>JAUCMP010000028.1:497500-5497500 GCA_030770545.1 Macropodus opercularis
TAGGACGGACTCAGACAGTTTGACCTTTGCTGAGACGTGATGGATCATTCGCTTCCTGCCCTGATCGTAGGGTGTTAGCGTAAATCCCACGCACAGAAGAACCATCACACAGAAAAGTCCGAGCAGGAAGCGTCTTTATGGTCGGTTTCCTCAGACGTGCAGGACATGATTCAGCAGATATTCACCACAACACACACTCATTACACTCGTCACACACCCACAAAGAAATCACCCCTGGAATCCATGTGACCACAGGAAACTCCTCAGGCTCAGCTGACGTAACTTCATGTTTTCATCTCTTTTTATGGTTTGTCTGCTTTAAAATTGCTTCACCTGACAAAGAGACACAAGATGGTCACAACCACCTGAAAAGTCTAGGATGTGATCTGACTACCACGGACTGGATCTGGCGGTGGGACTGAGCTTCACCAAACCCGGAACCAGGAATCCGCGTCTTCAGACCAGACACAATGCGCCGGACAGCAGAGGCCACAGCGATGAACACGCACCGCGGCCTGTTACACCTGTGTTCAGTCGAACGAATGAACGGAGCCCGTGGCTTCTGTGCAGACCAGTTCTGTTGGTGCTGCTCTGACGCTGGGGAGGAACGAAGGTCAACGGAGAGCAAGCGGATGAAAGCAGCAGGAGGTTCTGTGGACACGAGGAGCAGCAGGGATTTCCAGTCACATGGGCACATTTTCTGCTTCGTAACAGCGAGCGCTGCCGCGGCGGAAGCGGCAGAGTTGGATTTAAAAGCTCAAGCGTTACGAGCCACAGCGTAGTCAGTAAGGTCTGGACAGAGCAACGCTGCGAACCTCAGCAGCTGAGGAGACAGATCACAGTCAGCAACAGTATTTGGTTACTGCAATGTCTGCCTCCACTGCTCCTCGGTGTCACACAGACTAACCTTGAACTAACGAATCAGCTGCGAGACAAGGGTTGAGTCAGGAAGGGAATCAACGTTTGAACGTGTGGGGGGTCAGGCTAAGAAATGAAAAACCACAATCCCACAAAAGCTGAATGGAGATGAAGGGACGTGTATATGATGGGTGACACATCCAGCAGGTTTCTGCTTCCTGACCTGAAGCTCTAGTGGAGGACTGTAAAACCGAAAACACGCTCCTGGCTGTGACCGATTGAAGCTGCTCGTTTCCCGACTCGTTGCTTTCGGCAGGTTTGACTGGTGTCACTGAAACCTGCGACGTCCACTGGATGCGTCACACACCGACCTGCGCGTCAAGGCGCCGGCCTCCAACGAGACGGTGACTCGGTTGGTTGGAGGTCCCTCATGAATTATTCAACGCTCGGAATGGATGGAGGCGTCAGTAATTACTCCCACACACAGCAGGAAATAAGGACGGTGACACAACATTCTCTGCTTGATCTACGTCCTGTGTCACTTTTACTTTGACAACTTCCTGTTATCGTCCGCAGCGCATCACTTCCTGGACAACTGAATGAACGTAAGTGAGAGGCGTTGTGGTATTTATTAGACATAATCTCTAATGAGAAGACGTAAGCGCTTCGATCTGCCGGGTCTCAACTCAACCTGAGAAAACATTGATGTGATTGCTTCCGTGACCCTGACGCTCAGGGTTCGTGGCCATAACCTCGTCCTCCAGGGCGGGTCTGGACCGACGTTTCCTCAAATCACCCGACTCTGCAAAGAGGCTAAAGAAGAGAGTAGATCGCTGGAGGGTTGGGCGTTAAGCAGGTAAACAGGGACTGACCTCACAACATGGGTCAGAATAAATGGACCTGACTCAACAACTCGTTTATATGAAGGTGATGTTGTGTCCAAAGGTTTGATGAAGCGTTGGTTGTCGAGGTTCTGGATCCAGTTTCTTCCTCCTTCCTTCTTTCGTCCTACAGATGCAGATGAGTCATGTTGCACATCTGGTCTGTCGTCACTTCGTTATGTTGAACTGATGACTCAGAGAGAAAAAGGAAAGATGGAACCTTCCCTCACGTTTCTCCTCCTGACTTCAGGTCCTATTTTTATGCTTCTCCTCGTGTCGTTTAATCGTCATTTTCTTTCTTTGCAGGAGAAAAGTGAAGGTCCCTCCTGTCCTTCAGCTCCTCCGCTTCCTCTAAATCAAACTCCGCCCGCAGACAATCGGAGGAAATCATTTATTTCCAGAGAGACGAGATGGACAAAAGAGGTGAAGGAGGAATAAAATGATGGCAGAGGAAGAGCAGCTGCGTCACTGCAGTCCTCAGGTCAGAGAGTTTCATCCTCATTAAATTAAATTCATTAAAGGTTGTTTCACTCAAGTCTTTTTTTGGGGGGAAATTCATTTCACAGACCATTAAAGATGAAGGTTGTTCTCAGGCTTTGCTATCAGGACACATTTCTGTGAGGAAGTGTCCCTAATAGTTCTTTAACGGACGAGGAGAGACATTAAAACCAGGTTCTTTAACCTGTAACACGTAGCAATCGTTTCGTTTTACAAGTGAAGGAAGACGAGTAGAAAAGTCTCCACGGTGATCATGAGTCAAACCTGGATTCAATATTCAGCAGCACAACATTCAGGATCGGTTGCAGTGATCTCCAGTTGTTTCTGTATTTTAGTTGTGTCCCATCCGTCAAACACAGGAAGCCACCAGCAGCGTGTGAGCAGGTGGAGGCAGAGAATCAGAGAATGAGAAGCCTCCAGTCGGACGCTTCAGTCCGCTTCAAACCTAAACACTCTTCCAGGTCGACGCTTTCAAGCGCCGGATATTCCCAGGGGACGTGAACGCAGCTTTGAAGCGGTTCACGGTCCCTGAGGAGGCTTCTGAACATCAGTGGTCCAGGAGCTGCCCTACATAGAGGCGCTGATGAACTTCACCTGAACTTCGCCTGGATCCAGTCAGCGTTTCTGATCACGCATCGCTGTCCAGGTCCGGGCCTCCCTGATCGGGTTCCGTGTTCTCCGGCTACCTGGTTGAATCGCTTGATCCCTCTGGAGGTAGATGACGGATTGCACACGTTCAGGGTCGTTTCAGCTTGTTTGGACTCATCTGCGTTTCTCTCAGAAATCACTTGTTTTGGCAGAATGAAGGAGGCTGAAGTGGAGGATAAATGAGAAATAGGAAATGATGAAGATGGAGGAAAAAGCAGCAGAAGACGAGAGGAGACGTCCCTCAGCTGAGATGCTGTTTAAACTTCTGTAACCTTTGACCTTTGGAGGCCGACGTCTCTCCTGACAGTGATCCGTCAACAGCTGATGAGGGTCTCAGTTAATGGTGGATGAAGACTAACGACTGTCTTCCTCTTCTGTCCTTCTCTGTTTTCTTTCGCGCTCGTACCAAACGCTGACATGAAGAATGGACGACGTCGTTAGAGGAGGAGGCTCTTCTTCACCTCCTGTCTCTCTGTCACTGCCTGACTGATGGCCGCTCATTGGGCTGATTGATGATTGGTCCCCTTCAGGGAGCGGCCGTCATCTGAAGCGTGATTGGCTGCCTGGCTGTTCTAGGAGCTACAGTTACACCGTAAAATAAGTAGCTTTACTTAAAGTGACTGTAGCTGCTGAATTTGAGCGTGTTTAAGCAGAACCCGGGTTTCCGTCGGACCCAAGCAGAACTCCAGATGTGTCCTCTGGTTTCCAGTTACCAGGAGACGACTCCAGACGAGGACGTTCGTTGGAGTCGTTGAGATGCTGTCTGTGAGAATCTAAAGCAGCACGTCTCCAGAGCAGCTGGATGTTTTACTGTTAGAGGCCAAATGGTCCAGATACGCACACGACCCAAGAGCCCTGAAGCGTTTATTTGAGAATAATCATGTTCTGAGAAGTGTGATTGATGGTTTCACACCGTCCTCGTCAGCGGCTCACGCATCCGCTGACTCGTCTCTGTTACCTGCCCCTGTTTCCAGCACCAAAGTTTAAAACTACAAAACTCTCACTGGACTGCATTTCAGCAGAATTCCTGACTCTGAGACACACACAGCCCTGACTGAGGAGGAGTCACGTCCAGCACCTCCGACGTCCACTGACGGCTTTCGTACGACTGCTCTGTACAAGATCTTAACGCGTTTCCTCCACAGGAGACGGAGCTGATCTCTGAAAAAGCTTCAGCCAGGGAAACATAAAGCTGGGCGCGATGCCACGCGTCAGCTGCTCTGATAATGAGCCTGAAAACAGAGGAAAACCTCATGTGGTGCTGATGGAGGGAGTCTTAACGCTGGTCAGAGGCTCCATGAGCGACGGGCCACGCGGCTCACAGCTCTATGCTAATAGTTAAACAAAGTTCTAGATGCTCCTAAGTTTAGTTCTGTGGCTCATCAGTGTTTAGCAGCAGTCGTCTGAAGTCAGATTTATTGGGGAGACGTCAGTTGTTGGTCATACGATGTCTTGCTGCCCTCTAAGGGACGCACATCAGGAAAACTAAGAAACTCAAGGATCAAGACAGAAAGGACAGAGACGCACTCCTGCGTTCCAGTCGCTGAGCCCGACTCTCGTCTGCTCAGATCTGGCCCTGGATGAACGCTCAGGGGTGTGGAGTCATCCAGATGAACACGACGTGGGAAACTTCCTCGAAAGCGCTTGGCCCGTGTTCCTTCTTCGCGTAGAAGCGGGCTGTGTCTGGGTGGTTGAAGCTTCCACCCGTCCTCTTCTCTCCAGCCCCTGGTTTCTCGTTTCTACGTGCGGCCCGGGTCCAGGCAGGGGGCGAGCAGAGACTTATTAGTCTGGGGTTTGTGTTGGTTTCAGTGGGAGGCCACAAACCAACATGTCTAATTCTGAGCTAAACGGCCTCTGCAGACTCCTGCTGGATGTCCCAGAGCCACAACTCAGACACATGAGGAGGGGGGAGAGAGCGGAGCCAGGCCTCAGGAACCTCCTCAGGAAACTAGTTCCACGCGGCTTCCACCAGAGTGTGGGCAGTGAATCAATCACCACCAAACAACTTTAGGACCTTCTGGTGTATGTGGGTCAAGCTACATGTTGTACAACCCACAGCTGTGGACGCGAGGGTGAGCGAGCAGATGAAATGCTCCCTGCTGAGCCTGTCGGCAGAGGAGGCTGTTTGTGCCTGTCAGACGTCACGGTTTTCATCCCGTGGGTTTTGGTTTGGAGCTTGTCTGCTGATCTGTGAATGTTCTAAAACTAAAAGGCTAATGACGTGAATGTTTTTCTACCTGACCCTTCAGCTGCTGTAGTTATTTACAGGCGAGTGCTGCCACCTGGTGGATCAGCTCAGAAGCCACAGGCTGAACAATCCTGCTTCTGGTTGTTTTTTTATTTTGGGGGATTCCTCCATCATAAAGATTCGTTATAAACTTTTATCATATTAAATATTTACAGCTCAGAATTTTTCCTTTTAATTTTATTTGTGCTGGTTTGATACAAGCATCAGATCCACACGACCTCAAAGATCACAGATTCACATGGAAATCAACTCAGATAAATCACAAATGAAACCAGTTCTGCTCTTAGTCTCGTGAGGCTTTAATCCAAAGGACTAGAAGCAGCTGCATCTATGAAGAAGTTACAGAGAATGTTTAAGGCAGAAAGTAACAAACTGAATCCTTGATTAAGTCCCACAGAAACCAGCAAAACATCGTGGCAGTGTGTGATGAATGAAACTCCGGCCTCATCAGACGAGCGCTTACCATTGTTTTCATCACTAGACATCATTTAGCTGTTTGTGACTAATCAGTCTTCACACTGAATTAGTAGCAGTAAAACGCTTGATGTCTGATCATGAGGTCAAAGGTCAACCACTAGCGACTACGCTGTTATTTGATGATCTGAGGATGATGGGACTGTTACAGGAATCTGGTTGAGTTTAGATCCCATCTGGTTAATGGTGCCCTCGTCTTATAAACCAAACTAATGCTGTCCAGCGTTGCTCCATCACAGCTTGGCCTTGCTCTGGAAGAAGCTCATGATGGCCTTGAAACACTCGTCCGACGTCCAGCGTTCGATCAGACGATCCACCTCAGCACTGTTCACCGCGTACAGACGCTCCTTCTCAACCGACCGGATCAGCTGCTTGGACAGAGCCAGAGACTGACACACAGAGACAGATTCAGAGGTTTACTGGTTTGTGTGTGTGTGTGTGTGTGTGTGTGTGTGTGTGTGTGTGTGTGTGTGTGTGTTTACATTGGGAGGCAGCTTGGCGTAGGCCTTCAGTCTGGTCCAGACCTCTGACTGGAAGCTGCTGTCAGGGAAAACCTCTGTGACCAGACCAAGGTCACAGGCCTGAACGGCCGTCAGCTTCTTATTGAACAAGAGCATCTCGCTGGCCTGAGAGGAGGAGGAGGGGGTTTAACCACACATCACCAGTGATCTATTTGGTAACATGAGCACTGGAGTGTGAGAGTGTGTGTGTTCACCTTGGCAGTGCCCATTATTCTGGGGAAGGTGTAGGAAGAGCAGCCCTCAGGACTCTGACCCAGCTGACTGAAGGGAGTGTGGAACGTGGCCTGACCACACAGAGTCTCAGATGAATGTGCTGAACACAACCATGATGCCAAAGCAAACGGTGTGTGTGTGTACCTACCCCCTCTGTGGCGTAGACCAGGTCAAACAGTCCCAGCACCGTGACAGAGATCCCCACAGCCGGTCCGTTCACCACAGCGATGAGCGGCTTTGGGAAATCGATGTAGGCCTTAACGTAGGTCCTGCGTGGACACGAACACCTGAAGCGAGTGTCTGATGGTTTTACATACCGACAACATCCTGAGTGATCACCTGAGCAGATCTCCTGCCTTTCGGGCCATGTCCTCCACGCCTCCCTCTGGGATCTTGGTGAAGTTGTTCAAGTCGTTTCCGCTGCAGTAAAAGTCCCCAGCGCCTGCAGGGACACGTGTACCAGGGCAGAACAAGCACCGACTTAGTCTTGATGTGCAGCTGGTTGTTCCTGTCTCTACTCGTCTGCATGACGTTGGACGGAGCTGTGTGTTTCCAGTGTTCCAACACAGACACGTGATTGTTGTAAATGTAAACTACTGACACGTGAAGAGCTGTGAGGCGTCTGATGTGTTGTTGTGAGAGTTGTACCCGTAAAGACAGTGATGACTGAGTCGTCCTTCGCTGCCTGCTCCAGAGCTGCCGTGATCTCATTGTACATCTGAAACACAGACCCTGAAACGTTAGCCTCGTCTTACTGAACGCTGAAGACATCGCACAACCAGACTCACATCCGTAGTGATGGCGTTCTTTTTGGCCGGTCGGTTCAGTTTGATGGTGGTGATGTTATCCTCCGTTGTGACCAACAGCGTCTCGTACACCTTTCCGCTCCCAGCAGGCCTTGCGGCCACCTGGGCAGAGCGTTCACCTGCAGCTTCCACCAGAGACCCAACCAGGTCGCAGTATTGCTGCCTGGCGTCTTCCTGAGGCACACGCGTAGAGTTTGTTAGTACCTTAGGACATTTCATTCAAATTGAAGAGCCCCAGAGACACGATACCTGTGACAAGGAGCCCAGAGATTTCCACGCGTCCCACTTGGCCTTGTTGACAAAGTCCAGCATGCCTGGTTTGGGTGTGTTGCAGGGACCCTGAGTGGCCTGGAGACAGAAGACTGTAACGTTAGGAAGCGGTTTACTCTGCTCCTCGTGTCTACACGTAGACGCACCCACCTGTTTGAACAGAGCGTAGATTTTCAGTTTGACCTCGTTGCCCGGGTCTTTCTGCAGTGACGACAGTTTTTTCTTCGCCTGCTCGAACTGCTCCACGGTCGCACCTGCACACAGACTGATCCCCATCACTCATCATCATGATGGTTAGATTCAGCGAACACAAGTGTGTATCTAAAAGCTTATATTCAGCTGTATTTCAGCATAATTACTGAGGTGTGGCCCTTTGACCACCTGCAGCAGAACCGCGTCCTCATGAAGACGTCCAGCTGGGTAAATGTGGCCGTTCTGGATTTTCTCTTTAGCTAAATGCAGCACAGTTGTTCAACAAACCTACTGGACCAGGAGTTTCTGTCCATCAGGTACCTTGAAGTCACCACTTTAATGTGGAGAAAGCTCTGTGTTCATTCAACCAGTCCAAGTCACTGACCTGCAGCTGTAGTTGAGCCACAGCCGCTTTCAAAGTCAAATGTGCTTTAAGCCAGTTTCTGGCTCAGACCTGAGCCAACGTGTGGGACTCACCCATCCTGGTACTTGGCTCAGACCTGAGCTAACGTGTGGGACTCACCCATCCTGGTTTCTGGCTCAGACCTGAGCTAACGTGTGGGACTCACCCATCCTGGTTTCTGGCTCAGACCTCAGCTAACGTGTGGGACTCACCCATCCTGGTTTCTGGCTCAGACCTGAGCTAACGTGTGGGACTCACCCATCCTGGTACTTGGCTCAGACCTCAGCTAACGTGTGGGACTCACCCAACGTGTGGGACTCACCCATCCTGGTTTCTGGCTCAGACCTGAGCTAACGTGTGGGACTCACCCATCCTGGTTTCTAGCTCAGACCTCAGCTAACGTGTGGGACTCACCCATCCTGGTTTCTAGCTCAGACCTCAGCTAACGTGTGGGACTCACCCATCCTGGTTTCTGGCTCAGACCTCAGCTAACGTGTGGGACTCACCCATCCTGGTTTCTGGCTCAGACCTGAGCTAACGTGTGGGACTCACCCATCCTGGTACTTGGCTCAGACCTGAGCTAACGTGTGGGACTCACCCATCCTGGTTTCTAGCTCAGACCTCAGCTAACGTGTGGGACTCACCCATCCTGGTTTCTAGCTCAGACCTGAGCTAACGTGTGGGACTCACCCATCCTGGTACTTGGCTCAGACCTGAGCTAACGTGTGGGACTCACCCATCCTGGTTTCTGGCTCAGACCTGAGCTAACGTGTGGGACTCACCCATCCTGGTACTTGGCTCAGACCTGAGCTAACGTGTGGGACTCACCCATCCTGGTTTCTGGCTCAGACCTGAGCTAACGTGTGGGACTCACCCATCCTGGTTTCTGGCTCAGACCTCAGCTAACGTGTGGGACTCACCCATCCTGGTACTTGGCTCAGACCTCAGCTAACGTGTGGGACTCACCCATCCTGGTTTCTAGCTCAGACCTCAGCTAACGTGTGGGACTCACCCATCCTGGTTTCTAGCTCAGACCTCAGCTAACGTGTGGGACTCACCCATCCTGGTACTTGGCTCAGACCTGAGCTAACGTGTGGAACTCACCCATCCTGGTTTCTGGCTCAGACCTGAGCTAACGTGTGGGACTCACCCATCCTGGTTCCTGGCTCAGACCTGAGCTAACGTGTGGGACTCACCCATCCTGGTTTCTAGCTCAGACCTGAGCTAACGTGTGGGACTCACCCATCCTGGTTCCTGGCTCAGACCTCAGCTAACGTGTGGGACTCACCCATCCTGGTACTTGGCTCAGACCTGAGCTAACGTGTGGGACTCACCCATCCTGGTACTTGGCTCAGACCTGAGCTAACGTGTGGGACTCACCCATCCTGGTTCCTGGCTCAGACCTCAGCTAACGTGTGGGACTCACCCATCCTGGTACTTGGCTCAGACCTCAGCTAACGTGTGGGACTCACCCATCCTGGTTTCTGGCTCAGACCTGAGCTAACGTGTGGGACTCACCCATCCTGGTTTCTAGCTCAGACCTGAGCTAACGTGTGGGACTCACCCATCCTGGTTTCTGGCTCAGACCTCAGCTAACGTGTGGGACTCACCCATCCTGGTTTCTAGCTCAGACCTCAGCTAACGTGTGGGACTCACCCATCCTGGTTTCTAGCTCAGACCTCAGCTAACGTGTGGGACTCACCCATCCTGGTTCCTGGCTCAGACCTCAGCTAACGTGTGGGACTCACCCATCCTGGTACTTGGCTCAGACCTGAGCTAACGTGTGGGACTCACCCATCCTGGTACTTGGCTCAGACCTGAGCTAACGTGTGGGACTCACCCATCCTGGTTTCTAGCTCAGACCTCAGCTAACGTGTGGGACTCACCCATCCTGGTTTCTGGCTCAGACCTGAGCTAACGTGTGGGACTCACCCATCCTGGTTTCTAGCTCAGACCTCAGCTAACGTGTGGGACTCACCCATCCTGGTTTCTGGCTCAGACCTCAGCTAACGTGTGGGACTCACCCATCCTGGTTTCTGGCTCAGACCTGAGCTAACGTGTGGGACTCACCCATCCTGGTTTCTGGCTCAGACCTCAGCTAACGTGTGGGACTCACCCATCCTGGTACTTGGCTCAGACCTGAGCTAACGTGTGGGACTCACCCATCCTGGTTCCTGGCTCAGACCTGAGCTAACGTGTGGGACTCACCCATCCTGGTTTCTGGCTCAGACCTCAGCTAACGTGTGGGACTCACCCATCCTGGTACTTGGCTCAGACCTGAGCTAACGTGTGGGACTCACCCATCCTGGACGAGGCTGTGCTGTGCAACGACAGGCTGGGCACCGCAGACGATCTGACCAGGCTGCTGACACAGGACAAGGCTTCAGCAACGGAGACTGCACCTCGCGGTCAATCATTTACGAAGGCACAACCACTATTGGTGGCACAGAGTCTGGCCTAAAGCAAAGCTGTGATTAATGGGACCAAAGGAACAAATCTACTGTCAACAGCTGCTCTCTTCAGCCACGTAACTAAACTCTTCCGGTCCGTTTTACTTGCTTGTCTTCAGGTCACAGCCTTGGTTGCAACCCTACAGGAGCACAGTGGAGCCTCCAGCCCGACCAGCTCGTCGTCCGGTCGCATGTGGGGCAAAGGTCGCGCCCTGCACAGGTAACCTGTAGCTCACTAAGCTAACCGTGGCTAACAGGCATCTGTGCGCCATTACTTCGTGCATTTCACGAACTTCGAGCCACTGACGCCAACACCAATGAACTATTCGTCTGCTCTGCTGCTAACGGGCGAACCGGACAAGCAGCTGGTCGGGTTTGACGTGAATGTTTCTTCTTCATCTTCCCGCTGAAGTTCGTTAGCGAACAAACATTCAAACCGATCTGTGCCAAATGTTCTCTCACCGTCTCAGTTCACCATAACGAGACTGGAGGAGACGCTGGAGAGCGACGGCGGCCATTTAACCCAGAGCCGGTGCGTTTTGAGCACAAGGACGAAGCGGGGAGGGGCTAACTAGCAGCTAAGCTAACGAGCGGCTAACTCATGAACAAGCTACTGTTTACATCGCTGCTCCCGCCCACGCTGCCGTTTTCCGCTCCCCCATTGGCTAGAGTCCAGTGCCGGCACTCTGCCTCCTCCAATCAGACGCCCGGTGCGTTTCTGCTCAACCAATCCGAGCGCACGCTTGGAGCGAGGACCTCTGCGTGGCCAATCGGCGTTGAGCGCTCCTCTGCGATGCGGCGTCTTCGGGAAGAGCTGCTGCAGGAGCCTCGATGCTCTGGACGCTCGCAGTCAGATCATGCCGCTGCCAAAATCCCGGAAAATCGCCGTGTTGGGTTACAGGTCGGTGGGTAAGTCCTCGAGGCGGTTTGCTGCGCTGTAAAGCCACGCAGGTGCTGGTGGCTCCTGTAGACATTACATTATCCCACAGGACGCAAACACAGCACGGAGCAGGGAGTCAGTGAGTTCATGTGTCTCGTCACTGCACCAGGACCGTCACACCTGTGTGACAGGTGTGACGGTCCTGATGCTGAGGCCCAGAGCATCACAGGCACCTGCAGTAAAGTTAAGTCTGGGACTCCAGCCTCAGGAACAAACTGGTTCTCGCAGTTGCTGCTGCGGCTTCAGTTTGTTCACTTCAGCTTTTTAACACTGAACATGCATATTTTCATGTGGTTACGTCAATGAGTGTGAAATGATGAACTGGGAACTAAACGTGTGTTTAGGAAAGTCGTCTCTCACCATCCAGTTCGTGGAGGGACAGTTCGTGGACTCCTATGACCCGACCATAGAGAACAGTGAGTCCCCCCTCGCCGGCGTTTGGCTTGGTTCGAGCTTCGGTTTGTGAAACTGTGTCTGTTTCACAAACAGCGTTTACCAAGACGATGACGGTGAACGGCCAGGATTACAACCTGCAGCTGGTCGACACGGCCGGGCAGGTGAGTATTTACAGACCTGGACTGGATCAGCTGGATGTTCCTACTGCTTCTCACGGTGCTTTTACCCGTCTGCAGGACGAGTACTCCATCTTCCCTCAGAGTTACACCATCGACGTCGACGGTTACATCCTCATCTACTCGGTCACATCTTACAAAAGGTCGGCCACACTTGTAGCTCCTTTGACTTTTGCTCAGGTTCTTTCAACACCACGTTGTGCGTTCAGTGTTTCCCCTCTGACTCCTGGCTACTTAGTTCAGCCTTTAACGGGCTTCTCTGTTGCCGTGGTGAATAACTGCTCTTTCCTCTGATCACACGTGGAAGCAGTGAGTCAGTGATGTTTCTGCTTCTCCGTAGCTTCGAGGTCGTCAGGGTGATTCACGAGAAGCTGCTGGACATGGTGGGAAACGTCCAGTACGTACACACACTCTGAACAGCTGTGTGACGTTAGCTGTTTTGATTGGTAATTTATCACTTCCTGTCTCTCTGCAGAGTCCCACTGATTTTAGTTGGAAACAAGAAGGACTTGCACATGGAGAGGTAACGCACACACAGACAGGTAAACCATTAAGCCGTTTCCAAAACGTAGCTTGAAGTAACAAAGAACAATCTACGGGTTCATAGGAATCTGACAGCATCCTCTCTCATCTGTACTTCCTGTAGCTGCTTCAAAATAAAAGCCATCTAAAAACTGGCTGTAGCGCTGACCCCAACACTACGGTAGAGTTTAGTTTAGTCTACGTTCAATGAAGCCTCAACCCTTGACGTCTCAGCAGGAGACTGCGTGTGGCCTCTAATGGGCAGATGTGAGGGAGCAGAACCACACGTCTTTACTGGAGCCTTCATGGGCCGAAGGTTGAAGCACTAGAGAGAGGAAATAAGAGCAAAGCAGAGGGAGGGAAGCGCTGGAGCTCTGGATCAGGAGATGAGTGTCGGTCAGGTCTCACTGGTGCCAATGTGCTAATAACTCCAAAGGTCTCCTGTGCAGAGTCATCGGCTTTGAGGAGGGGAAGGTTCTGGCCGAGTCGTGGAACGCCGCTTTCCTCGAGTCCTCAGCCAAAGAAAACCAGGTCAGGACACAACACACGCACGGCAGCACAGCAGGAGGCCTGGCCTTCATTAGCCTCTGTGTCATGTTAATGAGGCTTTGCCACTTGAACCAGAACTAAACGAGTCCAGGGCGGAGGAAGCCGCTAGAGCCCTGATGGTGTTTTAATGCTGTCGTTGAGTTTTATTGTAATAATATGTCATCATTTATGAATGTGTAGAAATGGCTGATGAACTAACCACAGTGCGACCTCCTCAGACGGCGGTGGAGGTGTTCAGGGGGATGATCCTGGAGGTGGAGAAGATGGAGGCGGGTCAGCCGCAGGCTCGGACTCCCTGCTCCCTCATGTAGCTGTCGGCCTCCAGAACTCTGTTCAAAGATCTGCAGACTTGGCGTGAACACGTGAAACGTCTGCGCCTGGGATTCGTTCGTCCGCCGCGGATGTGATCATGGTCCCACTCACGCTGTGATCATTAATCAGGTCAATAGAGGACGTTCAGTAAGCGCTGCTGGAAGAAACCTTTGTCAAGAGAAGAAATGTGCCACTTTATGGTGATGATCTCATTAAAGCTGATGTTGATCTGCAGAATTAATCTGTGTCTTTTGACTCCAGTGAATAGTTGTTTTATTATTTTATGACGTGACTTTGAGTGACGTCATCGCCTTGTTTTCATAGTCGGATGCAGCTCCACAGCACCGCCAGCAGAGGGCAGCGTCTGGGGACTGACCGCACTGACCTGCATGGAGCCAGGGCCTGTAATGGCCGTGTTCTAGCCAGAACGCGTCAGGTCTACTACTGCTACCACTTTGAGAGCCAGTCCACTTCCAACCTAACTAATTCCGGGTCATACTGAACCTCGGGCAGTATTCAGGGGTTCTTGTGCAGCGTGGGCCGCCTCCGTCTCCTGTAATGTGAAGCAGAACCGTGGTCTGTGCAGCATCATTGACCCTGTAAAGCTCAGGCCAAGCACTTTCCATTGAGACGCAGCAGAATGCGCACACGCATCAGGATGAAGGGAAAGTGCTGAGGCAGCAGGAACCTTTAAAGCCTCGGCTTTGTCCTCCGGGCGGAGGCCTCGCCCCACCTTTGCCCCCTCCTGTATATATTGGGGTGTCCAACTTTTTCTCTGTTACACTGTGTGTGTGGTTGTGGGCCAGGTTGGACGACATCCAGTGGGCAGAAATGTCGCAGTACTCCGGAAAGGTGAGTGAAACCGAGGCTTGAAATGTGAGCTTAGTCCAGGAGAGGAAGCTAGAAATGCTAATTACACACAATAGATCACATCTGCCTCAGCTCAACTCTCCGTCGTGACTTTGATCGGAGGTCTGCTGACCTTTAACCTTCGGGAGTCCTGGCTTCTTAACATGCGTCTCAGGTGAATCACAGGCTTCTTTTTCCTTCAGATCACCTTCTATGAGGGAAAATGTTTCACCGGCAGGAAGCTGGAGGTCAGAGGTGACTGTGACAACTTCCAGGACCGAGGCTTCATGAACAGGTGACGCCGTAGTGTAGCGATGTGATGGCACGTGCGCATGACGAGACGCCGCTTGACGTGTTGCGCCTGTTCTCAGGGTGAACTCCATCCGCGTGGAGAGCGGAGCCTGGATCTGCTACGACCACCCGGACTTCAAGGGCCAGCAGTACATCCTGGAGCACGGAGAGTACCCAGAGTTCCAGAGGTGGAACTCCCACAACGACCACATGGGATCCTGCAAGCCCATCCGCATGGTAAACATTGTGTCACTAAAGCGCCGTCTCTTTAAGCGACTCGGCTCAAACTAAGCCGGGTCCTGTCTCCCTGCCTCAGCACGGAGAGCACTACCGCATCGAGCTGTTCGAGGGCTGTAACTTCTCAGGTCAGTGCGTGGAGATCTGCGACGACTGCCCCTTCCTGCAGAGCCGCGGATTCTCCAAGAACTGCATCAACTCCGTCAAGGTCTACGGAGATGGAGCGTGAGTCGCGTGTGCTATGGTCGTCTACATGAGGTTTGACGTTTGCTTTTCCCATGTAACCTGTGTTTTCCTGCGTCCTCAGCTGGGTGATGTACGAGGAGCCAAACTTCCGCGGCCGTATGTACATCGTGGAGCGCGGAGACTACTGCAGCCACAACGAGTGGCAGGCCCAGAACCCCAACATCCAGTCCATCCGCAGAATCGTCAACTACTTCTAAACCCTGACCTCTAACGCCACCTGCTGTGATCATGTACAATAAATAAACAACAACTAGAAAGAGAAACAGGTTTTTTATCAAACACTCTGTGTGTGGGTTGTTTTGTGTGATCACTTAATTTCGGTCGGGACAGAAATCAGATGTGATCAAGTTCAGCTCCCTGAATAAAAAATCATATTTCACCTTTGTTCAGGAATTTGAATTTGATCTTTTAATGTCTTATAATTTTCTAATATAAACAAAACAGATTACCACATGACACAATAATCAGACCCCTGGCGTGTGGAGTAGTAGCAGCTTAATATCTTATTTAGTTAGTTTTGCCCTTTTCTGCACATCATTCATCTCTGCAGAAACGTTAACCTGCCCCACGATCATTTTAGGTGACAGGAAATTCATAAACAGACGCTAAACAGCGGCCTTCGACCAGGAAACAGCACAGCTCTGCTCAGCGCCAGCTGCCAGGACAGTTCTAATGTTTGACTGAGTGCATGCGTTGAGCTGGTCTGCTCGTGATGAAACGTCAGCTCCAGGGACGACATGGACGCAGCCAGGCCTCCTCATTTCCTCAGCTGACTGTAGAGGGACTCGGGCTCGGGCACGTTGGACACGTTGACCTGAGCGTAAAGCGTGTCCTGCTGCTGTCTGTGGCACTGCACCGAGTCCGAGGACACGTCAGCTGTGGGAGTTAGGAAGAAGATCTCTCCGTAGTGGATGTTCTCTACTTCTGCTTTCTGCATGGCTGGAACCTTAGAAACACAAATGCATCTGATACATCTGACGACGTGTGGGTTGAAATGAAATGTGCATTTAACCTTTGTTTGACCCGTCGCTTTTGCTTCATGCTTTATTTTGACACTCATCTCTGTCTACTTCCTGTATTTGTGAAGTTTATTAGTGGCGTTTGGTCCTGTAGCTCTTCATTTAACCTGAACCCTCTGACGGCATTAATGCCCAGCCTGAACTCCTGCTGCTTGACCCGATCCCGCCTGCTGTGACCCACTGGACCTGCTGCAGACAAACCTCATCCCTGATTCTGATGTTGGATCTGACTTCTAGGTAATGGAGGTCAAGGCTGGTTGAACTGAAACTGAGGCTTAGTGTTTCCTCACCTGAGTCTGTTGTGCAGTTTGATGTGTTGACTTGAAACACCTGGAAGAAAGTTTTAGGTTAATGACACAATGTGAAAGTAAAGAGTCCAGACTGATGGGAAACGCATATTATTGGATTCAGGTCACAATGAGTGATACTCACCAAACACCTAGAATCAAACCAGTGAGAACCAGGATCCCAAGGATTCCTCCAACAACTGGTTCCCACGGTAGAGCACTCGCAGGAGAACCAATGCTCAGATGAACCCGTGGTGATGTGTGGTTCCTGAGCCCGTTAGAGGCCACGCAGTAGTAAACTCCTCCACCTGTGGCATTAAATGTGTAGAAGGCTCCTTCAGACACAGCCTTGGCTCCGTCGGTGCTGATCTGGAACCAGGTGAAGCTGCTGACAGGAGGCTTGGCTCTGCTGGAGCAGGTCAGGTTGACCCAGCTACCTGCTGACACCAAGCCTGGTGGACTGATGGAGGCTGAGGTGTCCTTGGGTCCATCTGAGGAAAAGGTCACATTGACTTAGTTCATTCAGATCAGCTTGACGTTGGACAGGATCCAGTAACAAACTGTGGTCGTCTTACAGGAAACGCTGAGAGTCACCACAGTCTGTGCTGCCTTGACGCCTCCAGCCACAGGATACGAGGCAGAACAGCTGACGTCGAGTCCATCGTGTTGTTCTGACAGAGTGATGGTCTCCTGGATTCTAGTGGTGAAGGTTTCATCAGTGTTTTCCTCTGTGTGGTTGTGAGGCTCTGGTTGTAGACTCCAGGTGAGTTTAGGAGGGAAGTGTGGACAAGGAGTGAAAGCTGAGCAGGTTATAGTCACAGCCTGCTGCTCCCTCAGATCAGCTGGGATGGTGATGGTGGGAACGAGAGCATCTGTGGGTGCAGGTCATGTGTAAGTTAACAGAACCTCACAGATATGTTGGTCTGGAAATGATGATTTTCCTCACTAAAGCTTAGAAAAACAGAAAAATGTTATGAACTAAGTCCTATCACTAAAACTCACCTGTAACATTGATTTGAACAGGATCACACACAGCTGTTGCTTTGAACGGTCCGTTCTCGATCCTGAAGTAGTATTTGTCTGAGTGTGTCTGGGATAAATTAAACACCAGGGTGGAGCAATTTCTCTGAGTCAGGTTTCCAGTAATGTTCATTTGGTAGATGTTGTGTGTTCTGCTGCCGTTGTAGACCACGTTGTTTGGGTTTGGGCCAAAGTTGTAGTCACTTTTAATCCACACTCCGTAGGTGGTTCTGGTGCTGTCAAACATTGCGTCTCCTGGTGTCGTATTAAAGTTACATGGGATCATCAAACAGGATCCATTCAGTGCCTGCAGCGTCTGTGGTGCAGTGATGAACAGGTGAACTGGTGGATCACACCCCGTCAAAGCTCCTATGAAAACAGCTTTAATAATGAATACAATAGCAAACATTTTCTGTGTAAGTAAAACAGCAGCAGTAGCTTCCATGAATAATTTTGACTTAACCCTTCACAAGCCCAGCTGTGACCAAAACCACCTGTCAGTCAGCGCTAACATCTGTTCACTACATGTCTGTGAATAGAAGCCAGCGAATCAACGTCTCACCTGGAAGAAAGAAGACGCCCAGTAACCAGCGGACTGTCCCCATGTCCACAGACAGGACCAGCATGAAACCTAGCAGCTGGACGAACAGGGCAGGGATCTGGAGGAAGACTTCAGCCGCAACGCTGAACTCCATCAGATGTCGGTAAGAGAAAATATCGTTGGGTCGACGAGGAACAAAAGCAGCAATGACACGAGGCTCAGTTCACTAATTTCAGAGCGGCCGAATAAACCGTCAGCTTCCTGTTACCTTCCACTTAATACATCAACTTCCTCTGACTGTAAACAAAAGCTGAAGTATTAAATGTTAGTTTTGTAGGAAATAACGAGAAGAACGAGCAGATGTCAGCGTCACAGGTTTTGTAGCTGGACGTTACGAGAGGAGCCGCTACACACTCACCTCCTGCAGGTGCAGCCGAGCAACTATTAGCTAATAACGACGCACAAAAACCATCTCACTGCTACAGGTCACGGCTTTGCTTTAGCGTTTACGAACTGACTGGACGGGACAGAGAACGTGAGCTGAACGTCTCAGGTTGCAGCAGGAAAAGCTGCTTCACCTCCTCCTTCACCTGCTGCTTCACCTGCTTCACCTCCTCCTTCACCTGCTTCACTTCCTCCTTCACCTCCCTCACCTCCTCCTTCACCAACTGCTCCACCTCCTCCTTCACCTGCTTCACATGCTGCTCCACCTCCTCCTTCACCACCTGCTTCACCTCCTCCTTCACATGCTGCTCCACCTCCTCCCTCACCTGCTTCACTTCCTCCTTCACCTCCTGCTCCACCTGCTGCTCCACCTCCTCCCTCACCTGCTTCACTTCCTCCTTCACCTCCTGCTCCACCTCCTCCTTCACCTGTTCTACCTGCTGCTTCACCTCCTCCCTCACCTCCTCCACCTCCTCCTTCCCTGGTGCTCCACCTGCTTCACCTGCTGCTTCACCTGCTGCTCCACCTCCTCCCTCACCTGCTTCACCTCCCTCACCTGCTGCTTCACCTCCTCCCTCACCTGCTTCACCTGCTGCTCCACCTCCTCCTTCACCACCTGCTTCACCTGCTGCTCCACCTCCTCCCTCACCTGCTACACCTCCTCCTTCACCTCCCTCACCTGCTGCTTCACCTGCTGCTTCACCTCCTCCCTCACCTCCTTCAGTCAACTAGCAGGACTCAGACTAGTCATTGACGCAGCCTCCGTCGTGTTGTGCTTGTCTCGTCGCTGGGTCCAGGTTGTGTTTGTGCTACAGTGTTTGACATAAGTATATGAGACAACTGTCTCTGTCGCTGTGTGTGTTGTTGTTCTCACTGTCGATTTGGCGGCAGCGCCGTTTGGAGAAGTACCTGAAATATTCCATGTTTGGCTTGGTCCTTTAACGCATCTTCTTTGTTGCCCTGTGCTGTAAATAGGTTAAACAGCTGTCAGTCATTTATGTTTGACCAATTAGTGACGGCAAAACAACCATCAGGCTCCGGAGAGGCGGGCCAAGCAGAGAGCGGGCAAACTGAAGGAAGGAGCTGCGGAGGAGACACAGCGGTAACATTCCGTGCAGTCGGTAGAATGACGGCGTCTGTTCTGTAACTGTCCTTCAGTCTCACCCAGAGGGACAACACAGTTTGTACGGTAACAGCTGTCGCTAGTTAGCTTAGCTTAGCGTGCTAGCTGCAGAGAGGCGCCCGCGTTTCTGCTAAAAGCGGGCAGGTGAACATTTACAGCTTAGAGGGAATAACTGCGAGGGTCGACGAGGGAAGTTTGAGCAGTGGCCGGATGCTGGGACGCTGCCCGCACAGTGGCGGGACAGGCTAGAAAATGGCGGCGGACAGACCCCGGGGAGGCGTGAGTACAACTCTCCCGCCACAGTGCTTCCAGCTCCGATTTGCTGTGTTTCTGGAAGTGTGTTCTGGCTGCAGGCTCTGGGTTTGCTGCCTGTCTGTTCTGGTTCACATCAGCGTCTCTTAATAAACCAGAAAGGCTGCTCAACGTAACTCAGCTGAAAATGCAACAGATCGGTGACGGCCCTCATCGCGACCTGTTTTCTGCTTTGACAGATAAGCAGCATGCTGCTGGTTCAGACCAGTAGAGGGTGATGGTGGTGTTTGTACAGGACAGAGTCGTGCATGTTATGAACCCTAGTAAGTCGTGTTATAGAGATTTCCTTTGGGTCGTGTAGTGAGGCAGCATTGTTCTAATTTTCATGAGCACGTGATGTGTTTGAACTGTACAGAGGCCACAGCTGGCTTAGCTTCAACCCAGAGAGATCCCTGACTAATGCTAACTTTAACTGAGGGGTAGAGGGAGCATGTGCGCTGAAAACAACTTTTCTTCCTTTGTGTTTATTGCACATGTAAACATTACAGTGACAACACAACTGATCTGTGTAGATGGTAAATGGGCCTTTCTACCTGTTGCCATTCGCTCACACACCAGGGGCAGCTTGCACACAACATGGCTGGGAATTGAACCTCCTACGATTGGTGGGCGACAGCGCTACCGCTGAGCCACTGCTGCCATAGCTGTCTAACTGCTGTCGGCATCAGGCTGTCTCTCCATCGCACTGTAAGGAAAACTACTACTTAATACTGGAAGAGCAGCATTTAACACGATGGAAAAACTTTCTTGCAACTTCTGTTCATTTAAACAAAAACTTCCCTTCCTTCCCTTGTGTTGAAACGGAAAAACATTTTCTTGTGGCATTTTGCTTTCACCGTCTTCTTTCAGGCATAGTTGAGAGCAAATAGGAAGCATTTGACAGTTTGTTTCCTGTAGCCAGTGCTTCAAGCGTCATATTTTAATTTGCTCATATACAGCAGGATTGAGTCAATAACTAAAAGAGAACTTTAAGCACATTTTGGAAACGTCAGCAGTCTTCATGTCAGCTGAAATAAAAAAGTATGCTTTTTAACATCTTACAAGTAATTCAAGGAATAAGTGGGAGTCAAGAATTAAAGGTTATAGTGCCAGGGTCCATGATGCGTGAATCCTCCAGAGATTCGTTCTGTATTAAGTGACAGAAACGCAGCCGATCGCAGTCACTTCTTCAGCTGACTGTAGAGATCCTCTGGGCCGTTGGACAGTTTGACCTGAGCGTACACGGTGTCCTGCTGCTGTCTCTGGTTCTGCACGGAGTTCGAGGAAGATTCAGGTCCGAGATCTACGAACGCGATCTCGCCATAGTGGATGTTTTCTACTTCTTTCTGATTGGCTGGGGCCTCGTCGGTTACACTCTGCAAAAAGTGATGAATGTGAGGTGAGTCTACAGTTGGTTCCTCATCAAATATTTTAAAATGTCTCAATCAATTAAGTGAAACTTTGAACAAATCACAAAATATTGTATCATAGTTAGAACAAACTAAATATCTTTACTGTAGAGGCTTAGTGTTTACTCACCTGAGTCTGTTGTGCAGTTTGATGTGTTGACTTGAAACACCTGGAAGAAAGTTTTAGGTTAATGACACAATGTGAAAGTAAAGAGTCCAGACTGATGGGAAACGCATATTATTGGATTCAGGTCACAATGAGTGATACTCACCAAACACCTAGAATCAAACCAGTGAGAACCAGGATCCCAAGGATTCCTCCAACAACTGGTTCCCACGGTAGAGCACTCGCAGGAGAACCAATGCTCAGATGAACCCGTGGTGATGTGTGGTTCCTGAGCCCGTTAGAGGCCACGCAGTAGTAAACTCCTCCACCTGTGGCATTAAATGTGTAGAAGGCTCCTTCAGACACAGCCTTGGCTCCGTCGGTGCTGATCTGGAACCAGGTGAAGCTGCTGACAGGAGGCTTGGCTCTGCTGGAGCAGGTCAGGTTGACCCAGCTACCTGCTGACACCAAGCCTGGTGGACTGATGGAGGCTGAGGTGTCCTTGGGTCCATCTGAGGAAAAGGTCACATTGACTTAGTTCATTCAGATCAGCTTGACGTTGGACAGGATCCAGTAACAAACTGTGGTCGTCTTACAGGAAACGCTGAGAGTCACCACAGTCTGTGCTGCCTTGACGCCTCCAGCCACAGGATACGAGGCAGAACAGCTGACGTCGAGTCCATCGTGTTGTTCTGACAGAGTGATGGTCTCCTGGATTCTAGTGGTGAAGGTTCCATCAGTGTTTTCCTCTGTGTGGTTGTGAGGCTCTGGTTGTAGACTCCAGGTGAGTTTAGGAGGGAAGTGTGGACAAGGAGTGAAAGCTGAGCAGGTTATAGTCACAGCCTGCTGCTCCCTCAGATCAGCTGGGATGGTGATGGTGGGAACGAGAGCATCTGTGGGTGCAGGTCATGTGTAAGTTAACAGAACCTCACAGATATGTTGGTCTGGAAATGATGATTTTCCTCACTAAAGCTTAGAAAAACAGAAAAATGTTATGAACTAAGTCCTATCACTAAAACTCACCTGTAACATTGATTTGAACAGGATCACACACAGCTGTTGCTTTGAACGGTCCGTTCTCGATCCTGAAGTAGTATTTGTCTGAGTATGTCGGGGATAAATTAAACACCAGGGTGGAGCAATTTCTCTGAGTCAGGTTTCCAGTAATGTTCATTTGGTAGATGTTGTCTGTTTTGCTGCTGTTGTAGACCACGGTGCCTCCAAATGGTTCAGTCTTACGCCACACTCCGTAGGTGGTTAGGGTGCTGTCAAACATTGCGTCTCCTGGTGTCGTACTAAAGTTACATGGGATCATCAAACAGGATCCATTCAGTGCCTGCAGCGTCTGTGGTGCAGTGATGAACAGGTGAACTGGTGGATCACACCCCGTCAAAGCTCCTATGAAAACAGCTTTAATAATGAATACAATAGCAAACATTTTCTGTGTAAGTAAAACAGCAGCAGTAGCTTCCATGAATAATTTTGACTTAACCCTTCACAAGCCCAGCTGTGACCAAAACCACCTGTCAGTCAGCGCTAACATCTGTTCACTACATGTCTGTGAATAGAAGCCAGCGAATCAACGTCTCACCTGGAAGAAAGAAGACGCCCAGTAACCAGCGGACTGTCCCCATGTCCACAGACAGGACCAGCATGAAACCTAGCAGCTGGACGAACAGGGCAGGGAGCTGGAGGAAGACTTCAGCCAGGTCAGTTATGAACCACAGCACAGACAGAACTATGTCAAACATCGAAAATATCAATGAATAAGAAATAACATCAACTGACATTAAGATGTCAAAAAGTAGAATCTGTAAAAACGCCTCCTACACTTAAGAAATCAGATGTTTGATAGAAAGTAACAGCAGCTCAGTTTAGAACCTCGTTGACTGCGATGATTTTTCCGAGTGAGTCCAGTTCTTGTGTCCTGTTCATGTTCTGTCACTGTTTGAGTCGCACAATGGCAGCAACAGGAGTAGTGTTCACCAATGCGTAGTGATGCTCAGACAATCAGCTTCTACATCATGTCACATATTTCAGCATAATAAAGTTTTACATATAAACAAACATTCATTGAAAAGGGGGAAGAACAAGAAGATGCAAATGAGAACAGGTGTAAATAAAAGATTTGCATTTAACTGATGACCATTGGCTCGGACGAAAAGTCCAATGTGCATCTTTACCCACCGTGTGTTATGGCAGGTTTTCAAACCAGAACCAACTCAGAATAACTAGTCTTGGTTTAGCCTCAGGTTTTATCTGTGAAAACCATCAACATCAAAACTCGAGATTTCATGCTTTTTGTTTTTGTAGTAGTGTAACTAGGTCAAATTTATGATTAGTAGGAATTGAACAAAGGACTTTTATTGCAGTGTAATAACCAAGAAGCAATGTTTTTATCTAGGTCGTAAAATAAAAGTAACGGGGTGTAAAATATCACCTGACTGAGAGAAGTAGAAGTTGGTACCTGTGAGAAGTTGTAATTGAGGTTTAGGACAGGAAAGCAGTTTCCAGTGAAGTGAAGCAGCAGCAGCGCGACCTCATGCACTCAGGACAGTGCGTGGAGTCCTTTCCTCCTATGCAGCGTTCAACTAGTCATTTCCCAGTTTAGGAAAGAATCTTTTACCTTAGGTGCATGTGCATTATCAGCAGTAATGAAACAGTTCTCATGTTTGTTTTCCCTCAAACTCCGGTACCAGGATTCTTTTTAGGTTTTTTATATAGACAGAGTCTGGATGAGCAAAACCACGAACGTGGAATAATCCTCCAGTTGTCCCTCTACTTCCTCCGACCAGGTGATGTTTAAGAGCCCTCTGCTCGTTCATTCCTCTGGTCCCTGCTGCCACGTGTCTGTCTGTTAACCAGCGTTCATTTGTGTCGTAAGGTCTCCTCCTGCGTCATCTTAGAGTAGATGCTCTATAGCGATGTGTTAGAATTTGTACTTGTTAGTAACCACATAAATAAAACCATGATCACGAACAGGTTCCCTGTGAGTTCAGTTTACCTACAGGATACTGTGTGGGCTCTGAAGCATTGTCCTTTGGATCAGCACAGCGAGAGAGATAAAACACAAACATTTAGCATAACTCAGTGTTGCTGGCCTTACAGTGACCTTTGAACCCAGGATGTATAATCTAGACATGAACCGCCTCCGTTCTGCTTTGCTGTTACTGCTCGTTTCCTGTTATAAAAGAAATCTGATGTTATCTGACGTCTTTGAAACGGACGAAATCCTCCTAAAAGGTTAACTCACAGAAATCACATCATATGTATGAATCATGTTTATTGTGACCACTATGACACTAAATAACTTCTGATCCTAACAGATCAGAACAGTAGGAAAGTCTATAGAAATATCTATAAATGACTGAACTGCAGAAAAGACGTGTTGCCGTTAGACACAAAGCGCTGCTGCATGTGCACTGCCTAAACAAATCATCTGTACAATGGAGCTACACAGCAAAACCAAGACAAGCCGTCTACTATTACATAGAAACGTCACATAGTAAGTGAATATAGAGTAGTACTGTGTGGTCAACTGTATTTATAGCGGACAAGACGCTTCCTCTTCTCCTCACACTGAAGACTCGGTCACAGCGTTGACAACGTCTCCTGCTGAGTCCTGTGGACACGAACCATTACAGAGAGTGGTGTCAGCAAGCTGCACTGAATTTACTGCAGGCGTTTCAGTCTCAACGTGTCACCTGTGTGTCACAGGCTGCCTGAATCATGTCAATCAAATCTGTGATGGTATTCAGTCCTGACTTCGATATGTCAGTGGTTGTTTTCTGTTGTATGTTTGGATTTGAAGGCAGAATCCTTCACGTGGGTCTGTTAGCAAACTCACCTGCTAGAAACTGGACTCAAACGTATCCTGCACAGCCAACGCCTGTAGTTACACACAATCGCTAAACGACAGCAGCACCACCTGGACGTTTTAATGTCACTCAGAGCCAGCGTTGAAGTTAAGCCTCATGCTGGAGAATCTCTGGGTGTGTCCATCAAAACATCATTACACCTGAATCAAATCTGGATTCAAGCTGAGATAAAACAAGGGACTGAAACAAAATGAACAAAGGTGGCTTCATTATAGTAGCTCTGTCACTTCTGTTGGGTGTTTACAGGCTTTACACGGCTACAGATAAATTAGGAGTCGTTTGAAAGTCCCGTAGAGGCTGGAGCACAATAAAGTCATCAGTTGTGACATCTAGGGGTTTACCTTTGCTTTGGATCCGGACCTAAACCAGCTGAAAGACAAAAGGCTGCTGTGATGACGGTGATCCGTATCATTTGCACAATTTAAATCTAGTCTGTAGTTGTATCGACACGTTCATCTCACCACTCAAAGATGATCAGCGAACTGACGAGCATCACAATTCCCACAGTTTTGACTATAACGTGGATCCCAACTGAATTGGTACCTGTAACACAACAGATCCTTTAACTGATGCTTTTCCAACAACACCTGCTGTTTTTCCAGTGTTTACCTGCAATAGTCAGATGAACCTGTGGTGACCTTTGTGTATCGAGCTCATTGGAGGCCACACAGTAAAAAACTCCTCCCTCCATTGTTTTAAAGCTGTAAAACTCTCCTTCAGACACAGCCTTGGCTCCGTCTGTGCTGATCTTGAACCAGGTGAAGCTGCTGACAGGAGGCTTGGCTCTGCTGGAGCAGGTCAGGTTGACCCAGCTACCTGCTGACACCAAGCCTGGTGGACTGATGGAGGCTGAGGTGTCCTTGGGTCCATCTGAGGAAAAGGTCACATTGACTTAGTTCATTCAGATCAGCTTGACGTTGGACAGGATCCAGTAACAAACTGTGGTCGTCTTACAGGAAACGCTGAGAGTCACCACAGTCTGTGCTGCCTTGACGCCTCCAGCCACAGGATACGAGGCAGAACAGCTGACGTCGAGTCCATCGTGTTGTTCTGACAGAGTGATGGTCTCCTGGATTCTAGTGGTGAAGGTTCCATCAGTGTTTTCCTCTGTGTGGTTGTGAGGCTCTGGTTGTAGACTCCAGGTGAGTTTAGGAGGGAAGTGTGGACAAGGAGTGAAAGCTGAGCAGGTTATAGTCACAGCCTGCTGCTCCCTCAGATCAGCTGGGATGGTGATGGTGGGAACGAGAGCATCTGTGGGTTCACATGAGACATTTTACACCAAAAACACAGGACAATCACTGCTTTCTGTATCATTTTAGCTCAGTAGTACTAATAATTTCTTGCTAAAGGTTTAGCTCCATTGTGGTGTATGAGACAATGGGATAGTAAAAAATGTCTCATACCTTTAACATTTATTTGAAGAGCATTACATTGTGCTGTTGCTTTGAACGGTCCGTTCTCGATCCTGAAGTAGTATTTGTCTGAGTGTGTTGTGGTTAGATTAGAAAACATAGTGGAGCAGTTTCTCTGGCTCAGGTCTCCAGTGATCCTCATTGGGTAAACGTTAACTTTCTTACTACTGTTGTAGATCACGTTGAGTGGATAATCATTAAATCTGTGGTCATTTACAATCCACACTCCGAAGGCTGGTCTTGTGCTGTTAAATTCCTCTTCTGGTTTGGAGCTAAAGTTACAGGGAATCATCAGACAGGATCCACTCAGTGCTTCCATCGTCTTTGGTCTTGTAATTAAGAGGCCTGAACTCTGGGCACAATCAGCTGAAGCTCCTGTAAAACCAGAACCGTTATTAACAAACCTTTTGTTAATGAGAATAAACATGAAGGCAAGATTCAACAGTTTACCCTCAGACATGAAACGTTAAACTGTTTCTCTCTGGTCTTTGTTACTAAATGAAGTTCGCATAAATAATTATTTGTTTTGTCATAAATATACGAACAAATGTCTCACCTGAAACAAAGAGGACGCTCAGTATTACGCCGACTGTCTCCATGTTCACACAGACAAACTTTGTGAAATGTTATTTTGTACTTGTCAACTGAAGTTAACATCACTAAGCCTAAGATCTAGGTGCCGTAAATCCTTCCGTTACATATATTAAGCAAAACATCAGGCGGACATTACGTGGACACCTGAGCCAAGATAACGTGGTAGTTTCCAGTGAAACAGGAAGTCTGTTATCTTTAAAATGTTCATTTCATGTTCATGTTTCATTTCGGAGCATGGTATTTATTGAGCTTAAAGCATTTGTGTTCCCTTGCATTGAGAAGTAGCAAAACCATTAATTTTATTATTAATGTTCTCATATGAAAGTAAATTACTGTAGTTTTAGATGTTTCCCAGGAACCACAGGCAGACAAGGGTTTTGGATTTGGTTCAACATGGTCAAACCAGTCGAGCTCACCTCAGGTCAAAGGATTCTTTTGAGCTGAGGTAAATGGAGGTGATCAGCTTGTTTGCAGACTTGGCAAAAATTCCTCTACCTGGTGATTTGTCCCTGACAGAGAGAAAACACACTGATGTTTACACCACCTTCATGTTTAGACTTAGCTAGTGGTGCACTTTGACCTGTCTCGGTTGCCCTGGCTACAGTGGAATGAGGAAGTTTCTGGACTGTGTGCGTAGGGGAGTTGGAGACTGTCCAGAACCTAAACCTAAAATGTGTGATGCAAGTACACGGCTCAGGGTGGATCACCGGAGTAAGGAACAAGTATTCACACGGTGTTATTTGATACAACACGACAGGCTTTCAGCTTTCATTTCTGCTACGAACCAATGTGAAACACGTCGGGCCTCAACAGTATGACTGGCTTTGTTCAGCACCGGATCGGATTTCACTGCTGGAGGAGGATTTGTGGAGAATAATGCAGTAGGATTTGAATCTTTCTGAGTATGAGAAGCTAAAATGTTTCTATGGTCGTCGTGGGTTTTGCTGATTCTACTGACATCAGCCTGTGGTTTGGAGATTTCTGGAATTTACAACGATATGGTGATTTGCTCTCAGGTACGAGGGAGAAGCAGCAGAATTTCAGCACATAGAGTGTAATTTAAATCCTTGTCAATGTGACCTGCTCTGACAGCCTGCGCTCACTTGTTGTAGACGTAGTTATTCACGCGTGATCTCTCTGCCTCCTCTAAGGGTCTCTCGCGATGCACCATGAAGGACGAGATGTCTTTTCCTGCAACGGAGGATAACACTGTGGATGTTCACAAACTGACACCGCGCTTCAAGCTCTGCTGCAGAGACAACGCTCTGTGCAGGTTATGCCTGGTGGTCGACATAGAAATCTACGTCCGTCTGGGTAAAGGCGTGCGGCACAGAGGCTCCGGGCCCGATGGGGGCCTTTACAGGCTTGAGAAAAGGAGAACAAGGGGTATGAGCCCATGTGTCATTACTTGGTGTTTTAAAGGGCCACATTGAAGCATGAACGTGAACCTGCAGAGACTTTAACATTAGTTTGTAATGTGAACGTTTGTGTATATTCTACTCCTTTATTCTTCTGTCACCGTGGAAACTGTCTGAGGAAATGGTTCTTGTAGTTTTGTGAAGTTAATTATCGTTCATCCCACCTCTTCTGTGTCCTCTGTTGCTACAGGTTTTGTCACTGTGTGTTACAAAACTGCTTCTAGGTTTCCCACGTGCAAGAAGTTGAAGTTTAAGGGGAATGGTGCCGCTTTGATTCAGCAGAACCCGGCAAAGGTGCTGCAGGCTGTACTGTCAGTAAGGACGTGCTAAATTATTAATTATTTTTATTAATTACTAATATTGTGTAATTGTAGGTCTCTGTTATCATCATTAAGCCTGATGGAGTTTTCTTCAGCAGCGAGATCAGTGTGTATCTGCTCAAATCACCAAACTTGAGTCAACAAGTTGTTGCTCCTTCAGAAGCTGAAGGTAGAGTTAATGAGTTTTAACCCTAAACACCAGAAGACGACAACTAAATGCAAGTACAACAGCAGTTTACTACTGTGTGACAGGAATGCTGCCTGTTTTCAGTGTGTACCCAGGAGGAGGAGCTGGTAGAAGAATGTCAGGGTAAAGAAATCCCTAGACTCAGCGATGTCGTTTTCCAGGGGACCAACTGGGTGGAGCTGCAGTTCTCTGGCAGAAATAAGAGCCTCCCATCCATGTGCATCCAGTACGAGAAGAACGGGCCCTGTCAGGTCTGTAGTCACTCTGGCTGTTCATGGTTTTCTCGTGCATTCACCAAAGGCCTCCAGGAAGGTAAAAGAGGTTTGGTGGGATAATGTGGTCAGGTCAGATCCATCTGAGTCGTCCCTAGAGTTTTATCCTCCCTGCTCGTGGAATACTGTGAATATAAATAGATTTGCATTAGAAAAGGCTGGATCCTCTGAACTCTACCTACCAGAACCAGGCTGTGATGTATGGGTCCTCTCCTCTTAATATTATGTTGTTGAAGCTGATGGAGATGTGGAACGTCATTTAATGTTGGATAGTTGAATTCACTTTGTGTTTGCAAAAGGTTAAATGAGATGTTGATGCTTCCGATCCTACGTACTCACAGCAGATATGAGTTACTCCACTAGAGGAGAGAAACTTCCTGATCGTGTGTGAAATATCCCTTCATAGAAATGGAACCAGACTGTGATCCCGCTCCACACGCTGGCGCCCTGCATGTGTCTCCAGGTACCATCACCGGTCACACAGCGAGTGCGAACACTCCATTCGTGTACGTCTCATTCAGCCACTGCTTTATGTGACAGGTTTGGGATGAGCAGGAGTCTTCTTGGCGTCATCTCAGCTGCCCCTTCAATACTAACGGTAAATGCTCATCGCTTTGCAGTACTGTGTTCAGAGCACAGCTTTCTGATGCAGTTTTAACTTTGTTGTCTCTGTTGCACGGGTTCTGTCCTCAGGCTCCACAGCACATGTGTCCATTAAAGAGCTCATCCAACGAAACGTCTGGCAGAACGTGTCTGTGTCTGTCCGCCGTGGTCACAACAACGACTCCACCGCGATACTGTGGTGGATCCTGTCTGCTCCCTGCAAGCTGGAGGGTGAGGTTTGGCCCTGTCAGCAGCAGACCAGCTGCAGCGGGGAGAAGGCTGTCAGACAACAGCTGGGAGAGGGATGGAAGCTAAACCGCAAAGGCCTTTGGGTGAGGGTCACTTAGCAAAGCTTGCTTGTTTACCCCTTTTACTGAAAGGCTGTATAAAACACTAGCGGAAATGTCCTCTGTACTGTTCTGTCCTGTGTAATCAACGTTTTCAAGACATAACATTTACGATCATGTCCTTGTCAGGAGAATCAAGGAGTGTTTGAGCACGACGCACGGTGTGTGCAGGTTAAGTTGAAGGGACTGGGACAGCAGCTGGGTCCGTTCTGCTTTGGGAAACGTACGTCACACAATGATTTACTGTGTTAAGTTCTGTGGATTTTCTGATGATACGCTGTTTGGTGCTCCTTGCAGCAGGCAGGTGGCGTTGGAGTCTCCTGCTGCTGGCTGTTACACTGCTGGCTTGTTTCACTGTGCTCATATTTTACCTCCTCGCTGACTTTACAAAGAGTAAGTGAGTTTTTTCCTCTTTTGCATTGAAGGTTGAACACAAACTAACAAGAGAACCACTGTTGTGTCATTTCAGTTCAGTTCTTCAGACCCTTGTTCTTCAGACTTGTTTTAGTTTTAGCAAGTGACTTGCTTCATCACATGTAGGAACTATTGATAGAGTTCGCTCTGATTGTTCACAGGAATTTATTTTACCAACAAAATTTGAGAAATCAATTATTATATGATTGTATTTAGTTTCACTCCTTTATTTACACTCAACGCTTTCCCGATGTCGGACCCACAGTGTGACGACATGTACATTATATTCTTTCTAATGTTTATAGACTGGGTGAGGAGCTGCCGTCACGGCGGATTTGTTTACTAAAAATCCCTGAAGCCATAATGAATAATCTGACCTCTTTATTCCTTCTCTTGTTGTTGCTCACTGAAGGTGGCAGAAAGGGCCACGTGGTTCTGCTGAGCCCGCCAGAAGTGGATGGTGGCATTTCACAGTCCGTTTGTCAGCTTGGCTCCCTGCTGTGTAACTGTGGCGTCAGCGTGTCGCTGGACCAGTGGAGCAGGAAGGAGCAGTGCATTCTGGGACCTCTGCCATGGCTGCACTCTCAGCTGCTGGAGCTGAACAGTCTGGGGGGCAAAGTAGTTCTCATTCTGACCCAGAAAGCCTTAATGAGAACAGTGAAATGGACCCATCAGAACCCACCAGACCATGATCACACTCAGGTATCATGGTCACCTTACTCTGACGTGTTCACGGCCTGCCTGTGCCTCATTAAGGCTGAGAAGCAGCTGGGCACAGCGGCCAAACGGTTCCTTCTGGTGACATTTGGGTCCCATTCCAACTGTGACACGAGTTTACCAGAACCTCTCCAGGGGCTCTGCCTCTTCCAGCTTCCCTCCCAGACACAGGCTCTCCTATCCGAGCTTGGTGTGGGAAGGACGAGATGGAAGTTGGGTGGTAGAACATGGGCAAGGTGAAATGGGGGCAGCCTGGATCCAACATCAACAAATTGTAAATTTGTATTTCATTCAATTCATAATTTTTGCACTCTCTACTTTGATTCTTTCACACCTTACTGATGGTTTGTAGCTGTTGTGGCAAATGATTAGTAAAGAATGATCTTATCTTATGAACCCTGATACCAAATCTATGATTCCTGTAACACAGGGACGACCCCCCTGGACCAAAAATAAAAACGGTTGCTTTTACCTTGGTTAGACTGTGAAGCCTCCAGCCTGATTTTAAGTGTGAAGAGTTCCCACCTGGACCTTCATCCTACAGTAGAAACGGTTTCTGCTCTCAGAGAACCTTTGTCTCCACCAAGAGGACGCATGCTTCCTTACTCTACTACGTGTGAAGCGGAGACATTCCTGTCTTTACTCTCTTCGTGCAGTCAGGGTGTCTCCAGTTACAGTCTCTTTTAATGTCAATGTGAGATGAGAATGAGAGGAATCCAAATATTTACTTTGGTGATCTGTGACGCGCAAAGGCCACAGAGAGAGGGAACCATATGTACCTGTTTACCGGACGGGTGTGTGCGGTGTTGACAGCTCTCACTTTCGGAAGGCAGCAGTAAACACATGAGACGAAAACCACACAGACGTACACGTGTCGATCAGCCTGTAGACACACTCCCCACCCGGTGGTGGCGCTAAGGCGCCGGTTCACCCGCCTGTTAACCACGAAGAAGACGCTGGGGCGGAAAGGTTGGCCGATAGGTCCGTTTGCCGGGTGTCCGGTGACGAGCTGCCGGCTCGCGTTGTGTCGGGTTTAATGTTAAGCTAACCAGGCTGCGTGAAGGCCGGCGGCCAGCGTCCCATACATACTAACCGCTCCTGCTAGCTGGCTAGCTACCCCCTCCCGCTAGCTGGCTAGCTAGCCCCTCCTGCTAGCCGCCCTCAGCAGGAGGCTCCGCGGTTGGAACACGGCTTCACTCGAAAGATATCCCGGTTCCTCGCACAACGGTCTGTGATGGAAAGTGTCGGTTTTTTTTCTCGTACAATAGAAAAAAAACAAATACGGCGCCAGGAAATGACGTCGGTACTAAAGTTGTGAAAATTAGCATTAAGTTTCGTTTCTTATTAAAAATATAAAACGCAGCATATTGTGTCAGTTCCTGCCGTCGTCCGTATAGTTTCAGCGAAGGAAGTCGACCCAGAGAAATGAGTATTCAACCTTCCTCTGACCCGGCTTCTCTGGTAGCTTGTTGGAAAAGGCGTCTTGGTATCAAATCGTTGTCTTTTGCCCAATTTCAGGTTTAACAATTAGACTCAGCATGAGTGGCTCGAAGAAGCAGAATCCACCAAACTGTGGAAATGAGCCTGGTCCTTCAAACCCAAAGTAAGTCTAATCCAGTTAGCAATGAACCTTTAACTCTGTCTGTGCTGTTCACTACCAAATACACACAAAACAAGGCAGAGCTACACTGAACAAAGATCCTAGTCTGGCACAAATGTTGTGCGTAATGTGGGTTTAATGTGGGTACGTCTGCAGGAAGAGGACGTGGGGACCAGCTTCTGTGAAGGCACAGCCGTCCAGCAGCTGTACCTTGTGTGACGAAGCCCTGAAGGATCCGGTCTTGAATAGATGCGGACACTGGTTCTGCAGGCAGTGCATCACGTCGTGCTGGGACCAGTCTGGGTCATTAAGTGACTCCTGTCCCCAGTGTGGAAAGAAATCCACAACACCTGGTCTGAGGACAGACGTTGAGAGCAGCACTGTTGAACGTGAGACTGATTCATTTTTGAAATCAGTTGTTTCTATAAAGCCACATTTGTAGGGTTAAAGTAATGCATATTAGATTGTCAAAACCTTTTGGATTATTTGTTTTGTTTATTGTTGTTTCTCTCTCTACATTGTTGATTTTGTATGTGTCTTGTTACTTAAAGAAGAGAGATCATGTCATGTCACTGTTGTTTTTCAGCAGAGGTTGGTCTGCTGGAGGTTTTAAATGAACACAAGAACAGTCTGAGGAAGAGATTTGAAAGAAGTGATGAAACACAGAGTGGAGCCATCCTCAACAGGATCTACCCTGACCTCTTCATCATACTGGGTCAAAGTGGAGAGGTCAATACCCAGCATGAGGTGATGCAGCTTGAGACGGCGTGTAAGAAAAAGTGCCTCAATAACACTGCAATTAAGGTCCACGAAATCTTTAAATCCTTACCGAACGAGCAGACCTACATTAGAGTGGTTCTAACAATTGGTGTCGCTGGTGTTGGAAAAACCTTCTCGGTGCAGAAGTTCAGTCTGGACTGGGCAGAGGGTTTAGAAAATCAAGATGTCAATCTGCTGGTTCTGCTGTCCTTCCGGGAGTTGAACGCAATCTTAGATGACGAGTACAGTCTTCTCACGCTCCTCCATGATTTACATCCAACATTACACATGGTCACAGCAGAGGAGCTCGCTGTCTGTAAGCTTTTATTCATCCTTGATGGCCTGGATGAAAGCAGACTCTCACTGGACTTCAACATCAGCGAGGTTGTGTCTGATGTCACAGAGAATGCTTCAGTAGAAGTACTGCTGACCAACCTCATCCAGGGAAACCTGCTTCCCTCGGCTCTGGTCTGGATCACTTCCCGACCTGCTGCACCCACACAGATCCCTCCTACGTGTGTGGACAGGGTAACAGAAGTACGAGGCTTCAGCGACGCCCAGAAGGAGGAGTACTTCAGGAGGAGATTCAGCGATGAGGAGCTGTCCAGCAGAATCATCTCCCACGTCAAGACGTCCAGGAGCCTCCACATCATGTGTCAGATCCCAGTGTTCTGCTGGATCACTGCTACGGTTCTGGAGCACATGTTGAGCACAGAGCAGAGAGGAGAGCTGCCCAAGACCCTGACGGACCTGTATTCACACTTCCTGCTGGTCCAGACCAAGAGGAATAGTCCACAGGAGCTGACGGAGGCTGACAGGGATGTTCTCCTAAAGCTGGGAAAGCTGGCGTTTGAACATCTGGAGAAAGGAAACCTCCTATTCTATGAAGAAGAACTCAAGCGGTTTCGTATTAATGTGCAAGAGGCCTTGGATTGTCCCGGGCTTTGGAAAGATATCTTTAAAAAGGACCATTTGATGATCTTTAAAACAGTTTACTGCTTTGTTCATCTGAGCGTCCAGGAGTTTCTGGCTGCTGTTTACATCTTTCACTGCTTCACCAACAAGAAGATGACGGCCCAGAAGAACTTCCTGAAAGTCTATAAACACACTTGTTCACAACCAGGTGCCTTTTTTAAGAACATGACTAGGTATTTTGGAAAATACTTTGACTGTGATACATCTTTTGATGTTTTTCTGATGAAGGCCATGAGGAAGTCCCTTAGTAGTAAAAGCGGTCACCTGGATCTGTTTATTCGCTTCCTACATGGTCTCTCTCTGGAGTCCAACCAGAGACTCTTAGGGGGTCTAATGGGTCAGTTGAAGGACATCCCTCAAATCACTGACAGAGTTATAAACAACCTGAAGGTGATGACCAACGTGGTGCCTTCTGATGGAAACAGCCATCTCAAAGCAATGACCAGTGCTGACGTCTCTCCTGACCGGACCATCAACATCTTCCACTGCCTGATGGAGATGAACGACCAGTCGGTGCATCAGGACATTCAAGAGTTCCTGAAGTCGGAGAACAGGTCAAAGCAGAGACTCTCTGAGATCCACTGCTCAGCTCTGGCCTACATGCTGCAGATGTCAGAGGAGGTTTTGGATGAGGTCGACCTGGAGAAGTACAACACATCAGAGGAGGGACGACTGAGACTGATCCCAGCTGTGAGGAACTGCAGAAAGGCTCAGTGAGTCCAGTTGTGATCATTATTAATCATTCTACATATGTAAATGAGGGATTTTTACGCTGGCAGCCTTTTTAAATTCGGCCAGTGGACGTTTTGGCAGATATTCATTTTCATGTTTCAAACCCAAGCCTCAGTAAAGTGGTCTATTTAAAATGGATGCACGATGAGCGTCTGAGACATTCAGTGTCGTTTCGTAACATTCTGTAAAATGTGTGTCTTGACAGAATTTGTGGCTGTGACCTCGAGGAGAGTCACTGTCATGTTCTGGCCTCAGTTCTGCAGTCGTACCCGTTCCATTTGAGAGAGTTAAACCTGAGTCACTGCCAGCTGAACAGAGTCTCACTAACGAAGCAGCTCTTTGCTGGACTGGAGAGTTCAAACTGTAGACTGACAACGCTGAGGTGAGTTCAGTGGTTACAGGTTTATATATCTATATATAATATATCTTCAGGATTTTCTTTGTGACAGTTGTTAAAATATTTGCATATAATCATGTGGCAGAGGATTTGTCTACTGCAGCTCTCAGCTGAAGTCAAAAGACAAAAGTGAACAAGGTTCACAAGATATGTTATTTAATAGAACGTCAGTTAGCTTTTACTAATGCTCCACATAACTTGACTTGTATTGTCTCCCCTTTAACCGACTGAACGTGCTTGATCCAGGTAATCGGTAGACAGGTGAGTGCGTCTTGAGGACTCGGGTGGGACAGCCTGTTGTAGAGGTCATAACACTGTTAATAAAGCTTAGGCCCTGGATTTCTAGCGAGAATGTATGAAGCCTGAAAACGGAGGCCACCTCATGGAAATACAATGACTGCTGGTGCTTCAGCTCTTCCAGAGCATACTCTGCTCCAGTACTTTAAAACATGTGACTTGTCAAATAAAAGGAAAGTTGTAGCAAACTATCTGCCAATTATAATCTGCGCTGGCTTGTACTGTATCACTATAACAGAATGATGGTCACGGTGTCTGGGCCTTGATTATAACTTCATTAGTATGAGTCCCAAGTTTTAGACGGGCACCACGTGCTCTTGGATTTGATGTGTGTGTTTGATTTTTATTCAGACTGAGACACTGCGGGTTGTCAGGACTCAGCTGTGCTTTACTGGCCTCTGCCTTGAAGTCGAACCCCTCCCATCTGAGAGAACTGGACCTGAGTGTCAACAACCTGCAGGACTCGGGAGTAAAATCTTTGTGTGGGTTTTTGGCAAACCCAGACTGTCGACTGGAGATTGTGAGGTCCGACATTATGATTTATGATTTGAATGTTGCAGTTACTGAAGATAAGGTTAATTCTCCTCAAGTATCTGTCGTATTTTTCTTCTATTTCACTCTTTAGTGGTTATTACATCACAGCATCTTTTAGTAACATTAAATCTATTTTGTACGTGCATTTCATCCTGTGTCCCGTTTGTTTGGCTGTTTTCAGGATTTCTGAACTTTTTAAACATTGTTTATTTACATAATTTTTTTTCTTTCAGTCTAAGGTATTGCTGTTTGTCAAGGATCGGCTGTACTTTTCTGGCTTTGGCTGTGAAGTCAAACCCATCCCATCTGAGAGAACTGGACTTCATTGGAAATGAAGTGTGGGACTCAGCTGTCAGGCTGCTGTCTGACTTTGTGAAGAATCCACAATTTAGACTGGAGACTCTAAGGTCAGTAGATGTTGTCATTTGTTGGATCAATTGTTTGATTTGTCAGGTTTTTCTGCTTTGATGAAGCTGCTACTTTTTCACTACTAATGTAATGTGTTTGCCTTTACAGACACGGAAAGACAAGTCCTGTTTCTGCAGAGGAGCAGCTTCCCTGCTGTGCTTTGTGTCGAGGTGTCCTGAATGACCCGATGTCAACCAGCTGTGGACACTGGTTCTGCAGACAATGCATAACCTCATACTGGGACCAGTCAAAAGACTCGTGTCCTGAGTGCGGAGAAATGCATAGAACAACAGAATTGCAGACAGAGAGCCAGGCCAGCAGTACACAAAGTAAGAGCAATCATCTATCCGCTAAGTACTGAATAGATAGATTTTCATCCATTGTGTGTTATGAAATTGTGTTTTTGTTTTTTCTGTAGATAGACAATGGCAAGAGGTGTTAGATGAACATAAACTCAGTCTAAGGATGAGATATGAGTGTGACGACAAAGACAATCAGTTCTCTGTCTGCCCTGAAACCTACATCACAGTCGGCCACAGTGAAGAGACTCACATCCAGCATGAGGTGATACAACTTGAGACGATTTACAAGAAAAAGACTCGTCATGGCATTCCAATCAAGTGCCAACACATTTTTAAGGGCATGAATGAGCACGAGATCCACATCAGAGTCGTCCTAACAAAGGGCATCGCTGGCATAGGAAAAACCTTCTCGGTGCAGAAGTTCAGCCTGGACTGGGCAGAGGGCAGAGAAAACCCAGATGTCAGTCTGCTGGTTCTGCTGTCGTTCAGGGAGCTGAACCTGGTCAGAGACCAGCAGCACAGTCTGCTCACGCTGCTCCGTGTTTTCCATCCCACGTTACAGAAGGTCCCAGCAGAGCAGCTCGCTGCCTGGAAGCTGCTGTTCGTCTTTGACGGCCTGGATGAAAGCAGACTCTCCCTGGACTTCAGCCTCAGGGAGGTCGTGTGCGACGTCACGCACGAGTCATCGGTCGACGCGCTGCTGACCAACCTCATCCGGGGGAACCTGCTTCCCTCGGCTCTGGTCTGGATCACTTCCCGCCCTGCGGCGGCCCATCAGATCCCTCCTACGTGTGTGGACAGGGTCACAGAAGTACGAGGCTTCAGCGACGCCCAGAAGGAGGAGTACTTCAGGAGGAGATCCAGCCACGAGGAGTTGTCCAGCAGAATCATCTTACACGTCAAGACGTCCAGGAGCCTCCACATCATGTGTCAGATCCCAGTGTTCTGCTGGATCACTGCTACGGTTCTGGAGCACATGTTGAGCACAGAGCAGAGAGGAGAGCTGCCCAAGACCCTGACGGACCTGTACTCACACTTCCTGCTGGTCCAGACCAGGAGGAGGAAGAACAAGTACGACGAGGGACGTGAGACGAGTCCACGGGAGCTGACGGAGGCTGACAGGAAAGTTGTCCTGAAGCTGGGGAGGCTGGCGTTTGAACATCTGGAGAAAGGAAACATCATGTTCTACCAAGAAGACCTGGAGCAGTGTGGTCTAGACGCCACAGAGGCCTTGGTGCAGTCAGGAGTCTGCACAGAGATCTTCAAAGTAGAGAGCGTGATCCTCCAGAAAACAGTTTACTGCTTTGATCACCTGAGCGTTCAGGAGTTTCTGGCTGCTGTTTACATGATGCACTGCTTCACCAACAGGAACTCAGAGGTTCTGACATCTTTCCTGACAGTGTGGGAAAGTGGTGACTCTGAACAAGTCTCTCTAGATGTCTTCCTAAGTAGAGTCCTGGAGAAATCCCTTCAAAGTAAAAACGGCCATCTTGACCTGATGGTTCGGTTTCTTCATGGCCTCTCTCTGGAGTCCAACCAAGCACTGTTAGGAGATCTTCTCTGTCAAACCAAGAACAGTCAGGACATTAACCAAAAGACGACAAACAACCTGAGGGAGATGACCAATGATGTAGTTTCTCCTGAAAGAAGCATCAATGTTTTTTGTTGTCTGTTGGAGATGAATGACTACTCAGTGTACGATGAGGTCCAGGAGTTCCTGAAGTTCAAGACTGGACCAATGAAGAGACTGTCTGAAATGCACTGCTCAGCTCTGGCCTACATTCTACTGATGTCAGAGCAGATTCTGGATACACTGGACTTCGAGAAGTACAACACATCAAAGGAAGGACACCTGAGATTGATCCCAGCTCTAAGAAGTTTCAGAAAGGCTCGGTTAGTCAAGATGAGATAAATATTACTATTGCTGTAGATTAGTTCTCATGAGACATTTAAACGTTCTGTGGTCGTATTCAATAGCAACACTGTGATTTGTGTCATGACAGTCTTTCTGGCTGTGAATTCAAAGAGTCTCACTGTGAAGTTTTGGCCTCTTCTCTGAGCTCCAACCCTTCCCATTTGAGAGAACTGGACCTGAGTCACAGCCAACTGAACACGGTCACTAATGTGAAGCTGCTCCTTGCTGGACTGAAGAGTCCAAACTGTAGACTGAGGATCCTGAGGTCAGTGAAGTGTTTTTCTATTTTTCTACGTTAAAGATCTGGATTTATATCAGCGGAAAGTTTTATTCGTTAGTACATTATTGTCACCACCACCACTTTCTGAAAAGTACTGTCAGAGATGCTTCTTCACACTACTGTGAGGTGACTTTATACCAAGCCTCTGGTCAGAGATGACTCTGGGGTTTCTCACCAAATTGACCCTCTATGGTCTCCGATTTCAATTGTCCTGTTAATCAGGATTTTAGTTTGACTAGTTTCTGAATCTCATCTGCTGCTCAAGGGAAATGAACTGATGTTTCTTCTAGCTTCTTATCTCATGGTTTCTGTTTTAGGTTGGTGGCTTGCAATTTGCCAGAAACTAGCTGTGCTTTGCTGGCGGCCACCCTCGGGTCCAACCCCTTCCACCTCAGGGTACTAGATCTGAGCATCAATGACCTGGGCGATTCAGCAGCAAAGGAGTTGTTTCAATTTCTGGCCAATCCGCACTGTAGACTGGAGATTCTGAGGTCAGGCCAGTATTCATTCATTTTTATCAGTATGACTGCTGCGTTGTGACACGTTGTGTTTTTCCCCCAATGTTTCTTTTAGTCTAAATTACTGCTCGTTGACATCGATCAGCTGTGATCATCTGTCTTCCGCTCTGAATTACAACCCCTTCCATCTGAGGATACTGGACCTAGTTGGAAACGACCTGGAGGACTGGGGAGTGAACCAGCTCACTGATCTTGTGGAGAATTCATACTTTAGGCTGGAGACTGTGAGGTGAGGTCATCTGTGCTGCATTCAGGAGCAAAGATCAATGTTTTTGCAAATCTGTAACCTTTTGTTTTCTCATATGGACACAAACATCCAGGCCAGTCCACTAAGCCACTAAACCTGAGCTTCAGATTAATCGATCTATAAACTAAAGACTAACTCACTGTTTGTCCCTGCAGGATGGAGAACTGGGAGGTTAAAGCTTCCAGCGGAAGGATGTGAGTTCTTTTAACGTCGCTCAAATAGTTTGAGACCATGAATAATCTGTTTTTGTTGTTGGTAGCTGGACCCATGAAAAATCACACAAACACTTTATTTTATATTGTGTTTAACCACTTTAGCAGTTTGTGATGTGTAGGTAGAGTTGTCTACACCGTCATGATCAGTCTAAAAGTTTATAGTAGCATGTGTTTTCTAAGCCTGTTAATCTGTGTCCTGGACCCAGGTTTAGGTAAAGACGTTGTGCAGAGGGGGCGTCTCCAGCTGCTCATGTCCATCTACAGGCTGTTCCACATACTCTGTCCTGAAACCTTCAAACTGTACAAGAAATCCACCCGACCCACCAATAAAACGCTAATGGTGGAAGGAATGAGCGGTAAGACAAGATGTCAGGAACAGAACGCAGCAACGTGAGGCTTATGGATGAAGGAAACGGGTAAAAACATGTGAGTTCTGCTGTCGAGCATGAACCACTCAACCTCTAAGTTAAGACCGTTTGCTACAGCAGCTTCTGAGCCTTTTTTCAAGAGATCCACACCAGATCTGACAGGGTCTCTGTTTGCTGGGAGTCAGGTCTTCACCGCTGACGTTAGAACCTGGAGCTAGAGGTAAAGCGAGACCGTGTGCCCATGGCCTCATCCATGTCTTCTACAGCGTCACCCACTGCACCCATAGATGTTGACACAAACTAAGAAGACTCTTGTTCTGTGACCGGTTCCACAGTCGCCGCCCTGTGGGTGGATGTCAGACTTGTACATATCTAAATAAATGTGTGTGTTTAAGGTGATTTTGTTTCTCCACTTTGTCAAGGCATCAATATTCTGTTGTAATGATACTAACAGTTAGTTCTGTTCTGATGTCAGTTGTTTGGAGCACGCATGTAAACGTGACCTTAGCAAGAGAATCAAGAACGGCCTGACATCCAGCCCAACGGGTGAATATTTAAATAAAGTAGCTTTAGTTCATGTTGCAGAAGCTCCACTAGTTCACAAAGAACCTCGGAGGCTGAGATTCTGAGGTGGAGACCATCTGAAATGCACTGTTGTAATTTAAACCACTAACCAGTGAACCATGTGAAACGCACAGACGCTATTCTAGAAAAAATAAGAAGAACTCTCAAAACGTAATGGATGTATGGAAGCTGATGTTTGTTGGAGCAGGTGCAAACAAACCAGGTTGTACCTGCTTGATTGACGTTTCCTGTAAAAGAAGAGGCGTGTGGGAACAAAGTGAAAGTGTTGAGCCAGTTCGTTTCGACTCCCGACATGTTCGTTTACCACACTCAACTAAAGTCGGTTAAAGAAACTAAAAACACAGGAAAACGTGAGTGTTAATAAATTATCTATCAAAAATAAGGCTCCATTAATTTCCTGTTATCTTTTAGTTGTAGTGACTGTAGTAGGTAAATGTCTTTCTCTAAAAGTATTCCTGGAAATTGCAAATGTAGTATATAATAAAAATGTGTAGAGTCCAAGCTGTATGCAAGTAATAAGTAAAGAGGGTAGAATTGAACTGATCAAGTTTACATCGTGATTGTTTTATGTACTGAGTTAGTTTCTTGCTTGTCTGACTGATCAGACCTGTTCGTCCTGTTTTCTGTGCTGTGAGCTCAGTGTTACCGGTGAACAGAGGATGAGTGGGTGTGTAGAGACCATGAAGAGCGACTGCTCCAGACATGACCCTCCTTTATTCAGTAATGAGCCTGGACCCTTGGACACAAAGTAAGAAAACCACAATCGTCCTGTTACTATAGATGTGAGAAACAACCGAGAGAGCACAATAACGAGTAATCCTTGAAATACACGCTGATTTATCATTGATGCTTGATGCGTGTGATGTGAGCAACTGTAAAATGTGTTCACTTGAATACTAGTTTAGACTTTCGGTTGACTGTAATTACCATTGTTTGCATTATTACTGTTACTGTCTTATGATTCTGAAAGTCACTATTTGGCGTCAACTGTTCTCCACTCAGTAGACGTAACGAGTTGTTTTCCTCTGTGAGGCTTAAATAGTTACTGTGAAATAAGTCAGTTTTGCATAATTTCTTGTACTAAACTGAATCTGAGTTATTGTAATATTGCAAACTGCAGCAATGGTACATTATTAACCACGGTCCTGTTCTGAGCTCAGTCAGTGTTGCTGGTTCTGGTTTACCTCTCAGATTGGCTGTGGAAGACGGAGACCAGTCACCAGCTCCCAGCTGTGTGTCCATGAAGAGCGACTGCTCCAGACATGACCCTCCTTTATTCAGTAATGAGCCTGGACCCTCTGACACAAAGTAAGACACCTGCTGCTGTCTGTTCTAATGGCCATTGGAATGTACAGTTGACATTATTTCCTGTAACTGTCCAAATCAGTGACATATATTATCTCAATGACTTAATATTAGGCGCTCTGCTTGTTTCTGATGAAATGATCAAACCAAGTAAAAACTTGATGATGCTGACTCCTGACTCACGTAATGGGCGACACAGTAAGAGCACCAGCATGTGTCCTGATTGCTGTGTGGTCCGACGGTGGCGTTTGCGTCGTAGCGAGTGTGAACAGAACCATAGTTGCTGGGAGGCCAGCGAGCCACAGGGATGAACCACACTGGCTGCAGCCCCTCGGTTCAATTCTCACCAACACCAGACTCATCATTACTATCCTGCTGTGTTCTCGGTATAATCATGTTGGTGTCATGTGACCAGGATGATCATCCTCTCTACTGGCACAGCAACCTGTCCAAGGAAAGGTTTGAAGATGTGGCTACTTTTTATTTCTCGTTTTACTTTAATCTGTTCTTCGTAGGCAGCAGCCGTCCTGCTGTGAGTGTCAGGAGGTTCTGACGGATCCAGTCTCTACCAGCTGTGGACACCGGTTCTGCAGACAGTGCATCACCTCATACTGGGACCAGTCTGGACCATCAGCAGACTCGTCCTGTCCCCAGTATGGACAACCATCCAGAGCTGGACCACAGACGGACCATCAGACCAGCACCGTCCAGAGTAAGACAGATTCCTAACTTTGGTTTTGGAAACATCTCTCTATATATGTAGATATAGAGAGATGTGACCATGCTCGACTAGTCCTGAGCAGCTTAACAGCAGATTTGCTGGATATAAAAAAATTCAGGAATGACCAACACAACACGAATCTGTCTCCAACTGGACTCTAAGCTGTCTGAATCTAAAAGCAACAAAGTATGTGAAGCACATTACTCCAACTGTCTGTTGTCCTTCAGCAGATGTTGGTCTGCAGGAGGCCTTAGAGGAACATAAGCTCAGTCTGAGGAGCAGATGTGAACGAGTGACTGAAGGAGGTGAACCAGGACGTGGAGTCCTCCTCAGCAGCATCTACACTGAGCTCTACATCACAGAGGGACAGAGTGAGGAGGTGAACACCCAACATGAGGTGAGGCAGCTGGAGGCAGCTTCCAGGAAGAAGACCCTCCATGACGCTCCCATCAGGGTCCAGGACATCTTTAAAGCCTCCGACCCACAGACACCCATCAGACTGGTTCTGACCAACGGCGTGGCTGGTGTTGGTAAAACCTTCTCGGTGCAGAAGTTCAGCCTGGACTGGGCAGAGGGCAGAGAAAACCCAGATGTCAGTCTGCTGGTTCTGCTGTCGTTCAGGGAGCTGAACCTGGTCAGAGACCAGCAGCACAGTCTGCTCACGCTGCTCCGTGTTTTCCATCCCACGTTACAGAAGGTCCCAGCAGAGCAGCTCGCTGCCTGGAAGCTGCTGTTCGTCTTTGACGGCCTGGATGAAAGCAGACTCTCCCTGGACTTCAGCCTCAGGGAGGTCGTGTCCGACGTCACGCACGAGTCATCGGTCGACGCGCTGCTGACCAACCTCATCCGGGGGAACCTGCTTCCCTCGGCTCTGGTCTGGATCACTTCCCGCCCTGCGGCGGCCCATCAGATCCCTCCTACGTGTGTGGACAGGGTCACAGAAGTACGAGGCTTCAGCGACGCCCAGAAGGAGGAGTACTTCAGGAGGAGATCCAGCCACGAGGAGTTGTCCAGCAGAATCATCTCCCACGTCAAGACGTCCAGGAGCCTCCACATCATGTGTCAGATCCCAGTGTTCTGCTGGATCACTGCTACGGTTCTGGAGCACATGTTGAGCACAGAGCAGAGAGGAGAGCTGCCCAAGACCCTGACGGACCTGTACTCACACTTCCTGCTGGTCCAGACCAGGAGGAGGAAGAACAAGTACGACGAAGGACGTGAGACGAGTCCACAGGAGCTGACGGAGGCTGACAGGGAAGTTGTCCTGAAGCTGGGGAGGCTGGCGTTTGAACATCTGGAGAAAGGAAACATCATGTTCTACCAAGAAGACCTGGAGCAGTGTGGTCTAGACGCCACAGAGGCCTTGGTGCAGTCAGGAGTCTGCACAGAGATCTTCAGGAGAGAGAGCGTGATCCTGCAGAAAACAGTTTACTGCTTTGTTCATCTGAGCGTTCAGGAGTTTCTGGCTGCTGTTTACATGATGCACTGCTTCACCAACAGGAACTCAGAGGTTCTGGAGAACTTCCTGGGGACAGACTACAGCAAGTTCTCCTTTGATGTCTTTCTAATGGAAACAATGTCAAAGTCCCTGAAAAGTCAAACAGCTCATCTTGACCTGTTTGTTCGCTTCCTTCATGGCCTCTGCCTGGAGTCCAACCAGAGACTCTGGAGACGTCTGCTGGGTCACACACACAACATTCAGCAAACCGTCATAGAGAGAGCCGTCAGAAACCTGAAGAAGATAAACAGTGATGAAATCTCTCCAGACAGAAGCATCAACATCTTCCACTGTCTGGTGGAGATGAATGACCGTTCAGTCCATGAGAGGATCCAAGAGTTCCTGAAGTCAGGGAAGATATCAGAGCAGAGACTCTCTGCCATCCACTGCTCAGCTCTGGCCTACATGCTGCAGATGTCAGAGGAGGTTCTGGATGAGCTGGACCTGAAGAAGTACAACACATCATGGGAGGGACGACTGAGGCTGATCCCAGCTGTGAGGAGCTGCAGAAAGGCTCAGTGAGTCCAGTCGTGTTCATGTAGCTGAAGCTGTTGTTAGACGGAACCTTGGCTATTGAGATAATTAAATATATAATACTGAAATAACTTATTCAGCTTATAAATAAATGATGACTGAGACTTGCTGATGGACAGCGAGCAGATGTTGAGCCGAGCCAAGAGCTTCAGCAGATGCTGCCTGAGGTTTATGCTTTGTAATCAGAATTGCCTCCTGTTTAAACATGAATGATTTCTCTCTACGTGTCAGACTTTCTGGCTGTGGACTGTCAGAGACTCATTGTGAAGTTGTGGCCTCAGCTCTGAAAACCAACCCCTCACATCTGACAGAGCTGGACCTGAGTGAAAACTACCACCTGCCAGATTGTGGAGTGCAGCTACTTTCTGCTGGACTGGAGAGTCCACACTGTCGACTGCAACGTCTGAGGTTGGTGTTCAGCACCATCAGTCTGTGTGTGTTTCAGCCTTATTGGGTGAATGGTCTTTATGTTTTTATTTAGATTGAGGTCCTGCGGTTTGTCAGAGACCAGCTGTTCTAGTCTGGTCTCAGCTCTGAAGTCCAACCCGTCCCATCTGACAGAACTGGACCTGAGTGACAACAACCTGCCGGATCCAGCAGTGGAGCGTCTGTGTGGTTTCCTGGAGAGTCCAGACTGTCGCCTGCAGACTCTGAGGTCAGACCCAGTTTTCAGTTCTGTTGTGATTAACTGGATGTAAAGCTGATTTATACTGATCTACTCTGACAATGTTTATGTTAAGTCTGTTTTCTTCTTCTGTGGTTTAGTCTATAAGTCGTAGCAGAATGAGGTTAAACTGCTAATTGTTAAAGCGATTTCAGTGTTTAGTTCCATCTGTACATGGTCGTTTCAGCTGTTTTTACATTGTTCTGTTTCTAACCTGCAGCTGTTTAGGTTCAGCTGGTTTCATTTTTTAAAACGTTATTCTGTAAAAGCTACTTTCCGACTAAAGTGATCAAATTTCATTAATTCAGGTTGAGAGAATGCAGCTTGTCAGAGACCAGCTGTGGTTCTCTGGCCTCAGCTCTGAAGTCCAACCCATCCCATCTGACAGAACTGGACCTGAGTGGGAACCAGCTGAAGGATCCAGCAGTGAAGCATCTGTGCGGGTTCCTGGAGAGTCCAGGCTGTCGCCTGCAGGGTCTGAGGTTGTTGGGCTTCATCCTTCAGCTCTCTGTCAATGTGTCTATGGCTCCAGTGGTTTAGTCCATCTGCTTGGCAACGTTCACTGATTATACAAACGACAATGAGATTTCTTTGGTGTTATTCCTTTACCTGCTTTGACCAGATGATGAATCACTGAGTGGTTATGAACCAAGGGTCCTGCTCAGGTTCACGTGTAGCTGGGACCAGTCATTCAACAGAATGTGCTGTTTATTGAGTGGTCTGCAGCAGGTGCTTGATCCATAATCATAAACCACGAGCTGCAGAAAACTAAAGGTTGTGTTTGACTGACTGTAGACGTAGACCTGTGACCAAATAACAAAACTCCTGCTCTGATTATACTGTCGTTCTGCTTACTCAGATTGAATGGCTGCATGACAAAGATCAGCTTTGTTTCTCTGGCTCTGACGTCCAACCCGTCCCACCTGAGAGAACTGGATCTGATTGAAAACAGCCTCCAGGATAAAGATATGAAGCGGCTGTGTGCTTTTCTGGAGAGTCCTCGCTGTCGCCTGAAGGCTCTGAGGTCAGACACCGTTCATTGGTTTCATGCTCAGAGTATTATGACATGAATGTGAAGGCGATGCTTCTGTCAGTACAGAAGCCTTTTATGTAAATATATAGAATTATCTGACTGTAGTGGGTCTTAGTGGCAAATACAACCTCAGACAAACGATGATTTAACAAGAACGAAGAAAGAAATTCTAAATACTGGTCAACTCTGAGGATCAGTTTGGTTTCATTCTGTCTTCAGACTGAATGACTGCAGGTTGTCAGAGACCAGCTGTGGTTGCCTGGTCTCAGCTCTGACGTCCAACCCGTCCCACATCAGAGAACTGGACCTGAGTGGAAACCAGCTACAGGATCCAGCAGTGCAGCAGCTGTGTGGTTTCCTGAACAGGCCGGACTGTCGACTGGAGGCTCTGAGGTCAGACGCAGTTTTCAGTTTTAGGATTCCTCCCCCTGATGGACTTTAACGCATTGTTAAACGGTTCTTTAGTTCCTGTGCAGCTCGTTGGGGCCAACAGTTCACACCGGGTGCATGATAAATGGTGATCAGGTGTTGAGGATGTGCTCTTTGTTTGTGTTGCTTAAATGTCCACTTCTCTTCTTCTTTACTCAGACTGAGTCGCTGCAGTTTGTCATACGTCAGCTGTTCCAGTCTGGTCTCAGCTCTGAGCTCCAACCCGTCTCATCTGAGAGAACTGGAGCTGAACTCAAACTCGTACCTGCAGGATTCAGTAGTGAAGCGGCTGCACGACCTTCTGAAGAATCCTGAGTGTAGACTGGAGACTCTGAGGTCAGACACGGTTTGTGTTGATCCATTTATTTGTTGAATGGTTTCAAGCAGAGTCCTGACGTTTTAGTCTTCCATGTTTTGTTCTTTACTCAGACTGAGTCAGTGCAGTTTGTCAAAGACCAGCTGTAATTATCTGGCCTCAGCCCTGACGATCAACCCTTCTTATCTGAGAGAACTGGAGCTAAATCACAACAACCTGCAGGACCTAGATGTGAAGCAGCTTGTTGATCTACTGAAGCGTCCAGACTGTCGTCTGGAGACCCTGAGGTCGGTAGAGATCGCACACCGCTTTCAGTTAGCTTAGACTTGGTGTTTCCTGTGAGGGGAGAAGGGTGACATGCATTGGTATTAACAGGTGATGTTGTACCTGTACAAGGTTAATGAAGGAGGCGCAGGCAGATTCTAGGCATCAGTGGTTCACAGAGCCGAGCATGTAGGACAGACGCTTCTTCCTGCTGTCATTCATTAACCTCCTCTGTTCTCTCTACAGCTGCAGGTTCTGAGAGTTTGAGCGACGTCAGTGATGAGCTGTGATCAGCGGGTCCCGTCTCCTCTGCTCCTTCCTCCCTCCCTGCAGACACACTGAGCCTCCATTGGGCAGAGAGGCCGTCCATTAACCGCAGGTCAGATCGTCAGTGGGCGGTTGGGAGCTCAACAGATATTTACTGTTTCTGACACTGTGGATTAGCTGTAATATTTCTGTGTTGCTTTCTCAGTGGACGTAGGTCTATGAAGTCATGTGCTTTTAGGTCTGGTCACCAGCAAAAGCAGCGTTTTGTTACATTACAACACAAATATTTGCTGGAACAAAACCTGATGAAACACTGGACTCAATAAAAAAAATCTATGTTTAATGTCTGAATCACAACAATATATTCATCAATTACATTAAGATTATGTTTTGTTTGTTTTAAGATTGTTTTGTTGTTGTTTTTCTTTGATTGTGTTTAATGTTTTTCCACACCAATAGAGAAAGTTAGGATTAAATGGATGAATAATAGTGATTACGTTACCTAATTCTGTGTGTAGTAATAATTAAATGTCTGTTTAAGTTTTCCTGTCAAATCTACTGGTGCGACCTGAGGAAACGAGAGAAGCCTTCGCTGGTTTCAGCCTCAGTCTGTGTTTACTGTATTGTTGTGTGTTAACTGTGCCAAGTTACAAACCAGTTATTCACCTCGACTGTCAGGTCCAACACAGGACGCAAACCATGCGCTGATTCTGCTGCGTAGCTCAATCCTAAAGCTCCTTGGTTATAGTTTAGGCGCTGACTTTGTACCATTTTTAATCAAATATATATTTTAATTGTTATTAGTTCCACAGCTTCCACACAAAGTATAAAAGTTATAAATAAAGAATGAAGATAACTGACATAGTAAATTATGTATTTTGTTAAGTACATCATCTTTCACAGTTCTAATTAATCCACAGTCCTACAGAATAACTGAGAACAACGAACCCATATTCAAGTCAAAGGACGGTTTACACTTAAACGCTGCTGGTCCCATAGGTCCAGTCAGTACAGACGGATGTGCTGATGGGTTCTTTAAATGGAAACAGGAGGCGTGTGAAGCAAAGTGAAAGTACTGAAGCCGTTTGATCAGATTTCAACAGTCGATGGAGCAAAACAAAGAACCTCAGCAAAGGTGAGCGTCTATATGATTATTAATATTTTCCTCCTAGTTCCAGTGTTTGAGTTAAGTTGTTTCTGTTTAGATCATAATGTAAATGTTGACTCTCTGTCAGTTTAGCACATGAACCCTGCAGTGTAACACATCATGGGAATGTACAACCTGCTGAACGATGCTGTTCACTGCTGGTCCGTTTGAAGAGTAATATGAAACCTTTGGAAGCTGTCACAAAAGCAATATAATGCAGTAAATGTGTGGCCTGTAGTTCATGCTGTGGAAACTAAGAGCTTCTGTCTATGCTTTACGGATCAGGATGTTTGTGTTTCGTGTTCATATGAACACACATCAGGTTGTTCTCTTTCCTGTAGGTACAACAAGTCTTTTAGTGTTAAACGGATGGTTTATTCTTTCTTCAGACTGACGTGCGGCAGGTTGCAAGTCCAACCTGTCCCATCTGACAGAACTGGACCTGAGTGAGAACCAGCTGCTGAATTCAGCAGTGGAGCATCTGTGTGGTTTTCTGAAGAGGCCAGACTGGAGACTCTGAGGTTGGATGAAGTATGAAGAGCTAGTCAGACTGTGTGACAGCAGATTGAGGTGGTTCAGTGGTTCTGACGATCAAATGCAAAGACAACAAAATGAGCTGCCAGTGCTGCATCTGTTCTCCTCAGACTGAATGGCTGCTGGTTGTCAGAGATCAGCTGCTCTTCTCTGGTCTTGGCTCTGAAGTCCAACCCATCCTATCTGACAGAACTGGACCTGAGTGGCAATGCTCAGCTGCAGGATACAGGAGTGATGCTGCTGCACGACTTTCTGGGGAATCCACACTGTCGTGTGGAGACTGTGAGGTCAGACGCTGTTTTGTGGCTTAGTAATGACGTCGATATGATGTTAATGGTATAATCATAAACTGCAGACATCTTGTATAGTTTGATCAAAGGACTGTAGCTTGTCAAAGGTCAGCTGCTATTTTCTGGCCTCAGCGCTGTCAAACAACCCATCACATCTGAGAAAACTGGACCTGAGCCGAAACAACCTGCAGGATCCAGACGTGGAGCAGCCGTGTGCTCTAGAGAAGAGCCCAGACTATCGACTGGAGGCTCTGAGCTCAGCACAGGGTTGGAGCAACAGCTCGGTGATGTCAGAGTCGTGCTCATGTAGCGCTGCTCTGTTTCTCTACAGGCGCGGTGTGTAACAGACGGAGCGAACCTGAGGGTGTGTGCGTGTTGACAGAGGAGGAGCCATCGTCCGGGGAGCTGGGCTGCTCCCTCTCCACATTCTCTGCAGACTCCTCCTGTTTCTGTCTTGTTAGTTAGGACTCGTTCAGTCTACAGTTGAAGTGATCATAAATCCCAAAGCTAACCTATGAAAATTACAGACATTCACTGACGCTGGTTATCACCCACACAGAAGCTTCTCATAATGTGATTGTAATGATTGTTTTCTTACAGAATGAAGTTGATTGAACTGAGACTTGAATCAGTTAAATCTTGTCTAAACACGTTCAGCTGCAAAGTTTCCTTTTTGGGCTTCAAACGGACAAAACCTTTATTTGCTGTAAATCATTTGTGTCTATAAAGGGACTGTGCTGGGTTTTAGTTTGCTTGTTGTATATTTCTGTGTTTAGTTTTTCATACTGTAACTTGATTGTGAACTTCGGGTGATATTGAAAGTAAAGATGTCCACACACCCACACACATTCTTTCTTACTTCCTGCCCGACTGGAATCCAGCTCCATCACTCAACACTGATGATGTTGTTTACGTCTCCACTGAGTTGTTTAATATCTCATCTGTTCATTATTCCCGTCACGTCTTTATGGTTCAGTGTTTCTGTGCTAGTGCACCATCATGTGGAGACTCTGTGTCAGCGTTGGGCATGAATCACGGGATGTAGGTTGTATGTGTTGCTGCTGCTGCTGCTGGTTGACGTCACCTTCACTGTTACATGATTGACATGTCGGAGAAGTGTGAGTTTGTTCCTGGCTTTACTCTGACTACGATGAACTAAGGTGGCACAGCTACAGCAGGTTCCTGATCTGGGTCATAGTTTATTAAACCCACTGATGACGATCGACTCATCCTCATTTAGCCTTAACATCTGCTGATCTCCTTTGTTCTGTTCAGTGGAGGCAGGTTTGTTGTCTTTTGTTGCTAAGTCACTGGACCCACCCCCTTGTGTTACCGTGGTAACAGTCAAACTTCTGAGCAGGTCCTGTTCTGATTGACCTGAGATCAGTGCGTCTCTCTTTCTGAACCTCTCTGCCTCTGACTGCTGCTTTATTTTAGGATTCATCCTCTGGTCAGTCACAGTCTTCCTCTAGTGCGGTGTAGCTTCAGAACCTCGCTTGGCTTAAAGGCACTCAGGTAGTTGAACTTATTAGTCCAAAGAGCCAGTTTGTCAGGGTTAACCGCCTCAGAAGACCTTCTCCAGCTCCTGACTGTCAGATGGCTGACCCAGACCATCACGCTCCAGCTAAGGTTTCACAGAAGAAACGGGTGTCGATCGTTCCCCCGGCCGTCAGCCCTGATCCAGGCCCGGACGGAGTCCAACATGCCGCAGAACGGATCCACGAACATGGGCTGGACAGTCGGGATGGTCCTGGGGAAGAGGAAGAAGCCGCTGCCAGGCTCAGGCCACCGCAGCTCGAGCTCCGCAGAGGTGCAGACTGATTCCTGATCTGAAACGTGACTAGTGTGATGTTTGGTTCTATTTTGTTCTCTGTCGCACACGTCCAGATTCTACTGGCAGAGTTTACCGGCGCGTAGGAGACCAGGACCTCACAGCCATCGATCAGACGTCCTCTCCCACAGCGGTTCCCCCAATGACGGCAGGCAGCTCAGCTAAAAAGACGACGCTGCTGTCCAACGAGGCGAGGAGGGAGATGGCGAAGCAGGCGAGAGCCGCGAGGGACGAGAGGCGAGCGACGCTGGACGCCCGGCACAGATACCTGATGAGCAGGCTGGCAGACGCCGTGACCCTGGGGGAGCAGGAGGTGGAGGACGCCCTCATCTCTGATGAAAAGGTAGCATCGCCGGTCCTGCACAACCAGAACCTCACACAACCAACCTCCTCTGAACGAGTCTGTTCTTCCAGTTCAGTGTCATCAATGAATTCTTTGCTGCAAATGGATCCAGGAAGCTGATTTTCTTCTATCAGCGTGTGAACAAGGTAAATATGACTGTAAGGGTCATATTTATTCATGTATTTCATCCTTTGTCTCATCTCATCTCTGTTTAACAGCTTTCTCCACAGAGTCTTTCCTCCAGTCATTCATCATACGTTGACCTCGCAGCTTCAGCAGCGACACAGAAGAAGCTCTTCCTCACTACAGGGACGTCAGAGGTGAATTCACCGTTTCTGGCACAGTTCAGTCACACTAAACAGACTTTTACTTTGGCGAGGACAGACACAGGTCATACTGGTGACCAGGAGGTTTGTGTAAGTCTCGCACAGCAGCACCGTAGCCAGGGCTTCACTGTTGCTGAGGGTTATAAAAACAGACGCTGCTCAGCTTTCAGCTGGAATAACTGCTCCACCTGCGTCCAGTCTGTGTTGCTATGGCAGAAACCATGTGTTCAGCTTTGTTCAGCTCATTAACAGGGCAGGTCTTCAGGTTGCCCTACATCCTGGTTTTGATATTTGGGAACGGGCTCACACATCTAGACTGTTCAGAAGTGGTTCCTCATCTTCACTGTCTTTCCAGCCTTTACTGGGGAAGTGTCTGTTCTTCCTGAGAACCAGCGACAAGGCCATAACCACGGCTAACGTACAGCAGGTCAGAACCTCAACCTCCATAGAAGCTGGAAATGTGAACAGGACATAAAGCATCTAAGTGTGATCGCTCGCTGCGTTTGCAGGAGGTGAACTTCGGCATGTTGGACGGCAGCGACGGAGGCGTCCTGAGCAGCCTGGAGATGCTGATGGCTCAGGTCATGCTACCGGCCCTCAGAGCTCAGCAGGTACAAACCACCATCTGCCCTGTGTGACCTCTGTGACCCACTACCGGTGCCATCAGACATGTCAGACATACAATGAGAAGTTAAGCCATATAGAAATATAAAATAAATCTGTAGTCAACCCAGTGAAACGCCCCCAAGCCGAGGGAGCAGATGGTTTGGTCCAAGTGGCTGCTTCCTGTGTTTTCTTGGCTCTCAGAGAGTGACAGCTACAGAGGAAGGATAGAATATGAAAACACAGGCAGCCATGAACTAACTGTGAAATGATCTGCTGCGTGGAAAGTTTCACCTGACGCGCAGAGACTTTATCAGGTGAGGCCTCCCACCGGCACCACGGCAGGTGGCCCAGTCAACGCTGGGTCAGTTTGTTAGCTCTGCCTCTGTTCTCCGTCCAGACGTGGGGTCCTGCCCAGGAGGACGCGTCCAGGCCGTACGTCCAGTCCTTCCTGTCCTCAGTGGACCAGTTCATCAGTCATCTGAACTCAGCCAGAGCCAACATCGACAGAAAGTTCCATCTGCAGCAGGTGGACCTCCCTGATGCCATCAGTCAGCTGAGCTGCCCCACAGACTACGCCTCTGCAGGTAGCACGGACAAGACCCGCCTCAGTTTCCCTGAGTCTAATGAAGTGAAGCTGTGTGTTTGAGGTCCTGTCCGTGTGCTTACACCTGGATTACAGCTTGTTTCAGTGTAACGTGTCACTGGGATGGTCCCACCTTCACCATCCGTAGCGGCTGAATTCCTTTTTGCTCTGATCTCAGCCAATCACAGCGAGCTGGTGGAGCGTCTGGAGGGCGTGGCCTCAGTGTGGGCCAATCAGATCAAGCAGGTGCTGACGGAGAGCGAGCAGATGAGGAAGGAGGCCGATGATGTGGGACCATCAGCGGAGCTGGAGCATTGGAAGAGACGCATGGTCACCTTCAGCAGGTAGACCCTCGTCCTGTGGCGTCTGTTAGCCCCAAAGCCAGACTGTAGGTAACACTGCTGTCTGTTTGCCAGTCTGATGCAGGCGCTGAAGCGTCCTGAGGTGAAAAGGACTCTGGGAGTTCTTCAGGTCGCCAGGTCCAGAGTCCTGCGAACCTGGAGAGAACTGGTCAGTTTCTGAATCCACACATTCAGTTTAAGTTAAGCTGAAAGAGGACACTTACATGTTCCACGCCTCCACTGGCTGCTGGATCGTTTTAGGACAGAGAAATCACTGTTGTGTCCAACGAGGCCAAAGACAACGTCAAGTATCTCTACACCCTGGACAAGTTCTTCAGGCCGCTGGAGACGTGCACTCCGGTAAAATGTTTTTAAAGTGTCTCAATAGTGACAATCTAACCTGCTGCTTCTAATCGAACAGAACCGCGAGTCCTCGTGCGGTTTACTGACACAGAAGCTGGTTTTATGTCCGACCCTCCCTGCTCTCTGACAGACCAGGATGCTGGAGCACGTCCCCGGCCTGATGTCCAGTATCAGGATGATCCACACCGTCTCTCAGTACTACAACACCTCAGAGAGGATGACCTCGCTGCTGCTCAAGGTCACCAACCAGATGATCGGCACCTGCAGGACCTACCTGTCGCAGGGCGTGGCCCGGATCTGGGACCACAGCAGGTAGAATGAAGCAGAGGTGGAGTGGAGTAGAATGAGGCCTTTTAACTGAGCCCGTGTGTCTTTAAGGCCAGTGCTGCTGCAGAAGATCTCAGAGTGTGGTCATCTGAACGTGGTGTACCAGAGGAGCTTCCGGACGGTCAGAGACGCGCTGAGAGAGCAGCCTGAAGACAGACAGTTTGACTTCAGGTGAACACTGAGCACCGGCTCCTGGAAACATCACTTTCTCACCAACAGTCCACATCAGCTTTGTCCTCCCTGTCTTCAGTGAGAACTACATCTTCGGGAAGTTCGATGCTTTTTGCAGGCGTCTGGAGAAAATCGCTGACATGGCGTCAACGATGGAGAGTCTGGCTGCTCTGCAGCACATGAAGGTGAAGTGGTTTTAAGATTCCGGTGGGAACCAACCGACAGACGACATTTAGCCTGTGGCTGCTAACTGTGTTGCAGGTGGAGGGTGTGGAAAACATTTATGTTCGCTACCAAAACATCGTCTCCACGGCGAAGTCCAAGAGCTACGACGCGCTGGACCACCGCAGGCTGGAGGTAACTTCACACAGGCTCCACGTATGAGCAACACCCTCATCTGACTGAGAAGGCGAAGCTGAGTGTCTGTGTCAGTTTGACAGTGACTATGCAGAGTTCCAGCTCCAGGTCCAGGCTCTGTTTCAGTCTCTGCGCTCGTTGCTGGACTTCTGGTTCCATCAGTCTCTCTCTGTGAGTTCGCGCTGATCTATGGCCGCAGCCTTTAATGTTTTCACTGAGGACTGAATGTGGCTTATCCTGTGTCAGACCGAGCGGATGCTGGAGCTGCTGGTTGTGTTTGAGTCGGGGCCGACGGCGTGTTTGGACCTGAAGCAGCACTACCTGCTGCTGCTGCAGCGCTACAGCAGAGAGCTGGAGCAGCTCAGGAAGACCTACCAGAAACAGAGGGAACGGCCGCCCATCGGACGCAACCTGCCGCCGGTACCGACACCCACGTCTCTGTCCGACTCTTTATTTTTATGTTTGACAATGTGACGACTCAGTTACTCAGTGCATGTACAAGGGATGAGGTGCCCGGACCTGGACCTCCTCTCTGTAACATTGCCTGTCTGCGTGATCTCTGTCTTAGGTGACGGGTCGGATCCTGTGGTGCCGTCAGCTTTTCAGGAAGACTGAAGCTCCCATGTTGATCTTAAAGAAGAAGCTTGACGTGCTAAAGGTAGAACCTCTGCTTACATCACGTCGGTCATTGGTCCGTACGACCGCACTGACCCGCCTGTCTGTGTCTGGGTCAGGGACCAGAGATGACGAAAGTGATCCAGAGCTACAACAAGTTAGCGACGGCGTTGCTGCAGTACGAGCTGCTGCACCTGCGAGCCTGGAGTCAGGCTGCAGAGAGAGCCCCGCACTGCCTCCACACCGCCCTCCTGGTCCGACAGGAGCACAGCCAGGTGCGGAGGAAACTGGAGCGTAGCAGCCGTTCTGGTGTCAGAGATAAGTTCCTGACGTTTCGTTTCGTTTCCATGCCTTCAGGAGGTTTCGGTGAACCTGGACCCCGTGGTCCTGGAGGTGCTGGAGGAAGCCAGATGGATGACCAGACTGGGGCTGACGCTGCCAAATGTCCTTGTGAAAATGATGAGAAGACAGACGCAAGTCAAAGCTCTGTACAACCGGTGAGAGCCGCTGTTTTCCACCTGAGGTAACTAGGACTCTGTGAACACGTCTCATGTTGTCCAGGCTGCTGGAGCTGCTTCAGGACTACGGGTCAGCGGTGGACAGGATCCCTCGGCTCCTCCTGCCTCTGATGCAGCCGTTCATCAGCAGAGTGGAGGCGTCTCTCTCGCCTGGACTCACCACACTGTCCTGGACCGCTCTCAATGCGGATGAATGTGAGCGTTTATGGATGAATAGACAGAACAACGGGCCGCTGCTGTAAGTATTCACCCCTCTGTCGTGTTCAGTCGTAGACAGAGCGTATGTGGCTCTGGAAGAACTGGACCAAGTGGCCAGAGTGGCCTCGGACCTGTTGAACTGTCGCATCGACCGGCTGCTTCGGGCCATGTCGTCCTGCTGTCTGCTGCTCCTGCCTGAGGAATCTCCCGCGTCGCCTCCGGACCTTCTGCAGCAGACAGGCCGCTCGGCCCAAGCTGCCGCCGTCACTCTGAAGCGGTAACGTATCAGCGTGTCGCCCTGTCCCAGACAGAGGGAATGGTTTGGTCATGCAGTGCTGTTGTGTGAGCAGGCAGAGTCAGCAGGTGGAGAAGTATGTGATGGAGCTGATCGAGGAGCTGAAGAGGAAGATGAAGGCGACAGACACGGTTAATCTGGAGGTAGCGGCCACAGACTCGAGACCATGCTCACAGGGAGAAGGGCCTTCTACTCCGGTCTGTCCTCTTTTCCACAGGGATCGTTCCAGTGTCTCCATCCCGACTCCAAGCAGAAGACTCGCTGTCAGTCTTGTCTTCCCTGTCGATTCTACAACCTGATCGGCCAACTCTGCCACCGTAACACTGAAGCCCTGGTCAGAGGTCAGACCTCGGTCCCAGCATGTCTCTCTGTCTGTCCTCTCTTCTCTCCTTGGACGGAGGTTATAAAGTAGAGCGTTGTGTTGTTTCTCTGTCCTAATTCTTTGTCGCAGCCACCAAATCCTCCTTGGATGCTCTGAGGAAAAGACTCCATGTCATCAAATACCAGCCGTCACCTCCCCCTCTGTTCAGGGCCTCCATCCAGCTGTCCATCCCCAACATCGTCCTCAGACCCAGCCTGGACGACGTTCAGGTATTTCTCTTCTCTTAGTTCTGTAAAGAACGCTGAGCTCTTTAATAAACGGGCGTCCCTGTGTTTTTCAGAGTACTGTGAATAAGCTGGTGAGCGTGGTGTTGTCTGTGACCAGAGACATCCCTCTGTGGACTTACTCCCATCTGCAGTACAAACAGCAGCAGGTGAGCGCTCTCGTCTTCTGTAACACAGATCGATCACTTCCCGTCGCTACGCTGCATTTCTGTCGCAGGTAGAGCAGGCAGCGGTTCGCGACGCAGGAGACGACATCCCGGTGAAGCCTCCGGTGCTGAGACCTCTGGACAGACAGCTGGCCGAGCATAAAGACATCACCAAGTCAGTCCGGCGGGTTTTTAATGGGCAGTACTGTAACTACCTGCAGTAGCAGGGACGTCACTTTGCTTTGTTCGGAGCAGGTTGGTGATTCAGCTCAGCTCCATCGTGTCGTCTCTCAGACCTCAGGCCAACGACACTCTGAACGAGTTCGCTCACTTTTCCACCCTGTGGAACCAGGTCAGTGTTTGTGAAGGGTCGTTACTGAAGCGGTCGAACGGGACTAACAGCTGTGTGTGTTCAGGACCCGGAGGAGCAGGTGAAGTCCTTCCTGCAGTCCGACCCCTCGCTCACAGAGTTCAGCTCTCAGATCTCCTCCTACTCTGTGAGTCCGTCTCTTGGATGGATCAGTCTCTAAACTAAACTCATAAAAAGGACTTTACCCATAATCCCTTTCTCTTCCCACAGAAGTTGGAGGTGCAGATTTCAGAGCTCCCGTCCTTCTGCACCGTGGGGTCGATCGTCTTCGACACCGAGCCGTTGAGGCTGGGGCTCACTCAGGAGTGTCGTCTGTGGAAGCGGGCCTTCGGGTCTGCTCTCAACCGTCGGGCGTCCGGGGACATGGAGGAGATCTTCTCATTCGTGGACAAACTGACCAAGCATCTGCAGCGTCCTGTCACAGATCTGGAAGACGTCCGAGGGGCCATGGCAGCGCTCAGAGAGGTCTGGCCTCAACTCATTTAATGCCTTTACGCTGTGTGTGTTTTACCTCTATTCTCTTGCTGTTTGAGGTCCGGGAGGCGGAGGTCCGCATCGACGCCACCATCGGCCCAGTAGAAGAATCATTTGCTTTGCTCAACAAACATGAGCTGCACTTTAATGACGGGAATGCAGAACGCGTGGATGGTCTGATGTACGCCTGGAAAAACCTCAACAGCCTGGTGGGAAGAGGAAGATGTGGTGGAAGTGGTGTTTCAACGAGGGTTGTACAGGTACAGAGACGTGTGTACGTTGTGATTGCAGGTGGTGCAGAACCAGAACACTCTGGTAGAGATGCAGCCCAGCATGAAGGCAGACCTGCTGTCTGCTGTCCAGACCTTCCAGATTCACGTCCAGAGCTTCTGTTCCGCCTACAACCGCAGGTACACGCTTTAGCGAGAAGCAGATCTGATGATGTGCAAATGTGCAGGAAGTAGAGCTTTCGTGCGTGTGCAGGGGGCCGGGGCAGGACGGCGTGTCTCCAGCCGAAGCCAGCGACCGGCTGCAGAGCTTTCAGGCAGAGTTCGATCAGCTGTGGAGGAAGTACATCACCTACTCCGGAGGAGAGGAGCTGTTCGGGCTGCCTGTTACTGGTACGACTGGTTGTCTGTCGTTCCCATCCTGCTTCTGTGCTAACATACAGCCTCCTTCCTGCAGAGTATCCGGAGCTGCAGAGGATCAAGAGAGAGCTGTCCTTGTTGTCCAAGCTCTACAGTTTGTATAACTCGGTCATTGACTGCGTCTCTGGCTACTACGACATCCTGTGGGCCGACCTCAGCATCGAGAAGATTAACACGGAGCTGCAGGATTTTCAGAACAGGTAGAGCGATGAAAAGAACCAAATGAAAGGTTTGACCTTTATGGGCCAAGTGTGGTACCGACTCAACTCATTCTGATCGTCTGTGGTGACCTTCACGGAATGAGGCAGGTGAGGAAATGTGTTTTTTAGTGGAGGGACATAGTTTTATTGCTTCCGGGTTTTCAGGATCCGGAAGCTTCCGAAAGCATTGAAGGAGTGGCAGGCCTTCAGAGATCTGAAGAAAACCATCGATGACTTCACAGAGACCTGCCCTCTGCTCTACATGATGGCCAACAAGGTGGGGCTGCCTGCTGATTCCTAGGGTCTCTGAAGCCCCTCTAACATCCTCTAAAGCTGTTCTCCCACGCTGTCCTTCAGGCCATGCTGCCCAGACACTGGACGCGAATCAGCGAGTTGACTGGACACAGCTTCCAGGTGGAGTCGGAGACTTTCTCCCTCAGAAACATAATGGAGGCTCCGCTGCTCAGCTACAAAGAGGACCTGGAGGTAGTGGTGTTGACATGCTGAGGCTGAAGGCCGAAGCTTCGTTCGCGGTGCTTGGTGACAGGCGATTTCCTGTGTGGCAGGATGTTTGCATCAGCGCCGTGAAGGAGCGGGACATCGAGGCCAAGCTGAAGGACGTGGTGGCCGAGTGGAGCAGCTACACGCTCACCTTCGCCACCTTCAGGACCAGAGGAGAACTGCTGCTGAAAGGCGCCGACACCGCCGAGAAAATCTCCATGATGGAGGACAGCCTGATGGTTCTGGCATCCCTGCTCAGCAACAGGTTAGCAGCCGGGTGCGAACGCAAGGAGCGAAAGAAGGGAGGAAGTAATAAATCTGACAGGCAGACAAAACCGTCTCTGTAAGGGAGCAAGAACCATGGTTGCTTTGCTGCAGGTACAACGCTCCGTTCAAGCCGTCCATCCAGCTGTGGGTGCAGAAACTGTCCAACACTTCTGAGATCATCGAGAAGTGGTTGTGTGTGCAGAACCTCTGGATCTACCTGGAGGCCGTGTTTGTGGGCGGAGACATCGCCAAACAGCTGCCACAGGTCACGACTCCTCCAAATGATCCTGTGCACTTCTGCTTCCAGCAGCCTGATCCAGACGTGTTGTGTTTCAGGAGTCCAAGCGCTTTCAGAACATTGACAAGTCGTGGCAGAGGATCATGCAGCGAGCCCACGAGGTTCCCAACGTGGTTCAGTGCTGTGTGGGGGACGAGATGCTCAGCCAGGTGCTAGCGGCTCCCGTCTGAAGCTCTGTTTGTACACTTTGAATCGTGACTAAGAACTTCTCTCCTCCTTCTCCTCCTCCAGCTGCTTCCTCACCTGCTGGAGCAGCTGGAGCTCTGTCAGAAGTCTCTGTCTGGATACCTGGAGAAGAAACGGTTGGTGTTTCCGCGTTTCTTCTTCGTGTCTGACCCTGCACTGCTGGAGATTCTGGGCCAGGCCTCTGACTCGCACACGATACAGGTAACGGGTCAAACGTACCCGTAGCTTCTCCTTCATGGCTTCGCCATCTTCTTTCCTTGTCAGTGACAGACCGAACATTTCGGTCCATGTGCTCTCATCTCTGTCTCGCTCTCTCAGGCTCATCTGCTCAGTCTGTTTGACAACGTTAACAGAGTTGTTTTCAGTGAGAAACTCTACGACCAGATCATCAGTTTTCAGTCTCAAGAAGGAGAAACCGTGAACCTCAGTCAGCCAGTCCTGGCTCAGGTACACGCACAACTACACGAATGCTCCTGTTCGTTAGCCTTTGAACGCAAAGTCATGAATAGTCTTGGACAGACACAGTATCTCTCTCTCTTCCAGGGGAATGTGGAGGTGTGGCTAGGGCAGCTTCTGGACGGGGCGAGACAAACCCTCCACGCTATCATCCGTCAGGCCCACCAGGCCATCAGCGACCCGGCTCTGAAGCTGCTGGATTTCCAGTCTGCATATCCAGCTCAGGTCGGCCTGCTCGGAATCCAGATGATCTGGACTAGAGACGCGGAAGAAGCGCTGATCCTTAGCAAGTCGGACAAAAAGGTCGGACTTCTGAAAACAGGACCGAGAGGAAACATGTCATTTAATAGCACACTGTGTCCTCACTGTCCTCTGTGTGACTGGATCGTAGATCATGCACGCAACAAACCAGAAGTTCCTGGACCTCCTCAACGAGCTGATCGACATGACGACCAGGGAGCTGAGCAAGAACGAGAGGACCAAATATGAGACCCTCATCACCATCCATGTCCATCAGAGAGACATCTTTGATGAGCTGGTGGGTGAACAGAGGAGGAGGAACACTTGGATCACATCCTTGGATGTAAGTCGCTTTCTATGTTTTTCTTATTTCTTCCATCAGGTGCGCCTAAACGTGCGATCCGCGTCAGACTTCGATTGGCAGAAACAGTCGAGGTTTTACTTCTTGGAGGACACAGACAGATGTGTCATCCAGATCACAGATGTTGAGTTCGGCTACTGCAACGAATACCTGGGCTGCACGGACAGACTGGTCATCACACCGCTGACCGACAGGTAGGCACACCTGTGTGATGCTGAAGGAAATGATTCATGTTCATTGACCAGTCAGAGCTGAAGATGCTCTTGAAAACATCTGTCCAGGTGTTACATCACGCTGTCCCAGGCTCTCGGCATGAGTATGGGTGGGGCTCCAGCCGGGCCAGCAGGAACAGGTAATGCTGCGAGTGTCTCCGTCCACAGCTGTTAGCCTGAGCTTTCTGCCGACTCTGTGCGTGTTTGCAGGTAAAACAGAAACCACCAAAGACATGGGTCGCTGCCTGGGGAAGTATGTGGTGGTGTTCAACTGCTCAGACCAGATGGACTACAGAGGACTGGGGCGCATCTACAAAGGTGTGAATGTGGCTCTAGTGCGTCCTCGGTAGTTTCTGGGGCTGTCGTCTTTGTTTTAGTCGAGGTCTTTGCACCATTTCCAGGTTACTGGTGCACACAGCATTACTCTCTGCCCAGTAGCCTGGACACTTGGATCCACTGAGTTCTGTGTGTGTCTGCAGGCCTGGCCCAGTCTGGAGCCTGGGGCTGCTTTGATGAGTTCAACCGCATCGAGCTGCCGGTGCTGTCCGTCGCCGCTCAGCAGATCTACATCGTCCTGCAGTGTAAGAAGAACAAGAAGAAACAGTTTGTCTTCACCGACGGAGACGTGGTTGACATGGACCCTGAGTTTGGCATCTTCCTCACCATGGTAACTGTAAAACCCCAACTGCTTTGAAAGGGATCTGTAGTTGACCCACAGGCTGCTGAGTCAGGAAGCCTGGCGGCTGCTAGAGGCGGCTTTGGTTAACTCAGGGGAAACACTGCTCAAGCCTCGTCTTTGTTCTCTACCTTAAACACTGTCTCTGCAACGAACCACATCGATGCACGTTCCTCTACCCTGATCTGTCCCTTTCACCGCTGACCTCTCTAGAACCCTGGATATGCGGGTCGCCAGGAACTGCCTGAAAACCTGAAGATTCAGTTCCGCACGGTGGCCATGATGGTTCCAGACCGAGCCATCATCATGAGGGTCAAACTGGCCAGTGCAGGTTTTCGTGACAACCAAGTCCTCAGCAGGAAGTTCTACACGCTGTACAAGCTGTGTGAGGAGCAACTCTCCAAACAGGTCAGACGTCCAGAACCACGGACTGAGCTGAGCGTTTGATGTCTGACTCCCTGATAACAGCTGCGACTTTACACCAGGTCCATTACGACTTTGGTCTGAGGAACATTTTGTCAGTTTTGAGGACACTTGGAGCCGTGAAGAGGTCCAACCCGTCAGAACCAGAGAAGACTGTGGTGATGAGGGTCCTCAGAGACATGAACCTCTCCAAACTGGTACCGCATCTATAGTACTGGACTACTACAGCTGTCTTCATAGCAGTGACCTGGATTGTTTCTCTCTCTGTAGGTGGATGAGGACGAACCTCTGTTCATGAGTCTGATCAATGATCTGTTCCCTGGTATCGGTAGGCGTCTCTAACTAACTACTAACTTTCTTGTTTCCTGGGGACTCTGTGTTTTCATTCTGCCTATTTCTCTCCATCTGTCTGTGTAGTTCTGGACCAAGCCGGGTATCCAGACTTAGAGGCATCCATCTCCAGCCAAGCTCAGCAGGCTGGTCTGATCCCTCATCCCCCCTGGATCCTCAAACTGGTTCAGCTCTATGAGACGCAGAGGGTCCGACATGGTACCATCAGTGTTCCACACATTGAATTAGTTGGCAGCTTGGTTAAATATCCTCAGCGTAGAAATGTGTGCTGCTGCTCTGTGTTGGTGCAGGTATGATGGCTTTGGGTCCCAGCGGTGCCGGGAAGACGACCTGCATCCACACGCTGATGAAGGCCATGTCGGAGTGCGGCTCTCCCCACCGTGAGATGAGGATGAACCCCAAGGCGATCACAGCCTCGCAGATGTTCGGCACTCTGGACGTCACCACCAACGACTGGACCGATGGCATCTTCTCCACCCTGTGGAGGAGGACGCTCAGGGCCAAGAAGGTTCACATTTAGGCAGCGCATCCTGAAATGTCTTAATGTTACTTATAATCCTTGTTTACTAACCAGTTTGCTCTGCAAATGATGACACAAGGATCAAAGCAGCACAAACAGAACCGCTGCTTCAGGTGAGTCTTATTCTGTGTGCGTCAGGGGGAGTACGTCTGGATTGTACTGGACGGCCCGGTCGATGCCATATGGATCGAGAATCTGAACTCGGTTCTGGACGACAACAAGACTCTGACTCTAGCAAACGGAGACCGAATCCCCATGGCTCCCTGCTGCAAGGTGACGCCGCGGCGTCCGTCAGGTTTCAGTAGACGTGAACGAGGGCGAGTGGCTGAAGGCTCCTCTGTGTTCTGCGTCCAGGTCGTCTTTGAGCCGCACAACATCGACAACGCGTCCCCAGCCACCGTGTCCAGGAACGGGATGGTGTTCATGAGCTCCTCTGTGCTCGGCTGGAGTCCCATCCTGCAGGCCTGGTTGCAGACGCTGCCACAGCAACAGGCTGAGGCCCTGAAACTCTGCTTCGACTGCTGCTACCAGGTATGAGACGAGCCCCAGAGGGACAGGCTGCATCCTACACTAGAACATTGTACCAGTCAGTGGACAGAAACAGCTGATGATCAGATGCATGGACAGTGTTTTAGCTCAAACTTGTTTCCACTCCAGGACCTGTTGGACTTTGTCTCCACTGCTGTGGCTCCTAAGATGCAGGTGCTGGAGTGTATGTACATCAGGCAGACCATCGACCTGCTGCAGGTCGGACCCTGAATGTCCCTGAATAAACCGAATGAAACCAGCCACAGCCAGACTCACAGTCTTCCCTGTTCCTCAAACGTTTCTTTAATGTCAAATCGTCGTCTTCAGGGTCTGCTCCCAGCTGTGGAGGAAAAACAGGGTTGCCGTGGTAACGTGGCCCGACTGTTTGTGTTTGCGGTCATGTGGTCTCTCGGGGCACTGCTGGAGCTGGACGACAGAGCCAAGATGGAGGCCTTCATAAAGGTGTGTGTGTTCATCATCAGAGCAGTTACAGTAAACCCTGTAGCCTTCAGCGGTTGATGACGCGTACAGCTCTCGTTCTGCTCCTCTGTCTGAAGGGCCACGGCGCCGCTCTGGACCTGCCACACACTCAGGAGGAACAGACCATCTTCGAGTTCACCGTTAGTGAGCAGGGAGAGTGGGAGCACTGGTCCAACAAGGTCGGTCCAGCGGTTTCCTCCCTCTACAACGGAACCACAACGGTCTCCTGTACAGTGACGTGTATTTATCGCTGCTGTACTGCAGGTCCCAGAGTACGTCTACCCCAGAGACCACGTCCCTGACTACTCGTCCATCCTGGTTCCCAACGTGGACAACGTGAGGACGGACTTCTTAATGCAGACCATCACGAAGCAGAGGAAGGCTGTGCTGCTGATCGGGGAGCAGGGAACCGCCAAGACCGTGATGATTAAAGTGAGAATGGATCCACATCGAACTCGCTCCTGAAGATGCTCACCGCTCTTGTCTAATGCGTTTCTCCTGCCCTGTCTGCAGGGCTACACCAGCAGGCTCAACCCGGAGCTGCACCTCAGCAAGACGCTGAACTTCTCTTCGGCCACGCTGCCCAGCATGTTCCAGAGAACCATCGAGAGCTACATCGATAAACGGATGGGCGCCACCTACGGGCCGCCGGCCGGACGCAGGATGACCGTGTTCATCGACGACATCAACATGCCTGTTATCAACGAATGGGGAGACCAGGTCGGCTTCAAATTCAAAAAAGCACCTGGTGGATCGGATCAGTTCAGCTAATGTATCCACTTTGATATATGCCTCCCTCAGATAACCAATGAGATTGTGCGTCAGCTGATGGAACAAGGAGGTTTCTACAGTTTGGATCGTCCAGGAGAGTTCATCACTGTGGTGGATGTCCAGGTGAGGAACTCAGCCCTGAGCCCAGCGCTTTTCTCTGCTCTTTGAACAATCAGCCACGAGTTAAAATGTCCTCTAACAGCTGGTGGCAGCCATGATCCACCCCGGCGGCGGTCGGAACGACATCCCTCAGCGTCTGAAGAGGCAGTTCTCCATCTTTAACTGCACCCTGCCCTCCAACTCCTCCATAGATAAGATCTTTGGCACCGTGGCTCAGGGGTACTTCTGCCCAGAGAGGGGCTTCCCCGCTGAGGTCTGCGATCTCGCCGCTGCCCTCGTTCCCACCACCAGAAGAGTGTGGCAGGCTGTGAAGGCGAAGGTACCAACCTGTTTGTCAAGGGCTTCGTGCAGCCGCTGAGCATCGATGCAATAAGAGCCTTTGTCCTTTGTGTTGCTCAGATGTTGCCGTCTCCTGCGAAGTTCCACTACATATTCAACCTGAGGGACCTGAGCAGGATCTGGCAGGTAGAACGTGGCACCACACACACACAGCGCTACACACTGCAGTAAGCCGTTGTGTAATCAGCTGCTTGTCATGGCTCAGGGCGTCCTGACGGTGAGGTCTGAGGTCTGTCAGAACTCCGGGCTCCTCTCTGCTCTTTTCCATCACGAGTGCAGCCGAGTGATCGCCGACCGGTTCATCGACAGCAGCGACAGACTGACTTTCAGCCACATCATGGAGAAGGTGTGTGTGCGGCTGAATCGTTTCAATGTTCTGCTGTGACACAGTTATTGTATTTTACTCACACATGCAACAGCGACTTGTTTAAAGTCGGGCACAGGCCTTCATTTTACTGCTGTCGCTCAGATCACAGCAGAGGATCATGGGAGAGCCCTGACTGAGCATGCTCAGTGGGACAGCTGCTTTGTGGACTTCCTGCGTGACGCTCCAGAGGCGACAGGTGAAGAACCTGAGGACACGGAGCTGGAGGCGCCAAAGGTCCCAAAACAAGCTCATTACACTTAATCATGTCTTCACCAACAACGAATCCTTTCAACCTGGAATCAGTCAGTGCCAAAAGAGACACTTGTAGTATGATAAACATTAAGTGATTTTTCATTATGAGTGACAGGTGTACGAGCCAATCTCGTCTCTGGAAGCTCTAGCAGAGCGGCTGTCTGTGTTCCAGCAGCAGTACAACGAGGCAGTAAGAGGTGGAACCATGGACCTGGTCTTCTTCAAGGTACTGAGGAATCCCATCGGGCCACTCGGCTCAGAACATGCTGCTTCTGTCTGGTTTCTAGTATCGTCTGTATCTGTCTGCTTTCTCTGTATTTCCAGGATGCGATGACCCACCTGATGCGCATCTCGCGAATCCTGAGGACGCCGCAGGGGAACGCCCTGCTGGTCGGGGTCGGAGGCTCGGGAAAGCAGAGCCTGACGAGGCTGGCGTCGTTCATCGCAGGGTACCAGACCTTCCAGATCACACTGACCAGGTCAGGAAACCAGCCCACGGGTTCGCAATCGCTTCACAAAATTAACAGGAAGTGGAACGTTTTCAGGGACTGCAGAGAGCAGCGGCGGAGTAAATGTCTGTGTGTCCGGCAGGTCGTACAGCAGCAGCAACCTGCTGGAGGATCTGAAGGCTCTGTATCGCATCGCTGGTCAGCAGGGCAAAGGAGTCACCTTCCTCTTCACCGACAACGACATCAAGGATGAAGCGTTTCTCGGTGACTCCGTGCTTCCAGGATCCCAGAGCAGCACGTTCTGGCTGAGGGTTCCTTACCTGCTGTACCTTCACATTACGGACGCATTTTACTTTCTTCTTCTTTGCAGAATATATGAACAACGTTCTCGCGAGCGGTGAAGTTTCCAACTTGTTTGCTCGTGACGAGCTGGACGACATCATGCAGGATCTGATTGCTGTGATGAAGCGGCAGCACCCTCGCCGACCTCCAACCCCAGAAAACCTCTACGACTTCTTTCTGTCCCGAGTGCGGAGCAACCTCCACGTCGTCCTCTGCTTTTCGCCTGTCGGGGAAAAGTTCCGGACTCGTGCCTTAAAGGTGAGACTGTGGCTCATTTGATATGAAACTACATCCACTTGGTGACAGCTGACCCTGACCTTTGACCTGAACAGTTCCCAGGTCTGATATCAGGCTGCACCGTGGACTGGTTCCAGCGCTGGCCCAGGGACGCCCTGATGGCTGTTTCACATCACTTCTTGTCTCAGTACCAAGCCCTTCGCTGCTCAGAGGATGTAAAGCAAAGTGTGGTTGTCACTATGGGAGCCTTCCAGGTAGGGCTCACATTGGAGTTATGCGTTGTTCAGGTGTCTGTCGGTCTAATCACATGACCTTCCACCCTCCAGGACCTGGTGGCCGAGAAATGCAGCGAATACTTTGAGCGTTTCCGCCGTCAAACGTTTGTGACGCCCAAGTCGTACCTGTCGTTCATCGACAGCTACAAAATCATCTACACGGAGAAGGTCGCTCACGTCGGCACGCTGGCAGAGCGCATGAGGACAGGTAGAGACACAGCAGATGCTCGGAGTCTCCTCCACCCTGAGGCCGCCATCGTCCGTATTTGCTGTTTTGTGCAGGTTTGTGTAAACTGATGGAGGCGGAGCAGTCGGTGTCTCAGCTCTCTGAGGAGCTGGTGGTGAAGGAGCAGGAGCTGGCCGTCGCTTCCCAGAAGGCAGACGAGGTCCTGCAGGAGGTGACGGCCAAAGCTCAGGCTGCTGAAAAGGTCAGTGACTCTCAGGGTCCTTTTAAATTAGCCTTAGCATTTCCAGTGTTGAAGGCCCCGTTACGCAGGTCTGTGCTGAGGAAGGCGCAACGATCAGTATGTGAGGAGCAGACGCGTCTCTAAAGATAAACACTCTGTGTGTGTGATGCCCTCTAGTGGCCAACGTGTTTACCTACCACCCTTCCCACTCTGTGCAGGTGAAGCAGCAGGTGCAGAAGGTGAAGGACAAAGCTCAGCTTATTGTTGACGAGATTGAAGCTGATAAAAGTGTTGCAGAGTCCAAACTGGAGGCTGCAAAACCAGCGCTGGAGGCTGCGGAGGCCGCTCTGCAGGTCTAACATGCTGGAGCAGGCATGATGTGCCAGCCTGGGCTTCCTTCATCCAAACCCACCTTCTTGTTCTTTGCCCTACAGACCATCAAACCTGCAGACATCGCCACAGTGAGGAAGCTGCAGAAACCTCCTCACCTCATCATGAGAATCATGGACGCTGTGCTGCTGCTGTTCCAGAGGAAGGTCGTTCAGTTGTCAGCTGAGGTTTTAGGATTCTCGCTTTCGTCGTCTCACATTGTCCCTCACCTGTTTTCCTCAGATCGACACCGTGACCGCTGACCCTGAACGTCCGTGTCCACGACCTTCGTGGGCCGAGGCCATGAAGCTGATGCAGAACTCATCTTTCCTCAGCATGCTGCTCAACTTCAGCAAGGTCCCAGTCACACGCTCGCGTTACTGTAATGACATCGCACGGTCTTTAGCGCAGCCTACAGTAAGAACAAGGCTCCGATCACTTCCCACACAGGACAGCAGAACCAGAGTAAACGCACACTGTGTCTTACAGCAGCTCATCCAGCGCTGACACACATGATGTGCGTCTGTGGATCAGTGGACCTGGCACAGAGCAGGTGTAGGTTCAGAGCTGAAAAACCCGGAGTCGTTTCTGTCTGTGTTCACTCTAAAGTCCTTCTTTGTATATTTTTTTATGGTTGAACCATCTCAATTGTTCGCCATGTCGTCACCACACCTGATGAGGTTTGTGCTGCAGGACACCATCACAGAGGAGGTGGTGGAGCTGCTCGCTCCCTACCTGGACATGGACGACTACAACTTGGAGTCAGCCAAGAGGATCTGTGGCAACGTGGCCGGACTCTGCTCCTGGACCGAGGCCATGGTCGACTTCTTCAGCATCAACAAGGAGGTTCTGCCTCTGAAGGTAAGACGTTGCGATTGGCGATGCAAAGACTCGTGATGTTCTGACCCGACTAAACGAACTCGTTGACTCTCGTCTCAGGCCAACCTGACTCTGCAGGAGGCCCGTCTGCTGGTCGCACAGGCTGAATTGGCCAAAGCTCAGGAGCAGCTGGATGAAAAACAACGAGAGCTGGACGCTGTGCAGGTTATGAACTAGTCACATCTTACTTAGATTTGATGTTGTCTTATTTCAAACTACTTCATGTTAACACGCGATCTGACCCTGTAGGCGCTTTATGACTCGGCCATGAAGGAGAAGCAGGACCTGGAGGATGACGCCCAGGCCTGTCGTCACAAAATGGCCAACGCCAAGGCCCTGATTGATGGGCTGGGAGGAGAGAAGGTCGACTTTCACCTTCAGTCGTTCGTCAACCCACTCATCCGTCCATCCATTAATTAATTCATTTATCCATCCATCCATTCCCCAGGTTCGTTGGACCGACAGCAGCGCTGGCTTCCAGACCCAGATCAAGCACCTGGTTGGAGACGTGCTGCTGTCCACTGGGTTCCTGTCCTATGCTGGTCCTTTCAACCAGGAGTACCGCAGCCTCCTGCTGGAGCTGTGGAAGCACGAGATGGAGGAGAAGATGATCCCCTTCAGTCCAGTAAGACTCAACCAGCTCGTGGTTTTCCACACGGCGCTGAGCTGATGTAAAACCTTGTGCTGCTCTGCAGGACTTAAACGTGACTGGTCTGCTGGTGGACAACGCCACCGTGAGCGAGTGGAGCCTGCAGGGTTTACCCAGCGATGACCTGTCCATCCAGAACGGCATCGTGGTGACAAAGGCGTCCCGCTACCCTCTGCTGATAGACCCACAGGGCCAAGGCAAGACTTGGATCCGGAACCGAGAGGGAGACAAGCAGCTGCAGGTGAGGATGAGGAGGGAGGAGAGTGTTTCTCTGCTGCCGTGAGGATTTAGTCTCACTGTTTTCCCGTCCTTGCTCTCAGGTGACGTCTCTGAACCATAAATATTTCCGAACACACCTAGAGGACAGTCTGTCTCTGGGTCGGCCCCTTCTGCTGGAGGATGTAGGGGAGGAACTGGATCCCGTCCTGGACAACATACTGGACAAGAACTACATCAAGTCTGGGTCCACTTACAAGGTTTGACAGAGAACAGGCAACATGGATTCATTGTCCTTGTCCTCCGTCTGATCTGATCCTCGTCTTCCTGCAGGTGAAGGTAGGAGATAAAGAGGTGGATGTGATGAAGGGCTTCACCCTCTACATCACCACCAAACTGGCCAACCCAGCTTACAGCCCCGAGGTCAGCGCCAGGACGGCCGTGGTGGACTTCACCGTGACCCAGAGAGGCCTGGAGGACCAGCTGCTGGGACGAGTCATCCTGCTGGAGAAACAGGTCAGATTAGCTCCTGACAGGAAATAGACAGTTAATCGTCAACACGTTATAGCTTCTTTGTGGACAACTCAAAAACATCTTAATTTCCATCCAAAAATCTATTGCAGTTCAGTGTGTCTGAGGTCAAATAAGCCGTTTAGCCCACAATGTCTGAACCTATCCAACAACGAGTGATTCAAAACGGAAGACCCTGACATCTGCATTGGTGTAAATCTAAAATCTTTCACCTTGACCCTGACCAGGAGCTGGAGGCAGAGCGAGTGAAGCTCCTGGAGGAGGTGACGTCTAACAGACGGAAGATGCAGGAGCTGGAGGACAGTCTGCTTTTCCGACTGACCAGCACACAGGGGTCCCTCGTGGAGGACCAGTCTCTTATCGAGGTGCTGCGCGTCACCAAGACCACGGCTCAGGAGGTGCTGCGTCTCTACCGCTCTGTGACACACAAACGACAACAAATAACAAGGCGAACTAAACGATCTGGACTTTCAGGTCAGTGAGAAGTTGTCGGTTGCTGCGGAAACGGAGATGAAGATCAACCACGCCAGGGAGGAGTACCGCCCGGTGGCCACCAGGGGGAGCATCCTCTACTTCCTGATCGTGGAGATGTCGCTGGTGAACGTCATGTACCAGACTTCGCTGCGACAGTTCCTGGGACTGTTCGACTCCTCCATGCAGAACTCAGCCAAGTCACAGCTCACGTCCAAGCGCATCAGCAACATCATCAGCTTCCTCACCTTCCAGGTGTCTGTCGTGCAGTCCTGAAGTCTGAAAGGTTTCCTGTGTTGGGGTGATTTAACAAGCTGCCTGCTTGTCCTTCAGGTTTACTGTTACACAGCCAGAGGCCTCTATGAGGAGCACAAACTGCTGTTCACTCTGCTGATGGCCCTTAAGATCGACCTGCAGGCACAAAACATCTCTCACCCTGAGGTGCTCACCTTCGTCAAAGGTAACTCCTCCTCTTCCGCCTCGTCGCTCCCTCGTTTTCTGCTTTACTGTCATATTCTGCTGTTCGTAGGTGGAGCCTCTCTAGATCTGAACTCCGTACAATCCAAGCCACGGCGCTGGATCCTGGATCAGACCTGGCTCAACCTGGTGCAGCTTTCCAGCCTGCCTGCATTCACCCAGATCCTGACTCAGGTAGAACCCGAACACAGACATGACACCAGGTGTAGATCTTCAGAGGTCTGAATGCTGCCGTGTCCAGGTGAGCCAGAACGAGCGTTCCTGGAGAAACTGGTTCGACCATCCAGCTCCAGAGGACGCCGTGCTCCCCAATGGCTATGAGGAAAAACTAGACACCTTCCGGAAGCTTCTGCTCATCAGGAGCTGGTGTCCGGACCGAACCATTGCTCAGGTCTGACTACACTGCTCATGTTCTCACGTAGACCAGACGAACTCAGCAGTTCATTAACGGCCCGAGGGTTTGTGTGATGGACAGGCGCGGCGCTACATCGCAGAGTCTCTGGGTCAACAGTACGCAGAAGGCTTGGTTCTGGATCTGGACGCTTTGTTGACCGAAAGCGACAGCAGGACACCGATGGTCTGTCTGCTGTCGATGGGCTCCGACCCGACTGAGAACATAGAGAGACTGGCGAAGAGCAAGGTGAGTGAATAATAGGAGGCTGGAAGAGCAGGTAGAAGATGATTAAATGAAGTCATAGTCAAGAGTCAGAGTAAAATGATGACAGAACAGAGGGTTCCTCTGCCTGCAGGCAGCGCCGTGTCGTCCCATCTCCATGGGGCAGGGCCAGGAGGTTCACGCTCGCAGGCTACTGGCCAACAGCATGACGGATGGCGGCTGGCTCCTCCTCCAGAACTGTCACCTGGGACTGGACTTCCTGGACGAGCTGCTGGAGACGGTCACCACGGCAACGTTGGAGAGCGTGCACAAAGGTTTCCGGGTTTGGCTGACGACCGATGTGCATCCGAGGTGAATGTTGTTCTCGTAGAAGTGTTCACACTCTAGAGGCTCCGAGCAAACGGTGACGAGTCTTAGAAGTAGTGGAGCGAAACGTGCTAACATTTCTGTGTTTGTGTTCAGATTTCCCATCACCTTCCTACAGTCGTCCATCAAGTTTACCAATGAGCCTCCTCTAGGTAAGAAACGGCAGTTTGAGGTCTGGTTAAACTAACCTTTAACTGGCAAATCCTTCTTCACTTTCATGCTCACCCATCAGGAATGAAGGCTGGTCTGAAGAGGACTTTTAATGGCGTCACTCAGGATCAGCTGGAGATCAGCAGCCTGCCTCAGTGGAAACCTCTGCTCTACGCCGTAGCTTTCCTACACACCACTGTCCAGGTAACTGGTTCAGGCTAGAAACACCGGAACGACCTACATTTGTACGACTGGGCCTCAGTCGTTTCGTTTCCGTCCCGTAGGAGCGTCGTAAGTTTGGTCCTCTTGGCTGGAACATCCCCTACGAGTTCAACCAGGCAGATTTCACCTCCAGCATGCAGTTTGTCCAGAACCACTTGGACGACCTGGACTCAAAGAGAGGCGTGAACTGGACCTGCCTGCGCTACATGCTGGGTCAGAACTTTAAACCTCCCGCTCTTTGAGACACCACATTCGAAAAGCTAGGACGCACGGAGCAGACCTGAGAACAGATGATTGAGCTGAGCTCGTTTCTGTTTCAGGCGAGGTCCAGTACGGCGGCCGAGTGACCGACGACCTGGACAAACGTCTCCTCAACACCTTCACACGTGTCTGGTTCAGCGAGAGCACGTTCAGCGAAAGCTTTTACTTTTACAAGGGCTACAGCATCCCCAGCAAGACCAGGACGGTCCAGGACGTCCTGCAGCACATCGAGACTCTGCCGCTCGTTGACTCGCCTGAGGTCAGCGCATGCGCACAAATGAACAGCTAGAATCTGTTCGGACGCTTGATTCAATGCTTCTGTTGCTGCAGGTGTTTGGACTCCACCCCAACGCTGACATCACCTACCAGACCAACCTGGCCAATGAGACGCTGAGCACCATTATCAACATCCAACCAAAGGACAGTGGAGGTGGCGCCGGGGAGACCCGGGAGGCCAGCGTGCAGCGACTGGCCGCTGAGATGCTGGAGAAGCTCCCAGCTGACTATGTGCCACATGAGGTGTGACGGGTGCAGAGTCGTGACTGGACGCTGAGTTAACAGACACATGACAACGTGTGCTGCTTGTGTTGAAGGTGAAAAGTCAACTGCAGAAGATGGGTCCACTTCAGCCAATGAACATCTTCCTGCGTCAGGAAGTGGACCGCATGCAGCGCGTCATCGGCAGCGTGCGGAGCACGCTCACTGACCTCAGACTGGCCATCGACGGTAAGTCGCATTCAGACGTGCAGCTTCTCAACCGTGAGCCTGTTGACGGAGCCGCCCCTCGCTGCAGGCACCATCATCATGTCGGAGGATCTACGAGACGCTCTGGACTGCATGTTTGACGCTCGCATCCCTCGCCTGTGGCTGCGGCTCAGTTGGCCGTCAGCCACGCTGGGCTTCTGGTTCACTGAGCTGCTGGAGAGGAACCAGCAGCTTAGCGGCTGGATCAGCGCCGGGCGACCAAACCAGTTCTGGCTCACTGGTTTCTTTAACCCGCAGGTTGGCTCAAACGGCACCAACACATTCGAGCATGTTTGACGTTTGATGCGTGGACAAATGTTGGGGTGTGTTTGTGAAGGGTTTTCTGACCGCGATGCGTCAGGAGACGACGCGCGCCAACCTGTCAAAGGGCTGGGCGCTGGACACCGTCACCCTGAGCAACGACGTCACAAGGATGATGAGGGAGGACGTGGCGGCGCCGCCTCCAGAGGATGTGGGCGGAGTCTACATTTACGGCCTGTTTCTGGACGGGGCGGGGTGGGACCGGCGAGGGGCCAAACTCACGGAGGCTCCAGCCAAGGTGAGCGGGAGTCTGCAGTCCAATATATGAAAAGTGATGAAATTATAAACAATAAAATGTCAGCTACTCAATAAATCCACAAAGATGAATAATTAAAAGCGGAATCAAAGGCTTTGCTGCTGCCTCCTCTCAGGTTCTCTTCACTCCTCTGCCTGTGGTCCACGTCTACGCCGTCAGCTCAGCCGACGGTAAACGTCCACCAGGCGGCGCAGCGGCAGTCAACCTGTACTCCTGTCCCGTCTACAAGAAGCCGCGACGGACGGACCTGAACTTCGTCTTCTCTCTGCAGCTGAGGACCAATCGAGCGGCAGATCACTGGACGCTGAGAGGCGCGGCGCTGCTCTGCGACTGCAAATGATCCTGTGACTGTGAGTGAAGAGGCAGCGTCTGCTGAAAACCAAGCGCCAACGCTAACTCGTCTACTTTCTAGATTGTCTTTGGGTGTTTGTGCTGACGTACCAGACGCAGCTTTTGTTGCTAAAGAACCACGTTACAACACAAACGGCCTGTGATTTAGAATATTTGTAGAATAAAACTAGTGCAACAACTTTAATGTCAGATGATATATCGTTATTATTATATTATTGCCAGTTTAACTCCGGTTTTCAGTCTTTGTAGTTGAACTGAAGTTACATTTCAAGTGGTGGGTTCAGTGACTGAACTCAAGGAAGAGCAGACGTCACTTTGCCTTTGACACGATTCAAGTAAAGGTTTATTTTCTCATGACAAACACAAACCTGCTTTAATGTGATATGAGACAAACTCCAGCCATGCACTCACTCACTACCGGTCTAAGAACAAAAAGCATCTGCACCCGGACAAAACCGCTTCTTCACTTCAGCAGCCGCAGCCTCGTCCTCCCTGTGAGACGCCAGCACGTACAGTAACAAACCTTCAGACTCTCCCCCTGCCTTTAGTCGACACAACTGTCACAGTGACGCATCTTCCTCTTCCTGGCTTCTCTCTCTAGTGGCCAATCACTACACCAGAACCAGAACCAGAACCTGGACCTGGACAGGTCACAGGTGCTTCCAACACAAATTCTTCTTCCCCAGAGGCACCGACAGTGAAACTCGGTGAAGCCAGTAACGGCTCATCCAACAGTCTTATCAGGTGAACAGCAGCGCTGAGATGATGCCAGAGGTCTTGTTTCATTGTCTGCACACCTTTTATCAAAGTCTCTTTAATGAACATAAACAAAAAAACTACAACTTGTGTTGATCTGATGATAAAAGTCCAGAATGTAACTGAATGTGAATTAGTCTGAGTCACTTCCTCTGCGCTACAGCTTCGTAGCTCTGTGGTCTCAGGAGTCCAAGGCTCTCGTCAGCGTTTATGATAACTGCTTCATGTCGTACATGGGCACCTCCGACTCCTCGGCCTTGCCCTCGTCTGCGGCTGCTTGGCCGGCGTCCGGGGTCCCCTTCCGACCTTTGGGAGGAGGGACGGGCGCGGCCCCGTCGGTGCCGCCCTCGGCTCCTTCCTGGCCTTCTGCGACAGTCCTCTCCTTCTTCAGGTTCAGCTTGGCCGGGACGCTCTTGGTGATGGTCTCCTTCAGCCTCTCTCCCGATTGTTTCAGCCGCTCGCCGGACTGGCGAATCTTCTCGCGCCTTTCCGCCGTCACGATGCGCTCACCCAGCTTGTTGACTTTGCTGCCCAGGTTCTCGCGGGTCTTGCTCATGTTCTCCTTGGAGAACGTGGCCTTGAAGCTCTCGATGCGCGTCAGGCCTGTCTTCTTCATGCGGCCAGCCGTCGACGACTCTGCCTCCTCTACCACCATATACTCTTCGTCCGACTCGGGAGGGAGCTCGAACTTGTCGGGTTCCACGTCGGCTCTGGCGCCGGCGCTGCTGCTGGGCTCCGCTGGCTCGTTGCCTGGAGTGACGGCTCTTACCTCCTGGTCACCCTGTTGGAGAACACAAAGCGAGGTCTAATTTAGGGAGTAGAGCTGATGTGAAACCTTTCTTCTTCGTCTCATGGGTCAGAACTCAGCGCTGTCGTGTCTAAACTGGTGGCTTGTTAAAATGTGTCATGCAGAGTTTAGCTGTGAGGCCTTAACCTCCATAAATAAACCCAGCACCTGTCGTCCGGCTCAACGCTGCAGAAAGCTGAACGTGTCCGTCAGCAGCAGCGTCGGACTCTGCGCTCAGGTTACACTGATCATGACACGGTTGAAGCTGCAGACTGACCCAGATTCCTGCAGATGGAAGGACGTGACGGCTGCCCGTCCTGTTCACGGGAGCTAATACCACAGCTGACAACAGTGACAACAGCTACGCACAAACACACCTTTAAACTAAGACGAGTGCAACAGCCAGTCACATGGTCCTCGTGGATGTTGGTGATATTCAGGCAGCTTGTACATTTTGATCTGTGGTGAAATGTGAACTGGACGGATTTAGAGACGGGACTGGTGAGGCTGTAAATTTAGTGGAGACCTTCGGCTCCTTAAAGCTACCGACACCAGTTGGGACAGAACTGGAGCTGGAAAACCAGGTCTAAGACGGAAAATGGACGTGAGGTGGAGTAATGGATTAGTAGTGAGCCAAGCAGTGGCTGTCACTGGGTAACGTGACACCCGAACGAGAGGCTGGCGAGTCCAAAGCTTCGACCAAATGCGGAGCAGTCCAGCTGCAAGTAGCAGGTTGCTAACGCGACCGACGATCGACTGTGTGGCCAGAAAACGGCCTTCTCCACGTGCACCAGCTCCCTGGGGTGTGTGTGTGTGTGTGTGTGTGTGTGTGTGTGTGTGTGCGCTGCTTCTTCGTTGGGTTAAGCTGATTTGTTCAAAGACAGAGAAACATAAAAGCTTCGCTCAGTTATTGTGACTTCAAGACAAGTGAACCTTTGATGGACAGAAACGGTCACGAGCTGTGTCAGATGCTGGGACCAAACATTCACTGCACAGGACTCCTACCTGATAAATGACCACCCGGAACTTGTTCTTGGCCAGGAGGTCTCCCTGGGTGGCTTCCACCTTCTTGACCCGGACGTTCTGGTTCTCCACCCGCACCCTGACGTCCTTGATGTGGCGGCTGACCTTGCGGGTCTTCTCCAGCAGCCGGTCGACCGCGGTGCTCGTGGCCGCGTGGTCGCTCGTCAGCTTGACGACGTCGGCTTGGATGGTCTTGACTGTGCTCTCCAGCTCCAGCTGACGCTCTTCCATGCGCTGCTGCGTGATCTGGACGCTGTCCATGAGGCCCGCCACGCGCTCCAGCAGCGCCATGATGCTTCCCGCATCATCGCCTCCACCCGATGGCAGGCCCGGTTTGTCTGTCATACTGGTTTGGTGGTCGCTTCAATGACACCAGCGTTAAAGGGAAGAGCGAGGATTTACAAACGGCTTCAACTCTGACAACTACCCACGAAATCTTGGAATGTGAAGACAAAAGCGAAGCTTGAGAGGAGAAGAAAGCGAAGGATGAAGCATCGAGCGATCCGAAGAAGGACGGGGAGCTACACAGAAACCTGGACAGGAGGACGGGATCAACCCTGGACAACTGGAGGCCGACCCTGAAACTGGCCAGATCAACTGGCAGACTCCACCCTGTCGGGAGAGGGAGGGAGAGAGGGATGGGAGAAGGAACGCTGGAGCTAAAAAGAGAGGAGGGGGAACAGGGTGAATATCGAGGGATTACAGCACACGCGTAGAACATGTCTATGTAACGGATAACTTACTAAAGAGTCACGTCTGGTTCTTTAGGCCTCAAACACTGAACCCACTGACATTTACATGGTTAAAGGAAGTGGACATAGTTTGAATCCACGTGTTAATGAGCAAGACGGATAAGAAGCGACGCGAATCCAGGCCTCTGTCCGTTTTCTCTGCTGGTAAAAATAGAGCGAGGGTAAAGTGACTCCCTGTCCCTCTTTGGCATATGAGTGTATTAAAAGCAGTGGAAACCCCCCCACTCCTCCGTCACCCAGCCTTCAGCTGTCACCTTTTCACTTGTTCTGCTCTAATCCCTCCCTCCAGCATCACGTGTTTCTGTCCCCAGGCTCGTCAACAAATAGCTTCATTTTCTAAAGAGCGTCCTCATATCCTCATCTGCAGTGGTTGTGATGCAGGCTGGAGACGGCAGATGTCCTACTGCGCATTCGGTCCCCGAACGCCTCCTGCATCGACAGCTGCTTCCAGTTCGTGTCCATATTTAATGTTCCCACCAAGCGGTGAGCAGCGTGTGGATGTGCGCTGGACTAGGATGTGAGGAGAAGGGGACTCCCCACCTCCAGCTGCTCTCCATAGCTGTCCTCCGTCACTCCTATATTTAGCTCAGCTTGCCTGTAGCAGAGGCCGACGCTGCCACAGCCGGCGAGCGCTTGGTTTCCGCAAGTCCTTCAGTCTCTGCAGGTGACATTGGCTCGGACGTCCAGCGATGCAGGAGCTTCATCTCAGTGCTGAGGGTTAAGCTGGATCCTTGACAGGCAGACGTCTGGTCTGCTCTGGTTCTTGATGAGGACACGCTTCCTTTGGTTCTACAGGTTCTGACCGTTTTCTATGAGGGCGTCTGACTCACACTTTAAACCACGACAAATACGAAAACGAATAATGCCAGAGCTTCACTTTTCCTTTGTTTCATACGACAATTAAAAAAAATATAACTGCAGCGTCTTTCTCATTTGTTCAGTGACTTTGTAAATGTATGTGACGTTTTGGATCATATTCACTAAAGGCTGCGACGGCTTCACGGCTACCAAGCCACAAAACATTTATGAAGGTATTTATATTACAACGTGTTATTGACCACATACTATACTATGACGTGTTTTTAGTCACATACTATACTATGACATGTTATTAGCCACATACTATACTATGACGTGTTTTTCACCACATACTATACTATGACGTGTTTTTAGTCACATACTATACTATGACGTGTTTTTAGTCACATACTATACTATGACGTGTTTTTAGACACATACTATACTATGACGTGTTTTTAGTCACATACTATACTATGACGTGTTTTTAGTCACATACTATACTATGACGTGTTTTTCACCACATACTATACTATGACGTGTTTTTAGTCACATACTATACTATGACGTGTTTTTAGACACATACTATACTATGACGTGTTTTTAGTCACATACTATACTATGACGTGTTTTTAGTCACATACTATACTATGACGTGTTTTTCACCACATACTATACTATGACGTGTTTTTAGTCACATACTATACTATGACGTGTTTTTCACCACATACTATACTATGACGTGTTTTTAGTCACATACTATACTATGACGTGTTTTTAGTCACATACTATACTATGACGTGTTTTTAGTCACATACTATACTATGACGTGTTATTCACCACATACTATACTATGACGTGTTTTTAGTCACATACTATACTATGACGTGTTTTTCACCACATACTATACTATGACGTGTTTTTAGTCACATACTATACTATGACGTGTTTTTAGTCACATACTATACTATGACGTGTTTTTAGTCACATACTATACTATGACGTGTTTTTCACCACATACTATACTATGACGTGTTTTTAGTCACATACTATACTATGACGTGTTTTTAGTCACATACTATACTATGACGTGTTTTTAGTCACATACTATACTATGACGTGTTTTTTGCCACATACTATACTATGACGTGTTTTTAACCACATACTATACTAGGACGTGTTTTTAGTCACATACTATACTATGACGTGTTTTTAGTCACATACTATACTATGACGTGTTTTTAGTCACATACTATACTATGACGTGTTTTTAGTCACATACTATACTAGGACGTGTTTTTAGTCACATACTATACTATGACGTGTTTTTAGTCACATACTATACTAGGACGTGTTTTTAACCACATACTATACTATGACGTGTTTTTAGTCACATACTATACTATGACGTGTTTTTAGACACATACTATACTATGACGTGTTTTTAACCACATACTATACTATGACGTGTTTTTAACCACATACTATACTAGGACGTGTTTTTAGTCACATACTATTCTATGACGTGTTTTTAGTCACATACTATACTATGACGTGTTTTTAGTCACATACTATACTATGACGTGTTTTTAACCACATACTATACTATGACGTGTTTTTAACCACATACTATACTATGACGTGTTTTTAGACACATACTATACTATGACGTGTTTTTCACCACATACTATACTATGACGTGTTTTTAGTCACATAGTATACTATGACGTGTTTTTAGTCACATACTATACTATGACGTGTTTTTAACCACATACTATACTATGACGTGTTTTTAACCACATACTATACTATGACGTGTTTTTCACCACATACTATACTATGACGTGTTTTTAGTCACATACTATACTATGACGTGTTTTTCACCACATACTATACTATGACGTGTTTTTAGTCACATAGTATACTATGACATGTTTTTAGTCACATACTATACTATGACGTGTTTTTAGTCACATACTATACTATGACGTGTTTTTAACCACATACTATACTATGACGTGTTTTTAGACACATACTATACTATGACGTGTTTTTCACCACATACTATACTATGACGTGTTTTTAGTCACATACTATACTATGACGTGTTTTTAACCACATACTATACTATGACGTGTTTTTAGTCACATACTATACTATGACGTGTTTTTAGTCACATACTATACTATGACGTGTTTTTAGTCACATACTATACTATGACGTGTTTTTAGTCACATACTATACTATGACGTGTTTTTAGTCACATACTATACTATGACGTGTTTTTCACCACATACTATACTATGACGTGTTTTTAGCCACATACTATACTATGACGTGTTTTTAGTCACATACTATACTATGACGTGTTTTTAGTCACATACTATACTATGACGTGTTTTTCACCACATACTATACTATGACGTGTTTTTAGTCACATACTATTCTATGACGTGTTTTTAACCACATACTATACTATGACGTGTTTTTAGTCACATACTATACTATGACGTGTTTTTAGTCACATACTATACTATGACGTGTTTTTAGACACATACTATACTATGACGTGTTTTTAGTCACATACTATACTATGACGTGTTTTTAGTCACATACTATACTATGACGTGTTTTTAGACACATACTATACTATGACGTGTTTTTAGTCACATACTATACTATGATGTGTTTTTAACCACATACTATACTATGACATGTTTTTAGTCACATACTATACTATGACGTGTTTTTCACCACATACTATACTATGACGTGTTTTTAGTCACATACTATACTATGACGTGTTTTTAGTCACATACTATACTATGACGTGTTTTTAGACACATACTATACTATGACGTGTTTTTAGTCACATACTATACTATGACGTGTTTTTAGTCACATACTATACTATGACGTGTTTTTCACCACATACTATACTATGACGTGTTTTTAGTCACATACTATACTATGACGTGTTTTTCACCACATACTATACTATGACGTGTTTTTAGTCACATACTATACTATGACGTGTTTTTAGTCACATACTATACTATGACGTGTTTTTAACCACATACTATACTATGACGTGTTTTTAGACACATACTATACTATGACGTGTTTTTCACCACATACTATACTATGACGTGTTTTTAGTCACATACTATACTATGACGTGTTTTTAGTCACATACTATACTATGACGTGTTTTTAGTCACATACTATACTATGACGTGTTTTTCACCACATACTATACTATGACGTGTTTTTAGTCACATATTATACTATGACGTGTTTTTAGTCACATACTATACTATGACGTGTTTTTAGTCACATACTATACTATGACGTGTTTTTAGTCACATACTATACTATGACGTGTTTTTTGCCACATACTATACTATGACGTGTTTTTAACCACATACTATACTAGGACGTGTTTTTAGTCACATACTATACTATGACGTGTTTTTAGTCACATACTATACTATGACGTGTTTTTAGTCACATACTATACTATGACGTGTTTTTAGTCACATACTATACTAGGACGTGTTTTTAGTCACATACTATACTATGACGTGTTTTTAGTCACATACTATACTATGACGTGTTTTTAGACACATACTATACTATGACGTGTTTTTAACCACATACTATACTATGACGTGTTTTTAACCACATACTATACTATGACGTGTTTTTAGACACATACTATACTATGACGTGTTTTTCACCACATACTATACTATGACGTGTTTTTAGTCACATAGTATACTATGACGTGTTTTTAGTCACATACTATACTATGACGTGTTTTTAACCACATACTGTACTATGACGTGTTTTTCACCACATACTATACTATGACGTGTTTTTAGTCACATACTATACTATGACGTGTTTTTAACCACATACTATACCATGACGTGTTTTTCACCACATACTATACTATGACGTGTTTTTAGTCACATACTATACTATGACGTGTTTTTAACCACATACTATACCATGACGTGTTTTTCACCACATACTATACTATGACGTGTTTTTAGTCACATACTATACTATGACGTGTTTTTAGCCACATACTATACTATGACGTGTTTTTAGTCACATACTATACTATGACGTGTTTTTAGTCACATACTATACTATGACGTGTTTTTAACCACATACTATACTATGACGTGTTTTTAGACACATACTATACTATGACGTGTTTTTCACCACATACTATACTATGACGTGTTTTTAGTCACATACTATACTATGACGTGTTTTTAACCACATACTATACTATGACGTGTTTTTAGTCACATACTATACTATGACGTGTTTTTAGTCACATACTATACTATGACGTGTTTTTAACCACATACTATACCATGACGTGTTTTTCACCACATACTATACTATGACGTGTTTTTAGTCACATACTATACTATGACGTGTTTTTAGCCACATACTATACTATGACGTGTTTTTAGTCACATACTATACTATGACGTGTTTTTAGCCACATACTATACTATGACGTGTTTTTAGTCACATACTATACTATGACGTGTTTTTAGTCACATACTATACTATGACGTGTTTTTAACCACATACTATACTATGACGTGTTTTTAGACACATACTATACTATGACGTGTTTTTCACCACATACTATACTATGACGTGTTTTTAGTCACATACTATACTATGACGTGTTTTTAGCCACATACTATACTATGACGTGTTTTTAGTCACATACTATACTATGACGTGTTTTTAGTCACATACTATACTATGACGTGTTTTTAACCACATACTATACTATGACGTGTTTTTAGACACATACTATACTATGACGTGTTTTTCACCACATACTATACTATGACGTGTTTTTAGTCACATACTATACTATGACGTGTTTTTAACCACATACTATACTATGACGTGTTTTTAGTCACATACTATACTATGACGTGTTTTTAGTCACATACTATACTATGACGTGTTTTTAACCACATACTATACCATGACGTGTTTTTCACCACATACTATACTATGACGTGTTTTTAGTCACATACTATACTATGACGTGTTTTTAGCCACATACTATACTATGACGTGTTTTTAGTCACATACTATACTATGACGTGTTTTTAGCCACATACTATACTATGACGTGTTTTTAGTCACATACTATACTATGACGTGTTTTTAGTCACATACTATACTATGACGTGTTTTTAACCACATACTATACTATGACGTGTTTTTAGACACATACTATACTATGACGTGTTTTTCACCACATACTATACTATGACGTGTTTTTAGTCACATACTATACTATGACGTGTTTTTCACCACATACTATACTATGACGTGTTTTTAGTCACATACTATACTATGACGTGTTTTTAGTCACATACTATACTATGACGTGTTTTTCACCACATACTATACTAGGACGTGTTTTTAGTCACATACTATTCTATGACGTGTTTTTAACCACATACTATACTATGACGTGTTTTTCACCACATACTATACTATGACGTGTTTTTAGTCACATACTATACTATGACGTGTTTTTAGTCACATACTATACTATGACGTGTTTTTCACCACATACTATACTATGGTTCTGGTTTCTCTGATCCATCTCTTAGTTCAGCTGCTACAGGCTTAGATGCTGGAACCTCCTTCATTCACTGAGCTCCTCTGGTTTTCTATCTATTCCATCCACTAACATGCCTCCATGTCCACATGTGACTAACTTTGTCTCTGTTCTCTCCTAGTTGTGTTTCTCTCTTTCTGTCTCTATTCTCATCTCCAGGTATCGTCAGACTCAGAGTCGTGTGTCTCAGTGTTCAGCTGCTGGTCCAACCATCCTGCCTGAGTCTGTTGTTGTTGTTGTTGTTGTTGTTCTTCTCTATCCCTTCACTCCAACCGGTCAAGGCAGATGTTCTCCCACTGACCCTGGGTCTGCTGGAGGTTTCTTCCTCTATATAGGAATACACTGTTGTATTAATGTACAATTTATTGATTGGCTCCAATTCAAAGCTGCTCGTTGTGGGATTTGGTGGGTTTAGTTGTGTAAGATTTTAATCCTAACTTGTAAAGAGCCTTGAGATAACTGATGTTGTGAATTGAACTATGACGTGTTTCTAGGCACTAAACTAGGATGTTTTCAAAAACCCTGGAACATTATGTCGTGGTCATTCTGACAGTTCTCAACATTGGGATTTTGTTTATTGATGTCATTACATCATAAATTAATGTCTTGCAGTTGGGATTTTTTTAATCAATCTAAACAGTGAAGCAATAACACAGTGGTTCCAACATCTTAATTTAATGCTAGGTTGAATTCTACAGCACAGTCTAAACAACATTATTGGTTCATGCAGTTTGCAACATCTACAGTAAAATCAGGCTGGATTCCCACAGCATCATGAGACTGAGATGTTGCTTCCTTACAGTTTAAAAGTCTGTAACGGCAGCGACACCTCAGGGAAGCTCAGCTCATCCATCTACTCCCTCTACCACAATAAAGTAACCAACACGGACACGTCGTACCATCGTTACTCATGACACGTATAAAAAAGAAACTGACCAAAAACAGATGTTTAAATTATCATCAGCTCTGCATCATCTGAAAATAAACAAAATAACTGAAACAACCTGTACAGCTTGAATCTTATTTCAGTCTTATTTAAGCAGTAGAAAAAACAGCATTTTGGTTTTTTTGGGTGCGTCTCATAGCAACAAACATAAAAATGTAAAGTAACAAAGCTTTGAAAAAAAACAAGATTCAATAGAGCTTCAGTGGTTCTAGAACGGAAACGTCCTCTGGTGTTAGCAGGTGTCCACACGGACAAATAGTGAAGGAATAAATGTAACAAATAAAGTTCAGACACCACAGAGCGAGAACCAATCAGCTTTAACTGGAGCAGCGGTTGTTGTTTACTTCCCTGCAAACTAAAGTGTAAACAAAAGGACATAAACAGCATCAGTCTGCCTCCGCGATAAGCAGAGGACGATACAATCAGATAAACAACGTTCCCGTTGCCTTTCGCACGATCCACAGTGATTCAGAGGCCGAGGACCAGAGGTGCCACTAACCCTGATCGAAGTGAGCGTCTCTGCTCTGAGGGAAACTAAAAGTAAACAGAAGTAAGGCCCCTTAGAAACCACATGAAGAAGGGAACAAAGGAGGCACCGAGATGTCAAGATATCAAAACTGCAGTCTGTTCGAAAAACCGGACGCTTCTCACGACGTGAGGAAAAAGAAGAAGAGCAGCTACATCATCCTGGAGGACGTTCCCGACGGGAAGTGGCCGAGGTGCTGCTTCTGTCTCCGGTTGTGCTTCGTCTTGTTGCACCTCCTGCAGGAAACGACAGGAAGAGCAAGTCAAGTACAAAAGCTGTTCCTCTGGTTCTACAGCTTCTAGTTTGGTCATAAATATACATTTTATATCTGTTTATAAATCTCTAATGATGCTTCATTACAGTCACGGTACAGACACATTGTGGTATATTGTGGAACTTTCGTCTTGGACTGTTCTACATCTGCGTACGTGTCGTCTGCTTCTATAGATCTTGTTTGTCTAGTTTATAAAGGTTATAAAATAAAACGCGGTAACACGGCTTTCGCTTTGTGATGAAACCTCAGTCAGCCAGACGACCACCTGCAGGGCTAACGGTAGTTAGTGTTGCGCACCTGGTGAAGCACATGACCACCGCTACGATGACGGCGATCTGAACGGCTCCGATGATGGCGGCGATGAGGACGTAGTGCAGCTTCTGGCCGCTGGGCACCACGTACAGGATGTTAAAGTCCAGCAGCTGGTCGCACTGAGCTCCCCCGTAAGCCGCCTCGCACCTGACACAGACACAACCGTCAGCCGCTCGCACGCACTCACACCCGCCGCAGCGTCTCTACGCACCTGCAGGTGGGCAGGTTCTGCCGCATCTCACACTGGCCGTGTTCACAGAACTGGGCGTAGTCTTCGGGACAGGGGGCGGGGCCGTCCGCTCCCCCCTCCCCCTCCCCAGCTTTGGCCACAGCTGGATAGAAATCAGAAGGCGGTGAGTGGTTGTCTGAGGAAACAGAACCTGTCAGACCTGAGCTGGACTCACCGTACACGTCTGGTTTGGACTTGATGCCGTCATCCTTTCTGCTTTTGTCTGAAACCACAGAAGAAGAAAAACATGACAAATGATAATTAGTGGATGATGACGCGTTCTGTTCCGATCTGACTCCACTCCCCAGAGGATGGACCAGTTCACTGTAGCCCCGCCCACACGGCAAAAGGAGGAAGGAGACGAGAGAACGCTGACGAAGAGGAGGAGGAAGGAGACGAAAGCAGGAGGAAGGAAATGAGAGAACGCTGACGAAGAGGAGGAAGGAGACGGGAGGAGGAGGGAGACGAGAGAACGCTGACAAAGTGGAGGAGGAAGGAAATGAGAAAACGCTGACGAAGAGGAGGAGGAAGGAGGCGAGAGGAGGAGGAAGGAAATGAGAGAACGCTGATGAAGAGGAGGAAGGAGACGAGAGGAGGAGGAAGGAGACGAGAGGAGAACAGCAGCGTTTCAGCTGTTTGTTCACTCAGTCGTGTTAATCGTCACATTGGGGTCAGGTCATCATTTAATATAGATGAGCTCCTTTCTCCTCTTCTCTACTTTAGGCTCCTCTTCATCTTTCTTCTTCTTTGACTCTCATATTCTGATCCTCCTTCCTTTGCTTGACTCCTCCTCTCATCTTTCCTCCTGTCTTTTCTTTTTCCTCGTCTTGACTCTTTCTCTTTGATCCCCTCATCTTCCGGTTCTTTGCTCCCGTTACCTTGGCAACGCCCCACGTGTTTGATGTCGATCTTCAGCTGCTTGAGGCAGGACGCCTCTCGGACGTGGCACGGCGTGTCGTAGGTGACGCCGTCGCTGCCGCACACCGGGTTGTCGTTGTGGCCGTTACACACAATGTTGCACATGCAGCTGGATGGAGAAAGGCACAAATGTCGTCGTTACTCAACAGAGACGTGTTGTAATAACCATAATCCAGCTGATGCTACATGTTATCGCTGCCGATTGAATTAAACAGTGATTTGTGATGGCGTGTGTACTAACAGCAGATCCTCAGAGTCTTCATCGCACTCGGCTCCAAACTTGCAGTTTCCACATTTCGAGGCCTTTTTGCTGCGACCTGAGCCTTCGTCGTCTGCAGAGACACCGACGTCACTTCAGCGTGTTAACAGAATCACACAAACGCATAAACATTGAGAACGCGATTACCTCCGTCTCCGGATCCTGAGCCACCGTCTGACAAACAGATGAAGACAGAGACGAGTTGTTAGCGTGACAGCGTCACTAGTGTCACCGGTTGATCAGATCACAGCAAACAACAGCTTCCAGACGCTGACTGTGCATCAGATGCAGCTGAATCAGCTCCTGAAGGCTTCAACTGTGTCTGACTATAAACTGCTTTGTGTAAATCTCCATATTTTCACATCCTGTGGTTCTCACTGTCTAACACATCAACAGGTGTAGCTCTGGCGGCCTGTGTAAAGGATGCGTTACCGTGGTAACAGGGTCTCTCGGACACGATGCCGATGGCCCTCTGCTTCTTGCAGGCGGCTCTCCTCAGGAAACACTCGTTCTGGTACGTGTCTCCGTTTGAGCCGCACACGGGGATGTACTTCTTGTGGCACTGCAACACAGACACACACATCACCATGGCAACAACTGTGAGCTCGTTGCTATTGTCAAAGGTCTGAGGTTGCGATGCAGTTTAATGCTCAGTAGCAGTCGTGTGCGTGTGAGAGGCTCCATCGGCTGAGGACGGTGCGTCAGCGTCTCCTGTGACGAGCGATGCAGCAGGTCTGTGCGAGACTCACGTGGAACTGACAGACGCACTTGATGTCGGCGCCGTTCTCACGGCAGCTTCCTCCGAAGCGACACGTCCCGGCGTCGCACACGCGCAGGTCGCTCTTCTTCTCCGACAGGTCTGAGAACAGAGGCGGGTTCAGAGAAGATGTGTCTCTACAGGACTCACAACATGGTCTTACATCCCAGTAGCTGGAACCTGACAATAACAAACGGATTCATTGTGGCCCAGGTCGGAACTGAACAGAACACAAACCCGGGGAACGCTGACGCAGCAGAGCAACAATGTGAAGCCTGTGGCCGACGGGTAGTCATTTAATGATGGCAGCTCTAATTACAGGGGTCGTGACCCCGCCTGCCCTGTCATTAGTGAATACCTCCGCTCAGCCGCCTGGAAGCAGTTGGGTCTTTACTCCGACCCACTGGTCTTCAGGGTTGTACTGAATTTGAATATTCCTTTAAAGTAAAACTTCCTTCATGATCAAACCGTCGTCAGAGACGTTTCTTTAAGACTCAAACCAGGTCAGTGATGAAACGAGTCGACTCTCATTCACCTTCCTCTGGAGAGCCTTCACACACCTGACACGGCCTTTCACTCATGGCCAGTTGCCATAGTTACTCTCTCCTCGTCCTGCAGCCATTGGCTGGAGCTTGTTTACAGAGGCTGGCAGGTCTGCAGAGACACTGTGACGGAGCCTCTGTGGGGACTTTGACAGGCTGACAACACGAGACCTAGACCCACAAACTAAACCAGGAAGTAGTCAGGCACTAGGTTCTGGTGCGTTTCCTGTAGAAGGCGACACGTTTCCCAGCCTGTGTCAGCTGATGGAGACAGAACCAGGCTTCACAGGTCGTTTCTCTTATGTCTGTACTGCACCTTTAAATGTTTCATGAGAAGCAGTGAGATGCAGCGAACAGTCTACCGAGGACGGTGAGACTGACCTGGGACCAGTAGATCACTGAAGGCAGCTCAGCCTCCAACTGCAGCCAAGTGAGGCTCAGTCAAGCGGAGACGAGCTTCTCACGCACCACTGATCTCATTTTACCTCTTCATGCTGTAGCTTCCGTCACAGCGTCGTCCTACATCCAGAGCAGCGCTGCCACGGACAACTACACAACTACATGACTACACAACTACATGACTACACAACTAGACGACTACACAACTACATGACTACACAACCAGACAACTTCACAACTACACAACTAGACAACTACTCAACTACATGACTACACAACTACATGACTACTCAACTACACAACTGGACGACTACACAACTAGATGACTACACAACCAGACAACTTCACAACTACACAACTAGACAACTACTCAACTACACAACTTCACAACTACACAACTACTCAACTACATGACTACTCAACTACACAACTGGACAACTACACAACTCAAACTCTGGTGGCCTGCTTCGCTGTCTGAACTGCTGGTTCAGCGGTAGAGGGACTGAACATTCACACCAGGAGCTGCTGTGGGTCACTGTAACTCAGTCGCACACAGCTGAAACGACAAAACGCGGAGAACATCTGCACCGAGCTGAAGAAGTTTCAAAGCTTCTGGAAATAGATTCGCAAAGGCCTGATCTCAGATCCTTAAATAACAACACTCAGCCTGGAACCCGACCAACTACTGCATTTAGTCTGTTCCGCGCCGAATAAAGGGGCAAACAGCGAATCCTCACTTTGCAGCATCACTGGTTTTATGCGTCATGGTCTAAACTGTTGGAGACTCCAGCAGAGAACAAGCGACCATTCAACACCAGCTGCGACCATGTCCCACCACAGATCAACTCCCAGGTTTCAGGTCAGTTATACAGAACGTCTGAGCGTCAGCTGATTGGCTGGTGAACATGTGACGCAGCTGTGGTTCCACATGTGAACATATATATAGAAGACGGGGACGCGCCCTGTAATTAGGTGAGGAGTGGTCACCGGCTGCAGCGCGAAGGCAGATCGCTCAGCTCAGGTGTTACCGACTCTGTGCGTGGGTTGTCATGGCGACACGGATGAAGCTGCTCTGTCCTTGGGAGACAGGCAACAGCGTCTCCATCACCAGTAAATGCTGTTGTCATGACAACACACAGGCGTGGTCACAATCAATGACAGAGAATGATTACGCACGTCTGTGACCTCTGACCTCCGCATCGCTGAGATGTGCTGTGAGGGTCTCACCTGGGCAGTCGGCGCCTTTCCCTGGACCACACTCGGCACCGCTGCTGGCTCCGCCACGGGGGAACGAGCTCCGGGCCGCGGGGAGGACCAGCAGAACCAGCAGGCAGCAGAACCAGCAGAACCGGCACAGGGGAGGCATGATGGAGGATGGGGGACGGGTGGAGGGTGAGACAGACGGACAAAGACAGAACCGGAGGAACAGACGTTCAGAGGCAGGTAGAAGCAGAAAAACGGGGACAGAAAGGCACAAACGCTCGAACCGAATCTTTCCTCTTTGAGTCTTTCTTCAAAAAACGCAAAACGGAAAAACGAGGCACGATCGAACCCTGGAGCCAAAAACCTTTTAAATCTTCCTTCTCTCCATGAGTTTTGCGTCCTGGGTCCACGAACCGGAGCCGGAGCGTCTCAGAGCGACTTCATGGTGCAGCAGCCCGGGATAACAAAGCGAGCAGGGCCTGGGGCTGCACACGGCGACCCCCACACCTCCAGTCCGCTCACAGCCCGGACTCTGCCTCCATCCCCGGCCGCCGCCTCGCTCTCAACCCGGCAGCAGAAGCGCAGATCCCGGCGAAGCAGCAGCGGCTTCCAGCAGCGTCCGGGCCGAAGCGAGTGTGCGCCGCAGACGATGCTCGGTTGCGCTCGGTCAGTCGGTCGGACCGGGACGTTTTTGTCCTCCTGCTCCGTCTCCACATCAACAAAGGCCCGGACCACGTGACCGGCGCAGGCCACGCCCACGCAGCGACAGGGCGCCTGCAGGCTCGCGCTACAGCGGTGGACGCGAGCCGAGCCAGAGGACCCAGAAAATCAGCCAATCAGAGCCACGGGATCAAAGAACGTGTTTAAGCACCGAAAACAAACACGAGGTGAAATGAACCGGCTGAGCTACGTTAACCTCAGCTCAGGTTCTGCGGTGGCCCAGGACCCTGCTGCAGACTCTCCTCTGGGTTTTAACGCAGGTTCCGAGGAGACGCCAGCTGGTCTCTTCTCGAGTCTGAGCGCGTTGGTACCGACCGGCTGTGACCAGCAGAGGGCGCTGAATGAACGGAGCACTGCACCCAGCAGCCTGGAGCAGACGGACGATGCGACTGGACCACAGCTCTTCTGTCAGATCCGAGCCCGGTTCTGCTGGAGGCATAGACCTCTGTCAGTGAGATGCTGTTGCTTGTGACTTGAATGTGTAGAAGTGTCATCGTCAGGCCAGGTGCCAGGGTTCTGGTTCCAGGGTTCTGGTTCCGGCGTTTTGGCTCCAGGGTTCTGGTTCCAGGGTTCTAGCTCCAGGGTTCTGGTTCCAGGGTTCTAGCTCCAGGGTTCTGGTTCCAGGGTTCTGGTTCTGGCGTTTTGGCTCCAGGGTTCTGGTTCCAGGGTTCTAGCTCCAGGGTTCTGGTTCCAGGGTTCTGGTTCTGGCGTTTTGGCTCCAGGGTTCTGGTTCCAGCTCGTTCCTTTTCCCTCCTGCCTTCATCCCTGACGCAGCTGCTTTCTGTGGGCGTGAGGCCGGCGCTGCCTCGGGACGTTTCATCTCGTGAGCTGGGTCCGGGTCATTTTTAGTCCTCACCTGATCCGCCTGGGCTCATTAGTTGGTCTCCTCTCGAACCGGATCAACATCGTCTGGTGATTGGCTCGTTTCGTTCAGCGTGTACAGGCCGTCGGTTTCCATTGTTCCCCACCGCTCGTCTATTATTTTGCACTAAAAGCTCTCAGTCGATTAACCTGATTCCACCTGCAAACACAGGAACCAACCCGTCAGCTTTAATTCTGAGACGTGGCTGCTGCGAACCCACTTGCTGTTGCAGCTGGTGGTGGTTGAGATTCTTCTCTCTGTGTCTGGTCTCCACCGGAGTCTCTAAACTGAAACCCAAGACGCTAAAGTGCTGCGGGTGACGCTGTGGGACAGGTTGGCTGTTTGAGAAGCCATTAGTTTTGTTGACAGACCTGACAGCAGTTGCCATGAAAGGTGGGAGTTTTCTCAAGAAACGTTCCGATGAACCATAAATTTCTGGGATGTGGTGAAGTCATGGTATCGAGTCTTCTCACTGGTCCAGAGCTTCTCAGCCTGATAACACAAGTAGATAATGCGTGTCTGCATGTGCGACTTGCTGAAGGCGTGTTGAGGCACAGCAGATGTCACGTGACCGATTCAGAACCAGATCTGGTCTGTGACGGGCCTCCGTGAGCGTTACCTGCTGAACCAGGTCCCTGGAATGAGCCAAGCATCTGGTCGGTCTGGTTCACCGTTCGCCAGGTCGACAAAGTCAGCAACAACAAGCGCCGTCGGGTCAGTTCAACATGCTGCCTCCACTCAGCCGTGACCCACATTGGAGGCGCCGCCAGGTTCCACTGGGGACAAAGGAGCATTAAAGGCCATTAAAAGGCTTTTTCTGCCTGCGCAGATGCTTTGTTGGCAAAAAGCAGAAAAACACAGAGCAGAGAGCGTTTATTAATTATGAATACGGGACAAATCAGTGACTGCATTAATTATGAATACGGGACAAATCAGTGACTGCATTAGCACGAAAGTCTGAGCAGAAAAGACTGAATGTGATCCACCTCACACCAAACGGCAGGAACCGCGAATGTCCGCGGCGTCAGAGAAACAACAAATGAACTAAACACTAAAGAGCAAATAGAGCAGAAGGTGTCAAACAAACACCTGGTGGATGAAGCAGGCAGGTCACGACTTTAAGACTCATCACTCGTTGTGTGTCTGGGCTTGGAACCATCAGATTTCAGCTGTTGTTCTGCTCCAGTGATTCTTAGGAACCACACGCGTCTGCGGTTGTATCATGTAAACACCATGTGTTCGCTGTTTTATCTCCAAATAAGCTGAACAAAGAGACGTCACCTGATCACCAGTAGTTTAGACTCGCACTCAGCGGCCACTTTATTAGGAACCCGTCCAGCCAGCGGCAACAGGACTCAGCCGGTTCTGGAAATACAGAAATAAATAACGTGTCGGGTTTTTGTTATTTGTTAACCAAGTTAGAACAAACTCAAACCCATTCGTGTGAATGAAGCTCATTCATTCATCTTCCTCCGCTTTGGAGGTGGAGGAGTCAGACAGTGCTGGAGCCTGTTGGAGGCAGGATTCACCCTGGACAGATCACCAGTCCATCGCAGGGACATATAGACGCATTGACCTAACTGCATGTCTTTGGACTGTGGGAGGAGTAAACCCACACAGAAAGGCCTCCTGGTCGCCTCCGGGAATCGAACCCAGGACCTTCTTGGTGTGAGGCGACAGTGTGGACCACCACACCACCGTGCCACCCAAAGAAGCTCAATCACTTTGAATTATAGGATGAAGAAGAGGAGCTGGAGGTGGAGGAGTCAGAGGAGGAGTTGGAGGTGGAGGAGTCAGAGGAGGAGTTGGAGGTGGAGGAGTCAGAGGAGGAGTTGGAGGTGGAGAAGTCAGAGGAGGAGTTGGAGGTGGAGGAGTCAGGGGAGGAGTTGGAGGTGGAGAAGTCAGGGGAGGAGTTGGAGGTGGAGGAGTCAGAGGAGGAGTTGGAGGTGGAGGAGTCAGAGGTGGAGGAGTCAGGGGAGGAGTTGGAGGTGGAGGAGTCAGAGGAGGAGTTGGAGGTGGAGGAGTCAGGGGAGGAGTTGGAGGTGGAGAAGTCAGGGGAGGAGTTGGAGGTGGAGAAGTCAGGGGAGGAGTTGGAGGTGGAGGAGTCAGGGGAGGAGTCGGAGGTGGAGAAGTCAGGGGAGGAGTTGGAGGTGGAGGAGTTGGAGGTGGAGGAGTCAGGGGAGGAGTTGGAGGTGGAGGAGTCAGGGGAGGAGTTGGAGGTGGAGGAGTCAGGGGAGGAGTTGGAGGTGGAGGAGTCAGGGGAGGAGTTGGAGGTGGAGAAGTCAGGGGAGGAGTTGGAGGTGGAGGAGTCAGGGGAGGAGTTGGAGGTGTGCCCCTCTGTGCAGAGTCTCGTTGGACCCACCAGGCTCCGCGTCAGTCTCGCCTGCTCCTGCTCCGCCGCCGCACATGGAGCAGCGCTCCGTCCTCCGCCTCCCCGTCCGGACCGACTCTGAGGATTTTCGCTGAAAAGCTGCTGCGGACATGACGTTTCTCTCCGGGGGCGAAGCGGCGGCGCTGCTGCTGCTGCTGCTGCTGCTCGGCCGCTGCTGCTGCACCAGTCCCGGCAGGACAGGTAGGTCTGAGCCCGGGGCGAGAGCTGCGGAGCGGGTCGGGTCGGACCGAGAGTTCGGCTCTGACCCGTGAAATCCCAGCTGTGGCATCTGGGTCCGGCTCCGCTGACAACCGTCACACTTCAGGTTGTTTACTGTTCTGCGGCAGGATCCGTTTGGAAAAAAGTAAAATGTCGAGAGTAAAACTGACTGAGCTGAAAAAAATGAATATGGATAGAACTAAACATATTTACTAACACAGCGATGAATAGAACTAAACATATTTACTAACACAGCGATGAATAGAACTAAACATATTTACTAACACAGCGATGGATAGAACTAAACATATTTACTAACACAGCGATGAATAGAACTAAACATATTTACTAACACAGCGATGAATAGAACTAAACATATTTACTAACACAGCGATGGATAGAACTAAACATATTTACTAACACAGCGATGATAGAACTAAACATATTTACTAACACAGCGATGGATAGAACTAAACATATTTACTAACACAGCGATGGATAGAACTAAACATATTTACTAACACAGCGATGGATAGAACTAAACATATTTACTAACACAGCGATGGATAGAACTAAACATATTTACTAACACAGCGATGGATAGAACTAAACATATTTACTAACACAGCGATGGATAGAACTAAACATATTTACTAACACAGCGATGGATAGAACTAAACATATTTACTAACACAGCGATGGATAGAACTAAACATATTTACTAACACAGCGATGGATAGAACTAAACATATTTACTAACACAGCGATGGATAGAACTAAACATATTTACTAACACAGCGATGGATAGAACTAAACATATTTACTAACACAGCGATGGATAGAACTAAACATATTTACTAACACAGCGATGGATAGAACTAAACATATTTACTAACACAGCGATGAATAGAACTAAACATATTTACTAACACAGCGATGGATAGAACTAAACATATTTACTAACACAGCGATGAATAGAACTAAACATATTTACTAACACAGCGACGAATAGAACTGCTGCTATTTTCACTGTAAATACTACAGCAGCACCGTCTGAATCCCAGTAATGACGTCATCACACATTTATCCGATGCCGAACCTTTAACCGGATGAAAACACTGGACCAGCAGAGGAGCAACACTGTGCTTCAGACTCATTTATCACCAATTAACTGTTAATTTCCTCTTTTCCTGCTTATTTTGCATTTGAGCCAAATCTCTGCTCGCGTGTCCTCGACATGTCTGTGCAACAAAAGCCCCAACGGTCCCAGAGCAGGAAGAAGCAACTGAGGTGGAGATTAGATCTGTTTCATCAGACGTCGGCGCCTCCGCCAGCGACGACTCGTCGCCTTTGGTCCGAAACATTTCTTAGTGCAGATCGATGAACCCAGAGAAAGTTAATAAGCTCAGTCGTACAGGGTTGGAACCGGGCCGGTGGCAGGCGAGTCAGGTGGCTGCCTGCAGACTCGGTGCCTGCTCGTACCAGTGAGACGCTGCTTAACCAGCACAGACTAATAAAGGCAGCCTGGCCTCCACCGCGCCTCCTATTCGTTAGCAGAGACGGGACAGCTCAACACATCCCTGTAAATGAATGAATGACTTGCTCGCTGATCAGTTCTGGATTAGTTCTGGCTTGGTCCTAACCCGCTTACCCAGCGGGCTGTAACAATGCTCATTGTCCACACCGTGCAACGGGTCTATTATTGAGCTGAACGGAACAAAACAGATGCTCGTGCTTGTTGAGTGAAAACCTTGGAGCAGAGCGGAGAGAGAACAGTGGAGGAAACGCTGAGCTCCACTGACTCTTATCAGTGTTCAGCTCTGAGTGGAAACAGCTGACAGCACTCACTGATTGTCTCAACAACTTAATTACAGCGCGTGTGAGACGTTCCTTGTCTCCAGCAGACTGTTGTGTCACTACTGTCTCAGTAAAGTCCTTGAGGTTGGCCTGGTGGAAGGAAGCGGCCTGGGTCCTGGACAGGGTTTTTAAGGAGGTCTAATGACTCTTATTCCAATAGAGGTCAAATAAGCTGCTGAAGACCTGGAGGAGGTCTAGGAGTCACTGAGAGGTTCAGGAGGCTGTAGAGGCAGCGACAGGTCCTGGATCTGGACGTTATGTATTCACACGGGCTGTAGGAGGTTGGCCTTTAAAATGTTCTACCTGATGTTTGTCTTAAGGAGGCTGAGGAGGTGCCCGTGGTTCTCACAGGGGTTATGTAGACCTTTGATGAGGTTCTTCAGTAGTTAAAGGTTCTGAAGAGGTTTAACAGTCATTGCTAGAGGTACTTAGCAGGTTCTACACGTCTGTGAAGACAATCTGGACTTTTAAACGAGTCGCTGGCTGTGCAGGCTGAAGAATTAGTGCCGTTGCTATGGTAACTGCTGTTCTCTGTCATTTGTGAGTTGAGCTCAGGTCAGAGACACCAGAGGTTAAACGGTCGGCCTGATCGGTGGATAAAGGTTCCTGGCACATTGAGCTGCTCCTCTTTGCTCCTGTGCCTCCAGAGATCAGTCAGTGCAAACACGAACATGTGAGTGTGTGCGAGGTTGTTGTGAACGTCGAGGTTGTCGAACTCTAAATGATCAAGCACTGATTGTTGTGACTGTGGAGATTTGACCTTCAGTCTGCAAACAGAGACACAGTGTGCGTGTCAGTCAGCCTTGATCTCGCTGAGGTTGGCTTTTGGGAAAGACCTTGGCTGTGTGTGTGTGTGTGTGTGTGTGGGGGGGGGGGGTGTCCTAGGAAGCAGCTAATTAAAAACCTGCACAACAACAAAGACCGTCAGATTCTCCCAGTAACCACGACGACTGCATTAGCATAATTAGAACGAACGCTTGCCGTGGTTTAGTGGACTAGCGTCAGCGTGGAGGGGCTGTCAGCTGAAGCCGTGTCCTGCAGCGATGACGTGCACACGCTGTAGCCGTTGGGCAGCCTCAGGGATTTTCCAAGCTGGAATGTGAAGAATGTCAGTAATACAAAGACGTCTCCCTCTGCCTGCTCCAGCGTCAGGTCCTCCCCGGAGGTCAGAGTTCACGCAGAGCTCCACCTGTCGGCTGCTTTCACACCTGGAACCTGCAGCAGAAATCAGTTCATTCATTTCACCAGTTTTAACATCATGCTCATCTAGTGGTAGAAAGCGTCGGGTGGATCTGCGCAGGCTGACAGTAAATCAACTCTGAACATCCTGCGAAAGCGGACGTGTCCTCGTTCTCCACAGAAACGGCTCAGTGGAATGTTCCCTGTCAACAGAGTGAGAGTGAAGCGGCTTCATCCCGACAGACAAGCACAGTCTCGCTCTGACCTGCAAACAGCGCTGCAGGCGAGCAGGGCGCACACAAGGACGCACACTCACCGAACGGAACAGCAAGACAAACACGGCCACCGTGCTGACGCAGCCATTAGCCACGTGAGGACGGCGGCAGCGGAGACGAACCGACTTCCTCCTCCACGACATCGCGTTCACCAAACAACGCCCGACAGAGATGAGCTGTGACGGTTCCCTCCACCCACACATTGACTGAACATTTAATCAGAAATTAAACCGTGTCACCAACAAGACAAGGTGAACTTAACATGAGCTTAAAGGACGTAGCCAACGTGTCTTTAGAGCTGCACTAAGACTTTCATTTATTTGATATTTGATGAACTCGAAGTTCCGTCCTCTATACTAGCGGGTGGTGCAGATGGACAAACAGGAGAAAAACCTAAGGCCTTTGCAGCGTGTGGAGGATTTAGTTCGAGTTGTAGCTGATGAATTCTTGAAAACATCTGAAGTCAGGCTGCTTTTCCCAGCAGAGCTCCGATCTGCTGAGTGTGCGACTGAGATGACGGCCGACTCTCAGCTGGTTGAGACATTCCTGAAGAATGAAGACAAGGCCAGTGTGTTGTTGTTGTTGTGACCTGGTTCTGCAACATTAGCTCAGTCTGTTCTGTTAGACTAGTTACAGGTGACCAAGAACCGAGTCACGGGCCTGGTGCTGTGCAAACGCTCGTCACGTTTATTATTTCGTAGATTCTCATTGTTTCCCGCTTCTGCAGTTTCAACACAAACTAAAAGCTCCAGTGTTTAAATCCACTGCAGCTCATGTCTACAGCTTTACAGAACCGGGCCACATTTCTCTCACTGTTATTATATCAATAGAAGCTTTTAACTACAGTTGACACATTGGTTTTGCTGCATGGAACAACTGAAAAGTGTTTGATATTGATTTTGTTGACAGCACAGTTTAGTTGTGCGCTGAAGCTCCAGGCAAAGTGACTGCAGGTCAAACGGACGCATTGATTTTCATTTTACGCGCGTCTTTCTTTCTGCACTAGAAAACTGTCAGCTTGTCATCTCTGAGCCAACCTGAGGTCAGCATCTGGATCAGTAGTGGAGTATGAGGTCGCAGCACATTAACTGCCAGGGCGTTAGTCACTTAAAGCTCACTTCACAATGCGACGTTATTTACCTACCGCTGCTGTTCATTACACACGTGCCACCGATTTCTGCTTTAATATGATGATTTTAATTATTAAATATTATTCAGAGGGTCATAGCCACGAGGTCAACAAGTGGACAAACGTCCTCAGTGCTGAGACAGCAGCTGCTCGTGCATCACAGCCAAATCAGAAGTCACACCATCGTGTCTTTCTTCTTTGCCGGCGACCATCTAACCTACGCACCTTCAGCCGAAGCCGCTCAGAACAGTCACTTTCCACCTGACCAACAGAAAGCAGGAGGTGGCCAGACGGCGAGGTGCAGAACTGCCCCTTCACACCTGAAGTGGCCGGTGGTCGGTGGGTGGCCGAGGGGTTGACTGCTGACAGTGACAAACAGGCGGCTGGGCCTTGAAAGCTGTAAACAGTCTGTCTGTCCAAACACACACAGGCTCAGCTCTAGCAGAGGAGGAAGCGTTGGAGACTTTCAATCTCAGGAAAACTAAACAAGGACGTGAAGATTTACAGCCTTTGCTTTTCTTGCCGAGTCAGCAGAAACATGAAGGTAGAGGACAGACGGGTGAGGATGTGGATGTGCAGGGCAGTGTTTTTAGGACACTCGTGGATAACATGACAGCTAAAGCCTGTGCTGCTCCACTCATGGCTCAATGGTTTCTGGAGTTAAGGACAGTCCTTAACAAAGCTGCTAAACAAGGGTCAGAAGAAATGCGCACAAGATATTTTCCATTTTCTGCGGCCCTGGTATCCAACCGTGGACACTACACACACACAGCGCGGGATCCTTTCAGAAGCACTGTGCCATTAAGACGCCGAGAGCAGTCGGACAGATCAGACCTGTTTCTGAACAAACCGTGTGAGCGTGTGTGTACTTGCGTAAACCGAACCTGTACAGTCACAATTAGCAGCGTCTGACAGCGCGTTGCTTACATGGCGTCATTGGTAACTGCGTTATAAATTCACGAAGAGGTGAATCACGGTCAACTCTGGCATGAAACCTGTTTTACGCTGAACTAATTCAATGGATGCTGTGTTTTTATGTGAAAGCGTCCACTGGTTAACCTGTAAAGCTGCGTCTGTGCTGCAGGAAACACTATGTGCTACCGAGCACTGACAGTGTATTTTGGCTCGGACTCAGAAACACCTCAGTCATTGTCAGTGAACATCATCGCTCACTGCACAGTGTCCACATATACAGGTTAAAACTCCACCAAGCAAAGAACGAGATTCTGAAGCAGCCATGGTGAGTTCAAGGTCTGGAGTAGCCGCATGTAAATATCTGTATCCTAAAGGAGCGTCTAGAACCTAGCTGACATCAGGCCTTAGGAGGGAGTTTGAGGACACATGGGGAGCAGGAGGAAGGATGGAGCGTTTGGGGAATCCATGAGTGGGAGAGGACAGAGGAGGATGGAGGGACGGACGGGAGGAAGGGAGGAATGAGTGGGAGCAGGATGGATGGATAGAAAGAAAGAACACTGTGCTACTGAAGCTTAAAGCCACTTAAATCTAGAGTAATGATTATGACCACGTGGAGGCTCCGCCCCTTGGGCCGCTCCCAAACTAAACCAGCAGCCAATCAGAGAGAGGCAGGACACAGCTGTGTTGTTGCTGTGACATCACAGCAGGGAGCCGGCCAATAGGAATGCAGCCAGAGTCAGAGACAGACGAGAGCATACGGAAGCACAGCAGGATGCGTCACTGTCAGCGTCTTAGCAGCTGGAAAACTCCTGGTCTGGGTCAACAGCACACATCTAGGTAGAACATAGGACGGGAAAGCAAGGGTTCAACACAGTGAGCCGACATCGCTGGACGGGCCCTGATGCACAGGCCTTCGTTGACGGGGGCGTCCGACTCCTCCGGTTACTGCAGAGCACGTGAATGCCGTCACACTGGTTTAGAGCCTAACGTCAGCGAACCCCGTCCACTCCTACCTTTACCTCCCGCGTGTGTCAGTTTCTGCTCAGGGGAGAAACACCTGCAGAACGTCATGACCCTGTGATGTAACAGACAGGTCTGCTGTGAGGTTCAGGTCCAACCGTGTCACTCTTTGGTCTCAGGTATTGGCTGTGAAGCGGATCAGAGGTTCTGAACTACTTGGTTATGTGCTGCAGGCTACAGCCTCAACCTGTCAGGTGCCATTCCACAGTCATGACAGTGAAAGGCTGCTGTGCTCTATGCGTCTTGGCCGTGGTTAGACCGGTTTCCCTGAAAGGATGTCACACCTTCCCGATGCTGCTTTAAATACTCTGCCCCACGCAATCACACAGTTTCACCTGAAAACACGAGAAACCTGACAGGATGTCAGGATGGACCGTGCCCCCTTCCTCCGTGTCGGCACTGACCAAAACAGAAAGAGCAGTTCCTCACATACTACGCCCAAACGTGTTGAAGTGCTTAGTTCATCTAGTGGCCTGTGGAGGAACTGCAGCTCTAATCTTTCCTTCTCTCAACAGTTTGTCAGGGGATGAGTAACCAGCTGACGTTGTTGGGGACTCGTGAAAATCACTATGACAACATGGTGAGGATGTACTCCAGCTGCTCTGTGGTCCTGGAGAACCTGGAGGTCACCTACACTCTGGAGCACCAGGACTTGTCCTTCCTCCAGGTCTGTCCCCAATCCTGGCTCTTAAAATAACACATGTACAGAAGTACACGACTCCGGTATTTGTAGGTATTGGCATTGAAACAATACATCATAATTCCCAATGATCCAGTTGTTGCCGTGGTGCCTGTGTGTAACGGCCGCGTGTTTGCCTTTACATCCGTTACATGTGAACAAACTGTGTTGCATTTGTGGACGCTCTGACAGAAATGAGTTTAATGAGTCGGAAGAGCTGGTTGCTCATAGATGCTTTTTGTCAAATACAATACTTAAAAGCGGTTAAAAGTGAAATCAAAAGTGAAATAAACCTGGTTCACCATGCAAACACACATGTGAGCTGCAGTCCCCCACCTCATAAGCTGCCCTCCACTACCATGTTCGTCTCTCCAGTCCATCCAAGAAGTCGGGGGCTACGTCCTGATCGCCATGAATGAGGCAGCAACCATCCCACTATTTAACCTGAGGCTGGTCAGAGGTCAGAACCTCTACGAAGGCCAGTTCGCTCTGCTGGTGATGTCGAACTACAACAGGAGTCAGTCATCTGCTACACTCAACTACACCAGCGGGCTGAGACAACTGCAGCTCAGCAGTCTAACAGGTACACACACCTCACAGACAACACAAAACACACCGAGCCACACGAGAAGGACGCTGGACGCTTACCGGGGCACAGAATCGCGAATTTCCCAGTAATTACGCCGTGAATTGCCCAGCAAATACACATGCACAGACACTTTAGCGTTGTCTTGTTCACGAGCAGTTTCCAAAGGGTTGTCCTTTGGAAGGAAAGAGCACTGGAAAACGTAAATGCCTGCACTGCACCCAACGCTTCGGTGCGCGCTGACAACAGGAATTCAGTTTCATTCATTTTGTCCTCAGAGATTCTGCAAGGAGGGGTGAAGATCACCCACAATCCCTTGCTGTGCAACACCGACACCATCCAGTGGTGGGACATCCTGGACGAAGCCAGCAATCCCAAAATCCTCTACAAGCCGGACGCCTTCCCACATACATGTACGTAGAGCAAGGAGTAGGCAGCAGGACGGAACCTTACTTCCTACGTATTCAGCTGAGCATTAACCTGCAGCCGTGTGTCTTCAGGTGACGACTGTGACCCAGGTTGTGCTGGGTCGTGTTGGGCAGCAGGACCGGATCACTGTCAGAAACGTAAACCCCCTTTTGTTCATTTATTTACTCCCATGTTAGTCATCACAACATAAACCTAAATTTGACCTGCTTCGTCCAGTGACCAAGCTGCAGTGTGCCAAACAGTGCAGCAAAAGGTGTCGAGGTCCAAAACCCAGTGACTGCTGTAATATACACTGTGCTGCTGGCTGCACTGGACCCCAAGATACCGACTGTCTGGTCAGTGTCTCACCCCCACAGAAACGTGAAATAAGTCCAAGTGGAGGCAGATCAGTCATTCGCTCTCTCTGTCTTCGTTTTCAGGCCTGCAGGAACTTTAACGATAACGGAACGTGTAAAGATATTTGTCCTCCTTTGAAAGTCTACAACAAAAACACGTACGAGGTGATCCACAACCCGAACGGCAAGTTCATGTTTGGGTCCACCTGCGTCAAGGCCTGCCCACGTAAGGACGTCAGACATTTAAACGACACCGCTCTAGTCCTAAAGGCTCAGGTGAACTGACTGAGCCCATGAAGGACATGCCTGTCGGTGTCCACTGTGGACGTTTGTACAAATCTCGCTTGTTTTCATAGATAACTACGTGGTGACAGACGAGTCCTGTGTGCGAACATGCGGTGCTAGGATGTACGAGGTGGAAGAGAACGGAGTCCAGCGCTGCAAAGCGTGTGACGGCCCCTGTCCTAAAGGTAGAGGGACTCTGAGACGGAGGCGAGAGAACAGCATTAACTAATAAACTGACGCGGTTGTTTTCCTGCAGCCTGTGATGGAATCGGAGTCGGCTCTCTGATGAACACAATGGCCGTGAACGCCTCCAACATCGAATCCTTCAGGAACTGCACTAAGATCAATGGTGATCTCTCCTTCATCGGACCGTCCTTCACCGGGTAACGTGTCTTCACAAACCTTCACAAGCGTTTCCTGGTTGGTTTTAATGGTTATTTTTTGGAAGCTCAGCTAATCTGGTTGGATTAAGTGCTTCTACTCATTCCCATGAATCTCAGTCTGACGCTTTGTTTGCCTGAAACACACATTCACAGTTGTGTAAGCTTTTCCGTGTGTCTCCCAGGGACCAGCACTACAAAATCCCCCCCATGGACCCAAATAAGCTGGAGTACTTCAGGACTGTGAGGGAAATCACCGGTAGGTGAATCGTCTCCACAACGTTTCTAAAAGCTATGAAAATGAGAAAAGTGGCTGTTGACACCGTTAGTGGCGCTTAAAGCCGTAACTGACCTTATTCAGGGTGAAGGTACAGGTGCGTTTGTGTCCGGCAGGTGTTCTGCAGATCCAGGCCTGGCCACAGAATATGAGCTCTCTGTCAGTGTTTGAGAACCTGGAGATCATCAGAGGAAGAACAACACGCGTGTGAGTCAAGCGACCAGCGATAGATCGCACTAAGCCTCGGTCCACTGTTGTGAACGCACCTCGTGTCTGCTCTGTAGCAGGCAGTACAGTTTGGTGGTGGTGAAAGCGAAGCAGCTGCGCTGGCTGGGTCTGCGCTCTCTGAAGGAAGTCAGTGCTGGGAAGGTGCTGTTGAAGGAGAACAGCCAGCTCTGCTACAATAAACCTGAGCAGTGGACCCACCTGTTCAAATCCAGCGATCAGACCATCAACGCGCATCAAAACGCTCCTCCTGAAATCTGCGGTTAGTGTCATTAATGTCTGCGTTTAAGGGGTCAAAGCCCGACAAACGCAGAAACGTCCGTTTCTCTGCTCCACAGAACAACAGAGGGAAACCTGCGACTCTGAGTGTACGGCTGACGGCTGCTGGGGTCCAGGTCCCACCATGTGCATCGCCTGCGAACACTTCACGCGTAGAGGTCGCTGTGTGTCCGCCTGTAACCTGCTGCAGGGGTGAGACGCGGCTTCTCTCTGCTGGCTGCTATAATGCAATAATACTCTGCTTCCTGCGAGTTCACTTCATTGCAGTATTTCTGATGCTTCTGTGCTTTTCTGAACCCAGAGAGGTTGAGGTGAACAGCAGCTGTGTCGAGTGCCACTCCGAGTGTCTGCAACAGGAGGGGATCCGACCCTGCCACGGTCCGGTCAGTCCACCTGCTACCGTCACTGGGGAGGGATCGTGTTGTTGAAGTAGAAAGGACTGTGTTCGTCACCTGGAAAGATAAAAGATCAGGACAAACTCTTCTGTGCCTGCTCGCTTCCCTGCAGGGTCCAGACCACTGTCACCAGTGTGCCCATTTTAAAGACGGCCCTCACTGCGTGACGCGCTGCCCTCATGGCATGCTGGGAGATGGAAATACGCTGATCTGGAAATACCCGGACGGAACAGGCCGGTGCCAGAGCTGCCACCAGAACTGCACCGATGGGTGAGACTCAGGCACTGAGACGTCAGCAGATGACAGTTACTCATGTTTGACTCCCGGGTGTTTTGTGTTTAAGGTGTTCAGGCCCCGGACTGTCTGGATGCACAGGGTAAAACTCCACCGTTAAAATAAACTTAAATACGCTCACATACATTATAACAGAGCATCCACTGAACCTACGGAGGTTAACGCCTTTAGTTTGAAAACCCGTTTCTGTCCAGTGCTTCTCACCACTCCACACGGGCAGCGAGTGTAGTTGGTGGCCTGTTGGTGGCCGTCATCCTGTCAGTGCTCGTCCTGGTGTTGATGCGACGACGGCGGATTAAGAGGAAGAGAACCGTGCGGCGCCTCCTGCAGGAGAGAGAGGTGAATGGGGCTGGTGGTGTCTTAAAAAGCACAGCCACACATTTATTAAGCATTCACGGTTTTTCTAACAATAAAACAAACATTTCTAACAATATTTAAATCCAGTGTGAAATGTCAAATGTGTGTTGCAGCTGGTGGAGCCTCTGGCTCCGAGTGGTCAGGCTCCGAACCAGGGGCTGCTCCGAGTTCTAAAGGAGGCAGAGTTCAAGAAAATCCGGGTGCTTGGTTCCGGGGCCTTTGGGACCGTCTTCAAGGTCAGACTGATAGACTGGCTGCGAAGCCACTGAGTCCTGACAGGTACACAGGAATATTGTGTGAAACAACTGCTGTCATTGTGTTCAGGGAATGTGGATCCCTGAAGGAGAAAACGTCAGGATCCCAGTAGCGATCAAAGTCCTCAGAGAGGCCACGTTACCCAAGGCCAACCAGGAAATCCTGAACGTAAGCGTCCTCTGCTCCCTTTCTCTTGTCAAACCTACAGAACACATGAAATATTTAGTGAACAAATGACGTTAACTGCAAAAATTGGCTGTAGCTCAAGCAGTGATCTAAATGATTCCTCTGAGTAAATAAATTAAAGTTGTGAATCTGTTAAAGAGTCAGTAAATGTTCACTCGTCACATTTAGAGCATAGTTTATCCTGCTGGGATTCTGTGTTTTCTGGACGCGTCTGCGACGCTGTTGCGTGCGTTCGTAGGAGGCGTATGTGATGGCGAGCGTGGACCACCCCCACGTGTGTCGTCTCCTGGGAGTCTGCCTGACGTCGTCGGTCCAGCTGGTGACTCAGCTGATGCCGTACGGCTGCTTGTTGGACTACGTCCGACACCACAAGGAGAACATCGGGGCCCAGTGGCTGCTGAACTGGTGTGTCCAGATTGCCAAGGTGAGCCTTCTAGATACTGACCCTGCTGCTCGTGAGCTCGAGCCTCAGTTTCAGTTCCTCTGAGGATCTATCTTCTGTCTCAGCTCTGCCTGCAGCTCATTTCAAGCCTGCTGAGGCCTGTTAGGCTGACTACAATAGGAAGCTGTGAGTGTGATGAGGTTGTGTTAATCTGATCGGTGTCTGAGAAGAAAATCTATTTTCTGTCTCAGCTCTGCCTGCAGCTCATTTCAAGCCTGCTGAGGCCTATTAGGCTGAACACAACAGGAAACCGTTAGTGTGGTGCGGTTGTGTTAATCTCATCAGTGTCTCTTTAAGTCTTATCTGGATCTTGCAGTGATGGGAAAAACACAAACAAGGTCAAGAGCTCAGATGAAAATCTGCATTAAGCTGCCTGTGAATCTCTGCGTCCTGCTTTACCTGCAGCAGCCACTGCTGAGAGCAGCAGTTTACACCAGGCCCTCTGATACGCTTTATATGTGTGCATGTGAAGGGGATGAACTACCTGGAGGAGCATCACCTGGTGCATCGAGACTTGGCAGCGAGAAACGTCCTGGTGAAAAATCCAAACCACGTCAAGATCACAGACTTTGGCCTGGCGAAACTGCTTACAACTGATGAGAAGGAATACCACGCCGACGAAGGCAAGGTAGGCCGAGCCCGACGCCGAACTACCAGGAAGGGGACAATTAGCGAATGACAAGCTGTTAGTCCACAAACAAATCAACCGATCAATCACATCACAGTGTTGACCAAGTAAATCAACAATGAAGCAATAACTTCACAAGAGTTAGATTCTTCCAGGTCTCCCAGTTACTCCTCTAGTCCGTGTCAGTAAACGGCTGTGGAAGAGGACGCGGTGAGCTCACGGTCTGCAGAGTCATTGTCCATGCTCCACAGGTTCCCATTAAGTGGATGGCGTTGGAATCGATCCTTCAGTGGACCTACACGCATCAGAGTGACGTCTGGAGCTACGGTGAGGCTTGAGGCAGCCTTTATGCAGAGCATGCTGGTGTAGCTCTAATCTCACATGGGTTAAACAGCGAACTGTCTCTGGGCTGCAGGCGTTACCGTGTGGGAGCTGATGACGTTCGGCTCCAAGCCATATAACACCATCCCGGCCAGTGAGATCGCCTCAGTCCTGGAGAAAGGGGAGCGGCTGCCTCAGCCTCCCATCTGCACCATTGATGTCTACATGATCATGGTCAAATGTAAGAAAGTCTGTCCTGGTGTCTACGCTATAAGATGTTCAGAAGCCTTCACTCCATAATTACCTCCAGTCAGCTCTTCAAGTGAAGCGTCTGTCACGTGTTAGGCCAACAGGGCTTAGAGGCAGGCAGACACCTGACAGCTAGACGGGTCTGACCTCAACCCCACCAAACATCTGTAGGCAGGAGGAAGTGGGTGAACACAAATCAAGGTGCAGAGACAGAACTAAGACGACGTAAAGCTGTTTCTAGACTAGATCTATCAAAAAGTGTGAGTCCAGAGAGCTACAGACTGGGAAATATTCACACCAACCACCTTCCCCCTTCAGGCTGGATGATTGATCCACCCAGTCGGCCCAGGTTCAAAGAGCTGGTAGCGGAGTTCTCCAGAATGGCCAGAGACCCGCCTCGATACCTGGTCATACAGGTACTGAGCTGCACCACTAACTGTCAGTCAGATGATGTTGCTGCTAATCGTGCTGTTATACATACGATGCAGTGACAAACATACAGTAAAACATTCAAACTAAATTCAAGTACATACTGTTCTAAGAGGAACTTTACTGGCTGTAAGTGTCTAAGCAGTGTGATGTGACCCGACTCGTGTCTCAGGGGAACCTCCCCAGTCCGTCCGACAGCAGGTTCTACTCCCGCCTGCTGAGCTCAGACGACATGGACGACGTGGTGGACGCTGAAGAATACCTGCTACCTTACAAAGGACGGGGGAACCATGAGCCCCGGCCCTGCGACGCCACGGTACGGACGCACGCCTCACTCGTTTATCAGAGTCTTAGTAGGAAAGTTACAGGCTGAATAGAAACTCCTGAAATGCTTAAGTCTTATTCCTTAAAAGTCAAAAAATCAAGGTATTTTCAAGCTGTGTGCAAACCAGTTTCACTGCGTCCGTTTCCAGAACGGCCACCCCGGCAGAGAGAACAGCGTCACCCTGCGCTACATCACTGATCCAACTCAGGCCATGCTGGACAAACAAGACTTCAGTGGCCACGGTACAGTTCCCTCTGGAATACAGGCCTATAACAGAGGCCCATCACTAAGCCACTAAGCTCTGTCCTTGCTTCTCTTGGTTTCAGAATACATGAACCAGAGTCTGAGCGAAGCCAGTCGGAGCGGACGGCTGTCAGAGGGGCTGAACCCCAACTACGAGGACCTGAGCCAGGCATGTGGCGCCACCTCCTTCCCCTACCCGCCTGTGAAGCTCAAGTGCTGTGGCCAACTTCCTGAAGGACCAGAATACATGAACGCGGCCCAAAGCTTGTTCCCACCGGCTGCCGTCGACTGTCTTGATAACCCAGACTACCAGGCCAGCTTCCCTGCCCGGGCCGCCGCCACCACTTCACCTGGGGCTGACGTGTTCCTCCCGGCAGCAGAAAACCTCGAGTACCTGGGTGTGGGTTCGATGCTCTACAGCCCTGGGCGGTAGACGGCAGCACAAAAAGCAACTTGTCTGTCAGTATTTCTGCTGGCTCCTCACACTAACACTGCTGAAGCTGTAGCTACACTGGATTTAAACCTGCTCGCTGGGTGAGTCCCAGACTCTTTCCAGGGATTCAAAGCCACCACACCCGACGTTCCCTCCGACCACCGGACTGCACCACTCGTCTGTATTTAGATTCACGAACAGTTACACAAAAACTCAAAGAAATAAAGGGTTGTTTCTTAAATGTGCACAGTCAAATGTGGTGCTGACTGTGATTATTGATTAGACATTTTGTCATCAAAGTAAAACGGTCAGTATCGCCCCCAGGTGGTGAAGCCAAGGCTCTACAGCACAAATGAAGTAAAACTCTAGCTGCCAGGAGTTTGACCTGTGACGTGGCAGTGTTGTAATTGTTGCGCTGACGTTCATGAACTATTTATCGTGTTGTGGTAATATTTATTTGGCTCAATAAAAACCCACGCAACTCCCCAAAGTATGAAATGAAATGAATGCAAAGTGGAAAATGAATCGAGTTCAAGCTGTAGTAGATCTCAAGAGACACTGATACAGGACTTAGTGTTTAAATACTGGCTGTAAATGCTACATTAGCTTGGAGCATTTTTCTGCTACTAATAATTTTTGGTTCAGATGCTTTTTCCCATGACTGCATATCAGTCGTCTCACTGAGCATCAATGAGCCTTTGACTGAGAATCTCCCCACTGAACTACCTGGAACCTTCAGATAAACGCTGCCATGCACATAAGTGAAGGCCCGTCTTTAAAGGCACTGGAATGATGCTGATGAACTGGTGCACGTGCTTCATAATAATGTATGTACAGACACATGGTTGTTTCTAGTTCAGCCATGGTTCACTGAGATGTTTAACCAGTTCTGATGGTTTGGTTCTTCTGTGTAAGAATAAGCTGAACTTTGTCGTCTTTTACTTCTCAGGATCTGTGGAACTGTGCTGAAGCCGAATCCGTTTTCAGGTTCTGCTTTGGTTTATTTTTGGTGAACTGCACTGGCAGCTGCACTCAAAGCTTTATTCATGCCATGTCTTCATTCATCCTCAATGACAGGTTTATTCTTGCGTGGCTCAACCTACTTCCGAGGAACCAAACATCTGTGTACTAACGTGCCCTGGAGTGTGACCAACGGGTCCGAACTGGCTCCAACCCTGATAGAAGTCTGATGTAAAGATGACACTAGTGAATTGTTAGGATGAGCTCAGTGCTTCCTCCTGATCTCCGGCTCGTTTCTGTCTTCAGCCTGCTATTCTGAGCACAGCCGAGCACAGGTCAGCGTAAATCTGCAAAATATATTCATTCAACTCCACTTTAATAAAATGGGCTCCTCCAATAAAACGGATGCGTCCTGACTCCCACTTTAAAGAGCGAGAAGCACTTATGAGCTAAGCCACGTTTAGGAGGACAGGAGCTGCTCAGCACTGTTGAAATGTGCAGACTTCAATAACAGAGACACAACAAGAAATGAACTGACTATGTCTAACAGTCCAAAAGGTTTGACAGGCAAGAACCACGTGGAGTCAGAGATAACGACACACTGTTACAGTGAAGGGAAATGTTCTGTTGTGCTTATTATTATTACATTATTCCCTCCGGCCACACACCGTCCTTTACTCATAAACTGTCTGCTTTGTGAATCAATGTTGTACAGCACGTTGGCCAATGTGTTCTTTTATACATGTCCATAAATAAAGTGACGCTTTAAGCTTTTCTCTGAACTTGTCGTTTCACGTTTTCCTGTGACGTGTCCATACATATGTTCAAACCAGGGAACAGCTGTGACATGAACATTAAGCTGCTGACCATCACTCACCGGTTTCTCAGTTTGGACGAGCTTCACCTGCTGTCTGTCATCTGTTACACATCCGCTGCAGCTGAACTCTAGACCTCAGGTGTGTGGCCAACGTTTCGCTGCAAGGACAAAACATCAAGAAGTAGCTGGACATAAACTAAACAGAACAAAGTTAACCTGCACATCTGTTCATGTTCCTAGATGTCGCTCAGCTACAGACCCAGCTCCAGTTTGTCTTCACTATTCATCAGAGGACTGTCCTCAGCCTAAAGTTCTATTTCTATCAGGCTGAATCTGTCACTTTGTGCGATGTGGGCAGTTGCGTCATTCATTAAAACACTATCTATGTTCTGAATCAGCGCTTCCCCTTCCGGCAAACAGCTGCTTTAAGAAACACTGCTATCGGAGCTAAGCTCGCTACCAGCTGCAGTGCTTCTAAGAGAGAGGAGCCACAGTATCACACACTTCTCACTAAAAGGAGTCAAAGGTGTTTTAGTGTCAGAAGTGTGATGTGACGGGGGAAGTGAGAATGTGACATCAAACAGCGACAGACGCTGAACAGGAAGCGAGAGACATGATGGTTCACAGGTTTAAACCTCACTTCCACAAACCACAGGTACTGCTTCGCACTGGTTAATATGGTTAATATCGCCAATAATCAAGTTTGGGAGGCAGTGAAAACATCAAACCACGGTCAAACATTCATGCCTGGAACTAAACGTGTTTACTGAGCACAATACTTGATCCGCTTGAAGTGAAGCCAGATTCTCAACTGACACAATTTCCCTCCTTTGGTTTATTACAGTTACACAAGTGGCTCCTCTGCAACACAGAAGCAGATGATTACGCAACAGCTGTGACGACCTCAGAGGAATAGAATCATGTGGAAACGGCCTCATCTTCCTGTGTCACTGGGCGGATCCGCCTCCACTTCTCCGGCTCAGACGTCGTGAACTCGGCTCATTTACTATAAACATCAACTTCTCTTATTTAAAAAAAAAAAATTATTTATTTATTATAATCCCACAAAAAACGTTTGTCTTATTGATAAGCTGTAAACACATGGAAAGGAATCGTTTTATCTGGTAACGTAAGTAAACTTCCATTGTGCTCCAACAGATCCTTCATCAAAACTATTCGATCTCATTCATGCTTCGTGGGTGTCAATGATTTCTGGGTGAATGTAAATGGGGAAGTTAAAAATAGTCTGAAGCGACAACCAGGAACTTCTTTAACAGTGTAGCAGCGAGTCAAGGGAACATGGAGACGGTCATCGTGTTACTGAGTGTCGTCTGTGTTTCAGGTGAGAAGTTTATTCACTTAGATAAAACATTCAATCAATATTTACAATGACGCTGACCTTCATGATAAATTGACCATATTCGTGATCTGCGTTTTCAGGAGCTTTGGCTCAGTGTCACAACCCAAATCCAGATCTGTTCATCACTGCACCAAAGACGATGGGGGCTCTGAGTGGATCCTGTCTGATGATCCCGTGTAGCTTTAGAACTAAACCAGAAGATCAGTCCATCAGCACCAGAACCACCTACGGAGTGTGGATTAAAACGGAGCCAAGATTTAGTGAAAACCCAAACAACGTGGTCTACAACAGCAGTAAAACAGACAACATCTACCAAATGAACATTACTGGAAACCTGAGTCAGAGAAATTGCTCCACCCTGGTGTTTAATTTATCCCAGACACACTCAGACAAATACTACTTCAGGATCGAGAACGGACCGTTCAAAGCAACAGCTGCTTGTGATCCTGTACAGATCAATGTTACAGGTGAGTTTTAGTGATAGGACTTAGTTCATAACATTTCTCTGTTTTTCTAAGCTTTAGTGAGGAAAATCATCATTTCCAGACCAACATATCTGTGAGGTTCTGTTAACTTACACATGACCTGCACCCACAGATGCTCTCGTTCCCACCATCACCATCCCAGCTGATCTGAGGGAGCAGCAGGCTGTGACTATAACCTGCTCAGCTTTCACTCCTTGTCCACACTTCCCTCCTAAACTCACCTGGAGTCTACAACCAGAGCCTCACAACCACACAGAGGAAAACACTGATGGAACCTTCACCACTAGAATCCAGGAGACCATCACTCTGTCAGAACAACACGATGGACTCGACGTCAGCTGTTCTGCCTCGTATCCTGTGGCTGGAGGCGCCAAGGCAGCACAGACTGTGGTGACTCTCAGCGTTTCCTGTAAGACGACCACAGTTTGTTACTGGATCCCGTCCAACGTCAAGCTGATCTGAATGAACTAAGTCAATGTGACCTTTTCCTCAGATGGACCTAAGGACACCTCAGCCTCCATCAGTCCACCAGGCTTGGTGTCAGCAGGTAGCTGGGTCAACCTGACCTGCTCCAGCAGAGCCAAGCCTCCTGTCAGCAGCTTCACCTGGTTCCAGATCAGCACCGACGGAGCCAAGGCTGTGTCTGAAGGAGCCTTCTACACATTTAATGCCACAGGTGGAGGAGTTTACTACTGCGTGGCCTCTAACGGGCTCAGGAACCACACATCACCACGGGTTCATCTGAGCATTGGTTCTCCTGCGAGTGCTCTACCGTGGGAACCAGTTGTTGGAGGAATCCTTGGGATCCTGGTTCTCACTGGTTTGATTCTAGGTGTTTGGTGAGTATCACTCATTGTGACCTGAATCCAATAATATGCGTTTCCCATCAGTCTGGACTCTTTACTTTCACATTGTGTCATTAACCTAAAACTTTCTTCCAGGTGTTTCAAGTCAACAAGTCAACAGACTCAGGTGAGGAAACACTAAGCCTCTACAGTAAAGATATTTAGTTTGTTCTAACTATGATACAATATTTTGTGATTTGTTCAAAGTTTCACTTAATTGATTGAGACATTTTAAAATATTTGATGAGGAACCAACTGTAGACTCACCTCACATTCATCACTTTTTGCAGAGTGTAACCGACGAGGCCCCAGCCAATCAGAAAGAAGTAGAAAACATCCACTATGGCGAGATCGCGTTCGTAGATCTCGGACCTGAATCTTCCTCGAACTCCGTGCAGAACCAGAGACAGCAGCAGGACACCGTGTACGCTCAGGTCAAACTGTCCAACGGCCCAGAGGATCTCTACAGTCAGCTGAAGAAGTGACTGCGATCGGCTGCGTTTCTGTCACTTAATACAGAACGAATCTCTGGAGGATTCACGCATCATGGACCCTGGCACTATAACCTTTAATTCTTGACTCCCACTTATTCCTTGAATTACTTGTAAGATGTTAAAAAGCATACTTTTTTATTTCAGCTGACATGAAGACGCGTTTCCAAAATGTGCTTAAAGTTCTCTTTTAGTTATTGACTCAATCCTGCTGTATATGAGCAAATTAAAATATGACGCTTGAAGCACCGGCTACAGGAAACAAACTGTCAAATGCTTCCTATTTGCTCTCAACTATGCCTGAAAGAAGACGGTGAAAGCAAAATGCCACAAGAAAATGTTTTTCCGTTTCAACACAAGGGAAGGAAGGGAAGTTTTTGTTTAAATGAACAGAAGTTGCAAGAAAGTTTTTCCATCGTGTTAAATGCTGCTCTTCCAGTATTAAGTAGTAGTTTTCCTTACAGTGCGATGGAGAGACAGCCTGATGCCGACAGCAGTTAGACAGCTATGGCAGCAGTGGCTCAGCGGTAGCGCTGTCGCCCACCAATCGTAGGAGGTTCAATTCCCAGCCATGTTGTGTGCAAGCTGCCCCTGGTGTGTGAGCGAATGGCAACAGGTAGAAAGGCCCATTTACCATCTACACAGATCAGTTGTGTTGTCACTGTAATGTTTACATGTGCAATAAACACAAAGGAAGAAAAGTTGTTTTCAGCGCACATGCTCCCTCTACCCCTCAGTTAAAGTTAGCATTAGTCAGGGATCTCTCTGGGTTGAAGCTAAGCCAGCTGTGGCCTCTGTACAGTTCAAACACATCACGTGCTCATGAAAATTAGAACAATGCTGCCTCACTACACGACCCAAAGGAAATCTCTATAACACGACTTACTAGGGTTCATAACATGCACGACTCTGTCCTGTACAAACACCACCATCACCCTCTACTGGTCTGAACCAGCAGCATGTGACAGCCGCAGTAACATGCTGCTTATCTGTCAAAGCAGAAAACAGGTCGCGATGAGGGCCGTCACCGATCTGTTGCATTTTCAGCTGAGTTACGTTGAGCAGCCTTTCTGGTTTATTAAGAGACGCTGATGTGAACCAGAACAGACAGGCAGCAAACCCAGAGCCTGCAGCCAGAACACACTTCCAGAAACACAGCAAATCGGAGCTGGAAGCACTGTGGCGGGAGAGTTGTACTCACGCCTCCCCGGGGTCTGTCCGCCGCCATTTTCTAGCCTGTCCCGCCACTGTGCGGGCAGCGTCCCAGCATCCGGCCACTGCTCAAACTTCCCTCGTCGACCCTCGCAGTTATTCCCTCTAAGCTGTAAATGTTCACCTGCCCGCTTTTAGCAGAAACGCGGGCGCCTCTCTGCAGCTAGCACGCTAAGCTAAGCTAACTAGCGACAGCTGTTACGGTACAAACTGTGTTGTCCCTCTGGGTGAGACTGAAGGACAGTTACAGAACAGACGCCGTCATTCTACCGACTGCACGGAATGTTACTGCTGTGTCTCCTCCGCAGCTCCTTCCTTCAGTTTGCCCGCTCTCTGCTTGGCCCGCCTCTCCGGAGCCTGATGGTTGTTTTGCCGTCACTAATTGGTCAAACATAAATGACTGACAGCTGTTTAACCTATTTACAGCACAGGGCAACAAAGAAGATGCGTTAAAGGACCAAGCCAAACATGGAATATTTCAGGTACTTCTCCAAACGGCGCTGCCGCCAAATCGACAGTGAGAACAACAACACACACAGCGACAGAGACAGTTGTCTCATATACTTATGTCAAACACTGTAGCACAAACACACAACCTGGACCCAGCGACGAGACAAGCACAACACGACAGAGGCTGCGTCGATGACTAGTCTGAGTCCTGCTAGTTGACTGAAGGAGGTGAGGGAGGAGGTGAAGCAGCAGGTGAAGGAGGTGAAGCAGGTGGAGCACCAGGGAAGGAGGAGGTGGAGGAGGTGAGGGAGGAGGTGAAGCAGCAGTTGGAGAAGGTGAAAGAGGAGGTGGAGCAGGAGGTGAAGCAGCAGTTGGAGAAGGTGAAAGAGGAGGTGGAGCAGGAGGTGAAGGAGGAAGTGTAGCAGGTGAGGGAGGAGGTGAAGGAGGAGGTGAAGCAGCAGGTGAGGGAGGTGAAGGAGGAGGTGGAGCAGGAGGTGAAGGAGGAAGTGTAGCAGGTGAGGGAGGAGGTGGAGCAGCAGTTGGAGAAGGTGAAAGAGGAGGTGGAGCAGGAGGTGAAGGAGGAAGTGTAGCAGGTGAGGGAGGAGGTGAAGGAGGAGGTGAAGCAGCAGGTGAGGGAGGTGAAGGAGGAGGTGGAGCAGGAGGTGAAGGAGGAAGTGTAGCAGGTGAGGGAGGAGGTGGAGCAGCAGGTGAAGGAGGTGAAGCAGGTGGAGCACCAGGGAAGGAGGAGGTGGAGGAGGTGAGGGAGGAGGTGAAGCAGCAGGTAGAACAGGTGAAGGAGGAGGTGGAGCAGGAGGTGAAGGAGGAAGTGAAGCAGGTGAGGGAGGAGGTGGAGCAGGAGGTGAAGGAGGAAGTGAAGCAGGTGAAGGAGGAGGTGGAGCAGCATGTGAAGGAGGAGGTGGGGCAGCATGTGAAGCAGGTGAAGGAGGAGGTGAAGCAGCAGGTGAGGGAGGTGAAGCAGCAGGTGAGGGAGGTGAAGGAGGAGGTGAAGCAGCAGGTGAGGGAGGTGAAGGAGCAGGTGAGGGAGGTGAAGGAGCAGGTGAGGGAGGTGAAGGAGGAGGTGGAGCAGGAGGTAAAGGAGGAAGTGAAGCAGGTGAGGGAGGAGGGGGAGCAGCAGGTGAAGCAGCAGGTGAAGGAGGTGGAGCAGCAGGTGAGGGAGGAGGTGAAGCAGCAGGTGAAGGAGGAGGTGAAGCAAGTGAAGCAGCAGGTGAAGGAGGAGGTGAAGCAGGAGGTGAAGCAAGTGAAGCAGCAGGTGAAGGAGGAGGTGAAGCAGCTTTTCCTGCTGCAACCTGAGACGTTCAGCTCACGTTCTCTGTCCCGTCCAGTCAGTTCGTAAACGCTAAAGCAAAGCCGTGACCTGTAGCAGTGAGATGGTTTTTGTGCGTCGTTATTAGCTAATAGTTGCTCGGCTGCACCTGCAGGAGGTGAGTGTGTAGCGGCTCCTCTCGTAACGTCCAGCTACAAAACCTGTGACGCTGACATCTGCTCGTTCTTCTCGTTATTTCCTACAAAACTAACATTTAATACTTCAGCTTTTGTTTACAGTCAGAGGAAGTTGATGTATTAAGTGGAAGGTAACAGGAAGCTGACGGTTTATTCGGCCGCTCTGAAATTAGTGAACTGAGCCTCGTGTCATTGCTGCTTTTGTTCCTCGTCGACCCAACGATATTTTCTCTTACCGACATCTGATGGAGTTCAGCGTTGCGGCTGAAGTCTTCCTCCAGCTCCCTGCCCTGTTCGTCCAGCTGCTAGGTTTCATGCTGGTCCTGTCTGTGGACATGGGGACAGTCCGCTTGTTACTGGGCGTCTTCTTTCTTCCAGGTGAGACGTTGATTCGCTGGCTTCTATTCACAGACATGTAGTGAACAGATGTTAGCGCTGACTGACAGGTGGTTTTGGTCACAGCTGGGCTTGTGAAGGGTTAAGTAAAAATTATTCATGGAAGCTACTGCTGCTGTTTTACTTACACAGAAAATATTTGCTATTGTATTCATTATTAAAGCTGTTTTCATAGGAGCTTTGACGGGGTGTGATCCACCAGTTCACCTGTTCATCACTGCACCACAGACGCTGCAGGCACTGAATGGATCCTGTTTGATGATCCCATGTAACTTTAATACGACACCAGGAGACGCAACGTTTGACAGCACCAGAACCACCTACGGAGTGTGGCGTAAGACTGAACCATTTGGAGGCACCGTGGTCTACGACAGCAGCAAAACAGACAACATCTACCAAATGAACATTACTGGAAACCTGAGTCAGAGAAATTGCTCCACCCTGGTGTTTAATTTATCCCAGACATACTCAGACAAATACTACTTCAGGATCGAGAACGGACCGTTCAAAGTAACAGCTGTGTGTGATCCTGTTCAAATCAATGTTACAGGTGAGTTTTAGTGATATGACTTAGTTCATAACATTTCTCTGTTTTTCTAAGCTTTAGTGAGGAAAATCATCATTTCCAGACCAACATATCTGTGAGGTTCTGTTAACTTACACATGACCTGCACCCACAGATGCTCTCGTTCCCACCATCACCATCCCAGCTGATCTGAGGGAGCAGCAGGCTGTGACTATAACCTGCTCAGCTTTCACTCCTTGTCCACACTTCCCTCCTAAACTCACCTGGAGTCTACAACCAGAGCCTCACTACCACACAGAGGAAAACACTGATGGAACCTTCACCACTAGAATCCAGGAGACCATCACTCTGTCAGAACAACACGATGGACGCGACGTCAGCTGTTCTGCCTCGTATCCTGTGGCTGGAGGCGTCAAGGCAGCACAGACTGTGGTGACTCTCAGCGTTTCCTGTAAGACGACCACAGTTTGTTACTGGATCCTGTCCAACATCAAGCTGATCTGAATGAACTAAGTCAATGTGACCTTTTCCTCAGATGGACCCAAGGACACCTCAGCCTCCATCAGTCCACCAGGCTTGGTGTCAGCAGGTAGCTGGGTCAACCTGACCTGCTCCAGCAGAGCCAAGCCTCCTGTCAGCAGCTTCACCTGGTTCCAGATCAGCACCGACGGAGCCAAGGCTGTGTCTGAAGGAGCCTTCTACACATTTAATGCCACAGGTGGAGGAGTTTACTACTGCGTGGCCTCTAACGGGCTCAGGAACCACACATCACCACGGGTTCATCTGACTATTGCAGGTAAACACTGAACTGTTGATGTTACACGTCTGTTATACTGTTACTGTGATTAACGTGTTCAATCACAACAGGTTAGTGAATAGTTACACACAGCAGAGACTGATCACTCAGGTGTGTTACAGGCGTTGGACAGATTGAACGAGTTAATGTCCACATCATACTGAAAATCCTGGGAATTATGATACTTGTCACTACAATGATTGTCTTTGAGTGGTGAGACCAACTTCCCTTAATAACCAAACGGTAATTAATCTAATTGTACTTGTTTTTGTACGATATCCACGTTTTCCCGTTTGTCTTTCAGCTGGTTCAGGTCCTGCAACAAACCAAAGGTAAGTTACTAGATGAGACTGATTATCTCCAGGTCTCAGGAATGAAGAGAGCAACACAGCAAACGGTCCAGATTAAAACAACGCTCTGAGCTGCAGATCACTGACACCACTCTGTGCTGGTTCCACAGGACACGGCAGCAGGAGACGCTGTGGCAGAGTCATCAGCAGGAGGAGAGATGTTCACTGTGACTGGGTCAGCGTTTACGGTGTCTATTTGACTCTTTTTTCCAAAGGTTTTCCTCCAGGCCTAAATGTTATAACTTTCGTCAACAGACTGACTCACAGCCAGGGGAATACAGAATCATTTTAATTTAGCCTAAACGCGTCACTGGATGCCTACAGTGTAACGTATGAAATCGGTTCAGTCACCGGTCTCAGACGTATTAACTTTACAGAGAACTAACACCTACGCAGGTAAACAACAACGCTTCAAGTGTTTTGACGACTGAAATGACCCGACTGTGTCGTCGCTGGCTCTCGTCTCATCCCCTGCTCAAGCCCGTCTGACCTGGGATCTGCTCTGGTTTCTGGGTTTCTCTGCCGCCTCCGAGTCTTTGGAAACAGCGGTGCATCGGGTGTGGACGGCTCAAAGCCCGTCGTAGTTAAGGAACGCTGGGCTCGTTTGCTGGATGTTCTCGAGATTGTTTCTCGAGATGCGTGCGCATAAAAAGCAGCGTTTGTTCTTTGTGTTTAGCCTGTGTGTAGAAAACAGAGTGATGCAGAAATCCTGTGAAAATTCTAACCTGTTTTATGTGAAACATTTGGGTCCTTCCAAGAAAAAAATACTGCAAAACCCAACAACTGTGTACTACTGTAAAACCAAATCAATAAAAAAAAACTCAACCAGATGCTAAACTTTGTATTTATTCCACATCTGAGCTCAAAGGATTCAAGTGTTCGTGTCCGACCTACTTGTCCTGCTGCCCTCTCCATGACCAGAGACTGAACGTCACGGTTAAACAGGGCTGTGTTAAAAAAGAACAGGTCTGACGACGACTAAAGCAGCTTTGACAGGAAACGAAAGCAGCTGATTGGGGGCTGAAACACTGAACAGCTAAGGAAAGATAGTGAGCCAGCTCAAAACAGGAAGCAGAGATGAGTCAGTTTTGTGTAAGATAGAAATATGTAAGGACATGACATCTAACTTCCTCATTCACTGGACACGAACTCAACAGCTTAGTGAATCTGGTCGAACCGCCATAAAAAGAAAGTCGTCTTTCGTGCTGGTGAGGAAACATCTTTACTGCGTTTACTTAACCTTTGCATTTCAGGTACTGCACAGAAAATCTAAACGCTTGTTGTTCAACATATGTTTGAATGTAAAATAGGGTCGTTTCTGTACGATGCCAGTGAAACCAGTGGAAAGAAACATTTTATGTCTCCAGTTAATGTCTGAACACAGAGACGGTCATAATGTTACCGAGTGTCCTCTGTGCTTCAGGTGAGAAGTTTGTTCACACACTTAAAGCATTAATCTACATCTTTACAATGTGAACTTCATCTGTTCATGTCCTGACTATAAGATGTTTCAGTAGAATTATACCAAACACAGCACTGAAACTTACCTTCATGATAAATTGACCATATTTGTGATCTGCGTTTTCAGGACTTTTGGCTCAGTGTCACAATCCAGATCTGTTCATCACTGCACCAAAGACGATGGAGGCTCTGAGTGGATCCTGTCTGATGATCCCATGTAACTTTAGAACTAAACCAGAAGATCAGTCCATCAGCACCAGAACCACCTACGGAGTGTGGATTAAAACAGATCCAAGATTTAGTGAAAACCCAAACAACGTGGTCTACAACAGCAGTAAAACAGACAACATCTACCAAATGAACATTACTGGAAACCTGAGTCAGAGAAATTGCTCCACCCTGGTGTTTAATTTATCCCAGACATACTCAGACAAATACTACTTCAGGATCGGCGGGTCGTTCAAAGCAACAGCTGTGTGTGATCCTGTTCAAATCAATGTTACAGGTGAGTTTTAGTGATAGGACTTAGTTCATAACATTTCTCTGTTTTTCTAAGCTTTAGTGAGGAAAATCATCATTTCCAGACCAACATATCTGTGAGGTTCTGTTAACTTACACATGACCTGCACCCACAGATGATCTCGTTCCCACCATCACCATCCCAGCTGATCTGAGGGAGCAGCAGGCTGTGACTATAACCTGCTCAGCTTTCACTCCTTGTCCACACTTCCCTCCTGAACTCACCTGGAGTCTACAACCAGAGCCTCACAACCACACAGAGGAAAACACTGATGGAACCTTCACCACTAGAATCCAGGAGACCATCACTCTGTCAGAACAATACGATGGACTCGACGTCAGCTGTTCTGCCTCGTATCCTGTGGCTGGAGGCGCCAAGGCAGCACAGACTTTGGTGACTCTCAGCGTTTCCTGTAAGACGACCACAGTTTGTTACTGGATCCTGTCCAACGTCAAGCTGATCTGAATGAACTAAGTCAATGTGACCTTTTCCTCAGATGGACCCAAGGACACCTCAGCCTCCATCAGTCCACCAGGCTTGGTGTCAGCAGGTAGCTGGGTCAACCTGACCTGCTCCAGCAGAGCCAAGCCTCCTGTCAGCAGCTTCACCTGGTTCCAGATCAGCACCGACGGAGCCAAGGCTGTGTCTGAAGGAGCCTTCTACACATTTAATGCCACAGGTGGAGGAGTTTACTACTGCGTGGCCTCTAACGGGCTCAGGAACCACACATCACCACGGGTTCATCTGAGCATTGGAGGTGAACACTGTTCTGCTTCCAGTAGTGGAAGGACAGTGGATGTTGGACAAATCTAGGTAACACACTTAATTCAATTCTAAAAGTAGAAAAAAGGAAAAGCCGACTCCATCACCAAGTTCTATATTGTTAATAAAACATATTCATTAAAAAGGCCGAGGTTTGTAAATTTGCACACCAGTGACCAGCAACAGCTTCCAGCGAGTTTGCATTAAAGCTGACTGACAGTCATGGTTGATAAGTGTTAACACTTTTGTTTCATCAGCAACCGAACTGCCTTTACCTTTGGGAGCAGTTGTTGGAGGAACCATCAGAGTTATTCTACTTCTCTGTGTGGTCATTGTCGCTTGGTACGTATAAACCAATACACATTCAGATCATCAGCTGGTCATTTGTCGTTGTGTGAATTTTGTAGCCTATAATCTATTTGAAGATCCTCAGGGTAATATATGGGGATTGGTTCTATCATGATGCTGCCACATTATACACGTGCAGAAGCACACACGCTACATTTTAAGGTGTCTAACAGTTTATATTGTTGACCAACATTTTCATACATTTCTGACAACCTCTACGCTCAGGTCAAGTAAAGAGGACGACGTGTGTTTGAATGCCTGTAGTATTTCTCTGAGTCCGTTTGTCGTGCTACACATGCTGCTTTTGAAGATGTGTCCGTTTTCTCCAGTGAGGTAGTGAAAACATTTACACTTGCATTTTGCAGGAGATAACATCCACCAGGACACAAGCGACGCATCGAGGATGTGCTTTGTGTAATTCTGGCTAAATAAAGACGCGGCTTCAGATGAAACCTACATTTCATCACAACTGCAGAAAGACTGTGTTGCTTCTTCTTTGACTTTATCTAAGCAGGTTCCAGGGTCTTTACTTGTGCTTGAACGTGTGTTTTAGGACAAACACAAGGAACCAGGCTGAGTGCTCACCTGCTGGGTCAGCGTCCGGCGGCCCCGGTCCGTGGGAAGGAGAACCGGAGGAGCTAGCTGCGAGTTAGCCCGAACCGTTAGCCCGAACCGCTAACCTCAGACGCCGGCTTCCGTCATTGCGTTGAGAGGTAACGTCCAGCATCGCGGCTTCGCGGTATTAGACGCCACCACGTTGTGGCGGTGACGTCACCAACAGCTACGAACTGAAAACTCGGCTTCTCCTCTTTCTCTCGCTGCTCTCGGCGTCTTTGCTAAAGAGAAACCCGCCGCTCCCGCGCTCTCCTCGCCGCGCGCGCCTGACCTTTCCTCGCTCCCGCTCTACAGCCAATCAAAGAAGAGAACCACTGACGGGACACTTCAGCCTCCAATCATTTATGGACGAACTAAAACGTTGGCTGCTCATTTTAGAAACACGTTGTTAATTACAACCAAACTACGCGATTGTGATCATTCTCCGTGGAAATGACCAAACAGTGTGACGAGCACACCTTGAACTATTCAGGCGCATCGGCTCGCACCATGCGTGATGAGTCGGGGGCGTCTCGCGCCTGCGCCGTCGTGGAAGCGTCTCTTGTTGCTATTGCTGCTGCGCTGCGGCCTCTCGTCCACCAGGGGGCAGCACCGGGCGTTAAAGCTGCTCAGCGCGTTTATTGGCCGCTGCTTTAATGGCAGGACGCGTTGACTGAACCCACACGCGAGTCCTGCTGAACCAGAGCTTTACTGAGCGCAGAGGGTGAGATCCCTCCAGGGCCTGTGTTGCTCTTCTTCTGTCGGCCATTCTGTTGTCTGTGAGTCCCCGAGCCTTTAGGCCTCGGTGTCCTGAGCGCTGCTCGCGGTTCTGCCCCGGTTCTGCCCGATGTCAGGCAGCATGAAACACAGGCTTCATGCGCAGCTCATATAATATGTAGCCCAACGCTGGTCTGCTGCTCAGCCTGCAGACGGATGGCGGCACTGACATGAGCTGCAGGTTCCGCTCTGGTTGCTAATGAAGGAAGTGGCATTAATACACTGTGAAATAAGACTGAAGTCACACTGTGAACATGGACACGATCGTCGTGTTGCTGAGCGTCGTCTGTGTTTCAGGTGAGATGTCGGTTCATTCGTTTCTGACTTCTCTCTAACTGCTTTGCTCTTTTTGTTAATCGTGAGTCTGGATGTTCAGGAGCTTTTAGATGTTTCATGGACTGATCTGCGTTTTCAGGAGCTTTGGCTCAGTGTCACCACCCAGACCCAGGTCTGTTCATCACTGCACCAAAGACGATGGAGGCTCTGAGTGGATCCTGTCTGATGATCCCGTGTAGCTTTAGAACCAAGGAGACATTCGTCAGCACCAGAACCACCTACGGAGTGTGGATGAAAAGCGGCTACGACTTTGGCCCAAAACCAAACCACGTGATCTACAACAGCAGTGGAACAGTTAACATTCACCCAATGGATGTTACTGGAGACCTGAGCCAGAGAAACTGCTCCACTATGTTATATGATCTAAACACAACACACTCAGACAAATACTACTTCAGGATCGAGAACAGGCCTGTAATGGCAACAGCTGTGTGTGATCCTCTACAGATCAATGTCAGAGGTGAGTCAGAATTATTCAAATTAGTCATTGTCACAATATTAGACACAAACTGTAAACGTCTCCACCTTCAGTGTAAACGTGTGACCTGCACCCACAGATGCTCTCGTTCCCACCATCACCATCCCAGCTGATCTGAGGGAGCAGCAGGCTGTGACTATAACCTGCTCAGCTTTCACTCCTTGTCCACACTTCCCTCCTAAACTCACCTGGAGTCTACAACCAGAGCCTCACAACCACACAGAGGAAAACACTGATGGAACCTTCACCACTAGAATCCAGGAGACCATCACTCTGTCAGAACAACACGATGGACTCGACGTCAGCTGTTCTGCCTCGTATCCTGTGGCTGGAGGCGTCAAGGCAGCACAGACTGTGGTGACTCTCAGCGTTTCCCGTAAGACTGTGTTAAACTTGTTTCTTGCAGATGATAAATGATGTGACATGTTGTTCCGTGTTCATCGGGGTCTGACCTCTGACCTTCCACAAAGACAAACGACAAAGTTGGGTTTGTGAAGTTGCTGTAATTTAGGAAAGCTGTGTAACTGATTCTCCAGACTCTCCCAGGGACACGTCGGTGCTGGTCAGTCCCACTGACGCCGTGTCCGTTGGCAGCCTGGTGAACCTGACCTGCTCCTGCAGAGCCAACCCTCCTGCTCAGTTCGTCTGGCTGACGAGCAGTGAGGGCGGAGTGGAGCGGATCGGCGCCGACACACGGGTTCACGGCTTCAAGGTGAGCGACGGGGATCGAGGCAGACTCTTCTACTGCGGATGCTCCAACCACCTGGACTTCGCGCTGTCCCCCGGACGTCAGCTGATGATCACAGGTACCAGCGGAACAGTTCAAAGCCCTGATTGGACAGCGAAGCAGGAACTGAAGCTGTTGTGTTACAGGTCACGCGCTGAGATGGTCTAGTGCCGCACTAATATGTAAAATCCTGGGAATCGCGGCGCTGGTCGGCGCCCTGATCATCTTTCTCTGGTGAGACGCACTTGAACTCACACAGCCACAAAGTGACTTAAACGGTCGAGCATCACGTGTCCTCTGTCTTCCAGCTGGTCTCGAGTGTCCACCACACCAGTCAAGGTGAGTCACAGGAAGCGCAGAGACACGATGGACTTAGACCTGATCCGTCACACAGAGGAAAAGCCAAACCAAGCGAACGTCAGGCCTCATTGTTACGGTCTCCAGCTTTACATGCTGCGCTGGCTTTTATTTTGTCAGCCATTTCCTGTTGCTGCAGTCCCTCAGTGCTGCCAGCTCTAGTAATGAACCTCCTCTTTGCTGAACTGACACTGTGTCGCGTCCACAGAGCAGAACCGAAAACGACTACGTGGAGACCGAGGCGTCGCCATGAGCCACGAGGAAAACGGCCTCACGACTGACAGGATGCGCGACATGTGTGATGCTTTGTTTTCTCTTTATTATAAATCAACAAATCTCAGAATTAAACTGTCTTCAGTCATTAACTGACGTTGGAGTGATTTATCCTGGTTAGTTACATGTTCAGGTGTTAATGTTGACGTCACTGAATTCATCTAAGACAAGTCAACACATCAGAACCGATACGTTTGGATGAGCTGGAGCTCCATCGCGTCAGACTCTGGTTCCGCCCTGAACGTCGGACTCACGTCCGGCTGTGGACTCATTGATGATGAAGCGGGTCGGTTCTAAGGTCGGACTCACGTCTGGCTGTGGACTCATTGATGATGAGGCTGTGGACTCATTGATGATGAAGCGGGTCGGTTCTGAGGTCGGACTCACGTCCGGCTGTGGACTCATTGATGATGAAGCGGGTCGGTTCTAAGGTCGGACTCACGTCTGGCTGTGGACTCATTGATGATGAGGCTGTGGACTCATTGATGATGAAGCGGGTCGGTTCTGAGGTCGGACTCACGTCCGGCTGTGGACTCATTGATGATGAAGCGGGTCGGTACTGAGGTCGGACTCACGTCCGGCTGTGGACTCATTGATGATGAAGCGGGTCGGTACTGAGGTCGGACTCACGTCCGGCTGTGGACTCATTGATGATGAAGCGGGTCGGTACTGAGGTCGGACTCACGTCCGGCTGTGGACTCATTGATGATGAAGCGGGTCGGTACTGAGGTCGGACTCACGTCCGGCTGTGGACTCATTGATGATGAAGCGGGTCGGTACTGAGGTCGGACTCACGTCCGGCTGTGGACTCATTGATGATGAAGCGGGTCGGTTCTGAGGTCGGACTCACGTCCGGCTGTGGACTCATTGATGATGAAGCGGGTCGGTACTGAGGTCGGACTCACGTCCGGCTGTGGACTCATTGATGATGAAGCGGGTCGGTTCTAAGGTCGGACTCACGTCCGGCTGTGGACTCATTGATGATGAGGCTGTGGACTCATTGATGATGAAGCGGGTCGGTTCTGAGGTCGGACTCACGTCCGGCTGTGGACTCATTGATGATGAAGCGGGTCGGTACTGAGGTCGGACTCACGTCCGGCTGTGGACTCATTGATGATGAAGCGGGTCGGTACTGAGGTCGGACTCACGTCCGGCTGTGGACTCATTGATGATGAAGCGGGTCGGTACTGAGGTCGGACTCACGTCCGGCTGTGGACTCATTGATGATGAAGCGGGTCGGTACTGAGGTCGGACTCACGTCCGGCTGTGGACTCATTGATGATGAAGCGGGTCGGTACTGAGGTCGGACTCACGTCCGGCTGTGGACTCATTGATGATGAAGCGGGTCGGTTCTGAGGTCGGACTCACGTCCGGCTGTGGACTCATTGATGATGAAGCGGGTCGGTTCTGAGGTCGGACTCACGTCCGGCTGTGGACTCATTGATGATGAAGCGGGTCGGTTCTAAGGTCGGACTCACGTCTGGCTGTGGACTCATTGATGATGAGGCTGTGGACTCATTGATGATGAAGCGGGTCGGTACTGAGGTCGGACTCACGTCCGGCTGTGGACTCATTGATGATGAAGCGGGTCGGTTCTAAGGTCGGACTCACGTCCGGCTGTGGACTCATTGATGATGAGGCTGTGGACTCATTGATGATGAAGCGGGTCGGTTCTGAGGTCGGACTCACGTCCGGCTGTGGACTCATTGATGATGAAGCGGGTCGGTACTGAGGTCGGACTCACGTCCGGCTGTGGACTCATTGATGATGAAGCGGGTCGGTACTGAGGTCGGACTCACGTCCGGCTGTGGACTCATTGATGATGAAGCGGGTCGGTACTGAGGTCGGACTCACGTCCGGCTGTGGACTCATTGATGATGAAGCGGGTCGGTTCTGAGGTCGGACTCACGTCCGGCTGTGGACTCATTGATGATGAAGCGGGTCGGTACTGAGGTCGGACTCACGTCCGGCTGTGGACTCATTGATGATGAAGCGGGTCGGTTCTAAGGTCGGACTCACGTCCGGCTGTGGACTCATTGATGATGAAGCGGGTCGGTTCTGAGGTCGGACTCACGTCTGGCTGTGGACTCATTGATGATGAAGCGGGTCGGTACTGAGGTCGGACTCACGTCCGGCTGTGGACTCATTGATGATGAAGCGGGTCGGTTCTGAGGCTGCTGAACGCGTGAATGTGAAGATGAAAGGGCTCGACTTCCTCTTTCACAGAAGCAGAAGTGTCGCATTCGGCAGCTTCCTTCACTTCAGCTCTAAACCTTCACGCCTCGGGTTTTGTTACAGCTCTGCTGGTGCTGACAAACGGCCTTCGCTTAATTTTACCACGTTACAACATTTGCTGCAATAGGTGAGAAGAGAAATATGTTTTCCTCACGGACCTCAAACCTTTATTTTCTCGTCACACTTTACTTCATGTAAAACCCGTTTTCTCTAAGGTCGGTGCTGCTTGTTCTGTTAAATATGGGTCGTGTGTATGTGACAGAACATCCTCATCACAGCGTCCTGGTTCTGTTTCAGACGCTTTGGACCAACATCCTTCAACAACAAGGTCAAGGTAAGATGCTGGATTCTAGGTTTAAAGAGTGATAAGGACAGAAAGGGGTGAGACCACGTGACCCAAAACCAGGAGCTAGAATCCAGCTCCTCAGCCAGAACAGAACCAGGAAATAGGATCCAGCTCCTCAGTCAGAACAGAACCAGGAAATAGGATCCAGCTCCTCAGTCAGAACAGAACCAGGGTTCTGCCGCCCCCGTCACTCATGTGTCAACGCTCCAGCCCAGCTGGTTCTCATCGGCTCTGATGAAACCCAGTCTGCACCGGTCCGGACCGAACCTCCACTGCAGACGAGGCGTCGCGTTCGCCGTAGATGGAGAATCTACCGTCGATAAGCTGCTGAGTGTTCACTCTTCACATCAAGCCTCCCATTAAAGGACAAGCCCGGTTTACTCTGCTGGACCGACCGTCAGCGTTTCCAGCTGAAGCGTCTAAGACTTGACCTTTGACTTTCGTTACATTTCCTAATGTAACGCACAGACACACGCGCTGCTTCCAATCAGTGGGTCAGCGAAGGCAACATGTCTGTGATCCTCCGCAGACAAACGTTAGAGGTGAGACGCATTTAACGCGTTAGACTGTTGGTGAACGTTCCCTGAAGCTTCAGCAGCACTTCTGGACGTCCCTGGTCCACTGGAACACGGCAGCTCACTCGCTTCCTCAACACGCACAGAAAGACGAGCGAGAGAAGCCGCGTCGACTTCTGTCTATAAATGAAACGTGAGGGCGTTCACTGATCTAAATGCTGCCGTCGTTACGAAGGGAGAAGTGAAACTCACTGCATCAGAACCAGATGAGACGTGAACACGGGTTTAAGCCCGGTTTGTGAACGGTGGCCGTGTCACTGTGCTGTGACGGGCCCAGCGTCTGCTGGTACCGGCCTGCTCACAGACACCAGCTTCACGCCGCAGCAGTGCTCATCTACACGTCGTCCTCAGCTTCCTCCTGCGAGTGAAGCAGCTCTATGCGACGCTGGGCGTGTGTGTCGCTTCCGTCGGCTCGTCACCACTTCAACATCTCAGCGTCTGCGTCTCAGGGCTCATTGTTCCGCTAAGATCAACTGACAACGCTCAGAAAACGCTGCTGCTTCCACCTTCAAGCCAGTTTTACCAACAGATCCTCAAGGACGGACTGAAAAGTGTTTCTTTAAAGTTGAGGTGATTTATGTGAGTCTGCAGACGTCGTCTGTCCTCCATCGAGCTCTGAGTGGTGCAGCTCAGCCTGTGGACATGGAGACGATCGTCGTGTTACTGAGCGTCGTCTGCGTTTCAGGTGAGACGCTGCTTCTCTCATTTACAACATGAGTATCTACAATGTGAACTTCATGTAGAAACAGACACGTCACTAAACGCAAACAGGAAAATACTGAACGTTGTTCACATTTTGTTACATGTGATCTGCGTTTTCAGGAGTTTTGGCTCCGTGTCCTCATGAATCAGCTCTGTTCATCACTGCACCAAAGACGATGGAGGCTCTGAGTGGATCCTGTCTGATGATCCCGTGTAACTTTAGAACTAAGGAGACATTCGTCAGCACCAGAACCACCTACGGAGTGTGGATGAAAAGTGACTACAACTTTGGCCCAAAACCAAACAACGTGGTCTACAACAGCAGCAAAACAGACAACATCTACCAAATGAACATTACTGGAAACCTGACTCAGAGAAATTGCTCCACCCTGGTGTTTAATTTATCCCAGACATACTCAGACAAATACTACTTCAGGATCGACGGGTCAGTAAAGGCAACAGCTGTGTGTGATCCTCTACAGATCAATGTCAAAGGTGAGTGTTTTATTGAATACAGTTTATAATATTATGATTATGAACAAACAAAACAAAAAGAACGCAGCGTATTGTTACACGATATTGTGAAATCATTGCTCAGATACTGAAGACGAAATAAAATATCTGCTTCAACCAAATGTTGATCAACCTAATGTTTTATCTTTTCTGTATCGTATGTGACCTGCACCCACAGATGCTCTCGTTCCCACCATCACCATCCCAGCTGATCTGAGGGAGCAGCAGGCTGTGACTATAACCTGCTCAGCTTTCACTCCTTGTCCACACTTCCCTCCTAAACTCACCTGGAGTCTACAACCAGAGCCTCACTACCACACAGAGGAAAACACTGATGGAACCTTCACCACTAGAATCCAGGAGACCATCACTCTGTCAGAACAACACGATGGACTCGACGTCAGCTGTTCTGCCTCGTATCCTGTGGCTGGAGGCGTCAAGGCAGCACAGACTGTGGTGACTCTCAGCGTTTCCTGTAAGACGACCACAGTTTGTTACTGGATCCTGTCCAACGTCAAGCTGATCTGAATGAACTAAGTCAATGTGACCTTTTCCTCAGATGGACCCAAGGACACCTCAGCCTCCATCAGTCCACCAGGCTTGGTGTCAGCAGGTAGCTGGGTCAACCTGACCTGCTCCAGCAGAGCCAAGCCTCCTGTCAGCAGCTTCACCTGGTTCCAGATCAGCACCGACGGAGCCAAGGCTGTGTCTGAAGGAGCCTTCTACACATTTAATGCCACAGGTGGAGGAGTTTACTACTGCGTGGCCTCTAACGGGCTCAGGAACCACACATCACCACAGGTTCATCTGACTATTGCAGGTAAACACTGTCCTGTTGATGTTACACGTCTGTTATACTGTTACTGTGATTAACGTGTTCAATCACAACAGGTTAGTGAATAGTTACACACAGCAGAGACTGATCACTCAGGTGTGTTACAGGCGTTGGACAGATTGAACGAGTTAATGTCCACATCATACTGACAATCCTGGGAATTATGATACTTGTCACTACAATGATTGTCTTTGAGTGGTGAGACCAACTTCCCTTAATAACCAAACGGTAATTAATCTAATTGTACTTGTTTTTGTACGATATCCACGTTTTCCCGTTTGTCTTTCAGCTGGTTCAGGTCCTGCAACAAACCAAAGGTAAGTTACTAGATGAGATTCATTATCTCCAGGTCTCAGGAATGAAGAGAGCAACACAGCAAACGGTCCAGATTAAAACAACGCTCTGAGCTGCAGATCACTGACACCACTCTGTGCTGGTTCCACAGGACACGGCAGCAGGAGACGCTGTGGCAGAGTCATCAGCAGGAGGAGAGATGTTCACTGTGACTGGGTCAGTGTTTACGGTGTCTATTTGACTCTTTTTTCCAAAGGTTTTCCTCCAGGCCTAAATGTTATAACTTTCGTCAACAGACTGACTCACAGCCAGGGGAATACAGAATCATTTTAATTTAGCCTAAACGCGTCACTGGATGCCTACAGTGTAACGTATGAAATCGGTTCAGTCACCGGTCTCAGACGTATTAACTTTACAGAGAACTAACACCTACGCAGGTAAACAACAACGCTTCAAGTGTTTTGACGACTGAAATGACCCGACTGTGTCGTCGCTGCCTCTCGTCTCATCCCCTGCTCAAGCCCGTCTGACCTGGGATCTGCTCTGGTTTCTGGGTTTCTCTGCCGCCTCCGAGTCTTTGGAAACAGCGGTGCATCGGGTGTGGACGGCTCAAAGCCCGTCGTAGTTAAGGAACGCTGGGCTCGTTTGCTGGATGTTCTCGAGATTGTTTCTCGAGATGCGTGCGCATAAAAAGCAGCGTTTGTTCTTTGTGTTTAGCCTGTGTGTAGAAAACAGAGTGATGCAGAAATCCTGTGAAAATTTTAACCTGTTTTATGTGAAACATTTGGGTCCTTCCAAGAAGAAAAAACTGCAAAACCCAACAACTGTGTATTACTGTAAAACCAAATCAATAAAAAAAACTCAACCAGATGCTAAACTTTGTATTTATTCCACATCTGAGCTCAAAGGATTCAAGTGTTCGTGTCCGACCTACTTGTCCTGCTGCCCTCTCCATGACCAGAGACTGAACGTCACGGTTAAACAGGGCTGTGTTAAAAAAGAACAGGTCTGACGACGACTAAAGCAGCTTTGACAGGAAACGAAAGCAGCTGATTGGGGGCTGAAACACTGAACAGCTAAGGAAAGATAGTGAGCCAGCTCAAAACAGGAAGCAGAGATGAGTCAGTTTTGTGTAAGATAGAAATATGTAAGGACATGACATCTAACTTCCTCATTCACTGGACACGAACTCAACAGCTTAGTGAATCTGGTCGAACCGCCATAAAAAGAAAGTCGTCTTTCGTGCTGGTGAGGAAACATCTTTACTGCGTTTACTTAACCTTTGCATTTCAGGTACTGCACAGAAAATCTAAACGCTTGTTGTTCAACATATGTTTGAATGTAAAATAGGGTCGTTTCTGTACGATGCCAGTGAAACCAGTGGAAAGAAACATTTTATGTCTCCAGTTAATGTCTGAACACAGAGACGGTCATAATGTTACCGAGTGTCCTCTGTGCTTCAGGTGAGAAGTTTGTTCACACACTTAAAGCATTAATCTACATCTTTACAATGTGAACTTCATCTGTTCATGTCCTGACTATAAGATGTTTCAGTAGAATTATACCAAACACAGCACTGAAACTTACCTTCATGATAAATTGACCATATTTGTGATCTGCGTTTTCAGGAGTTTTGGCTCAGTGTCACAATCCAGATCTGTTCATCACTGCACCAAAGACGATGGAGGCTCTGAGTGGATCCTGTCTGATTATCCCATGTAACTTTAAAACTAAACCAGAAGATCAGTCCATCAGCACCAGAACCACCTACGGAGTGTGGATTAAAACAGATCCAAGATTTAGTGAAAACCCAAACAACGTGGTCTACAACAGCAGTAAAACAGACAACATCTACCAAATGAACATTACTGGAAACCTGACTCAGAGAAATTGCTCCACCCTGGTGTTTAATTTATCCCCGACATACTCAGACAAATACTACTTCAGGATCGAGAACGGACCGTTCAAAGCAACAGCTGTGTGTGATCCTGTTCAAATCAATGTTACAGGTGAGTTTTAGTGATAGGACTTAGTTCATAACATTTCTCTGTTTTTCTAAGCTTTAGTGAGGAAAATCATCATTTCCAGACCAACATATCTGTGAGGTTCTGTTAACTTACACATGACCTGCACCCACAGATGCTCTCGTTCCCACCATCACCATCCCAGCTGATCTGAGGGAGCAGCAGGCTGTGACTATAACCTGCTCAGCTTTCACTCCTTGTCCACACTTCCCTCCTAAACTCACCTGGAGTCTACAACCAGAGCCTCACAACCACACAGAGGAAAACACTGATGGAACCTTCACCACTAGAATCCAGGAGACCATCACTCTGTCAGAACAACACGATGGACTCGACGTCAGCTGTTCTGCCTCGTATCCTGTGGCTGGAGGCGTCAAGGCAGCACAGACTGTGGTGACTCTCAGCGTTTCCTGTAAGACGACCACAGTTTGTTACTGGATCCTGTCCAACGTCAAGCTGATCTGAATGAACTAAGTCAATGTGACCTTTTCCTCACATGGACCCAAGGACACCTCAGCCTCCATCAGTCCACCAGGCTTGGTGTCAGCAGGTAGCTGGGTCAACCTGACCTGCTCCAGCAGAGCCAAGCCTCCTGTCAGCAGCTTCACCTGGTTCCAGATCAGCATCGACGGAGCCAAGGCTGTGTCTGAAGGAGCCTTCTACACATTTAATGCCACAGGTGGAGGAGTTTACTACTGCGTGGCCTCTAACGGGCTCAGGAACCACACATCACCACAGGTTCATCTGAGCATTGGAGGTAAACACTGTTCTGCTTCCAGTAGTGGAAGGACAGTGGATGTTGGACAAATCTAGGTAACACACTTAATTCAATTCTAAAAGTAGAAAAAAGGAAAAGCCGACTCCATCACCAAGTTCTATATTGTTAATAAAACATATTCATTAAAAAGGCAGAGGTTTGTAAATTTGCACACCAGTGACCAGCAACAGCTTCCAGCAAGTTTACATTAAAGCTGACTGACAGTCATGGTTGATAAGTGTTAACACTTTTGTTTCATCAGCAACCGAACTGCCTTTACCTTTGGGAGCAGTTGTTGGAGGAACCATCAGAGTTATTCTACTTCTCTGTGTGGTCATTGTCGCTTGGTACGTATAAACCAATACACATTCAGATCATCAGCTGGTCATTTGTCGTTGTGTGAATTTTGTAGCCTATAATCTATTTGAAGATCCTCAGGGTAATATATGGGGATTGGTTCTATCATGATGCTGCCACATTATACACGTGCAGAAGCACACACGCTACATTTTAAGGTGTCTAACAGTTTATATTGTTGACCAACATTTTCATACATTTCTGACAACCTCTACGCTCAGGTCAAGTAAAGAGGACGACGTGTGTTTGAATGCCTGTAGTATTTCTCTGAGTCCGTTTGTCGTGCTACACATGCTGCTTTTGAAGATGTGTCCGTTTTCTCCAGTGAGGTAGTGAAAACATTTACACTTGCATTTTGCAGGAGATAACATCCACCAGGACACAAGCGACGCATCGAGGATGTGCTTTGTGTAATTCTGGCTAAATAAAGACGCGGCTTCAGATGAAACCTACATTTCATCACAACTGCAGAAAGACTGTGTTGCTTCTTCTTTGACTTTATCTAAGCAGGTTCCAGGGTCTTTACTTGTGCTTGAACGTGTGTTTTAGAACAAACACAAGGAACCAGGCTGAGTGCTCACCTGCTGGGTCAGCGTCCGGCGGCCCCGGTCCGTGGGAAGGAGAACCGGAGGAGCTAGCTGCGAGTTAGCCCGAACCGTTAGCCCGAACCGCTAACCTCAGACGCCGGCTTCCGTCATTGCGTTGAGAGGTAACGTCCAGCATCGCGGCTTCGCGGTATTAGACGCCACCACGTTGTGGCGGTGACGTCACCAACAGCTACGAACTAAAAAACTCGGCTTCTCCTCTTTCTCTCGCTGCTCTCGGCGTCTTTGCTAAAGAGAAACCCGCCGCTCCCGCGCTCTCCTCGCCGCGCGCGCCTGACCTTTCCTCGCTCCCGCTCTACAGCCAATCAAAGAAGAGAACCACTGACGGGACACTTCAGCCTCCAATCATTTATGGACGAACTAAAACGTTGGCTGCTCATTTTAGAAACACGTTGTTAATTACAACCAAACTACGCGATTGTGATCATTCTCCGTGGAAATGACCAAACAGTGTGACGAGCACACCTTGAACTATTCAGGCGCATCGGCTCGCACCATGCGTGATGAGTCGGGGGCGTCTCGCGCCTGCGCCGTCGTGGAAGCGTCTCTTGTTGCTGTTGCTGCTGCGCTGCGGCCTCTCGTCCACCAGGGGGCAGCACCGGGCGTTAAAGCTGCTCAGCGCGTTTATTGGCCGCTGCTTTAATGGCAGGACGCGTTGACTGAACCCACACGCGAGTCCTGCTGAACCAGAGCTTTACTGAGCGCAGAGGGTGAGATCCCTCCAGGGCCTGTGTTGCTCTTCTTCTGTCGGCCATTCTGTTGTCTGTGAGTCCCCGAGCCTTTAGGCCTCGGTGTCCTGAGCGCTGCTCGCGGTTCTGCCCCGGTTCTGCCCGATGTCAGGCAGCATGAAACACAGGCTTCATGCGCAGCTCATATAATATGTAGCCCAACGCTGGTCTGCTGCTCAGCCTGCAGACGGATGGCGGCACTGACATGAGCTGCAGGTTCCGCTCTGGTTGCTAATGAAGGAAGTGGCATTAATACACTGTGAAATAAGACTGAAGTCACACTGTGAACATGGACACGATCGTCGTGTTGCTGAGCGTCGTCTGTGTTTCAGGTGAGATGTCGGTTCATTCGTTTCTGACTTCTCTCTAACTGCTTTGCTCTTTTTGTTAATCGTGAGTCTGGATGTTCAGGAGCTTTTAGATGTTTCATGGACTGATCTGCGTTTTCAGGAGCTTTGGCTCAGTGTCACCACCCAGACCCAGGTCTGTTCATCACTGCACCAAAGACGATGGAGGCTCTGAGTGGATCCTGTCTGATGATCCCGTGTAGCTTTAGAACCAAGGAGACATTCGTCAGCACCAGAACCACCTACGGAGTGTGGATGAAAAGCGGCTACGACTTTGGCCCAAAACCAAACCACGTGATCTACAACAGCAGTGGAACAGTTAACATTCACCCAATGGATGTTACTGGAGACCTGAGCCAGAGAAACTGCTCCACTATGTTATATGATCTAAACACAACACACTCAGACAAATACTACTTCAGGATCGAGAACAGGCCTGTAATGGCAACAGCTGTGTGTGATCCTCTACAGATCAATGTCAGAGGTGAGTCAGAATTATTCAAATTAGTCATTGTCACAATATTAGACACAAACTGTAAACGTCTCCACCTTCAGTGTAAACGTGTGACCTGCACCCACAGATGCTCTCGTTCCCACCATCACCATCCCAGCTGATCTGAGGGAGCAGCAGGCTGTGACTATAACCTGCTCAGCTTTCACTCCTTGTCCACACTTCCCTCCTAAACTCACCTGGAGTCTACAACCAGAGCCTCACAACCACACAGAGGAAAACACTGATGGAACCTTCACCACTAGAATCCAGGAGACCATCACTCTGTCAGAACAACACGATGGACTCGACGTCAGCTGTTCTGCCTCGTATCCTGTGGCTGGAGGCGTCAAGGCAGCACAGACTGTGGTGACTCTCAGCGTTTCCCGTAAGACTGTGTTAAACTTGTTTCTTGCAGATGATAAATGATGTGACATGTTGTTCCGTGTTCATCGGGGTCTGACCTCTGACCTTCCACAAAGACAAACGACAAAGTTGGGTTTGTGAAGTTGCTGTAATTTAGGAAAGCTGTGTAACTGATTCTCCAGACTCTCCCAGGGACACGTCGGTGCTGGTCAGTCCCACTGACGCCGTGTCCGTTGGCAGCCTGGTGAACCTGACCTGCTCCTGCAGAGCCAACCCTCCTGCTCAGTTCGTCTGGCTGACGAGCAGTGAGGGCGGAGTGGAGCGGATCGGCGCCGACACACGGGTTCACGGCTTCAAGGTGAGCGACGGGGATCGAGGCAGACTCTTCTACTGCGGATGCTCCAACCACCTGGACTTCGCGCTGTCCCCCGGACGTCAGCTGATGATCACAGGTACCAGCGGAACAGTTCAAAGCCCTGATTGGACAGCGAAGCAGGAACTGAAGCTGTTGTGTTACAGGTCACGCGCTGAGATGGTCTAGTGCCGCACTAATATGTAAAATCCTGGGAATCGCGGCGCTGGTCGGCGCCCTGATCATCTTTCTCTGGTGAGACGCACTTGAACTCACACAGCCACAAAGTGACTTAAACGGTCGAGCATCACGTGTCCTCTGTCTTCCAGCTGGTCTCGAGTGTCCACCACACCAGTCAAGGTGAGTCACAGGAAGCGCAGAGACACGATGGACTTAGACCTGATCCGTCACACAGAGGAAAAGCCAAACCAAGCGAACGTCAGGCCTCATTGTTACGGTCTCCAGCTTTACATGCTGCGCTGGCTTTTATTTTGTCAGCCATTTCCTGTTGCTGCAGTCCCTCAGTGCTGCCAGCTCTAGTAATGAACCTCCTCTTTGCTGAACTGACACTGTGTCGCGTCCACAGAGCAGAACCGAAAACGACTACGTGGAGACCGAGGCGTCGCCATGAGCCACGAGGAAAACGGCCTCACGACTGACAGGATGCGCGACATGTGTGATGCTTTGTTTTCTCTTTATTATAAATCAACAAATCTCAGAATTAAACTGTCTTCAGTCATTAACTGACGTTGGAGTGATTTATCCTGGTTAGTTACATGTTCAGGTGTTAATGTTGACGTCACTGAATTCATCTAAGACAAGTCAACACATCAGAACCGATACGTTTGGATGAGCTGGAGCTCCATCGCGTCAGACTCTGGTTCCGCCCTGAACGTCGGACTCACGTCCGGCTGTGGACTCATTGATGATGAAGCGGGTCGGTTCTAAGGTCGGACTCACGTCTGGCTGTGGACTCATTGATGATGAGGCTGTGGACTCATTGATGATGAAGCGGGTCGGTTCTGAGGTCGGACTCACGTCCGGCTGTGGACTCATTGATGATGAAGCGGGTCGGTTCTAAGGTCGGACTCACGTCTGGCTGTGGACTCATTGATGATGAGGCTGTGGACTCATTGATGATGAAGCGGGTCGGTACTGAGGTCGGACTCACGTCCGGCTGTGGACTCATTGATGATGAAGCGGGTCGGTACTGAGGTCGGACTCACGTCCGGCTGTGGACTCATTGATGATGAAGCGGGTCGGTACTGAGGTCGGACTCACGTCCGGCTGTGGACTCATTGATGATGAAGCGGGTCGGTACTGAGGTCGGACTCACGTCCGGCTGTGGACTCATTGATGATGAAGCGGGTCGGTACTGAGGTCGGACTCACGTCCGGCTGTGGACTCATTGATGATGAAGCGGGTCGGTACTGAGGTCGGACTCACGTCCGGCTGTGGACTCATTGATGATGAAGCGGGTCGGTTCTGAGGTCGGACTCACGTCCGGCTGTGGACTCATTGATGATGAAGCGGGTCGGTACTGAGGTCGGACTCACGTCCGGCTGTGGACTCATTGATGATGAAGCGGGTCGGTACTGAGGTCGGACTCACGTCCGGCTGTGGACTCATTGATGATGAAGCGGGTCGGTACTGAGGTCGGACTCACGTCCGGCTGTGGACTCATTGATGATGAAGCGGGTCGGTTCTGAGGTCGGACTCACGTCCGGCTGTGGACTCATTGATGATGAAGCGGGTCGGTTCTAAGGTCGGACTCACGTCCGGCTGTGGACTCATTGATGATGAGGCTGTGGACTCATTGATGATGAAGCGGGTCGGTTCTGAGGTCGGACTCACGTCCGGCTGTGGACTCATTGATGATGAAGCGGGTCGGTACTGAGGTCGGACTCACGTCCGGCTGTGGACTCATTGATGATGAAGCGGGTCGGTACTGAGGTCGGACTCACGTCCGGCTGTGGACTCATTGATGATGAAGCGGGTCGGTACTGAGGTCGGACTCACGTCCGGCTGTGGACTCATTGATGATGAAGCGGGTCGGTACTGAGGTCGGACTCACGTCCGGCTGTGGACTCATTGATGATGAAGCGGGTCGGTACTGAGGTCGGACTCACGTCCGGCTGTGGACTCATTGATGATGAAGCGGGTCGGTTCTGAGGTCGGACTCACGTCCGGCTGTGGACTCATTGATGATGAAGCGGGTCGGTTCTGAGGTCGGACTCACGTCTGGCTGTGGACTCATTGATGATGAAGCGGGTCGGTTCTAAGGTCGGACTCACGTCTGGCTGTGGACTCATTGATGATGAGGCTGTGGACTCATTGATGATGAAGCGGGTCGGTTCTGAGGTCGGACTCACGTCCGGCTGTGGACTCATTGATGATGAAGCGGGTCGGTTCTAAGGTCGGACTCACGTCTGGCTGTGGACTCATTGATGATGAGGCTGTGGACTCATTGATGATGAAGCGGGTCGGTTCTGAGGTCGGACTCACGTCCGGCTGTGGACTCATTGATGATGAAGCGGGTCGGTACTGAGGTCGGACTCACGTCCGGCTGTGGACTCATTGATGATGAAGCGGGTCGGTACTGAGGTCGGACTCACGTCCGGCTGTGGACTCATTGATGATGAAGCGGGTCGGTACTGAGGTCGGACTCACGTCCGGCTGTGGACTCATTGATGATGAAGCGGGTCGGTACTGAGGTCGGACTCACGTCCGGCTGTGGACTCATTGATGATGAAGCGGGTCGGTTCTGAGGTCGGACTCACGTCCGGCTGTGGACTCATTGATGATGAAGCGGGTCGGTACTGAGGTCGGACTCACGTCCGGCTGTGGACTCATTGATGATGAAGCGGGTCGGTTCTAAGGTCGGACTCACGTCCGGCTGTGGACTCATTGATGATGAGGCTGTGGACTCATTGATGATGAAGCGGGTCGGTTCTGAGGTCGGACTCACGTCCGGCTGTGGACTCATTGATGATGAAGCGGGTCGGTACTGAGGTCGGACTCACGTCCGGCTGTGGACTCATTGATGATGAAGCGGGTCGGTACTGAGGTCGGACTCACGTCCGGCTGTGGACTCATTGATGATGAAGCGGGTCGGTACTGAGGTCGGACTCACGTCCGGCTGTGGACTCATTGATGATGAAGCGGGTCGGTACTGAGGTCGGACTCACGTCCGGCTGTGGACTCATTGATGATGAAGCGGGTCGGTACTGAGGTCGGACTCACGTCCGGCTGTGGACTCATTGATGATGAAGCGGGTCGGTTCTGAGGTCGGACTCACGTCCGGCTGTGGACTCATTGATGATGAAGCGGGTCGGTACTGAGGTCGGACTCACGTCCGGCTGTGGACTCATTGATGATGAAGCGGGTCGGTTCTAAGGTCGGACTCACGTCCGGCTGTGGACTCATTGATGATGAGGCTGTGGACTCATTGATGATGAAGCGGGTCGGTTCTGAGGTCGGACTCACGTCCGGCTGTGGACTCATTGATGATGAAGCGGGTCGGTACTGAGGTCGGACTCACGTCCGGCTGTGGACTCATTGATGATGAAGCGGGTCGGTACTGAGGTCGGACTCACGTCCGGCTGTGGACTCATTGATGATGAAGCGGGTCGGTACTGAGGTCGGACTCACGTCCGGCTGTGGACTCATTGATGATGAAGCGGGTCGGTTCTGAGGTCGGACTCACGTCCGGCTGTGGACTCATTGATGATGAAGCGGGTCGGTACTGAGGTCGGACTCACGTCCGGCTGTGGACTCATTGATGATGAAGCGGGTCGGTTCTAAGGTCGGACTCACGTCCGGCTGTGGACTCATTGATGATGAAGCGGGTCGGTTCTGAGGTCGGACTCACGTCCGGCTGTGGACTCATTGATGATGAAGCGGGTCGGTACTGAGGTCGGACTCACGTCCGGCTGTGGACTCATTGATGATGAAGCGGGTCGGTTCTAAGGTCGGACTCACGTCCGGCTGTGGACTCATTGATGATGAAGCGGGTCGGTACTGAGGTCGGACTCACGTCCGGCTGTGGACTCATTGATGATGAAGCGGGTCGGTTCTGAGGCTGCTGAACGCGTGAATGTGAAGATGAAAGGGCTCGACTTCCTCTTTCACAGAAGCAGAAGTGTCGCATTCGGCAGCTTCCTTCACTTCAGCTCTAAACCTTCACGCCTCGGGTTTTGTTACAGCTCTGCTGGCGCTGACAAACGGCCTTCGCTTAATTTTACCACGTTACAACATTTGCTGCAATAGGTGAGAAGAGAAATATGTTTTCCTCACGGACCTCAAACCTTTATTTTCTCGTCACACTTTACTTCATGTAAAACCCGTTTTCTCTAAGGTCGGTGCTGCTTGTTCTGTTAAATATGGGTCGTGTGTATGTGACAGAACATCCTCATCACAGCGTCCTGGTTCTGTTTCAGACGCTTTGGACCAACATCCTTCAACAACAAGGTCAAGGTAAGATGCTGGATTCTAGGTTTAAAGAGTGATAAGGACAGAAAGGGGTGAGACCACGTGACCCAAAACCAGGAGCTAGAATCCAGCTCCTCAGCCAGAACAGAACCAGGAAATAGGATCCAGCTCCTCAGTCAGAACAGAACCAGGAAATAGGATCCAGCTCCTCAGTCAGAACAGAACCAGGGTTCTGCCGCCCCCGTCACTCATGTGTCAACGCTCCAGCCCAGCTGGTTCTCATCGGCTCTGATGAAACCCAGTCTGCACCGGTCCGGACCGAACCTCCACTGCAGACGAGGCGTCGCGTTCGCCGTAGATGGAGAATCTACCGTCGATAAGCTGCTGAGTGTTCACTCTTCACATCAAGCCTCCCATTAAAGGACAAGCCCGGTTTACTCTGCTGGACCGACCGTCAGCGTTTCCAGCTGAAGCGTCTAAGACTTGACCTTTGACTTTCGTTACATTTCCTAATGTAACGCACAGACACACGCGCTGCTTCCAATCAGTGGGTCAGCGAAGGCAACATGTCTGTGATCCTCCGCAGACAAACGTTAGAGGTGAGACGCATTTAACGCGTTAGACTGTTGGTGAACGTTCCCTGAAGCTTCAGCAGCACTTCTGGACGTCCCTGGTCCACTGGAACACGGCAGCTCACTCGCTTCCTCAACACGCACAGAAAGACGAGCGAGAGAAGCCGCGTCGACTTCTGTCTATAAATGAAACGTGAGGGCGTTCACTGATCTAAATGCTGCCGTCGTTACGAAGGGAGAAGTGAAACTCACTGCATCAGAACCAGATGAGACGTGAACACGGGTTTAAGCCCGGTTTGTGAACGGTGGCCGTGTCACTGTGCTGTGACGGGCCCAGCGTCTGCTGGTACCGGCCTGCTCACAGACACCAGCTTCACGCCGCAGCAGTGCTCATCTACACGTCGTCCTCAGCTTCCTCCTGCGAGTGAAGCAGCTCTATGCGACGCTGGGCGTGTGTGTCGCTTCCGTCGGCTCGTCACCACTTCAACATCTCAGCGTCTGCGTCTCAGGGCTCATTGTTCCGCTAAGATCAACTGACAACGCTCAGAAAACGCTGCTGCTTCCACCTTCAAGCCAGTTTTACCAACAGATCCTCAAGGACGGACTGAAAAGTGTTTCTTTAAAGTTGAGGTGATTTATGTGAGTCTGCAGACGTCGTCTGTCCTCCATCGAGCTCTGAGTGGTGCAGCTCAGCCTGTGGACATGGAGACGATCGTCGTGTTACTGAGCGTCGTCTGCGTTTCAGGTGAGACGCTGCTTCTCTCATTTACAACATGAGTATCTACAATGTGAACTTCATGTAGAAACAGACACGTCACTAAACGCAAACAGGAAAATACTGAACGTTGTTCACATTTTGTTACATGTGATCTGCGTTTTCAGGAGTTTTGGCTCCGTGTCCTCATGAATCAGCTCTGTTCATCACTGCACCAAAGACGATGGAGGCTCTGAGTGGATCCTGTCTGATGATCCCGTGTAACTTTAGAACTAAGGAGACATTCGTCAGCACCAGAACCACCTACGGAGTGTGGATGAAAAGTGACTACAACTTTGGCCCAAAACCAAACAACGTGGTCTACAACAGCAGCAAAACAGACAACATCTACCAAATGAACATTACTGGAAACCTGACTCAGAGAAATTGCTCCACCCTGGTGTTTAATTTATCCCAGACATACTCAGACAAATACTACTTCAGGATCGACGGGTCAGTAAAGGCAACAGCTGTGTGTGATCCTCTACAGATCAATGTCAAAGGTGAGTGTTTTATTGAATACAGTTTATAATATTATGATTATGAACAAACAAAACAAAAAGAACGCAGCGTATTGTTACACGATATTGTGAAATCATTGCTCAGATACTGAAGACGAAATAAAATATCTGCTTCAACCAAATGTTGATCAACCTAATGTTTTATCTTTTCTGTATCGTATGTGACCTGCACCCACAGATGCTCTCGTTCCCACCATCACCATCCCAGCTGATCTGAGGGAGCAGCAGGCTGTGACTATAACCTGCTCAGCTTTCACTCCTTGTCCACACTTCCCTCCTAAACTCACCTGGAGTCTACAACCAGAGCCTCACTACCACACAGAGGAAAACACTGATGGAACCTTCACCACTAGAATCCAGGAGACCATCACTCTGTCAGAACAACACGATGGACTCGACGTCAGCTGTTCTGCCTCGTATCCTGTGGCTGGAGGCGTCAAGGCAGCACAGACTGTGGTGACTCTCAGCGTTTCCTGTAAGACGACCACAGTTTGTTACTGGATCCTGTCCAACGTCAAGCTGATCTGAATGAACTAAGTCAATGTGACCTTTTCCTCAGATGGACCCAAGGACACCTCAGCCTCCATCAGTCCACCAGGCTTGGTGTCAGCAGGTAGCTGGGTCAACCTGACCTGCTCCAGCAGAGCCAAGCCTCCTGTCAGCAGCTTCACCTGGTTCCAGATCAGCACCGACGGAGCCAAGGCTGTGTCTGAAGGAGCCTTCTACACATTTAATGCCACAGGTGGAGGAGTTTACTACTGCGTGGCCTCTAACGGGCTCAGGAACCACACATCACCACAGGTTCATCTGAGCATTGCAGGTAAACACTGTTCTGACAGAAACAGTGAGTCCAGATGAAGTTAAATTCACATCTTGGTTTCCTTCAGTACGTCTCTGGTTCCTTGAGACTGGAGGACCAGTTTAAAAGCTTTAGTCGCCTTCTTGCACATTGTCACAGGTCTTTGCTCGTCTCCTTAGATCTGAACAGACGTGACCTCATCCAACTTCTCGTATCCGTGACAACAGTTGGAGTCGTCGTTGGGTTGATTGTGCTCATCGCTGTATGTTGGTAGGTTCTGAAGTTCTTCCTCGGTGCTGCTCAGTGGCCTGCTTTTGTTTTCTCTATAGTTTCCATATAAAGTCGAACTATTATATACTATTGTTTTCATTGCAACCGTGTGTAACAGCAGAATGTTCATGTTGCAGGCGTCTGTCTACGCAGAGCCAGGTGAGCCAACGCCGCTTGTGTTGTGAACGTTTGTGTGATATACATACGAATAAATGCCGGATGTTGTGATGATGCCTTTCAGAGTGAAACAGGTGAAGATGCAGGCGTCCAAGGAGACAGCGTGGCAGCAGAAGCAGACACCCTCCACTACGGAGACGTCCGCTTCTCCAGGCTGAGACCTGAACCGTCCGGCGCCTCAGAGCAGGACACAGTATACACACAGGTCACGACGCAGCCTGGTGCCGGCTCTGAGCCGCTCTACGCTCAAGTCAGGACAAAAACCGTTTCTCCGTCTCAGCTGTCGTCCAGGTTTGACTTGACTGAGGTTTGACTTGTTGCTGCAGGTCGGCTGCAACGCGCTTTGCTGAGCTTCTACGATTTCATTTAAGGCTTAGCTACGTAGTTAGAGGCGGTTTTGTTTTGCAGTCAGCTTTGTTTGAATTTATTTGAAATTACGCGTTTGTGCAGTGAAACAATAACAATAAAAAGTCACAATGAAAACAGAAGATGCTCGTTTCATTACTGAGTTGTAACAGTATTAGCCACTTACAGAGGCCCAGGATGAGTCGCTGTCCTCTCACCTGAGGCAGGCAGTTCACACACGCGTCCACAAGGTGGAGACGTCTGACGTGGACGGACACGTCTGCAGGAAGAAGCTCATCAGCCTCCACCAGCTCCACAAACACAACAGGCCTGAACAGAGCACATTTATAAAGTAGGATTCATCACAGACTGACAGTGATCACTGCCACACGTATCCTACTAGAAGGCGACTGGAAGGCGCGGAGGGTGAGACAACCCTGAACAAACACGTCCCAGAGAGAAACAGAATGAAGACGTCTGAGTCTTCTACGTCAGTGTTTACTCTAATGTCCACGTCTGTTGCGTCTCACTGAAAACACGACAACATACAGTAAAAGAACAAATCTGTGAATTCTTCTTCAGTTTAAACTCGTATTCAACACGGTGTTATTTCAGTTTAATATTCATTTGACTTATGGTTTGGTTCTGATAAACGGAACTACTCCAGACTGTTCAGGTCAGTGGTGACGATGGAGGAGCTGCTCTCACTTCTGTCTCCTCCCAGAGACGTGGTCCAGTCAGAACCTACACAAACTGCTGCTGCTTCCACATCGTCTCACGGCGGCCTGTTCAGCCAGACTCCAGATGCTCCGGCCTCACTTCCTGTAGACACAACACATCAACTCAGACACTTGAACCGGGTCTGTGCCGACCGGGAGCAGCACGGACCGACTCCAACCCTCTACTGACCTCAGTGTCTGGAGCCGACAGTCTGGACTCTGGACCAGATCCGTCAGGAGCTTCACTCCAGGATCCGGCAGCTTGTTCCCGCTCAGCACCAGCTCCCTCAGATGTGACGGGTTGGACTTCACGGCTGAGGCCAGGGAGGAACAGCTGGTCCCTGACAGACCGCAGTGACTCAGTCTGAGACACACAACGCGTAGCTTTAAGTAGACACAGTGTCATCAACGTTTTTCATATTTACACCTGTCTGCAGACGTGCTGCATAAATATGTTGCAGTTAATTACATGTCTGACCTCAGAGTCTCCAGTCGACAGCCTGGACTCTCTAGGAAACCACACAGATGCTCCACTGCTGGATCCTGCAGGTTGTTGTTGCTCAGGTTCAGTTCTGTCAGATGGGACGGGTTGGACTTCAGAGCTGAGCCCAGACTAGAACAGCTGGTCTCTGTCAACCTGCAGTCCCATAGTCTGAAGAAAGAGAATCAGACTAAATACGAGACGCTCACCACAGCCCAGACATTATCACAACAGCAGAACCTGTAGCGAACCACCTTCACCTCAACTCCAGGCTAAAGGGAAGGTTCAGATGAAGAGCTCAGCGCTTCTGGATGAACTGACCTCAGAGTCTGCAGGCGACAGCCTGGACTCTCCAGCAAACCACACAGACGCTCCACTGCTGGATCCGGCAGGTTGTTGTCACTCAGGTTCAGTTCTGTCAGATGGGACGGGTTGGACTTCAGAGCTGAGACCAGACTAGAACAGCTGGTCTCTGACAAACCGCAGGACGTCAGTCTGAACAGAGACACGATGAGGTTACTGCCACAAAACGTAAGATTAGGAAGCTTCAGCATTTTCATATAGATGTAAAACCTTGTATTTATGGAATGTCAGACGCTTTGACATGCATTTAAGGTTCTGAGGAGCAGAGACAGAACCTCTGGCACATGTCTGACCTCAGAGTCTCCAGTCGACAGCCTGGACTCTCCAGGAAACCACACAGCAGCTTCACTCCTGGATCCTTGAGCTTGTTCTCAGTCAGGTCCAGTTCTCTGAGCCGGGACGGGCTGGAATGTAGCGCCGACACCAGAGCATCACAGCTGGACTCTGACAAGCTGCAGGAGCCCAGTCTGGACAAAGAGGAAGCGGCAGAGCTTCAGAAACGTGTTGTTGTGCCTGAGAGAAACACGACACAACTGACACAGACGGAATGAAAAGAGGCCAACCTCAGATTCTGCAGGCGACAGTCTGGACTCTCCAGGAAACCACACAACTGCTCCACTGCTGGATCCGGCAGGTTGTTGTCACTCAGGTCCAGTTCTGTCAGACGGGACGGGTTGGACTTCAGAGCTGAGCCCAGACTAGAACAGCTGGTCTCTGACAAGCTGCACTGGCTCAGACTTACAAACAGAATAATACAGATGAAGTGATTCATTTCCCCATCAGCCCTAATCAATGTGACGAGAACAAGGCTGACAGTTTCTACCCCAGAGCCTCCAGCCGACAGTGCGGACTCTTCAGGCCTGCAGCCAGCAGCATCACTGACGGGTCGTCCAGTTTGTTGCCACTCAGGTCCAGTTCTCTCAGATGGGACGGGTTGGACTTCAGGGCTGAGGCCACCACTTCACAGTGAATCCTTGAGATCCGACACTCAGAAAGTCTGTGGTCACAGGAACAGAACAGTTTACTAAGCGAACACTTCATCCTTAACATCCTTAACCTATCAAGACAGACTGAAACAGGTTGATTTTAACCATCAGCTACTGCGACTAGAAGAAGAAAGAAGCGTTTGAACGCGTGTGTTAACGGTCTCGTCTGGACTCACTGAGCCTTTCTGCAGTTCCTCACAGCTGGGATCAGCCTCAGTCGTCCCTCCTCTGAAGTTTTGTACTTCTTCAGGTCCAGCTCATCCAGAACCTCCTCTGACATCTGCAGCACGTAGGCCAGAGCTGAGCAGTGGATCTCAGAGAGTTTCGTCTTTGACCTGTTCCCTGACTTCAGGAACTCTTGAATCTCCTGATGGACTGAACGATCGTTCATCTCCACCAGGCAGTGGAAGATGTTGATGCTTCTGTCTGGAGAGATGCTACCAGTGTTCATCTTTCTCAGGTTGTTGATGGCTCTCTGGATGATTTCTGGACTGGTTAACGTCCGGTTCAGTAGACCTTCGAAGAGTCTCTGGTTGGACTCCAAGCAGAAGCCATGAAGGAAGCGAGCAAACAGGTCCAGGTGGCCATTTTTACTTTCAAGAGACTTTTCCAGGATTCTTCTCAGGAAGACGTCTAAGGATGGGTGGCTGTAATTTTTTCTGAGGAAAGGGTCCAGAACCTCTGAGTTCCTGTTGGTGAAGCAGTGCATCATGTAAACAGCAGCCAGAAACTCCTGAACGCTCAGATGAACAAAGCAGTAAACTGTTTTCTGGAGGATCACGCTCTCTACTTTGAAGATCTCTGTGCAGACTCCTGACTGCACCAAGGCCTCTGTGGCGTCTAGACCACACTGCTCCAGGTCTTCTTGGTAGAACATGATGTTTCCTTTCTCCAGATGTTCAAACGCCAGCCTCCCCAGCTTCAGGACAACTTCCCTGTCAGCCTCCGTCAGCTCCCGTGGACTCGTCTCACGTCCTTCGTCGTACTTGTTCTTCCTCCTCCTGGTCTGGACCAGCAGGAAGTGTGAGTACAGGTCCGTCAGGGTCTTGGGCAGCTCTCCTCTCTGCTCTGTGCTCAACATGTGCTCCAGAACCGTAGCAGTGATCCAGCAGAACACTGGGATCTGACACATGATGTGGAGGCTCCTGGACGTCTTGACGTGGGAGATGATTCTGCTGGACAGCTCCTCGTGGCTGGATCTCCTCCTGAAGTACTCCTCCTTCTGGGCGTCGCTGAAGCCTCGTACTTCTGTGACCCTGTCCACACACGTAGGAGGGATCTGATGGGCCGCCGCAGGGCGGGAAGTGATCCAGACCAGAGCCGAGGGAAGCAGGTTCCCCCGGATGAGGTTGGTCAGCAGCGCGTCGACCGATGACTCGTGCGTGACGTCGGACACGACCTCCCTGAGGCTGAAGTCCAGGGAGAGTCTGCTTTCATCCAGGCCGTCAAAGATGAACAGCAGCTTCCAGGCAGCGAGCTGCTCTGCTGGGACCTTCTGTAACGTGGGATGGAAAACACGGAGCAGCGTGAGCAGACTGTGCTGCTGGTCTCTGACCAGGTTCAGCTCCCTGAACGACAGCAGAACCAGCAGACTGACATCTGGGTTTTCTCTGCCCTCTGCCCAGTCCAGGCTGAACTTCTGCACCGAGAAGGTTTTACCAACACCAGCCACGCCGTTGGTCAGAACCAGTCTGATGGGTGTCTGTGGGTCGGAGGCTTTAAAGATGTCCTGGACCCTGATGGGAGCGTCATGGAGGGTCTTCTTCCTGGAAGCTGCCTCCAGCTGCCTCACCTCATGTTGGGTGTTCACCTCCTCACTCTGTCCCTCTGTGATGTAGAGCTCAGTGTAGATGCTGCTGAGGAGGACTCCACGTCCTGGTTCACCTCCTTCAGTCACTCGTTCACATCTGCTCCTCAGACTGAGCTTATGTTCCTCTAAGGCCTCCTGCAGACCAACATCTGCTGAAGGAGAACAGACAGTACGACCAGTGAAGGCAACGCTTTGCATAATGTATAGACGTGTGATTATTCTACTTACTATGACCAGTGCTGCTCTGTGGTCCAGGCCTTGTTCTAGATCTTTTTCCATACTCTGGACAGGGGGAGTCTGATGAAGCTGACAGATATGATCTGTATGAAGCGATGTCCTGCCTGCAGAACCAGTGTCAGCTGTTACACATCAACCGCTTAATGACGTGGACAGAAAACAGCAGCTTCTCCTCAAACTCCTTTGTTTTCCTCTGTCTGCGTTGATGCTGTAGTAACACTGTCAGAATCTAATGAACGGTTTCTTCTGGTGACAATCATCCTTATATTATATATAACACACCTAGACCGTGTCCTCTGACAGGGAGGAGGTGGTTCTAGTTCTCAGAGCTTTACTGGTAGAGCTGCTCAGGTGGAACCGGGCTCTGACTGCTCATTACATGGGTCGGGTTCATTCTTTGATGGGTCTGATCACGTCATACGACGCTGAAGGGAGCAGCTGGCGTGTGTTCTTACTTTGCGCCTGCAGGTCCAGGTTCATCCCTGAAGTACGGAGGTGACTCCCGGGAGCAGTCGCTCTTCACAGACGCGCTGCTGAGCTCCGTGGAGCCTGGTCTCTGCCTGTAGCGCAGACCTCTGCAAACAAGAGCGTGTTTCTCATCATCGCATTCGTCTTTGCTCTGGTTAATCTTTACACAGTTTGTGTGGAGGATCCATTTAAAATGCTGATACTTCCTGTAGGCTTAGAACCAGTCAGCACCAGAACAAAGTGGATCTTACTTCGTATCTGAGGGTCCAGGTTCCTCTCTGAAGAATGGAGGCGAGTCCTTGGACCAGTGGCTTTGTCGTTCTGCCTCCTCGCAGTCCATCACCCTCTGGACTGTGGGAAAAACACACTGAGCCCCGGGAACAATACTCACACAGCTGATGACTACTAAACTACCAGCGTAGTAAAATACAGGAGCACCGAACCACGGTCTGCGTGTTCACCCGCTCAGACTCCGTACGTACCACTTTAAATAACTACTCACACTACACAGCTCCCCATTACTCTGATGTGCTGCATGGCAGCAGCACGGTGGCCTCAGACTGATCTCAGACCAGTCCTCAGGCTTCAACACTGGAACAGTAGGGGTGGATTAACCCTTACCGGCCGCGAGTGTCCGCTCCCTGCTTGCTTTGGGCCAGTTGCTCGTCCTCTTCTCACACTTCCTGGGTATCACATGGCAGCTGCTCACAGCTTCTCATTGGACCAGTGCTCACGGAGCCTCCAGGACCAGAGCTCCTCCCCTATGACATCAGAGGGAGACAAACAAGGAAGAGATGAGAGGACTGCTCTCAAAGACGAAGGCATCAGGATGCGTTACTGCAAATATGCACAAAGTGGGAGCTCAACACACTCGGCCCAACCAGAGAGCAGCGCCACCTGCTGTCCAGAGGAATAATTCATCCGGTGACGTGGAAGAAAGTGAAGCTTCGATGGACAGATACTCTACAGACGCTGTTAAACAACAAGCTATGTGAATTTTAATTATAGCTGCACATTTACAGTAAGACAGAAAGCAAACAAACACGTTTACCACCATCCAGTTACACAGGGAAGCACAGACACTGTTCCAAAGAAAAACACTACGACCGGTCACGATTCTCATGAAACATAATACACAACATAAACAAATGATTTACAATTTAAATATACGCGTTACAGGACAAGAAGCAAAACAGAATATTAATGTGAATATTCTAAAACTGACGCGTCCAGATTATAAACAGGAGGAGTCTCAGTGTGCAGATCCAGAGGAGCACAGGGATGATTGGGGAGCTGATCTCAGATCAGTGCCAACACTGAGTCGTCTCCACTTCCTCTGGTTCCGCCGTCGGTCGGTACTGGATGAAGTTCTCCTCTTCACTCTACCTCCAGTAACACGGACCAGTCAGAACCGCCACACAAACCGCTGCTGCTTCCACATCTGGATCATCAGGGTCTCAGCAGTTTGACCCTTCATGTCCTGGAGACACGAACAAAAACTGAGCTGACTCTGTCTGGTGCTTCTGGGTGGGTGACGTCACTTTACACGTTAACCTGCTGGCACCAGCATCACCTCATGCTACAGAAACCACTTCCTGTGGTGTCACGTGCTTTAATACGACACAGATTCATTTATGTTTGGGTAACGATGTGATTTCGCGTGAGGTGGGACGGGCTGGACCTCACTTTAGAAAAGCTTTGGACATCTCACTGCCTCACTTAGCTTCCTGTTTAGTCACTTTAGAAAAAAAGCTACTTGCACTGCACCACAACACTTGTTCTATATGTGTGTATGCAGATTTTTATTTTTATGTCTATACATCTGCATTTATATATTCTTATAGTCATATATATTTTAGAAGATATGTTGTATGTCTGCACCAGCGCCTGAGGGAAACGCAATTTCACTTCTCTGTATGTATGTACATGTGGTAGAACTGACAATAAACTTAAACTTGAAGCACAGCTGGTCCCTGACAAGCTGCAGGAGCTTAGTCTGAAAAGCACAGAGAAACTACAACAGATGTAGATGTAGCTGTTAGTGGTTTGGTGGAAAAACTGTGTAGTACTGCATAAAGCATAAACCATAATAATTCACGGTTTAGTGTCACTACAACGTCCTCATCGTTAATCTCAGAACAGAACTGAAAACTGGGTCTGACCTCAGAGTCTGCAGTCGACAGCCTGAACTCTCCAGGAAAACACACAGACGCTCCACTGCTGGGTCCTTCAGCTGGTTGTCACTCAGGTCCAGTTCTGTCAGATGGGACGGGTTGGACTTCAGAGCTGAGCCCAGACTAGAACAGCTGGTCTCTGACAACCTGCAGCGACTCAGTCTAAAGACGATATGAGCAAAAGAAGTAGTAGTTTAAGATGCAGAAACTCTGACCATACAAACCACACTAACGGATGAATAACTGAACTAAACTGGGTCTGACCTCAGAGTCTGCAGGCAACAGCCCGGACTCTCCAGGAAACCACACAGATGCTTCACTCCTGGATCCTGCAGGTTGTTGCAGCTCAGGTCTAGATATGTCAGATGGGACGGGTTGGACTTCAGAGCTGAGCTCAGAGTAGAACAGCTGGTCTCTGACAAACCGCAGGACCTTAGTCTGAATGAAGAACAACGCTTCAGCATCACTACGATGTCACAGCGTTGGCTAGAACCAGCACAACGTTTCAAACGTAAGTTAGCGCAGGGTAAAACCAAAGAGGAATCTACAATATTAGTTGCATCGTGTCAGACAACATCTGACCTTTAACCTGTGGGCTGACCACAGGTTAATAACCATCTCTTCCTGTTGACTAAAGCTCACACAGCCTGTGAACCGACCTCAGAGACTCCAGGCGACAGTCTGGACTCTGCAGGAAACCACACAGGTGCTTCACTCCTGGATCCAGCAGCTGGTTGTCATTCAGCTCCAGGTCCCTCAGGTAGGACGGGTTGGACTTCAGAGCTGAGGCCAGACAGGCACAGCCGGCCTCCGACAAGCCACAACGGCGTAACCTGGTGACACATGAAGCAGCATTACGTGCCGCATTAGCCAGGACACGATCGTTTACCACGTCAAATAAGGTGAAATGCGTCGTCTCTGCGGTGAATCATGTGAAGCTGACCAGCAACATAAAGCAGGACATCTGGACACATCTCACCTGAGTGTCTTCAGTCTACAGTTGTGATTGCTCAGTCCAACTGACAACAGTTCTACGCCAGAGTCCGTGAGCTCGTAGTTGGCGCTCAGGTCCATGTCTGTGAGGTGGGAGGGGCTGGACCTCAGAGCAGACACCACCGCTTCGAGGTGAATGTTAGTGAGGCCACAGTTACAGATTCTGTGATTACAGAAGGAGACGCTTCAATAAATACGATGCTCATCACAACCCTGTAAAATAAACTTAGGGACCAAATCGTTAGAACAGCCATGAACTCAGTTAACCAGGTTTGAATGTAATGGAATCTCTGACTGACAAATGTTTTACCGCCTTTACTCACTGAGCCTTTCTGCAGTTCCTCACAACTGGAATCAGTTTTTGTCGTCCCTCCACTGATGTGTTGTACTTCTTTAAGTTCAGCTCATCCAGAACCTCCTCTGACATCTGCAGCATGTAGGCCAGAGCTGAGCAGTGGATGGCAGAGAGTCTCTGCTCTGATATCTTCCCTGACTTCAGGAACTCTTGGATCCTCTCATGGACTGAATGGTCGTTCATCTCCACCAGACAGTGGAAGATGTTGATGCTTCTGTCTGGAGAGACATCATATGTGTTCATCTCCTTCAGATTGTTGATGACCGTCTGGGTGATCTCTGCACTGTTCTGTGTGTGACCCATTAGACCCCCTAAGACTCTTTGGTTGGACTCCAGACAGACGCCATGAAGGAAGCGAGCAAACAGGTCCAGGTGGCCGTTTGGACTTTGGAGGGATTTCACCATTGCTGAATTCAGAAAATTCTTAAGAAAGTAGTTTTTGGAAAAAGGTGTTCTTTGAGATATTCCTAAGAAAGTCTTCAGCACCTTTATCTTCCTGTTGGTGAAGCAGTGCATCATGTAAACAGCAGCCAGAAACTCCTGAACACTCAGATGAACAAAGCAGTAAACTGTTTTCTGCAGGATCACGCTCTCTCTCCTGAAGATCTCTGTGCAGACTCCTGACTGCACCAAGGCCTCTGTGGCGTCTAGACCACACTGCTCCAGGTCTTCTTGGTAGAACATGATGTTTCCTTTCTCCAGATGTTCAAACGCCAGCCTCCCCAGCTTCAGGACAACTTCCCTGTCAGCCTCCGTCAGCTCCCGTGGACTCGTCTCACGTCCTTCGTCGTACTTGTTCTTCCTCCTCCTGGTCTGGACCAGCAGGAAGTGTGAGTACAGGTCCGTCAGGGTCTTGGGCAGCTCTCCTCTCTGCTCTGTGCTCAACATGTGCTCCAGAACCGTAGCAGTGATCCAGCAGAACACTGGGATCTGACACATGATGTGGAGGCTCCTGGACGTCTTGACGTGGGAGATGATTCTGCTGGACAGCTCCTCGTGGCTGGATCTCCTCCTGAAGTACTCCTCCTTCTGGGCGTCGCTGAAGCCTCGTACTTCTGTGACCCTGTCCACACACGTAGGAGGGATCTGATGGGCCGCCGCAGGGCGGGAAGTGATCCAGACCAGAGCCGAGGGAAGCAGGTTCCCCCGGATGAGGTTGGTCAGCAGCGCGTCGACCGATGACTCGTGCGTGACGTCGGACACGACCTCCCTGAGGCTGAAGTCCAGGGAGAGTCTGCTTTCATCCAGGCCGTCAAAGACGAACAGCAGCTTCCAGGCAGCGAGCTGCTCTGCTGGGACCTTCTGTAACGTGGGATGGAAAACACGGAGCAGCGTGAGCAGACTGTGCTGCTGGTCTCTGACCAGGTTCAGCTCCCTGAACGACAGCAGAACCAGCAGACTGACATCTGGGTTTTCTCTGCCCTCTGCCCAGTCCAGGCTGAACTTCTGCACCGAGAAGGTTTTACCAACACCAGCCACGCCGTTGGTCAGAACCAGTCTGATGGGTGTCTGTGGGTCGGAGGCTTTAAAGATGTCCTGGACCCTGATGGGAGCGTCATGGAGGGTCTTCTTCCTGGAAGCTGCCTCCAGCTGCCTCACCTCATGTTGGGTGTTCACCTCCTCACTCTGTCCCTCTGTGATGTAGAGCTCAGTGTAGATGCTGCTGAGGAGGACTCCACGTCCTGGTTCACCTCCTTCAGTCACTCGTTCACATCTGCTCCTCAGACTGAGCTTATGTTCCTCTAAGGCCTCCTGCAGACCAACATCTGCTGAAGGAGAACAGACAGTTGGAGTAATGTGCTTCACATACTTTGTTGCTTTTAGATTCAGACAGCTTAGAGTCCAGTTGGAGACAGATTCGTGTTGTGTTGGTCATTCCTGAATTTTTTTATATCCAGCAAATCTGCTGTTAAGCTGCTCAGGACTAGTCGAGCATGGTCACATCTCTCTATATCTACATATATAGAGAGATGTTTCCAAAACCAAAGTTAGGAATCTGTCTTACTCTGGACGGTGCTGGTCTGATGGTCCGTCTGTGGTCCAGCTCTGGATGGTTGTCCACACTGGGGACAGGACGAGTCTGCTGATGGTCCAGACTGGTCCCAGTATGAGGTGATGCACTGTCTGCAGAACCGGTGTCCACAGCTGGTAGAGACTGGATCCGTCAGAACCTCCTGACACTCACAGCAGGACGGCTGCTCAGGCACATGACTCCTCTTCTTCCCTCTGTAGATGTGAACAGAGACTCACGCACTAAGCTAAGTATTCATATAAAAGATGTTCATCCAATGTTCACACATTCACAGAACCGATGATGAGTCAGGTTGCTACTCGTCAGCATACACTTCACATATGTCACAATCTATGAGCTCATACACAGTAAAACTGTATTTAATGTAAAGTCAAAGCCGTTGTCTGTGTTAATGTTTGTTCAGCCTAACAGCAGCATTTTGCCCAGTTGACATGGTCTGAAATGTAAATCATCACATTTTCTGCTCTACTACTTTGTGTGTGAGGGTCCAGTGTCGTTGCTGAAGTACGGAGGTTCTTCTCTGGACACGTGGCTCTTCACAGACACACCGGAGGCTGCAGGCGCTGATCTCTGACTCCTGTAACCGCCGAGGAGGAAGTAAAGCAAATACTGGCGTCAACGGCTTCATTGCCTGAAACAACAGCATCTTTGGGATTCAAAGGTTAAAGTGGAGATGAGGATGAATCCACAGTGAACGCTGCCTCATGATTTGATGGAATTAAATCAAAATCACGTTGTGCCAAGTCATCAAGATTTAAAAGGCAGAGTCTAAAAGAGAGTTAGAGACACAGACATTTTACAGTACTTTCATTATTAACTGACTGATGTTTCAGTAAATCCGTTTCTGACTTTATCTCTGAGGGTCCAGTGTCGTTGCTGAAGTACGGAGGTTCTTCTCTGGACACGTGGCTCTTCACAGACACACCGGAGGCTGCAGGCGCTGATCTCTGACCTTGGCCTTCACCCCTGCAAACACAACACTTCAGTCACAGAGTTGAAACTACATAGCTGACGGCACAGGAGGCTTGTTTGGTGATTTGAGCCTGGCTGAAGGCGAGAGAGGCTTCGACTGACTCTGCTGTCGAACAAACAACAGGGAGACGTCACGTCTCCAAACAAATCCATCAGGACAAACGGAGGCTCGCGTTCCACTGCAAACAGACGAACTGTCCTGAAGGCAAGAACGGCTCCAACCCGCCACCAAGGTGCAACTGCTGCCTGGCACACGACCTCAGCTCCCTCTTACTTCACATCCAGGCATCGCCGCTTACGCCGCTGGGCTGCAGGTCCACGTGTTTCCCGGCTGCTGCTCATCTTCTGGACTCAGACACCAGGAAACAGGAACCAGCGACGCGCAGTAAGGAGACGGAACAAGTCAAACGGGTTTGTTCAGGAGGAAACTGGTTGCTTGATCAGCTCTGTAGCCCACAGACACAAGGCTCAGACTACAGGAACACAGCTGCTGAACAGCCGCGGTTTCCTGCTCTCACTCGGTGGGAGCAGCCTCCCATAAAAACATGTGACGTTCTCTCTGTCAAGTGGAGTAAAGGTGAATTTAACTGGAGCCGACTCCTCAGTGGCAAATACAAGCTAGGACAAGCGCTAGCTGAAAGCTAATCTAGCTAATCAGCTTTACCTAATGTTAGCTAAACCTGATCTAAAGTTAGCTAAACCTGATCTAACGTTAGCTAAACCTGATCTAACGTTAGCTCAAGCTGATCTAACGTTAGCTCAAGCTGATCTAAAGTTAGCTAAACCTGATCTAAAGTTAGCTAAACCTGATCTAAAGTTAGCTAAACCTTATCTAATGTTAGCTAAACCTGATCTAAAGTTAGCTAAACCTGATCTAAAGTTAGCTAAACCTGATCTAAAGTTAGCTAAACCTTATCTAATGTTAGCTAAACCTGATCTAAAGTTAGCTAAACCTGATCTAAAGTTAGCTAAACCTGATCTAAAGTTAGCTCAAGCTGATCTAAAGTTAGCTAAAGCTGATCTAAAGTTAGCTAAGTCAGCTCCCGTGGTGCTGTTCATTTGCAGACGGCTGTGGGTGAGAACCTGCTCAGTGTTCGCCTCCTTCCTCCAGAGAAGTTTTCCTTCCAGCAGTGTTTATTCTGCAGCAGCCTCTGCTTTGTGTTTACAGCTCAGCAAACAACTGGATTAATTTCTTTTGATTGTCTATGTTTCATCAAAACACAGATAAAATAAACAGTATTTGGATTTAAGATGGGAAAAATAAAGTTGTGTTGTTATTTTTTTATTACAAATCCTCTTCAATACAAAATAAATAATATTAATAATTTCAAACATTATCTCATCATTTCATTTTTTTTACCTTCCTCCTTGATAACGGTTCAGCAGCCTGTCTGACAGGACTGGAATCGAGCTCGGCTTCACTGCAACATGGAACAAACTTCCTGACATTGTGGGTTTCATCTTGTCCCTTTGGGACATAGAGGAAGACTGAAAAAGGCCCTGAAGTGTGCGTTTCGCTACCACAAACTCCGGCTAGAGAGAAATAACCCGAGTGGCCTGCAGCTTCTCTAGGCCACAGCCGGGATGAAATACTGCAGCGACACGTCTTCATGCAGCAGAATCAGGTGGACGACTCTCTGATGGACGATATCTGACAAGAGACACACGATTACGTGACGGACCAAACAGCAAAGTCGAGGAGCCTCATCAGTGCACAGGCCTTTCCCAGCAGGACGCCAGGTTCTGCGTGGACTTACTGCACATGGCCTTGCTGGGGTTCACCTGCTGCCCCATGAGGAACTGCTGCAGCTTCCTGATGTCTACGCGGGCCTCGGCCATGGCCTCTGGGTCCCTGCCCTGAGAGGGCTCGCCCCCCTGGGAAGCGTCATCACCTGCAGTGGAGGAGGTAGAAGGATGTGTGAAACAATCGGCACAACATGAAGCTGTGCAATTCAAACAAAACAAACGTGTTTATACCCCATGGAGGGTTCCCCAGGTCTTTGAAGTGAGTGGTGACAGAAACCAGATCGGTCTCGATCTCCAGATTCATCTCTCCGTTCATGTTGGCCTCGATGACCTGATAAACACACACACACTTCAGTTTAATGAATGAATTCATCTGGAGACAACAATACCAATAAAACCTTTTCATATCATGTAAGCTCCTTAATCAAGGCTTCTATACTACACCACCAGCTTTTCATCACATCTGAACTTGGGTGAAGCTTGGTGATTATGGTCCTTACCAGGAAGTTGGAGAGATTCTTCATCCTGTCGACAACGTTCTTCATGGTCTTCAGAGGAGGCAGGTAGATGCTGACCTGCAGGAACAGACATTCTGCGTTTCATGACTGCTGTCCTGCTGTGTCGCCATGTTTGAAGACTCAAAGTACAAACTGCAGGATTGTGGTCCACAGCCGGTCACTCACATCAAAGTCTGGCACGCTCGGCTCTTTGAATTCATGCCACAGTCTCCGGGGGATGACGTCAACAGGGACATCGTGAGTGACGACGCGACTGATGCTGGACAGCGTGGGCTGGACAGAGCAGAGGGAGGACGTCGTTTATTTGAAAGCTACAGTTAAGCCTGCTGTAACACGTTTTTAGGCCACATGGTTGGTTTTCTACTGGCTGGATGAGTGACCATTGAACATTTTGCCTGGACTATTTGCTGTCTTTGTTTCTGTTTGGGCGCAAACTAAACAACAGCAAAACGAGTTGAGCAGCAGTTTCTCAGTCTCACCAGCTCGGCAGCGATGGTGAGGCAGGGACAGTGCTTCTTGGTCAGTTTGACCTTCACCGACTTGGCGTTCTGGACGGTCTTCAAGGCTCTGGAAAGGTTCTCTGGGGTCACTTCAAGACAAATCTCATTGTCCTCAGAGGACACACCCTCCATCTGGTACTCGTCGAAGAAGTTGGCCTGTGGAGGCGAACAACAATTCATCTCGAGGTAGAACAAGGTCCCTTCACCTGAAGCCCCACAGACAGACTGGCTAAAGAGGTTCTGCAGCTCTTGCCTGGGACAGCTCGCACCACATGCTGACGCCTCCGTTGGCCACTTTACCGCACAGGACGAAGAACAGGTTGTCCGGGGTGAGGCGCAGGACGCACGTCTTGGTCAGCTTGGAGATGGTGGTGATGACACCTGGAAGGAACCACAACACAGAGTCAGCAACGACCGCTCTCAGCCTGGACAACCAGGGCTGACGTTACCGCACACGTCCCAGCAGGTCAGAGGTGGGAGAAGCTAACAGCGTAGCCTCTAGTTCATTAGCTTTAAACGCAGCTTACGGCTGAAGTGTGTGAGACAAGCAAAGTCGACCATCTTCGCCCGGAACTTCATCCTGCGTTGTCACAGCTCGCGACCTCAGATTCTCCTCTGAAGACGCGTTAACCTGTAAAGTTAGATGCTTGGGTTTGACTGGAGGCGGGAGTTTGTTTGGCCCGTCCGTGTGTAAGGTCCGACGGAAACAACAGCAGCCAACTGGTTCCGGAACTTCCCGTTTACTTTGTTCCGCTATAACGTTTTACCCTCGTGTCTAACTGTGTTTTTACATCTTTTGGTTATTACGTGTCGTAGATAAAAGTCTTGTAGTTTCTCTTTTACGTTTGCGGCATGTGGAGGAAGAAAACGACAAACAGCTGCAGGAAGTAACTAAACATTTTACTACAGCTCAGTCAGTTGCGATTTTCCATTTCACGTTGCTTCCATTCCTCAGAAAAGTGTTCTGATATAATTGTTATTTTCATCAGTCTTTCAGCTTTTAATCTAAATCAAATAAAATGCCAAGGCATCATTTACCCGTCACTATAAGGTAAACAGATTTTACATTAACCTTCTACATAAATCAACGCTGGTGTGTCTTAAATGTTACTACTAATTTAAACTTCAGAGCTTGTACTTGAGTAAAAATTCGTTTTTTATTGCAATGGAGTATTTTTCATGAAATACTTGATCATTGTGTTTGTGTAAACACCTGAAACTGATCAGTAATAACCTAAACAATAAAAGGCCTGTGTGTGAATAAGAAGGAAACAGGGTGTCACAAATAAAGACTGGGTTCTAATTTGCTCTCCTTAATCTTCTGGCTTATTAGTTTTGAAACAAAGGAATTTCAGACGGCTTCTTCCCTAAGCTCCTTAAATATCTGGACCAGAGTCGGTTCATTCAAGATTAGTTTCAGCGCTGACCTGAAAACATCAGACAATGAAGAATGAGGTTTTGTGCTAAGTGTATGTAATAGAACCGGTTGATCTATCAGCTGACTGTGACTAAGTAAAAAAACCCAGAACAACAGTTTTCTACATAACCTGTCGCCTTATGTGTGAAGTATCTTTTGCAGATACTTTTACCTCTGCAGCTGCTTTTCCACTGTGTGAGGTTCTACCAGCAGCGGCCCAGAGAAGTGAACTGAACTATATAGTGTTTGATCCTCTTATTGCCTTGTTTCCGTATTAATCCAGGTCTAATATTCAGGGTAAACCGCGCGTCATCTGGGCCATCGAAAGGCGGGTCCAGCCTCCTATTGGCTGCCAGCCCCGCGCGGGGACCAATCGCAGCCCGCCGTGGTTGCTAAAGCAGGTGCAGCTGCGCCGGTGCTCAGTCCCGGTGCAGGCGCTCGTCCCCGGTCGCTGAGCCGCTGATCGTCTCGATGGCGCCGCTCTCCATCCAGTCCGGAGTGAAATACGCCAAGACTCTGCTGCCGGAGACTCTGGTGAAGTGGGTGAACGTCTGCTCGCGGTGCCGGTGTGATGAGTGTAAATCTACGCAGCTGACTGTGTTGTGTACCTGCCAGGTCCGTGTCTTCGGTCCAGACCACGCTGACCCGCCACATCCTGCCTTCGGCCCAGCCGCGCTGCTTCAGGGTCTGCAGCCACAGCCGCAGGCGGCGGAGGCGCCTGGTGGCCTCGTCTCTGGAGGAGCTGCTGGAGCAGGTCGACCCTCCGTAACAGTGACGGCTTCCGCTGGAGAAACGTTCTGCTCAGTGACGCTTTGGTTCCTTTGGGTCGCAGGCAGCCAGGGTTTTCATGTTGTCCTGCCACTTCCTGACCCTGGTTCTGGAGGAGGACGGGACCGTGGTGGACACGGAGGAGTTCTTCCAGTCTTTGCCCAACAACACGTCGCTGATGGTGCTGGAGGACGGAGAGATGTGGACCAAGAACAAGGTGAGAGTGGCTCAGGCTTATGAAGTGGCTCGTTACGCCAGATGTGGACCGAACGGAGGAGCGGTGACACGTTCCTCCACCAGGTGGCAGCACCTTCGAACCCAAGCACTGATGAACCTGCGAGAAGGTCCAGCTGTGACAGGAACCCACCCACGGTTTGCTTTCCCTCCTCAGATCTTCCCGAGCTTCCGTCAGCCGAAGAGGAATGGGGTCGCTAAACTGACCTTTGACCTCTACAAGCTGGACCCTAAAGACTTCCTGTGCTGCTGTGCCATCAAGGCCACTCTGTACGAGATGTACACGGTCTGCTACGACTTGAGGTGCACCAGGATCAAACAGGTCTTCAAGTGAGTCACGGTGAATCCAGCGGTTAGAACGAGAATGGGCTGGAGTAATCTGGTTACTGTCTGATCTGGAGTAATCTGGTTACTGTCTGATCTGGAGTAATCTGGTTACTGTCTGAGTCTGCAGTAATCTGGTTACTGTCTGAGTCTGCAGTAATCTGGTTACTGTCTGAGTCTGCAGTAATCTGGTTACTGTCTGAGTCTGCAGTAATCTGGTTACTCTCTGATCTGGAGTAATCTGGTTACTGTCTGATCTGGAGTAATCTGGTTACTGTCTGATCTGGAGTAATCTGGTTACTGTCTGAGTCTGCAGTAATCTGGTTACTGTCTGATCTGGAGTAATCTGGTTACTGTCTGAGTCTGCAGTAATCTGGTTACTGTCTGAGTCTGCAGTAATCTGGTTACTGTCTGATCTGGAGTAATCTGGTTACTGTCTGATCTGGAGTAATCTGGTTACTGTCTGATCTGGAGTAATCTGGTTACTGTCTGATCTGGAGTAATCTGGTTACTGTCTGATCTGCAGTAATCTGGTTACTGTCTGATCTGGAGAAATCTGGTTACTGTCTGATCTGGAGTAATCTGGTTACTGTCTGATCTGGAGTAATCTGGTTACTGTCTGATCTGGAGTAATCTGATTACTGTCTGATCTGGAGTAATCTGGTTACTGTCTGATCTGGAGTAATCTGGTTACTGTGTGATCTGGAGTAATCTGGTTACTGTCTGATCTGGAGTAATCTGGTTACTGTCTGGTCTGCAGTAATCTGGTTACTGTCTGGTCTGCAGTAATCTGGTTACTGTCTGATCTGGAGTAATCTGGTTACTGTCTGATCTGGAGTAATCTGGTTACTGTCTGATCTGGAGTAATCTGGTTACTGTCTGATCTGGAGTAATCTGGTTACTGTCTGATCTGGAGTAATCTGGTTACTGTCTGATCTGGAGTAATCTGGTTACTGTCTGATCTGGAGTAATCTGGTTACTGTCTGATCTGGAGTAATCTGGTTACTACCTCAGTCTGGAGTAATCTGATTACCGGGCCCGTCTGGAGTAATCTGATTACTACTCTGGTTGCTTTCAAGGCCTCCGCCCCGCAGTAAAGCTCAGCCTGACGTTGCGTCTGTTCCTCCAGGGCGGGGCTGCGCTGCGTCGCCTTTCTGACCCGCTTGGCCGGACAGATGCTGCTCTACACGTCCTCGTCTCTGCTGCCGTTCACCGGAGAAGACGACTGAAGATGACGTCAGCTCGTCTTCCTGCGTTTGTTTTAAATGTGTTGTGTGATGTGAGAGCGTTTCTGATGTTGCTTTCAGTTCCTTGTGTCTGTAATAAACGGTTCTATGTGGTAAAGTGCGTGAGTCCAGGATGTGACGTCACCGTCCTGCCCGAGCAGCCGGTCAGTCCATCACGTGACCTCAGCGCAGCAGCTGCAGAGGAAGCGCAGCTGCCTGCAGGGGGCAGCAAACCGCCTGCTGCTATTTACGCTGCAGGGTTTGGCTTTAGCTGTTTTTACTGTAGCGCGTCCAACAATAAAACTTATCAGAACTTCATCTCATTCTACGATCACATATTTACTGGAACATGAAACGCTGAACCGGGTCACGGACTCGGACTCGCCCCCCCCGTCCCCGTCCCTCAGGGCGTGGTCGCGTGGACGCGCATAAGAGTCGGACGGGATGAACCCGGCGCGTGCTCCAGTTCCACAACAGCCGCACGAACCGACGACAGGCAGAAGTTTAGGCGTCCGAGAGGAAAGATGAGGGAGATCGTCCACATTCAGGCCGGACAATGCGGGAACCAGATCGGAACCAAGGTACTGACCCGGTTTGATTTTATGACTCAGAACTTTTTAGGTGAAGACAAACTGTCACGTGGTTGATGTCCATCTGTCTGTATATGATCCCTGAGCTTATTAAAACTCCTCTAAAGAAGCTGGATTTGGATTCATTTGCACACATTCACATAAAGAAAGTTCTGTTCGGTCGAACGGTTCCGCCTGCACTGAAGCCTTATAAGGCTGTGGTCCAAACCCCACCAGGGCTGGACGAGGGAGGCGAACTCTGAGCCCGTCAGACTATTCCAGGAATCTGAGGCAACACACACACAACCGTGTCAGTGCTGGGAAGCGACGCTGTGCTTATTAATAGAAGGATAATAGAGGGTTTCACTGCTGCAGGTCCACTGGACCTGTGTTCAGTCAGACAACGCAGCTCTGGGCACGTTTCAGCAACGAACCGTTCACCTGACGGTTCTATGTAACTGTCACAGCTGAGCAGGCAGTGAACGCACCGTGAGTCTGATCTCTCCTTCTCCTGCTTTGACCCAGTTCTGGGAAGTGATCAGCGATGAGCATGGGATCGACGCGGCAGGAAACTACGTGGGCGACTCGGCTCTACAGCTGGACCGGGTCAACGTCTACTACAACGAGGCCTCCTGTGAGTCCAGAACCTGTGATGAAGGAACAGGAGTAGACGACTTCAGAAAAATGAAACGGTGGATTTAAAGCGTTGCTCAAACAAATGGCTTCAGTCTCTGCTTTTGGTTTGTGCAGCACACAAATACGTCCCCCGGGCGGTGCTGGTCGACCTGGAACCAGGAACCATGGACAGCGTTCGCTCTGGAGCCTTCGGGCAACTGTTCAGACCAGACAACTTCATCTTTGGTAACAACTTCGTCTTTGGTAGATGTTTCACCGCGTTCTCTGTGACGCGTCTTTGCTCAGTCTCCACCTCCTCAGCCATTAAATGTGGGGGGTTAATAATGAGGATTGTGATTAGTAGGTAGTAGGTCAGCGTTTCTAAATGTCTTGTGGTGATCGTTTCACACGTCTGACTGATTGTCTGCAGGTCAGACAGGTGCAGGGAACAACTGGGCCAAAGGCCACTACACGGAGGGAGCCGAGCTCGTGGACTCGGTCCTGGACGTGGTGAGGAAGGAGTGCGAGCACTGCGACTGTCTGCAGGTGAAGACCAGGAAACGCTCTCGGTTCTGATTAGTCGAGCTGAGTCACTGTTAAAGACCCTGAGTTGGACCCAGGGCTGGGTTCACAATGAGTAGCGGGGGCCGGATCTACAGCAGGGCTGGGACGCGCTGCCTCGGCCCGGTCACGCCTTAAGTAGTATTTTGTGTTTGTCCGACATTAAAGACCTTTTTGGGGACAACGTGTTGCATAAATGGTTGAATCGTGGTTCTGATCATCTACCTGCAGGGTTTCCAGCTCACTCACTCTCTGGGAGGCGGCACCGGCTCAGGTATGGGAACGCTGCTGATCAGCAAGATCCGGGAGGAGTACCCCGACCGGATCATGAACACCTTCAGCGTCATGCCGTCACCCAAGGTACCAGGAGGTTCTTTAAGAGAACTCCTCTATGTCGGACTCCGTGTCCTCCTGCCTGTCCTGTTTACGCCGTCCTTTCTGACCCGCCAGGTGTCCGACACCGTGGTAGAACCGTACAACGCCACCCTGTCGGTCCACCAGCTGGTCGAGAACACAGACGAGACCTACTGCATCGACAACGAAGCCCTGTACGACATCTGCTTCCGCACTCTGAAGCTCACCACCCCCACCTACGGAGACCTGAACCACCTGGTGTCGGCCACCATGAGCGGCGTGACGACGTCGCTCCGCTTCCCTGGACAGCTCAACGCCGACCTCCGCAAGCTGGCCGTCAACATGGTGCCGTTCCCCCGCCTCCACTTCTTCATGCCAGGATTCGCTCCTCTGACGGCGAGGGGCAGCCAGCAGTACCGGGCGCTCACCGTCCCCGAGCTCACCCAGCAGATGTTTGATGCGAGGAACATGATGGCGGCCTGCGACCCTCGCCACGGACGCTACCTGACGGTCGCGACCGTCTTCCGCGGGCCCATGTCCATGAAGGAGGTGGACGAGCAGATGCTGAACGTCCAGAACAAGAACAGCAGCTACTTCGTGGAGTGGATCCCCAACAACGTGAAGGTGGCCGTCTGCGACATCGCTCCACGCGGGCTCAAGATGGCCGCCACCTTCATCGGCAACAGCACGGCCATCCAGGAGCTGTTCAAGCGGATCTCGGAGCAGTTCTCGGCCATGTTCCGCAGGAAGGCCTTCCTGCACTGGTTCACGGGCGAAGGCATGGACGAGATGGAGTTCACCGAGGCCGAGAGCAACATGAACGACCTGGTGTCCGAGTACCAGCAGTACCAGGAGGCCACCGCCAACGACGGCGAGGAGAACTTCGACGACGAAGAGGACGAGATCAACGAGTAAAGAGGCCGGAGTCAGAGAACAAGTCCAGTAGATGTTTGCTTCAAAGGTCAAATCATTCAGAACCGACTGTGGGACGAATTTAGTCACTTGCAAATAAGATTAACTCCAGATTCTGGTTCCCTTTAAAGGGGACCCGACGGCCCCACAGTCGGCGTATTTGTTAACCGTGTTACAGCATCAGTTCGACATGATGATAACCTGAAATAAACCGAATAAACGCAGTAACTCAGTAGTTCTGGGTCTGGGACAACACTAATGAAGGCACCGCTGCGTTTGCATCACTGGGCCTCTGGTCACTGTTGGTTTTTGTTCTACTGAAGGCTGGAATAAAAGCTTCTGTGAAGTGCGTCGCGGCGTCGAGCCTTTGTGTCAGACAGAGCCCAGCTGTGAACGGCCGCTAATCCGGCCTCGCTCAGCCTGGCTGTCAGAACTGATTCCCCAGCACTTCTGTTTGTGTCGCGGATTATGTGAACCCTCACCGTCCAAGCCAAAGCTGCTGGGCTCAGGTCTGTGGCTGCTCTCCATGTGTGGCTCATCCGGCTGAGTCCAGCAGTCGGTGTCTGTGCTGTGCTTGAATCCGGGTTGGAACGTTAACCCGGTTGACCTGCGGGACGGAGGCGAAGGCGTCGGCAGGACAAACGGTTTATCTCTGCAGCTGGACACGAGCTTCCTCTGCTTCTTCTACTAATGTGTCAGAATGAATCACAGTAGAAATAAAAGGGTGAAACCGACATTAAACCAAAGCCACAACCAAACGGGAATGAAATACATACAGAACAAATTCATGTTAGAGTCAGAAACATTTATCAGCTTGACCCTCGTCTTCTTTTCTGCCTTTTCTCACGTGTTCTTGTTTCCTTGTTTCCTCTTTTTCATGTCCTCTCCTTGTTTCCTTTCCTCTCCTAGTTTCCTCTCTTCCATGTCCAGGTTTCTTGCACTCATCACCAGCAGCCACTAGGGGGAGCTGTAGCTCTGACCTCCCAGCCTTTGAGCATCTCTTCAGGTTCAGAGCAAACGTCTGCGTCTCATCTAAGGGATCGTGAATCTGAGGCGTTTGCTGCCGTCGGCAGCTTCTGAGCACGTTTCACTCATTGAACCACCTGTGAGATAATTGGCTGCTGCTAACGAGGAGGCTTTGACGAGCGAGCGGCTGAAACCAGCAGCTCTGTGATCGAGCAGCTCGCTCGGAAAAGCTTCTGCTGCGAGAGTGAATATTCAGAGAAGCTGGAGTTGGTTCATTTACAGGATCCACAACCAACCAAATACTTACTGAGTTAACGTCACCTACTAATCTCTAATTTCAGCATCTGGATCATTTTAGAGAAGACACAAACACGAAAAACCGTCTCCTCATCCTTTACTCGTGCGTCTATTCCCATCTCTCCGTTTTAGGAAGGATTCACTATGCGACTGATGCCCAGACACGAGCTTCCTGTGTCTGAAACCGTTTCTCTGTTACAGATTCCAGTTCAGTTCACGTAAACCGATGCTGAAGGGATCTAGTTACACTGAGTTTGCTTCCTTCACTACAAACTCCAGCTTTGGTCACTGGATCAGTGTGAAGTGAACGTCAGTCACGGCGCGTTTTAAAAATAAGCTCCAGACAAGCGGCTGCACTTTCTTTGTTGGCACAAGTTTATTGGCATTTTTACAAAAAGGGCAATTACCGACATGCCTCGGGCCTCAGAGCTGTTTTCATGGGAGCGTCTGGGTGGAGCGGTGGGTGAGAAAGAGGGAGGGGGGTCGAGCAAAGGAGGAAGAAAGGGGAAGGGAGATAAATAGGGTGAGTGCTTTTAATTTGGCGAGGCTCAGTGGAACTGACTTTGGGGACTGCTGCCGTGGTAACGGGTGGAGGAGGCGGTGGGGGGGTACAGTAGCATGAAAATTCAAGGCGGGGTGAGGAGAGGCTGATGGGGGGAGGAAGACGAGGGGGAGGGGGAGGGGTCTTTCCAGCTGAGGAGCTGCTTCACTGCTCCCCGAGGAAAAGGAAAAGTCAGGAGCACAGCGGCTGTCGGAGGAAGGAAGAGGAGTGGGCTGAGCAAGACTCCCTCTCTCCCTCCAGTGTGGAGCCGCACAGCGTGGACGCAACCGGCAGACGTCAGTCGGCGGCAGCAGCATCTGTACCTGCTGCTCCAGAGCCAGAGCAGGGTCACGGTTTGCTGCGTCTGACTTTACTGCCACAGGGACAAAGGCGTCGGGTCTGTTTCTGGATTCGAATCCTGGATGTTGGACCTAATCGTCAGCAGCAGAGGGAAGCATCCAGAGGACTTGAAGGTTAGTTGTGGTTCCGATCCGAGGACACGAGTCCGTGCTGAACTTACTGAAGTTTAGACGGAGGCTGAAGCGACGCTCGTTGATGGATGAGGCGGGATTACACAACCTCCTGTGCTTTTACTCCTCTTTCCCCTTAAAAGAGACCAGTGTGTGGTGAGAACAGGCTGTTCTGTGTTGCAGCCTTTACGTTTCAGAGATTCACGGCGGCTCCTGCCTCCAGCTCGAGGGCTTTGAAGTCGACCTGCTCTAAATTTGCCAGTATTTCAAACGTGACATTGAGGAGATAATTGCAGGATTTGGCTCCAGGTGCTTCAGGAGCCGCTGCAGTGGGAGGAGATCTGGAGGCTGTTCAGGGATTTTGGAGCTTGGCACCTGTTGCAATCGAGGAATCCTGAAGGTTTCCTACCGGAGAAAGCAGCTGCATCGTTCAAAGCGGTTCCACCAGAGCAGAGCTGGACGCATTCACTGAAAGATCAAACCTATGAGCTCATATAAATAGCGGTTAAGGGCAGACTGTGTCCCGGGAGCCGCGGCGAACAGCTGCAGCCGTCGCTTCTCTGCCCCACATTCCCAGCAACTAGACGCACCAGGACATTTAAGGCGTCTTCTCCTGGATCCTGCAGGATTCGCTGAGTCCGACGTCGTCTGGGCAGCGTCTCTCCTCCGTGTTTTGCTCTGCGGTCGTTCGCTCGGTTCATAGTTTGGATGCTTGGGGTAAAGCTCGGCAGCCACAGCAGGGCCCTGTAAGAAGAGCTTAATGATCAGGGCTTTGCCTCAGCTGCTGGGCAGGAAACGGATCAAACCAGACAACCGACAGGTCTCCAGCTGTCGGAGCCGCTCTCCGTTCACGAGCCCTTCGTGAACTCTGGAGAAAATGAGCTTGTCAGTTTGGCTCAGAGTCACTTTTAAACTTTAAGCTGATGTTCAGAACTTATTTAAAGCTTTTCATCAAGGAACCGTCTTCAGCTCTGCAGTCGTAAAAGCTCTTTGGTAGCCATCAGCAAAGTATTTTCAACATCAAGGAAACATGTGTGGACCTGACATTTGTCGCTGAATGAACCCGGAGCGGGTCGTTTCTGGATGTTTCCTTTTGCCTTTTTCAGAGCGTCGCCTCTGTTCTGGACGGACCTCGTGTTGGGTTGCGTGAATCTGAACGTGCGGCGAGATGCGGCGCTGCCAACGGCCGAGACACACGCATCCCACAGCGACGCCACCAGTTATTTCCTGTTGCTCAACATTTGTTGACTCTCTGTGACTGAATAAATCAGCAGTCGGATGTAAAAACACAATCGTAGAAAAAGCACGAACGAACAAAATGTCCAGCTATTCTTGTGGAAACGCTGCAGAGCCGAGCGGGTCGGGGACGTTGGGCTCTAGGTGAACGGATCCAGGCTGTGCTGCTCTGCTAACTCTGCTTTTAAATCCAAACCATCTGGACTTTTCTGGTTCTCGTTTTCGTCAAATCCTTTAGACCAAAACACTTAGATTTCCCTGCAGCATCTGTTGGAGACAGATGAAAGTCCTGACATCATGTAGCTTCTGCCTGTAGTTGGACCGTTTCTGTCGACCACTCGCCGGGTTTGTGTCGACCCTCCGCTGTCCAATGCTCCCTGGAGGACTGGGGTCGGGCGCCGGCGGTCGCCGCAGGGCCTGCCTGCTCCGGTGCCTGGGCCTCAGGCGATGGTCCCGTCGGGGGACCCTGGTGTTTGCTCTGCTCTGGTTCGGCTCCTGGTTGTTCCTGAACGGTCTGGTTCTGGTCCATCGGAGCATCATGTCCGACCACTGCACCGACGACAAGAGCAAGAGGATCCTGCAGAGACTGGTGAGTCAGACCGTTTGTTTATCTGATAAATGCTGGTATGTTGGTGTCATTCAGATATTTCTGAAGGAAAACTCATCTGATGTAGCTTAGATCCTGCTGCACTGACCCTAACGTCACTTCATCCCCGGGTTCATCCCAGAGCCTAATAATAGTGTGAGCGACATCTGTTGTCCGTGTGAGATGAAAGCGTCGACTCCAGCTCACTTTTATCTATCAAACGGAAACGGCTGCGATGCTGCTTCGCTCACGGGTCTAATGAGCTTTAGGTTAAACGCTGCCCTGACTAACACAAGCCGACCGGCGGCAGCGCGGGTGTTGTCTCCACCGCAGCCCAAACACAGCATCAGGCTTTTCCAGTGTCACTGAAGGACGCGAACGTACGAACAGCAGAGAGCATTTCTGACACGCGTCACGTCCGACCCTCTGACATATTAAACCTCTTAGGCTCCAAAGGAGAAACTGAGGAAACCTCAAACAAACACTGAGGCCCAGAGTCAACAAACAGAGCGGTTCGCTGAACTAACGCCGCGGCTGTGATGCAGGACAGATGCCGGAGGCCCATGTGCTCAAATGGCTTAAACGCAGCTCGCTGCCGCTCGGATTGGCTCCCAGACGTCGCTCGGGCTTGTCTGACTGCGTCCTGCCTGCAGCTCACGCCTCCATTCTCCACCTTTAGCTCAGCGGATAAGCTCGGCTTTCAGCTGCTACTTGACGCGCCGCCGTGCGTTGGTGTGAAGGCTGAGCTCTGTCCTTCAGTCCAGCCCTGAATAAATGTGTGGAAAAGTCCGTACTCAAAGGAAACGGACATAACAGCAGCGATGGCGTGAAATAAATGCGTCAGGTCATCTAACGGGTTACGAACAGCTCACACGTCACCGCTTTGACCCAGACTGAACTAACCACCGGTGACAGGCCGGTCCTGAGTGGGAGCGATTCCACGGCAGACGTATAAATACACTCTTGGGAAACTCGGTTCCTTCATTTCTGAGGCATGTTGAGTTGAGTTCTGTACGAAAACAAACCGTCCTATTTTTGGCTCCTGTGTTTCAAACTGGGATGAACCTTCCCTCCAGAATAAACAACAGAGGAGGAGCCGCATCCTGTCTGGTCCCACGGCAGCATCTCCGCTTCAGACAGGCTAACGCAGGCTTCCTGCCAAGTCCATCTTCACGCTGATAAGACCTGAGAGCTGTGCTTTCAGAGCAGGGATGCTGTCGGTGGGCAGAGCGTGAAGAAGGGCTGAATCAGCGCTTCCTGGTTGAGGCTCGGCCTCCAGCGACTGGACGAGGAGCCTGAGCTCATCTGGCTGCTTCCATTCAACTGGACTGTGAGCGTTTCCTGTGTCGGCTGATCTAAGTCTGTAACTGCCTGCACGTTTCCCATTGAAGCTGGATGCTCTATTTATAGTCCGGTGGCCGATGGGTCGCAGGGTCTCACCCTGTCCCTGCTTGTCGAAACGCATTCCTCTGACTGTTTATGGGTCGAGGCCACATTTCTAAGGCAGGAACAGACACACAGCCGCCGTCAGAGATGTTGCTCCGGCATCAGCATTCATGCAACTTTCCTCTGTGCCGCCTACAGAATATCAAACTGCTCTCCTCCTAATGGGCCGTGATCATTAACACCAGCGCTGCTCTAGACCCTCCTCACGTCTCACTGTTTACTGTCTGTTGACGTCTGCAGCAGCTTCAAGGCTGGAATCATAAAATCCACGTGAAACTAGTGAATACTGTTAATGCCGACAGCCTGCAAACGCGCAGCCTTCACGTCAGCGACTGTTCTGCTGGCATCACCTTCGTTTACTGGAAATAGTCCAAACTGAGCCCTGTCACAACCACACAGCCGCCAGTTTTTACCTGTCTGTTAATTCCCAGCTTCGCCAGGAACAGATCTAAACAGCCACAATTTATGCTTCCTCCTAAAAAAGCCTCGTCGCTGACGGACCTTTGAACGGTTCAGACGCCCAGAACACACACGCTGGCGTTTCGCTGACGGATGAGGTCGTAACAGCGTTAAGCAGCCACACTTCCTCACACAGACCCACATGACCGGACAAGAGTCAGACCTGATGGAAATGAAGTCCATCTGATTTGATGAAGCATAAGCAGTTACAGTCTGGAGGAGTAGAGAGAAGAGAAACTGTCCTGCCAGAATAAAAAGCAGCAGAGAGCAGAAATACGACGCATAAAAAATGAGACTAATAACAGAGACAGCGTTGGCAGGTCTCCACCGTCTCTGTTGATCACAAAAACCATTCTGCTCACACACACACGGCTCCTTGACATAATGAAACGGCCTCTGAAAGGACGTTCTCCTAAAATGTCCCGAGATGGAAATGTTCTCTCACACCTGAGGACGCGGACGGACCCATAATTTACCCATAATGCACCGCCGTCAGGGGTCGGAGCCGGTTTACCGGTTAGGGTCCTCAGAGCATCTCAGAGCATTTGATTCCCCGTCCTTCAGAGGCCTTGGGGTTAGGCCACAGAGCTGGACCTGGTTCAGCTCACGTCTCCCGCTCACACGCTTCTATTTCTCGCTGTAACAGCTGAGCGCTGCAAAATGAGCCGTCTGTGTCCCGACTCCCGCTGCTCGTCAACCTGCTGCTGTTGCTAAGCAACGGCACAAAGCCAGATTGAAGCACACAAGTCAAAATTATTTTTCAATTTAGCCACTGAGCTGAGTCGAGCAGGAAACGCGACGGCTGGACTTCACGGAGCGTGAATGAGTCAGGGTTAAAGCCACGTTCAGGCTGATGCGTGACATCATGTGTCACTGGGCTCCACTCGTCACGTCAGCTTATTATTGATGGGCTAGTTATATGTGATAATTAGCCTCATTCCAGCCCAGCTCTCCCCCGTTGCCTCGTTATTGGTGCCGTGCTGTGATTACACCATTACTAACCTGCATCTCCAGGCTCCAGCTGTGAAACCATGTCATCGTGTCATGTTACAGCTGACAGACCTGATGGAGCAAAGGCAGGAGTCAAACAATGATCAAATGAAGAACAAAGGAACTGGAATAAAGTTTTCGTTTCTGCAGGAAAACTAAAAACACACCTGCAAATGCGGCTGCTTCTCCAGTTGGAGCCTGTTGGGTAAACGCGAATCACTGAAGCAGAAAACGTCTGCTCCACTGAGCTGAAGGAAAACTGATCAGTGTTTTCCACAACTGAATTCAAGCACATCTGATGCAGGGAGACAAGAAGAAAGCGAGGGAGAGAGAAGGTCAGAGGGAAGAGGACAGATGAGCAGAGAACAGAGCTGCATAGCAACGAGGCTGAAACCCGTAGATCCGAGGCAGCGTTGTGTGTGTGTGTGTGTGTGTGTGTGTGTTCACGCTTCCCAGCTCTTTAAACGGTGACGACGGGAGAGTTTCTGTGGAAGAACAACAAGGTTTAAAGCCTAAAGCCACAAAACCTCAGCTCTGCTGTGTGGCGTGAGGCCAGGAAGTACCGCGAAAAGAACCCACCCGACCTGACGGCGAACTAGTGACTCAGAGACCGGCTGCGTCTCCTACGTCCGTCACTTACATCCACGGCAACGCCGACGCAGGTCACACGCAGGCAACACGCAGGCAACACGCAGGTCACACGCAGGCAACACGCATGTCACACGCAGGCAACACGCATGTCACACGCAGGCAACACGCATGTCACACGCAGGCAACACGCCGACGATACTTCATCCTCCAGCCGCTTCCCGGTCAGACCAACGAGAGGTTCTCCCCCCAAGTGTCCACCAGTGTCTGCGCGTATCAGTGTGTGTCAGTGTGTGTCTGCGTGTATCAGTGTGTGTCTGCGCGTGTCAGTGTGTGTCTGCGCGTGTCAGTGTGTGTCTGCGTGTATCAGTGTGTGTCTGCGCGTGTCAGTGTGTGTCTGCGCGTGTCAGTGTGTGTCTGCGCGTGTCAGTGTGTGTCTGCGCGTGTCAGTGTGTGTCAGTGTGTGTCAGTGTGTGTCTGCGCGTGTCAGTGTGTGTCTGCGTGTATCAGTGTGTGTCTGCGCGTGTCAGTGTGTATCAGTGTGTGTCTGCGTGTGCGAGGTGGTTCATCAGGGAGCTGTGCTGCTGTGTTGTTGTTGTGCTGTGGGACCAGCCTACGCTGAGGTCAGCGTCCGCCTACGCTGGGAGACACCGAGCAGGCAGCGGTGAATACGAGCATTCAACCCACACCTCGTCGGCCCACGGCCCGTAGAAACCCCACGATTGTTCTCAGGCTGCTCTGCACAGCCAGAGAGCTTGTGAAGTGTTGATCTACTGCTGGGGACGCTGGACGTCGCTGCAGTTGACCTCTGACGTCCTGCCACCGGCGATGAATCGCTCACTGGTGCCCGTTTAAGAGCTGGAGGTGGCGTCGGCCTGTTCGCTCAGTCACCTTCCCTCCGCTCAGGCCAGAGGTCAGGACCTGAACCGCCCGAGTGGGTCGTAGGCTCCTACTGAAAGACGCTTCCAGTCCTTTCAGGCCGGACCGACACTCCGTTACCCTGTGGACTGAGCTCTGCTGGGCTCTCAGTGACGTCAGCGGCGTTTTCAGAAAGTGTCCGTTCACTCCAGTAACGTCTGCTCTGCTGTCAGACGACGCTCCAGGCTCATGCTCATTTCTGCAAGTTCAGACAAACGCTTTCAGTAGTTTTCAGCGTCGCTTTCTCTCCACCGACCGAGGTCTGGAGGCTCCGTACACGCAGGAATGCTATTAGGGCGTTTAACGCCGGGCCTTACCATTATGGAATGTAATGGAGAGAGAGGAACAAAGGAAGCCTTTCACTGGGAAGCCGATCGGATGGAAGGTCTCAGCTTTCTCTGGCTCTGACTGAACGTCACGTACGACAAGTTCAAGTAAAAGGAGATTCTCTAGACAAGAGGAAGGAGAAGGAGGGAGAGCGAAGGACGACAGAAAGGCTCCAGAAGCCAGCGAGCTCATTAGTCACGTCCCTTTACTGCCGTTAGGTGTTTTATGTCCGTTCGGTCTCGTTTCAGTTCGTCAGCTGTGTAGTAACGTCGCTGTTAACGACTCCACGTAAAACCACATGAGACTACAACATATAAAACACAGAGCAGCTGGAAGAGGCGGGAAATACAGAGGAGGAGGAACAGAATAATCAAATCAGCAAAAATGAGACATGGCATGTAGAAGAAAATGAAAAACAGGTGTAGGCCAAAAGTGAACACACAAAGGAAAAGGGATAGAAAGTGAAAAGGAAGAAGGAAAGATGAGACGCATGGAAAAATCCGAAACGCTGAACAAGGATCTTCAGTTGATGACAGATATTCAGACTAAAATAAAACCATCTGGAGACAGAGCAACACTGTGGACATTTGAAACCACTAACGGATCCTCACGTTTCAGTCTGGATCGTTCAGCCGTGAGCTGGAGGCGAAGCATCAGTCTGACAAACATCTGCACAGACGCTGAAACACCTGCTGAAATCCACTGTTATAACAGGCCCACAGCAAACTGAAGGTGTTCATCACGCGGGAGACTTCAGCAGCAACAGGTCACGTAGGACTCGACCTCTGACCTGTGTCTGAGCTAAAGCAGCAGCGACGCGGTTATTAGCTGATCCTGGAGGATGTGTCGTCCCTTCCCTCACAGGAGAAAAGCAAAGGGCTCAAGCTTAAAGACATTTAAAGACTCTTTGAGCTTCCAACACCCAGAGGGAGGAGGGTCAGACTCCCAACACCTCCCCCCCATCAACAGGCGGACGCAGCGAGGAGCCACGGGGAGCAGCAGGTGGAGAGTCGAGAGCTGAACGAAGTAACCACAGCAAGATGAATCCAGCTCCATCACCGTCGACGCATTCAGCCGAAGGCGAAACGTTTCCTTTACGCAACTTCACGATGACTGACAGTTGTAGTCAGTCACTCGTCTGCAGACGTTTAAGACTATCTCCACCATCTAAAGCGTGTGATGGGGTCTGTCATCAGCTTTATCAGCCTTGTTCTTCTCTGCAGGCAGTAACAGCGTCTCTCTTCCCCAGTAAACACTTCCTGCGTCCTGCTAGAGTCCAGCTGGAACCAGGTCTGAGGGTCTGTTAACGTGACGTCACATCCCCTGAAAGAGTTTGTTGAGAGGGCAGAGCCACGAATCCTCGGCGGCTCTGAGCTGCTCGCTGACGGACGTTGGTGTGGGAACGTGGGCAGAGCGAGGATTAGCCGGGTAATCCCTGAGCAGAACGGCGCTGATCCCCCACCAGGACGGAGGAGGAGGAGACGGACCCAGAGCTCACAGCTTTCAAACGAATACTACTAATGTAATATTTAGTGCAGTGTCGGAACAGTCAGGGTTCTCTCCGTTGAGTCCCCTTGTCACCTGGCGTCATGGCTCATTTATTGTGGTGCCGCGTGACCCAGTCAGGCCCAGGTTTGACATTTTGTGTTGTGGTTCAGTGCCTGGATTTCAGCGCCGGCTCGGTGACGGGGGACATGTGTGAGGACCTGTGCGTCCTCGGCCTGGTCGAGTACAAACGCTGCCTCTACTACGAGAACGGGAAGAAGGTGATCGAGGCTCGTTGGAGGGGAAACCCCGTCATCCTCAAGTCCAAGCTGGAGAACTTCTCCTCCTACGAGCCGCTGGGAATCCTGGACTACCAGGTGACGGCTCTTTAGTCCCACAACCAGAACCCTGCTGAGTATCTTTAATAACAAAGCTGCTTTGCTCTGCCCAACAGGACACAGCAGAGGATCTGTCTCCTCTCGATGTGATTTTCTACGCCACCCTGGAGGTAAGTCCCCCTGGATCTGAGGCAGCTGCTCATCAGAAACAAGTCCAGAGAAATCACGTCACGGGCATCTGCTTTCACCCCAGGTACGAAACTCTTTGGGATTGGCTGAGGAGAACGAGGACGAAGAAGGAGGCGGAGGAGGAGCGAACAGCTCTCTGGTCAGACTCTGGGGGAAGAAGCTGAGAAGCAAAGACAAGGGCTACTCCAGAGCAGAGCTGTCGTCGCTGTGGTCGCTGCTGCAGCAGGAGGAATACACCTTCCTCAGGTACAGGGTCTACGCCTCACACCCGTCCTGTCCGACTAGTCTCTTAGAATACGTTTGTCCTGGAGACCTTTGTCTCCGTCACACTAATGGTTTCTAGGTGCCAAAAAACAGACGCGCAACGAGCCAGATGAGCTGCAGCGACAAGCGTAGTTAGAACCAGACCAGACAGCGCTTGGCTCCGCCTCTTCCTAGACACAAACTAACTGGGAGCAGTGATGAATTGACCGGCGCACATTAAACAATGCTCACGATCACGACGTTTCTGAAAACTGGTCGTCCAGCGCGGTCGACTTCGTAGCTCAGCCCATCAGTGTCCACGTTATTGGCCCTGGAAAACAGTTCATCCTCCCTCCTGTCTTGTCCAGAGTCCTGCAGGACCTCAGCACCCACGTGGCCAAGGTTTCGGGCTCGTGTGGTCATTTCTATGCGGTGGAGTATCTGTCTGCTGGACACGCGTGGGACCAGAACATCTTCTCCCTGGACGAGGCGGCCGCGCCCAGGCCGCGGGCTCAGGCCCGGACCACCAGGGAGATGGTTCATCGCATCGCGCTGAGCTTCCTGGACATGGTGTGGCACTTTGACAACGACTTCACCCACAGACTCCACCTGTGCGATATCAAACCGGAGAACTTCGCCATCAGGAACGACCTGACGGTGAGTTGAGCTCGTTCCGGGGCCAGAGACGTGATCTGAACACGCACGAAATGACGTAATGAAAGCAAAGCAGGGAGCTGGAGGAGAAGGATAAGAGCAGGGTTTACCTGCGGTTTACTGGAAGAGACTTTTCTTTGGCCTAAAGCCACAGAAACAACATGAAGTGAGGTTCACTCCAAATGTCTGTAGCCTGGCAACAACAAAACAAACTCGATAAGCTGATCTTCCCATTTACAAAAGTGTTCCGCAACCAACGAAGACCTTTAAATACCAGTCTGTTGACTTTTCTCACAGGCGAAGCCAAACATCGTCATAATGTGACTATTAATCAGGTTACGCTGACGTTTATCTGTAATCCAGTGATAAAAGCTATGAAAACAAGCGGACGGGGCCTCCCCCCGTCCAACCACTTAACACAGAGAAAACCCAGCGGCTATCGCAGGGTCGGATGGTTTCTGGAGCAGCCTGAGCCCGACTGGCAGGACCTCGGCCCCACGTCGGGTTTCCGCTGGGCTCCGGCCGACGATCACAGCAGAAGAGATTTTATCTTTCACGCGCCGAACACAAACCGGCCCAAATCTGGCATTTATGGCTCTGGAGTAACCGGAGGCCCCTTAGTTGATCTCGCTGTATTCGCAGGTCAGAGTTTTCCTGTAATAAAGTGTTTTAACAACACGCTGTTTAAATGCAAACATGTGAATATTAAACAGCAGCTTGTTTGATGCGGGAAACTCGAAAACCACCGATTTATTCACACGCAGTTAACAAAAACAAAAACTGTCTGCATGAAGGCAAAACCGCTTGAACTCTCCAAAATATCTGCTAAAAATAATTTCCTGTAGTGTTTAAATTTGACAAAGTGTCGTCCAAAACTGCAATGTTGACTTTTTATATTGGCCGAGTTTTAGCATAATAGCCATTCAATAAAACAGACGAATGTGGCTCACAAACGCTGGCGTCTCCCGCAGGTCGTGGCGATCGACGTGGACATGGCGTTCTTCGAGCCGAAGATGAGGGACATCCTGGACCAGAACTGCAGCAGCGACGACGACTGCAACTTCTTCGACTGCTCGTCCAGGTGTAACCTGAGCCAGCGCAGGTGCAGCCCCCGTCGCAGGAACAGCAACCTGCAGGTAGGACGCCGGCCGAGCAGCAGGCTTCATCGCACTCTGCTCGCATCTATATAAAGATTAATAAAGAATAAACGGAATTTAAGAAATTAGGGACATTCATTATCTTAATTAATATTTGAAGCATCCATAAATATAATCTTTTAAATAACAGAAAATAAAACATTGTTTTTGTTTTATTCCACTATTTTATTAAGGAAAATGTTCAACTGTGAATTGCAAATTAAAATAATAATAATTATTATTATTAACACAATAATTTGGTTAATTCGTTTTTAATATGGAGCTTTTCTTTTTATTATAGTGAGCCTAATGTGACATGAAAATAAATACAATGTGTTCTAGGCAAAGGCATCAAATCATTTCTGGTTCATTGAAACTGTTTTTATTATTTTATTTATTTATATAATTTATTTATTTTATTTCCATTTCAAACTTCATTTAACATGTAATAAATTTAAAAAATCAAAAGCCTCTAAGTGAATCAGATTTGCTCCTTTCATTTCTGGTTAGTTTTCACCGTTTCGGACCATTTTTATTATTTCAGAAAAACATTTGCGTCTGAGGATTTGACAAATTCAAGCTACAGCTTGCGCTTGAGAAATTCCGTTTGATAATTACATGGTTGGATAATCCGCCTTTTCCCACCGAACTATACGAGTGAAACAGAGAGACGTGGAAACGCGACTACAACCTACGATTCAGTGGCCGATCCCGCGTCAGTGTTTCCAGTACGAAGATGCTGTTTCTTAAAAAACACAAATGCTGTAACATTAATTCAGGTTTTGCAGAGAAGATTTAAAATCAGATTTGTGAAAACAATTCGAGGCAATAAATTGTCAGACCATGATGGTATTTACAGCCTTTATATTTCTGCATTATTAGAATATAATATAATATAATTAACCATCAACTATATAGTTTTGTTAAAATGTAAATAATAAAATGTGTCATCAGTAAAACCTGTGATTATTATTATTTAGATGACACCGAGTGGAAACCGCATTCGAGGATCGTCCGGTTCAGACAGAAGGTCGCGGTCACTGCCGTCGTCACCGTGACAATGAGCGGACAGACTCTCATCACCCTGCCGGCTCCTGTATCACATGTCGTATGACATCAGATACCTGCGTTCGGCAGAGAATGTGTGAACTGAGACGGGAAAGAACAGTTTACTAGAAGCGATGACGGGACGCGATGCACAAACACATCTGACACCATGATGATCTTACCTAAATGAAATCACTGAGCCAAATATATTGACAGAGTCATGTAAGACGGACAGAAAGAAAAAACAATGAACTGAAGGAATAAAAGTAAAGGAAACAACGAGGATCACGCACACGGCAACACGGATGAAAACCAAATGAAAGCACAGACAGGAAGAACAAAGACGAGGGAACAAAAAGTGAAGATGAGTGAAGACCGGACCAAACACGGACACAGGACTCAGTCGATGATACGCTGCCTTCTAATTGGTCCATGGGAATCTCAACAGGTGTCTCCTGAGCACGACCTCTAACGACCCTCCTCCTGTCAATCTTCACCTGAGACAAAGGACTCGTTGTATTTTTAACTTGAGCGTCGGCAACAGACTGAGAACGAATAGCGAGGCGTCATCTGCATACAGATGCAGATCAAAGATGTTGGTTCTTTCTTGTTGTTTGATTAGTGCTTTGTTGTCAAATCGCATCTCGTTTCGTCTCTGTGACCTTTTCTGTCTTGCGTTTTTCTTTTTTTCCAGGTGATCTGTGAGAAGATTTTCAGGTTGTGGTTTTCTCCCACACTGCTGGGAGTCAAAGCAGGTTTGCCGCTCCAGGTAACTGACACATTTATTTTATGCATAACAACATTAAACCTTTCAGTTGTGTATCTGTTTGTTATATAAACACAAATTCTGTAAATGACAGAATTAAAACTAAACTGAACTCCACAAAACAAACCTCCCTACGGAGAAACCACGGATGTCTCCAGAAACAAAACGGATCTTAACTAACACGGCTCAGTGCTGATGGTACCTTCAGACTGACAGATGTTCTGGTTTTCTGAACAGGTGGAGCTGCAGCGAGCAGTGCTGGAGTGTTCAGAAACAGATGGAGGTGTAGAAGAGAGAGATGAGGATGGAGGAGGAGCAGGAGGAGGCAAAGACGTTCATCAGCGTCTCCTCAACATCCTGACCCGCCTCCTCCAAGAGGACAGAGCCTCAGGTGAACAAGGAGGACGCTGGGAGGGAAGAGGTCATGTCCACACTGCACTGAACTTCTGAAGGCGAACCTGAACAGGGATCAGTCAGTCTGTCAGACATGCACCGTTTCACGGAGATGTCAAATCCCTGCAGCATCTGGGGGAAAGCCTGGAATCAGCAGAAGAGCTCGGCGCCTCCACAGGACACACCCGGAGGCGTCGTCCTTAAATTGGATAAGATGTCGTTTTCGGACGTTATGTGGATTTGGACAAGAGACACTGTGTCAGTAGACGCGTCAGGGTTGACGTTCTCATCCAGAGAACGCAGAAATGCCTTCTTCTGCAGTTAGTCTCCGTGAGATTTAAACATCTCTCGTTTGAGGAGAGACTGTAGTAAAACGTCATAAAGTCACTTCAACCGCCAGGTTTGTGTTGCTTCAATCCTTTTAGGACGGAAGCTGCTTCATTTTATAACTAACGTGGAGAAATCTGCTAGTTTTCACTGCATTCTACCAGTTGATAATAATTCAGCTGTTCACTAACATCTGGGTGAAACTAGCGGCAGCACTCTGTTATACACTAAATACTACATTTACAGGGTCATTAATTTATTTGTTTAGTTGACATCTGAACAACTGGAGCTCATGGGTGCGGTGATACTGTTGAGTTGTGCGTACGGACGGTTCACTTACTAATAAAGTCTAACGACGTTTGACGTGTGTAGATTTGCTGCCTAACTACCACACGACTCCTGACCAGCCGGTTACAGTTTGAGTTCGTGTCTCGCGTCAAGGGTTTCTGGACACAATGCTGTCTGTGCTAGTCTCAGAAAACTGAGAAGAACAGGAAGCAGACGCACACTGAGGAGAGACAACGCGAGAAACAACCTCCATCCGCCGAAATCTGAAGCAGGAACCAAAGGGTCTGGTTTCAAACAGCGGACACCAGGTTTAAATGCTCTGATATCATTGAATAGGCAGCGACAGTCCTTCTTCCCAACGGCCCCTCAGAAAACACACACACTGCTCATTCCTTCAGTTCTGGAAGGTCACCTACAGTCTTTTGGCCTTGGTTTGAAAATGAATCAACCTCAGCAGAGAAACCTTGTTCCAAGCCAAAGGTGGGATGTCACACGAAAACGAAAGCAACCCTATTCCTGTGCGTCTCATATTACAGGTGCAGAAATGTGCATGAAACGCACACGTTTTCCTGGACATTCAAGAAAGAGATGGAGCGACAGACCAGTCCAGCCTCGAACTGGCTCCACGACCACAGACGCCTCAACGAAGAGAAGCGGAGTCAGTGAAGGCAGCCGTTCAACCAACCACGGTCTGGGTATTTGACTTCCACAGCCTTCCAACAGTGACCTCATCCTGCAGAGCTGCTGCCAACACAAATCTGCTTTGTGCTGCTTTGACTTCTTCGTAGTTCTTTGTGTTTCTAGTCTGTCTGCTTCCCTTATTTCACGTCAGTAGAGGCTGATGAATATTCCATGAGATTTCCAGTGTTCACGCAAACTGTATTTGGAGAAAGTGTTTGGCAGTGAGGAAGGACCAGACCTGGCGCCTGAGTAAACACTGATGACAACACAGTGACTTACTGGCTGAGAAGCCGTGTGTGACTCCATGGGACGATTCAGCCCAAGAAGTAAAAACAGTCCTTCAGAATCAGCTGCGGTCATTTAAAGGAGATTCGGTCCAAAATAACAACAGCAACTATTTCAGCTTGATGCTGGGATGTTTCCAAAGGGCCCATCCAGGATCCAGTTTATGTGACATCTTGGCAAACACGAGGCTCCGAACTTCTCCTGGGACAAATGCGAGTCTGCACAAACTCTCCATAAAGTCCGTGTCTCGCCCGCTAGTCCCGGACGCGTCGGGCTTTAAAAGGGTCAGCTGCACGTGTGGACTCTCTGGCGCTGATAACTTTTTTCATTCATAAGGCAGATGCTGCAATGAACAAACAAACTTCTGCGCCAGTCCAGACGATCCTTCGGAGATAATCCCGAGGCTAAGCTGACTCTCCAGTGATGTTAAACTGGCGTCACACGTCATCGGCTACATGACCACGTCAGAGCAGCAGCCACGTCGCCGGCTGCTGGTTAGGATGCAGCACGAACGCACTACGTCTGTACAAAGCCTGCTTCCAGTGGGAACTTGTACGACCCGGTGCAGGAGGAGACAGGTTCAAACGCTGCTTATGGAATTCACCACATTTGCCAAGAGAAGGTCACAGGCTGCAGGCGACTTTCTGTAATTCTCTCTGAATGACATCCAAGATTTAAGAGCTACCTCAGGCTTTATCACCAAGTCCACGAGTAGATCAGCAAAAACAGACTAAGAAAACAAGGTTTCACTCTGAAACATCCTGTAACTGCTGTGGCAACATTTATCCTGAGACAATCTGGGTTTTAAATGTGCAGCCACAGAGAAGCTGATGTTCATTATCCCTGAGTGGACAAACCTGCTCACTCACTTCAGATTAATGTCCCCAAATGTTGAGATCTACATGACAGTGAGTCCAACAGAAGCAGCCTGCCAACGTCTCACTGATTTATCAAGTCTCTACATATGAAGTACAGTCACTTGGTCCAGTTCCCATCAACAGTGCTGCCAAAATGCTAAGTGCTAATTTCTCCTCGCGTGTCCAAGCCTCAAACTCTCCTCTATAGGTTCACTCGTCTACCTCCTGCTTGTTAAAGGCAGTTACTCTGTCTGGTAAAAGGTTCCAGAGCTGTTCTTATTAAACTCGGCTCCTGTTCAATTAAAGAGCAGCGATAAAACGTCATGTTGGTTCTGGTCCTGAAACTAATTTCACTGTGTTAGGTCTGAACTGGGAGCAATCTGCTCTGAGGAGGAGGGAGGAGCCTCGAAGTCCCTGCGTCAGAGCAGGTCTGAGCAGCTTCGATTCGAAACACGGCCTGGTCCAGGGGACGTCTCCCCCGGTTTCCAACGTGTGATCTGCTCCTCACCGTCTGGTTTCTGTCCGTCTCATCAGGATCTGGTCCAGCTTCTCAAACGCAGAATCATCGTGAGCATTTCAGGTTGACACACACCGACTTCAGCCAGAGACGCTGAGTCTACGCACCGTGAAACAGAGGCCAATCGATTTTCCAGCAGCTGATTCAAACCAGCAGCTCCGACAAAACCTCGATTCCACCTTCAGCCTGTGAAAATGTTACAGGAAACGAGTTCAGAGTGAGATTCAAGTCTTATCGATCTGTCAGCTGGACAAACACAGTGATAAAAACATTAAAGCTGTCAGAACCTTGTAGCAAAATGAATCGTGATTAAGAAATTAAAACGTGTCCCGTGCTCAGACTGCTTTGCTCCTTGGATTTCTGGTGGTCGTAGCTGCCACAGGGCTCTGGGAAGCAGAGACGCATGGTGAGGGGCTCACCGAGGGACCTCCGACCCCGACAGGCCACAGGGTCAAGTGTTGGTGTAGCGTTACAGTGGCCTCGGGCTCCGGGTTACGTCCACACACCTGGAATGAGGCCTGGGGAGCAAGTACGGGCCAAAGCTTTAGTCTGTACATTCGATACGGTTTCTCAGACACACACTTAACATTACAATGTGGTGACGTGTTTCTTCGTGTCTCCGCTGAGCTAAAAGCGAATAACGAGAGGTTCTGTAGGACGAAACCTGACAATCTGCATGGGAGCAATGACTTTGGATTATGCTGTAAGCAGGTCGAGCTGCAGACGTGGCTTCCCCAGTTACCACAGAGCAAGCCCACGCTGCACATTACAGCCGTGGTTGTGTTTAAAGTGTGTCTCCACAGCTGAAGCGCTTCTTACAGTAAGAGGCTGATGAAGGGGCGGCTCTGAGCAGGAGGAGGTCAGGTCAGGCCTCCTCCTGTAATGTGAGGAGGACACAGCTGCAGCCACTCTGTGTAGAGCAATTCTCTCTGGACCATGGGCAAGTACTGCAATCAAAACCTACTGCTGAAAAGATTCCCCCAGCGACTCGATGAGCCTGGAGAACTACCCAGGGAAACGTCCTCCAGCTGCTCGGCGCCGCTCGGTTCGCTGATGCTCGACCAGGGATCAATGAAAGCTGCCGCGCTGGCGAAGACACGGAGGACGGACGTGGCCCTTTCTCCTCCACCTTCAAGTAAACCCTGCTTCAGACCCTGTGGAGGAACAAAGGGAAAGTGCAGCGTGAGATTTGCAGCAGCGCCCAGTGAAATAAAGCGTCTCCTGTTTGGTGTGAAGGCTTAAAGACAGATGAGAGCAGCAGCTGAGTTTTATCACAGACCGTCCAGGCGACGCCTCAGGCTGCCACTTTCATCTGCCGGTCTCCTTAATTAATCACACCTAAGCAGCAGAGTTCACCTTTCTCCAGGCTTTTTAATTAGTCGGCTTCGCTGGGAAACATTCATTACAACTATGTGACTGATGAGAAAACTCAAGGACGTTCGTCATCCTGCTGAATCGGAGTCGGCCACTGTTTCATCAGCTTTCTCCTCTCCTTTAATTTAACACCAAAAAGTCCTTTGTGCTTTTTATTTCTTCTATGAAACTTTTACCTACTCGTTATTAGCTTTGCTTATATGTTTAATGCAGAGCGGGAGAGAGTTGAGGGTTCGAATCCATGTGAAACTGAATGTGCGCCACCTTCAGAGCAGCAGCTCCTGTTATTGCTTCAGTGAAGGCAGAAGAAAATCCTCCTTCCTGTGGAATCGAAGCGCCTGGTTTCTGCTTAAAGATCTGTCGGCAGATAAGTGGTGATAAAGATGAATGCTTCCACTTAAAGGCCGACAGAAAGCCTTCATGGGAAAATTAATGAGTCATGATGAATTTAGATACTGGGAACAAATGATTCAGCCCACACACGTCCAGTCAGAGGCCGAGACGAGGAGGCGTTTCTCACGTTTGAGGCCACGGTCGGCGTTTAGCTGAGGTGCAGGGAGGCGTCCTCAGCTCGACGAGACACGACAAAACATCAACATGAGACGATGTGGAGCAGGGAGCGGCTGAGAACAGCAAAGCAGGCAGACTGGCAATAATCAATAATAATCCAGTGAAATCTCAGGATTCATTTCTTTGATTCAGTCTCAGCTCCTCAGAGACGCTTTGACGCTTGGTTATAGTTTCTGTAAATCTCTGTATCACTTACAGAAACCTGACAACTCGGGTTCAAGCCTGGAACCTGTACAAGCTGGTTTGTAACGGTTGTACGCTCTGCATGTCACTGTGTGATTCCAGAACATTTAAAATGTCTAAATAAGAAACTAATTAACTTGGGACAAAGGAGACTTTGGAGTCTGTCTACAGTGAAATCAGAAAAGTCCGACTCAACTCAAAAAGTCCGATTTTCTGCCACATCCATGTCCTAATGCAGGACAATGTTGAAACAGACAAAGTGTGAAGAACAAGAGTTTTGTGGTCGTCATATAAAAGAGGATCTGGACAAATGTATCATCCGACCGATTCCATGTGAAGCTTCTAGTCTAAAAGCCTGATTACTGAGGAAAACTACACGGCTCACACGAATAACAACGAGCGTGTTCCTGCTAATAACACCACCCTGATTCCTGGAAGGACGGCTGGACTCGAAGTGAAGGAGTGATGACGTCATTTTAAGCAGGGCTGAACATGTTCGCCATCCACAGCTCCAGAACCAGATGTCATGTTTGAGGTTAAGCCGCTAAAGATGTTTTGTCCCCAGATCAATTTGTGGGACGTTCTGGGGGTTCTGGACGGCCGCTCTGCATTTTCTGATGTCTAACCTGAACCCACTGCATCACGTTCCGTCCACGTGGACCTGAGAGCTCAGACAGGAGCACGTTGAAAGACACTGGTGCTGTATAAGTAAACCCAACGGAAATGAAGTCAGCCGCGTGTTAGCAACTGCTGCCGACCTCGAATCAGACCATCTTCCACATGCAGCAGCCGATTCCCATCAGCCCTGACCTGAGTATTCGACCAAGAGCAACAAGAATTTAATTGCATGACATGCTGAGATGAACCTAAAACAACTTATTACTTAGTGGATCTAATAAAAAACTATTCCTGTCACATTTTGGACCTAAGGCGACTCTGAACTGTTGTGTTAGTGAAGTTAGACTTACTTTAAATCCACTAATCCCTCCACTCAAAGCCTCAGCTCATGTTCTATAAGGCAACTTGATGGAAACATCAGCAACTGGGTCAAGACACAAATATCCACAGACCCGTCCTACGTTACAGTATAAACACAAGACATAAAAGTCATTAGGAAGCACGTGTGACGTCCATGTAGGTCAAGAGGCTGATGTTGAAAACCTCCACAAAGACTCAGGTTCAGTTTCATGAGAAGGTGGAGTCCAGGAACACACACAGCGGCCGTGAGAGGAGAAGTTTTATAAGCACGCACAGATATTTCTCTCTTTGTCCTCAGCTGTCAGTGACTCTTTTGTCCTGGTGTTTGCCTTTTATACGTCTGCATAAACAGATGGGGAAAAGGACAGAGAGGGACAAAAGAAGAGCACGCATCCATTTCAGACCCGCAGGGACAACGCGATTGTCCCGGCCGAAAGAAAAACTGCCGCGCAGATAAAAGAAGGAGCAAAGTCATCGCCTGGAGGAAGGACTAAAACGTCTCAGAGTGAAATGTCAGCGGACAAAAGCCGCAGAACGGCAGGAGAGGAAAACCTGCTCAGACCTGATTCTGGGTCAGGACGGCAGAGGACACACAGGATCCTCTCTGTGCTCTCATTATGTCGAGCTGCTGCCTTCGCCAGTCTGCGGTCATGAAGCGGTGTGAGGTGCACGATGTGTATCAGGCTCATTACCATAAGAACAGAAAGAGAAGGAAATGAAGAAGCACAGCAGACGCAGGGACGAAGAAAACGAGGAAGGTACTGGCTGCAGGCCAGGAAGCAGCAGAGGATGATGGGGATGAGAGCTGCTGGAGTGTGAGGGAGGTCAGACTAATCAGCTCCCCATCGCAGGAAACGAGGAAAGCGAGATGAAAGAGATGAAGGAAGAAGCCTTGAAGCTGAAGCAGCTTCTTAATCAAAGCTCGTCTCCTCGCCGTCGTGGGACGTTCTGAGTGGAGTCGGCATCCACCTGATAAACGCTCACACGGAGGGTCCACGTGAGACCTGCTGAGCTAATGGGGCCGTAACTGGTCGTTAGAGGGTGATGAGGTCCGTCCGATGAAAATAATGTTTCTATGCAACTTCACATTAAACGCGTTTTCCTGCTTGAAGCGAAGCATTTGTGAAGACAGCGAGTAACAAGGAGGAGGTTGTGGCGAGTGTTCACCTCGGTTTAGCTCTACAGAACCAGTTCATAACCAATCCACCCCACGGTTAGGACCTGACAGAGGACGTGAACAGAAAGGCCAACGAAAGCCTCTGAGCGGCTCCAGGATGCAGAGAGAGACATGCAACTAGGCGTCGAGCCCACTTCCTTCTCTGGAACGAAGGCGTGATAACAGCGTTACCTACAGCATCTGGCTCCATGAGTCACAGCTAAGCCGTGACCCACACTCACTTTCTGACAGTCTGAGGCAGAGCGTGACAGAAACCTCTCCGGGGTGAAGAGCCTCTTAGTGTGGGCTGGCCTTTCCACAGCGGTGGGAACTGTGACGCTTCCGTTCCTAAGCCTCACCTTCATTAAAATGCTGACTCCGTCAGTGATTGTTCTCACTGTGAGCAAACCGTCAAATCAAGTTTATCTAGTGAGCAAAGCAACGAGGTGATTCAGGGGATTCAGGGCTTTACAGGTCATCATTTTCACTGCTTGTAGTTCATGGTCTGACAGTTTCTGTGGTTCTGGGGAAACTGAGGTAAAGTCAGCAGAGGTTCAATCATTTCCCTCCAGATCCAACTGAGAAGGAAACTCGGCAGCAAAGTTCTTTCTGTGTTGAACATGTTGTAGTTTGTTTTCTGAACAGCTGTGGATTCCAGTGAATTTTGGTTTTAAGGGGCATCTATCAGCTTTACATTATTATTTTATATGCTATTTGGAAAAACTTTTCTTAATAGTAATAAATAAATATATTTTATTGCAAAGCAGAATCCAATTGAGCACGTGGATCAGGTGGAGGCTCGTAAAGGAGGGATCGGAGCGTTTCAGTCTGAAAGCAGAGGCGTGTACCCAGCACTGACCCATGAAGCAAACGCACCTCGTGCTGCTGTACCAGCAGTTTGTGCTGCAGCAGTGTCACAGAGATGTTTCGTAAACTGTGGCTTTTACTTCTGCTGCCTAGGCTGCAGACCCGGTCCAGACCCAACACGGCGTCCAGGAGAAAAGCACCAGCTGCAGTAGCAGACAGAGGGAACGACTTTAATCCATAAATAACCGTGAGAATTAATGTGGAGCTAAACTGCTGCTGGCTGGAACTAATGATTTAAGTTTTTAGCCCCTAGTGCTCGTGAATTTAAAAAGGACACGGAGAACGAACCTCAGTAATGTGTTGTACATACATTTAACCTGACGAAGTTAGAACAGTTGGTGACAATAGTAACAATTAAACAGCTACAAAGGATGAACCACTAAGATGTTGATGCATCACATTTAGGTCAATACAATAAATACCAACAAATGGAAATATATTGAAATATCACATTATATCCTTACAGTAAACAACAAGCTACTGGATAATACTCAGTTACATCTAACCACCATGACCACAAGTCACAACATCAGAGACAGGTAACGATGGGAAAATATAAACTTCATGACCCAGAAAAACATTGAACTGAACGTTGAACCTGAAAAGACATTAGAAAAACTTCCGCCCTGGGATTTAACTTTTAGTTTACTCATCTCCACAGCGACTTTATCTGACAGAACAATTTAATCTTGGCAAATCTTCAGCATCTCAATTAGAGAGGATGAGCTGCTCTCATCTTTCCCAGCTGCTTTGCCATAAGTCGGCCAAATTTCACATCAAACCCTTAAATGAGGAGCTCAGCACAGCGTTAACACTCCAAATGAAGTCTATCAAGTAATACAGCACGAGTGCGGATGTGAGTGTGTGTGTCAGGCCTCAGCCCATGACCTTCAGCATCAGCTCCTCCTTCTGGTGTTTGGCACTAACGATCACACCTCTTCCTTTCAACCAGGCCAACAGAGTTGCAGAGTTCAGCTGGGACAACTGGAGGAATGAGATGTAGAAGAAGGATGAACAACTTAAAGAAATAAAAATAGGCAGGCTGCCAAAGGTTGAGAAGCTGGAACAGGGAACCAGGAGCAGGTGGTTGGGAAGAGAGGAAAGTATGAGGGCATGTGGTGGCAGGACACAATGAACAGAGCTCTACCTGGTTCTACTGACTGAGAGAAGCACAAGGTAAACGACACGCGTTAGAGAGAGACGGAGGTTCGGACAGAAGACAACGACTGGCTGAGTGTAGCGAAGCTGAGACGGCTGAGCAGGAGGGAGACGGAGATGAACGTGAGTAGAACATCTACTTCGGTTATAAAACCATCATACGCAAATGCCACCTAAAGTGCAACACAGTTATTAAAGACCACGTGGTTTTAGTTTCTCATCTTCACCGGCTGCTTTGAAAGAAGCGTTTGCTAGAAATACATTAAAAGGATTTAATTAATCTGAACATGCAGTTGCGTAGAAACAGGAGGAATCAGTGAACTGCAGATGAAGACACAGTTCGTCATGCTACTAGAGAATGTGTCCAAGACGAAGCAGTAAAACCCTACACGGAGCCGATGTATTGTTCCTGAACACGTGCAGATTGGAGCTGTAAAACTGATGAATGTTGTTATTAAGCCTCTCGCTCCCTGTGGGCTCCCACCTCCTGTTGACCATTCATCACTTTAACAGTCTTTACCCTCCTCTCTAGAATCTGCGTGAGGAAAGCGAGGACGACACAACTGTGTGTGCGATTCATCACGCTAGCGCACTTTAACACATCACACTAATGTACGCAGTGCTAAAGGATGTTTATGAGGGAGCTGACGCTTCAGGTATAGGACGAGCGAGCGCTTCTTCTTCCAGCTCCTTACTCTTCAATCATTCAAACAAGACAAACGTTATAGGCACAGCAACGCTCCTGAGGCCGCAGCGTTCACTGTACACCAGAAACTACATGGACCAAGCTGGACTTTTGCAGCTGCTGAAGCTTGTTCTATGGTAAGTTACGTTAGATCTCAGTTCCCTGCTTTTATTTCTGCTTCTGGCGTTAGCGTAGGTAGTTAGCTTAGTAACAGGCTGTTTTTATAAACTTGCAGGTTGTGACCTTACAAACTAGGATTAAACAGCCATGGACATGTTTTACAAAGAACTGCATTCACCCAGAACCAGGAGAAAGACATCTGCTGAGGGTGTCTGTGGACAAAGAACAGAAGGACGGTGGGTGGGAAACAGACGGTGGGGACTGTGAGGAACAGGAGGAAGGAGGAGACGTTCAGTTTGTGTCCTGACCTGGTTGCTTCTGGCCATTTTCTCCACATCACATGATTTCTTCATGCTTGACTCATACCACACTTTCTGAATAAACATAAACACAAGACAGGACTGATGAATGCATTTACGATACAGCCTAACATTTTCTAACAGTCACACAATCTGTACGTTTGTATTACCACAATAAAATCTGCTAAAACAAAAACCCAGATAAGTCGACTACAGTACAGTTCATCACCTAAGGCCTAACACTGAACTCATTCATCCATTACTACAAACTGGGAACAGGTCTGGTATAAAATCAGACTGAATGTTTAGTCATCTTAGCTACGCTCACCCCTCTGCTGCTGTTGGAGGCCGGGGAGGATCCTCAGGTGGTGCAGCTTTTCCCTGCATATCGTTCCTGGTTTTAAGGTTGGACTTAGGTGTAGGTTTCATGTTCAGCGGTGAAGTGAAGTGAGGTTTACGCTTTGATTCTGGGCTAAGGCTGAAAACTTGCTTGGGTTTGCCATGAGCGGATGGATCAGCACCAGTACTACCCTGAGGTCTGAAGCAAAGAATGGTGGGTGGAGGAAGAACTGTGAGGGATGCAGAAGTAAAAGAGGAAGGAGCAGTTATTGGTCTGTTCTTGCCAAAGGTGGGTATTGTCCCTCTCCCATTTCTGTCCACTGCTCCATCCTGCCGCTGCTTCTGGACCCGCAGTAGGGCAACGTTAACGTGACGCGATGGACGCCTGTTCTTGAAGATGGGAACCAGTTCAGGAGCAGGACTCAACCATGTCTGTGTCGGGACAGGGGAGAGAACTGAAGGGGAGAAGGTGGAGGATGAAGCTGAGAGTGATACAGAGGAGAAGGAGGAGGATGAGGAGGATGAAGCTGACTGGTATCCTGAGGAATGTGCAGCATGTGAGGAAGAGGAGGAAGATGACAGTGGCCGCTGACTTCGACCCTGAGCTTGGTCGGACTGGGACAGAGGGGTCCAGGCTGGTGGCTGCGACGCAAAAACAGGCTTCAAAATTTGAGAAGCAGGAGCAGGGAGCTGGGTGGGGACCGGTCTGGAGGAGGAGGTGCTCAGATTGACCTGCTCAGCACTAAGGTCCTGCAGTGAAAGAAGATCACATGTCCAACAACAGCTGCGTACTTTATGAAGCGCTGATTTCTGGATTTTAACTGCTTAGTACAGTTTTAGTGAAACTAGCTCCTCCAAACATGACACATTATAATAAAATATGTAAATCTGACGTGTGAGACTCATTCAGCGGCAGAGTGCTGCTCTCATCACAGATAATAACCCTCTGAGCACTGAATCGATCTCTGTGGATGTTTCTCAACACAGAGTCCTGAAACACGTTGTCCTCTACATGTGCAGGAGGAGCTCAGGATGAGGAATAACTTTAATTCCACCATGTAGGAAAGACTATTTAGAGTGTTATCTATAGGCTTCACTGGTTTGCTGCGGCTGGAACTCATTAACCTTCATTAAAACCATCGAAGGCCGTATTATTATAAGGCAGTACTTTTACTTTTGCCTTGTGGGTAAAATCTTTTCATAACTGAGCTGGTATTTTTTTAAATGACAGCTGATTCACTCAGTCTGTGAAAAGGCTTTACAAGCTTTCTAACTCAGTGATAAATAACTTTCAACCTGCTTGCAGGAAACAGCCTTGAGAAATGACTTCACACCTGCTTTTATTGTCAGTTTGAAACAGAGCAAAATGTGTCACCTGCCACAGACGATGCAGATTTCACCGAGTACTGTTATAGAAACTGATGGGTCTACAACCTGGACGTTTACAGGTATTAACGTAGTACAAATATTGCCAGTTAAATGCAGTAGTCGTGTGTGTGTACCTGGACTGTGGCAGCCGTGTTCAGAACGACGGTGCGGTAGCTGGGTTTACCGGTCAGACGTGCAGGGAAGCCACACACGCTCTGCAGTCTGACCTTGACGTCAGACAGGAAGGAGCCCAGCGTCTCCTGCAGGTCGACCCCAGCGCAGCGCTGCACCGGCTGCAGGCGGATGCAGCTCAGAGGGTAGCTGCACAGGAGGGCGGTTAAGGAGCACGGGTGCGAGTGCTCTGCTGAGAGACTGGCCTTCAGCTTCAGTCCGTCAGGTGTCGCATACTGCTTCAGGATACGTGAAGAGTCTGTCTCCCACCAGCTTAAAGTAGACGTTGCAGTACACCACCTCCTCCTCCGCGAAGTCGGGGAGCCTGTAACCGTACTGGAACACAGGCGCAGAATGCATGAACTAATAAACAGGTAGAATTAGACCAGAGGCTTTGAAATGTCACAGTGAAGGTTTGTGATGCGTGTTTTTGGTATTGAACACAATATTCAGTGTTTCCTGACCTCAAACTTTACCGAGGCGCGCTGCAACCAAGTACATTTGGCCGTCCCCGTTTCATTATTCCTAAGAACGCTGCCTTTCATGACCAATGAACTAGAGATCTTTCCCCACCGACAGCTCACTGGTCAACACCAAACTAACGCTAAAACACCGTCTCTTATCAGTTACTTGAAAACTGTTTTTTTATCTTCATCACTTCAGTAACTAGTCTCAGGTACATGTAAGCTGATGATTCAGGGTTTCTGAACACTTTAGATCAATGGTTTCAATTTTAATGTTCGCTGGAAATATAACAAGTGGTTGTTATGGTAACTTTGGATGAGGCAAAGCAGCTGATTCAGGTCTGCTTTCTTACAAAGAAAAGTGTTCTGTACCAGAGAGTTCCAGTGGTTCTGCAGTTCTCTGTAGCTCTTAAAGGGTCCGTCTCTGGGCAGCTGACGGCTGATGGTGAAGATCTGACCTTTCTTCATACTAAACACAGAGTTAGTAAATCAGGACACGTCAGAGAGGTGGGATCTGCTGAGCGGCAGCTCCACCTGCTGCTCAGTCCGTGTACGTACACACTGACGCTCCAGCTGTCTGGTGTTGTCATTGTTGAGTCCAGCAGGTGGTGCAGTCGTACCTGGGCAGGACGTGACACCAAATGGGTCCAGCGGTGGAGGAAAAGTCAAGGAAGGCGGCAGGATCACTACAGAATCTCCTCAGCACTAGCGGAGCGAGGTTGAAGTCCTCCAGCTGCAGCAAACACAAAGAGAAACAACTGTCAGAACAAGTTCACCAGCGTTTCCAATTCACAAGCGTGAGCGCGGTAATTCAGGAAGTGTTTTCTTACTGCGGTTGGTGGCAATCTGACACTGCTGGCTTCAATGCAGACACACAGTTGACCCTCCCTGGTGCTCAGCTCCATACCTGACACACATTGAGCTCAAACTGAGTGTTGGAACTAAATATGACAAAGAACCCTTTGCCACACGAATTCTTCCATAGTGCGTGTGTTGGAGATTAATGGTTAACTTACTGACAGCGTTCATCCTCCCTCTGTCAGCCAGAAAGTTTTTACCTAAGAACAAACAGACAGAAAATCCAGCTCTTACGTCATGACAGACAACAGAACCAAAACAACGAAGGACTGCCCAGCCAGCCAGAGTTAATGGGCTCCGGCACTAATGCATAAAATGACACAGACTCTATTTCTATTCAGAATCTTGTCTGGTGAGATCAGTGGACACTACGACACCTAATGGGAGAGAGGACGGGTTAATAAGTCAGAGACTTTTACTGCTTGCTTTAATGAAAGTACAAACCTTCATCCCACAGCTACCCACACTCTAGTTTTATGTCAGACTGGGTCCAAGGTAAAGGCTTGACTGGATGTTGCAACAGACTCTAAACATCCCTGACCCTGAGCAGCGATGATTACAGGTTGGACTTTGCTGTGAAGCCGTCTCCACAGAAAACAGCAGAGTCACTCCAACACTGGCTTCATTAATAATTTATGACCAACCGCATAAAACATGTCACAGTGTTACACACCTCCCACCTGTAAAACACAACTCAACTAAATGTAAGCAGCAGAAAATGAGTGAATGATCACCGAACACCTGACAGCAGCAGAGTGGAACAGGAGACTGCAGCTAACATGTATGTGTCATGTTAAAGTAAAGCTAGAAGGTCTAACTTGAGTTTCTGTTTCAGTAGCACAGGCGTTAGAAAAGAAGCAGCGCACCAGAGATGAGGTGGAGTCCTGCTTTGTTCCATCTGGGAGCCAGTCGGGTGATCAGAGAGTAGGACAAACAAGACTGGAGGACACCTGGAAGGACACACTGTGGGGAGCCCAGCTACACAGACACACACACAAACACACACACATACTCACTAGAGCAAATGATAAACTAAATGGGATTAAACTCTCCGAGTAGACAACGTCAGGGCATCTAGTCCCCTTCATCCCACCTGCAGACACTGCCTCTGTGCAAACACCTGGATGATCCCTTTCTGGAAGAACGAGACCTGTACGAACGTCAAACACCACAAAGCTCACAAAGTTAAATATGCTAACATGTTTGTATTGAAAAACCACAGACTAGAATGAGTCCAGAATGAAATTCTAGAAGTTTCCACGAACAGACCAGTCGGATGTAATGTAGCCTTTCAGTGGGTCTGTGTTCTAGTACAACGTCAGAACCCTGATCTAAACGCATTCACTGATCTTGTGTGTACGAGTATTTATAACTTCTGTGTCATGTTTCCTTGTTTCTGTTGCTGACTGGACGTCAGCGACCGACTCGTGAATTAGAGCGAGACAAGTTAAGCAGAGTCATAATGAGGGTGGTCACGCACACAGTGACTGTGTGTGTAGCTTCCTATCTGTGTGAGAACCCGTTTGTGCGTAAGATGCTGGGGTTTTCAGGCTAAATTCAGGGTTAGGTTGCGCTAAAGGACGTTTAGATGTAGTGATTACGGTTAGAGTGGGTTATCGGAGAACGCTCTAGGAAATGAGTGGCCTCACAACTGTAGTGAAAACGACCTGTGTGTGTAGACACCCTGGGGATGGTTGGAACTCAACCAGATGTGTCTGTGGTCAGGAAGCACCGCCATGCAAACCTGTATCTGATCCACACGATTCTCAAGAGGACATCGCAGAAAGAGACGTGCTGCTGAGTCACATACACTGAAGACGACACAGACTGTATGGCAGCATCAGCACATGATGAAACTCAGTTTATACAAATGGCAACTAGCAGAGGACTCCCGTAGCCATTTCATCACAACATCACCCACCAGTAGTAAAGGCTGCAGAAATGTGACGACCGCAGAGGTGCAGGTGTGTTTCATGTGTTTCTTACTGCCATGGCCACTGTGATGTCAGTGAAACAGTCCAGAGCAGGAGAGGCCAGAACCTCAGAGTACAGCAGCACCAACTCCCTGCGGACACACACGGTGCAACCTGCCAATACTCAGCGACAGGACGCGAAAGCACCGATTTCCTTATGGGAAAACCGTTGGTGCTTTCGTCTCATTTGAAAACAGCCTTTATTAGAAATTCACAGCGGCTGTGAACCTGCAGGTCTTGAGCTGGTTGCTCCTCGGCTCCTCGTCCTCCTGTAGACGCAGTGAGACACAGACCAGCTTGCTGAGGTCCGGAAGCCCGAGGAAGAACAGCGCTGGCTGGACTGCACTCATCCTGCAACACAGCAGCAGGTCCTCACACGCTGGCATCGGGCCTCATCTAGTTCAGATGCGGCACCACCTTCACTGGCATCTAATGCAGCCGTAGGTGCTGCTAAGTACCTAACAAGGCTAATTAATCCTGGCTACATTTAAATGTTGCCAAGGTGACTTAAATTACTGAACTAAATTACTCACAAATTTGCTCCAGATGCTAACAGCTAAGCAGCCGTAGCTACAAAAAGCTGGTGGAAATAAGCTAATGAGCCAAATATTTAGTTTTACATTTAAGATCAATATCGACCAACCTGGTATACGGATTTACACTGAAACGATGCGAGTCGTTTTCAATGGAAATGTAGCTTTTATGGGACGTATAACAGAAAAAGGGATTAACACCCAATAAGCTATTAGCTAAAGATATGAAGAACCACGAGGGAGGTCTCACTCTGCCTTCAGTGAAAACCCTTAAACAATGGACGGCGTCATGATACAAACACATTACACGTTGTTAGACTATTTTGTCATTATTATTTTTCCATGTGTGCAGATGTGCAGAGGTCTTTGTGTTACCGTAGCGCACAGGTTGAAGTCCACTGCTGTCTGCTATTAGCCCGCTTCCGCTTATAAACATATTTTACTGCGGTGTGAGAGGACGCCGCTTTAGACAATCTTCGACTTAGAGTCGGCGGGAAAAGTCAGGGGCAAGAAATAACATTTTCTGCACAATGTGCCAGATTACCTGGTTATTTACAGCGTTAACGCACGTGCGGACCGTTGCCCTTAGAAACGAACCGGTCACTGAAATGCACTAAGTAACCGAGGTACCACCCAGACCTTACGTGAGATACGTGAGGGGCGTGTCCCTCCGTCCTCGCGTGAGAAAAGCTCCTTGAGCGATGACAATCTCAAGTGAACTTTAGCCTTGAGCCCGCCCACAACTCACATGTGACTGACAGGGAGCGCACCAATCAAAATGCACCAAAGTCAAAGGTATGTTAGTCCTCGACTAAATGCATCAGCGCAAGCGCGGTGGGGGCGGTCCTATAGGCCGAGAGGCCGACGGCCTTGTGAAGCTGCCACATATAGCAGCCATAGAGGCAACCTGACAGGAAATAAGAAGGTAACTTGTCTAAATAAAATCAAAGCTACTGTGAATAGGAGAAATTAAGGCAAACAAAAAAATGCTGAGTCAACTCACAACACACACATTTAGACACAATGACACTGCCAGGGTTGCAAACGTGTGAGTGACAAAACCAGCTGATTTGGGTAGGTTGACGGTTTAAAGCTGACGTCTTATTTTGTTTATGTCGCATAGGTTGAGCCTCTAAAAGGAGTAAAAGCAGCGACGTTACCAAGGCGGGAACGAGCCGATTCTTCATGTGACCATCGCCCGTTTCTTCCCTTGTCGGCGTGCAGCCATGGCAGGGCTGCCATTATTTTGAAAATCCCATCCGGTGCGCCAGTAAATCGTCCAGCAGCTTTACCCGCTGTGATCTCACCGCTCCTGAAACTTGGGAGGCTCCTGTTGTTGGAAACTGGGGTAAATGTCGGTGGGTTCGGTCCTGACCGACTCGGCTCGATTATATAACCACATTTATCTGCTGCCGTCTGCTCTCAGCGGGTCTTTGCCTCCAACTGTTGTTTCCAGCAGCGCAAATGGGTGAAAAAGTGGAGAAGAGCCCTGACGGAGTGCGATACTACAGACTGTCCGAGATCGAGGAGCAGAACTCCTTCAAGTCCACCTGGGTCATCATCCACAACAAAGTCTACGACGTCACCAAGTTCCTGGAAGAGGTGAGGATCTGGTTCGGGCCGCAGGGAGAGTGAAAACGAGCCAGAACCGGAAACGATTAGCGGCGGAACCACGAAAGAGCCAGAAACGTTTACATGGCAGCAAGAAAATGGTCACATGGACCCAGTAAACACTGAATGATATGAGTTGGTTCACAGGGTAATAACAGTGTAATAATGAAAACGCGGGCTCCTTGCGTCAAACGTGTTTTAAGACGTGACAGTGAGAGTGAACAGCAGAACCCAGACCCGGTCCGGTATAAGTCCAGAGCCAGCTCGGAGCTACTGGTGCAATAAGAAGTGACCAACGGCTGAGACCTGCTGAGTCACTGCTCTGTGAACGAACCTTAGAGCAAATGCAAACAGGGACTTTGAACAGACTGAATAGTTCTGTAGAACAGCAGTGAGAACGTGAGGGTTTGATGCTGTTCTGTCAGACTGAAACTTCAGAACTTCAACCTTTAAAATGATTGTAATGTAAAAACCTGTGATTTAAAACCAGAAGAAGAACAGTTGTAAACTCAGTCCATTTGTTGTTGATTAACGTCTTTTAAATGACGGCTCTGATTTGGACCTGAATTATTGGGCCCAGCTGTAGTAGAGGGAACCAGTGGAACCTTGAGTTCTTCGGGCCTGATGATGCGTTGAGGGTTGGGCACAAGCTGAACTGTGACCTGACCACCGTTAGGTAACGAGGAGCAGTTTACCGCTGGGCTGCCGTTCACAGCGTGTCCAGCAGGACCCAGACAGAACCAGAACCCAGAGCCCAGTAGAAATGCTGTGGAATGAGCTCTGCACTCTGACCCTGCAGCATGTTGATTATTATTTACGTGTTAGGACCTAGGACCTACGTGTCTCAGACGTTTTTGTTAATGTTGTTCTTTGTTGGTATCTGTGACTAATTCAGAGGAAGAGGAAACCGAGGACTGATTGAAGCGTCACACTTTTAAAGGAGTCGATTCCAGCTGGATGTAAAGTTGTCATGGAAACCGTCAGAAATGACGGTGGAGACTGAAAACGCTGCCTCCTGACACTTTGCAGCTGTTAATCTTATCAGATTCATGTTCAGCCACAGCTACTTGCTGATTTTAATATGAGCAGACCACAGGGCGCATCACGTGGGTGGGTGTGTTTGTTTTGTCGTCCTCAGCACCCCGGGGGGGAGGAGGTGCTGAGGGAGCAGGCGGGAGGAAACGCCACCGAGAGCTTCGAGGACGTGGGACACTCCACGGACGCCAGAGAGATGGCCAGCGGCATGGTGATCGGAGAGCTGCACCCGGTCAGTGTGTCCGCACCAACGGCCGAGGTCCTGCCAACATCACGCGTGAACTAACTGTGTCCGTGTGTGTGTGCGTGTGTGTGCAGGATGACCGACACAAGATCGCCACGCCTGTGGTAAGTCAACACGCCTGGTCCAGCTACGACTGGACCCTGACAACCAGCCTCCACATCACAGCAGCGCCGGGTCTGACACCTGGTCCCGCTGCGTCAGAACTGTTCCTCTTCACATGCGTTTTCTGCTGCTGTCCTGGAAACGATGCAGCGTTGTGGCCTGTATCGCCACCTAGTGGACAGAGTTAAAGCTTCACTGTTATAAACGTCATGTGACCTTTGACCTGAAGCAGCTGATGGTTTCTGTGCTTTGTGTCTTACAGGAAACACTAGTGACCACTGTGAGGGAAGACACCAGGTACATGCACACACACACACACACACACGCACACACACACACAGGAACCAGACCTTTAACTGGCTCTCTTTGTAGCTGGTGGTCAAACTGGTTGATCCCCGCTCTGGCGGCGGGCATCGTCACGCTGATGTACCGCATGTACGCCGCAGAGAGCGAGTGACATCATCGACAGGCGCCCCCCCCCCCCCCGTCGAGCTGCGGCGCTGGGACCGACGACCACCATCCCTGCACTAAACGTCGTCCTGGGTTCACCAACTCTTCGCAGCTTCTCTCCCCGACATTCCTTCATTTCTTACCTTTCGACCAACCAATCAGCAGCTTTATGTTAATGAGGGCAATACGTTGTTGAATTTGTGCCGACGCTGTGAAATGTGGACGTTTCATCAAATCCTGACGCTTCGAGGCAGACGAGCTGCGTTTTCAGTGATGTCACGCCGCGTCGTGTAACCGCTCACCTGGGGACGAACACCTTTATTTAAGGAAGTAAAACAGTCACCCCAAACAAAGCGAACACTTGATTTTACATGTTTAATAAATAATCTGTAAACCAAACTGGACTCGAGATTCTTTGCAATTTCAAATGGATATGTAATTATTTTTATGTACAACTGAGAAACGTTACAAGGTTTCTAAAACACGTCAACGTTTGACGTCACCAACAGTCACAGAGACGCCAGGAACCGGATCGGGCTCGTCAGAGGCGCTGACAGAATGTGAGCAGATCGGGTTTGGATCCAGTGGATCAGCGGGACGTGATCCCGTCACCACGGATGTAAACAAGTCTCGACACACGGGTTCTGCATCGACCCAAGACCCAACCACCGTGTATCGGAAGCGGCCAGTCGTCGTGTTCTGTGTATGTGGGTCATGTTGTGTGTCTGCCTCGCGTCCTCTGATTGGTCCACGCTGGCCACTGCCTTCAGCCCCTCATTCACTCCTGACCCGAAGCGACGGTGGAGGAGTCAGCAGATCCAAAAGTTTGCTTGTCAGCTGCATTGAGAAATGTTACGGTCTTTACAGTCCAGAAGGATCCAGGCGGGTCCAGGCGGGTCCAGGCGGGTCCAGAGGGGTCCGGACAGATCCAGGCAGGTCCAGACGGGTCCAGGCGGGTCCAGAGGGGTCCAGGCGGGTCCAGAGGGGTCCGGACAGATCCAGGCAGGTCCAGGCGGGTCCGGACGGATCCAGGGCAGTTTGGGAGTCAGGGCTTCGCCTTTGCTCTGCTTTGACACCACGTTGCACCAGATCCAGGTAAATATTTGGACTCCGCTACGTGGAGGCCTTTCACGACTGAGGGATCCGCCAGGAGGAGACCACGGACGCGACCACAGGGACAAGGCTCCATCGTTCCAGGCTCCCTGGTCGTCGGCGACACCACGACTGGTTCACCTGCTCAAATCACACCTGAAATGGCTGAAGAAAGAAGAAGAAGAACGAAGAACGTTTCAGGACCCCTCTGATCTGTCTGCTGACTCTTCGGTGGGGCCTGAACCCCAGCTTGGAAACCAGGCGCTGCTAAGGTGAAAGACAACGGGGACACAGGGCGATGACCTCCCCATTGACAGGACGAGGGCGTGACGTCAGGGCGACCGTCGTGACGTCATGTTTGTTTGTGTGACACACGTGTGTCCGCAGCCACGTGGCCGTTACGTAACTTGAGAGGAGCGAACCGGGGTCTGACCCGAGGAGCGGAACAAAACAGAAGGTTCGCATTTTACAGTCAGTGACGCGCGAACCGTGTCTCCGGAGGCGGAGGAGGCGCCTGAACGCAACCGTCCTGCAGGTGAAGGCTGTGCGCGCGCTCCTGGCAGCAGGTGCAGCAGCAGCGCACTGCACGCGCTCTGTGGTCGCCGCCACGCTGTCCCGTGAAGGGGGCGGGAATCCCGGCGCTATACAAGCGGCCCCGCTCGGCGCCGCCGCGGACTCCAGCGGAACCACAGCGGAACCACAGCCTGGCTGCCGGGCAGCGATGTCCCGCTCACCCCTCCAGCGGAGCGCGGGAGAGTCCATGGAGAACGGCCTGGAGGAGGAGGACGAGGAGGCGGATCTGGAGGACGACGTCGACGCTTCTCGCCTGGAGAGATCCATGAAGGACCGGCGGAGGGCCCGGTCCCTGCCCGCCTACCCGGCGGCGCTGCTGGTCGCCGCCGGCGGCGAGAGGAAGCGGGTGAAGTTCGCCGACTCCATGGGGCTGAACCTGGCCAGCGTCAAGCACTTCAGCTCGCTGGAGGACCCGCAGATCCCGAGCAAGGTTCTGTCCAGACACAAGAGCTTCCCTCTGCAGCAGGACTTCATTTCCGACCTGTGCCAGACGTTCAAGTCCAGCCTGGACGCCGACCGGCTGTTCGCCTGCTTCCCGGAGCCACGAGAGGCCGAGCGAAGGGTGCGGGAGCTCCGCGTCTGCCTGGAGAAGGTCGCCGTCACCCAGTTCGACGTGCGCGGCCAGGTCCGGGTCCTAAGCGCCTGCGCCGACAAAGAGGTCGGGGTGAGGTACACCTTCAACGACTGGCTGTCCTACGTGGACGCACAGGCGCTGGCCGTGGCCGCCGAGGCGCCGGGGTTCGTGGGAGAGCGGTTCGGCTTCACCGTGTACACGCCGCCCTTCGTGGATCCGAGCTCAGCCGTGCACTTCGCCGTGTACCTGAGGAGCCAGGACGGGGAGTTCTGGGACAACAACGCGGGGCAGAACTACACCCTGCGGTACCGCTGCCTGCCCTGCGCCGCTTTCCACGACACCTGATCTGCGCGTAAAGGCGCATCCAAAACAAACATTCTGTCCAGCAGCAGTTTCCACCCGGTGGACAAACAGGACCAGAGCCCCGATCAGCGAACCTTCACCACGGCAGAAACCGAAGCAATGCGCCGACCTGACCGCAGTGAACTGGAGCTCACACGTGTATTTCTGAGGGACAGCAACACAACTCGGACATTTCGGAAACTTCCTGTACGTCCACTTGGACCAAACGGACATTCTCTCTCCAGAGTTCAGTGCAGCGATGATCGTGAATAACCTTCGCTGGTTTTGAATTTCATTCAAAGTGTCAGTGTCACTTGAAAATAAAGGACGTGCTTGTGTAATAAACCTCGGTGTGATGACTGTAGCTGCCTCCCTTCCAGACATTCATCCAGAAGCGAGTGCAGCGTCCTGTGGTCGATCTATTCTATTGTATCAGTTGTTTCAGGGTGAAAGCGTGAGATGATAACTCATAGTTCAAATAACTTTCATGTTCACTAAATGAAGCCGTGAACGTGTGTGAGAACGTTTCTCTTACTCGGCCTTCAATGAAACCTACCGACTGCGTGAACCAGCGACTCCCTAGTGATGGACGTCTAGTATTGGATCAGTGCAGCTTCAACGCAACCGTCAAGGAGCAGCCTGATCCGTCTGAGCTCGGCCCCTTCACACCAGCCTCAGTTCAGGAGTCCGACGCTGCGTCCGTCCTGTTGACCGACGGGACCACGTGTGTTTGATGTGTCAACACGAGGTGAAGCAACGTTCAGTGAACAGTAGTGGATGAGAGGCTCCGTCCTCTTAGAATCAACTTCTCGATCCCTGGCTTGAATCCCCTCTGAGAAGCGTCCCTGTCGTCGGAGGCGGCCGTGACTCAAAGCCTGACCACAGCACACGTAGGCCGATCCAGCTGCTCCAGGTTCGTCCCTGAACAGTTTGATGACGCGAGCGCAGAGCGTGCGCGTGACCAAACAGTCATTGAGCAACGCGTCTCCACCTGCGTCGGTGGAAGTGGGTCAGTGTGCTCGTCCCTAAACCAACGCGCGCTGCTATTAATAGCAGCCGCTGGCATCCGGCCGGTCGACCACCTCCTCCGGTCACGCTGCTTGTGAAACCCCCGAGCCGCCGTGTTTGCTCAGGCCGAGGGTCCTGACCCACACTAATGAGTAACCGCTCGAAACAAACTAAAACGCTCTTAGTAGCAAAGTAAAACCTCTCTTTCTGCCTATGTGATCCCACTTTATTGAAACAGATTAAACCTCCAGTTGAAAGGTCAAATTATTAAACAAGCAGTTTATGTGACAGACAACGACTCATTCACAGACCTCAGTCATCGGATTTTAGCTTTATGCTGCACGACAAACCCGTGAGATTCACTATATAAAGCTAATAGTCAGGGATGCACCAGTCAACAGTTTCCTCCGATGACGCAAATGCGAAGAATCTTTCCAGCTACTTTACTGAACTAATTTCTGTTCAATCATTTAATTTATCTGAGGTTTGAATCATTGTTCAGACGCTGTTACACAACAGTAACACGAGCATTTACTCAACAAGGTAAAACTGTTCACACACGAGTAACAAAGACGAAATGTGTTAAAAGCTGCTTTGTGATTCTTTGACTCACGGCCTGTTGAGCGAACACATGACGCTGGGACAAATTCAGCTCAACGCAACAACTCTACTTTATTGTCAGGCCCGTTGAAAGCGGAGCCAGAGAGCAGCCTGACTGGCGCATCCCTGAGACTCTACACACAGCTGTCCTGTCCTGCATCTCCCAGCATGCATCACTCGCCTCCCCCGTGAAGCTCGGGTCAAATTGAACAGTGTTGGGGTCCAATGGGAAGCGGCAGCTGGGGCGGTGGTTCTCCTCCTCCCCCTGCTACTCCACCACCATCTTCTGGGTCCTGAACATGGTTCCTATGGAGACCTGCAGAGACGGACAGACACAGACGCGGCGGGTTACTTCACAGACCATTCACCTGCCCTGCCTCCATTACCGAGCAGATCACTAATCGCCCGTAGACGTAATCAGATTACTCTGCTGCCGACGGGGACGGGCGACGGGTCCGAGGCCTTCTGCAGCGCCACCCTTCACCGCCTGAGGGCGGCGCTGCACGAAGCTGCTGACTGTGCGTTTCACGTCCTCCGAGCCTCGTCTGTGTCAATGTTTGCTGCTCATCTGTTGTCAAATAAAACATCCAATTACAGCCCAGTTCGATCCGGCTGCACTGTACAAACTGTGCGTGCGTTTGTGCCACAGTTCAGGATTGATTTTCCTTTTCCCGTACAGGAACACGACACACTGCTCCTCCGAGCGACACCAAATATGACCCACAAACAGAACAGAACATGTTCTGAGCGCCAGCTGCCAGGTCTGGACACACTGCTGGACCCTGCTGAGTCTGTAGCTCTGGACCGTGCAGGGATCCTAGGTTCCAGTGTGTGGTTGTGTCGCTGCAGCACCAGCAGGGGGCACAACGAGTCCACAGACGCACAGCAGAGCATCCACCTCATCAGTTATTCTGCCGTCAACGCTCTGTAACACACACACACACTTCCTCCTGGATTTCAGAGGAGACCCTCTCCCGCCCGCTTGGAGCCCCCCTCGGTGTGTGACGTCCTGATTGGCTGGAGCGTGGCGTAGGAGGGAGGGGAGTGATGGTGAGGCGGGCGGATCTGTGGGCCAATCAGCTGTGAGGAGGACTGGCCCTATGCAAATTGTTGCGGCTGAGGCTCCTAACAAAGGGACGGCCTCCCTCCATCAGCTTGTCTTTTTTCTCTTTCGATTAGTTTCCATCAGCTGGTTCTATTTCGCTTTCGATTAGTCTCCGTCTCCATCTTTATCTCTGCTCTTTCGTTATGTATCTCACTGCAGCTGATGTCACTTGACTACAGTAACTGTACAGATTTACACTCACTCATCTTCTGGAGCCGCAGCCGTGCTGAGAAACGACGCCCATCCCGGCTGTCAATCAGGCGAGAGGCGGGCTCACCTGGACAGAGACGCTCACTCACCAACACGCAAACACGAAAGCTCCTGGAATCGAACCCTGGACCCGCACCACTGCATGTGTACCACTGCTCGATCCGCTCTGCTATAGAACATAAAAACAAACGCTGAGCCTCCACCAAGCAGCCCAGCCTCACGTGTCCACACCAGCGGCTCCACAGAACAAACTCTCCTCCACACTAGAGGAAGAAGCAGAGTTGAAGACGTGGTTCCCGCGTCTGAGGTGGGTCCTTGTGAACTCATCTTGAATAGAGGAAGTGTTGATGTGTCTTATGTATTATACAGGACGAAACGCATTTAAAACTTCATAACACGGATGCAAATCACCCAATTAAGACAGAAACAGCAGGTCACCATCTAATGAAGGCAAAGCATGCTGGGATACTAATGTGGCTGCTCGTTTCCTCCACCTCCAACTCTGCTGCTCCGTGGTCACCGCTGACCGTTTTATCTCGTGAATTCGTTTGCTCCGGACGTTTTCTTTCTTCTCGAGTCCTCGTGTTTGGTCTGTGCCTTTAACGCCGATGTCAGAACGGTGCAGCTCTGCACAGGGTAGTTGGAGCCACGCCGGCGAAGCCTCCTGGGAGTCCTCTCCTACACAGAGACAATCACAGCCATCAGTGGTATGATGGGAATCTAAACTTAGCCTCCTCCATACATCACCACATCCATCCAACGGGAAGGCGCTCGCTGCAGTCGTGACTGAGCGACCTTCAGTCTTACTCCCACAGGCAGGAGGTGTGAGATTAACAGAAGCGCTCGGCTCCGATCACCTGCCGACAGACGCTCAGACTGAAGGAGCAGAAACAAAACAGATGCTGAGACTGTGATGAGAACCCACAGCCTCTTCCTCCCTCAGGTCGCTTCCAGCTAAACGTGCGTGAACGAGCGTCGTCTGGCTTAAGGAAGTGAGGCCAACAAGGAACGAAGCCTGAGCAGCAGTGGGAGCAGAGGATCGGCGCTTCACCAACGTGTGCATGAACGTTGCACCACATTATTTGGATGCTGCCCTAGATCCTGGACTGTGGGTGGAAAAAGCTGCTAATTATAGTAAAACCATCCACAGCAGTTAGAGAAACGCTGCCCTGAACAGCAGGAGCCTTGAAGACTCAAAGTTAAGAGCTGAACGGGGGAGGAAGAAGATGAATGATGAGGGGAAACCTGGAGGTGTCAGGAGGCTGTCAAAGCGAACCCATGGAGGTCTTCATGAGGAGGAAGACGGGGCGAGGACATGAGGAGCTCAGCGCCGCTTAAATCACACAGCTCACACCTACAGAATGAGGCGAGGATGCTCTGCGTGTCGCCTGCCGCGCCACCGACGCTGGGTCTGACCAGCTCGTCCTCTCCAGAGACCCGTCTCCCCGAGGACACTTCATTCATCGACACGCTGCGGCAGGAAACGGATTTAATCGCGTTTAAACCCTTTGTCACCTGTGACATTGTGAGAGTCAACAGTGTCGTTTGAGGCGTCTACTTCAAACGTCAGGCGACATGAAGCAGTGAAGCCACTAAAGCTGCCACAGGTCAGACTGAAGGGCAACAACACAAGGCAGAGCAGCGTCAGCTCAGCCTGCAGAGCAGAGTAATGAAAGCCAAAGTTTGGCACAAATAAAAACTTCACACCTTCCATCTTTCATTTCCTGCTCTCTAGTCTCTTTTAGGAGCTTTATCAGTTTTCACCCACTGCCGAAGCCTGAAGCTCAAAACAAAGAGGAGTTTACTTTATTCAGCTCTTTGCTTTCAAGCCTTTTATTTCCCACGGTGGACCCACTGAGCTCCGCTCATTCCTAACAGCAGTAAGAGGAGCGAGCCCCCGTAAAGCTCCGCATCAGAACTGAGGACACGTCCTACATCAGCTGAGCCGAACTTGGTGCGACGGAGCTTAGGACCACGTCAGCTTTGCTCCGGACCGATTCTGACTGACCTGAAACGACTGGACCCGCCTGACCTGAGGATTCCTGTTAAGACTTCACTGGGCCTCAGCTGATCTGCTGTGTGTCCTCCTCAGTGAGTGGGTGACGACCACGTGTTACACGGTGTCGCCCTGAAATCAAACGGACAGAAGTTAGGAAGCGCTTCGACACAGGACGCTGAGGTTTGGACGCGGATCAGAGCAGACGCTACAAACAGGACCTTCGGTTTGATTCCAACATGTTGTACTACACCATGTCGTGTTGCTCAAGGACACTCCGGCACGTCTGTGCATCTCACACATCCTGCGGCTTCGTTTCATGCTAATCCAGTGACATGGCTGGGTCCGATTCCTCATGTCGGCTGCTGCGGAGCGTGAATCTCTTCTCCTTCCTACTCCATTCATCTTTTCATGTCCGTCCTCCAGCTGTCGGCTCTTCCTGCGTGATGCGAAGCAGGGGTGGAGGCGCTGCTGGAGCATTTCAACGTTGCGGTGAAACGTCCTGTGTGTTTTCCAAAGTGGCTGAGTGTCCTCTGGCTTTGTCTCCGCGTTAATTATTCATGCTCTGGGCTCTCTGGCTTCCTCTGCATCACAGCCAGTCGTCCTGTCTTTTTATTAGGACTTCTTATCGTTCTGCATGAAGACAGTCGTGGTAATTGCTGCACTTTTAATAGCACCTCTACTGATCTCAGCAGCTTTCGTGATCAACCGAGGGCTTGAACTTCCCTCATCCTCCGTAAACAGCAGGAGACAGTGATTCACTGACGTGTGTGTTCAACATCATCTGGTTAATGTCTTTATGATGAGATTAGAACTTAGTCCATAAAAGCAAACATGCTCTGCCATAAATAACAGTACAGTCACCAGATGCTGCCGCAGCCGCGTCGCGATAATCATCTGTTCGGCTCGTCTCAAGCCTTTATCCTAGTTTGTGAGAGTTTAGGCAAACGTGACAGAGCAGCACTGCATCCAACCCGAGGCTTAACCCAGTTCACCCAAGTTTGGAAGAGACTTCTCCACCACTGGCAGCCGATCCGGTCAGAAAGTGAAACCCCAGCCCTGAAGCCCCCGGAGGCCGGTAACTCAAACCTCCCTCTGCTCGTCTGAGCGCCAGACGTTTTAAAGCAGGACCAACCAGACGTCTTCCTTTACTCGGATCCATTACTGTCACAGTGCAACACGCTTGTGACCTTCACCCTCCTTCAGTCCCCCTCACACAGGACCCACCCACCGACTTTAACGAGGCTCGTTTGCTCGTCTCTCTAATTGGCTGCAATGACTCCACAAAGCCCCACCCCCTCTACCCACTCACAGCCAATAAGCTGTGACCTGGAGTCGACCAATCAAACTGAAGCTAAAGCGCAATACGTGTGAAAATCAAGGCAACATCCATATGGAAGAGGACAGTAATGAGGAATTTCTTTGAAAAGCCACCGCGTCCTAACCTTAGTTTCTTCTATTCCCAGCACACACTAATTAGGGAGCGAGAGGAGATGAAGGTGTGTGTGTGTCTCTGCTGTGATCTCCCGTTTCAGACGTCGGAGGAAAATAAGATGAAAGGAGGAAGACGAAGTTACGCTCCCGTTGTTCATCTCCTCACATGTGCTCATTTATGAAAACGGTGCCAACAGAGAGCGACCAGTCTTTTTCCCTGTGATGGACTGGACACCTGTCCAGGTGACCCCGCCTCCCGCCTGACTGACAGCTGGGATGGGCGATTCTTATAAGAATCAGACACAAGGAGACAGGGCTAACGTCGACGAACATGCTCCGAGCAGCAGAAGACCACAACGTCACAATGAAAACCTGCTCATGCTTCACATTCGCTGGCACCTTCTCCCATCGCTGCCGTCAGATTCTCCTGCTCTCCTCCTCATACTGTCAACAAACTGCGTTTCTCTCATTAATCGTCTCACTATTGCAGCACATGATGACAGAAACACACGGATCAATGAAACCAGGCCGAAGAAAATAAGAAGCAGCGAGTCGATAGACAATCTGCTAAAGAACAACAGAGAAGCCACAACACAAGTAAAATAATGGAGGAGACGAGCGCGAGTCCCTCACGTCTCCACGTCAGACCACGGGAGGAAACGCAGCATCGATCGGCGTTGGCTGGGTGAATCCCTGAGACAGCCCACGAATCACACCAAACACCGGACCAGGGCCCGCTTTCTGGGCCGGGTTTTCTCCGTCATCTCTAGCTCACATTGCCTCCTCCAGTCAGCGGGTTTCATCATGCCGTTGGGTAGCATCGTTGCATCACACCCAGACTTCCAAGAATAGCAGGAAAACAAACAAACAAAGAGGAGCAGAGCAGAAAGTTCTGTGACGCCATGAAGTGGAACTAAATATACACGAGTGAAGTCAAAGCCCAGACGTGAACCAGTCTGATGTAAATCAGTTGCATCACAGCCACTTCAGCGTCCGTACGGGTCTGAGCAGGAAGTAGCTTGAATCTGATCACCAACCGATGACTAGTCTGCCGTCGCTGAACATCCACAGCGCAGGAGGTTCGTGGGCCTGGTTGTTGGGTCGGTGTCGTCTGAGCTGTTTAAACTGTTTTAAGCCTCTTCAGAGGTTGGAACGTCCTTCTGAAGAGAAGCAGGAGTCTCATTTTCTGAAGATAATCCACTTAACTGTGAGCCCATGACCCTCAGACTGACGGTATCTGAGTCAGAGGATTTGACAGTCAACAGGACGACATCAGACGCCCTCTGAGGCGCCAGGGCTCCTAAGGAGAACCCGGTAGATGGTTCCAGACTTCAGTGGGCGCTTCGCAGCCATGACCCCTGAACCCTGGCCAGACTTCATAACGAGCCATTTACAAAGGTGCACTCGGCTCCGCATGCGCTCTGCATGTCAGCTGGAGGGAAGCGAAGGATGGCGGCTGGAATCTTTTTGAGGCTTCGACAGTCACAAATCAATACTCCGACTTCAAATGCCGCGAGTTTGCAGGGCTGGTGATGATGGGAGGACTAAAAAGATGAAGGAGGAAAAGATCTGATGCTACAGAATCCAGGCCTCCCCAACGCTTTCTGGCTGTTCAAGAGATGATTTAGAGTTTACTTTTATGTTTCAGAAACGAAGTGGCTTTCAGCTGAGAAGCCCTTTAAGTCCAGCAGGCCAATGGCGTGCTCAAAATAAAAAACTCTGCTCATTCCAGGTCTCGTCTCGGCTTCTTCTGAAAGCCGAGGCTTCAAAGTTTACCACAGACAGATGCATAAAAGTGCTAAACATTTAAACAAACAGGCCGGTTTAGCTTCATTTGGCTGCTAGAAGCCTAAATGGAAAACGGAGGAAGGAGCAGGTCCTGGTTCCAATGACGGCGAAGCTGTGATGCTGCATGTTTCAACTGAACCTTTGACCTGATGGACACAGGTTTCTGCAGGAATATCAAGTTAAACTGAACCAACGGACGAAACTACGTTAAGTCAACTGTTAGTTCAGATTCATGCAACTCTAATACACCAGATACGCCTGAACCATCAGCTCTAATGTCGACATCGGAGTCCGGCGGCGTTGAAACAGCGTTAGGTCCGGAGACTCGGCCGTCTGCCTCCTTTTAATAGGGTTAGCATGGAGTCATACAGTGTGTGTGAGCCGAGCTGCCTAAACTCAGCAATAGAGGCGTGGGATTAGTAAGTGGAGGCAGGAACGCTGGGGATTTTCATAAATTGGGAGGATGGGAGGAAATTGAGGAGAAAAATGAGATGAGTGTGAAGCAGAGAGGGAAGAGGGAGGCAGTGGAGGGCGAGCGCGAGGTGAGGCGACGCAGGCTTGCCCTACTTTCAGTTCCGCTCCTGTCTGGTGAACGGCTTCGACACAGGCTGGAGCTTTACGTGCGCCAGGAAACGGCATCGGTTTGTTATGAAACGAATCCAGTCGACGTACAGACATTCCTGCCTCCTGATTGGTCAGCTTGCTGAAATCTTCCTGTGGATTGAGCTACACTCAGTGGAACCTGCTTTGACCCCTAACAGGTCACGACTTCAACACGAAAAGCTCATCCACCCTCTAGAGACGCGGTAGAGCTCTGGTGTCACTTCAGCGAAACGATACCAAGCCTTCCCCTGGTTATTAACTGACAGTTGAAGAGCTAAACTACAATAAAGCAGAGCAGCCGTACGGGTGGAAAGCGCGTGAGCTCATTTCAATGTCTGCAGAGAAGCTGCGGGTCTGTGGGATTTAATTTCGGGCTTATTAACGTGGCGGTGGGCTTCATTTTTCTACGTTACACAGGCGCTCTCTTTAAATGAACTCCAAACACGAGCTCCCATCTGAACCGGAGGACTCATTTACTCTGTGGTTTAATTAGCTGCTTTACATTCTGTAAGCGCCACAGAGCGAAAAGCTCCAAATTACACACAATAATCAAGGAGGTTTCAACATCGATCACTAACCGATACAACCTCCGACTTTAAGAAGAACAAGGCCATTTATCGCCTTCATCTTCTACCCAGCGTCTCGCTGGACGAGCTCCACATATGCTCAGAGCTGAAGACAGCTCAGGTCCAAACGCGGGGTCAGCGCGATTCAGTCTATATTAACTCTGCAGTGACACCTGTTGGCCGTTCGGGACATTACAGCTTCCACCGTCGGGGTTGGTTGGGTTGCTTTCCTCCCACCCAGAACAGGAGGAGTGAGACCTCGTGTCTTCTGGTCTCCGTCAGGTGGACGCACAGCTGGCACCTGCACTTTGGAGTTAAAGACATGTTGACACGAGAACAACCAAAGGCTTCCCAGACATTTCTATTCCAACTATGCCGCTCACAGTTGACCTGGGAGCTGAATTTCTCCTGTTAGATCGCAGTGACCGAGATGCAGGCCGAGCCTGGAGAGCCGTAACGGGCCGGGTTCCCCCAACCTGGAGGTATAACTCAGCCCGTTATGGCATTTAATCTCAATTTAGCCAAAACGGCCGAAGGCCGCCTGACACTGCGCTGACATTAAGCAGCAGTAATCTGTGAGAAATGGCTCTTTGGAGGCCGGCGCTGCCACGTGAAGCGCTGAAGAGGAGGCGCAGCAGCGGTCTGGCTAAGCGAGTACCGAGTCAATCCAGCTGGAGAGGAGCTCGCATCATAAACATGCTGTTCTCTCTTTACGCCTCCATTTACCAAGAGCTTCCCATTATTTCCTCTCGCTGCCTTTCTGCTACTCTCTCTCTCATTAGACACAACACGCTGGTGTAGTTTCTCCTCTGCCAGCAGAGGCCCTGCAGCTGCAATCCATCATCTTTACTCACTAACGCACACACAGCTGAGCCGTGAACTCCTCCTGCACACGCACAGACCTAACGTAGAAGCAGCAAACCCACACCTCCATCCTCCAACGCACACAAACAAACACGAGACGCTACGAGCGCGGATCTGCACGGTTTGCACTTTAAGTTCACTTCAGACGTGACAAAGCGTCATTTGCTGCAGGGTTTGTTCTCCGTTGTTCCCTCGCGTTTGTTTATCTCTGCACTGACCCAGATACAAAGTGATATAATAAATCTGTGACACGGGTATCGGCTAAAGATCCTGACACGGTGCCGCCGAGCCGCCGGCAGCACTGGGTTCACGTCTCCTCCCTCGCTGCGTCTTATATAACGCCGTATGGATCCACACTCAGGGGAGGGAACCTGAAGCCAGCTTCTTCCTCTAGAGGTGTGTGTGGCATCGATCTTTCCACAAGCCTGGAGTATTGCAGCAGGACTGTAATGAGGTGCATACTCATGCTCTGATACACGTAATCTGTCAGTCGTGTGGGCGAGGAGTCGAATCGACCAAACACGCTCATCAGCTAATTTCAGACCAAACTCCCGCATCTGCTACCTGAGCCCTTCTTCACTGTAAATATTACATTTACCTTTAATGTTTCTGTGCAACCACCTCCTGTCAGGTGTCAGCATGTACATGTGACTGCTAACGTAGATTCAGTGAGTCATGAGACTCTGCATGTAAAATTAATCATGCGTGTATAACGCGTAGCCACTGTGACTAAGTCCACCCACACACTCCTCCCTCCTCTGCCCACGACGCGTGTGATGCCTTTACAAGCCTTCCCTGACTCATGTGTGCGCGTCCAAACGCGGGCCAAGACACGGCCAGTCCTCCGCTGGCTGAGAGGCTGCTGGTGCATTATGGGAACAAAGTGACCAACAGTGATGTGATTAGCCCCGAACTCGTGTGCAGGGCAGGTGGTGAGTGGTAAACAGGTGTTCATCTGCATGCTGGTCAACCTGGTTAAGCTGAGGGACAGTGTGTGTGTGTGTGTGTACCTGTCTCTGGATCAGCGCCAGTGACTGCTGTCCTTCCTCTATTAGATGCTCCACAGTCTGCAGATCTTCAACTTTCCTGTTGGCCCTGAAGGCATCACGTACCCTCCGCAGTGCATAGGTCCTGTAACACACACACCTTCATTTAATGTATTTACAGTGGAGAAAACAATATCACACAGCGCAGAAGATAATAAAACAATGTGTGCAGTCGAGGCACCGAACCCTCTGAGGGATTTATGAAAGTCAACAAGCGAACCAGTTTAAACACACAAACCCAAAAAAAAAAAAAAAAAAAGAGGTGGGACGGCGAGAAACAGCGAAGAACGCAAATTAGTGCAGATGAGCTCAAAACAAAGCGCAACAAAAACTACAGAGGTGGAAACAAACAGCAACAAGCGGAGCCACCAACACGAGCAGCAGTACAGGTAACAGGTGATTCAAGGGCCGTGCTTCCTCTAGCTCCGCCCCCCTGCGGCGCTGCTCTGTGGTCAGAAGTCAGCTCCGCACCACGTCTGCTTCGCACCAGAAAACTCAAAGCGAGTAGCGCCGATCAATAAAGCCATGTTCCACAGGACGGAACGCTACCGAGAGAGACTGTGCGCAGCTGTCTGCTCCCGGAAGCTTCACGTCCAGAGCGACTTCAGCTGCTCGACACGGAGAAGCGTAACCTGAGGGTGAATCCGTATCAGCTACGCCAGGATGCAAACAGCAACAAAAAACACCTGGCAACTATTTAATCATCGACACAGCACGGCCTCAGTGGCAAAAACAGCAGTTCAGGGTTTAGTTTCATCTGCCTCGATGACCAGAATCCAGAGGATTAAGTCAAGAATAATGAACAAGTTCCATCAAATCAGAACCAGAGTTCCTGGAGTGAGAATGATTATTGGTTTGATTCTCAGCTCTTCTTCTTGATGGACTCGGGCCTCATCACAGCCGACAGCTCCTGTGATGTGAGGAAACGACAACATCGACCTTGGAAAGTTACAGCAGTGCGCAGAAAAACCCATTCATCTGGAGTTCATTTAGGATTTAACACAGAACTAATAAAGATCTGATGGATCAGATTTACATGCTGTGGTTAAACACGACGAGTGTTACAAGGACATGATGGAGGAGTGACGAGCAAGCAGATTTAAATTGGATTGAAGTTGACCGAGAGGAAACTGCAGGAGACGGAGGAGAGGAGAAAGTTATAGAAGAATGAAAGAAGTAAAAGAGCGAAAGGACGCAGATAAAGGCATCGGAGGAAGAGCAAAGAGGAAGTAAACTGAGGGTTAGACAAACAAGGGAGGAGAGAGAAGTCATCTGGACGGAGGAAGGACGAAGAGGAAATGGCTGTGACGGATCACAGCGAGCAGCCTGTCAGTCTCACGTCCAGGCTCCAGGTTGTGGTTCGTTGCTAAACGGCGGCTCAGCGGGGCTGAAGTCGAGGCCTTTGTCAAACTGATGCGAGCAGATCCGTCGGCATAATGAGCCCTGCTGCCAATGAGCAAAACAAAAGGCCGAGAGGAAAAACAGCAACAAAGAGGCAAGAATCAAAGCGTCTCCTCCAAGTCCAGGACTGTGCAGGGCTTCAGCGCCAGGTCAGCGTCTCACTGGTCCATTACGCAAACAAATCACCACGAAGAGACGTCAGCAGCAGGTGGCGAGGCCTGGAAAATGTGAGGCTCTTCCTGTCCAGGAGTCAGAACAACTGACCGACCACGTGATCCCAGCTCAGAGACGCCGACATTCAACAACTGGAGCATTTGAGAATCCATCAGTGATTCCGTGAACATTTACTGATCCTCAGTACAAAGTCTGTCCTTCTCCTCCACATTAGAGTCTCTGTTAACGAGTCCAGACAGTTTTAATGTGTTTGCTTGAGCACCACACACAGAGACACTACTTTTTTAAGTGTGTGTGTGAGTTTGTCTCGTCACTGAAACTTCAGAGGGAATTCTCTCGTCTGATCTATTTAAGATGAGGAGAAGGTGATGAGGGGGAGAGAAAAGACGGATGAAAGAGTGATTTCCACAATCACTAATTCATCAGAAGCGTCAGTCATGTCCTGATGAGATGACAGCGTTTTAATCACACACTCAGACAATGACAGTTTAGCTGAATGCACCAGGGAGAGTTATTTTTAAGAAAGAGACTAAATGAGGACGAGAGACACCACAGAGAGAGAGAGAGAGGAAGAAAACACTGAGTCAGTGGATCTGTTGTTCTTCTGCAGAGCGATGACCTACTTCTGACATTCTGCTTCCTCCACCCGTGTCTGTTAAGTTCGGCCCTGCGGGTTTTTCTTGCTCTTAAACTGGGGATTTAAGGGAAAACTGGACGAGATGAACACGTCCTAGTGGGGAAATGTGGTCAAAGTTTAAAAGCTGGAATGAGAATCAATAAAGTGTCTCATTGCAAATGATGCACAAACGATGACATTTACATGTCAAAGAGATGATAATTGGATTATTTTATCAAACATTTCTAACATTATTATAAAGGGAGGAATGTGAATCAGAGGCGTGAAGCATGCGCCTGGAGTAAAGGCTGGAAGAACATCTATCCCTCGTTTAAATGCCAACATTTATTTTGCTGCTAATCACTCTTCCAGTGGCTGATTTACGAGGTTCCACAGCCTCGCGAGCAACACATCCCTACGCTGGTGCTTGTTTGAGGTGCAATGAATAAAAATAATGCAATAGGCAGATACGGCTTGTTCCATGCTCTGTTGTCTCACTCTCCTCTGAGAGTTCAAACTCGTTTTCTACCTTCATCAAACCCCCAAAGTCTCTGTATTCCTTTGAATTTCACTTCTCTCCTGTTCCTGTCAGCTGCTGCACTGACCTAACTTTCCTGCAACCGTGAGTGTTCCTCAGCTCCTGTTCGCTTCCACGTCTTTCCCTCACCCTCCATCATTCTCTCTGTGAATTCAGTCAAACTCCCCTTGCAGCAAGAGCCGTGAGCGCCTGCATCAGCTGTTACTGGAGTCGGAGAGAGAGAGCGACAGACAACAAAACCCAGCCTGCAGCAACGTCTGGCAGATTCAGGTCACTCCAACAACAACCTCACGCATCTATCGTATCTCATCCCAAACTGCAGCCAATGAGGAAATCCTCTCAGCACAGCACCAACATAAATGAAAGTCGTCTGCTGAAGCCCGAGTTTATGAATGAATGTGAAACAAACCAGCGTATTAGACTTCCCAGCATGCTTTGCTGGAGGGTTAGAACAGAGGCTCTGCTGTTGTAGGACAGTATTAGAATAAGATTCCTGCTGTGATCAGCTTTTAAAATTTGATTAAATCTGAATCTGTTCCCTCAAATGCGTTTCAAACATAGCTCCTGTACAGTTTACCTGTATGGGCACAACATACGCTCAACCTTAAATGCCCAACACATTATGTCAACAGTTTTAAATGACACTGGAGCATATTTAGGTATTTGTTCTCTGGTGGGACCCGTGAGGCAGTGGGCTGAATCAGCTGCTCCCTTTCATGGCTGCTTCTCATCTGGCTGCTCAATAATTCAGCACTGTAGCGGTCCACATGAAGGCACATCTCTAATGTCTGTGCAAAGCTCTGCGTGTTGTCAACACCAAACTCCCCCCAGCGACACACACAGGCTCTACTGAACACCCTCAACTCCGCAGTGATGAGGACGCCAGCTGCGGCTGATGAGCAAGTAGGAATCACATAAGGAGTCTGAACATTCATGACTTTTACAAAACACAACAACACAAAAGGCATCACCGTGGTCATTAAGATACAGGCAGCTCACTAAACTAAACTAACCAAACAATGCACATTACAAATTTGGTATATTTTGCACCAAGTGTTAAAAGGTGTCCTCATAGCAAGCAGTTTAAGTTTTCTTCAGCTGACTCATCTGGTTCCATCTCAAATCACGATGATGACAATACGACACATGGTGATGCTCATCAGAGATGATAATAGAACGTTTTATTACATTTGAAATAACCATTATTCACTACATTGTCTGGATCTCTGTGGCTTTGTCCTGTTGATCAGTCTGTGCTAGAACATTTAGTACAGTACAATAATTACTGAGAACCTGCTTCAGCCATCACCTACTGCACAGAAACCACTTTAAAGACATCACTGAATCTGTGATGACTGCCTTACTGTACCATCCCTCCGGTAGTTTAAAGCTGGAGACACAACAAGAAGCTGCAGGTCAACACTCAATAATCCAACAGACATGAGGAGCATAAAAAATCCACTACTTTTATGCCATCATTAGAATACCTTCAATTAAACGGTATCAGTGTGAAACTCTTCAAACACATTCGCTTCACCACCAGCTGCTGCAGTGATGAATGAATGCAGACTGTGTCGCAGCCAGTTGGGCAGAACAGATTGAGTCCTGATGGGATGTGAGCAGCAGGAGGCTGCAGACAAATTCAGGTCAGTGGTCAGGTACAAACTAGGCCACAGACTCTGAAACACAGCAGCAAGCTCACTAACAAATCCTCTGACCCGTCTGTCCAGCACAGCGCAGCAGAGTTGAACTCAGACCTGCTGGGCCTTCAGTGGGAAACTACAACACGACGCAGAGTCAAGAAATAAGACTCGCACTGCAAACACATCCTCAGGAAAGGGTCAAAACACAACCTACTTCAACACAAGCTGAAGTCAAGTCACTGAAAACTTATCATAATCCAGTAAAACCCCTTCAGCCTTTCTGAGGGTTTCATGTTCAATAGTGAGGTTCCGCTCAGTTAAAATCACTGTAATCACTTTTTGTTGTGATCATTTATTCCCTACTATTATTGAACTAAAAAAAATGCCCTTGTGCTGTTACTTTATAAAAATCAACACACAAGCATATTGTGAATCTACACAAACAACATAAACTAGGCGACGTATAAATTGGCGGAACGTCCCTTTAGCTGCAGTCAAGCGGTTAAAACAACCACTTCCATCCGCGTTAACGTGGCTAAACGCCGAACCCGCCGCGGACGCATCTCTGGAGGCATCTTCTAACAGCTTCACATGCGCAGTAACGCGATTATGTGAACACGCAACGTCTGACAGCGGCTCCGTTAGCGAAGGTCTAATGTAAACATAGCCGCTAGCCGCTAGCCGCTGCGTTAGCGTGTCTCCAGCTACTGACACTCGGCTCCAACCGCACAGCAGACGAACCGGACGATTCACGGATCATCTCCTACCTGTAGTTGTACGAGGGAAATTTCTGGCTCTCTTTAAGCAGCATCCGGTACAGAGCGATTACCTGTGAGCGGGTGGACGCCGCCATCATGTTACCAACAACGCTGCTCCGCGACCGTGAGACTTAAGGACCCGCGTCTACGACTGTCCAAGCAGCGCCTAAGTATAAATATGCATTTATATGACGTTTCGTCTTCTAATTTGTTTTCCTTCTACTTAATTGACATTTAGATGCACATAATTTACTGCCAGAAAAATATAAACCTATCTTTTCGGCAGTGAAAAAGATTTAAATGCTAACAGGAACGCAGGCGCGCCTCGGCATGCTTAACTGCTATAACGCTGGAGATTGACAGGAGGTGAGTAAGCGTTGCTGAATTTAAACTATTAAACATTCACATTCACGCATTAACATGTTGTTTTAATGGAGGGACTACGAAGCGAGGCTGTGGCGCCTGTCGTTAGAACATTAACTGGCACCATGTCGGGCAACTTAGCGCCACATTCCCTCCAAACGCGCCTCTGTGGTGACTCAGCGTGTTAGCCGCTGCTACAAACACGCCGGGACACAGCCGTCACGCGCAGCTTCTTCCAGTGAGACGCCACCACGTGTTAAACTAACGACGCGGAAGTGTTTGTGTTGCCCTGGTGCGGTGACCTTTCCGGTAACAGACCCCGACTGTCAGGAGTGAAACGACCCGCGAAGCAAAGAACCTGCTTAATACTTGTCAGTGCTTCCATACTGCAGCGAGGAGCCGCTGGCAGGCCGAGCAGTAAACCCAGATCCAGTGTATGCAGCTGGATCAGGACCCTTCACATAGTGACTGGATGGACACAGGGCTGCGCCTCGACCTGAGCCTCTGCTCACGGAACTCGTGTCCGTCAGAAAGAGCAAAACGCCGCACGGAGAAAAGAATGAGCACGAGACGCAAAAGACCCCGGAGACGCTTTGCTGAGAAGGGCCTGTTCCTTTGAAGACGGGGAAGAGAACCAGCCGCTAATTGAGCTGTGAGGCAGACGCGAGTGCTGGTCTGGGTGTAGGTTTCTCTCTGGCCCGCTCACGCTGCTGTCTGTGTCTTTTGTAGCTTTGCTGTCATCGCGTCGGCCTCGAGGGTTTGTCATCGTCTTCATGTCTGTATATCTGCATGACTTTAAATTCAAGAGGTTATTTTCCTTAAAGTTTGCCGATTGGCACAGGTCACCACTTTTCTTCTACTTGTCTTCTGTGGCCGTCTACGTTTTTCCAGACACGTCACCGGCTCCGACTGGGACCGTAGAGAAGTGTCTGTTCCCGTCCCCTGTTGGACGAGTGTGTAGAGCATCTGGCAGCGGCCGACAGTTTACTGTACCCTGAAATAAGCTGTAGATGTATTTCAGTGTGGACAGCAGCGCAGAGATCAATTTTGGTTTGAGGCGCTCGCGTCTAACCAGTCAGAGCCTCAGTTATTGTGTGTGTGCGCCGTTTGCTCTTTAGCTGCGCATGTGTGAAAGGTCAGAGACGCATCCTGTTTGTTGATGTCCTGGTGTCTTTTAGTGTAAAGGTCAACAGCACTGCTGTGTCTACCAACATTTGGCCTCTTGCTGATGTGGAACACATTGTTTTGTGGGCAGTTGTGTGTGTGTGTGTGTGTGTGTGTGTGTGTGTGTGTGTGTGTGTGTGTGGCTGAACACTCGTTGCTCAGCTGTTCTGCTATGAGTCGACTTTGCTTGTGTACTGTATTGTAGTACACAAGTGTACCTGCTTATTACAGCTGCTCCTACATGCAGCTGTTTTAGACACGGGGCTGGTTTCGACAAGTTCATCCAACTGTTGTCAGACTTGATAAATGCCGGTCGTGTCGTAAGCCTCATTTTCCTCCTATCAGGGAAAAGTTAATGTGGATGAGGGTCCTGGCAGTGACAGAAGCAGCAGAGTGTGAGTCCCTGCAGATCCAGCTGACTGATGGACGGATCTGCAGCAGTGACAGATCAATAAAGAGGGATTTCCTTCAGTCCCAGCAGGCTGGACAACGGTGTCTTTCAGTCTGAATCCTGCAGATCAACACACGCTGCTGTCACAGTTCGCACCGCTAAACGCCCTTTATCCAGTCTCCATCCAGTGTCACAGCCTCTTCACTGCCATCAAGTCACCAGAGCTCTGCTGTGTTTCCACGCAAAGCAGCTGTTTGGGTTTTAACAAGGGCTCCTGCAAGTCAGAACTGAGAAGTGTTTCCTAAAAGCTGCTCACGGTCTCCACGGCTGAAACTCAAGTCCAACTTAAAAACCCATAAATTAAGAACGAGGCCACAGGCGAGAAATGCTGCTGTTGGTGTTTGAGTCCCTCCGTGTAAAACACACATGTAGGGAAGGTTTAAAACCAATTCACTACAAGTGAGTGAAATTATTGTGGAACAAAGCAGTAAAAAGACACACACACAGTGTATAAACCAGCTTCACTAAATCCTGACTTTGACGTTATGGATGAATTGTTAAAATGTGAGAATCATTAATAGTTGTGACACGAACGGCAGTTTGTCATAGTGATGGAGGTGATGCTTCATCGAGACGAGCGTGTTGCTGCTCAGGGCTCGTTCTGCTGCTGCTCATCAGACTAAATGATGGTTTCAGCATCGCTTTAGTGTTTGCAGCATTAAAGGCAGATTTTACAGAAGCTATGTGAGCTGTCAAACCATGAAACCCCAGGTTGAGTCGACATGAGTTTGTTCCCTGCTTGTTTGTGCGCTGCAGACTGAGTTTTGTGTCTCTGTGTGCTTTCTGCCTGGTGGATCAAGGCCCCCGACGTTCTCTCCATCGATCGCCTCCTCCCATGTTCAGACCTGTGGAAGAATCCGTCTGGGAGACTTCAGCCTGTGACCCAAACCCGATCGCGTCAAGTCCATCCATCCATCCTCTCTGCTGCAGTCCTCCGGATCACCTAGCTCTTCAGCATCGTTACTTCTGCAGGCTGAAGTAGGTGGAGAGATGATTCGTGTTCTTCCTCTGCGTCTTCGTTTCCCGTACTTCAGCAGCGTATTCGTGTCGGCTGCAGACCTTTACTCTGGTTCACTATCAGGAGGAGTCAAAACGTGTAACGGCCGTAGTTGTCGCTCTGCCGCTGTCTGGTCAACTGGTCGTGCTCCGTTTTCTGTGCTTCTTTGTGGTTGTCGTTGCTGCCAACCTGGATGTGAGTGAGACGTACTGATCCAATTCAAGTTACAGCTCAAACACCTGCAAGCGTTGTCCGGGGAGGCGCTCATTCTGTAACCTTAAACCTCCGTAACCAGTGTAGCCGTTAGCGTAGCGCTAGAGTCTGCCCCGTCCACGGTTTGGAGGGTGGGCACACAAAGACCCACACAGCATCTGTGATTTATCTGCTCGTTTAATAAAGGCACCCAAAGACACAGCAGCAGGGATCAGCCCCCGGTGAACCAGGGGCCTGGGTAAAATATGATGCACAATAGTTTTTTCTGGATGATTTCAGCTTTTATTTTCATTTCTGAACGTTCCTGTCTCTGACCTAAAGAATCGCGGACGACGGGATTTCATCTTCATTTCAGCTCTTTAACTGATGAGGCTGAAGTCAGAACGTCCACGTTCAGCGTTAATTGGCAGAAAAATGTAAATGTAGTCAAAACGAGGCTTTGATGCTCTGGAGAGAAGCCGGAGAGAAGCCAGATCCTCAGCAACTGGACGGAAGGAAACATCTGTTCTGGAGGTTCCTGGTGTTTATGATGACACCGGGTCGGAGACGGAACGTGACGAGCGTTACGGAGCAGGCGGTTCACGCTGATTTAAAACCAACGGGACCTGAATGAAACGAAAACATTTCGCTGTTGCTCTTTCTTGCTTGCTTGCTTCTCTGTCCGACCTTTAGCTTGTGTGGTCTGATCTACTTCTCTGTTGGCCTTTAAATGAAGTGAATTTAGCTTCGTGGCTTAACGCAGCTCTTGCGGCTGCTGTGCGTTCAGACTGTGGATGTGTGCTCTGAGTCCGGCTCGTGTCGGCGCCTCCCGCGTCCTGTAGCGACACACGTGTGGTTGGCCGTTTACCTCCAGAGCTGTGGTCTTCATTAGCTGTCATTAGTTCCAGCAGGGCAGCCGCGTCCAGCTCGGCCTACGCCTGGATTTACCCTCCGTCCACGCGGCCTCGTGTCTGACTCGTCCCAGAGGAAACTCTGTGGAACATTGCAAACGTTGGACACGTTACGGTTGAAGACCTCACTGAGCAGCAGCAGAGCTGCAGCTTCAGCCGCTGAGTCTGTCCATCACAGCTGAACTGCTTGTTTTCATGTTGCACAGTGAACTGATGGCTTTGTTACCAGCAGTGTCTTGTGTTTTCCTGCCTTTATTCTGATTGTATTCGTGATTAATTTGAATAATTAAACACTGAATCCCAGCCTGGGGTCGGTTTGTGTAGCCGCAGACTCAGCCAAGGTGATTAACAGGCTGCTTTACGTTGGCACTGCTGTACGCGGAGACTCTTGGCTTCCTCCCTGGTGCATCAGCAGCGCTTTGCGTGCGCCGTCCAGGCCGATCGGCCGACTGCTTCTCCTCACTGGGCGTCTGAATGTAGACGCTTTAGGAGGCGAAGCTCGATGGCGGGAGTCTGGACGTGGAGCTGGAGGTGCAGTCTGTACCGTTCAGCCATTAGGAGCCACGTGTTCCTGGCTGCGCTGCTGATTCGACCGCATAGACAAAAAGGTGCAGTAAGACGAGCTCCGTGTGAAACCGCAACGTTCTCACCCTCACCTGCGTCTGAAGTGGTCAGCAGCGGTCGTTAGGCTTAAACCGTGTCTAAAGCAGCAGGCTCTGGGACTGTGGCACCTCCAGAGGAATCCCAGGACTCTGTGTGGGCAGTAATGACGCTCGTTCAAGGTAAGAGAAGAGATTAAAAAGTCACTGAAAAGTGGGACGATGAACATTTTCAGTGAAACCCATCAGCTCCAAATGACGATTGATCCCACTGGTTGGCTTCACCATCTGCTGCAGACTGGAGCCCTGCTCAGACACAGGAGACGACCGATGCTCCTTCCCGGTCCTCCAGGTGGATGAAGTCTCTGACCGCGTTTCCCATGGTTTTCCTGTGGAACCTTAATCGACCAGCGTCTGGTGTCCTTGGTGGTTTTGTCTAATCCACTGTCTGCCCACAGAGGCGACCTGGCCTTAAGCGCCGAACAGCGACGCGGGGAGGATGATGTAGCTGCTGGTTGTTGCTGCCGTGTCTTAACGCGTCGCTAGTTGATTTCTCTGGGGCGGGAGCTCCTGCTCAGCCTGTGTCCTCCATCTGTTGTAGAGGCCTCCTTCCTGAACCTGCGGCGTCGCAGACGACGGTGAGCTGCTCCGTGATCGTTAGCGAACGTCCGGGTTGTCCAGTTAACTTCCCTCGTCCTTTGAGTCTCTGACATCGCGGCTCCATTTGCTCCTCTGACTGGGACTTTCTGACTCACCGTCTGGATTTTAAACATTAAAGTGTTTTTGGGTGAACATGAGTTTCTCCTCGTTTTGTTCTCGCTGCCTTCATGTAAATCCATGTTTTATGACCTGCGAGGCCTCGGCGGGTCTCTCGGAGTCAGCCTCCCGTCTTTATCCGCTGGCAGCTGCTAATAAGGAGGCAGCGGAGTGTGTTGGCTTCTCCCAGGGCCTGGCGGGGATTACAGGGAAATCTACAACGTGGAGACCTGCTCCGCTGCCTTGTTCACGTGGCCGCAGCTCGATGCAGATGGAGTTTTTATGATGTCGCATAGTTGGAGCAGAGCATTTGTCTTTTGCTGGATTCAATACTTGAGCTGCTCAACAGTCTGCGTCGCCGGAGTCTCCTCTTCAGCATGTGTCATACATTTTCAATAGGGCGGATCTGAGCTGCAGCAGAACAGCGAACCACGGCGCCGGAGCCTCTGTCCTGAAACCAGCACATGCAGCACGTGTCTCACACATCACGGAGCGAGGACGGCCATCGTCCTCAGCAAGGTCACGATAAAAAGTTTCCCCAGTTTCGTTTCATCATTATCTGCATTACATCTAATGAGCAGATCTGAGGCTGAATGTCAGACCTACAGGATCCGTCCTTTCACCCTCAACTCGCTGCGCAAACGTGGACGTACAAATGCAAAGTGTCCCACAGACGCACCGACACCATGCGAGAGGACAGAACTTAGAGGATGAGGTTCTGAGGGCCGACGCACCTTCATCATCTCTTCCTCTTAGCGCCTCCAGGCCTCCCTCCTCCCGGGCCTCGCGCCTCCTCCTGGGCCTGGCCGTGTCCCGTCCATGGGGACGTTTTTTTCCGCTGTACTTCACTTCACTTGCTGTCTACATAACTTCACGACTTGTCTTGCGTTTTCCTGTTTTTGTCTTTAATCAGATTTCAGCCTCGGCAGATGCTGTAAACTCCATGTGTTGTACTGATGCTGAGTAATTATCAGGCGCGGATTCCCTGACTGCAGTCGCGCCCAGAGGACGACGTCGTGCGTGGGTGACAGCTAAATGGCAAAAAATGAGATGTCGGCTTCTTTCAAATCCCCAAACACTGAAAATATGAATTGGAAATGTGCAAAATTAGCCAAAGCCGACTCTCCGTGTGTGTGTGCAGCATATTTTCAATTTCTAATTTGCACTCGTTGCAACGTCTCTTGAGCATATGTTTACTGTGTCGCAGCCAGGATTCACACTCCTACACACTTCCTCTTCGTGCTCGTGCGTGTGCTCGTGCTCGTGCCCGTGCTCATGCGTGTGCTTCCCGCGTGCTCTGGTCCTCTCGGTGGTAAACAGGTGGAGCCTCTCTGCAGCCAACAGGGTGGAACGGTTCTTGCTGAACAGGTGGAGCGGGAGTCATTCATGTTTGGGCTTAAACGGGGCAGAGCTGCTGGATGAATGGGCCGAGCTGAGGACGGTGGCTTCCTGTAGATGGGCCCTGCTTTACGTGATGGCTTCAGTCTGTACTGTACGTGTTTTAATAAACCCAAACGCTGCGTCACTTTAGGTACAGCTGCTGCTCGGTGATCCAGAGGTGTGTAGCGTGTTGCTGTGTCGGCCTCATAGCGTTCGTAGCTCGTCTGACTGCAGGTATTTGTAAACCGTAGGAAAAGTGATTTAAGGCCTTAACTGCAAACATGTTTGTCCATGTTGTTGCTTAGCTATTAAATCTGTGGAGGTTCCTCGTGTCCGTGCTCTGTTGTCTGTGGCATGACGACAGCGGGACGAGCACAGTAAATGTCACAAATTGCAGAGTACACGTATTTTTCCATCCTCCGTCCGAAGGTGCTGAATCTGACAGATGGGATGAAAACCGAGCTTTGAGATGCTGCCGTGTGGTCACTGCAAAGGAGAATTGATCCAGATCAGCTCTCGTCGTCCCTGGAGTCAAAAAGTGGAGCAGATCGATGCGTCGCTCTGCCTCCTCATATTCATAAAGAGGCTCGGCTCTGCTGCTGCGGGGCGAGAGCCTCCAGACGGCCCTGAGCAGCCTCCGTAAAACAAGAAAGACTGAGGAGAGAGAACTGGCTTTACAGTGAAAATGGATAAATAATGCAGCTCAGCAATAACAGAGTAACGGTGAAGAGTCAGACGAGTCGTCAACACGTGTAACCTGAAGCTCGTAGTGTTGGCGATGACTTCATCTGGTAAAAGCTTTGGCTCGTTGCAACAAACTCGACCACGTAGAGTCGAACCCGGGCGTCTGCGCTGAGCGCTGACGGTTGCTGCTACCAAACGTGACAACTGTTGGTGGACCGCAGCTGCAATCAAGTGTCTGGAGGTGGATTCAGGACGAGGGAAGTGAAGAGCAGAGATGCTCCAGGTTACCTGACGGCCTCGTTTAAGTCATACCTGCAAAACTCTGTAGCTGCTGTGTGTGTGTGTGTGTGTGTGTGTGTGTGTGTGTGTGTGTGTGTGTGTGTGTGTGTCGCACAGTGAAGGGAAACAAATTGGATGTATGAGTGGAGCTGCTGTGTGGCACAGAGCTGCAGCCTCTGCACTTTTCTCCACACTATAAAACCTCCCGTTCTCCATCATGTCAGACTCTCCTCCTCTCTTCCTGTCGTCCTTGTTTCCTCTCCTACCTCCTCTCTTCTACTGTCCCTGTGTTTCCTTTACTTCTCCTGTTTCTCTCCCTCCTCCTTCATATCTTAAAATATATTTTCTATTGCGTTTTACAAGCTGCCTGTGCAGGTTTGATCTAATGCGACTTGTCAGAAATCTGCCTGCCTCCGTGAGCAGAGCAGCAGTTATGAGTTTATTGAGGAGGGAGGAAGAGGAGCGACGGGGAGGTGAGCAGAGCAAATTGGCAGGACACAGAAAACAAAATGGTTGAGAGGAGCTGAAGAAGGAAATGAGTAACAGTGATGGAAATGTTCAGTGGTTGTGGTGGTTTCAGGCAACTCTGCTCAAACTACAACCTCAGCAAAGAAAAACAATAGATTCATGAAAACCACTGAATGAGTAGTTGGTCCATGGCGGGACGTGAGAATGTGCCCTTCCCTCCGCTAAGCAAAGGAGGGAGGCGGCTTCAGAGAGAAGAGGAGGCGGAGGAGGAGCCGGCGGCGTTTTGAGAGGAGCACGGCTGGAGATGGATGTGGGCTCGTTTTGAATCGGCGCCAGAGTACGAGCCAATCAGCCCGAGCACAGCTGCCATAACTCTGCTGCCGCTCGGCCGTAACTCGCGGCTTCGCAGGCTCATTTATGCAGGTTGGCCGCCGCGCATCTGCTGCGTCTCCTCTTTGAGGCGTCAGCCCGTCACAGCAGGAGGCCTGTAGCGCTGGAGGTCAGCGGTCTTTACTTACGTGCTCCCTTTGTTACTGGCTACTTTGGATGGTTTTCCTTCAGTTGCTTGAAGTTGAGCTGAGGTGAATTTATGCAGCAGCTCAGAGAAATAAACAAGAATCCACTTTCTTCTCGTTGTGTGTTCACACGTTTAATGCTCAAAGAGCCGAGTGTCGCATCTCGAAATACTCAGCGTTTTATGGATAACGAGTAGGTTTATTCTTCGCACGTCGCCACTGTTGCTCATTAAAAGTGTTAACTCTGCTTATTTTTACACTTTCAGACCTTTAGTATTCTGTAAATGATCTCATTCGGCGAAGCGACGCCACGGAGGTGTGGTGAGCAGGAAGCGGCCGCGGTGCCAGAGGGTCCCTGTTCCTGTGACGCGTGAGCCGGTGGCTGATCGGGACGATGGCGTCGGCTCAGTGCGTCTGCGAAGTCTGGTGTAGTCACTGGGTCCTTACTGTACTACTACTACTTTAATTGTCTGCTATGAAATGAACCCTGAGTAAAACCCAGCAGACGACGCGTCCTCGCTGTGAAGGCTCTAAATTAGGAGCCGAGTCGTGATGGCGGTGCCATGTGTTCGCTATGGGAACCACGACAGCTCAGAAATAGCCTCCTGGTGCAGCTCCAGAGTGGCTTTGCTCTTTTCGTCTCCAGTCAGAGCCGCTGCCTGTGATTACAGGAGGAGAAGCGGCCCATCTCCTCAGCACGCTCGCCCCCAGGCTCTAAGCAGACTAACCCCAAGCCTTCACGTCCTGCAGGGCTCGCTGCGTCCAGTGTTTCTGTCGGGGGGTGGGCTCTGGCCAGGCTGCAGCTCGGCCTTAGTCGTCTGCCAGGAGTCGCATCGCAGCCTCACCGTTGGCGGCTGCCGTGCTGGTTAGTCAGAAACACTTCTTGGCAACCAAAGGAGGGATTTCACACGCGCTGAGTCATGTTTCGGTTCCTCCGGAGACGCTTTCATCGATGCACATTTCTCATATCTGGTGGTGCATTAGTGCGTTTAATTGCAGCTGGGAAATGGTTTGTCCCTTTAAACTGATAGTGGGATGGTTCCTCGCCTCGTTAACCTGGAGGAACCTGCGTCTCACCGGTTCTTCACCGTCCTCGCTGAGCTGCATCGCTGTAGGTTCAACTGACCTCAGCAGCTCAGTGCTGCGTCACCAGACAAACAAGTTAAAGATGTGAGCGGAGCCGTGTGAAGCGTTTCCCTGATAAACAGCCGAGCGGCGGCTCCCTCACAGGATTCATTAAAATTTGATCTGATCTAATATTTTCCTTTGCTGACTGTGTTTTAAAAATCCATGTGATCATTTTCCTGTTTTCTTTTTTTCTTTCGCTGCCACATCTGAAACCCGACAGGTTTCTCTGACCTTTGACCTTCTCAGTGTTTGTTGACTTTAGCATTGACGTTAAACTTTCCTCTCTTAATATTTTGCTGGTGTTATGTAGACACCCAGCCCCCGTGAGAAACCTGTCCTGCATCGTGCAACAGCCACATATCTTCTCATAATCAATAAACTTCACAGCCCAGCATCTCAAATTTTCTCCACAGCCGTTTAAAGGCAAACATGATGATCCCGTTGTCAGATGTGCAGCTTTGTTTTGTCTTCCTTACGTTCCGCTCGCCTCCACATCTCTGCTGTGAGTATTAGTGGTACATATGTGTCCGCGGGCGTAGGCGTCGGTGTGGACGTGTGGTGCTGGCGCCATGGCGACGACCATATGGGGAGAATCACATGCTAGAGGGAAGGTCATCCCCGACGATGGAGCGGATGAAGTAGCACAGGTTGAATCTTTAAGTTTAAATGAACGTCTCTGTCGCTGCAGGATGATCGAGATGCGAGAATCAGCTCCGCGAAAACTGAACTTCTCTGACTCAGGAGTCGTTTTCCTTCGCAGCGTCTTGGTTTGTGATGACTTCACAGGAGACGCGTGGCTGCGCCACCTTTGACACGTTGCAGTGACCATAAAAACGACGACATTTTCCCCTGCAGATCAGAGGAAGCTGGCGTTTTCAGTGCGTGCAGGTTAAAGCGCTGAGAGAAAGCCTGGAAACACCAGGATCTTTGTTCCGTTTGTGATTTGTGACCTTTCCTCTGCGCCTGCCTTCAGACAAATTATGATCTTTGTACACGATAAATTATAGCCGAGCCGCCTTGACCTTTTCTGAGCACGTTATTGCTCCTCAGAGGAAGAATTAGTTAATTTCTGTGTTTTTATTCTGCCAGCGTCTGTTTGTTGTTGCTTGTGTGTAATGAAGACCGTGGCCTCCGGGGGGACGCCGCTCAGGCCTCCGCTGCTCTCACACAGCTACGTACTTTACTTTTGTTGTGCTCCGACCTTGAGACGTTGCTTCAGGACGCCGCTTAGCCGTGTGCGTGAGCGCGGGACCTCGGCGGTGCCCGGTCCAGCCCCGTGTAATAGGACACCAGCAGCACAGCAGAGACACAAGCTTTGTGGATTTAGGAACAAGAATCCATTTTGCTGCAATGCCACTGCAATGCAACACCCTGTGCATTGTTCAGCGACAGGGTTGTGTGTGTGCACGAATGTTTGAGGGGCACAGATAAAGGCGATCGTGTCAAACGGTACGAGATGGAAGTAAGGGAAGGGCCAGCGAGAAGCGAAGGGCTGCTTTGGGGTAGTTACAGCTAACGGTGGTTGGGGTCAAGGGTCGAGCGTGCGTCACCTCCGCTGACCTTTACGTTGTTCTGGTGTTTTCATGGCCGCGGTCGACTGCAGTGGTGTAACCTGTGGTGTTGCCTTCTTCCAGCCTGATGTTCTGATTCTCTGCTCGTGTCTCTGCAGCTCAATGGGCCGGTCATCATGAGACTCGGGACCAACCCCCTGTCCCTGCTTCGTCCCCTCCTGCGCCCATCGACGCTGTTGGCCAATGGGAGCGCAGCGTCGCGCGGACGCCTGTGCACCGATGGGTCCGCTCCTCAGCCTGCGATCGGCCAGGATTCGGTGGAGGTGTTGGGTCACTCGTACCCCCGTGATGACTTCACCAACGTGACGCCGAAGGTGTTGGCAAAGGTTGGACTCAACCTCCACAACCAGTCCCATCATCCTCTGTGGCTGATCAAAGAGAGGATCAAAGCACATTTCTACAGGTGGGACCCTGCCCTCCACTAACCTGACGTATGTTCAGGCCCTGTTGTAGCTGCTATGGTTCGGGTCCCTGTGGCTGGTTCTCTCCGGTTTCCTCCCGCACAGACTCTGAGCCTCTGTGTCGGTGGTTAAGGACGGATGGATGTGATGGAGGCCGCTCCCTCACTTGGGACACACTGCTTTCTTATCCCGGGTGTCTCGTCTTCCTCGCGCCTGTAAATGATCCTCCTTTCGTTTGCTCTGTGGATATTTTGGTTCTCTCCTAATTTTCGCCGCAGATCTGCTGAGCAGCCTCTCTGCAGCCCGGCTGCGTCTTCAGGGACGGTCGAGTGTAAAGGTTTGCTGCACTGCACACGGCGGTGAAATATTGTTGGGCTGCTGGCCGTGCTCCACGCTCGTCATAAAAGCACACGTTAATGCCGCATTAATAAGTCGTTAAGGAGTCGGGGAGCGTTGTCTGACAGTGGTTTATGATTCTGCCATTTCACAGGTCGTGAACTAAATCTTTAATCGTGTGCTCGATTCTGCTGCCGCGTGGTTTTCAGCCTGGACGGAAACTTTCCTCCCTGTTGTCTTGCGTTTCATCCAGACCGGACATGTTGGTGGCCTGCAGCTTGGTTTTCCTCCACGTAGCGAGCGTTAGCTCTGTGACACCTGCTGACGCTGGTTCCTCCCCCGTTTATAAAGGTTTATGAGCCGAGAGTCAGGCCAAGACTAATGTTGGTTTTGAACCGTCCACAGTTCGTACATCAGTCGGTCGGGGAACCCGCTCTTCTCTGTCCACGACAACCTGAGCCCAGTGGTGACTGTGGAGCAGAACTTTGACAGGTCAGCAGCTTCACATCGATTCCTGCTTCTGCTTCAGTAAATAACTGACGCGTGTCTCTGTGAATCTGATTGTTTGTCGTGGTTTGACTGGCAGCTTGCTGATCCCCCCCGACCACCCGAGCAGGAAGCGAGGAGATAACTACTACCTGAACAGGTAGCGGGACAGGAGCGTTTTACGAAGCGCTGCGCGCGGGGAAGGTGTTCTCATCACGACTGTGTTTCTCGAGCAGAACGACGATGCTTCGCGCTCACACCTCGGCCCACCAGAGCGAGCTGGTGAAGTCCGGTCTGGACGCCTTCCTGTTGGCCGGAGACGTTTACAGGCGGGACGAGATCGACGCCAGTCACTACCCCGTCTTCCACCAGATGGAGGGAGTGCGACTCTTCTCCAACCACGAGGTAGAGCACACTCGTCTCTGTTCTCTGCCTCCTGCGTTCAGTTTTTGAGGTGATGTTCATAAAGCCAAATGTTCTCTAGCTGTTCTCCAAGGTGCAGAACGGGGACGACCTGTCTCTGTTCGAGCGAGGAGGTCGAAGGTCGCCCGCGAAGCAGGAAACACACACTCTGGAGGCCGTGAAGCTGGTGGAGTTCGACCTGAAGCGAACTCTGACCCGGCTCGTCATGCACCTGTTCGGAGACGGTGAGCGGACTGTTTGGCATCTCTTTCCTTCTGGCCTCATTTTATTGCTTTTATAGTCGTTTCTTTATTTGTCATCAGCTTCCTTCCATTGCTCCTGCCTCCCACAGATCTGGAGGTCCGGTGGGTCGACTGTTACTTCCCCTTCACCCATCCCTCCTTTGAGATGGAGGTGCGTTTCCAGGGCGACTGGATGGAGGTGCTGGGCTGCGGCGTGATGGAGCAGGAGCTGCTGAACTCTGGTCAGAGCACACATTGTGTTGGTTTATGCACTGGGACATGTTCTGATGCTGTTGAACTCCCCGCGATGCGTTTGACACGTTTAATTAGGGGAACCCTGCAGAAGTCACGTGGCCGCTGCACGGCTCACCTTACGAATGAAGGCATTGATCTGAAAGCCGAACCTGAGCGCCCTCCCTCACGTGCACGCGAACATTTGTCCTGCGCTCATCACCCTCAGCCTGTCAGTCCGCTAAGTGGCTGGCTTGCTGCTCTGCCCTTGAACAAAGCTGTAGCACCGCGCTCCACTTCACCGCTGCTTGTTCCAATCAATAATGCATGTTTCAAAATGCGAAGAGCGGCCGGATCAGTGTGAGCTAGTTAAGAAAATGTCTGTATCGACACACCTCAGGCGTGTCTGTGTGCAGGCTTCACTTAGTGGATGATGTGTCCGGCATGTGTGTCTGTGACCCTTGACCTTGCAAAGGCAAGCAAACAGTCGGACGTCCGCCGAGCCTCTGTTTACCTAAAGCAGCTTCGTCAGATGTGCGTCCAGTCTTCATCCTGTCGGACTCCTTCAGCCTGAAGCCTGCCGTCGTCGCGGCTGTAGTCGTCGGCCCTGCCAGAGGAGGGAGCTGCAGATCAGGTGGCGAGGAGGCAGTTTGGAGGAAGCCCTCTGTCAGAGAGTCTGCAGGTGTGAGCGTGGTCATTTCCTGCAGCGTGCAGGACTGAAATAGACACACAGCGAGATGGAAGCGCCTTTGGCCATTTTACACCTTGGCTCCGCGTGTGTGTGTGTGTGTTTCCTCCTGACAGACGGAGCTTTAATCGATGCTACAGGAAGTAGAATGTTCATCACAAGCTGGACTTTATCAGGCTAGAATTCAGCTGCATTATCGGAGGTAAAGTCTTGAAATGAAAACCGGTGTGAGAGGCTTCTGTGGCTGCAGATAGTGATTAATCGATTAATGGCTGTTTTGGTTGTTGAATCAACTGGAAGGAAGAAGCTGCTTTTACCAAACTCAGGCGGTTTTTCCTCGGCTCTGCAGCGAAACACCTCCTTTCAAACCGCGTTGGCTGCTTTGGAGGCTCGGCTCAGTCCTGACATGCAGATGTGACCCAGTCGGTCGCTGCAGAGCTTCGTAACCATCCAGCTGGATTTTACTACGATGTCCTTTAATTCCTCTCATTCAAAACGCACAACGCCGTGCTCTCCATTCACAACACGCCCCGCCCATCGGTGAGCGCGTTGTCACTGCTGCAACCTGAAGAGAGCGACTTTCTTCTTTAACGCAGCAGCAGCTCTCACGACATGGATGTTGTGGACACGCGTCCTTTCCTTGTTTCCTTAACTCGCTCCCTCTCTTGACTGCAGGAGTTAAGTGTGCGCGCTCACGTGCACACTCCGCCTTCACTCTCTCAACTTTCCCTCACCCTCTCCACCTCCCCTACACTGCGGCAGTGTGGCTCCGTTGCCTTGGAAACCACTCATGCGCCCCCCCACTGCTCCCGCCCATCCTGTTTGTCTTCTGTTGCCTTCACACTTTTTTGGAGCACACACAGAAAGTGAGAGACAATGAGGAGAAGCCAGAAGAGAGAGAAACTGAAGTTAATGTGATGGAGAGGAGGAACGTAGGGAACAATAAGGGAAGGAGACGGAGACAGAGGGAGGATTAAACGAGTGGCAGGACCTCGTCTCCTGGAGGAGGAGGCAACAGGGGGACACCAGTTGGTGTGTGTGTGTTATTTAATGGTGTGGAAGCGTGACGGCCATATGTGTTGCCTGAGGCCCAGTGTGCTGAGGGACAGGGCTAATGAGATGATGGAGGAGGGGTGGAGGCAGAGCCAGGCGGGAATAAAAACGGGCCCAGGATTTCCGGCTTGGACCGACCCAGCAGAGCTCGTCTGGAGACGTGGACTGACAAGCGGCCCAGAAACACAAATCGGAGCACGACCGGCAAACAAAGCGGCGGAGCTCGGGCCTCGCTGTTTGCTTAGGTCCTGAGAGACTCGCTGCTCTTCCTCTGATGAACACGGTCAAAAACGCTTCACAGTGACGAGCTTTCTGAACACAAACGCCAACCGTACGCAGCGAAAAGCAACGAGCTTAGTCGGGCAGCAGCGTGTTTTTAGCTAATCAGCGACAAGTCACTACAATCAAAGGTTCATTTAATTCAGATAATCAATGTGACTGAAGTGATTCAGCAAAATGATTCCCGCCCCCATATCAGCTTCACACCTTTACACCAAGTGAGGTGGAAGCAAGAGAAGGAAGGAGGGACGGGAACAAAGGGAGCAGAGGGAGAGTGAAAGGAAAGGAGGCTGAAGGAGTGATGAGGGGGAACTGAGGGGGGGCAGTGATGGATCCACGCCACACGATGAGTTTTAATAGACGGAGCCGAGTGAGATGTCTTCATTAATCTAATGATGGTAGAGCGAGGGAGGATTTCTGAGCTCACGTCATTCTTGGTGTGTGTGTTTTGTTTCAGTGAGGCTTTGTGTCGTTTGTGCGCTAAAGCAGTGTGTGTGTTAGTTTCTCTCATTGTGTACTTGTTTGTGTGCTTCTGCATTTCTTTGTACCAGTGTGTGTCCCAGGGGTTTTCCCTCCAGTGCTGGTGGGCAGCATATGGGACTTGGCGCTAATGACCACACCTCCACGCCAGAACCCGGTTTACACCCCCCCCGCCCCCGTGGGACAGGACGCGTGTGTGTCTGTGTGTGTGAAGCAGAAATCTGATTAAAGTCGTGTTGGTGACAATTAACAGGCTTTCCGACCCGCCGCCCTCGGCCCAGTGGGACTCTGTGGTTCAGGTGGCAGCCTTCTCTCTTAATCCTCCGTCTCCTCCGGCTCTGAATAAATCATGTGACCCCTCCCCTCATCCTTCTCTCCTCCATGCCTCCTTCTTGCCACCACTGCAGGAGGTTCCTTCCTTCTTTCCCTCCTGGGTGTGTGCTCAGACCCTCTCTCTTCGTTTGTCCCCTGGTTTTTCTGGAGAAACAAAGCAATGGACACAAGAAGGAAAAGAGATGATGTGAAGCGTGGTGACCTCTCTCCTCGACAGCGCTGTGAGGCTTGTAAAGACCCGCCTCCTCCTCCTGACCTCTGACCCCCACACTGATTGACGGCTCATTTTATCCCCTGCATTTATATTTCCATCTTTCATTTCATCGCCATCATCGTTTCTCTCTCCTTTCTTCCTCATACATTATTCTTTCTCAGTCTTTCAGTCTTTTTGCATTTCCTCATCCTCCACATTCCTGCTTATTTCTTCATTTTCAGATTATTTTCCTTTCTTCGTGATCCATCCATCTTTCTTCTGTTTCCCTGGATCCCGTCGTTCCTTTGCTGTCTCGTCTCATCCCTCTATCCGTCCGTCCAGATGACAGTAAGCACATCTGGTGCTCACACCCACAATTTATTTTTTAGCAGACGTGGATTCATATTAAATAACACACAGCTGTGTGTGTGTGAGTGAAGGGCAGATGCAGTGATCCATCCTCCACGACGAGCAGAGGGAGGAGGACGGACGCTCAACGTGAGGCTTTGGTTCATTCCTCTCACATTCAGGCGAACCTGTCCAGCTGTAGCCCAGCTGTCACCTTGGTGACTGGGATGTGCTGCAGAGCACAGATAGTTTCTACTGACGGCGTGGAAGGCGACGGGAGGCGTGACCTCGTGGAAGGCGTGACCTCGTGGAAGGCGTAACTTCGTGGAAGGCGTAACTTCGTGGAAGGCGTAACTTTGTGACCTCGTAGAAGGAGTGACCTCGTAGAAGGCGTAACTTCGTGGAAGGCGTGACTTTGTGACCTCGTAGAAGGCGTAACTTCATAGAAGGCGTAACTTCATAGAAGGCGTGACTTCATAGAAGGCGTAACTTCATAGAAGGCGTAACTTCATAGAAGGCGTGACTTCATAGAAGGCGTAACTTCATAGAAGGCGTAACTTCATAGAAGGCGTGACTTTGTGACTTTGTGGAAGGCGTGACCTCGTGGAAGGCGTAACTTCATAGAAGGCGTAACTTCATAGAAGGCGTAACTTCCTGGAAGGCGTGACTTCCTGGAAGGCAGTGCTGTTCCTTCGCTTAGCGGGATGTGTGATACGCGACGGACTCGTGTTTCCTGGGCTCCACAACAACAACTACAGTATTTTCTGGCTGAGCAGTTTTCCTTCTGGCTCTGAAATATTAAAGCCGTGTAAGTGACCTTGAGCTGCTAAAAATAGCTGCTGCAGCTAAAATTAGTTCTTACCTCGTGTGAAGGTCTGATTTCATTTCTGCGGCTGCGTTTGTGATTCCGCTCTGGGCCTGTTGCTCTGTCAGAATCGGGTCAGCTTTAATCTGGACGTTTGATTTCTGGTGGTGCTCGGCCGTTTAAATATAACTGGTGCCGGTGCAGAGAAAGCTCCATCTTCTCTGTTCGCGTCTTCATTCATAACAACTCAGCTGTTGAAGCACGTGAAGGCCGAAAGTGAAATGACGTCGTCTCCTCGTTCTGACATCTAGGGAGAAAAATCACTCCTGAAGGCTCCAACTCAATAAAATGAGCTCAGCTAATTCTGCAACATCCAAAGACGGTGTGATGATTAAAAACCAACTCTGGCTCAAAAGGAGGCAGGCGTTTCTTCACTGAACCTGATGAGTCGACGCGCCGCTCAGTGGACTGAGCTCCTGCCAGGCTGTCCGACGCTAAGACAGACCCAGAGTCTCAGACGAGACTCGGACTAATCCCACACAAGCTAAAAGCTACACTGCTGGCGGTTAATGCCTGGTGGCTTCACGTTGTCCTCCGACTCCAATCGATAGCGAGACATTAAACGTCCGATGTGTTGGATTTGTGTCTTTCTATGTTCAGAGGGTTGAGTTTAGCTCTTGATGTATGAACTGTCCTGAAATAACCACAGTAGTAGTCAAACCCATCTGTCATCTGTTCGTGTCCTGTGTGACTGATCAGCCTTTGTCCATTTTTATGTGTGTTGACTCGACATTTAGCAGCAAATCCAGGTTGACAGTGTTTGCAGTGATGAGGCTTATACAACACAGCACACACCCAGACTGCTCTCTGTCAGATTGTGTGTGGGCTGCTCTGTCCTCTGGTCATTATTCACTGCAGAACAGTTGGGATGAATGAATCTCGCCGCATCTGCTGCCGTGTCGTGTCCGACTGACGGACGGCCCGTCCGCGCCCCGTCATCGCCGTCGTCACGCGTGATGCATCGCTGAAGCGGGATCTGTGCGGACATGTGTGAGGCCTGGTCTGTGTTTGCTTGTTTGCCGTGGTTTCTGTGTGCTTTCGCCATCTGTGGCCTTCGCCGCTCTGCCGCTGACTCAGCAGTTAGTGTGTGTTGCGTGGTAAGTGTGCACAGCTGGTGTGTGCCAGCTTTCTGGGGGCTATTGTGGTGTGAATGGTGAAAGCACAGAGCACCTTCCTTCCGTTTGATTCAGTCGTCCTCGGTCAGAGAGATTATCCGTCATCCGGGGAAATTCGCAGTGATGCAGCCTTCAGACCATCCAGCTCGGCTTTGGGTTGAGCAGAACTTTGGTGAACGGTTCCCGCACAGATCCCCGTGTTTGTCGAGTCGCTCTTCCACTGGGCCTCGTTTGGATTCTGTCTCAGTCTGAAAACCACTGAGTTTATACAGTTCGAAGTAAATCAGACACACGTGCAGATCGCTAACAATTTGGAACCATGGAAGATAGAGCCCACCCACGGCCGCAAGGAAGCAAGGAAGCAAGGCAGCAAGGAAGCAAGGCAGCAAGGAAGCAAGGCTGGCGTTTCTCTGCTGCTGTCATCACATAAGACACAGAGGCGCCATCATTATGCTACTGGTCGTACTGGTCGTGGTACTGGATGTACTGGTCGTGCTGGTCGTGGTACTGGATGTACTGGTCGTGCTGGTCGTGGTACTGGATGTACTGGTCGTGCTGGTCGTGGTACTGGATGTACTGGTCGTGCTGGTCGTGGTACTGGATGTACTGGTCGTGCTGGTCGTGGTACTGGATGTACTGGTCGTACTGGTCGTGGTACTGGATGTACTGGTCGTACTGGTCGTGGTACTGGATGTACTGGTCGTGCTGGTCGTGGTACTGGATGTACTGGTCGTGCTGGTCGTGGTACTGGTCGTACTGGTCGTGGTACTGGATGTACTGGTCGTGCTGGTCGTGGTACTGGATGTACTGGTCGTGGTACTGGTCGTACTGGTCGTGGTACTGGATGTACTGGTCGTGCTGGTCGTGGTACTGGATGTACTGGTCGTGGTACTGGTCGTACTGGTCGTGGTACTGGATGTACTGGTCGTGCTGGTCGTGGTACTGGATGTACTGGTCGTGCTGGTCGTGGTACTGGATGTACTGGTCGTACTGGTCGTGGTACTGGTCGTACTGGTCGTGGTACTGGATGTACTGGTCGTGCTGGTCGTGGTACTGGATGTACTGGTCGTGCTGGTCGTGGTACTGGATGTACTGGTCGTACTGGTCGTGGTACTGGACTGTGTGCGTTTCTTTGTGGAGTCAGACGAGCTCGTTGCTCTAATGACGCCGTTGTTCGTGTGGTTTAATGAGTGTTTGCGGTTTCTCAGGTCACCTGTCAGACCGTTGGGCTGCGTTTCTATCAGAGGTGCGTTTGATGTGCTGGGTGGGTGGAGCAGGCAGATGTAGCTGAGGATGAGGAGCCTGACGCTGGGCTTCAGCCGTCGGCTCCTTAAAGGCTGATCTTTCTGCCGGCGGCTCCAGGACCTTCTGCTCAGAGCTGCTAGTAGTCGTACGAGACGTGCAGATGGCAGCGACTGTGTCTCCTCATTATCTGAGTTAATAATCCGTCGCCCTGCCGCGTTAGATGCAGATCATGCTGATGCCATAGTAACGATGTTGGAAGGGGAGAGCTGCTGGATCAGAACGTGCGGGAGAGTTAAAGGACAAATCCAACGCTGCAGGTCACGTCTGCTCTCGCTGCGTTTCCCTCAGAAACTCACAAAAATACACAAAGTTTGCAGTTCAGCCGAAGACATTTCTTCCAACTCGGTTCACTGTATGTGAAGCTCCCTCCGTCAGCCCGACCGCGGGTGACGAGTCTAGATTCACCCACTCGTCCTCGCTCCCAGGACAGAGCGTGGTCTTCCTGTCCTCACGCTGACAGTGCCGGGCTCCTGTAAAATCGGATCCGTCCACTCCTGCAGCTTCACAGAACATTATCGCTCCTCGCCGCTGGCAAAAGGTTAATTTGAAGGCTGATCGACTCCCGGAGCTTTGATGTCTATGTTTAGACTGAGAGGAGCTGCCATGTTCTCTCTCGCAGTCTCCACAGTGACGGCAGAGACACGTCGGTCAGAGAATAACGAGACATACCAGAGCCTCGGATACCAGACACACAATGAGCGGAGGCCCTCGGAACCGGGGGAGGCCCGTTCCCACCAGGCAGCAGGGTTCACGCTGAACGTCACCGTCTCCTGGTGGAAACCGCTGCTCCTGCGATGCCACGCGATCGGCTGTCACACGATGTTCATCAGGTTGTAAAACTCAAGGTGGCAGTGTAACGAGGATGTGAAATGCTTCGTTTGCCTCCAGCAGTCAAACCATAATATGTTTGGCCAATATGTTTTCCTGTGTTTTACTCGGTGAAACAAATGAATCTGACTTTAGTTAATTTATGAACATGAACTGATGGTTTTGGCTCATGTTCAGTCCAGATAAACTCGACGACGTGTTCAGCGTCAGGCTGGAAGGAGGAGAAGGTCTCGCAGACAGGAAACCAGCGAATCACCCACGTGAAGGTCGAGGCGTCGAGGAACTTAATGAAGCCACTGCCTGCCTCCAGCCTGGCTGTGCTCCACACCTGAGAAGCGGGAGGTGATGTATCTGAGTGAACAGAAGCTGTCGGAGGGAAGCCGTGTAGTTTGGACAAAGACGAGTCCTGCAGAATGGATGTCACAGACACGTGCAGCTATTAAATACTGGAATGTTAAATATGCTTTACCCAGAGTGAAGGCTGTGGTAATTTGTAGCGGTGGGACCTGGAGCTCAGTCTGACAGCGTTAAAACCTTCCTGAGCACCTTAAACACCACTAATGAGTAAAACAGAGCCGCATGAAAGTTTTATTAGCTGAGAATCACTTCGGAGGCGTCCGGGCATATTTCACAGGCGGACGTTTAAAGGATCATCGCTGGGGGCCGATGAAGAACACGTCTCCTCTGACGCCGGGCATTTTTCAAATGAGACAACGGGGCGATAAGGTTTCACCACCCAGGGTCACTAAGCTCAGCATCCGTGAAAAATGCCAAAACTGCAGGGAGGAGCTTCCTCAGCAGCAGGAACAAGGCAGTAAAGGGCAGGAAGACACGAGCGGCGAACTGTCTGGTCTGACGACGCTGGTCCTTGGCATTGCGTTATCCACAGCGGCCTCCCCGTGCGGGCCTCCCCGTGCGGGCCTCCCCGTGCGGGCCTCCCCGTGCGGGCCTCCCCGTGCGGGCCTCCCCGTGCGGGCCTCCCCGTGCGGGCCTCCCCGTGCGGGCCTCTCCGGCCATGACCGGCCAACCAGCTGGCTCCCACAGGGTCGATGGCCGTGTTCCATCCCCCAGTGACGCTGGCGTGTTGTGACGGACGCTGCCTGAACTGAGGAGCTTACCCATCACCCGTCGTGATGGAGGCTCCGCGGCGTCTCCTGTCTGACTGGTGGGCGGCGCTGCTCTCTACTGCACAATTAAGTCGTCAGAAGGAGGACGAGCTCTGTTGGCCTGCTGCTGAAATGATTAGTCCTCACTCAGTGTGTGAGTGTGTGCAGTCGGTCTGCAGAGACGCACACACTCGCACCTTGCGTCTAATTAACATGTCGACGTCTTTATTAAGGTAACAGGCAGCTGAGCTCTTCTCTCATTACACAGCGCTCAGGTTCACCTCTGCCAGGGTTTTAATCACGTCTGATGCCATTAAACATCTCGTGGCGTTTTTGATTAAAGCAGGGAAAGAGGAAGGTCAGCGAGGAGTCACTGCGACGGAAAAGGCTGGAAGGTCGTGACGGTTGCGTGAGGAGTCACCGGAGGTTCGGACCTAGAAACGAGGCCCGTGTTTTCCTCTCCACCCAGTTCCGTGGTTGGATCTCTGCCCAGTCTCCATCGTCCCAGATCCCAGTCGATGAGCAGCTTCGTGCTCCTGCAGGCAGATCCCTCCCTGCTCTTCCTCTGGACTGCGTTTAACTCTTCACGCTGTCATTAAACACGCAGCCATACGGGGGATAAACGTCCTCTCTGGACTACAAACTGGATAATGAGACACGAGCACGTCGCCAGCAGAAGGAGGGAAATCCCCTCAACTCCACCAGCCTCCACAAACACCGCGTGTGTGGATGTGTAGTTGTGTATCTGGCTCTAAACGTCTGTCTGCCTCTCCATCTGTCTGCCTCCAACGCTGCAACCGCTTTCTGTGCTCGAGCTGGAGACGTCGGCTCGTTAAGGACACGCGTCCGACTGGAGGCCTGACAGGCGCGTCCTTCGGTTCTGTCCGCGTAGTCCTGGGGCCACTGCGAGGATGACAAAGTGTCTGAACCTCCACTTAACAGTTTACCCAGAATCCACCTGTAATTACATTACACAGCAGGAGGAGGTGGTTTTAGGGAAGCAGCAGGAAGCAGCGTCACACACCTTGTGTTAAAAACACAAACGAGTCCAGCAGCCGTGGAAGCGTGAGTCATGTTTCATGTTTTTCACCCACAAACATGATCTGGAGGAAGTGACGATGGCCGACCGGTTGTTTTATCTGTTTTCTGAGCTGTGCAGGGCAAACGCAACCTACGTTAATCTGTGTCTGCGCCTCAGTGACGGTAGCACGGTGTTGGATGTGCTCTGCCACGTTTTTATCCGCCGTTTCCTTTCCACAGCTCTGGCCATCGCCTGCAGGGTGTCTCCATGGAGACCTGTGCCCCGAACAGCCTCCAATCCTTCACGTCTCCCGTCAGGGAAACGGATCGAGGCCTTGGCGTCGCCTGCCAGCGACTCTTTGTCAGAACCAACCGTCACAGGCTCATTCCAGCTGCGGATGTTCTGCATCGTTGGTGTAGCTGTGACCTGAACGCTCTCTGGCGACGGGACCTTCTCCCGAGTTCTCGTGCGTGTGCTCTCTGTTGGTGTCGAAGGAGAGGAACCAATTACTCCTCATCCAGCATCTTCAAACACCGGAGCCAAGTGGAGTTAGAAACAGAAGCTGCGTTCGGTTCAGCACAGCTTCATTTGTCCTGGAAGTCCGATTCCGTTGAACACACACAGTTTGAGCCTCTTGTGTCGCTCTGCCTCCTCATTGATCTGTAAGTGGTGAACCTGTGTGTTGCCTGGCTACTAATCACTCTGCATAATTTATGTGGGCTTCATTACTAATTCAGGAGCTGGGCTCAATAACAGGCGGCCGCTGCAGACCGGTTCAGCGCATATTGTTTCAGTAATCCATATTCATTACTGGAGGCCCATTCAAAGCGCCGCGCTCTCCGCGGGGAGAGCTGGCGTTAAGAGTTCAGACACGGCCCCTGCTCTCATACCCGGAGTGACAATGAGGCAGCGGCCGCACCAAATGAAATCTCTGCACCATCACAGTCACTATCAGCACTTTGGAACTTTGTTAGGAAAGTTCTGCACAGAGGCCTGAAGAGGAGCCGATGGAAGCTCTGCTCCCGCTGCCACGCGCCGCAGCGTGGAGCCCAGACGGGTTCGTTTTCCATTCAAGGAAAGATTCAGCCCATGAAAATCCAAACACACCCCCTGGGGTCTGACGTTTCAGCCTCTGAGCCACAGACGGGACGGAAGTCGATCAGAGGATGAAGTGGGAGAGCGATGGGCTGCGGCGTAAAGGTGAGAGCTCGAATGAAGGTGGGATGAAATGAGCAGGTGGGAGAACGGGTGATGGAGAGAACAGGAAGAAGGAGGAGTAGGAGCTCAGAGATGAATGGGAACGACAGAACCGTCTGAGAAATGAGGAAGGCGAGAGGCAAAAGTGATGGAGGAGGTGACGAGCAGAGAAAAGGTGAGAGAGTGGAGGAGAACGTGTGACTGGAGGTGGAGGAGAGATGACGGAGGGAGCGGACACGGGTTGCAGCCGGTTTCCTGTTCTGCCTTATTACTCACATTACTACACGTAAATGTCGTCTGGTCTGACACGATATCGCTGCCCGGCGGCGCTCCTGATTGGCTGAGGGAGTGGGCGGGGCTGCGTGTGAGTGAACAGTTCGTCTGTTCGCTGCCTTCACGTCAGCTCTTCCTTAGCTTGTTGATCCCTGTGGTTTCTACCCGTGAAGTGAATACACGCTTTAAGAATGCAGTCACTGATATGTTCCAGAGGGAGGTGAGATTCAAAGGGAGAAAGTTTTAAGTACAGCATTTCAGGCGGCCTCCGATTTCCTGACCTTTGACCTTAACCCAGGTCGACCGTCATGGCACACGACAGATGGACCAAAACAAACAAACCTGTCTCTGTTCAAATAACGACGAGAGAGACGTTCAGACAAGAGGAGGAGGAAGAACGACGCCAAAGATGTTTTGGAAACTAACAAAGAGAAGCGGAGACGACGTCAGAACAAAGAGCAGGAGACGAGGACGAGGATCTTCGCTCGGCTGATTGATTGTGTCATATCATGGAGTGGAGATTTATTCGCCGACCTCTCGACCCAGCGCTCATTAGCATAGAAACCACATTCCCCAGCCGCTGATTGGACCGGGACCAACGCGACCAGGATGTAATGGACTCTGTGTGTGTCTCATCATGAGCAGAAGCTTTTCCAATCAGCAGCTAACGCTTCCTCAGCAGCGTGAACCAGCAGACGTCCGTCGGGATGAGTGACATGAGTGTGATTATCACGGCAACGACGTTTTAAACCCACGTCACCAGCGTCGAGAATCCAACTCGCTCACACATTCGAGTTAAACCGTCTCTGGTCTGTGGGTGGAGTCACACTGATGAGCTGAACACGTGGCAGGTCTGACGGAAGCTGCTGCCGTTGGTACCGAACCAACCCGCAAACTTTTTTAAAGACTCCCTGACGTCTTTCTCTCCAGCAGAATGTTTTCCTTTGTGTTTCTTAAACTGCGGCTCGCGACCCAGACAGAGGCCACACACTCGGCCTGTGGCGGGTCGACACATCCGAGCGGAAACAGGTTTGTGTCCATTAGTTTCTGTCCCGGAGAGAGACGGCGTCTCCCTCTCATCTGGGTCCCAGGCTGAAATCCTCAGAATTAGCCCTAATCCTTCAGTCCACACAGCGCCTGCCCTCTGCTGCGACCTGCCTTCAAGCATTTGAAGAGTTTTGTTCTGAAATGAGAATCTGCCGTTTGAACAACTTGGCTGTGTCTCCAGCAGAATGATTGATGGCACAAAGGGAGGATGGAGCCGCCTGAGATGGTGACAGGCTCCAACTGACGATGTGCAGACGGCTTTTATTCAATGACCATTTAAATGAGGGAGAAACTTTGACTTGTTTCCTCAGGACATTTGCAGACAGTTGGTGTTTTCATCCTTCTGGAAGCTTCAGGAAGCTTTATGTTTATGTGCACGGTCTAAACTCGCTGTGTGTATGTAGCACCTGTCCCCAACCATCGACCTCAGGCCCGTGAACGTCTCTGCGTCGCAGGGATTGTGGTGTTTATCCGTTTGAGGCCGATCGATGTTCACGTCGTTACAGGAGAAACTGTACAATCCAGCCTCTGAGCGGTCTGAGCAGACGGCAGTCGAGAGTTTCCGCTTGTTGTCTTTAAATCAGCCAGTGACACATTTTCTGCTTCTTGTTTGCACGTTGCTCAGAGTTTCATCACTGAGGCCTGTGCAGCCTCGTTCAGGGAAGAAGGTGCAGAGTTTCCCTCTGTACAATCAATAGGACCCGTGTGGAAGCCAGAGGTCAGCCCAGGTCGTATGGATTTATCGACAGCATTAAGTTGAAGTGTTGAATAATATACAGCAGTTCTTACTCACATCAAGTCTTAACCTTCAACCGATTTGAGACAACAATTAAAGCTAAACTGGATCCACGCACCAGATCCTCTATCGCTGACGACTGCTCTGCTCCGTTTGGGTCTCACTGTGTCTAAAACCAGACCAGACCCAGGGTCTAGATGCTGCACGCTGTGTGGGTCGGTCTTAGCTGGACACGCCAGCACTAAACCGTTTGTGTGTCTGTTGTTTTTGCAGCGGGGGCAGGAAACAAGCTGGGCTGGGCGTTCGGGCTGGGCCTGGAGAGGCTGGCCATGGTCCTGTACGGCATCCCAGACATCCGGCTGTTCTGGAGTCGGGACGAGCGCTTCCTCAAGCAGTTCAGAGTGCAGCACCTCCACCAGCCCGTCTGCTTCCAGGTACCGACACACGAGAGGCTTGTTTCCACTGCGACGAAGTGAAAGGACTGAGACGAACTAGCGATGAGGTTAATTCAGGGATTTGTCTGCTGGTCCTTTACTCTGACGTCCTCGTTTTATTTTCACGGCACTTTTAGTTAGTTTAGGAGGAGGCTGATCAACACGTCTTCCTGTTGGGACCCTGACCAGCGTTGGTTGCTGACTGCAACCGCAGCTCTATGAGTTAATGAAGTCACTGAAAACATAGAATATTAGATATGATGAATTGGGTATAGCAGCATCCCCATCCTTCCCAGTTCTTCTTCTCCCCTGCAGTGTGACTGTTCCTTCCATCCTCTGAACCTCATGTATAAAACATTTCGACAGCGGGGCTCAACATCAGCCGGCACCGGTCGCCTCCTCTGACCCCAGCGTCGCCATCACTCTCACGCTCACAGATGGCGGCGTGTGCAGGGTCGCGCAGCGGCGACAATGCCACCGTCGGCAGGGACGTCACTAATGAAGAACATTTCAAGTGACTGTTGGAGGGCAGCGAGGAAGGAAGCAGCTTAGGAAGGGCAGTGAGGAAGGAAGGAGCTTAGGAAGGGCAGCGAGGAAGGAAGGATCTGAGGAAGGGCAGCGAGGAAGAAAGGATCTGAGGAAGGGCAGCGAGGAAGGAAGGATCTGAGGAAGCGCAGCGAGGAAGGAAGGAGCTTAGGAAGCGCAGCGAGGAAGGAAGGAGCTTAAGAAGGGCATCAAGGAAGGAAGGAGCTTAGGAAGGACAGTGAGGAAGGAAGGAGCTTAGGAAGCGCAGCAAGGAAGGAAGGAGCTTAGGAAGGGCATCGAGGAAGGAAGGAGCTTAGGAAGGGCATCGAAGGAAGGAAGGAGCTTAGGAAGGGCAGCGAGGAAGGAAGGAGCTTAGGAAGCGCAGCGAGGAAGGAAGGAGCTTAGGAAGCGCAACGAGGAAGGAAGGAGCTTAGGAAGGGCAGCGAGGAAGGAAGGAGCTTAGGAAGCGCAGCGAGGAAGGAAGGAGCTTAGGAAGGACAGTGAGGAAGGAAGGAGCTTAGGAAGGGCAGCGAGGAAGGAAGGAGCTTAGGAAGGACAGCGAGGAAGGAAGGAGCTTAGGAAGCGCAGCGAGGAAGGAAGGAGCTTAGGAAGCGCAGCGAGGAAGGAAGGAGCTTAGGAAGGACAGTGAGGAAGGAAGGAGCTTAGGAAGGACAGTGAGGAAGGAAGGAGCTTAGGAAGGACAGTGAGGAAGGAAGGAGCTTAGGAAGGACAGTGAGGAAGGAAGGAGCGAGGGAGAAATAAACCGGTGAAGATGGAGGAAACGATGCTGGGGTAGAAAAAGGTCTTACAGTAGGTGAAAAACTAAAACATAAAGGAGTGAGAGGAGGGAGGAAGAGAGAGCCAAGCGAAAAGCTAAGGGAACATTATAGAAATAAGGGAAAACATAAAAATGTAGTATGAAGTGAAAGGATGAAAGATGGAAAGGATGGAGACTAGGAAAGAAGGAAAGGAGAGAACATCGAGGGGTGATCTGGACTGAACCCCAGAGCCCGTGTCCTGCTGCTGCAACTTATTGATCAGCTCCGTGGCTCCAGAGGGAGCGAGGGAGCACGGCTCATCTCCTGCCCGGGGTCAGAGCACCTCTCCTGGGCTGAGACACAGATGTGATGAGCTGCGGTGGCCGGGTCCAAACAGGAAGCGGCCGTTTGTGTACAAACACCAGGGACCCGTCCTCAGCCGCTAAGCGCTAACGTGCCTCCGCTGGGCGTGGTTCTGCACGTGTGGTCTGGTCCTTGGTTCTGAGAAGTCGATAAGTTAAGATGTGGACGTGCAGGAACCCGGAGATGCTTTCAGGGGAGGAGGCTCTGTTGTTCAGATGCTAACCACTGTCCTGCTTTCAGCCCCTCAGTAAATACCCGCCTCTGGTCAACGACATCTCCTTCTGGCTGCCGCAGAGCAGAGAGAGCTTCACGGAGAACGACTTCTACGACCTGGTGCGCTCCATCGGAGGAGACCTGGTGGAGAAGGTCTCGCTGGTGGACGAGTTCATGCACCCAAAGTAAGTCCCCCCGTAACGTGGTTAGAGAGCGGACTGAGCTACAGGCCCGGTGCTGGTCAGGGGGTAAAGGTCGCGCTGGCTTTCTGCTGAGTCATCGCCTGTCCTTGGCAAACACCTGCTGTTGAGCTCATTTTTAGGAAGCGAGTGTGCAGAGGGCAGCAGTGGGAGGTTGGAGCCTCACGGCTGAGAGCTCAGTGACACACACTGACTCCGGCTGCTGCGACCTTGCGTTAACGCGTGTGCGTGTGCGTGTGTGCGTGTGCAGGCTCAGTGTAACATGCTCAGACGTGTTCATCTGTTACCATGTTAATGTCTTTTGAATGGCGACCTCCCTCCCTCCCTCTCTCGTCTGTGTCAGTCAGACGTGGGCTGTGGGTCAATGTGCTCGTCTGTTTGCGGTGCACCTCCTCTCCTGGAGGGACCTCCCCTCCGGCGCCTCCTCATAATCTCGCGTTCAGTGTGTAACCGTTCTGGTGCCGTTCTGGTTCGGCAGAATACCTGCATTGCACCTTTCACGCCCAAACCTCGTCCGTGTCCTCCGCCACACAGGCCCATTACTGGCGTCGCAGCCTAATGATGACGAGACGTTAATTGCATTTATCACTTCCTACGTTAGTGGCGCATAAAATACCTGCACTGCACCTCTTTCTCTCCAGACAGTCCTCCCCCTCTCTGAGCTCTCTCGCTCTATCTTTCACAAACGGTTTCTTTTTTCAAACACTTCAAAATAAGAGCCCTTCCTAAACCCTTATGTGTCTTTGAACTAATCCTGTGTCCTGTTTGCTTTACTCGCGTATTATTCATCGTCTCAGTAGTTTTTGAATGCATGTTGCTAACGGATGACTCCGTCTATTAGTCCTGTCTCAGGCTTGGTGGTAAACACCAAAAAAAAAAAGCGTTTCCCCGTCGCCTTGTTCGCCCTTCACACAAGCAGCGCGCTGATAGATTGTCGTTGTGCATCTGCTGTAATCAGTCAGCATCCGAGGAAGCTGAGGCAGAAACATAAACCAGCAGAGTCACAGGAACTGGACCCACAGACCCTCCGTCGGTATCACCTTAAACAAATCTTCTTTTAAAAACTTATCGATCAAGGATTTTCTGTCCTGCTGGACAATAAACACGGGTTTGATGGTCTCCCACGAGACGCTTCAGCTTGACTGGATTTCTTTTACAAGTAGAGCAGCTATTGATCATGATGTGCTCTGGAGCATAAGCAGCTTCACACACAACACGGATATAACCACAGCATGCAGTCATCATGTGATCTCAGCCTCCAGGTCACGCGCCGCGTAGCGAGCAACCGGGTGCTGCAGAATCTGGGTCCAGGAAGTAACGTCACGTACTTGACGCGCGGCTCGATGCAAAGGAGCCGTTCTGCTGCTCGCTCTGTCCCCTGTGAGGTGACGTCCAGCTGGTTCCCTAACGCCTCCTCGGCAGAACCTCGTAAGTGGTTCTACAATGGTTAAAAACTGCAGACAACTCATTGTGCAGAGCAGCAAAGTTCAGTCAGATCAACTCACTCGCTGATAGAAAACCCACTAAAGCTGCCGGAAACTGCAGCCCCGGAAATCACCGAAAACAACTTTTAGCGTTAATGAGGATGGAAGTGAAGAGAGAGAGGAGGGGAGAACAAAGTGCTTCTCTCTTGCCTCCGCTCTCCTCTTAGTCTCTCGTCCTTCTCCTGCTTCATAAACATCTCATGTAGCAGCAAATCAAAGCTGATGGCTCGCTATGATTCCCCACAAATCTGCATTTATTGGTCGGTAACACTGTCAGCCGCAACTGGGCCAGAACTAATTTGATAAGCCGACAGAGCTGTCAATCAAGTTGACAGCTCCCTCCCTCCCCTCAGTCCCCTGAGAGACGGAGGAAACAGCAGAGGCTGACAGAAAGGCTGGTCCACGTGATGGAGAGAAGCGACCTGCGGGATGCTAGCGGCTAGCGGCTAGCGGCTAGCACACTGGTCTTAGTCGCTGACATCTAAACTGAAAGGGAGATTTTTATTCACCTTTACCGCGTTGACTTATGGCCTGATCCCAAGCGGTTCTGCTGTCTCGACCTTGGTTGATGAGTAAACCAGGCTTGAAGCCGCTGAGGGTCGGAGGACTCTCTGGTGACATTATCCTGCAGATGATGCGGGTAAATGTGAAGTCGTGTCGGTTTGGGCCGAACGTCACTGACTGAAACAAAGCTGAAGTTTGAGTGAGGATCGGCCTCTCTCCTCGGCTCCCGGTCTTTTCGTCCTCCACCTGTCATCCTGTCATCCTGTCATCGCTTCAGCTCCCGTCTCCTGCTGAGCCGGCAGAGAGGCATCCGCCCACCGCAGCTCCATGAATGATTTAACTCAAAGCTGGAGGAGAACCGTGGCTCCCAAAACCATGAAGGAGAGCGCTGGTGACGACTCGGAGCGATGGAGGGAGGAAACAGATGGCAGAAGGGAGGAGGGGAGCTGGTGTGTTATTCAGCTGAATAATATATGATTGTTGTGTGCTTCCAGTCAGCCCGAGAGAAGGAGACCAGTCATTATTTCCATCCACGTCTGATCATTTGACCTGACTGGGCAGCAGGCGGCTTCCAGCCCCGGAACCAGGCTGGTACCAGGAGGTTTAAGGTGCTTTCAGTTTCAGTATCGGGAGCAGGTCTGAATACTTGGATTTAGATGTGACAGCATCATTAAAGCACAGGACGTTCTCCAAACCTGGACCCAGAGACGGTTCTGCTGAGACACGTTGCGTCTGAACCTCCGCTGTCTAAATGGATCCAGGTTTTACTTTGTCTCGCTTCTCTTTAAATGTCAACATCGTCCAGTTCACCTTCTCAAAATGTCACCTCCTCCTCATCTTCTTTTCTCTGCATCCTTCCTCCTCCTCGTCCCTCTAGCGGAGGAAGAGCAGCTACTTCCAGTAAGTTTAGTTACTACTAAAGTGATGCTGCTCATCAGCTGTATCAGGTTGTAACGCTGTGTGTGTCCTCGCTGGTTCGTCACTGCTGTCACAGCCACACAACTAATGAGAGACGCGTGACAGTGAGAGAACAGTCCTAGCAGCGATGCTCCTCGCGCTGGGCTGGTGCCTCCGATCCGCCTCCTTCCCTTCGACTCCGCTGACGTGCATATGGCCGAGGACACGCGCTCGCTCCCTGCAGCCGGCTCCTTCTGTCCTGGCCGGTGAATCACGCCGTCAGCAGCTTTGCTCGGGTCAGTCGAGGTGAGAGCGGGAGCGTTTCGCTGCTGTCACAGGGAAAATTACATCTCTGCAGTTTTTGCTGAATCACTGACAGGGTGGAAAGTTTTCATTGTCACTTAAAGCAAAGCTGTGGAAGCTGTGGAGCTGCAGCGTCGCGTAACATGCTCCATGATTTGCGGCCTGCTGCTGTTTTCTCCTGTGGTGACCTGGAGCATCGCCTGTGATCAGCCTTAGTCTGCAGCGTCCTCCTCGGGGACGTCTGCGCTGAGAAGGGCAGCTTTACACTGTGCTTGTGCTTCGTTACTTTGACTCACCAGCTGCAGATCCTGTGTTTCTGCTTTTTATTTACTGGTTGAAAGTTTTGATATTCAGTAAATTATGACGACGCTGACGAACGGCAGCGAGAGTCGGTGGAGTCTTTCTTTATTGACTGCTTCTGCTTTGGTGTCCTTTTCTACCATGACCTCAATCAAGTGTGTGTGAGTGTGTTAGCGATGAGCATCGATCCAGGTGGATTGACTTCCTATTGTCTGGGGATGAGGCCGAGAGGAAGTGAAGTCCTTAAGGCAGATTGGAGCGAAGAGGAGTTCAGTGTCTGCCGACGAAATGAGGAGCGACTCTGAATATGAGTCTGTGTTGTTTACGGCGTCTGACCTTTGACCCCGTGTGGTCCAGTCGTCCCAGGGCTCAGGGTCAGCGGATGCTCACGGTCCTTCGCGAGCGTGAGGTCAACGACTGAACCGGTCGACTCCAGAGACTGTTCGTCTCTTTGTCTCTGTTTGGTTGTTGCCGTCTCAGCAGGAACGTCCACGTGGACCCGTGGAACCTTCTCCGCTGACCTCTGTGTGCAGATCAGTCAAAGGTCAACGAGACAGAGGATGTGATCTGTGTTGGACCAGCCGTCCCACAGAGGGAGGCGCAGGAGTGTAAACCTGCTGATGAAGCAGACGTCCCAGGCTACGCGTGAGGCGTTTGGATCCACTACGGAGCGTGGGTCAAATGTGTTTTGGAAGCGGCCGGAGCGAAGTCACTCTGTTTGTAATGGACCGAAGCTTCATCACACGCTCTACGTTTATGTCTCAACGCGATCGTGCAGTTCTACTAAACCCGGAGGACACGATACAAGACAGCGTGAGGCTGACGAGCGGACGTCAGGGCGAAGGCTGGAGGAGGAGGAGGAGCTGCTGTGTGCGAGCTGCCCTGTGCAGGCGGCAGGTTAACTCAACAACACATTAACCGATCGATCCACGCTCAGGCCCGACTCGCAGCGGCTCCACTTACCGAGAGGTCACCAAAACGTATTAGGAATGAATCACGCGAGCTGCCGCCAGCTTCCAGATAATGATGCTCTTCCTGCTTTTCTCCATCTTAACTCAATTAATAGATGCTCGTTCAAGGCCTGATAGCTTCCTGTTTGTCGGTTCACTGGTATCGACCCACAGACACAGAGACTGCAGGACGAGCATGAATGAGATGAGAGCAGCCAGAGCTCGCTGCTGTTGGCTTATCTGAAGCGTTCTCTGACTTCAGCGCCTTAGAACCGGCCCTCGTCTGACGTCCACACAGCTGGACGAGCAGCAGCCTGTTTGTGAACGTAACCCAGCGGCTTCTACTGTGTCGTCCTTCCTTTGCCTCGTAAGGTTGCCAGGTTCCTGAGACCATGCGTGAAGGGCCACAGACGATGAGATGGAGACCGACTCGTCCAAACATTCCCAGTGAAAGTAAACTCGTTTGACTCAGCAACAACTGTGGAAATTTGTCACGAATTATTTGTTGAGCTGCAGCAGAATCAGGAAGAGAAGCAGAGGAGCTGCTACGTACGTGTGAAGTGACAGAGGCTGCGTTTAATGACAGCTCTGCTTTAATCTGTGTGTGTTCGCGGAGCTTTGCCCAGCGCCGTGTGTCGGTGTGTGTCGGTGTGTGTTAGTGTGTGTGGCTCCAGTGGCGGGTTGTTAAATTTTCATTGCTGCCTGTGGACAAAAGCCTGAAAGGAACGAATCTGTATCCTCTCACAAAACGCGTGGAAGCTGCAAGTTTGATGTCGAAGGAAATTCGACTTCGAGCAGGAGAGAACTCCGACGTATGTTTACAGTATTTTCTGTTCGTCACGGATCTGAGGTTGGAGACTGATGAAGACATTCAGTACGGCTCCGTGTCGTAGGGTCTCTACGATAAGATGGAGCTTCATCATGTCAGGAGAAGGGTTTTAAATTCTGTGTCAGATTTTACAGCTGATGGAGGACACGTGGCCGTTTGACGCGTCCTTCACGGTAATACTGTGTTTCTGTTTGGGGCTTTTATTTGGACATTCTCCCGCATGTTCTCCTCCAGGCCCTGACTCTACTTCAAGCATTTGAAGTTTGAACGATCGGCCGACGGAGCGTTTCTCGTGCCAGCAGCAGGACGTGGACGCTGAACATGATGGAGGAGGGAAACTCAAACCAGAAAACTACAACAAAGCCCTCAAAATTTTTGCGTCCTGCTAAAGGTCAAGTGGAAGCTTAACGAGCTATTAACGCAGAGGAAATGCCAACGAGGCCGTCAGCTAAACCGCCGTCTGAATTATTCACCACCACCAAGCAAAGGAACCGCAGCCATATGCTCGTAGCCGCCTATCGTGCATCGCTAATGTCAAGTGGATTTGCATTAGTAAGAGCCAAGAATTATGGGTAATGAGCGTCCCCCTGGCAATGTTTGAGTCTGCACTTCTAGCTCAATAAGCTCTGAGCAAAGTTTGACCCTCGCTGGCGCGTAAAGGTCGATTCTGGACCGACGCTGCTCCACACGCGTGTTTCTGCCACAATCTTACTTTTATGATCGGTCTGTTGGCTTCATGAGCGACGCATCGGCTCCAACCACGGACACAGACGCCAGAGGACCAATCTTTTAGTCGGAGCTTAAGACGAAGCCAAGCACTCAACCGAACTTCACCTCGTTTCCTGAAAGCAAAGCTGAGATGGTGGTGAACCGCGTCGTGAATGTTGGTTCAACGAGCTGCAGAGCGTCGGTAGGACGTCCACAACCTGCAGGTGCGATCAGTCTGGGTCACTACAGAACCAGAACCTTCCCTGGTTCCGCCGGTTCAGAGTGACATCATCTACGTTTCTCAGTGTCAGCGTCCCAGAAGTGGTCCGCTCGCAGCCCTGATCCACTTTTATCCACACTGACACACGGAGACGTGTTCCGCTCTCAGCTCCTCGTGATTCATGTCATCTGTTCATTTCTTTATGATGAACCGATGGATCAGGAGGAGAGAGAGCGTGAGTCACAGTAAACACTCATCATGTCTCCTGGTGCTGCAACAGACGGACAGTAGGCGACACACACACACACAGCGCTTGATCAGTTTCAGTTTCTCTGACGAGGAGGAAAGAAAAAGACAATCAGGGAGGGACGTGGAGACGAACTATGTGATGAGCAAAACGCTTAAGTACATAAAACTAAAGGAGAACTAATCTAACGTTGCAGGCGACAGTGATCTGCCCGTGTGGACCAGGATCCAGCCTCCTGAATAGTTCATGAGCTCAGACTGGCTCCTCCGGTATCGAACAGACTTCAGCCGCTGGTTGTGTCCGTCGTCTTTGCGGTGACGGGTCTGGCCTCAGGCGCTGGGAGGTGGAAGGACCAAGCAGGACAACAGAACCTGTCACGCCAGTCAGCCTGGGTCCAGCTCCTCGGCCCTGACCGGCCGTGACCTCTGACCTCACCGTCCAGAGCTTCTGCCTTCCACGACAGCAGATTGTGGACAGAACCGAGGAGCCGGAGCTGCTGCTAACTGTTAGCGGGCGGCTCTGACTAATTTATGCAGATGTATTAATAGATCACAGGCCGTGGAGGCAGAGGCGAGAGCCGCGTCCCGCCTTCAGAGGGAGGCAGCTGTTTGCTCGTCGGCCTCCTGGACCGCTTTGATTTTCACTTTCTGTCATTATTTCTGCTGATGATGTTAAAAACCGATTTTTATCAGCTGTTTCAATAAATCTCCCTCACGTGAATAACCGACGAGGAGGATCGTGTAAATAATCCTCCGTCCTCCTTCAAAGCTCGCCTCCTTCCGGCCTCTGCTTCTGGTCCCAGCTGACTGCCCGTCCCAATTAGGAAGGATCTGAGGTGGGATTAGCCAACACACACACTGCGGCCACTTAGCAGAATGCTAATGGATTTCCTTTCTGGGTGGAGGGAAGACGGACGCTGCTGCTTTGAAGGAGGAATCAGGTCGTCTGATCCTCCTCCCGTTCAGACCAAGCCATGAATATGGACCCTCTCGTCCTGGAGAGCAGGGACGTTTAGAAGATGTCTGTTGTCAGATCAGCTCTTTTCTGTGGCTGTGTCTCCTCCGTCCTCAGGGTTTTACACAATCAGATGTCTCGGTTTTCCCGTCTTCGTGCGAAGACAGCGCGATGCTTCCAAGGGCGTTGGCAGCTGCCGGAGTTTCCTCTCATCCCCTCCCTACATCTGTCGATCTCTCGCTCTCTCTCTCTCTCTCTCTCTCTCTCTCTCTCTTCCGCTCTTCCTCCATCTCACACACGTTTTCTCTGCTTGAGTGAAACCAAACACTCATCTTTCACGCTTGTCCATCATAATCCACTTATCCTCCCTCTCTCTCTCTCTCAGCTTCCTGTTTGCTCAGTGTCGCTCGCTCGCCCGCCTCTCTCTGAATCAGACGCTCCTCTCAACCCTCCATCGCTTCATCTCTTGCTCCATCCCACCATCTGCTGAAGTCTGACATCCAATCGATCATGTTTTCTGTCCTGCTCTGACCCTGCTTCTTTCCTCTTAATGTGCAGAAACTGGACGAGACGTTTGAGGGAATGTGTCTGTTGTTCAAAGCGTTTTTAATTTCACAAAAGTCACTTTTCCTGAACGGAGCCGCTGATAAGACGTTTCACTGGTGATCGGACAGTTGAAGCCTGTGAGTCGACAGGAGCAGCTCGTTCTCCTCACACACTGTGGATTCCAGATACGAGTGTAAGAGCTGAACGTGGAGAAGTTCACGCTTTGGTTGTAACTGCTGCTCTGATCTATTCATAGGTTTTTCAGTTGCTGGGGGTGAAGCCCCCCCTTCCTTCATTTCTCTCACGTTTACACACACAAACTATTATTATTATTATCACAGACCTTCACTTGTTTCCCTTTAGAAAAGCACAAATAAAGCTGTTTCTGGTTACATTCAAGCAGCTTTAAGTCAACTAATAATCCAGCTTCTGCATTTGTTACACTTCTGCAGAAGGTGCATGTTTACGGGACGGTGACCTCGTCCCAGCCGGAGTCTGTCCTGATGCAGAGCGGTTTAGGAGATGATGTGAACATGTCTTCACACAGTGAGCCACGATGAATCTCACCTCATCTCAAACAGGCTCATCTACATACAAAGACCAATAGGAAGCCTGGTGGAGGCAGATCACACCTCAGCTGCTGCTGGGGCCTGTTTCTGACTGGGGATCTGCCGGATCGCTGTGTGCACGCGTCTGCATGTGTTTCAAAGATCCCAGTGTGTTTTCCAGCGTGTGCAGGTGTCCCTGGATCGATGCCCGTCCCCCCTCCGTCCCCAGCTACATGTGGCTGGATAACGGAGACATCCATTATTCAGCAATAATACAGTCTGTCGCATGGAAACGCAGCCACTGTGTGTGTGGACAGATCTGGTGTGTAATTGTGTTTGTCTCAGTGAGGTTTAGCGTCTCTCTGACATTTCCACCCGACGTCCTGATGTTCAATTATTCACAAGCTGCTGAGCGAGAGAGGAGGAGCGACGTAGAGAATGAACGGAGGCAGGTGTTGGCTGTAGTTACTGTAGCTGGTTTATTGTTCTGTGCAGCACTTTGTCAACTGTACAAGCATTTAAAAAAGAGATGAAGAGGAGCAGGAGCTGAAAAGCTGCTGTCGCTCATGAAATGTGTCTGTGTGTCTCCGTCAGGACGGGTCGGCACAGTCAGTGTTACCGAGTCGTCTACCGCCACATGGAGCGGACTCTGACCCAGCAGGAGGTTCGACTGGTCCACAAGGAAATCGAACGCGCGGCAGAGACGGAGCTGGGCGTGAAGGGCAGGTTCTGAGGCAGGTGTTCCTAATAAAGTGGCCAGTGGGTGAGAAGGTCGAACACTGTCCTCGGGGCCAATGTGTTGACACCAGGTCAGCTGAAACACCTTTAACCTTCGTCAGGAATGTCCGCAACGACGCTTCAGCAGAACTTCCAGAGGAAACTGAGACGCTGGAGTTTCCCCCCATTAAAGACTCGCTTCATTGTCTTCATCATTTTGAAGTGAAAACACATCGAGTTTTATTTCCTGGCAGTTTTGAGTCTTTAGATTAAAACATTAAAGTGAATTGAAGCTGAGCTTTGTCTGATTATTGATCCTGTGACTTGATGCTGAGCAGCAGGTGGATCCGTCAAACAGTAAAGTAACCGATTGATTTCACTTTATTCCTAGTTCTTCTTTCAGACGATGTTACAGGTGATGGGCTCGGGCTCAGCTGCCGCTGGGCCGTTCGGTGGCTTCGCTGGGACTTTTACTCGCGCTCATTTGAATGCAGCTCATTAGGAGACGCTCTCCTCACAGCAGAGGAAGCTGCCGTCGCACACTGGCTACGGCTGCACACACCCACAGCTGGAGGAAAATGCCACGCTGTCAATCACGCAGAGCGTCTGTCTGCCTTCGATGGCTCCGCTCCTCACTCTGGTCGAGTTAAAGCTGAGCTCTGACAGTTTGAGGCCATGCTCACAGTCCAGACACAGTAAATACACCTGAATATTTCATCAGCGGTTCAGGTGCGTCAGAGGAAGAATCTCTGAAACTCCTTCAAATCAAAACAAGTAGCTTCTACTACCACATCCTTGGATTCTGCTGAAATTCACTGGACATCCTCAGAGTTGCCTTTAACAACAAACCTGCTCTAAATGTCTTTGAATCACTGAGGCTGTGCCAGACACCCTTGAATCTGCTTCACATATCCTTAAATCCAGGTCCAGCGTCCTTGAATCTTTTGCTTTCCCTCAGACGGAGACATGTTTTGTTACAGAAGTCGCGTTTGTCGCTGCTCAGAGTGAAGACGGGGATGATCTGAGTAAACAGCTTCTCGTTATGTGCTGAGCTCTGTGAGTGTGTTGAATCTTACCTCTAACGCCTGCTGCTTAAACAGGATCTGCAGTGATTCCTGGGAAAACGTCTTTAAGGTTCTGTAAAGCTCGGTACCTGGAGCAGACGGACTCCTCCGTCCTTCACGCGTCGCGACCAGGCAGCGCACCTGGCAGCGTCCGTCCGTCAGGGAGAGTCAAGGTTGTTCCTGATAAACTCATACATGTAACAAAGAGCTTTTAAGGAAGTTACAGGTGATTCAAGGATTTTCTTTCAAATGACCAAAGCAACCTTGTGCAAATGTTTAAGGTACTTAAATGAGATTGATTCAGGAAGATTCAAGGACAAATGAAGAGGTTTGTAGTCGCTGAGCAGACGGACGAGGTGACGCCTGAGGCTGAAGCTCAGCGTCGCACAGACGTCAGCTTGTAACTTTAGACGTTTGTGTCCACGGGTTTGTTGCTAATGTCACACGTGTTGCTCCGTCACAACCAGACCATCGGAGGCAGACAGCTGCAAACAGCTGGAGGAGAAGAGGAGCCGAGCGCCTGCAGCAGGAGCAGAAGAGGCCGTCGATCAAACACTGCAGTCAACGGCTAAGACATCAGCACAGACACACACAGACACACACAGACTGATGCTGCTGCTCATTTATCTCCTGCTTTGTGACCTTTTGTCCTTGTTTCTCTGTCTCACACGTTTGTTCCCTGACGTTTCTTCTTCTTCACTGTCACCTGATCCTCCTGAACTTCCTGCTTTGGAGGGTGACATTGACATCAGCCCCATCATGGGACATTCATTCAGCTGCTTGTGGTGTTTGCAGTGAGTCGTGGCCGGATTCAGTCACGCTGGATTTGAAGCGAACCCGACGCCCCCGCTGCGCCTGAGTGCGTCCTAAGCTTTTCACTTGGTCGTTGCAAATCCACCGAACGCATGCGACCACACACTCGCATCCCGTCTGCAGCGTGTGGGAGCGGGTTGGAGGCCGGCGACGACCCCCGACCGCCCTCCCACACATCCCGTCGGATCCTGCTGTGTGACTCCTCCTGGTCACAACCCGTCGACGGCGGCACACGAGACTTGACGACCTGATGTAGACTCAGACTAATAAGCTTCAACAGTCTCACTGCGTGAAATCTGTTGTTATTGTGGACGTCGCCAGAGAATCTGGAGTAAAATCTACATTTACATTTAAGGGTTTGATGGAGCCTTTGTTGTGAAATCTGACGGGTTTAGCTGCTAACAGCGATCACATAATACTTCAAGACAAGATTCTCTCTAATCAGTTTATGATGCTTCAACTGATCAGTGCATTAATAATTAATAACAATATTACAGTGTTGGCAGGATTTTGCTGGATGAGTGTGAATATGTATGTGCCTCAAGAGCCTCAGAGCAATAATGAGTTTATGTGAGGAGCAGAACCCGTGACCCGTGCGGCGCGTCCCCGAAGCTGAGCTCATCCAAGCTGCAAAATGAGTTTCACGTCCTCACAGCGGGACGATGCGCTCGCTGCCTGATGCGTCCGATCACAACGTACCTTGGACTCAGACGTTACTTCTTCTGCTGCTTGTTTTGCTTTGATGGAGGAAATTAATTTCTGATGAGTAAAAATATAAACAAGTCGAAGGCGTCTCCTGGCATCGGAGCTGCAGAAACGGCCTCTTCATCCGTCCAACAGCCAAACAGAAAATCACGACGGAGCTCCGGCAGAATAATTCTGACCACTTCAGCAGCTGATGGAGGAGTCAGGCCGGAGCGAAGCGGGAGGTTGTGTCTCACAGAAAACAGCCAATGACCAGCAGAAGCTCGTGTCTCCTCTGTGTGGAGGCTGACGTTCCTTATGTGAAAGACATGTTTTTGGATTCTGTGTAAAGGCCTCAAAGCTGCAGCTGGGAATTCTGGGGACTGGTTGCCATGGTAATTGAACTGGGTTATCGTTCGGCTTTCTCTCACAGTATTTCATATGGCTCCTCGTCAGCCATTCTGAGTGTGTGGTTCTAGGAATCAGGCCCAGAGAACCACAGGACCTCAGCCGAGCAGGTTCTGTGGTTCTGGTCCACACGCACGCGTCTCGTCTGCTCTCATTCGTCCAATGTCTTTGTTTTGTAGGACATGTCAATCATTGAGAGCAGCTCGACATGGCCCCGCCTACTCCGCTTACTCGCTCACCTGTAGCTCCGCCCCTTCAATCAACAAATTGCCAAAGCGAAGCTTTTCAATCAGAACTTTTATGTCTGGTTGCTCAGAACTTCAGCAGCGTTTCTCCTGGTAAGTGGTCGCCCGCGTGCTGTGCGGTCTGCAAACGTGTTAGGAGTACCTGTGCAATGCTAATGCTACGTAGCTTGAGTTATGCTGAAGCCACTTAGCTTAACTCGCGCTCATGCTACTTAGCTTAACATACGCTAATGCTATGCTGAAGCCACTTAGCTTAACTCGCGCTCATGCTACTTAGCTTAACATACGCTAACGCTATGCTGAAGCCACTTAGCTTAACTCTAACAGTAACCGGTTTGCCGCTGGACTCGGCAGCTCCACCGGGGAGCAGGCATTTAGAAATGGCAGGTTTGTGCTGTGACTGAGGAGCAGCTGAAAAAGGCTAAACTCCGTTTATTCCCTGTGCTGCTGTTCAGTCAGATATGACGGTGGATTTGCTTTTGACGGGTCACAGCAGTCCACTTGATCCCATCTGAGACGGACCCTCTCCCCGACTAGATTTCCAAACTAAATCTCAGGATTTGTCCAGGTCTTTGTTAGAGCTGAAAGCCTTGGAAATGTCTTCATTTTCCCCTTTGTGGCTCCGTCTCCACCTTCATCGCTACCTGCTCGCTCCTCGAAGGTCACGGCTGATCCTCAGCACATTCAGCCCAGATGTGAAATGTCTGGCGTCAACTCAGACGAAGGTCCATCAAACTGTAAAAGCTGAAAATAACCACGATGAAAAGCGCTGCAGGCGTCCAGTCTGTGTCATGAGCTCTGAGCTCTCGGTCTCTCAGGTCGGAACAAACTACCTGAGGATCAGACGCTACAGGTGAGCACTCTGTCGTCATGGTAACAAGGTGCATAATCCACTTTGTTAGCGCCGCTCAGACAAAGCGCCCCAGGTACGGCGAGGTTTGAGAGTGTGTGAGGTCAGACTGGCCCAGCACTCGCCAGCAGGGACACGCTGACTTTCCACTGCTATTATTCATTTTCATAATTTTATTTTTTCTCCAGGTGGTTTCTGAAGATGGAGAGTGTTTGTCCTTCAGCTGCCCGTCACCATCTAACGCTGACCCGAATCTTTATCCCGTCTGGTCACCGGAGTAATTGCTGCACCTCAGCTCAGGTCAGTCCCGCTCTGGTTCGCGTTACCTCACAATTAGTTGTGTATCACCGTCGGCCGCGGTGGACGGGCTCGTCGGCTAAATGTCAGCCGTAAATGTTAAAAGCTCGCGGCTGATGATGGGTAAATGTTAGGCGCTGATGTGAATGGGAATGATGAAGTGATGCACCAGGGGAAAGTGAGGCTCCAATAAAAACACAGGCTCCCCTCCAAAATGTCGCAGGAGCATTTTTACAAACTGCAGCGTTTTGGTTTTAGAAAGCAGCAACATTTCAAGCTGCCACAAACCATCTGCGTGAAGCTGTGTCTGGTCTCCGCTGTCAGATGAAGCTGCTGCTGGAGCCGTAACGTTAATACTGGAGGCAGGTGCTGTGTTTCACCTTAGGTGATGGGCACCGGGACCAGGTTTGGTTTTGTGTGGAAGGATCTAGGGGCCTCGTGTCGCCCAGGTGTCCTTCTGTCTGGACTTTATATTGTCTGTGTGGCTGCAGCTTCCTACCACTGATTTTTATCAGAAATGTCTGAACCCTTCTGATTATGCAGCGGTGGTTTTCATCAGAGGCAGATAAATAAATGAGCTCGTTTCTCAGCCAGACTCTGGTCGGCGTCTAAATATTTATCCTGCTGACCAGCTGTCACCAACTCCTCTTGGGTAATAGTCATGTACTTCTTATTAATAGGTTTTGTGATGGTGGACGCTCACTAACGTGCTTTAAAAACCAAAATACATTAAGACTAGATCTTGTAACTAGCTTAACGCTTCACTAATGTCAGGATAAGAAACATCCTGAGGTCCCTAACAGGGTTTACTGCAGCCTGAGGGACGAGCAGAGACGACCCCTAACTCCGTTATCACAGCTCTAACCTCATATGCGTGATGAGGACGTGGACTCCATGTTGTGAGACGCCATCCAAACAAATGGCCGAACCGTCTCAAAGAATGGAGAAGAATTCAGAATTTAAACCCGTTTGTCTAAAGAGGACGGAGAAACCCAGCGTTGCGTGGACAGTTAGACACTGTCCATCCTTCAGACCGGGATCGAGCCGTTAACCGGAGCTGCAGCAGTTCTTACATAACGTCTTTATTGCATCTCCTCGTCTTCGTCAGCATGTTCGAGTCCTGACAGGCCGTCAGGGGACTTTGACGTTGCTGCACAGATGTTCGTCTTCCTCTCCATCGAGTGTTGGCGAGCTAATGACTTGTGTGTACAGCTTTATAGCACTGCAGAGAATATCCGCTGAAATTGCTGCTCCTCCTCATCTTCCTCATCGAGTGCTGATGAAGCTGTTGTGTGATTAAAATGTTGCACAGATGTTGCTTCCCTGTTAAAGTGGGGAAACATGCTGCCATGTTGTCAGACTTACCTCACAACCGAATTGATGCTACAATTACATTAATTGACACACAATTAAACCAAGATGTAAATGGCTGAGACACAAGCAGCAAAGATCCATAAATCCCACAGATGCTAAACGGCTACAAAGACGCACAAACTACAGTTGAAGACCTCCGACCCCCCTGATGTGCTCTACAGACAGACCCACATCAGTGCTTCTCCAACCTCAACCACCTTATTTAGCCGCTCGTACGAAGGATTAATGGGGAAGACGCCGTGGTCGTCGTCGTCGTCTCCAGAGTTTCACCTGCTGCACACAAAGCAGAAATCCCACAACGTGAGTCAGGCCTGTGTGCCGCTGGTCTTCTGTGGGGAGCCGAGCGAAGCGGCTTCATCTCCGCCTCCCTCTCTCTGCTTGTTTTTCTTGGACGTCGTCTTCATCTGTGATTCCTCGCCAGGTTATTTATTCTTCTCCGCAGTGCTATCAATAGACGTCACGTGCGGCTCGTGTGAGGATGAGGCGGTTTTCCCCTCGGCGTTCAGACGTGCGTTCGTTGTGCCGCTGCTGCAGCGATATATTTAGTACTGACCCAGTTCTGGAGGGCGCAGGCAGGGGCGAGCGCCGGTTCCTGTAGCACGAGTTCCAAAAATGGAATCGGATCAAAGTGGACTGTTTCTATTCTGACCAGTTGAGTGAAGAGTGAGAGATGCTGGTGTCTGCGGGACCAGAGAATCGGGCTCGATCTGGACTCGTCGGCGTAGGAGGAGGAGTTAATCCACAGACGTTCATCAGCCGTCACCTCTGTCAGGACAGTTGTGCTTTCCAGATGTTCGTGTTCACTTTTCTTCCTGTAGTGACGACCTTTTTAGCCACTCGCGGTGTGTAAACGAACCAGAGCAGGCAACAGGTTGTGTGTGTGACGCCAGCGCGACGCGTGACCTTCTCAGAAGCTGAATGTTCCCAAGGTTCCTGTAAATCTGTCCATGCGTGGAAGCAGAAGTGCTGCAGAGCAAACTTCCAGCCGCGTGTCTAGTTCTGTGGAGAATCCCCCAGATGAAGCGTCGGCTGTTAGTGGACGTTTTCACAGCACGCTGTGAGAAACGGCCGGACGCACTTCAGGCGTCCTGGCGGTCACAACCTCGATTCCAGTCCCTGCTGGTCGTCCCATCATGCCGTTCGTCCGGGGAGGACGCGGCCCAAGTCTGCCCCACTTAGCCGAGCCCAAGTCCCAAAGATGTAGAATGTGATTTTAGGTCGGCTTGTTTTGAATTTCAGAATTTAAATGTGTCACTTTCCCCAGACCAGGTCCCTGAACGCATCACTGCTGAGGAGCAGCTCGGTAAAGTTATGATTTCCAGTTTAGTTATTTATACGTTTAGACCTCAGGCCTGTAGCGTGTATGGAGTTGGCACATACATCTGTTACTGAGGCCATTGTTATTTAAATGATGACAACCAGATGTGCATTTTATGAATATCGCTGAACTGAGAATGTAGCGTCTGCGCAGTTTGTTTTTCATTTTCATATGTAAATAAATGCGCGTAACTGAATCTCTGATAATTCACATCCAGCCAATGAAAAGAATCCGTTCCAGCAGCGACTGAAACCCGACCGACCCTCGCCCCCGACTCCTGCAGGCCCCCGGCCGCTGAGCATGTCATCAATATTTAACGTCTAGTCCAACTGTGACGAGTAATATGACTGGAGCAAATGGAAAATGAGACCGGTTCTTCCTCCCACATCGTTATTGTAGTATTTGCTGACTGGCCAGATCCCGTGGGAGCCCCTGCATCTCGCGGGCTTCCCTCCATGCATCATTAATGAGCCACTCGCCTGAAGTCTCGCCTGCTCTTGTTCCTTCCTACAGGCCATAATTACCTTTCTGGATTTTTTTTTCCAATTTCCAGGAAAGATTTTGTTTCTGTTGCATCATCTGTGGGATAATTCAAACATTTTTATTTCTAGCTTGAGGAGAATGAGATTTGTTAAATAAGCATCCTAATAATAAATTATAGTAATATCAATCTGTTATTTGTTAGTGGGAGAGCTGAGCAATAGCTCTTTATATTATACTCTTATTATTATTATTATTATTATTATTATTGCCCTTTTTATCTTCACTCATTATTACTACAGTTCTTTATATCTTCACCCATTATTATTATAATTATGGCTCTTTTTATCTTCTAGTTATTATTATTATTATTATTATTATAATTATGGCTCTTTTTATCTTTACTAGTTATTATTATTATTATTATTATTATTACTATTACGCCTCTTTTTGGCTCGTTAAAAGCTTCCTGATCGTTTGTCAGAAGACAGAAATAAACACAGAAAGACACACAACACAAACACAGAACTAGACACAATGTCACAATTGAATCTTATTTATAATCTGCCATGGTTTTAACTCGATCAACTTTTTTATCTTTGTGGTCGACGTAGTCAGCAGTTCATGAGCAGTCGGCGTCAGCAGAACAGCTCCCCCATGTCATTTCTTGAGTAATTTTATCATTTTCCTTGTATTTATGTTTCTTGGTGGAACAAACGTGGTCGTAGCAGATAATGCATTTCTGCTGTCTGTCTATACAGCGAATGTATTTGACACTAAATGTGACACAGCTACTGTCAGGCAGTGATAATCTTGTAGCTGTCTAGGTTTTGATGTTCTTGGAGGACCTGTCCGCAGACATGGCCTCCCTCGCTTCCCTTCACATCCATATTAATGCAGAACCACTGACTTTTCCCTGGAGACGCTGCCACACGCAAACTGCTGCTCTGGTGGAAATCTGCACGAGCTCCGTTAAACCTTTGCAAAATGACGCAGTCGCAGCGTTTCTGGCAATGAAGGAAATCACAGAACCAAGAATACGACGAGGCCAAACGCAGACAGACTGGTTATAGTCAGTGCAAACTGTTACAGAAATGTTACATCAATAGAGCAGCAAAGGATTTTCACTAAGTGGATTCAAATAAGTTGGTAATAGATGCAAATCCCAGCAGAAGAGTCACCTGTCAAAATGGCAAAAGAATAAAAAACATACAAAGGTTAGAAACCTAAACACTCTGCTCCAGCACCAAACCTTGATGATATATCATCAAGCTACTTCATGTAATCGCCCGGTTACGATTCTGTTGAGCATCTCATTTTCCACGATGCTCACTGTGGACCAGCGTTCGTAACGTGGCTGCACAAAGCATTAGGCTCAAGTTTTACTTTGTCCATCTGTCGGGCAGCAGCACCGCGAGGATCACCCAGCTCCTGCCTGGCTTTACTGGCTGACCTGAGCTGCCCCGACAAGCAAGTAAAATCTGGGCCGTTTGCTCCACGTGCTTCTCCGTCCATCCTCTCACTCTGTTGCTTCTTTGTCTCCGATTTCTCCTTGTGTCCAAAACCCGTTTTCATCCTCATGTTATTGTTTTGGAATATTGGACTTAAAATGCAATAAAAGTCAAAAGTGGGAGAAAAATCTGCCTAGAGCTCAATGTTCACGAGGATCCAGTAAAAGAGCCGTTTTAGCTCCCCACAGTATCCATGTGTTGTGTTTTTACGGAGTCGGTTCAGTCGGAGGAGGATGAGGCTCGAGGGCACGCGCTCAATATTTTATTTGTAATCGCCTTTTATAAGAGTTTTTCTCCCGCTGAGCCCCACAGCTTCTGTGTTGGAGTATTTATGGTTTAATATTCCTCCTGCAGACCAAACGCAGGATCTGGTTTGATGCTTGCAGTGGAATTATGGAAATCTTGAAGTCATTAACAGAAGACTGAGCTTTTCACTTTATTTGAAACAAAGGCAACGCGGTTGTCGTGGTTTCATCCTCACTGACGCGTCGCGGCCAACCGTGGGCTAGTTAGCGATCCTTCAGGATCCACCTCTGCACCGCTGCTTTACGGTTTCTCATCCTCATAGGGTTTATGCAAATACTGGAGTCATTACAGTACCGAGAAGCACACAAGCTCCAGGAAAGTCAAGTTTGCAGGAGCACGAACTTCACGTTGGACTCTCCTCGTTTTTCTCCTAATCTATACGTTTGTGCTTGCTCTGCACATTTGCTTTAACTTTCCTGCTCTTTTGTGACTAGATTTGGTTTCGTCGTTGAAAGTGGATTATGGCGATAGAGGGGCCTTTAAAAATACCAGGAAACTAACTGGAGCAGAAGAAGTTAACCTGCCGGCCTGAAGCTGCAGGAACCTGTGGTTTAACGGTTCCTCCTGCAGAGTCATATTCCTGGTGACAAACCTCTTGGACGCCGAACCTTCGTCCTCTCGGTCAACGTCGGGGGTCTCCGTCGTTAATGATGAAATCACTCCAACCCTGTGTGTGTGTGTGTCTTCATCTCGGATAAAACGCACAATAACACAAGGGCACACTTAGATTTCAAACTTTACTCAGTTTATTTATTACTCTTTATCATTTGCAGTCTTTATTTTTATAGCTCAGTAGGCTTATAATCTGTATCAATCTTGTGGTAAAACTCTCTGGGATAGACTATGTTCAATAGAGCTTTTTTATTTACTCAAAATCCTCTTGATATACATTTTCTCTAGTTAGATGATTTTTGGAATAAGTCCATTTTTTTAAAACTCTTTTTTTTTTGTAATGCAACATCCCCATAAACAGAGACAAACCAACAAACGAACAAACAGAAGTACACGTCTTTTTGGCAGAAGGCAGTGGAACATCATCGGTGCCTCAGCACAGAAACACCTTCCTGCATTTATGGACTTTAATGCTACTGGACTGTGGGGACTCGTCTTTTGATTCCAACATACAGACTAAAATATATCTCCCCTAACGACGTCTAGTATGAACACTGGCTTCTGAAAACAGGGCTTGTGCTTAATGGCAACAGTCGTTTAACTCTTCAGCCAAGTTTTCTTCTAAGCTACACTGGCCTGAAGTCTCGTCTTCATATTGCTGTCGGCTTGTCTAGAAACCCGCCGCTCTGCTCGCGGCTTCGTTGGCTGCTAACGTGGCTCTGCCGAGCAGGGACGTGGTCAGACGGGAGCGGAATTTAATTCACATGCGTCTACGTCCCGGCGCCGCGTGTCCTCCTCCGGGTTTTAGCTCGTTCTGGTGGAATTTTAGCAAATGAGCCCAAAGGCATCAAAGCTCTTCAAAATGTACAGGTTGGCTAAGGTAACGTAACCTGGGTTAGCTGCCAACAGTAAAAGGTCAAAGGTCAGTGTGTTTCAACTAACCACTAAACCAAACCAGAACTTAGCTGCTAAATGTGTTGAAACTGGTTTAGCTGCTGAACTTTAACCTAACGTGACTACGACCCAAGCGAAACACAGTGTAGGAACCACCTGAATGAATCCCAGAGCGGCTGCGCTGCTCATTCCCTACCGCGTGTTGAGGTTGTGGGCAGCGCTTCATGTCTGTTAACCTTGGTCTACGTGTTCTTTAATGAAAAGCAGGCTTTAAAATCTGAACTACATCCCTGCACCTCAGAGCTCAGTACAGAAGCGTCAGGCTGCGGTCACACTGCAAGCTGATGTTAGCACGCCGCTAAACCACCCAAAGGACAAACCCACCCTTTAATATTTGTATTGCAGCCTTGTGATCGACCGACTCCGTTGCTTGGGTCAAAGGTCGCGGCTGTGTGCTTCGAAGCATTTTACCAGCAGGTGATTCATGTTTGCTTCTTCTCTGTACAATCAGCCGTCGAAGCAGAAAGGTAGGACTTACTACATGGTGCGTCTACACAGGGCGGCTTTGGCCTTGGTGTGAAATGCTGCTTTGCTTGGTGTGACCGTGGCCGGAGCCAGTGCAACTCAGACATTACAACAGCATCAAGCATTCAGCCTCCAAACCTGCCAGGCTCCGCAGAGTCCGCTTGGCGCGATAGAAAAGGGAAAAGTCCGTGATGAACATGAGGCGACCGGTGTGAGCGAGGCCTGGGCTTGAGTTATTGATTTGGTGGAGTTGGCTGGGCCTCGCGTTACACATGGAACGAGCCCCGGGCTGCGTGGAACCCTAATGTATGGCCTGACGGCGCGTCGGCACCCAGCAGTCGCAGGCTGTCTGGGCCTAAACATCAATAATTCATGGTTGACTTTAATACTGTGTAATTCCACGATTGTAAGCAGGCAAGGATCCATCAAATTTTCATCATTGTCATCATTTCAGCTCGACGGCGTGTTGAATATTTAATGTGATCGACCTCTGGGTCGGCTCCGCCGATGTGATGAGCGCTGCAGGATGGCGGCCTGCCGGCGTCCCAGGCCGACCGACCGGGTGATTAAATCCGTTTTGGGTGTCGTTTGTCTGGTGATGAATTCGAGCTTAGTCCTTGAAGTTGTGTTTTCAGTACAGGTTCTATTTTCTATTTTCTTCTCATGTGGGGTTTTGTTTTTCCTCTTTTTGCGTCGTGTGTTTATGTTTCCTGGCTTCTGTTAAAACGCCAGCCAAGTCAGTACGGTGGGCAGTGTGCTCAGGACCAAGGCGAGGGCTCTGGCGTCGGCAGACTGGGGGGCTCCGTTGCTGCCGCCACAGAGTTCAAACAAACTTCCACGGAACTCCAGGTTGCGGGACTCCTTTTTCAGCTTCTCCCAGAGGTCCGTGGCTCCCTCCTGGCAGTCAGCCAGCGCTGACGTGGCACAGGAGTGGAAGTTATCCCAGTAACTGGCAGGAGAAAACAGAGCGAGCGTTAGCACTGCTAGCTGTGGCTCGTCTCTAACGGCGAGCGTCGGCCAAACGTTTCTCTAACGAGAAACACGGGCAGCGAAGCTTGGATCAGCGCAGAAACACAGAATGAAGCCTCTGCATGGGTCGAGTGGCTTTAATGTTGTTTTTGCAGCCGTGTTCATCGGCCTCCTAACTACAGCGCCATTAATTAACGCGTTCATTAAGGTGGATTTTACCCCACGTGTGCTCGTTAGCGATGTTAAGGCAGGAAGCGTTAACGAGCCTAAACAAGCTTCGTCTCCGGTGGGCATGACCAGAAGTCAGTCATTGAACCTGATGAATGGTTTGTGTTATTAGCCTGTGAACTCAGCATTAACGTCAGCGCCTGCGTCTTTTCTTTTTGATGGTTTGGTTCCGTCTGTCTTTCAGTTTGCTTCCTTTTCTTTCCCTCCTTGTCTTTCTTGTCTCTCCCTGCTCCCTCGTCTCCTCCGCGCGTCCCTCTCCTTCCTCCCGTCTCTAACCTCGCCTTTGTTCCTGCCTGACACCAGCCTGCCCAGTGACGCGTGTCTCGCACTCTCAGCGTATCTAATCCAATCTTCCACTCTGCTCTTATTGATGTTGACCTCCTGAACCGGGCCGTGTCGATGCTACATCTCTGAGCAATTAGCGGGGGGGTGTGTGTGGAGGCGCATTAACGGGCTCCTCCCGCCACGCCTCAACAGCGCCGTGATGGAGCCGTCACCAAATTAAAACACCGTGTGCAGAGGGGGCTTCTTGCTGCAGCCTGCCATCTGGTGCCCACCCGGTTCTGGGGGGGAGGACGGGTGGGTGTCAGCTGGCTACACCCTGCCATGCACATATGCGTCCTAACCAAAACCGAGCTCCCCTCAGGGTGTGAAGTTTAATCACTCATACGGTTTCCTCCTTTGGGCAAGAGTCCGCAGAGAAATTCAAAACCGTCCTTACAAATGGACGCCAGCAAAAATAGAAATGTTAGCGGGAAAACAAAAGCTTTTAGGCCTTTTGAATGTTTAATAAAGAGGAGGTGGACTAGACAGTGTGACGGGAGGAGTCCTGCCTTGTGACCGTGCGGCTCTTTCAGGCTGTGTGGTGCACGTACGTGCAGATGGTGTGCAGGTTCTCCCGGTCGTCCATGTCCTGGGGATAGTTGGCCATGTTCTCCCCCAGCTTCAGCAGACACTCGGAGAAGCCTTTGAACACCAGGTCGCACTGGCCAGCGCTGACCAGCACCGTCTGCAGCACGGAGACTGCAGGGAGGGAGGAAGAGGAGAAGATTAGGAAAACCGCTCGCTACACTGCAATGCGAACATCACATCTGTCTTTATACCAGATTCCAGCAGGATTACAAAGTCACATTTATCCTCACTTCCCCTCCTTCTCTCTTTTCTCATGTGTTTCAGTGGAGTTTCTGAATGATCAGGTTCCACATGTCTGCTCTGCTCCCTGCAGCCATTTGTTCTGATGATGGATGTTCCTCAAAGACAAGTCTTGGGTGGAGCATTTGTTTTCATCAATAGAAAGCTCACATTTACCAGCTGTAGAGCTGACGTGAACTAGAGAAACGGAGGCAGATTGTGCGTTAGCGGCCATACCCACGTTAACGGAGGCTGCTCCTCAGAACAATAAGCGCAGACGACGTTTGCACGTGTTGAAAGATCGGAATAAGTCGAGATGAACTGAACAGCAGTGAGCATCACTTCAGCTGGTCTGGGAGATAAAACACGAACCGGAAAGCTCAGAAAAACCCTCCGCTTCATCCGCACACGGCCCTGATTGATTGGTGGGTAATAAGACGTCCAACTGGGGCCTAACGCAGCGTGACGTGTAGGACCGGACCAGCCTGCTGGAGCAGAACCAGGCGGAACACGATGGTGTCAACCAGCCTGTGTTCAGCAGCAAGTCCTCAAAGGCCTAAAAGGCCCAAAAGAGACGCTTCAAAATCTATGAGGTATAAACACATATAATTATTACAATTCTGATACGTTACAAATGCGTTGGTTAATTGAATGGACTACTTTAACACACATTTGATTTACATCGTTCCTGGTGAAGCTGCCCCACATTTATCTGATGGATATTAAAAGCTCAGATGTTGTGAAGTAAATAATTAAAACTTTACCTGCTGCAGTGTTGCATGAACAGAATTGAAGTATTCTGCATGTTGCACAGTGAGCAGTTTGTCTTATTATGGTTCCATTAATCTGTGGCGTGAAACCAGCCCGTGTCCGTCCTGAATTAATTCTTCCTGCATTTCTTCGCCTCCAGTCACCTGTAACACCTGTGATATCTGAGCCTCCATTGTCTCCGTGTCATTACATCATCTCTCGCTAACGGGCTGCACCGTCTCTCTCGCTGCACCACTTTGATTCGTTTTAGTCTTATAAGCGTCGAACGAGGTCACACAAGTTTATGAATGAACCCCCCCCCCACACACACACACACTCTCCATCAGCCGATTTTATTTGTCCGCAACTTGATTTTCATTTATTTAAAAACGACTAGTGATTTATGATATTATTAATAACGTGACATGTTCAGTTTCATTTATTTTTTTCATTTGTGATCAGATTTTTTTATATTCTATTTTTGTGTGGTTGAAAAAATTATTATTTCGTCTTTTCTAAAAATAACCACCAAACATATGTTATTTTATTTATTCTAGATGGTTTCGATTTTTTAATTTTTGTTCTCAATGCCAAATATTTTTTTTTCTATTTTTGCTCTCGGTTAAAATATTTTCCATCTTATTTAAATGCTTAAATTCTCATTAAATGTTGGCTTCTCTTCGGAGGGAATCCAGGACGGAGCCGCCACGTGCACACGAACGGGGACGCGCACAGCATTTTCGTTCACGCCTTGCATCAGGCACACGCTCGCACTCCCTCACCCCACCTCCACACACGCGCGCACTGTTGCCTGCAGTGCACGGGCGCCAGAAGCAGCGTGTTGTCGCTTCCACGGCAGACACACCCACCGACACACACCGGCGAGGCGCGAAACACGCACGCGCAAACGTTGTATTTGCACAAAACCGTCCAGAGCATCAATGAGTATTTGAAGACGTGTAAAACAAGTCAAATGTATTTGGAAAAATATCTGCGCCGCAAATAATTTTTCTTTGCATATGTGGATAAAATGTGTTTTTAACGTGCACGTGCAGCAGAGTCAACAACAACACAACACGGACACAGCCACGATTTCGATCCTAAACGAATTCAATTAGTGGAACCTAGTGGAGCTTTGATAATTGGGCCTGTGGTCCCAGTTCTGATCTGAGCTCGTCCCTCCGGCAGCGTGAACATCGAACCTGCCTCTCTAACAATAGCATCGAGGAGGATTCTGCGTCTTGAATAATTCAGCATTTCTCTGTGCCAGCGGCGCGCGCGGCGCGCAGAGCACAGCCCTCCTCCACAGCGTCGTTATGCAACGCAGCCGGAACCAGCTCCGCGTTTCTCCGTCGTCCCAACATACACGCAGCTAGGTTCAGGTCATCCCTTCCAGGCATTAGACGGATCCAGGGGGCGGTTTCTTCCTGCTGCAGCTCTGCGGCCGACGGAGCCTCAGAAAAGGCCGCTTTAATCACGATGTTACCACAGGACGCAAAACAGGCAGCATGTGTTTCCCGTTGCGCACGAGGCGGGTGCACGACATCTTTGCGCGCACGGACACGTAAGAAATGAGAAGACAAATCAGCTTTTAAATCCAGTTTGAATGACTTTTCGTCCCCTGCGTTTTTATCTGCGCAGCAGAAACTGAGGCAGGAGATGATGTTAATAATTGGACGAGGCTGCTTTTCTTCCTCCCGCAGCCCCGGACGCTGCGGCAGAACTCAAAGAACCGGCAGAAAAACTGCCCGGCCGGACAGTTCTAACTTCTGATAGGTTCTGAATATTATTCTGAACGGGCCGCTTCTGGTCCTCTGCACATCCTCCAACGCGGTACCGTGTAGAAACCCGACCAGAACCAAGCATATGACCCAAAGTGATTTTAGGAATATTCGCGGTTGAACTAATTTGGTTGAAAAATGCAGAAATTCGTCTCCAGTTCGGGACAACCGAGGAGCGGGGGGGGCGAGAGGGGGGCATTCCCCTTGTTAGCGCGCACCTCCACTTACACGTGCACGCTCGTCGCGCACGCTCGGGATGAGTGTAGCCCCGTTCTGAGGAGCTGCTCACATGCCTCCACTGATCACTACGACCCAAAGCAACGACGAGCACATCACACGCATGTACCACAAATGATGTCATTACAACGAACTGAAACACAACTGGACGCTTGTTGAAGCCAACAGTGTCTGCTGCTCATTCAATTGGAAATGAGCCAGGAAATTTGAAATTCGTTTATTTAATCATTGTTGATATTAGTACAAATATTAGTAAAATGTATATTTTAAACGTGTGCTTTTAATTACGCACAATAAATATTTAAAATTACATTTTAGCCTTTTATTTCTGGAAATTCCGGAATTTCAAAAATACGTTGGGACAAAAACGGAGGCCGAAGCACAGAAGTGTTTTCCCGCAGCCTCCGTCAGCGAGAGTTCGTTGCTCACCTATGTGCAGAGCTAGACACAGCGCCAGGCATCTGGAGGACCAGGTTACTCCCATCATCTGCGTCCTCCTCTCAGCATGAGAGCAGAGATTCTCAAAGTTGGAGAGCAGCTGAGGAGGAGCCGCGCATTCCTCGCAAAACGGTTACATCCAACACCGAGTCCTCCTTCCTGCTTCTCCTGCTTCTCCTGCTTCTCCTCCCTCCTGCTTCTTCGCTGTGTCCTGTGCGCTGCTCTTCTTCACCGGCTCCTGCTCTGCGCGCTGCGCTCTCTGTTCGTTTTTACGCGTCTGGAGAGAAAAAAGAAAGGAGAGAGAGAGAGAAAGCCCCTCCCCCTCCCCCACGGGTTCAGCTTCATCAATTATGTCAACGTGATTTTATGGGGTTTTATTGTCACAACATTTATTTACGTCATGAAAAATACATTTGACCTAACAAAATGGTGAAAACCATCGACCAATGGAAACATATGTACAAATAACATTTAACATTTTCAGCCTTGTTCAGACTGATTTTACATCATTTACTAATTTAAATCTCTGGAATAAAAATTTAAAATAAGAATTAAAATCCGAAAAGCTCAAAACATGATGATATAAAAACGGAATAATAAAAAACAGAAAGTAATAGTATTAAATCCTGAATGCATGAAAAACAAAAAATAATACAATGAAAAACGCATTGCCCGAAAAACAATAATATTAAATGTTGAATGCGTGAAAAATAAGAAACAATAATACAAAGTCCTGCTGTTAAATGAATAACATATCAGCTGATCTGTGTCCAGTCGTTCAGTCTGGTTTCATTCAGTCGGTTCATCCTGACGCATTTCATCACATTTAAAGCGGTTTTGATTTTTCAACGTGAGAACCTGCAGCATCACGTTATTACACAGAAAGTCGAAGACTTGAAGCCAACACATTTATTAGAAAACGATCAAACGTCGCTTCCTAAAACACAGCTGTAGCTTTGTTTACAGCATAAGACCTGCATCTGGTTATGAAATACAACAATCAGCCAGTTGATTTCCTGTAATAAGGCCTAAGTCGTGTTACAGTAATGACAGGAGCCACAAGGGGGCGACACTCAAAGAGGCCGCGAAGCACGAATATTACTTTTAAAGACACAAGTAATACATACAATGAATAATATTTAGCAGCAAATAATTCAGACATTCAAAGAGGGATCAATTTATGAGCTGTATATTTATCATTATGTGTATTTTAGTACTATAATGAACTTTATGCGCGTGCAGACGTTATTTTAAATCATCAGACTCGAGAACCGAGAAGCAGCAAACGCTCAGAACAACGAGAACCAGGTCAAAACTGACCAAAGAGCCGGACGTGACAAGGTCAGACAGAAAGAACGAGGAGACTGAGGTGAAAGCAGCGTAGCAGCAGACGGTTCTGTCACACAGTCCTGCAGCGGGTCCGGTTCGGTGTGTGAGAGGGTGGAACAACGAGCCGACTGAACGAGGAGCAGGAGGACAGAGACGCGCCTCCTGCGTGTGACGTTGACCTTCACACACACGGACCCACACGTCCTGCCTCCTGGCCCCGACATTAAAGCCGCCGGCGACCCCTGGCGGCCGGTGGAGGAGCTGCAGCTCCGGCCCAGCAGACGCCTGGAAGCGCAGCTCAGGTCACAGGTGTCAAACTCAGTTTCAGGTCAGAGTCTGTAGTTTGGTCCATTTAATTGTGGCCCTAGTTGAGTTTGCGTTAAAAGGATTCATGTCTGCTTTGAAGTCTGCTGCAGCGTTGATTGACAGGTGAAAGGTTACACTGTGACCTTCCAGGGTCAAGTCTTCATCCTGTACAAGTTAGTCTGTGTTGACGTGGTTGAAAGTCGTGAGAGCAAACTGCCTGTCTGACGTCAGTGAGGGATGACGTCACAGCACAAACTTCTTCAGCAGGCCTGTGTGTCACCACCGCCTCCATTCTGCCTCGGTGCGTGGCTCCATCTGGTGGTGGGAACGTGCATGTCCGTCTGGACTCGTCTGACCTTCCACTGTTGGAGGGACAGTCACTTGTTGCGTCGCTAATCTGCTTCTCTACTTTTCTTCCCATCCAGAGGTGACCTTTGACCTCCTAGGGTGACCAAAGCTGAGGTTCATGTAATGAGGCAATACTTCTTTAACACAGTCAGTCTCCTACCTGTTGGATTTGTGGAGCTGATGTGACCTTTGTCATTTAACCGTTGGGCATTTTATTAATTTTATTTCTTTAACTGTTGTTTTTGTATTTTATTTCCAAAGCAGCTGTGTCATCGTATCTCAGGACTGTCCTTCAGAATAAAGGTCCCTTTGACCTGAGGCCTGGGGTCAGGTCCTTCAGAATAAGGGTCCCTTTGACCTGAGGCCTGGGGTCAGGTCCTTCAGAATAAAGGTCCCTGAGGCCTGGGGTCAGGTCCTTCAGAATAAAGGTCCCTTTGACCTGAGGCCAGGTCATCCGTGTGCTGCAGATTCCTGCTCCCTGCAGGATGATTCCAGGTTGAGCACAGGCTGTACTTGGTTTGCAGGTTCCTGGGTACTGACTTGGCCTCTGGAGGCGGCGCCGAGCGTTTGTTCTGCCGCCGTAGGACCTCTGTAGAAAACCTGTGCTGGCTCCGACCTCTCACCCTTCGGTGGTTCTGCTGCTCCAGTGATGATGCTGACGCTGGAGCAGGGCGACCTCCTGACTTCCTGCTGCTCCTCCAGACAAGCTGATCTGAAGCTCGCTGCTCTTCTGTAATCGCTTCCTGTTGTTTCCTTCTTCTCTCTGACTTCTGCTTTTTCTGTCCTTTTTATTTGTCTTTCTCTTGTTTTTTATTTGCTAATTTTCCCTTCGTGTTGTTATTATATTTGTTCTGTAACTCCTGCTTTTATTGCTGTTTTAATTTTCTTCTTCTCTCTCTATATTTCAGTCCTCTCCCTTTGCTGTTGGACTGGTCTTCATCAGTCAAACCTGAGAGACGCTGGACTCGTCCATTTTCCTGTCCTGCTGTTTTTAGATTTTTCTGCACAGTGAGAGACGTGAGCAGATCTGCTGACAGACCATAATTACCCTCAGTCTGTGCTGATGAGTCAGGCAGATTAAAGAGGTGAAAGACGGCGACTCGTCCTCTGGGGGATGAATCAGCCTGAAACCTGAACGCTTTGGTTTAAAGATCTCTGGCTGTCGGCCCGGAGAACACAAAAAAAGCCTCCAATATTTCCTGGGGTCGTCTGGTGACTGATCAGGTGTCGCGGCAGAGCGATGATTTAATACGGGCCTGACGTCCATTTATCCACAGAACCTTTACCACATTTACAGCAATAAACACAGGAAGCATCAGCAGCGTTTAGCTGCTTCAACACGAAGGCAGTAGAAAAGTCCTCAGCAGCTCTGAAGAAACCACTGGCTGAAAAACAGGAACATGGAGCTGAGCCGTGTCAGGACGACCTCCCAGCCTGCGGGTCCAGGTCACGGCCAGGAAACATCCTCCTGGTTCCTATCGAACCACAACCGCTCACTTCATACAGACGCACAAGCTCAGCTAAAACAGGCCAGAACCAGAACCTTCACATTCAGCCAATCTAACCAAGTTCTGTTTGGCTCTACACGAGAGCAAAGAGGAACAATAAACAGATGGCCCAGTTCGGTCCACCAGCAGACTAGGGCACGTCACAGGGTTCTGGTGCCGGTTTGCTGGGTCCTGATGGGGCTCAAGGCTGAAAACAAAGACAAAGCATCAGTCAGGCTGAAGTCGTCTAAGGCTCAGACCCAGAGTCTCGTAGCGTGATGAACGAGATCAGGGTGTGTCCAGAAAGAGGAAGCGCCGAGAGCATATAAACCCAGATCAGAGGTCGGTTCGGTCGGAGCAGCTTCTTCGTCCTTCAGAGGAGCTTTGTGTACGTCTGCTGCCTCAGCCGGGTGTCGTCTCTTCTCAGCGACCTTTGACCTTTGCTCAACATGCCGAACAACGAAAGCGGGCGCTTCAACAAACCGGTATGACGCGAAGCTGACACAGTAAATCCTCCCTGGTATCGAATGTGCGTTTGACTTCTTTTGTGATTCTGTGATCGTAGGTATCGAAAACCAACCTGGTTGAAATCAACGATTTCCTAGAGTTTGAATATTTTCCCGCCGATGACGGAACGACCGAGGCGGTTCCCAGAACTGGACCCGGAGAAGGTGAGACCTGCTGCTCACAACGTTCTCGTTGTTGGGTCTCTTCTGCTTGACAGACGTTCTCTACTTCGGGTTTGGGTCTTTTCTGTGGTTTGTTGGTCTGCGGAGGCTCCTGAGCTCAGCGGTTCTGGGTTTAACAGTTAAAACCACCTTGGACTTTACTGAAGTAGAACGGTGACATGACGCTGAGCCCTCTCCCTTCGTTCCTCCCTCTCAGCGTCCGTGTCGGTGCAGAACGTCGACATGTGTCTGCAGATCAACAAATCCAACCACAACACGTCCGCCTACGACAACCAGAACCTGGTGGTCCGTCGAGGGCTGGAGTTCATGGTGGAGGTGACCTTCAGCCGCCCCCTGACACAAGGAGACGACTTCCAGCTGGAGTTCCTGATCGGTGGGTTGGAATTCTGGTGTTAAGGCACAAAGGTAGAAAAATAAAATGACGATGAAGTAGGACGTCAGTGTTTGCATCCTACTGATGAAATGGCTTATGAAAGAAATATTAATTAGCATCAACACAGCTCGGCCTTTAAGCGAGTATTTCTTTCTGTAAATAAGTTAAGCTGCTCCCTCGTTTTCTGCTCATTAAGCAGCTTTTTGAATGAAAGTCGACCTAACCTCTCAGCTCCTCGTCTGTCCTTCCTTCGTCTCCTTGTGTGTTCCCTTAAACCTTTTCTAGTTTCCTCCCCTTGTCTCCTTGTTTCCTTTGTCAGTTCCTTCCCTTTCCTCGTTTCCTCATCTCCTCCTTGTTTCTTCTCTCCTCCCTCCTGTCTCCTGCTGTACTTCTCGCTCCTCCCCTCTTTCTTGTCTTCTCCCTCCTCCTTTCTTTTCTCCTCTTCTGTTTCCTCTTTTCAGTCACTGACTCATCTCCTTTCCTTCTCTAATCCACTTCCTCCTGCAGGCTCTGACCCTTCGCCCACTACAGACACCTATGTGGTGGTGACGTTCAGTTCCCGCGCCGGCGGACCGTGGTCCGGCCGGGTCGTGGAGAATAAGGGCCGGACCTTGACGCTCGGCATCACGCCGACACCGGACACCGTCGTAGGGAAGTATCGCACCTACGTGGCCGTCATCCTGTCCAACGGCGTGCAGCGAACGCAGAGGGACTCAAGCACCGACCTGTACCTGCTGTTCAACGCCTGGAATAAAGGTACGACCTCTTCTCCTGTTACTGCCCCCTGGTGGCAGGCAGAGTGTAACATAACCTGAGTGAATAGGACAGAACAGTCTGTTTCTCTGAACAGACGACGCTGTGTTTTACCCTGACGAAGCCGGACGCCGCGAGTACGTCCTGAACGACCACGGCGTGATCTACCAGGGCTCCGTGGACAACATGACCCAACGCAGCTGGGACTACGGGCAGGTGGGCTCGGACCCCTCGCCGCCGTAGACACGCCAGGCTGCCGTTGACGTGTTTCTGTTCTCTCTGCAGTTTGTGGCCGGCATCCTGGACGCTTGTATTTACATCCTGGACGTGTCGAAGATGCCGGTGTTCCACCGAGGCGACGTCATCAAACTAACCCGGGTGGCGGCTGCCATGGTGAGAAGTGGACCGTAACAGTAATATGATAAGCCCTTTAGTTGAGGTTTTCACTGACCTTTGACCTGCCTGCTCCGTCAGATCAACTCTCTGGATGATGACGGCGTGTTGGTTGGGAACTGGAGCGATGACTACTCCATGGGCACGTCGCCGACATGCTGGACGGGCAGCGTGGGCATCCTGCGGCAGTACGCCAGCACCGGAGTCCCCGTGTGTTTCGCCCAGTGCTGGGTCTACGCCGGCGTCTTCAACACCTGTAAGAGCGACGGCTGGGTCTCAATGTGTGTGTGTGAGGCCCGGAAGGTACTAACGAGGCGTTTAATGTGCAACAGTCATGCGCTGCCTCGGCATCCCGTCCAGGGTCGTCACCAACTTCGTTTCAGCTCACGACAACAACGGCAACATCGTCGTCAACCTCGTCTTCAACAGCGATGGTTCGCAGAACACAACTGAGACCAAGGACACCATCTGGTTGGTCCAGACATGACTCCACTCAGGTTTTATGTATAAACCTGGAAGCTCTTCGCTGATTCGTGTGCCGCCTGCTGATACCAGAGCAGCTTCCACTCTGTAACGAAATGTTCCTGTTCTGGTTTCCTCTCAGGAACTACCACTGCTGGAACGAGGCCTACATGACGCGCCCCGACCTGCCGTCCGGCCTCGGAGGATGGCAGGTGGTGGACGCCACGCCGCAGGAGACCAGCGGAGGTAGGACGATGGGCGGGAAGCCGCCGGGGAGAGCTCAGAGGGTGATGATCTGTCTGTTTGCTTGACAGGGTTCTTCCGCTGCGGTCCAGCCTCGGTAGCCGCCATCAAGCAAGGTTTGCTCTGCCATCCCTTCGACTTGGCCTTTTGCTTCGCTGAGGTAAACTGGGTCAAAGACAGAGCAGCTGAGTTGTTCTGAGTCCACAACCCTGAAGAAATACTCTTGGAAACTTTGTCGTCCAAGTGATGAAGCGGTGACGCTGCTGTTGTGCTTCCAGGTGAACAGCGTCGTGGTCTCCTCCACCATAGATCGCTACAAGAAGGTGACTCCCTTCAACGTGAACAATGATTATGTAGGAAAGGCTGTGCTCACCAAAGCCATAGGCAGCATGTCCAGTGACAACATCACCATCAACTACAAGTTTCCTAAAGGTGCACACACACAAACACGGGTGCACGTCTCATTCTGAAGCTTTGTGAGCAGGTTAGAGCCTCGTCTGTCTGTGCAGGTAGTCGCCAGGACCGCATGACGATGGCTCTGGCCAAGGAATACATCTCTGGAAAGACGCATCCCGAGTTGCCCAAATCGCTGCTGTCAGTCCAGATCAAAGCTGACCAGGTAACGTGGACTCGACACGTTTCCGATAAGATCGTCCCTTCACGATGCCGGCTTCTCTTCCTGCAGGTCCAGCTGGGTGAGGACGTGAACCTGGAGGTGGTGTTCATCAACCAGGGTGACGCCTCTGCAGCGGTCAAAGCTCACCTGTCGGGGTTGGTCACCTTCTACACCGGAGTCCCAGCCACCGCCTTCAAGAACAAGGACTTCACCGTCACAGTGGACGCGATGCAGAGTGAGCCGCCGCCACATCGGCGCCGCCGTCCGCTGGTAGAACAGTCTGACAGCTGTGCCGTGTCTGCGTTGCAGCTCAAAGCGTGGCGTTTAACATCAAAGCCCAGGAGTACCTGACCGACCGGGCCTCCCTGCTCAACCTGAGCTTCACGGTCAGCGCGCAGAGCGAGGACCAGTCGGTGAGCGCCATGAAGATGCTGAGCCTGAAGGCCCCGAAGCTCAGCGTGACGGTAAAGCACGCGTGTTCGCCGCGATCAAGGCGTCTGCCTTCGAACAAGCCGAAGTCTTGACCCGCCGCGTTTTCCAGGTGAGCAGGGTGGCTCGGCTGCAGCAGCAGATGTTTGCCTCCGTGTCCTTCACCAACCCGCTGACCTTCCCTCTGACGGACGTCACCGTGATCATGGAGTGTTCTGGACTCCTCGCCCCCAGGACGCGCACCTACAGGTACGGCTGCACCTGCCTTCACTGAAGCACAGCCTACGTCTGCTGAGCCATGCTTTGTGTTGCAGCGTGATCCCTCCTCTGGGCTCCATCACCTGGACGGAGTCCTTCATCCCTCAGGTGGTCGGACTCCGATACATCACAGCATCGCTGGACTGCCAGAACCTCCGCGGGGTATTTGACCTGCTCCTACGTCTTCACCAGCTCGTCTCTGTCTCTGCCTCATTCCAACGTCACGTTCTGTCATGTTGTGATGACGAGCAGCCTGATAATAGTTGTGTTGTCTTCTTGTTTCTCAGGTGACCGGCTTCACTGCTGTGAGCATCACTCCCTGAGAAGTTCTGGCCACACCCTTCAGCGCGGCATCCACCAATCAGATTTCACTTTGCGAGGCTCCGGACACGTTTGATCATTTTAATCAGCATTTAGTGAAGGAATGAAAGTAACGCTATTATTAAATGAACTAATCAGTAGGACACAGTGTTGATGATCGTTGACCTGCTTTATGAAATCAAACCACTGGGATTTCATCTTTTCTGCTGTTCTAACGCTGAACAATAAAAGCGTATTCAAACCCTTAGATGGTGTCACTGGTGGCGTTTGAGTCTGTCGCTTCTTCCACTGTTCGCCTTCGTGGCTGTCGAGTTTGTGTTTGCTGGTGGAAGCAGGCGACCCGAGGTCTTAGCTGACCCGGTCACAGGCTCTGGTTCTGCCGTGGACCCGCGGGTTGTGCTGCCAGCTGTGGCTTGTCTAAGCCGCCACTAGAGGGCGCCACCAGCCTGAACCTGTGGCTCCTCACACTGATGCTTCTTCAGAGCGACTTGCTTAGTGGAGAGCTTCTGCACCGTGTTGAGGATCTGTAGCTTTGTGCCGACGTCTTGTTCACTGGCTTTGTTCTACTGCAACGTGTGAAGTTGCTCCTAGCGTAGTAGGACTTTTACTACAGTCTGTGAACTTCTACCTTTGCATGTGTATAAGTAAACAGTCCCATCCCCCACACAAGTGACCCATCGTCATGGCAACTGTATCTAGTATATCAGCATCACAAAACTGGTCTGTCCGGATACCACATCAGCCGAAGCGAACATAATGGCAGGAGCTGCTGTAACTGCACCGACTCGTTAACTCGGTGGAGTTTCACTGCAACTGGAGCTGAAGCTAAGGCTGGTCCTGAGGGTGGCACTAGACAAAAGGTCGCGGGGTCGCGCTTAACCCCGTGGCGGTTAGATGTTTCCTGCATGTAAGGGCAGGTGTAAGGTTCATTACTGTTTGAATACTTTGTGTATTTAGTTTACTTCCATACTTTATGTTGCTGAAGGAAAGTTCAGGCCTGTTCACTTCACGCTCTGCTGATGAGAAAAGGTCAAACAGCAGCTTGTGATGACGCAGTGTTTCCACTTCTGGTTTGTGTTTCCCTTATTTTACTCCCTGGTAACTTTCAGTTTTTGTTTTGTCTCAAACGTTCAACCTGCATCAGACAGCCAGCGCATCACGGCGCTGTGCCGGCGTCAAACTGCACCAGTGGCTTGTACTTTCACACTGAGCAGATCTGAGTGTGCTCCAGACTCTGAGCAGGGCAGGCCTCAGGCTGCAAGGCAAACAACTGTTACCTACAAATCATCCGTCACTATTGGAAACCGGTTTTTCACCCCTCCTCCCTCCTCCCTCCCTTCTCCCCCACACCGCCATGTTTCCCTCTCGCTGCAGAGCACATGTCTGCAGCTGCATCGCGCCTCAGACGCTTCTCGGCGGTCGAACGCCGTCTGCGTCCACGGACGAGGGATGAAGAGAGCGGGAGCCCGAGCAGAGGAGGCCGCACACATGTGCTTGTCAAGCTGGTTGGGAAACAGCGAGACAGAGCAGCATGTGCTCGTCATCCCCCACACTGGCAACAGGTGTTGGCTTCATGTGACTGCCTGCCTGCCTGCTTGTCCAGACAACGCGCCAATGAAGGAGAAGGAGGAGGAGGAAGAGGAGGAGGCCTGTGTAAAGTTACATCAACAACAACTGTGTCAGCTCGTAGTGGCTCAGGGTTGGGAAAGCCTGCAGCTCCGATCCGAGCCTGGGGATGCCTCTCCTCCTCCTCCTCCTCCTCCTCTCCCCTGGATGAATGGATGAATCCACCCTTTTGTTGGCGATGGCTGGTTCCTCGGCAACAGCTCCATGGTTACAGTCCAATAAATAACATCACAGTCTCTCCTCTGCGCTGCTGGTTTTCAGGCTGGGATGCAGGAGGAAACTTCTGAGTCCATTTTATGTCCCACGATGCATCACAGCTGCCAAAGAGCCACAGAACAAGACGGTTCTAAAACAGCTGGTGTTAGAGCCCAAGCCCACGGAGCACACTGTAAAAGCCGCGCTAGAACCTAGAACTAAGAACGTAGTTTGCTCTTATTTGAAATGAGTGACACATTAAACTCGTACTGGCGGTTTAGCGTTTATAACAGCTGTTAATTATCTACTGAAGTGAAACCGGCAGAGTGCATGCTGGGTACTTCTGTTTGCTTGAACCCATCCTTCCTCTGAACCACTCACCCTTTACTCACAGTAAACCACTTGAAGTCTAGTTTACTTTACTAACACACACCTGTGTGTAGCTGAGCTCTTATTTTGGAGGTACCGGATGTGTTGGCTCATCAGCTGCATGTGTTCAGCTGGATGTTTGTTTTTTTTGGTGGGAATCTGACAGTGTCTGCAGGGCTACACAGAACCAGAACCAGAACCCAGCGAGGCCTGTGCATGTGGAGGCCGAGGAGCATTGAGTGGCGTCATTTACAGACAAGTGGCCGTTTGAGGTGATTGGATTAGTGATGCAACACTGTTATCTGCTGTCCTGGACTCTGACCACGCCCAGACTCCTGATGGGTTTAGGTGGCATCACCAACAGCCTCCATGTATGGATCCGTACGGGCCCATCTGTGAACTTCTGGTTCAGACGGGCCCAGAGGAGGAAGCCCTTTAGTCCCGCAGCCACGATGTGACCCGCCGAACACGCTGCCTCTGCTCTGAGCGGCGTCCTGCTGGAACCTCTGGTTCAGCGTGAATAAGAAAAGGGAGCAGTCAGCGTGCAAATGAGCCGGAGCTCTGTCTGAGGGCTTCTCTGAATGCAGGACTCCCACTGTTTCTGCATCTACATTTCAAACAGCGATCCTCCACCTGAGCTCCCTGAAGGTGTCTCAACCCGCAGAGTCCCAGAGGAGCTCGGTCTCCCGATCTGGGGCTTCTGCTTCAGTCCCCTCGGCACCAACGCTCCACGTGTTGGGTGTGTGGGACGGACACAGGTGTGGGCGCCTGGACTCGCTGATGCTAAGCTAACGGCTAACCACAGCCCGAGTCCAGCTCGCTGCTGCTCTCACAGAGACGCAGATTATGGTCACGCAGGGCTGCTCCCTCCAGGAGATAAAGCTTCCTGAGTTATTTACCCACAAACCAAACTGCTGGTAACACCCAGCCCTCCCATCAGCCCCTCCTCCTCTCTCCTCATTCAGCAGCAACAGGCCCAACCAGCCCGAGACAGACGGGGAGACTCTTCCTGCTCTGCTGCGGCCGCCTGCAGGGGAGGAGGGGGAGCGATGGGAGGGGAGATGCCTGTCTCTCTCTCTGCAGCGAGGGGATGACGGGAGGAGGGGTCTGTATCTGGAGATGGAGGAGGGCTGGCAGGAATGTGGGAGAGGAACACGACAGGCAGCGCAGTCGAGCTGCTCAGACTAAATTTAACAAAGACAAGTTTAAATTTAGTTTGAAGCTTCACTGCTTGGAGCTTAAACACCAACATCCTCATCGCTGCTGAACCCAGACGTCACGTTAAGCTACGCAGCTACCTGCTCCAGCTACTGACCCACAAACAGCTTCACTGGAAACCAGTGGGGGAGGGGGGGGTGGAGGAAGACAGAGGGAGATGGAGGAAGACAGAGGGAGACAGAGGGAGGCAGGGGGAGATGGAGGAAGACAGAGGGAGGCAGGGGGAGATGGAGGAAGACAGAGGGAGGCAGGGGGAGATGGAGGAAGACAGAGGGAGGCAGGGGGAGATGGAGGAAGACAGAGGGAGACAGAGGGAGATGGAGGAAGACAGAGGGAGACAGAGGGAGGCAGGGGGTGATGGAGGAAGACAGAGGGAGACAGAGGGAGGCAGGGGGAGATGGAGGAAGACAGAGGGAGACAGAGGGAGGCAGGGGGAGATGGAGGAAGACAGAGGGAGGCAGGGGGAGATGGAGGAAGACAGAGGGAGACAGGGGGAGATGGAGGAAGACAGAGGGAGGCAGGGGGAGATGGAGGAAGACAGAGGGAGACAGAGGGAGGCAGGGGGAGATGGAGGAAGACAGAGGGAGACAGGGGGAGATGGAGGAAGACAGAGGGAGATGGAGGAAGACAGAGGGAGACAGGGGGAGATGGAGGTAGACAGAGGGAGACAGGGGGAGACGGAGGAAGACAGAGGGAGACAGGGGGAGATGGAGGAAGACAGAGGGAGACAGAGGGAGGCAGGGGGAGATGGAGGAAGACAGAGGGAGACAGAGGGAGGCAGGGGGAGATGGAGGAAGACAGAGGGAGGCAGGGGGAGATGGAGGAAGACAGAGGAAGACAGAGGGAGACAGAGGGAGATGGAGGAAGACAGAGGGAGACAGAGGGAGGCAGGGGGTGATGGAGGAAGACAGAGGGAGACAGAGGGAGGCAGGGGGAGATGGAGGAAGACAGAGGGAGACAGGGGGAGGCAGGGGGAGATGGAGGAAGACAGAGGGAGGCAGGGGGAGATGGAGGAAGACAGAGGGAGGCAGGGGGAGATGGAGGAAGACAGAGGGAGGCAGGGGGAGATGGAGGAAGACAGAGGAAGACAGAGGGAGACAGAGGGAGATGGAGGAAGACAGAGGGAGACAGAGGGAGGCAGGGGGTGATGGAGGAAGACAGAGGGAGGCAGGGGGAGATGGAGGAAGACAGAGGGAGGCAGGGGGAGATGGAGGAAGACAGAGGGAGACAGGGGGAGATGGAGGAAGACAGAGGGAGGCAGGGGGAGATGGAGGAAGACAGAGGGAGACAGAGGGAGGCAGGGGGAGATGGAGGAAGACAGAGGGAGACAGGGGGAGATGGAGGAAGACAGAGGGAGATGGAGGAAGACAGAGGGAGACAGGGGGAGATGGAGGTAGACAGAGGGAGACAGGGGGAGACGGAGGAAGACAGAGGGAGATGGAGGAAGACAGAGGGAGGCAGGGGGAGATGGAGGAAGACAGAGGGAGACAGGGGGAGATGGAGGAAGACAGAGGGAGGCAGGGGGAGATGGAGGAAGACAGAGGGAGACAGAGGGAGGCAGGGGGAGATGGAGGAAGACAGAGGGAGACAGAGGGAGGCAGGGGGAGATGGAGGAAGACAGAGGGAGACGGGGGGAGGTAGAGGGAGTCAGGGGGAGTCGGGGGGCTGAGTGGAGCAGAGCAGCTAACACACATGTTGTATGTTTATTATTGTTCAGCCAAAGTTAGGAATAAATTTGTGTTTTAAACATCTTTCACAAACAACAAAAGCACTTAAACAACTTAATACCACGATTAAATGATCACACTGTGCTAACATGAAATAAAACATGACCACGGTCGTATGTAGCAGATGTAACAGTGAAGTCTGGCACATTTCGCTTTGACTGAACTTCTCACCAACAACAGCACGTGAAGTTTTGTTTATTATTAAGTTTATCATTGTTACGTTTATCATTATCATTGACGCGGAGACGAACGACAGGCCACGTTGGGCTGGAGATGAACACGAGGAGGAATCATCTGAACTGACCCCATGACTTCAGCGACACCCTCCTGCAAACAGCAGCTTCCTCCAACCCCCAAAGCTCAACACGGGCATCCTGACTTCTCTTCCCTCCAACTCTCGCGATATCGATGCCTTCCTCGCCGCAAACCTCGCGATAGGTGCGACCACTGCCTGTGAGCAGCAGCGCGGATGGTTTCTTATCTTTTAAAGTCGTCGCGTTTGATAAAACGAACTTTACAAACGAGTTTTACTGGGAACCAACGAACCGACGCAGCGAAACGACTCGAGAGGAGTTCAGCAAAGTTTGTGGGTGAAACGTGCGCGTCACGGGAAACACATGAAACTAAGATCAAAGTTGGATCAAAGTTTACTTAAACTAACTTTCAGCGTCGACGCTGCTCACGTGCTGCCGTGTCGTTACTGGTAAAGTAACGCGGTAACGTGCGTCCGTGTGCGTAAAGAGAGATGCTTGGTGGCCACGTCCCCTTGGAGACTGGAGACAACACGTGATGAGCTTTACTTATCAGGTTTAGAGGGAGAGAGACACCGAGCGACGCAGAGAGAGAGAGAGAGAGGACGGAGCTGGAGTCCGGGAGGAATTAAAACTACTCGAAAAGCAAACGTTTTCATCTCGACGGTGTCTTTCGTCGACTTTTTCTTTTTTACTTTCTTTCCTCCGGGAGAGGAGGAGAGAGACGAGAGGAACTGAAGCAGAGGAGGAGGAGGGAGGAGGAGGAGGAGGGGAGGGAGGAGGAGAAGCCGGAGTAAAGTTTGTCCAAGTTTGCACATCCCTTCGGAAACGCCATTTTGATTCCTCTCCTCTTCGGAGCAAGTTTGCAGCCTCTCTCCCTTCTTTTTCTTCATCCCCCATTTCTCATCCACCATCCCCGTCGTCATCCTCACCCCCACCGCCATCATCATCATCATCGCCACGATGTCTCGGCGCAAGCAGCCCAACCCCAACAAAGTCCAGCGTAAGTCTGCTCTTCGTCTCTCCATCGCTGTGTTTTGCTGCTTTCTGTGCGCGCGCGCTCGCTTTCATCGATGTTGTTGTGTGTGCGTGGTGTTTAGGGGCAAGTTCCGCCTTGTTGCGGCAGTTCGAGTGAAGTTTGGCCGAGATGTGGACTCTGTTCGGGGGATACTCGCTTTTCTCCTCCCCGTGTCGCTTCCTAGTTTGATGCGCATCCAAGCGGTGGAATTCAACGCAGCTCTTCCTCATTCAGCCGCTTCGGCTCATTATCGCGCACGACTTGTTTTTTCGACTTTGGTGCAGCTTGATCCCCGCGTGCGCGCCGCGGGCTGTGGTTCGGCGGGTTTGCCCCGCGGGGAGGGCGGCAGGAGGGGGTTCAAAGTGTGCTCGCCGCCGGAGTCGAGCATCCATATCTCGGGTGCACTTTGGTCGGAGGCTCGCTGCTAGTGGCCATGTGTAAAGCTACCGGACACCACAGACAAGGTGACGGCAACGAGCCGGAGCTTCCTGTGTGCGTTTACACATTAAAGCACCTGTTGACGCGGCTCGAGTTGACTGCGAGTGTTCGTCTGCTCCGGTTCTGCCTTTAATTAGTTGAATTAGTTCTTTGCTGACGCACAGTTCGTGTTATTAGACGTGATGAGCATCACGGCCCACTGCGAGCATCTTCATCTGAGATCAGCTAAACGAACACGGCTGTCATCTCAGAGATTTAATTGCAAACGTTGTTATAAATTGTACCTTATTTGAAATCTTTGCTTTATTCCTCAGCCTAGTCATTCTGTGGTCACGTGACACCGAAAGTATTATACAAGTATATATACAAGTCTCCTTGTAAACTGTTATTCGCCCACTTTAGGTCCAAAACCTGACGCTTGTGCGTGAGAATGTGTTTTATTTTGGAGGGGACAGTGGCCTCTTCCGCTCGCACCCTCGCTAACCACCGCTAGCTCGATGCTGCTGCTGTGACCTTGCCCAGACACATTTAGCAAGAAACCGACCCTGTCCGTTGATAAACGCGCCGACGCGGCGACGAGGCGCCTTCACGTCGCCGCGCTGCTCGACCTGAGCCGGTTTTTGTCGCACTTTGGCGACTTTGGGCCGCGTTTGGACACTTTTCCACCGTCTGTGGTTACGCGCAGCAGCATCGACGTGACGCCTGTTGCATCCTCCTCCTTCCGCCTCCTTTTCGCCTCTTTCCTCTCTTTCGACACCATCCGCCGCGTTAACGTCCATTTTAAACGGCAGCTCGTGACTTGTTCTCACACTTTAATCCGCCTCCGGCATCGAACCGTCGACACGGTCAACTTTCCGTCTGTAATTCCGGCTGGTTCTAGTACGCGGCGCAGGATGCTGCCGTCAAGCCCAAGCCCGTCCGCAGTGGACCGGGCCGGTGTCTCTGCTCCTCAGCTCCTCCATCCAAAGTTTCTAACTCACCAGGGTTTTAACGCGCGTTTATTGAGTCAGACGTGTGTTTTTCCATCTTCAGTGACTTGATCCTTTAATAAACTGCACTTTTCGAGCTGAATTAGTGTTTACTGCGTTTACTCGTGGAATAAAAAGTAACGCAGTCGCTTCAGGGCGTTACCCTGGTAACTAGGATGAACCTGTCTGTGTGTTGACTCGTGTGAAGCTCGTCTTCAGGAACTTGCCTGTGTGTCGTCACAAATGACCAGAACGTCCGTGTGTGGGTTTGTTAGAATGTGTGGACGTTTATTATGCATTAGTCCGGGACGGCGTTTTACACCTCACTGAAGCTTCTGACCCGGTTCTGACCCAGTTGTGGTGAACGCCATTTAGCCCTGACGTTCATCCGATGCTTCAGCCCTGGCGTGTGAGTGTCCATCTCGGGCCGTGACGAGTCGCGTCCTCTTTGTTTTAGTTGCTGGTGTTCAGCCTTGGCGTGTTTTTGTCGCGGGTTGTAGGATGATCCTTCCCAGTCGTCCTGCCTTTGGTCCTCTCCTCCTCCGCCAGGGGAAGGAGGAGAGATCCGGATGAGCAGTTAGCATTCCATTACGAAATTCAACACTGAGGCCGAGCCGAGCCCTCGGCGACAGGAGCAGATCTCTCACAGACCTTGTTGCTGAGGGGGAAACGTTAACTGGTCTTTCCACTCGGCCCTCGTCTCGTGAGGCGGCGGCGCTGTTTTCAGATGGAGATGTGTTCTGGGTGTGTGAGGTGTTAATGAAAACATCAAAGTGGATGGATGTCTTGTGAATTCCTTGAGTGAGCTTTGATGCACAAACGTGTTTTTGTGGGGTTTGAAAGAATCAGTGTCACCGTTGCAGGACGAACACGATCACTTTATGATTAGACCTGGTTAATATGCGAGTAGTCGATTCAACGGCTGCAGTGGAAGCTTCCTTTTCTAATCCATCGACTTCTTCTCTGTGAGTCAGAGGTCGACTGGTCTTGGGCCTTGGGCCGGAACGAGCGCGGCGGCCATCACGCTTTAATTTCTGCCGTTTAGCGCGAAACAAACCATTGAGTCGTTGAAGACGACCTGCGGCGCTGGGACGCCTGGTTAGACGCTGGCCTGTTCTGGATGTGACGCTCCACCACGCTGTGTGTGTGACCTTCCATACTTCTCCACTATCTCCAGCCTGCAGTTGTGGCTCTGTCAAAGCTCCTCCTCCTCTTCTTCTGTGGTGGTGGACATTTTGAAACGCTGACGGCCGATGATGTAGTGGATGTTGTGCGTCGCTCACTTGTACACAAAGGGCGTTCTGTGCGCGCCCTCCGTTGTGAGGAGGCGCATGTGACGGCATGAAGCGGCGATGCTTGTTTTCCTTGTGCAGGTGATGAGGCAGAGGAGTGGAGCCAACAGACCGCGACCCACCGAGCACAGGCGCTGGTGGGTCGTCAGCGGTTCCGTCGGGGCGTCTGCGTAGACTGTTCGGCCTCTGGCCTCTGCTTGGACCTTTTGCTTCTTCATGACGTGTTCAGCAGCATATGATAAATATGCTGCTATAAATCCTTTTAGTAACTTTTAGGACATTTGATTCTAGCGAAACCAAAGTTGTATTTAATCTACAGAAGGCGCTTTAACCCCAGACGCTCCTCCGCGTGTGAGCGCTGCTGTCGTGATGCGCTTTGTTTCGCCAGGTTCCTCAGTCTGATGGGAGGTAATGAGCAGCTTCACTGGGACGTTTGTGTCTGCAGGGACTGAACTCAGGCAGCTAATTAAAAGCTGTCGTCCTCCCCCTGAGAAGCTTGTTGTGTCCACATTAACTCTCAGACACACACACACAGACACACAACTATTGATTCTCACTGTCTTCTATCAGTGACGTCGTCTAAGAGTCGAGTAGTTGACGAACGACTTGAGACAAAGCCGACGTTCTGTGGTTCTGCTCTGAGTTTTAAATGAGTTTATCTTCAGACCAGAGGTTTCTGTTACAGGGTCGTCACTGGAAAACGATAAATACCACAAATACAAAAATAAAAGAGTAACACACACTAATTCAATTCAATATCTAAAGTTCATATCTACTGTTTGCGTGTGTTCCGGCTTTTCTCAGCTCTGTAAATCATAAATCAAATCCTCGTCACGTTGATCAGTGAGCAGCTAAAGATGAAACACGGGTTCCGGGTTTCAGGGCCGTGACTCTGGATCCGGGTCAGGCTGCTGGGGAGCAGCATCACCTCCACTGAGGGGTGGGCGCTACTACACCTTCATGTCTGCGTCTGCCGCTATTTATAGATGCGCTGTTTTTAGATGAGATTATGTTCCAGGAGGAGGCCGTGGGGCGAACGGTGACTCCAGAAACTTCACCTTAGTGTCTGTGCTGCAGTTCGGCTTAAAGTGACGTCTCTTAACGTCAGCCAGAGCCCAGAGCTGTAGAACTGATGACAGCGTGCAGAGCGTGTGGCGGGACCGGCTTCGCTGGTCGCTGCTCTGGTGCTTTATTGGCTGAACGTGAGGACGAGGTGTGAAGCTTTAACCCCAGGGTCGTCCTCCCGGGGCGGAGGCCGGGGGTGGTAGACGCTGAGGTGTGGGGGTGGGGGATGGGAGGCGGCGACACCTCTGCCTGGACCAAATGGCTCTTCAGCGGTTGCTCACATCGCTGAGGTTCTGGGTCGCTTGCTTTGAACCAAACCACACGCTGAGCTGGAAAACCAGCAACAACACGCAGCACGTGAGTTTCAACGGGACCGAGTCATTTGAGACCAGGGCCGAAGCTAAAGTTGGACACACGGTCCTCCCGTGTGCGTCTACGGGCCTGGCATCGCCACACACTGGGCCCACCAGAACCGCTCACTTTAAATTTAGGCAGCGACGCTGCAGTTGGAGGGTAAATACGACGCCGTCTGCGCCTCGTTTAGACGAGGGAGGGACTTTGTTTCTCCACATCTGGAACCGGGGACCATTCAAATCGATTCGGATCAGTTCAGCATAAAACGGGTCTGAACATGTTGACATCTCTGCACCCGTTTTAATTAGACCCATATGTTGTCTGTCATGCAAATTCCGTTCAGGTTACTTCTAAACACAGAATCTCAACAGAAGTCGTCTCTGCTCAGGTTTTTCTGGGTGTATTTAGTTCTTCCTGGATGTGGAGGATTTTCAGCTGCCGCCTGGTGAAGATGCCTTTTAAAGATCACTTGGACTCGAGGATCCGCTTGGACTCGGCTCCGGTCCCTTCGTCCACCGCTTCCCTCGCGCTTACTGAAGGAAACTTCTCTGGGCCGCGTAAGGTTTTGGAGATGAGAGACGAGGAGGAGGAGGATGGAGGGGTTAACAGGAAGTGAAGCAGCCTCTCGTCAGGAGGAGACGGAGGAAGTGGAGGAACAATAGCTCCCCTCTCTCCTCTCTCTCTTGTTCACCTTTATTATCAGACACAGTTATGTAAGTGTGAGAGATGTTGTTCATCCTCTGCTGCTGAGCTCCAGGAAAATTTCAACAACTCTGGGAAAAACAGGTTTGTGAAGCGGAAACTGGGTCAGAGACAGAGAAGCTGGAGAACATGCGAAACCGTAGGCCCACGATGTTCTCAGCCTTTAATTGAGTTGTGCTCAGTAGACACCATCACTGTGTTCGTTGGCCTAAAACCTTTGAAAGGACACAATAAAGTAGATTTCATCAATGTTATCAGCTCAAAACAAGCTGTAAAAGCTTCTGTAACAAACCGATCAGGTCAAAGTCGGGCGCAGGGAACTTTCCACCTGTTGGGTTTCTGTCTAACTTATTACAAAAAGTCAAAGTTTAGCCCAGAACAGAGACTCAAGCGTCAGCCTGCTCTGCTCCAGTACCGCTAACAATCAGCTGTTTAAGTCATGACTCAGCAGAAACCAGCGGAACGATTCAGTCCTTTGTCAGTGAGCTGCTCAACAATGAAACGTGTTTACGTGTGAGCATCTGTTGTTATGAAGAAGAACCAGAGACGGAACATGTTCCCTGAAATGCTGAACTGCTCCTTTAAATGTCAGCAGCAGCAGGTTAACACATAAACCATAAACCAGCTGTGAGCATCCTCCTCCTCGGCTCCTCCCCCTCCTCTCTGATACCCTCCGTTTCCTCCCCCTCCTCCCGCCTCCGTCCGTTGTGACATTCTTTCACAGCCGAGCCGCTCGGACTTTGGACTCGCAGTAAATACAGCTTTATTTGTCGCGAACTGGGTGAAGGTGGCCCTGAGTGTGTGTTGGTATCACACACACAGACACACACTCCCTGCTCTGGTGGTTAGCGCCACAAGCTGCTTATCAGCGGGACCGTCTCACCACACCCACAGTCCGCTGGCATCCCATACAACAGGTCTGTCCTACATTCGGCTCATTCCTCCATCAGCGGCCCGGACGCACCTCCAGCCTGCTGCCGTTCAGAACCCGTGGGTCAGAACCTGCTAGGCTTCGTGATGAAAACGAGTCGGGCATCTCTACGACCTGAAACCAGTCTGAACGGGTTAAGACGCTGCTGGATGAGCCTGAGTCATAAACACATTTCAACTGTAAGAACTTTTCCCAGGAACCAACGGTTCCCTTGGGTACAGCTCTAAATTTAGTCTGGGTTCTGAGGCTGGGTTCTGCACCGGTTGGACAGGCGCATCAGATGCAGAAGGGATGTTCAGCCCCACCCGGTCCTGGGTCTGTGGGTTTGGTGAGCGGTTCAGAACCTGGGTGTTCTGGTGTGGAGATGCAGGACAGGAAGGGGTTAACGCACACAGACACTCGGAGTCACACTCGAAGCTCGATGGAGACTCTGAGAGGAGGCTGCGAGTCTCTCTCTCTCCCAGTCGGTGAGCAGCTCGCTCGCCCCTCCTCCCCCACGCTTCTGTCTTGCTGACTAAACAGTTTTGTCAGCGGCTGCTGCTCTGCTCCTGAGGACGGTGGAGGGGGGGCATGCAAATAGCTCTACTCTGGGACAGTAACTCCACAAAGGGGGACTGAATTCCAACTGCTGGCGCCTCAGTCCAGACCCAGAGTGTGTCTGTGGTGACGGATTCTGTCAGAACCGCGACCGGGCAGCGTCCAAAAGATGACGAACAGACACCTGTGGTCCACGTGTACATCACAGACCTGGTGACACAACAGATGCTGCGTTTGCTGCTCCGTGATCACGTGAAACACGAGGGGTTCAGGGAACATCACGTACTTTTTGGTACCGAGAAGAGAAAATGAGCTTTTATCTCGAGGGGCAAAGAACCTTTACATATGTGTTATTTAATATTAATCCACATGAATGACTGTAGCTTTCAGGTTCAGCCTGGTCCCAGCACGTTGTGCTGGTCTGGAGCTATGAACCACGTGTGTCTGTCTTATCGCGATCGACTAAAATAAAAACTAAATTATTCTAACAGCGGCTAGTGTTAGCGCTCAGCGCTAACTGGGACCGGAGGCTCGTTAGGCTGGATGGGGATGAAAACGTAAAGAGTGACCGTTGTTGTTTAACGGTCAATTAGTGCGTCTGTGTGAATGGAGCAGCAGAGCCAGCAGCATAATCCCTGTTAATCTGACTGATAATCTGACACACAGTTGGTGATGCTCAGGTAAACGGGGGTTGTCATGGTAATGCCATTGCTGAACAAATGGTACCTTCTGGGGAAGGTAGGGGCAGAGGGAAGAAGTGACGTTAACCTTTCTTCTGCTGCGTTCACCACCTCCTTATACACTTGTTTCCTCTCCTCGGCTCCTACTTTTGACCTCTTGTTTCCTTACTTCTCTCTTTTCCTTGACTCCTCTCTGTTGTCTCCTTTTCTGCAGTGTGTTTATTATTTAGACTAGCGGTTGCCTACTTATTGTTGCCTTTGTATTTAGTGACGACACACAGCGATGACTCCATTGTAGGGTTTCAGGGATTAGGCTCTCAGGCTTTGTCAGACATCATCTCCTGCACCAGAGTGATTTAAATTGTCAGATGTAGTTTAGACGTTTTCATTTTTCTAATGAATAACTTAATCCTGTTGAACTGCTGCTTCTTAAATCAATTCAGTGCCACTACCGATGAGGTGAATGAAGTTGTGTAGAGGTGATTGGCAGCGTGGGGGAGGGGCTTAGAGGCGTGTGTGGGTATTGTGTGCTGGGTGCGGTTTCAGGTGTGGACTGGGGGCGGTAGTAGGTGTGCCCTCCAAGCCCCATTCACATTTTGAATTTAAAACGCATGAAGCCCTCCCCTGAGAAAGTGGGACACAAAGGTGGACCCACAGTGTGTGTGTGTGTGTGTGTAGCCCTGGAGGCAGACGCACACAGAGGCTCCGAGTCTTTTCAGTCGGCTGAAACCTGGTCTTGGTCGGCACCACGCCCTGCTCACACAGACAGGATGGAGACGGCTTTTCCCTCCTCGGTTCTTCTTCTCCTCATTGTGTCTCGGTGTCTTTTCTTTATTTCTTTCTTTCCATTCTGTGACTTGTTTCATATCTTCATTTTCTTCTGCTTTTTTTGATTCACTTTCATTTTTTGTCTCCTTTCCTTGTTTCCTTCTTTGTCATCTTCTCTCCTAGTCTCTTTTCTTGCTCCTCCTCCTCTTCGTCGTCATCCTTGTCTTTCTGCTGCTGAGCTGGACTCTGGACTCTTTTGTAACTGTGGAGGGTCTATACTGATTAAACCTGAAACACACAGAGCAAAGCACTCTGGGTAACGTAGTTCTGCATGGGCGCCAGTTTGAGGTGGTATTTTCCACTGTGGTCGTGGTATTTCCTCTGTTGCAGGTCATGAGCTTTCAGTTTAATGGTCATCATCATAACGTGTCTAAGCTGTTTATTCCTGTAGCCTTTCAAAATAAAGCCCCTAGAAGCTGGACTGTGTGTGGAGCGGCGGCCTCCTCACCTCTGGGGGGAGAGAGGGAGTCGGTGAGGTGAAATCAGAGGAATGCTTTGTCCCGTAGCCCCCCTCACCCCCCACCCTGCTGCCAGTTCCCCACACTGCATCCTGCTTCCTCTGCAGACAGGAAGTGAAGGATGCGGCCGTGTTGTTTCAGCATCTCTGCAGCGCCGATAAGCGCCAGCAGGCCCAGGATGGAGCACGAAAGATCAGTGGTGCCTGAAGAGCTGGACTCAAAGTTTGACCCTCCCCCCGAGCTCCTCGTCACACATTAACTGCTTTATCTGCAGCAGCCCTTTGCTCTCTGTGTAAAAGATGCTGTAAAACAACATCACGCCATTTTGTCGTGCAGATTCAAACCTTCAGCCTCGGCTCAACGTGTAATTATGAGCAGATATTAACAGCTGAAAATAGTGGTTTAGAGGTGAGCGGCTGAGCTGTGAAACTGACTCTTTACTGTGAGTAAGTTTCACAGAGAGACGAGATGAAGAGAGGAAGGAAGGGAGTGAAGTTTGTGACGTGGTGGAGAGAAACTCGTCTGAACTGGAAAATGTCTCCTCGGCTTTAACAGCTGGTTAAAGTGCTGACACACACAGCTGTCGCAGATGTGGGACGGAGGAGGCAAAGTGAAGGAGTGGAGTGATAAAGAGAAGGAGAGGAGGAACTGTGAGCTAGATGGGAGGGTGGCAGCCAGCGACGGAGCTGACTGGCTGAACATCTGGCCTTGTACTTTAGTCTTTATCACCGAGATAAAACAGAGGGAAGAGGAGGCGGAGGTGGAGAGGAGAGGAAGGAAGGAAGGAAGGAAGTGGAGCAGGGAGCAGGAAAGATGAATGGATACAAGAGAAGGAGGCAGGTAAGGAGATACCAGGTGAAGAGGGGAGGAAAGATGAATGAAATGCAGGATGAATTAGTAGCAGAAGTCAACACAGGAAGAACAGATGGAGGAGGCCGCAGTGAGGAAAGAGGAAATCTAAAACGCAGGAGAACAAAGATGAGACCACGCAGGTAAAAAGACAGAACGCAGCAGCAGGAGGAGGTGGAGGAGTTACAACAATAACGGCTGGGTGTGGCTCCTCCTCTCTCCTCTCTCACCTGAAACACAGCCACCGCTCAAACCGGCTTTAGCGTGTAGCGGCACGTACGAGCGCGCCTGAAGGCAACGCACACACAGATTAGACGCAGCAAACTGTTGCTGAGCGAGTGTGAAACGCGTCCTCCCTCCTTCCTCACTCCTCTTCTTCATCCTCGCTCTTCCTTCCTTGGCTCCTTCCTTTCTGGTTCCTCTCCTCCTTCATCGGCCCCTCTTTCCTCGCTCCTCTTAGCAGAAATATTCGACGTTTAAACTCGTTTACGACCTGATCGTCGTCGTCGCGCTGCAGGTTTGATGCTCGTGAGCTTTATTGCATGTGCGTTCATGTTCCCGGTTGGAACCATCGGGGATGCGTTGGACTGATCCAGGTTCTCTCCTGCTTCTGGTCACGTTCACGCTGCGACTGCATCGACTGCGCATGTGTCAGACTAACGCATGTTGGACATCTGCGCAGCTGCTCCACAACAAACAAAGGAGCCGTTCTTCTTCCTGTTGTCTACGGTCAGGCGTCATCGTGTTTCTAGTGCACTTGTCTGCGCACACGGCCCAGATTCTAGTGAGTAGACGTCTGTAAACCACGACGGGACCCAAACCCAGTTGGTTCAGGTCCAGCAGAGTTTAGCCCAGGACACACACTAGTGTAAAGCAGCACACGCAGGCGGACACACCAGCAGCAGTCGTCGCATCTCTGACAGACGCGTTGGGATGTGGCCTGTGTGTCTGTACGCGCCCACGCACACACTCCCAGTTGTGTTAGAAAGGCTGTGTGTGCGCCAGCTGCTGTGTGTGCGTGAGCTGAGGATGAATGTGTCGCTTGTTGAGCACAAAGACAACTGCTGCAGGAGGAGGAGACAGTTTGACTCCTGCAGGGATGGAGGGGTGAGGAGAAACCAACAGGAGAGCTTTCCAGCCACAGTGGAAACAAGTTTCCTTTCTTTAGTGACTCCATTTCCCATCATGCACAGGCTCAACAGATGTTGGCGAATTCCCCATGAGCAGATCAGGAGGATGAAACCTACCTCTGTAGGTAGTGAGTCTGGTTCTGGTTCTAGTCGGCTGGTGTGGACCGAGCCAAGTGGACGTCGTAGTCCGGTTTCTTGGACCAGTGTCTGTTTCTGCTGAAGTGGTTTGTGTTTGCTGTGTTTGAGGTCTGACAGCTGAACGGAGTCCTGGGCGTTTGGCTGCTAGGGAGCACGGTGACAGAGCTGCTGTTTGTTAGTTGTCACAAACGGACCAGGTCCAGGCTTTTGGAGCTGAATTATCAATCTGAATAAAAGCGTCGCCACGGTTTAATGTGCTGAACTTAACATCTGCAAACCAATCTGGAAAAAAATACACGAGCAGCACAAGTGTTTGGCCGAGCAACAAGAAACTTGATGTTCCTGGTTGGCGTCTGGTGACTCACACGTGAATGAAGCTTTCAGTGAGACGTCAACACAGCCGCTGTGGGTGCAGCATCTCCACCAGGTTAGCATCTGTTAGCGTGCTATGAATGAACAGAGGGCTCACCGCGGGGCCGCTGGCTGTCTCTGACACCTGTTTGGTGCGTGACAGCTGCTCGGCACGTCGGCGGCCCGGCCCCCTTACGTCATTATTTACAGGAGAAAGCCAGAAAAACGAGAGGACAGCTAACGAGCCTTTGCTTGTTCCTGCTGCTCGCAAGCAGTCAGCTGACGTGAGTTTCTGCAGGCTTTTCATTTTCCCCTCTTTCCCAAGTTGTTATGAGGAATCGGCCCTCGGTCCAATACAGGAACTAATACTGCAGCGTCATGATGGGAGCAGAGCAGTTTCTCTGTGACTCATGCGAGAGCATCGGCGCCGACTGACCCTTCGGGCCTGTCAGTCGGCTCAGAGCTGAGGAACGAGCTTGCGCTGCGTTTGAACTCATGTTGGCCGGTTACGTTTCCGACACGCGTGTGTGTTTTATTAGTGTTTAACCACTGGACTCTGACATAGTTTATAATGACCGTCGGGCCTGGATGGATATGAGCATCAGGAAAGGAGATGTGGTGTGAAAGTCACGTGAAAGTCCAGGAAAGCTGGAGGTGAAGGATGGGCCCCAACAATGTGAAAGGAAAAACATTCAAATGAATGAATACAGCAGGAAGTGAAGTAGAACCAAAAAGGTGAAGACAGACACTGAATGACGGGAAAAACCAACATGACCAGGAAAATCACGGGGCGACTGTGACTTCGTGGTCGTGGGGGTCCGAGGGGGGGTTCGTGCCCAGAGCCAGCTTCCCCGTGAACCCAAGCTGCATTTTAAACCACTTCCAGACATTTGTAACCATCATAAAGTCGCCATTACACACGTGAAGGCATCTTTCTCCAGTTACACAACTTTTTCTCTTAGGCAAGTCGCGGCTTTAACGCGTACGCGTCGCATGACGAGACATGAACAGAAGGTTCGCCAGTAACTGCAGGTCCTGACTCATGTGTGGTCTCGCTGTCGATAAGGATGCTCTGAAGAAACCAGCGAGGTGGGGGAGGAGCTGCGATGTCCTTGAGACAGGAGTCGGCAGTCTGCCAGGGCCGCGGTCCCAGCAGCAGCCAATCCTGGGCGAGGTTACACGGAAGGTGGCAGGCAGCCGGCCAATCGGGGCAGAGTTTAGTGTGGGATAAACAGAGAAGCGGCTCGTCTGGTCTGACTGGATTTTCTCTTACTTCTTTCTTGTGTTGTCCTTGTCTCACTTCCTTTTTTCCTTACAGTCATGATCGCTGCGTCCACACCCACAGAGTCATCTCTCTCTCTAGTCCTCGATCGGCCTATTTTCCTGCAGACAACTGTGTGTCAACACACTTTTTAGTTTTTTCATCTGCGTCAGCTCCCCTCTTTGAGTCCCGCCCCTCTCCGTCTCCTCTGCCGTGTCCTTGCGTCCTCACCTCTGGCCTTGCGCCTCCTCTCCTCCCTCTCCTCTCTCCTCCGGCCTTCTGCACTTGTCCATGCCTGTCAACCAAAAGCAGAGCAGCATTCTTCAGCGCACATTCCTCGTCCTGCTCAGCGAGTTATTTTTACCGTCGGAGTGTTACGGGCCTTCAGGCTGCTGCCGCCGGCTCTCACAGTTAGAAGCATCTCTTCTTCCTGACTGCTCCCAGTCCACCCAGTTACTCTGTAACAACGGCCAGTGGACACCCCAGCGGTTAATGTTAGCACGTAGTAGAGCCTGGTAGTCCAGACGTTTGAGGGAAGCTCCTGGTCCAGACCAAAAGCTGACACAACTGGTTTATTAGATTTTCTTGGAGGTTGAGGGTAAACCTTTACTGTGACGTAATCTCCGTGGAGATGCTCTAGATGCTCAGGGATTCGTTTCTGCTTTGACAAGATGCCGATCGCTATCATTTGTTGTTGTTTAAATGGAGACGACGATGAGCCGTCAGAACTTACGATGACTCATCAGAACCTGTGAACGAGCTTCGGCCTCCAGCTCCCTGTCTCAGAACCGCCTCGGCGACAGTGGCCGCTCTCGTTATCGGTTTTAAGCCGCGAAGTGACAGACAATGCAGCGGCCGAGTGCTAGCTCGTTAGCTGCTGGCTTAGCGGGGCTTTGTGTGGTGGAGGGAGCGCCTGGTGATAAACCCTGCACCTCCCTGAACCGCTTCACACTCCTCCACCTCCAAGCGCCCATCAGCGCTGCTCGCTAAGCTCCGGATGAGTCGAGCCAATTGAGACCCAACACGACGCCGTGGTTGAGTACACGGGTGGACGGCTTCCTTCCTCCCTCTTTGTCTCCTCTCTGTCCATCCTCGTTGCCTCGTAATTAGTCTTACAGGCCTCTAAGCTCTTAATCTGTCTCCTTCCCCCTCTTCCTCCCACTGCTCATCCTCCAGCCTGTTGCATCCCTTCATCTGACATCTTTTAGGTCTCCATCCTTTACCTCGCCCTGACTGGCAGCAGCAGATTATCGTCTTTGTCCCCCATCAGGAGCTGCTCTCCATCTTAGCTCGACTAAGTCCGTTCAACCGGACATCACCTCCTGCACGTACACGGTCGGAATGAGCCAAGTCGATACGTGGATAAATGTGTTCTGATTCACATATGCAGCCGCCTGGTTCTGTCGGCGCTGTCTCGGCCGGACGGCACCTGTCTGAGGTGAAGACCAACGTGCGGCGCGAGTGTATGTGTTCAAAGGGCTGCAGGTAGCAGGTATCTGCTCTCTGTGACCCGACGCGTCCACCGTCCGCCGGCGCTGTTGACTTCCTGTGTGAACTGTGTGAATAGCTGCCTCATGTGTGTTAGTTTTGTGTTACTGTAAGTGTGTATCACTGATTGTGTTTCTGTGCTCTCCCCCTGCAGTGTGAGCAGTGGTTGCAGACACACACACACCCAACACCCCCTCCCGCCCGAGACTCGAACGAAAGAACGAGCGTTGATTTACCAAAAGGACGGGTAAATATGCTCCTCCCTCCCTTCACCTGTTCATGTGTTCATCCCTTCAACCCGCCGGCTGTTCAGCGACGCAGCAAACACAGCTACCGCACATGATGTCGCCTTCTTTCTCTGCTTTCCTACTCTTCCTCTTTCCTTATTTCCTCCACTGCTTCTCTGCTCTTCTCTCCTTCGTTTCCGTTTTCTTCCCTTTCCGTTTGGCTTCCTTCTCGTCGCTTCCTTTCCTGCTCGTCCATCCTTCTCTCCCTGTGTCCTCCCTCCCTTCCCTTCAGCAGCATGGCCGTCATCGCAGTCATTAACTTCCTTCTTTCCACTCTTCTCTCAACACGTCCGCCGTCTTCCACTCGCTTCCAGAAACTAAACGCAGCATCACCTGCCGCTTCTGGCTCCGCCTCTTTGTCATCTGTCATTTTCACATCACTTGTTTCATATTTAACTGAAGGTTTTGGTTGAGTTGCTGTGACAATGGCCTCGTCATTCACACGTATGTGATGCCCCCGTGTTTTAGCTTCGTGGCTCTGTCTATTTCCTGAAAGTTGCCCCTGGTTTGTTCCTGTTTGCTGTGGTTTGTTGGGTTCTGATCCGAGCCGATGTTCTTTTTGCTGCACGTTCTGGACTCTGCAGTGTCTGTGGCTGAGATCTGGTTATTAAAGTGTTTTATTGCATTTTGGATTGATGTGTTTATGCCTGAAAGCTTCGAACATGTGATTTCGTTAAAGAAGCATCAGTGTCTGTGGTACCAGTCTAAGTGGAGTCAGTTAATATTTGTCCTGCTGCATAAATTCAGGATAAGTTGTGACCTTGACTGAAGATGGAGAGATGCATCAGTGACCTGTAGATTATACAGTAACTATAAGTCGATTCATTTTACCCTTAAAAAATAATGCATCCATGCGTAAATAATAATAATACGACGGTTTCATATCTGTATTAGATTATGTGTCGATACAAAAATAACTTTAAACATCCAAATAGAATAAACCAAATGATTGGGGCGTCCACACACTGTGAGTGGAGGAATCTGCGTGCTGATTGGCTGAGAGCCGGCGGACATTTTCCACAGTGAGCGTGCTCAGCGGTTGGCTGAGGCGCTCTCCTCCCTCTCTGACTCCCCCCTGTGGCATGTGGTACAGCGGAGCTGACACACCGGCGGCGCTATCTCGACACTTTATCACGCGGGTCTAAACTCCACGCTGCCTCACCGCAAACACACACCAGTCAATCTGTAACCAGGCAGACGGAGCAGAGACGAGCCCCAAAGACCAGATGATGCAACAGAGGGAGACGAAGGGAGGAGAGGATGAGCAGCTCGTTTGAGCTGACCTGTCATCAGAAAACGTCAGGGAGGGTTTGGCGCAGACGCCGATAAGTGCGTGAGCGCACTAAACCCAGAGTGTGTTCACGCGATGAGGAGTGTGCGTCTCTTGTTAGCTCACCCTGAACACCTTCAACACGGCTTCTGGCCAACGTTCAGATGTGGGCTCGCTCTCGGCTCCTCGTGTGAAGCCAGGGCTTTGTATCTGTGTGTAGTTTCGCAAGTGTGTGTTAACAAGTTGGGACAAAGTACGGCTGCGAGGGAAACGGAGGAAGCAGTGGAGGATGGGTGACGGCAGCTGAGTGTTAGATGGGGAGGGAGGAGGTCATCCCGCCGCTCACACATGGGGAACTCTCATGCGAGTCTCGTGAGTGTGCGCTTCCTGTTGTGGTACAGAGATGAAGGGAGGGAGACTCGGTTCTGCAGCTAGATGAGAAACACCAGCGTCGCTGTCGTTCCCACTGAGGGATTCATCTTGTGCTTGATCGTTTCCCTGCAGGGGTAAAGGATGTGACTGTTTTCTTGAATTGAACGCTAGAGCGGTGAAGCCGACGCAGGGCTGTTGTTGCTTGTTGCGCTGTTAAAACGTCAGTATGCCTCATTTTATAGACATGTGAACACACGTACAAATGTCCCAGCTACCAGGAAGAAGCGTAGTGGTTAGGGTCACACGTACAGTTTTGGTTTCATTTAGTCTCTTTAGCGTTTGGCTGCTGGCTGACTTTGAAGATCACGTCACACTAGTTCACCACTAAATGTAACTAAACCGTTTTTGTCATTGAGCTTTTCTGGGCCTGGGGCGTTTGTATTGCAGTACCACAAGCGGCCACTAGGAGAGGTGGCTCCGTGTCCCCTGCTGCGAGCCTGTGAGTTTCAGCTGTCACGTCAGGTGAACGGAGGCAGGCACGGAGGGGATTTATGAGGATTAGGTGGCAGCAGACTCCACCTCCTCGACTCCTCCGTTCTCACACGGCCGTGCATCCGTCCGCAGCATCCCTCCTCCTCTGGAGGCACTGGCACAGGTGCGTCACACAGCGGGAGGCAACGGGAGTGTGACTGAACGGAATGAGACGGGGAACTGAACCCGTCCACACAGATGTCACTAAGCAGAACCGCAACCAAGCTCGTTTTCAATAAAGTCACATGGATAACAATAATAATAACAGTCTGACATTTACACCGTTCTCTGCATCTGCGTGGCCCAAGTTTAAAATCCTGCAGATCCATCAACCACGTAAGTAGGGACGTGTGTGAGCAGCGATGGCCACCTGTAGCGGTCGTGTTCAGGGCTGGTGGCGCTGTGTAGTCTGGGCCCGACTGGAGGATGAGGAACCGAGGGATGAAGCTGCTCGGATGGATAAACTGAGCAGCTTCTTTGTTTGCTGCTCTTTCATGGATGTGCAAGAATGTCAGGAAGCCAGCGCTGTGTGTTTGTGTGTGTGTGTGTGTGTGTGTGGGGGGGGGGGGGGGGGGGGGGTAGTGTCAGAGCCAGTGTGAGTGATGGCCAGGAACAGATGTAGTAACATCAGCTATCGCACATGCAGCGAGTGGCGACGGGAATAAACAGTCCTTCGCTCACTGAGAGGTTCTGGAAGAATTTCTAGATTTCAATCCAACAATAAATCCGTTGAGTCCGAGGTGTCGGGGAAGTGGCTGCAGACTTCACCCTTATCCAGAAAGGGTCAAAGGTCACCGACTCCTCTTCTAATGTAAGACGGTGAGCAGCACACTGAGATGTTGCTGTGGCGCCTGTTGGGTCATTTTTCAACCGCATGTGGTCACAGTGAAGGTAAAAGGTCAGAGGTCACAGTGTCTGATGGTAATAATCACAACCTGAAAAGACTGCAGCCAACCTTTCTTCTTCTCTGTCTCTAAATCTGTCACCTGCTGCATCTCTCTCGTTTATTTATTCTCTCCCATTACCTCCTTGTTCACTTTGTCCTCCTTCCCTTCCTACCCTCCATCCTGGCTTCCTAATCTCCTTGTCATCCCCTGCTCCCCATCCATCCCCCTCCCTCCCTCCTCCTGGTCTCTCCTCTTGCAGCCATCTGTTGCTGTTCGTTTTAGCAGGTTGTAAAAAGTGCTGCCTGTGCACTGTGTCGACCAATCACAGCATCCGTGTGTGTGTGTCTTTGTGTGTGCGTGCGCTGAAGACGAATGATGCTAAAGTAAAAACCACTCTGGGGTTAAGCATGTGCGCGCGTGTGTGTGTGTGTGTGTGTGGATGCACCTGCCACGGCCATGTTACAGTTTGTCATGTAAGAGCAGTGATACAAGCAGAGGTCAGTGGAAACACACACACGCTCGCTCGGCCAGTTGTCACCAGTCACTCGCTCCAGTCATCCTCCCCTCGTCTGTCTCTTTACTTTCATTTCTTCTTTTTCTTTTTCTCAAATGACCAAATTCAGCTGACGACTGTAGTTAATTTCATATTTGCCAGTACAAACATTTAATAGTTACAGCGAGCGACGATGCACAAAATCCTTTGTTTAGATCCCATAGTTCCTCAGTCGAACTGGTACTTGAAGACGTCTTTGGTGTTTTTAACACCTTGCTCAGGTTTTATTAATAATCCTTCTAGGTCTTCTTCCATCGCTTCGTTCTTTCTTAGTTTGTCTTTGAAGGAGGAATGTCCCCCCTCCCACCTCCTCTCACACACACATTTATCAGCCGCTGAGCTGAGCTGGAGAAGGAAGTGGCCGATTCTGGAGAGCGTCTTCCTGTGGGGGCTGCCAGACAGGAAACCGTAATTAGCTCCATTCGGCACCAAGAAAAACCTTTTCTGCTTTTCTCCTGTTGGTCTGTGTGTCTTGGTGCTGGAGGCAGGTGTGAGGATAGTGGACCTGCTCGGTTCTGCCGCCCACTTCCTCTGTCAAAACAGGTCGCACACTAAAGCAGAAACATGCCGACTTGGCAGTTAGTGGTTTTGTGCCGCGTCCATTGGTTATAATCTGACACAGGGCAGAGACGCTGAGCAGAGATTTGAATGGAGTTTGGTTTGACTGGAGCTTCAACGTTTATCCTTTGGTCCACATTTCAGCAGTCATGGAGAACTCGACAGAGGAGATGCGAGAAGGAGCCGACACTGAGCTCAACAAGGAGGAAGCAGAGCTGACCGAGGAGCATGATAAGCTCAAAGGTAGCTCTTCCACTAAACGCCTTCAGCCCCAAAACACGCAAACACCCGCTAATCACACCTCATAATTCATCCGTCAGGAGCGATCAACGGCGTGACAGAGGAGGAGGAGGCGGACGCAGGCGAGAAGCTACAGAACGGAGACCGAGGAGGAGGGGACGGAGGCGACGAAGACGGGGGAGGAGCCATGGCAGCCGAAGGAGGAGGCGACCTGTCCTCCATCAACGCCATGATGTCAGCCGTGATGTCAGCAGGGACCATCAACGGCGGAAGAAACGGTGACGGAGAGAGCGGCGTCACCTCTGCCAACTCCTCCGCTGGCCCCTCCCCCAGGTGACGACCTGGTGTTTTGATGTTTTACCACAAACTGCCGGTGGAAGGTTTAGAACCTTTTCTAGAATGTAAAGAGGCTCCTTCTCTGCTTGCAGCCCCTCGCCCAGCAAGGCGCTAACGTCGGCCATGAGAGCCCCTCCCAGCCGCAACGCACGGCGCAACCAGGTCAGTAAGACTTTGACCACGGAGCGGACTCGCTGGCTTCAGGTCAAACTGAGGCTTCAGCTGGTGGTTCTTGACTCCACCTTCATTAAAATACTTAGTCTGTAATCTGATAAAATATTTCCTATTGGGACAGAAAACCTTCAGCTGGTGTCAAACTGGAAAATGTTTGTCAGTGCAGAGAAAACATTTGGTAGAAGATAAACTGCAGCTGATTCAAGCTTTGCCTAGTGAATCATTTCTAGGCCAAAGTTACTCGATCATGTTTAAGCTCGTTCTCTGTAAGCGATTGATTTCTACTGACAACGTGTAAAACATTGTTGTTTCAAGCACCAGCCACAGAACAGTTGCTTTTAAAACAGAGAAGAGTTGAATTCAGCTCAAACGTCCACCAAAGGATCTGCACCAAACAGAACCAAGCGTAGAACTGATCAAAAGAATATGGGCTGAGGCTGATGTCCTCTCCGCTGGCTTTATAAACGACTGACCTTGTGTTTTTCAGGACACCAAAGAAGACAACTCAGCTTGTATCTGTCCACTGTGTGACAAGAGCTGCCAGACACAGCACCAGCTCACCATGCACATCAGACAGGTACGTCCCTGTCGCGATGGCGACAGGTGGCTCCACGAGCCTCCAATGCGCATCCGCTGTTCAGGAAGTGAAAGGAGGTGACGGCGTCTTTGTCTGTGCAGCACAACGCGGACACCGGAGCCACCGACCACTCCTGCAGCATCTGTGGGAAGTGCCTGAGCTCGGCCTCGTCGCTGGACAGACACATGCTGGTCCACAGCGGGGAGAGGCCGTACAAATGCAGCGTCTGTGGACAGACCTTCACCACCAACGGCAACATGCACAGGTACGCACACGCTTTCACCAGCACAACTGACGCCTCGGCCTGCCCCTCACAAGCACGTCTCAGATCTCTGGCAGCGGAAGCTGGCGTTTGCCCCTTGATGGCAACTGTGTGTGTGTGTGTGTGATGGGGTTGGCTGGTTTAAAGGCATCTTCCCACTTCCTGCTCAGCCCCCCCCCCCCCCCCCCCCCACACACACACACACACACACACAGCGAGCGACGCCCAGTCATTTATCAGCGTCGTCCAGCCTCCACCGTCAGACTCAACTGTTACTACTGTTGGTTCAGGCTTCTTCTCTAGAAAACGCTGAGTCTCTTGCCCTGAATCTGACTGTGGTCTTAAATGAAGTTCATTTAGTCTCTTCACCAGAGCCTTGAATATTTCCTTAAGCATCACTTCAGTCCATCCTGTTTAAAGCTGGAACCACTCGCTCATCTACTACTCGCACTGTTTCAGGAAGCTTTTCAATGTGTTCAATGCTTCATTGTCAGATTGTGTAATTCCCAGAATCATCGCCAATATTTGGGGTCTGTGTTGTTTATTTACGGATGAGTTTGACGTCACGTGATTCCTCATATTGCACAGTTAGAAACGAACCCGTGGCTGAAGTGTGTTCGTCTGCAGTGAGATGTGCAGCTCGTGTCTCGGTGATGGTATGAGGAGCTGTGGGCAGGAAGGAATGACTGTAGGCTGAGGGACACAACATGTCAGTTCCTCAGGACTGTCGCTCCTCTAATTTGTTTGTGCTCATAGTTCTGGTTCTGGAACCGAATGAAAAACTGTCAGAGACACCAAGAAGCGGAGTGAGTGGGAAACTGGAGACAGAAGTACAGTCCAGTGTTGTCTGCCGCTTTGATCCATGCGGGTTTAGAGCAGCGTGTCCATCATTCTGTGTGTTTTAGCTCTGGTTTGGTCTCCTCCAACTCCCAGAGCGACCGTTCAGCTGCTCGCCAGGCCACTAGGCCGGTGCATGAAAAGACCGACAAGCGTGAAACGGCTCAGAACCGGACTCGGCCCGTGTTGCAATAACTTTAGTTTTTCTGATCCCACCTCACCGCAGCTCAGGCAGAAAGTCGGCGCTCCGGTTTAGCGAGTGTCGGCAGCAGCGTGGCTCTCTGCTGAAAGACAAGGCCTCCGCACGCTGACGGCGTCTGGATGCAGATTTCCATCAACACGCCCTGGAAACGGTTGCGTCACTCTCAGAATCCTACAAGTATTTTAAAAAGTGCAAAAAAGTGAAGTGGTGAAAAGGACGAATGAAGCTCTGGACCTTTTATCCTCTGCTCACTTCCAATGCAAACTGTAGCAGAGAACAGAGGAGCAGGAATGTGAGGAGGTCTGCGTCTGCCTGCGAGGCCTGGCTGTACATGCTGCTGTAGGGAAATAAGAGGAGGCCTGTTCGGATGGAGAGTGGAAAACAGGAGCAGAGGGAGGAGGGAGCGAGAAAGCAGGAATCCATTTTGCAGCGGAGCATCCTTTGAAATGTGAAACGTGAGACTTTCCTACTCGTCTTCAAACAGCCAAAGAGAAGAAAGGAGGAGGGAGGTGGGGGAGAGCAGCTGAGCAGAAAGGGATGAGAGTAGACGCAGGCGGGAAGGAAGGAAGGGAAAACAGAAACCCACATGGTCACACGCGATGGATTCCCAGCTCGGTCTGGCTCCATCTGAAAGGCTGTCGCCAGTTCGGCAGATAAATTTAGACCAATCCAGCATAAAAGCCCCGAAGTCTGTTTGAATGAGGAGCAAGTGGGACACGTGAAACTGGTTTTTCTAGTTTTGGTGTGAAGGCGTCGTCCACGTTCAGCGACTGGAAACATGTTGAAACTCAGGCAGACAGAGGGAAAAGCTGCAGACACAGGCGGCGATGCCTCATCCTCCCACGCGACGCGTTTAAAAAGGAATAAAAGATGATAAATGAACTGTGAGAAATAAAAACACAGCTATCTGTTATGGCTGAGCAGCCCAGTTGCCATAGTGATACATCCCCCTGCTTATTATGGGCTGGCTGCAAGGCTGAGCAGAGAAGAAGAGACGTTCCTCCCTCCGTCCTCGTCTTCCCTTCTCCGCTGACATGCTAGTAGTTTGACTCTCAGGCCACCCACAGGCCCCACACCGCCCCCTAGGAGACGCAGCGGGACTGCAGCCAGCTCTGGAACTTTCAGCTTGAGTAAAGCTCGTCCTGATGCTGGGAGGGTTTAACTTCTTCGTGGTTGACACGGACATGTTGCATTGTACGCTGCAGGTTTCCTGCCCTCTGATTGGGCATTTCTGATTATCACAGTAAGCTTTGCTGTCTGAGTGGCTGGCCAGTACTACTTCCTGCCAGCTGACCTCAGATCTGCCGACGCTGCCACTCTTCAGAACCTCTTATGGGCGCCCAGTCTGCTGCCTGTTGGGTCCTATTAATAGAGTTCCACCACCTCCTCCACTGTCACCTTACCTGCTCCCTTCCTTCCTTGGTTCCTTTTTCATTAGTCATGCTTTTCCCTATCGCTTTTTCTTTCCCTTCTTCTTTTTCCTCACCTTTCACTTCCTTTTCCTGTCTCCTTCTACTTCTCTTCCTTTTATTTCTCCAGTTTTTTTTTCTCCTATCAGCTCGTGGCACTGATCCACCTGCTGCAGATCCTTATAAACGCAGGACGCTGAAAAACCTTCTGTCCTGTTGTCTTTCATGTCGTGTTTTCCAATTTTTTCATTAGTTTTTTAAGTGAAGTGAACCATGACTCATCATGTGTCTGCCCGTTTCAGACATATGAAGATCCACGAGAAGGACCCCGCCAGCGGCCTGCTCCCTGTCAGCCCCCCCTCACCCACCAAACGCCGCCGTCCGTCCGTTAAAAGGCGCCAGAGCCCTGACGAGGAGAACGGAGAGGAGCCGCCGGGCAAGAAGGTAGAAACATCGGCCCCAAAGCTGAGAGCCGCCGCGCGTTAAAGTTTCCTTTAGGTTTAACGGTTGTCTGTAAATGCGGGGGTTCGGCTGTAGTTGCTGACCTGTAAACTCTGTTGATGGTGCAGATGGTGGAGGATGCCGGGTCTGAAGAGCCGTCGGCGGTGGTTCGAGGAGCAGAGGAGGAGCTGCTGCCGTGTCCCATCTGCTTCAAGACCTGCAGCTCCAGGCTGGAGCTGGACGCTCACATGGACTCGCACCCCGACACCGCACTGAGGTACGCATCGCTCACGCCCACAGTCCCCGGGTGTCTACGCAGAAACCCCGCTGGTGATGTTAATCCTCAAAAACAACCCACATTGGTGTTGAACGCACAGTCTACAGAGTTATTAGAGCTAGTAAGTAGCCTCCAAATAGAAGAGGGCAGTGTCTGAAGTAGAAATATCAAAAATAGACTTAAAGTAAATGATTCAAGGTTGATCAGACCTCCCCCTCCTGGGGTAATTAGCAGGCAGAGCGAGGGAGGATGAAAGCAGGAGGGGGAGTAAGTCGGCCATTAAGAGATGAAAGGTGGAGGGAGGTGGAGATGAAATGAGGGTTAGCTTAACGCGGAAGACGGAGCGATGAAGGGATGGATGGAGGTGAAGAGTCACCATCAGGTGAGAGAGGGGTCAGCTGCTTAATAAGTCACTAAGAGCAGGACATGGTTGGCTGGGTCATGTTGCCATGGCAGCACCCCTGCATTCTGTCACCATAGTAACGCAACAGACACAAAGTTTGACGTGTTCAGTGAGTTTGTTTTCATCCGTGGAGGGAAGAGGAACAGAAGAACGAGAAGGAGGGTGATGAAAAAACATGAGTAGATAAAACAGGTTCACAACAACAAAAGGAAGGACGGGATAAATGAGAGGGGGGAACATAAGGAAAGGAAGCAAGGGAACAAGAACAAAGAGGAAAAGGAAGGAAGGAGGGTGCAGCAGGCAGAGCTGAGCTCGTTATGGAGGCTGCAGCTTTAAATCCTCTCTAATCAGCCTGTAAGAGGATCGACTGAGGTGCGCGGAGGATGGAGAGAGATGATTTAACTGACCCACGGAAAATGTTGAGAAATACCAACATCTCTGAGATGAGACAGGACGGACTCACGCTTGCATTTTATCGTTCCTACCTGTAAAACCTTACTTGTTTTCAATCAAATATTCAAATTGGCTCTAGAACAAAGCTGAGAGTGATGGTGGCGAAGACTTGAGCAGGTTCAGGTCCACATGTGCCCCCTCACCCCCACGCTGACATAGTCTGCAGCTGGTCTCTGCTGAGCTGCGGCGCTGGTATGTTGGAATAACCACGTGGAACAAGGTCTAGATGATAAGTGATAAGTCTAGTGAGGCGTGAACAACGCGACCTGACCTACTCCCAAAGTGTAAAGTTCAGTTTGACCTGGAGACCAACACAGTGAAACGTCACCGCCCAGTGGCCGCACGGACAAACTGCCCCTTTGTGAGCAAAGCGGATCCTACGCGTCGCCGCCTGTTCCTCAGAGTAGAGAGATGCAGAGCGAACTGTGTGGTTTCTCCAGAGGTGAAGGTCCGTAGCAGCAGCAGAGGATGTTCTCTGAGGCTCTGTTTGGTGTTTGCAGGTGTGATCTCTGCTGCCTTTCTTTCCGAACCCACCGCGGTTTGTTACGCCACAACGCCGGGGTTCATAAGCTCCTTCCTCAGGACCCCAGCGGCCACCCCTTCATCCAGAACAACCCCTCCATCCCCACCGGCTTCAACGACCTGGCCTTCATCGACTTCTCCTGCAAGAAGTTTGCTCACATCGCTCAGGTATCCACCGCTGAACTGCTGCTAAGCCATGAGTGTTGACCTTTTGTGATCTTGATGAGCCTTGAGTGTGACCTTCTAGGCTTCTGTCTGCTCCAGGTCTGGTGTGAAACAAACCTTCGTCGTTGCATCAGTAAGTTTCATCGGTTCATCTGTGACTGCTGTGACAAGGCGTTCCCTCTTCGCTCCGCCCTGGACCTCCATAAATCCACCTCCCACCCCGACAAACCGGCCAGCGACACAGAGGAGGAGAAAGCCAAAGAAGAGAGACCTGCAGAGAACGGCACGGAGACAGGAAGCGTCAGTCAGGAAGCTGAGACGGAAGCCCTGCCCTCGGAGCAGGCCAGCTTCCTGGAGGGGCTCGGCCTTCAGCACATTTCTCAGGTGAGACTCGGAGAATAACAGCTCAACAGATGTTGCAGCACTGTTAAAGGCAAAAGGCTGACGGACCTGGTCTCACATCGCAGGTGAAGTCTGGCCCCACTGACGACGAGATCCACCAGGCCCACCTGGACAGCATCAAGGTGATCCACGTGGAGCCGCCGTGCTCCAGCCTTCCCCAGGAGCCGGCGTCCGGCTACCTGTCAGGGGGCCTGGGGCTGACGTTGGGGCTGGGCGGCCTGGCGGCTCTCAGCATCCCTCTGCTGGAAGCCTCCGGCTCAGGACTGGCTCATAGGGACGCTCTCAGCCTGCTCTCCCTGCAGCCCTTCGCAGCCGGGTTGCTCCGGCAGCCGGACGGGAGCGCCGCTACGGCCAGCGCCGCTTCATCCGGTGCCAAACCCGGAGAAGCATGTGGAGCCGGCATCATGGAGCTGGCCGATATCCAGCAGATCCTTAGAGTGGCAGCTGCAGCACCGAATCAGATGGGTCTGACCCTCCCCACCAAGGCTCCTGGATTCTCTGGAGGTCAAGGTGGGTGATGGGATTTACCTGCTTGATTTTCACATGCTCAGAACGGAACGGATTCGAGAATCGGACTCATTCCTAATGTTCAGTTTCTCTCCTTCCTCCTCCAGGTCAGGTCCAGGGGCAGAAGGCGATGCCTCCATTGAAGCCCAAACCCCCCATCACCCCTCGCTCCAGCCTCACAGCAACGACCCCTCCTCCCCTCCAGAGCTCCCAGCAGGCCTCACTGGGCTGCATCAGCCCTAGCCTGCCTCCTCCCACTCCCACCCTCTTCAAAACCCCCTCCTCATCCTCTTCATCTTCTGGGAACGGAGGGCAGGTAGATGCAGATTGCGTGGGCGACGCTCACACACCTTTGTCAGATTCGCCACCGGCGGCAACTACAGCTGTTCACGAGGAGGCGGGGATCAGTGGAAGGAAGACGGCAACCAAAGGAGGGAACAACGGCAACGCCGGATCGGCCAAAGGCTCCTTCCCCTGCCGCTTCTGCGACCAGGTGTTTGCCTTCTCCGGCCTCCTGCAGGCTCACATGCGCTTCCACCTCGGCATCCTCCCTCACCAGTGCAACATCTGCGACTATATAGCTCCAGACAAAGCCACGCTGATCCGACACCTGCGGACGCACAGCGGCGAGCGACCGTACGTCTGCAGGGTCTGTCATTATCCCTTTACTGTCAAGGCCAACTGCGAGCGGCACCTCAGGAAGAAGCACAACAAGACCTCCAGGAAGGACATTGAGAAAAACATCAAGTATGTCACCTCCACCACTACAGCAAACCAGCACCCAGCCATAACCACGGACACGGACTGCCCCGGGGCGGAGACCACGTGCCGGTACTGTGGCGAGGACCTGAAGACCTACCGGGCGCTGCAGATCCACCTGCGTACGCACAACGGCTGCCAGAGGAAGCCGTTCGAGTGCAAGCGCTGCGGTGCTGCCTTCCTGGCCAAACGCAACTGCATCCACCACCTGCTGAAGCAGCACCCGGAGGTGCAGGAGCGGGAGATCGAGGACCATATCACCACGCTGCTGCCTAACGCTGGGCCTGTCGCTACAGTGGCCTCTGTCCAAAACGCTCTGGTCAGTCAGATGGTGCCGAACGGGCTCAGTCAGTCTCCAATCCAGATGCTCCAAGCGGTGAAGGTGGAGGAGATGGCAAACACCATCTATCCTCCTGAACTGGACCAGCCGCTGGACTTCTCTGCAAAAGGCCGTGGAGCCCACAGCCAGGCAGGGTCTCCTGGCGTCAAAGTGGAGAGTGTCTCCCCCAGCTTCGACTGCTCTGTGCTGGACCAACCCATCGATCTGTCCATCCCCAGCAAGCGGCAGCGGAGGGAGTCGGTGAACGGAGAGAAGAGGGAGATCAAGACGGAGCAGAGCGGTAGCATGGAACATCAGCATCTCGCTCTCTCCAAGGATGAGAAGGCGGCTCTGCCTGCGCTACACCCTCAGCTCGGCTGCTACCAGCTCCCCCCTGGGTCCACTCCTCCGCCTGCCTCCCTCCCCAACGTTAACAGTGTTGCACGAGCCCAGCGACTCAAACCTCTGCTGCCCAAACCGATATCCTCCACCTCCTCGTCGCCCTCCGCTGCCCTCAAAGAGCTCCCTCCTCTGGCCTCCATTGCTCAGATCATCCACTCGGTCTCCGCTGCCCCAGACCTGCTGAAGAGAGAAGCTGCTTCCCTGGAGGGAAAACCGCAGGCGGGCGTCGCCTCCTCTGATCCTGGTGCAGATGCTCCAGGACCATCGTCTGCTGTGGAGACGCAAAGTGACGACACATCTGAGGGATCTTCCAGGTTCGTGAGGTTTAGTAATTGTGTTTTCATTTATTAAGTCACCTGTAAAACCTGTCCACCTCCTCAGCTCCACCTGCTCTTGATCCAACAGGAGGCGATCCAGGAAGAAAGTAGCTGCTCTAGCAGTGAAGGAGAAGACCGCTGGAGGCAGCAGAGGCATCGACTTGGAGTCCAGCGGGGAGTTTGCCAGCGTGGAGAAGATGCTGGCTACGACTGATGCCAACAAGTTCAGCAACTACCTGCAGCCCGGCGCTGCAGACCTGGGAGCAAAGAGAGGTGAGAGAAGGCGCCAGGGAGAGGGGTTGGTCCAAGAAATGCAGGCCGAGGCTTAACGCCCCCTCTCTGTGAACAGATGTCGACAGAGAAGAGAAGGAAGGAGGCGCGAGGGACGAGGTCAAACCCGCGGCAGCAGCGGCGCCTCAGTCCAAAGGGAAGAAGAACGCCTACTCCAACTCTGTCCAGAAGATGACCTGCCCCTTCTGCCCCCGCGTGTTCCCCTGGGCCAGCTCGCTGCAGAGGCACATGCTGACGCACACCGGTAAGACACGGATCGCACGCGGCCGGGCACGGGTCTAAACGGGCCCCGCCTTTCTTCTTCATCGCATTCCTTGGTCCGTCTGCAGGTCAGAAGCCGTTCCCCTGCCCCAAGTGTGACGCTTTCTTCTCCACCAAATCCAACTGCGAGCGCCACCTGTTGAGAAAACACGGCGTGACACACAGGACGCTGCGGCGCAACGGCGCCCTCGTGAAAAAGGAGGGAGAGGACGGGTCGCCCGAGAGTGCTGGTGAGAAAATATCCTGAGTGGCTGCAAACGTCAGTCAGACCCTCAGCTGCTCCTCTAATGCGGCTGGTTGGTGCTTTGTCCTGTCCCACAGAGAGTCAGTCTGAAACAGAGCAGGTAACACCAGAAGCACAAGACCTCAGCAGCACCTTTGCAGACGCAGGCCCCGCCTCCGTTACAGAGAGCCCCACCCCCTCTGAGAAAGAGGTGGAGTCAGGACATCCAAGCCCCACCCACAAACCGAGCCAAGGTCAGTCAAAGCAAAAATTCAAATTCCTGCTTCTGTTTTCTTACGGTACTTAAGAACAGTTTGTTTGTGCTGCAGGTTGTAGTCCAGCTGCTGGATCTGCAGAACAGCAGGACTCAGAAATCAGCGAAGAACCAGAGCAGCCGGTGAGTCCAGAGACCAGAGCTGCAGACGGAAAACCGTCTCCCCCCAGCAGCAGCAGCAAGGTAACGCTGAACTACTGTAGAAATACCAATGAAGACCATGCAGTTATGAGCGTTAATGAGGATCAGAAGCAGCCTGATTGAAATAAAACCGGTCAACGCTTTGACTCCCTGCCTTTCAGATGGACACCACAGACGATGACGACTGCCACAGCAACAAGAGTCTGGACCTGAACTTTGGCAAAAAGCTCATCGACTTCAAGCTCTCTGCGTCTTCAGGCCCCGCTCAGGAAGAGCAACCTCCTTCCTCCTCCTCCCCCTCTTCGTCGTCCACCTCTGCTCCCCAAGCGGCCACCGAGAACCTGGAGGAGAAGGGCACTTCAACCGCCTCCTCCTCCGCGGCGAAGCAGCAGCCAGAGTACAAACACGTCTGCAGAGTGTGTAAGAAGAGCTTCCGTTACGCCACCACCCTGGCCCGCCACGAGAGGGCGCACCTTTCAGAGGAGACGCAGACGCCAGCACCGGCGGAGGAGAGCCCGAAAGACGAGGGGACCGAGACCAAACCGAACGAGGAGGAGAAGGAGCAGGAGATGGAAGCAGAGGAGGAGGAAGGGGGAGCGAAGGAAGGTGAGAGTGAGCCAGGCGAGAGCGGGGAGTCAGAGGAGGAGAAGGACAAGGAGGAGAGGAGCGACGAGGAGGCGTCGGAACCAAAGACTTCAGAGGGAGGTGAGGCGACTGGAGGACGAGTGGATAAGAGAAAGAAGATCTGCAACGTCTGCAGCAAGCGCTTCTGGTCTCTGCAGGACTTGACCAGACACATGAGGTCCCACACAGGTAAGAACTACAGGCCGGCCTGCTCCTCCCTGCTTGGTTTGACCGTCTGTGTGACATTCTGCTCCCCGTTCGTTGCTCCAGGTGAGCGGCCCTACCAGTGTCAGACCTGTGAGCGCACCTTCACCCTGAAGCACAGCCTGGTCCGCCATCAGAGGATCCACCTGAAGCCCCGCGGAGCCGGCGGGTCCTCCAACGCGAACGACGACGGCAGCGAGGACGGAGACTCCTGCACCCCGACCCCCACCTCCACCTGCCCACCCTCAGAGAATGAGAGCGAGTGTGGGAGTGGCATCGCAGGAGCCAAGGAGCTGGAGGAGGACGCTGAGGCCGCGGACGCAGCGGAATCGGCTACGCCGGACGAGGAACGGGCCGAGAAACGTGCCAAATCTGGAGCCGAGTCTGAATCCAGAACCAGCGTCGCTTCTGACGAGACAGGCGCAGAGGAAGGGTCCAAAGCGTCGGAGTCTTCAAGGCAACAAACCTCCGCTGACGCGAGTCCCGGCCGACGAGCTACTGACACAAATTCAGCTACCGGTGCAGAGTCCTCCAAAGAGCCTTCGTCCCCCAGCCGTGCACAGGGAGAGCAGGCGGCCGCCGCCGCAGAAGGCTTCATCCAGGAACTTGAGATCCAAGCCAAGCCCCCTCTGGAGCACGTCCTTCCCAGCGGAGAGCCTCCTCTGCTGGGAGCAGAATGACGGGAAGCTGCCTTGGCCTGAACCAGCGTCACCACAGTGCCATACAGTAGCGCAGGAGATGAGCTGGAAACCTTTAGAGAAAGACGAAGACCTCGTTTTGTTGAAGTGCCTTACTACTAGTCCTACTTCTCTGATGTTTTTGCTATATCTTTATCTGCATTATTACGGAGGATGGATCTAATTTTTATAGCTTTTTATTATGACGATGATTTGCATTACTATTTTTTGTGCGGGGGAATCTATATATCAGCAATAAAAATAATAAAATTACAGTTTATTGTTTAAGATTCTGTTGGAGAACTGATGATCAACTTGTGCTGCAGAGACTGAGACGGACCGTGAGCAGTTGGTGTATTTAACTCTCAGCACAGACGAACCATCCAGTTTGGTGGTTTGATCAAGCTTTTGAGGGCGAACTATTCGGTGGGAACTGGACTTTTTGGCTCTGCCAGCCACCGAGCGTTCAGACTTCACCATGGACGTGTGAGTAAAGGCGACCGGTGGCAGGGAAGCTGCTTGTAACTGGAAAACACGGAGAGGCGACGGCTCGCTTCCACGCTGATCCACACGCGACGGACGACTCCCAAGAAAAAACTAAACTCTCACTAACTGGTCAACGCAGCAGCCAGAACGAGGGCAGACGCCGCCTCTCCGGCCTCAAAGCCACGCGGGAGCCGGGCTGCTTCTCAGAATTCAGTTGATTCCATGTGTACAGAGTTCAAATACACGCAAAGCTCTTCAGAGTATTTTCAGTTGTTCTGCGTGTGAGGGCAGTTTGTGAACGTTTATAAATGAACAAATCAAGACTGTGTGAATGTGCGTGACTGTCGCCCGTTAGCGTTCATTTACAGACTGTTGGTAGCTGCGGCGTGCTAATGTTTATGATCACCAACTCCTCCACAGGTTCAGATGACCCCAACCTCTGCTTTGTAACCACCAATGGGTGAAATGCGTCTGTACGCAACACCTTCAATCACACGTCTTCCTGGAACGGTTGTTGACCTGTGGGCCAAATAAGAGCTAGCCTGGGCTAAGCTAGCGTAGCCCGCTGGTGAGCTGAGCGTCAGTAGAGCGCAAAGAAAGAAAGAAACCGCTTCGTTCTTGTTGTTGGCCTTAACTCTCACACAAGCAAACAGCACTTACTCATTAGCTTGCTCAGCGTGTCTCGTTAGCTTACCCTAGCTAGCTCTTATTAGTCTGGACCAATCCACGGACCCACTGCTAAGCTAAGTCAACATTAGCTTAGCGATGGGTTAACAGCGTTTGCCTGCTGGGGTCACTGACGACAGCAGCCGTAGACGGCTAACAGCCTCTCTAGCTAACGGGTCCGGACCAGCGTCCTTCAGTATTAGCGTCGAGTCGACCTGTGGTCACACGTGCTGTTGAGTTATTATTTACATGAGAGGTAATAAATTGGCGTCAAAGACAATCAGTAGTAATCAAATGTAGAAAAGAGAAAACCTTTGTTAAACTGTATCTCAGTAGAAGAAAAGGCTGAATGGATGGACGGACATTAGGATGGATGAACGTATGGATGGATCTACGGACATGGATGGATGTTTGGTCGAACGTACGGATGGATGGAGGGCGTGTGAAACACTAGCTTGTGTTCCTGCTGCTTCACATCGACCAGTCTGTCGTCTTTCCAGCCGAACTGCACATGTCCAGTTTATGGTTTTCTTCTGTGTGAAGCGAAACTCGGCTCATTCTTCTTGTACATTTTCATGTACTTGTTTTTTTTTTGTTTGTTTTAATATCAAGCAACCTCATAAGCAAAACGAAAGGAACCTCAGCAGCTCATGACAGAATATAAGGCAGCGTCGCTCGGTGTAGTCGGTCCAAGCAGCCAGACTGACAGGACGCTGCTGTGAACTGGCACTAAACTACTTCTGTACTACAGCGGAACGTCGCATCGTAGACGGCCGCACCTCGTCCTCCTGTTAAGCTCCCTTTAGATCGTTTCTCCATAAGTTGTTATAAAGAATAAAAATAGATCCACGACAGAAACATGACATGAAAGCAAAGGAATCGCAGGCCGACGGTCGTCCCGCGCTGTAAATAAAGCGTAGAAACGCCGCTGAGACGCTTTCCTCTGTCCACCGATCCCAACAAATCCACTCAAACGACCTGAAGCTAAATGTCGGCGTCTCGTGGCCTCTTGAACTGATTAGTGTTAAATCTACAGTAGAGCCTTACAAGCAACAGCTCGACGAGCTGACGAGCAGCACAACCTGCTACCGTTCACCTGAGGCCCTGGTGTGTGTCTGCGCTGACTGAGTGTGTGTGTGTGTGTGTGTGTGTGTGTGCACGGCCATATGAATACTGGACTTCCATTCGAATGCACACGGACTGTTTTTAAATGTATTTATTTGGAGCCCAGGTGTGTTTGTGTGGATGCGAGTTTAGTTTCTCCAGTGACTTGAGAAGAAGCCATGTATTAAGAATATCCCATAGATGCTGCGGAGCTGTTTGAGGAGCTGATGCTTCGCTGTGGACTAACCGGCCTCTGCTGCAGGGAGCGGCAGCCGGCTGCGAATCACTTAGCAATAAAAGAAATCTCTCTGAATCCAAAAAGCTTTATGTAGATTTCCTGTATACGAGTTGAGAACAGACTGTCGGTTCTGTTTGGTTTTAGTTTGGCTGAGAAATTATCTTTGTTGTGTTTAATTTTTTTCTCTGACATATAAATGCATATAAAACTGTGAAAATCTATTGTGTTCAGTTAAAGGGTGAGTTTTAGGCTAGTTTTATTTTGCATGTTAATCTAATTTGTTTAATTATGGATGATTTCTCTCTTCTCCAGCTTCCTTTGCGCTATACATAAATAGCATCTCGCTCTCAGGGTCTTTCACAAATCCATTATTCGAAATGTTCTTACTTCCTGAGTGGCAACGTGTTTTTTCCAAGTCCTGATTGATTTTACTTTTTGCTAAATAATGATTCAGAACCGTCAATCACTACATTCAGCACTTGACTATGAAGTCATCACCTAACGGAAAAGGAATCGTTGGGTTCTGGTGTTTTCTGACCAGGTGGAGTCAGTTTTTGTCCTGTTCTCTCCTCTCGGACGCATTTTGGTTTCTCTCGTGTTGCATTTTCTGTTTAGTCAGAGGACAAAGGGAACAGAGAGGAGGTTTCAGCACGAGCCTCCTCGTACAACACACACACACAATCAAAGCATTAACACAACCTTCTGGAAAGTGGTTTCCTCGCTTGGTTCCTTCCTGTCTTCCTCCCCTCGTGTCCTCTCCTGCCTGGGCTGACAGTGTTTCACAGAGTCAAGAGATGTAAACCTGTTCTGTATTCATCCAATAAGAAAAAGCAATAAAGGTTATATCAAGGAAAGGTGTGTGAATCAAACACGGCGGACGCGTCTTTCTTTACGCTGCCCTGCACATAATGATACTAGTCTGAAAGTCTAGACTAGTCTTAGATGATCACTAGAGCCGTGGACGCTCACAATAAACGGGAGAAAACTGGAAATATCTGAAAACCAGATTAAATTAATAGATGGTGGAAGTTAAAGGTATAAATTGTTGACACGTGTATATAAGAAAACACCAAAGTTTGTTGCTGCCTGATATTGAGGTGAAAACGCTTTGTCTCACGTCCTTCGCTGCTGTGACTTTTCTGCTGTTTCATTGCAGACTCGGTTTAGCCACCAGGGCTAAACTGAGCTGCCGCGACCTGGACCAGGAGGCTGGACCCCGGGGGAGGAGCGTTGAGTTATCTGGAAACGCTCGAAGAGGAGACCCTCGAAATGACTGTTTGCGTCTAGCAGGACGATGTAGAAGATTAATGTTAAGTGTGATTGTATCGATCCGTGGGTTTGGATCAAAGCTACCTGCTGGAGCTAAGCGCGTCTCTGGAAAGTTCTTCTCCGCCAGCGGAAGTTTGTCTCGCGACGGTCTCTCCCACATCCAGCAGTTACCGACACGGTACCGACCAAAAGCCTTCACTTTTACACACACAACAACATAACACACAACACATACACTCATTAAAACCACAACACCTGAACATAACGGACATCGCTATTCTAAGTCACAAACAGTGGGACAGCGGCCGCTCCCACAATGCACCGGGCCGCTGCTATAGCATTTAATTTTTTTATTTTCAGTGAATGCTTTTCAAGAAGGTCTTTTGAGTTTTTGTTGTAAAGAAATGCTGAAAGTAGGGTAAAATTCAGTTTCAAATCCAGACTTAATGATCATCTTCAAGCCAAATGTGGCTCAGCTACGTTCAGAGCAACTGTTCACGTTCTTCAGTCGTTAGTTCATATCCAGGACAGTTTATGTTCAAAACCCTCTGAAGTTAAACAACTATTAGTAATGACATTTGAGAAGATTCGATTTTTTTAACAAAGCTTTTTCTTTGTGGAATGTGTGATGCCTAAATTCAACGTCCTTAATTCCAACAGCTCAGTAGTATTTAAAGCCAGATTTATTAAGTGATTAATTATTAATATGGTGTCAATGTTTTCTATACCACTACAAAATCAAAGCTGCCTTTTATTCATGCAACAAGAGACATGATGTGACTGAAGCAATGAAGTCAATGAACTTTCTGTCCTTGGTTCCTAAAGGTGGAGAAGCTGCTGAACAACACGGGATTGAAGACTGATTTTCAAGTAACAAGGAAACATTAGACGACAAGATGAAACGCGGTTCTAAGCAGAAGCACCAGAGCTATTCTGGAGATGAGGACGGACAACACACAGGAGACGCAAGTGGGGACAAAGCAGCTTCAAGTTTACACCAAGAAGAACACGGTAGTTCAGCGGAGTCAGAGTCACATGAGTCACCAGCATCTTCATTATCTGGACTGAGGAAATGTAAAAAACATCCACGGAGACGTATATGTTTTATGTCTGCCAACCTACCATTTTTTACACCAGCACTGCCATTGAATCTCGACTCAAGTGTCACCACACCAGCAGAAAAGGCTTTACTACCAGTACAGAGTTTAAGTGACAATACACTACAAAGCAGCTTCGAGGAGTCCGCCCCTGAAAATGTCTTTAATCCTAATTCATTTGCTAAAGTACCTAAGACCGAGCAAACTTCCAGCCCTTGGCTCAGTTTTCCTTCACTGAGTCCTCACTCAGCAGAAAACCAGGCTTTACCCCGATCACAGAGTTTACCTGACATGAAGCTACACAGCAGCTTTGAGGAGTTCACCCCTGAAAATGTCTTTTATTCTGATTTTTTTCCTAATGTATCTGAGACAGAGGAAATCTCCACCCCTACGCTTTGTGTCCTCGGGTTTCCTTCACCGAGTTCTCAAATAGCAGAAGACCTGGCATTTCTAATATCCTCTAAGAAGGAACGCAGCAGCTTTGAGGAGTTCGCTCCTGACAATGTCTTTTTTTCGTCTTTATCTCCTAATGTACCTGAGACCGAGCAAACTTCCAGCCCTTGGCCTGTTTCGCTCAGTTTTCCTTCACTGAGTCCTCACTCAGCAGAAAACCAGGCTTTACCCCGATCCCAGAGTTTAGCTGACATGAAGCTACGCAGCAGCTTTGAGGAGTTCACCCCTGACGTCACGGCTGATGGAGACGGTGAGACCTTCAGGTTCCAGTGCTCCCGTCCAGGTGTGTACCTGTGCACGGAGACACGCCTGGTGTTTGACATGGAGGCGGGAGGGACCGTGGTTTACGGGACCGTCCCTTGGAAGAGGACGCTACTGGACCAGCACCACAAGAAGCCTGCAGGGCCCCTGTTTGACCTCAGCTGTGAGCAGCAGTCTGTGCGTGGGCTTCACCTGCCTCACTGTGAGATCCGCTCCACAGGTGCAGGTCGCATCTTGTCAGTAGCTCATGTGACTGACGAGGGCGTCGAGTTTATCGTCCCTCACAGGATCACGGAGACTCACGTCGTTATAAACGTCTCAGGCTTTTCTGCTTATGGGAACGTCAAGGATGAAGACTCGCCTCCTGACCCGGTCCGAGCTCAGGTTCTGCTGTTCTACAGGCCCCCAGCTGATCCACGCCCAGAATCATTCCTCCGTGTGTTGTTGCTACCAGTGAATGTTGTTCCCTATGATGTTTGCCGCTCCAGGAAGAAGTTAATTAAAGATGAGATCTACATACCAACGTCCTCACACTGCAAACTGCAGCCAGACTGTTACTACAGACTGTTCACGTTTCCTCAAGATTCAGTTAAAGTCCAACCAAAAAAAGCAGAATTTATTGAGCAGTTCCACAACAGCTGCCTTACTTCATTTGAGGTCATTTTAAAAAAAGATTTCGGAGAAATAAAACTTACTCTACGGCGCAAAAGAAACACAAAGGCCGTGTGGAAACAACGTCTTTATCCAAAATCTGCCAGAGCCTCCTGTGAGCAGTCAGCTCTGAATCTGCCTGCAGACCAGAAGCTGGCCAAGGTGCGGAGCGGCTTTGTTGGCGCCGTATCAGAACCTGTGCTCAAAGTTCTGTTGGACAAACTGTTGGAGAAACGGCTGATAACTGATGCTGAACAGGAGGAAACAGAGAAGCAGCAAAGCAGAGGAGACAAAGCTCGTTTCCTTATCGACACAGTGAGGAGGAAAGGTGACGCTGCCAGTTCAGAGATGATCCGGTGCTTCCACGAGGTCGACCCGTATCTGTGTAAACACCTGGGTCTGGGATGAGGCAGAGCTGCCTCAACAGCTGCTGTTCTGTCCTGTAAATAACTGTATTAGTCATATCTCAGCTGTTTTAAAACAGGGTTGACGTCACAGTAACACCAGACGTTGGTCTGTGTAGTTCTGCCACCTACTCGTTGCTGATGACGTCATGCTCTTTTAATTTTATTAGAATGACACAAAATGTGTTTGTAGCGTTGGTTTCAGTATAAAACCTGATGAAGCATAGATTATTTCTTCTTCGTTGGTGTGTTATTTTCATTAGCTATATATATGGGTCGCAGCCCCTGACTCTCCCCTTTCTGTACGATCCTGCGGTGGGAGCTGCTTTACTTTTTCATACTTTTATATTAATTTGTGTTACTTAATTTCTTTATTGTCATTATATCTGTCATTACTGTTTCATGTGAATGTGCTGATTTATTTTAGCTTAATATTCTGCCACTCTGTAACTTGCTGCTAGCTTACAAAGCTAACTTCGGTCTTGCTGTTGTAGGACCTGGAGCGGGCAGATGTTACAGGACTGTGTTTTTGTTTGTTTCTGTGCATCAGGCATAAAATAATAAAAGGAGATCATCCCAATGACCGACTCTTCATGAACACAACGCAGACGCACACCAGTCAAACTCTGTCCGTTTCCTTCAGTACATTAAATGCTTTATGTGACGTTGTGCTGTGCCTTTATTCGCCAGCAGGGGGAGACACCTGCCCGTCAGTGTTGCCTAATGTAACGGCAGCTCTGCTGACTCTAGAGGCAGATCCTCAGCTGTTCCTAATAAAGTGGCGCGTGCTTTTAATGTGAAGGAGGCGCGTCGCAGAGTGACTTCCGGCCTAACGAAACTAGCTTCCGGTTGCGCTAACTGCCGTCAGCTTGCCGCCCCAGCGCAGCATCCAGTGCTCGGAGCGGACGCAGCGCAGCGCAGCGGCCGAAGCAGCGGCTCCTCTCTTGGCTTCCCAGCGTCTCTGCTCGGTGGCGCAGGCGGTTGGTTCGCGTCCGGTTGATCAGCGGAGTCGAAGCGTTGCTGGAGCCGCCAGGTCTGGAGGATGAACCCTCAGTGCGCCCGCTGCGGGAAGATCGTCTACCCGACGGAGAAAGTTAGCTGCCTGGACAAGGTGAGCAGAACCGCGGACCGGTACTGAGCCCGGTTCCGAGTAGCTGGTTTGACCCAACTGGACCCGGCGAGTCAGAATCAGAGGAGAGAGCGAGCGTGTAGTTTTCCGCGTCTTTCACTCAAGACAAGATCAGAAGTAAGGAATAAAAAATCCAACGTAGCATCTGATACAAACCCAAAGTTGTGTTTATGTAGAACATTTATGGATCTGCTCCATCAACACTGAACAAATAAAACGAATGAAACCTGAATCAGATCAGTGAGAGACGCAGGTGTTGTGTGTCTGTTGTGCTGCTGTGTGTTTGCATGGCGACACCTCTGTAATAGTTGCATAATGCTGATAAATGATTAATGCATCTCCATTCGCTGTCTGTCCTGGCATCACATGACACAACAGCATGTAGGCACAACTTCATCACTAACGTTGCTGAGTGTGACAGTGAACGAAAACAGCCCAGACGCACAATGTCCCGTCAAAGCAGAGTGAACAGGCAGCGATTTCAGCTGGCAAAGAAAAAGACGGAGACAGAGGACGGAGCACTTCACGCCTTCCCTCAAGCCAGAAAGCGATGCACGAAGAACCCGGACCCGCCCAGAGCTCCTGCTGCTTTAGCTGCTTTTGGCCTCCGCAACACCAAGACGAGTCAATGCTGATCAGGGGCCTCTAGGTATAACAGTAGCATCGATTGTCGTCATTTGTGACCCGTGTGTGTTCTGTGTGTCGCCTCCAGAACTGGCACAAAGGATGTTTCCACTGCGAGGTCTGCAAGATGACGCTGAACATGAAGAACTACAAAGGCTACGACAAGAAGCCCTACTGCAACGCGTGAGTCCCGCACCGCCGGCCTCTGTGTGGCTCTGTCCGGGTTTGGCCCGGTCCGCGCTCTGCTTGTCGTCGTATCAGTCTGATGGGGCAGAGCAGCCTGAGCTGAAGTGCTGTTGTTCTGGTTTGCTTGGCTGGTGGCCGCCTCACTTTCGTCCGTGTGTAACATTCACTGCAGTTTGTGCAGTGGCTTGATTCCAGCCGACGCCTTCGTGTCCGTGGCTCCGTGTTGTGGCGCCGGAGAGTATTGAGGGATCGTGGAAGCACAGAGGCTCCAGTTCTGGCTTTGAGACCAAACGGCTCCTGAGGCGGTGACTCAGCAGAGACGCTGCCTGGACAGAGTCAAAGCTCATCCACTGACAGGTGGAGCCCAGGAAGCAGGTCCTGGTGCAGTCTGTGACCCAGAGCCACATGTGGGAGGTGGGTGTGAACGGATGCATCTTTGTTTCACTGAGCGCGCTCAGTTCAGGCCTTGTTCTAGCATCTATCACTGCTCCTGCACGGCTCCAGTTTGACCAGAACCACTTGTCCCAAATGCGCAGGATCAGCCGCTGGGCCCAGGGCGGCGTCCAGCTGTGTGATGAGCAGCTGGATCTTCCTTGATCGGATCACTGCGACGTCCCAGAAGCAGCAGCTCACGGCTTCGCGGCTCTTTGTGTTTCATTAAGTTTCCCCTTATGCTAATTAGCGGCCGTCAAGTCTGGTTACGCAACAGGAGGCTCGTAAAGCGGGTCAGTGTCTGCTGCATGGACGTTTCTCAGCCCGATCGCTGTGGTTATGTAACGCTGCTGCCCACGTAACCCAGATCGCTGATCAGACGCGGCTTCTCCAGCACCGCGGCCTCGTGGGCTCTGTCCCGGAGCCTCTGCAGGAGCCAGGTCCAGTCCAAACCTTTCCCCCAACACATACAGAACACGAGTGCACCTGTGGCGCCGAAGCCCAACAAGTCCAACAAGTCTGTCTCGGTCATTTTCACAGATAAACCCAAACAGTCAAGCGTATTTCCAGGACTAGAGCGTTTCAGAGCTCAGCTCTGCTTCCAGGCAGAGGGAGGGAAGGAGGCTGAGTGAGAAACAAAGCGTGTTGGGAGCGAACGCTGGGCGACGGGAACTTACGTAACGGTCTGAGCTGGGCAGACAAAGACGGAGCAACGAGCACCGGTTCGGTGTAAGAAACCATGAGAATAGGCGCATGAGGATGTGAGAGGCTGAGCCAGCGGACGGGACGCGGCGCCGCCGAAGCTGCTCCAGAGCTTCACGCGTGAACGGGTGCGGAGAAAGGCCGAACGCGGGAAAGGTCACCGGAGATGCCCCTCGTCACGGCCTCCTTCACACCCAGAGACTCCTGGTCTCACATTCTGTCCCAGTTCCTTCCCTCCTTCCTCAGTGTTCTCTCTCCCCTTGTCTCCTTGTCTCCTTGCCTTCAGTTTGTTATGTCTCCTTGTTTTTCTTTCGCCTCCACCCTCCTCTGCTGAGCTCGTGTCTTTTCTTTCCTTATCTTTCAGTTTCTTTCTTCCTCTTTAAAATGTGCTTCGCTTTCCGCCCCTGTGTTCTTTTCTTGCCTCGCTTCCTCCTCTCCTTTCCTGTCTCCTCCCTAGCCTTCCTCTGTAATTGAGTAGAGATGAACTGCTGAGGTAATGGAGGACACTGCGGGGCCTTGTCTCCTCTGTAATGAAGGCGTAAAACATCTCGTTGAAACCTGCTGAGTGTGAGTCTCGTCTCATTCAGAGACAGAGGTCGCGTCCGTGGGTGGAGCCGTGTTGGTGATGAGGGGAGTAAATGATCCAATTGGATCATTCAGGGTTCTATGCGACTGACGGCACAGCGGTTCTGCTGAGGTTTAACCATGGATGGGTTGAACAGTTGTGTGTAACAGATGACTGGACTCAACCTGCTGCTCTGTGGACTCACAGGTTGTGAGTCACCGTCTGTGGTCTGACCACGGTTGAAGACAATGGGGAGTCTAAAAGCGTTTCCACGATACACCTTCACACACACACCCTCACAAACACACACACACACTCACAATCACACAATCACACACTCACACACACACACACACACTCACACACTCACACACACACAAACACCCTCACACTCACTCACACACACACCCTCACACACACACAAACACACACACACACCCTCACACACACACAAACACACACACACACACTCACACACTCACACACACACAAACACCCTCACACTCACTCACACACACACCCTCACACACACACAAACACACACACACACCCTCACACACACACAAACACACACACAGGATGCGTCTGTGGTATTAGTGGACATGCTTTGTGTGTGTTCCTGTGTTTTGGGTTATATTTAGATGAGCTCGGTGAGAACCGTCGTTACGTAACCTGGTCCTACTTCCTCCATTGGGCTGCTCCCCATCACGTACGAACCCCTGGCGGGACTGAAGCTCTAGTGCAGTGTGGCAGCTGTCGTGTTGGCGTTGTGTCATCTACGCTGCCGATCTGCCGGGGGTCCATGTCTGTTGTGTAGGATTCTTCGTCGTGTGTTTCTGCTCTGTGTTCTGGGTTCGTCTGTGCTGGTAGAGCTGTGTTGTCTGGGTGTGCGCTGGCCGTTGTGACCTTGGCTGTGTGTGCGACGTCCCACAGAGACGGCCTTTGTCTCAGAGCATCGGCTGCTTCCAAACGAACAGAGCGCGGTTGGCAGGAGCAGGTGAAGGGAAACTTCAGGCCCAAGTTGGTGTGTTGTGTAAGACAAATAAATATTCTGAGGGCAGATCCGCAGCAGGTCTGGAATGTTCCATGGTGCTGCATCCAAACCGAGCTGGAAATGAAAACGTGTTTACTAAAACCAAAGACAGAAGCTGAGCTGGTTAATAACTGAAAGATGTTCTGCTTGTGTGGCTCCACTCGTCATAAAAGCCTCATTAGGGACCAACACCGAGTAAAGACGCTCCTCAAACATCACAGAGCACGTGACTGAAAACCCACGAGACAGGAAACCAGCAGGGGATCAGGTGGATCAGGCGTGTGGTCGACCTCCAGGGTCAAAGGTTAGCCGTTAACGTCAGATATCAGCTCAGCTCGTTACTCACGTACAGTTTGCATAGAGCTGATTCTGGTTTCCGTGAGTTCCGGCTCGACTCGGTCTCCCTGCGGTGAGATCCCTGCTAGGAAACCACAGCAGTGTTTGGCTGTAGCTGTACCTAATAAAGTGGCTGTGAGAGATTTTCATTTCAAATCTGTGGGATGAGCTTAAAGGACTAAAGCTTTAATTCAAGGTTCTGCTGAGGGTGTAAATATCCCTCAGATATGGTGTTTGTGGGTTTAAAGTCCCTCCCGCGTGGGAACAGGAGCATAAATAACTGTCTGCTGCAGAGGAGAGAGAGGACGAGAGCGGGCGAGCGAGTGGGAGAGCAGAACGTGAAAACCGTGGGAGGAAGAAAGAGGTGGCGTGGGAGGAGGAGCGGAGCAGGTCAGGGCGAGCGTATGAGTCGGAGGAAGGCCGCTCAGGAAGCGACGTCAGGCTCTGAGCCGTGGAGGCTGCTGGTGGTCATTCGTGTCCCTAATGTGACCGTGACTCAACCTGTGAACAGTGCAGTGACAGCGTGAGGTCGACGATTAATAGTAATGAAATCCTTGAATCTCAGCAAGATGCTGATGAGGAGATGGGACAGTGGGCGTAGTAAGACAGCTGTGGTGGCATTAGCTGCTCCTCCTGCTGAGCGGGCTCCTTGGCTGCGCGTCGTCCTGAACTGACTCGTGTTTCTGTAGCTGCCTAACGTTCCTGTTCCTTCCACGCTGTGACACAGTGAATCTGAGGATGCAGGTCATTGAGTGTTTCCCCTCCCAGCTTTAAGCCAGACCCACAGCAGAAGCACCTCTAGGGTTTGTTGTGTAAGAGATGAGGAGACTCGTTGTGCTCATTGTTCCTGTTAATGTCGTCGTCCCAGTGGCTCATCGGCCTTAAGCTCAGTTTTAATATAGAAAGGCTGGATGGTCTAAGTTGGACCAGAGTAGAAGAAGGATGGTTTCAGCCGTGACCCATCTTCGTGTGGCTGAGTCTGCTCTTTGTGTTTTACTCTCTGCCTGACCAAGTGCCTCTGTTTTCAGACATTACCCCAAGACGTCGTTCACCATCGTGGCCGACACGCCAGAGAACCTGAGGCTGAAACAGCAGAGCGAGCTGCAGAGCCAGGTGAACACTCACTCCACTCCTCTACCCGCCTGGATTTCCAGACCTTTCCAGGCTCACACTGGGAGGCTGCGTCTGCGCTGCGGTCCCTCTGTTACCAGTTCCCCTGGTCCATGTGCGATTCCTGTACCTCCGCTCCGACAGTTCTGCAATTACAGACACGTCCGGAGCTGGGCCGCGTGTCCCGTCCTCCCCGTGTGTCTGCGTGAGGCAGCAGACGTCCCCCAGCAGACTGCAGCAGGCGCCGGGCTGTGCGTGTCTGTGCGTCCTCCTCTGACCTTATGAAGACCCGTTTATTGCCGCGCTGTCATTTACAGCCAGACATGCACTCGTCCATCTTGTGTGTTCCTCTAAACCAGCTCAGGCTCATAGTCCACGTCGCATCCTTCACGTGCTGCAGCTTCTGAATCTTGCAAACAGGATTTATGCTCCAGCATCCACGCTGTGCAGGACCCGCTGTCTAAGGGTGTGTAGGTGTAAGCTTGTTCTGCTTGGTAGCAGAATAGCAGCCTGCAGCCTGTGAGTCGCTGCTGACGACCGATGACAGACTGACCCCACCTGAGGCACCGGGGCCCAACGAGCGCCAGCGGTTCCTCTGTCAGAGAAGCGACGTAACTCACAGATCCTATAATATCCTGCTTATCTCTGTTCCACATATGCAGTCGAGCATTTACTGCACGTTCAGAGTTTTTTCCCTCTGTGTGAAGGTGATTATAGCGACGCTCTGAGCTGTGGGAACATTCAAAGTTACATCCACCCTCAGATGATTTACGCCGAGGTTTGACTTTGTTCCGTTCGCTGGTGTGGTTGACCGTGTTCCTGTGTCTCTCGCGTAGGTGAAGTACAAGAAGGACTTTGAGGAGAGTAAAGGTCGAGGGTTCAGCATCGTGTCCGACACCCCAGAGATGCAGAGACTCAGACGGACTCAGGAGCAGATCAGTAACGTACGTGTTCCCAGACTGCACCACATGTTGTGTGTGTGAGAGAATGTGACGGGTGCACGTTGGTCAGTGAGCGCACACACACACACACACGGACACACACACACACACACACATACGGACACACACATGCACAAAGAGATGAAGAGGAGCAGCCGGTGAGTCTCCTGTTCGGTATCATTTTACTCTGCAACACTACGGCTTGTGACTCATTGTGTTGTCTGTGTTGAGATCCAGGTGTGACCCGGTGACCCGGTGACCCCGAGCAGGTGATGTCACTTCTCTTCTCAAATGAAGCCTTGTCCAGATATTCCCCCTCCGTCCTCTCTGCTGTTTGTTTATTCCGCCTCCGAGGCTCCGTTTTAATTGAGACACACTCTCGTGGTGACATTTAACGGCCCACACGTCCTTTATTTTGTTACGCAGCTGTTTTCAGGGCTGACCTGCTGATGGGTGGAGGAGGATGTGGGCGCTGAGGACCAGAGGAGCGCGTGGGTTCGTGTTTGCTTAAGGCTCAGCGTTAAAGGGTTAACGTGATTCTATGCAGCACAGTGTGTTTTATGTTGGAGCACGAAGAACCTTGGTTTGTCTTTTCTGCGCTGGTTCACTTCAGGGGAGGCTTTGTGTTCTGATCCTGGGTGATGGCTGCAGACACGAGGGCCTCAACTGGCAGGACTCAGCTGTTCAGGCCACTAAACCAACGGTGCATTCAAAGACCCAATTAGTTTCTGATCCCTAAATAACGGGAGGCAGAGGTTTATCAGATTTGAGGTGTTGGTGTTTTTCTGAACACACACAAAGCCGCGTGACAACGGCCTGTAGTTGGTATCGTTGGAGTTAATTGGTCTTTAGTCTCCGTTTCACGCTCGTGCTTCTCCGTCAGCAGCTGAACGTCCTCGGTCATTTTCACTGCTGCAGTTATCGTGTTTTCTTATTTATTCATTTGCTCCTAAGGTATGATGATGTCATCTTTTATGCGTCTCATGTTCACGACTTCCCCTTTAAATTTGCCTGACTGCGTTATGCAGACGATGCCGTGCTGCTCGTGACTGTAGCCGTGGTTTCGTGCAGCAGATGGTCTGCTCCGGTCAGCCTTCGAGAGGTTGGCGTCCTGTTTACATCCCGGCCATCTGACGCTCTGTCCACTGCCAGACTACCTGCTGCCCGTTGCAGGCTGCAGCCACAAGATGGTTTACGGCGAAACTACCAGAAAGACAGAACGTAATTTTGTCTTTTACATGAACTTATGGTTTTTCTGTACATACGTGCACAGAACTGTGATGCTTCACATGGTGCAGCATAAAGGCAGCGTTGTTCTACCTTTATAACCCTGTGGAGGGTTTGTCTGGAGGGTTGTTCGTGGCTGTGAACCTCTCGTTTCTATTCTCAGTGAAGTAAACTCGTGCAGGTCGCTGCCAACATGTTTTACTGTTTGCTTCTCCTTTACTGAATGTTCATCCTTCCAGCGTTCAACATTTTTCTGAGCTCACCTCAGCCGACACAATTAGTCCCAGCGTCACACACTGCACCCAGCGGTGCCACCAGCCGAGACGATAAGGTCTGGAGTAGAGGGCTAAATGTGGAAGCGATAAGAAGAAGAGCAGCCCTACAGCCAGTCGACCAGACAGTCGGAGACTCGACGGGCAAGTCACAGGTTTAGCTTCACAAAGCTGAAGGGAAATCGAGAAGAAGAGCACGACATCAGCTGAAGGACTCCAAGACGTTCAGAAGCAGAAAGACACTGACAGAAACGTTTGAGATCAAGACGAAGCAGCTGCAAGGTCAGAGCCAACGCGTGAGAAGTTTAAAGAAGCGCAACGCGAGTAAGGTGAGTGGACATGGAGCCGGTGGGAAGGAACCGGGGCAGAGTTCAGGGAAGGTCAAAGGCTGAAACGGCTGAACGTGACCTTGAAGCTGGAGCTTTGAGTTGGATGACTGGGAATGAGTGACCTTAACGAATGTGGGCAGGAGGACGGCGTGAAGGTGACCTTGGCCTGCCAGAGGTCGGCAGCCATGACAGTTCACCGCTGGTCTTAACAGACGGCAGTGTTTTCTAACTGTGAGCAGCTTTATTAGATTAAAACAAAACCTCATGATCAGATAACTTTAGAACAACACGATCTCTGTGGACTTTGATGCTGTTGATAAATGTCAGGTTGTTACAGGCTGTTACATAAAGAATGTGAGCCTTTCCCCTTAGAGGTGATGGACCTGGAGGAACAACAGGCGTTGGAGGCAGAGACCAGAGAGGAAATGACAGCGGAGGAAGAGAACGAGGAATCTTCCCCGGAGCTGAAGGAGAAGGCTGAACACGAAGCAGAGGCGAAAAGGAAGATGTCTCTGGGACCCTGGGAGGCGGAGGTACAGTAAGATTAGCACCGTTCACCTGGCACCAGTTGAACCGGTCAGTACCCAGTTTACCAGCAGACAGAGGACTCGTCTCAGCTCTGACTGTGGGTCTCTGTGTTGACCTTGGCTCGGCGTCGCCTGGCACCGCAGGTTTAGAGAGGATTAGTGAAACTACAAATGAAAACGTGCCATTATTAGCCTTTGACAGACTTTTAGGACCAGATCCGGCCTCATAAGACAAGAGAATTAGTGGCCCATGAATTAGGAAAGTGTTCCCCTGGTTGGTGGAGTCAGGTGGATTATTCAGCCAATGTCATCCTCTGCAACGCTAGTGAGAGAAGTGAGTCATAATAAACCGTCGTCTGATCCTCGGTATCCCTGTGTCTTTCAGGCCTCAGCTGATGGGAAGCCTCGGTTCCCAGACCCAGCGTTTAGCCGGAGATGCAGCCTGCTCGCCAGCGATGTAAGTTCAGCTCAGGCTTCCGTTTGTCGCTTCTGACTCACTTCGTTTCAAACTGGCTGTGCTGAGGACCAGAGCCGTGCGGACGCTTCAGGCCCAGGGTGTAATGCTTTGAGTCTGTGCGTGATGAGAAACGTGAGCTGCAGCGAAGTGAAGAGGAGGAAAACTGCAGCAGCGAGACCCTGAATGAGGGCGAACGTGTGATGAGGGAGGGTGACGCGTCGATTCCCTGCTGTGTCAAACGTGGCCGTGACTCATCAGCTACAGTGGAAGCGAACGGGTCCTCACACTGCTTTAATAGCATCACACGCAAAAGAAACAAGCCTGCGTTTCATTCCCAAAATGTCTGGTGAATGTGAGGTGTTCCTGTTACCACGGCAACCACTTTAAATAGAGAACAGCACACGGAGAAGAAAACAACGACACGAGCTGCTGTTTACATAAATGTCCGATGTGCTTGCTTTCAGTTTTGTCCAGCGCTGGTAACTCGCAGACTGTGACGGTTTGGCAGCTGCGGATTAAAGCTGTGATTCTCCAGAGTGTCTGTCGATCTGCTGCTCAAACGCATTAATACGAAGTTGAGCCCGTCAGCAGCTGTCAGCACTGTTCACTCGCTGGGTTCTCCCCTGCAGGTCAAGTACAAGGAGGACTTTGAGAAGATGAAGGGTCAGAGTATGTTTGTCCCTGGAGCTGAACTCATCCACGCCAAGAACATCAGCGCTGTGATATCTGAGGTGAGAGTCAAACTACGCTGAGCCCTGACGTTTTCAGCAGCGTCCGCCTGACTCCTCTGCTCCGTTTCAGTCTAAGTACAAGGAGGAGGGGAAGAAGGAGGCGGCGTTCTCCCTGTACTCCGTCCTGCCTGACACTCCGGAGACGGCCCACGCCAGAGCGGCTTCAGAGCTGCAGAGTGAGGTGCCCACGCGCTCCGCCGGTGGTCCAGCTTCCAGCCTCATCAGCTAGACGCAGCGCTAACGCCGAGCTTGTTCTTTCAGGTTAAATATAAGGGAAACGTGAAGACAGAGATTTCCTCCTCGCTCTACTGTCTCCTGCCTGAAACCACAGAGACTCAGTTTGTCAAGGAGTTGAGTGAGATACTGAGTGAGGTCAGTCATGATGGATGGAAAGAAGCTGTTAACGAGCTCGTCTGCCAGGACGTTGTTGAGATGTGGTTTGTCTCTCTGCTCCTTAGAACAAGTACAAGGAGGAAGGAAAGAAGGAGATGAGCAGCAGCTTGTACTCTCAGCTGCCTGAAACCGCTGAGATGCAGCTGGCCAAGACCGTCCACGAGTTTCAGAGCGAGGTACGCGAAGCCCAGCGTCAGCCTCGGCTCCTCCCATTTAAACAGCAAAATTCAGCTGCTGGAACCGACCTGATCTGACTTGACGTGACCTGATCTGTCTTAGAAGAAGTACAAAGAAGACGGCAGGAGGAAGGCGTCCGTGTCCCTGTACTCCCAGCTCCCCGATACTCCAGAGATACAACACGCTCTGGAGGTGTCGCAGCTGCAGAGCCAGGTACACAAACACACGCACAGGTCAGATCCTCATTCTCAGCGTGAAACCCTGTCTCTCCTCCAGGTGAACTATCGGCCTAAGGCGGCGGTGAAGGGAGCCCCGTCCTCTCTGTACTCTCAGCTCCCAGACACCACAGAGATCCAGTTCGCCAGAGAGATGACGGAGATGCAGAGTGAGGTGTGACTGATCACTGAGCTCCCAAATGAGCTCCAGGGTATTTACGCGTCAACGCGATGTGCGAATATTTATTCACATTAATATTTATAACGTGGACTCTCGATAAACTCGTCAGAGTGATGGATTCCGTACGAGTCCGTAACTGGTCTAACGTGAGACTCTCTTCTCCCAGAGTAAGTACAAAGAGGGAGGCAGGAGGAGTCTCTCCCAGAGTTTCTACTCCCAGCTCCCAGAGACCGCAGACACTCACTTTGCCAAAACTGTGGCTGAGCTGCAGAGCGAGGTGACAGCGTCTCTCACTTCTCACTCGTCTTCCTGTGGACACATTTTAACCGCACATTGAAACGTCTTTTCATTTCAGATGCGATACAAAGAACCGGGTAAAAAGGGCATGAGCGCGTGTTTGTACTCTGCTCTGCCGGAGACGCTGGACACGGCTCACGCTAAGGAGGCGTCCGAGCTCTTCAGCGACGTGCGTCAGCTTTAATGAAGCCACATTAATAGTCCATTCACATTTAAGCTGTTGTTGCTTCCTAAGGCAAAACCACCAGAACAAGCTGTTTGATAAACATCAGCAGTGAATGACTTTGTTTGTGATGGATTTTCCAGGTGAAGTACAAAGAGGACGCTTTGAAGGAGATGAGCGTTAACCTCTACTCTCTGCTGCCTGAGACCATCGACACCCAGCGCGCCAGGCAGGCGTCCCACCTGCAGAGCCAGGTACGAAGCACCGGCTGCTCACGCTGACCGCGCGTCTGTCCCAGCGTTTAGCCTCAGCATTAACGTCCAGCACGTGGCGCCGGTTTCCTGCAGGTGAAGTATAAAGACGGCTTGAAGAAGAGCCAGAGCAGCTTGTACCATCGGCTCCCAGAGACCACGGAGACGCAGCTGGCCAAGCAGCTGTCCGAGCTGCAGAGCGAGGTTCGGCCGACGTCTGAGCTCCTCAGGTTTCAGGATGAGGCGTAACTGAAGCGTGTAACGCTCATAACGTGTCGCCGCAGGTGAAGTATAAAGACGCAGGGAAACGGGCCGTGAACACCTGCCTCTACTCCCTCCTGCCTGAAACGCTGGAGACGCAACGGGCTAAAGAGGCGGCCGAGCTGCTCAGTGAGGTACTTCTCATTCACAGGACGAAGGAAGCAGCTTCTTGGTGAACATTCTCTCAGATAATACGATCGTGTCGCAGATCAAGTACAGGGAGGACGGGAAGAAGCAGATGTCCAGCTCCATCTACTCCACTCTGCCCGACACCATGGAAAGCAGCTTCGCCAGAGAGATGACGGACACGCTGAGCGAGGTACCAGCACTCACATCCCAGACCGGACGGATGCCACATGTTCACGTCATCTTCTGGTCTCCCTAACAGAGGAAGTACAAGGAGAACGGCCTGAGGAGCCTGGCCCACAGCATCTACAGTCAGCTGGCAGAGACCGCAGAGACGCAGTTCGCTAGAAGTGTGAGCGAGCTGCAGAGCGAGGTGAGGACCTGGAGGACAGCTACAGCTTCACGGGTTCATGCTCACACTTCGTTACGCGTGTTCTGAATTAATTACAGATGAAGTACAAAAAGGGGACGAGCGAGGAGTCCAGGTCTCTGCATTCCACTCTAGCCCAGACTCTGGAGACCCAACACGCCAAAGAAGCGTCGGAGCTACAGAGTGAGGTCCGATTCACCTGCAGAACCCCGTGACCGACGTGCGCATGGTTCTTGTCCTCGCTGCTCAACTGTCTGCTGCTGTGTGTTCAGCTGAAGTACAAGCAGCCGCTGAAGAACGGTGCTTCCTCCAGTTTGTTCCGCCTGCTGCCTGACACGCTGGACACGGCTCGCGCTAAAGAAGTCACCGAGCTGCTCAGCGAGGTAACGGCTGCCGGATTTAAACTTCTCCCTGAAACCAAGTGTGAAAGAAGCGAAACTTGTCTCTTTCCAGGTGAAGTACAAAGAGGACGCTTTGAAGGAGATGAGCGTTAACCTCTACTCTCTGCTGCCTGAGACCATCGACACCCAGCGCGCCAGGCAGGCGTCCCACCTGCAGAGCCAGGTATGAAGCAGGACCTCCGCCTCACCAGGGGTGCGTCCAGCTCAGCATTGCCCTCTCACACCGCAGGTCAAATATAAAGAGGGCCTGAAGCAGACAACCGACAGGAGTTTGTACCATCAGCTCCCAGAGACCACGGAGACGCAGCTGGCCAAGCAGCTGTCCGAGCTGCAGAGCGACGTAAGTGACGGATGCGTGAAGCCTCTGCAGTCATTACCATGAAGTTATGGGAAGTTGTGTCTCTGCAGAACAAGTACAAGGAGGCGGCGAAAAGCGAGATGAGCAGAAACCTGTACTCGCTGCTGCCTCGCACCACGGAGACGCAGCACGCTAAGGACGCCGCGGAGCTGCTCAGCGAGGTAACCGGGTGCTGAGGATCAGCCTCCACCAGCCTCTCAGCGAGTCCAAGCCTCTGATGCTGTTTTGTCACAGATCAAGTACAAGCAGGATGGGAAGAAGCAGATGTCCAGCTCCATCTACTCCACTCTGCCCGACACCATGGAGACCAGCTTCGCCAGAGAGATGACGGACACGCTGAGCGAGGTGCAAAGCAGCATCCGTCACAGTGAATCTGCAGAGAGAAGCTGATGATGCACGCGTCTACATTTGAGGTTATATGTTTAACCAGGGCTTTAAAGCACCAAACACATGGTACCGATAAATAAATGGGACACGGGGACCGAAGGAATGAGGAGAGTGAGAAACGGTTCCTTCTCCACTAACACGAGAGCTGGAGGAGCATCGACTGCTCTGATGCTGTTTGATCGGCTATAAATAATCTCCCTCTGATGTTCACGCCACAGCTGCTCATCAGAGGCCAGGTCAGCGTCAGAAACGGGATCAAAGCCGCATCGTAGCCTGAGTCATTACCAGCATCTGATCTGGGACCAGGGAGACACGGGAGACCAGCTTTCACACTTATTTTAGGACACGTGAACAATAAACTAGTTTAATATTCAGGTGCAGAGTCACTGGTTTTCAAGGTTTACTGTGATTTTAACCTGGTGGCAGCATCTTAGACGAGGTCCTACCTGTTATTACTGTTCTCTTCCCTTCGTGACTTTTCTAGAACAAGTACAAAGAGGACGGGAAGAGAGGTCTGTCCCAGAGTTTCTACTCCCAGCTTCCAGAAACGGCTGAGACTCAGTTCGCTAAAACGGTGTCCGAGCTGCAGAGTGAGGTAGCGCAGAAGAACACAGCCCTACGCCTCTATATTTCAGAGCAGATGTTCAGTAAGCGCGTCTCGACTGTGTGCTCTGCTCCAGATGAAGTACAAGGAAGCGGGAAAGAAAGCGGCGATGAGCTCTCTGTACTCGGTTCTGCCGGAGACTCTGGAAACGCAGCACGTCAGAGAGGCCTCACAGCTGCTGAGTCAGGTAAACGGCCCAGCACCGGATCAGTTTAGCAGCAGAGTCGGTTCTGGTGGATCCAATAACGGTGTTTTTATTGTGCTCCGGTTCTCTTCCGGTTGTGATGATGTGTGAAGCACAATCAGAGCTCAGGGAAGGACTCGTCCAGTCTGTACCACCTGATGCCAGAAACCATGGACACCCAGTTTGCCAGGCAGCAGACGGAGGCGCTCAGCGAGGTGCGGCAGCAGCGGCAGCAGAGGGCGGCTGCTCGCCCGGCGTTCACTGACCGTGCTGCGCTTTGTTTCATCACTAGGTGAAGTATAAGGAGGAGGGTAAGAAAGAGATGAGCGTCAGCCTGTTCTCTCTGCTGCCTGAAACCATGGACACCCAACGCGCCAAGGAGCTGACAGAGATGCAGAGCGAGGTGGGTCCAGCTGCGTTTAGACGAGCCGACGTGTGTTTTAACGCGGGTCATTACTCGAACCTTCGAGTGTCTTGCAGGCTAAATACAAAGAGGCCGGTAAGAAGCAGGCGTCGACGTCTCTGTTCCACCGACTGCCTGAAACCCCGGAGACTCGCCACAGCAAAGAGGCTTCACAGCTTCAGAGCCAGGTTTGTGTCCGTAGGTCTGTAGTCGCTGCTGACAAGATGCACAGGCAGCGATAAACAGAGAGAACGTTGTCTGGTAGGTCTCGTATAAACAGGCTGGTAAGAAGGAGCTGGCGAGTCCAGTTTACCACCAGCTGCCTGACACCAGGGAGACGCAGTTCGCCCGCGAGCTGACTGAGATGCAGAGCCAGGTGAGGCAGCTCGGACCTGGACAGGCCGTCTCCGCTTATTTACCGGTGTTGATTAGTTCATGTGTAAATGGTCTGGTTCTGCTGTAGAACAAGTACCGGGAGGACGGACTGAGGAGCCTGGCGCAGAGTCTCTACTCTCAGCTGCCTCAGACCTCTGACACTCAGTTCGCTAAAGCGGTGTCTGATCTGCAGAGCGAGGTGAGCTGAGCGGGCCGACGGCTGCGACCTAGACCTCGACCTTAGTGACTCATACTACGTCCATGTTGCAGAGCAAATACAAGAAGGCCGGGAAGCAGGAGGCCGGCAGCTGTTTGCACTCTGTGATGGCAGAAACTCTGGAGACGCAGCGCGCCAGGCAGGCCTCGCAGATCCAGAGCCAGGTACGGCTTCACGTCACCGCAGAGCTCAGCCGCCAAACCTCCGGCGCCAACCAACGCTGCCTCTGTGTCCCTGCTGCAGGTGAAGTATAGGGAGGACGGGCTGAGGGGCTTGTCGTCCAGTCTGTTCTGCGGCCTCCCTCACACCCTCCAGACGGAGCTGGCCAAGGAGGCGACGGCGCTGCAGAGTCAGGTGACATCATTACCTGAAGCTGTGTTTCAGTGCCGCTGGCCGACACGTGCGTTTACCAGACGCTCATCGAACGCAGCAGCTCAGTGGTGACAGACGTGACGTGTGTGTGATGCAGGTGACGTACAGGCAGGGCAGTAAGGAGGCGTCCTCCCTCTATCACCTCCTCCCCGAGACGCCAGAGACGTGTTTGGCCAAACACGCGTCAGAGATCCAGAGCGAGGTGCCGTTTGCCGTTTCTCTGGCTGTTCCCTGAAAGCGTCAGAAACACGTTCACGTTTTCTGTGCTTTGTGTGACGTCAAGGTGAAGTACAAGCAGGACAAGGAGGATCTGCCCAACGCGCTGTACTCGCTGCTGCCGGAGACTCTGGAGACGCAGTTTGTGAAGCAGATGGCTGAGACGCACAGCGAGGTGGGAGCCGCCGCCTCCATTAGACCACTCACTTATTACGCTAGAACCCAGTCAGTGAATCAGGTTCCACCGTGACTGTGCTGGAGCTCTTCAGCTGGTCAGGGTCACACAGGTCGTGAAGCTGGACTCTCATTGGTCAGCAGCTGATAAAAGCTGCTGCTGAGCTCACAGTGATAACAGCGTCAGAGAGCCTGCAGTCGCTTGGATGAGAAGCTGTGAACGGAGGCTCGAGGTGCGTTTAATGTCCCAGAACCGCCGGTGAGGTCGTTCACGTCGGTCACTGTGTTTCAGGTGAAATACAAGCAGGCTGGGAAGCAGCAGGCGGCTTCGTCCCTCTACTCCAAACTGCCCGAAACTCCGGAGACCAAACGCGCCAAGGAAGTGACGGAGCTGCAGAGTGAAGTGAGTCTCTCGCCTGCGTCCTCTCATCGTTCCCACTTCTGCACTGGTTAACGTGTCCTGCCCCGCGTTGACTGTGTGTGTCACAGAAAAAGTACAAGGACGAAGGGAGAAAGCAGATGACGTCGCCTCTGTACGCTCAGCTGCCGGAGACCTCTGAGACCCAGTTCGCCCGGGACATGACTGAGATGCAGAGCGAGGTACGAGTGCGTGTCTGCGAGGACGTGACATCCACAGACACGTGGGGTGTGTGGTCCAGTGTCTAAGGACGAGTTGTTGTCTTCTCTAGACCAAGTACAAGGAAAGTGGCAGGAAGCTCCAGACTGTGTGTGTTTACTCCCAGCTCCCAGAGACCAATGAGACCCAGTTTGCCAAGGCTGTGTCTGAGCTACAGAGTAAGGTACGTCAGGATGATGCGGCCGTTTCTGCTGCAGCTCGATGCTTAAAGATAATTCTGCTTTGGTTTTCCAGAGCAAATACAAGGAGGCAGGAAAAAAGGACGCGTCCGCTGCTCTGTACTCCAAGCTGCCTGAGACTCTGGAAACCCAGCACGCGAAGGAGGTTTCAGAGCTGCAGAGTCAGGTGGGTCCACATCACGTGTTCGGGTCCAATCTGCTGCGTAGGAGGAACAGGCCAATCCTCTTTTCATATGTGCAGGTGAAATATAAGCAGGAGGCGAGCGGCGCCCTGTACCACCAGCTCCCTCAAACCACAGAGACTCAGCTGGCGAAAGAGCTCAGAGGCGTCTACAGCGAGGTGAGGAGCACACGCTGCCACCGAGGAGACGCGTTCTGCTGGCTCCAGGTCCGGTAAAGCAGGTTCTGGTTCTGTGTGCTTCCAGGTGAAGTATAAAGAAGACGGGAAGAAGGAGATGAGCAGGAACCTGTACTCGCTCCTGCCGGAGACGGCAGAGACGCACTTTGCCAAGCAGATGTCAGAGATCCAGAGTGAGGTGAGGACGCCCGAACGCCTCGCAGAGATCTACAGTTCAGCTGTAAGTAAACCTGTGTGAACCTTTCGTTTGCAGGCCAAGTACAAGCAGGACAAGAAGGATCTGCCCAACGCGCTGTACCCGCTGCTGCCCGAGACTCTGGAGACGCAGTTTGTGAAGCAGATGTCGGAGACGCACAGCGAGGTGGGAGCCTCTCACTTCACTCAGAGCATGTGTCAGTGCTGCGCTTCATCCCAGACACCGTCTATTCTGGTCTCGTTATCAGAGCTGCTGGTTGTTGTCAGTGCTGCTGTGGCTGTGAGACGTTTGCTTTCGCTGCAGGTGAAGTACAGGGAAGCAGGGAGGAAAGAGGCCAGCAGCTCCCTGTACCACCAGCTGCCGGAGACTCTGGAGACGCGGCGCGTGAGGGAGGTCACGGAGCTGCAGAGCGAGGTGGGCACCGTGTTCGCATGAAGACCCTGCACAGAGTGCGGAGCGGACTGTTCTGAAGTTAATCTGAGCTTGTTGACGACAGAACAAGTACAAGCAGAGCGGGAAGCAGCAGATGTCGTCCAGTTTGTACGCTCAGCTGCCGCTGACGGCCGAGACGCAGCTCGCTGCCAAAGTGTCGGAGCTGCAGAGCGAGGTGAACCCGCGTCAGGTCTGCTGTCAGGTCCGTCCTGAGGATGAATCGCTCTGGACGCCTTTCTGTCTTTGCCCCCTACAGAATAAGTACAAAGAGCAGGGGACGAGGAGCCGCTCGCAGACGCTGTACTCTCAGCTGCCGGAGACGCCTCAGACCCAGTTGGCTAAAACCGTCTCTGAGCTGCAGAGTCAGGTGAGGAGTGAGAACTTCCTTTATAACTTGCAGCCGTATGTGCTGGAAGCAGCTGACGGCTGACGTTCTGCTCAGGCCAAGTACCGGGAGGCGAGCAGCAAGGAGGCAGGCAGCTCCCTGTACCATCAGCTGCCAGAGACGCTGGAGACTCAACACGCGAAGGAGGCGACGGAGCTGCAGAGTCAGGTACAAACACACGCGTGTCCTGCTGCAGGTCAGCGTCAGCGTCAGTCCGGCTGAGCCTCTGCTCATATCGTCGTATCCAGGTGAAGTACAGGGAAGCCAGGAACGAGCTGAGCACCAACCTCTACTCTCTGCTGCCGGAGACCGAGGAGGTGAAGTTCGCTAAAGCCGCGATGGAGCTTCAGAGCGAGGTCTGGTTCCGCAGGACAAACCTCAGCTTCCTACATTTATCTGCATCTCACACGCATGGATGCGTTTGTGTTTCCAGAATAAGTACAAGCAGAAAGTCAGGCAGGAGATCAGCAGCAGCGTTTTCCACCACATGCCAGAAACCAATGAAACCCAGTTTGCCAAGCAGATCTCTGAGCTTCAGAGCGAGGTGAGAGGCTGCAGCTTTGGACAAGCAGCCCAGCCCAGCGTTGCCTTTAACGCTGTGTTGTTCCCCTTCCAGGCAAAGTACAAGAAGGACAAGGAGGATCTGCCCAACGCGCTGTACTCGCTGCTGCCCGAGACTCTGGAGACGCAGTTTGTGAAGGAGATGTCGGAGACGCACAGCGAGGTGGGAGCCTCTCACTTAGTCTGGTTCTCCACACGCTGACTCACGAGGAGCAGGGATAATGTTGTTGTGGTCCACATTCGCAGAGTAAATACAAGGAGGCCGGCAAGAAGGAGCTGGGTAACAGTTTGTATTCTCTGCTGCCTGAGACTAAAGAGACTCAACACGCCAAGGAGAAAACCCAGCTCTGCAGCGAGGTACGCGGCCGCACGCTGCCACAGGCGCGACGCGACAAACCGGTGGTGACGCCGCTTTGCGTCTGTGTTGCAGAAAGCCTACCGAGAGCAGGCCAGGAAGGAGGCGGCCTGCTCGCTCTACGCCCACATGCCCCAAACCATCGAGACCGTCTTCGCCAAAGAGCAGAGCCAGACGCAGAGCGACGTGAGTCCGACGACAACCTCTGTGTCATTCGTGCTTCATTACTTACATAGGAGAGAGGAACCACGCGAGCCTGAGGACTCGCACTACAGGAACCGAGCCCAGTCCGGTGGTTACACACGAGGGTCCGACCTGAAGGAACCGTCTCTGTTCTCACCACACGAGCCTCGTTTGGTGCCGGTCGGCCCTCAGGGGTAAAGTAGGACGCGCTCAGTCTGGATTCATGTGCGTTGACCATGAAACGTGAGCGTAACTGGAGCATGTAACAGCTACACAGACCCAGACTGAACAAACACTGGGAGACGGAGCTTTAACGTCCCAGACATCTGTCCTGCTTTCACGCTGCTTCTTAGAGGTTGTGATAAATGAGAAAATCTGGCTGGAATTTGGTTTTTAAAAACGCTGCAGCTGAATCAGACACAGTTTGTTCCCGTTTTTCATTTGGACGCTGTTCGTCGTATTTTTAGGCGATTGAGTTGAGCTGAATTAGTCATGAGCGCTCTCCTCCCCCAGCCCATCACGCTCCTCTGTGTCTGTCTCTCCAGAAATCGTACAAGGAGAAATACAACCGAGAGAAGGGGAAGTGCAGCTACTTCAGCATGGAGAAGCTCCCCGAGGTGGAGCACGCCATGGAGGTCAACAGGAACCAGAGCGATGTAAATACGCGGCTCTGAGGTAACGTGTCGAGGTGGTTGCCTGACGCGACTCATGTTGGTCCTGCTGGTCTCAGGTCAGCTACAGAAAAGGCAAAGAGGAGCTTCATCACTACAAGACGGTGGCAGACAGGCCCGACATCGTCAACGCCGCCAACGCTGCTAAACTGGCCAGTGATGTGAGTCCGCGTAGCTGCATCCCACCAGAACCGACCTTCAGAACCTTCAGCTGCTTTATGTTTCCACAGGTGGCCTACAAGAGCCACAGCAAGCAGCCGACGCACAGCGACGGCTCTCTGCTGGCCAGGACGGACATCCAGCACGCCAAGGAGGTTTCCAAGCTGGCCAGCCAGGTGGCACACACACTCGGCTTCCCATCATGCACTGGGCGCATGGCTGTGACCGTAGTTCACCTGTGTCTCTGTCCCGCAGGTGAAGTATAAGGAGAGCTCCGACAGGCCGCGCTACAACCCGCTGGACTGCGTCTCCTTCAAGCAGACGCGAGCCGCTGCTGCTCTGGCCAGTCAGGTAGGGAAGCGACGTGAACACCGAATGGATCAGAACCATCGCTGTGCAGTGAGATCAACTCCCTGATCTTCACTGTCCCACATCCTGTCAAATAATTAAATAAAGGTCATTTCAGCTGCAGCCACCTTTAAACCGGCCTCAAACGCTCCCTTCAGTTCCCCTCAGATTTGTGTGGCCTCGTTCACTTTGTAACAGTCTCCTGGTGTGTTGTGTGGGTGTAACCATGGCGACCTTTCTAAGGCAAATGGAGAGGGATTGTGGGATGAAAGAGAAGCTGAAGAGGCTGCACACACTCACACATCCGTGCAGGATTCCACACATGCCCCGCGCTGAGCAGACGCACGCCCACGCACACGGCTCCAGGCGCTCGGTGCCCGTTCACCGGCCGCCCACGCAGCCCGGCCTCTCCTTCACGGCCTTACGTAACAGCTCGACAGGAAGCCGGGCCGCTGAACAGTGGGACAGTGGACAGGTTCTACTGAATACGGGAGATCGCGTGAAGGAAATGTTAATAGATATTTATTCAGGGATGATGTCACTGAGACGCGTTCAAGAGGATTTAAGTCAACTTCAAGTACAAAACCTGGCCTAATTGAGGTTCTTTGTGTGTCCTGCAGGTGACGTACAAGAAGAACCAGAACCAGAACAGGAACGCAGAAGGTTCCTCAGACCTGCCGAACCTCCTGCAGCTGGAGCACGCGCTGGCCGCCAGCAAGCTGCAGAGCAACGTAAGAAGCAGCTCCGCTCACCCGCTAACGCGTAGCGTGACGGGAGGAATGACGGCGTGTGTGTGTGATCAGGTGGAGTACAGGAAGAAGTACGAGCAGACCAAGGCCCAGCACCACGTGGCGGTGGACACGGCCGAGCGGCTCCACCACAGGGAGAACGCCGCGCTGCACAGCCAGGTGCCTCCGCCGTCGCACGTCGTCTCTGATGCGTCTCCTCCGTCCGACCGCTTAAGCACAGCGTCGCTTTTTCAGGTCAAGTACAGAGAAGAGTACGAGAAGAGCAAAGGCCGCTGCCAGATGGAGTTCGCAGACACTCAGATGTACAAAGTGTCGAAAGAAGCTCAGAAGATGCAGAGTGAGGTAAAAGCTGGGAGGGAACAGGTTTGTGGCGCTTCTATGGACCCAGGTGAGGCCTGGAACAGGTGAGTCAGGGAGGGAAGGCAACAGTGACACCTGGAGGCTGGAGGCGACGTGACAGCCGCCAGAGAGACGGTGGAACAAGCAAACGTCTTTAGCTTGACTTGTTGCTGAACGTTGGTCCGGCTCTGAGCAGACTTTGCTGTTGTTTTCAGAGGGAGTACCGGCGGGAGTACGAGCAGCAGGTGAGGGGTCGAGCCCCGCTGGAGGTGGACCAGACCCCCGCGTACCTGACGGCGCGCCGCGCTGGCAGCCTGCTGAGCCAGGTAAGACCGGAGGAAACCGAGCTGCTGAGGGCGAAGGAAGCCCATCAGCTCCTGACGAGGTGCGGTCTGTCTGCAGAAGCAGTACCGCAGGGATCTGGACACGGAGGTCGTGGGTAAAGGCATGGAGCTGAGCGCCGACGTCCTGGAGATGCAACGGGCCAAAAAGGCCTCGGAGATCCAGAGCCAGGTCAGTGTACGTCACGACACGCGGCCCACGTCACGACGCGAAGCAGCCGCGATGAGCTGCCTGTCGTTGTGCCGCAGAGGTTCTACAAGCAGACGGAGCAGCTCAGAGAAAACTCGTACGGGACGCTCACGGACACCCCCGAGCTGCTGCACGCCGCCTACCTGAAAGACGTCTACAGCCAGGTCAGTGTCCGCAGCCGCACGCCCGGCCCCCGACACGTCTCACAGCCCGTCTGTCTCCGCAGAGGAAGTACAGAGACGACGCGGGGCGTCTGCGGGGAAGCTACAGCTTGGTGGACACGCCGGAGATGGAGCGAGTCCGAGCCAACCAGAGACACGTCAGCTCTGTGAGCGCCTTGCTGCTCGTCCTGCCGAGTGTCCTGCTGCCGCTCACTGCTCTCTGTCTCTGTCTCTGTCGCCCCCTAGCTGCGCTACTGCTGGGACTCCAAGCTGATGCGAGGCCTGACGTCCTCAGTCACTGACACGCCGGAGATCGTCCTCGCCAGAGAGAACGCCAAGAAGATCAGCGACGTATGTTCCGTCACGACCCGTGATGCGGAGGCTGTAAGGGCCGAGCTCCGGTCCTCGCTGGTTTTTAACCTCAGTCAAACGGCAGCTGATGAGGCGATGGGCAGGGAGGCTGAGAACCAGGAGGACGCTGCTCTTCCTCCTCCGTGTCGCCGCAGCGTCACCAGCTGCACTTTGAACTGTTGGCTGCTGTGAAGTGCATAAAGCTGCTCCGTGTTGCTCTTGCTCAGGTCCAGTACAGAGAGGAGGTGGGTCGGGGCACCGCCGTCGTGGACACGCCGGAGATGGAGCGAGTCCGACGGAACCAGGAGAACATCAGCTCAGTGAGGACGCGCGTTTAACCAGACTTGCTGGTCTGTGTGTGACTGCAGCGTCCTTTCATCTTTAACTGATCTCTGCTCTGGCTTCCTCCAGGTCCGGTACAAACAGAACACGGTGAAGGCCACCAGCGTTGGAGTGACTCCAGAGCTGGAGAGAGTCAGACAAAACCAGGAGAACATCAGCTCGGCAAGACTCACGCAGACGCACGCAGACGTTTGTTGCTTCGGTTGATCTCTCTCGTGATCTTGTGTGTGTAAACAGGTGCGGTACCAGCGCGGGCTGGAGGAGACCCGGGGCCGCAGCTGCACTGAGCTGGACACACCTGAGTACAGGCGTGTCAGGAGGACCCAGGACTCGGTCTCTATGGTACCGGGCCGGTTGCAGTGGAGGGAGCTAACCTGAGTGACGTGGCACCGTGGGTGGGACTGCTGCACCAGACTAACAGCAGATCAGTGTGTGTGTGTGTGTGTGTGTTTAAGATGCTCAGGTCGTCCGTCAGGTGAGGAACAGCTGTGTGAACGCTAATAAAAGGTTTTTAAATGGTGCCTCTGTGTGTTTTATTTGCTCACTGACCAAACGCACCCTGACCTGTGTGTGTGTGTGTGTGTGTGTGTGTGTGTGTGTGTGTGTGTGTCTGTGTCTGTCTGACCTCCACTGATCCAGCTGTGTTCTGGTTCTTCAACAGGCCAAGTACCATGAAGACTTCGAGCGCGCGCGCGGCCGAGGCTTCACGCCGGGACTGGACGATCCCAGCATGGAGCGCTACCAGAGAGCCAATCAGATGATGGCGGAGGCGGGCTATAAAGGGATGCACCCGCAGGGGATGGAGACGGACAGACGGCCAGGAGGCATCATCGTAGGTCAGTCCCACAGCCCAGAACCCATTTGTTTCAGTTGGACTCGTTCTGCTCCCAACACGTAGCATCGTAGATGTTTCACGTAAACAAACGCGTCTTTTCCAAATGACATCTCCTCCGCTCTGAAGACCTGAAGGTGTGGAGGACAGACCCCGGCTCCATCTTTGACTTTGACCCCCTGGAAGACAACATCCAGTCCAAGAGCCTCCGCGGGATCTCTGGTACTGGCCTGTTTTCCAGCAGAAGCGGGTTTGGTTCTGTTGCAGTAATCGGGTTCAGCTGACTGTAGCATTCAGGAGGTCGTTTAGATCAAACCTCTGACTCTGGGTCGTGTCCTTCCCGTCAGAGCGAGGCGACCTCAGCCTGAGCCGACAGCCCTCCCAGCAGTCTGTGAGCTCGCTGACCTCTGACCTCTGGGACCGCAGTAGCGCCGAAACCCCTGGTAGCTTGTCTTGTGTTGTGTTTCATGCGCAGACTGAAGCTCAGACTCACCCACCAGTAACACAAACTAACGCACTGTTTGCTCGCAGGCTTGTGTGAAGGACACAGTGTTTCGGTGGCAGCAGAGGCCTCGTGAAGACTTTCTGGCCTGACTGTGTTTGTTTCTCGCCAGCTCCCGTCCTCCCTGGAGCCTACCACCAGGGGGCGCCAATGCAGCAGCAGCAGTATCATCACGGCTACATGCATCAAACCAGCATGTCCTCGGTCCGGTCCGTGGCCTCCCCCCCGCTCTCGGGCGCCATGGTACAGTGTCTCTGTTAGGCTGCCTCGTTTAGGCCACATGACGTGACTGTGTGTTAACCCTGAACCGTCCTGTCGTTGGCAGCGTGTTTACCGGGCGCTGTACGACTACGCAGCTCAGGACCACGACGAGGTGTCGTTCAGGGACGGAGACGTCATCATCAACGCGCAGCACATCGACGAAGGCTGGATGTACGGCACCGTGCAGAGAACCGGCAAGTCCGGCATGCTGCCGGCCAACTACGTGGAGTGTTGCAGCTAGAGGGAGAACAGACGGTGCCGCCCACCCGCAGCGTCTAGCATCAGCAGTTGGTGATGTTCAGTTACGAGCTCCAGATGTTTGCAGATGCTCCACGGGAGGTCGAAGCGAACTGAACATCACAGACTGTCGATGTGAGAGGAGGGAGAGCAGGGAGAGGAAGGAGAGGATGGAGGAGGGAGAGGAAGGAGAGGGGGGAGAGGAGGGAGAGGAAGGAGAAGGGAGAGGATGGAGAAGGGAGAGGAGGGAGAGCAGGGAGAGCAGGGAGAGGAAGGAGGAGGGAGAGGAAGGAGAAGGGAGAGGATGGAGAAGGGAGAGGAGGGAGAGCAGGGAGAGGAAGGAGAGGATGGAGGAGGGAGAGGAAGGAGAGGGGGGAGAGGATGGAGGAGGGAGAGCAGGGAGAGGAAGGAGGAGGGAGAGGAAGGAGAAGGGAGAGGATGGAGAAGGGAGAGGAGGGAGAGCAGGGAGAGGAAGGAGAGGATGGAGGAGGGAGAGGAAGGAGAGGGGGGAGAGGATGGAGAAGGGAGAGGAGGGAGAGCAGGGAGAGCAGGGAGAGGTGGAGGTAGACCCAGCATGTTTCATGGGTGGATGCACGGCGCGTAGGACGAGGCAGCAGAACCGTAGAACCGTAGGTCAGTAGAATTATCGTTGAATGACAGGATGTGCTTCTTTTTGTCAGCTGAGGTCTCACCCTCTGCTCGGCACCAACACCACACAAGTGTCCGAGCATTCGAATCGCTCACTTTAATTACTGACGTGACTCGTAGGAGTCGAGCTGAGAGACCTTAACGTTTGAACTGCACAATATGAGAGAGAACAGGCTCAGTGTGAGGAAGGAGGGAGTCCAGCAGAGGGTGAAGGAGAGGCAGCGACTCGCCATCAGAGCTCAGAGATCCCGAAGGTTAACTGTTTCATCCTCCCTTTAACTCACGCGTTGACGTCTGATTTGTTACAACGGAGCGATGAGCAGAACTACCCTGTTTGTGAAGGACTCAACTAACACACTGTGTCTTTCTGTTCATCCAATCAAATGTTTTCTGATCTATTTTTAAGTATGAATAAAGGTTTCGTGTCCAGAGAGTTGAACCCAGTAACCGTTGGTGTGGTCGGAGACTATGAACCGTGGATCTTTTCCTAGCGTGTCTGTGTGTTTGGGGTTTGTCGTCGTTGATGGCGTCCTGCTCTTATACTCAGCCATCGTTCACCTATGTTTGATTTTATAAATACTACATGCAACAGATTATGATTTACTGAGTATTCACATGTTACCTGTGTTGGCTTTGGACGTGTCATGTTAGAGATCCTTGTATTTTCCTACGTTGAGGACTTTCTGCTTCTAATTTAGTTTGTATATCTCCACAGACTATACTACATTTATTTACACATTGTTTTCAATTGTATATCACTCGATCCCAGTTATGTTTTTGTCACATGGTAATTGCAGTGTGTTAGATGTGAGAGAAATAAAATTCCAAAAAGCTCCATTTGTGTCCATTCATTGCAAAATGCATCAGTTTTCATTTGACTCACCCTTGTTTTTCTCATAATTTACACAATAATAATAATAATAAAGTACGTTTTCCAGTAGAAATTTGTTTCCATTGTTCTCTCTGATACTGAGCATTTATCGTGTTTTATTACATTGTCCTTTATTAATCTCACCTAACTCACCAATCTGCCTCAGCGCTGGGCCGATTCGGACACATTACGACGGGTTGCAGATTTTTCCGTAACACCTTCCGGTGTCTTTTGCGCATGCGTCGCTGCGATAGTAACGGAAGCGCGGTTCTCACAGCCGCGGACCGAGTGACGGACCTTGACGGACTCGCTGTGATCTCCGCTCCAGAACCATGAGGTTTCTGCCTAAGCTCCTGCTGCTGCTGCTGCTGGCCTTCCCGGCGACGGTCCTCATCGAGGGTAGGTCTGCGCTACGGCCGCGCAGGGGACGAGTTACGCGGATGCGTTGTAGCCTCATACGCTAGTGTTAGCTTGTCGGCTAATAGCGGGCTAGCCGCGGTGGAGAAAGAGGAAGGCCCTCAGCGCTGGCACGCGCCAGCTGAAAGTACATGAAATGGACGATTTCCTCCAAAGTGGCCGCTTTGTTAAACGTTTGGTTTGTAGCAACTCTCCGGGCTGTTTGAGGGGATGTAGGCAGAGCAGAGGTTCCAGCTGGTTGCGTGCAGCAGCTCCGCGCCCTGCTTAGACTGACGTGTCCTTACTGTTAGCCTGGAAGCTAACTGACACTCAGGCGTCTTAAGCGTCTTAACCTGCCTTCAGTAAACAACGTGTTGGTGAAGCTACTGGCGCTAATTGGCTGGATATGATGAGAGGCTCAGTGCTGGGTGATGTCAGAGGCTCGTCCGGGGTCAGATGTGTGGGGATGAAGCTTTATGGGCAGAGCGGGATTAAACAAATGCAACAGGTTGTCAAACAAGTGGTCTGATGGCTCACTGCCTCATTACAGACCAGGGCGACATGTTCGGCTTCTACAGTCATCTTTTCTCACCCATCAGGCCCAGGGGTCAGTGCTCAGGACCTGACGGAGGACGAGGAGGCTGAAGCCGTGGACGAAGATGTGGTGGATGATGTAACGGCTGAAGATGAGGACGATGAGGCAGAAGTAGAAGATGACGACAATGCAGAGCTAGTGAGTGACAGAGTTGGGAATATCTGCAGCTGATTCATGATTGAAGCTTGACCGGTTACCCTGTGAAACTGAACCTGCATCTCTGTTTAGACGGAAGAAAAGGAAGACGAAGAAGACGCGTTGGTTGGAGAGGTGAAGGCTTCTCCTAACGCAGACACCACCATCCTGTTCGTCAAAGGAGAAGGTCGCCTTCTGTTTTCTGACCCGTATGTTTAATGGTTTTTGGCCCAGTTTAATTTCTACATCTTTGATCCATGTTGTTATTTCCCCCCAGACTTTCCAGCCAACAACATCGTCAAGTTCCTGCTCGGCTTCACCAACAAAGGATCCGAGAACTTTGTTGTTGAGTCTCTGGACGCTTCTTTCCGTTACCCTCAGGTAAGTTCTCACCTGTAACTCCAGCTTCAACAGTCGAAGCAGTTTGAGCGACACTGTCTGACGTGACCGTTGTTGTCCCCGTCAGGATTATCAGTTCTACATCCAGAACTTCACTGCCCTCCAGCTGAGCACCGAGGTTCCCCCGGGCAGACAGGCCACGTTTGAGTACTCCTTCATCCCAGCAGAGCCCATGGGAGGGCGGCCGTTCGGCCTCGTCATCAACCTCAACTACAAGGACGGCAATGTACGGAAAATCCTCACTGGTTAGACTCATAACTGTTGCTGTGTGTTTATCACGATTCCAAATAAAATCCACCGGGGGATTGGCCGTGCTGCAGGCCAACAGTGGGGTGAAAGCCCAGAATCCTTTGCATGCATCTCTCCCTCCATTGTTGTTCTCCCAACCTTCTCTCCTCGTGTCCTCCGTCTTATCGCCTTTTACTTTTTCTCTGCAGGGAAACATTTTCCAGGATGCGGTTTTCAACCAGACAGTCACCATCACTGAGAGAGAGGACGGCCTGGACGGAGAGACGTAGGTCATCTTGTATTGCAGTCGGCTTTCTTCACCCCTGCTGGTTTCTTCTGTTACTTTATCTTTCTTCACCCTGTCTTTTCTCAGGATCTTCATGTACGTCTTCCTGTCTGGACTTGGTTTGTTGGTCATTGTCGGCCTTCACCAGCTGCTGGAGTCCAGAAAGGTGCAGTTAGGTTCATTATTTGAAACTGCAAACCACCATGAGCTTGTTTCACTGTGGTCGAAGTCAAAGTTATTCTCTCAGTATTTTTGTTAAACTCTGCCCGATAACATATGTGATGAGTTTCACCAGACGAACAGCGTTAACTGTGTCCTGTGTGTGCAGAGGAGACGCCCGGCTCCAAAGGTGGAAATGGGAACGTCGAGCCACAACAACGTGGACCTGAGCTGGATCCCTCAGGAGACGCTCAACCAGATCAGTACGTATTCTCTCTGCTGTCTGTGTGCACGTACGTCCTGCACAGCACGTCTCCTCACGAATGCTGCTTTACCAGGAGCCTTTTAGACGCCAGGGTCGTCTCTGTAGCCTCCAGAGATTTAGAACCTGTAAACAAGGGGTCGTTGTTGAGTAAGTATAAAGATCTGGGCCTTAAAAAAGGTTTACTTTTTTAAAGAAAGAATTTCATCTTCACTAACGTGCATGTGGAGTCAAAGTTAGTTTACTAGTTAAGTAATTACAGCCTGATGCTGGAGACTTAACATGACAGCAGCCACGGCCTCACTTTGTCCTGAGTGTTTGTTTTCCTCACAGAAGCAGCTGCTGGTTTTGTGCAGCCGTCTCTGTTCTCTCCCTGCCTCACCTGTTTCTGAATGACCTTTAACCTTCACTGTGCACGAGGGTCGCTCACGCTTTTTTCTCCCTCTGCTTCTTCGCTGTCACACTTTTCCTGCGTCTTCAGTGCAGAGTCGCAGAGGTGAGGCCTGCTTTCGTCCTGTGTGTGTGTGTTGATGTGTTAGTGCTCAGATCGTTTCCAGATGCTCTGAATGTCGTCCCACTTAAATTTGTAGTAATAACAGACGGATCATCTACGTTGGTTAAAGTCTTGTGAGCGTCTCAACCAGGTACCAGGGATTTGTGCTCTTTAGTCAGCGCCTCATAACCGATATTTATCGACATTATGACACTGGCTGGTCGTAGCAGGTAAAGTCCATGTTTGACGGGAGCTGAGCTTTATGTCGTTGGTTTTGATGTCAGCTTGGTAAAGTCTTTCTATGCCTCGTCATTCAGCCAAACATTCGTCTGAAAAGGTCCAACGTTGAAGTTGAGCCAGTTGGACGCTGGAAGAAGCTCTCTCCATGAGTGGGGGGGGGCGTAGCAGAGCGTCTGCAGAGAACCGGGGGAACTAAATGTAGTCAGGGACCTGTTCAAACCGTTTAATTCAGATTTTTTATTTCTGTATGGCGCCTGAACAACTGTCTGACTTTAGACTTTCTACATTACAAATAGTCATCAGAACAGAGTGTTTAAACCAGTAGGCCTCACTCAACCGTGCTCTGTCCTCTCCAGACAAGGCATCTCCAAGAAGATCTCCTCGCAAGAGAAACCAGAAACGCTCGGCTGGTTCAGACGAGTGACGGACGGACGGACGCCGCCTCAGCAACAAAACTGGAGGAGGAGGAGCAGCGGGTGTCCTGCTGAGAAACTTTAATCGGTGCCAAGCACACGTAATGTCTGGCTCCATCTTCAGCTTCAAACTGTTGAACACACTCGGCCCCTTTTTGTTAACGATTGCTGTTTTCTGAAGCTGTCACACGAGGGACAGGATCCAGGATAAAGGTTGTTTGTTTTCTTTCAAGACTTGATTTGTTGGAGCCTTCGTTGGTTAACTGCTGATGAAATCATTTTAGTTTATCACCTCCACTCTGGTGAAACCAGTAGTGACTTTACTGATCACTGATTGTCCAGTAGATTATTTCACAGGGATCTAAGACGTTTGTTTAGTTTTCCAAGTTGTCTTTTGACGTCCCTGGCGTCAAATAGTGCCAGAACTGCCTGCAGTTGGTTTTGTTGTCTGTGTGGTTCTGCCTTCGCAGGCACATTTGAGCCTGTTCTGCTCCAGCTGCTCCGGCTATGATTGTTCCGTCCTTTGCTCATTTGACTCCTCCGAGCTTCCTGATGCTCGCTCTCAGAACATCTGCGACGCTCGTGCTCTTTGTTTCAGTAATTCAGCTCTAACACCAGACACACGACATCACAGAGTGAAAGACTGACTGGTCACGTCAGCATTGATCCTTGATTCAGAACTAGACCCGTAGACTGAACACGGCTCTGGACCGATTCTGATCCTAAAGTTCGTTACCTGCAGGATGAAGAAAAGCATCATTATCTGAAACGAGCCACCGTTGAGTCCTGAACCTCAGTCTGAGTCGTGGTGAAACCTCTGGGTTGCGAGATGAGTGAAGGACGGAGCAGCTTTACTCTGATTGTGGGTCAGCCCTGGTTCTGCAGCAGCTAACGGTTCCGACTCAGAGCCGTCCGGTCGGACTCTCTCTGTCTGAACCCTCAACTTGTGCCTGTTGCTTTTCTTTCCGTCTCAAGCAGGTAGTTCAGAATCAGAAAACTGTTAATCGAACGGTGACTTTGTCTTTTGGGTTTTGTCTGTTGTTGCACTGGTGTAAATATTGGCTGGAAGCATGTGAGAGAACAGCTAATTTATTGGCCTGTCGGATTGAGCCTTGGAGGGAGGGGTGTCTGTCTTTATCTGTACCACTAGGGGGCGTCACTGGCCGACTGGTTTCCAGTAGCTCTGGTTTGGTGAGTAACTGGTCTCCGGGTTTGGTTGGACTCAAACCTCGGGCTCGTTTCAACCACTCCGCCTTTTGTTTTTTGTTTTTTATTGACGGGCTGTTGTTCATAGAAATGGATTTTTACGTTTGTTTGCTTTTAAACTTACTGGAAAATAAACTTTGATGATTTGCTGAAGTTGTGTTTTTTACTCCTTATTTAATGATTTTGTTTTAGCTGCAGATGGAAACGTTTAAATCAACTTTAATGGGAGGATTTTGTGCTTTTTGTAAAGTCTGAACGTGATACATGAAGGAAGGTTTAAATGCCTCCGGTCTCTCCAAAATCTGGTCCCGGGGCTTTATTTCATAGTTCATTTATAGTCATATGTTTCTATGACGCAAACGTTTCCAATGACATATTTGTGCTTTGAGTTTAACGCCGTGCTTTGGTATTTGCTTTAGTAAAGGTCAGTCAATGATTGGTGCACACCACGTTTCGCTAGTGAAGTGTATTTGGACTCCCAGCGGAAGGAGGCTGGTGTCTGCTTTCTGCCTGGACCGAGGAGGAAGAGTTCGGCTGAGCGATGGCGCCTCTACACCAACAGCCCATAGTGAGGTGGATCAGAACACGAGGCTGCTGAGGCTGCTTGGCCGTGTTCCACCTGGGCTGAAGTTCCTCCTGCTGGTTCTGTGGGGTGTGGCGTCGCCTCACGTTTACTCTGGCACACGCTCAAAGATGTGACGAAGCAGTTTCCTCCAGTCTGGAGCGAGAGGACGAGGCTGTTCTGGCAGAGAAGCACAGGTCCGAACCGCAGCACAGGGTAAGAGGAGACGTGTGGGATCAGAACCAGCTTTAAATTCTAGAATCAATGTACTTAAATGAGTTTTGTTGTTCAGAGGAATAAGCCACCGAGCGCAAAGTGGCCAAACCTGCTCCTGAGAACAATGTGTGTTGCTGCGTGTGTCAGTTCTGTGGCCACTGGGTTCGACGTGTTCTCCCTGCTTTTGGTTAATGTTCTCCAGCGTTTGTTCATGACGACATCGTACAATAACTCAGAGGCCAAAGGTTAGTCTGCGTGTGAGAACCAGGCGCAGCAGGATGGAAGCCTCTGCTTCCACTCATCAGCAGATCATTTGGAGAGAAAAGCTTGTTATTGTCTCAGAGGCTGAAGGACAACGACGCTGCTCTGACGCGTTTCCTCTTCAACGACGAAACGTTGGCTTTAACTTGAGCTTAATGTGGCACTTTTACATAAATGACGTCTCGTCACAGCAGGAAACAAACACCACAGGTCAAGGACTGTTAAGATCCGTAACCACCTGTTTGCTCGGTTGTAGTCGTTGCAGGTGTTATGCCGACGTCAGCCTGAAGCTCAGCGATGGAATGGAGGACGACCGACGAGGAGACGCCGCCTGCAGCCTCCTGCTGCCTCCGGCGCCACCACCCGCCTGCACAGTAAGACCCGCTTAGTCAGCCTCAGTTACCCTGGAGCCTGCGTCACAGCCGCGTCTTCCTGTTCCACAGTGACGGGCGGCGGAGCGGCGGCCTGGTGTTCCCCGCGGCGCTGCACCTGAACCGAGACCTGCTGCAGCTCAACGGGAACCTGGAGCCGTGTGTCAAGAAGTAAGAGCCCGATACGTCCGACCGTCTGGGCTGAACCGTGAGGGACGAACGGTAGGACGTGACTCACTGGTCGATGTCATTTCAGATGCGTGTGTGTGAGGACGAGCAGCAACGACTTCCGTCCATATTTCTAGACGGGCCGTGCTGTTCGGCTTTACATGGGAGGTCAAAGGTCAGATCAACATCGCGCCACCAACTCCTGTGAGCTGAGAGCTTCTCTCCCACTGTTTCCGTCATCTTCCATTAAGAGCAGACGACTCTCATACAGCGAGACGCCGCCTCATCTCCCTCGTATCCGATGGGATTTTACTTCCCCACAAACATGAGAACATTCTGGTCCTGCGCAGTGGTTTCTGGGCGTTTTTACCACCAGGGGTCACCAAACTCAAACGTTCACAGACCAGGGGCTCCAGCAAAGCCACGTTCATCCTCTGGGCTGTTTGGTCAACACGCTGAAGCTCAGATGTTTTGCTTCATCCGTTTGTCGTTTCTGTTGACGATGCATTTGTGTATTTTCTGCATTTGCATGTTTTTATAATGATCTCAGACCTCTTTGCTTTCATGCTGTGTGTTCTGTTGTGTTCTTCCTGCCGTCGTATCATTTGTAGATGTTTTCTGTGCAGTAAATATTAAAACTTTCCCTGAAGTGAAGGTTACTGTTGTCGTTTATGTTCATATTTTCTCTCCTGCGGCTCCTGGGCCTGGTCTGCTGATCTGGGTTCCACTCGTCAGGCGGGTTGGTTATTGTGGTGCTTGGTTCTGGTTCTGGTGTCAGTCTGACCTCAGGCTGAGCCGCGGGTCAACGGTTCCTTAAATTCAGTGAAAGCTAAACCAAGTCTGGAGAGAAGGTTGAAAACAGAAGAGGGAGACTCCAGCTCAGCATCTGGACCCGTTTCACACCTGCTCCAGAGAAGGGAAGTTCAAGACACCGAAGGCGAGTTCTGCCCTGTTCTGTTGCTGCTCCAGTGTTAATATAATAATATTCATCCGGGTTCCGTTCACCAGAACCTTCTGTCTGATCAGAAAAAAAACTTCTGCTTCAAGTTCTAAGACGACTTAGTCCAGACAGCCTCAGTGTGTGTGTGGAGGCGTTTCTTCAGTCCATCCTTTAGTGTCTTCAACTGTTTTTAGACATATAAACGTGCGTGCGCGCGCGTCTCCTCGGTCGCCACGGGACTTGGGTCGTAACCTCGCGATACTCCCCTTGTTTCCAGCCCCCCCCTCTCTCTCCGCGCGCGTCCAGGGGGCGATCAAGCGGCGGGGATGAGGGAGTCCGGGCGCTCAGTCCCACCACCCGACGCACCGAGGCGCAGCGCCGCGTCCAGTCTGACGCAAACTTCGCACTTTCCTCCAAATGTTTTGTCCTGAAAGTAAAACTGGTAGAAAATCGACATCTGGATCTGCGAGGGAGACTTTTTGACATTTGGAGGCGGCAGTTCATCTAATTATCCCACCTGGAGAAAAGCCTGCGTCTCCGGAGGTGGAGGAGCGTGTTTGGATTAAAGGGGAATAACAGAAAAGCTGCAGCCGCCGCTGGAGGATCGAAGCGGCTGAAAGATGCCGGAGGACGCGGAGCGGACGCAGTGAAGCCGCCCGGTGCGCACTTCCCCTGGACTGGACCGAAGCGCCTCCCGGCTGCTGGAGGGACCCGTCCCCTCGGTCACCACGGCTCGCTCTGCTTGGATTAAAAGCGCTCGGTCATAGAAGCTTTTTGAGTTTTTGTAGGTTTCACTCAACACTTTTGAGTTGGTTGGTTTGCGCTGCGGAGTTTGTGGCTCATGGATCGGCCACTTTGCGCCCGGGCTCCGGGTGGGATGTGATGGTGTGAGGAGCTCGACCGCAGCTCAACGCAGGAGTTTCACATGTGAGTACGCGCGTTTCTCCGTGGATCCAAACACCTGCGTCTTGTTTCCTAACAGCTTGACGCGTTGCAGCTCGACTGAAAACTTTCATTTACGCACCGGGTTCATTCCTCCTTGAAGCGACGCGGGTTCTTCTGTTCCTCCGCTGCTGTTGAACCGAACCGAGCCGAGCCGAGCCGCTGATTAAGCGTCGTAGTTCGGCCTGTGGCAGATTCCTGCTGGGACCAGACTCGGTTTTATGCTCAGCGTTTGAAACTTGGTGAATTGACTGTTAATGTCTTTCCTTCGTGTGTTTTCTTGGCGCTGGACGTTCGTGGTTGACCTCTGCCTGCTTTAGCTGCTCACTGTGACCTTGGCTAATACGAGTCTTTCTGCATCTGGTGGGTTTTCTCTTTCTCTGTCCATCATCACTTCTGAGGCTTTTTCATGACACAAAAACGCCACCGGTTTGACCTGCAGCTGTGCTGATGACCTCTGACCTTCCACCTTCTGGATGAATCTCTTGTAATCAGGTTGTGCAGCAGCAGCTGGACCAGTGAATCTGGACAGAGCCGACACCATTAAAACTCATGATTCATTAGATCCGGTCTGTAGCGGACGAAGCTGCAGCTACGGCTCAGATTAGGTCCGACATCCTCCCCCGACTCGTGCCGCGTCCTTGAGCGAGACACGGTCGACAGTAGATTAGAAGTCGTGACCCCTGACCCCTGACTCTGGTGGGAACAGCACCAACAGTCACTGGGTCTTCTTCTTTAGGTTGAAGTCTGTGCGTTGGCTCTGAGGGTCCGGTCCAGTCGGCCGGAGACTGACTAGTCCGACGTATTCTGACAAAGGTGAGGCCGGTTCCCTCTGTTTCCTCGTGGAGGTTAGAGGCCGTGACTGAGCGCTGCAGCCGACAACAGGTGTCCCAGCCTGTGTGTGTGTGTGTGTGTGTGTGTCAGCTGAAAAGCCCCACACGGCGTTTGTGTGCTCGCTCAGTGTTTGAGCAGCAGGTCTGACCTTTGCTGTGCTCGGCTCTGAGACAACACGAGCTGCTGTTCGACGCGGTGACATCAGTCCTGCAGGTTCCTGCTTATTATCTACAACCTTTGTGCGGTGAAGGCGCCGTATGAAACCCGAGGCGGCTCTATAGCTCTTATTGTGCAGATTAAAAACCCCCCTGAGCCCGGACAATCCAGCTCTCAGCGTTTGCTCTGCATTCAGGTCCTTTTTGTGTTTCGGTGCGTGTTAACCGCTGTGAGAGACAGACGTTAATGTCACGTCCCGTCCGATGTGAAAGCCTCGCTGTTCAGAGCTTCACAAAGAAGTAAATGGTCCGCAGCCCTGCAATCACAGAACCTGGGCTTGTTTGAAAGCCAGGACTTTTCCAGGAAGTCCAACAGTCCAAAGAGCTGCTGTTGGTATTAGACGTGTTCTCTGTCTCCACCTGGTTCAGTCCGGTTCATCCGGCGGCTCCGTGTCCGGGCTGAGCTCCTCCGCTGCTCTAATCCTCTCTCTGCTGCAGAGCCCAGAGCTGACACTTTAATTATCTGTTATTTGTCTGTTAAAGCAGAAAGACTCTTAAAAGTGACGCCGCTTCACTTCCTGTCAAACCCGAGGAGACGACGGAGTCAGCAGAGCTTTTATCGTCCCGAAGTTTAACTTGTCGAGCTCATGAATAAAATATCCGCCCATTTATTAAACGCGTCTACGCGTGAAACCTTCTGTGGTAAAGACGTGAGTCCACACCAACGCTGGCCTCAGTGTGCGGTGCTGCTGACACGGTTCTGGATCAGCCACCAGTGGAGCCTGTTGTGGCCCAACAGTCGGGGGAAACCGAGTCAGAACCGGGACCTGACAGTCGGTTTGAGGAATGAGGATCCAGATCCAGGATCTGTTAGTAACAGTGTGGACCAGCAGGGACTTTGGTCAAAGCCGTGGTTTACTCCGTAGACGCTGCCGTCGCAGCGGGTTCACGGCTCTGCTCATCTCGTTAACTGGAGGGTGAACGTCAGGGTTTAAATGAGGAGAGATACGAGTTAGTTTCAAGGGACGAAAAGCTTCCAATGCAACCCCACCAGGCCGGAGGTCAGAGGTCACAGGCCAGGGTGTGATGGAGAGGTGTTGAAGCAGCTGATTCAGTCACGTGTGAGCGTAAATCGAATGCGTCCTGACCCGGCTCACCGGAGCCGGTTGCCCCAGTAGAGGTCTGGTTTAAAGCCGAGCCGCGTGTACAGCTGGAACCATGGCGACGGCTCCACCCTGACAACCGGACCCACAGGAACCCGCTCGGCGTCGGCTGCGCTTGTTTTGATTACAGCAGAGACTTTGCAGGTTTCAGCATCAGGCTCGTTAGTCGCGTGTCTTCGAGTCAGAAGCATCAGAGTCCAGGCTCCTAGGTGAAGCCAGTTACTGGGTCCAGGCCGGTTCAGCCGGACCCCGGACCACAGACGCGCCGTCGCTCTGGTCTGTAATAAATGACAGGCCCCCGCTAATGCAAACAGTCATAATCAGGATAAAGCCGTGTTTGCTCAGCTGAGTCCTCGGCTCCACTCAGTCAGTGAATCGTTCCGTCCACTGAAAGAAAGAAGAGCAATTATCTGACCTGGACTTGAATTGAATTACTCGTATCGATGTCCCGACAGAAGCTGATGTAGATCCAGACGCTTGCGTCTGAGTTTCCTGATGTGGTGACGCTTGGAACCGGTTGAACCAACGCTGACGACCTTTGTATCTGTGCAGAGCTACGGCTGCGTAAAGCCTTAAACTGATGGTGGAGGCAGCAGCCGACCTCAGACGTCGTCATGGCTCCGTCTACTGTGCAACACAAGCAGATATTAATTTTCTGTAAACTGAGATTCAGGAAGAACGAGCTTTGGTTTGGTTTCCAGTAGCGCTGACCCAGGTGGAGTCTGTTGGCTCCGGCTCCGGGTCTGGTTTTGGCTCGTGGATCCATTCTGAGTCTTTTGCGTTTGCTCTGTGGTTGCTGTGATGTGAGCATCGTGTGTTTCAGTAGAAAATGTTGCCGCTCTGGAGCGTGTCCCAGCATGCACTGGGGTAAAGCTGGGAAACGTGTCCAAGCGGACCTGGAACCCAACCGGACCAGGTTTGCTGTGTGTGCTGGACACTGTGACGTCGCCCGGCTGCTCCAGTCTGGATCACATCACAGAAGCGAAACCACCAGGACAAAGAAACAATCATTTTATTTTGCATTAAAATTTAATCGGAGGCGGACGGTAAACAAACAAATGGTCCACGTGTCCGTGGCAGGTGATGAACGGCCTTTAGCTGGAGGCTGCTCTGGCTGTAGTCGCCGGGTCGTCCCAGGTCGCCGGGGTTAAGTTAGCGCCTCGTCCCTCGGGACCAGAATAAACTGCTGAGGGCTCAGGACAATATTAGCAGTTGTAGACTGAAGCAGCGTCGGTACGTTCGGAGCTTCCTGCTGCCTCATGCTACTGTTGGTTGGCTCTGGAGAGCAGCAGCGTGAGGTCAGAGGTCAGAGGTCAGAGGTCGTGTCACTGAACATCACAACGCACCAAGCTGCGTGTTCGGCTGGTTTCCACGCCAGCGCTCCTGCTGCGTGTTCTCAGATGATTTGAAGCCAGGACGCGTGATGGGCCGTCCCGTCTCCCCAGGTTTAACCCTTCGACCTCCTCGTGTCTCAGTGAAGCTCCACGCGTAGCCCAGGATGCGACCCGCTGGTCCGGACTTTTACTATATTCCGTGGGTTTAGCAGCTGATGGTCCTAACAGGACCTGATTTAATCGGCCACGAGGGACGACAGTGAGAAGAACAAGAGAACAGCATGACACACACACGGCGGAGGGAGAACAGAATCGAAGAGACAAGGTGGGGAGGAGACAGTCAAACAGGATGAATGTAACTGGGTCGCGGCGCGTGTGTGAGAACAGGCAGAATCAATAGAAAGCCTATTAAGCTGATCAGCATCATGGCAGCTTTTTGAACCCTCGGCCTCCTTCCGACACCCTGAGGAGGCGGACGTCTGACTTCCTCTCGTCGTTTCCCTCTTTCCTCGAGGCTGCGAGTTTGTAGGTCAGCGTTCCACGATTACACACAAACAAATCTGGATACGTGATATCAGAAAAACACACGAATATCAACGTGGCGGCGGCACCACGTTGCGTCCGCGAGACGTAAGGCTGCGAACAAACGCTAAACCAGAAAACGAAGCTGTCGGTTCCACAGATGCAGCAATTAGTGCATTGACCCATGTGACTGTCACTGATTCATCATCAATTCAACAGGACCAATAAACGCTGCCTTCATACTGTACTGCTCTAATCATTGGAAACTCAGAACCACCAGCTTTTGGACCAAACTGGAGGAACTTCTAGTCGCTGGAGGCCGTTGGGTCTGATTTCTTCCTGATTCTCAGCCTCCTCCAGCTGAAGTGGAGCGGAACGGCTGGTGTGTGTGTCGGCAGCGTGACGAAGCTGAAACAGGGCCACGAGCTGCTCGTCTGACCTCCTTTGGTGCTAAATTAAAAAGAACCTGAATATTGATGCCTAATGAAGGAAGGTGTGTGAGCTGGAGAGACTGAGCGATGACGAGGATGAAGCCGGGAGGTTTCTCAGTAGGAGGTAGGAGCCAGAGACGCAGCTTCTGTTTTAACCGTTTAGAAGCTCAGCTTCAGTCTCTGTTTTAGTGGCTGAACTGGTTCATGGGTCTGGGTCCCGACCATCTGCCTCCTCTTTTCTCCCTCTGTGCTCTCTCCACGCTGGCTTTCCTTTCTCCTGGTTCTGATCCACGTCCAACTTTGTGGATTTGTGAAAGCGTTTCATTCTGCTCTGGCACCGGACGTTCACACATGACTCAGTGGTTTATTAGAGCTGTGCATTAAAAAGCAGCGGCCAGCGTCGCAGCTTTGAACACGGTCGTCCTTTGCGGTGCTTTGATATTGACATGTTTTATTCCACATAATCCACAAAGTTTGCAGCTCGTTTGTTCCCTACAGAACTCGACACACGCAGAGCATTCGGCTTTGAAATGGCCAACCCTCTGCGTGGTCCCTGAAGGCCTCGGGCCGGAGTTGATTTGCAGGAAGTGACTCGACTTTGGCTGCTGTCTGTGTGCTCCGACCTGAGGACAGTTGCTTTGGCCGCTCACTGCCGTTCCACCTGTCAGTAAGGTGAGCGTCTGCTGCTAAGAATATCCTGAGCGGCTGAAACCAGAGGCCACAGTCTGGCCACTGGTCCGAGTCCAGAATCACTGGTTCCTACAGCGTTACCCTCTTGTGTTCTGTGGGTCCGTGTGGGTCGGTCCTTCAGCACGAGCAGCGACGTGGCCTGACGTAAACCCAGCTTGAGCCGCTCGCACGTCGTCTCTGACGACGTATTTGAGCCGCTCCACCCAGAACCTCGTCTGCGTTGCTGGAGCAAAGTCTCCGACCAGTTTGAAGGACAAACGGAAGGACGCCAGTGAGCGGATGAATAATGAATGTGTGACTGTGTGTAAGCACCGCTCACTGGAGCCGCCCAGGGCCCACGGCGAATATCGGCTTCCCACGCCGGGCTCCGGGCTCCGGGCCCGGTGTCACGGCGTCGCCCCAGCAGAAAGGTGATTCTGCTGCCGCGCCTCCACCGGCTCCACAAAGCTCTTCACTGTTTGCAGATTAGCGTCTGCTCTCGTCGTTTGCTCTGTTCTGGCTCGGTTCTGTCCGTCCTGGTTCAGCTGGGTTCAGTCTGATCTTCCCCACCTGAGCTTCAGCCTTCCTGAACGAGGGCTTCGCTGCCACTGGTGGTTGCCAGGTTTGACGCCCCAGCCCCATCTCTGCATTGTCACGGCACCGAGCTGGTTGCCAGACGAGGTGCCAGGCTTTTGTTTATCCCCCTCTCGTGTCGGGGTCGTTCCTTCTGGGACGCTGCACACGCACCAAGCATGTTAGAGGAACAACAGACACGTCACGAGCTGTCGGTAACAACACGCGGTGCTGGAATCGTCCCTTTACACCAGCCCCAACACGGGTCAAACCAGAACCGACAACCCACGACTGGACCCGAAGCAGCTGTAGCCTCCACACAAACTGGAGAAATTGGCATTTTCATTGCAGCTTCTGAACAAGATGGTGCTAATTACCCACGATGCCGCCTGCCTCGCTGTGTGTGTGTGTGTGTGTGTGTGTGTGTCCTCGTGGGAGAGTCGTTCTCCAAAATCAGCAGCTGATGACAGCGAAGCTGTTTGCTGATTCAAGACGTCCTCTTCAGCTCCACTCTGCATTTTCCCCTCATCTTTTTGTTTGTAATTCGTGTATTTGTCCTTTTTGTTGTATTTGTCTTCCTTCTATGTTCTTGTCTGACTCTGCTTTAATCACATTTTCTTCCTCTCCTCCTCTTTCGTCCTATCAGCTGGACGCTCGCCGAGTCTTTTCTCGCCTGCTGATTGGCTGAGAGCAGCGAGCCCCAGGCGTCTGACTCCTCTCCGTCCTCCTGATTTTTGATTTCCCCTGTGACCGTGTGTGTTTGTGTCTAATTAAAGCCGCGGTCCAGCCGACAGACGGACCAGGACAGGGTTCGGACTCGTTATTCTTGTTTTACAGTCGCGGTGCTTCCTGTCTTTGTTTGTGTAGAAGCGTTGGATCAGACGCTCGCACACGCTGAAGCAGGCAGACGTGAAGGACACATAGCTTTCTATTCCTGAGTCTCTTATGTCACCTGTTGAATTCAGTTACTCGTTTGTTCAGGAGGCCGTCGGCCGTAAACAATCCTCCCGCAGATGTTTGCTTCACAGCGTCTCTGTGTGAAGTTCACATTACAATGGCCACGTGCCGGACGTCTGTCAATCTCCCAGCTGAACGTCAGCGTCTGGCCCGTTTCAGGACGTCGGCTCGACAGCTGCAGCCTGACGCATGTTTCCTTCAGTTTAAACGTCTCATGGTCCCTATCACAACAAACCTGGAGCTGAGGCGATAAAAAATGCAGCGTCAAACTGTGACGAGCGTTTAAACAACACATTCATGTGATTAATGTGGTTCAGTGGTAAGGAAGGAAGGAAGGAAGGAAGGAAGGAAGGAAGAGAAGCAAATCAATGAGGAGCGAAGGAACCAAGGGTTGAAAGGCCACAGACGAACTGTAAGAAAGTGGTTCCAGGAAACAGCGATGGTTAGACGTGTTGGTTTCCTTCCACCTCGTCAGTAAAAGTTTTTCTAAACGCGTTTTAAGGCGGATGTTGGCTCAGGAGCGTCTGATGCTGCAGACGACGCCAAAACTCTTTGTTCAGGTCGACCTTGGCCAGAAGATGAACCGATGCCAGCTCCTCAGTGACTTAATGCCCGAGTGGACGATCCGAGGCAGGAAGGGGAAGGAAAGCGAACTGTCAGAGGTTAATGCAGTGGAGACAGCAAGTCATCGAGTGACACGCAAGCTTCAATCTGGGAATGTTCCCGAGATGGGAAGGAAGTAAGGAAGGATGGAGGGAAGCGAGGACAGGAACAAGGACATAAGTCCAGTTCTACCAGGTGTTTAAAGTCCAAACCCAACATCTGAAGCTGTGGCGACGGCAGGTGATAAACAGCAAACGGACTTGATGCTAACGAGTAGCGAGCGCGGCGGCCTGCAGGGGACTCTAAGGTGAAGTGGGTTGCGTCATGGCGGGCGATGCCAGAGGACTCGCTCAGCTAATGAGTCAGGTCGGCTCAGTGTGAGGAGCCGACCCGGACCGTGAAGCTCCTGGCAGTCAGAGACGATCCGTCAACCCCGAGAAACAGAAAAGCACCTTCAGCAGCAGACTGATCGGACTCCCTGCGACGGGCCGGGACACAGGAAGTCGAGCCAAAAGGCGAAGGGAGCGGAGTTTGAAAGTTGTCACTGCATGTAACCAGTAGCCTGGGCCCGTTTGTGGCTCGGGGCTCAGTTGGTTCTGGTTCTGTGCTGCGTCACAGACTTTGTTAGTCAGTCGGTCTCTGTCCCGTCGTTGGTTCTGTATTGTTTACTGAGCCGGTCGGCGCCTCCTTCGGCCCGGAGCCAAACGCTCCGTGGTCGTCTGCCAGCTCCGCTTGGCTCGCCGCCTGATGTCCGTGAATCATTTCCTGCGCCGAGCAGCCATCGCTGTGACAAAATGTGTTTTCTCCTCTCAGGCTAATTGAATTGAAGGTGCTGCATATTCGCTGCTGCGTTCTGGGCGGCGCCGTCCTCTTAGGAGGAGTTTTCTGTGAGCTTCGCCTCTACATCACCCGGCTGTGACAGGACCCGGTGCTTTTAGAGCGAAGCTAAAGAGCTGATGCGATTAGTCCTGAGTGATGCTACATCTGCTGAAAGCTGTTCTCCTTCACCCTCGTCTGGTTGATATGGAAGATGTTCGCCGACAAAAATAGACGGAGCACAAGGAGTTGAAATGTTAATCAAGCTGCAGCGAAGTCTGAGCGGCGCTCGTACAGAGGCGGAGCCTCCACACAGGGAAGAACGTCTCCCGTTACAGCGCAGATAACACGCAACACGAGAAATTTACAGCAAAGCCGACTTAGCTTAGACTGAAAGGCTCCGTGAATGTGGTGGAGCAGGAACCTCTGTAATCTCCAAAGTGAGTTTGATCATTTAAACGTCACGTCCTGCTTGAGTCGCATCAGACGATAATCATATTAGAACATTTTGTTTGTGATATTAAACCTTGAGACTGTCACAGTAATGAAATCAGTGTAGAAGGAGGAGGAAGCCTGAACAAGAGCAGGAGGCTGAACCGGTGTCTGACGCTGTGTGGCCTCCAGCTCAGCGCTCGCTCTTCAAGCTCGTGATTCACACGAACGCGTCTGAAACCACTGACTCATGGAACCACTGACCATGAGTCGCTGATCTCACGCTGCATTCGTCTGTCAGCAGCTTTTTCATTGTGGGTGTGTTGAGAGAAGCAGCGTTTGCCAGAGGTCTGGGAGAAACGCTGGGAGCAGAGACGAGCCGCTGAGGCGTCCTGTTCACACGCAGACCGAAAAACCACTGCGTCCGTACGTAAAGACTTGAGAAGCCGTGACCGTCCCGCCAACGGAACCGGAGGCGTCCAGCTCCACGTTTGCGTCCTTCCCGAGGGCGACGCTCGTTTGTGTTGGTGTTTTGACCCATAAACTCATCGCGCTCTGTTTCGTAACGTCGTCTTCTTCGCTGTCTGTAGTTAAAATCCATCCTGCCCACGTTGAAGCGTCTCACTTTAAAGTTTCAGTCTGCCCCTCAGCCAAACAGCAGCCAAATTAGGAGGAAGCCTACTTTCTTCAAGGTGACGTCCACAACATCACTGGTAAAGATGAAAACACGGGATAATCAGTGGGATGTTCTGCCAGAGGGCCTGGCTCTGTGACCACTGAGGGAGGCAGGCAGAGAAGGAGACGAGGAGGTGAATGAGGAAAGGTAGAGCCAATGAATGAGGGAGAAGATTGGAGCCATAGTGAAGGAAAGGAATTAAGGAAAGAAAGAAGGACACAGCAGAAATAACGAGAGAAGGACGGAAGGTGGTGAGGAGGGGAGCGAAGGACGGAAGGTGGTGAGGGGGAGAGGGAAGGACGGAAGGTGGTGAGGAGGAGAGGGAAGGACGGAAGGTGGTGAGGACTGAAGGGAAGGACGGAAGGTGGTGAGGACTGAAGGGAAGGACGGAAGGTGGTGAGGAGGAGAGGGAAGGACGGAAGGTGGTGAGGAGGAGAGGGAAGGACGGAAGGTGGTGAGGAGGAGAGGGAAGGACGGAAGGTGGTGAGGAGGGGAGGGAAGGACGGAAGGTGGTGAGGACTGAAGGGAAGGACGGAAGGTGGTGAGGAGGAGAGGGAAGGACGGAAGGTGGTGAGGAGGGAAGGGAAGGACGGAAGGTGGTGAGGAGGGGAGGGAAGGACGGAAGGTGGTGAGGACTGAAGGGAAGGACGGAAGGTGGTGAGGAGGAGAGGGAAGGACGGAAGGTGGTGAGGAGGGAAGGGAAGGACGGAAGGTGGTGAGGAGGAGAGGGAAGGACGGAAGGTGGTGAGGACTGAAGGGAAGGACGGAAGGTGGTGAGGAGGAGAGGGAAGGACGGAAGGTGGTGAGGAGGAGAGGGAAGGACGGAAGGTGGTGAGGAGGAGAGGGAAGGACGGAAGGTGGTGAGGAGGAGAGGGAAGGACGGAAGGTGGTGAGGAGGAGAGAGAAGGACGGAAGGTGGTGAGGAGGAGAGGGAAGGACGGAAGGTGGTGAGGAGGAGAGGGAAGGACGGAAGGTGGTGAGGACTGAAGGGAAGGACGGAAGGTGGTTAGGACTGAAGGGAAGGACGGAAGGTGGTGAGGAGGAGAGGGAAGGACGGAAGGTGGTGAGGAGGAGAGGGAAGGATGGAAGGTGGTGAGGACTGAAGGGAAGGATGGAAGGTGGTGAGGAGGAGAGGGAAGGATGGAAGGTGGTGAGGACTGAAGGGAAGGATGGAAGGTGGTGAGGAGGAGAGGGAAGGACGGAAGGTGGTGAGGAGGAGAGGGAAGGACGGAAGGTGGTGAGGAGGGGAGGGAAGGACGGAAGGTGGTGAGGAGGAGAGGGAAGGACGGAAGGTGGTGAGGAGGGAAGGGAAGGACGGAAGGTGGTGAGGAGGAGAGGGAAGGACGGAAGGTGGTGAGGACTGAAGGGAAGGACGGAAGGTGGTGAGGAGGAGAGGGAAGGACGGAAGGTGGTGAGGAGGAGAGAACCGATGGCTGGTTTCAACGCAGGGTCACAGGAAACGAAAGACACGATGCTCAGCGTCAAGAATCATTCCTACGAGTGCGTGACAGGCTTAAAGGGTTCAGGCAAGAATGGGCCAGGTTCTGAGAGGACGGGTTCTCCGGGTACCGGTGGACGTTTAGAGCTAAGCAAGTTCATCCGTCGCAGGCCTGGTTCTGTTCAGAGAGAGCACAGAGCGGACGATGTGTGAGTACGTGACGGGTGGAAACCAGAACCGAGCTCAGCAGGACCTGCTGCACTTCACTCTGTGTGATGAGAGAGGAAACCAGAGCAGGTTCTGCTTTGATGTGGACACACACACACACACACACACACACACACACACACACACACACACACACACACACACACACACACACACGCTCTCCTCTGAAATCAGATTTGTGAGTTGTGAAGAATAAACACATGACAAGTTGAAAAACGAGGCCTGTCCAATCATTCAATTAGGCCCCGAGGCAGATGGCCAGCACACACACACACACACACACACACACACACACACACCTGTTACACACCGTGTCAGCCTCTCGGTGTGTAATCCTATCGTCAGACTCTCTCTCTCTGTAACTCGATGCTCTGTCGCTGCTTCCGACTCTTAATGAGCCGCTATTGTCTCTCTGCACTTTATTACCTGCGCATCCCATAATAATCCCAGTGAAGTTTGACGCCTGTAGCAGTAGTGTAATGAGTGACATGATGAGCTCGAACCCGAGTCTGTCGTGAACGCAGCGTTGCTCTTCTGTCTGCTCAGGTGTGATTGTGCCTCATCACGCCGGCGTCTTGTTCAGGCTGATGATGAGCGAGGTGAAGCGGTGGGACGGTCCCGAGCTGAAGGAGCGGCTCAATCACAGATCCGTCCGGTCGCTCACGGGCTCTCAGGGCTCTCGAATCAAACGTCCCTCAGCTCACGGGTCTAAATATCCTCAACAGTTTGATCATCCTGGGTGTTTATCTGTTTCGTCCACGCCACGAACCCGGTCGCTCTGTATTCTAGGCTGTTCAGGTGGTTCTGTAGCTCACCATGTTTGTGCGTCTCCTGTTCTTCTGCAGCTGGTGAACCGGGCCAGTCAGCAGCAGGATCAGGATGAGAAGATGGCTGGCTGTGTGTTTCCAATGGGACCAGAGAGCTTTCAGCGCTTCACGCCGGACTCCCTGGCGGCCATCGAGCAGCGCATCGCCCAGGAGGAGGCCCGACGCACTAAGCACTACCAGGAGGTAACGCAAACAGAAACGCTTGTTCTCGCTGCATCGCGAGCAGCAGTGACGACGCGGTTCTGTGTGTCTCAGGACCTGGGAGACGTGGAGGTCCTCCGGCCCCGGGCCGACCTGGAGGCAGGGAAACAGCTGCCGCGCATTTTTGCCGACATCCCGTCCCATCTGGTGGGCGTTCCCCTGGAAGACATCGACCCGTACTACTTCAAAGACCAGAGGGTAGGTCACCTAGAAATCCCCATCTCCTCCCCTGGAAGATGAATCGACTTCACTGCAGAGGGGAGGGAGGACAGAGAGGGGGGAGGGCGTCTCTCTCCTCTTCTGTCTGAGGGTGGAAGTGTTTTCCAGCCTGGTGGATTCTGCTTGTTCAAACATTCTGTACAGGTCCACAAACCTCCTGCTTCCAGTCAGTCGTGTTTTAGTTGCAGACAGACGTTGAGAATTCTGTTACCTATAGCAACAGGAACCCAGGGTGGCGGCCGTCTGCCTCGGCCGGTCAGCTAATTATAACGAGTAGGAGACGCTGAGTCAGGTACAGGCCGTCCCTGCGGACCAGCCGATCGCGCCGTTTCATCGGGTGTTAACCGCTCAAGTAGCTGCCGTCAGAGGGAGGACGCCGCGTCCACAAACTGCAGAATCACGCCAGTTCCCTCCATCTGCTCTTTCCGTGCGTCTCTGGAGGGAGCTTCCTCCCTCCTCCTCGTCCGCCGCCTCGCTTCAGCTCAGGTGCGTTTGCTTCCTCTGGGTTCAAACGAGCATCCGCACACATCACACTGTGCACGTTGAACTAGAAACCCAACACCCCCGAGTCTGTTCCGGTGAATATGTGGACATGACAAATGAAAAAATAAAATAAAAATGCGAATCTTAAAGATGTCACTGTCAGGTTTTACCGTCCAAAGCTTCCTGCCTTAATGCAGCGAGGGTTTCATTAACCATTATCCAGGACAAATGCTTTTACATCACTAATGAGCTTTAATTATTAATGCGCTGCTTTTTGTACGATATTACTCTACTGGAGGAAAAGCACCTGGATCAATCCGGTTGGAGCATCACGTAATAACTGCAGTTTCTGAGAGAGAAACTCTGGATTTAACGTCAAATAACAAACAAACACACACAGATTGAATTAGTCATTTAAAATCTAAAGGCATAAAGAAATAATTTATTAGCCATAAGTAGTGATTAATTATTTAGCAGCCTTTACTAGCGTGTGGTTCCTACTTGTCTCGGTGGTGATAGATCGGAGGTGGAGCGGCTTTGATCCACGTCGTGTCCTTGAGCCAGTTGTTAAAAGCTTCTGTCACATGACTGACGTAAAACACCAGTTAAAAACCTTTCAGCGTCCACCTGCTGTGGGTCAAGGGTCACAGGTCAAAGGTCACGGATGGATGATTTTAGTTCTGAACCTGTTTTCTCTCTGTGTTGCAGACCTTCATAGTCCTGAACAAAGGGAAGGCCATCTTCCGCTTCAGTGCCACATCCGCTCTCTACGTCTTCAGCCCCTTCCACCCCATCCGCAGAATCGCCATCAAGATCCTGGTCCACTCATATCCTTTGTCTGCTGCGGTGCGGCGCCGTGTTAGGGTGCGCTGGAGGACGGGGGGCCTGAGCGCGCTTTAAAATGAAATGCGTGTGCTTCGTGAGCGGGATGCCGTTAGTCAGCCGCCCGTTGCCATGGTTACCCAGACTCGGTCAGAAATCAGATCACAGGTGTGCAGAGATGTTGTAGAGAGCAGCAGGACTGATCCAGATGAATTCACGTCAGTGATTCGAGGACCAAACAGCGGTTTAACGCTGTGCAATCATCACGAGGCGGCGTCAGCCTGGAGGTGACAGCCGGACCCGTCCCAGACTCGTCCTCTCGGCCGTATTTCTGAGCCAGACATCATCTGGAGCTGTCAGGCCGACCGTAAACATAAGCAGTAAATACAAGCCAGCCCGCATCCCACGCTGATGCCTGACATCTGACCTGTGGACAGAACGTCCGGCTCAGCTGGGTCCGCGGCCGTTTGACGGCAGGATGCGGTGGCTCTACCACCTGCGTGGACCGGACCGACTCCTCGCTCCGAATGTGAGATTTCCCGCCTGCCACTCGTCCCGCGCCACTCCAGCTCCACGCCGACGTCCAGACGCCAAGCCGACATGACAGATATGACTTCACGCCCAAACCTCGGACACCCCGCCTCCTCGCTCCTCACACTTGTCTATTTTTACCGCGGGTGGGAGAGACGTCGGGCCGGCGGACGCGCTGCTGTCGCGCAGAGGTCGGCAGCAGAGGTGTGGCTGCGTGTGCGCGCTTTCCAGTCACACCAAACATTAGAACGTGTGCGTCGAGTCCAACTCACGGTGCCGGAGTGTCCGTCTGCGTACGAGTGTGATCCAGTGAGTTCTGGACCTGTGCCCGACCACGCTGGCGCCACCGTGACAGGCCGTGGTGTGAGAGCACTGATAGCAGAGAACCAGGACTCTGTGACTACGTTTCCCACAAGGCTTTGCATACTGACTCTGGGTCTGCTGTTGCTGGTTCTGGTGTCAGTTCTCGTTGTGTTTACATTCTGTCCCCAGTTGGTTTAGATTTGGCCAAATACTGAGCTGCACCGTTCGAAACCTCAGGGTTTAGAATGTCACCGCCTGAAAGGCACCAAGTGGGAAATTAAATTCAAGACCTTTACAGGTTTTGTGATGGTCTTGATAAAAGGCAAAGGCTGGAAACAGGAAATATTTTACGTCTCAGAGTGTTTCTCAGTCAAATCACAGACCGTGTCCCGGAAATCCCATATTTATCTAAGGCTGCGAGGCGTTCAGGGACCGTAGGCGGTCTGGACTTCGGAGAGCTAAGGGTGAAGAATGGAGGACGGAAGAGTGACAGCAGGAAAGCAGAAGGGAACCCAGAGAGGGAAGACGGATCCCGCGGCGGGCGTGGGAGCGTGACTTCACGGCTCCGGTGGCCGGGGAGGTCCACGCCAGCAGGCCTGTCATTACGCCAGGATTAGCTCCTGGCTCTGCGGGGGGCGTTTGCGTTGTTTGTCAACCGGTAACCGTGTTATCTCACCGCGCTGCTGCGACATCATCACAGCCGGGACTCAGTCAACAATCACCCACCATCTCAGAGTTTGGGCCACTTTCACACAGGGAGCGTGTTCCTCTGCCAAATTACAATAATTATGATTCATTTATAGTCGTGATTGACAGCTGAGTGCGGTTCCGCCGCATCTTGTGTCGTGTGCCCAACTCGCAGGTGAAAGTGATATTTAGCGCGCCGCTCCCATTATGTGCTGATTAGACGGGAGCGGCTCCCTCCCGCCGGCGCTGCTAATGGCATATTAATTTGCTGAAGCTCACGCGCTAACCCAGAGCCTTCGGTTCGCCGGGCCTTCGTTTGGCTCTAACGGGAATCAGTGGAAGGCGTTTAAGGAAAGCACGTGTTGAGTGGCTTCGCGCAGACACGAGGCCGAAAGAGGCTTTTTCCATTTGCATGTGTGTTTGGCTGCAGACGCACGTTGAAGCAGCTCGACTTCCGTCTTTCACTGGCGCCGCTCTTCTCCAAACTAAGGGCCGCAGGAACGTCCTGCCAGCAAACAGACCCGCCTTGTTTTGTCGTCGTTCCTTAACCTGCTCACGCTGTTCAGTTTGTTCATCATGTGCACCATCCTGACCAACTGTTGCTTCATGGCCATGTCCGAGCCAGCGTCCTGGGCCAAATACCTGGAGTAAGTACTGCACACTCCAAACCTTTGAAACGCTTAACAAACTGATCCACACTCCACTGATCCAAGCTGGAGTCAAGGTCTTGTCATCTCAGCTGAGCACATTCTCCATCGAGTCGCCGTGGAAACACCGGCTGCTGCTTTAAATGTCCTTTAAATGCTGTGGACGTCATGAGACCCGGGTGGCGTGTTGGAATGTAAATATTTCACCGCTGGCTTCCAGCTGTGTTTAGGCCTCAGCTGCTGCGCTGACGTGACCGACTCGCTGCCTCCTGTCTGTCTGTCTTTGTACGCTTCAGTTGAGTCCTGTTGGGTCAAACTTGTTTCTGGGGACAAAATGAATAAGTGAAGGATGTTCGTCTGAGAGTCGAGGCTCTGCTGCTCGCATGAATATTCCCTTCATGCCTTCCTGCCTCCTCCTCGCTGCATCTCTACCTCCTCCGTCCCTTCATCCTATCTTCTCCCTTTTTCCTCCTACTTTGACTCGTCTTCCCTCGTCCACCCCCTTAACACCCTGTCACTTCTCTCCGTCCCAGGTACACCTTCACAGGTATCTATACGTTCGAGTCCCTCATAAAGATCCTGGCCAGAGGGTTCTGTCTGGGCCCCTTCACCTTCCTGAGGGACCCCTGGAACTGGCTGGACTTCAGCGTCATCGTCATGGCGTGAGTGATGCTCACAGACACACACACCCAGCGCAACGAGCTCAACCATGAAACCGTTGACTGCAGCATCTTAATGAGGCTCCATAGCAACAGGACCAGCGGTGTCCGTCACCTCTTTGTGTCCCCCTACAGACACACAGTTGTCTGTTGATTCCCAGCCGTTGGTTCCTGGTGACTCATAAAGCGTCTGGAGTTTTAAACTCGTTTGTTTGAACTTCATCAACACTGACAAGTCACGATGTAAGAAGTGAGGAGTAGCGTGTAGCGGTGGGTCCGCGTGGTTTATTTCTCTGTGATGTGTCGGGCTTCTTGTGGAGCCTAAGCTCCAAGGTTTTGTAATTAGACACATTACAGGGAATATTGCTGAGTTATGCTCCGTATGGGACAGTTTGAAACAAAACCACAGCAGCTTTATCCACTAATGCAAAGCAACACAACATTTATGGTGAGCAAACCTCCCGTTGCTGCTCCTAACGACGCCTCCGGTCGCAGGAGAAGGGCCCATAGGGACGAACTCGAGCCTCCGGTGGCTCAGTGAGGCGCTAGTAGAAAGTCACTCACGTAAAACACACGTAACTACATTCATTTTTCTGTGTTGTTGGTTGTGTTTATCTCCTTGTTTTGATCAGTTTCGGCTGTTGACCTGAAGCAGCAGCGGTTTCTTAGCGGTGATGCGCGTCGCCACTAACGGGGCCGTGAGTGACGGCGTTTATAGACTCGCTGACCTCTGCTCTCGCTGGACTGGATCCAAACGGGTCAGGACTGTGGGTGTGTGACCGTCCCATTAACAACACATCCCACTGGGCTGTCAGCGTCCTGCTTGGGATTTCCTTCCCCGCTAAGGTCACCTCTGCTTTGATGAGTCCTGCTCTGACGAAGTGTGTGATAAAAGCAAGCGCGGCTAGAAAACATCTCGTTTTATGGGAGTTTTATGAGAGGAACAAACAGTCGTTTTCCCTTTTTCTTAAATATGAGATGTTTGGGTGTCCTTGAAAGCACCACGACAGGTTTTTACTTTGGTTTAGTCTCGACACAAACCCTGAACGGAAGCAAATCTCAAACCTGAAGGTTAAAGACCAACTCGGCCTGTCAGAGTCTCGTCCTCCCGGACACCATTAGCGACGCCCACCCTGCCGGCGGCGGCAGCCCATCTTTTTGTTTCAGGAAGAAAAAGAGCGTGACCTGTCCACTTAGGTAATGGACGGACTGATGGGAAATCGCTGTGGTTTGGTTTGGTTTGGTTAGCGATCAGGCGGCGATCAATAAGAGCTGCGGAGCGGGAGGCGCGCAGCGGGGGAAGACAAACGATCCGAATGATCCGATGGGATCAATAGTTGACCCCGAGTCTCGGCTCGGAGGCGACCACGTGGCCCAATGAAGCGGCGTCTCCTCTGCCGCCGCTGCTCTGCAAATTGAAACGTCTTGATGAAGGTGCCCTCAGATTGTGGGACAAATTTCTGTGGAGTCGCATAAAACACCCCTGACGACCTGCCACCAAATCCCAGAGGGGGAACAATGGCTCCACTGAAAGGACGCGCTCGCCATTAACACACTTACGACCTGCCTCTGCTCCTGCAGCCATTTCATCCGGGCCTGGCTGGTCCGTCTGTCAGATCCCAGCGGACGCTTCTTTGAGGAAGCAACCGTCAGAAGGACCGGTCAGGGTGAGCCCGGGGTCGAGCTGTACGCGGAAAGGAAATGAACCTCAGTGTCACTAGGAGAGAAAGGCATGCTGGGAAAGGCAGGTCTAACGTAGATGGCCGCTCCATCATGTGTCCACGTCCGTCCGTCAGTGACGAAGTGTTGATCTGCCACAGTGTCAGCAGGTGTGTGTCCTTGAACACAGGGCCGTCCTGCGGTCAGATGGATCTTCAGCATGACAGGGCCACATAAGTCACCTCTTCACCCTCACACACCAAGCTCAGACACACACCGGCTCGCGCTCGGCCCCGACGCGCCGCTCTGCGCTTTATTAAAGCCAGAGTGATGGCGGCTGAATAAACTCACGCTGATTGATGCTCTCATCCACACCCACCGAGTCAACGTTGCCATGGTAACCCCGGCGCCCCGTCCTGCCCCCGGTGTAATGACATGTTAATGGTCCCACAGAATTAAAGGAGCAACAGTTTATGTCTCTTTAGCATAATAAACCACGGCAACTCGTGGCCGCGCTGATTAAAACTATCTGAATTATTGCCGTGCAGAAATGAGACCTAATCGAGCAGGACGTCCACCGCCGCCATCTTTTAACCTTGGAGAGTTACCGCGCAGAGCAGCAGAGGACGCTGACGCTGGTGACTTAGCCAGCTACTGAACTTAGCAGGTTAGCCTGCGGGGCACAACACGAGAACGTTTGCGTTTCAGTCTCCTTCGTTAATTGTTATTGTCCGTGGAATATTGTCTTGTGTGTGGAGTTATTCTCGTGCGTCTTCATGCAGCTGCTCCCACACAAAGCCTCACGTAAAAGCCGGTAAGCACAGCACCCCATCAGCCCGCTGCCATTAGCGGGCCTGGACCCGCGTACGCATGGCCGGACATCTATCACGCTGCGGGAACATGCGAAGTGTCTGCTTGACACTGGTTCCATACTGGCCATCTCCTCCTGCATCTAAATGGCCTGCTCAGACGGCCTCCGCTGTAATTCAATCAGCCTGCCAGTCAGCGCTGCTGAAATACGAGCCGTAATGGAGGGCAGTTAGCGGGATCAAGTGTCTTGATCTGACCCGGGGCCCAAAATGGCCGTCGTCACGCGGCGCCTTTCTGGCTCTGGCTCTTTGTGTTCGATCTAATGGGTGGATGTTCACGGCTACGGCTGCGCTTATGGACTGAAGCGAGTTTTATATGAAGGACGGAGACAAACGAGTACATAAACATCGACTCCCACGGAGCCCAGCGCGGTTCCCTGCAGTGACCTTCAGAATTACTCTGTGAAGTCCGTAGCACGCGTAGTTACGTTTATAATATCATAATATTATTAAAATACTGAACTAGATTCTAAGCTGCTGCAGCGTCAGCCGAGACCCATCGCTACACGTGATCAGTGTTCACAAAACGCAACGGTTCACCATCTCAACACGCAGGAAACCAAGGTGATGTGATTTTGTCTTAAAGCTGTTTTTCTCATGACTTTTATATTTTCTCTTCCCAGATCTGAGCTTTAATCCTCAGTTTCGCTGCCTGTGTAGCTTTGAATCAGCAGCAGATTTTCAGACTTTGCTGTTTGTTTTCTTGTGTTGTATGTTGACACCCACGGCCCCGCCACAGGCTGCTAACAGAGTTTATCAAAGTAGGCAACCTGCAGGCGCTGAGAACCTTTAGAGTGCTGAGAGCCCTGAAAACGATCTCAGTCATCCCAGGTAAGGCCTCACCGCTGTCAGGGGCCGGAAGGGGCCCGACGCTCACAGCGAGCGACACCGTGTCCCCGTAATGTCGTCATGAACGTCCTCCCGTTTGTGTCCGCCGTGTTCCGCAGCCACGTCCCGCTCTCGGCCGGTCAGCTGCCAGGTGAACCCACCTGGCCTGCAGGAAAGGAGCAGAAGGAGAAGTCAGACGAGTCTACGGTGACTTTTACCCGCAGTGTGAGATTAGCCAGCGACACGGTGACTCTGGAGCCGTGTCGCTGGCTAATCTCCTGGTGAATAATGGCAGTAGCTGTAAATGCCCAGAGCATCCAGGGTGACCGTCTGACCTCCTCTTCTCGTCGGCGTCTCTGGGCGTCCGGCCCGTCTCTGCTGTTTCTGTCTGCTCTGCGTCTCCTTCTGTTCATCGTGGTCACGCCCTCTGTGTTTGTCTGTTTCTGTGCTTCTGTCTCCCGGCTTGTTGCAGATATGTGACTGAGTTTGTGGACCTGGGTAATGTCTCAGCCTTAAGGACGTTCAGGGTGCTACGAGCCCTCAAAACCATCTCTGTCATCCCAGGTGAGAAGCGAGCGCGGAGCGAAGGCCTGCTGGAGGCGCTGCGTGTGGTCTGGCATACTCCCTACGGAATCTAGCGTCGGTACAGATGCTGTAGGCAGTATGTGACTGAGTGGACATCAGAGGTTCAGCAAACAGCAGAAAACGTCACACACGTTAAGGACCAGTTGGTTAATCTGAGCCGATAAACTAGTGACATGACTGTGGGTGGAACAGCTTAATTTATTTACTGTATCTGCCGTCACAACCAGGAGCATTTATATAGTAGAAAAACCAGCAGGTGTCACGTTCTAAACTAACAAGCAAGGACACATCACAGATCCGGTCTGAGAGCAAAGACCTCCTCCAGCGTGTTCATCACGCTCCGTGACACCACTTATCACCCTCGGCGGCGCTGGCCTGTCCCTCCAGGCAGTTTAACAACTGTTCCCACTTTGAAACATGACCCTAATGACACATGACGGTTGGGATGTGATCAACACGTGACCTCCGTGACTCTCAGGGTGGTAATGACTTCACGACGGTGCAGAGGCTGAATAGCTGGGACTCCTACGTCAGAGCCGGCGAAGCCTGTCCAAAAGGCTTCTTCGGCTCTGTCCAGAACCTAGGCTGGTACCTCTGGACTAACCGAGACTTCGGGCCCAGAGTTTTCACCTCTGAAGATGCAGCTGCACAGTTAGAATATTCAGTCCTGCTGATGCTGGCTACCCTCTGTATGTCTTCACACTGCATGTTAGCATGCGGCGCTAATAGCATCAAGGTGTCACGCCATCGTGTTGACATTGTTATAACAGCGTGTGATCCACGTTATAACAATATCACAGTAGTAACGCGTCAGAGCACGTCCTGCAGGAAACTTTACAGACGCCACCAAATTCACCAAAACCTGATTCTGCTCGACGCCGTAAACGTCTGGACGCTGTGTGATTTGGCTGAGGACGGTGATCTGCTCCCTGTGTGTCAGCTCCTGCTGTTTGTACCGTGTGTGTTCTGTGTCACTGGGGGTTTGCTGCTTCTTGGGTTTGACACATGAAAACGTCCAAAAGGTTTTCATTTAACGTTTTTTAAACGATGTCTTCACATGTGACTATGGAGCCGTTAGCTCCATTCACAGATGAATCATTTTGAGCTTAATCGTTAGTGTGAGTCATTAATGAGAAATCTGTAGCTGGTGTAACTGGTCTGACTGGTCCTCAGGCCTGAAGACCATCGTCGGTGCTCTGATCCAGTCGGTGAAGAAGCTGGCGGACGTGATGATCCTCACCGTCTTCTGCCTGAGCGTCTTCGCTCTCATCGGCCTGCAGCTCTTCATGGGAAACCTGCGCCAGAAGTGCGTCCGCAGCACGACGCACTGCATCAACGGCACGCTGCCGGCCAACACCTCCTTCTACTGCAACAACAAGGTCTGGGCCTCCATGAAGGACTTCGTCAACGACGAGGGTGAGCTGTCGGTTCAGACGATAGTGATCCGACATGAAGAGTGTTAAACATACGGTTTCATGTTGTGTCTGCTCTCTTATATTTACTTATAAGAGATACTGATGGAAGGGGGGAGGTTCCCAGTGAATGAGTCTCTGGTGCTGCTCCAGTGTTTACTGACGTCAGTCGCTGCCACGGCCCCAATGTGACGCTGTCCAGTCCGCTATCGCTCACTGCAGCGTGACACACACACACACACACACACACACACACACTCTTTGTCAGGGTGTCGTACAAACACGATGTGACGCGCCAGAGGTCGTGCGAGGTCAGCTGGTATAGACACTATTTGACATTTGTCAGGCGTGTTGACCGGGGACGCTAACATGTGTCTATATAAGCACACGGCGAAGACGCAGCCTGCGCAGAGCGGAGGTCAGGGTTAAAGAAACGCTTACGATCACCGCTGTCAGATGAAACCTGAGCCTGTGCTGCACGTTGCCGCACACGTTAATATCATACAAGCAAGTAAAGGCTGACTTCTATACATGAAGCACAGAAGTTTCTCCACATACACGCTGCTGTTTCTCGTTCCCTTGGTTCTGCTGCTTTCTTCCGTCTCCTCGCTGCTTTGTCCTTTTGTAGTACGATTCCTTCTCCTACGTGTCGTCTGTCTTTGAAGCTTCATCTGACCTTTCCTCCCTTTGTGTCTTTTCATTGTATGGGTAAATTGCGTGTTAATCGCTACTTGCTGGACCAGGTTGAGCTTCACTGTAAACACAGGCAGATCTGCAGAGCGTCTCCTCCGCCTGGTTCGCTTTGAAGCTGCTGATGAATTAGGCCTGATGCAAGTCTGATTTCCGTCGTTGCATCTGTGCGTCTACGGTCCAGCGTGAGCAGCTCTGACTGTCTGATGGGCCTCCTATTCATTCATTTACACTTTGCTTTGCCATCCATCACATCAAACAGATGTTCCCTGCAGGCCCAGGAATCGACCTCTAAAAGCTGCCCTGAAACCCGAGTCCAGCTCGTCCCGTTCGGCTGCTTCCAGATCAGATCGATGGTGGACATAGTCGAGGTTAAACAGTTCGCATCAAGCTGTGTTTGTTCAGCTTGGAGGTCCCGTAGCTGAATGTCATCCCTGGCTGAGCCCAGTCCGGTCTCAAGCCCTGTGTTAGTACCTGTTAACCGGGTTTTGACGGGCGTAAGCTGACCGGAGCAGCTTGAGGGCCCGTGTTTGTGACTGGGTCAGAACCAGGTAAGTGTTCAGATGAGTAGAATGAGGATTAGGTTGATAACGTCTGGTGGCTAGTGACGTCGATCACATGCTGCTAGCACGCTAGCTATCCCGGTGTTGCTACTGGTAGCTAGCTAACGCGAGGAGGCTTTGGGCTGTTTGCGTAATGCTAGTTGTTGATGTGAAGCAGCACTGAACGTTTAGCTCAGCTAGCATTCTGCTAGCATGCTAGCTAGGTCCTCGTTAACATAGGCAGAAACACTGAGGTGTGTTCAGAGACATGAAGCAGCTTTCTAGACGAGTTGTTGCTGCTCTGTGAGATCTTCTCAGATGGGGGTTGTGGAAAGAAATGTGTATTAGAAGCAGTCTGTGGGCTAATTAGCATTTTTCAGAGGTGGGTTTTGGAAACTGGGTAACGAGTTAAACTGTTCCTGTCCAGGGAGGCGACGCTTCTCCTTTGAGCCGGGGAACAAAGCGCTGCAGACTTCACACGGTTCTGTTGGCGAGCGGCGGCGCGGCCTCCATCACAAATGAATGGCTGCGCTCCTAAAACGCTGAAGTGCGGCGGCGTCCGAGACGAACAGGAGCTGATTTTGTTTGTCAGGAGGGAAAACTTCATGAAGAACAGAGACGGTTCCTCATACGCTGAAGCTTTGCTGAAGTGCTGGCTGAAGCAGCTTCTTTTGTTTCTGTGCGATAAGAACACGACTCCCACTGTAATGCTCTTTACCAGAACGCTGCGAAAATTACTCATAATAGCCGGAGTTAAACGGACGTGGTTTGAATCATACGTTGAATAAACGATGAGCATCCTGAATAGCTGCTCCCGTGAGACAAATGGATGGAAATGTCAAGCCACCATTTAAGGTCACAGTTTGTCTGAAAAGCTGCTTGTTCCACAGCCTCGCTCAGAGATTCCCCCTCTGCATCACCACGGCTGACTCACAGGAGCCTGTCGCCTCCACGTCTCGGTCCTCGGTCAGCTGGACGCCGGCTGATGGTTCCGTTGTGGGTTCTGTTGGCTGCTACAGGTTCTGTCCGTCCTGTGTAGCTGAATCGTTACTGGTGCTCCGGGTTCTAGAGCCCGGTTCTGTTATCCTCACCTCCTCGTTAGGGTTGTGGCGGAGCCGGAGCCGACCTCAGCCCGTAGAAGCACCTTACCTTTAACTTCATCAAGCTAAAGTTACGTAATATTAAATGTATGTGTTTTATATAATAACGGTACCACACACAGCCTGGAGGGAAGGAACTGGCGTAGGATGAACCACCTGACCCACGACTACCTGAACTCCAGCATCATAATACGGACTCATTTTTATTTGAAGCATCTTGTGTCTTGGTGAGATGCAGACTTCACCTTCTGACCCCGTTTGCTGAGAGGGCGACCTTTTGTTTTAGTTGTCAGTAATGACTGATGCTGTGGACGAACCTGCCACACGACGTAACGTTTATCCTCTTCTGTTTCTAGACAACTTCTACAAGCTGGAGGGAGCCAAGGATGCCTTAATCTGTGGGAACAGCAGCGACGCAGGGTGAGTCCACACGACCGCGTGAGAGCTGAGGATAAATTCAGACGCTGGGAAGACGTGGGTGTGGACGCACGCGCTGGTTCCAGCTGAACAAAGCGTCTTTCACATTTTACAGATTTAATGAGATTTATATGCAAGGTCAGTTAAGAGACAAGCAACTGAAAAACAAATCTTATGTGGCAGAAATTAAACCTGGCCAAGATCTGACTGTGCCCAGGTGTCTTCTCAGGTATTTTGTGGCTGTGAAGCTGGTGTCAGATCCTCATTAAGCTTTGCTGGAAATCAGTTTTAGTGGTTCAGGTGTTGCTGTTGCCGTTTACCTGTGTGATTTGACTCCAGTGACGAGGAGCCTTGTGATTGTCTGTAGTCTGAGGTTTACATCAGCTCACGGCTAAAACGTGCAAGTGTGGAGAGATTTAGTTTTGTCAGCGAGGAAGCGGTGCAAACGTCTTTATCGTCCCGTCGCTCATGCGCCGCAGCGACTCGTCCCCTTCAACCTCTTCTGGTAACTGTTACAGCGTCAACAGGACTGGAGGATGGAGTGAGAACTGTTGGAGCTATTAGGAAATGTAAACGCAACAAAGACGGAAACAGATTGAGCTTCATTTGGTTCACAGACAGACCAAATAAACAGCAGGCTCTTCAGCTCTGCACACATTCCTCTGAAGTGGAGCTGGAGGCAGAAACACTCGCTGGCGGTCTGTGGGCAGTAAATGAGCCAAAGCTGTTCTGGAACCACAGCTTGTAGTCTGAAATACCTTTTAATTTGAAGTCATTGAGTCCCAGACAGAGATAATCACAACCTCAACCATAAAGGCTCCGGTTGGGCTCTGAGCAACGTCATCCTGGAGTCATTTTAAATATGGAAATCAAACGTCATGTCAGGTGGTTTTATATTTACAAAACTAACTAACTAATTACTGAAGATGAATTCAGTGAGTCAGCTGATCTGTTTACCTTTAAGGTGTTTTAGTTTCATCATTTTAAAAGATTTAGGAACCTACATGATCAGTGTTTGTCTGAAGAGCTCAAAATAGAGCCTCTGGGAGAAACGTGGAATCTGAAGAACGGAGAGCTAAGCCAGGAAGCTAACGGACATGTGCCACAGGGACATGGGAGGTTCGGAGGAGGTGAAGCAGAAAGGAGGAGGAACAGAAATGTGAAAGAGCTGGGGTAGCCAGGAAGAACGAAGGCAGAATCAAAGTGTGGAGTAGCAGGAACTCTGGGAAAGACAGAGGTGCTGAGAGAGAAGAGGAAAATGCCCCACAGAAGAGAGTGACTGACAGAACGGCACAAACCCAGAGCTGTGGAGTCGGAGGCTGCGAGGCGACGGGAGCAGCCGAGCAGAAGAGGTCAATTAAGACGCAGCGCTCGGCAGGGACGAGCCCAAATAAATAAGCTCATAGTTAAAACGTTCTCCAGCACTGGCAAAGGTAAAAAAAACACGCGTCTCAAGTGACAGCGTCATAAAAATCGATGACATCTATGTCATGCATTCAAAATTACACTGAAGTTGAAGTCTTGATTTTCCATAAATTAACCATCTGATTTGTCCTGTTGTTTATTCACTTGGTCTTTGTTGTCTTGGAGACACGCAGGTTTGTCGTGATGGCTCTGAAATTTCTCGCCTGTGGAGGATTTTCTGTCTGCAGAGACAAAATGAGTCGACACTTTTGGTTGAGTCTAAGTTTGCAGCCAGCTGAGAGAGAGACGGGGAGACAGATTTAAGTAGCCAGGGAGAGACATGCGCAGAGGGAGAGACATAGACAGAGAGAGACGGAGGGAGAGAGAGAGACAGAGACATGGGCAGGGAGACAGAGGGAGAGAGAGACAGAGACATGGGCAGGGAGAGAGACATAGACAGAGGGAGAGAGAGACAGAGACATGGGCAGGGAGACAGAGGGAGAGAGAGACAGAGACATGGGCAGGGAGAGAGACATAGACAGAGGGAGAGAGAGACAGAGACATGGGCAGGGAGAGACGGAGGGAGAGAGAGAGACAGAGACATGGGCAGGGAGACAGAGGGAGAGAGAGACAGAGACATGGGCAGGGAGAGAGAGACAGAGACATGGGCAGGGAGAGAGAGACAGAGACATGGGCAGGGAGCGAGGCTGCTGCAGGATAAAGGGAGAACGAGCAGTGATGACAGTGATGTTGATCACAGTGTTGTTTGCTTCCTGTGCTGAAGCTGCTCTGCTCGCGCATGACGCTGATTCGTCCAGCCTGAGGGCAAAGGTCACTGAGCTAACACACTCTGACACACACAGAGTCATACGACCAGCTGCAACGCTCACAATCACAAGTGCCCAAGAGCACCGATCGGCCGCCGATACGCCGGCGTGCAGCACGAGGCCGATCGGTGCTCAGCGCCGCAGCCACAAAACCAGTGGAGCAAAAGTCACATTTCTGTTACCTCCTGGCTCTGGATCGCTGAGCCACTCGTTCTTCCTGGACCTCCGCACGACGCTACTCTCCCAGCCGGCGGCTGTGTCCGGGGGCTAGTTCCATGTTGTGGCTTCCCCTGATGGAGACCCAGCACTAGGTTCAGAACGTCTCCGGTCTCCAGGAAAATTAGACCAAATCCTGCAGCTGGTTCGTTTTCTTTTCTTGCATCTGGCTGCGTCTTGGCCTGGAGACGCGTTGACCCGGCCGAGTCCGAGTCTGGCAGCACCTGCTCGGCTGCACTTTATCTGTCCGCGCCTGCGTCTGTGAGCCAGGTCCGTTTGATTTATCGGCCGACGCTAAGAGATTAAACCCACAGAGGCCCAGCCTCACTTAGGACGCTCCAGATGCGAGTGCGTGCGTCACGTGTATCGTACATATACTGTAGCAGCTCTGCAGAAGCATTCAAACACGTTGTTAAGACAACAATTAGGCCTTGTAGTTTTCCATCGCTTTCATTTCCTCTGGCTCAGAGTCAGAGCTTCTCTGCAGATAAATCTATTTCAGTGCAAACTGAATTGAAAGGAGGGAAACCTGCTGGGTGGGAGCTCACCGCCTGGCCTGCTTTCAGTCAGCCCTGAGTGAACGGAGCCAGTCGCCAGCAGGTCCAGCTGTAGTGTTTTTAATGAGCCTCGAGCTGCGACGAGCTTCACTGACTCATTTCGACGCCACTCAGGTTTTGCTGAACACAACAAGCATCGTGACGTGACCTGTGAAATATCTGCGTGCTGAGCGTCACGTGACCTTGACCCGCCGCTTTTCTGCTGACATGCCTGCGACATGCCAAGCTCACGCCGGACGCGCAGCGGCGATGCAGAGTGACAGCTGGCCCACGGGCCGCCTCGTTAGGCTGCTCATTAACGTCCAGGGCTCTCGTTACGGGCACTCGTTGGCATGCAGCGCGTGACCCGAGAGGGCAGCGGGAGGAAGTGGCGAAGCTGAGAGGAAGCTGGCAGACTGGAACCAGACAGTTTGTCCTTTTATTTTACTCCAGTGTGATTGAACGAGAAGCTTAGTTTGTTTGTTTGTTATTTGTGTTATACAGTAGAACAGTTTAAGCCAATATTTGTTTCCAAGAAATAAACAGAAGCACAACTTTGAGAACACTTCAGACTCTTCACAGGCATTTCCTACGCTTTAAAATATTCCCCCGTAAACAGCACAGTTTCCAGAAGAGGCATCTCCTGGAGCCAAAACGAAACAGGACTCCTTTAAAGAAAAGTCTGCTTCGCTTCAGTCTGGAGGAGTGTTTATTAGACACCAGCCGTGTCCTGCAGAGCCCTGCAGTGGCTCCTCCACAGACAGGAGCCAGCAGGCTTCGAACCTGGGACCTCATTGCTTTGGTCAGAACCCAGTGCTCGAACTGAGGCTCAGCTTTTATCAGGTGCATGGTAAGAGCAGGAAAGAACATCTTAATGGACCTGGGCCATTATGTTGCTCATCGCTGCGGCACCTGCTAATGACCTGTACGACGTGGCCGATGATGCAAATAGTTTGCAGAGATTTCAAGCATGTTTCAAATAGATGATTCATCACACTTCAGCTTTTTATGTCTGCGCATTCATGGGCTGCAAAACATCTTTTTGCAGTTACATATAAGTATTAGTGAGGCTTCCAGGAGGAAGGATTTCACCACAATGCGCAGAAGACTGGAGATGGTCTGGTTGGTTTCTGTTGTTCAGCCTTTGACGTGGTTTTTCTTGGAACCACTACTTTAATATGGCAAGTGGATAAAGTCTGACCATAGCAGCGACTAACCTGTATTTGTGGTTGAACTAGAGGAGCTTTGTGTTTTACGTTGTGTTGCAGAAACCTGATAATTGGCTGCTGTGATCTAAAGTCAGAAGCTTTGTGGTTAAAAACCAACACTCTACGAAAAGATGTGTGACGTCATCAACATGTGAACATTAACTCAAATTAAACATTTTGCTGTGTCTGTGCCTCCAGTTTCCAATGAGAGACTCCATCATTGGCAAGAAGCTGTTTTTCCATTATAGCTGGGAAACAACTCAAACCTTTATTTGCCCCATAATGTGACAAGAAAATACAAGACCCGCTTCAAAAGGTGCAGGTACGGCTTTAATCATCGTTGACCCAGCTTGCGCTCAGAAAGACTCCGCTGTCATCAGAGCAGTTAGCAAGAAATATGGCTTCAACCGACGCTGAGGAAATGGCTGCCGAGGGGGTTGATTTTCCCGGCAAAGCGGGCGTCGCGTAGCTGATATTCATCATTCCATTAGCGAGGCGTTCGCTGCCGGTGGGAGCCGTGTCGGAGCACTCCCAGCTGTGTGGGGGGTTTCCATTCAATTAGTTTAGCCTTCATTTGTGCGTTTCCACCGCTGTCTGCTTGTTTGCTTCCACTGCTTAAAGCTGCTGCCGTGTATTTGTACTTCCTGCTGCGTTTGTGTGTGCTGCCGTGCACATGCCATAAAGATCCCAGCTCCCCCTTCTCTGTTAGATGGTTCAAACATTATGTTAAGAGCTGCAGATCAATGCTGCAGCGTCAGGATCAACGACACTTTAAAATGGGCTCCAGGAGGCTGTGAACGTGACATCTGTCCAGCGTTCAGCCAGAGGCTCAAAGGAGGCTTCCACCACCTAAACGCTGGGCCCCTGGGAGATAAGAGTGTTTGTGCTGATAACGGACAGGTCCAAAGCTCTTCTGCTGCTCTTTTCTGCTGCTTCCTTACTACGAAATAACAGTAGATACAGTATTAGTCCGCTCTTCAATAATGCATATGCAATAAACCATATTTACCGCTGCTTCCTGGGTCGCCATCCATCAACCCACCAGGCTATTGGATAAAGTCGGTGTCTGGTGACCCGAAGCGACGTTGATCCAGCACCGTTCAGGGTTTTCTGTGCGTTCGGTCTCTTCATGTGATCTCAGACTCCGGGATCAATCAAACACTCACATGAGGAACGATGGCCACCCAATCCTGTCCAGACACGGGACGGACGGCCGAACGCCCTCGTGATGACTTTAGGACTTTCCTGAAAGCCTGAAACCCTGGATGGAGACTACGAACGCAGCTCATCGCGTAGGACGGTCTGCAGGGCTGGAAGCTGACACAGTCTGCTTGAATCTCTGCAGATTTTCCTCCAAGCGGCGTCTTTGCCTCCGAGAAATGACCAAGAACAACAAAGACAAACACAAAAGGACAAGTGACACCTGAGCCGCACACAGACTCTCAGCACGGCAGCGTGTGAACAAACCCACAGGATGAGAAGCATCTGAGGCGACACTCTGACCTCCTCGCTCTGCCTACGCCCGACTCCCTTAGACAGGGTAAAGGCGGCCATTTTGTTCATGACCCCCCCGCTTCAACCACCCCCATCTGTGCTGACGGACAGAGCCCTCCCACTCTGCCGTCCTCAGGGAGAGCAAATCTGATTTACTGTCCGAGTTTAAAGCATTAGATGATCCGACAGAGGAAAAGAAACCGAAAACCATAAGTGGCATCAAATCCGTACTTCGGCTTTAAACCCAAATTACAGACGAGGCATTTTCTTACTTATTTCGATGTGAAGAGTTTGATGAAGAACCAGCAGCAGGAATCATGGCGAGCTTGGCCCTGACCAGGAGACACAGGGAGGAAGAGTTGAAAATGAAAAAGATTAAAGTTAAGGACTCTCCTTATGTTGTGGCTGTAGGAAAAACGGTCCTGAGGTAAATGATGGAGTCGTCCAGATCACACAACAGGATCAGAGAAATGAATATTTATTGACACACGATGAGTTGACAGTGTTGACACGTGGGAGCCGACGGTCACTGCTCCGTGTTTGTGTGAGGTCTGATCAATAGCTGAGCACAGAGGAGGCTGCGACAGAGGGACTAAGGGATGCAAAGTAAAACAAGAGCAGCATCCAGCCAGGCCACCTGCCTTCATACGCTAATGCCACGGCTGAGTGACGTCTCGTCCGCCTCGGTACAAACTGCTTCAAGGTGACCTGCCTGCAAACTGTGTGTTTTGATGCTGTTTGTAAAAATAAATCCTGAAAAGCTGGAGACGAATAGCGACAGGAAAGAGGTTCAGAGGAAGCAGGCTTCAAAGTCCAACAAAGACCTGCACAGAGAGTTATCTGTCAAGGTTCTCCTGAGCCACCGCGGGTCCAGAGCCGTCTCAGCCCACGTCTCCGGTCCACGGTGGGCTCGCCGTCCCGCTGGGGCTCCACGCCAGACGCCCCTCAGGCTCTATTTGTGCAGCGCCACATTACCCTCCCGCTATAAATCATTTGGACGCAGCTGCTGAAGTGAACATGACTTAGCACTCTGCGCTATTCTGCAGGAACGCCACCAAGTGTCTAAATCAAAGCTCCTTCCCGTACCACACACACGGGAACGAGCCGCTGCGCTGGGGGTCACACCGACTGTTTAAACGTGGACGGACGCTAAACCTGTCCAGTAACAACGACGAGGGAAAAGACAGACAAGAAAGCATCAGTGAATCACCATGAGTGGAGACTAAGTACTAAGCCTGAGGCTGGGGACGAAGCTGCAGGAGAGAATTCAGTCACTGTTTAGAAGGTGTTGTCTCCAACAACAAATCACATTGTGTAATAATCCTTCATCCCGTTGTGGACATAACCGATTCTCTGCCGTGTGATCTGCTGTGTTTAACAGGAGGACGGATGAAGACGTTCAGAAAAGGTTACGTTTCATTTGTCCCCCTGAGCCGAAGCCTTTTTCCTCCAGATTCTTCTCAGGAACATTCACACGCTGCAGCATGAACATCTCTCCGAGGAAATAAATAGAAGTCTGGCATTTTCCATAATGACAAGTAGTAGACGATGAGTCTGCTGAACACCGGAGCAAAGTTCCACTAAAACTAAGACGGCTTAAAAAAGAAGCGTGAAACCATCAGAGACTGGGCTGCAACAAAGAGCTGCGCAGGTCTTTGTGTGGCTCATGAATCACCAGAACCTTCCAGTAAATGAAGTGTTCAATAACAGCCTGATTAGACGTGTGCTGATGAAGGTATTCAGCAGTTTGATGGTTGGAGGAGGAAGGTCTGGGCCAGCCAAGTTCTGTTACAGCACGTAAATGTCATTCAACGCGCTGTCTGCTTTAAGAATATTTATTAAAAGGGATTTAATCTGAGAGGATTCATTTATTCTTCAAGTCGACAGGTTGCTTTCAGGCGTTTTAGTGACAATATTCACAGTATTGCTCCGTATTCATGTGATCATTCCGCTGTCTCATCACAACGGGTTTGACTGTGTGACGTCACTACCCAGAATGCATTGCGACGGCTATGAAAACGGCTACGTAACGAAGCCCAGCTTTACGAGGCTTCTCTTCACACCTAAACGCGTTTTGAAGTGAGGAGAGTTGCTGAATGTTTCTCCTGGTTCCTGCGAACCGTCGGGATCCGGCGGCCGGAGCGTGTGGTGATCAGATGGTTCAGATGCTCTAATGATCACACGTTGGACACCACTGTGTTATTAACGTGGCCAAATGTGGTGATCAAAGTGCCACGCGCACGGTGACGGTTAGCGCCCGGCTGTGATCAGAGCGCTGGTCGGTAGCCAGCGTGCTAACAGCCTGGCGACCCGCCTCAGCTGCTATTTCAGGAGCTGCTGTGTCAGTGATGAGACGTTAGAACAGATCTCCTCCCTCTGTCTCATGGAAACACCACTGACCTCAACAAAACCGGCTCAAACCTCTGTCCAGCCTGGGACTCCTCTGGTTGACCCCCTGTAGCAGGGTTAAAGGTCACTCATCTGTCGCATACTTTCTTTCAACTCATCAAGGTCACACCACACAAGTGCCAGGCTTTCAAGGACAGGCTCTTCGTGGGATTGAAGATCCAGTGTCACGTAAAAATATCCACCAAAACAAAACGTCAGAGATAAAGTATTTCTCCTGGATTAGTCAATTTTTATGAATTATTGTCTGTCTGAAGCATATTTTGTATGAATACAATACTGTAATTTTAATGATGGTAGAAAATCAAAGAACATCAAAGAATACAAAATTCACTAAAGTTCAGTTTCCAAACTAAGCTAAGCTGTAATACTAAGCTGCAGTCTAGGGTGGATGATAGCTTAGACCTGGTCTCAATCAGACTAATGTAGATGTTTGTCAGTTCTAGTGAACCGGTAAAATGCCAACAGGGGACAAAGTACCACGGAAAGTTCACATGCACACAACCGTCTCCCATCAGAGGTGCCGCAAAACAATCTGCCCCAGCAACGAGCACTGGGATACGGTTGTTATGGCAACGCCAAGCACTCTCTCCCTCCCAGACCTGAGCTTACCTGAGTGTTATAATTAGAGGTGTGTGTGTGTGTGTGTGCGCACGCAGGGGGAACAGCATGCGAACACACACTCTGAGATCCCCGGGTGGCTCCTAGAATAGCCCCAGCGTGTTTGTCTGACTGTGCGTCCACCCCTCTCTCCCCTCTCACCCTCACGCTCTACATTTACCACCTTCTAGTACTTAAAGCCTCTAAAACCTGGTCCCTCACGTCTTTGGCTTGAATGACCGCCAGCGTCAGTTTCATCCCTAACGACGCTGTGGTTCGTGGCAACAAAGCAAACATGGCGCATGTGTTGCTGAAACTCTGTGTGGCCGCTGTCAGATGTTATTTGTGTGTGTTTGATGATGCAGGTGTGTAAGTGCTGGCTGAGGGGCCCCTTCGGTGAAGGCGGGGGGTCTGAAGTGGCGTCCCTCCATTAACACAGACAGAGGTGTGTGTGCGAGAGATAACTCGGGGCCCTCACACTCTGACACCTCCAGCACACACACACTCGGGCGTTTTCCGAACCTCTCACACACTCTTCACGTCCTCGAGCTCCTCGAACGCACACACACTCACTCAGTCGACCGTCACACACACTTCGCATCTACTCTCCCCACTCACATGCCACCACGTTGACTCACTCGCCGAGAGACGGATGGAGGAACGACACGCGCGTCGCGTCCAGAGTGTGTGCGGTCGCCGCGGCCTTGCTCTGGGTTGGTGTCAGTCTAACTGGCATCCAGATGACTGGCTTTACGTGATGGCTGGTTAGTCATGCTGTGTGTGTGCGATGACTTCATCCGCCGTTATCAGCGTGAGCTGTGTTGTTTGTCCTCCACTTATCGCTTGGTTTTGGCCATAGTACTTGTAATATCAGCTGCCGTGGAGGCTTGGAGCCCGTCTGGGTGCACGTCCTCACTGAATTTGCATCGATTGTCGTTACTGTAATGTTGCATCTGCTGCTCACTGGGATTTTGTTACTTGATCCTGTTGCATAACTGTACAGTGAAGCTGGCAACAGCTGCCGGTTAAAGTGAATGTTGACGTTTCATTATCACATTATACTTGTCACATATCACAAACATTTGTTTTAACCATATTAAAGTCAGACTTTCTGCATTTAACCGATGCGTAATGGTGACGCGCTGCTTTCAGACGGACACCGTGTCTACGGTAAACTGAAATCCATTCCTCCTCCATTAGTTGATGCTTCTCGAATACTTAGTTTGCTTTTTTAAATATTTATCGTGTAATCAGATTGTTGTAAAGCCTGGAGCAGCAGTTCGTACTCAAGTTGTTTGTCTGGTCTCTTACCGTAATGTCTGGATAAGTGGTGCAGGAGTTGGACTTAAAGTGTTGTGATGTTTGTGCAGGCAGCTGTTTACTGTTTACTGTAGCTTTTGATTTGAGGGAAGCTTTTTTTATTACAATAGCAGCTACATCACATTTTGGATCTTACATTACTGTGAGGTGTGTTACTGCCTCCTGCTGGACTGGAGGGTGAAGCAGCCTGTTCAGTCATTCTGAAGAAAAAGGTTGTTTATTTGTTTTGTTTTATTTTATGATAATTGAATATAATAACAGAAAGCAGTAATGTGCTGAATGTTTCTTCCTTTTTTCACTCGGCGCATTATGTAAATCTTATATAACTGCATATTTGCTTACGTGTGGCCTTAATGAAGTACCAGCTCCCACCAAATGCTGTGCAGTAAGGCGAGAATAAATACAGCGGAAGTCATCCGTGACTCAGACGTGTTCGGCCAGGGGTGTGCTCATGCTGCGGCGTTGGCGACCTCTCCTCTCTCAGGGCTTTGCTCGCGTGTCTTCACAGCTGAAAACTTCATGGGGTTCAGTTCCAGTGGTTGACTTCAATGGGGACGTTAAAGCTTTAAAACAGAGGCATCAGATGGGTTAAACCTAAAACCCGACCTTTGACCCCGTTCCTGATATTACCGTGACTTGTTGTGACGCAGAGCAGCGCTGGGACTGCTGTGCAGCAGTGGATGTGATGCGACTGTGTGGGTGTGATGAATGCGATAGGATGTGAATGCGGAATATCAATTATGATGAATGTTATCTGCTCCGTCTCCGCCGTGACACATGTGGGTGGGTCCCGCTCGCACGACGACACCGAGCCTCCAGCCGCAAACGCTGATGAGGATGCTCAGGTTTTCATTTTCTGATTGAAATGTCTCTGCACCTAGTTGTTACACAAACGTGTGGTGTTAGATTGCAGAGAAACTGTGGTTCCTGTGATATCCTCGCCCGCCCCCTGATCACTCCACGCTTGGCATCTTTAAAAGCTTCTAAACCAGATTCTGGAATTTCAAAAGAATATGCAGATACTTGTTGATCACCGGAGAAAATATTGAAATGAAATGGCTCGTGTGTTTGACAGACGTTAAACTAGGACCCGTGTGTTGCAGGAAGTGCCCAGATGGGTTCGACTGTGTGAAGGCGGGAAGGAACCCGAACTACGGCTACACCAGCTTCGACACGTTCGGTTGGGCCTTTCTGTCCTTGTTCCGCCTGATGACACAGGACTACTGGGAAAACCTCTACCACCAGGTAACTTCCTCGTACTTGAATTATTATTACTCGTTATCTTAATTAGGCTTTTCCATTAACAAACAAAACAGGCCTCCTATTGTAAAACTCCATGGACTCAGCAGTTGGACTCTAATTACATTTCTACCTTCTATAGAGTTTAATTATTAATCCCTGCTACTGTAAACTTTGGGACATCATGTGCAGGCGGGTCACGACATCGACGATAACTCGGGTTTTCTTCCTCTGCGGTGCTTGTGCCTGCAGACGCTGCGTTCGGCTGGTAAGACCTACATGGTGTTCTTCGTGGTGGTGATCTTCTTGGGCTCCTTCTACCTGGTCAACCTCATCCTGGCTGTGGTGGCGATGGCGTACGAGGAGCAGAACCAGGCGACCATCGCTGAAGCCTGCCAGAAAGAGAGGGAGTTTCAGCAGGCCATGGAGATACTAAAGAAGGAGCAGCAGGTAAGGGTCCATCAGAGGAGACCCCTACCGAGTTGGACACTCCCCTGTCTGACTACCTTTACACTTCTCCTCCAGGTCGCTGCCCAAAAAGCCCCCGACTCAGACTCCCTGCTTTCACCGGACCTCTCGCCTTTTGGGCCGCCTCTGGACACGCTGGAGGAGCGGCGGCGGAGCCAGGCCCTGACGGGGGTTTCTGATGTGGAGGCCAACCTGTCTGAGGAAAAGCTGCTGCAGGTGGAAATGATGGACGGGGGAAAGGTGAGGGAGAAAGAACCCGGAGCCTTCTGTCCATCACGGTAACATTTCTACCAAGCCACTGCTCACGTTTGCTCCTCCTCCAGCCTCTCCACCCGCTCCTCGCTCGCTCCTTCTCTACGAGAACTCGGCGAAGCAGTCAGGTCTCCTCCATCTTCAACTTCCGACTGAGGAGTCGAGGGTCCGAGGGGGAGATGGCCGACGACGAGTCCAGCGTCCCGGGAGATGTGGTGGAGGGCGTCGGGGGCCGGACCTACAGCGGCGGAACCTTCAGCAGCATCCTGCCCCACCCGTGGCCCAAACGTCGACCGAGCACCTACAGCACAGCCAGCAGGAGCTCCCAGGTGAAGCCTCGGCTAATCTTCATCAGAATCATTTTAAATCAGATTAAACGTGAAAGTAATGTTAGGTGAAAGAAGATTTCTGTTAATATAATCAAGCCAAATCAAATCATGTTCAGATTAGATAATAAGAAAAGTAGATTATGACTAAAAGATGGAGTTTGGTGCATTGATAGGAACAGATCAGGTTAGAGTTCAGATGATTATTAGATAACACATTTAAACAATTTAGATTCAATCAAATGCAATTAACATTAGATGGAGGCTGAGTTATGGGATGTCACACGCTGTGATCTGCGGTAAACCATTAGTGAGTCAAGTCTGACACTACTGCAGAAATCATCCATGTCACGTGGCAGATGAAGGCTCAGTAACCGTTGTGTGGTGTGTATTTCCTTATTCAGGGCTCTTTGCGCCCATTCTCGTTGCCTTGGTGACAAGCGTCTGGTGGGACGGTTGGTTCTAACGGGGATCATAGATTCAGACTGAGCGTTCAGATGTGTGTGCCGTCTCTGACTCCTCTGTGTGTGTCCAGGTGTTTTATCCGACTCTAAACATCAATGGGAAGGTGTTTGTTGTCATGGACCAGAATGGGGTTTCCCCGCCGCCGGTGCAGGGACAGCTGCCTGCCTGCACCATGGAGAAGGTCAAAGAGGAGAGTGTGAGTATGTGCAGCGTGTGCGTGAGTGGAAACAATGGTGAACCTGCAGCCATCCAACACTCAGACATGCGAATTATGAATCAGCGCTTTGTATAACTCATGAGCTAAAGACTCACGAGCGCTTCCAGGACATAATGCATTCACGACCCTTCCAGCTCAATCATATTCTAAAGCCTCCTCTCAGTGGTTCCTGCTGGGACCCATCCAAATGTCCCACAGTGATGGAGGTTCAGATATCACATAGCAGCGCTGTGGTCTTCCCCTCATCTCGTCATGCCTCTGCCATGGCATCACGGACTGAAGCGACACATACAGTCCTGCCTTTATCCACAGACTGACACAGCACTGGAACCTGCTGTCAATCCAGCGTAGATCGAAATGTAGGAATGTGGATCAGATACAGAAACTCAGGTTGGGCGACGGCAGCGTAAGAAGAGAGCCAGGCCCGTGGAAAGAATGTTGGACCTTCTGGATGTTTACTGGCGCGCAGGCCAAGTTCTGTCCTGAGCAGCGGCGCCAATCTGATCACGACGGGCGACCAAGCGCATGGTTAATGCTTTATATTCAGTTTCAGCCAGATGTTTGTCCATTTAGACCTTTATTCATTTCATTTAGCATTTCACCGAGTTATCACATATGTTGTACGTAGTGTCGTTTTTTGTAGTAAATACACCTTTAATAAACTTTACACCTGCAGAGGAACCTGGTGAAGCCTGAAGCTGCTGTTTCTCTTCATACTTGTTCTATGAGGAGAAACGGAAGCTGCACATCTGGACGTGTTCCTGATGTGTAGTGGTGACAGCCGATGCTGTGGTCGCAGCGTATCACATTCAGCTGTAGTCCATTAGAACAACGCACTGAACATGGCTCCAGTATGAAGTGGTCATTTAGAGCAGCAGAGGACTTAATGCAGTTTACTGGCCCATTTGCACTAAAGCGCTTTGTCAGGATGTGATGGAGTGAGATTTATGGAACCTAATGGATAAAGTGGTCGGCCCGGCTACGCGGCGCAGCTTTCAGCAGCCTCGTTTCGTCCGGGCAGCACCAGGACGCTGGGCGTCGTCGCTCCACACGTACGGACGGCACTCGCTTGTTTTCAGGCCGAGCCCTGTTGTGGGGAAGAAAAACTCTCACGATCCAACTTCTTGAAAAGTAACTTCACACTAACACGGGCCACTAAATGGAAACTGCAGGAGCTGCGTGGGAGTTCAGAGCAGCGCCGAGTTTCATGTCTTGACATAAAGAACTATTTCTGCTTCTTTGTGTCATGAAGAACACACAGATCTGTCGTCCTGCTGCTCACACTGATGGAGAGGCGAGTGGGAGGAGGAGGAGGGCGCACAAGCGTAGTTGCTGCGGAAATGTCACCATGGCAACGCACACAAGCTAAATTGTGCACAGCTGGCTGCTGTTTGTGTGTGTGTGTGTGTTTCCCCGGTGCTTCCCTGCCTGGCACACAGACGGGACGTAGGCGTTGTCGTGGGCGCCGACCTTTAAGGGCCATGTGCCGCGTCTCACTGGAAGAACAGTTACCAGGAAGTTGTTGCGTAACAGCACCTGAGCAAACGAAGTTCATCCAGGTCCATCTCTGTTGGGTCCACAAACTCCCGCTGAAGACAAACTAACCGGCAGAACTTTATTTAAAAACTGCGCCGACTGTGAGGCTGCTTTGTTAAGTCACATTTACTAGGAATTGTTTTTTTTAAACAGTCTTGTTATCGTGGATGCAGGAAAGACAACACAACCAGATGTTAAAGTGACTTTTTAGTGTCCCCTAGAATGGTGCAGCTGGACACACTAGTCCTGAGACGCACAATGTTGATGTCGTGGGTCAGATCGTTCTTACCCAGCGCCTGCTGCTGTGTGTTTCCAGGGTTTCTCTGTCATCTGGGCCATGCTCACAGTTGAACTTGCTCCTGAACTGAGCTTTGGTGTGAATGCTTTAAATACCGCTACTGCATTAACGGTCTCTCAGCCTGAAGCCTTCGCAGATCACTGATTATCTACTCATTCACATCCTGCTTGTGTTGGAGCAGGTGTCTGCCTCGTCTCTGCCAAGGGACGGTGTGATGCTCCCAGGCTCGATGAGACTTATAATCCCTCCAGTGGGTCTGCCCCCTCCCCTTTTGCTTGGAAAACCTCCACAGGGAATCTTCCATGAGGCATCATGAGCGACCACAGCAGCACAGAGCTGTGGGATTCCTGTCTTCTGCTTGGCAGCCAGAGCAGAGAGCAGCGTTAGAATATGTAAATGTTGAGAGCTGTTGATTATCCAGTAAACTGTAATTTAAGCTCTTACTCTGCGATGCAGCGGCGTCCCACCCTCATGTGTTTCATCTGGAAATTATGAAGTATCCTGCCATTATTTCAGTGAGACACACACACACACTGATTTCTCTGATTCACTGAACCCCAGTCATCACCTGCTTATCTGTTGCCATGGTGACAGGAGGTGCACACACACGTGCACAGAACCTATGTAGCAGCGTTTGACTTGTTTGACCCGACTGGAACGTGTGTGAGTGATGCTGTCACCACGGCAACAGATAAGTGGATGACGGTTCATGCTCAGGAATAAACCTTGAATACCTGAGCTTGTGTCTTTTGCAGCCTCTTTGCTCCCAGTGTGACGACTCTAACACTCTAACTCTCCCCGCCCCAGGTCCCCACGTCCACCACGGAGCTCAGCACCATGCTGCTGCCTCGGCCTTCGTCCACGCAGGGCTCGGAGTGCAGGGGCAGGGCTCTCAGCGCTGCCAGCTACCTCACAGACGCCATGGAAGGTGAGGAGCAGCAGCAGCCGCCATGTTCACACTGTTAGGATGCAGTGAGTAAGTAGCAGGTAAAGCAGAGCCGCGGTTCACGAGCAGCAACTGCGAATGTCAGTGCCATAACTGGACGGTTTGTGCTAGTCGTCGTGGACAGGAGCTGCACGGTGATGTACCATGTGCATGAACCTGAACATGAAGCTTTTTTCAGAGCGACCTTTTAATTTGATGTTTTCACTTTGTTTCCATCAGCATGAATTTGCGCGAACTGAAAAGTCGGCCGCTGCGTAATTACGCGTTAATAAAGAAGCGTGGCCTCGTCTGACGTCTCACCTCACGCTGTGTCCATGCTGCACTTCACGAGGTGTTTGAGTGCGATTGTGTAACCGCGCGTTCGTCTGCGTGTTAGTGCTTCTGTGTGCGTCTGAGTGCTTCCGGTCGGCCTGTGTGTCGATACAGGATTGTGTAAGCGCGTGACCCCAGGGGAACGCTGGCTTTGTTTGTGTGAGACAGTCGGAAAAGCAGAGGCACAAAGGCGGGATGAAGCGGAGGGGGAGCGTTGTCCCGCGTCCCTTCATTACCCGAGTCCCCGTGTGTTTGATGATGTTCACGTCTCATATCTGTGTGCGCTGGCTCTGCTGAGTCACCGTCTCTCCCCTCGGCAGTGGCTGCTCTTAGAGAACAGATCATTACACAGGGAAACATAAACCCAGTGCTGCCCTCCCTCCATGCATCCCTGCACCCTTCGTTCCTCCCTTTCCTCCTCCCTTGTTCCCTTTGCCTCTCCTCTTTTGTCTTTTCAAATCTGTTTCTGTTCATAAGAGAATTGTGTACTTGAGCTTGTTTCATCCTGTAAATAAAAAGTTTGTGAAGGTGCCTGGATGAGTGAAATCATTACTATCTAGAATCTATAATAAGGTGACTTTTTTTCCGTTTTTAACTAAATGACTCGCCACGCGTGCACTGTTGGTGACGTTGAATGATGCCTCTGTCTGCAGCCTGGATGATTTCACTCCTCTGTCCTCTCCACTGACTCCTGTCCTCTGCTTCTTGCAGAACTGGAGGAGTCCCATAAGAAGTGCCACCCCTGCTGGTACGCGTTCGCCCACCGATACCTGGTGTGGGAGTGCTGCCCCTGCTGGCTGAGGGTCAAGCAGCTGGTGAAGGTCATGGTGATGGATCCCTTCCTGGACCTGGCCATCACCGTGTGCATCGTCCTCAACACGCTCTTCATGGCCATGGAGCACTACCCCATGACCAAACAGTTCAGCGACATGCTCAGCATCGGAAACCTGGTAGGAAGGGGGGCTGGCGTGACGGTGGGAGGCCTGCGTGGGGGAGCGTGCATGTGGAATCTTCAGTCGAAGGGTCTGTCTGGACATCATGCAGTAAAAAATTATTCCAGACTGTCTGAATGTTGGTAAAGACCATTAACAGCATACGTGTCATCCAGCCGCGATCACAATTTATTTTCATCATTTTCGAAAAAGCGAACCCTGTGCGTGTGTAAGACACTTGTGGCTCATGGAGGAACCTACATTAGGAGGACGACTCCTGGTGTTTTGACACAGCCTCCAACCATTTTGGACCATTTAAAGTCCTCTGGGTTCTGAATTTCTCTTTGTCTCTCGGTAGAAAAGGGAGGTGAGTTGCAGGATTGGAGCTGACAGAAGCAGGTCGTGTAGCTTTAAACCACGAGACTAAATGCGGTGTTGGACCCTGCAGGTGTGCTGATGATCTGACAGAAGCTGAGAGGTCGATGCAATATGCTAATAGGTTCACCTGACGTGTGAATGGCCCCACGTTGATCACTCTGCCCCACACAGACAGGCACACCTGTTGGGCAGTGTCAGGTCGTCTCAGCTCAGGCTTCAGGCTGCTGCACAGGCCAGGAAATGCTAATGACGTTTATAAGTAGAACCTGTGGTTGAGGTCTGGCCCGTAGTGTGGAGGTAAAGAAGGCTCTGACTTACTTCAACGCGTGCATGTCTTACGTACCAGTTAATGACCTTCACTCCAACCCATCCCCCCTAAAACTACCATCTAACTAAAACAATGCATGGATGGACAGAACCTCACCAGGTGGGTTTGCAGTTGCTTCAGTGAGCGATAAATTACCAAAGGTATTCTCAAGGCCCTTTACTAGACCTGGCAGCACCAGGGTGACGGTGGGCGGCCGTCAGCCTCCACCAGCCGGGGTTAGCGCCACAGTACGACACGCTCGATGCACGGCTTCACGGGTTCGGCTTAGCAGACGAGCTAAGGAACGGAGGACTGGTCGTGTCCCTGTCCCACTGTTCTAGATGTTCATCCACGTGAACAGACAGCCTCAGCACCGAGCCGTCAGCATCGGTGCTTATGTAACCGCCTCCACTGTTGCTGTCACCTCCACTGCAGTCTCACGTAGCCGTTAACCGTCCAAGTCCACTTCTTGTGGGGTTGAGGTCTCGGATGACGGCGGAGCCGTGTCAGCGGGATCCGATGGCTCTGAAGTTCTTTACGGTATAAAACCTCTAATCCTCGCAGATGTTTAGCCAGCATTCGCTCGCCTGTAGACGAGCGTGTGACTGTTACGTAAGGTGGTTTGTGGAGGATCATGTCAGGACACGACTGTGCTGACAGAATCAATGTCAGCTAATGCTTGTTTGTCATGGGCTCTTTAGCTTCGCTCTCCAGCTTTTGCATCAATATTACCATGTGTGTGAGGTGCATAGTTTAGTGGAGGCTTTTAGCCACACAGCTCCCCTGTGCAGAGCCCAGACACAGTGTCTGCGTGGTCTCCTCCGTCAGGGTCAGCAGGTCTTCAGAGCATCCTCCTTCACGTCTGATCAGCCCAGCCAGAGTCCGTTTCCAGAGTAGCAGAGCCTCCAAGTCCATTTGAGATCTGGAGATCCTCGCAGTGACCCAGTTGAACTCTGTGTCCTCGGGTCCAAGTCCTCCATTTCTCCATCTTATTGTTTTTGAACAAAAGCCTCCGTGTGGTCAGTGGGAATGAAAAATGAGCCGCAGCGTGGGCTGTAATGAAGTTTCTTTGTAGACAGACAGACGAGGAGGAGGATGGAGGAGAAACGCTCCCTAGACTCTCACACAGACGTACAGTCTGCCGCTGTAGCTGTTGTGGGTTCTGGCCTTGCTCAGGGGAACTGGGGCAGCGTGGGTAGAGGCTGGAACATGGGGATAGTAGCAGGTGTCAAACCTGCCACTTCTGACCAAACCAGGGATTTAAAGTAAATAAATTCACAAACCTCATTACGCAGAGTCCAGCTGGGCAGTAACCAGCCTTAACCTGCCAGTCAGTGTGTGTTTGCTCATCTTTACCCACTGAGTCCATGTCATCCTCTCCCTGCTGATGTTGACACCTGAGCAGCACATGCACACACACACACACACACACACACACACGCACACACATGCACACACACACACACACACGCACACACACGCACACACGCGCACACGCGCGCACATACACACACATACACACACACACACACACACACACACACACACACACATACTGCTGGTCAGCTGCTGAATCACAGCTTTATCCTCCTGTTACACATCACTTCTATCAGAACACACTATGTGTGCGGGTAGTAGAGACTCTCCTGGTTCTGGCAGCCGTGACACCCTGCAGCACTAATGAGCCGCTGTAACAGTGTTTATGATTACACGCAGTCGAACTACTGCCATAACTCAGTCTGCCCCTGCAGCCTGGCGTCAGGCTTCATGTATTAGGTACGTGCATAAACACGCTGGTCAAGGGTCTCGAGTGCCGGGAGAAGCCACCCGGGTCTCTTCCGGCAGAGGCTGTGAGGGCCAGCGTGACGTGCGTCCAGGCTTTTACGATGCCGCGTAATCAGAGCCCGGGAAGCTTGTCTGGATCCACTGGTGTATTTCTTGTAGCCCAGTCAGACCTCATTAGACATGAATGGATTGCTCCCTGGGACCCGCTAGTGGGTGTGTGTTAAGGCTCCTTGTGCTCCTGTCGAGCTTGTTTAACCCGTGTTTGTTTGCGGTGCCAGGTGTTCTCAGGGATCTTCACAGCAGAGATGGTGCTGAAGATCATCGCTCTGGATCCGTACTACTACTTCCAGACGGGCTGGAACATCTTCGACAGCATCATCGTCTGCCTCAGCCTCATGGAGCTGGGCCTGTCCGACGTGGAGGGGCTGAGCGTGCTGCGCTCCTTCAGGCTGGTAAATCACACGCTCATCGCTACACGTGTCTCATACAGGCTACAGGTTCTGCGGAGTCGACATCCAGACACCAGTTGATTCTGGATGTGTAGCAGGTGTTCGGACGCGCTCTTTGTCGATTCAGGGTGTTAAAATTACAGAGTAGCTGAGAATTAACTAAGACTAAACGAACACACAGCAGCAGTTTGATCTCAAGTGGATGGCAAACTAAGTCCTAGTAGTAAAGAGAGGCGAGAGCTGAGTGACTGACAGCTGAGGCGTCAGAGACGCGGCAGCATCAGTGGGATGTGTGACAGCGCAGAGGACGTGACGATTGGCCAACTTTGCTGTGCTGACAAACGAGGAAAACAAGACGAGGACGGTGGCTGACAACGCCGACCCGAGACGCACAGAGCGATCCTTGAAGCCTGTCTCCGTCTGTCTGCGTGAATCCCTCTAAGTGTCACTCTGGGTATTGTCAAGTTCTGCCAGAGGCGAACGCTCAACAAACACACTACACTTGGTTTGTTCTTCGCTTGCGTGTGTCTTTGTTTCCTTTGCTCTCGTGTCTTTTCATTCTTTTGTTCTTCATCTCGTGTTTTCATTGTCCTTCCCTCCTCGGAGTCTTATTAGGTTTGATCATCTGTTCCTCTCCTTTATTAAAAACAGAAGACAAACTACTGAAAGTCACTCCTGGAGTTTGGAAACTGCCTGTATAGTAAGAAGTGTGTAGTTTATCCCCACTGAATATCGATCGTACTTTCTTACATATCTAAGCAATGAGCAGGTTGTTGCTGCAGGTATAAGAAGCTTTCTACGAAGGTGCAGTGAGACGAGACGCGTCACTGTGACTAACTCAGAGAGCTGTGAACACGTGAGTCAGCAGTGCTTGGACTTTATGTCTTTATTTTGAAATGCTACCTCCTTCTTCCTCCCAGCTGCGCGTGTTCAAGCTCGCCCGCTCTTGGCCGACCCTCAACACCCTGATCAAGATCATCGGGAACTCCATGGGCGCCCTGGGGAACCTGACCCTCGTGCTCGCCATCATCGTCTTCATCTTCGCCGTGGTCGGCATGCAGCTGTTTGGGAAAAACTACCAGGTAACGCCTCCGACCTCCGACTGTGAAAAGGCAGGTCCAGTAGGTGAAGCCGTCTCTGTCATCTCTGCCTCCATCAGGACTGCGTCTGTAAGATCTCCAAGGACTGCACGCTGCCTCGCTGGCACATGAAGGACTTCTTCCACTCCTTCCTCATCGTCTTCAGGGTGCTGTGCGGCGAGTGGATCGAGACCATGTGGGACTGCATGGAGGTGGCCGGTCAGCCGCTCTGCATCCTCGTCTTCATGCTGGTCATGGTCATCGGAAACCTGGTGGTGAGTGACCTCTGACCCCTGACCTGTGTCAGGTGTCCATGGTTCCACGGTGTAGTGGCCTGTGAGGATGTGGGTTGGAGGGACAAAGTCGTCTCCCTTTCATCTTTCTGTAGCGTTCAGTCACAGTCGTGGTTGTGTAGCAGCTTTGAGTCTGTCCCACATTCAGCGTCTTCTCACATGTGACCGATCATCGGTGGCGTAATCACACAGACACAGCGGCCGCTCGTCTTGCGAGAGGAGAGAGAAGTTTCCATTCTTCTGATAACTATCTGTCGTCTCACGTTGCGCACACACACACACACACACACACACACACACACACAGTCGTTCGTGAGATTGTTTTACCCAACCCCTCCGTGACCTTTGACCCAATCACATCTACGCCTCTAAACATCACAGTCTGTCCGTGTGTGACGTGATCCGATGGAGGTTGAACCTGCAGAGAGTCCCGTTATCTGATGGTCATACATTCGTCTGAAAGCCGCCGAGCAGGTGCAGTTTTCCTACATTTAAAAAGAGCACAGTTCACCCTGGACATGAAATCCTAGAGACAAGAAGCTGCTGAGTCAGGAAACCGTGGAAGCTACTAGGCTGGGACAGATGGACTGAGTGGCATCCAGTACCTGAAGTCCCGGTCCCGGTCCAGTCCTGGCGTCCTCTGGTTCTGGTTCATCTGCACAGCTCTAGTAGGACACAATAAAGGTCTCAAATTACGTACGTGGCTCCAGCTGCACGTTCCCATCAGATCTTATACAATGTGTCTGTGTTTCAAATGCTGTTTTAAATTTGGGAGCCATTTATTTTAAGAGCATTTTAAATTATTCCCAAATACTAATATCAGCTTATCCACAACATAAAACAAAGTCACATGACATCACAGCACGTTTCCTGTAAAAGAACAATGGTTCATAGTCCAAATGGTACATGATGAAAGAGCTGCACAGCATATGAAGAAGCGCATTATGAACGTTATTAGGCCAGAGGGGGAAGAGGTAGGACGAGTAACGGCTGAAGGAGACGAATAATAGGCCAGCGAATATGTTTCTGCTCACTTTTTCATTTTGCTGCTTCTTTGTCTGCTTCCAGTTGTTCCAGTTATTAATAAACAGTGTTTTTATATTTACCAGCCAGTGGATCGTTTCGCTTAATGGTCCCATGGATATTTAATAACACACAGTCAACAGAGCCGACACTGACCCGACTCACTGAGTATTCACAACGTGTGTGTGACGGTATTTATGCAGCATGTGCGTCTCACCTCGCGTTGAATGGGCTCGACCCTTGACCTGGACACAACGCGTTTTACTTTGAAAGGGTTGAATTCCTGCTGTGTCCTGCAGACCTTGTGTTGAACAGCGTTTGTGAAGCAGGTGACCGGCGTTAAGTTTGCTGTTTCTCTCTGACAAACGAGCGGCTTCACGTGTTTCCCTGAGCCAGCACTTCAGCAGCAGCGGCACACCTGCCAGGAGACGCTCCCCTCCTCCTCCTCCTCCTCCTCCTCCTCCTCCTCCTCCTCCTCCTCCTCCTGTGCTTCTACTGTTTACTTCAACTCTTCTATTTTCCTCGTGCCCTCGTGTATTTTCTTTCCTCGTGATGATCATTTTATTCAGGAAACCACACATCAGTGGTTTGAACAGTGCATCGTCTGCGCCTCATCTTTACTCTCCACTGGTCCCGTTTTCATCTCTTGTGTAGCAGACGCTTCTCCCACGAGGCTTTTCTCATGAGGGTTTGTTGTGACGCGGACACGGAAAACAGATCATGTTACTGCTCATTCATCACCAACCAGCCCGTCTGTGTGCGCACTCCACCGTTTCCAGGACCTTCCTCCTTCTACCTGAGCAGAACTTCTGTCTGGTTCAGACCCAAATGTTTCCATAAGGAAATACTTCAATTTAAGCCACAGAGCAGCTAAACTACCTCCTCATAAGGAGGAAAACGTGCACAAAAGCAGACGCGTGGCCAGGCCACACACCTCTCCTTATTATTATTTGCTCTTGTTTGGTTGGTTTTCCTGGGGTTTCCCACCCACAGCAGCAGGGCTTCAACGTGAACTCGTTTCACCCTTGTCGTTCGAAGCATCAAATCTCAGCATAAATTTCAACCCGTGACCTCCCTTACGGTTGTGGGTCATAAACCACGTTCCATCAGCAGCAGAAAGAGATCAATAACCAGTAATTCCTTCAGACAGCGCGGAGACGACGGACGTCAGCTCTACGAGCTGCTGATCAGCCTCTGATATATAACATTAACTAGTTCTCTAGCAGGAGCACGTTCTAAAGCCAGTCAATGTTTTATATCAGCAATAGATCAACTTACTGTGTGATCTGACAGATATGAGTCAGGGACAAATCCACAAAGATTTATCTCTCACTTCTAGCGTTGACTCTAGATTCACGCATCCTTTTAGCCTCTTTCAGCCATTGTTTTTGGTTTTATGGGTCATCAATGGGTCCAGAGTTTCCTGTCGCACCAGTGTAAAGTAAATGAATTGTCTAATAATACGTCTAGTTGACGACCAAGGCCAGAGCCTGAATCAGGACTGATCTTTTTCAAAAAAGAAAACAGACATAAAACACTGAGCAAGAATGAAACTACATCACACGCTCACATTATTTACCTGCAGGTTAGGCAGGTGAACCGAGGTCAGAGGTCGTCTGTCCCTTACCTCTGTCAGTGATGAATGGGTATTGGACAGCACCAAGGTCATTGGCCGAGCTGGGCCACGTCCTTGCGTTGTCCAATCAACTCCATTGATCTGTTGGCGTTTGGGAGCAGGTTGCAGCCAATCAGACGAACCAGCAGTTTGTGACAGCTGATCCGTCGCACATACAACACACAGCACAGGCTGGGATCAACACACACCGTCTCTCAATTAGTTCATTTATTTAGGAGAACATTAAAAAACCTTTCACTAAGGGAACAAAACTGACATGAAACAAAGCACCACGTTGTAATTTAGACTGAATGTCCCACTGAAGCTGCTAAAGTTCGATAACAACCTAACTGGAACAAACAGTGGGACACAGACGCTGGGTCTCAGTGCAGCAGCTCACGTACTGAAGGGACTGAAGGCAGGACGACCAACCAGCAGCGGCTGAAGGCAGGCGCACGGTGACAGCTCCAACAGTGACGAAACGAGCCCGACACCAATCAGTGTAAGGTCAACTTTCACCATAGCAGCTGCTTGAATAATGTAACAGACGACAGGAAGCTGTCACCGGATCCACGCACACATTCAGCTGTGGTTAAGGAGAAGTAGCAGCACAGGGATCAGTTACCAGGGATCAGGTGCAGAGAAACATCTGGAGACGCTGGTTCAGCTGCTTCCGTGGCGCAGCCGTCAACCTTTAGATGGATCGTTGTGAAGTGTTGTACAGATGTTCGTGGTCCTGAGAGGACGCGTCCTAACGACGGTCGTGATCCCTCGGCGGTTCCTCCTGACATCTGCGCATCAGAGGAACAAACCTGTATTTCAATTAGTCCAACCGTCGTCAGCTTCGGCCATGTTCAGGCTGCTCACCGTTGTCAGCTGTAACCCTAACCTGCTGCTTCTCTGTCCACAGCTGCTCAACCTCTTCCTGGCTCTGCTCCTCAGCAGCTTCAGCTCCGACAACCTGTCCGCGCCGGACGACGACGGCGAGATGAACAACCTGCACATCGCCATCCACAGGATCACCAGGGGCCTGGCCTGGTGCCGCAGACAGGTGCGTTAGCCGACAGCCCGTGTGGAACGGATCCCGCTTCGCCCGTCTCACGGGTCGACTGTGTGTGTGACGCAGGTGGTGGATTTCTTCAACGGAAACCTGAAGCGCCGTCGTCAGAAGCGAAAAGAGGCCAAAGCCATGCTGAAGCTGAAACGCCTGAGCAGCATCCACACCGAAGCCAACGGGGCCGTGATAGGTGAAGCCGCCGGCGTTTACCTAGCAAACAAGCAGCGTGAGGGTCTCTAGCAGGACAGACGTCACCGCAGCGCTAACAGATGACAATGATCACAGTAGGACATGTTTGATTGTCTCACGCTTTGTCTCGCAGGCCGTCACGTGGAGAAGTACGTGGCGCCGGAGGACGACAGCTACATGACAAACCCAAACCTGACCATCAGCGTCCCCATCGCCCCCGGAGAGTCGGACGTGGAGTTCCCAGATGAGGAGGAGGAAGAGGAGGAGGAGGAGGAGGAGGAGGAGGGGGAGGAGGAGCAGACGGAAGAGGAGGAGGTAGGAAGGGGAGGTCACTTCCTGTATGTGTTCGCCGTACGTTAGCCCCGCCCACCGCTAGCCAACGCGCCGAACGCAGACTTGAATGGATCCAAGCGTGTTTGGATTGAGCCGCTTCTTTCCAGGCAGCAGCTGGTTTCACGTAACGCAGCCTTAAAACGATGGACGGACGGTTGCAGCACTCAGCCGACGTTAGTGACCGTTAGCTCGCGTTCGTTACGTTGTGTAGGTTTCACAAAGAAATCAGGTTGATTTGAACGGACGTCACGGCTTCCTACACGTTACATGTTACACGTTACATGTTACACGTTACATGTCAGTCAGGAGCTCAATCAGCGTCTGTGTGTGTCCGTCTATCTGTGAGCCCCCGTCCAGCTGAGCCGCAGCTGTGTGTGTGTTCTTCCTTTGTGTGTTTGTTCTTCATTTGTGTGTTTGTGTGTGTTCTTCCTTTGTGTGTTTGTTCTTCATTTGTGTGTTTGTGTGCGTTCTTCCTTTGTGTGTTTGTTCTTCATTTGTGTGTTTGTGTGTTTGCTCTTGATTTGTGTGTGTCTGTGTGTTGGGGACAGAAATGTCGAGGCAGGAGAGGAGGTTGCTCTCTCGCTGCATATCCAACATGAAATGACAGTTTTGTGTCACGCTCCGTACCCGAGTGTGCGTCTGTGTACACACCTGTGCTGACTCAGTTCATCATCACGTCTCCTCTTTAATCATCCTCTGCACCTGTTCTCTCTCTGCCTCGGCCCGTGTTCTGAGATCTGTGCAGCGGTTTCCAACCTGGGGGTCGCGACACCTTGAGACGCGAACCGTGTTGTTGTATGTGCGAGTCTGTGCTGCACATTTGTCGTCGGACCTGTAACAGGCATGATGTGGATGCAGGCTGACGTGCGTCCGCCCAGCGAGAAGCCGACGCCTTCGTGGGTTTGGTCCTCGGTGGCGGACGCAGCGTCTTCTGTCTTCACGCTCACACGGCAGCTTCAGCGAGAGTAATGGACGTGGCTGCGTTTCACGTCCCTGCTGGCTCAGCTTGTGTGGAATGTTTTTATCATTTCAAACAGTATGTGACGGCCAGCGCGTGACCTACATAGGCTCAGGAATGTAGCAGCTGTTAGTCAGCAGCTCGGTTCACCTGGAAGATCCTCCCAGCGGCTCCCACGTGAGACCTGCCTGAGACGGGAGACGTGGGCTTGGATCCGACCGCTCTGTCCTCAGCCCAGCCGGCGGAGGAACGTGAATGACTGAGTTCCCTTTAGAAATCGAACCTGACCCTCGTTCTGCAGGGTGACAACAAAAACCACATGAGCAGAAGCTGCCGGTGTGTGAAGTCTCCAGGAATGAGCACACGCTCAGCTCTCAGCTCGCATGTCAGTGATATGTGTTTGTTTTGCCTTTGTGCAGCCTTCAGTCCTCGTCCATCATCAGCACATGGCCGTGATCCTCTGTATTTATAGCTCGCTCTCGCTCCGTCAGCCTGTCATCATGCGAGTGTTGGCTTAGCATCAGTGGCTTTTGTTACACTTGTCTATTGTCCATTGTGAACACGGCCGCTCATACATAATCATCATTCTTACTTAAAGCCAGAGTAAGTTCAGAAGTAAGGCTGCTCTGAGTGCTGGCAGCACTCGACAGCGCATTAGTGCCATTAAACGAGCGACTGGACCAGAGAAGAGCGAGTTCATTAGTCAGATTAGTAACTGAACGAGGCGGCTCCACGTGTGAAAGCAGCCCGGCCGTGTTGGCTGCATTTCCGCCTGCGTCTGCGGTAGTTTAGTATTTATTCCTGCTCTGCTCCTGAGTTGAGACGCACTTCGTATAAGAGAAGCTGAAGGAAATCCTCTGATGGCTCACGTGTGAGGACGCTCGGTCATCTCCACCTGTCTCTCACATGTCTTCGCTTGTTGTTCCCCTGTGCTGCCGTCCTCTCTCTGGTCTCCCTGCAGGTCTGTTGTGTGTAATTTATTTCCAGGATACAAACAGCTCACTGTAAATAGAAGCTGTTAAGCGGCAGCAGCGCTTCAGTTTTAATAGCGTCCGTGTTTGGTTATGTAATGATTAAATAGCTGACCCGCACTTTAATGGCTTCATAAATCACCCAGCGTTGTCTCACACTCTCATGAAGCTCAACTCAGGTGGTCGAGGTGGACACGGTCAACAGCCAAGGTCAAAGGTCAGACCGTAGAGTTAACTTGTTGGCCATCAGACTCTTAACTCAGGGAAATGACTGATTAGCTGCATTTCATCAGATGTGGCCGGATCCTAGCCAGGCTGTGGCCTGACCCCCATCCAGGCCAGACCCAAAGAGCAGGCGGACAAGGCTGCGTCTGTCTTCACGTGGGACCAGGAACAGCCCTTAGATCACACCTGAGCTTGTCACTTCACTGTGTGTCCACGTGTCCTGAGCTCGACACCCATCAGCCTCCCCCGCCGATCCCAGCTGATGACCTCTGACCCCTTTGAGGACCTGGCTAACAGATGTGCAGGTGTTGTCTGCAGGGACAGGTGGTGGGAGAGTCCGGCTTTGATTCCTCTGGCTTGTTAGGAAATGGTGGACATCAAAACGTCCTGCTTTGCTCTGAAGACTTCCATCACAGAGCTGCTGCATGAGACCCTGTAACACAAACCCAGCGCTGATGGGAGAAGCCAAGCAGTTATCAACCTTGTGCATCCTCATCCCTTTTGCTTTGGTGAAAGTAATCAGATTCCATGTGATTTATAACCCAGCAGCCTGTGAATGTGTTTCATGCCTTCAGCTCCTCGCTGGCTCCACAATAGAAACGGCTTATGAATAGAAATACATTTAAACCGCTCATTACCGATGTCAACTGTCAGGAAGTTTCCTGCACAAGGCTGCTGCGTCCGTGTGTGTTGCATTATCCAGGCTTTGTGTGGCTGTCTGCTCGGGCTGCGTGTGTTCCAGGCTGGCATTCGTCACAGTGGCCGCTCTCTGAGTGTATTCATGAGTTGGCTGTTGACTCAGGTAGTTAGCTCACCTGTCCACACACACACACCCCTGCTGTGTCTTTGTCCAGCCTTGTAACACAACCTGCCAAATGCTCCTTCCCCAGCCCTCAGCAGAATACTGTCTCCTCTCCCTCGTCCCTTTGTAAAGTTAAACTCCCATGATGCTTAGCAAACGGGGATCTTTGAAGTCAGCTGGGGGGAGAAGGGGGATTTCCTGACGTGTAGTTTTGTCCGTTCCCTCTGATTTCGCAGCCAGGATTCCTGTTTGTTATGTAACATTAAATCTGACTCATTCAGCTCTGCAGCAAAATGATGCTGACGATCACAGCGGTTGATGGAGTTGTTCATTGTCACTGGACTGGAGTCTTCTAGTGCTGAGACCAGGTTCTCCCTGTGTAAAACCTGTGACTGTTCATCTGCATAACCAACAACCTTCCGTTTTCTAGGCTTGGCTCGTTTAGCTTCTGTGTTGAAATGAAAGGAGGACTGGCTCCACTTCTATCTGACCACTAGAATAACCTCCCGATGAAGTTTTGACGTAGATTTAAAGTCCGTCAGACATTTCAGACATTGTTTCTAATCAGTTCTCACTTGTTGCTTTATTCAGCAGAAAGACGACGTCAGCCTGTCGGAGGGCAGCACTGTGGACCTGAGAAAGCCTGGGGAGGAAGAGGACGAGTACTCGGAGATGGCTGAAGAGGCCATGGATCCCGACAACTGCTTCCCAGACAGTAAGCGCACACAGATGCAGAACTGCTTCTAGGACGCTTTTGAATGAGGCTGAACCTTAACGAGTAGGAGCTAAAGATCTGTCCTGTCAGATGTGACCTGCATAAACGCGCCTTTAAATTCTACTGTGTGAGTATTCGGCAGCGTAGTCTCTGCTCTTCGGTTAACCATCAGTCCATCCCACCATCCCCATGCCCCAATACTTTCATAATGAGATTTATGATCCCGCGCTGACTAGCCCAGGTGAAACGCAAACACCTCGCCTCCTTCCTGACTCAGCCCGTTTCCTCCTGGAGCACAGTGATTTGTCTTGGACACAGTTCAGCACAGCTAGCGTGGCCACGATGCAGAAGCGTAGGAGAGGGACGTAGTGGGGGAACACTGGTGAGCTATGGAGCTGCCGTCAGCCAATGAAATCACAGCTACTACAACGCCGAAGTGAAACATGTAATGTCATATTAATGGCCTAAGAGAGTCTCTATGCAGATGACACACAGCTAAACATTTATGTGTTATCAGCATTTTACACTAACATGAGATGAAGACACAGACAAGTATGAAATGAATTAGTACTGGTAATAACTAATTCCTTGGTTTTTGCTGTGGAGGGTTCGTGTTGCGTCTTTCTACCAGCTTTGAGGCTTTTGGGTCGGCGGTTGGATCTGAGCTGCCCTTTGTTGTCATCACGCCTTTGTCTGGGTAGTTGGGGTTTTATGTCTTAAGGTCTTCATCTCCAGCGTCTGTTTAAAGCTTTACAGCTCAATAAGCGTCCTCCTGTCCTGCCGCTCGGTCGGACGGGGTGGGGGCCTTTTAAATGTCTGTGCCCAGGGGCCCACTTTCTCATATGACCCCTCCCACCTCCCACTTGCCCCAATACTTTCATAATGAGATTTATGATCCTGCTGCAATGAGCCCAGGTGAGAAGCACGTTGGAGCCTTCCTGACTCAGCAGCGCAGAGATTCGTGTGTTCACAGATCAGCGACGCAGAGGGACGTTATTAGTTCATGTCTTACACACCTGAATCAAATCGGAGAGAGAAGAATTAACGCTGTTGAACTACACTGTTTTATTTTTCAGGTTTTTCCCATTTGGCTTCTGAAGGTAAGAAGGTTAAAAAAGGCTCCGACAGAATCGGGTCAGGCAGCTGGAAAACCCTCCACAGAACAAACGCAGCAAACACCTGCATCAGGAAGACCAGACGTAGCATAAAGCACAGCTTTGACTTAGTTCAGATGAGAGCACGCGCTGTTACACAACGGGAAACCGAAATACGTCGATATGTTCCCAGTTTGTGGAAGGATTTCTGCAGCTGCCTTGTGTTACAGTGACGACACATTTCAAACTCATGAATCGATGATTCAAAAGGTTTAAGCAGGTGTGAAAAAATGCTGTAAGCAAAGAAAGCTTTCAGAAATACAAAGAATGATCGTTTAATTTAGTCAATTTACAAAATGCTGAGCGAACAAAAGAAAAATCTAAATCAAATCAATCTTTGGTTACGACGTCAGTACTGGAAGTGATGCTTGGCTCCACAGACCCTGGTCCCAGCAGCATGTGAGTCTGGGATGATGAAGGATGTAGAAACCCTGCAGCTTTCTGTGTTTACAGCATTTGTTCACACCTGCCTAAAACTTTTGCATATGAACTGTTGTATGAAGCTTTTTATTATTTATTATCATTTGTAGACATGTCTTGCTCATATTCAGCGTAAATGACATGAAACTAATAGAATCTGGACAGAACAGGAAACGGTGGCGCGAAGATGGTGCTGATCAAATGATGCCTCCAGAGTAAAACCAGACCCGCGTCTGCTTCCTGTAAGAGGCGCTCGGATGAAAGCGCCTGCCACGCAGCAGATGTTGTATTAGCTTTGATTCATTTACAAGATTGATGCGACCATCGAAAAGTGTCCCAACACGCCGCCCGCTCTTCCTGATTCAGCAGAGTCCTCCACAGCGGGCGACGCTTCTCACCGGATGGACTCGGTTCACAGCAGAAGAGGGATTCCTCAGCGCCACAGTTCTGTCACCAGCACATCTGTATCAGATATGTTACGAGGTAGTGGAAGAAAAACGGAGGAATAGACGGAGCAAAAAGGACAAAGGAACCAAGGTCGGGAGGAGAACGAGGAGCTTTATCTTCATTAAGACGAAGATGAGCAGGGGGCGACAATTCAACAGCTCCGCAAAAGAAAGAGACGAGGAAGAGGAGACGAGGAAGAGTAGACGAGGAAGAGGAGATGGAGGAAGAGGAGATGGAGGAAGAGGAGATGGAGGAAGAGGAGACGGAGGTCACGGCCGGCCAAACATTTTGGAGAAGGGAACAGATTTCCACCTTTTCTCCTGACTCAGCTCAGTCGCCTGGACCAGAACCACCAGTTTGCTGACACAGCACTGTTTGCGCGGTTCTGACGAATCAACCAGCTGCTGCAGGACCGGGCCGGAGAAATTACAGCAGCAGGCAGCAGCTGCAGTGCCGTGGCCTCCTGGACGTTCGGTCCCCGCCGGACGGCCAGATGTTTAGACACGGTAGCGGTGTCAAAGCTCCGCCCCATCAGCTGATTATGAAGCGTCTGTAAAACCAGTCTTGACCGGACCCATCGCTCATGTTGAGAATTCGAAGCTGCTACAAACAAAGACAAATCCACGTCCCGCTGGACAGCTGAGGCGCTTTCTCCTCTTCCTGGACGGTTTCAGTCCACAGATGCTTCACATCCTTCACCGGCCGTTGAACTACACGTGTCTCCGCAGACACACGGGCCTTCAGCAGTGAAGCCCGGTTGGTTCAGCCCGTCTCAGCCCGGATGTACAGAAGCAGTGAACCAACGTGGTGCATCAGTGCAGGAGTTTGTGTCCAGACCGTCACCTTCAGCCTGTTTGTCCTTTAAGGCTAACAACACACTTCGGTAATGAATGTCGCCAGCTGAAGGTTTCGGCTTCCTCCCGTGGCCATAGATCACTCTGTGTGAGAATTTGCTTAAGTCTGTGTTTTTCTCTGCTCCTTTTTTGGATGTGACTGATTGTGTTTGTGTGTGTGTGTGTGTGTGTGTGTTCCTCTGTGCTGTGATTACAAAGCACCTCCCTGCTGCTGACTCTGGTGTGTGTGTGTGTGTGTGTGTGCTGGCCTGAATGCTGGCGCTCCCCCGCCGCTAATTATTCAACACACGAGAGAGGAAAGTCTGTCTGAGCTGGGAAATCTCAGCTCTAACGAGTCGCAGAGCTGCAGCGGGTTTGGACCTTCAGACGGATCATGGGAGGGATAGTCAGCGCTGCGTTCGCTGAGCGGACGAGCTGAGGAAGGAATGGCCACGAAGGCCCCGGCGAGCAGCAGCGTGTCTGTTGTGTACGTAATGAAGTTCTCTAGACTGATGATAATAACTGCAGAATTCAGCACCGGCACAAGTGACCACACTGGGCTATCTGGGCTGACAGGCGTTAGATTAGCCGCCCCATTAGCCGTCTGAATGCCAGCTCGTCGGTACGGCTTGATTGCCAGGACACATCCGAGTGTGGTCCCAGATGTTGAGCAGCGGGTTGTGGCAGTAGGAGCAGCACGGATGGGCCGGCGGAGCCGCGCGGAGGCCAGTAGCTGACGGTCAGCGTGAGCCTCGTCCCAGAGGACACTAGCGTTTCGTCTTTGTGACGTTGCCTGTGAAGCTGCTGGGGCCTTTGGGCGACCTGAACGTGAGGAGCAGGGCTCTCCTGACTCCAGATCTAATGAAAACATCTGTCGAGGTCTCTCTCGGTTTCCTGGAACTGACGGAGCACGAGCTGTGCTTCAGCTGCTCTGATTGCAGCGTCCGCCTGCCTCTGTAATTAGTGCTCTGATTACCCCAGCTTTCTGTTTCCATGGCGACTAATAGGCTTTTTCCCGATACACTGGTTGAGTAATCTAATGAAAACAAGCAAGTGGTAATCCGACACTCAATCGGCCCACTTGGCAGAGTTATTATCCGTGTGAGGACACCCCTCGGCTCCCGCAGAGCGTAGCCTGATAAACACGTCACCTGTCGGCGGAGAACAAGGCCTCGAGCCGCCGCTGGGCCCTGTGAGGGAAGCCCGGAAACATTCACAGGCACCGGTCCAGCTTGTCGTCAGGTCCACTGTCAGGTCCTGGGTCCGTCCTGTGGCCGAAGCCTCTCTGCTGACTGGTCACTGCCTCAGGCCTGAGACACACGACTGACGGTGACGCAGTCTCAGGTTTGTCCTGACGGTTCTTCTCTACCATGAAGTGTCTGAAAGTAACTTTAACTACAACAGTCCCGGAGCCTCAGCCGACTGAGGCGCGATGTTTACGTCTTGCTCAAAGGCACATCGGTAGCAGACCCCTCACACCTGAGACCTTTCAGTTAGGGAACATCAGAGCAGGAGGCGCCGCCGCGTCTGCAGGCGTCACACGGCGACCACTCAGGCAGAAACGCACGAATCAGCTGGCGAGGAGGCCCCGCAGCACCGAGGGTCATCTGTGTTCTGATGCTCTTCTGACGCAGCAACGTGAGGCTGACGGGGTAAATACCTCCAGGAGCTAACCTCGTTTCCGTCTCGCCCTCAGTGTGCGTCGCCCGGTTTCAGTGCTGCGACATCGACACCTCGGTGGGACTGGGCCAGCTTTGGTGGAAGCTGAGGAAGACGTCGTACCAGATCGTGGAGCACAGCTGGTTCGAGTCCTTCATCATCTTCATGATCCTGCTCAGCTCCGGAGCGCTGGTCAGACCCCTTCATTCCTTAGTTTCTCTTTATTACAGCTTTAGTGCAAACGTATGTTGACAATGAAAGAAATGATTAGAGAGAAGAAGAAGCTTTTATCTAAACTGACTGGATGGAAGCTGGCTTAGGCCTCAGCTGAGTAGTTTTATTTGATGAGTTGAGTGGATTGATTCAGTCGAGCAGATGTTGTTTGTGTTGTCCGAGTTGAACGACTTGCTGAGAACATGCAGTGTCTCCCTCCAGGCCTTTGAGGACATCTACATCGAGCAGAGGAGGGTGATCAAGGTGGTGCTGGAGTTCGCGGACAAGATCTTCACCTACATCTTCATCCTGGAGATGATGCTGAAGTGGCTCGCCTACGGCTTCAAGAAGTACTTCACCAACTACTGGTGCTGGCTCGACTTCCTCATCGTGGATGTGAGTTTGTCAGTCGGCTGCTGGTTTGTGTTAATAGGTGACGATGAACGTGGTGAGATGTTTACCAGTAGTTTACCTCGTTCCTGGATGTTCTCCCCCGTCCCTCGTCTGTTCTGGTGTCACTGAGTGGGAAACCCCTCCCTCCCTCGGTCGGGGTGTTGTCCCACCGCCGTCCTGCAGAGCAGACCGAGTGGTGATGCTCCTAGTGTTTACACTGTTGGTGTGTTGTTATCACGCTTCACCCTCGTCGCTGTCTCACAGTCTCTCGCCCTGGCGCTCTGCAGATCTCAGTGCTGGGTCTGCTGGCTGAGTTCGCCTCTGTGGACCAGATTACCACCATGCGGGTCCTGAGGACGCTGAGGGCTCTGCGTCCTCTCCGGGCCGCGTCCCGCTTCGCTGGTATCAGGGTAAGAACCGGGTGAACCGGCCCGGAGATCGTGAAGGTGGAGCGTCCGTGTGGGGCTTTGCTTGCTGGTTCTAGAGGGTTTTAGATGCGCTGTGGTTCCTGGTGTCGTTCTGGCTTTAAGGAACACGGCTTCAGACTGACACCGACCAAAACACAAACGTGTGACATTGACTGAGCTTTGAGCTCGGATGGTCGACCTCCTACCCAGGTCTGATACCATCTGACATCTGGTCCGGTTCAGTCCGATTCACGGGCTCCTAGTCAAAGCTATAATGACACAACCTCCCAGGTCCGGACGCGATGAAGCTCCTTTTCTCTCCTGCAGAGCTGACGTGAGCCTGCCTGGCTCCAGATTAACCACCGCTCTGTCCCAGCAGCCCATTCATTCTCCGTTCTTTGTTTGCAGGAACCAGCTGGTCCAGGATCAGTGGCTTTCTCTCTCACTTGCTCTTTAGACTAGGAGCTAACTGTCCTGCTTCTCTCTTTTTCTTTTCCTCCCTTTCTGTCCCTCCGTCTTTCCGTCCATCTCTCCTCTCTCGTCTCTGTCTGTTTCTGTCCCTTCGCTTTCTCTCTCCTCCAGGTCTCATTGGTCAGTTTGGTGGCCAACACTTTGGGCTATTCAGACTTAGCAGCCATCAAATCCCTGCGGACGCTGCGGGCCCTGCGGCCCCTCAGAGCCCTCTCCAGATTTGAAGGCATGAGGGTAAGAGTCAGTATTAAGGAACCGAACACACCTGGGCACCTGCACCAAACATCTCCCGCTGTCAGATAAGATTAAGATATTAATAAAATGCACTAAAACCGTCAGAGGAACAGACAGGAAACCTGAGGCCTCAGCGTCGGGGTGATGCTTCAGGACCAGTAGCTCTGACGGTGGCGCTGTAACCTGGTAACAGGGCAGAGCGGTGCATCCGCAGCGCGTCCTCCCGCCGTCAGCCAGCATTTCTGCCTCTCCTCCTCTTGCGCTTCTCGCTTTTCTGTGCGATGAGTCACGGACGAGGCGGTGAAAAGAGCTCCTCAAGCTGCTCTTGGTTCTGAGAACACAGGTTATATTAGTAATTAGTAAGTGAAGCCTGTTGTTACGTGATGTGAGCAGCGAGTCAGTTGTAAGCGATGTGCCCAGGTGCGTTTCAGCCCGATGGCCTCTTTCCTCCTCCTCATCTCATTGTTTCACTCTGATTCCTCTTCATGCAGATTTTCTCTTTCCGACTAAAGTTTTATATTAAACTGGCGTTCGAAGAAGCGTTCTGTGACCAGGAGGAAGCGTGGACCATTCATCAGTATTACATCAGAGTCCTGCAGCCGTCTTCCCCCGCAACGACTAAAACCACAAAAAGAATCACAGCTCATATAGGAAGTGGTTAAACGCGAGGGTCAAAGGGCAGGACGGCGTCTGCAGGACCCTGACTCTGGTTCTCTCCTCTTCTTCCTTTTCTCTGATGAGACTCACTCTCACGTCAGCTTGCAAACGCTCTGCTCTCGGCTCCCTGCTGGTCACTCAGCGTGGGATTGTGGGTAGAACCGCACTGCGGGCTCGGCGAGGAGCCACTTTATGTCGCCCTTTATTATTCTGTGGAAGCAGCAACCAATCAGAAGTTTCCGGTTTCAGTAAACCAACATGAGTGATTAAAACACTATTCGTGCTAATGTGCACGTTGTTCAGACCCACAATCCAGGAGCTGAATGTCTTGACTCATTAAAGTTCTGTGAAGGAAAAGAGTCCAGAGGCAGTGAAGTGATTCAAATCCAGAACCATCGTATTCCTCTAAATGCATGGAGGACGTGAGTCCTGCCACGGGACGTGTGTGACTGCTGCTCTGTGTCCGTCAGGTGGTGGTGAACGCTCTGATCGGGGCCATCCCCTCCATCATGAACGTGCTGCTGGTCTGCCTCATCTTCTGGCTCATCTTCAGCATCATGGGCGTCAACCTGTTCGCCGGGAAGTTCGGCCGTTGCGTCAACCGCACCGGCTACGTCTACGAGGCGTCCTACATCAACAACAGGTCCGAGTGCAACGCCTCGCTCCACTACTGGACCAAGGTCAAGGTGAACTTCGACAACGTGGGAGCAGGGTACCTGGCCCTGCTGCAAGTGGTGAGTTTGTTTCTAGTGTCGTGGATTCTGCTGCAGGTAGAAACGTGAATCCAGACGTGTTTACTGCTGGTAGACGTCTTCCAAGCAGGTCCACAGAGTCCATGTAGGAAAGGCAGTGTTAGAGGCATGAGGTGTGTGTCAGTGATGGCAGAACAGACAGTCTTCACCTGCAGAATGATCCACAGACGGTGGGAGGATTGACTTCTTCCCCCTCCCTGCTCTTTTCTTTTCGTTCCGTCCATTTGCCGTCTTATAGCCTTAATTTTCCTCCCACACCTGTTCTTCATCGCTCTCACTTTTGGCTTTTCCACTTGTCGGCTTTCGCTGTCTTTGTCTCCATTTGTCACATTTGCTTTAATTTCTTCCCACTCCCTGCTTTTGTCTCCATCTGTCCATCATTCCTTCGCTCACTCTGCTTCTGACCCACCTTTAATTTATTAGCCAAAGCTGTTATAGCCGAAGTGAGAACCATAAAGTAAAAAGTAAAAGAGTGTTGAGCAGATAAACAATGGTCTCACAGTATCTGCTGACAGATAGATTCTAAATATAATGGAAACGCACCGACGATGTTTGCGTCATCTTCTAAATGCGTCAGGAAGGACTTTAAAGGTTTACCCATAAAAAGTTAATAAAGTAAATAAATGAATCACCATGAAGTAGAGGATGAGCTGCACAATGAACAATACATGTCATTTAAACGATCTTTTCCAAACCTGACGTCTCATGTCTTGGTTCCGGAACCAGACGATGAAACAGTTTTATATTCTGACACTTTTTCCTTCATCTTCACTGAATCAGTCTTTTCTGAATTTCCATCCGTTAGCTGACTTTTTAAACCTTCTCTCTGTTTTGTCCGTCCTGCATCACAGGACGCCGGTGGCAGCCAGTTGCAGCCCACCTTTCCTCCGCTGCTTTGCTTTCTTTCCATACTAGTCCTCATTTATGTCCCTCCTTCCTCAGTCTTTTCTTTCTCGCTCTCTGTCGCCCACCACGGGAGTCCTGAGAGCCTCCAATCAATCAGCGTCTGAGAGGCTTTTATTTTTAGAGCGACTCGAGCCAAGTGGGAGGGAGATGGAGAGATGGAGGGAGATGGAGGCTGGAAGAAAGGGAACAAGTGGTGTTAGAAAATTAAGGTTCGAAGGAAAAGATGATGATAACACAGTAGAGAGAGACGCGAGGAGATGAGGAGATGGATAAATGGAGAAAAGATGAGTGACATGAAAGGTGAGAGGTTGATATGAATGTCCAGCAGAGACGGTGAAGAAGGGCCGGAGAGAAAAGTAGTGAAATACAGATGCAGACTCATAGAGAGGCTTCTAATGTGCAGTGAAAGCGACAAAAACTCCAGCTAGAGAAGTTGTCATCTCTCCTCAGCCTCAGAGAAGTTGAGGGTTGTCAGGCTACGGTCGCCTTGACGACGAGTTGCTCAGCATCTCTCTGTGTTTGGATGGTCGGCACAGCAACGGTTGATGAGGGCAACCCTTCCATTAGCATCTGGAAATAGCTCCACGCTGCAGAGAGAGACTTTACCGAGCTCGCTGTGAGGACCTGCACACGTCTGAGCCCGAACCGGGAATTAGCTCCTTCTGTTCTGTCACTTAATTATTATTTTCTGACACACTTTCAGAAGCACTGAAGTGATGCTGCTATAAAAGGCAGCACGGTGACAGTGACAGCATAGATAACGGGTCAACGCGTCCTACCGGGTCAACAAAAGGTCCTGATGTAGAACTAATAGGCTTCCGACTGTAACGTACGAGAGCTGTGGGATCACAGGGTGGAGAACTTGGTACCGAGCGCTTCACTGCTTCATTAGTTCAGCACAAATGTGTGTTTTATGTAGGAAGGAATTCTCACCTATAATTCATGTTGAGGACCTGGAGAGATGCAGCTCCGTGGGGCTGGTTCTGACCTAGCGACCCGGGTTGTCAGGCACCTCCTCAGACCTTCACATTCACTGAAAACCAAAGTGGAGCTTGAGTCGTTTCACGTCTTGATCGCTCCACCTGCAGCCCATAAAGGAGCCGGGTTTCGCTGAGGAACAACATCAGTGGTGTTTCCATGGCTCTCTGCTCACGTCCTTCTAAAACTGGAAGCTTGCATCAAGATGCTTTTAGTTCACTTATTCAATCAAGGGCAGGAAATGTGCCGGAAGCCGCTGACGTAGCTGAGACTCAGACAGCAGCTCATAGAACAGCTGGAAGGAGAAGCCACTTATGAGGAACTGCTGATCCGCTTTTGTCAACTGTTTGTTTCATGTGTGTTGTTTGTTTTCAAGGCCACATTCAAAGGCTGGATGGACATCATGTATGCGGCCGTGGACTCCAGAGCTGTGAGTGCTTCAAAAGTTCAAAAGCAGGAGATGCAGCACGTCGACACGGACGCAGACTCATCTAGTTGTTTTTCTCTTCAGGTGGAGGAGCAGCCGATCAAGGAGGTCAACCTCTACATGTACCTGTACTTCGTCATCTTCATCATCTTCGGCTCCTTCTTCACCCTAAACCTGTTCATCGGTGTCATCATTGACAACTTCAACCAGCAGAAACGAAAGATGAGCATCACCGCAGACGCTGCATCCACATACAGCTGATCTCAGTCCAGCCGAACGTGGTGCTAATAACGGCTTGATGTGTTGTGTTTACTTAGGAGGACAGGACATCTTCATGACGGAGGAGCAGAAGAAATACTACAACGCCATGAAGAAACTGGGCTCCAAGAAACCTCAGAAGCCCATCCCCAGACCTCTGGTACCGGCGCCGCGCTCTGACAACGATGAGTAGCAACGAGGGGAAAGACGAACAGACCGAAAGTCAACGGCCTCTGCTTTTCTTTCTAGAACCCGATCCAAGGCTTCTTCTTCGACCTGGTTGGGAAGCAGGCGTTCGACATCATCATCATGGTGCTGATCATCTTCAACATGATCACCATGATGGTGGAGACGGACGAGCAGCCGCCTCAGATGGACTACATCCTGAACAACATCAACCTGGGCTTCATCGTGGTCTTCACCGCCGAGTGCCTCATCAAGATCATGGCGCTGCGCTGCTACTTCTTCACCATCGGCTGGAACATCTTCGACTTCGTCGTCGTCATCCTCTCCATCGTGGGTGAGTTGAACAGAAACCGGCTTTGACAGCAACAAAGGTAAATGCTGACGCACATTTGTGACTGGATTCGGTTTCCTGTTCTTACATCCTTGTCTGATTACTGATTATGATGCATAATGCAGCTGCTGAGCTACAGGTGTGATGATTCGCTGTGTGTGAGGCCTCAGGGCGAAGCATAAAGCGTCTTCCTGACAGCGGGCGTCCGGGCGGCCTTGGCGTTTGCCTTGGACCGAGGTCCCGGGTGCTCGTATATGTTTGACACACTGGTCACACCGTCTGCAGAGGTGGAGGAGAGTGCAGCGCGCCAAGCAAGTCATTTAGCTCAGTGTTCATATGTCGTGTGCTCCGCTCCTCCCGTTAGCTTGACAAGATCGCATGTGTGTAATTAAGTGTGCGTCCGTGTGTGTGCGCTCAGACAAGGCTGCCTGAGGGAGGTGAAGGTAACAGCAGCAATCAGAGCTGCCAGAGGGCGGCCCCTGGAGACAAATCAAACATGATTGACCCGTTATATCAGCCGGAGGGTGTGTGTGAGGGGGGACGTGTCAGCGCGGGGTGGCCGACTTGATGTACGACATGATGGTGATTCCCTCTCGACTCCCTCGCTCATCCCTCTCGTCGCCCGCGGTTCACCACAGGGAGACGGATGAAAGACGGGCGTTTGTGCAGTTGTGTGTGGAGGCAGCTCCTCATAGAGGTTAGCAGTCCTGTCCAGAACCAAGGAGGTTCTAACCACAGAGGACCGGAAATAAGACAGGACTGAAGTAAAGACTACTGGTCTCCAGCTAATGTGCCCAGAATTAAAGCAGGTTTTTGATTATTGTGCTGTGAAAAACACATAAATGCACATTGGTCAACACCAGCAGCTGGTTCAGCTGCACAGGGACGTGGTTCCAGTGGGTCCAGCGGTTCCGTCACCTGACCCTTTGCCTTTTCCTGTTTTTCAGGGATCGTGCTTGCTGACATCATTGAAAAGTACTTTGTGTCGCCAACCCTGTTCCGAGTGATCCGGCTGGCCCGTATTGGACGGATTCTGCGTCTTATCAGAGGCGCCAAAGGCATCCGGACGCTACTGTTCGCCCTCATGATGTCCCTCCCTGCTCTCTTCAACATCGGCCTCCTGCTGTTCCTGGTGATGTTCATCTACGCCATCTTCGGCATGGCCAACTTCGCCTACGTGAAGCGGCAGGCGGGGATCGATGACATGTTCAACTTTGAGACCTTCGGGAACAGCATGATCTGCCTGTTCCAGATCACGACGTCTGCCGGCTGGGACAGCCTCCTCAGCCCCATCCTCAACAACTCCCCCGAGGAGTGCAACCCCAACATCCCCCACACCGGCACCACTGTCAGGGGGAACTGCGGGAACCCGTCGGTGGGCATCACCTTCTTCGTCACATACATCATTATCTCTTTCCTCATTGTGGTGAACATGTACATTGCCATCATCTTGGAGAACTTCAGCGTGGCCACAGAGGAGAGCACCGAACCGCTGAGCGAGGACGACTTTGAAATGTTCTACGAGGTGTGGGAGAAGTTCGACCCCGAGGCGACGCAGTTCATAGAGTACGCCAAGCTGTCGGACTTCGCCGACTCCCTGTCTGAGCCGCTGCGCATTGCTAAGCCGAACAAGATCAAACTGATCTCCATGGACCTGCCCATGGTCAGCGGTGACAAGATCCACTGCCTGGATATTCTCTTTGCCTTCACCAAGCGCGTCCTGGGAGAGTCGGGTGAGATGGACGCCCTCAAGCAGCAGATGGAGGAAAAGTTCATGACGGCCAACCCGTCCAAGATCTCCTACGAACCCATCACCACGACGCTGAGGCGCAAACAGGAGGAGGTGTCTGCCACAGTGATCCAACGGTGCTACCGCAGGCATCTGGTGAGGCGGCAGCTGAAGGCCGCCTCCTATCTGTACCGTCAGATCACAACGCCTCGGCGTGCGAGGGAAGGTGGCGAGGAAGGCGGCGACGTGATATTTGGGGAGGACGCACCTGAGAAGGAAGGGCTAATCGCCACCATGATGAGAGAGAACTACGGCTCCAGTTTGTTGGGGGTCGAACGCTCGGAGACCGTGTCCTCCACCTCGTCCCCTCCGTCCTACGACAGCGTGACGCGAGCCACGTCGGACATCTTTCACCCCCTCACGGTCAACACAGAGACGGTTGCTGTCGACACTGCCGGCAGCAACGCAACTGAACAATCGCAGCCCGTGGACGACACTGACGCGAAACAGGAAACGGTCCCGTAGAGGAAACCAAAAAGCAAAAAATGTTTGTCTGTCTGTTTACTGAATGTACCACAGCTGAGGGACACGGAGCAGAGCTGCGGAAGAGGACTGACTTAAACGCTATTTCCTGTCCCCTGTGGAGATCCCTGGACTCAACTCAACCATGTTCCTGGAGTTTCCTTAAAGGGAGGCAGACGAACTGAAAGACAGACGGGACGCGTCCGTCAGCGCTGCCTCGTTAAAGGAGAACCTCTTGGGTGTGTCGTGTCAGAGCCCAGAGTTTGAAACACTCTGTGACCTTTGACCTAGGGTCATACGAACTATATCACTGATATCCGTCATTTATTGGCCTCCCCGCACTGATCGACATTCTCAGAGTACACCTGCTGTTCTACAACAGGAGCCGTGACGACTTTCTGACCGACCGAGACTCGAGAGAGAAGGGAGACGCTGACGTGATTTTAAGAAACGTTTTCGTAGTGAAAGTATAACTTTGTTGATGTTATCAGTCTTTTAATAGCGATCAATTATTACTGTTTTTTACATTTTTTAGAGCAAGTTGAAGGCAGAAAATGAGCAGTCTTTGAGTCTTTGGGCTTGGGTTGGCTCTAGCTGTGAGAACGTGGCTGAAGTGGCGCGTAGAGGTAGACGAGAGCAGAGGGAAGCAAGCGTGAAAACTTACTTCATCGGTTTTCGTTGGCAGTTTTGCACTTTTCAGTTTACACGTGCTGTCACTTTACTGCACCGGGCAAAGCCACACTGACGAAGGGCCTGGGATGGATTTTCTATTTTTGCTTCTCAGAACCTTTGAGAAAACCAAAAACTGATACAAGTGCACAACGAGATTTTCTACGTGGTCCTAGACTCTTCCAGCCTGCGTTTTGCCCTGGTGATGTACTTCCTTCTGTCCAGACTGAGGCTAAACTTCCCAGCTTCCGTTTCCTCTACGAACAAACTTCAGCAGAAGATTTTTTCAGTTTATCACCTGTATGGCTTTTCATTCTTCAGAGAGAACGTCGACATAAATAATTTAGCCGTGTGGTACTAATTAATCCATATTCATAAACTCATATCATGACTGTCTGGGAGCCGTCGCACCTCAGATTGACGTATTTGTTCAGGCAGGTTGACTGCGGGTCAGAGGAGGCGGCCGCTGCTTTGAGTCGCGCTTCGACGTCGTCGTGCCTGGAGCAGGTCAGGTCCAGGCAGCAGATCCCTGCCGTCACCCACGGCCCGTGTGGAGCGAGGCTGAGAGCTGCAAGCGATCTCAACGACGGGGTCTTGAGTCGCGCTGTCCACTAGCGTAGACCAGACCCGACAATCAGCTCATCATCGCCGCAGCTTTGTCATTGTGTGTCTGCTCGGTAAAGTCAGTGGCCTGGATGAATCCCGTCCTTTCCTGTCGGATCCTGTATCCTGACAGAACGGCAGCAAAGGATCAGAAGTATTTGGCTTTAGGTACAAGCACAATAGTTGATGTCGTTGTGGTGGTTACGAGTGGTTCTAAATAATGGATCAGAGCCAAACGTATAAATTCATGGTGATGCTTTTCACCATGAAGTGAACAGCGACGGGGTTTTTCCACGACACTGATGTGATGATGCTGAATCTTTTCTTCCTGCTTCCATTGAGTGAAATGAGGAGTTTAACTTGAATTGGGGAACATGAATTGGTCGGTTCTGATTTCTATTTGTATGAGGTTTTGGACCTTAGCTTCTTAATTTAAAAATGAAATGTTTGATTTGAACATATGATCAAAGGTTCTATTGCTGCGAAGTTGAAAGTAAATGTTCTGTCTCCATATTTTAATGGTTTACATTTGTTGGAGTTTTTACAGAACATATATTATTAGATATTATTTTCCCCAAGAAACAGAATTTCATTTATTCACATATTTATTAATTTTTTCTCTCTTTTCTGGTGGCTTTTATCATATTTGCGGAGGAGAGCGACATGACTCTTTATCTATTTTGCACAGAGAAACAAAAAACCAAACCGCGTCTAGCAATAACGGTTTGACGCGTTTTCAGTGAGTTGGTAGTTGGCGCTCGATCCTAAACCAAAACCCAGGAAGTCGGCCGATCTGCCGTGAGGCCGTGTGGAGCGTAGCAGGATGACAACCTGACGCCAGAGGATCCTCACCAGACGCTTTGCTAGAAACCCTGTCCGGGCGCAGGCTGGACTCTATTTCTGCTAGATCCCAGGGAGGAGACGACCACATGAGGTAAAGACACTGCTGAACTGTGCTTGGCGTTTTTCAGGCTGCAGTTGAGCTGAAGGGCTGTTTTCAGTAGCAATAGACCCAGAGCGTGCCTGCTACACATGAACCCAACTCAAGCCATGCGTTGATCAAGCGCTTGACGGATGAACGGACTGGTTGACTGACTGAACTGACTGGTCCCCCCACTGCCACGACTCTTCCCACTGGGTGATAACTAAGCACAGAGAGCTGATTGGTTGGTGACACTTCGAAAAGGTTCAGATTCGCCAAGTTGTGCAGGGAACAGTAAAAACACTAAATATGTTCATAAACGCGTCATTCAGAATAAATGCTGCCTTTAAGTCAAATCTCAAACACACTTGCTCCTTTTCAGACGTAGATCAATTAAGAACTAAGGCGTTTAGTAGCAGTAGAGGCTAAGTTACGAAAACACACCAAAGCACAGATGCTCTCACTGTTTGTACAGACGATTCCTTTTTCTCCACGTAGTTCAGGTGCAGACGCCAGCGAGGCCGCGGTCTAACGTCAGATTAGTCGATCTGGACCCGGCTCCGGTTCGCGCTGAGCACAGAAACACAGATGAACATGTTCTGTCAGTGTATTTACAGTAGCTGCTTCTGAAACCAGAGACCAACCTCAGATCTCTGTCCTTAAAGTGCAGTGAGTGGGAAAGCAGCCTGAATGAACTCCCAGCATCCGGGGAGTGAAACCCGTGGCTCCCCCTCTCTGTGCCGGAGGAAGGGTGGACTCCGCTCCGGGTCTGAGAATCTCTGCTCCTTCCTGCCTTTTCTCCCCACTTGAAAAACCAAAAGCTGCTTCGTCCTCTTCTAGACGTAATAAACCATCACAGAGGAAAAGGTTTGCTGTCGTTACTGTGGGCTGTGATGGATGCAATACAACAGTGATGTGAACGGGCAGCGAGCGGCGGTTGAAGTTCTGTCCTCGGCTTGGACCACCACCGCCCCGTTTACACCGCAGCTGGTTCCGCACTGGTTTGCAAACGGGTTCTGTCGGATCTCCAGCTTCATATCAGTCACAGAAAACTCATATCGTAAGAAAGTTGCCTTTTCAGAAACAAAGAGGACGGGTTGCGATGTTCCCCTCCTGTCGCCTCGGCTCTTTACTCCTGCCAGTGCTGGGAGTCACGCAGGACAGGCTGGAAATCATCCAATTACTTCTGGATTCAATCAGTTTTACTGGGAAAGGTCACGAGGATGCACAAAGTATTTAGAGGGTCAACATTTTGTAACGTCTTAGATTTTACATTACGTAAATACAGAAGAGAAACAGCACAGCAACAGATCTTCGATTTCGAACATGTAGTTATAAAATAAAAAAACCCGAACAAGAGGCGAACGTCTAGTTAGAAGGTTTCCTCCGACGCTCGGTCTGCAGCCGGTGGAAGCTCGGTGTAAAGGAGGCGACAGCTGTGCCTCAGTGACCCCACCCTGGTGTTTTAGAGACATTCATAACAATTATGACTATTATAATATGAATATATATAAATATATACTTTTTAGTACTTTGAGTTGATATACTTTTTAGTATTTTGCAAATACATGTCTCTGTATATAAAACAAAAGCCTCCTGTAATAAATGAGGAATAAATTTATTACTGACTCAGTTGTGTTGTTTTTTTTGGGAAGGCTTGTGTTCGTGTAATTATTAAAATGCTGCAGACACAGTAACGCAAACCTCACACCACCTCCAACGGCCTGTGGAGCTGTGGCGCTCGGGTCGTCCCACAACTTCTGGCCTTTTTAATTACATTTATAGACGTTATGTTGAATTATTACTTCTTATATCAGTCGTGGAAGGTTAAACACGAAGCGTCACACTCGCGTCGCCAGCAAGCATCTTAAACTGCTTTTTATTCTTTAGTTTCAGTCTCTTGATTCCAAATTGGGGTTGACTTAAAATCCAGCGACGACCAGAGCTGCTCATTCTGACGGGCGCTGTCACGTTTGCTGATAGAATGGATTCGTATTTGCTCCATCTCTACTGATGCAATCAGTGTGAATACAGAAACACTGGCTGTCCTCTCTGAACTGTGTGGTTGCCCTTGAGCAAGGCACTGAACTGAGAGACAGACAGAGAAGCTGTGCTGGCTTGTTTACTTGGTTACGTAACAGGCGCTCAGAGGGAGCCAGCGTTCCTCAGCATATGTGTGACGAAGCTCCTCCATCTGCTCACATGGTGACAGTCGTGTTTCTGACTGGTCCGGTCCGGTCCGGTCCACAGAACTGAGGCGAAGAGAAGCGAGCACAGCACTGAATAAATGCATGGAAGTGACAGAAAACAGTGGCTAAGCTGCTGATCGGTTACTCGAGTCTCTGTGGAGGATCCTGTGTGTTTACGTCCCAGGGCCTTCATCTGTCAGTGTTTGTGGTGACCTGAAGCCCATGTTTACGCCTCTGTTAGCTCCGATTTGGTCTCCTCCACCTCCTGGGAAAATCACTGGGTGAGATCGAGGCCCCGGTCAAACGTATACACCTGTATGTGCAGCACGTCTCAACTGGCTGCTCTGGCGTCTTTATTCCGCAGAATCCACCCTCTCCATCTTCTGGGACAGCCGTCGGACGGTGTGCGTCCTCTGTCACCGTGGCAACGAGGTGCTGATGAGATCCCGTGACAATAGATGGAGAAGGAGAAGCGCCTTCCCCAACCTCAGCCTCCAGAGACCAACACACACAAACAAACCCCTGCTGAGCGTCCACCTGCCGCAGAGCAGTGTTGCCTGTGAGACAGTGTTAATCAGACACACACTGGTCTGCTGCCTCATTAGCAGGATAAACTAAGGATCTGAAGTGTCTCATACTCGGGGTCAGACTGACGAGAGCTTTATGACGCTGTTTGCGTGGACTGTGTCCAGATGCTGAGACAGAAACAGGCTGATCACTGAAGCCAGCACATCCACATGCTGTTTACTCTGATGGAGAACAGACGTGTGCAGCTGTGCAGCTAAGAGCAGCAACAACCAAACAACAAGAAAGTATGAAACAATCCTTTATTTCATCTTATAATTAACGCGTAGGAAAGCACCAGCTGTTTTTGCTGAGTCAGCGGTTTAACATGTACAGATTATGTAACAGAGGTTTGTTCTTAATGTACATTTTACGATATGACACTCACTCCTCCAGTTATTAACCACAAACGAACAATCTCCCAAACCCTGCGCTGCTACTTTAACTGGACGTGAACACAGCAGCGAGACCTTTATTAATACCATTCATCTCTGTCGGACTCTGTCTCACGGTTTCTTCATCTTTATATTCATTTTTAAAAAAGTCACATTCAATACATTTAATAACAATATTGACGTTTATTGAGTTTTCTTAATTGACTAATACGTTCATATTTTATGTTTCATTAAAATATTTTTATAAATGTAGCACGAACATTTATTGTAGGTTTAGAGCAGATATTGCATCAGCAGTTTGAGCTGCATCTGTCTCAACACAGACAACCTACTTCTCCAAAAAGGACAAAAAACGTGAGACAAAAAAAAGAGAGTGAAGGAAGGAGGGAAGGAGCTGGAAGTCAGGCCTGCGCTAATTGTTTCTATTTTAGAGAGCAGAGCTGCTTTCAGACTGATTTAAGGAGAGTCTGTGTAAAAGTGGCCCAAAAACAAAGCAGAGCACCAGCTGACGCTCACTGATAACACACACACACACACACTGATAACACACACACACACACACACACACACTGATAACACACACAGCTGGTGACGCAAACCCGCTGAACATGTGATTGTGTTTGGTATTAATCTGCCTTGTTTTAATTATTCTCACTTCTCAAGTGCAGAAAAATATCTAAATCGTTAATAAACAATCAGATAGGAAAGAAGAGATAAGAGCAGAAGAGAGAAGAAGAAAGAAAGGAGCTGAGAAGAGGAAGCAGCAGGACAGTGGTGGTGTGATGCTGCCTCCTGCAGGGGATGCTGAGGCATTTCTCCCTCATCCCTCAGCTGTAACCACGGTTACAACGTGCATCACAAGAGAATTGGCCAGAAAATGTGAGACCACAAATGTGACAACAGACTCGAGTCTGGAGGAGATTAGTTTGGAAGAACGTTACTGAGCTGCCGCTGCTACTATAAATAATAAGGAATAATTAAATACATGAATTAATATGAACATGCTGCCATAAATACATTAATTGATAAATGAATGTAACTAATTTATATCTGTGCTACAGTGTCATCTGTTTATTTATAGTATGTTCCCCATATTATTTATAAGATAAGATAATTCTTCATTGATTCCACAGTGGGGAAATTCAGTTGTTACAACAGCTACAGGAAATATTAAGGTGCAAAAGAATGAAAGTGTGCAAAGAAAATTACCCATTATACAAATTTTCAATTTTTACAAAGACACTACATAAAGTTCCAAAAAATATTTCAGTGTTTGTGTCTGTGTGGTCATTAGACTAAGCGTAGTCCAAACCATGAAAGCACAGTCAGCTGGAAAACGAAAAATGTAAATTACAATTGTTGAAATAAAGTTTTTGGCTTGGGAGAAAAATATGAATACAGAAAAAGAAGCACAGCAAAATGGACGTAAAAAGATTAAAATTAAAAAAGTATTAAGTTGAATATTTGGACGCCTTTTAAGAAGAAAATTTTATTAAAGCATCATTTTTAATATCGTCCAGATGTTTAAATTTTCAAAGAAAGACACAACGAGCAGCGGCACCGTAGCGTGATTGGTCCAAAGCAATGTAAGTCAGTCCTTGGCCCCGCCCAGAAGCACAACCCGTGGCTCTCATTGGCTGCACAGAACGCCCGTCGCGGTTACTATGGACTTTGGCTTTGCTGGTCGCCAGGTGAGGACGTGATTTTCTGTCCGTGAGCAGCCGGAGAACAGAACAGAATAGCGACGTCAGCGTGTGGTTCGGTAGAACCTCAACTGGACCGCGAAGCCATGGCCCAGAGAAAGAACCTCAGAGCCCAGTCCAGGAGAGGTCAGTTCTCGTGTCTCCTGCCGACCGACGGTTTGTTCAGTGCGGCACCAACTCGCTGTCCTCGTCCGTGGTTCTCGTGGTTCCGTCCAGAGCGCAGCGCGTCCTGCTGACACATTTAGCCGCAGTGCGTTGAAACAACCCTCGTTTCTAAATGTTCCGCTGCCGATGTGAGTGGAGGTCGCGGTGCGTTCACGTGCATTTCTTACTCTTTGTTTTGTAAAGCGTTATTCCGACAAAAGCCTCAAACGCCTCTAAGTCCTAGAACTTTGACTGGAGTCTGGCGCGAGACTCTCGCGATGATAGACAACGGGCTAATTAGCTCATTGCTGCTAACATCGGAGCCAGTCAGCTGAAGTCTGGACACACGGTGTGTCCGCCGCGGCTGCGTGCTAAGCTAACCTAGCTAACAGGCGCTACTGTGGCGAGATGCTAGCGGCTCACTGAGACACGATCATTCTGTGTTGATCCCACAACGTGGAGTCAATTATTACAGTCTGTGCGGTGCAAAGAAAATGATACACGTTTACAAATACTAGAGACTATACATAAACAATAAACTACAGCAGATCTGGGGCTGTTGGACTGGTTGGTTCAGTCTAACAGTGGACTGAAGGCTCTGTGGCTCCTTCCTGCACTGACTCTGGATCAGTCTCCACTGAAGGAGCTGCTCAGAGCCTCCACTGTCTGACGCAGTGAGAAGCATCGTCCATGATGGACGTCAGCTTGTCCACGTCCTCCTCCAGAGTCCGGTGGAGCCAGGACAGAACCTCCTGAGCAGCCGGTTGAGTCTCTTTGTGTCCTGCTGCCTGCTCCCCACAGACACAGAGTCCTCACAGAGGAGTGTGAGGTGTTGAGGTGAACACCCAGCTGGCGATGGACAAGCTAAGCAAGAGTTGAGTAATACTGAAGGTAATTGAGTTCAGTGAAACATCCAACCTCATCTACTGGTTCTGCAGGACGATGCACATTATCCTGATTAAAGCTACTTCAGACATTGATATTTCAGTTGGGTCTGAGAAGCAACGATGCTCGAACCGTTGGACTTTACTCTGTATTTGTTATGCAAAAAATGGAAATAAATAAGTCTGTGTGCAACCATAAAGATTTACATGTTCACCGTGACTCGGAGGCAAAGCGCCTCATTGTGTATCTGAAGGCAAATGACAAACAAAGCCTGGTTGTTCAGCAACAAGAGCTGTTCACAATAATCAACTGCGGGTTTGTCCAGTGCTCAAACCCAGATTTGTTCACGTTGCAGTCGAGCAAAAGCCAGAGAATAGTTTCAAGCCAACTGTACTAGTCTGACGTGACCTGCAGAGCAGCTGAAACGCTTCCTCTCTGTTTGTGTAAACAGTCCAGCGCCGTCATGTCTCTGTTGTAAGGTTCTGTGAAAACGCATCATAACTCAGATGATGACCAGTTGAACAGATTAGAGAAGTGACAGCCTGTTTATTAAATGTGTAAAGTGAAGATGACTTTGAAGCCGCGGGTGGTTTTAAGACGTCTCCACCTGTTTCCATCCTCTGGCTGCTCGTCTGTTCCAGACTCTTAACTGGTCGGTCTTTGGCTGAATAGGCAACATTGTGTGGAAGCTCAGACTAAACCCAGCCGTTACAGGTTTTGGAGGTGAGGTCAAGGTTGTTGGTGGGCTGTTCTGTCCTGGCCGGTATCTGACACACACTGAGCGGTGCTGGCTTTGTCAGCTCTAATAATAGACGGGATCAGGTTCTGCACCAATGGACGTTCTACTGCCGGGAGGAAGAGGAGGAGCTCCTCCTTTCTTCTGCTCAGTCACTTTGCCGTCGTCCTGCTGTTTTTGTCTGTGTCTCATTTGCATGGTCGATTTGTTCTTCTGGATTTTCCCAACACTTCATCATTCCGTGCATCGTCCACCGTCTCTTTACTGTAAATAGTTGTCTGTGTCCGATCGGGTCTCAGGTTTACTGTTTTTATGATAAGCGGCTCTGCTGGTCGAGAGGTGTTTTCCCTCTTTGCGGCCTTGCTTGGTCTTGTTGTGGGTTCGGCGGAGACCTTAGTTGGTCCATGCAGCGCTACCGCCACTATGGCACCTCCTACTCCTCCTCCTCAGCTCCTGTAGAAGAGGTGCACGCAGAGGACGAGGTGTCCACCGAAGTGGAGGTCTTTCAGGAGGATACAGAGCCGCTGGTGCAGGGGGGAGCTCAGTCCGAAGTCCAGGAGACGGGTAAGCGTGGTGAGTCGACCTGATTTGGGGCAGTTTGATCTTGGTTCTGACCTGGACTGGTTTGGCCCGGTTAGGAGGTGGCACCGAGGACATGGTCCATCTGATGAAGCAGGATCTAACACCTGGCGACACAGAGACAGGTGGGAAAAGGAGCTTGGCTTGTCCTGGTTGGGCGGAACGTTGCTGTGGGTTCTTTGGTTTGTTGAGTTGTCTGCGTGCTGCAACTACAAGAGCAACACAACCTGACACAGAAACTCAAAGCAGCAGCCATTCATTCAGCAGAGGAACATCTGTCTGTGACACTAAGTTCATTTCGTTGATGGGGGTCTTAGCTGTGAAAGTACTTCAGTAATTTCCTTCCCTTTTGTTTCATGCGCCCAGTCCTGCATTAGCGCGGCAGCACATGTTGTCATCTGTTGTGTAACGGCCATTAAAAGCCTTCAGGATGTCTTTGGCGACACTTGCAGCGTTGCTGCCGCTCCTGTAATCACAGAAAACCTTTCTCATACCGTCTCGCTTTTAATGACGCTCGAACACGCTTCTCTTTTTTAGAAGGCGCTTTGTGTTTCTGTCTCTGAGCATTAAGGCATCAATTAAACCCAGCTTGGACTCGAGGGCAGGCAGCTATTTCAGTTTTGAGGACTGGAGGATGAACAGCTGCTGTTAACTCGCTCTGTGTCAGGGTCACATCGACTCTGTCGCTCTTTTCCAGGGTCACTCTGGCCTTTGCAGCTCCAGCACGGACTCATGTATTTAGAGTTTCCTCTTGAATGGAAACCTATTATTAGCCTACATTTCTCAGCATGTCTAGTCACACATGCTATAAACATGTGGTAACAGTCAGAGGAGATGTGATTGTTCTGGGCCAGTGCAGCTACTTACGGCCTTGACGGCATCATAGTTACTGGTGCTTGCTGAGTGTGAGGTGTAGAAACACTCTCTACCCCAACGTGTCGGACCATGTGTTACACACAACTCGCATTGACATCATCTTTGTTTCCAGAGGCCAAGACAAATCCAGTGGAAAGCAAAAATGGAGGACAGGAGAGGACAGACGGAGGAGGAGCTGCAGGAGCAGGTCCTAAGTTCTCCATGTTCACCTGGTTTGTGGTTCTGGCTCTTCTGGGAGTCTGGAGCTCTGTGGCCGTCGTCTACTTCGACATCGTGGACTACGACAGTGTCATTGGTGAGTAATATGTTTAATTTTGATTAGAGATGTGGTGACAGTTACCAGTGTTTAGTTAATTGTGCCGCTGAGAAGTAACAGCTCCATCGCAGCCGTTAGTCAGCCAGGACGTCAGCGCTCTGCTCGTTTAACTGGTTTAATGATCAGCTTTGTTAACGCTAACATCAGAGTGAAAAGGTGATGAAGCATGAACACGATTCAGGTTTTCAGGACGTGGTGTGGTCTCGTTCTTGGCCTGATTCTTAGCTCACAGCAGGTTCTCACACTCACAGGTTCTACATGTTGGTTTCATACAGGAACTCGTCTCATCTTCATGTGGTTTTTAAAGTTTTGCATGTCTGGGAAAACCACTTCCCCTCAAATCTATCACGTGTTCGCAGCTCTGCTCGGGCTAAGCAAGCGTCTGCTGATGTTGTGTTGGCCCCAGTCAACATGCAGCTGTTTAGCATGAATCAAGTTAAGCCGTATTTCTTCCTGGGCCTTAGATCAAGGTCAGCGGTTCAGTAGGTCTGAAGCCTCCTCCTCCGTACAGGGGAAGGTAAACAGTGCATCACAGCTAACGAGGTACGATACCTGCGACTGCTCACTAGTGTGAAGACACTTCCTTCAGCTTTTCTAAGAACTGTGAGAGCGCTCCTCCGGTCCGACTGCACCTCTGCTGCTTCTTTCTTGCGTCAACTTGAAGCTGCTTGATGTTTCAGACCCTCTGGCTTCATTTATCACACAGTCGGGTTGGTTCTGCAGGTCACTGATCATTTGTTACACTCAGAAGCCAGTAAAACACTTTTCTTCTGTGTGTGTTCGGTGGTTTGGCTGCAGAATGTTGAAAATACTGCATTAGGCAGGTCAGCTGAACGGCTGAATGATCTGAATGAGCCGGTAATGGATCATCACCAGGATTCATGTGAGACAGGAAGACGCATCCACAACGAGCCTCATCCAGTGAAAAGAAGAAAGAACACATTTAAACTGTCACTAGATTGGCTCAACAGGAGCAAACCAGTCTGAGATGAGACGAGTATCTGATTATTTCCTGGTTCCAGTCGTGTTTTCCAGGGAAACACTGCCTCTACCGATGCATTTCAGAAGTAAGTCTTTATACCCAGTGTAGATCGCGTCATGGTCTGAAACGAAGGTGAAGCACGGCAGGGATGATGAAATGACTTCATTCCTTCTTCTCTTCTTCTCTTCCTCTTCTCTCTGCATGCAGCCAGAGCTAAGGAGTTTCGTTTGAACTTTTCTCAAGTTTTACAAGGTATGGCTTCAAGATTTCAGCAACCATTTCCTCTCAGAGCCAGGTGGGACGGAGCCAAACTGACGAACATTTAGCATAACGTCAAGCATCAAACCGTCTGCATCGCACACAGAGAGAGCTCTGAGAGCAGCTTCACATTTGCTGTCATACACAAAAAGTCATTAAATTATTCTATAATAATATTCACAGGCCTCCGTTTTAGAGAAACTATATTTTGAGCTTCTCTAAAACAAACGGCCCTGGAGCCGTGTAGATGTGGTTTCCCACCACATCCTTCCTCATTCTGAAGCCAGTGCTGATCTGCTTGTGGCCTCACATCATCATTGGTTTGGTTCTAGAACAACTTTAGCTGACAGTCGACAATAAATGAAATAAAAACCATGTCTGTTATCCTGGGTCCAACAGAACCTTTGTCCTTCACCGGCTCCCTCTTCCTTGTCTTTTCTCCGGTTGTGTGCTTGCGTTGACAGTGATATTCATCCTCCTGTTCCTACTTTAGGTAAACTGACGGCCTACGATGCCGATGGTGACGGAGACTTTGACGTGGAAGACGCTAAAGTTCTGCTTGGCAAGTCCCATTTAGTTCTTGTCTTCAGTGTCTGCCTGACTGATGTGGTTTACAGCAGTGCTGCAGTACCTCTGTTAAAACAGTAATGTGATGATTGAGGTCAGGTCCTTCGTAAATGAGCCTGGATTCATGAATTTCTCAATTTGTTCTGGCGCAACGTTTCTGCACTTTCCAGCTAAAAGCCTAAAACTGCTTTAATTCTACGATTAATTTTCCTCCAGTGGTTAGAGAAGCAGCCTCCAAAGTGTCTGACACCTAAGACATTATCATTCCTAACAAATGCAATTTGAAGCACCGCCCCGTCTAGAAAAAGGCTCAAGAAAAGCTGAATTCAGAATAAGAGTGTTGTTTTTAGTGTGAGGTTGATGCGTGACGTCTATAACTCATTATCTTTCTCCTTGTCCCGTTTCATCATCTCTATTGTTTTACCCCTTTCTGTTGCGGTTTCCTTTTTGTTGTGCCATCTTCCTTTCCTTCCTCCTCCTCATTTGACCTTCTCCTGGCAGTTGTCTCCTTGGTGCCTCATCTTTAACTCCACCTTACCTCCCGTCCCATGTGTCCTCCTTCTTCCCTCCCTTTCTCTCTTTCGTCAGGCTTGACCAAAGATGGCGAGGGTAGTGCGAATGCAGAGTCGCTTGAGGAGGTTCTAAATATTTTAGCAGACGAAGGGTCTGATTGGATCTATGGCTTCTTCACCTTCCTTTATGACGTAGTGTCGTCACCTGTAGAACGGGGCGAGGAGCAGCAGGAGGAGGGGAAAGAGGCAGCGACTGAAGGGCAGGAGGAGTTTGGTGTGACAGAGGAGGTCCAAGGGGGGGACTCTGGACCTTCAGAACCAATAAGAAAGGAACCAGAACCGTAAGCAAGGTTCCAGAGCGAGGCTTCCTGGTCTCACCGAGTGGACGTACTATAGTCCAGTCCAGCTGCAGGTGAATGGCTGTGTATGCAAAGGTGCTGGAGGCCTGACGTCCAGCTTCTCCTGCAGGACCAGACTGGGTGGACGGGTTGAACCAAGCCATCCCATACCCACCAGAACCAAGCACCACACAACTGCTTAGATTATGGTTTTGTATTCACAATTCAGACGTGTATGAAAACAAACATGCGGGACAGTGAAAACGTACACGGTTTGTAAACTGTATAAATCCGGATACTACATATTAGAGTTGACTTACGCTAAACACCAGTCAAAATGGTGGGACGTTGTGACCGTTGTGGGCTGATCTGTCGCCTTTTACTCGTGGCTGACTGTTTGAAACTACACCTGATTAAAGCTATGCACGTGTTTATTAAAGCTATTCCAAGGGATCCACATTTATTTTCCGGTAACACGGTTCAGCTGCCGTTGTCAGTGGTCGTAGTAGCAGTTCATCTGTGTTAGAATGTTAAAACCAGGCTGGTGGCTGCATGGATGCAAGGAAGCCACTGTTGTATTGTAGTCGTATTAATTGTCTCACTGTTTCTTGGTTCAGATGAGAAGAAGTTAAAAGGTTCTGCTCTCAGAAGGGGCAGGCTGAGAAAAGGTACGGTTCATTGGGCCCGTGGGTTTGATCCACATGTGCCTTCATTTGTCCGGTCGATCTCCTGACACGTCTGTTTCTACAACTTGTAGTGGAAGCGAGGGAAAGAAAGAAAAAAGGTAAAATGAAGCTGATGTTCGTCTTGTGCACCTGCATGTGTGTCACCTGTGAAAAGCTAAACCAGCATCGGCTCGATGTGGGATTGTTCACGGCTTCGTGCACATGAGGCTCCTTCATGTACATGATAACACGTCGTTGTTCTGAGGACTGTGTTAGATTATATAAAGGTTTGTTTTAACAGACCAAACTAAAAGAAACTAGTAAACGGCCGGTGTGTGTCTGTAGCGTTGATGGTTTAACCTGCATGAACTTCATGGTCAAACACTGTGTGTGTTTCATCCTAGAAGACGACAAGTTAGAGGCTGATGGAGAGAGAAAACTCCTCAAAGGTAGAGTTCTGATTTATCTGGGTTTGCCTGAGAGCCTGTTATTTACTCTTAATCCTGTTGACCCGTATCTGGACTCACGCCTGCTGGTTTTACTGCCTGGATGAAACCTCTCACATTCTGCCTCAGGCTTGTTGTTACTGGGCTGGTTGTTAGACACGGTCCAGCTGGAGACGATGCTGTAGGACACAACCTTTGGCTCCTAGATGACATCAGTGTCTGCTTCCCTTTAATACCTGCTTTCATTCATTGTTTACTTTGTAACGACTTGTGTGATTACTCAGCATGTTTTATTCATGCTTCTGGGTGATAATTGTTTTATTGTCCTTGGATAAAAAGAAATCCCACATTTACCAATTTAACATTAAAATGTCAGACCATCCTGTCCAAGGCCTCAAACTGCGCTCGGCTCTGAAAGAAGAGCTCCGGATGATACACGAGAAGATGGAGGCCAAGAGAATCGCTCGCATAGCTCTGGCTGAGATCAGGGCCCTCCTCGCTGAAGAGGAGCAAGAGAAGGAGGCAGCCTGGGCGATGAAAATGAGGAAGCTGGAGGCAGCCCAGGACCAAGTGAGGGAGGACAAAGAGAAAGAAGAGAACACAAAGGCAGAGAGAGACAAACTGGAAAAGGAAAGGACTGAAAAAGAGAATGTGGAGCAGGAGAGGAAGGAGAAGGAAATGATGGAAAAGGAGGAGAAGGAAAGGGTGGAAAAGGAGAAGGAGAGGATGGAAAAGGAAATGATGGAAAAGGAAGAGAAGGAAAGGGTGGAAAAGGAGAAGGAGAGGATGGAGAAGGAAATGATGGAAAAGGAAGAGAAGGAGAAGATGGAGAAGGAAAGGGTGGAAAAGGAGGAGAAGGTGGAGAAGGAAATGATGGAAAAGGAAGAGAAGGAAAAGATGGAGAAGGAAATGATGGAAAAGGAAAAGATGGAGAAGGAAATGATGGAAAAGGAGGAGAAGGATAGGGTGGAAAAGGAGAAGGAGAGGATGGAGAAGGAGAAGGAAATTATGGAAAAGAAGGAGAGGATGGAGAAGGAGGAGAAGGAAATGATGGAAAAACAGGAGAGGATGGAGAAGGAAAGGGTGGAAAAGGAGGAGAAGGTGAAGAAGGAGAGGATGGAAAAGGAGAGGGAGAGGAAGGAGAAGGGGAAGGCAATAAAAGAGAAACAAGAGATGGGGAGAATGGCTAAAGAAAAGGCAGCCAGAGAAGAGAGGGAACATCTGGAAAGAGAGAAGGCTGAAAAGGAGACTCTAGAGAGGGAACCAGTAGTCGGAGAGAAACCGAGGATGGAGAAAGAGGAGGCAGAGCAGGACAGATTAGAGAGGGAGAGACTGGAGAAAGAAAGACTAGAGAGGGAACGTGTTGCTAAGGAACGAGAGAGAGTTGAAAAGGAAAAAGAACGGGAGAAGGAACGGATGGATAAAGCAGCGAGAGAGAAGGAAGACGGAGAGAGAGCAAGGATTGCTCAGCAGAAGGACAGACTAGAGAAAGAAAAGGTGGCGAGGGAGAAAGCACACAAGGAAAAGCTAGAGAAGGAACGAACGGCGAAAGAGAGAGAGAGACTGGCCCGGGAGAGAGAACGAGCAGAGAAAGAGAGGCTGCAGACGGAGAGAGCAGCCCGGGAGAAGGCGCTGATGGACAGGCAGAGGCTCGCGAAGGATGGAGGACGAGACGCCCCCAAGAACGGCACAAAGAGACGAGCGCTTCCACGAAGGAAACCTTCCCAAGCCACGGGACAGGCCCCAGCGGCGAGGAGAGACACGGCCACGCAGGGGGAGAGCGTGGACGGGGGGAGGAAGTGACGGGGGCGTTCAGCTGGGAGCAGCCGGGTCAGTACCGCTAAGAGTGGAGGCTGGTGAGGTCGGGACCAGGTCTGTCCTGGATGGACCGAGTCCAGGGCGACGCGTCCTTACGTTATTAGTCTCCACTGGCCCAACCTCACAGCATTTAATGTCTTTCTTTCTTTTATGTTCAACAGCTGTATCGCTTACGTAATGTAACTTATGAATAAATACTTCTTGGCTTTCAAATGAAGTCGTGGTCATTGAAGGGATTGTGTGTAGTGTGGAACACGTCCTCCTGTGCTTTTCTCAGACGGCAGGTCCTGACCTCTTCAGAGGTTCTGTCACAGCTGCACTGCTGACCCGTCACTCAGGCTAAAGGTCGTGTTGTGTTTACTGATTCGTATTATGAAATAAGAACAAAGCTGTGTGTGTGTAAAAACCAAGCAAGGGGTCATGGAACCAGTTGTACTACAGTGTGATAGTATTTCATGCTCATGGGTTGAGGCAGCAGGTTGCTGGGCCGTGGTCAGAGCCCTGTGAGACCCGTGTTACATTATGACTGACCGTAAACCTCCCTGAAGGCAGCGGAAGACGTGTGGAGTCCGCTGAGCAGAGAACAGGTGAGAACACATCGCCGTCGCCCGGGCTGCTGCCTGCGACGCTGACCTGACACCTGAGAGCACCTGGATTCAGGTGTGAGGGTGTGTCTGTCCCATGTGCGGTACGCTAACAAAGCCACATCAGCTCCTCCCGGCTTCGCTTTCACACCGGCCGATACCTGACGCTGTCCTCTCAGTTAAAACCTTGTCTGAAAGGCTTCTCTTCTCCAAATTAAAGAAACCAGTGAACGCGTGACTGAAACAGGACGTGACCAGGCTCCAGAACCAGAGTCCACGTCCCCTGATGACCCGACTGAGGAGGCTGCAACAGGTGTGAACGCACTTTTCAAAACGTGACTGGTGCTGATGTAAATCTGTGGAGCCGTCGTATTAAGAGTAATGTGGCTCCTTCCATTTTTCATTCCGTTGCGTATTTGTGGTGTTTACCTCCATCGTGAAGGTTCAGCTGCTGATTTCCTGAATTGTCATTTGTAGAAAGTGAAGCCACGCTTCCCCCTAATGGTGAACGTACGGCATCGCCAACTCGCGCGTAGCCTGCAGCCGCTGAGCGTCTGTCTGACCGTAGTTAGTGTTGCAGTAGGTGAACGCTTCAGTCGGTCTTCGCTCTGCGTTGTCTCACTTCTGTTGTCAGCAGCTGAACCTACACACGTTACAGCTGTTTGTACTCACTGTGACCAGATGAATGTAACCCGTGGCTTCTGTCTGTCTGATCCAGTCTCTGCCTCTCAGGATGTGGAGTCTGAAATTCAAGGTTGGTCCTGATTTCGCCAAGGCTGAAAAGCTGCATGTTAGACCGAAACCACTCAGTCGCTGATGTTCTGTTTCACTCTTGTCATATCCTTCAGCTCATTTGTTCTAACAGACCTTATGTCACCGCTTTAAGGCCGAAACAACTGAACGTTAAGGTTCTTATTCCATGTGTTTAGTTACTGGAACAGAAACAACCAGCCTGCAACAGGTGACTTCTGTCACGCTAACATCTGGACTCGTTGTTCAGCAGAACAGGGCGCCTGTGATCCCACGGACTCGAGGTCTGAGGGCACTGATGAATCTGAGACGTTCAGTTTGTTTCAGGCCTCTTCCTCCTGTTCGCCTGCAGAATGTAACCGTGTGTTTCTTTATCCGTCTCCAGCTGCCGTCCCGCTCCCTCCGGCGTTGGACGACAGCTTCGTACCAGGTTAGTTAGCACCGACCGTGCTTTTCTGCTTTTAAATGAAGATGATGTGAACTTTTTGCTAATGGTTATGTTTCGCCTCCCTACTTAAGAGGATGAGACCCACTCCATTGACACCACTGGAGGTGAGAGCGGTTCTAGAACATTTTACGTGGGCTACATCCAGATGTGTTTGGGGGGTCTGCAGTATGATTTGCACCTGGTTTAACTTCCTCCACCTCAACTGTTTCCCACATGGAAATGTGTGTATGAAATGCAGTGGTAGGCGCTAGACGGTGTTCTGTGTTCTTCTGTTGCAGTTCTGCTGAAGGATCCAGCACCACAGGACGGTGTAGGTGAGTCACGGTCACTCTACGCACATTAAACCCCAGACACACAGCGACAGAGTCTGGAAGAAATGTCCGAGTCGTTGTTTCTCTGTTTTGCAGCGGAGTCTGAGCAACATTTAAGCGAAACAGGTGCAGTATGAGCAGTTGAAATATTAAGGCAACGGACTGAAGATCGTTATGTCTGCGTTAGTCTGTTTGAGTTCGTTGTAGGAAGTTGTGGCGCACACACATTTCATGGAAGCATTTTCTTTATCCCGTGCCAGAGACACAGTCTGAACCTCCAGCAGAGACACAGACTAGAGCAGATGCTCCAGGTGAACACACACACACAAACACACACACACACACACACACACCACCACCGTTGCTGTCAACGAGCGTCTGTAAAAAAAAAATGTAGATGTTCACACTCCAGAGATGTAAACAAGCTTTAACCCTGTAGTGGGGCTACATCCACGCGGCCTGGACGCTGAGCTCACGTCATTATTTGTTCATTTATGGTCCTCAGATCGATGTGATGCCTTAACTTTAGTCTCTTTTGTTCTGTTACAGAAACAGAGAAACAGCCTGAAGACGACCTCAAAGAAAAAGGTCAAATAAATGTGATATAAATAAATTGAGTTTTGCTTCATTAAGTTCTTATGTTGTTCTGCTCACTTTTGTCTTTATTTGGTTCCTTCAGCAAAGAAGAAGAAACCAAAGTTATTTAATAAGTTTGATAAAAGCATCAAAGCAGAGATCGATGCTGCTGAGAAGCTTCGTAAGAAGGTGCAGACGTTTCCCATTTAAAATGTTGTCTCATTTTGATAATTAACGGCTTTTCCAGATGTTGACTTCTCTGTCTTTCCTGGTGTTTTACCAGGGGAAGGTGGACGAGGCTTTGAAAGCGTTTGAGCTGCTGGTGCAGCAGTTTCCACAGAGTCCACGCGCTCGCTACGGGAAAGCCCAGGTACTGTAGCCAAGGAGTGCGGGTACGCTTACGACAACACACTGACGCGGAATCACAGCATCACTGTCTGTGTGTGCAGACGGAGGACGACCTCGCTGAGAAGCTGCGCAGCAACGACATGCTGCAGAGAGCCATTAACAGCTACAGGGAAGCTGCTGAGCTTCCCGACGTGACCGCTGACCTCCTGAGAGCCGCACTAAAGAGACGAGCGGAGAGGCAGCAGTTCCTGGGTAACGAGCATACCACACGGAGAGACATGCTAGAAGCCTCCGCCACGCATCTTATCAGCGTGATGGAGTTTTTGTTACCCTCATAATTCTCAGGTCGGATCCGTGGGTCTCTGGCAACTTTGGAGAGGTTGGTCCAGGTCTTTCCAGAAGACATGAGTCTGAAGAACGATCTGGGAGTCGCCCACCTGCTGATTGGAGACAATGAAGGTGCAAAGAAGGTCTATGAAGAGGTGCGTTCGCTGTTTCTATACTAATGTTAATGTGGCTCAGGTCTGTGCTGTAGAGACTCGCGCAGATGTTTATCAGGTTTTGACTGTAAGACTCTGTTCCCTCAGGTTCTGGCCGCTGCTCCAGCTGACGGCTTCGCTAAGGTTCACTACGGCTTCATCCTGAAGTCAGAGAACAGGATCGCAGAGAGTATACCATACCTCAGGGTGGGTTTCTGTCTAACTCACAGAAACAGAGAGGCGCCGTCCACTGAACCGTCGTCTGCTGTTCGTTTTGTCTGTACAGGAGGGTTTGGAGTCCGGTGAACCGGGGACGGACGACGGACGCTTCTATTTCCACCTGGGAGACGCTCTGCAGAGGGTCGGAGACGACGGCGTGTGTAACCACTGCAGCCGTTATGTCCTCGTGACTGGTCTTCTGCCTGTGGTTATCTGAAGCCTTTTCCTGCCTGTTTCTGTTCAGGCCTATCACTGGTACGAGCTGGGTCACAAACGCGGTCACTTCGCCTCAGTGTGGCAGAGGTCCCTGTACAACGTGGACGGACTGAAGGCTCAGCCCTGGTGGACGGCTAAAGAGACGGGATACACCAACCTGGTGAAGGTACGCTGGCGGCGTCAGCGCGCACATCCGTCAAGGACAGATGCTCCTCTTCACATTTGTGTTTTTAGATGCTGGAGAGAAACTGGAAGACGATCAGGGACGAGGCCCTGTCCATGATGGACCAGAACACGGGAGTGTTCGTACCTGAGGAGGAGAACCTGAGAGAGAGGGGGGAGTGGGGCCAGTACACACTGTGGCAGCAAGGTGGGTTCTGTTACACATCCAGGTCTGGGACTGAGACATGCAGCCAGTGACCAAACACATAAACGAATTCATGTAATTCACTTTTTTTGTTTTTTGTTTTCCAGGAAGAAAAGCCGGGAACTCGTGTCAAGGCGTCCCAAAGACCTGCTCGCTGATGGAGCGATATCCTGAAGCCACAGGCTGCAAGAGAGGACAGGTACACGCCCTGAGTAAAGACGGAGCCAGGTCAAAGTCTGACTGAGTTTCCAGGAACAAATCCATGTGTTAAACTAACTTCAGTTTTATAAGAGGCAGGCGTCGGATGAGCAACTGTGTGAATTCTAACCTCGTGTTTCCGTTTGATGAATGTGTTCAGATCAAGTTTTCGGTCATGCAGCCTGGGACTCATGTGTGGCCTCACACTGGTCCCACCAACTGCAGGCTGAGGATGCACCTCGGTCTCGTCATCCCCAAACAGGGCTGCAGGATCCGCTGCACCAACCAGACCAGGTGCTGGACTCCTCTGCATCGTGTCTCTTGCTGCTGTTGATTTTACAGCAGAGTTCTTTATTGTTTCCTCACCGTTCTCTTCACCGTTTCCTGCCTCGCAGGGCGTGGGAGGAAGGGAAAGTCCTCATCTTCGACGACTCCTTCGAGCACGAGGTCTGGCAGGAGGCTGACAGCTTCCGCCTCATCTTCATCGTGGATGTCTGGCACCCGGAGTTAACGCCGTACCAGCGCCAGACGCTGAGTCCCATTTAGATCAAAACCAGGTTGCAGGTGGTGCAGTAGGAAGGACCTGGTAAGAACCGTTACCCAGCCGTAGACTGACTGACAGACTGACAACTGGCTGAAACAAACTGTGGATGAAACAAACTCTGAGTCATCAGGCAACGCAACAGACATCAGACGGACTCAGGAGAAGGTCCACCTCTAGGCTGAATACTACTGACTTCACAGCCTGAACACGTGGTACTGGTTCTGGACCTGAGGGTCATGAGTTTAGAGTTTGTGTTCCTGCTTTGGAAATTAATCACAAAATACATCTTCTACAGTCTGAAAGCAGTTTTCAGACGCTTGGTGTCTTTAAAAGTCAAACGGTTTTTGTGAAATGATGTTAAAACAGTAAAACAGACGAGAAACTGTCCTTAATCAAATGAAGCTTAAACAGGTCACATAAAGTTTTATCAAAGCCTTAACCAGGTTAACTTTTGCACAGCGACACATAAACGCAAGATGTTATAAAAGATTGTTTATATTTGTATTAAAAATAAAAAAACACAAAAAATGCAACTGTCAAACACGTTTGTTTGTTGCTTTAGCATCTGGATCAGTGGGGCCAAGGTTTTGAAGCTGAACATTCAGACGAGCCGCAGAGGAACAGATACAAATGTTTTCCCAAAAAATCAGCCTTAAACTATGTTCTACAGCCTCTTTATTAATGCAAAATAAAAGTCCCAACATCAGACCGAAAACACGCCACAAGCTGCTTGGTGTGAAAGTTTACTTCTATACATTCATGTAAAGGACAGACGTTACAGTCGAGTGGAGACCAGGTCGCTGCTCGAGAAGCCCTGATGACGAATACGCTGCAAAAAGCACCTGCTGGTACATTCTGGTCATCAACATCATTTAGACGCTGAATCAGAATTTCTTTAGGATTCATCATCAAACCTCAAATTGATTCCAATACATAGCAGGAATTGACTGTGTAGGATCAGTCAAGTGTGACATTTCTGCACTGTATTTGTACCTGCAACAATATTTATACAATCTTTAATAAGACAGACTCAATAAAAACAATCATTTGTAGGAGACGTTAAAGGTTAAAGGAGTTTGGCCTCCTGTGATAACACGACGCTAGACGGTGACCGATGGGCTCAGGCATAAACAAAAAGCAGGAGAATAATTTCACATTTGTGGATGTAAAATTCAGCATTTTTATGTATAGCTTGTGATGATTCGTTGGCAAAACTGCCACGTTCCTCCAACCAATCGCATCTAACAGCTGAAACACAGGTTTCACCAGCAAGGATCAGAATGAGTCAACGTCAAGCTGCAGAAAGTAAAATGAGGGAAGCGTAACGAGCTGAAAACGGGAAGTATAAAACTATCAATAATGAAATTTACACATAAATACAGTAAATAAATAAGAGACGTGGGTTTTTACATTTCAATAAAGCAAAGCTAAGGTTAGCAATGTTTGTACGTATTTATTTGTGTTTTTATGCTAATTAACATACAAACTAAATCGTCCTTGATGGTGTAACCGGCTGTGCTTCTAGTTGTGGGTCTGTGTGTTACATCGTTGTCTTTTGGGTTTGGTTCCCAGAGACGCTGCAGAAAGTTGTTGCGATGCGGACGTGTGTGTTTATCTGCCTGTAGTTGTAGTAGGATGTTTGCTTACAGCGTTTCAAACCGTGGCTTTAGTGTTTGAAATAAAAAACCTGACGTTAGAATGGAGCAACCTTAAAAAGACGGGTGTGACGGATGGTGGCCAACTGTGTGTTCAGTCCAGGGCCAGCAGCGGCGTGCTGGTCTCTCTGTCGCTTTGTCGGAGGCTTCCTGGTTCCACGGTCGACTGAGACCTGAAACAAACGCACTGATGGTAGCGGTTCTACAAACAGCAGCGTGACTACACATGAAAATACTGCATTCAGCTCATCCAACAGTACTTCAGAACACAAACCGCTGATTCACTGCTAGATGTGAGCAACTAAGAAGCAAACTGGAAATCTGACAGTGTTCCTTTAACTTTAATAATATAAATGTGAGTTTGGTACTAATTGGTCCAGGAAAGGAAATGGAAAAGGAAACCAAACAGGATGACAGGCGGGAAAACAAAGGGCTTGAATAACAGCAGCGCCTCCTCACCTCTTCATCATCTCCTTGTCTCCTCCTCCTCCACAGTTCTCCCTGACGTGCAGGGCGTCGTACGTCAGCGTATACTCGGTCTCGTCGTTGTAGTCGGGTCCCAGCAGCGTCCGGGCCCAGATGCCCATGTCGTACGGCGGCAGCGTCCCACCAAACTCTGACGGCAAACACTCGGGCTGGAGGAGCTGGTGGAGCGAGTTGAGGTTGTTACCGTGGAGAAAGATCTGAGGGAGAGGCAGCAGGAAGAAAAGGAAGCAGAGGACACGAGAGGAGAGGAAAGGAAGCAGTCAGAAAAAGAAGTAGAAGAACGAAACATAGAGTTTAAACAAAGGCTGAAACAACAGATGGGAGGAGCGAAGACAAGGAGGAAACAAGGTGATAGTGGAGCGAGAGGAGGAGGCGATGGGAGGCTGGGGGTGTGTTCACCCTTTTCCTGGTCTTGTCCTTGAGGAACGGCTTGATGATGGTGTACATGGCGTGAATGTACCACGGCTGATTGACGAAGTGGATCCCTCCGAACCGAGCTGGAAAACTGTCCTGAGGAGGAGACGGACACAGATGGACAATGATCAACGTGCAGCCAGAGCCTCAGGCGGCCAAGCGATGCGGCGTTAGTACCTGCAGACCCTCTATAGCCAGCTTCAGGATGTTGGGTGTGAGCTTCGAGGCCTGTTTGAAGGAGAAGTTGCTCCAATCGATGATGAGGATGAAGCCGTTGATCTGCAGCTCTGGGTTTTCGATCAGAACCTCCAGGGAGAGCAGGATGGCCCGCAGGATGTCGGTGAACGAGTTCCTGGCAGAGGGAGGAGAAGGTCGCACGTCAGCTGGACCAGCAGGGGATCGATAGTTAAACAGGCCGCGACGCGGCTTCGCCCTCCCAGGCTTTAACTACACCCAGGTCAGCACCATTGGACATGTTCTAGCTCAGTGCAGGGCCTTACGATTTTCAAAGTAAAGGCTTGGCTCTGTGCCCTCAAGCAGGATCACGTAGTTACAGCAGTAACTGAATTGTTCTTTTTTCTGTGCTTCCTGCCTGACGTAGAAAAGACCAAATGACCTCCCGTGTGTCTCATAGCTACAGTAAGACTTAAGCACGTCACCGGCTCTGGTCCCAGTTGGAGGCGAACAAGATCAGGATTTTCCGTCCGTGTTGGTCCGGCGTCTCCAGGACACCTGGGAAACCGTCCATCAGCGCCCGTTTGATCCCAGGATCATCCACCTGAAACGCACAACGACGAAGACTTGAGCCCTGAAACAAACCCGACGGGCCGCTGCTTCTTGTGTACTTTAAAAATGGCTCCGCACTAATCGTAACGAGCAGCAGAGCTCACAGAACTGAGGATGTGGGTCGAGGGACTCGCTGAAAACACTGAGTTTGATTGTGTTGAGGACGGACACGAACCTTGAAGCTCTGGAACATGTCGAGGTTCTGCTGTCTGAACTGGAAGTACTGGGCCAGCAGCCGGAACGTCTCCATCTGGTCGAACTTTCGGGCTCTGAGGAATCGAAGGATGAAGTCGTCGTCCGTCCGCAGGAAACCGATGTCCGGCCGCGTCACAATCATGTCCCTCACCTTGATTTACCAACGGAACGAAAAGGACGGAACACAATCACAGCACGAGTTACCGTTACACAGGTGTGTCCTCCAGACGTTCACCTACTCTCAGACAGGTGTGTCCTACAGATGTTCACCTACTCTCAGACAGGTGTGTCCTACAGATCAGACAGGTGTGTCCTACAGATGTTCACCTACTCTCAGACAGGTGTGTCCTACAGATCAGACAGGTGTGTCCTACAGATGTTTACCTGCTGGATGTCCTGGTGCAGTGTGTCGGGGTTTTCATTCAGCTCTAGACGAGCTTTCTCCATCGTCTCCGAGCTCAGGCCGGCGTGTAGATGTGTCATTGTTCTGCCTCGCCCTCGTTTGGTTCCTGGCGTTTAGTGCAGTTCCTGGTTTTACTCCAGTGTCACAGTCAGTTCTTGTTCACGTTGATCTGTTTTTGTGGCTCAGTTGTGTGAATGAGTCTTTGCCCTTTTTTATGTAAAACACAATCTTATTTGCTGTTTGTGTCGTCTTTGATTTAAACGTTTATGAAGGCAGCAAGAAGGAAACAGTTTGCTCTTCTGTTCACGGTCGTCTCTTTGTGGTTTTACTTCCTGGTGTTCAGGGAGAAACAGACCCAGCGTACGGACACACAGTCGTCGCTAATGTCTGCTTCTACATTGTTGGCACCTAAGAAGCTGAATGTCCCTGCCTTCGTCCTGTGGACGGAAGAAAAACGTGATTTTGGTTATTGAAGCTGGATTGAAAAGTTTTCAGTCCTAAAAATGAGTCCAAATCCAAATTCACATCCTTGTGGTCGTAACTGTGTTTGCGGCTCCTTGCTGGAGCTCGGTCATGGTGCTTGGTTCAGGATCAGTTAGTGTCCCAGGCGCTGAGATCCATAACGATGAGGCCAGATAGAGCTGGAGGCTGGATGACAGCGGGTCCTCGTGGCTGGGAGCGCTGTCAGATGTCAGAGAAAGGTCAAAGGTCAGGTTCAGGGACTGAAACATAAACAGCAGGCGTCATTTCCAAGAAGATTGAGATTCCACAAGATCTAATAAACCACCCGGACGGAAGCGGTGACGTATTTACACCCTGTGGCTCTGCAGTAAATGACTTACATTACATTTTTACATTAACCATCATATTTCTGAGACTCAAGGCGTGAATTCAAGGCTTCGCTTTTCATTTATTTCCACCTCACACCAGTCGTGTCTGGTAATGGTGCCTGTATTTTCCGTGGGGGCTGGTGCGACCACAGGTTGACCCCTCGCCCGCCCGCCCCGCCCCCACCGCGGCCCCATCTGCCGCGATGTGGCTCAACCTGAGGCCCTTGAACGTCCCATCAACACATCCTCCTCCATCATGAAGCAGCGCTGCGCTGCATCTGCTGAGAAGCCATGAGTCCGAGGCGGCTGCTGGTCAGTGTGGTGGTTGTGTCCGCGTCTCAGCCGCGTCCTGCAGGTGTGGATACTCACGGAGCGAGCCGCTAGGTGCGCTGGCTGCGTCCCGGCCGCGGTGTCCGGCCCGTCGGCCCTGCGGCGCTGGTGCTGATGCTCGGGACGCTGGCGGCGGCCATCCGGACACAAAGCGGTTTGACGTCCCGGCTCCAAGCAGGAGCAGCAACAAAGCGGGTAAACGCCCCTGGAAGCGGCCCGTCACACGACCGAGGACCGGGATGCGACCCTCTTCACTGGGCGCCCGTCCGCGTCAAGGTGAGGGAAGACACGGGTCTCTTCCGGTTGTCGAAATAAAGGTCCCGAAGCGACGAGCTCAGACTCAATTGGCACAAATAACAAAACAAACACAACAAGCACGTCAAGCACGTAAAGACACGCACAGACCTATTAAACCCACGTGAAGCACAAGTGGGAGCCGCAACTTTTCAAAACCACATTTACGCTTTTATTTTGAAGCAACACTCTGCAGGCTTCCGGTCCCGTTGTCTGACTTTACCCACCTGCCGTGCGCGTTCACGAGGCATCATGGCCAGACTGTGCGCGCTTCTATTTATAATTATACGACTTAAAGCCAAGTGTGTATTTCTAGCTATCATTTATTATGTCATTACATTATTTAACGTTGCAATGTGTTTGTTTTATTGGAGCAATAGTCCCCAGGTGCCCGGAGGCGTTTTGCTCTCTGAGGAGAGGAGACTGGCCTGAGGAGGAGCCTCTCAGGTCCAGGCGTCTCTCCACGGCCCTGCAAACGGAGGCAGCTCTTCCTAAAGCACCACCAGCCGCTTCATGGAGGCTTAACGGAGGACGTTGTGGAAATGCTGGTTCTGCTGCTCCTCCAGTGCATTGATTCATCAGTTTGGCTGATATCTGCCGTTAATAGTATTTTATCCAGCGCTTGGACAAGTGCATCATCTGAGTCTGTTTTCATCTTAGTTCTAATCGTCAGAAGTTCAAAAATAATACCATTCAGCGTTTTCCCACGTTTTCTAACAGCATTGGACTGAAGTGTATATGTTTCTAAACAGTGCTGCATATTTACAGTTTCCAGGTGTGTTTCATTTATTCACCTAAAGACTAAATGCAGGTTGGAGGAGGTCGCTTCTCTCCTTTTCTTACTCCTCTCGCTTTTATTGCCGCCCTCCTCACACATAGACCCATGAGTCAACCCATGAATCCACGTATGCTTGAACAAAGTCATTTGTTGACCTGAAGGTCTGGACGTGTTTCTTTTTTGTTCTCCCAATCCTTGTGTTTGAATCTCTTCTCCTCCCTTTTCCTCTTTTCAAACCACTTCCTAACTGTGTCCTTTTTCCTCCCCTTTCTTTCTGTCTCTCTTTCTTCCTCTCTTTGGCTTTGGGTTTGTGTGGACGCAGTCAGATGATGTTTCCTTGTTGTCACATGGACGCCAGCTGCAATAACTTCCACAGAACCAACATCATCCATTTCTCAGTTTAACACCATATAGTAGAAGATGCTATTGATCAACTCTAATTCCCTCTGTTGACGAACTGGTTGATTAATTGATAACGGAAATAAAGGCTTTTATTATGAAAGCGCACTGACGTAGTTCCTGTTGTGCCAAAGTTCACATTGCTGGGAAACACCTTCGTGAAGGCTTCTCTGCCTCTATTTAACCTTTCGTTTCACCTTAAAAACGTTGATTCCAACTTGTAACCTATCGTTTTTGTTTCTGCAGCCGTTTCCGCTCCGTGTCACGTGGCGTCGTTGTGTTTGGGTTCATTTCTGGCTTCGTTTCCGTCGCTAATCTACCGTTAGCTCAGCCGCTAGCCGCCGTCCACTGGCTCTGAACGCAGACGACCCACGAACGGTTGCTGGAGTCATGGACCAAACAGGAGTCACGGCCGAAACGCGGAAGGTGAGAAGCTTGTGGGTCTGTAGTTTGCTGTCTCTAACGAGCCGCCGTCCTCTGCTAGGCTAGCTGCTGATGCTAGCTGCTGATGCTAATCACTCAGCGACCGTCCTCTCCTTAAAAGGCCGGAGACGCTCAGTGGCTGCCGGTCACCACTTTAGCACCGAGGTCTCGGTCTGATGGAGCTGAGCCCGCGATAGCTGACGTTCAGCGAGCGAACACAGCGAAGTGTCGCCGTTTTAACTCCTCAACCTAAGATTAGCCTCCACACGTCTCAGGTTCCACCTCTTATTATTAGTAGCTCCGAGTCATTTAGCTGTTAAAATTAGAATGTAACTGGTAAAACATAACGTCATTCAATACACGTCCCACTTGTTTCAATCATAGTTGGTCATAATAATAAACCTAAGCACCGAGGACATGTCTGAACATGTCTCACTGGTTTTTTATCTTGACTCTACCTTTACTGCCTCCATTGAATGAGATGAGTCACAGGAGCCGAGTTTCACTGACAGGTACAAACGCAGACACTGTTAGTTCAGTGGCCAAAGTCACTTCACGTGTAACTGGTTACTCTGCCTTGTTGACACACGTCTTAGTAGAAGGACACAAACTCAGTTCCTGTGAGGAGGGAGTAGGTTGGTGGTTGATCCTGTCCTGGTGCTTCACAATAAGGTTCTGCTGTTTCAGACCTGGTTCAGTTTGTCACGAACTGATTCCAGTACCGTGACACACACTTGTTGGTTAGTTGTTACGGATGTGTGGTGGTTCTGATGGCTATGATCGTGTGTGTTGCAGAGTCCGTGGGGTTCGGTGGCCACTGCAGCTCCAGCCTGCTCTTTGGCCGACGTCATGAGTGAGCAGCTGGCCAAACAGCTGGATGAGGAGAACAATCCCTTCCCCGCACCCACTGAGTAAGTTCTCACCTGATTCCTTCGCACGTCTCCATCAACTGAGGCGAAGTGGGGGTTTCATGAGTCTGACTGACAGCGAGTCTGGTCTTTTGCTCCTTTGTTTACCATTAACCCCTTTGTTCGCGGTTTCCCGTCTGATACAGGCCTGGAGCAGATCTGTTGTTGTCTGATGAAGTTCCTGAAACGACCAGTGACCTGATGCTCGCCCAGATGTTGCAGATGCAGTTTGACCGTGAGTTTGACAATCAGCTCCGTCTTGAAGAGAAGAAGTTCAATGGAGACAGTAAAGGTAGAGTCACAACATGAAAAACAAAGCGTAAAATGATTTCGTAAAGCCTCTTACATTCACTCTGTGTTCTGTTTCTTCTGTTGAATGCAGTATGAAATTAGGAGATTAGGTAAAGGAAGATGTGGAAATGATGTGTGAAGGAGTGACAGTCTGTGTTTAAATATTTGTGTCCAGTGTCCATCTCCTTTGAGAACTATCGCATGGTGCATCCATACGAAGACAGCGACAGCTCAGAGGACGAGGTGGACTGGCAGGATACAAGACACGACCCCTACAGAGCTGGTAACATACGTACAGCGGGGGCAGCTAGTGGCAGCGTCACGTTGAGCCAACCGCTCTGTTTCAGTGCCACCTGACTAAAATGCGCTGAATCTCTGTTATTCAGGTCAACTTGCTGTCATGATTTAATCTTGTTTTTCATGCTGTATTTGTTCAGCGAAGCCTCAGACCACACCCAGGAAAGGCTTCACTGGCAAAGGGAAGAACATCACCACTAAACACGATGAAGAGACCTGCGGACGCAAGAACACGGCTCGAATGGACAATGTAACAAACCTGAGCTTTAACACGCACTCTGGCTAAATCTGTGCCGCGTGCTGAGCCTTCCTCTCTCTGCTCCAGTTTGCTCCTGAGGTTCACGTCGGTGATGGTGTAGGGATGGACCTGAAGTTGTCCAACCAGGTGTTTAACTCTCTGAAGCAGCACTGCCACAGCGAGCAGAGACGCAGCGCCAGACTACACGAGAAGAAGGAGCACTCCACCGCTGTGCGTAGAGACAGGAATAAAGCCACAACATGTATAATATGTGCACAATATTCAAACAGGGAAGTTGTGGATAGATACACTCCTAGATCTTGTACTTAAAGACAAACTCCTTCCCATCTTCTTAGGAACAAGCAGTTGATCCTCGTACTCGTCTCCTGATGTACAAGATGGTAAACGCTGGCATTCTGGAAAACATCAACGGCTGCATCAGCACAGGGAAAGAGTCTGTCGTGTTCCACGCTGACGGAGGGAGGTGGGTGAATAGATGGAGGCACAGAGCCGTGGGTGGTAGGACGGGTTTTAAATGTCGCTCTGTGTGTGTCAGTCTGGAGGAGCAGCCCGTCCCAGACGAGGTGGTGCTGAAGGTGTTCAAGACGACGCTGAATGAGTTCAAGAACAGAGACCGCTACATCAAAGACGACTACAGATTCAAAGACCGCTTCAGCAAACTGAACCCTCGCAAAATCATCAGGCTGTGGGCCGAGAAGGAGATGCACAACCTGGCCAGGTGAATGCTGCTGGTCTCGGCTGATCTAGCTAAGAATGCTAATGAAATGTTTCAGTTTTCATCTCACCTCTGTGTCCTATTACACCATGATATGTGTGTTCAGGATGAAGAAGGCAGACATCCCCTGTCCACAGGTCGTCCTGCTGAAGAAACACATCCTGGTGATGTCGTTCATTGGAAAAGACCACGTTCCCGCTCCCAAACTCAAAGACGCCATGTTGGGCTCAGAGGACCTGAAGACGGCCTATTACCAGGTCCTACATGTACGTATACAGTTTGTACTGCCCATGTAGAAGCAGCAGGTGAGTTGGTGGTGGTCAGCCCTGAATTAACCTCTGTGCTATGTGTCTGAGCAGATGATGCAGCAGCTGTATCAGGAGTGTAATCTGGTTCATGCTGATCTCAGTGAATACAACATGCTGTGGCACGAGGGGAAGGTACGACCGTGTGCCAGCTTTACGTACTTACTCCCTGATGGTCGGCCTCCGTGTAACCAGTTCTCTTCTCCTGATGTGTGTGTCGTAGGTGTGGTTGATAGATGTCAGCCAGTCCATTGAGCCCACCCACCCTCACGGCCTGGAGTTCCTCTTCAGAGACTGCAGGAACATTTCCACGGTAACGACGAGCTGCTTCTTTGTGTGGAACTGTGATGTTAAGATAAATGTGTATGATGATTTTTTTTTCTTTTGTCCAGTTCTTTCAGAAGCGCGGTGTGAGCGAGGCGTTGAGCGTGTGCGACCTGTTCAACGCAGTGACTGGGCTCAACGTCCCTGTTGGTGCAGAGGATGAGGCCAAGTTTGTCGCTGAGGTAACAAACACATTTACTATCAGTAACTTGTTGTTGACGGCAGCACAGCGTCTGCCAGGCTTCAGCTTCTCATTCATTCTTAAATGTACAGTAGACTTTGGTCCTACCAAAAGTAGAAGATGACAGGACCCAGATTAACTTGGAGAACTTGAAGCCACCTAGTAAATGAGCCGTCTCTGTTCTCTGGCAGATTGTGGCGCTGGAGAAGAGGAATGAGGATCATGTGCAGAAGCGAGGAAAGAAAACTTTCCCTGTTGCCTCTGAAGATGCTGGTCCCCCTTTACAGCCTGACGTCGATGACTAACACTCGCCGGCTCGTGCTCTCTTCACAATCCCGACGTGCCGTCAACGCTGTAAGGAGGACGCTTCTGCAGGACCTCTGTGGAGCGCCAGGAGGAGTGATTTTACAAAGCTGGCCAAGTTCTGGCTGCTGAAACTCCAGCAGAGTTTGTTGAAGCTGTGTCTCGCTTCCTCTGTTGATACTGAGGCTGATCCGTGTGTAAAGCTTTTTACGTAGAACCAGCAAACAGATTTAGGTAAAATGGAAGCACCTGACGTTTCCACCAACTGTGTGAGGATACATTTTCTGGAAATGGGCATAAAAAGTCGTCCAACGTCAAAGTATGAATTTTATTTTCATGTTGCCATGAAAGAGAGATCGTCTTCTCGGGTTTAAGTGTTTGCCTGTGTGTGTGTGTACGGAGATAAAAGCAGGACTGGACGGAAACACTGAACACATTGTATCAGATCTGTGTCATGTCAATTGGACTGAAATGTAAATTGGTATCGAATTACTAACTGCCTGTCTGTCAGTGTTGCAGGAGTAAGTCTAAAATGCAACTCAGTAATTCTGGTTTTATTTGAGTCTCTGTACTGCTGAACGTCTTCTCTCGTGCAGCTGCTTTATCTGATAAATTGGTCAAATGAATATACGAATCAAGCAAAAGTAATGAAACTTCTGAGTGAGACCCTTGCTCACAAACTATTGGAGGCAAATGTTTACACGCTGCTGTCTGGAAACCAAATTGTAGCAGCTACAAGAATGAGACATTTCAGGGTGTGAAGTTTGAACGTGAAGTGATCCAGCCTACAGGAATATAAACACGTGATGCCAGCTTTCAGCTTTGACAGGTTTAATTCTCAGCGTGTCAGGCGTCACACCACTGTTCAGCCTGAGAGGACTGAGCTGAATGCGTCCGAGTGGATCTGCTGCATTCTGTTCAACAAATTATCTCATAATCACAAGAGTTTTCTGAAATAAAGAGCTCAGCTGTTTGTTTTCTGTGCCTCCATTTTAAATGTAGAAAAGTACGTTTGCGAGAAAAGACGTGAAATCTGGGAAGTTGACTCTTCGTTTTGTTTTTGTCAGAAGGTTTGAATGATGCGACTTTATGACAAAGAAAAGCATCAAGTCTTTATTTTAGAAGCAGGAGTTTTTCTAAATGATGGAGGCAGTTGCCAGATCAGCAGATTAATCTTTTCAGCTCTTCTCTAAACTGTTTTCAACGGAAGATTTTTACCACGAGTGAAAGTGAAGCAGCGGCTCTGACGTCATTTCGTTAAACGTCCACAACCAGAACCAACCAACTGCCTTGTGCTTCTTACTCCAGCTCTCGGATCAGATTTTGATTATGGTTTTCACGTGACGTGTGGCCGTGTCACGTGACAAAACACGGGAACTTCCTTTCGAGCATTTCAAAATAAAAATGCGTTAAGATTATATTCGGAGGAGTAAGCCGTGCAGGTATTAATGGCTCATATAAGGTGTGATATTAAACGGTGTCAGTAATACTAATATCACTAGTAACTAAGTAAATTCACTTACGTCCTGTGGTAAAACGCAAAGTTCAGATAATGTCTTTGGTTGCTTTTATTGTGAAGGAGCCTACTCGAAGCCTCGCTTCCGGTTGAGCTGCGGCGGCTGTCAGGACGCTCGACTGGGCTGAAGCGAGTGAAGCTGTGACGAAGTGTCCGCCCGGTTCGCAAAGATGAGCGACGAACACTACCTGGAGCTGTGCGAGAACCCGGTGCAGTTCGAACACGCGTCCAGCGTCAACAACGTCTTCTTCGACGAGGCGAACAAGCAGGTGAGGCCGCTGGTTAGCACCGAAGCTAACGGCTAAAAACCGAACATTTTACCTGTGTAACTGTTTTTCACAGATGTTCTGACTGCGGCTGCGCACAATAAACAGTTTGTGGACTTTGACGTTTCATTTGCTGTGCAGCCGAGCGCTATGGGCGTCACCTGTTCCTTCTCCCCGCAGGTGTTCGCGGTTCGCTCAGGCGGAGCCACAGGTGTGGTGGTCAAAGGCCCGGATGACAAGAGCAGCGTTGCGTTCAGGTGCGTCAGCGTCTGACGGGGCTGAGGCGTTAACGGACATTCAGTTAATAAACGGGTTATTGTTATAGCAGACATGACTGTATATGTTCACACCTTCCCTTAAGACGTCTCTGATAACTTTCTGTTAAATATTACCTGTTGAAATACACATACAAATGTACTGAACTACAATTTATGAGTCATGAGAATCCATCATCTGGAAGCATTATTGTGTGCAGCGATTATTTGACTGTGCCAGGTCAGAATGTGATCCATCCTCAGGTGGTTTACAGTAGCTCAGAACCTGCGTCTTTCTGCTCAGGATGGATGATAAGGGAGAAGTGAAGTGCATCAAGTTCTCCATCGGAAATAAGATCTTAGCCGTTCAGAGAACTTCTAAGTCAGTGGTGAGTCCAACACAAGCAGGATTTAGAGATGTTACCTTACTGGTGTATAAGTTGACTTTATTTTGAGAGACATGAACTGTACCTTTATTTTGAAACTGTGTTGTGGTCTATGATCACACCTGCAGATAACTGACTTCTTTAACAATTGATTTTATTTTTTTTAGGATTTTATCAACTTCATCCCAGACTATCCTCACACAGAGTTCACCCAGGAATGCAAGGTCTGTCGTCCTGCTCTCAGAGAACGGCTGCACCAGAGTGTGTGGAGGATCCGTTTACATGTTTACAGAGTTCCCGTTTCTGTTGTAGATGAAGAACGCCAACGTTCTGGGCTTCTGTTGGACAAACTGGAACGAGATTGTCTTCATCACCGACCAGGGAATTGAGTTTTACCAGGTACCGTGACAGAGGCTCAGGCAGGGCCGAGGTGTCAGGACGCTGCTCTAACGCTAACATCGTTCTCCTGTGTGTGTGTTTAGGTTTTTCCTGACAAACGCAATCTGAAGCTGCTGAAGAGTCAGAGCATCAACGTGAACTGGTACCAGTACTGTCCAGAGACGTCCGTCATCCTGCTGTCCACCACGGTGCAGGGAAACATCCTGCAGCCCTTCGCCTTCAGGGTGAGGCTCCACACTGCAGCTCTCAACGGTGTCACTGTGGCAGATTTATGGAACAAACACTAATATAAGGAATCACTGGCTGAGTGTGGGACAAGGCAACACCAGAATCAGAGGAACGATTCTGTCTGTGCTGCCTCAGTTCTGTGTTGGAGGAAACTGTTTCCGCTTGTCACATTTCCTGTCTGGGTCTGAAGCACACAGGCCAGTTTACCTCACACTCTTTGCTCTTTGCAGAACGGGACCATGTCTAAGATGTCAAAGTTTGAGATTGAGCTGCCGATCGTCCCCAAACCCGCAAAACTCAGTCTGTCGGAGAGAGACGTCGCCATGGCAACCATGTGAGTCAGCCGATGGTATCAGTCAGTGTGACTTGATCGGGTTTCGGTGTTTTTTGCTGGAGTTAAAGTCACCAGTCAGCGTCTCTCTGTAGCTACGGTCAGCTGTACGCGATGTACCTGAAGCATCACTCGAGATCAGCCAACAGCCCCAGCGCAGAGGTGGTGCTCTATCACTTACCAAGGTACAGACACGAAGGCATTCAAGGACGGAGAGTGACACAGTTTCCAGCGTGTTGTCGTGGAAGTAACCTGTGAACCGTGCTCTCAGGGAGGGTGCGTGTAAGAAGAGCCACGTGTTGAAGCTCAACACTACCGGCAAGTTCGCGCTGAACATCGTGGACAACCTGGTGGTGGTTCATCACCAGAGCTCCCAGGTCAGCGCGTCTGTTATAAGAGTTATTGGATGTTGTGTTACTGTCAGGCTGTTGTTTAAAGGTTGCGTGTTTTTATCAGACGTCGCTGATATTCGACATCAACTTAAAGGAGTCGGACTCTGTCAGCACACACCAGCCGGTCCTACCTGCCAGGTCCATTCACCCCTACAGGATACCACTGTCAGGTAGACACCGAGCCCAAACCTGCCCAGACTGGATGTATATTCTGTGATCTCTGGGCTGCTCTCTGTCAAATGTAGCAGAATCAGGTGTTTTCACTTCTCATCAGTCTACACCAGGGTTAATGTTCTGAGGTTTCATCTTGTCTCCAGGTCCAGCAGTCGTTCCCTCTCAGCCTCCGGTCCCGTGTCAGCTCTGTATCCTTTGCGTCTTTCGGGGCATTGAAGCTGTGTGTTGTATATTTGGCCCTTGACCGTCTCTGCAGACTCGTCCTCCTGGAGCGTCTTCCAGCCCGACATCATCATCAGCGCCAGCGAAGGTGTGGAAACACTTCTTGCTGATACACAGTCAGGCGCAAACGGTGACGTTCAGACTGTGACCCCTGCTTTGTCTCGCTAGGCTACCTGTGGTACCTGCAGGTCAAGCTGCCTCCAACCGTCAACCTGCTGCAGGACAAAGGCAAATTGATGGACCTGCTGTTACGACGGAGAGAGTGCAAGATGGTGATCCTGTCCGTCTGCTCCCAGAGTACGTACGTCTGTCGCCGTGAGCCGGGTATCAAGTCAAAGCAACCTATTGAACAACCTATTGGGGCAGAGTGGGTCCTCTGAGCTGATTGTTTCCTTTCAGTTCTGGAGGGTGGAGAGAAGGGAAGTCTTCCTGTGGTGGCGACTGTGTTCGACAAACTCAACCAGGTGTACAAAGATTACCTGGATGCAGAGCAGAGCTACACAGTGGTGAGTGGTGAGATTAGACAACATCGTTTGGTTAAAAGCATGTGGAGCTGCATTTTCTGTGTTTGTAGACGATGGAGTCTGGTCCAAGTCGAGGCAGCGCAGCTCAGAAACGTCCGGTCAGAACTCAGGCTGTCATCGACCAGTCGGACATGTACACGCACGTCCTGTCGGCTTTCACAGAGAGGAAGGTAAACACTCCCCAGACGAGGCTGTGCTCTGGTTCTGTTCCTGTTAGCGAAGCGTGAGAGTCTTCATGTTGACCACAGTGATGAGCTGAGCGACTGCTGTGTGTTGCGTTGTGCAGGGGGTCTCTCATAAGTTCATCATCGCCGTCCTGATGGAGTACATCCGCTCCCTGAACCAGTTCCAGATCACTGTCCAGGTACAGCTCTGCACAGCGACGCCGCGTTTTTCACGAACGCTCCAGTTGGTTATCATCTGATTGGTTGGTCTGCTTCGTGTGTCTCAGCACTACCTATACGAGCTGGTGATTAAGACGCTGGTGCAGCACAACCTGTTCTACATGCTGCACCAGTTCCTGCAGTACCACGTGCTCAGTGACTCCAAACCACTGGTGAGAGAAGCAGGATGATGTTTGTATGACTGAAGACATGGCAGCGGGTGATTCCTTTAGCTGTTGCAGTTTCCTGGCTCAGTGAATTGATCCGTGTCGTTTGGTTCCAGGCCTGTTTGCTTCTGTCTCTGGAGAGCACGTATCCTCCTGCACACCAGCTGTCACTGGACATGCTGAAGGTAAACACTCAATGCAAATTGTCTTTTCATTTGTGTTGTTGTCATATTCACTGTTTGTGTTTCAGCGTTTGTCCACGGCCAACGACGAGATCGTGGAGGTTCTGCTGTCGAAGCAGCAGGTTCTGGGAGCGCTCAGATTCATCCGCAGTGTCGGTACGTTCACGCCAACTCGCCTAACAGGCACGTTGGCAGCCAGACCGGAGACTGTTGAACAGGAGTCTTATGTCTGAACACTTAAAGCTGCTCCTGCTGTTCTAGGTCAGAGTCTGTCCTCCTAAATGAACCAACCCTGTTTTAACCGGCTTCCTCTGGCAGGTGGACACGACAACGTGTCGGCCAGGAAGTTCCTGGATGCAGCGCGACAGACCGGAGACCAGATGCTGTTCTACACCGTGTTCAGGTCGTTCCAGCAGAGAAACCAGCGGCTGAGAGGAAGCCCCAGCTTTAACCCTGGTGAGGACACGCACTCAGTAGGTGTAAACAACCAGACTGGAAGCGAACGGTAGTGAAGCTTATAAACCAGTGTAGACATGGAGACAGATCAGCTGCTGATGATGTAGGATGAGCTACTCTGACTGTAGGCCCTATTCATAAGAGCAGCTCCTTTCCTGCTAGAAGCCACATGGTGTAAATGACTGTGAGCAACAAACTATACCTATGTCTGTAGGTGTGAATTCAACCTGCATCATGTCCCGGAGCTTGGGACCTTCCTTCCTACGGAACTCAGCCCTCAGCATCTCTAGGGGGTTGAGGTCTGTGACATGCTGCAGCTTACAGACACCCTGACACTAACCTGTGGGAGGACGATGATCCAAAATCATCCTCTCAGTCCAGACCTCAGCCGAACAGAGATGCTGTGGAATGACAGAGCTGTCACTTCCTGGATGCTGTTCATGTTATTATAACATGATTATTATAACTGGCAGGTAAAAATGACGTGATTGAGCTGCAGATATTAACCTGGACCGTGTCTGTCTTACCAGGAGAGCACTGCGAGGAGCATGTGGCCCACTTCAAGCAGCTGTTTGGGGAGCAGGCGCTGATGAAACCTTCCACCGCGTGAACCACCTGGACGAGACTGAGCCTGGACCCGTTTCAGCGAGAAGACAAACGTTTCCATGCTCACAAGTAAAGTGATCTGACTGATACGAGCTGAAGCTCGAGCCTCAACGATCAAACACGTGTCAGGCAGCACAAGTCACGGTGAACGTCTACGCAAGTCCCGCAGGTTCCTTCTGTGAATGCAGGTGATTACACATCTGAAAAATATAGTTCCATGTAAACAGAAGCTCACTAGTAGTTATCAGGCTGTTTTACCACAATCAGAGAGAAATTATGTGCATGTGAACTTACTGCCTGCAAGATGCTCCGGTGACGTCTTCTGTTGGGCAGAGCCAGAGGCTGCACCTGTCAAATCTGTGATTGATGGAACATGTTTATTATGTAAGATAAAGAATGAAACGCTGTGAAAGAAAGTGGCAGATGAAAATCAAACCAGTTTGTTCACGTGCAGCCAAATCTGAAAGGCACATAAATAAATAAATGGCTCTATGCTGAGTTGATGAATTTCCACTGCTGTTGTTTGTGAAAAGTTTTCCTGTCATCAGTGTTTCCCAGTAGAGATGGTTCGAGTCATCAGGCCAAATGTTCAGGTGTCCTCACTGCAGCTGTTACAGCCTCAGTGTCCTGTGGTCTAGTTACGTTTATTGTGACAGCAGAGACGGAACAAACCCAACAGTTAGCAATCAGTCAATCAATCAAATGTGTCTCAGCATCCAACCCAGGACCCAGAAGTGACTAAAGGTGGTTCAAAACTATATGTGTTTATCTTTGTCTACGACTTTTATAACAGTATATTTAAAAAAGATAAGATAATTCTTTGTTGATCCCACAGTGGGAAAATTCAACTGTTGCAACAGCTACAAATATTAAGGTGCAAAAGAAAAAAAGTGTGCAAAGAAAATTATACAAATTTACAATTTGTACAAATACTACATGCTATACTGAAATAATAAACCATAGCATGATCTGCACGGTGGCTGTTGGACTGGTTGGTTGTCTAACAGTGGACTGAAGGCTCTGTGGCTCCTTCCTCCACTGACTCTGGATCAGTCTCCACTGAAGGAGCTGCTCAGAGCCTCCACTGTCTGGATAGTCAGTGTTTTTTTGCAGCCAGTCTCACAGCCACAGCTTTACCTTTTATAACAGTCACATTAATGTTTCCATAAAGACTTTATGGAAATGCCAGGTTAATTTAAATAAAACAAAAATGTACATGTGCATTCATGTACAGTTTCTTAGAATTTATACCTGCTTTCTGTCACAGAGGCTCATTCATCTCATTTTGAAGTATTCTATTGATCTAATTTCAGGTATGTTTCAGTCCAGGTTCTTATTTAAGGCCCGTTACTCTGACACTGGAGAGCACTGCTGTGTGTAAATTATTGGCAGCAGGGGGCAGTAGCAACAAAAACGAAACCAAACTTACGACATTACTGAGTTTTGCCTAATGACGTACAAGTATGTGACACACGGAAGAGAATTTAGAAGAAGGACGCGCAAACTCACCGGTAGGTCAGACTCTGCAGATTTCATCATAAATTACTAATACATTACATAAATAAAGAATGTGATTTAGTTTGGCTTCCGCTTCCTTCCTTTGTCAGGGTTTACTGGATGGACTCCAGGCTTAGTCTGTACTGTTAAATCCATTTGGGGTATTATTCTCTCTAGTTTGTTAAAGGTCTGTAACAGGAGGAACTAAAAACAAGAGAGTGAACAAACGGATGGTTTTCCTTGATTCTAGAGGGAGAACAGAAATGATCTCTGTTCTTTATAAAACACAGATCCAGGGTTTTTCTCCATATGATGTCAGTGATATTTATTTGACGCATTTACAAAAAGTGATTTAATTTCACACCCTAATTATGTTTCAGGCCTTATAAACAGAAACCACAAAGTCGACTAAGAGAAGAACAGTTGAAGCTTAACATAGATCACAGGTTCATTAGTGACTTTATCTCCTGAAGCTCTTTCAGTCAGGATGACAGATAGGATCTTCTGTTCATTCTGTCCTGGCTCCTCCTGCTCAGTCAGATCCACAGACTCAGATATTTACCAGCAGAGCAAAACATCAGCTGCAGAACAAAACAGACCAAAAAGAGATGGATCATGTTTCAGCAGAGCAGCCAGAAGGATCCGAAGAGCTCTGAGCCCAAGAAGAAGAACTTTGTGCTGTAGCCAGCCTCATATGGACGCAGAGCCTGTTTGCTTACGGTCGCAATATAAAAAGTTAGAGGTGGGGGGTTTGTTTTACCCACGTTTAGGACGTCCAAGCTTTGGCCTAGAACAAAGCTCCATGTCTTTCGTCCCATTCTCCACCACAGGTTTCCATCCCACATTCAGGTCTTTGCTTGTCCGCAGTTTTCCTTCACTGAGTCCTCACTCAGCAGAAAACCAGGCTTTACCCCGATCACAGAGTTTACCTGACATGAAGCTACACAGCAGCTTTGAGGAGTCTGCCCCTGAAAATGTCTTTTGTTTTAAAATATTTCCTAATGTATCTGAGACCGAGGAAATTTCCACCCCTACGTTTTGTTTCCTCGGGTTTCCTTCACCGAGTTCTCAAATAGCAGAAGACCTGGAATTTCTAATATCCCCTAAGAAGGAACGCAGCAGCTTTGAGGAGTCCGCTCCTGAAAATGTCTTTTATTCTGATTTATTTCCTAATGTATCTGAGACCGAGGAAATCTCCAGCCCTTGGCCTGTTTCGCTCAGTTTTCCTTCACTGAGTCTTCACTCAGCAGAAAACCAGGCTTTACCCCGATCCCAGAGTTTAGCTGACATGAAGCTACGCAGCAGCTTTGAGGAGTTCACCCCTGACGTCACGGCTGATGGAGACGGTGAGACCTTCAGGTTCCAGTGCTCCCGTCCAGGTGTGTACCTGTGCACGGAGACACGCCTGGCGTTTGACATGGAGGCGGGAGGGACCGTGGTTTACGGGACCGTCCCTTGGAAGAGGACGCTACTGGACCAGCACCACAAGAAGCCTGCAGGGCCCCTGTTTGACCTTAGCTGTGAGCAGCAGTCTGTGCGTGGGCTTCACCTGCCTCACTGTGAGATCCGCTCCACAGGTGCAGGTCGCTTCTTGTCAGTAGCTCATGTGACTGACGAGGGCGTCGAGTTTATCGTCCCTCACAGGATCACGGAGACTCACGTCGTTATAAACGTCTCAGGCTTCTCTGCTTATGGGAACGTCAAGGATGAAGACTCGCCTCCTGACCCGGTCCGAGCTCTGGTTCTGCTGTTCTACAGGCCCCCAGCTGATCCACGCCCAGAATCTCAAATCAACGTGTTGCTGCTTGCAAAAAATGTTTCTCTCCGGGACGTTCAGCGCACCAGGAGGAGTTTGGTTGGAGAGGAGACGTACATAGAGACGTCCCCACACTGTAAACTGGTACCAGACCGATCTTACACACTGGCCACGTGTCCTCAGGACGACTCAGTCGAAGTTCAACCAACCGAAGCAGAGTTTTTTGAATGTTATGACAACTTCTTCCCATCATTCCAGGTTGAGTTGGGAAAAGTGCTAAAACACATTAAACTAACTTTGAGAGACCCCAACAGCTCCCTCCCTGTTTGGGAAAGAAGAGTTTGTCTTTCGTCCACTGGAAGGACAAAGTCCTGTGGTCCCAACTCGCTGAACCTCCCTCCAAGCGAGAGGCTGAGGGACGTACGGAGCAGCTTCATCGATGGGATTTCAGGACCTGTTCTCAAAAGTCTGTTGGACAAACTTTTGGAGAAAAAGGTGATAATTGATCCTGAGAGGGAGGAAACAGAGAAGCAGCAAAGCAGAGGAGACGAAGCTCGTTTCCTTATCGACACAGTGAGGAGGAAAGGTGACGCTGCCAGTTCAGAGATGATCGAGATCCTCTGTGAGCTCGACCCGTTTCTGTGTGAACACCTAGAACTGATCTGAACGTAAATCCTGATAGGTCACGATGCTCTTTGTTATTTCTTATTCGTTATATTATTTAGTGAATGTGCCCCATATTACTATGCAGTGTATGTGAAGAACAACAGAACTAACAGAACACAAGTTGTCATGTCATATATATAAAACACAGTTTCTATGACTGTCATCACCATGGAGACAGGACAGTGTGAACATGTTCTGAGTCTGATCATTTACATTTTTAAAATAATCCTAATCTAAAATCTTTTCTTATGAATCTTTATAATCTAGTGTGTATTAATGAGTGATGAATGTATTGTCGTATTTGTAACAATGTATCAATAATAATGTATTTCAAGAACAATGATGATGTTTTTATTATTTTTAATGGGACCTACTCTACTTCTAATTCATCATGATTCACACTCCACAACAGCTGGAGGCGTCGTGAGCAGTCGATCAGTCGATTGTTCGGTGATTGATTGTTTTGTCTCGAAATGCTGATGTTCCTCCGTCGATTGCTTCTGTCTGCTTCGTAAGAACATGGCGGCTACTCCGGCGACAAACCCGTCACAGCTGCTTCCACTCGGTTTGTATTTGATTAAAATGCCAGACTTTGCTTGTTTCGTGCAGCTGGAGGTGTTTTATTATCTAAACGTGGGGTCTGTGCGTTTTCTTTGACGTGACTTAGTGACGTTCTGTTAGCTTGACCACGTTAGCATCACGCTGCCAGCAGAGTAACACGACGTGAACGGATTTACGCGATACTATATTAGAGGACGTCGACCTGGTTTGGAACCGTTACGATGGTTGTGGAGTCTGACTGAGACCCAGAGTCTGTGGGTTAATCATCCACGATGATAAATGTGCTGCACGTTGATCTACGAGCGTCAGTTCATTGTTGGTTCATAGTTTCAATCCAAAGCTTTCGGCTTCTCGAAATGGAGTCAAGCTGTAAAAGTCTTCAGCTGTTGATTGATTAAACTTGTTTTAAGGGTTCAGTCAATATTAATTAAATATAAATGATGAGACTAAGTGCTCTTAAATGCACTGAAGGCACGTGGTAGCTGTGTTTCATTATTATTATTATTATTATTATTATTAACTGTAGGAAAACACAACATAAGTAAAGCAAAGTATAACCAGACGTTTGGCTCCGTATCAGTGAACTAAGTCAGAAACTGTGGCACTAAATAAAAATCACACCTGTTTAAGCAGGAGAAATGAAAACTAAAAGCTTCCGGATGTTTTCACGTAGTTTTTTTCACCCTTCAGAACTTGTGGACAAATGTATCGGCTCACGAATTCACATCGTCATGAAAACAGACAAGGAAATCGTCGGCACCCTGCTGGGCTTCGATGACTTCGTCAGTATCCTTTCACTCAGTCAGGGTTCGAATGTGCTGTTGCTCTGACTGTTGCTCCAGGTTTTTGTTCTTAACTTGATGTTGCAGACATGGTTCTGGAAGACGTGACGGAATTGTAAGTACTCTTCTTGTTTGTAGTCGAGCCACAGCATCAAATGCTGACTTGCTGGTTAACTTGCTCATCCTAACTTTACCTTTGTCAGTGAAATCACCCCAGAGGGAAGGAGGATAACCAAACTGGACCAGATCCTCCTCAATGGCAACAACATCACCATGGTGAGAAAGTATCTGCTCGTTTTCCCTTTCACACGTGGATCCTTTAAGCTCACATTCACTTATATCCACCTACTTTCCTTTGTGCAGCTCATACCTGGTGGAGAAGGACCTGAAGTATGAGTCACTGGACAATGAGACTGTTTGGTTCTATTTTCTACACTTAGTTGATATTGTCATTGTTGTTGTTTATTAGTTCTCCACTTTACACATATGGAGAAAAATATTTTTGTAATGATTCCTGTTTTTCATTTGACAAGAATAAGTGACGTGTATCATGAGTCGCCCCTCACAAAGTCTTTCAGTTTCAAATAAAGAATGACACCATTTGAAAAAAAAGAGTTTTAGTTTTTTGAAACAACAACAACAATTTAGTGCAAATGTTGGTACAAAACTAAAGTGTTTTCATACACAGGCAGAAATAAAACCTTGATCCAGTTATTTCTCATGTTTACTGAAGTGAAAAAGCAAATGGAGACATGAAGTTTTCATCAAACTTTCATTAACTATCTAAATGTTTTCTGGCTGATTTACGGGAACATGCTCCCTGTTTGAAGAAAGGGCTGATTGACTACTGAACACACCAAGCAAACAAAACAGCTGTTCAACAGATAATGGAAGAATCTGTCCCAGCGGCAGCTCCTGCCTCAATACATGGAAGGCTTCTCCTCTCCTTTAGGGTTGGTCACCTTCTCCAGGTTCTTGCAGATAATGTCATAAAATTCAGCCTAAAGCAAAAGGTAGAGAAAGCGTTTTAATAGTTGCACGTAGGACAGGACGGAGCGTAATTACAGCGAGACTTTGGTTGACGTACGTAGAATCCGCGCATGTCAAGAACGATCACTCTGATCTCAGAGTAGATGGCCTCGTCCTTGTCGTGCACAAGAGTTCGATAATCCATCTGCAGAGAAAGAAGCGGCGTCAACGGAGCCAAGTTCACTGTAGTCTGGAAAGGAGGCAACGGTGCGAACACTCACCACATGTGTCTCTTTGGACGCCTTTGCTACAGCGTCTCCCCTCTCTGAGAAGTACCTGCATGTTTCAGAAAGGCTCTTTAAAAGGGGGACGAGGCTAAATATGTGGTGCTAAAGCCACAGTTTGACTCCAGAGAAGTCACCTGTGTCCAACCTACTTGTTGATGTTGGTCTGAAACCCGTCAACTTTAGTCTTTACTGCAGCAATTCTCTCCAGGATCTTCTCCTGTGGTGGAAGACGGTTTACAGGTCACTAAAACCTCACAACAGCGTCACACAGCGTAAGGTCGGGAGTCTCGTACCTGGATGGCTACACCAAAGTCGTTTCCATCCTCTATTTTCGGGATGAGGTGCTGAATCCAGCAGGACGCCTACAGTAACAGCAGAGTTAAAGCTTCAGCTTCTCTCAGGCCTGACGTCAATCGATGAGCGAGTCACTTACTATAATGATCGTCTCCCTCAGAGCAACGATCTCTGGCTTCACGCGGTCCAGGAGCAGCGTGATCCTCTCGTTGCCCTTGATGAAGCCGCACTTTGGAGCTGAGGACACAGAAACATTAGAGGCCTGGTCCTTCATCGCGCCACATGCAGCTATTATCTGTCAAACTCTTCTTACGTTTCTTCTTTTTCTTCTCCTCGTCTTCGTCCTTGTCAGTTTCCATTTCCTGTGATTTCAATTTAACAGTCAGATAAACGAAATCATTTTAAGACGGAGCGACTCAAGTTAAATCCAACCATGAAGCAGAATCTAAGCACTAGATGTGATCACGAGAAGGGTTCAGGCTTTCTGGACCCTTTGGGGAAAGAGCTGAAGTTGGGAGGAGCATTTGGTTAAGACATAGTCTGATAGGCACTAAATACAACAGGAAGCTGGAGGACGAGCTGGACAGGAGGTGCTTGGTGTCCTGCTCTGCTCCTGGGGCAGCTGAGAGGTGCCGGTATTTATACGGGAAGTCTCTGGAGGTCAGGCCTCCACCACTGGACCCCGCTGGACTCACCTCGTCCTCTGGAGCCGGGGGGTCCGGGATGGGGATGTCCAGAGGAGCCCGCAGCGAGGACATGTCCGTGAGGCTCAGCTCATCGTCCTGCAAACACAAGCAGCGAGAGACGGTGAGACACGGAGAACACGGGGCCTGCTGCACACATGCTCCGGAGGTGCTGACCCTGAGCAGCGCGTCCAGCTGCGCGATCTTCTGCGGGATGAAGCCGGAGAACAGGTTTTCCGCCTGGAGGGAGAAAACAGGCCGTGAGAGGCTGCAGAAGCAACAGAGTCACGGGCTAAGAAGCAGAGCAACGCACCTCCTGGTGGAGCGAGCGGCGGAAGGCGTCCACCTGGAAGACAAGGACACGTTTACTCCACAAGCTGCTGACTCACGGCGGCACTTTCGTTTTCCGTGGAACATAATAAAGCTCCGCATTCATTCTGCGGAGTCTGACTGCGTCGCTGTCACGCGCCACCGTCTCCACCTGTCCGCGCGACCAACTCACCTTTCCCGCGTTCGCGCTGCTGATTTTCAGCGTTGAAGTCTTGGACATGGCTGAAGTTTCAGCTTCGCGGCAGATAAAGCGAGTTTTAAAGTAAACGCGAGCTCAGAGCTTCGGCGAGACGCGACCTGCTCCGCGGATCTGAGTTTCCTGGTCCGCTTCACTTTCGGTTTGACGGCGACGACGCGGTTTGCGCCTCCCACCGGTGAATCCGGTGCTTTCCTGCCTCCACTGATTCCAGATCAGCACACAGACGCTGAAGTCATTCACTAGGTCCTCACATCAGGCTGAATGATCATTAATCATGGTCAACTCTGGCGCGTTAAGTTTAGGATTCGAGTGTTTTTATGTCTGTGAAACTTTTACTAATGAAGTGAAAATCTGTAGTAAAACCTCTGTATCCAACCAAATGTTTTGTCTTTGGGTGTTTTCACTGCAATATGCTCAAAAACAGATGTAAAGTTAAATTAGTGTTATTGATATTTTATGTGTTAGAATCTCTGCACAGAGTTAATAATGTGCTAATAAGTCAACCAAAGTAAAATGATATGACTGAGTAACAATACTCAGGTAAAGTAAAAAGGACTGAGGACACGGGCCGAACGTGCGTGCTTTTAATTTGAAGGGGCGTCGCCTTTACTTTGAAAAGCATATGGGAAGTGCAGCAGAAACACAAACGTCAGAGTGAGTTCCGCGTTAAACTGCTTCGGTTCTTGGATCCTGGCTCGGTGGAGGTGAGAGCTCAGCCGGTTTAAACCCACTTTGCGTCTGTTCAGAACGGCTGAAACCTAGTAGACGACGGAGCCGCCACAGAACCCGGTTCCGACGACGGACGGTAGGAAGCTACTCCTAAACTTTCGCTTTCTCCCGAGTCCAGGTGTCGCTTGACGCTTCACTGTAACCACAGACGGCGACGCTTAGATATAAACGCACCGATAGACGTGAATGTTTATTGTTTACTGTTGACACGTCGCTGTTTACTGTTAGTCCAAGTCTCCACGAGTGGAGTCACGTGACGACGGGCTCCAGGACCTGGTCTGGACGGAACCGAGTCTGGAGCCTGTTCTATGAGCTGAAACTATAACTACCTGCCTTTTTAACGTGCTGAGTGTTTGAGACACGTAAGAACAATAGAAGAAGCCAAAGTTGTTCCGTTGATAACCGGCTGCACGTTTCCGTCGTCACAGTCATGAGCTGCAGCCCGTCTGTGGAGATGGACGAGGTCCGGAGCAGAGCCCGGTCCAGCCTGTCGTCCTCGGGCTCAGCCCAGAGCGTGAAGGCTGAGGTCCAGGCCATGGCCTCCGTGGACCTGCCGCTGTCACAGAAGTACCGGGAGCTGGCAGTGGAGGACGTGTTGAGGGAGAACGCGACAGGTCGCAGCAGGCAGGAGGTTGGTTTTCACACAGGGGAACAGAGTCCGGTGTCCGGACCAGGGGGCAGAGCCGTCCGGCCAGTCTCCCTGTCCGTCAGCCAGTTCACTCCTTACAGACCTTCCGGCTGGTTTTGTGGATTTTCTGATTTGGGTTTCATGCAGGCACATGAAACACGGCTACCGATCACGTGGTCTCTCATGTGGCGCTGTTGCTCCGTGTCTCCCAGGTCATGAGCTCTCTGTCTAGACTGGTCAAGGCCTTGAGTATCCTGGAGAAGTACGGCTGCAACCTGACCAGTCCCAGCAGGCCCAGATACTGGAGGAGCGTCAAGCACAACAACCCCGTCTTCAGAAACACCGTGGATGCCATGAAGGTGGTTTCACTCTTCCGTGTGATTCCCTTTGCTCTGCGTGTCTGTGGTGAGTTGGACGGGCTGACCTCTACCTGTGCCGTGTTTCCAATCTCTCCCCGTTCTTCCCCGACAGGGCGGCCGGCGAGTCTTGCATCTCTACGGTTACACCAGTCGGCAGATCGACGGCCTCAGCTTCCCAGACGAAGTCAGCGAACCAGATGCCGACAAAGTTGCTGCGGTGACGCTGGAGGTCATGAGCTTACGCACGGAGGTGGACATGCTGCTGAAGGTACTTATCTGCAGCTAGTGGTAGCGATCTGCAGTTTCCACGTGCACGAGTCTCAGCCCACCACCGTTTACTGTCTGTCTGACTGCTTAGGGCACACATCCCCACCTAGAACACTTCAAAGGGCTCATCCCATTCGTCATCCAGCAGGTCTGTATGTCCGTCTGTGTAGCACGAGTCTCACTGCTTCCACGTCACTGTGCGTTAACTGGCGCCGCTTCCCTCAGGATCACACCGCAGCCGACTCTGTGATAACGCTGCCCGGGCCGGACCAGCACACAGACACGCCCCAGGTTCTGTCTCCTACACCTAAACCCATTCTGGCCCCGGCTTCAGCACAGCCCCTCACAGCAGGTGGGCTCCTGTAGAAGCAGAGACTCACCAGTCCTGCCTTATTGGGTCAAACTCTGTTTCATTCATTGAATATTCGTGTATTTGCTCTGTATTTGTTGAACGTTGCACCTGGACGTCTGAATAAACTTAGTTTTGTGTTTCCAGGCTCTGCGGCCGTGACTAAGTGCCATTTGTGTGGCAGCACTTCATCCGTGGTTTGTCCGTCTTGTGACAACCAGTCTTTCTGCGATGCGTGCGATGACCTCTGCCATCGCCATCCCTCCAGAGCCAGCCACCAAAGAGACAAAACAGCAAAAGCCAAGCCGGGTATGCGACAGTGGGGCAGGGCCTGATGCAGGAAACCGCCAGACACTAAAACATTGTACTGTGTGTTTCTGTGGCTCTAGAGACCTGCAGCATCTGTGGTATCTCTGCTGTGCACGCTCAGTGCTCCAGCTGCTCCCAGGGCCTGTGTCTGAACTGCGACAGGCTCTACCACTCTCACCCCGACCGCAGAGCTCACAACAGGACCGTTATCGCACCAGCGAAGACGTCCAGGTGAGGCCAGGGCGTCGTTAATAATCTGTTCCAATGCACGACTCTGCACCTGTTTTCTTCAGAGATGCATAGAATCCGAGACGCCGTGTTGTTTTGCAGCCCTTCTCTGTCGCCCTGGGAGTGTTCTCACTGCACCACAGTGAACGAGATGCGAGCGGTTCTCTGCTCAACCTGCGAACGGCCTCGACTCGCGACGGCTGCGTCCACCGTTCAGGAAAACCCAGCTTCGGTCCCCGCGTCGCTAAACACAGGTTAGAAAGTTGACGTGGCCTCGTGAGGTGAAACTGATTAAACTTCCTCGACACGTTGCTGTATGTGCTGACGTTCTGTAACGGCTGCATTCCTCAGAGTGGCAGTGCAAGAGCTGCACCGTCATGAATCAAGGCAGCAGCATCCTGTGTGAGGTGTGTGAGCGCCCCCGTCTGGCCACTCGGCCGCCTGTCGCCGTTCTCTCCAGTCCTGGTTCCCCCCCTGGAACAAACGTGTGTATTCTCCTGCTCTAAAGCATCTTAAACGAACTCGTGTCTCCTTCCTCCTCATACATAAGTGTGTTCTGTCTTTTCTCTCCCTCCTCCTCTCAGTGGACCTGCCAGTTCTGCACCTTCTTGAACACCAAGCCCAGTGCAGAGTGTGAAATGTGCACCATGCAGTGTAAAGACTCTGGAGACGCTCTGCCCCAGTCGCTCCAGCAGCCTCAGTCCATCGCTAAGGTTCCACCTCAGGCCGGCGTGAGGCCTCAGCCCAAGCCCAGACTCAACGTGGATCTGAAGAGACAGAACACGATGAGGAAAGACGGGCTCACGCTCATCCAGCAGATACGAGTAAGTCATGGTTTGGTCTGTGGAACTTCACAAAACTCATGGTCATTCTCAGTTTTTTTGTTCCACTGTCATCTACAATGAACATCAGTCAGTTCATCCTCTTTCTTCTTCCTAGGAAGCAGAGAAACGCGGCGTCAGCCCGGAGGAGGTCTACGCTGCTCTGTGCATGTGCGGCGGCAGCCATCCCTGCGACTGGCTGACGTCGGAGCTGCCTCACCTGCTGGATGAAATCTGCGCCATGGCGGCTTCGGTGCAGCTGAGCTACACCACACAGAATTCTGGCACGGAGTCCACGGTGGAGAGAGACGGAGGGCAGGCGGAGGAGGCCGGCCCAACATCCACAGGGGAAGGCGTGAAGCTGTCCAGGGCGGAGGCCAAGCTGGCCTGGCTGGCAGCGGGTGGAGACACAGAGAAAGCAGTGAGACAGCTGCTGAGAGACAGACAGGTCAAGGTAGGAGGTCACTCTGCTTCTCAACAGAGAACAGAAGCTTTCCGGTGTTTGAAATGTGAAAAAGAGGAAGTTCCTTCAGGTTTTCTGTCCTTGAGAGATTGGATCAAAGTTGGATCAAAAGCAGCCTAAAGAATGTAGGGAATGACGATGAGTGACTGTGTTTGGTTTCAGTGTTTGTCTGTCCTTTCCTAACTTTGGCTGTCGCTGCTGTTTGAGTTCAGATGAGGGAGCTTCACTCTCTGGGCTTCCAGGACGTGGCCCGGTGTGAGGAGGCGCTGCGGCAGAGCGGCGGGGAGGTAAGGGGGGCTCTGTCTCTGCTTCAGCGCCCCCTGCTGGATCCCTTCCACCAGCGTATCTGGGTCGACCAGCCCGAGCCTCCCATTGACCCTAAACACCCGGACAAACAGGTCGGCCACCAGTAAACCATTCAGAGACTGTCACTGTGTTCGCTACCGTCCACTATTATGATAAATAGCTCTTTGTTTACGTCCCTCAGAGGATGTGCCGCCGTCTTCTGGCCTTGTACGACCTGCCCAGCTGGGGGCGCTGTGAGCTCGTGTTGGCTTTGCTTCAGGAGCCCGGTGTCACTTACTCCCTGGAGGACGTCGTGCAGGCTGTGAAGGAGTCGCATGACAAAGAATTCATCAGGCGGCTCCTGAACAACGAGTGTCCCTGCTGTCTGTGCATCTTCCCCCGCAGCAAGGTGGGTCCAGGATGGAGGCTCAGAGCGTCCAGTAGCAGGATGGTTTAAGTTTGGTGGTGTCTGTGGTAAAACATTACGCTTAATGCTCCGGAGATATTCATTTATACATAGGATACTTTAACACAAAGAATGAGTCACTGTTCCCTGAGATGCAGTCTTTTCTTGTAAAATATCTCTTCTTTTCTCCTCTCAGATGCAGTCTCTGACTTCCTGTCAGTGCTCTGTGTGTCACGACTGCTTTGGACAACACTTCACCATTGCAATTAGAGACAAACACATCAGAGACATGGTGTGTCCCGTGTGTGGCGAGCCAGACATCAACGACCCCGAACAGCTGGACAGTTACTTCTCTACCCTGGACATACAGGTAACGGGGAACACAGTTAGGCAGCATCTGCCTGAAGGTATAGAGTTTTACTTACAATAGCAGGAAACACAGCAAATACCTTTTAATAAAATACAGATAGATGCTGACGAATAGTCAGTGATGAGAGAACACAGGCAGGAGTTAAACCATCAGCTTCAAACCATCTAAAATACTGACGAGACTGAACATTTTACTGTTTCAGCTACGAGACTGTTTAGAGCTGGAGGTTTACGAGTTGTTTCACAAGAAGCTGACTGAGCACGCTCTGATGAAGGACCCCAAGTTCCTGTGGTGCTGTCACGTGAGTCCTTCTGTCACTGTGAACTTATTTACATGGACTGACACTCGTTAAAATGAGTATAACACTCACACCATACTATACTATGACGTGTTTTTAGTCACATACTATACTATGACGTGTTTTTTGCCACATACTATACTATGACGTGTTTTTTGCCACATACTATACTATGACGTGTTTTTAGTCACATTCTATACTATGACGTGTTTTTAGTCACATACTATACTATGACGTGTTTTTAGTCACTATACTATGAAGTGTTATTAGTCACATACTATACTATGACGTGTTTTTCACCACATACTATACTATGAAGTGTTTTTAGTCACATTCTATACTATGACGTGTTTTTCGCCATATACTATGACGTGTTTTTTGCCACATACTATACTATGACGTGTTTTTAGTCACATTCTATACTATGACGTGTTTTTCGCCACATACTATACTATGACGTGTTTTTAGTCACATACTATACTATGACGTGTTTTTAGTCACATACTATACTATGACGTGTTTTTAGTCACATTCTATACTATGACGTGTTTTTCGCCATATACTATACTATGAAGTGTTTTTAGTCACATACTATACTATGACGTGTTTTTCACCACATACTATACTATGACGTGTTTTTGACCACATACTATACTATGATGTGTTTTTCGCCACATACTATACTATGACGTGTTTTTAGTCACATACTATACTATGACACGTTTTTTATCACATACTATACTATGACGTGTTTTTTATCACATACTATACTATGACATGTTTTTCATCACATACTATACTATGACACATTTTTTGACGACATACTATACTATGACACATTTTTCATCACATACTACTATGACGTGTTTTTAATCACATACTATACTATGACGTGTTTTTTATCACATACTATACTATGACACGTTTTTTATCACATACTATACTATGACATGTTTTTTATCACATACTATACTATGACATGTTTTTCATCACATACTATACTATGACATGTTTTTCATCACATACTATACTATGACACATTTTTTGACGACATACTATACTATGACACATTCTTCATCACATACTATACTATGACGTGTTTTTCATCACATACTATACTATGACGTGTTTTTAGTCACATACTATACTATGACGTGTTTTTAGTCACATTCTATACTATGACGTGTTTTTAGCCACATACTATACTATGACGTGTTTTTAGTCACATTCTATACTATGACGTGTTTTTAGCCACATACTATACTATGAAGTGTTTTTAGTCACATACTATACTATGACGTGTTTTTGACCACATACTATACTATGATGTGTTTTTAACCACATACTATACTATGACGTGTTTTTAGTCACATACTATACTATGACGTGTTTTTAACCACATACTATACTATGACTTGTTATTGACCACATACTATACTATGACGTGTTTTTCGCCACATACTATATTATGACGTGTTTTTCGCCACATACTATACTATGACGTGTTATTGACCACATACTATACTATGACGTGTTTTTAGTCACATTCTATACTATGACGTGTTTTTCGCCATATACTATACTATGAAGTGTTTTTAGTCACATACTATACTATGACGTGTTTTTCACCACATACTATACTATGACGTGTTTTTGACCACATACTATACTATGATGTGTTTTTCGCCACATACTATACTATGACGTGTTTTTAGTCACATACTATACTATGACACGTTTTTTATCACATACTATACTATGACGTGTTTTTTATCACATACTATACTATGACATGTTTTTCATCACATACTATACTATGACACATTTTTTGACGACATACTATACTATGACACATTTTTCATCACATACTACTATGACGTGTTTTTAATCACATACTATACTATGACGTGTTTTTTATCACATACTATACTATGACACGTTTTTTATCACATACTATACTATGACATGTTTTTTATCACATACTATACTATGACATGTTTTTCATCACATACTATACTATGACACATTTTTTGACGACATACTATACTATGACACATTCTTCATCACATACTATACTATGACGTGTTTTTCATCACATACTATACTATGACGTGTTTTTAGTCACATACTATACTATGACGTGTTTTTAGTCACATTCTATACTATGACGTGTTTTTAGCCACATACTATACTATGAAGTGTTTTTAGTCACATACTATACTATGACGTGTTTTTGACCACATACTATACTATGATGTGTTTTTAACCACATACTATACTATGACGTGTTTTTAGTCACATTCTATACTATGACGTGTTTTTAGCCACATACTATACTATGAAGTGTTTTTAGTCACATACTATACTATGACGTGTTTTTGACCACATACTATACTATGATGTGTTTTTAACCACATACTATACTATGACGTGTTTTTAGTCACATACTATACTATGACGTGTTTTTAACCACATACTATACTATGACTTGTTATTGACCACATACTATACTATGACGTGTTTTTCGCCACATACTATACTATGACGTGTTTTTCGCCACATACTATACTATGACGTGTTATTGACCACATACTATACTATGACGTGTTTTTAGTCACATACTATACTATGACGTGTTTTTCGCCACATACTATATTATAACGTGTTTTTTGCCACATACTATACTATGACTTGTTATTGACCACATACTATACTATGACGTGTTTTTAGTCACATACTATACTATGACGTGTTTTTAGTCACTATACTATGACTTGTTATTGACCACATACTATACTATGACGTGTTATTGACCACATACTATACTATGACGTGTTATTGACCACATACTATACTATGACGTGTTATTGACCACATACTATACTATGACGTGTTTTTAGTCACATACTATACTATGACGTGTTTTTAGTCACATACTATACTATGACATGTTTTTCGCCACATACTATACTATGACGTGTTATTGACCACATACTATACTATGACGTGTTTTTAGACACATACTATACTATGACGTGTTTTTGACCACATACTATACTATGACGTGTTTTTAGACACATACTATACTATGACGTGTTTTTAGACACATACTATACTATGACGTGTTATTGACCACATACTATACTATGACGTGTTATTGACCACATACTATACTATGACGTGTTATTGACCACATACTATACTATGACGTGTTATTGACCACATACTATACTATGACGTGTTTTTAGTCACATACTATACTATGACGTGTTTTTAGTCACATACTATACTATGACGTGTTTTTAGCAACATACTATACTATGACGTGTTTTTCGCCACATACTATACTATGACGTGTTATTGACCACATACTATACTATGACGTGTTATTGACCACATACTATACTATGACGTGTTATTGACCACATACTATACTATGACGTGTTTTTAGTCACATACTATACTATGACGTGTTTTTAGTCACATACTATACTATGACATGTTTTTAGCAACATACTATACTATGACGTGTTTTTAGTCACATACTATACTATGACGTGTTTTTAGTCACATACTATAATACTATGACGTGTTTTTGACCACATACTATACTATGACGTGTTTTTAACCACATACTATACTATGACGTGTTTTTAGTCACATACTAAACTATGACGTGTTTTTAGTCACATACTATACTATGACGTGTTTTTAGTCACATACTATACTATGACTTGTTATTGACCACATACTATACTATGACTTGTTATTGACCACATACTATACTAGGACGTGTTATTGACCACATACTATACTAGGACGTGTTATTGACCACATACTATACTATGACGTGTTATTGACCACATACTATACTATGACGTGTTTTTAGAAATATTCTATACTATGACTTGTTATTGACCACATACTATACTATGACGTGTTTTTAGACACATACTATACTATGACGTGTTTTTAACCACATACTATACTATGACGTGTTTTTAGTCACATTCTATACTATGACGTGTTTTTCGCCATATACTATACTATGACGTGTTTTTCGCCACATACTATACTATGACGTGTTTTTCGCCACATACTATACTATGACGTGTTTTTCGCCACATACTATACTATGACGTGTTTTTAACCACATACTATACTATGACGTGTTTTTAGACACATACTATACTATGACGTGTTTTTCGCCACATACTATACTATGACGTGTTTTTCGCCACATACTATACTATGACGTGTTTTTCGCCACATACTATACCATGACGTGTTTTTCGCCACATACTATACTATGACGTGTTATTGACCACATACTATACTATGACGTGTTTTTAGCAACATACTATAATACTATGACGTGTTTTTGACCACATACTATACTATGACGTGTTTTTGACCACATACTATACTATGACGTGTTATTGACCACATACTATACTATGACGTGTTTTTAGCAACATACTATAATACTATGACGTGTTTTTGACCACATACTATACTATGACGTGTTATTGACCACATACTATACTATGACGTGTTATTGAACACATACTATACTATGACGTGTTTTTAGTCACATACTATACTATGACGTGTTTTTAGACACATACTATACTATGACGTGTTTTTAGACACATACTATACTATGACGTGTTTTTAGACACATACTATACTATGACGTGTTTTTAACCACATACTATACTATGACGTGTTTTTAGACACATACTATACTATGACGTGTTTTTAACCACATACTATACTATGACGTGTTATTGACCACATACTATACTATGACGTGTTATTGACCACATACTATACTATGACGTGTTATTGACCACATACTATACTATGACGTGTTTTTAGTCACATACTATACTATGACGTGTTATTGACCACATACTATACTATGACGTGTTATTGACCACATACTATACTATGACGTGTTTTTAGTCACATACTAAACTATGACGTGTTTTTAGTCACATACTATACTATGACTTGTTATTGACCACATACTATACTATGACGTGTTATTGACCACATACTAAACTATGACGTGTTTTTTGCCACATACTATATTATAACGTGTTTTTAGTCACATACTATACTAGGACGTGTTTTTAGCAACATACTATACTAGGACGTGTTTTTAGTCACTATACTATGACGTGTTTTTCGCCACATATTCAATTCAATTCAACTTTATTTATATAGCGCCAATTCACAACATCAGTTATCTCAAGGCACTTTACATAAGGTTTTAAGACCTTACACATACTATACTATGACGTGTTTTTAGTCACATACTATACTAGGACGTGTTTTTCGCCCACATACTGCATTAAGACCATCAGACACATACTAACTTTTGTTTATTTACTTATAATAAAATAACACACATGTTTACATATATACATTGTCTTTTACATATAACATTGCTTTTTTTTCTGTATACTAACATGCAAGTTTTTCAACATATTGTTTTACAAGTCGTGAAGAACTTTTACTACAACTTCTATTCATAGAAAAATACTAATTTGTTCTAACATAAGTTCTTGAAAGCATCATTCTAATGCAAAACAGCCTAAACGTCACATTTTACTTGGCATGTAAATAGTCTCTGTTTTATTCAGTGCACTTCTGGGTTCATCAATGATGAGAACCAGCTGAAAGTCACCTGCCCATCTTGTCGAAAAAGCTTTTGTGCTCAGTGCAAGAAACCTGTGAGTATTGGAACTTCTAACATTCAGACGTCCTGTATCATCCCTGAAACAACCTTGTGAGTTCACTGTTTGGTCTCAGTGGGAGCCACAGCACCAGGATCTGTCCTGTGAGCAGTTCCAGCAGTGGAAGAGGGACAATGATCCAGAGTATCAGCGCCAGGGTCTGGCCGGCTACCTGCGAGACAACGGCATCAGTGAGGCTCTCCACAAACTTCTCCTAAATGCATAACTCCTTATATTTCAGTTTGTTTGTGTCAAAGGTAAACGTGTTGCAGTGATGTTGTTCAGCTGCTTACTCTTCTGGATGCTCAGCCTCACGTAGCTCTCAGACACCACATTGTTGTGCAGTAATGGGTTGAGCAGGATGTGGTCTCCTCTTGCAGCGTGTCCTCACTGCCGGTTCCAGTACGCTCTGACCAAAGGCGGCTGCATGCACTTCAGCTGCTCCCAGTGCAGATACCAGTTCTGCAGCGGCTGCAACAACCCCTACCAGAAAGTGAGCAGCAGCTACATGCACCTGTTAGAGCCGAGTCTGCTCTGCCTCCCGTCATCGTGCGTTGTCTGTTTGTCTTGCAGACGGGGTGTAAGACGCCTCAGTGCTCTTACTCTGGTCTACATGCGCATCACCCACGTGACTGTCTCTTCTATCTAAGAGACTGGGAGCCGCCCAGACTTCAGGCCCTGCTGCAGGTACTGACTCTGCTACTAGAGCTGCAGCCGTGTTTGTCTGGTTTAACCCTCGTTCAGCCTTCAAGGGGTCAAACTGAAAACGGGCTCTAAACTCAAAAACCACACGAGTTGGATAAAACAGCCGCAGACAGACGATAAATCACAACACCCCACCCCTTGTGTGGTTTTGAGCATTGAGCGCCTCCTAGTTCACAGTAGGGTCGTTTGACCAAACAAGAGTTAAACTAACTATGCTGCTCTAACAAAGCTCATAAGTAATGAAGCTTTATATTGAATGACACTGGGCAGTAACGTCTCGTTTCTCTCGTCAGAGAGGCGGCGTGGCCTTCAACACGGATCCTTCTAATGGAACTCAAACTGGTAAAACAGCTTTGTTATAAATAGCTTTTCCGATTGTTTATGGCAACTTGACTCCTAGTTTGTCGTCTTCTCTCTGAACCAGACGCTTGTGGCGTGATGGAGCAGAAAGACGAACGAGGACAGCAGATCGATTCTCCGTGTGGCATCCAAACGGAGCCGGGCCAGGCTGGACTCTGCGAGTGAGTTTGATCCTTCAGATCTGTTAGAGGTTCTGGTGGGAAAAAGGTTAAACATGGTTACTTCTGCACCACCTCTCTTTTGTAATCCCTGGGAGCTGTTGTACTAATTGAATTTCCCAACGTGGGCTCAATAAAGGATCATCTCATCTTAATTACATGTAGATTCAAACATGCGCTTTGTGCAGGAAGCACTACAGGGAGTACCTGGTCAGTCTGATCAACGCTCACTCTCTGGACCCGGCTCTGCTGTACGACGCCCAGGAGCTGACTCGGGCCTGTGAGCGCTACCAGGTGGACACGCAGAGAGGAGACAACGAGGACGACAACGCCTTCCACGCCCGATTGCTCAGGGTGAGAACCCGTCTGCACCGACGCCACAGCGTTCATTAATTAACTGAATGTCTGCTTAATGTGCTGGTCGAATTACAGTAAGTGAGGCAGCGACGCAGCTTTGCACTGTAAACATCCTGCAGAATAAAGAGGAGACGCAGCTCAGTTTGTTTTTCTCAATAAAATATTTGAAAGTTTTGTTGTTCATGATACTTTGATAAATTAACTTGTTGCGGTGCCAGATACTGTATCACCAACGTTCACCAGGCCAAACCTGAGGCTACAGGATGTCTGGACACATCCAGCATCCTCACAAAATGCCGTCTTTAAGAGAAAACACTAATACATGAGTTTATAGCGACAACATGCAGTCGTTCACCTGAGAAAAACAAACATGCAGTTTCTCAGGTCAGTCACGTACATGAAGTCTGCTTTGTGTGCACACGCTTGAACATTCCTCACATCACGGGCTTGGACTGAGGGCAGCGAGCGTCATTTATACAGTAAAACCAAGTATGAAAAGCAACTATGTGTCTGATGGTGTGCAAACCAAACGTGATGTGTATGAAACTACTTTTAAATGCTCATTGACTCGTAGGTGGAAGCAGCTGCCAAAAGGTTTTAGTTCTGAAATGGTTTGTTTCTTTGTTTTCAGAAACTGACGGCGGTTCCTCTTGGAGAAAAAGTGCCTCGAAACAAATAGATTCCTGAACAGTTCATCACTGACCTCAGAGGAAGGAACAGGCCCAGGACTCACTGGACACGGCTGCGTAGAAAAGAGACATGAAGGAGGGAAGCTGTGTTTGATTTGTCACGTTTGTATTTTTCCTGCTTTTTATTCCTGATGATCAGAAATAAAGAACCTGCTTCTGAGGGGATGTGTTGGGACACGTCTCTTTGTGGTTTGCTCTCAGTTTAGGCCAAATTATCTCACCCTGGTACAGAATCTATATAAATGTTTGAAGAAATCATTTGATGTAACATTGAGTCTTCAACAGCTTGATTTGATTCTCTGGGAAACATGTAGCATCTATTTTTAATAATGTAGTTGAAACTACTCCTGTTATGAATCTTCAAGGAAAACTGATTAAGCCTCTGTTCAAGACTGTTGATCTATTTTAAATATGAATAAATATAAATCACACCAGATCTGTTTCTTCTTTGGTTTGACATTTAATACATGTCCTGACACTAATTCAGCTGTAGAATTACTTCATAAACCTTCATTTTAAAAATAGAAGGAAAATGCTTTTACTTAAAGTGCTGAAGTTAATTTAAAGCACATTTGATCGTTAAATTCTTTTCATTTGTTTGAATTTGCGTAAACATCTAGATTAAATAAATTAATACAGACTCATTACTCACCTTCCAATAATATAATAATCTGGAGCAGTGAAAGGAAGCGTCAGTAGAACGTAGCAGGGACGTTTCATCTCGACAGCACCTACACATGTAAACATATAAATCCAGTCAATGGCTCAGAACATGAAGTATGTCATCATATTTATGGGCGTCTTGTATTTTTACTCCCACACCTCTTCAGTAACACGTGCGTATGAACACATCATTTGTTGGCTATATTTTGTATTAAACGCTGTAAACCTGGTAAAAGTGACTTAAAGTAAGAAAAATCTCTTCTGTGCTTTCTTCAGATTTACAGTACATTGTGTAAGTATTTCCGGATCTGTGCTGTTATATTGGGGCGCTCGGTGTCGCCCCCTGGCGGCGCGCTCGCGCAGGGCTTCTCTTAAGTCACGTGGTTTCTGGGAAAAGGCGCGTCCTGAGAAGCAGCGAGTTGCCTGCGCAGCCGAAACGCAGAGACAGTTCGAGGCGCCGCGGAGGAAACCGACGAGGTAAACGAAACTGAAGTCCGCTTCCCTCATCAGCAGCCCGGCGTCTATATTTAATAACTTTATTTATACCTGACGCTGCCGCAGGCGTCGGACGCTTTGCTCCACGTAGGGACGCGTTGCTTTAGAAATAATTTTTATTATGTTTGATTTGTTGGCTTAATGCGTCGATCTGAGCTAAAGCTGCTAACACCAGGCTCCGCCTGGTGTCGGACAGACACGCGTTTACAAGTTTACGGTAGTTTTACTCGTCTGCTCCATCTGATTTATGTTCTGTGTTTAATTTAAACTTATTACAATGCGAGGGGCGGGGCCTGCGCTGACGGGCGTCTGGTCCTACTCGTCACCTGTTGTTGACTTCCTGTTGTTGTTTGTGTCTGTTTGTCCAGCTACTGAAGAGTCATGGCTGCGGGGAGAATGCGCTCCACGCGCAGACTGCGCTCCTGGATCGTGGAACAGGTGCGTGGGGGGGGGGGGGGGGGGGGGGGGGGTGACGTCAGCGCAGCTAACAGCCCAGTGACTGTGGAGCCTGAGATAAGAAGCAGGAACCAGACTCAGCAGCTGATGCTTGGTCCAAAGTCTGTTGCAGAAGCCAAACATCAGCTGCTTCCTGTGTTTTCACTTCAGGTTCAGTGAACGTTTACAAAGGTTCTACTTTAAGTGACTGTTACTGAAGGACAGCTCAGAGGTGAAGCTAGTTCTAAATGTTAGCGGACTGTACCTGCAGGTCAGCAGTGGGAAGTACCCGGGGCTGGTGTGGGACGACGACGCCAAGACCATGTTCCGGATCCCGTGGAAGCACGCGGGGAAGCAGGACTTCCGCAAGGACGAGGACGCCGCCATCTTCAAGGTAGAGACAGAAAGCACAGCGTGTGTGAATGTGGAAGCGTCGCCTCCACCCGGACTCACCTGCTTCTTCCTCAGGCGTGGGCGGAGTTCAAGGGGAAGCTGGCGGACGGGGGGCAAGACAACCCGGCCTCCTGGAAGACCCGCCTGCGCTGCGCTCTCAACAAGAGCACGGAGTTCTGCGAGGTGATGGAGCGGGCCCAGCTGGACATCTCGGAGCCCTACAAGGTTTACCGCCTGGTCCCCATCAGCGAGCAGGGTGAGGCGCTGCGTCCTAGAAAGCTGCAACTCGAGAATCAGAACGAAACAGACGCGGGCTAACGCGTGCTCCACAACCTCTTGCAGCCAGCGGTTACATGGCGCCAGTCGTTATTTGGTGAAGCCATTACACACCAGACTCCTCCAGGCCTCGGTTTTAGTAGAACTTAAAACTGGAGAATGCAGCGAATTCTCCGACCAGAGAGGCTGAAACAGCTGGAACGTGCTGGTGTTTCCAGCTGTGCCCTGCGTTTCCCTCCAGGTCACGTGGTTCAGAGAAGACCGTGAGGAAATCAAACCTCTCAGTTTTACGTAACGTGACCTACATGTGAGCGTCGCACAGATCTGAACATTGTCACTTTTTCCACTTGCGTTTTTTTTTCCACTGTCTTGACTCTTGGCCACGCGTTTGCTGCGACTCACTCAGTTTTCAGATTCTTGGTACTTCACACAGTTGGTGGAAGCGAGTCACAGGGCACTGGGTGATGCTGGATCCAGGCTTGTTGGCTACTGAGTCAGACAGAGGTTGAGCCAGTGTCAACATGTTCTGTTACTGGGTCAAGTAAACACGGTTTACTACGAAATAAAACCACCAACAAGCACTTGTTTGTTTTTATGCTGCCTCCAGGTTTGATAGTTCCTGAAAAGAAAAGCAAAGGAAAAGGCAAAAGGAGATCGAAGCGGAAGAGCAACGACTCAGACAGCGACGACTCCAGCTGCGTCAAGATCAAAAGGGAAGAGGACAAGTCTGAGATGGTGAGTTAGCAGCCTGTAGGACTCGTGCGTTAGACATTAGTGGGTCCACTGTTGTGACACAAAGCTTTCTCCCGGTTGTCAGAGAGTTGAGGAAACTCTGTTGCAGAACGACTTCACCCTCCACATCGAGGAGCCGGGCGAGCTGAGCAGCACCACCACCACCATCCCCAGAGAAGGTGAGGTTCTCTGCTCTCCTCAGTCTGGTTCCTCCCACGCTCAGGTCTAGTTTCTAGTCAGCTGTGTGGACGGTATCGCGCCTCTGGAGGCTCAGGTTGAAGAGCTTCAGTAAATAGTTTGCTCTGTCGCTGTGGAACCTGTCCTCCCACGCGTCCTGCAGACAGGCCGGCTGTAAACCGTTTAAGCCTCCGTGTCACCAGCCTGACTGCTGGTGTCTGACCTCCACTCTTTCCTCTGCAGTGGTAGATGAGATCACGCTGGACGTGCGGATCGAGGAGAGCGTTCCTGCTCCTGCTGAAGGTAATGAGGTCCAACATCCGTGTGGTTAAAGAAGTTAACCAGAATAAAAGGCCCGTCGTGGCATTTTAATTAGGTTTTCATTCGTTTCCTTCTGTGCATCCAGCCCAGGACGCCTTCAGTGTGGTGGTTAATTATTTAGGACAGGAGGTTCTCCGACGTCAAATCCAGGGCACCGATGTGCGGATAATGTTCATGCCTTCGTCTCTCGTGCCCCCGACGCCGGCCGCCCTCAACAGCAGGTTCCCGCGCATCCCGTTGCCCGAGCCGCCCTCCAGTCTGCCGGCCGGCCCGGAGCTGCAGGCGCTGTTCACCCTGCTGCCCTTCATGGAGAAAGGAGTGGTGCTGACCTCCACGGCACACGGGGTTTACGGCAAGAGGTTCTGCCAGGGCCGGGTCTTCTGGAAGGGGCACACGACCACACCGGAGCTGCACAAGATGGAGAGAAACACGCAGCCGGTGCTGCTGTTCAGCAAAGAGACCTTCAAACAACGTGAGTCGAGTCCAATAAGTTCAGTCTCCTCTTACGCTGCAGACGGAGATGTAGCCGCAGCATCGCTAGAATTTCTAGAAGCTCAGTTCTTACAGTGCTCAGCTTTTACGTCCCTGTCTCCTGATCAGAGCTGGACCACTTCCGGTCCAACGGCGGCGAACCTCCTCAGTGCGGCTTCACTCTGTGCTTCGGAGAAGAATTGAATGAAACCGAAGACCCGTCCAGGAAACTCATCATCGTGCAGGTAAAGCTGCCGCTCGTCCTTCAGGAGGCTGAGGCCACGCTCTGCTCGTGACATGATGGAAGATGAACATTTGACTGTTTAGCTTTAACCAGTGTGTAAACAGACGTTTCTGCATGGAGTCAGCTTGTTGCTGCTGGAACATGAGGCGTGTTTGATTTGTTGACCGCCGTCGTCTCAAACAGCCCAAGGACCTACATGCAGAACTGAAGCAGTTCAATTAAAACCAAACGCACCTGTAACGAGAAACCAAATAGATTCCACTCTCAGCTGGTTTACACTTTGATACTGTGAGAGTTTCCAGATCAAGCCACTGGATTATACTATTATTATTATTATTATTATTATTATAATAATAATATGTGCTGTTTTCATGAAGTGATCTAAGACTTTACAAAGTCAGAGTTAACCATTAATTATTTTTTACTCATTATCACAAAATTACCGTAAATGTTTCACGTTCTTAGACTTAACGCTGCTGCAATCACAACTTTTCTTTCTTCTATCTAAAATCATTGCAGTACTTGTTTTAGTAACTAGCAGACGTTCACCAGAGCAAACAAGGAAATAAAGCACAGCTCCAACCATCAGGAATCACGCGACGTGCTGTCACGCGTTACCTGCTTGTGTCTCCTCCAGATCACGCTGCCCTGGGCTGAGCAGCAGGTCCAGAACGCGCGCTCTCTCATACAGTCCATCAGCTTCCTCCAGTCTCTGGCCAGTCAGTCTCCGCTGGGCGAAATCACGCTGAACCTGGTCACGGTGCCGTCGCAGGGCTCGGAGATATTCACCTGTGGAACTGTGTGAGGGCTTTCTTTCCAAATGTGGAGGAGAGTTTCCCTTTATGCCACTGTGCTGTGATCAGAGGGGCTGAGCCATGTGTGTAGTTCACTAGCAAATCTACAATTATTCCTTGTGTTCAAACCAAATTCACTGATCAATTACAGAATGCTTTGTAACATAAGAGCCTCTGCTTTGTGGTAATTATTCACATATTGCTCAGCCCCAACGGCACAAAGCCAAACTTATAGCACTTAAAGAAAATCATCAGCTTGACTTTAGTCAGATTTGGCACTTTTTAAGACTAGAAATCAACAGAGTTCATACATTTGACTTGTGCACCTCCATCGCGGACGCTGAGATCATAGACCAGCGGGTGAGTGGGTGTAAACACTACATGTGAACTGACATTTTCCAAACCTGCAGATCAGTGCGAGCACAAAGCCAAACGATCAGCAGATACGAACCAGAAACACCAGCCCATATAGGATACGTTTCCGTTTGCCAGGTGCAGTGGAGACAAATCTGAGAACACATGAAAACAAAAAAACCTATACTACAGCACTATAGAAACTTTTTACCGTTACTCTTTTAGGTAATAAATATTCCATTTACTGTACAGTGAAGTAGACTGAGTAGATTTAGTCACATTTCACCTAATGCAGCGCTTGTACATTTAGCAAAATCTGGAGCTTTGTGGCTTTTGTTGTGAAACAGACAATACAGTTGCTAACGTGGGTTAATAGTCGTCTTTTAATGGATAAAGATTTACACGGGCAGAGCCAAGTGCTGGGTCTGAAGCAGTGCTCAGTCAGTGATTATGAAAAGAAGTGAAAACTTTATCTCCACCTACAGTTAGTGACATTAGTCTCTGACAGCTGCAATGTGTTTCTCCTATTGGAGGCCAACACCAGTAAGTGTCCATGAACCTGCTGACGCTCAGAAGGTTTAGGTTGACACATGGTATGTGATGGTCATTTATGAGGCGGTTTGGTCCTGCTGGTTGTCAAGGCCTCTTCCTCTGTCCTACTGCAGTGACTAGATTTGGCAAAAGGTGGCATGAACTAAGGGACACTTCACTTTCAAGACGATGCCACAGTAAACCAGGCAGTGGCTGCTGTGTTCAGCTCTACGAATATCTGATGCCTGAGGTTCCTCGGGCATGAAAATAAGCCCGACGCAGCCCAACAGTCATTAAAAAAACATTTAAAACCTATTAAAATGAGACAACCAGCAGCGAATCACCACCGTGACCATCAACATTAACGACTTCTGTTACTCTGATGCCATCTGATATTCACAGTAGCTGTTTTGCACTGTTTATTGTTTACCTGCTCAAAAATCCCAGGTGCTTATTCCTATTATACATTAGAGTTTAAATTGTTATGGTGGATCCTGAGGTGGACCATCACCGGGGGGGTTGGGAGAGATCTACCAAGCTGTAAATGTTGTTTTGTTCAGTCGAGGACATGCATTAATAATAAACATTCCTAAACTGTGTTGAACGTGTTGTCGTCTCGGGTCACAAAGGTCAAAACATAAACCACTGAACTCCAGTACAAACTGCTGCTACTTGTCAGTCTAGATGTTCCCGTTGGCCGGCGACGCGAGCTCCGCTATCTTAGTGTTCAGTTTCTGATTGGTCCAGTCTGTTGTTATGTCGTCCAAGTGGCTGTCAAAGTCCACCAACAGCATGTGATCGCCCGACTCCAGCATCTGGGTGGCTATCGCCCGCGTCTCCTCCCACTGTCTTAGCATTATCCTGAACAGGATGGAAAGAATATACGTGATGCTTGTGCATGGGCCAACATCAGAGCGAACACATCCTTTCCTGACTTCTGCTTTCAGTCAGGATGCTGGTGAACCTTGCTCTGACTTATACCATCAGTTATTCGGGTGGAACTCTTTCTCTTCACCTTTTGACCACTGTCACATGCTGCGACTAGCTTCACTGACTCAAAGCTTGTCCAGATTCATTAAAACAAACGCACAGCCAGACCACCAAGCAACAAAGCTGTCTTACGTGTGTTTGTCTTTGAGCATCCACCTTGAATCTTTGCGCTCATACATCACGATGGGAGGAACTCGATAGTCTGGAGACATCTTACTGCCATCTAGCTGTGAAACAAGAAAGCAGCAAACCAAACTTACACAAACAATCGACCCCCATTTTGATGTTTAATATGAATCAGTCACTGTATTAAACTTAAATGCAACATATTTAATATGTACCATTAACAAAATCGCATCGTCAAACTGCTCCGCAATCTTATCAGCTATCTTCAGTGCACAAGGCGTCGGGCTATTGGGAAAAGATGGACAGAGTTAACAAAAAAAAAAAAAAAGACCAGTTCACATTTGACAGGAATCGCAAATACATAAACTACATTTATCTATTTAAATGAAGTAAAACCGGGTTGAGGAAACTCACCTACTGTCTGATACACAGGCGTTTGCTTGGTAGTAGCCCACGATCCTCTGCTGAGTCTGTGAACACCACACGTCCACCTGAAACGAGAGTCGCTGTAAACCACTGATTCATCCAAATTACAGATGAAGAACAATCTGCTCTGGTGACAAATCACATCAGCAGATTGAAATGAGGCCGATACTTGAACGGCGTTTGGGTCGTTTGCTTACCAATTTAAAGCAGACACATTATTCAGGGCTGCTTCCTTTTTTTGCACTTGTAAAATACTCCACTTTATGATTCAGGCCTTGTGGCCAGGAGCCATTATAATGTAGATTTGAGAAACCTTTTATATCTGCTCAGAGAAATTAAGTGAGCCCAGCTTCGTGGTACCTGAGTGAGAGCGAGCTGAGTGGTGAGCGCCAGCGGCAGGTGGGAGTGAAGCAGCGGGACGCAGTCGGTCACGCAAACAGCGCCGCCTGCCGAGCCGGACGACAGCAGCAGCCCGTTGATGCTGCACCGAGGATAGAGGCCGGCGTGCAGGTACATCTTCACATACGCCCGACAGGACAGCTCCACCTCGCCCATGACTGGGGGGAAACAAGCGGGATGAAGGTTTCCACAAGCTTAACACGCAGCTGAGCTCATTTCCACCACAGCAGCTCTCATGCTGGGCGGAACGTTAAAGCACCGGATGCTAACCGGCTGTTGTCGTTACGGTGCGCGTTAGCATTAGCAAACACAAATGGGTTTAGCCTCACCTGTCCGGAAATATAATCACAGGCCGAAGATGTAGAAACGAAAAGCAAATGTTGATCTAACGTTTCAAGTTAAAGACCTTGCGTAGGTTTAAAAGACACGAGAAACAGAGCGACGAGGGCAAAGTGATTCACAGCGATGAAACGGCGTCTCACGAGCATTTCCGGTCCCGCCTACAAGGCATAAATATTGGCATGTGACTGGCTGAGCGCAATTGGAGGAAGAAGGTGCCAATCATATGACAGTCCCTAGCAGCGTTGGTGGTGCGCCCTCTAGCGCACAGGATGTCGTCAGACATCTTTACATCAAAGTGTGTGACTTTCCTCAACCATTTATAAATTCACATTTATACATTTTAGTTCACGTCTGCTTTGTCCTGCTGTGTAGAACTGCTATGAAGGTGTCTGCGAACCAGTCTGGCAATTATTTAAAGGTCATTTATTTAGTTGTTTTGTAAATTAAATCAATTATACAGGTCATGACCTTTAACAAACTTTATCATTTTAACTTCAGGCAACAGCAAAAACAGCAAAAACGGGTCAGAGTAAACTCAGGTCAATAGCAAATGACAGTTGGCAATTTTGAAAACCTGCAGCTGGACATATAAATATATATTTATAAATGTATAATGCTAGTGTAATTATTTATTGTATTTTTTTATTTAACAGAGTACGTGTAATATCTAGTGCAATTAATTGTTTAATTTTTAAAAAAATACTTTCAGACGATCATAAACACAATCTTTTAAAAGTGAATTCAACGCTGTCGCGTTTGACTAAAAGAACTACAATTCCCTTGAGCCGCGAATTACGCAATTGTTCAACTACTTCCTAAAGGGGAATTTCAAAATAAGATCAAATGTCCTTCAGCGACCGAAGAGACTGCAGCCAAACCTCGCTCCGGGCTTTTATCTTGAAACAAGCGCCTGTCTCTGCGTTTGGCCGATCCTCGGCGGAGGGTGAGACCGTGTGAGCGGTAACCTCCAGGTAGGATCCAGTCCCCAGCGATGAGGCTGCGTGTGGCCGGAGCCGTGCTGCTGTCGGCGGCCGCTTACTACGTCTACCTGCCGCTACCGAGCGGCGTGAGCGAACCGTGGAAGCTGATGCTGCTGGACGCGCTGTTCCGGAGCTTCATGCAGGCGGTGAGAGACGCGACAGGACAGGTTGATGAGAAGGAGCATTAGAGATGAGGAGGCGCATCAGACGGGAACCTGCATAGACATCAGCAGGAAACAGTCGTAGAGAAACTTAACACGTGACAGGTTTTATTAGTTGACGGTATTAAATATATGTAATAGTACATATTACAGCGTAGCACTATGTAGGAGAACAGAAAACCTAAAGTGAATTGTTTCTTATATTACTAGAGAGTGAGAAGCTGTGCCACACATGACCAGTGGTGACCTTTGACCCTGATGTAATCTGTGCTCCTGTGGTGGTTGTGGCCTTGAGCTGTAACTCATACATAACTGGCTGCGTCCGACTTCAGCTCACAATGGTCTCACCCTCCCTCACACATCAATGCAGTGCAGCGGGTTTGTTGAGCCACCGTTTGCCTGTTGACACACGCTGCTTGTTTTAGAGCAGCAGGACGAAAGGTCGCTGCTGAAAGGCTCTGCTATAATCTGCCGTTATTTCCCAAACTTGTGTCCGTTTGGAAAACGTCGTTACTCACAGTAATGGCAGCAGTAACCGGTGTTTTTCTCTGGGTGTGTCTGGTTGACACCCGGCCTTATTCTGTCCCAACCTTTGTGTTTGTGTGGCGTCTCCAGAGCGACGTGGCTCATGCGCTGGGCCTGTGCCATCGCGTGCACCTGTTGAACCAGATGGTGAACTGGGTGGAGGAGATCGAGGCTCGGTCCTGCCCCGCCGTGCACGTGAGCGACTCCACGCTGGGCGGCGTGCCCACGCGAGTCTTCCAGCCGCAGGGAGGGAAGACGCTCAAAAGAGGAGTCATCTACTTCCACGGCGGAGGATGGGCGCTGGCCAGCGGACGTGAGTGCTGTCGTCAAGGTTGCTTAGCCAGCAAGAATGAGAAAATCATATTTACGTGACTTTACCCGCAGGGATGCGATCCTACGACCTGCTTTGTCGGAGAATGGCCGAGGATCTGGACGCCGTCATCATGTCTGTGGAGTAAGTTAGACCGAAGTGACAACAATAATAACTGCACTGCTTTAGGAACAGCTCCGATGGTCCCAGCAGAAATGGAGGAAGCCTCCAATTTCATTTCATTCAAAAACAGAAACAATTCCAGTGTCTGTAAAACAGACTCATGACCTGAGCAACTATCAACCACGCTGAGCTACTGTAGAGTCAAACTGTGCAGCTTCCCTCTGATGTCTTGTTGCCATAGTTACCGCCTTGCTCCAGAAGCGGTGTTTCCGGCTCAGTACCACGACGCGCTGGCGGCATCACGGGCCTTCCTGTCGCCGCGGGTGTTACAGCGCTACAGCATCGACCCAGAGAGGGTCTGTGTGTCGGGGGACAGCGCAGGAGGAAATCTGGCCGCTGCCGTGGCTCAGGAGGTGAACGACACAGAAACAGAGGCAACATTAAAACAGGCTGAATATTAAACCGCTTGTGTCCACAGCTCGGCTCAGACGACTCCCTGACGGCGAGGTTCAAGGTGCAGGCGCTGATCTACCCGGTGCTGCAGGCCCTCGACTTCTACACCGCGTCTTACCAGCAGAACCAGGCCGTTCCCATCCTCTACAGGCCCGTCATGGTCCGGTTCTGGCTGCAGTACTTGGGCGCTGACGGTTCCTTGGAGCCCCTCCTCCTCGCCAACAACCACAGCTCCCTGGACGAGTCGGCCATCAGCGCTGAGACCCGCTCCAAGCTGGACTGGGCCGCTTTGCTCCCAAGTGAGCGCAAGAAGCACTTCCGGCCGGTGGTGAAAGGAAGCGGCTCGCCTGGGGTGGTGAGCCGGGTGCCGGCGCTGCTGGATGTGAGGGCGGCTCCGCTGCTGGCAGAGCAGGGCATTCTGGGTAGGACCCCCAAAGCCTACGTCATGACCTGTGAGTTTGACGTGCTGAGGGACGACGGGCTGATGTACGCCAGGCGCCTGCAAGACGCTGGCGTCTCGGTGACCAGCGACCACTACGAGGACGGTTTCCACGGCTGCATGGTGTTCGCATTCCTGCCGATGATGTCCAGCGTTGGACAGAGGAGCCTGAACAACTACGTTCGCTGGCTGGACCAGAACCTGTAGACAAACAGACTGGGTCGGGATCTGTGCGGAAAGGAAAACCGGGCTGAGGGGAACAACTTTTATTATCACACGCATGCCAAAAGATCAATGTAGGCGCTGAATCGAACTGATGTCACTGAATGTTAAAGCCAAATAGTTTCCCCCCAAAAAACCAAAGAAGAAGAAGCCACCTCACTTTCACTTTCAGGCCATAGATTCAGTGAAACTGCTGACAGAGACGACTGGCTTGGTTTCTGAACACAAGTCAGAACAGAGGGAAATTCGACCGACAGGATGTGTGTTTGGTGAAAGAATGCCAGAGGTCGCAGCTGTGTACACTCGCTGGTTGTGCAATATTGTGCGTCTGAACGCCTCCCCCTCCCTGGAACTCTGCTCCGACGGCCGGTGCCGTAGTGATGACAAGAGCTCTGGGAGACGCCGCGTCCCCGGAGGAGGCCGACTCCCCGCTGCAGACCTGAAAGAACGACCTGACGAGTGCAGCGCTGACGCTCAGCTGGCTGCGCACGAGGACCAGAGAGACCTCAGAACGTGTCTAACTGCTGTGAATCTATTACACAGCTCAGCTGAGTAAATGAGCTGTTACTATAGGGGGACACGCAGACTGGCCCCAGGGGGGTCCAGAAAAACAACTGGCCGCTGGTCGACTCCAGTGGAAGCTCAGTGTTCTCCTCGTCCTAGTTTCTGTCATGTGGCTTCTTTCAGTCCTGGACCAAGACGATTCACGCCTCCACCTGTAGAGGGCGAGGCCGAGCTGTGGAGGGATCTGACCACTGTCTGCAGGCGAATGTGAAGCCAAACGCTGCTCAAACGGGTGGATGGTTTGGTTTTTATTATAAGGGGAAAATATTTAATTTAATGTTAATTAGCTATTAGGACACTGTCAAGAGTTTTATTGCACAGTATTTTTATACATGTTCTATTTTATATTTTTTTGTGTATGCGCTGGAAATGACATCACAGCTTGAAACGGGTTTCACCAACTAGATTAATCACAAACAGGAAGAACGAGTCTGGTTTTCAAAGTGAGGTCATTATTTAGTATCATCATCAGAAAATCATCATCTGCAGATTTATTGCTGAACAACTGTTCTCAGATCGAGGTCTGTGTCAGAGCGGTTAGTGAAACGGCCTTTATGGAAGTCGAGGAACGTGGGTTACTATGTGCTGACAGTGCAGTTTGGGGCATTTTACATTTGTTTTTATTTACAAAATAAAAGTCTTATAAAAGGGTGAATAAATATTCATTTATTAGCTGGATCTTTGCAGCGTTTCCGTAGTTCACCGTTTTATTTTCCTGGTGTTACAGGAGATGGCGCCACATCCTGCATCTCAACCTCAGCTGTTCTAGGTCTGCCTTCGTGTTTCTGTCACATAAATCTGCCTTTGATTACGTCCTGATTATATTCCAACGATTTTGTTGTTTAATAGTTGTCTTTGATGGATTTACATTGTATTAGCTGTGTTATTCATCTTATTGCTGTGACAGGACCAAACTGTTTCCTCCTCACTGCAGCCTTGAACCTTTTTAAGTTCTTGGATGTGGACTTGGAGTCACTGCTTTTGATTTGGGTCTGTGACCTGTTGTCCTGCGACTTATTGGACGGCAATAAAAACAGGGAATAAGCTGGTTGGCGTCTCGGCTCCGTTTCCTCACCTCTCTCTGGATTTCACAGAAGTCCCTTCGGCTTCCTGGCTTCATCCTTCTCCTCCAAACGCTCTTCAAGTCAGAGCCTGCAGAGAACGTGCAGTCAGCAGTCTGTCAGCAGTCAGACCTGCATGTGCGGCGCCACAGGGCTCCGGTCTCACTGATTCCCCCAACAGGCAGCGGTGGATCCATGAAGCAACATCCAGGCTGCTGCCAATCAGGCCACACGTGTGACGGCACGTTCTGTATCCACATTCGCTCCCCCGCTTAGTCCCGGCAGAGCAGAGAGCTTCTCCCAGCATGCACCCTGCCAACAGATGACACCACGAAGTCACAACAGACGACACATTTGTGGAATTTAACAAAAACATCTGTTTACTGTTGTCTTCCAGCACAATGCATGTAAACAGGTGAAGGCTTCAAACTGGACATTCAGGATAATACCCATGATTCAAAGCGCAGGAGACGTAGAGGAGCTGCTTCCAATTTAAATAAATTGGGGACAGTGGTGAGACAGCAAGAGAAAAATCTCAAAGTAAAACAACAAACAGCGTTGAATCGCTGGGAAAACATGTTGCTGTGAGGCTGGAATCACATGACGCTTCCTCGTTCCTTTAAAATCCTTCTTTGACTGGTTATCTGTACTTGTTTCTGTCTGAAGCTGCTCCACACACGTTGGTTTTAATCAAGCATCAGGTGTTTATTTAGGAACCAACTGCCATGAACGACACTCGCTCACAGAGGAAGAGTCGAGGTTTAACCGTTCACGGCTTGAGTTCTCTCCGTTCCTGGTCTTCTATAAATCCCTGAATAAAGAGACAGGATGGTTCTGGTGGATCCCAGCGTGAGGGAAGCTCAGGTCACCAGGTATGAATGTGAGGCCGTGCGCTTAGTGCTCGTTGGTCTGTGCGTGACCCCGGGGGCCTGACTTCCTCCCTGCCCTCTGGTGCTGCCTGTTAATCACCGTTGGCCGAGATGATCATTTCTAAGGAAAACAGAGCTGCCAGCAGCGAAAACAAACCGGTGAGAACGTGAAAGGAAAGCCGGAGCGGTGGGGAATTCACCAGGGAGAATGTTATCGCTGCGACTAAAGGTCATATTGTTCACTCCTTCCTGACAGGCAGAGCGAGAGAGCGAGAGGAGGGAGGACAGAGAAAGATTGGAAGGGAGGCCGGGAGCAAGAGAAAAGCACAATGTGGCCTCCAACTACACAAACAGCACACGGCCCGAAGTCAGACACACCAGAGCAGCTCTCACGTCTCCACTGGCGACGAACGTTTAGTTCCTCTGTTGTTCCATCAGGTTTCAGGGTAACGTCGCTAAATCCGGACACATGCACATCGGCCTGGTCGATTGTCTTGACTTTCTCCTGCAGGGGTGAATTCAAAAACAGAATGGACGTCGTGTTTCTGAGGGACCAGTTAAAAGCAGCGAGAGAGACGCTAAAAACAGAAACAGGCTTTTACTGCCTCCCTCCACTGGAACCAAAGGACGGTGGAGTCTAACATTAACCTCAATGCTTTCAGCTTGGCTGAAATACTTCAGGTGGAACTGGTGAAGATTCCGTCTGTGTACTGGACCCAGTTGAAACATCTGGAGGAGGCAACGTTTAGGAGTCAGACGGTGATTTAGGGATCAAGGCCTTGGACCAACGTCTGGTACAGCTGTGAGAGGGAGGGCTGAGCTTCCACGCGCCTCCTCCAGCGCAGAGCTGTGGCACAACGTTGAGTCTTGAAGGAGCTCAGACAAACCGTGAGGTTTCATAATCGTGACTGCGTGTTTGTGATTGTTTCCATTTTGACAAAGGTCGACTGTGGCTGCCGTCATTAGGGTCTGATTACAGGAAGTGATTCTACGGGGGGGGGGGGGGGGGGGGGGGGGGTTGACCTTTGTGCAGTTCAGTGTGAGGACTGATGTGAAAAAGGCCAATTTAATCCATTACACATGAAATGCACAACATGTTGGCGTCCACAAGGGAAGAGTCTGAAAAGTTTCCCCTGAAGATACACACAAAAGCGCTTTCACGTGGACGTGCACACATATTTTAGTAATTGTATCTGGGGGGTCTCTCTCTAGGGAGTGGCGGCCTCCTCGATCGCCCGGTTTCACTGAACACTTGATTCCTGAGACGAAATGAAGCAGTGAGAGCCACACACACACACACACACACACACACACACACACACACACACACGACGCCCGAGGAGCCCGATCGCACGGCGAACTGCACAGAAACACACATTAACATAGCAGCTAAAAAATCTGACAGAGCAAGTGGAGCCAGAACCGTTTGGAAAGTCCCCAGTCGCTTCCTGCGCGCTCATTGGTCGGCTCTGCGGTTTGCTGCGTGCTCATTGGCTGCGTTGGTTGTCCACCTTTCGCCTCCTGAGGCGGTTGCTTCTGATGACAGATGCAATTAATGCGTGATGTGTTGACACTGTGGGACCAGGTGGAGTTTCAACAGAAATACCATCATCTGGACATTATTGTCGTATTTGAAGATGGAGAAGAATGAGACAAAGTGACAGTGACTTTGACCTTTGACCCCCAAATCTCAGTTGAATCCAAGTGGGCCTTTCTACTAAAGTTAAGGAAGTTTCCTCCAGGCGTTGTTGAGATATCACAACATGGGACAGACTGAAAACCTGACAACACAAGAACAAAGGTTTGTGTTGTACGTTTCCTTTAATGTGCTTCCAGCAGCGCAGAGGAAATGTGGATTAGAGAGAGCGAGGTGAACAGGAAAGACAAAGACGGACACGCAGAGCGAGGCCCACGGGAGCGGAGGGGCGTTCGGGGCGTTCGCAGGGAGGGAGGCAGCGCTGCGGGGGAGTCGCCAGCTCGCCTATCACAACCTGGCCGCCGTTCAGAAACACACTCGGCTCGGGTGGAGGCCACATTAATCAGGAGCGCGTTGGGGTTGGAGGGGTGGGGGCGCGTCTCAGGACAAACAGCTCATTTACAGCTGGTTAGTGGGTCATGTTAGTCAGAGGCGAGCGAGGACGCTGCATCCTCACGCTCACCGTTACCCCCAGCAGGCCCTGCAGGCGTAGCGGTGGAGCCTCCCGGGGGACGGCAGGGCGGAGGAGCCAGATTGAGGCCAGATGTTGCAGAGGCAGGAACGAGCCAACAGGACCAGGATCCATTTATAGGCTCGGCCGCTTCGCTGCACAACAGCACGAACGACTCTGCTCCGGTTCCTTACTTTCTGTCTGGTTGTGCCTTCGTGTCATAGTCAGACTGAATCAACTTTTCATAACGAGGACAGAAAACAGCTTCGCTGAGGAACAGAAGGAGGAGACGCTTCAGTTTCAGTTTATGTCCAAGGTCACTGCTGACCTGGAGGACATGTTGAAGACATGTCAGAGCTCATTATCAGAGCAGATGGAAGAATGTGACACAAACAGAAGCTGCAGCTTCGCATCATGCAGCTAAATAAAACTTGATTTGCTCTGCTGTCCAACACAAAAGTTGAAGTTCTCTCATCGCACATCATCGTCTAACCTCGACATTCTTTGCTGTGGACTTCATCCTTCAACGGTTTGGCAGCAACGCTGAATGAAACACAACTTCCCGTCCTAATGATCTGGAGATGTGGAAGGGCAGCGTGTGGTCTGGGCCTCCACCCAGTGGAACACACTAAGCCGGGTCAAGGCCTGATTTACGCTACAAGCTGCAGTTACACAACAAACAACCAAGGCCACATTTCATAGCCTGTACTTTAAACTCATAATAAAAATCCTCTACGTGCCAGAATCCAGCTGCTGCGCATGTTTTAAAGCATTATCTGTGTTTTACACCCAGTACAGCTCAGGGCACAGATCTACGGCCGAGATAAGAGCGTTCACAACAAACCACAGAAGCGTATCTGTGTTTTCTCAGCGCAGAAATGAAACAATAATCTCTCCAGGAGAAATTCAAAGAAGGAAAGGCTCTTGTTGTGCAGCCGGCCACGCCTCCACCGCCTCCTCCTGCGCGCAGGGGATGGGAGGGTAGAAGTTGAGGACTCAGCTCGCTGCCATTGTTCTAGTTCTGGGAGTCCAGGCTGGGGACGGGACGGCGCTGGTCGGGTACCGGACGGCGGCATGTCGTTATGACGGGCTCCGGTCCGAAGCTCGGTGTCCTGCTGCTGCTGGCGGTTCTGCTGCAGACTGTGGTCGTCACCATCACCGTGCTGCATTTCACCGCGGCTCTGAACTCGGTAAGAACCGAACCGGAGGCGCACGGAGGCTTTTACGCATGGCCGCGCAGTGCGCACCGCGCGGAGGTCGCCGAGTTGTTCGGATTGGACCTGACGTTGACCTTCAGCACTTTGCTGCAACTTCCAAACACGTTTATTGCTAAAAGCTCAGCTTTTGTAGGAACGAGTTTTTGTTCTATCGCTGCGTCCAGAGCGCATGAAGTAAAGTTGTAGTCGAGGCCACACACGCCGCCACATGTGAAGCAACGCACGCAGTAAAACCAGCGTTTGCAAACGCAACACAAGGAAGCGCAGAGCTGCCAGTGTGTGTGATTCAGAGCAAGGTTTGCAGCCACAGTCTGTTGTCTGCGGGAATCATTAACCCAACAGCTGTATATTCGGAAATGAAACCTAAACAGACAAAAGCAAACAAGCAGGGAATCACGCAGGCTCAGGTGTCTCCCACTCCTCTAGTCAGCACTGTCATACATGTGTGATGAAGGTCAGATGTACCTCAGAGTGTCATGTTCGTCTTCTGGGCAGATGAAGGAGACGTTTGCAAGAAGCAGCGTTTCTTGTCTGACGGGCGCCGACCTGCAGAGCATCACGGCCGTACGCGGGGATCCGTGCTGGCAGGTCACTCAGCAGCTTCACCTGCTCATCGAGAAGGTAACGAACCGCAGAACACGCCAGAGCTTCAGCTCCTCCTTCCAAGCAGCATCAAGTAGGGCCTCGCTGCCTCACGACACCAGTGACCTGTAAATCGCGTTGGTGGAGCGCATTCAGAACTCTGGCAGGAGTTGGCCGGGCCGCTCGGGTTTCTGGCTTTTTCCCAGCCTGCAGCGGATCAAAAGTCCCCACCCACCAGAGCTTGGAGACATTACTAATCTCCCCACGCATGAGCTGCAGAGGCCCAAAAATGATGATGAAGCTTTTCTTCAGTGTTACTTTTGTAATCTGACGTTTTACAGCTGGGACTTTTCCCTTCGAGTCACAGGAGAGTTGCTAAAAGCTCTGCCTCCCGTTCTCCATTTAGAAACTCCAGGAACCACAACATATGGACCCAGGAGCTGTTCGAACGCCAGACCGGTTCTAAGGCTGTTTCCTCATCCTCTCAATTCACAACAGGTCATAAAAGTGATCGTTATTAGACGACTGTTCTGCGGATTAGCAGCAGAAGAAAAAATGCTGAAATCCTCCTAATGACTGTCTGCAGATGCACAATGAGCTCCTTCATAGCTGGAATGTGATGTGATCCTGTCGGGTTTAATCAGCGCAGGAATGCGTTCACCTGCGTCGCTCTCTCCCGTTTTCCGTGTCGTCTTCCTCCTGCTGTTTGTACCCTCTGCTTGTTTTCCTTCGCTTCTCTGACTCTGAAGTTGGGTCGTTTCAAACTCAGCAGCCTGATTAAATTTAGTTCACAAGTAAACATAGTGCTGGGACATTCTGAGCCGGAGCGTCACTTAGTATTTTTAGTGATGCCGCGGTTCCTCTACAGTCCGACTGTACGACGCTGCACTGAAAGTCCCAACGTTCAGTGATGAAGGTTCTGCTGCTCAGACACGGGTTCACGCCGAGCGACGGCCGGTTCATGAATGAGCTCTACTGTCCTCCGTTATTGCTGAAGCTGTAAAACATTTTTAATAGGAACGTCGTCAGCCTCCGCAGCCTCGACTGGAAAGTCGCTGATACGTTCTTAATGTTAGGGTCACGTCCAGCAGCAGTCGGCGGGTGGAGGAGGATGGTTGGACCCCAGGCACCAGGTCCAGATCAGAAACATGCTGAGAAGGAGGTGGAATCTGAAACACGATAAATACTTAGTAAATAAACGCTATTTAAGCTTTTATGGCTCCAGAATCAAAGAACATTGCGATTGAAATGTTTGCTTGTCTTTAATTTGGATGCGTTCACACCTGCTCTTCCAGCTGCATTTCACACAGACTGAACTCACACGAACCCGAACAGAGTTCAGACCTGGAGAAAATCGTTCTCATGAGTTTGGCAGTCGTTGGGTCTTTCAGAGTCAATTAAGTGGATGAAGGAACATGACTACGAGGCAGGGACCGGCTTTAATTACCGCTAACAATCTGTTACTCAACCAGAACGTGGCGGCTCCGTTTAATTCGCTGGGGAACGCGAGGCCTGGCTGCTTGGCAGGACGTGTACGAGCTCACGCAGACGTCAGACACGTGGGGGGAGTCTGAGACAACGTGTTGATGCATCTGTGCGGCCTTTAACAGCCTGTTCCTGTGTTTTGTGCAGTCGCTGTCTCAGCGCTACCAGAGGCAGATTTCATCGGCAGTAAGAGGTAAAACTGAAACGCGACTCGGGCTCGTCGGTGACGCGTCGTGTGTCAGTGACCTGCTGACCTGTGCTTCTTGTGCTCGTTGTCCAGATGAAGTGTCCCGGGTGCTGCCCTCTCTCGTGATGGAGGACAGGGCCTCGCCGCGGCCTAAGGTGGCAGCTCACGTCACCGGCAGCTACGTGCCCAAACCGGACCGAGAGGGAGGAGGTGAGTCCCGCAGAACCGGACCAGGCTGCAGGCGGCTGCGGTTTGATCTGTAATTTAGTTGATTTGTGTTGGGTAGGAACAGTCCAGTCCCGCGTTAAACCGCTTCTGCTTGTTGTGGTCTCGTAAAACATTGAAGGAATTTGTAGGAGTTTCAAGGACTCACGGTATTTAAATGGACACATCCTGATGAGAACTAGACGCATAACGGACACGTCTAAATCTCTGCTCTCACTCTGAATGTGTGCGTTTGCGTTGCACAGCTTCAGTCTCGGCTGGACGTCGCATTCAGGGCCAGAAGATCTCGTGGTGGGAGGGGAAGAAGGGGCTGGCCTTCCTCCAGGACGTGCAGCTGGTGGACGGGGAGCTGGTGGTGCAGCAGCCCGGCCTCTACTACGTCTACGCCCAGACCTACTTCAGACACACGCACTCACTGGAGGAGGACGGCGAGGACGGCGAGGAGGCGGAGGACCGGGGCAGACCCCTGCTGCAGTACGTCTACAAAAAGGTCCGAATCCTCAAAATGAACCAGACGCCTCAGGGACACGTTGCGGTTGCTCGGTTTGGGTTTTGACCATCAGTCGTCTGCAAATGTATTTTTAATCTCTGAGATGTCGTGCAGTGAAAACCACAGACTGGTGACTCAGAGCAGATGGTGGCGTCTAATCTAAAGTGACTAGACATCGAATAAAGTGTCATCAGATAAAAAACCTGATAAGAAGTGACCACAGTGATGAAGTCTCTGGAAAGGCTGTGTCCTCTAGTGGAAGCTGCTCCGCTTTGATGAATAATGCTGTTCTGTTGTTCTCCTCCCGCCAGGTGAGCTCCTACCCAGTTCCCATCCTGCTGATGAAGACGAGTCGCACCTCCTGCTGGTCCCGCGGGTCCCAGTTCTCTCTGCATTCCGCCCACCAGGGGGGCCTGTTCCCGCTCAGCACCGGGGACCGGCTGTTTGTCACCGTGACCAACGCCTCCGCCGTGGACATGGACGAGAAGAGCAGCTTCTTTGGCGCTTTTCTCATCAGCTAGACGACGATCGGCTGCGGGACCCAGAGTCGCGGCTCGGTCCGGTCGGTCAAATCTGCTGACCCACAGACACAATCACGATTTAGAACGTGGACTCAACAAACGAGGCCATAAACAAAACCACAACCTGGTGGAACACTGAAGAAGACCAGGATGCAGGCGTGGAGCTGGTTGTGTCGAGTCCACGCGTCTCAGAACCTCACGTTTTTCTCCTCCTCCATGAACACGACTCTCTGCTCGAGTGGCCGCAGAGCGACCGTTTCTCGTCCAGTGCTTTTCTCTGCTGGTTCTGTTCACACACTCACGCTGGTATTTTAATGTGGAAGGAATTAATGGCAGAGATTAGAGAGACACCTGGAGTGGGTGCGTGTTGTTTTAGCCCCCGGCTCCACCTTTCATCCAGACAGAAAGCAGAAGCTGAACTAGCTTGGTGTGGTTCAGGCCTTTGCTGCTGAGGGGCTGGCGGTTTGGCTTTTTCTCAGCACAACACTGTGGAGTCATTTACGACAATTATATCACACGTACATGTAAAATGTGTAACTGCGTTATAGACTGTTTTAGAACTGAGTTATTTTAATGTCGAGCATCTTCGTAATGTTTTATGCCAGACTCACCTTTAGCAGCTGCTAAGTTCTCCGCACACCTTGGTCACTGTTGGTCCAGAGACGCTGGTTAGCGCCACCTACAGCACAGGAACCGCAGTACTTTACTTTGGCATTTCCAGTTTCCCCACATTCACTGTAGGAAGGTGTCTGGATGTGATAAAAGTGTTTGTTACTAACATGCAGCCGCCACGCGTCGAACGTGCGAGGAGGTTGACCTCCATCTCTCCTCCGTGGCTTTCACAATGAAACGTGAAATGGCTGCTGCCTGTGTTTGTGCTGGCAGCAGGACGTCGGTCTCTCTCTGCCAGCATCGTCTGTCGTAACCGTTCTCCAAATGGTGCATTAAATGCTCTGTCACGCTTGGTATTTGTGGGCATTCGCGTAGCGCTGGATTGAATACAGATGCAACCTGATGACTTGGAAAACAATCATTCACATCATTATCCAAACAGCTGAATTAGGGGGTTTTTGATCTGCTGTTCCCTGTGGTGAAATGATTTGCTGTAGTGGAGCAAAGCCACTAATGCTCAAGGACAGAAAGACCACAATCATCATTATCTCTGAGTTAAGAAGAATAGAAAGCGTCAGTGAACGTGAAGTATCAGGTTCGGCTTCAGGAGTCATGGACTTGTGCGTAGTAATTTCAAGTCTTCTTACTGACACTCTGTCCTACTAGCTTTTACCAGCAGGACCTGAACGCATCATTCACTGCAGCATAGAACCAGTGTGATATGAACGAACTTAAACGATGCCTGAAGACTTTTTTTTGCTGTCAGTACCTCACGTCCAGTCTCTATGTGGAACCGCAAACATCTGGAGCGTCCGCCTGGTCAGACGGAGCATCAGCACCTGAAAGGCACCACAGTTAAACTGCACGAACAAATAGCTTCAAACGACAAGAGGTTGAAGTGACTGTAAATGAATATGTTCCCTGTACAATAAAAACACTGAACAATGACGCCGAGAGCTTGGAATCAGCTGCGAGCAAAGCTTTGCGCATTTATTGAATCCATTTACGCTTCACGCCCACATTCCCATTTATTTAAGCCTGTTTCTACTGGTGGAGACAAACGCATCACAACTGATTTTTCCAGAAACATCCAAACCTGATGTGGTTTGAGCTTCTGGTGTGATTTACACATTTTATGCTACTAAACGAATCAGTCTGGCCATCGAGTGGAAAAACCGCGTTTGCTAGAAAACTGTGAATCTATCAGGGTCAACGTTTAGCCAAACTATAAAGAGACGCTTTACTCATTGAACGGGAAGCATTAGGTGAATAAACATGGTGTCATGCAGCATGTTTTAAAGTTTAAGACTCGAGCACTTGAAGCAGCGGGAGCCACATCTGCAACCAACTCTTTCATCTGCAGCCAGTCATCTGTTCAAAGGTACCGTTCAAATTAAGTCACATTGTGCATGTAATGGATGTTTACACATTCATTATTCAGCTAGAGTTTAGTTGTCATTGATGTTGGTCAAGTCGAAGCTTCATGAGTCTGGATCGGTATTTATCATTATTAATGATGAGCGGCAGGTTGTCGTGGTTATTCCAGGGCAGCTGCGTTGCGCCCCCTGCTGAGGCCCACTAAGCGCAGCAGGAAGCAAACTGCTGCAGCAGGACAAAGAAGAAATCACACAACGCTTTGTAAGTTTTGGATTTTCTTTCTTTTTGTGGAAATATGTTACAATTATATTACAGTTATTTAAATGCCCAGAGGGAGAACAAAACACCAGAAGCTTAACACTAAGAAGGAGACGGCAACGTAACCGAGACAGAAACAGTCCAGACCGGACCGACAGATGCGACAGGCAGTGAGTGAGAACCGAGGCCCAACACGCCGCCGGTGAGGAGACGACCAATACTGCAAATGCTGTTAATGCAACTTATTGAAACACGAAGGGGAAGGAAGGGTGAGGAAAACAGGTGTGCTCTCCTGGAGTCCTCTGTGGGATTTAGCAGCATGTGTTTAGCTTCCAGAAACCAAAACGTGTGAAGAGCAGCGAGCAGGGCCTGCAGTCAGCCAGAGCTTTCAACACGGGTCAGAACACGAAGGCGACGGTTCGAATCTGCGTGGCCAGTAACAGGACGCAACAAGTGCTAACAGAAGGACAGAAAACCAGCAGGTTAACTCACAGCCTTAACGTCCGCAGGAGAACCGAACACTCAACGGGCAGAACGTTCCAGCCGCTGGTGTTTAACTCGCATCCTGGTCTCGGACGCTTTAGTTGCCATCACGTCGTTTCTATCTGTAATGTTCAGGTCACAGTTTACTCGTGGGGTGAAGACTGACGCTTACCTGTGTGAACACATTCTGGCTGAGCGCAGGTCTGCACCAGCTTCCACTGGTTTTAAACGCAACTTAAAAAATAGATCATAAAATGTCTTCTTCGATGAAAACTGGTCGGTCCATGTACAAAAAGTTTATATAAATTACACCAGTCGTTGAGGATGATGACGTCTCTGCTCCTGCTAACAGGGCTCATCTCCAAAGCAAACCCTCCCCCTCACACACACTCACAGACACACACACACACACACATACACAGGGGCGTGTGGCCGGGTCGACACTCCTGACTGAGCTACACAACATGCTCTACACGTTACCCATAGAAAGAAACAAAGGAGAAACTACCCCCACTGAAATTAAATCTCTGCACATACAGTAACGCTACATCTCTTCCGTCCTGCATCTAAAAGCACGATGCAGTTCTGGGCGAAGGGCGAATCCTCAGCTTCAGCTGCTGACCCACACTCCTGCCTGTCACTGTAGCTGCCTTGTTCCGGCGCCGCCGCGACCCGGTGGATAACGCCCAGCTGGCGGGCGGGGAATGTGCCGCCGTGTGACGACCAGAGGAGAGGCGGTACCTCAACAGTCAAACCGCATCTCCAGTGAATCGTCAAAGCCCCTGTTGTCGTGCCCCGCCCCGGACAGGAAGGCAGCCGTGACGGGTGCCCCGGTGGCCGTGGTGACATTGAGGAGGGTGTTGCCAGGAGAACTGGTGGCCGGGCTGCGGAGTGCCGCCGCGGTGATACTGGTGAGGTTGATGCCAAGCGTGAGTCTGGTCTGTTCCAGAGCTTTCTCTGGCACCGCGAAGGCCTCCAGCTTCTTCTCACCGTTGGCCATGTAGGAGTTCTGGCATCCGCGGCAGATACAGTCCAAACACGCCTAGAAAAAATCAACACAGCTATGGTTTGACAAATAACAACAGAAAGGAGGAAGGGTGCAGTTCACTGAAAGCAGGAACCGCGTTTTTAGCAATCACTGCTCTTTTATCATGTAAATAATTACTTGACTTGCACAGAAACACATCGGTCGTCACATTCAAGTGTATTTCAGCGTAACCCGACTTAATGCGCCTACAGGTGGAGGTGTAGCACAGCATCTCGCTCCTGCTGCCGTGAACATATTGTTGCATCAGTGTTGTTCTCACCTTGCGGTTGGAGTAGCAGGGGCAGCGCTGCCCCCTACAGGTCAGCACCGAGGGGTTCTGCGTGGCGCGGCCACACTTGCAGCCCTTCTTCTCCACGGGCTTCTTATACAGTGGCTTTGAGGGGCTGGGTGGGTGTGTTAGTGGGTGCGTATGCGGGTGAGGGGGCACCCGGTCGCGAGGCTGTGCTCGAGGCTTGGGGGCCCCTTGCCTGGCCTTGGTACAAGCCTTCTTAGTCGGCCCATGGTGTTCCACAGTCTTTTTCAGGGGCTTGTTGGAGACGAGCACAGTCTTACCCACTTTATTAGAGGTGCCGCCGTTGGGCACCGGAGCCGGATGGGGCAGGACTGTAGGGAACTGATGCTCCTGTTTGGTGGCGGCACCAGGGTTGGGGTGATGGGGGGAGGTGTTGGCACAGAGAGGAGGCCCACGCAGGCTGGAGATGGGAAGGGGCTGCACCTTCTCGCTGTCGCTTTCAGAGTGGGAGCGCTTGCGGTGGCACCTTGGGGGGTCGCGGGGGACGACTGTGGAAGGTTGAGGGGGAAGTTGCAGCGAGGGCTGTGGGTGAGGTTGGAGGGGACGAGAGCTGTTCTCTGTGGGGAGGGAGGGAACGAGGCGGGAAGAGTTGTGGCCGGATGGGCAGTGAGGCCCATTGAGGCTGGACTGAGGTACAGAGGGAGGGCAGCCTGGCTGGGGGTTGGTCTCTGAGATGGAGTCAGGGTCAGTGTCCATCTCCAGAGTCCTGAGCACTTCCTCTACACTCAACAGCAACGGACCCCCACCGTGTTTCAGGTCATCCCCGAAAGTGCTGATGTCACAGAGTCCAGCTTCCCCGCTCCCTGTGACACTCACACAAACTGGGATCTCCTCGGAGAAGCTCTCCTGCTTCGCTACGCCTCCACCTCTTTCCATGGCGATGGGTTGCAGACAGTCTGACCTGAGCAGGCCGTTACAGTCGTGCAGTCCATTAATGCTCACGGGACTCGGCTCTTCGCGTTTGAGCTCCTTCGTTGGAGGAGCTTCACTGTGCTGGGCCACGCTGGAGGTGGTGGCTGCTTGTGACAGCCCGACTGAATCTGAAACGTCCTCCGCCTCTTGCTCATTCTCAGCCAAAGTGAGACCCTCGTTGAGGATGGCCTGGAGGTCCGGCGAGTCGCTGGCAGCGCTGGCTATGTGAGGGGCGAGCGGCGACTGCGTGATGTAGAGACAGAGCTTCCTGTAACAGTGGACAAGCAAAGACAGCTGCCTGTTTTCCTCAAAGCGGGAATAGTCTTTACACCAACTACAGGATGGCTTCAGCTGCATCCTCTGACCCTTACAGCCTCGACAGACGTAGTGCTGACACGACGAGTCGGTGGGAGCGATGGGGTCCTGCAGCAGGTTACCTGAACGGAGTAAAGACACAAGAGCATTAACGCACATTCAGTCAGAGCAGCTCCCACCAGTGATTAACAAGGGTTTCAAAGAAAGCAGAACAGCGTATCAACACGAAAACATCAAAAGTCTTATCTAAGTTCCCAAACAGGCCCAGACTTCATATATCACAGCCACGGTTTGACAAGATGTTCTTTAGGATTTACAAGCCACCGCTTCCTCGTTTCAGTGTTTCTGATATGTATTCGCTAACCTGAGCGCTGCCTGGCAACTCTCCAGACGGGGTGACAACCGCTCTTTGAGAGGAGCTTCCTTAGCAACGCTCGTCGCTAAACAGTGCAGCTGCAGATTCGGAAAAAGGATGAAGCTCCATTCATAAGGAACGAGCGCTGCTTGTACTACTCATACACTGGAGGAAGCCAGAAGAAGAAAACTGCTGCCTTCACTTACAAATCAATAACAATCATGGATGCTCTGTGAGAATTTATTATTTTTAATAAAACTAAACGTGAAATGAGCAAAACTCCTACGAGCACTATCCTTCAGTACAACACGGTTCCACACAAAGATGACTGATGACCACACAGAGAAGGTAGCTGATGTTAGCATCAGGTCATTAATAAAGACCGACCGGCCGGTCAGGGTGTAGGAGTCAATTATTCACGTGTGATCCACGTACTGGCGACCTGCTGAAACATCTACTCTGGCTGCTGCATAGAAACAGCTGAAGACAGGCTCCATTATGTATGAGCCGGGAGAACCACACACTCTGCTCAGCACCGAAATAAATCAATGATGACGTTTATTTACAGGCTTGAAAACCTTGAGTCACAAGCAGCGAGGTTTGCACCGCTGCTCACAGAACTTCCCGTTTCTCTCCCTGCGCTTTGCTCCATATACTTCACTGATGCGTCCGGGACGTGAGGGCGAGGAGGAGATTCGGTGGCGCGCGCGCAGCCGCGCAGCGCAGAGGGGGTGTGTCAAGATGGGTGTAGCCGCGAAGTGTGCTGCTTTCACGGCGCTTCGGAATCTCCACACACAAACGGATCTCGACGCAGGTATCGAACAGCGCCCCCCCCCTTAGGGTGTGAATGCACCACGCTTCGTGCTCGGTTTGACTCCTGCCCTCAAGCATCCAGCTCTAGATAAAAACCCAGCTGATCAGCAGCGGTGACAAAGTGCTGTCAGCGCCGCATTTCGAACGGCTCTACTTGATCACAACGGAAGTTTTCCGGACAGAAGGCCCAGCAGCCACTGAACACAACCTTTGGGACTCACCACAACTCATCTCAGATCTGCGTTTAAACAGTACAAACACTAACGACCTCATCTGCTGTAAATGACCCTTGTTCACACACGTCCAATCACTCTAGTCCATGTTTAAGCCCAACTACTGGCGTGACTGTGTTCAGTACTTGCTGATTCCCAACTGTACTTGAAAGCAGCATTTTTAAAGGCTCGCCCCACTGACAACAACGCACGTTTCGTTCACCCAAAACACGCACATTCACAGCAACACAGGTTAATGTGAACACGGGGACAACGCGGGCTCTCACCGCAGACCAGGCAGGACAGGGACTGGCGGAAGAACGGCAGCAGCTTGCACAGCTCCGCCAGGGCCCGGGGGTCTCGGGGGTCGCACTGCAGCACCGAGCGGCTCGCGGACACGTACAGAGAGGTCGCATTGACCGGGTTCATCTCAGCTGCCTGGCCCGGGGCTGCCCCGGTGCGCTAAGGTGTAAGAGTACGTCAAAAGTCACACGGTAACAAACACACCGGCCGACGGAGGCGGGCCGGCGACTCCTGGGTTCTGTGAGGTAAAGTCAGTGTTTTTGTCAAGGGAGTCTGGAGGCTTGGAAGAGAGCATAGATGGGTCCAAGAGCGTCAGATCCCCGTCGGTAAACCCCAAACACGCACCGGTCTGCACACACAGCAAACGGGGCTACTCATCCCCAGTCACATCCAGCCCATCCCCAGCGCGTCCCAGTCCCAAAGTAAAGGCGCCTCACAAGGGGGGATTATCAACGCATCCACGGGGAGGCCGATCATGCGTAAAGCGTCCGTTCAGCCGAGTCGGTTCGGTTCGTTCCAACACGGTCCGTTAGTCGTGAGGATACAAAGCATCGTGCGCTCCTTCCTCCGCCAGAGGCTCGCAGTGTTCAAACGGGGCTTTCGTGACAAAGTGCTCCGGGTTGCATCGGTTCCCCCTCGGTGCTCCGCGGTCCACATGCGTGCCCGTCCTCGGGCGTCACGCCGCTCCAGGCTCGGTGCCTCACACTGCGTTCGTTATCCCACACGGGGTCCGTGGCACCGGTTCTGCTCGGCGGTGCAGCCCCAGCAGGCTCGACGCCGCTGTGTTATTGTTCGCGGAGATTCATGGCGGCTCGAAAACAAAACAGGACGCCCGGGATGAGGAGGGTGAAACCGTCGACAGGCGGCGGCTGCACGTCGAGCGAGCCCTGACCCGGTTCAGAAGAACCCGCTGGTCTTAAAGCAAAACTAATTTAGCAGCTCCGATGCTTCTGTCCGGGTAGGAAAACAAACCAGCCGCAGCACCGGGCTCTGGTGGCGGCGCTGGCCGCCTGAAGAGGACCGGGAAGCCGGCTACAAAAGCAGGCCGCTGTCCACGTCTCGGGATTAGCGGGGCTCTCTCGCTGCAGCAGCTCCCTTCGGTGGGAATGAGCCAGAAAAAGCGGGCGTTCGGTCGAAGTGACGTCCTCCTGCAGCTCCTGAAACTCGCTCGACGCGCCACCGAGGAGCAAAACGGAATTAAATGCTGCTTCGTGTCCGTGGCTATCGTTAGCCTCGCAGTACCTCGTACCTTCCGTCGCGTTTCCACACACAAACAAGGGGGCGCTGTCCGCCAAGTCTCGCGAGAACACAACAGACGCGGTTAGTTTCAAAATGCACCGAAGAAGACGCAACGAAAAGAACGAAAGAAAATATTGACTAATTACTGTTAAACAAAATAAAGAAGATAACTCTGTGTCTCACTGAATGTTTTTTAATTTAATAACTAATCTACTGTCGCCACATTCTTACAGGACTTACCTGGACTTTTGTACAAATGCATCAGCACAGTTTCTTTACCAGTTATTAAGCACATTAGACTCACAGGCGAATGTTTATTTATACCCCACAACCATTTGACAGCATGATGGTTAAAATGTGTGTTTCCGTTTTCCAGAGCAAATAAAGCAGAGGGTAGTTTAGTGTAGAGGTAGTTTAGTGCAGAGGTAGTTTAGTACAGGGGTAGTTTGGTGTAGAGGTAGTTTAGTGCAGAGGCAGTTTGGTGTAGAGGTAGTTTAGTGTAGAGGTAGTTTAGTGCAGAGGTAGTTTGGTGTAGAGGTAGTTTAATGCAGGGGTAGTTTAGTGCAGGGGTAGTTTAGTGCAGGGTAGTTTAGTGTAGCGGTAGTTTAGTGCAGGGGTAGTTTAGTGCAGGGTAGTTTAGTGTAGAGGTAGTTTAGTGCAGGGGTAGTTTAGTGCAGAGGTAGTTTAGTGTAGAGGTAGTTTGGTGTAGAGGTAGTTTAGTGTAGAGGTAGTTTAGTGCTGAGGTAGTTTGGTGTAGAGGTAGTTTAATGCAGGGGTAGTTTAGTGCAGGGTAGTTTAGTGTAGCGGTAGTTTAGTGCAGGGGTAGTTTAGTGCAGGGTAGTTTAGTGTAGCGGTAGTTTAGTGCAGGGGTAGTTTAGTGCAGGGTAGTTTAGTGCAGGGTAGTTTAGTGTAGAGGTAGTTTAGTGTAGAGGTAGTTTAGTGTAGAGGTAGTTTAGTGTAGAGGTAGTTTAGTGCAGGGTAGTTTAGTGCAGAGGTAGTTTGGTGTAGGGGTAGTTTAGTGTAGAGGTAGTTTAGTGTAGAGGTAGTTTAGTGTAGAGGTAGTTTAGTGTAGAGGTAGTTTAGTGTAGGGGTAGTTTAGTGCAGGGTAGTTTAGTGCAGAGGTAGTTTGGTGTAGGGGTAGTTTAGTGTAGAGGTAGTTTAGTGTAGAGGTAGTTTAGTGTAGGGGTAGTTTAGTGCAGGGTAGTTTAGTGCAGAGGTAGTTTGGTGTAGGGGTAGTTTAGTGTAGAGGTAGTTTGGTGCAGAGGTAGTTTAGTGTAGATGTAGTTTAGTGTAGCGGTAGTTTAGTGCAGGGGTAGTTTAGTGCAGGGTAGTTTAGTGCAGAGGTAGTTTAGTGTAGGGGTAGTTTAGTGCAGGGGTAGTTTAGTGTAGAGGTAGTTTAGTGCAGGGGTAGTTTAGTGGAGAGGTAGTTTAGTGTAGGGGCAGTTTAGGCAAATCGATTTAATCCATCTCATTCAATCCTTTATTTTAGTATATATTGGTGGTTTTCTTTGACCCAGTGGAAAAGTCTACATACTTTAGAATGAGCCTCAATCCAGAGCACATGTAATATTTCACCACTACACACTAGAGGCCTCTGTTACACTATTACCCCGATTAGACACTATTGCCATCTACGGGTCACAGGTTGTACAGTTCTGATGTTTACCAGAATATGGGTTATTCACAGTTATGATGGCTCTGGTTGCTAAGAACACAAACACTGACTAATGTCTGTCAACTTGCAGACTAAGCCCAGACAGTGATGCTTAGTAATGACATCATTATTACAACAGTCAATATTACTTCTTCTATCGCTCTGTATTTCGTGTAAATTCCAATTTCCTGTCTAAACTCGCGTGCAGTCCACGGATGAACCCGCTGCGAGGTGCTGTCTGATAAGATGCAGGCCGAACAAAAAAAGCGGAACCAGAACAGAAGCATCACCTTGATGGTGTCAACATTTAAAAACTGCTGTGAAAGATAAACTGACAATCAGATAAACACAGATCAGTGCCGGCAAGGACAATATGTCTTTCTTGGTTTTTGTTAATCTGGTTGTTTCTATAGTAACGATGGGACTTTCCACTCATGGCTTTATGTGAAGGGTAAAACGCGGCACATTTTAAAGATGTCTTGCTATTTTTCAAGCAACATGTCATTTGAAGTTTTTTGCAGGTATTCCATTTGAAACATTTTATAATCTATAAATCTATAACTAACTAATTTACAAATTTAAAAAAGAACCTCGCTGCTTGTGACTCCAGGTTTTCAAGCCTGTAAATAAACGTCATCATTGATTTATTTCGGTGCTGAGCAGAGTGTGTGGTTCTCCCGGCTCATACATAATGGAGCCTGTCTTCAGCTGTTTCGATGCAGCAGCCAGAGTAGATGTTTCAGCAGGTCGCCAGTACGTGGATCACACGTGAATAATTGACTCCTACACCCTGACCGGCCGGTCGGTCTTTATTAATGACCTGATGCTAACATCAGCTACCTTCTCTGTGTGGTCATCAGTCATCTTTGTGTGGAACCGTGTTGTACTGAAGGATAGTGCTCGTAGGAGTTTTGCTCATTTCATGAAAGAAAAATTAAATATAAATTTTTAAAACCTACAAATCTTGTTTCATTTAATTACAATTAAGGCAATTAACTAAACTCTTGTCTGGATTCATAAACTCCTGGTTTAACAGTTCAGTTAAAAACATCACCAACATGTTTTACATTAACATTTGTATCAGGGATGAGACTGGAATTATCTTAACTGTTCAGGTTAAGCTGTGCTTTGACTGTGTTACAGTATAAAATATATTCCAGACACATATTGAAGACTATTGGACCAAGCTGTGAATGAGAGTAGTATATTTGTGAACCCACTACATTCCATGCATGTGATTTCCTCTTTTCTTGTCCTCGGTAGTGTCTCAGGCCATCATGACTGCTGAGGCTATTGTGGGAGCAGTGGACGCTTAAAACAGCAGCTTAGTCACTTTGTGAGGGTTAATCTTAGTGCAGGTGGTTCCCGCTCTGCTTCTCACGTCTAGTCTCCAAAAATGTGGGTTTTCTAATTTCCTTTGCAAAGCTAAAGGTATCACCCGTTACAAAAATAATAATAATCATACAATTCAATTGTGTGCTCACCAGGAAAATCATAAATATTCTGAATCGATGTTATGATGCATTTATATGAATGGGCCTGGTGAGACTGACGATTCTCCCGACAGCCTCCTTCCTGTTCACTTTACATGATTTAGTTTTTCCTTTTGTTATTTTGCAAACCTAAATGTCTTTGATGCAAAACAAATTGTATGTTTACTTTAACATTCTGTTAAGTTGTCAAAAATATTTAATTGCCTCTTTAATTAGTTAATTTCAAACTCGTTCCCATGTCCTTCATTTATTTATGGTGATGCCTAGAAGCAGCAGTGAACCTGCACAGACTCTATATGGACATGATGACAGACGGGATGTGTCTCCTGTCTTGTCATCACTGCGTCGTCTTTTTTCCATTCAAGACATTCATGACACCGGTTCCTCTTTTTGTGTGAAGGTGCCATATATAAGATCCCAGCGCTTTAATGCATTCATCATTAGATCTCGGCGAGTTGAGCGCTTGGGAACTGAAGCTCTAAGTCGTTTACAGCTGAGAGTCAGAGTTTGAACATGTGGACCGTCTCCACGGGTCGTTGGATGTTTCTGCTCACCCTGGCAGCTGTGATGCTCTTCTATGCAACAGAAGGTAACATGGAACTGAAGGGAAACTACTCAACATGCTTAAATAACTAGCTGCTTTTCTCGGACTTGGTCATGTCAAGGTAAACATTAATCTCTGTCTCTCTCCCTTTGCAACGTTACGGCGCAGTGGACTCCCATGTTCCAATAATAGAACTGAACTGCTTTACCAACGTCACCTTCAGGAAGTTCAGGAAAATCCAACAATGTTACGAACAAATACCCCGACACAACTGCAACCACCGCGCCTTCCTGTAAGCGCCACGACTTTCAGTCTGATTTTATTCTCACATCTGTCAGGTGACAAAGGACGATTCTCGTTACATGGTTGTACTACAGCTTTATTCATTGAAGCATAGAATCTAATTTTTGGCGATCACTCACATGCATGGAAAGGGTAAATGCTGCGTGATTCAACCGGTTACGTCTAATTGTTCTGTGTTTCCTGCTTCTAGGATTTTAAACGGTAGGAATAAGTGGCGGAGCATCAGTCCAGCTGCTCAGTGGCTCCAAGTGAAGATAAAGACAGTGAGTCATTCAAACATTTTCCTGATCAGTCACACGAGCCATGACTGAAAAGCAGCAAAGACCAGACACGGTACCACCGCAGCAAACGGTGGTACAGTGTCTGCATTTCATGGACTGAACTGTCTCCTTCTTGTTTCCATTGCAGGGAGAAGTGTCCTGCCCTCCAGACATTGATACTGTGTCAAATTAACACCACAGCAAAGCAGCTACTCAGGAAATGTCTACTAATTTACTATTTATTCCTTTCCCACTAATACAACTTATTTAAGGTTACACTATAAGTGTAAGTTATTTTTGTGTGCTTTTCTACAGATCATCTTTTTGTACTACTCTTACTGACCCTGATGACATGTGAAACCAGCAGTGCTGCATTCTGTGCTGTGTGCCGTGCATCGATGTGCAGATAGGAGCCAATAAAAGCTGAATCCTAAACATGCGTCGTACTTCCCTCTTTGGAAAATAACCCTGGGTGACACCTTCAGATGTAAAATGTCTAATGTGACAAATCTATTAAATTGCTGTGATAGTAACTCTGGAGTTAATATGAATATACACCAACCGAACATCATCAACTTACATGTGGGAGAAGACGCTGCTCACAACCGTCTGCTGTGTCCCAGATGAGGCCAAAGTCGCTTGGCGAGTTCTGGAGTCCTCGACTTGTAACAGAACCCAAATGCAGGGATGGATTAAACACAAGCTCTCTGACGCACTGATTAGCGAACGCCAGGGTCTGACGGCTAAGTATTATTAGTTTTCAGTGTTTTTGTGCAAACAAACACAAGAGTTGTATTAATGTTCTAAAATGAATGAATAAGCAGATGCATCGAGGCCTCTGTGTCTGGGAACCTGCTGCAGTCAGTGTGTCAGCTGCTGTCTAGTCTGCGCCTCGTGACACGATGACTGCTGAAGCTATTATGGGCTGTCTGAGGGTTATTATTAGTGTCTGTGGGTGATTCCCGCTCTGCTCAAGCATAGTACAACAAAGACTGATGTAATATCTGTGACTGTGGCGCTCAGCCATAGAATAATGTAACCAAGCTGAGGTATCATTTAGTATGAACTGCTCCTAAATGACAATCGTACTGGAAGGCTGGAATGAAGCATTGATCAGAATCACACTCCTGTTCACTGATATTGTGCAGTTTTCTTATAGGCCACTTATTCTGAGAGTGTAAAAATACAGGCTGGTTGGTGATGATGAAAAAGTAATGTCCACAAAGGTTTCTACCAACTAGTTGTTGCTTATTAACCACTCAAAGCCTGTTCGAAGAGCTTTGGTAATAAAATGAAAGGCTTGTGTCCAATTAAAAAAATGTAGATGTTGGTTAAACGTTCTGATCCATATCTGAAGGTCTGGAGAACTTTCCCAGTGGACTTGTTGAGAAAGTCTTGAGTGGTACAAGAAACTCAACATGGACTGAAAAGATCTTTGAAGTACAGTCCCTTTAGGTTTAAATACTGAACCAGAATCGAATGGAAAGGTGTGAAATACTCAGGTGGATGATCACGCTGTGGTAAATCAGTAGGAAAAAGCCACAACAGATCAGAAAATCACTGAATGTGTATAAGAGCCCAGCTGTTTAATGTCATTAGACCCGTTTACAGCTGAGAGTCAGAGTTGGAAGACGTTTCTGCTCACCCGGGCTGCTGTGATGCTCTTCGATGCATCAGACGGTAACGTAACAATCAGTGACTGCTCCTCTGACCTTGTTCGTGGTAACTGTGAGACAGGGTCAGCAGAGATTCAGGGTGATTCTGTGTCCAACAGGTTCTACTGACTGAAGGACTAGTGGCATCTCTGCCTCGCTCTCTGTTTTTGTCATGGTCTGGAGCCGCAGTGGACTCGGTTCCACACAGAGCTTTGCATTGCTGTTCTACAGTCAGACAGAGTTTCAGACTGTGACCACGACGCCTTTCTGGAAGATCTGCATGATTTCTCTACGCTTCTATTGTCAATTAGTCAAGGTGACAGTTTGCAAACACAGAACCTAGTTGTTCCTTATGGAAAGACATTTTTCCATGTTTACACTACATCAGTTTGATCAACTAACATTTTAAGTGCAAAGCAGAATGAAATGAGTGGCCTAAGGGGCCTTAAACTTAATTAGACACATTTGCCAAAAATTTGAACAGCATTCAGATAATTAATACATCTAATGACTTTGAATCTGTGACTATGGGGCCTTTTCCCCACCAGGGGGAAGTGTCTCTGGTTCTGTCTCCACACCCGTCATGCATCTGATCATCACCCCGTCACAATTCCTCTAGTAAGTTTGTAGTTAGCATTTCATAGTTTTTGTAGTTCGTGCTCGGCAGTGATGTTCTGTTCACCTAGGTTATGTTAGTTTTTCTCCCGTTCGCTGTGATCTTTTGTTTGTAAAGTAGACTAGATTTCATTTTGCTTCTTAGTCGATTTGGTTTAAGCTTTATTCTTCGTTTTCCGTGTACTGCATAATCAAATGTTCAAATTCTGACTCTCCGGCTCTGCTGTGAATTCTTCTTCTCCTTAATAAATTATATCTGTATGTCAACTGACTGCATCTCTCTGGGCCTGTTCGTAACAGAACCTCACTTTTTTTTCTCTAGGATTGTAAATGAGAAGGGTAGATCGTTCTGCATTGACCCAGCACAAGTAGAAATGTAATAAACCTCCTGATGTGACACACAAAAGAGTTTAACAAGCAAGCATTTAAATACGGTCTAGTTTAAATAGAACCGATCTTTAAACAAATGAGCTGTAAAATACTCACCAGAGAGCGTGGAGGTGGTGGAGGATCATGTGAAGCTGCAAACCCATCAGAATACACACATCACAACAGAGTAGCAGGTGTGTAGAGATCGGACTTGTCTGACTGCTTTCTTGTTCTCTCTTTTACCACCTTTCAGAAAAAACTGGATTGTTCTGCAGATGTTTCATTTTTCCCAAGTCACAGGATTTGATGCAGCAGAGAAAAGCAGCTACTCAAAACGTTTCTAGTCTGTTATTTTTATTTTTTATTCTTTCTTTTCTTTTATCTTCTTCTTCTTTGTAGAGCTGTTAAGGAGTTGTTTTTAAAACAGCAACCAATTTATGTTAAATTAATAAAATGCCTCCATGTTTTTTTAACACACTGCAGCCTCCTCTATTATAACTGTAAAGAAAAAGCGACAATGGTTCAACACCTGGTTTTACTGATCTAAAACCAGGGAGGACCTGGCGTATTAATACACACTAATAATTAGTGTATAGAACAAACTTTTGTTCACAGTCGGGGGTCACTTACTCAGAGGCCAGTCATGCTGAAAGAGGAAATGTGACAAACACTAACTGATTATTATCACTTGATTCTACTGTTACACATGAGTCATCATTGTGTAAGATACACAGCCATATGTGAACATATATGGACAAAAGAAAGCACCAAACCCCCTGAAATAAAACTGTCTATCACACCATCGGTTGTGGTAAAACAACCACATACGCCTGCAGACATTTGTAGGAGTGGGAGCATCTGAAGATGTGCGGCCCCTTCGCCAGCTGGACCTGCTTGCTCGCTCTGGCTGTTGTGATGCTCGACTCTGCATCCACAGGTACGAGGGTTCCTTTGTTCTGCTCACAACGTTTTCACAGTAAAAGTCCAGACCAAATTTGAGCTCAGGGCCTTAAGAGTTTATGGAAAACGAAGTAAGTAGACTCTTGTTGAGCGTCTTTGGCACAAACTGAATTGTGAAAAGCAGATTCATCATTTAGATCAAACTAGGCAACGCTATTTAACAACGTTTCAGGTTGATTTAGTTCAGATTGAAATCCTCAAATAAAACCCAGATTATTGCTTTTGACCCTCAAGACACAAACAGCAACCAACATTCAAATGAATTCATGGTTCTGGGATTTCTTATGGTCTGTTACAGCCAAACCATCCGTGGGAATAAGTTGTTGTACTAGAGCCAGTTCAGCCAAGATCCAAGGAAACATCAAGACTTGTTACAAACAGGGGAATTATGATGGCTGCATGAAAGGCGTCTACTGGTAACACATCCACACTCTTCAGTCTTTCAACTTATACATGAGTAAATATCTCATTTCATTTTGCTCCTACTTTCTAGGGTTCAAATGGACACTGGTAAACAGTACTGTGTGAAACCAGCTAACCAGAAGATCAAAAACTATTTAAAAGAGGTAAGTCTTCGCTACGTTTTATGATTAATTCATCAATCATAAAACTTTTAAATGCAGCTTGTGTCTGTCTCTGTCTACTCCACAGAAAAAGCCATGTCCTTCAACTTTCTCCATCAAACGCAGACAAGCCCTTAAAGATGTGGATTAAGTAGCATCGCTGAGCTTTACGGCTTGCTGCTCTATCAGAAAGGATGTTTTCAGCTTTAGCGCTACTTTTTGAAAAGGTGTCAACCCTGAAAGAAAAGAATTTTCTCAGATTAACAAAACAGGATAATTCAAAGAACTGTATGCAATGCAATGTGAAAAATTAAATGCAGAAATAAAAAAGGAGTCATTGTGATCTGTTGAGTGTGTGATCAGTGTCTGTCAGAAACTAATAATGAAGGTATATAAATAAACCCACTGGATTCTTAAACTACTGCTGGTGACACATATAATCATTAATTAATCATTAACGCTTTATACTGTTTAGTGGCAACGGCACTTTCAGTTTTAGGGAACTCTCAGAAACGTCTCATCACGATGACTTGAGCAGCTAAAGCCACCAAAAAGTGGAAGACGCTGTTTACGTTGAGACGTTTAGAGAAGTAGCTGATTCACAACATGGTTCATTTGCATGAACGTGCTGCAAACTTACACAAAGACTCATATAAATAAGTTGTTTATGGGTTTCAGTCACTGTGCCAGCAGTTGTGCATCTGGCCTTCGTTTCCCTACGATGATCTATCAGCTACAGCTGCTTGTAAACGTTTGTCAAATTGCCCTGTTGTTCCTTTATAAGGACAAAAAGCCCCAAAGCCCATAATTTCCTGCAGCCTTCCAGGCAGTTCAGATGTGAACGCATTCAGATTCTTCCACAGCTGAATGCCACCAGTATTATTTTATTCTACTTGTTTCCAGAAGAAGATAAAAAGCTAAAACCAGTTTTGATACCAAACCAGCGTTGCAGATTTCTTTTCCCACTTGATGGCGCCAAAGCTGTGTTTTAGCCTCTAACACCTTAGCATCACTGATGTACCTAAAACAGTGAATTTAAAATTAAAGTTCATATGAACTCAGTGTGTTTTTGTTGCTGTTGAGTTATTAGAAAAAGGAAATGAAGTCGATATAAGAAAACATTTCACATAGTAATTATTTGAATGTACAGATCAGATCCTCACAGATTTCCACCAAAGTCATTAATCACAGGACGTGTCACAGTCTTTATTTCATTTAAGTCTAAGACCGTCCTGAAGAACTAGTAGCCAAACATGGACCACAGGAAAAAACCAACGCCACCAGGTAGAGAAGGTTTTTGGTGCATTCACGTCAGGGATGGGTTCACACTGAATATACTGTTAAATTCATCACCGGACAGAAAGAATATGACGCAGGTGTAAATCTGACCAAACAAGTATTCAAGCATCTGACTGCTACTTCTGTGAACACGAGTCTCTGTCAGACCTTGTGGTTTGGAGCTTTTCATGTGCTCGTCTTGTACGTAGCAGCTGTGAACACCGGATGAGCAGTTTGAGCTAATAAGACCGATGCCATGACTCAGGTGGACTCGTCAGTGTTTCACAGTGTGAGAAACCCTCCACTGGTCACGCTGACAACCCACTGTAGCTATTTTAGACTTTAACCTGTACTTGACTGCATTTCTTACAAGTTGGTTGTCATGGTAATTTGCTAACATGTCGTCGACAACAAACTGATCTTTGTTTCATGTAAAGCCTTTCACATGTAACTAACAACAAGTTGCTGACCGATGTAAAGTGTCATCAAAAGGTTTTTCAGTTACAGAATACAGAAGGAGCCTGCGGGAACATCAAACGAGGCTTCTACCGCCCACGAAACTGAGAAATGATTCATGTGAACGACCCAGAAACACGATTTGGCATATTTACGCCCTTTCCTTCACTTGGTGCTACTTAAAGAAGATATTAGTAAAGAGGAAGGAAGTAACTGTGGGGTTTCAAAGGAAATGTCGTCCTTTCTTGCATGTGGAAGTGATGCAGTCACAAAGTTTCCACTGTAAAACAGGAATTCTTTAAAAAGGCAATTTAGACACTTGTAAAAAGACGACATTGCTCGTAGTGAGCATACTGTAAATAAAGCTTAGAATTTACGCCAGAATTCCAGAAATGGAAGCGTTAACATTTATTTTCATAAATGAACCAAATGCAGTGAATGAACAGCAGAGAATCTAAATCTCATCAGTGTTTGCTGTGACCCTTGGCCTTCAAACAGCAGCAGATCTTCCAGGTTCACAGTGTTTGAAGGAACTGGGCTGTAGGTTGTTCCAGCATCTAGAGAACCAACCACAGATCTTCTGTGGATGCAGGGTTTCTACATCCTTCTGTCTCTGCATGTGATCCCAGACTCACATGATGCTGAGATCAGGGCTCTGTACCTACAGTACTGACTAGTAACCAAAGATTGATTTGGTTTAGATTTTTCTTTTGTTCGCTGACTTTGCATATTGTAAATTGACAAAAATAAACAATCATTGTTCATATTTCTGAAAGCTTTTTTTCACACCTGCATAAAACTCTGCACAGTACTGTACATCTGTACATTATAATGAACTGAGAACCTTGGTAACATTTACTAGAGGGGATCTGGGTTTTTGGGGGTTTTTTGAGCACAGGCAAAGCGTAGGCGTGAATGTAACCCCGTGTGACCCTGAGGTCACGTCAACCTGGTGCTTTGAATAACTTACGGACGTGGAAACCACCAACACTGGTGGATCCTAACGCTAACACAGATAACACGTCACCCAACTGAGAAAGGTCCCAAACACCGACTGGCCTGGCGTGAACATCCTCAGCACAGAAAGCCTCCGTGTTCAGTGATGCCCGCAGCGATGCCGTGCTGCTACCTGACTCAAACTCAGCAGCATTGTTTAACTGCATCAGCGTGTATTTGCCCTCTGTCCTGCCTGTAGACCGTCTGTTATAAATGTATTAGTAATTATGCGGGAACAGCAACAAACTAACGTCTCAGCAAGTTTTGTACCCATGGTAAACCACAAGAAATGTACATACTGAACGTGTGAATATGTGACAGGAAAGAAATTGTCAGTTTGCAACACGGCTATAAAGCCCTCGACTGGCTTCAAACACAGCAGAAACAATTCAAACGTCTCAAAGTCAATGTTCCACATAGAGATAATTAGATTTGTTCAAACATTATCATCAACACCATCAAGCGTGAGTTTAGAACAGTCACTGTGAGAGTGGAAATGTTTTGATGTCAGACAACCACAGATGATTCTGACGGATGATTAAATCATTAACTCAGTGTAAGATAAGAATATCAGGCGTTGACATAAATGCTCCACTTCAACATGCAACTCCTCCTCCCTCGTCATTAAACAATTTAACATTAACAACACCAACAATTAACATGCTTAAAAAGGACTTAAGGGGTTCAGAAGGTCCGGTTTAGGCCCAACACATTCTTAGTGGGACATTATATAAAGCGTTTGTCCTTATGCTTGTTAAGTCCAGTGACAGAGTGAGAATTGAAGCACAAGGAAAGTAGGAAGTTTATTCTGATGATCTTACCACCAGTGTGAACCTACGGTGGAAGAAGTAAAGTGCAGTTCACCACTTCCTCAAATAAGCAGCACACACTGAGGGAGAGCAGGGATCCGTCCCTGCTCTCCCTCACCTGAACAGCACTCGGGTATTTCTTCACGTCTGCGATGGTGCCTAACGTTGTCGTCATTTTAATGTGAACCCCCAACAAATAACAAAACGGTTTCTCAGAAAGCTGTGTCACACATACCCCTCACACCCTCTACAACCAGGAAGGCTGCTGCAAACTGAGCGCTGACATAAATCAGAAACCGTGAGCTGTTTAAACCGACCACTGAGGCGCAGCTCTGCTAGGCCAAACACCAAAACAGCTGTACAGAGACAACTCCAGCAGAACTGAGCTAAGCGTCTGGTAAACGAGGACAGCAGTTCAGGTCAACACATTTCACTGCACCTTCCAGAACTCTGAAGACCGAAAGGTTCTGCTTTCAGTCTGTGCAGGTCCAGACCGTCCGGATTTCCTTTCTCATTCTGTCATTGACTGAAACAGATTCCTTTTGTCAATAAGTTTCCAATCTTGACCTCACAGTTTTTTCTGTCGCTTCAGTGTCAAGTGGTTTAAGGTCTGAGAAGTGGTTACTTCCTGAAAATAAAAATAGTTTCACTGATAAAATTGTGGTACTTAAAACATTAAGCGATAAGGAGGTGGTTGGTTGTAGGCGGCTTTATCTCACTGGACAGGTCCATGCAGCGTCACATGCAGCTGCACCGCACAAAGTGTCTGCCATGGATGGAACTGTGCGATCACAGCACAAGCAGAAACGTTACCTATAGACTGAGCTGTGGATGAGTATGTGCGTTTAGTCCCAACGGCCTGTAAAAGCTCAGATCTACAGGCTGCAGTGTAGAAAAACTAAATGTGAGACAGACCCACCCAGGCTGTTGTGTGTGTGAGTCTTATGCTCTCAAAAATACGCACATTTACATGAAATGTGATGATAAAACAATGAGTACATTTAACAGCTAACACATGATAGTGACCAGCTTTTAAGGGATTACTAACACCGACCGTCACGAAATAACGCGACTTCATTTTCCAAATGTATGTGATGAAAGTATTTCCTGTTCGTAAACACCCTGTGACTTGATGGAAACCCCGGTAAACGAGCCAGTCATTCACTCAAAATCAGAGGAAAGAAAAATGAAAATAGGAAGATGACTGACCGGACAGATCACTTCTGCTTTTCAGACCTTAAATATCCGACGTCTGTGGTTGTCTGTCAGTTCATCAGCTCTCTGGAGAGGAAGGGGGAAGAAAGATCAACAGATTACTTTATATTTAATCTCATATTATATCATTTGTCTTTAAAATGATCAGCAGCAGAAACATGATGAAAAGTATGTTGGTCACCATTGTCCTGATGGCTCTGACCGAGTCTGGATCAGCAGGTAAGATCACATTTATACTCTTTCACATGACCTTTTCTTCTTTCCATCAATTTAAAAGCCATTGTTACAAACATTTTATTTTTTCCATCCACAGCTGAGAAGCTGGCATCCTGCTGTGAGACAGTGAGCAAAAATAGGATAACAGACAAAATCTCAGGATACTTGGTCCAGAGCAAATCTGTTCTTCCATGTGTAGATGCAGTCATGTAAGTACGAAACGATGCTCTGTCCACATGTTGAAAGAAAATGTGCTTAGCTGGAAATGTACTTAAATGTTACGTATGGACTGATACTGATAGTTTGCAAATAAAAATAATGTTTCCTTCCTGCAGCCTTCAGACGGAGAAAGGTCTGTTCTGTATTCAACCGAGTGCTCCCTGGCTTAAGTCCACGATTCAGGCCTACCGGTGAGTTTCAGGACTCGCGTTCTCGCTCCTTTCATACTCTCACGCTTTCAGTTGCAAACTTTATGTTTTTAATCTTTTGTTCTCCTCCTCACAGGAAAACCAAACATCAGGCCACTGCCTCACCTTCGGTCTCTCCGTCCCGCGTCTCCCTCCTCTCCATGATCACTTCCACTGCTGCTGCTCCTTCGACCGCTGCTCCTCCTCCCTCCTCTACAGCTGAGGTGCCTGTTGGTGAAAACATGTCAGATGAAACGGAGTAGGACTCCAACATCTCTGCCTCCAGCTGATATCACAGAACACGATGAAGCACTTAGACAACTAACTTTGCTAAAATAGTAATTTATCAATTCTTAGTTTTTAAAATGTATTTAAACTAATTTATTGGTTTAATTTAATTGACCCATGCTGAAGTATTTACTGTATGTGTTCAGTTACCAATGCTTACATATCATTACATTGTATGGAACAGTGTCATGCTTTTATTACAGCGGGCCGATGACCCGTTTATTTATTTGAAGCAACAAAATGTTTGTACTAACTACTATACTGTACTATAATAAATAAACTGAAGTAAATTAAAGCAGACACAGTAACGTGTTTTATTGATTTGGATGTGCGAACTCAAATTAGTATTAGTATTACATTCCATATCAATGACTGACTTTAATGTTTTATCGCAAACTGAAAGTTGAGTTTCATCAGAAATACTGACAGCGGTTTGTTTAGTCGCATACATCACAAGTCTGGTCACTTCCTTCAGGAACTGATCGGCTGCTTCTGAAGGCGCCTTGGCTGTAAACCTGCCATCTGGTCAGAAATGATGCAGATAATTTGACATAGATGTTGTTTAACCTCTATGTGTTTGGAAAGTGAAAAACAAGAACCGCGTGTCTAACTCAAGTCAATGCAAAGAACGCAGCATATCCTGTGTCCATGCCAGGTTTCATTTTGAGGGTGAGTTTAAGTGTGTCAGTTGTTCCTAAGAAAGATATATGTGGTTAGAAGCTGCAGTGGGTTCAGCTGATCATCTGACAAGAGGTGTGATAGTACAACCACACAAACCCATATTGTCGTCATCCGTCTGCACGTACAGATAAATACCACAGCGTTGATCGGCTTCTGTAGTCTTGCAGCCTAAACAGTCAACCAGTCTAGCGTCAAAATGTCCACGAGGATCCCGTCTGCCACTGTGCTTCTGCTCGCCGTGTGTTTGTGCTTCCAGGTCTCTGCAATGAATCGTGAGTACAAGATGACTTCTACCACCTGTGATGGGCCTCCGTTTAGATTTTGTACATCGAATACTTGCTTCAATGTCCTTCTTTTGACATGAACTGAAACGCTAACAAACTAGATTCAGCACTTTTACATTCATACGTACTGTCATGACTGGACCATGTCTCTATCTCAGTTCGACACCCGACCATCGTCTCTCCGTGCTGCAATTTGGTCTCATCTACAAACATCAGTGCACTAATAACCGGCAATCCTGTCGTCCAAGAACCGAGTGGATCATGTGTGAAAGCTCTGATGTAAGTTTGCACCGTCATTAAACAGACAAACAGACAGAACAGTAACTTTCTATTAACAGCATTGTTGATGTTTTCAGTTTCCCTGTAAAACACGGAAAGGCCTGCGTCAACCCCGAGGCTGAGTGGGTCCAAACATGTAAGTTAACCATAACATTAAGCACAGACATCATGGGAAATCTGAGCAGAAATATCTGAACTAACACCGTCTGTCTTCCAGTCCTTCACAACAATGGGTTCAAAAAGACAGCGGCCTGAAAAAAGCCATTTAACAGCCTCCATCAGTATATACAACCATCAGATCTGGTTTTGCCTCCTGAAGCCACTTGCCTCTACACTTTCAACGAATCCCAAAGTTAACGGCGTTAAAACTGTGTGAGCAGAAAGTGTAAAAATATATTAAAAATGTTTTTCAATGTTTTTTTACCTGCTGTTTGTTCATCAGAACTGAACAGGTCCAACTGGAGCCATGTTCACGTATCACCAGTCATATAAAATAATAAATATTTCTCACTGAGCTGTTTTTGATGCTGTCTGCCACTTTCACACCGGTTTGACTGAGTGCAGTAGAACAGTGTGTGAATTCATGTACGGGGATTCACCTGAATGAACAGACGATGGCGTTGGGGAGCAGAGTGATGAAGAACACGTTGTGGCCCAGAGAGAGAGGCATCACCACCGACCTGCAGATCCAAACAAGGACACACACCCAACTGTTGGACATTAAACTAATCCAGTCATTACTCTGCATCAAGGACGGCAGTAAATAAACACAGGTCTGCGCTGTTCTTCATGGTGATAACAGCAATGAAGCCTTAAATTGCTACACACACACACGCATATATATATATATATATATATATATATATATATATATATATATATATATATATATATATATATATATATATATATATATATATATATATATATATATATATATATATATCCTGAGTCAAGTTTTGTTCCAACCACATGTTTGACAATACAACCTCAGGAAATATCTCACTTCGTCATCTTATAATTATCTTTACCCACAACATAAATGAAACAAAGGCACAAAAATCCAACACTGAAAACCAAGGTCTCACTGGGAGAACTGAAATTTTGATGACATCTAGTGGATGCTGCTGCATCTTTGCTCTATCGATGGAGCATCCTGATATAAAGATTTACACGGATTTCTGCTAACAGAATTATTATTCAAAGGTTGATATTTAAGTAAAGGCCTGAAAGGCAAGTTCACATAGAGTACAGCGCTTTCGTTCATAGCCTATTAGCTTCGTTTTACCGTATCAACAGAGTCGTTTTTAGACTAAACTGTGCAATAGGTTATCTGTGTGATTCAGAGTATTTACACAATAAGATGCAACTTGATTATGACAAGTCTTCAAGGGATGCTTAACACCTTAGCAATCCAAGTCTGGGAAAACCATGACGCACTGTTTCAAGAGAAATGTAGTGATGAAAGTTCTTTCCTGTATAGTTTGGTCACTTCGTGGAAAGTCCCAAGACTGCGCACAGACACATAGGAAACAGAAAAGGAACGAAAACTAACTGGGCGGATCGCTTTTGCTTTTCAAACCTTAAATATCCAACATCTCTGGTTGTCTGTCAGTTAGTTAATCAGCTCTCTGGAGACAAGGGAGACGAAAGACCAACAGATTACTTTACTGTCTATTTATCAATTAATCTCGTATTTAACTTGATTTTTAACAATGGTCAGCTGTGAAATCACAAAGAAGAGTGTGTTGGTCACCATTGTCCTGATGGCTCTGACCGAGTCTGGATTAGCAGGTAAGATTATCAATCCATCCACTATTACAGACGTGTTCCGCTTTCATCATCTCTTTTATATTTTAACTAATCGTTTTCAATCCACAGCTGAGAAGCTGGCAACCTGCTGTGAGCAAGTGACTGGAAGAAGGATAACAGACAAAATCTTAGGATACTTGGTCCAGAGCAAATCTGTTCTTCCATGTGTAGATGCAGTCATGTAAGTACGAAACGATGCTCTGTCCACATGTTGAAAGAAAATGTGCTTAGCTGGAAATGTACTTAAATGTTACGTATGGACTGATACTGATAGTTTGCAAATAAAAATAATGTTTCCTTCCTGCAGCCTTCAGACGGAGAAAGGTCTGTTCTGTATTCAACCGAGTGCTCCCTGGCTTAAGTCCACGATTCAGGCCTACCGGTGAGTTTCAGGACTCGCGTTCTCGCTCCTTTCATACTCTCACGCTTTCAGTTGCAAACTTTATGTTTTTAATCTTTTGTTCTCCTCCTCACAGGAAAACCAAACATCAGGCCACTGCCTCACCTTCGGTCTCTCCGTCCCGCGTCTCCCTCCTCTCCATGATCACTTCCACTGCTGCTGCTCCTTCGACCGCTGCTCCTCCTCCCTCCTCTACAGCTGAGGTGCCTGTTGGTGAAAACATGTCAGATGAAACGGAGTAGGACTCCAACATCTCTGCCTCCAGCTGATATCACAGAACACGATGAAGCACTTAAACAACATATTGTTAAATTAGTACGTTATCAATATTTAGTTTCTTAAAATGTATGAACATTTATTTAAATTAATTTATTAGTTTAATTTAAATGACCAGTGTTGACAGTAATTAAGAAGTTTATTTGTCAATGTTTACATATTATAACCAGTGTCATGTTTTAATTATTACAATGGGTTAATGTTAATGTGCAAACATTGGTAATAAATAAAAGATTATCATCTTTATGTGTGTGTATGTTTATCTCTTTCTATATTTTGACCACTGATAGCAGGGAAAGGATGCAGGGTTTAATCTAGCTAGGAATCAATTAGGAAACCTGTCCTGTGAATGTGTGATACCACAGTAAGATGATGAAGACAGTATGTGTCAACTAAAGGCCAGATTAGGAGAAAATACAGCTGTGAAAATGTTAGAGCGCCCTATGAAAGCCTGGGCATGTTGTAACGTTGTTTATTGTTACAATGTTAACAATCCTGAAAGATGAAAGTAATATCAATAACAATTAGAAATGAAGAAAAGACTTGTGTAAATGTAATTCTACAGGAAGGTAGTTAAAATGGTTCAGATGCTATCTACTGCACACTGAACCCAACAGAACTTTGTATTTGTTAGCATTTGCGTTGATAATGGACCTTTTTCGTACTTTGAAGTAGAAGCTTTGCTGATGTGAACTCTTTGTGTCTAGTATCCTGACTTTTTCCTACACCTTTCCAAACCCTCTTAGTTTAGCTGATGTCAACCTACAAAGTTCTGATTGAGGAGTTTCCAGAAAAAGGCTTCCTTAGAATTGTGATGACTACGAATCTTTTATCATATTACCCCTTTACCCTATGCATGTGCTTTGTGGTTGGAACGCTGCAGTTTATTCTGTAAAACGCTGACATCAGCTTTCTGAGTTAGAGCCAAAGCATCTCCTGATTTATGAATGACATTCAAACCAGGAAGTGATGAGGTTTTCTTGGTTAATCTGCCACCTGGCCTGACAGTAGCATGGAGACAGGGTGATGGAACTGTCAGATGACCCTTCCACTCATCAGAATGTTTGTAAGAGAAAACCGAACAGAGTATATCATAACATTTGCAGCACTCAGATTCCTTAGGTCATTGATAATTCTGTGTGCCAGTGGTACTGATGGGGTTAAAGTACTGTACACTCAGCAAAAAGCTCACATTCATTAATACAAACTGGGGAACATCCACTAAGGATCAAATGATACAAAGTTTACAATATTTATCCATGAGAAATCTTTGCATGAAAAAAAAGGGAAATAAAAATTATAATGTCTCTCGCTCTGGTTAATGGTAAATAGGCAGCATATGCTCTGAATGATTTCACACTTTGTACAGGCCAGGGTGCGCTTAGTGTGAGTCAGACTGTATAATAAAGGTGTTTGCGGTTCTAAGCAGCATAGTGAGCTAAAATACTTCTGGTGGGCGGAGGTGTAATAGTACCACGAGCTTACATGCACATTTCAAAACGCGTCACCTCTCTGCACTTACCGACAGACATCCAGACGCTGATCAGCTTCTGTAGCTGCAGCCTGAGCAGACAACCAGTCAAGCGTTTGCCCTCTGTGTGTTCATATCTGGTTCTGGTTCTCTGCAGTCAGGTGGTGGTTAGAACTGCGACCCGGGGTCTTTCTGTGCGGAGTCTGCACGTTCTCCCCGTGTCTGCGTGGGGTCTCGGGCTTCCTCCCACAGAAGACATGCAGTTAGGCTGATTGGAAACTCTACACTGCCCGTAGGTGCGAGTGTGCGACAGACTGGCGACCTGTCCAGGGTGAACCCATAGCCAGCTGGGATAGGCTCCAGCCCGCCCGGCGGAGGAGGGTAAAAGATGAATGAGTTGTACATGAATCTAGTTATAGCAAATGTTCAGATAAAACCTTTATATAATTAACTTAAAGCAACTGTGCTGACAAAATAAGCTGAAACGTGATTATGACAGACCGAAAGCATACTCATAATCCCACTGTCAGCAAAACCTGTAACCTTCCAAGCAGAAGGATGTGATGAATGTACTTTCAGTTGTAACCGCTTTGTCACTTCATGGAAATGCCATTAATGAGCAGGTCACGATTCAGAGGAAGCGGTAGAGAAAAGGAGAAATAGGAGGATGACCAACCGGAGGAACCACATCAGCTTTTCAGGCCTTAAATATCTGACATTTCTGTCTATCAAGGAAAAGAGAGAAGACAGGAATTTGTTCAGTGGTTCAAATGGTCTGCGGTGAAAACCTATGATGGGAATCCTGGTCGCGGGTTCTAACTGGTCTGTTTTCATCCATGTCTAGATAAGAAGTTGATTTTTATGATGACTTTTGCGTTTTAAGATATTCACCAAGAAAAAGTTGACTCAATCCTATCAAATCAAAATCAACTTCAGTATTTTGTTTCTTACACTACTACATGTTTTATTATTATTCTATTGAACGTTACCTTCTCATGTTCCTCTGCCCAATCACTGGATTGGCTCCAGCTGCACGCGACGCTGATGCGGAAACGCGGTTCAGGTGATAGACAGACAGAGCAGCCGCCTGCGTTCTCCGGGTTCTAAGAGAAGCTAATGACGCTAATGCTAACGTTAGTTCCTTTAATACTGCTAGCTTGGATTTACGACGTGATGTTAACATAAAAGCTGGACATTTTCCGGAAGCATAAAATATCTTTATTTACTCATTTCACGAACCCATTGGTTAAACCAAACATTACCAACTCACCATTTAAACACCACCGCTAGCATCGAGTTAGCAACAACCAGTCGCTAAACCTTCAACGGAAAAGCAGGGGCGTCGACTATTGGCTGGAATCTGTCCAATCGCGGACGTTGTGGGCGGTGCCTCCCCGAATTGAATAAGTAATTTAAAATCTTGCACCTGATAGGAACAACTTTATATTAATATTCTGCTGGACACCTTTGGTTAATTAAGGAACTGTCCCCAAACACATGATAATTAAAAAATGAAAAATAAACAAAAGCCGTTGTCACGGCTCATTGGAAGAATCCAAAACTAGCAGAAGGGACAAACGCAGCTTCTTTCATTTATAAAAACGTTTATGCATAAAAGGTTCAGCAGTTTACAAATGACGGACAACGACAAGGCAGAGCCTCCCTTGAGTTCATGTATATACAGTAAAAAAGCATAATGGAATAATAAACCACCCCTCTGTGCAAGGCAACCTGTGTTTTTGGCTTTTTTAGAACAGAAACCGACATCTCTGACCAGTGCACATATTGTTAGAGCGATTATCTGCCGTTATTCCAGCTAATAACACTACTGTGAAATTACAGCTTCAGCTCCAGTCTGAACAAGGAGCCTGGTAGGAAATTGAAATGGAATTTTACACAAATAACCTATGACTTGAAATATTTCTTAACATTTTAGCTGTTTGTGGTTATATGTGATGAATCCTTAACTTGTCATCAATTCTTGAAAACAAAAGAAAACACTTTGTGTTGGAATGAGTTAAATTGGTCAAATGATGCACATAAACAGGAGAGTCTGTTTCTCTGGGCCCACCACAATTAAAAATGATCAAGAACTGATTTTGTGTGAACTGTTCATGTTTCTGTGTAGATGCCGAGATCCGAATCTGTCCATAACACTTCCTTTAGATGTTTCAGATCAGCTCTAAACCACAGTCACTGTCCCGGGTCAGAGCACGGTGGTCTCCGTCTGCAGGATGGACTGAGCTCTGGAGTTCCTGGGCAGCTGAGAAGAGTTTTCGTTGCCGTTTCGACTGATTGACGCGGCGTTGAGCCTGCAGTCGCGCCTCACGTAACGCTTGAGTGATAAACTCCTCCACGTCCTCCTCAGCTCGCTCTGAACCTGTTGACAGGCACAAGCAAAATGAGGGTCGGCGCCTGTCAGGAGATTTACTGTACTGCGTGGAGACTGACCTCGCTGTTGAGGAAGCAGTAAAGCACAGCAACTATCAGACCCTGGAAACACACACGCAAATGTCACCGGCTTGTGGATACATTCTTGCACTGTATTTGAGCAGGTTCAACAATTAAAACAGCATGATGAGATTTTATTTTGGGTAAATAAGTGTAATCTAGAGGCCTTTACTTTTCATATAAACCACTTCTGACTGCAAATGATCAACTAGAAGTCAAGACATTATTTGTTGTTCCTACAACTTGGATAGGCGACAAGACTTTTGTCAGGGAGTGTATGTGGTACCTGGAAGGACCCGAGGGCGAGTTCAAAGAAGATCTTGATTCGTTTCATGTTTTTATCGGCCGGCTCCATCAGGTAGACAAACACCACGTAGTTCACCCCAAACAGAGGAATGAGCAGGAGGGTGGACTTGGCCAGACGCCTGAGAGACACACACCCATTACACAAAGGTGAACACAAAGACCGCACAACAGGCTGAGCGTGTAGTAAACAGAACCTGTACTGAGACTGCTCGTTGCCTCCAACGTCAGTGCAGCGCAGTTTCTGCAGCAAGATGCGGATGATGCTGATGAACAGGACGAAGTTGATCTAACGTCACACACAGCAGAGACACAGAGCGATTAGAGCGTTGACCCACAGCAAGTAGGGAAATCAGGGCAGACATAGAACAAGGAGCGTAAAACCTACAATGACAGACGCCACGATGGGCCAGTCGATCAGTCTCCTAGGCACCGGGTTTTCATTCATCTCCCAGCAACTGGAACAAAAGAAAATATATCTGACAGGTTGTTTCAAATACGTGGCTGTATTATGAGAGGAGCGACGCCAGGGACAGATTCGAGCTGCCGTGCAAACAGGGGCCACTAGAGGTCGACATTTTCCTTTTAACAAGTGTTTTGAAGCCAGTCAGCAGGTTTAGAATCTCACTTGATGTCTTCGAGGTTTATCCTGCATATGATCCAAGCCACCACGAACACAAAGGGGATTCCTGAGAGAGAGGAAAGCGGGAACTGTTTAGACTCTCTGTCATGAGATGCCACGCAGGAAATACGACGCACGCACATTAACCAGCCGCGGGCCGTGCTAATGCATGAGGGAGGAAGAGGTGAAGGACGGTGGAAGAAGGTGTCACGCTGCAGAAGCTGAGACCAGGCGGAACTGAGCGAACACAGAAGCCTGCAGACTGTTTACACCTCAGCCTTTTATTTAAGGCTGGGATCACTTCATGGCGTTGGCACGCTGTCTGCCCGTCGCTCTACAAAGTGTGGTAGTGGTGTCAAATGCAAAGAGTTGATCACTGAGCATAGTGTAGGGATTATTCTAAAAGCTCGCCCCGTTCTTTAAGAAGGAAAGAAAAGGCAGCAGCCTACCCCAGCCGATGAGCATGTAGATGGAGAGGCGGGGCGAGTAGGTGTGGATGACGAGCAGCAGCGTGTGCAGGTAGAGACCCTCCACCAGCAGCCAGAAGAAGTTGGCCATGACGAAGTAGTTGAAGAAAACCAGGCTGGCTTTACAGCCCATCTGCAACGAGAACATCAGCGTCGCTCAGTCCAACCAACCGGAACCGAGGAAAACTCCTGTTTAACTCAAGGAGCGATGTGGTCCAAACAGCAGCGACTCTGCAGAGGATTAGAAGCTGTTGTTCTGTCTTTTCCTTCTACTTCTTTTCTAATCTACCGCTCGCTAGATAATAAACCTGCATGAGAATTAACTGCTGGGAACCACCGCTATCAGGGAGATGCTCTCTCTCAGCGAACATCTTCCACCCTTCATGCTGGGTTATAAACAGCGACAGCTAAATGATGAGCGTGTGCGTCGTGAGGTCACCAGCGACGGCGGAGTGCTGCAGTCTGTGTTTTCATCGTCTGAGAACAGCAGAGTGTCTTTGGTCAGCACGGCCACGGCTCGCAGCATGAACGACACGAACAGGTTCAGATGGATGTAGTTCCTCGTGCAGTGGAGCCTCCTGTAAACACACACACGTGCACGGAGGAATGTTAAGAAGTGTGTTTACGGACGGCGTCGGGGTGTGAATCCAGTGAAGGATGCGGTATCTAAACACGCCGATAGCCGAGAGAGGAGCTGGAGCCGAGCCAGGCCGAGACGCTGCTCAGCCTCACACGTGGACGATCCCCCTCACTGCTCTGATTTAGGCTCCAATATCTGGGAACTGCTGGTATTTCAGGACGTTTCGGTACCTGAAGAAACAGATGATGAAGGTGCTGGTGAGCAGCGTGACGAGGGACAGGCTGTGGCCGAGCGTAGACAGGATCTTCACCACCCTGTAGAAGACCAGCTGGAAGCACAAAACGGACAGAGCAAGACATCAGGTCGAATCCTACACTGCAGCGTCACATAACATCACTTATGTGCGAAGGTCCTCCGTGAGGACCAAGTGAAACGTGTGCTTGTCGTTGCGTGAGGCCTGCAGCTCAGTTAGGTTGCACAATTTCACAATAAGAGCAGGGTCTGGATCGGGATGAGGGTCTGGTCCATCTCAAAACAGCTTCACAAATGCTTCCACACACTCCCTGCGTCTGGACAGCGGAGCTGTTGTGCTGCCCGTCGTGAGTGTGTCAGCCCCTCGTCATCTATAAACAACATTCTCCACGTCTGACACCATCTGGTAATTAAGTGGACACACAACACACACACACACGGAGCAGATGTATACATAGATCTGCTGTATGTACGACCTCGTGTGCGAACTGTGGGTCCTTATCCACGAACACGCGTAAAAACCCTGACAGACCCAGAGAGTCTAAACCACCACCGTCACTAAAGAGCTGCAGCATCTACTGTTAGAATGACTACAATGTACAGAATATGAACCTAAATATTTATAAAGGTTCTGGTTCTCCCTCCGTGAGCCTGCACAGACGGGCCCAGCCTGGCATCAGCGTCTCATTCCTCTGGGAGCTGATGACCTGCTGGCTCTGGTCTGCTGCAGCCGCACTGCCTTCTATGTCCAACCACATCTCCAGCCATAAACTCTGGCTCGCTCGCCCTTTTCCTTCTTCCTCTCCAACATCACGCAATTAGAGCGATGTTGAACTTTGGGTTGAACGGCTTCCTGGCCCCAACACAAGCCTCCGTCTTCATCTGGCGTCCGGTGAGCAGGTTTAAATCAAGTGTCACCAGCAAAAACCAGAGGGACGTTCATCTAAATGAAGACGGGCATATTTGTTATGGGGTATATTCATAATAGGCTGAAGACGACACCTTTAGCTCTGTGCCTCCTTGGATTACAGCTCCACAAAACAATATCCCCTCACCCCACGCTGTGGCAGACGGCCGCCCACCCCGAGCCCGGCTCTGCTGGAGGTGCTTGGGCTGTGGGCTTTTGTTCTATTTAACTCCAGGGTTGTACTTTTGTCTTCATCAAGGCCCGACAAACATCACAATCCACGGACTGATAGAAAATTCAGGTCCAGGGCGACGCATTCACTCTAATTTCTGTTGGGTCATATTTTCACAAGCAGCTCTAATCCCAGGAGGTGGATTCTGTGGGTGTTAATCGGATTAGACAGAGGTTTGTGACGCGAGCACACGAGTCCGACGGAAGTGTGGCGCTGGAACACAGTGACAACCCTCACACTTACAGACACACAAAGACCTGCACCTCTCTGCGGGACTGAACATCAATCCACATTCTAACTAGAGCCGAGCGCCAGCGGTGACGTCTGGACTTGGCTGAATGTTTTCCAGATGGAAAACCTGTCGCTCCAACAGGAAGCGCAGCGAAGCTTCAGTGAGTGGGGCGACAACGGGACTCCCACACCTGAGGCTTCTGGCCAGCATCAGACTCAACCTCAGCTTTGAGCTTCTGCCGTTTAGTGAACGTGATTTGACAAAATAAGGACAAACATTTACAACTGGAGATGCTGCGTCGCTGGTCCTGGTTCTGCTGGTTGCTTCTGGAAAGCCTCTAAAACCTGCTAGTTACCTGCTCGTTTCAGGCTTATTATGACCCGTGGGTCCTGGAATGTGGCAGTGAGCACAAGCAATAACGGTGGAGGCCAGAGAATAAGCTCCGTCAGACGGGACGGCCCCCGGCGGTGCCGGACCCAGACCACGGCTGTGGGAGGCGACTCCATCCCACAAGCACCTGCAGCGTCCACGGGGTCAAACATTCAGACGTGTCATTCAGCTTCATAATCCTCGGCCGAATTTCCTCCAGTTTACCTTCATCTTGTGAAGGAGCCGATATGGGAAGGGACGAGGGGATTAGAGACCAGAGATCTGAGCTTCCGCGTCTGCGGGAGCAGCTTGGAGCCAGCGTCTCATACGGACCAACACGCAGCTGTTCTCCTGAATCCACAGAACGTCCCGTCAGCAGACAGAAAAGCTCGCCTGCACCAGCAGGTGGTGCTAGTCTGGGCTTTCACAACCTTTTACTTCCACCCTTGCTCACGGTGGTGTTGCAGTGAAAATACTCACTATTCAACGTAAACTGAAGGTTGAGTCATGGCAACTGGACTTCTTCTAGTTAGTAGAAACGTTTCACCACCTATCCAGGTGGCTTCTTCAGTCTGTGGGAAGTTGGTGGAGACCACTAATATATCCTCCAGTTGGGTTTCACTTAACACCTGTGAAGAATGGGCTCGTTATGCGAACAGAGGGGGGTGTGAGGGTAGTGAGTAGGTGTGAATCCTCAACTACCGTGACTCCTCCTACAAACATTAAAGGGTCGTTAAGTGTCTCCTTTGTGGGGGACGTGTGAAGTGGCCTTGATCTTCCTGGGCATAGTTGAAAGGGCGGCATGGTAAATGGGCGACAAATTGTGTCTGAGGCCCCCGCCTCTGTTGAGAGAGGGGCTGTTTACCTGGACATGTACGGCTTCTCTGACGCCTCGTTCAAACCACCTGTCTTCTCTGTCCAGAATGTGAACGTTGTTGTCATCAAATGAGTGGCCTTTGTCTTTTAAGTGGAGAAACACGGCAGATACTGGTCCTGATGTGTTGTTCCTCCTATGCTGGGCCATCCTCTTGTGTAAGCATAGGAGGAACAACACATCAGGACCAGTATCTGCCGTGTTTCTCCACTTAAAAGACAAAGGCCACTCATTTGATGACAACAACGTTCACATTCTGGACAGAGAAGACAGGTGGTTTGAACGAGGCGTCAGAGAAGCCATACATGTCCAGGTAAACAGCCCCTCTCTCAACAGAGGCGGGGGCCTCAGACACAATTTGTCGCCCATTTACCATGCCGCCCTTTCAACTATGCCCAGGAAGATCAAGGCCACTTCACACGTCCCCCACAAAGGAGACACTTAACGACCCTTTAATGGTTGTAGGAGGAGTCACGGTAGTTGAGGATTCACACCTACTCACTACCCTCACACCCCCCTCTGTTCGCATAACGAGCCCATTCTTCACAGGTGTTAAGTGAAACCCAACTGGAGGATATATTAGTGGTCTCCACCAACTTCCCACAGACTGAAGAAGCCACCTGGATAGGTGGTGAAACGTTTCTACTAACTAGAAGAAGTCCAGTTGCCATGACTCAACCTTCAGACAACTTGACCTGGATGAATGAGAACCTTCACAGACATATTCAACGTAAACATCTGCGTTATCCAATGGCCCTAAATGCAACACAGAACAAGAAACACTTTTTGCATTAAATGCTCGACTCGTGACCTGAAGAGGCAGAGTCTGCGGTTTCACATTTGATCGTATGAAAACTGGGTCAGTGTTTGGTTTCCCACCTGCTGAACGAAGCAGCAGCGATAAAACACCACAGGACGAAGATAAAGACTTTAGCACCATTGTGACTAGTGTGGTTTTCAAGCTCCGTCCTCAATCGCACGCTGATAACAGGATATGGAACCTGTTCACGTCTTGAAATGTGCTCACACACACTGAGGAAACAACGCGACGGAGAGATTTACTGGGACAGAGGCCTCGTTTGTCAGTGAAGCTGTGATCTCTGCTGCAGAGGTTGTTTGTCTCGTCTCCGTCTCGGTCCAGATCAGACTCCTGCACGAACACGTTGGAGGATGATAAATGAGGGAAGCTGTACAATTCTAAAAGGACGGGCGGCTCCCCCCACAAGCAAAACACAAACACTGACCTGCCAAAAAATGAGCTGCTGAGTTCGTTTCTCACGGAAAATCAACGGACGTAATCAGAAAAAGATTTTTGTAACCTATTAGTGACCTCCAGCAACTCAGGTCACAACTCAATCTGATTAATCAGAGAAAAGTAAATATATATTTTCTACGAATTTCTAATCAGTCAAAGCTGCAGCATTGTTGGACATGAAACAGATCCCATGACAGGATTCTCAGAACGCGACCTTAATCTGAGTCAGGTCACAAACCAGCACATGAAGCCGAGTCCAGCGGGATCCTGTGAACGTCGCCTCGTTACATTCCTCCGTATCGGTCACTCTTGTACTGAAGCTGCACTTTGACCCCATCTGAGCGTAATTAGGAGCTTAATGACTGACAGCAGCTGATTGCGGCGCTGGAGGCCGGACTCACCTCGGTGGAATCCACGGTGCTGTTGGACCAGCAGGCGGCGGTGATGACCGGGTAGACGTGTGACCAGCCGCTCTCTGTGCAGTTCCTGTTGAGGTGACCTGACGCACACACAGACGCCGGAGCTGAAACATTTCGTTTGAACAATTTGACAGAAACTGAACTAATCCTGGTAAAGGAATATTTTGGGAACGTCAGCGTGCGTGGAGTGAAAGTACAGCAGGCTGGAGGTCGTTTGACATTTCGGCAGCGTTTCTAAACACGCTGGACTTGTGTGTTTGTTAATGATGCTCTTAGCCAAACGACAGCTTGTTCACATAAACTTTTCCCAGCTGAGAGAACAGAAGCCAAACGAGCCCAAATACTGCAAGGACAGAAAGAAGCACATCAGACACAGGCTGATTCTTTCCTGTCAGGAGGCGTAAAGGAGCCTCCTGCACGTCCACGAGGGAAGCAACAGGCCGTTCCTCTGCAGACTCCTGGGAAGTGAAAGTTGAGCTGATATTCCACGTTTACGTCCGGTCTCGATGAAGCAGAGCAGGCGTGTGTGGACGCTCACCATTTATTCCAAACAGGACCTGGAACACGGAAGGGCAGGGGAGGGTCGTCACCTCCCCGGCCTCCGCGCTCGGCCAGCACAAGAAGTTGTCCCATTCTCCGCGACATCCTGGACACACACACAGAGCATCGGTCAGCGCTTCCTGTCTGGCCGCGCGGATCTGAGCGCCGCCGAACCAACAGATGGACCATGAATCAAGCTCACACAAAAGCAGCGGTGACATTTTGGTTAACACTTGAAAACTTCCTTAAACACAGCTGGATTAAGATCCTTAGAAAGAAGCACGTTTCAGAGGTTTAAGCAGGGTTCGACTCGGTTTCAGGTTCATGTTAAACTATGTCTTTATAGATTTTTATTTACATTTTATGTCTGTCAATAAAAAGCATTTTGTTCTTTTAGTAACAACAGCTGGTATCTGGTGGTTTGTGCTCCAAGTAGCGGCTTTTCCACACGTCCGTGTCAACACACAAGCGTGAGAGAAAAGCCACAGTTCACAAGCTGCAAACTGCACAGATAAAAGCCACAACGCTGTTCTATCGCTGTGTCGAAAGACTCAGGCGCTCGTGACCTTTAAGGAGAAGATGATGAGATACGCGTCTCCGTGCGGCCAGACAGATGCTGTAAACATCACGTAGAGGCAGACGTATAGAATGTTACTGATTATGTTCGTCTACACGACGTACTAGCGGCCGGGCAGACCAGAGGTGGCTCCGCCGGGCCGGTGCCCCCCAGCCCACGTCCACTAACTTCTAGTCTGCACGAGCAGCTACTCGTGTGCGTGGGTGGACTTCCTGTAGTTCTCTTGACCGTATTTGGCTTGAAAGGTAAATAAAGGCTTGAAAACGAATGTGTTGCAACGAGGCGCGGACACACCCTCCTCCTCTCACACGAACGTGTCGACGCTCCATCCTGCCTGCACCTCCTGCGGGTCGCGGGGATTTCCGAGCGGTTTTAGTTCGTACCTGTGCTCGCAGACGCCTGCAGCTGCAGCTGACACGCGCTCCTCGCTCTCTGCATCTCCCACTGGACCTGGCAGTTGGGAAACTTTCCATTAACCTGTCACAACCAGAGGAAACAAATATTATAAATATTATCTCCAGCATGAACAAAGCGCCGGCATCAGTCAAAAGTTCAGCCTCGGCCGCACGCTGCCGTTTGACGAGCGCCTCCGTTGCCTGGACTAAAGTTCATGTTTCTGTAATCTGCTCACCTTCTGCCTGTATCTTTTTCCAGGGAGGGGGCTTCAGATAAATGGTGAATTCATGGCCCTGAGCTCACAGCAAACTCGCTTCATATCTTTGTTTCACCCGTTTCACACAAAAAAGCAGGAATGTGTTCAAAGTCGCCATCAAGTCTGTGCTGGACAAACACCTGACATGTCGACACAACAGTCAAAACCAGCTCCGAGCTTTAGGACCTGGAACTGTTTCAGATTTCACTCAGACTCTGCGTCTGACATGGATTAAGCGCTTTACGCGGACCATCCCGTCACCTGGACAGAACTCAGCGCTGATAAACGTCTGCCATCCGGCGCGTGTCCTGGTACGGCCGACGGTAACCATGGAGACGCCGTCAAACAGAGGGCAAACAAAGGGCAGCGTTAACAATCCGCACAAAGTAGCAGCCAAACAAAGTGATGTGTCAACTGGACTTCACTGCGTGCGTGTGCTGGGAGGTGTGTTTGCACAGAGATCTGCTCTGCAACGAGCACCTGAACACAGCGTCAGCCACCCAGCATCACGTCTGTCAGCCGATGCAACTCACTCCGTGGATTCCCTTCACAAATTCTGGGGCTTTGATTTCATGTCCGCCAATAAAAACTCACCTGTGATGTCCTGCGAACGTACAAGAACCGACGCAGCCGACTCCTATAAATAGAAAGCAGCGCAGGCCAGGGATCAAACCTCCGGCCTTATTTAATCCACCGCAGCCTAACAAACAACATAATCTCTCTCATAACGAGCTTTAACACATCGGTTACCAAGCAGAGAATAACGAGTTCCGGATTAAACCAAAGAACGTTTTCAGGTTGTAATCCTGGAAAATATTCAGAAAATAAAAACACCTGCGTCGAAATCTGTGTCATCAACGTCATTAAAGCCATTTAATGTTGAGTCAAGGCTTGAAGCTGAAACGACTCCCCTCCTGACATTTATGTGTGTTTAAGGGTAAATTGCGGCTGAGCTCATAAAATTCTGGTGCAAAGACCAAGAACTGAGCTGCAGCTATCGTCAAACTGACTGACTCACTGGTTTCTTCTCGTTCCAGCCACAGGATGACGCTTTGAGCCCAGACGTCCACCTTGACCTTTACCCGTCAGCAGGTCACAGAGCGGAACCGTTAAACTAGCCACCAAAATGTTTACAGCGCCTCCGTTTTCCTGTTGACCAGAGACCATGATGTGAACAAACTAAATAAAAGAAGCTGCAGGACCAAGACATCTAGGAGAGACTTTCATCGTGTCTTTCCTCTAAACTATTAGAAAAGGCGTCTTTTAGAAAGTGTCTGTGGAAGGTGTGGGAAAAAGCTCTAAAATGCAAAGTGTCCGTTTAAAACTCGCAGACTCGACTAGAACTAAACCCTCACGTCCGACAGTAAACACTGAACAAGACATGACGCTAAAAACACTGAAAACACGAGGACGCTGGGAAAACTGCACAGCGACTGGAACCGCTCCCCGAGAAACAGCATTTTCTCTACTTTAAGTGGAGTTTTTGGAGGAGCTGACGTCAGCTCCGTGTTATGCGCTGAAGTAAAATGTGAGTAAATCATCCACTTGAGTCTGGACCAAAGCCGAGGATCCAAATCCAGGCTCTGAGCTCAGCCGCAGTAAAACACGGGCCGTCAAGAGGCCGATGGGTCGGAGGCCACTGCAGACCAGACATTCCTGCACAGACCGAGCTCATCCTCATCTCAGCCCAAGTCTCCAGAACAAAAAGCTCCAGACGCAGATGTCTGGTGACGTCACTGCGCGAGCATTAAGCAACGTGATGCTATAAACACATTAACACTGGGGTGAATCCTGTTGAGCAACACTGGACGCGGCTCCAAACACAAACTTCCACAACGTTTAAAGTTTTACACCAGACGTCTAAACGACTCAACGTATTGATAAACGAAGCACTGACCGCGTGGATGACGTTGATGAGCAGCAGCAGCGCGAGCAGGTGCGTAAAGGTCATGGTCGCGCCTCATCCAGCGGAGGATCGGATCCACCTGAGCGGCAGCTCGGCGGTCATCTGACCGTCATCCTCGGCGGGACACGCGGTGGAGACGCGGTTCTGCTGTCGGTCCTTTACGCGGGTTCACTGTGGCTCAAGACAAGAGGATTAAACTTCGCTCCACGAATTCAGCGTGAAACATGTTCCCCGAGAGCAACACGAGTCACCTGAAACAGGCCGAACCACCTGCGACCAGGCGGCGAAGGCGTGTTCTGATAAGTTCCGCGCGCTGTGAGAGGTGGTCGCTCTCTCCCAGCCTCATATCAATGCGCGCCTCCGGCACGCGCCTCCCTCACGAGGACACCCCGGACTCGCGCGCGCTCCCGGACCCGAAAGCGTGTTTTAACGGGAAACTTAAACAGCGACATCTTCTGGCGGCTCCTGGAACCGCAGCAAACACGAGTAAAGGTTTCCGCGCGGGGGCCAGATTATTAGGGACACCTGGTGTCTCGTCGTTGCTCGCTGCGTGATCGTTGACTTTATTTTGCGCTGTGACCTAAACGTATTTGGCCTGACTTCACACGGAGGCTCCTCCCTGAAGCGTCTGCCCTCCTCAGAGAATAAACCCATAAAACCTAAAAGAGCTTAAGCATCACATTCAGCCAGAAGGTTTTCACAGATGTTCTCATGTATTGAAATCTGTGCTGCTGACGTCAGTAAAGGTTTGAAATAGTTTTTCATTGTTGAGTCTTTTCCCTCAGCGTCACCTGTTTGTTAAACCATGAAATAAACCAGGAGCATCCAGAGACGCTCAGCGACTGTGATTTACAGACGAAAGAATGGAGGGAGAGTCCGTGTATCAGCTCGACCCATCGACTCAGCCCACACATCATCCAGTCATTTACGACCCTGATGCTGGAGCTCGGAGGAATGCTTTTACTGCAGTTACAGGCCAGAGAGAGTGAAACCCACAAAGAAGGAAACGAGTGTTTATGATGTGTTTGTTTGTCCGTTTGTTTCACTTTATGAGCATTTCTCTAAATATTGTCTTCTTGTATAAACTCTTCTTTCCTTTGCTCATGTGTTTATGTTTTATAGTATCAGTGGGATGGAGGTCGGTCACGGAGCCAATAAAACCACAGCAGCTCTGGGAAAACTGGAGACAGAGGCAGATACACTTTGACCCTTCAATCATCCTTTAGTCTAAACAGGATTTTCACCTGTGTGAACATCTGGTTCTTCTTTTCTCTTCACTTCCTCCTTTAACTTTGCAGTTTTGAAAAACAACACTGAAATCAAACTTGTTTTAGGTTTGAATTTGTTGACATGACCTTCCTAGTGTGATGCCAAAGGTCCAGATGCTGCAAACATTCACGAGTGGTCATTCCACCAAGACCGAGACGCCAGATGCATTGTGGGTAACTCTTCCTGTTGTGGCTGGTGACACAGGCGAGTTGCTTCGGGGGATGCAAGTCATCCTTTAGTCCACTGCTAGTTATCGGAATAGTTTGGAAAGAAAGAAACTACAGTATCTGGATTAAACTTCCTCTTTTCATTTTGAATTCATTGCATATAAAAATGACTCAGCTGAGGAATGTGCAAAGGAATAAAATCAGTTAATAAAACAAGTCTGCGTTTTAGCCAACCAAAGCACTTTATTGCACTGTATAGTGTGACAGTGAGCCGACAGCAGGCTCTTATAAAAGTGTCATTTCATCTTTTATCGTGTACAAAACAAGTCACACACACTTTAACCGTACAAAATCAACACTATTTACATACACTATACACACTCACACTCACGCCATGCAGTCGGGTCCCGTCCAGACTCGTCCTCGGGGTTTGTGACGGGTTCCTTCTTATCCAGCATCCTCCACCTCACACACACACACACACACACTCAGGGACTGAAACATGGCCGCTACGCTGCTACCAACAAACCCAAACAAGCACTAAGCAACTTCTGATATGCATAAAGATGTTTGTTTTTCTTCTGGGTAAAAAGATGAGATGAGTGAAGCAAAGAACGATGTGATGACGCGATGAGATCATTTATCCACAAGGATGTAAACAAATATTTATGAATCAATATCATTTTTCTCTGTAACCTGCAGCGTCAGTGACAAACAGGTTCATTTACTCCCGTAACACTGACGATAATTAGTTCACAGAGGACCAGGTTTTCCTAATCCTGCTCTGTGGATAAACTGATTTACGTTAAAACTTTTCATATATTTCTTTATACTTAAATCTTTCTTTGCGTTAGTGCACATAAGGTGGTAGCTGCTGTACCAAAGCCCAGAGGATGTTCTTTACTCAGGTATCTGAGACACCTGCAGACAGAAACGCGCTTCGTGGCTCGACGGCAGCACAAAAAACGCTGCATCCAGCCAACAGAAGCAGCGTCACCGTCGCCATAGCAACCTCTCAGACCCGGCGGCAGCTGACAGGGGTTCCCAAGGCGACGATTGAGAGTGACGGACAGGACACCAGCTGCGGAACATGTTTTAACTTTTTTAAATGGGTCGTTGTCTAATCCGCCACCTTCTCTCCACATTGGTTCATCACCAGGACACTAATGGCTGACGCATTCAGCCCTCAGTCAGATTAGGCTGTGTCTCATATTAATGATGTCAGGACTATTTTTCGGACTGTAGCCGACGTGCGGGACGTGAGGTGTCGGACGCTGAACTTCAATCCCTGCAGTGAAGAACGTCCTTTTGGCCGTTATTGCTACAATAGGAGCTTTTCTGTATTCGTCTGGATTCAGAGCAACTGAGGCTCTGGGACGATTTTTTCCCCATAAACTCCTTTTAAATATGTTACTAATATTCTGTCTTTTACATGAACACAGTGCACTTTGCTTGTTGAGCTGCTTTGGATGTTTCACAGGCTGAATTTCACAGGTGTTTACCGTCATTTTAAAGTAAGTGACAGAAACTGACAGATGAGGAAAAGATCCTGTTGAAAATAAGCTGTGTGGTTTTTAACTCATTTACATCTTTACTATAGGTAGAGACTCTAAACTGTGCTGTAAACATAATGTAAAATACACAGGGCTCCAAGTGTCATTGACCCACATTTAACCCCACGTTTGGCCTTTGTTAAAAGGGGTCAAAGGTTAAAAGACTTCAGCTGGTTTTGATCTCCAACCCAAAACTAAACCCGACTGGACACAAACACGGCGCGTCTGTGTGTTTCTACAGCTGTGACTGCTCTTAACTGATCTGCTTGAAATCAGGGTTGAATTCACACTGAAACGTCCCCGTCATGCAGACCGATGGACTCACGCCTAGACAGACACGCACACGCACACACAAACACGCACACACACGGGGAGAGCTGCATATCGGGGCTACTACACCTGTGTTTTAGGTACCTCTCCATATAGATTATTATGTCTATGTACAATATTTATATTTTTACAGGAATCTGGCTGCCCCGGTTCCAACTGAAGTAATACCACAGAGTTCTCACTTCGACCAGTAAAACATGAGGACACACACAGTCTCTCGTGAACTTTGACCTCCTGCGACCTCTGAAGACGTCGCCCCAAACACAGTGTTCCCCTAAGGCTTTCTACAGTGACGAGCTCCTGGTAAGGGTCACGAGAATGAGCGGGGGTGTAAAAATGAGCGATCAGCCAACCAATCAATCAATCAATCAATCAGCACAACACAACTGTAAAGTAAGCGGACAATTGAAGACCACATCGTACGCAGGTTCAAAAATACAGTACATCTTGATTTTGGGAAATAAACGAACAACGGCGATATGCACATCCAGACATGAGCCCTCTCTCTCTTTCTCACCCACACACACACACACACACACACACACACTCTCAGGCTACATGTTGTAGGCCACGTAGATGGGGTCCAGCTGGTCTTGTAAGAAGCCATCGCGAAGGTGCATGCGCTGTTTCTCGCCGCGGGAGTTGATGGGGATGACGCCGATGTCCGTCACCACCACCACGCCAACGATCAGGTAGTGCTCCTCCAGCACCGCCTTGGTCACCATGGGAACCAGGTCCAGGGCTTCCTGCTCAGAGCCTTCCAGCTCTACCACCACCACCAGCAGGTTGGTCCAAGGGAAGACGGCGCTGAAAAGGACAAACCCAGCGTCTGACTTATTATCTGTTCTTTTAGCTGCCTTAAAGCTGCATTAAGACATTTCTGGCCACTAGGGGGCAGAATATCCAGAACCTGGGGGACGAGGACACCTGGCTCTAATTTCTGCTTCCAATGAACTGATGACCCCAAAGTTCCTAGAGGTTCACATACCTCTGCTACATTTCAGTGATGAATGAGGTAATGCTTGATGAAGGACCCGAGCCGGGACCTACCACTCCATGATGCTCTTGTGTGCACGGATGACGGATGTCTCGATGTCGATTGGATGGTACCTCATCCCCCGCAGCTCCATGGCCTCCTCCAGAGATCCCACCACGAACAGAGCGTCGTGTCTCTCTGCTCAGAGAAAAGATTCACCGTGAGAGAACAGACTTGAGCTGATACAGAAATGCAAGACACGGAGACCGACTCCACCTCCGTTGGCGTCTGTGAGCTCGGTGCGGCGGAGGAAGCCCAGGTAGCCCGTCCTGGCCCAGACCGTCTGAGTGTCTCCAAAACTGAGTCTGGAGTTGAAGTGGTCGGACTGGAGGACCTCCTCACCGTAACCGCTGTAGTAGCCGCTGCCGTTGTGGGCGCTGTGCACCCAGATCTGCAGGACAGCGTTAGAGGCGTGAGTGTGAGGTCTGAGCTCAACCTGGCTTACGTCGCACGACAGACGGAGCAACTTCGAACCTCTCCGAGGTGCGAGTCTCCCAGCGGGCCCTTGGTCTCCGGGTTGGCGATGATGATTCGAACTCCGGGCAGAATCTAAAATAAGCACATCACAATAAGTTAGACCGGTTGCCATGGTGACAGATTCTCTGAGTCTCACCCCTGGTTGATGCAGCTGTTTAACATTTAACATACGGTTCCTGACAGATCTGATCCCAGATAACAGTTTGTTGTTGAACACAACTGAGCAGATGTGATCACACCCCCAGGACATGTTATGCCACCATCAGAGGGGCAGGACGACTCGTGTGGAATCCTCCCACAGCCGATCGATGAACGCAGCGCCCTGTTTGTGCGTCAGCGTGGAGGAAGGCGAGCGCGTCATCGAACTCCAAGAAAAGATCTGTCGCCCCAACATGTGCAGACTGGCCAGCAGACCCGTCCACGTGACGAGTGGTTCGTCCGGCCGCTCAGTGATCAGCTTGTTCCTTTCACTTCAGCTCCCGTCCTCTGAGTTCTCTGGTCTGTGGCCTCGCACCAACTCACTACATATTTTAACGTGTGTCTAATAAATCAGCCTCTCGTCGTGTCCCAGCTCTGCCGCTTTGAATGTAGATGTTATGCGGAGCCGTCTGTCCTCCCGCTGACCTCGCTGATGGAGCGCGCTCAGTTGCTAAGAGATCTGTAATGAAGCTGCAGTGAGTTCTGCTCAGAGACCAGATGAGCGCGGAGGAATTCACTCCTGGATTAAAGCAGCACATTTAGTCCAGCGGAGGACGGTTGAGATTAGCAACATGTGTCTTAGCAACAAGGCTTCAGAGATTATACCTGAAAAGGTTCGCATCTCTTTAGTTTCTCCTCGAATAAGTAACTCAGGTGTTGACATCACAGCACTTTTTACATCATGGCGACAACTCAACCAACACAATCAGTAGAACAAAGTTGACATGTCTTCCTGCTTCAGACACAATGTGCAAAAGCTGCTTTCACTAACGTTAAATATGCTGTTGAGCACGAGGAGGCATTTGTTCTAGATTAGATAACTGCAGTCAACTGTTGCTTCCTGCAGTGATGGGAGGCCACTGCTGGGGAATCAAGGCCGATTTGCACCGTTACCATTTAAAAACCGAGCGTTTCAGAGCAGCATCTGATAAGTGAGATGTGATCCTTTCTCCGCCCACACGTCCACAGACAGATGGATGATTCAGGCCTTCTTGGTTCCAAACCTGCTGTCTGACTTGACTCACTGAACGTGGGAGGACGCGCAGAGAAAGCAGAAATAGTCCTGAGATCTTCTGTCAGTTTGCTGCTTGTCTCACGGCTCTGAATAGCCCCTGCGGTTCTGAGCGCGTCCCGCTGGACTCGTTTACACAGAAAAACAACTTCATCTGATTAGCGCTGCTGAAGCGAACGTGTGGGTTTTACTTTGAGCTCGTTAACTGCAGTCGTGTACGGATAAACCTGAATGTGGAGCAGCTCACCTTGCCAGACTCCATTAAGGGCAGACTGTGAGGAGAACCTCGCTCCACCAGGCGAACCCTGAAACACACACGCAGACGTCAGACCTGAGCAGTGAAAGGACAGAAGCGTAAAGGGACGGACTGTCGCACCTGTCGTGGCGTAGAGCTCTCATGTCCACATACACGGTAGTGGGGTCTGGTCCTGAAGTGCCCTGCAGCCAATCACAGTTCACACACGATGAGTGAACGCACTGAATCCTGGGAGCTGCTGAGCTTTGGGAGGTGCGGCGGCGCTTACCTGCAGGCAGATGGCCAGGTTGACCCTGCAGCCGAAGGCCGTGCTCACCGACCGCGGGTGGAGGCCGAGGTCTTTGAAGAGTTTGGAGAAAGAGTGTGTGAGCGACATCCGGGGCCTCTCCTCCGCCACCACCACGCAGGCCCGGACCCGGGACAGGTCCAGGCCCCGAGCCTGCAGGACAGACACAGACGGCTAAGCTGACAGCTGCAACCAAGAGGGTTTTAGACCGTCAGTCAGTTTATTAGAGGAGTGGAGTCAGTTGCAGAGGCAGAGGCTGCTGTCAGGGCTCTGCTGACTCCACCTGTTCACCGGCCAAAGTGTCTACACAGGCGAAATAAAGGAGGTGACGCTTCTGAGCGTAGTTCAGGTCATGAGTGAGTTTCTGCTGATCACCATCATTAAAACAATCACGAAGGCCTGACGGTCATCAAACTAACACATAAACAATGTCAGCGACCTCAGAGCAGAAACTGGAGAATTAGTTCAACCGGGGGTAATAAGCCTGGGACCGACCTTCAGCGCCTCGGTCTGCAGGCCGAGTCCTTTGGTGCAGAGCTCCATGACGCTGTAGGAGCAGAAGGTGTCTCGCACCCTCATCTGGCTGACGGCCAGCAGCCACAGCGCCGGGTTGGACTCCAGCTCCACCGGGGGGATCAGGATGGACTGGTGGCCGGAGTACACGCTGCAGGAGACACAGCCACACAAACTCTTTACCTCTAATGTGATGAGACGCAATAAAACCAAAACGTAGCCGTGATACGATGAACGTCCTTCTCCGTCGGATCCAGAATCCAGGGAGCCTAAACCGCAGGGTCGTATTTTATAACTATCAGGTGCAGGTGTGACTTATTGTTGCGTTAAAGTCACGGAGGGAGACGAGATGGTCTCATACCGGAGGTGATTTGCAGCCGGTTGTGTTTAGACGTTCAGCAGCCGACGCCGCTCCAGCCAAGCTCAGGATTTATGAGCAGAGCACATAAAAGTAACCAGACCTAAGATATGGACCCAGGATTTAAGATTTAAAGAGTCACCGAGGACCCACAGAGTGAATCTCTGGTATTTGAGGAAACCAGACGACCTCACGTGAGAGTAACAGAGACCAAACCTTCTAGGATTCACTGCACTGACAGATGAGACCTGAGCATTTTTATAGACACATAAATATGATTTGCAGCGGACGACCATCTCATTTTAAATGCACAGACATTGTTGCTGCTCGTTTCGTCTCCTCGCGGGCAAACGGAGCCAGAATCTCTCTGGCTACTGAGGCACCAACCTGCAGAGACACCAGAGGACGAAGCCGAGGCCACAGTAAGGGTCCAGGCAGATGGCCACTTCTCTGGACGGGTACAACTCGCACTGCAGCTTCACCGACCGGCAGAAGGCTCCGACTGCATTATGGGACATCTGGAGACAAAGAAGGACGAGAGACAAAGAGAGAGAGACAACAACGCACAGAGACGAACACACAACAGAGCAGAACCGAAAGTTAATATAAACACAAACACGTGAGCTAGTGATGAGGATCAACGCTGAGCCGACCTGGACTCCGGCCAACATCCCCGTGGTGGACACGCTGAAGTCCAGGTAGGCCAGACCGTCAGGGTTGGTGGGCTTATAGAGCGCCGGAGGCTTCTTCTTTGGCAGGTCGTCTGCAGCACACACACACATTCGTTTTATTACACCCGAGAGCACAGTGTTTCTGAGCCACTGGCCTCACGCTGAACCCAAACTGCAGCAGAAGATGAAACTGGACCAAACTGTAGCGTTAAAGCAGAAAAACTACTTCATGGCTCAAACTTTTCTGTTCTGGGAAAATGAGGCGTTGAGGTCGCTGTTAGAGGAGCTACAGTACCAGTGTCCAGGACCGGAGGCCAGTTCCTGATGTCCACGGTGGCCGTGGCCTCCTTGGAGCGCAGCAGCTTACAGATGACGGCGGTGGTCATCACACAGGCCGAGTGGCTGACCTGTGGACAGACAAGAGGAAGAATATTCAGCCTACGCGTCCCAGAGGTCAGAGGTCAACCAGTCAACCTGCTCGACGTTTTTCCCAACACGCAAACACAGAAAGTAAGAACAGGAGGATCTGACAAACAATCTCTGACCTCAACGATCATCTTGACTGTGGGCAGGGTGGTGGAGATGTTCTGCGGGTGAGGCGGCCGCACCGTGATGGGAACGCAGCCGGCGTACAGGCAGCCGTAGAAGGCCGCGATCAGGTCGATACCTACAGACAGACAGACGGTTCAGGTCAGTCCCGGCCGACGCTCAGCTGAGCTCGGCTCACGACATCTCTCACCTGGTGGGTAGACCAGAGCCACGTGGTCTCCTTCCTGCAGACCTCCTCTCTCCATCAGCAGAGCAGCCACTCGCTCTGCTCGCTTATGGAGCTGCAGACAGGTGAGGGAGCTGGACACCGCCCCCTAGTGGAGGGAAGGACAGAATGACGAGGAGTCCTTCTCTTGACTGCGTTTACTACGCTATGAAACCGTATGGACATGTTTTGTTACCCGGGAGCTGAGCAGCGTGTAGAGGACGTGGTCCGGTGTGGTCTGAGCTCTCCACTGCAGAACCTCCGACAGGAACAGGAACTGAAAACACACACCGGCGTCAGATCAGGAGGAAACTCATCTGAACTGAACCTACTGAACTTTACACAAACAGTGAGGGCAGATACAAAACAAACTCGCCTTTTAAATTACATCAGCACATCAGACCTGAATAAATCTCCAGGTCTGCTTGTGCTTATTCGCCAACTGATCCTCATGGCGCATGATTGTTTTATAGCGGTGCTGCCTTCAAAGCGGCTTAAAGCCATAGGAAAGAATCTGACAGCGGGTGAGAAACGATCTGCTGACGCCCCAAACAGCTGGTGAAGGCAGAGACTGGGCTGCTGAGGAGCTTTATCGGTTCCCTAACTAACTGGAGTTGATCCAATGTGTCAAGGTTTCAAATAAAACAGCGCTGTTCTATGAAATTAACGTTCTAATATTTTCATGGAGAGTCTCACCTGGTCGTTGTCGTCGGTTTGTCCTAAATCTCTGCCGCTGGCCTGAGCGATCCTCTTCCCTGACACCAGATTCCCCACCATCACGGAGGCAGGTCCGATCTCTACACACACACACAGGCCCGTTAGAAAACACGCCGCGCACGGCGTCCGTGTTCACGCCTTCCCTGTTCCCACCTGGCTGCTTCTGCCGCGGTTTGGGCAGGTTGGTGACGCACGTGTGAGGGCACATGAGGACGTTGCAGGGGTGCAGCCCCCCCTCCAGGTACAGCTGCTTGATCTCTGACAGGTGGATCCCGCCCAGAGGAGTTTTGGGCAGCGTGTTGGCCGGGACCAGAGCCAGGCAGAACACGCCCACGCCGTGGATGCTGTCTATGGCCTGAGAGGGAGCAGGGGAGGGATGGTTATCTGATTACGGCTTAGCTTTACTAGTGAGCCTGTGAAACTGTGGTGTGAGGTGACAGACAACATCAGATTATAAAATCCAGTTTAAGTTTAAACTGTCTTAACGCTAGAGAACCGACCTGCAGGACGCGGCTCATCCACTGGAAGCTGTCCTCCTCCGTGGAGTCGGGTCTCTGCTCGGCCACGACCACGATCCTCTCGTCCCTCAGCACCGTCACGGAGAACACCGCTATCCTGCCGCGGCAGAGAGGAAGGTTCAGCACGGAGCCGCTCCGACAGAACTTAAATGTTAATTATTGATCGGTATCGGCTACTGATCAATTATGTAACGTTACACTTTAGGTCGAGGCTTCTTCCAGACACGCTGCCCACCCTGGGGTTCGCCCAGTGCTGGTCTGCAAACATTCTCACAGCCGCAACCAAGGCTTTGCCAAACTCAAATTTGATATGAACCAGAAAACGCGTGTGAGCAACAGCCTGAAGAGGGAGCGAGCTTCAAATATCTGACTCACGCTGCGATTCCTTTAGATCCCCGGGTTTCTGAGCTACTTGCGTCTCATCAGAGGAGCGCAACAAGAATCTTAAACAGCTTTGACAAATTAGACTCAGTGACTGAGCAGAAAATGGTGAATGTCTGCTGGAGGCTCGTTGGCTCTAAGATGGAGGCTCCACTGCAGAGGCATTAGTTTGCTCAGTGCAGGTGCTGCACCGCACCTCTGCAGCGGTGAGACACAGCGTAAAGACGTGAAGACTAGGACATTACGAAGACAAAATGACAGACAGGCAGCAATAAAACCACAGACTCACTGAGGCACATGCTTCAAAGCAAACAGCTGCTGCGACTGATGCTCCTCGCACACGCTCACCTGCCCCTGTAGACGAATTTCATTGGCTCCACCGCCAGCGCCGTGGCAACGATGTCGTCGGCGTTGTGTCTGCGTCCGCTCACCATGATGAGGCCGTCCATCTTGCCGGTGATGAAGACGAGGCCGCCGGGGCCGATGAAGCCCAGCAGGCCGGTCCGCACGAAGGCGTACTCGCTGATCAGGCCGCCGCTGGAGCTCACTGGGTAAACCTGCAAACGCATGTGGGTTCAGCTACGGTCGCCATGGCAACAGGTCAGCACCGAAACCGAGAGTCAGTCAGGCATCGCTGCATTTTCAACACTATTAATAGCGTCACACAGGTATTATTGGTGTTTCAGGATCATTTATTAAGCTAAGTATATGATGTGAAGCCACAGTTTGGTGAAGGAGCAGCTTGACTGCGTTTGGCTGGTAAACGCTGGTTATTATTAAAAAAACTAATGTTTGACTAATGATGGCAAATATAAAAACAATGATAGAATTCGTGCTGTGCCCAGTTCATTTCTCTTCCTTCTAAAGCAGTGGAAGGAGACATTCTCTCTGACGAGCTCACCTCAAATGTGTTTTTGGTCATGCCGGTGAGGCCGTAGTAGGAGGTGCCGGTGGCGATGGAGCACACACACAGCTCGCCGATCTCGTCCGTCTGACAGAGCTGAGGGACGCCTTCAGGTTTCACCACGCACACCAGGCCTGGAGCAGAGGGAGGGAAGCACAGCGTTGGCGCTTTGAGAGATGAGATTCCTCCTGCTTCCTTTTTTAACTCGCCCGTTTTTCTCTCAGGGCAGAGAAGTGATGATCTGACTGTAACGCACCTGTTTCACAAACTCACATTTCTCAACTCCAGGGCCTGAGCTTAAAGCAGCTTGAGGTCACCCAATTACGCTACAAGACGGATTTCACAGACCCACGTTGAACTTAGCCTAAACCACTTCCAGTATTTTCTTCCTCCTAGTTGTGGTGCAGCAGGTGTAGTGACTGTGGCTGTGGGACGTCTGCACATGGTCACGTTTACCACTGTGTTACGTCACCTTTACTCTTTACTCGTAGGCGGCGGCTGCTACCGTTCACCCTCCTCACGCTAAACAACCAATAACTGGATTATTAGTCTGACCTGTGCCGCAGCCAAGTTTACATCGTTTAGCAAACAGTGTGAGTCGTGTCCATGGATCCGCCACAACCACGGACTGTACTTTGCATCACTGTACCTCCTGGGGTGACGGTGCCCACGTCCTGCACGGTGAGCACGGACAGACGTTCCTCCGTGTCCACCCGCACCACCCCGTAGCTCAGGCCCTGCATGGAGAGCACGCCCCGCCCCGGAGGCTGGCTGCTGTCCTCCACTGGCCTGGACACAGGAAGCATACACGCATCGTCATCTGCTCCTGCTTTGGGTGTTGTTGATCGTTGGCGTGATTACTGAGCTCCACCTCTTTGTGTGTGTTGCCGTGCTGCACGTACACTACGGGCTGGATGCGTTTGCATAAGTGTGTCGAGGCTGTTTGCATATGTTCGTGTGCACATTTGCATAAAGTGAGGCTGTGTTGCCGCGCGCTCACCTCCTGATGGCCACGGTCAGAGCCTCGGGCGAGCTGGCACAGGGACAGATGACCTCAGCTCTGAGCCCTTTGGTCTGAAAGACGTTGAGGAAGGCGTCGCAGGAGGAGATGGACCCTGACGCACAAACACAACAAACCATCGGAAATGAATCAGCTGCGTCATGACCACAGTTAGAGCAGACGCAGTAACTTGAGGTTCATTCAAGGAGGCTTCCACAAAGATCTAAGAGTTGGATGCTACAACGTGTTAAACCGCATTTGCCAACCACACAAACACTACACAACACGAAAACCGTGTACTTGTTTGTTTTGGACTATTAAAGTATGTTTCGTGTTTTGTTGTCTTAATGTCCCTGAAGCTGTTTCACCACCTTCCACAGATAAAGCAAAGTGTTTCACCCTGTCACCAAATCACAAATGAAAGCCTTAACTCGTCCCTCGTGCGTTTTTTCATCAGACACCATCTTCATTTATTGCATTAAACAGAAGGTGTTGCAGAAAGTGTGATTATACTGTGACGCCATGGAACCAGGCCAGGCTTCCTTTCATCATCAATGGGTAAACGTGTCAGCAACGGTGGAAGATACGCGGAGGACAAACATTCACCACAAACGGCCGAAGGTGGAAGTTGAACGCAGATCCTGAAGACGCACGTTTGTGGAGAGGCCTGATGTGATACCACTGTGCGACGTTTAAGCCTAGTGACTGTTTTCATCACTTGGAGAAGTGTGAATGTCGTGTTCAACAAGTTGCGAGCGCAGCAGTCACATATCAGCTCTGTTTAGCTTGATATGCGCAAGCTGTTGGTGAATTGTTGCTTATCGCGACTCCCAGCTCCGTCTGGCAGCTGCTGGTGATTTAGGTCTTAAAACTAAAAGCAGCGGGAGTGATGCCAGCAACCTGCATTCTGTGTAGTTAATGAGAAGAACCATCCACCATGATCTCACTGCCTCGCTGATTCCACATCCTGCTCTATTCCTGTAAAGTGTCCCAGTTTCCCGACTTCCCTAGAGACTCCGTCCGTTCCCCATCTCAGGTACACCTCCCCAAACTCCCCGCTAGTCCAAGGGGCTGTGGCGGCTGAGCGTGACCTTACAGGGGTTTGATCCGTCGGCCACCAGCAGCATCCGCAGCGAGCTCAGGTTGATGTCCTTCTGGTCTTTGTGAGCCACCAGAGCCCAGTGCATGTCTCTGGACTTCACACAGGCCACCTTGGCTGCACAGACACAGGCAGAGACAAAGTCAGCGATTAATCTCTTTGACTGGCGGGTGAACGGATTGAGCGGAGTGACAGGTGCAGCGTGCGCCCGACCTTTGTACTGACAGACTTTCTGGATCCACGACAGAGGGTTGACCTTCATCAGCGAGTAGGGGACGCTGATCACGTGCATCATGTTCATCACACTCTGCAGCACAAACACAAAACGACCGCCTGCGTGAGAAGCTTCAGAACTAGTTCGCCTCCGAGGCTGGAGACTGGGGTCGTGGCCTCTAACCTCTAACCCCTGGCAGGCGGGTCTTACCGTCAGGATGCCGTGCCACAGGCCAACGTCCTTCTTAAAGTCCAGAACGTTCACTATGGTCTCCGCTGCAGGCAGACAGAAGGTTAACCAATGACCTTTGACCTGTGAGTTTTCTGTATTTGTGCGTTTCTACCTTCGGTGTAGCTGCACGACTGGGTGAGAGCCTGGCAGTGCGTGAGCAGGGCGATCCTCGTCACCGTGACTCCCAGCACGCTGCCGTCCTTACAGGACTTATACTGACGACAGAACATCACAGACACTGTGACACAGTCTCAGTCATGCGACAGCGGCTTCACGTGAAGCTGACGCACCGACGCTCACCTCTATGTAAGCTGTGTCGTTGTTCGCGTCCTTGATGTGAGGGAACCAGTCTCTGGGAGGTTTGGAAAGGTGCTTCGACTCCGTCACGAACCACAGCAGCTTGGGCCAACCTAGAGGAGGACACAGCAAATGCTGATGTAAATGAAGTAAACAGAAGCAACAGCCAAACTCTTTCCATACGTATCCAAACGTGCTTCAAAGCCCGTTTGTCTTTGTGTCCTGCTGTGTGCAGACCGTCCCTCCCCCACAGCCAGACTCTCACCTTTGAACTGAGGGATCTCTCCTGTTGCGCTCTTGGGCAGACCCTTATGGCAGGCGTCGCTGGTCAGCGCCACGGTCACGCCACAGCTGCCCAGCAGGAACCCGATCTGCTGGCTGCCGGCATCCTGTTCAGCAACACGAGAGAGAAGAGACGTTCAAACGTCTTCTGGACTCATTTCAGAGGTTTTGGTGAGATTCAGGTGCATCGCTTCCGAATCGCCCGCAGTTTTGATACACTCATTCGTTTTACATTCAATAATTCATGCTAGAACATCAAACGGTAACAGTTCAATCACTAAACCTTCCTGTGATGTTAACACGTGAGGTTATTGATCTGAGGTTTGTAGAATGAAGACAGGAGCAGCTTCTTCTGTTGTTGCCTTATTTCTCCAGATGAAAAACTAATTTTATGGAAAATCCTGCAGCACGATGCAGGTTGGGGGAAGTGGCCAGTGAGCAGCTAAAGGTCTTTTCTGCTGCAGCAGCGATCGAGGTGGAACTCGCTTCTGCACCAACTTGATTCAGTACCTTGCGGCTTAAGGGAACCTCGATGGGAACAGGGACCACCTCGGCCAGGAGGCAGCCGTAGAAGGCCACCATGAAGGCCACCGGGTCGTTGTTGGGAAACACCAACGCCACCTGAGGGAGGGAGACACACGCTGAGACTCGTTTCCAGCTCTCAGCAGAATTTACTAACATGTCCAGCATCAGGTGTAGAGGAGCCAGTTTTCAGTTGAGGCTTTAATGGCTACAGCCTGGAATGTCTGTGCTGGAGCCGGACGGTGACTCACCCGATCCCCCGGTCGCACCATGGGCTCCTGCTTGCTGCCCAGCTTGTGGAGGATGTTGTAGGCGAGCTTGATGCTGCGAGACCACAGCTTCCCTGAAGGAGAGCAGAGACGCAGTCAGTACAGAAAAGCGGTGACACTACGTGTTGATGGTGCTGCTCAGCTGAAGCAGGGCGACGGCTGGTTACCGTATGTGAGCACGTAGAGGGGCTTCCCTGCCGTGTCCAGGCTGGTGAGGCAGGGGGCTTTGGGGGAGATGGTTCCCCAGCGTTGGAGCGCCGCCTCCAGGGAGGGCGGCCAGTTGGTGACCACCCCCAGCGTCTCGCCGCGCACTGGCATCATCTCTGCTCCTTCTGGCCGCGGCTGGTTGGGGTCCGGCTGCTGGACTGGAGGTGAGACACGAGTGCGGCTCATAAGCCTTCATTGCTGATGACGCGGCTCATGAAAACACGGAGGCAGACACACGTAATGACACAAACGCCGATGAATGACTCAGGGAGCTAAGGAGCCTTTAGCAGAGCTCCTGGTCTGACTGCTCTGAAACGTCACAACCACTAAAACAAGCCTCGACCTCCTACCACCTCCTGCTCAGCAACCTTTACAAAGCTCTTCCTTTAGAGGTTGGTTTAGGGGCAGAACCAGGGAGGCAGCAGCAGTGGGAAGGAAGACGTCAGCTCGACCACACCACAGATATTTACGGCCCAGAGTAAGTCGCATCCAAAAAACTGAGGAAATACTCGTTTTTGTCAGAGAAAGATGCTAAACGACGACCGAGATTAGGAGACAAAGACGAAGCAACCAGATGCTGAGAGCAGAGGAAGCAGACACCTAATGATCTGCAAAGATCTCTGGCCTCGAGATTCCTCCAGCAGAAACGCCAGAACGCGTCCGACGCTAACGCTGGTGAAGACTGATGAGCTCTCAGTGCTAAGTGATCGTCTGGTTGCTGTTGAACAGATCCCTCACTGTGACACAGCTGATGGAAAATAGCACGTATGAGGCAGAAACACATCCACGCCCATCGCAACCAGACGAGATGCAAAGACAGTTCTCACCCTCCAGGAGCTCGTCAAAGTCATCGACGAAGAACTCTCGCAGCGGAGGCCTGCGCGGCTGCTTCAGCGTGTTCACGAGCTGCTGGATTTTAGCCGACACGCGGCTGCTGACGGGGACGCCTGGAACAAAGACCACACACACGGGGCTAAGAACAGGCGGCTCATTTTCTGTCTCGGTGCAGCTTCATTAGCCAATCAAACGCTCCGTCTTTAATCCGAGCATAATAATGAACGGGGAGACGGAGGCTAGAACTTGGCTTGTCATCAGGTTTTGCTGCTTCATGTCCCAGCAATGACTAAAACCGTGGCATTGTTTTCTGAACAGCAAAGGTGCTCTGTCCGCTTTCCTTCAAAGGGTGAAACATCAGGGCTGTGACATCAACAGACCGTGGACTCGGTCAGTTCTCTGAGGCCGTGGTCCAGTTTGAGCACCGCCTGATTAAAGAGCTTCTATTTCTAGGCGTGACTCTCACCGTCGCCCGTCTCCATGCGCTCCGCGTTGCCGTACTTCTGCGTGTTCCTGGCTATGGTTCCCATGTTGGCCATGTGGTGACGCTCGGTGTGGGAGTGGGACGAGTCTGACGAGTAGCCCGTCACGTCCGGGGGAGCCGAGTGGTTCTCTGAGGGGAGGAAGCAGCCAGTGACTCATGGCTCAAGTTCTTTGCTGCCTGCTTTTTTGCCAAATGAACGTTAATATCAGAAATAAATGACCCGGGAAAGCTGATCAAGGCTGTGGACGCGTGTATCTGTTGGACCTACCGTCCGACTCCAGTGGCGGCGGCCACAGCATGTCAGAGCCGAACTCACAGGACCTTCGTAGAGAGCCTCCGTTCTCCGCTACGCTCAGAGCTCCCTTCCTCTTCAGAGACAGGTGGCCGATACCTGGAGCCACAAATGGATGTTTCACCGTTTGAATGAATCACAGTAAGATAATACAGACAGACAACGTGCAGGCAACAGAGGAAACGCACGTGAAGTCAATAAACTACAGAGGATGAATGAATTACGAGTGAACTGACTGAAGCGCGTGAACGACAGAACAGTAACACAAGTCCTACCGTGGTGCGACTGCGACAGGTGACTCTGCTGGTGGTGCGACTGGCCCAGGTGCGTGTGCGCCAGGTGCGCGTGCGCCAGGTGCGAGATGTGCGCGTGCGCCAGCGAGTCGGCCAGACGCCCGGCGTTGCCGCTGCCGCCGCTCTGCGTGGACGAGGACGAGGAGGAGGTGGAGCCCAGGTGGATGGGGCCTAACTGGGAGGGGCGGCTCATCCAGTGCTCCATGGCCGACATGTCGTCACCTGGCCCCGCCTCCTCGTCCGAGCCCGACGACGAGTCTGAGCACAGGGGGGACAGGCCTAGTGAGAGTCAGTAACCGAGTTACTCAGGGAAGGAAACGTCCACATCTGCACACAGTGACATCAACAAACGTCAAAAGTAAGGCTGGTCTGGACCTACAGCGTCTGATCCGTGAACACAGACAGACCCGATCGAAACTGAAGCTGGACTCAATTAGAGTTTTCATCATTTAGATTTATTAAGAAACAGTTTTACGAGACAAAAAATCTTTATTTTTACTTCTTGATTATTATCTTCATTTTTTCAGTTTACTTCTGTAAGTTTGTTTTTATTCATTTCATCTAATTTTGACTGATGAATGTGAGTCTTTTCACCACTGGAGACTTTCTCTCTGTGACAACACAGAACAACAGAACCAGTTTGGTCAGACCTGCTCCTGGTGCAATGGCAGCACCTCCACTCGTTCACTCACAGTGTCGTCAGATTCAGGTACGAGAGTCACGTTCGTTTAGAATCGGTCCCAAAGGTTAAAAAGCCAATTACTGGAGGATAAACTTTTAAAATTCAACCAAAATTATAACATCAAATCTGATTATGTTCAACGTACTCAGCTCATATTTGTGGTAAAGGTCAACTTCACTCTCCCGTTTCAGGCAATTTCCTGTGATTCACGAAGCCGTTCAGAAACAGTTTGAGCTGCCTGTGGTTTGTTTTTACTGTAAATCTGTCGGTTGCAGTTTGGTGGAAACGAGACACAGCGTTACGACATAATCCTGCCTGGGCAGCGTCTCTGGACGCCCCGGTCAGACGAGCTGGACCCGTGTCTGTGTCTGACTCTCGTGCAGTGATGCTAATTAGAGAAATGAAATGGATGCTGCTGATGAGCAAACTTCAGTAACAGTAGGTCGGGCCATCTGGCTGCGTCTAGCGCTGGGAGGACACTCATCCTACCTCAAACCACGGCTGTCGGGCCTGTGTTCGTGTGTGTGTCGTCACCTGGAGGCGTGTACGCGTCCATGGAGGTCTGCACCACCAGCGACCGCCTCTTGGAGGGCATCGGCACGGCCACCTTCCTCTCCACGTGTCGCGCCAACACGGCCTGCACCGCCTCCGTGTGCACATCTGACGCAGGCAGAGAGAGTCGGTCACACGGACGAAGAGCTGGAAGAAGCTAAACGCGTGCGGGCGCAGCCGTACCTGATCTGTAGCGCTCGTCTCTCGTGCCGGACGTCCTGCGCCGGTGGAATCGTGCAGCGGAGGGAGGGCCGAGAGGAGCCCGGTGAGACATGGGCCCCTCCATCCCTGCAGAGCCGAGCAAGCAGACACACCAGATATAAAGACACACACACAGACGCACGGGTGCACAGGCGCGTTTGACAAAAGCAAGAGTGTGTGCAGAGAAAAACAAGGGAAAGAAAAACAAACATGGAGATGATTTGATTCAGCAGAAAAATATTTGCATTTTTCTGATTTTGGAAAACAAAAAATACGAATAAAACCCAAAGTAAATGATAATAACACGGCGCCGTCCTGTCCCTCAGACTAGAGCTACGTCCCTGTGGTAAGTGATCACAGTCCGCCGTGCTGCGGCGGATGTGGAGGAGCAGGCCCAAGCTGAGCTCCAGGGAGTTTTACCTACATCCACTGGAGCCTGAATCGATAGAGCACAGCATCAGCGCGACTATCTGTCACGATACCAGATCGATGTGGGAATATCTGAGCTGAGGGAGGAGATCAGGGGAGGGTCAGAGGTCGCTAAATTACCTCTAGCATGAGGAACATATGCCCTGATCAGCTTGGACCTCTTCTTCTCATAACCCTTCTGAGTGATGTCCCCTGTAAACAGACAGAGACACAGAGTGAGACAGCCAGCTGAGCAGCGGCTGCGTGGCCGCTTGCGCCATGACATCAATCCTGGGAAGAGATGCTTCATGGTTCCACACACACCCACTCCGCCCGGAGCCGGTCCACTGCCTGTCCGTCTGTTCCTGCCTACGCTGCTCTAACAGATGTGAAATCAATTTAAAAACACAAAACAAACAAATAATGGAGTGGGTATGACAGAAATGAACAACGAGAACCCACGAAGCCGATGACACGTGTTTCAGGACTTTCAAGGCCATGTGATAATTATTTTATCGTCTGAACACGAGGCTGTTTGGCTTCACGTCCTCCGTCTGTGGCTCCGCGTTCATGGATCAGGAAAGAGGACGGACTCGCACAGAAAAACCTGGAAAACCAGACACGTGACGCAGACAAGAGCCTGGACCAACCAAGTCAGGACTGAAGCAACAATCACGGCAGCGGGTCGAGCGCCTTCTCTCCAGGCTCCTACGGCTTCATCCCACTGCTCAGTGTTTGTTTCTTAGGCTCAGAACCGTCTCCAGCGGCTTCATTCGTGACGTTAGTTCCTCTGTTCTTCTTCTTTCCCAGGATCCACCAGGAGGCTTTTCATTAAATCACAGAAAAAAAAGGTCTGATGGTAAAAATGTGGATTTAATAAAATCTTCTTGACAAACGGCCGTGGAGACGCTCATTACCATCCCCGAGGGGGGTTTCACTGCCTGGGAGACCAACCAAGCCCCTCCCACCACCACCTGTCAATCACAGCCCCCCAGGGCCGCCGCAGGGCTGATGTGAGCTAACACCTCCTTGTTTGTCCCCATTACATGCAGTTAAACCGGCTGACGCCGGTTCTCTAATCGCTGAGTCTAACTTGATGGCCAGTGAAGTGTTTAACTCGCTGACGACAGGGAGCCCATTCAACTCCACGGGGAACCGCGGCTCCGGCCTCTTCGCGTCTCTGCTGTTGCCGGTGGAAAGTGACGCTCACTCTAATTATGAATCGGCAGATTCAAACGCGACGGCCGGAGCAGGCCCAGCTTCATTTCCTACATCCGAGACGTGTCTGGACTCTACGACTCTGGGTGAGGACGCATACGTCGTACAGGTCTCACAGGCAGGAAACAGGCTGAAGCCTCTGGTGAGAACAACCCAAACAGTGCTGCCCTCAGCAGCAAAGAGACGACGCGTAGCCGAACTTTTCCAAAGCTCCGTTGTCCTGGAGAATAACTGAGCTTCATCACTAGAGCAGACAGCAGCAGTGAGTGTGTGGAGGCCAGAACATCTGGGTCCGATCTGCACATCTGAGCGGCTCAGCTGTGAGCGAGGCCTTTTCTCTGCTCCTTCCCTCTCACACACAGTCCATGGGGAGACGCCATCTTCCACTCACAGCGCAGCAGAGCAGGGAGGGAGTTGCCTAGCAACAGTTCTCCTGGAGAAGGCCCGAGACGGCCATCTTGGATTTGGAGCGTCAGACGTGAGAAGTGGGCTAATGATACCTGGCAGGGCAGCGTACGTTCTCTCGCTTTAATGGCTCACAGCTGAGGGAGAATCGATATCGAACGACGCTGGATGTTTTTCCACTCGCTGAGATTGTGTCGCTGCTAAGAAACTCTCTGGAATCTCATTTTGGCAGCTTCTCCACAAACCTGTGATGGTGCTGCAGTCAATAGATCATAGGCAGCAGGAGAAAGTCTGTTTCCAACCACAAATGGCTTCACACTATTTGTGTCATGACAAAGCCGACAAAATAATGAAAACTAACGACAGCCGGCCCACAGGACGCCTCGATGGACAGACATGAAACCGTCTGTGACTGTTGCTGACACGCAGAGAACACGTCGCACGCAGAGAACACGCAGAGAACACGCAGAGAACACGCCGTCCACCAGCGTGTGTCAAATGCTTCTGTGCGCTTCTGTTGCGCCATCGTTGGTCGGCGTTAACTCAGCAATGGACGGACATGAGAACGTTTCTCGGACGAGAAGCGACTTCATGCTGTGGATCTGACCCGTTTCTCTTCATTCGCCTGCACCACTCAGGCATTTCCTACATTTCCCATAATGCCACGCATGCGTTGCTCAAAGCTCTGTGTTCGTCACAGCTGATAGATCCTCTCAGCCCTTCGCTGACAGCTACAGCTGCCTGTAACCTGTCAATCTGCATGAACTGTGGAAACAGCCTCTGCCCTGAGCAGGTCAAACTCAATGTTCTGTTGCCTGTTTGCCACTCAACAGCTAAACTATGAGCCAGTCGCTTCCCGGGTCTTCCAACGCGTAGTCCTCTCCACTGCAACGCATCAACTGTCTTCTCTTCCTCAACATCCTGCTTTTATTTGATCTCTTTCTTATCACATCATCACAAGCAGCCAGTCCACCCACAGCGGCGCCATGGCAACCGCATCCACCTCCAGCAGCCACACACGCACAGGCCCACCGACACTGGACTGGAGCCTGCGTCACGCCCTGGGACCTCGGGCTGTCACGCTCACATGCAGGGAGAACCAGGCGCAACAAACACGACACACACACGACACACACATGACACACACACAGCAGCAGCAGCAGCAGCAGCAGCAGCAGCAGCAGCAGCAGCAGCAGCAGCAGCAGCAGCGGACGTCACATCCGCGAAGACGGACCCGAGAGTGAAGCCAGTGAACAGATCATGTCCATCACACCTTTATCTGCTTTTCCAGTCACTTTACTAAGACTTGTTTTCATTATCTGGTTCATTTCTCCATTAATAAGAACTTGACTTAGTGGCTCGGTAATGACCCAACTAATGTAACAGCTCCATTAATAGACTATAAACTGTCAGAGACCAGTGAAAAATCCTCGTCCCAGTTTCTCAACAACTCGAAGAGAAGATCTGCAGCCGAGTCGTCCTTAGACTCGTGGATGAAACGACAAACATGAGCCTTAAACTCACTGGAACTGAAGTAAACGTTTTCGTTCCTTTCTTCTCTGTGAACCCTTCAGTGAATTATTCTGTTCTACTCATTAAATGACTCCAATTCTTCACCCTGGTTATAATTAGTTCTCAGTGGAACGTCCTCGTCGCTCTGATCCGCTCTGATCCGCTGAAGAGGTTAAAGTCGGGGACGTCTTCATGTCAGCGTCTGCCTGTTTGTCGGATGCTCTCCAGTTCAAGACGCCACAGTCGGGACAGTAAGAAACGTCTTCACGCGACGCTTCGTGAATTTCACGTGTTCTGGTCTTAGACTGTAGTTCAGACAAAACGGGCTCTGAATGTTTAGGAGAACTGGGTCTGGGCTTCGAGGGGAATCCAGACCCTGTTTCTTATCGTAGTAGTAGTTTCACGTCGCTTTTTCAGTCCTGCCAAGCGTGAAGACAAGGAGCCAAGACAGGAGACATCAGGCAGAGCCCATCCTCGCACCTCACTTCAGCAAATCAGCAGAGTCAATATTTATCATCATCCTAGCGATGGAAAGCCTTTCAGCTCCCACCTCAGCTCATTTAACGAGTCTTCTTCAGTGAGAGAATCTACAGAAGCAGGTGAAGAACAGTCAGATGACCGGAGGAGGAGCCAGGTCTCCTCCAGATCCAGCCCTGCTTCAAAGCGCAGGTCGTTCACGCGTCCGTCACAGCGAGTCGTGTGTTCGTCAGCCTCCGGCCCATCGGGCTCTAGTTGGTTGGAGCTGTCTTCAGGAGTCAGATAACGAACGTCAGCCGAACGAGCTGAGCTGTTTCTCTGTAGAACTCGTCTACTAATGAGCCTTAATTTACCCAACGCAGCAGCTCCTCACTTGACATCACAGACTCAAATCTGATGCTGATGCTGTGGAGCATCTTCCCACAGCAGCTCTGTCGTGTCCCTCATCCAGCTCCGAGACCTCGGCGACACCGCCGGGTCTTTAATCATAGCTTGTTCACGAACGCCTCGGTCACAAGGAGACGCTGACCTGAAACGCACCGCTGCAGGCCACAGATGCTCGTTGTTGTCAGACGGTCACAGAATCCGCAGCCTCGTCCACATCGCTGAGCATTACAGCGAAACGCTCCGAACGCGCTAACACACAACAAGCCTCGCGTTCACACCTGCGCAGCACTTGCTTGATTAAATGTGCGTGTGTTAAACCTCTTTGTTCCTGCTGCTCCACAGCGTTTCTGCTCACTGTCAAAAACAACAATAGAACCTCCTGGAGACACTAAAGGCAGCGAACCCATCCACGCAGCTTACTTTGAGGACTGTGGGATATCACAGCGTTGGCTGGAATAAGGTTTCACCCGGAGGCGCTGCTCCAGCCTGCAGGTCCGTGTCTGCGCCAAAGTCTGCTCATCTATGGAAAACTGGCAGATGTGTCCTAGCAACGATCAGTTTACAGCAAACGATTCGAAGCAGAACAACCTAAACACAGCACAACTAATGTTTGTCATTTGGTTTCTGCCAATGAAACACAAAAGTCATTTTAACGACGACTGACTCAATTTGAAGCTCGGCTGATGCCTGAACGAGTTAGAGGGACAGAGATCGATGAAGGATAAAAGCAGAGAAGACACAGAATCTTCCTGAAGACACAACAGTTCAAAGTGAGAGCAATCACACGACTGACAACAAAACCTCTGCCTTCACTTCTCTGATCCTCCAGCTCATCAATCAAATCCAGATTTATCAGCTTTAAACTCATTTCCAGACGTTCTTTGCTGTTTGGTTTATTAAAACGCGTCGACTCTAAGTCGTTTTACTTTCTATGAAACGACAGGTGCTTGTCCCGAGGAGACGTTTCTCTGCCTCGGACGTCACCCAGTCGGGCTTCGTGCCGCTGTCGCCTGTCTGAGGGTTCGTCTGACGCTCGGATGTGACGACTCCGCTTCCTCCCGCTGTTTCCATCATTAATCACATCTGCCAGCAGCAGGTTCTGCTCTGATAAACATTTGCGGCTGGATCGGGATCCAACGGGCCTGCAGCTGCCACCTCAGCGTGTGTGTGTGACTGCAGAGTGACAGGATAAAGGCTTTTAAGAACGACGAGGCTGATCAGAAGGAAGCGGGACAGTCTGACGTCCTGAGGTTTGACTGCTCAGGATTTCAAAGGCGAGCAGAGACGTTGGCATCAAAGCAGCTTCCTGTCGGTCTGGACGTAAACGTGAGCATTTTCTGATGCTAAATTATTCACACTCCGTCCCAGAATTCAGCGCATCTCCTCCTGCATCATCTGTGACATCAGTCGCTGCAGCTTTCGAAGCTACGGCGACTACAAACCCCACAAGCTTCAAGCACGCGACGTTCTCCACTGCAAAGCGGAGCAACGAGGCGGCTCCGGTCCGGCCGGCAGCCAGTCAGGCCTCCGCCGAGCCCGGATGAATAAAACATGCCGGGCTTATATAAGGCGAGATGCTGCTGGAGCTACGGCAGGGTGGATGCTGCGCTGGAGGTCGGCCCACGGAGCCACAGGGACACCGTTTGCTGAATGTGAGCATGGAAAGAGGAGCAGGGGTGGGGGAGGGGACATTCCCCAGCATCCTCCTCATCCTCAGCTGCTCTGCAGCCCCAACAACACAGGAAGGAGGCTCGGATCACGGCGGCAGGAGCCAAAACTGGGCCCGGTGCGCGCGTCCGTCACGCAGGACGCGGCGCGCGTGCACACACACACACACACAGGTAGACTCGGGTGACTGTGTCAACATCTCAAGGTCAAACAAGCGCTTGGTTTTCGGACCGGAACCGGGTCATTTCTCCTGTAAACAGCACCACCGCGGAGACAAAGAGCAGCGGCCCCTCCCGCAGTGTGCTCCCGCTCTGCCCCCATCCCCTGCCGGCTCCACTGAGCCGCCCAGGCCGGTCCGTGTCTGACAAACATCTGGATGGGAGGAGCGGAAGGAGGAAGAGGAGGAGGAGGAGGAGAGGGGGCGCAGGAATGAACGGCCAGATTCCGTTAGTAGTGTGGACGGTGATGATGATGATGATGATGAGATAACGGGGTAAAGGAGGAAGGGCGGGGGGTCGCGCGCGTTAAGCCCTTTGACGCGTTGCTTACCCTCTGACAGCTCCAGCTCCAGCTCCGCCAGCCGGGCTCGGATCTCCAACGGTATCGGCGACGCCTCGCGGTCCGCCATTCGGCTCGTCCCGTAGACAGCACCGCCTCGGTTCGGCCGCCGCTGCTGCTCCTGCTCCCTCCTGCTCTCGCGCTCAGAGCTTCTCCTCGGCGGCCCCTCCTCGACGGAGGCGCGTAAAAGCTGTGCGAGGCGTCGAGGGAGAACAAAGAGGAGAAATGTGGCTCTGGCTCTACCGGGGGGCCGCCATGGCGCCCGCCTCCGCGAATCGGTGAAGACCCGGCTGCTCCTGCGACTCTCGACGCTGCCGTCGCGGTGGTTGTGGCGGCGATGATGATGATGATGATGAGGATCCGAGTCAGCGCTGTTTGCGGCTCCTTGCCGCTGGTGTCACGTGACTCCGCGGAGGAAGGAGGCGCCGCCCATCGCCGGCAGGGGGCGCAGCCGGACACACCTGCGTCTGTTCACCAGTGGAAACGCTGCGTGGAGCGACGCTGTCCCGCCTACACCAGGTCCTTGAAGGTGGTTTGGTATCGGAGGTTCCACTCATCGACTCGGCATCGTCTTGTTCTTCTAGTCTGCTCCATTAGTAAAATCCATCCCGTTCGCCGGGCCAACAATCACAGCTCCTTCACTCCCAACATGAGACGCGCCTGCCACCTGCTGGTCAAAGGCGGAACTGGACCAACCGAGCAGAAGCAGCTGGTCCGCTCTGGCGCGTCACGTGGCGTCAGGTGTGCGTCCTTCACCTGCGGAGGAAGCTGCAGTCAGACCTAAGACTTAATGACAAGAAACCTGAGCAAACTCAATACACAAAGCCAGAGTTCGTCTCTTAACTTCAAAGGCACTTCTTTAATATTTGTTCAGGATTATGTACATCTGTGCAAACAGCATGACGTCATGCACACCTGCTCTCTCCATGACAACTGCTTTACATTTAAAACGGGTTGTTTTAATACAACAGAACCTTGGACTCAAGAAAGAAATTCAAGTTTAACAGAGTTGCTCGTGGAGTCGCATGCTGCCGTCAGGGGAGGCCCTGAAGGCAGCTGCACCAAACATTGACACACTCGCCAAAAAATAAAAATGTTACTCAGTAAAAATGAAATAAAAAAAAAATCATGCAGAGATAAAGGATTCACTCAGTTCAAGTGGATTCCTGAACAAACTTTAGGAAATAAAAATCAATACAATACAATACAATCATTGGCCTCAACATTTCACCGTGTGAAGCAGAACAACCGAGTGACTGACACCAACATCTAGAGAAAAGCATCATGTGTGTCCACAGCAGCAGTGTGGACTAAAGAACAACACAGATGTATGATAAATAAAAAAAACACGTTCAGAGTCAGAACGTCCCGTACGGCGAGAACAACAGGAAAACAAACGCTGGCCGAACGTCTCTCAATAAACAACTAAAAACACGGAAAGTAAGCAAGCAGCCGATCAGCAGCTCCACGTTAGTGACCCCCACAACAGAGTCAGTGCTCAGTGTAACATCCCAACAACCGTCCGTTCATTCAGTGACTGTTGAATGAAGACAGGACAATGGTTCAGCTTATAGAACTCTAATTTAAAAAGAAGTCTTGTGCCGTCCTATCGATCGCCGTGGCAGCAGAGCTGGTCTCGGAGGTGTGGCCTGGAGAGAGGGGGTGCTCCGTGTCGGAGGAGGCAGCGGGTGGGAGCAGCTCGCTGGAGGACGCTCTCTGGCAGACCTCGGCGTAGCTCAGCTTCTTGGCCTCCTGCTGCTGATCAGAGCACAACGTGGCGTCAGTGTCAAACTTTTCACATCCAGTAAGAACAGGCAGGAGCAGCCTTACTGTAACGGCGCCCGGCTCCTGTACGAGCTGCGCCGGCTCGGCCTCGCCGCTCGCCTCCACGCTCTCCTTCACATTCCTACGGGGACCAGCAGAACGATGTCAGTGCACGCACTCACAGCTGAAGTTTGAAATCTAAGCAGCTGTAAATGAAGCTGAGGGTAGTAAATCACCATCTTACTGGTTTAAGGCTGGGTCAGGCTCTTGTGAAACTGTGGGTGTCGAGTCACAGGTGGCGCCGCCTTTGATCGGTTCCTGTGATAAACACAGTTGAGCCCGTGTCCGGGTGTAAACATGTGGCTCTGCTGCGTGTGAGAGAGAGTCACTAGACGTTGTTACCTTGACGCAGTCGTTCGCTACAGGTGCTGTTGCTATGACCGTGTTCGCTGGAGGCAGAGGAGGGAAGCTGGTCAGACCAAACTCGAGCGGAGGAGACGGCCGACGAGGAGCTGACTGACTCGTTGGGTTCTACACAGACACAGAGAGTTGGTACAGAGTCTTGGCATTTGAGCACTAATCCCTCCCAGCGGTTACTGACCTGACTGTGTCCACCAGATCTGTCCCATGACCTCGGTACGTCTCTCCTCCTCTGGACGTTTCCCCTCCTTCAGAGAACAGAGAACCCACATGTCATGATTCTGGTTCTAGTCCAGGTGAGTTGTATATGTGGATGATAGTGGAGGATGAAACAGTGATGATGTTCGTACCTTTCCTGCTCAGCAGGGGGCGGCACAGCTTGCCTGCTGGGTTCCACTCTTCCACCTCTGTTCGGGCGGCGCGTTTGGCCCCGCGGACGCCCTCGACCCGGTTTGGTCGGGAAAGTGCAGCGTTCTCCTGAGGTTTGTTCTGACAGCTGTGAGGGGCCGTGCTGGTAGCAGCCTGCAGTGCTCAACCTGGAGCCCCTCCTGGAAGAAAGCATCGATGAGCCGGGTGTCCACAGGCTGACATCTTATAAATAGGATGTTACTTCCTGTTACAACTTGCATAAGGCTGAAAGCAGCTACCTAAGCCTGTGTGGGTTGTGGGGTTTGAAGTAGGACGCTACTGGGAACCCATTCATGAAGTCATTCATCACTGATGGAGGCTGACGGACAAAAGAGAACAACAACAGCCTGACAGTTATTAAATCACCGCCTTCAGAACACAAAGCTACCTCCCACATACACAATGAGCCACAGCACAGAAGAACAGCGGAAGGTGGACACGTTCTACACGACAGGCGTCTTCCCAAAAGTACACGTGGCACATGTTCAACATGAGGACTCGCCTCGGCACAGTCTGCATATCCTGGCCACATCTCAGTGAAGTCATACAGCTGTGGTCCTGGCATGTGGGGGGGGTGATGGTAGGAGGTCGAGGGGAAGTAGGAGCCATAATGACGGGGGCACTCGTCCAGCTGGGCGGCCGTGCAGCCGTTCTTTGGAGCGTAGGAGGCGACTGCCATGGTTTTGGCCTTTATCCTCACCATGATTGGCTTCCCCTTGAACATCTGGACTTCTTCACGCAGATACCTGTAGGCCTAGAAGGACGGAACCAGACACGTTACGATGTTGAATCACGTACTGGAGCTTATGGGAAACGTCAGGGAACAGGATCGTAACATGGACGGTTGGGTTTTACCTGCTGAGCATCAGCTTCTGACTTGAAGGTGATGAACCAGTTGTCGTTGCCCACAAACTCACAGCTCAGGTACTGGGGCACATTCTTTGCGTCAAAGAGAGCCTCCACCTCCTGCAGCAACATTACACACACAGTCACAGAGTCGCCCGTCTAAGCTGACTGAAGAGAACAGTCCATCAGATCTAGTACCGCAGCGTGTGACTGATCCAGTGATGGTAAGGCTCTAGATGGGCTGGACCTCTAAGCTAGTTAGGCTGTTGTGGTGTGGGTGGTGGGCACTTGCCTCACGAGGTGTGGAATTCGGAACCTCGCGAAGGATGACAACACATCGGCTCTGCCTGGGCCGCACCTTCAGTCCACACGGAGCCACCTGGACCAGCGGCAGCGCTGCCGGCAAAAACAGCAATCGATCAATAAACTGCATTCACAGACTCGGCATCCAGCCAGAAGGTCTGTGAAGTCACTCCACTGGGGTTTCTCCATATCCTATTCTCACGGTTCGATTGACGAATTAAAACTTAAATAATAAACGTCAGACATTTAGCAGAACTAGACGCTGACATTTCAGAATGTCGGAGATGAGCTCCAGGTCCGTGCTGAGGTTCTTAATCCTGTCGAGACTGGCCAGAGTTGAGATGGAAATGTACTGGTCGCTGTCCATCTGAGAGGTGAGGTACAGATCGTTGCCGAGGTGCTCTCTGTTAGAGGGACAACACACCTTAGGCTGCTGACGAGTCACCTATGTTTATGCTGCAAGGACGAAATGATGATGAGTTACCTGGTCAGACACGACTCCAAAACTGCCCTCAGCTCTTCTTTGACGTCGTCTGAAACCAAAGGATGTAACATCTGACTACTGCCATGAAACCACTTCGCTGTGTACAGTTAATCAGATCCTCACCTGTGACGGGCGGCTCACTGGACTCGCCATTGACCAAAGCTTCAGCAGGTGGAAACGCCTCAGCCTCCATCAGGCCCATGTTCTCCAACTCAAACTCTGGCATGTATCCTGAAAATGTATGTATGCAGCTGATGAGATTCAACCAAAGGCTAAAGATACTGAAGATGCACAAAGAACTGAATGAAGTAATGAGGCCCGTGAAGAAAAGCCTGACTCAGCGTCAGTTTACTTCCCAACAAAGTGGTTCTACGAAAATGAGAAGACGACCAGACTGTTGTCACGGCAGTAAGTAACTTTCAGTTCATTTGTGTGTGGTGTCAGGTCAGACTGTCCTGCTGCAGCAGATGGCTTAGTCAAGTGCTGAGCTCCAGGAGCTAAAGACCAGAGTCTGGCTGAACTCCAACAGCCCGTTTACTCTGGTCCTGGGCTGCAGGTCAGGGTTGCGTCCAGTCTACCTTCTTGATTGGCCAAATCGTTGGGGAACTGCATCCATGGCTGCTCAGCCTGCACGTAGGCGGCGTCGGGGATGTCGAAGCTGTGACTGGTCCATGCCTCAGCTTCAGGATTGAGGCTCGGAGCAGCGAGAGGTTCCTAGAAAAAAGAAAACAACATGCACACAATAATAAAGAAGAAATATCCAATAAGATTTGAGAAAGTTCTACATGAATCTTTACAAGAGAAAACAAAAATAGTTTCAGCCGTCAGCAGTTCAACCACCCGTCGCTCAGTAGTACCATGAACCCGGCTTCGTACACAGGATCAGCTGTGACCGCGTGTGGGAATATCTGTGGCTCCTGCACTAGAGTCCACGCAAACACTCAACATGCTGAAGCGGACATCAACCTGAAAGCTGTCACTCAGCTCATCACTTACAGACTGGGTGCAGTCGGTGTGCCAGTCCCACACACACAGTCCGTGGGGCATCACCGTGCTGTAGGGGTAAGCTCCCAGCAGAGCCATGGAGGGCTGCAGTTCTGACACACGCTCTGGCATCTTCTCTCCATCTGTACCCGCTTGGCTCTCATCCTGACAGGGCTCCCACCCCCTGCAGTCGTCTTCCAGACCCAGTTTGATCCACGTGTGAGGGTGGAGACGGCAGACGGAGGAATCCGCATCCTCTCCGAGCAGCTCCGACACCATCTCCCTCATCCCTCCTTCTCTTTCTCCCTCCTCAGCAGCTGACGGCAGCTTTTCACCCATGAAGTGAATCTCATAAGACGGAGTTGAGGCATGAATGTCAACCTGATCTGGGTCTACTGTGATCACCGCCTGCCCCCCCTCGCGCTCAAAGACCGAGCTTCTGTTACCCGGAGGAACCTCTGCAGACGAACTCTGGCAGGCATCTGGAGGAACGTTTCCGTCTTGTGCAGGCTGCTCCTCCCGTGAAATCAGTGCATCAATTTCCTCCACTTGTCTCTTATCAAATGAATCTGTCAGCTGGCGTAGACAGTCAGGTTCAGCAGCGCCAACCTGAGCACCCACACAGGAATAGGAAAGACTGGAGGTCACCGTTTGTGTGGGTTCAGAGGCTGGTTGAGGACGGAGGAATAGACCTGATGCCTGCTTGGCTAAGGGGCAGACGCTGGGGGTCAAATGAGTAAAGGCCTCTTTTCCTCCACATGTCAGCTGGATTACACTACTTCCACTCTCAGGTGTAGACGCTTCCATCTCTGAGCAAAAGCTCAGCTCACTGTCCTCAGGATCAGGAGGCTCCTGAACACAGACGCTTGGATTCACGTCAGAACGGTCACAAAGCTCAAACAAGGCATCGCATCTGAAACCAGACCGCTGACCTGTTTCAGTTACGTCTGCTACCCAAACACCTTTGCTGTTCTGTTCTGGTTTTGCTCTGATGCTTTCCCATCCATCACTCACCACCTCACCTTCAGAGCTGTCAAGCTGTTCTTTACAGGTATCAAACTGCTCACAACTAAGAAACAGGGGCTGAGGGCCAGTGTCAGACGTTGAGTTCCACAGGGAAGATGTGGTTTTGAAGCCTGTGACGTCACAGGGCAGAGATGACACGTCTGCGTGTGTCCTGTTCACACAGCGGCTGCTGCAGACTGCAGCCATGGCCTCGCTCTGCGGTGACGGCGTGTCCACCGCAGGAGGCGAAGCAGCCTTCTCCTCCTTGTGCAGCAGATCCAGGTCAAACTTAGCAGAGCTGAGGCTCTGGCTTGATGCTTGCATGTGTTGCTCCGCGCTGTGGTCAGACTCGTGCAGATGACCAGAAGCCTGGGAGTCTCCCTCGGTTTCCTCTGTGGCACCGGAGACTCCCTGTGCTGATCTGTGGTCGACCAAACACGAACCACCTTTACCTAAACACACGCACTCATCTGTGAGCTCCCTCTCCTCGGACACATTCGCCGTCTCGGCCTTCACACCGAGCTTCTCGTCACGCTGTGTTGTCAGTAACGTTGCTCTCCTGGTTTCACACAGCTTCTCTGCAGCTTCTGTTGAGGAAGAGTCCTCCCCACTTATTTGCCTGCCGTTCAGGGGCAGCTCTGCCAGCTGCGGAGACACGACAGGTGGAGGCGTCAACGTCTGTTCTGCTGAGAGTAAATGATCACAGTGTGACTGTGACAGGATGGCGGCAGCCTGCTCAGCAGCAGGTGACTGTGTGGGAGCTACCTCCTCTCCAGCGTGTATATGGATTGTGGAAGGCTCTGTGTGTGGTTGGCTGGGACCCAGAGACTCCACCACACAGGGCAAAGCAGCTGTTCCTGCATCAGCTGTAGGTGCAGACTGTGTTGCTCCAGCTGTTTTTGGAGTTTGGCTGTGACCGTGGTCATGTTCAAGGTCATCGGCATCAATGGAACATATGCTGTAGAAGCTCTGGGTCCTTCTTTCGAAACCTTGGCACAGTGTTGTGACAGCGCAGGCTTCCTCCCCGTCCTCATCCTTGTGTTCGGCTTTGACGGTGGCAGGCGGTGCCCTGGCAGTAGAAGACTCTACTGGCAGCTGGTTAAACCACAGCGCTCTGAGCGTGGCATTCTCCAAAATCTTCTGTCTGGCTGGACTCTGCGTGAGCACCTCCATGTAGGGAGCCGGTTCACAGCTGGGCCTGGGTCTGTGGGGCACACCAGCGTCTGTGTTTGAGCTGGGTGGGATAATAATAGCCTCCTTCTCCTCGTGAGTGCCTGCTGGTTCAGGGTCCGCCTCCCTCCATGTGGTGCAGTCCCCGCTGGTCGTGGTCCAGGCCCCCGATGGTCGCTGCTCAGCTTCCAGAGACTTCCTGCGGCCCGCTCGGTCTGGCGCACACGTCTCCTCTTCGTCTAAACACACCTGCTGAGCCACGGCTGCAGCCTGCTGCCTGACGTGCTCCGTCACCTCGGTCAGCCCATCGTGGAGCGGGGGCTGTAACAGACCGCTCCTCTCGTTCTGCAGGCCGGGGTTGAGCTCCTTACTAAAGCAGCAGCCCATCTTCTGCGGGCTTGAGTGAGACTAAACCAAAACGCTGCCCTGGCCACCACGACAGCCTAAACAGGAGACAACCCACGCGCTGCTCCTCGCGAATGCTCAGCCACATGCAGAAAGAGGAAAGACCCTCGACTCCCACCGCGCTCGGCCCCTCCCCTGCCCAGAATAGCACATGTGAAGGCGCTCACATGTCCCTGCCACTCAACCAGATTTGCTCGCCGTTATATCTGAGTGAAGAGTCGGGGACAAGGGTCAGCACATGTGGCCTGGAGGCCACTGATCACAGATTAGTAACGCAGCAGACTCCTCCTCAAACCTCCCTCACTCCACGGTCGTTCCCTCGCTGAGGCCTTTCCCTTTCACTCAGTGACGTGTGCCTCAGCCCCGTCCATCCCCTGCATCTCCTCCGTCTCCCTGACTGCCCAACTGTAGCTCTGACGCTGTGTCATAACTGTGTGTATAGTGGGGCTCACAGTACCTGGTAGTAGCAGTAATATCCAGGACCCTGTGCTCCGAGCACGAACTGCACCTGGAGATCGTCTGGACACTGCAGCTCCTCCTCTGACGTCATGTGACTCGCTGTGGTGGGCAACCGCTCAGGACTAGCGCTGCCACCGTCGATGGTCACCAGGGAGACGCGTGTGACGAAGGGAATGAGTCACCGGCACCAAAGCCAGCGGAGGATGCTGCGCAGAGCAAACGGCACAACGTCACATTGGTTTGGTGAAGGAGGGATTTCACTGACAGGTCTCTGTATCCACACGGGCAGCAACGTCCCGTCCCAGTCGCTCTAAACGCTGCCTAATTAAATGCTTAATTAAGGCCCGTAAACATTCACCCAGAATTAAAACCGGTCTGGAAACCTGTGGAGCTTGTGCGGAACCGGACCTCGTTAGTCAGTTAGCTGTGATTCGTGTGGCGGCGGTTTCCGGAGTCCACTTTGTTCCATCCATCGGTTCCTCTCGCGGCTGTGACTTACAACCGAGGCTACAGGAGCTGGATCAGCAGAACCCAACTGACCCAGGACCTGCCTCCATGGTTCGGTCTGGCTAACTACGGCTGCTGGGACCCGGTGACTTACAGCGTTTAAGCGTCTGTCCAGGTGAAGGCGACTGGCAGCAGGCGTCGGAGCCAAACTTTCCCCAGGAACCAACCTGACGTCCAGGTGCTGCCGGTGCGACTCCTCTCCGGCTCCGCTGCCTGCGTAGCCACGGACCCTTCAGCTCTTGACACCGAGGGAAGAACCTCCGGACACGCGTGAAGTCAAGCTAACGCTACTCGGTTACCTCGTAGTTAGCTCGTTACGTTGGTATCTAGTTACTTCTGCTTAGCGCGTTACTTGATTAGTTACATGATGTTAGCGCGTTACTTAACCGTCTAGTTAGAGTTTCCTCTTCGTTACGTTGGTTTGTTGTTTGCTACACTTATGCACTTACTTCATTACATAAAGTCATCTAGTTACCTACGGTCCCCTCGTTACTTAGTTGTGGCGTTACCTACAGTTAGCTTGCTAGCCGTTGCTAACGGTGGCTCAGGTGCAGCTCGTGCTAACAGACCGTTCACGGCTCTCCGTAAAACGCGGCTCCTCCCGTTAATTGCGCTTCGCGAACTCACCTGTCGCGTTTGCTCCGTGGACTCGAGTCGAGTTTCTGCTGTCGTTGCTCCGCGTTGATGTCAACGTTGGTGGACGTGGAGACTTTTTCAGACTACTTGGCTCGTTATCGTGTCAACGTTACTTTCCCACGCGCCGACAAACTACTCTGTCACTATGGCAACTTTGTGTCGATAAAAATAAGGCCCGCAGGGCTGCAGCTAGGATCCAGCGGCACCGCCCCCCCCCCAGGACACCACGTCACACGGACACTGGACCCTGCATTTATTTAATCACAAACCATGTTCATAAAGACAAAGCAACGTGTATTTAAATTTATTTCATTTCTCAGGTTCAGAAATCAAACTTGAATCTCTAGAACAAACAAATAACAGAAAAACTCATCTCAAAGCACAGAAACCCCTGTAGCCTTCAAATCAAGTATTCCAAGGTTTCATTTTATTGAAGGTTCAAATAATTCAATAAAAAAAATAGAGTTTCTTTGAAAATTTGAATGATCAGCCAACCTAAAAACGTGACGCCCTCAAAAATAAAAAGGGTCCATCCAGTCACGTTATTAATTAAGGGAGGTCATTTTCAAGAAAAGTAACTTCTCACTTCAGATTGATTCTAGTTTTACTTCCTGGTACCTAAGAAAATACCCAAAGTCCATTAACACTACAATCAGGAACATAGAAATGAGTCACTGACAGATTATTAAAACTACAGACCCCCAGATTTCAACTGCCACTGTGCACAGTTCCCACTCAGGCCTAGGAACTCAAGCGCCTTTACATGTACCTCCACCTCAAACAACAGGATAACTGACGAAGCTGGATCTGAATGTGTCCACAGACTCCTGTGACCAAGAGGTGATTCCGTGCTGGAGCTCTGTGGAGAGAGGACCTCCAGCCTGCTCTCTGACTCAACACTCAGTTCAGACGACTAGAGCCGGATCAGGAGTACAGGCTCCAGTAGATGGTGTTAAAGAGCAGGTAGGACAGAGGGAAGGCCAGGCGGGAGTAGGAGTCGATCATGTAGCTGTTGCTGACCAGTAAGTCCACATTCTCTCGCACAGATCGTCGCCGCCGAAGGCGAGTTCCCTCCATGGGCCGCATGTCCGGGGTTTGGGTTGGAGTGGTGAGAGGGTCAGAGGTCAGGGTGGGTGTGAGCTTGGGGAACGGAGTCAGCTCAATGTCGTCATCGTGGAAGCAGCCGTCGAAGGCCATCGCCTGGGCAGCGTTGAAAGTGGATGGGATCTAAAAGGCAAAGAACAGAAGGTTTAGACAGTCGCAATTTGATGAAGTGCCACTCAACCAGATTTGAAGTTCTTTGATGAAGAAGCACTTTTTGATTGACCTATAATCAAACACATTAAGTCAATGAATTAATTTAAACGAATGAGACTTGAGAAGAAGTCTGTGTAAGCAAGTTGTTTCCAAATCACAAATCAGGCTTCAGGTCAGACCCCTAATTAGCTGATTATCTACGAATAAATGTAAATGAAAAGACTCAAGTCGTCTGAGTGGTGGAAACCGCATCATTCTTTGCTTGTTAATGTGCAAGTACTATGCTCTGCAGCAGGAGGAGGCTCTGGTGGCGATGTCTTTATTTGGCCACTAGAGTGAGACATAAAGTAAAGTTGAAGAGTCTGCCCGTGCGTCATCTGTCGGACTAATCCCCTCCGTCCCCTGCGCTGACCTTCCCTCCTCTCATCTTCCTCATCTCCTCCAGAGTGGTGCAGTAGTTCACCGCCGCGTATTCGATCACAGACAGAAAGACAAACAGGAAGCTGGTCCACAGGTAGATGTCGACTGCTTTCACATATGACACCTGGACAAAACACAAGTTACACGTGTTTCATTTGTGTGAAACAGATTTGAGCCTAAATCTTAAACAGCGATATGAGATCTTTATGTTTTGATGGATTGATGCTGCTGGTGTGGCTCAGGTGGTCACTGTCCAGTCTGCTACAGGGCAGATGAAGTCGGCCCAAGCGTTTAGAGGACTGAAGGCAGTGGGTCCCACGGCTTGTCAGCTGTTACCTGAGGCATAGAGGAGGACACTCCTGTGATGATGGTGGACATCGTGAGCACTGTGGTCATACCTGCGAAGGACAAAACCGTGTGAAATCCAAACGTGATCATTTGTTTAGTATTTCATGCTCCGGTGCAGCCTGTAGGTTACCTAGAGAGACCCGTGCAGGAACAGCCCTCCTGTCGATCCAGAAGGAGACCCAGGAGAGGACGACCATCAGCATGGTGGGAAAGTACGTCTGCAGCATGAAGAAGAACATGTGCCTCCGCAGGATGAAGTTAATGAAGAGACGATTGTACCAACCTGACACAAACACGGAGACACAGATTCGTTTGCTCTCATCTGCTGTTGTTATGTTGTGACTCCTTCATGTTGGTGATCACGGGCTGCATAGTTGCGCAATATTGAAACCTTCACTAACACATCTGAAACAGCAGTTCAGCGACGTAGAAGAAGCCAACTGCCAATGACTAGAAACGTGCGCACACACACCTGTGCTGCTGTAGAACGCCAGGCCACTGGAGGCATGAATATTCTCAATGAAGAACTGGGACAAGACGATTTCATCGATCCTCAGAGAGTCGTTCCCATTCTTCCAGTAGAGCATCAGGTCGTTCTCATTGTACGCATCTGCAGAGACAGCAGCAAAGAAGAGGAGAGATTATCGCTGCAGTTGTCTGACGTTCTCCTTGTCCGTGTTGTGCGTCTGTGTGCGTCTCACAGCTCTCCAGCTCCAGCGAGCAGTTCTGCGTGTCCAGAGGGAAGCTGCTGAAGTCCATGGAGCAGAGAGCCGTTACAGTGACCCTGGAACATTCACACAGCTCTGGGTTATTTTAAGTCGTCTGTGTGACCTTCTCTCCTCGGTGGCGTCTGTTCCTACCTGACGCTGTAGAGGATGTTTCCATCGGGGTAAACCCGCAGCATGATGTTCTCTGTGGTGGTGTCGTGGATGAAGGAGCGCTTGGAGTGGACGAAGAAGACGTCGGGGACCCAGATCTTCTTCACCAGGCGAGAGTCGAACGTCCTGCTGAGATTGGTTCGAGATGGAAACGACAGCCGCTCGTCTTTCCAGTAGTGACGCAGGTACAGAGTCATGGTGAAGTCCTTGTGAAAAAAGAAGATGAGTTTAGTTTTCATTCATTCACAGGACACAAAGCCTAGTAATGTGCTGGTTTTAAGGCCATTTTGACTAAAGCAAGAAAAAGGAAAGAGAAACTGACAAAGGTTTTGAGTAAGGAAATGGTTAAAGGTCTAAGTCTGGCTCAGACATTGTTGGTTCCATCCAGCTCCAACCACAGGACCAGCTCAGCTCTGCAGCTGGATGTTTACTCGTGAAGTTATGATAAGATGAGTCCGAGCCACAGGACTGTCTCACAATCGCCACTAACACCTCTGGAATAAAAGCCACCAAAGCCCAGTTTGCCTGATGGGTAAATATTCCAGTGTTTAGTGGATGAGATGTTTGTCTGCATATGTCAAACTGGCGAAACACCGGTGGAATTTATCACAGCGAACAGACCACACACAGGTTTTCACTGTTCCCATATTTGTCCCTCTGGGCTGAAGGAACTTGGTAAAACATGCAGAGCCAGCTGACAGCAGAGACGAGAGCTCGGAGTCACCATCACCACGGTGCCTAATAATATGTCATTGAACATATGCAAACTGTGAATCGAGTTCGGCTCCTGTCACTTCACCCAGTGCACAACAAGAAGAAATGCTTTTCTCACCATGTTGACCTCAGAGATGCTGTCGATGCTCTCCACCTGCACGTCAATGCCCACGGGGATCGCTCCACCTCAAGAAACACAACAACATTCCTTTTAAAATCAACTTGGTCTCGTAACGAACAGTCAAATATGCACATCGCCGGCTCCAGAAACGTGTTGTGAGGGAAACACGAGTCAGGAGGCAGCTCCCACTGGCGACGTCCTCCCCAGCCGCTCGCCACAGACATCGGCCTGCACCTCATTAGCCGATTACGCTACTAAACCTGAAGCAACTGAGCTGAAACAGGTAAACAGCTCAAATCCTTATTGAACGAGCTTCATCACTGCGCTTCTGTTTTCACTCTGCCTCCACAAAGCAACCTGACGAAGGCTGACCCTAACTAACCTTAGTCATGTTTGGTTTCTGAGCTAATTTGGGATCTGCTGCCTCCTGGCTGAACCACAATCATCAGCGACGGCTCTGAGTCCTACTAGAGTAGAAACGAGCGAGCGCATTCTCACATGCATGGGTGTGTGTGACCTCGGCCTGGATGTGGTTCACCAGATTACATTCCTGTTTCCAAAAGACAAAGAGAGAAAGCAGTCCAAAGTGTTTGTTTCTCCGTGAGACCCTGATGTAAAGTTAGCACGGCTCAATAAACTTCACCTAATGAAGTTCACTTCACAGCCATGACGCAGGCTGACATTCAGCGTCGCCACGACGACGACTGCTGCTGGGAAAAGCCTGAAACAGAAGGTCACTCGCTGGCTCTGCTCTGTAGGTGGATCTGATGATCTGGCCCCTCGTTCACGTTAAGTATGAGGCCAAGACATTAGACCCAGCTCCCGTCCGACAGGTGACCTCAGTAATAAACATCTAGTGGAATCCTCCTGAGTCTGTTGGGCGTCTCCAGCCTGGATTTACTGGTCTTCAGGTGATCGTCCTGCTAATTTAAGGTCGGTGAAACGTTTCCAGCTGGAGACGTCTCAGCACCACAGGCTTCAGTGAAGCGCCTCAGGTGGCCGCGCCTCGTGTGTAATTAGTGCTTGTTGATGTGATTGACAGCTTAAATTCGCTCAGCATTAGCGAACAGTTGTGTCACCGCAACTATTCTGTCTCTGCAGGAATCTCTAAACAGCAGCAGAGCGGAGCTTCTGGTAATCTGGGCACAACCACGGAGCCACTAGTCGTACACGTCGATTGTTGGTGGTTTAACGTGTCACATTTAGTTGTGCTTGTCATTAAATCCAGCTTTGGACATTGTGAGATGCTGCAGATTTACTTTAATACTGCTGTTTTTAACTGCTGCAGCTTTACCAACATGTTTTTTCCTTTTTGTGTTTTGTGCTCCGTGTTTTAGAACAGTCCTTTAATCCCTGAACACAACGCTGCAGATGGATCAATTCATGCAGGCATAAGCAGCATAATGCAGCTTTAAGGTCACCGGATGTTTCCATCCTGCCTCCATCGCCGCTCAGACTGTCGTGCATCTACATCTCCACTAATCAACGGAGGGGGAAGGTGAGAGGTGGAGACGGATTAACGGGAGGTTGACTGCGCGGCTTTTGGAGAACGTGCACGTCAGACCACTACACGTAGAGTCAGGCCGACAATGACGGTTAATAGCATCGGCCTTGAGACCTGTCACCATCCTCCTCCTGTCACTGTTATGTAATATCAAGAAAATCTGGGATGTGTCTGCGTTGACGTGTTTCTTCCCACATGCGCGTTGCAATGAGCGAGCGTCAGCCTCAAAGTCCGCTCCGTCGCCGCTCACTCCTGCTCGCTGCAGAAGGATGGAGCTTAAAGTGGGATTTTTTTCCTCCATCATCTGGTGTTGTGCTCAGCTGTTTTTGTGGCTGAAAAAACAACGGAGCCAATCAGAGCTTTGTGCGCGGGATTAACAAGGGCCATGCCATCGTCCTTTGCCAGAACCAAAGGAGCCAAAGACGCTGCAGCGGGTCCAGCCCCGGCACATCGGCTGCTTCAGGCCTCTAAACCACTGAGTAGTTCATTGTCAAGCGATCTGCTGGATTTCTGGCACTACGACGTAATTCAGCTGTAATGATGCTCCCATCTAACCACATGGAGGGAGGTTCTAATGTGTAACTACCGCAGCAACACAGCTCTGTTCGATCTGGAGCGACAGGCAGCTGATGGCAGCGCGTACGAAGTCTGAACACACATCGTTGTCGGCCACAATACAGTCAATCACCCGAATTAATCACTGTTATTGTTAAGCTTAACTTCAAATCAGTGAGTATGTTTTTAAGGCAGAATTCAGTTGGGCCCCGGTGCGACTTCACCAAACGAAGCCCTGCGTCATTACCCAGCGTCCATCAGTTACAAGCATCTGGCATCGCGATGCGTATCTATAAAGCACAGAGGTGACGTTTACAGCTCACTTTGTGGGGATGAATTTAAGTTTATGGATGTTCCTTAAATGCAAAAAAAGTGCTGGGAGAAAAGTCACAGGGAGTATTTCTAGACTCTAGGAGGGAGGAGGAGCGAATAGTTTTGATTCTTTGGCTTCTTGGGCCTCAGACACAAACACGGCAGCTATAGGCTTATCTCAGAACGAGCTGAGATTTCTCTTGGTGTAAAATTATAGTGGCTGAAAGGCCACAGGACCGTGTGGCACACAGTGGTGCTTGTGTCGTCCCCACCCTGACAGACATGCAGCACCACAGAGACGCCGGGCAACCAACCATATAGACTGAGGAGGCCGAGGGGGCGGCAACACAAGAGACCAGAGAACACGCATCACCAGATAGGACCCTGCATTTAAAGCCTTACTGAGTGGAGCTACCACCACGTCCATGGACTCAAAGTGTCCCCTCAGTCCAACCGGCCGAGGCAGGTTGACGCCTGGTTCTACTGCAGCTTCTCCGTTGTCTCCTGCTCTGGTTGTGTTTCTATATATTATCATGTTCTGCCAGGTCTTAAACCTACTGTAGCCCTTACTGTGAACTGACGCTATATCAGTGAACTGTATTGGTGTAGTTGGGTCGTCAGAGGACCTACGGCACCGTCCTTTGTTTAGAAACGTGTTCACATTTTGAACATGTCTTGTCAAGTCACGCCTGTAAACAGCCCTTAGGCCCAGACAGGCAACACACGCCTGCCGCTGCCATTTCCCCTGTAATCAAACGCTTTGCAGGCTGTGTTCAGGCAGGCATCAGCACGGGGCCGGAGCTCATTCACTAAATGTGGGGCTCACGTCGCGCGACCCAGCCAAGAAAGAGTCTGGATAAAAGATCCCGGCTCCACCTGTGATGCACATCGGCTCTAGCAGCAACGTTCTAAAGCCACAGGAGTAAAGGTTTGTGGTGGTGATTATCTGAAATGTGTTTTAGCCCCTTTAAGCTGTGGAGGTGACACAGACGAGCTTGTCCTGCTAAGAGCTGTGGAAGCACATTCTCCTAGAGGTGTATTCATGATTAGACCACATTCCAGCCCGTTTTTGCTTCTCAGGAGCCCAGCATCCACCTGGAGCCACCAAATCAACGACGGCACAACTGTCCAGCAACGTATGAACGCAAGCAAAGGTGGAAAAACACCAAAACCACTTCCTGTGTACAGCATCTGTCAGAAAACCACGGAGCACATCGCGCAGCACTTCCTGTTGAATGTAGGACTTCCCACCTTCTGTTGATGCGAACGCACGGTTACTGTACTTTAGATATAGATGCGGATCCATTTAAGAGCTTTTAGTTCACATGGCTTTAATCCAGTGGGAGGCCTATTATGAAAGCCTCCAGCGCGGCATCGTGTGCTCCCACGCAAGCATTGTTGTGTGTTTGATAGTGGTGATATTCAGTGCAGACGTCAGTTTGTTTCCCACCCCTCCATCTGCTCCAGACCTGGAACATAATCCAGATTAATGCACACGAATCCCCCCGACTCACACAATACACACAATGGACACACACACACACACACACACACACACAATTACATCTGAGTGAGAGCTGTTTTTTCAAATGCATTAATGCTTTCTCTCTGACACACACCAATGCAGCTGCACAATGGCGTAATCTGGGTCAGTGCCGGTGATTGTGGACTCTCGTATCTGTTGTCGAGTGACCCAGTGCCCATCGTCAAACCTGCAGTGGATGATGTGTGAGTGGATTAAATCATCGGGATGACAGATGAAATGAGGTGTGCCTGTGTGTGTCAGCGTGTGCGTCTGACCTCCGAAGCCTGGTCTGATAGCGAAGTCGTGCTCCTCGATTCTCAGCAGCTGTTCACTCTTTATTAGCAGCATCTTGGTGCTGTCCTGCCTCTTGAGTTTGTAGTCAATGCGTCTGCAGAAATGACAGTGATTAGTTCAGTAAAGCTGCTAATAACCAAAACCTGATGACACACATGCTGCAGCATCACAAAAAGCTTCTGGCATGGAGCTAGTTTTACTCTGGTGCCAACAGTACGATCATCAACCTTCAGCAACAACCCGCACATGCACAGAAACAGGAGAGAGGTCAGGAAGGTCAGAGAGGCCAGCTGACACATCATGACGTAACTCAGTGAGCAGGCGGAGCCACAAGTGATAAAGGCTGTAAATCAATGAAAGTCACACAAACAAGGACACACACTCGTCTTTATACAGCAGAGAGTGTTTCCTCAACCCTTAACCTGACACCACTTCAACCTAATGTTAAATGTGTCCCCACACGAACACACACCTGTTCCCTCTGTTGCTGTCAGGAGCCAAATCCTATTTCCATAATCCCTTCATTTAACCTGGAATCAAATCGAAATGTTGCTCTAATCTCAACCCTGACATTAATTAACTGAACTTAATTGAGAAGCTCAGACACACACACACACACACACACACACACTCACACACACAGGCGAACCACGGCAGCGCGAGGCGTAGTGCAACACGACCCAACACACGGAGCTGTTCAGGTGCTGCTCCAGACTAATACACACATCGCATCTTCTCCTCACACAGAAACAGGATCAGTTCTGTTTGGTGCAGACTTATCGGACTAATCTGACAGAAATCCCTGCGTGTGCTCAGTAAAGACTCTGTGGTTCGTTTAGCCTCGTTAGCACAGGCTGCACCAGTAAACAGGAGGGAATTTCATAATCTGGGGTGTGACTCCAGCCTAGCAGTTAAACCACAGAGCACAACCAGCACCAGCTGGAGAACATCGCTGTGGGTCAAACATCTGGATCCCTCCGTCCGCAAACACCACACACAACAAGAAACTTGTTGTTTGTTGCTGCTACTGTGACTGCACCTGATGAAGATGAATGCAGATAAATATCCAACCTGGAGCCGGGTGATCTGTCGTCCTGACCTGACCAGAGGTGGGAGGCGTTTCAGTTGTGTAATCTGCACCACAGCATAACTTCCAAATCCATTCAGCCATAAATTCACTAGAAGCATGTTTGCAATTTCACACACGAGGCACAAGGCGATGAGTGGAAGCGAAACGTTCCAGATGCGCCTCTAACGTTGCTGATGTTCGCTGCGATCAAACTGGACATTCATTAAAATTAGTGGCAAATAAAAAGCTGACAAATAAATAGATGAAACTAAGAGACAATGAAGTTTCACCTCATCTGGTTTTGGATTGAGAACAACTATCCTTTAAAGAGACAAACCCACAATCTGTGGTTATGACAAACATCAAAGGCAGGAAATCGTCATTAAAAGCTGGATCCAGGTCACGTTATCGCGACTCAACCGATGGCTTTTACTACCTGAAAAGCTCCTGGAACGAAGCCAGCGCTCAGATAACGTCTCAATTACCGACCAATAAAACACGGCTTTACTACCTGAATGTGAGTGAGCAGTGTTTAATGAAATGTAGGCCGAGTTGATCAACAGGGTCAGTGTCTCGTTTTCAGTTCTTAAAGCTAATAAATCTGTGGTATTTTAACTCAGCAGACTCCTGATTCATAGGAATCGAATGTTATTTACATTAGTCAGTTTGACTTGAAGCTGCTGTTTGTAGTAAATGTGAAACAGGAAGCATCAAGGATCCTGCAGTGACCTCACGTCTTAACACAGAAAATAAAACGGTAACTGTTTGAGAAATGTGCTGGACTAACATTTCCCTCCTTCTGAGTCTTTGTGGTTATTAAATAAAACACAGAAGTGAAAATGACTCAACCTGTGTGACGTGGAAATGAAACAGTCACAGTTTTCTGAGAAGCGTCCTGCTAAACGAGTTACTCTGACCCTGGTGTTGCTGCAGGAACCGCACAGAACTGATTCAACACACAAGGGGTCAAAGCGACAGGAAGTGAAGGAGCGTTTAGCCGCTGGGCCGAGGCTGGAGCCAGTCTGAGAAGGGTGGATCAGCTGAGCCGAGGGAGGGACCATGAACATGCAGAGCAGCGGGATCAGCATCCACATCATGGGCAGCCCAGCCTCCTAAACCTGGCTACTGCGTTTGTTCTGCTGTGTCCGTGTGTTGAACAGCTCACAGCGCGTTAGGTGGGACGTAGAAATACGGAAAACATCTTATCAGAATTCAGGTTTTCTGCTAATCCCACGCTTTGGCCTCTGGCAGGAGATGAAGCCATTCCATGACAACATCATCAGGGTTATGTTCATAACACTGAGGTTAATGACCCTCAACGACATCGGTTCAGATTCTAGACGGACGCAGTGACATCACCGCCATCCGTCAGCGTCAATGCGTAAACTAAAACACACCTAGACACTAGTCTGTGTAAATGGGAGGTAATGTAACGTCCTCTCGTTTCTGTGCTGCTCACCTTCCAAACTTGAACTTGCTGTTCTCCCTGAGGAAGACCTCCTTGTGCTTCCTGCGCCCAGAGTTTCTGCCTCCGGTCACCATGGCAACGAGGCTGGCAGCAGCCAGGGCCCAGCAAGTCAGTACGTCCACCTTCATGGTTCAGAGGTTTCCCCCGCCACAGAGGACACCATCCAACCCGCCTCCACATCCACGTCCGGACCGGCCCGTCCCGCTGACTAGCGCCGGTGGTTCGGGTCGAGCATCCCTCAGTCACAGCGCTCCAGGCCTTTCAGATACATGAGTGAAAGCTTTCCCTCACACGCCTGTACGTACGTGCACATCTCCCCTCTGCACGAGCATCCCGGCTCTGACGGTCGGCAGGAACCGCTGCCTCCTGCCCTCCCTCCACCTCATCCACTCGCTCCTCCTCTCCCTCGCGCTCTGTGTTATCAGCAGGTTTGTGAATCTTTCTATCTCTGATTAAAATCGATATGAATCTATTCCTCGCGGCGATGGAGGAATGACACTAATTCCCCCCTAATCCTCTTATCTACAGCCACAGCAATCTTTCACTAACCTACAAACAGTCACACATATACACCCATCAGTAATCAGGATTTTCTCAGAGAGACAATGAAAAAACCGGCACCTGGTGCGATTATGCGAGGTTAGCGCACACTTCTGCCTCCGTGTATGACGCGCGTGTGTGGACGGAGGGTTTGTGCGAGAAAATGAATCAAGTTTAGAAGTAGACCAAATAACAACAGGTCAAGATTAATCTGAGCGGAGCGAGCTGCCACTAATCCAGCCTCACCTACTGCCTTCCTTAGCTTCCACCTAAACACAGATCGCTCCGCAGCAAATGAAAGTCCCACAAAAAGCAACCAAACCTGACGCCGCGTGTTACTAAGTCGCTCTCATGTGCTGTGTTGCTGTTTGGTTTTGGCAGTTTAACAAGTCATTCTTTGCAGCTTTACACTGCTGTTTGTTGCATAATCTGACTTGGTGAAAGTGGGTGACGTCACCACGACCTGCGGTCCTTCTTTGAGCTTAGCCAATTGTATAATTACAACCTTATTATGATATAACATGAATGAAGAAAACATTAGAAAAGCTTTGGGCCTACGGAAGCAAATCAATGCATGTACATTTAAAGCGTAACCGTTGGACTAATCCGGTTCTGACGGACCCTCGTTATACCTGATCCAACACCTGCACCCTGCTTAATCTGACACGCCACCGTTTTCAGTAGATAACCGACCCAAATCCTTAATGTGCTGGTCCAAAAACGCTGCATGAGGTGAGGAACCGTGTGAGGCGGAGCATCTGATGTCATAAACCATCCTCACGAGTCCACACCGGCTGCATAGAGCCCAACACACTCAGACCCAGTCCCTGGCTGCTTGTGTGAGAGGGCCGGTCGTCATAAAGGCAGGTGCCGACAGGCTGTCAGGAAATCAAGGAATTCTCCCTGTGGGCTGGTCTGACTCCACGGTGCGTTCATGCACAGACACGTGGTTTGGGTTTATGCACTGACAGAGCAGTGAGTTTCTAAAAGGGACAAGAGAAAGTTGCTTCGTTCTGGACAGAAGCTGTACGATGCTCCCCTCAGCAGGAAGACGTACGCGTTTAACGCCCGGGTCCGGAGGAAACCGCTGTGGGCTTTAGTAAAGCTTCGTGAGCATCTGACACCAGCGTCTCATTGGACTCATGAATGAACGGATCAGAACACGAGTCCTGACACATTTGAGCTGCAGCTTGTTTCTACCTGATACTGTCATTGTCACTGCGTAGAAGTCAAACTGTCAGGCGAGCTGCCGGTTCCCTGCTGAGCCCGACGGCTGTGTGTAACTACTCGTGGCCTCTTTCTACCGTAAATACTGCCAGTTGCTACAGCATTTGCTCCTGGTGCCTTCATCTCAGTCTTATCGCACATAGACCAAGTGCAGATAAGACTGAATGTGAACGTCTGCAGGGACCAGGCTGGAGTTCAGAGAAACCAAGGTAGTGACTAACAGCCGTTTCCCTCTAAAGAGTCCTCAGCATAACTTCCCAGGTTAAGTAAAGGCCTCTTATCAGAGACTGATTTACTTTTTCTTTTCAAATAAACTACATTGGATAGCGACTAGAGGTGAGTAAACGGTGACTAACAGGAAACACAAAGAGCCCAGGACCAGTGTTTCAAGCCCTTAACACTGAGGGGCACACTAACAGGGCAGCTCCATCAGGGGTCAAACGGCCTCTCTGCTGCCTCACGACTCAGCTCATAGCAGAGGGTTCACAGCGTGGACTAAAACAGACTCTGCTGGTTGAAGACAACCCCCCTGACATTTAAAGGTGCCACACAGGAAACACTGACTGTGTGTGTTTGCCAATCACAACCAACTCCACCCACTCGGAGGGTGTGTGTCTGAGGAGCCCACAGAGCCTTGTGTCTGATGAAATGTGTGTGCTGCCTATTCTCTAAATAACCTGTTGAGCCAGTCAAGCCGACACTCGGCCTCAGGAGGCGAGCGGCAGCGTGGATTTCAAGTGGAGTGGAGCTCCAGCTGAGACACTGTGGGTACAGCTGTGGTTTTTATTAACTTCTCAGCTTTCACATTTTTACCGGTGCTGGAACTGTTCAGCGTCAGGGTTAGTTTAGAAACTGTTACTTCCACGGTACTTTTCCATGAGTTACTCTTAAACACAGCAACTGCTTTGTTATTAGTAGCTCAGTCGATCTGACTCGTGTCTTCTGTAAAATGAAGGTCATTTAAAGTTTTAGTTGCAGCTCAGAGAAGCTTCCCTTTCAATCAAAACCAGCTGTTGGAGAGTGAAGTGGTGTCGATGTCTGGATCGTAATAACATGATGGCGATGAGACTGGTTTGGTTAGAAACAACCTTATGAGACATTAGTAACATTTGTTGCTGTAACTGCTGATGTGTCTGCTTTCGTAGACAACACGCTGATGCAGCTGTGTCTGCTTTGACCATTTACACGGATCAGTCTTAATGTAGAGCAGCGTTGAAGCACAAACCAGCTGGAAGATGCTGCAGCGGAGTCAACGCATGTGTTCCTGCACAGTGGCCTTAAGATAACTAAGAGTTATCGCTGCTGTCAAAACAGCTGCGATAAGCTTGTTGTCACACGGTTAATGTGTGTCTAGAAGACGAGTTACTGCTTCGTCACATTTGTCGCCTCTGTAGAATTTCGTCATCTCACTCATCCTGAAACTTCGCTCCACTAGGAGGTGAAGGCTGATCGAGTGTTATCAGCGGCAGGATACATCTCATTCTCTGGCTCTTTGAATACAGTCCCAAGTTCAGCTGTTTGTTTTGTGTTAAGCGTTGCGATAGCGCGAAGGATTTATTACGCATGAACAACAGGCGGATCTTCTGCTTTTTCACTTATCTAATCGACGGCAGCGATAAGAACAAGGAGCCGTGCAGAGAGGATCCAACAAAGAGGTGACGCGGGGCAGAGGATGTCAGGCTTAGTGCTTAGAAAGTCAGAAGCTGTTGTGAAGCCTTTAGGGGCTAAAGGTACGTTTGAGACTGAGACAGTAAAATCCTTCCTGGTGGGGTTTTCTCATCAGAAACCACGTTTCGTTGCCACGTTTCAGTGTCTTCCTGCCTGTCAACAGGAATGTGTCTCTAATTACGTCGTCTTCTCCTTTTACTGTTCCCCGTGTGTGTGTTGTTGAACCACCCAGAGTGATCCGAGGAAATATTTGCTGGAAGGGAAAAAAGCCTTGGATTCAAACCCCCACACTGGCAGCAGTTTGGACAGAAGACCGGCCTGTTCGGGATTTTCTGCAGTGCTGGCGTGTGTGTCTCTCTGCATCTTTAAATGTGTGCAGCTGAAAGGAAACCATGTCAGCGATACACACCTGGGTCTGTCTCCTGCTCTGGGTCAGCTTCTCCACACAGAACAAAACCCCAGGTAGGACACAAACGCCTCTTTGTCCAGCAGCCTCCACTGATCCGTCAGCAGGTTTTAGATGTCGGGGGTTTCTCTACATGAGAGACAGGAAGAAAACACCTTGAAACTTACATTACAACACTTTCAGTTCTGCAATAGTGAACTGTCCAGTGTTGAGCTAATTATGACGTCAGGTGGAAGGATTCTCCAACCACAGAGCTGGAAAAGGAAAAAACGATCGTCACAGGATTCCTCAGCGCAGGGAAAACTGGACTCAGCTGTTTTATTAGAACCAGGGCAGTGATTTACAGAGCTTCATTCACAGTAACCGTGAGGGCAGCACAGTTTAACCTGAAACCTAATGAAACCTTAAAGGTCGGGGTCAACTCCCAAACTTTCAGCCACGTCACCGTTGGTTAGGTGATTTTATTTGACTATGACTGTGTAGCTGCCGCTGTGAACTAGTCCTGGATAAAAGAAACTCACAGATGCCTGAATCACACTCTAGTTAAATGAACGAAGCAGAGTAGAACGTTGGTTTTTGTGAAGTTAATAACCAGCACACGTCACGTTGACACAGAGCACAGAAACCTGCACTACGCCAGCAGGTGCGAGTCAGAGCTGAGTCACGGCTCTGCTCCGTAGCACAGAGGTGAAGAATGTGGGGAACAGCTGAACTGACGCTGAGAACTAAAGCCCAGCCTGCACAGTATGAATGTAAAATGAACAAAGAGTCTGTCCAGGCATTCACTGGATCTGTCACACACACCTAGAAACACACGTGACGCATTAAAGATCGAACGCGACGGTGGAATTCCAGGGAAAATACATGTTGCCACAAGCCAAAGATGAAGTAAAGTAAAACTGTAAACGACACAGAGAGGAGGCAACAGAAACCAGACTTCACACGGTTTGGGCTTGATGTGGCCAAATTAAAGTCAGGTGCTGCCACAAACGCGGAAACAGGCTGTAAAAGCTCTGCTGTTTATAGAAACCGTGAAAAAACTGCGATTCCAACGTTATGGCTTATAAATAGGGAATATGAATAAACACTACACAAAACCAGTTAAGTGGCTTTACATAGTAACACGAATACTTTATTAACCAGAAGTGTTTTTCCCTCAAGGAAGATTTACTGTAAACAGGATATAAATATGGATGCTGGTCCGTCGGACATGTGATCAGGTGCTGGTCAGCTGGAGTTTGATCCTTTCCCACGTCCCTGTCACCCAAACCTCTGTCTCTGTGGTCAATAGGTCCTCTGACATAGGCTATTTGAGGCCACAAATCACGTTAGGGTCATGAGTTAAACTAAAGAGTTCAAAACCTGCTGGAATGTGATGTGTTTGGTTCCAGCGCTGATCAAAGGACTGAGAGGGGGAGGAAGGGGCTGGGTGAAGGTCAGCTTGGCCCTGGCTGTGTTACACCTGAGCAGCACTAAGGTAGTTAAAGTCAGAACAGTGTCCCTGACAAGGCAGAGGTGTAGGGAGGTTATTCGTGTGGTCCAACAGCCATCAAGGCTGTAAAGAGCATGAAACAAATCCTAACAGAGCAGGGACAGCAGAGAACGGACTGTTGGAGTGTCGGTGCCCAGAGAAACAGCAGGAAACCGCAGCCACAAACCCTGGAGCTTTAATGAGGAACAAGCTCCTAGTACTGTCCACGACCACAAAGGATGGACTACAACTCAACCTGAAACTAGGGCAACACACAGGACAAGAGAGGCCTGAAGGAAACAGCATGTGTGTAATCAAACCGCGCCGCTAGTATCACTGTTGGTCTCTACTGGCCTGGAGGGCAAATACCTGAGGAATATTCACCAGGCTCTGTGCATTAGCAGGAGCACTTACAGAACTTACATCATCAAAGCAAATTACTCGCACAACACTGGCAGATGTTGTCAGGAGGGCAATGACAATACACAATATAAGTAACAACGATAAGCAGCAGTAACTAGTTTGATCCAGTGAGAAGCGAACATACAGGACGAGCTCCGACCTGTCGAAGCCTCGGCAGCGTCATCGCTTCTTTGTATATCAGGTTTATATTTACACACAACTAAATGTGTGTAAATGTGTGTCACATGATCCGTGTGGTGGCCTTGTTTTTCACCCTTCGTTTGGATGAAGAGACTGGTTCATTCAGCTCGTCTCATCCAGCTGCTCCAGTGGTGAATCCAGACAGATTCAGCTTCACTTCCTCGTGACGTGCTCGCCTTAGAGGCACGTTCCTGTTTCAGACTGCAGAGAAACAAAGGGGATCAAAGGCTGTGTTTCACAAGTTTTACTAGACTAAACCCAGCAGGGAAGTCGTGCAGCTGCCTGGCGACGAGCTCTCCACCGGGCGACAGGCAAACATACAGGAGGCTTCATGTACACAACAGAAGAGAGACAACAAGTAAACAATGCAGACTGAGATCCGACTCATCTGGAATGAGAATGAGTGATGGGGTGACTTTCATCCAGTCATGAGACTTTCAGGTGTCCTGTTATGTCACTGTTTACGTTTGGTGTAATCATGTAATGATGAACATGTGATGTTGAAGCCAGTTGGTGTTTGAACTGGTTGTTTTGCCAAGAGAAAAGGCAAATTCTGAAGATCCCATCATTAACTTGATGCTGTCTATGATCAGACGCAGCCTTCACCATCAACACTAAATCAACTCGTCCAGACAGTTAAGGCAGAAACAGAGCGGGGCAGCAATTACAAAGCACTTAATACTAAGGAGTGTTTCTACAAGTCCATTAAGGCCTGACCGTCGTAAATGATTATTATTTGTCCTGAGTGAGTTCCGGAGCTTTTAGGAGCAAAGGTTCAGACGTCAGCAACTGATGAGAGTGAATTTATTGCTAGATATGTTATCAGGGTGATGTAGGGAGCAACAGGCCGTGGACACGAACAATCCTGAGTCTCTATTGTATCACACCAGAGCATCAGCTTTCACTTTTGAAAGGCTTCTCTTTCTTCAACCCTTATTATCTGGTGTTTTGTTAGCGATGCTAACACAGCGTGTTTTTAGCTTGTTTGAGCTGGGACAAACCTGCCGTGGGGCTAAAACCGAGGCTTGTACTTACCAGCCGACCCGAGAGCCCCACAGGTTCCAGGTAGAGTAAAGCCATCAGATAACGTGGCTGCTGTACTGATCTTCAGTCAGAGGGCTATGGGTTGGTTTGGGTGGTTTCCAGGCCGCTGGTCAGGCTACAGCTGCCAGATGCTGTGAGGAAGTGGAGGTGGGGGAACAGGCCAGGCCTAGTGGGGAAGGGGGCACGAGAATCTGGTTAAACAGGAAGAAACTCTCCACTACACCGACTGGTTCCTCATAATCATTACCATGTTCAAAACAGTGAGAACTGGCTAAAGCACAGCAGAGCTCATTCGTCTGGCATATGTGCATTCTGTACATGGGCCTTACATTAAATACCACATTAAATGTCCTGTCTCTAATCCCGAGAGCCCAGCAGCTGTGTAAAAACAAAAGTAGGGCAGCAGCGCAGCAGCATTGTTAGAGTTTAGTGCGACCAGGCAAAGGCCTTGGTAAAGACCAGGTCGGCCTGATGGCAGAACCTCGTCTGTAACCACTGAGAGAAACGACAACTGATCTCAGACCACATCTCGTCCAGATCCAGATGCCCCAGTGACCACAGTGACCTGCTCCGTGTCGGAGGACTGCGTGCTCCCCTGCAGATTCAAGCCCGACAGCGAGGTGAACGTCGAGTGGTTCAGACAGGATGTGATGATCTTCAAGTTCGAGCAGGACGAAGAGAATGAAAGCAGCGAGCAGCGCGTCCAGCAGGAGCAGTTTGCTGGGCGGGTCTCCATGTCCCCAACCCGGGTCTCCGGGGGTGACGCCACGCTGGTCCTGAGGAAGAGCAGCCTGAAGGACAGGGGCACCTACAGGTGCCAGGTGCAGACGTCGACAGGAGAACACAATGCCAAAGTCATCCTGAAGGTGGGAGGTGGGTTCAACAAAGAGCAACATTTTGGTTCGGTCCAGTTCCACATTTCACGCAGTGGGTAACTGCAGGTCAGGGTTCAGGTCAGTGAAGGTGTGTCACTCTAGCCTGCTGCTGTTTACGCTGTTATCATGTGTCTGTGTGTCCAGCTCCCATCCGAGGCTTGTCTCTGGAGCTGTCCAGGATGAGTGGCTACGAGGAGATGGTTTGCACCGCCAGTAACGTCTACCCACCTCCTCGGGTGTCTTGGAAGACCGAACCGTCCACGTTTGAGGGCCTGCGACCGGTGACACGCACACAACCCAACAAAGACGGGTTGTACATGGTGCACAGCCGCGTCAAGCGGCTGACGGGACGACCCGACCTCATCTACATCTGTACAGTCACGACCTCCTACGGCGGCCCGGCCTGGACCGCGTCGCTGAGGGCCAGAGGTGGGAAAAAACACGATGGGTATGTGTAAGGCAAGCAGGCAGAAAGGCTCATCTTCACTTTGCCCCTGATGACAGAACTAAAAGGGTACCAAAGGAAAGATGTGAGCATCCCCTGCGTGGCCCCACCTGAGCAGAACTACCCGAATCTGGAGTGGAGCTTCCTGAACGGCCCGGACAGCTCCCAGATCCTCACCTACGACAGCCAGTCGGGCCACAGCAGCTTCACGCCGCCCTGGGACAAATACGTGGAGCTGGACGGCTACAGGGTCCCATTCGGAGACGGATCGCTGCGACTGATGGACCCCGTGAAATCGCAGCACACGGGCATTTACACCTGCGTGTTCTCCACGGAGTACAGCAAGCACACGGAGCGCACGGACGTCATCATCGATGGCTCAGAGCGTGAGTCCACAGCAGCTGGTTGGTTCACAACTGGTCCTGGCAAATATCGAGACAAGCCACCGAGAATCCAGCTTAAAACACAGATAACTATGTTTTTAAAAGGCTGAATAGTTTATTACACAGCTGGACACTAGTTGTTTTCTGTACAAAGGGACCTATTTTAACACTTTTAATGCTCTAGTCAGTATTTAAGTCCAGAAATAAAAGGATTAAAATACACATAAAGTTTTAAAAGGACCAGTTGATTGTTGGTCTGGTGATTCTGCTGATAATAAGAAAAATATACAACATTGTGTTTTTGAAAAAGCTGCATATAAATGTTCCAGAACTGCTGGTTCTGAATGTTTCAGAGTTTAGGATTTTCCCACCTTCAAAGAAAAGCTTTAAGTTTAACAGGTTAAATATCGTCTGTTCTGTTAAATTCTCCACAGCGCTTTGATAATTCTGGTAGAACAGCGCCGTCACCTGTTGTTTGCATGAACTACAGCTTAACTTTAACTGAATATAAGCATGTGATCAACCCACCTCCCTGTTTTATCATAAGCTTCTGTTGTAGCACCTGAGCGTCGCGAAGCGAAGGCGTCGTACTGGTGGGTCGCTGTCGTGGTCATCGGAGCGCTGGCTCTCGCTGTGGCGGGACTGTTGGTCTACCTGAGGAGAAAAGGTAAACAGGCCACAAAGGGCCTTCATAGGTCACTGGTAGATTTCACTGTGTGAGTCAAATCACATCATTTCCTGTTCTGTCACACATTACGTTTCTCTGCCACGTCCCAGGAAATTTAGGAGCGAAGGCCAGAAACGACCCTGAAGCCGTGACCGAGCTGAATGTAGTCAAAGGTTGGTGATGCATCACTTCCAGCTCCAGGTGGAGCCAAACACTCATTTAAGACCAGACGTGTAGACAAACCTTACCGTTTCCTTTCACTGTTCCTGACACTGTAGACGTATTTGAGTACATTTATTCGTCCTCTAATCCACAATTTGCTTTTCTGTTTTTCACGGACTCACCAGAGGCTAAAGCGGACGAGAGCAGTCCTCTGAACGAGGCCGACAGCAGTAAATAGACGCTGGAATCACCTGAACGCACAACAAAACAAACTCCCTCAAGAGCAAATACCAGCTTTGAAGCCTTTGACCTTAGAGGAATCACCACGTGGCCAAATGTAGAACTTCAACGCTAAATATAAAACTGTGGACAGCTGTGGATTTGGCCTTGGGCTGAAACTTAAACCGGTTCTTCCCCTGGAAGGACCTGGGCTCAGTGAACAAACCCTCGGTTCAGGCGGTTCTCTCAGGTGGGCAGTGATCCGAGTGGGCGCTCGCCTGTTGCTTTAAGCCTGGTGATCAGGGTCTAATCTAAATGTTACACTTGGTGAAGTTCTGCAGCTGGTGGCCTGATATCGGTCACAGGAGCTGGTCTCTGTTTACTTTAAACTCTTCATCGTCAGGTAGTAAATGCATCAGCTCACGTTCCCACTGTTCCGTCTAAAGATGTGTTTGTGCTGCTCAAACAGTCCGTTACCCGTCTCTGCTTGGGCCTCTGTGAAGAGAGGTCGTCACCGTCACAGAAGATGAAATAAAAACTGCAGATGCACGTCACGCTGCAACTCAGCGAACTGAAGGTCAGCACACGCTGGTTGGAACACAGGGACTGTCTGTTAATAGATGTTAAGGTTCTGTGTTGGTGGAGTATATTAAATGGGCTTCTGGGTTTTAGTAGAGCTCCTCGGATCATTTGTAAAATAAAATCTAACTGAAAACCTTCTGAACTATAACGTGATGGAGTCAAATGTTCCTGCATTCCTGGTGGGAACTGAACCGGGTTCTGCTGGACTTCTAACCTCGGCACCACCTACTCTGACCCGCTGCATGTAACGGACTCTGAATGTGACTTTGAGCCACTGAGATTAAATATTGACTCACTGAGTAATCTACAATCTGCAGTAGAGCCAGTAGCTTGTGCCTTGTTGTGACATGTACTTGACTTATTATAATGTTAATAAAAAGCTTTATCACACAACAGCATTTGTTTGCTTTGAATTTTGTCAGGTTTTGACGCTTTGAACCTAGAAGAGACTGTAAAACCAGAGCTGTGTCTGCAAGATGAGAAAAGGTCTGACTGACGTCTAAGAGAACTGAGAGAACAGAGTAGTTAGAATGACAGACACGAAGGACGAAAGGTTAGTAAAACCAGGAAACACCAGACCAGGAGGCTGGAGATGGAGAGCGATGACAGGGTGAGTCCTCAGAACCAACCTAAGCCTGAGACAAAAAACACAAACACGAGAAGGGAAATACTACAGTACACAAAGGGGGCAGATCGCCCATAAGAATCCTGGGTAGAAACAGCTCACAGCACATGGTCAAAACAATGAGCAGCTCAGGTTCTCAGCAGGAGCAGAGCTTGGAGAACGGTGAGGTACCGAAGTGAGCAGAGACTGACAAGGACAGAGAGATGGAAATAACAGACATTCCATGTGCTGAATATACAGACTGGGGTCCGAGCGGTATGATATGAGGATGTCACATTTCTGAGAGGTTCTGAAACTGAGCGATCAATCTCTGTGTTAGTTGACGTCTAGTAGCTGGACTTGGTTGCAGTAACTCTAACCCTCAGAACACGTCTCATTCAGTGAGTACATACAGTCACTGGGCTATTTATACCCTTCGCCCTCCTGGAATAAAGCAGCAGTTCACCAGTGAACGTAAAGTCACAAAACGCTGCTTTGCTTTAAGTAGGTTTACTAATGAAAGCTGGTTAATATGTTACAACGAGTGTGTTGCACAAGTGTGTGAATCACGCAGACACACAAGTCTGACACACACACAGACACACACGCCCTTGTGACAACCTCCCGACAGCGTTTCTGTAACTCAGTCCCTTCTCTGAACTGCGGAGGTTTCTGACGTTCTTTTGAGGATGGGTGCGTTCAGATCCCTGTTCCTGGTGGTTCTGAGCTTCCTGTGGACGTTTACCAGAGGGGGTGAGTTTGTTTGTTCATCATTTAACTTTTCATCTGACACAACTTAATTTAAAATTTACAGTAAAACTAAAGAGGTCTTGAAATTATTCATGCTCATTAAACTTCAGTTTTCTTCATCTGGGAGCTTCTGTGATCATAATGTTTAAATGTTTAACATAACTGCTGAACAGTAAAGAAGTTAATAAACTACACACGAATACTTTTTTATCGCACTTTGAACTTGGCAAAGTTCACGGTGAAAGGGTTTGGTTCATAAGAACGAAACAGTCTCACTCCAATGGAAAACATTTCTACTGACATACTAAGACGTGGAATCTGAGTCTCACCTGCTGAACCTGCTAAACCAGGACCTGTTACATTCCCATCATACCATAACTTTATCTGAACGTCACCTACTCAAACCCTTCTCGTGTTTCCTTCTTTGACTACTGCTAAAACCTTCTCATCATGTTCAGTCAGACGTGACTCTGCTCGACCTGCTCGTTAGTTGTGGTGCGTTGTCTGGCTCCTTGTCATCAGACGTGTCCACATTTGTTCCTGTTGCTTGAACTAATCTCAGCTCCCCACACTGTGACTCACTGCCTCTCCTTTGCTTGGGTGCTGTCCCATCGTCACGCTGTACGGTTGGATCAGCAGCTGCACCTTCCTTTCGGTTCTGGTCCATGGTTGGTTTCATGAGTCCAGAGAATCGATCAGACGTTTTTAAGGTGTTCGGCCTAACGCGTCCAGGCGTCTGAGTAGATGAGTAGCTTTCATTTGTCTCGACTGTAGACTGACAATATCACCCGTGTGTGACTTGTCGAGAGGTTTGTGATTTCTGACAGGCCTCTGCTCCTACTACACGTCTGTTAAACGTATTCATTTCATTTCAACTTCCAAACTGGTAGCGTTTCCTGAACTCTCACCTCTTTTACAGATACTGAGTTGTCTTGTACTTTCAAGAGAAGCTGCATCCTGCTGTGCAGTTTCCAACCCAGCCAAGAGATCGTCATCCACTGGGTTCAGCTACCAGGCGACCGTCCTGTCCATAGCTACTACCACGACCAGGATCGGCTCAAATACCAGGACGAACGCTTCAAGGGCAGAACCTCACTGTTCAAGGAGCAGATCTCCAGAGGAAACGCATCACTGCTGCTCTCCAACGTCCAGCTTCAAGACAAGGCCAGATACAAGTGCTACATCAGCACCACCGCTGGCAACAAGGAGTCATACATCAGTATGACAGTAGACGGTGAGAGACAACACAAATGAACAGTTTTTAGTTCAACTTCAGGCTTTCAGCTACGTTTCATTTCAATAAATACGCTATAACTTGAACAAATGAACACGCAGCTCTGAGGTGTGCTCTGCTTCCATTACTGGAAGAGCTTCATTCTTCAGATGTCGGCAGAGCGAGCAGGAAAGAACAGCAGCACTCTGACCTCAGCGTGTTTCATCATGACCTGCAGCTAAACAGACACCAACAAATCTGATTTGGAAGCTTTGGTTCTTATCAGGATGTGGTCACACTAATGTTAGTCTTACGTGAATTCATGTTTTCTACACTTGCTTGTTTTTGCTTGTTTAGATAAACTAAGGACATGCACAGTGAATCCAACTCACTGTTACTGTTAAATCCCTCAGGTTACTTCTTCTGTGGCCACCTCTGCTTTTAGCTCTGTATTCTACTGAGCATAATAAAGTCATTCAGAGAGTCAGCCTGTGGGCAGAGTCCAGTCCAGCCCCAACTACTGTAAACGCTGCCTTATTCAACTAAACGTTTCTGAACAGGTTTAGCTGCTTCCTGGTTATGAGATAACAGATAACAGATTTATACTGAAAGTGTAATTTAATTATTCATGATCATCAAAGCTCACAGCGTCTCTCACGTCACCACATATTACAACCACACATCGTCTTTGTTTGCAGCTCCAGTCACTACAGTTCACCTGCAGCAGGTAGAAAACAGGTTGATCTGCAGCTCAGAGGGGATCTACCCTGAACCTGGACTCAGCTGGTCCACCAACCCTCCATCCAGCACCACCTCCAACACCACAGTCCAGCAGACTGAACAGCTGCTCTACAACATCAGCAGCTCTCTGATGCTTTCACAAGATGCTACTGATGTGGACTACAGCTGCACCGTCAGCAGCACAAACAGCAAGACAGCCATGTTATTCAAACTAAGTAGGTGAACAAGGTTAAATTATCTGAAACTAAATGTCAATGTTTCACAAAAAGGAAAGTGTGGAGAAAAATGACCAGAATGTACTTATTCATTCCTTAATTTATTTCAGCTTCTATCAGTGGCTCAGACACTCAAACGATCCCATGTGCTGCTTCAACAACTCCCCTGACAAGCGTCATCTGGAGGTTCAACCACAGCCAGGTCATCGTGGACGACAACGGACGGGTCTCAGAGGAGTGGAGGCCATATGTGGAGCAGGTCACGGACTCAGGCAGCCTCATACTCAAGCTCTCGTCTTCTGATCGGGACGGAATATACACGTGTGAACTGACTAATGCTGAGACGACGCATATAACAAATACCTTCCTAAAGTATAAAGAAGGTGAGGAGCGTCACTCTGCGCTACAACAGTTCAGTCACACGCATCCAGTACAGGATTCATTCATACTAAGTTCAATTAACTAAGTCTTGTTTTCCTTTTCAGATTCAAACACAAGGACTACAGTTATAGTTGGAGTTGTTTTGGGTGTTTTAGCAGCTATCATTGTAGTCATTGTAGTCATTGTACTTCCCTGTGTGAACAAAAAGAAGGTAAGAAAATAATAATAACATATTCATTAATCATTTATTTTGTTTGTGCTGTTTATAGTAATGATCATGTGTTTTAAATTCAAAAAGCAGATCACAGCAGGTGACACTAAAGAAAGGTAAATATTAGATGTTACAGTAAATAATGCCACAACATACATCAATAATATAATGCACTTAGTTTGTGGACAGAAACAAATTCCCTTTTATTAGTTTATCATTTGTACTAAACAGAGTAAACAGGAGGTTTGACGACTGAATTTACCAAATTCATTTTTGCTTGCAGTAAAACCCAGGAGGAATGTGCGCCGTTAGAAGCTAAAGCCTAGATTCTGAAGGATTGAATGGCATTGATCTCCAGTATTTCAACACAGGAAGGTCTTCTTCATCCTCACTTGATCTTGAGGAAGTTGAAAATCTACGAAGTGAAAACTGACCAAACCTGGAAGCTGAAAAAATTCAGTTTACCCGATGGAAGATGAAGAACAAGCACAGACTGAGACTCTGCATGTTTCTGAGCTGATAAAGTCATGAAGGACAGCAATTAGTCCTCTGCTACCTCCCAGAATGACCAAATCTAGTACACGCTGGATTTCAACACACAACAAATGTTCTGCCTGAAGACACTCAGCATTAACTAGACACAGAACAGCAGGCAATGACTGACGGTTTAAATGGCTTGAACACGACTGATTGGACTCTTTCGGCCAGTGAATCAGCAGAACACGAACACACTGAGTAACACAAACATGTGACTGTTCACGGCTATAAATACTGTTTCCTCTGTACAAACCTTCACATGACACCACACAACTCAAACTGTTCCTCTGCCCGGTGACCAACGCTGATTATCTGGTAGCTGTGTTTTCACGCTTCACGTGTCTGATGTTTAGATTGTTTGTCTGGTTATTACAGGTGTAGATTTACTGTTGATGTGTATTGAAGTATTTAAGCTATGCATTAATTATGACCATCTGATGAATGTTTACTTTAATTTGACTTTTCTCTTTGCACTACTTGAAGACAAGCGTATGAGCTGAGCTATGGCTTAAAAACACTACAGCAGAAACAGTGGTGAGAACAGAGATGAAGGACACAGTAATTGTACTTTTTGTATTTTTAAAATAGCGTTATGACCATTTGTACAGTTAATTTATTAAAACAATGACCTGTGCTGTTGTCTTTTGGATTCACTGTCTGGCCTTCAAAGTCTTTCCTCAGCAGACATTATGTGCTTTCACTTCATTCGTTATAAATAAGTCTCAGCAAAGGCCAAGTGGACAGATGGATGTACTCCAACACTACTTGTAGCCAGGACATAATGCACTGAGGCAGCTGTCTGGGATTTCTCACACACACATGGTATGTTGACTGACACAGCACAACACATGCAAAGGTTGAACAGTAAAGTAGGAACCACCTGATGCCAGTTCACACAGTTTAAACCAGCCCTGTTCACTGTCTCCACTCAAAGGCTGCTCTGATCTGTTTCTCTCAGCACTGACACCTCCTCTGGTTTGAGCGTTAGGATTGTTGCATTTCACTCCAGCTTTGCACCTCATGGACTTTATCAGTCTTCTGATAAGGACTGTGTGGTGCCTGCTGAACCACTGAGGACGGATGAGGTGAAACCAACCTGTGGGACGAAGCAATGAAGCGTTTCACTCTAGAAACCAGCCTATGACTCAGCCTCCAGGTAACTCACCTGGATGAATCAAAGCAGGAAACTGCCGGACACTAATTCAAAAAGCCTCCTGCGTACGTGGCCTGGCTGTAAATGTTGATGCCTTGGCTGTAAGGAACAAAGGACTGGCTGGCATTTTATGTTTTAATGGACAAAGAACAGACAGAACGATCAAATTGTGAAATGTAATGAAATTTAATGCAAACATAGAAACAGCTCGGCCTTGGTGGTGAGTATCATTCTATGAATGTTATCATATCTCAGCCTCTTATCAGACCTTCCTGTAAAGATGCGTCTCCTGCTCAAGTTTCAGTTTGTCGTGTTGTTAGGTGTCAGGCCTAGTAACGTACATTTAAAGCCTTAACGCCACCCAGTGGATTCAAACACATAACCAGTGGTTGACTCTGGCACCATCGTCTGGTCAAACATGAAAGTGTCCAGCATCAACCAACACCACTGCTACTATCAAACACTCACAGCTGTACTTCCAGTTCTGAAAGTCACAGCCAACGGACATGGATGCAACGCTAAACAAAAAAAACAGTCAAATTAGGGGAACAACGTGTAACCGTGTGATGATTTACTGCACTAATATCAGATCCATTATAGGCAACAACATCACAGACTCCAAGCATTAAATAACAGACTCATCTGCACCTACTGTGAATCCTCCCAACGCGTTAGTGGAGTAGAGCAAACTATCTTTCTAACTAACTTCCTATTAAAACCTGAGCTGGCGGTGTGACGTCTACCGCTGTGTGTGAGCAGGGCTGTGGGGTGAGGCAGCGTTTGTGTCGTCATCTGACTCCAGTCTGCTCCTGGAGCTCATCTGAGTTCTACTCAGTGCCAGGTGAGACTGTTTTTATCTACTGTGTGTTTAGCCTCCTAGATTTGTAATTTCTCATGGTCTGACCTTTTCACCACTGCAGAATTTTCTCTCTTAGCTTTACTGACGCAAAATGTTTGTTTTGCTCTCAGCTGATTTTCTTTCTCCATCAGTTTCTTCTACCTCTGTGCTCACATCTTTGCTCGACTTTCTCCCTTTAAACTTGACGATGCTCAACTACAACAAATGCTAAGTTCATTACTACGATCCTTTAATGTTTTTAAACTGTTAACTTGTCGCTCGTCCTTTAGTTTCCGTTTCACTTTACATGAGACTTTCTCTTTGTTGACCTTCTAGCACAAACCTGTGAAGCACTTCTCCACCTAGTAACAGCTGATGCCTTGAGCCCTGTGATTCAATCCACACACTAAGACTGCTGCTCTGCATTTGACCAAAACCCAGAAGCAGCTAAAACCCCCTGAGCAGGTAACTGGACGGTTCTATTCTATCAGCAGAGCCAGACCAAGCTAGAACAACATTTAGCTTCTGAGTAGGACTGAAACTGATCACAAACTACTGACCTGGTCCTTTAAATAACTGTACAGGTACACTGCATAGTTGAGCTCCCATCGAACGACAGGTGGCACCGAAAGGAGGAGACATTTAAAAACAATAACAGCAAAAACTGTTTTTCACCACCAGGGTTTTACAAGCAGAACAGAGAAGATCAGAAACTGTAGAGACAGCAGAACAGGATCCATGGCGGTCAGTCCAAAACGGTTCCAGAGCCTCCTGCCTACTCTTCACCAACTGTGCATGACGCACACACAACCATTCTGGCAGCGGAGGGTAAGACACGCTGAGGACGACTCCGCCGGCTGTCCTGGGGCGTACGCTACGCACCAGCAGCACCCGCTCAAGTCGCACCTAACGCTGCCAGGTGAACGCCGCGGGCTGCCCCTCGTCTTCAGTCGCACCCGGACGTACCACAGGGACGTGAAACCCGGCTGCCGAGCACCGGACGGGTCAACCTCCATCAAGTGATGCAAACGATGGAGGGGAGCGACGGGACTTATGACACTTAAACCCCCAACCTGGTCTGGACTAAACAGGATTTCATGGTGAATTCAACTGAGACACGTATCATTACCTTGTCAAGGTGTAGCCTGGCAGAGGTCAGAGGGTCAGTCAGTCAAACTGTTCCCCAGTCTATCAGGATTAGTACTAATCATTATGGCTTCCTGGAACAAATAAACGCACCATGACACTGAATAGCAGTAAATGGATTCCACGTCAACATCTCCTGAGAAATTTAGCTGTTGTCGCTGTGAACTGAATTTGAATTCATAAACCCATAACTGCATTAATCCACAACTCTGCTCTCCTCACAACTCACTGCACATGTTTATATGTCGTCATGTACATCAGTGATGTTTAAACCTGATTGTAAACCAATTCTTATGTATATACTGGTTCTTGGTTTCTTTTACTCAACTGAACACTATTAAAAGAAAAGTATAAAAGGCTCTGATCTCAAATACCCTGCAGCTGACAAAGGTTCAGGACCAGAGCAGTGACACAGCAGCAACAAAAACAAGTGATCATAGAAACTAGATGAATGAACCTGATCCAACAATCCTGGAAAAAATAAAGCTCCTGTAACGCAGTAAACTGAGGTGGACAGGATTTTGGTGTCGTTATGTTGCTTTACATGTTACTATGAGCTGCTGTCTATACTGTGCACTTGTGGTCTGGTTAATGTAGGTTCTGAACCTGTAGGAAGGTCCCTGTGACCTTTGGATCACTGGACTTTACCCACTTCCTATCACACTGATCAACGCAGGGCTATTCTTTGCTTTCTCTTTCCATTATTTTTCATTCCTGACGAGGCAGAGAAAGTTGTCAAACTTGTCTGACAACCTGTGTCATTACTGGCATCTCCTGGGTTAGGAGTCACGACAGGGTTACAGTTAGAGTCTGCAACAAGGAAGACGCAGATACGTGTAAGTACAAATGTGAAGCGGACGAATGATGTGAAGGGCGACTTGCATTTCAACACGTTTGTGATTCTACGAATCCAAACAGCAACACACAAGGTCGGGGACAGATGTTTGCAAGACAATCTACTTGATGCACGAGACCTGAGAGAAGGTGAGTAAACACAGAGAAATGTTCAACAAATGAAGGAATATGAATCTGGACAATTACACAGTAGACGACTTTAAAGTGGCAAAGAACTGGCAAACTGCTTATTTACTACAGTCACAGTCATGAATAATAACAAAACCGTTGTCTGATCATTTCCTGTGGTTTAGGTTTAAATCAGAACTAACGTCATAGTCAAAGTCTGGTCCCTGCAGTAGCTGTTAGACACTCACTAGGCTGGTTGTGTATTTTAATAGGCTGTAAACCATTTGCCTCATCAGACGGACCCTGTAGCGAAGCATTTCATTCACTCTTCCTGTGGAACGTTGTGCAGATCTGCTCAGATCTGCTTTTGTCATGATCTTTTTTTTTGCTGCCCTCTAAATACAAAATACATTTAAGTATTAAATAATAAATAGTTTGTCTGTGACTCAAGTTGATGACACACCCAAACATTTCAGACATGTTTGTTTCCTAATAGTGATCGTACATGACAGGTCGTAATCAGCAAACCAGGGGTTGAACGGCTGAACACAGACACAGCAGGATGACTGGCCTCATGGCGTTTGTGGTCCTGTGGACTCTGACCAGAGCAGGTGAGGGACGATACTATTACTCACACCTACACACACATTTAAAGCTTTAACATAAGATCAGAAAACTAAAAGGTTTCACCGTCAAAACATCCTAAAAGATAAGAAAGTGTCCGTTTGGTTCTTAACGCTGATTCAACAGCGAAACGTGACGCGTGTTTATCTGCTCTGATCTTCAGGCTGTAACAGTGTGGATGTGGTTCAGATTGTAAAACCACCTTGAGGCTAATTTGTAACTTTGTGAGACAGTTTACACATAAACACAATTGTTGCTGCTGTTTTGATAAAACTACATGATGGGGTAGAAAAAATGTGATCAAATCTACACAAGACGCAAATGAAAAAATAAAGAATCAGTTCATTATAAATGGCTGTTTATACAAACATTGAGGTCGTACCTACGTCACCTTAAAATACTGAGAGCAGCCAAACCAGTTCAGCAGCCGTCGAGATTGTTCACATTCCAACGTTCTTTGCTAGTAACAGTAAGTAAATCATGTGATGAGACTCCTGGCACAAAACAGAAACCTGCTCCCATACCTCATACAGCTCTGTTGAACCTGTTGCCACACTGTAAAGTAGACAATGCTGTTACACCATCTGGTATCGATTTACAAGTCTGGTCAACAACCTGCTCACACATGAAGGAAACATTTAATGTTGACAGTAAAACACAAGGTCAGTTTTAACTATATTTAAAATTAATCACATTTTGGCAACTTAGATTAGACTATTTTTAATTTTTTGATTTGTGTGTCATTGTTTGATTATAGCTCACCATGAGTTTTCCTTTCCACTGACTATGATATTATCGTGTTGATAATAAGATGCCAACACAACTAAACGTGTTGTTGGTTTTATTTGTCGTTCCAGATACTGATGTGTCCTGTGTTTTCATGGAAAGCTGCGTGTTACCGTGCAGCTTCAGCGGTGGAGCTGAAATAATCATCCACTGGTTGCACACAGCAGGAAACCTTAACGTCCACTCGTACTATTACAACAAAGACCAGCTCACAAACCAGGACCAGCGCTTCAGAGGCAGGACGTTGCTGTTCCAGCATCAGATCTCAGGAGGAAACGCCTCACTGCAGCTGACAGGGGTCAAGGTTCAGGACCAGGGCAGATACAAATGCTACACCAGCACCAATATCGCTCACATGGAATCATTTATCAACCTAAAGGTGGACGGTAGGAGAAACACACAATACATGTACAAAACGCAGTTTACCAATTTATTAGGTACAGCTGAATAAATCCAGGTGTCAATAAATAAACTATAAGTCAGCGACTAAATACACACTATGATGAAATATTTAATACCCATTTCTATTTAGTTCCATTCTGCAGGCCAGCGTTCATAAAACCAACACCTAGCAACAGACGGCTCCTCACAGGAAGCGGAAGCAGCAACGTTAGCTTTCATCCTCACTGACTGAGGATCAGTGTCTAGCGTCAACTTGTCACCTACCAGTAAAATACTGCTGTAAACATATTACAACCTCATCATATACAAGGTGTTAAATAATGGTTCGACTTTTGACTTTGGGCCAAGGAGGCTGCAGCAAACTGCTGCTGACTTGGAAGCAGCCAAACACTTGGTAACAACCATCAGATACTGCAGAAGATTTCTGTGCATCATGTGTAAGGATTTGAAGAAGCCAGAACTCTGCGTATTATTCACAAAAAGACAACCATGGACATTAGGAGAGTTTAGTGCCGACTCGTAAATTACAACATGCTTATGACGCAAGAATTATTAGGTCACTGTTCCACGGTTTTTATGAAATTGCAGTTACAGAAAGTGGAGCCAGTCCCAGCTGCCACTGAGCGAGAGGAACATGGTTGTACTTTACTGCACTAGTGGTCAAACTGATCTTTAAATACACCAAGCTCTTCAACACAAGTTTGGGTTAGGGGCAGATTTATTAAACTATAAATTACATTTTTACATAAACTTTATTGTTCAGTTAGCAGGATCTGCTTTACAATGTTCCACTTTAATAGCTACATATGTCATTGCAGCTCCAGTCACTACAGTCCACCTGCAGCAGGTAGGAAACAGGTTGATCTGCAGCTCAGAGGGGATCTACCCTGAACCTGGACTCAGCTGGTCCACCAACCCTCCATCCAGCACCACCTCCAACAGCACAACCACAGTCCAGCAGACTGAACAGCTGCTCTACAGCATCAGCAGCTCTCTGATGCTTTCACATGATGTGGACTACAGCTGCACCGTCAGCAGCACAAACAAAAAGAGAAGCACTCTGCTTAAAGAAAGTAAGTGTTGCTGAAGAAAACCTGTAGAACCTGAAAACAAACTACTCCACCACCTCCAGAGCAGTTACCAAGAAATACCCAGGAGCCGAGCGATTCAGCTGGAGTTATCCTATTATATTACAGTGCGACAGTACATCTGTGACACATGAACTGATTGTCTCATGTAGGAATGTGTGAACATTCATTTACCTTCATTCTGTTCTTTCAGTCTCTCTCACTGAGGCAGGAGGTGAAGCTACGATCCCCTGCAATGACTCACTCGTTTCTGTCTCGAGCCTCATTTGGAGATTCAACCACAGTCGGATCATCCTGAGCCAGACCAGAGCTGAGGTCGTCGTCTCTGAGCAGTGGAGGCAGCTTGTGAAGAGTGAGTCAGACTCAGGAAGCCTCAGTCTACAGGGGATAACTACTGATCAGGAGGGAACATACAGCTGTGAACTCAGGACTGCTGATGAGCTGTATATAAGAACCGCCCACCTCTCCGTGTCAGGGAACGTTAAAAGACAAGGTAGGTTTAGAAGGTACGACCTGGAGAAATATCACAACCTGCCCCGTTTATTTCCTGTATCAGCTAATGATACACAATTAATCAAAAGAGTCATAACACGTCAGAAGTAACTAAGTTTAACAAAGTACATGAACCTAAATTTCATGTTACCATTAACAAATAAAGTTTGTGTGTAGTTGTTATGTCATATTTGGGTGATGAGTCTTAACTAATGTCCTTCTTGGTTAGAAACTCCTGTAGTGATTATAGCAGCGGTGACAGCAGTCGCCTTCATAGCAGCAGCTGTGATAATTGGCCTGGTTTGTTATAAACGACCAACCAGATGTAGAAACGCTAGACGCTACAACCCAGCACCAACAGAGTAAGTATAGAATTCTACTGATTAATCAGGCCCCTCAATCATTTGATGACTTACTTATCAATCAAACTTTGCTGCTCTGATGAACTTAGTTTGAACTGAAGTTATGTTTGTAGGGAAAGTAAACCTGACGAGCACATACCATTAACAAATGGAGCGTATGGTGGAACCGAGGCAGGAACGCCTAATGGAACCAACGTAGGAACGTCTGGTGAAACCAACGTAGGAACGCCTGATGGAACCAACGTAGGAACGCCTGATGGAACCAACGTAGGAACGCCTGATGGAACCAACGTAGGAACGCCTGATGGAACCAACGTAGTAACGTCTGATGGAACCAACAAAGGAACATCTGATGGAACCAACGTAGGAACGCCTGATGGAACCAACGTAGGAACGCCTGGTGAAACCGACGTAGGAACGCCTGATGGAACCAACGTAGGAACGCCTGATGGAACCAACGTAGGAACGCCTGATGGCACCAACAAAGGAACGCCTGATGGAACCAACGTAGTAACGTCTGATGGAACCAACAAAGGAACATCTGATGGAACCAACAAAGGAACGCCTGATGGAACCGACGTAGGAACGCCTGGTGAAACCGACGTAGGAACGCCTGGTGAAACCGACGTAGGAACGCCTGGTGAAACCGACGTAGGAACGCCTGGTGAAACCGACGTAGGAACGCCTGGTGAAACCGACGAATAAACGCCTGGTGGAACTATTGCAGGCGACCAAGCCGCCTGAAGGATTAAATGATGCCCTGACACAGTGTTATGTTGCTTGTCTGACTGAACTGTGCAGCAACCTTCACGTACGAAAAGAATAAAACCTTCCGTCTGTGATTCATTTCACAAACTTCCTCATCAGGCTGGTTAATGAAGGACAAGGACATTTCCTGACAAGACTGAGGTTCAACACGTTTAATGCTCCAGTCCTCCTTTTGGTACCAAAACCCAGATCAGTAGTTCCTGCTCTACCTGATGCCGTGATGGTGAAGAGGAAGGAAAACGTCTACATGAACTATCTGAGCTGTGAAAATACTGTGAAATGTTACACAGAAAAATGTCCCACAGGCTTTAGAGGACTGACCTCACGTCAGAGATGTTTAACCCTTCGCTTTCCTTCTGTTTAGAACATCATCAGTAGCTCATCCAGCTCTAAACCCTGCATCTACAGGGTCAGTTTTCAGTGCAGGGTTGCCAGGTTTGTTCAGGGTGACTGACGTTACACCATCATCAAGGCTTCCTGGTAAAACCTGCTGCAGCTAAATGAATCATTTTTATTACGTGTTAGTGTTGTTCTGGTCATCTAGTGCGTTTTAGTACTGATGTACAGTATCAGGGCATGTGTTGGTTTGTTAGTTGGTTTGTGTTGTTTCTGTCCAGCAGCTAAAGGTTTGAAAATTGTTTCAATATATAAAGCTTGAAAAAATTTTATGCAACAGTAAATTATTTTAGCTTCATCTAACAAAAAAAACAAAAAACTGGGAAAATGTTTTTAACCATTGTATCATGTTTGAAAAACAACGATGACGTTAAACAGTGATGATGTGTCCATGGATTGTGGCCTATTGTTGATCCAAACTCTCAGAGTCATTAGGTTCAATTTATAATTTAAACGTCTTGTGATTTTTGATCTAATAAAGAACCCTCAGACCAAAACATTGCACAGCTTCACGGAGCAACAGTCCACCTTAAAGAGCCACCTTAACACACTTCAGCAGAATGAAATTCCTCCAGCTGTGTCATACGAAGCAGATGTTGATGCTGGAGACGTCTCTGCTCCTCGTCTGCGTGTCGTGGTGAGTTCTGGCCGTTCTACGGTTCTAAGGCTCCACCAGTTTGTTTTAGCTCAGGTCTCGTCTGTTCGGTCTCTGGGTCGTTTGAAAGTGAGGACAAATTTACAGGACAAACTGGAATCTGAGCCTGTTTATGTTACGTTAAACCAGCAGGAGTTTAATGTTTGCTCTGTAATGTTTTAGTCGCATTTGAAACTGATTATTACCAGTCACTTGGATTTAAGCTCAAAACTTTAAAGTTTCTAATGAACAGAGCGAAACGGCAGCGACACACCCAACATCAGATTTCACTGTAAAACCAACATGTTCCAACTTGACTAGACCAGCAGCAAAAACAATCCTTCACCTGATTTTTCTTTGGAATCTAATCTTTACACATTTACCTTTTCCTAAATCCAACAAGCAGCTCGTTCATTTGTGCACTAGTCTCCTGCTCGGTATCTGCTGTTGGACTGTTGGTTCTGTAAACTAACAACCTGCTCGTCTCAAAGGTTAACGTTCAGACACATGATCTCTCTCTGTGCAGGGCAGGGCTCAACAGACACAGGGCTGAGGGCTGATTCTAGGATCAGACGTTTGCTTGAGAAACCAAATGACCTATGATGTGCTTCCCAAACTCAGGTACCACAGATCTGCAACAATCCCTGAATCCCACAAACCCATGAAACTGTTGTCTGTGAAGGTTCTCATTCATCCAGGTCAAGTTGTCTGAAGGTTGAGTCATGGCAACTGGACTTCTTCTAGTTAGTGGGAAGTTGGTGGAGACCACTAATTTATCCTCAAACCCAACTGGAGGATAAATTAGTGGTCTCCACCAACTTCCCACAGACTGAAGAAGCCACCTGGATAGGTGGTGAAACGTTTCTACTAACTAGAAGAAGTCCAGTTGCCATGACTCAACCTTCAGACCATCAAACTGTTGTATTGGTGCACACGTCTGGCTTTGCTGTAATTTTCCGTAGGAGGCTGATGGGGGAGCTACGTGCTTTGTCTTTCATCCTGATCTTTTTGACGTTAAATGTTTCCAGACCAGGTGAGTAAAGTCACCTCAGGCCACAGCTTTAACCACATTTATTTATGTGCTATGCTTTAGTATAATAATGTTCAGTCACAAAACTCCTGGTTCTGATGTTTTTGTGATATTTCTATCTTCTGTAGATCTTCTTATTGGTTTTATTCTTTTTATTCTTATATAAATTTGATATAATGAAGCCTCAGCCTCTTTTTCTAACGTGTTCCAGATACCGATGTGTCCTGTGTTTTCATGGAAAGCTGCATCTTACCGTGCAGCTTCCAGAGCAGTTCTCAAGTCATCATCCACTGGGTCCAAACAGCAGGAAACCTTAATGTCTACTCCTACTACCACAACCAAGACCAGCTCACACTCCAGGACCCAAAGTTCAAGAGTCGATCTTCACTATTCAAAGATCTGATCTCCGGAGGAAACGCCTCACTGCAGCTGACGGGGGTGACGGTTCAGGACCAGGGCAGATACCACTGCACCACCAGCACCATCGCTGGAAACAAAGACTCATTCATCAACCTAAAAGTGAACGGTATGAGAAATCACAAGAAGGGCCTGTATTTTTATCTAGAGCAGCTTCTTCGTGTTTACAAAAAATAAAGCCAATGAATGAATGAATGAATGAAATGAAGTCGATAAGTAGGTCGGTTTTACTTCCACTCACTAAAAAAATCCTTATTATCTCAAAGCTGTGTGAATCCGTTTGTTGCAGCTCCAGTCACTACAGTCCACCTGCAGCAGGTAGGAAACAGGATGATCTGCAGCTCAGAGGGGATCTACCCTGAACCTGGACTCAGCTGGTCCACCAACCCTCCATCCAGCACCACCTCCAACAGCACAACCACAGTCCAGCAGACTGAACAGCTGCTCTACAGCATCAGCAGCTCTCTGATGCTTTCACATGATGCTACTGATGTGGACTACAGCTGCACCGTCAGCAGCACAAACAGGAGGAGAGTCACGCTGAGGAAACTGGGCGAGTGTTGAATGTAATTTCACAAGGCCCACAAACAACACGTATCAGTATATTACATTAATATTTGTGTTGCATCGTTTCAGTTTCTATCAGTGGTTCCAGCAGTGACACAACCATCCCCTGCACCGTCTCCAACTCTCCACTGATCAGCCTAATCTGGAGATTCAACCACAGTCACATCATCCTGAACCAGACCAGCGTCAGTCACACAGTGTCTAAGCAGTGGAAGCAGCACGTGAAGAGCGTGTCACAGTCAGGCAGCCTCACGCTACAGGACATGTCTTCAGATCAGGAGGGAGTATACACCTGTGAACTCAGCAACACAGACGAGACGCGTATAACCACCACCTTCCTGAGGTTAGACAAGGACGAAGGTGAGCGAGTGAACAGGATCAGCACTTTAACAGCTGCTGCTAAAAACAAGTCAAGACACAAAACAGCTCGATGAATCAACTTCCCTCTATTCCAGGAAATTCAATCAACGTTGGAAACGATGTGCTTGTGGTTGTTTTAGTCGTTCAGCAGTTACTGGCCTGGTCCTGTACCATATGAAGGTAAAGACAAGAGAGACCAGCTGTACTGTTCTCAGCACAGCAGCTGTGTAGGAATCAATGACTACACTGAATGTACCACGGTACAAATACACGCGGAGTTGGTTCTGAGTGTTGTTCTTTGTGTTTGCAGAAAAACAGAGACGCGGAAGGTTAGTGAACCTGTCACAGGTCAAACTTTCGTCTTACGAACTTACATTCGTCCTCCTGGATCTACTTTTCTCTGACGTCCCAACTTTGGAAACATCTGAGTGACAAAATATTAGTGATGGCAAATGACACCAAACCTTCGCAGCTTGTTTCCTTCTCCCTGAAGGGGAGTGATTTCAAACACCTCTGTCATGTGACCAAAGGCGTCCAGGGCTTCAAACACCCTCTGCTTCACTTTGTGCTTCCTTGTTTTAAAATGTTTCGAAGCGTTTCATTGGCTCATAGCGTTAGGATCCGGTCTGAGCCAACACAGATTGAGTTGTCGGCTTCAGTTTAGTTTATACTATGTGCACGATATAAGATGCATAAAAATTACAGAAAAATGTTGTGTTGTGGGGAGATTTGGAAATAAATTTGGAGAGTTATATGTTATCAATATCATGACGACTGTAAGCAGCAGACGATGTTCAAAAGTTTGGGATCATTTTGATCTTATACCACCAAATAAGGTCAATTACTTTTTTATGCCCTACATTTTCTGTCAATTATGGAATAATTTTCCATTTTTGTAAAGGAACATTTTCTAAGGCTGGGGAGGCAGAAAACAGAGCAGACTAAGGCCACAGTGAAAACATTTTTCTAAATAAAAACCTCACTTTGCTTCTGTTAACACACATGAACAGGATTGTGTGTTTGTCATGTTTTATGGTGTGGATGAGTGTGACTCCACACTTGTTTGTTGTATTTGTCTAACTCATTTTTACTTCTAAATGGAACCACATTAATGTTATTAATTTCAATGTGTTTAACATGAGACGTGACCCCACACACTTATTGGTGACAAGGGTTTCCAACCGTTTTGCACAGGCTGCTATAGAACAAACAGGCCACTAGACGTCACTCACACTCAGGAGGCTTCACCACCATCACTACAAAACATCTGAGTACTCACACAGCGGCAGGTCAAGGTCACCGTCCAGGCTGCTCCTCGCTGCGCCGGTGTAGCTGCGAGGCTACCGGCTAACTAGCTACCTGGCTAGCTGGTTATGCGAACAGCTGAATCAACGACACCTGCTTCTTTATCGCTATGTCAAGAGGCTTATCGCTGTATTTAACTCTGTGTCGTGGTGGCTACAACAACCGCTACAGAAGAAAACTCTTGTCCTCACTAATTATCTGCATCAACTAATTAGTTTTCTTTTTCTTTCCCGCTCGTTCTCTGGGCCCCTGAATTCTTCTTCCCACAGCCAATCGCATTACAGTCCCACTGACGTGACGTTTCAATCCCCCAATCATACATAAGAATCGCACTGGGTTGGTTGTGTATGTGACAACTTTCTTCACTCCAACCAAACTACTACTCTGGGCTTTGTCCGACTTTTTATGCAGTTTTCTGTTAGAATAGTCACAGTTGAACACAGAACCACAGGAGAGTAACCAAACAAACCAAGACCAAAGTCTTAGCATTACAGCACTTTATTTAACAGTCTCTAGTGGAGGCTGGCATTTAGAAATAGCAGGCGCCTCAGCCTGGACGGGCTGATTCCTCTTGTCTGACTATTTGTCTGTTTCTGGGAGGACTCTCTCTGAGGGACCGATGTCTCCTCACAGCTTAACCAGGGGCAGACTGAAGCCTCGGCCTCCCACCGTTTTAGTGGCTCTTTGGATGAGAGGCTCCTCCAGACGGGACCTGGCCTCCAGGACAGCATCAGCTCTGGGATGTCGCCTCCAGCGTCTCCTGTTGCTCCGTACAGCAGACGCTTGTGGCTCCAGCTTCTTCCTCTTGGCCCTCGGATGGAGGAGCCGACAGGAAACAGGAAAACAGCTAAACTGTCTTTGTTTGGTAGGCGACACGTTGCTCTTTTTACAATCAATAAAAAGTTGCCTGTTATTAAAAGTATTTTGCTGCTATACAGTAAAAGTGAAATCATTGTTAGGTACCTTTCTGCTCTCATCTCCACAGTCGCCTCCTCAAAGGGATCCAGAATGGTGCAGACCTCTTGCTGCCTCATTCCTCCTGACGTAGAAGATCAACAGGAGCATTGATGGCAGCCAGGGTGGACGTGACGGCGTCTTTAGACCCGAGGATGCGTTTCGACATGTGAAATGTTGAGCTACACCTCGTAGCACAATCCTGGCTGGGCCTTAGCTCTGGCTTCTCTGTGGTGACGGTGCTTTCACCTTGTCCACCGTTGGTTTCACGTCCTCAGTGCATCTGTAACCATCAGCTTTGTGCTCAGGACGTGGGTGGTGGGTCCACTCACACATTTTATGGCCTTTGCTGCATTATCAGTAACACAGCACACTGGCCCTGTCCTGCCACAGTGCAGCTTGTGTGTTATATAGTCGTGGAAGAATTGTTGGGACAAGTTCTCCTGCCAGGTAGAACATCCGTGGGCTTTAAGGCCTGGACAAAGCTTTGAAAGGCTGAAAGTCATGTTTGCTGCTCCTCGTCAGCACTGGGGTCGTTTGTTCTGGAATGAATGTGCTTCTTTTGGTGTGAGTTGCAGGAGGACGTGAACCTGCAGCTTTCAGCAGGACTTGGCTCCAGCCGATGGATGGATGGACAGTTCTCAGATGCAGGTTCGTTGCTGACTCTGCGCTGACTAATATGTTCATTTCAAGTCTGCGGTCAGCTTTCCAGTCTCCAGCAGCATTGAAATGCTTCTGCACTTTATCCCGACGCGCTTGCTTTTAAATCCGGCTGCGACTTGTGTTCCTGGTCTGAACCACTGCACTCGCTGCCTCAGGAGCGTCTCCCCCTCCCTGCTTTCACATAATGGTATGACCCGGTCTGTCCCATAAAAATGAAGTCGACTCTTCTGGATTTTGTGGATTTTCAGCAGAGCTGTTGCTCGCGGCTGAACATTCGGCTCTGACCGGAACAACAAGCTTGGATCCGTTTTGAACTTACCTGTAGGTTTGTTGATGGATTCTGAGCATCAACAGCTGATGGAGAAGCTTCATGGAAGCCTTTCATCAAACTGACTGTTCAGAATCGCCTGGATCAGATCTAGACTTTTTCTGGTTTCAGTGGAATCCGGGTCAAGAATCAAGTCCTGGACTTTGGACGTGAACCAGGACTGCGAGACTGAAACAACAGTTGATGTTAAATGACCTGTTGAAGGTTTCTACATGTTTCTCCCTCCCTGTGTCTGCCGCCGTGGTGCTGGTACCAACAGTAACTTGAGGTCACTGGTTCAACAATCAGTCAAACTTTCCGCGTTTTTTTGTTTAAATGTTTAATTTAGTCTCAATGTAGAGAAAACTACAATAAATAAACACAAGTAGCCGGTTTGTGTGACGTCAGTGACAGGTGTGTCCAGTAGGGGGCGGTGGTTCCCTCCCTGCATCCGCTCTTTGTCATGTTGCGGCGGAGTCCGTCGCATCATCTATGATCTGGAGCAGACGTAGGACTAAACGTTAAAGATTTTCATCTTTATCGAACTGAGGACCAACCTGACATGAGCAGACCCAGTCTCACCCAGTTGTCACTGGTCGTGTCCGTCCTGTGGTTCTGGAGTCTTGCGGGATCAGGTAGGTGTGAGAGGAGGCGACCAGCCGGAGGTTTACACCGACCCTGACGTCTGAACGAATCCCTCCAGGACACGACGTCCTGCCCAGAGAGACGCAACGAGAATCAAGCCAGCGTCATATCACATCAGACACATCAAATATTCACACTAGACACTTAAAATATTCACATTAGACACATTAGACATGTCAAATGTTCATATTAGACACATGTCAAATATTCACATTAGACACATGTCAAATATTCACATTAGACACATGTCAAATATTCACATTAGACACATTAGACATGTCAAATGTTCATATTAGACACATGTCAAATATTCACATTAGACACATGTCAAATATTCACATTAGACACGTCAGACATGTCACATATTGATGCCGTTGTTAGAGCGTCATCAAACCACTACCTGGTCTAAACTGCTACTAACTAACTACAGAGGACTCACGGAGGTACAGTAAGAAAGCAGCCTGGTGCTACGTCATGATGAACTAATATTGTGGCGACCCAGGGCTGGTGGGTCACTGTTCGGGGCTAACGTGTTCTGCATGTTCAAATGTTGTAGCTTTATTGTGTCTATGTGCTGTCTTTTAAGTTACTATATGTGTGTTTGTAAAGTGTTTTTGTGAGTGTTCATTTTACTGACAGCAATCGGACTCAGTGTCCTCAATTTCGCCTACAGCATCAGCAGCTCTCTGATGCTTTCACATGATGCTACTGATGTGGACTACAGCTGCACCGTCAGCAGCACAAACAGGAGGAGAGTCACGCTGAGGAAACTGGGTATATGTGTAAAAACACGCAGGCTGAACTAAAACCTCCCAAATGTGAAACACAACCAAACTAATCTGATCTCGTGTCATCTCAGCTTCTATCAGCAGCTCCAGCAGAGAAACATTCGTCCTCTGCACCGACTCAAACGCTTCACTGACAAACTTCAGCCTCGTCTGGAGATTCAACCGTCAGATCGTCCTGAACCGGACCAAGGTCCACTTCACCGTGTCTGAGCTGTGGAGGCAGCACGTGAAGAGCGTGTCCGAGTCAGGAATCACACTACAGAACTTATCTCCACATCAGGAGGGAACATACAGCTGTGAACTCACTGATGGCGAGGAGACGCATGTGACGACCACCGTTCTGAGCATAGAGACAGGACCAAGTTAGTATCTTTGTGTGTGATGTCCCCACGACTGCTGTGACCTGCCACCAGCGAAACGTTAAACATGGAGCATCCAGATGTTCACTGTCTGCTCTGTTCCAGGTGCTGCAGGTGTTGGAGGGTTGGTGGTTGTTGTTGTTGTGTTGGGAGCAGCAGTGATGGTCCTGATACTGGTCTATAGAATAAAGAGACAAGGTGAAAAAATATCCTGAGCTAAACTTATTTCATGTAGTACCTTGTGGGAAATGATGATTTTGGGTTTCGTCTTCTCAGATCAACCAGGAAACCTCCAGAGTGACTCAGACACACAATTAATGTGAGTAAATGTCTGTTTCCACTCAGACCTGTAACATTTCCATCTTTGTGTTGCTGTGATGGTTCCACGTCTTTAAACATTTACCTTGGACATTTTATCTTTGTGCGTTTTCTGCTGAATTTGGTCTTGTGTGTCTGCAGCCAAATGAACCGTAACAACACAAGAACTGAAGCAACACCTGAAGATGTTGAGGAACAACGCGTGGAACATCTGCTTCCGTCAGATGGAGCCTCTGCTGCCACCGAGTCTGAGGTCGTTGACCTCCATCATCTCTAGAACTGCTACTCACAGAAAAGCCAGGTTTCCTGCTTTGTGTGACCCAGTTGGCTGGTAGGACGAAGCGTGAGGGCAGGGAGGCTGTTTGTGTCTGTGTCTCCTACAGGATGAACGGATTCACGGAGGAGCTGAACGTTGCTGCTGTGACAGAGTTATACGGTGACGTCACGGGTCATTTTTATTGGCGGTGACCGAGATTTACCGTAATTACGGGTGTAGCTGCTGCTCCGGCTTTGTGTCGGGCTGCTAAACGTGTGTAACGTCACCATCAGGGACTGGACGCAGTCACTACCGGTAATAACATGCTAGAAATCCTGCTAAAGGCCACAGCCAATAGAAGGAGGCTCCTCCTCCTCCCGGGACTTGGTCCCAGGCCTCCGCTAACGGAAACATGTTCATCAATGAAGCATCTGATCGGGACGCGCCTGAACTACGTCATATCTCTATGAGATGATTCTGTTTAGTGACGTCATTGGCCTCCAGCACGGACCTGCTCATGGACAGGCTCAGAACCAGGCCCGGTCTTTGTCTGCTGGTTCTGTGTGCGTGGGGCGTCTGGACTCACGGAGGTACAGTAAGAAAGTCCAGGATGGGAACCGAGGTCCGAGCATCCTGGTGCTACGTCGAGATTAACTAACGTGTGGATGGTGGGTCAGTGTTCGGAGCTAACGTGTCTGCATGTGGAGATGTTGTAGCTTTTTGTGTCCGTCTGCTGTGTGTGTTGCTGTGTGAGCCTCCGATGGGAGCTAAGAGCTAACAGCAGCTGAGCTGGACGGGTCGGTACAATGTTCAATAGAAAACCGAGCTTTGGCTTCCAGCTTCATGTTCAAAGGGGACGTGACATCACGTGAATATGAAACAATCTCCCATAATAAATATGAAAACCAATGAAAAAGTGACATGAACTGAATCAGAGTCCACTTGGTGCCGAGCGTTTAGAGCAGACTGCACCGACTGTTTCTGAGCTGGTCCGAGTTTTAATACGTTTTGATTACAATGGGTTAATTAACAGAAGTTTGATTCATAAAGGTTTCGTTAATTCAAGTTTTCTTTACCAAGGTTTAAGTAATAGAAGTTTCATTACAGCATCAACATAAGTGACAACGGGACGATTTTTATGCTGCTTTCAGTAAAAAATAAAGGAATCGAGAGCGTCTTCACCAAAAAAACACAAAAAAAGCAGAACAAACTCCATGAGGCCTGTTTCACATGACAGAAAGCAGCTTTTTAATTTTCCACTGGGTGAACTATCGACTAAATGATCAGTGAAACAAGGAAGCAAAGAAATATTATAGCAGAACTAAATCAGCTATAGGATCCTCAGTTAATGAATCTTTAAAACATCTATATAATCTATTGTATGAATGTTTATGTCGCGTGTTCCAGATACTGACGTGTCCTGCGTTGCCATGGAAACCTGCATGTTACCGTGCAGCTTCCAGAGAGATACTGATGCAGCCGTACACTGGTCGTACACAGCAGGAGACCTTCATGTCCACTCGTACTATCACTACCGAGACCAGCTCACACACCAGGACCAGCGCTTCAGAGGCAGGACGTCACTGTTCCAGGATCAGATCTCCAGAGGAAACGCCTCACTGCAGCTGACAGGGGTCAAGGTTCAGGACCAGGGAAGATACAAATGCTTCACCAGCACCGTCAGGGGAGACAAGCATCTATATGTCGTCCTAAAAGTGTCTGGTGAGACAGACACACAAACTATCTGACATCATTTGTGACGTAATTTTTGCCTAATGTTAAGATCTTTTATTTTCCAGCTCCAGTCACTACAGTCCACCTGCAGCAGGTAGAAAACAGGTTGATCTGCAGCTCAGAGGGGATCTACCCTGCACCTGGACTCAACTGGTCCACCAACCCTCCATCCAACACCACCTCCAACAGCACAACCACAGTCCAGCAGACTGAACAGCTGCTCTACAGCATCAGCAGCTCTCTGATGCTTTCACATGATGCTACTGATGTGGACTACAGCTGCACCGTCAGCAGCACAAACAGGAGGAGAGTCACGCTGAGGAAACTGGGTATATGTGTAAAAACACGCAGGCTGAACTAAAACCTCCCAAATGTGAAACACAACCAAACTAATCTGATCTCGTGTCATCTCAGCTTCTATCAGCAGCTCCAGCAGAGAAACATTCGTCCTCTGCACCGACTCAAACGCTTCACTGACAAACTTCAGCCTCGTCTGGAGATTCAACCGTCAGATCGTCCTGAACCGGACCAAGGTCAACTTCACCGTGTCTGAGCTGTGGAGGCAGCACGTGAAGAGCGTGTCCGAGTCAGGAATCACACTACAGAACTTATCTCCACATCAGGAGGGAACATACAGCTGTGAACGCAGTGATGGCGAGGAGACGCATGTGACGACCACCGTTCTGAGCATAGAGACAGGTCGGTTCCGGTTTGTTCTGGTCCTATGACGAGGGCTGGTCGTCCCGATTGGCTTTAATCCAGTTCTCGTATGACAAAAGAAGAACTGTGTGTTTCCCTTTGACTAGACATGTATTTGAACAGCTGCAGTTTAGTCCAGAGGTTCAGCAGATAGAGGTGAAGCTCAGCGGTGTCACTTTGACTGGACTCACCACAGCAGCGTCTGAGAACGAGTCTGTTCAGCCACCGACTCAGAGAGAGAAGAGTCTGTCTCCATTCAGCTGCATCATGTTATAGCGTGAAGGCGACTACGACTGTTAGTGTTTACACATCAGCCTGATACATGTTCTCTACAAGCAGAAACACAACCTTTCCATCATATTTTCCTCCTAGAAAGAGTAAAGTTCTTTGAATCTTCACATGTGGATGTGATGACTGTTTCAGAGCCTCAGATCAGCGTCACAGTCGTCACAGTCGTCACAGTCCTGGTGTCTGGGGTCATTCTAGCAGGTCTGGTTGTTTACTACAACCGTAAAAGGGTAAGAAACACAACACAAACGCTTTGTCGCCATCATGTTTGTGTGATAGGTTTTATATTAAAGGTCTTTCAGATACTTTGTGATATTGATTATAAATTTGTTAGATTGGGGATTGGGGCGGCAGTGGCTCAGAGGTAGAGCTGTCGCCCACCAATCGTAGGATCAGTGGTTCGATTCCTGGCTTCCCCCAGTCATGTGCCGAAGTGTCCCTGGGCAAGACACTGAACCCCAAGTTGCCCCCGGTGTGTCAGCTTAAGCTGCATAGCAGCTCTGCCACCGGTGTGTGAATGGGTGAATGTGACGCAGTGTCAAAGCGCTTTGAGTACCGATAGGTAGAAAAGCGCTATACAAAATGCAGACCATTTACCATTTATCATTTAGATTCCAGTTTTAATAATAGTCTTCGTGTGTTCATTATTATTTGTGTTTTTTTGGATACAGACACAACAACAACAACAGGAAGTAGAGATGCATGAACACAGTAACACATCTGCTCCTTCAAACGTCCCTGCTTTGTCAGATTAAAACACAACTGTGGGAAATCGTGATGGGAACTAAACACATCTGGAGTGAAGTGAAGATGAGATCTGTCCTGTGTCCTCTGTGGCTGGTGGACGAGGCCTCGCTCTGATGGAGCAGAGAGCAGCGTCTCCGTTGTGTCCTTTAGACCCTACAGGAAACAGAGCAGCCTTAGAACCGTTAGCTGTTAAACACTGAGGGCTTTTTAGTGTTTTATAGGCTCGTCTTTATTAGAGGATTCACTGTGATGTCACTTAGAACAAACACGTTTTGTTCTGTACATGAAGGAAACCAGCGCTTTATATTTTTATAAACTTTATCACTAAACTAAACATTTGTAGCTCATCAAACTGTGCCTTATTTTACTACTACTAACAGTCTTCCAGCTAATCCAGCAACTATCACACTGCCAGCAGGGGGCGCTATGACCTCATCAGTCTCTACAGTTCAAAGCACACGTCCTTTTAACTCGTTTGCTAATTGTTTTAGCAAATATGTCAAAATAAATAATTGCTGACTAATAAACGTGTGTAAAGTGTTAATTAATTAATGTAGTTTGATCATATACATAACATTAATAACTGACGTAAAGGACTTTCAAACATGAAGTTAAGGAGAACAATTCAGTGTCTTTCCCCCATTGTTATACATATATTATAACAAACAGGATGTGGGAAGGCACATTATATTAAAAGGTGTCTCAGCTCATTTTATTTTAACGATCTTAATATTTTGTCATTAAGTCAAGTCAAATAAAAGGTTTACTCAAACCACACACATATATGAACTGAACTCACATCCAATGTAAACAAAGAAAAACAATCTGTCAAAGTAAGTAAAAGGCAACAATTGTGTGTGTGTGAGTGTGTTACTACAGCAGCTGGCGGTGGTTCTCGTAGGTGTAGTCATGCGGGTCTCCTTCAAAGGGCAGAGGTGGAGGGTGGTTACACAGCCCCATCAGGAAGATGATGATGGTGCCGAAGGTCATCACCGGAGTGACCAGGAAGAAGCAGAGACGGTCCACGGTGCGGGCGATGCCGCTCCAGTTATCCTTCTCCTGTGAACAGAGGTCAAAGGTCACTCGAGACATTTCTCGTTCTACGGTCGCTCGTTGCCCTGATCCCGTTCGCGTCACCTCGTTGTAGTCGTTCTTGTTGCGCATGTGCTTTATGATGTAGTTGGCTCCGTCCACGGCCGGCTTGATCTCTGCGTAGAGCTGCTCCGTCGCGCCTCCGTCGTTCTGTGGTTTCACCACTACTGATGAAACAGAGTAGGAGGTCAGAGTAAAGACGCGAGGGTTGGCCCCAGTTCTGCTTTCAGAGGAGCCGACCTGCAGCGTGCGTGGGGCGTTTCGTCAGTCCGTGTCTCTCCGACTGTCTCTCAAACATCAGCTCGCTGCGGGACTTGACGCTGTAGTACTCCTCCGCCGAGGCGATGTAGCCCACCGAACTGGATCGCCGTGGCAACGCCCCGTCCCAGTAAGGCTCCGTCTCTGCAGGTTGGGACATGTGTAAGATCCGGGGCAACCGCTCAAGGAAAAACTGGACAAGATGAAAGATAAAGAGAACAACACGTCAACAATGAGCCCTACACAGGCAAAGATTAGTTAAAGGACGAAGTGCTCAGCTGACTGAATTCCTCCAGCACACAGTAACGTCATCACTTGGTTTGGGTCGGGTGTCTGCGTTACCTTCTTGGTCCACTCGGTCATGACGTGTGTGCTCGGTGTCCTGAAGTGCAGGTTCAGGACGACCACGCAGTTCAGCACCACCACCGTCACCACCACCATGATGAACATCAGGTACCTGAGACACAAAGCGCAGCTCAGACTCCTGGTGTACGAACCTGACCTGGGTCTACTTCATCACTTTGATTTGATCCGTTGCCAGCGGGACAACACGTTTCTGAACGGCCCTGTGCCCCTGATGAAGCCACATGTTGTGGCCAGTGCTCGCGTGACCTACTTGACTATAAGCGGAACAGACATGGACGTCTCCGGCAGCCGTTGAGAAATCAGCAGCAAGAAGACGGACTGGGCCAGAAGCACTGAGATGGACAACGTCATCTTCTCACCGCCTGCACACACAACGGCACCGTCCCACGTTTACAGCTACATTTACAGCGTCAGTCTAATTTGCTGAACAGCTGAACACTGACTGTCGGCAGGGAGGTAGTAGACGAGCGAGGCCAGGAAGGAGATGAGCACACAGGGAATGATGATGTTGACTATGTAGAAGAGAGGTTTGCGTTTGATGATCAGGTAGAAGGTGATGTCCTGGTGCTTGTTGCTCTCCATGGGAATGTGTTTGTAGGCGTTTCTCCTGGCCGGACGGTGGATGATCTCCCACTCACCGTTCTCTGTCAGCAGCAAAAGCACCGCAAAACACAACACAAAAACCAAAAAGCAGCTTGTAAATCAATCAGCGCATCATTTAGGGAAATATGTAATGTGACATTTACAGCTGGGCAGTGGAACGTTTTAGAATTGACCTATGAAAATGTTTTCCTTTGTGTCTGTACTACAGTCGTCTTTAGCTGCTTTGGTACCTTGACTTTTGTTGCACAACATTAAGCAGCTGTTGTTTTCTGTGTGTGCAACATGAGGACAGTCACCTGTAAAGCTAGCAGGGTCAATAACAATCCACTCTATAGTGTAGCTTTCGCCGTCCTCTTCCTTCAGCAGCATCCTGATCTCTTTAGCGTTGTACGTCAGAGAGCTGCAAAGACGCACGGGAATGAGAGATTACGACCACAGGCGCCGCGTCACACAGCTCTCTGCTGTTACGCCTTACGTGAATCTCAGCGTGCAGTTCTGCCAGTCAAAGGGGAAGTAGTTGACGTTTATGGAGCAGGAGGAGCGGAAAATAGCAGGAGGCAGCCAGGTGCACGCACCACTATCATACACCAGAACGTTACAGTAGTAGGCCACCTGGAACTGGGCATCATTGCTGCCACGCAGGAAACAAGGGCGTTAGTGACCTACATAAGATTTGACGTCAGCAGTAACAAAATAAATGCAGGAAATTCACTCTCACTTGTTCTCCAGCACGATCTCGGGCAGCCACACCATGCTGGGCGGCAGGCGAAGCAACTCAATGCCGTCAAACTCCGTCTTGTTCCAGGACAGACGGTAGTCGTTCCACGCCTGTCACACGACGCAGAGTTAAATAAGTTCAATATCATCTGACAGCATCCTTTAAAATAAAGTGAGACACTCCGTCATTAACTCACGTGTTCTATCCAAACGTTCGTCAGCAGCGTCTCATCCACTTCTTTCTACCAGTGAAGGAAAACAAGGATTAAAAGGAGCTTTAACAGTTACACGAACCAGATCCATTCTGTGACAGGACAGAGACACAGCTCAGGGGAAATCGCGTGGTCCAGCCTTCTTCGTGGGGAATATACACTAATTCAACACACAGTCAGTACCAGAGAAATGAGGTTGGACAGCGTGAGGGCGAGGGAAACGTCCACCGTGTCCTGCTGCCTCCTGACGGGACGCAGCTCTTTGTTGTAGCCTCGCTCTTTGAACAGGTGGTTGATCAGACGCTCCTCCTCGTTCCTGCACCAGCTCTCTGACACGCAAACACGTTTTAAACGGGTTAAATGGGCCAGAACACAGAATGAAGCTATTTATAGGATGAAACCAGTAAACATTTTAAATAAAGATTCCCAGACATTTACACACAGAAAAACAAACAGGAGGCGTCAACGTGAGGGAATGTTTTCACGCGGCTCATATTTCAGTGTGTGATGGCAGCTGCTCTGTGCTTCAGGTCCCAACTGTCTCACACAGCACATGTAGGCAGCACTTAGCCTCCACAGCCTTGTCCACTAGCATCTAGTCAGACTCGAAATGCTCAGGATGGTCATCCTCTGATCCGATGGAGCGTTTTAGTATTGAAAAGAAAATATTTATGGTTATAGCAACATATGAAATATTTGCTTCTTCAGTGAGAATCTTAAAAACTTGAAATCAAAACATAAACGTGAGACAATTCAAACTCTGTAGCCAGCATTTAAAGTTAAACATGCAGTAACTCACCAGCTGAGAGCAGCGTGAGCAGGAACGCGGCGCCCAGTGCTGCGCGCTGAAGCTTCATGGTCGACTGGCTGCTGGGAAGTCGGGAGTCCTCTAACCACCGACCTTCAGCTGAGACGCTGACGGACAGGCAGCAGCTGCAGACGCTCAGAGGAGAAAATAGAAAACAGACATCAGCTCCACCCTGCACAGGAGACCGAGAGAAGGCCCAGACGCAGAGGACGGCAAATCAAACATCTACGGACCCAAACATCAGAAAACACAATGTTCTGTTAACGGAAGGAAACACAGCCGCTACATGTTTTATCATTTTATTAATGTTGATTTTAAAAGCAATATAACTGTTGTGTGATCAGGAAAGATGTAAAATATTGATCTGTTGCTTGCGTCGCCTCTGGAGCAGTGATCCAGACACTTCACAGCATCCATGTGCATCAATATAACAAACATCTGGACTAATTAGATATGAAACATCTTCACCTGTTGCATTTTTCTTTTAATTTTCCCTGGTTTAATAATAATTAACCAGACTATTTATTACATTTATTTGAAGATGTAAACCTTTGTAACCACACATCCAGCAGCTTGTTTACACTTTGCTCCTCTTGTAGATTTTTGCTTTTTTAATCACTTATCGAACTAAAACATACACAGATAAATAAAAGAGTTGGACTCAAAAGATGCTAATTCAATTCAGTACATTTCATCAAATTTAAAATGGAAGCTCGTCCAGGTTCTTAAAAGCCGGTGTCCTCAGAGCGACAGGTTGACGTCGCTCTTCATTTTGCCGCTGCTGAGGCTGTGAATCATCGCGATCATCGCAGAGTGTTTGTTCAGCTCGTCCTCCTTCTGCTTCAGCTTCGTCTCCAGCTGACTCTTCTGCAGCTCCAGCGATGACGCCTTGAAAACGGGACAAGCTCATGTTTACTGAGAAGGATCCTGGCGTTTTAGCTCAGAGTCAATACAAAGCTCAAATCCTGTTATGTGCTCAATATGATGTGTTCAGTATTTTAAGCTTGTTGGGTATTGACTGCTTTCTATTTTTTCTTTGAATTCTCTTTTACTAAACACTGTGATTTACTCCATAGCTTTATCTCCCTTCCTCACCTTGATGCTGGCATCCTTCCTCGCCTGCTCCGTCTTGTTAAGTTCCTTCCTTAAAACATCCACCGTCTCCTCCAGGTCTCTCTTCTCCTGATCCTTTTCCTTCACCTTTTCCTCTTCTGCTCGCAGGTCACCACGAAGACCTGACCAGAAACAGCCAAACAAGTTTCAAGTTGGATTCACAGAAAGAACAGATGAGCAACATGAGCCTGAAGCCATGAATCCAAACACACGAACACAGCATTTGAATACTTACCTGCTATGTCACTGCTCTTCTGTTGTATTTCTGAGCGGAGCAGTCTGATCTCCTCCTGTCTCTCCTCCAGTTGTGTTGTCGTCCTAATGAAAACAGAATTTAAATAAATGTACACAGATATCATGCACTACATACAATATATGACCGTTCGGTTAACTTAATGTTTACTAATGGCTGATCTTTATATTTACAACAAGTATAGATTCTCATTAAACCTGCAAACAGCTTAAAAGCTTATTGTATTTCCCCACCCAAAACCACGATGCCACAAGCGCCTCTGACCTGTTCAGCAGAGTGTTGTAAGCTCCTTTCAGTGCCTGGTGCTCCTCGGAGTCTTTCTGCAGCCTGGCGTTGTGCTGCAGCAGCTCCTCCAAGTCGGCTTTGGAGCGCTCCACCTCCAGAACCTGGCTGCTCAGCTGGCTCTGCAGGTCCTCACGCCGACGCTCAGCCTCCTTCAGCAGGCAGGCCAGCTTACGAGCCTGCGACCCAGGAAACAACACCCAATTATAGTCAATGATATCAGTTCTTGAACCATGAGGAAGAAGAAGAAGCCACGTGTGAAGTGGTGGTAGCTGAGTCAAAGTTACCTCGGCCTCAGCTTGAGCTCGCTGGAAGCGATACTGAGCGATGAGACGGTCGGCCTGAGAAAGAGCTACAGCCTTGGCCTCCAGCAAGTCCTGCAGACGACTCTCCTTAGACTAAGATTAACACAAACATTACAAGTTGTTAGTGTTTTCCTTTGTTAAGGTCTTGTAACGACTGGAAAAGATATAAAATACAACAAATCACTCACTGACTCATAAACTCACCGCAAATGCAGAGAGCTTCTGTTCATAGACATCTATGATCTCAGACACGTGGGAGTCCTTAACCTGCTCCTGCAGCTGAATCCAGAAGATAAAACATAGATTTCCAAGTAATTACAGGTAAATCTCTACACATTTGTCTACTACTGATAAAAGAAGCAGTAAGTGCAGCCTTTCAGTTAAGATGTGGTAAATAAGCAAAAGGTACTAGATGAATTCATTACAACCTAATCAATTAATGGGCAATATTTGTACACAATAACTAGGCTTAACAGCATCCAGATACAATAAACATTATGTATGTAATTAAAGACTGAAACTATCTCAGCCTCGTCGGTGTGAACACAGAACCTCTAAGCCATTCTGTATCTTCTCTGTGAGACTGTGGACACTCCTGCTGGAGCTACTGGAAGACTCCAGTAAGCTGCCGCTTGTCCACAGGGGCGCGACGTCCTGAACTGCAACACGTTTAACGGACAGCTCAGCCTCCCTCTGGCGATAGGCGTTGTTGGCGGCGATACTTTCTCCCAGGCTTCAGAAGCACAGTTTGAGAAACAGCAAACAGGAAGTTATTTCTTTACCACCTCCCTCTTTACATAAAATGAGAGGAAACTTAAGAAATGATAATATCATCACACATATCTATAGCTGTGTGGTAAAAATATATGAATGCAATATAAGTGGAAACACTTGACTCACACCAGTATGGGGAAGTTTGGGAGGGGAGTGGCTTCAAACAACAAGCAGAGTCCAGTCTGCACACGCTCTCTGCGGTGGGACGTCAGGGCCAGAGAGAGGGGAGTCACCACCCTCTGATCCTGGCACGCAAACAAAAGTAACACCTCAAAGTAAAAAAACAAGACAAACATTGTGAGGTAAGTGGGGAAAAAAAGAGCAATTGTAGGTACTTGTAACATCCTGTAGAAGCTGGTCTCCATGTCCTTCACTTGTTGTCTCAGTTTGCTCATTAACTCCAGAGTCTTCAGCAGAGCTTCAGCACACACCTGACTGAACAAACAAATAAGAAGCAGAAAATCCATCACAGGGCCACAGAGAAAGAGGCACATTCACATTTATGGGCACTGTAGTGGGTCTTTAGCCAGTTAGAGAAAAGTCAGTAGTTAGTGACAGAACTCACTCACCTCAGATCATTGTCAGAGCCAGGATGCAGGCAGGTTAGAGGGTTGTTGCTATAGCAACACGAAAGAAGGGATTCAACCAGCGAGAGGCAGAGCTGAGAGCTCACCTGACGGGACACCAAAGATCGGGTAGAGTCCTCAGCACAGAACAGTGGAGGAGTTAAGATTTAAAAGGAAATATGAACATACAGAAACACATAATCATCAGAGTGGCACAAGTAAAGTCAAGCAAAGGATATTGAGCAGTAGACCAGTAACATGTGTGACGCGGTGGCAGTGTTTCTTTAGGTGGGAATCTCCCTGTGCAGGGTCGAGGCCCTTCAGCAGCCCCAAGAGAACAGGAAGCAACATATCCACAAAACTCAGCACACAATCTGACATGTTGTCTTCACCCAGCGCCTCCTGAACAGAGCAAAAAACAAACCTGACCAAGGTGGAGACAGACCAATACAGATATAAAGATGAACTGAGGAACAACCACCATACCTCCAGCAACTCATTCAGTAGCTGCAACGCCTGCAGTGAGCAGGACTCGGCACCCTCTAAAGGGGAGCTAAGCCACTGCACCAGGGCGAGTCCAGGTTCAGCTTTGGCTCCCACATCCAGGAGAGCCCCCTGTCTGCGGCTGGGAGCTCGGAGTTTGAGTCCGACAGGTTTGAAAACCACCTCACACAGCAGCAAACGCAGACCCGAGACACTACACATGGCCAGAAGGAGCTCCAGCACCTAAAGAGCAACAGAATGGAAGTTTGCAGGGTAATTGTTCAGAAAGTCTGTGGGATTAAATAGAGAAAACATCATAGTTGCAGGTTAAGCCATGATAAAATGATTATAGGAGCATATATGCTCTGAACATTATTTATGTAGGTTGATGTAGCACATACAGGTTCCTGTTTTGAGTCTAGCTGTGGACTGTGGCATTTATCCACAGCATCATCTCTCCCCTCATTTACCATATATACAGCTGCTGAGTGTGGTTCGATTTAAGGTTGGAACTAAAGACATATAAAATAATGTGTAGTGTTCATGATCTATAGCCATGTGTGCAAATGCTGGTTTTCTCACGTCTCACCTTGGCTGCAGAGTCGGGATCTTTTGAGTGCAACAGTCCTAAAACTTGAGATACACATGCTGAAAAGTGCTGATACCTAGAAGCAGAAATGTGGCTTTGAGCATGAATTCATCAGACCATGAAGTATCTACTGTGATTCAGTGCTTGAGGTATGTACTGTACCTAGTGAGAAAATCTCCTATTTTGGGGCTTTTCAGGAGATCGACCAACAAGTCAACCGAGTATTTTCTTGTCAGAGTACCGTCACCATTCACAATAATGTTGAACACAAGCTGGAAAGTCTGGTGGATGTTCTTCGCATCAAAAAGCTGACATAAAAACATGAAGAGTGTTCTGAGAAACACTGAGCAACTTAGATAGATAAAAGTGAAGTGAAAAGAGGAACAAGTGAGTATCTGGAAACAGTCACTAATGCAGATAAAATAAAATAAAAAAAATAAAAACATGACAGTAAAACCTGAAATACAATAAGATATCAAATATGCCAGAACTGATCTTGTGTTGAAAGGCGAGAGCAGTTTCTAACCTGCTTTTGAAAGTGAGAAAACCCTAGTGTGTATTTCACACCTACCTTCTCTCCAACCTTTTCATTCAGCGTGAGACTGGCAAGAATGGACAGTGTGAAGACCACCACAGTCAGACTGTTGTGAGCCAGGAAGTTAATCAGTGTACGATAAAATGACTTCACATTATCCTGAAACAACACAAATAACCACATAAACCAGTGGGAAAATCACTAAAAGTAGCTGCAATGCTGTGGCTTCAACAGCTTCAAACGATTACAAGTTTCAACATAGTTAGTTCAATTTACCCTTTGGACACCATCTGTGTAACTTACTGTATTCAGTAGAGACTCACCAGAGACTTGATGTAGCTCTGCACTGAGTGGTTATCACGGCACAAATTGGCCATGAGGCCGAGGCACGGAATGATGATGTCGTCACTGTGAGACTGGCTGTGGTGCCGAAGACAAATAGTTAACTGAATGTCAAAAACCAGCCGTGGACATTTAGCTCCATCATATGATGCTCCTGGTGTCGTTCTTACATGTTGGTCATGAGAAAGGAAATAAGCTCCTGAATGTAGCTTGCAGACTGGAAGATGTGAGCTTTGTAAGTTAGTTTCTGCAGAACCTGTAGACACTGAAATACAAACAATATTTGACATATTAGTAACATTAGCAGATGAAGAGTAGGCAGAGGAGGAATAAGAGCCTTGGATCCACATTCAATGAAGGAGGACTAGACTGAGTCCAACAGGAAACGAACTAAAGGATGCCAGGACGTACCTGCAGCACTAGAGGCTGTGCTGGTGTGGCGCTGTACTGGTGGATGACAGAGGCCAGTGTGCTGGTGAGGTTAAAGCTGCTGTGGAGCATCTCTCGACTGTCATCATCACACGCTGAAGGACAGTGTGAGCAGGGAATGGAAAGGTTAAGGACAGTGCAATTCATGTTTCTGTTTGTGGGATCACTTTTCTAGTGTAAAGGTGAAGCTAACTATGGTGACGAGCTCAAGACAAGACAAAACAAAAAGACACGGTCTCAGTTACAGCATTTAGCCAAAGACGCGTGTTCCAGTCACAGTCCTACCTAAATGTGCCAGCAGGGAGATGATGGAGCTTGTCAAGGCCGTGCTGGTGTTTGGGTTTCCAGCCAGCTCCACCAGCCCACTCACACACTCACTGGGCAAAACCTGCCCCGAGGACAGCAGCTTGTCACAGTTAAGGCCTGAAACGTCCTGCAAACACACAGAGTCCGTGAACCGCTTGACACGCGTAGCAGGAAGCACGTATCCAACAGGTTCTGACGTGTCCCTCTCACCTCCACCTGTCTCTGTAGCTGCGCTGCGTTCTGCGCCGTCCTGCTGCCTCTGTACTGCTGCATAGCCAGCAGCAGAGACTTCAAACACGTAGTCGTGTCCATCCTGTTGAGCAGAAGCATCATGTGTGAGTTTGTAGCAAACTACGCTTCAGCTAGTTAGCTACATTTGTAGCTAACTAGCGTTAGCTACAAAAAGGACACAACAACAGTCTGTTAAGCGACCGTTAAAAGAAACGTTTCAGTATAGACGCCGCTCACGTACGTAAGACGTGAGCAGCGACAGTAACTGGTCTTTGAGTTTCACTTTACCTGTGACGTTTCTCCAGTTTTTTGACAAACGTCCGACAGAATAACAACAACAACGTCTTCCCGCTACGAGCTTGAACAGAGAAGGGACAAACCACGTACGAGAACAGGGAGTAAAACCCCTCACATCGGCAACAACAATAGAGATTAATCTCTGCTAACAAGCAACTGGGGGAGATTACGTCTCGGAATTATCTCATTTAGAAATAAAAATAATGTAAAATGTGTTTTTAATTTAGACAACTATAATTACAATCCCCCCCGTTTTATGGCTTGAACTACTCCACATGTTAACGTCATCAAGGGGCGGAGCAAGAAGGCCGCTGTATAAAAGCTCATGTTGAGCACTAGAGCCCTGCTGACCCGCCCTTAACCTTCGGGGCTGGAGGACAGTGACAATGACACAATGATTAAATGTTTTTGCATTTGCATTCACCAGATTGTGCAGAAATGCAGAGAGGAACCACAGGCTGAGCAGTGTCAAACCGCTGGAGCCTAAACCTGCCCGTGATCAGTTGATGTGAGAGAGACGCCTGCACTCGACTTTCTCACAGTCAGACACAGTAACATATAAATGAGTGTTTTAATAAAGGATAACATGAAAGATGCCCTTCACCAAAAAAACCCAAATGTGTGTTGTGGCCGCTTTAAAAGCAGACGCAGCGCGTTGAGTGATGCATTTTGTGTTAAGAAGCTAAAACAGCTTCTAGTTATGGCTCTAACTCAGAACTTAAAGACAGTCAAAAGGTAAAATTAATTCATTTATATTTATATTTACACAACAAGCAACTAAGACAATGTCAAACATCATTATCAAGTAATAGATCTGCAGCAAACAAAATGACCACACAGGGAAAAAAACTGAAACTAACATTAAATGACCACAAAGACAAGACAGCAAAGGAGCAATAACCTCAATCAACTCGCTACGAACACAAGCACCAAGAAGAGCTTCACTCTTTGTAGTTGTGTTGATTGTGCAGACCAGGTTACACATCATCAGACTGAAGAGTCTGTTGTAAAGACACATCTTTTTACTCCACGCTACAAATTGCAGGTACAACTTTGGCCCTTGTGCTTTTTTTAACAGCTTGACAATGTACTGGAGCCAACTGGACACTCGCAGACACCCCAGCTGCTCTGTGAGGCCCAACACAGCTCTCAACAATTACTGGTGGTGGTTAGGACCAATCTTCTTCCACAAAAGCCAACTTTATGGTAGCATCAAACTCAGGCGATGTAACAAAGTCAGCAGAGTTCATCTTCTGGAGACCATGAATGTCTGTACAGAATCTACAATACAAGCAGATGAAGCTCTGCTTTACAGTCCATGTTCAAGTTCCATATTCAATATTCTAATGGCGACGGGAGCCCGTTGTCCGCTGGTCCTAATACAGTAATTATCTCCAAAATGTTCGTGGAAAGAGTTTCATCCTGAAGTTACTCAGGCAGGACTTCAACATAATCAGACTGAGGAGCATCTAAAGGAAAACACACAACAGGTCAAATACACCACAAATCCAAGAAAGACACAGTATGTGAAGAACTTAAAATTTAAAAAATGATACAACGTACTCTCATAGTCGTGGTCTTCATCATCAGGTAAAGGCAGCTCCATCCTACTGGAACTTCCTGCAGATGGCTTTCGCTCAGGAGGCCTCCGCTCAGGAGGCCTCCGCTCGGGAGGCCTCCACTCAGGAGGCCTCCACTCAGGAGGCCTCACCCCAGGAGGCCTCAGCTCGGGAGGCCTCCACTCAGGAGGCCTCAGCTCGGGAGGCCTCAGCTCAGGAGGCCTTTCCAGCGTTTTCTGTTGCTGTATCAGCAGCCCCGTCTTTCTTTTGACAGAGTGGCGCAGGTGCATGGCCAACCCCTGGTTCTTCCTCTTGTAATGATGAATCAGGTCGTCCAAACTCTTAAAAAACGTCTCCTCCAAGCCTCCTGCCGTCTGAAAGGCAAAAGGCAACACACACTGAGTAACCGAGCAGTGAGGAAGCAGTTGTTCTCTGAATGTGACTGGACTGAAGCTGAAGGTGATAATGTTCACTGTACTGTAATACTCTAATATGTATGTTGAGAGGGTCAGTATGTCAATAAAAAATAAATAAATCAAACAAACACATATATATAAAAATGTAAATGCTTTTGAAGATTCTGACCATTGAAGTTTTTGCACAAAAAACTAAGAAGCGTATTTCAGTCAGATATGGATGCTGGTAATGCAGATGCTAAAATATCTGTTTGTGTTTCTATAATAACCAGCCGAACTTTGAGCGTGGTGGAAAAACGGCCCCAGCAGTGTCTATCACACTGTGTGAGCTGTGGTTTGTGTCTAAACTTGCGTCACAGCCGTTTCCTGTTCATGCAGAGTATGTGACAAGTTTCCATTCGAGTGGTAAAATGTTTCTTTAAAGCAAATCAGGCTATTTATGTGTCTGGTGCCTGTTTAATGTTTTAAATTTCAGAAGTCTTCATAGTGACGTTCTGAAGGAGCCTTAAACGTTGAACCTCTTTTTTCTGTATCACCAGAGGTTTGACCACACAAACGTCCAAGTCGCTCGACTCAGATACTAAAGGACTTTATTTGTTGTTCGTTCTTCTGAGACCGTTCACATGTGGAACACAACCTTTTCAGACATGTGGCTGGAAACAGTTTGGTTTGGACCCGACCGGTGTCTGGGTAGAGCGTAGCCACGGAAACCGCCGTGCTCCTTTCGTAGCCTCTCCAGGTCACGCATCAGCTGTCCAGAGAACACGCAGCGAGCGAGTAGTTGTGTTTGATTACACTGCACCTGTTTGAAAGCGTCACCTACCCCTAAAATACACAGACGCGTCCAGTACTGAATAGTTTCTAACGCAGACGATGCACAGGCACGAAAAAGTCTCCAGACTCTGAGTTTCCTACTAGAAACTGTCCACTTAGAAGACGAGGGCAAAGCAGAGGCAGATGATGTCCATGATGAGTATGTGTTCCAGCAGAACAACCACTGAGGCTGCTTTAATAAATAATAGTCTCCTGCTGCTGCCTTCAGAAACCATCATACAGGCTGTCAGGGCGTGCACTGCTACTAGGGTGGGTTATTAGGCATGTGTGCGTTTACCAGGAGAGTATAATGTCCGCTGAGGTTCTGAAGGACTCTGTAGGTGTACACCACCTTCTTCTTACTGTAAAAACAAACAAAACTGAGTTTGTCGACATGCAAAATCTCTGGAAAGCAATCGTGAATTTATTAAGAGGGATGAATGAGCACAGAGATAAACATTGCAGTGTCTGATTTACACTTTTAAGGATTTCACAGTGAGGAGTCATTTTGCCATTTTAGGCAACTGGCTGACACTGCTGGTGGGATTTGTTGATGGCACAAAGGTCGGTGAGGTTAAGGAGTCAGGCAGACGTGAAACGCGTGGAACATGTTGCTCTGCTGTTTGGATGGTCGTCAGTTGATCTGTGCAGCCGCTCGTGTCACCGTCTGCCTGAAACGCTTCGTGTGTTGTTTCTTTACAGTTATGCATCTGCTGTAAAGTAGGGAGTAGCATAAAAAGAAAAGTCTGAAGCAGATACTGGACCTCAGAGTATTTGAACATTACTCCACTGGTATTTTATTAAATCCTAGACTTTACTGTTGGGTGATGATGGGGCAACGCTGGAGTTGAAGAAGTGTGTAATAGTTATTCTTATATTTGAATAAAAGTAACATGTATTTATGTTATACATTTAGGCTACAATGCTGTGAAAAATGTGACTATAAGCGTCTTTCAGACAAACAACCTGATGGTTCCTCAGTGGTGACGCCATCTTAGAGCAGCACGGACTGTAAACCTCACCTTTAAGAGTCTGTTTTCATTAAATCATTTTCCATGAACGAGCTGTTCATGTTGCTTTGAGCCACTGTCAGCTGAAGGACATGATCCCAAACGCTGCTGCATTAATGTGAGCGGGTTGGTTTTTTCATCGATGCCTCGTTTAGCTGATGACGTTGTTGTGTTTTGGATCAAATTGTGTGTTACCCAACCACGTGCTGCCCACCTGGAAAACTTTGATTCAAAACAACCTGACATCTGACGCTAAGTTTCCTCTTAGTTGCTTAATTAGCAACGTCCTTGTCTACATCTGATAATATGACGCATACAGTTGCATGACTTTGTAAGATATGAGTTTTCAATTGTGTGTTTTTGTCTCTAAATCCTCTGAGTACTTTCAATTCCTTGTCACACAGTCACGAGGAAACACTGATACACATTAAAGATGAAACAACAAGCATTTGTATTATAATATTAGCACTTGGGCTAAAATTAAATATGATTACGCTGGTAAACGATTTAACACATAAGGTCTAATCTACCACATCAAGCTCCAACCCTGACCAGAACAAAGAGCAGATACTCACTAGACGCACAGACACATGGCTCCCTGGATGGTCTCGCTGTCTCGAATCAGATAAGCTCCATTCTTGTTCTTCTTCCCCAGCAGCTCCTCACACTCCTCCCTGCTGATGGCACCGTGGTAACACACCGGCAGAGCTGCTGCCATCGTGCGGAGCTGCTGCCTCTCCACCGTCTGGCCTCTCACTGCTTCATTTCTGAGAACTCAGAGCTGCTCCTTTGGACGTCTGAGCGGATCACAGACGGTTGCTGCTGCCGAGGGCTGGTTCTGGCCACTGAGGTCTGGCGAGTCTGCAGCAGAGTACGAAGAAGAGCCGAGCGCAGGGAGGTCAGTGCTCTTCACATGGAGGTGTTCAGGCTGAATGCATGTGAGAAAAGACGGATGCAAACAAAACCACACAGTTGTTTCAGAGGAAACACGTGTGTGTGTGGGGTGTGTGTGCGTGTGCGTGTGTGTGTGTGCGTGCGTGTGTGCGTGTGTGTGTGTGTGTAAGCCTCTTATGTGTCATTCATATCAGTGTTGGCGTTGATGTGAAAACGCAGAGTCAGGCCTCAAAGGTGTAAAGTCAACAGGCGGAACAGAAAATCTAAACACGTCCACTTCTGCTTTCCATTTTAAAGAGCTCCATCAGTGACCAGCCGACACTTATTTAATATTTGTTTCTGAACACAGACCTTCAGAACAGACGTCGGTGGACACCCTCAGTCATGGCAGAGCAGGTCTTTGAACTGTGAAAGATGCTCTCGGTGTGAGTTGAGCTGGACCCCTAGTGGTAGCGCTTGGTGACTACAGGCCCAAATCTGTGCTGGACTAAACGGAGCAGCTCTGTGGTTGGTCTTTGGCTCAGAAGAGGACGACAGAGTAACATCACTGTCATTTCTGCCCTTCTGCTTGTTTGTTGTTGTTGTTTTTGCGCCGGTCTGTTCCTCCTTCATCTTGTAGGTCTCTCGTCGCCTGGTCAGGGTTGTGATGAGGGAGGACGCGGCCTCCGTCCCAGCGCTGGTACAGGCTGTAATTGCTCGTCTGTGGGTGGGCACCGGTCTGGGCCTCTGCTCTGGCCGCAGCACACGCCCACGTTGCTCTCAACCTCAGCTCAGTTTCGCTGCGTTTGAAGTGCTTTCAGCATCTGCTGCCGGGGCCTCGCTGTCTAACCGGTGCACACTGTAAAGCTATCAGTCACTGCTGCTGTGGCTTCACCACATCACAACCTTTGAAATGGGGGCGAGACCAGTTTAGTGCTATCTACCATCCTGGGTCCATTTATAGCACCCAACCACATGCTGCTTTATACCTGTCACTAAGAAACTCATCCTCACCTCGTTAGTGGAGGCGCCGCCTCTCCTCCCCTCCCTCTCTCAGGATAATCCCTCCCTCCGTGTCTCTGCGCTCCGAGCGCCTCCCCTCGTCATTATTGCCTCCACGTCTCCGCGGCTGCGGGGAAGATGCTGCCCCACAGACTCCTGGCCCTGCTCGGACTTCTCCTGCTCTGCAAAGGTAAGAACAAGGCTCATCGCCATGACCATTGATTAGACCAACGTCAGCTTGTAGCCAGTGTAAAAGCTCAAATGTGTTCACTGACCTGTTATTACAGTAGGATCAGACCTAGAAACAATTCAGATAAAAATAACTGTACTCTAAATACCCACAAATCCACAGTATGCGTCTGTAGAACAGCTTAGGGAAGTGTGTGAGGGAACAGACCTCAGGTCATCGTCCCGGGGTGAAAACTCGCAGGGTTTCCTAATGTGCAGGGTCTGGAGTGGGGCCACTTCCACTGCCCAACGCCGCCCCCTCCTGTGACTGACGGCTGTAATCACCTGTTGTGGGGATGAGGTGTTTTTTATAGCAGCCTGATCCTATCGAGGGCAGCGATGCTCCCTTGTGTGTTACTGTAATTGCAGAGCAGAGTTCGCCAACAGCCACATTCAGCTGGAACCAAGCTTAACTCTTTGTTAGATCGCGTCTCTGTGATGGTTCGAGAAGACGAGTGTAAACACTGGAAAGCGTTTTAGATTCATCCATGTGGCTTCATGTGAACTGCTCTGTTTTTATGGAATAAACATTTAGGCCACTGTCAACTTTAACAGACCGTTGAATGGTGAATTTCTCACCTTGAGCAGAGGATGAACCTAAATCCCTTTGCTGATCATCAGGTCAGGAGGAGAGCGGAGCAGGCGAGTACTGTGACAACTTCACAGACCTCAACCTGAGCCACTGCTTCATCGGTACCAGCCTGTACGTGCGGCTGCTGCTCTACACTCGGTCCAACCTCGACTGCGGCCACGAGCTCAACCATCACCACCTGTCCACTCAGCCGCTCTTTGACCTCTCCCGACCGACGGCCTTCGTCATCCACGGCTACCGGCCCACCGGCGCGCCGCCCATCTGGATCGAGCACATCGTCCATCTGCTGGCTAAGCAGGAGGACCTGAACGTCATCGTGGTGGACTGGAACCGGGGGGCGGCCAACCTCAATTACTTCACCGCTGTGTCCTACACAAGGGAGGCAGCTCACAACCTGACCGGGTTCATCATGACCATGGAGGTGAGACACCTGTCAGCTCTGAATTAGAACCAGCGTACGGCAGCACATCTGGGGCACATGGAAGGCAGAGGGTGATGATGAGGTTGGGATGTGTCTGCAGGAGCAGGGAGCCTCTCTGAGCTCGGTCCACCTCATCGGCGTCAGCCTCGGAGCTCACCTGGCTGGATTCGTGGGAGCAAACCTGAAGGGAAGGATCGGCCGAATCACAGGTGAAAGCATCGACACGCGGAGAAACAGAAGACCTGAACATGAACCGACGTCACAGTGGCCAAGCTTTACTCCGTGTTGTAACATCTGCTTTCCTTCCCCCAGGCCTGGACCCAGCGGGCCCGATGTTTACCAGCGCCACACCAGAGGAGCGGCTGGACCCGTCAGACGCCGCGTTCGTGGACGTACTTCACACCGACATGGACTGTGAGCATCAACTGTTACTGTTCTATAGGTTTCATATGATGTTGCTTGTATAAATGTACCAGACTTTCCTATGACACGCGTTGTCAAATGTTAGTAACTTGTGATCAGTCATGTACCAGTACCAGTAGTTTTGTTACTGCTTGACCTTTTGACCCCGAACCTGTTACTGGTCCCAGATCATCACGCTTCCTTCACTGTCCCCTACGAGTTTTAACTGTCTGTGTTTTCTACGTGTAGCGTTTGGACTCAGGGGAGCTCACGGTCATATTGATTTTTATGCCAACGGTGGCGCCGACCAGCCAGGTTGTCCCAAAACCATCTTTGCAGGTGAAAACACACTCCTACGGTCAGAATGAGACGCATTCCTACACGCTCTGAAACTCACTCTCACCACAGTGGAACCGCTTCCTCTTGCAGGTAAATCGTACTTCGTATGTGACCACCAGCGCTCCGTGTTTCTGTTCTTGTGCTCCCTGAACCGAACCTGCAGCCTCATGGGCTACCCCTGCTCGTCCTACGGCGACTTCCTGGACGGCCGGTGTCTGCAGTGTGAGGCCTTCAAACCTGCGTCCTGCCCCGTGCTCGGTAGGTGCTGACATGAAGGGGTCAGGCGTGGTGAGACAGTCAGTGTTTCATCTCAAGCCCTAAACATTCTCTCACCGTGACTGATGCCGTCACCTGTGTGCTCTCACCTGCAGGTTACGATGTCAGCCAGTGGCGTGAGACGCTGCTGAACCTCGGTCAGACCCAGGTCTTCTTCAGCACCACGGCCACCCTGCCCTACAGGAGTGAGCCTCGCTTTATATCTGAGAAGACAGAGTGATTGTAGGACTCCAGACCGACTACATCCTGCTCTAAAACTGTCACTCTTTCGACAGAGCTGAGCTACAGAGTGGACATGGTGACCTGGAACCAGTATCTCCGCTGGGGGGTCGTCTACATCCGACTGCACAGTGGCAGAAACTTCACCGAGGCTCGAATAGACCAGTGAGTCAGTAAAGTTCGGAAACATCCAACCTTTAATCGTGTGACTGACTGTACGAGCTGCGGTTGAGCCTTTAAGCTTGGGCTCGTCAGATAAACCAGGATGGATTCATCCACTCTGGCATTATGATGATTAGCTTAACATGGAGGTGGCTGCTGAAGCTGGAGGCCAACCTGGGGACGTGCTGCACGTGGGTGGTTCTGGGATGGTAAGACACCAGAGGACGTTTCACTCACACACAGTTCACGTCTTCTCAGTGGACTGAGCGTCTTGAATCTGAGGCACCGACACGTGACTCCTGCTAATGTTAAAAGCTGGAGGTGGGATTAACGCCACAACAAGACCTATATACAGGCGTAATACGGCGTAATTACGTGGCTCTATGCGAGCAGCGATGACGGCTGGACAACTGGGTTGAGGTACTGAGACGAACCGGCCACACAATCCAGTAACGCAGCCACAACAGCTTAACTTAAGCAGACACAACATACAGCACGAGGCGGGTTGAGGCTTTACTCCTTGCTCGGGTGGGCAGAGGAATTAAAAGCAGCTTTAAAGTTTGTTAGATCAGGTTAAAGGTTGGGTTAGTAAACATATATGATATCGCTCTGTCTAGTTTGACCTTTGACCCTTCCGCATCTTAGTCAAACGGGTCTTTTCCTTCGCAGTAAGCTTCTCCGGTTCGAGCAGTACACCTCCACACGCCTGCTGGCCCAGTTTGACGACGACCTGCCTCACGTCCAGAAGATCTCCATGCGCATCAGCACCGGCAACGTGATCGGCCCTCGATACAAGATCAGGCTGCTGCGGATAAGATTCACACCGCTGGAGCGTCCCGAGAGGTGCCTCCCTCGCATCCGTCACCGTTAACGTGACACCAGTGTGTAAAGTGCCTTATGACACGTTTCCTTCTGCTCCAGGCCTCTGATGTGCCGCTTTGACATCATCATGGAGGAGAACACGGAGGTGGCGTTCCGCCCTCTCCCCTGTGACTCTCACCCCTGACCCCTGAGCCGCGGCCTCCTCACCGGCTGAGGAGGACCAACCAGCTGATGCTGTGGGAAACAACATACTGTTACACAAGACAACATCCCTGTCACGTCTCTGCCCGTAAAGATGGGACGTTTGGGAAGCTGAAGTAAGCTGAGGACAGGATCTGTAACGGGCTTAAAGGACTTACGTCACAGTGAGATCAGTTTTCTTAATGAATCTCTTTGGAGGCATTTTATCAGTCTGCTTAAGCCACTTCACCTGGAACTGCTGGATTATCAGCGAGTTTGGAGTTTAGTCAGGTGCAGGTCTGGGAGCTGCCTTGTGGAAAGAACAAATCTGGGTCTTCATTATTCTGATTTATTTGGGGGGTTCGGTTTAGGGCTTCATGGAACCTGCAGAACACGTTCTGTTGACTCAACGATTCAATCCCCACCTCAGCCAGTCTGTGCACAGACCTTCTACCCGAGGGAACGTTTATCTGACCTCCATCCGTTTCAGTGCAGTGAGAAATGAAAGTGCAGCCTCTCACCTTTGTGCCTTTCAAAACAGTTCTCACCACTTTTGGTTTGCAGCCCTCAACCAAGGTGAAATCATCTTACAAAGCCGCTGCAGCAGCACATTAATACCTCTCAGGGTTTAAAATGGGAAATATACACTGTTTAATAACAGCTTCGGCAGCTCTGTGTTTGGAGGCCTGTGAGCTGCTGCTACATTTGTCCAGTGTAAACACAGGCCAGCAATAAGCTGAGGTACTAAACCAGGTCAGTCGCATTTGTGAAGTCAGATTAAACTAAATATAACAGGGTTGTGTGGGGGCTCTTCCGTTGCACATCATTTTATTCAACCACTACTTTAAAAGTTGAAGCAACCGAGCAGCTGAAATTAAACCGTCCTCCACATTTAGTTCGACACCTTTTGCTCCCGAGCTCACGCTCAGATTCGTATGACCAATGAAAATTATTTACAGATGTTTGCATGTAACTGTCCTGTCTGTTTTTACTTGACTATAAAAGGGCAGACCTGCGTTTATCAGGGCCCACAGGCCTGAAGTTCTCTGACCTCCTATTAAGATCAACTTAAGTCTTTCGTTTTTAACAAAGGTTGTTTGAAATAAATGTTAATTTTAAGATCCACCCGACTGACGGATACATTTATACTCAGCTTTTATCACATTCTAGGGTTTGAAGATGTGACGTGAGAAACGCGGAGTAAATGAACATTTGAGTCCTGACACTGTTCAGCTGAGCGGAGCCTTCCTGATTCTAACACCTCGGCTTTGCCAACAACAACTCAAACTCTTTGCTGGGATGAAGCTTTTTATTACATGTAAAATGTGATGTGCAACGTGTCCATGTCATTAGGTTCCACGTGAACGTCACACAATCAAAGACACATTTTATTTGGACAGAAAGTATGGACTGGTTCAACGTCTGTGACTTTAATGCTGGTTTAACTTAAAACAGGATAAAACAAAGCTGCAGGAATCACAGAAGTAACATCATCAATAAGCAGTTGACTGCTAACAGGGAGGGAAGGTTGTTAATGACTAATAACTATATTTACTATTAGTTAATTCTATTTATTGTTTCTGTTATTACCATCCTGTTTTTCTGAAGAGGAGCTGAAGAAGTTTAATAAACAATGATTTATAAAATAAAGCTCCAGTTGTAAATGAGAGCGTGAGAAAGACGATGTAAAAATACAGAAGACACACAAATGAACATCACAGCATGTGAACCTTGTCTGATTGAATTCATTAGTCAGACCTTCCAATCTGTCAACATTGTGCTGCCAATCAGAATCAACACAGGCACATTTTCATAAGTTGTGTAATCGGCCAGAACAAATCAGCAACATCTGTAAAGAATACCTTTCCGCTGTGCCATCACCAGTTTGGACCTGTAACAGACAAGACCCGTGAGAAACATTCAGGCCTTAGGAGGTGGGTCAGTAAATAAACAGCAGGAAGGCAGGAAGATGATTACAAGCCTCTCAGTGAGGCCGGGGAATCCTGCTTAAAACCGTAACACGGCAGCAGGTCAGAGGGAATTTTCCACTGCCCGACTACCTCAGAGCAAAGCCTGCAGGGCCGTTACACAACAGGACCAACTACATGTGTCACACCCGAGATACTAACGATACTCACTGGCTGCTGCATTTGGTGTCAGCTGTAAATTACCTGTGAGGTTGTTGCGGGTGTTCTTCCGTCTCATTAGTCCTCTCTGCTTCCTGCCACGGTTGTCTTTGAGTTGAGGGCCAGAGTTTATTTGGAGGGGAGCAGCTCTCCTCTGTGCCTGTCAATAAACCAGTTAATAATTCATTTTGATGAATTCAGGCTTTCACTACCAGCCACGGGTCAAACTCACCATGTTGAGTTCTTGTCTCCCGTTTTGCTCTTGGAGCAAGATGGAAAATTCTCCACCCTCCATCTGAGCCAAATCCCCTCCGTCACTGTCCTCCAGCTCCCTGACAGCAACGAAGACCGGTTCCAAATGGGTTTAGTCATTAGATGGAGATAATTCATCTACATTTCCCCTAAAGTTCAGTCTCCATCTCACCTGACGGGGTCCATTCCCCTCACCAACGTGCTGGTCCCCTGTATAGTGACTTTGACCCCTTCGAGCCTCTCCTGCCGCCTCCTCTCCAGGTTGTGTCTCAGGTCCCCGGGGTCTCGCACCAGCAACTGATTCAGATCCTGTCACCACGTCATTAGTATTAATATTAACTTGTACTTTACAGAGGTTTATTCATGTGAAACATTCTGCCACGTCACATTTTAAAGTCAGTAAGTTTACACTTTCAGTTTATTTACCTGTATGGGCCCGAGTCTGGAGAACAGAGGAACGTTGTCGTCAGGCACAGAGGACGAATTTAAGCTGAAGCCTCTGCAGACGAGAACATTGGATGAGTCAAAAATCAGGGATAAAACTTGAGACGGGTTCTGACCCGTTAGTAAAGTGACCAACACACAGTTTGACACTCACTGGTTGGCGCTGAACCTCTGGTTTAAGGTCAGCTCCACCGCCTCCTCTTCAGAGAAGCTGCCTTTTTGTGGCGCTGAGAAACGCTCGTTCAGAGTGATCCCATCGCCTCTGAAATACTGCTCTGTAAAAACAGACCACACACTTCGTAAACATTTCTAAAACGTACCGAGCGACAGATTTACTTGGGCTGTGCCGACCTTTGACCTGATGCACCAGCGTGATGATTTCCTGGGCAAACGTCCCAGTGTGCGTGGTGGACTCTCTGTAGGTCCCAGAGTGCTCCAACATGGGCAGAAAGTCCAGGCGCTGACGACCAACGTTGACCAAGTCTAAAGAGAGCTGCCTGTCTGAGGAGTAGCACAGTGAGCTGCAGAGGAAGGTTAGAAACAACAGAAGCAAATGTTCAGACCTGCCCTCAGATGTAAAATATGCTCGGAAATGTCTGCAAATGTTCCCGTAGCAGATGGCGACGGTAAAATAACCGGTTTGTCCTGAGAGCATGTTTAGTTTAGCTTTACTTACAGGAAAGAGGATGTATTTACCGCCTGATCAATATAACACGCGTTTACCTTCACCAACACTTACCTTTCATGGGCTCCACACAACACTGCTTACAGTAACTACACTACTTGCAGCCCGACGGGTGACGATTTACAGAACACACTGGCAGCCATCATTTTTATGAACACTCAAAAAAACAAAAACAAGAGAGCTGAGAGGTGAAAGCTGGACGGGACGGCCCTGAGCTTCGGAGTGGTGAGTTCAAGCTGAGGTGAAAGTTCACACTTCATTTCTTCTGCTGGTTACCGGTTCCTCTGGACATGAAGCTCCGTCAGCTTTTCACGGTCCTGTAGTAGATGCGCATTCTCCACATGGCTCTTGCTCTGGCTCACTTTTCAAGCCTGTGCCACTTTCTCAAGGACCCGACGGATCCGCGTTTACCTGTCGGTGCCACCTGGTTCATGCTGAGGGTTGGGGTCCTTACGTTCTAGTGGCTCTGCTGTTCCTCCACTGATCAACGTGGATAACTTTAAGCCTTCAGCATGTCTTCATTCAGTTTGATGAGACCCTTTCTCCCAACATTTATCTCGAGGAGTTGAATCCTTCCTGGTGATGTATGCATTCATGGCCTTAACTTCCTCTATGACTTCTGTGAACGTCACTGACTTGGCTCCATTCGTCCACGTGTCATCTTTACACCTTCATCGTGGTGGTGGACATTTAAGCTTGCAGCTCATGATGATTTCACATTCTTCCGTTAATGCTTAAGTTTCGGTTGTAAGGATGCCTGTGATCGGCACATTTCTCTTCCTTATCACCGGTTCTTTGATAAAATCAGAAACGGGTCCTTGAAGGCAGACCCCCAGTTGTTGTGTCAGCTCAGCCTTCAGTGGACAAGCTTAAAATCCTCGTCCCATTAGGACTGTGATCCAATAAGCACGGAGACATGGCAGCAACATCCTTAAAGATCCTTAAATAAAGCAGAAGTTTATCAATGAGCTTCCACTGCTGACGTCTCCCCAGGTCTCATTGCCCTTCAGCGTGTACAAGTTCCCGGGCAGTAGATCTCAAAAAGCTGAAAAGTGGCCCCCGTCTCCACGTCACACGTCTTCAGTAATGACCTTTACGCGGCCCCTAGTGAGTCAGTCTCTTGTTCTTCGTCACAGGGCTGAGTTGAACAGCCAAGCTTTCGGACCATCGTGCCTCTGCCAGCAGTTTCACTTCCCCTCTGAAATGGCCAACAGACGCTTCCTCCATTACACAATCACACGACAGTAAAGCTGGATTTGGCTTCTTCATGGGGTCACAGACAAAAAAGCAAACATCTTCATGGGACTTCAGCCGAATCAGACTCGAGATGATTTTGTGTCTCACGATTGAAGAACGAAGCTCAGTTACACAATTTAACTGGTTCTCCACGTCACCTTTTGCTGAGGTTTCTAACCACAGTGAGGCAGGGTGCATCCCGCTCTGAGGCCACAGACTCTGAACGTGGGTGTAGCTTTTAGTCAACAACAAAAGCTTTGAGAGGTTTGTCTATAGAACGTCACCAAACCTCAGTAGTCCGTGACCCCATCAGTCCATGACTTCACTCGTGGTTTCAGCTTATCCTCTCTTCTTCACTGATCCTTGTCTTGGCTCGTGACTCCTGATGAAATAAAATCATCAGCTGTATTCTCCTCCTGCCTCGACTTGTAGAGACAACATTTGTTGTCTGTGTAGAGCACGTGCACCTTTACACTGTGCTCAGAAACTCCATTGTGTTAAGTGTTGGACGTCAACGAAAGTGGATCCGTTCGTCCGGAGGTGTTCAGAGCTGGACTTTTCTTCAGTGTGCTTCCTTTCCAATCAATAGTCTTCTTTCATGTCCTCTGAAACCAAATTTTACAAATACTCCTGTTTGACAAAGCGATGCCCCTTTGTTCAAAACGCATCGTCACCGTCCTCAAACCACCCGAAACTCGGCTCCAGTGACGTATGAAGTTCATATACTGGGAAGTGCTTCCGTCGGTACGAGGGCTTGCGTCTTCATGTCTGTCGAGCGTTTTCAAGGAAAGCAGTTTGAATAACGTACGTGTGGAACTTGATCCAATGATGTAACATATTATTTAGTAGAGGGCTGTACCAGCAGCTCCTGTTGATGTCCACAGTGAAAGACAGCAAAGCTGTTCCATGTAAATGATAACGTTTGGTTCCACATCAGCCAAGAATCGGCTGATTAACAAGGACAACGCTCATGAGAGCAAGGTGAACTTTCAAAGACTCCATGCTTCAATCTTTCCATACTTCCCATTTTCATGGGTTTGGAAAAAGGAAGTGTGAACTTTCACCCCTCACCCTCAATAATCTGAGTAAAGAAACAACAACCCTACCTGTTTTGGTTTACGGGTCGGCTCATGTCCACTTTGACAGTTAGAGTTTCCTCTGTTACGACGGTCATGTTATTCATTTTCAGATCATTCCATCCATGCTGCCTTTGACGAGGCATTTTTGGGTCCAAGTTCATTCTTGGTGGGAGTCGGCCCACACTTCCAGACCCATCATGCCGTTGTTCTTCTGCCCAGTGACGGCCTTGTTCATCCGGCTCCACATACGACTCCTCCCTTAAGGATCGGTATCCTGGTATTTGCTCTTCATGAGGAGGATCTTGGTGTCCCTGCTGAAAGCGTGGTTGATTCTTGGGAAGCCCTGTCCTTCCATCTTGCCCATAATTCAACCTCTCTCTTGCTGGTTGGGGACCAGTCCTCCCCTTCTGGCTTGTAGGACCATCTCGATTACCAGGTCTCACAGGGTTTTGTCTAACTTGTTGCACAGGGCTCCTCCTAGTATTAAGATTGTTGGCATTTCTCAAATTATCTTGATTATGGAACCTTCTTGTGTCTTCGTGAAGCTCCAACCTGTTGTTTGATGTTCTGAGAAGTTCCTGTGAGGAGCCCATTAGTCTGGGAATTCGCCGACGTTCCAAGTCAGGTTCAAGGCCCCCGCGCTTTTCAAATTGGTCCCACCGTGGCAGCACTCTGCTATCTGTGATGCCATGATCATGTTCGATGATAAGTGGTTCTGTGTTGAGCGTGTCAACACGAGGAAGGCTCCCCTGACGGTCTCCTACAAACCCATCTCTGGCCGTGTCCAACGAGTAACACCGGTCCCCAAAGTTTTCCTCATTCCTGTACCTGCATAGAGGAGGTGACATGGTTCAACAAAGACGCATGGAACCACTGACACTTGATTCACTTACATGTATTAACATAAGTAAATATACTGTGGGAGTTATCTCTTAATGCTAGCACAAAAGATTCTTAACTAAACGTTTTAGTTAAGAATCTATTTTTAATTTAAAAGATTTTGCAAATAAGTTTGATAAGATGTTTTTAGAATGCAAAATTTATCCGAATTATTGGTTCGTGGAAAACAAATGATGAGACAAAGAGCTTGAGATTTTGATCTATAAAAATACGAAAGACCATAATCCTCTGCATTTCATTTCCTTTGTCCCTGCAAAAGTGCTGCAAAGCGTTTTGTTTCAAATTTACCCAAGATGATTGACGCCATCCACATCTCTTCTTTGTCTTTTAGCAGGAGGGTTTCTCTCAGAGAGAGTTTCTCTCTGGTGTGGTTCTTCCCTTCGTCTGTCTCTGTTGAGACCCTGTGCATCCCGTCTTCCTTGTCTTTCCCTACCTGTTCCCCATCTTTTGTCATCCAACCTGGCACCAGGACTGATGTCTCTGAACCTCCCTCCACCTCTTTCCTGCTCTTCTCTCCTCCATCCCATCTCCATCCTTCTTTGCTGGTGGTCTGAGTGAGAGTGTGACGTTAATAGTGATCTTTCCCTACCCTTCCTCAGAGGTGAGTAGGGTGACCGCCCCCTGGTTTCAAAACTCTGAAGTTGTTCTCTAAAGCCCCCTCTGTGCCGTCCTCCATCTCCTCCTGTGTCATCTACATGGCCCAGCACATCCCGTCTGCGATGGCGGTACAACTCCTCCTCCTTTGAAAGATTTTGATTCCTAAAGTGACGGTCCTCTGGGAAATAAGGGGATCTTCTCTGGCCTTCTCGAACCTGCTCTTCCCTCATGGGGTCCCTAAAGAAGTGCTCTTCAGGAACATCTCTGGAGCGGTGGCTCCTGTCCAGCGGAGTCACATCCAGTTCAGAAGAAACTCTGTGAGAGTCAAAGTCAGGTTTGTCCCAAAGTAACCTCCTGAAATGAAACGAAAAATCTCCACATAAAATCTAGAAAACAGTAAATCAGCAACAACGCTGTAAATGCGAATCATGAATCATCATAAGCTGTGTGGCATGATTTTAAAAAAAGCAGCCAGTTCTACCTGGAACGTGGCGATCGCGACCGTGGTCCTGACATTTTTGTCAACCTTAAAGAAAAGAAGTAGCATAAGTGTTATTATGGTAGTCCGTCAACTTAACAAGTAACAGGTCCGTGCAAGCAAAGAAAAGGATTCTTCACCAAAATTCACACGTGTAAAAACACTTGATCTAAATAACATCATCAAGTTACCACATAAACTTTTACTAGGTTTTAACTCTGAGAAGCTGAACATGTAACTGTCAGTAAGTCTCACTAGAACAGTAACGTGTTTGCAGCAGATCCTGAAACTTAATGTCTTAATCCACGCAAACATGCACATCACATATTTGGATCAATAAGGAAAAGTACTAAATGCTTCATGCTTCACAGCTGAAGGGAAGAATGTGTTGACACTGGCACATTTTCCTTAAACGCACCACTGTTCGCTAGTTCAAGTGGGTCAAGGTTTTAGATGAGCAGCGTCAAACTGAAGTCAACTTGGCTGATCTGCTCTCCTGCTTCTCTTGAACACGTGTGTGTAACGTTAGTATCATTTCCCAGTTGAAGTCAATGGGCCTGGACTCAACTCCAGGACCTGTTCAATGAAGTTGTGTGTGCATGTGCTAGCTTGTAGGGGCTAAGCTAGCAGCTAACGTCTTACCTCTTTTACCGACACACGCCAGGCTACCGCGGCGAACGTTAGCGAAAACGAGCACAAACGGACCAAAGGAACAAAACACAACACACAACCCCGCCTGTTACCGCCGGTGACCGTGAGAAGACACGAGCTTCGACGTGTCGCGCGTTCATTAAAGCCAAGGAAGATGGCTGTAGCGATGTGAAGCTAGCCTCTCAAAGCACCAAAAACCCATACTACTTCCGTCTGAGGCGTTTCACAATAAAACACCCACGACTTCCGCTAAAGGCCTTTCAGAGTGAAGGTTGCATGCTCTAATAGTGCGCTGTAATACTGGCACTGCCGTCATCAACTGTGCAGAAACAATAAAAGCTACAATTAAACGAGCTGCAACAATAGTAGAAACAAACTGCTTTCAAAATGTGCAGCTAATTCTTGTTTAATTTGACCTTTTTCAGTTCTATAAATTAAAATCAGGACATTTTCCTTTCAAAGTGAAGTAAAATCCTTTAGGTGTAAAACAAAACGTCACCACTCGCTCATGTTTGCAGATCAGTTTTATTTCCAGTGCAGCATAAAGTCAACACACAGTGACGTACAGTGATAAATAAAAGTGGCTGCATTAGGCCTACACTACATTTGTCATTTCATACATCATCATTTCTTATGAATGTAAAGACTAAACCTCCGGTTTCCCGTCAATCTGCAACAAAGTGGATCTGTTGTTAATTTGTATTATACATCTGCTTCTTTATTCAGCTCACTCACACAAATGGCTTGATGAAGTTTATTGTGTTTTAGCAGTTTCCATGCACCACATGTACAATGATATATTCCACCAAGCTGCAGTGTCACAGAGTTTCAGTAGTATTAGGTTAAACATTATGTCCTTTGTTTTTAAGTCATACAAGAGGGGACCCAGGAGACTCTTACAGCGAGTTGAAGCAGAACTGGAATAATAACGAGCCAATGTGAAAAGAAAGAAGCCAACTGCAGCATTTAAATATAACATAAGACGCTAAAAGTGGCAGCAGTCATGAGTATAAAGGTTTTCCATTTAAACAGTCTGAAGGAGCGTCAGAGTCCACTTTCCACGGCAGGAACGTTCTGTCAGAACTCACTTTGCATCCGGATCCAGTTGGTTGTGCTGTTGGCTCCTATTAAACCGCTGTATCCCGACGACACCACCCAGATTTATACGAGAATACAGACCGGCGGCGCATAATATTCACTGAGGTCAGGCGTTTACATTCTACAGTTACACACGTTTTGGGTATATTAACAGTTTGTAGTGGCAGAAAAAACTAAAGCAACTTAGCTGACATTTCTACGACGACTGACCCAACACTAGATAAGGTTCAAAGAGATAGACAGGGGGACATTTTCTGATCCATATGAGGCTGAACCTGCGTTTGGTCTGGAATGAAAAACACGTAAATGATGTAGGATTAAAGTGTTGTCATGGTGGTTAGAGGTGGTTGGGTTCAGCAGTGGGGCTTGGACTAATTACCTCAGCGTTTCACGTGGAGCCTTTGAGGCCTCGGGCCATGCTTTACCTAAAGACTCGACTTGATTCTGACCCGCATTAAAAGCTGCAGCTGTTTCCAGGATGTTTCAGCAGCACATGCAGACTGAAGGTAAAGCGCAGAGGGCTGGTGTTACGCTGACTGCACAGAGGTTAAGGCCTCAGAGGTGGTGAAAGCTTCTTTAACAGCAGTGAGTGTGAACTGAACTGGACATAAGCATCTTCAGAAAAGTAAAACTACTTCATTCAGTGCCAGGCAGATACACACACTCACACGTTCCTGACCTGCACATAAAAACACAGGACATTTATATATTTTACCCTTCGACCTCCCAGGTTTTCTTCATGACGCCCACGTCCGTGGAGCAACGGCATCAGCTGCTGACGGTTTTCTCCAGCATCGGGATGACGGGAAATCTACAGCCGACTGGGTTTGTACAGAGCTGCTGTCAGCGGCGGAGCAGGTCAGCGGTGAGATAAACACACAGCCACCATCAGAAACACTGACGAGATAGAGAGAAACTAGCTACTCCTCACCAACGATGCTACACAGGATTCACAACAGTGTCGGTTCTACGGCTTCCATCTACACACGCTGCTACAGAGCTGCCGCCTCTGGCGCTGACAGACTCCACCGACCAGTCAAGTCTATTTACAGTTTTACAAACGCAAGGACAAGAGATAAAGCAGCAGTGACCCCTTGTGGCAGCGCGGCTGGGCAACAGCGCTGGCACCAACATGAACAGGTTTCGTGAGGTTGTGTAATCTACGCGGGTTAGTGGGTTAATGTGCGCAGCCTTGAGCTGACGTTGACCCGAATTGGTTTCAATCCCCAACTTAAGCCTGTGAGTTTCATAGCATGAACAGAGTTTTCGAAGAAAGCCACAGTTAACCTAAGTTCACAGCTGCTTGGCTCATCTCCAATCAGAGCTGGGGACGCTTCTCTTCTGTAGCATAGTGATGTCAGAAGCTGAAGAAGCCCACTGCCTCAGAATGTGTCCAACGGTTAAGCGTGTGGTTTGTTAACACAGGTAAGAAATCAAACGTTCAGCAGTTGTTCTAGTCGTGATTGCGGTTGCAGATGGAGGTGGTGGTCTCCTGCTCAGCTTCTCCTGGCTCCAGCTCTGGAAATAGGCCCTAAAACAGAGAGAGAAGTCAACATGGAAAGAGCTGCTCACGCCGTCAGATGGCTACCGAGCCTAAAAAGACTCCAGCAAGACATGCGCGACAGGCTCTGGCCTAGGAAACGCGTTTCTCCAGAGCCACTTAAGGCATCATTACCCATCAATAGTGTGATTTCAGGCGGAGCGTCTCTCTACCTGGTTACTGCACGTCCAGTTTCCTCGGGCCAACGCTGTGGATGAGCTGAGAGGACTCCGAGGCAGCGCTGTACCCATGAATCAGCAGGTTCTTGTTGAGGTCTCCGACCCCGCTGCCGGCCTGCAGCTTGGGGTAAGGGGGTGTCTCTCCACCTGGTCTCTGGCCCTGACCCGCGGCGTCCAGGTCTACCAGCTGGTCCAGGGGGCAGCCGTCCGGTCCCTCAGTGACCGGTGAAAACTCGTGAGCGCTCGCCTGTTCGTCCCTGGACACTGGACTGATGGAGACAGACGGAGAGCTTAAAGAAACAACGATCACAGAGACACAATATTTAATTTATTAGCACAGCGGCAGCATTGAAACATAATTCCATCATTATACACGGAAGACCTGAAAAGTCTGGTTGACCGACGCAGTTCATCTGGAAATACTGTGAGAACATTTACATCACATTCATTCAGTTTTATTAATAAATGACTGTAATTGATAATGAAATGTCCCTTAAACTAAACAGAGCTTGAAGTCACCTGACGTCCATGGACTGGACTCCATCCGACAGCTCGTCCACGCAGCTCTTATGCTCCAGGGGTCCCAGCATGATAACGGGCGGTTCAGCAGGAGTGGCAGCGTCCTCATCCAAAGCCTCTGCTCTCATGTCACAAGCTGTAAAGGTCATTGAACGTAAGCTTCAAGGTTTAACAGCGAAAATACCAGCATCACAGTGAGGTCACGAAGGAACCAGGTTTCTGCAACCAGGGTAGGAATTCAGGGTTTGCTGTGTGGACGGGGATTTACAACGCCCGTCTGTCTCCATGGAAACGAGTGAGCTGATGGGCCAGCAACCCAGACTTGGCTTCATGGAAAAGCACTGGTAGCGCGCTGAGTCTCCCCTGGGGACACCTGTGCTGACGCTGCAGTGTTTTGGGTGCTACTGCCAATAACCGTCAGGAGGCACTGTCGCCTGCCAGTCCAGCACTGCTGAGTCACTCTGCAGCGGATCTCATTCAGTTCCACAGAAAACGAATTACAGTGGAGAAAGAAAAGGCTGGATGTGCAAAAACCGAGGAAGCAACCAGCTCAAGCGATGGAGAAAATAAGTAAGCAATAAAAACATGTGTGTAAATGAAGAATCTATTGAACCGTCACCTGCGGCACCAGACGGAGGCTCCACTTCACTCTTCCGTGTTCTTTTCATAATCTCCTCTATTCTCTGTGAAAACAAACATCATCGCTTGTTACTGAACATGACACTAAACCTTTCTGGGTCTCTGAAGACGAGCATCCCTCCGGTACCTTCTTCCTCTGCAGCCGCTCCTGCTCCTCCTGCATGTGCAGCAGCTCCCTCTCCTGCCTCTTCCTCTCGGCTTCTCTCTGGGCTCGCAGGAAGGCCTCCTCCCTCTGAAACGCATCCAGTGACAGGTCACGGACCGTTTGCCTCTGTTTATTCCTACCAGCTGATGCTGAAGTGGGCTGACCTCTCTGTCCAGCTGATCCTGCATGTCCTTCCATCTCTGCTCCTTCTGTCGCCTCTCTTCCTCCTCCTTGTTCCTCCTCTCCACCTCACGCCTCAGTCGGTCCTCCTCGGCCTGTCTCGCCGCTCTCTCCTGTCGCTCTCTCTCTTCCTGCTGGCTCCTCAGCTCCTCTTCGGCTCTAAGCCTGCAGAAGCACATGAGGCTTGAACAGATCTTATCCAGAATGTCTGCATATGCTGCACATTTCTGAACACGTACCTCTCCATCTCCTGCCGCTGTTTCTCCTCCTGCTCCTTCTGCAGTCGGGCCAGACGCCTCCTCTCTGCCAGAACCCTGGACGCCTCCTCAGCGTCCATCGTCCCACCAACACTCCTGCCTGTGGGTGTTCCTGGAGACTCTGAGGACAAAGGTGGTTGAGTACGGACGGGATAGGCAGCAGCATCCAGGACCACACACGCAGCACACTGTGCCTTTACCTGCAGTCAGTTCTCTGCTGGTGGATTTGGGAATCTTTCTCTCTGAAGGTTCTGGTTTGGCGGATTTCCTCTCCAGGGTGCCTTGACCTTTGACCTCAGCGTGGCCCCTGTCATCTGTGCCAGGGGTGGTGGCTCTGTGTCGCAGCGGTGACTGGGGATACTGGCCAGGGGAGCAAGGAGACTGGGCCCGATTCTTGGATGACCTCACTCTGAGAACACACAGCAGAACCGAATGTTATCCGGACTATAATCCAGCAGCACAGTTAAGGACCCGTTGTAGGGACATCAACCAAGGAAAAGGCCTGTCTCTTACCGTTTGGGAGTGGCAGGGCCCTTACTGTTGGCCCTGAAGGAAGAACTCCGGACCGGAGTGCTTGGAGTGTCTCCCTGCACATGTTACAAATATTAAAACATCAATAATGACACAAACACACGAGCAGGTATTTGTTAGACTGAAATGCTTGGGAACATTTCACGGCTTGTGACTAATGCTGATGCTTCCTGACGTTAATCACCAGCTACAACATTAATTATTAAACACGATTCTACTGTAAGACAATATGATCATCAGTGGGAAGCCTGTCATCCATCTAACTGCCTGACACAAAGGGAGTCTTCAGCCTCCAACTGGTTCATTAAAAGGTTCATACAAACAGAATTAAACTAAGCTGTGGGCAGTAAACAAACTACTTATATAATAACTATTGCATTACTTAATCATTTGCATTTTCCAGCTTGTGGTAGTTCTCTCTTTCTAGAACAACCTAGAAAATGACTAAAGAAAAAATAAATGTGACTCGATTTATAATCCACAAGCTAAGTGTTCTAAAGGTTTCTATAATATTGATATTTAAAGTAGTATTAGTCGTACTAGTACTAGTATTTTCACAATAGTTTAAAAAATTATTTAATTCTCTGCATACAAAGCAAATTAGATCATCCTGGGACTTAAGTGTGGCATCAAACCACATTTATTCTGTGACTGACTCATCAAACAGCAGAGGCAGCAGGTCTTCTGTGTTTCCTGTTTTCTCATTGAAGTTAGTATTGGTTAACATTCAGCTCTGATGGCTGAGGTCGGGTCAAGTGGTCAGTGCGTACCGTGGGTGTTCTGGGCGTGTCTTCAGGGAGTCCAGCAGTGCTCCTACGGTTGGAGGAACTTCTGGACGGTTTGTGGTTGTTGGGGGAAGCTAATCGATGGGACACATAAGACACTAATGGGTCACGAACCAACACACACACACAGATGAATTAAAAATACAAAAGGCATTAACAAAACGACACCTGCAGAAAACAGAAACTCATGTGAGCAGCTGGAGTGTGCTCCAGTGTAATTTACAGTATTTCCCACCTCTCTCTGGTGAGTGGAGCGCTGTGGACGAGGTGGACAGCTGCTTGCTCACTGGTGAGTCCATGGTTGGTGGGGACAGGAAGTCAACCGCTGATTAAAAACAAATCAAACATAAGAGGTCAGCGGCAGGATGACGTTCACGTGGCTGCTGGTCAATGATGTAAACGCCTCCAACGCGTTCAACAGCTTTCCCTGATCCCAAAACAAACAGCCGTCACACCACAAACACAGAACTGCCAGCTCAAGCAGAAAGTTCTTCTGCTGATCGATGAGCCGTGCAGGACACCGCATAAACGAAGCTCATGATGCAAGACAGAAATGAAGCAGCAGGACAGACAGAAGACAAACTGCTCCGTGGAACCATCTGCTTCATCATGAAATGGAGGATGAGGATGCAGAGGAGGTTTCCTCCCGCACCAAAGACATCTACACACTGTAACCTCATTAACTAGTATCTGCTCCAACAGTCTGGAGTAACGTGCTGAGAAATACTGGCTATTAAATGGTAATAAATACTATATGCATGTAAAGCATGTTTCATAGTGTGACGTGTGCCGTGTCCATGTTGCATGTATGTTATTTTTTTGTTTTGTTTTCTCTTCTTTTTTTTTTATTTGGCGCTTTGCACTTTTTATGTTTATGTTTTAGATATGTACATTTTCTTTTTTGTATATAATGTGTAACATATTTTACTCTTTTTTTTGTAACTATTGGAACTTTTTGTATTTTCTTATTTTCCAACTGTTCTTTGCTGCTGCTGGGTCAGCAGAATTTCCCCTCTGCGGAATAAATAAAGTATTATTTTATCTCATCTTATCTTATATGCACCGCATGTAGGTCTGGGTCCTGCTTTTAGCCAGATAAAACACGTATAAAGGTTATGGCAGGAAAAGGGAACACAGGACAGCAGAGTGTGTGCACACGTGAGCTGGGGTCTAATAGGTTTTCCAGGTTGCTACAGGGTGAATGTGTAGAGGAGCAGGGTGTTTTCAAATGGGTTCCCTGCTGAGACTGGAGTGTGTGCATGGCTAAACACGGCCCTGGGCCAGGAAGACAGGAAGTGGGCCAGCCCTTTGTTGTGACAGGAGCGCGGGTGTGGTAGAGGGTAGTCGGGGCGCGTTGGGGGACGGTGACTGGGGACCAGTGATGCAAATGGACGAGGAACTGCAGCACTAACGTTGGTTACAGAAAGACACTGATGGAACACAGCGTTGGAGGGCCCTGAACGTGACTTACAGGAAAATACACAGCACTGAAACCCTTCAGGTTCCTCATCATGAGCAGTGCAGCATAAAAAACAATAACCGCCGAGAGGTAAAAGCTGCTTTAGAAGGTGAAGGGTTCACTTTACCTCTTACGACTTACAGAACATAAAGGTAACACTACACTGAATTAACCAAGAGACACGTCATAAACATATGATGGCAGAACAGCGAAGACGACCACAGGCATGCAGACAGAGGCAGAGCTGCAGGCGAGACAGCAGCCGGTGGCGGCGAAGCGGCATGAGGGTGGTCTGTACCGTTACGGGGTTGGCTGGCGCTGGAAGCAGCAGGAAGCTCATTGGGCGCAGCAGAGCCAATGGCATGGCAGGGTGGGGTCTTAGGGTTACCTGGGCAGCAAGTGAAGCGGAGAAGGCGAAGCGTTACACACTCACACACCTGTACCACTAAAATACAACCGCAAACACACTCTGACACATATACACGCAAGGAGCCGCTCCTTCTCTGACATGATGACAGGACATGGGATCATTTACTCCATGAACTGATCGTGCTTTGCAACCTCTGGCCTCTGGGTCCCACTCGTACCAAACCAGGTGATTGTGGAGGCCGCGCTGGTTGAGCCAGCCCTTGATTCTGACCAAGTCACCACCAGTGTCTAAGCAGCCCCAAGTGAAGCCGTTTCACCAGTATTCATCATTTCATTCAGGCTTCGTTCTTCAGTATTAATGTAATGATATAACAGGTGTAGGAGAGAAACGTCTGACTGATAGTACAGCAAAGACAAACCTAGAGAATCCACACTGAACGATTCCCAGCACAAACACATCTGAGACTCGTCGCCGCGCTGGAGAAAACGATCACAGAAGAAGAACAGAGCTACGGCACCAAGCGAGTCGTGGCTGGAGCTTCCTTCAGTAAACTCAGTGTCAGCTGGAATCGAGATGACGGTGGCTGCGTCTCACCTGGTGGTTAACAGTCACCACCACCTTTTCATCTATACGGTCACCCAAGCATCGAAGCTCAGCTTATTACTGGCCTGTCAAGTTTCCCCCTTTTCTTTCATAATAAAAGTCCATAAAGCAGGTCACCACATCTCAGTCTCTGCTGACGCTACACACGCTGGGCCTGTCCTGTAATGGATGGAGCTGTAAGATGAGATGCTGCCGTTTCTGCTGCAGTGATCGTTCTGCTGGGCCTGACAGATCCCGGAGCAGCTTCTGTGCCAGTGGGGGCCGGAGCCAGACCAGCTGCTGGATGGACCCCGATTCCAGGTCAGTGCCGGGCCGGCTCCGCTCACAGGTACTGTGAATAATTGATGCTGTTATAAATGCACCACAGGTTCTGGGGCTGGGAGCACTTCACCAGTATCTCTGAAATGAGGAGGTGGAGGTAACACGACGAATGACAGCGCCTCACTTTGCCTGTGTGGCCTTGTTGTGTTCAAGGTTGGATGTGCAACTTCTGCTCCTCTGGGAATTAGATCCGTCTCCCAGCAAGCACACAAAGCAGTGACACATACATATAAACACAGCACACGCACCTGTGGCACATTTAAAGGCGGAAGCACCACGACTGTCAATACGCTCGTTTTCATGCCTAGAGACGCAGGCTCTTCTCTGCGATGCGATTCACAGGCGAAGCGCCGAGCTGCTCCTGCATTGCAGCCTCCACACCCTTTTCCATCCTCTGTCCTTCTCCTTCCTTTCCCTCCTTACCTTCCTCTCTTTCCCGTCTCATTTTTTCCTCTGACCTCCTCCCCTGGCACGTCTCCTCTCTCATCCAGCCCCCATATGTATCCACCACTACGTTCTCCCTTGTTGTACATCTCAAACCAACCGTGCACATGACATCATCCTTCTCCTCCTTTCTCCCACCACTTCATCAACAAAACCCCAGCCTCCATCATACTCACCCTCCACTCCATCAGGCGGTCCTCCCCACGTCCAGCGTTTGGGCCTGTTATCCAGGTGGTCCCGAGCCTCCCCTCCAGCCACTCCTCCCCCTCCTCCTCGCCTTTCTGCACCTCCAGCCCTCCTGCGTACCAGGGCCTCCAGCCTCTCCTGCTCGTTGCGTTCAGACACAGGGAAGAACAGACATTCTCTCACTGAGCCATCGCTACGACGACGAACGCCCGGAGATGCGTTCGGAGACGGCTGCGCCATGGTTACGGCATCTAACCACGGCAGCCTCTGTCGTCGGTTCGCTGTCTGCCGGCGGCCACCAGCATCCAGTTTCTGGCTCCTCTGTCACTCAGTGATACATAACACAGCAGCTCCCTCTCTCTGTGTCTAGGTAGCACTGATTCCCTCTCTCCCCCTCCTACCTCCTACCGCACCCTTCCTCCCTCTCTCTCTCTCTCATATCCTTCAGTCTCTCTACCTTGATCGCCCTCCCTCCCTCTCTCTCTCTCTCTAATGACTGAATCTATTTCTCACAACAGGAGGGAGGGGACAGAAAACAACCCGTCACCACCCACACGTATATGCACGACGACGCACATACACATGCCTCTATACAAACACAGACTGAGTGGGTACGTCGGATGTTCCTGTATGTATGGTTGCATTTCATCTCAGGTCTGCATCTTTCCTCAGTTTCCTATAGACACATAGAAATTGATTTCCATCCATATAAAACCTTCGTGATGTTGTTTTAATTTCTGTTTTGTCTACTCAGCCCTTCGATTTACAACCAAATCTATTTATTATTGTGTTGGTGTTGACAAGAAGACCGCAGGTGTAAATAGACTGATTTCCCAATTTAACCTGCACACACTGCTCTAGAGTATTATCTATGCATCGGCCTCTGCGTTTTGTGGGTGAGGGTGGGTGGCGGGTGCTGAAGGTGCATGCAAAGTCACGCACAAGCTGCAGGAGGGAGGAGAGAGGACGGGAGGAGGAGGGATTCTGAATCCAGAAGAAGAATTTAAAGGGAGAGGGGGAGGCTGCAGACACGCTGAGTGAGGGAGGGTGTGGTAGCAGCGGAAACAGATACGGATGCTGTTAGATGCAGATCAAAGGACAAAGACAGAACAAACGCAGAGGCCGAGCCAGGTCTGTGGGAGAACGGAATAAATGTGGCAATTTTCATTAGACTAAAGGCTCTAAACAATCCAACCAGCTGACAACACAATCTATAACTCAAACCGACAGATTAATTAGCACCTAATTTGAAGATTAATTCAATGTTTATTCATTTGTCACTTATTGCAACGCACCATCTCAGATATGATGAGTTACTGCTGCACTATTGATTAATTTAGGATTTATTAATGAACAGATCAGCACGAGCGCCGTGAATCTGTGAGAGCATGAGAGTATATTAGCGTAAAATATCCTCTAGCTCTAAGACATCAACGAAGATTGTGGATAATTTTACTATTTTCCAATGAAGAGATTTAAAGTAAGGTTGAAACAAATCATATCTGCACCAACAATAAACCGATTGTGATCATTCATAACAGAGGCCAGCGTTAGCTTAATATTAACTCTTAGTAGAACCATTTTTCCACAGACTGTGGTGTTTGTTCTCTTGAGAGGTGATGTGTGCTTGTTCCAGGAAAAAGCAGCCGACGCTGGTGACGCCATCGTCCTGCGAGACCGTCCGATCATTATGTCATTAAGTTACGCATGCGGGTGTGTGGAGAGGAGGCCTTCAAATCGATGCCGTCGCTGCACAGAGCCCTCCCCTCTGAAGGCTGGATGGAGATGCTCTGGCCGCTGCCTTGCTCAGCTGTAGGTGCTGCTTAGCATTTCAACACGGGTCATGTCTATTCCAGGTCAAACTAACTGCGTCAATGCTCTGGACAAAAAGCGTAACGGTGCGAGTCTCAGTGATGCTTCATAAACCTGGGGCTGTACAGTTACAGACGACATCAAGGCCTGACCTCAGAGGCCACATTACATTTTCACACCCTTCAGGTCTAACCAACAAGTGTCTCCTGATAATACAGGCATCACCTGTCACGTCACTATAAATAAGACAACTCTGGTTGCCTCCATCCTCTAGACAGAGAACAAACTGGTATCGCCCGTCCTGCTAACTCCCAGTAAGAGCAGATGAACGGACCCGCAGGAGCCAGATTCATGTGTTCACTTTCAGTTTGTTGAAGAGAACGAAAGCTTTCGTGTTCCAGCTGAACACGCACAATTGGTCAGCAGACAGAAAGTCATTAAAGCTTCTGCATTAATTACAAGCTATTTGCCTAAGCTCTGGTTCTGAGAACAGCTGGAAATGCACCGAGTCCTTATGGATCCACACCATTAATTCAGCGTTAGACGAGGGCGCGAAGAGGAGAAAAAGTGATCACCGATGGAAAAAGAAGCAGTGATATTATCCTGGGGTTTTGGGAGAACGCAGCCATTATGTCATTGTTTTCCTTTAAACCAGCAGGAGGCTGAATTGATTTATCTGTGCAAAGACTTCCTGCTGTGAATTTGAAAACACTAAATATATAGTATAGCTACAAACATGCACGTTTAAATTTGGCATGTGATGCTGCGTCCCACACGCGCCGGACGCGTCATCCGTGTGCTGCGACCTCTGACCTTCTCTGCCTCCTGCTGCTGCCGCCTCTTCTCCTCGGCCGCCGCCCTGCGCTGCTGCTCCTTCCTCCTCTGCTGCTCCATCTTCCGCCCTCGCTCCTCGGCACATCGCTCCAGCTGCTGCTGCACGCGGCGCTCCTTATCACGCAGCAGCTCAGACAGCCCTGAACGCGAGAACACAGCTAGCTGCGTATGCGTCGGTTCTGAGGACCATTATGTGGAACCGTCCTCTAAGACACATTTAGTTCTCATGCATTTTGTATAATGTTGTGGTTGCTTTCATTTCACTGCCTGCCAATAACGTCTCACGTTTTCCTTCTTCTCCCCTCTTTTCTCCTTCATCTGTCACATGCTGTCCAACATTCCTGTCTGTGTGTGGCTCAAGTCAAACAACTACTAGATGTGGTGCCATCAACTTTAATGCATTTAGCTTTTTTCTTTTCTTTCCTCAGAATTTAAATCTTTAAATTACTTTGGACATTAATTGCTGATGACTGAACACCCACTGCCCTTTTAATGCCATTTACACTGTACTGTATGTGCTGCTTGGACGATCTTTTTCTAAATGCAGCCGAGAGCCTTCAAACAAATAAAAGAAAGAAAATGTTCATCTTGAATCAAATATCTTACAGCTTCATGGGAACAAACCGTGATTTTAAGTTTACCTGTGGGGCTTCTGTGATCGGATGGTGATCGTGAAGGAGATGCTTGCCTACTGGGGAGCAGCGGCGCAGGAGGAGGCACCAGGGCTGTGTTTTGGAAAGTCAGACGTGAGTCATCCTACACTGGCCAAGAGGCAAATACAGCTAAAAATGTAAAGCCGTTGTGGCGAACGTGACCCCCTCATTCGTCCATATGGAGGAAGCAGCTGCACACACAGACTATAAGTCTCCTGTCAGTCGTTTTGCCGCTGAGGTCAGGGGTCAGTATGAGCTGTCAGGGCAGGGCCCAGCGTAACCCTCGGCCCTTTTCCTGCTCTGGTTTACTCCCAATCTGTCAACCTGACATGAAAGCAACTAGGGGGCAACTATTGATCGACACAGGAGGGCTTAATATTGTCCACACAGACAAAGTCATGATATATGCAAATACATGCAAATCTGAGCTAAGCCTCAAGAGTCTCATGGGTCCGATCGAGCTTTCTTCAGTCAGGATTACATCACATGCAAATGTTTAGCTGAATCACACATTTTAAAGGATGTAACGTGTTCAGTTGAAGTACACGACGCGTGATGTGCTGTAAATAAGCTGTTAACGCGGCTCATTTACCGAAGATCCAGAAAAGCGTTTTGCAGTCAGCCTGTCAGTCAGTAAACTGGGCAGGAAGTGCAAAAAGCAAACACTACTATTTATAGACACGCAGCAATAACCGCTATATGCACCCACACCCATATTAGTAGAATGGTTTCTATAAGCTGCTGATGCCTAAACATCTGTGCTTTAAATGGATGGACTCGTTTCTTTAAAACAGGCTGGTTCGCTCTGCGTAAATATGGAACAAATAAGAATGGAAAATTAAAAATCACAGCAATATGTGGCAGACGCCGAGTCTCAAACTGAAGCTGCCCAAACACGTTCATAAGGAAATTCACAGTAATCCATACGTTTACAGCTGTTCCCATCATTTAGCTGGTGGCCATAGCAGCGTTTATCAGCCCACTGTCCTCACCTGTCATGGCTCAGACGCGTCCGTCGTCGAGTATTTCCAGCAGATGGAACCGTTGGGTCCGCAGCTCGAAGCGCAGCAGACGGACACAATGACTCGGTAGAAACAGGAGGAGACACGGACGCTAGCGGCGGAGCTGACGTCCGGGACGCAGCGCAGGAGATGCTGACGTGACCCCTGACCTCTGCTGTCACACTAAATGACCAGTTACCTCGCGGAATGGCTACAATAACCCTTCCAAAATAAAACGACATCCATAAGCAACGAAATGACGCTGGATTGTGTTTAAACGGAATCCAAGCCTGTGGCCGGGAAACACTTGGCTAATTTACATATTACGCCGCTACGCGTCGCCTAGCAACCAGGTGTTCTTCTTCCACAGCCTGGTGAAAGAAAGTGCAATTGTGAGCAGAATCCAAAGGTTTATTATATCGATATGGATCAGTTTTCATCTTAAATCAGACTCCCACCACCCTTCACGTGCCTTCGTTCGGGCTCGTAAACTGGCTCGTGTAAGAGCGCACGTGCCTGTCACTGGCGAGCCCCGGCGGCACAGTGACGTCACGGCAAACAGCGGCTGGCTGTCGTTGACTTGGTCAGAATATGGGTCAGCGCAGTTTCCGGTCTGCTCGCGCACACGGTGGCAGGAACGTGCAGAGAAGTCGTCACGTGATAGGATCAACATTAGGGATATAAATCATGAAGTCACACACTAACCAAGCTGCTGTTTCAGGTTCGATTCACACGACACTGAACTAGAAGATGGTTGTTTCACCGGGATTAAATATAGAATAATACACGTCGTGTAATGTCAGGTGACGTCACTGCAGCGATACTTTGATCAACAACCAGACCAAAGCTCGAAATAGAAAGTTTAGCGTATTACACAATAAACCTGGATGTAGACACAGAACCTGGCGATGACAAGCTTTGACTTGTGTTTAACTACTTTACTGATTCCCATCAGGACGCTGTGGAGAAAGACTCGCTCAACGGCGCCACCTCCTGGCGGAGACCGGAAGAGCATCACACAGCCAAGAACCACCAGGTCAGTGGAGTTAAGATCTTTATTGGAAACCCAGCCTTCAAACATCATACATTTCTATTAATTCAGAGTTACAGCAGCAGGCCTCAAATGTTCTAGAGCAGTGGTTCCCAAAGCCAGGGGAGAAAATACATGTGTGCACTTTATATATCACTTAGACTTTATAGAGGTTCAGAGAATATGTTAGACAGACGGCTCTGCTGTGAGGTTTTACTGGCGTGTCTCTGTGGTGGAGAAGTTGGGGAACCGCTGGTCTAAAGCGAGACAAAGTGGCCGAGCAGGCCGAGGTTCACTGCGTGTTGAAGCCACAGAACGATCGAGCAGCGAAAAGTTCAAAACATAGCACAGAAACAAGCAGCAAACAAACGGGAAACGAGAGAGAAGCACATCTGAGCCATCGTTTGATTTGGAGGGAGCGGGGTTCAGTTCTAAACGAGACACTAGTTCATTGTAATGCACTGCCAGCGGAACAAGACGTTTACGAAATGAGAAAGGTCGCGTTAAGTCCTTCTGTTGTTAGCAAACAGCTTCTTAAAGCCGCCTGACACTACAATGATAGACTGCAAAAGGAAAAACACAGAGGGTTTATCTTTTTATTGGCGAATCCAGGGATTCTTTACTTGTTGCTAAATTCCACATAGTGTGAAATCAATATAAATACATTTTAAAAGATGACGCATTTACTCGTGAGATATTTTGCAGTCAGAGTATTGGCCTGAGCCTCTACAAAATAATGAGTGTTTGGACTACGCAGTAAAAAAAAAAAAAAGAAAAAGAAAAAAGCAAACCTGTCAATGTTGTTGTTGATGTTAGAAGAAAATGGTTTCAAAAAAACAAACTATCAACGTTCCAGACATTCACCATAACATGATGCTGGTCGTCAGCCTACATCTGCTGCATCGTCCGTCACTAAAGCAGCTACGCGCTTTCATCCGTGTTAAACTCAACGTACTGATGTCATTGTTACAGCACTTCTCCAGACAGCAAAGACGTCTGCTGATGGTAAAGGAACTGGAGTAAATCTAAACATACTGTATGTATTAAACTGTGTTGGATTGGCATAGGCTGATCTTAATAAAAAATATTTATTGGTGCGACTCAAAATTTTCCAATCGGAGCATCTCTAGTAAATGCCACCTTCCCCTTCATGTTGTAGGTCTTTAGATCTGGAACAGAAGGAAAAACAAAAATGTTTCAACTTTTGTTCTGTCAGTTTGTATTTCTGCTCAGTGTCCTGGAGCAGATTTGATTCATTACCACATATATGGACAGGAACTTACATCATCAATGTCCTCATCATCATCGCCAATGTCATCAAACTGGATCTCATCATCGTCCCCAGGCCCGAAGGTGTCTGTCTCGTTGATTTTGGCTGTTACAAAAGGAAATACATTATAATAAATCATGAACCCAGGACTCTTTTGTACTGATGAGGAAACTCCAACCCAAGTCACTTTATGTACTAGTGAAGCAATCGTTCCAGTTTGCTTTACCAATGAAAAAGTGTTTTTATCTGAGCTAAATAAACAGCGTTTACCTTTTGAAAACAAACCATGAGGCTATAACAGACTTGTCAGTCATGGCGCTCCGTGTAACTCACCGTGCTCTGGCAGCTCTCCGTAGGCTTTCAAACTGCGAGCCTCGTCTGCGTTGTACTTGAGGATGACGTCAGCCTTGTTGTCCTGAAACAGACGTTATGTGGTGGAATGAGACTAAGTTTCTGTGTCAACATCGTCTAAAATGGCCAGAACATCCAACTGAAAATAAATGTACTGGAAGTTAAAGGACTTCATCATGTAAATGTGAAATGACTGCCCACTGGCTCCAACTGTCAACACCATCTTAACTTTGGCAGAAACCTCATCTAGGTTTCAAAGCTGCTGTGACAAGAGATGGTGATGTCACCTTGTTTATTTCAAACATTTTTTGCTAAAATAATCTAAAATGTATGACATAGAAATATTGCTGCTTTATTAAAATTAAACATGCGGCCTCCCAGTGAGGATCAGCTCAGTTAACGGTGTGATCTGTGCCCTGAGTGATCGACCAACCCACCTGGTAATCTCTCAGTCCAACCAGGATGATGTCTGACGTGTTAATCCAAACCTGGAGAAAAGTGAAACCGCAGAGATCAGTGTCCACAGTAACACGTTTCACTCTGTGGTCCTCACACATGGGCCTCCACCACAGGCTGACAGACCCCTGACAACACGCCGACTCAGCATTATATCAGGGGGTCTCCTGCGTGGACGAGGAAGGTCGGGACATCCCTACCTTTTTCCGGAGTTTTCCTCTGATGTGGCAAAGCCGCTTGGTTCCGTCAAAGCACATGGCCTCCAGACGTCCGTTCCCCAACATTTTAATCACCTGAGCATATTCTGGAAGACAACAGAAACGAGCAGGCTTCAGCTAAAATCTGGAGGTAAAAGGAAAGTACTACCCTGGTCATTTTCATCCACAACATCTTATCATATTAGGGGACATTTGTATAAAAACTCCAGTCACCACGTGGAAATGATATGGGAATTAAACATTTCTGACGTGTCAGATCCAGATAGAAAGCAAGTTTGTTTGACCCTTTCAAACAGCCCCATCGACATAGTGTCTCACTTCCACCCATCAGGAGTTCTGGCAGCACTGAGCACTGCAGTTGAAGCCCGAAGCCCTTGTGTATCAGGGCAGGCTGACATACGACCATCCAGTGAACCAGTTCCCTCGGCAGGTGGAAAATATTCTTCCTGCATGTGATGGGGTTTGTGTTGCTGGTCTTTATCCTCCTTACTTCTATGTCTTTTAACTCTGCACTGATTTAGTGCAAGTGCATGTTTTATTATGTTGTCTCAGCTGCAAGACTGCAAAGAATACTAGCTATTGCTACTACAGACCTATTGTTGTAACAATAGCAACATAGGTTTTACAACTCCCAAAATCCCACACTGATCTCTTCAAAGGCTGTGTTTTGTGAGACAAGTCTTAAACACACAGACGCTGAGGCCAAGCATGTTGCTACTAATTCTTCTTCAAGATGCTGAGATGTTTTCCTGCTTTTTAAAGACAAATAAGGAAAATGATGGTACTATAGTTACTACAGTCTGACGACCCAAGCTGAGCTCTTCAAACCAAATGTTAAACTTGTATCTGGTCTAATTCCTTCACTCTCTCTAAACATATCACTGCCTTTTTTTCTACCAAGTAAAGACAACTTTTCAGCCTGCAACTAATAATTAAACGGTTTTACTGGCAACTGGTCCTGATCTGAACAACCACCTAAGCCCATCAACCACTCAGTCCACCACAAGGGAAGTCTCAGCTCTACGCAGGTTAGGAAACGGCCATTTACAGACCGACTGGTCAATCAGCTGATCTCTCATGAGTCGTCTTTAGTCCTGCTGTTCAGGCAAAACAAAGCGTAAACGGCACTGACCCTGTCCGTCCTCTTTGAACACCAGCTCTCTCTTCTCAGACTCATTCTCGTTCTTTCCACGTCGCCGATTCTTACCTCCCTTACCTGTAGACGCAAACACAAACAATCAGTTATGAGCAAATCCAAATAATGTCGACGGCCGACACTAACATAACATTTGTTAAAGTCGCTTACTGTTGAAACTGAAACGGACAAGGAGTAACAGGAACTGTAGCAGACAATAAGGCCACGCATTCAGAAGTAAATGATAGCTTAGATGTTTAAATCAGGCCTTGTAGACCTTGAAAACTAGCTGGGCTCCATTACTTGGGGTCACCTGGCGTCCAGGTAGGGCCTTACACAGGTCAAATCAAGTGGCAGATGTTACGGGCCAGACCGGGTGGGGTTTAACTAACTAGCGGCTAGCGAGGTAACTGGGTCAGCTAGCACGCTGGCTAGGACCGCACACGACGTACAGCAGCCGTGGACTGACTGGACTACTTTCATCATCAGCTCGGCTAGATTCGTGTGTAGTGGCCCAGTGAATGTCAGACAGCGCTAACTAGCTAACTGCTGCGGTAAAATGCTGCGCTAACTAGCATTAGCTGCTCGTTGTCACGTTTTCACTGCGTGTGTCTTTACGGCGGGCTCGACCAGCGCGGACACAAAACACCAGCCGCACAAATGTCAACACCTTCCTCCGTCTCTTACCTTTATTTTTGGGCATATTCTTTCACGCCTTGGTCGCTTTAGTCCCACTTGACAGAAAGCAACACCTGTGAAACAGTAACTGTTTACAATCGTTGGCAAAAGCTCTGGCAAGAATCTAGCTAGTCACCGCGGAGGCTCTGTGCCGGTTTGCGCATGCGCCGACCAATTCGTTCGAACGTATCCTAAAACCTTTATTGTAACGGTTGAACGTGACGGAAACAAAGGTCGACGGTAAATGTTCAATATCATTTACTACAGCAAAACAAGGAATATGAATGTAATGTTACGTGAGCTGTGCACAAAACAAAAACAACAGTTGGTCTTTTTGACTAGTGTTTTTTATTTTATTTGAGTGAATGAGTATAAAGAATTAAATGAACTCGTTGAATGGTTGTTGTAATGCGCCTCGGCGCCGCCAGAGGGCGACGTGCTCCTCCGCGGCGCTGAGTGACGGCTGTGACGCAGGCTCCTGGTGAGTGTTCACGTCGCATCATTCTGCAGAAAATAGGAAAGAAACGTTTCTAATAAAAACACAGGCTTTGAATATTTGATCGCTGTTAAACAGCTGCCTCGCGGATTTGAATATTTGATTACTACCCCCACAATCTGTGTAAATCATTATGTAGACATTGTTGACATTTTGTACGCAGGTCAATAACTGGGGTAGCACTTCACCTACAGCCCTTCTCAGCTTTATTGGATTCATCTTTGCCTTGTACCATTGGATTTAAATGTCCCCATCGCTGACGCACTGTGACCCTGAATACATTTGACCTTAGGTAGGTTTTGAAGCTGTTGATCTTTTGTCTACAGTTCCTGTTTCAGAGTCAGAACGTGACCTGTGTTGGACAGATTCTAAAGCCTCGAGCTACTTCCCTGACTTTCCTTATCTGCAGCCTAAAAATATGAGATATATTCTTTCTAGACGTCTGCTGATCATCGAGTGTTCAGAGGAGAGCGGCAATAAAGTGTCTTTGTCTTCGGTCGCAGCACGATGTAGAAGCTGGGACGGAGCAGGTGTGATGGACCAGATAACAGTGGTGAGAGTAGACGACGCTCGCGTAGCAGAGGAGCGGCCCCACGTCGCCAGGAGGGTTAAAAACCACACTGCGACGAGGTGAAGTACTCGATGCCCGCAGAAGAAGAGGCTGTGGAGGAGGAAGAGGAGGGCAGCGTTTTCATCATTGAATATTCAAATCCTGAAGAGGAGGGAGAAGGTTTTCAGTTTACGATGTCGACTCCACCCAGTGAAAAAGGTTATTAAACATCCAGCTCTGGGAGACGGTGACCTCCAGACCAGATGCCACAGTGAGGCAGAAGAGGAAGCTGGTAGATGAAGAGGTGCTGAAAGAGTGTGCTGGAGCTCGGGGAGGACTACAGTGATCAGTGTGCAGCAAACCAACCGAGACAACGGGAGTTAAAGGTTTGAGGTACGACTTGGAGAAGGAGCATCCAGGCATCATGCCTCGCTGCGACATCTGCAACAAAGGCTTCAAGACGCTCACGTCGTACCTCGCTGACCGTGGGGGTGTCGCCGTACTACTGCACCAAGTGTCAGATCTATGAAATGACAGAGGGGTCTGAGCATCCACCTGAAAAAACCACCTCATGAAGCCGAAACAGGAGTCGGAGGAAAACCAGCTGCAGAGCTGGAGTCCCCACCAGCACCGAGAGCTCGTCCACAGACGACTCAGACCTCTGACTGTCAACCGTTTAGTTTTTATTGTAAATTATTCTAAAGCTGCTCAGTGAGCTACAGCGTCTGATGGTCTAAGTTTGGTTTCTAAACACTGATCGTTGTTGTTTTTTTACATTTTCTAGAATGAAAATACTTTAAACTACTTTGTTATATTGATTTTGCATCATCTCTGTGGCTTACGTTTTCTGATATCAAAAGGAAAATTATGCGTTAAATTCGTGACCGTAGCTCCGGTGTTGGTCAATCCTGGGGAACATATGTTTGACTCCTCATATAATTTACTGTATATGTATTTATGTGTTAGCGTCTTTATTAAGTGCTATGTAACACTAGAGCTGTGTAATGTAGAATACTTGAAGTCCTCCTACACTACTGAAGCAGGATGAAATGCACAGAATTAAAAGTCCGTCACCGCAGCTCGTTAGCTGATTAACAGTATTTTATTATTTTTAATAGAAAGTCCAACTCTCACTGCAGATACAAAAACAGAGAGCTGGTAGCAGCAGGGCTGAATATGTCAAATCAAAGAGGAAGAGGGGAGAGAAAAGCTATTCCCTTGTTTATAATTACAGAATTAATTCATTGTACATTCCTTTATCCCAGAGCTGTTCGTCGCTTGACGAGCTGAAGATCAACTGTGTGTTAAACAAAGACTGTGTTATCCCTTTGTGTTGATGGACGAGTGGAAGAATTCACCTGGAAGTGTTACAGACGCAGCAGGAAGAGGAAGTTTGAGTCGTTTAGTGCTCGCTGATTGTCTCCAGGCCTCGTCAACAGTTCACGTCTCCCGGTGAGGGGAGGTTTTATCCTGCAGCAGAGGCACATTTAAACGGACGAGACGCTGGAGAAGCCTGGAACCGTAGGAACTTAACGATGGCGCGACCCTGTGAGCACCATGCTCTCACGTACAAGTCAACAGGACAGATAGCTTTCATTTAGTTGGAAATAAAAGGGCCAGTGCACATCATCAACAAACGGGTCATTGTGCAAAAAGCAGTGTTGAAGCTTCAACCAGACCTGATGGTCGTCCTCAGATTAACCTGCATGATTGTCTCACAGACGGTTCATCCAACCACGTACATCAGTGAATATTATACGTGTCCCACTGTTACAGCTGTGCAGTAAGATGTGCACTGTGTTGCCCATGAGCACGGATGGACGGGCCCACGGGTCGTGGCCAATGTGAAAAGTGAATGTTGATATTTATTGTCAACAGACACAACATGACAACAAAGGGACAAAACAGAACCAAAAATAGACTAAAGTTAAATGGAGACGCTATATGAACAATTAAAAGGAGAAAGCGACAGATGACAAATGACCACAAAAGACCCAAATGAACCCAGAGGCAAAAGAAGCCAAAGCAGAATGATGACGACCTCCGTCTCCTTCAGTGGAGGTGGATCCATCCGTGCCCATGAGCACCCAGAACACAGGAAGGCAAAAGCATCGCTCTGCAGCTTGGTCAGAAAGTCGATGAATATTTCCCAGGGTGTCTTTTAGTAACGTGGGTGAAGGAACCTTCTGAATACTTTACTTTAGTCAATGTCCACGTGGTACCGAACGCGGTCACCCCACGGTCTGGAGGGTTTTAACGACCAGCTGGGCTCTTAAAGGGTTAAAGTAATGATCAGCAGAATCAGCGTTCGTTTGATTAAAGGCCTCCCACGACTCAGGTCTGTGTGCTTATCACGTCTACTCCATAGAAATGCATCGGCTTGATTTGTAGAAACCTGAGTTGCTCACGTTTGCATTTACAGTTCAGCTCGCTGTCGGCTGCACGCGGCGAGCGATCAGGCGTCTCGTACAGAAGGTCAGAGCCGTCGTTTGTGGAAGCAAAAGGTTTGATCGACAAGTTTGTGCTCAAGCAACTCGATCACCTGGTGACCTCTGACGTCTGCCTCCCCAGGTATCAGGTCTGTCTGCACAGTATACTGATGGGTTGATCCGGGACAAAAATACTGATATTTCAACAAAAACAGAAAACGTGGATCTGAGACGTCACGACCAGTACGAGATCCACTCAGTGTCAGGGACTCCCTCTATTCAGCACCTTGCTCCTGCAAACTGAACTGTTCTTAGTCGTTTTGTACCTGAAAGGTAAAATGCTTATTTAGACCAGTTTGGATTTTGAGTTATTTTGGAAGTCTACAGTACAAACAGCCACGTTTACAGGTGGAGGCTGCTCTGCTCAGTGAAGCAAACTTTACTTTGCCCTGCGCAGAATTTCTCTCGGTTTCCGAGGCGCCGTCATCTCAGAGGCTACTTGAGGTTTAAATGCAGAGTCTACAGCTACACGGGACCAAAACGCCAGAATAATAACGATCATAGCTCTTTAGATGCATACATTATATTTCTATGTTTCCCTCTGTGAAGTAAATAAATACAGTACTTCGTATTCCTGACGCATTCTGTCTCTGGGTCTACGAGGCAGCGCTGATTGTCCAAAGCAGATTCGCTGCAGGAGCCGAGTCCTCCTGCAGCGGGAAGAGAGTTTACAGGTTTTCATTACAGCTCAGTCCGGCTGTCGATGAGGCTAAAGCTGAGATTCTACAGTAAGACAGCAGAAGAGATCCAATCATGGGAGTCCGTTAAGAAGCGGGCAGGACGGCGAGGGAGGGGGTCAGCAGTGATCTCTTTGCTCCTATTTGGCGTTAGCGGTTCCCAGGTCCATCAGTAGTCTGTCCCACCGGGCCACATCGGAGAGAGGGGATGGGTGGGGCTGGTCCGGTGGAGGTCAGAGCGAGGTCAGAGTTGACAGGAGAGGTATCGGTCACAGAGCGGTGGAGGTGATCTTCTTCAACCCCCTACGCTGTGCCAGAGTGGAACAGCCCACCGGCTCCAGGACCGGAGGCACGTTCCTGTTTAGGGCCGAGTAGGTGGCCGCCATCGCACCCTGGAGACAGAAGACACGTTCTTTACTGCAGCTCTACTAAACTACCGGACCGAACCAGTGGACGAGTCCCGCGGCAGCGTTACCTTGACCAGGTGCGGTGCGTCCTGTCTGTTCAGGGTGTATTTGGGCAGCTGATCTCGGTGCATCACCCAGGGGTGTCTGAGGACCTGACCAGCAGTCAGCCGCTGATGGGGGTCAACGTGTAGCATCTTTGACACCAGGTCCTGATGGGTCAAAGGTCACACATAAAACAACATCCAAGAAAATCCAGGAAGTTGTCAACATACAACAATTTGTAGAAGTGAACCAATGTGAAGGAAGAACTCACTAAGTGTTAACTTTAACTTTGAGCTTGAGCAACGATCACTTACCCACTGTGTGTGTGTGTGTGTGTGTGTGTGTGTGTGCACATGCTCGTTTTCAAACCTTAGCCTCTGTAGAGACAGAGTTCCAGTATCCTCCAGTGAGAGAGAACTTCCCACTACCGATACGGGCCAAAATCTCCTCCGGCGTGTCCTCTGGACCGTTGGCAAACGGAGTGAAACTGTGGATGGATGATGAGGAAGATGAAGAACAGACACAAAGCTAAAGGTCGATAGAAACGTTGTGACACTCTCTGCTGTTCTGATGTTACTAGATCGTTAGTACGCACCCTGTTAGCATCGTGTACAGCAGGACGCCAAGACTCCAGATGTCACAGGCTGCGTCATAGCCCTGCTTCTTCAACACCTGAGAGCAGCACGAAAGTTAAAAACAAAACGTTGGGTCTCTGTTAATTATGGCTGAAAATAGTTTGTTCCACAGCTTAAACACCTGGTCAGTTATCAAGCCTGTACCTTTCATATGCATTCTCAAACCTAGTGTTGTATTAATGAACGTGACCCAGTTCCTACCTCTGGTGCAACGAAGTTGGCAGTGTAGCACGGCGTCATCAGGAGGCCGTTCTCTGCTCTCAGCTGTTTGGCAAAACCGAAGTCGCAGATCCTGATGGACTCTGCGTTCCCGCTCTCGTCCACGTAGAGGATATTACTGGGCTTCAGGTCTCTGTGCACAACCTGCAAACACCAATGGGACGACCCGTCAGCGACAGAGTTCTCTCATCTTTACTCCCACGCCTTCCCGTGTCTATTACAGTAGAAACTGTCCACTGCAGCACTTAGTCCGTTCTCGTTTTATTCATGTTCGAACATACCCCCTGCACGTGCAGGTACTCCACGGTCTTGGTGATGGTGTACAGGACAGCGCTGGCTTCTCTCTCTGAGAAGAACTTCTGCCGCAGGATTTTGTCCAGCAGCTCGCCTCCTTTCATCAGCTCCGTCACCAGGAACACTGACCGGCCGTCATCGTACACCTACAGCGCGTGAGGAAGCAGCCCACGCGTTAGTCTCCTTGGATTCATTTATTCTAATGTTAGAGTCACGTGTGACTCACATCTTTGAGGGTGATGATGTTGGGGTGCTGTCCATATCTCAGCAGGATCTCCACCTCCTCTGTTGGGTCTCTCTTGGCCTTGTTAATGATCTGTAACGGAGACATCGGCGCTGAGACGCTGGACGCAGACTCTGTGCCACAGACTCTCTGGACGGAGGCCTACCTTGACGGCGTACTCCATGCCTGTTACTTTGTTTATGCAGCGCCTGCAGATGGAGTAGGAGCCGACACCGATGTCCTCTTTGATCTCGTAGGCGTCTGAGAACTGGGACGTGCTTCTGTGCAGCTGCTACATGCAGACACAAACATAAACAAATGCACGAATACCACTAATAAGAGGTTGAACTGTAAATATGAATAGAAATACAACATAACTACTGGCTTTCCAACGCAGTCAAGCATGAGCAGTAATACTATCAACCGACACATCTACAACCTTCACGTCAGTTCTGCAGTTTATTTTTAACACCGTCCTGTTTTTGTGCGTTTCTACCTGCACGATCGCATTGGGAAGCGGTTGCGTTTCCTCCTCTGTTATGGCCACAAAACTGAAACCTCTGAACAGCTGATGTGCGTTGGCGCTTGGAGGGACCCCCGGAGAGTCTGACACACACAGAACACAGCGGTTAATGACTTCAGGCGTTACTGGGAATGTAGTTCAGCTCAGCGGTGTGACGAGGAAGAGGTGAGGGAGAGTGACAGCCGGTACCTCTGGGTGTTTTAGCTGTGAACTCCGGATCAAAATAGAAAGTGTCGTCAGGTCGTCCCGCAGCCGGTTTGAAAGGAGGAGGGATCTCTCTGCGGTACAGCTTCTACAGAGGGAGAGGAAAGATGTGAGAGCCGCCTGGCAGAGAGCGACTCTAGTTTGATTTCTGTATGACACTCACATTCCAGTCGATGGAGCTGAAGAACTGATGCCGTTTGATCTCCTCCACACCGTCTGGTCCAGCTCCTACAAACGCCAACATCATTAGTTTGGTCTCGTACAGTTCAGAACACACCACTAGGGGGCAGAGCCACATACTGTGAAGTACTGCAATAAGACATGTTATAGTGTACAGCTGGAACTAACGACGACTAATTAGAAGCCGTAGCTCCACTGAAATACGTTACGTCGTGTGTTTAGATTCAGAGAATTGTGCGTGTGCAGGTACGGTTTCTTTGTGTTGACTCCTGTCTGTACAGTCACGTTCTCCACACTGTGAGATTTTTACCTAATCTGTTGGCTGGGTTTCGTTTGAAAAGGTTCCTGAGGAGACTCTGAGCTTCTGAACTCAAAAACTGCGGCATTCCCAACTTGGCTCTGTGAAAACAAACACAGATGCTTAAATCGCAGGAAAAGAACGACGCAGTGTGGCGCAGCTTCAATCACATGACCAGATTATATATCTGAAATGAAAATATCTGAAAGACTAGACCGTATGTCTCTCTCACACAGGAAGCACTGCAGAGAGTCTGCTCAGCATTTTCTACACACTGAGGTGAAACAGAGCTGACGGAGGAAGCGGGAGGGGTTAATATTTCCTGTGATTAGTTTTACTTTGATCTGATCAGACTTTCTTCTTGGTCTTTCCCCTCCTCAGTCTCTTCCCTCACTGTTTGACTTGGCTATCAGGACACTTTAGTGCCTTTCCCTCATCTCTCCTGTTCTTCCTTCAGAGTGCTGCACTTCATCTCCTCTAATAGAAATCCTTCGCTTTCACTTACTCAGGCTCTCTGCTGTTGCCTCTGTTCTCTGATGCACAGTAAGCTGTAATTACAGCTGCTAGGTGGTGACTGGATAGGACAGTAGAAACTTACTTCAGGATCATGGTCATCGTGTCTTTCCGGTCCTTGCCTTGAAACGGCAGCGTTCCCGTCAGCATCTCGAACTTAAGGACAGAGACGAGTACGTGTCAGCAGCAGAAGCCTGAGACCCCACAACGTTTGGAGGCAAATGTTCCTTTTGTAACGAGAGCACGAATTGACTCACCATGAGCACACCGTACGACCACCAGTCGGCGCTGTGCGTGTGTCCCCGCCTGTTCACCACCTCGGGAGCCATGTACTCCACCGTCCCACAGAAGGAGTAGGCTTTGTTCTCATGGTCTATCGACTCTTTACTCAGGCCGAAATCTGAACACAGGAGTCGAAGTTACTTTACAGGTGTCTGACGTCCTCCGTTACGCAGACACGCAGGTGAAACACACAAGTACACAACAAAGGTGTAACATTACGCACCCGTCAGCTTGATGTGTCCTTCCTCGTCGAGCAGGATGCTGAAAAAACAGAAATGCTTTTTATACTCGGGGAGAAGCCTGCAGACAAACATTTCAACTGCAGCGTGACTCTGTGCCTACTTCTCAGGCTTGAGGTCTCTGTAAATGATGCCGAGGCTGTGAAGGTGATCGAGGGCCAGAGCGAGTTCTGCCAGGTAAAACTTCACATCCTCCTCTGTGAACATCACCTAGAACACACGAAACGAGCAGTTAGGAACCTATGCAATGGTTTAACGAAGCAGATGCTGTATGACAGTAATTAAAGGTCTCTGGACATCCTCATCTGATATCGCTGCGCCTAACTTCATCTTCCATCAGACTGCATACATTCCTCACTACTGTAATCCAGTTTCCTTCTTAATGTCATCTTGTCTTTCACTCAGGCAGGTGTTACCTCCTTAGAGAGACGCGTGAAGAGATCTCCTCCTCGGAGAAAATCCAAGATCAAGTAAAGTTTCCCCTCCGTCTGAAATGCTGCAGGAAGGAAGGAAGGAACAGTGACTGGAGTTAGGATCTGAGAACTCTGTATTTGCTGAAGGCTCCGAGCCAAAAGAGGAGTAATAATAGAGCTTGGATTGGCTGGTGTGGCGCTAGTGAGTCATCGGGGAGGTCTGTTATCGTCTGACTCACCATAATGCAGTTTGACAATAAAGGGATGGTTGACCTCCACCAGGATGTCTCTCTCCATCTTTGTCCTGACCCGGTCACGCACTGGAAACACACACAGCGTGGAAACCACATGAGACCCCAGACAAAACAGTTTCTTAAAGAAACATACAAACAAAGAGAAAGACTCTGTGAGCACACAAAAACAAAGGAGCGTGTTGTAGCTTTCCTCCAGCAGATGGTGTGTGACCATCTCTGTAGGATTATGCTCCTCTCTTTGAGATCCTTCAGCGTTGGTCTCAAGTTAAAGGTGTGGAATTCCAGTTTGAACCAACAAAAGAAGACACAGAAACTCAAAGAATGAACGCGTTTATTCCAGTTCACCACTGGAAAGCGAATCTGGATGACTTCAGCTGAACAAACAAGGCCCCACTGTGACGTCCAGGTCTGGATTTGTTTCTGCTACTCATGGTTTGACTGTGAAGACGTTGAGGCACGAGGCAGCGAAGACGGTTTTCAGGTGGCCCTTAAGTGGAGATCAGAACGCAGAGGTGCTGCACTGCAGACGCCGACGTTTACGCCGTTTCTAAGACACCGCACTGACGAGACTGTGCTATATTGACGATCACAGTGACCTTTGACCCACGACCACTAAATGTATGGGCTGATCTTTGAGTGGACTGGAAGGCGTTTTTGTGACACCACAGGAACAGGACAGGCAGGCGGCGGTTACCGTGACCTAGGCCTTTCCTTCCATCAGTGCTTCGCTCCGTCGCATCCTGTTTAACATCATCTCCCTCTGGGTGATCAGTGATGTCTGATTCAGGTACAGGACTGGCCTATAAAGGTTCGTTCAGACAGAAGTCTTTTCTTTTTAACGGGGCAGCTGTGCTTGTTCCTTTGTGGCAGGCAGAGCTGAAATTGGGCCAGAGCCCATCAGGACTGAGAACATTCAAGAGTCTCCTTCAGTATCACGAAGCTGCAAATTTTCACACCTTTGGCTTGATTCTGTCCATCTCCAGCCAAACAAGCTCATCGCTTTGGCCAACGTGACCACGTCTGTCTGTGTGTCTACCTTTCAGAGTGGCTTTCTTCAGGACCTTCATGGCGTACAGCTGACCGGCATCTGGTCCTGTGATCTTTCTCACCAGAAACACCTGAAGACACAGGAACAACAAGCACACGGTGAAAAAGCATTTACTTTACTTAACGAGTGACTGTGTAATGTCTGTGTAGAGGTGTGAGGTGCTACGTGCGTGCACTGTTTACGGTTTTGTTATTTTCTAGGTCATACTTCTGTAGATTAACATAAACAAACAAACAAACAAATAAACAAACACACAGCCCAGGGAAGAGGCTAATTGTTCATTCATAAAGAAGATGAGACTGAGCGTGAGCGTGAAGGGCTCTTATCCTGATCTCCACGGCAACAGGCTCTCAAACACTGGCACCAGGGAACCGACTGGGTGGAAGTGAAACTCACACGTCTGCAGACACCGTCCGCTCACACTCACCTTCCCGAACGAGCCCTGTCCCAGGACTTTGCGCAGCTCGAACTGTCGTGGGTCGGCCTTCTCTGACCCCTCTTTCACATGGTGAGTGATGCTGATCTCCTTGATTGGCACATCATCCTGTAAAACACGCAGGAGAAAGGCTCAACTCATCTCTACTTCAGCTAGGTTCATGCTTTCGTTTCATGCGTGCGTTTTCCCGTTTGTCCAGACCTCTTCGTATCTCAGTGAATCACACAACAGGTTGAGCAGCTCCTGAGTCTTCGTCATCTCCACAGTTGGAAATGACAACACAGTCGAACGGGACGACCACACACACACTCAATGACAGAAGCACAGTTGTCATGGAGCCACCCCCGATACCTGCTTCCCGCTGTAGCCGAGTGACTAACGGTACCATACTGTGTGCGCAGTGACACCTCCCTCCTTTAGTCTTCAACTCTTTCTAAAGCTTCGCAGCTCACTCTTTGTTTACTCAGGATATCGATTCAATGAACCAAACAGCTAAACACATCCTCTCTGTTGCTTTCCCATCTTCCTCTCTCTTTTCATCTGACCACTCCTTCGCTCTTTCTGCTTTTCCTCCGCCTCCTGCTGTCATCATACCTGCACGTCCCAGGTGTTAGCTGGCAGGGGTCCCAGCGAACGGGTCATGTAGTCCTGGCTGCGGCTGAGGGTGCGTGGCGCTAACATGCTCCTGAGCATCGACTGCGCGGCGACAGGATGGAGCCGGCTGCTGCTCGTCCCTGACGCTTCTTTCCTCTCGCTCTCTCTTCCTCTGCGTTTACCTCGCTCTCCCTCCCTCCGTTCCTCCCTCGTTCCCTCCTATTTTCTCACCTTTTCTATCTTTGTTTGAACCGTTCCCACCTCCCATCTCCAGTTTGCACCTCTGCTCGGCTCAGAGAATAGTTATAGGTTGGAATGGGAGGGAGCGAAGCCACATGTACAGAATTCATATTCAGTCCACAACTAGAAATGACCCACTGTACAATACGCCATCACAAGTAAAAGTCCTGCGTTGTTACTTGAAAGTTACTCAATAGCTCCACAACTGCTCCAGTGCAGCGATATGTTCTACTAGCAGGTCCTCAGACCTACGCCCAGCCACACATTTACACTGCATGCAATCAAGTGTGGTGGTATGGAAATTAGATTCCCCATCCAGGCTGAGCTGATTGCAGACGAAGCCTCTGCTGAGAGAAACAAACAGCTGCCGAATGAACAAAACCAGAGGTCGGACAGCGAACAAAGATGCTCGGATGCTGCGGCGATGAGGAACGATGACATTTTAAATATGTACCGTACGTGTGTGTCCGTGTGAGTCAGAAGGCAGATGGAGGATCAGCGCCGGAGCAACAGGATGCTCATGTAGCACCTCTTAATCACAGGATTAAAACTGCGCTGAGCATGCTCACACACAGACGCACACCTGCTTCTCTAACCCGTTACTGACCACCACTACTCAAGAACATCTGGGTAGAAGGAAGCAAACACGAAGGCCACAATGTGCTGTAATGAGCAACAACAACCCGCAAGTCACCTGCGTCTGTTTCACTGAGACACGATAATTCGCCAACAGCAAAAGGGTCAGTTGTAGAAATTTAAATAAGGTCTGAACCTCTGAACATGTGCAGCGCTTCACATCATCTGTGCACCATCAGATCTAATTAAGACGCCTCATGAGCAGAATGAATCAGCATGATATGGTTACGCTGCACACAGCAGCAGCAGACCTCCCCAACGGACGCTTTAAAGCAATCACGTCGCATTAACATAACCTCCGCACACGTTTCTGACCTCTGGCCACAGAGCTTGTCTGGCTGCAGGCAGAGTTTCCCATTAGGCACAACCACGAATTAAATGTGTAGTAGTGGCTGCGAACTCCGACCCCTCAGGACGCCTGCATATGGAGGCCGGCGTCTACTGTTCTCCAATGTGCTGCTCTGATGATGAAGGTTTGCTGTTGACAGATAAAGAACCTGTCCACAACCTGCTGAAGTGCACGGTGCCGCTAGATAAGCTATGATAAAAGTTATGCAGTGCTGCTATATGGAAACAAGGATCAAAAAGATATGGATTTCATTTATGACTTGTTGTAACCAGCAGATTTATGAATCAAACAGAGGGAGACATCAAAACTGTTTCTAAACGGTGCAAAAACAAGAGATTTTGAGACTAGACATTAATTTTATCAGCACATTCCAGCCCAGTAGCAGCATCAGCTCTGTGACAAAGGTTGTCAGAGCTGATGTTAGAACACGTCAGTGGTAACACGACTCCCTGCACCACTAACGCGCTACAGCCAATGAAATACATTAAATGATGTGTGGATACGGGTTTTTTAGACGTTTCCGTGATTCATCTGGTTTCTGAAATAGCGCAGCGCCCTCTGATTCCACAAACACCTACCACTCCAAGCTGGACATCCATTTTGGTACCTGGTGCCAGAACGGCTCATGCCAACACGAAACCACCGCTTCCTGCAGCACGACAGCTGAATCTCACTCACACAAACTTTCTGTGAAGCAGGACTATGACAGGACGGCTCCTCAAGGTCCAAGATCAATGTTTTAAACGACACTAAGAAACAGCCGGATACCAAACGTCGTCAGTCAAGGCACAGCATTAGTGAAGCGGGTTCAGTTTGTTAGGAACTGACTTTCTTCATTTAGTTTGAAGGTCTATACACCCGTGACTACTCACAGCTGGACCCCCCTCCGTCCTAGCTACCAGCTCTGGTTGGTGGAGGTTCTGGGTTTGGTGCCGGCGGCCGGCGCCTGACCCAGCCTGCTGCAGAAGGCACCGGAGCGACTTGAGCCGACTCCTCAGCGTCCTGATGAGGGCGGCCGCGGCGCAGACGCAGGCCCGCTTGGCCTCGGCCGTGCAGCGCGTCATCACAGACCACCAGCAGAGACGACCGCACTCCAGGTCTGAGAATGACTTGGACGAGCGAAGGAGAGCGAAGGAGAGCGAATGTGAGTCTGGGCGGGGGGATACCCAGCGGAAGGGGAGGGAAGGGGGCGCAGGTCCAAACTGGGAAGGGAAGTGGGATCTTCCCACACAGCTGTAACCTTCCACCCACGGTTTCCAGCAGGTGTCCTGGAGATCCCCACTCACGGACCAATGACTGACCACCACGAGGAGGAGAACTCCCCCTGCACACAGGATTCCTACGCCCGCTCTGATGGAAAAGCAAATGGAACTGCAGAGCCGACGTCACCTAAATGTGTCAGCATGAATTCATTTGAATTAATTCCCACTCAGCTGCTGGAGGCCAAAGCTACACCCAGCTACACACTCCTCCCTAAACTATTACTTAGCTCACAGAGTCCTGCTTAGTTCTTCCATTTTTCATGTCGTCTAATGGTAAATGTTGAGCTGCTCAACAATAATCAGCTGCACATGCTCTACTTTCATTCCTCGTTCACTTCTCCACTGTTAGTCAGAAAAACAACACATCTCATAACACTACATTTGGCTTTTGGACATTTTACTTGGCATACTCACTCCTCATGAATTTAAACTAATAACTGGAAAACAAACAAACGGCGATACGCTCGGAGTAATCCACCCTCCACACGCGGTGTAGGCGGTTGACGCGTGACATTTCTTGGATGTCGTCCACCTGTTGTCGCCTTCTCTGAGCGTGCCCTGGTTCCACACAGCAGCGAGGCAAACCCGAGGTGACGGGATCAGTTACTGAGAGCACCTGCATGTTTTTAGACAACGTCCTGGAGAATACCTTGACCCCAACCCAAATGTGAACGCACACGACCAGCTCCTAGTCCTGGGAGGGTCGTGTAACTGTAATAGGTGAGTTTATGTAACACGGGAAATGAGTGCGACGCCATATTTCCACTTGCATATCCCCTATTAACTCCGCCAGTAAAAATAGATGCATGCAGGACTTTGGTAATAACGCAGCCAGACGGTTGTGTTGACACTGAAACTGATGGCTGCTCTCCTTTTAATTATGATGATGATGACAATATCCTGCTGCCACTCAGCAGCCACAGCCGTATGAAGTCCTGCCTGACACTCAGAAGCCTCCAAAGACTCACAGTCTCAGGTAGGTTCATTCTGAAGAAGCTGTCAGCGCTTAATGTTTATTATCAACAGAATGATCCGCTTCCTATTTCATTTTAACTGACGCCAGAGTGGAAGAGAACAACGAGGAACGTAACAGACATTTGCTCCCGTCAGTCTCGGGTAAGTGAACGCATCCACCGTCGCTGTACTGTGTGTCTTCATAGCAGCCTCTATCACGGATTGACTGAGCGGGATTCCATTCCAGACAATCTGCGCCCCCTAAGCCCGTTACGCAATCGAGTTAACAGGCCGGATGGACAACACACACACACACTTTGATTTGTCAGGTTACAGGCATAAAGTGGGTTTCCGCTCGCCTTGCCCCAGGCTCAAATGACACCCCCCCCACAGAGGCACAGTCACCTGTTTTAAATCGTATGACACAGTAAAATACTGTGAAACCCACAAAACCAGCAGTAAATATCAGTGAGGCCAGTCAGTGGATACTCAGCCTCAACATCCTGCTCTGTCACACGACCCAGCACTAGTCCATCTGATTAAACAACCTGCAGATTTGAGGATAATAAAAATCAGCTTTAGCTCTAGATCTCACACACACAAATGAAGAGAAGAGAAGACATCGTGAGGCCACTGATGTCCACAATGTTGAAATATTCCCTGAAACACAAAATAATTCATATGGACGTCGCCTGTGTGGCCGTTTTAAAGACAAGAGGAAATAAAGATGAGGTCGAATGAAGATGTTACGACAGCTCTGATGAAAGAGAGAAGAGGATGTGATTTGCAGCAGAAGCCGAACTTTATAGTACAGAGAGAGGGAGGACGCATTAAATATGGATGAGGAGGAGCGAAGGGAGGACATCATCATTAATTCAGGAGCTGGCAAGACAAGATCCTCAATCACTGCACACACAGTCTCAGATCAGATGAAGATGTGTGTGTGTGTGTGTGTGTGTGTGTGTGTGTGTGTGCTGTTAATTGATTTACCAAAAAACTGCATAGACAGAACCAGACTAGACGGATCCAGGAGATGGAAGAGGTCTCAACTGAGAGCAATGACAGGTGGAAAATATAGACGTTCAAACCTACAGAGGGAATTTCAACAGGTCGTCTTGTATTGTGATGAGACAGAAACTACATTTTGTTGCCTTGTACATGTGTAATGACAATAAAGTTTAATCTAATCTAATCAAAAAAAACACAGAGCAAGAAATTCTTTCTGTGTAGTTACCAGAGAGCTGGATCTTTTCAGTTCACAGCGATCAAGTGTTAGACAAGAAGAGATTTTTGAGATACGGGCAGGTGAGGCAGGGGTGGCAGCTCTGATTCCGTCACCATGGTAACCTGCCCATAACATTCACACGGACCCACTACTGTCGGATAGTAGAGCTACTGTCTGTTCACCCCTCCGTCTACTCACTCTCTCTCCCTTCTCCCCCTCTACCTCGCTCCACCACTCTCTCCTGCCTCTCATCGCTCTCTCTCCTCATTACAGGAAATCAAAGTGTTTCATCTGGTGCCAGTTGAGCCTGATCAGAGACACAAATATGCAACATGTCAGGGTACATGCCACTGCTGCACTACAGGGAAATCCATGAATGATGAGTCTGTCATTAGTCGACATCTAATTCACACATCACTCAAACGAAAATACAAACATCCGGAAGAAGACACCCTTCATCATGTTACAACATGAATGAAAATGGCACAGTCTGCAAGCTATTAATAAATATATTACCCATCAAATACAGATTCAATGTTACAAACTGGTTTCATGTTTTGGAAAACGACAGGTTTTTCACAGTTTAATGTGAGGAATGTCTCGCCGGCTGCACCTTAAAGCTGAAGACGTGCAGGTATTACAAGCACGATGTGTGGAAACCGATCCCAGTCTAATAAATCCAGGCCACACGTGACAAGCAGGGTTCAAACGTTCGGTGCTCAGACAATAAGAAGTGGAAAAAAGCAGGTTGTTCTTAAATTAAATCTATTTAACAAAAACACAAACTCATCCATTTCACGTTTTGATGAACCAGGTTGGCTCGTAAACGTAAGAACGGAGATTACAAAAGGCCTTTGTGTCCTAGATTAGACCTTTAACTGATTAACTGCAATAGAACCTGCTTCTTGCCATGACAACAAGTAACACGCGTGGTAGTATATCAACTCGTGGTTGTAGTTCAGCAGCACAAACTACTGTAAATCCTCCATGATGATCATACAGTGGAATAAATCATCTCAATGACAGGATCGTCTGATCAGACTGCACCACTTCAGCCTCGTGTGCCTGGCTGAGCAAACAACCGCTTCATCATGTTTAAGTAAACTTTTACTTTTCCTGTCATCTAGAACCTGTTACACAACTTCCCGAGAGAAACTCTGTTGCTTTACAAAAAAAAAAAAAAGAGTAAAAACAGCAAGAAGAGCAGAGGGTTCACAGATTAACAACATTACATCTGGACTCACAGTAACTTGCCAGAGTCACACACCACGTATAAACAGTGACACTATGGGAAAGCCAGAGAGTCTGTGCAGCTGGCAGTAACACAAACAAATGCAGACAGGCAGCGTTAGCCTCGCGTGTGCTGTGCTGTGCTGTTACCTGGAATCGTCCGTCCCTGACGTGGAACGAAACCGTCTTCATTGCACTCGTCTTCTGTCGCCAAGCCTCTGAGACTGGTTAAGCGACGACCTTGTTACAGCTCACAGCGCGGAGGGAAACGCACACACAGGAAAACCCTCCAGATGTTCATCATTTAAGCATGTCCTGTCATTGTTTCCCTGGCAACATCTGCACAGGAAGGCACACATCTGCCCTGAGAGGCCCCCTGCCAGCCACCACCACACAGCCTGTGTCGCAGGCAGGAAAAGGCAGACATTACCAAGTTTAAACCACCTTGTGTGGCGCATTATTTAATAAAAGCTCCACAGGTCTGTGAAAGCATCTAATAAAAATGAGACACAGTCAGAAACAAATAATATCTGCAGCAAAGGAAGAGGATGAGAGCGAAAGAAAAGGAAACATGAGAGTGAACATGTAGGAAGGAGAACGGAGGAGGGGGAGGGCGAAAAAGAAAGTCAAAGAACACAGGAAAGAGGAAAGTTAAGAAATAAGGAAGCAAAGCAAAGAGAGGCAGAGGAAAACGATACACGAAAAATTATTGGAAAGAGCTGCTGAGAGGAGAGTTAAGTAAATTCATGGGAGGAAAAGAGGTGAGAAAGGAATGAAGAGAGAGAAGAAAGATGACAAGGAAGAGTAGAAGAACCTTTAGTTTAGGACAGTTAAACAAACTAAAAGAAAGCTAAAGAAACATGAAGGACTGCAGGACATGAAACCAAGACAAAGGTGAAGAGAAGGAAAACATTGAAAGGAGTAGAGAGAAAAGATGAGCAGAGAGGAGGCGAGGAAAGGAATCCGGGGAGGGAAAGGGAAGAAAAAAGGAGATGATGTGATTAGATATCAATAACATGATGATATGCATGAGACAACAGACGAGGTGGAGGAGGATGAAGGGATGGGAATGAGCGTTTAACGTGCTAAATTCCAGTTCAGGATGGGGGGCGTCCACTCCCCTCCTGTCTCTCCTCACCTTCCTCTGTGTCAAACACAGACTCCAGCGGTTTTAAAAGCACAGGCTCCATCTTTCCCTACCAAGCTCTCCCAAGGCTGAAACAACAGGATGCTGATTTTAAAATATCCTAAGCTAACCGCACAGCCGGTAATCAGTCCATCATCGCGGCGCGTCTCGCTATCTGGGTGCTTTGTGTTCCTGCTTTACAGAAACTAAACAAAGGTAAGATTTTAATCAGCTCAACATAAAGTTCCTCCTCCGACAGATTTCTGTACTCACGCGTATGTAAATGGGTACAATCTACACGTGCACACAACAAAAATGATGGCAACAAGATGAACAACATGAAACTGAGAAATACGTGCGCAGTTGGTTTTTGCTGTAGAGACACAAAGGAAGTGACACAAATTTAGGTCACAGATGCCAAAGCGAACAGAAAGTGTGTTGACCCTGAGAGAAATTAAGTAATTAAATGTTTTGGTGAATATTATTATGATGATACCTGGGTCATGAATCTACCCCAGGTCCAACAGAGCCAATGAGATAAATGATGCACAATGTTTCTGTTGGGCAAACAATGTTCTGAATTAATTATGCTCCGATGAAGGAGCTTTACAGTAAGAAGCAGAGCGAGTCTGGAGTCTTTTCTGCATCGCCGCACGTCTCTCGTTACTCTGCCTTGGACTGAACAGAATCAGCTGATGCCTTCGCTTCGGGCTGCTGCTGTGAGTCAGGGGGGTGTGATGTCGCTGCGATTGTTCCTGGAGAGAGGGGTGCGTTCAGGAAGCCCGGCGCCGAGTTACACAGATTACATCACCAGCTCATGACCTCACAATGGCGAAACCCACAATGCCTCGTTCACAACGCAGACACACACACTGACCCCCCTCTTTACAACTGAGGAATGCACCGAGTGATCCTGACAGAAGCACCACTCTTCCAGCTCGCGTATCGAGGGCCTCTTCTCTCACACACACTTTCCCTCCCTTCCTATCAATCAATATTTCCTCTTTCCCTCCCTCTCTGTGCATCCATCAATATCCACTCAGGCCAGCGTGGGTGGGGCGGAGGTTTCCATTTTAGGGCCTGAGCGCACACACTTCCTCACTCCCTCACACACAACGATGACCACAGATGCAGACAAGTAACCGCTCAGAGCCGAACCCAGACACTAAAATAGCTTCTTGTTCAACATAGGAACTAACATAATGTCCCAAACACGGACTTTTGTTTTCCTGCCCTTTGTCTAGACGGCCTCGCGGGGAATCGCAGGATTCCCGTTCCAAGTTCAGAGGTTGCGACCGTCTAAAGAGGATGAGCGTCCACCTGATCCCTCACACAGACGCACCAACACACGTCCACCTGAGCGGGTGGACTCAGAGAGCAGAGGGCCATGTGTCTGTGAGTGTGGGCGTTTAAAAGACGCCAGAGAAAGTCAGTCCAGATGGCTGGAGAAGATTAAACACCATCTGCCAGCGAGCGCTGCGTACACAGCCAGTAAACACACACGCACTCATCGGAGGCCCGGCAATAATTCATCAAATAGGAAAAATAATGAAATCCATTACAGTTCAGGATTCACCGTAAAGGCTTCTTTGGACACTGACTAATTTAGTCTTCTGTTAGTAATCCGTCAGGAAAAATAGGCCGAGAGGGGAAATGAGAGCCCACGTGTCAGACTCAGTCTCCGTGTGTGTTTTACTATTCATCACTAATGTGGCTTAACTGACTGATTATTTAGTCACCAGGATGCCCAGCTGTGTGACACTGGCTCTTCAAACCTGGTGCGTTCAAATGGCTGATTGAGTGATGTTTTCCCAAAGCAGCCATGATAAGGCGGACACAGACTCTGATACTTCATTTTCTCATATTCAACTCCGACAGCACGAGAAATCAATCAGCTGGTTCCGTTGGTGTCAACGATACAGATGTGCGAGTCGTTGATGAGATTAACCCAACAACAGCCTTTATCTGATGTAACGGAGTCACTGAGACAGAGCTGAATCAAATTAACCTGAACCGCTCTGTGATTCTATGAATTACAATGGGCAATAAATGTAAATATCGGGTTGTAGCAGTGAGTACAGAAGCAGAGACGCGGTGCTGTGTGAGGAGGAACGAGGGCACTAGGGTTTGGCTTTCCTGAGACACACACACACACACACTTGTGCATCAGCGGTGAAACTGATTTTCCATCGCTTGGTGAGCAAACAAAAATGTATTGATCCTGTGACGGTGTGATCACGGTTGGTGCCTGATCGTGATCCAGTTTCCACATAGTGTGTTAGAGCCTGGCCCTGCTGCTCTCGCTGAGAAGGCTCGTCTGGCGCATCAATGTGGCTCAAATGGGCTGTTTTCCACTGTCATAAGGCCACTTAGTGAGCAGGGGTCAGCTGGAAAGGACACGTAATCAAACTATGATGAGGTCAAAGTTGAGGGTCAGTGTCAGGCTCCCCCACAACGAATAAGTGACAGGATCCTGTGTCTAACACACACACACACACAGCTGAGCGGCAGCAGATGGTAGCAGATGTTAGTTGGTCCCTCGGAGAGCGCTGCCTGCCTGGAAGCCATTTTCTGCCTCGCTGGGGGCGTCAGCGGTTTGTTTGCGAGTGTGCGTGTCACTGACTCCACAACGAGCAGCATGGGAAATAGACGTGTTGTCTTCTTGCAGTCGCATCCTAAGTGGTGACGATGAGCAGCAGACCTGACTGTGGTGTGATGTAGGTGTTTGTATGTAGATGAGGGCTGACGTGTGTGTCTGTTTTGGTCACTTAACTATTGTTTGAGTCACGTAAAGGTTGGAAGCCATCTCCCATCGCAGCAGAGCTCTGGCCCTATACAACACACGTATGCTGGCGCTGTGAAGACAAAGTGATGCAGGGCTAATTTTAACCACCACAACAACTGCATCAAACTAAAATCCCCCACCAGAGGAAGACGTGTCACACTCTGTTGAGCCAGTGGAACAATCCAACTCACTCATTAACAGCTTTGTAATTTATTCATCCTCACACACACACACGTGTGCGACGTGACGTTCAAGCCGTTCTCTCATTTCCTGGTGTGTGCGTGTGCTGCAGACTCTGGAGAGTGAGGTAATGGGTGCTCAGCCTTTCTCAGGCAGTCAATCCATAAGCCATCTCCACTGCATTTAAAAATCGATGTGTGCAGCTGCCCTGCCTGTCAACACACACGTAAACACAAACCAACACACACTCGTAACGCACAAGGAAGTCCATCAGATTCAAGGCTCGACATCCAGCTGTTCTCTTTCCAGCCATATGTTTTAACCCTTAATCAAGCCTGCACATGCCCAGAGAGCAGACGTTTGGCTTTGTCCTAGGCCCCGACAGGAACCAAACGGCCTCATCTACTGGGAACCTGTCCTGTAAATGCAAAACACTGTGATACAACGTAATGGTATCAAATTGTAACCGCTTAATACCAGAAAGGCTGCACAGTCGGTTGACTCAAGCTGCTTATTTAAAAGTCCACTGCATCCCAATCGCCTGTTGCCATTAATATTCAAATGTCAAGCAAATTTTCCCACAGTCAGTCAGCGGAGCGGCAGATAAGGACTCATCCCATACAGATAAAGCCGCTCTCTCTACAGTCACAACGTTAGCCGCTTGACTTCCAGTTAGACAAAGTGAAATAACACACAAATCCATCATCAGATGGTCCGAGCTCCATGCCACAGTATCAGACACACGAAGGACACTGACAGCTCTCACGGTCAACGCACAGAAAACCACACAAAGAGAAAAATCGATGAAGGCCTCGCAGTGAGTAATCAAACTCCTACCGCTCACTGAAACCTTAAGACTGCTGTAAAGGAGACTCTGGAAGTAGCTGCAGTTGGTTCAGAACGGAGAACGAGTAAAAGTAAGTGCTGGTGGTTGCGTCACACAACACGGTGTTGAAAGAAAAACGGAGGAACAAGTCACAGCTGCAAACAATAAAGCAAACACTGACAGTACTGGGGCGGCTCTACAAGGAAGCCGGAAAACAAAAAGTATTAAATGTCTGGAAAATACATTTAAGCCTAATCTGGGTTTATTGGCAGCGCTCTGACTAACCAGCCTGTTTTACCTCTGACAGCTTGTTGTGCAACCTTTTTACCAAGCGAGGACATGCTGGAGTGAACGCCTGTATATTGTTATGGTTTATTTTTGTTATTGAGGTCACAGTGGGTCATACTGGAGTGAATTTAAAATGTACGAGATCTACAAACATCTACAAAATGATAACGACGTAAAAGCAGAATTATTGCTGCTGTGGGTTGAGTTAGACTTTACAGGTGTCCCTAATAAAGTGGCCCGTTGTAGCACCTGCGTTGCCCACACAGGGCTCAATAACGCGTTATCTAATTTCCTGACCTTAGTGACGAGTGATGCGTCTGTTCCCTCACAGTCCTTGGCAGAGGCCAGTCAGCGTCTTGGAGGGAGTGAATTAACTAACAGACTAGAGATTCTGAGGATTCAGTGGAGTGGTTACTCAATTAACATATATTACCTACTGCCAATACAATGTACCGCTGCTGACGCTGGCTGGAGTCAGCGCTAGCTATAAAAACGGTCCAGCTCTAAGAACCCAACCCTGGCAGAGACTGCACGGACTAAAACCTGCACTTCATTCACAATTATCCCCCGATACAAACAGTAAAGTTAGAAAATAGGCCACAGGATGCGACGGGTTTATCTGAACAATGAAGAACACCTGGAACATACTGAACATCACAAACAGATCATAACACCGAGCTGTGCAGAGGATCTGAGGGCGGATTTTTTGCTAAAATATGACTCATGAGTTTAATAATGAGCCACACTGAGCTTCTCCCTCACACCAACAATTATCCTCCAGGAGTAGGCGTCAGTTTTCTCAAACAGTGGATAAACCATCTAAGAGAAAAACTGCTTTGTGTGACTGTAAATGAAAGTCTCACCAATGAAGCCTCACACGTGTGGACGCACAAACGGCCACCAAGGCCGTTTCCTAATGAACCGCCGCCAGTCAAACTCGTGAATGTGTATCTGGAGCGTTCGCTGTGTTTACAACTGGAGCCCACCAAATGTCAGCGTCGTGTCAGGTTGTCGTGAGCAGTAAACCCGGAGCGAGAGGTGGACTTACGGTGCAGGCAGGCATGGAGTCGTCCTCGCCCACTGAGTCCTCCGGCTCATGGTGCGGCTCCTGCAATCACACAAACACAGAGATGTCACACGTTAACGCGCCCACACGCCTGACGCACAGCAGGGACGTCGTAATTAGTGAGATCCCGCCAGGCAGCTGCAGCTTCAGGTTGAAACACGTCCACCAGCCGCGAACCGCGGCCTGCGGCGATGCATGGAACACTCAGCGCACAGGCTTGTCTCAGGCAAACGCCTGACACAGATACCGTGTCCACTTTAGTAGGAACACCACAGTTGACCGCGCTTCAGCTGCTCTGTAACGGAGTAAGGAGCCCAACCCTAACCCTGCTTTTGGACATGATATAGCAGGAATCAGGTGCAACCCTGTGATGGAGGAGTTCAAATTAAAAGCGTTCGCAGCAGGGCCACCAAAACCCGCTTCTAAAGAGAAACAACAGAATGAATTAGCCTTACGTAAGGCAGATTAGCAGCCTGTCTGCTTCCCTGCTGGAACAGCAGCTGTGATTTAGACACCGATAGCCCTGATACTACTGCCTGACAAAAACAATAACAATAAAAGCGATTATGGCCATTATTTACTTTGCTGGTAAGTGCAGTGTCCTGAGGATAAGCCTGGAATCTGCACAGCAGGGCTTAAGAGGGAGCGAGGAGAAGAACATAAAGGGAGAGAGCTATGAGATGGATGGCAGACAGAGGGAGGCTGGATCATGATGAGAAGAAAGCTGCAGAGGTAGAAGGTGACAGAGAGGACAGGGCTGGAAACGCAGACGACAAGGAACACGCTGACAATAACAACAGCGCAGCCCGTCTCCTGTGAGACGGCGTCGACCCGTCAAACCAAGGTGTGGAGAAAGTTCTTTGAGTCCAGTATCAGCCTGGATACGGTGCGATCGGATTGTTCCCACTACTGGACTGTTGACCTTTGATTCTCACTGCACACTACCTCATCTTAACTTGATAGTGGTGTAATTACAACTTCTTCTTATTATCAATGTAGAGAAGAAACACGCTGCAGCTCAGGCGAAGCGAGGAGATGCAGCTGTGCAGACGTTTCTCTACATCATAACTCATGTGGCCTTTATTTGTGTTTCATCACAAACTACTTCAAATCAGATTGAACAGTCAAATCCAGGGAGCAGTTTTACATTTTACTACTGGAAAAACATTTCATAACGTGGCTGAACCGATGAACCAATTCATTAATCAAATATTTATAAAAATCCAAAAGTGATGCTTCAACATTTAAAACAATGAACTAGTGAACATAGTTGCAGCCGTTGATTAACCCATTCATTGAATCTATTAGTTGTCTTTGGGTTTAACATTGTTATTTGGGTAAACAAGCCATTTCACTGCTCGGGGAAATTATTTGATGTCATTTTATGCACAAAACCATTAATAATAAATGAAGAAGATCATTACTTGGGGGCTGTCTAGTTGCGTTTTCTCATTTCCGTGGAGATTTGTAACGCATCGCTGTTGTTGTGGTAAGATTCAGCCACTCTTCAGCAGACAGGACCTTTCTGCTCTGTGTGTGTGTGTGTGTGTTGAATGATCTCGTCTTTAGGGCAAAGAGGTTACGGAGGCATCTTATCTTCATGCTGCAAGTTTACCACTCGCTCTTCTGTGTGTGTGTTTTCTTGTTTTGTCCTGGAAAAGCCACAACAGCCAACGCTGCTGTCAGACACACAGCTGCACATCAGATTGACGCATGTGTCAAAGGTCAGTTTCACAGAGACGAGCACATTCCTGTCGAGTTGGTAGAGAGGTGGGAACCACACAAACAGGTATGAACTTGTTCAGAGGGGAGACAAAGAGAAGATGGCTGTCGTGAGTCAGTGCATTTTTGCATTTGAAGCTTATCGTGAATCAGGTTTGCTTATTCACAATCTACCCACAGTGACACACACACACACACACACACACACACACACACACACACTTCTCCATGCAGCCCTTGTGACACCACATGCAGGAAGTGGACGCACACACTCGACGTAACCTCTTCCTGAATCATGCGGTTGCAGTTGCACCTCCTCCAGCTCTTTATCAAGATTGAGAAACTTGTAGGAAGGAAGAACTGGAAAAAGACAACACACTCACACAGAACGTTTTCCTTTCAGTCTCTTAAACACTTTTAAAGCACATTCTCCAAAACACACGTGGCTGCTGCCTTTTTGCATCGATAGTCACTTCACCGTCACGTTAAGCTTCTGTTCAGCTTACGCTAAAATGTGTAATAAGGACAGAAACTGAATATTCATTAGGCTCAGGTCCCATTAAACACCTCGTTACTTAGTGTTAAATTGCCTTCAGCATTTTTGACCGTTTGTAGAATAATCATCAGTAGAATGATTCACTGATTATTAATCAATCAAACGATTCCACCCCAACATTTTATTGTTGCATTATAAGACTGAACCGATTAATAGTGTTAAGCTACTTCCACCACTCCAGTGTGTAAGTAAAGGCTGGTGGGTATTCGGTTTACTGGGGCGCTGGGGTGTTGTAACATACCTTTAACGCAGTGTTTGTACTCGGAGTGACCTTACGCTCTGTGTAGCTTTTTACTCAAATGTCATGTCACCTTGTGTCAAAGCCGCTTAAAGAGCTGCTGCGGAGAAGTGACCCGTCTCTCAACTCGAGACGCGTGTAAACATCCATTATACGGATCATTTCAAGTCTCCAGTGTTGTGGTGAAAGCAAAGAATGACGTTAGCAAACTCACACATTTTACGATAGTTTACATCACTCAGCTGAGTTTTGAACCAACCACCGTGTCACTAAACGTCTCTTAACGTCAGAAGCAGCAGTGACTCTAATACCGAAGACGCTCGTTACTTACGACTGAAGCCTCCGTCACAGAGCACAGAGCACGTCAACAGGACATTCAGGCACTGAGCTGTGACATAAGGTACTTCTGTCTGCTCCTAAGCATCCAGTTACATCCATTCAATTTTAACTTGAATCACATTAAGTTTCTATGTGCTTTTAGCTAATAACGACCTTATCGCCTGTGGCTGAACTAAAGGACGCAGCCGTGGCAGCACCTGCTGCTGTTCCTGTAAGTTCATGGTGGTTTAGCTTTGATCATTTCAATCCACGGAATCACTAGAAACGGAATCAGTGGCAGGTGTGTTGGTCAGTTACTCAGGTGTCTCAGCTGGCACACCTTTCTTTTTTGTACTCTTCTGCCTAAACTTTACTCTACATTGAAGGTGAGTTGGTGGCTTTGTTCACGTCGCCTCATTGACTTTAGGTTTTTTACCACCCTCCCCGTCCTTCTATACACAGGACTCCTTTAATTTGATAGGGAGCCTGTTGGGTGAATGTCGTTACAGTCGTGTCTGAATATTTGTGCAGGCGTCCCTCTGCTGGAGCTCTACCAGGGTCACCCTGTACAAAATGTAGACTCATTATAGAGTGATGCAGCATCTCTGTGGCCGGAGAGAGGACGTTGATCACGTTTTCTAACTGCCCCGGAGTCCTGAGGGTTTGTGGCGCCTCCAGCCTGAGAGGCAGCGGGCGACCTGGGCACCGCTCCCGTCCTCCAAGCAGTGGGACCCATCTCCCTCCTGAGGCGGCATCACGCTGACCTTTCGCTCACGTTTAAAGCTTCTAGTGCCGCTGTGGTCGCTACATGCTGCCGCAACGTGACTCGCTCATTTTCGGTTTGAAGCGTCCGACCAGGAAGGAGAAGTTATCGCGTCTTTCTCGGCGCTTTCGTCCAGCGTCTCTAACAGACTCTGGACGCTCTTCTCTAAGCTAACGCTAAGCTGTCAGGTGTGGCGGGCGGTCTCACCTCTGCCGTCGCCCCCCCCACCGGCATCTTCTGCCAGGGGTCCGCCAGCTGAGCCAGGGGCATCTCTGTCCGCCTCCCGCTGCTTCCTTCTTCGGCTCGGGTTTACTCCTCTCCTCTGCTCCGGTGTCTCGCCGGGTCTCCCCCGTCCTTCCTCTTCTCTTCTGGGGTGTTTGCAGTTAGTTAGTCCCTCGCTCCTCTGTCACTCGGGACCCAGCGGAGCCCACGAACCGACCGAGTCGAGCCCAGTGAACGCGGACTACTGCCGGATCTGCTGTGGCGCTGAGTCCGCCTCTTCCTCCGGAGCGACGAGCATGAGAAAAAGCAGCGAGGACGAAAAACTCGGAAAGTCACTGACTCACCGCTGTTGTCTCTCCGTCTCTCTCTCTCTCTCGATCGCTCCCACTTCCGTTGTTTCCCAATATGGCGGCCGGTGTCGGCTTACCTGTCCGTCAGACTGTGACGTCACGCCGCCGCACGTCACAGGGTGGCGGCCTTAGGTAGTAATTCAATGTAATCTGGAATCCTAATAAAACTGACGGCAGCACGTCAGCGATTATTTAGAACGCGGAAGAAAAATAACTCAAATGGATTCAACGTATGTATCAGATGTTACAAATAAATACAATAAGCGGTTTATTATTGAGCCACAAAACAAGCTGCAGTGTGTTAAGACATTTTAACAGCCGACATCTTCCTTGTTTGGAGTAACTCAACTCTGACTGATTATAATGTAGAATTCTTCATTGTGAACTAGAATGACAGAGATGCAGCCTGACAAACTGAAACCCAGGGACAAATGGATGCGACCAGAGATGCAAAGAGACCAATCGCATTTCATTTTCGCTCTAACATATACAAATAATTTAAAAAATTGCAAAGTCTTAGTTCGCTGACATAAATAAAGCTTTTATTAGAGACTGAAACGGCCAAGGTTGGTGAATAGTAAAACCTTACATTTAACATTGAGGTAAAAACGTTTTGAGCAGTGTATGTAATTCTTAGATTATCGCGCCCTGAACCAGGACTTACGCTGGTAAACGCATGATATGAGCCCAGTAGCCCATGACTGGATAAGAAACCGCACAGCGACACCTAGTGGCAAGTGCAAGAAACTGCTCAGAAGCTTTAGGTTAGTCTGTCATTTGTAACGACTATTAATGAATTAAATACATCTTTCATTTCTCCACAGAGAGGATTTATTTTACAGACAGCCTCAGTCAAACCCACATACATAGTTTCATATCTGCACGTTGTCAAAATACATAATTAACAGCAGCGTTGGAGAAAATTAGGAACAGGAAACGACTTTGTTCCTCAGCCAGGTTTCTGTTATTGCATCTTCACGTGTGGCTCAGTCCCAGCGTTGCATAATATTTCAGCTTTGCAGTGTATTGATGTAACAGAGAAACATGGTCCCATCCAAACATCAAATATTATAATTCTGAGTCAAAAAGTCACAACCTGCAGGTTGTAAGTGACTGATGCATTCTTCCCAATTAAAACATAAAACCGTGAACAAGGAAAAATGTGCAACATCATTTAAATATAAAAAAAGCTGGAGGGGAAACGGAACCTTTGTTTTTTGTGCGTATACTGTGCAGCCCTGCAGTAATAAAAAGCTGTAAATTACTCACACTGCACCCAGAATAGCTCAGCTCCTACGCCACCGTCCCATTCAGTTCACAACCCAGCAGAATATACAGACACACAGGAATTCTTAAATACTATTACAAAGCTCTAAACACTGGCAGGATTCGGGTCTAAGCCAAGTCCCGATAAGGTGCAGAATATTTGGGTTATCCCTTGAACACACAGGGTTTACCACTGGGGAGAATCTACCTCTGAAGAGCATTAGGAAAACAGATAATGTGATCAGCACCAAACATCTGAGGACACATTGAACATTTGGAGTCCGACTACAGACTGGTTCAGGTCTAGCTGATAGACTTGAGCTTGGACCAGGGGTTCGTGCCACGAACCTCCACCGGTGGGTTGTTGCAGAATATGTGATTGCACAGCTGCTCCAGTGGCGGCTCTGGATCCGAGGTCGCAAACTGAGCAGCATCCTCCACCTCCTTCCTGATGGCAACATCAATTTCCTGACAGAACATAGACAAGGGTTATAGGAGCTGTATACACTCAGCCATGTCGCCTGGAAATGACATTTATATTGGTACCAGTTCCCCTCAATGTAACAACTTCACCGACAGGTCTTCAGCCTGATTTAGGTCAAGTCTTGTCTCATCCACATGCTCATTCTAAAGAAATTCAACATTTTCAGCCTTTCAGACCAGAAAAACCAAACCAAAGTGTGATCTGAAGCTTATTTTGCAGGTGACCTGTGAATCTGGTTCAGATAGTTCACTGCTCTATGTTCTAATATCACATGAAGCACATTAATTGTAGACAAAAAGGCAGAAACAAGCAGCGTGAGCCTCACCATGCTGCATTCATGCAGCACTACACCTCTTCTTGGTCGTCTAATACAGCCCTGCTGATTTTCCATCGAATGTTCAGCATTAGGTCAAAGAACGAACGAAGGGTCTGTCCCCACAAAATAACAGTTTCCAAGTGGTTTCAGTGGCTCAGTGCCTACGTGCACGATAAAACCACCAGTGTGGAGGTTGACGAGAACTCAGGGATGAACTGCCAACGTAGACACCCTGCACCAAATGTCATTTCTATGCAAAAAATAAAGCTAAATTAAATTCCACTTAAAGACACATGAAGTCGATCCTATAATCAGTCTCCTTCTTGGCATTAATAATAATTATCTGGGCTGTGAAGTTGTGTGTTGCGCACACTCACTTTCAGCTCTTCTGCTGAAGCCATGTTGTTGCCGAGCAGGCGCTCCTTCAACACAGAGATGGGATCGTTCTTACTGCGAACCTCCTGGATCTCCTCTCGAGTGCGGTAGCTGCAGAAGATGCGTAAACTAGATCAGGCTCTTATCGTAAATCAGTACTAGTATTATATTAAATAGTATCAGTTCATATGAGGAGAAGGAAATTCATCTCCACACGTGTTGAAGCAAAACATCCAGGAATATATTATCATTCAGAACAGTCAATGGTGACTCACCTGACACCTGGGTCACTCATGCTGTGTCCATGGTAACGGTAGGTCTGCAGCTCCATCACAATGGGACCCTGACACACACAGACTCATAATAAGTCAGTTGAATCATTACTCACAAAATCAGTAGATTGACTGGATAAAGCAGAATCGTTACATGGAGCTCAAGTCCACTAAGTCTGGCTGAACATGCAGGAACAGTAAGAGACTGAACGCATGGAGTGTTCCTGATCTGCTGCGCGTATACCTGGATTAACAGTAAGCAGCGACCACACCCTGGCTCACCGAAAGCTCAACTCACCTTGCCAGACCTGCAGTAATCGGCAGCGAACTTGGTGGCTTCTCTGACACACAGCACGTCCATCCCATCCACCTACAAAGACAGTGAGAAACCATTTAAGTACAGAGACGGTAGCTTTTAACCTTCATAACCAACCAACAGGCGCCGTTCAGAACCAGCTTCACAGTTTATCACTTCAAACAAAGCCACAAAAACGTCTGAGAACGTAACTGCAGATGTATTATACTTGACTCCATAACCAATACCTCCTCACAGATTTCTTAGCTACTGACTCTTTTAGGTGCGACTTCATTTTCCTGTGAGAGGACTGTGTGCAGTATCATACATGAGCATCAGACAGCTGTATGCATGCTCACACCTGCAACTGCCAGGACGGGCGTCAGCCTCCACCTGTTATAGTCTAGGTTCATACAGGCCAGCTGCAGCGTACAGCCAGCGAAGACACACTGCAGCTACAGCCCAGGACCCTCGCGTGCAGTCAACCTCTAACACAAGTGTCCTCCTGCAGCTCTGTGTTTGAGTGTGTGGCTCACTCTGAGTCCTGGAATGAAGTCCCCCCTCTTGTAGTAGTCTGTGCTGGCGGAAGCTCTCTCCACAGACGTTCCCATGCCGTACTTGTTGTTCTCACAGATGAAGATGCATGGCAGCTTCCACAGAGCAGCCATGTTGAACGACTCAAACAGCTGACCCTGGACAGATCAGAGAGGACACGTTTCACACGCCAACACGACCAGCGTAGCCTGATATTTCGCTTACAGGTTGTTTTATAGCCCTCAACTTTCTGCCTCTTACCTGATTGGCTGCTCCATCTCCGTAGAGCGTGACACACACCTGATTGTTGCCTTGGTACAGACAGGCCAAAGCGATGCCCGCTCCAAGAGGAACCTGTAAAGTTAGAAGACATGTCGCCGACTTGTTGATGGAAGACTTAACCCACAACAGCCTAAGCCTACTGGGAAAAGCCATGAGAATAATTCTTTTAGTTTTAGCTAATGTTACTTCGGTGCGTGTATAAATATTTAGGAGTGAGCTTACCTGTGCTCCCACAATGCCGTTGCCACCATAGAAATGAGGAGCGTACATGTGCATTGAACCTCCCTTCCCTTTGGCCACGCCCCCTTTACGACCTAAGAATGAAGCGCAGCGAAGAGTAAAACGACGTCCTGCATGTGAAGCCAGACACATCCTGAAACCTCTCTCACCTGTGAGTTCAGCCAGGATCTCTTTGATCGGCACGCCACGGGTGTACGTGTATCCATGGGCTCGATAGGCGGTGATGAGGTGGTCAGAGCGGTCGATGGCTGCCTCGATGCCTGCAGCACACGCTTCCTGATACAGAACAGTGTTCATTGCATCTTTCCACCATCAATGCATATGTATCACAAAACAAAAATAAAAACCTGTTGTGAAAAGCTGCTCGTTTTATTTTCAGTTGGTGGACTGAAAGCTGGACGCCAGCGTCTGTACCTGGCCATCATAAAGGTGACAGAAGCCTCTGATGATCTTCTGTTTGTAGAGCTGATCTGCCTTCAGCTCCATCCGCCTCACAGTCTGCATAGTGCGGTAATACTGCAGACCCTGCTCTCGGGTCAGCTCGGCCTGGAGCGGAGGACCCTCCTCCAGGCGGTGCAGGTCGCATTTCTATGAAAAGGAGCTTTTATGTCAAAGAGCCTTTCTGATTTAAATGAGTGCAAAGCATCAAGTGCTGCAGCAACTTTTTCAAACAAGTTTCTTTTCTTTCCAAACCCACCTTGATGTCAAATGTTGCCTGAGGGGTGAAATCAGTAAATGAGCGGGAGACCACAACCCTGGCACCCTGGAAGGCAAGAAGACGAAACAATGAAAAGAAATATTAAAAACCTAAGAAAAATTAAAAAATCATGAACTTGAAGTGCACAAAATATCCACACACTCATAGACAGGCCAGGGGCTTCTCTTCACAGCAGGTAGAGGGTTAGTGGGTGGAGAGGGGTCATATTCAGGGTTGGTGTGGTGGTTCACTTTGACTAACACCCATAACACGAGGACATCAGTGACTATGAGATGTGGCTGTTTAGATCCTCAACTGCTGGGTTTCAGGCAAAAGCTGTAAATGCTTTAGAAACGTTTGCATGTACAGTTAATCTTAAAAAGTAAAAGCTTGGTATTTTTGATCAGCCATTCTTTCATATAGTGTTTAGTTCTACTTTTTGAGCCATAGTGACCTGCAGACCCACGTTACGGTTCCCAGCCATGTTAGTGATCAAGCAGACACAGGCTTCGACACGAGTTCTTACTGGTCGCTCCAGCGAGTCGGTCTAGGGCCTAACTAAGTGCGCAGCAGACGCTCTAGTACTGACTGGTGGTGGTTTAGGAGGTTGCCGCTGGGTCTGTGCCAAGGTGGGTGCCGCTGGTGAGGTTAGATTGACGTACTCTGACAGGTCAATCAGCAACTGGGGAACACAGGAGCCAACCAATCAGAGCAGAGCAGAGCACAGCCAGGGGAGCTCTACACAGTGTACAGGATGAGGAGGCGTCTACAGACACTGACTGGTTCCTAAAAAGCTAAAATAAGAAGAAAAACAGAGTCTGGCTGTGGCCCAACAGTGTCCGTACGTTACCTGATATTTCAGCACCAACATGTTTAGACTAGACTGAGGATTTAACAGTTTTCAGCCATATCACTTTGCAATTAAAGCTGCTGACTGTTGTGCCAAAGTGAAACATCACCAAAACAATACAGTGAAGACAACTATGAACAGAACGTGACTAATAATTAAATCAGCGTATAAACAAAATAACATAACTGGTGTTATGACGAACTAAAAAAAAAACAAGTTTAATCTGGTTTAATGTCAAACTAAAGTCACACAGAGAGCAATTCCTCCAGCTAAGCAGGTATCATCTGTGTGACAGGGAAAATGTAAAGATGATGACTTCTGTCACATAATTTGATTGTTCCCAATTTGACAGAACTATTAAAGAATCCTCTCTGTAGAGGGAAAGAAGTGTAGAACCGAGCCTGCAGACAAACATCCGCAGAGCAACGGGCTGCTTACCTCCGACACTGTTTGGGCTCCCTAGGGTTCAGGCGACGGGAGAGGAGGGAGAGAAGCAAGACATAAAACGGGACTGTTGTGTGTATGTGACAGACATGAGGAGGAGTCGAAGCAGCCGGGAAACAGACAAGAGCACATTTCCAGTATGAAACTGCAGGTTTCCTACAGCCACTTGTTTGTTATTTGCATATTCATTGTATTATATACTATAAAATACTTAATGCCAAGTGAATTTCCAGGACTGTAGAAACTCTGCCGTCATGAACTGCCCTCGTTAGTCTAGGGATGCACTGATGTGTTTTCACCTGCATCTACCAAACCACCAGACATCGACTAAACGTGATCACATCAGTACATCCCCAACAGGTAAAGAGGTTTTCACAACCAGACACATGTTACGGCTCCACGTAAACTACGCTACAGACATCAGACAAGACAAAATTCAGACACACGGAAAACAGACGCAGCCCCTGGTTCACAAAAGCTTCCAGTTTGCCCCTCGTGTATCGGGTCAACAACGCGGTTACTGCTCCAGGTGAAAGTTAATTCACCGGCGATGTTTGCCGAAGCCAGACGGTAGTTGAGAAACAGAGTTTCAACAGTGGTTGTCCGGAAAACCACAGATCAGTTAAAACCTCGTGCACGAGCTTGGGGCGACCGTCTTCAAACATCAGCGGCTAAATAAACCGATGAGAGCACGCACGTAGCTGTTATGCTAAGAGGCTACTCGAGGGGCAAATCGGGGTTTATTCGTGCACGTGCAGTAAATTAACACTTAGTCAACACAGTATAAGCATAATAATTATATTGATAGTTAACCCGAACATGCAAAGTGCAAATGCGCTGCAGAGCAATGCTACCCGCTAGCAAGGTCAGCCCCGAGCCAAACGTTCCCAGGCTAGCAGTCCGTTAGCATTACTTCAGCCCAGAAGCCTTCTCCAGCTCGACATCAACAGCAGCTCACTCACCACATTCTTGCCAGTGATCCTACAAAGTGCGTTAGAAATTATGGCTAACATCGTTTTCATGCTAGTAACCAAGGCTCTGACAATGAAGGGATTAAAAGTGATCGTTAGACGCCGCTAACTGCTAAATCCTTGATAAAGTCCGTCGAATACCAGTATCCGGAGAAAACACGCACAGCGATGGTTCCTCTTTATACGCGCGTCCCTTACCTGATTTCTAAATTATGTATCAAAATGATCTGAAAAAGAAGTTAATAGATATGAGTAATTAAATAAAAATAATGCCAATAAAAAAAGAAACAACGATGTGATAATGTTAATTTAGCTAAATTAAAGGGAAACATTTTATTATATGTATTTATTTTATATTTTATTATATTACACCTCAACCCAGCATTTACATTAAATCACTGCTAACAAGGAATTTAAAACGTTAAACTGCATTTGTCCTTCTTTGGCTTTTCTGTTATGTAATCATTTTGGGGCACAACCCCACTATTCCGAAAAGTGTTTAGTTAAGAAACACAACGCAAGCAAACAAAAGTGTGGCTGTTAGATAAATAGGAATTTATTTATGGCATTTGAGTAAATACATAAGTGAAAAAAGTGACAGGTGTCACATTACACAAAAAAGTAATGTAAAAAGGTTTGTGCGTTAAAGATGCAGTTGCATATAAAAACATAATATAGTGTCATTTAAAGCCAAGCATACATTGAATCAGCAACATCGGAAGATACAAGAAGGCCAGAAAACATCTGCTTCGTTTTCTAAAGTCAAAAAGGACTGTAAATACGGAGTGATCGTAAAATAAACCTTTCAGGAACTTTGACGAAGCAGGAACCATATAAAACGACGTTGACACTACTAACTACATTTATTCTTCTCCACGCTCACATTCACATCTCACATTCACATCAGACGCTGACAGTGGATCTGATCTTTCATTGTCCCACAGTTTGGTTAAAGTGTCTCTTTCCATCGAGGTACAACATCGACTCTGTCAAAGACACAAAACACCAGCATCACATATCAAAGACGGAAACTTTACAGACAAAATACAATGCAGTGAAAAACAAACCAGCATTTAGTAACAAATTACACTAAAGCTATCAGAGATTATTGTGACGTCACGATAACTGTCAGATGTTGGATGTGTCACACTGAGACTGCGTGCGCTCACCTCCGTACGTGTTTGGGATGATGCTTGGGACGTCGCGATCAGAAATAAAGGTGTAGTGGAAAACATTGGTGGTGTTGTGTTGCTGGGTCAGAGGGTCGAACACCTCGCTGTGAACTCGCACCTGGATGTACTTGCCCTGTGTGTAACACACCTGCAACACACGCACAAAGACACAAGACTCATTCTCACTTCTGAAAGAATATTCTGCATCAGTGACAGAATGGCAAGACAGGGACATGGGAATCTAGTTTTCCCAACACGGGGACCAGAGCTAAACCAACCTGTGATGAGAGCAGCAGCAATGAGCCGATCTCCACCGGTTTCTGGAAGAGAATATCATCAACGGCTACCAGCCTGGGTCGGCACCCTCTACAGCACATCAATAGAAAGACAATAGCTTTAGGTAAAAGCTATTAGCAGCAAACTGTCAAATATTCATAATTTAACTTAAATAATTCTACCCATAGGAGCAGGCGTTGGCCCAGCCCAGCTCGTAGGCTTTCCTCATCAGAAAACCTCCAAATATCCTGTTGAAGATGTTCCTCTCCTGGCAAACAGAGAAATATGGACTGAAGTTGAAGATATTTCTCTACCGACAACACATTAATACACAAATGTCCTCCTAAATCTCCTCCCTGTTTATTTTGTACCCGTTACCTCCTCTCACCTGAGGGTGACAGATCTCCAGTCCTTTCAGTTTGGCATCTTCCATCCACACTGAGTTTGGAGGCAGAACTCTGCTGCGGAAACTGACTGTTCTGGGGACACACACACAGAAACACAGTAAAATTCACAGTTTAATGAAACAAATGGAACTAAAGTGTCTTGTTTTAGCGCAGCAGATGAAGAAGTTTATCGCTGGTCCCTGATTTCTAATTAAACTATTTCAGGTTTTGCTCCTGGTTTGAATCAACTCTGAAGAAATCAAGCTCTGAATTGTAAGTGCAGGTCATAGTTCGTAGTTTTACTTCGTATCCAGCGTGTTGAGGAACAGGCTGTGAACGATCTTCCTCTCCTCGTCTGTGGGAGCGACCTTCAGTAGTGATGCTGTGCTCAGCTCCACGCGGCGAAACTTATTCTCTGAAACGACAGCAAAATGTTGGCATGAAACCTTGAATTTGAGCTTACGTGAACCCGTAGTTATCTCACACCTTCTCCTTGCTGGAGGAGTTTCTCTTCCTCTGGTCCTTCTGGCATCAGTGGATTTACAAACGCTGCCCTGAGAGAAAGACACAAACAGCAGCACAAAGGATTAAGTGAGAAACGAGACACATACTGACTGAATAATGAGAAACTAACTGTGATTAACACTGATGATCAGCCCGACTTAAATCACTCTCATCTACCTTCTGCTGAGCTTCCTTAGAGATTTTCATTCAAGAATCTCACAAAGTAATTAAAAGAAAACACCACCACAAAAGGAAATGAAAACACAGTGTCATTCAAAGAAAGGTGGCAACAACACGTAGGATGATATAGTGCAGGATCACAGGAAGGCTACACATACGGATACACAGCCAACCTGGTCTCTAGAAAGGCTGTTCCACAGACCGTGGGTGACGGGTTTCCTCTGTTAGTCTGTCTGGATTAAGGAACCACCAGACGTCGATGGCACTAACAGGTCTGACATGTAGCGCGGAGGGCAGCCAACGCTTGGCTTTGAAAGTAAAATTTAGAAGTGATCTCAAAACTAGAATAGGACATGTTGAGGTCAGTAGTATCCTTTTAGAAGATTGAAAGCTTCCTTAACTTGTTGGAGCAGACTCTGTGACCTCTTACATGAAAGGTGAAGACAATGAATGTGTCTAACATCGGCCACCTCCTGTGTCTGTGCCGTGTCCTACCTCTTGTTCTCCGGGTCCCGGGCCACCATGACAAAGGTAGCATCCAGAACTGGGTCGTAAACTCCTCCATTGCACTAGAGAAGAGATCATGAAGTGGCCTTTTTAGAAAGATCAGTAAAAAGCCTCCTCAGCGCGAACTGTCTGCATACGAGCACGTCTCTACCTGTGACATGTGCATCTTGGCTTCGATGGACGTCTTTCCCACCCAAGTCACGTGACCGGTGAACTTGATGTCTCGGTCAGGGTAGATGATGTGTTGCCTCATGTCTAACGCACAAGGAAACCAAATCAAGTCATATCAGATGTTTCAGGGCTAAACATACAATCAGCTGCAATCAGGCAGCAATTTTTAGGTAAATTCCCCCCAAAAAGGCCTTAACTATATGATGCAATATTCTGCTTTAATAGATGTGTTTATGAGATTAATGCATCAACTTAAATTTAGTAAAGCATTCAGCGCAGATACACGGATTAACGATTGATTCTTCCTTCTGTAAATTAAATCCCTGAAGCTCAATTCTACAGTGGCTCTTACTCTGATGAGCAATTAACACAGATACACACCTCTGCACAGATTAACCAATAACAGCCTGGGTTTCTTCCTGTTTTCCAGAAAACAATAGAAGACTGTGGATCACTAACACTGAGCATTCTGATCTCTCCTAAACGCCTTTGCAGGTTTTCCAGTGGTTTGTGTTTTATTGTTGAAGGACTAGTGGGGCTCAACATCATGACACATTGAAGAAGCAGAACTGATGGGATCACATAAACTTATCTAGGCTGTCAGCCAATGAGCTAACACAAACAAATGACCATTAACAGTTTATTATTATATTTCCCATTAATGGGTCAAACTAAAGCCAAGCTTCACAGCTACAGTTACCTCTGGCTACGTCTAAGTCTTTATCCATTACCATCATAGTAGAGTACAGAGGGAGTATGAGCGACTCTTACCGATCTTGTCCACCAGGGCGGTCACAATCGACAGGGGAGACCTCTTCAGTGTGGGATTGTAAGTGTGGGAGTAAGAGATGAGGACTGTGGAGAGGAACAGATGCTTCCTGAGTGAGCATGATAAAAGTCTAATAAAACAGTAATAATTACAAGAAATACGATACCTGCTAAACTATCCAAATCCTCCAGGATCCTCCCAAACCTGAAAAGACACAGACGCTGAGTCACACAGAGGCGTGAGTCTTCCTCTCCATTTCCCATCAGTAATATGACTGTTCATACCGGACCGTGTTGTGGAAGGTCAGGTATTTCTCTCGGAGCTGTGGCTCGGAGCCCAGGGGCAGATGCGCCTCGACGAAGCTGTCCTTCATCCTTTTGGCTGGGAGGTCGTCCTGACTGTTTGCCAACATGGTTGACAGCGACACTCGCTCTGCCAAGGCCTGCTGGTGGTCACTGCACACAGTGGTGCAGAGTACAGCAGCAAAAAACACAAAAACAACACCAGATATCTTAAATTAAAAAAGGGTCAATGCACTGTTGTCCTGACTCTTTTGTTCTGCTATTGTTTGGATGTAAGACTTTTTTCTATTAAAAATATATTCACATTGTGAAAAGTAAAATAAAATGTTCTGAATCAGCCTGAGGTTTTGACACAAAGCGTCCCCTACCTCCAGTTAGTGGAAGCTCCCACGATTTCTCTCAGCCTGTTCCTCACTGAAAATGAAAAATCAATCAGCTTCTGCACCTGTTTGCAATTTGCTGCTTGTTTCATACTGTCTCTGTAAGAGCATATTACTGTTTGTAAATGTACTATATGTATGTGATAATGGATACAAGTGGTCGTGAATGTTCAGAAATCACACAATGAAGTGATTTAAAATATTAAAATGTCAAATTCTCTGCACCCAAACATCAAGACAGCATAAAACAACAGCAGAAAGGAAACGCGTAGGAACTAGCTGTGTTAAAATATCAAGGCGAAGGAAAAAGATTGAAAGACGCTAAGAAATTATCGCTCAGGTGCTGCACGTGGGTTTAGTTCAGGTTCAGGCTCAAAGCTGCTTTGGAGGAAGGAAAATGTCCAGCAAGTAAAAAAGAGCAGCTCATCAGCCAGTGTGGAAACATGCAGGAAGAAAAGTACATTAGGACGCGGTTTACACATTCAGGATTTGTCTGGCTGTACCAACACACCATTTGAAACGTGTAAGAGTGGGTTTCCTGTAAAGAAAAAAACATTTTGTGACTTGATTTGACTGACTCTCACACAAATTAAGTATATTTATGCCTCCAGTGCAAAACCACAAGCTTTTATGATGAATTTGCAATCACAAATTACTAGCATGTGACACAATGCTGTGACTAAAACCAGTGGTCAAGTTAAACAGGAAGTGTGGCTTTGATTTTACCCTCAATCATGTCTGGCGTCCGCCCCTGTCTCAACACTGTCCCTGTGGAGACAGACCTGGTGGTCAACGAAGCCGCCGATCGCAGCAGCAGGAACCTGATCAAAGACAGAAACAGAAGCATGAACACATCAGGAAGTTACATCCACACACGTCCAACCCATCTCCAGAGGGATGTGACTGAGACCTCGTGTAGGTTTAGGTGTCATCTAATCCAAACAGTTTCATCGTCATTTATTTGATATTCTTATTAACATGTATTTTACAGAGATCGTTTTCTTGAGGACTGAGTTTGTCCTTGTGCCTGCTCAGGTTAGAACCGACTGGTCTCCACATGACACACCCTGTATAAACACACAACGAACCCAGTGACGGAATGTTTCACTCTCCCCGCTTTATTTTATGCATCAGTCCAAACACGTCTACCGGTTTCCCAAGCTAATCACCAGCACAAATCACTACTTAGCATCGCTGTCATGATTTAGGCGGCTAGTAAACATGCTAGCAGTTTTTTTTGCAGGGTACTTTTACTTTGACGACACTGACCTCTGTGACAGCATCGCAGACTTCCTGCGGGAGTCAGACGTGTAAAGTCCAAATGCAGCAGGTGAAGAGGAAAAGCTGAAGCGCTTCTCCTCAGATCAATGCGAAGCTACTTCCGCCACCAGGTTGGTCGCTGGCTGAGCTCGCGTTCGGACTCCTCCCACCGGCCGATGACGCAGGACGCCACGTGTCAGGGGTTACGTTGTCTCCATGACTACAACCACGCCAGGCACTTTACGGCACAACCCACGCGTGCCTCAGGAAGGCACGACAGTCCAGTAATTAGAACCCTAAGATAAATAACATAATTATATATAATTATCATAAATAATATAATTAGGCTGCATTTACACTCTGTAGCAAGAGATATATTATTAGAAAGCGTTATATATGTTAATATGTTGTTGTATATGTTATAGGTGATCAATAATTTGAATATTTTCAAGGTCGAGTATGTCAGGGTTTAAGATCATTTATGCTGCATCAACAGTTTGGACCCAAAAAACAGATAAACAGAAAATTGATTTGAAAACGTTTATTTTATATTGAGTGACAAATATCTGGTAAAAACAAAACACTCTGTCAGTAGGTACACTTACTTTATGCTACACCTGTGTTTTTTGTTGTTTTTTGTCATCTGTCCCACTGCTCAAAACAGTTCCTGTCCAAAATGACAGAGGGCTGCATCGCAGGCCTTGCATTTCCATGGGCTGAGGCTCCTATTCTTCTCCACTTGGAGGAGGTGTTGGTAGGTCCTCCTGCTTTCACCTTAGGATCCACCACAATGGAAATGGCAACAGGAACATGGTTAGTGCCCCTGTGGATATGGGCTCCTACCTTGTCCACGCCACACAGCTGGGACAGCAGTTCAACAAGAAAGTTCTTATGTGATATGTGATCTTTTTCTGTGCTTTGCTGATCTCACGGTGCATGATGTATGAATTTGTGGTTCACACAGACACCCCCTGCGTATCCATCCACTTCACATAGACCAGACGCCCCTTAGTAAACGCAGCACGTAAGCAGAGTCGGCAGATTCGATCACTGTTCTAGTTTTCAAGCAGAAAAGGCAACACCGGCTGCATAGTCTGTGCGCGTCTCAGAAGAGTTTTATTTTATTTTTATTTTATCGTTTCTCAGTTTTAACATCTCTCTTTAGCAACAGCAAACAAATATTGAGAGAACGGTTCGAATCAGCACTTTCAACAAAAGTTGACCCAATCGAAGAAGCCTGCAACGCTGCAGGAGGATTCCGTTACTTTTGTTTGCATGCTTGAAGTTGTCGTGTGACGACAGCCTCCTAAAACCTTAACACCTTTATTTAAATTAGGACACGTTTCCAAGTTTGTCAATCAAAACAAAGACCGAATAACAGAACGAAAACAGTTTTATCACGTGACCTATTTCTCGCCATTCCGTTAGATAAGTGATGTACAAAGGTCGATTTTGATTGGCCAGGAACCTGAAGCCGGCTCAACTGCGCAATCGCGTTACGGCGCGAGCCTGCTATAAAGGTGAGACCGTAAACAAAGGAGCGGGCAGTAGAAGGGCAGCGACCCAGCCGAGGGCCGACTCTGACTGCATGAGCTTGCGTCGACTAGCGCGTCTGTACCAGAGGCTGACCGTGGGATAAAAGCCAACCTGAAGCGAATGAAGAAACAACTGATCTTTCTCTTCACGTACAGAGGACTTCTAACCAGAGGCAAGAAAGGCAAGAGAAGAAAATGGAATATAAATTACGGAAAGCCGAACCCAGAGACGTTTCTGACATATTACGACTGGTGAAGGTGAGATGACGCCACGGCTGCTTGATCGTGACGTAGCGTTGATGGATTTTAGTTCTGGGTGTGAGTCGCTGTGCTGACGCGGATTAAATGGCAGGTGTCCGGAGGATTTCCGCTCCTTGCGTCCGCGGGCTTTGTTCAGGCGACTCGCATCCGCTTCTCCATATTAGGCCCGTCTGGTGTTTTCCTTGTGATTTATTATGGGGGTGTATGAGAAAAATGTCCATCAAACATCACGACTGTTTTACCAATAACATTTACTACAGCTACTATTTACTACTATTTGTTGTTTTTCGTTTCTGGTCAGTTATTTGTTGTGTACGTCTTGTTTTGTGTGTTTTATTCTACTGTGCTTTTTGTGCAGGGCTTTTGTTATGTAATGTTTGTCATTTTGCTTCTGTTGGTGGTCATTTATAGAAAACCGATCATTCGGTGACTTGCTAAACTGTAGGGTTCCTTGTTTATTTACATTATTTATTTTGTGTCCCAGGAACTTGCCAAATACGAAGAAATGGAGCACCAGGTGACGCTCACGGAGAAAGGTGAGCTTTGAAACGGGTCATCAGGCATCACATCCGTCTTCCTGTGCTATAAGCGGTTATCTCCTTCACAGAACTCCTGGAGGACGGATTCGGTGACACCCCGTTTTACCATTGCATCATTACTGAAATCCAAGGACAGAGCAGCAGTGATGGTACGAAACACAGGAGAGGAAGTGAGAACGTTTAACCTTAAGTCATAGTTTGAAACCTCAAGTGCTTTCACCGGGGACGTGACATCAGCGTGACTGAGACGCTGTCAGTGGGACTTCCTCTGTTACTGAAGCTCACTGCACTCATTCAGTGATGGCACGTACTAATGGTGCTGGAGTTTTAACTCTTGTGTAATTCCATGAGATTCTGTATCATGTTATGGGTGTGTATGAAGTTAGTCAGTACCAGGTTTAGTCAGTGTCCCTGTAATTTTGTTACACTTGTTGATGCGTCAGACATGACAACAATGAACGTCTAACAATTCAGTTGTCCAAAATATAGACAAATATAAGACCCAACAAAGTCAAGACTCTACATTCTGTTTAATTCCCGCACATTGTAAAAACTGCATAGGACTGTAAAATACTGCAGAGTCAGACACCGACCTCATCCCCACATCTCACTTCTATTTCTGTGCGGTTTGACATCTGCTTGGGTCAGATAATCTCATTAACCCCAATCATATGATTATTTGTTCTCTTTGCAACTCAGTTTCGTGTTCGTGCATGTGATTCCTCTCACGCAGCGCAAAAACTACAATGTGTTTCCAGACATTAAAGCAAAGAAGCTCATTAACAATAAAACACACCAAATACATCAAACACATATTTAAGACGATTAACTTTAACACAATACAACTGAACACACACACACAGCAACTTATTGAGCCCGTTGTTCATTCTTTACCTTGTTTTGTCTGCAGATCCAAAGGTGGTGGGTTTTGCCATGTACTACTTCACCTACGACCCCTGGGTTGGCAAACAGCTCTACCTGGAGGAGTTCTATGTGATGGAGGAGTACAGAGGTGGAAACATCACGTCATCTCTATCCAGTTCTGCCCCTGAACCGCTTCGTCACGTCTAACCTTACTCTCTCTTCTCTTGTGTCCAGGGCTGGGCATCGGATCGCACATCCTGCGTCACCTCAGTGATGTATGTTACTAAACGCCAGTAAACAAACTGTCCGTTCAATACAAGATGTAACTTCCAGGTTTACAGAGAACTCAATGTGGCTGCTCGTCTATTCCAGTTGGCGATGAAGACGCGCTGCACCGGCATGATGTTCGTGGTTGCTGAGAACAATGAGCCGTCGCTGCAGTTCTACAAGCGGCGCGGTGCAGAGGACCTCTCTCAGGAGGAGGGCTGGAGGCTGTTTAGGTTCGACAAGGACAGCCTGGTGAAGATGGCCAAACCTGAGGAGTGACGCAGGCCGGAGGACGAAACGCGAGTCGAGTGACGTGTTCAGCTATTAAAATGGGGAACGTAGTCGTGGTCACATTCGTTTTCTTTATTCAGCTTTGTTGCTTTCTACAGTCCTTTAAACATCTCTGCTTTTGTAGTATTAGTACATTTGCTGTGCAAGAAGTAAAACCACTTAAGCTTTCAATAAAACATCTGATCACACAAGTGAATAATCGCTGTAGTAAATAATGTTGTTGCCACTGTCATCCTCCACCTCCACGCTTCCACTGGTGGGAGCTCTCTAATCTTCAGACATCACCATCTTTAATTTACTGTGAAATGATGTTTTCATCTAGACTGAGGGATTCAATAGGGAAGATAGAAGGCATTCATGGAAATATTCTGACAGCAAAGGATGCTACTGACCCTGCTGGGGAACAGTTCAGCTCATTTATTACACAGGGAAAAACATGAAACAGTGATGTGTGGTTTGGTCCCAACCTGTTAACAGGTGTCTGAGATACTTGACTAAATAAACTTAATGGACACTTAAGAATTCTTCACATTTATGCCTCAGACAACAAGGAAAAGAAACTGATCACATTTGAGAAGCTGCTCCTTCATGTCTGAAAAATCATTTGAATCATTTGCTGATACATTTTCTGTCAAGTGACAAATCCATTCAAATCCACGACTTCTGAGATTTATCGGATTCGTTAGCAGTTTATGCTGCGTTTGAACTTCACATTAACCTGGTCACACTCAACAGATCAGAGTGATGTCTACTTGGAACATGATGATTTGTCCATCTGCTCCAAACCAACGGAGCAAAAATAATTAAATACGATAACAGAGCCAGGAATTCAACCACAACAGCTGGATGGTGCAGAAGAAGCTGTCAAAGCCAGTTGTGAGTGTTATCTGCTGGGGCGAGGGTGCATCACTGGAAAAGCATGTCAGTGTCTCAGCTGGTGGTGTCGGTGCTCTCAGATCGCTCCTTCTCCTCAAATAACAGAAAAATCAAAGAACAGGGGAGACAGTTAGTTAAGGGAGAGGTCTCCTCTAGGAAACCGCTTCATACCAGCAGGTACAGACATCGTCACCTAAGGTGAAATATACAAACCACAAATAGCGCAACACGTGGCAGGACTTGGTTTCTGTTTTCACACCACCAATCATTAATATCTAATATCTGAGCGACATTATTTCTGATAAGAAGCCGTGTATGGTGCTAGAGTCCATTAAATCACAGTAGTCGGTCACCAACAAGGGTCCACCTGTCCCTGCGTCAACACGCATGGCTCAGAGCTGGAGGCCTTTCCTGGTACGTCACGACTCTGCTGAACCAAACGTCTGCAGATGAATTGAAGACAAACTAACAAAATGTATCTCTGACTCACTTTCTTTTTTCCAAGTGGAGGATCCTTCCAAATGTTCTCCAAGGTTGCTCGGCCCTGCTGAGCCCAGATGTATCCATAGTCTCGACTCACCTGATGGAGCATAAACAGACATTATTGAACATCAGCCTGCCTTTGACAACAACCCCTGAAGTATAACCCATTGCTCCTAAAGGACTTTATACCTTAACACCCCACTGTCTTCCTCGCGCTGATGCTAAGCTAAGCTAATTAATAGCCAATGCAGCTTTGACAGATCACACTGGGAAGATAATGTGCGCGAATCAGTTTTGATTCTTCACATGGACGTTATATTTATCCTGTCCTGACATTCTTACAATCAGATCAATGCTCTAGAACTATACAGTTACAGTTTAACCCACATTTATCCTTCAGTTACCTCATGAATAGATGAGAGGTTTATTTCTTTATGCAGTGGGTTTGTTTTACATTACAGAAATATCTCCTGACCTGCAAACAAAGACTCCCGTTCCTTTGTTTCATCCCTCTGGGTGGTGAATGAGGTGGCTGTGTGTGTGTGTGTGTGTGTGTGTGTGTGTGTGTGTGTGTTGACACTCTGGGTGAAAACACAGTAAATAAAATAACCCAGACATGGTGGAAATTAGCAACACAGTCACAGCCAGCCCTTCCTGCAGGAAAGCACAACCCTTTCCTATAAGGAAACTGGTTACAGATCATACAAACACTGACTGAGGTGAAACTTTTATGCCACTTAGCCACAGTTCATGAGGCTAGGGTGTGATTTTCCTCTGCACTTTCAGCCTATCAAGAATAATTTGCAGCTAAAAATGAAGCAAGTCATAAATGTCATTGTCCGTGTTTTCACATCTGTATCCTGGGTGTATATCAGGGCTGAGAGGAAGCTTAAATAAAGACAGGATGACAGATTAGAGCTTTGATCTTACCGCTAGCTTGTATCAAGGTAAAGTATCAGACCTGCTAATCATCCTCACATTAGAAGGATGAGAAACCCAGCATCCTGTGATGTTTTCTGTAAAGCACTATTGTAAAGTCACCACTTCAATGCTATATTACAAATGTAACATTTACCACACTTAATGAATTCAGCCCCTTGTTACTACAACATTAACAGAAACATTGACATTTCGTGGAGCTTTCATTTCCAGCATGGCCCACCTTCAATATGGACGCAGCCTCCCTCGGATAAAACATGGAGGCAGTCAGAGCCATGAGTCCAACTGGAAATAGGAGTCGGTTCACCTTAGAGCCTGAAGAAGGAGACAGACCCAGTGTGTTCACAACAACAATGAAGACATAAGACAAGATACCATTTTATGATTTATATTTCAGCAAGGCATAAACTCCTTCCTCAGTAACTCATGTGTAACTGTGCTGACACACGCCACTTACCTCTAGCCAGATAAAGTCCGAAGAAACCAGAGAAAGCCACTGCTGCCACGCTGGGGTAGAGGTCGGGGGGAGGGTTACTGAGGTACTGGTAAACATCTGACAGACAGAATAGTGAGGGAAACAAGGAAAGACGAGTGAGTGAAAACAGCGAATATGAACTGTGATTCACAAAAAATGACCACGAACGTGTGGAGGAAGCAAACAGGACAAAATATGTGTTTCACCTGTGACTGTTGTGACGGACGTGTTTATTGTGGGCTCAACAGTCCGGTAAACTTGCTACAGCCAAAAGTCAATCAGCAGAGAGGACAAGAGAAGAAGAGCAGGTTACAAGTGTCGAGTAGGTTTAAAACAAGCTCAACGTGAAAAGTGAACAGTGCCGTTAAGTTAACAGCTCACTCACCTCGACTTTGTCCACTGCAGCCTGGACTGTTGTCTAGAAAAGAAGGAAATGAAAATGTCCAGTTTTATTTGTGCAGCATTTTATTATTTACCCAACATAAAACTAACCAGACATTAAACACAGTAGTGAAAAACAATCAGCGCACACAATGGGAAAAAACTGCTTGGCAGCATCTCTTGTTATGGTGGAAAAGACAGCAGCACCAACGCTGCTGCTGGTGTGTTTATATACGTCCACTGCTCCAGAAGTGATGACAGATGTGAGTGCTTTGCTTTGAGCTCATGTGACTGCAGCATGTAGAGTATCAACAGGGTGGGATTACACCATGACCCTGCACGAGGAACGAGAGCTGCAGAGATGTGAGGAATGCGAGGAGCGAAGAACGAGACTATTGTAAGCTGAAAATACAAAATAAGGTTGGATCTCAGCTGCAGAGGACCCACATGTTTGACGTGTATGTCCGTCAGAGAGATTACTGTGAATGTGGAATCTTGTTTTTCAGTAGCCAGACTCACCTCTGTGGTGCTGTGTGTTACTGGACACTTACTACTTGCTTTTCTTCTCCTTGTCTAAAATGTCATGTAACAACTATAGTTCACAAAACTGACCAGTGGTTCCGTTTAGATTCATTTCTGACATTTTGATTAACAAGAAGTGAAGGTCACCACCCTAATTTAAAATGTGCAGCTGGGTTTTAGCCAGCATTTAAAAATACAGCATATGAATATGATTAAGAGTCTGCTCTGGCATCAACCAGAGACACACCTGACACTGACTGGTGTATGGCTCGGCCCAGTCCCTCACTGAGGACACGTACTGCTCCAGGGGCCCGTCCGCCGGTGCCACGTGCACGGGCTCTGCTTCAGGGGAGGTGTACAAGGACGGCAGCTGAAACAAAGACATGAGGGAAGCTTCATGTTCAGGGCCAGACTAGAACCGACGCAACACACAGGTCTTTAAAAAGAAAAACTACTTTATTAATGCCCTGTCATGGACACACCTCCACCATTGCCTTGATTGAGCTTCTTAGTGGACAGATTGGACTTTTACTTCTGAGCTTAAAGAACATTGTAGGTGTAGTTTGCAGGTAGCGGATCAATGTTTTTCTTGCCCCTTAAACAGTCAAAGCGCCCCCTCTGGTGACCCACAGCAGCTGTTTGCTGTGCATAAGTTGAAGGACGTGCTCTTGATTGAAGGTATTCATTAACCCACCTCATCGAGGCTCAGAGTCCGCAGTGAGCTCTTCTTCTTCCCGTCACCTGCTGCTAGAACCGAGCCGCTGAGCAGAGCAGTCAGCCCTGGAGCTGCAGCACACAGCGACACCTGGCGGCACGCAGGCACAATGCAGGAGAAAACAAAGCGCTAAATGAAGCCCCACTGCCGGTTAAAGCACTTAAGACACTTCTCCAGACGTTTGAATCACGTCGTGAACACAATGAGTAAAAAGGAAGTAAAATAGCAACAGTCTCCTCGATTGACAAGTTAGCGACAGCAGCTAGCATGCTAACAGTAGCTGACGTTTTAGTAGCATTACATTCACTACTTGTTGTTTAAATCATTAATACTGCACAAAATCGGTAGAACTAAATGGTCACCGGAAGACGTATATCAGGTTATTAATATCCGAATATTTTAAACAGTTACCAGTTTTACGTATGACATATTCACCGCGATGAATTTCGCTTTTCTACGGCAAGCCGGAGGACAGCGCGCATGCTCACTGCAGGCAACTTTGAGACGACAGCCACGACTCTGTAATATTGACGTTCATATCCTTGGAATCAGGCCACGTTTCTATACAGAATAAACTATAGAATCACCTCAACAACACAGGAATAAAAAACACTGAAAACCAGCTGAAAGTTGACCAATATGAACATTTATTTCTGGAAAGAAGTTACAAATCATTTCCAAAGAGCTTCTATTCAGATCATAAGATATGTTAATCTGATTTTACTTTCTTTTTCAGATACAGTCATAGTAGCAAGGTATGTTTTAATCCTCTATTCTGTTTTCCTACGAACAGACTGAAGACTGGTGGCCTACAAGATGCTGTGCTATGACTGAATGTGCCTCCAGTCAGGACAGGAGCATTTTTACTGGATACACGTTTCTCCTTTGCACAGCAACATGAGGGGCCGCGAGGGGCCGCGGGCTGACTGATGGGATGTTTATGGGCTCGGCTGCGAAACAGGACGTTGAACGGAACGTGGAGATATGAGCCTCGTTTCGCAAGCAGTGTGATCACTGCTGTGTTTACCACGAGATACTTCTGTGGTTATTCTGAAGGTTGTGGAGGTGTAAAAATGACGGAAAGTATAAGTGATCTGGAAATTAAAATCGGAATATTAAATGTGCGCCTGAATAAATGAACGTGAACCTGTTTGAATAAGATTCTAGTGAGTGGGCAGAACAGAGGCTTCACCTGGAAAATGGAAAATGCTACTGATCTGTGTTTGAAAGTAAAAAAAGGCATCAGCAAAACATTTATTATTTTCCTTTTAAATAATCTACAGTTTGATTTAGCTTTGGTTCATTAGAATTAAATTAGCTCAGCATGGTAAAACCAAGACGCTCTGCTGGTTGTACGGCTTCATTTTAGAGATGCAACGGTTATTTAAATTTATTTCTTTTGCTTGCGTTGAACTTTTTTTCCACTTTCAAACATCAGAATTATGAAATCCAAAGAGATGCAGCTAACAAGGCATTTATTGGGGAAATACCAGTGCCATGAAGTCGTGATAGGTTCCCCAAAAAGACTAATCTCTGATGCCCAGCAGAGATACTGTAGAAGATGGGTTTCCACATCATAAATCTGATTTATCTGAACCCTCGGAACCAGGCCACCCCCAAAACATTTTGTATTCTAACCTTAATGAAAAATCTGTCAATTTAACATCAGGTAAATTATCATTTGCATCCAGTAAAGATCCAAACTAGAAATTCCACCATAGTCTTGATGATTTTGAAGCTCGTCTGCAATGTGATCAGTTTACACTGGAGGAGAGACTGTTCTTGAAGGCTCCCTTCATTAGCCACATGCAGCGGTGCTGAGGGTGGGAGGACAGACGGCTGAGGAAGAGACAAGGTACAAAAAATAGACGATGCACAATGAAGTTCTGTCATAATAAATAATACTACAACTGTTACTGCATAGCTTGGTGAAAAGCAATAACTCTGAACATAAATAAATACACAGCTGACAGACAGGCACAACTGCATCTGTATGTGCTCTAGCCCTTTTCACAGTTGACGCATTTAAAAATAAAAAATAAAAACCTAAAAAACATGAGGCCCAGGACTTCGAGCTGGTCATCGAGCGGGTTTGTTGGGCTGTAGGATCAAGGCATTGAACCGCTCAGAGGTGAAAGCTAAGACAGAGATTTTGCATGTGCAGAACAAACCCTTGGGTGTGACTGGAGAGCTCCAGGTGAGATTTCAGTGTCTGACATTAACACGACCGACTGCTATGTGTTGGCAAAACTCCAAAAGCCTTGGTGTCTGGCAACGATCAGTCACAATACTGGCAGGTAAAATCACAGCTGATAACATTGACTATACTGAACTTTGCTGGTTGTACAGGAGACTCATTGAAATACACTGAATGCGGTTTGGAGCAAACCAACGGGAAACACGTGAACCAGCACAGACATGTTGATTTAATCATAAATAGCTGCACGTTTAATGACGGGTTCACTTGATGTTCCGTGACATATCAGTCTGAAAGTTGATGTCAGACACTACTGCAGCTGCTTAGACGTTTAGCTGGTAAACTTCACGTCCACCCAGTAAGAACCAATAAAGTGCAGGAAACAAAAACCAGAGCAAATAAAGCACTGCCAGCGGCTAAACAAATCTGACAGGCACATCTTTCACTCCTGTGTTTTAAGTCCAAATAAAAGAGAAAGGCCTTCAGCCTCTGGAGTCCCAGTCATCACCATCGTCAGTATTTACAAATGCAGAGCGAGCCCTCGTCCACCACGTAGTGTCACGTTTTTTTTGTTAGCTTCCTCCAACTTTGTATTCTCAGACTACGAGGAGAGGGCACACAGACAGACACAACGATGCCAGATGAACATGAGCACAGCATGGGGGATATGTGGAAGTAAGGAGAGTTAAAGGCTGGAACGCACTGGAAGCCGGCACGGGCCACTGAAAGTTGCGTTTGGATAATCTGACAGCTTCACAGTCTCCCTGCAGTCTGCTTCCTCCATTAAGAGACACAGTAGGATGAGCTACGCCATAGTATAAGTATTAATAATATTTTGTTTAAACACCTGATTGTATGCGTTACCTTCAAGTTATATATGGAACAGGGAATTATTGCAGTCACTTCTTGGCTTTCACTAAGCTTTTTATCAATAAGAGCAGTCTGATGAGTATTTATCAGATACATTTACAATAATTGTGAGAGGTGAACTAACATAAGCGGCTCCCTTTGGCGCTGCACACATCGGACGCTTCCAGTGCGTTTCTGCAGTAAGCCTGGCTGGACAGCCTAAATACAGTAGGTGAGTAGTAGAGCAGGAAACTGACCACAGTCCAAACACCAACCAGCAGAACGACACCTTTAACTCCCAACAAACATTTTTTCAAATATTTTCTGAGAAAGCTAATTCTGAAAATGTTCACTGTTAACATGTGGCGTATCGCCGTCGTGCTTCCCTTTCCTTCAGTAGCAACAGCAGATACATTCACTGGCCACTTTATTAGGTACACCTGTACAATCGAATGCAATGACACAGCTGCTCTGCCATCCAGTGATTCACACAGACAGGATGGACAAAGTAAGCCCAAGTTATTCTGAAATGTGAACTTGTAAAAGCAGGATTCCTGGCAGAGCTGCCGTACTGGGTTACAGTACACTGTGTAGATGTACCTACTGAGGCGGCCTGTGAGCGTATGTGGTCCGGGCCATCTTTTCCTTACCTTAGGTAAGTGCTGGTCTCTAGTTTAAAAGCATCAGTAGAGTCTCCCACCTGTGAACACCTCATCTCCTTCTCTAGCAGGAGACGTCAGTGCTTGAACAGTGCATTCCCATATTTATAAAAAGGAGGCTTGTTGTGGAGCAGCCCTCAGCTGCAGCTTCTCACATGCTCTAGCACATACTCTGGGAAGTGCAGACTGCAAACCTGCAGACCGTCCAGTTTGCAAGGCATCCTGGGATACTCGTCCTCCTTCCACTTGTTTTCATCAGGGTCAAAGGTGAGGATGGAGTCACTGTAGTGGCCGTTGTAACACAGGCCACCCAGCACCATTATCTGCCTGTCCAACACTGCCACCCCGTGGCCGCTGCGTCCGATGGGCATGGAGGCAAGGATGGTCCACTCATCAGTCTCTGGGTTGTACACCTCTGTGGACGGGCAGCCCTGCGACTCGAAGGAAGCCCGCAGGATCACGCACACACCCCCAAACACGTACAGCTTCCCGTTGTGGGAGATCATCTTGTGGAAGCAACGGGCGTAGTTCATTTTGGATTTGTTCTCCCAGCAGCTGGCGTGAGTAGCAGGCAGCAAAGGGCCTCGGCCAGCACGTGCCCTGTGTGCATCCGACCCGCCCGAGCTCCCGCCTCCTCCCCCTGCTTCCCGCCCTGGATCAAACACACACACCTGTTTGGAGGTGGAGGAGGAGGTGATGCCGCCCGTGATGTACAGTTTCCCACTGAGGACAGTGCCCTCGTGACCGTACTTGTTTACAGGATACGGGTCCACAAACTCCCAGCGGTCCTCTGTGATGTCGTATCGTTCTGTGGAGTAAAACGTTTCGTCTCGAGTGCGGCCTGCCACCGCATAAATAAACTTGCCAATGACGCCCACCGCAAACTCTGACCTGCAACAGACCGCATACGTTTGTGAGACAATGGGGCCACTAACAAACAAAATGAATAAGCATGTAAATGTCTGCCCCGGTCACAATATGGGCTCCTCTAACCTGGGCACAGACATGTCTGCCATGCGTAGCCAGGAGTTCTGCCGAGGGTCGTAGCGGTAGACCTTGGACGATGCGTGAAACTCCCCGTCGGGCCCCAGCTCCTCTCCACCTAACAGGAAGGCAAAGTTGTTGACAATAGCCAAACAGTCCGGTCGCAATGGCACCTGAGGTCCTTCCAGCTCCCACCACACCTGAAAAGTTAACACAGGTCACTGCAGCTGACGCAGACACTGATTTCAGATCAGAACATATAAAACACTAAACTGAGGGATGCGACTAAAGGGTTGAGTCACACTCCTCCATCAGGAAAACAAGCAGACACCTTCGGACGCTGCAGCAGCAGGATCTTGCTGTTGACCATGCTGTGACCGATCATTCCCCTGAAGACTGCCGTTTGTGGGCGGACGGAGCGGATGCGGTTGGAGCGCGTTTCCACCAGAGGCTGCTGGTTGACATCATGGAAGTAGCTGAGCGCCTGGTCGACTTCCTGCCTTAGCTGTCTGGAGTAGCGGTAAAACTCTGAGGTCTTTACCTGCGAAGACGAGTGAAACGATCCTAAATGTCTACTGATACTACAGCTCAACAACGCCCTCAGCTGCCTACAGTGCATCTCAGTACTCACCTTCTCAAAGATGTTGGCGGGCGTCATGAGACAGAAGCGAATGGACTGCACGATGGTGTCCGTGTGCCTCCAGCGCCGCCTGTCGTGTCGCAGCCACGCCTGGACGGCTTCATACAGCTCGATTTCTGGGAAGCGACTCAGAGCATCGCTATTCAGGTAGGCCTGGACCCAAAAGAGACATTTGAGCTCAAAGCCTGGTTGAATTTAGTTCAACTCTCACATCATGAAGTATTTGTTGGGATTCAGATTTTAGTGCACTTCACACAGGGACTAGAAAATGAAATGCAGCATGATTTGCATACCGATTAGCTCTTATGTTAGGAGGACAAGTGGAAGAGCCATTTTAAACTTTAGTGTTCGTAAACAGTTACTGATCCCGACCTGCAGTCTCTCCAGGCTGAGGTAGGACAAGAAGTCGGGTCGACTCATGAGTGGGACAAAGTTTTCTAGGAGGAAGTTGTCGAGCTGCTCCTGGACGCCCTCCACGCCCACGCTGAAATCCTCCAGGAGGCGCATGACCTCAGCACAGTTCTCCAGGCAGATCTTGGCCAGCAGAAAGGAGCAGCAGAACTCCACCGCCTCCGTCAGCTGCACGTACATGGCCGCCTACCGGCACAGGAAGACGGGGTGAGATTCAGTTACACTGAATAGTTAACAATACAGATGCTGATTCTTATAAATAAATGGAATCATCAAATGCAGTCTATCCTGAAAGAAAAGTGCAGATGTCTGTCTGTACAATGTCACCTGTAGGATCTCTTGGACTGTGGGCATGCTGAGCTCCAGCGAGCCATAGTACATGAACCGCAGGATGTGGCCAAACCCAGCAGCTGTCAGCCCTTTCATGTGGATCTTGTCCTGGTCCCGCTCCCTCATGTCTGCTGTGAACATGACCCGGAAGTAATCGCTCTGCGTGGCCAGAAGCGCCTTGTGGGCCTAAAGACGAGCAAATGCGGTCGGTAAATTTAAACCTGGGTTGGGTCACGCCTGTACCAGGAAACCTCATGCATATGAAGCTGTTTCTGTGGACCTGGAAGTGGTGCTCCTCTATCAGTAGTGTGACATCCAGCAGCAGACGCTCCTCGTACAGTGCACGGAAGCCCGACGACACACTCCCATCGTGCACCTGGGACAGGTACACCTCCACATCCGCCCCCGACATAACACACCTGGAATCACGATGAGGAGCAGGGAACAGGATAACAGGTTAAGCTCCACCCAGGTCAAAACAAGGCACCAGCAAACACAAAGATGTTGGTCACTCCAAGGATCATGGTTCTGCGACTGTTGCTGAAAACTAGTAAAACTAGCATTCGACAGGACAGTCGGCTTTAAAAGCTCAGCACTTCAGCTGCTGCATCCTAACAAGCTGTTACAGTTTCACAGCGAGTCGCACAGCGTGTGATTCTGTGCTGACGCACTGGGGGAATACCCCATTCCACTGCAACACAGCGAGGCTGATGGAAAACCAAGATAAACAAAGGAAACACTCAGAAAGCATCCTTCACGTCACTGATCCAGTACATTAAGAACGAAAGCTACTTCAGTAACGAGAACACAACACGACAAATGTTTTGCACACACACGCAAGAATTACTAATGAAAGTCAACACACAGCACACTCACCTCTGATTGGCCACGGGCATGTCAGAGGGGGTTGTCCGAGCCAATCAGAGGACAGTGCCCCTTGTGTCCAGCAGATGCTAACAAAGTCCCTTTTCTGAGCGTCAATCACCTGGACGACAAAGCCGACAACCGCCACATTAGGCATGAATGAAAAAAGCCTTTCAAGGATTCTGTCCATGTTAAATCTGCCATAAAGACCATAAATCAATGACATGTGTGCTTTAAAAACCTTGTGATGTTTATTCCTGACGTGCAGTTACTGATTAATGTACAAATTATGTTTGATAAATGGAATCATAAGCAGTAACTCATTCCGACCCTCAAAATCACTGCAGCTCTTATAAGAAAGACACAGTGATTGTTTTAAAGCCAGTCCGCATTTGGAGCTGTGCTATTTCTCAGTTATAACATTCAGTGTCTTATTTAGTGAAATAAAAATAAACTGAGCTATAACAAATCACAAATTCTAACTGAATGTGGCAATTTTAGCAGTATATAAAAATGGGTTTGAGGCCATTAAACGTAGGGCAAACCGTGTTAAAGATCTATAAACTGAATCGGGTCAAAGTCTAGTGCAGCAGGGAAATGCCCTGGAGGTACCGAAGCAAACCAAACACAGTAAAGCAGTGCAGTTCATCTCTGGTTAAATAATAAGACTCCTGCACAACGTTCGTTGTAACAACAGGAATATGAAGCGGCACCGAGCTGGTACACAGGTCACGCTCAGCTGCAGGACACCAGCCGGCGCCGAAGGACAGTTTGGGGACTGAGCTGACGACGAGCTCCAACCTTAAACCGCTTGTGGACCCTGTGAGTCAGAAATACAGGAGGAAGAGATGAAGCAGGTGGCTGGGAGGGGGGAGAGAGGGGAGGGTGGGTAAAAACAGAGGCCGTCTGACAGCGACAGGCTGGGGGTTTGCTCAGGTGAGCGGGAAATCGTACCTTTTGGAGCCCGGGCGAACAATCTCAGGCTTTGACGGCTGAGCACTAAGGGGCCGCTCGCATTTCCTGTGTTTGTGTTTCCCTGGTTCTGACAGAGGAGAAAGACAAAGTGGGCGTAAGGCTCAGGTGAAGATCCACAAGGTACAACATTCAGCCACAACCACACTTTACACCATCAACATGTCTGTGGACGGTTAAGGACGTTCAGAGCAGATTCTGTGAATCAAAGTTCAGTTTGTGCCGCCATGCACTCGATCATGAAAAACCACCAGAATAGCTGCTATAAACACAAAACACAGACATGGGACCAGGCACGTTGGTGGAGTTAAGCACGTTTGGAAGCCGAACCTCGTTTCAGGGCAGGTGCGACGGAAAGCGGCCGTTGAAATCCCGTGATTCCCAGCGGAGGCTCGCTTTACACCGTCTCACCCTCTGACCCCGTTTGCGTGAGATAAGACGCCACCACCGGGTTGTGCGCTGCACGGTCCGGGCTCCTGTGGTCGCTCCACGGCTCCGACTGGGACATCACAACAGAAGCGATTATGTTTTCCTGGGCAGCAGGGGGTGACGCTACGGGCTGTGCTAACGTTAGCGCCTAAACGGGGTTAAACGCGTCTGCAGCGGCAGCAGGACGCCCAGAGCTGCCACCCACGACCTGGAGCTTTTATTCAACCAGCAGGTGGATGTTAAGATTACAGCCCCAACAAAGGCTCCGCTGGGCAGCACATAACGGACACATCCACCTGTGTCAGCCGGGGACTGCGCTGCTGTCGGCGTGGAGAGGGTAGGTTGAGTACAAGCCCAGTTCGTTCTAGCAACGACCACCAGGCGAACCGGACCGACTGTCACGACCCTCAGCGCCGGGTGAGGAAGCTACGAGGGGGCGCGACACTAATCGACCCGGGGAGCAGCGTTAGCTTCGCGGCTACATCCAACCGTCTCACCTACCGCGGCGGTGCGAATCCCCACAACCCCTCTTCGACCAGGCAGCTCTGGCGCCGTCGGACATGAAGTTGCGGGTTCGACTCCGGGATCAAGGAAGCGGACGGCAGCGGTGCACTGCCATGTTCTGGTCCATGTACACGGAGATTCCCCCCGACTCGGCTCCGAATTAAATGGGCAACAAACCACAGCAGGCTTCTGGCTTTGCGGACGCCATTTTCTGCGACGGCGTCATTTCCCTTCTGGGCGGAACTGAAGGACCCAAAGAGCGTCGAACCGTTATTAGTAATCAATAACAGAATAATTAATAACACACCGCAGCAATACTAAATACAGAACAAAGAGAAATACTCATATTATCACACATATATATTTAATGTAGTCAATGAAACTTATTATTAAAACGTATTATTAGACTATGTTTTGCTGTTTTTTATGTTTATGCACAATGTAACAGACTTTACCTGAAAAACAAAATGTGTACATAGTAATAAAATACCGTGATGTCGTAACATCACTAGACCCATGAAAACCTAAACGACTATAATTCAAATTAACCAATGTATGATATATAAAAAAAACATAATTTATTAATACATTGAAACTAAATGGATCAGCATATAAAACCAACGAGTGGACGATGTACTTGGTTTGACTTAACACTGTGACTTGTATATTTGTCTAATTTCTAGTCACATCATCTAATCACACTTGAAATTATACATATTTTTTAATAATATACAATTATACATAGAATACACATTGAACTGATAATGTAAATAATAATAATATGTTATTCTGTGGTTTAAAACACGTACATCGACGTCTTGGGGGACACACTGCAGAACTACAACCCACGTTAAAACTACAAAAAGCTGCGTGACGTCACTCTACAACGACGGACCAAACGCGTGGTCTATGCATGACAGGGATGTTCATATATAAATAAGAACTGGCTTAAATGGAGTTAAAGCGTATTGTCCGTTCAGCAATAAACAATTGTTAGAGAATAGTTGTTAAACTCAAATGAACATCAACAGCATGTGGTCACTAGATAAAACGTGTTACGGTAGAAATGAATTGCATCAGCCGTTGACAAAGGACCCCGTTTGTTGGTTGCTATTCATTACGCTATTTACAACTCATTTGTGCCAAACGTCTCGTACGAAATACGTGCGAATTTGAAGTAGCAGCCCGAAGAGTAGATCTGGTTTGATTTTAAAAGTCGTTGGAGGAAAGGAAGGACTCGCTGGTCGCCTGATCAGGCATCTGCCGGGGCCGCCGCCTTCGTTCCCTTTTCATTCAAGATGGCGGGCGATGAGTCTGGTTCAACGCTTGGTCAGCCTCACCTGTCCAAACAAGACCTTAGTACTCTGGTGAGTGTCTGCGTACATTATGTTTAAGGCTTCGTGCTTCTGTGGCGGCGGTTCTCGGTTCTTTCTGCTGCTGAATCGACCCCCCAAAGGCTGTTACATGTGGTTAACGGCCACCGGTGCTGCTTCGCCGCCACCCGGCACACGACGCCAGGCCCCGCGGGGCGGAGAGCGGAGACGGACGCTTAGTCGAGTTCACACTGAAAACGTGCTTAGTTTCCAGATGATGTGTAAACTCGTGTTTATAACACACACGATCGGACTTTGTGTCTGCTACGCCAGTAATGTTGGCTCGGATCTCAGTGATGCTAACGTTAGCATAATCAAGAAATGATGATGTAAATTCGCTAAATGTCAATGGGATTCAGAACGAAGACGCAATTAAACGTGAGCAGAGACACCACGCTTCGTTTTTTTAGTTTGCTGACTTTATTAGCTTGTGTGGGTGACAGACTTGCGGGACTAGGTGCTGATCTAAGCCGTGGACCATAGTGTGGGTAGGGACGTGTGCCTGTTAGTGCTGTCGCCTCTTTTGTTCCCATTCAGCCCCAGGATTAAACAGACGAATGACTATTTCTGTGTGAAACACCATCCAATACTCGCGCTTTTTCTGTGTGTGCGCTCAGTCTGATGCATGTTTTCTTGACAGGATGTGTCCACCCTGACGCCTCTGTCCCCAGAGATCATCAGCAGACAGGCCACCATCAACATCGGTATGGAAGTCAGTCAGGACTGATGAGCTGTGCTTCAGCAGAATGGGGGTAACAAGGGGAGGTTGTTGACACTTGGCTGTGTTTTTTTCCTAGGCACCATCGGTCATGTGGCCCACGGAAAGTCCACAGTAGTGAAGGCTATTTCAGGAGTTCACACTGTCCGCTTCAAGAATGAGCTAGAGAGGAACATCACCATCAAGCTAGGATATGCCAACGCTAAGGTAAGCCACTGTTGAATGTCTGGACGCCTCTGAGCCATAATGTGCTGATGGTTACTCTCACTTGCAGAAGCTGATTGTTCCCATGTTTTGTTTTTGCCACGCGTAGGTCTATAAGCTGGATGACCCCACCTGTCCCAGGCCGGAGTGCTACAGGTCATGTGGCAGCAGCACTCCTGATGAGTTTCCCACAGACATCCCCAGCACTAAAGGAAACTTCAAGCTGGTTCGGTAAGAGAGGAGAATTATGCACTAAGCTCTAAAGGCATTTAATTCAGTGTTGGTTGAAGAATCTTTGTTCAATCATCACTTTCTTCCTCTGTCTCTTAGACATGTGTCATTTGTGGACTGTCCTGGTCACGACATTTTGATGGCAACCATGTTGAACGGAGCTGCTGTCATGGATGCTGCGCTCTTGCTGATTGGTACGTCTCTTATCACCTAACACCGTCCAACAACCTAAACTAACCTTCACGTGATGTTTCATTTACTTCCAGTAATCTCGTAAATCATCAGAGTTTTGTTTTTGTCTCTACCTGCCAGCGGGCAACGAGTCGTGTCCTCAGCCTCAGACGTCAGAGCATCTAGCAGCCATAGAGATCATGAAGCTGAAGCACATCCTTATTCTACAGAACAAGATTGACCTGGTGAAGGAAAGCCAGGCCAAAGAGCAGTACGAGCAGATCCTCGCCTTTGTACAGGGTGAGTCAACATGGACCTGCACTGTAGAGAAATGTCTGCCAGGATTCCGCTTATGAGAAGTCCTCCACACCTTTACAGAAATCTCTAGTCTAAGACATTTTACCAAGATTAAAAATGTGGCCGTTGAATTCTCCTCTTAAACACAAATGGACATGGATGTATCCCTCAAAGCTACATATTGATCAGATGTCAGCTGTGTAGTTGGGTTTATTTGATGTTTCATTTTAGTGTGATTTTCTTGCCTTAGGCACAGTAGCAGAGGGAGCTCCCATTATTCCTATCTCAGCCCAGCTGAAGTACAACATTGAGGTGGTTTGTGAGTACATAGTCAAAAAGATCCCAGTGCCCGTCCGAGACTTCATTTCTGAGCCCAGACTCATTGGTAAGAAAAACCTCACTTTGTGTTTGTATTTATTTGTTGCCTGCTTTATTTCTTGCCGTTTACTTTGTTTCATGTGTCTCGTTGACCATTGTTTTAATTGAATTATTAGCAGGTAAACTATCATGTGTGTTTTAGTCATCAGATCCTTTGATGTGAACAAGCCTGGCTGTGAAGTTGATGACTTGAAAGGAGGCGTCGCAGGAGGAAGTATCTTAAAGGGTGTCCTCAAGGTGAGACTTGTTGTATCAATGATTAATATTGGCCATTAGATTAGGCTGCTGCTGTCTTCAGTCTGTAGTCATGTTTGTAGCGATACATCTGATATAAATTTAGATCTACTTTTTACTGAAAATAAAAAAACATTGGGAATATTGTCAACCTGCTAATTTACAAATAAAGTTTGCATCCTCCAGGTTGGACAGGAGATTGAGGTACGTCCAGGTATCGTGTCCAAAGACCAGGAAGGAAAGCTGATGTGCAAACCCATCTTCTCAAAGATTGTCTCACTGTTTGCGGAGCACAACGACCTACAGTACGCTGCACCTGGAGGCCTTATCGGTGAGTCCAAGCTGAAGTCGTTGATGAATCTGAATAGGAATCACAATAGACACACAAACTGAGACAGGACTAACGTTGCAACAGAACATTTAAAAATCAACCTTGGAAAGTAAAGAAAGATGGTTCAGACCTATTGCGTGTGTCTTTGTTTGCAGGTGTGGGCACTAAAATCGACCCAACGCTGTGTCGTGCTGATCGTATGGTCGGTCAGGTGCTGGGTGCCGTTGGGGCACTACCAGAGATCTTCACTGAGCTGGAGATCTCCTATTTCCTTCTGAGGAGGCTGCTTGGAGTCCGCACAGAAGGAGACAAGAAGGCTGCCAAGGTGAGCTGGGCACCATGGGAAATGTAGTCTGAACGACTGTCCTCCCAAATGCAGTGTTTTCCAAAAACGTCTTGAATGACCTCCTTTGTTTCTGTGTCTCTGCAGGTCCAGAAACTCTCTAAGAACGAGGTGCTGATGGTGAACATCGGCTCCCTGTCGACAGGTGGTCGCGTCAGCGCCGTAAAGGCTGATCTGGCGAAGATTGTCCTCACCAACCCAGTCTGTACTGAGGTCGGAGAGAAGATCGCTCTGAGTCGACGTGTGGAGAAACATTGGCGGTAAGGACCACTTGTTCCACTCAGAGGGTGTTTGTGCTGACATCCTACACAACATTTGTCATGTAACCAATGTCTTGTCTTTCTTCCACTCAGTCTGATTGGTTGGGGACAGATCAGGAGGGGCGTGACCATCACACCCACAGTGGACGACGACTGAGGAGAACTAAACGGGACGTCTCCATAAAGCTCCCGTCAGCCATCACTCTTCTTGGCTTTTACTTTTTGTTTTGTTTTTTCACGAGGAGGAAGGAAAGGAACAGAACAAACATGTTGATGGTTTAAAGACGCCTCCTCTCTGCGCTGCTCTTCTTTCGCCGCAGTGACATGTTTCTCCTGCAGAGGAGGAAGTTTAGACTGTCACAACAATCCTCCGCAGAAGGTTCACCTGCCTTCAAAGTCTCCAGATTTATTCAGTACAGACGTGATCTGTGCTGTTTGCCGATTCCAGTTGCATCTAATAAAGAACATTTGGAAGAAACCTATTTGTCTGCTGCTGTGTATTTTAAGTCACTGTTCAGAATAGATTCAACTGCAAATGGTCAAATGATTTATCCAGTGTCAGACATGAATCTCATATTAAATTCTGTTGCACATGTTTCTCTCAATGTAATGCAGTGTTTTAGCAGTTTTTAATATTTATGGATTAAACAGATTCCATAAATCTGTGACCTAGATACCTGTTAATGTTGTATTTTTAAGGTAGAAGCCTAAAATTTATGTTCATGTAAAATTCACGTAGTTTCTATTCATCCATTGTTCACATCACACACTAATGTTTACACCTGGACAATTCAGAGTGAGGACAGTTTTAGTTTGATGTGAACCACTGGACGCTTCATCATAGTTGTTGCAGCGTTTTCAAATGAATATGCAGGAGAACTGGGACCATGAGTCATTTGACACCAGTCTCGGCCTTTTACTTCGTACCCTGTGTAACGTCTGCAGTAGCAGCACCCAGGCCTTTAGAGTCAGGCCAACGTTTACCGAAGGTGATGTGACACTTCCGGGATCATCCACCTGACGAGCACCTGACATGACGTCACTTCGGTGTGAAACAGGATCCCGGTGAAGTTGAGAGTCAATTGGACTTTGTGTAAAGCTGATTCAGAGTCGGTCAGAGCCGCAGCTGTCGGGTGGTGATGCGTTCAGGGCCACCAGGCTGCAGGTGACCGAACTCCTGACCCGTCCTGCTTCTCGGGGCTTAGCACGTTCGTGCACCTCGGTGCCAGCGAAGGAACCGATCGTCTCGACAACGGACACGAGCGAGTTTCCGCGCTTTCGTCAAAGCACCTGTGGGTTCAGCTCATGGAGGCTGCAGGTAAAGACTCAAACCCAAACTGATGTTTAAAGGCTCAGGAGAAACGAGTGAAGTTTCCAGGTCTCGTTAAATCTGCGCATGAATGAAACATTTTAGTTTTGCAGGAACACGTGAAACCAATTTAAACTAGTTTCATAGTGAGGACCGACCAAAGCAGCTTCTTGTTTCACTCCTGCACAGAAACTTGGTACTTTCTCAGCTTTGTGAGCTGTTACTAGGAGACGTGCAGCTTGTTTGTGTAAATATCCCAGAAACAGACTAGAGGGTGAAACTCTAGTGCCACACACTTACAGCTGGTCTCCTGGAGCACAGCCTTGGGAACCAGGCTCAGGGTGGGCGTCCACCTGCCTGGGATGGAGGAGAGAGATGTTCTGCTACCTTTCAGAAATGTCCCAAATGTCCTGTGTTTGGTCTTTGCGGTGGTAACAGCTAATTTCTCCTCCAGGAACCCGTGAATCATCTGTCATTCTAATCTAATCTTGTTCATCAGCTGGACGGCGGGGACGGGATGGCGGGAGTCAGAGACGCTCGCCTCTCGACGTCATCATGAACCAGATCCGCAGGAAACGCACGGCCGCGGACAGGAAGCCGCTGAGACGCTTCCTGTCCCAACCCTCGGACCATTCTGGGATCCCCGAGGACAGAGAGATGGAGGGCAAGGAGGAGAGAGCCAAGAGTCCAGGTCAGATGTGGTGCAGGTGTCATCTGGGTTGACGCGTGTAATCGTTGTGAGTGTTCCTGTGGAATCATCACCCGTGTGCGACCCGTTGCAGAGGCAGCGGACGACGAGCGAGACCCCGGCTGGGGCCGAGTGTGTGTTTTCCTGCAGAGGCTGGGAAAGAAGGTCGACAGCAGGAGCCTCAGTCTGGCTCACTGTGACCTGACCGCTACAGACCTGCTGGAGCTAGGTGGCAACACACACACTTAAATATGTAAACATGGTCAAAGGTCAAACAGCAGTTGTCCTGTTTCTGTGGGAACTTGTGGTCACCGTTGCTCTGCAGGCTGTAAAGTTTCTCCCTGTCCTCCCTGCTCAGCGACGCTGCTCCAGTGGCTCCCCCAGCTGGAGGAGCTGCACCTGTCCTGGAACGAGCTGATTGGTGGATGCTTGAAAGCGCTGACGTCTCACCTGCATCATGTCGGTGGAGTCCGGACGCTGAGGCTCTGCAGCTGTCGGCTCAACGCTGAAGACGTGGCTGCCATGGGTGGGCCCATGCAAAACTCAGAGTGGAATGGATCATATTACTAGAAAACAACCAAACTCAGGTGTTTGCTGTGTTGTGTGGTTTTGCAGGTGAAGCTCTGAGCTGCGTTCCTCGGCTGGAGATCCTGGATCTGTCCTGGAACGCCGGCGTTGGTGGCCTGAGCGGCCTGCTGGGGAAACTCCAGCCGCCCCTGAGGGAGCTCCACCTGGTGGCCTGTCAGCTGACTGCAGCCGATGCTACTGCACTCGGTGCTGACTTTGACTTACTAGAACTTGAACTTGCCTGCAGTGGTGGGAGAAGCGCTGAAGACATAATTTAGGTGGATCGTTGGTTGTCTTCCTCAGGTGGATCCATGTCTGCTCTCCCCAAACTCTGCGTGCTGGACGTCTCCTGCAATCCCCAGCTCACACAGGAGGTCGATGCGGGCGGGTTCGGTGAGCTGGCGGCTGGTCTCGCTCATGCCGTCGCCCTGACGACGCTCCGATTCCAGGCCTGCGGTCTGACGACCGGCTGCCTCGATGCCCTCGGTAGGACGTTTACTGCTACTATCGTTTACTTCCAGTTGTTCCTCCTTCATGTTTTTCATGTCTTGGTGGCAGGTGGTTCACTCCACTGCCTCTCATCTATGCGGGAGCTGGACCTGTCCAGCAACAAAGGTGTTGCTGGAGGACTGAAGAACCTCACCCTGCGCCTGTCTCACCTCACGCACCTGGAGAGCCTGGACCTTCACCTGTGCTGCCTCACACGGGACGACCTGGAAGCGCTGCGTGAGTCTGTGTGAATCTCAGACCTGAGGCTGCGATCAGAAGATACTGATGTTATTGGTTGTCTCCAGTCCAGGTGCTTCCCTCGCTGACGGCGCTGATGCAGCTCGATGTGTCGTCCAATAAGGAGGCAGGGGGCGTCGTCCAGCAGCTGGTGTCTGCCCTCCCTCTGACGCAGATGAGGCGACTGCCGCTCAACAGCTGCAGCCTCAACCAGGAGTCCTACACGGCTTTAGGTACACAGGCTGTCAGGACTACTGATGCCACTAGTGCTGCTCCTTCGATTAATAAAGAAATCTGCGTCCGTCAGCTCTGGCAGTGCCGTACCTGCGTAGCGTGGATGTGTCCTGGTGTAAGGTGGTTGGTGGGCGCTTGGCGCTGCTGTTGGACGCTTTGCAGACGTCGGCCATCCTGGAGCTCCGTCTCAGCAGCTGTGAGCTCAAAACCGAAGACGCACATCACCTCGGTAAAACACGCACAACACGTCTAACTAATCAGTGGTTAAAGAGGTTTATTAACAACGACTCGTCTTCAGCGGCAGCGTGCAGGCGAGGTTCTCTGTCCTCTCTCCGGGTGTTGGATGTCTCCTACAACGGCTCCGTGGGGGGAGATGGCTGGGCCGCTCTGTTTGCAGCTGGAGGTCTGGGCTCTCTGCAGGATGTGGACCTCAGCCTCCGACCTTGGACCTTTGCCTCCTGCTCCCCCTGGCTCCCAGATCTGCTCTATGCTCTGCCTCGGCTGTCTGCGCTGACCCGGCTGGCGGCGCAGCGGTGGAAGATCAGCTCTAAGGACCGGCATCAGCTGAACCACTCCCTGAGGAAGAGGAGCGTCCTGCTGGAGTGGGATCCAGACAGCAAAGACGTAACATCAGCAGGGGACAGTCGTCCTGAGGAGTAGGGAGCAGACGTCCTGGGAAAACCCCAGTTACAAACTCCTTCACACCAGCCACAGAAGACATTTCAATATCCTGTAGCCTGTAGCATTTCCTTTGTCTGGCCACTAATCCTACGCTGTACATCAATGTCTCACACTAACTAACTGAACGTCTGAACATCCAGTCTGACTCTGGGGTCTTTGCCGTTTAGAGATTCAAACTTAAATCTAAGAACCACATGTAAATATGCATGAAAACAATCTCAGGATCAAAATGTTTTGGTGGATGCACATTTGATTAAACAAATCTCACAGGCAACAGTTTATTGTTCATAATATTCTTTTAATGCGTTGTAGTTCAACATACTGCTCTTTAAGTCTTAGTTTGGGGGTAATGACTGGATCTGTAATCAGCTGTAATAGCGCCTTCTCAAACTGTGGGGGGCCTCTGCGAGACAAACACGACCGTCCACCTCGTACGCGCTGACGTCCGTCTGCTCCGGCAGCAGGCGGCCGCTGGATGTCAGCTCCCTGAAGGCCTGAAGGGAGACGGAGTTCAGTTCCGTGCCTAAACGATGTGATACAGTTCAGTGAGGTGTGGGTTTTACGTGGCAGACTGGCTCCTCCAGGTGGTTTCCCCAGATGTAGATGTGTGTTAGAGTTGTGTTCGCTTCTCTAGCCTGAGCCAAAGACAGCAACCCCTCGGTGCTGATGTTGTTACTCTTGACTGACAGCCTGAAGGACAGAGACACTGTTCAGATCCTACACTGATCAAACAGGCTAAATACTGCATTAACATATTGGACACTTTCTCTTCTGCAGACCTAAAATCAGATCTGGACTCACTCGCTAAGGACGCAGCCTGGGGAGGTGATGGCTCCGCTCAGGTACACGGCGCCCTCGTCTTCGATGCGATTGGACGACAGATCGATGATCTCTAGGGTCGGGTTCTGCTTCAGCACCTCGGCGAGATGGTAAACGCCGTCACGAGTGACACGGTTACTGGGACAACCAAAGTGACAGTAAGATGAAGCAGAGCAAACAGGTGTGTGTGGGGGGGTTGTTCCTACCAGCGCAGGTCCAGGTAGCGCAGACTGTGGTTGGACGTCAAGCCTTCAGCCAGTCTCTCCACCCCAGCGTCCGTCATCCCCGTCTTCCCCAGGTGGAGCTCCACCAGGTGGCTGTTCACCACCAGCATCTCAGAGACGTGCACCGCCCACTCCTCCTGAGAGACAGACGGAGATTCACCTCCAACCTCCACACGCGTCTCGTATCAGTGTGTGTTGGTACCTGGAGGCTGAAGAGCAGCGGTCGGCTGATGTCCACAGAGAGAAGGCTGCTGTTGCTTTTCAACGCGATGGTGAGAGCAATCACGCTCTGAATGCCCTAAAAACCGCAACGGCACAAAAACACAAACATTTTCAGATGATTAGGAAAACACAGACATTTACCCTTATAATAATTACTTGATTTCCACAAAAGCCGGCGAGTTGCTGCGTGTTTACCAGGTCGCAGTCTGCCAGCTGCAGCTCCTGCAGCGTGTCGTTCCCCTGCAGCATGCTGGCCAGATGCATGGCTCCTCTGTTCCCCACTTTATTACCCGACAAGCCCAGAGACAGCAAAGTGCAGTTACTCTGCAGAGAGACGAGCAGAACGAAGGTGTTGCTTTCTGAGGAGCATCTGCAGAATGTGTCCAAGTAAATGAGCGTGAATCTGAACCTGCAGGGTCTTGCTGAGGATTTCGGCTCCAGCCGTCATTATGTCGTTGAACGTCAGGTCCAGAGAGCGCAGAGCTGAGTCCTCCTAAAATAAAGACTCAAAGTTAAACATGAAATATGTTGTCTTTAGTCTTTAAATGATGAGTAATCGCACCTGTAAGAGGCAGGTGAGGTGTCCAATCCCTTCATCGCTTATGTTATTGTATCGCAAATCAAGACCTGTTCACACAAACGTTCAGTAAGCTACAGCAATACCGTAGTTGTTTACAGCTGATCGTTGACTGACCCACCTGTCACACGCGTGTTGTTTTGCAGACATTTGCAGAGAACCAGAATGTCTTCATCTGTCAGCCTCTGAGCGTCTCTCTGTCGATCGTTTCCTGCCAGCGTTAATGTGACATTTCTATAAAACAGATGAATACTTAAAGCAGATATTGATACAGTGAAAAGCCAGCGTTGTACAAATTTAAACCCAGTAGCTGATCTACAGGTGTTTACAGGTGTCTCTGCATCTTTAGTGTATAATGTAATTGAACGCATCACTGGCAGCAGAAGTGTCTTTTTTTCTGAAAGCATTTAAACGCAACATTAGCTCCCAATGCTCGATAGCTTTTAGGTCATTAAGCCATTGGTGGTAATATTTTACTTACTCTTCCATCCTCAACTTTTCCAAAACCTCTACAATGTGTGCGTTCGTTTTTATCTGGTCTTCTGAACACGCGGATTCGTAAACCTCCGCCATGTTTTCGTTGGCCATCGCTAAGTTTGGGTTGCTGTGGCAACAAGGGAGGAAGGGGAGGGGGTGGCGTAGAGGACAAAATAGAAAAAACTCAAACTGGCTAATATTCCACTAACTTTAAAAATTCACGTAGGCCAACACACACTGGGTCGTATCTATTTTCTTGTATTTTATTCTCCTGTGCTGTTGTACAGTTTTTATACAGTAGTGAACATGTTTATGTGATTCACATTTCTGTACAAGTAACGCAGACGTTTAACGAAAGTAAGACCTAAAGAGAAAGAAAAACGTGGAACACTGCAACTTTTATGTTATAGAACGTAGCTTTCTACTTTAAAGCACAAAACATTTTTAAGACCTGAAAGAGCTGCTTTAAAACAAAACTATTTTACATTGTAACAAAAGCCTTAGTTTGCATCATAAATCCACCGGCACAAGTCAAACAGCAGTGGGTGAAACATACCTGGATAAACAACATCATGTCTGGTGGAGCTAAAGGTTTTTATATATACAGCCGCTGTTGGCGAAGCAGTGGCTGAAATGCAGTGGACACAGACGTACTGTAGAGCAGAGAGGCGGGAAGGGACACCATTTATAAAACACTTCCAGCTTTCCAACAAGACTTTATCCAGTAAAGGGAATAAAAAGCAGTGTTACTTAATAAAAAAAACATTGTTTCAAGAAGTTTTCTTTTTGCTTCTGTCATACAACTGTCCTGTCTTTAATTATTTTATGCTTCAAGGCTCTTTTCTGCGGTTTTGATTGAAGTCATTTTGAGTTATTCTGCCTAATAACTGGAACTGGACTGTGGGAATTATTTTATAGCCTAAAAACTTAAATAGGGAAAATAAAAGTTAGCATCAGTTACACCCTTAAAATCATCAGTGATGTTATTGTTCTACTCTAAGAACCAGTCTGTGCCGTGACATGACTCCTGAGAGGACATGCAGATTGATACAGGATCATTTTGCTTGAGTCTAGTCTAATTATGTATCTTTTTTTTTTTTAAACAAAACTTATTATAAAACTACAGTAAAATAATAAATGAGATCTGGCAACAAGCAATCTGATAATGGGTCAAAATGAAAATCACCTCATCCGGAGGTAAACAAAAACAGATTAATCATTCACTGAACAGGAAGTACAGATGTTTATCACAGACTGTAGAGTTACTTGTTGCATGTCAAAGTCTGTTTTATCTGCTGTGGCTGATTCAGACTGTGGCTTGTGTCGTAACCACGGTGACCTCACTGCTGAGGAGGGTTGTTTTCAGTGGTGTCCACCGTCCTGATGATGACGATCTGCTCCAGGCTCTGAGCAGGGGAGGGCGACGGCCGCAGCTGCTCCACCAGAGCGTGGAGGGTATCGGAGTTAATTGTCTGCTCTTGGTCTGCGTCGAAGGTCACCTGGTCGGCGGTGGTGATGTTGGAGTGAACCGGCTCCGGCTTAAAGCTCTCGATAATGTTGGCAGTCGTGCCAGAGGCCGCCTCAGTGGTAGCATCGGCATCAGCGGGGACAGTGTCAGCAGTGACATCGCCTGCAGACAGCGCAGTAGCTTTGGGGTTGGGGGTGGCTGGCTCGGGGTTGGGTGGCTCACCTTCCGGAATGGAGACCAAACCTTTGCTTTCTTGGGAGAGTTTGCTCTGGACGAAGGCCACAGGATGGCTGGAGGCCAGGAGGACGACTGCTCACACACACAAACAAAGTTAGCAAAGAAAACTGACTCTGAGGCGTTTTACTGTTATGGAGACATATTTTATACAGCAGCCCTCCAACAGAAAAGCTCACCAGCTCTGGCTCTCTCCTTGTGTTGCCGCACTTCATCAGCATGAGCCTTCTCCTGGTGTTTGATCATGTTCTTCACGCTGGCAAATCTGTTTCCACACAGCAGGCACTGCACGCCATTGTTTCCCTCTGCAGACACAAACATGACACCATCGTTGACATTCATTGTTTCCTTATATTCAGATATTTTCTTTCACAAAACATTTCTTACTACAGAAACAAACTGAAATCTGCACTGAAAATCTGATGTGATTAAACTCACCTGGGTGGAGTCGTCGCATGTGTTTCTTCAGTTCGGACGAGGTCACAAAACTCGCATCACATTTCGGCTGCGAACATTTATAGGGAGTCTCACCTGCAACACATGAATTCACACACAAATGGTTGTATTTCACTCTATGTTCAGGAAACACAACCTTGGTCCAACCAACGGACTCACTAACGGCAGGTCTAATCACCCTCACCTGTGTGTTTTCTTGCGTGCGCGATGAGAGACGAGGAGACGGAGAAGGACATGCCGCACAGATCACACTGGTACGGCTTCTCCCCCGTGTGTCGGCGCTTGTGATACGTCAGTGTGCTGGACTGTGCGAACGCCTGACCACAGATGTCGCACACGTACGGTTTCTCACCACTGTGCAGTCTGTAGAAAACACCGAGTCAGTGAGTCAAACTGAAGCTAATGACGTAGCGTAGCTAATGTGAGCATTTGCTGCTTTTTTGTTCATTGTAACGTAGAATATTAATAGGTAAACCCTAAGGTTGGCTTAGGGGCAGGCATAGTAATTATAGCACTTCTTAAACACTTCAGTGATCTTCTGTAACGTTTAAAGATGGACAATCTGTGTATACAGACCGAGCAGGGAAGGTACCTGATGTGTATTTTGTAGTTGGACGAGGTAGCAAACTTGAAACCGCAGCGCTCACACGTGTACGGCTTCTCCTCGCCGTGGTGCATTCGGCGGTGGGCGACCAGCTGACACTTCTGAGCAAAACACTTGTCACAGTCGGAACAACTGAACGGCTTCTCTCCTGCAGCAGAGAGAAAGAGGCACTGAGTTACCTGAAGCATTGCAAAGAGGGAAGCCCTAATGTGCTAACCAACTTCCTTCAAAACCCAGAAGTCACTTTTACATGACTGGTATGAGTTGATCCTGCAAAGCTGGATCAGGCACATCTCGTATCATTATCCAAGTACAGCAGTTACTAGTTTGAACTACTCTCCTATTGATTTAGGTCGTTTTGGTCCTTCTGCAGCTTCCCCCACTTCAATAAAAGCTCACCTGTGTGTATGCGCAGGTGTGTTTTTAGCTGAGTGGCTTGTCTGAAGGTCTTGGAGCAGAAGATGCAGACAAATGGTTTCAGCCCCTTGTGGATTTTCTCATGTCTGCGCAGGCTGCTAGCATCTTTGAACACTTTGTTGCACTCTGTGCACGTCAGTGACATCTCATCCATCTCTGATGGATCTTGTTCTCCAGGTTCACCCTCGCCTTCATCGTCATCAGCCCCCAGCGAGCTGCTCTCTTCAGCCTCCTCCATAGTACTCTTCCTGGGTCTCCCCCTACCTCTCCCTCTGCCTCGCCCTCTCCCCCGGCCTCGCCCTCGGCGTCCCTCCCCGCTGCTCAGTCGTAGTTTCTTGGAAGGAGCCTCTTCACCATGTGAGGGGCTCCAGTCTGCTGAAGTGTCTCCAAAGTCCTTCACGCTTGTATCAGAATCTTCCAAAAACGGATCTTCACTTGTAAAACCAGCTCTTCCTCTCCCCCTGCCTCTTCCTCTTCCCCTGCCTCTGTAGCTCTGGGTTTTGGTGGGGGCATCGGCTGAGCTGCTGGGCTCCACCTCCTCCCCACTGAAGCTCTTGGGTCTTCTGCCCCTCTTCCTGCCCTGTCCTCGTCCAACACTCTTTGGTGTTGTGGGCATGTATTCTTCTTCAATTTCCTCTTTCCACCCCTCTTCCAAATCAAAAATTTTCATATCACCACCCTTCTCTTGGCCTTCCTTCCCCTCTTCATGGCTGTCTCCTGGAATGGAGATGATAGACAGGGCAACTGGGGAACTGGGGCTGCCAGGAGAACCCGGACTGGGAAGAGACATATCCGTTTCTTTATCGGTCTCTGTTTTGTCCACCTCAGTCCAGTGGGGCGTTTCCTCTAGATACTTTGTGGCCTCAGACATTCCCAAGAACAGAGCTGCTCGACGTACAGCTGCTTGTCTGGTGCTGAAACCATAAAATCCAACATTTTACTTGTCTGGATGATTTTATACACCATTTTAAAACATCACAAGGTATATAAAACAAGTTCTACCTGCTGAGGTTCATCTGTCCTGTGTAGATAAACTCCAACAGCTTCTCCAGAGCGTATCTGCTGACCTTGTCAGGGTCCAAGGTCGTGACATCTTGACCCTTTTCAGCCTGGGAGGAGAAGTACTTGCTGAATGCAGCCAGGATGTTGCGGTGAGCTCTGAATTCCACATCTTTCACCATTATAGTTATGTCACACAGGAAGTCCATCTCCCGCTGCTGATGTAAACGCTGTAATAGCAGCTTCCCATGGTTGGTGACATGAGCCATTTCTGCTGCTGTTTAATAATTATTTCAATGATTAGTAAAACGAGATTCAAATTATATGATGAGTTGGACAATGCTGTTTGTTTTTATTCTGTTTAGGCTAAAAGTGACTCAAAGAAAATTGAAGGATCAGACTTCACAACAGGACCTTTTAGCACAAGATGCTCCAGCGTTGCCGAGATGAATAAAACTTTATTTTCAGAGCTGAAACTGTCTGTTGAGCACAAGCTCATATTGACACCAATTAATATTGCTCATCTATACGTGTTCAAACACGCGAGGCAATGAATGCAACATCATTTTCAACATCTCTGGGCTCATTGAAGGAGTTTTTGAACAACAGAGGAATATGAATAAACAGACAGTGACTGTTAGTTGGATACATGCAACGTTTGTCTCTTTTCACACTTAGTTAAACTACAAACTTTCGCCAGACAGAATCACTCTTACCTGCTGAAAATCCAAAGTCGGTGCTATAAAAAAACACACAAAGGTGATCCATTAGTTAACTTCAACTAATGCCATAAATTATGTTTCTGTGACCATTAGTAATAAACCAGAAACTTACTCTCAATGTGTCAGTGATCCTGAGAAGTTCACCTCCTGTTGTTATGCATGCAAACGATAGCATTACAACATGGAAGCAACGACCATTCAATGAGTTAAAAATGAGTCAAAGCAGACGTTTAACGGCTAAAATGTCCTTTAATAAGACATAATCCTCCAGCAGGAGCCTTGACAGGTAAGATAGAGAAACAGTTTTGGAAAATAAAAGCTCCCGACGCCTTCACGACTAGGCCTCCGGGTCTGGCTAATGCTAGCAACGGCGTCGTAGATCGATTAAAATGACCTTTGGCGCTTCTTCGCCATATCACACAGCTTTATGAAGACTGCACAGGTCAGCTCGTAGGTGGTTGTGGTCCTTTCGTGAGCGCCAAGAGCAGATAGTTTAAGAAGCTAAAGCTAACTGGTGTGGTTATGCTAAAAAGCGCGGAAAACATTGTGCTCTTATTTCGAAGGTTTCACGCTTTCTGCCGGCGGTGTCGATGAAGTTGGCACAAAATGCCAGAAACGTCCGTTTCGCACGCGAGTCGTGGAAACAGCTCGTATGCTACAATAAACGCGTCCGTTAAAAGCATTAAGTCGATTCAAAGCAAAGTAAATAAAAGCAGAAAAGTACCTTCTAATATCCGTGATCTCCAGCCATTATCCCGTGACGTCGGGAGATCCCGCGAGACTTCACCGTTTATCAAAGCGCCTCAGTGAGGTAAAGATGGGGAACGCCACGCGTGGACAACGGGCGGAAATGAGATACGGTTACTATCTGCAAACCTTTTTGCTTGAAGGATTTTCTTTACACTGCGGTTAAACGCTGTTTCATTAACAGGTTGTAATAGGTCTTTGCTGCGTCAAACCACAAAGGATCAGCTTTAAACTTTAAACACTGAAAATATCACAAATTGAATCCTTAATTTGTAATATTTGCATTTACAAGTTGCAGCTAAACATCTAATTGCTGTTTCACAGTAGTGCAATATCATAATTCTATGATCATTATCTCACCCTGTGGACAGCCACAGAGATGACTGCTATAAAAACACGTTACTTGTAATAAACAGTTAACATGGCTTCTTGTACTAAAGTGTGCTAATAAACCTGAAAGTCGCCTTCAGGGTGAGTGTGTATCTTTGCTGGGTTGTTCAGTGTTTTCCTGGTAAGTCTTCTACCTGCAGAGGCGTTTAAAGCCCTGCAGGGAGCGTGTAATGGGAAGGTAACGGACTTGAATATTGCATGATGTCTCTCCACATCTCTGCCTATTTCCCTGCCAGGAGGCTCGCTCCTGTTATTATGCTGCTCCACCATTGATTGCTTAGGTTTAATGTTCCTTGACTCTCCCACAGACTCAATCACGTTACAACCTTTGTAATGTGAATTCTCAACTCTTCACAAATGAGTCATGCCTAAGAAGCATAATGTTCTGCCCTGGAAGCGTTTCAGCTGGTAAAGCCATCAGTGAGGCAGCATCCTGCAGCCGTATTTAATGATGACAGGTAATGAAAGTTTCAACATGTGAATGGACTGAAGCACCGAGGGACCAAACCAGAGCCAACCTCTCTGCCTTGCACTGGGAAATGTGGATTTAATTTCACCGACGTGTACAATATGTGTGAAGTACTCAGGAAATCAGCTTTTGAATGTAATCCCTTCAAATGCACATTAAGAATCAGCAAGTAATTCTCTCCCCGGAGAGATTATAGAAGCCAACCAAGCTCCTGAACCTCTGTACAAATATATTATTTTTCTTGCTAGAAAGACAGTTGAATGAATAAAAAATGACACACGAGTTAAAAGACACACTGAGCACCTGAAGGGAGGCAACAGAGTAATAGGTAACACTAAAAAAAGCCAAATATTAAAGTGAGATGAAACGAATGAAGTTAAACTCCTCTATCGACTGTTTCCACTACACCTGCTGGGCCACACATACCTGTTTAACCTGTATCGTCCACAGACCAGTGAACACACGCACGCTGAGAAATGTGACACGGAAAAAGACACATGGAGGCTGTTGATGTTTACAGTTCGCTGTAAAGAAAGACACAGGTTTTACGAAACCAGCAGGTACGACTGTTGTCACAATGACGTGTTCTGCACGACTGCTGCAAAACATCCCTTCACAGAAGCGAAAACAGCGATTTCTGACATTAGAGGGGTGACATTTATGAATGAAGGCACAACTAACAGTAACCAGTAAAAAGGCTGAGCATGTTCTGAGCATGTTCACCCTTTTACGGGAAGTAGAAAAGCAAAAGCTGTCAAACAAGTGAGTTCAGTCTGAGTGAATGAGACGCGTTGACCTTTCCTGACAGCGGCGTAGAGCTGCCGTCGCTGCAGGCATCCGCTCTGGCCTGACCACAGACAGTGACAACCACGGTCCCCAAAAACCAAATTCAATAAAAAACAGCAATTTCTTTATTTTTATAAAGCCTTTTAACAGGTAACTTGCAAATCACTACATTTTTTTCAAAAATATTTAATATAATTTAAATAATACTCTACACATTCATCACAAACAAAACAACTGCCCAACTGCGTTTATCGCTGATAGAATGAACTTTGTGTAAACGCAGCAGTAGTAATAGTGTGTTTGCATTATTTGCTGTGGACTCTGTGGCTGCATTGTTCCACTTCTAAGAAAAGCATAAGATGCAAATGATGAGCTGAGGGGACCATAAAACGAGATCAGCGCGACAGAGGCTCCAGCTGCTGAGGCTCGTTGCAGGTTTTTGCTTCAGCTGCTGGACCGATGCTGCTCCAGCTCCAGCTGTGCTCTCGCAGCTTCTGCATGTGAACGAATGCCTTCGGGCTCTGGGTGAATGTGCGTAGGCGTGAGATTGTTTGAATGTGAGATAACATTCAGTGAGCAGAGCAGCTGTGTATCCAAGGAGGAGGCTGCAGACGTGGCTCAGGGAGGGAAAGCGCTCAGTGCTTTTATTTAACGATGGCTGGCACCTGCATTTTATTCTGTCTGAGCTGGGCCCAACCTCTGCACAACCTTGATGAGCAAACATGACGTCCTGTGAATGAACGGCCCAAAACACAAGCAGTTTGCTGCTGTCTGTGTCCATTTCATCATGTATGTAGACGTAGCCTGTTTTTCATTTGCTGGATTTCTTTCTGAGCTGTAGATGGATGATGCTTTTCAGCCGGTTAGTGTTGGCGAACAGCTTTTAGAGGAAATAGACTCATTTCCTTGAATTCAGTATTTTTTGTGGAGAGGAGGAATCGGGTCCAGCTCCACAGGAGTCTGTGCTCACTGGTTTTGCTTCAGCCAACAAAACTAAACAACATTTTATTATTTCCTGGTCTTTGCTGACCTTATGCTGTGGCCCTAACAGGTACCAGCCAGGATGGAGCCACAGCCCCTCCGTTAGCAGACCCTCCAGTCATAGCATGAAAAACCTGATTAATCTCATTCTGAAATTACCAGAGCTGCCATGTTACACGAGAAGCGGCCTCGTTGCAGAGCAGCCGACTCCAGGCAGCAGCTTCTGTCTGTGGAGACGTTCTCACGCCGCCTCTGACCTGAAACACTGCAAGTTAATCAGTTTCTCTTCAGAAGCTACAGAAGTTTCAGGCGTGGTTTACAGAGGAAGCCTGTCTGCGACCAGCTCAGTCAAGTTAGACGCACAACAGCAGATCATCCTATCCGGCGATTTGCTGTCCAAAATAAAGCTCGCGTTTGAGTGGATTTCTTTATTTTATTTGTTTATAATAGATACATTCAAACACTGGACACGTGACGAAATAATAAACACCCATGTTAAATGAAGTTAAGTTAAGTGAAGTCTAAACGTCCCTGGGCACAAACAAACGTCTCCTCCTGCTGCTGCAGAGAGTTTTATTTTGAAGTACACCTACAGGAAGCCGGGTCACTAGTGCCGGTTTGACGGTTCTGGTGGTTTTTGGCTGCCGCTGCTTCGCCGCGCCTCCACACGGTCACACCACCGACCTCTGTTCACATCAGTTCACATCAGGAGGTAAGAACAAGCTTCACTCCGCCGACCTGACCCGCGTTGATGCGCGAGCCTTCCGCCGTGTTCCGCTCGGTGAAGTTCGCTCGCGCTGTGGCTGCGCTAGTGCGTTAATTTGCGCACAGTTGCGCGTAAAGTTTGTGCGTGTGTAGTGATGCGGTGGCGTGAAACGGCGCTGGCGGCGTTGTGGGAGCTTTTCTAATACTGGGGTCCTGAAGGGATCCGGTTGCGCATCCAGCTGCTGACCGCCCGGACTGTCCGCAGCCCGGGGGTCGGGGATGTGATTGAAAACCACGGAACCAAGCTGTGACCTGGGTCGTGGAGGTTCCTCAGACCTGCGGTGATGAATGTGCGTCGGCTGAGCTGCACAGTGTCACAAGTCGGTTGTTCCTTTTTCCACCCCCTCCGCTTTACATTGCAGTTAAGCCAAACATGAACCACTTCCTCCAATCACACACACATTCATCACCTTGTGTGACAACAGTCCGTCCGTGTGTGGCGTTTAAAACACAGCCTCCATGAAGGGGCCGATGTTCAGTTGCATCCCACGAAGCTGCGGATCAACTGAACCTCGCTGTGTTATTTATTTTGTGAGCTCTTACGCAGCAGTAAAGCAAAGGATCCTTCAGCAGCTACTGAATGGTTCACATTCTGATTTGGATCCTTGTGACTGAGAGCAGTAAAAGCTGAAAGTCATCATGAAGCTCAGTGAGTCGCATCACGATCACAAGTTTTAAACATCTGGACTCATTTTCTCTCAGGAATCATGTTTTCTGCTGGTTTGGAGGTTTGATCCAAACCTATGGCACCTGTCGCCATGGTTACTGATGTTGGACGGATTTAGTTTGCTGAATTTAAGCTGTAGCTTCGGTTTGTCATACAACCTGAATTTGAACGGAGCAGTTTTGGGTCAGTTTTGATTCTGTTTGTGCTCATTTTAGTTCATGTTTATGTTTTTTTGGTGGTTTTGGGCTTTTTGCGCATCTCTTGCATCTCTGCTGTGGAAATGTAATAAGAACCCAACAAGTGGTTTCTCTGGCAGCAGGAAGAAGAAACCTTGACTTGTTTTGAAACCGACTGACTGTCTTGACACGTTTCCTCCTTTCATTCTTTGGGTGTTTTTATTAGCTTTTGATTCTGTCTGTGTTCTTCATATATCGGCATGTTGCAGCTGCATCACCTCACATGATGTTATAATTTCCTCCTTCCTCTTGCGTCTAAAGTTAGATTTCATTTACGGTCGTCTGAAGAGAGAGAGAGAAAGGCCTTCAAGGATGAACGGGTAGATTTATTCTGGGTGGACATGCAGAGCTGCTACGTGGCGTCCTGTTGCTAATGTGTGGCTCAGCTGAGGCTGGCGGATGGGCTCAGGTCTAGTGTTGTTGTGCACAGGTTGGATGCCGTCTGTGTGTGTTTAGTACAAAGACCAACACACCCTCAAAGTCAATTAGCACGCCCATGGTTTGTAGGATCCATAAACACACACACGCAGAAGGTGGTGGGTGTGTTTGCCTTCTCTGTAAATCACCTCACACTCAGACTGGGGAACACATTTACAGTTCATGCTGTGAAGAGCCAGAAGCCAGTGAGTGTCTCTCCAGCTCCGGTAGAAATGAGCCGGTCAAGCAGAGCACGCCCTGATTTCTGCCCGTGTGACGGCGCTCAGAGCTGCACAGATAATCGTGTAACAGATCACAGGTTAGACCTTGACTGCGCCGACGTCTCCACTTAAATTAGCTTCAGTTGATTTGTCTTTAGCCTCGTCTGCCTCTGAAGCACATTCGATTACATGACACTGGACGAGATCAGATTCCGCGACGTGACGACAGTTCTCACTACGTGGCTGCTTAATGAAATAATATAGTGAGTTTACATTCTCCACACTCAGCAGCGAGGAATGTGCAGACAAACAACCGCAATCCACCTGGTGCAGACAGCGTCCAGCTGCTTTATTGTTGCTGCAGTTGTGAAACAGGACGAGACCCAGAATCACCCGGAACCAGAAAACTCCCTGAAATCAAAGGGCTGAAAATCTGCAGCTTGATCATTTCGGCTCCTTCCTTCATCCCAAGGTGAACGTCACTCCCCACCCAGATCCCCTCGTCTCCCGTTAGCTGTCGGTTGTGTACATTATTTACCACGTTGATCGCGTTTCTTCGTGATGCTCGTGCTCCGTGTCGACCTGCTTTCCTGTAAACCTTGGTCGTTTGCTTGTGGTCCCAGATTAGACGAATCTTGGGTCCCATCAGATCGTGTGGTTTTAATTGTGTGTTTCTTTCTCTGTGTGGAACATGTGGTTTCTTGCTTCAGTGTCGCATGTTGTCATAGGGCACAAGTGGTAAGAATAAGCAGCACTGAAACCGACTGCACATATGTACATTATAAATAGGTCTCACATAATATCCATGCACTTCGGTAGTGGAGCTCGAGGCGCCGTGTTTTCGGGTCGGCCCGTTCTCACCAGTCTTCAAGGAAGTTCTTCAAATTTTGCACAAGCGTCTACTGTGGCTCCTGCAGGAACTGATTTGAGTTTGACCGTGACCTCATGTCTGTCACGTTGTCTTTCTCCTGCAGGGAACCTAATTGCGTTTAATTGGACTCATGCTTGGCAGAGATGCTTGTAAACAGCAGCTCGACGGCTTCGTGGCCCGTGAAGCGCCGTCCTAATAATAAGTGGTAGGCCACAAACACATTTAGATTTTTTATCAAACTGTTTCATTTGGAGAACTCAACGGTGAAACAGGGTGAACCAGCTTGATTTGTGGCGATGGAGATGTTTACATGAGGCATTTTGCTCCATCCAAGACCAAAAATGTGTTTGTTAGGGGAACAAAATTCTTAATGAGAGTTGAATTGTGCTATTGTTAGCTTCCTCCTGAATCTCATAAAGCGAAGCGTTGTGGTGCTGGATGCCTAGAATACTGAACTGAAGCATCAGATCATCTGGTCAGACTGAAGGATGTGTTGATGCTGGCGTCATGTCGAGATCACCTGAAAGACACTAAGAAAAACGTCACTGCAGACGCCGCACAGAAACAAACCGTGTTATCTGTCCTCACATCAGACGGAGGAAGTCTGCTGCCAAACGTTCTGGACGATGTCATGTTGCCTTTATATCAGAGAAGAGTGTTAGAGGAATATATGAAGCCTGAGATGCAGCACGATCAGCGTTCAGACTGGCCTTGTTTACTTCCTGAGACGCTTTTAGCTGCAATCTTCATGCAATCTTCAAAGAGGAAGTTAGATTTCTGTTCCTTGGTGAACACATCTTGGTGCATTAGTCTTGCTTCGGTGCAAACTGACTGGACTGTAGAATCGTCGCAGATGATTGGGTCTCCTTGCTTGAGTAAAGACGATGCCGTGTTTCCCATCACACATGCTGTGCGAGGTGCATTTACCTGCGCGTCCAGATACAGTCCGGGACGCTCTGAGCTCTGGTGCAAAGTTCACATTTGATTTCTGACACAGCAGTGCAGAATCGCACACAGGTGTCGGTTCTGTTTGTATCTCACAACTTGTGGTATAAAAAGGTTGTTGCATTGGATTCAGCTGCACAGGTGTCCCTAATAAAGTGGCCAAAGACAAAGCTTGTCCTCTGTGTTGCTGCAGGAGTTTTCACACATACTCAGGAATTTGAGCGAGCTCATTGTTAAACCCACAGACTCTCAGTAATATTCCAATCGACCAGGGGCACCTGAGTTTAAGAAACGCTATTGAGTCTCCTGTTGCCAAGCATTTCCCCAAACTCTCTGCATCATTTTCACGCCTGAACACTAATCATTAGCACCTTTTGGTTGGTTTCCAAACCTGAACACAGGAGCAAGAAAACAGGTTTTATACCACCAAGGCTCAGAACAGTCGATTGGGGGTTTCTCCTCTTTGTGATGTCATAAAGGGGCGGTGACATAGAAATATGGTGAATAATTGTAGTCCCAGTGTTCATTCAGTAAGCGATAACGGCTTAAAGCAGAGCCGGTCACTAGGTGGCGGCGTCATGGCGGGTTGGTTGTTCAGCTGTGGTCAGTCAGGTTAGTCAGCTGGCGCCGATCTGTGGCTTGACTCGCTCTCCACGTGTGTTTCCTCAGTTATTCCTGGCCTCCGGCCATTTTCCTGCCGCAGCACAATAGCAGCTGTGTATTAGGATGAAAACCTGTTTGTTCAGGAGACAAATCGTGTAACGACTGTGGACGAGGTCTGGCTTCAACACAGCAGCACGTTTGCCTTTTAAAGGCGCTGAGCCCTCGTTCATGTGGCTTAATTATAAAGTGGCTCCACGTGGTAATTGTAATTTTCCCTCCAGAGGGAAGCAGCTGCTCTCTGCTAAACTGGACAGGCTGACGCGTCTGACGGCGAGATCAGCCATTAAGCTGCCAGTCGAGGGTAATTGTGACGTAACGGGAGGCAGAGTTCAAGGCCAGTGAGCCGGGAGCAGCTCAGCACGGCTTCACATGAGGATGAATGACAAACCATGATCTGATTTGAGTTGATGCCAGTTTCCTCAGCGATGAGGAGCAGCATGTGCAGACCTGTGTGGGCATAGTGGGTTGTTCTTCATTCTACTTGCCTCATCGCCGCTGCCCTCCACATTCCTCACACATCGCACTAGATGTTCATCTCATGCTGAGCCAAGCTTCAGCAGTCGGGGCCCAAGTGCGACCTTGGCTTCAGGTCGAAGACGTTAACGTAGCAAATGAAGCAGTTTGGCAGACTCATCTTAAAGCACGAGCCGCTGCCGAGAGCTGCGTGGGCCGGTGTGGGTGGGAGTCTGAATAGAATGACAACCGTGAGTCACATCAGGGCGGCAGCTGCTCACAGAAGTTCACAGCGAGCTTTGCTTCTCTGTGAGGACGACCGATGGAGCCGCGTTGATGCTGCTTTGTTTCCACTGCAGCTCGAATAAAAACGAGTCCTGCGTCGGTGCTGGAAGGCGATGGAGGCGTTGTTGTGTTGGAGAAAGGTTGGTGACCCCTGTAACGCAGACAGGGAGCCCCTACCTCCTCTCTGATTGGCTGTCCCCTGGCTCTTTAAAGCGTCTCCTCCCCTCCTGCCATGTCCCGCCCAGCTCAGCCTTCACCTGATGTGTCTGTGTGGCAGCTGCAGTCTGCTGCCGCCCTCCCGACTGACACAGCTGCTGTGGACTGGGTGTTCTAACAGAGGGACAGGGTGATGGTGACGAAGAGGATGATGGGCTTCCCTCAGCCTCCGCAGGCTCAGGTCAGTGGATCTGTTGTCTGGACCGGTTTGCTAGTCCACCTTAAATCCACCAAAGGCTCCTTAATGGAAGAGAAGAGTAGACGAGCGCTGACACAGTCTGTGTTTCGTTCATTCGTCGTGTGATGTCAGTGCTGATAACGTCAGTCTCTCAAAAGACGGGAACCAAACAAAGAACCAGCAGCAATGTGAGAAGACTTGATCTCAGATTTCTGCCCAGTGTCGTCCACATTCATCCTTTTCCCAGATTTCTTTCTCCTCCTTGTTTTTACTTCCCTGGCGCCAACGTTCACACACTTTTCATTTCCCCTTCACAGTTTGAAACCAGCGTCCTGGAAATGGCAGCGTCTTCCTTCTCGCTGTGGTTGGTTGTGGTGTTTTCAGGAGGAGGAAGTGAAAGCAGACAAACCACATTCACACCACAAGAAAGAAAACCTTCTAAAAGTTCACTTTTTAAGCTTAGATGTTTTCCGGCCGGAAATACATCAAGCATGAGGTGTCGCTGCAGTAGATCGTTGACTTTGAATTGGATCTGTTTCATTGATTAACATCCTTCACATCAGCTTTCAAAACTGGCGTTTTAGCTTTTTTTTCGGCAGCGCATCCATTCAATAATTTTTTCCCGGCTGCTGTGATCTGAGGCAGCCGAGACACTAATCCAAACAACAGGATTAGCAGAGTGATGGTGTGTGTGAAAAACACAACCATCAGTGTTTGTAGGTTTATGTTTTCAAATAAACTAACCCAGAAACATGAATGTGATGTGGAACAAACCCTCCAGCAAATATGAAGCAAAGAAGCCGCAGCAAGAACCTGTAGTGTCTCCGCTGGATTCAGATCTTTCTCGCTTTGTTTGTGTTGTTGGCGTGGCCGATCATGTCCCACTGTTTCTTTCAGTCAAAACGCTTCTCAACTCATGGCTCCGTCTCACTGATTAACCCAGATCGCAGGTTTAACTTCGCCATCCTCTTGCCTCTTCCTACCTGTCTCTCCAGGTGAGCCCTGGGCTCCGGACTGAGTGTTAGCCATGCTGCGGCAGTCGGACCCGTCCTCCAGCACCCTGCAGCTGGTTGCCAACGATATGACCGGCATCATGGAGAAACTGGACACCCGTGAGCTGGACCTGGGAGATGGAGACTACGACACAACAGACACCAACGCTCCAGGTTTGTGCTCATTATCAGCGCAGCCATAATCTTGCATGGAAACAACCGATTTGTGTTTTCATCTGTGATCTTTCATCTGCTTCCTTCTTCTTTCAGCGGAGCATTTGCCTTTCAAAGCGATCTACCACACGGTGGGTTTCAAGGACCCTGAGGCCAAAGTCTTCCTGTCCTTACCGATCACTGCTAAGATCTTGGAGGTGGAGCGGTTCACGTCGGCTCAGGACCGCTTCAATGTCACCAACCAGAGGAGCGTCAACAAGGTGCAAACCGATTATTAGCTTCCAAAAACTGGGCTACGGCTAAGAGAAGTCAGATCTGCCAATTAGCTACTAAAAGCTTTTTAAGTAACTCGAGCGTCTGCTGTGTGTCCAGTCGATGCCGGCGGTTTTTAAGATCGAGCTGAAACACGGCGAGTTCACGTGGGTGGTGAAGAAGAAGGAGAAGCACTTCATGGATCTCCACAGGGAGCTGAGGACGTACAAGACCTTCATGAAGCTGCCGCTGCCGTCACGCAGGTAAACACAGCCACGCTTTCCTTCTGGACGCGGCTTGAAGGGCGAACTGAACCGACAACCCCCTTCCTCTCTGCAGTCACACAGTGAAGAGGAAAACGGTGGCGAGGAGCGGGGAGAGGCAGATGCCCAACCTGCCCAGAGGAGGAGGAGAGGAGCTGGACAGGGAGGGACAGGTGTCCAGTCGCAGGGTACGTCGCCGGTTCAGCTCTGTTCATAGCTGATCAACTGTACAGACTCTGATGTTTGTCCAATGTGCTTTTGTTCCAGAAACAACTGGAAGATTACCTGAATAAGCTGCTTAAGATGCCAATGTACAGGAACTACCACGCAACGGTACAGAGCAGCCTGACCGTGACCTTCTGGGCTGAGCGAAAAGGCGTCAGTTTGACTTTTGTCCGTTTTGTGTCTCAGATGGAGTTCATCGAGGTTAGTCAGCTGTCCTTCATCCATGACCTGGGACCAAAAGGCTTGTAAGTGTGCTCAAACATTTGAAAAGGTGGTGTTTGACTTCTTCAAACTGGCACCGTACGACAACCTTCGCTTTTTGCGTCTTTTAGAGAAGGAACGGTGCTGAAGCGATCCGGCGGCCATCGTATCCCTGGAATCAACTGCTGTGGTCACAGCAAGATGTGCTACCGCTGGTCCAAACGGTCAGTCTGCCCTCGTGCCCTGTGATTTAGGAGCAGGTGGAAGTCCAGGCGTAACATTTCTGACGGTGTGTGAGAGCAGGTGGCTGGTGGTTAAGGACTCGTTCCTGCTCTACATGAAGCCGGACTCGGGCGCCATCTCCTTTGTGATGCTGGTGGACAAAGAGTTCAGCATTAAGATGGACTCCAAAGAAACGGAGACCAAACATGGCGTCCGCATCGACAGCCTGTCCAGGTCTGTGACGCCTTTAGGTCATTTGTTGGCACGTTCAACACTTAATGCGGGTTCCCGCAGCTTGGTCACCCGCTGTGTGCTCTGGTAGGTCTCTGGTGCTGAAGTGCAGCAGCTACAGACACGCCCGCTGGTGGGGCCAGGCCATCGAAGGCTTCGTCAAGAAGCACGGCTCGGCTTTTCTCACCGACCACCGCTTCGGGTCCTTTGCCAAAGAGAAAGACAACATTCCTGCCAAATGGTAACGTTGCTACGCCGTGACGCTGTTTCTTTGTATTTGGTTCTGCAGAGAGTCCAACCTTTAGATCCGTCCGTCAGGCCTGGACGAGGCCTGGTCTAGTTGGAGTACGAGCTTTCGGGTTGTGGGTGTCAGACTGGAGTAACCTGACACAAAAAGAGGGAAAGTGAGCCTGGCCTGCTCATCACCTGTCCCCCGCTGGGCAACACTACACCGCCTGAGACAGACGAGTGTGTGTGTGTGCATAATAACTAGAATATCCACTCAAGAGAAGACGGACAGATTGAAAGTGAGAGGGGAAGCGCGCGCCGGGCGTGTTCTGCTCGTTTGTGATGTTTGTCTGTACTGGGTTGTCTCCAGGTACGTGAATGGGAAGACGTACATGGAGGACGTGGCTGACGCTCTTGAAGAGGCAAAAGAGGAAATCTTCATAACCGACTGGTGGTGAGTGTGTGTGGCCTGGGTTTTCTTGTCCGTGTGCAGCGAGTGCACTTGGCGGTCACCTCTAGAGGAGCTTTTCTGGTCAAACGGATCAGTTACAGCCTGAGGCTCAAACTACTGTTACACTAGTACAGATACGCGTATCAGTACTACTACTGATGGTACTCGAGTGCTTTGCCGGAGTGGAAGCATAGTATCACAGAGAAATGCTCCAGAATATCATCACAGTTGTGACATGACGCAAAGGCTTTGAAACTCGTGTATCTCGTGGTGTGTCGCTGCACAGGTTGAGTCCAGAGATCTTCCTGAAGAGGCCGGTGGTTGAAGGCAACCGCTGGCGCCTGGACTGCATTTTAAAACGCAAAGCGGTGAGCAGCACTTATCCTGAAACTGCTTCAGCTTGGCTAACTAAGCGCGGTGAAGCATGCAGACGTGTCCAGGAATCACGTGGGTTTGGGCTTCATGTTCTGTTCAGGGTGTGTGAAGATGCTTTCTGTATCCACAGCAACAAGGAGTGCAGATCTTTGTGATGCTGTACAAAGAGGTGGAGTTGGCTCTGGGCATCAACTCAGGATACAGCAAGAGGACCCTGCTGCGCCTTCACCCCAACATCAAGGTGAGTGTCACGTTCCCTGGGGTCGTCCTGCACGTGTTCCCTTCTGGCTGTGTGAAGTTGGGTTTGGTTCTCCAGGTGATGCGTCACCCAGACCACGTCTCCTCCACCGTCTACCTGTGGGCGCATCACGAGAAGATTATTGTCATCGACCAATCGGTGGCCTTCGTGGGCGGGATTGACCTGGCGTATGGACGCTGGGACGACAGGGAGCACCGGCTGACGGACATTGGGAGCGTGACGCTGGAGCAGGTCCCACGCGGTCGTTGTTTCTGGCACTTAAACCTTTTGGACTCATTGGTCTGCATCTCACAGCTGCTTCTCTCTAACCCCCCAGACGAGACCCGCTCCTTCGTCTGACGCCGAGCCCGCCAGCAGCAGAAGGGGCGTTTTAACGGTGTCGGACTCGGTGGAGCAGCCCAGGCTGAGAGGTCTCGGCAAGGCCAGGAGGAGCAGGTTCAGCATCAAGAGACACCTGCAGAAACATGGTCTGGCCCAGGCTGACAGCGACAGCGACCTGGAGGTGGAGGAGAGTGAGTAGAACGCACCTGACCGCACTAAGACGTTTCTGGGGCCTGTGGTCCAGTGTTTGGGAGGAGAGTGTGACGAAACCTGTCGCTCAGCAGCCGTAGCTTGAACTTCTGCCGCCGTCTCCGTGTCTGTGGCCGCTCTGTTTAGGTTGGTCCAACAGCGTCGGCAGCCAGCACAACCTGATCCCCAGCAGGCTGGCCGAGCTGAGGGCGGCCGCCCCCGTCGGCCAGTGTCAGGCCGGTGAGTCGGCTGCAGACTGAGGGGTCTCGGCCCTGCAGCCCGTGTGCTTTTGTGTGGCCGTGATCCTCAGCGATCGTCTTCAAGCTCTGTGTGTGAGCTTAAAGACTCTGAAGAGTCTGTCGGTCAGTCAGAGGCAGAACGAGAGACGTGCAAACAAGAAGGAAGAATAGAAGAACTGAAAATAATGTTTACGCTATGTCTGCTGTAAACCCGACGCAGCGGGTTCTGATCATCCTGAGGACAGTTGCTGTTTGTTCTCCAGGCTCATCTTTGTTTAAACTGCTGATGTGATAGATGGGAACATGAGATGAATGCGAGGCAAACAGAGGCCCTGTAAACAGCAGTGATCCGCAGGAAGGCTGCAGCTTCCAGAGCTTCCTGATATATTTTAATGTGCAGTGACAGTGAATTGAGTTTACACAGAACCAAGTGCGTCTTTCTCACCTCTTCATTCTTTAAACATCCATAGTGAACCATAAAAACGTTATTACTGCACCTGTACAGGCTGCTTCAACCCAACACAGCACATCTCTGTATGTGTACCTAATAAAGTGAGCAGGTCATTTAGACGCTGTTTACTGTGCGTCGGAAGGATCTGAACCGGATCTGGACCTGCTGCCCAGCCTGGGTGTTGCTGCTGTGTTCTGATGTCGGTGTGTGTTTCAGGAAGCGGTTCGATGCGCAGTCTGCACACCGGCGTCGGGGAGCTGTTCGGAAACACGCGCTTCTGGCACGGGAAAGACTACTGCAACTTTGTGCACAAGGACTGGATCCAGCTGGAAAAACCTTTCGACGGTGAGCACATCGTGGAGCCGACGCCCCGCACGCTGCCGACGCAGCCCGTGTCTCACCCGCCGCTCTTCTGCTGTTCTTAGACTTCATAGACCGGCACACGACTCCCAGAATGCCGTGGCATGACATCGCCTCAGTGGTTCATGGGAGGGCGGCTCGCGATGTGGCCAGACATTTCATCCAGCGCTGGAACTTCACCAAGGTCAGAGGTCACGGCGATGTTGTTTAGCGCTAGGTGGGAGACGAGCGCAGCGCCAGACGGGGGCGGTTCGTCCAGCTGTGTTTTCATTTCCGTTCCTAGTCTGACTCTTTCCCTCTATCTGTATCAGCTGGTGAAGCCAAAGTACAACAGCGCGTCGTTCCCGTGTCTGCTGCCTAAGTCTCACACCACTGCGGGAGAACAGCAGTACCAAGTACCCAACAGCGTCCAGGCCAGAGTTCAGGTTGGTACGACACGGAGCGTGTGATGCTCACCCTGAGCCTCGCCTCATTGGGCCGCGCGCCGTTTGCCTCTCGTCTCTCAGATCCTGCGCTCGGCCTCCGACTGGTCCGCCGGCATCAAATACCACGAGGAGTCCATCCACGAGGCTTACGTCCATGTCATCGAGAACAGCCAGCACTTCGTCTACATAGAGGTCTGTTCAGGACGCGCTGTAAAGCCATCAGCTCTCGGCACCACGGCTTTGAAAACTGAAGGAGCTTCGACACAGTTTGACCCTGATCATATTTATAACAGAGAGACTCGTAGAGGTTTTTCAGTTTCCTGTGTGGCTGTAAAAAGCAGACCTGGGATCAGCTTACACGAACCTTGTTGTCTTGTCCTTCAGAACCAGTTCTTCATCAGCTGCGCCGACAACAAACACGTCTTCAACCGGATAGGAGACGCCATCGCTCAGCGCATCATCAGAGCCTACAGGTAACACACAGCTTTTATCAGGTGTTAATCAAACGAAATGCTGCTGTGTGTATTTATTCTGCACTTATTAAAATGATTTCCCAGAAACACACACGCACAGACAGATAACCTTGGCAGATGTGATCCTGTGGCTGTGTACTGTGGCTTCAGATGGTTGATGAATACCCGGTCCAGCCTCCAAGACAACATAACGTGACCTCTGACCTCTGTGCCTGTAGCTCGGCCTTTGCTGAGGTGTTCTGTGTGTGTTTCTGCTCTGCAGGGAGGGGACCCGGTACAGGGTGTACGTGGTGACGCCTCTGCTGCCGGGCTTTGAAGGAGACATTAACACCGGTGGGGGCAGTGCCATCCAGGCTGTCATGCACTTCAACTACAGGTGTGTGTGTGTGTGTGTGTGTGTGTGTGTGTGTCCATTAACCCACCTGCTACTGTTTGATTTGTTTGATGTGGATCATAGCCCGGAAGGAGCCGTTGATAACCTTATGAAGCCTTGTACTGTGAGCCACGGATCTGCTGCTCATCCAACTGTCTCTCTGTCCCTGCAGGACCATAAACAGAGGAGACCAGTCCATCATCTCCCAGCTCAAGAAGGAGAGTAAGTCTGACGATGCGTTCACTGACCCTCATTTTACGGACGCTGTGGATGTGCTACGTTTGGAGCCTGCCTCACAGACAAGACTGAAATTAAACTACTGTCTTAGTTTTACTAAACCACAATCTCAATATACAAATGCCCTCCTGTACATGTCCTGCAGCCTTACTGAGCCTTTACCCAGGAGAAACCTGCAACCAAACGCTAACCGTGCCCACACACCCAACGCAGACAAAAGAACAAACGCATAAACAAATAATCAAATCTAATATCTGGAGTAATTCTAATCGCCTGCTGGCTGAGTCTGACAGTAAGCATCAAACTGAACTGTGATTAAAGACGTGCTTCTCGTTCCCAGTGGGAGACCAGTGGATCAACTACATCTCCTTCGCCGGTCTGAGGACTCACGCTGAGCTGGAAGGCAAACTGGTGACAGAGCTCATCTACGTTCACAGCAAGATGCTCATCGCCGACGACAACGCCGTCATCATCGGTGAGGGCGATCAGACGCTTGGAAACATCTTTACTTGTACATTTATTCTTTCATAAATCATCTCCAAGGTCTAGAGCCACAGACTGGGAACAGCCCCTTTAAACTTCTAACCCCCATCGTTTTTAATATGTAAATACAGGGGAAGAAGAGAATCCATTCGTCAGATTTCAGTAGATCAGGATCCGTTGTCTGAAGCTGATGTTGTTGGTTTGTGGAGTCTAGAACCAAGCGCTGCGTCGCCACCTGCTGGTGGACTCTGGTCTCACGCCCCTTACGTTGCAGGTTCTGCCAACATCAACGACCGGAGCATGCTGGGAAAGAGGGACAGCGAGGTGGCTGTGATCGTGGAGGACACGGAGACGGTGACTTCGGTGATGGACGAGCAGACGTACCAAGCTGGGAAATTTGCTCTGCAGCTTCGACTGGAGTGTTTTAAGTACGGAAACGTCCCGACGGGTTCGATGACGCAGCGGTTCACCGGCTCCTTGTTTGACCGTTAACTGTCTCCCTTCTTCCTACTCAGGATGATTCTGGGCGCCTTCACAGATGCCTCCGTCGATGTGTCAGACCCTGTCAGTGACCAGTTCTATAAGGAGGTGTGGGTGGCCACCTCCGCGCGGAACGCCACCATATACGAGAAGGTGCGTTTATCTGAACAGGAAGTGGTGAAACCAGATTTGTGCTTTGCTTGAGTTCAGAACCAGCCTCCCCGTCTGACTCTTCACCGTCTTCTCTCTGGCCTCCAGGTTTTCCGCTGCCTCCCGTCCAGCGACGTCCGTAACATCCTGGAGCTGGAGGTCTACCTGTCCAAACCCAGCCTGGACAAGGAGGACGCCGCCCGCGCCCGCGAGGAGCTGAGGAAGATCCGCGGCTTCCTGGTCCAGTTTCCTCTTCAGTTTCTGTCCGAGCAGAACTTGCTTCCTCCCATCGGCTCCAAGGAGGCCATGGTGCCCATGGAGGTCTGGACATGAGTTGGAGCGAGAGACTTTAACGGCGGTCGAGCGTTTCGGTTCATCATGGGGATGACACTCGGGCTAAAACTGTGGCAGTGAGCAGTCACTTTCATTTCTCTTTCTCCCAGGTTTGTGTAAAAAGCTAAGGTGTTCTCCCTGAATCAGGACTCACAGCAACAAGCTCGATAGGCTCAGTTCCACTAATGCCACTGAACGCACATGAATAACGTCTGGAAGCTCAGGCCACACGTTTACGAGAAGAAAAGGAAGCGGACGATCTCTAACACTATGCAACCTCTGGCGAACGCAGCTCTGACTCTTCTGAGCTGGAAATGACTAAATGGCTGTGAGGAGAAGAGCATGAAGAGCTGCCTGGCGCCTCCAGCAGGTTCCTCAAACTGGCCTCGCGTCTCCCAGTCAAGTGCCAACGCTAATGTTGAGAGAGAGAAAACGCACGTTCACCTACATTCCTCACACTGTGGAGTCTGCGTCAGGTTCTAATGGTCGCCGTAGTCCCCTGGCAAGTTTTGAATACAAGTACTGTAATTAATTACAATCACGGTTTTTGGTTTTGTTATTGAAAAGTTAATCTACACACTTAAATAGTTATGGTTATTTTTACAGTTGCTTACATTTTAAAATCTATGAAACTTCCAGGAAATTGCACATTGTTATGAAACAGTTTCCATGTTTAATAGTTTGTTAAAATGCTGCTTTCGTGTGGTGTCATGAAACGCAGCGTCCAGGTTCTGTTGGTTTGCTCTGCAGAGCTGATCCAAGTGCAAAACGGATGTTGCTCTAAATTAAGAGTGGTTTTATTTTCTTTGTCCTGAACGCAGCATCGCAGCTCGTTGCCGTCCACAGCATGAACACTGAGCCCTGTTTCCTGCGAACGGTCCTGAGGCTGAACGGGGCCTGTTCAACCTGCACGTTGCTACAAGCGCCAGAAACGCGTCCACTCGCTTATTTCCGTGTCTGTGGAGAACTTGACCTTTCGGTCGGATGTGCTCGTCTTCCTCTCTACCTCCTGCTGTTTCTACCTCCTTCTCCAGCTTTTCTTTCATAAATCTCTTCGCCCCTTAAACCTTAAACAAACTCAGCTGTTGTGTCTTTTCTGTCTCTGACCTGTGTCTTTATGAAAATGCACTATTTGCACAGACTGTTGTTTTGTCTGCAGTAACGCGTCATGTACGATGGTGAAACGATGCAAATGAAGGAATTAAAGAAGTCCGTGAAAAGATCTTCTGCTTTTTTACTGTTTGCCATTTTACTTTCTTTAACGCGTGTTGGCATGAAGCACCTGAGACGCTCTGAAACTTTGAGAGTTGACCTTAGCAGTAACGAACCGATTCGAGCTGCTAAACAGCATTTTGTAGAGGCCACAGGAATATTTCACTGTTTGTACGTCTGCTCCCTCCGTGAATTAAAACACTGTGTCTTGTTCCTCTTACATAATCACTGAGTCTTTGCTCTCGCACAGGTTTTCACACAGTGACAGTGCAAAGACAAATGTGTTGTTTGTGAAGATGAAAGCAGGTTTGTCCTCAGGATGCCTCCGCTGTCCCAAATCCATCCCTGCTGCCGTTTCTGAGCGAGACACCGGGTGGCGCCACAGACGCAGCCTGACTGTCTGTGGCTGGGTTTCACAGCTACAGCACCAACGGAGTGGTTTCCCTGTTGCAACACGACTTCTAGGGCATCCCGTCCAGTCAACAGGGAGGCACGTTAACCATTGTAAACTCGAGCTTGTTTGGACATTTTCTGTGGGTTTCTCATCAAGCAGGACTACGTGTCGTTATTCCCTGAAAAGCTCACAGTGCGTCACACTGGTCTACGCGTAGCAGACGTTTCAACATGCAGAGGCGTGATGAGACTTGAATGACAGCGGACAGAGTGTAGAGGTCAAAGGTCGAGGTCGGCACCTGCTTGGAGGCCCAGCCTGTAGATGCTGTGGACACGCAGCTCCGTCGACACACTGATCTCATTCCTATCTTAGGACAAACTCTGAGCCATGAGAAGCTCAGATGCAGTGATGGCAGGTTTGATCCCAGCAGATCAGGGTGTGTCCTGCAGGTTCGTGCAGCTTCCCCCGGTGCTGGGAATCTGTCAGCAGAGCAGTGACAGCGGGCGTAGCTTTCAGACGACTGTTTCAGGTACAGGTACGAACCCGGGTCCTGCTCAAAGGCGACGCCTGTTCCTTGTGGTTTAATGTGTGTTTCTCTACAGTTGTTGTTTTTGCAAAGAAATAATTGTATTTATAAAACGCTTTGCTGTGAAAGCAGCAAAGCGTTTGCTTATACCACCTCTGTTTGAGGTGGTATTTGTCATTGTGCGTCTGTGATTATTGTTTTTCTGTTTCTCAGGCTCATACTGGACTGAGGACCCGTGTCACCACCTAATTGTGCTTTGATGTGACATTTGGACGTGACTGAACCGTGGATTCGTCCCTGGTGGGCTTTCAAAGGCCACGTGACAGCGGAGCAGGGTGGTCTCCTCCTCACAGCGAGCGCCCGAGGGGATGCGTTTGTGACCTGCGGCTCGGAAACTTGATTCATTACCACATATTTGCGCTTAATACGCTGCGATGCTGGAACACACAGCTGCGTCCTAGTGCGCGCGCGAGAGAGAGCGAGCGACGTTGTGGGCGTCTCTGTCCGTAGCGCAGCCTCCTCGCAGGCCACTCCCGGGAAGCGCGCTGCTGCTCAGCCACGGACGGACGGATTGACGGAGGCAGCCTCAGAGTCCGTGCGCCTCGGCTGCTGTGCGCTCCTGTCGTCTCGGCCTCCGTGTTTCTCCGCTCCTGTTCAGAGAAGGGGTCGAGGGGGGGCATGTAGTACCTGGAGCTCCGCGCACGTCTTCTCTCGCTGGAGCGTCCGCTTCTGCTGTCGGAAAAGCATCGCCTGCACGAGCATTTTTGGGGATTTGCTTTTGGGGGCGGGTGGGGGGCTCTGTTTGTTTTAGAGGAGTGCGTGTGTTCATCCCGCCGCTCTGCACCTCTCAGTCGATGGTCGTTGAGGAAGCTTCCATCTTGAGTCCCGTGTCTACCGAGAGAACCATGGCGAGCGACTCCCCAGCGCGGAGTCTGGACGAGATAGACCTGTCTGCCCTGCGGGTAAATGCTTCTCTGTGTGTCTGTTGGGTGCGCGTGCGTGTGAAGCTGTTGAGCACCTGCCCACCTCCTCCCCCTCTGCTCTCCATCACCTCCCGCTCCCTCCTCTCCAAGCATCGCGCAAAGATGCGTCTCCTTCTGCGTTTGCTCGGCGGTACGCGTGCACGTGTCTACAAGCTGGATTGTGTGTGTGTGTGTGCGGGGCTGGTGTGCTCGTGCACAGCGGCCAGTGATTGAGGAAATCAGGTCGGAAATCAGAACGTGTGTGATCATGTGGCCTCCCGCTGACGCTCCCGTTGTTTGTTGTTGATGCTTTTTAACAATTGGGACGTGATGTAATGAAGCCCAGAGCTGCTGCTGTAGTGCGCGTGCAGCACTGCCGTGCGCGTGCGTCAGACGGCATGATCGAGGCTGCTGTCTGTGCTATGTGGGGCAGACGTTGAGCCGCCCGCTCGCTGGCAGGTTCGCCGCGGACGCACACACACTTACGCGCTCAGACATTTACACATACGTGAATAACGGCGACGATAACCGCAACAGGAGCGAGTTCCGCCATTTCGTGATGTTGTGGCGACAGCATCGCTGGGGCTGTTTGTGGGGCTGCGCGCGGGCACGGGCGCGCCCCCCACGTCGACAGGCTGGAAGGTGTACACGAGGAGAGAGCGCAGGAATGCCAGAGCGATGATGCGTTCACAGGCATGGAAACTTCAGGTGTGCTCGGTTCCAGGTGAACCGCCCACATGTCACGTGTGCGCGTGGTTCTGCACAGAACCGCACGGCTGTACCTGCAGAGCAGCCGTCAAGCCTGGACAGGATCACGGGTGGGACCGGCGTGTGGAGGGGTTAAGCACACGCATCAGTAGAGATGTTCTTGTAAAGACGCGAATCCTTGCTCTCCCCCTCAGTGGCATGACAACTGGAAATTAGGTCAGCCAGGACGAGCAGAGAGCTGGGGGGAAACATTTCAACGTGACGCAAAGCCTGTCGCAAGCTCGTCCACACACACTTCCTCTTTGTGCAGAGTGTCATGTCCCAAATGATGCTCGGATCATCTCTGATCCTTGTCACCTCCCTCCTCCTCCTCCTCTCACCGGCTCTTCCTCACAACGGCAGAGTTTATATTCCCTGATAGCTGCGGTCAGGGTCGGCATTAATAGCTGTGAGAGACACGCAGAGGTCGTGACCTTGGTATTCGCTGCTCTTTCCCGTTTGTCAGATAGAATGGAAGTCATCATGGAGGAAAACATGGCGCCGCTAAAGTTATCTTAAAGGAAAACGTCTCATTTCAGCTGTAGCTTCACTACAAACGCCGATTTCTCAAGAGTCCAACAGGTCACAAGCACGAGTGACATGTCCCGACCAGCTGTTCAGTCATATGACACTAATCAATCTGGAAAAAGTGGAGGTTGGGGTGAAGGGTTTGACTTTGAGGAGACCTCTGTTGGTTGTAATCATCTTTAGTCTACGCTAGCAAAGCGTAGCAGTGTCCAGACATCACCAAAGCTCAACAAGAGGGCGACGGATCTGTCCTGAGCCGAGGTTCAGATGCTGTGAACGATCGACATGTTTCTGAGGTGCACACACTGTTCAGTTATTGACGGACGCGCTTCTGCTGCGCGTCGAAACTTGTACGACGTCGTGTTAGTCTGTGTCGCCTTCTCTAACGCGTGTGGTCCGAAACAGCGCGATTAGAAGAGCTTCTGTTTGACCTTGAGTCACACGAGAGCCTCGCTTTTTAAGCTCGTCTCCCTCAGCGTAATGGTCTCAAAGCACAAGATTGTGATCTTTGTTTTGAGACTTTAGTTGTTTTTTAATCAGCCTGAAGATGAGATTATTTCCACCTGCATGTGTTTGTGTGTTTTACCCGCATGAGCGTTTGAATCACTCCACAGTCCTGTCGGTGCTTCTGTGATCCCTCTCAGTGACCGTTGAAGGATCAGCGTGAAGGACTTTAGACCAATACACATTAGCTCATCACTTCAGTATCAGCCAGTGTGTTAATCAGCTCTGACTGCACATCAACACACAAAGATTTTACCCATCACAGTACACTACACTACACTAAGCACATTTGCGTAACTTTGTCTTCAGCACCATTTATCAAATTCTCAGTAATTCTCAGTAAATGTAAAATAAAAGCTCTCTGGGTGGTGGAGCTGCAAAGAGGAAGTTGGACAAAGCAGAAAATTCCCTCCATCCATCCAGGCTGTCGTCGCAGCGGAGAAATCCTCCCTGGAAAGGTCCCAGTCCGTCACAGCACCAACATACAGAGACAGACAACCTCATTCAATCTAGAGTCTGTTGGTGCAGCTGCCGTCGCTGGGCTGTCGGACGGTGCACAAACAGAGGGAATATGAGCTTGTTCGCCTCAAAGCCTGAATCATTAAATGGCTGTTCCATCAGTTACAGTTTTGAAATGAAGATGAGCAAGTCATCAGCATAGAGACGAGTCTTACGCTTCTGAACAATCTCTTTGCTTTATCAATCTGCTTTTCCAGTTGGTTCAAGTTATTTATTAGGAGTTTGAGCTTCCCCATAGCAGAGTGGTGACAAACAAGCCACACGTATGCAGCACTCAGTCAATTCCACATGAAACACCTTCTGTGCTGATCTGTGTGCAGCTGTGTCAGTTATATGCTCAGGTCTTCTCCTCGTTCACTTTCTCTTTCTTTCTCTCAGGACCCAGCTGGAATCTTTGAGCTGGTTGAACTGGTCGGAAATGGAACCTATGGGCAGGTCTACAAGGTACGACGTTTTCATTAAGGTCCTTGCTCAACATTTAAAATGAACGGCTATATATGCTGAACTTGTTTCATGTGTCAGAGTCAAAATAGCGATATGTCATTTTACTCCACGTGGCTTGTTGACTGATCTTGACATCCTAACTATTACAGAATTCGTCATCAACGGCTGATGATTTTTATCAGCTGGCTGAAATGAGAGACCACCTGAATGTTTCCCGCTATTAGAAATTCGTAATAATTAGCCTGTGGTGACTCAGAGAATGGCCACAGTCTTGACTTGGTAACATGTGAGACTCGCTCTGCTGACGCTGTAAGTGCAGCCTGCTGAAGAGCACAGTGGTTAAAGGTGGAGGAGGACTAATGCATGTGTTCCTGAGTGTAGCTGCATGGTAACAAATCACAGCGTTGACGAGGCCAAATTATCCACAGCTTCTAGATTCTACCAGTAACATCATCGGCTCATGTTGGTGTAAAACCAAAAGCTTCTGTATTATAATGTGGATCAAGAAGGTGTTTGAACGCATCGAGCTGTAACCACCAGGAATGATGGCACCTTTAACGCAGCCTTCAAGCTTAAGGCCTGGACCTCAGCAACCACAGTTCTGCTTGTTTATGCTGATGCCATGGATCAGGTGTGTTGCATGGTTGGCGTTCAAGCGATACGAAGGACTCGTTTCTTGCCTGGCGTACTTTGGGGTTTGCAGACTACAGGATTTGGCTTTTACTGTACTGCCTCTGTTTAACAGGAGAACCGCAGACATCTCACGGGTAACATGACGTTTTGTTGTGTAGTGTGAGCTCAGCTTCGTCTGCTGCTCATCTGGTCTTTGAAAACCACGATTGTCGACGTATTAGTGAGTCGTCTCATCCTCTTGGTTCCCAAATGAGCTCCTGGAATCGGCAGCGTCTAATTTTTGACCAGGAAACTGAAGTTAGTGAGTTTCTCCTTTGTCAGGCAGCGGAAGACGCCCACACAGGCTGTAACAACACAACAGAGAGGCTGTGCGTGTGTGTTCGCTCTTGTTCTCTTCACTTTAGAAGCAATTAACGCACTCACACGCCTGCTGATACTCAGACGTGCAGAGCTATAACAAATTCCTTCTGCCTGCTAGATGTTCTGTATCGATCTGCGCTCTCTGCACAGTGACGCCTTCTTCCACAGAAATTATTGATAGAACCAAGTAACGCAAGCTGTGGAGTGAATTAAGATATTGAACCATAAAATAAAAACACACTGCGAGAAAAGTCTCCGTATACAGAAGCTCTCTGGTGGCCAGATTGAAACGTAACGGATCAATGCTGTAATTACCAGAGATACATCTGAAGCGAGCGCCTGGCTCCGTCAAACGAATGGACGCTACGATGACAACACACACAACTATAGTACTGAGGTAGAGAAGAGGCCCCCGCGTGTTAAATGACATTAGGTAGTGCGGTGAAAACAGTACGTCGCCCCAAGTCTGGCTTTTCTTGAGAATAAGAAGCGATGAAGCAACGACGTAGACGTTAAGTAGGTTCATGCTTCTCTGAGGAATGTAAACGCTAGAACTGAAGCTAATCTGGAGAGGGCTTCTCTGCTGGAGGCGTTCAGGTCCCCCTACGACGCCCGGGTTCAAAAGTCCTCCTTCATTCCTCTGTTGATTTCCTGCAGCTGGAGTTTTCTCCAGAGCGGCTCCAAACATATGACATGCACATTAATAGCTGTTATTCCCTCATGTGACCTCTGAGGACGCTACACACAGTAGCTGGGAACACAAGCCTTCAATGCAGTATTTCATTGTTTTTGCAACTTCCTGAAGAAGCGAGTCGAACATTTCGGCCACAGTTTCACTTAAGCGGAGCTGTGAAAGTGCAGGAGGGCCACTCTGAACTGTTGTGGGCTCCTTTTATCACTTTCCACGCAACTATTTCTGTCGCTCTTTGTGTGAACTAGCGAGGCGACGCTCGGGACGTCTTCCTGGAGAGACTGAAAGCTGCTCTGTTCATTCTCGTCTGAGCAGTTACACACGCGTCCAACTGGATTTTCACCTCATCGTTGTGCTGAACAGTAAAATAACTTCATTTATATCCACTGTCCTCATAAATGAATATATCAGACAAATCTGTTTCATACTCTCTGCCAACACAAGGGAAACTCAAGGACTTCATGCACACAGACAACCGGGCTCAGTTTGTCCAGGAAGATACCGAGAACGAGACGCTTCACTCACTGACTGCAGACATACAGCAGCCCCTTGCTGGAACATACATCAAACTGCATCCATGCTTGTGTCAACACACGTTGACTGATCAAATACATCAGAGCTTTCCCATCTGCGGAGAGTTCCTGCCCTTGGGTGAAGGTGGCAGCATCTGAGGCTGGGAGCTCTGCCTCCGGGCTCAGCGGCGGCTTCGCCGTAACAGTTTTATTCAGTTTAGCCCTCGCACCCAGCGGAGCCTCGGGCCTCACATTCAGCTGCAACATGCCCCACTGCCTGCCAAAGGTCAAAGGTCACATTTCTGTTCATTTCGTGTGCCTCGAGCGTCTGTAGCGGCACTGAGAGTGTTTGTAGTTCAAAGCTGAAGCCTCCGAACCTGTTGCCGGCGTGTTTTACGACTAATAATAATAACTAATATTACAGCCCACAGGCAAAAGGCAGGATTTATTGTTAAAAGCCTTTTATTAGTTATTACTGCTCTACTGTACATACTGTAGAGAGCAGGCACCTTCATGCAACAATTCTGGAAACAGCATTTTGGCGAAACATCCTGGGAACGCTCACACCTTTGCGTCAAAGCCATCTATAAACGATGACGCTTTGCATTCCTCAGTTTTCTTCTGATGATTTGACTACAAGAACATCGGCAGACATGCGCCTGCTGTTCCCACAGTCGTCTCCATTGTGCGTGTACGCATGGAAATCCAGTTTGCTCGTTGCCTCTGCCTCCGTCTTAATGTGTCGGGACTTGTGTTGACGCTAGGAATGCGAGGCTTGTCTCAACGCGGAGCCTGAGATGTGTTTTTACGCCTTGAGTTGCCTCTAAAGGATATTCTGCAGTCGTCCTCCTTGCCTGCCACCTCCCCCTGTTCCTGCTCTGTCGCTATCTTTATCTCTCGCTCACTGTATGCGAGTGTGCGTTTTAATGCAGCTTCCTCATACCAGCTTGATTCTCCCTCGCTCACACACACGCTGGGAGCCCGGTGTCACCTTTGGGAGATTGTTTGGCCGGCCACCGGTGACGGAGGAGGCGAGCGAGCTGAACAAAGCCTCTCAGGCGGCATCTCTTCCCATCATCTCCTCTGTTTTATCTCCCTCGCCTTTTATTGCTTCATTGTGGTGGATGCCTGCCATTTGTCCTGCAGTCACACTTAACCTGACGTCCAGGTTTCTACAAAAACAGCTGTTATCTCTCATCATTTCTGTATCACGAGATCTCCGCGAACCTTTAAGACCTGATCCAGATTTTTATTCAACAGTGTTTTAGTTGCTTTGCGTGTTTTGTTTGGTCGCACCAGAAAATTCCTGGCACTTCCCGGAACCTTCCCCGGAGTCAAAGTCCCTCCAGTGCACGATGATTTGCATTTCCAAGGCAGGGACGGGCCTGGAGGATTAAGCAATTAGCCTCCCACTCTCTCAGTTTCAGCATTCATATTCAAACGACTATTACAGCTGTAACCTATCAGGCAATTAGTGCTTTATTAGAGCAAGCAACACAAAACAACCCTGCTGCTCAGCCAGTTTGGAAGAATGCCGCAGGTGTCAGAACCGTCAGTGCCGCCCACCCCACGCCTTCAGGAAGTGCTACCTGCCGACCAGGCTCTGCCGGTCGGGGGTTTCACACGAGGCTGCTGGTCCCAGTGAAAGGCTGTGTGTCTGTTTTGGTCACGTTGTGTATGTTGACCTTGGGGCCAGGGGTCACCTGACTGTGCTTAGATGACTTTGTTCCGTTTGGTTGTCACCGGCAGCTCCTGGTAGCTCATCCATGGCCTGTTGTAACACAGGGCAGCCTCTGCTTGGCTGGAGTCTTCTGCGTAGTCTGTCTTTGGACAAGTCGCGTCTTGAGCTCATGACTCAGATGGACGACAAAACAAGAACACGGTGCCGTCTGGGCCCCACGTGTGAGGACGGCAGGCAGAGGCTAATGCAGCAACAAAGAGAGAGACAGATGAGAAACAGAACAAGAGTCTGAGGTGGTTTCAGCCTGTCAGATGCGTTCAGTGTCTGATGCAACACCAAGAAACCAACACGCTGTTTGTGTGTCTGTGCAACTTTGTGAGTGGCCCGGAGTGTGAAATGTTGTTTTCTCCATCACTTTCCCTCCTCCAACCCGACATCCGTTGCCCCCACCAGACAGCCTGCCGGGCCTGTTGCTAAGTTACCACCAGGAACCGGTGTGTGTTTGTGTGTGTGGGCAGGGGGCGGTGATGAGGATACGTTTCCTCTTTCCCACATCAACAGCTGTGATGCTGACTTCAGACGCTGGAGGTGGAGAAGTTAGACTTGTGCAGCCTTCTGATTTAAAACTGTGGGTCAGGGTCCATCATGGGGCCACGAGATACCTACGAGGGGTCGCAGGACAGGAAACTGACGCCACATGTTTTTAATTCTTATCCACGAATATACATGAATATGAAACTGTTACTGCAACTCATCAGACCTGTTCCTGTGTCGTGTAAATGGTGTCTGTCAGCATCCGAGTTGCTTTCATGACAGGTTTCCCTGTTTGGACGCACATGAAAACTGGTTAGTGTCTGGTTTGTAGTTTGGATTAGGGTTAGATTTGTAACTTCCTGCTTTGTCTATGGCATTAATTTGCATGAATATTTGAATATTCCTGCTTACACATCGTTCCTCTGCCACCGATGCAGCCGGTGTCAATTTCACAACGTTGGAATAATCGTGAGCGTCTCGACCTCTTTACATCTTAGTGCTGATTGTTTGTCGCTGCCTTTCAGGGTCGCCATGTCAAAACAGGCCAACTTGCAGCCATCAAGGTCATGGACGTCACAGGAGTAAGTAACACACACACACACACAGACATAGGAAACGCAGCACTTACATGAGTTTGATGATCCCACACACACCTGCAGTGTAAGTGCCTTTGAGTACCTTCGCTTGAGGGCATCTGAGCAGCGGCTTGTCGTGATCAGACTCCGCTGGAGGGTTTTCTTCCTTATCTGATCCTCCAGGAGTCATTTCATTGAACACAGAACCATATCAACATCATTGTGCGCATTTGTGTGTGTATGTGTATTTTAGGATGAGGAGGAGGAGATTAAAGCAGAGATCAACATGCTGAAGAAGTACAGCCACCACAGGAACATTGCGACCTACTATGGAGCCTTTATAAAGAAAAACCCTCCTGGGATGGACGACCAGCTGTGGGTACGTACTGAACAGTCTGACGTGATGGAGCTCGGTCTTCCTGCAGTGTTGGGTTGTGCATCCATTAAAAAGATTGTTATCATTAAGTAAATGTGAATAAAAATGGCACAAAGCAGAACATTGTGGTTGCCAAATGTTCCAGCCGATTAGATTAGCGTGTGATGAAGAAGCTGTCGGTTAGAAATGGACGCGAGAGCTAATCAGTGCACGGGTGGCTTGTATGCACGCAGCTGGTGATGGAGTTCTGCGGTGCCGGCTCGGTCACGGATCTGATCAAAAACACCAAAGGGAACTCGCTGAAGGAGGAGTGGATCGCCTACATCTGCAGAGAGATCCTCAGGGTGAGGTGGAAGGAGACTCACCTGAGCGTCAAAGCACCCAAATCTGACTTGCATTCAAAATACACATGAACTCGTTTGTCTCCAGGGTCTGACCCATCTCCATCAGCACAAAGTCATCCACAGAGACATCAAAGGCCAGAACGTCTTGCTCACAGAGAACGCAGAGGTCAAACTAGGTGAGAGGACACACACACACACATTCATTCTCACGGTACTGTTGGATTCACTAAGCTGTGTTTGTGTAGTGGACTTTGGTGTGAGCGCTCAGTTGGACCGCACCGTGGGACGGAGGAACACGTTCATTGGGACCCCATACTGGATGGCCCCGGAGGTCATCGCCTGTGACGAGAACCCCGACGCCACGTACGACTTCAAGGTAGACCCCGTGTCCGTGTGGTGCGGATCACACGTGTTGTTTCCCCCGCAGCTCGCTCTGAGTGAGGGACGCGCTCCAACGCTGTTAACGGACCCTCTGGGGCTTCCGTCAAGAAGCCTTCAGTTCATCGCACGAAATTAACATCAACCTTGAATCGCAGTTTGTAGACAGGCAGCGTTGGTACAGAGCTAGAACCAGGCCCGACAGATGGGCAGCTAACACGTACACTGACCGGCGCCCACCTCCCCAAACGCGCTTACAGCGGATGTGAGTTTCAGTTTTCCGTTTCTCTCTTTCTGCAGAGTGATCTGTGGTCGCTCGGCATCACGGCGATAGAGATGGCAGAGGGAGCACCACGTAAGTGTGAAGCCTCGCTGGCGGCACCGTTAGCGGCGGACTCAGATCCGGGCCTCTACGCCTAATTCTGCTTCCTGCTTTGTTTTCTTCTTGTGTTGCCTCGTGTCTCGTTTTCTTTTACTTCTCAGCCTTTCTTTCTTCTTGACTCCTTTACTCCCCTTCCTCGCTTCTCTTGCCCTTGTCCTGATCTACTGTCATATCGTTCTCGCCCCTCAGCTCTTTGTGACATGCATCCAATGAGAGCGCTCTTCCTCATCCCCAGAAATCCTGCCCCCAGACTCAAGTCTAAGAAGTGGTGAGTCCCACCCACACAAATTTAATTTCTAGTCTATTGTCCTACATCTAAACACGGGTCCATAAAATCAGAAAGTTCATATGTGGACCATGTGATACCTCCAGGTCGAAGAAGTTCCAGTCCTTCATCGAGAGCTGTCTGGTGAAGAGCCACAGCCAGAGGCCCAGCACCGAGCAGCTCCTCAAACACCCCTTCATCCGGGACCTGCCCAACGAGCGGCAGGTCCGCATCCAGCTGAAGGACCACATCGACCGCACCAAGAAGAGGAGGGGGGAGAGGGGTGAGGAGGCGCCCCCCACGACTGGCCTCACGGCTCGGTCATTCACACGAAAGCCAACCTGACTCTGTTTGTTTCCTCCAGACGAGACCGAGTACGAGTACAGCGGCAGCGAGGAGGAGGACGAGGAGAGGGACATCGGAGAGCCCAGGTACGCCTCTGACTCTCCTGCCTTATCACTGTTACTGCTGATAGGGCTGCTGTGACGCTGCGGATGTTCTCGGTTCCTCGTTCTCCTCCAGTTCCATCATCAACATTCCCGGGGAGTCCACTCTGAGGCGGGACTTCCTGCGTCTCCAGCTGGCCAATAAGGAGCGTTCGGAGCTGATCCGGCGTCAGCAGCTGGAGCAGCAGCAGAACGAGGAGCACAAGCGCCAACTGCTGGCTGAGCGGCAGAAACGTATCGAGGAGCAGAAAGAGCAGAGGCGACGGCTGGAGGAGGTAGACGTCAGTCACCATGAGTTTGACCAGGGAGAGATGTTGTTGTTGTTGTCGGCATCTGAAATACTTGCAGCAAAGGAAAGTACACACAGTACTGCAGAATTTGAAAGCTGACCAAAAACTACGCAGCAAAGTGAGAAAAACATTTGAGCTTTGACTATAAAGCGACTCGCTTTCCCCTGCACACCTGTGATGTTAGCGAAACACACACACAAGCACACAGCTGAGGTGCCGTCGTGTCTTTCCGCCCACAGCAACAGCGTCGGGAGCGAGAGCTGAGGAAGCAGCAGGAGCGCGAGCAGAGGAGGAGGTATGAGGAGATGGAGCAGCTCCGTCGCGAGGAGGAGAGGAGGCACGCCGAGAGAGAGCAGGTAGGAGGACCACAAAGTGGCTGCTAGGAGACGCCGTGCAACAACCAAACTGAACGTCTGGCTCTTTACTCACACTTTTAATTAGAGTTTTCACTATTATCGATGGAAGCCTTGAAAAAAGGACGTATTGTGAGTCTGTGCCTGAATATGACTCAGCTGCCACATGCTGGGCTTTGAACTACAAACCTATCCAATAAAGGCTTTATTCATTACCTGAGCCTGACTGGGAAAACCAATCACAGCCCTTCTTTATTATCACTCTTTGCTGGACAGGGAATTTGCGCAACATTTAGAGTGTAACCGGGTGAATCCTACACAATCTGTCTGTTGGAGTGAGAGACTGGAGCTGGATTGAAAATGTTATGTTCGCATCAGCCTAATATCACACAGCATCGACTCCTCAGCTACAGGTTTTAGTGGAGTGTAAGAAGAGCCAGTTGTTGTAGCGTAGTGTTGACACAGCAGCACCACGTATCCAACACAGTGCGACCGAGGACCCTGCTTGACTAACAGGTAACTTTCTCTGCAGGGCTTTGTAATGTTTCACCACCTAAATCTACGTTCAAGCTGAGCTCCATCATTCTCCCTTCTTTACTGAGCATGTCTTCCTGTTACACTAATCACGCCCCCTGCTGGTTCTTCTTTATCTCCTCCTCTATTTCCCACCTTGTCCCTCTTTCATCTCTGTTCTTCTGCTTCCTGCTCGGCTGACGTCGCTGGTTGCCTGGACTCCTGTTTGCTTCTTGGCTGCGTGGGTGCTCTTTGGTTGGCTGCGTGTTACGCTGATGGGTTAGGAGTATATCCGTAGACAGCTGGAGGAGGAGCAGAGGCAGCTGGAGATCCTGCAGCAGCAGCTCCTGCAGGAGCAAGCCTTACTGCTGGTAACATCCCACACAAACACACACACGTTATCAGGTGGTGTGGAAGCAGGAAGCAGCGAGTCCCAAGTCAGCTTGTTTACTTGCAAAGCATGAAATCATGACGCTCACAGCAGCTGTCAGTCAGTAGCTGATGCTCACTAGTTTAATCAGCTTCAATGTTCACGATGATGTCGTCATTCTTTCGTCATTTGGTGACTTGGAATCAACAGAGAAACCGTTCAACAAGCGTAGTGGTTTCTGAAAGAACACACACATCAGCAGCTGCAGACTCACGAGTACAGCTGTCCCAACTGACATGAAGGTGGGAGGAACGCATGGAGACTTTAGGAATGAGCATCCAGGCAGATCAGGCGATGGCGTTCGACAACGCTCAGGTCACAGGTCAGGCATAACGCGAGTCTTTCCTCCGTTCTGTGTGCCGCGCAGGAGTACAAGAGGAAGCAGATCGAGGAGCAGCGGCAGGCCGAGCGGCTGCAGAGGCAGCTGCAGCAGGAGCGAGCGTACCTGGTGTCCCTGCAGCAGCAGCAGGAGCCGCCGCGGCCGCCGCAGGACAAGAAACAGCTGTACCACTACAAAGACCAGGCCCCCAGCAGCAACGACAAGCCCGCCTGGGCCAAAGAGGTAGCGACACACACCCCAGCTCAAAGGAGCTGTTTGACACTGAAAAGGGCCATTCATCATACATTGGAGTAGTTCTGATAAAAGGAGGTCGAGCTGAGCCACAGATTCAACTCTCAGCTGAGCCTAAAGACACGTGGGAGCACCAAGCAGCCGCCAAAGCACAGAGCAGCATGTACAGGAAGCAGCTCGGGTTTCAGATCAGCAGTCGTAGCTTTCAGGGCCTGAGCAGGTTAACGCTGCTTTGTTCCCCACAGGAAGTTCACCTGAGGAGGAGCGTGTCTCTTCTGGAGTGGTTTGATGTTCTGCTTGTGCCTTAGCTGCAACACTGGGACAATTTGTGCCTTAAGACGCCTCGGTTGTGTTTCAAACGGTGGTTTGTCAACTGAGTTTCATTCTAAAGTCATTAGATTGAAGGAATTGATCAATCTGGTCAAAGACAAGTCAGACATCTCAGCGAGAGCTCGTGTAAAGTACATGGATGAAGGTTTTATTTGGTTTAATTTGTGCTTTGGACTGAAACTCAGCTCATCACAAACATCTATTAATCCACATGTAAACCCATGTGTTGTTTCGGCTGCATTTCACAATTACTGGCTTTGCTTTTAAAGGCACAATCGGCTGCGGGAGAGAACGCCGTGTCACATGAGAGCTCTGTGTTTGTTTACCTGCTGACCTTACTCTCCAGGTGATGCGTCGAGCTCAGAGCAACTCGCCTCGCGTCCCTCCTAAGAAATACCACTCCTTCAAGGAGACGCGAGACACCAACCTCGACAACCTGCTGCTGCTCCCCGGTTACAAGCCCCGCCCCCCCTCCTACCCCGCTAGCGTCAGTCCCGTTAGGGGCGACCCACACTTGCCTCGGATCCGCATCACCTGCATGCCCGATCCTGAGCCAGAGGCCCAACGGCCAGTGATGCGCCGGCAGAGCCCAGACTCCAGGGTTCAGGACTCCCAGTCCAGGGGCCGAAGCCCAGGCCGCCGGGTCAGTCGAAGAATCAACAGACACCTTTCTCCCTGTCCTTCCAACTAACCCGACTGGTGGGATGACGCTTTCTCTAACCAGGTGGTGGGCTGGTATGGACTCTCACTGCGAACGTTTGATTGAGCCCAAAACTAAAGCTGACTTCCGCCTCTTTGTCTCAAAGAAAGTCTGAAATCCTGGGTGTGTGAAAGCAAAGAGCAGGATCAATCAGTCAACCTTTGGTCTGTATAGTCCCTCTGGTTGTAGAAGATTTACCTGCAGATGGATGAATTAAAGAAACAGCTGAAGGCTGCTTCACAGTTCGATACAAGTCACTGTGATATGATTGATATTAGACATGTAAAGCAGCCTGATGCTGAACTGAGGGAGTGAGTCAGCTTGGTTGAGGTCTGGTTTCCTCTCTCGCCTCCTCCTGCTTTAACCTCAAGCTAAACGTGGCTTGATCTCCACGTTCCAGGTGACGCTGACTGTGATTCTACAGGTTGAAGTCGTCAGTGGGACTGGTCTCATTCTGGTGGTTTCGTTACCGTACATTAACAGAATGTGTGCTCGTCTTCTAGGCACTAACTCCAACTAACGTCATCTTTTCTTCCGCAGCCGCTGTTTCCTAGACAGGATTCTCTCAGATTAACAAGCAGCAGCTTTACACACACTTGCCTCCAGTGTCATTACCACCAGTGTGTGTTTTCTACGGCAGACGACGCGGCGAACACGGGTCGCGGCTCCATATCTGAGCTCTGCTGGTTCTTAAGCACGTTCACACACATCTCCCATCCTGCCCCCTGGTGGCCGGTGGACTGATGTAGGGCAGCTGTAGCTATATCGGTCGCTCTCCCTCCGGACTCATCCACATCCACACCGAGCACAGATAGGTCTCATCTCAGGCTTCCCCTCAGGCGAGGAAACATCTTCCCCACATCCAATGTTCCACTCTAAAAACAGGCTGTTTGGAAATAACCTTTCGTAGACATGGAGTCCTACCTGTCAGGTGACACAAGCAGCCGGTTGAAGTTTAGCAGTTGAATCCTGTCTAAGCACTGACCTGTTTTCACAAATACACATTTACTAACATTTACTCACAGACTTTACTTGAAACCAGTTTGTTCAGATGTAATGACATGAAGTTCAGCAGCGACCTCCCTGCACGTTGAGTGACTGTGGTCTGATGTGTGTGTGTCAGGTGGAGGATTATAAGATGAGCACACAGACTTCTCCTCCATTGCAGCATAAAGTCTCCAACCGGATCTCGGACCCGTCGCTGCCGCCGCGCTCGGAGTCGTTCAGCAGCGGAGGCATCCAGCAGGCGCGGACCCCGCCCATGCACCGCTCCGTGGAGCCACAGGTTAGTGGATGCTGTCCAGGGGAACGGAGGAAGTCCTGAGCTGTCGGGCCACTGAATCCATCGTGGCTTCAAGTGCTCAGCGTTGGGGTTTATTCAGATGTGAACCGTCTGTGTTTCATGCTAAATACCGTAGTCGATAAATGAGCTCAGCTGAGCAGAAATAGAACCTTCTGCCTTTTGGCTGATAATTTAATTTAATGCAAGTTAAATATTTATGAAAATAATCAAGACTCATTTTGGCGAAATCCAACATCCAGACAAGTGACTTTAGATGAAAGAGCAGAGATGCAGCTGCTGAGCCCGAAGGTTTGTCAGACGTTCATGTATGTGTGAAGTCAGATTAGTTGTGCTGCTGCATTTTGCAGGTTATTAGTGGAACATTACGACTGACGGAGCTAAAGGAGCAAAAGCTCCATCGCTTGGACTGATTGGTGTGAATGCACCCTGAGGCATGTGTTTCTCTCCCCTGTCACTTTGTTTCTCACCTCGTCCTCCTTCTCATCACTCCCTCTGGATTCTTTCCTCTTGACTTGCATCCTGAATCCTAATCCTGCTGCTCCTTCCTGCCTGTTTCCTGCTTGTGTGTGCGTCCAGATGGCCCACCTGATGCAGGTGAAGAGTCACGGCCTGTCAGGCTCTCAGTCTCTGTACGACCCCCACGGGGTGTCCTCCTCCTCGGCCTCACCTTCACCCTCCCGGCCTCCCATGCCCCGGCAGAACTCCGACCCCACCTCTGACACCCCTCCTCCCCTGCCCCTGTCCCGCCTGGCGCCTCCCCTCGACAAGCTGGACCGCAGCTCCTGGCTGCGGCAGGACGACGACCTGCCGCCCAAGGTCTCTGCATGCTTCAGCCTGTCTGATAAAGTCTGGTTTTGTTGAATGAATGGATGCTTGTGTGTTTCATTTTAAGCATGGGTCGTGTAGTCGTCTGATCCCACACATGGCAATGTGTGCAACAAAGGAAAATCTATTTTAAGCATAGACAAAAAGCCTCTTGGTTTAGGTCTGTGTGTATACTCATCACTTCCTGTGTGTCTGTTTCCAGGTTCCTCAGAGGACGACCTCCATCTCTCCTGCTTTGATCCGAAAGAATTCTCCTGGGAACGGACCTGGACTCGGACCTCGGGCTGGAGCTCATCTCATACGGGCCAGGTACGCACACATTCCTGCTTTCTCATGTAGCTTACAGACAGGGCTGAAGCCGACCTCGTGCGCTCTGATGTGGAGCTGTGGGAACGCAGGTGTGATGTGTTTGGAGCAGGGCTTCCTGCATGAATGAGACAGTGCTGTGTTTGTGTTGCCGTAGCAACCCTGACCTGCGGAGGACCGATGTTTCCATGGAGACGCCCCTTAAGAGGACGAGCAGCGGCAGCTCCTCCAGCTCCAGCACCCCCAGTTCCCAGGGAGGCTCCAACGAGCGAGGTGCACACACAGATGCGTTTCTCTTGACAGATGGAGGTCAAGATGTCATCATAAGTAGTATCTGAGGTTTTTTTATAACCGCCTAAATCATATAGAAATACTTCCCCAAATTTCTTCTGCATTCTTTCCAAACTTTTTTAAATATACAGATTCTTGTTTTAGTAAATGTTAATGTCCTAAATTTGCTAAACCTTTTCCTTCCCAAAACAACAATCCTTGTAGAAATGCGCTCGATTTTTACTCCAACACAACGATTGATGTGACTGATAATCTATCACTGTCAAAAATGGTTCCAGGCTCAAATATACAAGCAAGAACATCACATTTAATACGATTTCTGAAATGTTTGCAGTAAGGAGCACTCTCCACTCTAACACTAACTTTGTGTGTCCAGGTAACTCGGCCGCTAAGACCGAAGGCTCCACGCTTTCTTCCCACGAGACCAAAGACGACGGCAGAGAGGTGACGCGGCCCAGCAGGCCCGCGGTGAGTTCGGCCGGAAGGCGGCTCATGCAGACACGTTCACGCTCTGTTGTCTGAACTAATCACGCTGCTGTTCATTTCCGCTGCCTCCCTCTTGTCATCCTCTCCTCCATCTTGCTTCAGAGCTATAAGAAAGCTGTAGACGAGGTTAGTGACGTCCCACCTCCTTCAGCCCGTGTTCTTTCTCACCTCTTTCCCACTCTAGCGATGAAGTCTCAGGATCTCTTCTCACACTCACTTTTCTCATGTGATGCTTCTCACTTCTTGGAAAGTCTCAAACACGTTCCTTTGCTGGAACGAATTCATTTAACGCCGTTATTTTCTGTTTGTCGCTGTTTTCACACGGACTGGACTGCAAGAGAAAAACCTCCTTATTAGTGTCAGTAGGTCCAGCACGACCTTCAGTCACAGCCTGTTACCAGAACCAGATCAGCATCTTCCCACTTTCTGTGCAGATCCACACTTTTATTTGTACTGATGTGTCAGTTGCACAAGGACCTGATGTAGGATAAGCAGTTTCCAAAAGCACAGCGGTTCTAAACTGTTTACACTTTATAAATACAGTACTTTGCAAAATGCTGCTTTACATTGATGTTTATTGTCAGCACATTGTAGGAGCGTGAGCATGTGCTTTACTTGGATTAGAGCGTTTTCTGCTCGATATTGATCTGTTTCGTTCTCGGTTCCTCGGTTGCTGCAGGTTTCCTGCAGAAATCTGTGCACGTTTCATTTTCACAGTCACACATGCTTTCTCTCTGTCTCTTTCTTCCATTTCTTCCGTCGTCAGGAGGAGTTGGTAAGAGAACCACCCTTGTTATTTCCTCCCACCGCCACCTACACCTCACGGCTTCCTCACGGCCTCCACTCGCTGTCACTTAGCTTCTCTCACACCTCTCTCACCCTTGTACTGCTGTGAAAATGTCACAGAGGCTGAATTTGTAAACCTTGACCTTCCTGCCCTGAAGCACAGTAGCGTCTGTAGTTTGACTCCTTCAGATTGCAACCCCTTCAGTCTTCTTTCCCTTTTATGCTTTGTTCAACTTTTTTGGACAAACCACATTTAACTTTCGGCAGCTGCCAGATTCACAACAACAACTAAGTGAAGCGAACACGTAGCTTCACAGTAGCTGCAGATTAAATGATGCTGCTACTTCATAAATCATTTAACAGAACATTTGAAGCTTCATTTGGCTTCACACAAATGCAGCAGCTGCTCGAAAACAGGCCCCAAATCCCAAATTCCTCCAACTGCACGAAAGTAGAGGTGCTTAATGGCATATTATATATTAACATTACCTTTGTTCTATAGGACTAATAACTAACTATACACAGACTATAAAAAGACACAGAATGAACGTTAGGCTGCTTCATGTGTCTCCTGTCTGCATCCTGCACGTACCCGCTGTGAAGTTTAACACGGCCTAAGATTTCTTCTGGCCTCGCTTTAATTAGCTGAATATTCAAACCATGTCATTTAAAATGCAAATGACTTCTTATAATCAACTGTTAACTCGGCTAATTAAACCTCGTCTGCTGCGAGATGTTGATCTAAAGTCTAAAGCTGATCCCGTTTCGCCGTGGAGAGCTGGACTCCCACAGTGAGACGCCCACTGACCAGATGTTTTCAGCAGCTGTCACAGAGACTAAATGACAAATCTGTGTTATAAACATCCCCTAATGGTGGATGATTGACGAGAATAAGAGAGTCTTTAATGCATGATGAGGCAGACTTGCGTTTATTGCATGGATGCACGTGTGACAAACAGCAGTTTGTCCCTCTCTTCAACGTTTCTGATTTGTCTTCCTCCAGGACCTGACGGCTTTGGCCAAAGAGCTGAGGGAGCTACGACAGGGGGAGGAAACCAGCCGCCCGCCCGTCAAAGTGACCGACTACTCCTCATCCAGTGAGGAGTCTCACAGCAGCGAGGATGAGGAAGGAGAAGGCGGCGCTAACGACGGAACAGTAGCAGTCAGCGATATTCCACGAATCATGTGAGGATTCATGTTCGTGAACGATCAGTTAGCTGTGACGCTGCAAGTGAGGCCATACAGAGGAAACGCGAATCTAAGACAAGCGGATGTTTTTCAGGCCGCCGGCGAGTCAGGGTAACAGCGAGTCCTTCAGTGTGACAGGAAGTCAAAACGACGCGCACGGAGACTCCTATGGAAACAGCTCCCAGGACAACACCCTGATGATGCGCGAGGTGAGCTTTTAACCTTTGACCTCAGGACTGTGGCTTTGTGGCTTCGCCGACTACACAAAACATTGACCAGTTCTGCACCTCCACTGCTTTCACTTTTTCTTAATTGACTCAACAAACTCGATACCACATATATAGTTAAATGCGTATGATGTTTCTTTGAGAAGCTGAGATCTCACTTCTCTCACGTGGAGACATTAAATATTGGTTATTTAATATTGGTTGGTTTTATGTCTGCATGTTGTTCCAAGAAGACATATTGCTCTAAAAAGAACAGACGTGGAGCAGACACTAACTAAAAACTAGGACCACCTGACAGTTAGAGGTCTGGAGAGGCAGCAGCCGGCGATGATGAGGAGACAGCAAGAGTTGACTTATGTCTGCCTGTTGGTGCCGCAGAAGCATCGAATATCCAACCGTCATGAAGTCAGTCCAACTGTTCAAGCAGAGTCCGGAGGATGGAGCTTGACTAGGACGGTGACATTAATGTGACTACCGTGTGTTAAAGCCTTTGGTCAGACCCGCTTCTAAATGTCAACACAGCGGGGTTCCCGTCTCCATCCGCTGACCGGTCTGCTCGACAGCCCCCCACCCTCGACTCCACTCTTTCTCTTTTTACAGAAACACAGGGAGCGGAGGCGTAGCTCCACCGCCAGCAACGGTTTCCCCGGCAACGCTAATCTCTTCACTGCCGTCGCCAATCTCCCCGATTTGGTGCAGCAAAGCACCTCCCCCCTGGTCTCCCCCGGTGACGCCTCTGGGGCCCAAGTAGGTGGAGCAGCAAGCACCCCAGTATCGGCCCCTCAAACCCCCCACACCCGATCCCGACTGACAGTCACCCTGACACCCTGTCACCTGCCCACAAACCCGTCGCCAGCTGGTTCTCTGGTCCCGAACACCAGCAGACTTATGGTGGCTGGAAACACAGAATGAGAAGTTTAACGTATGTTCAGTTTCTGCGGTGCTGTTGAGTCAGTGTAGGACTTTGTTGGACCCCACTCACACAAGTTGGTTCAAGCATCTTGGAGAAGTTCTGAAAGTCAGTTGGTATCAAGTTATGGATAAAACCCTTCAACTTTGCATCTCATCTAACAATACAGTCGCAATATCAGTGACAGAAAGATATGATACTAAATGTTGGACTAGTGTTGAGATTATTAGAGGAAGCATGATTAGACCTCAGAGCCAGAGGGTTTGTGGGTAATGAAAGCACCCACGTGGCCTCTTTAATTTCCCGCCCAGTCCCACTGTGGTTCCCGTGTTTCCTCCCTGACGAATGAAGTGGATTCCTCCCTTCCCTGCTCCGGTCAATTGATCCTTCTTTTTCCTTCCTCTTTCCTGGTTTTCCAGCCTCTGATCCAGAACGAATCCTGCACCCTGTTCCTGAGCATGTGACACGAGTATCTGACTAAATAAAGGAAACGGTGGCACTGATTTCTTAAAATTGTATTTATTGCAATACAAGAAACAATCAAAAGGTTAAAAAAAGGAAGGACGCTTATGAAGCCAAGTGGTCGATGCCTTTTGTTTCCTTTATTTTGACAGCAACCTGTTTCCTCCAGTTTTCCCTAAACTGACGAGCATTAACTGTGTTGCTGTGTCTGCAGTACGGAGTGGGAGGCGGTGGAGGCTCCAAAGCCTCCTTCACCCCGTTTGTGGATCCAAGGGTGTACGGGACGTCTCCGACTGACGACGACGATAAAACCTCTGCTGCAGGTACAGAAACGGCCCTTTGCTCCGTTGAAATCATCCCTTCCTGTTCACCAAGGCCCTTTGGATACGGCGAGTGATGTCGCACCTGTTAACGAGCTGCTTTGCTTCCCCCAGCGCTGTTCGCTGACGAGCTGCTGAAGCAGGAGCAGGCCAGGCTGAACGAGGCCAGAAAGATCTCAGTGGTCAACGTCAACCCCACCAACATCCGGCCGCACAGCGACACACCGGAGATACGCAAGTACAAGAAGCGCTTCAACTCTGAGATCCTCTGTGCAGCTCTCTGGGGTGAGACACTCGACATAAGCAGCTCAGATCGTTTATCGTCTCCATGGCTACAAACATAAACCACGTGTGTTGGTGCAGGAGTGAACCTGCTGGTGGGGACGGAGAACGGCCTGATGCTGCTGGATCGGAGCGGTCAGGGCAAAGTCTACAACCTGATCAACCGACGGCGGTTCCAACAGATGGATGTTCTGGAGGGACTCAACGTCCTGGTCACCATCTCAGGTGAGTTTACCTCATTAGAGCTGCACCGAATGCTGGTGTTGAGACGTTCATACGCTCCTTTCAAACACTTGTTATTGTCTTTCAACCCAGGGAAGAAGAACAAGCTGCGTGTTTATTATCTGTCCTGGCTCAGGAACCGGATATTACACAACGACCCTGAAGTGGAAAAGAAACAGGGCTGGATCACCGTCGGGGACCTGGAGGGCTGCGTGCACTACAAAGTCGGTAGGTTGGGTGTGAGGCCCTGGAAAATGAACATGTGAGAGAAAGATCTGGGCAAACTGGTGACGATCAAGTCAACTTTGGGCCTTTTTAAGCCTGTCATGGTTTAGCAACAGTACCTGACTGGTTCTGCTCCGTCCTGCAGTGAAGTATGAGAGGATTAAATTCTTGGTGATTGCGCTGAAGAATTCAGTGGAGATCTACGCCTGGGCCCCGAAACCGTACCACAAGTTTATGGCCTTTAAGGTAAGATGTGTCAGAAAGTGGGAGAGTTGATTGATATAAACTTACATAATTACGGAACATCAAAAAACACAATGTTAATTAATAATAAGTTGGTAATAACAAGATAACCAGGCTGCCCTAGAATCAGGAAGTTCATGCTCAGTTGGTTTGAAGTAGAAACAGATTCACGGTAAATCCTTTAGCTCTTTATTCTATTTTAAATGTGGATGTTTGCGCCGTGCAAATGTTTGAAATAATAAAAAGATTTTTTTTTAACTAGCACAGACTCACGTATTTGTGTTTGTAGAGGTTTAAGGTCTCTTCTTTCTTTGTTGCTGAAACTTCATGTGTTCACCCTGTTCTCCTGTCAGTCCTTCACTGACTTGCAGCATCGCCCCCTGCTGGTTGACCTGACCGTCGAGGAGGGACAGAGGTTGAAGGTCATCTATGGCTCCAGTGCCGGTTTCCATGTCATCGATGTGGACTCAGGCAACCCTTATGACATCTACATCCCGTCACATGTAAGACTGTGTGTTCAGATTAACGAATGAATGAATGACTGGGAGATGAGTGAGCGACTGTATGTGACTCTGACAGCGCTTTAATGATGGATGTGTGTCCTCCTCTAACCTGGTCTGGTTACAGTCAGAGGTGGATGAGAGAAGGAGACGGTAACTATGGAAACCGCCTCACATTGCTGTTGGCAGTCATGAGTCACCCTGTGCTCATGACTGTTTCCATGGCGATTGCGTGGTTAAGGAACAGGGGACTATTGTTGCAGCAGTTTCTTCTCTCTCAGGTTGGGGAAGGTGGAGTTAGGGGGAGTCCAGACGCCCTAACCCCCTGCCCCCACCTCCTCAAACCCCCTCCCGTGTGTCGCCCTGGCAGATTCAGGGTCAGGTGACCCCACACGCCATCGTGGTTCTGCCCAAGACGGACGGCATGGAGATGCTGCTGTGCTACGAAGATGAAGGCGTCTACGTCAACACCTATGGACGCATCACCAAAGACGTGGTGCTGCAGTGGGGCGAGATGCCCACCTCCGTCGGTATGTCCACCAATTAGCTCGCTTTTCCTGACCCCTGACCTCTGACCTCTGTAAGCGGCCTCAGCAGCTCATACTTCACCCTCACTACTCACCACTACCCTTCTCCGCTCACAGCAACGCTCCTCTTTCTCCTCCTGCCTTTTGCTTTTAGTGACAGAAGTAAACAGGAAGCCGAGACTGTCTCACCTGTTTTCTTAACTGCTTAAAGGAATATAGACGGTTTTTGTGAAATTCAGTAGTTGATCATCTGTGGTGTAGGTGATGATATAATACAGCCAAGGTCATCACAAGTAAACAAAGTACAAGCCAAACTGGTCTGAGAATTGTTACGCCTCTAATCCAAGCGTTCAGATGATGCTGATGATGCCCAGGGTCGGCCTGTGGACCAATCACACATCGGATGGTTACTTATCAGAAACCATAACAACCCAAAAACCGAAGCTATTCCTTTCATGTTGAATGTTCCCATCCAGAGCGTTCCCTCTCCCCTCTGTCCCACCGCTTTCTACACACAGACGCATTGTGTCTTTTATTTTTCCCTTTTTCCTGTACACTTGTATGTTCGTCCTTCTGTTCTGAGTTCTAAACGGTGAAATGTTTTAATCATCTTAGTCTTATCCTTGACTGCATGGACTGTGAAATAGCTCAAACAGAATGAAACGGATGTGAGAGTCAACAGCTTAAATGTAAGATGAAGCATCTGCATCAGATCACAGCTGAGTGCAGCGCATTGAAACCAATCTATTATTTAACCCTCATGCAGCCTTTGAGGGGTCAAAATGAAAACAAGGGCTCAAAGCTCAAAAACCACACAAGGGTTGGATAAAACAGCCGCAGACAGACGATAAATCACAACACGCTTCATCTAGATGAACGGTTGGATGAACTAGTTCATCATAGACCCACACGTGTTCATTGCTTGGATGTAACACCCACCAAGGCTGTTTGATCCAACCCTGGTGTGTGTTTGAGCTTTGGTGCCCCCTAGTTTACAGTGGGGTCATTTTGACCCCTCGACGGCTGCACGAGGGTTAAGCGTCCGCTCAGTGCGAGCACGTCAAGGACGAATTGTGGATCTCATGATCTGAGTCAGTCTGAGTCTTTTCCAGCTTCACTCTCTGATTCTCAGCATCCTAATGGATTAAGCTCCTACTTTTGACTGTGTCCTGGTGGTTACGTGTCACGCTTTGCATGTCGACATCATCGCCTGTTGACATGTTTGTCTGTATTTTACTGTCCACGACCAGATGTTTTCACAGCCAAGCCCAACCTCAGGCCCCCCAGCCCCCAGACAAGACGTAAAAACGTGCTTTATTTGCACTCATGCTGTAATAGTGACATCAATACTCAACGATTCCTTTAAATCATGTACTGACGCCAAACTCAATGGAAGCCCAATGAGCAGTGTTAAATACCGTCCTCCTCCACACCAAGCCTCTTCTAACCTGAAGAGCTCAGAGGTCGTGATCGCTCCCGCAGAAACTGCTGCAATAATCTCCTCCCAGAGGCAGCGGAGGCCTCCAGGTGTGACTGGCTTGGGTGTGAGTTTCGTGCTGAGTCTCTTCCTGTCCAACCTCCCTGTGTGTCTGTGTGTGCGTGTGCCTTTGGTTTGTGCGTGTGCGTACGTGTGCGCCCTCTCCCACACCTGCAGCCTACATCCACTCCAACCAGATCATGGGCTGGGGAGAGAAGGCCATCGAGATCCGCTCCGTGGAAACGGGACACCTCGACGGAGTTTTCATGCACAAGCGAGCTCAGCGACTGAAGTTCCTGTCGGAGAGGAATGACAAGGTGAGAAACATCTGGACTCTTCTGTGTCCAGCTGTTTCTGTCAGGAGGCACAGACGTCAGTGATAACAGCCAATATCATTTTGGTATAAATGTATGTGATGGAATTTTAATGGAAAGTGTGAAGCCAGGTAGTAGGCACTTGCCAGGGTTTAGCGGGTTGAGGCTCGTTGGTGTCTGACTAACCCTGAGCTTTTGTCTGCAGGTCTTCTTTGCCTCTGTGCGTTCTGGAGGCAGCAGCCAAGTCTTCTTCATGACCCTCAACAGAAGCTCCATGATGAACTGGTAACGCTTTGTCCGTTGATTGACCACCCTCCTCTTCCTCCGTCTGAACATCGCTCACCACCAAAGGAGGTGGAGGAACGACGGGAGGACTATTTGTGTGTGTGTGTGTGTGTGTGTGTGTTAGTGGAGGATAAACAACAAGCTGCTCAACAGACCATCGCTAGAGTGGGAGAAAAACCACTGATCTGAATAGATCCTCCAGCTGTAGGGGCGCCACAGGCCCCATGGACGGCCTCCACTGCCTGCTGAGCAAAGCTGGCTCCACGTACTGTCAGTGGAGAACGCCTTCGCCTTCCCTGTGGACTGTTCGATCAGGATCACGGTTGTTCTTGAGACTTTAAAGGACACTGACATCATGCCGAGTAGCCTTTGACTTCCCGTGTGGCTGAATGGGGAGCTGTGGAAAAGTTCTTTGTGTAGCACATCAGTGATTTTCTTACAGGGTGTTCACACTGCGAGTGCACCGGTGGATGTGTCGCTCCGCTCTGCGCTGATCTGCCTCGACTGCAGCGAGTCAGACATCTTTCATTTGAGTGTCATCAAGGTAGCATGTGTAGAGGAGGAGAAACCCAAGCGGTGGATGAAACGGGCCGAACTCAAGCAAACGTTTCAGAACAACACGGCTTAGTGTGATAAGTGCGAACCACCCTTTAACTACTGTGAAGCACAGGAACTAGGGTTGAACTCAGAGTATAAACATGATGCTGCTTATCTGAACAACTTCTGATCGCGTTGACAACCTTTTCTAGACGAACATCTTGTAGCAAAAATCCCTCTTCCCCGGATCGTGCTTGTGGTTCTGGAGGAAATGGACTGAGTCACAGTGTGAACACTCGTTTTATGTTGCTGCTGAAACACCTTCTATGTCTCTTCCTCATTAGGATGAAAAGATACGAACACATGAGGGGAACGAGACGTTTTACACTCGTCGTTGCGGATGCTGCACGTTCAGCTTTGGCTGCCACGTCCCGGGACGGTGTGGTTGTAGATATTGTATTACGGCTGCAACACAATAACAACATCTCCACATCATTTGTCAGATGGACTTGGCGTAGAGTAGTTGCCAACTTCTGGGATTTTTACTTTTGCTGCCCTCTTCTTTCCAACTTTTATAGTTGTGTGTGCACCACACTTGTATAAATACTCACTTCAACATTAAGGACAGAATTCACAGAGCAGATGGGAAGTAAAAAAATAACGGTCTTGCTTTTTTTGGCCACACCTCTGCAAATCTGTCTGCTTTGTAGTTTCTCAGAGGTGGAGGAGGTTTTTCTGACCAACAAGCCGAGCGAGGACACAAAAGTTTGGTTTGGGTTATTGCTCCGTCGTCCATTACTGTTTATTCAGTTGAGCATTTTGCATGGTGACATACACGTTTTACCTGTCGTCACTTGTTATGAATTGTGTTCATAAAGGCAATACACCGACAGGTCTGGCTGTAAAACATGGATGGGGAGCGAACCCAGAAGCACGTTCCTCACAACACTGAGCTGTCGACTGAAAGGATTCATTTTTAACAACGTTGCTTTGTGTCTGCGCCTTGATCCATGAAGACACAGCCAGATACGTCTGGATGGCTTCACGTTTACCATGAGGTTTATAGTTTAGGCATTTTGTTCATTCTCGTGTCCAGAGCGTCTTATAAAGCGCGAGCAGGACGATGCTGAGTTTCCCGTTGACCCATTTTCTGGGTTGTCACCAGCCTGGAGGAGAGGAAAGTGATGAATCCGCTTTAGCTGATCTGAAAGGATGAGACAGATGTCAGCGATGCCTCTTTAAGGCCAGATGAAGCCTTTTACATGTGCAGGATGTTAGCATCAAAACACCCTGTGAATAAAGGTCAGAAGGCAGGGTCAGTCTGAGAAACTAGGGAGAAAGAACTATATACACTAAGAATTTTCGTTATGATGATATCTTACCAATCATTTTAGAGAAAGACAAAAAATACTGTTCACTTATTAAATCTTAGTTGTCTTTCTACAGAATAGAGAACATAGCTATAAGATTTCTAAAAAAAATACAATGTTTTTATTGTGGTATTATTTGTATTTGTATTTCAATTTTTGTATCAAGTATCAAGACTGTGAACGTATGTACGGCTGTCAGCCTGTGAATGTGTGTGTGCGTGTGTTTGAGTGTGTAGGTGAGCAGGTGTGCGACATGCATGTGAGTGTATGTGTTCACCTTGTTTGAATCACTGGAATCAGTCAAAAGACAACCTCAAATCTGGTAACACACATCTGTGATGTTGGGAATTCTACAATAAATGTCTTCTCCTTGTACAGCAATGGTGCCTGCTCTGCCCTCTTTCTTCTCTAAGTTCTGAGAGTCCGTGCACCATAATGTTGTACTGACAGGTGTGTTGGCTTGAATCAAGCACATTCACCTCTTGTGTAAAAAAGTCCAATTAGTTAGTAACATTAGTGTTTTTACTTGACATCAGTGCTTAAACAAGTTGTGTGGTGATCACAGATGACATGTACTCACGTTAGACTTATATCTCTATAATTGTGTGACAGCTGAAGGTACAGATGTAGATTCAGAACAAACCACAGTCGCCAAATAAATGACGATATGTTATTAGAGCTTTACCAGCTGTGGTGAGAATATACTGCAGAACTCAGGCTCTCTCCTGATGGATGGACTGAGCTTTGCGTCTCAACATTTTAGACTTCTTCAGAAAAAATATTTGGCACGTATTTAATAATCAATCATTAATAAGTTACATACAGAAAACATTTCTTCCTAACCACAACTACTGAGCTATACACTTACGGTATAATTCATCTTCTTTTAATCGGACTGAGACAAGTACATGTAAATATGTAGGGGGCGAGGTATAGCGCGTTTACCGGTAAACTCTGCCGGGTTGCCATGTTTGCCTCAGACCTGGCATCCCTTTCTGCTGGGCCTCCACCGGAACACATAAGCGCCCCCTCCCTCTGTTCTTCCTCTACGGATGCTGCAGTAAAGTTGGTCGCGCCTGCGCAGTTTCGGTCCTCTTTTTCTTGGAAGGTAAGTGTGGCATGGCGCGTGTTTCTTCCTTGCGGGTTATAAGCGGAGCTTTAACGGGTTTTTAACTGACCTCGTAGCGGATCCAAAGGCGTTAAAGTAGGTGCGACCTGCTTTGGGGTGGCGTGGCGCTAGTTGTGTGAGTTCTCGGGGGTTGTAGTCGATGGCAGAGCAGGGTGTGGGTGTCCATGTTCTAGCTAGCGTTACCAGGCTCAATCAAAGGGACATGCGGCCTTCGGCGGCGCGGTCGGTGCAAGTCGCTTGTCATGCTCCAAGCTAATGTCTCCGCTAGCGGCCACAGCGCGCCCAGAAGCCGTGCTTCACTTGACATCCGGCGGTATAGTGTTGCTCGTCAGAACATATCGCCGGCTGACACGCCGGCTGCTGCCGATTGAGCAGCATTTCGACTGTAATCGGACGGAGCTGAATGGACTGCTAGCGTGACTAGCTACTATTAGCATTGTAGCTAACAGCCAGGAGGCGCATGTTGACCGCTTGAGTCGCTTCACGCCTAAACCCGGGTAACCCAGTGTTATGTAAAGCGAAGCGGCTGCACTAGTTGGTGTGCGTCGCCGTAAACGGGGGGATTCGCACCGTTATCTAACGCGGCTCCACGTCGATATCTAGTTAATGCCGCAGCTGGTGCTAATGTGTGGATGGCCGGCTCCTAAACGAGCCCTTTAATCCCTCCTGGAGTCTGGGAGTTCAACTCAAACGCCTCGTCGCTGTTCAACGAGAGATCTGGCAGATGTTGGCTTACAGGAGTCGAAGCTGCAGCTCAGCTGAGGACAAGATTACAACTCAAAGTTGTGAAGTGGCGCAGCCTCGTGTCGGGCCCTGCCGCCGCATCAGTCTGTCCTGCACTTGTTTATATTTGTCCGCACGTAAAAACCTACTTATCGCACGTGGGCATTTACAGAACCTGTTGTAAAGGGGCTGAAACTAATCTAAAGGTAAACTCGATATTTGGAGAAACTACATCTGAACATGACAAGGATTTGAACGTGTTACCACGCATTTACACTCCACAAACGTCTGCTGCTGGTATAAAGCTTTGATGCAGACATAAATATTCATCCCAATGCGCAGTGGAGGGTCACGTTCAGGCTTTGGTTAAATTACATAAGTTCATCTGAACTTGAGCCTGGTTTAACTGATCCTTCCTCCCTGTGACTCTGAAGTCATGTTGCTCACATGTAAAGCATTTTCCAGTAAGGAGTATTAGAATAGGATCAGAATGTTTACCTCTGGCTAAAAAGCCACGCTGGGATATTTTCCCCTCCAATCAAACTTGCAATATTTAGGTTTGATTCCCCACAAGCATTTAGCTAAAATAAGGATACAGAGGCTCGTGACATCACTGCGTTTTAGCTGTAAATCCAGTCATCAGCCTGAAATTTCTGGGTTTTCTGCAAATGCTTATTGGATGAGGCTTTTATTGATACATTACAAAGTTATGTCTTGATTTCACTGAAATCAAATTAGGTGGTTTTGAGGTTCATCAATGTTCTCTGTACTTTATTTGATTATAACCAAAGTTACCTTTTTTGTTTATGCCTATGTGAATTTCCTAAAACTAGTCAAATTAGCAAAAGTTTGAAATAGTTACGGTGATGTTGTTGCAGCTTGTTCCCCGTGTTTACATGTCATGTTCTTTACAGCGCCCCTGACCCATCGTACCATGGCAGATCCCGATCTTGACTTCCAGACTGGTGAGTCTGGCGCCTCCGCCACCTACCCCATGCAGTGCTCTGCGCTGCGTAAGAACGGCTACGTGGTGCTCAAGGGACGTCCCTGCAAAATTGTAGAGATGTCCACCTCCAAGACCGGCAAGCATGGACATGCTAAGGTAAAATTCTCTCTTTTTTAAATGGGCTTGGGTACCTCAAGGACCTGAGATGCAGTTCGGCTCTTGAGGAGCTTGGATTTCAGACCAGTCTGGCTTAATTAATACATTTTATTTGAACAGCAGCTTATACTTAACTCTCTACTTACTCACAATGTATAGAAGTGGACTATGCCCTCACATTGCAAAGTTGTCAGTTACTCGACAATCAAACTAATTGTTGTAATCTGTTCTGTAATTCATCACCACTTTAAATACAGGAGTGCCTTTGGACCTAAATATTAAGTGCACTGAACATGTGGTCCTCTGACTGTGTGAATTGTCTGGCTCTCACATATGAGAATCTGTTAGATATTCCTGTAATCGTTTCCTTACTGCATGATCTCAGCACATTTTGGATCCCAGGTGTTGACAAATGCTTTGTCACAGTGACATAGTTAACTTTCTGCTCTGGTTACACCACACCTTGCATGTCACATTTCCCTCTGTTGCTTGTGATTTGACCCTTTTTCCTTTCCTGCAGGTTAACCTGGTTGGTATTGACATCTTCACTAACAAGAAGTATGAAGATATGTGCCCCTCCACCCACAACATGGATGTTCCTGCCATCAAGAGGATAGATTATCAGGTATGTGTTCATCTGTTCTCAGTGAAGTGTTCATTTGCATTTCAGTGAAACTTTGAGATCAGGTTAAGAGTTTGTGGCTGTAGAGAAGTGGGGGGGAGGTACAGCAGTAGTTTCCATAAGACCAAAGAAAAACCACCAACCGCCTAACTTGTAGTAATCCATATTTTAAAGTCGCTTAATGTCACTTTCATTTAAATCTTAACTCAAAGAATTATCTTAAGTATTTCACGTAAAATTGTCACTGTTTCAGCTGTTGCATCTTGTGGGAGTTCCTCCTGCGGTAACCGGAGTTAATTGCCCTCTCAGTCTCATACCACAGAATGACACAGGATATAAATAACTTGAATGGGTCAGATTCATAGGTTGTCTAAACAAAATGGAGCCCTTTGTGTAGATGTGAAATTACTGGGTGACGGAAGACAATTGCACATTGGGTGGACCCAGTTGCGTGATCGTGTTCTTCACCTAGTAGGACTTGGAGGAAGATGAAAACCACCAGCAACGAACCCTTTTAGGCCACAGTGGAGATTGTCGCTGGCTGAATATTCATTTGTGTTATGTCCTGATGTTAAGACCACCGACGTCATCACTATTGTTGGGGCTCTTCTATTGATACAAAATGATAGTTTGGAAGCTGCCGCTTTGGTCTCTTCAGTTCTCCTCATCTCTATATGTTTATGGGTTTACCGAAAAGCCTAGTTTAGCTCGTTAGAGCTGCGACGATGCAGGATTTATTTTGATCTAACCCTGAACCAATCCTCAAGTTTCTGTTGGCCCTAAAGATCAGTGAGCTGGTGGTGAATAGCCTAATGTTAAAAGAACAATAATAATCTAGATGTCACACTGCAGATGAATTTGTGAGAAAAATTACATGAACAGAAAATATAGTTTTAAGTTTTGGGGTAAAGTGAATAATGTACATTTTGCTTTTTATGTGTCACTCATCACTAATTGTGCCTTCACATTTCCAGTTGGTTAACATCAATGAAAACTACATGTCCTTGATGAGCGACAACGGTGACATCAGGGAGGACCTGCGTGTCCCTGAAAATGAAATCGGCAGGGAAATAGAGGGAAAGTTCGAGGCGGGTGAAGAATTCATGGTAAGTGTGAAAGATCAGGCCTCTGGGCTTCTTAGGTGCAGATTGATTTCCTCATCCTGTAAACAGTCAGGCACCTGAAACCAAAAGATGTGATGGGCCACATACTTGACATGGTTGGCAGCAGTGTCCCATCCTGAGATGAAGCAGGAATCTATCATGTTTGACGTCTACACTCAAACCTCTCCAAGTAGATGATTCAGTCCTGCACTCGAGCTAACGCTTGTCCCACAAGGGGAAAATGTGAGAAGTGGCAGCTGCGTGTGTAAAGTTTCAGATGATTGACTTGAACATGTTTGCTCTCCGCAGGTCACCGTGATTTCTGCCATGGGGGAGGAATGTGCTGTCGCTACCAAGGTCTTGGCCAGCAAATAGGGAGATGGACTTTGCTGCCCAGGCAACAAGCACCACCCACAACCAGTCTCTTGCATTCTCATTGGTTCTGTCACCAAAGCGTCGGCCTTCACAGACAACCTCAATCATTCTGTTGTGATTTCTCATCATTGATCTTTTATTTCTCCCCTTGTTTCTGTTTTCCATTGCTGTTCGGGAATGTTCCGCTGCAGCCTGCTGCGTGGTTCACTGCCTGATCACTGAGGTTTTCTTTGGTAACAATCTGCTTTATATAAAACAACTTTAAAAATAATGATCAGTTGCTCATTCCTGCTTATTTTTGCCTTCAAAGTGTTGGTTTTTGCCACTCACATTCCTGAATGTTTAAATAACAACGGGATTCAGCTTTTGTATGATTATTTTTTTATATTCTGTAGGTAAATATAGCAGGTTTAAAGCCTTTTAGCAGGAAGGAAGGGGAGATTTGTTTTAAAGCGGTGGGAGGGAGGGTTGCCCCTGTAGATACTAAATTTTGATTTAGGTTGTCCCACTAGCGTCCCGCTTCCAGCTTGGCCTTTGCTCTGGTTCCTGCGTGGATTGGTTGCAACAAGGTCTGTTTTCCTCTAAAGCGCTGGGATTGGTGGTAGCACTTAAGAGCCCCAGCATGTCAAAGCTCTAAAACCAACAAGTGTTTAGTTTTTCTCTTTGCTTTTTCCTCCCCTCCAGAAAAAAAACAAACTTCAGTGATTTACCCTCGTGATGCCAGTCTCTTGTCTGTGTAGAAGTTTGAGGGAGGTGAGGGCCCTGTACGCTCACACCTTGCTTACAATCGGGGCAGTCGAGGACTCTGTCCGCTGCCCCAGCCATCTCCAATACAAAAGGAGTGTTATTTTGTTTTGAGGCGTGAGTGTGTAGAGGTGTGGGCCTCCGAAATGTGGGAGGCAGTTTGCAGTGAGGTGTGTGTGTTTCTCTTGAGGGACTCAATCGGGTTGGGGAGGGTGGTAGAGTTGCAAACTTTTTGTTCACTCGAGGCCTTTGTCACCTGACTGGAGATGGCAAAAATAAAACAATGAAACAAATGGACAAAAACTGCAAACTCTGTCTGTCTGGTTTTGTCTCTGAACCACACTGTGGTTACTGGGTAGGATCAAGCCGATTCTTCAACGATGGTATGCATATGGTGCTGAAACGCGAACGGCTCTGTAGTTTAGATGTACTTCACACGATGTGTGGTTGAAAAATTAAAATCACTGTCTTTCACCTGAGTGCTTTTATTTGAACACTTTGCCAGAGCAGATCATGTTTTTTGCTTGAATATATTTGAGTAAGCAAAACCAATTTTCTCCAAATGACCTGAGTGACTCCCGGACTGTTGCCAACAAACGGACGTTGTCCTACCAGACCAACCTGTTGCTGTGGTGCTGACAACTTCAGTTTTAATCCAAAGCTGATTTCGTTTGCCGTTTTCCCTGCTCTTCGTTCTGGTGCCGGCGCGTCTGAAGGCCTGAAGTCTTAAAATGGATGCTGGAGGAGTCTGGGCAGTTGATGTGCCTTTCCTCTGTGCCGCAGTGTGTTTATTTTGTGTTTAAGCCATGGCAACAGAGACGTCTGCTACAGTAACAGACTTTGCCTTAATGCCTCCAGCTGTAATGTGCAGATGAATCACTTGTTTGCTGGATCATTTGATGCCACAATGGAAAGAAACACGTGGAAGTTGACCTGACTCATCAGGAGGAATCCGCCTGTCTGCAGCTGAAGGGACGTGTGGGGTCATGATTGATCGGGTTTATTCATAAATGTATATTGTCTGGTTTCCCAGTGAGCTCTGTGGAAGCGTGCACCGTTTCAGCTTGCTCTGCTAAATGCTGACGTTCGAATGTGCGTTCGATCACGTCACAAGTTAAAGTAATCGTTAAAGTGCCATCAGGCTCAACGCGGCTCGTTAAATTGAGCCATTTTCCAGATTCATGTGAGGAAAGTCTATTTCCGCTTGACGCTGGGTTGCCCATATATGGAAAGAGCGTCCAGTCGGCACATTACGTGTCTCAGCGTCACCTCCGGTTGGTCCTTTCTCGTCCCAGCCCTTAACATGGCGCCGGTGAGTTCACCGAGCTCCTCTCGCGTTTAGCCAATGTCGTGTTAATTCTGTCGTTGTCTGTGCTTTTTGTTCGTTCAGTGCTAGAGCAGAGGAAACGTTAAGTTCTGTGTCGCTGCGTGTGATCGTTTGCTCCTTTTTGTCCGAAAGCTTAGCAAGAACCCGTCGTTAGCATTAGTTAGCATTAGCTCTTGTAGCTACACGTGTTCCATTCGTCGGACCGGGCGCATGTTTATAGAGCTTTGAGTTTGGAGCTGTGCTTTATATAGATGTGTGTCCCTGCGTTATGTTTGAGCCGAAGTTTATTCGACGTGTTCTCACATGTTCAGTAAACGTAGACTCTTGGCACATGTCCAGTTTTCATACTCTGCACTAAAACTACAAAGTGACCCTTTTAGTTTTTGTAGAAAACGTCTAATCTGATCCAAGTTCTGTTAATAACTGTCTGCTACACTACATTTGCTACACAGTAAAGGCCATAGTGGACAGTTGTTACAGTGAATGTGCAGCTAAAACATCCCAGTAAGAATGAAGAGGTTGGTCTCAGACTGTGTTGCTGGTGGTTTGCAGCTCAAGCAGAAGAGGCCAGCAACTGGCAAGAAGCACAAAAAGGGAGCCATGTGGAAGTTCTCCTTGGACCTGACCCACCCTGTGGAGGATGGGATCCTGGACTCTGCCAACTTTGTAAGTCTTCACTGGAAGGGTTCGGAATTTCAAGAGAGTGAGAATCTGTGGTTATTGTAGCAGCCTTGCATGTAGAATAACGTCACTTTAAAGGGTTAATTGCTGAGCTAACCTACGTCTGGTCTAGGGCCTCCTTCCCTAGCTCCCAATTTACTAGGGTTCTCTTCCCTAGTGCATCACTGTGCTCTGTTCAATAGGAAACCTTCCTCAAAGAGAGGATAAAGGTCAACGGAAAGACGGGGAACCTGGGTACCATCGTCCAGGTTATCCGCATGAAGAACAGGATCAACGTCACGTCTGAGAAGCAGTTCTCCAAAAGGTGGGAGCAGTTTTTATCCACTATGTCCTGGATGGAAATCTTTCAAGTCGTGTAAATGAGAACGTTCCCTTCTTCCTGACAGATATCTGAAGTACCTGACGAAGAAGTACCTGAAGAAGAACAACCTGCGTGACTGGCTCCGAGTGGTGGCGTCTGACAAGGAGACGTACGAGCTACGTTACTTCCAGATCAGCCAGGACGACGACGATTCTGAGGCAGACGAGTGAACTGCTGTGTGTGTGAACATCTGGAGCAGCAAAGGACAATAAAAGTAGAAAGAAGTTTTCTGTGGTGTTTCTTTTTGTGTGTGAGCAGTTCACTGAACCCCCTTCAGGTGGTGGTATAGATGCTTCACCATCAGGCAAGTCAGCTGCTCTAAACGTCAACTTTATTGGCACATTTATTTTAATGTTAAACACACGTATGTTGTAACCATGTAAGTAAAACATGCTTTTAATTTAAAAGTTGACTGTGCCCGGATTAAGCAGAGTTTATCTTTTGGTTGAACACTAGAAGATTTACTGCTTGTGAAAATCTGCACTAGATGTTCAGCATCTAAAGATTCCAAAGCTGCTGCAGCGACGTACGAAGACAATTCAGGCAAAGTGAGCGTGTGCTGTCCTACACATCAGGGGTTTCAGTTTCAGTCCAGAAGAGTTAAGGAGTCCGAGACCAGACGTGGCGCAGATCATTCTGGAATCAACCTTTTAGACACTTTCGGTGCGTGGTGTATAACTAGCTGTAGTCATCAGCATTTGCTGTGTGTGTTGATGATTCCTGCAGCTTATGGACAGAAATCATGCGTTGCATCATTAGTCGCCAGCCGACTTCAGCTGCTATGAGGAGACACTCTTCTGTTGCTATACAACTTTCTCTTCAGCACAGAAAGACTCTTCACAGCTTTGCTTTCTGCTGCTGAACTTACTGTGTGTCTGGATTTGCGCCCGTTCGCTCATCTGTTGTGTATAAAGCCCCTCAGCTCAGGAATGCATCCACCTTCAACTGTGGCTGCTGAACGCGCTTTATTATCACGCTTCTATTCGTGCTCTCGTGATCTGTTTTATTGCCTCAGTGGTTTTTAAGACTCCTGTAGTGGATCCGTTTAGATGAGGATCACCTTAACAGGTGAACTGTTGCTTCCTGCAGCTGCTGTTGAGGTGATGCACCAACGCAGACGACCTCTCGCCACTTCCTGACACATGAGATCTCAGGTATTTTCCTGCAGCCGTGGCTTGATAGCTGCAGGCTGTTTCACTGTCGGGACTTTTTCACTGATGTCTTGGTGCTGGGATCAGTTTCCACGCTTGGGCTTTAACTGTTGAGGATCAAATGACACTGATGAAACCTTATAAACAACTGGATGAAGGTCTAACAAAAGACATTGCATTTTGGCCCACACACCACAGCTTGTTGCAACTGTAACACAACAAAGGGCTGGTTACATTTTCCATTATGAATTAAAATATTGATTATGAACATGCAGATAAAACACTGGCCCCTTTATTAGGTACTGATACAACTCCAGCCGTGACCCTGATTCACATCATCAGCTTTCTGACAGCTTGAAGTGAAAACACACACCTGTCCAGTTCCCAGCCCTTCATGCAGCTCCAAGCTGACTCAAGCACACATTTAATAGCAGATACTGGATTCTTCTGAGTGAAGGATGAGTTTCAGATGTTCAATATTTTATCAGCTTGGTCACATGGCGCCAGGTGTGAACGATCAACGCTGCCGTCTCTTCTCGTCAGCGTTTCCTGCAGGTGCGCAGAGGACGGGGACTCAACCGGACGCCTACCGCTCGTCTTCACCGGGGAAAACGCAGCGAGTGAGTGTTTAACCTGCTCAGGTGTTCGTCTCTAACCTGCATGTTGGTTTCTTAGGAACATTCAAACTGTGTGTGCTCTGAACACTTAACCAGCGTCTTCATGTGGTGCTGATGTCCGTCTAGGGGATAAATTAACTTGCTCAGGTCTTTACTATGTTCAGTTTTAACCTCCATAGTACTTTTCCGTGTTGGAAGCCGATCCCTGCTGATCATTAATTTTTCACTGAGGGAGTCTCGCTCTAGTGAGTGAGGAGAACAGCTGATGGCATCTCATCACCACCTGCTCCCTGTTCATCTCAGATATGCAGAAACATATATAACGGTGTTTAACAGCGGTCACACCAGTCTGTCACTGCACCAGACAACAAAACGGCCAGAAACAATCAGGAAGCGAAGGAAGGAAGACCAGCAACTGGTCACTGCCAGAGCTGAAAGCAAGTATTGAAACTACAGTCATAGCATGCGCAGCTCAGAGCAGCAGTAATTTACTAGCAGAGATACCACAGACCAGTAGAGTATCCAGCCAGAAAGCAGCGAGATCTTCATAAAACAAAAGTCTAAACGGTGTCTTGACCCCTGATTCATGTTTTACCTGTTTTTCACAGTTTCTGCCTTTAGTTTGGGTTTTTGTTTAAGGCGATGAACCTAGTAGGAGTCAGGAGAAGACGGCTGATGAGCAGGACCGAGACAGAGGGAGAGAAACACGCCATCGCATAAAGTGTTAAACAGGTGCAGTGATGGCAGCGTGGCTGGGCCGGGTGTCGCTGGGCGACGCCTGGTACAACATGTACTCCCGCCTGCTGCGAACCAAACCCGTGGGCTCCATGGGTCAGAGCTCTGACGACCTCAGTGAGTTGGCTGAAGGGTCGGCGGTTGGTCTGGCCAAGGTCCTGACTACTGTGGACCTGGTGTCGCTCGGGGTAGGCAGCTGCGTTGGCACGGGGATGTATGTGGTCGCCGGGCTGGTTGCCAAGGCGATGGCTGGACCTGGGGTCATCCTGTCCTTCATTATTGCAGCAATGGCCTCCATACTGTCAGGTGAGACACCAGCGGTGACCAATGAACAAACTCCATCAGACGAGGCCTGAGTGAGATGCCTGAAGGCTCTGGAAAACCCTCAGATGAGACAGTGCGTGTTTGTGTCCTGTTCAGGTGTATGCTACGCCGAGTTCGGCGTCCGAGTCCCGAAGACGACCGGCTCAGCCTACACCTACAGCTACGTGACGGTTGGAGAGTTTGTGGCCTTTTTCATTGGCTGGAACCTGATCCTGGAGTATCTGATCGGCACAGCCGCAGGGGCGTCGGCTCTGAGCAGCATGTTCGACTCTCTGGCCAATCACAGCATCAGTAACTACATGATAACACACCTGGGCACGCTCAGAGGCCTCGGTGGGTAAATACAGTCCAAAATTCCATGCCCTTAAGACTCGTCTTCTCGTATCCCGCTCATTTCATGGAAGACGGGAACACTGTCCTGCTGCACCATCTTGCTGAGGCTGTCTGTGTTTCTCAGGTAAGGGCGAGGACACGTATCCTGACCTGCTGGCCCTGTTTATCGCCCTGCTGGTCACAGTGATCATTGCTCTGGGTGTGCGGAACTCTGTGGGCTTCAACAACGTCCTCAACGTGGTCAACGTGGTGGTGTGGGTCTTCATGATCGTGGCCGGACTCTTCTTCCTCTCCGCCAGCAACTGGGAGGGCGGCAGGTTCCTTCCCTACGGCTGGTCTGGGGTGAGTAACCGATCCGCTCGGCTTTAGTCTGGAGAGCTTGTCATGCTACAACATATCACTCGAAGCTTTGTTTGTTCAGGTGATGCAGGGAGCAGCCACATGTTTCTACGCCTTCATCGGCTTCGACATCATCGCCACGACAGGAGAGGAGGCGAAAAACCCCAACACCTCCATCCCGTACGCCATCACCGCCTCGCTGGTCACCTGCCTCACCGCCTACGTGTCGGTCAGTGATGCGCGCATGTTGGATGATAGTTGTTTTTAAGGTTGACCTTCTCAGTGTCACTGTGACTCTGTGCAGGTGAGCGTGATCCTGACTCTCATGGTTCCCTACAACCTGATCGACGGCTCCGCTCCTCTCATGGAGATGTTCGCAGATCACGGCTTCTTGTGGGGGAAGTACACCGTAGCTGTGGGTTCCATCGCCGGACTCACTGTCTCTCTGCTGGGCTCCTTGTTCCCCATGCCCAGGGTCATCTATGCCATGGCCCGAGACGGGCTCCTGTTCAGGTGAGGTTGAAACACAAACACGCAGGACGCAACCCCTGCTGGACTGATTGATAAATGCCTCTGCAGGTTCCTGTCCCATGTGTCTGCGCTCACACACACTCCCACGGTGGCGTGTGTGGTGTCGGGAAGCTTAGCCGCCCTTCTTGCTCTGCTGGTGAGTCTCAGAGACTTGATCGAGATGATGTCCATCGGCACCCTGCTGGCCTACACCCTGGTCAGCGTGTGTGTGCTCTTACTGCGTTACCAGCCCGACGAACACACCGACACGCACCAGTTCACTTCCGATGAGGACGCGGACGGGCTCAAGCACCAGGACGGAGCCATCCCCGTAAAGGACGACAAGATGCTGATCGAGGAATCGCCAGGCGATGGCGCTTCGTCCTACCACACCGGTGGCACTGAGGGAGAGGGTGACAACTCTGATTTCCACACAGGCCACGCCCCCCTGCTTAAAAGACTGCTGGGAGGCCATTACTACACCCTGCGGCTGCGTCTGGGAATGCCTGATGCCTCAGCGCGCCCCACCCCGGCAACAGGACGCACAGTAACCCGGTGCACCATCCTCCTCTTCTTCATGTCCTTCCTCCTCTGGTCCACCGTCATATTTGGGTTCGAGGAGCGAACAGGGGTCGGGGCAGCGTTTTCAGGCCTGATGGCTCTTATGATGGCAGGTTCCATGGCCAAGCTGTTGATTCTGATCATACAGCAGCCACAGAGCATGCGGAGGCTGCCCTACATGGCGCCCTGCGTGCCGTTCGTTCCTGCAGCGGCCATATTGGTCAACAGCTACCTCATGCTTAAACTGTCTTCACTCACCTGGGCCCGTTTCACCATCTGGTGCCTCATAGGTGAGTTTCCCGGCGACAGATCTCAGTCCCAGTGAGGCGTCTTTAAACTCTAAACTAAGTTGTCCTCAGGTCTGCTGATCTACGCTTGCTACGGAGTCTGGCACAGCACCCTGGAGCTGAACGCCCGCGAGCAACAGGCGCACGCCAGCTCCTACCAGCGCTACGACGACCACCTCGATGACACCTTCTCCCCCGATGCAGACCTCTACCCCCAGGAGCAGGACGACAGACCCTACCAGGGCTGGTCTGCCCCGGAGGAGAGGGGGCACCATCATCAGCAGGAGAACCAGGACGACGAGCAGCACGAGAGCCAGTACGAGGACTATGGAGACCAGCATGGATACCAGTCTGCACCAGGAGGCCAGTATGTGAGCACAGGCAGCGGCTCCCAGGGAAGGACCAATCACGGGTTTGATGCAGGGGTAGAGGACTGAAAACAGCTTCCTACGTTCCAGACTTGAAACCAGACATGACAGTGAACCTCCACCAACATCTATGCTTCTTACTTTCAGCCTGAGCGTGAACGATAACATTACAGATGACTGAACGGACCGAGCAGGCCCTCGAGGTCAGAGGAGCCAGAGCTCATGAATGTTTGTCTTTGAAAGTCAGGGCTCAGTTATAAGATGAACAACAATCCTAGAGAGACAGACACAGGCCAACAGTTGACAAAATGACCACAAACATGAAAGAGTAGAGATGTTACAGCCTCAAATAGACACAGAATTACAGGTCTTCATGGTATAAATAACAATAGTTTATCAATTTATGATTTAGAGGAAATTAGGAGATAAAGAGTCAAAAATCTGGAGTTGAAGTCCCTGAACGCAGCACAGTGATCAGCTGTTTGGCTTTGTTAGTTGTGTGTGCGTTTGCTTTGTTTACAGTCAGACCAGTGCGTCTCTGAAGCTTCTTTCTGTTTGCTTTGGGTTTCATTCTGCTCCAATGAGAACAAAGAATAAATTAGTGTTTTTGAGTGAAATTATTAATTGTGAGACATCTGCAAAAACAATTCGATGTTTTATTTTTGTAGCACAGATACACACTGATTATAACAGAAATATGAGGGGAAACGACTGGATACATGTATGATTTAAATGACAGTAGATAAACATTAGATTATAGCTTCAGTTGTTTTCATTCTGTTTAAAGCATAAGAAGCATTGAAATAGCAAAGTCTTAACATAACAGAATTTAATCAACGCGCAACAAACCGATTTAACATTAGAACAGAAAACTAAATGAAGTAAAAGCTTCTTGTGTCGTCAGACATGATGAGGATGAAATGCAGCAGTGAGGCGCGTCCTACAAATACAGTCCTGATACAAGGAACAGGTTTAACACAATACCGCTCAGATTTGATTCTCCCGACCGAGCTCTACGAAGCTTTACTAATAAAAGTAGCAGGCGTCTCTGAAAATGTGCTGCAGAGAGAGTCAGCTGAGTTATTATGAATCACAGTGATGGAGACGTTTTTCACACACGCTCGCTCTTGCCGTGGTTGGCGGGGGGGTCCACCGGTGTGGCTGTGCCCCTCTGCCTGGAGTAGTAGAAGCTGTTCTCCCTGCTCGGGGTCCAGGGGACGGTGCTGTGGAAGCACAGCATCATAGTGCCGCCCAGGAGACAGAGCCCGGAGCCGACCCAGCCGGCGTACAGAGAGAAGCCGAATGACATCAGCCCCTCGTTGTGGTGAGCACCGATGGGGAACCACACAGTGGATATGACGCCACACACAGCTGGAACAGACCAGGAGGTGAAGGCAGGTTTGCTTCAGAGCATTTTGTGCATGTTGTGTGTTTTTGTGTCATATGTGTCCATCTGGGTGTTTGCGCCCACAGGATGTTGACAGGAACCAAGTCATCCCACAGGAAGCTGCCATGTCTGTCAGCTGACAGACCCTGACCCTCCGCCCGCTCCCCCCAGAGACCCAAGTACTGAACTTCCTCAACGTGTTAACAGCATTTCATTGAGAGGCTTCTACAGCCGCAGCACATTGAGAGTCACTTCTAGCTTTTGCAGCCTTCTGTAAAAACCCAACTCATCGTGAGGACATGTTGGTGAGGTGTGACGCAGGGTTGGTGTCGCTGTGAATGAGTGTAGGGAGGTTTCCTCACCCATGAGGACGAACAGGACGCTTCCCGCTCTGGCTCGGAGCTTCTTGATGGCCGAGCTGTCGTTGGGCAGCCGGACGCAGGGCATGGCCGTGAGCATCAGCATCATCCCGGGGAGCCCCATCAGACAGGCCAGGATCATCAGAGCCCGGGCCGTCTGGATGTGGGCTGAGACACAGACAGACGTTTTACTCATCACAGAAGCATCTGTTGACTTTAAATTCACCAACAGAGCTCAGCACTGGCGCTCTGGCACACTTACTGATAGAAATGCACACACACACATAGGCCGGGAAAAGAAAACGACAGCAAAGGATTCTTCAACCAGGATATCACAATGAAATGATCGGCTGACCCCTGTTGTTTTTAGTTTCACTGTACCGGGCAGGCTGAGGATCTGATTGAGGGTCACGCAGTGGTAAAGCGTCGGGGAGATGACGCACTCCGCCCACAGCCCCCGGGAGCCCAGCTCGTCCATGCGGAGGCAGGTGGCCATGGAGTGTTCGCAGGTCCGGACCCAGTCGTTGGTGGCAGTGGCGACGATGATGCCGACCCAGCCCGCACAGCTCGCTGCGCTGCCCGTGAGCTGCCTGCACATGTGCGCCATGGTGAGCAGCCGTGCGCCTTTACGCGTTCCAAAAAAGACAATCGCTGGTAGAGCGAGGAAAGGTTCGCTTCACTGTTCCAGAAAATCAAAACGTAGATGTATGCGCCAGGGTAATTAGATCAACTGATGTTTTCTTACGTAGTTGATAAAAAATTAACCGGACTGGAATAATTAGAAAGATATATGCAGAAGTGTAGAAACAGAAAGCAGGCTTGACGTATCGGTGTTCCTGCTCAGTCCCGTTTGGTTGATCCGCAGAAAATGCCTAGAATAAGATTTATCATAGGGTGTGGCGAAAGCCGTGATTGGCTTCTCACATGTGCGAGTTTAACCCAAACCAGATTCAGAGAAATAGAAGAAAACAAATCAGAGAAGCATTAGATGATCTGAGCTTTGGCTTCTGAACAGGTATCAGGAAGGAAGAGACCTGAATTCAAAATCAAGAGGAAGCCTCATTATGTGAGAGACAATAGCAAGTACCAACTGGTTTGATTAGGTATTCATTTATTAAATAATTTCAAGCAGGATACCATAAAAATGTGACGATTAAAGACACCAGTCTCTACCCTGATAGTGACCTTTTGAATCCACAGACTTGTCCAGAATATAGTGATATAAAACATTAAACTTTCATTAATCACTTACAAAGTCTACGTATTATTATTATGTTTTCTTTTACACACACCGGTTATGTTAGCTACGGGATAGATTTGTCATTGACGTCACGTTCTAAAAAAACTAAATAGACAAATTTTATATATTAAATGTTCAAAATCCTTCATGAAATAGCTTCAAATGTACACGTTCCAGCTTCTTGTAAAATATACACAAAGTTACAAAACCCCCCCTCAGTTTCCTGCTACAGTCAGAATGGATGAAATTTCTTCTGGACTCCTCCTGCAACTGCTTCTCCTCTGCTCTCGTCTTCTAAGGCCACACCTCGATTTATAATCTTTGTCTTCAAATTGTTCGATGTTCGTCCGCGTCTTTATTGCCTGGTTTCCTTCAGCTCTCGTCTCTTTCTGCCACAGTCCGTCCTTTGTTTCCCGTCTCATTGGTTTTTCAGCGCGTTGATGTGAGCACAGATCTTAAGAGCTGGTCCCAGTTTGATGTTCATGCTTGTCATCAGGTGGTCCTCGGTGAGCAGCAGCAGGGCCTGGCCGTCGATCTCCTGCACCCGGAAAGCTTCTGCCACGTCGCCGCAGCCTGCGCACAGCAACACAGAGCCATGAGCAGGAGTTAGAGAGCAGGCTCTGTTCACCTGGATTGGCTGCCCTGCGCCTTTCATTAAAGGAAGCTAAAACTATTATTCTTAGATGAACATTTTCCTTAATATACATTAGTTCAGAGTCTCCATGTTCTCACCAGGTAAGTGAAGCATCAGACATCAGGGAGTGAGCTGCAGTTAGCGTCCAGATATTTCTAATTAGCTTGAGAGTGATATAAGTTTCGCTGTGTTTTGTTTCCCTGACATATTTCTCGCTGGCGGCTGGAAGTATGAGCGTTACCTCACTCTGTGGTTGATTTCAACGTTTTGCGAAACCCTTAATTGGAGCCGTGCACAAACTCAGTGACATCTGCTGATAATTACACTTCAGCATTTGCATAAATCAAACAATTTAAACTGAGGCTGCCAAGTCCAAAGAAAGTGACAATCTCCCAGGAGGAGCTGCAACACGTGTGGCGAGCGGAGGTTTACCTGGCAGTGTGTGTATGAAGGCGGTTACTTCCTCCACGCTCCACTGGGAGGGGGCGGGTTTGAACGTGGGCGTGGAGGTGGTCACGGCGGGCGCAGACGCCCTCCTCGCTCTCCGAGCCGCCCGGCGGTCCATCCTCACTGTCATGGCAACAGCAGGATCCTCCTCCCCTCCATCGTCGTCTTCCTCCTCCTCCCCTCCTCCCAGCATTTCCTCGTCGTCGACCGCCACTGCCTTCTCCTTTCCCTCCTTCTCACGCCGGCCGGCGCTCCACAGATCACGAGGCTGGAGCGAGAGGGGAGAGAAACACGTAAGGCAGGTGAGTTTCACTGTCACCAAATTTAAGTTGAGCTTCAAAAACTGACAAACTTCATTAAAAAAGTTGTAGTGAGAAATCTGGGCCTTAAGCCTTGAGCTTCTGTCCAGGGCACGTCTAGCTTTTCCATCAGATTTATTTTTATATGGACTAAATTAATTGTTCATTGTTATTTCCCAACGTTCAGGTTCTTCTTCCTCGTTTGAGTCTTATTGGTGGTTGGTAGCCGCTTACACGGTGCCCTGCCGCCACCTTCTGGACGGGAGTGAATCAATTCTATTAGAAATGTCTGTGGAGATTCTCAGTCATCCACATGCGGTGACTTCAGACTATTAGAAAGTATTACATCCTGTCTGGCATCAACCTGACAACAGCCACGGTACCTGTAGCTTCGTTATTTACTTTGTGCCGTTCATTTCCTCTTATTCCTAATTTCTCCTTCTTCCCTTTGATGTTATAAGATGAAGGTTCATCACTGAGCTGTTTATCTGCAGCTTTACCTTCAGTCAGTGTAGCCCGCAGCGCTAGCAGTGATACTGCATACAGTGCCTGTGTACAGTGGTTAGTTCAGGGTCCCTACCAGCCGCAGTAGCAGAGGCTTCCCAGGGACGGACTCGGCCCTGTTCAGAGCCGGTCGCGGCTTCTCGGAGCGGCTGCCTGCGCTCAGAGCCCGGAGACGCTTCGTCAGGCGGACGTTAAACCTGACAGAGACAGATCGGAGAAGCAACACATGCGGTGACTTGATTCACACTCTGCATTTAACACCTGTCTGTCTTCACACCACATCCTGCCAGCGCTGCTACTGCACCAACACCCTCCACGCACAACGCTGTGCCTCTGAGAAACTGTCTTAAGTCAAAGCACAAGAAACTCAGTGGAATCAGGTCTCACCCGCGCGCACAGGAAGTGGAGCAGAAGCGCTTGGACCGCATGAAGTTGTGCGCGTGGCCTCTTTTCCCACAGAACTGGCAGTGCAGCACCGTTCGGTCCCTGTGGCCCGACCCTGTGTGTGGGGAGGCAAACACGTTCAGCTGTGTCTCAAACTGTCATTCTACTCTAATGATCTAGTGGATGACTGGATATTCTTGACTTGCTAGATCTTGGCTCTTACTGGCCCCGTGTCCGTCGTCCGTGTCCGCTCCGTCCTCTTCGTCCGAATCTGTAGACTGCTCTATTGGCGGGACCGTGTCCGTCACGGGCAGCGCTGGGCTCCCATTGGTCCCGTTCACTTCCTGTGGCTGGGTCACCTGTTCTGGAACCAGCAGCGATGAGCGGTTCACCTGCACGACACAGAGGTACTGAATCTAATCTGAGGCCAGAATTGATTCATGTCAAATAAATGCTGTATCCCTGTGTGCTCGTACAGGAAACGGCTGGAGCCCCTCCTGGATGACGAATCCTTCCACCAGGTGAGTCAGGACCTGGCGTCCCTCAGGCCACGTCTTCGGCTCCCAGGGGCCGCGCGGTGATTGGCCGAGGCTGTCCGAGTCGTCCTCCCAGCGGCCGAGCGGCTGCGTCTCAGCCTCAACCAGCTGCTCCGATTCCCCAACGGACTTGTCGACTTTCTCCGCCTCGTGCTGGGACGGGCTGAGGTCCGTCCGAGCGGGCAGGAGGGGAGGAGGGTCTTCTGCTGAGGGGGTGATGAAGGGTGAGGTGGGGGGAGACTGGGAGGAGAGGCTGGACAGGGCTAGAAAGAGCAGAGAGCAGTTATTTGGTTTGCTCGCATCACAGTCAGTAACGACAGATGAATGAGGTGGAATAGAAAAACACCCTCCATCACTGTGGTTTGAGTAGTTAACGGTACCTGACTGGTTGTCGGACTGGGTCGACATGTTCTCGCAGTCCTCCTGGCTCACAGACTCGGGCTCCCGAGACTCTGGCAGCCTCTGACTCTGGACCTCTGGGACGGGAACTGCTGCTGGGACGGGGCTCGAAACCAGACCCAGGATGGGCTTAGGCTCTGTGTCCGAGTCTTTAACGGTACTGGGTGTGGGGACGGGGCCTGTGTCTTGGTGCTGGTTCTCAGACTGGTCCATGGCGGTGTCTCCTTCCTCCTCCTCCGTCCCCTTCTTCTCCTTCTCCTCCTTGGTCTCGTCTCTGTCTCCCTGTCCCTCCTCCGTCACCTCCATTTGTTCTTCCTCTCTTCCTGTCTCCACCTGTTGGTTACGACCGACCTCCTTCTCAGTCGCCTGTTTCTCCTCCACTGTCTCTCTTTGGTCGTCTTTGCTCACACTCCCCTCGTCTTCGACTTCTTGCCTTACCTCTCGCTCTCTGTGCTCCTCACCCTCGTCCGCTTCTCCTTTCTGAGTCTGTGTTGGAGGCCCAGCTTGACTCAGAGGGGAGGCTGGACTCAGGACAGAGGGAGGGGAGGGCAGGGAAGAGCTTGTTTTTGGCAACGAGGAGTTTAGAGGCAGAGGAAGTGCATCGTTGCTGCTTAAAGTCCTTTTTATTTGGCTGGAAAGCTCTGGGGGCGGCGACTGTCCCACGGCGTGGCCGTACATGCCGGGTTGTGGCTGGCGGCTCGAAGAAAGGGCGATGATTTGAAGCTGCCGTGCTGCAGAAGGAGAGCGCTCAAAATGAGGAGCAGCAGGCCTGGGGCTGGGTGCAGGCAGCGGACCGTGCTGGGACTGGCTGCAACCGAGCGGAGTTTGGGATAACGGATTGGTCTTGGGTCCAGACAGCGGCGTCCTACTGGGGGGACAGACGTGGCCGGAGGGAGCAGCAGCGATCGGTTGGAGGGATGAGATCTGTCGAGGCGGCGCCGCTCGATGTCCCTTTGGAGAATGAAGTCTGGGTCTCAGAGGGACTTGAACTGGAGAGTAGAGGGCTGTGGAGGGAGAAGGAAAGATGGTGATGACAGGGAAGAAATGAGGAAGTAAGAGGTTCACGTCCAGTTCATTTCAAAAGTCTAGATTAAGGATTTGCGCTGGTCTCTATCCTTGCTCGACCCTCAGCCCTGCGTCAGGTTGCTGTGCCAGCGAGTTTCAGCTCCAGGTAAAAAACGTTCTGTGGGTTTGAACAGGACTCGTGTTTGTGAAGATGGACAAACCAATTACCACTTAACAGCACAACATAAGGCCCAGAGGACTGTGTGTAGTGTCTAGCAGGTATTTCAGGTCATTCTGGGTTTTATCAGTGTTGTTTATCAGATGACCAAGATCTAAATTCAGCTCCAGCCACTGATCGTTTCCCTTCTGGGACCTACTTGGAGGAGGAACGGAGAGGTGGCGGATGGGCGTGGCCGGGCTCTCTGTTGCCATGGTGCTGGGCTGCGGTCGTGGCCTGAGAGGCGGGAAGATGGGGAGGGCGTGAGGGCGAGAGAGCGGAGGCGGCGCCAAGGAGGGGGGTTTGAGACGCAGGGAAGGTGGGATGGTGAGGGCCCCGGGGGGAGGAGGCCTCAGGGTGAGACTCTGGAGCTGGACAAGGGAGACAGACAGAGAAAGGTTCAGTTAGATGCTGACACGTCTTTGTCCTCTCATTCAAGGTGTGTGATAAACCCCTCCCCCAAACAGCAACCGTAGCTAAGCAACAGGTGTGAGGGGCCTAGAGAAGGTGTAAGCGTTCACCTGGGGTCCAAAGACACGTTCAGACAAACACTGCACTCAAACCTTTTCATTTCATGATGTATTTATCCCAAATACTTGTATTGTAAATATTGCACTTTACACAATACAGCACCAATAATTAAACATTATACAACGATGGTACTTTGAGTACAGATGAGTTTAATTTCCTCAGATGCTCACCTGAGTGGAGGCAGGGTTAGAGGAAGGGGGAGAGGGTGAGGAGGAGGAGGATGGGGCAGGTCGCATAGCAGACGTAAGAATCAGCTGCAGGAAGAAGCAAAGAGAAAGGAAACAAGGAGAGGAATGAATGTAGGAGGGAAGAAACAGGAGCGCAGGGATCAGAGCACAGTCCGGCCTTCCAGTCGTCCTGCACCGCTGGGTGTGAAAGTGTCACGACTGGGTCATCAACCGTAGAACTAGACCCAGGGGTCCGAGGCGCCAGCACGACCACAACATGGAGACACAAATGACCACCGAAACAAGCATGAAGAGGAGGAAAATGGCCAAGAAGACACAAAACAAGCCCAGAGAGATGACAACAAACAGACACAAGCCCCCACAGGAATCCTGAACATGTAGGATCACGTGATCCGTTCTGGCTCTAGACACGTAGCCCCTGAATATCCCGAACCCGTGGACCATTTACATACTGGTCGTTTTGCTGCTGATTACATGTAAAAACATATGTAAATGTGGGTGCGTATCCATGTTTACCATCTGAGCTCTGAGCAGCACCTGGTCCTGGCCAGACCCTTTGAGACCTTTCCCCAGGAGCAGCGTCTGCTGGGATACTCTCTGCCTGACAGGCGAGCAGTTCTGATTGGCTTGCATGAGGCCAGGTGTGCCCACAGGATGAGCCTGGGATGCCTGGAACGAAGCAGGAAGAGCTTTAGGGCCAGAAAGTGTGATTCCATTTCCAAGAACAACACCAAGAGCTGGAAAAGTTGCTGATTGGTTGGAAACATTCCTGCTGCCGCTCACCTGTGACGAGACAAGGAGTCGATAATATTTACAGAGCACGTGTCATTACAAGCAGGACGCACCAAACTGTTGTTCGAGTTCAGCTTTGAGACCTTCGTCACAGTCTGGTTTGTTCACGCAGCTGAACATTTGGGTTCCAGACTCAAACCAGTTATAAGCAAACTAAGACAAACAGGCTAATTATTCATGCTTATTGTATCTGGACCCTCTCTTTTACATGGTCAGCTTGAACTACAGCGTCTACATCACATCATCGATCTGAGCTTCAATGGACGGCTGCTGAATCTTCACTGTTGTTGACTCGCTGAGTTGAGGACACGCCTGCACATGTAATACTGTCCTTATCCTGATTATGATTAATAGCACGGATCGTATTAAAGCCCAATGTTTACGTGGTGCAGAGAACCCACATTAATCATCTTGATACTGTGTCACTTTGGGCAAACAAACTGCAGCAAAATAGTTTTTTCAGCTCGTCTGAGGTCTTTTTTATTTCACTTCCTGTTTCTTGCAGGCTGCCGACCACCTGTGCTCCCAGACACCTCCAGCGTCGCATGGCTTTGTGGACACTCTGGCCGAGAACCACCCTTAGATCTGTGCATGTGCAGATGACGTGTGTGAAACATGCTGAGTTCTGCTTAAAGCTTCCTGGTCGGCGCTGATCTGTTGGTGCCAGCGTTCACAGGTCAGCGGTGAGCAGGATTAACTCTCCCATAGTCTAAGCCTGAAGAGCAGCGGTGAGGTTTGGAATCTACGCGGTGTTTTGTCTGAGCCCAGACATTATCCCTGCTGTGCAGCCTGGCTAAACTCCGTGTCTTTAGGACAATATTAGTTAGAAAGCAACGCATCTTTGGCAGCTGAGTGTTGTCTGCAGGTACATTGAGCTCATTGGCCTCTACTTCATGAGAAATAAAAATAAGAATATGAGACTGGAGTGAAACACAGACATTTGAGGCCCAGGGAGAAATTGACTTTTTCATTAGCTCAGACCTAAGTTACTGTGAAATATTAAACGTCTGCATGTTTCACTGGCTTTCAGTTCGAGGTGCTCGCACAGCCGCCATTCGATAAGAGGCGTCGCTGAGCACAGCACTCGAACGCATCATCCACAAACTAACTGCAACTGAGACAAGGGGACGAGTAACAGGCGAGATAGAAACAAGGAGCTTGATGAACACAGAACCTCACTGGAACTTTCCCATCACACGTTGCTACTGTCAAAGTTTTGTAATTTACAAAAGCAAAGAGGACTAGTTTCACATTTTTGACACTAGCTGCACATGAGAAGACTGAGGAAATCAAACTTTGTCATCTTCATACTTTTTTCTACATATGACGTCTGTTTGGTGGCTTTGGCTTCATATTTCCTCCAGAAAATTATTAGACAGACTCTGTGTTGAGCTGAATTATTGGCAGATGAGGTCAGTGGATCAGTGCATCTTACCTGTCTGCCAGGTGGACTGGCCGGTGTGTGAAAGGGCGTTATCGGCGTGGAGGTCGGGGTAGACACGGGTCTCGTGTTACCGTTGGTCAGACCGGTGGAGGTCTTGGTGGACACGGTGGTGTGCGTTCCAGAAGCAGAAGAGGGGGACAGGAGAGAGGAGGCGGTGCTGGTTGCAGCAAGAGAAGAGGAAGAGGAGGATGGAGGGAGAAGAGAGGACGGGCCGGAGGTTTGCGTGGTCGACGTCTTGCCCGCTGGGGACGGAAGGATGGGGCGAGAGTACGTGCGGAGAGCAGGGGTCGCTGTGGAAGTGAGCTTCGGTGGAGCAGGGATGAGGATGTGGGGGGACGAAGCACCGCCCGCTGCCAACTTCGGGGCGTGGGTCGAAGAGACGGATGGAGCAGGGGTGAGAGGAGGCGGAGGGGAGGAGGTGGTGGGAGTTAACGCGGGAGCAGGGGAGTCCAGGAGCATGGGGTTGGGGGTGAGTCGAGGAGGGGTGGGAGTGGTAGGGGTGGAGGAGTTGGGTGTGGTGGGGGAGGTCTGAGGGCTGGTTCCATTGGTGGCGTCTCTGTGGTCTGACTGGTTCTGTCGGACCAGCTCCCTGTCCATCGTTCAGCACTGAAGCACACTGACAGAGAGTTAGAGAGAGTTAGTTAACTGACCGTGACTCACATTAAACCACTGTACTGACTTAATAATTCACTGACTCACTAAACTACTGAGCTAGTTGTTAGTGAACATCATGATCCGATCATAGTACTAGACACCAAAGCTGTTTAAGAAATTAATCAAACTAAGTATGAAAATTCTGTTTGTTTAAGTTTTTTTTTTTGACTCATTTCTAAAAAAAATCTTTGCTGATGTTCTAAAAGCAGTTTTCTTTCAGCTGTGAAGACCAAAGTTTAGACAAATGCATGTGCAAGTGAAACAGACTGGACTCGAGTTCAACATTAAATCAATATTAGTTTTCATGCGCAGCTTGTTACACGTCCTCTCCGGTTTGTTTTTCGGACTTAATGCGACAGCTGCATCAAACCAGGCTCTGCCGCTGGGGAGTAAAATCCTCAGACCACATCTTTGGCTGTGGTGCACATTTCCAGGCTGTTTAGAAAACGCTGGGCGGACCGACTGACACATGACACCGTTACTATCCATGTCCACCGGGTGTTTTGGATTAAAGCCATGGCAGCAGTTAATCTGACCACCACTGCAGGGAAACTGAAAAACCACCCTACAGGTGAAAACACTGAGCAACCGTCAACAGAGCTTGACATCCTGTCAAATCCACACGCTCGTAGGCCAGTTACTCCACCAGCAATGTTCTCTATTTAGGAGACCAAACTACGCACTTAAAGGCCTCTCGATGGGCTTTTGTGGACACTTGTCACACAAATTTTAGTCAGTTTATGAAATATTGTCTCTACATTTTAATGTATCTCCATCTGTTTTATTTATGTTTCATCGACGTCCATTGCACCAGGTATCACATCATCCAACCCAGGCCATACACAACAAAGAAAATTTTATTTCACACCGTTAATATTTCACACTTCATCTTCACAGACATCTTTTTAATTACTCTAATGCCACTACAACCAATCTGAAGCATTTAAGCATCCAACTACCAATTTATGTCACATTTCTGATTATTTGGCAATGAACCAATGAACAGTTTGGTGCAAATACTTAAACATGACCCTCCCATCACCTCAAGGCCCAAAACCTAAACATGGGTTTACTCAACTGTGCTTGAATGAGTGTAATGTAAGTGTAATGAATGATTGAGTCATTAAAACTGTGCAGAATAAACTTCTGAGGATAATCCAAACAGCTGTTGCTGCTGTGAAACCACTGCAGGGCTTGGGTGCACAGGGTTTGGAGGCCAGGGGTCCAGCTGCGGTTCCTGGTGACCCTTGGCACAACCAGGGCTGCCCTTGAGCCGCTGCAGCCTCACGGAGCTAGACGCGAACATGTGGATACTGGCACAACGCTTCCCACGAAGCGGGCTGTGGTTTCCAGCGAGGCTCAGCCTAATTAACGCGACACCAGCACGCGAGCAGGTGCGACTCCACGCACAGCGGACAGATGCTGACATCTGGCCCGCAGCCTGTTAACATAACGAGTCAGCCTCGCCGTGTTCGAGTACGCGATGGCGGTGATAGGCCACCAGTGAGCCAGTGTACGCCGATGACAGCTAGGCCAGAGATCATGCATGTGACTGTGTGAGAAAGATGGAGCCAGGCCTCCACCATAATAACATTTTGGGGAAATGTCATGTCCACGTTACGCGTAACGCGCCCGGGTCTCCTACCTCCTGTAATCGGCGTCGTCCTGCAGGTTACTGCCGCTGTCGTCCACCCGAAGGTGAGCGCATGTTGGTGAAGTGTGTTGCTGTGGTATCAGATGAACGGGTCTGGGCTTTTCAGCAGGGTCGACGGGCTGAAATGGGCGTGTGTGAAGCTTCACTTCCTCGTCTGACAGCGCAGGAGCTGCCGTGAAGTGCGCGTCGCCCTCCCCCCAGACAATAATTTCACCAGCCTCACCTATGATTGTCTGCCGTTGGCCCTGCAGCCAGGCAGAAGCGCAAAGTTGCAACTTGCAAAGCGAGGCAGGCCCGTTTATGGTGTGTATCAGCTTGTGTGTCGCACTTTGTTCAGGGTTTCACCACAGCCCGGGCTTTTCCCACGGAGCAGTCCGCAGATCCGGCGCTCGGAGCCGCCACGCTGCCCGGCGCTCTCCGGCGCACGGCCACCTCCACGCCTGCCGGGTCTGTGGTGGGAATCCTGCCGGCTCGGGGCCACAGTGTAACGGCCGCGAAGGGCCTGGTCGGTCCGCTGGTGGAGAAATGCGATGGAAGGTGGTTTTTACGCGAGGACGCAGGCGAGACAGCTCCACTCACTGCTCTGGAGGACTGATGTGGCTGCACGGCGCGCACCGTGCACTGGACTGTGTGAGTGCACTGCGCAGAGCCTTTGGCTGAAATAAGAAAAGAACACGGCGACAGTAACAAGTCAAATGCATCCGACGTCTGCACGTTGACGTAAGAACATTTAATTAACATAGTAATTAAATAGTTATGGCATATTTCCACATAACTAACGCATTGACTGTATTACACAAAGTAGCCAACTACGAAACCAACACAGTGGAGTGTGACTGTGCTATGAAATAAATGAAGGTGCAGTAATTAAATGTGTTTTGTTTTAAAACGAGACCAGGACAATGAGCCTGTGTCGTGTGATGTGTGACATGCGTCAGTAATCGGATGAGCCTGACCGGCTGCGCGCCCCGGACACCGACTGACAACAAATACTCTGCTGCGTCATTAACTTTAATCTGCAGATGCGCCAGAATAAAGCCCTCTCCAGGAGTAAACCGGAAACGAGGCGCCCCTGGTGCCAAAATAAAACCAATGGAGCTGACGAACATCATCTCAAATAATTATTTGGTCTGAAAATCCTCAAGTACTAAGGTTTGGCTCAGTCTCTCTTTAAAAAGGAAGGTTCCGTTATTTTTCCTGTGAGCAATGATGCAGATTTAGAAATGCTACAGCTCAGTTAATCGAAGTACAGGACTGTTATGTACTAATGATGTGACAGACCCACTTGACCTAGATTGTGATCATACGCTTCACTTTATCCACGAGCTTCATTTTTTTCATTTCTAATGGGACATTTACGAAATCTTCCAATTAAAGGAAACCTTTATTTTGAAATCCGGAACAAGAAGTTTTGCTCCACTCTGCTTCAATTGATTCTGGAGTTGCTAAGGTGGAAGCTCCATAGCAACCGGATCACCGGAAAAGAAAATTTAAGATTTTATTTGGTATATATGTAACATTTAGAAGAGGACAACGAGCAGAAATGACGAGGTTCTCTTGAAATAAAAATGCCTTCTACTAAGGTCATCAAGCCCAAACCAGTGGAGGCGACGGGAAAGAGCTTGGACAAACCCAAACCGGTGAAGGTAAAAGCGGCACAGGGTGAACTCAAAGTACCCGCTGTGCGTAAAAGTCGCGCGTCAAGCTGCCCGCGGCGCCTCCAGCGGGGCCGGTGGGACGGGACCCCCGGAGCGCAGGGAGCCGCATCTAAAGCGGGCTGCGAGAGGAGAACCCGGTCCAGCTCCACGGCCCCCAGACTCATCGAAAACTGGGCCAAAACAAACCCGGGCGGTGTCAGCCCAACGTGTCCGGTCCAGAAGGATCAACGGAGCATCAGGGCCGAGGCGAAGTGTGGAAGTCAGAGGTGAGGGATGGATTTCAGACTGTGGGTCTTTGGTTTAGTTAATTAATTAATGGTCATAGGGTCAAATAAATGAAGCTTCTGAAATATGTATAATGTGCTTAAAGTCTCTGGACTTTCTCCCTAAATGAAGGAAGAGGATTAGTCAGAGACAGTTTGATGCATTTTGCTTTGTTATTTTTAGATTTGATCACCTCAGTGCTGCTTTTTCGGGGTAACATACAGCATCTGCCACTTTGTGCAAGGGTTCAAGGATTCCAGGCATCCTTGGCTTTGGCCTCAATCAAAGGACACAAACAAGCCAGAAAAGACACAAACCTGCAGCAATCAGATTCAAAATGTCACAGAAACGATTAAACGACGCAGGTCAGTGTGCGGAGGTGAAAACACGCTAAGGCAGCTGTAGCCGTGCGTCCAGCTCCCTGCTGCTGCCTCGGGCCATCTGCCTCGGATTAAAGACGCTTTACCACCCACTGACACGAGACACGCAGGTGAACTCTAACTACAGAGCTCTGCTACGAAGCTGGAAAGCTTCACATCACAGCTGCTGTTCGTCAAGTCACGGATAGGTTTTATTTTTGGTATGTTGTGTCCGTGCAAAACTTCTTGTGTTTGTTAGTCAGTTAGTAGGAGATGCTTGTGGCCAGGATACTTAAAAAGCAGCTAGAGACCAGAGCATGATGAATTCTTATTAGCATTCTTCTATTATTAAATAATAGAAGAATGCTTCAGCTGATTGACACGGCGTGTTTCTGCTTCAGTCACAAAGCTTTCACTGTCATCCCCCCGGATCCCAAGAAGAGAAGAGAGCTCCAGAGAAGTGAGTCGCCCCGTCGCTGCACGCATCAGGCACATTCCTGTTTACTGTTGTTTACAGCGTTGGGTTGTGTGATTGTCTGGGCAGAGGCGGAGGCCGAGCTGGCAGCTCTGGAGGAGCTGAGGCTGAGCAGAGCGATGGCGTACGTCTCCATCAACCCCAGCAGTGTCGGTGAGACGCACACTCTCACGCAGAGGAACACGTGTGTGCGATGCCCTTTCTCACTGCTTGTGCGTGTGTAATAACAGGTGGTTGTATGAGTCTGGAGGAAGTTCGGTCGAAACAGCAACAGGAAATGATGCAAGCCAAGAGGAAACAGAAGCAGGTCTGATAACACACAATTACAGTCTGTGCATCTGCTCTTACTGTAATAGAAAAAGTTAAAAAATACTTAAGTATTTACAACAGGTAAAATTATCTTCAGCTACACCAGGCGATTAAAAACAAACAACAAAACAGCTGACAGAGACACAAAACGTGTCTTCGCCTAAAGCTGCAGTGTCTGTTTTTTAAGTACTAGAAATATTCTCCAAACCTTGAATCTGGGGATGTGATACAGTTAGACTGTGAAGCAGTAGAAGTACTGCTTTAAATCCTTGGCTCAAGATGAAGTACTAAGAAAAATGCTGTAAACCTGAACTGATCCCGTCCCAAACATTACATGTGTTACACGTGTGTTGTATTGATCTGCAGATGAAGAAGCAGGTGATGGAGCACACGCCTGTCCTGACCAGATGAGCGTCGCCTCTCCCGCCTCACTTCAGCTCCTCCTGCAGCACAAGCTCCCACGATGTCAAAGTTACATTAAATTTCATGTTTGAAAGTGACGCCGACTGCTGCTGAGGCTTATTGGTACTGTAGTATTTAAGTCAGGCCCTCTTTCCTGCTTTAAGGCGTGGTCCGTACACACATCACACCATTCGTCTCTGTTAGCGTCGTCTCTTCTTTCTTTTTTCCTTTTCTATTCTCGCTGTGTAATTTTTCTCACTAATTCCCTCAAATGGCCTCTCAATGCAATATTATCCAACTACCACCAAACCAGAGGAACAGGCTGCGTATTGGTGGAATATTTGTGGGACCAATTTAAATAAAAAACACATATTTTGATTGCTGATATACTGTATTTGGAAGTTTAATTTAGGCTTCTCGTTCCTGTTGGGGGAAACTTCTGAGAATGAAATCAACTGAAGTCAAGTCCGTGTTTTTTCTACGAGGTGAAGGTTGGTGTCATTCTGTCTTCCACCACCAGAGGTCGCGCTCTGTCTGTTTTAGAGGCGCTCAGGGTGGGACAGGGCGCAAATGCTGCGAAAGATGAGCGAGCTGTTAGAAATAATACTGGTAGTTACAGTTGGAAACCAGGCTCACAGCGCAGCAGCCAAATATCAGTTTTCACAAGAGTTATTCGAACGTCACACTGTCAGTCTGCACACAAACAAACATAAACAAACCAAAGGCCACTGAGCTAAATGTCAGCGCTTCTGTCTCGCGCATGCATATTTAAAATGTCATATTAGGTGACTTCAGCAGTCGAAAGCGCATGCGTGACGGACACTGCAGCGGCCGTAGAAGAAGCAGCCGTAATTGTCTTTTGCGGCCATGTTTGTAGTCGTTCTCCAGACGCCATTCTGTGAGGCTATGCTGCATTCACGGGCACTCGTGAGCTAAGACATATTAGTACTTTGTGTGTACTACCCAGTACTTTGGAGATGATCATGTTTTGTTATTGGATTTCTCGTGTTACCCCATGTTTTAAACTAACAACAACTTTTGTAACCAAGTGTACGTTGTTTCAAAAATAAAATCCATGTTTGACTTTTAGTTGTGACAGTGTTTTCTTTATTAAACAAAATCACACGTCAGCGATTCAATATATATAAAGAGCCTACTACACTACACTGTAACAGTAAACATTGTTTAGGTGGTAATAACAGATAACGCAGAGTTCAAATCTGATGTGTAATAATATTGGTTTGTCATTTATCTGGATGTTCAGTCTCCCCGCGACGTCTATTACCTGACTGTTGTTGTTGTGGGAAGGCCTGTTTTCCCGACAGATCGTGAATGCACCGTGATTCGGTGGCTGCCGAGCTGATCTTTGTGCGAGCGAAGGCGAACGGTTGCAGTTAGCAACGGGCGAGCAGGCAGGTACAGACCGACACGAACAGACGACAGCGGAGGCAGCTCTCAGGCCCGAAGACTCGCATCCACAGCGACCTCACAGCGACAGCGACGGTCTGAAAATGGTGAGAAGACATTCGCGGAGCTGTTAACGTAGGCGGGCGGCGCTCGTTCCGTACGACAATCAGTCTAGCTACGAGCTAAGTGGCTAATGCTAACTGGCTAGCGAACTGTTTTCCTGACTCATTACTGAGCAGCCGACAAGCTAGGCTGCCATTTTACACAAGCAGTTGTTCTGTCTTCATCACTGCAGTTAGCTCAGTGAAGAAGCCCCTAAGCGAAATCTATCCACACGACAAATTTATAACAGACTGGGCCATTAAGAGGGTCGAACAGGGACTTTACGTTGCTTTAAAGGCCGTCCACCCAGCGACCTGTAAGCTAACTGGCTAATCGAGCCTGAGAAGCTAATGAAGCTAGCAGTGTTGCGTAGCAGTCTCCGACTCCGTTCGCAGCTCTGCGTAGAGAAACCACAACAAATCTGCTCTGGCGCGGCGAATGTCCAGCCTCGTTACATTTGCTGAGATTTGTGCCAAAGCTTATTTTGAGCTGTTAACAGCGCTGGGAGTGAAGGGTAGCGATTTGAACCTGGTGCAGGTCTCCAGCACTCCTGGAAAACCTGGGAATTGTTCGTTTCAGGGCTGGAAACCTTGAGGAGGAGAACACTGTGAAAGCGGGGCAGATATTTTACACCTTGTGTTTTCACGGTTTGCTTCAGAGTTTCGTGTGGAGGGAGGTGTCCAAGTTGTGCTTGTGCAGACATGTCTTATTCTACAGGCTCCTGTTAGAGGAGGAGGGAGTGTGTGTTCGTATACACACCACAAGAAATGCTTAAATGCATTGTACTTTATAGAATAATTCACTTAGAAACGTGCTGTCACTGAAAAGCTACAGGATCCCCCTCCTCACATCTGTGGCTGTTTTAGAGACAATAACTCAAATGATGTTTCTCTCTTGCATCTGTTGTTTAATATCTAGTGAAACGTGTCCGTTCGGGACATACCTGCTGAATTCAGTGGAACGACCCTTTTCCATGCGTGGCCAAACTCATTCTGCTATCAGTAAATCAGCAGTGTTTTACTATGCGTTGTGATACTAGACACTTGACAGAAACCTCTTTAAACACAAGTACAGGGTTCTTAATCTGTACATATTGGTTTGTCAAACAAAACGCTGTAAAACATGTTGGCGTGTGTTCTAATCTTTTCTAGACCAAACAACCAGTCGATTGTTGCTGACAGACAAATAAACGAGTCATTGCAGTTGGTTGTAGCTCAAGCTGATATGATTATTTGATTGTCAGAAAATTGCCACATATTTGCTTGTACAAGCTTTTCATAATCCCAGTTTTCCTTTTAAAAGTGAGACGAGAGTAACTAGTTGCATTCCTGCTTGTAATCATTTGTTTGTAATGTGTTTGTTCTACCTGAGACATTAATTCTTTAATTTTGCACCTGAAAGCAACCACAATGTGAAGTTCTGTGAGCCGTGATTAAGGTGGTCTACCGTCTTCACTTCTTTTGACCCACTCTGGCTTGTTTGTTTAATATGTACAAGGTGCTGTGCAGCGACAGCGCGGAGGGCAGTGAATGTGAAGGCAATCTTAAAGAAGCTGCGAGGCTCTGCTTGGCTGCTCTACTGAATGCTGAGCGGAGCAGGAGAAATCAAAAGCTGCTTATACTAATGAAATTCCCTCCCTCGCTTCTTAAACCGGCATATGATCATTTTGCGTCCAAACACAAGTCTTAGAAGCACGTCTGTGTTCCAGAAATGCTCTTCACTCTGATTCAGACTCGGCTTTGTCACTTCTCGTGACACTTGTGTAATTTCATGTTATTTCTGTAAAGAAAACAATGTGATGGAATCCTGAATTGAAAGTTTGAGGAGTTGATTCCTTTTCTGACTCTGCATTCTGTGGCTTTTTGCACTTCTGCTGTGTTGCATTATCTGTGTGTTAAATGTAGGGTATTGGGTTAGTGAGTCTAGCCAGGACGCAGTGATCAGGGTAATCACATTCACTAGGCTGAGCCCCCCCCATCAAGTACTACTCTCCGTCTCTGTCTGCCTCTCCACTGCCCTGCACCCGTTCAGCACATCTTTCACAGACGTGAGTCACAGGCAGACACTCTGGTTTATGAGTAGTGATATCGCCTGCTTCAAGCATCACCAGATAGACCTAATATTACAATCTGCAGCTTTTAAAGCACACGTTCAAGTTAAATTTGCTGTAGTCCAACTAGTAATTAACTGTCCAAATATTTTACTGATTACTGTTAGTCATAATAATGATCACTAAAAAGAAAAATTTCTGTTTCTGCTGGTTTCTTCTTTACCCCATTTTTAAAAATTAGTTGTATTATTGTTTTGTCAATGTGTAGAGTATGAGAAGTGACTTGTGTTTGGCCATTTCAGGGTTAGGTCTTCAGGTCCTCCTGGTTAAATGACACAGACCCAATGCAGTAACACTTAGTCTCTCCCAGCAACAAGCCAAGACCTTTGAACTGTCCTGCCTTTCAGCCACGTGTGAAGGAGGAACAGGCCAGTTGTAAAGTTGGATTAAGGCTCAGGCACAGGTTTCCAGTTTCACAACAAACTTTTTACAAACCGCTGCCTCTCAATTAGCCGTCCACGCTCGCACCCGTGGTCACACAGGTCCTGAACTGAATACAAGTCAAATACTATTGCAACACACACCTCATACGTTCTTTTGTGAATTTCTGAAATCTGATTCCAGAGCTGCTGTGAAGGGCACCTTTCTTACCAGTGCTGAATAGAACAAGAGGCGGAACACTCTACCTTCTGTAGTCAAATGGCTACTCAAATGTATTGTCTGCCCCAGTTGCCATGGTAACTGCCGGAGCACGTCAGGTAGGGCTGACTTTCTGAGCTGAGCGAGGATCTGCTGAAGAGGAGCGGAGGCTGAATTGGGTCTAGAGTCTGGGCCGTGTGGGCTTTGTGTAACATACACATCATACAAAGCTTCTAATCTTCGTCAAAGCATCGTGTGGATGGTTATGATGAGAAATAAACACCTGAAATTACGTGTGGGACGTGTGATGCTCTTGAGCAAGAGGGATCCTCTCAGTGTCCAGCAGCGAGACCGAGGAGCCTCAGGTGTGAATATGATCAGGGCTTTGCTGTGAAACAGACTCTAACCTGCTGGATTATTTTCTCTGTCCGTCATTTGACTCTGCTCTACCAATACTGTGATATACAACAATCTGCCTACTTCAGTGACCTTTAAGTACCAGATCTAAGAGCTCTGATATTTGTGTTTTTGTGAGTTGTTGTTTAGTACCTCTCTGTCACTCCAGTGTTTCATCTGCAACAGTTTAGTGTGTGATTGTTGGAGGAGAGCGGTGGCAGCAGATTGCAGCTGCAGTGTGGTCTGTCTGTGGCGGCGGGGGAAGGGGTGCTTGGACGGGGAGGGCGACAGATTTTAGTGACTGATGAAGCCAAACCAAAGCCCGACGCTGCTGCTGTGTCACAGCGTTTCCTCTGCCTCCGCGCTTTGTCTTCTTTATCGTCACGGCCCACTGGGTTACGCTGAAAACCACAATTGGGAAAGGTACTGATGTACATAATGAAACTGTTTTCTCCCAGTACACTGGCAGTTTTGACGTTAGAGGCCGCACCAGCATCTGGTTCAGCAGCTGTAGTTTTCCATCATTTTATGGACAGCAAAAGCACCAAAGCTGGAAACATTGGAGTGGCAGACAAATAAGCTACGCAGCCCTTCCCTGCTCCATCATCTTTACTTCAGTCACAGTTGGCTTTGTGGTTTCTCCATTTTGAGTCGAGATGTGGTTTGTAAAGTTTACAAGCTGCCTCACTGTTGTTTCTGCCGACGGCATAGGGATGATGTCATTTTTAAGAAGTATGGTTTGGTTGTTTTAACTGTTTCAGTTGGACAGATATGTAAACCCACTGTCATCAAAAGCAATTGTACACCTAATATCTGCAGGATTTGGACTGTATGGACAGAACCCTGGCTTTGAGCCGCAGGAAAGCTCAACCTGCTACAATCACACGACCCAGTTGCCGGAGCTGCTTAGACGTCAAGTCCACACTCACTGTCCACTGGATTTGTCAACAAGGTCAGGAAGTACACAGACCGGCCGCTCAGCTTCCTCCTTGCTGCCACTGGGAGACGGCTGCACTTGGGACCTAATGGCTGCGAATGGCCAGAAATGCAGCACTGCATGCCCAGTCCTTCTAAATATAGCAGCTCTGCCTACATATACGCAGCAGTTTCTAGCCATACACCCTCGCTTTAGTCTCTAGTTCTTTTAGACAGTGTTCACACTCGAGTTTTTCTTCTATTAATTGTCTCAAGGATCAGTTCAAGCCTGCAGTGGTGTCACTTCCTGGCTTTTTGTGTCTCTTATTCGATTTTCTTACAGTCCAGACTAATCATTGTTTTGACCAGGTTTCTGAGACTTTATCTGCAGTCGTTCATGCCGGGTGTCAAAGTTTCGTTCTTCTTAGTGTTTCGTTGTGTCTCTGTTTCTACGGTCGGTGTTGCAAACATCACGGTAGTAGCACATTCGTTTACCTTCCCCTCTTGTCCTGTTGGTGAGGATGAAATTACAGCTTTTCGGGTCTGTTGGTTGGCCTTTGTAGCCTCCTCGGGTCGTCTGCAGTTGCAGTAATGACCTCATCTTAAATTCAAACACATGTTAATTTAGGAATGCTTATGATTTTTTGTATGTATAAAATATTATAGCTGTGCTTGTGTTTACATTAAAGGTGGTTTATTGTGGGATGAAGGATGGTTTATCTGAAGGAGGCTTTTGGATGTAAAGGTCACTGCAGTGTAGGAGACCTGGCTGTGAACCAGCTGAACTCTGTCTGTGCTGGAGGAGCTGAAGTGGACTAATCTGTCATTATCTGAGTGATGTCAGGGTCTGGTTAGCACCGTGTCTGCAGGGATCAGAGCCAGGTGTCAGCAGATAAACCGATGTAACCTACCTGGCTAATGACCAACACAGTGCTGAGAGGAACGCAACGTCTCAAGTGATTTGAAATGAGTGCTCCTTCTAAATCGGAAACCATTAATCTGAACGTGTGCCGTGTGTGTTGCTTTGCTTGTTCCTTTGCAGGTCACGTGGTGAGGGGTGCTGAAGCTTTAGGCGGAGGAGCGGACGACTGCGCCACCCAGGCGTGTAGAGTGGGACCGCATCCCGTCTCACAATTGACAACCAGCTTCCCGAAGTGCTACTGCTGCTGCCAGATGGACTGCGCACTCTGAGAGCAGAGCGAGTCAGGCCAGATATCAACGAGGAGAGGAGCCGGGGGGCGAGCGCTCACTGGAGCAGGAAAGGGAGGGAATTTTTCGTTAGGGAGAGGAGAGGACAAGAAACTCTACGATGTCGTCAACCAGGACCCAGAACCCCCACGGACTGAAACAGATAGGCCTGGACCAGATATGGGACGACCTGCGGGCTGGCATCCAGCAGGTGTACACACGGCAAAGCATGGCTAAGTCACGCTACATGGAACTCTACACGTATCCTATGAGAGTGGAGGGAAGGTTGATGCTGTGTTGTGCCTTTAAACAGGAATGTCTCTAAAGCTGAAGTGATCCCTGGATGACAGAGATGCTTTACTGTGAAAATAACAAGAAGATTAACTGGTTGAGTATTCAGTGGCTGCCTTCCCTGTGTGTGATGTGTTCTAGTCAACACCACTGCCTGTTCAGGAAGCAAAACCAGTTTTACAGCTGTGTGGTCAGATGACGTGGTAACAACAAGAGGCATTTAGCTGAAACCAAGCTGTCCCATTCACTGATGTACGTGAAGTTCACATGACAAGGGATTAAACATGTTTGAATTGTGAGACAGCTACACAGACTTATTCACTGAGTTCTCATACTGGAGCAGTTTTGTTTGTGCTGGGACAGCGATCGTGACGACTCGGTTGCCTTCCAGTCACACGCATTCCTGCAATGACGTTGGCCAGCGTTGAAGCTCAGAAAATGATTGTGTGCATAAGAGAAGCATTTTCTCTGAGGGCACGATTTGTTGCTTGTGTGATCTTACGCACGTTTCATGTTGTCGTTCAAATGACGTATGAAATTCACACCCAGCCAGAAAGGATGAAAACTAACTCTGTCCTCCGCTAATTCAACCTGTGTAGAATGTGTGAATGACACACTCGCCAGACTTTACATAGTTGACGCAGCTGTGTTAAACCGAGATCTTCCAGCAAAACACAGGAAGGCAGTAACATGTTTTGCTTCCACTGTATGAATCCTTAACTCTCCCCCAGACATGTATATAACTATTGTACCAGTGTCCACCAGTCCAGCCAGGTCAGGGGCACTGGGCTTCCAGCGAAGCCCTCCAAAAAGTCCACTACACCAGGTGGGGCTCAGTTTGTAGGCCTGGAGCTCTACAAGCGACTCAAGGAGTTCCTGAAAAACTATTTGACCAGCCTGCTCAAGGTTTCAGACAACTTCTTTGTGCTATTATTATCAGTTTTACACACATAATCATACAATTTTTGCTTTTCATGACTTTTTATATGGCTGTGTGTCGTCTCCTTGTTCTTTCCTCCAGGATGGTGAGGATCTAATGGACGAGTGCGTGTTGAAGTTTTACACCCAGCAGTGGGAGGATTACCGTTTCTCTAGTAAGGTCCTCAACGGGATCTGCGCCTACCTCAACCGCCACTGGGTCAGACGAGAGTGTGACGAGGGACGCAAGGGCATATATGAGATTTACTCTGTAAGTTTAACATCGTTTACATCGATGTTTGGTCAGTAGAAGAGCTGCGTGTGGATTGATATTGAAAGAGTTGAGATATGTTGAGCATTAGCTAATGAGTTGTGTAATTCATCTGGAAGTCCTGAGTGCGTCTTAACACGGTCTTCTTCTCCTCCCAGCTGGCACTTGTGACCTGGAGGGAGTGTTTATTCCGACCCCTCAACAAACAGGTGTGTGTCATGCAACAGTCGACACTATTCAGTGTTGTTTCGACGTGAGCTAAACCTAAAACCTTTGTTTAGGTAACCAATGCTGTGCTGAAGCTGATAGAGAGAGAGAGGAATGGCGAGACCATAAACACCAGGCTGATCAGTGGGGTGGTCCAGTCTTATGGTAGGTCCATCACTATGAAGTCTAATTAAACTGTCCATATCTCTGCTACGTACTCAAGGTTGTTCCATATAGTTTTTGTCTTGCATTAATAGCTGCTCTTGTGCCTCACTTCTCCTCCTAGTTGAACTGGGGTTGAATGAAGAGGACGCCTTCGCCAAAGGTCCCACGCTGTCCGTCTACAAAGAGTACTTTGAATGTCAGTTCCTGACTGACACAGAACGCTTCTACACACGTGAGAGCACAGAGTTCCTGCAGCAGAACCCTGTCACGGAGTACATGAAGAAGGTATAAGCGCCTGAAACGGCAAGCCTTAACCTGCGGAAAGGCGGGAAGTAGCCGTCGTTCCGCTTTACTTTACTCATTTTGTGTGCGTGTTCAGGCGGAGGCCCGTCTACTAGAGGAGCAGCGGCGTGTGCAGGTTTACCTTCATGAGTCCACCCAGGATGAACTGGCCAGGAAGTGTGAGCAGGTCCTCATAGAGAAACACCTGGAGATCTTCCACACAGAGTTTCAGAACCTGCTGGATGCCGACAAGAATGAAGGTAGGTTTTTGACCGAGCACTGGCCCAAAGCCTGGTAACATTTGTCATTTAAGCCTGTGACAGTGAGGGAAAATAAATAATGATGAATGATAAAAAATAAAATTGAAAGCCCTTGAAAGTTCTCATCACATCCGCTGACTCTGTCTTCTAGACCTGGGCCGGATGTACAACCTGGTGTCACGGATCACAGATGGCTTGGGTGAACTGAAGAAACTTTTAGAGACTCACATCCATAACCAGGGCCTGGCTGCCATCGAGAAGTGTGGAGAGGCTGCGCTAAATGTACGCTCCACGGGTTTACCTCAAACCAGTTCTCAGTATTTTACAGCTTCTGCACAGGGCAGCATTGTTGCTTGTAAGGAGCATCTGAGAAGTGAGGTGACTTACTTACTAGCCGTGTTTCTTCCAGGACCCTAAAGTGTATGTCCAGACCACCCTGGACGTCCATAAGAAGTACAACGCCTTGGTCATGTCTGCCTTCAACAACGACGCCGGCTTTGTGGCAGCACTGGACAAGGTCAGTCAACGCTCGGAGAGGGAAAACTCAGTGTCAGGTTTAAAGGGCATGGGACACATCTTTTCTCACATCCGGTTTAAAATGATTGACAGGCATGCGGTCGGTTCATAAACAACAACGCTGTCACCAGGATGGCTCAGTCGTCCAGCAAATCTCCAGAGCTGCTGGCCAGATACTGCGATTCTTTACTCAAGAAGAGGTAGGAAGGGCTCATTATAAATAACCCGTAGCTGACAAAGCAATATCAAATCAAGATCCACTGACTTTGTCAGCTGTTTGGAAGGTCAGGGGTCAACTGTTCATTCTTCTCAACTTTGACTGGTGTGCAGCCTGTTTGTTTTGTTGTGATGATCTGTTGCCGACTGAAATGGAACCCGTGGCCTGGTTTGTGTTTTCTCTGCAGCTCCAAAAACCCAGAAGAGGCAGAACTGGAGGATACACTCAACCAAGTGGTGAGTTACTTAGTAACTCTATTGGTTTTTGTTGTTCAGATACATTATGTATGTGTCTGTACTTGCTCTTCCAGATGGTTGTGTTCAAATACATCGAGGATAAAGATGTTTTCCAGAAGTTCTATGCCAAGATGTTGGCCAAACGTCTGGTTCATCAGAACAGCGCCAGCGACGATGCAGAGGCCAGCATGATCTCCAAACTCAAGGTCTAATTTAGCGACGGTAACCTCACGCTAAGCTGAGCTAGCGTCTGCTTCTCAGACTGAATCAGGCTCGTTTTGTTTCATGCAGCAAGCGTGTGGGTTCGAGTACACGTCCAAACTCCAGCGGATGTTCCAGGACATCGGAGTCAGCAAAGACCTGAACGAACAGTTTAAGAAACATCTGACTAACTCTGAACCTTTGGACTGTGAGGAACCACACAAACACACTCCTTCAGCTGTTTTGTCTAAACCACCACACTAGTTTTGTTTTCCATGTTAAAGCAGTAGGCTACACACATGTTGTGAACATCACAGTAAATTTAATTAGGGGGAAAGTCTTGAAAGCACAGAAAACCCCCATGATGAACGAAGTGAAACTAGTTTCTTCCTGCTGTGTGTGTGTTGCAGTGGACTTCAGTATCCAGGTTCTGAGTTCGGGGTCGTGGCCTTTCCAGCAGTCCTGCACCTTCGCTCTTCCTTCGGAGGTGTGTTCACTGTTTGACCAGTCTTTGTGTCTTATTCAGCTCATTATCACAAATTGTCTCAGGGAAAAGTCAACAAACAAATTTGTTTCTGCCGAAATATTTGCTTATAAATCATTTGATTTTAAAACCTGTGTTCACAGTTGTGTAACCAGGAGAATTAAAACTGTTGACAGATCAGAAACTATTTCACATAACACTGGGTACTAGTACTGTGAAGGTCGTTGAGAACCTGGTCTTTCTCAAACTTCTGTGCAGCTGGAGAGAAGCTATCAGCGCTTCACAGCGTTTTACGCGAGCAGACACAGCGGCAGGAAGCTGACTTGGCTCTATCATCTGTCCAAAGGAGAGTTGGTCACCAACTGCTTTAAGAACAGGTGTGTTTTTAATGCGCGAGACCGTCGCAACGCCTCTGTTCAGTTCACATAAACACTACTGTAGTTCGAAAACCATCGCAGCCCATTTTAAGCTCGTCCGTGAAGCTGGCAACCATTTAACACGCCTGGATTTGCTGTGGGACTAGTGAGCAGCTGTGAGGAGCAGGCTGAGCCGTGCGAGTTCCTCTCAGGCTGAACCTCATGCTGTTGTTTACAGGTACACGCTGCAGGCCTCCACCTTCCAGATGGCCATCCTGCTGCAGTACAACACAGAGGACAGCTACACGGTCCAGCAGCTCACTGACAGCACACAGATCAAGACTGTAAGCGCCACACGTTTACACTTTACACCCAGCCGATCTACTCACTTCTACATACTGTGACATTTAAATTATGCCACTGTTTCATTTCTGTGACGTTCTTTCATTTTCAGGACATTCTGATTCAAGTTCTGCAAATATTGTTAAAATCAAAGCTGCTGGTGAGTGAAACACAAACTTTGTTGTTTCTGATCCTGTACGGGATTAAAATTCAAAAATACAGTTTGTCCCTGAATTTATTAAAGTACTTGTCAACAGTATAATAATATGAAGTTACATAAAGTAACTGCACTTAATAATAATAATAATTGTTTTTTATTATTGTAATATATATATATATGGAGTAAAACACACTGCAGGTAACGTATGCATTATTTCAAAAACCCATTAAAATACAGTAGAATACTTGAGTAAATACACTTCGTTGCCACTAGAGGGCACCTGATTGTTATAATTCTACCACAGTAAATGAGCAGCAGATGGATTTTAAATCCTCAAATCCTGAAAACCGTTTGTCTAATTTCTTTTTTTGTGTAGTGTGGGCACAGTAAACTCCAGGTGGAACATGACCTTCATAGAAGTTCGTTTCCTCTGGGCTTGTTACTTGTTGTTAGACATACTCCTCAGCGTTCCAGGGTGGATTATGGTTTAGTTAAGTCTGAAACCTTGTACCACCAGGTGCTGGAGGACGAGAACGCCAACGTGGACGAGGTGGAGTTCAAACCCGACACAGTCATCAAACTTTTCCTCGGCTACAAGAAGTAAGAGAAAACCTTTGTGTATAGTTTATTTGACACTCAACATTTTACTGATCAGCTGCTTTTGTTTTGTTCGTCTGCAGTAAGAAACTGAGGGTGAACATCAACGTCCCCATGAAGACGGAGCAGAAACAGGAGCAGGAGACGACTCACAAGAACATAGAAGAAGATCGAAAGCTGCTCATTCAGGTGAGCGTTTACACCTTCACTGCAGCTGTTGGAGCCACTGTGTTAAACCGGGCACTAATGAACCACGTCGACACAAACATCTAGGCTGCTATAGTGAGGATCATGAAGATGAGGAAGGTCCTGAAGCACCAGCAGCTCCTGGCTGAAGTCCTGAACCAGCTGTCGTCCCGATTCAAACCCAGAGTCCCCGTCATCAAGGTAACGCACAGCCTTTACGACTTCGATAAAAGTCTGTTTGTTTTCTAGTCTCACGTTAGTTCGTCTCCTCCTTGCGCAGAAATGTATCGACATCCTGATAGAGAAGGAGTATCTGGAGCGAGTAGACGGTGAGAAGGACACCTACAGCTACCTGGCCTGAACGCCCACCTGCCGGCTCTCCTCGGTTTTATTTTATGTTATTATAATTTTTTTATTTTATGTCCGAGTAATAAAGTGTGGATCCCTCTGAGCACTGGACATGTGAGTGTTGCCGATCATGACCGCCCAAATATGACCTGAGAGGGAGGGTGCGGACTTCCTGCTCTCCCTTCAGCGTTGAAGGAGCCAGTGAGAAAGCCCCACGTACACGCTCGCCTGTCCCGTCCCACCTGTAGGACTCCAACACGCTCACCTCCCTGCTGTCATATTGTAAATACCAACCACAGACTCCAAGAGGAAACCCCACTCCCTTCTTTACATAGCGCAAATGTAATGAATTAGCCTACAGCCCATCAGAGGAGAGCCGTACCCAAAGGTTTCTGCATGCTACTGCCTACCTGCACCACAGTGACCACAAAAAGATTAATTGTTACCTTTGAAGTCGAGTCGCAGGGCAGCCGATGCAGTCTGCCACACGCCGACGCGAAGGTCAACGCTGGCCCTGTAATTTAAGTCCGCTACTGAACGGGAGGCGGCGGAAGTTTAGAGCAGCTGCAACGCTTTGTCCGCTGAAGGTGTCCGTCTGTTTGAGGTCGGTTGGATTCATGCAGGAGGCCTGTTTCATTACTGAACGGTGGACATTTGTATAGTGTGGTTCATTTTCTAAATGTGTGATAAATAAAAACAAGGAAAGATTTCTCTAACGTCACGTCCCACGTTTCTGTTACATCAGGTTTGTTTCCTAACTAGTTTAGAAACCAGGCGCAACTTAACTAATGGCCACAGAAAAACCAAACCGACTGTGACTCCTTTCATCACATGGACCAAGTCAGAGCCCAACTGTCCACATGCTGCAACGTTTGATCTGTGATCAAGACATTCTCTTTAGATCAGATCAAATGCAGCCTTGTCTGTCATTAAGCATCACCGGCAGTTTCTGGCTGAGATTCCTTCTATAGGCTGCAAACGACCGCCTTGACTTAAAGATGCAGAAACTCTGAAGCTGTTAGTAAATCAAAGACCAGACACATTGCCATTTATATTTTAATCTGCAACACTTTGAAACAACAAAATCCCTGTAAACATTACAAAATGAGCACCTGTGAGGTGGTTAAGACAGGGCAGAGTAACCACAGGCTGTTTCCCCCAAAAGCTGCTCATTTACAGCCTTTAGAAGTTAACATCTTACTTCATCTCCAGATATTTCACATCTGTTTTGATCAACTCATCTTGTTACTCAGCCCTCAACTCTTAACCCAGCCAGAGATTCTCTAAACACCACAGTGGCAGATTTCAGATTCAGTTCATCGTGGGTGTTTCAGAAGAATCCACAGTGAGGAAGTTAGAAACATGGGATCAGCCCTAAAGGCCTGAGATCTTAGGCATAAAAAAACCAAAGGATTCCTACAAATCTTAGTTTGAAAGATTCACAATTGTGATTAATTATGGCCAAGACACTTAAACATATTCATGCATTTAATTGGGGGGAAAAAAATAAACTTTCCCTGACCAGCGTCTAAACCTTCCCAGACGTGTAGGAACCCTATGAGTGAAGCACCAGGTAAGAAGCCCCTGAAGTCTCATCTATCTACACAAGACGGGAGCACGAGACTCCGTTTGTAATAAGTTACAGGTGGAGATGAAGATCTCAGCAGAAATGAAGGGAAACAAGAGGCTGGTATTGCTTCAAGTTGGTCAGACACTGAGCTGAGAGTCTGTGGCATCTTCACAAGCACCAGAGTTCACATAAAAAAAAAAGTCAAAGTGTGATTGTTGGTACGTTGCTGTAAGGCTTCAACAGGAGGAATGCTCTGAGCGCAGTAAGAGGACATCGGCTGGAGGAGGCAGCACAGCGGCAGACGAGTCAGGACACCGGTGAGTTTTTAACTTCATGCACAAAGTGAGAAATTACCTGTTGAGGACTGAAGGCACAACAGAGAGCAAACAGACGGTCACTCTGCTCTACTCACACTAACCAAGGGAAAAACGGAAACCATTTAAAGTTGACCGTTTCCAGTCACTAGTATCGGTTTTTACTACTGGAAATATTTGTCTAATGCTTAATTGATCTAATTAAACGTCCAAAATATTATAGTGACAGGTATGTTTGAGAATTGTGACATTTGAGAGACTAATTAGGACGACATTAACGTTTTATAGACATTATTCATCTTACTAAACCCACCTGTTCGGAGCCATACTTAGATTATCACAAGCTCTTAAAGCTAATCAGTCAAAGGCTCAAGAAACAATTTCAATTTTAACGTGATAATTCACTAGGCCACATAAAGTCAGTGACATGTCTGACATGTTGCCTCAGCGTTTTGACAAACTTAAATACTCAGTTTTGGCTTTGAAATAAATATTGGAAGAGAAAAATCACAACGTTCAATCAGTTATTTCAGTGATTTTACTTAGTCCTGCTGTTACTAATAGTTAATACTCAAATGAGACTAAAGTAAAATATTAGCTCATTAACTTTTCTCATTTGTACACAAAGAGGCTGTTTTATACATTTTCTAATCTTGCTCTGACCGTAGTGTGAGTAGAGCGTGATGCTGCAGGGAAAAGAGACAGGAGCAACCGTTCAGCGTCGGTGGAGGGAAACCCAGGGTGGTTTTGGTAAAAAGCAGCAGCGCTCACTGAGGAGAGGAAACCGTTGTGGGGTGCTGGTTCTCTGATTACACACTCATGTTAGCACCTGAAGCAGAGGCAGCATCACAAAGCAGAGACACTTCCGGCTCCGAGAACACTCCACTAAGGTGAGGCCACGGGTTCTGAGACTGGAGCTTACGGTCACAACATGTGGATGCTCAGAGGCCCTAAAACTAAAGCTGCTCTGTGATCAGCCTCTTACAGAAGTGAAGTGGAGGAGAGTGTGACGAGTTCACACTGTATGAAACAGCAACACGACAACTGACCGCGTGTGGCACACAGGACAGAGTCTGGTCAGTTGAGTGAAAGCGGCTGGTGGAGGATTTTGGTCCCTGAAGCTTGAATTGGAAACGGACAACATCGCTGATTTGTCTCCTCTCGCTGTGAAACACTAAACATCAGAGGAATCGCAAAACGACCACAGACAAGTCAGTGTGTAGCTGATCTGCACCTTCATCTGACGGAACGTTTATGAATCCAAACCTCCCGCTGACAGAAGAAGAAAAAAAAACGGGACCAAGGTGGCAAAAAACAGCAATAAAAATATTTTTTCAAATATTCCCAGTTTTCCTGAAGCTTCCAAGTATTTTGATAGATACCAAAAAAAGTGTGTGTGTTTGTGTGTAAGGCCTTTGCGTAGTTGATCCACAGGAGGTAAAAGTCACAATCAAGGGATTTCCATCTCCCGCTCGATCCCGACATACTTCAGAGCGTCCGCCTGGCTGTACCTGGGACACAAACGTTCACGTTACTGCACATCAGAGAGCAAATGGCTGCAGCGTATGAGGACTTACTACTAACCTGTAGTCGAAGAAGAGCTCCTCTCCAGTCTGGATGGCTCTCTTGGCAAAGATCCCTATCCTGTGATCCCCATTCACCATCATCACTACAGAGGACAGACGCGTGAGTTTGCACAGACAGGAAGCAGAGCTGGTGCGTTCCGTTTCCCTCTTACCTTTTGCATAGCAGTTCGGGTTGACAGAATGGTTGGCAAAGCGGATCTTATTGCCTTTTCTTGTGGCATCAACAACAAAGTCTGGGAAGAAGAGAAATTTCAGCGCATTCCTTTTTGTTCTAGATAACAAGGCCCTGCTCGTTTAATTCTACGGTTTATTCCTGATGACCACACATTGACAGCGTCACTCTAGCGTCTCTTACCATTGTTCAGATTGAACAGAAAGCTGCACATGTATTTATCGTAGACTTTGCCTCTGCGATCGGCTTCATCCTGAGAGATAATCTGCAAAGACAATAATACATTTAATACTTTCTTCATAAGATGTGTTGAATAATTCAGAATGTATTGGCTGAGCTCTTATTACTTCCTCTCAGAACAGACCTGAGACACACACACACACACACACACACACACACACACACACACACACACACACACACACACACACACACACACACACACACACACACACACACACACACACACACACACACACACACACACACACACACCTCTCCACAGTACTCAGAGATGAACTCGTTTTTCTGGACTGGCTCCTTGATGAAGATGCCCCAACCTGCTACATCTGACGGGGCCAGCAGCAGGTGCTGAGAGACAAAAAACAGGCGATGGCAGCTGAACCAAAGGTACGCGGCACAGACTCACTCACATTCCCATACTAGATGTTTCCTACCAAGCACAAATATGCTGATAAGTCACGCGTTACCTTCTTGGCTCCTCTCTGGATGGAGCAGTTCTTGCAGGACACGTTCTTGCTGTCCCAGTGGTCTGCAGCGCCACAGGTCAGGCAGAGGTCGGGGTCACACTCCCTCACTGCCAGGTAGCAGGGACACTGTTTGGTGTTACACTGGGCTTTGCACCGGCAACCTGGGAATCGGTTCTGACCTGCAACAAGAAATAATTGATCTCTCTTATTTCCTTAATTGTTAAAGGTTCTGTGAAGAAAGCTGGGCGTTTGTGCCTTCTTACATTCTGAGCTGCACTGGCAGAACTTCTCACAAAAGTTCTGAGCAGTCACGCAGGGACAGGAGGAGTCACAGGGCTGCCGCGGGTGGTCACACGGCTGGTAATTATACACGTGATTGGACGAGCCATCTGGAACGAGGCATACAAGACACAAGGTAGTTTTCAAATCCTCCAATTCGGAATGACAGCAGCTACTTCTTTGCATTGCGGCTTAATGCTGCTTTTCCAACTCTAAGGTTGTTCTGCTGTGACCTCTGACCTTTCTTCAGCTGGATCTTCCTGCAGTGAGTGGCCCACAATCTGTGTTTCCTCTTCTTCTTTCTGGGTGGTGTGTCCTCGTCTTCGGTGGGAGCCCGAGCGATGATGCTCGACTCCTTGACCCTGAACTCGTACACCTGCAGGCAGGACAACAACTTAAACTCGGTCTCACAGACTTAGGAGGTGTAAGTGAGTGTTTTTACTATATATCGATATGTCTTCTTCCTCTTTGAAACAAAATAACTAAGTGTCACCTGTCTGCAAGTCTTGGTGCCTATGAGCCGAGCGATGGCGCAGAAGTTGTCGTAGTATGTCCCGATGAGAACCCTGAACAGAGAAGCTTCCGCCCCGCTCCACTCCACTGCTTCAGGCTCGCTGGTCAGCTTCATCTTCACAGGAGTCTGACATCGTGAATTGCCTTCTGTACACACAAAATGGTCATGAAGAAATTCTACTGCGGGAACTGCACTCAGTTAAAGAATTAAGAAACACCGACTACGTTTAGTTGCTGTCATGATTTCAGGTGGTAAAAATGGCTCCACTTGTACCGGAGCTGCTGGTGTTCTCGTCCTTCTTGTATTCGTCGTTGTCCCTCTCGTCGTCTTTGCTGCCTTCGCGGTCGCTGTCTGTGTCTTTGGTTTCAGAGGAAATGGTTGGGGTGCTAGGTCGGCTGTTGCTGTTCGGCAGTCGTCCGCGGCGACGGCTCACCGTACGTTTGGAGGGCGTCTTTGCCCGCTCTGAAACCACACCTGCAGGATACTCCCTCACTATGCCATCCTAAGAAATCAAATGCATCAAAAGGTAAGCAGGACTCCTTCAATAATGTACCGATAAGAAATGAGTGATTCAGAAACTATTTGGCTCACCTGCACCAGGTACATGTAGCAGTCCATACAGCAGGGTTTACTGTCTTCCAGGATCTCCATGTTCTTGCGCTTGTATGTGTTTGGAGTTGCATGGAAAGCTGAAGACACAAAGTGTGCGTTGAGTTGGATGCTTGAACCACAAATGTAATTTCTGTCAGTGGCATCCTGTGACTGTAGGCAGTGTGTGTGTGTGTGTCTACTAACGGTGGAGGAAGCAGTCATATTTAAAGCAGCGTCTGCAGAACAGAGTGTGGAAGGAGTGCAGGCTCTGCTCCCGCTGCACCGAGCGAGCGTTGGGACCATCAATGTTTGGTGTGCATTCAGGTGGTAGGGCTCCAGGCAGCTGGTGCTCCGTCAACTCCTTGTACCTAAACACATCAGTAGATTTATGAAACGGCGTCTATTTTCAGCTGCGTAGAAATCCTGACATTCCCACATCAGCACTAACATACTCTGCTTCAGGCAACTCCCATCCAGACAAATACACTCACTTCTCTTTGAGCTCCTCTGTGGTTCCCTTATCAGGGAACATGGAGGAAATGGCCTCAAAAATCTTGTCGGAGGGAAACTTCTTGGTGCTGTCGTGGCTGTTTCGGCCTGGAGAAGACACACATTCAATTTACCAGCAAGGCTCAAAGGCTGAACCTTAAATCTTTGGCCTTAATCACAAATGCAACTGACCAAATGTCAAATAAAGCAACTGGCAAATCAGCCCAAGTTATATTATATTTACGTTATATGTATTTATGAGTATTGTGACACACTGATACGTTCTACTTTACCTTCTGATTAAATAAAGACACTGATTTTAACTGGCAACAACAACATAAATTAATTCAATAGTTCCTAGGTTTGTGATTAGAGATCAGATAACACTACAGCCTGTAAGTACTGAAACGTCTGTTTCAGTTTGGACTTGTACCATTTGGACACTTTACGCTGCCAAACACGAAACCACTTAAGAGCCCAGATGGACTTTAAGTTGGCATCAAGCTTAATTTATCTTATTGTGGTCACTAACCGGAACACTTATTTTAAATAATTATCAAGGTTAAGAGCTGTTACTCATACTAGTCACTCTTTCATATATGGTTTGGATGCAGACAGTTTATGAAGGGCAGTGAGCAGATGACACAATGGTGCAGTGATCCTCACAGGCCTTGGCTGGTGCTCATATTAAAATCCCATCATCCACACAGGAGGACCAGATGGACACTTCTCCTGCTCCTCCTCTCTCTGCCACGGTTTCTCTAGCTCACACTCCTGTCTGTCAGCAGTACCTCACCCACTTCACTTGATGCCAGTGAAGGTACTTCATTACCTGAGATACGCCTGTTAATTTAGTCTGAATGTGTTACACATTGTTCAGTAACTTACTCTCATTGTTAGCGAGCCCATCCTTGCGGGGATCCTCTGGAGGCTCTTTGCCATCACATACATCCATCTTGTCAACCTTGAAGTCCTGTTCTTCCTCCTCCTCTTCCTCCTCATTTTCGCTGTACTGTGACAGAGCATTGACCAACTCCACGAAGATTTCATCGTTTATGAAACCACACTCTGCAACACACAAGTTGGGCCAAAAGACTTACCAGAGCACTACAGCATGAGTTTCTCTTATGCCGACTCGTCTTGCACCAGTGCGACACACTCACGGCCTTGGCTGCTATAGCAGTTCCATTCCAATCTGAATATGCACTAAGATATTAATACAAAGGCAGAACGACAATGGCTTAACATTGTCTACTCACCTCTGTCTCCGTGGACTTTGCCATCGTAGTTCTTAATCAGCTCTTCTATAAAGGTACCATCCTGGTCCAGGATCTCATCTCCCATGTAGGGGATGTTATGGAGCACAGTCTCATCTTCTACCTGTGGCAAATTTAATACGATACCAACACTGATGCCATTACATCATTTAAACATGGGCACAAAAATGCACTTCACTGTGCCTTGTCCACTACAGCTGTACAAGTTCACACACCATGAAGTTCTGCTGCAGCGGTGACCAGGAGTACATGACTGGCACAGAGGCCACCGCATTAAGAGTCTTCAGAGGGATGACCTGCCTGGGGAACTCTGAGAAGCCACTGTCCACAGTGCACTGCAGAGGAAGCAGAAGACAGGAACAGTCAGATAAGCTTCCCTGAACCTTCAATTTGACCTCCGAGTGTGTTGTTAACCAGCTGACCTCTCGGGTGCCTCTTAGGGAGCTGACAGACGTCATGATGTGAACTGGCTGGATTCTCCTGGTCTTCCACTCCTGGTTCAAAATGTCGGTTCTCTCCATTATTTTCTGGCGGTTGGTGTTGAACATGCTCTGTAAGAATGTAGCAGCATGCAAATCAATTTTCACTATTTAAATGCACAATTATAGGCATTTTGTTTACTCCACTAACTCACTGTACTCTATTAAAACCGTCCTAAAGCTAGTCTCTGCATGCAGGCTAATCCGTTGACATTAGCATAAATCAAGTGTCCTGTGTGGCATGACTGGTTAAACAGGAAAGCTAAAAATATGCATGTGAAATGTTTGCGTGCAGACATGCTCTGTTGCTACTTGTAATAATTACAAACTACTAGTGACAGAACTAAAGTCCAGGTCATACTGTCAAGTCGGTCGTCACTTCCCATCTGTTGTGATGGAATATAGGAACATGGCTGTAAGCTAATTTATTTGGGTTTAAATCTCATCATTCATTAAACGCTATATTTCTGAATACATTTGTATTTTATCGGACTTTCCCAAATGTCCAGTGTGTGTGAGGGTCCATGTGTGACCAACCTTGACTTCATCCGCCCGCCTGAAGCGTTTGAGCTGTCGAAGCCTCATATACTCAGACTTCACCCTCCTTTTCCAGCAGGCAGGACCCTTCTCCGAACGTTTCCCTGTCAGCACCATGATCAACCTGCAGTCAACCAAGAACAGAACTGAAGTTTCACAGTTTCCATACTTTTTCACATTTATAACGAAACCTGTTACGTAGTAATATGGTTTTAATCCACTGTATTGAAAAACAACAGCGAAATTTGGTTTTAAATATAAGAGAGAGGGTTGTTTTTGTTTCACATCATATAAAAGTAGACTAGTGTAGGACAGTAAAAGAGAACTTCTGATACCAACACAAACATGACAGTGATGCCTAGGCAGGTAAAGTGAACTGTGTCACTATATCTGTGACAGGGACACTGCACACACATATGTAATTAGTTCAGCCCACGCTTACTCAAACCCTTAAACGTAACCACCTTCACCATAAAACTACCCTTTTGTATTCCTAAGCCATACTGCATCAAGCCACACAGGTAGGAGCCGGCGACGGAATTGTTTAAACCTTTCTGGCACACCTGCTGTTCATTTGGACAGGAAATCCGTGTATTCAATTTAATTCTTGGTTCTTTCACAACTTTCTGTGTAAACTGCAACATTTGCTTGTCCATGCGTAGCTACAAGATGCATCTGCCACCTGGTAGTCAGATTGTGTCGCTGCCTACCAGGCTGGTGGGTCTGACTCAAACCTCACACTTTCGATTAGATATGTCAGACGGCTGTCATGGAGACATGCTGGCTAGGTTCACGGCAGGATAAGTAAGAGACATAGACGAGAAGAATATTCATCTTCAAACCAAAGACAATAGCCATGAGCGATCAAAACAGTTATGGCGTCTTTAAGATGGTTTTAGCCGCATTTTATAGCATAAGAATGTAGTAATAAAGTAAATTAATGTGACCTTGGAGGTATATCTGTGTGACCCTGGCCTTTTGACATAAAACACAGCATCCTTGGGCAATGCCACCACTACACTCGACCCTGTAATTCTTAGTAATAAGTAATAATGCATTTTATTTTAAAGCCCCTTTCTAGAAACTCAAGGAAGAATTGTTGAGTTTAATGACTTCATCTGTGAGAGTTCTGAAGGAGCAGATCCGCTGTGGTAACTATCCGCTTATAAGCAAGTGTAAACTGTGCGGCGGCGTTTAGGAAAGTAGCACAACAAGACCAAAACACAAAGCCAAGGCAGGCACTAAAGGAGCTAGCTACAACCAAACACGCTTCAAGCTAACGATAGCTTGCAGATGTGCCAAGTTTGTATCCCCTTAAAATGCGTTTCCTCTCGCATACGAACTGCTTCACCACGGCCCAAATAGAAAGAAGGTCGAGTGTCTCGGAGGACTGTGCCTCGATTGTGTCACAAATGTTCCTATCGGAGAACTAGAGTAAAAAGTTGGTTTCTTTGGGGGCATCAACTGTGGCAGGGATACATAATTTGGCACGACACCCCGGCGAGCTAGCTAACAGTTGGTTGCCTGACAAAGATTGAGGCATCCACAAAACATCAAGAACAAACCCGGGGCATTTGAATCGCATCGAAAAAGCTCTAAGATTAGAGGCATCGGCACTGACAGTCTGTCCTACCTGTGCGGGAGGACCCGTCCTCATTCAATGGAGTGATTCTGGATCGATTTAACAAACACAGGCAAAGTCGTCCTTTGTGTTGAGGATTAGCCGACTTCGTGTTCCGGCTAGCTATAGCGTTAGCTTCGTGGCTAGTTAGCAGTTAGCTCAGGAGGAGGGAGCGATTCTGTGCGCGACACCGGCTTTGCGTACCCACAGTCGTTTAACTGAATAATGAGCCCTTTCCTCGCGTTAAGCCTGATTTTTAGCACAGAATGTACTAAACTCGTGATTTTTTTTAAATATTGCTGTTTATTTTCACGCTGCCTATGAAGAATTTGTCCAAATTCAATGTTTCCGCCTCAGCTCAGCTCCCGTTCAAACTGCTCACCGTCTCACACTCACCACCCACTACGGCTGCAGCAGATTCAAGAGGCGCCAAACGTGCGGGCCAATCACAGGAGCTAATGTTCGGATTCTTTTAGAACGGTGACACGCGATTGCTCAGTTGGTCTAAGCGTGCTAGCCAATGAGATTTAATGATGCGCCAGGGGCCCTGGAACGGGGACATGTGGACAGGTTCTCTTTGTTCTCATATGTCAACGGAATAAAAACCACAACAGATTGTTTGACAGCTAAACGATGAGTCATCTCAATCGGTCAAATAATTAATTAATTATCTCGTGCAAATTGCTATGCTTAAGCATTTCGTTGATATACGTTGTTAAAAATCAAGTCGAAAGTCTGTTGGGTCTGTGGGGCATAATGTTTAATTTACTGTCTGTCAGCGTCGTGCCTGCAAACTCTGTTCCCTCGATAACGTCTCAGTCTAGAGACGCTGCCTCCGCTCGGCTGACATCACACCAGCGGAGGTGACAACGACTCCTCGTGTGCTGGACTATGTGAGTTCATAGATGATAGACAGCATTAAGTTCGTTCAGAAGATTCCTTGAACCAAGCAGGTCAGACTGAATGAATGAGATGCTGGTGGTGGGGGCACAAGCAGCGTGGGTAAGGGTCGCAGGGTTTATTTAGTTCCGCCCTCCTCAAAAGCTATTGGTTGAAAGCTCGATATCGTCAATATGCTGGGTTCATAACCACTGATAAACGTTTTTTGTAATTTGTTGTTAGTTCTTAATAAAGTAAATTAGATTATTCGTTCAGAGTTTCTCCTGGAGAGACCTACTGGGACCTAGGTGTCACCCTCTTGTTCAGCAGTGACGTCAGGTGTCATTTCACTGATGCTGGTGTTGGAATTTTCGCCAGATCAAACAAGCGAACCGCTTGTTTGTCTTGGCGGCGCATCTCTGCCACATAATAATGGAAATAATAAAATATCCAGCCTGCTCTGTTCCACCAGTAGATGACGATATTCTGCCACATTAGAGGACGGTACAATGGTCACGTTTCAATGTTTACCCTTACGTGTAAATATTTATTTACTTAGTCTGACATGTTGCAAAGTTTTTGCTCCTTATTTTACAACATATGCAAAACATAACACGCTGGGTTTATTAGAGCTAATCAGTAGTTTAGTATCTGAAAAACTACAACTACCATGAAATTAAATAATAGAGAATGGACGCCGGATTGCGTCATCCTAACGTGGTTTCACCCTCGCGTAAAAAAACTCACAAAAGCTCGATTTCTTTAAGTTATTAAGTCATTGTGTTCTTTCAGTATTCTTCTAGCTTAAAGGCTACAGTGTTTTGTCCTTTATGTTCTGCCAACTTCACATTTTACAGACATGTCTGAAATTGTTGTCCCCCCTGTGCGTACTCATGGTATCGTCTTTTCTGTTGCTCTTTGACGTCCATGCCCGCGAACCCCTGGGTTTTATGGGAAATATTGTTCGTCCAACTAATTCAACGCGCTAAGATTCAATACACGACACGAATAACGTTTTTTAAAGCACGGTACACACGCCTGGTCTAATTAGAGGCGCGCTACAGGTGAAACCCAGTTGTTAGCGAATTTAGAGGACATTTCACAGAGCTGTGCGCAGTGAGCGAAGGCGGAAGTACCCTGCAGTGAATCATCTTTCTCTTGATGCTGGATTTCGGTGGGACGAAGCGGAAGAGAAACTCATCTGCACCGAGCTTGCGTCGCGCTGCTCTCCGCCTGTCTGTGTGCTGCGGACGGCGTCGACTCGGGGGAAACCTCGGCTTAGTTTACTCTGTTTACATTCGACCACTACACGGGACGGACAAGCCACGGCGGGGGTTATGGAGCCTCGCGTCAGAGACGAAGAAAAAGGGCCGGTGCTGCACATCGTGGTGGTTGGATTTCATCACAAAAAGGGCTGTCAGGTGCGCGAACCCCTGCTCTCAGCTAATGTAGCTAGCTGCTAACTGAAAGTCCCAGGCGTATTTTATGTTATGTTCTTGCAAGGTGTGACCTCACGGAGCAGGAGGTTTGTAGACCAGCTCGGCAGCAGCATATGTAAAGCTCGGGGAGTTGGTGAATATCGATGAAGGGGCAGATAGTAGCTGTTCCCTGGCTGTCATTCAAACATCAGCTGTTTGTTCTGGGCTCACAGGGTTATGTAACGCGCCCTCCTGCCAACATCCACACATTTCCAGTTCAGTGTAGTTTTCACTGCAGCTGCCTCTTCACACATCCTGGAGTCAGTGTTTATTTTTGTAAAGGTGGCTACAGATTCTTCCTGCAAGCACATCTGGGTGATTCCGACCCAAACAGCCGTCATTGTACTGTGAGACCTATGTTATGATAATATTAGCTCACACCACACACGAGGAGAGCCGTGGTTCTGAGCCACAGACAGAACCAGCTATGTCCCATTTCTTCTTCTTTGTGACTCTGTCTATCAGTACATCCACTGCCCTAATAAGTGGACATGTTGTTTTAAGCCCTATTGCTTCTGCAAACCTGTTCTGCAAAGTATAATCTTTCACTGACATCACTCACTCACGTTTGTGACTCCCGCATGACAAATGCAGCGTTAGCACCTGCTTATTAGTGAGAGTGCATGTAAGGCGTTCAGTGTAAGGGGCGCTCATGCGATAATTATTAGCTCTCGTCTTCAACATCCCTTGCATTTACAGACTGAGCCGGCAGTCACAAAGATAAACTCTTTCCTTGTTGCTGCTGGTCTCCATCTGTCTGTCAAAGATTAGTGCAGCTGCTTTTCGAGCATAACGATACAAAAGGCAGTTTTTGGTGTAAAAATGAGACCGAAGCTGCAACAAAGCAGACAGTGCATGCTCTTTGTTTCACTTGATGCCTCTGGTAGTCGAGGTCATCTGATACGAGTCAGCAATCTCCTGCTGAGTATCAGAAGATTGGATTCCTGGCTCTTTAGTCCATCCATCGTCTCTTATTCTCGCTGACCCTCTCTGCCTCCTCCTGTTTTCCCCTGCTGCCCATCTGTTTTAAAGAGGAGCATCGCTCCTGCAGCGTGAGGGGTAGCTCCTTGCTCCGAGGGAGCAAATAACTGGGTGTGTGTCTGTGTGTGTGGCGTTCAGGACCAGCAGGTTTCAGGTTAATCTTGTAGCAGCCTCTCAACTGTCAGACTGGCAGCAGGCTGGGCTTTGTGTGATCCAGACAGCACGTTTTCCTAAGATGAAGCTTGACAGGAGGATTGGAAAGGAAGTGAGAAATAGCATCAAGTCTGGAGATGTGTGGGGAAAAGATCATCAGTTATATGCAAATAGTGCAAGTTCTTTGTGTGTGAACATTGTAGTTCATACTATATTTACTTTCAAATAGGGTTAGTTGCTAGTAAGAGAAGTGTCAACTTGTAATTCAAGATTATCGTATATTTAAATGCACTTCTGCTCTCGTGCACAGGTCAGAGGGAACAATAACTAACTTCGCCTGTAGCACCAGTGATCTTCCTGTTTTTAAAGTTCAAGTAGTGATACTTTACTTTTCGTTTATTGTCATAGTAGCCTGAATGCAGTGCTGGTGTTAATGGCACCGCTGAAGCGTCCTTGTACAGAACAATGAGCTGCACCTGCTGTGGGCCATGTTCACTGTGTCAGCTTAATAATTTATTCATTCTTACTCTAAGTCAATAAAACAATTGTTGTATTTATTATTTGGGTCACGAAATGAAAATTGCTCAATGATAATGTTAATAATCTGTTTTAATTTCCAATGAATTCCCAGAATTTGACTCTTAAACACTTCATTGTGATATTTGGGTTTAGACTTGCTTTTGGTTATTGGAAGTTTTATAAGTAAGGTAATTTGTTCAGAAAACTTTCTGCAGAATGAAAATAATTCGGCCTCGGTTTTTGCACACCTGCAGTTTCATTCAATTTCAATTCAGTTTTATTTACATAGCGACAATTCAAAACACCTGAAAAAGACCTGACACAACTGAAACAACAGATCCCACATACAGCAAGCTTTTAATTGTAGCCAATCAGTAAACTGTAAATTGTTTAGGACTGTAATATAAAGTCTGTTGCATCTTTTCAAGTGTAAATTATTCAAATATACAGGTTAAATTCAACAGTCCAGTGAAACTTTAGCAGCTCAGTTCTGCAGTATTTTGGTGAATCTCACCATGCATGTGATTTTCAGGTTGAGTTCTCCTACCCACCGCTGCTGCCTGATGAGGGTCATGACAGTAACCTGCTGCCTGAGGAGTGGAAGTACCTCCCTTTCCTGGCTCTGCCTGACGGGGCACACAACTACCAGGAAGGTACGTCACATCTAGACGGCGGAGTTCAGCTGCTGTCGTGTCTCATAATTACCCAGAAGATGTTGATGCTTTAAGGCTCTGGAGGCTGCAGTAATAATGTCTCCTCTCCTCTGACCTGCAGCTGCTCCTCGTCTCTTTCCTCCTCTCATTGCTCATTTCTCTCTTCTCTTTTCTACTTACAACTCTAACGCGCTCATGTGAGCAACCTGTACGCATTTGCACATGATGTGAAGTGTTGGTTGTCGCTGTTATCGTTTCAGCTTAATTTGAGTTGGTTGTGCATACAAATTAAAGCTGTGTGCATGTATTGTCTTTAGAAATGAAACCTCCAGTTCACTCCAACGTGGTGCATCATGCTTGTGCATGATTTGTGTACATTTATGTAGGAAAACAAAAAATCCAATTTCATTAGTTCTCAAATTATGGGCGTTACACATCAGAAGACTTGATGAGAGCATTCGAGAACTAATGAAGCACAGACGTTTGTTTTGCTCGCTCAAGCAAATGAGGCCACAGTAGAGCTGGCACAAAATGCAGAGGCTTAACATTATAACGTTTGATTTTCAAGTAACCCGATCTAACAGTAGTGGGTGTGGATGTTAACCATACTGACTAATTCTGTTTAAAGATCTATTCGATGGAAAAATATGACCCAATGTGTCAGATGATGTCGCATCCTGTGGCTGATGTCATGTGACAGTCCCACGGCTTTATCGTCCTGCAAATACCAACAGCAGGAACAAAGTTCACATCTACGCGCTCAACTTGAACTACGCCCATAAACACAGTTGCTGCAGACATGACACAGGACAGGAGAGGTTCACCTTCCCTGCTCACGCTCCAGTCCTCTCTGCTTTCTGTCTGCCAGCTCAGGGTTGCAGGAGTACGACAACATAAACGTTAAAGGTTGTATTTAGAGCCTTAAAGACTCTGACACCTAGTTTTCAAACTTGCAGAGTGAAGTTGTGATTAATGAGAGGTGAGAGGAGGAAGTTTGCAGATTGCAGAAGTGTTTTTTTTTTTAATCAGGGAAAATCGCTTTGTGGTGAACATAATAACAAAGAAGGGACAAAGTAGGATTTGTTATGTTGGTCCAGTCTGTTAATGTCACTGTTTTTTTTGCAGACACTGTGTATTTTCACCTGCCGCCGCGCAGTGGAGACACAAAGTGTGTGTACGGAGTGTCCTGTTATCGCCAAATAGAAGCAAAGGTCAGCGACTTATTTCAATTAACGTTAATATGTGTGCCTCTAACGAAAAGTTCTGAAACTAAACTGCACTACAGGAGATTTATGCATTTACTTAATTAACAAGGTACTAATTCACTGTTCTAGAAGTTAAATGCAGTGGTTTTAACAACTATCATTCATGTACTTTAGGCCGTAAAGTGCGCTGACTGTGTCTGACATGTGAATCTAGGCTGCTAGTCACAGTGTTTGGTTTATGGTTTTATTTTCAGCGTATGTATTTTTTTTGTTCACCTTCAGGCCCTAAAGGTCCGACAGGCTGACGTCACGAGGGAGACGGTTCAGAAGAGCGTCTGCGTCCTCAGTCGAGTGGTGAGTCGCCCAAACATGTCACTGACCACTAAAATAACTTTTATGTTACATATATTTACATACAGTTGTGCGTGGCTTTCATGAGTAAGTGGATTTCACAAGAAGAGCAGGGGATTGAAAACCCACAAAATGATATTTTTATCTCTTGAGACAGTCTTGATTGAGTGTTGCTTTTCCCAGGGTTGAGAAATTTGCCTGCGTGAGGTTTTTATGGGTCAGGCTGTAACCGGCTCAGACATAAACACACTCGTGGTCTCCTGCTGACAGTGCTTGTTTTGATTTACAGCCTCTCTACGGCCTGCTTCAAGCCAAGCTGCAGCTCATCACACATGCCTACTTCGAGGAAAAAGACTTTTCACAGATCTCCATTCTGAAGGTGAGAATTATATCCCGACAGAAACGTGCTCAGTAACGCTGGGCTCCTGTGGACTGACCTCCTGTCTTCTCATCTGTCACTGCAGGAGCTGTACGAGCACATGAACAGCTCCCTGAGGGGTTCGGCTCTTGATGGGTCACAGGTTTATTTGGGTAAGATCACTGGATGTTCAGGACAGTGATGCAATGAAATGAATGTTATATCCACTATTGACCACAGACTAACTGCATAGGCCAAGTTTTGATGATGTTTCTGTTGAATTTCTCTCCCTAGGTTTATCACCAAGAGATCTCATACTGCAGTTTCGACACAAGGTAGAAAAGAACCGATTTCAACAGGCTTTAAAATGCATTAGTCTTGCATAGCATAGATAATAACGAAATATCTGTTTTCACAGGTTCTCATCCTCTTCAAGCTCATTCTCCTGGAGAAAAAGGTTACTTTTACTTTTACTAACTTAAACGCAGTCATCCTTTAATAATTGTAGTTCTGTACTTAGGTTTGATCTAAAAGTCTGTGTTTTGTGGTGGACGTTTGCAGGTCCTGTTCTACGTGTCTCCTGTCAACAGACTAGTAGGAGCTCTGATGACAGTCCTGTCACTGTTCCCAGGTCAGTGACTCTGGATTTTAATGACTTCAACCAGGCTGTGGGATGACAATAATCTGAATTCCTAGAATTTGACTCTTAAACACTTCATTGTGATATTTGGGTTTAGACTTGCTTTTGGTTATTGGAAGTTTTATAAGTTAGGTAATTTGTTCAGAAAATGTTCTGCAGAATGAAAATAATTGTTTGCTTCAGCCTCGGGTTTTGCACATCTGCAGTTTCATTCAATTTCAGTTCAGTTTTATTTACATAGCGCCAATTCAAAACAGCAGGTATCTCAAGGCACTTTACAAGTAAGGTTTAAGACCTGACACAACTAAAACAACAGATGGAATGATCTGTGATCAGCAGTGGAATGATCTGTGTAGGGTCATGTAGAAGTCAGATGATGGTGCATGTCCAATATTTTCCTCTGGAGATGGTAGAGACCAAAAAAAGAAACTACAACAGTAAAATGAACAATATGCAAACGTGTTCAGAATTCGTCTGTACTCCCATCTAGTGGCCAAAGCTGTCATTGTATGTTTAAAGAGTTTTCATCTCTCACCTGTAGATTACTGCAGCAAAGCAATAAATATTAAGTCATTGTTTTAGTTCTGCAATAAGAAACGTATGGTAAAATATGATGGTAATATTCTGCTGACACCTCCACCTATTTGGCTTGTGCAGGTATGATTGAGCATGGCCTGGTGGATTCCTCCCACTACAAGCCTAAGAGCAGCGTGTCAGAGGACACGAGTCTGCTGGAGAGCGTTTCAGGAGCTGAGGAGTTTGTCTCCGTTTCCGTCACTGACATCGCAAACTCTGCCCTAGAGCTGGAGGAGCCCTCCCAGCCCCCCGTAGAGTCTTCATCCTCCGGGAACAGCACAGAGGGAGACAACCACCTCCTCAAACCCCCGTCTCGTGCCTCTCCAGAGTCCTCAGAGAGCGACTGGGAGACACTGGACCCCGGTGTATTAGAGGAGGGTGGCTCCAAAGAGGAAACCAAAGGGAAAGAGGCGGGGGCAGATTTCCCAGACGCTTTCGACTCCAAACCAGGGACACCAATCACAGTGCAGCCACAGGCAGCCAGCAGCCAGGGAGGGGTCGTCCAGGGCCTGGTGTCTGGTCTGGAGGAGGATCAGTACGGCCTGCCCCTGGCCGTCTTCACTAAGGTAGATAGAGATAAGTTGTAGTTTTGTATGTATTGTATAAAACATATACCATAAGGAAATCCATACATTAATTGCAAATGTAACATTAAAATAATGAGGCATCTGTCTAACCGTCGTACACTCAGTGACATTTGATTCTTGTTGTTGCCAGGGTTATCTGTGTCTGCCCTACATGGCCCTGCAGCAGCATCACCTCCTATCAGATGTGACAGTCCGAGGCTTTGTTGCCGGGGCGACCAACATCCTCTTCCGTCAGCAGCGGCACCTCAGTGATGCTATTGTTGAGGTAGACCCTGCGTCTTTTATTTATGTAGTCATTCTTTTTTTACTTTGCAGTTTGACCTTATGTTGCTTCATGTTTGTGTTTGTAGGTGGAAGAAAATCGGATCCAGATTCACGACCCCGAGCTTCGAAAAGTCCTGAACCTGACGACAGCGGACCTGCGTTTCGCTGACTACCTGGTGAAACACGTGACGGAGAACCGCGATGACGTCTTCCTGGATGGGACGGGTTGGGAGGGCGGAGACGAGTGGATCAGAGCCCAATTCACCCTGTACCTCCACTCATTACTGTCCTCGGCATTACAAGAAGGTTGGTCCTTCACCTTCTGCAGCATTTTTAAGCAGTGGTTCTACTCACTTTGACATTAACATCATCAACAAAACAAGAGCAGAGCAGATTCTGTTGTGGCTTCACTAACCATGGTCTCAGGTGTAATCATGGCTTCATACGCACACTGATCATCAGCATCATGACTCGTGATCTGCTTATGCAGCTAATTGTTTCCTGTTGTCTCCGTTCAGACAATGAGCGGCTGCTGGCTGATTATGGCGCACCTTTCATCGCAGCGTGGAAGATCACCCACAGCTACCGGGTGTGGTACAGCAACAAACACCCCGCCATGACCACCATAACCCCGGGGTAGGTGGACCGTATGTGCAAGAGCAAACGTTTGTGCTAGTGGCTCAGAAGATGTTGTTTCAGTGAACATTTAAAGGAAAAAGGGTGAAATGTACAATACAAAGGCCAAACAGTATAAGACACAGTAAGATGAAAGGCTGATGCATATGCTGAGGTAAAGACACAGTGATCCAGCCTGTGAGAACTTCGTGTGCAGCACGTTATTCACAGTTGACTGATTCCTGTGTGTCTTCTGCTGCAGGCATCCGTTCCAGGGCCAGTACAGTGTTGCTGATGTAAAGCTGCGTCTCTCACAGTGAGTATTACATCGTCACTCTGCTGCGATCTCCTTAGTTCATCCCTGGGCCTTGAGGGAGTATGAGACAGCAGGGAAAGTTGTCCCACAGTAAAATAAGGAAAAATGTGATGTACAGCATTTTTATAATACATTTTATACTTTGTGTGATTAGAGATACACTGTAATTCAAGGTATTACAGCCTGAACTACGTTTAGCTTTTAGCTATAAGTAGCCAAATGACAAATGAAGGAAGGGTCATTTTGAGAGACTGTAGGTCTTGGTTGGAATCATCAGTCATCTGTCAGCTTGCCACCATTTATCATACTTTGTTTTTGATTTCCAACCAATATAATTCAATATTCAAAGGCAATGATGTGTTTGTCTTTTGACCGACGTTAATATTTGTATAATAATGTTTGCTCTTACGAGGACTGTCCACTAAAACATGCAGGGTGTTGCCCTCTTATGGTGACATGATGATCGTGCAAGTCATCGTGATGCAAGCTGCACGAGTGACATCTGACCTGGCTCTCAGGGAAACGTTGGCCTTAACCTTCCAATCCAGTGTTTTTTCACGAGTTCTTAAGCAGCTTTGACTCTTCTGTGCCAAGTAATTGTCGTCTTTTTTTCCGGTGGTGTTTTATTTTAGTCTGAAGTTATTACCACCAAATCACTGCAATGAGAAAATGTATTAATGTTGACGCGTCGCAGCTGCAGTCGTGACTCTTTTCACGCATTTGCATTTCCAAGCGCCGTCGTGCTCCGTGGACTCGAACTCCCAGCTGTGAGCGCTTGGTGAACACTGTGCATTGCAGAGGCCTCGGGCTGCGTCTTACTTCATGCTGTGTTTGTGGACGTATTTAGCAGCTCTGCGGTCGCCCGGGTGGGGGTCGGCGTCTCATCAGCCAGAGCCATAAATTATGAGCGAGTTTCATTCTCAAAAACCGAGCCGAGGTCTGGTTTCGTTCCAGGAAGTGTGGATGAAAGGTGACTCCGTCCACAGCTGGAGCGCTGCTTCTAGGGTTACGCGTCGGATAAATGCCTCCACCACACACAGTCAGGAGTGTCTTCATCCTTAACTTGGAGATCGGCTTGAGTACAATACTCGCTTTACCTTCGGGGGTTTGATGACATTGCTGCTGTGAGCTTTTGTCATAATGCCACAGTGAACAAACAAGCAAGAATAAACTGCATTAAATCCTTGCACAAAGGATGAGCATAGAAAAACCACGAGGTAGTCACTGTAAGTAGCGAAACCACGTCAAATAGTAAAGTAAAACAAATTTCTTGATGCGTTCATGTCTTTATTGCTCTAATGCTGCAGCTGTTGATGATAGATGTTATTATAATATTTGCCTCTACAGTCCAGTGAAGTAGAATTACCTCAAACTTTCCAGCAGTGGATACACTGCAGCGCCTCTGTGATCCGTCTGCTGGAGGGAAATGGGCTTCCATGGAAAAAGCACACGAAGGTGGTTTAAGAGGGTTTAATATGAAATAATACAAGCTTCAGCGTTACTACATCAGTGAACGTGGAGCTGTTTGGTGCGTCCCACTCAACAGGTCTGATCTGCTCAGCTCGTCTCATGCTCCCTGTTAAAAGGGATAAAGAAAAACTAGGCCCACGCTCGACCTCCTTGTGAATGTGCCGTGCTGCATGTGTGTGTTATGGAAACACCGGGGGCCAATTCTCTTCAAATGTCTTTGTCTTCAGTGTTGGACAAAGAGCAGCCGGTGGCAGAGACGTCCTCAGACAGCGTCGCATGACGAGCTGCACGGCTGCAGGCGGACGTGCTGTTAGAGGAGCTTTCTTTATTGTCAGCCCACCGCCGCTTCACAAGGAGCTGTTTATTTGGGTCAGCCAACGAGGCGGCGACGCGCTGTGTCCGCTGGGCTCCTCTCTGAGCTAATAGTGTCCGTGGTAACTGAGGGAGAGTGCAGCTTTCTGTTAGAGGCCACGGTGGAGCTGGGTGGCATCTGAGAAAACACTGAATTATGATCATTTTACCACTTGAGCCACAGTGTTTCCATTATTCCACCAGAGTTTCCCTTCAGTCATTAACATTTTTGCACACGCAGCATATTGAGCTAAGCTTGCAAAGATAATTGTAGAAGTTTTTTGTTTTGTGCTAATTTTACTGTAACTGAGATCTTGAGATCTTTGTGTAGTGACCCGTCCTGCAGTTCACTGTCTCCAGTGCTTCGGATCTCAGCGCTATGTTTGCATGACTGTGAAAGAGGTGGTTTTCATCAGATCACAGTTGTCGAGCCTTTGTGTTGGTAGCTGTTCATTGTAGCTTTATCAGGAAAGTTAGAAAAGGTTTGGCTACGAGGAATCAGTCCAATTTTTGACGCTTTTAGTGGAGCAACATCAACGAAAAGTAAAACGCAGAACCTCTCTGCTGAGAACGCCTGCGGGTCTCTTACTTTGAAACTCAAGACAAAAGGAAGTTGGCGCAGCGAGGACAGATTCCTGCTGGACGTGCAGCCAGGTTATTGATCCTAGCAACAAGCGCCTAGCAACCGCAGCTTGTTTGCTGGATCCACTCGGTGTCCCGTGAATGCCAGCACAGCAGGGCGGCCGCCTGCCTCCGAGCCACGCTGGCCGTTCACGCTCAGCCGGGCCCGTTGTGCTGATGCTGTAGCCAGATGAACCCTGTCTCCCATGTCATGCTCACCGAGTCTTGATCACATTTACCGATCTCGGAGGTTCCCTTACGAGCTTGAATATGTTTTCGTTCCGTTAGTTGCAAACCGAACATGGGACACGGTTCTTTCTGCATATTTACTGCTTCAAATAGACGTTTCTTCATCGGTGCAAAGTCATTTACAATCGCAAGAAAAAGTGATGACACAGTTGACAAGTTCCTGTGTTTTGCGTATTGTGGTCTCAAATATCGACAAAGCTACTCCACGCAGCTGCACTGTCGTACAGTCCACAGTGACGCAGGGATTTCATTTGGAGATGAACTGCTTGGCTCTCTGTCCTTTCTCTGGCTCTCTGGTAACTTTTAGAAATTGCGCATTAGCATTGAAAGGAATGGAGGCGACAGGTGAGAACGTGAGGGTGCAGCTGGATTTCTGGATTGACTGTGTGTTTTCTGCAGCTCGGTGCAGAACAGCGAGCGAGGGAAGAAGCTGGGAAATGCTATGATCACAACCAGTCGCAGCATGGTCCAGACCGGAAAGGCAGTGGGTAAGAAAGCACAGCCATCACAGTCTTCTCTTGCCAGCTTGACGTGTGCTGTTTTACATCTTTGTTCCCCATGTCTGCTCGCAGGTCAGTCAGTGGGTGGAGCGCTGACCACTGCCAAGTCGGCCATGTCCTCGTGGTTCTCCACGCTGGCCCAGCCTGCCTCTGTAACCCCCCCGGCCGGTCCTGAAGCCGCCACGGAGGTCAAACCTGAAAACCCCCAGTGACTCCGACTCTTGCGTGAAAGCTGGCTTTATGAAGGATGCGAGAAGAAAAAGGTTCATTTTCCTCATGGATCAAATACGAGTTCAGAGTCTGAACGGTAAAAACCTGACAGTCACATCCCTGGATGGAGATTCCCAGCGTCACATTAGTGGGAAGCCAAGCTGGACGGGAAGCCGGCGCTAAGTATATGACCTGTACAGTCCACGTCCACTGTGAGGCAGAGACCACGGGTTTCTGGCCACCTGTTCCTCGCTGCTGCAGTGTTTTACCCCTTGAGACACTAAAGATGATGTTGTTGGGTTTGTGATGTTCACTCTTTGCTGTGTATTTCTAGTTTACCTATATATAAACCACTATATTACTGACCAGTACTATAAAAATACAAATCAGGTGTGTTGGGTTTTACAGGCGATGAGAAGCTATTGCACCTGAAGAGATTTTAATGGCTTAGGTTTTAAATTTGGTCTGGCTCACGTTTCTTAAGGCAGCAGTTTATCGTTATTATCCTGGAAGGCTTGTTTTTAAAATTGACTTAAACGTTTTCCAGTCTGGTGCCTAAAAGGTGATGCCTTGAGCTAAAGCCAAAATATTTAGTCATGAAAGGAAATATATATATTTTTAATGTCAAATATTCTCTGTTTATTGTTGTTCAAATAACAGCATAGCTGGATTTATTGATTTAGAACCATTTAAGATGTTTAGACACTATGAAGACGTCCACTGACCCAGGAAGCTGGTAAATTCCTTGCTAAATGTCAAACGGTGTGAAGCTGTGTGGTGAGATCAACAAAGCAACAAAATCAAGGATTAGAAGTGGAATTAGCTACGTCTAGATGAATTGAAAACCAGTCGACGCAAGTACTCAAAACCACATTTTGGAAAGTGAGAAATGCAGAATATGCTCAGTACAGATGCCCGTAGGGTCGGAACAGGTTCTTGTTGTTGTTCCCTGGTTGGTAGTGACTCTTCCTCAGCTGTACGGTGCCATGTATCAGCACCACCCAGGCCTTTTCCACTTAGCTGTCAGTGTATGAAATCGTTAATTAAGCTAGTTATTAGTTGTGTATTGATGTTTTCCCAGAACACTGGAGCAACACTGTATTTGCACACAGCAGCCATCATCTTCTCATTATGTGGGTCCATAGACTGTCCTTCTGTAACTCGGAGGCGCTTGCAGGATGTTTTCCCTCCGCGTTGAGCCGAAGTGGTCCGTGGTCTGTCCAGTCCGGTTTTACAGCTGTCGTTCTTCTCTTGAAATCATGTTTATGCTTTTAAACGCCTTCAGTTTATTTTGCATCTGGCTCTTCAGGTAAATATTGGCTGAAAGTTTATTTCTGTTTCTGATATTGTCCATTTTGTATTTATAAAATATGAATGTACGGTGAAAGCAAATTCACACTATTTTCTTGACAGATCCTTTTATTGTATTTAAGAATTATATCTGTATTAAAACATAATTACAGACGACAGTCTTATTTTCAGTGGAGTCTGCTTTTTCCTCTTCATAGCTTTGTGGCTACTGTGCGTTTGTAGAGGGGCTTCGTGTTGTCGCGGCAGCGCCCAGGCCCCAAAAACTATTCAGCACCGACACGGGGACACGCGAACCCAGCGACCTCCGGCTCAGCCCAGGGCAAATCCACAACCCGTGAAGCCAGCACAGGTCAGGGATGGTTTAACACCGCACACAAACCAAACATGGAGCCAGTTTCAGGAACGTTTTTGGTATATTTTTAATAAATTAACGTTCATTCAAAATACAGTGCCAAAGGAATATGATGCAGCCAAACATGCTAGTAAGGTTTATCATGAAGCACCTGTGCTCATGTTTTAAGGTAGGAAGAAGACCCCATCGCTCCCCAACCCACCCCCCTCCACTACTGCTAGTGGTTGCCAGGGCGATTTCCATAACAGCCCTGGGCCAGCCCTCTCCTCTCTCAACCAATCAGCAGCAAGAATCCTTAATATTCACTCAGAAAAATTTAATCAGATAGGAAAATTGACATCTACCCACAATCACACTACAGTAATGTCTGATATTAAATTAAAAAAAGACACTAATACAAAATAGACCTGGTTATTTTCCCCCACACTAAAACAGTTATCTTTTAAACATATGAAAAATATATATTTTATTTTATATTTATATATATTTATATACTTCAGCAGCTTGGAAATAAAAAAAATGCATGAGCCTGAAACCTATGTTTGTACTGAGAGTGTAGTTGTGTGTATTTGCAGAGAACCTTGTGGAAAGAAAAACATATCGTGACCATATGACGATGGATGAAGTGAGGCGTAACCTGCTGGTTGAGTGGAAGACCTATGTGCAAACAGACCGACGGGCTCTGGAGGTGCTGTAGTGGAGTCGGGGTGGAGGACCGGGCGGTGAGGGGAGAGAGGCGACGGGTGACTGGACCTGCAGTCACCCTCTTTGAAACCCTCTCCACCTTTCCCTGTCGTCAGACCCTCCTACCCCAACCCCCTCAACCAAGACCCTTGCTCTTCTTGTCTGCAGGGCCATTAGAAAAAAAACACAAACACAAAACAAAACAGATGAATCCTGTCTAAAGGAATACTCCACCCGAAAATGCTGTTATTGAACATCAGACACTTGCCCCTGTTGGCTTTGAAGGTGGCTCTGAGAGGTTTGTAGTAGACTCTTTTGTGTAAGCTGGTGCAGGTGCTGGTAGATGCAGCAGCCTCAGAATCAAAGCTAGCGCTGAAAACCAACGGATCAGAGCTGCGGTTAACAGGCTGCAGAATAATCGAGTCCATGTTGGCAGCTGCTGCAGGTAAGCAAAGGACTGGATGTGTTTTTAGCCACAATAAAAACACATTCAACAAAACAGGCAACTCTTCACAATGGACAGGGCGCGTTTGTCTTATTTGCTTTAAGAATGCTGGTAGTCAGTCCAAAAATATAGGCTCGATATATAAAGATATAAAAATCAGACACGTTTAGAAGCTGAATGCTGAAAATTTAGAATTTGAATTTCCAGGTCCAATTACAAACTTTCCAGAGCCCAGTTTCAAAACCTACAGTAGAGAGTTTGCTTCTCCAAACGCAGGTTTACCACAGAGTTTTCTGTCATCAGTGGTGAGAGAAGAGAAACAGACGAGAGGGGGTAGGAGGGGAAGCCTCGACTGGAGGGTGGGGCTGGGGGATTTTGGTACAGTTGCCATTGTCGTTCTGAGAAGTTTTACCAGTTAAGTGCATCATCATCCTCATCACAAAAACAATCTGTTGTTCAGATTATCACATTGTAGAAACAGTACGACAGACTTGTAGTAATATCTAACAGATGCCACAACGGACAAAAGAAAAAAGAACCAAAGAGAAATTTTCAGATTACTAATATTTTTGAGGCATCTTTTCGCTCCAAGCTGGTTTTTGGCTGCACCGTTCATCAGCAACAGCCGTAGGTGACGCAGAGGTCCCTCCGTAACATCGAACGTCAAAGCCTTTCATTTCTCAGAGGTGCCCCCTTTATGTTCATCCCTCAGTGTTACAGATTACTGGTTCAGTCAGCGAGGTAGGGGAGGGGAGCTCAGGAGCTATACGTGAGGGAGGGTCACCAGCTCCCCGTCCACCTCGAACTCCTCCACTCCGTCAGGGCAGAAGAGGTACGTCGGAGGTTTCCACGGGGACTCCTCCAGGCAGGAGGGATACAGCTTCCCCACCACACATCGAAAGTCTTTACCCAGGTCCCAGAGCACGCGCTCGGACACGGGCTGCCGCAGGTACCAGCGGTCCAGCTCTATGTCGTACTGATAGATGGCGTACTTTGCACGTTCGTTCATGTGGGTTTCACGCATGAAAATGCAGAGAGAGTTCAGCAGCACCACGGCTCGCACGCACGGGTCTGAGTATCGCTTGGCAGGGATGTTTGCGCCCGGGCGCCACTCGTTCTTGTTGACATCATAGATCTCCACGGTGACAGAGGAGCCGTCAATGGTGCTGGTTGGCAGGCGGATGCCAGAGTTACTGACCACGTGGAGGCCGCCGATGTAGAAGATGAGGTCGCCGAAGGCGGCTGCTGAGGCAAAACAGCGGCTGGTTTTTCGCATGGCCATCTCCACCCAGGTGTCAGCGCGGGGGAAGTAGCAGTACATCAGGTCATGGGTCATCACGTAGATGCAGTCGCGCGCCACCACTGAGGTGCTCCAGTTCCAGGCGAAAGGCAGGGGGCTCATCATGGTCCACTCGTCCTTCTCGCAGTCATATCGCTCCACCGTGCGCTTGTTCAGCTCTCCTCCGACGTTATCTCCCCCGATTGCATAGATGTAGCCCTCGCAGTGGACCAGCGAGGGCTTGATTCGGGCACACAACATGGGGGTTTTGGGCACCCAGGCGTTCTGCTGGGCGTCGAACCAGAAAAAGCTGTCCACCGAGCGGAAGACTGCTTGTAATTTGCCACTCTTGCCGTGGTTAGTGATCGAGTTCTTCAAGGGGATCTGGCCGCCAGCGATGAACACGTCGTTGTCTGGAGTGACGAGGGTTCCCACCTTCTGCAGGTCTCCGGGGGGGTTGCAGAGCTTGTACACTTTCTCTGCCTGCGGGCTGTAACACACCACCGTGGTAGGCAGGGAGCTGGACATTACGTAGCCCTCCCCTTGCATTTCTGACATGGCCTCCATGAAGATCAGCATCTCCTCCTTGGTCATGCCTAACCGTGGCTTGAAGAACTTGGGCATAGACTTGTAGAGGCCCTGCACCACCACAGACTTGTCATTAGGCGGCAGCCCCTGGAACCAGGCCCGCTGCGTCACCTCTGACAGGGCATCGATGCGGATCTGACTGAGCACGGAGGACAGGTGCTGCGAGCGCGCCTCCATGTTATACTCCAACCACAACATGGCCGCCTCACGCACGGTCTCCTCCTTCTCCACGTTGAGATTGTCGCTACTGAGGACGTCTATCAACAGCTCATGGGAGAGCTGAAGGAAGGCCTCCTGCCGGTACACCATGGGGAACTTGTGCTCGACCATGCGCTTGGCGCTCTGCTTCAACTCGCTGCAGCTGAACAGGTCACCGATGCTCAACATGCGAACACAGTTCTCAGCGTTTATCTTCTTCACCAGATAGTCTCTGCACTGCAGCAAGACGTCCTCCACCTGAACAGGACACAGATCGGCCACAGGTCAGTCTATGATCAGTACACATCAGCTATTCACTCTTAAAGGCACAGACAGAAGGCACAGCGCCAACTTAAAAACACTACAATTTAGAAACATATAACTTCACAGAAAAGGGATTAGCAAGTTTCTGTTGCTTGGTGTAGTATTGAAAAAGATTTTAAAAACACCCAATACTTAGAGGCCACAGAAATAAAGTGCTTGAGGGCAGGACCAGCTCTTTCTCTGGTCGTTTGCACCGACCTGTAGGAAGCAGGCGGTCTCGTAGAGCAGCTCCACCGTGCTGTCAGTGATGGCCAGGTTGCCCGTGTAGGCGTAGGTGATGATGATCTGCAGGGTGGCCGGGTCCACATTCCTGAGGTGGACGTGGGTCTGTTTGCTCTCACTGAGGCCGCTCATGAACATCGCCCTGCAGGGGCGGGACAACAACAAGGCAGCGTCAGCCGTGGCCACGGAACGAGATCTCGCGTTGCTTAGGTTTCGCATCCGTGAAGATAAAGAAACTTTTACTGTATTATGGGAACCGTGTTGTAACATGACCCGGGTACTTAGCGAATCCAAACCAGCATTTGCTAGTGAAACGTGAGCCACGACAGTGTCAACATCACTCCAGATGTATTTTTGTGCAGTGACAGATAAGTCAGTGCCAAATCTGATGCGAATGACAAGCCTGGTTGTCCCTGAAGCAAACGCACCATCATAAGTCTATTCATCCTTTTATTTAAATGCACCCAGAGTTCACCAAAGCTGGTCACTTAATTTTAAATAAAACCTTTTACACATAATTAAGCAGCAGTGTTAGAACAGATCCCAGCCATCCAGTATTTTCCCCTGGAGCTGATATTTGTAAGGATTCTACTCCTCAGCCATCGTTTTTTCATTATTAGTTGCCTATTTGTTCCAGTATCAAGTCAACTACATTCAGTTATAAAAAGGCTAGAGGAGTTGCTGATAAGCCCTTAAGAGAGGACAAATCCTTTTTCAGTAGTGAGCAAAGCAGCAGCTTGTTCGGTCTTGTTCACTGTTTTACTATCCCAACTTTTCCTTTTAAATAAACAGAGCCTCCTAATGACAGCTGGCAAATGTCCAAGCTGGCTGGAAAAACAGCGTTAGCAGCCAGCGCCTGGCTACGTGCAACTGCTTTAGCTGGAGTTGATTTCCCACTGCGGTCGTGTCACTTGAAAGCCGGCACCACGTAGACCGACTCTCACTCAAAACAACTGTGTGCGAACACTGCAGAGCATCCACAGCAGCAGCAGCAACTCATTTTACAGTCTGACTATCTCGCATCTCTGCTAGAGGTTTCATCTACAAACTGTTTAATATAAAAATTATTTCAAGGAATGTAAACTTGACTTCATTATCAAATGTCTGACGCTTTGCGCCCGTCACGGCCCCTGCAGCCCGACCCCAGATCCACAGCAGACAACCGACCTATGACTGTTCTCGTCTAACGTCGTATCATAGCTGTAAACCTAGTTACTTTGCATGTACACCCATCACCTCGTCTAAGTACTGAATGACAGAGTGACACGGAGCAGCAGCCTCCGCAGGCCGCCTACACGGCCGTGTTGTCATTCTTCAGCTCTCACGGTGACTCACAGCCTCTTTAACCTTCTTCTTTAACCTCCGATTTGTCACATTTTATGCAGCTGTTGAACTATTATTAGCTCCATTTGAATGTATTCCGAAAACGTCTTCTGTGCTGCTGGTGCAGGGTTCACGTGTTAACTACACAGGCTGGACAATACTGCTTTTATTGTTTGTGTCTAGATGTTACTACTGGGTGACTGTCTGCCAAAGCAACAGTTTAGATAACCGATTAATCCTTTGAATCCTAGAAAAGAAAAAGAAACTCCATACAGCTTCGAAACTGGCCGTTTATAAATGACTTACATTGTGACCATTAAACTAGAAACATTTGGTTTTTAACTGTTAACAAATCATTTGTAGAAAGCATCTTAGTGATGTGAACTTGAACTTGTGATGTGATTCATTTACACAAGTAAGTAAGTGAATGAATTGAATGAAGCTGCTGAACTGATGCAGAGGGTAATGACGTGCAGCTCTAAAGCTTTTATGATTGAATACATTACGTAACAACTTAAGGTAGTGCTTATTTTCTACGGAGCCTTGTTCGTCCCCTATTCAACAGGACTCTTGGTGTGTGTGCTGATCACAGCAGGGGCTAAACCTGCCAGGCTGCATTACGCAACCCTGCAGGCATACCCCTGCACCCCTCCCTCCTCTTCCTTTCCCCTTTCTCCCCATCTCTCACCAAGACCTACGTGACCAGACTTCCCCCTCCAAACGCAAGCTTCCTCTAGAACCCCACCTCCCCCTTCTTCCCTAAAGCGAGGCGTGCAAGCAGAGGAGAGAGGAGGCGGGAGGTGAGGCGACAGACAGACAGACAAAAGGGAAGAAGTAGCAGTTTAGAGGAAGCGCTGCGACACATCCAAACCCCAGAGGGGAAATGTTTTGCATGTTCACACCAGATAACGAGTGTGTGAGCAACGGTGGAAGACCGGGGAGAGGGGCGGGGGCCAGAAGTTGTTCAGACCTTTTCTTGGAATGCTTATGCGAGTGTGCAAGGAAAGCAGATGGAGGGAGGGGCGAGGCAGAGGTATATGGCACGTTCAAATGCTGCATGAGCCCCTGTCATGTACAGATGGACTCTTCCCAGAGCTGAGGCTGCTGTTCTGTCATATTCACTGCAGTGCACACACTTCATTATGCAATGTTGCGCGTACAAATGAGGCCTCCCCAGGGCTCGGAGGGATACATCTGTGGTACTACAGGTTAACGATTGCGTCACTTGTTCCATGCAGAAATATATCGCAGGCAGAATAACTGGCGCACAGGGTGACCCACGTCCCTGCTTTTAAGGAAACACCATCCCCTTGCTTTTCATCCTGCACGTACAGAAAGGATAACGCTTGCTCTACAACACGGTGCATTATTCATTGTAGGAGGCGAGCACATACAGACGACAGTGTATCTACATCTTATGGCACCAACACCGTGGAGACATTCCTAACCGTAGGCACATGAAGCAATTATTTATTAAAACCACAAAGAATAATCAATACCGCTCTGAGGTTGTTAAACTACGTGACACGAGTTATCCCATTCCCGCCGCATGAGGCCGACAGCAGTGTAGCGCACTCACCTGAAATAGGAGCTACATGTGGCCAGGACCATCTTGTGACACGGGAACTCAGTGTCCTCCACCAGCAGCACAACGTCAGTCAGTAATTTCTGTTCATAAAAGAACTTCAGCTGCTCCAGGAGGGAGACAGCGTAGTCCGTGTTGACCGGCCTGCGCTCACTGAGATCCGACATGGTTGCATCCCATGAATCGCGCCCCAGTTTTAAAAAGTCACGCAGCCGGCAGAACCGGACTCAAGCCAACCAGGAGAAAAAAAATATATATATATATATATTCTTCAAGACTGAGGAGGTTAAATGGGGGAACAGCTCTCAAACACCTCCACTCGCCCAAGCGGAGGTGTTCAAAACTGATGTAAGAATTGTTCAAGGGCCTTTGTGCTGGTGTTGACTTGAAAGATAAGAATGCTTGCAAGAGGAAGGGTCCCTGTCCGACGAGTCCAGAGGAAGGGGTAGCTTCCCCCTCGTGGGTCTACCTATTGGCTGAGGTCATGCAGCGCCTTAGGACCCGAGGTAGAGAGAGTGAGAGACTCCTGTTACACTGCTACATCAGTGCTGGATCTGGAAGACACAGAAGAAAAGCAAGACAAACAACGATCAGTCTAAAATCCACAGCCAGTATCAGGGCAGTACAATATTCCCCACATGCACTTTGAACAGCTCGTCTCCCTTTGCAGGTCACTGCCTGCCATGTTCCCTCCAATCTATCTTGTAGCATCTTATAAAATAAAGATATTCGTTGTAATATATGCCTCACTTGATTATTTCTAAGGGGTCGTTCATTTCACAACCGCACACTGATGCAGACGTGACCAGACTCCACGACCTGGTGTCACACTTCTGTTGTTAACACGCCCTGCGACAGCTGTCACCGAGAGATGCAGATCGTCTTCAGTTTCCCAGAAGCAGCGAGTGGGTTAGCATCACCGCAAGGCAGGTTTCAAACGCTGACACGAGGACGGACGCAGTGACAACAGTCTGTCTGTTCTACAGATACTACGGCAGGGATGCGGTTTGCTAACACTGCGTGTAAGTGATGCTATGGTTAGATGTAACCGAGCATCGGCCACATCCCCGCGTACTTACATCAATACTCACATTAGTACAACGCCAGCAACCGAGCGATTCGACGGTCTGGCAAACTGGAGCAAAGCTGAAATGGGAAGTGTCTTAACATGTTTTGCAGTAGCCCGAATCTGGTTAGCAACGCTAGCACGTCCCCGAGTCCCACCTCGTCCAAAACAAACCTTGTCTGCGATCTAAAACACCACGAAGTAACATCAGACCGACAGGCTCGTTGCAAAACATCGGGGTCAGCTAAACACACCATCGCAGGCTCCCCTCGTCGTATTTCAAAGCACACGTCCAGCGATGTGGCCATCCTTGCGCCAGATCAACTGACCAATACAGCTATAATCAGCTAGCTCCGATGTAGCGCTGGCTCTGTGTCGCTAACAGGTTAGCAGCTTTAGCTTCCCTTCGACTTCAGTTTCGAGGCGAGCTGGCCTGCTGCTGCAGACCTGCTGCGTGAGAAATGTCGCCGACCTGACACCGACGCGTCAGCTGTGAGTTTGTTCCAGAAATGACACGATCGCTACAAAGCAAAGCGGCCAACAAATGGAAGAGCGGTCGTGCTGCTCGGACCAGACGCAGCTAGCAGCTAGCAGCTAGCACAGCTCGCTAAACAGACGTAGCTAGCGACCGACAGAGCCACATTTCAGTCTGGATAACAAAATCCAAGCGTTCTTACAATAACTGCTGGTGGACTCCACACATCGAACTGTCACGGAGGCTCTTCTCATCAGGTTAAAGTGCCAGGTGCGTCCCTGAAGCCGAATACAGAGGTAAAACACTTGTAAAGCAGCGCTGGGCAGCGAACAACCTTTCAACACAGCAGAAGCGCCTCAAAGACCAGAGGCCAAATGAGGATACTGCGCATGCGCCCCAATTTGATCCTCGTTGACTGGGGACGCGGCGCCCCCTGCTGGGCAGACACAGACTGACACGCGTTTCAATAATCAGATCGGAATGAGATTATGGTCGTACACGCAACGACGTTTTGGGTTGAAGCAAATCCTTCAAAACTGTACGCACGTAATATCAATGAGGAATTCATTACTGTTCATATTCTGAAGGAGACATGTATGTTTCTTTCCTAGTATAGAAATGTTTAATGTAGCGCACTTTTCATTTTATCATCATTGCTATTTTATAATTAATACTAATTCCTTAAAAATACTGGCATGTTAAAATATTAAGAGTTGTCGAAATATTTTCAGCGTCTTCTTCTGTATTATGATTATTATAATTTGACATAGTGATAATTTTGGGCTCCGTCACACCCACAGCATCCTGTCGTCGTCGCTTCGTCCAGGTGTCAGTGAAGGCCGCACGCTGGGCAGCAGCTGGTTCCTATTTAGGTGATCACCGGGCTTTTGTTGGCCGTGAAGCGTCTCCACTTCAGCTTGTTTTAAGAAAAGAAGACGCGTGTTTGTTTCCCAGACGCTTGTTTACGTTCCTCTGTGGAGTTTTATTTCTGGCGGGTTGAGCAGAAGCGTGGAAGTGGAAATGGACGGTAGCTAATGCCTTTCTTACGGTTCTACCCAGTCATGATGAACAGTTGTTCTATTTGTGCTGCATCTGTGTAGAACGTAATTTAAACTGCGGATATTTGATATTTCACCTGCTTCTTGCAGACGGAGGCAAACAGTCGCACTCATTTGGGCAACAGAGAGCTCAGCATCCCAGACCCTTCTTCTACGTCCAGCCTCCATCTCAGCCTTATTACCTCTACCAGCACTGGCAGATGAACAACCCCTACAGTCACTACGGTTTGCCTGGAGGTATCCAACTTTTCACTGTGGCTTTTTGCACATATAGAGCAGCGTTAACCGCCTTAAATGTCTGTTTTTCTAGGTTTTAACTATGGCCGCCCCTACATGAACCCCTACCAGTACATGCAGTATCCAGGCTTTGTCTTCCCACACGCCCCCATTTATCCGATGGACTACAGGAGAATGTTTGATTCTCGCTTCCATGCTCCTGCTTGGGGAGACGTGCCGCGCCAGCAGCATCACTTTCAGCCTCCGGGCCGTCGGGACGTGGCCTGTTCAGAGGTTCAGACCGACCCCAGCGATGCCATAACCAAGCTCATCGAGTGCCTGGATAAGATTCGAGCCAGTGAGCTGCAGGCCTCTGAGAGAGAGCTCGACTCTGGTGTCGCCTCGCAGTCCTCTGCGATGTTTTGTCCGGAGGAAGAGAAGAAGAGCGATGAGCAGTGTGCGGCGCGTGAGCAGAGTCATTTGGACTCGCCGCCCGTCACCCTCATCAGCTCAACCGCAGGCGAGTACGATGGAGAGACCAGCCTGCAGCGCTCCGACGTCCTGACCCCTCAGGAAAGCTGGTCAGCGCTGGAGGAGGAACTGCCCCTCGATAGCTCCTCTGTCCACGAGTGTCCAGAGCTCGGGCGTCCAGTAGGAGACCAGCGCCTCCCTCTTCAGCAAGAAGCGGTCGCAGGTATCCGGTCAGATACCTTAGTGACCGACCAGTGTGTGCCCAGAGCAGATGCTGAGGCGCAGCAGAAGCCAACGCCGCCGCACGCTGCCCTGTTTTCTTCCAGTAAGAGCAGCGACAAGCTCTCAGCAAAGACAGACCATCAGACGGTGTCCTTACACGAAGCCAAGTCCGACTCGAGCTACCGGATCCTCAGGCTGCCTCATGACAGCGTTTTACCACCTGGAGATGGCTGCCTCTCCTCCCCGTCAGCCCCCTACTGCTACAACTACCTCTCCATGCAGACCACCCATGAACGCATGAGCGTCCTCAGTCCGTCTCTGGATGAGCTGTCTTCCAGAGATGAGATGTTTTCCACAGATCTGGAGGATGTAGATCTCTTCCCGAAACACGTCTACGCAGGCCGCAGGCTTCCGGAGGTCGTTGGCGCGTCTCCTCAAGCTTGCGGGGAAGCGGAGGACGCGTGGCTGTCGGGTTCCAAGAGGTTTGCTTGCACCTGCTGCGGGAAGAGCCTGGCAAAGGGGACGAGCAGGAGCAAAGGCCACAGCTCCAAGACATACAAAGAAGAAGCAGGAGACTCTGAGGACGAAAGCGGGTACGGGAGAGTGTGCGAGCGTCCGGTCAGAGTCATTGTGAGGAAACATCCTGCACCCAGGAAGTCGCACCCTGTCCCACTGAGGCATCCTACAAAACCGTACAAAAGAGGTCAGTACAAAGATCCCTCCGCTCTCGCTGACCAGGAAGCAGCCGACGGCGAGAGTCTGGACGCGGCCGGTGGTGAGCTGCACTGTACAACATGTCAAGGTAAGACGCTCTGGTGTCTCCATCCGCCGCTGAAACCTTTTGTTTATGTAACACGTCAACTGTCACAGACGGCGTCTGCGACGAGGATCTGACGGCTGCGGACCAAGGCAGGTGGGGAGAGTGTGAGGCCTTTCCCAGGAGGAGAGCGGCAGCTTCCCTGCAGCAACAAGGTTAACAGAACAACGACGCTGCATCTTATTGTAGTGATGCTGAGTTAATTAGAGTCTGAGAGACGAGAAGCCTCAGTCTGACAGGTTGTAGTTTCAGCTGCAGTGACTTTTCCTTTTTTACGTTGAGCCCTGAATGATTCAGTCGCCTCTGTTTGGTAGAGATGAGTTCTCAGAGGAAAGCGATGTACCACAGGCCCAGAGACGACGACAACGATGACGACGAGCTGCCGCCGGCGCACTGGGAGAGAGGTTAATATGGATGAACACTGTGGAACCGTGGGAGCTTGAATCGCTTGTCCTGACTGACTCTTTCACATCTTTAAGGCTCTGCCATGAGAGGAGAAGCCAGACGCTGATGTCCCAGGACTGACATTAGAGCAAACTGTGTTGAACTGTAGGTGATAGTTGCTGAGTTATTACTTCTCCATGACGGATGGTTTCATGTGCACCAACCCGGTCTTGTGTCTTTTGCTTCCTCCCTGTAGGTCCCCACTGAGGTGTAACTGTTCCAGGATCATTAGGAAATACTTAAAGCACATGGTGAAGAGCACTGCACGGGAACCTTTTGTTAAAAGAAAAAAGAAAAGTCTGAATGTTATGTGGTGACACTGCCTCGCACTATTCATCAGGAATGAATTTCACAGAAAGGCAAATGGGCTGAGTGACTGTCAGATGGTGCCACTGTTTGGGGCCAGTTCAATAAAAGTCATTATTTCATCTCTGTGTTTAGTTATTTAATATGCGTGATGATGAGTCACTTGGGTAAATCCTGAGACGCTTCCTGTCCAGCGTCTCTATTGGCTGATTTAGTTTCTATCTCTGTATCTCTTCTTCTCAAGCGTTTGGGAAATGTTCATTCTAATTTTCTCTTGACATTTAATACAAACTGTAGAAAAAAAAGAAATTGTGGGTTTAGGTGATGATTAATTGGAGCCATCAAGAGGATTTTTGCCAAATCCTAAATCAATGTGTTTGACAGTTTGCATGCCTTCATTTTATATGTGCCCAGAATAAAGGCAGAAATGTGCTGACTCACTAGCTTCATAACTGGCTCTTTGGGTAAGAGCTGGATCGGTACTAGACGTGTGGGTGTGTGGAAAGAAGATGCTGACAAGGACGAGGCGTCTGACTTTGAGCTGTAACCTCTGTAACGAGCTGCAGCCCTGCTTTGTTAATTGACGCCAATCAACTTCTCCCTTCGTCTTCCTTAGGTTTTAGGCCACAGCGAATCGATTCCAGACAGTGATCTTACTTTCCCCCATCTCTCACCCTCGGCTGAGTGGAAGCACCCAGTGGGAGGGAACCAGTGAGAAGCAAACGGTTTTGATTGGCTTTCATTAGACGCCACCTGTAGCGTTTGAGCAGCAAACCTACATGTGAGTCCACAGCTTGAGTTCTGGCTGAAATCATGCTAGAAAAGCGTCAGTGGTTTGTTAGTGATAATCTTTTTGCTTGTAGGTAGGTTCAGTCAGCGCCTGGTTTACTGCTCTACCAAAGTCATGCTGTGCTGCTAATTCTTTGCACTTCTGTCACCTCTTTGTCAGATATGGAGGCAGTTACGTCTACGTTCCAGCACTCTTATGGTCTCGGTCCACATGGAGCTCAGCAAGCCCAGGGGCCCAACGCGTCCGCTCCAGGACCCGCCTCAGGAGCTCCGTGTCCGGAGGAGCAGCACCAGCACCAGCAGCAACAGCAGCAGCACCACAAGCCTTTCTTCTACATCCAGCCTTCGCAGCCGTATCTGCCCATGCAGAGTCTGCAGTGGCCTGTGCCCGTGCCCATGCCGTACAACCCCTTCTATGGCTTCCCCGGCCTAGGTAAGCGTTGAAGTCAATCTGTGATCTCAGCCTGGGCTCATTCACCTTCTTTTCCCACACAAGCTTCATTTCTTTTTATGTTATGTTTGAATTACTATTAAATCTGTGAGCATGAATGGATCAGCGGATGGCCATCACGCTGTGGCACTGGGTAGCTGCCCATTTCTTTTAAAGTCATTCTGCTGCTGTACACTAGTATGTTAGCGCGTAGCTCGACCACAGCTCTGTCTGAGGCCTTGCTTATCTGCTAACAGTTGCAGCCTTAATGGTGGTGCTTTTACTTGTACACACCGGGAATCAAACTTCTTAACGCCTCTGGACTGATGACATGTTCTTTTATGTGTTGAAGGGTATGGTATGCCAGTGATGCCACACTACCAGGCAAATCCCTGCCTGGAGCCGCCTGGCTTTGTTGTGCCCCACACCCATCTCCATCTGATGGACTACAGGCGCATGCTCAACCCCCAGTACTACCAGACTATGGCCTACCACTCCCGCAGGTTCCGCTACCAGCAGAATGGCCCCACCAGAGAAATGACCAGCTCTGAGGTTCAAACCGAGCCGCTGCCTGCCCCCCAGAGGACGAGCACCCCAACTTCCAGCGCTGTCGAAAGCTCTAGTGTTCTCCCAGTCTGTGACTCGGACCCCACCAGTCAGTCGCTTTCACCAGTCTTGGCTATGCAGGAGGAGGATAATTCTCTGGAGATGAACCCGTCTACGGCGCCACGAAATGGCGGCTTTGTCATTCAGACGGAGGAGGTGAGGATCGAATGCTGCGCCACACCAGTAGGTCTGCAGCTGCTGCACTCTCACAAAACCGCCGAAATGTCCCACGCGTTTTCCCAAGATGTTGTCCAGTGTAGTTCCGTGGTCCAGGGCCACGTGCTGCAGGATGAGGGACTTTCTGCCGAGCAGTCGGCTCAAGCGCTTCAAGCCTGTCCTGACATCCTCTTAGGTGGGACATCCAGTACTGGTGAGGAGAGCAAAGATCAGACAAACCCAAACCTGAAGGTTGACTTTGAGGGGACGAGGAATGAGAAGGATCCAAGGACGACGTCCACAAATTCTGACTTTAAAGTCGTTCATCTTCCCTTTGACCCGAAGTATTTGGATAAGCTGCGGAAGATGGAGTCCACTGTCTGGTCAATGGAAGAAACTTTGGTTCCCTCCCCTGAATCTCTGAGGCAGAGCAGCTGCACAGACTCTCCTGATGAAACGGCTGTCGTGCCCTCAGCAGATCTGCTAATAACAGAGGATCTTCCTTCAGACAACGTCGTCCCTACCGTTGCCCTGGAGGACGCAGTCACCACTGGGGAAGAGACGGTGTACGAAGTGACGTGTACTGTTATGGATGTTGCAGAGGAAGCTTCTGCTACCAAGAGCTTACACACAGCAGAGGCTGAGCTTGGGCACGATTTGCTCATGTTGGAGAACTCTCCTCTGAAGGGAGACCGAAACCAACGTAGAGAAGAATTTAACGTTCCAGATCACCAGGACACTTCCTTTGAGTCCTTGCCCGCGTACCTTCCCTCGACCAGCTGGTTGGCTGACTTTGACAATGTGTATTACTGCAGCAAGATGCCGCCTACTCCAAAGAAGCAGAACAGACCTCTGTCCAACGGCGGACTAGACGCGCCCGGCCGAAGAAGAAGGCTTGACCTAGAGTACAAAAAGCAACCTGTTCCTAAGCCAAAAGAGAGGTACAAGCCCAAAGGCAAGGGCGACCAGCGCAGCCTGTCTGACCATGAATGCTGCCTTAGCAGAAGCTTCAATGAAAATGCCTTCTCCCCCTACGTGTCCAAGATTGAGCGACTTTGCTCCAGATGTCTGGCAAAACACCGAATCTGCACATCTGCTAGTCCAGTGTTTGAAGGCCGAAGCCTGAAAAGGAAGGCCGCACCCTTCCATCAGTGGAACGATGCGTTCTTACCGACCTGTGACACGTGTAAATCTCACAGGAAGAGGCGTCTGATGAGAAAAGGTTCCAATCCTGACGTTCGCGTTCTGTACCACGGACACGACACGGAGGGGGAATCCTCTGAGAACAGCTCTTGGAAATGGAGGGGAGGCAACAATGCCAGGAAGCCCGCAGACCCCAAAAGGCCACTGGCCTCCAAACAGAACCTGGAGAGGTATCCTACAGCAAGGTCCCCGAAGCTGAGGGAGAAGAACTGCATGTGTAACGAGCAGCATCATCCTGCTGCACGGGAGCGGCTGCAGCGCTGTCCACACGGCAACGCCATCAGAGAAATGGATGAGAACTGCGCCGCGCCAGCTCCTCTGCAGGACAAGTGGAGGAACGTGGATCAGATCTATGTGACGCACAGGTGGCAAACCGGTGAGCATGGCTTTATTCTGATAGCTGGGGATAAAAACGCTGCAAAATGAGTCTGATTACGCTCTGGCTGGACTGACAGCAGTGTTTAAGTCACGACTGTACAGCGGTGCAAACCTTCTGGGGCCCAGTTGGTAACAGCCTGGGTTGATTTTGTTTTTATTGTCACACAGTTTCCTATCCAGCAGAGAAGTCATGCAAATCAGTGATGCCCAACCCAGACGGCTCCAACAGTGAAGCCAGAGCACAGAACCAACACAGGAAATCACACTCACAAGGTTTGCATTTCAAAGCTCGCACAGAATGAGTGAGATGTCAAATACAAGACCCTGGAGCGACGTCGCACTCTTTCAGTGTTTGTGCGCATGTTTTAGACGTTTACACTGAGTATTCTCACTTTATTCAAATGTGAATTAAGTACTAAAGTTTAATTTCTCTCTTCAGGAACTCCTAGAAAAGACACAAGATGTTGATTTGCACAAGAGCACAATTAAAAACAAAACACTTTTTAAAAGATGTTCACCTAATTTAAGTATTTCCACTTAATTATTAATATTTGTATTGTTTCACTATGTACACTATTTATTCATATTTAAATAAACACAACTTTGATATAAATCCATGTTTTTATTTTTGTTGCAGTGAAGCTTAAGCATATTTGTCCACTAGAGGGAGTCACGTCTAAACTAAACGACCTGTTCATGTGACCGTTTTTATTAGTGCAAAGGTTTCATGAAATGGAAAGAGAAGAATCCTGCAGTTAGACTCCGCTGTCGTCAAACAGTCAAAGGTTGGTTACGGTTTTGAGTATGAATCACTTTTGTGAATGAAGCTCAACTTTTAGCTTCTGGCTTTTCCTGTTGTGTGGAAGCACAGCTTTCAGTGACTCCGCTGAGGCCCGTTTTAAAAGCAGGGGTTTTAAAACGGGCCTCAGTGTTTGGGTTTCTTAACTTGAGACAAACTCCACAAAGAGCCGCTTTCAGTCAAAGCCTTGCGTTTGTTGTAAAGCGTTTGCGGTCTGAAACCACCTTTCACGTGCTTCCTGGCTAATGGGGAGCAGAGGCTCCGTGGAGCGGGAAGACGGATCGGACGGGAAAGCTGCAGCACCGGAACAGCACATGATTTCCCCTCAGATTTACCGGTTTCAGGCCGGAGATGGATCGCCCCGAGCGGCCGCCTCAGAGCTCATATCTCACAGGCGACTTGTTCACGCCGCGCTTCCATCTTCATGACGTTTGCATTATGGGTGAATGTGAAGGGCTCTCAGGGGGATTTAGTGTGATACCGCGTGTGTTGAGACACAAACGGCCTGTGGGTGAAGCATCCTGCAGGTGCGAGCTGACAAACCGATAAATGGACCAAAGAACCAACCACGTCTACAGCGCATTAAACCCTCTTGGTGGTTTTATCAAGTCGTATGGGGTGAAGAGCATCCGTCCTGCCCCCTTTGCTGCGGCGGTGATGCCGTCGAGCTGTTTTTTCTGGAAACATGGTTCAAGTGGCATCAGATTAGCCGGAGACTTTCTCAGGTGCTCTCTGCTCCTTCTCAAGCAAATAAGAGCCCTGGATAAAAATACGCCACAAGAGATTAGACAGTGGCACAAGCAGCGGAGGAATACCAGCAAACGAAGACTCTGGACTGGAAACCACCAGTGTGTCTGCTTGAGGTCATGCGTCAGGCTTTGATTTCAGGTGTTGGCTGTCAGTTAGGCGCTAACACGGTGCGTTTACTGGCTGCGTCTGGAGGAGGCGCACGTCAGCCAGCGGCTCCAACGAAGCACGACCTTGACTTGACTGACTACTGATGAGCTGCTGCACCTGCTGGGGCAGACGCATCATCTGCTTCTTCATCGTGTTCGCATTAAGAAGGATCGAGGAATCAAACGCCGTCTTTTTTTCACTGTTTATTGATAAGGTCAAATTCAAGCTCGGCTGCTCGTGAGCTCTGCGTGTGTGTAAATGTCAGGGTTTCGGTATTTTCCTGCTCGTTGGGATGATTCACAGTATCACAGGCACCAGGGAGCAGCAGGGCAACGACTCCTCCTGTCCGCCCACAGACAGCCACTGTGCTGAGGAGAGGAGCCCAGCGTCAAGCCTCCGGGCGTCGTGTGCTGCCACGACATGGCTGAGCCCAGAGGAAAGTTCAACGTGTCCGCTCGTTCCCAGGGAGGAGCGTAAAACAGCTCCATCACAGCACGGAGGCAAGAAACAAGCCTCAGCACCTCTGGCTGCAGGCGACGGCGGATGGATCAGCCTGTGCTCGTCCCATCGGCGTCTCTGTCTCGCACTTGACAAACGGCCTCGTGGGGCAGCCGAGCGTCAGCGATCCCGCAGGACGGTGCCGGTTTTATGGGTCTCGGAGAGAAGTGGGACTTAATGGAGCCGGGTTGTTTCAGAGGGTGATGATGTGGCCGCAGCTCAGGCTCTGAGTTCTGGCTTGTTACGTCACAACGTGAGCTTTAGGTGAGTTCATTCTTTAACACACAAGCCAAAGCATCAAACAAAGGTTCAGGCCCAAACATCACCTGAGGGAAACGAATGACGACCAAATGAAAGCAGCACGTTGCCAACATGTGTCGCTCAGGCCCCTCATAAAGCGCGAAGGAACATCATGTTCTACAGGCCTAATTGCCAGAACACGCACCAGATGTGGCTGTGAGAGCCTGAGCTCATTTGCATAAAGGAATTACAGGATAGCGACGGGGACAATGACAAGCGGGAAGGAGGACGAGCTAATCCTGCTTATGCAACGTGGTGGGAGACGATACGAGGAGGCGGAACGCCAACACCTGAATCTAGCACCGGTCTCTGATGACGTGTCACTGCTCCTGCCTGAAGGCCAGCGGCTGCACGTGGACGACGGTTGGGGTAAAGACAACACGTAGCTGAGCTCTCTCTGTGCGAGACAAGCCGGGTTTCATTTCCACTAAAGACGAGGAAAATGAAGCGCAGATGGCGCGAAAGCTTCCGCCATGTGGTCTGCTAAAAGAACCGAACAGAAAGCTCCATCCGGACCTCGCTCCATCGCAGCCACGCCGTGAACAGTGGTGCCAGTGCTTCCAGAACACAATGAAATCTGCGAGTCCAACCCAGAATGTTTATCTTGCAGCTTTTTGGTGAATTCCTCCAGTAAATTAAATGCAAAAAATGAGCTCATCCTTCTAACTGCGGTGAATGAACCTCGAGAGAAGGGAAACTTGATCTCCTGCCTGCTTTGGGCGCCTGTTAACACAAGATATGAAGCTTTTTCCTGTGCTCCCAAGGCAGGCTGAGATAATCCCTCCTGGATAAGAAATATCTGACCCAGCCGCTGACTTCTGGAGACCCTGCTGTGCCTCTATCATGGATTAGCGGAGCTGAATTGGAATCACAGGTGGGGAGAAGATGGAGCCGATGGGCAGAGGCGCCATCCAGGTGTGAAAGCGCAAACATTTACCGTCATGGTTTGGTTCATTTTAAAATGCATGAAATTTCTCCCTGGAGATCGGCTCATAACAAGGTCATTAGACCTCTAGACTCAGCAGGAGGCCGTGCAGCAACTCCCAGAAAGCTCCTCCCGCGTGTGTGCGGCTTCTGTACACACACGATACTGTGTAATATATTCATCCGTCTCCACTTACTATTAGAATTGAAGGTCAGCCTCCTGAAATAAGAAGCGGTCGGCCTCGAAATTCAATTTCTGCTTCATTTCCAGGATTTGACAGAGATGTTAATACAGCCTCTTGTATTGGGTCCATTTTATAGCTGCTGACACATAACCAGCACCAGCTCCCAGGGAAAGCGTCCAACTCGCACCGTGCACTGCCAGTTAAATTAGTGAGAGATCATTGATCAGCCACAGCCTGAGAAAGATGAGAGGCGAGAATTAATTAGACCGACAGAAGTGAAAAAAGACAAGTGGGAAGAGAAGATTTTGGGACGAGGGAGGATATTTGGGTGAGAAAAGACGGTGCCAACGAAGTGGGACAGAATGAGTGAAAATAGAGCGATATGTACTGAAGCGTGGAGGGAGAGAGTGTCTGCGGAGGGAGATACAGCCAGAGACGGGCACTGGGAGGATTTACAGCTCCTGCAGTCAGACGCTTCGCAGTCCAACTCCCGCCGTGGTCAAGAGGGACGGCCGCTCTCCGAGACGTGTAATGAGCTGCTAATCTCCCTGCTGGATCGCACCAGGCCTCAGTGTGGCCTTTCCACGGGGTCGCTGAGTCAGATTTGATGCTGGCGAAGATCATGGCTAAGAGGCGTCAGACTGAACGGTGAAGCTGTTGATGTGGGTAGAATGTAGTGCACGCAAGCAGAAGCCGAGGACACACGTTGGACAGAGTCTCTGAAACACCGAATCAATGTCTTGGTCAATGGTCTTGGTCTCTCCTGAGTCATTGGAGCTGCGATGGTGCCGGGGTTTAACGCGCTCCGCTCTTCAGTGTGCAGGTACTGACCTTTACTCTGCGTCGTGTCCCTGACGGTTCAGTTCGGTCCTAGATCCTCCTGCAGCGGCTTGTTGCTGCTGTGACTGTGTTTCATCTGCTTTTCCTGAGGCTTCTTACGCTGCCGCAGCTTCTTGGTCGTCAGAACACTTCACTCCAGATCAAACTTAAGAAGATCTGGGAGCCAGAGACAAGCGCAGACTGATAATACATGCGCTATCTTTTATTCATCTTTCATTTTAAGGTCAGAAGAAGTTGCATATCCCAACTTTAAAGGGTTCACTTGTTAATTTGCACCTCGCCAGAACTTTGATTTGCCGACATGTGGGTTTGATCTGACCTCTGCTGCAGTTTCCCCAATTCGTCTCAACTCGGCTTCAAAGACAAAGAGACTTCAGGTCGTCCTGCTGATTTGGTTTCATAAAAGTGTGTCTCTGAGCTGAAACTTCTCTCTAGATTCTGTCAGAACTGTCCTGAAAGGTCGGATGGCTTTCAAAGGAATAATCGAAGTGGATTTATCTATAATTCCATGTTGTCAAAGGCAGCGTTTTAAGTCCTGCTTCAGTCTTTAAGTAAGTTAACTTGAATAACATGTGTAACGTTTACACTAACAGATGTAAGTCAGGGGCAAAACGAGTCTATGCATCGTTGGTGTGTGAAGATATTTACATGCAGCAGAGCTGAGTTTTGTTTTTTAACATTGTTATGACGTCGGTGACCGGATTGGTTCACCAGCATGAAGGTCACCTACAGCGGCTCTGTTCAGGAGGCGTCTGACGCCATGACACGCAAACAAACCGCCCACGTGTTGCTTAACGGGGCTGTTTTCATCATCAGATCCTCGATGGAATCATTTGATACAAACAAAAGCTGTTTAGAAGGTAGAATAAAACCTAGAAATTTAAGGGTCCAGCTCGTAAACATGCCCCAGACCTTCTTTCAAAAACTATTAAAGACGTCGGTGAGTCACGTCGTTCACCATAAATACAGGCAGTGAATTCATCTCCAAACAACATAATAATAATAGCATCACTTTCACAGTCTGACAGAGGCCACAGGCACGGACACGTCGCCCTGCTCACACGGCTTCGCTTCGCTTTATCAACTTCTTTGATGTATTAATATCCGTGGCGGCGACAGAAGCGACCAGGACAGACTGAAGCAGGAAGAAACACACGTCCGCCATGAGAACCACACAGACAGGAACAGGCGCGTTGCTAATGAACGCATCCTTCACTCACGTCGACCTCTGCTGTGCTTACCTCTCTTTGAGCCGACCGCAGCAGCTGCCGTTTAAAATGATTGCTGCCCCATCTCCGCCTCTGTAAAGTGATTACTCTCATTCACAAACATCCATCTCGGAGCAGAGACTCCGGGAAAGCGGAGGAACCTGGGATAAACTCAATCTCGCGTCAGTGTATCCAATTATACGGCCCCGCTGGCCTCATTCAGAGCCAGGTCACCTCAACCCCTGTCTCCCCCTCGTCCGGCGAAGGTGCATTCGACTGGGCTGCTGGTTCAGACGGACGGGTTGGATCAGCTGCATCTTCATTTGGCCAAATGAAGTGAGAAGGCGGTGGACAGGTGGTCACACGATGGCTGCTCTCGCTGTTTGTCTTATGCATCTTTGTTATGCATCCAAGCTTATTTCTTCATTGAGTCACTGCACAGAGGGATTATTCAGTAAAAACGCTCTGATCCTGAGCTGAAGCTGATGGGATGCGGGGAACTCGTTCCTTCACATGCAGCCAGATGAAATGCAGACAGGTACACGGGAACCTTTCAGAATAATATATGTGTCATCATTGATGCACACTGGTGCGTTCAGGGCCGGGGCCACTCGGCTGAGCTGGAAGTGGAACACGCCTGCAAACTTCACGGCGAAGGGTGTTGTCAGATTTCACCATGTACGTCAGACTGGGCTGATTAAGCTCAGCTGTTGAACCACCTTCCAGTTGGAAGCCTCGTTAAAACCTTTATGAGGCTCGACTCGGTGTTTCCGTGCATTGTTTGGCTGCCCTTTCACACAGGAAGATGATTTCAGCAAACGCGCTATAAAATCAGCTGCACGCAAGCAAAGCATGAGGTTATTCCGCGTCTTTGAGTCTAAATAAGAACGAGGGGGCGGCATCAGGGTTCACGCGACCTTTAGCCCTTTAGGTCCCGCAGTAACACTAGCAGTTCCTTCGTGTGCGTTAGTCCTCAGCCACACGTTTCATTGCATTAGAGCTCTGTGTCAAGGTTGCTTGGTTCGTTCCTGAGATGTGTTCAGAGCGTTGTGGGAAAACCGCTTCCTCTCCCGCCGCCCAGCGATTCGCACAAGGTCAGCCTCTGCCCTCAGGACCCGCTAACTGTAAATCACTGTGGATATCAGCGTCAGCCAAATGCTCAAAATGTAAATGTCCTCATCATGGTGGCTGAACCTGGTGCCAGGCCTGCGGGGACCCATCAGTTTGCAGCAGAGCTGGCAGGGAGCAGATGGGAGACAGAGCAGACTCCTCTGATGAGCCGCTGACTGAGCTCCACTGATTACACTCATTTAACTGATGAGCTTCATTTTCTGCTGGATTTGATAAACCAGAAAGAATCGCGGATGTTGGTCAGTTCCTCACTCGCTGCCTGACTTTACCTCTGTGTCGATTTTCTATCATCTCTCCACAACAGCTCAAAGAAAGCTCGACACAAACTTAGAAACTAAATTAGAGTCTGACTCTGTAAAGCTTCCATGAGAGAACTGATCCGAATCCTGGTCTCACAGCGTTCAGACTCGTCCGACTCAGCGGAAACAAAACGACCCACAGCTTCTGCAGTCAGAAACAACTTTGAACAAACTTCTGCGGATGAACTGACAAATTGTTCGTCTCTTTGACTCGCGCCGTTACCGTGGGAACAAGGTGTGCGCGCACACTTTCCACTTGACATGCATCACACCTCCACTCGACATGTGCGCTTTACATTACAAGGGAGATGTGTGTGGGAGAGGAATCATGTGAGAGACAGATGAAGCCTCTTGTGCAGAACCTTGGGAGAACACGTCACGGTTCTGAGGAAGCAGCTTGTCACTGCACATCAGCCAGACAGCAGAGCAGCGAGCACAATAGGCAATTAGAAGCTCCCATGGAAGCACAGGAAGCACAGTGGGTGTGACGGGGAGGAGAGAGGAGGGTGAGGGGAAGGGAGGCGAGGAGACGGGGACGCTGCATCCTCGGAAGCGTCTGATCCCAGCAGGACAAAAATCACAATCACCTTTATTTACTGGCCCAAAGTCTGGGAGCTGCGGCTGCTTATCAACACATTTACACAACAGTCACACACTTGGCTGCGACGTCTCAAATTGTGCAGACAAAGAAGACGCCCCCCCACACACACACACACACTCCTTTCAGCCTGAAGTGGTACCAGATGCTTGATGTTTTGTGATGCAGTGTGTCGACAACGTCCTGCTTTCCATGTGGAGTCTGACCCATTTTCCCCCGAATGTGTTTTTACCTCCCATTCAACAGAAATACAACCAACAAGTCCAACTCGGCGTAGCAGGCGCTTTGGTGGAGGCTTCACTCCTCGCTCTCATTGGCCTGTTCACCTGTTGCCGCGGTTCCTTTGAGCAAACCCAGCTGTCCATCACTAAAACATCAACTCATCCTTCAGAGTTAGTTTCTAATTCTTTCTGTCAGCCCTTCAATTTGAATTTGCGAGTGTGAGTCAACACAGAGGAGGAGAAAGGCTCCTCTGGCGGGAGTCAGACGTGCTGTTGCAGGGGTATTGATCAGCGAAGGGTCCGTCCTGCCTCGTGTCTCTTCAGCCTACAGTGAGGACGAGAGCGTGTCCTCCGAATGCCAATTAAGCTGCTGCTGGTGGGATCGTTGTCACGCCACGCTGATGACTGGCAAGCCTGACAGCGAGCCGCGCATGTGGTTGCTTTAATTAATTGCCAGCGGCTCGGCTGCACGTGGGTGGACAGAGGAAATATGGACGTCGACTCTAGCTTGGTGTAAAACGCTTGTGTGAAACAAAGCGTGAGAAATTGGGGCCGAGTGAAGCTTTGCTGCTGTTCTCCGACAGAATGAACTGAGCGTTTCGTCTGGGACTGAGCTCCGAAGCACAATTTGTCCACGAGTAAGAGAACAAAACGTCCAGTGTTGGTGTGAGGGTCAGTCTCCTCCTCACACACGTACAGTAGTTAACCACGCGCTGCAGCTCTGCCTCCCATGGGCTGCTGCTAGATTTAGGCTCCAAAAGTCAACATTAGCATTTCAGAGGCTTATCTATTTCCATTAACTCAGTCTTGTATAAAATTTGCCGAACTCCCCCCGGAGCCCGAGGCTGGATCAGACGTTTACTGGCTCCAGGGGTGCGTTGCCATTTCAGAGCCTTGATGCATCACAAATTTAAATTCATTATCCTCCATAATTAAAGCAAATATATCAAAGACTGCTTACGCTGCGGCGACGCTGGGAGCGAACCTCGCAGGGGCCGAGGCGCAGGCCGGCGCCCAGGTGGCTCCTGACACACGCTCCCACACAGAAACGCAGCATCCGGAGCGTTTCTTTAATAATTCACTGGGAGCCATCTTTGCATATTTTTGCAGTCGTCACATCACAAAGTGCAGTTGCTGATTACTTGTAATTACAATCTGGTCGCATTTAATTATCGCGTTCAGCCTGATGGCGGAGAAATGATTTTTAGTGCAAATCAGAGCTTTTTCACTCACAGAAGATGGATATAAAACGCTTCTGTGATTCTGACTCTATCATCATTTCTGCTGTTGGGCTTATTCCCTGTGAGGGAATTTCACCATATTGTACTGTTGTCTGCTCTAAATTAAACAGTGTCATTTCATTTTAAACTGCCAGAGTGTTTGTTGAGCTTTACGTTCCAGCCCTCGAATGAAAACCTGAATCGTGTGCTTCTGTCCTGACGTGACTTCAGGGTTGTGGCTCCATTTCTGTTAAGGTGGGACTGGAACACGTGTGATGTTATGAATTCTGGTGTTTGCCTTCACTGTTCTTGTTTTAGCCTCATACGGGCTTTAAGTCTTCACACAGTCCACTGGGTTGATCACGTGTGTTTTAGTTCTTGTTTCAGGAGGAATAACAAACATGATGTCAAGGGATTTAAATGAGAATGAACCAAAAATGCAGGACAGAGTTGATCTGAATCTGATCCGTGGTGATTCTCCGTGTGCTTTGAAATGACGATGGAGCGTCACCTCCGCCTTGGCCTCGGCTTCGTAAGGGTTCATCTCCTCACCTCATGTGCAGGGTGCTAATAATAGAAGCTGCCCTCTGCCCCTTATAAGGACACACGGACCACCAGGATAATAAAAGAGCTTTAGCCACTCGTGTTATAGTAAACACATCTGTGCTAAGGTCAAAGCTGCACTTGAGCTAAATGAAGAATTGAAAACTGGGTGCAACCGGGGCAAGACGGGGCAACTGATGAGAAAGGAGCAGAGGTGCTTCTCCAGGGCTGAGGCTTCCGCCAGACATGTATTTAAGAAGAGGGTATTTAGGCCAAAAGAGAAGGCAATATCTGGGCCCAGCATCTGTGATAAGGAAGCACCAAGACTGGAAATGGAGCCGAGACTTGGACCAATCAGAGGGCAACCAGGTGACATAGTTTAGGTGCCGGCTTAAATGGCTCAGACTGTTTCCCTGTGTTTCCTTTTTTCCTGCGCACTCGCATCGCGTTACATCATATCTCATCGCTCTCTGCCGGCGGTGACACGGTTTCAGTCTAACGTGCCCATCTACGTTCTGCTCCGGAGAGAAGGCGGGTCCGCGCTGGGAGGGAGGCTGAGCCGGTGGGAGGGTCCGTTCGCCGCCTGCGCTGCTTCGAAACACAGGAAGAAAGCAGCGAACGGCCGCGTCGCGCACCGGACGAGGCGAAGCGCGTCAGCTCCAAACGCCGCTGCCCGTTCAGATGTGCAGGGGAGAGCAGACCACGACCAGACGGAGACGGAGACGCAGGACGCAGGACGGGTGAGCTGCGCGTCTCCTCGCTCTTAACGCAGGACTTCGCAGCTCTGAGGAAATAATAAGTTATTTCCGTGGGCAGGGTTGTTTCTGTTGTGCCCGACGGCGCGGGAGCAACACCCCTGTTGTTTGGCTTTGTCTGATCACTTCTGCTGTGCGTTGTGATTGTGTGATTCATGTAGTTACAAACAGTATTAACACAGACTTCTGTATATGAGCCTCAGCCTTTCCGCGCGGTTTAACTGGATGCAAGTGTGGTTTTGTTCCAGACGCCTTGTTACTGCTCCACATCTGCCAACGCTTCGTTGTTGTTGGTCCTTTGTGTCGTTATCTCGGCTCCTCTGCCTTCAGCTCTGCGCCACTGTCCCCGTCACACGTTGTTGCTCTGATTGAGAAACCAAGGGACGCGACCTTTCACCTGACGTCTGCGGGAATCGGGGCTTTTCGGAGCGTCTGTGCCACTTTGGCCACTTTGAGCGCGCCCGGTGCAGCCTGCCCGGTTCCGAGCAGCCGAGCCTCCTGCCACGAACCAGCCCGTAGCTGGACTATCAGCGTTTCCAGCTCGGTGCCCGTCAGTGACCGCGTTCCTCGTTGACCTGCTTCTTTAATTCCACCCTGACCAGCCGCAGCCTTCAGGATGCGCCAACTCTCTAAATTCTCCGCTGACTTAATTGGCTGCAGGATCACGGAGCTCACGGCGAGTTTGATTCCCGGTCGTGCACGCAGTGAACCTTTGCTGCTTTGTGAGGCGTTCGCTCCCCGCGGAGGATCGTTTCCAGCGGGTTGGTGACATGCAGTAGGTGGTTATTTATGGCCGCTGAGTGCGTTTTTATGGCGGAGCATTAGTTTCACTGTCCCTGCAGTGGCTTCAACATGTCAACTGCGTGTCCGCGTTCGTCTCCAATAAAAGGATTTATTGGGTCTCGTCGTTAATTGAGCCTGGGTTTGTCCCTACAGAGCAGTGGGCTTTGAAAGCGTCTCCTGGAGCTTTGGCAGCGTGTGATTGCAGCTTGATGAACCAGCTGAGTGGCCCCGGGGCGACAGCGCAGGTTCTGCCGCTTGGTTTGTTCGTTTCCGTCCTGCAGACGCGCATCGCCGGAGGCAGAGGTGGACGCGTTCCGGCCCGTCCGCCGTGCGCTCACACGCCAACACCCGTTGTTAGTTCAGTTAACAACGTCAAAAAGTTAAAAGAGTTTGTGCCTCTTTGAAGCTGACACTCGAATATGCTCAGCGCTGGTTTGCGCGTCTTCGCCTCATCATCAGATACATAACCTTAATCACAGCCGCTGGAGCTGGCGGCGCATTGATCCATTACATCAATGCATTTTTAATCCATCCCACATTTAAATACACCCAACAAGCCAACAGTCCGTCTGCCTGCTTCACTCAGGTCCCCGCATGTTGTTCACGTGATGCCTGTTGAGACACGTCACAGAGGTCACGTCTGATACCAGATAGATTTGCTCTGTTGCTGTGTTTGTACCAGCTGAGATTAAATCAGGGTTTTACCCATCAATCCCTGCTAAGTCTTCTAACTATGTCCACAAGGGATCGGTTCTTATCTGGACAAACAACCTCTCACAGATTTGGCTTCGACTTAAAAGCTGCTCAGAAACACACAGCAGCCTTTGTTTTGAACAGCGTGACGGCGAGTGAATGTCTGTTCAGCTACTTTTACGAGGCTCCACGTCCAGAATCCTCAGACGACGCCTCAGCTCAGATCAGTGAGTCCATCAGTCTCTATCGTCTAAAAAACCGTCTGCACACGTGGATTTCAAGTGTCAACATGATGCAGCAACAACGCCACCAGTACCTGGAAGCAGGGAAGCGTCCGGTTTGATGCTCGGCCCTGACTGCAACTCAGTTCGGAGGCCGTTGATTGGCAGCCTGCTAGAGACGCTTTCACTCATCTGCCCCAGTGCATGATGGGACAAAGAGTACGTCAGTATACCTCAAAGGTGCTTAGAGGTGAAGGGTGGAGCTCTTTCTGCCAACCGCCGAGCTCCTTGTTATTCATAGGCTTTCGAATGCAGCAGCCGCGACCACGTCTCTCCGAGGGAAATGTCGCCGTATACATCGCCTGCACTTACCGATATTTACTTAGATTTATCTAACAGCTGCTCGCCGCCTTACGCAGCCGCCGCAGGGAGCGAGTGTCAACACTGCCTCTGAGTTTGCTTAGGCAGAGCGTCAGACAGTCGCACACCTTTGAAATTATCTTTGGAGCTTAACTTGTCCTGGCATCTTATTCCAGCGTGTTCTGTTTGAGAGGGAGGCACCGGAGAAGTTGGAGGTTTATTCAGACTCCGGGTTCATTCGTGTTTTATTACCCACATGTTGCCACTGTGGAAACCTGTTCCTCCAGTGTTGTTGTGTTTTATTGACACCATCAACCTTCAAATTCATGTCGTGTAGGCGTAAATATCGATAAACCCGAGTATCACGATGTTGCGTTTGCTGCTTCGTCGTGGATGAGGGGGAGGACGGTGACGTCGTCACTGTGCAGGTGTCGGTTCAGAAGCCAACGCTGGGTTTGGTTTTGGATCTGAGGAGATGATCTAGTTTCAGTTAGTCGCTCGGTTCCTGGTAGAAACCTCCAGACTCGCTGAGCGGCTGTAGGCTCAGCTACCAGCCGCCGTTCAGGCCGTCAGTATTATTTTTAGGTGGGCTTTGCTCAGTTCAGACTTGGCTTCTGCCTAATTTGCCTGTAGTGAAGTTGTGCTGGCAGCGCATCACTTAAATAAATACGACAAGATGTTGATTAACTAGCTCAACGATTCCACGCCGGCTTCAGCTCGAACGTGTCGGGATGATGCTGATGATGGATGAGTCGCTGCCTGCAGGATTAAGACGCGTTCTCCGTCGACAGATGATTCTGCCCTCCGCTGTTTGTTCTTCGCAGACCTTCAGTCCAGCTCTTCGTGCCGTCCATACTTCATTTCCCACTTTGCTCCGTTTCTGTTTATAAAGCGCCACCTCTGCTGTCTCCTTCATTAATTTCTCCTCTCCCGAGCCGTTGGCAGGTTCGCTTCCACCGTTCCCTCTGCTTCATTTGCATCCTGGCTCCACGCGGCTGCCCAAGTGTTTTCTGGGAGTCAGGTGGCTAATTGGTTTCCATCTGTTGGGAGAAAGTGGCCTTTACGGGATCTTGGTTAATTTGTATCAGGGGATACAAGGATTCAGTTTTTAAGTTCTCTTTATTTTCTTGCTGCATATATATGAATGAACTCCTCTAAGGTTAGTGTTGTTACTAGCAGCTTCATTTGTCTTTGTAGCTGTTGGTTGCTGTTCCAGCTCAACACTGCTCCCATAACTGCATGACTTAGTTTTGTCTGTGTTTTTCAGAAAAACAGACCAGATGCAGTGGTTGTTGGTTTTGCAGCCGCTTCAGGCTGAGCATCGCGTGTTGATCGCTGTTGATCACAAGCACGCGAGCCTTTCATTTCCAAACCGCCGTGTAGACATCGGCTTCAAAGGAGGAAGTGGTTAAAGAAACAACCAAAACAGGAAGTGACTCGTTCAGACATCACAGCCACCTGACGGACTGCTTGTTTACTGCTGTACCTGTGCAGAAGATGAGAGGAAACGACGTCTGTGCCAGCGTCGCCCCACGAGGCTGTTGGCTCTCATCCATTCAGCCCTTTACTGCTCCCGTCTAACATTCTGCAACAGAGGACACAGTTTTGCCTCTGAGGGCTGGATTTTATGAGCAGCCTGGACTTGTTTGTTTTCTATCCAGAGGAGCCGAATTCACCTTGTTGACATCTCATCTAATACTTTAAATCGGGGCTTAAACATGTGACGTGTGTGACGTCTTTCCAATGCTCCCAAGGTGCCTGAGGTGTGGCATGAATGGCTCCACCTGGTGGGTAACACGCTCTCCTCCTCCTCCTCATCTGTATTCATAACGTCTGTCACATGATCTCCACGCTGGAGCCTCCGCTGATGATGAATCCATCTCCAGCTCCATTTGAGGGCTTGCTGACAATTGATGGTGCCAGCGTTGACCTTCTGTGAAGAGGCAAGGTCTCTGTATCTTCCAGTGAGACAATCCGATACAGAGGCTTTTTTCCCGTCCTCGCTTGTGGAAGCAGAGGCTGAAACAACAGATCTGCTGCGTTTTGCTAAACGTAATTTGCTATTTAAAGGCAGCAGCGTCGAGGAGGAGATGAGGTTTAAAGTGGCAATTGAGGGAAGATGACAGAAGTAAGTTGCGGCGTTAGGCCTCCAAGGTTATCGCGCCAGTCGAGATGCTTCCAGAGAATTGCACACATCCGTAAACGTCTTATTATTGTGTTTTCGTTCCCTGATCTCAAACCTCCTCCTGTTTCCACCTGCCTGATACGAACCGCTTCACACCGACGCGCCGCTGGCCTGGCCATCCGTCTTTAATGACGGCGTTTAGCGCTTTATTTAAGCCGAAGCCGTGAACCCGTGGCACCTGGCGCCGCTCCTTCCTGCCGCTGCCTGGATTCTCCTGAGAAGGATCCAATTTGAATCAATCACCGTCTGCCTGGTGTTCCTGTTGTTTTGTGGAAGTCTCCTCTGATGATAGATGCCGTTATTTCCCTTCGCAGGATGGATTGTAAACAGTGACGGATAGTGAAGGCAAATGCATCCTCCATTGTCAGGGGGAAATGATTTACCTTTCCTTCACAATCCATTAGGTCAGCGAGAAGGAGCTATCAGCTGGATCTGTGGACGCTGCAGGTTCTGCGTTTAGGTCTAAGCAGCCAGGTGAGTTTAAACCAATTAAAGTCAGGTGTTTGTCTTATCAGGAGCAGCTGTTGAGGGACAACACGTGAAGTGCGACATCATCACACTCGTCCTTTTTCCAACCAGGGGAAGACGAAACTTCATTATTGCGTATTTGTCACAAGGACGAGCAGCGACGTGTTAGATGAAGAGTTTATTCTCTAATAGTTGATTTGTTAATAGCTTTAGTTGCGCAAGTTTCCTGTGTCTTAAACATCCACCGACTGTAAAGGTTATGTAATGTGTATTAAGTAATGTTTGTTTATTGCTTCAAGGACCAGAGTGTTTATCTGTTATAAGATAATAGTGACGATCTCAGCTCTCGCCCCTGAAGCACAAGGACGTGACCGTAGTAAATAAGATTCTGTGTTTGTGAAGCATGTTACAGCCTTCAGGACCAAGGTCTCGCCTCCTCGTCACGTCACAACCTTTTATATGACTCGGTGCATCTGGAAACCCAGCGACGGCTCCCCTGCAGGAAAACAGAGTCCACATAGATTATGTTTACGGCCATTAAAGACAACCTTGCTCTGTTGTGACCAACATTTTAGCGTCTGAACAGAACGTGATGGTTTTAGATTTCTGTCGAGAGATGAAGTGGTTGAACTGAGCGTTTCTGTTTTTAATGTGGCGGCTTGTAGCTAAACGCGAGAAGTCAGTGAGGCCAAAGCTGGACGTACGTGTGTTATGGTTATTATAGAGCTTGTGTAGAGTCCAGCTGTGACTGATGAGCAGGACCGTTGATGAGATGCAGGATGGCGGCTGGAGGCGTGTTTCACCTCTGTTGTGATGGGATGTAGGACCAGAGGGACACGGATTCTAGATGGACGAGCTTTGATCTCCACAGGACGTGACCGTGTTAGAGCCCTGCAGCAGGGACTGATGCGTGAACGGACGGATGCACTGACAGCAGTGGGGTCTTATTGTTTGTGTTGATGCCCTGAAATAGAGATGAGCATCTGATATTTCTTATCGTATGAACCAGTGACTCCATGTCGGTGTCTGTGTTGTTGTTCGTGTTATTTATATTTTCCATTTCCTTCGCTGCTGTCAGCTGGAACGAACCTCTGGATTTGCAGCAGAACCAATTAGAATGTCTGCTGGGTTCTCCCCGGCTTAGCAGCGCTGGCCCGACCCGGCCTCAGGTGGCTCGGCTGAGCAGCTGAACCCGACAAGCCGTGAACTGTAGACCTGGACTCATTTAGAGGATTTACACGCCGCTCGCCTCGGCTGAGAGTGACGTCGGTCACAGGTTGAGTGTGAGACGCTTGACCCACTTCCGTGTTATTCAAACATCTGGGGCTGTCTGCCTCACGTTCATTATTTACCACGGGGCCTTGATGAAACTCCAACAACTACAGAGGTGATGGTTAAACGTCTTTAGGGGTCCTTTCCATCATCTTCCTCCTCATGTGCTAAGGACGCTGCCCGTCCACACGTCCTGCTCGTCTGGTTTTACTTACTTTGGAACCCGCCTTGCGATGCGTTGTGGGTGCACAGTTTCTCATTTTGAGGCTGGTTTGGGGGCAGCACGCTGTGTGTGTGAAGTGTAGAGGATCAACGCCACACACGTCTGCTGTGATTGAGATTGTTTCCCTTTTTCCTTTCTGCTTTTTTCCAAGAGTACACAAGGACACAACCCCTGAAGGGACGGGGCTTTGGCAGCGAGATCCAAGGAGGAGGAGCAGACGCAGGGAAGGGAAACGATCGAGGGTAGTAAAGAGACAGATGAGCAGCGTGGAGGTGCAACTGGTTCTTGGCTCTGTCGGCCAACACTTTAATTTGAGCAGCTCCGCTCAATCCACTCAGCGACGAGTGGATTGAAATTGATAAGTCCTAAAAGCGTCATTGAACACTTGAGTTTCTGTGACGTAAACACATAAATCAGATTTTTGAAAGGCTACACCGACGCCTTTACCCCCTTCACCTCGCTGATGTAGTTCACATTCAGATCAACGACTCGTCTTGAGCTACCGCTGTCCCTCATTTCCGCATCTCTCCTCTCTCTGTGCCTCATTAGCTCAGCTGCAGCTTTATTTAAAGTAGCATCGTTTTTGATTGAATGCTAAGTTGGACATGCTAAACAGATCTGAGAGACACATAATGCTGAGACGTTTGCTCCTCGTGCTTCCTGCTCTATGATGTTCTAGTCCTGAATTATCTGTGGAGGTTTGTCGATTTTGGCGTCACACCTGTGACTGATGGACGCCTGCGACCGAGCCCGATAGAAAACATGATGCATGTCCGGTGGTTTTCCTCTGCATCCGTCATCCGCTTTGTCCAGCACTTCACACATTGCTGCCTCTCCATCCATTCATGGCGTAATAAAGACGTCCATGGAGACGCCGACGCTTTTTCTGTCCCCGCTTCCAAATTCATTTCCTTGGCAGCCGTCCCCCAGATGATTGGACATAAAAAACAAACCCGGGTGCTGGAGCATCTTTAAGTCTTTCATTGTCCTGTTGGAATGAGACACTCGTAAGGCGTGAAGAGTAAAAATGAGACGTTGCATGTGTGACAGCCTTTGACACTGATAGACTAGTCTGTCACAGGCGCAGAGGAGAGCAGGTCTGGGATATCTGTGGGAATGTCACACATGCTCCTCAGAAGATAACGGGAAAGAAGATGCTCCCGCCGAGGGAGTCTGCAGCAGCGGTGCGTTGACTTCATCCGACACAAATCCTGCGCTGGGCCACTAATGTGTCTTTACTGCCACTGGAGAAGCGCTTCAGTGACTTCCCCCCGTCCCTCCTCCCTCGCTGGTTTCATTTGGCTTTACCTTGCTTTTAAGTCGGAATCGGCACACGAGCAGACTGACAAACGGGGCCAGGCCTGCGTACGCCGGCGTCTCGCCGCCTGTGTCTCCAGAGCAGCTGGTCTCACGGACCTTGCCAGCGGGAAGGTCGATGGTCACATGTGGCACAGCAGGAGCCGACCCGCTCCGACACTCACACAGTCCGATGGAGTTCACGAGGGTTGTGGAGACAGTTGAGCCTGCTAGAACAGTGACTCGCCTCTCGTCTGAACATCGTCTTTAGTTCGCTTGGTTGGACGTCGTGGCTATTTACCGCTGTTAGTCACTACAAAGCACTGAAGTAGTGGAAGACGTTGGTTGGTTTATTGGTTCAGCTCATGGAGGCAGGCACGTCAGACATCAGACGCCCTCCTTCTGTTCCGCACCCACGTCTGTCTCCGCTTTAATGGGACAGCTGATTGTTTTGCTCCTTGCCAGCGTGTTTCCACACAATCGGGATTAATTGGACAGTAAATTGATCCTACTTTGGAGCCGAAACCCTGGAAGCGGGAGCTCTGGCTGCATTCAACAGTTTAATCTGAATACTAAATGTTATTAAAAGCCTCCCCTGCCTCGCCTGCAGGACAGTGTGTACCTGGTAATGAGAAAAAAGCCCCCAGGGCCTGTTGCCTTCCCTGAGAACCACAGTTGTATAATTCAGTAATTAATTACCTTAGTGCCTGGATGCGGCTTCGATGGTTTAACAGACGTTGTCTTTCTATTCGGAACCGTGTTTATGAGGAGTAAACACCCTGGACGCGGCCGTGGCTAGTTTGGATGTGGTGATAATGACGCATAGCCTCACATTGTTCAGACTGCAGCAGGACGGATGTGTGTGCTCCCTCCACGCAGCAGACATCTCACTTTGCTCCACCGGTGGCAGAATTTTAAATCCCATCCAGCTGAAACCTCCCCGTCTATTGTGCTTCACTATTCTGAGTACAGCACCTCTGCTTCTCATCTCGCCCGCTCTGCTTACACAGCTGAGGCTCGGAGGAGCCGCAGACGCTGCTCACAATGTAGATGACAGGATAAAGAGAGAGAGGGAGAGAGGGGCGGAGGGCGAACGAGGATGAGGTGCAGGGAGCTAAAAGAATGGAGGGTGTGATAGGCGGCGAAGGAAAAGGCCAAGCGGGAGGATTAGCTGTGTCTCCTATGTCTTGACATTTCTCTGTCTCCTCTGGGAATGAACACCTCGATATAAATGTGCCGAACGGATGATGGACCAGGCCCGGAGGTGGGGAAGGAGGGTGGAGAAGATGCGCATTCGTCGTTGCCGGCCCATAATTTCGTTTCAGGTGGATGTAATTAAAGGGTTCGGGCCTCAGCGGTTTTCTCAGAGCTAATTTGTTTAGGAAGCACAGATTCCCCCGACGGCAGCCGGTGACGTTGGTAGCACGGTGGATGCTGCAGCTGCTGTTACTGGTGGTCATGGCAACAGGAAGGCCCACAGGTGTCCATATTGATATCTCTGTCAAGCCCGGTGCTCCCACAGTGGGCTAGATTTACATTCAGCGCTTTGCACCAGGTGCCGCTGATCCGTGGTGGAGGGAGACGTTCACCTGGGCTGACTCCTGAACGCTAATGAGACTGTGAATGAGTTTGAATAAGGACATGTCTCTTTGGTATTTAATTTTTATGATTGAAATAGTACTTACAAGCGCCTGAGTGGGGAGGAAATGTCTGTTAGCTGATTTGTAAGTCGAAGATGAGAATATATGGCACGAATTTCTGATGACATCTTAGTGGGAATACACCTTTTAATCAGAGCTCTGCGTTTGTATGTGGCGTCCTGGCCTCGCTCCTGAGCGCTGCTCTGTGCACCAGTGGTTTGTTTCTTCCGTTTGCACTGGGTTAATAACACATGGCAAGGAAGCTTCTTTGTGAAGGACCAGTCAGCTTATCGGCCCGAATCACAGAGGAGTGTCATTCATTCCCTCCTGAGACAACGTGGACTCCCTCCAAACCACATCCTGGCACTCGTTACGAACAGACCCTCGCTCGCAGGGAAGGACAAATTAGAATCAGAGAGGCGCCGAAAGCAGGACAAGCCAGCGTCAGATGCGCTGCCTGAGAGCGTCCTGTGGTTTCTGTTCACAGCCACACACACAAACGTGACTTTTTTTGTTTTACACGGTCGCCTCGGGGATTTAATCTAAAAAGTTTCCTCAGTGTGCGACGTCCAACTTTAAGGACGAGATGATGACACAGTTTCCTGGTTCCTAGTCTTCCGCTTCTATTTATTATAACCATGAGCTAAGCTGCCGCCGGACGCTGCCTCTGATGCTTTAACCGCTTTGAAGCATTACGTCTGCCGTACCACAGAGCCGCTTCTGGAATTGGTGTTTGATAAAAAGGAAGCTTTATCTGCATTTGGCCTGACCGTGGCGGTGGGAGACCGATCCCACGGCTGCGCTCTCCTCCCAGACAGCCGACGATAATCTGTCCACGCGCCGGGTGGCCTGAGCAGCAGCACCGGCCGGCTGTCGGATCAAACAAACCAGCTCTCTGCTCCCTCCACGTCCGCCGGAAAATAAATGGCTTCAGCTTTGGTGCCAAAAATCCGGTGGATGAGCAGGAGGCGGCGGAGTTATCGTCTCCCAAGCTGCAGGTTTTGTTATCACAGAATCTCCAGAAGTGTCTCGATGTCTTTCTCCTCGAGAGCAGAGCACATCTTCTGCTGCTCGTGATATTTTCAAAATGCCAGAGACCTGATTTTATGAGCTTTCATGTATTTGTCCGTGCTTGGCCTTAAAACGCGTTTGCTGTGTTCACTCATTGCTGGACCAGACCTTTCATGTATAATCATCCCCCTTACATCCAACTAAATCCCCGCCTGCAGACAGAACCAAGGCTCCAGCCTCTCATTGGACCAAACCTGGAGATTGGGCCATTTGCTGGTCTGGCGTCTCGTTGGTTTAGAGTCTGCAGTGCAGTGAGGTGACAGAACAGCCTTTAGAGCCGCTATGAGCTTTTATTCATCGGCTGATAGATTGGATTTGTCGAGCGTCGTGAAATAGTTGGTCTTCTTTTCCTGAATGATGGCGTGTGTCCGTCTTATCATTGTTGTCCTTACGTTCTCGCTATCGCACCTGACGTGTGTATGTTTGCCAGCATGTTAAAGCCTGATCGTCCGACCTTCAGCCGCCTTGTGCGTCTCTCGCTGCTCGCGTCTCTTTGTCCCTTGTCTCCTGCTGTCAGCTCTGTCTGCCGTCTTGCTGATGGAAGCGTGGCCACAGACTGATGACACGCCAGTGGCTGATGCATGACCTCTGTTGCTCACCTGCCCTCCTGCTGTGAAGCTCTCCCATCTGCGTCCTTTTGACCCAGTCAGGTTCTTTAGCTGCAGGCCGCTCGGCTCCGACCTGCTGAGTTTGCGTCCGACTCCTCGTCGCCTGTGCTCGGACTCCTCGCTGCCTCCACCGGCTGCGCCTTTGTGTGCTCGTCTGCTGTTTTGCGAGCGTCTCGTCGGGTGTCGCCGGCATTGATTAACTCCGCGGGCCTCATCAGAGCTTGTTATCCCGTCGCTGCTCCCACCAACTGTTCAAGTCATTAACATTACTGTGCAAAATGCTTCGGCAGGTGCCGAGCTGCTGTCGGAGCACAGGGTGATGTGAAAGTGTGATGGATACATGCAGTGAAACCTGAACGCTGGCAGCCCTTTGCCGCTTCCTCTGCAGCTGCTACGACCATTTCCTAAAGCCGTAGAAGAAAAGTTGTGACTGTGTAAACGGCGACAACCTTTAGCAAATATCAAGTCGTCTCGAGCGTCGGCTGATATCGAGTCATGCAGCATCACCTAAAGGCCGAAACGATGGAACGTGATCCACAATGATGCTTTATATCACTAAATGAGGATCCAACCCCTCAAATGTCCCGTTTAAGATCATGCAAGACGAGGCAAACGCTCACAGCTGCTAAATCACTTGACATTTAATGCAGGAGCCAATTTTGACTCCGCTTAATTGGTTGCACCTTTTCTTGCTTGCATGTAGTTAATTAGCATGATTCATTTTGATGCAGTTTGAGCCGAGGTGCTCCCGTCTCCTGTCAGCACCTCTCGCATCCCGGCTTCTTGTTGGCATCACCCTGCAGCGTGCAGAACAACACGTGGCTCTTTATTTATCCTGTCAGGCTCAGCTCTGGCTGCGGACTCTAAATCAAAATTCCTGGAGAGAATGTCTCGGAGAAATTAGAAAGGAGCCGAATCTCGCAGCTCTCCCACGCTGCCTTCAGCCCTCAGTCGTGAGAATTTCTTTTTGGTCTGTAATGAAAAAGCTCTGACAGCTACTGTAATGAATTTATTTGACACAATGGTTTGTATCACAGTGTGCAGGAGGAGGAAATACTGGGACATCCATTTGCATAATATCAGCATGTTTCCCAGCGTCTGCAGGCAGACGGACGCCGTCTCTTTGTCTGCGCTCAGGTTCAGGTGTTTCTTTAATGTGGCTACATGGTGTTTACGACCACGACGGCAGCCGTCGCTGTCGGCTCAAGGTCTCAGGGCTTTGTGCCAGTGCTTCTGTTTTTTTTCTCCGGCTTTCTATCAGTGTGTGGATCAGGATCCGGTCCTACTGCGATGCTGGAGCTATTTAATTCACAGGCCTTCAGGGCCCGTTGCCCGGACCCCAGGGGGCGCCGCTGAAGGTCAGGCACAGCGTTGCATGCGTGCATGTTTCCTGTTTGCTGCGGAACGCTCACATCGGCCGTGTTGTGGAGGTTCAAAGAGAGCGGCTACGGTACGGAGAGGGAGGTAATGATGGGCTCATCAGAGTCTGAGCGCGGATGATGCCTGTGCAGGTCGAAGGGCGTCATTCAGCCGTAAGAGGCTCTGTCTCTTCTCTCCTCCACCCACCTTCTCTTTATGCTCCTGTTCACTGTGTTCTGCAAAAACTGCCTGTAACCGGCTGCTGTGTATCATTTTAAGCAGTTTTTGAAAATGAAAATAATCTTCTGCGGTGCGTCGCAGCCTGGTGTTCTTACAGGAACTCACTGTTTCTATCCCACCGGAGCCGTCAGTGAGCACAGCAGCCGGGTCACAGTCACGACAAATGAATAACTCAGCACGGAAAATGCACAAGATTCCTGTCGAGCAAACTTACACCCAAGCCCTTTAGGCCTGGGCAGAGCTTAGTGGAGCAGGAAGACTGGATGGAGCTCGTTTTAACTACTGCTGCGGGATTTGCAAGTTACACATTTGACCTTTAATCAGTCGTAATGAAAAACCCAAAGTCCCTGCAGCTGATTTACTGAACGAAGCACATATACCTTTAATAATAACCTATTTACTAATCTCCTTAAGTGCCAGGATTGAGCCACTGTTGTTATGTGCGTATAGCTAAATATGATCAGCTGGGATGAAGGGGAGCTGTGTTGGTTGTGCAGCAGAACTCGGATGACCTCGCCTCGAGGGTAACGAACAGCACCTGATGCTGCGACAACCGCGTCCAGCTTTAATCCTGACAAACAGCCGCCGCTGGTACTGTTCTCCTAAAGCCTCTCACCAGCGCGAAGAAGCGGCGAGATTCGCTCAGCAATCTATATCGGCCTCAACAGGGCCCATTACCTAAAGCGAGCGTCGATCGGCTGCTTCTTCTTTAAGTACAAATGAGCAGCGGGCGTCGTTTCAGAGCGGCGCCGCGTGTGCCTGCTTGTTTCTAGCTCGCAGCCACTGGCCTTGGTGAGTCGCTGCCAGGCTTTGAAGCCGGAGCTGCTTTTGTCGTCCCTCGTGTCGCTGGTGACAACACAGACTCCCGTTGAGCTGTCAGACGCAGCAGCAGCCAGGGACGAGACATGAAGGAATAACAAAGCGTAGTTGTTTGAACGCCGGGGAAACTGTCCTTAAAGTGGGAATTAGCGAACCTGGACTGGGTTGTTATTCAGAAGCAGTTTTCACGACTCCAGTTGATGTACGAGACAAGAACGGTCTTGTGTGTTTGCATCCGTGGCTTCCTGACCTTTACCTAAATGTGGTGGTTGGATGATAACTTTCCATTTCTCAAAAACTGAATCTGTTGTCTCAGTTCCCTGAAGGCTTTTCAAACCATTCAGCTGTAAAATGAAATTTCTAATGAGAGTTCATTTGTTTTCTAAGTTTCACCGTTTCTTTGTTTTCCTTTTGATTGTGTTTGGATTTTAAAGACACAGAGTTTGTGAATGGACGTATGAATCGAACCATTAACTGATCAAAGATTATGACGTGAGTGAACCAAACTAACATTGTGACTGTAGAAATGTAAGTTACCCAGGGTGACGGTCGGGCTCCGTGTGGGCTCCGTGTGGGCTCTGTCAGCCCGGACCCGTGATGCAGGCGCTACGAGCCAATCGCATCGTCCCATTTGTGTTTTCCAGCTGGAGGTGTCCATCGGTTTGAAATATTCCTCTCGCTGGCTGAGCGTCGGACGTCTCCTCCGCCCGGTGCTGTCAGGCGTCGCGTCAAATCCAGAAACACTGCTGCCTTGTGATCGCTAGCTGCTTCTAATTGCTTCTGTTCAGTGGGTGTTTAAATGCTCTTTGATGCCTTTTACAACCAAATCCCCTCCATTTGTCCTTTCAGGGACGCTACAGCTGTGTCTTGAAGATTTCTGCTATCTATACTGCTGTGTGGTGTTTAAACACAGGGATTAAATCGTCTTTTTCCAACGGGTTTAAAATGAAAATCTTAATAAAGGTTTTCAACTTGAACATTATGCAAATACCCTCATGTGCAAAACAAGGTTTTCCACGAATCCAGCCGTCGCTGCCAGCGGGCTGCAGGTTTTATTGATGACCGTGGTGCAGGCTATGCAGCAGGGTCATTGATTTCTCATTCAGCCTTATTCCACCAGGCTTGTTGTGAAGGCAGGTTTGGAACCGGCACCGAAGTCCAGACACATTTTACAGGAGAGACAAAAACTGGACATTTTTAGATCAATGTCCAAAACCTACTGTATAAAAAGTGCTGTTGGAAAACCAACCAGTCCAAACCAGACTGAAGTTTGAAGGCCACCAGTCGGTTTCATCCGTGTGAAGCACAGAGCTGCTTCACGCTGTTTGGTTCTGTCTCAGGCTCGTCGCTCCTTTAAGTTCCTGGAGTCCTGTTGGGTTTTTATTGTTCAGTGCCTTCAAAACCATCTGACAGCCAGTAGGTTTTCCTGTTTGTCTTCCGCTAAACGGAACCACAAAATGTGACTGAATCTGTGTTTTAAGAATCCCTTTTTCTTGTCTTGGCAGATATCGGCAGCTTCTCCAGACCTGCAGCCAGACGAGCCGACACATCCTGGAGTCTATCGGCTGAAAGCACAGAGATCAACCCTCCATCGGCTCCCGGTGAGAAAGCAAACACATCCCCATGACGAGCACCGATGTTACGCGAAGGCAGCCATTTTATGTTAATGGCTTCTTTTAGTTTTGGTTACGAGTCGAGAGATTTACAAACAAGCACAAAGAGATGAGATGAAATCGCATTTCATTTACCACCAAGAGTTGGAAGACAAACACAGAATATTCAAAATGATGTAAAACGTCTTCACGCATGAATCCAACCTACCAGCGATTACAGCGCAGGGACTGATGTTTGCTCCAGGTTGGTAACATACCAGGATCTGTTCAGCTCCGTGACCAAACGGATCACGTGTCGGGGTCTTTCTTCACCTTGTCTGTTTAGTTACGAACGAGAAATATATCTTCAAGAGAATCAACAATAAGATCTCACTGGCGAAGTGGAACGTAACATTTCTAATGCTTTTTATTTAGAGTTTTGCAGCTGCAGCACATGGACCTAAAGGACCTAAAACTGTTAAGCGTGTTTATTTATTGCAGACACGCACGACGAAAAGCAGTGGAATCCAACCTGCAGCGTGTTCTGTGCACTACAGGCCAAAATCTACTTGAATTATGAGGCGATTATATTCTCGTCGTTTCTCCTGAGCACCAGCCGTAGTAATCACCCTCTGAATCACTCTATTGTGCTGAGATAAAGACTGTTTACATCCTTTATGTGGCTGATCTCGGATCCAGAACCACGGCTAATTATTTCCTCTGCGCTGATTCCTGCGTCTTTAAATGGCGGGTGGCCGACTGTTTACGCCGTATGGATTAGACGGACTCTGCGCCGTTGTTTGGTAGCGGGTCTGTGTTTGTGTTTGAGCTTCCTATTGCCTGGCAACAGCACACACTCCATCAACCCACAGCGCGGTGGTGGCACTCGAACCTCATCGAGCCCTTTCGCGTTACTCAGAAGCATGTTCCCGTGTTTAATTGGCGTTTTAAATCTTGATTGCATTAAATGGAAAGTAGCTGTTGGTTCAGTTTCAACCCGAGCGCAGCAGGAGGAGAGAATGAGGACTGAGCCTCGGCTAAACTCCAGCTGCAGAGGGACGTCTACGCGTGAACAGTGCTGGAAACTTCAGCTGTTTTAGCGACGGGTCGGGGTCGTTGGAGAGCCGGTGCTGCAGCGTCACACATGCCTTACTGGGAAATCTTCTTCCATGAACGTTGCTTGAGCCTTTGGTTAACGCGAGTGTGTTCGCTTTCACCACAGGAAGAACAGAAAACCTCCACAGAGATGGAGGCGGCAGAGGTAGAGATGCACAAACGTTGTCAAAGCCTCAGGGTCGCGGCTGCTTCTCTCTCCAAACGAGCTGTGTGTGAGCACATGACGTCCTCTGCCTCATTTGTTTGGGTTTGCCCATAATTAACGTGTCGTGTCTGGGAGACGCTGACGTGTTGGTGTTGACAAGGTGACGCGCAACAGTTTGAGGCCAGATCTAAAAATGTGCCGCTCCCCTGGTGCCCCCCGCCCCGATCCCCGCAGCAAGGTGTCGAAGCAGCGGTGAGATGACAACTTTTATCTCCCAGCAACGTGCCAGGTCTCCCATCTGTGGTTCCAGTCGACTGATAGGCTCTTGAAAGCGTTCGCTTGCAGCGCCGCCGTGAGTGCGATAGAAGTGCGAGTCGAACACAAGACGATACATGTGATGAATATCTAATCAGGCCGTTGTTCAGCGTCAAGGCGCCTATTTCTACCTGCTGAGCCCCCGTCACACAGCCTCTCGCTGCTCGATGTGCGCAGGATCCTGAGCTCAGTCGGAGGGAGGACGACTGGGACGCGTTGGCGCCTGCTGCGCCTCCCTGTGCTGGACAGATACTCGATGGCAGAACTTGCCTTGAGTCTTGTTTACCACTTCCTGTCAGACTCGTATGTCTCATCAGCATTTGTCTGCTCGTCCTCAGTAAAGCTACCATCCTCTGCTGTTGATCAGAATCTCTGCGCCCCATTTAAAGAAAGGAGACACATTGTGCCTGAAGCTCCAGATTTTCAGGAGGTTTTTTCTTTTTACATGGCTTCCAAACGCATCGATTAGCTTAATTAAAAGCGTTGGTGCTGTTTGAAGTCGGGCAGAGCTGCTGAGCTCCTCCTGAATCTTTACTTGAGTTTGTCGATGGAGATCGGACCCGAGGCTGCTGGAACCACAGCGTTTACCGCTTTCATCTGCTTCGAAAATTGCACAATTGCTCAGTGTAGAGACGCCTTTCATCAGCGGAGCGGGAAGCGGGTTTGTTTAGCTGATAAGAGCGTCTGGACTCAATGTGACCTCGCTGCCGCTGATGGGATCGTGTCGGAGCGTCAGCGGAGCGTTCGGGTACTAAGCAGGAGTGAGTTAGGGCAGCGCGGGTCTGGACCAGATACGAGGCACAACACGTAATCTAGCTCGACAACGGCCCCAGCGATCGTCTCCTCTCTGAGGTCCAGGAGTCGCTTGGCGGTCGGTCACACTCGTCCGGCTCACCTGCCAGGTCTGATGCTCCCTGGCTCCTCAAGCTGGAAACTGCCATATTAGTGGTCGGCTGCACAGATCCATCTGTGCTGGGCCCACTCACGGACGATTCAAAAGAGGTTTTATCAGGCAGCGTGGAGCGCGGTTGTTTCTCCTCAGCCCTGATGAGGCCTCTCCAGCTCGTCGTCTTGACCTTTGCCCTGCACGCGAGCGCGTCGGACTGACTGGAGGTTACGTGTATCAGCTCTGACTTCCAACGTGAAGGACAGCCATGAGGCGCACCTTGAGTTCATCGATGAGTTCTGGACTAACCCGTAAAAAGCAGCGGTGGAGCCGTTCTTTCCCTTTAGCCTCTGCAGCTCCTGCACGATGACTTCGGCCTCTCTGGACGATGCGTTGACTTTTATCCAAAGCTTTAATGTGTGGGAAAGGAAATCAACTTCCTTTATACCTCAGCAGGCAGAAGCGATGCGCTGTCAGCCTAAACCAGCCGTGCGTCGTTCCACTGAGTGGAAGCCCATCGGACGAGACAAATGAGACGCTCGAGCGCCAACAACTGCACAAGGAGCCTCCAAATGGAGCCGCGTGGCTTTAATGGCCGCTGCATCCGAGAGCACGTCTGATTCTAGAGTTTAATACCTGAATGGCTGAAAACACAGGCAATAAACGTCTTGAGCTTTGATGGACTCGTACCTGTTAGAACCTCATAAAAAGTAAGTGTCTAGTCATTAATGCCCCGAAGGAGTTTTCAGCCCAGTTCGTCACATTCACAGCAAATGTTGGTCATGAGCATAACAGCTGATTGGCTTTTGATACAGACTCAGGATTGAAAGAGTTTCTGTGCACAAGAAAAGCAAACAAGACAAATTATATTTAACATGTTAAATGCTTTTCTCAATTTGATTAACAAGGTCAAATGTGAATTTAACTTTTCTGAAGCAACAAAATGCCACTTCTTGAATTGAACATTAAATGTTCTCACTGGCATTTTGTCATTTTACCAGTTTAACACATCAAGTGAAATCATCTTCAATCTTCAAGGCTTTTGTTTGTGCAGCCTGGTGCTTCCTGCACACTTGGCGCCGCTGCCTTGCACCTGTGGGTAAGGAACCAGCACGTGCATCACGTGAACGCTTGCGTCACACTGCATCATCACCGCGTCCAACCGCCCCAGGACTCTCAGATTAACAAGCTTCTCCTCCGTGCAGCCCTCAGCCCACCTCGCTGCTTCCAGGTAGTTTATTATGTGGAGCTGGGCGGAGTGTGTGTCAGCGTGTGTGCACTGCTGGCTACGGCGGTTATTTTTAACTTCTGTCTGCTAGGACGAGTACACTTTCTCCTTGGCTGATTGCATGTGGAGGCCCTGAGGGAGTGTGTGCATAGATGTGTGTTTCCACCCAGACCTCTTTGTGATTTGTTGGACCGCGGCATGTTGAGCAGGCCGCTGCTCATACGTCCGTCCCCGCTCCCCCGACGAAAACAATACGGTGCATTTGTTGATCGTTGCATGTGCAAAATCTGAAAAGTACATTTGCCTCGAAGTCGTACATCTCCGTGAAACCGCACTTGCTCAGGACACCATTGTTTGCAACCTGCCGCCGCAGCTTCTCAGTGATATTTTGTTATGTAGGTGTGAAGGAAAATGGGTCACAACGCGAGCTTTTGCTGGAAAGCTGGGTTGCCCTGGTTACAGCTCAGTTGACCGATAAATCATCATTTCACGTTGCAGCCCTGGTTGCACCTCGGTGTTGTTTCGTGACCTCAGCGCAGTCGTGCGCTTTGAGAGAAACGATGCAGGAATATTGAGCCACAAAGCATTTATGTCAGATCAAAGCTAATCCTTATCTTTGGGAAACGGACTCAGTAATTCCCTGCCTCAACCCCCTGAAGGGCAGCGCCGCTCTGCCTCCCCTGGCTGGGGCTCGGTAACGGTGCGGGGAAACTGGGTCAGCAGGGGGAGTGGAGCGTCTGGCTCTACCCGGGCGTTTGCACGCGGTGCCGAGATGCTGACGAGCGCGGAGAACTTGATGTCGACTCTCAATGTGGATTCACATTTGTTTTCACAATTTCTGCCCCACAGACTATTGTCAGTAGATTATTATTAAGAGATGGTAAACAGAATATCTGCTATCACTATGTTCTTACATTTCACGGATAAACATCGAGACAATCTAAGTCCATAATGTCTCTGTTTGTGAAGATGTTGCACCGGTCGACCCTGAACCCGGTCTGGGAGTCGGCTGAGGACCTGAAGGCTGGAAGGCCCACGTCCTCAGGTGCTGTGGACTGAGGCCTCTCGGCCGCTTTGCTAGTCTGCAGCGACGTTGTGTGGTGTGTTTTCTAAACTAGAAGTTGTGACTTTACTTCAACGCAAGGCTGCCAAAGCTAAAGCTGCTCAAACTGGCCCAAGCGAAGGACTCCGGACTGAATACGCTCTTAACTGTCATTGTGTCCCCACTGGGCGATGTGAGGACTTTAATTGCCTGATGCCTTGTTTGTGATGGACTCCTGAGATGTTGCCGGGCAGTCGGTGGCCACCTTCCTCTTCTGTCAGCCTCCTCACTCTTCACTCCTCTACCCACTGTTGCGCCCAGAGGGACAGTGGCTCTGTCGAGATGGAAGGAGAAGGGACGGGGAAATCTGGTCGTCTTCCCTCCTCAGCAGTTTTCACAGTTGACAGTTAGGCAAAAAATAAAACCTCGCGTCTGCAGGGCCCTGTTTGGTATTCATTGTTTCCTTGGTGCTATTTGACAGGGTTTAATCATCTGTAAAGGCAAACTATCACAGCTTCCACGTGGATTAACTCTGTAGACGTGATTATGCAAGAAGAGTAGGAGGAGGAAGAGATTGTTTATGGAGTCTGTGGCCTGGAGGAGGCAGTTTAAAGAATTAGCCGTAGTTAACGCAGATGCTGAGGCGGAACGTCGGCAACTCGCTGCTGCGCGTTAGAGCGACTCCAGGTCGCTGGGAAGGCGTTGGATTAGTTCTAGATGTTTATGTGTCACACACTTGATGTCCACGTTCAGTTGACTCAACATTTCTGTAGGTTTGATTTCTGTGACCTTGTCTGAGCCACTTTCATTTGTTATGCACCTTAACATGGTTTGTTTTAATGGCTGTCAATTCAATCAGCATAAAAGCAGATCAACGGATCAATAGCGTAGCATCAGTCAAAGTGTGTCAGAGGAGAATCACAGTCTGCACCTGAGCGACAGATGGTTTCACTGACGACTCTTCTTCTGTTGCAGGAACATGGCAGCGCCGGCGCCAGAGGGCTGTGACGTCACTGCGAAGCGGCTTGTGGCGATCGAGCGTCGCGCATAAGGAGCGGCTGCGTTTTCACTGATGCCACTTGCAGCTGTGAGACCTTTCTGTCCCGTCTCAGTTCGTTTGTGACTTCACTCAGAAATCTGTTCCCTGCCAGCGCGTAGAAAAGGGGCCGCCTTGCCAAGATGGACGCCCTCTCCCAGGATTCCATTCTGGAGTGCCAGATCTGCTTTAACTACTACAGCCCCCGCCGGCGGCCCAAGCTCCTGGATTGCAGACACACGTGCTGCTCGGTGTGTTTGACCCAGATGCGCAGCAGCCAGAAGGAGATCCGCTGTCCCTGGTGCCGCGGCGTCACCAAGCTCCCACCCGGCCTCTCCGTCTCGCATCTCCCGGACGACCCGGACATCGTCACCGTCATCGCCATCCCTCACGCCTCGGAGCACACGCCCGTCTTCATCCGCCTCCCCAGCAACGGCTGCTACATGGTTCCCCTGCCCATCGCCAAGGAGCGCTCGCTCCTCCCCGGGGAGCTGGGCTGCCGCTTCCTGCCCGGCAGTCAGCAGAAGGGGGTGACGGTGGTGACGGTGCCCGAGCAGCAGCCCCTGGGGCTCGCTATGGATCTGGATGGCGTGGGGCTGGAGGCGGGCGAGGGCGAGAGGAGAGTGACGGGGCCGGTGGGAGGTGGAGGGAAGGGCTCCACCTGGTCCGGCGTGTGCACGGTGATCCTGGTGGCGTGCGTGCTGCTTTTCCTCTTGGGCATCGTGCTGCACAACATGTCCTGCATCTCCAAACGATTCACCGTCATCTCCTGCGGCTGAGGACGGCGGGAGGCTGCGTGGACCGCCGAGGACCCCTCCTGGACTCCTCCACGGGCCCTGCCTGCTTCAGGGCAGGAGAGGAGGGGAGACTAAACTCACAAGAGGGGCGTCCGAGGAAACAGAGCGGTGGAAAGAAGGAGTAGAAGAAGGAAGGAGAATCACAAACGCTCCACCATGTCCCACAGTTTTCATTGTGGAAATTCAAACTGAACTGAACACAAACAGTTTATTTTTCCAACATTTTGCTTTTTGCAGCTTTGGTTCTGTGCTGAAAGGCCTGTTTAGTCACAGCGTCGTTGAGCCGGATCGTGTGGAGAAACTTTCTTTATTTCCGAACCTGTTCACGTTCGGAACAAACGGTTACGACGTTGTCTAGCGGAGGGGACAGAACGAGACGCTCCAAGCTAAACACAGCCAGTCACAAGCTGTTTTAGACCTACACTGATTTGCTTCATGTCTTTGCTTTGTGGTCTCGTGGTTGCATAGAGTTACTTCTGATGTGAACGGATCTTAGCCCAGATTAACTGGAAGCTGCAGGAAACAATCAGTCTGGCTCTTTCCAAAACAAAACCAGTCCCACCAGGCTCTAAAGCTCAATGATGAACTATGAGATGACACAACCAACTGCAACTCGTGAGGCCAAAGCTTAAGCAGCAACATAAAGTCATCCTGTTAATAGACGCTGTGGCCAGTATGGTCCTATTATTGTCCTAATTGTTTGGAGGCTCGGTGATGTTTCTCTCCCTCCAGTGCCTTTGGAGCTTTGCTCGGTGGATTCGCGGCAGAGATCCAGGCTAATTGTTTCTCACGCTCACAGTCTTCACACAGACAGGGTAGACTTTTAGTTTACTTCTGCCTGGTGATCGGTCTTTCATCGATTACGAATTTGTCCGTCTGCTCTTCACCCTGACCTGCTTCGGGCCGGCCCACACTCCACTGCCTGCCTTCGTCTTAATGCATTCTTTAATTTAGAAGCCGGGGGATATATGGGCTCAGCGGTGCAGCGGCGTGTGTTTGTGTGTGTGAGTAATGGGTCAGTAGCAGGTCAGGAGTGGGCGGGCGCTGCAGGGTTCCAGTTAATGATGGCTGTATCGATTTATCTGCTGTTGAATATCTCTCACCTCCGCGGAGATGGATGTTTGTCTTTTTTTCCATTTTTATAAGTCCAGGAAAGCAATTTGTCTGTTTGCTGTATCGTTAGAGCAGTGAAGTGTCCACACAAACGGGCTGAACTCTTTTCATGTACAGGACGATTGTATTCTCCTCTTCTTCTGATGTGACGCGTTTTACTTTGGTGGAGTCTGATCTGCGTGGAAATGAAGAAAATGTTGTATATGAATCTAAAATATGGACACAAGGTTAAAATGTGAATGGTTGCAAAATTACAATAACAATACTTTACTTTTCATCTTTTCATTCTCTTCAGGTGAGTTAAATGGAATATTTTTGCTGTCTTGCCTTTCAAGGTTCGCTCCATTAGGACGTTCTGCTATTTGCTTTGCAGATGCAGAGGGGGTCACGAGTTGAGAGCTAATGATTGTGGCGGTTAGAGGATAAATCCTAAACCGCCAGTGAGGCCTGAAAAGGCCGAACGGTCCTCAGCAGAACCGTAGACGACCCGAGTCTGTCGCATGCAACGGTGTTTTTAAAGCAAGACAAAAGAAAAGACGTTAAACGAGCTGTCGCAGGAAGAACAGCTGTGACATGCTTCTTGTAATTAACCGCACACGGGCTCGACTTGGTTCGTGATGGATGAACCTGTCCAGTGTTTCCTCTGGGAGCTGGGGAAAGAAACGCACCTTGCTTGTTCTTTGAACACAGGACTGAGGCTGTGAGTGAGGACGTCCGCTTCCCCGGCCATTGTTTGAAACGTACGTTCACACGTTCCATGTAAAATTCAGCAGCTCCTGAAAGATGAGACAGAATACTCTCAGCCCGATGCGAGGGGCTCGTCGTACAACCTTTTCATCCCTGCGAGCTCGACCTTTGGCTGTGATTTAGAGGAAGATCTCCTTCTCGTGTGTCAGCCAACGGCCCTGTACAGCGTTTCTACCCGAGCCTAGTGTAGAACCGATGCTTGTCATTTCTGTGCCTGTGTGTTCGTACAATGACGTGACGTTGCCGTTGTAGTTTCCTGTCGGCGTCAGGCCTGACGACGACCGATGACACAAGCAGCTGCTGTTTCTGGTGAACTATTAAAACAAATGCTCTGAATCCGACGCCTCCAGCTGTCTTTATTACACACTTAACATTTATTTATGCCCAACTGATCCTTTTCAGCCGTAACCTCAACGTCCCTTTGTAGAAATACTCGACTTTTACTGCTGCAACACAAATAACCTGCTGTTAAATGTTCTTATGTAAATAAGTGCCATGAAAGATTAAAAGCTCGTTCCCTGCTGCCGCATATCAAGGTTGAGTGGATTCGCTGGAACGCGGTTTTCTCTGCGTTTACCCTCAGGAGCCTCTTTTTTCCTCAAATATTTATTGATATGGTGTCATGGAGGCAATTAACGCTCTCCAGGGTCCGATTTCAGCCACCGCCATTCCTCAGGCGGCAGCAGACGCTAATGATGACCAGGCTCTCTGTTCTCCTTACCATGGTCCTTCACTGTAGCATCGGTTGTGAAGGTTTTCATTCAAACTTATTGTTTGAATGAAATAAAAGCTCTTAATAAAAAAAAAAGCCAAATTCCAGTTGAACCCATATTTAAATCCATCCTCTCTGATGCTTTCGTTGCTTTGCTGTCCAGGTGTCAGATGCTCAGCACTAGAGCATTTCTTTAGTGTCGCATGTCTCTTACTTTAGCTTTAAAAACTAAAACTTTACTAGTAATTGTGGCCTGATAATCTGCTTAGAGGCATCGTTAGGCCTCGTCTGTTTCCCTGTCGCCGTATTATGTGAGCTCTGGAGGATGTATCTCAGATTCTCGGCGTTCGCTCGGGACGCCGTCATCCATTTAAGCTCGGCAGCAGGCGAGACTTCGTTTCCTCACGCCGGAAAAAAATAGTTATGGTTCCTATTTGTTGGAGGCAGCGTTGGGTGACAGTGTGCAATGGATTGAATAAAAGCAATATGCGTTTCTCAGGGAGCGGTCGCTCTGCGCGTCAAGCAGCCGAGTACCTCAAGGTTCACAAGGATTACAGGGCAAGTTCTGTGTTCCCTAAACTCAGCAGAGGGGTCGGACGGAAAACGCAACGGATTCAACTTGACGTCCTGGGGTGAAACGGTGGTTTGAGACTCGAGCAGCTGGTCTACACGTCGACTATTTGTGAAAGCTCAGCCGAGCCGTAGGCCTCCTCCTCCAGTCATCCGGCTCCATCCAGTTCTAAAAGCCAAACGGAGGTTCGTGAGACGGAGGCGTCCGGTCAGAAACAAGCCGTCCTGACCTTCTGGCTCATCTTCCTAATCTGTCCAGTCCCGTTCCAATGTCATGGCATCTGGAGTGAGAGTAAGCGTGAGAAGTGAGACTTCACCAGCGTTTGAGAGCTGTCCCAGAGCTCACTGGGGTAAAAAGACGGAGGAGCCTAGCGTTTTGAATGGATGAGGCTCGGCTCCTCTTCTTCAGAGGATGCCCATGAGGTAACGCTGGGGTATAAACAACAGATGGTGCGCTATCAGCAGCGAGCACTCAGCCCTGGTGCTGTTCTTTGAACTCAGCATTGTTTACTTCGAGTGCAGCCCGACCGAGCTTCTTCCTCCTGAAGTGTTTTTAAAAGCACTCGTGTCTCCGCCTTCCCTCTCTGCTGTTGATAAAACCCTGATTCTCATCACACTGCTTCGTTCCAGGACTCGGCACATTTTTCTCCTCCACTGACTCCTTGGCTTTGACTTAATTACTGATTTAATGGACAGGGCTTTTGCTTTTCGCTGCCCATCACTGTCTTATCTTCAAGGAGCGGTGTCGCGGCCTGGAGGGATTCCCGTTAGGGGGCGGCTTAATTAGGACTCGTTCCGTAAGAGCCTCCCCCTCGGTGGGGATGAGGACAGAGATGGGAAGGGAGAAGAAAAGATAAGCTTCAGTGTGTTTGTCTGCAGGCAGCTCTTGTCCTCAGGTGGAGAAAACAAATACAAATCATGGAGTGGTGCCGGATTCATCATCCTAAAGTGAAACACTCAGACCTTCGACCCCCCTGCAGTGGTACGTTCCACCACTCACCTGTCATCCCACTCACCTGTGCCTCTGCCTTCAGTCCTCTGCTGCTTCCTGGTCTCTGTGCTGGATTCTCACCCGCTGCATCGGCTCGTTCTGCTGCTGTAAGTGTCTGTGTTGTGTCCGGGTCCGGTTCCAGGTCCAGTGCTGGCTCCTCCTCCCACTGTTTGTGGTTAAGCTGAGGTTCTGGAGTGGTGTGATGTAGGGACTTTAGCAGTCTGCCCTGTTTGTGCTCTCAGTCCTCGAGATGCTCTTACTCTGGCCACTTCCTGTTCTCACATTTTGTGCAAACTAAACTGGCCTGTTTGTTGTTTGGTCATTTTTCATCCATTTCCTTCAGCACTGCTTCGTTCGCTTGTTGCTCCTCCAGACGCCGCTGACGTCTCTGTTCTCGCTGACGTCTCTGTCGAGGTGTCACGAGCTGCTGTGAAGGTAAAACCTTGTCTTTCAGTGCTTCTGTGGTAAACAAAGCAGCTTGGAGAGTCACAGACTCCAGAACCAGCCGCTCATTGTTTCTACGCTGGCACTTTTATTCATGAGACCTAAATACATCCTGATATATTTGTTTATTATATATGTGAACACATATCCAAAGAGATGAAAGGTCCTAGTGATCCTCACCAAGAAAAGCTTATTCTCAGGTCACTGTGGGTTGGATTAAATGTTTGTCAGCTGATGTTTTATCATGTGCCTCGTTGCTTTTTAACCAACCGTTGCTGCTGTAGTTGGAGCGTTTTCCCTCCTTTTTGTCCAGCTGAGCGGCAGGTGACGGTGAAACGCGACGTCCCGCTTCCCTTCCTCCGCTCGGCTTTGAAAAGCGTTTCCCACTGCGCCTCGAATGGCTCGGATCTCAGCCCGTCCTCTCCTGACCTTGGCCCTCGGGCGTCGCATTTCTGCTCCTTGGTTTTTCGATGGAACACAATTTAACGTTTTTGTAGCCAGAAAAAAATCTTCCTGTTCCAATTTTGCCAATATTGATTCTCACAGGTGTTAATAGGTTATTTTCCTGCCGTCATCCTCGTCAGCGCGGCCTCCATTCTGCAGGGAGGTGGCACAAATCAACATTAGCATGTTTTAATCAGATGTATGTTTCTCGTGTGATGTCCGCTTTCAAAGAGCCATTAACTGAGATGAATTCGTCCGGAGCTGCTGTCTCCATTTCACTGACGTTCGTGCCATTTGTCGACGCATTTCTTCGACTGTCCCATCACCGATTAAATTTATTTACCCACTTATTGATTCAGAAGGTTCCCAGTCATGCATGGCCCTGTGCAAATTATTGGACTATGCTGGACTATTGACTGTAGAAACCTTTATTGTGCCATCATCACACAGGCCTCAGAGCAAATTTCTGCTAGCAGTGCATTTTTCAGGCTCACAATCATAAAGGCAGACAAGCACACACACACACACACACACACACAGCAAACACCTGCATCCCTCTCCCCGCGCACAAACGCTCGCCACACTTGTTTCTTTCATTCCCGGCTGAAATGAAGCGTGCGGCGAGTCTCGCTCGCTGTGAGACGGGCTGCTTTTCTTCGCAGCCCTGCTCCAGCTTGTCTAATCCATCAGATGCGGAGAAAGCGCTGTGCAAGCCGTTTCTCTCCGAGTCCCCCGCCGTCCCCAGCTCAGGCCCTCTGCTTGTTTTAAATGCTAATATCCAAACCCACAGGTTTAGACATCGCATCTGAACGCTGGACGTAGAGGACGACGGGTTTAGCCAAAGCATCAAGCGAACACAAGGGGATTCGTGGGAGATTGGAACCATGAAGCCTAAATTAAAATTAAAATTAAATGAAACTGTCTCACTCTGGACAATCTGCAACCGGTTTTACCTGCAGATGCTTTATTTTCTACTCAAAACAGTCCTGGAGACAAAAACAGGGAAGTGTTAGACGTACCAGCGACCTGAATGACTCCCCTGAATGACTCCCCTGAATGACTCCCCTCCTCGTGCCTCACCGACCCCCAGCAGATCTCTCTGGTCTCAGTTGATCACCTGGAATTAGTAATTAATTACTGAGTTCATCTCATCGCCTTTGCACATGACCACCATCAGCGTCCGGCCGACTCAGAGGCTCCGTGGCTTCTGGCCGTGGAGCCATCGATCTGTTTACTCCCCTCGGCCTTAACGAATGCAGCGGCGAGGCTGTGGAGACAGCGATTAAAGGAGGTCACACTCTCCTCAAAACAGATGGGACTCATCCTGGGAATATGCATCATGCTGCTCTGCGACGGGACGCGTCCTCTCAGCGAGCTGCTCTCAGCTTTTCCGCTTCGTACTCTGTGGAGCGTTCAGGGAGCCTCTTCAGTTCCAGAGCAGGTCTGTGGATGTTCAGTCGGACTGAGATCAACTCACTGGAGAAGCTTTGAACTCAGACTCAACCTTCTGGTCTATTTTACCTTGATCCTAATCTTCTGGGTTTACGTATTTGGATGTTCCTAGTGTGGCCGATCTCTTATCTGCTGAAGCTTGGTCAGGAAGGCCATGACCCAGCGCGTGACAGTAGTGTGCACCTGGCTGCTGGTTGGAGACGTCTCTGTTGTTGTTGGTGAGAAGGTAGATTGTGCTGCAACGTTACCCATGTGACAAAGGTGAAAGGGTGTGAGGAGGTGATATTCCAGGCAGCTGCTCATCACTCTCTCAGGTCAGGATCTGCGTCCACGCGTCCATGAGCGATGCTCCTCTGATGTATCAACCTTCCTCACAAGCCACACGGGGCTGAACATGAAAGCGCCTTCCTCTCCTTCTCTGACGGTGTCGCCCGAGGCGCGTCCTTCGCTGCTCACCCAGCTGATGATGTGAAGCTCACTGACCTCTAAGAAGAAACGCCTGGAAGGACAAGACCCAGGTGGACGTCCACGCCTCCAGTCCTGTTTGAGCCATACGTCTTGGCCTGTTGTTGCTGTCATCCGTCATACGGCCCCTGGGGCCCGAGCCTCCCACAGCCTTGTCAACAACACATTTCAGATGTTGCCTCTGTAGCGTTTACAGCAACGCTCATTTATTTCCAGTGTTTTCAAACTCGCTGCTTTACCCACGGTCATGAGTCCTGCTTCCTTCACAAAGTGTTGAGCTCTTAGCGAAGCGGCTGGCGACCTCGCGGCTCGGCCATGCAGCCGGTTGTGAGGGCGTCTGGGGACGTTTGACTGCTGCTGGTTTGCAGGATTCTGTGATTAACGCACAGCTAAACAGAAATGAACTCACCCAAAACCTGCTGACGATAAACCTGCTCCCGTGAGATTATGGTCATTGTGTGTGATGTCACCGAACAGCTGAAAGGAAACGTTGATGTTTTACCTCTGCTGTGTCGCTCACACACATACTTTATATTGATATATGCGCACTGGTGCCTGATGCGAAGTCCGAGGACGACTGAGACGCTCTGTGCTCAGCAAACCCCTGCATCAGCTGCAGCTTAGGGAGATAAAGTGGAAATTAGCCTTTGCTGCACTCGTGAGCTGGGGACAAGGAGAGAAAGAAATAAGTGAAGGAAAAATAGAGGCCGAAAGCAGGAGAGACAGACGGAGCCGAGAGCCCGGCAGCGTTTTGGGTTTGTATGTATGTTGCGCTGTCGGACGGGTTGGACCTGTCTCTCCCAGGCCTTTCCAGGCCTTCGTTTCCAGCAGAGCGTTCGTGTTTTTCCACTTCGCATCAGGGGATGATCCACCGGCTCTGCTGCGGTTCACCCGCGGCAGGATTACAGCTGGAAGGCTTCTTATTATCATCCACCGTTTGAGCTCCTTCGTCTGTTCGAAAGAGCAGCGGAGCTTAAGACAAATCGCTCCTTCTGTGTGTTTCCGGCCACAAAATGGTCCTGGGAGATGCTGGCAACAGAGCAAACGGGGAGAAGGAAGCCGAGAGGAGGCAGGAGCTTCAAGGACACAGGCTCCATATGCTGACAAACACTCCTGACAAGAGATTTGTGGTGAGACGCGACAAGAATTAGGTCCCAGCGAATGCGAACCCTGGTCTTTGAGGAGAAACGCATCGAGGGAGAAAAGGCCTCTGGACTCTGAAAACCTCGGTGCCTCTTTGCTCAATTTGTCGCTGTTGGGCTTTTATCAACAATCTGTGAAATCTGAGGCCTTTTAGGCGACGGACCACCATGTTTGTCTAAGCCCTGAACATAACCAGTAATAAGGACTTGGAAGACTTGGTTAAAACAAATGCAGACAAATTGGAGACGCCCTCCTGTTGTGGAGTAGAAACGTTCTGCTCAGCATGCAGAGGACACGAACGCGTTTAAGGCAGAATTTAAATCTGGGGGAATATTACAGGCTCATCGTCTGTGCAATTTCACCGTCGAATGGCGCCCAGCAGGTGAGCCGGCGCCGCTGATTTCAGCCGCACTTGTGTTTTAACTGTGGAAATGGAAATTCAGAGCAGTGGACGGCGTCTCGTGGTGCAGATCATCACTGTTATCACTTCGTCTTCTGTTTCTGCTCTGCTCTGGGATCTCGCTGTAGAGGTTCATAATCGCCTTCCTGCCACTGACGCTGTCTGTATTCGCTCAAACGTTGGTGAAAACCGGTGGAACTGTTTTCAGGCTTCTGTTCTGTGCTGCCCAACAACATTGTGGTTTTTTTCACCTTTTTATTACCAAGAATACAAAAAATATCTACATTCACGTAGCACTGACTGTAGCATGACGGACCACACGGATTTCAAGTAAACTCCACACAATCGCATTATCAAAACGCACCTTCAGCTCCGTCCCAGTTTGTAAAATCTTTTTTTGTCTTTTGGTGTTTGTGTCTTTTTTTTTTTTTTGTCCTTTTCTTGCATTTGGCACTTGATGCAGATTATCAGTGTCTGTGTAGTCGGACTCTGGCACAATGGTGGATCCAAAGTTCAAGGCGCTAATCCTCCAAACGTTTCGCTTTTAGCCTCATTGATGTACATCTGCTTCATAGTTTAGAAATAAGAACAATTATAATACAAAGAGCTAAAAAAGTACAAAAACAAACATAGAACAAACCAGGTCTGAGCCTGCAAAGCCCACATGGGTTTACAGCGTTGCCGTCTCCTGTGCATCCGTTTGAAGACGCGTCTTAGCTCACACAGAATCCTAAACAAAGGCAGTTACATCATGTATGTTACAACACATATTTCATCTTTTACATTTCCTGGCATGGCGGCAGTTTGCAGTGTCTGAAGTACCCAGATAAGTTATCAAAAAGTATAAATACAGCACGGGAAACGAAGAAATAAATTAAGACCTGCGACGGATGACATTTTACAAAAGCAACGCTTGAATTTTCCGCTCGCTGTTGTGGCAGAGGCGTCGAGCTCTAACGGCGGATCTGCCTGTTCCCGCTCCGGCGCTTTCAACCAGAGAGGTTCTCCCGGTGGCTTTGAAGCCGATCCTCGCGAGGCTGCCAATCCAGCCCGTCTGTGGGTGATTAGCACCCAGCTCACGATGCTGCTCCTCAGGCCCTCGAGGCTTCAGCAGGTGTTCAAGTGCCAACATCCCAGCGTTCTGTCCCTCGTCACCTCTCAGATGTTCGTGTCTCTTTCTCTTTTTGTTGGTGTGTTTCAAGATGAAAAAGGCGAAGCTTCCTCTGTTCTACCACGTGGGAGGAATGTTTGCCTCCAACACTCCGTACATCTCTGCAAGTTTCTTAAAGCGAGGCCCCCAGTCGTTGAGATAGTCGTACTCGTGGTCGGTGCTGGACGTCCCCGACTGCAGCGAGCTGAGCGATTCGGCGACGGAGCCTTCCCCCTCGTAGGCGTAGGTCTGCAGGGAGTCGTAAGGCGGCGCGCAGGGGTCCATGTCGGCCTCCAGGAGCTTGGCTAGCACGTATCCGTGCACGTTGCTGTCCCCGCCGCCGCCCATGACGCAGGCCTGGGGGACGTAACGAGACAGGCTCTCAATCTCCGGCAGCATGTCCTGCCTCATCTTGCCCAGGTGGTGATGCGCCTCGCGCGGGTTCCACATGGCGGCGATGTCGAAGGCCTCGGTGTCCTCCTCGCCGCCGCCTTCGTCGTCGTAGCGCACGATGTTCTCGTGCACGTTCTCCTCCTCGTCGCACAGGTAGGGCTTCTTACGATGAGTCCGCAGGGAGAGCATGAGTAAGATCATCACTGTTGAGAAGACAAAATAAAAAATGTCAGCAGGCCTCGTACAGGGAGACGCCACCGGGAGACGCACCCAGGTCAGACGTCGCCCTGTGACTGGATTCAGTGTGGATTTGTTGTTGCACGAGCAACATTCATTGGTGCCGGCTGTCCTGCAGCGAAACACTTTGATTCCCCTGGAGGCTGATATGGAGCCACTTTGTGTGAGCCGGACGCTCAGCAGGTTGACTCGCGCTTCTCCTCCAAGAGATTCGGACGAGAACCGCTTCTTGTGAATAAGCCATCATAACTCACCCAGCAGGACAAAGATGCAGGCCAGGATGGCGATGAGCGCTCCTCTGCTGAGGCTGGCGGGGAGACTGTAGGCCTCCGCGTTGCACGACATGACGTTGCCCTCCTGGTTGCAGCTGCACACCCGGACGGTCAGCGTGCTGGTGCTGCTCTGGACCGGCTGCTCTCCGTCGGAGATGAAAATGGGCAAGTAGTACACGGTCTGGTCCTGCTGCGACCAGCCTCCGCGGCGAGTCAGGATCCACGCTGTGTTGTCTGGAAGCAGATAAAGAGGTCAGGGAAAGGTCGGTGCGCAGACGAGCCTGGAGGCGGCTGTGGGAACCAACCTTGGTTGTCTCTCAGAGTGAAGTTGGGGTTGTTTGCAGCCTCTGGAGCCAAACTGTAGTAGAAGTGCTGTCCACCCACGGGCTCGTCCGGGTCCACCGCCGTCACTGTCTGGATCAGCTGGATCACACCAACACATTTCTGTCAGATCGCTTTACATCCACCGCACACACTCATGACGTGGGATGTGTCCGTACCTGCCCAGCTTTGGCGTTTTCACACACGTACGCCTCCAAATAGTGCGTCAGCGACGGGGGATTATCGTTCACGTCCAGGACCCTCACGGCCACGGACACGCTGGCGATCTGAGTGGGGTTATCTGCACAAGCACACGGTTGGAGAAAGCTGTGAGACGCGTAGGTGGAGCGCGCCGCCTTTAATCTTCCCCTCATTTACAGTGAGCCTCCAGCACCAAACAGGAATTTGCATACTTTAACCAGCTGTGTAATAGGCAGCGGAAATGCAATTAGTGGGCAGTAGCTACTTTCTCAGGTTCCATCACATGGTCGATCAATCAACGCTCTGACTCCGCGTCGCCCTGCGTTTCCTTAACGCTCGATTCAGGTAAAAGGAAACGACTCTGCGCACGATTCACGTCAGCGGAGCGAAGCCAGCGGTGGGAAAAACTCCACAGCACAAAGCAGTTCAATTAAAACGGGAACAGTGGCGGAGCGGCTTTAACAGATGAGACTTCTGTTCCATTAAATTAAGTTCTAATGGGCAATTTTTCAGACACGTTCTGACACGTCACAGCAGGAAAGAGGTAGAAATAATATTTCTCTGACGTCAAACTAAACCTTTATAATGAACATTTCTTATTTCTTAACTGTATCTTCATAATAATGTGAAATTTATATGAATAAAATGAAATGAATCACGTGTAGTTTGTAAATCCTCAATGAAATAACTAAATGTCATAAATGTCATTTGTTGCAGGTGAATTGATCAGCTTTAATTAGCTCTCGCCCTCTCTGACTCCATCACGTCTTTAATTAGCCGCCGTGCGGGGAGTTATTTCATTAGTCATTAATTCAATTACCGTCTCCTTTTAGATGCGTCTACCAAGCGAGACAAACAGACAAACAAAGCGAAGTGAGGAGCGATGAAGGTGACTCGGCGCTACCAGCTGTGTGCAGATCTGCGGGGCATCGCCGCTTCGACATTACGTAACTCGGCAGGAGTTGTTTTCCACAATCACCGGTTCTGCGTTTGTGCATGTGTGTTCATCCATCTGTTATTTCTCTGAGTGAACCCACTGCACAAATCTCCTTCGCAGCAAGTCGCTTTTGTTTGTAGTCCAGGTCCTTAAAGCAGCGCCGACACTGAAACACGCTGGGTTTCCACACGTAGACAGACAGAAACTCCCTCGACCCGACCGGTTGAGGCAGATGGCCGCCGGCCCGAGCCTGGTTCTGCTCGGTGGGATCTTGTTGGACTATAGATCTCTATGCAGATGCAAGTTGTACGGCTCAGACAGAATCGACTGTGCAGAGCTGCTACGATCTAATTTAAATGCTACTTGGTCCACATTAAAACTGCAACGGTCTAAAACATTTGGATGCATTTGAAGGTAATGAGTCAACTCTGTGATGGGACGTTCACGTGTCTGTGTTCAGGACGTACTCATCTCCATGGCGAGGACGGTGATGTTGTGCCAGCCGACCTCCTCTCGGTCCAGCGAACGCACCGTCATCAGCGACCCGGATGTGATCTCGATGTAGAAGTACTTCCCGAGGTCGCTGGACCGCTCGATGGAGTACCTGTTGACACAGAGTGTGAGTATCGGTGTTAAGTGCGCTGTTGTGTGTGGTTGGGAGCTTGTAATCCTAACTGAGGGCGACAAGCGCGTGTGCAGCGTGTGTGTGTCTGTGCGATAAGGCAACAAGCTGACAGCTTCTGGAGGCACAATGAGAAGAAGAAGAGGCTCGAGTTAAGGTTTAATCAGAGAGAGAGACGCCTCTGCCAAACCGACGCTGCCGCCTTGGCTCATCTCACACACACACACACACACACACACACACACACACACACACACACACACACACACACACACACACTCTGGAAGAGGCGCGTGTGAGAGGTGATGAAGCCAGCAGGAAATAATCTGATTATATATTAAATGCTGCAGATTTACAGCTGGTCTTTGCTGTTACCTGAACAACTGGAAGCAGCAAAAATGTGCATTTAAACTCCAAGATGAGCTAATTAGATCTGGTTGTCAAAGGTTAAAGGTCAAAGTCCACCGTGTCCTCTTCCTGCCCATAACCATCCTGGCATATGACTGACATGCTCTGAGGTTAGAGGTTAGATTTCATTAGTCAAAGGCCAAAGTCACTGTGACTTTGAGTTTGTCTCGCTGCTCGTGTCTGGGAAACCTGAAGGAACGTTGACAACGTGCACCCAGACGTAAAACAATGACGGCAGGACTCCAGCTCCACCCGACTGGACAGAAATCACTCGAGCGCAGACGCCAGCTTTGTCATCTGAGGCATCTATTAATATCATCCTCCACAGTCGTGAGGGCGGCTGTTGGTGTGTGTGTGTGTGTGCGTGCGTGCGTGCGTGTGTGTGTGTGTGTTATTGCTTGGCCATTCTGCAGCTGGTAAAGGACGTGAAGATGAGCGAGGAAATGAGACGGAGTGACTGAAGGTCACCTGCTGCTGGTTGTCGTATCTGTGATCTGATGATGTCGCTGCTGCTGCCGTCTCTGGCTTCAGCTCTTCAATGTCACCCTCCGCTATCTGCCGCTCCAGCTAAACACAGGCTCCAAACAGGCTTTTTTGATGTGCTCCCGCTTCAGGAGATTTCAGGGAAACATGATATTCTCGTTGGAGCTTTCGCTGCCTCAGCAGCTCTGATTCATCTCTGATTCATCTCTGATTCATCTCTCTCCAGGAGTTACAGGGAGTCTGAGAGCTGTCATGGGGTTCAGAGCCGTTGTTCCCAACCAGAGACAAAGGTCAGGTGTAATTTCTATGAGTGACCCGAACTCGACATCTTAAAGGTCGTTGTTTGTCTCCTAATCAGACATTTTGGTCTGACAAATAGAAAGAGAAACCCAAACCTACGTGTTGGGAGTCTTTCAGAAAACAACGTATGTGACAGAGTTCACAGCCGTCTATGCAGCGTGTGGTCTACGCGTCTGGAAACTAAATGTAAGTACATAAAGAAATCAGACGTGAACCTCAGGGTGGATGTTGCTGAGTTTTGTCAGGAGCCATGTTGTGCTGCTGCCCTCTGCTGGTGATCAGCTGACATTACACCAGCTGAGCTCATCCCTCTCACCTCACAGTGTTGTTGGCAGCATCAGGGTCCCTCGCTGTCACCGTCTTCACCACCGTCCCGATCTCTGCGTTCTCAGGGAGCTCGATGTAATAGGAGGGCAGGTCGAACTGCGGCGGCTCGTCCACGTCCTCCACGCTCACGTGCACGATGGTGACGTCCTTGAAGGGCCCTCGGTGGCGGAAGGCAGGGTCCAGCTGTGTGTTGGCACCTTCGACCTTTAGAGTGTAGCTGGGTTTGCTTTCAAAGTTCAGAGACTGGTGGAAGAAAGAAATTCAGCAGATTGTAAAGCCAGTAAATCATTCAGTGATTGAAGATGAAGATGATGAAAAAAGAGCTTTCTGTTCCACCATGAATAAGTATGAGAGACTTCAGGCTAAAACAAATGCAGATTTAAATTGCTAGATATTTGAATGGAGCTTTGTGATGACTGGGTCTCAGACATGTGAACTAATAGGATGTTTCTTCTTCTTTAATCTCTAATCTGATAAGTTGCTGGTTCACCTTTTTTACTGTGATGATGCCAAAGAGGTTGGTGGGGTCGGTGATGATGTCAAAGATGTCCCTTCCGTCCCCATCGATGATGCTGTACTTCATCTCAGCGTTGACTCCGACGTCCCTGTCCTTCGCCCAGATTCGACCGACCACTGAACCCACCGGAACCGACTCGGGGACGCTCATCTGGTACAGCCCTGCAGAGACGCATTGGCAGAATGATCTTACTGTGACGCCTCTAGAGGGAGCCAAATGTCTTCCCACGCGTCTCCCTACAACCGCCTCACAACTGGGCTACGGGTGTCTCTGAACGCACTGGTCCGCTTCAATCTCATCTACCATTTAAACTCAAAGAAGAGGCGACAGCTGCCCAATTTGTGGCGCTCCCTGCAGTCCACAGCGAAGGGGAATCCCTGAAGCTCTTCAAAGCCAGTCAAACTTCCATCCAAGTGATGGCACTAATTGGAGGAGGCCGGTGATGGAAGGGGAAGTGGACAGCAGCGGGTGTTTTCTTTGTCCGTGAGTGCGGCCACCCGTCGGCTATGCTGAAGAGACGACCCCTGACCCCAAGGTCCGTAATGAGAGGAGCAGACACGGGGCCGCTCAAGGAGGCGGCGGCCAGAGGGGTTAACGGCTCAGAGCCGCAGGGAAATGAGGCGAAAGTCTCATCAACTGCGTGTCGCTTTGGATGTTTTCACACTCTGCTGCTGTGAAGACACTGACAAGCATCAACCCTGAAACTCCTCAGGAAAACGTTCAGACTTTGGGCTTTGTTCAGACCAAAAAAACCGATTATAGAGTAAAGACAACCTTAATGCTAAAAACACTCTTTATTCATAGAGTGCAATCAAAGATTGTCAGAGACTCACAAAAGCAGGACTGTACCGAACACAGAGCAAGACGTTAGTCACACATTACAATCAGGTGGTTTTGGACTCTGTGCAGCAGACGTGGCCCCATTACGAGCACATGTTGAAATGACTCAGACTCACTTTGGTCAAACATGGGCGGGTTGTCGTTGACGTCGCTCAGCGTGATGTTGACCGTCGTGGTGCCGGCGAGCCCACCCAGCTGGCCGCCCATGTCCTTGGCCTGGATGACCACAGTGTAGTTCTCTCTGGTCTCCCGGTCCATGTCTGCCAGCGACACACGAACCACACCTGAGGAAAGCCAGGACGGGAAGAAGAGAGGTGAGGACGGGTCCAAGCAGGGGCAGCCAGACGTTCAACTGGTCTGCAGGCGCTTGTAGTAAACAGATGAAAGCAGGCTACATCAGTGTTCAAGCAGAGACTGATCTGGTATCTTTGGGAAAGTTTGCTGAACCACTCCATCGCTTGGCTCCGCGGGGCTGCCTGCCTCATTCTGTCCTCATTTTCAACAGAGGAATCACACTTTTGAGCTTAACTGTCTGAGATGCGGCAAGTTGCAGCAAAAGGCTGCCATGTTTCACACAAGTGTTGGTTAGTCTCATAGCAACAACAGGGGCCACGCTGAGCTCCCATTCTGAGCTGGTGGGTACAGCAAACACCGACTCAAAGTGTGGACTAAAATCAGAGCACGGTGCAATTACGGTGTGGAACAGAGTTAGAAACAAGCTGCCAGGCAAGTGTGAGTAAATCCTGGCTGCCAGGGGTGAGTGTGCGGCTTTATCGGGTCATCTAACATCATTCAGGCTCATCACACATTCATATCGAGCTCATAAAATAGTCAGTAGAGCTGCTGGGGAATGTGAAACCATCAGACTTTTCATGTAAATGATAAAAATGTGGGTTTCCCTGGTTACACGGTCTTCTGCCACGTGTGCAGTCGTACCAGTCTTGGCGTCCACCGAGAAGTACGGCTGGCCCTCCAGGATGCTGTAGACCACACGGGCGCTGTTGCCATACGTGGGGTCGTCTGCGTCCGTAGCCGTCAACTGGATCACAGAGGTTCCTTTCGTAAACATACAAGCAAGGGAGGAAACTGAGAGTTAACGGTGCCTTTAAAGCAGAAGTTGCCACAAATGCAGGTTGATGAGTCGTGGGAGACGCAGACACAGCTGTGATCTCGTAGAGGCAGGTTTACCTATCTTGGACATTTCGGGTACAGTCGCCTGGTAGGGGCCGTCCAGGAACTTGGGCTCGTTGTCATTAATGTCCTGGATCTTGACGATGAACTGGGACTCTGGCTCCAGCAGTCTGTCCGTCAGGCGGTTGCGGGCCTGGGCTTTGAGGACGTACTGAGACTTCACCTCTCGGTCCAGCCTCTGAATGGCGTGGATGTCGCCCGTGCTGTCGTCGATGGTGAACGTGGAACCAGCGCCGTCCCCCGTCAGGATGTACTTGATGGATCCGTCGCCTTTGTCCATGTCTGAGTGAAGCTGTTTGCAAACAAAGACAAGTTCAGCTTTGAGAGTTATTTTGAAGACGACGGAGGGGATCGGGAAGCGGATCAGACGTTTTGAGGGCGTTCAATCAGGCCGCGGGCCTCCAGTTTTAGCACAATGAGACCAAACTTATCCAGGCCAAACAATGGAAAGTTCTCTGACTGTCCAAGTCAGAGCCGTGATCTCCGTCCAACTGAACGTTTCACTCGCTGAAGATCAAATCGTGTATATTTTTACAGCGTTGTTCTCATTCACATCCTCCTGCTGTGTGGATGATGTGTCTGTGGGTAAATGAACTCTAGACCCTCGGGGGCTGTGTGTGGCTATAAGCATACCATAATACTCAGGCTGTAAGGAGACGTCTAATCACAGCTTACAGCCGTGTGTTGCCATCAGCCCCGCAGAGCAATCAGAAGCATTTTGTGACCCATAAGTGCAAATGCCAGCCTGCTGATGTGCAATCACTCTTTGCTGTGTGCTTAGTGGGTTTCTGCGTATGATGAGTACCTGCTGCCATCACACTAGCAGAGTGGAATTAAATGCCCCCACTGACGTCTGACTTGTATATAATCAACAGTCGACTTCAACTAAAATCCCCCATTTGACTCTAAAAAGGCTCCTTTTAAGGCTCCTGTGTCGTCTGGGGCCAATAAGCGAAACGACCACGAGGTTGTTAAACATCAAACCCCTAAAAGTGAGCAGGGCAACATTTGTTGTTCTCGATACCGCTCAGCGCCGCCTTTCCCAAGCAGCGGACACGGCAGCTTTCCATATCTCTTCGGACAGCACACCCACCTGCAAGGCGCCGTGCAGCCCAGCTCGCCCAGAATAGATTTTTTAATCAACTTCCCATTGTGAGCTTCAGCCCCATGCCTCATGGTGATGTACTGTAGCTCAGGCCAGCGCCTCCTCTCCGCTAGTGATCCTTCCTTTCCACTGAAGCTTATGAAAGGAGGGAGTTTGACACTCGGGCTATCAATTACCTGCTCCGTCTTACCCCCAGCCCAAAGCCCAAACACTCCCCCGGCTCTGAGCTGGGAGGAGGCGAGGTGGGTTGAGCTGAAGGTAGAAAAGCAGGAGGCTACGCTAAATCTATCTCCTGCTTTGTCATATCCCACAATGGCTTTTTGCCTTGAGTGGCTGTCTGGGTAGGAGCCCAGGCTGTCAGAAGCACTTATGTCATTCAGCTTGGAAAAATTAGGGCGGATGGCTCGAAAAGAACCAGCGAAGAAACACTGAATGGAAAAAATGAGAGGTTAGATAGAAGTGACTGTGATGGCGAGTCCACTTTTCTACCCTATAAGCTGATACAGTACTTTATTCTCTCTCTCAGGACTTGTTACCCTTCTATCCGCCGGAGCACGAGAGTTTCTGGAATCCTTTGGAATCCCCGGTATTCCCGAGTGGTGGCGGTCAAATTATTCCACAGCGCTAATTAGGAGGGTTTGCATCACTCCCAAAGGGAAGTTTCACAGGATGAGCGGTTAGTGTTGCTGCGTCTTAAAAGTCGGCAGGAAACAGTGAGGAAAATTCCATCAAAGGCCTGGAATCAGAGCTTTAGCTCTGCATATGCTCCGTGAGGTCCCACGTCTGAGTCCGGATGTTATCGAGTGGTAAAAGCTCAGAGGTGGCTGCTGCTTATTATCATTAATATTACATACAGTGCAGTGTTGGGCCTGACGATAAGAAACTGCCTGGAAAGTAAAGACAATCGTATAAACTAGGAAATGTCGTCTAAAGTAACGCTTTCAGTAGAAATCTGCCCAGATATAAACATAATGTTGTCATTTGTTTTTTGGTCCTTCACAGAAATCCTGGCTAAAGAGCTTCACTTGATGTAACGGCCGTCTCCATTGCTTGCGAGGCTGCCGTGTCTGTGCCGAAGATGTCCGGCCTTACAGCTATTGATCAAATGTTCAACTCACTTTGGCGAGTGAGCGATCAGAGCGCTGCTCCCCTCACCGCCTCCTCAGAGCGTGTCGCTGTGCTGAGCCTCCTCCTGACTGACTGACTGAATCCTGGTTCGAGGCAATTAGGCCAAACGCTGCTGCCTGGCTCCGGTTCAAAGCGTCTGCATTCAGGTACTGGGCTCTGGAGCAGCAGATGACCCCCAGGGTCTGGGCTCCCCTATAGCTCTCTAGTTGGTTCAGAAAGTTACGGTTGAGTTTTTTACAGTACACAACAGGTGCAGCAGGTGGAAAGGTCACTGAGAAAAGCAGATCCCCTGCTGGGCGAGAAACTTGTACACTTCGCATTTCCTCAGGTTAAACCTTTATGTGCGCACTTAGGTACTCGAGGCTAAAGCAACCCCGCTGCATGAGCCCGCGTTAGCTTGAGCGGCTGCCGCCCCCCCACCGGGCGCGTGCGTGCATGTACAGTTATCATTACTGGCACTGACCTTTCCGATGTAAAGTGGCTCCAGTCCGGTGTACTCCTCCAGGACAAAGAACTGGTTCCACACCCAGCCTCGTTTCACCCTCTGGAGCAGCGCTGAGCCGCCTGCATTGTCCTCCTCTGCGAGTGTACCCAGAAGGCTGTGGGGCAGAAGGGTCAAAACGCACAGGGCCACGGGGAGCAATGTGTCGGCTACTGCTGGAAGATGGAATCGGTCTCCCATGGCGAGGGGCAGATTTGAAAAGGCTTCCTCTTTCTTCTCGGCTGCAGTTGTTTCCTGGCTCCCGTCTCTCTTGCTGTTGTCGAGTCCTGGAAGAAAAAAAGGATTTGACAGATGAGTCTCAGATTCGTGTCCTGCTGGACATCATCCTTTTGATGAATACTGAGCCCAGTATGTGTTGCACTGCTGGAGTCCTGCAGATGACACATTTTGGCTGTCTCTCCCCTGCCTCCACACCAGGGGTTGAGCTGAGCTGTGGTTAAAGTTAATACCATTTCACTACCACTCAGCCCAACACTGTTTATCTTATGTATTATCCTGGTCTGTCTTTCATGTCAGATAGCGGAGGTTAGTTATAGTCAGTAACGCTGACGGTTTGGATGCTGCTGTAAATGAATCATTCACACCATGACGCTTCGCACGGTGCCCGGTCGTCCGCAACGACCCAGAAACATTTTCAAGCCTTGTCTCCAACTTTTACTTCAAACATGACTAATATCAGAGCAGATCAGGTGTTTCGCGTCGCGGAAGCACCATCCTTCCTTTCCTTCCTCCTTGCTCCTTCACACCTTCTGTAAAAGGCTCAGGGGTGTGATGTTCCAGGATGCCAGCGTTTCTGCTCCCCTCCACTCATTACAAGTGTGCGGTGTGGTTTTGAAGGCCCCTGTGGTGCTGCTGTGTGCGTGTTGAATTTCATATCTCTAAAAGCCATCTCCTTTTTGATACAAACATCATAAGAATCTTTAAGATCAGCAGGGTCAGTTCCACAAGACGCGCTTTTTGAGGTCGGACATCGATTTGGAGCTAATCGATCGCGCGTTCGCATGCAGCGCACGGCACCTGTGCTGCCTCTTTTCATCTGCATCTTGTTTTTATGCATCAGGAGATCGGCTGCATCTGCATTAACGAGGTCGGGGGGGAAAGGGCGGATCTACGGTCAAAAAGGCGAAAACAATGGGGGAGGAAAGGAAAAGCGAGAGGCTGTTAGCAGGGGGAGATGGAAATTTTGGGGCTGAAACAGCGGAAGAAAGAGAGACTGAGTTGACTCCATTATGTGCTGTGAGAGGGAGCCCATTGTGCTGCTGCAGACTCTCACTGAATCCCCAAACTCAGTTAATCATTGTTGAGGAGCCACAAAAGGCAGGGAAGGGCTGCATTGTCAGCGGGAGGCTGGACCCGTGTGCGTGTGAATGTGGGCTGCGTTCCTGCAGAGACGGACCCGGCGACGGCCGCTTGGCAGGATGGCTGACACTTGACCCGGCTGCTCTGCTCTTTTCTGCCTATTCAAGGCGCCTGGTTGCCATTATGAAGTAAAATTAGCTCCCAGCTCTTTGCTCGGCTCGCGGCTCCTCCCCTCAAAGGTCACAGCTTGCACCCGGGCATTTTGCTCCATTTTGTCGCGCCTAATGAGTTGACATGCTACGCAATTGTGCTGGGAAAACATTTTTCTGCAGCTAATCTAGTGGCATCTCGCCTGTTTAAGAGAAAAGCAGATGGAGGCTGGATGGAGGCAGCGGCAGGGGTGGAGGCAGGAAGGCGAGAGCGGTGAGGTGGAGGGCAGAGGCGCGTCACATGAAAAAGCTTTGCCAGACTTAAAGCGAGGAGGTATTTTCCCACCCAGCTGAAACATTCTTCCCAGTTTCAAAATCAGCTTTTGTGAGCAAACGAAAACATCAAAACGGCAGAAGAAGCGATGAAATGTACATTTTATTTTCTTCTTCTTGCTTTTGAAGGCAACAACCCCCTTAAAGAGAGAAGTTTGCTGGGCGAGGAAACTGAGTGACAGTCGGAGACCGCGATTGTCAGGAGCAGCAGCTGGTGTGACAAAATGATGGCCCATATTGTTGTATCATCTTACTCCAAGTCCACCTGCTGCTCCATTAACTGCAATCTGACAACAACAGGCTCCATCCAACGGCTCCACGCTGCAAATAGAGAGGTGAAGGTTTCCTTCCAGCGGAGCAAAAGAAAGAGGAAATAAGTGGTGCGGCTCTGACTGACCGGTCCGCTGAGCTGCAGCAGAATCCATCGTCTGACTCCACCTGTTGAGATTAATGAGCCGCTAATGGGCTGAAAACGTCTGTCGTCGCTTTGGCATCTCGTGGAAACGTCTCATCGCTGCTTGAAAGGTCTTACAAAAATCTGAGAAAATCACAGTTTATGTTCTTAAATCGAAAATGCAAACATGACGTTGTTCCGGCTTCGTGGACGTCAGGGGTTGCTGCTTTTATGACGTACATGATAATAACTAGTCCGGGTGTTTTTTATTTCTATTATAGTCGAAGTGATTACGGAGAAGCACTCGGACCATTTCGAAAATGTAGATGTGAACTCAGAGGCTCCAGTCATCAAACGCCGCCGTGGGTGTTCAGATCTGAGACGGGGCAGCTCGGTGTGTGGTACATCGCTACGGGTTCTCGCGGTTTAGCGGCTATGTGGAGCATTATTAAGTGTTAATTTCACAGTGTCCGTGTCCGAGATCCACTCGTCACGTCTCTAAAGGGAGGCCTCCCAGGCGGTGGAAGAGGTCCTTAAGAACTGGGTGGACCCATGAAAAGGGTTCCACCCACCCTGGCAGGGCAGGACGTCATGGCCAATTTGTTAACCACAATTGATTTTGCACGGTGGGAAGCGGTGCCACCTAGAAGGCTCAGTATATACGACGGGCCTGCAGCGTAAAAGAGATGGAGTCTAATGTCACCTCCCAGCGTTAACGTTTACTTGCTTCTTAACACTGAATTCAAACTGCAGCGTGGCCTGATGTGTGTGTGTGTGTGTGTGTGTGGACACTGGGTCTGAGGCTACATCATCACCACCCGCAGCAAAGGTTCGACTCTGAGCTTCACACAGTTGTTTGTGTTGAGTTGGGATGGATGTGCTCGATGACGGGCGTCTCGTTCCCCGCAGCTCTTTTACTGTAAGTTGTTTTTAATTAGTCGTCCCCGCCTCCAGTCTCCAGCTCGACTGAGCTTCAGAAGTTTGCTCAGCCCTCTGCCAGGAGGACTTTACTGTACTTCTTTACTTTCTTCTCTGCGGCTTCCAGCATCTGCAGCACATCTGTGTCAGGCTCTCTCTTCAATTTCTTAATCCTTTCCCTCGTCGTGTGCTGGCTTCTCCTCCTCCCCAGTGCACATCGAGTTCATTCATCGCTCGGTGGAGGCCATAAAAGGAGCCTTGTCATTTATAGAGAAATTAAATCACACAAACTGGCATTCATCCCAGGCACTGGTGCATGGAAATGATGTCACCGTGCATGAGCGGCATCTGGACAACTTTGCAATCAGTGTCACTCCGCCGCAGATTAAACAGCGGCGTCTTGGGGACAGATCTGCTCAAATTAATATTGAACTCGTAATCTCTTTTGAATTTGGGGGATTTTTGTCTAGAAGGAGAATGGATGGGCAACTTTTATCTGCCACATGGCTCAGCCTGAAGAATCCGCTGCTCCTTCAGATAATTTTCTCCGCTGCAATGTCATTCATGATATATCTAACACAAGCACAGCCGCAGAAACCTGAAAGGTGTTAATATGGAAGCCTGCGCACAATGCTCATCTTTCAGAGAATCCTTCCCTGCCTTTCACCGACACTGATAATGGCAAGAAAAGTCTCCCTGCCCCGGCGAGAGGGCACTTGCCAATCACAGTCTTATTTGTCGGGCTGAGCTTACAACACAGGCTTAATGGGTTTGATAGGGGAAAAAATAAATCTGTCTCCATCTTGAGAAACTAGAACCTTGGCTTAGGCTGAGGAATGAGGTCTGAATGCCAAACAGAGGTCCGTGAAAGGCAGAGAGACATTCCTCTCCTTCAGCACGACTCGTTTGATGTGGCGACAGTGCAGACGTGCTGAGAATTGGAGCCACGCTTGGAGCCGGAGCTCGTGTTCACTAAACTTTTGTAACGTGCCACCAAACCTGGTCCCGACTGAGGCGGGCCTCTCCCAGTGTTTACCGCGACCTACTTCTGGCTGCCGGGCCGCAGTATGTACATAATGTAAACGTGAGCTATGGATCTGCTCCCAGCTCGTGTCTTATTCATCCCAGCGCTCTCCGTCTCCGCTGGGAGCGCTCAGTTACAGCTGACAAATCCCCAGTCACCCTTAAATCTTCCACACGCTCCTTGTTTACAGCTTCAAAGCGTTATTGGCATTTCTTATTGGCGCTGTTGTGTTTCAAAACGTGACCGGTGAAAGTCAAAGATTATTATTTTTCCTTGCAGCTGAAAAAATTCCATGCCTTACCTTTTTATTCTTTTCAACTTTATTCCTCTTTCTGGGTCCTTCTGTGAAAAACGCTCCTTTTCCTTCTTCTCTTATCTCTTTGTTCTTCTTCTCCCTGCGCGCTCACTAAATTGCCCTTGTAAAAGTTGTGAAAGCTGCTGCCTGCAGTGCATCAGCTTCCCTAAAGTCACCTTGAGTCCACGCTCCTTCTCTGAGTCCTCTCTGTAAAGTTCCCCCTCTTCTCATTCATATATCTTTCCTCGTGTTGCTTCTACCCCGTCACTGCTTCTCTGCTCTGTCTACACACTGTCATCTGCGGTGTTGCCTATCTGGGTGCCCAATCACACTAAAGGACCAATTGTTCCTCTCTTTACAATCAGTGGGACGGCCTCCCCCCGGCTCCAGCGTAATCCAACAATCTACAACCTCCGGCATGGGGAGGCGCAGCGGAGGGAGAAAAGGTGGTGAGAGACGGGGAGAAAGAGTCGTGGGGGCCGGCAGGAGTGGATTGACAGCAAGAAAGGGGTGAAATTACAGCAAGAGATGGAGCGAATGAAAGAGGAGGGGAGAAATCAGGCAAGAAGGGCTGGAAGGAGAAGAGGGACGCACGTGGTGGCAGATAGTGAGCAGTGGAGGGAAAGTCTCATTTCATCTCAGGGTATTTGCAAGTGAATAAAGTGACCAGTGTGGTGGGGAAAGACTTTGTACGTGTGGAGGTGGCCGGCGGCGCAGGATCCTTGGATCACTGACCAGCGAAGGAGAAAAAAATCACCTTCCCTCTCATGCCGGCAAACCTGCCCCAATGCATTTTAATGAGCCGGCGCTGTACACGGCTGGATGTGCGGAGGGATTTATGGGCGTGAAAGAGCAACCTTTAAACTGCATTATATTCCACCGCTTGCCCAGTCACAGTCAAAGCAATTAGTTTTCCAAATTGGCATTAAAAGCTCCTGAAAAATTAAGTGCACGCCAATACACACAAAAAGTGCAGCAGATTAGTCATGGTCTCGCAGATCTGATCCCTGTTTAGCAGCGGGCGAGGAAACAGTGTTTCATTGACGCAATGATGGAATGAATGCAGCAAACTGCCTGGATCCTTATGCTGTTGTCATTTGGTTTTCATTATATCGCCTGTTTCCGTGTCACGTACTCCGCTGCAGGCACAAGCTCCCAAAGTTCTGCGCTCCTCCACTATTTGTGGCTCATGGAGAACTTAGCTTTTTTCCCCACTCGACAGCCCTTTGACTCTCCTTAATCTTCCTGACAGAGTAATTTGGTGTGTTGTACAGCTCTAAAAATACAGATGAAGGCTGTTGTCACCCACCGAGCCAGATGGTCAAAAGGTTGGACTTCTCCATCGGTTCAATATGTTTTTCTTTCTCCCTTCCAACCTGTCCCTTTCAATACGTCGTCTTTCTCATTTGGCAGGTCATTCTTCTTTACCGCTGGTCCCCCCCCCGTCCCTGCTGGCCTCCCCACCGTCTTTGTCTCTTTGAAGACCTGACTGGTTAGTGCCCCAGCCAATCTATCAGCGAATGCTTGACTGGACCCCTCAGAAAAAGGCAGGGGCTCCCTCTTTGTCGGGGCGGGCTGCAGAGAGGGTGGCATTCAGGCCCATTGAACAACACCCTCCATCACTGCGGCCGAGCAGGGGAGGATAATTGGCAGAACGAATTGAAGCTATAGGACTAATAGAGGGCTTCTGTCTGCCTTTAAAGTCTGTTAAGGTGGTGGACGTCTGGAAGACAAGTCTCCGCACAAAGGCGCCGATCCGCCGTAGAAATAGATTGGATACAGTTGTGTTCTGCGTGTCCTGGACTTTGGTTTCATGGTACTATGCAGAGTGTGGCAGGGACACGGTGCTGTCACGCATAGGCCCAAGTACGCCTACTCTTAAGTCTGAGCGCTGTAGGTCTGCAAAGGTCGCGCCTCGTTCCGTCACCTCCAAGTACCTCTTAGCAGAACTTACAACAGGCGGGTTTCATGAGGAAAGCAGATTTCATGGCGATTGGACTCACAAATCCTCTCGGGAAGCATGTCGTCACAGTTACTAATTCATTAGTAGCCCATTAACCCTCCGTCATTTCCCCTAAATAATCACGTGACTTGTGTTTTTTCATCAATTTAAGAGAAAACAGCTTTTACGTAGTCTATATAGTTTAAGCTACGCCCATTGTTACACTGAGCAGGGCCTGGAAATGGACTTTTGAATGACTGTGATCCACATGAAAACAAAGCTCCCTTGTTTTCTGCTTAAGCCGACACATGTACAACAAGTAGCAATTATATTTTTCAGCAACATGACACGAGCTAAACGTGCCTGTGGCCGTTCCCCAGCCTCACAGTGACGTCTTCAGATGCGTTATTTTGTCTAAAGGACAGCTCGAAACTCAACAATATTCAAATGACAGCGCTTTAAAACCGAGGTGAAAGGCTGCAAATGGAAGATGGGCCGTTGTTTTTATCGTTGTAATGGCTTTTGCTCGTCTGTCAAACCGTCAGATCAGCTGTCATTTGAGTTAATTGGTCACATTTGCTGTTGATGGCGTCGTAAATGCGCTGTGGGCATCAGATGCTTGATTTTGAAGACATTTGTTTAATGTTAATTATCTAATGGTCACTGTGGGTTTGCTGTGTTCTGCAGACGTTTTGGGATTTGGGTTTTCTCTGCTGTTCCTGTGTTTCTTGCTTCCAGACCTGCTACTGAAAACACATTTTCCAACAGCTATAACTAACGCAACAATTCCGAGGCCTCGCTCCGTCAGAATCCGTGAGTCCAGCTAAGTTTCAAAGCGACTCAGCTGTGTCGCAGATTCACTTCAGAGCTCTGTAATGACACAAAGCTGAGAATCTCTCTCAGGATTAAAAGGTAAATAAGACTTTAGGAGGTAATTAAAATGACTAGAAGAGTTGGGTACCTGATGAAAACACAGCCCAGGGAGGTAAACTACCCGCTCGCTGCCCATCGCTCTGCACCTCACTCAAAACGCAACAGCCTTCGCACAGAACAACCTAAACAACGTTCAACCAGCCGCATGCAGCGCATCACTTCACCACCACAGCCACCACTGGGGAAAGCATGAAAGAGGGTTAGGTTTCAGAAGAACGAGATGAGAGAGCGCCAGCGAGAGGGAGCAAAGCCTCCATGTCATCTAAGATAAGAGGAGCAGCTCTCTTCGCTTCTGCTCAAGATTAAAAATGGCATGGAGCAGAACAAGCCTGAGTACAAAGAGCTCTTCTGTGTCTTTGGGGTGTGCAGTCAAGCCTTTTCATGTCTGAGCTTGGCTACAGGTCGAAACAAAGGGAAATTAGATGGGGAAGTCGTGGCGTCTTGGTTGAGGTAGATGCACATATAAAAGGAGGATTTGTGTGCACACGCCAGGTTCACAACTCAAGCAGTAACCTTTACAGTAATTGGTGGAAAAACAAAACAAAGATGTTTGGCCTTAATTGTGAGACATCAGAATTGGCACAGGGTCGAAAGAGTGAACCGTGACATTAGCCGCCCGCCCGGCCTCCTCTGACTTCCTGCTCTGTGTGCGCTTTAGTCCAAGACAAGCTGTGTCTTTCAAGATCCCATTTTCCTAGTGACCTTTTCACCATCTCTGCCGCTCATGTCTGAGCCACGCCACCTCTGCAGGGTATTGACTTTCACTCCGGAACGCTAAACTTTGCCATCCGCGCGCCGCCAGTTGCCAATCCTCCACTGTGACAAGGGGGAGGCATTCTGCTCGGGATAAAGGGCTCCCCGGGCTGTTTGATGCCGTATTCCAGCAGGGATAGGCAGGGACTTGGCCTTGACGAGCTGACAGGAGCCGAGGAGACACGGGGCCTTGGAGCAGCAGGACAACAAACCCAAGGAACAGCCTGCCTTGCTCTGATATTTACCCCTCCCGTTCCTGTCATTCCTCATCACCTTCCTCTCCTGCTCTGTCCCCGCGACCCCGTCTCGGCTGCTCAATTAAGGCGGAGCACATAGGTTGTGTCCGATGCGAGCAACAGCAACATAAGACGGCTAAATTATGAATGTTATCCATCTGCAAAGTTATTCCTGCTTAATTATTTACGTGTAGCCGGCAAAAATGGATGTAGGAGCAAGAGAGGAAAACTTGTTTTTCCAAATGAAAAATAACAGCATCCCGGAGTATTTTATTCGCGCAGTGGGAGCTTTCGGGAAGTTTTTTGTAAACTCAAGCATGAAAACTGTTTTTTTCTGAACCTAATTAACCTAAAATAAACTGACGGGCACGGAATCTCTGTTGGAAAAGGCCTCGTGCCCCGGTAGCAACTGCACACGTCTCGTATCAGCAGGTCTGACTCAGTCTAATTCCCTACCCCCACCTCCCACAGTCAACAGAATAACAATCAGGGAGCGCGCGCCGTCACACGCTTGGTATGCACAGGCAGCCACGTCTAACCAGAAACAAACACGCGGGATAAATGTCTCCTTTGTTGGCTTCTGTGTGTTTGTTCCACGCTGATCCAGTGATCAGAGGAAGAAATAGTTCAGCGGGGGTTTAAACAATACCATCCGCCGCTCGTCTTCCACCTCCAAACAAACCTGGCTTATCGCAGTGGCAGTAGCGGCTCCTTTCAAAGCTGTGGTGCGCGAGAAAAGTTGCCGTTTTCTTTTCCAGCTACGCAAACACGATAAATCTCAGGGCAGGACTTACAGGAGGCTGTTGTTATGTTAACCTAAGACGCTGGGGTTGTTCAGCTCTGCGTGAAGCCGCTGCCCAACCCTGGCTTCTACTCGTTAACTGCTGGTGCATGAAAAAATCAATTAGGAAAGTTATGAAGTCCTCGCTCACCTGCAAGTCTGTAACATCATGCTTGGTCAAGCTGTGTTGGGGAAAACACATTTTCCCTGTCACCTGGCAACTAGAAGCTTCAAAGGGTCTGTTGATCTCAGCAGGTCTCGCATCTACAAAACATTTGCCTCGTTTTTAATCTAATAAACATCCACACTGGGGTCAAATAAATCATGGCGGTTAGATTGTGAAGCCTTTTCCTAAAGTGATGACTTGCTCTTACAGCGATTGCGTTGAACGGTCCCATGTTGGTGAAATCACAGCGAAGAGGTGCACGTGTGTGTTTTATCTGTGTGAGTGGTTTTGGAAGGACAAAGAACGGAGTATTAGCATAGAACACGCTGTATTAACATAAGAGCTTGGAGGAGGTGCATACCTGCATAATAACACGAGCATCATCCCACATGAAGGGAATCTGCTTCAGATCAGTCGGATGTTAGGAGACGGGCTTTCAGAAACTGCCGACTAAGGCGTTGTCACATTTAGTGTAACAGAGATTTACCCACACTTGGACCCGTCATGCTCCTGATAAAGATACTAAATAAACGTCATTTTCTTACTCCAGTGAGACTTAATGCAGGTATAACATTTCTGTCTGCATCCGACCTCGAACAACAGTGAATATCTGTAGCCCTGCAGACTAGAAAAACTTTCAGTTCACATAATCACTCGTGGGTTTTACATATAAGATCTGCTTAGAAACCAGCTTGATTGTTTTTATTAATATTCACACAGTGATATTGCACCAAAGCGTAAAAATGAGCTTTAAACCATTTTCCTTGAACACATTACACCAGTGAATTTAACAAGCTTTTAAATTAGTTCATTTTAATTCCCACTGTGTTGAAAATAGCACAAGGTTATTAAACTATTAACTCTTTATGTGTGTCTTATTAAACTGTGAGCTGACTGCATAGTGTGTAATGCTGATAGAACAGCTTTTAATTCAGTGTAAATCTGGAACCTGTTGGTTGATTTTATCTTCCTTTTTTTTGGCAGACTGAAGTGAAATCATTGCTCTGCCTGTGAGTCGGAGCTGCTGAATCCAGAGGCGTCTGAGAAACGTCACCATCACTTATTTCTCATTTGTGTGCTGGATAGACAAAGGAGAATGTTAATACCTCATTTACGAAGCTGACAAAAACTATCCCAAGAATGTGGAAACATTTGGTACTAATGGAAGCGGAGGAAAACGGGCCAGCGCTCCTAAAGTCGGAATTAATTGCCATCACTGCTGCGGCTGCTGTGAACGTTTCTGACGATGTGACACTTCTGGGGCTGATCTGGGCATTATCTGCGTGGAAATTAAACCAGAACTCATTCCCCATGCACAAAATAGGATAATGTGGCACATCCATATCCACCAAACTGACATCTGCAAAGAGAGTAGAGACGCGGTCGCCAGGAACTCAACATACATCTGACATCGAGTATTTGAGCACAGTATCAGTTAGAGTCAAACTGCTTTAAAGTCAGGGACCCAGTAACCTGTCGTGCCTGGCAACCTCCTTCGTGTTCAGAGAACGAAACAAATAAACATTGTAATTAACAGCTTTAACATGTTTTCTTTAAAAACATATATTAGCATGCTGGTGGCTTTGTGATGCTGTGGGGCTGCCTTACTTCCTCCAGCACTGGAAACCTGTCCAGCTGAAAGGCAAATACATACGGACACAATGTGAGACAACTGGATGCTCTCTGTCGCTGGCCCTTCCAACAAAATGACCCCAAGCTCAAGTCAAAGCCCAGCAGCTTCTTCTGCAAAAGACCCTGGAAGATGAGCTAAGATAAACCAGCTGAAGCTGTAGAGTGAGATTTTAAGTTCCAGTACCTCATCACAGCTTCGCCCACCAAGGTTCACCTTAATCAATTCGATTATTTCTGCTTCTGGAGCAGCTATGTCTACTCGCCCTTACGTCCATCAACAGCCATGTGTGCTGTCGAAGCGTCCTTGAGCCAGACGCTGAATCCCGACCTGCTCATTCATGAAATATACAGGAAATGACTGGGGGCTCGGAGGGATTTCATTATCTCCATTGCTGACATTATGAAGCTTGAAACAAAAGAACAATGCCAAAGCAGAAGTGCTGCTTTCTGTCCCGAAGGGGCGCAGGAGTTTTCAGCCGAACGGATACAAGGACAACTGAACCTTGTGTACGGAGCACGCCAGAATACGTTCAGTGGCATAATGCGAGGTGACGCGCCAGCAGAGATGAGAGGAGAAACAATTGACAGAGCTTTTGTTACATCTTTAATTAGAGGCCTTGTGTTCGTCTTGTTCAGATGAGGGGCCGTGGGGAGAGACAGCACTCTCAGTCTGATCCGCGCTTGTGTCTATGAAATGAATAGTCTGGCCTCCCATCTCCCCAGGACTGTCCTCCTCTGACAGAACATACAGAGATGGAGGGTAAAGTATATGCTGTAGCTTATGATAAGTAGCTGCTTCGGTGCATTTTGCATTAAACACGTGCGTCATCTCATCACGCAGCGCAGGAGGCGAGGACATCTGCAGTGTGTCGTGTACCTGGGAAGCGAGGAGGGACGAGGCTCTGCTGTTTAAACATGCCCAGCTCCCCCAGACATGCCTGGCAGGTACAGGTACGGGCTCCGTGAGATCAACGGCTGTGTCAAAGGAGATGATCCGCAGCTAATATACAGTTGTCTGACCCTGTTACCTTCAGCGACAGGCTCAGGCTGTTGCTTCCCTGGAGAGCGTCTCCAGTCTTCAGAGGAAATTTAGCGTTGGCTTTAAACTGCTCGGCATCTCTGCTGATGCTCACTGCATGCGGTTGCATGTTCACGTCGATGTGACAGCCAGAAACTGAGATCATGGGTTTGATCTGTGAACGGAGTCGGGCTGAATTAATACGATAATCTACCCTGACTCCGTCCCCCGGCCTGTCAGCTTGTTTTGCAGTCCAGGGCGCTGGCTGCTGTTTCTAATAGGATGTTTTTAATACATGTCTTTGCAATTTAACATAAACATTTAATAAGTGATTTGTTTTTCAGTTTTCCAATTATTGATTCTACCTGATGATTTTTTTATATTCATGTTTGCACAAGATTTTAATAAAGGCATCGTCTCAAACATCAGGTGTCCAACAACTCACCTCTAATTAATTTTAGTCACTTGGAGGCGACACAACAAGTGATCAAAACAAAGTGTCTCAACAAGCAACTAACATATGCACAGATATTGTTGCCACTGTGTGGGATTCCTCTCTTCCCTTTGCATCGGGTCATTGTCACCCCGTCTCCTTTCTGTCTCCCCGTCTCCGGCTGCTAGATCTCATTACGTTGCCTTCTCACCGAGCCACATTGAAACCGGCTCCACACAAAGAGGCATTGTCAGAAGACCCGTCCTCGGTCCCTGTCAAGCTCTCATCCGGCCTGATGGAGCACAAGGTGTCTGTGTCGGGATCTTGTTACGAGAGTTATGATCTATTCATAACAGCCTGTGCTGTGATGTGCTTCACAGGTAGATTTTCTGCTGGTGCTGACAGATAAGTGGGTTTTTGCCTTCGAGCAGAAGTCGCCACATATCGAGCCCTGAGTCAGGCACATGCTCACGTGCAGAGTTAGATGCTGTGATACGTCCTATGAGGGTGGAAAGGGTTGTAATGGACTACTACCGCTGCTCATAGATGACGTTTGGGAACTATGTGCACCACTTAGCTATCGGTTGCTTCCGTACAGCTTTTCCAGTGTCTGCACTAACGCCATTACCACTACGATCTGACCTCTACAGTTACCACCGTCTGCAGCCGTGACCTGAAGCCTAGGCCTCGTCTCTATGCAGGTAGCTGTGAGGGACACTAGGCTCCACGCCGCTGATGCTGTGCTCTCTCTTTAGGTTTAGGTACATAGATGTGGACGGGTTAAGAAGAAAGCGGCGTCTGGTGACATGATGCCAGACTGGCCACTTTGAATTATGTATAAAGCCCCATTTATCATGCACTGTGTGTTCTGACACCTGCTGATCACTGCCAGCGGGCCCTGTCCGCCGCAGCATGGTGTACACACTCGCAATTACCTCAGAAGGATGAATTGCATAAATATTTTTGCATATTTTGTAAAAACTAGTGAAAATACATCTAATAAACAACATTAGCAAACCTACATTTGCCAGCCGTCCATTATGGTCCCTGCAGCGGCGTGAATTACAAGAGGACGTTCACACCAGGCAGGCGGTTGGACGGACTTTAGGTTTTATTGCTCGCTACCTCAGTCCCAGTATTAACGCGCAGCCTGGAGCCAGACGTGCACGTGCAGAGAGCAAAGGTCAAAGCGGGCGCGAGGCAAGTAGAGGCAGGATGCGTTTAACCACAGGCGTCTATTAACTATTTGCTCCCCTGGCATCGACGAGGCTCGATGTGACTTCGTTTTAAATAGTTACGCCGGACGCGGGTTTAACGTAACGTAAGGTCGTCGGAAGGAGTTAGCTAGGTCTGCTAGCTGGGTCTGCTAACTAGCTAGGCGCTCGCTGTTTTGGGCTAAAGGCTAATCTTCAGATGCGCTTCAAAGCCTTTGCTTTGACATATTTCGCCCTGCACGTTAACAGGTCGTCTCTGTATGTGTTCGGGACTGAGGCTGACGCTGCCGCTGAGCACGGAGCTGAAGCCACGTCAGGCCCGACAGCTCAGCAGGTTGTGAAGATAACGTCACTGATGCTGTTCGTGAAGCCACTGCAGGCAGAGTCACAGTGAGTGTGTGGGCAGACAACACGTGCTGTAGTGTACATTACTACATGTTAATGTTAAACCTCGGACACGTCTCCTACGTGTTTCCATCAGGGCTCCGTGAGCCGATCGCACCTGGAGGATCGCTGCCGAAGACGACCCTCCAGCAGCAGGTAGACACACACTGCGCTCCGTTGAGTTCGGTGAGAGTCCGGTTCTGTGCCGGTGGGTGGAGGGAGGTGCTGTCTGTGAGCTAAACGAGGCGGAACACACACCACGAGCAGTTATTTTATCCACCTTTGTTGTGTTTATGTCATATAACATATTCACTGGTGTGTTTGTCCATTTCAATGTCAAGGCTGGAAAGTAATATTGTTGTTAAATGGTATTTGTGTCGCTTCTACTTTATGCTAGTTCAAGCTGTAACAAGAAAGATGTTGACGAGATTTGAGCAAGAGCTAATGTGAGTGATGGTTGGAAAAAAGCTTGAAAGAAATATATATGAAGAATCAAATTAAATAGGTTTACTTTAGATTTGTCACACCAGTTAATGTTTTGACAGGGACCAGTGCTACCAGTTTGCCTAGAAGGATGCTGGTACCTGCCCATCTTGTTAATTCTCTCTATGACGCCGCCGATAAACAATAACCACTGAGCTCTGTGTGAGCGAGACGCTCCATCCTTCCTGTTGTTGTTGTTGCTCAGTAGTCAGCAGGAGAGGACTGTGTGTTGTGGCCAGATTTCAGGTACAAATGTAGCTGCAGTGGAAAAGATTGTGGGCTGCAACAATAGAAGGTTAAGAAACAGCTCAAGGATTTTGGTGAATGATGAACTCGCAGATGCTTATTGGAATGAGAATGAATCGGATTTGTAAACAAGCACTTCAAAGAAACACATCTAACCGGTAATTCAGAATTTAAAGAAAAGCTGCACATACATTACTAAGACAACGAGCGTAGTAACATAAAAGTTCCCACAGAGGTCTGGGCGTTGTTATGAGCTGTGGCCAGCACACAGCAAAATATGTATTGGACTAGTGAAAATAGGCAGGGACAGTAACAATAGTGGGTTTTGAATTCTAGCTGAAGGTGATTGGATATTTTCTAATTCGTTGGCTTTAGTATAATCTAATGCCTGCTCTGAGAGTAATAAGCAATTTCCGCGTGTTTATCCCCACAACTCGGAGAACTAATCTGCACTCAACAGCCAGGGCCAAAAATAATGAAATTAATTGTGAGCATTAAGGCTATTCAACTGTCAGAGAAAGGTAGAAATGTAATTATCCACATTGAGACAGAAACCTCTCTGTTTCCCTTCACACTCTGCCTTTGTGTGTCTGTCTAACTATTATGCTGCTTTTCTCCCTTGCTCTTTAGTTTTTTTCCTAATGGGCAACATCACCCACTGGTGCAGATAAAAGGAACAAGAACTGTACTTTAGCGCTTGGACAGCATCCACATTGTATTTTTAATTGTTTCTGAAACCTTTCCAGTGTCTTTTTGCATGAAGTCCAGTTGTTATAGTTGAAATTCTCATGACAGGCAGAATAGCTTTCTAAATGAACACAATTGTATTAATTAGGACATCACCCCACTGCGAGATGAAAACAAGAATAAATGATTCAGTCGAGACTTGATTATAATGGAACTGTAGCGTAGCCAGCATGTTAACCCATATGATTCTGCTACATTGCACCACACTGTGCTAGGATTTCAAACGGTTGACACTTAGAATTTAGGCTACATAAGATTTCATCTGTTATTGTTGTTGGCCACTTTTCTGGTCTACATGTATTTTTCATGTGAGATCTGCGTTAATTTTAATTTAGACATAAAACAGAATATTAGTCCACTGATGATAGTTTTAATTATTTTTGACATTAAATCAATTTGTACAAGATACAATTATATTTTTTTCTAATTGCTCCGTGTTTGGTTCTTATATCAAAGCAACCAGCAGCGTGAGTCATCATCTCTGAAGATCAACAAACCATCTTTAACTGAAGAGTAAAGTGTTTGCACGGCTTTGTTAGTGTTTTAAAAGCTGCTTACACTTTGTTGTTCACTCCGTTTAGAGCTGGACTTTTAAATGACGATAGCTACAGTCTAACTACATCTATCTGTGCATTATCCTGTCAGCTTGTAAGGATGTTGGGGGGTGGAGCCAATCCCAGGTGTCACTGGACCCTGGACAGGTCAACCTAAGGGCAGTTAAATGTCTCCAATTAACCTGACTGCAGACACAGGGAGTACCTGCAATCTCCACAGTGAAAAACACCAGAGGGAATTCAGGATTCGAAGCCAGGCCCTTCTAGCTGCGAGCTGAAACAGGATTTATGTGACAGATGGAGAAAGATACTAAACTTACAGCAAATTAGTTTGATTAAACTCAAGGAAAAGATGTTTCTTTTAATTTGTGGGTTATTTGTTTGGAAGATCACATTGCTTGGAGTAATTTGATGCTGTGTTAATTGCGTTAATATGGATTACTACAGCTTTAAAAATAGACCAGATGTTAAACCGGTAAAAACCACATTGAGCAGAATTCAATCTAATACAATACAGTGATTAAAGATCCAAGCAATACCTTTTGTAAAAGCAACTGACTGCCTCAGCTCAGCTTTTTCCGTCTTGTTTGTGGTTGAGGTTGTTGTTTTCATCCTTGGTTCTGTTAACGATCACATACCCACTACGGTCAGGTAACACCGGAGAGGAGAAACCTCCTGTATTACCTACCGGTCCCTGGAGCGCAGGGCTTGGTTGTCATGGGAGACGGGATGTAGTGGCAATGGGCACTACTAGTACTGAAATTTGACTCGGTCTACTACAACTATTGTTCTCTTTCCTCACACCTTGCTGTAGTGGGAGACAGGCTCCCCGGGGATCTGGAATCTCCATTCACCAGTGTGCCAGTTCTCACGGAGTACTTCCCTCAGATTTCCTGGTACGCTCTACCTGCTACCGTACATCCTGGCTTGTCTGATCGCTCCATGTGCCCCTCCAGGTCATTGTGATCTTCTCATGCAACCAACAAATGTCTCTGGCACGTACTTCACTCAGACTCTTCTAGCTAAAAACAAAAAGAGTAAATGTGAGTGTGGTGTCGAGGAGGACCCGTGACCTGCTTGACCCTGACCAGCAGCAGCTGTGCTGGATGTGGTGTTAATGGTCTCTCAGACAGTGTGAGGGCAGCGAGCAGCGCTAATAGCGCTCTCTCACTGGTTTACTTTGCATTGTGTGCACACAGAGCAGTACATACGCTGGTGTTTCGTCTCACCTGTCAGCGTTTACTCTTTCTAGATCTTACAGTTAATAACTGGAGATAGAAGTGTGAAGAGGATCTTGTGCGGTGTATTAATAAAAATCTCTTTATATCTGCGTTCACAGGTAATTGTGGGTGTTTGTTAAATGGTATGGGCTGCCTTGTGAGCCGCGCATAATTAAATGCAAGCGTGTTGCTAAGTCATAGATAAATGGAGATAAAGAGCAGTCTTCTTTTGAACAAACTGTGAATGCAGTCTTCCATTAACGTGCGAGTGAGTGCATCCCTACAGGAAGAAAAAACTCACGGTTGTTGCTTTTGTTGCTTTTCTCTAAAGACAGAGAGAGAGAGAGCGAGAGGGTGATTGAATTAATTATGTTTTATCACCTTTTAGCTGATTGAAGTCTACTTTACTCCCTTTAGACAGCTTGTGTTTGTGTCTTCGTCTGTGCCAAATGGATCGGGCCTGTCACCCAGTGCAGGCACTGCCATCTCTGTTGTCAAAGACTTGGACTTTCAGATCTGTGTGCTGAGGCTGTGTTGTCAGTTTGGGTCTCTGCTGCTTTTGTGTTTGTCTCGTTTTTCTCAGTAATTCATCTTCCATCAAAAAAAAAGAGTCCTGAGCCTGCTGTTTATTACGCAGAGGCTGATTTGTAGGAATCATTTTAGGTTTTCTAAAGTCCTGTGTGCCTGTCAACTAAAAAAAATAAGTTGTCGAGCTTCTCTTACATAACCTAAATAAAATAGGACTAGGTTAAAAAATAGTATATGTACCGTTCTGAGCTATGACAATCCAAACCTCCAAAGGCTCAGGTAAATTCAGGCTTTTTTTGATTAATTGGCTTCTGAATCAATTTCATATAAACAGTATAGATAAATAAACTAGAAGAAGACAGTAGGTATGAGTTGTTTCTTGTGAATCTTGGAAAGGGCAGATTTTAGTTCTCTAAAGCCTTTTCAAAGCTACTGTAGTGAGTGGACCTTGAGTGAATTGTCAAACTACCTAAGGCTCGCTGTGCTTCAGCCAGCTCACTTGTTACCTGAACAATAAGCGCTGCTGCTGTTGTAGTCAATGACATTGTGTGGCTTTGTAGACATGTCCAAGGTCTTTTTTTACAACAACTTGTTTAACCTCTTTCGTTGGGATTTCACTTTTCTGCTTACAAATGTTGTAAACCGTCCTTCTTTCTCAAATTAAATTTGCAGATCGCTGGTGAAGTATTCCTCAGCGATCAAGCTAACTTAAATTACATTATGTTGTAAATCCTAAAAGATAAAAGGTGAGTATTACACTAGCACAAACTCTCATGTCCCATGCTCCACATGTAACTGAAGCAGTCCAGCTTTATAAATAATTAGCTGTGTGGTTAGCTAGCAGATTTTCCTTCAAGATTCATTTTGAACATCTTGCACAAAATTAAAGTTTCAAATTGGATTCCTAAACTGAAATGGAGCTTGTTTCCTCACACTGATCCAGTCGTTACAAGCGTCACGTAAAAGGCATCACCAGCACGTATGGTTTCATAACATCAGGCCCCAAAACAACAAAGTTTCTATTCTTGAGGCAACAATGCGAAACTATTAATAATAATAATAATAATAATAATAATAATAATAATAATACAACAAACGTATGAATAAAATTGGACATACTCTATTGGATGCAGCCTGACACTCGCATGGCTGTTTTGTTTTGCTTCAGTACATTGTTCCACATTCATCAATGTGATGAGCAGCCGTCAGCCTGCCCCTGCATGTGTTCGTCGTGGCGCTGTGGTAAACATGTCGAGACTTCCACACATCAATGCGATTGATCGGCTGATGGATCGTGCCCAGGGATGAATTACACATCGCTCATGATTGCCAAAAATTAACTAAACAGGCAGAGGATTGATCTGTGTGTAGCTAAACAAAGGGACAACAAGGATCCTCTTATCCTGGGCGAGTCCGTAAAGGAAGCGTGGTATGTGGTGAGAGATAAGATGTCAAGGGATGATAAAAAGTATGAAAAAATACATGAAACGAAATATGAAAGGCGTTACATGGATGCATGTGGTGCAGTAGAGGATGTAGGTGGGGGCAGGAAACCACCCTCATAGCTGACAAATCCCTAACTCAGGATGACACATCCCAGGCCCCAAACAACAGAATTCCTCCCTGTTCCTGTCAGTTGTTCCACATGCTGTTGTTTGACATATAGGTTCCTGGAAGACAGTGTTTACAAAAGCTGCTTGGAGCAGCTTTGTGTGCGCTGCTGCAGTCACACTTTTATTTTGAATATGACTTAGCATTTGCTTGTTTCATGTGTCACAAAGCACTTAGGCAAATAACAGCCTTCTAGCAGTAACCTACACACTGTGAGTGTACAACTTCGTCTACATTTCCTAAGCTACAACAATATAACAACGCTATAGTTTGTAAAAGTAAGAAATTAAACGTATGCGCTGATCGACACGTGATGGTTTTAGGGTATTCAGCACAGAGCTGCGGTAGATAGTCCTCCCATTTGTACTGAATCTTTCTCCTCTTTATACAGAAGACACAGGCTAACAGTTGGGTAAAAGTCATCCTACCCCTCAGGATGTTCCTCACAGATGATGTGCTGCTGCCCACCTAGCCGCATCAGCGTGGCACTCGTAATCACAGTAAAGCGAACCCTTCCAGGTATTATTATGACAATGACATTTGCCAAAAGAAGGGCAGGCAATCACAATGGATGCTTCCACTGCAGTAAAAATGATTTATGGCAGCTCTCATAGAAATGATGATCCGGAGAGGGCATGTTAGCGAACCTGGATAATAGTACCGCATGCGCGTCTCCTGTCCATTCATTGTGGAACATGGTGCAACTCAGCCCTGACTGGCTCACAAACCCTGAGCCTTCTGGCCTTCACAAAGTCCATGTCTCTGAGATAAACACTGCTATAAATAAAAGAGTACAAAGCCAATCACCTCTTTGTTTGAGGAGAAGCGCTACCTCCCCACACACGGGATCGTTTGTTTGATCAAATCTCCCTAGTTTGGTCTTGGGCCGTTGGTTTGCTGTTGGACCTGGCCTGCCTGCCGCTGGTATGTTTGTTGGGAAACAGAGCACAGGCTGTGGGTGGCATTTGCCATTAGAGGGTTTTCAGAGCGGTAGACCAGATGGCTGTCAACCCCGTGTTGATCTTGGAGCACGGTCTTGCCAAGGCTAGTACTGTCACAGTGGAATAAGAAAAATCGAGATGTTAAATGTGCGTCCTTCCCCGGGCTACTGGCTTCACCGTGCAACAGAGGGGATTATGTTTGTATCTGGCTGGGCAGGGGAGTTGTATATTCTAATGGAGCCCAGAGGGAATAGGTACTGGCACAGAGCAGGGTTTGAACAAAATGACTACAGCCCCAGTGGATGCCTCCGACTTTCTTTTTCATTTTACACTGTCACGTCCACCACTCGTCCTCTAAGGACTTTATGTTAAACAGTAAGAAATCCTTGTGATAATAGGTCACAGGTAGAACACTTAGAATTCAAAAGTCTTTACAGTAATGACCACATGTAATGTAAAAGAGGTTTTGTGCCTTCAACTCATCTTCAAATAATCAGCTTTACCCAAAACACAATTATCGGCCCGGAAAAAAACCCTTAATTGCTAATTGAAATACTTCCACTCATTTTTAGATGTTCTTTGGATGAGAGTGAATTGATTTCAGAAACTGACGTCTTCCTCAGTAGCTTAGCTCACCTTCAGAATCATTACGTGATATGCCCGTTAATTAAAAAGTCTGATTCTGGGGAAGCTTTATAGAAGTAGATTGTTTCTGACTGTGACAGAAGTTAAACTAACTGCGTGTAACAACTGTAGTGTCCTCTTCGTCCTCAGATGCTGTACTGCTGTCCAGTCAAAATGACTCTGTTACTCCTCATTTAGTCCTCTGTCCATCTCCTCCACTCACCCATGTAATAACCACACTCTCCAGGCTGAGGAGGACAGGACATCATCTTCCGTCTTGAAACTCACCGTTTCACTTAGCTCTACATTAGACACGAGCGCCCTTCTTTGCACCCTGGATAGATGCTCTGTTACTCCAGAGTCTGTCATCCAGCCTGCACCAAAGACTCCTCATGTCCCATTATGTGTAATCACACTGTTAAAAGCATTGTTTTCCGAATATTTATTATAGTTCTTCCGTACGTTTTTTGGCATCTAACTAGCCCTGCATGCTTTGAGCTACAGAAACCATTCAAACATCAAAATGTGCAACTTCTTAAGGATATGACTGCTAGTATACAACCTTTTTTTTATATCTGTCATATTTTTTTAAATAAATAAAAACAATCTTTTCATCAAACATTTCCCATAGAAATGAATGGAGGAGCCGTTTCAAGTCCTTTTCTACTTAATCCTCTTTCAACTTAAATAACTTCGACATACTTTAAGCTACAGACTAAACTATAAACCCTCCATCTGGTGTTTTGATATCTTTAATGGTTTTTGAACTGTGAAGGTTTGAGTTTTAAGTTTTAGGCGGAACTTGAGTTTTCCCATCAGTGCGTATTGTGTTAGAGAGAGTGATGTCATCGTAGAGCGTGAGACAGCGAAACTTTCGCTTCAAGGTTTCACTTGTAAATTGTCGCCACGGCCCGGTTTTCGCTCTTTTTAAACGATTCTTTCACTCAAATGTAGAGACACTTGTCGACTTGCTTACTGTGTACATGCCAAAACTTCTGAGCCATTAAAACCCTTTTATGTTGCTGCCTGACAGATCGAGCGTTTTGCATTTTCAGTCATTCGACATGAAATCCTCACAAGTTGTAAGATAAATGTTTTAGTTAAAGAATTGTTTCTTTAACTGTAATATGCAATTATTTTCATAAACTCAGCTTATTAAAAATACTTGTTCTGCTTGTAGCAATGCTGTTAAAGCTTCAGCAATGTCAGGCAAGTGTTGTTTTCCAATAATCAGTCGATTTCTATCAACAATGTCTTAGTCAGCCATGTTTTTTAAATGATTTAAATGACTTAATGTTATTTCATTATGCTTTATGTAGACATTTAAGACTTTTAACTTGTTCTGTGGGCGGCACGGTGGTGTGGTGGTTAGCGCTGTCGCCTCACAGCAAGAAGGTCCCGGGTTCGATTCCCGGAGGCGACCGGGGGCCTTTCTGTGTGGAGTTTGCATGTTCTCCCCGTGTCTGCGTGGGTTTACTCCGGGGTCTCCGGTTTCCTCCCACAGTCAAAAGACATGCAGTTAGGTCAATTGGTTGGATGCGTAAATTGCCCATAGGTGTGAGTGTGTGTATGACTGTGATTGTGTGTCTATATATGTGGCCCTGCGATGGACTGGCGATCTGTCCAGGGTGTACCCTGCCTCTCGCCCAAAGCCAGCTGGGATAGGCTCCAGCACGCCCGCGACACCCTCGGGGAAAAAGCGGAAGAAGATGGATGGAACTTGTTCTGTAGACATTCAGCTCCGTTTTAACCACTTCTATTTCTCTCAAACTACTTTAAAAGAATGTCTTAAACTCTCCAACTACTGTCACCAATTCTTGGGGAATACGTTCAGCAGTACAGCATTCACAGTGCATTTTCGTCAGGAAATGCTTGGTCTAGTTCCACATGCCATCTGCTACCAGTGACAGGGCCCATATGCAGCTGTAGCTCTAGGACCTCTCTAATGCTAACCTGGACCTCTTTACACAAGGTGTTTCCGATGCCTGAGAGGGTTGTTATTCCCCTTGGATGCTGGTTCTGACATGTCGAGTAATTTGAGTTCTGCTCAAATCTTCCATCTTCTGTCCTCTCATGTCTTGTGACTGAAGACAAGAGGAACCTTCTGGCTTTTTGTCGCTGTGCTGTTCAGCAGCCTGCATCCGTGGTGGTATGGGGGTGTGTTACAGCCTAATGTGCAGCTGCTGAAAAATATCTAGGTGTGAGAGCAGTATATGCTCCCAGTCAGATGACGGGATGTTCAGGACGGGACTTGCATATATCAGCAGGACAATGACGACAGTTTGTTTAAACAGTGTTTTTAAAATGACAAATCGGAAAGAAATCGAGATGATGGTTTATATAACGCAAAGTTGTTTATGCGTGAGCTGTATGTGATTACTTGCGTCTCTTACTTTGAGACCTGCAGAACATGACCTCGGAGCATATTCGCTCTCATACACCTCTAACCACTGCTGCTGGTCTTAAGCTCAGCGTTTCAGCTAAATTAGCATAATTTCCAGCAAGAGATCTCCAGAGTGCAACCATACCAACAAACATTTCTTAGTGCTTGAACTACCATCACCCACAACTCCCTTCGATCCAACACTTGCACACACATACACAACGTGTCCTACTCCTGTTTATCTTGTTGTTCTGCTCCAGGTAGGAAGGAGATGAAGAGGAGGTAGAGCAGATGTCAGAATTGATAGCAAGCTTATCTTAACATCATTGATTTTCACACGCTTTTACTTGGGCCAGCACAGGTTGGTTTCCTTCTCAGACGCCACAGCGCTTGACAGAATAGCTGGGAAGCTTGTCAGAATGGATAAAACTGATAAGGAGACACAAGAAGGTGTCCACCCACACTTCTCCATTCTACTAACACAATATTTCCCTTCTTCAGTACACCTTTAAAAGCAGTTAACAACAGAAAGGATACGCAGTCAGACTCGGTATGATTGTAAATGTGAAAAGAAAAGGGGGAAGAAAGCGTCAAGATTCAGTCCCACACACAGTGTTGGCAATTATTCTCCCACTGCTCTAAGTCCTCCATTTATTCTTGTTTTGTTAGCGTTTGACCTATCTGCCCGTTTAAGACACTCTATCTAGGTACATGCACGCCTACTGAAGCGTGAACGTCCTCAGAGACACACATAATAGATGAGGGGGCAAAGAGGGCATACAAATAGGATATGAGGAGGAGATTAGCACAACGAGGCATAATAGCATGGCTACTGTAATCAAGGGTTGAATTCTTATTGTTTCTTATGTCATAAAGCCTAAAAGGCAACTTTGTGACATGTTGTTTTTGGTGGCTTCATGAGCAGCCAACATGCCACTGCAACAACAAACAAATAGTTATAGATAGATAGTATTTAACGATGTTGAAATGATAATAAGCCATTCACGTTCCGTTCCATTTTGCTTTTTTTCCTGGCTCATTCGTCATTATTTCATTTAAAACACTTCAAACAGGGGCTGCGAATGAGTGAAGGTTGTTTAATTAAGTCGATCGTAGGCCAGTGAAGTTTTAGCCCAAGCTGAAGTGAGGACATCTTCACAGGAGCTAAAGATGTTTCAACTGAAGCAAACTTGTCTTCAAGGCCTAATAAGTGAAGAAGATAAGACTAGAGAGAAATAACAGAGTGTGTCTGGTACGTTTAGCGTATACATTTGTACTAATTACTCCATTACCATTCAGCTTCATCAGCTTTATATGTGATCTGATCAGAACTTTAAAAAGCAGGCTGGAGTAAATGACTAAACACTTGATGCTTTTTACATCTGCACTTAATGTTTTCTCTCATAACAGTTAAACTTTCGTGGCCTGAGGTTCTGGCCCAAAACACTATGAGCAGATTTGGCTCCATGTCGATGAAGTGAAATGGACTCCTCACCTCGAATCCAGTAACTCTTCCCACTGGCGTTCCCTCAGCTTGTTTATCATCTCTGTTCTGATGGCATATTATCAGCAGTTAAGATAAGTGTCCGTAACAAAATGTTGTTGCTGTGTGTCGTGTTTCTTCCTCCTCCCTCCCTTCAGTTTCAGACGCGTTGCCCATGTTGTCTCCAGGTGAGCGGGTCTCGACAGGGAGGCCTCCTTACACACGTATGTGCTGAAACCGTACAGACCCACAGTACGCTCACGGTTTGCTAGTTAGTTTTCCTGGTTAGCTGTTGTTTGTCCTACACTTTCCAGGTACTGTCATGTGACAGCATTCACTTAACTTGACATTCTCTAAAACTGCACAGAATACAACACGTTCAGTATAAATGCCAGCATATGGTAAGGCCGCCTGCCACCGTGAGGACGCTTAATGAAATCTCACGCCCCTGATACACATTTTCCAGCGTTTGCATCGTGCCGTGAAGTTAAAGAATTTTATAATAAGTTTCACCTCCTAAATGTGCCCAAGGCTACGAATCCATTAGTGGTTATCGCCCCCATCACGCAGGGAGAAGTGGGGCTATGTGTTAAGAAGCAGAGAGGACTAGGGTCTGTGAGGGAATGGTGGATAATGAGGGTTGCGGGGGGGCTTCTTTGCTGTGCGTAAGAGTGGCAAGACATGCTGCACAGAGAAAATCACTCAGCCACATTGTGTGGAGTAAATCAGAAAACATGGCCACCCCATCCATCTCTCTCAGCTTGACTCTGTAGGTGGTGATATTCCAGAGTGTGGTTGCGTGTGTGTGTGTGTGTGTGTGTGTTATTGTGTGGAAGGAATCGGGTGCAAGGATGAGTTTTAAAAGCCTTAAGCTTTGTTTCCTGTCTCCTGAAATTTAAAGCTCTCATGAATCACCATTACTGCCGTTTGTAGCCTGGATCCTTTTCTTTCAGTGCCTCATGGCTTATTTAGTTCCTCCGTTGGTTTTTAGTTGGCTGTGATTCATTTGATGCTTGCTGGTCAACAAAAGATCGGTTTTAACCTTGAGTGTGTCTTTGTTTCTATGTTTATCGGTGGATCAGCAACATTTATGAAGGACTAAAACTCAGCAGAAGCACTTTTTACTTTTACATTTTCTGCACTTTTGTTATAATTTACTGATTTGGTAAGCTTCAATGTACTATAAATACCTCTGCCAGTTGCCATGACTCAACTGTAAGACAACCTCACCTGGAAAGCTATTGGTGATGGCTAAGCTACCCAAGACTTTCCAGCAGCTATATGAAATGGTTGGGATCTAAGTGGTGCATGTCTTTATGAGGCGCGAGACTCTGAATGTGTAATCTAAACCTCCTTCCTGACCATGAAGTGTTACGACATCATTCCTCCACTTAAAGTATGGATATTACTCCTATCAGAGCTTTAGGATGAGGGAAAAAAGGATGCGTCATCCTATTCTGAGGCTTCTCCCTTCACGTCAGTCCTACATCTCCAGTAATTGCCGAGCAGGTCATATATGGAAAAAGATGGGGGAGGAAAAAAATAGCTTCCTCAAAAAACATGGCAGATTTAATTTGTCAGCTTGGATGAAAATTGGCCTGTGAAGAAAACAAACGACGGTTACATGGGCCGATGGTACCAATTTGTCAGGGGAAGATTGAAGAGCCAGTCCAGAGATAGTTCACATCTCCATAAATCATGTTGACAATTGACTTGAACTGCGGGAGGAGGAGGTCTCCCATAAAGCGAGTCTGAACAGGCACTGATATAGGACGTCTTTCTCCCACTGCCCAGGAATAGAATGACGGCTTGATCCATTGAGGAAGGGGCATGATGGCTGACTGAAGCACTGTCTGCACACGCCTTTAAAGCGGGATTGTTTTTCTTTAACGTCAGATGCTGCTAGGTCTGTGTTTTCTCTGTTTAATTTAATTCCTGGAGTTTTCGTAAACGACACCCGACATTTATTTAGGCCATGTGCTCGGTCACAGACGGGTCAAATCTGAATTCAGATTAAAGAAGCAAAGCAGGAAGAAATTAAAAAAAAAAAAAAGTCCTGAACTACTGGCCACTGGGAATTTTCAGTGCACTCACCACACCCATGCAAATTCCTCGAGTCCGTTTTCAGCTGAACTACATGTGATCTTGTGGCTGTTAGAAGGTTTTCTCTCGTCTTTCCTGCGTTGGCTACCTCTGTGCTGTCTTGTTGTTGTGATGCAGAAACAGGAGCAAACCAATTAAGACTTGAATAGGTATGATATTTCAGAATCTTGTGTAATGTGAGTCGTGCCCTGGTGATAGGCTCTGTAAATGTAATGCAGTGACTAAAATTAGAAGCGTAATATCGTGTAACGTCATTTAACGGTAGGGTTTGTAATGCTTCACCTGGAAAAGAACAGAACTGAAAATGCTGCGTTATTGCATCCTTTGTTGCCTCTTTGTGAACTTTTATTACTACACCCAGTTGAGTGTGAGCTTCTTCCTCACTGCTTTTCCATCGGCGGCTCACAGAGCTGTTTATGCGGGTTTCACCAGATGTTGATTCAGCCATTGAACAGATGACAGACGTAGCCAGCAGCTGAGGAGACAAATCCACAGTCCAACACTCAGCAGGCTTCCACCTCGCGTCTTCCCTGCCTGCTTTTGTTTACATGTATCTGTCCCCGTCTCATTTCCTCTTCCGTACTCATCACCATATCAGTGTTCTGACATTTTCTTTGTCGTTGCAGCTTGGCACGTTGACATGTATTGTCTACAAAAAGAACTGCACGCTCTCAGCCTTGTGTGTTTGAATAATAATCACAGACAACCAATTATAACACTGTAAAACTGCAAATTATATTTTGAGAAATGCAGCAAATGGGGGAAACAGTGCAGTGCATATCGTGTATGAGGCTGTGTAATTGTTTGGTCAGGGAATAAGCTGTACTGTTCCTCAAGAGAAGAAATTTACTTCAGTTATTCTAATAAACATTCAGACATAAAAACAAACCCACGCGGCTCCGCCAAATGTGTAAAGCTGTCGACATTGAAAAGAAACACTGGAGTGTCCACTAAACAAATAAAACACAACTCTGAAGGCTTGAACAGGTTTTTTAGTGGTAGTTCTCTCAAGATTGCTTGCTTTCAAATCCCATCGCAAAACAAAGTAATGGAAGAAACTGAAATTATTATTATTATTTCATTTTTTGGATGGTTTGACCACAGGAGAACGAACAGGAAGGGACTGAGTGTATTTACGTATAGTTCAGAATCCTAATAAGGTTTGCGCCTGCAGCCCATTTTCCTGATCTCATCTAATCTTGGAAGTAATATGTTGTCAGCTTCAGAGAAACTCCAGCCTGACTCCTCTCTGCTGAACGACTGTCTGTAATGGTTTACTATTTTTTTATAAATACATAGTATGTGGATATATATGTAGCATGTTGATGCGAGCGATGAAACACCACAGACGTGGTGGTGTCTGATGAGATGGCATATTCAGCCATCTGAAGCATCAAACTGAGGAAAATAAATTGTCAGACAGAGACCAATCTCTCAAACAACAGAGGGTTCAGTAGTGCATGATGCCGTAGAGCTACAGGACACGGGGCGTACGCGGTTCCCATTTCTGCCGAACTGTAGATCACATACAGTATAACCCTGAGCTGCATGCAGCAGGCTGCCTGGCACCTGTCAGAGACGTGTCCTGAAAGATTCCAGAAATGACTCAAGTTGACATACACCAGACAGCAAGAGGTGAGAGTGTGTACACCTCAGAAATAAATGACTACCTGCATTGTTTGAACGTCCCAGACTGACAGCTGACAGAGAAATGATATAATATTCCTCTTAAATAATCATTCGACTCCGTCTTAGCGCAGCAAAGACAATTTCCATTCGCACATGTGAAACAAGTTAATTTGGCTCTTGCTCGCTTTGCTCATTCGCCTTGAAATAAATCAAGAGAGGGAAGCGAAGCGCATTCATTATGAATGGACTCCTATTCTTGCATGTGCACTGTGCAGCCCCTCTTCTCCGTGTTCTTAATTCATATCTGCCTCTTCAAATATTTAAAGGTAGGACTTAAGAATTGAAGTGACTGCAAACACAGATCCGTGGGCCCGCATGACAAGGCGTGGTAGGTTGTTGAACAAGACAGGCACTTACTCAAACATATGGTCACAAGAGCCTGCCATCGACGTTAGGAAGGGACGCCAGGCCGGTGTGCTTCAGTCCCAGACTGACATCCCTCCATTATATGCTAATGATATATTCATACAAATGTTTGTTGGCCTACTCCTCAGTATGAGGTTCAAACTGGGGTTACTGTAACAGCTAAAGCTTTTATTATGTACTAATGTATGCTTTTAGTCTAAGCCAGTGTATTTTACAGAATTAATCAGTTTTATCGTCCAACCTTCCCAGTTTGTCTTCTTTCTTTGTGTTGTACACATGCTATTGTAGTGATGGGGTAGCGTACAATTCATTATCGCGCAGCTTAGCAAAACGTTCAGTCTCTGCCATATATGTGTCCAGCCTGAACACAGATAATGGCAGCAACCAGTTTTATAAGGAACGTCGGAAATGTAGCAGGTAGAGGGCAAATACTTTCTAACGTCCTGGTGGAGACCAAAACGGAGCTAGAGAAAATCAGAACTGAATTCATAGGTGCAGTTACCTCAACAAGCCCGAGGTTGAAATGCGTTATACTACTTTAAATAGACAAATCACTGAATATCAATTCATGGTGTCTACTTGACAAATTAGTGTCTTAGTTGTGAAATTTGTTTTAATTGACGTGTCTAGACGTGTTTCGATCTGATTTACCAGAAGCAATTACTGAGAAACCAAAGTGGTTCTCCTTCAAGTTCTCCACACGTTGGATTTCGTGGCTAGCGCCTGAGACACATAAATCTTGGGAGACATCCATCTCCTGAATGCAGCGAGCAGAGGAACTGATCCTCCCACCAGACTGGGAATTCCTGTAGATAGCTGATACTGAACTCGCTGTGGTTTCTCCCTTACTGCACATCTTCCATTCTGTCTCATCTGCTACTACCACTCCTCAGCTTAAAAAGAGGACACAGGTAATGTGATTTCAGAAGGGAGAATAATGATATCAGGAAGAGGGATGGGAGGGATGATGGCTGTTGAAGTGTGTGTGTGTTTTGAGGGGAAGGCTGCGACTGCAGTTGATGGGTAGATCTCTTTTGAACTGGGCTAGAGCGAGATCAAACAGCTTGTGAGTGTGTGGGAGTGAGGGTGTAATGGTATAGGCCCCTGCAACCACCTTGCCTCCAACACGGTGTCAGTGAGCTTGGCCCCATCAAACAGCGTCGGTGAGCAAATAACCAGGTTCTTACTCCAGTTCTGCAGCACCTAACAAGGCGCCGCGAGAAAATATGTCAGCAAAGCATATTGTGAAGCACATCTAAAATAAAATCTCAGGTTATTCAAGTGACATAGGAGGTTGTCTGTGAGTGATGCTTCGTTGTCAGTGGTTCTGCTGGACCGTGGTCGGTTACTCAGAGATTAGCTGGACATTATCTTGCTCGTCCCCAGTACAAAGCCGGTTTAATGTCATGTAAATATAGCAGGCGGTGAACAAGGGGAAGCTTCCTGTTGGCAACTTGGAGCCTCTGTGTGTGTGGTACTGTAGTAAGTAAGGTTTATTTTTATAGCTCTCACTTGTCTGAGTAAACAACCGGTTTGAACCACATGTGAGGCTCTTCTGAAGCTCCTCTTTGTCTACACTGATCTTAGGCTATCGGTCAAATGTTTCAGCTGGATTTTGAAGAATATCTCCAAACCAGTCATGTGCCGTCGATGTTGAGCCGCGTTACTTTGCTCAACATACATTAGACGACCGGTTTGGCTCTCACCTCCCCTGTAACAGAGATGTTGTGAGAGAGCTGCATTGCAGGGCCTGTGTGAAATGTGTAAGCTGTGCAGGTATATGTGTGTTTGTGTGGATAAGCAGCCAGTGCCCTGTGCCTGATTTTGTGCTTCTCTTTCATCCCTACATCTGTGGCAGGCTGCCAGGAGCCCGTATCATTTACCACACTACACCTGTTGGGATGAATTTGATACCTGGAGAAAATGGATTGGAGTTCAAAGAGGAGAATGAGGGCAGGAAACTTTTCCAGAGGTCATGTTTCATGAGCAATCTGTGTTGATGCACACATGCACTGACAAGTTACAAACAAAGAAAATACGCCTTGAAACAGTTGCAGTGCTCACGTTTAATACGTGACATCTCAAAAACAACTTTTCTTACGTTTATTAACTCTAGTTATAGTAATAACACAAATGTGTGAATTTCACTCTTTCTACATTTTACTCAAAACTATATCCTCCAGCAAAATTCCTGCATGAGTACGGTTTTGATGCACTTTCGACTGCTCAACCAACACCTGTCCTCTCTGGTTTTTAGAAAAAGTTCTAACCCAGTTACAATTGATTCTGGATTCTGCTGCCTGAACGTTGACCAGGACCAGCAGAGGAGAACATTAAACCATCTAATTATTTATACTGGATGCCTGTCAGCCTTTCATATCGATTTTTTAATGTTTTGTTTCTTAGTTCTCTTCTAATGGTCCAGCTGCACCTCTCAGGTGTTCTGGCACGAAGGCAGACGATGTGAGAGCTTTCTTGTATTGTGTATTACTCACTTGGAGCGAGAAAGCTGGATCAGTAAAACTTTTGTGGGGTTGAGCATATTACAAAGTTGACGTAGTGAGCAGTGCAACAAGCTCAGCAGTTTAGTAGTAGGTACAGTTGATGAGATTCGCCAATCACTGACCTTTCTACTGTGCAGATCGAACCTTACCCACAACTGCTCCAGCAGTTAAATCAAATTATTCTCCTGGATCTTTTTCAGTTTGAAACAGAGGTAGGTGTAGGTTGACATGCATAGGGCTGTCACAGGATCTAAACCTTAAGTATGTAAAAACGTATTCATGTTGCTATCTGTGGTGGTCCAAAGAGTGGGCAGAGTGAGAGGAGAGGAGCCTAACGCTGTGAGCTGCAGGCTACAGAAGCCTAATGGATCTGTGGATCAGATTTATGGCAGCTCATCCCTCTGTTGCTATAGGAGTAAAAAGTTGACTGGAGCACATCGACTCCAGAGACTATAATTCATTTCCAACTGCGCTCCATTTTATTTAGCCAGAGAACATTGGTGAGTATTGGGCTCCTTCTTTTTGAGCCAATAAAACGTAATCACTGTCTGCCAGGACCAAGGTCGCTCTGTATTCCTTACGCCACGCGATGATTATTTTGGCCTTCGATGAAAGTCATTCAGCCGTTTATGTTACGCCTATGCCTGGGAAATAGATTGTTAAATCTAATTTCGGCTCATAGTTTGCACTTAAACTTGAGCTGTGAGTCTTGGCGTTCGCGCTCACTGGATGTTTGAACAGGTTGACAGTGAGCACGGTTGTCCTCTTATTTTTATTTCTCTCTCAGATTGTTGAGATGTAGAGAAGATTTTGGCATTTGAACAAGTTTGTGTTTCAGTGAATTTGCTGAATTGCGTACATAATGCCTCCGAAATAGTAGAGCTGCATCAAAGCAAAAAATCTGGAGTTTATACTGTATGTATAGATCCTGAAAGCAAGGCAACACAGAGTTTTTAAATTCTTGTAGGAAAATGTTTACAGAGAATATGATCCCAGAGGCACGAATGGATAAAAAAACACGCTGTCACTGGTCTGGGGATAGAAAAACAAAACTAATCCATCCTAGCAAGTACATTACTAATTAAAATGTGTATTTTTAAGGATGCTCCTTTAACGATATTTTCATACACTGATTGTTATTTCCTGCAGCCAGATGTCATTGGACTAAAAATTACTGACGTTTGATCAAAATGTTTTTGATTGACATCGAAACTTAATTTACATGTCAGATCTTCGCTACCTTCTCCAAAATAGTTTCTGGTGAACGGGACCCGCACGTGGTGAAAAAATAGAGCAACCTGCAGTAGAAAGTAACTTGGAGCTACTTGTTCTGCTAACACGTTTAATTAGGACGGAGTTTTCTTTTCAAATCCAGTCGTTAAAAAGGTAAAAAAGAATTGAGGTCTGCACTGCTTTAATGCAACAGTTTTCCATGTGGTCGGTCTGCTCTCCTGCCTGTAGTGAGGACTAATGGGAGAGAGACTGCTGCTCGCGGATAAGCTTCATTTAGAAATTGATTGTTACGTGTGGCCTTGAACATTTGAAATTTCCTCCTGAAAACCCTGTCAGAGCAGGGGAAAAGGACTGTGGAGAATCAATTCAAATTAATTTCAGAGATGAGGTGTTTCTGTCTATTACGTTAAGCACCTTTAATTTTGAATAGACTATTGCCTGAGAGTCAGTCCTGGGGAAAAGTTCCTCCTTCAATCCAGACTTTTTCGAGAGAGTTGCAGGAGCAGCTTAATGAAATGAAAAGCTGCTTCTTCCGCTGTGTGATCAGACTCAGGCGTAAAGGAATCGGCTCCTGCTAACACACAGACAGTAGCTGAAGTTATGAGGCCGTTTACAAACAGAGGGACAACGTGGCTTGTGTTTAAAAACCTGAACATATTGGAAGGATGGTTAGTAGCGACACACGTTGATCCACCACCGGCCTGTTCTGAACTTGTGGTGCTCAGCGTTGCTTTAATACAGGATACTTGTTTGCATAACATCCATAAATACGTACTATGCGTAAGTGTTGCCCAACATGTTTCTGGCTTCCTCCTCATGATTCATGTAACAGCAATTGTCTGAAAATAGATCAGGCTGAATTTGAGAAAAATGACTGGACTAGATGCCAGTAAAACCTGCTTCTTTCTTTACTGTGTGTAATTTTTCCATTGTAGTGATTTTTCTTTGTTGACATGGCAGCATACACCTCAGGATGAGTCGGTCCATCCGCGACGCACTGTACAACCCCCAAACAATACCAAACAAAGTACTACAGGGGTTAGTGGTCACCGGTGTCTTATTCCTGACACGTTTCTGCCCCGAAGCCCGAAAATTGGATTCCCAACTTTGAACACTGCGCAGATGACGCTGCTCACCGGTGTCAGATAACCCCGGTAAGACCTGCTGCATAATGATCGAATGAGCCGAAAAAGGGGAACAACGGCCAATCTGACGTAATGCGACACCGCTGTCGGCTCAAGCGTAACATGGCAGGTGTACAAGCGTGAACACACTCCCGCTGCCGCCTGCCAGGCATGGACGTGACGTGGTGTTGTTTCCCAGACCACAACAAAGCCAGCGGGTTACTTGTTATTCCACATGCTCTGAAAGGCGCCTTCTGGTTGCCCATAAAGCCCCATCAGGTTCCAGCCCTGCAGTCATTCAATTAAGAATTTACTGGGCTATTGATTTCAGCACTAGCCAAGAGTCTCACAGGTTGGAAACAATAAGGAGCCTTTTACCAGCCTTTTACCTGAAGGGGTGATGACTTGGTCGTCAGCGTAAAGAAGGGCGTGAAAAATGTGAACTCGCACAAAAGCAAGTCTAGTGTGAAAACGTAAGGCTGCCGAGTCTCTGTTTGTCTCAGTGCGGTCAGACACAGCCAAGCTGTCTGCTTTCACGTGTGCGTACAGTTACATTGCACTATTCACTGTGCGTATCCATGAATGAAGGGCGTCAGACAAATCTAGATATAAGAAGACGTCGCTTTAAGGAGCGTGACGTACGGAAACACGGCTCAACGTTGCTTCAGACTTGCTGCACTGCTTTTAAACCTGCAGTAACTGTTCAGCCACTTGGGGGCAGCGAAATCAAGCTGCCTATTAAATGATGGCAGACTTAACTGGATGCTAATTTACACATTTAGTATGAATAGAGGAACATCTGTTGACTGGATAACTGCTCCACAATATTGTGTAGTCAAAACCAGATGATGGCAGCGAGTGAAGCCCTGAGCTGTTAATACAAAACACATTTATAGCTGCAGTAAATAAGCGGCTGTAAATGTTCTGAATAACAAATGAAGGAAACTTTGTAAATGTGTCTGGTTTCAGCGACAGTAAAAGTGGCTTTGTCTGATATTCTAATGTTCTTTACTAAACTTCCAGTGACCCCCAGCTGCATCTAGAGCGACCCCCTGTGGCATCCCCACATCTCAGTTTGGATGCAGCCCTGCCAAAAGCGACCCCTTTAGAAGGAAAGCCCCCGTTTAAGAATAATACAAAATGCCTTTGATATTCACCGTGGAGCTTTACAGAATACAGCGGCTGCAAAATGCGTTGAGCTGATTATGGAGCCAATTGAGACTGTAATGAAAAGGACGGGGAGGAGCAGCCGCTGCAGAGAGAGTATCATCCAGAGCGAGAAAAGGAGCGTACGAGAGTTAAGTGCGTCTAGGGCAGAGTACATGTAGACGCTTAATGAATCACAGCGCTGCACAATGAAATCTTTGTCCGTGGGGGAAGAGACAGGGGACTTGGCAGGACCTGTATCACAGCAAGGGTGAAAAATAGAAATCCCGCTGTCCCCTGTTGGCTCTCCTTCATGTCAGCTGCCTTGGAGACTAAGTTGGTTGCCAGTGAGCCCCTGCCACTTCAGTCCTCTGTCCCTCCTCCCCCTAGTTTGTTGTTTTACTCCTTAATTCTCTTTATTTCTCGGTCCGAGTCTCATTTACGGCTGCTCTCTCTCTCTGTCCTTCATGCTTCGCTGTAGCTTTTGCCATCATCACCGTGCTTCTGTGCTTTCACTCTCGTCTGCCTTTACCTTAACGTCACATCAGTGTCTCCACGTTTCTCACTTAAAGATCATAGACGAGCGCACATTGCACATTATATTTCAGTTTGCAGGAACACACATCAGGAGTGACCGCATTTCATTTCAAGCTCTTACATGCAGCATTGTAGAACTTACCTTGTAACAGGTTGCTCTGCTCATGTGCAACAGTTAAATGCATATTAGTCAAACACTGATCCTGTTGACGGTGCTTTTAATTAGAACCACTAGGTTAGTTTAACCTTTTATAAAACAAAAAACTTCTTCTTACCTATTCGAAGTCGACTTGAAGCCTCCTTTTCTGTGATTCCCTCACTTTTCTTCTCTCCTTGCCGTGTGAATTAACTATTTTTTAATTTCTCAGTCTCTCCAGCAGAGTCTCAACACTGTTTTCTGTCTTTGCAGAGAAGTCCAGCTCCCTCCCGTACGTCAGCAGAAGAAAAAAAGACCTGGCACCTCCTGATCACCTCGGCTCCCTCCTTGTTGCTCCTCCCAGCGCTCCGGGTGAGTGAAGTGCGAGACAAAGTAATCTTCAGGTGAAAAGACAGACTTCCTCCCTCCCTTTCTTTCAGCGCGCTCTCTCTCTGCTGCTTTCTCGCTCGACCTGCTCAGAGCGGAGTGGACGAGCTCGCACAGCAGCTGCCTCGCCAGCTCTCCCTCGTGTCTGAGCGCTGTGCTGTTGCTCCATCCATTCCCCTCCTTTCTCTGCCTCTCCCTCCCTCTCGCCATCCCTCTCCGCCTCATGAATGTTTAGACACGGCAATTGTAGCTGAAAGCAGCCGAATTAACCTGCAGGACTGAAAATACACAGTTTTGTTCCACTGACTTTTCCTCTCACTGTACGTAACGCTCCTAATCAGCACAATGAGCTGTTTTTAGGGCGAGTGATAGTCTTTTCACTTTGTGGTCCTTCTCTCCACTGGGTCTTATCAACAGACTGTCTAGAGCAGAAATAAAAGATTATGGTCTGTGCGATCCGGGACACCAGTCGGTTACATTAGGATGCGCTGCACACGAGAAGATGGCAGAGATGCGTATGATGAATAAGTAAATATTTACCACCCTCCTCCCTTGCTTAATTAAAGATTAATTGTCCTTAAACAAGTCTAATTTGAACTAATTGAAAATGCTGAGCCATTGGAAAACAGATAAAAATCATCTAGGTCACTTTGTGTCCCTGTCGGCTGGAGGGCGTTTCTGATGGGTTCATTGACTGGTGTCTCTTGAACGCACAGACGTCCCCGTGTCAGCCAAGCAAAGCGACAGCCAGAGCTTAAGATGTCTGACTTAAATTCGAAGTGACGTCTTAAAGCAAGCTAAGTTGGCAAAAAAGCATGAGATAAAGTCTCTAATTGAACTTGATTAAGACGTGATTATGGTCAATCCTTCTGTAGAAACGATCAGAATCTTGAAGCATTAGTCACATGCAGGGAGTTTTTTATAGATGTCACGTAGGCATCTGTTCTGCCTCTGCAGTGGTTGTAGCCGTTGGCTTTGGTTTGTTTAGTAATACTGATGCTGCATCGTGCAGGCAGAATACACTTAAAGCCGCAAAAGAAGTCACAAGAAGCAGTCACTGAGTTGAAAGTGCTATAAAGTTGCTGCAGAGCAAAAACAAGGCGTCTTTAAAATCAAAGCCGAACATATTCAGACTAGTCTGTCTCACGACTTTACAAATACACATTGTTAGAGGCGTGCGCTTAAAGATGCTGCTGTTAAGGTGGATGGAGCTGATTCTGACTGAATCCTAAAAGGCTCTGTATTGATCCGGAGGCCACGCTGTGACTAACGCGCACAGACATGTTTATTTGACGTCACACACCTGCATCATCAAAGAAATCAAAGAAACTTTAATCCAATACTGTCTTTGAAATACTGTCATTGTCTGGAGCCTGAGTCATGAATCAAATCAATAAAAAGCCTTTACGTCTACATTCAGCTGGAAGCGCTAGCAGGGTTTAACCAAACCAAGCTAAAACCAGTGCTGTGGTAGGATTCATAAACACAAGGACCAGTAATGAACACCTCTGGCTGAATGTCAGTAAAAGAAACATGAATCATTTCAAGCACTTTGGAGCTTTGAGCAATTGCCATCAAATGTTGGTAGGAATTATTTGTAAAGCTGTTTGATTTCCTGCTGTCCTCACGAGGACCAGTGTGATTATGGGAACACACCGACCATCTGCATCACGGCAAAGCACAGCACATTGCAGTTGTATAAACAAATTAGTGCAACTGTAGTGAAAGACACAAAATGGTAATGCATGGAAAATGTCTCCAGGTGTTTAAGCTAATGAAGATAAGGCGCAGAGCAAAAAAATCATACGACGCGGAGAAAAGGTTCAGTATTGCAGAGGGAGAAAAAGCTCAACTTAGATGCGGCAGCTACATTTCAATAGTGCTGCTGCTTTCATGATGGTCTTTAGACAAAGTAGTTTTCAGGTCTGGCCTGTCCCCCACACAGAGCCCGCGTGTGATTGATTTCTTCGCTTTATCCCCAGGAGATGAGAGAGTTTGCATGTCTCGCTCCCTAAACCTATAAATCACATCGATCAGCTGGGATAATAAGGCCATGCCTACACATCCCCAGAGAGCGAGATGAAAAAACAATTAGAGCAGCGTGGCAAACCGGCACCGACACAGAGATGAAACTCAAGGAAGACCTAGATAGACAATAAGAGTGAAGGCAGAAAAGGAAAAACAAGGATTGTGCTGATATGAACTGTCGACGGTGCAGAAGCAGTGTCAGGAAAGATTAAATGTGGGGCAGAGGATGTTGGTTTCTTGCTCATAATTATTTTCCACAACATTGCTGACATTTTCTTGACACGTTGACCTTCATCTTTTGACCTGTGGATTCTGTTGGAGTCATCAGAACCATATTACGCGCTGAAAGCTTCGGTTTTAGATTTTAAGTTAGATACAAAAAAAAGAAAATCCAAATTTTTTTGAAAATATCCAAAGGGCGTTTTTATTATTCGTAATTTTCTTCTTTTTAACATTTTTTCCAATGGCTTATTCTGGTACTTTTAGCATTTACCAGCTAGTATTTCCGAAATGGCAGCTTCTGTTTTGCATTTCCAAATGGCAGTATTTATTTAACATTTTTTAAATGGCTGTGTCTGTTTTGCATTTCACTAATGGCACTTTCTGTTTTGCATTTCGTTTTTCGTTTTGCTAAGCCAGGAGGTGTGGACTGAATAGTAGGGACTTGGGACTTGGTCTGGAAGCAGTTTGAGGAGCAGAGCTTGATCACAGCAGGTGCTTTAGTGGACTTTCTTTTTCTATCGTTGAAGAAGCCCGTGATAATGTTGCGGTGACTAATGCAACAATAATAACTTTTCCGAGTTGTCTTTCAAGGCACCAGTTCAGTGCAGAAAGTTTTCTGCTCATTGATGCTTAAAGGCAGGTGATTAAAGCAGGTCTTAGACAGACACTGAAACCCTGAACTTCTCTAGACATTACCCAGAGGAGCCGTGTCTGAGAATGCAAATGTCTGAGTCAGTCGTCTTGGACGTTTAATGAACATTACCCTACCAGCTCCCTAGTACAAAGCCTGAGCTCGTGAGAATACAGGAGGTCCTTGTCCAGAGACTTTACAGAGAGCGAGAAGGCATTTTAGTGAATCCACTTAGAACCGCGCCAACACAAGCTGGAAATATTTATACCTTGTGTTGCTGTGCTGCTCCTCTTTCCTTCAGGTAACCAGGGTTATATACATAACTCATGTTTTATGCGACCCGCTCTGCTTCGATGTGCTGTAAACAAAACACAGATTTCGTTGTGTGCTCTTCGTCTCATGTTGTGCCCACAGCTTGTTCCACCCAGGGAGCAGCTCTCACCAAACTGACTGTTTCTCCAAAGGATACGAATAATGTCCAGTTGTGTGCTTCATGTGTTGAAGAGCAACTCTGTAAATCGTCTGGACCTGATGTAACGGACCTCGTCCAAAGTTCACACTGTCCGTCAGAACGCAAGAACAGAACATTCAGGACGTTCAGCGTTGTTGATTTAAGTCACCTTTTTCCTTTGAGTTCAGGCGACAGATATTAAACGCTGCCATTTTATTTAGTTTAATCCACTGGTCACAGCAGTTTTCTGTTGTATGGAGAGAGAAAATGTGAAGCGCCAGATGCCCTCTGTGCTGTGGTTGATGGCCAGATTTCTAGTGAGAGCTGACAAGTGGGTAAAATCTCTGTGAAGCATCAACAGAAGTTAATGATAGAAAACAGTGAAGGGAAAACTGGAGGAAAACATGAGTGAAAGTCTTTCCTCCGTTTTTTGGTCTTCTTATCAGTTTCATGTGTGAATGACAACGAAAGCTTCCTAATTGTCAGCTATATCTCTTCCGTGTGACAGTTGCTGTTTTGTGACTAGCTGGCGGCTTGACAGTGGCTTTTGGACTGCAGTCATGCAAACTGCCATTTGTCTTGTGATGGACATGTGCAGCGGCTGCTGGACCTGGTTGTCTAATTCACCATTCAGCTCCTTGTTACTCTACTATAAGACGGACCTGGTTCAATAAAAAAGGACTGGACCTGTCAAACCAGGCTGTGTGAAGACTGAAGGCTCTTCCTTTCACACTGCAACTATATAAAAAGGTAAATGTGAAATTAGAGGAAGGAAGTGAGAGTCAAGACGATTTACAGTAGCAGTGCAGTCCACAGAACAGCTGATCCACCAAGGCGTCACATATGAAGTCGTCTTTATTGGATCAGAGCTACGGTACAAATGTAACGGTCTCGAAAAGTTTATGTAGAATAGCAAATAAAACACTTCTGTGAGAGACTGCACCGCTCTTGCGAGATGATGATACAGTCTAGCTGTGACAACAGCGGCACAAATACTTCAAATGATCTTACAGGAAAACGTTGGCACAGCCAAGGTTAATTGTGTTTCAGCATGTTGAGTGGAGGAAAATGAGCTCAGCTAATTCCTCACTTGACAGTTCGTTACTGTTCTCTCAGTTCCCACATTTTCCAGTGTCTAGTCTTGGCTTGGTAAATAATTTGAGTGGAGATCTCCTCACGTTGATGACATTGGGGGAATTCAGCGTCTTCCAGGAGGTGACGATCCAGACGACTTGAAGGAGAATCTGAGATGTATGATATGAGGTTTGCCGGGTTTGATCGTGATGGGATTCTGCAGCGAGTCACTTGATGTTCAGCTTTGTGTTGCAGAACCTGTCTGTCAACAAAGTATCTGAGCAAGAGTGAGCGAGTGTGTGTCTGTGCTTCGTTTCTTTCACATTCAAAGGAAAACATGGCAGCATAGACCTTTAGTCTGAGGCTTCACACGCTGGGCAGCCCCGATTCGATTGTGTTGTGAGGTGTATAAGTGACTCTACTTTAAATGCTAGCGTTTCGCCCATGTCACCCTTTTAATCCAATATTGTTGATTTATTATATAATCTGTATCTGATTTGTGCTGAAGATAGTAAGAAGTTTCTTTAAGTGCCTGGAACAGCGTAGGGTTTCTATGAGGAGGCATTCACGGACTGTACGGAGATTGGATTGTGCTCATCACTGGACTGAAACGCTGTAAAAATGTCCAGATTATCTATCACAATTATTCGTATATATATCGTCCACCACAGTCTGTGCTGCGACAGTCTTACCTGCATTACACACAAAAACACAAAGCTGTCGGCTGACACGCGTTGTTTTGATTGGCAGTAATGAAATGCCACAAATCTGAAGGCGGCTGTCACAAGTTTGTCGTTCGTGAACTCATGGACAACAGCTGTGGAAGTTTTCACATAAGAAAAAAGTTGCCAGGAACAACATTCGCAGAAACTTTGGGAGCACACTATGCTGCTCCAGTCTCCCTCCGCATCGTCAATGTGTTCTGACACACAACGGCTGAAAATATACAGTGTGTGTCTACGCGTTGTCTTGTTGGAGCTGCTTTAATTAGCAGTTAACCGCTGTAAATAGCATGTGAGCTAACGTCCAGGTATTCAGCAGACGAGCTCATTATTCACATGAGTCTGCTACATCTGCATTAGCAGTTTGACCAGGCGTCTATTGAGCCAGTGTTTGCATAAGCCGGTATTTTGAGGAGGATCTGGGGCCTTTCACCTCTATTCTGTCGTCATCGTGTACCGGTGCCTCACTGCTTGAACCGGACCAGGCTGTTCGTTTGCCACCTTTAGGGATTCTGTGCCACGCTGCTGTACAGTAGGTGCATCCACTGCTGAGAGCAGATAAATCGGTTTAGATTCACCTTCTGATTACCAATTAATGACGCTGCTGCCTCCTCCCAGTCATCCTCTGCCTCCCAGTGTTTTCCAAACTGGCGAGAGCAGATGTTGACCTTTGGTTTCATTTCACAGGGGGATTGGGAGAGAGATGTTGTTACTGTAGACCACTTCATCAGTTCAGCACTGTAAATACTTAATGGCTGTAAATCACACATGCACAGCGCTAGAATAAATTGCTAAAATTAACTGATTATTGCACATGTTGATGCTGGGAAGTAATTTCTGTGTTTGTGAAATACTTTATTTAAATATTTTTGCTCTGCAAATTTTAATCACCAGTGATTCAGTGGTCATTGCCTTCGCTATGTTTTTTTATTAAATTTATTATTTTTGTCCACACACTTTAATTAAGAATACGGATCAGCAAACGTGCAGTTTTGCTGGAAATGTTTCTCACTAATTGCTAGGACAGATTTCCATGTCCTACAACACATGTTGCACAAAATGTCACCAGTAAATACCAATGACAAATCCCATTATTATCTCAGACCTGCTACTGCAGCTCTTGCACATCTGTCCGTCTGGTTGAGGTAATTTGTTTACTGACATCTTTCCTTCGGCCCCGTTTGTGTCTTTCCCAGGTTTGTCGTGCCAGGATCCTGGTGCTGGGGTTCCGTGTTTCAAGGCGCAGCGGTTTTGTGGGATTAGTCTCAAATCGATTGTTGTGCATCCAGAGTGTTTTCATTTTGTTTTCAACCGACTCATGTGCCTTAATCCTGGATAATGAATCAACTTTTAAACATGGTTGGACTCCAGGAGTGAGACATGACAGTGTGTATATATGTATGTATACTGTACTGTGCTGTGTGGAGCCAGGTCACAGCTGGCCAGGCTCAGCTGGGGGCTTGCTAAGTCACGAAACGCCCCTGTGTCCAATTTGCTCCCACTGCTGTCCTCGCATTCTCCGCAGGGACAACAGTACTGTGTACGCCCGTGAACAAAATCAGCGCCCCCAACCTTTCTCCAGTGGTTTAACAGTTGCTTCCTGGATTTTCTGACGCAATAGGATTTGAGCGGAGAGCCGGTGGAAGTTGAGCTCCCCGGGGATTACCCCAGCTTGGGTTTCTGGCTTGGCTTGAGACAGAACCCTGGAGAGGTTTTGGGCTTAGTGTGTGTTGTATATGGGGAGGGCAAGTATGGTTCTGTACATCTGCCACTTTCTCCCAAGGGAATCTTCCAGAGACATTAGCCTAGTTTCCATCCATCAGGCCAGTGCTGGAGTCACGGGGGTGACTATTCTGGGACGGGAGAATGGACTGGGATGTACCGTCTCATTTAGACGTGCGCTTTCCTCTGAGGGTTAATTTTTATATTGCTTTTATCAGTCCTTTTCAGTCCCATCAGTGTTCATTGAACCACCTTATTAATTACGGCCCAAATACACATTTTATTGTTCTCATTAATCACCACCCTTAATTAAGGTATTATCAGGGCACCCATATTTATTATTAGTTATGTGCAAAATATTATAAATGCCTTGTTTTCCTATAAAAGCAAATCTTTAGTTTGTCACTATGAAACAGTAAATCCGACAATATGTGTCTGTTTAACTAAAGATTGCTTTTATTACAACTAATGACAATTGTCAATAGGCAGCTGCTCTGATCACATCCTTTTATTACATCTCTTCACGTAGGTTTATTACTGTGAAAAGTCACGCACAAGGAAATTATTGTAAGATCGTCCTGGAAGCAGCAGAGAAGACAAAGTGTTAAATCAATGTGTTGTTGCTTCAAATAAAGTGATGTGAAGTCTGTGCTCATAACATAATCAATGTCTGAAATATGTATAAAAGAATATATGTGATCTCAAACATTATAAAATGAATTGTACGTTGATAATATTAGTATTATCTGTGATAGTGTCTGGTGGATATTTTACTCAATTCCATGTGGTCATCGTAAGCGAGGTTGTGAACAAATTATAGTGTCATGTTCGGGTAAAGTTGGCACAGATGGACAGTGCAGCTCTGGAAGATTTTCATATGATACTAAATGTCTGTCTTTGGCTGCTGGGCTTCACAGTTTAAAAATGCAGTGTAGAATTATTACTGGATCGTGACGCAGGGCTGATTTTGTGAAGAAAACTAGGAAGGGTTAGACGTTTGTGTGCGTCAGGTGTGAGTGTACAGTAGGACGTGGCGTGAAAGCAAACGTTCCCCTCGTACGGTGTCAGTATTCACTGTAATTACTCCCCCAGAGGAAGTTTTTATTTGATGCAAAAAGGCAAAGAATTTACGTTTTTCTTCTTCTTCCAGTAATTATTTGTAAACTCCCTCTCACTTCTCCTTCCCATTGTGGAAGATTGGCAGGGGAAGTGAAGTGGCTCTTATTCTAATGCCCTGCAACATTTCCAAGTGATGCCTGAATCTTTAGCAATTAGAATGAATGTCAACCAGAGATGAGGATGAGACAAAAAAGAACTGCTAATTGAAAACATAAAAAGATTCCTCAATTATTTCTGGAACGAGACACATGAAAAAGGTTGTGGACAGAAATAATTTGAATAGTTTGCATCATTAAGCACGGGAAAGGCATGAGCGCTGCACACACTGTCTCAGTCGAAGCCAACACCTCCTCTGTATATGTTGGTCTCATCTACGTCGTACATTGTACCTTCAATATACAGGAACTCATCAATAGACACAGCACAATATCACATTTACCTCATTTCCCCTGAAAATCAGGCGAGAACCATTTCAAGGTGCTGCTCTGATGGCACAATGCGAAGCGTCTCCTGGACCCACTGTGATTCACAGCCAGCCGGAGAAAAGCGGCGCACCCCAACTGTTAAGAATGCAATCCATAAAAAGCAATCTTCTTATATCTTCCATTACTTGTCTGAGCAGAGGAGGCGGTCATCTGTGGAAGAAAACAAAATGACTGCACACATGCAGTGAGTCTGCAGACATCAGATTGTGCGGCGCGGGCACGCACCGCTCAGCTGTTGTAAACTGTGCCGGAGAGACACAACAAAAGTCCTGTGATGACTTCCAGCCCTGTGGAGTTTGTCAGAAACGCATAGATCTTATAAACAAATCAGAAATGTGCGACTGGACAGTATTTATATTAGTTTTTAAGCTGAGCAGAAACAGATGCATGTGACCTGTGAGGTCACATGCATCTGTCACAGGTGACCTTTCACGGAAAGGAGTAATCAGGTTGTTTTTTTTTTCTTTTGGATTCGGCTGACATTTTCTCGTATCAGTCAGATAGCTTTTGACATAAAAGGCAAGGGAACATCTGCAGGGACCTTTTCCACTGTTGTAGAAGGACTAAAATGAATAATATGCAGAGGAAGCTGTGGGTCTTTTTAATGTGCAAATACAAGAAGATCTGCGACCCGTCTTTGCAGACTTTCACAATTCACTGTAGAGACATCATAATAACAATGTTCCTCTAAGACAAACAAAAGAAGGAGCAGAGGCAGCTTCTAGTATGCAGCCACTTGTCTTATTTATTAGCACATGCTTCAAGTGTCCCCAGAAAGAGGAAAATGAGCGAGAATAAAAAACGAGGTGGATAAACTACTTACCTTTGTTGAGAATGAGAAAGAAACAACTAGGAATGAAAAAGCACTATCAAGAGGGCGGTGACGCTCAAACAACAACCTTCTACAAAGCCAGAAAGCCTCCAGTCGTTTCGACAACCTGCTGTGTTTCCCCTTAAAGTAGGAACGGCGACTCTATAGCTGGTGCTCATCGGCAAATGTGTTGAATACATTTCTCTGGAAGTATGTTCCTATGCACTGAGCTTTAGTGGCCATATCTTGTATTTGCTTTATTCAGAGATGAAGCGTGAGAAATGATTTGACTGAAGTCATCTCTATTCTGAGGCTCATGAATGCCTTTAAATCAAGTTCTTGTTTTTCCAAATCGGTACAATCAAGGCAGTGAAAGCTAAATGATGTCTTTCCCTATAATTATTATGTATTTACTCATTCTGGTAAGTGATTAGTTGATGAATCGGCAGGATGACGGTGCAGGAGTCGGTTTTGACTTTTTGCTCTTCGTTTTACATGAATAAATTAATGAATGAATGGGCATTTTTCTTGCCGTGCAGAAATATTGTCTGCCCAAACACAGCATAACCTTTGTGCTTTGAGCAGTATCTCTGTTCCCTGCAGAGCTGCGGTTCGCTGCCCTGAGCTGCCCTTAGCTGGAAACCTCTGCTTTGCTTTACATTGTAAAAACATTTGTAGGACTGTAGATTTAGGCTCATAAATGCCGTTTATGTCAAATGGCAAATACAGTGAAAACATGAAAGGCGTGGGGCAGATCTCAAGGTCACATCAGGCCTACCTGTGATGAAGCAAGCGCTAAGCAAAGTAACTCACAGGAGAGAGACTATTTGCCTCGGAGCTGAAAAGCTGCAGTGTAATGATCCTGCCAACGAAATCTCTTCTCAGATAAATCCAGGCTCCAGATGAGTCCAGGCTGTCGGGATGCACGCACATCCTTGCTCCATGCTGGGGGAGGTTAATGTAAGATGACGAGGTGCCTGGACTGAAAGGGGAGCTTCTTGGGGTATATCTGGCCTTTTAGTGATAACCGGCTGTGCCACCTTGCACCGAACATCCACCAGGAACTTGGTGACGCAGACTCCAAGCACCACAGGAAAATACTTTGTGTTTGTGAAAGTGAGATGAGCAATTCAAGAGGATAATGTTTATAGCACAATCAATTGAAGACAGTGCTGTGAAATGCTCTGGCAAGTGGAGAAGAGGAAGGTGCTTCGTCCATAAGGACATGAAAATGCACATTGAGTGCAATTTTCCTGTGCAGCTCTGGTGCGTGAGCCTGCCAAGGTTTGGCTGAAATGAGCAATTAAGAAAGTAGAACGAAATACATTAAGCTGATCTTTAAATGTTCAAGTGCCCTCAGATGCAGTTCCTCTGTTAGACACTAAACTGTGCTCGTGTAAGCAGGGGAACCTCTCCGAGGGTTCATGAGCTGATACGCTCCTTCAGCTTTTAAAGTCGGTGTTTGTGGGGATATTAAAGCAGCACTAATTGCTTTCATGCTTTTTGTCTTGCTACTTTTTTTTTTTGCCAGCGTGTGAATGCGACAGAAGGTATCACTTGCTATTTGACCTGTGGAAATGTTTCACAGTATTGTTGGAAGAAAAACGGAGTCTGACAGAAAGACGTGTTTGACTAGTGTCATGAAGACGCTGTGTGTTCTTTAAAACGGTGAAATGGCCTCTTTAAGCCTCAGGGGAGACAGTACAGGCCGCAAACCAACACATCCACTAACTGTTGCTTATCTTTACCAGGATACTCAGAAGCAAAGGATCCTCACTTATAGTTTCAGCCGCCTCTACTTATTGTATGGACTTGTATTGACAGCGGCTTTGTTTTTATGGAGAACGTGCTGCTGAAGGTCCACACAGTCAAGGTGAAGGATCTGGCTCGTCACACAATGGCTTAACACCCAGTGTAATTAAAGTAGTTTATTCAAATTATGAAAGCTTTTACTGCTTTTGTTTGGTTCAGTTGATTACAGCCAACAGCTCTGTCAAGGACCCGAAATTTAGCGTAATAGTGAGGAAGGCTGCTTGAATTCAGGATTTTTCTTCACGGCCACATTTCTTTAAAGGATCCTTATTGTACACGTAATTTCTGCTTCCACCACCAAAGCCATATTCTTGATATAGAGGTGCTAAAAGGGTTAAATTGCTTTGATTAGTTTGTATGTGACCATTCACGATAACCGTTCGATTTCACCTGGTCTGTTGTCCTTCATCGTACCAAGGAATCTCATCCTTGGCCTTTTGCTTCCTCTCTTGTCTGGCATCTTTTTCCTCAGCATTCTGTCATTTTGTCATTTTATCTTGAGGTAGTGAAGCCAGACAATTAATGAATTCATTCATTCACTCATTAATTCAACACTCCAACTTATCAATTTCATCTTGTGTTAAAGCAAACTAGCTTGTTTTGATATATTTTAAAATTATCTGTCAAACTACCTCAAACAGAGCCACAAAAAGAAAATTGAATAGGTTTCATTTATCTGGATGGGTGTGTTTGAACCACTTGATTCAAAGTCACTTGAATGTCACCTTAACAGAAAGGAAAGCCTTTATTTAAAACATCAGGTGGTCCGAGAAGTCGCTCCGGCACATCTTTCAGTGGAGAAGCTATTTACTGTCCTCGCTGAGACAGATTTTCATCAGCCTGTTGCCCTGCCAAAACTGTGAAGGATAATTTCCCTTAATTACACACAAAGGAAGCCTTGAGACTGACTCTTCATTTCTCTCAGTCTAATGACCCTTTGGTGAGAATTTTCCGTCTTCATTGGCGTCGTAAGTTCAAACGGGCATCTTCATAAAACATTTTGATAAATGTACGTTGCTTCCGCTTCTTTGGACACTGCAGACAAACCTTGGTGAGTTTATTATTTCTTCATGAATTCAATTTGCACAGCCTGCAAATCTTTAACTGACGGACAGAAGAGTGGAAGAAGGAAGCGTTGGGTTGCAGTGGAACTCAGCCGAGACCTCATCAGTCTATGATGTGACAACGTGTATTTCCTTAAATCTCTTTAATTAGAGTTTGAATATTCGTCCCTTTGCTCTGCCTGGACACTGTAAACTGCACGGAGTAGGCAAGAAATGAATTCAGAAAGTAAACATATTTCCATATAAAGCAAAAATAGGCCATATCCATAAAAGCACAGAGCAGTGTCTGAGCGTGCGTGTGATTGCCTCAACAACGTGTAGCGCATTTGCATATTGAGTGGTATTCTATTATAACATCTAGTGTTGGAGGCCTGTGTCTAATGCTTTGTACTCACACCAGTTCCCCACACACATGCATAATGCAAGCGTGTACTGATACGGCCTTATATGTGGCGCACCTTGACGAAGAGGCCGCATTTGGTTTTAAATGGCGAAAGGAGCAGAATGTTAAAAAGAAAAGCGTGAAAAGCTGCTCACACTGCAGAATGTGGAGTCCAAAGAATCAACACAGTCGCGTCTATACGTCGCTGTGCGTCTGCATCTGAAGCCGATGCCAAGTCCTCTGTGCTGTGGTGAGCTCTGCAGCCTGCTGCCACGGGAAACTTTTAATTATGTTGAGAATCGGCTTGCAGCGTAATGAACAGTCACTGCTGCTGAATGCCACCTGCTGTGCTGCTTTTAGTCCCATACTGTATAATTGTTAATTTGTTATTTACTGTCTGAAACGTCTCCACAACTGCTTGATGGGTTGTTCAACATTTCATGTAGATATTCATAGCTGCATGATGACCCATCTAGCCCATAATGCTAATTAGACGCCAACATTTGCTTTATGCTTCACTACCATAGCAGCAAATATTCTTTTTCTATCCATTCTCTTATTCTCAGTATTGTTGCTATGTGTGAGTCATGGAGATGAGTCCTGTGAAGTGAGGCTTATGGTTCCGCCGTCTCCAGATGTTGAACGTCACATCGCTACCGTTCTGTGCTTTACACCTGTTTACTGTAGTTTCACTCCCTCCGTCTGGGCTTTTAAAGGCTGTTGTAAACTCACTCTGCATTAATGGACAGCAGTTTTACAACACCGGCTGGTGAAATAAAAGTCTGTTAAAACACTGCGCCGCTGGGAAAAGGAGACGAATTACGACGTCTTAGGCTTCCGACTGAAGATTTTGATGCCTTGGCTAAACAGGGTGAAAGATTCTGGTAGCCGAGGGCAACGGAGAGCTAAACATCGAATGGAAGTGCCACTAGGATCTTTAAAACATAAAACACCTGAAAACATAACATTTCTAAAAAAATGCTATGCAGTTCTATTAAGTGATCATGAAAGGAATGACTTGGTTTCTTCCTCCTCCTCTGTGTTTTCCCTGCTCTCAAATAGATGCAACCCACAAATTTTAGGGGCATTGTCTGGTATTTAGATGTAAATTAGGATTTGTCCAAGAGAGGCCTACACTGTTTGGTACTAATTATAAAGGGAACAGGAGCATCATTACTCACTGCAGTTGTGTAGCAGTGTGTGATACTCAACTTTCAACACTTGAAACTTACATATGCAATAATAGCAAATATACAGGTAAAGTTAACTGGAAATTTCAGGGATTAACTACTGAAATTCTGAAATAGTGTATTGAAGTCTTCTTCCTCCTCATGACTGGTCATATGTAGTGAGCATGGCCAGAACATTTTTAAATAATGATGTGCAAATCTGTATGTATCCCACTCATTTCAATATGTGAAGGGCTGCAGGGCTTCTTATTATTCCCACTGTCTGTTTGTTCGTGTACCTCACTGAGAGTGTTTTTAATGAGGCAAACATGGTTTTCTGCAGGTCTTTGCTCCATGGTAGCTGCATCTCCTCTTGTATATCTGTGGGGCACGGAGAAAAGAAGCTTAACAAAAACATACTGAATGCCACCATCTCTGCCTCTGGTGCCTCTGTCTCTCTCTCTCTTTGCCTCTTATGTGTTTTTAAATCTCTGTTTTTGTGCATCTGAGCCCATTAAGCTTACAATACTGTAGCAATGCTCAGAACTAGAACGGCAAGAAGAGGGTGATGAAGATGATGGGAAGCAGGGGACGAGGTAGAAGTTGGATCTACAGGAGCAATGAAAAGGCGTCAGGGTTCGAGCTGTGCTGATGAGATGCAGCTGTGCTTAAAACACAGCTGTAATGTTCTTTTTTTCAGCCCGCTTTTCAAATCCACCATGACTCTTTCCATTAGCATAGCAGCATTTTATCATTTTTTCTTTTTGTTGTCTGGAGAAGATCTTTACCCTGACACCACTGTTTGTTCGGTCCACAATACAGCAGCGTAGAGAATCGACAGTTTCACGCTTTTCCAGAAGATGTGTTGCATTTTAAATCTTTGAAGAGAGATCTGATTGAAATGACTAATCCTTCTCTCTTTTCTTCCTAAATTTTTTTAGCTGGATAAGCAGCTGCGTCATTTTCACGTTCAGTGGAGAAATACAGACTTCTGTGCCTCTGCTTCAAATTAATGAGCACCTCTTTTTACCAAATATTCTTTAATCAGTGTCTTTCCTTGCTTGTTGTGTTGAACACAGCGTGCTTCACGGTACACGGCAGATGGTTGAGACACAACTGCAAGAGATGTTGACACTGTAATCGTGCGATTAACGGCACCAGTTATCTAATGAAAACACTGATGTTTTCAACTTCCCTTTGCAAATATCCATTTTCTTCAGTTAGCAGTAAAGTAACGTGTACACCGAGACCTAATTTAACAGTAAACAAAACAAAGCATGCTAATAAAAACGTGGAAATGGCTACTGAGAGGGGCACACACGCATGCTGGAATTTATTTATGCTCTCAACAGGGGCAGAACCGTAAATGTGCTGGAACCTCTGAACAGCAGCTGCAGTAGGTTTCACCATTAGAAAAACATTCAAATCAGCAGCGTTATTGACTTCACACTGCAATAACCGCCTTCATTTGTGAACTGGGGCGTTGACCGCCTCAGCACCACACGCACGTCTATCTGCCAACAGGCGTCACTGCTGATGGCCTGGTCGCAGCTTAACTGTCACAGTACAAGCCGAAGCATTTTTCACTAGATCAGCGCAAGAACATTCAATTCTGCAAATGCAAATTCGCAAGGAAATCGTATTTCTTTACATGGAGGATGCACCAGCCAGACCGTTTACACAATGTTCTGGTCGGGGTCAGAAGAGGGAACATTTACGTGACAGGTGCCAGAACACGTGCAGCCTTATCAGAACCCCCTGTTCTTACCACCACAACATTAAAACCACATGGTGTGAATGTTGTGGCTCGTCACTGCTTCATCTATCGCTCTCCTTGTCTTTGTAGTGTTCAGAGAGCAGGGCTCAGCACTTTGAACCCCAGGTCCTGCTCTTGCTGCAGCCTCATGCACATCATTTTTGTTCAGAGTTGAAAGATTTTGTTGAAAAGCAGCATCTCTGGCAGGCTGCTGCACTGAGCTAAGACATGGAGGTCTGGGCCTGTGATAATCCCAGTCCAAACGTCTCCCTTTTGTGCAAACAAATCCTACCAATAGGGCCAATTCAGAACTCCATGAAGAGCCACAGACGACTGCTTTCTCAGAGTAAACCCTTATGTGAGAGGGAGGACTGGAAAGACATGAAAGCACTGGCTTGCGTCCTCACTCGCCTCATTCTCGCCTTTTCCTATCTGCCCCCTCCCTCGCCTCTACTCCCACTCTAATGTTTGACCATCATCCCCTAATTTGAGGTATTTTGTGGCCGCCTCATCCGTAGCAAGGGGCCGCTCGGCTCCAGCTCGGCTCCAGCTCGGTTCCAGCTCGGTTCCAGCTCGGTTCCAGCTCGGTTCCAGCTCTCTAGAATCCCATGAATACCTATGTTCGTGCTTTTTTAAAAGGTCCCCTTCAGAACAAGCAGTTCTGTTGTTGGCGGCCGCAGACCAAACTGCACGGCATGAAACAAAATATCACAGCTTGTGGACTAACAGGCCTGATTTTTGGCATTTGCCTGTTGATATATTTTCATAATTTTTCATAATTCAGGCATGATTGGTAATTGGATTTAGTCAGAAAAAGCCTGTTTGATTTTGCAGCCACCCATTTAAATCTGATTTGCATTCACCAACTGATGACACTCAGTGATAATAAAACACAAAAGAATAGATGTTGATTGTAAACAAATTGCAACGTGGAAGTAAAATCCTTCTTGTTAACCTTTATTTAAAAAAATTTAGAGGTGATTGTTTCCTTTGAAATAACATCCTGCGTGTTCATCAACACTGGCGACGCGTCCACGGTGCCAGGCGGGGTTGGCTCCAGCACCCTCTAACCTTTACGAGAGCAGATAGGATGATGGATGGATAGATGGATGTTTATCAGCATAGAAACACACTTAGTAGTGATCAATTCAATAAAAATTCAAATCATACATTCAAATCCAATATATTACGAAAGACGTTTCTGTGTGTGTGTGTTTGTGTATGTGTCCTGTCAAGGCACTTTCAGTTGCCAAGACAAATTTCCCTTTGGGACAATAAAGTAGATTTGATTTGATTAGGAAACGTTGTGTAAGCTCACCCCTGTGGATATACGACCTCTGTCAGATGGTGATTGAAGCAGGACTTGAAATGGGTTTAAAGCCCAGTTTACCAATGTATTACCATAAGGTAACTAGGTATAGTTACCTTCAACTGCGTTACTTTGTTTGGAAACGAATGAGTGTGTCGCGGTATATTAGGGTAATGAAACTATTGTTCCTTGAATTGTAATGTACCTAAAGGTTCTGCGTATGCGCTTCTGTAGCCTTGACAAGGTCTGTCCAGAAAAGAAATACCACTTGAACTTGACAGGTCTAAAACAAAATGTGAACAGATTTAATCACGCTGCTGTGCATGATTGCGTGCGATTATTACAGCATATTACCCAGTGTACAGTTTGTTCTGTGGGGAGAGGACAAACCACTGGGCTGTATCTACGTCTGTGGTGCCATGATTTTAGGCCTGTAGGGATGTGCCCTGAGCAGCCAGCATTTGAACCAGCAACCTCAGCCAGCTTCCATAATCTAACGCCCACCCTGGGCGGTCGTGTCAGTGGTGGTCGACGCAGTAAAGTAATTGCTGGGCATCAACTTACACAGTAGCTCAGTCTGCTGAGACTACACTGTAGGTTCATTTCCTCTCGCTCAGAGCAGTGTGTAGGTGAGACTGGAGAACCGGGTCCTCTCAATAATTACAGTAACTCTCGTTTGTTTTCAGGCCTCTTGTGATTTATGTCCTCTGAATGATTTTGAGTCATCATTGTTCCAAAACATTAGATTAATTCCCTGCTTTGGCGAGCAGCCTGCCAATTACTTTTAGGGTCATCCGCAATCAGCGCAGCACTCTTGTGCTATTGTGTAGATTAGATGAGAAGCGTATCAACAAACAGAATGAACACGCTGCCCGAACGGCCAAATCACCATCACGCTCCTGGATTAGAGTCGGTGAGTTAGGGTGGTGGTCAATCGACAGGTTCTCCCAACACCACCCAACCGTCGGGTGTGGAGGTCTTCTACTCCAGTGTTTTCCAAACACTAGTGAGAGATCGTCAGCTGTACCGTGGGAGATTTTTCAAATTTCACAAATAATCTGCCGTTGTCGAGTGTCTGTGCTGTCTAGTGCAGTGATTCCCAACCTGCGTGCTGCGGCACTTCAGTGGGCCATGAGAAAGCATCAGGTGCCGAGAACGTTATCCAATTTCACTGCATCGTTTCTCTAAGTGAGCGGCGTGTGGTGACAAGCGAAACAATGACACGCTTCCACAGAGGACAGTTGAACGTTCCACTGCCACCAGCTGAATTTTACTGGGAACCAACCGAGCCAACTCCACTACGACTGGGGTGAGGGCAGAGTTGTCCAACACGGTTCCACTTAAACTTAAACATCTCCAGACATGACGCCGAACTTCACAACAACAACACGGACTGTTTAGTTGAAACGCGTTACTTAGGAAAACCACCAACACGAGAGAGAAAGTTCTGAACGCTACCAAGTCACTGAACTCCTCTAAAGCCAAACAGCTACACACCGAAGCAGAGACATTGATGCTGCCTGCCTGACAAATGATCTAAAGAGATGCGGCCCTGGAGCCACTAAAGTAAGAACAAGTCCCTCCATCAACTGAACAGACGTGACCTGTACATAATGTGGCATTTTTGTTTGGTGGTGTGCCGTGGGATTTAAATGACGTGAAATATGTGCCGTGGCTCACAAAGGTTGAAAACTCGTCTCACTTCGGAGTAGAACAGTGTTTTGCAGAGTGTGGCGCCGCTGAAATCTGATGATGGTTTTGTTTGGTTTTGACAAGCCCAGTCTGTCTGGGCTCATGCAGAGCAGAGCTGTCCAAGGCTCAGCGAGGACTGAAAGTGATGCTGGCAAAGGCTGATGGGAGATTAGAGGAAATCATAGCAAATGAACTGGAAGTGAAGCCAACTTAATGGTACATTAATGAAGTTTGTTATAGGGAGTTTAAGTATTACTGTTGCTGTAGTGAACTGGTTATGTACATGCTGTACGTTTCACAAGAAGCTGCGCTGATTAGCACAAAGACCAAAGACACAAGGTTTTCTAGCTTGTGGTAGTTTTTGTTTGTCCTCTCGGGTCCTGGGCCTCCGTTAAAGGTCACAATAGATGATGCTTCAGCTTATCTATATTTGAAGAGTTCTGAGAAATGTAGACTTTAAACTTTAACACCTTACATATTCTGTTTCCTTCAGCCAGAACTTTGTGTATAGTTTTTTTTTTTATTGCCACCTCAACAAAATGTTTTTTCATTGGCTTGTCAGCTGTTGGAGGCTTTTTTCATCCAGCTGAATGAGCAGGAGCAGAATGTAAACAAATCAGCAGAGGAGCTCTGACAGGACTGGCTGGGCATCACCTCTCATCAGTATTTCATGATCATTGAGTCTCGGACCGAGCACGGTCCTCTTTAATTGTCCCTGCACAGGCAAGGGAGCTTAAAAAGAAGCAAAACACCACATTCAGAGAGCTGTCAAGAAGAGCAGGGAGTAAATACAGCAAGCCATCGCCCCAGCTCTTTACAAACCCCATTATTTATTGGCCTTGCAGATGCCCTTGCTGAGGATTGCTTCTTCTGCAGCCCGCGTTCGCCTACTCTATCACTGAGTAAATCCAGATCCAGCTGGGTTTTACTAGAGCTGCTGGCCTCAAAGCATGCTAACCCAGGGCATAGTATTTCAAGCTGACATGTCGCCCCCAGTGCCATAATCAGAGACTCTGTGGTGCCAGGCAGCTGGTGCCAAAGCTGGTCCTTCATCTTGACACACTCAGCATTTGAATATGTGCTTTAAGCAAACATCTATCCAGCACGATTTTGAAATTCAAATGCAGCAAAACACCTGGTCTTTGGCAGTTGTCAATTCTAATTCAGCCAGAAACTCATTAGTAAAATTGCTTCTCTTAACAGAGATGAAAGGACATTTTCATAATAAATGTTTCAAAGACTGGAGCTTATTGAGGAAGGTAAGAAGAGCACATCTAACCAAATGAGTTCACACAGGGGCAACAGGTTTCTGTGCCAAAAAAATACTTTGTGCACACAGAAAATCAAAGTTGAATCAAAGGGGTCATTTGAGAACATCTAGATGTTGGGCAAGAAACAAAACAAAACATTTCAGAAAAGTCAAACTAGTTTTCTGTTTCATCAGCAAGTTTTACACACTCTCACGCTGAAGACAAGATCTACTTGACAAAACTTTGGCAGTTGCGTCCTGTTTATTATCTTCGGCGAAGCTTGCGTATGCGCTGGTGTAAGTGGTGAAGGTGTCGGGAGTTAACTCAGGTTGCAACTTCACCCATTTTAAGGGAGCAATTACTCAACTCAAGGTGCGTCATTTTCCCTCCTCGTCTTGAGAAGATTCAAGCGTCATTGAATGCAAAAGGAAGACAAGGGGTAATTAGCAAAGGCGGTGGAGGCTCTCAGGGGACAGCCCCCCCTGCAACGCCAACCAACATCAAGCCCTAATGTCTCAGCTGAGCTTGGTGTGATTCTCAGAAAAGGGCTCTGGATGTAATTGGAGTTGAGAGGGTCACACTGTGCCACCGCAGCTTTGTTAAGTACTTTCAGCATCTGGACGATTTGACTTTAGATTCCCTGCTGTGGTAAGACGTCAGATCTGTGGAACATACAGCACAGTAGTTCAATTTAAATGGGATAAAATACAATTATTCAAAAAGAGAAAACGCACTTTCCCTTCAAAGTTTTGACAATAACTAAGTAAAGGCAAACAAAGTTTTGGCAGTGCAAAAACAAGTACACTGAAAATTGTAGTTTTTGAAAGTGAATGTTGTTCCACTGCAACACTGACACTTGACTGACTTCTGTCAAACAGACCCACGTTTCCAGCCAACTGCAGCCACCAGAGCCCTTTGAGATCCGCGTGGGTCCTCATCTCGTCCTGGCTCCAGCTCGGGTCTCCACTACGTCTATTTACAGTGAGTTCTCAGGACGACATCATATTCAGCATCTATGAAGACAGTACGCTCCCTAGAGTCAGCACAGACTAATGCATGATGTCACCCAGTTGAACCTGGCTCTGCCACCAGCTGGGCTGCCTCCTCACTACAAACCCTATTTAAAGCCAATCAATGCTTTTAGATTGGCCAAACTTTACTCTGACCAAAAGCTAGAATCAATATCCAACTTGTTGGAGGCTTCCTGAAGCGTGCTGCTGAGGATGCAGCCTCTGATGCAAAAATTGAGTCTTATTTTCTTGTAAGCTGAGCTGCACTTCAGGACAATTGCAAGCAATTTCTTATGAAGAAGACGATTTGAATCTAGTGCTGGGATGTATCCTTAGAAGGCAATATGTCGTAAAGTAGTCCTTTCAGTTCCCGTTTCTACCGAGTCCTCTGCCGTCTTGTTGGGACATTTATTATTTTCATCTGTCAATTCCCACTTGCTTCCTGGTTATTTCCAAACAACAAGGGGGGATTCAGTGGCCACGAGAGCAATTTACAAAGCAGTCTTGGTTTTGGTCCACGTCCTCCTTACCTTGCGTGTTGGACTTGCATATGACAACAGACTAAATGAGTATCTACAGCAAAGGAATGAAAAATGAATGAAGTTGAACGTAATTTATACTAATAAGTCAGTAATAATACAATAAAATGAGAACGGATTACAGGGTATACTGAGGATATTTAAAAGATTAATTTGCCTTGGTTCCAATTTTTACTTCAGGAGTTATTGTCCAAGTTATGGAGGCACTGTCTCCTGGGAATATTAATAACACTATTAAAACAGTGCGGCAGCCTCCTTCTCGAATTAAGAAAATACCGAATGCCCTCCAGATAGAGAGATCAGGCTCGTACAGCTTTACAGTCTGGCCAGAAAAACTACCAGTAAAATGGCTGCACTAGTATTTTAACTGTGCCTGAGAGCTGGAGCATGATTTACTGTAGTTCAAAACTACATGGCATTATTTTATTACAGTTAGAAAGGTATGATGCGGTTTTCTCACACGGTAGCTAACGCTCCCAAATCATTACGTGGCGTCTTTACCACAAGAGGAAAGCATTAAAAGTTAAAACCCCAACTCAGGAGGTAGAAAATAAAACCTGCAGTGTTTCTACTGTCGCTTTGATGCACAGAAACTTATGGTGTCAGTCTTAGTTCTCAGTTTTACCAATTAGAGGTGAAGAGTCACTTTGTTTGGCTGTTTGATGTGTGAGGTTAAAAGCAAAATGGGCCTTTTTGACGGCATAGGTTTGTTTACAGTGATGTGGTGTTGATCTGTCACAGCACAGTAGGGGACAAAGCCGTCACACAGTACGACTGAGAGCCACGAGCGCCGAAGCACTTACGGTATCATGTCAACCTCGAGCTTTTCTGGCTTTCACGTTTAGCCTGAAGATACAAACTGACTTTGTTGTGAGCGTTTGAGTTTTAAAGTCAGATTGACTGAATCACAGCCTGGAGGCCTTGTACAAAGCTCGATTCAGGCCATTTAGGGGTTTGGATACAGGTACTAGTGCAGTAAACACCAGCTCAGCCTGTTCTGTACGCTGACCCCAGACGTCCCCTCATCTGTTCCTTTACGTAGATCTCATCATACAAACACATCACTCGCTCACGGGAATCTGAGTCCGTGACCGCAGTCAGAACCGGAACCTGCGGCACGTTCGCAGCGGCTCCCTCATACCTGCTGATTTGATACGGTATCGCAGCGAATGGGACATTTGTTGTCACCGATCACGTCCTTTCAGTGTAGAGCCACGCTGAGCCCAGTAGCCTGCACTCTTCTGAAATACTGTCCAAAGCCAACTTCTGAACCAAACTGTGGAGTTTTACATTTGTGGTGTCTCTATAATTACCTGATACGTTGCAATTAAGCAGAGAATTGTGTGATTTAGCGTTAAGAGTCAGCTAGTGTATCAACGTCTGGGACATTCTGACAGAAATGTTGATTAAGTTAAAACTTTATGAAGTCGAGAGAGTGTTCACTTAGACGGGAATCTAGTCTCCGTCTCACAACTGTTTTCTTTTCTGCTGTTCATTCCAGCACTGATCAGATTTTAGTGAAACAAAGGGAAAAACGTGGCTCCTCAGTATATTATACTAATTTTGAAATCTCACTGATTAGCCTATAGGGAGCAGCAAGACCCGCATCAAACATGCAAACGCTCGTCAGTGCTTCCTCCTCAGACTTCATATGGGAAATGGAAGATAAAACGCTTATTGCTGCTGTGTTGTTATTAACACAGCCTCTAAAAATACTGAATTAAATAACGAACCTCCAGAATGTTGTTTTTATTTGCACAGCTCAATTTCTATTTTTTATTGGTCTCGTATGCAACAGTAGTAATAACACAGCAATAAGTAAAAACAAGGCAAACAAAGAAAAATCGTATCAGCGCTGGCAGACATAAAACATATTTGCATTTCATGATTTTCATTCCCAGAAATCCTCATTATAAGTCTTGTTACATTTAATCATGTATGTAATCGATATACTAATCCTTTCATCGGGCCACAGTTATATTTATGGGACTTTATGCTTGAGGGCAGCTATAAAGGAATTTAAATAATCAAACGCCCATCCTGCCTGGCCCATATTCTTATTATCAATTGATCACACTGTCAGAGCAGCCTCTCTGCACTCGTGGGGTGAAATCAAATTGGACTTCTCTCTGCAAGGAGAACAGAAAACAACTGAAACTGGGTGGCTAATTTTGTAGTTGGCTTGAATCAAGATTGCCCATTTGATCCATGGCAAGGTTTCAAAACAGCTTATCCCCCGTGGCATTGTAATTTACAGAGCTTTGATTACTGGAATTGGAAGGACACAGGCTGCCACTAAAGCCTGATTTCTGCCTCAGACCCACTCAGATCGAGTAAGACTTTCACCTGCACTGAATGCTCATTAGGTTTCTTTTTGTTTTATGGGGGGGGTCTTCACTGAGCTGCTGGCTCTTGTACATGAGAGAGAGGAGAAGCTTAATTAGCATTAATTTAGTTATTTGGAGCTGTTTCTTATTGAAGCTAGGCTTAATTTCTGAAGTTTTTTTATTAGCTCATTTCATTACAAGGTCTTGCTTTATTCCTAGCTTTCATTCACTTCGTCATGGTCAAGTCAGCAGCAGCTACAGAGATGTGGCCGAATCAAACGCGTCCCTTCACAATATATGAACTAAAGTAGATTAGTGCAGTAGTGTGACAGAAATCCAGAGAGAGAGAGAATAAATGTAAAGGATGAAGAAGTGTGAGCAATTAACCTCTTAATGTCACACCGTCCTGTAACAGATCTGACCTCACACAGAGCAGAAGCACTGAACGTGTTTTACAGCTGATCGAATTAGTGTTGAATTTTCCACATTGGCTGCCATTAAACCGTTTGCTTGTGTCACTGTTCGCTTCGTTTCATTCCCGGTGAGCTCTGACTTTCCGTATCTCTGCGTCATTTGCATTGAGTGTCTCGATCCCCGGCGGCCACTGGACAGTTTTAACTCCCCCTGCTGCTTCCTGCTGTAGCTCGGCGCGTCCACGCTTCACTGATCTGTTTACATCCCTCCTTAAACGGCAGTAACGCTGCCGCTGTCAGCAGCTTTAATCCATTACCACTGCAGACAAACCTAAAAATGTGCCTGATTTTGCATCGGCTGAATCGTGCGCACCTGCACTAACACCTCCTGCGCTGTGGGAAGGTGCGGGTTCTAACGCACGAGGCAGTTCAATATCACAGACACTGTGCTAACCAAATCTAATGCTCCTAATTGCACACACAGAATAATGCTGCTTAATTGGCACTGGCAGAGATGCTAACAAGCCTTTAATGCTACCCAGCTTGCTTGTGGCTTCTTTTCTTTGAGTGCCTGTTCATTATGTACACATTGCTTATGAAAGGAGTGAGCGCACCTTGTCACACAGCAGCCGCTCCCTGTTTTAAACCACGTTGCTTCTCATCTCAAATAATTCACGAGCTTTGAAGGCAGCGCTTGTTGATTGGCTTGGTTGTGACTGCTCACGAAGACCCACGCACACGAGCGTCTCATCAGCATATTGAATGGCAGCTCACCTTCGCCGCCATTATCACAGTTGCACACATGTAGCAAGAACGAAAACAGCTTCCTTAAGCATAGAGAACAAATAATATTAATTATATTGTTTATTGAATTACGAAGCAGTTTTGTGCTTCATCCCTTCAAACCTCTTCCAATTAATAGTGTTGCTGTCGTAATGATCCATCCACTAGGGGTCGCCTAATTATACCTGTAATACCTAATTATGGGCGTGATGATAATCGCGTTATCATGTGATAACGTATTAATCCTGTGGGATTCTTATTATAATGATGCAGCGTTTAAATGATTTTTCCTGCATATAAGCACAGTCGGATGTCGTCTTGCTCTGGAGCGACTCTGACTATAGCTAATATACTACAGCAGACGAAACGCTGGTGTGAAAGGTTATGTCGCTGTTCTGCATAATTCCCTTCATTACACTGACTTCGTAAAAAGAGCAGCTGTCGCATGTAGCAGCAGCGGCGCTCCCAGATTTGTCACCATTACAAGTCCCCAACTTTTTCGCCCGCTGCCTCCGTATACCTGCAACAGCATGATTTGTCTGTAGATGCCTGTTGAAACCCAGGCCACGTAATGAGCGGTTACACAACACAGTGGGACCGGAGCAACGCGGCAGCTTGAGAACGCATACTTTATTTCACACCGCAACGCGGGCACAGTTTGACAACTGAAGTGGGAGGCTGTTTGTCTGAACACGAGTCGTTTTGTTCCTATAGATCAAATTTCCACAGTATGAAACTAATTCTAGGAGAAACACAGTTATCAGGTATTTGTTTCTGGATCATTTCCAACCAGATTTCATGGATGAAAACTGTAGAGACAAATGCTTTCTTGTATGTCCTTTTTTTCAGACCAGTGTATTTCAGTCTGAAATGAAAGTTGGACCAATTTGCATAGACGTGATAAGCTGGAGGACACGAGAAGTAGCAATAACGAGCCCTTATGAACAACACATAGAGTAAATATGATGTGCATCAGCCGAAGATTTGCCCTAAGCTGCAAGACAAGGGAACATTTCTGCAGCACTGCTAAAACGTAATTTAGGTGAAATGAACCGTTGCTGTTAAGAGGCAGCGTTGGAAGGATTTCTCGCTGTTACTGGAAACACTACATCAGCTTGCTCCCTACTAAAGAACCTTAGCAGGTTGAAAGAGGGCGAATTTTTAAGTCGGCCACATTTATTCATGTAATTAATGATTTCACCAATACTCCCTCGGTCACATGCAGGCAGGGTTAGTGAGGCAGAGCTCTCTACACACTGCTTTTCCTTTTTATTTTTATGTCCATTCACTGTAATGTGATTTTCTTCATGTCTTCATATACAAATATCAACTAAGGACAAGATCAACACAAGAAAACAGACTTTCAGATTCAACTCTAACATTTGGACCTGGAGTTTCTTTTAGTCCAATATTTAGTTTAACTTTTGAACGTGTTAACAACAGCGTCATTTAAACTCTGCGTATAGCAATTAGCTGTTCGTGCTTGCTCTACGCTCACTGGGGTAAAACCAACGGTCGCTGGATGTTGTTTACTCATTGTAGAATAATCAAATCCTAGAAACTGTTTTCTACAAGGAATCTTAAAATATGTAAAATGTGTTTGGCCTGAGATGCCTGAATTATAACTTAATGTATCTTAATTGCTGTCGACTGCTAAACAAGCGAAGCCTTGTCTCTTGTTTTTCATTGCTCTATATGTAGGGCACGCGCTTGGGATGGAAATAAATTGCCTGACCAAAGATGGCTGCTGGTGAAGGAAAAATGATGGAAAACCGGCGCGTAATCGTGCAAACAAAGGAGAATGTCTGATTTAAAACAATGTGCCCTGCAGCAGCTGTAGCATGATAAACTCTGAATCGATTGGGACACGATTATACTGTTTATTTGCATTTAGATAGTTTTATCTGCTCTGCAAAGTTGTCTTCCCAATCAGAACATTAAAGGACATTTCCACATCTCGTGAAGCAGCCAGATAAGGATTTCATGCAGAATTATGCAAAGACATAGCAGGTGCTTTAGGATTAACATTTGGGTGCGCAGTAAAACCCGAGCTCACCTCTGGCGGCATCAGCAGCCATTAAACGTGAGCTTTTAACAAGATAACACGGTCGCTCAGCTCGACGCTGCAAAGTCAGTGGCGGCGCCGCTGCTCGCTGCTAACAGCTACTGTAGCCCCGTGTCGTCCCAAACATCCCAACAACGGCTCCCGCTGAGGACTAAGTGATATAATCATGCAAAAACGTCAGCTGTACCATCATGGTGAAAAACAAGCCCATTTGTCGGCCTCGTCCCGCTCCTCCTTGCCTCGTAGTTTGTCCCTGTCTTCCGCCTCGTTAATGATGTCAAAGTATGGATAACAGTGTGATTATTCCTGCCCGGCTAGACCGCTCTTTAGCGGCCGGATGTGTCATATCTTAAATAACTCTTGATTGCGGGGATTTAGCCTGAAGGGAACTAAAAGCACATCATGTGTTTTTTATTATCATGTCAGTGAAGAGGGAGGAAGAAAGGCCCTGCGCTATTCATCAGGGCCATTCAGACAAAGCGTATTTAACACAAAAGAGGGGAGAGAGCAGCAAGGCAAATAAGGACAGGGTAAGAATTCCTCCCGCCTTGACAGACTTAAGTAGCCTATTACATGATGGTGAGGCTTTCATCTATTACTTCAAGGAGGTAGAGAAGATAATCACCACTGTTATTCCCCATCTGATGTGCCCCTAGCCACCTATTACCCCGTGGCCTGCGGCACTCTGGGCTGAATGCAGAGAAAGAGAGCTCTGTTTGTGGCAGAGTCTTTGCTCAGCCAAGGAGGGAGCTGTGAGGCTTCAGTGCTACAAAATGAGAAGGAAAATGTTTGCTTCCTGCCGTCTCCCGTCACGAGCTGCCTTCTGTTGTCACCAGTTGTCACCTGTGGTCTCCCGTACATTTGACATCTTCCATCATCACCATTCACCTGTTTGGGTGTTAATTAGGTTAACGAGAGCAGGGCGGTTCTCATCGCTGTCCAGCTATGCCATTTGTCCCATATCTCCCACTCCAGCCTTGTTCTAAAGACACTGAGATATGAGAGAATGATCATTTATTGGATCATTAGTTCCTCTAATCAGCTCTATAATTACAGGCCATTACAGCTGGGTTTCTGATGTATCTTCTCTCCGTAGGACTTTGGACACGGTGCACTCTGACACTCTGTCTCCCACAAACAAGCAGCTGCCCCGAGGCTGCACATCGGAGGCATTAACCTCGGGATGAGGTCCGTTCTCAGACAAATTAATGTACAGTCAAAGTGCTTTCTGTAATTTATTTTTTTTGTTCTTAATGGAAATCATCCATCGGATCAAATGAGAGCTTTCAAACTTTGCCCTACAACAACTGCAGTATGAAGATTTAAGCCTCAATCTTTTTTGTAAACAGTTACATCACCACCTGAAAAACTCCAAAGGAATAAACATTAATCAGCTGTTATAGATATCTCGCTACCTTAGAAGTCCAGGGAAATCAAGTGGAATATCCTTGTTACGAAATCAAACTAACTGTGTAGCAAACCAGTTTATGTTATTATGGTTTGTCCTCGTTGTTGCGAGCATCCGTTGTACTACGTCTGTAGCCCATAGAACCACTTATCAGTCTTTGGAAATTAAATTCTGCGTTACATTTTTCGTCCATTGGACAGTATTACTAGTGTTATAATGTAAATGATTGCAGTATGAAAATTGGAAAGCAGTGGTGCTGCGCCAAAAGGCATATTTTTCCACAAACTGCATTTAATGCTGCGTCTTAAAACTTGTCTTGTGCTCCATCTTCTCAAAAAAATACGATTTTCATTTAAAGCATTATGGGATTAAACAGCCTTATTCACCTGTGCCGAGCCCCTGCAGCCGTACAGATCAAATATCAGCTCTTCTGCTGTACCTATAGACGCCTTTGAACGTCTGTACACTGAGGCAACGTAACGTAAAAAAGGCCAAAACGCAGGGTGTTAGGTTTAGGAGGATGAAGCCGTCAGACTTGACATCTGAAGGTGAGAGGGCTTCGCTGTCAGAGCTCTGAGGGCTTTTCAACAACACCTATCATCTTTTCAATCTCTCCTCGGGAACTGAATTATTACTCGCGTTTTCCGCAGTAACAAGTGTCAGATCGATCAGTTTTCTGATCTAATGAGTATCTTTGGTTTGTTGTCCAGATTGGAACCAGTGTCCACAAATGAGAACCGTATCCACACAAGTCTCAGATTTACGCTTTGAATAATAAAGACTGTGTCATGGCAGCAGATGTGGGATCAAAAAAGCATCAAATGCTGGTATGAAGATCAAGGTTCGGAGGCGAAGGGTGCAGAGAGGTTCATCACAAGTAATCGGATTCATGTCGGCTCCCCCTGCCGTCAAAGTCTCTCACGTGGCAGGTTGACGGGTGATCAGAGCTGCGGCCAGTTTAGACTTCGACTAAGTTTATTGAAAGGCTACAACTTCTCCTGTTTGTAGAGCAGCGACCAGTTCTCTGAGCGTCAGATGATTAACGTAGAGTTGAGGTAAAGCTCCTGTTTAGAGGGTGACGACAGAAACCTAAACCTGCTTTTCAGTCATTTCATTGGGTTAAAACATCCTGTACTGAGCATTATATGAACACTCGGGTTGTTAAATCACCAGATGCTGGTGGAGGTGAGGTCGTGTAGCAGTGACAGCTGAAATGTGCTGTTTATTTTATGTCTCTTTGCATCATTCATATGCGATGTCATAAGCTGGGAACAGTTGGCAGGTCGTTTGCAGTGACAGATTGTCTGACCCCTGGCTTTGTTCTAGTGTGGGTCAGACAGGAGATGGTGGCAAATATAGGAATCATAATCCAGATACAACGCACCACCTAGAGCAGCATGTATAAAACCTGAAACCCCTGAACACAGGAATGTCTTTCCACACATTCAGGCTCATGTGACACAGCCAGACTAGTCGGCAGCCTCTGTCCTATTTGTCCATGTCAGGAGCGAACCAGGTGTTTCTAGATGAGGCGCTCAGAGACTGACAGACATGCTTATCATCCCAGTGATCTTATTACAATTACAGGGGGATACTCAACAATGTCAGTATAATTAATTCAATTATTAAAGCGCCCGAGGCTCAATCGGAGCGAGGGGCGTGATAAACCTGCCGGGTGTTTCTCGCTAAAACCAGTGAAATTTTAAACGTTTCCCGCTGGTTGATTGTTTTGTTGCTGTCTCATGGGATCAACCCAGAGTTTTCACTTTGAATTTATAATGACACGAATGTGCACTTGACTTTGACCAGTGTGTTTCCAGGCCCTCTATGAATATTTACAGCATGGTGCGTTCTAATTCTAATAATTGAGAAGCATAGCTTACCTGGGGCTAGTTTGTAGTAGGTGGGTCTAGGCTAGTGTAGCTCTGAATTCATTTCTATGTATGAACTAGATGAGACCAGGTATATTAATTAGTGGAGGACAGTATCACCTACATATCTTTGTGACCTCTCTGGGCTGAGCCGTGTGGCTTTCACTCTGAGGTTCATCTTGCAAATGATAAAGTCAACAGCAACGCACAATTTGCAAAATCTAGAGTTAAGGGCTGTTATCGCACGTGCATTTCTACTGTGTGTGGTTGCAGCTGTGCTTGTTTGACTCACCCTTGTCTGGATGTCACAGTTTTCCTTAACCTGCTAATGGTTAGATGGTTTGGTTGCTCTGTGTCCATAATGTGGGTTTGGGAGACAAACTGATCTATACAGGAAAACAAAACCACGTCTAATCAAAAGCAGAAAGGTCTCTTTTCACAAGAAATGCTTAGTGTCTGGAAATGTGGGAATACTGGGATTGTTCTGGCTCAGGCTCCAGGAGGGTCCCCCCTTCAGTCTGGAGTCTGCAGCTTGTTTTAAAGTGTCCTTCTGCTGTGTTCGTACCTTTGTCTTATGTAAATAGTTTTCTGACTTGGCAGATGCGGTAAAAATAAACTTGTGTTCTAATTAGCAAAAGAAAGTGTTGATTAGTTTGGAAAGAAGTGTAAAATTGTGTCTACTGTAGATTTCCAAAGTTTGGCTTTTATTTTGGTCGTTTTTCAAGTCTCGCTTCCTCATTTAACAGCACTCGGACCTTACGGGGATAACGAGGAATGTTTCATGAACACGCGCTTTGCTAACTGATGTCATTCTTTTGCAACAATCCCCATCAGTGCGAGAGGTTTCAGCTACTGTGGCGGTGACGTGGGTGTTCAAATCTCGGCTTTTCTCACTGTAGCGCCCATTTCTCACTTCCAAATTGGGTAATTTACTGTATGGAGGATGTGGGACATGCGCCAGGTCTCGGCATCAAACGTGTCATTCAACAAGGAGCTGAGGGGAGTAGATGTGGCACTGGTAAACGCTCTTTTGCATATTTAACACGCTTAGTATTGATCCAGCTTCCTGACCTCCCCAGTTCCCCCCGGCTGTGTTTGAAGCCTATGCTTTGCACTAAGGGCAGTCAAAACAGGTTCACTGTGAAATGCTTCTTCTTTCTTCCCCGTGGCAAATCGAACTCCCACCAACTTAACAAAGAAACCCCGAAAAGAACGAGCAGCACCACCTTTGTGTTCAGGGCCCTATTCGACAGGGGTGGTGCCAAATCAGGTCACAGAGGAGAGACTGTGCATTCACTGGGAATAATGGAAACGATCGCACTTTCTACACACACAGCAACCACAGACAAAAGCCAGAAAAGATATTCCACCCCCTCTGTATTCAGATAAGAAAGGATAAAATGCCTCAGAAATCACTGTAAAGCAAGATGTTTACCCGTGAATTATGGTTTGCATTATCTGACCGTAAATGTGTGCTTGAACTAAGGGAAGCTGACGGAAGTAGCAGTCTGTGACTCACGCGTAATCTGTGCCTGTGCATCACATGCACCCTAATCTGAAGAGGAGCACGGAGAATATATTATTTCAGGGTATTAGCAGAAATGCATTTATGCTGCTTAAATCTTCTTTCATAAACTGCTTATTATAAACAATTGCTTCCAGTTGGAAGGTAAACACGCAGTGGTGTCATTTCAAGCAGTGCCTGCATGCTCCGTGTGAGCATGAAGCAAGAGCCCGACAGTTACCTGTCACTTCGTTTGTACCGGATCGATTGACTAGTCTGAGGTAGAATATCCAGGAGGTGACAGCAGGGGCTTCAGTAGGACGTTCAGGTTACTGTCAGTGTAACTTAACATAGGTTAAAAATAAAAATAAATATGTGAAAAAAAGTACAATATGAGTAAAGTGCTACATTTAAATTAGCCTTAAACTTGATGGTTTGAAGCTCTGCTCTGTCAATACATCGCAATTTGTTGACCTGAAGTCTAAAATTAAAATTTAAAACAGTTTGGACTGGAGTTACCAGAAAAATTAAATCTCCTTCAGGCTTGTAGCGGTGGGTCCTGTATTAAGGAGTGAGCTGAAGTGAAAAATGAAGCTGCTCTCTTCATCCAGACCTGACTCGTGGTCAGCGGCTGAATGATGGAACGGACTCCAGGACACAATGGAGTGAAAATAAGGTTTCTCTGCAGGGGAGCTAACCTTTCTCTGCAGGATTTCCAGAGAAGCTTAGTGATCTGGAAGGACCTGAAGCTGCTCCGTGGTCAGAGGAGCACAGTGAGGGTAGCTGTGGCTGATGGCAGGTAGAGGTTTAGAAGGACACTGTCTGTTTTAATTGGCAGACTGAAGTGTTTCTTCACAATGAAAAACAAGTGTTTGGTGACAGGAGAGTGTGAGAAGCCATCAGACACACACATTTTACACCTAAATGTTTGTCCCCAAGCTCCACAGTAGTCATCACTAACAGACAAGATGTGTGAGTGAGTCTCTCCAGCGTCTGCAGCAGGAAGACGCTAACAAGAAGCGACCCACTGCTCTACTTCTCTGCCGTTTGTAGTTCAGCGTGTGCAGGAAGGTTTGATGGCTGCGAATCTCCGCAGCAGGTACAGGCTTATGGTCCCGAGCTGCAGGACGAACGCCCCAAGGGAGACGCTAAATGGCTGGAAATTTGGAACAAACAACACATCTTGGATGTTTTTCATCAAGTTGCATCTGCCCCTAATGCAGCGAGGTCACTGGAGCTCGATATGCCTGTGTGCAGCCGTTCATTTGTTATTCTAAACAGACTGTCATTTGGCTGTTTAGCACATATTATGATGAATAATGACTGTTTAGTTTCTGTTGGACACAGCTGGATGGAAATGAACAAAAGAGTACAGCACAATAAAAAAGGGCATTAATATTGTTTTATGGTTTCATTCCATTTGCTCGTTTGGCTGAAGCTCGGATCTAAAAGTGCAGTTTGCCCCTGTGGATCGTCATGGCTCTGCTTCTATTCCTGCATGTGAAGTTGTCTTCTCTGTTGGCAAACGCTTGTGAACCTGAAGATAAACGAGCAGAGACTCTGCACCACAAGGGTTTTTTCCACCATCGGCTTGTATATATCCATGTAAAACCTCTTCTGGTCTTAGCTCGACTTTGCATGATGTTTGGTCTAACACCCGTCTCCTGTCTTTCCTTGATAGGGCCAGTGAGGGCGATGGGGCTGTGGCTTACCTGTGTGGATTGCCTTGGATGGCAGCCTAATCATCTGGCCCCAGTCAGACGCCGGCCGGGCCAAAGCTACGACAGCACAACAGATGGGTCCTCAAAGGACCCACCGCATCTGCACTGCTACAGAGGAGGATGGAGGGGGTGAAGGAGACAGGAACTAATTCCTCTCATCTTCTGATTTCACGCAAATGAGTGCAAGGGATGCGCTGGCATCCATCTCTGGCAAGGTAAGCAGAGATCTGAGTCACAAACACAATCACCGAGGACTGAAACCAACATCGCCCCCTCTCACGAGGAAGCTGTTAATTAACAGCAAGGAACTTTAAATGATTTAGGGGATTAGGGTGGACATCAACAGTTTTGATGGTTCTGCTCAGGGGGTCTGGGGCACTGATAAAGAGTCCTTTCCTTCCTGTCAAGCAATCAAAACTAATGAGAGGGATCCACCAACTCTGTGTTTTACTTTGTGATTATTGCGGTCACAGTGCTGGCGTTGGGAGTTTGTGTAACGTTCGCTACTTGAAGACGGCGTCTTGGCCTAATTCTCTGAGCTCTTGACGTCTTTCGTGAGGACTTATCATAATTTGTTTTCTCACCTCTAACTAAATGTTGCCCCCGACCAAACATCAAACTAATTCCTACCTGCCCCTTAAAGCACTTTCATTCTCCAATGTCCTTCGAGTGCATACCAGAAACTGAAGCTGAATACGTTTCTGTCCTCCCTCCTGTGGCCTAAAACCCAAACTGGCCTGCGCGACGTGTGACTCGGACACATGTGCCCATGCAGCGTTCGTAATGATTCCCCGTGCGTGTGTGTGTATGCTGCCTGCATTTATGAGCGCGCTGCCTGCTGACTAAGCCCAGCCAGCATCTGCAGGCGGATGCAGCTGCCGGCTGCTCTGTGCCACAGTGGGAGTTTCCTCAGGAAGCTGCGCAGTGGGGCGCCCAGCCGGGCCAAGCGATTAGCGCTGCAGTTCCACTTAGCCTCTCCGGCATGTTGACCATCATTTGCCTCCTGTGTCTGCTGATGCTGATGCGGGCCTGGTGGGAGGAAGTCTTCTCTGAATACCCGGCCTGCTGCTAAAAGACATCGTTCTGCTACTAAATTACAGGCTTGTTTTGCTCGTGGACTGTGGAGTTTTGTCACAAGGGCTCCGAGGAGATGATCCTACCCCCACCACACACCAGAAATCACACATTAAAAAACAATAGGGACAGAGCTGACTGTTTTTCTCTCTCAAATTCAAATAATAAAGCTCGGCAGTGATTTGCATATATTAGCTTTTTTCGCTAAGCATGCTTGTACATCTGCTCAGAATTAGTCATTATTTTCTTCTCCATAATTTGGCAGAGGTTGCCCTAATGTGCCACAAACTGGCAGTTAAACTCCACAAGGCTAATATGCACACAAACAGCTTCATAAAAATCAAGCCTCTGAACTCTTCCATCAAAAACAGAATGTGCTCATAAGCTTAGCTCTGGGACCGTCCACACTCTGTTATCTGTAGCATCCATATTTATTTTCATAGCATTTTATGCTTTTTGCAGCAGTGACAGTGATGCCGTGAAGATAAAAATCAGCAGCGCTGTCACCCCAAAGGGGGGGCATCCAGCAGTGTAAATGGTAATGAAGATGGTTATGAGAGCCTCGTATAGAATGATGAGAGAGCAGATGACTCACCCAGATGGTGGAGGAGCTGAAATCACTCTGTCTCCGAAGCTAAGCTGCCATCTTGGTTCGCTCGTGGCTTTCATTTCCTCTCTGATGCCTTCCTCCTGGACCCAGAGCGATGAGCACAGGACACCCTCTGAGCTGTCCGCGATTAGGCGTGTTAGCCCGGCAACGATGAGCTTGATTGCGATTACCTTCTGTGTTTTCTAATTTAAGTTTGAGTGCATACAAAAGGAAACGCACACTGAGGAGTTTAGTGCTGAACATCAGAAGAACAGAAGGGGTGCTGAGTTAAATTTCTTTTTTTAACAGGCCACAAAGTCAGCCATTAGCCACCACGTGTGCGTATCACCAACTCTTATTGCCTTTGTCTCATTTAATGCTTGTCACGTGTGAAATGAAGTACCAGGCCACCAAGAGCACTTATGATAAAAAATGACGGGCGAAATCCTGAAATATGGCGCTTTATGGAGCCAGAACCTACTTTTACAAGGTTAATGAACTCTCACTAACTTTAATAGTCTGTTTTCCGACTCATGCATCTTCATAAAGCGCCCTTCCCCAAAGTCTGCAGGCGAGGGGCGCCATTTCAAACATCTGTGCCAGGCACGCTCCTGCAGAATGAAAGAAGCGTCATGATGAATCGCATCCTTACAGTTTCTTCATTTTTCCATTGTTCAGGTCGCTTGGCAAACTTTCAGTGGATTACCTTTATTTCCCCCGATGCCTAGAGGTGAGGGAAAGAAGAGAGCGTGCGAGGAGAACAAGGGACTTAAGTCTTAACTGCAAGTTCCTAATCACCTGGACCAAAGGAGGAGGGTGAGGCGGGGGAGCGTGCCTCCCAGGAGTGGCATTAACAAGCAAGCGCAGCGAGCAGCCAAGGTGAGAGCTCCAGGCCTGCTCACGCTCTGCAGACTGACTTCCTTCCTCTGCCTGCATGTGAGGGTTTGTCTGTTGAGATGGATGAAAGTGAGTCACGTTCTCTGTGTGTCGTTAATCCATGCGTGCGTTATGACGACTTTATCCTCTGCCCTCTGTACGTAGAAGCGAGACTCCCCCCGTTGTGTCGTATCTACATCTCGGTTTGTGTTTGACAGTTATGTGACTTTATGCATACGTTTGTGGTTGTTTTATGTCCAAGCCCTCAGACGCTCACATGCGCGGGTCAGGGATCAGACCTGATTCGGGCTTCGCTGTTGAGCAGTATATCAAAAAAGCAGTTGGGAGCGAGCAGGCGCTGTAGCGCTACTCTTATTAGCCTGACATGCAACTAAGCACACACTGGGTGACATTTAAAACACTTGTGACAGCGACATTTCAAATGTTGAGACACCAAAAAGATAAAAAGTGGAGATGCAGAGAGCAAAACTAGTGCAAACTTGTGGCTGCGTGTTTGATCCATATTTTTAGTGTGCGTGTAAACAATATCTCTGGGGCTATTATGCATAAATAGAGCTGAAAGGAAATTAGACTATTTAAGGTGCTTTTTATCGGAGGTGTGCCGGAGCAGCAGGCGCAGTTCGCTGTGAGCCTGGCAGGCTGGTGCACACCTACACATGGGCAGCGACGCTAACAATTAGCTGTGTCAAAAATGACTAATTTAATTGTAGCCCTTTATTTACAGGAACTGCCAGGATGAAACGAAGGGGGTGAAATATACTTGGCATTTCAAAACTCTGTGAATGTGAGCAGAATAAAATTAAAATAGCAGAAATCCCTTCCAGATTGAACACGTTGTTTATATCTGCCCTTTAATTACATCTGAATTAACCAGTGAAAACATCCCAGGAAAAATGAATGAAATGTTGCTTTGTACACTGACAAATAGGTGAGTGACAGACTGAACAGTAAACAGCTGAAGGTGTGTGAACATGTTTAACAATTCCCGTCACATCCATTCAAAATATTCAAACCCAACTTTGTCACATTAATACTAATATTTATTTTTATCCCAAATGTGTTCTCCACACTTGAGTGTCAACATGTCACGTCTGTATGTTTCTAGCAGATCTGCTACATGGAATCTGGATGTATTTTTGTGACTTGTTTGAGCGAACACTCATGTCAGACTGGAAGTGAACGGATGATGTGACAGTGCAAGTAATAGACGAGAGCAGGAATGTGACTGCCAGACAGTCTGTCATGTGCGTGAGTGTCAGATTAGCTGGACTCTGCCCTTTACCGCTTTATTGGAGCTTCGGTTCTAGGAGTCTGCAAAGATTCAGGGTCGGTTGCACGTTTTGATAGTGCACTTATTACAGATTTGTGTAAAAAGAAAGGAAACTTAAAACCTAACCAAACAACTGGTGTATGATGGTTTGGGTCCTGCTCTGCAGGTGTGAGTTGATTCTAGTTGACACATACTGCTACTTCTAACTCTGATACACAATTAACAATTAACATTTGCTAGTTAACACAGCTGGTCTGACGAGGCTGTGAAAACAGTGGCCAAGCACAGAGTCAGACAGATACCAGAGTCAGTTCCTGCTGTGTAGACAGCTTTAGTAACAAGCTGCCAGATGTTTGGGTTAGGCTGTCGTGGTTTGTTGTGGAGAGTCAGCGGCGCGTGTGCAGGTATGTTGGTTTTAAGGGCGTAGGACACTGGCTGTAATAACAGTGGCTGGGTGGTCTCGAGGTTAGGGCTGAACCCACAACTGCAGCATGTGTGGTTTAACATCCATGCCTCCATTTCCCGTTCACACTGTACGACTGTCTAAGCTCTGCTGATCAGCTGGCTGCAGCTTGTTAATCCCTTTCTCTATATCTATTGCAGACTTAAAGCTAACCAGAGAGAAACACAGCTAAACCTGGCAACACATACAAATCCATGCATATTTGACGGAGCTTTGTATTGTTTGCTTATTTGCTTTGCATGTCAACTGGGGCTGCGTGAAGATTAGAGCGTTAACCGTAACGTGGAAGAACCACAAGCAGGGGTGACAGAAACTTACAAGAACAACAGCCGAACAGAAGAGTCGGTGACGCGGCCGAGGGAATATGAGGATTCAGTGAACGCAACAGAGGTGTAAACAAAGGCAACGAACCGGAAAAATGAATGGAGACAACTTTAATTACGCCAACATGACCAGTGGGGAAACACTTCAGACCGTCTGCTTGACCGCAAACGCTAGTGTAAGGTGCAGAAGTTAAACTAGTTGAAATAGGCCATTTGTAGAGCGGTTACGTGACGTACGACCGCATCTGATTGTGGCCCAGATTTAATTAGAAAAAACCCGCTTTCGCCTGTTTACACTAGAAAAATAAATCTGATCTGGTTCACTTGGGCGTTCATGTTTGAAATCCCTACTCGACAGCACCTCGACTATCAAAGGCTCAATTTATCATAACTTGTCTGTTTTTCTCTGCTATTGGGTGTTTAAACCTGTTTTAATTTAGTTTAATTGAGCCAGACAACATTCTGTTTGTGAATGCAGATCCATGCACGTTGGGACGGAGCCGCTGACAAACTAGATTTAACACTGAGCGGCAGGGAAACACAGGCAAATTCTGACCTTTTTGGCTTCAGATACTTGATCCGTCACGTTGAGCAAGTCAAAATAAGTCATGTTTGAAGGCACAGGAGTCACAAGGCAACCTTTTCAAAGCACAGACTGTCAGTGTCTTTAGCTCGGCCCGGGTGAAATCCTCCGCTTTCTAGCTGAAGTTGGAGGGAAGCTGTAGTCTCAGGATAAACCTTCAGAACTGCCAACATCTCTCCTTTCGCCAAGCGTAGACAGCCGCCTTGATAGTACAGATATTTTCTCAGATACGAGCTTGGCACGGGCTGTCTGGGGTTAACTAAGCCGACGTGATGAACCGTGGTCAAAGCTGAGGCCGACCTCATTGATCACGGGCCTGACAGCGTGTGGGATGGTTCGTCCACAACACCTTCGCTTCTTGAAGCCGCTTTCTGTCCTTGTTGCCCAGCGCAGGAATAACACCTATGTGCCGGGACCTTAAGGTCACCCGCTGAGCATGATGAAGTGAGCAGCTCTCTCTCTGTCTCTTTGTCTCCCACTTCTCAATTTCATCCCTCCCCCATCAGCTTGTGTCTAGTTACCTCTCTTAATTTCTACTTTCACTCTTGTCTCTCCGCTTCACTGTTCTTGATTCTCACTCGCCCCCTCTCAGCCTCGCTCTCCCTCTCTTTATTCCACTTCGGCCCAGGGTTTAAGATGTCATTGAGAAACCTTGAGATAGATGGGGTCTTCAATGAGAGGCAACCATCAGCTCGGCACAACAATGGAGTTAGAGATGATATAAATCAGTGAATATGATCGAGACTGACAGCAGTGTTTGCCTTGGAAAGCCCATAAACCCTGATGCAATAATGTTTGCAGGGAGAATGGCAGAAGTTGTCATAAAATCAAACATATGCTCAATACGGGCTGTGCGTGTGTGTGAAATTGAATAACCTGCATCATGTGACCAAGCGGACTTAAAAACATAAATTTGATTCTTTTTTTTCCTCACCTCATGGAATCCATTTAAATGCAATCAGTGGAAAGCAAAAACAGGCATTTGTGTTTGGGTGAAATATGTTTCTCATTAAAGATGTCAGTAGGAAAAGCAGGGATGTTGACGCTTTAATCGCCTTCCTTTCATATGCACCGTAATGGGACTTGAAACAGCTGTGTCTCAGAGGGAGAAAAAATCTGTTAGTGCGTCATGTGGTCAAGTATCATTGAAACCCTCTGGAAACGTTCACGTTGCGGTGGAGGAAACAGTGGATTATTTCAATTCAAGTGGCTGTTTGGGGGATTGAGGGGAGGAGAATTTTGCCTTCTGAAGGTTTAAAAATAAACGCAGCCTTCTCTCTTCCCCTGCCTTTTATCTTGTGAGACCACATGCAAGCCTGCAGTTCTTCCCCTTCAAATTACAGCTGTAGGTTTGTGGCAGGTTACTTCATTCGGAGTAGCAATAGAGGCAACACAGCGGAATAAGCGGCTCTGGCTTTGTCATCCTGCTGTAGGTGCGCTTTCATCAGTCTGTTGCCTGTGTAGGGTCAAAGTTTTATCTAATAACTTTCTTGTGTGAAACTAGGTGAAAAGGTTATTTTTGTAAATTCCACCTGAGCGTAAACACTCAGGATATTAAGTGTTTATTCTTTCTTTACTAACACAGTTTGAACTTTCTCTTCGCTCTGCCTCTGTTCAATAATACATGCTAGGTCTGAACACACAGGTGCTCCAGAAATGTCAGGAAAAACCCAATTCATACTGCAGATAATGTGTGTCTGCCCCCTAGTGGCCAAGAACTACCAAAGGCAGCTTTAAATGACTTTAAATGATTATTATTTTTTCATTTAAATAAAATGTTTACCTACATTCGTTATTTTATCGTTAATATTAAATACCAACATAACACAAACACACACGGGACCATCTTGCCTAAATGTGCTACAGTAAGTTTGGAAAGCCGTAAAACATATCCAGGCTGTCCTTCAGGAAGATCTCAGAATCAGACAGAAGAACAGTGAAAGCCGAGGTGGGAGCTGCCGAACAGGACGAGCTGTTCTTTATTTAGGGCTTTAAAGTAAACGAACGTTACCTAGTAGGTCCCAACATATGCTAGTTAAGACGTTTTCTATTTTGGCTGTTCCCACTGTGGACTCCAGAGTTCAGACATGGAACCACGTTGTAACGTCCGTCAGACGGAGGAAAGGTGAGGCAGCGAGGCAGAGCGTTGGAGTTCCTTCCCATAATGCACTTCCTGGGAACCTGCCAGAAGTATTAATTGCCTACGTAGCGAGCGCTACTTTACTGACTGTTCCTGATTAAAATGAAGCCACCGAGCGGGGAGCAGTGATGGAGGCACTTTGTGCTGCGGGTTGGGTGAAAAGATTAACACTTTTCCTATTCTTACCTGCATAAATACGAGCATGCATCAATAATTCACCCTAATGGCTCAATGTGTGCGATTAGATGTTAGCGTCTCATCCTTTCAAGGATTTGCATTTACTGCTTTTTCTGCCACTTCACGTGAATTTGATTTGTGCTGTGGCAGGTAGAGTCAGACGATGTGTGTGTGTGTGTGTGTTGCTTCCTGCAATGTGCACACACTTCCTTAACCAAATCCTATTAGCCTGTAGCGATATGGAGTATTTACTGAAGTAGAAAGTACTGATTGTGGGAGAGAACAACAAAACAAAGCAGTGCAGCCATGTGTTCGTATGTTGCTTCTCTGTGGACTTTCCTACTGATCTCAACACCAATAACCGACTTCTGGAGCAGCTTGACGTATTTGGATCATTCTCGCTTGTTCGTCCAAGTTTTCTTCGTTGTGCATTTATGTTGGAGCAGTGCAGCCACGCTGCTGCTGGGAAGTCATGGGATTCCTCTGGAACAAGGAAGCAATGATGCAGGTTGGAAGCCTTTACCAGTAGAGGAGCATGAGCTCGGTGCAACTAAAAGCCGGTTCTCATCGGCTTCGTACTCTAGAATGGTTGAGGAACGAACCCTGCGCAAATAGAACGTCACAATATACATGTCTGCACCGTTTTATATAACATAACATAATAACAACGTTATTAGAACGGACAGTTGCTTAGTGCAGCAGAAAGTGAACTTAGCTGTGATGACTTTTTTTAAGATCAAACAGAATCTTTCTAGTTTAATTATAGGGTCAAATATAGTGAGATAATGTTGCTTGGGTTCCTTGATTGTGAATAAAGCCAGAACTCCATTAATAGAGAAGATTGCTCCTCTTCCTTATGTTCTTCTTCCCGCTGCTGCAGTGTCTGCGCTCAGTTGGAGATTTGAGGCCTCATTTCTTCTCCTTCACTAAAAGCCATTTTCTGCCATTCATCCTGCAGCAGTATGGAAAACCAACTTCAATAGATAAAGATAATCCATAACTGTCAATATGAAGAACTAATTAGCTTCAAAGTTTCTATTTGATCATTATTTCATTGTGCCCTACTTGAGTTTTCACACATAACTTTACATCCTGCTCGCTGTCAATCACCTGACACCCCCCGAAAGGAGAGCAAGAGCCTGTTGGGACTCATTGCCTGAGTTACAAGTCACCACTCAAGCTGAACTGTCACTTTTATTAGAACACGTCCACATGAAGGGTTTGCTTGTGAATACAGCAGCAATTGATGGCTAATAATAAATAATTTAAAGTGCCGCACAGCTAAAATGTCTAGTAATCAAACTGAAATTGCTTGTGCAGACTGAGATGAGCTTTTATAGGTCACACTCAAAGACATATCCTGTTTATTTAATTCATAGTAGCATGATGCGGAGACCATTGCTCACAAGGGAACTGTTCAGATGTGCAGTTTCACGTCAGACTGTGGAGAACTGGTGAAGCTGAAGCAATTTGAGCAATGCCAAGACCTTGGAGGAGCGTTGCTGGCGAGGGCATTTGCAGCTGGTGGGGTCTGAGGTCGCAAACAGATGTCCTTCACAGCCTCCGACACCAGGCTGCTGCTCTTTTGTCAGATGTCTCGTTTCAAAGTGCCAAATTTCTCCCAAACCAACATTTCCCTTACTGTAACTTTGGTGCCGAGAAGAAGAGAAAACTCTGAGGAACCGTTTCAAAAACAGAAGCTTTTGGGCGCTGACTCTGTGGTTTTCTCACTTAAGACCAGTTGATGTTTGGATGTGCTGCATGACAGGCTTAGCAGCAGCACTCTTCAAAAGCAAAAAGCTGCACTGTGCTGTTCCACGTCAGGGACCAACGTCACGCCATCCATCTTTCTCTCTATCTGTCCGTGCTCATGCATGTCAAACTTATTTGTTTAGGAGGCAATATTTCTGCTCTGCACGGGGCCTTGAGACTCGCGTTTCAGTTCCTGCGTAGTTGAGACTGTCGATGTGCCAAGTCATTTGGGTTTCATTGCTTTATCTGTTATCAGCAGTTCATTGACCTTGAAAAGTTAATTTAAGAAACACATGCGCTCACAGAAACCGAACCTCAAGCCCACAATTATTATATTCAAATTCTCTTTGCTTTTTGTACATGAGAAGTTTTACATAGTCAGTTTTGAATTTTAATGGTATATTTGAAAAACGCCACATACCTCAAAGGCCACTCATAACTTGCTTTTCTCATCTGATGCAGGAACTTTGCAGGTTTAGTTCTTTGAAATCTCAAAGCCGCCTTTGATTTCGCTGATCACAGGTTTTCATTTCCTTCAACAGGAACCTTTTACCATCTTCTTTCTTTGTTTAATGTATGTATTAAATCCAGAAACCTTATACGATGATTTGAGATTGAGTCAAATTAATAAACACGAGCAGTGACAACTTGACTGCAAACATTTCTTACAGCATTCATACACTACTGTTACTTGTTGTTTTCACAGAGTTGCTGTCATTGGCCATTGTCTGTGATGCACCTTTCACTAAGTGCATCACATCATGTTCTCAGCTTCAAATGAATGACTGCAGCTCAGTCGATGTGACGCTGAAGGGTTAAAACGTCTGAATGCCACAAACTTTATATGAGATTCACAGAGACCAAAACAAGCTCTTTAAATCCCTGTCAGTCAGCTCCCAGTAGACCTTCAGCCACTAAGAGAAGGCAATAAAATCTGGTCTGAGCTGTGGATGACAGAGCGGACAGTTCCTGAGGCCTCTTCACTGACTCACTCACGTCTACATCAGTGTATTAATGCCCCTAATCGTGCATTTGTTATTTTAATTGTTCCAGAGTCCGTATCGTGCAGCTACGTAATTTATAGCACATTGATAATGACCATTATGACCTACTCAGTCAGTAATAACACATAAAAGTGGCTCCACTTCTGTTTTTAAGTCCATAATCAAGCAGCTGGACCAAATCTTGACTTCATGCTTTGACCTTTTTTTTTAAAAATTGGTCTTTTGTATGATGATGTTTTTAAATTAATTACTTTTATGAGAGCTCCTGCGTCCTCGCATGGCGCAGTGCTGCTGTGTTTTACAAGCGTTGCGCGGCCCGAGCAGTTGCTCCTGGCACAGCTGTCAACCTGATTGATTACCTCTGGAAATGTCTAAAGGTTGAGCCTCTCACCTTTTGACATTTCTCTACAGTTTCCTTTTGGTTAACTTCGACTCCAAACTTGACAAAAGGATGACAAAAGCGTAAAAATCCCAAACAGCGGAAGTGGCTTTAGAAAAAATAAATGTCAGAGAGAGAGAAGAAGGCGGAGGAACAATTTAACACTGAGGCTAAAAAGAATGAAATGAACAGAGACTTTAGCTTGACACACACAAGAAAAACAAAAATGTGAAATTGTTTAGGACAAAGATCCAGATTTAGGATTAAACGTCTGTCATCTGCGAGCCAGGCTAATTCACGTCCGTCGCCTGGCGCGAGAAGCTGGTGGCAGTGAAGTCCATCCATGCTGGGATGTGTTATATAACCTCAGGGCTTCCATTAGAAAATGTGCAATGTAGTATGAGTGTGAGATGTGGTGACCCTTGCTCGCGCAGCCCACTCACCGTGAACCCAGCGTTTGCACCAGCAAATGTCACGCTCTGGTCATGAAACAATAACTTCTCCCGCTGCCTACATGGGATTTACCAGGAAGGGTTCACGCTGGATTTATGAGCTGCCTCCTGGCTATGTTGACCCATATACGATTATCATTAAGACGCTTCCTTTACGGGAGCTTTGACTCTGCCGTCCAAACGCTAAAGGCTAACTAAAATAGCACTGCAAACTTCCCGAGCTCAAGAAGAGGCCAGAGTGTTGGTGTAATGCATTAGTTGTTAGTCTTCATGCTAGTAGTTAGCATAGTCTCCAAGGAGCCCCGTGCTATACGGGTGTAGTAAAGGACTTTTCAGCTCAACAGTCTAATAAAAAGGAAATATGGCTTTAGAAGTGTACTTTGACCTCTAATTAGATGGTAAAAATGCTAATGTATTACTGGAACATCTGAGTTACAGCTACTAATGGCTGTAGCTGTAATATTTATGCAGTAGCACCAGCCAGTTTGACTATTGCATCATCACGAGTATCATCACGGTACAGTGGGCTGCTGTACCATTTAGCAAATAAGCCTGAGATCGAGTTATGGGGCAGGGGGTAGGGTTGAGGGGGTAGGTTATAGTGTAGGGTTGAGGGGGTAGGTTATAGTGTAGGGTTGAGGGGGTAGGTTATGGTGTAGGGTTGAGGGGGTAGGTTATGGGGTAGGGTTGAGGGGGTAGGTTATAGTGTAGGGTTGAGGGGGTAGGTTATGGTGTAGGGTTGAGGGGGTAGGTTATGGTGTAGGGTTGAGGGGGTAGGTTATGGTGTAGGGTTGAGGGGGTAGGTTATGGGGTAGGGTTGAGGGGGTAGGTTATGGGGTAGGGTTGAGGGGGTAGGTTATGGTGTAGGGTTGAGGGGGTAGGTTATGGTGTAGGGTTGAGGGGGTAGGTTATAGTGTAGGGTTGAGGGGGTAGGTTATGGTGTAGGGTTGAGGGGGTAGGTTATGGGGTAGGGTTGAGGGGGTAGGTTATGGGGTAGGGTTGAGGGGGGAAGGTTATGGGGTAGGGTTGAGGGGGTAGGTTATGGTGTAGGGTTGAGGGGGTAGGTTATAGTGTAGGGTTGAGGGGGTAGGTTATGGGGTAGGGTTGAGGGGGTAGGTTATGGGGTAGGGTTGAGGGGGTAGGTTATGGTGTAGGGTTGAGGGGGTAGGTTATGGGGTAGGGTTGAGGGGGTAGGTTATGGTGTAGGGTTTAGGGGGTAGGTTATGGGGTAGGGTTGAGGGGGGAAGGTTATGGGGTAGGGTTGAGGGGGTAGGTTATGGGGTAAGGTTTAGGGGGTAGGTTATGGGGTAGAGTTTAGGGGGTAGGTTATGGGGTAAGGTTTAGGGGGTAGGTTATGGGGTAGGGTTTAGGGGGTAGGTTATGGGGTAGGGTTGAGGGGGTAGGTTATAGTGTAGGGTTGAGGGGGTAAGTTATGGGGTAGGGTTGAGGGGGTAGGTTATGGTGTAGGGTTGAGGGGGTAGGTTATGGGGTAGGGTTGAGGGGGTAGGTTATGGGGTAGGGTTGAGGGGGTAGGTTATGGGGTAGGGTTGAGGGGGTAGGTTATGGTGTAGGGTTGAGGGGGTAGGTTATGGGGTAGGGTTGAGGGGGTAGGTTATAGTGTAGGGTTGAGGGGGTAGGTTATAGTGTAGGGTTGAGGGGGTAGGTTATAGTGTAGGGTTGAGGGGGTAGGTTATGGTGTAGGGTTGAGGGGGTAGGTTATAGTGTAGGGTTGAGGGGGTAGGTTATGGGGTAGGGTTGAGGGGGTAGGTTATGGGGTAGGGTTGAGGGGGTAGGTTATGGTGTAGGGTTGAGGGGGTAGGTTATGGGGTAGGGTTGAGGGGGTAGGTTATGGGGTAGGGTTGAGGGGGTAGGTTATAGTGTAGGGTTGAGGGGGTAGGTTATGGTGTAGGGTTGAGGGGGTAGGTTATGGTGTAGGGTTGAGGGGGTAGGTTATGGTGTAGGGTTGAGGCAGTAGTGCACAGGCTGACGCTTGCTCCCTGATGCTTGAGATATGTTAGGACTAATCACGGTAATTCCCCGTACACATGCATCCTGGGGTCCAGGCTTGTTCCTCTATTAGTTAACTTTAGTAGGGCTTTAATTTTTTATACACATTTTCAGCTCTTTGATTGCTTCACTTTTCGAAGTACTTCATGTAATAGAGGACCAAACGCTGTTTCATGTATCACTTCACATGGTTTTGGTCCATATCCAGACTGAACTTCATTGTGTTGTCATTTCTTTCTTTCCTTTTTGTTCAGCCGCATTAGACTGGATTTTTATTACAGTCTCAAACATCAATACAACTTCATTTATTTGAGATTTTGTTACTTGTTACTTGAACAGAGGTTCCGGTTGCCTGTTGGTTCTCTCCCTACAGTACTGCACAAGAGAGATTAATGATTGTATTTCACAAACAAAACTAATTATATCCACTGAATAACAGGAAAAGGCTTTTTCTCTCAATCGGAGACTAAAGGAAAATGCCTTTTTAATCGTGATAGTACAGTTTTATTTATTGATGTGATTCCCTTTTGTCAGTTTGAGGCCTGAAAACAAGCTTGAAAATAAAAGACGCAGAAAAGCGCATCATCTTGACATAGTGTCTGTCGGCTGTAAGAAGAACCAGAGCAGGTCTGGAGGCAGTCAGCTGATAAAACCTTTAAAGGTTTCAGGGCCACGAGAGGAGGAAGCTTTTAAGGATATTGTTGATTTCAGTGTTTGGCACCCTGGTGCTTTGAGCTTTCAGAGGCTGAAGTATGTTACAGAAGAAAGGTGGTAGTTTAAATCAGGACTTGGCCCTTTCCTCCAGCTGTAATCAAAGTGCTTGGGTTGACGCATGTTGTGGGGGTGAGGTGGCTGATGACGAGGGGGTAGGACTCATGTTCCATTTCAATAAACTCCCATTTTCCGTTTGTACCCGGTGACTGACCATTGATCTGATGAATTCATGTGGCTGAGCGCGAAGAAAAATTGCTGCTTTAAGATGCGAGGTGGAATCTTTCCAAAAGACTCTTAAACGTGACGGGTTTTAATTTTGTCTGTCAAACAGAAGTGCTGGGAAATGACAAAGCGTAAAGATGGCGCCAGTGAAATACTGAAAAATGTCTTATTAATTGTGTTTCTTTGTTTGTTTAATCGATCAAATTGTCTGAAATTAAAAGTGTTGAATTGCTGAGAGCTGTCGAAAAAATGTTTTTCTTCTGTTGCACAACAAAAGTCTTTAACTACAGTAACTAATTCAACAGTATAGCTTCATTAAACCGAGGAGCATCAACACTCTGGAGCCAAACCCTTTACGGGTGTTTAATATGTGCACAGACGAGCAATTTAGCCGCTAGAAATTGGAATCAGACAAATTATTGAGCTCGTACCAGAATCCTTGTTAGCTGAAAGCCCTTGTCCTTAGTGCTAATGTATGAGGAGGAGGAAACCTCACGGAGGACACGTTGGTGCTGCTCCTCCTGACTGTTCACACTGCACACGTGAACATCGTATTAACTTATAGACACTTCATTTGATTTAGAGTCGTCACTGTCAATAGAAGCAGGATTTACACCGACACCACTACTTAAAGCTGTAATAAATCAAAAGCAGAGAATGCAGATGAAGCTGCTTGTATATCAGTTGCTCCTACTTATTTGAATAATTGCTATTATAATAATCAGCTGAAGTCCAGTACGGTTCGCTTGGGTTTGCTCCTCTGCTGTTCAGCTCTGTGCTGTCACAGTTTCCAGTGTCACTCAGCTAATAGCTAGAAAACCAGAGCGAACCGTAAGGATGCACTAATTATTTTCGTCATCTCTAAAGGAGGTATTAGATTTACATTAACTGGCAGAAAGTCATTTTCTGAAACCCAGGGCCAGTTTAGTGTTACTCGATCCTTTTCACCCGCACTGCTGTCTCATCAGGTTAGATGTCGGTGAAAGTATTTAACTCAACCTTTGTTCTTGTACTGAATAGCGTCAAGGATGAAATAAGCTTACTTTTGCTGTAACTGACTGTCTTTGTGCTCCAAACACGGGACAAACTGAACGTGCTGATTCTATGCTCGCAGGTCCGGCAACCGAGGCCAAAAACACCGATAATACATGATGGTTTACAAAGACCTTGTTTCCTAAAGCTGTTTTCAAGTCTGCCTTACGACAGCCGTGGCCCAGCTCGTAGTAGGAGAAATGGGTCTTTTCAGAGGAAACAAACATCTACGTCAGGTTACAGCAGTTGATTCATTCATAGCTTGGTTATGTCTTCGTGCTCTGGCCTTGCATCAGTACGACACATTATCTAACTTCAGTCTGTCTCCCACAGAGATTCACATTTTAAAAGCCCAGGAGCAGATAAGTGCTGTGCAAGTTTCCCCCCCCCCAAACAAAGGCAATTAGCCAAGTTTGTATAGTTCCTCTCATCCCCTCACTCACAGCTGACAGGGATCCACGATGTGCAAAGTTGTGTTCTGTCCAAAGGCTGGATGAGGTTCTTTGTTTTCCCTCCCTTTATCTGCTCTATCCACAACCGGTGCTTTGGGAGTGGTAGCAACGAGGGGATGGCTGTATGATAATCTCATTAATCAGGACTCAACCACGAGAAGAAAGCTATTATAATAAGAAGTTGTTTTTTTAATTGAAGCTGCCCTTAAGCTCCAACACACAAACACGCACACAACAAGGTGCACACTTGAAACAGGCCTGGTGCTGTGAGCGTGCTTTAGTGTGCAGACAGACATCACCCATGTGCCCGTGCATAAGCAAAGCAATTAAAGCATCGGAAGCCCAGAGACGGGAGACGGAGTCGAGTGAAAGACGAGCTCGTCCCCTCTGCCCCGTTTCAGCTGATACCTGCCTCTACTCAGCCTCCATCCTTTTGTTGCCTCTGCTCCATCCATGCTTGGTCTCCCCTGTTGTCGTCTTTCTCTGTCCAGCCACCTGCTGCCGTTCTCCCGTCCTTTCGTTGTTCTCGCACTGGAAGTTGTGGCTCAAGCTGAGGAAGGAGAGTTTTATCGAGTTCAGCAAATCAGTCTGGTTTCATAAATACATCTGCACCTTTTGACCGACTGTGACTGAGATCTCATTAAGTCCAGCCAAGTGTAATTGCAATTACCAGGAATGTTTGCTGGGGCCTGTGTATGTTCGTGTGTGCATTGGAGATAAATGTGTGCGATGACATTTAGTGTATCACAAGAACTTCAGCGCAGCACTGCAACTAATTAACAATATGATAAACAGGTTTTTATTACTATTATTATAATGTGCAGGGACTTTCTAACTCCTGACATTTATCTCTCGTTATTACCGGCGAGGAGGAACCAGTGCTGGTCATACTTATTGTGCAATTTCAAGAAAGCAATTATGTCTGTATCGTACCATTACATCTGCTGATTCCCATTTATATTTACACGTGTGGTTGATGCGCAGATCCAGTGATTGACAGCTGCTTTTTTAAGTAGGACAGGGTATATTGTTGTAGGACTGAATAATAATTTTTTGCTTTGCGACAGAATGTTTGGGAGGTTATTTAGGAACTTAATTGATGGGTTTTTGTCCTGTTGTGATGAGTAGTCAAGTTGCAGTTTGGCATTTTTCTCAAGGACGTTTGGACAGAAGCTAATGAGCAGAACAGTTTAAAACTGCCTGAAAGATGAAGTCACTGGGTTTGTTGTCATAACTTAGTCCTGCATTTAAATAATAATGTTTATTATTTTTGCATATCATCTGAAAGTGATAAGTAAATGCATCGAGCCGCTAGCGTGTTGTATTAGCTCGTAGAGTGGGATTATTGGAACTTGTTTGCAGGAATCAGCTACTTGTGCTTCAGCTGCATAACGTGGGAGTGTGTGGATAGTCAAATATTTAAGGGAGAGCCTTGATAGAGACGCTTTACTGCATCGCATTGACAGTCGTCTTCTGAAACATTTCAGCGCTGCATGGATTTTTCATATATGCCTGAAGCTGCAGTAAACTAAAGTTAAGCCCAACATTTTAGGTGCAAAGAGTCTTTTCCTGCCTCCTTAGACTGAATGTCATCGCCCAGATCTGCAGCCGGCTAACGTTCAGCGGCATTGTCAGATGGAAAAAAGGGAACATCATCTACCGCAGCTTACATTCTGGCTCTGGGCAGATTGGGGGTTCAGCCGAAGACTTAACTTAGGGATGTGGGCAGCTGAGCTCATTCCACTGGGTGATGGCTTTCAGATGCCAGGATGAGATTGTGGAATAGGACCAGGGTAATCCCAGGTCACCTTCACGCCGCATCCATCCGAAGACCAGCCGCCCTCTGACTCCTCCTCCACATCCTTCACTCATTTCCTGTCTGTCCAGCTACTGTAAATGTCTCCTCTGTCTTTTTTTGTTCACCGCTGAACGTTGAAGTTCTACTTCGGTGTCATCGGCACACAGAACAGTCGTTCTCTAGCGTCTCCTGACGGCCTTGAGCGAACTGTAGATGGACATATATGCTTTTTCTGTCCTAGAACACTTTTGTTCACTGTTGCACTGAATAGTGCACTAAGAAAGGCTGGTGTATAAGCCCCAGCACAGTAAGACCTTTAGTTTGGAGCCTCTGTAGCACTAACATAAAGCAAACTCAGAAGTCTTTTGGTTTCTTTTAGCGTAGCAGACCACCCAGACCATCATATCAGCTTTTAATCTGTGCTCTACATTTGATTTGATAAGGGACGAGCTCTTTGTGGTGTCTGCCCAGACTGATATGGGACTAATAAAACACGGCAGGCAGACACAAAGCGCAGCCAATGAAGTGCTGCATTGTTGTTAATGAATACTGTATTACCCAGAGGATTTGACAGCCCTACCCCCACATACTACACACAACTGTTCTGAATCAGAACCTGTTCTGTGTACCTACAGTAATCATCACTGTTCATTTAAAGGAGGCAGCAGAACGAAAAATAGCTTTAAATATTTGATTTATTTGCGAAGTATGCTTTTATTTTTTAATTTCTGCACTGCGTGTCATTTACTTTTTAATTTATCATCGGAATAAGAAGGTCGTGACTTTAACGAATTCTCATTTTCTCTCTGCAAAGCAAGTTTAACACTTTATTAATTTACACTCATTGGCAATTTTCTTTTAACTGTGGATATGTGACTAGTGTGCGTCAGTCTGAGCAGTGAGGAGAAGAGCTGTGCTGCTCTGCCCTCTGGTGTCCATGTTCTGGTTTTACCTGCGTTCTTGTGGAGGCCGTCTCCAACTCGCGCCGACTTGGCGTTTCCATAGATGCTTTTAGAGGTGATCCTTGATTGATGTCCGTGCATCGGCACGAAAAGTGGATGTTGTGATGTCGCCATCGAAGGACAAGACACAGTGATTCATTTCTCATGTCTACATGTGCCATAAATCCTACACGAGGATGCTTATCGTGCAGAAAAGGTGCAGAGCCGACGTTCGGCGACACGTCAACCTGTGGTTAAAATGTTAGATGCCTGATCTAAAGTGTTTTAACTGTGTCAACCATGAAAAATGCAAGAAGGCAGACTTTGAGATAGCTGATGATACTGCAGAAAAAGATAACGGAGGCCTCCTGTGGCCTCAGCAGGGGTCCGTCTGCTTTATGCAGATAGTGAGTAAAGCAAATCCAAAAACATATTAATGCTCTTTTATCTGTCAACATTTTATAATAATTGTTGGGTTTCGGAGAAACACTGACAGATGTCTTAGTGAAGAGCAGACAAAGAAACTGAGTCAGTCCAGACACTGACTACACAAAACCACCGGACTCGTCGCGTAGAGGCAGAAAGTTGTCACTCTGTTGCCATGGTGACTAACAATGATGATTTCAACGGTGAACTTGCTTATCAGACTGTGTAGTAATTATAGAGATTTGATTATGGAAAAGATCCATAAGAGATTTCTTCCGTTTTTGCTGATTGTGGTTTGCACACTTTAAATAATAGACAACGCTGAAACCAGTGCAGCTCCTGTTGCGAAGGTGATGATGCTCTTGCTCTGTTTAAAGTGGTGATCACATAAGACACATTTCTCTTCTGTACACTGACTCTTTGTGCGTATTCCTCCACGGCGATGCTAAGCTACCGTTAGCTGTCAGCTCTCTGTACTCAGGGTGAGTTTGGGGCGGCGATGGCCAGGACTGCTGTTCATGCAGTGGTTTCTGTGGATGCGTTCAGGCTTATTAACGTCCTGATGAGAAGACTCACACCTGTCTGTGGTTTTACTTTCTGCACTGCCTTACATTCAGCCTAACAGAAGGATGATGATGAAGGATGCTCATGAGGCTCAGTCCAGTATTGTATGTCTTACAGTCACAAAAGCATTCACATAAAATGTTGCTTTGATGAGAAATAAAGAAAATCTATATATATTGTGGGATTTCTTAGAAAATAATGAAGCTGAAGGTCAGCTCTCTGTCTCACTGGTTGTCAGCCTTGGTCAAAGCTCCTGTGTTGAAGGTTTAACAAGAAGCCAAGAAAGTTGGAAGCATTGGTGTAATTACTATCACTGCTCATATCAATTGACCAGAAAGATAAACACACGTGTGTCTGCAAGAAATAATGATGCCTTCAGGCGTCAGTGGGACCTATTTGCATGCAGCATCGCTGGGCATTACTCACTGTAACAGCTCTGAACTGTGAACGTCCACAGTGCGTTTCTGAGCGACCAGTCAGTGTTGAAACATCTGTTAACACGGGGGCATTGTGGGCGCACGCGGCGCAGGGCTGCCTTCCACTTCACTGCTACAAGTCTGAGCATTAGCGCTTCATCACATGATGGAATCAAGGTCGGAGTGTAACTGTGATCCGGGGGACGGGCTCACGCTGCGTTCAAAGCCCGGTGTTGGAGGCGTCCACGTGTAGCTTTGCTGCGAGGTGACAGTAGGACACAGTTCTCAAATGAACCAGCAGGTGCTGCTCTCAGACAAGCTGCTCGACGCACCGTCCTCAACTGGAGCCTCTGTCGTCAGAGCTGTTTGTGTGTTTGTAAAACTGAATAGAAAACTCCAACAAGAACTAAACAGGCTGCATGTAGTTTGAAACAAGCATCAGTTCGTTTACACACAAAGCTGAAACTAATGCAGCTTGGCTGTAAATGCTTGTTCTAACATCCAGCTTGTCTCTCCATCCTCTGCCGACAGAAAGCTTCACGTTGCTCTTTCCTTTGCAGTCCACATCTCAAATGCTTGTCTTTTCTGCAGGAAATTGCTTGGTCTCTTCAAAAACTCATCTCAGCCCTGATGATGGATGTGTGGCGGACAGTATTAAACACTGTTATCCGGATTTTCACATCAGGTTTCCATGACAACTCATCTTGAAGGGCAGCTACACATGTTGCTCTTTCGTACCCATTCTTACACCCAAATTAGAAAAGGTTCAGACTGCAATTAAAGATTTGTCGTATGTAAAACTATTAATGGCTTTACACAATTAGCAGGACTGAGCTGAAAGATAAAACCCTGACTCCCCCTAGTTATCCATCACTCTATGTAAACCTGCAAGTGTTATTTTTGCTGTTCAGCTGTGACAGAAGTCCAGTAACGGTTTGTCAGGCCCTGCTTCACTTTCTCTCACCGCTTGGTTATGTAGACGGTGCCTCACACGGCACATGCAGAGCAGCAGGGCGGAGTCTGAACGGATCCCACCGGCATCCTCACACTGACATAAATGTGATAATTGATCTGAAGTTCAGTAGATTGTGGACTGTGACAAACCACAGTGTTGCCTCTAATCAACATGGAAACGCTGTTTGGCCGATGTGGTTCTCGCTTTAGTTAGGACCTGCTGTACGTGGAGCTGCTCGCTCTGCACAGACAGTTCTTCCTTTGCCTCATTTGTCCACAGGACATCTCTCCTGTTGTGCTGTGGAGTCTCAAGATGACCTCAGAGTCACTCTGGAATTATCATTATTTTATTAAACTTTATGGTTTTTAACTTTATTTCCTTGGAGCTACAAAATGCTCAGCGACTCCAGAGAGCAAGGGTGAAGTCATAGCAGCATTTCTATGAACTAATGATCAGCTAGTGTTTGACCTCTGGAGATTTAAGTGTTGCTGAGGGTTAAATGCAACCCACCTCTGCAGCGCTGACCTCTGACAGGAAGCACAGTGCTCCAGGAAGACCTGGAGTCCTAGTGAGTGTGAAACGCTTCCTCTACTCAGTTCCAGCACTTTGAAATGAAACGGACGCCACACTTCTGCCGCTGCGTCTCAACGGGCACGAAGCAAACTAAATTAAAGCTGTCCCCAAATATTTTCCCCCCTCACTTCACACACTGCATTCTGATTGTCATGTGAATGAAGGAGCCCTTTTCTCCAGACAGTTGGCTTTTAAGTGGATGCTGGCTGCTTTTAAGCACTTACCTTTGTGCCAGATGTAAAATTAAGTGAATACTCTTGTGTCTAATAAAAGAAAGGCCCGTCTTCCTATTTCCATTTAGATGAAGGATTTCACTGTGAGGCAGAACTGTTGAAGTTCTTAAAATGGAAATCAATAGTAAAACCTTTAACAGAGCAAAGTTCAACTTTATTTATCTAAGTTCTAAACTTCTTAACCAGGTTTTACTTCTGTTTTATCTGGAGTAACACGTAATGACGGGATTTATTCAGCGTTTTAGGTCTTCATTAACACGTAGACTGTGCACGATGATATTATGAAGAAGCCAGGGGTCAGTTTGAAGAAGAATAAAGGTAACATGGGACTTTTACATTAACAGCAGATTGACGGCTGTGTTTCGGTGTAGCTGGATGTGGTTTTGTATTCATGCTGCCCTCTCATTAGCTCCAGCTCTCGTGTATCTCACAGTAATTTGCAGGATGAGCGACGCGTGCCCTCCATGGTAATAGGTCCATACGGCCTCTGTGGTGCCACTCATTACCAAACATTGCTAGATTTTGCCTGATCTCGTTTAGCAAACGTAGCGACCCAAAGCGCCAAAAAATACAATTAAACGGGAACATTGGGAAAAGCGTTTGACGCGCACTCAGTGTGATTTATGAGGCAGGGTGGAAATGTCGGCCTTGATAAACACACTGCAGACCTCCCTCACCGCTCACTGTGTGAAACCATGAGGTGGGAGGTAGCAGAAGCAGTAGCAGCGTTTAATTTATGTTAATAAGAATGTAACGAAAACAATAAACTGTTGTATGTGTAGTTGTCTGTTACCTGGAAACAACGTAAAATACAGAACTAGCTGTTTGTGGAGGTTGTGGACTTCAAGACGGCTTCTCTGCACGTTATCATGAAATCACATAGAAACCGTGAGACGAGGTAGATTCAGGTACTTGGGCAGTTTTATACTTTGGTTTCATGCTTATTGATGATATGATAAAAGCACGTAATAAGTTCCCCCGAAGCCCAGCTGTTTGAGAGCAAAGTAAGCATCTTTTAATTAAACGTGACATCAGTTGAATATTCGAGCTGTTGTGTCTCATCCTGGATCTAATGCAGTGAGAAGCTTCCTCCTTCCAACAGTCTGTGTTTGTCATGAACATTTCTTCGACCTTGCACAAGGACTTTTATCTCCACATAAAAGCTTTCACTTAGTGTAAGTGAGTCCTTGTCCGCACTGTTTGTAGGATCTTACTGTACTTCATTCAGTACTAGGCCACATTTGATCAGTAACAACATTCATTCCGTCACGTAAAATCACTTATTGTATCTACGTCTGTGGATCTATTTCCTCTGTAGGCAAACTGATGTGAGTCCACACTTGGGGCAGCAGTGATGTAATGTAACTCTGGAGCAGTTTCTAGGAAGGTTCAGGCTGGAGATGTGGGATTTCTTTGGCTGAGGCACTGTGGTGGAGGACCTTAGGCATTGTGGTACAGTGGACACACCTCTCTCCTCGACTGTGAGGGTCACACGGCTGTGGGCCGTGGGGTGTGTCCTGGCACCTCAAACCGGGCAAAGTAAAGGTTCTTCTGCCATTGAGGCGTCACCTGCAGCTGCCCCGGGGTCGGTCTTGTAGTGATCAGGTGCCTGCTGTTGTTGCTCTCTACGTTGTCCTCGATCCTCCTCCTGTATTCCCGCTTTGACTCCTCGATGCCTCTCTTCAGGTTGGTTCGATGCTGTTTTGCTTTGGCGCATTACAGTGTGTGTGTTTTCTGAACAGCATCGCAGACAGAAGAAGAAACGAGGGGGCGGCAGCTTCTACTGCAAAGGGCGAAGGATACACAACAACAAACTGGAGGATGCTAAAAGCCAGATGACCTGTGAAGCGCTAGAAGGATGAACACGCTGGGTTCGGTCTAACGGTTGTTGAAGTTGCTTTGTTGTCATTTTGTGGCCGTGAGTGATGGTTTCTGTCCAGCAGATAGTTTTAGTGTTTAGCAGCACGATGGCACGAACCAACCCCAGCAGGATGAAAGAAACAGAGGTCGGCATAGTTTCTATTAAACCTAATTACAGAGCTGCAGCTGAGGTAGGCTGTCATTTACTGCTTTTATCAAACAGCCTATCAGACCCATTAACTTAGAAGCAGAACAATAAGCAGAAATGTGCTCTGGCAAACAAAATAAAGCCGAACCCAAACCTATAGTAAATGTAAAAAGATTGTATCACCAGCTTCAACAGTACAACTAGTGAGCATTGCTCTAACTGCTGAAACGTCCTTGTTCTCATATTTATCATCTTTGACAAAACAGTTTTTTTAGAAAATGAAATGCTTATGTTACTGGGGCGACAGCGAATGAATTCCCACAGAGGTGGCTGCGTCATCGGGTCCCAAATGAAGTGAATTAGTCATCTCCAGAGAACCTGAATGAATGAGATCTACAATAATTACCTGGGCTCTGTGCAGTTAGACATGTCATGTTCCTTTTCCACAGACCGCCTCGTGCCTCTCATGTCCTACGTCCATTCAAGTGCTGATTCGTATGAAAACTTGGAAATCAGTAAATGGCAACCGTTTCTAGCTCTGCCTCGGCTGAATGGAAGAGTCTTCTGATCGCCTTGATTCGCTTCGGTCCTGGACATGTTCAGTTTAACAAAACAAGGATGACGGGAAGTGACATCATCACCACCGTTGTCTTTCAGTCACAACCAGTCCTGGTTAAGTAAAACATCCAAGTTGCTGAATGGTTGTAATCGACACCGTAATTAGACCTTATTTTAATTACCCTGGAGGAAATCAAACGTTAGTATTGCGCAGCGTTCCCTGGAGGTGCAGTGGTCACGGTCCAGAGCCGTGTGAACTGACCAGACAGCAGATGGCATGAAGTGAATAGTGATATGATTCAGTCTGACCCGGCTCTTAAACACAAGGAGGTTTGCTCAGTTTCTTGTTTATTCTACCCCTTACTGGTTACCTTGGCAACAGCCGCTATTCCTGGGGTCCAGATAAAAAATACAGTCAGTTCGATTTAACAAATGCTCACACTTGCACCCTCAGAGGGAAGGAACGTACTAATTAGCGCTATTACTCTAAACACCCCCCACTTTTGCAACGGGCCTCATCCTGCTGGTTTAGTGCCAGCGCCTGCTTTCAGGCCAGTGAGTGGTTCAGCGTCCAACGAAGCCAGTGGTGGTGGGTCCAGAGGAGGAACTGCCCGCGTTCGGGGCTCGCTCTGGATTTTGGTCAGCAATGGAGCCGCTGTTCACATATGACTGGGGCCAAGCATGAACTTTTATTATATATAGTGTTAATAAAATCAAAGCCAGAGGCTCATAGCCGAGCCTTAAATTCATAAGATGATAAGAAAATGTGATGAATAATTGATTGAAGAATTTGTCTTCAGTATTGGAATAAGATTCTTTCACCTCCTTCTAAACGGCTTCATCACTGCTGACATCTAACCAGAAGCTTTGGGATGTGACCTGGATGAGAGAGAAGCTTCACACACAAATCCTCCCTCCATTATCTGTCGACCTACAGTAACTGCGTGTGACGTGTCCCCCCGTCCTTCTGGTTCAGCTGTGCATGTGGCGAATAAACCCACAACTGGGCAAAAACAACATGACGTGGAAAAGTCAATGTTTTGACACCATGGAGACGGATGCGGACAAAGTGTTGGTTGACAAAGCAACTGTGAGAAATGCAGCCAAACAATGACTTTTATAATAAAAACCAAGGCCATACTTTCAGTTTAAAACGTTTTAAGATCAGCTTGCATAAATATATTTTAGCTGCTTTTGTTTGTTATTGCAGCATTGGCTCTCACCCAGTGGCAGCGGCCCCAGCACCTCCACGACCCTCATGACGACTCACTCTTATCTAATGTCTTCTCTAGTTCTAACTCGGGGACAAACAGACATTGCAGCTGTGTTTTAGGTCACGCTTGTGACTGGATGTTAGAGAACATTGTTTTTTCCTTTTGTCGTGTATTTGTTCCAATATGCCAGAAAGCTGCTGCTGCTGTGAGTGGATTAGCAATGTTGTGCTCTTTGTTATTCTGGGCTACGTACATGTGCAGCCTTGACGCAGCAGCAGGAAATCAGAATTCGTTAAAAAGAGCCACACAAATAAAGGCTAACCCCAACAGAAACTGGTCACATCGACCTTAAAGACTCACGAAAACACGCTGGGAAATGAAACAAGCGGAGACCCACTCAACCTTTCAGTGCAGACCAGTGCGCTGCGTGAACTGTTTATGTGGAGGAATGGGTCACCTTAGCCTTCGTATTTGGGTTTTTTTGCGTTTGAGCGACTTCCTGAAGCAAAATGGACAAAGGTTTCTGTATTAGACATTTCAGGTCATTGCTCACCTTGTTAGCATAGAGTTTCACAGTGGGGTCACGCTTGTTTTTCCAATAGTAAACATCCTCAACTGTCTATATTAATCCAATAATGTGTAAAACCAACATAATTCTGACACATCGTCACTCGATGGGACCTGCAACGTGAAAATATGCATAATTTCCTATGTACGTAATTAAATTTTGGTCATTATCAGGCTAAGCGCTAACAGACACTCCTTCACTGACAGGATGAGCCCATTACTGTGAACAAATGGCTGAATGGCTTTGCCCGACGCTGCGGCACAACGATTTAGTCACTTATCTCATTTTGCACCAGTGACTGAAGATGAGCAGCCGTCGCCGTCGAGTGGCAACGCGTCAGTTAAAATTCACCGGCCAGTTTGCCTCCGCTTCCCAAGGCCACGCCAAGTTCGTCCAGCCGTTCATCTAGATACAGCGTGTAGTGATTTACTGTCTGTGTGCGGCTGTTTTATCCAACCCTTGTGTGCTTTTTGAGCTTTGAGCGGCTCGAAGGCCCTGAGGGTTAATACATTTCAATAATTATCTACTCTTTCACAGACTAAAGAATGTGAACGGTGGATTGCACATGACAGGATTCTTATGAAAGCAAAGTCCCCGGACCTGCACAGTTGTTGCCTGTGGTACTGCACCTACAGCTCCTGCCTGGAGTAGGTGTCACGCAGACAGCATCGCTTGCATTGTGTCCAGCTCTGTTTCTCCCAGTGTCTCATCCTGCAGCCTAAACAAATAATGACACAGTCTGGTCATAAATCTCGCTCAATGATCAGCTCGAGCCAAAATAATTCATGGAAGTCGGAGTCCAGTAAAACGAAGCCCAGTATTGACTTCCCTCAGTGTGGGTTCTGTGGTTGCCGTGGTTACAAAGGAAGCTGAGATGAAAGTTGATCCATCATCTCATCATCACTCCCATTTCTGCTAAAAGCCTTTGAACTGTTTAAGTCAACACCTGTAGGGGCTAATTTTCTATTTTAATATATTTCTGGCACCTTTAAAATTAAAGTTGAAGTAAACAGCTGGTTTACTCAAATTACAGTTACAGGGCAGTGTTATTAGTGTTTGGGAGTTGTGTGTCAGCCACCTGTGTCCTTTCACTAATTGGGTTTATTAGCCATCTGTTGCTGTGCATTTCATAACTAGCAGTGACCTTCAGGAAATGGGTGAAGTTACTGCTTTCCCACCTTTTCATCTTGGGATGGTTCCAGTCTTGGTAAGAGATCGGACTATGTACACGTTCTGTTTAATCACAAAACCAAGTGCCGTGTAAAATGGAGGTTTTCAGGAACTCGAAATATATATTTTTTTATCCAGTCTACACCTTTACCATGGTAACGGCGTTTAAAAGGATTTTCATCAAGTGGAGAAACAGCCTTGACTGTGGTGTTCAAATAGTTAGTATTACATTAGTACATCCATCAGATAAGAAATGTGTTTTCACTTGAGACATAGGTGTTAGTGGAGCGTCTCTGAATCCTGTTGTATAGTTTATAGTACATGTACAGTATATGATGGTAAATTCAGTTCTACAGTACTTGAGTGACCGAGCCTGGCTGGTAAGAGGAGTATTCTTTATTGTGTTGTTAGATGAGATAAGACGTTAATGTCCCAAGAGATCTGTATTCAACAACAAGCTCGTACGCCCACAGACGGATCTGAATCTGTGCTGCAGTGTCCGTGATATTGTCGGTTCAGGGCTGTTGTGACAAAAGGGACGACCGCGCTCCTATTAATCTGCAGGGAGGCTGACGATGCTGGGATAGCTTGTTGTTATAGGAAATGCCAGAGCAGCCAATTAGGGTGAAATATGTTTGTACGGTTTTTATTTGTAGGCATGTGTCAAATAAACCAAGGTATTTATATCATTACACCACAGACGATCACGCATGAGAAGGTCAGAGGCTGAAGGAGAAGAGACGATCCTACGAGTTTTGGAATAACAGTTACAGTAGGTGAAGTGTTTGAAACTAGCGTGAAACTACCAGAGCCTCATCAGGCTCCTTTTGTTTTGCACACAAACTATTTAATCGCTTGGAGAATATTATTAATTGTGCATTGGCTACAAAAGCCCAGTTTTTGATTGCGTTATGTGCTACAGGGCGCGTGGTGATGAGGCATTTTAATAAGATGCTAAACCAATAGAGCAGCATGATTGCACATCTGAGGTTTCAGATTACTCTGCAGTCTGATCACCGTTTCCGGTGTTTTGCATTAACTACGTGTTGCTGCTCGGTGCCAGATGTTGGTTACGAAAGATGCATTTCAACAAATTATTCTGCAAGTCAAAACAGTCCCAGAGAAACGGCCGCGGTCTCTGTCTCAAAGCAACATAGCTTAGCAGAGATATATTCCAACAAGTGCTGCTGATGCCTCGTGGGAGGTTGGAGTCTCAAAGCAGCACAGACAACTGTAATCACTCAAAAGGTAATTAAACCAATACGTTGGGAGACTTTGAAAGCAAAGACCTCCAGTGCACAGATTCATGTACCTTAGTGTTTGTGGGAGGTAAACAACCAGCTCCATCTGCCCACTCCTGCCACCGGACAAGAACACAAGACGACTGTGAGCTTACACACAAACCAACGTTGCTTCCAGCACAAAGTCGTCTTGTGTTTTTTTTTGGCTTCCGTCCATCCAGCGTCTCGGCTGTTGAATATGTTTATCCTACACTGGAAACGTTCTCGCATTCACAGCCAGAAGCAAACCAGTCCTGCACGTCCGTTTGGTGTCACCCTGTGTGACAGGATCTAATCTAGGGTTGAGGGAAACACAGTCACAAAACAGTACAGATGCGAGCAGGGACGTGATTTACTCACAACACCAAAACCGTTGGTGAATTAAATCAGAGGCTCCACGCAGGAATATGTGGACGTAACAAATGTGTAGGTTCTTCATGTGCCGACAGGTCACAGCAGGGGGCATCCACGCGTCTCGCCTGTTGTCCCATCGCCCTTGTTAACCTTTGTGCGGTCGGACTCCCAGCATGTTGGATTCCTGCGCCTATTAGTGACGGACGCTTGCTCTGCTCTATGTCTGCAGGTTCTGTTGGCATCTTAACATCTATGACACACAAAAGCAGCAGCTATGACTAACCCTGCCTATTTACCTCACGCTGCACTGACCTCTGGCCTCTGCCGGTGCAGGAGCATTTCAAGGTTTCATTGTCGAGCGTCCGTCTGTCTCCGAGCTGTTTCTGCCCTTTAGGCCGTTTCTCATATTGTTGACACAGTATGACACAAGCAGCACAGTCTTCTTTTCCATCAGTCTCCATCTCTTCACCCTGCAGCTCCTCTCTCCAGGTCTGAGGATGAAGAAAGTTTAAGTTCCTAGTGCAAACGGCCACCAAACTTTTAATTTAAACTAACCCTAATCTCCAGCCTTCTGCTATCACGGTGCCGCCTACAAGTGGCCCAGCTGTGGCAAACGCTGTCTGCACTCACTGCACCTCCCAGTTTATCTCCCAGCTCAGGCTGCAGAGCTCTGTGCGCTAACACTCAGTGTTTGCTCAGTGGAATGATTACGGATTAATGATCAACACTGGCAGAATTCAGAGTAAGCGACGCGAGCTGGGCCTGTGCTGGATACAAGCGCTGCCTTTGTCTTGTTGAAAGAGTGAGAAAGTACAAAGCAATAACAGTCCTTGTGGTCTCAAACGGCTTCATTAAGGATGATGTATAAGTGATTACACAGAACACTAGTGTCCTCTCCAGGCTTTAAAGCAGCTCTGCCCCCATAGTCAGAAAATGGCCCATCGGTCCGTAAAGGAAATGTCCAGGTGCACTACAGCGAAACGTCCCAGCGCTGGAGCTCTCGCTGCAACTGAGCCGCTGAGCCTGAGGCCGGTTCAGCCCGACGTCTCCTAAACGTGTGCTGGTATCTGTGCGATGGGCAGAAATGCAATTAAGGCAAAACAACAACTTAAACGCAACAAATGTTTTTATGTTTGTCTGGATGTCGGAGCGTTTGACGTCTTACATTTAATATTCTCTGCACGGAGACGCGCTCTGATCGGTCCGTTCTCACAGTAGATGGACTTTTAATCATTCAGATCACAGCCACCTGAGTAATGGATGTGTTTTTGTCCTTACACCAGGTTGCCAGTGAATGAATGACGGACGTCTCAGGTAAATGAGCTGTTATGACTGGACAGAGCAGAACCTTAGTTTGACGTTTTCCTCAAATTTGTCCTCATTTCTGGAAGTGTCCACGACGATGGAGGTCGTGATGCTCTGGAGTGTCTCATGCATGAAATCTGCTCTATTTGACGGCTGCTGCGGAGCAACGCTGTTTAGTTGAACTCGATGCACTTCATTAACAAACAGCAAGTAGACAAAGAAGCACAGAAAACATGTTTATGGAGTCCATCGACTGCATTTACATCACAAAGAGAAGCCACCTGCCAAACGAGCTTTTAGCTCTTTACCTGGTGGTAGATTTTAGCGAGACGTGATCCAACTAGATGCAAACAGAGAAAACTCACTTCAGTCTGGTTCACTTTAAGTCAGTTCATAGCACATGTTGTCTGCTTCTTAACACATCTGCCAGATGTGTTAATTACCATGTCTGTCAAACTACTGTTGTGCCTGCATCCTGCCCTCTAGTGGGCAAACATGTTCCTGCAGCTACAAGTAAACAAAGACTTGTTACGCTGCAAATGCAGTTAAACATCACGAGCTGGTGGTGGAACTTGATTTAACCTCATTAAAACATAGTAGAATGTAAAACAGATTTTGGTTTTTCAGCTTTAAATTAACCAAGAGACCAAACAGTTCTATCCATTCATTTCCAGCTCATTCATGTGTGTCAGACATGCTCCTCCTCCAGCCAACAGCCAGCCGATAGGACAGACCGGGGCTGAGTGAGTGAGTGTGTGTTCGCTGGTATATAAGAGCAGAGGGAGGCAGGGAAGCCACAGACGCCTGCAAAGTGATGATGTGGCTGAACTGGCACATCCAGCTGCTGAGCCGTGCTGCGCTCTCTCTGACTCTCATGTTCTCAGTCACTGTTAACCAGCCTCTCATGCTTCTTCTTGCACGCACCTCTTCTCCCCTGCCCCTCGTCGTCCACAGTTATTTAAACTTCTCACTGCACGCACTTTCTCTCTAGAGAGACAGATGAGAGCAGAGTCTTTAGCTGGGAGTAACAGCAGCGGCAGGCATCAGAGGGAAACGGCTTTTTTTGTTTCGGAGAAAAAGAGAAAATCTTCACTTGTCTTCAAGGCCACCAAGGTTGTTCCTGTCCAGGTTGGCTGAAAGTTAAACTGAGGGCGGACACATGACACAGGAACAAAGAAGACGGCAAATAAAGGAGGCAAAATGAACGTCACAGATCGCCTTGGATTAAGCCAAGGCTACCTGAACAGGAGCCAAACCTCAAGCACTCTGCCTATCGACAAGGACCTGTCGGCCGAGGAGAAGGACTCCTCTGCGGGATGCTACGGACAGCTGCCCATTTCCACAGAGGTGTTCCTCTCCCTGGGCATCGTCAGCCTGCTGGAGAACATCCTGGTGGTTGCTGCTATAGTCAAAAACAAGAACCTCCACTCACCCATGTACTTTTTCATTTGCAGTCTGGCTGTGGCTGACATGCTGGTGAGCGTCTCCAACGCCTCTGAGACTATTGTCATAGAGCTTATCAACGGAGGCAACCTGACCATCCCGGCCTCGCTGATCAAAAGCATGGACAATGTGTTTGACTCCATGATCTGCAGTTCTCTGCTAGCGTCCATCTGCAGCTTGCTGGCTATCGCCGTCGACCGCTACATCACCATCTTCTACGCGCTGCGGTACCACAACATCGTCACCCTGCGAAGAGCCACGCTGGTCATCTGCACCATCTGGACGTGGTGCACGGTGTCCGGCATCCTGTTCATCATCTACTCGGAAAGCACCACGGTGCTCATATGCCTCATCACCATGTTCTTCACCATGCTGGTGCTCATGGCGTCGCTGTACGTCCACATGTTCCTGCTGGCCCGCTTGCACATGAAGCGGATCGCGGCGTTGCCGGGCAACGCGCCCATCCACCAGCGGGCCAACATGAAAGGCGCCATCACCCTCACCATCCTGCTCGGGGTGTTCGTGGTGTGCTGGGCGCCGTTTTTCCTCCACCTCATCCTCATGATCACCTGCCCCAGGAATCCCTACTGCACCTGCTTCATGTCCCACTTCAACATGTACCTCATCCTCATCATGTGCAACTCCATCATCGACCCCATCATCTACGCCTTTCGCAGCCAGGAGATGAGAAAAACCTTCAAGGAGTTTTTCTGCTGCTCGCAACCTCTCCTGTGTGTGTGAGCTTCGATTCATGTCAGCTCAGCCACAATCTGCAATTTGAGTGAAACTTGACAAGCAGGTGTTTGAGGTTTAGACGTCTATTGGGTCTGTTGTGCTGTAAAACTGTTCAGAATTATGACGCTTGCCTCAGGTTTCATGAACAGGTAGGTTTACAGTCACTGTTAAGTAAATGTCTAGTAGGAAAACCCACACAGCAGATTTTCCTTTTGCCTTTTTTGCTCTTCATTGTCGTAGCAAATAAAAATGATGTGATAGCTGTAAGTTGTGTATCTGTAGTGGTTGTGGCACATTGAGGCCACATGTTGCCACACGGAACATAGAACCATTCAGCAGAGCAACGAGCGTATGACAGACCTCATCACCGCGTATTATAAGACGCGTCGCTGGCTTCGGCTTAACACAATGAATGTAAAGAAATGTGCAACATTTACTTTGAATGAAACACAATGATGACGCGGACGCAGTTCACAACTCATTTCCCTGCTGTATGCAGTGCAGGACATGAAAGGAGGTAGAAAGAAGCGAGTGTTGAACCTTTTTACCAAGGTGGCATTTTCCTTGAATGGAGGTGAAGCTGCCTCTGCAGAGAAGACTCCTTGAGGAGAACTCATTTCAGACGCTGGCTTTATTTGGACTCTAAACACATAAGAGCACTAAGATCAAACGAGATTTCTTATCGAAATCAGGACAAGAGCTCCAAGTGAAATTGCCACATATTGCTTCTGCCCAGCTGCCGTTTCTGTCTCTGCATCTCAACCACAAGCTGCTTTCGTCTTACGGGACCCGTGAACCCACATTTAAAGTAATGAGAGCAAATAAGCTTGTCTTTGGATGCGCAGGAAAAAAATGAGGTATTTCAGAGCCTAAACGTGTGTGAGTGTATGTCTCAGGCATGAAATGCATCTGGGCCTTTATTCTGTTTATTTGCACGAGACCTACTGATGTGTATTTACATTTCTTGCCTCCATGATGGCACTTACATGGGTTTTACAGACTCTCATAATGGATTTCTTCAACAAGCTTAAAGACAGAGAAGAGAAGTTATTGCACATTTGTGTAGAAAGTTATTTTAATATTCTGTCAAAGTAACGTTTTCTGTGAGCAAATAGCACAACCAGGTTCTGCACAACCTGATACAACTGCTGGGTTCATTCAGTCGGAACCGTGTCTTTGGCTTTGCAGACAGTTTTTGTGAATTTGTGGTTTATGTGGTGTAAAACTTCTCACTTGCACGTGGCGGCATATGAATCATTTCTCTTCATGTTTTTGCGAGGGGAGAAGTCAGACTGGCTCTATTTTTCTCTACGTGTGTCTGTATGTGTACCTTGTTGCTTTTTATTCGCCTTAACGATGTTGCACTGTGATGTAAAAAGCAACCGTATCCTCTGTGACCGTATCTCCATCTAGACACATGCTGATGTTAATATTGCCTTATTTATTGTGCCCTTTACACTGTGCGGCTCGATGTTGGAAGCTTCACCTGGAGTGTGATCGTGTGCTAATGTGAGTGTTCTCCTGACGACTGCGTCGTCTGTGAATCAAAGAAACTTTAAATAAACCAGTGTCACCTGAGCTCAGCTCTGTTTGTGAGAAGACTGTGTCGTTGCTTTTTGACGTTAGTATCAGAATCTAACGAAAGATGCGAGAAGCACGCGTTCGTACTTTACAAGCAGTGTTTTTACAGCCTCTCAACCAAAGGCTTGTAAGTTATAGTAATGAATCATATTTTCTGCCTTAAGGCGAAAATCTGATGTTTTTTTGTGAATATACAAGCAAACAAATACGTGTAAATAAAATGCTGCCTCTGCCAGTGTTCATCAAAGTTACGTAGGTGTCAGTCTGGCAAACACAAAAGTTAATTACATATTTCATTATGCCTTAATAAACCTGACAAGTTGATGAAAGCGTCGATAATAAACCAAACACTGAACCAGAGACGTCAGGATGTTTTCTAGTTTTAATGAAGTACTAAGATGGAGGATCATCTTCTCTAATGAAGTGTTTACTATCTGTGTGGAAAATGTTTGTACTCATTAACAGCAACTAATATAATATTTCCATATTTCCTAAATGTCTTTGCTTCTAAACATCCAGACAAACATTCAGTTCCTTCATTAAGGCATCAAACACTTTTCTTTCAAACGTGTTTGTTATATTTTCACTGTACAGAACTACTTGATGCTCTGACTCCGTGCCAGCAGCTGCTGTCTGACATATTAGACTTAGATTTTCTGTTTCATCTATTTACTGTTAAAATTAAAATGTCAGCAGCTCGGCAGGTGTTCTTACCTCACATAGTTCACCTCATTACTGTAGACCGAAGGGTTAAAAGGTAGAACATCGTCCTGTCAGAGAACTGCACTGACGTCCAACCCAAGCAAAATGCTGTGTTTCAAAGAGCTTTTCTACACAAAGTGTTTATGCTGTGATAATGCACCACTCACAGAAAGCTGCCAGGCAACCTGCTCCCCCATCGTTCAGCCCGTCCAGATAGAACAACAGACAGAAACAAGATTTTATAGTTTACATACATGATAATTACATCATGAGAGTCAGACTGAGACATAGCTTCTTGCAGCTTCTTTGTCCAAACCAGAACACAGGGCCAGGGCCAACATGGTGCTGATGGTCATGTGACCACCTCAGTCAGTTGTGTGGTTTTTTCTACCACCATCGACTTTTGTCAAATTGCTCCACGTGGATGTCGCTTTCTGAAAGTCCGCCGCTATCAGCCACCACATGGTCGTTTGAGGGGCTGTCAGTCGGGGATCCGTCAACCGCATCCATCGTTTGTTTCTGTCAAACCAACTTAGATGAATACAAACAAAGGCTCTGAGGAGCAGACAGCAGGGGAAACGCTGAGCATCACATCACATCGTCTCCAGTAAAACCCGGTGCTGTGTGGGATCCCGGTTGCTGCTGAATCCTAACAAGCTGAACAGAAGACGCGTCATGACCGGCTCGCCTGGCGTCGGGCCTCCCGTGTGTCATTAACGCCCTCAGGACTCCACATGGCCGGTGAATCAGCACAGTCGATATAATGGCCCCGTTTAGGCATCAGTCCTCCGCTGACTCTGCTTACAGCGTGGTTTTGTCCTCGCTTTGGCCCTAAACGCCGGTTCCCCCGTGCTGGGGATCTGCGTGACCGGCCCGTGTTGACTCTGCTCCTGCCTTACGCAGCCACAGCAAGTAATGCTGGAATTTAATTCCAAGTCAGCTCCTCTCGCTTCAATTAAGCAGCTAAACGGCTGAAAATGAACGTGGCTGTGTGGTGTCCTTAGTGCTAAGCCATTCTGCATGTCCTCAAGTAGCCTTAGTGGAATTATACCAGGCTGACTGGCTCTAAATAAACACACGACGTGGTGATTTCACTCATTTGAATGAATATTATAGATGAGTCCTTCCATTTGTTGTTTACCAGTCTGTTGTATGTACGGCTTCGCATTGTGCAACAGTGTTTTTCATCCTCCAGATTGCATTAGAGTGCGTGTCTGTGCGAGTGGGAAGCTAATGGATGCAGAAGTCGCCATAACAACGCATGCCTGTGCACGATGTCGCCTCACCTGCGTGGTGGCCTGAGAGCTCTGTGGTTTCAAGCTCACGACCGGCGCGTACAGAAAAACGCACGAAGGCAGTGGCTTCAGACAGAGAGTCCTGCTGCAGATGCTACGGTTCGCTTCAGTGGGAGCTTACCCGGTTCAGTCCCCTGAGACTGAGCACTGGACGTCTACCATCAGACTATATTCATAGTCAGCGAAAGCATGAGCTCATGACTGCACCTGGCTGAGCTTGGTTTCCTCTTCCAGCACCTTCTGATTGTATTGAGGATAGAGATAAAAAGGTTCTTGCTGTCATGCTGTTTTAATGTGGGCACAACTAGACTGTAAAGAGTCTAATCAGTGTCATCTGTAAGTGCACAGAGACCAATTAGTGTTTTAGCACCTTGCAAAGTTGTGTCACCTTTTCAAAGACTTTTCAAACTGGAACTGAGGTGCAGAGGCTCCTTAAAAGTAACAAAGGACGTTACTGGTTGAACAGTGCGAACTGAACTCGAGGGTTGTGTTGTTTTCTAGACCTCGTCTCCGTCCAGGCTGTGGCTGACGCTGTGGGTCCGGTTGTTGTGGACGTCTTCCAGCAGCGAGTAGCTTCAGAATCGGTCCAGCGTGAAGCCCAAACAGCAACGCACACTCATCTACGCCCAGACAGGAGGTAAATGAAGGTTAATAACGGAACACGCTGCCGAGTAATGAAGGGACCGACTGAATTCACAATAACTCATTTGAGTACAGCCTCCACTACTGTCTAAGCTGCTGTGAAATGAAAGCGGAGAGTGATCAGTGTTATTTATTAGACGCTTTAAAGGTTTATTTCCGGAACAATTCGTGGGCATGAACTGCCACTCAAGTTGCAAATGGTGATTAAGGCCAATATCCACTGGATGTGCATTGACGCTTCAGGGAATCGTGTATATATATAAAAAGCAGTAAAGGTCGTCGAGTGCAGGTTCAGTTTGCTCGTAGCATCTGTGTAGTAGAAGGGGCTCATGCTCTTTATCGTTGTAGTTTGAATCCAACTAAAGAGAGCCTGCAGTTCGAAGGATCTGTTGGTTCAACTCACCTTTGGTTGGTACAGAATTTAGCTGGATAATTACTAAATGTTTGTCATGGTTCTGGATTTAAATCTAGCTGTGGTTCCGTCCACACTGCTGCATGTGCATAAGATCAGTCTGCATCCAAACATAAGTCACATGTTCCTACCAGCTGAAGAACCAAGGTCAGTGATCATAATTGGAAAATATTTCTGAAAAGTGCTTTGACCTTCACTTGCATTGACGAACGGTGGAGAGATTGGCAGAATATTCCCAATCCAGCAGAATGAAAGCAGTAACATTGCATTATTATATTATATATAACATGTCTGAATGTTGGATTACTGTAAAAGTGCAGGTGAGGAGAGATGACGTGGCTTTAAATAACATTTAGAAAAATGACTTGATCATTAAAAAGATAAATTATGTAGCGATTGTTGTGACAATCAGACATTTAATGAGAGTAGCGTTGGACTGGATTTGACTGGCTCTGTGGCAGGATGTTCAGCTACATGAAGCATCCTCTGCTCATTGATTGGGATCCTTTACTGCAGCTTAATGGCTGCTACTAACGCTGGTCCTCTGTGATTGTGAGGCTTCTTCATCCTGAACTGAACTGTGCCTTCGCGTGGCTGCGATGCTCAGAACGCAGGAGCGTTTTCCGTCCCGGTGGCCTCCGAGCTCCCAACGCAGGAGCCTGGTCCTGGTCCTCCGTCCCGCCGCTGGCATACTGATCGTCTCCGTGTCTGTTATTTATTCAGGCTTCGTGCTCCACTGCTCAAACCGTTAATTAACAAAACTGCGCTTTGTAAGAAGCCGCGATCACACCATGGTTCTCAGCAAATGAGAAACGTCAGCCCATCCGCCACACGCTTGACAGCGTCGTTTGTCTCTGCGCTTCTTCTATCAGGCCACCGCTGGTGCAATCGCAGGAGAATCGTCACATCTCAACTTTGCTACAAAGCAAAACTTATATAACATTGTGTAACATTTACATATGAAATTTATCACGTGTGGCGACTCTAATACGTTTCGTACATCAGCTGTTGCATAAGATGCTTTTATGTAGAAGAAGTAAAAGCCAAATCATTATGAGCCACTCAGAATGTTTTCAGAATAATGAAGCAAAAATGTTGCAGGATTGTTTAAGTATGAAAATTCACACAATTACTGAAGCAAAACATCCATTATCCTAATCGCTAACTGCTGCGGGTTGCTGGATTCAGCAGAAAGGCCGTATGGCTCTACTCAGATCACATTCAGGCGCCTGAAACTGTTTTCTAATAACACGATGATTAAATGTTCCCAGACGACACATTTCCTTGACGCACTCGCTGCTTCAGAACCAGATCCATCTGGTGGCGACGGTCCCACGGCTGAAGATCTGACAGTGTCACAGCAGTATGCGAAGTGGTCCTTCAACCTGAGTCTTAGAGAGACTCATAAGCATATAAAGCACGTGGAGCCAGTTAGAATGTTGCATTGGTGGTTTCTAAGTGTTTAACTTCTAGCTGTTCAGCTGGACTATGAAGAAACACAACAGAAGTCTGAGAAATTAGCGCAGCTCTCTAAACGTTGTGGATGATCTGGATGAATACGTAGGAGCCTGTCAGGCCCAGAGCGGATCCACCTCCACCTTATTATTTATTTATATTCAACCTTTGCGGACTTCACATCCAGGCGACCTGGACTGAGCAGCAAACAGAAAGTGTCACTTCGCTTTGTGGTCCAAAGACACGAGTGTGGTTCTGGATGAGAAGAATGTGACAGCTTCAGCCGGCCGTTACATTTCATTTCTCTCTTTCAGCAGCTTTGACGCCAACATCGGTCCTGTTGACAGCAGCTGATGCCTCCACTGAATAGAGAAGGTTGGTCCTGTCAACATTCAGGTGACTTACGTCTTAGTCGAGGCAATATTAAAGGCAAATATACGTTACTGTTGCCAAGGAGAGTATTACCTGAAGCACTCTGCTCTAACGTGACATTTCCTTCCCTCCTGGTGCAGTGACGTCTAAAGTTGAACCCTTTGTGTGTTTTCACACGCTGAGCCCTCAAGGTGGAAGCGAGATGAGTAAAACTCCTGGGTCATGTGAAACTGAATCGGCCTTCGTGAGTGACTCCTCGCTGTGTTGCATCATTACTGGAAGCCTCGCTCTCTGTGACGGATGGAATCTGCACTGGCCCTAATTAAAACGCGTCTGCGTCCAAGCTGCGTCTGTACATGTACGTATGTATGCAACGACTAATGTAGCGTGACTGGGTTAGGGTTAGCTGTCCAGCTGTCAGCGTGACTGGAAAGGTCTTTGTACCCAAAGGGATTTATTAGCCTTCAACGTCCACTTGCTGAAGGCTGGAGGTTGGTCCAGACGTGACAGCCGCCATCTTGGTACAACACCGTCGTTCAGCCCGTACGAGTTGTTGCTGTTTCTTTTTCTTAATTTTTCTGATTTGATAAACAAAATGTTGTTGAAATGTCAGCAGGTTATTGATTCTTCTAAAAGGAGGCTCTGACGCCACACAGCTGGTCTTTTTTGCCTCGTAGATAATAAAGTGACAGGGGAAGGGTTCGTGTTTTTGCTGCGATTGATTTCCTCTTTGAAATCCTCATTTTAACAGGTAGATCTGATTTTGACCTTCTCCGCCTGCCTGGACTGTGTGGATTCATTGTTTCCTCCAGAGGAGTGAGCTGGAAGGTGTATGACTGCGCGTCGCGTAGGGATGTAACGTTCATGCGGTGGAGAAGTGCATCCTCACTCATTCTCCATCATACGCTGTGAAGCGAGAGGCTTCCCGCGGAGCAGGTGTCCGCACCACTTCCTTCAAGGCGAAATATCTGCTGCTCATCAGCAGCGAAGGACGAGCTCCCAGGGCAGCGCAGCAGGAAAACCTCACCTCGGGGGGAGACTGAGGAGCTCGGTAAAGTGATAACTGGAGAAAGGTTGGGCTTTCACGGAAAATCAGCACCGACGTGACTTCATTATCCCTAATCTGCAGCCGAGAGAGAATAAAATGGGTGCGTTCGAGTTTGAATTATTCATTCTGAAGAAGCTTCAAGGTAAAAGGAAGTCTGTGTGAAAATGAGAGATGTAGGGGAGCGAATCAAAAGCTTGGAGAAAATCACTTGTGTAATTTGAGGCGATTGCTTTTGAATGAAATTGGGCAAATTGCTGCGGCGTGTAAACTGAAATCACAGCAGAGCGCGTGCGTCCTAACGTATAGGCGGACGTGCGCACACATCTGACTTCATGGATGAGTCACGGACTTGTGTGTCTGTGACGGAGTTAGCGCAACGTGAAACCAGTCGGGGTTCGGGCGAAGCCAAATCTGTGCTGCAGGCGTTTGAAGAGTATCGATCTGGAAAGGTTTCAGCTCGGTCGCGTGACGCGGTGGTGTTAGCTGCCGAATGAGCTGCTCGACGGCCTTTCAGCTTTAATGGAGCATCCGCTGTCCATCACGTGCACATCTGCCTGGTTTGGGATGTGCTGCTCTGTTTTCAGACCTTTTTGCCCCTTTCTAGTCCATTTTCCAAACACTCTGCTCATTATAATTAATTTTGTAAAGTGCTTGTGTCACTGCCAGGACGAGGACGTGTCGCCGTGTTTGATGTTGTGTAGACAATTAAGTGAAAAATCGAATGCGAAGTTAAAATCACCCAGTGCAGCAGAGCTTCACGTGTGCTAATACGTTACGAGTGCTACTCGAAGCCGCATCTTCATTGTGCTTGATTGATGCCCCTGTGTTTCATAATCATATAACAGGTCATGATGCTGTTGCACTGCTTTCAGTTTACAGCTCAGAGGTTGGAAGTTGAATGACTGAGAGGAATTTTATAATTAGTTCTTCTCTGTCTTTTAAGTCAGGGACACAACAGAAGCAGGAGATGTTCTTGAGATGTTGAATGAATTGGGTGGTTTGCAGGAATCGCAGCTGTTGTTGTTGCTGCTGTTGGTGTTTAGTAGAATTTCTAGTTCGTCCAGACTCAAATATATCATCACTGACCTGATTCATTGTCTCCAGAGACGAGCTCCTGAGTTTAGTCAAGCTCTGACGTTGGTAGGTGCCCACGCGCTTCGTGATGTGTTAACCTGTCATCTCGTGCCATCGTCAGGTCAGCGGCTGAATGTTGACCCCAGAGAAGAAGCACCACTCAGCCTCTAGCTGTGTGTTCCTCACGTTACACAGCCTGCCAGGTGTGTGCATCCCTTTCTCCAGCTCGCTTTTAGTTTGAGAGCTAATACAGCTGCCATTAACCTTTGTGACCAGACTCAGGTCATTCAGGAAGGGTTTGTTAGTAAATGAGAACATAAAAAGGGTTTGAAGAAAGCTGCTGAATAGAGAACAGATTCAAATCACCCCCCCTTGGTTCTCACCCAGAGGCATCGGCTGCTTCAGAAACACAGCTCTGAAAAGACAGACGCGTATGAATTCATCGTGAAGCGAAGCTCAGGATGGAAAAGGCCTTGAGGACTAAAACAAAGGGCAGAGACGCTGCTGCCACTTGTTCAGGTGGATCCTGTCGTTACCACGTGAAGCATAAACATCTCTGCTCTGCGGTGGCGACGCAGTTTCCTACCAGTTCAAGTGAATACATCACCTTGTCTCACTTACTCGTACATAAGTCTTCTCACAGTCATTACGACGAGGACACGGTGGATAAATCAACTTTGAGAACTCGCTGCCACGTTCTTCCTTCCTGTATTTAAAACATGTATTATGCTGCTCTGATCTTAACTAAAGTGTGATTCTAAACGGAGCGTAGTCAAGCTGACTCGGCATCTGTGTTGCTCAGCAAGGGCACAGACAAAAAACGTCAGCATTTCAACAATAATTCACTGGGTATTTAGACTGAACACACTTCATTCATAACATGTTCATCCTCATGCAGATGGAATTCGCCCTTTGCCTGCGGCGGGAGGAGCAGATTGTTTTTGACAGACCGTAGAAAGCGCGGACGCACCCGACGGTCGTGTCAGAACAAGTTGCCGTCTGAGGAAAGTTTGCAAACTGAGTTACCAACCGTGGCCTAGAAGGCTAAGCTACGTGACGTGGAGAATCCACGCGAGCTTTGTTTTTATGCTATGGCCAGAGCCCAGGCTGGACCCACAGAGACGCGGTGACCAGTCCCTCCTCTTCCTCCTGCCAAACTTTAGTCTGTTCTCGCAGCTCGTTTGCTCAGTGAAAGCAGTTTAAGTTTTAATCAGTGAATGACATTTCAAACCTTGCACTACTGTATTTATGCTGATATTTCTGGTGCGTGTTCTGCTCATCCATCCGTCTGAGCTTGATGTGTTATGGGCTTTGTGTGGGAATCAGCCGTTGGAATTTTCAATCAGAGCAGTTATTCATCAAGTTGACAACTCGTTTGACCTTAAAGCGGCTTTTTAATAAGGGGCATCAGTAATAGAAGGCTTTAAACGGCCGAGAACTTTAAACAACCTGGGTCATTATTATAACCCTTCTGTTATATGCAGTGAATAGGTAAGTTTCTCATCAGCAGCTTGTGCAGTACAGACAGTTTTCGGCCTTGTTGCCAGAGCCAATATTTTTATATCAGTGAGCTTTTCTGTCTCCTTGTTTTCAACGTTTAGGAGCCAAGAAAGTCAGGAAAAGCAAAGTCATTAAGCTAAAGCGACTAATCCGTGTTTTGCTGTGAGGAAAGTCTTTTTACGTGGAGTATAAGAGAGGAATCATCTTTCCTTAGACAGATGCCGTCAGCTCTTGCTCCTTGGTTACGTCAGACTGTAGAGGCTGAGCTTGAGATGTTGGTGTGGGATTGGTTTTGTGGTGTTTGACATCAGCTCGGTGTCCTTCAGCAGGACGCTGTTCACGAGCTGAGTCGATGCTGACTGTGGACTGTGACAGTACAGATTAATGCTAATCGTTACAATGACATTTGACTGGATTTAGTCCACATTGAACACAGACGTGCACGGCCATTAAGATTCCGACCACATCGCACCGACGGACGACGGCGTCGCAGCCGGTTGCTGCTAAAGCGAGTGAGGAGCTGCCTGTGCACCCGGGAGTGAAACAGACCTGTAGTTACGCCTAAATTAATGATAGAAGTTTCAAAGTTTGATGTGGATGAAACAATGGAGTAGTCCCCTCAGAAGCACCCGCGGCTCCGGCTTGAAACAGATGGAAACAGTTTGGCAGATGATGGCAGGAATGAGCTGTCTGCAGTGTGGAGCTGGATCTGCCTCTGGCTCGAGCTGCTCTGGAAGTGACAGGCGGCGAAATGTTGACAACCAGCAAACCCACACAGCTGCCAGTGTTTCAGATGCAGCACCCGCTCTAAGCAAATGCTCATGGACAACTGCACAGACTCACTCCAGCTGTGCAAGTGTTACAGCTGAGCCATGAATCCGCTGCAGATGCGTTCATACGTTTAAAGACATGCAGCGGCAAGAAAAGTTAGTTTACTGTGTCGGATTTTCTGTTCTGCATGAATTAGTGCTTTGGACTGTGAGCTGGTTCACGAGACAACGTTTCATGACTAATAGATGCTACTAATTACTAAGAGGATGGTACCATTCCACCACCTGCATCATGATAATGTGGCTGAAATGGGCTCCACCTGCGCCGGCTGCTTCCTTCCCCACGTGAACTCCAGAGCTGTGTGCCGCTGGCCGTGGACGGTCAAAGGCCGGAAAGGCTGCTCCACTGCTCAGGGTCATGCAAGTGCGTTGTGCTCTATGGAATTGTTGATGGTCAGAGAAGCAGGTGCTTCCGTGCTGAGTGCAGGCGAAGGCAAGGGAAGGAAGGAGAAGGGAGGGGAAGGAAGGGGAAGGAAGGAGAAGGAAGGGGAAGGAAGGAGAAGGAAGGGGAAGGAAGGGGAAGGAAGGGGAAGGAAGGAGAAGGAAGGGGAAGGAAGGGGAAGGAAGGAGAAGGCAGGCGAAGGGAGGAGAAGGGAGGTGAAGGGAGGAGAAGGAAGGGGAAGGAAGGCGAAGGGAGGAGAAGGGAGGAGAAGGAAGGAGAAGGCAGGCGAAGGGAGGAGAAGGGAGGTGAAGGGAGGAGAAGGGAGGAGAAGGAAGGAGAAGGCAGGGGAAGGCAGGCAAAGAAAGGAGAAGGAAGGCGAAGGGAGGCAAAGGCAGGGGAAGGGAGGAGAAGGCAGGCGAAGAAAGGAGAAGGAAGGCGAAGGGAAGAGAAGGGAGGCGAAAGCAGGGGAAGGAAGGAGAAGGAAGGCGAAGGGAGGTGAAGGCAGGGGAAGGAAGGAGAAGGCAGGCGAAGGGAGGAGAAGGGAGGTGAAGGGAGGAGAAGGAAGGGGAAGGAAGGCGAAGGGAGGAGAAGGGAGGAGAAGGAAGGAGAAGGCAGGCAAAGGCAGGAGAAGGGAGGAGAAGGGAGGCTCACCGTCTGCAGACTAGGCTGTGTCACATGTTGAGATTCAGGAGAGGTCTTCTGTGAAGTGTTGTGTGATGGGTGTGTTGAGGTTTAAGTGCTTTTTGTCGGTGGGTGGGAAAGGGTCCGGGTGGAGCGTCGCGTGGAGTGTGATAGGAATTCTGAAGTCGATGTTGTTGTGCAGTGAAAGATTCATGTCTGTCCTTTTGCTTTCATCTTTTTTCTCCACATTAAAGATTTCTCTCATATTCAGGTTAACGCAGGTTCTTTGTGCGTAAATTAAAAGCAGGTCAGTGAACACACCTTTAGATAAACCAGCAATGTGCATTTTTTGCTCCTCTAATTCTTTAATCTCTCCTCTGTGGAGCAGGAAGCTCAGAACTCTTCAAAGCCACCTTTCATGTCTACAGGTGGTGACTGAATGTCAAGCTTCAACTTCTCACCAGAGGAGTCTCCTCAGAGAATCGAGCCCCCTCTCCAACAACAAAACCAAAACAAAGAAGATATTTCTACTTTTTCCTAAGACTCCTCACCATGAAAGGACATTATTTACCACAAATCCTCCGTGGTCCTGCTTTTTCCTCTCTCTTCTACTGCTGCACGTGCCTCCAAGGACTGGATTTTAATAAATGCTCTTAAAAGTTCATTGTGAAAAACGTAATCATGACTGTGCTCCCTGCTCTGAGCGACTCACCCTGACTGAAGTACATTCCAACACCTGGAGCGTCGCTGGGCGACGCAGGGGCGGCGACGGTCAGGCTAACATGCCACTGATGGTCTGATGAGAGGCTGAAAGGTTCACGTCGCTCTGAAACCACCAGAGACGGCCTGTTTTCACTTCCCAGTCCGGTCAGGTCTCTACCTAAAGGAAACGAAACGTGTGCAGCGTGAGTCTCATTTCAATGACGCTGCTGCTTCAGCAGCACGAGCCACTGTACACATTCACACAGCTGCACTGTTCATGCTGCTAAACGATGGCTTTTCAATGCTGGTGGTAGGAACTTGGAGGCGGAGGCCGGCGGCGGTGCCGGGTTCCGGGCCCCGGGCCGTGTCCAGGGGCCCTCGACATCCCAGCTGCCAATTTAATAACAAGACACGTGACCCCAGAATGTTTGGTGCCTGTGTTTGATTCCCAGGATCTCTCCATACTTCATCACCAGGTGCTGTGTGGCATTAAAGGACCAATGGATCCTAATCTGTTCTCATGCTGTCTGCACTGCACCAACCCTGCAAATGTTAACGCTGTTCCCATCACTCTTAGCTGCAGTACGGCCTGTCTCCAGCCTATGCAGGACTTGGAGCCTTTGTTTTGAGGATTCTTGGGTGTTCTCTGCTCTGCTTACTGCTTTTCTCTCCTAGTCCTTTTGTTTTTAAAGGAGACCCTGCTGTCCCCTCGCATTAACAACATCCACGTCTGTCCTCAGACATCTGCAGAAAACCTTCAGGAACCCAGTCTCAGTGGATGCATACTGGTGTTTCGCTATGAGACACAGTCCAACCAGCTCAGACCACGCGTCAAACGATACGCAGTGGTAAAGAAAAAGGTTTATGTTGTTCCACACATTGAGTTTAGGAACCTTTATCGTAATTGAAACCCACTGTTGACTAATGAGCTGCACACAAGCGTAAACTGCGTAATTGGGAAGCAGTAATTGGAGAGATTCATGTGTTTTGCATAAAATGTTGAACATGACGTTGGTAAGTTTCTATTATTAGTCTTCAGCACAAAGAGAAGTCTAATTAAATGTGTGTGATATTTGCGTCAGGTCTTGTGGCCTGTGGAGATGAAGTGTCAGTGTGTTCACAGCTACAGTTCAACAGCTGACAGCATCGCTACAAACACTCAGTTACTCAGTTTTCTCCCCATTTATTATTTAGCGTGAAAGCAGCTTTTCTTACCTGACTGCTATCAGATAATCACGTTTGCCTCTGCAGTGTGATCGGATTCAGTAGATTATTGATTTCACATTCAGTAGAAATCTGCTTCAAAGTCAGCTACAGTAAAAGTTCAGGTCAGGATTTTACAGATGTTGGACCTTTAGGCTCCTTTTTAAATGCGTGTGCGTAAAGGCTGCAGGTACGAACATCAACTTTCATCAAACCTTGTCCTTCATTGATCTGCGTCCGATGTTTGCTGGCTGAATTTAACTCCATGCTTTTTGGGCGACTAAGGTAATCACAGTTAATGACAGCAACAACGAGGGCCTCGGTACTTAAGCTGGGTACATCAAAGTAATCTCCCTGACCCTTATTTTTCTGTGAAATTCATTTCCTCTACCCAGCACTCCAATGAAATGCATCATCTTTTGTCAGATGAAAAACGCGTTCCAGTCTCTGCATGTTAGCTGCGTAATTACGTGTTTCCATGTGTGCACAGTCACCGACTAATAAGGAGCATGTTCCTCAAGAAAATATCATTATCACCCATCAAGGAAGCGACTCTTCCTGCTCACAGCCAATATCAGAAAAATCACTTTTCCTCTTCGGAGCTCGACGACTCTTTTAGTCTAAATGAACTGCGCCGTTTCCATGAAACTGCCATTGATTTCAACCTCTGGAGACTCAAAGTGCAGCCATTTTTAAAACACACAATTAGAAGATTGATTGTGTAATCTGATAAACCCTAAACATAAAACATGCTACGTTATCCATGAACAGTGGCAGCTGGAGTCAGACCAGACGTTTACAGATGGATCCAGAATAAAAATTACAGACACTAAAGATCAGTTGATCAGACTGAAGTAGTGGAAACACGTAGGTGAGCATCTGTAGTGAAATTAACAGAGGCACTTTATGAAGACGCTGAGTCACCGGGTCCCCAGCGTCAGCTTCAGCGCTGTTTTTGTGCAGGACGCATCATGTGGGCGTGTTGTCTTCGATGTGTGGCACAGCGCCGCTAATGAAGAGCTGCAGGAGTTTTATCGAGCGACAAACTTTCTAAAAGGTTTATTTCTGGACGAGCTGAAAGAAAACAACCTTGGTTTAATGGGGGAACTTTGATGATTAATGTAGTGAGTTATGAAACTGATGCATGAGGTCAAAAAAAGCACAAACACCAAAGAAAATTTCTTTTTCAATTTTACATAACTTTCTCAGTCATTATATCTTCACTAGGCCTGAGCTCAGATTTTCTTCTCGACGCAGCCGTGCGTGCACAGACCATTCATTCATTCCCTGTGGCCTTAAGCAAGAAGAACAAGAAGAATGTTAAGAAGCTTAGTCGCTGCTGTGCCTTGTTTGCTTTATTCTGCTCTTTTTCCTCTGTCCATTTTCAAATAATAAAATGGTCCATGCACCGTTACCCATGGACATATAAATCTATGAAAGACCCACTGGTGCAGTTTATTCAAGGCTGTTCCCATTTGCTTAGTTACAGAGTTCAAGCACCTCCAGTGCTTGTAGCCGGAACCAGGACCTTTCCATCTGCCTCCATCCGTAGAAAAACATCCACAGGTAGAGAACAACTGTGTAAATTCAAGAGTTTTGTTAAAGGAGAGGTTTCAACTCAAAGGCAGGAGCCAGAAACACACAGATAACGGTGCTTTACTCACGATCAGACAAAATGAGCTTCAGTGACACTGATGACAGGAGGATTAGCTGTTTCTACTGTACACGCGGCGTCTGGATCATTAAGTGGCTCCTGTGTTAGATTTTCATTTTGACTACATTCATACTGAACGTTTTATGGCCATTTTAATAAAAAAGGGATTTAGCCCTGAGAGGACACTTCTGCTGCCGACGGAGGCCACAACGAGTCAGTATGTGTCTTTTTTATTATTATGCCTTTATGGAGGACGGACGTGGGCAGCACAGAGGCTGCAAAAGGCAAACTACCACATCACTCTGTGAGATGTGAGATGGTTTCCTGATGGTAGAGGAGCTGTGCAACATTCAAACCTTTAAGATGCTTCTTCAATTAGACCTTCGGACGTCCCTTCAGCGCCCCCACGGGTGCCCTACAGCCTCCGTTCCACTGTAACACACAGCATCACTTTCTCCTGTACAGACTTTACTGGGGCTTCATTTAAATTTCCTCTCAAAATCTCAGAAGATAAAGGAGAAGTCTGCTGTTAAATTTCCCTGGAGAAAGACAAAACCACTTGTTTTCCCTAAATGAAAAAGGATGGAACAGGCACAGGAATATTAATGTAGTTTCACGTGACCTTTAGTGAAGTACAGTGTTCTGCTGAGCGTTAGACGTGTCAGGAGAAGATCCAGTTTGTGAAAAGGTTTTTTCTATTTATACAGCAGCGTGTGTGTGATGGTGCTGCATTTAGCTGTGAATATTTATTATGTGGCAAATGACCCATGTCTAAAAACACCAATGGGCCTAAAATGCTATCTGTTGTACTTCAGCTGCTTCTGTTTATAGTATAACACCGTTTCAGCTTTAAACTGGATTTTTTTGGCGATATTAATAGTTTATGTTTATTATTATGTTTATCACCAGGCAGCTATTTTTACTCCCATTCATATTTTAGATGTATCTAACAAACAAGAAGACTGTGTTTTTACACGTTTACTTAGTTTCCTCGTTTTTTTAATGCAACTAATAATGTTATAGAAGGTTTTGGGGGGGAAGTTTGGAAATTGATATTCTATTTTCTTACGGATCTTGCTCTTGCCCTGTGGTTTGTAACACATGGCCTCATTAATACTAATTATAAGCCTCAAAACATGTTCAGGAGAGGAGAGCAAACAGTTGGACTCAGCCACTGACGCCTTTAGCAGGTACAGTGCACGAGTTGGCTCATGTTCGTATGCACAGCTGGGCTGAGTCCTGTATTCAGGCCGTCAGCTCCAGGTCAGATCAATGCAGAGTAGGTGTGTAATCACTTTCCCTCTCATAAAAATACAGGGAACTTGATCCCTGGGTGCTTTAAAATGCAGAAGAACATGTGTAGCCTTAAGGAAAACATGTACTGTGTGAGCTCTTCGGTCACGTGGCTGAGTCATTCACGTGTGGACACGTTTCCATGGTAATGATGGACCAGTTTATCCACGTTGATGTGATGTTCCGAAAACCTCTGCTGCCGCCCAGTGGACACGTGACACAACCACAGTGTTTCTTTGTCTAGTGTCTACATTTAATACTTGTTCTTACAGTTGACGCCACCGCCTGTCTCTAATGTTTCCTCTCTGTCCCAAACCTTTTCACATTTCAGGCGCCTCTTTTGCTTTTTGACCTTTGGTCACTCGTTGATTTTGACAGAAACAGTAATTTAGAAACAACTAATTCCTATTAAAAAGCTACTATCGAATATTGACCGCGTGCCTGTATTACACGCAACAGTGGTTTGTTTAAGTACCGCGTGCATCAACCCGGCGAGAAGCCTGTGACGCTGTGATTGGCCAACCGTCAAAGTTGATTGTTGATTGGTCCGCTTGTGTGCTTCCCTCTAACCATTCCGATCGGAAACAAACACGGGCACTTGGACACCCACGACCTCTATGCCACAGCGTCTTGTAATTATACCTTTTTTATGCGATTTTACGATCCAGGCTGGTGTAATTATGTGGCTTTAAACGGACATGAAGAGGGGATGACACGTCTCCGTCGCTAGTCTTCGTTATTTCTACAGGTAACGTGCTAGGCTCTCGTGATGCGCTAGCTAAAATGTTCACCTAACGTTAGCGCAGCTAACTGCTCGCTACTGATAGTTCAAATTATACATCAAACTGCCACAGAGTGGTCAATGTTGTGAGAAACTACCGCTTCTGCTCATTGTGTGACGTCTGTGCTTATTTTAGTGACATGTCGTTAGTCCGTGAATCAGTGGCTGCAGATCGTTTACAGCGTTTAGCGTCTAATTTGGTGTTTGCTAACATCAACCAGCTCAAACTATAAACTAACCAAGAGGCTGAAATTCACACTCCTGTCGTGAACATGAGCTATTTATTTTGTTGCACGCTTTCAGTATTTCGTTTGCTGGGAGGTCATGGGTTTATACACACAGATACAATATATGCAGCTGTCACGCATCCCTTCAGATCAAATGATCACTTTGCATCACAGTACAGTAACATTAGCCTATTATGCGTCATTGTTATTAATCTCTGAGTTTTTCTATTTGGGTTGTATAGAATATAATACGCTGCAGGCGGATGCCAGGTTTAACCTGAACCTTCTGTCTTGTCCAGTTATGTCTTTCCATCAGGATCGTGGGGGGCCCAGGGGAGGGATGCCTCCAGGCCAGCACGGCTCCCCTCAGGGCTATCGCCCGCCTAACCTGAGGCCACCACCTCCCCAACCTCCTGTCTCCTCATACCACTACGATCCACAGACCACTCCCACTTCAAGCTATCACGGAAACAGCAGTTACATGCCTCCACACTCTGACTTCCTGCAGTACCTTCCTCCAGTTCCATCACAAGCCCCTAGTTCGCTTAACCAGTGTCCAATGCGGCCACCTTTTCCAAAGCCCCCAATCCGACAGGGCTTCCCTGAACCTCCACCTAACTTTCCACCTCCTCCCTTGCCCAGCCCATCTGGTGGTCCATCACCGGGGGCCCAGGTGACTGCTCAGAATGCCTATCCACCTTACATGATGCCACCTGTTCCCCCACCGCCATTGCCACATCCGCCCATGCCTCCTCCAATGGCTTCTCAGTCCATGAGCTACCACCCTGCCTACTCAATGAACTACCCCCATCCTCCCCACCCACCTTTCCCTCCTTCCGCTTATAGCCCAGGTTACACCCAGAACCCTAGCTCATTCAAACCCGACCACAGCTTCAGACACGGGCAGTACAAATATGAGAAGCCCGTGGATAACAGGAGGTCCCCGGAGAGAGGGTATCGCCACGACGACCACCGTCAGAAGGGCTATGGCTATGGCAGCCACAGTGATAGGCACAAAGTAGAATTTCCTGGTGAGAGGAAAGATCGCGGGAGGAGTCCAGACAGACGTGCCAGGCCAGACGGTGGCAGGTACAGGTCTGAGTATGACAGAGGCAGGACTCCCCCAAGACACAGGAGCAGGGATCGCAGCAGGTGCGCACACTCATAAACACAGCATTGTCTGTCTTAACTAACATAATATTTACATGTTTTACTAAAGCTTCATTTGTTCACAGAGAGCGTTATCGTCACAGAGAAAGTCGGAGATCCCAGTCGCCTGACAGGCACAGGAAGAGGCCTCGAAGGTACATGTGGAGTGTATTTACCTATTCACATTAATCTCCACGAAAGTTTTAAATGTGCTCTCGCTCCAACTTACCTCCTCGTCAGATGAACGAGGATGCTGCTGTGCAGAACATTATCAGTTGTTGATTAAATAGTGCTGGAAGCTAATTCAGGACTTGACTATAGATAATATTAAAACATTTATTTTCTCCTGTGTATTGAAGAAAATCATAATAGAAGCACATTCCAAGAAACATACAAAAAGAATCTGAACAGAACATGCAGGTCAGAATGTTTTTTCTCATCCTAATAACAGGTATTTGTTTATTTACTTGCAGTCGGTCGACAAGCAGAGACAGGAAACGTGGTCGTTGGGAAGAGGAGAGGGACAGGCGGTCGGACAGCTCCTCAGGGCTGAGCAAAGAGCGCAGCTTCTCGTCTGTCAGGAGCCGAGACTCTGACGAGAGCTTCGCTGACAGAGAGCGAGAGAAGGAGAGAGAGAAGGCTGATGACGAGAAAGAAGAGGATGAGCTGCTGAAGCCTGCCTGGATCCGCTGCACACATGCTGAGAGCTACTATTCCAACGATCCCATGGACCAAGTGGTACTGTTGACGCTTTGCTCTTATTTCTGTCTGTCCTGTATTCAGTTTCCAATTGTATGTCCCACAGTGTAAATGTTATAATATACTCCATCGCAGTAAGGGGTACATGTTGTTTTGGTTAGTCTAAACAAGGCAATGGCTCATTTAGACTCATTGTGTCATATCACTTTGACACTGAGCACGGATGTAATTTATCCGTCTGACTGGCAGAGGAAATGTTTCTCATCATCTTTCTGCAGTTTCACCAGTTTCGTATTTTAGGGTACAGCTCACTGATGCAGTGTGTTTTACAGCTTTCTGGGTAACGTTGAACACTCATCGCTTAGCAGATCCCGTCTCAGATGCTTTTACATGTCTCTGGGTCTTTTGCATTTCGCCAACACCTTTTTCTCTCTTAACTCTGACCTTTACTATTCTCCCAGTGGTTGTGTAACACTCCCTCAGCCACTCTCATCTCACAAATTATGTATTCTGGCCTAGACCTGGTCTGTCATTCAGTAAAACCTAAAGTTCAATGTCAAGATGGAGCCTAACTTTTTGCCTTTTTATGAACAGATTTAGGAAGTTTCTGTCTCTTGTGCCGTGTCAATGAAGATAGTCCCTGTGGGGAAGCTGTATTTCAGAAATGCTTCAATGGTCTCTGTCATTGTGAGCGCTACTCAAGTGATTTAATCTTAGAAAACCTTGATGCAATATTTACTCAATTTATGAAATAATTATGTCACCTGTATTTTTTCACCAGTGGCCTCTTTGTGCTACTACAGTTACTCTGGAAGTTGCTTTGTGTTGAGGAAGCTTTATTTAGTGGTATTTGTTTTGCTAATTCCAGGGGGATTCTACTGTGGTGGGGACCAGTAAACTCCGGGACCTGTATGAGCTCTTTGAGGAACAGCTGGGCAGACGACAGGAAAGAGCCAAGGCTTGTCGACCGAAATGGGAGCCACCCAAAACCAAACTGGATGAAGATCCAGGTGGGCAGCCTTCCCCAAGTAGCTTAGGGAACTAAGGGAGGAACACAAAAGTGTGAGAATGTTCTGCTGGTATAATTAAATGGTACAAGTTTGATTTTGCTGTTCTAAATATTCTGTTCATTATCAATGTGTGACTGATCCTTGATTCAAATCTTTGCTCTTTTGAGTGATGATGTTACTTTGAAAGCATGTAGGTTATTCTTGGAGGGTGCGGCAACTCAAAATGTAAACACTTCTCACATCTGTTGACAACATTGTGCGATTGAATTATGCTGTATTCTCAGCAGTGCGTTAGGCTGAGGCAGAGATTAAGTTCGGTGTTTATGATCTTATCTGCAGCGCTGTCAGCTTGATTGTCTCCTTCAGCACTGCAGTAATATAAATCTCTCTCAGGGAGATTTAATTTGCTAAATATGTTGCTCCGGGGGCGCTGACTTCACAATCAAGTTCTCCAGCTGAAGCGTTGATAAGAATTTAAGACTGCTTGGCTAAAAGCCACAAATTATGCAGCTGAATAGTAATTGTAATCCTCATTTTGGGGTGAGGTTTCTTTTCAGTGGGGAGGGAGAGTGGCAAGTGTCGGGGAAATAAAGATGTCCATATCAGCAACTGTGCTGCTCTTTTAATGACAAATGCTGTTAGAGAAGTAGAAATTTAGGATTTCACCAAATCATTAGGAAATAAAACTTTGCTGAATCATCAGCATTATATCCATAATTATTCATCTGGGAGTGCGCCTCCAGTTCGAAAGCTTTTTGACAGATGACTTTACTCAGACTTTAGGTTGTATAATACTTTGCGAGGGCACAGCTGAGCAAAAGGGCTTAACAACACGACCTTCTCTGGCTCAGCGAATTATGTTTCTGCTGTCAGCCCCATAAAATTTGAATGATTAAAGACCTTTTTGTGCCTCGGTTCCAGATGACAGCAGCAGCGACTCAGACTGTGAGTCAGATGGCGAAGGAAGCACCTGCTCCAGCAGCTCTGACTCAGAGGTTTTTGATGTCATTGCTGAGATCAAGAGAAAAAAAGCTCATCCCGACCGCCTGCACGAGGAGCTGTGGTACAACGACCCAGGACAGGTCTGTACAACAGACGTCTGGTTCAGTAGCATTTACCCAACAGCTTTTCTTGTCACACTTTCAATCGTCCTTATTTGATGCCGCCCTGTTTATTGCAGACAAAGATGGGAAAACAAAGTTCACTTAAATATAATAATAATAATTAACATCTCCATGCAGAAAAGCAGGCGCTCGCAGCTGCCTGATGTCGGGCTGTGAACAGTGCGTGGTTTTCAAAAGAAACTTACCACACGAGTAATACAAATAAATAACACAATTCTCTTCATCACTTATAAACACGCAGCGCTTGGATTCACAGTTTTAATTTCACAGCTTGTTTTTTCTGAGGCAGTAACAACCGTTCCTCCTTTTTGGCATCACTGAAGCAAGCCACTGTTTTATTGAGTGCAAAACAACAGAACATGCAGTTGCATAAATAAGTAATTTTTTCAACAAATGAATATTAATGCATGAGTATAAGCAGCTGAAACCCTGTCTTCTCACTTAGTGGAGATAGAAACAATGTCAGTGATCAGATGTGATCCTGAAAACACAGTTCTGCAGGCGTGTTTGGATCGGTGCCCTCGTGGAAGCACCAACTGCTGCTATTCTATGAGGCCACCGGGTTCAGATCTCTGGTAGCTTTTGGGACCATTTAGTAAACTTTGGAAATCGTTTGCTTCAGTAGAAGAGGCAGTTCGAGGTCGGCCTCTTTGAATGAACGTACTTTTTCAAGGTTGAAATACATTAAAAGACAGTAAATAAAATGTAAAACACAGTTGCAGGCCCAGAGTTTTATTTATTCCTTTTTGAGTTTGGCTTCCACTGCCCTGCTGCTCTCAGAGGAAAGCTTGAAACTCCAAACTCCAGTGGAGAAATAAAGGTCAGGAGTCTGCCGATTGGAAATGTTACATCTTCCGCAGCCCCTGTGTTATACATGGCAAGTGGAGCAGTTGTGTCTGATTTACGTATTTTCTTTCTGTCCAGATGAATGATGGTCCCTTGTGTAAGTGCAGTGCCAAGGCCAGACGTACGGGGATCCGCCACAGCATCTACCCGGGGGAGGCGGTATGACACGCTGTGCATAAATCACCCTTTCACAACCTTGAGGTTGTGCCACACAGGGGCAAGGACATTATTCTAGTCCGCCTAAATGCATTTGCTACACAGAGGCCGTTTTTCTATTGTATTAAAGGGACAGTAAGTAACATTTCATCATCCTAGAGAACCAAATGATAGTATTACACCGCTAAGAATATGACAGTAGAGTTTATCTGTACAGATGATTCATGTGTTATTTTACCAGTTACTCGCTTTTCTACTTTCATGACTTACTTTCTTGTCTGACTGCATCTCAGAACCAAAGCTCCCACATAGATGCATCTTCGACCCACCAACGTAACGCGGTTTAGCAACAAAGGCATAAAACAGCAACAAATCTCCAATCAGCCTTATTACCATCGAATCTGAAATATTATGCAGAATTATTTATGAAAAGAAAAACACTGGCTGGTTTAGGAGGCGGTAAAGTCAATTAGGGTTGCTTTTCCTCGTGGAGGCCAGTAAAGGTCACAGATTACATAATGATTTGGTTGACCTATGACAAAGCACTTTGCATGAAGGTAAATTAAAGTCAGCTTCCTATATTGGATTTAAACATCAGCCACTTTTCAGGCATGTATGCATCTTTAGGAGGATACATTATAGTGTACAGATCTATTAGGATGGAAAATGATCCAAACTTGCCCCTGTTGATTAATTAGAAAAGCATGTCTATAAAAAAGAGTCTGTTGTGAAAATTATTTTCTGAAGTGTGACTGATTTTTAGTCGACATCACCAGGAAGATTAACATGGACATGGATTAACATTCTCTGGAGTAGAAACTGGAGTTTATGAGTCAATCATTGGAAAATAAACCATGTCTGTTAGCGTAACATGCAGAATCCGATAATAATCTGGTCTGCTGCCACATTAAATGTCGGGCGATACGAAGCAGAATGGTCTGTCGTTGGTATTATTCCATAGGAAATCAAGCTGCCGCTGGCGTTTCAGCATCCAGTGCATTGGATCAATAGTTAAATCACGTTTGTTTATCATGGCGGAGGCTCTGCTGTATGACTTATTCAGTAACTGTTGTGATCAGTGGAAGCCGCGGGGCCTCCATACGTGCTAATTTTGCCGATAGAAATATTGTAAACACGGAGATTGCACAGCAGGGTTGTTTTTTTATGCTACGCTGTGTAAAGAGGGTTTAGTGGGTTTAGGCTGAACTGAGTTGAGTCTTTCTACCTGTGGAGTTTAATATGGACTCGTACAACTGACGTTATCACAACTAGTCTATTGAGTTTCACGAAATGATGTAATGATGCGTTTTCAGTGTAATTGTAAAATTGAAATTCTTCTCGATCCTTTTATCGAGTTTTACTATTTATGCTGCGTTATATATAAGTTTGTTACAGTTTCAGCTAAAAAGACTTAAGAAGACTGAGTGATGGTCAAATTTGGATTATGAGTTTTTCTGTTTGTTTTTGTTGCCAGTCTGCGAAAACGTGTCGTCTGATGAACAACAACGCAGGAAGGTTATTTCACTACAGGATCACTGTGTCTCCTCCCACCAACTTCTTGGTATGAATTTATCTCTGACTCTAAGCACTCCGATCAGAGTATCCAGTAAAACAGCAGTGTGGTGCTTAGGTAGGCGCATGGCGGCAGTAATTGCTGGCTCTGCCTTGCCAGCCCTGCTGTACACCTCAGCTGCAGCACGTTTGAGAGGACCTGCTGTTTTCTGTTTCAGACTGACAGGCCGACAGTGATTGAGTACGATGACCACGAGTACCTGTTTGAAGGCTTCTCTCTGTTCTCCCACATACCTCTCACTAACGTAAGCCTGCTTTGAATTATTAACATTATGGGTGATGAGCCATAAATTTTACACCATGATGCTTTCAGAGTTTGGCAGTAGGTGTCACTATACAGTCATTTTCATCAGTTATGCCCATTTCATGTATATTTTATGTGTGTGTTATTTATTTACTGCAGAGGCAGGTGTCAGGCTTATTTTTCTTGACCATTTCATTATGTGAAATGTTAGTATATAACCCCTGAATCTAAAAATGTTTAATAGAGTAATTTTTCTAATAATCTGAAGCCAAAAAGCACAAAAGAATTTAAAAGTTGCACACCATTAATTCTGAGTAATGGCTTTGTAGAGATGTTAACTGCTTTTCCATGGCTCCAAATTGTGAACATGAGGCTCCACTATTCATACTGCGAACCTAGAACAGAGACCAAAACATGAATTCTGAGGAACTCCCTGCACCACTTGGCAATAAACCTGTGGTGAGGCCTAAATCAGCACGAGGCTGTAAACATTTCCAAAGCTGTGAGTGTTCCCAGGTGCACAGAGAACTCAATCATTATAAAAATGAGAACGCTAGGAAGCAGCAGGTTGGTTTCTGGAGTGGGACGTCCACTCCCAGCACCGTGGAGGGAGATGGTGACGCAGCGCTATGGTGGATCTCAGCAGGAAGGGCAGGTTAGAGTCAGAGGATGGATGAGGACGGGCTGCGACTCGATAAACGGCCAGACCTGTGATCCGCCTTAATGATAGCTCATTAGTGTAGATTGAGTCTAAGCTCAGTCTAAGCCCCTCGTGTGTTTCTCTGAGACTCGGATGTCGGCCCAGTGCTGGTATTCCTCCCACGTCCACCGTGTGTTCGTGACGTGTGAACGCCGTAAAGTATCTGGGCCCACGATCAGATCCATTACCTGTGTCCATGCACAGACCAGCTGCCGCTCAGCCAGCCACACATGATGGCGTCCTCCCTTCCACGTGTGTGTTAAAGCAACACATATAATTCAGGTCAGCGGCTGAGTGAAAATCCTTCTTCCTCCTTTTACTCCACTGTCCTCAAAAATAACTTCAAATCGGCTTTTTGGCTTTGGGTCGGCTTCTTTGTTGCCTGGACAAAGTGCTTCCCTCTCACTGCTCTGACCTTGTCACAGAGCTTTTTATGGCCCATCAGTGACTGTCAAACATTGGAGAGGTCAAGACTTGAAGTGACCCTTTATTCTGCAGCCATGTGAGCTGTGTGTCTGACTTTTATCCACAGGGAGAAGGAACAAACTTATATACTGTATGTATGTGTGCTCACGTCTGCTCGGCGTCTCCACGTGTGTGAATAATAAAACTACTTGGTCAATATCCATCTAGTGTAAAAAGAGCCCAGAGGATTAGATGTGATGTGATTTGAACTGGATAATTTAAGCAGCTCCTGTTAAAAGCCGGGGCAAACGCTTCGCGGTGGTGCGGGGATTAGGAACCTGGGAGCACGGGTGATATTAGCCCCCCGCTAGTTAGCCGCCGGGACGGGCAAGAACAAATGTGACTCGCAGGTTAATCTCTTAAAATGGACCCCCACGCTCTGACAACAAAGACCGTGTAACCGGGGAGATTAAACACCAAAGAGCAGGCTTATCTATTTAGCGACATTTGAGTTGCTTCATTTTAAAGAATCGGAGGCGTGCGATTTGACGGAGCCAGTGTTTGCACATGCTTGGATGTAAATTGATTGTGCGTGTTTCTATGCATATTACAGCTAGTTACTGTGAGATTTCCTGACAGTGCACACTTTTTATTTCGACACGCGTATGATTGTGAAGGGCCGTTTGGGCAAGTTTCACAGCAGAGATGAGGTTTTAATGAGTTTCCTTGAAAAGCTGTAACCTCTGCCTAACGCCATGGTAATGAGTCGGCCTGTCCTTTCTTCTCCTCGGTCTCTGCTCCTTTCATCATCACAGATTCCATTGTGCCGTGTGATCCGCTTCAACATAGATTACACCATTCACTTCATAGAGGAGATGGCACCGGAGGTCAGTAAAACCCTACTTTATCTCCCAGCTCCTTCGCTCCCCTTTCTCACCCCTTTTGTTTTTATCTCAAACGACTGTGTCTGAGAACAGCTGAGCCACACGTAACCCTCACACCTCAGAGCCTGCGTGAGCGAAGGTGCTAATCCTTTGAGAAGAGGGAAAAGAGATTTATTTTCTCTTAACTGCTCAGGTTGATTACATCAATAAGGTGGTTTGTATGATAAAGTTACAAGCACTGGATTTCCTTATCGGTCATATCTACGTCACAGGGCTGTGTGTGTCAGTCTGCTGTACTATATGCTGATAAAACGCTGCCTCTCTCCTGTGCACAGAACTACTGTGTCCAAGGCCTGGAACTCTTTGCTTCCTACTTATTCCAGGACATTCTCGAGCTGTACGACTGGAACCTGACAGGTACACACGTCCCACACCAAACCACATTTTCAAGCCCAGATCACAGACGTTGACACCTCACCGCGTTTCACAATGTTATTCGGCTGGTTGTTGCACATTCATCTACAATTTCTGAGACCGACAGGGTTCTCGCATGGGTGGATGTTTTGATAGTGAAACAGGTCAGAGTGAAAGAGGAAATAGTTTTGTGTCGTAAATTGCAGCTTGTATGTTTTAGAAATGTTGAAATAGGCTACTGGTCCACTGTCGGATCTCTCATTGTTGTTTTTATTGGAAAATGTCTCAAGGCCGGAGATGTTGACATTCTTATTTTTTAGGCATGTTTTTTTCTATAATGGTTTATTCAATGCACACAGTACAGAACAGTGGCAGAAACGTTTTTGAGCGACACACAATTACCTGGATTCTGCATGAATTTGTTTTAATTCTCAAATCTAATGTGAAACACGTGGAAGTCGTCGTTCATTCTTTTCATACATCGTCATAAGCAGCCACAGGTAAGAAGCCTGGAGATTAGTTTTGATTCTTCTCCTTCTTTCAGGTCCTGAGTTTGACGACGTGGCCCCTGGGTGCCAGCGGTTCCATTTCATGCCCCGTTTTGTCAGGTTCCTACCCGGTAAGCCTCGGCCGCTTTGCTTACTCTTTGCCTCCCTCTGGTGGTCAGCGGTGGCACTTCACACTCTTCAACAGAAGAGAGGCTACATGTTTCCACTCATGTGCAGCCTTTCTGCATCCGCTGATGATGATACGTGATGTGTTCACAGCAGAATGAGGGGTTTACTTGCAGAGCCTGAGCTGCTGTGGTAGATCTGGCTCTGCACGGTATTCATCTTTGAAACACATGATGGTGCTGGTGCACTATGATTTTGCTACGGTATTTGTTGTGACAGCCGCGCCACCTACCTTCTTTCCATCAAAAAACAATTTGTCTCCCAGCTCCTCCAATTTAGTCTGCTTCAAACACTTATCTGCTTCTTTTACAAAAGGACAAAAACTGCCCAATGTGACATTTCTGGTGTGATCTGTAGACAGAGAGCAAAGTGAGAGCATGATGGTGTTTGGACCTTGCAGCCAGAGCGTTTACTCGTTATTGTCTTAATGCATTTCCAGCCCTAAGTGGGCAATGGATTTCTGTGTATCTGTGCATGTGAACACTTGTAAATGGAGGTTAATCAATTTTGCATGAGGCTCTATTAAACTGACTCCGTGTGACCTGTTAGGCTGCTGCGCCTCCTGTCTGTCTGTTTTTCCCTGCACATTCAAACATGCTGTCTGCTCTCTTGATGTCGTAATATAAGTTGGACCACATGCGTGTTGTTATGTACCTTCACATAATGGTTGAAATTTGCCTGGCGTCACCGTTTGTATTTTGTTTGTAATTGAGATGCATGTGGACATTTTCATAAAAGTGGGCACAGGTGAGGAGGTGGGGGTTGTTGCCATCCACTTGACTTGTGGGCCAAAGAGTCTGAACAGCAAACAAATGCGTCAAACCGAAGCTTAGTGAAACACGTTTCCCTTGTGGCAGACGTCGCAACTTGTTTAAGTCCTGGCTGTCGCTGTATTATTATTATTTTTTCAATTAAGCGTGAATCCCTGGTGAACTGTGTGGCTTGTGGGGTATTTCTATGCTTCTGTCCATACATGCGTTCTTAATTGCTTTGTATTTATAAATTGTCTTAGATGGCGGGAAGGAGGTGCTGTCCATGCATCAGGTGCTGCTCTACCTGCTGCGCAGCAGCAAGCCACTGGTCCCTGAGGAGGAGATTGCAGACATGCTGCAGTGGGAGGAGCTGGAGTGGCAGAAATACGCAGAGGAGTGCAAGGGCATGATCGTCACCAACCCTGGCATGGTGAGGCCTCCGCTCCTCTGTTACGACCGGAGGTGGCCTCGTCTGCCTTATCTTTTCAAGGACACGTGTCGCCTCCCAAACCCCGACCCTGCAGGAACAAGGCTGCTCCCGTTAGCCTGTGACACGAGCAACCTTCACCTATTATCCTCAAAGGCGTTTGCTGTCGTCAACACTATTCGGGCCCAAGCTTTTGTCACACACAACTCTGTTGACCTTCTAGCACAGCCCATATTTTAAAGGATGAACAGTAATTGTTTGGGGGTAAATGCGAGGATGTCATTGCTAACTACAAGGTTGCAAATTAAGGGCGGATTGGATTGCATAACCTTTGGCGTGGGTGCGTTATTGCGTCAACTTCCCTGACAGGACTGAATTGCTCCTGTCTTGGTTTCCTGCTATGTGGGTGTATAATAGTCTTCCATCCCTACACTCAAGTTAAAGTTTGATCTGTCAGTCAAACAAAGTATATTGAAAAGATCATAAATAGAGACTTGGAACTCTTCTCTCTGTCTGAGGATTTTCTTATGAGGTGGTTGTTTGTTGGGAGCTTAGAGAGGCGACTATTTCTTCATTCTTCTAGTCTGTTTAAAACTTTAGAAGCAACAATAAAAAAAAATATTATTTTTTAACAGCACTGAAATCAGCCACTTGCTGGTTTATGTGAATAGAAATAGCCTTTTCTGCTTCCTAATTTCCTTAAGTCACGGATGGACTATTCTCGGGCTTGTATCTTATTTTCTGTTGACTTAACAGCACCTGTCATGATCCAAAGCTTCATAAAATATCCTTTCAGAGCAAATGTGCCCACATTCAACACGCTCTCCTACAGCAGAAGTCGTATCTGTATGTCAAGGTCACATGTTGCCCCAGCGTCAGTCAGACTGGGCGCGTTCATGCCGTCATTTCACACAATGTCCGGGGTCACAAATAAGGGCAAAATGTCATCAGCCTTCAATCAGCCACGGTGCATCAAAGCAAAGATAAACAAGCCGTGGATGCTAACGGCTGTAGCATATATAAATTAGTATTTGCAGCGTATTTGTGTCGGGACTGTAAGCGGGGCAATCTTCAAGCCTTCCATCAATCCAATCAAACCTGATTATGCCGCTTTAAAGGCAGAATCAAAGTTGGCTGACGACCTCTTGCCCTCGAATCAACGTGTGCATTCAGGCCGTGACAAGCGAGTGCCGCTGATGTCAAGGTGAGCCCGAGCCCCGAGCCATCTGCCGCGCGCCTCATCACGCCTCACGCTACAGCCCCTTCCTCTGATCTCGTAAAATGCCTGACAGGCAAACTGTGATTTGGGAGGCAGCTGAGGACGTGTTGCTTGTCAATCTCAGAACTTTTTTGTTTATTACACTGGTTTGACAGATGACCCGTGTTGTGTGCATTTTGTTCTATACGTATGTTAGTAGGAGGTGATAGACTTGTAACTTGTTGATTTCGTCCCTGGCAGAAACCGAGCTCAGTACGGATTGACCAACTGGACCGGGAGCAGTTCAACCCAGACGTTATCACCTTCCCCATCATCGTTCATTTTGGGATTCGTCCTGCTCAGCTCAGCTACGCCGGAGACCCCCAGTAAGATCACAAACATACACGCACGTAAATATCAAGCGTCCAACCGTGTACAGATGCTCCCCGTATAGCCCCCCCCGCTGCGTACCGCCTCCCTCCGTTCCTTATTCACCGGCACTCTCCCAGGACACCGACAGCAGAATCCTGTTGTATGTCGAGGAGGACGAGAACAGCGTATGTCGAAGAGGAGGGGAGATGGATAGAAGGGAATAAAGGGATGGGAAAACGAGCGGCGTGACATTTTCACATGCGTCGACACGGGTCCCAGGTTTCCGCTGGGTGCCCTCGCCGTGGGAGCTGCTGCAGTTTATGTGTCGTGAATAGTAATGCCACACACACCGCACAGGGCTGCAGGAGGGAATACTGTACTGTGCTGCTGCATAATTAACAAAAGCAGTGTATTAGATCATCAGAGCAGCAATCTCTGAGGTGTTCAGAGGATGTGACAGCACTGTGTCAAGCACTATTCAAGTCAGTCAACACTTGGTTTGTGTGCTTTCATGCTAAATATAAACCTGTGGATTTCTTTTTAAGTCAAATATCTTTCTCAATCACAACAGTAAGGAGGAAGTGCAGGAGGAGAATAGCAATGAAGACACAAACAAGAGGATGATCATTAGGAAATCCATTTAGATGGACCTAGTTTTCTTCCTGCCTGCAACTAATGTCCTCTCCCCTGCCGCTACATTTTAGCCGTCTGTCCATTGAGTGCTTTCATCCCTGTGCACCCTGCTGCCATGTCAAACTTCTCAAAGCCGCAGACAACGACAAATTTATGGGTGGACAGGGACATCATTAGCTGATGCAGAAACGAGTAGTAAGAGACCAGCGGAAAGGATTTTTACTACTGCTAATGATGCATGTAGCGAGGGCAGGAGTTGGTGTTGATTGTGGCGGTGGCAATGCCACAGAGAGGGAGACTTGGACACAGCAGCAGCATATATTAACTCAGCAGACTGAAGAAGCTGTGTTGTCAGCTTCCCTTCATTCTACCCACTGGAGGCATTTGTGTTCAGGGCCGCCACTCAAGCTCCTCTAGTTCCATCATGACTGCTGAGGCAAGAATGACATGTCAGAGGTCAGGGAATGTAAAGAAAAGGGAGCCGGATGGAAGGATGGATCAAGACAGAAAACGACCACAAAGGGGAGATGAAGCAGTGGAGAATCCTGATGCAAGGAGGGAAAAGGAAAGGAAATAATATGAAAGGCATTCGAGGAGGAGGCTGAGAGGAAGCGCTGTTAAGTGTCCGCTGCAATGTGGACCCAATTGGAATGGAAACTCGTCACATTTTCTCCTCAGTGACACATCCACCGTGTTTACTGTTTCTCCCAAGTCTAGCTGAGCACATCATTTACATACTCAGCTTAGATTTTTATTTATTTTTCAACTCGTGCACAATGAAGTGGAGCTTCTGAGTCATGCGTTTCCATGGTTCATTTTCCCCTGTATCAAATTCTCATCTGAGCCCTGGTAACGACAACATGTGTGTATGATCCTCCACATAGTAGCTCATGCATATGTGAAATATGCTGGAGGCCCAAGGCAAGCTTTGGTAAACACAAGGTGCTGCTCATCACCTGACTTGTACCATTCCCACAATGACGCACGCAGGCAGCAGCATCGAGATATAGTGGACGATGTCATCGACAGGCGGAACAGGCTGGAGTCGAGGGAAAGATAAATGCATCGCTTGTGGCAGAGGCGACGATTTGGCTCAATGACAAGTCTCTCACTGTCCTTGAGTCGCCCAATCAAAGCCCGGACTTAAACGCTATGGAACATCTTTGGCCTGATCTGAAGATGGCAGTTGGGATGTTTTCCTTTTGATCGAACAGAGTTTGAGAGGGTCTGTCAGTAAGAATTGGATAAAGTGCTGAAATCCAGGCATGAGAAGCTTGTAGAGTCTTAACCAAGAAGACTCGATGCTCAGAATGGTGCCAAAGCGGCTTCAACGCGGTCCTGCATGGAGGAGCTGGATTCTTTCGCAGATGTGAGATTTCAGTTTCTGATTGACTGAATTGATGTAGCAAAATTTTTCTCTTTGTCATTTCGGGCTTTTGGGTGCAGATCGATGAGAAGCCGCTGTGCGTCAGAAAACGATACTTAAGCCCACAGATTAGAAGATGCCGCGCCCTATAACGGCTGGCGATGGGACTCGGAAGACCGAGACGGAGGCAGCATATGCTAATGAAAGCATGTGCAGAGAGCGGCGAGAGCTGCGGCAGCGCTACCCTGAGAGCAGACAGCGGATCTGTGGAAAGGTCATTGGAGCGGATTGGGAACAAGGGGGCCTCCCAGGCTGGATAGACTTTCACTCTCTCTTTCTCACTCCCGGTCTTCTGTCCGCTCTGGCTGCTTCAGTGCGGAGGTGGTGGTGAGCTGATAATCGGGGCAGTAAAGCCGTCTCAGTCTCTAATGAAGTCCCCACTATTAAAGCTCCATAATTCTTCTATTCCACAGGACAGCCCCACCTCCTCTCCCTCTTCTCTCTCTGTCGCTGCACCATCCTATCCCACGGACCCCCACCACCCCTCCATCCCACCAATCATAATTGAATAACTCAGAGTAAATGAGGAGAAAGTCTCCTGAATATGAGCAGAACGGTCACACTAGGCCCTCAGTGCATCAATCATGAGGTCTGATTGAAAAGGGAGAGTGGTGGGGGGTGAGAAAGGGGAGGTGGTTAGTACGGTGGCTACATGTCACCTTGCCGATAACTCCCTGCCTCCTTTCAGATGCAAATGAGAGCAAAGACAATGGGGTTTTATCAAGAATGAGAACGAGCGACGTCGGAGGTTAGCTCCTGATCCGTGTGTCAGCACTGGTCAAATGCTTCGTGACTTACAGCTTTTTAACCACAGAGGAAGCTCAGGTGAACTGCAAAGCATCAGCCAGTGCCTGTGTGAACCTCTGTTCACCGTTCAAACGCAGGACGTCTGAAACACACGGTGTCCACCGGCCTCAGTCACCAGTAACTAATGCAGCAACGGCCGCAGGCGCGTGTTAAATTATGTTTAATGCCAGGCAAAGCAGGTGAAATATTGATGTGGTGTTGCCAAGCAGGAGACTGAAGTGAGTCAGACTCCTGTCAGCCTGACGCCGCCTTATTTACTGTTTCAGGTACCAGAAGCTGTGGAAGAGCTACGTGAAACTACGCCACCTGCTGGCCAACAGCCCCAAGGTCAAGCAGCTTGACAAGCAGAAGCTGACGCAGAGAGAGGTGGGTTGAAGGAAACAGACGCACAACGATGTTGTTTTTGGCTTGTTTGTTTTCATATTTTCAGGTGCTGCGCACTTGCTCGTGTGGGTGTGCGCTGGGCTTTTAATTTTAAATATTGCCAGAGCTCATTTCCTGCAGGCATTGAAAGGTTGGGGCACGTTCTCGCTGCAGAAATGATTTAGTGCTTTAGTGCTAAGTCAGGACTATTACCGTTACTGTTGTTGCCGTGTGCATTAAAGTAACATTCGTGTCTTACACAACCGCATCCAGACCTTTAGCTTAGTTGAATGTTCTAGTGGAATGTTTTGCCTTGAGAGCAATATTTAAATGCTACACTAAGGACGTATCCTTGGGCGAAACATTAGTACCTTAGTAAAACTTAATAGAATTATAGACATGCTGCCTTTGATATTATATATTTCATTAGAAGCAGACTTCAGATATGTACTAATTGGATTTCCTAATTCAGCTTTAACTAAATATTCACTGAAAAGTCTATAGAAATTTTAATTGTGAATCTATTTTCCAGTTTTGTCTCACACTTCCACTGAACATGACTCTTTCTGATGTTGCGCGTTTTTCTCTAGCCCCGTTTCTGTTGGTTAACGTTCGCTGTCTCTTTGTGTGTTGGGCTTTTATTTTGTAGAAATAAAATGCAAAGCGAACGTCTGCATTCGGCAAAGTGTGGGGCTGCCCTGGCACCAGTCTGTTGTTTTAAGGCAGATTTGAAAAATGTGAACTGCCTTTAATGCATAATTTAGATAAATTTTTCAGCTCTGAATAAAAAGGCAGTAACTGCTCTCCAGAGTTGAGCGTGAAGGTCAGACCAGCGCCAGGGACCCAGAATGGAAAAGGTTTAGATTTGGCGAGGTAAAGAGCAGGCCGGCGCCGGGGACTGGCAGGCTACAGGTGCTGTGTGGTCTGATACGGCCGAGCACATATCTCTCCTGCAGGGAATTTCTCTACAGCAGAAACAGCTTTTCCTCGCTGTAAGACTTTGAGCCCGCTTCACATCCAGCCTCCTCCTTTGCTCTGTTAGAGACACTCGGAACCAATAATGAGCAACAACTCAGAGCTCAATTAGCTTGTTTCTGAGGTAGCGCGGTGAAGCTAACAGGCCCCGACAATCCTACTGTCAACCTGCACCGGAGCAATTAGTGAACCCAAACACCTTCACGCTCACACACTGGGTCCATCAAGCTGCACCACCAACATTAGCCATGTCGGTGTCTCTTCACTGCAGTGGCAGCGCGGCGTCGCTACTTATTTAATGCCTGAGAGAACAGTGAAGTTCCTCGTGTAAATGCTCTTTCTGCGTCTGAACCTCCACCGATAGGTGTTTTCCTCCATTAAGAATCATCCTGTCAGAGGTGTTTACAGCAGCGGTGCGCTCCTCCAGCTGGCTCTTTGATTCCTGAGCTCACTGTGGAGTTCAGAGCTCCAGGGAGACCAGAGGTGTGGGCTTTGGCAAAAAGGGGCCTTTCACACCAGGGTGTACGCCTCTGCACCCATTTTCAGACTCCATGCTGAGCGCATGGTGGGTTGTGTGTCTGCTCGTGCGTGGGTGGACATGGCATGGCGTTGAGGGACATGCAGGCTGTCTGTGTGTGCTGCCCAGATGGATTTATGAGTCCCTCAGCCAAGCACTTGTCTGGAGCTCCCATACACACACTGTTATTGTCGGCAGAACATACTTTTTTGATGCTTAGGGTCTAAATGAAGAAATCCTGTTGGTTCACCCAGGTGCCTTTTATGTTTTGTGCAGTATAACCGACAATGGCGAGGTGAAAATGTGCTTTAACACATTTCTAAACTGTATTGAAAATGAAATGCCAAAGTGTGTTACTTTATTATCTCTGTGTATTCTTTATCATCTCTAAGTCTTCAGCCCAGAGTCACTACTTTGGCAGCGAGTTCAGTCTCTTCTATCAGCTCGACGTGTGTGGATTTGGGGATTTGTTCTGATTCTTTCTTACAGATTTGTCCAAGCTCAGTCGAGCCGTATGAGGAAAAGCTATCTCCAGCTCATTTCATAGATTTTTCCTTGCGGTTCCTTTCTGGCTTTCAGCTGGGTCACATGAGAACTTAGCAGTGTTTCTCAGTTGCCTCCTGTTTTTGTTGCGCTCTGTTCTTGAGGATCCGTAGCTTCAGAATTTAACACTTGATGACTCTCCATCAAAACATGAACTTAACCTTTGCAAGTTTGCAACAAAAAGCTGCCTTCTAGTGAAGAGGAAGAGCAGAAGAAACGGCCTTAAGCTTTATGTGGTGCAGAACAGTGCAGCCGTTGGTTGGCGCTTGTGAAGGATCAGATTTTATCCGAATGGGCAAAGCACTCAAAATATTTACCTGAACCCAACCTATTAAGCTATTTTTAGATTTTTAGATTGCATTGATTTGGCAGCTGCTTTTGTCCAAAGCAACTCAAGTTAAATGAGTTGAGCCTCTGTGGTAAAAGCCAGATGTTATCAAAAAAATTAGAGTGCACTTTTCCTGAAGAAACATTTGGCCTCAGTCTGAAGGTTGAAATGCCTGAAGGCCAGAAATATTAAGATTGGTCTTCTGGGAATATCGGCTGCAGATCTCGTGGAAACCTGACCATCAGTTTCGAGACCTTTTAAGCTGGACTGGAACAGCTTCACTGAAGCTGATGCAGCACGTGGAGTGGAGCAAACGTGCACCTGCCTTCCACAGACTTTGAATATCGGTCCTAAAACTCGATGATGAGAGTCGCATGTGCTGTGACTTGCCTGTTTGACCAGCACAAGTTATTCTCTCCACCTTCCATCACTGGTTAATTATTTACTTTCTCCACCTCCGTCCGTTCGCTGACCCCGTAAAAAGCCCTGAATAATAAACTATTTACATGTACTTCACACTTTGTGTGATTGCTGCTTTCCATACACTGTGGCCTGTCCGCAAAGATTCATTGTGTGTGGTTGCGCATGCACGTGTAGTGCACAGCGAGCGTGTTCACTTTGATGCACAGTTCAAAGTAGGATGGCATTATTTATTCATGCCTTTGTTGTTCTTATTTCCTCTGCGAGTCAAAAATTCCTGGCGTTCCATTTTAGGCAGATCATGGCTCACTCAGACAGCGTCGATAGCATCGCAGCTGAATGAAGCACACGCACGGCTCTAGGAGGTGCAGTCTGTCGATGCGTCCTTCTGCCTCGATTGTTAGGACCTTCCTGTCTCAGCTTCACCCTCCCCCTGAGTGTCCAGTTATATCATGTAGCGCTGACATGGTGCCGTATGCATGTGTGTGTGTGTGTGTGCTTGTGTTTTTGTAATGATTCCTGCGGTGGAGGTGTCTCTAAGCCCGGGTGCGGTGGTCCTAATGGGCAGACAGGTGCTTGAGCTCTTGTTGGCTGAGACTAGAGCTTCCGTGTCAACTGCGACCGCTGCCTGCAGCCATGCTGACCCATTGCAGTGCCTCAATTAGCCAAGACCAGCAGGGCTGTCACTTCCCCTGTTGATTCTGTCCACCGCTGTGCTCTGTCTGTCGGTTTGTTTCATTGTATTGCATGTGCTGGCCTATCTGTTCGGGGAGGCGTAAGTGAGAGAAGGGAGGGTGCCAGGGTGGGGTTTTTTAGGATGCGAGCCGTCCCCGTAGGCTCTGCTCCAGTGGATCAATAATTGACTGGCTGGTTGTTTGGCAGGAAGCTCTTCAGAAGATCCGTCAGAAGAACACGATGCGCCGCGAGGTGACAGTGGAGCTCAGCAGCCAGGGTTTCTGGAAGACTGGCATCCGCTCCGACGTCTGTCAGGTAACACCCGTCAACCGTGTGCATGCACAGGCACACGCATACATAATGTGCTAAATACTAAAATGGATAATGTTCAGATATCAAATCAGAGACTTGTACAGATGACACCAATGAACAAATGTATTACAGGGACGAGAACAACGAAACGGTGATGGCATTTAATACGAAACTTCATTATCAGGAGACTTACAGGCTTTATGTGTGGACATATGTTAGAAATACCAGTAAGGTTTAGTTTGATCCTCATTGTGAGGTCGGATTAAACAAACTTGGGATCCAATAAAGAAAACTGCAAATCCTCATATGTAGGATGCAAACACAAGACGGTGGTCGGCATTTGGAAAAGCAGATTTAAAATGATCAACATCTGGAATTTAGCAGTAGTGAGGCCATGAAAATACTAGAATCTGCCAACAAGTTGCTGCTGAGTTGTTCACATCCTTCGAAATGACAGATAGAACGTGAAACCAGACCAGCAGAGCCGTGCTAACACTGGTAATTTGCAGATACGTACACCTCGAGCGGTGCGGTACTTCCACTCAGACAGACACAGATCACTGCTCACTGCACTGCCACAGTAGAAACTTGGCTTCTGATCTTTCCTCACATTGCGTCATTTCTCTATTCAAGTGCTAAAATCTGTGTAAGGAAAGTGGACTCCCACTGAGCCTCACCAGCCCAGCCATTCATTAAGTAATGCCTCAGACCTGGCAGGTTATTTATATCAAACTTCGCCACCACTCACTCTGTATTCAAATCTCCCTTTATGCTCACATTAGGAGCAAAATAAAGCAGCCTGGATTCTTTCACTACATGGTTGCTACATAATAAGTGTACACGGGTCACATCTAACTGTGTTATCCTGATCCCAGGGAAGTGTGACAACATATGGAGCCTACAGTTCCGTGCATGCTCACAGTTTTGCATGAGTGACTCTAGCGAGAGTTGAACCATAACCCTGAACGTGTTAGTTCCACACTGGGCCCACTGAAACATGCAGAGCTGCATGTGTTCATGGATCTGTCAGTATAATGAAATGTCCTCGCGCGCTTTATTTTGTAAGGATTCAATTCATTTTTCGCTTTAATATTTCTGCCTGTTAATCAAAATATAATTGGCAGCACTGTTGCACATCTTCTTCACACCGAACGCGCGCCGCCGCCGCACAGCTGATCCTCATCCTCATATTTGCGGAGGAATGACAGGAAGTTCTAGCCTGGCAGACCAGACCTCTCTTACAGCAAGGTCTAGCAAAAAAGGATCCAATCCATAATTGCTGCCCAATTATATTTGCTTCAAGCTGTACTGCTACGACTAATTGGTTCATGAATAATTTCCCTCCGAACTGCAGTGGTACACTCCGCACGAGTTGTGACACAGACAAGTGATGACGGCAAAACTGACCCATAGTTTCTTGATTTTTAAAAGCCGGCGCTCCATTTGGAAGAAAATCAGCCCCCTCGTTACTGACATTGCTTGGCTGCACCAAGGTTGTTTCACTTGAAAGGCTCTGTCAAGGACCAGGCTCCACATATTGGAGTCAGGGATGGGATTTATTTATTCATCAATATTTTCATTATTAGATTTCTGTTTGTATGTTTGTTTTTTATATAGTTTTGATTTGCTGCAGTCTTTCTGTTTTGTGCTTCTGCCCCTTCATGTTCCTGATTACATCCATGTGAAGGTTGCCAGTCGGTCAAAAAGATTTCAAGGAAAATGCAGCTTGCTTTCTCTCCACAACACGGAGGAATGTGTGGGTGTGGGTTTATTCACTCAACGGAGTGTTACATTTATTTGTCATCCCTTATTATATTGATTAATCCTCCTCCTCATACATCACGTAACCAAGCCAGAGAAAGAGGACGGCACTGTCTAAATTTGTATCAGGTAGTTAGGAAATAGACTCTCTGCATTTCTTGGCCTTCCTCGAGAGATCTCTCGAGGTGAGTATTTATCCTTACGGTGACATGCACAAACATCATTTGTGACTGCTACTTACTTTTGCCACCTTTAATGCGTCGCGTGTAAACCGTAATAAACCCCGGCTCCGCCTCTCTCAGTCACTCGGGCAGTCATCAGAACAGGTCAGGAGCTCTAGACACGACCGGGGCCTGGCTTTGTTAATTGGTTGCTTAACAAGGCCCGGGGAGTGTGTCACCACGGCCCCTGTGATGGCCCCAGGGCTACGTGGCAGCACTGCTTGTAGCCGCCGGGCCTCGGGCTCACACTCCCCAGTAGCACTAATTAAAACATGCATGGCTCCCTCCTCTCTCATGTGGTGGCACGGGGTTAATGTGTGTACACCAGCCTTTGCTTCGGTTTCTCAGCCGCTCTGACTGCCGACTTGATAAGCCTCCGCTAATGATTCTGTAGATTGGCTCCCTGACTGCCGGACTCGGCTGATGACCACTGCTTGTTATTTTAACTTTCCTGACGCGCAACTCGTCCATCACATCCTTGTCTCCGCCCTAGTTTTCACCTTCGCTGCTCTTTGTTGCACGAATGGGGGTCGAAGGGAGCTGCCAGTGTTTGTCCTAATGTATGTGTGTCAACATGTCGAAATGAGCTTCGATTCGACCGTCCTGTCCAAATGTGGGTTTCTGTCATTCCCTCTCACAGTGCAGCGATTGGGTTTTTGATTATTTCATCTCTCTGTTGCAGGGCACCACTTAATAAATAATGACTGGCTGATTGATTTCTCCCTCTGTGTTCTTTCTATTAACCCCCTCCCTTTCTCTCTCGCAACGTGTTCGTCACACTTTCTCTCAAAAATCACTGTTCTCCCTCTTATTGAATTCAAGGCACGGACTTTGCTCCCAGTTTCCTCCTGTTTGTTTATCTCCTCCTTATCTATTCGTTGTATGTTGTCGTTTCCATTGCCCCCCCCCCCCCTTTTTTTTTTTTTAACCAACTCTGTCTGTCGTCCACAGCACGCCATGATGCTGCCGGTTCTCACTCATCATATCCGGTACCACCAGTGTCTGATGCACCTGGATAAGCTCATTGGCTATGTCTTCAGGGAGCGCTGCCTTCTTCAGGTAAGGTGCAGTCCTGAGTCTGTGCCCCAACCCAAGCTGCATTATTTAAAGGCTGGCATAGCTGATAACTAGCAGGATAGATAACGATAGACGAATCCACACAGTTCTTTTAGGCCGAACACAGTCCACTGCTGGTTAGATGGCCAGATAAAAAAAGTAAACATTTTTGTGCCGGGGCTTTTTGTGTGCAGAGAAATATGGAGGGAGCTAGTATTTGCCTCATTATTGTGTCCATTCCACCTCTGCAGGGATAGCTCAGGTGGAAACAGGGGCTCAGGAGTCAGCTAAGGTAACCCACACACAGGCTCGACTCATATCTCTGCAGCAAGCAGCCTTGGTCTGCTGTGAGTTGCAGTGACAGTAGTCAGGACAACAACAGCCTCCTCCATAATGCCAGCTCTCCCCTGTCAGGTCTGCAGCCCCAAGCTGTGTGCTCTCGGAGTAAGCCCCACGGCTGCCTCCAGAAATATTGAAGAGCTGTCATAACCTGATACATTAGAAATCAATGTGCTGTAGCCTCTACGTAGTTAAAAAGGGGAAGGATGCTTTAAGATTTGCTCAAGGCTCGGCGTGCGTGTCCACTTGCATGGCTGCTCGGTGCTCTGGGTGTGATTACGTTTGGGTATTTGCACATATTGATCAGCGATTGGCCTTTTTGTTTTGTTTGTGCACTGATGACCCGTGGTTATGATCGCTAAAAGGGAAACACTGACCTACTGCGAGGCCAGAGATCTGCGTCTGCTGGGGAAGCTAGTGGTAGTGTATCCCTCTTTCCTCCCTCCTTCAGTTTCTCCATCTTCCTATGAGTAAAAGACCCAGAATAATCAGTGTGGTCATTACAGGCCAGAGCAGTGTGCTTTCTGTCCGCCTGCATCGCAGTTGTGTCCACCGGGCGGCTAATACCATGACATGGCTCTTTGTGTCTGTGGACAAATCCGGGGCTGTCAGCAGTTCACCACCACTGGGGCTGAAATGGCCCAAGTAGGGAGCCATCATCGCAGGGCTTACAGCACCTTCCTCATCCCCAGCACAAACACATCAGCAGCTAATGTCCCACAGTCCATACACTCTTTGCCCAGATAGGTTTGGACAGAACGGCCGCGGGAGTGCAATGATGCTTGCTCAAACAGCCCTCTCTGAGTCAGAACTGACTTCAGATTTGCCATCACTTCCCATTTGCCTCCACTCTGATGATCATGTTTAATGAGTTGAATGTTTTCCAGTGGCAGTCTATTCATCTCTGACTGGAGAAATTCTGTTGCCATCTGATGTGAATTCAACTCTCTTTAGCTGTATAGGTGAATTAAAGCACTTTAAAATATTTGGCCAGTCTAATGCACTAAAACTAGAAAGTCACTGACAGCTCAGGTCATTTCAGGGATCATGCTAACTCATGTCAGTTCTGATGACTGTGACACCAAAGCCATTATTCTCATAGTTGCTTGTCTTCGTTCAGTACTCCATTAGTGGCAGATTATGGTGATCTCTGGCTGAAGATGGAATATTTTCCTTATTAACCTCTGCTTTTGTGCAACATGAACTGAAACCGTGGCCTCACCCGAGAGATCGCAGCACAGGAGATGGCAGCGGCGACTCCTTAGATAGTATTACAGAAAGACAGGCTGTGTGAGTTTTTGTTATTCACTGCTATCCACACAGTCGAGTCCTAGTTAAAGCTTGTGTGGGTGGGTATTATTTTTAGTAGGAACAGGACTTGGGTGGTCAGCCTTGGTTTGGGACGCTGGAATCAGGATCTCAGATTGGGGAATATTTGTTCTAGTTTGAAGGATAATGAGCTGCACTCCCATTAAAGGAGTAAGGATTTGTTTCCCTTTCTTCCTTGGAAGAGATGAAAGCAGATGAGCATCTGGGAAAGCAGAAGGCTGTGTGGGTCTGCACAGAATCAATACTTGTTTCCAGCTCATTCTCTGTAATGTTTTAATGAACGCATATCTGCGAAATCAAGATTGCGAGAACGTAGTGTATGGTCTAAATTCATAAACACAGCACCGTGTGATTAAAGCCAAGCGCTCGTTCGATGCTCTGTACGGCAACGTACCTGTTTTTGCAGCGTGGAGTCATCCTAGCGTGACAAAAATGCAGCCTGAGCGCGGCAGCGTCTACGCTCCCCTCCGCCCGGCTCTGCTGGAGCAGTGGTCCTTTGAAGCTTCTCTTCTGAGAGCCTCCCTGTTAAACATTCAACATTAAGGTCTTGGGTGGGAGGTGTGTTGGGGTTGGAGAGACATGTGTTCGTGGTCGCCACATGCTCATGCATCCCCCACATCCCCGCGACCCTCATAATCCTGCCCACCCCCTGTTGCTTCATCCCCATTCCTCGCTTTTGACCCATGCTGACAGAATGAGAGGCATCACAGACGATCTCAATAATTTAACTGTACAAGTCCTCAGCCCCGCTCCGACGCTGCACGCTTCTGTTTGTGTTCCTCCACACAGCACCACGGTATCTTATTTGTTTTGTTATTCATGGCGACGCATGCCTGGCCATGTGATTGAGCTGTCCATCTGTTTGAAACAGGGCTGGCCTGAATGTCGCTTCGCAGGCTTAGAACGTTGGCTTGTATTTCTTATCGAATAACTGAATATTCCTTGTTGCAAAATAATAATAAGTTCTAGTTAGAATTAGAATAGTTAATATTCTTGAATATATTAGAATTGTTGAATATTCTTGAACAAAGCATGTTCTAGTCTAATTTAGCTCTAATAAATCAATCAAAACCTGAAATGTAATGTCCAGCACAGTGCGATGTCGTTTGAAGCATGTTTACTTATTTCTTAAAGGATTGTATGTCCTCTGCCACCAACCTCCTCTGTCTTTGCGGCAATATTCAGAGTATGTCCTTAAAAAGCTTAGAACACCTCAAGTCTCAGCAGACCGTGGAGAACCACTCTTATAAAATACAAAATACTTTTTTCCCCTGGTGGAAAAAACCCGCGCCTCAACTGCCAGATCAAGAAGACCCTGAAGGAGCTTAGGATTATATATGTCAAAGTCAACAATCAAGAGAAGAGATCGTGTGAGTAAATACGTAGGGTTTTACACGAGATGTAAACAACTGTTAAGCTTCAAAAACAGGAGGACCAGATTAGAGTAAGAGCCCGAAATCATGTACAAAAGCCAGTACAGATCTGGAACAGCATCTTATGGAGGGATGAGACAACGATCGGCTTGTACCGGAATGATCCGAAGAGAGAGATGTGGACAAAGGAAGGAGCCTCGCGTGTGAACTGCTGTGGAGGTAGAGCGAGGACATTGACATGCAGGCTGCCAAAGGAGCTGGTTCTTTGTATTTAAGGATGATGCGACCGCTGACTAATGCGGCAGGATGAGTCCTGTGTTTAAGGCTGCGTTATCCGCTCTGTTTCACCAAGTGGCTCAGTAAATCTAAACATAAGGGCAACACATGGCTGATTACGAGTACACTCCGTGTCGTTTACGTGGAAATGCAGAGGCTCACATCAGGTCTGGAAGCGATGCTCGACGTTTCCTGCGTTTCTTCTCGCCCCAGAATCCTGTTTCACCTGTGTAATATATTAAATGATGCAGCACACAGTAATGGCATTGTTGGATTGTGTTTGCCAAGCAGGCAGTTTGCCCATCAGTTTCCCTGCATGTGGGTTCAAGAGCAACACTCCTTCCCGTCAAGTCTGCCGCTCTCCACTGAGCGATGATGTTTATTCTTCTGTAGCCAAAGGCAGTTGAGCAGCAGCTGAGGCAGTGATCACTAAATCCAAATCCCTGCGATACTTTACGCAGTCATTATGTTGACAGGAACAGTTGCAGACGTCAATCCTCTCCACAGATTCGGCTTAAAAGCCAATACTGTTGTTGGATGTTGTCCTTAACTGTGAAGGACCTGCAGTGTTTACAGAATAACTGATGTATTTTGCTTGATACGTTTCCTTTAGCGTACCCAACTCTGTAGTTCAGCCTGTGTAGTAGGCTGTCATTGACTTGTGTCTGACATCGCACAATGGGGGAGTTGAAATTGGGAGTAGACGCGGTTGTTGTTGTTTTTATTTATATTTTTATCAAACTGTCAAACACGGCGCTGAGACTTGCTACATTTCTGCTTGTGTCATGTCAAATAACTAGCTTTTTTCTCCCCCCCTTAAAAAATGGCTGTTCCTCTTAACCACAGGAAAAAAAAAAATACAATTGCTGTTGAATTTGTCGTCTCTGTGTTCAAGGCTACAAAGCTGAAGGCCTCTTGAGCAACTATAAATATTGAAACCTCTCTGTTAACGTTTTACATATATATCTCATTGGAGCTTGAAATTGATTTGAAGTTGGCTGAAAGGAGACAAGCAGTTTGAAAAGCAAGCCCAGGGGGGAGAGAGTAGTTGGAGTATTTTTTCTTGGCTGAGATTAACATTCTCCTAATGTAAGATTGATAAAGGCTTGACACATCCTACTGAGCCCTATCTTTTCCCTTTTTCTTCCCTCAGCGAGTTGGAGATGTTGAGCTGCAGCAGTCTTTCTAGGCACAGCATTTTTTTGTCCTTTTTTTTTAAATGCAGCTGAATGAAGACTAATTCGCTCCCTCCGGGGTTATTATACCTTAAATCTCCACTTTTGCCTCCCTTTTATGGGCTTAAAAGTTTGTCATTAATTTTTATGCAAACAACTTTTTCCATAACAAAGAGGCAAAAAGGACCAGGTCTCTCTCTAAGTGGCTCACTTAAACGCGCTGCCCACTGCTGCTTCCCCTTCTAGTGATTGCTGAGCCAACATTGTTAGACTGATTTGCTTTGACTATTATTGCTGCACTGTAATTAGTCATTAGTCAAAAGACAAAATGGAAAAGATCAGGCTCAGTGGAGGATTATGAGTTGGTAAGACCCTGGCTGTATGATGTGTATGGTGATACAGACGAAAAGACAAACTCACTACGTTGGTGATTTCTTCTTTTCATTCTGTGCATCTCGAGAACCTTGAACATGAGCTGAAGTAGACTAATCTTCTAAATGAATGGCTTTTATTTGAGTCTGCAGTTGATACTGGGTAAAGCAACAAAGGAGCCTTTTCATGCGTTGTTGTTAATTTATTGCCCTATGTTGCAGATGTCTGAATGGGCGTTGCTTGAATAAACGACGCTGCCGTAAGGCCTGTTTAGTTTTTTGTTGTTGTTTTTTTAAGCAAAAAGCAAAGTTTGGCCGATTGACAACTAGCGTCTAGTTTGCTCCAGGTATATGTGAAAGCAGCCCACACTACTTCTGTCCAGCTTTTCGTAGCCAAAGGTGGGAATGCGTAGTTTTTGTCTGCGCCCACCACAGGCATATGAGGATGTTTTTACATTCACCTGCCTCCACTTTAAATGCAGATGGGTGGAACAACAAAGAATTCTTATTCTATTGAGGGTTTTTTTTAGGACGACTGAAAACCAAGCCGGTCACAAGAACAAGCGAAGAGAAAGCAGTGCACTCTCCTTCTAAGGCTCTGGTTCAGTCACTCCTGCTTAATAATCTCTTCTTTCTGTTCTCCAGCTGGCCATGACTCATCCAAGTCACCACCTCAACTTTGGCATGAATCCCGACCATGCCCGCAACTCGCTTTCCAACTGTGGCATCCGCCAGCCCAAGTACGGGGACAGGAAGGTTCACCACATGTACATGAGGAAGAAAGGTGAGTGATCTTCATTCGCTTCTGACCCCAGTGTCTCTAATGGTCCCTGCCGACGTTTTTTTTCCTTTTCTTTTCAGGCATCAACACCTTAATTAACATCATGTCTCGTCTGGGGCAAGATGACCCCTCCCCATCGAGGTAGGCTGCCTGCAGGCTCATATCAGTTCCTACTATCACTGACCACAGGGGCAATCAAAGGGGCGATTCTTGTGATTAATATACCCGGCAGGCCTGCTGACAAGAAAATTAACTTCAGCTGGGAAAGGAAGGGGCATCTCAGGGGAATGAAATGAGCTCACTTTAAGGGCAACGACTACATGATGCTGAATGCGATCTGCTGTTGTTCTCAGAGCGCTGATGACTGCGTGCATGCATGTGCAGTGTTTGTGTGATTGAAGTCTGCCCTCTCATCTCCACCTTCTGTCTCCTCCGCGCCCCCAGGATCAATCACAACGAGAGACTGGAGTTCCTGGGCGATGCTGTTGTCGAGTTCCTCACCAGGTGAGAAGGCGCTTGCACATCTTTGATAGACGCAACTGCTAATTGAAGCCGACTACGACACCATCGGCCTTTCTTTCTTTTTTCTTCTTCTCCTCCTCGGTCTTGTCTCGCCCTCTCACTCCATTTCCTCCCTTCCTCTCACGGTCTACATCTATCTGTGTCTGTCACAACCACGCTGGTCTCCATACTTTGACTCAGTCAAGACAGTGATTCACTGGTAATTGGAACTGGGATGTAATCCCCACCACCATATTTTATCAGACCGAAATGCTCCATGACAACTTGCAATTAACTGTCTGCAATCGCTGTCTGGAATGCTGACTGTGTTATTGACTCCCAGGTGAGTGTGGACGTTGCTGCCCTGCACTTAGCTAAGCACGGTGCTAATTATACGTGGGTATTATTAATCTCACACGGGTCCTAGCAAGGTAGCAGCCCACCTACCTACTGTACTGTACCTCTGCCTCCTCTGAGTGCATGCACGTACTGGAAAGTAAGGCTGCACCAGGCAAAATGTGCTGTAAGGAATGTTTTCTTCTGACTTACTCATTTGTCCAACAGCAACTTTGACTTCCAAAATCTCATGTGTAACCCGGGATGCTAACACTTCCACAACAGTGAACATTCAGGAGCAGGATTTAAAGCTTAATAGGAACCGACGCTGACAGCACACGGCTTCAAGTCCTTATGTGGCGAGAGCAGTGTGGTTAGCCTCTGTTTCTTTGGATATCTCTGGGCATGTTTTGCCGCTTTCCCCTCCCTCTTCCCCTGGCTTCTTTCTTTGATTGTTAGTGTCTGACGAGACATGCTTGGCCTATGCTCCAGCCCTCTGAATTATTTATCAACCTCTTGTCCAGTTAAATGGGTACAGCAGATCCAGCCAACTGCCTTGTGCACCTCCAGTGCGCACTGCCCTTGGAGGCTATCTGGGCCTCTGCTGTCCAGCCAACAGAATATTTTGCACATTTGAATAGGCTCAACACAGGGAGTTGGTGCCGAGCAGAGATGAGTTCTTCTAAAGGGACCAGGAGATGTGAAAAGACACGTTCACTTGCAGTATTTGTGACGGTTCGTTGGAAGTAAATATTTAATCAGGAGGAGTTAATAATGTTCTGGCAATCGTTGTCACAGATAAAGGCCTGAATAGTAGAAAATAACAGAAATCATCTTGCAGAACATATAATGATGACTAGACTTTTTTTTTTTTGGAGCCATAAAGTTTAAGAATCACTGCTGCAGAACTGGAAATGGATTACAGATGAGCTCTGGAGTTAAGAGCTGCGAAGATCCACAGCTTTTATGTCCACTTAATGATCCTTTGATGTAGTGTGTGGCCAGTGGGGTCGATAGTTCACCGCAACACGAAGAACCTCGCTGAGGCCTTTTTCTTCCTGCATGAATTTATCCTGAAAGGGTGTTTAAATCTGCATGTGATTATTCAATCCAGGTACAAACACCTTGTTGTTTTCTGTAGAATACGGTTTGAGTGACTGACATTTTCACCAACAAACAAAGTGTCTCTGGTATAATTATTTTTCATTACACTAAGTGGTTTTTATTAATTCCAAGTGCTTTGTTTTCACACCAAGATCACAATACCCAGACAAATAAACCTTTGGTGAATTTGGAAAACGGAGCACCACCTGCTTTCGTCTCTTCGCATTGATTAGAAATGACTGAATTAAATGGCCTGTTTTAATTTAAATGAAATCAAATGACACGCTGCGGTTAGGGAGACGCTGGACCGTAATGAAAATGGAACCTGCTCTCCCGGAACCCAGCTGTGGAACCACTGAAGCGTCTGCGGCCAGTTCTGGTTTCCAACTCTGCATTGGAACGGCTGAGAAAAATTAATTGTTTGGTCTTGAAAATTTGGATGAAGAATAACTTCAGCATGCATTGGTCACTTCAGCTTGTGGGAGCGTTGACATTTGTATTCGGAGATAAATTGTGTCCATAAAGCATGAAGTGTGACATCCAGAGACTTGTTCTTCAACTCCCCTGATCCGAGTTTCATTTCTCTGTCCACAGTGTCCACTTGTACTACCTGTTTCCCAGTCTAGAGGAGGGTGGTCTCGCCACCTACAGGACCGCCATCGTCCAGAACCAGCACTTGGCCATGCTAGCCAAGGTAAACGCCAAGTCATAACAAGTCATCTCTCTGCAGGTCGAAATGGTGAACTGACAGGCGAACGTCCTCCAGACAGCGTTATTGTTTTCTGTCTGCCGTTTTGACTTCGCTTCCTTCTAAGGAGGCACCGGGGAGAAGAGTAATTTTGTCTCGCCGCCATCCTTACCCCATTTTTGCCCCCTCAGGTTTGTAATTGGAGTTAAAAGGTTGTTGTTTTGGAGGACTACACTAGTGCGGCTGGGGTCCCAGCGGGCCCCTAGAGGTCTTCCTGAAACACTCTCCAGTTCCTGTTATCGCTAGGCCCCCGTGCTTCCCTCCTTCTCTCACTCGTTGGCAGCGTTGTAGAGCCAAGCTGCACTCACTGGCACATTTGTAAAGAACACAACAATAATCGTCCCGTGATGTGGAGAAAGCAATTAAAAACTTCAATCTTTCATGTTGCTCCCTGCTGAATACAAAGATGCAGCCACCCGAATCTGCATTAGTGCTGTGCAGAAGTTTGGCTTGTTTCAATTTGCCGCTCGCAGTAAAGTGAGTATGATACAGTCTTCGACGTTGCCAAGTTGTTTACCAGGCTCCTCTAAAGCCGTCTGCTCAAGAACACTTGCAATTATCTTTCAAAAAATATCTTCAGCGAGCGACGGCACAATCCACCACTTCACTTGGAAGGCTTAAAAATCAGAACGGGTTCCCTCTGAGTTGGAGTATTTATCAATTATGATTTAATTTGTGTGTGCAATCACGGGGGGTGGGATACCACCAACAGTTATCAGCCATAATTAAATAGAACCCTGACTGTTTTTTGTTGGGGATTCATCTGTGGTGCGTTGCCAGGGAAGTCAAGTTGGGATACTTTAGACTTGGCTTAGAGAATTTGTTAGATAAAGTTTGACTGACCCACACTCGGTTTAATTACAGATTATTCTACGTATCTATTGTTGCCTGCGTGTTATTATTACGAAGATGCACAGGCTGTGGATGTTATTGTGGGCTGTGCAGCCAGTGTGTAATAGTGCAGATTGATTTACAATAAAACCGTGCTCTGAATATATTTGTACATATAATTTAAAAGCCCACACAGCTATTGTAGCGGTATGTTAAACATGGGTTAGAAATGATTAACACTGTACTACAGTGAGAAATGACAATGCATAAGTTCTCTAACAAGTTTAGTAGATCAGCTTAAACTCACCGTTGTCTGTTACCGTGGTTTAATAACTAATTTATGATCTGGCAGAACCTGTTTGTTTGCCAGTGAGTATGAAGGTCAACACTATATCACAATCTATCCTAGAATCCTTGTGCGTTGTGCCAGTGCAGTGCGTGCATGCGCGTCTTCCTCCGGTGCCGGGTTGGTGCATCGTGCCACAGCTGGACAACACATGGGCGCATCTGTCAGTGCCATGAAGTAGAACCTTTTCCAGCAAGGGCAGGCAATCTTTCTCATTTCCCTCGAGTTTTCTGGCCCCTTTTCTTCTTTCTTTTCCACGAGGAGCCTATGAAAATGTGCAATACAAAAAAAAAGCTATTACTTTTTCAAGAGGCTATTACTGAGGTGTCGGTGGCTACACTCTGATATGAATGTGTTTGTCTTGTACAGAAGCTGGAGTTGGATCGTTTCATGCTCTACGCTCACGGACCAGATCTGTGCCGGGAGTCGGACCTGCGTCACGCCATGGCCAACTGCTTTGAGGCTCTTATCGGTGAGAATCCCACAGGACGAAGATGGAAGCAGAGAATGATGGCTGGACACGAAAACATGAAAGACGAATGCGTTTTGAGCGAACTAAATATGTTAATCTATTCCTAAATGGCTAGATTTACATATACTGACAACAAATACGGTCTGTTTGCTCTGAATAAGCACAACACAAAAATTAGCGAGGGCTTTAGTATGCTAGTTTTAGTGGAGTGCCGCTTTGCTGGACTTTCAGCAGCGTATAGGTATTTGATCTGAACTGCTTGTGTGCATAAGTGCATCTAATTTACCTGCTGGCTTTGTGTGCTTAGAATAGAAATTAGCTCCTTAATAGTTTAATTCAGATTTGTGTGTGTCCTAAGCTGTGTAAATAGCTGCAGTGGATCTCCCATCAGGCCCTGAAAACATTACGCAGCTTTATTGATCTCAGGAGTTGGAGTTGACCTCTAGCTGGACAGGCGATCCTCAGAGCAGCGCTCTCCTTAACCACACCGAACGCGTCACTGATGGCTGGTGCAGTGATTAGAACCTCGAGCTGGAAGCTACACGAACTCGCGTCCAAATTTCCTAGCGGGGACGATTTCCCTCTTTCCGTCCTCGATGCATCCGACCCCATGGGCAGCGCTAAGCCTCACTCCTGGAGAGCTGCAGAGTCGGCAGCTTTCCTCATCTTATCGCCATCTTGATTGAACCAGTTCAGCCATCCCTGTGCTCCCCCGATGATAGATACAGAAAGTGGGTGGCTTTAAAGAGATCTTCCTCGCCTTCCTCCCACCGCATTGAAAACAGCAGCGCTGGGAATGTGCTGACTGGCGCCGAGGCCCCTGCCGGCCCCAGGGCCCTGTACTTGTTACGGGTTCATTATCGGCTGAGACAAAATCATAATCTGTTCTGTCCTTCGGCGAGGCGGCGGAGCCACGACACTGGATGCCTCTTTATTTCTTCTCTCCGCTCTCGCCCTCTGCCTATCTGGAATTTCGACTTAATAAAAGTGATGAATAAACAGGGAGGCTGTTTTAAAGGAACCTGTGAGAACGCCGCTGTCAGAGAGCACCCTGTGGTGATGGGTTTTGGATTACTAACTCAAAAATATCATCCCCTCCACTCACCACAGATGCGCTCGCTGAGGGGCAAAACATGCACACGTACGCACAAACTGAAGACATTCAAAGCCACTTGCATTGTGAATGCTGTCTGATGTTTCCTCTCTTCTTTCACCGAGACTTTTGTCATCTTCATCTCAGTTTTTTTAGCTCAAACGCCTCCTTTAAGACCTTGTTGTCGTGCAGTCTATCCGTCTCCGCCCTCCCCTGTCTCTCACTTACTCTTTACATCCCTTTGCATTCTTCCATCCCTCTCTGTTCCCCCTCTGTGATCTAGAGTTGGGGTGTTATTAGGTGAAAGATGTGCCACACAGATGATGAGTCATCCTGTCACTCTGTCATCTCCACCTCCCTCCTTCCTCACCCTCCAGCTCCTCAGCTCGCTCTCACCGATCTACGAGACGAACTCAGATCGCTGGCGTGTGCTGCAGGATGGTACGAGGGGCACACAAACGCTGTCATTTCATCCTCACACGCGCCTTTTCCGTTTGACAGAGACGTCAAACCACTACTACATCTACACACATGCGCTTGCAGACGTGCCGCTGCCTCGTTGTGTGAAGGAACCTTTTTTAACACGCTCTTTTTTCCTCCAGTCTGCACATGCACAGAATCCAAATGCGCCTCTTCCTGTACACCCCTGTCTTGAAAGCTGCGATGGAATATGACATGCTCATAATATTTCCACGCCCTGGCAGATAGCCTTAACGCCTTACTAGGCATGTTTTCTGACCTTTGTTTTATTTGTTTCTCTGTCACGGTGACCGTTGAACCTGGGCTGTGTTGGAAATGGCAGATAATCTCCTGCTTTGCATGGGCAAAGCTTTCCCTCCATGGTGCCGAGAATATGTCTATCTCCTAACCCCGAGGCAGGGCCATTCTCTTGTTCAAGACAGAGAGAGAGGGAAAGTGCTGGAGAATGGAGGGAGAGCAGTAGAGGAATGGAAAGCAAAGGCATCTGCAATGCAAATGGGTGCCCTGCAACCCTGAATAATTCAAAGTGTTGAATGGAAATCTTGCTTTTCTGATCCTCTGTCATTAACTTCTGCCGGAGTGGGCCATTCTCATTTGGGCTCTTTTGGCCTGCACACCTCCCGTTCTGTACCACCCCCTCTTCCTCACACTCTCTCTCACCCTCTCCCTCTGTACTTCTGCCCACTTTACCTCTTCGTCTTCAGAAACCACTTTGTCCCTCAGCTTATTCATAGAAGCCGTGCGCGCCTGTTGCCGCAGCGTCCTCCTCCCAGGTCGTCTTCGCCGATAAGCCACGCCGCTTCCTTCCTACCCAACTGTTTGAAAAGAATCGAGAGAAGAAGAAAAGAGGCCCCACTCTGTTTTTATGGCCCTAATTTCCTTGTACAGTTGATCTGTGGATTATACGCTGCCAGCAGCCATGGGGGATACAGATGGTGAACCTTTGTGAGGGCCCTCTCTAAGCTCTTCCTATTAAAAGAACTGAGAGAAAGGATTATCTCTCACTTGCTGAATATCAGATTCATGCACAATGGAGCCGGTGTATTCATTCAACGAGTACTACTTCCTTTGTTAATTGCTGCGATGGCAGCAGAGTTGGATTCTTGTGCGTCCTCTTGTTTCTTTGCTCACCCTCCCCTCCGTCTTTTGAAAAGAAGGATGCTTAATGCTACAATGCACTCAGTCTGCTGCTGTGGTCGAAATTTTATATTTATGTTTTGGTTCTGTTTGTGCGTCGCCTTTAATGTGTTGCTTTCTGTGTCCGTCTGCTGCCTCAGCCCCCATTGAGCTGAGAGGGAGCGGCTTAATATATTATTTGATGGATTAAAGCCTGAGAGTTTTTGAATAATTCATTCTAGGTTATTAATGTGACTGTCAGCCGCTGGTGTTTCATATGCCCCTGACTCTGGGTTTTTATTGGTCACTGAAAGCCCACAGACATTGGAATTCTATTCCTAAACATAACACTGTACAGTCGGCATCGCTGTCTGAATTAGACTTGTGTCAGATGTGGAGATTCATTATTGTTTGGCCTTCCTTGGCCGTGAATGATTTCCTCCACAGTCCTGGAGAGCTTGGTTATACTTTGTAAACTTTTCTCTTTAACCTGTATCAAATCTACATTTTGATGGGTTTTTTTATGTGTCAGCTTAGTTTTCTGTTTGTAATAGGGCGTCCTTCTTTAAAAGCGTTGGTGTTGTTGTGCACTAAACGTCAATATCTCAGCTAATAGTTAAGTAGATTAGTGAAATTCTACTGTCAGACCGCGGTGGCTGACTCACGGTGTCCTTCAGGAGTGTCCTGCACAATGAACTCAAGCATGTTTCTTCACAGGCACATTCTGGGCACATTTATTGAGCTCCAGGCCTCCTGCTTCCCTGGCAGGGTCAGCAACTCTGTGGGCTGAATGTGTCGCAGCTCTGAGGCTGCAGCGCGACCAAGGCGTGACGTTACTGCGTGATGAGCTGCGGAAAGATGCTAGCGTGTAATTGGCCGTTGAGTTCGCTGGGTGTGTATTCAGGGCGTCAGCTGCAGCTTTGCAGGCCGATGGATCTTGGTTTAATGATTGCAGCGAGTCGTACGACTGATTGGATCGCTCTGGGGCTCTCTTTTTGCATGGACAGCCTACTTGTCAAGAGTGTTCTCTCTAGAATTAACTACGCATCTTGGTTTCTTCATCTACGGACCCTTTGATTGACACCATAGGTGCTACTTTGAGATTTTTAATACCTTCTGAAGCCCCTTGAGGCTCCCTAGTTTCTCCCTTCCTCCCTGCCTACTCCCCACTTTCTCCTTCCTCTTGAAAGAAGTTTTGAAAATCTAATAAGAAGCGAAAACTTTGAGTTTCAGCGACTTTGAGACCTCCTTATGGGGAACTTTCCCAATCTGCTGTGTCATCAAAACATGAAGAAAACTGCCTCCTGCATCCACCCACACCCCCTACCCTCAGCATTCACACACATTAATGCGTTATGAGTGATAGTTGAAAGACATTCAAATCGTGGTCCTAGGATTGGAGTTCTTATCCACCCACAGCTGGTCTCCAGAGGGAACATCTGGTACGTAGCAGCGTCTAGTACTGAAGACTGCATTATGGTAAAACCACAAATCTCAGAGCGGTTGCTTAATGGAAAACATCCTGTGTAGAACCGCTCCCGTCTCCAGAGTCCCTGCAGCCAGCGTGAGCGAGACACTCGCCCGTCCTGTTAACGCAGCGGAGGCCCTGGTTAGTCATAAACATCTGCACCGGCTCTGCTGCTGTGCCTGTGAACTTTAAGAAGACTTGAGGTTTTTGTCTAAAATCCACGATGGCTGTTAGCACAAAGCGTTTTGCGAGGTACTTTAATTATTTTGCTCCCCCACTAGTTTTTTTTTATTTTAGCAAAGAGCTTCTAAATAAATGAGAGTTTGTTACTCGCCAAAGTGGCTGCTGAGCGAGACAAAGTTGTCAGGCTTAATCAAATTTTATGAACATTTGGGCAATGGCTGGTAGTAATTTCCCACTCTGTTTAGAAGTAAAGGGCATGCGAGGCAGACAGAGTGGGTGTGCGTTTGTGTTTGTCTTTGTGCTATGTGGTCTGTTTGTATTTCTTTATGGTTGCGGTGATGTGGGCTGTATCTTCACTGTTTGTGTATGTGTGCGCAAATGGCCTGTTAGCCACCTGAAAGCAGTTTCCCTCCCCAGATGATGAATCCCTCATATGTTTTTGATGTCGTCCATGAAAGCAGTTTGCGCATTTGGACGTGCAGCCGTACCGCGCCCCATTTCCACTGGCTCATTTATGCACATAATAAAAACCACTGTGCGATTGTATACCCAATTTGCCAGGTGGTTATTGCTTTCTAAATTGAATGAGCCATCCTAAGTGTGATGGTTGGAAGTTGTATGCAGCTTAAAGGCAGTGTGATAGTTCCACTGATTTTAGCGGGGACAGTAGAAGAGCAAAACAATAAAACGCACAAAGGAAAGGTGACTTGTGCGAAGGAGGTGGCGGCTGCAGCAGCACGAGCTTGAGGCGCTGCGTGTCATTCCCGTGGAGCGGAGTTTGGGAATCTCGCGTTGGCGGCAGCAATCCGCAGTTGAATCCACAGTCCTCCGACCAGTTTCTTTCTTTATCTCCTTCCTTTCGTGGGTTTTGTGGTGTGTGCAGATGTTGTGGAGAAGTGGTGGGATTCTTTGTGTGGTAAGGACATCTGCGCAAATGACTCATGTGCCAGCGTGTGAGATGACGCACTGTGTTTGTCCACACTGCCCATGAAGTGCGTAACTCTGCAGTGTATGTGGGCTTGCATGCTTTAATCGGGCCTTTTCATAGTGACACAGCCTTTTTCCACCACCCTTAATTCATTTTGGATGTTTACGTGACCTTGACCATCTCCATCCTCGTCGTGGCTGTGTAACCGTCCCTCTCTCCCACACCCTCCTCCTCCTGCTCCAACAAGGGGGAGGTGGATCTGCACGGGGACCCTGAGGTCATTTCACCGTCAAAAAGCAATAAAAATGCACTCCGACTTTTAATAAAGCAATTATAACTCATTGCCGAGTTCAATTAATTTTAAGTTTTCCATTAGTAGAGAAGTCTGAAATTGCCTCAGAATTGCTAGAATTTTTTACACCAGCAATGCACTGGTGGCACATCATGCTTCTCACAGTTGCTTTAAAAGTGTGTGGGTGGGGGGGTGGCTGGTTTCTAGTTTATTATGCCACACGTTATGGAAAATATCTAACATTCCTCACAGTTTGCACACTCGCAGATTATATTTGACTGTATTGATGTGTCTGCTCGTTGTGCTTCTTTCAGGTGCTGTGTATCTGGAAGGAGGGTTGGAGGAGGCTCGGCAGCTCTTCGGGAGACTGCTTTTCAACACTGAGGTAACATTTGTCTAATTCGACTTTTCCCCTTTGCCACCGTACGTTCATGTATAGCGCAGGATTCATATTTGCATGATCGAGCATGTCGTTCTCTTTGTGTGCTTACAAGTCCGTTTGTACACGTACACGTCAGTCATGAAATTTTGCCGTGGACACGCTAGACACGATTTTCTTGTTTCGATTTGTGGAAGACGTAGCTGTATGTTTTCACCGGTCTGGCCTCTTTTATTCGTTCAAACCCACACACTACATGTGTTGGCAAAGTACCACACATTCCGCGATACGGAGGCTGTGCCAGCTCAGAACCCGGGATCTCACATAATCTTGCTTTATTCTGCAATGCTATTGACTGGCTGTGTATTGTGTGTACAATAATATGCACAAAGACAAAACAATAAGCCTGAGAAAAAAAGCTCTGGATGAGGCTACAGCAGCAAAGCAGGCTGGGCAAGGTTTGTACATTTTGTAAAATGAACTGGAGGTGTGGAACATTGCGGTTCGCCAGCTTCGAGCAGGGCACCTGCTATTGTTTGCTAGTGTGCGTTCACCCGTGTGTGTGTGATCAGCAGGCGTGAATAATTGATGAATAAACCAGAATTTGCATTTATCTTGGCAAGACATGTTATAATTCAATTAAATGGCAACAGCGCGTCTAGTATGCAGCAGCAGGCCCGGTTCTAAATGGCTGCTGAGGCTTTTGAGATTAAGTGTGAGATTAAACCGAGATTAAAATCCCACACGGAGCAGGACGAGCAGCTACGTATCAAACGGATTGGATGCATCAGGTCTGTATCTTTTGAAAATTGACAGCGAACAGCTGGAGGAGAGTGCTAGCAATTAGCCTTCACCCCCTTGGAAAAACAAAAAATCAATTAACTGTAATACAGGAGGACTTTAAGGTTTAGGTCTTCAGGTTCATGTAGTATTTTTTTTACTTTTGGCTATGATTACAAAGCGTTTATTTTTTTCTGCACGAGTTTCTTCTTCTTTGTCAGAAGCTGCTGTGTGTGAGTGCTGAGCGTGTTTGTTTCCACATATAAAGCTGAAATGTCCTTGATTCTGTTTTACTGTCACCCTCCGGCCATGAAAGTTGACAGCAGTTATCAAGTTATCGAGTTGTCATGATGTAGAGGTCTTTATCCGCATGATGAGGCGCTCTCTGATTCTTGGAGCTGCTGAGCAGATGTGGATTTAAAAATAATAAATTTCAAGTATTCTAACCTTAACCTTCCTGTCAAAATCTGCATCACATCTTTTGCAACGGGCAAAAGATGGAGTAGACCGAGATCAAGGATAAAGAACAGCGGCTCAACATATAGACAGAAAAGCAAACCTACACAAACACTTCTTCATATGCAAAAGAAATCAAAATAGCTACAAACGACTCCTGCTGCTGCGTGTCTTCGCCATATTCTTGCTGATGATAGGACATCATGCGGGTTTTTCTCTCATCACTCTGGGAGACAACAGATGTGAGAAAAGTTAGTTGTGCTCATGACAGGAGATCCAAACTGAGCATCTCTGTTTAATGACAAACGGATAAAGACGCCCGGATTAACAACGAGTTCCACATTCACAGCTGTGTAAAAAGGGCCTCGTGTCGCTACGAAATGGCTCTTTAGAATCGCGATGACTTGGAAATGAGAGTGACCTTTGAAAGTTATGCAAGACAACAGTGAAGTAAAATGATCTATACGAGCATAGGTTTTTGAAACTTTGTGTGTGGAAACTACAAAATTCAGAAATCTCAACAGCTCAGTTCTTCCTATACTGTCATTAGTTGATGTTATCAGAAAGAAAGTCATCAATAAAAGCAAATGGAGACCCAAGATGGAACCTGGGTTATTACCAGGGTATGTAACTGTTGTTTATTAGTTTGAGTGAATTCATTTTTGTTTGTTTGCTTTGGGTTAAATGCTGCGTCCATCCCTTGGCCTGTAGAGGAAGACGACCTCCCAGCTTTGTCAGCTGATGCTTAGTTCGGAGATGCGCTTAGTTCAGTCTGCTTCGTCTTACTGTTGCAACAAGATTTCTGTCCATGCCTCGTCACATAGGTGACAAATAGTTAGGTTTGCTCTTTCTTTGTTTTTTGTTTTTTTCATTATATGGGCTCGCTGCAGATGGAGACACACAAGTCTTTGTATCGAGTGGTAAACAAAAAAACCTAATACTGGAGTTGTTGCAATGACAAAATATAAGGTTCCTTATATTTGATGCTGCACATCTTTCATTCCTCGCCTGGGATGAAATAGTGCTGCTGTTGACATTCTTATTAAACCAAAAGAGGCCAATCAAAAAAGTGTGACAACACTAGAACAACCTCCACATCACCTTTACATTAACTGTAGAAAATATGCGTGGCTTTAAGGTAAAACCACAGTTCGCGTCACACGTGGTGTGATATCCTGCAGAATGCTTCTTCTAGCGTAACGTGTCAGCATATTACCAAACTAATGAGATGCGGCGCAAAACTGAAGGACATTTTCCTCTATTGCACCCTGGAAGGTTCTGCAGTTCCTATTTGTCTGCATCATATTCCACTCACACTTGGGTGATCAGTCCCATACTCTCTTTGTCTCTGTAACAACAGGATTCTAGCTGGTGCCTCTCTTTCGCTCCCTCGTGTTTTCTTCGTCTTCCCTTTCCATTCTCTCGAACACTCCAGGATGTCATTACCCCAGAAGATATTTCACTGCAGTCCTCTTATGACAAGCCAAAACAAAAGATTCACCGCTCCGGAGGTAAAATTCAGAATTGGCTACCTAAAACAAAGCATGCATGTAATTTCCACCTCAAGACCTAGCGAGACAAACAGTGGCCCCAGTTTTCCTCCCCCTCTCTGTTATTCCCTAATTGGTATAGCATTCATGGCTGGAGCGCAACAGTTATTTCCGTCCCCTTGTTTTTCTCTCAACACATCACCTTTGCTGGCACTGGTTCCCAAACAACAGAGCTCTTGCTGAGGTTGGAATCCAGCTTTATTGCACACAGAAGCCCGTAGGAAACAATAGATGCTAATTTGCTAATGACATTACTGTGGAGGTTATTAAAGCATCAGTGGAGAGGCAGGAAGCCTCTACTTCGGGGGGAGCTGCTCGATTGCTACCAACCTGGACTCAACAGCAGTGCAATATTGCTGGAAAAAGATTTTGATGGCACTATGCTGTCCTGAGGGAAGCGTCTCTTTTGAGGAGCAATCACCATAATGATATCTCACTAGTTGCCCACGGGCTAATCTGTTGGCTTTTATTAACACCACCACACAAGCATATACACTCTAACACCGAATGGAACAAAGGTTGCTGTGACAACTGAGGCAATCACCATGGCGCTGAGATGGCTGCCTGTCGGTAGCATGGTGCTGCAGCCGCCGCCTTTCCTCCCTCACTTGTGGGTGTGGCGCCAAACAGGGTTTTAGCGCAGCTCGCCTTCGACTGACTCGGAGACAGCACAACAGATATTTTTCAGGTCCTTCTCCCCAGCTTGGACTTGTTAATAGTACTGCCATGCGTTTAGAATTGAGTGGTGCGGTGGTTGGTTTTGAATTGTACAGCATAACCACGGCAGCTTCTTGGTCTCTTTCGGTCTCTTGGTGCGCCAGTAGAGTGTGCTAGGCCTACGTGATCATGCAGGTGAAAGGATGCTGACAGCACCATGTGAAGGCCACCTCGCTGGCTTTGCAGTACAGTTTCCTTTGTTTGCTGGATTCAAGCATGATGTTGCTACAATAAAGGGCAGCTAATTTGTTTTCCTTTTAAAAGAACATCCCCTGCTCACGAGTCTTTGTGACAATGACTGAGCGTTTCTATTTTCTCTTACGTATAGTCCACCGTCTTTTAACTCGACCGCACTTCACCCTTTAGAGCCCCAGTATCCCTCCTCACTAGGCTTTGTCCCGAGACAGCTACAGCCAATATTTGCGTTTTTTGAAAGGGATGTGGATATGCTTTCTCTTCACTGTGTCCTTGGTTGAGCAAATTTATGTGCACATTCACAGGCCATTTTCACTTCATAGCTGAAAGAACTATAAAGGCGTGTCAGACGTCACCAGGGTCTACATTAGTATTGGGACATCTCCTTGAACATTAACTGATAAAAAACAGACTCTACCTAAGGTTGCTTTTCTGTTAGTATTGATCAGCAGCACTGTCTCTCTTGACGGATTGATTGGCAGCCTAAGCTAGAGACCAATTTGTCAGGGGGCACTGGACCTTGTCATAACAGAGCACCATTATGTTCCAATCACAGATGACCACACTCCCAGGGTAGAGGGAGTGTGTGTGAAGTTATGGTTGTGTTGTGTGTTCACACTTGGCTTGACATCAAGACGGAGTCTGTGCTGTGTGTAGATTAGCAAGTAGGTTAGAGGAACGGTTATTAAAGCTCACCTTAAAACAGAGATGATGGCTGCTTTTGATCTGGCTTTTAATTTCAGCTCTCATTATGTGAAGGCAGTTGACACTCAAATAAACATGTTTCACATTTCCCCCTCCTGCCTTTTTTTGTTTGCAGCAGCAGAAGTCCACAAATAGCTGCTACACATGATGATTTGTACCACAGTAATTATACCTTCCTCGTGTTGGAGGAGACTTGGAGAAGGGAGAAAAACTGCTGTTTTTCTGATGTTATTCTTATTTGATGCAGGCTTAATCATTGTCTGCCTTGTCCCTAGAATGGCTGTAATTGAAACATTAGCTGTTCGGGTCTGCGTACAGCATGTGGGCGGCTCGTGTGCACCCTGTGGATGGATTTTAATCACAAGCCTTGATCACAACCTGAAGAAACCTGTGTGTGTGCTTCATTCTCTGTGTTGTTTCCCCGTCCCTCCTCTCTTATTGTCTCCAAGCCCATATGCGCGCACGTCTCGCGTTACAGAGGCGTCGCTGCATCGCAAGCAAGTGAGCCATTGAGCGATATTGACTTTCCTTCAACAGAGCTGTCCTCTACAGCCAAGAACCCATGTTGTGTGCACTAGCAAGCTCTGTGTTGACTTGATACCTACTATGTACTTAGTGCTTTTCAACTCCAGTCCTGGGCTAAGACACAAGCAAAGGAAGCATTTGCTCAAACATATTGACCACTTTCATGAATTTTTCATTTGCTGCTCAAGGCGATGGGTTGCCAGCTGGGTGAGCTGAGAAGATGAGGCACCCATTCGATACTGTTGACCACACACAACCCCCCCGTGGGCTTGCACCGCATTTTCAAGGTTTATCTCTTAGAACCTTTTAAACACCTGAGTGATACTGTACTTTAGAGGCCCCTGCCACATGTGTATCACCGCTATGACTCACCCAGCATTAGACCCCAGGCCCAAAACTGCCTCCGACTGGCGTTGTCCTTGGCAACAACTTGAGAGCCACAGCTTATACTTCCTCTGTCTCTGTCTGCTTCTGAGCGTTGGATCTGGTGTGGTTACCTAAGAGCAAGGTTGAGGAAACGCGCTTCTCCCTACAGGCAGGGGAGGCAAAAGGAGTCCAGAATTGTCAACGTGCGTCTCCGGAGACTCTCAAAGCCAAATCCCACCCGCAGCACCCCCTCCCTGTGGGTGGTGGATATGTGGATGGGTCTGAAAATTAGCTGCGGTCTCATTTGGTGTTATTCTACCACGTCTTGGGTTGTTGATGGCACCTGAAATAACGTGTTTTTTCCCTGAGGAATCTAGAGCCTCCTCCCCGTGGAGCCATCTGTGTGCTGCATCACAAGCTCACCCTTCCTCTGGTTTTTTTGTCCACTACAAAACCGAAGCGTAAATGTTGGGAAACCGCACTGTGAAGAACATGCTGGACAAATGCAATTCATTCTGCAGGTTATTACGCTACACATCTACACATGAAGGAGCCGCAAACACATAACAGAAACACAGACTGCGACAATTATCAGTTCCTCTTTGTTTGCAGTGTGTTCATGTTAAATAGCGGGTAGACTGTCAGCTCCTGCTTCCGCTGAAACCCTGATGCTGGGTTCCTGTTAAATGTGTCACTTTCGGCACAGCTGAAAAGCCGACACTCCTTGACAATGAATGGCAGCTGTTCTTGGCCCAGGCTTTTAGCCTATAACACTTTGTGCTTTTTCCTTCACATGTACAGGTAGAAATTTAACCTGAAAGGGTGGCTGTCCATCAAAGTAGCCAAATAATATATCAGCTCAGCTATTTCATTGTGCAAGGCTGATGAAATTAAACACTAGACACAAACCTCGATAAAGTTTTTACTCTCATTTTTAATAGTTGATGGAGCAACGCAGGCATTAGGGGCCTTTGTGGGGAAAATACAAATTTCTTGGGTAGAATCTTCCTAATCTGTAGGAAATTATTAATTTTCTTGTGTTTTCTGATGCTCATTTTCTTCCTTGTGATTTATATTTTATTTATTCTGTTGTCCGTGATATTTAATAAGCTAGATTGCCCTGATGCCATGGAAACTTTCCGTCTGACTGCTCTTCTCTCTTCTGTTTTTGCAGGACCTACAGGAAGTCTGGCTCAACTACCCACCACACCCCCTGCAGGTTGGTTGAGCGACGTCTTCTATTATTGATGTCTATTTTGGCGAGGTGCCGCTCATTAAAACTCACCTCGCCCGCAAGAAACGTTCCCCCATGTTTGAAGTTTTTTGGGCTGAATGTATGTTTTTTCTAGTGTCTGTGTTTCTAACAGAGGTGGGCAAGCTGTTAGCTATTTTGCCTGAGGCTGACTGGGGACTTTCTAGCTGTCACAAGTCCCCCAGTAGCCTTTCAGTAGTCTGCATTGTTCTACTCCCATGTTTCACTGCTCTCCATTCTAGTTGCGGCTCTAATCCGCTTTTTCATTTACGCCGTCTGCCTTCACTATGGCGCCTGTCTCTCGTCTTCCTCCCCTTCTCCGTCGTCTCGCTCTTGCATCCGTCTGTGTCCCTCGTGCTCTCCGTTCTGGTGTTCTTTGCCTTGCGCGATCTGCCCAGAAACACTGAAGATGTCAACAGTGTTTGTTTGAAATTAGGATTTGGAAGAAGAGATCAAAGATGCCATAACAGGATTACAGTCCCGGATCACACGGGGCCTCCAGGGACCGTCAGGCATCTTTCCTTCTGACATGTTTGTGAGGAGAAAGTGTTTCTTTCAGTGTTTGCACAGACTCTGTTCTGTCTGTTACTTGTACTGTATCTGTGTTTGGCTCCGTGTACGACTGTGTTTAGCACGTACACGTGCAAACAGCATATACATTTAGTTTCTCTATGCTTCTTTCTCCACGACCTAAACACTTTCTTCTCCCATCTGCCGAGGATCCACATAGTGTTTGGATGTTGTTGAGCTTGTCTGCTCTCAGAATAAACCCAGCAGCCTGTTTATTCGATGAGATGCACAGCGGAGGCCCCGGCGGTGGGCACCGCGGTCAGGGTGGAGCCCCGGGGTCAGCCTTACAACCGTGCTGCGGTGCGAGGGGAACCTTCACAGCGCGCTGCCTGGGTAGTCATTAGCCGCTTCAGAGCCGCGGCGTCATTACCACACATTGCGCATGGCTGAGGTTTCCTCTGGGTGGTCCCCTGCCAGCGGGGTAACGCCTGTTAAATTGTGCCAACCTCTTGGTAGTTTGAAAAGCATCCTGATCGTTTGGCTCGGGATGACATAATCTTGAGCACCAGGAACATAAACACCTTTCCCTTCGTAATTTATTTATTTGTTCTATAATGGATGAAGGCCTCCAGGAGTTGAGGTGAGAAGATTCTGCTCAAAGCGTTGTTCCTGTCCCTCCCCTCTCCGCCCCTGCCCTCCAAGATGAGGATGAATAAACGAAACAGGAGGGAGGATGGTAGTGATGCCTACGTTAGCCGTGCCACCAGCGCCCTGCGGACCCGGTGCGCCTCATGGTTGTCGTCTTTCATGTTTGCTGGGTTCTCATCATTTGCCCCAGCTCCAAAATAATTTTGATATCAGGATTTTTCCTTTGGTTTATCGGTGAGATACATGAATGTCAGGCGTTTTGGGCCTCGGACGACCTCTGCTCTAATTCTGCTTCCTTCTGGACTGAGCTGAAAGTGATGCTTTGAACCCTCATAACTGCTGTTGACTTTTTTCGCTTCTCTTTACTTTCTTTGAAGCCGCGCTACTGGCCAACCTTCTGAAGGATAGCTTGAGTGCTGAACTCGACAGATGCCGGTGGTGGCGATGCGCGACATTTAAACGCCTTTCATTAATTAAAAGAGGGCAGAAAATGCAGGAAGGAAATGTTTCTTGTGACAAACTGAAAGATGGAGCCGTGACATCACAGACGGCACTCAGCACACAATTAAAAAACCAAGTGTAAAAACACATCTCTGCTTTGTGTAGTGGCTTGACATGATAGACACAAAGAAAGCTGTTTATTTGTCACTTTCCATGGAACACAAACAAAGAAGGTGCAGGGAAGTGAAAAGTGGCCATGTTTTCATTGAGAGCCTTGAACAAAGTGCTCTTTATTCTTATTTTTGAGATACTTTATAGTGAACAGCTAAGTGGAGCAAACTAGCAAGGTCAGTTGAATGTGCTTTAGTCTCCTTTGTCCACATGAAACTGTGTGGCTCAGTGTTTCTGTTTTCTCTAGAAACGATGTCAAACTTACAGTTGTACCACGCAGAGACCAATTAGACGCTTCCAGCAGCCTAATTAATGCACCCATAAGGACATCTCTTGATTCTACAAACATGAATGCACATATTTTCTTAGCATATTCTGTTTCTAATGAGCACAGGCACGAGCAAGTACTGTGGTTAAAGGGAGCAGCGTGTTTTCACCGTCTACAGCTGAAGCCACCAAGCCCTGAAGCCAATGTTAAAAGCATAATCTGCAGCGGTTTTCACTAGTGAGAACCATTCTTTCAAGACTCATCAAGTCACAAGGTCAGGAGCCTCTGATACAGCTCGCTTTTACAGCAAGCCAGCAAGCTTCCAGTACGACTGAGTCATAACGCCAGATATTAATTGACCGCTTGAATCACCAGATTTACAGAGAAAGCCAGAAAGGGAGCTGTTTGACTTAAAACTTAATGACTAAGAGATTCCATCTGCTGCAGATCATCAGAGTTTGTTTTGAGGCGCGGGGAAAACACACACTATAAACAGGCCCTCAAGCAGCTCACGCTGTAGAGGTTCATTTCGTTTAGGGAATTTATCTGTTGGTCTTATGCAGAACGACTTCGCTGAGCGTTCTCGTGTGTGGTTGAAGGATCCTGGAAGTGATTACACCATCTATTCACTAGTTGGGGTAAATAAAGATGTGTCTGCTCCGGTTTTCCTGTTGGTTTGAATAGATATTAGCCTGTCATAGAGTAATACATAAAACATACTTTAATGTGCCCACGGCGAGTAGCGGATCAGACACACACTACTCTCTCAACCTTTTCCATTTCTTCACATCTTGTGATAAAGTTGATTCACCCTCGTACGTAGACTCGTTATCGTTTCCATTATTATGTAGCCACGTCTGGTTTAGTGGTTTCTACTACACATCCTTGAATCGCGTCACACGGCCGAAGGTTTGTCGAACATCTCTTCTCGTTACCGCTGAGCCGCAGCTGCGTTAGTGAGGTTGGACGAAAAGATCTCAGCTGGTCGTCCAGTTGAATGTAGAGGTGCCGGATGGGTTGAGGTCAGAGGTCAGAGTTCGGAACAGAAGCAGCATTTATTTTTGGCTGTGCACGGTCGTCCTGAAACAGGTGTGTGCGTGGCAGGAGAAACCTAACCCAACTCTGTGTAATATAATGTGTATGCACTGGAACGATAAGGTGTCCCCTGGTCAAACAACCGTGCACAATATTTACTTCCTTACCTTGGTCAGGTCCAGGAGCCGCAGACCGACCGGCAGCTGATTGAGACGTCTCCAGTCCTGCAGAAACTGACCAGCTTTGAGGAGGCCATCGGGGTTTTGTTCACCCACGTGCGTCTGCTGGCCAGAGCTTTCACCTTGAGGACCGTGGGCTTCAATCACCTCACGTTGTAAGTACAGTTGTTGTTTGTTTGGTGATAATAGACTTACAGCCAATTAAAATGCAAAGTGAGGTGCTAGTTGGCCAGATGTAATTTGTAAGGATGCTGCCAGACAGTTTTTCCCTTTAGAGGTGATGAGGCATGATGCATTATAATACAATATATAATGTGATCGGAGATTCTGGGAGTTTCATCATACGTCAGGCATTTTAAATTGCTGTATCTGTTATGAATGCAGCCGCCTCCTACATGTTGTTTAACCCCTGCAAGGTTAAACACTTTTCTCATGCCCATGTAACAATGGTTGAATGTCGTGTTCCATATTCCCCGGTGGGAGATAGCCTTTTACACCACAAATATAACACTATCTGTATTTTTTTTGACTTGAATGCGTAATCCAAGGATTGCACAGCCGAGGGGGGGAGGGGCCCTCGGGACTCCATATCTGTAATCGGTCTGTACCTGTGAGGCCGTAACCCCACTGCCCCATGGGAAATGGGGTTTTGAATCGCTGGTTACAAAGGGCACGTTCTGTTTTTCATTCAGCGAGGACACGTTTCTTATTTGACGTATGTTTTTCTCTCGTTGTCATGCTCCAGTTTGCCCTGGAACTTCCTGGATTTCTCTCTTGACTATTAATTTGGTGCCTTCTATGCATGCATGCAGCAATATTTGGACAGAGATGAGTTTTGTGTTTGTTTCTCAGCGGTGCGCTTGGTAATTGAGGTGTTTTTACTCTCAGCCTCTGCTGTGACATTTCTTCGGTAGCCTGCAAACCTACAAACCTCTATGGAGCCGCGTTGTGCCGCTACATTCGACGCTTGCCTGCCCGTTGATGGATGCAATCATGGAAGTTTGTAACGATTGCTACTTTCGTAAGACGTCTTCAGTAATTAGACTGTTCACTCCAATTTGAGGCGTTTGTGATTCAGACTTTCAGAGGGTTATTTGCAATGGAAGCTTAACTCACTTCTGAGCTTTACAACACAACACAATAGTGGCTTTGACAGCTAAAGCAAATTAGCCTTGGCAGCACACCTCTGATATCTTATTGGCAGCCTGCTCTCTGTAATTGCTTGCTTAGTTTTGCCACAAGGACGGTGCTCTGCGTATGTGTGTAAGTGAGTGTGCGTCACGTGCACACGGTCACACTCGCAGTACACAACTGCGCATGTTCTAATCTGTCACTGAGCAGTCAAATCAACTTCTCTCATGGTCGGTGATTAGAGGTTCAGAGGTTTGTTTCCCACTGAGATTTACTCTGAGGACTTTCCAACTTGAGCTTGACACCATAGATGTGTTTTTTATATCTTTGTGGCATCACATGTCTCTGTGTTGAAGTTTAATGAGGTATTTTTTTGGTTGCACTGGATTTTATTGTTGCTTTTTTTCTGGAGTAAAAAGGACATCATTTTCATATTTTCAAGGTAATTTATGTTCATTAGCTCATTAGTAGCCAAAGGCAGGTTGACCTAAATAGAGCTGACTTACTTGAAAGCTGGAACAGAGCAACGGCTGCCCATGAGGACCAAAGGTTATACCAAAGTAGGTCATGCTGTCGCGATGGAGAGAAGAACAAGGTCAGGTAACGGAAAGGAGGGTCAGGCAATAAGGTGGACGGCAGACGAGGAGACAGGACCCTGTTCGGCCCATCGCTTCATGGAGAAGTAGAGGACAAAGTGACCTAGAAGAAGACAAGGCAAGAAGCGAGGATGGGAGCTGACCCTGTGGAGAGGCACGGAAGACCGGAGGCTTCCATCAGACAGCAGAAATGAAGAGCTGTGGCCCCCAGGCGCTGGGCTTCCTATCTCCTCTCACAGCTGAAGAGCTTGGTGTTGCAAGAATTTCACTGTTAACAGAAAAGGAGCCATCTCTTTTCATGTGCAGCTTTCGGTAAATGGAAGTGTGTCTCGCTGTGCAGCTTTAAGAGCCGTTATTGGAAACCTTCATACACGCAATTATATTTTACGGAGTTTTTCCACTGCAAAATATTGAAACCTGAAGCACAACAGCTGCGTCTCTTGGAATTTTAAAAGGCGTGATTCATTTTTCTATAACAAATACACAAAGCCAACGAATAGCATAGTAAAGTATGTCTTATAAAATTTGTAATCTTACTTTAACCAAGGTAATATTTCCCTTTGCAGTCAATCCACTTTCTGTTAATGCTATTTTCTTCTAGTAAGGACCCTGAAATTCCATTATATTGAAGCACCATTTTAAATTCATACAGAATTTTTAATGTGAAACGTTTTTTTCGTTCTCTTGCTATATATGGTTTTCCTTTACGCAGAATTACAGAATCCAGTTTAGTTTGCAGACATTTCACACAGAACACGTTGAACCTCACACAAGCGTGCGAGTGCGAAACAAGAACGTTATTTCCCTAAGAACCGAGAGGAAAGTGGCCTCAGAGAACCGGAGTGCTCCCCTCTTTCGCAGCCGACGGCCTGTCGCTGCCTCTTCAGAGGCCGTTAAAGGTATTTTAGATCAAAGTCAAAGTCCAATAAAGACCTCGGCTCCACGCTTTACTTCAATTTCCCCCACCGCACCGGAGCGTCGTGGTCGTGTGTTGTTGAAGTGAATGAGGAATGGCTCTTTGTGCCGCTGCGCTCAGCGACGCGCTCCTCTTTGACCCACTCTCCTTTTCCCTCTATCTCTCGCTGTCACTCCTCCGTTCGCTCTCTCGCTCTGCCTCCCGTTGGACCTAAAATTAGCTCACACTACACCTTGTCAATCTGCTTCCACCCAGCATATGCTCCCTGGCGCACTCTGTGTATACTGTACATCTGGAGACTATCCACAGCAAAACCTGTTGACGCGTGTTCACATGTATAGTAGTGAAGCGCAGGGTAACAAAGACGTGTGTCAGCCGCCCACTGCCTCCTTTTCTCTGCCACTTCTGTCCCCCTCTCTAACCCACTCAGCCTCAGCGCTTCCCTCTCTTTTTATACTTTTTCTGTGTCTCTACATCTCTTCTCGCTAAACCTGTTATTGCAGTTTCATTTGCTGGAATCGTGAATGTTTGCTGGACAAAACCAGAGCGTAATTAATTGGTAGGTGTCCTGCTAAAGGTGCTGCCAGTGGTTTGACTTCGACGTGTTTGGCTCACAATCGAACAATAAACTTCTTGCTTCATTTTTCTGTCTCCTCTTCACTTTGCCCTCTTGCCGGGCGCTTGGTTGCGGCGCTTCTTGCTCATGTGGCCTCACATTCTCCCACCCCACTGCCTCCTGCCTGCCTGGCACAGCACCAGCCCACATCTGCAACACTAATCTATAATTCTGTTTAATTAATGACCATTACAGCAGCAGTAGCAGCGGCGTGCCCTCCCGCCTCCGCCCCTGCCCTGTCTGGCCCTGTGTGGGGAGTTACAGTTCGCTCCCTGCCTTCACCGATGCGAGGAAAGGCAGGAAGCCGAAGCCCAGTATCGCTGCCTTTTCTGGGGTTGGTTATAAAGTGTAAAGTTCTCTAAACTCGTGTGCATCCTTGCTGCTTTTACGGCTGTAGGAACATGACAGGCGCTCCTGCAGGTGTACCACAGCTTCTTAGGCGTGCATAATATTTTTCATTTATATTCGACGTACAATCATTTTCTTCTGAAGGGCTGCTACTTCAGGCAGCATCCCGCTTGTCATGCAGCCTGTCAGTGCAGCGGTTCCCAGAGGCCACGCGTGAAATGTACATCCGCCGACTCCAGCGTTTCTCTTAAAAGACTAAAAGCCTGGTACATTTGTCGAGAGAGCATGATGCTTTTCATGCCCCGCTGATGTGTAGCTGAGTAACCCACCTCCTCTGTTCTTCACACATTTCTTCCTGTCCTTCCTCCTCAACCCTCCTATTTAATCTCACCCTCTATCCTTCTATCCCCCTTTTCCCTACCGTTGCCCTGCCGACTTTTAACAGCCCATCCCTTCTTCCTCGTTTCCAGGGGCCACAACCAGAGGATGGAGTTCCTGGGAGATTCTATCATGCAGCTGGTGGCGACTGAGTACCTCTTCATCCACTTCCCTGACCACCACGAAGGACATTTAACAGTAAGAGCAAATCACTGAACTCGAGTCAGCGCACACGCAGCCCTCGCAGACTCTCCTCCCGCCCACAGACATGTACGTTTTACATTACATCTGCGTCTTTGCACCTGAGTTTTGTCTTTTGTTTTTGTATTTTTGTTTCTCTTGTCTGAAGTCGAACCGCTGTTCCCTGCTTTTGTTTTTTGTTTTTTTATATGAAATGAAGTTACAGCTGTGCTTTTGTCTGGTGTGTGGGTGATTTTTCTTTTCCCTTCCTTCCTTCCTTCCCATCATTCTGTGCCAGCCAGGTATTCACCCCCTTCCTCTTTTGCTTGTTTCCACAAAATAACTCTCTTCCACTCTTCACCTCACACTGCGCTTGTATGTTTACTGTACTTCTTGTGATGGGTATTGTCATGAGACAAAATTGTTCAGTGCTTTTTCACTAACACATCTTTGTCGGCACATTTTTTGCAGAAACTGTCAACAGTCTGAAAAATAAAGTTGTGCGCGCTCGCTGCGAACTTGCATGGCTTGTAACACAGGTACAAAGTAAACGATCACGCTTTGAACGTGAAGTCCATTTTCTGACAGCGTCAGACGCCATTACAGCTCCCTTTCTTCATTTGAGCATCAGCACTTCTCTTCAGAAGGCTTCGCGAGGCTGGAGGGACTGGACTGACTCTAAAACTGAATAAGTACTTCTGCAGTTAGATATTTATTCGTGGATGTTCCGTACAGATGGAAGCCCTGACGTCAGTTGTATAAAAGCTTTCCTTGGGCGACTCAAAGCTTGTGAAAGCAAAAGCTGCCTAGACCCAAGAGTCCGTAAGGGGTACATGTGAAATGGATTTCAAATCAAGAGGAAAAAGTGCTCATTCAACTAGTGTGCATTTCTCTGCGGGTCTCATTGTGGGCGCGTGTTTACTGTTAAGGACGCATCTCTGTGAGACAGATTCCAGGTCACATTGCGCTCCGCCTGCTCTTTTTCCACATCTTGTAACTATATTTAACGTGTTTGTGTTTTTCCTTTTAGGGACGTAAATGTACTTCAACCAGTCTAACATGTTGTCATCCGCTCAGCCGCGAGTCACGATGTAATATTTAGCAGATCAACGTGCTGTCTCTGAAACATTTACTGCGCATTACCATTTCTGTCTTTGATGAATTATTCCACGTAGGGGTGACTTTGATGTTGTGTATCTTTGTGTAAGTTGGCATCTGTGTGGCTATTTTTCACACCTCAACTGCATTTGTCACATATATACATATAAATGCAATGCTCTGTGTGCCTCCACGCAGCTTCTTCGCAGCTCACTGGTAAACAACCGAACGCAGGCCAAAGTGGCGGAGGAGCTGGGGATGCAGGAGTTCGCCATCACCAACGACAAAACCAAACGACCCGTCGCGCTGCGGACCAAGACGCTGGCTGACTTATTGGAGTGTATGTTCACCCCTAACTACAGTTCAAAGAAACATGTCCTCGACTGTCCAAGCAACTGTCTCCGTGTGTATGACAGGAGTAGCTACCGAGGGTTTGTTTAACCTGCTGCACCACAATTAATAAACGTCCTTAAAGTGAAGAGATGGTGCAAAGGTCACATTTAGCCGCGGAACAGAAAAGTATCGGTGTTGTCCACTGGTTGTTTTGCTACCGGCAGACACACCTCAGGACTTCATTACATAGCAATTACAATCAAACCGTAAATACAGCCGCTGCATGGTCATCAAGAGCAGAGAGCCATTAACCAGCCGTGCTCTGAAAGTCGGTCTGTAAGTAAACGCAGCCAAGGACGATTAGTGACAATAAAATCAATAAAGAATCAAGAAATAAGTGTGCTCCAGGGCTGGGAGCAGCGAGCGGTGGTGCTAACCGCCTTCGGAGCTGCTTTAGTACGTCACCCATTAAGTGCAAGCGTTAAACCAGCTGCTTCTCACAGTTTAGTCATGCTCGTCAATAGATGTTACATTTGCACGCGAAGCTCCGTTATCCACCAGGTCCAGGAAACGTCCTGAATGATGCGTTTGAACTAGTGGACAGCGTTTGTTCGCTTGGATTATATTGTGTACCTCATGAGGGCACGTTCCCAAGCCCCTCGATGTGAAACAGATGGCTCCTCCACATGAGCACAGGAGCCCACGTTAGACCACCGGACGGAACTAGCAGTGACACCGACTGTAATAAAGAACAAATCGGGTGTGGGCTGTTCCACATGGGCAGACTTGCAGGAAAGAAAAGCGTTGGGAAGGGAGAAGTAATGCATTCCAGGTCAGCATGAATCACAGAGATCTGCAAACACACACGGCAGCGTCGCTTCATATTATTTGCCTTTGAAATTATCCCTTAAAGTTCAGGCCGGAGCAGAGTTGATGACACGGGAAGGGGACGAGGGTCGTCGACGGAAATGAGCGATGGAGCCCTGCAGCTACAGCAGGCCCTCACTGGCCTCCTGAAATGTTACCCATTATTCCACTCGTGCCCCAGTGTCTTAGTCGTGGAGGCGAGTGGAAGCGGTGGCAGCTAATGCAAGAGGAGAAAAACGAAGGTGCCGCTCAGCACCTTACATTTTTAATTCTCTTCTGTTAGATTGCCAGCACTGCTTGACGTGCAGTTTATCCCGTCTAGTAAATGTCTCTGATCTGAACCATTCACATTAACACTGACCCACTAACTGTGGAGAGTCATCCCTGAGGTTCGTCTTGGTCTTTGTTAATCTTTTATTTACTTTAGTGGGACTGAGCCAACTGTTAAGCAGAGCAGAAAACACAACCACACACACCACTTTTTCCATTTGTATGTTTTTTTAATAAGTGCTTTCTTTTCTCTCTCCAGCTTTCATCGCAGCTCTCTACATCGATAAAGGCCTGGAGTATGTGCACACCTTCATGAATGTCTGCTTTTTCCCCCGGCTGAAGGTGAGCATCCACTCAAAGCCGCTCACCCCACGTGTCTCATCAATGAGCCGTTGAGATGGACACCAGGGATGTTGAGGAGGGAGCTAATAGCTGGGCTCTAGTGATGCATTGATGCGCGGCTCGAAGTGGAGCTCGGCTCTCGAATGCCTCTCAAAAAGACGCCGCATCAGTTGCTATTTTAGTCGTCTTTAATGGGAGTCGCATCAGTGTCGGGACGCATTTATTGGGTTGTTAACGTTAGTTGTCAGTGTTTCTCCATTGATCCAAGAAGCACTTGGGCTGTTGATGGTGTCCACTTTTGGAGTTGGATAAATTAAGTAAGCCTGTAAAGACTAACATGGACAGATGTGAGTGAGAGAAGGCGGGAGTTTTAGTCTCAAGCACCACTGGATTGGCTGAATTTAGATAAAGAGCCACAGAGCCGCTATTTTCCCATTAACAGCATCTGTGGTAGAAGACACAAACGATCACAAACACTCTCGTACACAAAAGAGGCGCACACACGCATCCTCATGTACGAGTACCCGCACAATGTGGCCCTCTCCTAGCGAAGCTGCTGCAGTGGTCTGATATGCCGTGCTAATTGCTGTCTTGGTGTGCCTCTCCAGGGAGAATCCCCAGCTCTGGAGGAGCTGAGCTTTGCGTCATGGTCGCTGCAAGAGAGCACCTAATTTCCACTTCCAAGAGAAAAGTTGTGAAACATCCAGCACGTCTCCTTACAGAGCCGTGTGGAAACCAGAGTGTTGCACACTGTGCCGCTTCATCCAATTTGGATGGAAGCAGAGAGGCAGTGTAAAATAAACGCCCTTTTTCTTATGCTCGCGTTGTTTTGCTGTGCTCTGCGATTACACATAAAGAATGGAGACTTGCTCATCTGTGCACTTGAAGTGGCTTGTAGTGGAGCTGGTCTATATGCTGCGCTGGCTTAAAAACAGCCAAATTCCTCTGCTTTAGGCAAAAGGACTGGAGACGCCCCCCCGAGAGGGGAAAAGTGGGAAAAAGCAAAGGAGAAGCAAAGCGCGGAAACAAGAACAGCAGAGATGGAAGGGTTGGGGCGGCAGTAAAGCGAGAGAGTAGGAGAGCGCGAGCAGCAGAAGCACTCTTTGTAGAAAATTAATAGGAGCAGACAGTTCTGGATTCGGAGTCTGCCTTTTTATGACAAGGCTGCTTCCCTGTTAATGGAAGGGCTTTTAGAAGTCCCCCTTGGATAAGAGAAATGTATCAGGGCTGCACACCTGGGAGACTCCCAGGCGCTCTTTATTTCTGGCCAGGGATTGGCTTTTGTCTTAAGTAGCCTGTGATTTGTACTCGCTGTGAAGACACAGATGGAAAGTCAGTCAGAGAGAGAAATAAGTTAGTGGGACACAGCAAAAATGAAATAAAAGCACCACTGACCGAGGAAGAGGGGGTTTGTAGCTGCCTCTGATTTGACTTTTTTATTTGTTTCGGACTCTCTTAAAGCACTTTGTGGAAGAAGTCGTTTGATTACACCGTGTGCTTTGTGTGTTCCAGGAATTCATTCTGAACCAGGACTGGAACGACCCGAAGTCTCAGCTGCAGCAGTGCTGTTTGACTCTGAGAACCGAGGGCAAGGAGCCCGATATCCCACTGTACAAGTAAGACCCTGACACAGCACAGAGGGCTGAGCCCGCAGTGACACGGCTCCACGCTGGACGCTGTGTTCACCTTAAGCCTCAGCTGATGTAGCACGTTGAGTAGGAATTCATCACCAACGTGTTATAACGGGATGTTAAATGCAGTTTGAATCATTTCAGCTTTTATCTGTGGTGTCCGATACAAGTGACACCGTATGTGGGACCCACATAGAGATTCTATGGGATGACGTGGATGCAAATGGATAATGAGCCTTTTCGCGGCCGGTCGCTACGTACAGGCCTGTGTTGTCGCGATAAACAAACACGAACAAAGACGTCTCATGTTTAACCAAAGGTCAAGGAGCAAGTGTCATCCCCAGATAGCGGGACATGAGAGTGGAGTGCTATTGAGAGCTGCCGTGTTTGTCGCCATGGAAACTGACAAACGGCGTTCTCTCCAAGGGAAGAAAAGAGGGGTTAGAGAAAGAGCAGTTTCATGTACAATGAACTCCACCATTCAGCATTTAATCAGCTCCCTCTCCCTCCCTTGTATTTATTTGAATGTCTTTCCGCCCCCCCTCTGTTTATTATTCTGTCCGTCTGCCCAAGGGATGGTGATTTTTGACACAGCGCAACTCTGACACCACAATCAACACTTCCCTCGAACTCTATTGCCCACAAGAACGTGAACGAGAAACAAATAGAGCGTCTGGGTGACTTGAATTTCAACATTTCAACACACTTGCGTATACAAGAGTAGACACAAGCTCACAGAAACGTAGCCGCCCACGTATCCGAGGCTGTCGCCACACCTTTGAGTGTAATTACAGCTTTCTTTGTTTCTGCTCGACTAACGCGCGGCGGCAGCTGATAATGTGGAGCACTTCATTAACCTCCTCGTTAGACGACCTGACCCCTGCCGGTCGATAAACCGGAATCGTACAGCTTTCACGGCGCTCCGTGCAGCAGTTGTTGGTCAAATCCATCAGGGCTTCTCGAGCGGTGCGTCTGAATTTGTTTACAAGTGTGAAGAGTAGAGAAACACGGGGTGAGACAAGTGTGCGAGTCAGACGGAAGGAGACCGAATAGGGACGGCGGGAAAGGGCAGAGCGACGGGGGGCGAAGGAGTTAATGCACCGAGGCCCCGGCTAAAGGTTCCCTGGTGAATGTCTGCGGCTGATGACAGATCCACACTTCAACCCTGCACCATTACTTCACTGTACATTGCATCTGGGCAGGACACACCAGGGAGCAGACGCATACATGTGACATTGTGCAGAAAATGGCCTGAGTCAGTAAGTAGCGGCTTTTAGTGTGAGCTGAGCTCGTGCAGACCCTCTGCGGTGCTCTTTCTTCTGCCTCACACGCTTCCATCTGTGCGCAGCCTTGAAGTTGACAACTTCCCAACAGCCTTGCACATTTCCTTTTCATTCCGTCTCGTTTTGTGTTATTTTAGCAGCGTGATAATTCCAAGTGACACGCGCTCCCGCTTGAGATTCGGCTAAACCGTCGCGCACAGGACTCTTATTTGCTGCACACATGCTATGTGCTTCTTCATTTGTAAGTGAGAAAGGAGGCTGAATTATTGATAAAGTGTCATAAGTGACCACATTGCATTAAAAATGGATTGCTCTCCTGAAATAAGTAAATTGTCTGTGAATTATTTAGGTGACTCGCAGTCTGGGTCTGAGATGTTTATGCTAATGTTAACATTTCAAACATCTCCCAAGTTTTGTCAGCTGTCTTGTACATGTGTCCCTGCAGAAATGTACCGAATTAGCAGCTTGCGTCTCTTCTTTTAAACGAGGTGCATCAGTAAATTGGCTGAGTGATATTCTCCTGTCACGCCCGTCTTAGGTTCCTCGGTCCCTCTTTAGCTTTTCCATTGTTTATCCTTCTAGCGCTGCACACACTACAGTTGTTATTCTATTTCAGCTCCCCTCCCAACATGCAACACACCGACTTCGCTATGTGAAGATGATGGGTGTGGGGAGCTGGGGAGGTTTTAGGGGTTGTTTACATGTCCCTCAGACGGCTCCTACAAACTGAATCCGAGCCCCGTTCCCCCTCCTCCTCCGCCTGCTGATGAATTATATTTGTTCTAGCTCGAAATGTTTCTCGCCGTCCTCGTTCTTTTTGTTCCTCTGAACAACAGTGACCTTGAATTTCCTCGTGCCTTTTTCCTTCTTATTTCTCAACTCGACCCTCGTATTTATTTTCTTGACCCTGTATTTGTGTGATTGAATTCGCAGGACTCTGCAGACAGTGGGGCCCTCGCACGCTCGCACCTACACCGTCGCTGTGTATTTCAAAGGGGAGCGGATCGGCTGTGGCAAAGGCCCAAGGTGAGTAAGACACTGCAATATAATAAGACACAACAGGACACGGTGTCTTCCCTCGCCGCACCGCTAATGGGCTTGAGAATAATGGCTGTGCTGTATTGATGGTGTTTATTGTAGCGATTAAGCTCTTGTTGGCCTATTCTAACAGGAGCAACATTATGCGGAATGAAAATGATTCGATTCGTTATTGATCTGACATAAATTGTCTTATGGAAATATCACTTTTTGCATAAGTGTTTATGTCAGGACGACAGTGCGTCTGGGGATTAGACCACACCAGCAGGAGAACAGCGTTGGCGGCAGGACAGAGGTGTGAGCGTGTGTGTGTGTGTGTTTGTTCCGCTGCACACCTTTGTTCACGCTCAGACGTTCACACCTCTGTGAAGAAAGTGAATCTCTGTGCGAAGGCCTTTTCAGGGTTGGAGGGGTTGGAGATAAAGCTGCAGCTGAGCCTGCGAGAAATGAAACCTAAATCCATCAGACATCTTTTAGCACCCCCACCTCCCAGCCCCCTCCTCATGTGGAAATCCCCTCCGTGGCCCCCTACTTGAAAGCTCTCTCTCTTGCTCTAAGCTGGCGATAAGTTTGTCCTTTTCCATAGGATCTTTGACAGCTTACTGTTTTTGTATTTACATGACTTAAGCTCCAAGCCACCGCCGCTGCACATAATATATACGGAGGGACGGTGCGTTTCCGGCGTAAACAGTGCCCATCATAGAGCCAATAGGCTTATCTTTTTGAAATGTGTTACCTGGGATTGTTATACAAAAGGGCTCTTTCAAAACAAATATAAAGCGCTTGATAGTCCTCTCAGTGTCGGGCCTGTTTTTTGACAGAATTTCATCTTGAATATGCTAAAAACTCTCTTTTCTCTCTGTCTTTTTAAAAAATATTTTCCATCCAGCATCCAACAGGCGGAAATGGGAGCCGCGATGGATGCACTCGAAAAATGTGAGTTGTTTGGCAACACGGCCCCCTCCCTCCACACACATGCACATATTCACACTTTAAGCCTTTCACACGCTTTGCCTCAGTGTTGAATATTAGCCTTGGCTGTACAGTGTGCAAGATGGCTGGCAGAGAGCTGTGGCCCGGCCAGCCGGTTGGCTGCGACATATAGGACATTAGGCTGTTTGAAGTGCTAGCCCAGAGCACAGGCATGAGGCCGAGCCAAAGATGGAGGAGCAATAAAACAAGGACGGGGGAGCTAAGCATCCTCGATCGTGTCAATCAGCCCACGGGAGCACAGAAAGTTTGTGTCAATGGCCGCACAAACTTTGTGTGTTTTCTGTCTGTTACAGAAGATGAGAGCGAGGCTCCGCGCTCCTAGCGACTCTCCGGTGCTCAGCGCTGCTCTTCAGATTTGAAGGAGTGCAGCTGATGCGTCCCTTATGTGCCGCTTCACTCCTTGGCTGTTTTTCATCTTGTCATCAACCTCCACTTAAGGAAAATAGATCGTGGGTTTTAGGCGTTTTCAGCGTCTCGTTCACTGCCGAGCGAAAATACAATTACAGCGCTCTCAGAACAACCGCGAGCCGTTCCCCTCACTTCAGATTCTGCTCTTGTGCCTAATGCGATGCGTTGCACAGAGCGTGTTGAGAGTCACTCTTGAACTGGACCTGGTTGCATTTCCAGTGACCGCCGCATTAATCAACTCTTTCTTTACTTAACTAATTAGCTGGAAGTGAACGCAAATGGTTTTGCTGGAACGAGACTGTAGAACTCGCAGAGGGCAGGAAGGTCACATTTTGATTTCATTTGCCTCCTAAATGAGGCCTCTAGCCACTAGTGATTGATACTGTTTGTGCTTTAGCTTTTTACGAAACATTAGTATCGTGGAGTTATTATTTAAATCCGTGCGTTTCGTCTGCTCCCCCCTCACTCTCACCTCTCTCCCTCCTTATCAGGGGGCGTAGTTCATTGCACACACTCTCTCTACTGTGTCTTCCTCCCTCCCTTAATTCCTCCCGCTTCCTCTCCCCAGTGTACACCTCTGTCACTATGATTGATAGATGCTCATTGCTAGTAAATGTACATTTCCCCTTCATAAATTGCTGTTTTGTGTGACTAGATTAGCAATGCCTTTTAAAAGGTCAGTTAATTTAAAATCATCTCTCCAAGTCGTCCTTCCTTCGGCAGGAAATGCTTTGTTGGAGTTTGTGTTTTCCCTGAAGCTGAACTCTTCAATCTGCGACGCTCTTATCTGGATGTACTCTTGTCTTTCACCTGCATTGATCGCTGATATGTCATTAGGGCTGTTTGCGTATTTACTGGCTTCAGGAGTTTTTTACAAATTTAGCTGAAACAGTTCATCGTGTATTGTTGCTCACATCTGTTGTACTGTTCTGGTTTCCTGTGTAGCAAACTGTACCGAACATGGTTCTTTTATTCCACCGTTGAACGTCTCCTTGCTGGGATGACGATGCAGGGTTCAAACGGGCCTTTGAAGGATCTCTGCGTCTCCTGACCGTGAGCTTATGGAATGAAGCGCCCGACGCAGCGGCTCCCGTTCGGGCCGCGGTGTCTCTCGTGTGATTGTCAAGGGCTTCGCTTCATTTGCTCACATAGCAAGACTAATCAAGGACATTAGCCCCGGTGTCATGTAATTCGTCATTGATTGTCTTGTTGGCCCTCACTGCGGCGCTGGCTACACCATTACTTCTCTTGTACAACAGCTCTACCTTGTGCCGCTCTCGGATCGAAGACCCCTCCCCGCAATGTGTCAGGATTCATTTCCATGTTTTATTTAAGCCCTCCTCAAGTATCGGGAGCACTTTGAGCAGGATTGAACTTTTTGTTTCTGCTGCAGAGCTTTTCCTGGCTGACAGAATCCGCGGCTCCGGCAGTGTCAGAGAGGTGAGAGACATGGTTGTGTTCAGTCAGACAGCTCAGAGCTCATTAAAGAGACCAGGGCCCAATATTTGGTGTGTGTGCTGTCTGTAGCTGATCCGCTGGTGGCTCAGCTGATTCACATTTCATTATTTGATGGCCCGCGTTTTGACAGTCTCCTGCCTGTATCCGTCAAGGCAGAATTAAATGTTAACCAAGGCTCGGACTGGGAGAAACATGAGTGCAAACAAATCGAGCTGAGAGCAGCCAGGTAGGGGAACCGAGCCGGCGGAAGGAAAATAGTTGGCTGTGCCGTGTTTCTGAGGCACCACGCACAGTTAGGTCTAAGGTGACATCAAATATACATGGAAGCGACTGTGTCTGTTTAAAGTCTCCAATCGCTCTCTAAGATTCAGCCCCTTCCTTCCCAGTTTTCAGCTTCCTCGCAGCTGCTTGTTTCTCAAACAATGCAATTTCTGTTGAATAAGAGAAGCAGCATCAATCTGGCTGGTAGCTTGAAGGGAACTCGTTCTCTCCTCTGCTTTCTCTAAACCCCTTAATCTCTGGATAAAAGCACTGGATGGATAGAGGCAAGTAAAGTACAGTATGCAGGATCTCTATTCACCGGCTCGAGTCTTTTGTTTGCCCTTTGGCAGGGCATTAAAATCCCTTCGCCGTACGAGCACAGCGTCGGCTTGTTGACGGATGTGTTTCGCATGAGTTCTGCGTGATAGACTCCGCCGGCGCAGTCTTTTCTAGTCGTCTCACAGCCTGAGCTTCAGCTGAATAGTGAACGTCCAAGTCAAAGGACGCTGTGTGTTCTCGTGCTTCCAGATTCCACATCAAGCGTCTGTGTGAGCATGCATTTCAGCGCTGCCGTCTGTGGGCACAACAGGCCGCCTTGTTGCCATCTTGGCTCCAAAAGCAGCAACTGCAGCCTCTGTCCTTGAGAGGAACCATCGCGTTGTCGATAAACAAAAGACCCGAGTCGAGCTAAGTGTGTTAACACCTTAAGCAGAGGTAATCAGTATGCGGCGTGCACCGTCTCTCAAAGGTGCTTTTCTCCAGGATGCTGGACGTCTCTGCGATCCCCAACACAACCGGAATAAAAGGTTGTCTGTTCTTTAGCAGCCCTTTGCTTTGATGCCTGCTCCTGTGCCGCATGTTAAACAATGTAAATGGCCAAAGCTTTTTCTTTCCTTCGAGTGGGTTATTCTCAAGTCATCTCCCGGGGAAAAATGCTGGTGATTTCCATATTTTAACTGCAATATGTAGTTTTCTCTCCAAGACTCCCCAAGTGTTGCTTACTCACGTAAGCCTATTGAAATAGACAGTTTCTCTGTGCATGAGCGTAAGTGTCTCAAATTTCAGGCAGTTTTTCTTCCGAAGTTTTAAAATTTTAATCCTGGCCCTTTATAAGGACTTTGCCAGGAGAAGAACGTCGTCTCGTTTTCTGTTTGCAAACGAGTGTGCTGCATTTTCTCAAGCTTCTTGATTTCTAATTTCAGCTGGTTGCAGACAACGAAGCGTAACGTGGCGTCCGCAGCCAAATCCTCCTGATAATCGGTTGAATGTGTAGCAATTACTGTTTACTACCTGAATGGTACGAAATAGTCAAAGATACCTGTCACACCCTGTACAGCAGGCTTGTATTTAAATTTGTCGTCTTCCTTCTTGGCTGGTAGATATGAACCTGCTGGACCGATGCATTTTTAAACCGGTTTGCTTAGTGCTTATCAGCACAGTCCACACAAATAATGTTCCTCTCCAACGTCAGCTTCTGCAGCAGGACAACGGCAGATGTTACCAGAAAGCTCCTTAGAGGAACGCGTGGCTGTAATTCTCAGGCCATGGAGCTGGATCGTTGGCTCCAACCCTAAGGTGCCGTGTTATCAGCGGCCAGTGTCTGGACAATAGTAATAATTAAATTCTCCCGTTTATCTGAGATAATTTACACTATCTGCTCGTGATACAGCGCGAGCCCCAGCTGTTTAGACAGTGACGCATCTTCTGTTGTTTTGGCTCCGTACGGCAGCGTAATGGATTTGAAATAAAACAATGCGGGAGGTTAAAGTGCTGATTCTCAGATTTGAGGGTGTTTAAATCCACACTAGATGCTGTAGAAATGTTCAGTGATGAGAGCAGCAAGAAAGCTCCTGCTCATCTCACACATCCAGCTCAGGAAAACATTTTTACAGTTAAAGGATGTAAAAGTCTATTACTTGACCGAAGGTCTGAGCCCATCGCCTATGAAACACAGTAAACCGCTGGCAGAGAGCGATTACGCGCGTCTGTGGGTGTTCAGTAGATATTTACAGTGTAAGATATGATGAGGTCATTTAAGCTTAATTAAAGATGCCTGTGCTCTTTATAATCCTTTCACCATCATAAAAACTTTTATTTTCTCCATAGCACATTAATAATAAATATGTTTGCGTTCGACATTTCGATTACTGTGTGAACATCTTTGTGGGGCCTCTGTTTTCTCTAACCTGTGTGGAAAACGGTATTAGGAGTCTCATTTGTCTACGTTTGCACGGTCATGTGCAGTGACCGGAAAAAGTGCACAGTCAGAGTTTTGTCTCAGCAAGTTGACACTAACCACCGGGCAGCTGTCATGCATGCTATTTTAAATTGCTGTGTGCAGTGGGTGGACCCAGTGATGTAAATACTTAATGGAAAATTACCTAAGCTGTGAAGATCAAAATTACAGACGCTGCAAACTGGTGGGTCACTGGCTTGAATTAATTCCCACTGTCATGGCTGGAAACGAAAGGTTTTAATTTTTCCCTTAAGGAGTCGGGAAGTGATTCTGCATTTTAACCCCAGTGGTCAATTAATTGATTTGATGACTAACAGGAACATAATTGGCAGCTCTTTGACAATCAATGAATTGTTCCACTGCCACAGTCTCTGCTTCCAGCTTTTTAAATGTAAGATTCTTGGTTGAGCACAATGTCATTAGAAACCTAAGCATGATCTAAGTGCGAGGCTCAGAAACTTCAGGTGTATCTGCAGCCTCCACAGTTTGATTCCCTTTGTGTCCTACTGCTCTCTGTCCTGCCAACTATCTGCAAAGTTTATTTTTTGTGGCCTTCAGGTGTGTTTCCTTGATTGACAGGAGTCCCAGCCCATCAGATTTGTCGGTTGCCGCTTCCTCTGTCCGGCTCATATCCGTCCAGGCTCCCTCCACATTTGCCAAAATTTGGGTTGTGTGTCTCCAGCCAAGTTGGCCAAGAAGCAGAAAACCCACACTGGGCCCGTCAAAAGTTCTGTCTAGGAAGTAATGGCTGATATGGCCAATGCTACAGTACATTGGTGTATTTGTACGGTTTACTGGTTGGACGCCAAGTAGTAGCATTTATCAGCTATGAAAGAGTTCTGGCAATCAGCAGTTTGGAAGTTTTTAAAGCCACATGAGAGAACTTTTAAGGATCATCTGTTCTCCGCCTGCAGTAGAAGGAGTTGTTGTCTGTGGCCTATGCGTTAACATCCTGTCAGCTTGTTTTTATTTTTTCCCGCCGTCACACTGCAGAATCTTATTACAGATCTCATCTAGGAATGTTCACTTGTAATTATGTTATCAGATCTCATAGTCATTGTGCTGAAACCAAACAAGGCCTGTCTAATTTCTTGTTACTTCATCATTATTAATGGAATAACAACGCGAGGGCAATTCAGCTGCAATCCTGCCTGCAACATTTTCAGCACGACACTTGCTATGAAAACTAGAGTCTGTGCGGTTTGTGTCATAAATTGGTGCGCTCGCCCAGTTGGAGACTGACCTTGTCTCTCCACACCCCTGCCTCTGTGTCTCTCTCTTTATCTGTTCTCCTTGGTCGACTTCTCCCTGTTTCCCACTCTGCCTCTCCCTCCACCAGATAACTTCCCACAGATGGCTCATCAGAAGCGCTTCATCGAGCGGAAATACAGACAAGAGCTGAAGGAGATGAGACGAGAGCGAGAGCGGCAGGAGAAGGAGACGGACGACGTGGAGGAAAGCAGGAAGTGACGGCGTCTTTTTGGGGGACGTGGGCCAATCGGGTCCCGTGTCCGCGCTCAGGAGCCTCGTGTGCAGATGTGGCTGTCGTCCATGAAGAAGTTGGGGGAAGGAGAGGTGCCTCTAGTCGATCACGGAGCTCGTAACAGTCGTTCTGAAGGTTGACGGGACTGATGATTACTCGTAAGATTAGACCTTTGAAGTTAAACGGAGGCAGAAAGCAAACAGAAGCAGAAATGAGCCGAGATGCTGTCATGTTTTATGCTGTTTAGTGTTGTAGCGCTGTCAGAAGTGGCCTTATGTTGTCATATATTTGTTTGTCGTCTGATCTTTAAATATTGAGCTGACTACTAACTTTTCACTTCGAGCCACAGCAGGAGCTCACGGTGTTTCTGACAAATGCCAAAAACAAGACTTTTTAAGTGAAATATGAAATGTTAAATAAAACAGCAAAGCTAATCTTGTAAAAAAAGACACCGCAGATTTTGACTTTATTGTAATCCTCACCTGCTCAGCTCATGCGCACACACCAGTAAAAAGGATTGAGTTGGTTATATTCAGCTGCCACAGTGTCACCATCTGTCTCACATCTGCCACTCATCCAGTAATAATCAAAATGATTTCCCCCTCCTCTCTCGTTTTAAACCTTCCTCAAAATCCGATTGGCTGTCGAACAGATCTTAATTATAGATTGTCTAATTAACAATTTCCTCAGCGTGGTAGCCTCTGGATCCAGCTATTTAACAACGACTGTCATATTAATAACTATCTGACATGTAGAGTTGAGTCTTTTATACAAAGATTCCTCGTAGCTGATACACACACCTGGGAGGACGATAGCTGCGCCGCTTCGCTTGTGGCTGGTATCACGTTTCAGATAAGAGTTTTCCTTCATAACTAGGGGTAAAGCAGGTGAGCAGTCTAATATAAACCTGTCACATTACAAATCTGTGGAAGCTAATTTGGAAGAATGTCCTGTAAAAAAACAGCAGAGACGCTGATTTTAAAGATATTTAATCATGTCATATAAATATTCAGTACAAAAGATCACGTTTTACAAAGCAGATCGATGAATGGCCAGTGACGCTGGGCCCCTTGAAAACTACCACAACCTCTGACAAAACTGCTCAATCACATTGTCACCAGCATAATATAGAAAGTTGAGCCCCACGACCAGCTGTGTCTACACATCAACAACCACAGAGCGAACGCAGGGCATCTTTGTCACCAGCTCCACTCCAGACAGAATGAACGGTACAACAGAAGGGCGACGCGGCCCAACGTCCCAGTGTGCAACAGTGTTCTGTTATCTTAGCCGAGCACGGCGCCAAAGCTCGGAAGCAATTACGCTCTTCATGGGAAAACACAAGCACGTAGTGGTAATGGCGATACGCTGACACCCCGCATGAAGACAGGAAACGGTGACGGCGGAAGGGAAGTACGCGCTCGGTGAGTACTGCTGTCTTGTTGATTTCCATTTGAGACCTCACGTTGTACCTTGAGGCGGAAACGCCGTTTCCTCATGTGAAGGGTTCTTAAACTAATTAAATGCTTATCATAGCAACATTGCTGCAGCCTGAAACGGACACTTACACAAGTGGAGCTAATAAACAAAACAAGGGGCAAGAAATGGAGAGCGTGAAGAAATTTCCAGCCTCTGTTTTATCAATTGGATTTTTTAATGTGCTGATGTCGAGCCTGATCCTGAGTGCTGACGGGAGAAAGTAGTGCTGTGGCAGTTGTGCTGCTGTTTTTAGTTATTACATAAATGTCAGCCGCTTCGAAAGCTGGCCTCTCACTAAAGTGGGGGCACCGCCTGTTTTTCTCTGTTGATACCACTCTGCCATCCCAGTTAAAGCAGCCTTCTTTATTTCAGAGCCGTTACAATAGGAAGCTGAATTTGATTTGATTTGATAGGAATAATTCTGTTTCCTTTAGTTTGTTCCAAATCGCATTTGTTATATGTTGTGTGTTGTTGTTGCAGGATAACGGTCTGACCTTCTCTCTGAGCCGAGGACACCTCTGGGTTTGAGGACCTTATTGCGCACCACTCAAAAGGTCAGCACCCCCGCGATAGACATCTTTATGGAACAGGCTGTTGATTCTGCAGGAAATCATTCCTAAAGCCTGAACACTGGACCGGCTTCATGGTCAGCACGGTGCAGGTGATGATGGAGCAGCAGAGGTGTCGAGGAAAATACTGGTGGTTTGGCACATTTTCCGTACTGATGGGTTACTGGACGTTCTCCTGTGCAGACTCGCAGAGGCCCAGTCGCAGTGGCTGGTTAAATAAGACCCGCCTTCAGAACTACTACTACTACTAATAATAATAATAATCTGATGTTGTGTTTGCGTCTTTACATTAGTGGCTTTAAGCATGTTTTGAATTATTTGTAAGGCGTTTAATGTAAGTGGACTCTTAGGCTGTTTTAGTTGTAACTGTCACACCTCAAAATTTTAAAAAGAAATTTCTAATTCACATCATAAATTATTTCTCAACAAAAGTAGTAAAACTTCATCTAAACCTTTCCAATAAAATCCAAAGAGCTGTAGATTTTTTTCTGCTTGGTACATTGATTCAGACGCTGTAATCCTGCTTCTCTTAATCACCTGAACAGATAAAATGAACCATTCAGGGGAAGAATGTAAAATTGTGTGATGAATTTTAATGGGAACTGTCCACGAGATGTTTCATCTAATCTAATTTGATGCCGTAGTTTCAAGCTCGGTGGCATCGTGTCAGCACTGGGGAATTAATGTGACTTTGAATTAGGGATCTTCTAACATGCTGTACATGTTAGTCAGAGACGGTACCAGAAAGTCCAACAAGACCAGTATTTTCCTATGACTGCAGCCGGGACCATTAGACTGGGAATTTCTGTCAGTGTAGCACAAAATTACACTATTCTGTCATTTTTCAGCTGAACAGTTGGCCGCAGAAGAAAAATGGTTTTGACGACAGTCAGATCAATAAGGAAATATTTGGTATCTTGCCTCACCTCACAGCAAACGCTCAGAGCTGCAGGAGATGAAAATCAGATACTGCAGGAATGACAAACTGGTGAGTTTGTGGTTGTGAATCCCACGTCCTTCCACAGATTCATGTGAGCTTTAACAAACAGCTAAAAAATCAGGTCACTCTCTCAAAAACCGTACGGTATAATATATGTGAATGCTATCAACAAATTCGATTATACACTCATTCATAGTTTTCACATTTTTGCCTCCTAGATTAACTGATCCTTCGGCCAGTTATGAACGTCTCCAATGAAATGATTTAGAAACTATAAATCACACATACAATACTTCAGCCTTATACCCGAATACTAGAGATGAAGATATAACAATTATTGTATCAATGTTTAACATCTCTTTAGGTGTATACAAAAATATTGTATATATTGTATATTTATTGTATTATAATGTTACACTTGCAAATTCTTGGCTAATGTGCCCATCAGTTAACCTTGAGTTATGCTGAGGTCAATATGTTCCTGTTTTTACGAGATTATCACATAGTATAGTATGATAAAAAAAACACGCCTTAGTATAGTATGTGATGAAAAATGTGTCATAGTATAGTATGTGATAAAAAACGTGTCCTAGTTTAGTATGTGATGAGAAACGTGTCATAGTATAGTATGTGATAAAAAACGTGTCCTAGTTTAGTATGTGATGAGAAACGTGTCATAGTATAGTATGTCATGAAAAACGTGTCATAGTATAGTATGTCATGAAAAACGTGTCATAGTATAGTATGTGATGAAAATCACGTCATAGTATAGTATGTCATGAAAAACACGTCATAGTATAGTATGTCGTCAAAAACACGTCATAGTATAGTATGTGATAAAAAACGTGTCATAGTATAGTATGTGATGAAAAACACGTCATAGTATAGTATGTGATGAAAAAACACGCCTTGGTATAGTATGTCATGAAAAACGTGTCATAGTATAGTATGTGATGAAAAACACGTCATAGTATAGTATGTGATGAAAAACACGTCATAGTATAGTATGTGATAAAAAAAACACGCCTTAGTATAGTATGTCATGAAAAACGTGTCATAGTATAGTATGTGATAAAAAAACACGCCTTAGTATAGTATGTGATGAAAAACACGTCATAGTATAGTATGTGATGAAAATCACGTCATAGTATAGTATGTCGTCAAAAACACGTCATAGTATAGTATGTGATAAAAAACGTGTCATAGTATAGTATGTGATGAAAAACACGTCATAGTATAGTATGTGATAAAAAACGTGTCATAGTATAGTATGTGATGAAAAACACGTCATAGTATAGTATGTGATGAAAAAACACGCCTTAGTATAGTATGTCATGAAAAACGTGTCATAGTATAGTATGTGATGAAAAACACGTCATAGTATAGTATGTCATGAAAAACGTGTCATAGTATAGTATGTGATGAAAAACACGTCATAGTATAGTATGTGATAAAAAACGTGTCATAGTATAGTATGTGATGAAAAACACGTCATAGTATAGTATGTCATGAAAAATGTGTCATAGTATAGTATGTGATGAAAAACACGTCCTAGTATAGTATGTGATGAAAAACGTGTCATAGTATAGTATGTGATGAAAAACACGTCATAGTATAGTATGTGATGAAAAACGTGTCATAGTATAGTATGTCGTCAAAAATGTGTCATAGTATAGTATGTGATAAAAAAAACACGCCTTAGTATAGTATGTGATGAAAAATGTGTCATAGTATAGTATGTGATGAAAAACACGTCATAGTATAGTATGTGATGAAAAAACACGCCTTAGTATAGTATGTCATGAAAAACGTGTCATAGTATAGTATGTGATGAAAAACACGTCATAGTATAGTATGTCATGAAAAAACACGCCTTAGTATAGTATGTCATGAAAAACGTGTCATAGTATAGTATGTGATGAAAAACACGTCATAGTATAGTATGTCATGAAAAACGTGTCATAGTATAGTATGTGATGAAAAACACGTCATAGTATAGTATGTGATAAAAAACGTGTCATAGTATAGTATGTGACTAAAAACACGTCATAGTATAGTATGTGATAAAAAACGTGTCATAGTATAGTATGTGATGAAAAAACACGCCTTAGTATAGTATGTCATGAAAAACGTGTCATAGTATAGTATGTGATGAAAAACACGTCATAGTATAGTATGTCATGAAAAATGTGTCATAGTATAGTATGTGATGAAAAACACGTCCTAGTATAGTATGTGATGAAAAACACGTCATAGTATAGTATGTGATGAAAAACGTGTCATAGTATAGTATGTCGTCAAAAATGTGTCATAGTATAGTATGTGATAAAAAAAACACGCCTTAGTATAGTATGTCATGAAAAACGTGTCATAGTATAGTATGTGATAAAAAAAACACGCCTTAGTATAGTATGTCATGAAAAACGTGTCATAGTATAGTATGTGATAAAAAAACACGCCTTAGTATAGTATGTGATGAAAAACGTGTCATAGTATAGTATGTCATCAAAAACGTGTCATAGTATAGTATGTGATGAAAAACACGTCATAGTATAGTATGTGATAAAAAAAACACGCCTTAGTATAGTATGTGATAAAAAACGTGTCATAGTATAGTATGTGATGAAAAACACGTCATAGTATAGTATGTGATAAAAAACGTGTCATAGTATAGTATTATACCCGAATACTAGAGATGAACATATAACAATTATTGTATCAATGTTTAACATCTCTTTAGGTGTATACAAAAATATTGTATATATTGTATATTTATTGTATTATAATGTTACACTTGCAAATTCTTGGCTAATGTGCCCATCAGTTAACCTTGAGTTATGCTGAGGTCAATATGTTCCTGTTTTTACGAGATTATCACATAGTATAGTATGATAAAAAAAACACGCCTTAGTATAGTATGTGATGAAAAATGTGTCATAGTATAGTATGTGATAAAAAAAAAACACGCCTTAGTATAGTATGTGATGAAAAATGTGTCCTAGTTTAGTATGTGATGAGAAACGTGTCATAGTATAGTATGTCATGAAAAACACGTCATAGTATAGTATGTGATGAAAAATGTGTCATAGTGTAGTATGTGATGAAAAATGTGTCATAGTGTAGTATGTGATGAAAAATGTGTCATAGTATAGTATGTCATGAAAAATGTGTCATACTATAGTATGTCGTCAAAAACACGTCATAGTGTAGTATGTGATGAAAAATGTGTCATAGTGTAGTATGTGATGAAAAATGTGTCATAGTATAGTATGTCATGAAAAATGTGTCATACTATAGTATGTCGTCAAAAACACGTCATAGTGTAGTATGTGATGAAAAATGTGTCATAGTATAGTATGTGATGAAAAATGTGTCATAGTATAGTATGTGATGAAAAACACGTCATAGTATAGTATGTCATGAAAAATGGGTCATAGTATAGTATGTGATGAAAAATGTGTCATAGTATATATAGTATGTGATAAAAAACGTATGTCGTCATATGTACATGTGTACATACATAGCTTTTCACTCATGCACCTTTTCTCGAGCGTTAATTGTCTAATTACTATAGAAGAAACAGGCCTGCACTGCTGACCAGGTACAAAAATGCATTAAGTCCAATATTATAATAATGTGCAATATTTATATATACACCTAAAGACAGGGTATATCTTGTATAATAGGTGGTTATAAGGCTGATGTGTGGATAAAATGCCAAACAAAATGAAACTTTGCTATTTAAATACATACAAAGGCGAAAAACATTTTATTTTTTAAAATCAAAGGCCACATTCGAAGTCTAATACCACAGCTTCTAATGCACCAACATAACTATTGAAATCATGTGAAAGTCAACAAATCCCATAAGTAACAATAAGTCGGTTTTACATCGGCTTTCTACCTTGAAAAATGAGGTAATTATAGATGTTAAAACTTTGGCCAAAAGCCCAATTTCTGTAAATGCACCACAAACGTGAAAACTTGGAATGTTTGCATCTTCAAAACTATTAATGGAGGGCGGCTCAAATTTGGGATTAGTGCATAATGTTGATGGCTCATAGTCTGACAGGGCGCTTTGGTCAATTTCATATTAGCCACTTGTCGACAGCAATGTGCCACAACTAATGCAGATTTGATATCTTCTGCCATCTCGTTTGGCCATTAGATGGTGTGTGATGGTGCCACATTGTTTTGCTGGCGCTTGTGGCTCAACAGTAGATAAGTGGCTAATGTGAGGTTGAAGGAGGGGAATGACGATAGAAATCCCTAGAAATAAAACAAAACAACTGTACAGCGTATTGTATCATATTACCGTAAGTACACAAGCTAAGATACAACTCACTATATGCAGCATGGTTTTGTCCCGGAAACACTGAAAAATACATAGGCATATCTGTTGGCTTACAAAACTGCAGGTTGAGTGTGTCCATCACAGGCAGCTTTGGAAAAAACGCAATGAAAATATCAGTATAGATATATTTGGGCCTCGTGTACGAACCCATATACACACACACAATAAGTCTTCACACAAAGTTTGCTGCCACTGTGCCCTCGCAAAAACGCAACTAACACTGACTGACGGACGCACAAAGCCTACATCTGGTCACTTGGAGGTACAACGCAAACGGCGGTCGATGGCGGAGAAAGAGCATTGGACGAGCGGTGCTCCGTTCCTCGTCCGTGTGCCGCTTTTCTTCTCGCCGCTCGTGCACCAGCGCTTCCCCCGCTGACAGTTTAACACTCTCGCCGTCTGTGCCGGGTTCTCGTTAGGAATCCCTGTCGCTGTCGTCGCCCCCGTACATGTCCGCCAGTTTCTTAAACCGGGGGCCCCACTCGCTCAGGTAGTGGTAGTCCTGGTCCTCCTCTGTGGTCACCGACTCCAGTGAGCTGAGGGACTCTGCGACGGAGCCGTTGCCCTCGTAAGCGTAGGTGGCCAGAGAGTCGTAAGGCGGAGCCGTCGGGTCGCTGTCGTTGTCCTGGAGCCTCTGGTTGATAAAGTCTCTCACGTCCCCGTTATTGTCCCGCGTCGGGGGCAGCGCGGGCCGTCGGACAGGAGGGTAGAAGGTCTCCGGGACGATGTCCCTCCGCTGCTTGCTCTCCTCGATGGCCTCCGGGTTGCGCAGCGTGCCGATATCGAACGCCTGCGTGTCCTCCTCTCCGCCGCCTTCATCGTTGTAGCTCACGACGTTGTCCCTCACATCCTCCTTGGAGATGATCAGAGGCTCCTTCTTCCGCTGCCTCCTCAGGGCAGCGAACAGCACCACGATCACTGCGGAGAGAACAGAAACAAAGATGACAAATACGGGTTTGGCGACTTGTGCCATTGTTTCTTCGCTCCCTCTCCTTGATCTTAGGGCCAGTGTCCAGAGGGAACTGCTGCTGTTACACAGGTCATCTCTGATGTTCAGGGACTTTGTAGAACAGACTCAACTACCACAACAATACATTATGTATTTTTGCTCCTCAGGGCCACTTCTGCTCAAGATCACAAGGGCAAGTTATAGATATGAAGCTGACCCAACAGTCAGCTTCTCCACAGATGACTTCTATAGACACTGTCTCTGATTGTGTTTACTCTGAATAAAACAGATTCTAATTTGACTTTGGTGGAAAAGTTATTTTTGCAGGAATTTCAGGCTCGATGTTCCCTTTGCTATGTGAACATTATTTTAATGTGCTCTACGCAGACGAACTATGTAAAACCGTGGCTGCAGTAAATCCCAGTGTTTCTCTGACCCAGCTTAGCTGCTGTAGCTTTCTGCTGTTCATATCAGATTAGCGTGTCAGCTGTGGTCACTGGCAGATTCATCCACCCACAGGAAGTCATAAATCAAATTAAGGAGTGAAACACAAAACTGCCTTTTTAGCCGCTGTATTTAAGACTCTGCAGCTCAAATCTAATTTCATGCGAGCGGATGAAGCCTGAATTGAAAAATAAATGTTGGTGTGGCTGAGGTGCACTTTGGGTTTTTTGTTTGCAACACTCACTGAGCAGAATGATGACACACAGAAGGATGGCCACCAGCGCCCCCGTGCTCAGGCCGGCCCGCGCCGTGAGCGCCTCGGCGTTGCACAGCTTCATGTTGCCCTCGCGGTCGCAGGTGCACACCCTGATGGTCAGCGTGTTGGTGCTGCTTTGCATCGGGAAGTCGCCGTCAGAAATGACCACGGGCACGTGGTAGATGCTCTTCTGTAGACTGTTGTAGCTGTTCCTCCGTGTTAATATCCAGGCCGTGTTGTCTGAAAACAGACGATCAGGTTTAGTAAATGGTCTTTAGTTCCTCGTAGACAAGTGTCTGGACCGTCGCTACCTTTGTTATCACGAACGGAGAAGTTCGCCTTCCCAGCGGCTTCCTGTGCTAGACTGAAGAAGAAGCGGTGTCCTCCTGGAGGCTCGTCAGGGTCTGTGGCGCTCACGGTTTGTATCCTCTGAAACCAGGAACGAGAGAGAGACCAAGTCAGCATCTGGCATCCGACTGTGGAGAACTATTCAATGAATCAGTGTGTTCAGCATTTCTAGTCACATTAACCTACTGGATAAACATAACGTTTAATAAATGTGTCTATTTTTGTTTTAATAATCACAATCGAGGTAATTAAATTAATTATAAGACCATTGTTCACTCATCCAGTCTATTAGATGCTGTAGTAAGCTGTGAAACAAGCTTCACCCAACCAGTGACTCTACAGAAGTAGCTCTTTCTGTCTAAACATGAAGTAGTGTAATGGTATAAGCTGTCAAGTGGGTCAACACTAGCTGTAAACCATCTAATTAGCCAATGTAGCAACAGTACAAGCTTGTTACAGGGTGGAAGTAGCAGCTGCTTTGCTCTGCAACCCAACCGGTAATTAAGGTTAAGGGCGTAGTTTGTCTTCACTGGAGTTTATCCAGACAAAAGGAAACCAGCATTAAATCGCTTCCAGTATGGTGACGCTACCATATTTATATTTATCCTACTGGAGTAAGTGACGCGAGTGTTTCTTCCGCCACCACAGTGTGTTAGACACCACTGAATCTGACGAGCCGACACTCGGGTCGTCACCATCTCTGTGAACCCAGACGAGGGCTACGTGAGAACACTTGGTTCAGATCTGAGTGCGATGTGAAATTTGACAAGTGATACTGAAGCTGAGGACTGTGGGAGTTTATGTGTCACATCATTTGGAAACTGAGGAGCTGAGAAGTCAACTGCAAGATGCCAATGTTGCAAATGCAGCAGTTTCACTTTCAGTCGAATAAGTTTGAAGGGACACGTCGGTTCCCGTTACCAACCTGATTCGCTTTCGCGTTCTCGCACACAAAGGTCTCGTAATTGGTGGCGAACGTTGGGGTGTTGTCGTTGACGTCCAGCACCTTGATGTAAACCGGCACGCGACTGATCTGCCGCGGGTTGTCTGGGAAGCAGAGGACACACGTCACTGACGCATTCAACCGTCTTTGATGAAAGACACAATTTGGCAGTAAACATTTTGTTTTAATTACACTACATCAGATAATAGCACAGATGAATAAAGCAGACTGGGAGGTTGCACTTAGCTCCTCACACCATTCGTTCACTGTGGGCGGTTTCCACGTCATGTTTGTTTGCTAAGCTCCTGTAATGGAGCTGATCACTTCCTGGAGATGCTGCCCTTTGGCCTCCTCAAGAATTCTACCAACATCTCCCTGCAGCCAGTGAGAACATTTGAAACTCTAACATCTAATAAATTTAGGAATGGCTGTGTCACTTTTCCTCTGCACAGGCCCTGACGCCTGAACGCGACTCAGGGTGGGGAACAAACACCAGCGGTCAATACCAGCTGAACCGGAGCTGTTTGGATCTCGTACTCTACAAAATCCACTCTTAACTTCAACAAACAACATTCTGAGGTTATTGCCGTTCACACAATTCCATTTATCTGGCAGAATAAGGGTTAAAGGAGGAGTCTGCTGCACTTACTGAACTCTGTGGCGATGACGGAAATGTTGTGCCAGGCGTGCTCCTCTCTGTCCAGCTCCCTGAGGATGAACACTGACCCGTTGCCTGCATGGACGTTGAACACTCTGTCCATGTCTGTGCGTCGATCAATAGAGTACCTGCGCAGAAACACACACGGGCCTTTAACTGACAGGAAGGTGCGCTGGGTTCGGGTACAGTCGCATTCGCAGGTGGGTCTTGGTTAAAATGAGTCTGAATAAAGCCTCATTTCCTTTCTGTGCTATTCATGTCATGACAAACACGTAGATTAATTTCAGCGTCGATATAAACAGTGTTTATCCCTCAGACAAAAATGTTTCCACCTGCACAAAGGAGTCAAACTACACGAGCTAATTAACAGCCTGTAACATTTTTAGACTTGCTTAAAGGTTCAGTTCATATCACCCACAAAGAAAAGAACATTTCTGTTAACCTTTGTGATATGTGCAAAAAACAAAAACCTTAAAACTCACTGGCCCTGCGTCACACCGGCATCCAAACCAGGACTGGGAATGAAGTCACACCTCAAACAAAACTCCTGTGAAAATTAGCAGCTCATTTCCTCCCAACAGTTGAAGGATCCACTTCTGGCTGGATTACAGAGCAGTCAGGCGGGTACGAACAGAACCAGCACATCCAGCTGAGCCGCGGATGTGTTGAAGGCATTCTTGAACATACTACACTTTCTTTCCACTAACGGTCCGGAACCGTCTGTCCTGCGGTGATGACGGATTTATGCCAGGGTCTGAAGTCACACGCTCACCCACGGAGGCGAGAGCCAACAGGTTATCCAGTCGTGTTGTTTTTCTCTGCCTCCCAGACTACTGTGATACATCAGTGTGATTAATGGAGTAGCAGGCATCAGTAGGGCCGGCGTAAGAGGAAGGAGACCCCTGAGGGAGACTATGAACCAGAGCTCTCAATGCACCAGCGCACCGCTCTCCTCCCCCTCGCCTCCTCCTGCATCAACCATTTTAGCGTCTTTATCTAAACTCTCTCTCCTCATCTCCCGCCTGCCTCTCCTCCACTCGGTGCGACAGTAACTCTAAACTCGTTAAATCTGCGTCGGCTTTACTAATTGCTTTTCTAATATTCCCAATAATTCAGCTGGCTGGGCCTAACCCTTCCCCTCATTAATGTCAGGGAGATAACGGCCCGCCTCGTCCTGACCGGGCATCCAAAGTGCTGCTCTCAGCATGCAGGCAGCTGCTGGATGGAAGTCCGTGCAGAAGGACACGCAGGGCTACAGAAACGTTAGTGATCCTCTCTCCTCACCGCAGCATTTCCAGGAGACATTCTTTAAGGACAAGAGTCACTGGGCATCTAGTATCGATTTGGGGATTTGTGGAGCAAGGTGTCCGGTTTGACCTGAGATAAATATAGAGCGCGGCTTACGAGAGGAAAGACCTTCTAGTTGCACGCAAATCATTGTTTCAGTCGTTAGCGAGCTGAGAAATGATACAGACGCATCTTTAAAACGTTCAGTGAAGCTCTGGCGCTTTCGGTGGTTTTCTGATGAATCGCAGCAGATTTGTCTGTGTTTAACGCTTTCTTCAGCACATTCACAGTGAGGTCACAAGAGGAAACGGAAGGATAAATGATAACAGATCCTAATTTCAGCCCAAGAAGCCAAAAGTGCTCGGTAGAGGCCTTCGGAGTAATTCCAAATGCCTTTTGAGAAGCAAACATACCCAGGACCATAAATAAACCTTTTCTCCTGAAACACTACAACTTGCTACGTGTACCTCAGCTCTTTCTTGCCTAACATTAGCTGTTAGCTCTCTCTCTACTGTAGAACGCTGCCTCCTCCGAACCAAAGGACATGAAGGGTTTTAGTCGCTGCCTAAACGGTTATAAGACTCATTACAGGACTAACGTGATCAGTTGTCAACGGCAAAGCTGAGCTGAATATCAGCCGTAATAGAGGGAAAGGCTGACTTTTACTAGGGCGGCACGGTGGTGTGGTGGTTAGCGCTGTCGCCTCACAGCAAGAAGGTCCCGGGTTTGATTCCCGGAGGCGACCGGGGGCCTTTCTGTGTGGAGTTTGCATGTTCTCCCCGTGTCTGCGTGGGTTTTCTCCGGGGTCTCCGGTTTCCTCCCACAGTCAAAAGACATGCAGTTAGGTCAATTGGTTGGATGCGTAAATTGCCCATAGGTGTGAGTGTGTGTATGACTGTGATTGTGTGTCTATATATGTGGCCCTGCGATGGACTGGCGATCTGTCCAGGGTGTACCCTGCCTCTCGCCCAAAGCCAGCTGGGATAGGCTCCAGCACGCCCGCGACCCCTTCGGGGAAAAAGCGGAAGAAGATGGATGGATGGATGGATGGCTGACTTTTACTAGCGGTGGTGTGAACGTGTCACTGTGAGCCTGTGAGACGTCTGTAGAGCTACTTGCATAAACGTGCACCTGTCTGCGCGTGCGAGCTAATAAAGCCGATCCTCTCCGGCTGATGCCAAGCAGGCCCCAGGCTTCCCAGCCCTCCCCCTCTGCGGCTGCATGGCTTTAAATGCCACGGGGTAGCTACCTCCTTGATGATGGGCGATAAAAGAGAATGATATCGTATTTGACACCTGCAATAAAGCGGTGGAACTTCAACCTTGAGAGCCAACTCCCTCAGTACATCATAAAAATGAAAAAGTCTCAGAGACTGTGTCAGAGGTGCCGCTCGACACCCCGCTGCCATCACTCCCATTTAGTGGAAAGCTTCCTTTTTGTATCGAGTACATTTAGTCAAATGTCACTGACGAGCAGCTCAGATCCATCTACAACCTCGAGGAGAATGTCAACAATTTCTGGAAAATTAACTGATACAAAACATCAAACTAAAGCAGCTGTGAATGTTTATTTCCTGCGTACCTGACGAGGCTGCTCTTGTCGTCCGGGTCCGTGGCGCTGACGGAGCCGATGACGGTGTTCTTAGCCGCGTCCTCCTTGACCTCCATGACGTAGCTGGGGCGCTCGAACACCGGCGGCTCGTCCACGTCCTCCACCACGATCTTGATGGTGGCCTCGTCCCTGAAGGGGCCCACGGAGAGGAAGCGAGGGTTGAGGTGGGCGTTTTCCACCTGGACGCGGAGACTGTACTGACGCTTCTTCTCAAAGTCCAGAGGCTGCAAAACAAAAGCAGAGACTGTAATGAGAACTGTAACTTTCCTTTTGCTCCTTCTTCCCTTAATATTTACTTTTAAACATCTGCATGCAGCTGCACATTCAGCTGATGAAACTAATCTCCATCCGGAGCATCCTGCCACATTTAATTTGGGGTCAGATCGGGCTTGTATTCGTTAAACTGACTCTTTTTGCAGCGCGTCGTCTAATGAGCCTGTGAAGGCGCTCGGTCTTGTTCAAGGACACTGACAAGATTGTTGATGGGTACACATGAGCTGCTGGCTCTTTGGACATGCAAAAAACATGTTAAGGCAACAAATCTGCTTGGTTGGTGACTAGTATTTTAAGCCGACTTTTTGTTTGGCCAGACACATTTTTAATCAGCTCCTCCAACTTGATTTCCTGATCTCATTCCTACGTTTCGCGAAACAATCAATCACAGTTGCCGCTCAGTGTTTGCCTGGTGACATCTGTTCATCGCTTTTGTTTTTCTCGTTAAATGAACAGATCAGTTCGTCAGATTAGTATATGAACGAAAGAAAATCTGCTTGTGGCGCGTCAGACTTTGTTGAGGTGGTTTTTATCGTTTCGCTTTATGATGGAAAACAAATTGGGATGCAGAGCGTCACAAGGCTACACGCTTGGTAAAAACAATAATGGTTATAAAATGTGTACTCCTCAACCTAAACAAGCGAAAAGCATCCAACCTCCTCCTCAGCATTTAAATCTACTCGTAGGTTTCCTGTAGACTGTGCAAAGCGTTGCTGAGGGGTCTGAACTCGACCAGTGGGTCTTACCTCACCATTTAATGATAGAGAGCACAGGGCTGCACGTAGGCATTGATTTTAATCGCAACCTTTTGCACACGCCGACATTGTGATTATTGGTGCAACACAAATTTTGGGTAAATAACAGATAAATATTTACAGGAAACAAGAGCTCAGGCTTTTGTTTTGTGGCTTTTGCAGGTCAGTAATCCCACGTTGTATTTACAGGACCTTCTCCGTAGCTTCTTAAAAAGCAGCTTTGTTATTTTTTATGCATGATCCCCTATAATCCAGCATCTACTGCACACTGCTCTTATATCCTGTAATTTATGGACGTGGGGGATGATTAGTGGGCTGATTCCTGCTGCTGTTTTCTGTCACTGTGCATTTTAGTTGTCTGCTTTTGCTTTTATGTTCCTTGCTGGCTGCCTACTGTACATATGAAAGGCTGTTCGCCCCGTGATCACTGGAAACAGCGAATGAAAGGCTTGAGAAACCCAGATGGAACGAGCCCCTTTGTGAACACATGAATGACAATAAAATATGACTCATTGATTTTTTTTGTCGTTTGGTGTTAAGGCAGAGGGGAGACCGCACGTCAGCGGGAGGAATATGCTGCTTTGAAGGGCCGCTACAAGCCGAGGTGGGACACACTCCCTCTTGACAAGCCCATTTAATTAGAAGGTTCAGAATTAGGGCACGCGCCTCCCCTTCACTCACTACAGCACTCACAGCTACAAAAGGCAATTATGTCATCTTCCACTTAATGGTGGCATGATGGAAGCCATCGATCGAAGTCTGCGGAGGGGGCGCTTGATAAGGCTACTGCCAGATTCTGTTGAATACATCAGGAGCAGACCACAGCGTCCGGCGAATGCTGCGATCCATACCCAGCGTCGATATTCCTGCCGTGGGCTGAGCTCACTCACAGCACATGTGCTGTACTGGGCGAGTTGGACTCTAATGACTCGACCTCGACAGCATATGGAAATAAAGTTTCGGCTTCATCGTGTTCACTGTGTTGTTTCGTCCTTTGCGTTAGAACGAGGTGGAAGAGTTTTGTTGGACAGAACGAGGTCGTGAATTCTGAACACAAACTCAAATCACAGATGCAGTACCTGTCTGTTCAACATATTATTGTGTCCTGAATCCAAACCTCAAACCAAATAAAGTCCCCTGTCCTCAAACAGCAGCCGATCAATTTTAGATTGTGCTTAACACGGAAGGATGTAACTTCTCTCACTTTTTATCACGTGCACACATGGTTTCTACATGAGGCCTTTAGTCTGAAACCTCGTCCCATCTCTGTTCAGCCGACAAACTGCCCCTGACCTTCCTCAGCACGATGACGCCCTCCTGCGTGGTCCTGTTGGTGACGATGTCAAACATCCCCGGCCCGTCGCTCCCGATGACCCTGTAGTCCATCTCTGCGTTCTCCCCTATGTCGGCGTCCAGGGCTCGGATGGCTCCCACCTCAGACCCGAGCTCCTGCGTCTCGGGGACTCTGAACTCGTACAGAGCTGCAGGGAACAGGGAAACATTTCATCTTCGTGATTAGATGGAAAAAACGGTCGATCAGGGCAACATGGTAAAGACGAAGTAGGAAAACACTGGAGAAATAAAAGGCTCTGAGTGTGCGAGCAGGTCCGTACAAATCAAGGTTTATTTTCCTTTATATTGCTTTTCGTGTCCATTATTTTCACGCAAATGCAAAGGATTTAGTCGAATCAATGCTTCTGTTAGGATCTCATGAAAACTAAAAGGCTAATCGAGGAGCGTTAACACCCTAAGACGATTCATTTACCAAGACACGGGGGGAGAACGAAACAACGCAGCCCCCGACACCCGACAAGTGTATTAACCGGAGTATTTCTTTATGACCCTGTTAGCGAAAGAAGAAAGACTGTAAGTGGGTGAGTCAGAGAGCAGGAATTGAAGAGAGCAGGTCAGGGAGAGAGTGAGTCAGAGCCAATCAGAGAGCAGCGATACAAGAGGCAGCCGGGGAGGCAGAGAGTGTGAAAAGCAGGAGCTGAGTGCGAGATTTAGTGCTGCAACGTTTGTAGATCAGCTGCGGAGCCGACATTTCATATGCGGTAAAACATTTCTCATTTCCCCAACACGCTTGGCCTTTCCTCTTAATTTGCTACAAGCGTTATTGACACACAACTCGAAGTTTAGGCTGTAACATAAATTCTGGGCCAATTTGCTCAGCATAAATTAACCACTTCCTCCTTTTTTTTACTCAATTCAGAAAGATGACTTCCTGGTTTTGAGGCGGAGATAAATTGATGGCTGCCTGTCGGCCTCGGCTGCATCTCGTATGCTTAAATAAATAGCTGGACTGGGGGAGGCAGCGGCGTGATATACACACAGCCTGCGGAGACAAACAGCACTGACACGCTAATAAAACATGCTGACACTGTTTTGGCAACGCCTGAGTCGGCAGGTCTCCGACACTTGCCTCCGACACACACACACACACACACACACAGACACACACACACACAGACTGAGCACCACGAGGAGGTTTCCCTAGGCTAACAGGTATTTAGCATTGGGTGGAAAAGAAGAGGCATCACTCCGGCAGACAACAATGATATCGCTTCCTGACACTCTGCCTCCTCTGGGTGTCCCATTACAATATCTCTTCCTCCTTCTCTCCCTCCTTCAGTCCAACCCTGTGTCTTGTCTTCCTCTCTCTCTATCACAGGCTGTCTGTCTTTAGTCGCCCTCTTTCTTCCTCTATCTTCCCCTCCTGTCACCTCCTCCATCCCCGTCGTATCCATCTCCCTCCCGTCCTCATCCACTGCCGCTGAAGCTGAGATGACGGCGTTCGTCTCCCACCTCCTCCCCCACAGCTGGTGGGAGGAAGCGGTGATGAATGAGGGGACGGTGGGAGTTTCGCGCTTCTGCGTCGCCTACTGTAAAGAGCGTGGTGGCGGGTGGGGGGAGGTGGATTAGACGACACCGGTAATCTGTCTGTTTGATCTGGATAAACGAGAGGAAGGGGGTGGGAGAAGGAAACGCGTGAAGCTGAAAGAATAAAAGGAGGACTGATGACTGACGAGGGGGGTGACAAATAAATGCACCGAGGAGAGGTTTGCGCTCTAAATTGAGAACATTGGTTTTATGGAGTAAAAAGCGGCGGCGGAAAGACTTAACAGTGGGTGATAGACAAAGACAGAAGACGAGCAGCGAGATAAAACCCAGCGAATGTACTCTCTTCATTTAATGGGGATTACAGGGCCGATCTGATGCACTTTGCAGGACCCTTCGCTCTGTCATATGGCTCTATATTTAATTATTCGCTGCCTTTAAGAGGCACAAAACCCAGAGCTCCCTGCAATAATCCAAATTCATTTTGAAACCGACACCAGATGGGGGCTGCCCGTCTGCCACCGTCGGCTCTGCGTGTACTCACTCTTGGTGAAGCGCGGCGGGTTGTCGTTGACGTCGGACAGGGTGATGCTGACCGTCGTGGTTCCGGAGAGGCCGCCCATCTGTCCGGCCATGTCTTTAGCCTGGATCACGACCTGGTAGTTTTCCTTGACTTCCCGGTCCATTCCAGGCAGGGCCGTCTTGATGAGGCCTGAGGAGAAAGACAGATTTACCCAGATGAGTCGCTGGAAACGGCCGTTCATTCAGCCCATTCAAGCTCATCCAGTAAGCGACACAAAAGACTCTTCGCTTTCGGTTTTTATTATGTGCCATTTCATTAAATTAAAAAAGAAACGAATCCATCAGTAATTGGAAAAGCCATTTGCAGTGTAAAAACTGAAGCGCTCAACCACTTCTGCTGCTCATTTGCCATTTTTCTCTTCACGTTCTGTAACTGAAAGCATTTTATGAGGGGCGCTCAGCTCGAGAGGACCTTGTGACCTTGTTGACCCTTTCGCCAATCACAAAAAGAGCAGCACTCCGGAGCAGCAAACTTTTATATATGTGGAAATACAAAGTATCAGTTTGAACCTTAAAAATCCTCTAAAAACTGCAAGCGATGGCTCGATTACGCTGAAATTAGTTTATTTTAGAACGTAGAGCTGGTTTTGGAGGCCGCTCTGAAAAACATTAACAGCAGCAACACACAAAAGAAACCTCATAAACAACACGGTGGAGGCAAATGGCCGCCCACCCTGAGCCTGGTTCTGCTGCCTGGTGCTCGTAGCAGTAGAATTAAACTAAACTGACATGTACATGACACTGTACATCCAGTTATACACACTGTGCAATAGTACAGTGCAATTATAAATAGCTGTGAAGTCATGTATTAATACCTGCTTTCAGTCACTTTTCAAGGACACATACGGACAATTCTGTCAACATTGTGTTTCAGCTGAGTTTCTGCTGCTTTTCACCTAATCATCAACTGAATTTATCCCTTTTTTTAATCTTGACAAAGCAAGATATCGTTGACCTTGGACTCTGGGAAAGGGAGACGCGCATTTTAATATTGCCTTTTAGACTAAATGACACCTGGTTCATCTCTGCTAATGGCTTCAGCATAAAGAGTGGGAGCAGCTCCGATTCATTATTAATGTAACCTACAGCTCGGCAGTGACTCATCCTTTAAACGGGACGAGTCACACTGTCCAGCTGAAACGTACATTTAAAAAAAGCGTTGCCTGTATAGAAATGTAATTCATTTTTTTGCATCACCAGGTCGGATAATTAAAAACTTTTTCACTGCAAGGTCAGTTGCGCTGCTCGGTATTTGCAGCGCGGAGCTCAGCGGCCGCCCAGGAGAACAATTTCAGTGTCTGTGTTCTGATGATTTAACTGGTAAGTGGACCAAAGGACCAATCTACTAAAAAACCACAGCGCACTCCTTTAATTCTCCAAGTGTAGCATTCACATCCAAATGCATCCGGCATCATTTATCCTCTCCCTCCTTGGAATTAAGGCTCCGTTAATGTTGGGCCTTTTCAAGTGCCGCTGCGGTTGCTCACTTCTCTGCTCCGACGCGTCAGATCTCTAGTTTGGAGTCAGGACAGACACCGAGTGAAGCGGTAATTGGCAGCGCATTCAAAAAGGTGCGCTCCATCTCCCATCAGAGCCGCTCTTAAATCCTGTCTGCTGTAACACGCTTGAATTTGAAGCCTCATAAAAGAGAAGCAGGTGAGAAGCGGCGCAGGGAGGGAGGGGGGAGAACAGAGATGAAAAAAGCCCAATTTCAACCCTAAATAAACTGCTTTGACAAACTTCAGTCTGAGCGGATGATTCGCCGCATATCAAACCACCAGGAAGAGGGAGAGGCTGACGTGGCGTCAGATCACACTGGTCCACGCTGTTCAAAGGCCCCTTAAACTTGCTCTCGTCTTCCTCGCGCGCGTCACACGGCAAAAACACAACGTAGGCAGGATGCGGCGTCGTTTCCATTTCATCTGACGACGAGCGACTCGTCTCACGGGCAACAAGCTGCTGGAAGCGAAGCGAGAGCAGCATCGCCCTATATCTCTGTCTACCTTTGTTGGAGCTTAATGAGTGCAACACACACAGAGGAGAGCAGAAACAAATCCCGCTTATAATGTGATGTCCAGGCATGTCTCTGTGTAAGCGGGAATGTCAGCTTACACACCACGTGGGATAAACCATATTACTGTTAATCCCTCCACTAATCTGCAAATGGCTTCTTTTGTCGTTTCCCCTTTTGTTTAACCAAAAAAAGAAAAAAAGACATGAGCCGGATGTGTTCCAAAGCGCACATTAATGATTAAAACTAGCAAGAGGCTAGATTTTGGGGCTGGTGATTTGTCACTCTGCTACAAATCCCCCCTTCGCCAGTCAGCCTGCGAGAGGAGCCAGGCGTGTTGTTATTTTTGGTTCGGATAAAGGGAAATTTCCAGCATTCCAGGAGTTATTTAGTGATAAATTGTTTTAATTTCCTCTGCGGGTGAAGCCCGGCTCGCCTCCACTAGTAATTTGTTACGTTTCCCAGAGCGGCCAGCGTAACACACTGTTGGAGGAGAAGTTAAGCGGCGTCTTCAGGAGTGCGAGCAGACTTCCTGCCTGCTCCAGCGAGCCTACACGTCTGTTCCGTGTTAGATTCCTCCTCGTCTAAGCGTAAAGGTTTGCAGCAAAGTGATGACTGTGCAAAAATAGGCCTCTGCCCTTTGATTCTGGACGACCAACATCAAAATGCTGTGTTTGCTTTGATCCTGTAGATGCATTTCTGCTAAAAGAATTAATCATATCTGAGCTGAGAATATTTCAGTGCTGCAAAGAAAAAATAGAAAAAAGAAATCCCCTCTAGTTTCATGAATGTAGAAAAAAGTAGATTTTGATCTGTTTCCTGAGCTGAAATGTCTGAATGTGGTAAAAGTTGAAACCAGCTCTCGAGTGATTCAGTAAGAAACAGGCGATAACTTCCTTCTCCTGGATACAAATCAAGTCTTTGTAGCGTCCTGTCTTTGAAGGAAATCATTTTTCAGACTGTTATTCAGAACAGACAGAGATTTGACAGTTTTTTTGCAGGGTACCTGTAATGTAACAGTGACTGAAGGAGAGAACAGAAGGTAGACAGCAACACACAAGGCTTTCAGAGTCGCGTGGCACTGACCGGTCTCTGGGTCCACGGAGAAGTACGGCTGCCCCTCCAGGATGCTGTACACCACCCTGGCGCTGTTCCCGTACGTGGCGTCGTCGGCGTCCGTGGCCGTCACCTGAATCACAGAGGTGCCTGCGAGAGGAAGAGTCACGGCGACGGTTTAGATCAACTCTTCAATACTGCTGAAAAGTGCCTGCTGGATAATTGGCTGAGCTGATGCAGCTTCTGATGAGGTGTCGGATCCTCTTTTAATCACGCGGACTGTGACGGATCATTTCTGTCCCTTTGCATTACCCGAACCAATCTTTGCTCCTCGGCCACTTATACCCGTATACGTGATTGATTTTAGCAGAGATCGATAAGTCCTAATGTATTTTCTAAGTATATCTCTCTAAGCATACAAGCAGCACCGATACCAGCTATTTGCAAACCCCAAGAAACCTATTAGTGTATCTAGTGTGTCTAAGAAGCCAAATATCTGATAGCAGGCGAACGACTGTGATCCATTTTCTCTTCCAGAGAGGCTGAAGCCCTATTTCAGTAGAACAAAGGGAAACGGTTAGCCAAGTGCTACCTCCCAAATGGCGCCTTCCGGGGCCAAGTGTTGCCTCATTAAATGCAGAAGAAAATTAATTGAGTAGAAATATTTAATGGCAAAGTGGTATAAATATAGAATTGTGTGATACAATGGGATAACGACCCCATGAAACTTCACTAATTTGGTGTCAGCGGAGATCTGTGAGCGCGGGAGGAGTTTCCCTCCTTTGAAATCGATGTGATTTGTAAGGATGAAGGATGCTGCAGATAAAAACTGGAGCGAAGAGCCAGAGAAGGAGCACGGTTTTCTGATTTGGTCTAAGTGACAGTTCGGGAGGATTCCTGAGCAAGTTCACCGAACCTTGATCACTAATACCTTTAACTAGGGAATTAGACTCACAGAGGCTTTTCTGACATGGCGGCTTTTAGAAAATATCACTGATCCACAACAGCCACCTCATTGCCGACTTTGAGCTTTTGAGAGAAGAATTTTCTGACAAACAAGTCAGACATAATCACAGTTTTTTGTGCAGAGGGACTAAATTACCTCGACTGTAATCATTCAGTTGTCAAAGAAGACGCATCAAAGTCATCCCTGACTGAGCGTGCGGGAGAGAAGACTAATAAAACTCCAAGTGTATGTCATATTTAAAGGGCCAGTGTCTTGACGCAGTCGCTCGTGAACACATGCTCTGCCAAGCGCTGACATCACACCTTGGTTGTTGCCATGGGCACCCACGCTGCCCTCAGATAAGTGCCGGCCACTCTCTCGGGGTCGCTGAACCAAGTGACAGCTCTGTCACATGTCTGGGCTACAGGAGCGATGTCCCTCAGTCCCCGAAGCAGCAGAGGCAGCACAACAGTTCACGCCATGTTTCCATGCAAGCATCGATTGGGAGCCTTTTCCTATCATCTGTCTATCAGCAGGGGAAGAGGCCACTGTGCACTTTCAGGCTGGGAGCAGAGAATTAAAGTTTGACCGAAGAGTAAGCAACAACACAAACACAGTCGCTGCTGCTGTACACTACACAAAGTTTAGAAGGAGAACTCAGCATTATTTGCTGCTGACAATACCGGTAATTAAATTAAACTTAATGAGATACGATACTGCATTTGAAAGATTATCTCCACCAGTGCTGTCACAAGGACGCCTCGCGTTGTTTATCCTCTGGTCATAAAACAGCTTCTAGTCTTCCTCGTTTAATTAGTGGTGTCCTCTTTGTGGACTCGACATCATTATTATGATTGATGAAGTCCCAATGAAGTAAGACTGGCGTTTTGAATCACAAGCCTTTTAATTCCGACCTCGCACGAATACGTTCACTCTTTCATGTGTGTCAACACTTAATCGTTGTCTGCTTTAAGATCAATAAACTTGGTTTAACACTCTGCTCCCACAAAGCTGCTGAACTATTATTACTGGCTTATTTATTCCTTTATTGTTTATTTTTATGTAATCGTTATCATTACATACAGACTGTTTATCAGAATGTTTGTGCAGAGGATGAATGTGGGAGAGACTTAAAGAATAGTTTCTTTTAAAATTTTTGATTTAATAAATCTAAGCAGCAGATTAATTCCATGTGCACTGAAAAAGTGGAGAAATTAGCACATTTCTAAATAATTTAACTACATTCCAAACACAACAGACGCTTCATTGACATCGACATGATTTTCTTTTATACTGGAAAGATTTAGGTCTAAATGAAAAAGCAATTTTTTTTATAATTAAAAACTCAATTCTTGTGCCTACATTCGTCTTTTTCTTTCCCGCAGCCTGACTTGGCTTTGTTTGCTGCCTGATCTTCCCACTGCCCCCTCAGCCCAACCAGTCAAAGCCGATGGCCTGGTTCACTGTTGCCGAGTGTTCCTTCCACCACCAGACTATGCCTCACTGCGTTGTCAACAGCTACCTACCGATGTCAGACATCTCGGGGACCCTGGCCATGTACGGGTCCTTGGTGAACCGCGGCTCGTTGTCGTTGATGTCGTGGATCTTGATGATGAATTCGGACTCCCCTTCCAGCGCTTCGTTGGTGAAGCGGTTGACGGCTTTGGCGTGGAGGATGTAGTAGGACTTCTCCTCCCGGTCCAGCCGCTTGGTGGCGTGGATGTCCCCGGACTTCTCGTCTATCCTGAAGAGGGTCCCCGCTCCCTCCCCCGTGAGGACGTACCTCACGCTTCCGTCTCCTTTGTCTGAATCGGAGTGAAGCTGTACGACACAAAAAAGGAAAACACAGTAAGGCATCATTTGGATTCCTGCAACATCAACTTCAACTGACAGTTTGTGGTGTTTTCATTTTAATAAATTTCCACTTTGCTGCTTTTTATCACTAATTGTTATAGCACAACAGCGACTGAAAGTTCGGTTAATGAAAGCTTTCACATCTGCTTAATTTGCTTTTATGAAGACCAAGTGTCAGGTAGCTCTTTCCAGGGACAGAAAAACATCTCCCAGGTAGCATGATCAGAAATAGCCACAGTCAGCTCATCTGCATAATGTGGAAAAAATAAAACATCAAAGCGCTGGCTGCAGGCTTTGATTGATGGCTGATCTCAGGGAAAGTGGAGAGCAAAAAAAAGCACTTTGTACCAAAGATGTCAACAAAAATGTAATTTCAAAGCACAATCACAGTTTTTCACTTAAGTCTTTCTGATACACGGCTCATATCAGCGATCTGACCAATCTGGGCCTTGGCAAAGAAACACTGACAGCTTTGATAAGAGTGTTTGGTGTTATTTAACAGATTCAGATCATCTTTAGTAAACTGTCACCGGCGATACACATTTGTGGCTTCACCTCATCTCTGTGAAACTCGCATCCTGCCAAGAAGAAAACCCACAGCAGCCGGAGCATTTCAAACAAAGCATCTACTGGTATCGTTACGCGCAGGTTGTCGTCGCGCTCGCTGTTGCTGCGGGGCCACGGTGGCATTTTCACAGAGCTGTAAAACAGAACGCCAGTGGGTCGCAGTCTGTGAAGTACCAGCATGAGTGCGTGCACGCCTGCCAATCCCTGATGGATCAGCAACATGACCGACACGCCAGAGGACCACCAGAGTCCACTTGTCTCCTCATTAGTATTTGTGTCCCTTCCTATCTCCTGTTTAATTTTTTTTCCTGCATGAACAGCAGCTTAGCATGCTCTGACATTTTAATTCCACCACCAAATCCGCCCCCCCAACATATTTATCTCAGAGAACTCATCAAAAGCTTGTCCAGTCGTTTCCCCTCCCACTGCCTCCCTGCTTTGCTTACTCCTCTTCCCCCCTTTAATAACCGAGGACATGGTAATAATTGCAAGGGGAGGTAAAGGGCAACAGGAGGGCACATGTTTGCAGACATGGGCACACACGTGAAGTGCAAACTGAGGCAAAGCGCTAGGACATCTGTCATGGATGCTTTTTTGACTGACGAATCGGTGAGGGCGTTCGAGTCGGGCGGTCATGACACGGCTTCCTTTTCGAGGCCGGTCGTCCAGCCGGCAACTCTGAGGGGGACAGGTCGCTGGGGGAAGATGGGACATTGTGCATGACAGCATGTTGCAAAATCTCATTTTCTCATATTAAAAAAGCTTTTCATCCCAGGTGCTCACAAGCTTTACTTAATCACGTCGTTTTAACAGGGCAGAGCTGGCACGTGTGCGGTGAACAGCTTTGTGGATTAGCATCTTTAACACTGTTTTGTTCGCCTGGTTAAAAAAGCATTTTTATTCATTTTGCCTGATTGTTGAGCCAGTGGAGTGTGTTGCTGAATTCTAGCGCCCTTGGATTAGGATCGAGACGAGTAATGTTTCTTTTACCCACTTGAATTTTGGTCAAAACAAGGCTTTTTTTTTTTCTCTCGTTGCTTATTCTGTCTAACCAAGCCAGGAGAATATCCTGCAGATTTTTATTTGTTTTCTGTTCGGCTTTACAGTACGTGCTCCCAAACAGAGACTCAGTTGGCTGAAAACAATCCACTTCAACATTATTATCTTTCTCCTGCTGTTATAGCTGCAATGTCCTTTTCTCTGATTGTCTATCAAGCTGCCTATCTCTGCCGGCACGACATTTCAGTTAATAACTATCGAGTCCTCTGCCTTCGACTGAGATGTGAGATAGACAGTGTGACATACGCTGCGTCGGCTGTCATTTCTATGGAAACAGAAGGATCCTGTGGTTCTGAAGAGGTTCCCCTCGCTCGCCTGAAGGATATTACGAGCCAGCTGAAAGTATCGAGCCCCAGCGCTCGCTGCAGTGACCCCCATCCCTCCCAGTTGCCCACCTTGCTGGTGAGGAGAATTTACTGCTGCCCTTCTACTCAAATTAAGAGGGGAGGGGGAAAAAACCCTCCTGGAAATCAATGTGGCAGCCCAACGTGCATTCACAATGGCCCTCGGATCAATTTATATCGAAAATACACTTAAACTGTCACAGGGGGAGAAAAGAAAGCCACATGTGCATTCAGTGTGGTCACCAAGATGCCCTGGCACATCAATAGCTAGCCTTTTCTCCCCTGCCCTCCTACGGTACCAAATCGTAAAAAAGGCAGAGAGCATGACGCTATATCCATTAACAGAGACTTTTGGTCTTTCCAAGAAAGAGGACACTTAAAAATCCTCTGACCATCTATAATAAGGCTTATTTTCCTAAAGAAATAGAGCAACATTAAGGAAAATATCCTTTTTTTGTATCAAAAGTTAAACTACAAAATCTATACTAGAGCTACCAAACACAAAGAGTGTGAAAAAGGAAAAACAGACTCCAAGCCAACAATCAAAGACCCAAACATTTGGGTCCAAACTGAAATGTGTATGTATGCAGTTATCTTAGCCTTAAAGAGTCTGGCTTAGTTTTTAAAATGAAATTAGCTCCAAGGCTTGCTAGCACTAGCACATTAAAAAGAGCTAAACCTAGCTTAAGCATCCTCAGCTGTAAAGAACAGCACACAGCAACGACTGAGCTCATCATACAATATATAAGAACGTCAGCAAAGCTAAAGTAGTGTTGTAATGTAGTTTAATGAAGTACTGAGAATGGTTTTACATACTACGCTAATGTAATGCAATGCATGCAAGCTAATGCTAGATCATGCTTCCTAACTCGAGCTAATGCTCGCTCATGCTGGCTAATGTGCGCTAATGCTAGATGCTGCTTCCTAACGCAAGCTAGTACTAGCTAATGCTTCGCTAACGGCCTCATGCTTGAGCTGCTACACGTCTACACTACTTCTCAGTGTTTCCTCTGTTCAAGTTTGCAACTTAAAGCAGTTTTACACAATAAAAATGCAACACACCTGATTAAAGCATTGGTTTATTTTGCCAGATTATTAAGTGAACATGTGGTTTCTGTTTAGACTACGTCGTAGCTTGATTTACCGTTGTGCAGGTACAGCGTCGCCATCTGGGCAAAAGATTGGAGAAGGGCTTATAAAGGGTTTAAATACCTTCAGCAGGCCGGACTGTACCAAGAGTCCGCTGCTCCAGGGGGGAGTGGGTTGGAACTGAAGGTCTGTTGTAGTTACTCTAAACCCTTTTTCACAGTTGAAAAACTTTCTATTCAATGTAGAAAATATTAAGGTGTTTGTTTAATACTTAACTTTGTCTGGTGTATATTATTAGTTTAATTAGTTTTTACAGTTTATCCCCTTGCCCCCTGACGCCCTGAACACACCCGAGCCAGGTAATGAGCAGTGGGAGGGGCAGAGCTACTGCTGCTGGCTCTGCCTGACCGTGAGATAACTGCTGTATTTAAGATAATAAAGAAAACTTGTGAAGTGAAATGGATTTCAGAGCACACTTGAAACGAGATGATTTGCATTGGAAGGAGGTTGAAAGAGCATGTTTTGATTTAATAAGGACTCAGCTACAGACAAACAGAACTTGAAAGGATTTTGTTTCACACAGTGTGAACAGAAACGGTTTTACTATCAATCTCATGCTATTTGTCACTTTCACTCAATTAGACTCCTCTGTTAAGTGATACTATAATGTTTGTAATAGTTGGCATTTTCCTCAGTAGAAGGTATTTATTTATATTCCTACTTCATCTCCCAGTCTGAAGTGGGCTGAGGAGTGAAGTGGTACTCATCAGACATCTGTGTGTAAGAACTTATAAGCGAGCTGTCTTTGTGAAATTAATCAGCTTCAAGTGCAGCAAATGTTAGTGCAGACTGGATCTGGTCGCCATTTGTTCTTCACTTGAGTTAGGCCAAAAGGATGGCACTGGAAATGAACTGCTAGGGCAATTAGCCAGTTAGCCTTTAAGGCCTTGTGTCCTGGCCTGTCGAGAACTGGCTGCCTTCTCTGTAGCCAGATGGTAGCCTCAGACTGTGCACAAAAATAGCCTGTCAAATGTGTGATGATGTGTAAACTTGAGAGATGCGGTCGGAGCTGCACAGACATGAAGGTGCAAATTAACATTCAGCACAAACATCAAGCCAACATACATGTCTGTGTGGTCAACATGTAACATCCTTTGTTCTGTGCCCCCACGCGTAATTCCCACCACGCTATCTTTTAATTATGGACACTTCTCCACAGTTTGTATTTACTTTGCCACAGGGCTGAGGATACAAATGAGGACACTGAGGTCATGTCCTCAGTGTTGCACAGAGAACTCAGGGTTTTTACAACCTGAGATGCGGTTTACAAATTTCATTTGAGCCTGATATTTATCTTAGACTTAATATCTTTAAACTGCAGGAAACATTCCCTCTTTTTTCGACGTGTAAAGCACAGCTGGTGCAAAAAAAAAAAAAAAACTATTTCAACTTGTTTTCAAAAGGATATTTCTTGAAAATCAATGTTTTCTTTGCAAAAGACATTTCATCAATCAAAATATCTCTGGAATGGAAAGAGTTGCATGGTGAGGTTTTTGCTATTTCCATGAAAGTTTTATGACTCAATTTAGAAAGAGATTAACAGATAAATTCAAGAGGCTTTTAGTAGTTAAAAACACTTTTGGCAAAAATTATAAGATAACATGCAAAAGCCTTAAATTCTTTGGTCCTGTTTTGATCAAACATTTGTTCATCTGGCTGCAGGGAGAACCTGGGGCACTGACCTCACTTTAAAAAATGTTGGCTACTGCCCTGCTTTGCTGTCATATTAATTTCCAACTTATTTGAAAGCAACCTGGCCAAAAAATTACTGGGATGCAGAGAAAAAGTCTGTTTGATTATAGGAAATGAATAAATCTCATCATGACATCACCAGCAGGTGTCTGAAACCATGGGCAGATGACAGCAGGACCCAAAAAAATGAGCAAGGTGCCATGTTAGTGCATCGCCGCTTTACTCTCGTCAGACAGATGTTTGCAGGGCTTCGTCGCTGCATGACCTCATCAGACCCTTTCCTCCAGCGCTCACGCTGTGAAGAAGAGCGTAATTGAAGACGCCTCCTCCCGGCTCGCGAGCAGGAACTTATCGCCTAATCAACAAATACTGCCAATGCCTGCTCCAGGTCGCCGCTGGGGACCGCAGGGGTTGCCATGGCGCGGGTACAGCCAAGCCTGTGCCATATTGCAAACTCCGCGCCTCTTTGCCAAGGTGAGCAGCTGGCAACGGGGGGGAGGCATGAACACAGACCCAAAATCACCCCACTCCCCACAAACAAACACACAAAATCCCTGCACCTTTCCACTCTGCTGCCATAAGATGCTCAGATCTCTCCCCCGGGTCGCCTCCGTCGTTGAGTCACAGCGCTGGGACGCTTCATATGTCTGTGTTCATCTGCCTCTTCTTGCCCTTCCGCTGAATTCCAGCCCATCACTGGAGGCTAGTGTTTGCAGGTGTGTTTGTACGCATGCATAGAACATTGCTCACTTGCTAGGGACTATTGAGGAGTCTGCCCACCAGGCCCAGAACCACTGGGGCCTATCAAGCGCTGTAAATACTTTATGAGATATGATAGTGCAGCACAAACACTCTCCAACCACAGGCCATTAACCATTTTCAGTGGATATGTGCCCTTTGGTAAAGTAAGAAATAATGAAATAAACAAACATGCTCTTTCCCCCAGTGACAGCCGGGGCCCTCCGAGGCCTGTGTGCAGCTCGCCTGCTAATGAGAGAGTGTGAGTCTCCTCCTGCAGGAAAAAAAGCAACCCCCCCCCCCCCCCAACAAGAAATCATTGGCCAAGATTAGCAAGATTAGCAGTCAACCAGCGCCCCAGCAAGACGCTGCTTTCCTCTCTCATCTCCATCGTTTGCCTTAATTTCTTCCCGTTTCCAGCTGCTTTTGTTACACTTGTTCAGGAAAGATTGCAATTTCATTTGTTAGCACTTCACAACTCAATAAAGTCGTCACAATAAGAGAAAGAGAAGAGAAAAAGAAGCAGCCGGGAGAGATTGAGTTTAGCAAATAACTGTAGATGGGATTTTTGTAATTCGAGTGCAGTTTCATCATTCTGTCTTTTACTGTGTGTCAAGAGCTGCTCCCTTGTTTATAATAACCTGCCATTGTGTTATTTCCAATTCATTTTTTTTCTCACCACAAACAAAAGTGGTTCTGTTCCACGCTGAGTTCTCCGGTTCGTCATGATGTCACACGCAACGACAAAACCCTTTCTTCTGGGTTTTGCGTAGTTTTAATTTTTTTCCTCTTGACGTTTTGTCTTTGTAAAAGTAAAATAACATGCGGCCTCCACCTGCGGATACAGATGGTGGCTTTCTACAATGAACCATGCGTTCAGCTCAAAAGCCGTTAATTCCCTTTAGGGCCTCATTCATCACTTGTACTTTATCTAGCAATTAACAAACAGTAATTGCAATCTGATAAGTTGCACGTACTGCGATCCAATGTGACAACCGACTGGTGAGCAGGCTGTGGTGGAAAGCGCCCAGCTGCATGTACTCAGAGGAAACAGCCAGCGCTCAGAGTCGCAGGTTGATGCCTTAATGGCTTCTCCAGGAGACGTGGCCTCTGGCTTAATGCACAGCACACTAACATAATCCATCCCTCATTCGCTATTAGTCCTCTTACCAGCGGAGAGGACGAGCGGCGCATCAATCACCGCTCTCTAAAGACAAAGTGGTGGGATCATGCCTTGCTCCTTACTTTTCATCTTCATTCACTCCGTTTCTTTTTTATTGTTCCTTCACGTTCTCGCTCGCCTCAGACCATAGCGGGTGTTGTAATCCTGTTAGACTGGGCCTGAAAGTCAACGCTCACTCAGGGAGGTTGTATGTTGCAGAATCTCATTTGGTTGGATGACTCTATCCTCGGTGGACGCGCGATAGGAATGCAAAGCACCGGCCCCCATTCAGCTCCTTGCACAAAACAGCCTTTCTTCCCCCTCAGCCGTCCTGACCTTGCCACGATGCCTCGCAATCTCCTCAATTACAGTAGGTTGGGAGAGGAGACAGATATCTTGACTTCCGCTCGGCTGCATGTAAAGCAAGAATTATTTGGCCCATCTTATTGTGCATCTCCCAATGTTATCTGGGTCGACGCTGTGTTTTCAATTTGTTGGACAAATAATACCTTAGGAGAAGTCATATTTTACTGTAGGACAAGACGGCTGCTTTAGCAAAGCTTGATGTGAGTGGAATGGACGTTGTGCAGGCAGCCGTCGAGCTGACAGTAAGCGCTAAATATATTGGACAGCCAGCAGCAAACAAAGCCCGAGGACGGATGGATGGAAGTTCGATATATGAGCACGAGCCGATCGGAGGATCGTGTCATGTTTGCTATCAGACGATGGGTTGATTCTTGTATCATCACAGACAGAATGACACACTCGTGTGCGAGACGTTATTTGTTCCGAAGCATCTCATTACGAGCACGTCTCCTCCTTCGAGTGCAAAGCTCGCAGGCGATGAGTGTGGCCTCGCGAAGCTAAAAGAAAATGTGCCCCGTCTGACAGAAACTACACTTTCCCGACATTGTTGTGTCACAAATTCAGATGTTGTTTGTCTGACTGTAATATGCAAATGAGGCAATATCTGGTGAAACGTGCATTCATTCGGTTTGATGGATGGGATGGATTTTTAAAAAGAAGCAGCAGAACTCTGTCTTCATAAATATGTATCGACAACACTGAACATAATGAGACATTTTTAAATGAACAAAAATAGCAACTCAAATATTGGCGTGTAACAAGTTCAACTTGTGTTGACTTGAAACCAAAGAAACGGAATCCTGGCAGAATAACAATAGCAGGGAAAATCCACCGGTAACAAGCGAGACTGAACGCTGTAGGTCTGCCGCACAGTTACATTACAGTCATCAGCTTAATGGTGGAGCCAGCCTCCGTCTCCATCAGGAGGGAGCTGGGCTTACAGTCGCCGAGCCACTCTGAAAACAGCTGTTTACCCACAATTCTCCCAAAGAAGACGGAAAAACATGATGTTGACAGTTTAGTCTTTACAACAAAGCGTCGCAGTTCAGTATCGAGCCCTGGTTGTGATGCTGGAGGGAGGATATTCAGTTTGAGTTTCATCATTCTAGTTCAAAATGTCAGGACTGGAGGGGCAGGAAGCAAAGGTTCAAAGTCTTAGAGAAGCCAAGGCAGAAGTCTCAGAAGACCTGCTGACATTAGTTGTAGGGCCGTTAAACAGCTGCCTGGATATTAAGTGGGCTAACTGATATTTTGATTTAGTTTATGTCTTGTTATCAGAGGTTCTTTCATAATGAGGTGAACTTAACACACGAAGCTGCTATAACAGGTAGAAGACTCATCAGGATGTAAGCAGAACACCAACGCTACCTTTCCGACGTACTGCATGTCCGTCCCGGTGTACTCCTCCAGCAGGAAGAACTGGTTCCACATCCAACCTCGTTTGGAGCGCCTGAGTGGGACCCCGTTGGCGTCCTCTGCCGTCAGTCCCGCAGACCCCCTGTGCCCCCCTGTAGTCCTTCGCAGGGCCCTGAGCCCGGACCCCGGAGAGCTGAGGTGGGCTACAGCCCACAGCGCCATCAGCATGCACGCTTTCCTTCTATCCATCGCCACGCCGCCACGGCCTTCTGGTTCTCCCCCCTCGTCGCTCTGCGTCCAGCGGTCAGAGAATCGAATCTGTCCTCATGCTGTCATCTACTGAAGCAGAAGAGGTTCCTCAGTCACACGGGCAGCACCTGGAACAACAGAAGGAAAACAAGCGTCAATACTGGGAGGGGAGGAAGCTATTTGTTACTGCACAAGCTCTCATTTCGGTCCGTCATCAGCAGTCAGGACGACGCCGGCCCACCGCGTTCCAGGCCTCTCCGAAAAGTGTTAAAATGGGGCGTGATGTAAAAATATATACCTGAGTGTTTCTTAAAAACACAGTGAGACAAAAGAGTTTGAGATTATCAAAACTGAAAATGTTTGACATGAGAAAAAAGTTCAGTTCCTCAAACTAGAAAAGTTTCCACTTCACTCAGCAAACACAGCCCCGAGTCAAGATGATGCTGCAATTCAAAAAGCAAATGCGCAGAAGATTTAATACACGTTGTTGCTCGCAGCCTTCAGATTCCTCGTTTATTATTTCTGTTTACCTTCGGCTCCAGGTTTTCATGTCTTGTTCTCAGGTTTTGGCTCCTTTTTCATTTTCATTTCCCAGTGCCTTCAGACACTTTGACCCCAAACTGACTGTCCGCAAAGTGCTGAAAGAATGACTCAGCCATTTTCACTTGCAGACTCACTTAAAAAAAGTCATGAAAAGCAGGAAACGTAACCTGTGTTAACCGGCTCCCAAACAAAACCTTCACTGAGGCCTAACGTTTTTACTGTTAAAAGCGGAGAACGAGCCTGAATCTGTGAGGCAGCTCTTTGTGTGACTGACTTCACATCCGCACAAGCCTCGACATTCATTCATGTGCACACACATGCGATATTTTGAACGTTATCCATCTGATTGATGGACGGGCTGAGAGCTGCGGAACCTGATAAATATCAGATTAGACGGGTTTTTTACATCTTGTACATGTGTCGAGCTACTTTATCTGAATGAAGCCCCAAATCAACATCTAATAGAGTGTAAGGCTGGATGCGTAGCGCCCTGTTGTATCTTCTGAAATAATCTGCTTATCGGGGCCGGCAGAACGCCAGTGGAGACCCTGGACAATGTCAACCCCCAGTTTATTACCTTAAGATCAGTGCAAAGATACAGAACAAATTGACTGTTTGCAAAGCGCAGATACGGAGCCTGGATGTGGGCAGCGGAGCAGCTCAGCTCCCAGAGTCTCCGTCATTTCTCCCACCTCCTTCAGTCTTCCTGCAACCGGCCGTTGCTCGGAGCAAGACCGAGGCAGAAAGCGCTGGGATGTGAGAGAAGGGAAAGGAAGACGGGTGGATAAGGAGGAGGGGTGGGTGGGAAGACAAAGACGGCCGTGTATTGTGCTTTTGTTCTCATTATTCCTTCCAGGCTGGGCGATACTCAGGCCGCTGGCGCTCCTTAGCTGGGGTTGGGCGGGAGGGTTATCAGTGGGTCGCTGGGGAGCGTCTACAACATCCTCCTGTATCGCACGCCCTCGGAAGAGCGGACGAAGGCCGGAGACGGGTGTGGGAGTCTCGCCTCCAAGCGTGGCAGCCCGCTTGACTTCCCTCGCACAGTAGGCTGAGGAATCAGGCGGCGACGTCTCTGGACATGAATTAAGTACCCTGACCTGCATGCGGAACCAAGCCAGACACGCTGAAGGGAGCGAGGGGAAATGGAGCAAGGGAAGAGGAGCGAGAGGGAAGGTGGAGACGGCAGCGCACCTTTTTTTTCTTCTTCTTTGTCTTGGATACCAGCGCTAAGTTTAGTATCTTAAGAAGCGGAGAACAACCACTGAGCTCCGTACGAACACGTGTCTCACCACATCGCCTGGGACGCCTTTGTAGTAACTTTCACACTGGGGTTTTGATGTCAGCTGGGTGTCTTTGTTGGCTCGATAAACAACATACAGTAGCTGCATATTTCACTCTGGTGCCAGCCTGTCAAGCTGTTTGCGGCGAAGACGATCTGGTTCAAAACATAATGGAGAGTTTGATACAGCTTTTCGGCTCCGTTTGTTCCACTGGCTCATAAAGACAGCTTGACTGCCTTGTTTACTTTCACTCCTGCAAGCCCATTTCAAAGTGCACCTAGGGCACAGGCTGACGTCACGGAAAGACGCTCGGCGACTGTCAGGCGCGTTTTAATCTACAGCGGTGTGATGTACCTCATTGTGCGGCACTTAGAGCGTCGGGGTCCTCGCGGGCCCACGGAAAAGGAGTCTAGCAGAGCTGCAGCTGTGAAGGCTCACGAGCAAACAAAGCGACGTTTGTCTGTTGTGTGGAGCACTTCTGAAAACACCAGTGGCTTTACACAGGGAAGAACAGCAGCAGAGGGAGCAGAAGTAGCAGCCACACCAATTAAATTAAAACTCATCTGAGCGTGATGCGGCGTCGTAGGTTCACCCATTGACCAACCTTGGAGCCGTGTAAAAAACACTCCCTTCTAAAAGCTTCATCACGGAGACGCGACCCGATCAGTTGTCCTAGCTGACAGTAAGCAGCTTCCTATTTATGGTGGTTTCATAAGACAAATCCCTAAAGGCCCGGCTGGAGCCCGGCTGGAGCCCGGCGGGACGCTAAGCTGCAGGGAGCTGTCTCACTCCAAACAGCTGCACGTTGTGTGCGACGACCTTGGTGGTTCTGAGCGGACGGCTTGGTTAAACGGGTCGGACCCCACCTCCAGACGTGATCCAGGTGATCTGGTTCTGGAAGTTTTGGATATCGCGCGTGTTTCCTGCGACGGCGCTGAGCGTGAGCAGGGGGGTGAAGGACAGGTAGAGCCGTCCCGTCAGAGCAGCGTCAGCAGTCGGGCTGGGATCCATCCATTACGCTCCCTGCCTTCCAGAGGCAGCGGACACATACCCTGCTTTCCCCTTATGAGGCACATTGGTGGAAGCTCAGCGGTTTGGGTCCCCTCTCTGTTCCCTCGCACGCTGCAGTTTCTAGCACTCCTCCATCCTCTAGCTCACCCCTACCCTCCCCCGCTCCACGTCCCATCCCTTCCCCCTGTCCCTGCCGACTTCGCTCGCATCGGCCCGAGCTGATATGCATTATCGCTGGGCTTTTCGCTGAAAGCCAGTCACTTTGCATGTGTCCTCTGCCTGGCTCAGCACAGGGAGGAGGTGGGGGGAGACTCTGGGGTCAGCGGTGCGTGTGCTGATGGAAGCAGGTGAAAGCGAGATGGACCGGTTTCAGCCATCTCCACTTCCTCTCAGCTCCATAACTTTCTCCGTTTCCTGTTCAGCTCTGTGAGGCTACGGGGCCAACGTTCCCCCGTTTTCTCTCTCTTCCTGTCTCTTGTATTTCCCATTTAATTTCCCTCTCCCAGCTCTCAACACACTCAACTTTATGAATTAACTTAATTGACGCTGGCGAGGAGCATGTGGGACTTTGAGCTATTGATTTGCTGTAGGCTTCAGCATGCTTGGAAATACCAGCCGGTCTCTGGGGCGGACTCATGAAGCTTTCTACCTCCAGTCCCCCCCAGCGCTGGAAAGCCAGCATTTCCAATAGATTTCTTCATAATGTCACTGTGGAAAGCTAATGCTTCCACTGTATGAGGGCTCCACTGGCCCCAGGGAGCGCTTGGCCCTTGACCAAATTTGTCACACCCTGGAAGCCAAACTGTACAGCTCCCTGCCCCGATAATTCTCTTGACAAGGGACCACAACCAGGAAAAATTCAGCTGAAGCTTTATTTTGCCACGTCAAAAAATGCCACGGCAGGTTAAGAACGCTACAGAGCCACATGTAGCCCAGTGGCCACGGCAGAGTGGCTGCCTCTTCATTGTGCCCCGTGCGAAGGAAGACGGAGGGAGACTTACAGGCAGCGTCATCAAGTTCAAGTCGACCGTCTGCTCCCCAACTTGTCGGAACAGAGTAGACGACGGCACGAGCACGAGCGCCAGAGAGAAGCGAGCCTTCTCCTTGCTCCAGTCTCATCTTTCCCCGTTCGCTGGGTCGTCATAATGAAGGTGTGTAATAGAACATGACACCATAATTATATTCTCCCAGTTAAGAGGCAGTGTTTACAACCAGCACCAGGCTGCCTTTATTTTCCTCCTCCCTGCTCTCCCTTTGTCTCGCCTCTCCCTCGTCTGGCCCGGCTTTGCCTCATGTCATGTGCCATTTAATTGCATTAGGAAAAAAAAAAAAAGCTTGATGAAGAAATGAAAAAAGTAAATTGCTTTAAATTGCCTGTCACAGATTGTGTGGCGTCGCCGTACAGCAATAAGGCTTGTGCGTGGAGTTGGGCGCTGGGTAAGCGAGATTAATGCGCCTGCTGCTGAGTTTTGAGTGCCCTGTGATTGTACACTCAAAGAACTGCCTGGGATAACATTCTGAATCAGAACAATTAGCTACCGGACTTATCTATCGGTTTCATCGAACACAGAACCGTGAGGAAAGACACAGACACACAGGGAGCCGCCGAAATGCATTCATCAATACATATCTGGTCTGGTTAGCTAATAGCCTTTCCTGTGCACAGGTGACCTCCTCGAGTAACCCTACTCTTCTTCTTTCCTCCTCTACGTTCCTCAACTTGTTCTACCTATTCTCACCTTCTCTTCCTGCGTTTTTATTTTTTATTTTTCCCTAACGAGGGATATGAGCGACACGGCAAAGCACCCTATCGTGCCCGTTGATCCGAAGACTTCCACAGCAACCCAGAAAGAGCCCCGGGGGTGCAATTAAAAGTGAGAGAGGAGAATGTCAGCCAGGGGGTCGAGCAAGGGAGGAGACAGGGGATGAGGGAGGGGAACGGCAGGCAGGGAGAGGAGGAGGGCTCGGTGTTGGTGCCACAGGTAGCGTGGTCATGTTGCAATCCGCAGAGGAGGCCCTTAAAGGCGACTAATGTGTGGAGGTGTCAGCTGCTGGTCGCTCCACCGTCTCTTGCTCTCTGTGGCCTCCTTCCCGCCTCCTTCTCCTCTCGCCTCATTTCAGCGAAGAGGTCTCAGACTCAGGTGTCGTTCACAATCCGTGTTATGCCGCTCGCTGGAGGAATTCCGAGTAAATTCCGAGTGTGAATTGGGGGAGTGTGTGCCCGACCCAAATCCGGGACTCGCCATTTGTCTTATTGCCCATGTGGGTTAGTGGTTCGCAGCCTAGTTCCCGATGGCAAATGACTGTATCTGGATAAACTTTTGCTCTCAGAACAAAACACGACCCGTGTGTACCCCTGGAAACAGATGTGACCAAACAGAACAAAAATCCTGCCAAACCCTGTCAATACATATCGATCTCTTGCTTAGCGGCGAAACACTGTCTAGACACAGAAGTAACTCTGCCCCAGTCCAACGTGACGCACGGACCCGCGCCTCACAGATTAAGGCAGGGAATTGATCACTAAGACGAGATTTTTGGACAGATGGGGGATGTGCCCGCAAAACGAAACAAAACATGCCTGCAGATTGAGGAGGGCAAAAATCATCATCATCACAAAGCGCCGGCGAATAAACAGCTGAAAATCCCCAGTCAAATTGGAATGCAAAGCTGAGCCGAGCGTCAGCACTGTAGCGCAGAACGCCAGAGTCCAAATTAGGATTCAACCTACGACGCTGGGATAGCAACGAGATTTAGTTAACGGCTCTCTAAGTCCCCTTTCTGCTTCTAAATAGCACATTAGGTTTCACGCCAACAGTTGAACTCACCAATATCATTTAAAGGTTGTTGCCTACAAAGTTCTAACACATCTGAGGAAATCTGCACCCGAACCAAGAGGGGTGCGTCTGGATTTGAAACCCTTGAACTGTGGAGACGCAACATCGTCGGTGATAATCCAGAGAAATTAGCTCGTGCTCCCCCTGTCAGATGGGGGTGTGCCCACGGCGGGCGTCCCTGCGCACCACTCCAGAGCCCACTGCAAACACATTACCGAGCCTGGCTGCCCAAACGCATAGCAAATAACCCATATAAATCATACAATCTGGGCCAAGTCAATGCGAGCCCCCTATTTTCCCTGTTTTCTAGTTATTTCCACTGCGCCATCGTTCAGCAGCTCCAGCATCACTCAGTCTGAAGCTCTCACGGCCATTGTCGGCGTGGCCCAGTTTAGAGCCCACAGAGGGCTCCTGAAGTAACCCTTCCTCTAGTGCACTTGATTTCACGTCTCCACAGTCTGGGCTAAATTGCCGGTTGCCAGTTCTCCGCGCTCTCCTCTGTGTTTTCGCTCACTCGCTCTCCCTTTTCCTCCTTTTAGACAAAACCAGAGATGGGCTACGATGAACTTGCACCGGCGTGTGTTTACCATCTAGCAGAAATGGCAGTTGCAGTTATCTGAAGCGGCCCCAACTCGCCTGTCACTCCTGCTTCTCTTAGTGTTGAGGGTAGTTTGGTTCCCTCTAGAGCCAAATAATGACTTTCAGCCATGAAATATGCTTTTTGAACGGTGTCATCATAAACAACAGACTCACTTTTTAGCAAGCGGAGTCTGATTCCACTTCTCAGAATTAATTGACTAAATGGGAGCTTAAAGTCATTATCTCCTCTCGCCAGTTCTACAGTCCTGCACTGGGGCCTAATAAATGGAGGTTTGATTTCACTAAATGTCCTCTCACAAAGATTAATACCGCCCGGGACCCTGGTGGCCAACAGATGTGGTCATCGTGGCTCAACAGCAGAACAAATGGACACACACGCGGAGCAAAGGAGCAACGGCCTTGATGAGACGTCCTCGGCCGTTCGCTTTCCTGTGTGTTCACCAGAGCACGTTGTGTCACCGGCAGCCGTGCGGCCTAACACAATTCTCCTGTGAGGGCCTGACAATGGCAGAGGGGGTGGGGAGGGATGGGAGGGAGGAAGAGGCTGAATGGAAGGGTCTGCCGGCTTCCTGCTCTCTCCGCTGTGGTCTCTGTGGCTTTGGGAGCCTCCGTCTCTATGCAAATCACTGTTTGCTTCCCAAGTGTTCGCCGTGTGCAGCCAAGCACGAGACTGTGTTCTTCTGTACGTTTAACCCCGCACAGCCTGGAGCAAAAGGCCAGAGCTGCATCAGCGCAATTATACCAATAAATAAATCAGGTCATTTAAAGGCTGTTGCTTCCATATCGATACCATTGTTTACCTATTAATAATATCGCCCTAGTCGGATATTAGCCCGCGTTGCAAGCGTTAGTTTTAAATGAATACTTTGTGTCTGGAAGCAGATGCATTGATTGAACTACACAAAGGTCAAAGTCGGCGCCGTGAATTGAAAATCAGTGAAAGAGTTGTGTTCCCACGTTTATCTCAGCCTCCCCATTGTGACAATTACATGAGAGGGAGCGACGTGGAAGCACATTTCCATTCAGGCGTGTATCGACTGTAACAGCGGGTCAGCAACAAGACAGCTACAAACACAATTGTCACACAACACTAAATAATACATGGAGCTAAAACAAAGACATCGCCCGCGTAAAACACAGCCCCAATAAAAGGCTGCGTAGCGAAAATGTGTTTCCCCGCAACTAAGAGTAACGACCTTTCCTCGAAACCCACCGTAAAATAACACGGCGACAGTAGCAAGCACCTGTTTCTACATTATTAACGGCACGATTCTGTGGCTCTCGACTGGACGGCGTTCTCTCAAACTGCAGCCGAGGCCACTGAGGCAGAGTGTTGAGAAAATCACGCGTCCCAGGCAGAACTGCTTCCAGGGTTCGAAACAACACAAACGAAAATAATTGTATGAATAAGTCCCACTATTTGTAATGGCGTCTGAATTCCAATGCCTCGTTTAAATACATATTTCGTTAGCGATGCTGCTCTGGGAATCAAAAGGGGTTTATTTGCTGGCTTTGCATTTGAATGGATCCCCCGGTGCCGCTAAACTACGGGTCCTTCTGCACGCTTCTCAATCCAGTCACGTCAAAAGCGCTTCAGGAGTCTTCAGAGATGAACAACAGCAGACGGCCATGATCTCCTCTGACCTTAACTGTGACTCATGTTTATTTACCTCAGCCTGTCATCCCTGAGGGACCGCGGCCTCATCGGCCAAATGAGCGCTGCGATGGGACGAGCGGACGAGTCTAATGAACAAATAAGCCAGATTGATCCGAGTTCGCGTTTGATTCCCGAGCATTGCAGAGACACACGATTCAATATGCCCGCACGCCAGTGGAGCACCCCTTGAACTTTGCTGTACACACATCTTTAATCACGCTCACCTTTTCTCGTGGCTGGTGTGACTTCCAGCTTATTTGTAATTACCGAGCTCCTCGGGAGAGTTGGCTCAACAACAGGCCCGGCCATAGGTCACGGAGAGACACTGTAGCCGGCCATATGGGCCGGGGGCCCGGGGGCAGAGAGTGGGTGGACGACGGCACTGGCACCGGACAGTTACCAGAATGGTTGGAGCAGCAGATTGAATTATTCGGAGACAGGAGACAGCCTTATCGAGCAGCGGCCACATTGCGCTGACGTTTTCACCCCAGTTTCTATTTCCCATTTCACACCTGGACTATTGCCAGATAGGATATGTTCAGCCACCTCGTTTTAACCACAGACTCACAATCACCAGCCACCAGTCAAAAGCGGGTATAGTGCGTTATCTATCACCGCCTTGCCACCCGCGGCACCCTCCCCTCCATCCCCTCCATCCTCTCCATCCCCTCCATCCCCTCCCTCCCCTCTATCCTCCATCCTCCATCCTCCCCCTCCCATCACCGATGTCACCAGCGCAGCAACAGCATGGTGTTATTACAGATAAACAATCAATACTGCATTAACGCGGCCACAGAGGCTACCTGGAGTTAAACAGGCAGACGAGGAAAATAATTCAAAGCAATGTCATGGGCGGACTTCAAGCAACTAATCTTGCTCATGAACTGGCAAAACGATATATTCAGGCCACTTTCTTTCATTATCCTCAGCCATCATTTCTTTGTGTTTTGAGGTCACCAGATACATTTCTTTTCCTTCCTCTCTTCACTGGTCACAGAATGAAGCCCCACTGCATTAAAGAAGTAATACCCTTCTTTATAGCAAAGGTGACCATGGATATTGGAGAGCAGGGACCCATACGATCGATTTGAAGCGAGGAATGGAAATTTTAACATGATTCCTTGCCAGGCATTTTAACTCAGGAGTATTGGAACCCTCTCTTTTTTGACGATTGCCTCCAATCCAACTTGCAAGTCCATTTCCAAATGCTGATGACGTCTTTATTCGGGTAAAGGGCAGCGAGCGCTGCGAGCGCCGGTGCCCGGCTGACGGCTGTGTGGTCCCCGTCCTCTTTGCGAGGCTTGTGTGCAGCAGCACATTTGCATTTACATTCTGAGACGCCGGCGTTGAAAAGAGAAGCCCTTTTGTTCCAAACCTCTGTGAAAAAATGAAAACAAAGGCGTTCTTATGAGGAAGGCCCGGCGAATAGTGCCTGCCTCTCCCAGGCTGGTATTAAATACTCCTCATTTCATCCTCATTCATTAGCTCCCACGCCCACAACCCCAACACCATACGGGGGTATGAAATTCCTCACGCACACACAAACAAAATGAAGGAGTTGGACTTGGCTGAGTGATTGCAGAGACTGTTTGCTAATACTGCTGCTCACTCCGCTTTATTACAGAGAGCCGGGCTTTCCATTACCGCAAAGGGGGAAGAAGCAGACGAGGTGGGAGCGGACAAAAAAAAGAGAGACAGGATGCCAGTGTCAGATTAAAAGAACACGGGGGAAAGAGAACGGCTCCGTTGATTTACACCTTCATTACTCTCCCCTAACTCTGCTTATTGCAAATCATGACGCTGCTTTATGAGCTGAATCCTCTATTACGACAAGGCCGGGGGACGACAGCGATTTAGTCCATAAAGCAGCCGTACAGTAGCCGCCACCCGGCAGCATCTAACCCACTCATCCCGCCGCCCAGCTGCCGGCGACAGAGCCGAAACCAGCGCACCGACCCCGAGCTCGCTGTCCCTGTGCTGGCCGCGTGCCCGGGGACAACACACCCACAATTCTCTGAGCCAGATGCCAAGAACCGTGACTTAGTGAGCACAAAGCTCCGCGGCGACAATGGAAAGGAACTCACAGTGAGTGTTTAATGCTAAGTAAGCTGTGCCATGTTTAAGTCAACAAACCACCGAGCGCGGAGGCGAATACGTGTGTATTTAGATGAAGCGGGGCAAGCGTTCCCTCACTGTTATTTATTGAACTAAGGGGAGGCCTTGAGCATGTTTGATCTTTTTCCTGCACGTGTGTGTGGCCAGGGAGTCCGAGAAGCCACGGACAAGGAAGCGGCTCCAGGTGTAGGACCTAATAAATCAGCACATGTAGGTGAGTCCAGGTGTCAGTGTGCTGATGTGAACCGGGCGTGAGAGGTTTGTTATGTGTATGGAACATGCTGCTTGGGCCTGGCCTGTCTGACTCCCATCTGGAACAGGGTTGACAGAAAAGTTGACAGATGCTTCACCAGCGTCCATTATTTATGAGACTCCGGAATCCACACTGCTTTTCACAAGTTTCTGCTTCTTCTGTAGGTCGGGTTCTGACATTGTGTTTTGAGTGTGCGTCCGTGTTTGCATGTGCACACATCCCCTGCTGGCTGTGCGTGTGGGAGGCTGACGAGCGGGTAGGCGAATGTACAGGTCGTGTTTGTTGCGAGTGTGCACGGGCGCGCTGGTTTGTTTGGCACACGCCGGACCCAAGCAACCACTCCACCTGCCTCTGTGAGTCTAACCTTTCACCCCTGGAGTGTCGCTAAGTCCCTGTTAGACAGGCAGCGCTTCAGCTCCTGCGTGGAGGACCAGCAGACTCCAGCTCTCTTAAAACCCACTTAGAGGCTTACAGCTGGGAGGCCCGACCATCGGATTGAATTAAGGCTATGATTAATTGAATCTAGTGGTGAATAACTTGAGTGACTGATGTCTCGTAGGACCAAAGGTCTAGACACAATGCTTCAGAATAAAGCTAAATTCATTCACTCAGTGACATCACAGGTTCTCTGCTGTGCCTCGGGCATGGATGGTTGCTTCTAATATTACTGCTCGCAGTGCCGCTTTAAGCCCAGCATCACCGGCAGCGCTGCTTCTGCTGCCGCTGCTATGAACGCCACCGCTAATGAGAGCCGTAGTATAATTAATACAAATGGAATGTTTAATGCAATTTTTCCATTTCAAAGAAATCCCCGCGGCGTCGTTCCCAACAACGAATTCAACTCGCTTGCATTGTCCTCGGGCAAACAATAACCCAAGTTTGGCATCGCCTTCATTAGATCAAACTCAATTATTGCAGAGCGCTTGCAGCTCCTCTGGCACCGGGGCTGACTCGGAGGCTGCCTGTTCTGGCAACTTGAAGGTCCCCTGGCAGGTCCTGCCCCATTTGTCTTTGACGGACAGCAGCGTCAAACAGTAATTGGAGGCCTTTGAGACCTGTACACATCAGTTTGTCAGTTATTCATGTCAAAGCGCAGCGTTCGGCTTCTGGGTGCCTCACAGAATGACCTTTTCTCAAAGGGGACAGGTTTTCCTTGCTGTCGGAGAGATGGCCTGGATATTATTCAGCCCGCTTCCCCAAGCGCGCTGTTAGTACTGCGTGTCCCATGTTGCTGCAGAAAGCTTGTATTGTGTCCTTCCCCGGAGAATATATAGTCCCAGAAAGCTACGTATGCTTTGATTCGACAGGTAGTTTGTGGTGGGGGTCCTTCTATTTCTTTCGTTCACAGTGAACCATCACAATCTTTTGATAGGTAGCAGAACAATGGCAGAAACCTCTCTTTTTCACTCTGGGGACTGAAGGTAAATGGGACCTTTGCTGATGTGTTTGCCTGTTCATTTACAGCGCCTCAGAATGCCGCTTGCACATTGTACCTCGACGGAAAAATGAAAGGAGCAAACTCACAAAGGCATTCTGCGGGACAATAGCGCAGAGGAGGAAACGGCCCCACAATGAAGTCCAGATATCATTCACAATATAGACAGGAGACCATTATCCTCAGAAGGACGAGCCGTGTGAAGGTGACAGGTTTGGGAGACGGAGGATCTGTGTACACGGCACCGCCACCAAGACAACAGCCTCCCTGAAGCCTAACCTATAAGGACAGGTTTTCGCAGCGCCAGTGCCCGCTGGGTCGAGGTGTTCCACGTCATCTGCAATACCCTGGATCATTACTCCTGGAGGCTGTTAGAGGGGAAAATCACATCACTCTGCCATCGCGGCTGCCAAGAAAAATTGACACGCTAAAAGTCACACAAAGACGAGCCTCAAAACGCGCGCGCACGCACGAAGGCCCACAAACGGCTCTCGGTCGCCAGGCGAACACGCACCGGCGATCTATCACACACTGTCAGCGGCGGCTGGGGGGGTTAACATACATCCCGACCGCGTCCCGCCAGCCGGCGCTGCCTCCAGCTGACAGCCCTCACAGCGAGAGCCTTGCAGGAGTAAAGTAAGCATCATTATGGCCTTCCTTCGCCGTACCTCTCCACTCGACCCTTTCCCTTCTCAGCCTTCTGTCTTCACTGTACTTGAGTGAGACGCTAATGCTCCTCGTCCTGTGGCCGGACTCTCTCATCTCCTATTACCCTCTCGTCATCCCACAGTCAATATTACCCCCCCAACCAATCCTCCCCATTGCTTTTACAAAAGTCTCAAAAGTCAGACAGACACCCCCCCCACCGCCACCGCTCCTTCACGCGCTAGCTCGTCTTCAATACACTTATTAACTGGCTGTCATGTTCAGCAGCCTCCCCCCAGACGGTGTTTAACGTCCCTCAGTCCACTTACTGCAGCCAGAGTTAAGCCGCTGGGCTTTGCACAGACAGGAGTCCAACTAGAAGGGGAGGCAGGACCTGCGGACACGATCTGCTGCTGCTCTCACCGGCGCTCGTCCACCTGGAGCAGGTTCCTCGAGGCAGGGCCGACGTGTACGCGTCGTACGGACAACCTGCAGGAGGCCTGTTCTAAAGCTAAGAGATGTAGGCTTTCTTCTCCAGCCTCTAAGTATATGCAAGCAAGATGCTCCCAGGATGTCATTTAGACGTACAGGTCTCATCTGAGCTGAATTTCCTCATATTAAAATGTAAATGAGCTGCTATGCTTTTACTTGTGCTGTACTCTAACCCCTGTTCTGTGTCAGCGGGGTGTCATCCAACTCCTCGACGAATTTCCATGAAATTTGCTGGAGAGATCAGCCTGGAGCCAACGAGCAGTTGATTAAATTTCGATAGTGATCTGGATCTGTGATTTCCACTATTAGGTGATTATTGTTTCCCCCCCACATATTGGATATAGAGATTTAATTCTAAATCCAATCTAAAGCCTAACAGTACACTCGCAGGGTCAGGAAATCGATTTCACCTCGCATTTACCAAAGCAGGAGCGCTGGGTGTCCTTGAAGGTGGCCTTCTACTACTTTTAGTTCATATTTTTGGAGACACCCAACAGGATCCACCTCCTGGGGCTCGTCTCGGCTTGGCGCCGTAGCTACATCTCTGGGTTTGTCACCTGCCCCTTGCTTCTCCGCCCTCCCCTTCCGAGGGCGAGCGCTGTAAGAAATCAGACGTGGCTGGTGGATAGACTTTCATGCCCCTGCTTTACCAGTGTCATTTCCGCAACTCTGAAATTGTGCCATGCTCTACAGGGCTTTGTTGTAAATCACTATCTCACACTGTCAGACTGCAGTCTGCTGCACACTGGATGCCGGGCTTTCTGCTGCCTCCTGGGTGACTAATATATCTTGTTAAATTGTGCTGAGAAGCGTGCGGAGAACTGTACACCTTCCGTCTTTGTACCGTGTTTGTTTGCTTGCGTGTGCGCGTTTAGGTCCGGGCGTCTGCGTCTCATGACTCAATAGGTAGGTGGGGATGCTACTTTTGCAAATATGTCCACTAAACTCCACAAGTCTGTCAGGCTTTGTTAGTAATTCAGTCAGATCGCTATTCAGCCAGCTTCCACTCGCCACCACAGTATCAGAGCTGTGAAGCCATCTCTCAGCTACTTCATAATTAGAAAAGCTGTGGAGCCGAGCCACAGTTTGAGGGGGAAGAAGGAGGAAAAAAAAGCTGTTGGCAGCCTGCATTATTCAACATTGGCAGAAAGTGACTCTGTTTCCCACCCCACAGACATGGATGTAAGTGATTTCATAGTCACATCCGTCCTAGTGTGTCGTACTGTTTAAAGCTGGACCCCTCGCTTCTAACCGGCTCTTAAACCGAGCTCTGCCTCCTGTCAGCCTCATCCGTCCGCACACACTTTGAAAATAGCTTCATGAGTGTATTTCGGTGTAATTGGAGTTCTCCTGCACAAAGCACGGGAGAGATAATTACCCATTGTTAGGTGAGGTGCGAATTGTCTGATGCATGTGTATTTATCTTCTCAGCTCACAGAACAGGCCTTTATGGGGATTTAGACACACGTTCTACTCTGCTGGCCGTCGTCCAGCTCTCAGATCCCTCTTGCAGAAGCGTGTAGAGAAACCTCGCCGTCGCCTGATTCGTATCCCGCCTCGTGTCTTTTTCAGTTGGATGATAATTCAATCTGGGAATCTGTTGACCTTCAGGGAAGAGGTGACGACAGCCCTCGCCGCTAGTAGACGTAACGAGAAAACAGAAGTCACCGTTTTGTGATTCTGTGCAGTGACGCCTCTTAATCCTCCGTAAAGACGCGTCTCTGAAGGGACTGTGTGTCATTAGAAAGGCTGAGTTAAGAAATGTGTCCTACTGGTCACAGGACGCCTCAGGAAGCAGCAGTAAATGTCATGGTAAAGTCAAATCGGCCTCCACGCGAGGGCCAAACAAGTCTCTCCCACACAGCAGAGGGCACCGCTATGGAGTGAGGAAAACAAAAGAACGGCGAGGAGCCCAGTTGGCTGACACAGACAGAAGCATCTCCAGATAAATATTTGGCACGAGGAAATCTTAGGAGGAATCCCGGGGCGCTCGCAGTACAAACAACGTGGTGATTTATTATCGCGTCATACAGACCGTGACTAATGCACTCAAACAATCAAGGTGCGTCTACTGCACTACAATGCTCAGGGGTGCAGACTTCAAACAGTCACACGTTAGAGCCGGCAGAGACTCAACAAGTATCCGAACCCACAGACGGGAGAGCAGAGGAGGATCTGAGCTACTGGGATGTGATTTTATTAAGTCCAGATGCTGCGCTGAGGACTCGAACATTCAATATTACGAGCGGGACACATCAAACCGATGCTGCCCATCTGGAGCACAAATAATGCAATCAACTCGGGTCAGCGGTCAACATCATCCGGCCGCTGGGCAAACCCGCCATCCTGTGACGTCACGGCTCGCGGGGACAGGCGGGAGCCGGCCGCCAGACCGACACTGGAGCTTTCTGGAATATCCCCTAAGCTGCCTGCACAGATATCTGGGAGAGGGAAAAGCTAAAGTGTGAGCGACTGTCTGTTGTCATCTCTGCTCTGGTTGGGAAAACCGCTGATGGTTCCGATGTGTCTGTCCTCATCCCCGTCACAGCAGTTCTGCAGTACTGCTTTTAACGCCGCCGTCCTCGGACCATAAACGCACACACACCTCTCGCTGTATGTTTGCCACACACGCGTATAGAGGGGCTCTATTTGCACAGCCTTTAAATATTCATTCATCCGTGTTTCCTGTACGACTTTGATCAGCCACAGATTCTACTCCGTCCCTTTCATCTCTGAACTTCAAACCAGCCTGTGAAAAACCTGGACCACAAAACCTGCTCTGCTTCAGACAATCTCCTTCCACCAAAGCCGCTCTCCTGCGTGCACTTACAAAAAAAAAGAAAAGAAAAGCAGAAGTTGTGGCATTAAACAGCAGGCGAGTTAACCAGCTCGTTACGAATGTACCACAGCCTACATTATTACCCAGTCCCCCCTGATAGGCATTAGCCCGTGTTAGTAATTTAAAAAGTGTGTGTGCAGAGGAGTGATCATTGCAGAACAGTCCCCGGGTGCTTTGACAACTCCCCCAAACAACTTCTTGGCTGCCTTGGGGCAAATTACCTCAGGCTCACATTGAGCCAACGCAGTAACAGCGTGGAGCAATCTACAGGCAACAGGCAGGACGCGAAACTTTCCCCAGCACCACATTTATCTTTCAGGATCGCTTTCGCCTCCTTGCTCCACCAGGCTCCTCCTTTCACTTGGCAACTTCAGAATAAAGAAGCCAGGTTAATTCTTCCGCTCGCTCGGCTGCATTATTCAGCATGTCCCCCATAAATATTCACAGCCACATCACTGCTATCATCTTGCTGTCAATAACTGCTGGAGGACACGTTTTGGAGCTTAACTCAACTCTAGGAGCGCTTCACCAAAAGAGCTGGGCCTTTCAGCCCAGTACAAAAAAACACAAAGCAGCAGAGCATCACAGTGCGACTGCAGGCGACCGCAGATAGACAAGTGGAGCGCCCTTATCGGAGCACGCTGTCCCACCTGCATCGATTCGCATCCCGTGGATTTGCCACTGGCTGCAGCAAGAGCATCGGCGGAGAGAGAGAGAGAGAGAGAGAGAGAGATGGAGCTGAGAGGGGGAGGAGAGGACTCGGCTTCACGGGCAGATTCAAGCAAGCGTCCAGGGGAAATTACAAAAAGGCCCGAAGTTTCATACGTGACAGAACCAAGCAAAGGAAGGTGCCTTTAGGTGCGAGCAGGCCTGGGTCGCGTCCCCGCCTCACGGCGAACGCACGAGGCTGCTGCGTCGCGTGGACCCACATCGACGCGTGAAGGAGAAATAGCGCAGAAACATTCAGGGAAATATAAAAGTTAATGAACTAGCGGGCGATCGATGGAGCCCCGTTATGAGCCGAACGAATAGCTGTGAGTGTGAATACAAATAACTTCCCATTCCAACTCATTTCCAATTCAAAGCCCGAAGTTATTCCACTAATTACACATATGGATTTGTCTCCACTGGCGGATGCGTTCGGATCTGTACGAGCGCAGAGCGAGCCTCGGTGTCGCTTCGGCGTAATGAGCGAGTCTGAGCAGAACAACACAACCCAGGTCGGACATTTCAGGATGGGCTGGAACCGCGCGTCCAGTCTAAGTCTAAGTGCGCTGCGTTCGACCACAAACCAGGCGATTTCCACAGCAGACGGAAGTTACAAGCACGAAATAAATAAATAAAAGCCAAACGCCGCGCTCACCTGACAATGAAGTTTATTCTGAGGAGGAAAATGTTCCCCGGGTTGCGAAGTGTATCCGTTCGCTGCAGCGTTTGTTGCCCGTTGTTCCACCTCAACTGCGCGTCTCAGTCGCGCTGCATCACTTTCTCGCTGTGGATGTCAGGGAGGCTGAGAGGCTGAGGGGACTCAACCCTCCCATTGGCTGCCATTCACAGTCCCCCGGCAGAACACGGCGGAAAAGGCGAAGGGGAGGAAAAAGCCCGAACACGCGCGCACGCACGCACGCACGCACGCCGCACAAAAACAAAAGGAAGATGGAAGAACGAGCGATTAGAGCGAACGACGAAGCTGCGAGTGTTAACAGCAGCCAAATGTTGTTTGTGTTGGTGCCTGCGCCGATTCCACGTTAGCGCAGCCCCTGATCAATAGTTGCAAAGTCACGGGTTGTGTCCGGTGAAAGGCTGCTTTACGCGAAAGCCTCCTGCTCCACACGCCGCGCAGCCCTGCGAGCCACAGACCGTGGATCACGTATGACCACTAATTAAATCGACGCGGATGTGGATGAAGTAAGTGGGTAAAAGCAGCAGAAACCACCACCAGCCAGCACCAGGTCTCACCACTTTCTACTCATTTCCTCATCCGTGCGCTTCACCAAGCTGCTCCAAACATGGAGCAAACATCTGCTTTGTGCTGCTGAAACCAGTCCATCCCGCTGTTTCCACTCCTGGACCTTCACGTCTGAGTTTAATATGAACAGCAGCAAATTATCAACTGCAGTATAACAAGACTTAGGACGTCACATCATCTCAAAGCACAGATCTGCAAAATTATACAACTAAGAACAAAACGGACTAAAATTTCAATCTGAACTCTCTGCAGGTTCAGATCAGCATGAGCAGGACGCTGGGTTGTGGAGTAATCAAACTGATGCAGCTCATAAGAGAAGAAGTGGAGAAAATGGCTTTGTTGAAATGATGAAGTCATATTTTAAGGCTGAGGTCAGTGAGGGGTTTGGACCCCACACGGTGCCATGTACCCACATGAATCTCAGTCTCATTTCAACAACACATATCCCATAATAACCTTTTGTTAAATCCACGCTGTTGACATGTGATTTTATAATATTTCCCAAGGCGATAAATGTAAAAACAAACATAAATTCCAAGTGTCTGACGGGTAAAAAACAGCATTTAGCATGTGATGATTTCACAATAAAGCTCTTGACATGAAAGACATCACATGAAAGTCTCTCTGTCGCCTTTAAAGCTCGACGGGCTGCGCGGTTCTGCTCAAAGACAGTGAGTCAGATGCTTCCAGTTTTCAAAATGCATAATGAGTCACATCTTTGAAATCCGACAAAAACCTTTTCTCCGGTCGGGATTTATAGTTTACTTTGAAAATATGAGCCTTTGCCACCAAGCAGTCACAGGTTACACTGCTGTTGTTCCCCAGTCTGACAAGCGGTTACATCAGAACCTGGGTTTCAGCAGACCTCCGTGCACCTGTGCACACTCATTATTCTCATCATTAAATGTGAAAGCCAGTGATTAAGCTGATTGCACTGCTGCTACTTATTCACAATTTCAGATGTAATATCATTTTGTGGCGGTTTCCTGCTTTGCTCGGTTAAATGTTAAACGTGCTTTTGTCACGACACGACGGCTGATGATGGGCTGGCGTCAGACCTACACGGCCTCTGGACACGATGCTTCCTTTAATGCGTGTTTTTGTAGGTCTCACATTGCTGCACATGCGCTAACGACACAGAAGCAGGAAGCGCGATTAAAAATCAACTCTGCTGTCGCCTGCGCTGGTTCCAACACAGTCACTGAAGATAATAATGAAGAAAGAAGAAAATCACTCATATAAATATGAAAATGTGACGTTTAACATATATATCATGAGCCGGTGATTCGTGAGTGTTTGTCCAACCTTTACGCCAGCATTGACCTTTAGGAGAAATCCACATATGTGAGAGGAATCAACTGCTACGGTAAATAAAGATATGATAACATTCTGTTTTCCCACGCCGCACATGTTGTACGTCAACATGTCGATTCCTATAACATATGCTCATAAACGCAGTTTCAGTGCGACAGGAGCCACAAAACACTAAAACGTTCAGTATGAGGACAGACAAACGGAGTCCGCCGGCGTTTACGCTTTTGCAGTTCCACGATTGGCTCTCCCAAGCCCCCCCACCCCAGCCCCCCCCGCTGTGCACGCGTTACCACCCATGCAGTGTTTGTGTCACGATGACCACTGGCTGCTGTTAGATTCATGAGTTTAATCCCTGGAAGCGCTCCAAGCATCCACTTTGCTGCCGTCCTGTCCTCTCAACCAAACATCAAACTCTTGCCTATAGCGCAGAATGCAGCGAGCCAAAGGGACGTCTGCATTTGGCATCGCGTTCTATCAGGAGATCAGCCCGGGATGAACAACCGCTGCCCTTGACTGCATCATTGCCGCTCAACGAGCTCACATCAACTTAGTATTCGCTGCAGTTTATTTAACAGCCCGTTTCTGTAAACACGTCACAACAGCTAAATTGTTGTGCAGGCACCAAATGTGACCAACGAGACGTCAGTGCATCTTTTAAAATGAACATCAACGCGTTACGTTGCAGGAATATCATCAGTATAAGGACATTTATTCTAAAACATCTGTACTTTTGACATCAGAGCAGCCTAGATTCTCATCCACTCTGCACTTTATGGAGAAATGACATTTATAGGGCACGGCCGTAGACGGAGGATGCAGAGGGCAACTGCAGCACACATTTGTACGCCTATTATTTCTGACAGCTGAGGTACTTTAGGATTTGTCAGAGAAAGGAATTGTTGCCGAAGATCCAGCCTCATTTGCCGCCAGTACTCTTGGCTTCGGTGTTTATGGATCGACGTTTCATTAATCTGCGTCTCACCTTCCAGAGTCCCAGTGAATATGACAATAAAGAGAGAACACGATGAGCTATGGCTACGCCCTCGCCCCGGCCTCTAGCGTCACTTTCCCTCTGCCACCGCCCGTTTGGCTGGTTACAGGTAAGTTGATTTATGTGCAATCCGGCGCGCGGGCTGGTTCTGCAGGGGGCCGAACAGCACATTCAGACGTGAATCATTTTTAAAAGCGAATGCAAGCAGGCAGCCAAAATAATGAAACGACAGAAAGCAGCAACGTGGTAATGTTCCCCACCCTGGCGTTGCCCCGGACCCCGAGTCCACCGGTTCCTGCTGCAGGAACATAAATCTGTACGAGCAAATCACATTATGCAGTTTGCTTTCAGTAAACAGGAAACACTGTTCAAACAGGAGCCACAGCGTTGGCCGGGGCGGTGGGTGCACGGAGCGAGGCCGGCGTGTGGAAATTACAGGATAAACTTCAGCGCCCGTGTTCACGGTGATGAAGGAACGTGTCAGCGGCGTAATAGCGCAGCTCGCTGATGTACTTTTTAATAGCTTCTGAGCAACAACGGGGCTGAGATGCACCAGGTCCCCCTGTTTACTCCACGACATAAGAGAATCATTTCAAATCAGAATCCATGCTCTTCTGCTGAGCTGCGCCCAGTCTGGTGCATCTTCCATCCAACACGTCCTCCAACCTAAACGGCCATATGGGCTGTTTGTTCCTGCGCTCGCATGTGACCCGTAGGAGCGTCCATATGGCGCGAGGCATATGCTGAAATCTCCTCCCCAAGGCGGCACGCGGGCTTCTCTTGAAGCAAGCTGGGGGAGCTGGAGGTATCAGGTAAAACAGTCGGCACAGGAGAACCTGAACGTGACGGATGGACAACCTGAAGCAGCCTGTGGTTGGTGTCGTGGAGCGGTCGCGGGTAAAACCTACAGCGTGTCGCTGGACTCGAATGACGGTCTCCTGTGGGAAAGTCCTGGCTTTTGTTACTCATCCATCCTCCCCAATCGATGCCCGCGTGGACTCACTGGCTCTGTACATGTCATCGAACGTTCTCCTCCACGTGTGTCATCGTCGCTGCTGCACTACAACGCGGAGCTGCTGCTCAGATTACAAACCGCTTTCATGCCTCTCTCCCAGTGTTGGACGGGCTGGATTAGTGTTTTAGGGTGTTCTGATGAAAGCTGACGACCCTGGTTGTTAAAATGAGTAGCGATGGCGAAGACAGAAAAACACCAACGAGTCAAAGACTACAGATTTCTAATCAAATGAATTTTTCTCCACGGAGCCTCGTTATGCCCTGTACGGTTACAGTAGTTTAACTTATTTTATTATGTGTACCTTTATGGATGGGACTCAGAGCTTCGCTGTGGCAGAACCCCCCAAAAAAGGAAATCAATAGGTCTCCTTTTAGACACACAGAGTCCTATAAACAATCCTAGAAAGAGATCAATACACTACAGGAAACTGAACAAGGGAGCAGAGAGGAGTCAGGCGCCGAGCACCCATCTCACAGATGGAGTCTTTTTAAAAGAATATCAGATATGCTGTTGTTCTGTGAGGCAAAGATACGTTTTTATCAACATAGTTCCCCAACTCCCCAGAGAAATAAACAGCAAAATATTCCCTGCGTCGCAACTAAGGCGCCGTTTTCCGCATAAGCTCGTCTACTGGCTAAAGTCAAGTGTATCAGTTGTGTTGTTTTGCAGCTGCGATAAAGCAACACTTAGCACAAGGAAGCCATTCAGCCCGAGTTTGTTCATGGCTCATATACAGCAAATGATGAAATTATCTTTGGAGGCGCTTCTTGAATCGGAGCAGTGTTTGGAGCGGCTCACACTTGAAACAGCTGATGGTCACAAGTTTTGCACTGGTTGATTGTTGTCCTCAAAGCTGGTTTGCCTTTAGTCCTGCTTTAACGAGGTTCTAGGACTTCGTCCTCCAGAGTTGGGCAAAAGATGAAGACAGATTTAGTGAAGATAAACTAAAGCAGGTCAAGAATTAAGCTATGAAACCCCTCTTCCCCTTAGAAACAGCAGGAAGACACTGAAACACTCCTCTCACCTTCTCTGGTCGATGCAGAGCTGGAAATAAGGCCTGAGCGAAGCGTCGCAGGGCGATTCACACACAGGATGTCTCTGAGCTCGTTTAATGACTGTGGAACATGTGACAAACCTCGAGTACACGTGAAGGAATAAGGGGCCTGCTGCAAGGAGCAAAACTCCCAGTGGACTGACTGTAAAGGCTCAACTCTGCTTTGGTTTCTAGTTCTGGAGTTAATGTGGTTGGGACGGAAACTATAGACGCCTGGAACAGTCAGAGTGAAAGGGCTTGAACCTGATGTCTCCTTGTGGACACCATCTATAAAATTATTCAGAAAGCCCGACGAATCCAAAATAGAGCAACACAAGTGAACAGAAGAAGAATCTCCTCAGCAGGAGAAAACAGGGTGGGCGGCCATCTGCCTCGACCGGCACCACGTTCTGTCCAGGCCCTGTCCAACGTGATCAACGGCTCGTTACTGTTTAATCAGACTTACACTACGTCCCGGCGCAGTGGTTAACATGTTTTAATGGGACGCCGGCACCGAAGCACTGCAGCCAATTAAACCCGGGACCTGAACGTTAGCGGCGAGACACGCTCACTAATCTGGAAAACCGAGAAGGTCCGACACCGGGATGTGCCTTCTCCTGGTAATAATGAGATGACCTTTACCACTTTCCAAACAATTTTTAGCAAGGTTATTAGGGAGCAGTGTTGCAATTCTTTCTTACTTAAGGCAGGGAAGAAAAACACAAGCCAAGGATTACGATCTGCGTTTTGTCATTTCTGTTCAGGCCCCCCCCCCAGAAATATTCTGATTGCTCTCTGCTGAGTAGAGGTTGGTGTAATGCAGAGGGAAGCAGAGCAATAACTGGCCCTGGATCTCCCCCGTCTTTCCAGCTCCACGCAGCTTTTCTGACATTGTGCAATAATCAACATAATTCTCTGCTGACAGAATAGCAGCCACACCTCATGCTGATCTGCAGATTTGTCAATGCGAATACTTTAAAGGTTTCTCAGCAGCTCCGAGGGCCAAGAGACTGATTTATCCCCGATAGCGAACGTGTTCCTGGCCAACGTTCATACTCCCAAGACAGACACGTCGCAAGTGACTTTTCTTTTCACACGGGTCCCAAACTGAGGAGAGTCATCTGCCGTGGATTGCTGTGTTTATTGAGAAGCTAATAGACGCGCATCAAAAAGCGATTTCTCAGTCTCTCTGAGTGGTGGCTTTAAAAGGGGGCTGGCACTTTACAGCCAGTTCAGTTATGCCATTCAGTAAATCACAGCGAAGCGTTTGAAAAGGATTTGAAGCGACACTTGGACCCAGATGGGAGAAGCTCACGCTCTACAGAAACTAAAAAAAGCAGAAGCTGAACTCAGACTTCAGGCCATCTTAACAATGGTGAAAAGCGGCGTGCAGGGACTGGAAGAATTGCCAAGGCGAGTTCATATTTGCATGACACTGTGGCCCCCTGTGTTTATTAGCATGGCAGGAAGCTCTCTCCTCCGCCGCCCCCTCACCCCGGCCGCCCCCTTCCCGGAGCTGAATCCGTTCCACCTTTGTAACGGCAGGTCTGGGCGTCCAACGCGCTCAGCGAGTGAAGCTAATCAGCCAAGTTGAGCCGTGTCCTTTGACGGAGAGAGAGAAATTCCTCTCCTGGTTGGAGCCGAGGTGTGGATGAGCATAGAAACGGGGGGGAGCGAATTAGCCACACGGCTAAACCGTTTGTCACGTCACATTCTCAAAGTGTCCCGTTAAATGATGATAATTCAGCTTCTTGGGTGTGTGGGAGTTCGGTTTCCTCTGCAGAGCTTCATGCTTGTGTAGCGTAAATTCAGCAGGTGATATTCAAAGACGAACACAGTCCCTCGGTGTTCGTACACAGCTCTGCAGGCTTCTCCGGTAATTGGTGCTAACATCTGAAGACTACGTAGGCATATAGCGCCGAGCGCTCTGCTCCCATCCAAGCAACAAAGGCGGAGAATGGCCGCCGTCGAATATTCAAAACGCACGATTAGCTTGTCTATCGTCATATTCGCGCACGGCAGATAAACGGAAGCTGGAGATTAGTTGTTCTTTTTTTAAACGCGGGCACACGGGGAGATAGAGGCATCTAAAGACAACACAGTGACCCTTGGTGAGGCGACAGAAAAAAGCAGTGTACATTGTGACGGCGTCATAAATCATAGGGCTCATGGCAGGCAGCCCAATTGTGCCGCAAGGGCAGGTTGAAGCGACTCCCATCATCCCTCCTCCTCCCGTGTCCCCTGGCTGTGTCTGAAGAAGAAGTGGAACGCAACGACGTGTCAGCTTTCCTCTGTCTGCGGCTGCAGCTCTCGGTGGGCAGGGTCAGCGGCTGCAGTCACGATATTGTGCCGTCTGTGGCGTTTTGATGAGGGGGTCGACAACGCGAGGACAAAGAGAGCACAGGATGCCCACATGGGCGCGGTTTAGCATGGCTGATGAGCACTGAACAGTCAGAGCCTGCGACGGAGGGAGAGAGGGGAGGAAAAGGCAAGGCAGCGAGAGCTTGGCAGCAGAAAGTCAGCCTTGGTGTGTGGGTTTCGGAGGAGGCGCCGGTGGAAATCGTCTTTATCCTGAAACTGGAAGTCTTTGGGCTTAGCGCTCACAACAAACATGGTCAGCCTGGGCTTCAGCTCTGGTTAAGATGACTCCAGGGAGTGTGGACGGTGGGAGGAGGCCTTGGATGCGTTCCGTTCCCCTAGCTCTCATCCTCCCCACCCACTCCAGCAGCTGTTGACGTGGGCCATCACTGGGAATTTATACAGTCTCAGTCAGTCGGAGGGAAGGATTAGGCCCGAGCTCAGCCACAGATGGACTGAGACTGCCCCCTATTAATAAATCCTCCTGTGATGCTGTATATTCATCTGGACATTTTTTCTCATCTTTTTGAGTTGCGAGCAGCGAGTGGACACGAGCGCAGCGACGCTAATCTGCCCGTTGTAAAAGTTACAGAGCGGGGGGAGAAAAAGTGACATGACGAATTGAAAGAGGAGCGGAGGGAGGGAGGGACGACGGCCTTCTTCTCCTTCTGCATAATTTGGTTCCTATTAGCGACATCATTCAGTGGGTTTTTCAGATGATAATTTGGAAATCTGGGGTTGCAGCGCTAATCCAGCGGCATTACACTTTACCGAGGGATTACTGAGTGACAACTTCAAGTGAAACGAGAGATGTAAGGGCCTCTTAAGCCGTGTTCCTATTAAAAGCCACAGTGCGGCGTGACACTGTGGCAGGCTTCATTGCACACTTGCCAACTAGTTGGGGATATATATCCCCTGATAAACGCTCCAACGCTCATAGGGATTTCTTCATCTTTATTTTATTTCATTTTTTATTTCTTCGCTCTGTGCTTTCAGACATTTTTAAATCATTTCTCAGCCTTTTATTTATTTTTTGTGGGTTTTTCCATTTTGAGGCTCTCACTCTGTTTAAGTCGCGTCGCTTTAACCAGGAGAGGCTGAAGGTCTGTTTGATGGATCCACGTCAGCCCGTCTGATGCTGCTTTGCCATCCGAGCCAGCGGTGACGCATTGCTGGCATTTACAGCGGTGCCTTATCCAGGTGACTCCCAAACAAATCATCACGACGTTTGCTTTTCTGCAAGCACCTTAAATCCTCTAAGCTGTTCGGAGCAAACCTGAGGCCTGTAAGGGACTCGGCTGGGTTACGTTTGGGGTTTTTGTTGAGGACAAGTCGCCAGGCAAATACAAATACTTCACTTTAGCTCTTTAATGTTACACATCTAAGTTATAATTAAATTACGGTCTTTCATGTAACAGCTTTCAGGCCCATGTAGGCAACTCAAGGTATTTTCCAACTATCCATTGATTGATGCTTTAGAGCAACAGCAAACACATAGACTTTAAAGGCATCACAACATAAAATAATGCGTTAGAAACATCAAAAGTCGAACAAAACACTTGATGAATTAATAGGGCAGAATCAAAAATGATAAAAATAAGCAATTACATCACAATAAACCCAATAAAATAAAATGAAACTAAACTAATTTGTACGTATTGTGATACGGTGAAGAGAAGTGGTGCCTGATAACTAATAACTTGGCAGGTTGCAGAGATTACTTATAATTTTAAGCTGTGTCTCTTCCTCTATTAACTCAGTGAACTGCATATTTATCACGAGAGCGACAACGAAGGCGTGCTTAGAAAACCTAATTACTGTATAAGAAAACCTTCTGTGTATGCGATAGTTTGCCTTGTGAAGTAATTAATCTGGGAATAGCACAAAGTTCTACTCGCCTTCACAAAGTAAACAAAGCTGAAGAAGTAGCCATTACCTTCCCAGTATCTCCTCCTGGGGAGATATCGGTGTCCTATGGCTGTGATGAAACGAGCCTGACTCTTAAGCCATATGCAGAGATCAAAGACACACAGGAGGGATGGAGCAGGAGGAGAAAAAACAAAAGAGGTGTTGTTTTCCACAGTGACCTGGATCTGCAGCCGGTTCAAGACGCATCGCTTCCCTCTCCTGTCTGCCGACGGGATCCCCGGAGAGCGACAAAGTAACTGTTCAATCCCAGGTAATTAACTTCAGCACGACCCGGGGAACACTCGCACCAGACACCACAATCCTTTAAGCACAACACTCCATTAGTCATATCCCACCAGGCCTTGCAAATGGCAGGACAAAAACAGGGGCTTGCTGCGGGCTCGTCTCGCCCACATAATCACAGCTAACGCCTGTTGCTCTGGATCATAATGAGGCGACGTGTCGTGGAGTAGCTTCGATAAGCGCGACGCGTCAAAGCGTAAAGCAGATTTGGGTCAACGCAGAATGGAGGCGGTGCTGAATCCGACCCGAGTCAGACGGACAGAGGCAACAGCACCAAACTGCCTGCAAGGACTAATTCGCTGAACAGTTCTTCCCAAATGAGGTGATGGACAAGAACCTGGACCACGATCCCGCAAAACTTATCATGAAAGCAAACATCAAGGAAATTAAAGTTCACTCTCGCAAAGCAACCATTATTACATTTGCTGTCACAGTAAAATCTAGAACAATTGAGTTAATTAGTTATACGATAACAAACGTGGCACTAATCTGATAATGACATAACACAGTGTAAAATGCAGTGAAGCAAACAGGGCTTGTCCTTGAATGCAGCACGTTTTGTAGTTTTCCTCTGGAACGGGAGCACAAACCTTTTGACCACACTGTGTTTTAAAATAATATCTGATTTAGCTTCCACGCTGTCCGTCCGCCTGACTTCCTGTTCTGCTACATGAGAACTGATGAAGTGCAGAGACGTGCGCTGCATTATGGGCCTATTTATAGTCATTCGATCAAGACCGGTGGGTACAAACCAGGCACAGGTAGATAAAAGAGATCCGTTCGATGCGGGCAACGCAAGCAGAGAACAACGGCGCTAACAGACGTCTGAATCAAACGCTACAGCAATTACTTTCATGCAGATGCGTGGTTACATTAAAGAAAACGCCGTCAACGTGCTTGATCTCTGCCTCAGATCGATGCCAGATGCGCCCGGCAAATCAAATATAAATACAGTCCGCGTCCCCGGGTGCAAAACAGAACGTATTCAGTCAATAACGTATCTGCAAATGCCAAAGCCGCTGGAATCAAAAAACGTATTGAAATTTCAATGCGGCCGTATGGGTGTCTCTAATGAGCTAGAAAAAGAACAGTGCTTCTCTGACTGTGCAGCAGTCCGACCAATTATCAGACCTCCCCGCTGCTGAGCCATGGGAGAAAGTCCATAGGTGACGGCGGGAGGACGGCGGGGAAGCCACATTGTTTAAGTGAGAGAGAACAGATAATGGACTTCGAGCTCCTCTCCCCTCGCGCCTCCGCCCTCTTCGCTCTGGGCGTCAACATGCAAACGTCACATGTTACTAGGTCAAAATTCCTTTTATTTGAAGCTTAAGCTAAGTTGGGTTTTACTGCAGATGGTTCTGACCTAATAAAGTGGCGTATAGGCGTAACGACAGTCAGGAGATGTGTCATGTCATCACTGGCATCACCTCTGGCAGAAAGTCTGTGTTTTAAATTTCTCGTGCTGTAAATCAGTTGAAAGAGTTGCCTAAAGCCAGGAAGTGGCCGGTGCAGCATAATGGGACGTATTTAATCTGACAAGTCATCGATACTGTAAGCACTGGCGCCCAGCAGCTTGTTTTCTTTTGCTGTCAGCTCCAGTTGAGGTTTACTTTGGTGCATTTGGCTCATTTAGGCCGGCGCTGCCCAATTATAATCCAGCCAGGGTTTGGACTCAAACATGTAGCTTGTTAATTGGACAAAGTTTCGGTAACCTGTCATCCTGCCAGGTTAGAGATGTGGCGGGTCCGGCGGGGGGTAGAGGTGGGTGGTCAGGCAAATAACTCCTGTTTGACTCCCAGTCGCGTCCCTGTCGTTACTCATTATGGAATTTTTCCTGTTGCTTACCAACCTCGCCGCCGCTGATGTTTTTCTGCTGTAGGAATCTAAATAGTTAAGTAGTAGTTAAAATAGTAGTTGAAAGCTTAGATAGTAGGATGCATGCAGAAAACAGAACAAGCCGATTGCATTGAAGTATAGTTTGAAACACACACATCAGATTTAAAGAATAGTAGAGACACCAGATGCACCCAGACACGGCAGAAAATAAGATAAGTAGGGAGTGAAACATGTGAATGTCTGCAGAAGGAATGTGCTTGGATCCATAGGTTATGGGACCACAAAGCAACGGAGAAGATAAGACACCAATAAACCAGCCATGGAGACGAACACCAGACCACGGAATCAGGATCCTGTTACACCACAGAAAGATGCTCTGTCCAGCATAAAAGTGTGGGTCGAGGGACAGACAGTGTCAGTCAGACTTCGTGCCCTGACTATATGCTGTATAGTATAGGGACAGACTGACCCAGGCCTGTACATTATTATTCTTCAAGTTTGAAATAAAAGCAAGACTGATTTTTATCAGACGTTTCTCCTCATCATTCAACGAACGCGCAGAGCTGGAATTGGGAGAGCAGCTCAACAATTTGGTGACCCCGACGTGATGGTGAAGGAGAGACAGATTTGGAACGAGAACTGAGGACCTGTTTGTGACACAGTAGCCTGGCCAGGATTAAAACAAGGTAAGCAGAAAACCTGTTAAGTTTCAAATTTCTGCATATTGGAAACTCTAAAATAACTGTGTCATGGATAGGAATCCAGTTCTGTAAATTAAAATTTGAAGAATAATAATTAATTAAAAAAGAAAAAGGATAAGAGTAAAGTTAAAAGTAAAAAAGTAAAAGGATAAGAGATAAGTTAAAAGAAAAAGAGTAAAAAGGATAAGAGAAGTGAAATCACGGGTGTGGTGCCTATAATGTCCTGACAAGGACATTAAAATACTGAGTTGTGAACCTCTGTTGTGGTAGTGATACAACTAAAATTACGGCCACTAGTTGGAAAACTGCAGACACAAATTAAAAAAAAAAAGAAAAAAAAAAAAGGGTGAAGTGTCTGAAAGATTCCGGTTTGGTAGAACCTAGGGATTTGGTGCTCCCTTAAAAGACTGAGTTGTGAACCTCTGTTGTGATACAACTAAAATTACGGCCACTAGTTGGAAAACTGCAGACACAAATTAAAAACAAAAAGAAAAAAAAAAAAGGGTGAAGTGTCTGAAAGATTCCGGTTTGGTAGAACCTAGGGATTTGGTGCTCCCTTAAAAGACTGAGTTGTGAACCTCTGTTGTGATACAACTAAAATTACGGCCACCAGTTGGAAAACTGCAGACACAAATTAAAAATTAAAAGACAAAAAAAAAAAGGGTGAAGTGTCTGAAAGATTCCGGTTTGGTAGAACCTAGGGATTTGGTGCTCCCTTAAAAGACTGAGTTGTGAACCTCTGTTGTGATACAACTAAAATTACGGCCACCAGTTGGAAAGCTACAGACACAAATTAATAACAAAAAGAAAAAAAAAGGGGCAGTGTCTGAAAGATTCCGGGTGTAGGACCCCTAGGGATTTGGTGCTCCCTTAAAATATTGCAAGTTAGTGGAATAGTTGTTGATGTGTTGAAGAGTTGAAAAGTCACCGGTGAGAGAGTGGAAATCTAACGGTGATAACAAAGTGTTTTGTTTGCTTGTTTGTTTGTTTGTTTGTTTTTTCTTTCTCACTCCTGTGAGTGAGAGAAGTGAAATCTCAGGAGGAGAAAAATGGAGAGTGAATTTGATCTAGAGGGTGTTGATGAAGGCGGCTGCAGGCCACTGACAATGTTGAATCAGTGGAAAAAAGCTCGTGAACAGTTGATAAGTGGTTTTGAAAAGAAAGATCGAGATCGACAAAGAAAAATGTATGATGGTAAATATGAAGAATTAAAAAAGAAGGGAGTTTGGAAAGATGAGGACAGAGGAGATCTAGCAGAAGTTTTAGCCAGGGAGGATGTGGCTGCATTACAGGCAACAAAAGAACACAGCAAAGAAGAAGTAAAAGGTTTAATCGTGAAGAGAAAGTGGAAAACAGAATTAGAACAAAAAGAGGAAAATAGGCGAATAGTGCACAATATGGCAGCATGGGGAACTAAAATTATTGCAAAAATAGGGAAAGACAAACAACAGGAACTCACTGATAGTTCAGTGAAAAAACAGGAGACAGAGTTAACACCACACACCACAGTAGGGCAGACACGACCACCGACATATGTAAACATCTATCCTGATTTAAAGCACACATCTGCACTTACTACGCTGCCCCCACCGTAGAAACAGATGCCTCTGTGGAATGTGAAGGGAGGTCAGTTAGATGTAGAGGAGCAGCAGGACAGTGGAGGAGCCAGTGGAGTAGATTGGAGCAGAGATAACGAAACTAGGGAAACGATGCGTGTGCTTGCTGCAGCTCAGCAGCAAGATCAGGAATTAATTAAGAGAAAAGAGATGAGGAAGGAGGAACAGGCAATAGGATGGAAGTCAGGGATAGAGTTAGAAGGAGAAAGTAGAAGCATGCAAAGTGACGAAGAAGGAGAGGAAGCTTTTAGAAACAGGAGAAGAAGGGAAAGTAGGAGACAAGAGGAGAGTGAAAGGAGGAGTCCAGCAGGGATTGACGTCACCATTAAGGGAAAACTGACAACACACACAGATGAGCCACCCGTGTCCCACAGATATGACCTTAGACCTAGACGTAATTCAGCACCAGGTGGTGACCACATACACCACCAATACCCCTTGCTTTCAAAAGGGGGCAGAATCCAATATAAACCATGGCAGTTTGGGGACATGACAGCAATTTTAGAGAAACTTCCACATCCCACAGATGGGTGGGGGAAGGTGGTTGAGCAAGTTGGAGCAGTTGACCATGGGCCAGAGACTGGGAGTAGGTGATTGGAGGGCCCTGATGGGGCAGATTATGTCCACCTGGGAAGTAGAACAAATAGAGGTGAGGCAGGACTGTTGATGGTAGATGATAGTGAGCCATTTGACCAGTGGGCCACAAATGTGGGTAGAGCTATGAGAGAACGTTTCCCAGCCCCTTGAGGCCAGACACATCAGATCACGTGTACACCTAAGAAGGGGGAAAAACCGGCCACTTTTTTACATAGGTGTAAAACAGAATGGGTTGATGCTACGGGGGTGCACCCACACTCCCCTCAAATGCAAGAGGAGTTGTTCAGACGAGCAGTGTTAAAGGGAGTGTCAAAAGAAGTAAGACAAAGCATGGAAGATAATCCAGATGCACCGGGAGGTTCCACTGAGACGTGGGAACGCCACCTGTTGCACCATTTACATAAGGCACAGCAGAAAGAGGAAGAGGAAGGTTCAGAAATGGAGGAATTGAAAAAACAGCTGCTTAGGTTACAGTTACAGAAGGTAAGACAAGAGACTAATGATGTTAAGAAGAAAGATAAGGTAGAAAAACAGATGTTGCAACAGGCTACACAGGTTCCTGATAACCCAGATTTATTGCCCTCTCCATCCTGGGTTCCAGGCCACCCTCAGTATGGACACGGGCCATCCAATACACAAGGCTCATATTACCCACAGCAGTACGGTAGGGGTCAACCCAGGGGGGGCCGTGGCTATCTGGGACGGGGATCCGGGAGGGGAAGGGGCATGTCGGGGGAGTGGATATGCTACTGCTGCGGTCAGCCGGGGCATTTCGCCAGAGAATGTCCCATGACTCATGCAAACATGGGACCTGGCCCGAGGGGACGAGGACAGCGTGGAAGAGGTCTATCAAATAGAGGATCACATGTTGCACCTCACGCCAGTCTTGCACCACGGGGTCAGTTTCCTGTGTGGGAACCAGAGGATTTCCCCCAACAATGAAGAAGCCCACAGAGAAGCCTAGACGATGGGAGGGCAGACCCGTTGTTATCCTTGACAATAAAACAGACAAGACTGCCCTTTCTGGTGGACACAGGCGCGACTTTCTCCACTCTGAATGTGAGAGTGGAAAAGAAGGACCTATCATCTAAGACTGTTGAACTAGTTGGTTTCTCTGGGGAACCTGTCAAACTGCCATTAACCCAACCTCTGCCGGTCCGAGTGGCCGGCCAATCCATACGGCATCGTTTTGTTGTTTCAAATGGCACCCCAGTCAATTTGATGGGGAGAGACTTGTTGGTTCGACTGGGCGTTTCAATTCTTGTTTCCCAACGGTGAATCCACTAATTGCTCCAAGAAAAGTTTGTCAGTGGCTGGTCAGTGGCTGATGCAGGAAGCCTCGACGAATGTGGGCGCTGACGTATACTGGGGCCGATTGGAACCGGAGGGCCCGGCAGGGGGCGGTCTTCTCTCCTTATACATGGCCTGGAAACCCTGGATCTCCCAACTGAGCCCATATGTCTCCCCAACCGACCCTTACCATGTTACACTATTTTATGACAGGGAACAGACAGATTGGTATCAAGATATGTTTCAGGACAAACTGCAAGGACATACATGGAAAATTTCCACTAATGCTATTTTGATTGGTCCAGAAGGAGTAGTGTCCAGTTGACAGCAGATCAGGCTGCCTGGTATGAGATGGGTGCGGAGGCGGTGCCTCATGTCTCGTTGGCAATACATCCTGGACACCAAGCTAAAGATCTAGGCCCGATGGCCAAACGATTGGCTGAAAGTACTGATTTGGGTAACAACGCAACTTCCTAATGTCCAATACTCACCTGAACACTCATCTTATAAAATCACACAAACTACATCTGATGTGGTTGTACTTGAACATCAGTTACTAACTCGGCACCATGGCCGTGAAAAATCTGATCACGAGTTGGCTGCAGATATGTTAGACGCTCTGCCTAGCACGTTGTGGTCACAGGGCCCCACAGATGTTGGTTTTTGCAGTTCCCTAGCTCCGGTCACATTCACCCTGCAGCCCACTCCGCCATTATGGCAACCACAGTATCGACAGAAAGCCGAAGCAGAGGCAGGGATAGCAGACACTATTTATGGGTTATTACAGAGTGGTGTATTAGAACCCTCGACTTCAGCATGGAATACTCCTATATTACCTGTAGAAAAACCAGGCACGGGCAAGTATCGGATGGCACACGACTTAAGGCGCATCAATTCTATTGTAACCACACCCACATTACCAGTACCTAACCCCTACACTGCTTTGTCGTCACTGACTCCGCAACACACGTGGTTTACATGTATTGATCTGGCAAACGCATTCTTCTGCCTACCATTGGCTGAAGAGCTGAGAGATGTTTTTTCATTTACTTTTCAGGGGACACAGCTGCGCTACACGCGGGTCCCACAGGGATTTGTATTGTCTCCAGGTTTGTTTAATCATGCTCTGCGTAAATTGTTACGGTCCTGCTCTCTACCTGAAGGCGTGGTTTTGATACAATATGTGGACGACTTGCTATTGGCAGCGGACTCCCCACAGTCCTGTTTGGAAGGCACGAGAAGGGTGTTGCTACATCTGCATTCTGTGGGCTTTAAGGTTAGTCGCTCCAAACTACAGGCAGTACGTAGGGAAGTTACATTCCTCGGTAGAGTGGTATCAGCATCTGGAGCCAGCATGTCTCCAGCCCATCGGTCCTCCATCTTGGCGCATCCTCAACCACTGACAGTGAAAGATATGTTGTCATTCCTCGGACTAGCAGGCTACAGTCGACAGTTTGTTCCCTCCTATTGTGACTATACTGCTCTGTTACGGTCACTGGTCCAACAGGCGGGCCCTCGGAACTTGACAGCTTGTTTGTCATGGACAACGGAGGCGGAAAAGGCGTTTATCTCTTTAAAACAGGCTTTGGCAGGTGCGGCGGAGTTAGCTACTCCGGACTACACCAAACCATTCTTTCTGGATGTTTCTGAAGACGCACAGGCCGCACACGGCGTGCTCTTTCAGAAACAAAGGGGGAATAGGAAAGTATTGATGTATAGCAGTGTGCTATTGAATAACATGGAAAAAAGACAACCAGTGTGCACACGACATGCAGCTGGTGTAGCAAAACTCATTTTAAAAACAGCACATGTGGTAATGGGACATGCATTGATAGTACTGACAACACATAGCGTGGTGGCATTTGTTAATTCAGCAGCGTTCACGATGACAGCAGTACGACAGAACAGACTTGCTAAAGTCTTGAGTGGAGAACACATCACATTCACACATGAAGGCATTAACATGGCAGAGCAGAGAAGTGGGGGAGGACCACATGTGTGTGAGGAAAAGGCAATGGAAGACACAAAGATAAGGGCAGACTTAGCAACAGAACCACTGGAAGGACAGACAGAAGTGTTGTACACAGATGGCTGTTGCTACAGGCATCCGCAGGAAGGATTAAAAGCAGCATATGCAGTTGTTAGAGAAGTAGGAGAACAACATGAAACCATCATTACTGGACAGATATTAGATCGACCATCAGCACAGTTAGCTGAACTCAGAGCAGTCATGGAAGCTCTAGCATGGGCAGAGGGAAAGAGAGTAACAATTTACACCGACTCTGCATATGTGGTGGGAGCAGTTCAGACAGAACTCAGACAGTGGCAGAGAGCAGGATTCAAGACAACAACCGGACAGACGATCAAACACGAAAGTGAGATGAGAGAATTAGTCGAGTTAATACAGAAACCACAGGCAGTAGCTCTAGTGAAATGTAAGGGACACGACAAGGCTCAAACTAAAACCGCGGTAGGAAATCAAAAAGCAGATGAAGCAGCAAAACAGGCAGCAGGATACCAGACTCAGATGATATTAATGTCAGCACAAAAGGGGGTGGAGGACATCCTCCCACCAATGACGGTGGAACTAATCAGAGAAGAACAAGAAAAGTGTTCTCCACAGGAGAAAACTGTTTGGATACAGAGAGGAGCCATTCAGACGGAAGGATTGTGGAGAGGTCCACAGGGAAGAGTAGTGTTGCCAGCAGGTTTGAGAGGAACTGTGTTTCAGGAGGCACATGGGCTTGCGCATGTAGGAGTCAGACAGATGGAGAAGAATTTAAAAGACTGGTGGCATCCTTTTCTCCCAGACATGGTCAAATATCATGTGAAAACATGTCAAATATGCACAGGATACAATGTGAAAGCAGGAGTCCAGACAACTGAAGGACGATTTGCTCCAGTGGCAGGGCCAGGAGAGGAAATCATCATAGATTACACAGATATGGGTGAGACAGTGGAAGGAAAGAGGTATCTACTGGTGTGTGTGGATGCCTATTCAGGATGGCCAGAGGCGTGGCCAGCAAAACATGAAGACAGCACAACTGTTATCAAGTGTTTAATAAACCATTACATACCAAACCATGGGTTTCCTAGAAAAGTCCGATCGGACAACGGTACACATTTTAAGAATCAGGATTTACAGAAGGTCGAACAGATGTTGGGATTGAAACATTCGTTTGGAACAGTGTATCATCCCCAGTCACAGGGAAAAGTGGAGAGAATGAACCAAACGCTTAAGACAAAATTGGCAAAAATCTGTGCACAGACCAAATTGAACTGGGTTCAGGCATTACCAATCGCTCTGATGAGTGTCAGGACGTCAGTTAATAGGATAACACAGTTCACACCTCATGAACTGTTAACAGGAAGACCCTTCCCGGGACCGGGAGAGGGACTGCTGAAATGCCCCGTAGAGGGTACAAAGCGTGTCATGACCAACTAACGGCTCTCGTTGCAGAATTTTCCACGCAGGTTACGGGAGCCAAAGGATCTCCAGAGTCCAAGAAACCACATACGGCTGAGTGGGTCCTTTTGAAAGTGATAAGGAGGAAGTGGTCTGAGCCACGGTGGACAGGACCGTTCCAAGTGACGGAGCGAACATCCCATGCAGTGAGACTGAAGGGGAAAGGTGACATATGGTATCACTGGAGCATGTGTGCTCCAACAGATGAGCCAGCCAGAGACGTAAGAAGTACAGAGAGAGATCTCCGGGCTCTAGAAAGTTCCTCTGTAACCCCCTAAGAAAGTCGAAAGCGTTTTCACTAAAGGGTATTAGTGAAAGATATAGATAAAAAAGAGAGAGAAAAAAAAAAAAAAAAAAAAACATGATGGCATGGACATGGCCATATAAGAAGTTAATTGTATGTGTGATTGCTGTGCTGGCTATAGGAACTGTTTTAGGAACCTTGAGATGGAAAGAGTGGAGGCGTCACCATCTCAAACTGGAGAGGAAGGGCAGAGCGGCGAGTCATAGGGACCAATGTCTCGTCAGGTATGGGGGAATTGAGTTGAACTACACGCGTGGCACTCTTACTAGATTCCAGTTTGATTTATGTTCCGTTATTAATTGTGGCCCAGACCGACAGAGTTGGAAAAATTGGAAAGGATACAGTGTGTATCTGTGTACAGAAGCTAATACAGATCGTTACTGTAGAGCACAGGATGCATATAGCGTTTCACCTTGTCCCTCATGGGGGGAGGTGATCAAAAATACAGGACAAAAGCCTACAACCGGAGGAGAAGGATGGTGGAGCAATGTGACATTCGGTGACAAGGCACGTATCGCATATAACAACCTTCCACTCACTCTGACCATACCAGGAAAGTGGGTGGGGCCCACTCGAACACCAGGAAGTAGTATCAGTACTAATGCAGATCGAAATGAAATGACATTTTATTGGATATTAGGGGTGGATCAACCAGGAAAAGATACATTGGGTATGATAAAAATTAATTTCCGGGAACCACAGAGTCGCACAAAGAAAGACCAGAAGGCTGTTACTTCTGCTCCAGGAAAAGCACAGGACGAGGTTAAGAAACATGTTTTAACATTGGACTATACAAAATTATCCACCACAGATATAATTCAACTAGCCACTGGTTACGGAGATAAGAATCTATGGCTAGATTGGTTAGTAGGCACAGCCAGAGAGCAGGGTATGACAAACTGCGTGGCATGTTCATCAGCCCGTCCTCTGTTATACACTGAACCCGCCCCTTTGTATCCCGACAGTGACTCTTGGGGATACGACTGTATGGTAAAATTAACCTCACAGGCCACTCCTCTTAATTGTACAACATTGGCAGCAATATTTCCTCCTATTCGCAATGACACTAAACCACCTGTCTTTGCCCCACGGTTCAATAATTACACCTGTTTCTCCAGTAATGACCCCTCAGGTGTGGCAGTAGGTAGCCTGAGAGGGACCTGGTGTGCTAAAAATGCTACAAACACAGTAGGGACCTGGGCAAGGGCGGATTTGTTTTGGATGTGTGATGAAACACGGTTGAGGGTGAATTTACCCACAGCCTGGAAGGGAAGATGTGCTATGGTGCGACTGGCAATACCTTTAATGTTGATAGGTCATAAAGATGGAAAGACTCATCTCAAGGCAATAACCGACCGACATGATCGGCATGATACCACCCGAAAACGTAGAAGGCATGTTTTGCAGAAACGTAAAGCACAGGGATTTGATTTATCTACAGGGAGCCCAACGTATATAGACGCAATAGGTGTGCCACGTGGAGTGCCGGATGAATTTAAACTGGCAGATCAGATAGCTGGTGGATTTGAAAACATACCGGTTGTAGCCGCTCTCTTCCCAGTAACTCCTAACAAAAATATTGATAGAATTAATTATGTACATTACAATGTTCTGCGTCTAGCGAACTTGACCAGAGATGCAGTAGAAGGTCTGGCAGACCAAGTAGCTCCCACATCCCTGATGGCGGTGCAGAACCGTATGGCCTTGGATATGTTGCTGGCGGAAAAGGGGGGAGTGTGCTCTATGTTTGGTGAGCAATGCTGTACGTTCATTCCTAACAATACGGCTCCTGATGGCTCCGTCACCAAGGCATTAGAGGGACTACGGACACTATCTAAGGAAATGCATGAAAATTCAGGGATTAATAATCCTCTTGATCATTGGATGAACAGAATGTTTGGAAAATGGAAAACCATGATTTTGTCTATATTTCTCTCCTTAGTAGGAATGGTGACGGCTCTAATCTTGTGTGGATGCTGCTGTATTCCCTGCATCCGAGCTTTGTGTCAGCATTTAATAGTGACTGCAATAGAAGGCAGGGATGCTCCTGCTACACAGATGCCACTGCTTAGAGGAGGCGCACCAAACGACGAGGAGGACGAACAGGAGGATATAGCAGTCATGGCGGTGTTGTAAGTGGTCTCTCGGATGAGAGACCAAAAGGGGGAATTGTAGGAATCTAAATAGTTAAGTAGTAGTTAAAATAGTAGTTGAAAGCTTAGATAGTAGGATGCATGCAGAAAACAGAACAAGCCGATTGCATTGAAGTATAGTTTGAAACACACACATCAGATTTAAAGAATAGTAGAGACACCAGATGCACCCAGACACGGCAGAAAATAAGATAAGTAGGGAGTGAAACATGTGAATGTCTGCAGAAGGAATGTGCTTGGATCCATAGGTTATGGGACCACAAAGCAACGGAGAAGATAAGACACCAATAAACCAGCCATGGAGACGAACACCAGACCACGGAATCAGGATCCTGTTACACCACAGAAAGATGCTCTGTCCAGCATAAAAGTGTGGGTCGAGGGACAGACAGTGTCAGTCAGACTTCGTGCCCTGACTATATGCTGTATAGTATAGGGACAGACTGACCCAGGCCTGTACATTATTATTCTTCAAGTTTGAAATAAAAGCAAGACTGATTTTTATCAGACGTTTCTCCTCATCATTCAACGAACGCGCAGAGCTGGAATTGGGAGAGCAGCTCAACACTGCTCTGCCAATATCAGCATGTTTACACTCATAAACCCATTTCCCCCATGTTCTTGTTCCTCCATCAAGTTGCACTGGGTTCTCAAATTTCCATTTCACTCCACCTGAGCTCAGATGGCGTCGACCTGCTGAAATAAACTGAGCAAGAATGTGCCTCAAAAAGCTCTGCCTGCCATCCCAAGGCCTGGAAGACGACCCGAAGCCAGAATCTCCAGACGAATCAAAGTGGAGGAGGTAGAGCAGGGAGGCGAACGGCTGCCGGACCACAGAAGAGCAGGAGATGAGCGATTCGCGGGCTGGCTAGCAGGCCGTGCGTGGGCATGTGTCCCCTGCAGGACACTCGCTGCATCACAGATTGGCAGGGCCACGTCGGGCCGGGCTCCATCGGCACCGCAGGCTGCTGTGATGCTGCAGCACAGCCAGACCTGAGCCGTGTGCCCGTACGTGTGCGTCTCACGGTTTCAGAAATGGCATCAGATGATCTCACGTCTGATTCCGTTTACTAACTATTAGTCACCAGGAGGGAGGCAGGACTGCACGAAGAAGGCATCAGAACAAAAACTATTTCAGTTCAATAAGTCGGTTTAGCACCAGAGCAGCTCACACGCTGGGGACAACGAGCTCAACTTCACCTGAGGTTTAGCAGAGTTTAGTCTGTACTAAACAAGTCGAGCTGGAGTTTCACCTCTCGCTCGTCGCACTTTGACGGATTACGACTGATGAAGCGAAGCGGCGAGAAGCCTGGCACCTCGCTGACAGCGCCCTCCGTCCTCTGCTCGTCAGTGTCAGGTAACCATTTCCCAAACGCCACCTTCAATTACTTAGGATATTGCTAATGATTATACATTGTGTGTGAATGCAAATGTGTGCCAGGGAAGTTTCATGATTCAAACCTCGAGTCAGCTGCAGCATGACTAATGATGCTCCAAATGAAGGGTGGACTTCAATGAGTGTCTTAAAGAGCAGAAGAGGTTTTAATTACTCATCTGTCTGGTTGCCTGCGTGACCTTCAGTCAAGACCCGGACAGAAGTCAATTACGGTGATGATGTGCTATGTGCGGACCTGGCTGTATACCTTGCTACTGGGCCGGTCTCAGAAATGGCAGATTGTCAAAGGCATTAATCTGAAGGTCAGGACGAAAAGTTTGAAATCAACGCTCAAGGCTCTGGATGTATCACCCTCACTTAAGCTGAGCAGTTACAGTTGAACAATAAGTAATGTTATAAACTCTATAATTACTCATTCATTTCAAACGCGTTACCTTTTGGCTATTAGTGTCAGTGTCTTGAGTGGATTCGACTCCTACAAACAAGCCGACTCATCACCACCCACAGCTGCGGTTGTTGTACTCAGGAAGTCGCTGGGAGTCTATTTGTCTTTTGTAATTACCATTCAATAAAGGAAAACCCTTGGTAATTATCCCTGGCGCTCGGTGAAACCAGCCATTGTGAGTTAACATAAACACTCTTTAAGGAGAGCGGCTCAGGGGCCGGGACTGCAGCTCCGAGATCAAACGCGGGAGAGGACGTGGGCGAACGAGCCCCATCTGTGGCCGTGACCCCTCAGAGAGAGGGGTGGCGACCCCATCGCAGAGATCAGACTGGCCCCTCGCTGACGGCCGCATCACGGGCAGCGTTGGTTAACGGACCGTCTGGGTCAAAGCGGCAAGAAGACTTGAGAGAGCAGGCTGGCCTCCGTCCGGATGGCACAGAGCAGCCACATGGCTTCGACTGAGTGGGAGGCGAGTGTTGGAGAAGCTCTCGGTCTCCTCTTCATACGAAGCAAGTTTGAGTTTGTTTTCTGCTTAGTGAAAGAACCTGTAGCAGTCAGGAGACTCCTATACACTCGCTCTCTACCTCCGCACTGGTAAATGCACCACCATCGCAGCTTTTATCTCGCTGACATTTACACGCGTCACAGGAGGCCGCAAGGACGTCTGAGCGGAGGAAAAGAGAAAACGAATCGTACAAAAGTATTTGTGTAAACAAAATAAACTGGAGTTACTTATATCGGCTTTATTATTATATACAGCAGAGACAATCTGTGTAGAGCCGGGGCACCAAAGGTCAACACCCACACTTCACAGGGTTCAAACGTACACTGGCGCTAAAAATACGATACAGCACAAATAAGTAAAGATCAGCTGCGATGACTGTTTGGGATCCATTAGGATCTGAGAGCTTTACAATTAATAGGTGCTTCAGGCAGTGACTGATGGTAGAGAGCTCAGAAGTCATCACAGGAGCAAAAGGACAACTCGTGACAGCTACGGCAAGCTGCTATTACACAGAGGAGAACGTCTTGAAGCGCAACGGTGAAATATCTTTAGCTACGAAAGGCATCAAAATAAAAAAAGAGGCCTGGCAGAACCGGATCGACAGCAGAATCAAACGGAGGCTTCAGAAGCAGCTCTGGCTGCCGTCGCTGCCGCCGCACATCAAGGCACAGCTCAATGAGAGTCAACGCCAGAAACTCAGCTGTGGAGAAAAGACTTAAGAAGCAGGCAGCTGATGGGTCGTGCAGCGGCTCGGAAACCTTTATGAAGTCATCAAAACAGGGTTAAGAGGCTTGACTAGCTACGACTGGACCGCTGCAGGGCTGAAAGACGTATTGTGGACTGATAAATCCGACGCTGACATTTTGAGTTCATTAGGCAGTTCCCACTCACGACTGCAGCTCAGTCCTGCATCTTCGCAGTTATTACTTCTGATGTATACATTTTAATTTATGGCATTTACAGCAGGCTGCTCGGCGACGTGACTGACAGGAACTGGAGGAAAACAACACACCTGCCTAATTAGCCGCGTGCTAACATAGCAGTTGGCACGGCAACCACCGAAGCTGCACATACTGGGTCCTACAGTGACCACAGTAACGAGAGACGAGGACGATTCTGTCCCGTCGCAACGTGTGAACACAAGCCTTGGGCATGAAAGGCTCGAAAACAAATACAACTACAACAAACAAGTGTTCGTGAATGAAGAATGAGAAATCTTCCAGAATTAGAAGTGGTGCTTAATAAGGAAGCCGTCTGTTTTCATCAGCACTGAGCCCAACAAAACTTTTCTTCGCCTCATTTATCTTGAATAAAATCCCCCCAATAATGATAATTGTTGAAAATTGGTGGAAAATTAATCTGGCAACATGTCTGTATGAATAAATTGTGTCATTATTACCTCATAAGGGAACCGAATGAGGGACTTTACACTGCATCATAATCCAATCAGCTCATTAATTCTCACAAATGTCTTTTATTCCGCTGTTGCAGGGGAACGTGTGCGGCTGAATCAATATGACACTCGTGCTTTCAGTCTACAATGTTATTCTCTTCAAATTATCACAGCGCACAAGCACATTTACGTCTCAGCAAGTCTCACATTAAAGGCCCTTCTAGAATTTTACAGCGTTTGGTTTATTTACTGAACATCAGTATCCGCACATTTAATTTGAATCACACGCGTGTCCCAGACCTTCATCAGGTCAAGAAACGAATTCCTTGAATTTGGGTTTTTAAATTAAACAAAATACGTATCGCTGATGTGAACACATCCGTCAGTCTGGGAACTTTGCTCTTCACGTGCAGCCTGAGGGATGCGAGGATTGTGACTTTAAGTCCTGGAAAGGCTCTATGAGTGAGCAATTTACTTGAAAGGATGAGAGTTTTTTCCCACTGTTACGTTGCCACGGTTCCAGAAAATCCTTCAAACAAGCTAAATTGCACTGAAACAAGTACAATTACCTGAACTGATTTCAAGGCATCTTTGCTCATTTTGGGGTAAATACAACGCAGTTATGATGGAAAAGCTTTCGCACCGAGTCACCGACGGCAGAAAAGCCCGCGATGCGTCACAACAGAGGCTCTTTTGTCGTGTTGTGAGAAAGCAGGGAAACGAGGACAAAATCTGTCATTTTCAGGTAGAAGGGTGTCGAGGCAGAACCTATTCGTTTTGACCTACATAGGACGGGTCGTCTGGAGCGAGGTTAACGCTCCAGCACTCTTTTCCGAGCGTCGTGGGATCATTAGTATCCTTTGCTGTAGCAGTGCAGAGCTCTTTTGATGCCCCCAACTCCGATGAGACTTCGCTGGGGGACGGCCCATTTTCCAGGGCCTGTTTCACAGTGGCCATTTCCATCTGGAGGATGACTCCCCTCTTCTTCATCTTCCCCGCTCTCGCTCTCAGTCTCTGGTTGAGTGCAGCCATGTAGAAATGAGATGAGGAGGAAATTGGAGCGGGGTCAGGGCTGCGCGTCGCCGCCGTGGCTGTCATCCTCACCTGGGAATGATCATCTCCACAATAAATGAGGCACATCGCAGGAAGATTAGAATATATTTTAACAAAGCAGGGGCTCGGCTGGTGGACAGGGTAATAGAGGGAACGACAAGAAACCATCGGCTTGGTTTGGCGACGAATTGCTCACAGGTGGCAGGGAAGCAGCACCGTCACTTGATTATCCATCTAGAGTACAGCACATCAGAGGAGCCTTTCCACTGTCATGCTGCCTGTCAGCACTGTGTTCACACAGCGTCGGCCCCATTGAATGTGTAACGGCTACGCAACGAAAATATAATCTTTCTGTTCATGGCGACACTCGATATTGATTTATAGATGATGATAAACCAACAGAGAAGTCTGCATATTCCCACTGTGTTTACCGAAGACTCTCCTCCTACACCGAGTATTTATTTCACCACACACTACCTGGGAGTTCAAACATATTCTGATACAAGTCTGAAATTTCTCCCTGGCTCTCAGATTGACTGCGACATTTGAGAATGTAGGGCAAAACAAGGCCTTGAAATTTAATAAGCTGCAGCAGTTTTCATTTGCATGAATGCCAGTGGAACCGACTGGCCCGTCCTGTCCTTGCAGCGTTGTAAAGGCTTTCTCCTTTTTTTATGAAAGCAAGGGTGCCATGGTCGATCCATTTCTAAACCTATTATCCATTTATTTTCATTCAGACCAAATGTTAATTTGATTACACGTAATCGCACAATAACCTTTTCTAATTTTCTCTCCCTGCCCGCTTCGCCTTTGTATTTTCTTTTTCCCTGCACAGTGAATCCAGCGTGTTGCTGTCTTCAGCGCCTGCTTATGCTACAGGATGTATCCGTTGTCAGTGGGTTGAAGACGCAGCCTCTTGGCCTCTAATTGCTTGCGCTTCAGTTGCAGGACAATCAAAACCTTTTCAAACCTCATCAGATTATAGTTTCCGTTGCTCAATGGCAGAGCACCTGTAAACACACAACGCGTTTCCCTCTGACTCCTCCAGCAGCGCGGCCCCGAGGTCGTAGCGAGTGAATCTGCAGGCATTTGCATTCAGCGTCAGTGCAGCAGGTAACGACAACCGGCCTGTTTCTACCAGGTTCTCTCCTATGGTGCTAGCAGACAAAACATCAGGGCTGCCGGTCGAGGCAGACGGCCGCCCGGCATCCAGCTGTAGCGTGAAACTCAAACAACGGCTTCCTGTTCATTCTGCTCAGGCACATTCCGGGGAAAACCACCCGATACGCTCCTGCGCTTACAGTAAGTCAAGTTCAGCGGAAAAAAACACCCAAACCGCTGGAAAAGACTCACACTCATTCTCGCAGCCGAGCCCCTTTGGCCCCGGCGCTCCGCTCGGATCTTTTTGCATTGCTGTCCTGCCGGTGTTGTTGTGACACTCGGGCTTCCATTACACCCCCATCAGAGCCACTCTCGCTGTCTCTCTGAGGAGGAGTTGGAGGAAATTACTGCTGCCCCCTTCACCCCTGCTCTCCACCATTCACAAGCTTCATCAGACAGATAATGGGTGGACAAGATAGAGAGATAGTGGATGGATCAAGCCGGATCTAACTATAGATACACAGATAGAATGATAATAGATAGTACTATGAAACAAAAGATCAAACATAAACTCGTACCTTCAGCAGCGTTATCTAATTTCAAACAAGTGGATTTTATTGGTTGATTGGTTAAAGTTAGGCCTGACGGACCAGGTTTGGACTAAACTGGTTCCAGCTCAACACCATGAAAAACAGTCCCTGCTGCTTAAACACGCTGTAGCTAATCAAATCTTTCTTCACCACTGCCTCTGTTTTTTAACCAGTTTCTTCATCTTCACTCTAAGCCTAAACCTTCGACTTCAACCTTCAGTCGGTCTCACGGTTAACGCCTGTAATCGAGCCACGTAACGGCTCCATTTCCCACCCGTACGCTTTCTTCCTCTTGTTTGAATCCCTGAGTGGCTCTCCGGCCACACTGGGCCATCGCCTGACAACATGCGAGCGAGCTGTGGTCACGTTCACTGCAGTGACTAATATTTGTCGCATTTTCTGAGACATTAAGTGAAACGTGGGAGCAGCTGTTGTCTCTCAGTCGTTCTAAGTCATGTTTCCGGCAGATACCAGCCTTCTGTTGCCATCCTGGCGCTACTGGTGCTTGTTGCTGCGAAAACCTATAGAAAGACTAGATCTGCACCAGAGGCCTTTCAAGACTAATGGTAGCGTAGCATCAACCTGGTGAATATGCAATCACACGAAACACGAGCTAAAGTTTTTACTGTGGGAGCGATGGTGTCGTCTTTTAGGTGCAAAGGTCTTTCGGTTCTCAAAGTTTCAGTTTCTTTATCCTCTGGTCTTCCGGTCTGTTCACTTGACCACTGACCATTCATTGAATAAATAATTATTCCTGGGAGGCAGGGAGAGAACAAGAAAATAATAAATATACAAGGACAGAAAGTCGAAAAGAAGAATGATATAACGCTGCACAGTCACAAGTGCGGGCTTGGAGTGGTTTCCACCAAGGACACGGAGAAGTACGATGACAAAGCGTAATCCAGAGTCAATACAACACATATATATACAACAAATATGAGGTGACGCTAGAGACAAAGAGGCACAGATACCACAACAGACCAATTTAACAAGAGGCCCAAAAAAAAAACAATAAAAACAATAGATATAGAAAAGATGGAGCAAAAAAGAAAACAGCATCAGAGCAACAGAAGAAGAGCAGACGGACTGACAGAACAACCAGCTCGTGTTTGTGCAGCCATGTGGATCTAATGAAACAATCCGAGGGGTGTGTCTCTCCGAGGTGCACGCTGAGCTGGTGGGAGAGCCCTGGGTCCTCTCTTAACATTGTTTTAGTCTCACATTCCAGCGTTTCTGATTTTACCAGACTCCGCAGAGACCTGGTGGCTGGAAAACTTGGATTGCTTTCTATTTTTGGAGCTCGCTGAAATGACCTCTAATTTCACTGTTTTATCAACGTAGCAAAATATAGCGGAGGCAGGGAGAGAAATGGAGGTGGGGGGGTAAAGGGTGTCGCCGGATTACTGTACCGCTTGAAAAGCACCATAAGTAATGCAACACCAACGGCTTCCGCAACAGATGTCAAATAGCATCCAGACGCGGTTGAAACAAGCTTGTCAATTATAGCTGAGATGATGAAAGTAGTGTTTCAGTCCACAGAACGCGGCGGCGGACCGCAGAGAGGCGTTGGTGGGAAGCTGCTCCATATGGAGGCCAGAGCACAATCTGCACAATGTCTTATTATTAATGTCTCACGCGGCTTATTATTGGCCTCTTCCTAAATGCTCCAGCTGAAGCACTCGGCCACGGCCGCTCTGCTGGAAGCGAACGGTGTCGCTCGTCCTGGCGTAGCCGTGATTCAGCTCCACCTCAAGTCTTTTCACCAACGCAGCTCGCTCCTTTCATATTTGTGAGGGGTGGCACCGCAGTGAAGGGAGCCGATCAGTCTCCTGGGATTCTGCTCCTGCTACGTTACTCTGACGCTTGTGTCGGCTGCTACCGTGCAGACATCCGAGGCCAAACGCACGGGACTCTACAGCTACTTCTGCTGAGCTCGTTAGACGCTGTTTACCGGATGTTGTGGGAGGTTGGATTATGCTCATGCAATTATCCTCTTTGTGCTCATCACAAAGGGCCTGTTTGACGGTTTTAGGCAGCATTACTTGTCCAGGTTGCTGCTAAAGGACGGTGCTGATCCAACCGGGCTTGTACGCGCTGAGACACGCACTGTTAAAGTTGAAGATCCCGCAGTCACGCATCAGACCAACATGAATAACGAGAACCACACTGAAAGAGGGGTTCAGCAGAAAATGGACCCACAGAGGTGCCTGTAAACGGATCTGGGCTTTTGTTGGAAGCATTTTGTTTGCGGCATTGAACTCAAACTTGTGCCAAAGCATCTGTGGAGCTGTGACAAGCTGTGCTCCGGTGTCACGTTAAGCTGTTCGAAAGAATTGCTGCCCATCACGGAAAAGGTTGAAAACATTCCCCAAAATCCCAGCTAGCGGGTCCTCTGCCCTGGTATCTAATGTGATCTAATCTCCAGCTTTCTCTCCTCTGGCAGGGGCACAGAGCAGACAGCTAAACATGTCGGGGTATTGGATGTGTGATGGTGGTGTTTGCTAGAGGTGTCTTCCTCAACTTTGCCTCGGACTCTGATGAGCTGAGGGACCGTTATTCCCCAGGTGATTCCGCCCTGAGATTAAGTCTCCTGATTCCCAGTGTAATTTCCGTGTGTGTGTGTGTTTAGCACCAGAACCAGTAATCTCACCCAGGAACTGGTGACGGCGCGTCTGTTCACAGTCTTCGCTGTGTGCTTCTCCATTATTGATGCAGTCTTAGGATTCTCTGTTTCTCCTTTTTTTTTTCACAGCAGCAATGAGAAGTTTGAGAGATGAGAGGTTTCACCGGCAATTGTATTAAAACAGGGATGCAACACTATACTATTCTGCCAGAAGAACAGAGACAGAAATGCTGCCTTGAATCTCTGGTCTCAATTATCCGTTGAATGGAGTTGGCACTTTCATGTTTTTTGTTGAGAGATGCCTGCAAATTGCAGAGGGTACGGGCGGTTCATTTCATGCTTCCATTTTCTGACAAAGCGTCCTCGTGCTGCAGGCAGCAGAAATGAATCTAAAGTGAAAGTAGATAGATTTACACGCGCTAAATTTCGAAACATTAGCGAGAGGCTGAAAGGAGGCCAACAAGCCATCAGCTGAAGCATCACTCGAACTAATTTGTCATTTTGTCCAATTTTTTTCTAAAACAAAAAGGGATGTTGCATGAAAAAAACAACAACCCACAAGCTGTTAAAAACACCAAATCTAAATAACAAGGAGACTGACTGAAGCCTGACCTTTGCAATATAAACACAACAAAAGCCGAGTCAAGGGGCAACAGAGAACAGTGAACTGTAGCACAAACAAAAGATAATTAATTTCCCTCGCCTCTCGCTTGTGTGATTAATTATTCAAAGAATCCAGGAGGCTGAATAACATCATGATACATGTTTCTATATCAGAAACATGGTATTTCACATAAATTATCCCCCCGATACTTCAGACCCTCACAGCAATGATTTATTTTGTGTACTTCTTTCATAGTTGCCCCATTTTAATTCTCGCAGCCCAATTAAAATCAAACAGAGGCTCCAAACAAACGCAGCTTCCAAGCAGGACGACATTTTTTGGTAAGGTGTCATCCTGCCAGGTGCCGACTGGATCGGATCCAACCGCGAGTTTGGCGAAACACGACGGTCCCGTCTGTGATTTACATCCTCTGAGTGGAACCTGGTCTGAGTTGAAGCTACACGTTCGCTGTAATTGCTTTACTGCGATTCCGCCGCTAAGATAAAATCCCCTCCCGCAGCCGCGACGCGACGAGCGTTTCCTCTGAGCCTCTGATGGATGGCTGGCATTATTTTTATCACTGTAACATAATCAGCCCGCGTGGCCTCTGTCTGTGGTGAGTAAGCTCTGTTAACGTAACCAGAAATACGACCACGCGATATTTCACTGGGCTGCATGTGCCATCCATCAGGCGCGACTGGAGGTGAAAGATCATCCGGCGTATTAAATATGCATGACTTATTGTGGCGGGCAGAAGAGTTCACGTACGGTTTATTGTACTTTTAAATGTGCTAAGGTTTTGTTTAAATACACTGTGATGCCTTTTCACACAAACGGGAGAACGGACGGAGGCGCATCCGTTGTTCTCATAAACATGACAACACACGTGGGTCATAACACTCGATATCAGGCTAATGTAAGATTCCTTCCCTCTGTCTCCAAAGTGTTGAAGGTATAACTAGAGGGCCCTGAGAAATAAATGATGAAATACCTGCAGATTTCTTCTTTTTGATAAAGATAAAGCAGATACAATATTAAATCCCTCCCAAATTAGTGGTGGATGTATAATTCAGTAGGTGGTGAACATCAGCTGGGCTGAAAGCAGCCACTAATGAGATGTGGGCAAGCTGCATCTGAGGTAACTGCCCTCCTCTGTCTCTCTTTGTCCCTCTTTCGGTCTGTTCATTTTTCTCTCCCCCTCTTTAATGTCTGCCTCTCTCTTGGGTTCTTTTGGCTCAATCAACCAACCCACGATGCCCGTAAACACGAACGTGCTGCAGGCTGTGTGCACAGAACAGAATGGGATGCTGAGCACATGGCACAGCAAAACAAAGACAGACAGTTCCACGGGAGACGGAGCCAAGCTCGGAGCCCGACTTACAGAAATCAAGGCCCGTGTCGGTTGCACTAAATGACTGTGTGCGTCAGTTTGTTTCGAGCATCACCGGAAACTTTCCTTGTGCCTCGTTACACGTGCGCTAAACTGCAGCCCTGCTTGTACTTTGTAATAGAACCGCTGAAATGCCGCAGCCTCCCATAAATCACTAATTATGACGAATGAATCAAAAACAAAGAGCTGATCAGATTAGATGGAAATAATAAAACCGTTTCATAGCTTGGTGAGCGCGGGCGGTTTTCTCTGCACCACCTGAAGGCCTCGGTGGGTGCGCTCTGCAAACTGTGGCGCCGTGGTCGAACGCTTTCGGTGTCCTGACGGACTCGGAGGCTCTATTTCATATGTGGTGAACTGCAGAGGCAAAGTTTTGCGCTGCTTCATTTGTGCAGCTCTTGTGCTGTGTTGTCCTGGATCCTACACATCCACAGTGATCACACACGTGACATCCCTTATGCTCTACTCTTGGTCCAGTAAAGGTACAGGCATTAGTTCAGAAAACGCTTGAACTACGCAAAAGTAAAACTATTTCCTGAATTATACTTTGATTTACCTTTTGTACTGCTGGCTTTGTTTAAATAAAAGTTGGCGAAGTCATTATCAACCTCTCCACTGTCCAGAGATGTGCACTAAATAAAACAGACATATTTGCTGCACTTTGCTGACATCGGCCGGGCGACACTAGTTCAGCCGCGGCCAACGAGCTCGTTGAGCCCGGGGTCCGCGGTCTCTCGACTCTGTCGGACACGCTGGCTCGCTCGCCCTGCTCTCGGCCCTGAGTCACAGCGTGCTGCGCTGAAGAAGTGGCACTTCAGAGTTTGCCACAGCTAAAGGTTTAATTAAAACATCTATGAACATTAATTATTTCATTAGTCAATCAGCGAAACAATGTGACACCAGGAAATGTGCTTTAGGCTTAGAGCCGCACTTCTGTGCATTGTGAGCATGTCACACATCCGGAGATGATTTATTTTGCCTATTTCATTGTCATTTCTTACTTTAAGCTGCCGCCTGGTTGCGTAACGTCTTAGAAATATTCAACATGTATAAACAGCTCCTGCACAAACGTGAGGGAATGCCCACCAACGCAGGCAGCGCAGGCTCCACAGGGGAACTTATTAACAATTAAGTTTAGCAAATGTTGCAGAAATTATCACCTTAGGGGACCATATGGGTCGACACGGCAGAGGCAGCTGTGGAGCTTAACTAAGTACATTTACTCAAGTACAGTACTTAGATTAATTTTTAAGTACCTCTACTTTGCTGAAGTATTTCCATATTCAGCATCTTTGGGATCTCACGCTGCCGTTTCACCGCACTTCCACGTGTTTCACTTAATTCTGGACTTGTCTTAGTAGCAGATGCTCTTCTTGCTTAGGTAGGGGAAAAGATGTGCATTAAAAATGATAACACATTCATGATTTCTTTATATTAAAAGTTTTATTGAACTCGTGAACTTGTGTGGAGACTAGGGTGAAGTATGTAGAACCGCATCCGCTCACTGTACCTTTACTGGACAGTCCAGTCAGCGTTCACCTAAAAGCCCATCACCAGGATGAAACTATCCAACATCTGACCAAACACACGAACAAGCTTTCAGTTCAACATGCTAACGGCAACGGCTGAAGCATAAATGATGTCACCACCAACGATCGGCCTAAATGAACGGATGTCACAACATCAGAAGGTGAACATGAAACAGCACCAGCAGCAAATCAAAGGTTAGATGTTTATGGTAGATGGTGTGTTTATAGTATTATTCCATCAGTTCCTGCTGTTTGGCTTTTAAAGACTAAAAGGCCACAGATTTTCATTGTTGCAGACAATACGCTGCGTTCCCTGCGTCCTTGAACGCAACTCTGAGTGTGAACATTAGATAAATGCCTTAATGCAAATGCACTCAACGAACGACAGAGCAGTTATGAGTTCACAAATGCTGCAAGAAGAACCTGGGACTGATATGATGTTAATATCCTGTCAAAGGGAACAGCTAGTGTGTGTTTAACTGATGAGGTCCATCCCAATACATTCAGATACAGATAAAACCGACGCCTAATTGATCTGCGTGTTCATTTGAAATGAGCAGGTCGGCTTATTGCCACGTATTCCCTCACTGTCCGTCATCTCTTAGCGCCGCTGATTATCTGGCGAAAGGTAATTACATGGCACAGAGAGGAGCACTAGTACTGAACAACAGCCAGGAGAGGCTGGAACAGCTGTGACGCGCCGACCTAACATCCCATTTTTGATTTATTTATCGTTTTGCACATGATATTTCGTTAAAGAAACGCTCGGCAATTAGGGAAACCACCTAGTGAGACACGCAGCTGGAGTCACCGCGGCCACCGTGTATTTCAAAAGAAACCTGAAAGTGTGAGTCTGTGAAACGTGGGGCGTCTCCGGGGTGAGAGCGGCCACCGAGGACCTTGGATGCGCCCTTCTCTAGCAGCTACTTAGCTTAGCATCAAGGCTGGGGAAATGGCTGGCCTGCCTTTGCAGCCGCCTCGGTGTCACCACCTTCAATCTCCTGTCATGTAGAAAATGGAAATTTTCATTTTCAAATTTCATGCTCTGGGACATTTCTACGCTGGGAGCCGCCACTTCCTGATTTCGCAGACTGAACAAACAGCACATTAATTAACGAGATCCAGAGGCGCTGGATGCGGACTGTGAGATGAAAGTGGACGGGTCCTCTCGTCCACTGTGTCGTTGTTCACGGCATGCTCCAAAATGCTCATATGTCACTTTAGTGACGGCTAATAGAGTCTAGTGAGTTCATCTGCTGATGCTGCTGAAAGTGACGTGAGACACACATGGTCAAACAGCGAAACCGAAACAACAAGGTAAAACAGGCTAAACGCTGGGAAGCAGAGTTGGCGGATATGAACAACTTTCCTTAAAATGAACTGCAGCACCTTGGCTTCACCTTTACAGCACCGCTTGGTTCTTTAGGCGCAGCAGAGAGCAAATCGCTACCGTGAGCTTGTGGGAGGCTGTTTTGTGGGTCTGTGTGTAATTATCGGCTCGGTGTCAGCAGCGGTGGTCTTGTCTCATTACTGCCGTGGCGGGTGTCCGTGCTTTGCGCGAGCAGCACGGCGCCTCCTGCCTCTCGGCCCCTTGAGCCGAGGACACGCACTCGCAGGTGTCCAGCCGCCTCCTGCTCACCCCCTCCGACGCTCCTGCCACCACCGTACCTAAAAACCGCCGCTAACCTGCTGCTAATGGGCAGCTCCTATCTGCAAATAAGGCCCCATTTTATCTGGGATGGAGCGAGCGATGCATTCGCTTGGCCAGGCCTATTATTCCCATTGCCTGTAATTCTCCCTCTAGCCGAGCATTGTTTTCTACACCTCCCTCTCTCGTCCTCCCTCGCTGTGTCCTCCTCTCCTCGTACAGAGGGAGTCGTTATCTCCAGTAGATAATAATAACACCTCTCTGAAAGGGATCTTTGGTGCCAGATGAAACACGGGCGCATCTGAAACGTACCCGTCCGACGCGGCCTGGGATGTTACAGAGCCTGAGACCTGAAACTGCGCCGTTGGTTCGTTTAGACCCTGTTCTCACCTCCGGATCACATCTGGCACCTCCAGTCCGGGCTGCGGAGGTGTCTGCACTTGCTCAGTGGTAATTGCTGATGGTAATTACCAACCTTTTCCATGAACCAGGAGGCTTATATAAATAAATGACTGGTGATGTGGGCATGGTACATTTCCCAGCAGCGTCTCGGATCCCTAACATCGTCCTTCACCCTGGAACCTCGATTATCTGGCACCTATTACCTTCAACCGCTGAGGCTATTAACCAGCGCACTCGTGCTGTATGTTGGCTCTCTTGTTTGTTTGGCCTAGCGAGTTGCTTCTCCTCAGCTCCCAAGTCATTTACTCCGAGGCCTCATGCGGGCTGATACCTCCCGACCCTTTTTGAAACGCTCTCAGAAGTCGCGCCTCTCAAGTCGGTTCTTTGAGCCGCGGCACCACACTCCCACCACCGACGGTCCATCTGCTGAGATGGAGGACTTCTCTCTGCACGACCGCCTCTCTCCCCCCGGCACTTTCACCGAGGCCACCTACACGGCACAGAGAGAGAATGGCTGAAATCGCCGCAGCGAGATTTGCCTCCTGTGCAATCCCCTCAACATCTAAGTTGGAGGCGAGTTGACTTCTTAAGACTGGAGGGATCCAGCACCGCCTCCCACTGTGGAGAGAGCTGCTGTGAGAGCAGTGCAGAGGGAAAGGGTATTTAAGGTGGGGAGAGAACAGTATGCGATAGTGAGTGAACTGAAGTCTTCCCTAATTAGGCGGCGGGCCTTCATTCAGCACATTTATAGTCTAATAAAGCATGGAGAGTATGTGCTGCACTGTGATTAAACAGACGTCTGCTTTAATACACGGTGGCTGGAACAGTACGTGGATGCCGGCCTCACACATGAACAGCCCCTGCTCATCTTGTGGACTAATTATCCCAATGTTCTCGTCTTTATGATTTTGCTGCTCGGCAGACAGCAGGACGGAGCCCGAGCGAGCCAAGGCAGACACGAGAATTGTCAAAATCATTTAATCCATCTCTCGAGCATGCTAATGTAATTGCTTTTTGATTAATTGCGCCGATGGAGAAAAAAAAGGCAGCTTGCTGTTGTTGTTGTCAGATTATAGTTCAGTGATATTCCTCAAAATGATTGGTTGTAAACATATCCCCTCGTTTCAGCTCGTAATGGAAACGACACTTGAAATCCTCACGAAATGTCATTTTCAATAATTATGCTGTGAAGTTCATTGGAACGTTGTCCGAGGACTTTGACCTGCTCTTCTACCTCTCGCTCGCTGCTGCTTTAAGAACGAGCTCACGGGCCTCTTACAGCCGGGCCCCCTCTGGCTGCGCTGTCAGAATAAAAGCACAGGTGTCAGTGATAAAATTAATGACGGCTTCATTCCGCGTAGCCGCTTCACTTGCAGGCTGTGGATTGGAGGGATTACAACACTGTCTTTGTTTGCACCTGTGTTTATCCGACCACGGCCAGTTGAAATGTGTGCTGTGAAAATGGTGAAGTGTGGGTTTGGATCCACTTGCAGCAGACCAAATATTTTCCAACCGTTATAGTTATTCATTTTAGTCTTATGCTGGAATAAAGTTATCGTGAGGCGGTAGCTTCATGTCTTGAATTGGACTGTTCCTAATAAAGTGGCCACTGAGGGTCCTTGTATTTACACTCAGGGTTTGTTTTCAGGTAACTGTTGCCTTGTTTACAGCCCAGCTTGTGTTTTAAAGCGGCTGATGATGAAACCTATAAACACACTGCTCCCCTGCAGGCGTATGACACTTATTATTAATTGCATCGGAAACGTGGGACTTTCTCATCACGCTGGAAGAATCGAAGACCTAAGGACCGAAGCGCTTCAGCCTCCTTCACATTCAGACTCAGACCGCTCTGCGCTCTGCTGAGGGTTTAGAAGCGGAGATGTCGGCGGTATCTGCAAGCGTTTATGCGAGGACGAGGGGGACTGCACACGGAGTAGCTGTGCCTCTGACAGACAGAGCTGAGGCCAGGCTCCCGCTCTCAAAGGGAGGCTGCCTATCTTTTGTGCAGACAGAGACTGCGGGCTGCCGTAGTCGGATGCAGAGTTTGACTACTAAAGGAAAGTTAATAGCTTGGCTTCCCTCAGAAAATGTGCAAAGAAGGGAGGCAGGGAGCTCCATTAGCATTCCTCCTCTCAACCTGACACTGACAGCTGACACTGACCCAGTGTCCAAGGTGAGCAGGAGACACGGCACAGGAAGCAGAAACCCCCAGAGGCAAACCGCCGCGTGTTTTGATGCTGTTCTCTGTTTCCTTTGTGGTCGCAGTCGAGTGGACTCTAAGTGTCACAGAGCTGTGACACATGTAGATGACTTTGACCCTGTTTCACCCGTAGCCACACCTTCTCTCAGTCGCTTCGAGCTGCACAACGCGAGGCGGCGCCTCCTGTCACGAGCTGAAATCACAACGGCTTTGACCCCATCTCACCTGAGTCAGATGAAGTCTGGGTGACTGGAAGCCCCACTTGGAGGGACGGGCAGAGACTCCGACACACGGCGTCCCGTGTTGGACGAATCAGATGAGCTGTTGCTACGTGCGCGCTTGGATCTAACCGCCTCAAACACAGATGCCACATCAACTTCAGCAATTTTCCCAATCTAGACGAAACCTGCTGTAATGAATTCACAGACTCTGGCATCCGATGACGGACATCTGGGCCAGAACAGCAGGCAACTTCTACCTAAACAAAAACCATGCAAATAATTATGTTAGTACACAGATTCATATGGTTCCCCCTGCAAACATATTGTCATTATCTCCTTCTCCCTGTGCAACTTTCAGATTTGATTTGAATTAGTGACTCCACCAGTCACACAGCAGGCAGAGGGAAAAGCAGGCGGAGCGGGAGAAGCGACAAGTCTTAATTGGTGCTGAGACAAGGATCCGCTCTGAAACTGTGGGGAAACATCCTAAGATGTTGGGGTCACCGGCTCCGTGAACGTCTGCCGAGACGCTGACCCTCGAATTTAACCAAATACGAACAAGCCTGGTTCTGACAGTGTCCTCGTTTATTCTGTCACTGCGGTGTTTACTGGCCCCACGTGGAGGAAGACGCGAGGACGAGCTGGTAATGACACAGTGTCACAACCTGCTTAGTCACAAACTTATTTTTGCTTGCACTTTAGTTTAGCGTGAGATTTTCATCTAGTATTCACTGCTTACATTCTCGGCTGTGACATGAGGAGGCCTAACGCACGTCACAAACTGGAACACGGCTGAATTATCTGATACCGCAAACATAGTTTTCTCCATAAACTCCTAAACACGTGGGACTGAAGCATCAGAAGGTTGCTCAGCGTTACCACAGTCTAATTCAGACTGAGCGCGCAGCCAATGTAAAGCTTGTACAGTTACGCAGGTTGGAAAAATGCCTGGATGCACAGCGAGCGGCCAACGTGGCTGAATAATCAAAAAAGAGCGACGCCTGCAGAAACTCTGCGGCCAAAAGCAGAATGTTGCAACTTCCCACACAGTTTGATTGCCAGCAGATTTATGTATTATGCTTACTTCATCCTGCATCACAGAGCACAAATACAACCACTGGAGGAGACTAGATTTAGCTCAGTTAATTTCCAGCACTGCCCTGGCAGACACACTTATTAATCCTGCTTAAAACAGAGCGGCGACTGCTGAGCTCAACATGTTTTTAAATAAAAAATAAAAAGGCTCAGATGATCATTTTACATGTCACTGAAAGTAAAGACGTTCCAATTAGGTTCTCTCAGCTGTTCCAGCTGTGTGTGGGCGGGCGTGGTGGCGTCTTTAGAAAGTTGAACTAGCTGACTTGCTCGGCAGATGCGTCGAGGTTGATCTCAGAGAGCAGACACTCTGCTGCGGTGAAATCAAGATCCTCGCTGCAATGCTGAGCAGCAATCAATCGCATTCGAGATGCCATATGCGTCGGAGATGCAATTAAAGCCTGCGTTTTGAGGGACTGGTTGTTCAAGGCCTTTTCACTGCAGACGCTCCAGGTCATAGCGGTTGATATTTACATTTGCACGTCTGATTAAGACGGTTCTCCCCTTGATGCCGCTTGTGACGCCTGGTGGAAGTAACGCTGACCCGAAGGTGCTGCTCAGCCTCCTCTGCTCGTGCTCTTCTCTCATTTGTCAGTAGCTGTAAGGCGGCGTATATGTCTAGGAAAGTGACAGACAGTGGCGTAATAAGGCTGTAATAGAAGCGTGCACTCTGCCAGGGAGGCCACGCAGCCTCGCCAGGATGTTTCTGTGACTCCATCATCGCCCGTATCTCACCGTTTGAAGCGCATGAGGCCTGTTCTCCGTCTGATTCTCGTCCTGTGTCTGAGGCAGGACTAGAGCGGTTCCTGCAGAGCCGAGCTCCTCGTTAGACCACTTAGCGCGGCCTGATGCGTGAAATCTATGTCCGGCCTTGACCCACCTCAACCCCCCAGAACTTTCAGTCTACACGTTATGCGATAGAACATGCTCAGCGCACGTCTTGTCCGCTCACATCGCTTCACGCATTACTCCCGCGTACCCTGCAGTCCACGCATTCCTATCTCTTACGAGCGCTTCTCCTCGTGTGATCAAATGCCGCTGTGGAGCGGCCGGACAGGTGACCCCTGGGCAACGCGAGTGGAATTATGCTTTGGGTTTGCATGATTTTACCTGGCAAGGAGTTGTCTTTCTCCATTAGCTGTGCAACCAATCACGGGTAATTCAAACGTATTACAGCGAGCCCTGTGCATTTTCAGCCCTGAGAGCCTTTTAGCGATAGAGACGACTGAGAAATGGCGCGTTTGTTGTTCCTGCTTTTGATTACCTTAAGTCACAGTAAAAATAATGCATCTCCACTCAAGGTAGCAGCGCGAGAGTGCTTGGACAAAGAAGGGATGATGGGCAAGAAACATAAGACAGGGGAACTACTTTGAGTCATCTTTCATAACTTATACTTTATGGTATATTTCAGAGGAACTGCCTTTAATTAATCTTCCGCGTGTACAGCTCCATCTGTTTGTTCCACCTGAGTTTTCTCGCGGAGCATCTTCTCTCTGAGTGTGACCTCCCTCTGTTCACCTGTTCCCCTTCGTTTCCCTCACCCTGCTCAGCCGCTTCGTCGCTTTTCTGATCCGCTGTTGCACATGTTCTTATATTTAAATTTACAACTGTGAGGTTCTTGCGGCGCCGTCAGACCTGGTGATGCTCCTGTAAACAGCTCGGGTCTCGTTGCAGCACCACGCTCTGAATTGTATTACAGTTCGTATAATGGCCCAAAGAGAGCAAACTGCTAGCGATACATAGGCTACAAGGATAATTACTGAACACATGTAGACGCTCCTACGTGCTCTCAGTCTTATCTTGGCCAGGCTCAGCTCCTCAAATTGCCTTCAAATGCTGCAAATGTGCCTGATTGGCAGGATTTCTGTAATTGTTTAGCGACTTGAGCGAATCAACACTGAAAGCAGTTGCGACTGTTGACTGGAGTTAATCTAAAAGTGCCTGTAAACAAACACATAATTCATGATAAACTGCAACCGGTCTGGTGTTAAAATGACTCACTCGGGATTAAAACTGCCGTCTCTGGCGCGGGGAACTTCTCTTTTGCCAGCTGAGCTAATGCAAAGAAATGTGAGCGTGAGGCTCATAAAGTCATTACGGCTGTCTTGAAACAGCGCATGCATGGAAATGGGTTTTGAGACCTCAGAAACAAAAGATGAGTTACTTTAGTGGGTAGTTACAGCAAATACGCTTCCGTTCCAACAACTTTATTTCTAAGATTTAAAATCATATTTTAACAATCTGCGTGAATTGCAATCACACGCGGGGAGTTTAAATTACTACCCAGGCCCTCCACAGCACTGATTTTAAAACTGAAATGCCACAGAAATGATGGCAAATTGTCACTTGTGAACATAATGTGACAGTTTTGCTGGTAATTTATCTGGCAAGTTGTCACAAGTATGAATTTTGAACTATTAATCCACTTGCAGCCAAAAAACACAATGTTCCAAACCCATTTTGTCTCCATTAGCATGTCCAAATTGTTTCATCAGAATGTCAGCAGCACTGTTGGTTAAGACAATTAGCAAAACAACAGGGACATCGTGCATTTGCACATCGCTGATTAAGTTCTTAGGAATATTAAGCGACCGGAGTTAGCAGAGCAAATTAAATATGGAATAAAGCAGCGTGCCTCTTTCAGATTGGCTCGTAATGACCCGACGCCGCTTTAAAACCGCAACCTTTACCAACCAAGGTCAGACATCTTTGGATTGAACAGATGGCTTCTGCCACAAACGCCCTACGTGATACGCTCTAATTGGCAGTAACACATTATTTATTGACCATTTACTGAATTGGTCAATTAGGTTAATAGGTGACTTCACTGTTTACTCTGAGTTACAAACCTGCAACTCATAAGCACCTGGCTAATTCCAGATAATAACGGGCACCCATCATACGGACGCTTTAACAGGACTCCCGCATGGGAGGAAGTTCAGTGTAGTGTTTCAGGCTTTTATGTAGCTGTACTGTTACATTTTTGAACTCAGAGTCCGTGAAAGTTTAACAAAACTATTATGTTTCACTTCAAAGTCTTATTTCTTTTGCTGCACATTTCATCTGACACGTCACTCTGGCCCTAACAACCCAGAGCTACACTCATTTGGACCAACTTTTTAATGTCAAGGTGCAGCCGACCTCATGGAGAGAGCTCTGACAACCTTGATGGCTCAAGGCTAGTTGTCTTTGAACCTGGAACCATATGGCGCAGCGCTTTCCCTCGACAGGAGCTCTGCCCGTACGTGGGCTGAGCGCTGGATCTCGCGCCACGTCGGGCTGACAGAAGGCTGCAGATCTGGGGGATGGCTGTGCCACCGAAGCCCCGGCTGCCACCCGGAGACGCACGCAGCACGATTCCACGGCATCTTATCTTAATGAACCCCCCGAGCTGTCACCAGGCTCCTCGCGCCCCAGAATGCACTTCACTTTTGTTTATTTATTCATTATCTCTCACGTTCCTACTTCTAATAGGGTGGGGTTAGTGTGAAAGACGGGCGCAGAGGATCTGAATGGAGGCAGCGTCTCGGGCAACAAAAGTGCTGGCGTTGAAGGGTAATGGGCCCACCCACCGGCTGACAGACCTAAAAGGGTAATTAACGAACACCCCGGGGAGAAAGGCAACAGGGGGCGAGGGCGTGCGCGCACGTCGCTGGATGCCTTTAGATATTTCCTCTTTGTTTTCGAGTTCCGCTCCATTCCGTCTATTGTGCCGCTCGTGCACCTATGAGCGATGCCGCGCAGCCTCTACACGCTCCCTCGTTTCTGCAGAAACACCAACAAACAGGCGCAGGCCATCTCATATTGCCTCGCACCAGGTTCCCGAGGTAATTTGGATCATTTTGCTCACACACATGCACGTGTTGAGATGCAGACAGGTTGAGCAGCTTCCATCAATCTAAATAAGGCTCAGTGATGTAGCCCATACATTTTCTCTGCCTGAACGTCCTCCCCCCGGGAGCCGGCGTTCACCTACTCCTCAGATGGCAGGATAAGTTGAGCTCAATCTCCAACGAAACACGGAGGCCTATTTTATCGAGCTATATAAAGGCCAGGTTGATGGGGTTCTAAAAATATGGTGGTCTTAAATTTCTAGACATTCCCGGCTCTAATAAAAGGATGCGGCGTCTCATTGTTCTACTTCTTTCTCTGATGTGTTCGGTACGCCTGTCCTGAATTCCAATGGGGGAACATCCTTTCCTCTGTCACCTCCCGCACACTTTCTCTTCTGCCTTCTGTCTAATCTCTCAGCCACCGTTTTATTGCGGCGTTTTCCACCACTCTCCGGCTCGGCTGCTCCTCCCATTTGTCACATCTCGTTCTACTACTCCCCGGCAGGCAGTGTGACGCGTCAGACTTCTGGCGTCCCCAATTATAATCACAATCTAAGCGCAATTTATCTTGCTTGCGATCAAAATCGCGATCGGGCCGCAACTTTCCCGTGGCAACGCGTCTGTGTGTTTAACACCAGATTGCCAGCGTGTTATGTACACAGCAGATGTGTAGAACTATAAAGGGTGACAATGATAGATGATGATGACGATGTCAAGGCTGACGGAGGGTTTCAGACCAACAAGGATATTGGGGTTAAAGCCCAGATGGAGGGTTAAACGAGTGCTAGACGCCTCCCTCCCCCTGCCCACTGAGAAAAGTGACAAACAACCAAACCTATGTGATGTCTGCACCGTTTTATCCTGAAATCGTCCTTATTTTGCTACATCCAGACGTAATAATTACCAGCACCGAGGGAAAGTGAGGAGTCTGAGCGGATCCCCCAGACGCCGCAGAAGCAATAACGGCAGCAGTCGAGAAGCCTTGTTTTCAAATCGCTGACCTTTATCAGACACGTGCTCCGTGCGCGTGGTGCCACGGGGAAGCATATGCAGATATGTGACACCTAATGCTGCGCATCCCAGGCATCTGTCACCGCCACCGGCTCATGTAGCGGCTGGGGCGCGGGTTGGACGCGATCACGTCCTGTACGGCGGACGAGAGCAGGACTGTCAGGGGTTTTTTAAAAAGACAGGCCTGTTGTTGAGTAAGTCAGAGACTGAACGTCGCTTTCTACTCGTGTACTCGTCTACTAGTGTGGGCGGAAAAAAATGAAATGCAATTTGTACAGTGAAAATTGGCCATTGTTTTCAGGAAGATTGTTCTATTCAAATGATGACATTGAATGACATTGGCCCCAGTCTGCAGACGGCACAAGGACGCAGCAGACAGACGTGTCTAAACGGGGACTTTTGTTCATGATTATGGTCAAAAAAAAAAGATGGAGCCTGGCAATGAGCGTGACCATGAAATTGAAAATGAATTGATTACGAGCCAAATGAAAGGCACTTCATCTTCTCATCTGTTAAAACAATGTGCACCTCTGATCAGCTCAAGTCTTGTTTTCATGCTGATAAACCAGAGCCTTTCTTTCAGGCGCCGGGCTCTCCGGGTGGCCCTCGTCAGCCTCCATGTCTGTTATGATGACCGCCTTAACGGCCTGCTCCTAAACTGTGGTTTTGTTCTAATATTTGCACATTTGCAATATGCGCTCATTGACATTTGGATTTCCCAGAGAGTGTCGAGGCAGGATGCCAGTCCCCTTTTTTTCAGTTCCCACTGAGCATGAATTTATAAATTGAAAAACCAGGCAAAAATGACCTTAATCCGCTCTCCGTCATTCTGCGGGAAATGTTCAGGCTCTGCAGGGACTGGGTTTACAGCCACCATCTGTTGCATTTTTCATTAACAAAATCTATTTCTTCATTTAACCATGCATGCTCAGACAATGCTATGGCTCCCATAACACCCCTAAATCCTGGATTGGAAAGAATGAAAACACCAACTTGCCATAGTGAACATGTTTTCAGATTAGTGCCGTAATTGCAAGTATAATACAAGTATATTCATCAAGGATTATGGCTGTGACATTTTCTACGCTTTCAGGTAACAGGGGACAACAACTTCATCGAGCAGAGCTGAGTCGGAGAGGACCTGCCTGCCGCTGACTCCCTCGCCCGGAGGAGCTTGTTGAGCGCGTCCCGCTCAAGGACGAGGCGCTCGGCTCACGCTGGGGTCCTGAACTTGTGTCTTCTTCATTACGAGAGGACGTCTCTCGCCACAAAAACCGTTCATGCCCCAGATTTAAAAGGTCCCACCGACACTAAATCTTGCCCGTGATAAACGACAGGCCAGGGCAGCTACCGATAAAGTTTTGTTTTTACTCGGTGCAGTTTATGATGTTTTAAGTAGTGTATATTCATCTTTTCTTGGCTCTGCCAAGTCGTCCTGCTCTTGCGGACTGGCTGCACAGCCAGCATATATCATGTCACCATTCTCTGATAGGTTTATTGATTTTGCACTCCCCTCAGCACCATCTCTCAAACTTTTCAACACCAGAACTAACTGAGACAGATATTTTCCAACTGCTCAAAATAGATCATTAGCCAACTGGAAAAGATGGACTTTAAGCCTCACAGATCTATACAAAAGATTAGGGGAGACGGAAAGAGGAGAAAACCTGACAGTCTGCACCATAAGTCGGCGCAGAAAACAGAGAGTTTGTCTTTGTTCTGTGTTCTGATGATAAATACGATTGTGCAGGAAGGACAACAGCTCGGGACTGAAATGTTTATGGTAAACATATGAGAATAATATCTCGCCGCGGGTGATAAGACTGCACCCTCCCTCCAGGACCACAGGCAGAGAGATGATGGACAGTGAAAGACAAAGACCATCGCTGCTTTAAATCCTCTCCATACTGATAACTATAGGTCGCCATCACTGTCACAGCGCGTCCATATAGCGGGACAATCTACCCTCTCCCCCTGGGATGGGCTGTTGTCTGAATGGTTTCTGCCAGCTCCCTCCTTCTTAGGACAAATAGGGTGATAATTCCATCAAGGAGAGAGGATGAGGCAATAAAACACGCGAGGAAGGGAGGGGATTTTTTAATGCGCTCCGTTGTCTCGGATGCAATTACAGCGCCCCATCATGTGATGCTTTATCTCTCAGCCTCCGTGGATTCTGCCCTCGCTTTCTCCCTCTCTCGCTTTCATATGCGCACACGTAGACGCGGCGGAAAAAATTAAATAAAAACACAAGCGCGTGCCAAAAAGGGAAAATAAAAACAAGCAGAAGCCAAAGTGTCATGTTCAGTTTTAATTTGTTTGTTGTTCTAGTACAAACCTATTTAACAGTGTTCAGTAAGTTGGGGGGGAAAAAACGGTGAAAAAATAGCACCTTGAGCCAAATAAATTATGATAGCATATTCCCAGACCACTTCCCTGAGAGTAATCTACGAGGATTTAAAATTAGACTCCTCTCCACGCATACTAATTGCAGACGGCGTGGAATAAACATATGATTTCAGACTTTTTAATGCAGTTAGTCACTGCCATGACACTTCTTTCCGACTCCACTCCGACTTCAGGCAAGGTCTTTTCTGATCAAGTTAATTACTTTGAGGGGAGCAGACAGTGAGGCTAATTAAGAAATATGTCTAACTGAACTATGGTCAATGACAGGCCTACTCCTACCACTGGGTTCTGACCTAGATCACTAATGCTTCCTATTTAGAAATTACCACATGACAAATACCCAGTCAAGCCTCTGCAGATTGCCCTCCATCATAGCAGGTTGAACTGTCATCACAGGAAGGTTTCCTGGGTGGTTTATGAAGTCACCAGCAATCAGAGGAGTTCAGGCCAAGTTGTTGATTACTTCAAATTGTCTAGAGGCCACCGAGACCCGAGTGTGGCCCCCTGGCTCAAACAAAGAGCCGAGCAAGTCACGGTGGAAATTATAATTAGTGATATTGGTGGACAGAAAGACCTTGGGAGGGTATTAATCATTCTCCTACCTTCAAAGGTGTTTGACGTTTAAATTTAAAAAGTCGCTAATAATGACTTTAGCTCGAACTGAAGAAAGACGGATGTTTCCACTGGACGTTCTTATTAAGGTACGAACCCGAAAGAGCCAATACAAACAGGGACCTTTGGCCACAGAAACAGAAAACGTGTAGCATCAGATTCAAAGCAGGAAACACGCTGCAGATTCCATGAATCCTCAACACGAACTGCGGGAATGAGGGAGATCGCCTGTTTACTGAAATAGTATCAGGTAGAAACGCATGTGAGATGTACCTCACAGCAGGGAGTCCTAAACGTGCTGCTGCGAATCAGCGCTTGAAAGACTTGAAATGACTGAGTGGCAAACAGCCAGAAGGAGACGCAGGGAGGAAGAATATACTAATACCTGAGCTCCTATAAAGCAGACCTGGTGTCTCCGACTGGTATTGTCACCACTTATCTTTGTTTGGGTAAACATGAAGTTTTACCCACGGTGGAAACAGGTCTGTCGAAACGCACGACCACCCAACAACGTCATTTATTGAACCCGATCAAACACCCGAGGTGACAGTCAGGGTTTTTCAGAGAGCTGGGTGCGGTCACATGCTAAAGTAGCCAATAAACGCCAGCACGTCGGGCTCGATCTTGAAATTGTGGTTTTGGATCACACCAGGCTGTCGTGAGACGGAGACAAGGACTCTGTGTGGGGAACAGGGAGTCCAGTCCCCATGTGGGGTGAGTCCACCATAAACAGCCTTCTCATAAAAAGTCCTGCATATTCTGAGGCGCCGATGGCCATAAAGGCAACTGAATTATTTATGAGCAGCATTTTGGAAACAGCGGTGAGAATTGGAGGGTAGGGTGACGCATATCCGGTGGCCTTATTCTGTGGCAGCCCTCTAATGCTTTGATAAATGGCTGTTATCTACACCCTTTGGTGTATGACGGCCATCTGCTACGGACTCCTTAAGGGCCAATTGGAGACATTCAGAAATCTGGGTCAGCTCAGGTGGCTGCATTAGAGGAAAAGGTTAGTGACCGTGAGAAGTCCGGCAATCTCGGTCTGTGTCACACGGCCGCGCTGACCTCCTTATCAGCGCGGACAGGACTCGGTTTGCAGTTTGTACTTGCAGGCTCGCCTCAGAGGGACTGGCTCTGAATCAGGATAGATTTACCCACTGCACTTCATTTCTGCACACTCATGTCTGCCGGAGAAAACACCGCAACCCCTGAAAAAGTCAGGTCTAGTTTGGTGAGAGCGATTGCTCACAGGGAACCGACGCAGTCAGCTGCTTGCGCGCGCACGTGCGTCCACGCACGCAGAGGCAGGTGGTAGTTAAAGTGAGAATCAGAACCAGGCAGTGAATTAGCACATTTCCATACTATCACTTGCACTTAGACGATTTGACCTAGCAAACGCAGCGCGGCCTCGATAAACCTGCCCAAAGACGCAGAATGATTAAGAGTGCAGCGTTGTAAGATTCATGTCTCCCTGGTGTCCACGGCTGTCAGAGTCTATCCAGGTGGGTGGATTGAGTAGTAACTGGAGGCAGAGAAAGTACTAAATGGTTAAGTAGGTTTGTTTGTTCCTTGGGGTTTCAGAGCCTTTCCTGGACTGAAAGAGATGAGACCAGCGGAGCAATTAATCATGCTGGGATTGGCATCGTGGATACTGTATCCACTCAAGGACAGCTCTGCGATGCATTAAGCCAAGTGCTGCCAGTCCCAGGGCACGTCGGCCCGGGGGCGCGCGCGTCTTAAACCGCGCCTGTCTCGCCTTACGCTCGCCTACGTGTCTTTGGGTGCGCTGGCACCTAGCGAGCCCTTCTAACGATTGGTTACCGCGAGCTGCGGGACACGTTTGGCTCTGTCACCCTCCTCCGTCAGGGAACAGGAAGCTGATGTGTGTTTCGCAGCTTCGCTCGCCCTCGTATCGACTGCGCCGCCTGTGCTTTAATCATCCTTTACAATAAATCTCAATCAATTCAGCGCTGAGGATGCGGGACACGTGCAGATGCCATGGACTGATAGTCCTGACACATTGCAACTCAATCAAACGGTGGCACAATAAAGCTCCGCTCCCTCCCTTCCTCGTAGGACAAGGACCTGTGAAGCGGTACTCTTGCTAATCTATGCCATCATTGTGCCATGTAATCAGAGCTAGTATCACCCCCCTTTTTTTTTTTTTTTCCTCCAATGTCAAGCCTTGACAACGATATGAGGACTTATTAGTTTAATAGGCAACATAAACAAATCACAAGCACTTAGCGGAGTCATCATTTCAGCAGCACTCAGTGGACATCTTCTGCAGGATTCGAAATTGAGACCACGGTCTGGGAGATTGGGTTATGGCACGGCGGCGGTAAACAGGTGGCTCCATCGGCGCTTTGCCAATACACGCTGCACCAAATGGAATAAATCGGCGAAGCAGATGTTCTACTGTTGCTGGGCCTTGATTTGAGTGGTGCTCAGGCTTTTAAATCCTATCCATCCCTGGCATGGCTGACGGGGCCTGCTGAAGGGCTTGACAGCGGCTGTGAACCCAGTAAGTACCGACTCTGACTCCTTGCTGGGCCTGGTCTGACATGGGTGTCAAGCAAATGAGAGGAGCCCGTGGAGGGGCAACAGAAAAGAGAGAGAGGGAGAACCGGAGGAAGCAGACGTCCGGTTGTTCGAGCAACGCAGCTGATTCCGGACATGCAGTCAAAGAGGGGGACGTGAACAGAATTCGCTGGCCGAGCTGTTGCAGAACTGCTTATGTCAGTGCCTCTGTTGGGTTCGAATTACACACCAGTGTTTAGGTGCCGTCGCCAAAGTCCCCGACCTCTTCCCTCGGAGGCAATCAAGCAGCATTTAATAGCAGTTAGCGAAGCTGGAAATCTGCATGACAGTGACTCAGTAATGACATTTACAGCCAGAGATGAGTCACTCTCCGTCTAGAAGGTTATCGCAACAGTCCTCCTGCAAGAGCGACAGTTTTAGGAAAGACACCAAATGATCAACTAATAATTGCCATTCTGGTTTTGATATGCTTTTAAGAAAGCAGGAGGAGGAAGTTCGCGACGAGGAAGAGGGTCTGAAAGCCTGTAATGACATCGGCCCGGCGCCCAGCGACGGAGTGTGGGTGGATAGTGTGGATAGCTGTGAAATTGATGCGACCTTGAAAAGATCTGGAGACAGGGAGAGTCTGCCTGGTAATTACGGTGAAAACGTGTGTAACTAACTACCATGTTCAGCCGCCAATGAGCACAGGCTCCCTGACCACGCACCACACTCAATTACAGGGGAGAGGAGGCGAGGAGAGGGAGGAACCCGGGTCATTTTCCCCTTCGATGACCTTCAGACTAATGCGACCCAGGAGAGCCGGCTATTTTCTGAGTCTCACTGGAAGACGTCCCCGCGCCGCCAGACGCTTCTCCTTGTTCCCGCTCACATGCGAGATGCAGGTGGGGAAGGAAGGGAAACTGTGAGACCGTAAACAAGACAAAGTAAACACGTCTGCTTGTGTTAAACAAAAAAGGGAAACTTAATTGGATGAAAACTTGCTCATTATTAAATCCAGTGTCCTCTGTTCGGATTTGTTTATTTCTGTCTCATTCGGTTAGATGCAGATTAAGCAGTATTAAGTGTTGAACGCGTGCTCATACAATCTTTTTCGCTTTCTCTCTCGTGTTGCCAGGATGCACTGGTGTGTTTCCCTGAACTAGCGCACATTTAAACAAAGTGACTCGGAACTAAGCGTAATCTCCGCGAGGCTGTTGTTTACTTAAAGCTGCCGCGGTTGGCACAGTGAGGGGAACTTTGGAAATGTCTGAGTGTAATTAGAAGGATGATGAAATTATTTTCTAATCGCCGGCTCAAAGCTCGCGGCGTGTTAATGAACTTTGCCTCCTAACTTTGAAGCCCCAGACAGATTGTCCATCTGTACGACGCCATATGCGACTCGAGGCTGCCGCCGCCGCCGCTGCGCAGTGAGTAAGAGCGATCTCGCAGCCTGTTCGCGAGGCCACGGTGTATTTCAACAGCTTTGTTCCAAAATTAGACGGACGCCATCTGAAACGGGGCGACACCAACTTGTAGTAATTGATTTACAGCAATATATCAAATATCACCAGCCTGAAATATGTGACATTTTAACCGGGTTCTTCTGATTTGCCAAGAACAAGGTGATTTATGTAACTAGAGGATGTGCTTGATGTTCTCTTGTTTGCAGACTCCATTAACTGTGTTGCTCATGGAATTCGTGTTAATATTTACCATTTATTTTATATTGTTTGTGTTCAGATAATATTATGCTTCGTAGCCTAGGTTAAAAGTATAATAATGGTTTACTGCAGTTTGCTAAGACTTGTTTCATTTCATGCCGGAAAGGTGAGAAAAAAAATTAGTCACCCTAAATCCCAGCAGTCCAGCAATTTTTTCGATTTCTTTCTTTCCGATTATATCACTGGAAAGTATTTTCACACCCGTGAGAGGCTGAACTAGTGCGGCAGCACCAAGGCTCCATATAGATATGTAATTACCTACTGCAGGAAATAATCACTTATCTGAGGAACAGCGAATGTGATAAACACTAAAGGAATAATTATCCGTTTACCTCGTCTCACCGTGGGTAGTAACAGATCCCATAAGGATTTCTGTTTTCAGAAATAAGCAATATTGTTCTCCCCCAGTCAATAACACATATCCATATTTATCATAATTACATGAATGGAAACGTGTTTGGCAAATTGTATAAACACTGGTCTTGCAACACACTTGTCTTTTTCCTCTTAATTGGTTATTTGGTTGTGAGAAATGCACAAATGCATCGTTAACGTTTTAATACTCGGAGACTTTATCTGTCACTGGAGTTGCATCGAAGCTCGGTTGCTGTCGCGTTGCCAGACGCGGTGAAAACCTGATCAGACCTGCTGCCTGCCTCCGCCCGCGTTGTGTTCACTGACAGCTGGAAACACAAGGTGTGAAGTGGACACAACGAGTGGCTAACAACAGTTCAGGGCAAAATAAGCTCGACCTGCAGAAACGCGATGGGCGACGCGTTGTTATCTTAGCTCGGGCTTCTCGCCGTTCGCCACTCAGCTGCAGGAGCCCAGTCAGCGGACACTAGTATTTGAAAATCAACTTGAGGAGACGTCAGGCAGACAACTTGAGAAGCTGACAGAGCCTGACCTAGTTGACTGGTGTTACTTTGTTCCAGCTGAGGAGAAACAGAAAGAAGAGAAAAAAGGAACAAACTCTGGACCCGGCTCCAGCTTTCCGGCACTTTGAAGGTGCTCTGATGCGACTGAAGTTTCTTTATAGCGCAGCTGTTTGTGGAGGTTGTCCAACCACCGTCTGAAGTCATCACTTCCTCACGGTGCTACACAGCCTGTCACAGGGCTGGTCTCACCTACAGTGGACCCCTGCTGTGAATGTGCAACACGGACAGTTGACCTACGGTGAAAATAGCACGAAAGTATATACGGTTCATGAATAATCACAATAAGTGAAAAGTCTTAATGGCTCGAATTTTTCCTTTGACTTATGTCGGTTCTGTTGCTCCTTACACTGGCGCTTTATCCAGGACTCACACTAAATGAGATTTCCATCTCAAGAGGCCGCTGTGATTAAATAAAGAGGTCAGAAATTAAAAAACAAAAAATACACAGCCTTAATTTAAGGTTGGAAAATGACCTAATTGCCGGAGGGTTTAATTTTCCAAATTGTGGCTGTAATTTGGGAATGAAAGCGTGTTGTGAAAGGGTCCGTTCCACTACACGTCAGCGTTGCTGTGATGTGTGTCTGTATATACGAGTCCGCTCTTCGCTAGAGCATCACTTGTGCAGAAAAACAATGCCTCCTCTTGGCCACAGTGAAAAATTTGATTAAGAGCAGCTCGTGTGCTTCCTCCATCCGTGGACACAGACTATAGCTCACATGAAACAAACAAAACAGTGAGTCCATTTCTATTCAGTAGCTGATGAAGACACTAAAAAGAACAAGGGCTCCAAAAATATAATTTAAAGCAGACAGCTTGACTATCTCCACAAACTACAGTCCCCTCTTAAGTCGGGAGCTATTCATTTAGTCTCTGTCCCCATCTGTTTTCTATCTCATCTTGAAATTGTCAGTTTCACTTATTGTGCAGCTTCCTTGAAAAATAATATTCCAGTTGAAATTATGCTCATAATGATAACATTCACAGGCTCCCCCTTGTAGATTCACATCAAAAGCTTCTTTTTTGAAATGGTAGATAAAAGCGTGGGGGGAAGAAGAAAAAATTACATTACAGTGTTCCGCTGAGATCGACCCCTCCAAGAAATTCAGCACAAGAGGAATTCAGGCTCTTTTGCAAGGCGCTTCCAGCTGACATCAGAGAAGCCGAAGTCTGGGACCATTAAAACGAATTCTGAGTTAAGTTCAAGAATTTAGTTTCCCTAAAATCGGAGAATATCTCCAGATACACATGCATGGCGGAACATAGGAAACGCAATCATTAGCATTAACGTTTATGTAACATTAAAATATTCTCCTGGTTGTGTTCAGAAGCTCTTTGTCTTTGCTTTTGCCTGGATAATGATCACATTTTTCGCGCGTTGCTGCTAAAAACACATCCACTTATTGGATTTAATGATCACCAGCTGGCTGCAAGATTAAACCTTTTCTGACAAATGATTTTTTTAGTTATTATTACCTAAACGTGCAAATAAAAACATCCCAAAATGCTCGCTGCAATCAGCCATTACAGTTTTTCAAGTGACTTCCTGATTGCCTAGATGGTTAATGAGTTTCATCTCGGCTGGTCGTCTGATCATGTGAACACTTTGTTGTTGCTCTGCTTTCACCAGCCAGCGACTGCAGCGTCATTAAAACAGCAGAAACAACGGCGGAGCCGCACTTTAATCAAGTGGCTGCAGCCTCGTCGGCCGCGTCTCCGCCTTCAGCGTCGTCCTGCAGAGCGGAGCCCAACATGTGGGAGACTGCGACTGGGATCATTTGATTGGATCAGTCACAGGTGGACGTGGGTTAGTGAATATGGCTTCACACAGAGGGGCAGAGCGATGCAGACGTTGTGTTTCCGGGTCACGTGACCTTGTGTTTGTCTTGGTTAATAGTTATGGCCTTTGATGCAGAGCCCAGATATTGACCTGATGATTGGATGCAGCTCACACTGGTTTGCTGCTACACTTTTCTGAAGGACGCTCTCTCGAATCCTTTTCAATCTCTTTCAAGATGCTGGACGGGCTCAGCGTCCAGGGCGAGTGATGAGAGATCAGTTAAGGAAACTGGGATCCACCCGCTGCCACTAAGCTTATGTTGCCGCTCGTCACTGTGTGCAGACTCTCGTTCAGTCGGACTTATCTCCCTCGCGCCAGTGTTACTTTTCCACCTGCGTGTTTGGTTAGTGAGCTCAGCACCAGCCCTCAGCTTCTCCTCCTGTGGTTTATTTGTCGACAGCTGGGTTTACCAGGCCTCAGCTTGTTTGCTTGTTTATTAGTCTGGATTACGAGGCCTTCACCCTCCTGCTCTGCGGTGCCTGTGTTCTACTCCAGCTACCTGTTTACCGCGCGGTTACATATTTGTTCAGCAAGCTGTGCCATTGGTCTGGAGCTCTGCATTTGAGTCCCGGAAAGAATCGCTTAACAATATGAAAGTGCACTATGGTCTCTTCTTTCAAGCCTCTACCGCTCGTGCTTCACGTGGAGCCGTATAAAGAGATCAGCTGAGCATCCGTGTCCGGCGTCAACACATTTGTGATCCTTTCTCGTGAAGCGTATCATTTGTGGCCCTCCTTTCAAAAGCCAAAATCAGGCGAGCTGAAACGCGTCCAGGCAGCCTGTTAGAGACAACCAGGTACGCTGCGATGATACGGAGAGCGAACAACTTTGATTACTCCTCTCTAAGCAAACAACGGGGAATTTTCCATTGATTACCAATTCATCCCTAACACATGATTTAGCCGGAATAAAAGCAGCACAATAGCGTAATAATTCTCCTGAAAGCCTCCGAGGCTCCCTTTTCTGACATCAAGGATACAATCAAGCACAAAGATCTCTGAAGCTTTTGTGGTACAAGGCTCACACTGGTGGGAAAAAAATGAATAATGAACTTGGTACAGCCAACGGCTTTTTTTTTTAAATGTAATCCAGCTACTGTCTCTCACAGCACATTTCATCAAGCTTCAATAAAATGATACATGAAAAGTGACACATTATTACTGAAGGCAATCTGAGCTGCTCAGAAAACAAAACAATCAAAGAAAGCAATCTGAAAAAAATCAGTCAACAATCTCAACAAGTGCTGGGTGAAATTAGAAAAGATTTAATTTTGGCGGCACGGTAACAATCAAGAAGCGCTTCAGGCTTCGGTAACATTAGAGGACTAACTTCCCGTGGTACAGGCGGACACGGTTTGTTTGATTGCAAATGAAAAAAGTCATGTCAGAGGTGTACTTTTGTGTTCAAACAAAGAACACAATCCCATTAGAGGGTAAAGCGCCCATTGTTGCTCTCCGGGCTCACAATCAATAAAGACTCACTCCAGTTCAAGTTTCTAAGATTAGATCCAGCGTTACAGTGGCTGAACGCCGGCGCGAGCTGCTACCGCGCAGCGCTGCTATAACGAGGTTACATCAGCCAGGAAAAGGCAAAGTTAATTTAAGAGCGAGGCTAGATAACGACGCAGGTTTCCAACGACCGGCCACGCAGGGTGTGTTATAAAAGCAATTATCAGACGTATGCATTTATATTCAACAACATCAAATGCGTTTTCTGACTGAGTGTTTTATGGATTTTAAAGCTTTTTCTTTCCCAAACTCCGGCTCTAATGCTGTTTTTCAACTCAGTCAATTAATCAGTGTACTTAAGAAAGTCTGGGAAACACTATTTGGAGCGAAAACACATTTGTGATTGTTTTATACATTTTGAACCATTGTGTGCTCAAACCTTCCAAAGCTTCATTTAGCAACTCTGTTGTCAGATATTTAACTGTTTGCTGTGATTTAAAGGACTAATGAAGTGTCTCGACTTATTATAAACATGGTGTTATTATAAACATTTGCAGCACTTAGATTTGGAAGATGAATCCTCTCTGTCCTGTTTTTGCAGCCAAGCCAGTTGGGTTTGGGAAGACATGCGACGAGCACAAGTCGCTACAATGGCAGCGACTGCAGGATCTTAATGTTAGAACAGCACTGCAGTCGACCTCTACACGTCTATGTCGTCACTGTCACTTTTAATTGTCGTCGGCAGCTACAGTAAGTGTTTTATCAGGAGGGATGAACCGTCAGCCGCGCTGCCTCTGCATCGTTCAACACTTCAGCAGCCGACGCGCATCTTCCACCTGTGCCTCCAGACGCGATTCACCTGCATCCGTCTGTCTGATTCTGAAAAGAAATGCTTTGATTTTCACGAGGGGCGTAAACTTAAGCTTGTTGCATATTCAGAAGAAGTTAACTCACAGAAACACCACCAACCCCTGGAGATACATCACCCCACAATCAACATATTCAGCCAGATGCAGGGCAAGCGATGCAAACGCCTCTAGAAGGGAACGCTGACCCTATACTCACCTCTAGAAGGGAACGCTGACCCTTACTCACCTCTGGAAGGGAACGCTGACCCTATACCCACCTCTAGAAGGGAACGCTGACCCTTACTCACCTCTAGAAGGTAACGCTGACCCTTACTCACCTCTGGAAGGGAACGCTGACCCTTACTCACCTCTGGAAGGGAACGCTGACCCTATACCCACCTCTAGAAGGGAACGCTGACCCTTACTCACCTCTAGAAGGGAACGCTGACCCTTACTCACCTCTAGAAGGGAACGCTGACCCTTACCCACCTCTGGAAGGGAACGCTGACCCTTACTCACCTCTAAAAGGGAACGCTGACCCTTACTCACCTCTAAAAGGGAACGCTGACCCTATACCCACCTCTGGAAGGGAACGCTGACCCTATACCCACCTCTAGAAGGGAACGCTGACCCTTACTCACCTCTAGAAGGGAACGCTGACCCTATACCCACCTCTAGAAGGGAACGCTGACCCTATACCCCCCTCTAGAAGGGAACGCTGACCCTATACCCACCTCTAGAAGGGAACGCTGACCCTTACTCACCTCTAGAAGGGAACGCTGAGCCTTACTCACCTCTAGAAGGGAACGCTGACCCTTACTCACCTCTAGAAGGGAACGCTGACCCTTACTCACCTCTAGAAGGGAACGCTGACCCTTACTCACCTCTAGAAGGGAACGCTGACCCTTACTCACCTCTAGAAGGGAACGCTGACCCTATACCCCCCTCTAGAAGGGAACGCTGACCCTATACCCCCCTCTAGAAGGGAACGCTGACCCTATACCCACCTCTAGAAGGGAACGCTGACCCTATACCCACCTCTAGAAGGGAACGCTGACCCTATACCCACCTCTGGAAGGGAACGCTGACCCTATATCCACCTCTGGAAGGGACCCTTACTCACCTTTGACTTTTAGGTTTTCCTCAACTTTTTCAACAATGCAGACGTTAGCAAGCCACTGTGTAAACTTGAGCCCAAGGCAACAGCACCTCAGTCATGGTGCATAAAAAGCACAGTAACCTCCTCATTGCTAGGCAGCGCGGCTTCTGCCTTCTGCCTTCAAACCTGTGTTGTACTCGCCCTGTTCCTGTACCAGTCTGAGCTCTTTAAGGCAAACCAAACCAAGATTAGTGTAGAATATTCTGTGTTGTGGCTTGACTGCTCCGTATCGACTGCACATATCCAAGTAACTTGCTACCACAACGCGCTGCTGCCTGAAAAGCCTTTCAACTAGACTTGCTGGTTTGTGTTTCGCTACTTAGTTCTAGCCTTGCAGCCATGCAGCGTGGCCCCAGCAACCGACCCCATGCTTCTGTCCCCTGTAGAGCTGCTTTACAGCTTCAAAAACACCTGAAGAAGTTTAAACCCAATGAGTCACAGCCCCTGTAGCTCCTAAGCCGGTGTGTTCAACAGCATAGTGCTTCTGTAATGAAGATAACAAGTAGCGAGGTAGAAAGAAGACAATGATTTTTGAAAGTGCACAGTGCAAAAAAAAGAATAGAAGATAAGATAAGAATCAGATGATGAGTAAAGGCGAGTGTATTTTTTGGCAAAGCCTAGATTCAGGACAGGAAGTCAAACTGTTAGATACGTTTATTTTCCTGTTTCGTGCCAAACATTCGGCCCACTCCACGTGGGACTACAAGAAATCATGAAAAAGACAAGACAGCTTGTAGTAACGCACATTCAAATCCAAAAGAAAGCAGCAAACGGAAGTTGTTTTCCTCCAGAAGTGCAGGTAAAATGCCCAGGTTTAGCTTTTCAAAGGTAAAAACCACCGTGAGAGTTTATCCCGGCACTGATCTGACCATTTACCAAAATACACAGCGAGTTAATTTGGCGGTTCTGTTTGTGCTTCATGCCAAGCGAGGATGCTACACCTTCAGGAGCTAGCATGTTGCAGGCCTGTGGGACAGCAATCCCCTGATTGTGCATGGGGAGATGGAACAGACACAGCCAGGTATGAGGCAGGGTTAGACTTTCAGGAGAGACGGGAAATGTGCCAGGTGGTAACAAATCGCTAGAACGCCAGGCCAGCAGGCAGACGTCCCTGAGATGAGACGAGGTGGGTGTAAATGCATTCACTCCACGGGAGGCTGGATAAGTTCTGCGGTGCCGGGTGGCGCTAGAAATGGGTTTTTGCAAATGTGAGCCTGTGTGTGTGTGTGTTTGTGATGATTCACCTGCGAAAATCAAACTGATTTATACCAACTGACAATGGCAGGAAGCGGAAACCTGACAACTGACAGTCCTCGAGCAGCTCACTGCTAGTACGCTGAGAACGAACATCGCTCTCCAGAGGATCTTATCCTTGAAACATATGCGTACACACTTTATTCGCAAGCAATCAAGGAAAAAGCATAGATCCAAGGGCAGCTGCTGCCGTTTAATGACTTTATCTTCATTCGAATGGGCCCTTTCTCAAAGGAACCGTTCCACATCACTGCTTGAAATCCATTCAGGCAATATGATGGCCACCTGAGAGGCGCATCAACCAGGATTCTATGGCTGTGACTTGGTTTAGAAAAAACATAATACCTTCCTCTCGGCAGAATTATCGGCTCAGAGATAAGTTTGGCTGCGGTGAATCGGTGCAACTCAGACTCTTTTCTGGCTGGCGTGCGACAGGAACCTGAGGCGGGGATGAAATGATGAAGCGCCCGCAGTGGGAACATCCGGACCAGGAAGCATGATCACGCTTCGTTCACCTAAGTCTGATGGACTGAACTCAACTGTTTCTATCAGGTGTCAAAGCCCACAAATCTATGCACTTAGAACAAATATAAAACACTAAAGTGTCTCTGCTTAGCTCATAGCCTGTGAACGTGAAGCTAATAGCTGCTAATGAAACGGTGACACGGTGTTGATTTGTGTCATCATTATGAAGAAATCTCATTTATTATCAAACGCTTTCGTCTCAATGGATGTAAAACATCTGTGCTTTAAGTCACTTTATTGCAGATGTGTAAAATCTGATTCATTTTCAAGGAATGTTCTGAGACATTTGCTGGATGGAGAAAACACTTGTTGAGGGTAAAGTTATCTGATGACAAGCGAGCACAACCTTGGCATTTTATTCTAAGCGCTGCATTGGAGCTAATTGTGAAATGTGTCCACAAACAAGTCTGCCATGATAAATGAACAAGCACTAAACATTCCCCAGGGTTTAAATTGAGCAATTAACTAATGGAAATTCACCTGGAAGCCAATTAAAAATGCAAGACAGCTAATTGAACTAACTAAACTAGAACTTTTTCTATAATTTGTCCCGTAATTGGTCTTTCAAAGAAACCTTCAAGGAATTGAAAATAAAGCATCACCGATTCATCAAAAGCAACCACTAAAGGATGTTTCTAACACCTGACTATTTACACTGGAACAAGCTGGAATTGTACGGCAGCGTAGAACATGAGCTCCGGCTTGTAATACAGAGCAAGGCAGAATGCTGCCCGTTGGATCAGTGGCTTATTTTAGTTCGAGCCAATAAATCACCTCCACATCTGAGGTAGCGAAAGTCCTCGTGTGCACAACAATTATAAGTGGATAATGTCAAACCAAATACCCCCAACGATCACCAACTGAGCCGCTGAAATCAGATCAGGGCCCACCTGAGTTTCTGTGCAATAAGCCGTGGCCCTCACGGGTGAGAGCTGGAGCGGCGCTCCCCCTCCACGCGGTGTAATGACTTCAACGAAGCAGGTCCTCAACAGATGGTGACATTCAACACCCCAAAGGTTGTCCCAAAGCTCAGGCCAGGAGTTTGAGATATTGTTTTTCATATGCAGGGCCAACACCTGTCAGAAATGGCAAACGGGACCGGGGGAAGTTTATCAACGGGTCGTTCGGCTCCAGTTTTCCTTCACGCAGACAAATGCTGCCAGTTGGTGAAATACGCTGCCAGATGGGTGAGATAACCCAACATGTTTCCGCTGATTACTCAAGTGTTGTTCCATGAGATGGTTTCATTACTTGCAAGTTCTCGTGTGAGTGCAGCGAATTAAAAATGCAGAAACTACGACGGCTGTGCACAAAAGGTGAGAGAATGAACAGCGAGCGTCGTATTTCCTCCAGTCTGATGCAGAAAGAAAGAGTTTAACAGCAACTAATCTGGCGCTTTAGAGACAAAATCTATAATTTTAGGAGGAAAACGTATGAATAGACTTGGAAATGAGTCTTGTACAAAGGCATTTTATCTGAGCTGCTGCACACACTTTATCAAGTGAGACCCCTGGTTGTCTCGTCTGTGTTTACCTCCCGGGCATGTAGACTCCACCATCTGGTCTCTGTCACTGCAGCCACCTCTGGGACTTAAGGAATAAAACTGACCCTCACAGCTTCCTCACCTGACACATACTGCGCCTCTGCAGTTTAAAGTCTAAGCCTCGCTGCGAGTCATGTACTGTGAAGCTGCTAAAGCAGTTTCTTCCACAAAGGGAGGATTTTATTTGCACTAATTGAGGGTGTGGGTGGAGAAAGAGACAAGACAATTAGGGTGTCGGTGAATCCGTTTTCTCTAGTCACACTACACGTAGCGCATCCACAAGGTGATGCTTTTTCCGCTGGGGTGTTTTTTTCCCCCTGCATTTTGCGATGCAGACGGACAGTGGGCTAAGGAAAACAATGTGGACTGGACCAGAAACTAACCAAGTCGCAAAACAAAAACTCGAGCGTGATGAAATCTTTGCAACACCGATGCACCCGGAGTTCTGGCGCCGTCAGCCTGGGCATGTGACGCTTCTGAGCGCGTTAGGAGCAATAGTCTGTCTTGGATTCATATTTCATGACAGCGTGACCAAGAGCAGCCATATGGTAATCCAGACCGGACCTGCCTTAAAATGCCCCCCTAGCTAGAGGTGGTGGAGTGACCTAATGAAGCAGCAGCCTGTGTGCTGCCTGGGGTCAGAATGGGAAAGCAGGCTAGATGGCTGTGGTCAGTGGCAGCAGCTAAGCCCTGTGACTTAAGCCCTGCAGGAGCTGGCCAGCCAGCCACACATGGCCCCGTGTTCCCAATAGCGGCTCGGTGCCAGCAGGGACGGGCTAATCTAGCAGGTTTAGTCATGGCTCTCTGGGGTATGTGTGCACCTCCACATGTGTGACGGGTTTGCATTTGTGTGCGTTTCTTTTCACTGTGCACTTACCACAGATTAAAACCACGGCTTTAAACACGTGTCTAATTATAAACTTGACTCGTAAGACAGAGAGAGGAAGCACAACACGAACAAAGGAGCTGCCTGCTAAAGGTCCAAACTTCCATGATCCCATGTTAAACCCACATTCACATGTAGGTACGATGAAATTAGTCATTGACCTTTAAGCATAAGTGGTGGGGGATGAAAACCACTTTCACTGTGACGACGTCTTGTGATCAGGTGGTTTTAAAGCTAATCTTACATTCAGTCCTTTAGCTTGTAGTCATGAAAACAGTGGTTGTGACATCAAGTCCACTGCAGTAGTCAGTATATTTTTGGACCTGGGGCACAGATGGAAAGGCTGCACCAGCCGTCATGTCACCTCCAATCTTCTAACTGTGTCTTGTAAGTCGTCCGTTATAAACACAGGGATGTGGATCTGAAAATTGAATGCTGGAAACAATTAGCAGTGTTGCACCGCACAGGGAAAAGCGTTCTCGCAGAAACGAGGATGCTCTCTTTTCTTCCGCATCCTTTGAACGCCGGAGAGCAAAGGCTAATCACACCTTCACCGACTCCCACTGAACTCAGCTCCGTGCAGATGTTAGTGACAAGATGGACTCAGGCAAAGCTGCAAACGCAGATGCACTGTCAACTTTCAGTCGGCTGTGTGGCAGAAATTCCAATTAAGGGAGGGAGCCACAACAAAACAAGTGACAGCGCGAGGACTGCGAGCGAAGGAAGGACGCTCGCCTTGTAGGTAACAAAGGCAACACGCTGCAGTGTGTACAACCGCGCCATGGAAAGCTGCAGCCAGAGCCGCATATGGCTCAACGCTGTTTAGACGTAAACTTAGACTGTTTGCTGAACCTTCTTATTTGTGCCGCTGTCTTTAGTCGCAATAATAGTTCAAAGTACGTTCGCCCAAAGCGCATCTAAACACCTACATCAAGGCTGCGCTCGTGTCATAACTATGTCTGGGTCATATCCAATGATTCCAGGGCGCGTTTTGATATTTCTGTTGTCTGGCTCGTCTTGGCAGTCGATGCAAAACTCCTTCCCCCACCGTTATCCTGATCCACATCCTACTGGAAGCTGCCACCGTAGGAGGGGGCGGTCAGACGGTGGCGTGGCCTTGGGCAATGCGGAGGCTCGCGTTGGCATCCTAAAGCAACCTTTTAAAATGCAAGCGTGCTCCTGCGAAGCCAGACCTCACAGGGACAGGTTGCAGGATGAGCGCTTATCTATGCAGCAACAACACCTGAGTCTGCCAACGTACCACACTAAGCAGCGGTGTGGACCCGCGAAAGGTCACACACAGCCATATGCAAAACCCAGCCTCCCTCCCGCTACACGTGGCTGCACCCTGGTGAAATCCATACAATATTAAACAACTCGGGACTGAGAGAAATGCAATTTTAGGAGCCACATCTATCGATTCCTCAGTGAAAGAACCCGGATCATGTGAAGTGTTATTGCTTTCATATCATTTTGTGGATGTATTCATAAACATCGCAGGAGCAGATAGCGGTCTGCTCGGCACCGTGACAGATAAATGAATCCTACAGCGGGCAGCAAGGACACCGTCCCCGAGTTTATCCTCTAGATGGCTACTTCCGCGACGTGCTGAGTAAGGATTCTCCCACACAAACCTTCACATTTCTGACCATTTATCAGCTCGATTGCAAACACCGGGAAATAACAAAATGTTTTATGCATTCAGTTGCCATGGGCAACATTTTTTTTGCTGTACTCTTAACTGATAAATATTCCATTACAGAGATAAGGTTGCGTATTGAAAGCTACAGCATACAAAGAAATCTATATGTAATTTATTTTGTTTTCCTTTGCTTTTTAGACCTCGGAGCTGCTGCCTATTGCTCTTAAACTCACTTTCACCGATGCAAGTTCACGAACCCACCGTGCTGAAGTAATTGTGAGCAGTATCGTCAGGGCTCGCACGAAGCAGCGGTGCGAGTTGTTTTCCGATTTCACGAAACATGCATTTTGATCTTGATGGGAGAAAACTGATCTTGAAAGGGAATGACAAGAGCGATAACGCTTATCTGCGAGAGCAGGGCAATACCCAATACTCAAACGGATGTTCTACTATCTCCACCAAGCATTATTCTTAGGAAGGGGTGGTCTCTGATGTTCAGGCTGCAGGCTTTGCACCTTGCAGTGTAATAGAATAAATGCCCATATCTTTGCACTGTAAAAAATGAGATTGGAACTGTGCAACTGTAATCCAAAGCGGAGGGAGGCTTTCAGTGTAATCAATCTCCAAAAAGGCTTTTAATGGAATCAATGGAGAGAAAGGGGATTGATTTCTGCACAGTATACTGCCATTTTTAGATATTCACTCTGTCAAAACTCTCCTTGGTGGACTGAAAACTTCCATCTAGCGATATAGGTTAATTGCATATTGAGCAAAGCAGCCCATTCGTTAAGTGGCACACTTTCTGTGGTGACCATTAAGTTAGTGAAAGCTATCGCAGTGTGGAAATATAACACTGAGCGGTGATCTCAATCTTTATGGCCTAAATTGTATTCTTACCTCACTTGGGCATTCTAAAGTGGAATATATTTCCTTTCAAAATAAGGCGTCTGCCGGTTGAAAAGCGGCGCATTCGTCTTACGGGAACAGAAAATCGCTACTGACATTAACAGAGGAGCGGTGGCAAGCGCTAATTATTGACCAGAGTCGTTTAGGCGACGCTGGGAGCTGTGCACTACGTGTGGTTAGCTCTCAGACACAGACGGCCAGTTGGAAGCACGCGGACGCAAATCCAGCCACTTGTTTTCTCTCGTCACGTCAGCCCTGTCTGACACCAGGAGCAGGGACCTTATCACCCAGCATCTCTGGACCTGACCGAGTCCCTGGTGTCCGAGCGGGAGCGAATCCCTGCAGCCAGGTTTCCAAAATCTAATCAGAAAGTATTCTCATAAGAGTCAAAGCTGTTATAAGCACTGATGTATATCAGTAAGTACAGCCATCGGATTCTGTGTGGGTGTGATATCCCAGCATTCACGCTTAATCTGAATCTACACTACTACTGCGATGCAAACTATGTCAGGTTAACTTAAATATGTATTTATCAGCAACTGCAGTAAAAAAAAAAAAAAAAGCTGGACAGAACTGTCCAACACACAAACACAGCGAGCGCACACGACTTGTGCTGTTGGCATAGTAACAGAACATGGACAGTTAGGGTGAAAGGGTGATACCACTCAATCTCCGCTTCATTCCCATGCTCTTAAGACAGTTGTGTCTTTACTAGTTCGCACACACGTCGATATTCCTTCTCCGTGTAGCTGGAAGATAAGGTGCGTGACCTGTGATTTCACTTGTCAGGGAGGCGACGACGAGTCCGTGGTGATGTGTAACTCATCCGTTGCGTTAGCGGTTCGGTGTAAATGCTAATATTAGATTCGGATTCTAAGTGGAAGCACGTGAAACAATATCTGTCGCTCGACATAAACGCTTTTTCACTCAGTCACGTCTGTGAGCTCAAGGTCTCCACAGTGAGAAACGAGGAAATCAGTCGCAGGTGCTATAAAAAGCCACCTAATTACACGTGTTGTTGTTTGTCTTTGTCAGCGGCGGCGATGACTCATTACTACTTTTTTAAATATCAATTCGTTATGTAGTCATCAAAAATCAGCTCAGGACTGAGGTATTATTCTGGTGCCTCATTAAAATAATTACAGACCACCGTTACTGGACGACAGTAAACGGCGCAGCGAGCTTCAATGCTCGCGAGTCATGTGACGCCAAATGTTTACCAATCCAGCTGGTGAAAGCGCTATGTGCCAGACGACGGTTAGGGCACCAGAAACAGCTAAACTGACCAGAGAGGCAGATTATCCGGCGCTGATGAGTCCATCTTTCTGTGGACAGAGTGCTCAGTGCTTTTTAGGAACCAGTTCATGTTTCACGTGCGAGTGAAGAAGAAACCAAACCCGATGGCTAAATTTTATTTGGAGAAAATGGTGTGAATGCAAAGGGCAACGCTGAAACCCATCCGGAGCGGTAGGAGCAGAGTTTAAAATAGCCGAGCGTGCGTCTGGTTTCATGGCCCTCTCCACCACCTCCTCCTTTGTTCTCCGTCCCTTAACCGCGTAGCTGTTTGGCGGAGGCCGGGACGAGTCGAGCGCCACACGGAGCTGACAGACTGTTGACGCCGTCACTCACTGCGTCCCCGGATTAAATGCTGCTGACAGGGACCGTTTCATTTCTCGAGTGAGATCTGATGAATCACGAAACAGCTGCTTGTCCAGCGCGTCGCCTCGACGTCGGCCATTGTCCGAGTCCACGCGGAGCCGTTACTACAACAGAGGGTCTAGGGACCAACGTGCCTGCATGGCCTCAAACAACATTTCATATTCACACACACAGGACGATGTTTGTTCATATTAATGAAACCATGAAAGAAACGCGGTTCACCAGACGCCTCTGGCTTGTTTGCTTTGGTTTCTTTCTTGCTTTTACCCTGTTGTACCTCCTTTGGTTAAGAATTCCCTTGCAGTGAAGTCCATACGGTGGAATGATATTCTAAATCCTCCGAGTGCGTATATAAAGTGGATCACACTTCCTTCAAGCTCACCCAACACTCTCCCTACCTGCTGAGTACAGACTTCTCGAAGCTTTGATCATCAGAGGCCTGCTGCCACACAAACATGCACACACTCTGCAACACACACAGTCTATGGGCTGTTGCGGTAGCTAGCTTGAAAAAACCCCAAAAGCTCTTGTTCTGTCGAGCCGTCGCATCCGACGCACGCGAGCACCTTTTTCCGTTCTGTGCACTATTTATCTTCTGGACGTCGTCTCCCAACTACAGAACGAGGCAAATTTTTATAATTAACCCATTTCAAACGTGGCCTCATCCTGCTGCAGCGATGTAAAAATAACCTGTGAAACCATCGCTATCTTGGCAGATCTCCTGGACCAGATGATGAAACCTTCTGCACTCGTTTTCTCCCAAACAGGGCGTCACGCTGCACCGACCTCAAATTCAAACAGCGCTTCTGCAGAAACAAGCAGGGAAGCTCTCGCAAACTTTCTCTCGCTTGTTCATGGTTAATTAATATTATCTCCTGTGTGTCGTTAAATGCTCCTTAATTTTGTGACAGAAGGCCTTTTTCTGCCTTCAGGTTATTATCAAGCATCTCGTAGAAGGGAAGACGAGGCTTGATAGAAGCATTTCATCGACTTTCTTAACCAAGGAAATGAATCATATTTCTGCCAATTTTTAAGGGATCTGCAGATCGGACCTGTTAGGAGCACAGTCCATGGGAGAAGTTATGTTCTGGGAACGCCAGATGGGAATCAGCTTATTAAAATCTGCCACTTTGACAAAGAGAATGAAAAAATGCTGCTGACTTCGTGATGAATGCAGGTGGCGAGAACGCAACATGTTCTTATCCATCACATACTGAGCGTTAAGCTGCTTTCACACCTGGAATCCTGAGCATGGCAGGACTTTAATCAGACGAGCTGCATGTTTGGAGCATGAATGTGGTTGTTGCTACTTTTTGGTCATCGTGAACATCAGGTAATTGATTCCTTGAAGTGTGACATGTGTGAACGATCAACTCTGTGCAGTTAGAAGTCAAATTAATTAATCTAAACATTTTCATAGAGCAACATTCAGACCTCTAAGGTTCCAGATGTTGCAGGAGCACCAGTGCCTCAGTCATCGTCAAATGGAAGACGTCTGGACTCTTTGTAGGTTTGGGTTCAGCCAGACTGAGGCACAGGACACGAAGCACCGTGGTCCCTCTAACAGGGCTTCAGAAGCTCTTAGAGCTGGATGGAGAGGTGTCCCTAATAAAGTGGCCAGCTTACCAGCCTCTTGAATCTACACCTACGCGTTCTTAGCTGCGTAGCCTCCGACGCTACGTGAACTTTGGTGGCTTCCACCGCTGAGGCTCATGTCTGCGTTCAGCGTTCAGGTTGGACAGTAGAAGCATCCTATCTGATCGCCGCCTCGGGGCCAGGGTCTCGCCGTGTCGATGATACAGCCCACTGTCCACTCCCCGGTGTCAAGTAGGAAGTCGGACAAAAACAGATTGGTATCGCGTGCCTCCGTGGCGTCCTTATCGCCATGCTCATACTGTTGTTCCACTAATGCCCGGTCTGGTGTGCGTTTGCTGTGGCCTAACTGTGCCATTTCCTCCCCGTGCTAATCTCAAAAACACGCCTGCTATCTGATCTTCACCAGAAGCCACTTAGACGCACTTACAAAGGGTCAGCCGGTTGGCAACGGCTGCTGGCTGGAGAAAAGGAACGAGATCGGACTCATTTGAAGGCTCCGCTGCAGTGGTCACCCAATGTGGGCGTAATTACACAGCTACACAGCGTCAGGAATAATGGGCACGCGGAGAATCTAATATCTTCCCAATACCCTGAAGCAGAAAAGGGGAATTCTTTTATTAATTAAAGCCACCAAAAAGTGAAGATTGGGAAATAATTGCTGCAGATGATGAGTCTACAGCCTAGTCCCGCGTAAGAAAATGAGTCTATTGTCTGCACACGGTCCAGCCGATAACATACAGTCTATAAAGGTCAGCGGGTTACGAGCAGATTAGCGGCTTTCTGATGTTCACACAGGACACGGGAGAGCAGGGGAGGCAGGAGGACGCAGGGCTGTGGAGCGTGGGAGGATCCCGTCTGCGTGTCCGCGGTAAACACCCGGGCTGCTCATGGCAGAACAGGGAAGCAGATGGGTCACAGGGAGGAACGTATCAGTGTGTGGAGTGACATCCGGAGATCATTACATCCAATCAGAGCCGCGCAGGAAGTGCAGCCCGATTGAGACTGATGGCACCAGACTGCTGCCTTACAGCTTTGAATAAATGAGGAGAAGAAACCGCAGCGTCCTCTCCACGCTCAGCCACAGACGGAGGAAATGCCGCCTCTGTTCTCCTGCAAAGGGGCAGTTCTGTGTCTGCTAAGTGTGTGTGAGCGCGAAGGGGAGGTTTTAGCTAATGCTCCTTAGTTCATGCACTTGTAACGACAGTGAACGCGCTCGTACCCCAGGCCGGGAAAATGCTCCTGGACGATGATTCGCTGAAGCTGAGCCAACTGAAGTGGTTTTGCTGACGGCAGCGTTGCGCTCACACGCCTCTTCAGTTCATCATTTGCTATTTTAATTCTTGTTGTGCTCTACAAACAGCTGATTGAGTGAGTCCACTATGTTGCGTGTCTGTTATGTCTTTGCAGTTGTTTTTTACATGCAAAGCGCATGTTTGCTTCTTAGCTTTAAAATGTTGTATCTTACAGTAGGATTGATTAGAAAGCCCAGTTTCCATCTGGTCCCAGGTTCACTTGGCAACACATTGCGTTGTTTTGCCAGAAAAGAAAAGGCAACGCTTAGTGTTTTGTGTAAATGTCAGTTCTGTCTGACAGATGTGGTTACACACCCACACGTCAGCAGCTTCTCTGCCGATTTCAACTTTCAGCGCTGGAAGTTTGAAGAGTTCTGAGAGTTGCTGCTGGTGATGGACTGTATCTGCAGGTTAATGCTCAGCTCTGAGATCAGTATCTGGTGCCAGGAACAAAAGTGGATAAACGGAAAGGTTCTGTTCTGTCTGCCTGAAAACTCATAGGGTCACATCAAGGGTGGCAGCTAAAAACTAGGATTCTTCTGTCTTCGCTTCCGTCGTGAACTTCACCTCTGCTCTCTGTGTAGCAGCTACTAACTGACAAAGTGTCCGCGAGCACTTGACTAACTTCCGCTGCTGCTAATACACAGAGCTTTTCAGTCCCACCCTGTTCACAAGCTGCACGCTCCATTTATTTAGGAGCAATGTCTCGCTGAACTCCTGACAAGCTGCTCGACAAGGTGTCACGTTGCCTACGCGTGTAAAATAATGTCCGTTGTATGATTTGTACTTGATACGTGAGAACCTACGGTCGCTGCTCCTGCCAGACGTTCTAATAAAAGATGTGATCGACGGGGAACGCGCACATCCAAACCTGTCGGGTCTTCTCCGGCGTTTGGAGAGCAGACCGGCGGCTTGTGTTGGCGAGTAGATGTCTATCTAGAATCAATACGCCACAATCTGGCCTTATCTCCTCTGATATGCTGCACCCGCCACTTCTCCACACCCTCCGATGTCCTCCGGCGTCGCAGCTCAGAGCGTTGACAGCAATTATGGATCGGCACCTTTTTCCAATAAGCCTACAGTCGGCGCAGGCCCAGCACCAGTCAAAGAGTCTAAATCTGGTCAAAATACGTTTTTAAAGCAAAAGGACAGACAATAACCACAGTGACTACAGACCCAGCTCTTCCCAGACCTTCTCTCCCTCCATTATGCACCATTAGCTTAACTAAGACTGATTCCCACGTCTTGTGCCGCTCCCCCATCCTCCTTTGCAGCAGACTGCGGTTCTGTCTGCTGGAATGTCTTTCCCAACAGACTGGTGACCTTAGAGTCAGCACAGCCCAGGGCTTTGAAAGGAAAAAAATGCCTCCTTCTGTCTGAGGGCACCCCCATCCCTCACTCCCCCGCTACTTCTAGTCCACTTCAGGGATGTCATCGCCCCCCTTTCTGATGCCCTGAGGCCTTCAGGGGCCAGTGATTTACAGCTCCTATCTCCATATGGCCTGGGCTTAAAGGAACATCTGACAGACAGCGTGTTTCTCTTGCATGTCACTTCACCCTTCCTATGCAGACTACATCCTATTCACACTGTACTGACCCCACGACATTCTGCATATGGTACCCGAGGCGTAATCTGTCAGCCTCCAACGTGGCAACGCTACTTTTCTTATGCTAATTTTTGTTTACGTGCCCTTTCGTTTGTGAAGTCCCTTTTTTTTTATTCCTAGGATTTTGGGTTATGTTGCGAGGGTCTGCACGGCGACAAGTATCGACCGAGGTTGGTGGCACAATGGAGCGATGGCGTGGCTCTGAGATGGAAACGAGAGGAGGGGAGGCAGGGGAGACAGAGCGGTGCACAGTGGAGGATGGAAGCGGCCCTGCTGGAGGCTCGCCACAGGCTACGTCTGACATCCCTCTCTCTGACGGACTGATGAGATTACCCTGACATTTTTTCCTTCCAACTTAAATTGCATTACCACAAGGATCTTATGTTAGGCAGATCTCCATATTATTCTCAGGGGATTTGGGCTCCATTTTGCTCCCTGCTTCATTCTGTTCTGTCCTTTTTCCACTTACACCCAGAGGGATGAAATCTTCTTTACAGCCTTGCATGTATTATCCATTGGCAGGACTACACAGGTCGCATTTCAGAGACTTTGCAGTATATTCAACGCATATATAGGGTTGCAGAGCATCGCCCGTCGCTCAGGCTCCTCCTACAGTAAACCTGAAGGATGCAGGTCGTTGTAGCGGGGAGTGAACTGTGACATTTCATTAGTCAACTATCCTTGCATGGTGGACTGTTAACAGCGTGAACTAACCAAGCAATTCAGCCTCAGGGTCACTGGTAATTAAAGATAACCCATTTAAAAGCACATCCAAACATAGACCGTGAGCTATACAAATTGGGGTCATGGGAGCATATTTTTATGCCACTAATTTACATTCAACCTTTGCATTTGACCAGTGGTTTCACCTTGGCATTTAAGGTTAACTGACAAATTAGGGCACGGCATTTTTTTGGGGAGCGTCCACGATCCACACCACAGACGGAAGCCTGACTTGTCATGCCGCATAGCGTAATGGTCTCAATTAGTCTAAAAGTCACCGTGGGTAATAATTCACCTCTCTCAGGCTTCATTTCCTCAGATTCAAGTCAAGCATAGCACAGGAAATGACACTTCAGGAGCTTTTAAAAAATGATGAGGACAAGCGGAGCAATCAGGACAGTAAATCTGGTGAGTGACTCGCGGACGGCGACAGCACGAGGCGGCGACGGGGCCTGTCAGTCGCCGCGGTGACATGTTCATCAAGGTGCAGGTGACATCACTCAATCACTGGATCAGGCAGCGGAAAGACTGGTCAGTGGCATCAAACACAGATCTCATTATTGGGGAGCGTCCTGCTGAAATCAATCACTGACAGCGCGTCTGTTGTGGAAGGAGGCCTGCGCGTCTCCGTCGCTGAATCTCTCGCTGCGTTCGGTCCACACCGTGGTCCTCGGACTGAGCCGCTCCACCTGGGATACGTCACCATTTCTCAACCGTGGCCTTGTTTTCAGTTCCCAAAATTCTCGCGACCCCAATTACAGTCGTCAGGTTGTCATGTGGATTTCAGTACGGCACACTTTCAGATCCTTCACGAGTTTACAAAGGGCTGAGACTTTGACTGCGTAGTTGTTTTAGAAGATTTCATTCGGTAGCTAATGGTTCACTGATATGTTTGGATTTAATCAGAGATGCTCCAGTGTTTGACGTGTGCCAGTCTCCCATCCTTCTGTCCACTGACCCCACACTGTAATAAAGACAAGGTTGGGAAACTGCACTACTGCTTCTTTATCGGTAAATCCGCGACTGCCGCCCGTCCTGTATGTTGAACGCTGGTGTCCTTGTTACTGTTAATTACACCTTGAACAATGATGATAAATGATATGGCTTGTGTCACATTTCACCATGCTGGCTTAGCGAAACACAGCGAGCCAGCAGGCATCATTTGCACCTTGTGAAACGTTCCTGGTAAGCACCCCGGGGACGGAAGATCAGTGGTGACCTTGAGTCCACCGCTGGATAAAGATCTTTTCCATATTCATTCCAATCCGGAAATCATGACTTACCAATCATTAAACAGCTTATAGATTTGGCATCCCTGGGCCATCTCGCTTTATCATGCAGCTAGTGATAACAACTACTCACACAGCTCACACGCGGCTCGACCCACTGCGCAGATCACCTTTCATCCCTGAGCTGAGTGTTGATCGGATGTGACTAAAACTGCAACTTTTTAGCTTTAAGAACATGTAAACAAAAGGCTCATTACTTGGCTGTTATCACAATCATTAAACTCTGTTTAGCCACAAACGTGACGGTTGGATTTAGAAAGACGATGGTTTAGTTGATGGTAACTACAGATGCTCATATGCTCCATGAAACCAAGCTGCAGAATGTGTATGAAGCTAAATACCTAAGGATGAGAAGCTTTTCCTTCCTGCAGGCATCAGTAGGTGGTGGATACGTAACATCAGACATAGTCATCATCTGGCCTAGAGGTGCTGTAAGTGCTGCTTTCTCCACAGCCTCCAGAACAGTTGGTTACTAAGAACTAAATAAATGTCAAATTAAAAATATGTTCCAACAGTTGTTTTTGTTCAGCTGTCAAACTCCCAAAGACACACAAATGATTAATTTCCCGACTTTCCAGGAACCCCGGCAACCCTTTGAACAAGTCCAATACAGTCAAGTTGTCAGTTTTCGAGACGAGAGCAGATTGAGGGTAAAGAGCCTCGGGGGTAATGGGATGAAGTCTGTTACCACATTGTTGCAACATGCGTGGGTTTCCCATGGGAGGCCTGGAAATGGAGTCGGGACACCGCTCCTTCCTGACATCTCCGGCCCACGTGCCACCGCCTTCACATCTCTCCCTCTGTTTGATGTCCAAATTGAGCTCTGCTTCATCGCCTTCATAGCTTCCTCCCTTCTGTGTCCCTCCTCTTACAGAGAACATGTCGAAGCCATAAAACGCCTCGCTGATACACATGGACTCTCATACAGCGCGTTGTCCGGTATTAATGATCTAAATCCACGCAGGGAAACAATCTGTGGCATTAAAATGCCTTCAGTATCTTACTGGAGCATTTAATTGAAGTGAATACTTACTTTTACATTTCAAGGACCAAATGCATATGTGAGTGTTCTTTCTAACACACAGAATAGATGGAGTCGTTCACTTTGCTCCAAAGCTGCTAACCTTGTAGGAATTTCATTGAAATAACATCATTTAAAAGGATCTGATACAGAAAAGGGTTGAAATGATTCAAAGAATGATTCAGAGCTGTAGTAAAGTGCTGCGGAAGGACACGGAGTCCAAAGTGAACATAAGGAATGACATGGCTCCCAGCCCTGCCGGCCTCCCGCTGGCTAAGTAGACACAGCTTTTGCCTCAAAATTCGCCTCATTGGTCAGATGAGTTTCCACACATTTCACTTTGAAATGAGAACAGCGCGGAGACGGGCCGACCGCTGGTGCTGACACATTATCCTGCTCAGCCGCGGCCGCTGCCTTTTTTATTACCTCTGAGCACAAGCACGCGAAGGTCTACTGAATGATAATTAATGTTGTCAAAGCTCTGCCACGAGTAGAGTCCGAGCTGGACTTCATCCCCGACCCGCCTCCCTGACCCTCCAGCGAGCGCTGACGCACCCTGGGCGGGAGCAGGAGGGAGCTGGGAGGACTGGTGGAAGTCAGACTCTCACCTCCAGGTGGAAAAGGACCACAAGGCGTGGTGCACTGAACCAAGTGTGCCTCTGTGCCTGTGTGTGGGCGAGAAAGGGATTGTGGGAAACACAAAATCTTCATATTGCTGAGTTTAGATGTCAAGACCCCACACTGACCCCCATCTCCTGTCTCAATTGCCTCAGCAGGGGCAGGGCTCCATTTCACAGTGTCGCCGTTTCTTCTACAGCAGACGTGGCCTCGTGGGGGACAGTCCGCACTGTGAGTCCCACGCATTACAACGGCGGACGCTTTAATGAGTACCAGTGATAGTCATGAAGCGAACAATCTGTTTAGATTAGATAAAAACAGCAACTATTTCAAATTAGCCCTCACTGGCCAAATCAAGACGTAGACATCAGTTAGTAAAGACAGTCCATTGATCGTGACCCCAAGGCGCCGGGTCTCTGTACGCGCCTCTGTTTCTTTTCTGCGAGTTGCGTTCACATTCTGGTTGTTGCGACACAGACGCCACCGCTAATTAGCAAAGGGTCACAGAGGAGGGTCGCCAAGCAGCTACTACTAAACTTTGACAGATTGTTAAATGTTCATCAAACCTATGTGCTCATAAACACATTTCTGTTTAAATTTTAATTAGACTTTTGTAAATGTCACAAAAAAAACAAAAAACCTGCCGTCGTCATGCATCTGTTTTTGCCATTTGCACTCTTGGCAGGAAAACAAAGGCTTTCGGTGGAAGCAGCGCGGCTCTAACGTCGAGCCCATGAAGTGCAGGTAGAGCGACGGGACTGGAAGCAGCTTTAGGAGCTGATCCACTCGCCAGAGTCTTCCTTCACTCACTCGCGCTGACCAACAGTGTAGTCAAGCCTCCATTAGCGTATTATAGTAATTTTGCGTCATGAGCTGTGAAATCTATTAAAGAAGGATCCTACGTAGAAACGCGACGACTCGATTCCAGGCCGTGTTGATGACATATGCACGTGATATTGTAAGTGTGAACCATCTCATGTGAAACTAATGGAACCAGAGCGTGCGCCTCCCCGCGTGGCCATTAGTGATAGTGAATAACATCCAATCTGAGCGAATTACCCCGGGCCTTGATCATGTGCTGTTCCTCCCCGGCCTGGTCTGCTACCGTCGCTGACGCGCAGCCACATCATGCCCCCGCGCCGCTCGTAACTCCCGCAGTGGCCCGAAATGCAATTAGGCAGGCGCACCTAGAGAAGCGCGTCTCCAATTTGCACCACCTATTAAGGTGCAGCTGTTACCTGTGCAATCACACTCTCCTAAACTCGGTGAGACCGGTGAAAAACAGACGGATTCTCTTCTGCTCTCTCTCGATCAGTCAGCGTAGGTTGAGGTCAGAAATGTAGAAGAAGGAGCTATTTTTCTATTCCTGTTCACAGTCCCTCTAAATCAGCCCTAATGGGCTGGTGGAGGGAGCACACACTCGGCATCAGCGTATCAATCATTCACTGGGTTCTCCTCCACCTGGAACCGTCCATGGGATCACTCGGGTGCTTTAATGAGCCATTACAATTCCTATCAGACAAACCTTCCGTGCACGCGCGCGGTCGTACACAAGCGAGCGCGAGCTTGAAATGTGGTGGACTGACTCTCACGCTGGCATCAGATTGTCTCCGCACAGTTGCAGAGATAACAGTGATCTCTGGTCCATCTATTCCTCACCCACGCTCCCTCGCGCTGTGTGTGTGTGGTGGACAGTGGGCGCTGGGTTATAATTGCATAGCGTTGCCATCCCACTCGGCCTCTACACCCATCTGTCTCCTTAATATCCAGCTAAGCACTCTTGACCTTGAGGCATCCGTGACAGCGCCGAGCCACATTCACAACAACACATCCATGGTTGACTTCTTCCCGAGACCACTGGAGTGACAGAGGGGGGCGGCGGTGGAAAGAAGTAAGAGACAGAAAAACAAGGTGCAAAATGTTGTCTTTGAGATAAAGGTGAACAAGAGAACGTGATGGATAGATGCAGCCATGCAGGAAGCGTCATACAGGGGAAAGCTGAGAGCACCGGACAAAGAGATGCCTCCAAGGTCGCTGGTAAATTCATCCAATTTGGAGCTGACTTGATTTTATAAAGGTCACCCACATTGACTTCTCAAGAAAATGTTATTCCAACAGAAAACATGCAAAGATTAGCTGGGAGTCTAGGAACCAAAAGATATGTTATTTGCCTTCAGGCATTCGCTTTATGCTCCTCAGAAGCATGGTTCATTCTTGAAGCAGTGCCTTTGGGCTGTTATAATGAATATTTGAGCTAACTCCTTTTTACTGTATAATACCAGAGCATATGCCTTAAAGGCACAGTTTGCAATTACATCTTCAATCTAAGCAAAACTTATTTGATTAAGTCTCTGAATACAGTTAACAATGATTTACCTTCAGCTGGGGGAAGTTTGCAGTTTATCCTCATGGCTCATCCAGGGAAACTTTGCCGAGCACACGTAGGATTCATCTATATACTGTATGTATACACATTCATACATATTCATCTGTCCCTGTAGAAACTCGCGCGGCTCCGAGCGGACGCTTCACGTGCGCTGGGGAAAGCAGCAGACGTTCACACAGGAGGCCACCGGACACTTCCCATCTCCAAAGCTGTCAGTTTGGTTCATTTCACCTGTGACAGCACACGCAGCTCCAGCCTGGTTAGGTGGCTTTTAGTGAAGCTAAAACCCAAGTCAGCGGCCTTTAAAATGCTAAGCATGCGTTAGCATGCGATAGTAAAGTATGAGGAGGTCACGCACCGACGGAGTCCCAGCTCACAGGAAGGAGCGCGAATTTTAGTGGCTTAGTCCCAGACTGATCATTTTATTCCGCAATAACAAACAGCCTCCCGTCTTTAAACGTCCCACCTGTAATTAGACGGCGAAGCCCTTCTCCTGCGCCTACAACCTCTCGGCTGACTCTGCTATCAGGATGCCAGGTAGAACGCTCAGCGCTTATCAACTCAATGTCATACATAAAGGATAAGGATAATTCTAGGCCAATCTGGCGTTTCAGGTGTACTATAGTGGGATGACTTATTAAGAAAATGTTAACTCCCTGCAGCATGGTTATCTTTACTGAGAAACAAAGGATTAGTAACATGATTGATGGGCCTTGTCTCCCAGGGATTATGCTGTAGAGCACCACTAATTGCTCTCTCTTGCTCCCTCCTCCTCTATTTATCTCCCTTTTCTGTCTCATTCCAACCACATCCACGCCCGTGGCCAATGCAATACACTTTTAGCTATCACCTACGCCATCGGAGCTCGCGGTGCACAGGGTCACGGGTGTCACCGTCAGGCCCCGGGCGCCGGGGTCAGCACTGCAACCGGTGAGCTGTCCTTAAAGTTATCGCCAGGGGACGTTCATTACGCATTCAGGCTCAAGTGGTTTGTTGAACGCATGCCAGGCCTGAGTGAGAAGGACGGGGGAGCGAGGAAGTCCACAGTAACGCAGCGTGTAATGGACTACTGTACAACTGGAAATAATGTGCTGACTCATTTAGGAGAGCCATTAAGTCGCCTGGGTGACTTTGAAAATCACTAAGCCTGTTCACCCCTGCATGTATTCAGGAACGGGGCAGCTCCAGCCCCCGGCTCTCGGGATGCTACCCACCCCTCCGCCGTTCTTCTCTTTGACATCTTTCTAACTAAATGCTGAGAGGAAACGTAATTACAAACAACTGGGGGAGGGACGGCTTATCGTTAGGAAGCATAAAGAATAGCAGCCTGGTGGAATTCAGTACAGCTGCGTATTTCCTCACACTTAATTGAGCGCGTGTTGTATTAACCTTGAAAGCATCGTAGTGGTTCCATTTTCAATTAATCTCCTAAAGTGGGAGACGAACAAATTAAAACAAAATGTTGCTGTCACGGGACGTCAGAATATTTCTTCGGCGACAATAGGGGACTTCCTTTCTTCCTAATGGGTCGCTGGCCGCTCAGATCCCTGCAAGCCCGTAACACAGCGAAATACTGACTGGCAGGCTCACAAGCACTTATTAAAATGATTGAAATTACACCACACCTTCCTCCGAGCCGCGCGTGTCCTTGTCATTTATCATTAATCCATCCCCTGTTGTAGATTTAATGCAGGGGGAGCCATCAGTGCAGGAGTACATACAGTATGCACTGTGTACTCACCTGCAACGTTCTCCCACATGCAGCCGACAGTGCAAGATAAAGTTGATATAAAGTTGATATCAAATAGCATTTTTCATGCCCTGCCTCAACCTCAGATATAGATGACGTCTAACCCCGGGCAAGGCTGCAGGGGGGGGGTTCAAGAAGGCCCGTTAAAATCAGACTTTCCCCATTTTATTCTCTAAGAAGTGACGCTAAATGCAAAGTTCCATCTGCATAACAATACGCGCGGCCAGAAGCCGTCAGTCTGAGCCCGGAGCGTCCGACTGACACGGGCAGGAAATGTAAATAGCTCGCAGAGGTTCCCCAGGTTGTGACGCTGCTCAATAATGGATGGAGTGTTTTACATTTTCCTCTTTTGGAATCAGTCCAGATATAAAAAGACCCCTGTCAAAAGTTACCGAGAGGTTCAGAGGAGAAATATTCACAAAGCCAGGAACACAAAGAAGGTACGAAAGAGGAAGAGAGGGAAGGTGAGGCAGAAATCAGGAGTGATTCAAGACAAAAGTGAATGTGGGAGCACATCATCAAACGGAGGGCTGTGTTTGTGCGCGCCTGCACACTTTGGACTGAATTGATAGCCGTGGGTAGCCTGGGTTTGCTTCGAGCTAAGCCTCCACAAAAGGATGTGACTGTCTTTAATGTTTTTCTGTGGCTCGTCCTGCTGTTATCTTTGTCAACCATCTCCTCACATTAATCAGATTTTTACAATATAACCAAATACCCACATTTTTTATCCAGATGGGGGAAAAAAACAATTATAATAGTACTAGAACAATGCTGAGATCATTTCAAGAAGTGTGACAAGGTGACTGATAGCATCTTAAAAAATACAATTCCAACATAAATTTATTATCAACTTTTAAATCTTTGTGATGAATGTCCTGTTCTCGTAGCATAATGAATACCTGCAGCCTCTAGGGCTGCTTTCAATAATTAGTCAAGTGAAGTCGCGTCTCCAAAGGCAAAATAAAAATCATCCTTTAGTGTCAAACCCAACACCGATTGTGGTTTTGCTGTTTTCTTTTTAGGTCACGAGCCAGAAATGGTCGGCAGCCGCAGCCCGAGACCTCCGTGCTCCGCCTGCGAGTGTGTGGGCATCCATCACCGCCTCCATCCATCAGAACTCTTCAGTCTCTTCAATCACACAGAGCAGAGGATGGTGGCAGGGGTTACCTGGAGCTACACCTCATTTCAGGGCAGCACTCTGGGATCCATTTATAGAGAGCTCGCTGAGAGACACATACTAATAGTATTTCTCCTATTAGTCATAGTTTTATTTGTCTGGCCGGACCCTAAAACTGTCTTTATTGGCACGAACTCACGTTATTCGTTCAGAACACAATCAGGCTGAAGTTACAGTCAACAACGCGTAACCGTTCGTGTCAGCAGCTCAACTTTGAATCCAGTGCAAACAGTACAAACTGCATCTAGATTGGACTCAAAGCGATTCTCAGCTGCCATTTTGGCTCTTTTTTATCGCATTTGACATCTAAATGCACAGCTCTGCCCTCTTTCTGTCTTAATATAGAAAAATCTAATTGAAAAACATCACGCAGAGAAAAAAGGTACTTTTTGAATTATGACCACTGAGGCAAAGGGAATAACTCCGGTCTCCAGTTCACTTAAGTCGACATCTGAAAGTCTTTGTTCAGCATAATTTATTCAGAAAACATCTTTCAATTTGCCTTAAGAGGACAATGACAAAAATTAGATGTGGGTTCAGTCTAGACATGGGTCTTTTGAAGGACAGACCTGGCTGCAGTTTTGCACAGGATCTACATTCTGCATTCATTAGACCTTCGCTTCCTCTCTCTCTGTTTTATTCTGCTTTGCGGTACGATCACCTGAAACGAGCGTTTGATGCTTGCACAGTGGGAGACGTGGCTGCTGTCGGTCAGCAGGAAGGACAATAAAACACGATCTCAAGGAGCTTCGTAACGGTGTCGTCTGTTCTCGCCAGCAGACTGTGGCACAAAAACCTCCAGCGCGATGTGATCCTTCGTCTGTCTGCAGATACGCACCAGGTGAGCCCGCCCGGCTCTTCACACCCCCAGAGGGGCGACGGCGTAGTCCCTGGACGATGGACAGCCTAAATGGTGCTGTATTTTACGATAACTTCCTGTCCAGAGACCAAAACCGTTGTCCATCGGGGACTTTCTCCACGTTGATGGGTTCTAGATTTCACTCGTGGCTTCCTCCGGAGACGCTAGACAACCCTTAGTGACACATGGCAGCACTGCTTCCGCATGTGCCATCACTAATCTTGACGGGGCGACTGCGCTACCCTGTGACGGGCTCTGGAGACGGGAAGAGAGGCTCCCTGTGAGCAACCCTTGTCTAACTGGTGGGAGACAGCTGGATTAGAAGCTGCGGCGCCCCCAGAACTTCCCAATTAAAATCAAAGCAATCACCATCGCAGAGAAGTCATTAGATTGAGAGGCTGTTTGAGGCTAAACGCCATAATAACGCAGGAGCGGCAGGATTTCAAAAGCCTGTCAGACACTGATTTCATACATTGGAAAGTTTGATGAATAGAGTCTTGTGAGAGGCAACTCTTGAGCGCTGCACTATTACTGAAAGCTTTGCTGGGGATTAGAGCGAAGACAGAAGCTTTCATTCCTTCAGTAAGTCAACGTATGAATAATTTACTCTGGGTATCTGTGTGAGCTCTCCCCGTAAGCCCTGGTAATGTTTTATTTGTATGTTTTCCGTCATAAGTAATCTAGCATCCGAGGTGAGAACCGTTGCTTGGGAATCCGCTGAGAGCGTCAGGCCTCGTGCAGCTCACACAATACCTGTGCGACGCGGGTGATTAGCTCGGCGCCGGACCGCGTCCACTCCCCGTCCCACGATGAGGGAGGGGCGAGTGATGGGAGGTTCGCTCTCGCTTCCTCTTCCGGTCTTTGCCCGTCGCCATTGATTACAACCTCATCCCAAGCAAAATAAATTATGTTAAAATCTTCAAAAATGAGACTCAAGTCACAATAAACCACATTAAATGATCCTTCCTCTAGCGAAGGCTCTGCCTTGCATTCAAAGCCACATTTTAAGAAATTCCCAACTGCTAGATGGCAATTATAACCTCTGAGTGCTCCAGTGGTCCAGCACTGGGAGGAATCACGGAGGGAATGAAAAGCATGTTCCACCCATGACATTTTCATTTCTGTTTAGATTTCTGCTCCCTCTCCGCCGCTTAGGTTTAGTTAACTTGCGCTCTAAAAACCGCCGATCGTGCTCTCTGCCCATTGAGGTTTAATTCAGCCAATGAAATTATTTCCGCCTCCCTTGCATCTGTGTCTCCACATAATAGGAAAACGCCAATCAGCCTTTCCCTCTTGCTCTCCGGTTCTCTCGGTTCCACTCCCTCCCACACACTCGCATGCACGGCGGCCTGGCAGAGAAGCCCACGGAGCGCTGCCTTTCTCTGGTTCGCGCTCGACACCTACTGCACACACAGTCGGCTGCGGACGCACGTGACGGACACGCATGCAGGCAGAAAGAGGGACCCGAACCAAAACAGTATTAATCCCCCGAGGAGGTCTCTAAAAGGGTTTCTTAAAGCTGATTTCCAGCACACAGAGGCTTTCCAGGTCAGCACTGTTTGTGGTGGCAATGGTGCCGAAGCATTCAGGCTCGACGCCCTCACCTTTCCACTCTGCTACTTCCTATTTCTTCCTCTTTCTCTCTCACACAATCTTTTTCTCTCGTTTTTCTGTTCTCTGCGTTTGTCCCGGCTTCTCCTTCATTCGCTCAGGGGTCTTCAGTGTTTTTCAGAAACGCCTTGATCGCGTTAAAACAGTCCCACACGTTTACACCGAGAAGTTGCCCAGTACAACCACAGTCTGACCTGCGGCCAGTGTGTAGCTCCGCTGACCTTTGACCCCCCGTGCGTAAACTAGCTAAATCCTAAAACCCTGTTTATTTGAAATCCAGATTTTGTTTTGCTTTGAGGTATTTTCTGCACTGAAATAACGTGACAAAGTGAGAAGTCTTAAAGTTTTTCTTGACCTTTCTGCTGCACAGCCATCGACCGGGATGATAGTTTACTCACCAGAGAAAGAATCTGCTTTCCCACACTACAACACAAACGTGGCACTTACATGCTGGATGAATTACACTTTGAGCCTCACGACTTTGCTGGATGACAAGTTAGCGATCATCAACTTATTGCAATTCATCCCGGGGTGAGTCATTAACTGCTCTGCCAAAATTCATGGTAATGCATCCAAAAGCACAAATGTCAATGTGAGGTTGGCACAAGAGGGAAAAACGGGCGACAGTGAAAAACATAAAGACCCGCTGAATCCATCTAGTAGATGCTGAAGATGTGTCAGCGGATAAATAAATTAACTGACACTAAGTGAACACAAAGTCATTAGGATTCGTCCCCTGAACCCGTTCCAGGACGTCCAGCCAGCGATTATCCAGGTTCTGATCCTACCAGCCAGGCCTTCAACAACCACAGCGGTTACCTACCACACACGGGTGAAGGTCCACATACTGGCCTGCTGATCCATTAACACGGACGTGATGGCTGATAAATGACCATGAATGATGTCAGCCCAACGAGCTGGAAGCTGTTGAGCTGATCAGTCGACCTGTTGTAATGTGGCTAAAAAGGCAACGCGCGGCGTCGGCCTCTCAATTATAGACGTGTGCAATTAACGGCTGATTACCCGGGAACATTAATGAGGTAATTCTACTTTTAGCTTGCGATTGTTGCGACAAATGATTCGTGATGAATTCCAGGCGTAAAAAATTAACGTATCACATTATAGCATCGTAAATATGTTCGCCGCCCTGGCATCTGGAGAACCTGAAACTCACAACTCGGGTGTTCGACCTCATGAATGATTCCACATCTTGGTACAGTTACCTGAAGCAACACATTCCCCACCCACACAGGGCTATTTTAGGCCTAAATGCCCACAGAGAGGAGCACAACAGACAGGAAAACAAGGCTTCTATTGCTCTGGCTTTGTGTGGAAGTGCCCTCGCTCTGCCTTCCTCTCTTCCTTTGACTGTCTCCCGCTCACTCATTGCATTCCCTCTGTGTCAAAGCTCATATGTTCTGCATTTGAATCACACTGTTGCTTAACATAAATCGAAGCAACTTTAATCAACAAAGAAATAAATGCGCGGTGCCACTTTGTATGCAATTAGTTAGCAGTCTTTAGCTTATCAGTTTCCATAAGACCTCCAGGCGCAGGAACGGGATAATTAAAATCCATACAGCACCATCAGGGCCGATTTCCATCCTTTCTACGTATATAATGATTCTAAATCAACAGGAGCAGAATTACAAGGCTTTTGTAGGGCCACTCATCAGCTGGTTCTGTAGGTGGAGCTACCTGTGTGGTAACAGGCAGGTCTGGCAGGGCTGCGACCTCATTTCGTCCACCCGTGATCCATGACAGCGAGGCGCTTCATGCTCGCCTCATAGGTTTCTACCACCGTCATCTACTTCCCACGTCTCCTTCTCCCATTCTCTCCTTCGCAGCCAGAGTCGAGGAGCGGGCTGAACCCCCCCCCCACACTCCTCGCGAAACCCCATTTTCATGAGCCGAGCCGAGCAGAAGGGCTGCAAGACTCATCGATTTTATAACTCGCACATTTTATGCAATCGGGTGGCAGAGGTGCTTTCTGAGGTGAAAGATCAAGGTTCTGCTGCTGCATGTCTGAGTCTGAGTCCTGCTTTTTGCCCTTGATTGTATTAAGAACACAGAAGAGTGGCAATAAACCACCGGGCATGAACACAGAGAAGAAAAGGCGTCACAGCCTCTCTGTTGTGATACAGACTCATTTTCTGATGATCCATAACCATCTTGACTTTCGGTGACAGGGCGAATCACGTGTTTTTCACGAACCTTCTTTCTTGTTCCTGCCTTTCAGGTCGACTATAGGACATCGGCGGCAGAAAATGACAAAAACGAACGAGTAACATAATAAGAGGAAACAAATGATGATGCAACATGACACAGAAGCTTTGCAAGTGCACTCGAGGGTGTAGAGAAGGTCACGAATCTCCCGGCAGACGTTCGCAGAGCGGAATGTCTATTAAATCCACACCTGAAACTGCGAGTTTGCTCGTGTTGCTGTGCCTTTGTTTGCTGTTGATTCTCTGATGAGACGCTTGCTTTGAAATGAGCCATCATAAGGACATAGCAGAGTGGTTTTCATCACCTGCTGTAATTATTACGTGCATCTCCTAATTGCTTTGTTTTGATATTTTCGACAGCATGTCTTTGTCTGCATTGCCTTCATGTTTTTAATTCCTTTGCCAAAATAAACACAGTTGTAGTTTTAGAAGAAAATTGGAGGCTATTATAAAATGACTGAGCCAGTGCTACTGATCCAACTGGGGATCCACAGCCAAATAAAGATCTACGCTGCGTTTAGCAGTTTAATGGACAAAAACCTGATTCTGGATTCTGTTTTATAGCAGCCATGTCAGACTTTATGACAGTAATAAGACATACAGCAACCTGTCAAAAGTAACTTAAGTAAATACCATATACAGCTGCTGATGTGCAGCTAAGTGGTGAAAGGTGTCATGTGCAGAAGTAAAGCAGCCCGTGTGAGTCAGGAGCTACTTAATATCAATAACAAAACAAGCAAATACAACACGTACAAATTGAGAAATTAGGGGCACGTTAGCGTTTGGTGGCTGCTCGGTGCAGAGTGACAGCTGAAGAATGACTCTATATAATGAGAACGGCTCAACGGGGGTCGGAGTGGAAGCACACGCAAAGGAAGACCGTGACCCGGCGCCGCTGACGGCTTCATGAAGTATTCATTAATGCCTAATGGCACATCGACAATCATTTGGAAATAAGAATGTAATGGCATTAATGAAATACTACTAAAAAGCCGAATCACATTCAGGACAAGCCGGGTGAGAGCGTATGGCTTTTTTATTCGGCTAAACCTCGTTAGTATTTTTGAGGCGGAGAAAGGAGCGAAGACAAAGGCATCAAAGATGGACGTCAACGTTTGTAGAAGAACGGGCTGAAAGGTGTTTAACAAAACACTGGCCATTCTTTCATCAGCCAATGAAAGGCGTACTGAAGTAACCTTCGTGTTTGTGTTGCTGCAGAACGGGGGCAAATAGCTCAGCTTCAATTACGCGTCTCTAGATAAGCCTTCACGGGTCTCGTCTGTGACCTAGTCCACGCCAAGGAGATCTTCAAATGCTCGCGACAATATGAGAATGTAAAATAACAGGCTTCTCCTCGAGTGCCAGGTAACCTGTTGACCGAGGCCCCTCAGACTGTGTCTGTGCGAGCGAGGAACTGATCTGAACAGTGTCTCTGAGGGAATATATTGTTCCACTGATTAAAAGAACGTCTTATTACGACTGGCATGATGTTTTTATCCACACACTGATTACAGAGTCTGTTTTATTAAGCTGAGCTCCTGCGTATATTTAATGGAATAACCCTCACACAGATATCGGAAACCACATCAGATCACTCGATAGACGCGTCCCGCCCTCTGGAGTCGATCTGTGAAGCTGTTGTGGTATTTAATGACCCCAGGAAAAGACAAAACGCATTGTTCAAGTCACGAATGTGGGTCAACGGACGCAAAACCCGTTGAATTCCTGCCAACAGACACACACACATCCATTTCTAAACACAGGAGAGTGGGACGCGTCGCGGCCTGAGGGCGTCTGGTCCATTAGGTGAGTCTGAAACGCTGCCCCTGTGCAGCAGCTGGGTGTGGGCTCACTGTGGCCTTTAGCTTGCGCTCGTTTCCTCTCCCGGCCGTCGCTCTGTCTTTTTCTTCAGCTTGTCACGTGGTATCAACGATATAAAGACGCTTTAAGGGAAGACATCAGCGAGCATCCTGGTTTGCTACCGTACCTGCCCCCGTAGCAAAACATCTGAGCAACCAGTTGGAAATCGGCTGTTTGACATCAAAGTCAGATTCCCAGCTTTGAACCTTTGCAGACATTAGTTATAGAGAAATACGCGATTGTGAAATCATTCTTGTGCCAACTCGTCAAACACAGCAGGGGGCCAGCGGCGGACATGCAACTCTAATGTCACCGGAATCACCACCAATAATAATAAAGTTAATTTGGAAATGTTGGACATTAGTGTTTCGTCCATGTTTTCCTGTTAGAGAATCGAGACGAGGCTTTAACTGTTAGTAGGTCTCATAGGTCTCACTAACGCTGTGTTTCCTCAGAATGTGCGCTTACGTGTCCGATTGGTCAGAGGACACTTAAATGCACCGTTCCCACACGCCTTCACTGACATCAAACATTCCTGTTACTCAGCTTCACAGTCATCTACATAACGTGTACAGTTATTGATTATTAATGGGCTGCTTGAAATCAGCAACTTTCTGCTGTTTGATGGTTAAGTGTTAATTACATCGATGCGTGCGTCTATTTAAAGCAGCGACTTGTGAAATTATTCACTGTTAACTGTGTAATTGCGACTGATTTTCATCCAAACCACCGTAATGAACTCTACACCTCCAAACTGAGGAAGGTACATGAATATGTGTCAGAAATCTGGCAATGAGAATTATGGTCACACAGTCGACACGAAGGTCAAAGAGCGACAGCTGCCATGTATCTGCGTCGCCGTCCATCTAGCAGATTGTCATCCCCGTCACTGGGACGTTTTCCAACTAACAGGACCTGTTTTCCCACCGCGGACAAAGCGGCCTGAATACGAAACACACAGTTCTCCCGGCGCCCTCACCTGACATCTGCTAATGATCCCAGCACGTCTCTATTCATGACAGCTAGCGCCCAAACCGGGATGAAATCCATAAAATAACAGGTTGCTGGGAAGATAGATGCTTCCGTCTATGTTTACCGTGTCCTCGGATATGCCATCAAATGCGCTGGCAGATGCTGGAGCAGACTGCAAAGCACGCACTGTCAGAGCGACGGCGCTGTGGAAGTAGCAGCGCCTCACAAGGGCAATAAGCTTTAAACTAGATGTATGTCAGTTCAGTGACACAACCTTATGCTGGGAGGATATGCATCTTAAATATTTAACAATTAAATAAGCCTTAGGATTGTCAAGGCGCATTACGTGTCCCTGGAGTTCTCTGAGTGATGATGCATTATTAATGATTGCCAAGAAAGGTGCTGCCTTCGAGTTTCTTTATGAAAAAGTCGTAATATTTCATGGAAATATGAAAGGATAGGAAACGCCGGATGTGCTGTAAGCAGAGACGCTGCAGTTAACTTATGTTGTAAATATTAAAGGTGGGTGGACGGAGTTAAAGGCGAAGTTGTTGTGCCGCTAAATGAAAGTGTGTCACTACACCCACTACCTGTTTCTGAGGGTACACAAGTAGAGTAGTACTTAAACACACAGTTACGTGGGTGTGTGGTGTCAAATAATAAATTGTTCACACGGGAACACTTAAAAATGGATGACATTACATTCACTTCAGCTGTAGAGGTGTGTAATTGTTGCTCTTCGCCTTCTCGTACGGCAATATGGTGAATAAAAAAAATATATCTACGGAGGAGAAGCACACACAAAAAACCTTTGTCCTGAGAAGAAAACAAATGCGTTTCATATGTCGCTTTCTTTTTTTTACTACCGAATAAACTTTGCAGCACCAATTGTGAATCAATCTGAAACAGAATCCCTAACAAATACCAGGGTGTCAAGGCAATCGCTGTGTCGCACTCACACGTTAGAAAACAGCAGCTTGGGAGGAGAACACACAAGGCTGTCGGTTTAGCACAAAACAGCGATGGGCTTAATGCACGTCTCACCTCCGTGACTGAAAAGGAAATTGGAACAATTCTGAAGAAACAAAGCATTGATCTTCTAATAAATATTATCCCTGAGCCATGCTGGAGAGCAGCAGATATTAATTGCCAGTCTGCTGGACATAAAAACAAGGCACAAGCCTATCGAGCGTGGAGAGATTGCAGATTGAGAGAACCTGCGCAGATTCCTCCCATCAGGCAGGTCGGAGATTGAAACTGACCAGAGAGTTGTTTACGTCCCGGTGGGGTGGGAAAAACTCCCAGTAACAGACCATCACACAGCTGCAGGCGCCTGAGGCAAACCTTTCCTCCTCACCCCCGGACCTCTTCGCTTCAAAACTAGGGCACAGCTTTCTAGCCAGCCACAGATCCATCAGATATGACAGAGTGAGGACAACACTGAGCTTCCTTATCTTTCTCCACGGCGGAAAGAAGAACCTTGACCAAACTTTTGATGTAACTTTGCAACTTTGTAAAGCAAATCATATAAAAAACGAGCACAGGTTATCATTATATAAGTCTTATATATAATTCAACATATTATATTAAAGCCAGAACATCCCCCATTTCCAGAGTGAAAAGCTTTCATCACGGAATAGTGATGAATCTTTAACACTAACATCAACATCCAGCCACGTCTGAACCAAACCAGGTTGTTTGGTGCCTCAGTAGAACCGAAACGTGGATCTGATCAACAAATGTCAGCTGGTATTTGCTTCTTTGAGGGACGCCTGCCACGGAGAGATTGTCCATAACCCCTGATTAATTAGCCTCGATATTTAGTCATGTAATTAAAACGAGATTCACCCACAGCCCAGAGATTCTGATGTACTTTCATTAAATCCTGTTAAAAGGAGACTAATTAAGCATTTACTATATTCTCACAGTGAAAATACATCCACTATAAATAATGATGGCATTAAATCAGATAAATTATTAAACTGAAATGCTACAAAGAGGGTTTTTCGTCGTGAATGTTAATCTGTCTTTAATGCAGGCTGGTGTTGAGTATTACATTGCCTTTTAGTGTTACTAACCGAATTTCTGTGTAATATCTTGAGCTGCCAAATTAAAAACATATACATCATCATAATAAATTAGAAAACATGAGCTTAGAGTTTTAAGTGTGGAACTGAAAAGCTAAAAATACCAGTTATGCCCTTTAAGCAGAGCTGAGTTTAAAATCCAGAGAGAAAAGTCTGTATTTCAACCAAACGCACACAAATAAATCCTTAATATCTATATTTGATCCGTATCCCATTAACTCGATAAATCTTAGCAGCATCTAAATAACAGTGAGGCTGGAAAGAAGACACTGTAAAGACGCGTTCAGTCAACAGCTACATCAAACAATTCAGCCGTATGTCAGTTCTCTGTGCAGAAGCGCAAGTCTTGAAGAACCAATATTGTTTGTGGCTGAGGCAGTGGGAGGCAGCGCGGAGCCAAGCAGCCTTATGATATGAATATCCAAAGGTCCAGAGCTGCATAGATGGAGAGAGCAACAGGGGCAGCGATGAGAGATGAGTTCTGAGATTCAGTCCAGAGTGGAGGCATGCGGGGCCTCCAGGGTGCAGAGCATGACTTTGTTGGCGAGTCTGTGAAATGCAGGACCCCAGCGGAGGTCCCTGAGCAACGGGGCGATTGTGCTGCATGAATCTTTTGTGTACATGCGAGAGTGGAGTGCAGTGCTTCTATGCATTAAAGTGGAGCTGCGGTGTGAACGCACAGCACATTGGGTCTGAACGTCACCGTGAGAGAGTTCGCTTCAGTTTCAAAACTTTTCTTTTCACCGAACGATAAATAATAAAAAATTCTAAAATATATGGAGCGTGTGAGTCTTTTGTCTTCACAAGGTACAGTCCTCTCTGAACAGATTAGAAGACAAAGGCTCGGCTCTGCGTCTGGGTCTGATCGTACTTATTTCATCAGCAACGTGTTTTCAGGCTCGTATCTGCTTAGCATCTCATGTTATGTGCAGCTACTCCGGCTTTCCCAGAAGACCACGGGCTCATAAACAAACCAATGCAAATGGAAATCTCTGGCAACAAGGGGGACGGACTGTTCCACCACGAGACCGAGCAGAACATCTCTGGGTTCTCTCAGCCTGAAGAATCAGAAGGAAGACAGATGGTGTGTGAAGCACGGAGCCCAGCGAGGCTCTGCTCACCGGCGGTAAACAAAGCTCACCACGCCTGTGGAATGAATTCATACCTGGACTGTGTCGTCACAGCTCAGAGAAGGCAGAAGGTGAGCGGAGTTTAGATTTTTTATCTTTCCATTGCAGATTTGGTCGCTGTGCTTCAAAACGCTCCACCTCACACCGAGGATGCTGCACCTGCCCTAACGCTAAACAGGTTCCCCCTCAAGGAGGAGCCGTGGAGGAGCAGAAGGTCCAGCTCAGTCCAGCTGAACGGTTAATGAAACGGGTGCAGAGGAACGGCACCGGGCCTCAGATCCAAAGGTGGCAGGGAGCTCGTTCCTCTGTGGCAGAGCAATCCGGCCTGATTTGTGTGATTGAGAGCGAGCAGTAAATGTTGATGGCTCATTTGCTGGTTGATGGATAATTGCAGCTATTAACAACATGACACCGGTCTCACCTTTATTAAAGATTCTTCTTCACAGTGTTAATGGTTTTCTCTTGTCCGTGTCCTTGCATTCATTACTAGACCTCTATGCTGTTGTGGCTCTTAATGACCACACCTGATCGCGTAGTACTCTGGTGGCACCGTACATCATCTTAAGGTGCCGGCGCGGCCTGGGTTGCTATTCAGCTCAAGGATAAAAGAAACACAACTGCTCCGTAGTGAAAAGAGATAAACTTGACGTAACTAAGCGCAGCCGTCGATGTTTAGCTATTTTACAGAGGGGAAGCTTTTACTGCAGAGCTTAAACGTCAGCGTGTAAATTACCGAGGACAGAAACTGGCAGAGAGGAGCAAATATAAGCACACGATGCCGCGACGCTGCCTTGAGTCCCTGCAGGCAGCACAGTGAATTAGAACAACACACCTTCTTGTGCTTTGAAGCCTAAACTCTGTGTTTCCACCTTACAATCTGCCTCCGTCTCCCGCGAGACGCACGGTCATATAAACTTCACAGAGTTACATAAATATGTTTTATAATGAATATTCTAATGTTCCTGCCTTTGTTTTCTATTCAACGGGGGGTCAATGTTACCCGCTTTTCAAAGACTGGAAATTTAGTTAATTAGCGTTGGCCCTTTTGTTACGCACTCATTAAATTTAATTCAAACTTCATTTTATTTGCATAACTCGTTAGAATTACACAAACACGTATACAAAGAATAGGACTGTAGTTGATTAACAAGCGTCTCTTGGCAGGAAGAAAAAAGAAAGGCTTCTCCCCTTTATTTGAAGATGTGTGGGGAAATGATTATTCTTTCTTTAAGGGGCACAGAGCCAAGTCCTTGTCACATGGGAGATGAATGTGCTTAGTCGCTTTGCTTGTTGACAAAGACGGGCTGCATCAGAACCGAGTTAGATTTATGGCAGTGACAGAACTCCCCAGTTAACTGGGCCATCTTGAGTAATTGTTCTCGCTGCATATGCAGAGTCAGTGAAAGACGCGTCTCGCCCTCATAACACAGCAACATACCGAGTCCTTCAGGTGGACTGAAAGTGCAGAACAACCCTCGGGCTAATCGGTTCTTCAAAGACCGTCTCTGGTAAGGTTGCTGAAGAATCCATTACTTTCATATTTTATTGACAAATCCTCCACAGTAGTAGCTTTCAGTTGTTGCAGGCTTCCATGCAGATTGCGACCCAACTAATGCTCAGCCCGTTCTGGCCCTTGATTATAGTTTGGCGATTAAATGTCAAGTGTCTGGCGGAGGACTGTCATTACTGTCAATCTAACGAGAGGAGCCCTGTGCAGGGCTGTGCATGAACCCAGGAGGCTGCACCGCCGGCGTCCAGAGGCAGCGTAAGGTGAATTTCATTTCAAAGCCTCCGAGAACGTTTAAAGCAAGGTTAGGTCAGGACTGTACAGTCCACTAGAGACAGAGTAGATATTAACTTCATGGGCTATTGGAGATAACCTGACTATGACTTAAGCACATTTAAGCAAACTTTTCTCTGAATCCAGAGTTTCCAGTTGGGAAATTCTTGGGTCAAAGGGCACAAAAACACATCAGAAACGTTACGAGCATCAGTGTGACTTACTGCTGCTATTGCTGTAAATTGGTTTCAGGTCAATCGCTCGACATGAACTTTATTTTATCATCAAGCAAAACGCCCTCGAGCAGAAAACTTAATGCAGTAAGTGTCTGTTTTGTTGCCAAAATCAGCTCAGTGCACGACAGGTTGCATTTAGCCTGGCAAGTCGTTTTGACTGTGCGTCCTGAAAGCTCCGGATGTAAAGCTAACGCTTTTGACATTTGGGGATGGATTCTAGCCCGAGCGCTGCGATTATTGCTTCGAGATTGAATCCACACACGCTCGGCGGCGGGAGAACTTCATAAAATACAACCGTATTTGTATCATTAAGCTCAGGAAAATAAAATGCCTTGCTCCTCCGAGGTCAAATTATCCTCAGGAGCCACTGTTTACCATATCTATTTCTCCTCGCACCGTCATGAAATGAGAAATACCTCTCCCAAAAGTCGCGCATTACAAATATCATTGTGAGCTAATGTCTCCTCAGACCGGCTGCTGATGTATTTGGCGGCTGGCTGCCTCCAGACCGAGCTCCCTTAAAGGAAATGTGGGCCATGTCACGGAGGTTGGCGACTCGCTCTGCACTTCCTCTAATGACTTTTTAAGTCCCGTTAAACGCTGCGAGTCTGAAAAGAAAGTAGAAAGAGTGGAGACGCTCTATTCTTACGCATCCTGCCAGGTTCAACGTCTACATTCAAACTATCGCAGCGGGATTCATCGATATGTAAATGGGGCTTAATGAAATGGATTCTAATAACATTTATTTTAAATCCCATCGACAATCATTCAGATTTAGATCAATGATGCACATCCACGAGGCAATTACATTTATGAAGAAGTTCCAGTCGGCGTCTGCTTCGACTCCTCTGTGGTGACGTGTGCTGCTGGAATTGTGAGACGCTACAAATCCTCCCCGACAGATGACATTTGTCGTTGTTCCTACTGGTCTGTGCCAGTTTCTTTCATTGTCACTTAAAGCCGCTTCTTTTTTTCACAGTGCGACAGTTTATTGACGTTCTGCAACAGCTGTTATGACATGTTTTAATTCGGTGCTTGAAAGAATAGCAGCCTATCCCGAGAAATAACACGTTGCTTTGGCAATAACGAAAAGATGTGGAGCAACAAGGAAAAATCACATATTAACTTTACCTTAACGCCGAGGATGCGTAGGGCGCTAATGTCTGCCCCAGGAGTCACATCAGGCGTCTGCTAAGTGCTTTCTCATTCATATTGCAGCTCCCAGGTTCTCTGGCTCCTTGCTGGAGGAAACACCTGAGTAGATGCAGAGCTGTTGTTCTACGTGGGTTTTCTTTCAGAGGACCATGGGAGATCACGACACAAATATTGTTTGTTTTTCCAAGGCCAGCAGAAAACTCCCTGGAGTTAATTTACCTCGGTGCAGCAGCAAACCCCCGACTGTGGCGACTTAACTTCACCATTATCGGGAATAGGCTCAGAAGGAGCTGCCCCCCCCCCCCGAGACTGTACACCACCGGCAAAAAGAAAGAAAACTGTGTCTGAGGCAGGTTCAGGGATCAACAGAGCAGGAATGTCGAGTTTTTAGTATAGAATGTTTAAACGCGTAGTGTTTCCACGGGTGTGAAAGGAAGCCGAGCACACGCCACAGTTCGACTGGTGGGTGTCAAACAGCAGCTGCTCGGAAACGGCATTAGGTGAAATGGGGGAAACGTTGTTCTTTGACGTTGGTGTAAATCTCCACGGAAGGAAATGTAAGAAACCGCCTCAGCGAGCTTTCGTGTGGCAAGACTCAAGCTGTAAAAGTTGGGATTCGTGTGAAGCCGTGAATATTTGGGCAGCTACTGTCTGCAGAAGGTTTCATTGCTCCTAAGAATGATCACATCATCATGTGAAGGCCCAGCTTGTCCTCGTCGGCTTTAGCTTTACCCGCAAACACCTGCTACCAGCGCTTCTCTACGTCCAACCTGAGCCGAGCGTGGGTCACCTTTGGAGGGACTGCAGTTCAGGCACAGCCTCAGTTGAAGCGGGTGGACACGTGATTTTCCTGCGCTGTGGCAAAACCCAGGCGATAAATATCTGCAGATAAAACTCCAGCCTCCACAAATATGGCTTTGGTTTAGCGTGAGATGTGCTGTGAGGAACGCAGAACGTTTTAATATTCCTTCATATTTAAACGGATCTGTACTGAATGAATCACGTATGGACACTAATGCTGATCCACAGACGGAGCCACTGCGCAGGCAGGCTCTTACCCAGTGTCAACCTTGAACCGAGAGGGGAAAACAAGATATTTGTATGCTAACTGCTTGTAACTGAACCCTTTCCCTCCATTACCCGCGGTGGGTCGCCCTAACGTGGGTCATTTATCACACCAAACCCAATAGTGTCCCTACTTTAAATGAGCCCACTCTGACTAATGGCAGTAGGGGAAATGTAACATCCAGTCTATGATATACACGAAGGAGAAATGCATCTAATGATGCCGAAATTCCTCTTTTTGTGAGAGAACACCCACAAATATCCTCGAATCCCCCCCAAAGTTCAATTTTAAAGTTTATGCACAGCCTGTGCCGCATAACCCGTAGTAAATGACTTGTCAAATGGAAGACGACTTCTCGTGCAATGAAGGAAAATGGCCATTTGGAACAAAGACCCGTTATTGGAGGTAATATTAAAAGCAATCCATTCTAATCTGTGATAAGAGTTCAATAGCATTTTTCAAACCAACTGCATGGGAACCAATAAAAAGGAAGCCGTGGGATATATTGCAGAATCAATACCATATTTAAAGTGCTCATACAAATTACGTGCGGGTTCGTTTTACACTGTGTCACCCTTGGCTTCTGCTAGCAATGCAAATCAGACGCTGTTGAGCCGAACAGAAGCATGAAGACAGTGTAAAGCTCAGACTTATCTGTCAGGTTGTAACAGTGGGCGTCAGTAACGGCTGCAGACAGACGCAGGCTGCGTGTTTTTGCGTGTTCGGTAGTGACGGGACACGGCGAGGGACGCGAACCAGGCGTGAGGAGAACGGACGCGTCCATTTTGCGAGCGGCTCACTAAGCTCGTTTAACCTGCCGTCTCTTTGATCCTGCTCCGCTCGCAGTCGGAGGCCGTGGTGGCTCCTCGGACTAATGATTAGAACTTCTTTAAATAGCGTTAGAAATCCCCTGCTTATTATTTCTCCCTCTGTTCTTCCATTCTATAACGACAAATCTTAGACCTTCAGAGTGTACACAATTATTATTCCTTTTTTCTTCCTCCGCCCGTGGAGACGTTTCGTGGGTTGTTTGATGAGTGAATCCTCTGTGGTCTTTTACCATTGTACCTAAAATAAAGCACCATTTAGATTAGCTTCTGCCTAGTCTCTCATGTCTGGCACAGTATATTTTCCTCCCGCTTAAAGGAGGAGTTTCTAGTTCAGAGAATAGACTCCACCGACTGTTTGTTTTCTCTTTCTAATCTTCTTGCGTAAGTCTAATCTCGGCCCTTTGAACTGTGTGAGCTTCGCTAACTTTCTTCACGGACACTTTTCTCCTGGCTGTTACAGTCCTGATGGGGGTCGCGCTCACCGCTAGGCCTCGGCTTCGCCACGGAAATAGGTACGGCCTCAAAACAGCTGCTACATCCAGTCGTGCGATTCACAGAAAGGAGGCAAATTAATTTATCCAGAGCGTAAAATGAGCTTTTTCAGCGCGGCTACAGTCAGAGCAGAGATAACAGCCGTGATGTCAAAAGCAAGCGTCAAAAGCTGCACAAGTGAACTTTCAGAAAGTCGTGATAAATGTTTTAATGCTACGACATCGCTGTTACTTCAGCACAGACACAAAGAGCCTTCAGCATGTGACACGCAGCTATTTTCTTCACCCCGTCACCATTTCCCCCTGTTCTTTCAGCTCTGGGAAGTTTTTGGGCCTTCTTTCAAGTGAAGAGTTGTATTTTGGGAAGTTTGGGATTTTGGAGCGTGAGTGCGCGTCTGGTTCTGTCCACGGATCTGTAAGCGTGTCCCTTCCATATCTTCTGTTCACAGACACGCAGAGGTCTCTGTGGAAGGCAGATCTCCGTCCCTCTGCGCCTCCATAAACGGTCGTCTAGTCTTTCCAATTTTCCTCCCTGAAGGCGAACAAGAACGCATTTCACACATCTGTGGGAGACCCAGCTTGCTGCCCCCCCACCGTACTGAAACTTACACTGCACGTCTCCCTTCCATTTGTTAACCTATCGAATGTATCTACAGCGACGCTTTACAGGACAACACTACATTTTGCTAGTTGCGATCACGTTTAAACGTGTTTTCTCCTCGTCACACCTCTGCTGGTGTAAAGAAGTCACCTGGCAAACTGCTCCGCCGTGTTGAGAAACCAATGTCACCAAGGTTCTCTCCAGTGAGCCGCACTGCAAATAGAGCAAATCCTTTACGCTTAAGAGCCTCCACATCCTGTTACACATTAAAAGACCAACACAAGTGGACACGGCCAGATGTGAGTGTGAGGTCATAGCCACGGGTTTACCATATGCTCAATGACTCAGGGGCCACGTGGGGCGTGACTGCCCAAGCAAGCCCCGGTAAAACGGAGAGACAAACACGTCACGGGTCACTGGGAAGGGTCCGTTAATCCTACGTGACTGCCCAGGTAGCATGATGGGAAACAAATCGAGTGTCATTTCTCGCCGGGCGGGGGGAGCTCGGCGCTCTGGCCTCGTGCGACTCCTCGCATCCGGGCTGCAGACGCGAGAGCGACGTGACAGACTGTACGCGGAAAAAGTGGACAGTGACAAATGGAAACGCAGAGGACGTTAAAATGTGGAAGCTGGCGACTTTGCAGCAGGTAGAGAGAAAACGACAGAGTCAGAACTTTATTTCCTGCTCAGCGGGGAAACGGTAAATATCTGCACACAGGCGCGATTCCGTTCTCACATTACGCAAACACACAGAACGACAACTAAGAGCAGAGCTGTGCAAACAGACAACGCAACGCGACCAGTGCGTTCATGTGTATTCATGCACGGTTCCATCTACACGAACAGCTCTCTGCAGGTGAGAAGCACATAATTACAAATGAAACTGATGTTTGAGGAGTCTCAGACTTTCACCACTGATGATGAAAAGATGTGAGAAAGTTTTCTTCCTACAGTTGAGTGTTATGCTGTTTGCTTTAACCTTCCCTCTCTGCCAACAGAGAACCTTCAGCTGCTGCAGGGCAAATTACCGTGTGCAGTTAGGATGTAAAACACGGAGTCGCTTTCATGGCTCGCTACGTGGAACAAGTGTCTGCTTGCTCAGCAGAAAACTTCGAGTCAGTGTGTGTGACTGTGGTAACGTCAGCCAAGCCTCTGCACAGGAACGCGTGTTGATGAGCTTTTGGCGCTTGGCTAAGTCTACAAACCTTACGCCAACTTGTTTCATAATAAAAAAATAGTCGAAATGCTGATACTTCACTTACAGCTAAACTCTTCAGTCATACAAACACAACAACAGACGACACAAGTGAAGACCTGGCTGAGGTTATATCCCATATTTACGTCACCTCGCTAGTATTTACAGAAAACCCCACAGGCCTAACATGTAATGTGTGGGAATGTCTGCGTGATGACGTCTGCTCCACGTTGTTTAACCCTAAACAAACCTTCACATCCTCCACTGGAAAATCTTCATCACACACTGTAGATGCTGATGCCGATCGATTCGTCTCGGCAGAGGTTTCCTGCTTGTTGTTTCCGTGCTCACAGCCGTGGCCTTTTCCACGTCAATTGTGGAAAACTTTTTAATTCCATTATGCGAATCTCTCGGCTAAAGGTCTTGACAATCAATAGCCAAGCAGACCGTGAAAGTGACCAGACTTAAGTTTGAATAAATATGATTTTCCTGGTGGTACCTGAAGCCCTCGTGGCTTTTTAAAGCCCACTGCACAGTGACTAGCGGTAGCTGCCTGTCAGCGTCTCACTACTCGGGCAGATTCAGTCTTGGAGGCATCGTAGCGTGATCCATAGCGTGACTGGGGTCAACCTGAGGCAGACAGGTGTCAGGGGGACCAACAGGTCCCATGTGGGCTGAGGTTCACCACTAATACCCCAAGGGCTCCTTTGTGAGGAGCGACAGGAAGGGGAGAGGCAGGCTGAATACTGATGGCGTGCTGCAAACAGCAGGTGGTCACAAAGCGGAGGCCAAGCGCTCGCGTAATATTCCTTTCATTTATTTATTACTGCAAGAACCGAGTTTAGTGCTCTGCTACTTTTTTCCACACTTGCATCATTTTAGACAAAGATTAAATACATCAAATGGCGACTTGCTGAAACCTGAGAGACTCTTTTTTTTAATTAGGCAGGCATGTAGGGAGAATATCATTTGGGTGCTTATCAGCTCGTTGCAGCTGCATCCAGCAAATTTATCACAGTTGCTCACATCTCCTTGATAAGGTGTTCCTCCTCGGCCTGGTGTACATTCAAATAAGACACTGACTGAGCCCCGGTGAGCTGTCTGACAGATTGTTGTTGCCAACGGAGTGAAACAAGCAACTCGTGCGTCATTCTTCACAACCCCCTTCGCCGGTTCACTTCCAAGTCGTCTCCTTTCTTCTCCACTTCCCTGTGTCAAGAACTTGTTTCATCCTAGCAGGAAACGCTGGATTAGGGTCGAGGTGATTTCTGCTGATTCGTGCCAGCGACAGCGAGGAACCGCTCTGTCGAACCGAAGGTCATGGGTTGGATCTCACGGGCGCCCACAGGCCCCACTGGCAGGGGGACGGTGGGAGAGGTTCCAGGGAGGCTTAAGCTGAGGTTTACTTCGTTTCCTCCGCTTCGTTCCGGTTATAAAATAAGCAGCGAATGAACAGCGATTGATTATTTCTGCTTATTCGTTAACTGCAGTCTGTACAACATGCTGACTTACAGTACACATCTGAATCGACCCGACGGGCCGATCCACACTTCCAATAAAGTTTACTGTGGGAAGAGTAACGGCCGTGTCCTCTGTGCTGACACAAAGAGACAAATGTGGTTTCACTTTTTGTGATTCGCCAATAAAAGACGAACACGAAGGCTAAAACGATATCGATGGCAGATTACCGTCGGCCTGTTCTCCAGCGAAGTTCTGCTTCATATCACGGCGGCTGCTCTAATACAGCTGCAGCGATAACATGTGAAATAGACAACTTTAATAATACTAACACACACTCACTGCTGTTCAGAGCATTTATTCTGACAGCAGCCGTGTTGGAAATCAGACTGTGGTAGCGCTCACGCTGCGAGACAGCTGACCTGAACGCCAGGCCCACGAAAACTCCAAATAAAGCCTCTGTACTAATAAATACCCAAATACAGCAACATGTATCTATGTTGGTGCTATTATTTCTACTTCCTATTTCCTGGCTTGTTATTTATTAACTCCTGTGCAGCAGTTGCAGAGGCAGCTCCGTCTTGAACACCGTTATCCCCTCAGGCGAGTGTGAAACATCAGGGAAATGAAAAAAGATGGAGCAGCAACTCTTCCGCGCCTCCTCGGCATTGACGTGGATGTTGATGGTGATCGATGGACGGGGGCGTCGCTGTAGCGTACAGGACGCATCCGCGCTGCGTTCAGTGTATGCGACGCACGTTCTGGCCCGGAGATTAAAATATTTGCCCGGGTAATGAGCTAAACTGACGAAGGACCCAACCGCTGCTTTGTTTTTCTCCAGAGGATTAAAGCTGCGACGGTAAAATCTGTGATGTGCGCACGTTACCTGGCACCTGTCAGTCGCGACCAGCTGTAAAGGGCCATCGCTGAATGTTTTGTGTTACTGTCAGAAATTCTCCGTAGCTTTTTCATTATCCCGTTATCGCAATTCATTTTGTCCCCCAGGTGCATTTACTCATCGTGTGTCCTTTCCATGGTGATGACACTCAAACGCTGACACCGACGGAGGAAATTAAATTCTGTCCAGAACTACCTGCAGTGCATTTCAGCAGATGCGCGTCTCATGCACTTACGTCTAAATATCCGAAAAACGCTTCTAGGCCTAAAGTGAACCAGGAGACACAGAGCGTTGAGTCTCTATAATTAATGGAGGTGGATTGACCGAGTCCCACTGTGCATCACGAACACATCAGGCCTTTCACGATAATATGCGAACAGTTGCTTCTTTTGCTGAGAGGAACGTTTTCACCCGCGGCCTGTGTAAATAGCTTTATCATCCAGACTGATGGGCACATGACCTTCCACGGTAAAGCCGCTGCCATCTGGAGAAGACCAGCACTGTGATAGAAAAATTGCTATTGACCAAGTGAAGTAGTGGTGTGAGAGTCTCTACAGGACAGGTACGCTAGTCAAGATGCTTCTTGTTTTGACAACACAGCAGTATTGACTTTGCGAGTGAATTATGATGACCTCCAGCGTGGAGATGTCAGCCACACCAGCAGCGAGGCTTAAATCCTCCTCTCGCAGCTCCGGCGAGCTCCAAAAAGTCAAGTCCCTCAAACACAAAAACACACAAAAACCCGCTGTGCCGAGTGGCTCAGGAGGATTTCGCCAAGATTAAATATTCGTGCCCCTGCATTGTAAGTCACTGGGTAATTGCTGTAGCAGTTCTTCGCCGGTCTAGTGAACGGATCCTCTCCATCTGTGTGTGGGGGGATATTTATGTCACCTTCTGAAGACTCTACTCTGACACATTAATGTGTCATTAAATAGTCTAACGGCTGAAATAAAAAGCAGATTCTCCTGACGAGCGACCGCGAGCCGCGCGTCGCGCCGAGTGCCGTGTTTATTATTAATATTTACTTTGCATGAATTCTCGAGACCTGTTGCCGACTCGGAGCCCGGGGAAGCTTCGGCGCTGCAGCCTTTTCTGGTTTTACACTTCGCTTGGCTGTACAGCGAACAGCCAGATAAAACAACTCGTCTATCTAAAGCCCGGGCGTCTGTTTCCTACCTATCGGACGGCAGGCCCACGAGGAGGCGCCTTGATAATTACGACGAGAAGAAGCAGGGAAATATGAAAGAGCACAGTGTGCGTTTCAGGCCGGATATCGGTGACGTAGGTGGGAGCAAACAGAAATGAAGATTAATGGAAGAGGGAGCGGCCTGTTCGCTGGGGCATGTAAGACAGAGGGAAGCATGAAGGAGAGGACCAGGTGGAACTTAAGCACCGAGGCCACAGCAGGAGGAAGCCTGGAACTCTCCATTTGTCTCCTAAGTTTCCCACACATTCTCACTTCCCTATTTATTTCGCCCTGCAGCACTGCACACGCTTGTCTGTTTGGCTTGTTCAGCTTCAAATCGACTAGAAAACTGTAGTAAAGTTTGAGGAAAGGGTTTTTCAGAACAAAAGAGGGAAACCTCTTGTCAAATTGATTGTATTCTCTGCGTAGTTATTACATTTCATTTAGACTCGCGTTGTCACACAGTTAATATTCTCACTCCAGGATGACAGATTGTGGGGCTCACGCTCTGAAATCACGCAGAGCAGCAAAATAATAAAAGAACAGCTCATAATATCGGCCGCTGTGAGTCAGTTTCTCAGCGTATCCGCAGAATCGCAGCCCTAAAACGCAGACGTGTCTATTTCCAGACTCGGTCGACGCTGTGGCTCTGTCCTGTTCCGCTTCCCTTCGTGAATATGCCAACAGTGAATTATTGAGATGAAGACAGAAATAATCGCTAGTTGATGCGTTGACCAGCTCTGTGGGCCTGTGATGTTGGGTTTGGTCTAATCCACCGTCTCTGAGTTGATGGTCACACTTTTACATGCATCCGTGTAAAACTACACCGAACACTCGCTGTTTGCATGTGTGAGAAAGAATGATGTGAGACAAAGCAGTTTTCTGGTGCTGGGAATCTTTGAGATGCTCTGACACACAGTTGGGGCTAAATTGACCTCTGTCCATCACTTTCGCTTCGTCTCCTGTTGGCAAAAACATTTCCTGCCCTAAAAAATGTCTCCATTTCTCTCCATACATTGATTTAGAAATATTGATGCAAAGGAAATGTGGAGTTTGTCCAGTGATAAACCATCAGTTCTCTGGATTTGAACGCTATTGCAGGAAATGATGTCCCACTGGGCACCAAGGAACATGCGGTAAGAAACAAATCAGAGGCATCCGTCAACTTTAATACGCTGCTGTACAGTAAAAGCTGTCGCCTTTCCACCCACGAACTGAATGAAGTTGGCTTCAGATACCGTGTAATGAAGCCTGACTCCAGTTCGTCCCAGAGATGCGGGTGCGGTTGAGGTCAGGGTTCTGTGCAGGCCAGTCAAGCTCCTCCAAGCCAAATTGAAAAAGCATCGATCTCGATTTGTGCACGAGGGCGCGGGAGCATCCGAGGGGCAGGGCAACACACGTGGTCTGTGCGTACCAGCGAAGTTAAACATTCTTCAGTAGCAAAGGCACCGCTATCACGCTGTGCTCGTCAAGACCTGCTACTGTTCCTCTTCTCTGGCAGGCGCAACGTGACGTCTGGTGAGCGGCCTGGAAGCCATTTATTAAGCTTCCTGTCAGCACCTGGAGTCGTCCGTTATTTAGCCGAGACGGACGGTTGGCCGGACCAGCGCTAGCACGAAGGGCGATGAGACACGACGAGACCGACCCATCGCAGGCAGCTACAGGACGTGAAGAAAGGCCTCGTCCCACCTCACATGTGCCGAACCCTTGCCGAAGACAGTGACAGCTGTGCAGACCATCAGGCCAGAAAACTTCCAAAACCGGCCTATAGCAGAGCAGTCGGGGTGCAATCAATTAATGAGACGTCAGCTGTTGTTCGGTGCGGCATTATTCATGTCGGAGCGCTAATAAATAATGAGCCAGATAAATGGAGAAAGCTGAAGAGTCGCTTCCCTCTGCGTCGTGGAGCCGTTAACCCCGGCGTGGCGCCGTTTCTTCGCTTCTGGTGAGAGCGCGTGGGTTCCTGCAGGACCAGGGCCCCAGACGAGATGAGGCGGGAGCGATGAGGGAGCGATGAGGGAGCGATGAGGCCGCTGTGGCCGCTGTGGCCGCTCTGTGTTTGCAGGAGATTAAGGCCCTTCAGGACGGAAGCGTGATGGATGGGCGCGGGTCCGTCATCCATCAGAGCCTGTTTACATCCCCTTTAAACAGGCCAGCGGTGCCAAGCCGTGCTCTGCCTGCGCTCTCTTAAAGGGACCCGGCTGCTGGTTTGACCTGGGCCTCACACTGGGTCCAATCACTGCCATCATATGTGTTAGCTTTGTTTCCTGCTGATTGTGCTGGTTGCGCCTCACGCTGAACTGTGTCCTTCGTAGATGACGCGGCGCTGTAAACAGTCCGTTGCCTGTCGGGTTCGAGCGAGGCCCAAATGAGACGCAGCCGGCTGCTCGCCGCCGTCTTGGCTCTCTAACCATTATCAACACTGAGGCGCTTTTATCCGATGCTTACTTTTTCATTTCATGGGCCGTCTGTTTGAAACATGAAGCACGTTCTCAAAGACAGAGCTGCGCTGTAAGAATTCAAAGTCGACTGCTGAATTGCTCCACCGGCTCACAAAGAGCAGCCTTATTTTTGAATCTCAAACTGATTTTTATTAGAAAACCCTGACTCATAAAAATTCCTTTTGAGGGCTCATGGCGTTTCCCCATATTTCTAATGAGCATTTTCCCTGTTTTAAACACATATTCCACATGCAGTTTGAAGAAAAGCGGTATTCTTTGGAGATAGTACTTCATGCTTCTATTCATACTATACCAGCATCTTAAACTTGCTCTTGTCAAATCAAATCTGGAGCGAAACTATCTCCACTAATGTTTTCTGAGCACTAACAATGAGCCTACAAGCACAACAGTTTATCACGTTTAGCTTTAGCCCGGGCCACTGCTTTCATTCACTTTAAAACATTTTCCTTGAAGCAGAGATGTTTCTTTGAACAGCTACACGAACAGATACTAAGCTAGCGTCTAATATTCTCTTGGTTCAGCCCAAGAGATAGAAGCGAGCTCAGGAGCTCATCTATTCAAGCGAACGGTATTTCCTCCATGTCTTAAAAAATAGTTGGTATAAAGACATCAATAGTTCTGTCTGAAGTCCTGCGTATAATTAGAAAACCTCACCAGAGAAGAGGCTTTTATTCTTTTGATTATGCTGTAATGATGATGTGACTGTTCGTCTGACACAACAACAGGTTTACTGGGGAAGCTGCACCAACACAGTGTTGCTGTAGCTTCTTCGATAGGTCAAGGTCCCGGAGGCGCGCGGCCGCAGGGGATAAGGGTCCTACGGCTCCTCATACACGTCCCCTCACGGATGAAAGGGCAGCACGAGCGTGAGAACACTACTTCGCTTCACGACGCTCTGAAACCATCTGTCTAATCTGTCCAACAGCTCCACGTTCCTGGCCTTAAACCGCCGTCCTCTGTCTCCAAACGAGGAGACAGATTGTGTTTGACACTGTCACCTGTGCTGTGGCGCTTTCGTCACTTGGTCTAATTTTAGGTTCTGTAAGCAACTTTCCTCAAACAAGCCCAGTTGTATTTGAGCAGGGAGGCGATGAAACTAGTGAAGGCAATAGTTGATGGAAATGGTGCGAATAATAAACCCACGAGGCCGCGTGAGGATCATCTGAGCAGCCCAGCATCCACCTGGACCCGCCTCGTCTCCGTCCACCACGTGAAGCCGCTTCGGGGCTTATTACTGTTTGTTCTCGCTGTCCGGGGGGGAAAAGCAATAGTTGCATCTCAGGAGCGCTGATATGGATCTGCCGCCTCATGTTTGCTGCTGGGAAGGATTATGAAGCATCATACATGCACTGATGACCCAATTATGTAACGGTAACACTGGAGGATTCTCGCCACCACTTAAAACTTAATCTTGCTCTTCTTTTTTTCTTCTTTTAGTCATTTGCCAGAGTAATGGGGATATTTAAACCCAATTCACACAGGAGGTCCCGTATTTAATTTCATAGTTTACTGAAATCTATGAGGCTCAGTCTCTGGGATTTAAGACGCCTCAAAATTCCACTGAACTGCAACATTTGCCGCTCTTCAGGAAAATTAAGCCCGATAATACAGAGGGGAGTCGAGGAGAGCGGGAGCAAATGAAATAAGAAGAAGAGGGTTGAAATATAACTTGACAACAAAAGCATGGTAATTCCTTTCAAGAGGCCAGTAATAGTTTTTAGATTGATAACCATCCACAGATTAAAGTCTCTCCATCCCTATGGACCCGTAATGCTTCCTGTTACGCTCCTATAAATCAGTGGCATCCACTTCAGACACAGGAAGTCAGAAATGAGCCTTTGAGGTAATAATGATCACGCCACTCTGAGCAATAACAGTCATTAGCCGGCCAACGTACCCGACCAGCCTCCACATCACAGCAGAGGGGGAGACATGCGCCGAGACAGGATTTCCCCCTGTGCCATCAAACTTAAATCAAGGACAGAGTAAGGGCGGAGAAATTTCTCTACCTGCTGACAAAGGGGAAAAGATGATCACTCTAAATGCCCGGCACTAAATCTTTCACACTTGTCAAGTCCACTTTGTTCCCGCTGCCAGAGCTGACCCCTCTCTCTCCATCAGTGGGGACCTGGCCTCGGTCGACAGGGGGACGGGGACGAGCAGGAAGGCCAAGACACTGGCTAAATTTATAACGCACGTTTATGCCTCATGCCCTCAAATCATCCAAACATATTGAGGCGCTCTGTTAAGGACACACACCGAGCGAAGCCCGCTGTCGCTGTGGGCCACTGTCGGTTCTGCTCTGCAGCGTCACAGAAGCAAACACATGCACATGCATATACGTTACACGTTACTGTAACAACTGCTTCACCCTGGTTGTAAAACCACAGATCCAGGACGTTGTGTTAGACACGACGTCGTACGAGATGGTGAGACCAAATTAAAGTTCTACCGAGCCATGAAATCAGCACCGTCTGGATTATTAATGTCAAAACTGAAAGATTTTATTCTGGGCAACGCTGGTGGAGCAGCCGACTCGCCGAGTGAGTAAGCTCCAGAGCCAAAGAGCCAAAGAGCCAAAGAGCCAAAGAGCCTCGCTGGTCACATGGCTGCAGAAACCAAAACCAACTAATGCGGACGCACGCTGCCCGTCGCTTCCAACAAGAACACAAGACGCTGCAGCTCTGCTGTGATTCCACAACGAAGCTGCGGCTGTTCTCTCCTCGCCTTACTATTAAGACACAAACTCCAAAATCTGTTAAGAAGGAAAATGGCAAGTCTCCACTCTGGCAACTTTAATTGCTGGTAGGCTTAAACAAGCTTACTGCTGAGGTGAATTTAAAATTCAGGCGTATCTGCACGAGCGACTTCTGCAGACGAGCAGATTCATCTTCTTTTTGCTGCGTGTGCTGTGACCACATCATGGCACAGTAAGTGATAAGCAGCATGGCAAAGGAGTCAGAGGGATTTATCAGCTGCAGTGCTGAGTGGGGAGCTGATAAAGGGGTTAACCCAGACGACTTGTTTTGACAGCACACCAGCAAAGGGAGGGGGAGACGCGTTCGCACTGCGCTCAATCAGACGCCGACAATGATGACCCACAAAACGCCGGATGTCGAATGAGTCACTTAGTCGCTGTATTACTGTGTGTCTCCACGAGCATTTTCACATCTGCACCTGTCCCACCGTCCTAAAGACCAAATGGGGGGTCAGTTAATAATGCATCGCTCTAGACACAGACGTAAACGTGGGAGCAAAAAAGATTCGTTTTTCACCCGCCGCATGTAAATCTGCAGCTTTTACGGAAGACAGCTGCAATTTCCTCTGGTTTCTGCAGCACTTTCTAGCAAAGCAGCTTCTATAAAAGGTTCCGGAGTAATAAATAACGAGTAACGACATCCACCAACATACTACCAGACACAAGGCTGAAAGCACGGTGACAGGCTGGCTTTAGTACAGTAAGTGGTTCAAAATAAAAACTCAGGTGCGAGTCATCCTGCAGCTTTAATTAGCGCTGGTTCGTCAGCGGAGCGTGTAATTATAACGGAGAACGTTACCGTCACATCAGACGAGAGTCAGATTTGCTGCAGACTTAAAGTTTCAAGAAGAGGAAAACATGAGTGAAATGCTGTGAATCCCATAGAACCACGGAGCCGTTTCGACAGCGTGCTGGCGTCAGGGCCACTGGGGGGAGCAGGAGTGATTACGGCCACACGCACGCTCATGCACATATGGGAACATCAGTATTGTTTGTTTGTTTCTTGTGAATTTAAATTACAGGGAGACACATCAGTATTGTCTGAATAGGCTCCACCCATTCAGAGCAGCTGTGAATGTTGCACGGCTGCTAATTAATAGACCAAACGTTTCCCAAGTAAGAGACGTTGGGTTTTCAACCATATTATTGTCAGTCAGTGTCGTCTATATGCGAAGTCAGAGTCAGTTTGTCCCTGAAGGCGTCGGGTGTCACTTCAGTCCAAGCAGGAGGCTTTAATGGAGAAGACCGTGGCTCTTAATGACCTCACATCAGGGTGGCAACGCGCCTTCTCACATCAATTCATGCGTCGCTCTATTCGGACTTCAAATAAAAACTAAATGACCATGTTTTGCTTTTCATTTAGTTTTTCACTTCATTTGCTTCATTGTTTTAATGAATTGTCAGAGCAAGCGAGCGAACGCTAATTAGGTAAAATGAAAATGAAAGGATTCAACAGAAACTCTTGGCTTGATTCATCATCCGTCTTCGTGACACATGAAAACATCTGTCACCTGAAGTTTTTTTCCCAAAACAATTACGTCTTTAATCTTTCAAAAAATACAAACTGGGAGACGCTGAAGTGCAGGACGAGCATCATCAGTTTGTTTTTCCCAGATAAACGCTGTTCTTCATTAAAACAACTGGACGTAAACAAGCAGCCACAGCAGCTTTTCATATTTCTTTATCTTCCACATAATCTGTTGAATTTAAGAGCAGTATTCACAACGTGAACTCAAACTCGCGGAGCCTCTGCACGTGTCGCGTTTAGCCTTTTTCAGAGGCTGATTCCTTACTCAACGCACTCAGCGACAGTATGAAAACGAACTGAGACAGAAACGAGCCCGAGGACCAAGCTGAGAACCAGATGTAAATGAAGGCTCTATTTATGTTTGGCTTTATTTTCCACTGTTTGCTGCTAATCTAATGGAGCTTCTTTCCCCGTATTGTGTGGGTTCTGGCTGCCTGTGGAGCAGGATTCTCTGGACGTCGCTCGCTAGCCGTTCGTAATGAAAGGTGTCGAGGCATCTGTTTCTGCAGGCAGCAATTAAGTTACTGTAAATGATAAACAAAACAACTTATAATGAGATCGCACATGAATTCAGACCAAAAAGTGAAACGTCGACGCCTTTGATCACAGGAAAGCGATGCAGAATTATCTGTTTTGCATTTGCAAACCTGAAAGTGTGGAATGAAGCTAATTATCTCTGCTGCTTCAGTCTTATTACTACATCAGACCCGGCTGAAGGAAGATGGAGGAATTATTTATGCATCCTCATATTACGGCAGGTAGAGGAGCCTGAGCCCAGACTCAGCGTCAGAACATGCAAAAGACAAAGAAGAAACAGGTGGATTCGTTTAGTTCTGAGCATGAATCCACACCTGTCACCGCCGCCAACCAATCAGGAGGCTGCTCGACTGGCTCACTCTGCCTTTCACAACCATATTGTCATTCTAAGTGGCTGGATGGAGCCAACGTGCTGAAGGACGCTTGGGCAGAACACACCGGCGCAGGTCGGCGTCCCGGCTGCCGCTGGCGTGGAACCGCTAACCTTTATGTTTGAGCAGCGGGCCAAGCTGACAGCCCCGAATGCTCCTAGCCGGCTCGCTCGCCTGGTGACATTCAAGCAGCTCCCCGGAGATGCTCGCTTGGCTCTCAGCTGCTTTACAAGGTCCCACAGTCTCAGGCAGGCCGCAAGCAGGTGGGATAATAATTAAGTATGATTACCAGACATTAATCCACCCATAGAGTGACACCCACAGCTGCCACAGCTTTACAGGTGACTTCACTCAACTGCAGCAGGACGGACGGCTACTGTACATTATGAAGGAGAATAACATGGCGATCAACCGTCATTATGATCCTGTGATGTAATGGACAAACTGGTGCGGCTCGTCGTTCTGTGTTGATTTGTCACATCTGGGTTGTGTTTACATGCAGCTAGTCTCCAGCTCATCTACTAGAGGCTGCACCAGATGCTTCAGCGCTGCGAATGCTGGCCTCCCACCATCTCTGACACTAACCCTGCTCAGAACGTGTCTTCATCTCAGCAACGTCTCAAAGCTTTAGTCTGTATTTCTGCTTTTTGTGTAGTTTGGCGCCCAACGAGCCCAAACTGCTCTTGTGCTGTCAAACCCTTCCCGTCGCCATCTGGGGCCCGCGCAGCAACACGTGCCAGGGTTTGACCATCGCAGGTCGGACGGAGGCTAAGTAGACGGCCTTCACCCGTAGCCTTATGTTTTCCTCCAAACCAAGACCAAGTGTCTTCTGTGGCTTCTTAACTGTCTTTGCTCTGATCCACGCCAGCTGGTGGCTAAAGCAGGAAAATCAAACAGGCCGAAGGTTATCGGAGAGACGCCAAAAAGGATAAATATATTTTACAGCGTGAGAGCTCAGACTTAGACTTTCTTCGATTGACCCTGACCTGGACGCGTGGAGAAAGACTAGACATGTCATGGCTGCCAGGCGGCGTCGAACACGGCCGTAAATGTCACCGCCGCTTATTTACCTGTGTGCTGTACAACCACGAACCTGCCGGCGCACAGCGGTTCCCCTGGTGTCAGTGGACGCCGGGCCGACAGCACGGCTCCTGCTGGGAAGCAGAGCAAGGTGGCGGCGCTGAGGTCTGCTGTGAGGAGGTTACTGGACTCTGTCTGGGATTCTTTAACTACAAACACACACTCGCTCATCCTGTCTTTTCGGTGTAGACTGAGGCCCAGTAATAACTTTATTATTGTCCAGCAGGATTCTAATCATGTTTTAGGAATCCAGTGTTCAGCTACAGCAAAATTGCTCAGTGCCAGTCACAGTGCGTCGCATTATTATGCACTACAGAGGACTTCAGTGATAACTCACTCCTAGGCTTTATTATCCATATGCCTTTTCCCTGCAGACACAAAATAATTTCCAGATTTCACCCAAATGAAGCTGAAGATCTCATCAGCAGTCCCTGGAAGAAATGACACTGCATTATAGATCAAAGCCAACCTCGCGTAGCGCGGTAGAACCAGAGCACGAATGCACGCGTGTGATTGGACTCGAGCTCATTAAAGGTGATTAGAGGTCGTATTTATCGGCATCGCTGATGAAACACAACAAACATGCATGAAGACAGATACGACTCAGATGTGGAAAAAGGGGTTTTGAACATGAAGGAGCTTTTTATGCTTTTATGTAACGGAGCGGCTGTGATAGTTGAAATCACGCTTTTAACTTTTAACTCACTAATTGGATGAATTCAATGGAGCTACATGCAACATGTGACACAGGAAAAGGAGATAAGGCCTTTGTGCAGTTTGCCTGTAGATGTGGAGGAATTGCAAATGAGGTGAACGCGAATGTGGATAACTATGCAGCAGAACGCGTGAAAGTGTACAACGAGGTGTAGCTCTGAGGCGCCGTCACCCTGAAATACAGTCAGACTATTACCGATGAGAAACATGTCGCTGAAAAGGAAGCCGCGTGCAGAGAAACACCAAGCTCTAGACGTTCTGGAGGGCGTTGACCCCGCGGCTCGACCCCAACGCAACAACGCGACTGCGAGGCCTAATTTAGGGCCGCGCTGCAGCGATCCAAGCCTTAAGTGCATCGCTCAGAAGGAGACGCGGACAATGACCCCGCATGTGGTCCGCGCAGCGTGAGACTAAATTAATCGACATAGCATTAGCGGTGCGCCCAAGGGGGCTCGACGCGCCTCTGAGGATCCGGCTGAATCATTTTAACCGGGAGACGTTTGAGTGGCTACTCATTACTCGCAGCTCACATTCCGTCAGGGCCATTTTGTTGTCTTTATTTATTCCATATTAATTATTGGTACTGACTGAAAGGTGATATACCAGAATAGCCATTAAAGAAACTTTTCTTATTGCTAAGGTGATAAAAAGGCGAATTTGCATTTGGGCAATTAGCTGAATAAGGTCCATCCATATCCATTGGCAGCGTCTGACACTTGGAGGCTGTTAGGCGCGTGAAAATGAATTTCCTCTCTCTATAAAACTAATTACAGACATAAGAGCTGAGTGGGAGAGCTGTAGTTTGCTCGGGCCCATGCTGAGCAATGTGCACATAAGTGATGCGCACACCAACAATAGGTCATCACAGTTCATGGTTTAGAGCTGGACCACATTTCTACTGTTAAGGCAATTAAGGTACAAGGCTACAGGGCAGGGGCTAATACATGACACGCAGGAATAGACGCTCCAATAAAAACAGCAGCACAAGTTAAGATGTGAGCAGGAAAACGTTGGTTTTCAAGGTGCTCACACCCTGAAGCCACCTTCACAGTGATGAACTTCAAGTGAAGCAGGTTGGGACGGAGGGATGAACATGTCTGCTTCTAGCGGACGGATGCTGCAGGTTGCTATTGTGAGCTACCTCTGCTTTAAATCCGTAACTAACTACCCGAAGTATCAACATAAATCAATCACATGCGTACACACTGAGGGTTCGATTACCACCAACCTACTTGCAGCACATGTAGGTGCTTTAGAACCAGGAAGGGATTGCTGGCTGGCTTACGGTACCTTGAATAGCGATGAGAAGAGTTTACACAAGGTTGCCTTCACCTTTCATTGCCGCCGGTCACACAGACTGACTGTATACAGTGGAAACCGCTGCTGTAAAACACGGCGCGCATTGACATCCTAATAGGCAGCGAACTGAGAAATGATGGATGAATGCAGCATTCAGTTCTGCCCTTCACAGCCTCCAACAGCTGCCTTTCTTTATTCAAGGATGCGAGTTTTGGCGAGCACACCTGGTCGTGAATTGTCCCGTTTCCCTCACAACTCCCACACGTTCTCCTTGCTGCAGCCCAGATCGGTGGAATGGCCTTGTAATGAAAGTATTAGGCTTAATTGTAACCTACTGCTTTTATGAGACCCACCATTGTTATTAATGACTCCTACAAGGGAGAGCAATACCAGAAAAATAATTTCATGGTGGTCCAAAATAATGGAACTTAATAGGAACGAGTATAATTGCAATTTTCCTATCTCTGATTAATTCTGTGGCGCTAATTACCTCTTCTTTTTTCAAGCTCCAGAGCTGTGATAAATTTTTTTTAACTCTTTTCCTGAAGAGGCATTTTTAAAGCTTGTGAAAGAAAAGAACACGATGATAAACTGTGAGAAGAAGAAAATACCACTGGGGCCTTCTTCTCCAGATATGAAGAATTACGCTGCCCGTGAGGAATTATTTTGTTCCTACAATTGGATGTTTTTAAGTTTGAGAGCACACGCAGTCCTCCTGCAGACTGTGTTCCTTCCATTATTTTCATTTGGGAGTCTAATAACGCAGACACAGCTCACTTGTAGAGCCAGAAACCACAGAAAAAACCCACAAGTGTAATGACATGATTCTGGACAGCCCACATTTCTAATGATGAGTGGGTGAATGTATTTTTAATAAATCCCGTAATAGTAAAAGTGCAATCAGTTCGCGAGCAGAGTCTTCTAACCATGAAATCACCCTAATTGCTCTCACGCCTCTGACAGTGACACATAACTTCGATTTTACCGCAACGGATGAGGACAAATCGTTATTTGTCAGAATTTTCCTCTTTCTCCGGTAGTTTGTATTTGTAGTAAATGCTCATTAAGCAAGTGAGACTTTTTTTTCCTGCTTTTCAGATGTGACCACAAGCTTAAATCCACCTGCTCCTCACTGCTTATCTATATAGAACGGGAAGACAAATCAATTATTAATACGCTCCAGTGGCAGAGGTGTTGTCACCGCTCCCCCCGTCTAACCTGAGGTTTATGAATTTAGCCGTCTGGCCCTTCTCAGCACCGGTTCTCATTCCCCTGCACTTTCCAGTCTTATCTGAGTAATCACTGTGAACAAACTGTCGTGGAATGGGTCATAAATTCCAACAAACATACAGGCATGCATCTTCATGAATATACATTAAGCCCGGGGGTATGGACGCGACCGCGCTGACTTATTTCTGCCTCATAATGAATAAAAATGAACTAAAACGAGACGGAAAAAACAAACGCACAAGGCAAAGCATGAAACGAAAAATCAATTTGCAGCACATGTGCTATTGTATCAGTTAAATCATTAGTCTTCCCTAATGGTATTATTGGCTGCAGTGAAGCTTAATTTAACCTCTGTTTAGTGATGCTACGAGCATCACTGTTAGCAATGCTAGCACAACGTGTCAGGAACTATTAAAACGTACGTTAGACGAAGCATTTGTAGCGGCCTTGATGGAACGCGCTGCAGTTTTTCATGTCCGTGTCTCCGTACAGTCCACTCCAGTACAACACAGGCCTTGTGCAGTTCTCATTAATGGAAATCAAAAGAAAGCAAAGTATAATGAATGACAAATCGTATTAGAAGCCGTGCATGAGTGGCCATACTTCCAAAGGTAGACCTCGCTCTGCGCCGTAATAAATAGCCTGCCACTCTAATCAAACAAACACCCCTCAGGATGCCCCGCTGCATCGGGATATTTCATTTAATTAGGCCAGATCCCTTTCAACTCCGCCACAATGTCTCTGGAACCAGCATGGACTCGAGGTTTTAGTCATTAAGGAAATCAGGTCAGCCTCTGCATCTGGAGGAAATCCAAGGCAAAGTATGTAGCTATGCACATCCAGAGCAGTATTGTTTTTAACGAGCTGTTTCGTAACAACACGACTCTCACCTCAGAGCACACGCACACCCTGACAATAAGAGTGTATCAGCCGAGCCAATGAGTGGAAGGGTGTCAGCTGGCTCACTATTATGCTAAGAATTCCCCATATTCCATATCCTTGAGTAAGTAGCTGGAAGTGGTAAAACTAAAGATGAATGTCCGGGCTCACCCATTCATCCTGACTGGCTGGTGTTTAACGCTGCACTGACACCGCTCATTTCTTCATTGATACCGGTGAAAACATTTATTTGGTCTAATTACAAGCAGCCAGGTGCTGAGCAAACGGCACCGGAGTCACAGACTCTGTGCTCGTTGGGCGCAGGTTTGGAAACCTGCCATCACATGAAGCCAGAGAATCAGGCAGCTGGGGAGCGAGAGGAGCCGATCGGATTATATTCCTCTACGTCAAGATAATCACGATGGAAACACCTGCTCGCTTTGTAGTTATTTGTTGTCTCGCTGTAGATAAGAAGCCACGAGGAAAAGCTAAACAGTGTATGAGTAACGGTCCCACGCTGGAGGATTCTGACGCTCACAACAGCAGCGAATGTCGCCAGCGTGAATTAGAGCCTTTGCGTAGCCCTTCATGATGTACGGCGGAGGTCAAGGCTAGTAGCTCTGCCCTGCACGCAGCCAACCAAGGTCCGGATCCCATTACAGCTACATGGCACATGGAGGCGCACAGCTGTTGCTCATAGCAGCTTTGAATACGCTTAACGTCAAGATTGTTGTCCAACAATAGCTTTGCAAACGCATGTATCCGGTTTGTTTTCTACTCAGGCGATAAATCTCTTTGGGGGCACATTCAAGTACATTTCACGTCCCAGCGCTGCCGCTTTCTAAAAGACCCAGTAACAGCGAAGATACTCCGCTCATAACATCATAATGCAAGCACATTATGCGGCTTACAGCACCTTCAGAACAAGGTCAAGGCCACTGTCCTCTTAATTGCTCCTGAGGGGACAGTTTAACCGTTTGTTGTATGTCAACACTGGGCAGAAAAGAGTCACATACGCAGCATCATTAGAGGAATTCGTCAAATATTGATTCACCTTGTATTCTTGTGCAGCAGTTGTTCAAACAACGCAGACAACTTGCTGCAGGCTGGAATTACATATTTGGCTCCACAAAGATTCATGCAAATGTAGTGAAAAAAACGCTGTTCTGAGTAATTATAGGTCACAGATCCTCCTGTGTACACTTACCCAATTTCAGCACTAAGGCGGATCCAAATGGAGGCAAGATTAGTACATTAAACCAAATTCAATACCTTAAACTCGCATTAATGGGCTTGATTTAGACACTGTGAATTCATTGTTACGCTGACGATACACGGCTCTTTGTGTCCACCCCACGACCGGCCACGAGCCTGAGGAGGCTACTAGGGCTGGAAGAGCTACTTGACTCCAAACCGTCTCGCTCCCAATATGCAACTCATACGCCCACCACTGAATGAACCCCACTAAGAGCCACGTGTCCCTGAGTGACAGCATTAAAGAAATGTTTGTGTGTTCCATCTGAAATCTTAGACAGACTCATTATCTTAATTGCGATCTCAGTCTTTAATTAGCTACACACACACACACACTCACTCATTCAGGTGTGATCAATGCCCTCTTAATCTCCAACCATAAAATGAAAAGAAAATGAAATCAGTGTTTTGCTATCTTTAATTGGAACGTAATGTCAAAATTAATAATAATCAAGTCAATTAGCATCCACAGCTAGCTGATGTGCGCTGATTCCAGACTTTAATACGACGGTGATTCCAGGTTAATTGCCATCATTACAGGAAGATTCAGCAGAGCAACAGAGAAATTAATGGAGTGAGCTGAGCACACAGAATGGACTGAAGGAACTCAAAATCTGTGGAGTCTGACAAATAAAAAATAAAAAAGGCAGCTTCAGTAGAGGAGCAGCCATCTCCCCTCAGCAGGTTCTCTGATTTAACTGGGTCTGAATAAGATGTTTTCCCCAGAAATAGGAAAGCCGCGCATTTTTGGAGAACCCACCCTGTCAAGGAAATTACTTTCCTGTTGGGAAGCGGAAGCATTATTTCAGCGTCTCTCAGACCCCCAACCTGCTGACTATACCCGGTTCATGACAGACTAATCCACATACGGCGTGAGACAAAGCCTCCTGATATACAGTACGCCTCCGTTCTCCGGCTTCGAGGTTACACAGAGAAATAAGTGGCCTGGGAACAGGGTCATTTAACCATCCACAGTGGAGAAGGCTGCAGCCCCACACAGCCCCACACAGCCCCGCTATTAGGACGATGTGGAGAATGTTTCCGGCAAACACGCGAGGTTGTTAGTTTCAGCCTTCTGCCGTGCAGCTCGGAGAAACGCTGTAGCGGGAGAGGAATTGCAGGATCATCAATTAATGATTTGCCGGGCTGTGGTTTCCCACCCCAGAGCCTGGTTTTGTAATCTGCAGTGAATACATTTGTATAGGAAAGGCTGCTAATGAGGCTTAATAAAGACGCTGGCCACGGGCGGCAGTGGATGGACCGGTGTCCTACTTAAGAGTCATAGGAGCTGCCCTCTGGGAAGGGATGACCCATCCCAGTGTTTACCTTAGCGTCCCGTCCTGAATATCACACTTTAATTATCAAAGAAGCTATTTTGGGTGTTAATTTATCTCGCAGCACCTTTGGCTTTCTAGTAATTAATAGTAAAGATGAGACACACAATCCTCCATTGTGTGTGTTAGTGTGTACACAAAAAGTTCAGGCAGAACTTCGACAAAGCCTGTAAGTAGCTGGAAAAGCACAAGACGAGCTGCTACAGCGGAGGAACGCACAGACATATCGTTAAAGCGCATTACGTCTGACCTGAGGAGAGAAGGTGAGATTATCTCAGTGCTATTGTCTTACATTTGGAGTACAGCCGACAGTTTAATCAAATCTCCAAGCAATCAATGCACCAGCTCCGACGGACACGTTCTCTGCCCTTGGAGCCCAAGAATGTTCACAAACAGCCAGAAAGAGTCACTTCGGATGCATCATCGTGGCGAATGAGATTAACCTCCCATCCGCTACCCACTCAGATATCTAATGTCGCAGAGCTTATCTTCCAAGTATTCAATCAACCTCCAAGAGTCGAGGCCATAAACACCTCGCGGTCCTTTGTTTCTTTCTCACCCTCCACACGCAACGGTTCCCGTTTGTGGGAAGCTGCTCACAGAAATGAGGAAGCCCACAGACGGTAAGTTAGATGCAGCGGCGGCTGAAATATTAGGACAAACCCCTGCGGTCGGACTGGACACCGTCCCAAACAGGCTCATCTATTATTAAGAGCCTTTTCCCTGTTTTCTGTGTTCGTCTTTCCAGATGACATCAACAGCGATGGAGGAATTACAGCTGAACTCACCACGTTTCTATTAAGACCTGATTTGACCCGACCAGGATTAAAAGATAAAACATGACACAATCTCCGCTGTACTCACGCACACATCTCCACGTGGCCGAGTCCTTAACTACAGGTACGGTAGCGGAAACGCGTCTTCAAGCATTCGGGGGAGATTAAATGTACATTATTTCGGACTATTAGGGAGGAGGCAGAAACGCAACGCTCCTATTTCCATTACATCCCAAACCTGCTTATTTCTAGGCTGCGACTAAAGAACCAACAAGCTGTACGAGCCCGTCTCTCTGTCCTTGACCAGGCAGATTCAAACCCACTGAATCTGCTGCATGAAATTGCTTATTGTGCTGCGCGGTGTGTGTATCCACTGAAGAGTCCTTCAACGCCAGCTTCACACACAAAGGTCCTAATGTCATTACACAAACCGCAGCCCGACGCGCACAACCAACCAGCCGCAACCCAGCCGCCTTCAGCCGCCTTCATGTCTCCCTCATCACGCGCGTTCGATCGGATGCCGTGCGCCTCCTTCATCGCGGGGCTGGATCCGTGGCCCTGGAACGTGCACACGACCAACGACTGACGTAACAGAGTGTGATAAGTTTTGCCTGTTAGACATCAGGCCACAACGCAGATTTACATGGTTTTGGATAAGTCCAAAAGCTAAATAAAACCAAATCAGCAGCACCACAGGTAATGATGAAAGGATTCGATAGGACGCAGGGCGAGTATTTAAACGTCATTAAACGTCCTCTGCTTCTTCTGGTCTTTAGTTTCACTGGTGGCTGCAGTTGTACATTTATATTAATGTGATTCGTTTTTTTCCAATGGATTTAACAAGAAAATTAAAGCTGACCTGCCATCTAAGGTCAGAAATATATGTAAATGCACAGTTTAGCTTAATAATCCAAAAAGTTCTTTTCACACTGGTTCTGTCAGCAGCGTCTCTCTCTCTCTCTCTCTTTGCCCTTTGCTGTTGTAAGCATTGTTTCGCTAATCTAAAGGGATGAGGATTAAGGGTATTTTGTCAGCGCTGCTGTCTTGAGGTCGTGAACTGCCATTAGATTGGAGGTAATTCTGCTCACCCTTGTCATCCAGAGGATATTAAGCCTTCAATATGCAGACCAGCCAGACGGCCTTGGCTCTAAACGTGTAGACAAACACGGAAACAAATGTTCTTGTACCGGCCGGGAAGTAAAACAATTATTACGTCTCAGAGACGTGTAATTGCTGCAAACTTGTATCTACTGTACGGTTGGAGTTTCACTTTCTCTTGTGGATTCCTGTAGGGGCTACCTGACCCAACGCAGCACTCTGCTTTTTAAGTAATGAAGGGAATCTTAAATTTAATTCTCTATTTAATTGGGAACTGCTGCAAGCGGGAATGGGAGTAATGTTCCTCTTAGTACTTTAGCTTGGCTGCATTTATAGCTGGTGTAAAATGTTCAGTTGCTGTTGCACATAAATTAGGCCTCGCGATCGTAGAGAGAGGCATGATGGGAATAAACGCGACCCTCATGCGGAGAAAGTTAGGAAACTGGTCGGACACACAGCGGATCAGACAGAAACAAGAGGTGGTTTACGTTTCCTGAACCTCGTTGCCTTGCAGCGTTTTTGAGATGAATAAACTACCAGTTGTTAAAATGCTTTAGCAATGTCAGCGTTCACCCCTAAAACCCAGTGCGATGTACAAGCGCTCGCCTCCTCACTCTCCCCTGCTCATATGCGGCACACGAGGCAGCTGAGAGCAGAAAACAGCACAAAGGTAAATTACGACTCCTCATCCCGTGATGCTCTGAACATCAGAGAGCGATCGACGACCTGTAACTGTGTGAAAGTGACCAAAGATGCATCTCTCCTCTAAACAGAACATAATGCTGCTTTCCATGTAGTGCCCTTAATGCACGGTCATGAAATGTGGCGTTTATGTTCGCTGCGTGGAGAAGGTTACGCACGGAGCCGTATTTTCTGGCCCTCGTGATAATGTGGTGGTGATAAAAGTGCAGCACACTGGGCAGAAGCCTTGTTTGTTTGTAAGGCTGGACTTCATTTGGGCTGAATAAATGCAGTGTGCTGGGATAATTAGTTTTTTTAGTGTCCACTGATCTGGAGTAAAAGACACGGCCATCAAAGCAGCAGAGATTAACAATGCTGTTTCATGGGCGGTTAACCTGGGGAACGCGCTCAAGCACCGTCACGTCTCGCTCCAGTGCCCACAGCCTGCACCCGCACGCCGTCGTTTGGGAACTGGCAAAAAGTTCACGTGTCGACCGAAGATCTATTAAGCCGCTTATTGATTCATGGACTTTGTCAGAAGGCTGCCAAAATCAGAGCTCCACGAGCAAAACCTTTATTCATTATACATCATAACGCCACGAGTCCCAGGCTCAAAGCGAGGCGTGGAGGTAGCAGCAGCTGACGGACGGAATTAAAGTGACGGAAGGGTTTGGGAATTGAGAACCTGCGAAACACAATGAGTGAACAAACAAAATAAACCGAACCAAAATAGTTTCAGTGACGGGAGAGCCATAAATAAACGGAAGCAAACTTCAAACCTCAACTGATCAAAACATTTTGTCTGGGTTTTAAATTAAGACGCCACTTCAACCAGTTCCACTACTTTAAAAATGACAAGTTGTTGTTTACAATTTTAAGAAGAACCGCGGTTGTTTAATGCAGCTGGCGAATTATCTACAAGCTCTCAACTGAAAGACAAACGTGAGCAGCTCAGGGAACCTAAGTGGTTCACTGCACATGGGAGGGACTCACGTGTGACCTGTCGGCCCCTGAGCCTGCGACCAGCGATGGGTGACGAGTCTGGTCTAATTCTGCCGTTAGTTCTACTTTTACAAAGTTAGAATTACTCGGGGAAACAAAGCCCCGAAACAAATTAAATATAAATATGAATTAATTAGTGTCTGGTGATATTATTTTTGACTGCATGCTGCCCCAGTGACCTCCACAGGTGGAAGAACACGACCTTTGCTCCGGTGGGTTGACTCGGGCCCAGTGAGCCGGTAGCTGTAGCTGTAGCTTTGGTTAACTGGAGGCTGGAGGTCACCTCTGCTCTGCTCAGCGCTTCCAGCTCCAGTTGTATAACACGGACAGACCTGAAATTCCTCACCAGGCATCAGCCTTTCTTAGCAAACCTGCCGTCTCACTCTTTCCTTCTTCCAGATGCTCTCGGCTCTATTGTCACCTCTCCTTCACTTCCTGTCCACCCGCTCCGTGTCGTAGCGTTGACGCCTCTGATGACCTTTTGACGCGCACGGCTTTGATCAGCTCTCTAAACCTCCGCCGCCACCGTGGCCGCTCAGGGGCCACCGGCGGCAGCAGCCGAGCCACAACACCACCCTGCGCTCGAGCCCGTCGCCTGGTAAGGCTCACAGGAGAGGAGGAAACAATCAAACGGCCTTCCTCCAGAACCTCGCTGAGCTGAAATCATGTCGGACATGCGGAGAACACTGCCTTGTCTGACATCGGCGGTGAAATGCTGTAGTTTGCTATTTGTAATGCCTTTTCTGCTTGTTCTTGGCGCTTGCATTTTTCATTGACAGCTCCCCCAAAGGACAAACTGTAGTTTTCAATACTCATCAACATTTCCTCTGTAGCAGTAGCCTCCCTCACCGCTGAGAACCACTGTACGTCTACAGAGCAGCACAGCGAAAGCATCTCGATCCACGCGTTCCCCGTTAGACGTCTGAGCGTTGAGTCGTGGCCACTGGAGTAAAGGAACCTCTAGTCAGAGTCTAGGATTAAGCCTCGTCACCACTTTTCATGAAACGGTTTACAGCCAGCGACTCACACAGCAGTTGTTGCTCTCTCAAGCGAACGGCGCTGATCTGTTTCCACGGTGTCTGTCTCTCTCCTACCCCGTGGTCGCAGCCGGTCCCTCAGTGGGATTTGTTGGCTGCCCTCTAAAATGTTTGTTGTAAATTAGCACAATGTAAATAAACCAAATCGAAACTGAATCAGTTACTGAGACGATGAGCGGGAGAGGAGTCAGATTCGATGGCTTTAGTTTCTTCACAAGCCTAAACGTGACCACAGTCTGTGCTGCATCACTGTCAGAGTAGGACCCAGGTAATGGGGTCGTCATCATACCTATAACAATCAGTAGGGAAACACAAGCCTCTGTGAACTCATGGCAAACATCACCTGCATAGCAAAGATTATTAAAAGTCTAATTATGCATATCAAACACCACAGACGGGACAATTAGACGAGGGAGGCTTCAGGCTGCCTGGAACAGATGGTTTGCCCATTTAAGAAGACTACACATACAGTTCGTTTATTACACTTAGATCAGCGCTTTCTGTCGTTTTCTGTTCAGTCGCAGCGTCTCCCTACAGAAAGAGGATTTTGTGCAAACGCTGTAGAAATAGTGTTGGATGAAAGATGTTAAAAATTAAACTCGAGCTGAATTAAAAGCCAGTCAGGGGTTAATTACTGTATAAGCTTGGTGCTGTATGATGACGCTTCGTGGCAGGGAACGCGCCCAGTCCAGCAGCGAGCCGTCACATCACAGCACCTCTGAGTCCCACGTCCAGTCTGGCACCGGCCGACGCCACGGACCACGGACACATTGTGCAGTTTGCTACTAAGGCGCCACATACTCTCAACACGGGGAGTCACGACAACACGCACACATGCAAACACAAACCACACAATGAGCGAGTGAGATGCAACGAAAGGAGTTGGGGGGGTTACCACGGAGACTGGGGCTCATTGATCTTCTCAGGAGGGGGTTAGTTGAGATCAATCTCCCTGCACAACAGTGACCCCTGGTGGAGCGTCAAAGGTCCCTGACAACAAAGACAGCTCCCTCCAAGGCCCTTTCAAAGAGACACGACTAAAGACAATAATACGTCCCCAGTGCTATTTGCTGTGGTTTAAATATTGCTGCCATGTTTCTTTACTATCTGGTTGAAGACTGAATTTGAAAGTCAGCAGCAAACGCTTGTGTCGATCTTCATTGCGATGCAGGGTCAGTTAGTATCTCGCCTCCCATCACTTCTATTAATGTCTTCTCAGCGTGAGGCTAAGTATGAGTGTGAGAAGCACGTTACTGGCGTGGACTGAGCCTCCCACACCGAGTTCCCAGAAACCGTGGAGCAAAGCAAACAGCTGCTAATTCACTTGAGCACACATGAAGCAGGACGAGAGCGTCTGACAAGAATAGCTCACAACAATTCACTGCTGCAGTATGTTTGATACGCTCTTAATGAAGAGAGCTGCACGTGACATTTACTAATTATGTCAACAAGAAGTTCATTAATCCAGATGAACGTGACCTCATCTGGTCAAAGGAAACACAGAAGGACAAACACAGCGAACCTGAAATCATTTTTCTATTAATATGCCAGCGGTCGCGGCTGTTTACTCGTTTTTTGGGGGCAGCGTTTGTTTCATCACGTTCTTTTCCTGCTGTGCAGAGATTTTACACACACTTCATATAATGCTTGTATAAATAGCTCGGACCCTCTGTCACGTGTGAAGAAAACGACCGACTGCAACAAGTTCTTCTAGATTTCACAAATATGTAGAAATCCTCCCTAACGACGTTACAGTTTTACGTGGGACGACTTGCTAACGAGCGGAGCGAACCCCGTCGAGGCAGCTAAAGACGCCCGGACCTGCCACAGATCACATCAGTGTCGCCGAGTTCGTGGATCTCAAACCGTCATCCAGAACCGAGAGCCCCAGAAAAATATGAAGCCGAACGCCTGCTTCAGAGGCCGCGATAAGCATCTGCATTGTGGGGACCGTGCGAACGCTTCCCAGCATCAGCGATTCTGATATCGCGCACATCACAGCAGTACTCGCCTCACGCTTTACATTTTCAATGCCTGCAACGTTTTCACACTTTGAGATGCTTGATATCTACTGGCCCATGTATCGCCTCCATTTCAGCCTGCCAGCGGTACAGTATCCATCTCCATTACATGGTCACAGATGGATAACAAGGCCAGGCCTGGCACCGCTCACAGAGAGCCGCCGCTCCTCGGAGAATACACCCCTGCCATCGTATTCAAATGCACTTTCTGCCGGCTGTCCCCTCGCCTCTCTGTGGCACAATAGAAGGTGGGGGGAGACGTGAGGGGGGAGTGAGGTGGGCTGATGAGAAGAAGAGTGTTGCCATTGTCTCTGGGGGAAACGGGGACGCCAACAGCGAGGCGCAGAGCAGACACAGGAATTAGATCATTTAGAAATCCAGCCCAGCCCTCGCACAGCAATTGCTCCTCTCCTCCTGCCGCCCCCTTTCTCATTTTATACCCTTATCGTAACAGGTTGGAGGAAGTTCTGAGACAGGCTGACACGGACACAGACTACCTCTAAAGTCCCTAAAAGGTAATTGAGCCTTCCAGCTCACGCCGCTAATTTGTGTGACTCTGCCCAGTAGCTAGCAGCGTGACAAAAACAGAGGGAGGGAAGGGACTGTTGGGAAGAACGACTCCCTCGGACACAATATGTTAATTGCTTCTCTGCAGCTGACAGTCATGAGAAAGGTTGAGGCTATACGGGGGAGCATTATCAGAAAGGGCACGGTCAGGTAAATGGTAATGGTTAGTCCCTGCAGTAAGAAACTTCACCGCCAAAACTACTCTTCATCTGCCGAGCGATAATCTTCTAGCAATTTTGTGCAACAATGGGAAGCTTTTCTGAGAATTATTAGGCAGAAAAGGCAAACAAAAACAGTGTGAGGTGAAGAGGTATAGTGTTGGTAATTGAAAAATAGCTGCAAGACCTCACAGCAGCCTGACAGGTCTCCACCAAGTAGCGATCCGCCTCTGGCTCTACTTTAAATTCACCTCAAGGATTTGATTTCTTCAAATGCCAACACTGTTGGAAATGAACTATTTGTCCAGGGCCTGAATTATGAGGAAGACCCTCCCATGAATCAGCTTCGGTGCCTCTGTGGCCTTCAGCCTGGTAATATCCACATCTCTTCACTTTCCCCCAATCAATAATAAGATGACGCCCTTGGAAATGCAGGATAGATGACTCAAACGGGATCGTTGATTTGTTGAGACGACACAAAACAGAGGCTGTCGCAACCAAATTAACACGCTGCGGGATTATTCTCCAGCTCGCACTTCATCAAGCGGACACTCGGACGTAAACAAGCCTTTGCGGGTTGAAGCGCAGGGCCCAGCGGTTTTGCCATCGATCGAGTTTGGTTCCAGTGGAGGGAAGACTCGTCAGAGCTGACAGTGCTGCTACTCCACGTTCCTACTGTACAGCTCAGCAGCTCAGTCCTACAGCTGCGAGCTGATTTATTATCATTGGGATATTTCTGATGCATCGCTAACTCCAGACAGATAGAACTGCTTTGTAACGGTAATGAAAGATTGTCACGACTTATCCAGCAACGTGGAACAAAATCTGATACTAGCCAAAAACAAAAACGCAAGAAAAAAGCCTCGTCCATTACAATCCAACACTTTGCAGGACAGTAGCTGGAAACTGTAACACACTCGTTTATATGTCTAATAGCTCGTTGCTGCTTTCAGTCCTTTCATTTCTCTTGTGAAGACCAACTCCCAGAGGGAAAAAAACAGAGCCACTGCTCAACATTATAACAAATTAATGATCGTAGAGGTCTTCGTGTCAGAAGCTCATAAAAACGGCTGCACAATGCTGCATTCAGGATCCTCTCGCACCGCGCGTAATTATCTCATTCAGCCCTAATCATCGATCTTATCGCAGCATCGACCGGCTCACCTGCTCCGCTACGGCCCGCGTCGACGCTGGTCCCAGGCCGGCCCCCTGCAACAACAACAAAACTAATGGTGTCTGAAGAAGCGTGCGCAGATCTGGGTCAGACCCTCTTTATGAGCCGGAGCCCAGGGCCTGAATGGAACATAATAACGTAGTGTAGCCAGAACCGGGCTCCTCCAGGCCTGCAGTTAATACAGAGGACTCTGGCACCTCCTCACCCCCACAAGCTCCCACTCTCGCACGTCCTTTTCTGTCTGTCCTCCCTCCACCATCCATCCATCTTCCTCCGTGCAACCTGCAATCAACCTACAGGTGTCAAGCAATCCCACCTTCTATTTATTTTTAATTCCCTGCAATATTTCTGCCTCTCTCCGCTACCTGATGCGCTACAGACTGGACATCGCATTTACAGTTATCATTTTGCATTAAATAGCCCCGCGCTGTAAAGAACAACCATACATCTAATTACAGGATTTCTGACTGTCCTTGCAGGTCCATTGCTGACATACTGATGGAAATATACGGCGGCGTTGTTTTTGTGCACACTTTACCCCCTCACTCACGCTCATTACACACTTTTGTCACCCAGTGTGACAAAAGATGCAACGGGCGTCCGGGGCTGAGCTTCCCGCGTCTCCGCCTGCCGTCCATGATTCACACACCAACCGGGGGAAACAGAGGGTTACTAACTAGGTCCTCCAAGGCACCAGATGTCAGCGATTAATCTTGATGAAGTTGGGACTGTATGTCTCCCAAGCCGTCGCTCTGCGTCTCCCAACCTGGCGCTTAATGACCCTCGCCCTCTGTTTTATCAGCCCATTTTTTACCCTTTAGATCATGTTCAATATGGCTTCGTCTCTATGCAGATGTGTGAAGGGAACGGGGGCATCTGCACATTCTGACAGACTGAAAACACTGCTAATGTTCCAAACTAACCAGGATCCTTCTATGACAAGGCTCCGCAGGGACATGCAAAGGGGGGGACTCCAGGGGGCTCAGGCCCTTAATCAGAGCTTCCCCCTCAAAATGAATGAACCAGTTCTTTACACATTTGTATAAATGAATTTCTTTAAATCAATTTTTCACTGACAGTTTCATCTAATACAGTGTCACTTGAGATTAAAAACAGATATAGGACAACACAGGGAATGTTTTATGTATTATGTGTTTTAAGTATAAAGTGTCTGTTTTGTTTCGTGATTAAACATTTCAAACATCACTGTATGACTAACATCCCAGAGGTGCAAAGGAAGGGAAAGAACCTCTGATGCTTTAATTATTAATTAAGGCTTTTAAATCTAAAGGCAACTAATTATTTTCTTTGCAGCTTTACTTTGGTCTCCACCAAAACCTGAAGCGAGCGTCTTTACTTCAGGTGTCGGCTAAATGCTCCACCACAGCGTTCCATTAAAACGCCTGGGTGACATTTAATTTATTCAGTCGGGTTTTCACAACTTGCTTAGACGACGGCTCCCTGCCGCGTCAGGACGCTAATGAGAGCCGCGAGACTGAACGAACACTGAGTTCATCAGGTCACGAAACAAAGCAACAGAATCAACTGAAGGACATGGAAATGCTCCGTAGATGAAGAACCGGAGGCTGGCGCTCAGACACACGCTAACCTCGCCACTTGATAACTTAACCACTTGATTAGTGCAGCTTTACACATTTCATTTCACTCTCAACCTTTTCCTCATCGCTATAAATAACTAAGCTACACATCCAGCATTTGTATGTCAAGACCGTTTGTTGCCTTTGGCAGAAGTTGACCAGGCCAATAAAGTTTTGCAAAATGACACCTACTGGGTATCGAGCGAGCAGACTTTGACTGCTGGGCATTGTGGACTGGAGAATAATTGGACAACTGATCGTGGTGCGACTGACTCACCGTGTAGTCATTCTGCCCGCGTCTCTATCTGCATCTATTTACCTCCAACGGGATGTGAGGTTGTTTCCTTTCTGCCTTGAAGTCACTTTTTCCTGTTCAAAACCTCGTTAACACCATATGTGTAATGCAGCTCCTGAAAGGACGAGCGTTACCTGACAGGCCTGTCTGGTTGACCTGACATTCATATTCATGAAACACTGCATCTGTGACACTCAGCAAAACAGAGAATTTGAATATGTTGAATTAGTGTGAACCTCGTGGCATAAATGCTTGTTAGCTTGCTACCTTGGAATGAATGAGCTAAGGACATTCCAGCTGATTTGGACATTCACTTATGTATTTATTTATGAGTTTATTTTAATTTTTAAACCAGGGAGTCACTGAGGAAAGCTGCTTTTTCTACGCCGGCCAAACAGCCAGAGCTACGAGCAGGCGAGGCTCTAAATAAAGAAAAGAGACGTTAGAACACGTTTAATGCTGAAGAGGCAGCTGCAGATGGCTGAAAAGTTTCGAATGTCCACACATGCAAATGTGTGATTTCAACTTTGAGGTATCCAGTATTGATCCATAATTACATCTGAAAACCACAGCAGCCAAAGTCGCCACTCGGATCTGAATCAAATTCAATCTGCCATCGTCATCACTGAGCATTAAACCAACTGGACAGAACGTGACCCAGGACCACCGGCGACCCGGCTGCTCCCGCGGCGGCCTAAAGGGTCCAGGACACGTCCGGCCAATGAAATCACCAGCGCTGAGGCTTTGCTCCATAGCTTCAGACTTGGCGAGTGAGCAGAGTGTAATTAGGAGACTCATTAGGACTCACTGTTGACTCAAGTTAACCACAGCATGTTGATTCGCTGCTGATCACAGACAGTAGCGACACGAGTGATCCGCTAACTTCTCTTGATCAACTCAATTACACTCACACGGGGGCATGATGAGCTACATGAGACCACGGTGATCATCTCACCAGCTGGAGAGTCACGTCACGCTGTCACGTAGTTTGGACGGTTTGGACACTGCAAACTCAGAAAGGACCAAAGTTACTGTTACTGTAAAGCTGTGGTGATAATTACACTCATCCCTCTGAAACCGAGCCTCTCTGCTATACCACTAATTTGCAACAGCAAACGTGATGGAAACCCAGCGCAGCCCGGACCGTTGACTGTTGTTAAGGAACATCTCTGCAGCCTTTTGGGTTGGGATGCTCCCAATGACCCCGTCATCGGTGAGGACACACTCACCGCGTGTCCTGAATCTGTGGGTCAAACCCTCACGGTGCCCTAAACCTTCGCGTCTTAAAGAACCTAAAGGCATCTTTGGTGGAGGCTGACACCGAGCTTCAAACACGCTGTGGAAGGTCTGTGCTGGTTTTAGAAGCTCCTTTCCTTGTTGTCATTTACGGTGGGATCTAATCACCCCGACTATTTGCTCCTCTCTCGGTTCCTTCTCCTTCAGCTGAGAAGCAGCTTGGATGTCACTAGAAATGCACTCAGCCCCCAGTGCAGCAGTGTCTGTATCTGATTTTGATCACCACACACTCGCCACACTGTCCCTGGCTCTGAGCCACCATCGCACGGATCATTTAATGGAGGCTGTAATGAATCTCTTTCATCTCCGTGTATGAAATCCTTTCCTCCAGTGCTTCAATCTTTATTCTGTATTTTATCCGTGTCTCTCTCTGCGCAACATCACATTTTTACACCGGGATACGTACGTAATGCAGGATGAGACATGGTCGCGCAGACGTCTGTATAGCCGAGACAGCTGCTCGCTTCTCACAGCTGTAATTGGTCGACCACTGCAGCACCGCCTGACAGATTGAAGCAGATACTTTCTCCAGACATTCTGTTGAGATGTACAACTCGGTCCTGGCTGGATGTGACGTGAACACGTTTTACATCACCGAATATAACATCTCCGAAAAGTCTGCAGGTGGCAGTTCCCTCTTAGCAAAGCTTGAATTCTCTATAACAAAGCCGCGCGAGGGAACAGTCACATCTCTGAGACGGAAAAGGCAGAAAACTTGCTGCTTCTGTGCAGAGTTTACCCAGCGTGGCCCAGCGGCGCTGAACCCGACCTGCTTAACCGGCTCTGAGGACTTTTATTCAGCCCCCATTCAAAGCGCGTTGCTGAAGCTCTTAGCTGGGCTTTTAAGAAGAATCCCACCTCTGAATAAAAGAAGGGCCATCTGCAGACTTCTAAGGCGCTAAATCTGGAACTGTTAAGAAGCAACCTTCAGACGGTCCAGTAGGTGAAAACTGCTTCTGGTCCTACTTCAAATTCATGTGCTAAAAACTAAAGCCTGGAAAGGAAGTGATTTCCCTTCTCATGCAGCGAAGTCGGAGCCTTTTCTTGCTGCACGCTGCTGTGTGGTAGTTTGAGCTGACTGCCGGGCTTCAGGAACGATCACCGCACATCTACTGTGGTTTAGTTTCTATTTGTGTTTCCTTCCTGAGCTCAGAGAGGAGGAGCAGTGTGGGCTGGGCCCTCCGGCCATACTGCGGGTGCTCAGTGGGGCTTTTAAGTAAGGCCTCTGTTCTTTATTCTTGCTGGCAATCAAGAGAATTTGGTGTATTTAGTGGTCTGTTGGTAGCTTGAACAGCTGTGGGGCTAAGCGGTAAACCCCCTAGAGCCTGTGTGCTCCGTGACAATAGCTTAAGTCAAAACGCGCACAATCAGTCATTTCTTGAATCAAACTGATTAAATCCATCAGTGGTTTAAAACGTGAAACCAGCTGAAGTGTAGGTGACAACAGCAGGAAGTAGGGACGTCCGTCCGAAGGCGTAGTGAACATCTGAACCGTCTTCGCCTAAATTTCTCATTCTTCAACGCGAATTAGCTAAACAGCAGAGTTTCCTCTAATGAACAGAGCAATAACTGCCTCAGACACAGCTTGAGTCTAAGTCCAGTCATCATCCGGAAGCTCAGGTTCAATAACACTTGTACAGAGGCCAGAAGCACAGGAAGCAAGTTACAATCCAGTGAACTTTTCATATGACACCACATCACCAAAAACACATTTACTTTCCCCTTTAATTAACTTTAAATAAACAGCCGAGTGTAATCTGAAGTAAACTGAGGGAAACAAGCCTCCAACTGACACAGATAAACATCCCAGAACCTGCCAACAAAGATCCCATCACATTACGCCACAGCCAACAAATGATGATCCAGTGCAGACTAACACAAGATCAACATCTGCTTGGAGAAATCCCCGCTCAAAACAAACGTGTCAACGTTCGGACACGGGAAGGTCCTTTGAGCCGCGCGGACTCTGGACTCACCGGGTCTGGCAGCCCCTCAGCGGTTTGCTGGTGAGAAAACAGAAACCCGCCGCGGGTTCGTCCAAGCTGGACGCAGAAGCGCATCGAAGTTGCAATTACGATCAAGCATCTGGCAGGTATGTTATCAGATCAGCACCGAGCGCGACGCCGCGCACGGTGTGGGCCAATTAGAAAGTAGGTGATGAGTGTAATAATGCAGCTGAAAACGTTGATGCTTTGCGCCGCCTGTTTACAAACCAACGCAACAAAGCTGAAGCAATTATGGGAATAATGTGAGAGCAACATGGATCAAGGCAGCGTTTTAGTGTATTTTTAATTGAGGTCACACACAGGGTATTAATACCATAAAGCACTCTGCTATGTGCTTCATTATTTCAGGGTTGCTTGGTCATGTAAACACCAGACTTGTAGTAATCCGCCACAATAGTTCTTTTTATGGACGATATCTGTTTATATGCACACTTCACTCTGTCCAAGCCTGTGAAAATCGTATTGGCTACACGGGAGCGTTGGAGAAGGAAACGCGGGGACGTAAACACAGCTGGAAGGACCGAGAGGCCGGAAAGCGCCGAGCAGCAGCGCAGCAATCTGTGAATGTGATGCTCGGAATCGACTCCCTTCCTATAAGTAACCCCGCGACTAAAACCCAGCGCAGAGAGTGACGGATGGGGCGAGAGTCAGGCCACCAGACAATAAGATTATCCAAAGGCAATTAAACTTGGGGCCTTCTCTTGAGAAGTCTCCATCCATCCCCATCCCCTTTCATCCCCACCTTCCCTTTGCCTCCTCGGCTCCCCATTGTTGTGTGATTAACTCCCGAGCAGCAGCAGGGGAGTTTTCCTTCCCATTACTCAGATTGGGGCAGGGACAAAACAGTTGCTAATCACCAATCACAACCAGGAGCGAGGTACTCGAGCCTCAGCCAGCTCTACAATGTGAGCGATGTGCTGCCAGCTTCTTCACAGACCGAGCTGCACTCGACTCTTCATAAGGAGGTGCTCCAATACATTTTTGCTGCTGTTGCCATGGTGCTGCACCTGACAGACCCCAGGTTTGTGCCTTGAACGTGGCGCGTGCACCTTATCTGTACAGTGTGGTCTATTCTATGAGCTGGGGGGTCGCTCGCTGCAGCACGACAACATTACACGTTGTGGCCACACGCGCAGCGAAGCCTCGGCTCCGGATGGGAAACGATGCACGAGGCGTTCAAGGGCACCGCAGCACAGTAGGTCATTGCTGTTTCACAATAGATATTTGATGAACACATCACGGTTGTCCGGTGGGACCCCCACCTTCCGTGGGGCATTTGACTGATGACACGAGATGAAACGGGCTGTTCTCAGTTCAGCCATCAGTTCAGACGTGCTGCTCAGCTGTTGATTACGACTGTAATCAATTAATATTTGGCTGCGACTGAACTGATATTATTCTCTGTTCGGCGCATTTCAGAATGTATTCGTTAATCCAAATAACAGCATAATGAGAGTTTTTAACTACATCAATTCAACTCAAGCATTCTTAATTATGATACGCAATGAAAATCTGAATTGATGAATTGACTAGTAGCTCAGTAATGAATCACTTTCCATGCACATTTTATGCCAATTTCGTTTTGACTTTGAATAAACCCTAATCATCTACATTAGTGGAAGTCAATGCCTTAATATTTAATAAATCCCGGATAATCCCAAAGCAATCAATTTAGATCAAAATCACTTTCCAGCAAAGGTAGAAAAGCTCAGCAAACTCATCCACTGTGCCCTGTAATGATGCTCATTTATATGCAGCAGCTTTGTCAAACTGCAGCATTGGGTAATTACTTTATTTACTTCTAATCATGTCAATGAACCATTGTGCAAGGGTTAGATTGGCTGGGCTCATTATTAGTGGTTTCTGTCCTCAGTATCACATTAGGCGTCTTCATGGGAGGCTCAGTCTGAGGGACTGACCGCTGCATGACGTGCAACTGTGCGTTAGCCGTGCATTGTCCAGGGATCAGGCCTAGTCCTTTAAATCCTACGCACGTGTCCAAGCAGGCAATGCTGAACAGCTTGGAAAGGCTGAAAGGTCCGTAAAAAGGAGGCAGATTAATGATGCGTTGAAGACGTTGTGTTTGGCCTCTTGACTGCTCAGGTTTGTCAAAGATCCTTGATGACATTACTTCTCATCTGGGATTTAAGAGTTGTCCTTTTTAATCATGTGCAACTGTTGTGAGTGAAGTTCAGCGCTGCTTGGTTCCTCCGGTGGATAAATACCTGTGGTGACAGTTTATGGAAGGTTTAAGGGCTTAGTGTGGTTTCTGTTCTTCATTTACAGCTTGGAACAATCTCAATCAGAAACCTTTCCCCCCGAACGCCAGCTCTCTAAGCCGCTGTTCTGGTGAGACGCGTCCACCCAGTCTCACAGTTTGGAAACTACTTCACACCTCATTTGTTTTACTAAAGAGAAGTCGTTCGTTAGCCAACAGAGCGACAGACGGAGGTGGACCGTGCGTCCGAAGGTAAAGAAAACCAGCGCTGGTCCAGAAAACATCAGACAGATTATCAGCAGTAGATGAAGCTGCAGCAAAGGCAGCAGACTGGCATATATGTGGTACAAATGGAAAAGCAACCTGAAACCAATTAGACTTCTCTGCTGTGACTGTCTTCCCTCTGGGGGTCTTTGTGCAGCAATAGGTTCCTAATTGCTAGAACCCCAGTCTTCTTATCTCTCCTTTTATCTCTATATTGCAATGTTAATGTTAATTTGCAAGAGGTGCAGGTGATTAATGACGGCCTTTAATCAGGGCCTGAAATCACGGGATGTTCTTCCGAACGCTCCAGGTGTGTCTGAAGGTAAATAACTAGGAAAACATCCCAATCATACGAGCTTTGGCTTCCTCTCCAGTGATGTCTCCGACAGGGAGAAGGGGAACTGAGCTCTCCTTTCAAGTTTAAATCAATGAAAATATTTCCTTTGTGAAAGCAGAGTTTAAAGGACAGAGAAATGATGTATAGCAAATGATATTAAAACCCAGAGGTGTCATTATTTAAGGGTACCTGGATAAGCAATGTCTCCACTTCCTGAGCAAGTGAAATCCTTGGCTATCAGATATAATAAAGGAAGACAGTAGGAAGAGGCCGTTAAGCTCCAGCCTTCGCTTCTTGTCATAATTCTTCCGATCTCAAATCCAAAATGGGATTTCGTCTCGCACTCCCAGAATTTCCTCTCAGAAATTACCATTTACCAATTACATGGTGTCAGGAGTGATTCATATCTCTTTAATGAGAAATGACAGTAGATAGAGTAGAGACACCTCGGGTTTGATTTCCTTCGCAGCGGGATGGGAGGATCTGTTGACAGAACTACCCAGCAGACAGAAACGGTGGCAGAGGAAGCCGTCAGCAGGCTTTCAGTCATGTGCTCGCCGATACAATGGGGAGCGAGAGGGCACAGGAGGTGGAGAAAGCCTCTCAATCAATTATGGGAACCTTGCCCGCGTGGAGCTACTGTAGACGGTAGCGCAGGAACGAGTCGCTTCATTTCCTTATCAACATTTAATCTGCGTCCGGGCTTCGCACAGCAGTCGTCGTGCCGGAGGGATCAGTCTCTCATCAGCCTTTGAAGGTTACTTGCTATTGTCTTGGCAATTTTCCGTTACATTATTATTTTAAGGAACCTCCTTTCAGTTTGTGTTCGTTTAAGGCGATGCTGGCTACAGTGATAATATACAGTCGGTTGTGTATGTTTGGACGCTGTCCTCGTAAGCGGCAGCGGGGGCTGGAGTCTGGACAGGCCACCGGTCCATCACGGGGTCAAGCAGGGGCGTACGACCAGCTGAGCTGACGGCAGGTGTTTCTGTCTATTATTTATAGATATAGATATGTCATATACAGCTGAGACCAAAAGTTGCTTTTCCTCTGGAGTCATCTGCATCGCGTCTCTCGGTCGGGTCCACTCGTGTCTCTCTCCACCGCTGACAGTGAGACGCGCTGAGTGACTGCTCCAGGTTTCCAGTGACAATGACTGGCAGCTGTCACTGGCCGGGGACTCGTCACCGCAGACAAGGTCCATTCATGTCCTGTCAAAACCTGAGATTACTGATAGTATTTACATCACACTAGTAACAAATTGGTGCTAGATCGCCCAAAGGTGTGTCTGGACAGAACAAGGGGAACATCCAGACTCAGTCTGTTGTTTTTTGAAGCAGCCAATAACCAGATGTCGGCTGTACGATGGGGAGCACGAACCAAACTTTCTCACTGAGGTGAAGCACATTCAGCTCAGATCCGCCTTCACCTAAACTTGCTGTGTTGCTGTAAGATTCACTGTGAAACCCGTCTGAATACACTTTATCCGCTTTACTGGTCTGATAACCTCGTATTTTAGCATCTGTGGAAAAATTGCTTGGTTCCTGTGAATGTGCTGTTGTTTTTGAAATATTATTCTGTGTGTTCTGTGACTGAAGCGCAGGCAAAACAAACTAAGGTTTCATTTCTGACCTCTCACTCTTTGAGGATTTGTCCTGCTACTCATTAAATATTGACAGAGCAAACAGCGCTCGCTGGCAGTGACAGAGTTTCTAACACAGTAGCTGAATTAAGGATATTAAACACAAATACCCCACTGAAAGACATTTTCAGCAGCAGGACCCGCCTCCAGGAACAATAGGACTGTAATTCAAAGCCCAGGTGAAACGCACGCCTTCCTGAAGGGAGCCCCGCGGTCAGAAGCACCAGTTCAGGCCTAATTAGCAAATGAGCAATCAGGAGGCTCCAGCGGTGAACAGCTGAGCTGCCACCAAAGCCGTTTCAACCCGTGTATCTGGCTAAACTGACCAGCAACACATTCTGATGTTCAGCATCAGCCGGAGGTAAGAGCTGAGGGGGCACGAGGTTATGAACACACTCATTGACTCCACAAAAGCGCCCGCTGCACCGTGTGCACAGCTCGCAGACGCGCCAGACGAGTGTGTGTGTAAATTTAAACCAATTCTCCAGAACCCGACTCCTGCAGCGCGGTCTAGCCTTGACTCTTGATTGCTACAATCAATTTTTTCACTGGGGTTAGACGGACACAGCGCCTGCACACTCACACACTGTAGGCTACACACCCCCTGGTTCCTCAGTGGGAGAAATACACAGAAAAAGGTGATTATGATCTTTGGAAAACTCACAAATGTCAGTGTCAGGGGTGAAGTTACACACAATTACGGAACAATTCATCTTCTAAAAGCATCTGGTGCTTGTGTTGTTTATTGGCTTTACCTTAGAGACATGCTTTCCATGAGCAAAAACAAGATGAGACACAAACCGAAGATGCGAACTATTTAAACGCTTGGTTTAATTTTCCAAAATTTTAAGGCTACATCATCAAACGTCTACTGTGCGTTGTCATGACAACCCAGGAACTGTGTACAATTCATTTACTGGCGTCACACTCTCACTTGGTTTCGCTGTCTTTGACCTTTGAAATGTGTTCACAAGTAAAGATTAACTGCCACGTCGTCGTCCAGAAACAAGCGTTTGCTTTGACTGCCGGTCACAAATGTCACCGTGCTGTAAAGCTGAACGTCTCTGTGCTGAGAAGGAGACGTGGAGGCGCTGGCAAGGCGTCCGGGGTGACAGATTTTCAGCGGATCAGGGTGTATTTACTGGCTGACGACGGGCAGCGCTGCTAGCCAAGAGTGTATATCAGCATGGCATCGCTGATTTGTGTCTAAGTCCTGCGAATTCTGTCTTTGGCAGAGAGCTATCCAGGCATGTTCTCAAATACTGACTACATCAGTTGCATTCATCACATCGCCATGACAACCGTGGAAGCCCCCCCATCCCCTATACAATATAAAACAGCTCCACGCGTTAAGCGCTGACTGTCAAACATGAGGATTTGACAGGACTTCATTGTGCTGTTTCTTTTGAGCATTATACATTTATTTAAAGGCCTAATCTTTGACTTCTTGACAGACTCTGTGTTAAACTTAGTGACAGTAAATGAAACTCACACTCAAATTGCTCTAATTACTGTAAGGTCCTAATTACAGCGCTGCAATAAATGTCCAAAATGTGCGACTTTAAAAAGGCCAAGCGTCACATGACTACTGCTCGCTGAAGAGCTTTCTCTGGTCCAAATAATTAGAGCACACGTTTGACATCCCTGTGCCTCTGGGCCTGGCATAACATGAGGGCAAAGGGCATAAAAATAAGCAATTATTGTAAAATGTCAATCCATATTTGTCTAGTTTGCTGCATCCTGCCTCCAACACAAATTTTTAAACTCCTAATTTTATTTCAAAAACGAATATAGACTAAAAAAAACAAAGCGCAGCGCTCTTAAAAAGACCTCATTCGCTCTGCGCCTCGGGCCACGTTTTGACTGGTCCCGATTTGATTGCTTGTCTTGTGTTTGCAGTGGAATAGGATGATTTAAATTGAGAAACTGCAGAATGGCTGACTTGAATCTGTGCTCCAGCATCATGTGATGACCTTAGCTGCTTGGCAATAAAGCAGCCAGTGAATTACCGCAGCGGCACGACACAAATAATGAAAACAGTAATGAATAAAACAGACGTGTCTAGTTTGTGGTGGCCTACTTAAAGTGTAATCAACCTTGTGGGTATATTATAATTATGTTTCATATACTGTAGACTATTCTCTTTAAAACTTAGCAAATTATCCTTTCAGACAATGACAGTGGGAAACACAAGAAAGTATTTAAATCAGCACATTCAGCTTCCTGCGAGGATTTTCGTTGCCAGTACCCCAGTGGAAATTTAACCGCCTGCTCCAGCATCGACAGCGAGGCTGTGCCGTTCGCAGGCGAGGAATATAAATGCTAATTCTAATGTACATTATGTTCTCCAGGATTAAAATGTGGCCTATTGACTGACTCGGGAGCCCTAAGGATTTGTACGACACTATAAACTTCATAAAACTCCAAGAGGAGGAATAATCCTCGTTAGCTGTGCACAGCGAAGACGAGAGGAGAGGAAGAGGGAGCCAGCATGCGAGTGTGTGAGCTGGCTGCTTCCCAAATATTACAGAAAACCCACAGTGAGCATATATTATATACAGTAGTTGCTAAATCGGTCCCACACTTGTTAGTTAAGATCTAATTCAGATGCATTGATGCTCAGATGGTGACTCTGGCCTCAGTTCTGCTCCTACTTGTTTGGAGTTTGTCAGCTGTCAAATAAAATGATTTTGTGTGCTCGTCAAGGCCACTCTCGCAAAAAGTGGGTCTGCGGTTCCCAGCTACGACAGAGCAGGCATTTCACTCTGTTCAGAGGCGGCGGTTATCCTGTGGGGGTTGTTTTTCTATTCGCAAGGCCACTGTCAAACCAGCGGAGCCTCCCGCTTGCGCTGCCGCCACAGATTCTCCAGGATGCTCAGAATTCCTGCTTTGCAACGTTGACAGACCGAGCGATGTCTCCTCACTCGCGCTGATCCCTCTTGATTTGGGCAGATTACATTTCTGCACTGCTCAAGTCGCTTGCAGACATGTGTTGCAGCGCCGCAGATTAATTAACTCCACGCTCCCTGGAAACCTGGCTGTTTGATTTAGGTTTACCTTTTGTTGTGTTGGACCTTTTTTGCAACAACTTGGGCTTAAAGCTAAATTCCACCCTCGCACGCTCCTAGAGCTTCAGAGGAATCATCATTCGGCGACGCTGCAGCCTTTTCCTTTGCTAATTTGCCTCCACCTGCCTCATCTACTTCAATTAGCGACTTGCTTCATTTCGCAGGAGGACTTTTGACAACCTCCAAGTGAAGGGGTGTGAACCTGTTGCTTCCAATAAACAAGGGATGAATGGGCATATAAATAGCTTGAAAGTCCAATCATGCAACCGAGAGTTATGCATTTAGGTGGAGAGAGAAACAGCAACAGAGGCAGCGGAACGTGACGGCGAGGCTTTGAAAGGAAGCCAGCGCTAATTAGGGCTGGTGACACACTGAGGCGTGATGCGTTCAGGCTGGCCTCGACCCAACGTGTGCACAGAGCACAGGTGTAGGACAAGCACAACACCTCCCCCCTCACACGCACTTGTTGAGTTTAATGTGTGAATAAGCCATTTGAAGCTATTTCACTAGAAAACCCATACTTCTTAATATCCAACCCACATTACAACATTACATAAATGCATTTATAGAAAAGCAAAGCTTCATGAATAGAACATAAAACCTTCAGCATCTCATTTTAATTTAATCGTAGCGGCTGTGGTGGAAGCCGAGTCAGCACATAATTTTAAAAAAAGTTAGGACTGAGCAGAATTTGTTAGTATCCGCGTTCCTGCGAGCAGGGAAACGGGCGGTAAGCAGGGGTTTTCAGAGCCTCTACCTGTGGCATCCTTCTCAGGACGACAGCGGCTTGGAGCCCATCCCAGCATGCACTGGGAGGAAGCCAGGGCAACACTGACACGCAGGAACATTATCTCTCATCGAGCTGCGTCTGCATCCCGTGTCTCCCTCCGTGTTTGGTTTTTAGTTTTTGTGATGTACGTCCACTCGCATATTTCTGATTTTGGAATCCATATGTTGTCAACAATCTGCCGCCAACAGCTGCAGACAACAGCTGTAAGCAGTTGCCACCATTACAGATGTGGCTAAACAATCTTCAGCTTGTCTGTAGATGTCGAAGCGCTTCGTGGTTTCGGTTCTGCTGCCGTGGGAAGACTTGGTAGCCATGCACACAAGTCTGCCTTGGCTGTGAACGCTCCTGCAACGCATGCCAGCAAGAAAACCTGACGTTTGTCATTTCATTATTACGTCCAATCTGTTCTTGTCACACGAGGAGAAAGACCAAAAAATGATTTTTGCAGCCATTCCAGTCGCGTTTCTGACATCCAAGACGGTCTTTGTTATTAATCATGCAGCATTTTGAGAGCGAAATGAAACGTGCCGCGTTGCATCGATCCCAGGAGTAAGGCCAGTGTTGTTAGTTTTTCAACTAGATGAATAATTGTCACGCCGGACGGAGTGTCAGCTTGAAATGACAGCAGAAAAAAGTGCTTGGCGGTTTGATAGAAGCCATCAGGGACATGTAAAAGTGTGCTCATGCCACATAACAACCAATGTGCCCTTAAAGTCCTCTGCTGTCAGCGGGTGCACACAACTAATCACAAACACACTGCAGCTTGTTTTTCTTTGGATGAACATCTCAGCCACTGTAACACAAAAGACCAACCGGGATGTATTGAACCTGACAGCTCGTCTGGCAGCTGCTTTGAAATGTATTTCCATGACAAGCATTTATTTCAAATACATCATGTGCCGTTGCTGCTGTCGGCGTCACATGTTATGAAAAAAGAAAAAGTGACAGCACGTATTGATACAAACAAGGTGTCCTGGCTGTGGACATTCATCGTGTTTTTGATAATCAGTCACTGTACGGACGGGGAGCTCACGTCCCGACGTCTAATCCGTCTCCTTGCTGACTCCACGGGTGAACGTGGAGCCATCGCCGCCGTGATTAAACATTGTTCAGCACGAGCGTCAGCGCTGCCACTGACGATCAGTTTCACAGGGATGCAGAAGTCAGTTTGGATTAGTAAGTATTGTTGTGGTAGTATTGTTATAATACTTTAATTCACATGGCGTATCGTTAAGACAAGACGTCGGACTCGACCCAATTAAACACTAATCGGTTTCCAGTGCTGACATGAAAGTGAAGAACTGTGCTCCCCAAGCACAGATCAGCACAGACCGCTGACATTATGAGCACAACAAATTGCCATCACATCTTCCACCTGGCAAGACATGTCACACCTGCACATAGGTGGCCTATCTGACACTAATAAGAGTCCAGGCGGGAAGGAGAAGGTGAAATCCAGCTGAAAACTCGCCAGTGACAGACAGCTGAGGCCTGTTTGGCACCGCTGTCCTGACCGACTCGCTGAGAAGTTCACAGATGGCTCACTTATACCAGGCTCGGGTGCAAAATACACAAAGTGCTCTAAATGTTGCTAATGTGACCCCTGCAGGGAACAGTACAGTCCAAGCCCACGAGGAAACGAAGGCTTGTCGTGGCTGAACTGCTCTGATTCAGTCATTATTTCTGCTAATTGAATTCGACGTTTCTCTGCGTTCGCTCGGCCTGTGCCTGTTTTATCTACCAGCCCGTTTAAACGGGAAGAATATTAGCGTTATTAAAATGCAACATTTCCATCGGACCATTTGCATCTCATTTTGTTCCATTTCACAAATCATCATACAGCACAGCATCCTATGGCGCCTTGTCTCATTTATATTCCAATGCTGTTCGGCATTAAATAGCCACACACGCCCTGATTGACCGATTCACAAAGTAACGTCAGTCAGACATTCTGGACACCACCAACATCGGGCACTGAAGGTATTTCCTGCACACACAGTTAGGCAAGAAAGGGATAAATGGTGGGCACAACAAACCAGTTGTACATGTTTATTCAGCTCTTATCTGTCTAATTACATTAATTTGAATAATTAAACAATCTGACTCTGAGCATGACGGTTTGAATAGTAAAAGGATGAACCTCTTCCAAGTGTTTAATTGAATGGCAGCTGTCTCAGGGCCGTTTCCAGGGTGCGTTCAAAGTCGGGCTGACTCCGCTGTAATTCACCAACTGAAGTTAACCCAGGGAAGAAGCGGGTCATCGCGCAAGGGATGAGCTTTAAGAGGAGCTTAGACCGAGTACGACGCAAATCAGGCGATAGACAAGACCGAAAACTGACTAGTCTGGGAAAAATGCTTTACAGGATTCCACCAAGTCAACGCTGGTGCAGGTATTCAGTAATTACACAGGTGCTATATGTGCGAAGGCTCTGGATTACCGAGCCGCCTGACACTTGAAGGGGTGGACACTGTGCCACTGAAGGATCTTCATCATCCTGGAGTCCAGTTTTGCTAAATGCATTCATGGCTCGGACTGAGTTGACACAGGATCCAAACGACTTCTGCCGCCATCCACACAAACACCGTCCTAAATCGTTCACTGTACAAACTGGGCATGTGCTCCGGCCTCGGTGGCTGAATCCATCTGTCCAGCTTTATGGCCACTGAATGAGAATGTGATTCTGGTGCCTGCTTCAGTATCGGTGGATCCTAACAAACACCCAGTGCTTGCTTTTCTAGCCTCACTGAGGTATGTGATGAAAAAATCCGCTTTTCTATTAACGTCTGCCTACATGTGAATCTTCGGGGATGGACAGATAATAATATCCAAGCGAGGCCTTGTAAACACAGCATTGCACGCGCTCGCAGACGGGCGGATACTTTTTGTTTAGGGGCATTTCCCCGGCTCCCAACCCACCACGCTGCCTCCAACACGTTCGCTCATACCAGCCCTAAAGCCTAGAAGCTGTGTCTTATTCATGGCGGTGGATACAAACATAAGTATTTCATTCTTATTTAATTTCCCAGCAGTAAATATTTCAGAATGAAAGCATCCCACCAGTTTAGGATGTTATGACTATGGGCCATAATACTACTTTGACAGGATTTATGTTTTAACTTAAATGAGATTTTCATTCCTTGTATGACTCATTCGAGTTCGGGAACATTATGCCTCTGAACTGGTTTTGCTCCAGCCCACTTTTTGTGACATTCAGTTCAATGACTCACCGGAAGTATGAATATTTATGCAAAGACGATCCAAAGGATTAGATGATGCCTCATAATTATCTCAAAGAAAGATAAACATCCCATACGTGCAGCACCACATGACACCAGGGCGCACAAACTAAATGAGCCACACACTGAGAGCATTTTAAAGCCGAGCAGAACAGACGTGGACCTTTTCTTCCTCTCTGCACATCTGAGGGAAGAAGTTTGTAATTTGTTATGTGCATTTTGCGACATTAACGTCCTCAAATGTTAAACCGGTCGACCTTACTATGGATATACTTCCATCGTGGCGTTAGCATAATTATATGATGAAATGAAATGAGCTTCAAGAAGCAAATTAACTGATTTGAGGGTAACTTGGATGATTACATGTTTTGGGGAAAATGTGTTTCGATACTAATGTGGCATTTAAAAAGATTTCTCTTTTAATTGCACTGGTGTCTTTGCTCGGAAACACGAAATCCGTCTTCAGAGCGAGTGAGAACAGACGCACAGGTGCAACCTGCCGCCGCTGACGCTTGGCTGATTGTGGGTCAGGTGGCAGGAAACGTGCAGATTGGCCGTCGACCACCGGTGACGGGATTCTGGACCCTCCCACCAGCTGGGAACCGCTTGAAAGATGCTAGAAAATCGAAATATGAAGTGACATTTTCATGGAGACTGTGCTTTTCAGAATCCCAAACTTCCAGTGCCTTTAATTTGAAGGTCACTAGTCTACCTGCAAATGATAATCAGTTAGTATGATGCACACGCATCGTCCTCTGAATGACAAGCGGCAAATTCCCCTGACAACTGTCTTAAGTCAAGTGTCCTACATATTTAAAAGACTATTAAAGCCTTAATGAAGTGTTCAGTGATGGGTGATTGAACGCACACTCAAATGGAGTGATTATTATTCAGTTTGCCTGGCGAAATTTACACAATACCCTTCATAAACACCTGATGCCGAACCATTATTTATTTATTTGTTTAAATTAAATGTCTCCCAAAAGGAATTAAATGAAAATAGATGCAGACCTCTCATTTCCATAATCTAATGCTATGTTTATGAGCTACCATGGTGCAATTTGAATAAGAATGAATCCTGATGGAGATTCAGGGTCTGACAGCGTGGAAGAGTGCCTCCCCAAGGTTCCTGAGTGCCAATTCAGACTCACAGTCAAAGCTCCTGCTGAATCCAAATAGTGTTAAACTCTTGCTTAAATTGACTGTTGTCATCCAAATGAAATAAATGAATAAACAATCAAGGATGCCGAATTTACCCAAGACTACTAATCTCGGTTGGGTGGCATAATTGCTGAGGCTGCAGTTAAACCTTTCAAGCTAAAACTAATCTAATGTTCCGGAGAAGCCAGCCTGTAAATGAAATTCACTATAAACAGCAGCAGTGTGCCCAGTTTGTGCCCAGCGACACACAGCTGGCAGAGTTAGCAAAGGGTTAACCTTCGATCAGCAAGGGAGCACGACGTCCACCAGACACCGAGAAGCCCTTAAACGCTGGTACCTTCCAAAGACGCACACGTGGAGAGCATTCACAGGTGCAGCGCTTTACGGCGAAGGAAAAGTCCCAGCTGGAAAAGCACGTTGGTTATTATTTAGCTCATTGTGCGGAGACGTAAGAAAAGAAAAGACGTAGACAAAAGGCCTCTAGAGGGACGCATGAGTCTGTGCGCCGTGGTCTCCGGTTGACTGTTGTCTGGACACCAAGCCTTGAACGTGAATATAAATACTCATCTCAGGGTTTAAGCCCATTACTCTATTGTTTGTTCACCTTTCTTCACTGGGACTAAGAGCCTCTGTGTCCCACTTACAGTACTTTAGACAGTGCTGCATGCGTCTCTGGGGCCACGCTGAAAAGGGAACCGAGGTCCTTTGGAGACGGGGGGAACATGCAGAGCGTAAGAGATAACAGCGAGGAACAATGGAAACCGAGCCCCAGAAGGACTCCCCGTACTGAGCCTGCCTCCTGCAAACAAGACCGAGCATCAAGCAAAGATGTTCATCCAAATTCTCGTTATGTATTACAGCTTCAGACTATTTTTGTCTGTTCGCTTCCAATCCACCAAGGTATGCATTGTCTGCCACTGTTCTAACGCTTCCCTTTTGATCTTGGCGTATATGTAGTTATAAAATCACAGGAGACAATTTTATTTTTGATGTCTCCTGCCATGACCCCCTGAGTCGCGCTGCTTAATAATCATCGCCATGTCTGTGTAATTGAATTCAGCAATTTGTGGGGATAGAATCATTTCAAGGAAATACTTGCTGACAGCGTGGGTTTGGCGTCGGTGTACACTCATCTGACATCAAAGCGTGTCCTGTCTAGAAATACGAGACATTCTCAGCCTTCCCCCAGCTCTGCACTGGAAGCCATTTCAACAAGCCTCCCTCCATGTTTTAAATACTCCTGACCAACGTGTACTGTATGTTCTTAGTTTCATTACGATTCAACGTCAACTGAAATGAAACATTTAATATCTTTAGACCTTTGAATGCATGGCTGGCACTGATACTTCGACTTGAATAAATGATCTGAGGAATTCTTCCTCCACTGGTATTAGCTGTGCCCAATGTTTCTGCCTCCGATTGATTTCTGTTGCTCTTTCCTCAGATTCAACCTGGCTTTTCTCCCACACAGGCCTCTCTGCGATTCTCGCGGGTAAAAACCCGAGGCTAAAACCAAAGGCAATCATTTTGACCTATTTAATATTTGAACAACCGACCCCACAGTATCGAGAAACGCTTCACAGTCGCGTGTTCATACTTTTGGGCTTGGCTGATGCCACGCAACACTAATGACTCCTATCAGCTCATCACTTCTAGGGCAAAGCCGCACGTTTCTTGACGCAAATGCGAACAACGGGCAAGTGGACGAGGTCAAGTGAGAAATTACGAGCGTTTGCGTTGCAGGTGTTGGAAAGGCAGACGGCAGCAGGTGGTCTCATCAGGTTGTTGTGCTCTACTGTTGCTTGTAGCAAGTCATGTGGAAAAGTGGAGAGGAGCACTTAGGGTTGTCTGTGCTTGATTAATAAGGACACAGAGAGGCAAATATGTGCACACAGTCACTGGGTAATGAGCCGCAAATGTGATTAGGTCTTTACGCTGCACCTGCTTCCAATTGAGCATACAGCTTAGCAACCCCGTGCAAAAAGCTGTACATGCACACCCCTGGCGATAAACAACACCTCAGCATTTGTTAGTCTGGGGCCGTGTGCGGAGGCTGCGTGTCGCGATGCCTTTGAAAGCGTCGACAAGCGCACACTTGATTGCGTTGCTGTGTTTTCCTTAAGGACTTAAGTTGAAAGCGTTGCCTTCCTTCCAATAGACGTCTTGATTGTATGATGTTGTGTTATTACCTTGCATTCACACGTACTGTATCAGCGTCGCACGCAAAGCGCGACTGCAGCACGCGCTGATCAGTTATTCGCCAGTTTCAAATTCAAGTCAAAACGGGAGCTTGATGTGAGGCAGACCGACTACTGAGGGATTATCTCCGTGGGTTTCCTCTCAGAGCGGCTCGCAGATGTTGATCACACCTGTTACTGCGTGTTGGAAGGTGAAGACGGTCGCTACGAGGGGAGGTGAGCGTTGGAGTAATCAGAAAAGGGTGGAAAAAAGCTCCTGCGCCAGATTTTTCTCATTAAGATGCAACGTTGATTGAGTTCCTGTGAGGAGCTTGTTTCTGCTGCAATCGATTTCTTTATGCTGTCAACTTAATTACTTTTGAAGCAGCTCAATTGAAATGACAAACCCGAAGAATCATCCCCTGGTTCTATGGACGTTGCTGTCAGAGTTGACCTTTGACCGTCTGAATCTAACAAGTTCAGCCTTGAGACAATTACACAAATGCGTTGACCAGAAGAGACAAAGGTTTGGTCTCTAACAACAGCCTCTGAACATCATTCGTCAATGTGCTGCCTGGGCTGTTACTGCGGCTTCGCTCTGGATGACATCGACTCTAACAGAGACGATCTAATACTGTGTAACATGTTCTTTGTGTGTCCGTCATCGTCCTCATCACCTGCCGTACATACAATAATCTGATCATAGAGCAAACTGAAGTGAAAGTGTAAAAGTCCTCCGTTCTTCCATTTTCACTGTAATCAATGACATTTCTCTCGTTGCGATATTAAGGCATAGATCTTTAGAAGGAAGAGGAGAAATAATCAGCTGAACTGACCTGCTAGCATGAACTGCAGTGACACAAAAAACTAATTTATGAAAAATCCTGATGGTGAACAAGCACACACACACACACGCACACACACACACACACACACACACACGCACGCACTAATTTATAGGGTTGGGGGAAAAGATGAAATGTGGTTTTCTACAAAAGTTATTAAAAGAGCTGGGAAGTTTTTCTTCTTAGTTTAATTTGCATATTGTGGTATTAATAAAAAATAAAGTTCCATCAGAAGCTTTTCTCACATGAATAGTCTAGATCTCTGGCTGCTCTGCCCTTTCTCAAATGTCTCTAAGCCAGTTTCAGTGAAGACCCCTGTGTGGGAGCAGCGAGGACACAAGACGGCAGATATTCCTCCACCTCCAGCGCAGATGGACACTTGAGTCTGTGTTGCATTATAAACGAATTTGTCTTTTTTCTTTGGCTGAATCCAGGCCAGTCATGCACGAGCAGCTAAACATCTCAATAATAATTGAACATTTAAATATTGAGACACTATTTTACACAACATGTGATTTTTTTGTTTTAGTTTCCTAATAAAAGAAGCAAATGTCTATGTGACACAAGTTATTAGTCAGGTTGCATTATTATTATAATCACCTTATTTTAGTTTATTTACTCAGCTTCATGGCAGTGCAAGTGAATTTCATTACTGTTTCATAAGGAGAATCAAAGACAGGATTTAATCTCCATATAAATCCCTCGCAGCCTCGCTGAACAAACAAGATCTAATATTTTAGCCTTTTCCTTCTGTTTGTCTGCAGCTGTGATTGGATTAACTGAAGAAAACCCATCATATCTTTAAAAAGTTTGAACACTCGAGCTTATTGTTTGTCCATATTAAAACCGGGGATTCGTCTTTAAAGTCATCATTGTTGAATCGTTGTTGTCATGTGTAGTGATAACTGGACAAGAAACACACCGAGGGCAACAACCAGCTGAAAATCCCAGGGTTCAAAAGGTCTGGATGGAAACGGCTGAGAATAGGCTGCTCGATTAGAAATCACCTACGAGACCTAGTCAGTCCAACGCTGTGCACGCACACACACACACACACAAGGAAAGATCTGGGACGTGCGCCATCGCTGCAATCAACTCCTCATGAGTTTTACTTGCCAGGTCAAACTATTCATGAGACTAAATTACACCAGCAGGGAAACCCAGAAGCGTGAAAATTTGATTAGCTGTTTACAGCCAACAATCACAAAAACTCTGTGGCCAACAAGCTTCCTGTCGCCCACCTGTTGGGTCTTAGTTGCATCTTCCTGGACTCACACAGTGCAGGCAAAACTGAACTCAACTACTATATATAGAGTCTTACTGTCGGGCAACGAAGGCCTTTGATTAACACCATCAGGCCCGTTTCACTCTGCATGAACACACTGGCAGCAATAAAACTATGTGACTGCAGCTGAAGTGCAGGACAGGATGCGTCAGCGTCCTGATGACAGCGTTTACCTACTTATGCATTCTGGGAACTTTACATTACACTGAGGTCTCACATCTGAGCAAAACTCTTTCAGCTGCCAGTAAATTTGATCATCAAGAAAGCAAATGGCTTTAAATCAATTTGTCAAGCTTTGGCGTCTTTCCTTCAGCAGGGCCGGGTCATACAAGCCCAATAAACCTGTCTGAATCGAGTTATGGCGGAGTTCGCACCCTGGCGGATGGAGCAGGGCAGCTGAGCCCGGGAGGTGTGATCTCATGACACGCCACCGCTCAAGCGGTAAAGTTTTCGCAAGAGAAAATTTAATTTCCACTCAGCCATTGATCAGTTTAAAGCCACAAGGATGGGCAGCGCTCTAGCTGTGGGGGAAATCTAATGACGAGACTAAGCTGGCAGTCAAATATCTATTTTTAACAAGTCTCTGTTTCAACGGTTTGATTCTGAACTATCCACCACGAGGACACAACGGCCACGCGAACGGTTCGCTGGCCCTGCAGGACGATCACAGGCAGTGGGAACAAGCTACAGTAGCCTCCAAGTCCTGCCAGGATGACAGATGGCCACGGATCTTATCACAGACCTCATTTATCCACAGCGCTGAATATTCAGCATCTGGAAGTGCTGATGTTTTCCAGTGGTGGAGCCTTGGTGGCCGGAGTGTTGTCCTCTCATGGAGCTGACATGTCTGCGAGGCTGCTGTTTAAAACTGTCACGAGTATGAAGAGCGATGGCTGTGGTTAAAGTCTTGCACGGTCTGGATTTTCAGATTAACAGACACCTCTGATTCCAGTTCAGCGGATTTAATGACATATGCAACAATGAGAAAGAGTCAGTAACACGCGTGTTCATGTACTGTATGTGGTATGTTCGACGTTTTAACATTAGGTAGAGGAATCCTGTAAATACTTCCTTGAGTTACGATCGTGTGTGACTGGCATAGCTACAGAACTGTTCTGTGTTCAGCTCCAGCGGGTCACATGGTCCACCTCTACTAAGTGGTTTGGCTCCGTCCCTGGTGCTTAAACACAATCATAACATTATAACTGCAGACAAACAGCTGCTTCTTACAAAGTCAGCTGGCAGTGAATAAGCTGGAACGGCCAAGGGTCTCTGATACGAGCTGTAGGAGAGATCCCTGGCACCAGAGAAGAGGCCTGAGAGTTTGCAGGTTTGTCTGTTGGTGGTGAAGATTGCTGTTGCTCTATGGCCCCTGCAAACACACACAGACGTGACTTATAACCTCCAGTTAATAACGACGGTGCGTGTCTGTTGACTCCGCGGTAAGAGCTGGAGCGCGTTCGATCTCCCTGAGGGGAGGCCCACTTAGGTACGTTCTGCATGGAAATCTCACTCCAGCGTTGTTCATAATTGACTGAGTGAACGTGACCAACATCTTTCTGCGAATCCCCGACCAGATACATATGAACCATATGTTTATGTGCAGCATCTGCATAAAAGATGGGGCTACGCTTGGTATTCCCCTTGCAGGGGAACATACTTCTACATCCCATAATGTCAGTTTTTATGGGCGTCAGTGAAAGAGACACTAATATCCCCAACATGATGAGTGTACACATTATATGAACATAAAATCCTCACATCTGAATGTAAATCAGAACATTTAGCTGCGTCAGTGGTGCATTAGCAACGGGAGGGAGTGGAGTCAGTGATTCTGCTGCTTGGATGAGGAAGCCTGCTGCCACTGGGCCGCGCGTTTGAATCCGTGAATCCGCGTTTGGAGGCAAGGCGTTTAAAGATGACAGGAAATTTAAACGTATTAAATGAGACATGTGAGCGTGTGTGGCTGTGGACAGGAGGTTTGTAGCAGCCTTTCAAGTGATTCACTGGGCAAAGATGTGGAAGTGCTGAGAATCTGCCGTCACAAAAGAGGATGCGTTTTAAAATCAAGCCTCACAGAGAAGAGTCATGTTCTAAATGATATCACACTCATAATGTCGCTAAACCAAGATCAGTGCCCAATATCTGGGACCATGTATTAATTCACAGGATACTTCCCCATGTGGGGGTCTTCTTATTACTATTATATTTTTGATAAATGGCTTTGCAAACAAGTAAAATACAGCATTTTTCAAATGTATGTCAGCAATACAGAAGGTAACTGGGCATAATTATAGTAAATATAACATTCATTGATTTCCTGGCGTATTTTAGTAGGTCAGTAAATCCGTTGGGACCCATTTAAATCCAAGGCCATCATGGTCATGGTGACTTCCTATGAGCTGTGTAGACAGGCTCCCATTCATTTACTAATACGCGTTAGGATTTTTTGGGCTATTTTTGCTCCTCCGCTGCCAATCAAGCCAAGCCGAGCAGCCTGGCGTTGGCAGCAGTGTCTCGGTACGACGCTGGACACTAAACACCGGAGCTCTTACGTTTCGGAAGTGAGCCTAGACTAAGCTTTGACGATCGTGTGAGGCGACGGTGAAGCCTGCACGTAACTGCAGCCGCTCGCTCCCAGAGCCTCAACCAGCTACGGGCGGGAAACAAATGAAGCTTGGATATAAACGGTATTTTTAGAAACTCTGCCCCCGCTTTTTTAAAAGTTTCTGCTGCGGCGATCAATGGCGTCTGGTCTAAATAGGAGGCCCCCGGCAGGGAAAACAGACAGCGACCCTTTTGTGCATCACTTTACCCTTCCACTGTAGCTTCCAGTCCCTCCCATGAGCTTTACGAGTTTCTGAGGCTCAGGCTCGGTGTTGATTTATCATACCCCTGGATCACGGATAAAGGCGATTGATTCATTATCTTTGTGCATCGCCTCTCAGAGGCTGAGACGGATACTTGTCAAATTGTTGATAGTTTAACGGTCACACATTCAAGGTCGCAGTCAACAAAGAAGAAGACATAAAAGGTTGGCCGTTTAATTTGCTGCCGATCAAACCGGCTACGCGATAAAGGAAACGTTTTTTGGACAGGACTGAAGCCATTTAGCTGACTTTACTTATTGAGTTCTGTCTTTTGCTTAAAGGGATTCCTTGAACTTCGAGGTCTGCTTGTTTTACCTCCACAGTCTATTGAATCGATGGCGTATTGTGAAATCATTATCCTCATCACCGGTCAGTAACACTCGACCACGTGTGGAGACACGGAGCTGCTTCTCTCACCACTGTGCAGCTGTTCTGCTCCTAAGTTTCCGTAGCCTGGTAATTTTCATTTGAACTGAATATTCTTTCATACCGTTAATCAGAATTCTTTTCCGAAAGCACTTCATGGATCCTGTTTCACTTCCTCAATAGACAGGGGGAAGATCCATTTTCTAGTTCAAGGGAATTCAAATAAGGGGAGGAAACGAGAGGCTTATCTGATCCGAAGTGAGGCCTTTGAACAGAAATGCTGACATGATCATTAAACTGCAGCACACAGAGGCAGTAATATAGTACAGTACTGATACTTTTGTTCACCTATTGGTAGCATAAAAGATTAGAAGCCCCTTTTTGACTTGACATGCTCAGCTTGCAGTTTTTGTTATTTGAAAGCTTGTGATCAGGCCGTTCTGCGCACGGTTTTGATTGAATATTCACGTCATGAGTCGTTATCATCCTTCTCTCCCCTCTTAACCTCTTACGCAGCACTTGTCTTTGACGACACTAAAGGGCTTCATGCAATCCGGTATCTTGGCACTTTTCCTGTATCTATACTTTCCAGCGCTTTGTCTAAAGACGGCGTTTCTGCTTAGTAAGGAACGAGTAAACGTACATTTAAGGGAAAAAGCACCGAGACAAATTTTGCTCGGCACTGAAATCAATCTCAAGGCCTCAAACTCTGCAGAAATTTGTTTACACTCGTGCACTTAATCAACGGTTATTTGCTAATCCCCCGGCGCCTAACAGCTTCCTTGAGTGCCTTGCGACGTTTGCATGCACACGCTGCACATCCTCCCACCGTGTCTATAGCCAAGTGTCACATCCCGTTAAACGAGTGAACTTGCCACTCTGCTACCCTGGCCACCGGCATTGTTTATTTCAATCAAAGCCAATAGAAAATCAGTGGCTTGCAGAAATAACCTGAGTTAATGTAAGAGTTACAGTCCAAAGCCCCAAGGTATTAAAAAGCAGGCAATTTGAATGCAGATGGGAAGAATGCGTGTAAGCTACAGGTGAACCCAGAAGGATTTGCTAAAACCCGAAACCTCAAGCAAACTGGACGTCCATCTACCCATTACGGAAGGAAAGCGGCTTTAATAAGTAAAGAAACAGAAACAACTCTCTTAAAACCAAGACCGTTCGCTGGGTGGCAACAGCGTTTCTCTCCACGGTCTGACCGTCGCACGGAGCAGATCTGAAATACAATGTGGGAGATGATCGAGTTTTAGTGTCAATACATCACCCCAGAAAATTACCTCTTCTCTGCTTGGCCTACTTTAATCTCTCGGCCTCTATTGAAGGAATGAACACTCTCTCCTCTGTCCTATTGACAACGTAAAATAGGTTTGCCAGCTTGATTGACAACTTTGTCCACCTGACAAAATGTAATGCAGTAGAGGACAAAAAACAGATCAGGTATTCTTTGGACCCAATCTGGTGCTGCCGATTACATTTTCTCTGCCATCTTCTGCTTTATTGTATCAGATGGGTTCTTTGAAGTGTTGCAGTCGAGCGGGTTATTGTGCGGTTCTTAGCTCGCAGCCCGTGTGCGCGTCGGCGTGTGTGGGCGTTTGCCGTTGCATAAATATTTGGGTGCGTGTCGGAAGGTGAAAGCTCAACATAAAAGTAATTAGCATTACATTACACTGACATTTCTGGCATTTGCCTCAGACTGTTATCCAGAGTGACTCACAATGACAAAGGCAGACTGTTAGTCAGTCACCAAAATAACAAACCGTGCTCTCGTGCAGGAGTTCAAATCTCTGATGAGACGTCTGTGGCCAGGATTTAGTTTGGGGTTTTTAATCAGTCGGTCTGGTACGAGTTGCCTCCTGCAGGCTCAGCGAACATTAGCATCACATTAGATACAAGGATGGGCTGAAACAACTGCTGTTCTCTTGATGCTGCTTGCATTTCATTGTGTAAAGTCGTGTTTTTACAGTAAATGTGCTGAATAAAAGTGCATTTAACTCGACGAGCGGCCCCGTTAATCCTCAGTGAGTTGGCTTGTATGTTGCATCGCATGAAACAGCTTTGAACCGCAGTCGTACGTGTTTTGATCTCTCTTCTGAACGACCTCTCATTGTGTGTGTGTGTCAATGCAATTACAGCTTCTGACAGAGTCAAAATCACAGCCTCCCTCAAACGTCTCCCAGTCGTCCAACGCGGCAGCATAATTGAATTAGCGGCGGATAATGATGGCCAAGCTTGGACAGTGATACTCAAACCAGCGCTCGCCTCCCTGACCTCATGTTTGGCACATGGGCGGAAGCAATGAGAGAAGGTGAAAATAAAGGTTCATTGTGCTGAAAATCGCCGTCATTATAAATGATTAATTTATGGGACATGAACGCTGCAGGACTCAGTGGCTCCAAGCGCCTTTGGTTTGTCACCTGCATTCAAAGGCAGGACCTTGTGTGAAATTGTCCTTTCGGCCTCCCCAGGTACCACCGCGTCGATACGGCCACGCGTCTTAGACTGCAGAACACATCTGCAAGGAAAATATGCTGCTTTCATTTTTCTAACAAACTGAAAGCAACCGTGAGTCAGACTAGAAGACGCCAAGTACAGTATCTGGCAGGACTTTCCCAATAGATTGAAGCCCAGACAGAGGCAGGGGTTAATGGCGCCATCTTGCCAAAATGGTCCTTATAGCCGCTTCCTTTAAGTCATGGTTTCATTACTTTATCTGACCTTTACAAAAGGTCAGACGTGAGGCAGCTCTGCAGTTATCGCTGTTCCTCCGAGTGAAGCGACGGAAGGATCGGTCACGGTTAAACTAATGCTGTGCATCATACGTGAAGAACCAGGGAACATGGAAAAAAGGGTCACGCCCAGTAAAAGCACATAATAAACGTGACAGACTATGAATTCAACACAGCGTAAGGCTCTTGCGTCACGTCATCCAGCTCACAGGTGCTTGGGTATTGTAAAAAAAGAAGTTGGCTCTGCTGGAACGTGAAGGGGAAGTGTGTCTCCTAATTTAGTCAGTGCTTGGGACAAGATTCGGGATCCAATCCTCAGGGATCAAACTTTTGGAACAGAAACCTTTTGCTATTCCAACAAGGGATTAGGTAAGACGATACTCATCTTAAAGGATAGAATTAGGTTAGAGCAGTGAGCTCTGAAAAAAACTTCTTGTGGAGGTTAGCCAGGCCCTGGCAGCTGGGTTTATGTCTGCAGAAACGAAGAAGTAGAAAAAGGAGCGAGGCTGCGGAGGGTGACACCGCTGCTCAGGTTCTATTCACAGGGGAGCGGGCAGGAGAAAGAAGAAATACTCAGGCCCTGCAGAAAGTATCTGGTGTGTGTTTAGCTCTCTTTGGTAGCGGGCGAGTAGCTTGTACATATGCAGGCCGTCAGGCGTCGCTCTGTCCTTCACCCGCTATTCTGAAGCCCCTTCACATCACACAGAGGAGATCAAACTATTCTCCTTCTGAAGTGACAATCTGAAGATCGGGGGGCAATAAGCCGGTCAAGGTTGCTGTCTAATAAATGACTTCATGTCATGTTTGCAGACACTCAAGGTCCCCTGACGTCCGGTCAGAGAAGCTGATGTCACAGCGATCGAGCGCACGCGACGGCCAGATGCTCCGTTGTTCCCTCCCTTCTTCCCGCTCGATCCCCCTGCCACGTTCTTCTTCTCTTCCTGCTGTTATAAACCGGAAGGCATATTCATGAGGGAAGCATAATTAACCAGTCAGAGCTTGGATGACTTCCAGATGGATGAGTTATTATTGCCATTATTGATACTGGCTGGTATGAGCCCCGCTATCTAGGATTAATGCTGTTAGAATTCAGAAGCCCGACACCATCTTACCACTTAGTCCCATGATGAATAGCGTTAGGCAAAGTCGTTTGCACTGACACTCACTTACTTCCCCTCATTTTATGTACTTTGCTTGCCTTATTAAGGCTCTTACTACTGGCTTAATTGCCTATTTAGAATTCTCCTCTTTGTGACCTAGATGTGTTTTATTTGGTGAATGTAATTAAGTTACCTGTAAATATCTTGGCTCGGGCCCCATCCATCTCTGTTACGTAGCTCCTCTATTTTTGTTTTAATTAATTTAATGGCTGCTGCGTCTGGACACTATTAACCTCAATGAAAGCGCAAGGAGCGACTGGTTCCAGTTGGGTTAAAGTCGACGCGTCGCTGTTGCAGGGCAGCCGTAAATGTTGTTGCAGAAAACGTGGCGACTCCCCTTTTCGACCACTGCAAACCAGGCGCTAGAACCAGCTGGTCTGGACCTTTGATTCGCTTGCAAGATGGTCCGTCAGTTTAGTAAACCACGTCCCAAATATCTGCACATCCGCTGCCATTAACTAGAGCCTGACACACAAACAATAATAACGCAGCTCAGTGTAGTATCCTCAGCATCCATAACAGCCTGCGATGATGCAGTCACAGGGAAAACCTTCAGACCAGACCTAATATAAAATGCATTCAAAAGTTACGAAACATTACCAGTTTCATATCTAATTTCCAAGAGAAGCTGAAAAATGTGTGTAATAACTTGAGCCCAGAAAAACTATCCATTAAGAAAGGGGACGTACAGTATCACGTCAGCATCCCTGCTTCAGAGCCCAGAGAGCGTGGAGGACGTGGCGGATGCCCTCCAGAAACACTTACGCGACATGAAGGAACAAGCTCTTCCCTTATTAATGCGCTCCTTTACAAAGCCACGCGCCGCGCTCGCTTCCCGCGGGACAAGCGCGGGCAATGAGTGTGGCAGGCGGGTCTGCTCATTTTTAAACGTGGATAACCTGTCCTCAAATCAGGATCCTACGCAAGCATCACTTTACTCACCGCCCAGCTCTGACGAGAGCTACAGCGGAGAGTCAGAAGCGGCCATTTTGTTTCTGTGGTTGACGGCCGCCCACGAACGGATAAATGCAGACGCTCACGTGCTGCTAAACTAAGTTTCTGCTTTTGCTGTGGTAGTGTCATGTCAACGCAGAGTAAGTGGAGGCAGCACGAATAATTTCATGAAATACCCTTTGCAGGCGATGTGTGCTCACAGTCCAAAGGACAGAGCTGAATGCTTGGGTGGCATTGTACCTATTAAAGGTGCTGCTTTAGAAAGGGGGGGTGCTTGCTTTGATTTCCCTCAGGCTTTTTTGCTCTCTGAGAGGAATAAAAATGCTCCATCTCTGGCAGCATAAAAGGTACAAGCCGGCACACGGGAGCTCACGGGATCACACATGCACACGCTGCACGTGCACAAGCACGTTTTACAGGCCGCCGCTCCTGAAGTCCACAAAATCCTCGGCCGCTAAAGGATTCCTTCATTATTGAGTGACCTTGTGTGCATTTTCGAATCTGATGGATGCAGGGGTGTAGCGGCGTGACGGGGGATTGTGTTGCGTCGTATTCACATTTCAACGCATAGCTGAAGAATTACATAAGAGGGCATCGCAGCAAATCCATATTTATTGCGAGGTGTATTTTTACCGTTACTTTCACCCACTCGCTTCCACCTGGCGCCCGATCAGCACAGAGTCGTATTCGTGCGGCTTCCTGATCTCTGATCCCTAATTGTACCTGAGCAATATTCTGGGAGGTGGGAAGAGCAGATGTGCTGTGTAGCCAGAAGCGCTTTGAGCGAGTCTTTGTAGAGGAGGAAGGTCTGACTTGGCCATCGGCACCTCATACAAGCTCAGGCACCGCAGGTGGTCTGATGTGTGAGACTTTCCTGTTGTGTTTTTTTTTTGTGTGAGTGAGGGACAGAAGGAGATGGGAGATAAATCGCCACCGACCATTCCCTCTGGTCTCATCACACATAAAGCTACAGGCTATTATTAATCATTTAGTAGGTTTCACGGTTTGGTTCACTGCTCATGCACAGCACCTGTCAACGCACGCTGTGACAGGGAGGGTCCCGTTTGATTAAGTCTGTTTAGCCTGCACATCCGCCCACCAAAAGGTCAGCGTGCATCCTCGGCTGACGCTGCTCTTATGCCGGTTTCCACTTAGATTCTGTCACATAACGGAGAAACGAACGAGGCAGCGCGAGCACGATGGGGTTTTTGATAAAGATTCACATTTGGTGTCAACTGTCTTAATCTTACTTACAGTTTATGGCTTTTTTATTATAACGTATGGTTGTTTGGTTTGTGTTGGCCGCCCACGCGCCACTTCTCGATGTTTTGACATTTTCCAGGGAGGCCCGGCCCACCACTTACTGTCTATTAAGCTGTCCATGTGTCGCAGCTTAAATCCCACTGAAAGGGCAACAGAGAAAAGCGTTTTCTACTTCTTATGTTATTATAATTAGACGCCAGTTGCTCTGTGCATGAGAAGCGGAGGAGGGGAGCGTTGGGGCTGCGGTTCAACATCGTGAGGCCGCCGTGCAGGCGCCGAAGCCGATGTCGTGCTGCTGTGGCCCGTCTGCCCCAGGGTTGAGCGTGTTGAGCGTCCCGAGTTGCTTTGCCCCGCTCACTGCGCTTGTAAGGAGCTTATCTGAGCTGCCTTTCTGTCAGGCCTAACGAATCCGGCCCTTCTCCTTTGACCTCTCCCGACGAAACAAGGCCGTTTTTGGCAGAGCTGCCACTCACTGCGAGTTTTTTTTGAATAAATGCATGGGAATCACAAGATGTAAGCAGCTGCAGCAACACTGGCTGTTTGCCATGACACTCGCCTCCTGCTACCACTCAGTCCAGCACTGGCTGGATAACCGTCCCGATACATTTGCGTTGTCGGGGAGCCTCCATCCTCACTCGGTTAATCGCACTCGCTGCCATTTCACACTGGACTGAAATCGCTGCCGTTGTTGCTGCGATTATTATAAATCAGGGTGTGGCTTCGATATTAGCCCGCAGACAGACAGAAGTATTTAAAGGGTCATACGACTAAGGCACTTGTGTTTTTACAGTGACTTAGATCCGCGAGTACAAAAGGACAAGGCCTTTGTATTCTCTCTGAAGTTGGATCAGAGAAACTACTACATAAATTAATGAATAAACACCGCGGAGAGAGGGAGATACAGAGCAACCCTACATCATACTGATGCAACAACAAAGCAATCTAGCACTCGTGGCTTCTGGTTATTGTGCTGTGTGAAATTTCATGCACTAATTAACATGTAAGGAAGTGACGGCGGTGTCAGTTGGTACCTCTGAGGGGTTGGAGCGGCTTTGGTGACATTTTGATCCCAGAGCTCGGCTTCCCCTCCCAGCACTGCTTATTTACGTAGTTAATGTCTGGGTTGGTTGCTCTGGTTGTTTGCTTGTGTCAAAGTTTATTTACAGAAGAGAATGATGCACGTTTCTACACTGTAAGGTTGTTTATTAGACAAACAACAAATATGTGACTAAGACTTGGTACAGCAGTGACCTTGCACAACATATTTGTGTCGTTTTCTAGTTTCCAGCCTTAATCTCTCACCTCTGCCAGGTTGACAGATCCCCGTCGCTACAGGATGACACACAGGTCAGACAGATCCAGGCTCAGCACTATGACGGATAATCTGCCAATCGTCGCGAGCATCCATCAGATTTAACCACAGCATGGCACCATTTCTCAGTTTCTCACATATTCGCAGGAGCAACAAGTGGGTTGAGCCCAGACTGCACCAGACGTGATTAAGTAACAATGGCTGTCACGTTGCGTAACGTGTTCCTGAGATTGTACCAAATGTTGTATTCTAATAGCGTACAGCTCAAATGCCAGGGAGTCATTCAAGTCATCTGTTCAGCTGACGCAGCTCGGGAAACAATCAGTCGTTCTGCTCCCAAACAAAGCCAAGTGCTGCTTTCATGGACATCTGTGCAGATGTAGGCAGCGGCAGACGTGGTTTGTTTTTACACCGCTTTAAAACCGTTTCTGACAATTCCACGCTCTGACAGCGAAAGTAAAAGTGAATGTCAGCCTCCTCCTCCTGTGTTTTGCAACACTTCTCCTTCCATCATCCCTCAACAACACAGTCACAACAGAGCCGTGCTTTCAGCCGGAGTCGCCAAATGAAATGTCACTCCCCAGAGTTACAGACGCCGAATTAGTGGCTTCGTGTTCACTTCTTATCTCCGTAAATCACAAAATATAATTCGACCCGAGGGAGTGAGCGCCACGCCGTGCTTTTAAATGTAAAACCAATAAATTCCTGACACAGGTTTCAGGAATAAGGTTTCAGTGGAAATGGAGGCTAAATCAGATGTGGAATTCCAGAGAGTAATGAATATTTCATTGTAGAGCACAGATCAAGCCACATTTAGAGCGAGAGACGAGCCCGAACAGGCAGAGCTCGGCAGGCGCGTTCCCGCAAAAAGACGCTAACATTGTTAGGCCTTTTATTTATTTCATTAGCACAGCACTCAGTGGAAATCCTTGTTTATCCACCTGGAGGGAATTCCGGATTCAGGAATGAGTTTTATTGGATAGCTGTCAATATCAAACCTTTCCATTATACACAAGTTTACCTCCAGTGATCTCTGAAGAATTCATCAGCAGTCAATCAAAGGGAGTTTATGCACAGCCCTGATTTGGTTTCCTCTTGCCTGCAAACACAATTTGAATACCCAAGGCAACGGCAGAGTGAAAATGCATTATACATTCGCTTCCCTTAGTTTTGCTACCATGAAGCGGCTGCTCTTCCTCTGTCATGTCAATCAAGGACAATCAGAGCTGTTTGTACATCACGACTCCAGAAGAAGGAAGAAAAATCAGATCTGGTAGATGAAAAACAGGATGAAGGCAGACTACGAGGCGTCAGACGCTTTGGATCAACCCGTCTCAGCTCGACGCCGTTTAACCACATTTAAAGCTTCTAGTGTTTCCTTCCTTAATATGACTACAAAGCATGTGAATGCAGAGACTCTGTGAGCTGCCTGTCAGCGCGTACTGCTCCTAAGGTTGACGATGCGCCGTCCTGTCGCAGAAGGCCGCAGCCAGGGGAGGACGGACGCCACAGGCTTTAGCTTTTACAAACAAAATATAGAATGAAAAGTAAAATCAATGTTATCAGTATGAGGTGCAATGTAATGATCCACCATTTCTGAATTAGTTTCTCTGTGGTAAAGTGCATTTTCTCTCGCTGTGTCGCTATTTCCTGAATTGAACAGCATTCAATCACAGAAGGTCAACGGACACGATGTTCGAACTTTGAGAAACTGCTCGTTCCCTCGTGCTTTAACAAAGCAGCGAGAGGAGCGTTACATCGTGAAGGTGTCGAGCCTCGGAGGCTCTGAAGACAAGGTCAAGGTTCCTGCCAAGCGATGCGCTGCTCTCGCGCGGACGCCTGCTGATGGACGTTTGGTCGGTAAAGCTCTGTATGGTTTGCTAGCGGAGACGCAGAAAAGTCCAAGGCCACTCGCTAACGAAAGAATCATAAACGGTCGGCCCCACATTTCTGGTGACAGACAGAGGAAAATCTTTTTTATTGCACACGATGATAACTGTTGAATGACATATTATACGCCTGTAGGATCTGCCTGCATCTAAACATAATTGATATTTACAAAAGCCCTAAATGGAAATGTCTGCATGACACCTAATGGCACCGTGAGCTAAGTGAATGTGCAGTGGACTCGGGGTATGAGGCCAAACAATTACAGCCGTACTTAGCGGCTCAGCTCCTGTGATGGTGAATGAGCAGCCGAACACAATCACATTTGTTGAAGGACAAGCACAAAACCCCATTTTTAAAACTAATGGAGAAAAGGTTGAGGGTGAAAAAAATACTGTTTGCAAAAAAAGAGAGCAGAGCGTAACCTCCTCTATTTATGTGGTCCCTGGGCCCTTAATTTGATTTGACCCGAGTTCATTTCTCAACACTTCAAACAAACATGGCCACTTTGGGCTGATGCTCAATGTTAATGGTGTGATTAGAACTGTATCTTTTCCTTGGTGTGGCGATTTATGTTGCCACATTACGCCTTTGAAGCTATATGCCCTGCTGACTCAGATGCTCTTAGCAACAAACAGTAATATTAAAATGGCTATTACCACCTAAATCTATCATCTGGAACAGCCCAGAAGGTCATAACAACGCGTTCCCCGGTGAAATGCCTGAAAAGAAACGCAATACATGCAAGAGACAGGTTCCACCTCTGCATCAGGCACAACCAGGAATCTGGACAACGTCCCCTGTGTAAACCAGACATACAGAACGTTGCATTCAACTACGATGGGCATGAGAATACAAATACACGACCTGAAGCACACATCAGGCAACGCGTGGTCGCGACACGAGCAGAAGTCTACGGGCAGAAACTACAAAGAGAGGTCAGCAACGAAGGGAAGGACGTTCAGACGACGCAGATGGAAGCGTCTCTGACACAGAAACAAACTACTCAGCAAAGTATGTCTGAGTTTTTTCCTTCTCTGTGTGAAGCCAACTCACAGAGTCTAGTTCCTAGAAAGCTGAAATTAACACGTTTTAGTTGTTTTAGTCCTGAGGCATTTTCTCTACTGAAGACAGGTCTGTATGTTTTTGATGCTCTTGGGGGAGCAGCAGAGGAATGACGTCGCTCTGGGCTCTAGGTGTCAGGTCCAAGGACGCCCGACATGTTGCAGGAGGAACCGCTGACCTTGGGGTTCATGGATGATCGCTCCACCTCCAGCTGCTCCGCCACCACCCGTGTCTACCGTAAAATGCTCTCGATTGTGCAGCGTCATCAAAAAAAAAAACAAGGTGACAGTTGTGATTCTGCTGAAGCAGCCGGTCCACAAAGATCACGAGGTTAAGTCGGTAAAACACCACAACAGAAGAGCTGAACTCTGGTCCATTACACTAATGACAGGCCGAGTGTGGATGTTCTTCATCTCGGCGAACAATATAAGTTCCGTTAGGACTCGTTTGACTTCTTGCTGTCCCACTCTGCAGACTCGCATCTGGTTGGACATCAACGCAGCTCGGGTCCGGCTTCACATCAGGCGAACGGCCATGGCTTCGGGAAGTTGCCTCACTCTCGTTGCAGAGTTTGCGAACGGTTACAGCGCAGGCTGAGGACGCGTTCCTTCTGACGATGATGAATTGCCTGCAGCTTATCAACACGAGTTGACATGTGGTGTGAGGACATGGCTTGATGGGGTGTCAGTCAATCTGTCTGATTTCCTTTGCTCGTGGTGAGCAGTAATCCTCAGCTCCATCTTCAGCGAGCATTAATTCAGTATCTCCCTCTTCCGAGGTACATTTACTGAGTGTTAGGCTGTAGAGAACTGTCCACGGAGGGTTGACAGATTCAGATTTATGCCATTTTAAAGCAAGAGGCATTCTAGCAATCAAAAAACAACATTAGCAGGGCCTCTGAAGTTCCTTTGAGCAGTCTCATTTATTCAGTGACCTTTTTCATTTAATATAACACCAGAACTTTAGAAAACCAGCAGCCCTTCCACATATGAAATATATTATAATCATTCGAGAGTATGCCTAGCGGATGAAAAGAGAGCAAAGCTGATGCATGGGATGGACGGGTAATGATCACAGAGGCCATCCCAAGCGGGCCCCACACACGCAGTCCGGCTCGAACTGTGCGTTTTCCAGACATCGTGGGATTTCAGAACTACCTCTGATGCTTTCCAGCGGCACTGAGCTCAGTCCGGCGCGTCTAGTGATTCTTGAGCACGCACACAGTCAGCAGTCTGATTTTTAACATCCCTGCCCAGTGCGGCCGATGACGCCGTTACAGAAAACCTTGTGTAAAGTTGTCCAGCTTCCAGTTGTTATTTACGTTGTGGATCCATTCGACCTACGGTTGGTCTAAATGGGTACGTTTACCTTTCACCTGTCGCCATGTTTGCTAGCTGTCAATCCCTGTCACCACCAAGAATGAAAACGACTGAAGCTGAATGACACGTCCCGACTACGACAGTAGGATCAAGTGCACAAAGTATCTGAAGCCTCTGATCTGTTCGCTGTAATACGTTCAGAGTGAAAACTTCACAGGCGTCATGTGTGAAGCGCTCGACTGTTGTTTTCACCATAAACCACATGTACCTGTATGTGAATGAATGAGATTCCTGAAATGGATCGTGATGCGTGGAAACGCCGAGCAGACATCCGAGCAGCGCGCAGAGAGAAAACACAATGAGACCTGGGAGCTGAAATATGACGTGCAGATATAGAACCAACACATCATTCATTCCAGGAAAACCTGTCAACAAGTACACATCACTGCCCAGTAAACAAGACTATTATTCTGGCCGCACGGTATTGCACATTTGTCAGGTGATTGCATCTTAAATTTCACTGGGAACAATTTCACATCAGGTTAGCAATTTGCGATTTGCCAGAGCTGCATGCTAAATATAATCAGTCAGCATTTGCTTGGTATATGGAATGGCTGTCAAATAATATATATTTTTCTGCACAGCTATGTTTTCTATTCTAAAGGCAAATGCAGGGTGAATATCAATGTCTGTTTTCATCAAATAAGAGCCTGACGTGTGTCAGGTCTGCTGTGAATCTGGCTGCCTCAGCACTTCGTTCCCTTCGTTCCTTTTCTCTGCCTGATTTTGTTTTTACTGAAACGGCATTAAGGTCATGATCAGCGCGTCCGGAGATGGAGGAGGACGATGAGGAATGGAATCATCGGAAGCGGGACGACCGCTGCCAACGCGAGTCTAAAGTGACGTTAGGGCCTCGGTCCTCGACAAACACTAGAGACATTATCAGCCTGTCCCTGGAATCGACGCGGCTGAAATGTTGGCCCCTCAAACGCGACACAGCGAGAGGGTTGTAACCAGAGTTATAAACATGCAAAACAGGTCATAAAGCTGATTTAATGAGCTGGCATTCATCTCTTTGCTATCTGCACATGCCTATCTGAATTTAAATCCTGGTCGGTTTCAGGTTATGAAATATAATTCGCTAATGCCTTAATGGCAGTGATACTGTTGCTGCACTTTTTTGTTTAATTGAGTTCAGAAATGTGTCCAGAGATAATGAAAGGTCCAGGAGATAATGAAGCTTATGTATTATTTTCTGGTGTAATAAGACGTGAGAGCCCCGATTTTAGATCATTCACTTCATTAATGAAAGTATGAAATGGCCGTAAATGCCCTGCTGAAGGTTTGAGGAGAGAAAGAAGCTGAATTAAAGGGGAGACGATGGGAAGCTGAGAGGTTTAGCTAATGAAGCCCAGTGTTTCCAACTCCAACCGGTGGCAGCTTGTGTGTCACAAAGTCAAATCGTGCTTTAAGTTTCCACTTATTCTGCAGACGACAAAAGCGTAATCAATATATGCAGGAGCCGCTTTGGGGACCATTGATCTACGCGGCCGTTCCAGGTCCCTTAAACATATTCGCCAAAACGAATTAGTAGTGACAAGGTTGCTCAAAAGACCCAGGGCAGACGGTTTTATCCTGAAGGTTCTAATCACCTCGACAGCTCCTGGTGGCAAAATGCAAAAGTAAATGAAGCCGATCGCACTCACCCGGATGTGATGTGTTCAGGCTCCCATCCCAGGTACCAACACGGGGTTTATGACACGAAGGCTGGACTGAACCACAGCCTGGGGTCACGCGCTCGCCGAGTCTTGGAAACGTATCGATCTTTTTCCTGTTTGTCCTCCACAGTTTGACACAAATGCAGCGTAACTGATGGCGATGGAGAGGACAGACGCTATTAGATGAACGCGCGGTCAACACAGATGGTAGAGGTGGACTCGCACACGCTTGAGTGTACGACGTGAATTCAATTCAATTCAATTCAACTTTATTTATATAGCGCCAATTCACAGCATCAGTTATCTCAAGGCACTTTACAAGTAAGGTTTTAAGACCTTACACAACTAAACCCAACATTTCCCACATAGAGCAAGCTTTTAATTGTAGCCAATGTGCCTGGTTCTGTTTTCCAGGTCCATCGAGGCAGACGGACCTGCTCACTCTGCAGGACTTTTCTTAATATTAATAAACTAAAAAGCTTGTTTACATTGCAACTCTGCATTTTGTGTTGTGAAAGATCTTCAGAACTAAAGCAGAGCGACTCTCAGGTAACAAAGCTTTTCTAATCACACCACATGCCGTGCGTCAGATGAAAAGCTTTACATCGCTCAGCATCTGCTGCGTTTATTCTGCCAGCGTACAGGGCGTCTCCACCGACGCGCTGCCTCCTGTGATCAGTCAGCTGAATGCACAGATACAGGATGTTATAGGGTTCACGCAGAGCACAACAAACCGCGAGAAGCTGAGAACAGCCTCTGCAAAGGAGGTTCTGCTTTTCTGCTGCCGTGTCTTTTCAGTTGAAGCTGGATGAGCATCTAGTAATGTACAATAGCGTCACAGCTCAGTGAACGTCATCGCACGTGGTCTGCATGTTTGCCCTCAGCGGACTCGGTTTACTGTCGGTTTATCTTTTCTACTACGACAGAATCACTGTCCATCTGATAACGTAGCTCTCACCAAGACGTAAGACACTTCAACTTCATTTTAATGGGGAATTTATCCATCCATCCATTTGTCCCGTCTGCAGCCAGACCCTGATTCCCAGGAGCCAGAACCACAGACACTCACACCTACGGGCGACATGTAGTAGGAATAAAATCCTAAATACATATTAGTGGGCATATCACTGAATCCTGGCAGAGAGACGTAGACGTTTTCCTAATCGATCTGTTACGTCTGCAATGACTACGTGACCTCACACTCATTTAATTTCTGTGGCATAAAATGCTCTTAGTTTCTTGTAACTATTTAAGGCGCCTGAAGGCTTTCTGATGAAGCCCTGGGAGCCCTTATTTTTGGCCGTCTGCAGGAGGTTCTGTGGTGGATGATGAACCCATATTGTGTTGCTGGTCCAGCAGGGGGGGATTAAAAGAGTATAGACTCTGCGGGGATTAGTGAGAGGCGAGGAGCAGGGACTCGGAGTGGCCCATTAAAAAGGCAGGGAAGGAGGACGAGGTTATCCATCTTATTCGTGTAATAAAGGCACAATTGATCCGTTCCAATTACAAAGAGCCACAGAACATGAGGTATTCAGGTTTGTTTTGGTTAACGAACAGCAGCTCTGGGGGGAATGGGATTTAAAATTCGATGGCTGTGATGCCCCAAACCCTCAGATGCTCTGAATGTACGCGCTACGTCCGTGTGCACAGTAGAGATGCTCAGTCCCAGCGAAGGCCCACGCGGACCCACATCAGGGTTTCATGTCGCCGCTCATCTAATTCGACACCAGGACACAAACGCGCTCGCTGATCAGATGCGCGTACGGCCAGAGTCTGAAACATTTCTATCCTGATTATTTCGTCGTTTTGCTTTAAACTTTCTTCTTCTGAAACTCAAACTTCTGCCTGGTCTTAAATGGAGCACAAAGCATTTTTTCATCTGCATCTTCATTTGTGCATTGTTGCTACCTGCTCCCAGAACAAGGCGTGCGTCCTCTGTGTGCATCAGCCTTCACATTAATGCCCTGTTCAGACCACCAAATCTCTGCCTGACCTCACATTCAAAGGAAAACTGTAGGAGGAAGCCGACTTTGTCTATTTACTTGGTCTGAAAATATTATTTTTCAAGCTGTGTGAGCAAGAACAATGCGATATTTTTTCTATACTGTCGGCTCATCACGCCCACCTGTGCTGCACCAACACTGCGGACATTTTACCCGAGCTCTAAATGTTGGCGACTCAATTAAGTGTCTTCACTAATGATTTCAATTGGAGCTCGGAGGCTTTTACTGTGACGTCTTTCTGTTCTGTCCCATGACAAACGCAACAGGAAGCTCGTTTGTGATTCGTGTTTCCGGGGGAATTAGAACGGATGTCGATGTATTAACGTTCACGCAAGATCCATTTTTTTCAATAGCAAAGGTTAAAGAAAATGTGACTGCGTTACATGATGTGACTGTGATGTTCGACACGTATGTTGCTTAATTGAATCCCACCGTCAGCCTGCTTTATTTACCCAGCGCTTAACTGCACGACTTGTGCTAATAGTTCTGACTGAGCCTTTAATTCTCAAAGAGGTTCTAAGTGATATCCTCAGGCAAATTATGGATAACGTCTGCCTGCCCGTTACCTTTACTCTTCTGTTACTGTACACGTGAAAAGGCTTCAGACGACTGGATAACGCTGCCATCAATCCTCATGTTCTGACTTGAACAATCATCTCCTGGTGCAGCAGCTTTCAGCATGAAGTACGGTGATAAACACTGCAGATTACGATTAAGGTTGTTTAGCAAAGGAGAGACCATTGAAGCACATCGTGTCAACGGTGCTTGATGATGATTTCAGGTTAAATGTTTTCAGCTTGTTACTCATGATTGTGATTCCCAGAAGGTTTCCTGGAGAACGTGGAGGAGCCGGACCAACAGCAGCCTGGAGCCGCTACGCAGTGACCTCCAGCGCGACGGGGAGGAGATCAACTCTCCTCCTTCGTGCCTCATTGTTGAGTTAAACCCTCCCTTTGCTTCTTTTAGGTGAATCAGAGAAACATCTCGTCTTTGACTTCTTCCTACATTCCCTTTTATATTGTTGTTCTTTTGATGAATGTTTTAACACCTATGCAAACATGAACGGGAAGATATTCATAATTTAACGCTCGTGGCAGCTAATCAAGCTTCACACTATGCCGAAGCACAGACTTCATGATATCGGAGCTCAGACCCTTTTCATGGCTGAACCTTCACGAGCTCTAATGGCTGGTACAGAGATCAGGTGGATGCAGATTTACCCTTAATTCCACATAACTGTCAACACCTGCACATTTGTTGTAGCAGTGAGCTACTGTCACAGCAGCTTGCACTGTTTGCATATTGTGCCGCTTTAGATTTTAGGCTTGACGGCGTGAAAGAACACAGACGATGGTGTTGCCAGGTTGTTAGAAACTCGGGTACGTGTCGTACATGCTTCCTTAACATTCTCCTGGCAAGTTCACACTGCTTTGACAGATTTACTAACATTAATTAGAATTATCACTGCGGAGGAGTAACTGTTTATAAAAATCAAGACCGTTCATGTGAGAAAATCGTAGCTATGATACTGAAGGTAACTACCGGCAGCGTTCAAGGCGACGCCACGTTCCAACGGCGCGTTTGGTGTCAAGAGGGGGGATAAGCTGTCACGAGTGCCTCCACACACTCCCAGAAGAATAGCGTTTAAGTCACTCCCATATTTACATCGTTTTTATGCTCGCCCAACCATTTAATCACTCACCGCTCTGGGGATTAAGGCAAACAGTAGTAATCCTGGAAGAGACCACTCCCTTAAGGGCAGCACAGCTACACAAAGGCATGAGAGTGATCATTATTAATAGCGTTAATTAGCGCAGCAGATATGTGTGTCCTTTTAACATAAAGGGGTTAAGTGGACTCTAATGGTACCAAGCTGCCTTCTGTGCAGTAGAAAATGCTAATCAGCCTTCTATACAGTGTGTGCACCACTCAGCTGCACAGCGTAATGATGGTTTATTTCCACAGTCCATGAATCAAGGCAATCACGCATGACTGAAAACGTTACCGGTGAACAGTTGGGTTACTGATCAAACGATGCTGCTCTTCGCCAACTTTGTTCGAACTGACACCATGAAGCCGCGCGAGCTCGTCTTCACACGTTCGGTTTCTTACTACGACGAACACCTGCCGCATCTTCTTCTGACAGGCAAAAAAGAAAAGGTACGAGGCCGAGCACAGAGCGCACACACCCCGTCACACAGCCCGTCACACAGCCACGCGTCTGAAGACCAGAGCCGATGTCACGATGACAATTCTCAGCACATGGTTCATGGACTCGTGCTCGTTGATGGTATTTCCTCAATATCCTTTAGCTGCTTTTCATACGGTCGTGTGTCTCGCCCTCAAGCTCCTGATTTCATTTGTCTGTACTTTAGGACTTGTTGGATTCGATGTGAAGAATTCAAACTCACCCCAACAGTTTGTGGCCTTGTCTAAAAGGAAAGCAGCCTGACTGGATCAGTTCATAGCTTCATTTCTTATTAGTGCTTCATGAAAACTTCCTCGTTGTGTTAATCCAGCATTTAGGAGACACAAGTGCTTTTACGATGATGTTTGACTTAATAAACAGAAAACGCTCCGACGTTTGTATCATTTAAAGGGGACTCGGGAAACTTCCAACGTTTACTCTCATTAAAACAGCAGAATGTTTAAAGCTCTCCACTCAGGAAGCTGGTAATTGAGCCGCTGCATCGTCTTAATCACGTATAATAGCAGCGCTGTGCAAATGCTCAAGATCGCTTTGTCTTGTCTTTGCACTCGCTGGCTTCATTAGTTGATGTCAAAAAGTGGAGGCCGAGCCCAAATTGCTTATCGACTGAGCTTTTAACTAAATGTTACAACTGCATATGGCATGAACGTCCTCCAAATACCCTCAGCAACCATCTGCAGCAGAAGACTCAGCTCATTCAGTAAATCACAAGCAGCATTCCTCAAATCATTATTGCACTGACAATGGAAGTAATGGCATTGCCTTCAAGATTATTATTCCTATCAGCTCATTCTCTTTTCTCTTCTCTTGCCCCGGCTTTAATTGTGGCATCAATTAGCGATGACAATTTTCAATTAGATTTTTACGAGAGCAGGGACACTGGATGGAAATTAGCCTGCTCATCCAGGGTATGTTCAAAAGCAAAGATCCAAAAAGTGGCAGCGTTTGATTACGAAATGTCCTCCTTCGTCCGTGTTTGATGGACAGACGTTATGAAAAGCAAAGAGTCTGCAAACTCCAGCTCTGCAGCGATGTGATCTGCCAGTGGTTTGTATGGGAAGCCAACGGCCTGTGAACCACACAGTACAGAACATCACTGGTGGGCGGAACCTCGCAAAACCCGCGACAGCCTCCAGACGTTATAAAAATACAGTTCAAGCGTTGCACATGCGTTGCCAGCAGCGGTTTTCTGTTTGGGTGAGGGTCTAATTCTCAAACAGAGGAAGATGATGAATTCATTACAGAAGGAAACGCAAGTCACATGGCTTCGTCGATATATCGTATTTTACTGAGGAAAATGAAGACAATTTGTGTTGAAGCTGTTGTTTGACCTTAGCTGCCTCATCGTGTGGGAGTAATTGGTAAGTATGAGGAAAACATCAGTCTCTTCCAAATTAGATGCAGCTTTTGGCATTTTGACAGCAGAAATATTTTCCTCTCTTTAGGAAAAAGGAAACAGTGTTTTATAGTAGATCAAGTATCAGTGACAGTGTCCAGCCCACTCACCACAAACGGCAGACAAACGAACACGTGTGCGCAGCGACATCCAATAACCTCGGCTTAGTGAAATGAAAGTGGACGCCGGTGCTCTACTTACCTGTAGCAGCTGCACCGAACGCGCCACGCTCCCATATACTTCTGTCAACATGCGTAATGATGATGTCTCTGCTAGTGCTTCAGGTGCTTTGCTTTTATTTCACCACTGTGCTACGCATTACGTCGACATCTCTTTATCTCGCCCATAAACAAACTGATTGGAAGCTTGTGATATGTTGAGATGTGTGTGGTTCCTTCCAGCCTCAGGTCAGGTCGTGTCTGTGGCTCAGCGTGTGAAGCCGGTGCCAAGCAGGTGAGTGAGTCCACGCTGGAGCTTTCCTTTAATTCAAACGGTTAAGGCAGACTTGTGCGCTGCGCTAACCGGTATTCTAGGGCGGCGTGAGGCTCAGCTCCAGTGGCAGCTGAAGCTGCACACCTCGCTGGGCACCATGGGACCATCTGGCATCTGGACACGTCTGTGTTTGCCTTTGAAAGCGCGCAGAACGTGGCGTCTGTTCGTCTCCCCTCGCTTTGAGCAGCCGTCTTCTAAAAATAAATCTGATGCAGCAACAATTTAAATAAGGACACAAACAGAAACACAATTAACCTACTTTATCGGTGACAAGACAAAACGTTGGCTGTGCACAAAAAGCACAGCTCTGAAAAAAGAAGAAAAGCCAAAGAACGACTGACGTCCGTTAAACCTACGGAAGCGTCCTACGCACCTGTAGCACAGGTCAGGGAACACAAAGCTTCCTGATAATTATCCTGTCAGTCCACACTGAGATTTACACTCGACTATAAAAGTATCTGGTTTATTATCATCAAGCCATGTTCTTTAATAATCATATTGGTGAGTGATCAAACAAAGTCTTATTGCTTCATTAATCTTTTAAAAAGAGACTCAAGCACAGAAAAACACAGCTCGCAAAGGTCACGATTCACATTTAGTAGATGCGCCTTCATTAAAGTGACTTTCTACTCTTTGAATTAAGCTCAAATATCAGACTGACAACATAAGAAGCTGCAGGTAGCGGAGCTTAGCGCTGCTGAACAGCACCTCCCACACGTCTGGTCAATCTACCAGAACTGCAGACTCACGTGCAGGTACTGGTAGCTCGGGTCCGTCCACAGAAACGTAACCGAAGGCTGCACAGACTTAAACTACGCAACAGCAAAGCGCATCCAATAAGTCAAGTCAATTATGTCCGGTCAGTCTGGTTTGTTATGTTGAAGTCCGACAGGAAACGGATACGAGTTTGTGTTTTATTGGACAGCACCGCTGCATTTACACTCCTCTCATTCCACTGCATTACGCACCGTTTCAAAGAGCAGCTTCCGATTCGTCCGCTGAGACTGACACTGCCAGATTAATTTAAAGAATCGCATCAATTCTTGGCTCTCCTCGTTTCTAAGACACTAAGACAAAAGGAGGAGATTAGGTTTGGCTGTACGGCACATCACCGGTGGGCACCGACTCCACAACACGCCACTAAATTAAATTGTCACTCCAACGTAAGCCTTTCAAATTATTGTTTTTCATTTATGAAGAAACAGCTATTTTTTTGTCTTCTGTGGCGATAGGTGACTGTGTATGTCATCAGCTTAAAGATTGTCTCCGGCTGAAGCAGAAGAGACAAGCGAGGCCTCGGGCATGTGTTTCTGAACAGTGAAAATAATTGAATCATGTAAAGGAGAATGTAATTTTTTCCCCCCGAAGAGAATAAAAAGCAAGACGACAGCAGAGCACGACCGTCTGTGTGATCCGGTAGCTGGCACGGGGGGGAAACAAACACCAGACCTGCATCTCTCAACCAAACGTAGATGGTCTTTTCAACTCACTTCAACTTCACCTCTTTTCAACAGGGTCAGGTCCATGAAACACAAACACAACTTTAAAAGGACCGGCCAATAAAGACGAGGGGCACCGGTTCAATGCCTGCAGTCCCTGAACACACCATCCGTACAGAACGGAAAATATGCTTCCTATCCACCGTCCAGATTTCCAGCCTGCAGGGGGAGGACGGAACTACACACCAAGCCACACACGCAGTTTTTAAACAGTGCACGATGAACTAACTTAAACAAGTGAGCTCACCCTGAAAGCCAAATTCAATATTGTAGTTTAATTGAAGATGTGAAAAGGATTTATCTGATATTAGATTAGAAAGTACTGCCCTCAGGTGGAAGGATCAATTACTACAAAAGGCTGAATTGTCTCATAGTTTCTTTGCTCCGTGCATAATTAGATAGATGCAGTGTGAGGAGCAGGCACAGAGCGGAAGACAGACAGTCGCGCTCATTCTTCCGTACATACGTGAATCTGAAAGCAGACTCATACGTGTTGAAAAATCTATGTGACAGCTGCAATCACAGAATAAAAAGCAATCAAATTCATTAGCCTCAAGTGGATATTCTGTTAAAGTGATGCATGGTAATGGTAGAAGGAAACAAAGGTCCCGTAGCAAAAGGGAAGACGAGTGTCTAATGAGGTTAATGTGCCCTCTCGCCTCATGTCACTTCACACGCGCAGCGTTTCAGCGTCTCATTGTCTCATCAGGATGAACAAAACGTGCCAGTAGCATTAAAGCTACGCTCCCTCTGTGAGCTGCTCGACAACACCTACTCGTCATTTTGAAAGCGTGGCCTTCTCTGAGTCAAGCATTTGTGCAGTAAACGTGATACCGTCATCTGTCTCTTCTGTTATAATGATCCAAAGACCTTCGCAGCTCGCTCGGCGATTAAACGACGACAGGCCGATGCACTTGCTGACCTTTTGTTTTAGCCAGCAGTGTGTTTTACACTCCTCTGATATTTGTAATGAATTCATAGCAGCACTGACTCCTCCGTGGATCAAAGACAAGCCTACAGTTCACACTGACTAATGCTTATTTCAGTCTACATCTGTCAAGTAAACACACAAACATAAACACAGACGAAGGCACCTCCCAGGATTCCAGATCTTTCCCTAATAATGGATCCTGAAAGGTGGTCAAAACAGCTGTGGCTGGGAAACAATATACCACCTTTGCAATGTGCTAATGAGAGGACGTGATGCTGGCAGTCTTTCAAAGGGTTGCCATAGCGACGGCGGTGCTGTGTTGGGAGTCATGACCACACAAGCCTGAATCCAAGCCCCACACCGGCTGAGATGCGGCGCGTCGTGTCCAGTCCGGCTTTAAAGGACTGTAACGATCAAAGAGTCCGGTCCGACCCCGACCGTTAGTCACGCTACAGCAGCAGGGAGAGGAAAACGCAGCGTAAGCGTTAGGATGACGGAGGGAGTTCCACACGAGTCTGATGAACACAGAGTCTCCCGATCCTCACTCTGAAGACATCAGCTCAGCCAAAACCCAAAATAAGCTGCCGTGTATGAAAAGCTGCATCCTCAGGTCAGCTGATCCATGTCTGTGGGTTTTATTATGACACCACTTCCCACCATTGCTATGTCGAATGTCTTTAATCGGCAAATATGGTCTAGTTGACTGCAGCCTTAGAAACAGACGCTTCTATCGTTGCAGAGACGCAACCTGAACCGAAGCACGGCCCGGGTTGTGCTGCACATCGTCTCCTGGTTGAGTAAGAGGCGCATGTGTCACTGAGAACAATGTTCCCGGCAATAAATGGGGGCGGAGGAGGGTTAATGGAGAACGACTCACCTGTCACGGGTTGTTCAAACCACACTTCAAAACACACAAGTGAGAAACTGCTGAAGTGTCAGCGGCACAGCCCCCCTGACGGCATGCGTCTTCTTTATGCTGCCATCTGGGCATCGTTCCAGCGGTTGGGGCGCTCGCGACACTCGCTAACACCTTCATCCATCTCTGTAAGATCTCAGCTTTTGTGTCACGGGAGCCAGACGAGCTGCAGGCTGTGGCTGTTCAACATGCACCCTGGTGCAGAGAAGAAGCACTAAGAGCTGAGCCTCATACTCCGTACTGGTGCCTCAGTATCCAGGGCTTTGAACAGCAGAGTTCAGATGATTGGCAGAACAGTAGTGGTTGCATCTAGCAGCTAATCGCTAAGAGGCATTAAACAGACTCTTTTACAGGCAGAGATCCAGACGGGTTGTGAAAGAGCTCAGAGCATGAAACACAAAGTACTGATAAAAACACACTTCAGGTAGCGTTCATGGAAGAACGCAACGCGAGCGGCTCACACCTAGATTGATCAGATCTGTCTTCTCGGTCTGATGTGCTTGAATTGGATGAGTGAAAAGCGAATGAGATGCTTTTTGTGCACACGCGGCACAAAGAAAAGCGTACTCCATCACCAGGCGGTTCGGTCTTGGTGTGTGTTAGCTAAACGCTCCACAGGAAGATGTGCACGACTTGTTACAAACACCGAGTCTCGTTCCTGCAGTCGGCCTCTGGGTTCGCTTCCCACTCTGTGCCTCATCTGTGACTGCTGAAAGTTTACCATTGGAACAAGCACACGGTGCATTTCTTTACCCAACACGGCAGGAATGAGACATCGCCACTCTGAGGTTGCATCACCGCCGTTTTCATAGCTGGTGGAGGAAGCGGCACTTGAAACAGCCTACTTTCCTAGAAGCCCAGAGGAGCCAGGGGTTCTCCAGTCTCTCTCCGTCTGCAGCAGAATGTGTGGGGAACACTTGCTCAGTGATGTGGGACGAGTTAATGCTTACAACACAATTGTCTGGGCTTGTGTCTCGTCCGTATCGTATATTAAAGTGAGAGAGACAAATCCAAATGAAATAAGTCACACAGACTTTGCTACCCAGGCTCTCGGTGGCCCGTGATGGCCTAGAAGTTATTTTTCATAAATTTGTACTGCAAATCACTGCGAACCACTGGGGCGAAATATGTGCTATTAATGGTGTCACAAAACATCAGGATTCATACGGCTGCGGCGGCGGCTCTTAGGATTTCTCTTTCGGCTTTCATGCCTTCACTGGTCCCACTTAAGGCCCGTCCTGTGCAGGGACACAGCGGAAGCAGCGCTGGAGTGGATGCTCAGGGACCACATGGCTTACTGCGATTTGCGGTGAGGTTTTCCAAGCTGGAGGATTTCATGAAGCTTGAGAGCAGGTAACGGTGCAGCGTATTATGCGTGAGAACCACCCAGCTGACACTCATAGAAGACCACCGCTCCAGCTCTTTATTAGATTTATATTGGAGACCTGCTGAGAATTGTTGAAAGAGAAATGAAATGGTGCAAAAGCCCGAGTGAGCTCCCCATTGAGAGAGTAATTTCCAGTGGAAAGTGCAAGAAAAGGGTCAATTTTAGATGGGTCAGAATTGATTAGAGCAGGAAGCATGATTTGCTACAGCGTCGGCGCTACTAATTGCTCTGTGTGGGATCATTTTACTCATCCGGGCGTGACCGAATAACAATATAACATATTTATGGACCAGTGTGCATCCGCTGCATAATGGCTGGTAAACTATTCCTTTATTTCCAACTGGAACAGAAGCGGCGAAGAGCGAAGCGCATTCTCTTTACCAAGGACATGCAGCAGATTATGTTTTCATGGATACACGGCGATGCAAATACAAAGAGATCCTACGTGGACAACGTCTCTCTGAGCAGCCTCCATGCAGAAAACCAATATGTTTGGGCAATGAATATTTAATTTCAATACAAAGTCCGGAGCGTAATATTCTCCGGATGCACTAACAGCCACATAAATTCCACCTTGATTTCGCTCTGTCACCACTGAGACCTAGTAAGTGCTCAATTTCATGGTTGATCGCGTGCTGTACTTGTTTAAATCCAATGTTGGTGAGTGCGAGAGCGGAAAAAATTCGTCTTTTTTGTGGAGACTAGAAATGTTAATGAGGCCTAAAGTGTGTCCATTGAAAAGGTTAATGGCGATGTGAACTCGTCAGGGGTGACATTTTGGTAAAATGGATGCCGGAATCGCTACGGCATGAAAAGAAACGCTGACCTGTGCGTCATTAAGATCTGAGCCATGATCACAGTGTTCAGCAGATTATGAGGTTGCTTAATTTCTCTGCATCTGTACCCTCTGTCGGAAGGAGAGTCCAAATGGAAACAGGCATCAGTTGTCGCGTGTTCAAGATGGGACAACGGGGAGAAAGGCCCGAAAGGTCGGACACGACGTTCCACAGCCATGGATGACGAACTGGAAGAAGCCGAGTCACTCAGTTAATCACGACACGCGCAGCTACAGTTCAATTCGCGTTCCTGAACCTCGGACTGAACGTGGATGTTCTGGGGCTTTAATTAATGGCTTATAACACACTTGGCCTCGCATTCTCTTCTCTTTCTATATCCTCCAGAGGCTGAGGCTGCAAACTTCGAACACCCAACGTGTCCCATGTGAGTTTCACTTGGTGGACAGTGGCCGGCTGTTAATTAGGCTCAGCCACTTCCCTCCGACACAGACCCCTTAATTGCAAATGTAAGGGCAGCTCTACTTTTTAGAACTATTTCTCCAACACGAGCGGTTCCCCTGTCGAACTCTCACCTTGCTCTTCCCTCTCAACTTTTAAGTGCTCTCCATTCCTTATTAACCAACAGGTCTGGAGCGAGCCTTCAGCTTTTCCCGTCGTTTCCGAGGACTCTAGTGGTTCAGTTCTCGAACGTAAGAGCGTTAAGGGGGAAAGGGGGGCGCTGATAAAACCACAATGTCGCACCAGTTGCAACCTGGGACTAACGGTTTCAGAGTTCAGTGTTCACGTCTTATTTGGGAGGTTCAGGGGACAGCTGTGTAAAATATCAGCTCCAGATGAGGTGGGACACCAGCACCAATAGACAGAGGTTTCCAATTATCCAGCAGCGGAGGCAGAAGGAACGCAGAAACAGGTGGCGCCTTTAATTGCTTTGTGCAACCCGAGATTCATAGCATGAGAGGAGCAGAGCTGTGGGACGTCCTCTGGGACACGAGGCGTTCGCCAGTGTCTTTGTAATTGGTTTTTAGGAGAATGTAATTCAGTCGTCACGAATTAGTAAAATAGATCATATATGCATCGCTTTTCCAAAGTTTAAAACGCGAAAGGCAGGCGCGGAGCGATTTATTGGTTTGCCGCCAAGTCTGGCCCATTATGTGAGCACTGGAGTCTGGCCAATCAACATGACATATGCTGCTCCCACCCAAAACAGTCTATAACGACTTAGATCAATTTCAGAGCTGACAACACAAACATGTAAGACGTTTTTAATTATTCTTTATGATGTCATTGCAGCAGCTGGGACTCTCTCTTTGGATGAACTCACCTATGCTGCACGTCGTCTTCGTGGAAAGACGCGGAAGCAGCTGCCTCTTGGGCAAAAGGTAAGAAATGATAAGAGAGAGAAAAATGGCCGATTGTATCTTTCATGTCTTTGTTCTAATCAGCGTTATCCCCTTTGTTACTGCGGTTAACTCCGTTAGCTTGACAACCGTAATTGCCTAAAGCCTAGTGTTACGGATGATGCAAGGCTCTCACCTCTTAGCAGGTTGTTCTCTCGGTCGGCGGAAGAGACTTAAACCTGGCCTAACTCTGTGCCGAGGAGATAAGATCAAGCAAATGCCAGCTCGCCCCACGATTACGGTTCAAATCTCTAACTCACGCTCACTTTGTGACAAGTGCGAGCAGCGTAAGAGAGCTGGAGCTTTTTTGAACCAAGCATCTTAAACGTTTCATCTCGAAGGCTAGACGGCACTTATGAGCCTCCAACAGCCAGCCAATATCAAGGAGCTATGATTTGCAGGGATATGCTGATTCCCAAGGTTGGTGAAGGATGCATATTCATATGCTGAGCTCACAAAACCAAAGTGGCAAAGCAGCGTTTTTCTAACCTTTACATTTTCTCTTCAACAGAGGCTCAAGCACGTTTTGCACCACGCAACGTCTCTGCGTTATTGCATTTTGTTTGTATGCACAAGTTTGCACACGTGCACTAGAGAGCAAACACTCGTGGGTGTGTTTGTCCATATTTCTCCGATGTGAGACTGCTGGCAGCGATTGCCCTGTTTTCCCATTTCCCCTCTGGCTAATCACTAGAGTCCCCGTAAATCCTTGGTATCACCACAGGATCAAGAGAAGGCCTCCAAGCCCTGGGGAGCCTATTTCCTCTGAGAGCAGAACACAGACTGAAAAGCTCCTTGATATATTTGCTGGCCCAGGGATGGTCAAGACTTCAGGGTGAAAAGATGTTCCATGACATCACCCTGCTGCTGGTAGCCTCCGTTTCACATAACAAACCCAGGACTCCAGACAGAGAAACTGAATTACCTAGAAGACCAGAGAAAGGTCATTATGACTAAATGGAGAAACACTGGACGCCATCAGCTGGAGTACGAGGAAGGAGGTCAGATAGGGATCGCATTGTGATGTGCCACTCCAAACTTGTATCTTCCAGCTGCAGTGGCTGTGTTCCAGCTGGTGTGGTTACACAGAATAATTAGTTTGGTTGGAACAGCACCTCGGGGGCTGGATTAGCTCTTGGAGGGCAGTTTCTCTGGCAGCCCAGCGTTCTGATGAGAGCGGAGATATACTGTCATGCACCCAGCGCCGAGAAGCTTTTGATGGTTTTAAAAGCCTTGAGCAAGTGACAATTACAGCCTGAATGGCAAACAGGGTCAAAGGGAGCGAGCTGCTCTGGACGCCCGAGCTGAAGGTCACCAGGGAGGCGGGCGGCTGCACAGCTATGCGTGACAGCAGTGCATCGCGCTCAGGCTCACAGATGGGAAGGAAGCGGCCAAATGAAAACATGTGCAAATAGCAGGCGCGCAGAAAATGAATCACTGCATCTGTGATAACACACAGTCGGGAGTTCATTAGGTTCAGCGAGCTAAAAAGCAACGGGCGCACAACAAGCCCTCCTTCCTGCAGGTGAGCATGTTCGTGCACAGTTCGACCCTGATCATTTTGGGGACCGCGTTTAGTTCCACTGTTGATTGAGGCGGGTAGAAAAAAAATCTGCGTTATTTTAACACAATGCATCAATTACTCCTTCCAAAATAACCACAGTGTGAAATCAGAACCTCTCTAAAACAGTTTCAACAAAAATGGAACATCATTAACGTCACGAAGGTTTATTTATCGCCGCGCTGTTGTATTAGTCCGCTTCGCTTTTAGCTCTGTGTACCTGATAAACTGCCAGCTGAGTGTAAATCTGCAATAACTCTGCAAAACTGCCGAACACGCCTGTCAGTGTTTACAAGTGCATCACTAAAGCAAACACTACCCGCAGTGACTGGGAGGCCGAGCCGGAGGCTGCGCCGGGATCGTTTGTGCACCTAAGCTTAGTTTGCATCTTGCACACGTCTTAATCACAGAGATCACTGGTTAAATTCACTGCTTTGTGTTTTCATGAACGGGATGACATGTCCTTAACAAAAGCTCCGATCAGATGGGACGTTACGCTCGCATCGCTTCATCACCTCCTTCGAAGACTCCCAGGTATTAATCGTAATCAAATGACAGTGACACGCAGGGAATCAATCCTTCCACTGGTCAGACGGGACACATTTATCTCTGCACCGCATCCGGGCTGTTCTCAGTCTGACCTCACCTCTAAACAGAGGAGATGAGAGCTGGGACTTTGCACTGAGCATCATCTGACAACAGGCAAGTTTTCCACAGCGGCTCATTCAGTTTCCAATTCCATCCATAAAAATTAACTCGGCCAACGTCATTCGTGTCGAACGTGGAGCATTGAGCCGTGCGATCAGCTACTGTGCTTCAACAGGAAGCTGACGACTGCAGACGAGGCAGCTATGAAAAGAGCCAGTGCTGTAGTTTAATCTCACGATTCTCCTCCACAAGTGCGCTACTGAGACTAAACGTAGTCTTCCTGTATATTTTTGTGCATTTCCTTTCTCGGATAACTTTCTCCCCACAGCCTTCCCCATTGAAGTATTTCGCCTTTGGAGATAGCAGCTCGTGTTTCACTTCCACACCATTTTTTACAACAAACACTCATCAGAGGAAAACCAATATAGGACTGGAGAGCTCAACTCATGATACCAGAGATTAAACACATTTCCCCCCATGAGGGACGTGTGTGCTGAGTTCTTCATCTCTCCCATCGTCTGTTTACAGGTTGATTCTACCGAGGAGCGTGTTCGGCCGTGAAAGGACTTCGAAGCATCGTGAACCTCGGCTGCTTTTCTCCAGCTGACACCGAAGCCCTGATACAACACAGTAAAAACAGCTCAGCAAAAAGAAGAACACAAGACGAACGCGAAGGGAAAGAGCCGCTTGTTTTCTCCTCAGAGCTTCTGAGTCGTATCTGCTCAGCTGAGACTGTTGGTGCGAGTCCAACAAGCGTTAGGTTAAATTAAATAATCAGTTCTTGTCCTTGAATTTCCGACACGTTTTGATTTCGATCTGTGCTGCAGCTATCAGGACATCTTCTTAAAGATCAGACTGAAAAACAGTGCGATCACACAAAAAGGCCAAAATATTGATAAAACCAAATTTAACGGTTTATTAACCAACAAAATCCCCTGGCGCTGAACTCAAAGCATCATCGCCTGGAACTGTGTTATCAGTATTCACAGCCCCGGCTCTGTGTGTTTGACAAATGCTCTTCCTTAAATAGTCTTGCCAGTGACAGATACTTCTGACAGCTATGCCATGAGGAACACTACATCACTCCTACAGCAGGCTTCCTGTATGGAAATTACTGTTAAATTATTATATTTTTTTTACAAAGCAATGCTAGGAGTGATTTGGGGGACATATAAAAGATGTGGCAAAGAGAAAATATCTCGGATGAAACAAACCCCGGGGAGAAAGTACGACACCGGTTTGGAAGTCTCGACTCCAGAAAGGCAAAGCAGATGGAGACGAGGTGTCAGGAACAAGGCTCAGGCTGGGGGAGGCGTTCGTAAACAGACGGGACGGAGCAGTCAGCTCAACCACAAAGTCAAAGTTGACTCGGGGACACGTTCGTGAATAATTGAGTTCTCATCTGAGCAAAGTGGAGGAAAAGTCGCAGCTGGACTCCCACGAGTGATGAAATTACTGCTAGTGTGAGGAGTCGGGCTCGTTTTCAGCGGCTGATATTTGCAGGGGTTCTGACATTTGGTCTGCGTGTTGTGTTTCTTTTAACTTTGAAATGACTGAAATGAACAGAAAGGTTCCACAGTTAGTCTTGCCCAGGAAGAATTAGTGCGACCACACAGAAACATGACGGACGACGGACGTAAGCTAATGCGATGCAAACAGGAAAAGCAGCGTCGTCACTTCAGGCTTAGAAGCCAATTCAGATTCTCCATCTGCGTACAAACGCTGTAACTGTTGCAACTTTGAATCGTTACGTAAGTTTAACGTCTGAGTCACACAATTATCCATAAAATGTTCCATAAAGACGACAAGACACAAACATTGTAATAAATCGCTCAAATCATAACTTGTTAGCAGTTGTGATTAAATTTGTGCAGTTTGAAAAATAAGTTTGTCATCTCATCTAATCTCGATGAGGTGACTTTTACAGACAAACCTGAGATGATGCAAAGAAAAATAAGAGAAATGTGACTTTACAGTTTGGATTTGTGGTTTGCAGCCGAGCTTTCAAAAACAGTTTCATTTAACTTCATTTAGTCTTTCAATTGTTACCATCTATTTCATTTTATTATTCCCTCCGCTGCTGAATTAAACACTTTAATATCCAGCTGCTTTTTTTAACTCGCTTTTCGTGCACTGAGTAAAATAAATGACATTAGTATCGTGCATATAATCACATTTAAACAATATCGACACTGTGTCAGAAATGGAATTGGAAAGTAAAGAAGATAAATATCCACAATGATTCCGTATAAAACATGAAACTGAAGGACGAGCCTTTGAAGGCCAACACGGCAATAACGAACATTAGCTTGTGTTAATTAGCTCCTTGTCTGTTCAGCACACTTTGCACCTGACGGAAGGGGTCACAGACACACAACCCATCAGCTGACAGTCGGCAGCAGTGGAGCCTCACCAGAAACACAGTCATCATTTGTGTGTGAAGCTTCGTCAGAAAAACACACAACACCACACTGTTTCAATCCCCGGTGAATATTCTTGGCTTCAATTAAATCCGAGGGAAGGCATTTAAAGTATCCCAGCCTCGCACGCGTACGCGTTTCTTTTGCATTCAGAGGAGGCGCTGGAATGTGTTCTGCTCGTAAATCCCCAGTTTATCTTATATTCACTGGAGGCCAAACAAGGAGCATAGTCCACAATGCTCGCACTAATGATAAGCTTACAGGGCACCGCAAATCAGGCCAGTGTACGTTTGTGATGCGGCGATAGCAAACACAATGGCCACGAAAGCACACATTTAGAGCTTTAAAATATTCTCAAGGCCTTTGCTACAACATGTGTCGATCAGCTTCAGGCGTCTGGCTCCTTCTATACACAAACGACATGATAATGCAGCCTATCATCGGAATAAAGGTGGCAAAATAAAAGGCGCAGCGTTGATTTATGGCTACTCATCTGGCATATAGATAAGTGTTATGCATGCTGAATTATGACTCCTAGACAACTGCTACGGTATTTTCTAAACAATCAGCAGGTGTGTGACAAAATAACTGAAGTTGAATAATGGCTCCTCAACTTCAAGATGCGGAATATACATCTGTGCTTCATGGATTATTCATATGCTCCATACCTGCCACCCTGTTATCAACATGACATACATCTAACAGAGAACTCGCCCCCACCCTCGAACACACACTGGGAATCTCAGAGGAGTGAGAGCGCAGAACGCCGGACCGCGCTTCAACCAGCCACATATGATCCGAGTCATGAACACGCCGGTTCCCATCTGTGCAGTTTATAATTTGGTGCCGCGCGATAAACAATCGCCTTCCTCAAGGAGGCGAGGGAAGGGAAGGAAGCTGCTTCTCGCACAACCTCCCACACTTGTGGCCTAGGGACTGGTGCAGGGAAGGACTGCTGATCTTATCCGAAAATGTGTGCAGGTAAGCAAAGCCGTGTGCGAAAGCCATACATTAAGACGCGTCGTGTGGATTTTCTTGCTCAGTCACTGAATTCCTCATTGTTATCTTGCATAGACCCCTCAGTACTCTGCAGCCTGCACCTCAGCTATTAAGCAATAGTTACTCTTTCATTTCCTTGCATTCCTCCTATTATACAAAGGCTTTTGGAGAATGCGTATCTGCTGCAGGGGTTGTGTTTACCGGCCCAGACATCTGAGGCTGCTCTGTGTGCATCAGCTGATTTACTGGGAATAGCCAGTGTCGACTTCTAGTTCTTCTGGACGTCTTCTAGCAGCAACAAACAACCGGGTGAATCGTGAAGGTTGTTTTATTCAGCTGTGTGCTGCTGTGTGCTCATTTGTGATGGTGGGGATCCAACGCGCATATTTAATTAAAGCGGAGCGTCGGTCAGACACACGCCCGCTTTGGTCGAATCCTTCTGGACACTCATTAATGAACAGCAGGCGCGTTGGCCTTGTGCTTCCTGAGATCGTCCTGCAACCAGATGGTCACAGGTTCAACTCTTGATTCGGCCAACTTGCAAAGTCATTCTGTCCTTTAGGAAACAGCCCAGGTCGACCCGGGTCCGAGCGTCTGGTGAACGCGGGAGGTGTGACGGCAGCGCTAGCACGTTTTATTCCGCACCGTGGCTTGTGACGGGCCATTAGCACGGAGCCGCGCGTTTAAACCCGTGCCCTGAATCTCGTAAAGCCACGTAATGTTTGCAGCTAAACGTTAATCTCCTGCTCCTTCTACAGCCTAATACGCCGCTGCACCGCTTAATGAAACGTGTTCATCACGTCAGCGTGTGCAGGCCGAACACCATCCTGTTAGATAATACAGTGTCACTATCAGAGTGGGAAACACACGCAGCACAAACTCGACTTGAAACATTTACCTGTCCTGCGAGCTACAGTAACACACTGTTCTCCCCCAAGCGCCCGCGGCTCTGCCTGGTTATTAAAAAGACAACAGCAAATAATTGCAGACGCTTGAACGAGGGGAAACAGCAGCTCCTGCTCATGGATGGAAACGGCTTCTACTGCACCGTTCCCACACAAACGCTTTAGATCAGGACTGAACGCAAACTGACAAATGACTAAGCAAATAATCTCAGCTGAAGCAGTACATCCCGCTGAAATAATACAACAAACAGCTAATGCATTTTGTCATTTTATGCTATTTGGTAGCAGCTCAGCCACATTACAGAGCCGCTGCCTATTATTCCCGTCAGCTCGCATTCAACGCATCCACCGCGTTTCTCTCCAGCTGCTTTCTTGGAGAAGGAACAGAAGGACCTTGAACACGTTAAAACCAAGTCAGCGCTCTCTGTTTGCTTTACACTTCAAACAGCCATCACTCATGTTTCGCCAAGTGCATTTGCTGTGAATTCTAAATTCGATAAAGTTCTAAGATGTCAGCCCTGACCGGCCGTTTGGGATGAAACCCCAACCGGTCGAGGCAGATGGCCGCCGGCCGCCGGCCACCAGCCTGATCTAATCTGTAAAACCTGATCAGTTAAAGGTCCCTTCGCATTCAGGGCTAAGGTTGGAGTTAGATGCTATTCACAGTGATCAGCAACCCACCTCAAAACTGAATCCACGATCTCGCTTTCATCATCGCTAAACCGATATCTGACATCTCAGAAGAACAACACGCAATTCCAACGTGATGTTTTCATCACACGGCTGCAGAACGTACTGCAGCTTTGGCTTTTTCCACCAGGGTGGCTCGGTTGCTTTGTAGGATCTGCCGGCTTTGTGTTGGGATTTGGTGGGGATTGAGTAGTAATGGGTGGGCAGTGTTGGGGAGCGCTCAGCTATCCCCGAGGATTCATCTGATGAGCCAGGATTGGATTCATCTGCTCTCGCTATCGATTTGTTTTCACCACAAGGACACCGCTCCAGTTTTGAGCTCGGCTTTTTTCATTTTTAACTAGTTCTGAAAAACGTAATTCTATTGAACACAATCTTATTCCATCGGCGCCGGCTTTGGGCGCTTGCACCTGTTTTGATCACAGTTGTAAGGTAGAATTGTGCTTCTGTCCAGCTAAGAGGGAGAAAAGCAAAGAGAGAAATTCATCTTTAGTTTGTTTTATAAATGCTTCAAGGAATAAAAACTAACATTAATGTGGTTCTTGTATGAAATGGAAGCCTTGTTAGGAGGAATAAAAACATCTTGTCAAGAACTGGCAGCGAGTACAGAAGGAGAGGAATGAAAGGATCCAGAATGCGAAGGGTTTTGTGATATTTGTTCAGATCACACTTTGGATTATGAGAAGGGACGTAACATTTATAGTATGCAGTGAGTTGTGTGTGCATCTTGTAAAAAGTCCATTCTATCATAAATAGTATATGCTCATAATTCACTTCAAAGGCAGCTTGTAACGTTAATATTTGATAGAGGCAGATTCGTGGTAGCCTTTTAACCAAACTCACTTTTCATTCTGTTTCACTTAATTCATCTAGGCTCACAGAGAGTGCATTTGCATGTACTTAAGTACCGCGGCTGCAATTGGCTTCCTCCCAGTAAGATGATTTCTAAACCGTTTCTAAATAAGAAACCTGGTTCCTATAATAGTGGTGGGAGATGAGAGAAATCTGATTTCTCCAGGAGAACACGGACGTCTCTGCATAAGTGGCTTTTTACAAGTCAGTGTGTGCGACGAAACAAGAAAAAACACAGAGACACAGGACGGCACGAGTCTAAATACGCCGAAGAACGAAGGCTCTGCTCCGGGTTCTGTCCTCCTCCTCCTGTCAATCTGCTCCGGCTCAGACGAGGCAGAGACGGAAGGATGGATGAATCCGTATCCATCACAGTCCGGGGCAGAGCAGAAACGTGATTAGTGATCTGCTGTGTGTGCGCAGCAAACAGACGCAATGATCGCTTCAGTCCTTTCTCAAACCAAACTCCCGAATCTGTGGTTTTCTGCTGCTGCCTGATGAATATTATAAACTGACATGCGTTGAACCCAGACGGGAACAAACACTGATTCAAAGTCACAAAGAGAAACATTTAAATGTTAGACTTGCCTCATAAATACTTTTGTGAGAGTGTTTTGTGAAAAGAACTGCTCAAGCTCTAACTTCCTGACATGTTGGACAAGTGCTCATCAGTGTATTGCCCATCAATCCTACTCCGTCTCTCCAGGGACGAGTCAAACCGCAGGACTGTGCTCACAGACAGAGCTGGAGGAGCAGAGTAATGACAGGTAGACATTTTTACTCAGAACCCATCGAACTGGGCAGAAGCTGCTCCCTTCTGTCTGCGGACGCCGACCCTCCTGCTCGTCCTTCAACACTTCCTGCTCCCACAGCGTCTGATTGGCTGAACACACCTGATCCAGGTGCCTGTCGTCATGTGCGGCCCACGAGAAGCTACCGCAAGCTGTAGATACTAACACAGCTGGTCGGGTGAGGTCACCGGGAAAACCGAGCGTCTCCTGCCAAGGCAGCGTAAAGCTCGGTACCTGTTACGTTGCACCATTAAAGCTGCCTTCAAGGAGCTAGTGCAAAGCAGTGAACTGACAAATCTATGCTGCCTTTAAGGCCTGCAGGCCGTCGGATGTCTGATGTAAATGTAAGGACAAACAAACACAAGGCTTCACGGCGTGGAAACGAGTCCGAGGGGAGCGTCTGCGTGGTGACGCTCACTAATAATGAAGGATGCAATTAGGGGTCCGTCCAGAAAACAAGAACCTCCTTTTAGGTGATATTCTCACTCATGGGTAAACTATAATTACAGACAGCTCAATTTGGCGCCGAACAGAAAACAAGTATTTGGCCGGAGGTATGTTAATGCAACGTCTAGATCAATTGTAACAGCACAAGGTACCAATTTGTTTTCAGATACATAGACCAATTTCCGTCTCATTAGAGCCGCAGCGAGTGTGGTTTTCATACCTGCTCAGCATCAGAGACGAGCCAGTGGTGCGATCTGCACCAAGATTATGGGATATGTAAAAAAAACATCTCAGTGGAAGGCAGAAAAAAGTCCTATCGAGCTTTTGTGCTCATGGGGAAACAGGATCAATTAATGAACTGCCTTGGTCCACTAATGGCCTGACTATGCAAAGCAGAGCAACTGACAGCGAGGAAGCTCCGCTGGTGAACTGAGTGACACGCGTGGTGCATTAGTTCGCTCACAGTCATGTTGCCCACATGAGAATATAAACAACTCAGAATAAAAACGTATAATACAGTTTGGACGTAGTCCTAACCCTAGTCCGCTCCATTAAGAGTCTACTGGCTTCACAGGGGAGTTTACAGAACAAAATCCACAACGAGCTGACATCAGCTGGAACGGTGAGAAAGGAGCTTGAACACACTTACAGAGCGTTGTTAAAAGAAGAGGTGATGCAACTCAGTGGTAAACGTGACCTGGACCAATGGTTGTCAACAGGCTGCTGCTATTACAGGCAAACACACAAAAACAAACAAATACATCTAACTGTGTTGACATTTTTGAGAATATTGTGTTTCACCAACTTCATTTTTTAAACCTACTGTACATTAGGTGAACCCGGTGCTTAGAGACACAGGAGTGTTATAGGAACATAAATATGGACTATTTGTCAGGCGAGAGAGACAGTGAAGAAAGCAGCCGAGACGAGACGTGTAATGATTCAGCACAGCTGCTGACGCGACGCTGGTGATAAAGGAGCTCAGGACTTTGCGTCACACTTTTCTGCTTATGTATTTTAAAGGGAAAGTCTGTAACTGGGGCCCAGAAAGAAAAAAAAAAAAGCATTAGGGCATTAATTATTTTCTAAAAGTGCTGGTGCTCTCTGTAAATCAGGGATGAAATGCTAATCACACGCGGACCGACTTGAAATAAGAAATTTTAAATTTGAATAAATAAAACCGTGTTGCTTTAAGATGACTTAGCTACACATTTGCATGAGTATCTGGTTTCATTTGCATTCCTGTGATCCATAGAATGTATTATCTCTGTGCAATTCAGCATCCCCTCTTATCTGGAACACCCCCAATCAATAGAGAGCAGTTCTGAATATGGATTAAGGACGGATATCTAAGGAGCAAATTTTACATGAACTGGGAAAAGCTTCATCACACAACTTATAGCCTCAGAATAAAGACAGACATGTATACAGGTCACCTGTCAACACATCAAGCAAACGCCTTCAGAAAACAAACCTCCATATTACCACGAACTTTCTCGTTTCTTACTGACAAAATTTGTCCAAGTAGCAAATCCCGCGAGCCACAGGAAGCACAGGGCTCCGGAGAAAAAAACAAAGAAACACCGAGTACAGTGAATGAGAGCCGCTGAATATTTCCTCCTGCCTGCAGTCTGGGAGCAGAACTCACAGCTTGATAAATGAGCCCAAAGTCAGAGGAATCTAAAGCTAGATAGCGTCGTCTCTGCACCCGACTGAGAGAAGTGTCAGCTTTTTCATCGTCTGAGTGATATAGACTGCCATTGAAGAAAACTGATGAGTGCTTTGGAGATTTATGACGCCGTTCCCTGGATGTTAAATATAGACTTTGTAACATTTATTCAGAAGTGCATTGAAAATTTAATAACATGGTAAAGCTGTGCATAAGAAGACGTAAAGATTGCCACCGTACAGAAAAACTCTGCTACAGGCGCAACCACGCACTGTACCAGCGAGCTCACCGTCTGCCTTTTCCCTTGTCTTTGCTGACGAACATTCATTTCTTCCGGCGACGACAGTAAAGAAAAAAACTGCCACTGAGAATCAGAGCATCTGGGTTCAATTTGAAGGAACGGGGCAAGTGGGTGCGATGGGCTCCGCAGTGAGCCGGACTGTGGAGATGAATATTAGCATTTCCAGTGCGATAAGCTCATATGAGCCTGTTGTCAAATATATTCACACGATGCATTAAAATGCCAATTTATAAACATGATTTGAATATAGCTGCTGCTTTACTGAGCAGTGCAGTGACAGGAATGGATCTAAGCTGCATCCCAAACACAATATTAAAGGAGGAAATCCACCATAAAGCGTCATTTACATAACATTATTACTCTGACCTTGGAAAATGTGTGTCACAGGGGAAACTAGAGCCGACGGCAGCCGAGTCAAGCTTATCCGAGTCGCTCTGTGGAGAATAAGTGGGATTCTGGTATTCACCCAAAAACAACTGGGTTTTTACATTTTAAACAGACACTTTGCTGATCTTTACGTCTGCCGTCGGGTAATAGTATATTACGATGTAGACTCTCCGGGATCCAGTTTTAATGTCCTCTCCTCATTGCCTGCAGAAATATTGTCGCCAGCCGTGATGTCTGGCTTGGGTCTAAAATGTAAATCAAGATATTCATTATCATGTGCAGAATATAAACCAAGGTAACTGGGCACAGCTCACAATGACGTCTGCATGAAGACACAGGGTCAGTCACAGGATTAAAGCCACATGTAGCACGTTTATACAGTAGCGTCCTAATTATAAGAGGAAACCGGGAGGAAGCTTTTCACATCCTGCTACGTTGTTGAGGGGTGTTAATATCAGAACACTGTCACGTTGCATCGCAAAAAGAACCGTTGCCACCGCTTTGATTGTCTAAAAAGGAAAATTAACTGCTTGAGTTGTTGCAGAAAAAGGTTCACACAAACAAACTTGTGATCAGGAATGAAAAGTGTGCGCGTCCTGACCCGAATGTCACATGTGACAAGCGAGTCACCTCAGATTGCCTCATTTATTCTGACATTAACATCTTTTCCTCCGTGGCATTTATGAGCGCGCAGACAGCGAGGGCATGGATTAATATGAATTGAAATTACAAGAGGGAGTGATTACAATGGCAGCTTTGATGTGTAATTGTTTTCAATAAGCAGCTGGATTAGACATGGAGGAATGCAGAGACATTTATTCATGTGCATTATTATGAGCAATCAGTTGATAATTTGTTTGTCCCTCCACCCCCCCGTACAAATACAAAATAAGAAAAGGCCCAGGATGAGTGAGGAAGGAGACTGAAGACGAGGATGGAGACGCGTTGTCTGTCTAAGCTCAGACGCTGCCGCATGACGGCGTTAGGTCGGATTGTAGTTCAGCTAATTAAGGCAGAGAAAAACAAAAGCTATAACGACACGAAGTGAAGTCATATTCCACACGTTGCAAGAAGGTGCAATAGGTTGTGTTTGATTTTTTTTTGACCCAGTCCGGCAAAACTCAGCCGCTGCCAACCACGTTTTATTTGCAGGATGGAGACCTCGCATTGCTCAAGGTGATGAGCAGAAAATTTCCATTAGCTTTTATTGGAGTCATATATTCAGCTGCATATACCTTTAATTAATTTTATTCTAAGGGTATGAAGTGATTTGATTATATGAGCAAGAGGGAGAGCAGGTCTGTCTGTATCTGTTCTCCATCTTGGGTTAAGGACTCAGGCGCCACTGAATTCATTCATTACAGCAAACGCATGGACACATTAAAGATAAATTTGTTAATAATTGTGCAATTAAGTAATCTCATGCGACTTCAGCATAATTGGAAAAAAACAGTTGCGACATCAAAGCGGCACAGCTGTCAGGCTGAACTGGCTTTAGGCTAAAGCTAAATAAGAAAATCTTCTCTGCGGTTCTGGCCCACGAGTGGATTCATGCTCACACTTTTGCTTGGAGGGATTCTTTCATGTAATCAGAAACTTCTATGTGATTGGCAAATGCCAGTGTGCTGCTGAAATGCCTGTCAAAGGCGGCGAGCGGGGGAAGGAGCGGTGAGAGGAATGGGGCCGGCTTGTTAAGCTTAGAGAGGACTAGACAAATAGGGCACTTTAGATGTTGACGTTAGGATAATATATACCTTCTGAGCTTAGTGCGGTTATGGCAGGTGTGGAAATGGCTCGCCATCTGTAAGAAATAATATTTGCTTTTGGGCATTTCAATAAGTCTCTGCGGGGGAGCGGGGCGGTGTACGGCGGCAGGCCGTGCAGTGCGTTGGATGGCAAGACGCACAGTGAGAAATTGCTTCTGTTCCCTTCATCTTTATTATGGTTATTGAATTTGGTTCAAAAGGAGCTGACATCAAAGGGCTGCTCAGAGATTCATAATTCCAGAGGTTCAGTGTATTTCATTGTGAACCCAGAGAAGGAATGTTAGAAACAACATGAGAGCGAGAGGAATCTTCACGTGTGAAAGGCAGGCGTCGCTCGGCGGGTTCCCTACTATGTAAATGTTGTTCCTGGAACGGAGGCGTTTTGTGCTGGATGCTACAGCCACGCCTGCAACGTGGACTTTATCTACACTGAGATTATGAGACAAAGCGGATCGCTCAAGGTGAAATAAAGCAGGTGATTATACCCTCACATCCCTCTGAAAACCCATTACGTCCATACTGTATCTCTGTAGATCTCCCTTACAGCTGAGCTGGCTGCTTGACTTTGATCTTCAAAGCTGACCTCCCCTCTCCCCTGATTGATGGATAGACCCACCGCTGAAGCCTGCATATCCATCAAGTAAAGCCACCTGTGATGAATGAATATGTCCTTTATCAACCGTGCATCACCTCATGAAGTATTGTCCTTTTCCACCCAACGTATTTATCCTTCAGCCAAAGATTGATTAACTATGAATGTGATCCAGTCAGTAATTATGACCTCATCCCTAATCAATCTAGCAGCTTGGGGACTGGCCTACGCACACACACGCTCGGCTTTCACAGGCACTTTTTCTCGCTCTCCGTGACCATGGGAAAGTTTTAGGCCACAGTGATGCTGCGACTGGCCGGTCGGGTTGTTGTCCATCAGCCGTTCGATGGACTGATCAGAGCTCGGGGAGGATTTACGACGGGATGCTTCGTCAAAAAAAGACGGAGCTACGCGAACCTAAAACATAATAAACGTTCAGCGGAGACAAATCTTACCTTCTTCAAGTCGCTTTCCTCCAATAAACAATATACAGTAACAGAGAAATCCATCTGGAGATTTGACCCCATCGTGTAACGGGTTTGCTTCCTGCTCAGTGACCAGGGCCAGTCTCCATCTAAACCAGGCAACGTGACTCCAAACAAACCCTGGAGCCGCCGCCAGTCGCCTGAATAACGAGATTTAACACTTCAGGTATCAAAAATACCAGCGACTCCAGCAGGATGGTTGGACTGTTGTTACAGTAAAGAGCTGGAATGGTCTTTATTACTTTCATACCTGCCCAGAATTAATACCCAGATCCACTCCCAGTGGATAAAAGAAGCCGTTCCATATAAAGACACATTACTCCAAGCTGAGCCACAGCACACGCGTGTTAATCTGCTTTAGGTTCCTAAATGGATCACAGAGCGGCAACATGAATGACACAGCGAGCGCTTGTCAGCCAGAGCAATTTGTCAGACAGAATCAAAAAGCTGAGAACGGTTTCTTTTGTATTTTTATCAAAATAAAAGTGTTCTACCACTGTTCTAAATGTACGGTCTGAACAAATGCCAGCAGGGAGATGAATACATATATATTTATATAACACTCAGAACAAGCACCTCCACTCTCCGTCTTGTAAAAAGCTGTCTGTATCGATAATTCAGCCTGAAACGCTGTGATTTTGTTCACTCAGTGAGGAGAAGATAAAGTCTAAGTAGACAAATCACAAATGTTTCCATTAATCTTACCCATCACAAATCAGCTTAGCGATGCTCAGCCTGAGCCTCCGTGAGAAATAGTGACTCAGCCGCAGAAAAATAAAAACTCTCCAATGCATTAATAACAGTCATACATAGCAACCCGGTAAAAGGCTGCAGGATTTATTACAAAGGTAAAAGTATATGGTTGGTTTGTATCTGCAGCCACCAGCAGGGTGAGTGTTTTTACTCACTATACATCAGCCGGACGACTTTTTGTCAACTCGACTCGGCCGTCGCTGCACCAGACTCGTCGCTATTAACAATACACGCTCAACCCTGATGCAATAGATCCTCAAGTAAATTGGTAACAATTTCACAGAAATGTTTCAGCAGAAAATATTGTTGGAACAATAACGCTGCTTTGCTATGGGAATTGAAAGATAATTGTATGAGCCTGTGGCATTGCTGTTTCATAAGCTTCACGCTCCATTTCTGATTCCCAGCAGAAAACTGTTTCTTTTCCCTCCTTTGCACATATTTATTTCTGGCACTTAATTTAAGTCTCTATTTATGTATATCTTAAATCACATGCTCTCCTCCGTCCTTGTAAAATGGAAATCGGCACCGTCTCTGCAGCAGCATTACAAACAATGCACATCTTGGCCATTAAGCTCATAACAACATCTTCAAAAAGGGCAGATTGAAAAGAGAGGGCACACCAAAGCATGAACATGCTGTGGAATAAATGCATTCATTAAGGGGAAATGATGAGCTTTGGGGCTGGAGCCGTCTTGCTTTCAGCTGCCAGGGTCCTCATAAATATACATTTAAAAGACATGTGGCGAGATCAAGAAGTAACCTCTTAACAATGAACCGTTGTATCATCTCCTCTCTGATAAACACCTAGCGCACACTGGTAGCCTTGTTAAGAAACCATCCGTTTGGACTTAATATTAATAGATGTAAATGAATGCTGTGTTTATTTGAGTTGAGAACTCTTCCAAGTCCTGGGACGTGGTCTGTTTAGTTTCGACTCTCGAGACGCAGACAGAAATATCCGATGCTAGCGGTGCCCTCAGCCCCGCGGGACCCTCACCGCCACAGTGTTCAGTCTGTTACCGCTGTGCAATCAGTAAAGAACTGTGGGATTGATCAGGCATAATACTGGATCCTTCCCTCGAAGTCCAGGAGCATTGTTAGTGCGTAACACCTAGCGCAGAAGCTCTAATTGGCTCCTGCATTAAGAAATCTTTCATGATGTATGACTCAATAAAAGTGACTGTTTTTTTACCCTGGTTTTCAGAGCCCTTTAATGAATTGGTCCAGTAATGCTTGGCATTATTGATGGATGGCACAGAGGTGGATGTAATGGCACGGAAACGCGCTTTATGCATCACTTTGTAAATTCATCTGCACTGGACTAAGTCCGTCAGATCACTTCCATTCATTTTTTCCACTACATTTTTTAGTCATCAGGAATAAAAACGCAACAAAGACAAGGAGTGATGTGAATTATTAATGCCGGAGCCACGTGACGCTTCTCTCTCTATCCTCCGCGTCCTTATTGTTCCTGCCTCTGCACGTGGCGGCTTTACAATATTCAAACCTACACCCAGGTGTTTCCTCAACCTCCATCTGTTCCCTACGCACCTGAGAGACGTCTGCTCGGTCGGCAGGCGCAGCAAAGCAGCCATGAATTCGACCTGTGCATTCAGAAGATGTCCAGAAGCAGCTAGAGGAGTTTTTTCTAGGAGTCAAACCAGTGAATGCCGCCATCATCACCAGTGCCAAGGTCGGAGCTAAGCAGCAGTGACGGGACTAACCTGGACTGGGTTTGTGCTCGTGTACTAGCAGCTCTGCGGCACACGGGGGGGGGCGCGTTGGCCGCTCCCTTCACAGATCAAGGGTACAGATGACTTCTGTCAGCCATCAGATGCTGTGTGGCAGATGTCACAGCATTTATTGTCATCATGATTTATTGGTTTCGAATGACCACAGCCACAGGGAAGAACGCATGAAAAGAGGCCAGACGCTGGTGGAGGGGAGCTGCGGCGCGACTTTCATCCCAGCCCTCTCAGGACGGCACATTTTGCTTCTGGTTATTGTTTGGCCATCTGCTGCGTTTCGAGCCTCTTTGACTACGCCGCTAAGCAAACGCTGAGCCTGTGCCAAACACTGTCACCTTCCATTTGCCCCCCTAATTCAACCCCAACTGTGCACCTTCAGTCAGATCAAGTGCATATTTACTTCACAGGCTCACGGCAGAAGTTGATTTACACAAGACTTACACCTGTAATTCTATATTAGCATGTTTTCACCATGGATTTCTTGCAAAGCTTTTGTGATGTTATCAGTTGTTTCTTTTACCACATTTTACCTCGAAAGTGTGTTTTGAAAGAATGAGATACACTAAAAGATTATTTAATATTAATATTAATTTTTATTCTTTAATAGAAAAACCTTGGGATGTGACTTGCATCAGGGCCTGAACTGAGCAAAAAATATTTCCTCTTTGCCCTCAATGAATCAGACTGGAAATACATAATTAAAAAAAAAAAAAAAAAAAAAAACACGAGGTCAACGGTGACGAGCTCGTTGTATCCAGCAGCACCGGGATGAACGGGACTGAAGCCTTTGTGTGACTGTGAAACTGTCCTGGACAAAGCTTTCAAATACCTCTCAGCAAATTTCATTAACAAAATAATTCCGTTAAACAAATCACACAAATGTCTCGGTGCCACTTACAGCGGGTCTCGTGAATTATCAGCGCTCCCCTGACGTCTCACCTTCAAGGCCGACCTTGTGATGGCTATTCTGTGCTGATGCTGCCAGAGATAAAAGCTACGAGCCCTTCTCACCCCTCATGCCAAGGACACGCGCATCATCGCTTTACTGGCCTATCTGCCCAGGTGATGCATGGCTCCTATAGCCAGTCAGTCTGAGGCAGTATTTATAACAAACGGTGTGAGGCTGCAACCGACTCATCACCGTCAGCATCTCACAATCCCTGCTCTCCCACTGCACTCGCATAGGCTTTGTTATTCACTGAGCATATTATAAACCCAGAGCATCTTTTTTTTTCTGTGGAAATGCAAATGACACGTCAAAGGGGGAAGAGTGTGCGACATTTTAAGGATAATTCATTTTGCTAAAAGCGAACCACGTGATTTCAAGATGAACTGTTTGCTGAGCTCGGGACGCAGCGTTTTAGCTGCAAGGAAACGGACAGAGGTTACAGTAAGAGAACGGACTGGACGAGCAGAGCGATGAAACCAAACGAACAGACGGACGAACGCCGCTGAACCACGAAATGCAGGTTTAAGAAGGAGCCGAGACCAAATGTGCACCGAGTGTCAGGAAGAGGCACCGAGTGACTGGCAGGGAAATGAACAGCGAAAAACAGCCGAGGCTTGAAATTCACTCGGTATCAGTGGGAGACAAAGCACTGACAGGTGTTTATGCAAATCATCAGCGAATGGATTCATCTCCCTAATGGGGAAAACAGCAGTCTCAGAATAATGTGAAGCATGTGGAAGTAAACGCTGGTCCACTTGTGAAGTCACGAGCGTATTGCGAGTCTCGCAGCGTGTGTGGACACAGAGCTGGAATCAAACCCATTGTTATCTGTTCTCCTCTGGTTAGAGGAACATATGGCCGACGTCTCCCGACACATGCTGCCGACAACTTCGCGATTTCTAATGCAAACACGCGTTTGTCGAACACCGATCAGTCGCAACACTGAAAACCACTCATTGACGAGTGAAGTGAGCGGCGCTGATTATCCCGTTGCCATGGTTACCGCCTGTAAGGGTGCAATACGCGCTACTGTATGTGGACGCGAGTCGTCATCTGTCGGCTCAGTTTTCACCTTGACCTTCTATTTTGAATGAACCCTTTTCAATATAAAGGTTCATGGTTGTTCAGGTTCAGACACATTTCAGCCTGCATCCATCCAGGAACTGTTAAACCTGATGGAGGCCGGTGGAGCGAGCGTCTGGCCAACGCTGTCATTTCCTTTCTCAAACTCCTGCGAGGTTACTATCGTGTGTAGCCAAGGTCTGAATATTTTATAAGCCATTTTCATATCGCCAGCTAATGACAAGAAGTACGGCCTCATTCCACGTATAGAGGGAATTTCATTTTCTGCACAAATTGTAAAGCGAGGAAAAGATGTGACTGGTGACTTTGGGGAGCAGAAGTTAGACGGAGGCTTGGTATTTGATAAGTTCCTTCACTTCCAGCCAGTATCATCCCATTATCTCTCATAGTGACATCAGTTAACATGAATATTCAAAGTTCTTTTCATATCCTGTCGTGGGAAGACACGGCGCTCACTTCCAATGACGACTCATTTACTTTACTGTTTGTTTTGTGCCATTCAACATCTGCAAAATATCTGTAGCAGTTGTTTCTGCCAGGTTATGACTGACAGAAATATTGGCAGCTTTAATGTAACAGCATCAGTCAAATCCAGCGAGAACACATCAGAGCGAGAAGGTGATTCCTGTGATGGACTCGCTCAGTCCAGCCAGTCTGGGAACCACTAATCAAATCAGAATCAGTGATTCGAGGGTAGTCGGCGCTCACCGAATCATTCCGGTCAATAAGTGGGGGGTATTTTTAGGCGGGATCTACATGTGGACCCCCTCCTCCGCGCTCTCGCTCCGTGTGATCTTGTTCGTCTCAGTATTTGGCAAATTTTGCACTCGGATGTAACTTTCGCTCACAGGGGGCCGCTCCTGTTTTGCATAATCAGGTTTCTGGGGCTCGGGTTGTAACGCAGCGGCGGTGAGAAATGCCACACGGAGGCGAGCCCCAGAGCGATACAGCGCAAATGAAGTGGCCCCCGATTCCACGGCCGCTCCGAGTCTTTCAGCAGACCACGGAGAACAGGCCTCTTCAAAGAGATTCGCTGATATGACACATGCATATGGTGGCGTGCACCTTGAGGGACCAAACAGAGCAGCACCGTTTATTTACCATTAGTCCAGACGTCGCGCTGTTCATGGATTTTAGCGGCGCTCAGAGTAGAGTGGAACTGGTAAAAGTCTGCGAGTCAGAGGGTTAAAGCTGAATCAGTAAGTTAAGGAGGAGCAGATAGCTGTGAGCTGACCTCCGTACCCGCCGGCTGCCTTCACGTTGACCCAGGATCGATCCAGCGCTGGCCAGTTAACTCTTGGCCTCTCATCCTCGCGCCACAAAGTGAGGTGGTGTGTAGGAACAGCTCGCAGCTTCCAGCAGTCGCTGCGTCTCACGCATGTTCACAACAGATTCATCTTCATGTGGATTATACTTCGCTGAACTTCCTGACATTTCGCATTATTGCTGATACTGGTCTTTAGCAGTTTTCTGTCCGGTTTCTCCTCCGTCAGCAGCTGGAGAGCGTCGTCACAGTTATTATGTGTCTCTTGTTGGTCCTAAAACACAGGACACTGCTGCCTGGACGCAGCATTTTTGAGAAGAAGCCATTTTAGGTGAATTTGGATTCATATATTTTGAAAACAGACTTTAATAAGCCTCCAGGGCCATTCAGCATTATTCAGCAAGTATTTTTATGTCGCAACCTCCTGCAGCTTTTATCTCAGATGTCTGCAACGTGATCCACAGTTAAACTCTTGTTTATTATCCTCTGATTTCTATAAACCATTGTCTTTAATAGCTGATAACGTCGTAACACAGATGCTGATGTTCTGAAAACTAGACTTTTTTATTCTAATCTGCAAAGACAAAAAAATTCACTATTCAGGGAAAACATTACATTATTACTTAATAGCATATAAACAAGTTCAATAAATAGTTGTCATCTTAAATATAAACGGTAGTTGAGGCATCAAAGCCTCGTTGATGTCCGACAACAGACTGCGAGTCGAAAATGAGACGTACCATCACTATCGAGCTGCCAGAAAAAGTTGTCACTTCTCCACTGATAAAAGGCAGAGCTGGATGTAACGCTGACAAACGAGACAGCGAAGAAGTGGCCGCAGCGCGTCTCCAAGCGGCGGCAACAAATAACCCAGTGGATAAATATAGAAGCGGGGCAGCAGGGTCATCCTATAAGGTGGGGCTGCAGATCTGTGCAACCACCAGCCAGGCGTTTACGTGCCGTGTTACACCGGTGACGCCTCCGTCTCAGGTGGCCCGAAGCTCGACGGCGCTCTGGTCCCGGGTTGGACCGAAAGGCTCAGCAGGAGGAAGTCAGCCAGACGGCGTTCTGATTCTCGCCATGAGCCACACAGTCTGGTAGCTTAGCCGGCGCTTAACGGACCCTCTGGTCCCAGAAGGACACAACAAAAACGTCCAGTTGCGTTCCTCTTTACTTCCATTTGAGTCTCAGCGTGGTTCAACATTTCCTCACCGCTGCAGCCAACGCTGCCCATGTCCGGAACAGGATTTAGTGCCAGCCTGTCTTGTACAAACTGACACATTTCACTTCCTTCTCTTGCTCTTACCAGATTAAAAGTCAGACGCTTGCCAGAGTCGCTGGGATTCATCCTCTAGGCAGCTGGGACGTGCTTTATTGAATCTGTGGGTGTTTTTAATCAGCATCACTTCCATGTTTGAACTGATGGCTGGGGACATACAACACTCCACTGGCATCAACATCTTATTTGGTTTGAATGGATATCAGACAATCAGGCATGAAATATTGACATAGCTCACCTCTGCAGGGAATTGGACGCGGACTTAATGGGGATGAAAGCTGAGTTTTGTTTACCTCCCTGCAGCCTGTTGACTGAAACGAAGGTAAAGTGCCTGAATCTAGATATTTTTATGAAAGAAATATTTCACGTTGGCAAGTCATATTCATATCTCTCCACCTGATTTCATTGTGCTTTCTTCTGCTGCAGGGCTTCCACCAATCGAGGCGAACCTCCACTTTCCTGACATTGGACAGAGTTCCTCCCGCCGTCAGTCTCTCCAGCCACGCTGAGGACGCCGCCGCTCGTCCTGTGCTACCTGTCTGCTCGCTAACCTCGTCAAAGTCGTCCAGGTTCTCCGCTCCAGAAAGAGCGGCGCCTGCAGTCTGCCACGCTAGTGCTTCTTCTTCTTGGCTTGCCCGATCTCACCAGAGGCGACCCAGAGGACGGGCCTGCCAAGCTGAGAGGGGCTGCCAGAATGTGACACTATTCATCGGTGTAAGAGTCATAGTTGTTCAGACGCTACTTAATTTTAGCTGCTCTGGCAACATCCTGCCGTTTAGAACAGAAGAGATCCAAACGCAGAGCACATCATCAATACATAATTGATTAGCGCAGAGTCGGTCCGGGTTGGGTTCGCCTTTGGTTATTAGCCTGTTGTTGTTTCCAAACGATGCTGTAGAATATATTTGTTCCATTTTGGCTCATTAAGGTCCACAGTGAAATTGGACAAACGCAGCCGTTTCAGGCACATTTAGCCTTTAAGCGAGTGATGTCTTTGTCTCATTTCTCCAACAGATTGAATGTGCTTAGTTTTCCTCCTCCGTGAGGGTTCGGGTTACTAACTGCTGCTGTCTTCCAGTAATCGTACTTTTACTAACATAGTTCCTCAGCATTTATTCTACATCCTAATTATTGTATGTAAATGTATTTGTGTCGGATGCTTGAATGTTGCTGCGTCTGAGTTTCCCCTCAGAGATAAATAGATGTCAGTTCTTCCACCACGTCTGGGAGTAACGGACGTGTTTATATCCATAATGCAGAGAGCAGCTTAAGGATTCATGCATCGCCGTGTTTTCGTCCACCTGATCAATGTAGGTCCAGCTTTCAGACTCGTCCGGCTGCAACACAGCTGAGCAGTGTCAGATCTGCTGCTCTTTCCAATCAAGCCACTGGATTATGTGTCTCCCTCAAGGACACGGTGCAGATGGACACACGCTGGCGTTTGTGTGTTTGACCTTTGAGTGATGCGACGTCTACGCCCCTGCCTTGTGTTTAAACGCCGTGCAGCGCGACATCACCCCAAACAGGAGATCAACGCTCACGTGAGCTAAACGGCTGCTAAAGGTTCCCACAAAGCAACATGAAACGACGGGGAAGTGAAAAGGTCACATCTACGGGACAGGGTGAAAAATGATGCTGACGAAACGTGATGATATATGACACGAGTGGGTAATACTGGGTGGGTGTAATTAATATCACGCTGCCGACAGAATAACTGCAAATGAGAAAAATATTATTACTGACGCGATTCATCTCATAATAGAAAAAAGTTTAGTTTAGTTTTCTAAAGAAGTGTTTAATGGACTGAGGTTGATGACATCAGACTTTCAGAAACCGTGTTAACAGCTTCATTCGGGTGTTTGCGCTGCGTTTGGGGGGAAAACCTTCACCTTCGTGTTTGTGACAGAACCATCCTGTATGGAGGCACGAGACAAACACGTGACTGAAGGATCATCTGCATGTGTGAACCTTCGCCTGGATGGAGCTTGCTGAGTCTGGATCGATGGTTCCGGCTGCAGACAACAGCTGGCAACCACTAAACCCACCCAGTCCCAGTAAAGCACCAGCTTTCTGACGACGCACGTGTCTTCCGCCATCCTTTAATGACTTGAGCTCCAGCCTGTGACTCAGACTTGTGTGTGAATGTGACAAATGGTTTGGGCACATTACTGCCAGTGAGTCTGAGCTCTGACACCTTCTTATTAGCAAAGCGTGGTGTCAAAATTACTCAGGCAACAGTAGCAGCTTCCTGTTTTAGCAGCACTAATTTTTGCTGGATAAAAATGTCAAGCAGCAGGTCAGAGCGTCTGTCGCTGACTCGCAGCAGCGTAAATCCATGACCGGCCAGAACCAAACTGTTCTGGGGTCTGTTTGCTCACTGGCGTAAACGCGGCACTGCAGCGTCCGGAGCTATTTATGAGGTGAACAGTCACGGTGCCGAGCGCTAGACGTCATCTAACCCGGCCAGTTCCCAGGGCAGCGTGGCGGCACCAACCCCACATCCAGCTCAGAATCAGCTTCCTCAGCAAGTTATTATTTCAAAAATACAATAAGAGCCAGTCTATAACACGGAGGAAAATATATATAGAATGATGAAGATGAAGCCTCCAGATAGAGAAGACGGAAACGTCTTCTGCCATGTGAGGCTTTCATCATTTTAGTTTATGGTGTTGGGAGCAATACTTTTTTTTTTTTTACCAATATTGCACAGCTTCAATTTGAATCAACTCAGTCTCTCTGCAGATCAGAAGCAGCATCAGCTGATGTGAATGAAAGAGGCGAGATCAGAAGGACTGGTGACAACTAAGAGCAGGGAAATGAAAGTCGCGGGACACTGGAGGAGTTTCTGTAAATGAGCTGCTGTGGAGCCGATCTCGCCGGCGGCCGTCCGTCCTGCTGCGGCAGCCGCTGTGACCTCGCTGCGAACCAGGCTGCAGACGCTTCATTGTTGTGTTTGAGCAGCAACGAGCCTCCAGAGTCTCAGGGCGTTGTCACATCTCCAGCTCCTTGTTTGGGATTTAACAAACGCTGGACGCGCGTCTCGTCATTTTTATCACGCACATGGTTCACACAGCGTCATGTGATGTGATGCAACTCTCCACCCGTCAAGAACATTAATGTTAAGTGAACAAGCAGAAAGCCACCGAAAACGCTGCTGAATATACTTCAGAAAAATATGACATTTCCTGTGCTGTACAACCACAACTTGAAGAGCACGGAACATACTGCAGCATGTGGCTTGTTGGTGTGGGTGGAACCAGGTTTCCAGACATATTTGATATTGTATCCAAAACCCAAAGTCAATTCATCATAACGTGATGTTTGTGAATATAAAGGAGCAAATGTCGAAGGCCGATATTGAAGACACGCGGATTATATTGAAATAAACAATATTCAGCCGAGTTCCTCTAGACCGGCTGGTGAAAGACACTGAACGGGACCAGATAAGGCGGATTCTCTCTCAGCGTGTCGGCCGATAACATACAATCCTTCCCGCAGCTTAACGCACATCGTTTACAGAACAAATTGATTCGGCTCCTCGTGCTGACGCAGAAAAGGCTGTTTGTGTTACTTTCACTTTACCTGGACCAGAGATTCATGGTTTTCCCGTTCGGCGAACAAGAGGAGTCCAATCATTTAACTGGATTTCGTTTGTATGGCTGCTCTGTGTGCTTTCATACGACGGTAATTTACTGTCTCTTTGATATGTTGAGCTGTTTATGTGAAGGAGATGGAAAAAAACTGAAGATCACAGCCTCTTTCCAATACTGTCATTGATCGGCCCAGTCGCAGATTCGCGCTGAAATCGTCTCTGATTGCTTCTAAATGTGAGCGCGTTTCATTTCCCTTAAAGTTGTTGATCTGTGCAATTGGTGAGCTCGCAATCCACAAACCACATAATCGCTGCTGACACATACGACTGGAAATAGTGCAATAACTGAACTAAAGTAGGCGAAAGGAGTCAAAGCCGCTCGGTGTTTGATGTTCATAAGCACCTAATCGCTGTGTTACAGAAACACGGTATCTAAGCAACCGACACAAAAAACAAAACAATGCCAGTAGTGTTAGTGTGGTTTCGACAGGCAGAATGTGAGAATATGTTCCAGGTTAATTATGTTCGGGCTGCAGATTAATGTAAGGACTTAGCCGCTGCGCTTTAAAGCTGCGCTGATTTCGGTGAAAACAGTGTTAATATGGTGCGAGTTCAACTCAAAGCGAGCGACGCAACAGGAGGAGGGAGCCAAATGTCCCATCATGCAACAGGTTGACATGAACAGTTCTACGGTTACACCGGTCCTTCAAAGTCTTTGCATGTTTGACCTGGAGTAAGTGGCCAAAGAAGCAAAATGGAAAACACCAGAGCTGAATGCTGTTTATTAGTCAGTATTAAAGCTCAGCCCAGCCAACGGTTCCAGCGTCAACAGTCGGCGACAGTCTTCCACATTAACGGAGTTAATATATTCAGCGCACGCGGGGAACGTGCAGGACGAATGTGTTTTTGAATCTGACAAATGGCAGTCATTTGCCCGGGGGCATGATCGCTCACAATTGCCAGTTCAGAAAACTTTGCACGGGCATTGACAAAGGACAATTGGGCTATCAGGTACGCTGCCTGACAGCAATATACCTCAACCTGGCTGCATGCAACTTTAATGCCCCTGTCTGCATGACAAAGGAAAAATGCATGTGCGGAGGAGCGATCTGCACTAAGGCAACCGACGCCTTGGTAAACAAGCTCACAGCTTTTCTATACGTCGAAGAAACAACTAAAAACTCAACTTAGCATTGATTTGGGGGTTACTGCATTAATTGGCGAACAGTGGGCCTACAGAGGCTCCGTTCTCCGCTCAACGCGCTGCGTTATGGGGCCGCGTGGGCTTCAATCTTAAGGTTTCGTCACTTTGCGTGGGCAGAAAATGTAACGACGACACGGACAAACCACCAGAGCGTCAATTAGACGCCGAGACAATAACAGCAGATGTTTGCGTATGTGAAAATGTGCTTAGATCTCGAAGAGACAATCAATGCACGAGACCTTGCCACCGCCACCGCGGTCCCGTTTCTGAACGCTCCCCCTAGACGCCCGGGGTCGTCCGTGGCTCTGACAGGCCCGCGAGCTATATGGCAGCTGTCAGTCTTGATGTAGACACTTGCAGGAGCCCCAGCTGGTCAGCTCACCCTTATTTACGGGATGAAATTGAGCTGCCTCCCACTCACCTGTTTCCCTTCCTCCTCCTGTTACTATTTAATGTGATTGGATAGATTCAATAATGGAATATGATGTATTATTTATCAAGTTGAGTTAGACGTGACTTATGGAGTGGAGGTTGTCTGGCCACTGATTTGCTTGACTTTTTATTCTTTTTAAGGCTTTTAATTTCAAATAGGCGACGTGGTTTTAAGGTCGCCTCGACGTGTCACCTTAAAAACTCGGAGGCTCTCGGGTTATTCTGGCTCGTACGACTGTCTACAGCTCCGTCTCGCCTCCGGCCGTTGAAGTGGGAGGCAATTATAAAAACAAAAAAAGAAAGAGGAGAAACTGAGCCTCGTGAGAGCAAAGAAAATGACACAGCTATCGGCTCGATGATATTGATGTAGAAAAAAAAACACTGGAGACATTTTAATGAAATTACTGAAAAACAGGCATCGCATGGGAACCTTTAACCAATTTCCTGATGAAACTAACCAGCAGGATTGTCACAGCACATATATTTATATATTCCTGTACAGCTTGTGTCTAACATAGTTTTTTTCTCCAAAAACTAATTATTTTCATGAGCAACAATAATCCTTTGGATCATATACTTATGATTCAACACTAGACGTTAAGCTCTGCAGGTAAATATGAGCTGAAACGAGACCGTGTGTGTTTGAGGACGTAATTCATAAAGACGACAGACGAAGGCCCGGGCTGTGCTTGATTCCACCATACGCTCTGTTTATTCACCGTGTGAGGATTCTCCTCGTCTGAATTCTGTTTAGTAGCCTTTGCTAGTGGGTGGACACCGCTCTGCTCCTGTGTCTGAGTAAGTTCACTCGTATCCGGTGGCGACTGGCCCTTCGTGGAGTCAAGTGGAAGTGAGCGTGCTCAGAACGGACCTTTACGCTCGGAGGCGCAGCGCCGGTCCGTTCGCTAAAGGTTGCCAACGACTAGTCCGACACATCTCGGTTTGTTTCCCGGGGACAAGACGCCAGAGTTATTTGACGTCTTATTAGGTCTGAGGATGTGTTTAAAGCTCGGCTAATTAAATGGGCTTTCGAGCAGCATGTGACCGCTGTGCATTGTGCATTGATGTGTCTGGGAACAAGCTGACAAATATTCAATTCTTGAATGTCTGAATGTTTTTTTTTACTTTCTGGTCAATGGTTGATTCTTTAGTCTGCTTGTTTTTGACTTACAATAGCGTGATGAGCAACAATATGACACATGAGCGTTTGCGCAGATCCATTCACAACAGCTGCGTCGCTTCCGAACTTCACTCACATAACTAACGACGGCTGTAAAGGTCACGTTGTAGATTAATTTGAGAGACAGCCAGTAACAGGCAGGCGAACGTGAATGATGTTAGGCCACCGCTCATCTCCGTGACAAACAATTATCCCACTGAGACCTTTAAGAAACAAACAACTTTAAGGAGTTGGAGTCTTTAAAAACTCATAATCATCCTATCGTTTTGCTAAAGGCGTTACTTCAAGTGCTCATTACGTTTAAGTTCATTTAAAGGTCATAGTACACACAATAGATTACAATAAAGCAGAGTACCCTTACTTAAAACATACAAGAGAGACCAAAGCATCTGGGTAATGTGAGCATGAGGAAATGCTCGCAGCAGAGGCTACGAAAAGGTCACCTTGACAGAAAAGATTTGGAAAATGACAGAAATGTCAGGAGACCTTTTTTATTAAAATGCCAATATTTTGCTGTATCAGTCTAAGCAGGTCATCAAGATAAGACCTTTCTACTGTTTTGCCTTTCTGTCAGATTCTGGCATTTCCTCCTCGTGGAATCACGTCGGCTAATTTCATTCCCACAAGCGGAAACATCGCCTTTCACACACCTTATATTTACATCCTTCTGTGAAGTGCATTTCAATTACCGTCCCACTCCCTCGAGGTCCGTTGCATGTGTCTTGTAGAGGCACTAATTGGTTCCCAAATCTTAAACTAAAACCAGGCAGAATCTCGTGAGGGATACGTCAAATTGGATATTTTGTAGTGAGATGTGTTTTTCTCACATTCAAACTGATCCCATCCAAACTATCCACACACCCAACAGAATGACTCGCTGAAGGTTTAATGTCATTTCCTGGTGCCATGAGCGGTTCTGTTTACCAAATGAGATATTCATGCATTTTATTTCCTAGCATATACATTGTGAATTTGATGGAATACGTGTCAAATCGCTCTCTGACATCTGCTCATATTCATCAGCCTCTAAGTCCCTGCATTGGTTCCTTCATTAGGGAGGTGACACAGAACTCCATCAGGACCTGATATCCCCCCAGCACCTGAGCTAAATTGGATTTTGAATAAATGTCAGGGAGAGTTTTACATTAATATCGGTGAGCACAATTTTGAGTTGAGTATCAGGTTGAAGGCAGAAAGGCTCCGTTTGTGTCACAGCAGGTCTCTCAAGCTTCGTTTACCGCGTCAGAAAGTAGAAGTTGTGGCTGTAATATAAGCTATGGCTGCAAAGTGGCCTTTTACTCATGACACATACAGTTAAGAGCTTCTTAAAAAACGCTGCGATCGCCAAAGTAAAGCAGATTTACATAAAACACACGGACTGTGTTATTGCGTCATTATAGGAAGCTACAGATAAACCAGAAGTGTGGTTGTGTCATAATCAACACGACTATTCCCCAGAGTGGAAGCCGTGATTCTATGTTTGCAAATGAGCAGTGTGGCGAAGCTGTGTTTGGACAAGACGACGACGTCTGTGACGAGAGGTGAGGCTGGTACCTGCAGAGGAAGGTGGAGTGGAAGCAGACTTCTGCACTTCTGACGGCGCAATGAAACGGAGGAATTACGTGGACACGGTGAAGAAATGAGCCGGGAAGCCGCAGAACGGCCTGAAGAAGAGCAGCTGAAGGAGTTGAAGCCACGTTCTGGAGCCTGAATCCTGGTTTAATTAGGAATTTGTTGGCTGAACTACAAAGCAGGTTTACTCGAACAGCTCCTAATATTAACATGCATGTGAATCTGAGGTAAACTGATAAAAGGTTCGCTGAACTTACAGCAGCTCTGAGCCTCTAGAAAAGGTCTATTCACACTCAAATTCAACAGCAACAATGCTTTTAATGCTGAATACACAAATAAACACGGCTTCCGCTGGTCAAGGATTGGTCAAGGATTTCACGTTCCACTGAACAATGTCAGGCCAGGCGGAAAAAATAACCCAACAAAACAAACTTCTGATAATAGAAAGGAGAGAAAAAACTGCTGCTGCCTGCGTTGCCAGTGGAGACGGAACGAAGTAAAGAGCCGTGAGCGTCGAGCAGTCCGTCCACATTAAAACTGCTGCACAAAGTCGCACGTTTAGTGGAGGCTTGTAAATGAGCCGACACGCGCTGACGTGTGACCGAGTCCTCAGCAGATGTATCGTCTGCCGCGAGCTCGGCTGAAAGGTCAGTCCAATCACACGCCTTTCAATGGCTTCACCTCCTCAGCGTAGGTGTGGACATGGTCTGAATTACCTTTTGATGTTTCGGCTCCTCTGATCCGAGAGCAATTACTCTCCAAACCATCGAATGATTACAATGAATTAAAGCACAGTAAAGAATGGAAGTGGGGGGAATTAGGCTGGGATCAAACTAATTGCGCCTGTCACAGAGCTGTTTGAGAAAAGAACAAGACGACTGGAAATGGAAGGTGAACCGTAATGAATGAAACACGGATCCTCAGACCGACTCAGAATGACAGAGAACAACAAGTACTCAGAGACGCCCATAACCGCTGATGTGGTGTCTACTAATGTCCAGGTCGGTTCAGGACCAACGGCGTCTGCGGCCGTTTACGCTGTAAAAGCAAACGTAGCCTCATAGGATTCAGACAAACTGTAACATGGCTGAAATGATAAAAGCAAACGATCACATACAGATGACAAGCGTCACGTGTTGGTGTCCTTCACACTCTCTGAAACAGATACACTAACAGTAAGTTTGTTCAACTGGCTGGGTTAAATATCGATCCATCTAAATTTCCTTTTGCAATTTATTTTGAACAGTCGGGGAAATAATTGGCAGATTTGTTGAGAACGAAATCAAGCTGCTAGTAATCAGGCCCTTGCGAATCCTAACTGTGAGCAGGTTCATCAAGTCACAGTCCTGCTCTTCGCACGCCGGCCATCCATCCTCGTCAACTCGCCGCCACGGCAGCACTTCGTTACTTCAACACCTAATCCATCTGGCATTTATGTTTGTCATCCCCACATAATTGAACAAACAATCTTGCGATACATTATATAAGTGTCTTATCCAACAACGCGTCGTTTCTTATTAAAACTACAAACCTCCGCTGCTGCAGTGGAGAAACTTTATCTGCTGTTTGTTTCCAAACTGAAGCCGAGTCTGATGATCCACTTTTGCCACTTCAGAGTCTATATTCAGCGCGTTCATGTGTGTGTGAGCCGACTGTGACACCAACAGAGAATAAATCCTTTATGAGCAACCTTTTCCACATAATTGCACAAGCATCTGCACTGTAAACACACACTATCGACTATTGCAGCATGTGACATACAAACAAGAAACACTTTACCTGTGCGCAGTGTTCTATCTATATAGCTTTATAATGAAGACCAATTAAAGAGTACACACTGGAACCCGGCTTGGCAGAGGCACGATGAACACATTCTGACATGCCTCATAGCACCGGGATAATTAGGTGAGCTGGATGCAAGAAAAGGGCTGCACACGTTGGGCTGCGGGGAAGGAATTGGCACCGACCTTTTGGAAGTATGTATGAGATTGGCAAGAGTCACTGGAGAAAATGTTTCCCACAGGGCAAAATAGCTACAGGCACCTGAAGCCAACGACAAGACACCTCTCAAAAGGAAAAGGTAATACTACAGAAGGTCCCGTCGGCCGTGTTGGCAGAGGCTCGTACGCTGAGTGGGATTGTCGCCGGGGGTTAAACGTAGCCACTTCATATTCATCCATAGTTAAAGGTACAAACACACGCGGGGCGGTGAAATTAGTCAATTAGGTTCTAAGCAAACAAATTCAACAGCACGAGCCTCATTATAATCAATAGCGATCAATAGCAACAAGCCATAAAATCCAAACAGGGTCCAGGATGATGTGGAGCAAAGAGAATCTAAGTGTGTCACCAAAGCCCAACGATGTGGCACTGACTCACATAATAATGGATCAGTTCTATGCAAAGGAAACATTCTATTGATTTCAGTCCGTCTACGAGGCAGCGGCCTCCCTTTGCCCAGACGTCTCGTTTGGTACAGGTACACAAACGCAGCAGTTTTTATTCAAGGGCATCAACAGGCCACGCACAGCAGAAAATGTGCACAAACCCGTGTTAAAAACCGCCGCCGGTGTTAGTTTTACGCTTTCATAAATGTAGGGATCCACCGCTAGAGACCCAGCGATCAGATCCGTGCGGGTGTTAGAGGACGAGGTGGAAATAAGCAAATAAAACTGATGAAAAGGAGGAAGCAAAGTCTTCCCGCGACCTCCCAGCGCATGACGGCGCCGCGTGGCAGGGGCCGTAAGATGGATGACACAGTATTTCATCACACACCAAACGTGACCCTTTATTATATGCCTTTTTCCGTATTAAATTTCAAATTACATCCTGCTAATTTGTGGATGGAGCATATTAAATGAAACCTTCAAAGCATGAAGTGTAGAGGCTGAGACCAAGAGATATCACAGTATTCAATTTGGGGAACCAGCGGCCTGTCGGAAACGTGCAGTTGTGTTTTCTCGACACATTATCAGTCACTAAACTGAAAGAAAGACCAGCTGACTAGTTTGAGGATTGATCCACTTCTTAGCCGAAGTCATTTCCAGTAACACTGTGGTGGTAACATGGATTATTTTAAGCTGCTACCTTTGCTTCATTTTTACGCTCCTGAAGTGGTGGGAGAACAGTTATTCTGTAAATTAATCATCCTTAATATGCGATGACATTCAGAAAAGGTCCTTTGGCTTGAAATATATTTGCAATTATTAGCATTTCCCATGACGTGAAATTTGTTATCACCATTAAGCTGTTTGTAAATGAGGCCCAGCTGGTTGACCGTGCTGCCTTAACGCCTGAGGTTTTTAATTAATGAGGACCTGTTGTACATTAAGTAACATTGTGGGTTATCGCATTATGTTTTAGATATTTAATGTTTGCTGCAGCTTTGGAATCACCCAAGGAGAAAAAAAAACACCAGTGGAGAGCGACAAGCACTTTGTCAAGCGCTCTCCTCCCCCTGCGGTCAGGGTTGTCTGTTTGCATCGCGGACTTGGCTCGAATAGTAAATGGCAGAGCTACTTGAAGCCAGTGAGCAGGGAGGAGGGATCGTACAGTAAATGTTAGATTCGGGATGGGACAAGCGCTGCTGCTGTCAGATAACGGCGAGCTGAAATTGTGGCATGCTAGCGATCCGCCGGGAATCGCCCGCACAACAGTAAGGTGGAAAAAAAAATGGAGGGAGCGAAGAGACAGCAGCCGGGCGACAAAAGACTCGACCAAATCATTTGATTAATAGAAATGCTTCAAAACAGCCATGTGCTCTGCATCAGGCGACGCCACCTTCAATCACTCTTCCTCACGCTGCCAGACGCCTCAAGAGACCAACGTGGCATCACAACGTCCGACCGCTCTGCGCCTGTGCACTGACCGGTTTGTTGAGCACGTGCACAAGTCTGGAGGAGTCTGGAGTCTCCCGGCCGAGCAGATGCCCTATTCTCGAGTAGTGGCAGTAAACATCAGCAGCATTATCAAAGGCCTCAGCTTGCCTCGCTCTCCATCAAGTCTCCACTCAGCTAATGCCTGCATCTGTAATGTCCCAGAGGCTGCCTTATCTCCCCCGGCCACTTGGATTCATTGCCAACCTCCAGTTCATGGCAAAGCTCTGATGTGAAGACAAGCTCGCTGCGTGCCAAGGTGGGCAGCAGAAAAAAGTAACCTCCCGCCACCAGTACTCATCCCTCCCACTCACAGCGTCCGCGGCGGCCGCTCGCCAGCACAGCCCGGCTGCGGGAGCGAATCTGAGTCTTCGCTAGATTAGCTCGCTTCTCTGTACAGAGCCGTGTGATGACGGAGGTGAGGGTGAGGTTCAGGACCAGAACATGGAGCCGGATGAACGACGCTAACTAAGCCTCATCTGTTATGTGCTCCACCAGCACGTCTCCTGTTACTGGAGGAGGCATCTTCAGAGGCGCAATGAAACACAGACGTCAACAGTCCATCGGACATTAACTACTGGAACGAGTCTGAGCAGCAGTGAAGCAAAATAAACAGACGAGACGAAGCACAAGCAGCAGCAAAGCTGTGTGGAGCCGTAGACTCACCGACAGCTGCGATGGACCCACTGGTGGTTTTACTGCTGGCTAGAAATGAGAAGGTGAATGTAAATGTCCACTAAACCGCGTCCACTGGTAAAACGCCATCGCTTTCATTTGTTTGCCAAATTCTGCCTTTGTAAATAAAAAAAGCTGCGATGGCTCCAGCAGCGATTCTGTAGCGTTTATGCTCAGCTATGTTCTCTGGCTGCAGGCTCCAAACCACAGCCTCTAAAATATACATGAATCTGGATATGTAGTGGATCTGACCGGAACTCCAGCAATCACATATTTAAGGGCACGAGAGCCGTGTGCTACTGACCTGACAGTCATAAGCAGAGCGTAGATTCATGTACCGTAGGACAAACAGCCCAGGAGCTCAACACATCTTAATCCTGCGGTTCCTCTAAGCGAGGTCAAGCGAGCGGCGCACGCGGGCGTAGGCCGGTTCTGCAGCGCGTCGCGCTCCGGTGCGACTTCTGCTTTATTAGACGAGATATTGTTGAAGCATTATTAACGCCGGGCCGTTGCATGCATAAGTAAAAAGACAGATTGACAGCGAAGGGGGGGAGAGAGTGAGAGCGGATGCCAACGCACCCTCTGCTTTAAACTGCCCGTCTGAAATTCAAAATCAATGAGCAATTATTGACTAGCATATGAGATGAATGTCATTCAGCATCCAGTCCGGTGGTCTTTGATAGCTACAGGGTTCCATTACTTATTCATACGCTTTCATGAATACAGTCATCTGCGCCGCCACAGAAGTTTCTGGAAAGAGTCACCGCTCGTCACAACAGGCTTTAATCAGCATCACACCTACGTGTGCTTCCTGATGCTGGAGATTACTGAAAGAATATTTCAAAGTGGGCAAATCACTGTCATCTTGATTCGCCGTCCTGTTTAATTAACATTACAGCCTCCTGTGCTCGGAATGTCAGATCCAACTAGCTTCATGTTGGCGTGTGGATGCAGATTAAAAAACAGGCTCTGGCGAGGTTACGAGTTAACAAGGAGCACGGTCAGGCATGTAAAACAGCACAGGAGGCCCGATCAAACACGCCGTGATTGGCCTCCATCCTCTGAACCATTACCTTTAAAACACGGTGATGGATGCTGCAGTCAGATCCTTCACAGCTCTATTTGAGTGAAGGCTACGTGGGAGGACGCAGGGCGGAAGAAAAGTGGACAGACAGCCAAAACACACTGAATTATGTACACGCACATCCAAGTGAACCTTGAGGTGTCAGTTTCAGTCAAGCCACAGATGGTCAAGCCTCTTGTTTTCAGACGCCTTCAGTTTAACGACCTTTCATTGCAGCACGGCTTGAAGAGAGGACGCTAATATCGCTTCAACTCCTCCAATGCGCCGTGAACACGGTCAAATACCACGAGGGTCCAGCGTTTTCAAAAATCAGTTTAATGGTACAACAGAGGAGGCACCGGAGCTAAATTCACATACTAGATCATGAAAACCCTCTGGTTGTTCTCACACAGATGAGGATTGACCCGGTGCACAGGGTTTTCACGACGGCACCACCAGAAGCTCAGTTTGCCTTTTCTGCCCAGCAACGCAGTAGGACAGTCTGCTAAGTGCTGTCCAGCAGAACCAAGCGCCGACGCGCTGCTGAATAATGCGTCTAATGAATCCACGCGCTTGAGCCTAACTCAATCACTGCATCTCGGCCTCCTGTCCTGTGTGTTGGGCCACCGTCAGCCGTCGCTCCCTCTGGGCACAACCACGCAGCTTCTCAGTGAGTTAAATGAAACCAGGCAGCGCCTTACACCTAAAGAAGCTGACACTTGGCTATGGGGAGGTATCGCTGTACCTACAGCAGGTGTTTCTCCAGCTTTTGACGAGCTACAGCTGAAGAAAATTATTAATTATATGCAATTATGCTTTGCGAAAATACAATTACATGTCTTGCATCAGGACTAATACTCACACCTCTATGATCTGAAGAAAGAGGAATAACTTCCACATTATTACACATTTCTAAAAAAGCCATTCAGGCTCCTTTAATGCTGCTCATTAAATGCTATTATAAGGTGCCAGCAAAGGAGCAGAGCGGGCAAAAAGCCTTTTCCAGACAGTACCGCTCCTTGTTGATACGAGTCAGGAAAAGCTGACTGCAAATAATACATTTAATACTCGGTTACACACTAAGCACAAGCTCCACATAATATTTATCTGCTGGTAAGTTCTCTGTGCGACACCAGGAACACGAGGTTCAACAGCCCAAAATGTTCGGGTTCAACACATCCAACAAGTCGCGACGATCTCATAATATTAATTACGCCGCCGGAATGAAGACTTGACATTCTACGCTGCCCTTTGGATTCAGTAAATGCATCATCCTCAGATACAACAAGTCAGAAAATGTATCAATAACACATCCGTCTGAATTTGAGCTGCCTGATGTAGCAGAAATTCATCAAAGTCAGCAAACAAGAGGCGACACAGACGGTTTTTCAAATTGCCAAGGATCTGTTCAATGAGCCATTCGCACCAGTGATTTATTCTCTCATTTTTCAACCAAATGTACAGTTTGTAAAAGCTCCAGCATCTTCAGCCGAGCGTCCAGATAAGGTGGAGCCGTACAGTGAATGGAGACAGAGCCGACGTGATGAAGTGCGCGCTTCTTATCGCCGCAACCACTTTCACAACAGCTTTACTGAGGAATTAGCAAAGACACAGGAGGATGTTACTGCAGGGGGTAAATGAATAATGCGAACAGAATGTAATAAAGAAAAATCCCTTTCACAATGAAAAAACTTGTTAATGCGAAGAAAAATATAAAATGACAAAGCCATGAGCAGATGTAAAGGTCAGCGCAATTACGTTTGAGAAACTCCTCTAATGTTTTCACACGTCTGGTCTTAAAAAGGACACGAGATCGTTGAAGTGACCGTGTGGCTTTACTGAGATGTGACACATCCCGAGCGTCCGCTTCCTGAATGGCCGCCCATTAAGAACACAAACAGAGCCGCAGCGCGTCTCTCTAAAAGTCCGCGCTAATGGTTTTTGCCGCGTGTCTTTGTGCGGTAAAAAAAAGACGCCCCCAGCACACAATGCAGACGCGTGCGCTCACTTCACAGCCAGGCTTTTAATCAGCGTTATGGATAGTTTTAATTTGCCAATGCTTAATATTCTCGTCCCCATTACACTCACATAGTGTTTAAGCTGCAAAATTGAATTTTGAAAATGAATCACTGCACCGGCACCATGCACCACTGGCACAGATAATTCAAGCCGAGGGATAACGTGGCTTCTTCTCGCTGCAGGATGGATCGGCTGCTGGAGAAAAGAGTTCGGACATTATGATGACTGAGACCTGAGCTTCTCTCCCATAAATAGAACCGTGAGGCTTTATGTAGAGGATTAATGTGCGTTGACGAAGCAAAGTGATGGCAGTTGTGTTAAAGAGAGCAAAGAGAAGCAACTCAATCACGCGCTGAGCAACTGGCCCGTTACGTACGAGAACATTCAAGCAGCTTCTGTCCATTATTGCTAATTATTTTAAAGGAAGGTAGACGTAGCGCTGCGTTTAGTCCTTGGGTGTCGCTCCCATTTCTGTGAAGACAATATTATAAGGATGAATTATAGCCATCAGACGCACAAACAGGCTCAGCCATCAAAGGTTTAGGTCGCTTTGACCTGAACTATTACAACTGTTATGAACCTGGAGGAAATTTCTTCAGGTTGGGGACAAATGTCTACTTGGACTCGAAGACCGAGGTCAGTGTGATCTCATGGACGTCACTCAGGTTTGTGTAAACAGCAGGTCTCTGAATCACCTGAAGGGAGATTAGTGACTCCAGCAGGTGGAGTAACTCGAGGGAGTCCATGAGAAGTGAACACAGCTATTCATACTGTTCCATGTCTTTATGGCCCGGCTGACCGAGCTCAAAAACCCTCACAGACACCGTGTGCTGCCCAGAATGTGTGGTGTACTGGTAATTGCACAAATAATTTCAAGCACTAGGCCACGGTGTACCGACATGCAATGATGAAGGCAAACATCAGCACCGGGGACGACAACCACCGAGCGAAGGCTTTGGCGTGTTTGGCCAGATGATCCGACAACAGATGGAGACAACACTGCAGTGTTCCAGCCCTTCATTAGAAAAGCTGTCAGCAGATGCCTCTCTACCTGGTATGTACGTTGAGACTTGGCACATACGGCTCCTGGTTGCATGTCACCTTTGAAAAATTAAAGCCCCTCTCTCGTGTGCTCGCTCACCGTCATTTAATTAGCAGTGACACGAGCACATTACTCACTCACGTCCACATCCAACGTCGCCATCGTTAGTAGCAGCAAAATGTCAGAGGAGCCAAATATCTGTGCAGGTGAAACCAACGGCCATTATTTACTACTTCATTCATTCATTCATTCATTGACCAGGCAGCACCAGGAGCTGCTACCAGAGAGGAGATGTCTGAATCCCCTGCATTTTAAGATCTGACTTCACCCAAAAGAGATTCACAGAGTTAATCCAGCACTGAATTGCTGGAATTTCCAAACATGCATAATAATAAGCCAACGGATGGAACATCATGTAGGTAAACAGGTGGCGTCTATAAATAGGACGTTAAGACAATGTACTCCCACGTACGGGAGCCTGTGGAAGAAGATCAGGTGCAGGGACGGCTCTGTTTTCCCCAGTAATCTAACCCGATTCAATGAAAGGCTAATAGATGGCGTCCGATTTGCATATAAATTATTGTAAAGTCTCTGGTGATCTATGATTCTCAATCTGATTTGGTGGCGATGGAGCAGCAGGGGAGGAGCTGGAAGTGCAGAGGTGGGGGGGGGGGGTCTGAGGAAGATGGAGCGAAGCAGGGAGAGCCGCTTTGGCAGCTGGATCCTGTATCCGACTCAATCATTCACTGGATTTCGGAGTTCCACCTCCTCACAGGAGCGGGCCGACTATTCTGCCGTCTCCTTTTCTTGGCTTGACTCTCAATCAGCAGCTGTAAAATTGGGTTAGGTGCAGAAGGTGACCTGTGCTGGCCTTGAAAGCATGAGTCATATCCGCGAGGTCTGTTCAGCGCCGGGCAGGATGCAAGTGAGTTGTCAGACGTCAGAAAAACGAAGAATCACCAAGAATCACTTAATGGTAGGAAGCACCCGAATTCAAAGTCTATGCTAGTGCTGTACTTCATATTTAGGAATGAGCAGCATTCTTTACATCAGTAGTTACCATGTCCAACTCATTTTTAGATAAGTAATTAGATCCATCTAAAACATTAACATTTAATTTTCTGGGAAAACAAGTAATACGAGCTATAATGGAGGCAATCCAGTGGAAGTGATGAGGAAGATTGTGGGCCAGTCGCGGTAATCGACTCGGAGACCTCGGGTTGTTCACTGGAGAACTGGAGGCACCAGGAGAAGGAAGTGGAAATGATAATGATGATGTTTATGCAAACGAGGCAGAGGTCCACTCCGCGCTTAACTATGTTTATTTATGCGGCATCAACTGCTCACACGTCCCAGCTTCAATCCAAATATTATGCTGCTGCTGTTTTGTCGTAGGCCTCATTTAAAGTCGGGCCTTTCACGTGTTTGCCATAACTATACAGAAGATGGCACACAGCCGACGTACAAGAAAAAAAACCCAAACCAAAACGAGATGTCGACAGGCTGAGGCGGCGTCTACCGCAGCAGAGGAACAGGTTAAACGCAGCGAGCGGACGCGGCCTCCTGCAGCAGCCAAGTGTAAATATGTGGAATCAGTGGACGCGCCGCTGCATCTATGAAGTCATGACACAAAGCCATATTTTAACTTTATTACTGTAGTCTGGTCTGGATCCAAGCAACTCAACACAGATCCAAACACTAATGAATCCAGACGGCCATCTATCTCTGCGAGGAACGGCCGTAACATCCCAAAAGTGCCGGTCAGCTCATTTCTGAAATGATGCACTGCTAATGGCGCGCGCGTAATGGCTTTCTCCACTGTGTCCATTCATTCCAGCCATCACTCCAACACGGCGCGAGGCCGTCGATTTCCTGTTAGCGGCGCCTCGTTTATGTTTATTTAAATGTTGGGGATCGTTCAGCGAAGGCTTGCGTGAGCGGAGGACGCTGGCGGCGCACGGCTTTCATTAACACGAGTCTGTAACCAAATCAATTACTGCCGAGTGCGACCACAGTGGCAGGGTGAACTACACGGAGCCTTCTAACGAGGAGAGTTTAAATTGAGGGTGATCGACGTCTGACACGTTCACATTGAAAATAGCTTCAGAAAACTTTATCATATAATAATGGATAATTAATGCTGTGATTTTCTTCTTCTCTTTGCTTAAAGTTAACTAAACGCTCCTCCCTCCCCCCTCAGCGTGAGCCGATCTGTTATTTTTGTCCGTGCGCTCTCCAGGCCATTAATTTATGCAATTTATTTTCTAACGAGTCAATTAGATTTAGATTACAAAAGGCCTGGAAAGTTTAATTAATCTAAAATGGATAATTGCCCCACATCATTTGAGACTTTCCTCACTGTACTTGACGTGCTCAGACGTCACGATGCCAACAAGCAGCTGCTATAAATACGCGCTGTCCTCACCTATGATGGACGGCTCAGCGTCTTGTGCCGAGTTTGTGTATCCATCTCGGAAAACACTGGAACTTTCATTTAAGTAATGTAATAGAAAATTACTGCGACTTGTTTATCGTGTTCTCTTGAGCTCAGCAGGACGTGCTGTACGTGATAAGAAGTGTCATTTCTGCAACATGCAGCACCTTGAACTTTCCTTGTGCGAACAACAGCTGGGAAACAACCACAGGTGTTTCGCTCTACTACACGTTGTGGGGTCTGCGATTGCTGTGCTCATCCTCTGACTCTTGAGTGAACTGGTACCTTCAAGCTTGAATAGAATAGACAAAGACAGCTTTGTGATTTCTTCATCAGTTCTATTGACAAAACACACAGCAGTAACATATTTAAACATAACTGTTTGTGTACAGCAATATTTAGAGACAAACCTCGGTTGAACAAGGCCTAATGGGCTGAAACTTCTTTACAGCGTTGATGACTATTTAGGGATTAGTGAGAGTTGAAGTTACTACATGTTGCCTGAGCGGAAACGCACAAAAGCCCAGTTCAAGGCCGACGGTGCTGAGCAGGAGTGAATATCTAATGTGTTCACCGAGACAAACCGCTCCCTGAATGAAACCGCTCTTCTCCTCACAGTGTTCACTGAGTTTGCAGACATTCAGTGACGTTCAGATTCTGGCCTCCTCACTACGGGTGAAGTATGTGTAAGCTTAACAATGCGACTCGTTCCAGTGAATTCTGCACGTTTTTACCGTTAAGGCCATCGGAGACGTCGTGTGAGGCTCTCAGGCTGCGTCTGCAGCATTTTTCCGCTTGGCATGTGCATTTGTTAAGAAGCTACGTTTCTGATGTCACGCTGCAGGTTTGCAGGGAACCAGATAAAGGTCGCGCTCGTCTCACGGGATCGTGTCACAATTAGCATGGCTGCAGTGACGCGGCGTCGCTTAGAGATTCATGCATGGAAACTGCGCCGGAGTCTCACTATTTGCTTTCTGTCAGCTCTCAGATAGCAGCATTATGTTGCTAACAAATGGAAATGGACAGCTCCTGCTGACTGCATTATTTTTTGACAGTTGCTCTTTAGATTATTGAAGTTTTCTTTGACAGGACACATACTGGTGGTCGGCAATCACTACCTCATTCTTGGGCCAATTTCCCTTCTAAATTCAATCCTCCGACAGGAAGCAGATACGTGCCGGCGAGATGGATGTTTTGACAGGGCCATCCTAATAAGTCATTACTAATCATCTTATTTTTGTTTACAAAACCCGAAGCTTCTTGATGCCGTTCAGTTTCCTCTCTTTAAATATATTTCTATCATATCACACGCTTTAATTGCCTTTATGTTCTTTCCTACGGTATTTTTTGTTAGCTGTCATAACAGCTTCTCCTGGTTCAAGCCAGGCTTATTTTCAGTGGGACATTAATTAAAGTCGAGATTCTTCCAACATAAAACCCAATAACAGATGCGCAGACATATTTTTATTTCTGATATCCTCATTTTTGAAGCGTGTCAAAACTAATTTAGAGGGAAATTTATTAAGCAAACTCTCTGCAGCGCAGCTCTGGTTGTGAGCAGAAGGGCTAATTTTAATGCAAATGCAGCGTCTGCACAAACATTTCATCTGTTTCTGCAGCTCTTTGACACCAACTTCTTGTTTGGGATGTCCTCAAAAATATGTCGCTCTCGATTAACAACCGGTCGGCAAATTAGACGAGAGAAGGAAAGAGCTGATTTGCGGAAGGGATAGTTTCTCTGGTCCCGTCAAGCACCAGACAGAAGTGACAAGCGATGAGTGATAAGGGCGATGGGAAACCGAACTCCTGCCCCTCATGTAAAATGACCACTCATCAATTATGCATCAACCTATATCTTATTTTTAGTTACTCCTGTGTGGAGTGTGACCTTTTGAATGGCGCTGAGCAAACAGACATTTATTATTCTATTCAATTTCCCTTCTAGTTTTCATATATTGTGTAATACTGGAGTAAAATAACACACGTGCTGCACATCTGTGCTGACAATGGGAGCGTTTAACACATAAAACATTTCCCACCTGTGACTCTTAAATCATCCATCACCCAGACGCTGAAAGAGCCGGAGCCCGACTTTGCCGACCTCTTGTTACCTGCAGCTGTAAATCTGCTGTGATGATAATGAGGCCTCATCAAAAGGCAAAGGCCCGCAGATCAGAGACGCACAATTAAATCGGCTGTAAAGTCATGTTGTGTTCAAGCGTGTGGGCATGTGTATAAAACAGGGAGACAGGGAGTCCAGCTCTAAGTCCACCTATTAAAAACTCGCCCGATCCTGTGCATTAAGGTCCAAACAGTAGCATCGTCTCTATAAACCCTGCTTTCATAGATTTATACCAGAGTTGTGCTACAATTCAGTTGATGGGACAGACGGTTTACCATCTCACAGCCACCAGTCACTGGGACAGTAAAAGCCACAAGGTCTGGATTTATCCCAGAATATTTAAAGCATAAAGAAAGTTAAACACATCGACATCTACAGGGAGGATATTATGCTGAACGGAGCCACGAGGATGGAGCAACGAATCGAAAGCATCTCAGGGTCAGGACTTGAGGAGCATCTGGAGAACAACTGGGTGCTGCCTGAAATTAGATAATTTGGCCAAGAGATCAGATATAAACAGAGAATGAGTGAATGTGCAATAAACAACAGAAGCAGCTGCTTCTGAGGAGGTTTGGCTACGCGGTCAGACAGAAATCAATAGCTGTGTTATTGTTATACAACGCTCCTACTCCGGCCCAGTAACAGCTGGGTTTGGCTGGTGCAGGTAACGGAAGGACAAGAAGTTTGTGATCCAACAGGAACGTCAACCGCAGGCAGAGCTGGTGTGTTTATCACTGGAGTGTTTATATGACAGGTCACCAGCTACTGGACGTAATTAAACCCTAACCACGACTCAGAGCTGACGTCAGAAACTGGACCTATGACTGAGACGACGGCTAGCACTGCATGCTAATGTTATACTTATACATGCCGGACAGTGATTAGACAAGGAGAAGCTTTAATTTATGGTCCTGCGTTGAAACACTCAGTGACCTCTGCTGTTGATTCGCGTCAACTGAGCTGAAGACAAAGTCAACTTTTACCCAAAGACGGTGCAGTAGGAGAGAAAGTACAACAATCATCGGTAAACACATTACGGCCGCGGATAATTCTGCTCACTAATGGGTGGAGACAGCTCGAATGAGGATAGATATGGCAATCAAGCCAGACTGACTCAGGATGATGGATGAGTGTCATTTTTCCCTCCTCAGCGGGTGAATCTACTTAAGGGTCAGCACAAGTCGCTGCCCCTTCGTGCTGCTAAACGGTAGCGGGAAGACGTCAGGGTCAGACAGGTATGAACTTAAAGAACAACCGACTATTACGTGATGATGCGGAAACGGCAACAAGTTGACTTGGTTGCATTATTCTCACAAAGGGAAACATCAGTGAGATGCGTTGGCTGTGCTGAGGTTCTGGCTTTGGCTCGGTCAACTAGGCCATCCAAGGTTACGCGTAATCAGCCACGGACGATGGATTAGAAGAACAACTCCACCACAATTCCTCCCATCAGTAGGCTTGTTCGGAGTCTTAGGCTGCGAGTCTGAGCTTATGGGATTACAGTCAGGGTTCAGTGGCAGCTAATCAGAAACGACCAACAGATACTTTTAATATCCCACTGTGCTTGTTAAAACATTGCCGGGAACTGCCACAGCGAACGTGGATTAAGTAGTGAGTGGTTTCAAGTTCCAAGACAATGCCTTCAAATAGGTTTTCATCTTTTCTTTCCAATCAAATATTTGGATTGTGTTTCATGAGATCAAGCTGACTGAAGTTCTGAAATATGATGTAAAAGCGGCGCAGGATAAAGACGGCGTTTAAATCACCGCCTTCAAACGCGGCGTCCTCTGACCCTGGGAAACAGCTGCGCCGAAGGGAGAAATAAGCAGAAACACTACGGCCCAGCTGCTCCGTGCCCTGAGACAAAGCAGCGACTTGCTTAGCGTGTGGGAAATTATAAGAGGAAAATACCACGACTCAGTCCATCAGCTTCTCTAACTACAACAGCGGCTAAAAGATTTGCATGAACTGCTCTGGGAGCAAAAGATAGAGGAAGCGCTTCACCTCAGGATCCCTAAAGGTCCTAACGCGCAGAGAGCTGTCCTGATGTCCTCCCCTCAGTATTTATGGGCATAGACTCAAACTGATTTCAGTTGAGGAGAACGTCCACTTCTTTCTAGATCTTGGACAGTGGACAGTGGCTCTCAGCAGACCAGGGGCCTGGTTTTCACCCTCTGATTTATTTATTTATCAAATTAAGCTCACTTGTCATAGTAATATAGATTTGTCTGCTGGAACTTGACGATGATGGTGATGATGACGGAGGTTTATTGCGTGCGCCTAATTAAATCATGTAAGCCAGGACTCCTGAGGGGCTGATTAGTTCGTTCGCTCGTTCAGTATAATTATACATACCTACACAGGAAAGGTCTGGTCTTGCTCCCTTATTATTCTCAGCACTTAAATATCTAGGAAAAAAAGTGCGGAATTGCTGTCAACGGTCACAGGAATTGTCTTTGCTCTCTATCCCAAAGGTCCGCGCTGAATTATTCAAAAGAGTTCTCTTGTACTTTCAGTCGGCATGGAGCTCACTGCAGTATAATTCAAACTGAAAGAGAGATTTACTGCACACTAAGGAGCTGTCCGCCAGTGCTCTCCAATAAAGAAACCGCCTCGTCCCCTGATCCGAACGTCCTGAAGGATTAATGAGTGACGTCCTCATTGTTGAGGAGGAAATCTGATCATATTGCTTCCTCAGACTGTAACAGTTCTCCTGTATGTATCTTTAGCATCCACCCGTTCTATTCTGAGTTTGGCTGCTTGTTTACATTTAGTCAAGGAATTTGCTAAGGCCGTCGACTACACTGGAACATAATTGGGTATGAATGTGTCCCTTTGCTTGGAAGCAGTGAGAAAGTCACGACATGAAAGACTGACTTGTTTTTCAGTGATGGAGGGAAGTTTCACGTCCGACTTTGGGTCATGTATAAACCATTAACCGGTGTCGTGGTGAATTCGCACAAGGAGGGACGGTGGAAAATCTGTTGTACGATTCCCAGCTTTTGATTTTCAGTCCTTCCACTTCAGTCTTGCACATATCGCTCAGACTCGAGCTGAACGGTGACCGTTGAAGACAACTGCTGTCAGAACGCTGCCAAAACAAACACAAACAAACTGTGTCTCCATCAATCACAGCACCAATAAATATCGATTTACAAGCAATAGTAGTATTTCAGTCCTGCCTCAGCGTCATGGCTGCTGGTTTGGTTTCTTCTGGTTTCCTCTGCTATCTACCTGTTCATCCGTTCGTCAGTAAAGATCTCTGTCAGCCAAGTAGTGGAAACTGACCATTAGTGGGTGTGCTATTCAATGGATGTGTGTGGTTCCAGGATCATCTTCTGCCGATCGTCTCAGTGTTAACGCGATCAGCAGCGATTCCTGTCGAGCAGCGGATGAACAACCGCCACAGATCCAACGCTGCGGATGATGATTATAATTAACATTGAGCCACTTGGCTCCGTTTAATGGATTTACATTCATTTCAGTCAATGTTGCACCTGTTGAAGGAACGTCTCCTCATTCTAAGCCAATGCACTTTGAATAGCACACACAGAGCTGTCTGACTCAGGTAAACAGTAAAAGATGTGTCACCTTAATCTAGTATTAGGTTCCATCCCATTCGTCTGGGCTGGTGCCACGTCTGGTTCCTTCACAATGAAACCTCGCAACACGATGTTTATCTAAATTGAATTACTAAAAACATGCAATTTACATCATTTTAGATATGAAAGCAAAGGATTTAAGCAATAAACCCACCGAGGGCACGGCTGATATATAGAAATGACCAGCGCTGACACTGTGACTACACTGGATTCACAGCCGCATGCAGCCGGAGCAAACGGCCTCAACCAGGACACAGGTCTGTTTGCTAAATGCGCCGCTCACCCGTCCCCTGTGGCTCAGCACTTCGCCCTGTGATGTGCAGTAAATTGAGGTTTAGAACACTTCACTGTGTTGCATCATCACTAACAAGTGCAGCGTCACATGACTGCAATTTCCACATCTGCTGTGACACTGACTGGTGCGACTCTAAGCAAACAGACTCAACGGTTCCACTGCAGAACAGGAGGCAGCTCTGCACTCAGACAACGGGACACTGTGGCCAGTATATGTAGAGCAGCACACAGGACACAGACTGACATTAGAATAGAGTTAGTCCCTGGTAGAGTTACAGGCTCTAAGTCTGAGTTAGAGGCTCTTAGTCTGAGTTAGAGGCTCTTAGTCTAAGTTGGAGGCTCTTAGTCTAAATTAGAGGCTCTTAGTCTGAGTTAGAGGCTCTTAGTTTAAGTTAGAGGCTCTTAGTCTAAGTTAGAGGCTCTTAGTCTAAATTAGAGGCTCTTAGTCTAAGTTAGAGGCTCTTAGTCTAAGTTGGAGGCTCTTAGTCTAAATTAGAGGCTCTTAGTCTGAGTTAGAGGCTCTTAGTTTAAGTTAGAGGCTCTTAGTCTAAGTTAGAGGCTCTTAGTCTAAATTAGAGGCTCTTAGTCTAAGTTAGAGGCTCTTAGTTTAAGTTAGAGGCTCTTAGTCTAAGTTAGAGGCTCTTAGTCTAAATTAGAGGCTCTTAGTCTAAATTAGAGGCTCTTAGTCTAAGTTGGAGGCTCTTAGTCTAAATTAGAGGCTCTTAGTCTGAGTTAGAGGCTCTTAGTTTAAGTTAGAGGCTCTTAGTCTAAGTTGGAGGCTCTTAGTCTAAGTTGGAGGCTCTTAGTCTAAGTTGGAGGCTCTTAGTCTAAGTTGGAGGCTCTTAGTCTAAGTTGGAGGCTCTTAGTCTAAATTGGAAGCTCTTAGTCTGAGTTAGAGGCTCTTAGTCTGAGTTAGAGGCTCTTAGTCTGAGTTAGAGGCTCTTAGTCTAAGTTGGAGGCTCTTAGTCTAAATTGGAAGCTCTTAGTCTGAGTTAGAGGCTCTTAGTCTGAGTTAGAGGCTCTTAGAGGTTGTTGAACTGTATTTAAGCGTATTTTTAACAGGCGTGTCAGTACATCGTGTACTGGCACATGTAGAACTTAGTATTAACACATGCAGCCGTTAGCTGATTATTGCCTGTGATTAGACTATTAGTGTGCATGTGGGTGCGCTGATTGCATCACTGCTCTATGGCTTGTACAGCGATGCCAACATGAATTGCTGACATCACGCTAATTAAACTTAGGCTCAGCTTCTCTGTTTCTGCTTCTCTGTGTGTATAATGATATGCTGCATTTAAGAGTGTGCTTCTCGTTGTCACCTTCACACCAGATGTAAATAACCGTCAGTCTGCCCCCCCCACGCTCTGCTGTGTTACATTTCTCCTTTTAATCAGGGATCTCAAGGGTTTCTTTTTTACTCCACATTATAATGAAATGAATACATTTTCTAAAATAACTTCTCCAGACTGTGCATCATTATGATGAACTGCGCTAACACACCAGGCATAATATCACCACCACATGGCCCCTGAGAATTAGCTCCTCTGTAATATAACCAGAAGAGAACGAAGTGAGACATGTAACACAGGCTTACACCCTTTACATCAAGAACACCTACTTGAGGAATACCCCTGAGCTGAGATGAGCTAAAGTAAATCCACCCAGCAGCCGCGGCCGCTGCCGCTCCCACCGGACCGTGTTGAAGCCACCTTTAAAGCAAAGGTACTTCCTGTCCTCAATCGCCAATTCATCCCCAGTGACACAGAAAGCAGAAATGCTCCGTCTGGGCTTTTGCTCACAATCAGGGCCTGATTACCGTTAAACACATCCATGAGCCACACGGCGCGTTACTTGTTGATCATTTCCATCCATTGTCATCAGAGCAGGTTATTTTTTAACCGTCTCCCCCTGTCTGGCATATTTTAGAGCTTCACAAGCAACAGTCAAAAATCCACAGCAGATTGAATGTATTTTTACACCTGAGCAGACACTGGAATCATCTTTTTTGCTTTGCTAGATAACAGCCAGCTACCACAACTAACAGCAAACCGTAGCAGAATCCAAAGCTGTCTCCGGCGTTGGCAGAAAAGCCACTGTGTGAGAACAATGCTGTTCGATACGTCATGATTTGATTTCTCTGAGTATGGCAAGTTTCAAAGGGAGAGACTAAGACAGAAAAGAATGTTGGCAGCCTGGAGCGGAGAAATGTGAAACCTCCTCCTTAATGGGGGAGGAAAGATCGACAGTTACTGTGTCACCACTTGTCAGAAAGAGGAGTGGAGGTATAGTGTGGAGCTTGAGTTGTTCTGAAAGTAGTTTTACATGGTTCCTTCCTGCTAGCGGTTGGAGGACTGCTTGGGGAAAGCGGAGGTTTGATAAAGGATGTCGACTGCTGGCCACAGCGGTTGATAAAGTGAGAGAACTGAGCTGCAGTGGGGTGTCACAAAAAATTAATTATTACTCAGCGGCACATTTTGTACATACAGTACATGTACTGGAAGGAGATTAGATTCCCTGTTCTTTTTGGTTTGGTTCCTTCTTTATGCTGGGAACCTAAAGAATCCCCTGCATCTCCGTGATCTTTTCAAAGTTAGCAGTTTACGTTAGTTTTATTTGTTAATGAGACATGTTTGACTCGAGAAAGAAAGAATCATCTATTTGTATTTAGTTTTGCACTTCAGACAAGTGAACGTGACTGGAAGCAATAAAAGAAATGTCTGTGGCATCTCCAGTCGTTGTAGTGGAAGTTAAAGACGAAGGCAACGCTGTACAAACTGTGGCTGCAGAGACCAACGGCCCTCGACCTGTAAACACTGTATCTGATCTGGCAGTTTCTCAACGTAATATGTAATATATATACTGTAATACAAGCCAACGTGGTTTCATTCAAAACGTCCCAAACCACAGAATCAACATCAACAAGCTGAGAAATATTCATGGTTATGGGAACAGTCCTGAAACGACCATGCGGTGGATCTGGTGGTGGTTGTGCTTTTATTGTGTTAAAGGAACCACTCAGGATACTACTGAAAAGCTACTTGTGCAGTTCTTGTGCCTGCTCCGTGCCCGTTGTTGACCAGAGGGTCAAACTTTCTGACTGTGATACCGACTCTTTAAATACATACTGCACCTCATTTGGTTGAGCTCCTTTAAAGCAGCATCGACGCACAAGAGTGTTCAAGGCAATTTAAACGTCTATTTCGGAAACAAACTGGTTCATTTGCAGAAAAGGCTTCTTTTTAAAGCACAAGTAGGAAGTCTAGAAAAATCCGATGACTTTGAGGAAACACGTGCTGTAGCACCAGATGTTTACAAGTTAAAAGCCTCTCATTAAGTGAGATCCAACAATGTGTAAAAAGTTGTAGAAACGTGAAAACGTGACTTGCCCACGTTTCCTCGTCGCGTTTGACCTGGCGAAGATCAAGGTTGCCCAGGAAGAGAAATGGAGTTCTCATTGTTCAGATGCCTCGCGCTCCGGTGCCCTTCAGTCACATTACAACCGCTTACCAAGCTTTATTTCGCACGTAAAATGCTTCTGTCCTCCAGGCAAAGTGTCTGCGCCTGCATGAATCAGGCCTCCTTTCGTAAATAATTACTTGTAAATGCACGACGTCAGACTGAACATGTGAAAACAGAAAACGAATCCGCATGTCAATATTTCAGTGGAAAAGGTTTCATCATGGGAAGTCGAGCGGTGGAGTAGGATATGCTGCTGCTGCTGCTGCTGCTTTGAACTCGTGGATTCTTTGGTTTTCTCACAGAATGTCGACCACGTAAAGCCTCACACCATAATCATTTCATTTACCGTCCGTGACCTCTACAAACTGCTGCAGCGAGAAACACGACATTAAAAACCAATAAAAACAAGTTGGACGGACGCTGTCAGGTCCTTTTCATGAATGTCACTTTGGATGTACAGTGACTGAATGTCTTTCACGTGAGCAGCTAATTGTCAGTTGTGGAGAATTAAAGAATTAATTACAGAATTAATGACCTGGAGAGAGGCGAATGTCTGGGTACGTCAATGTCAAAGTGTGGCACTAGACAAAGGGAAGCAGCTACACGGCTGACGTGAATCGCGCCGAGTGACACACGTCGGCTTCTGTGAAACAAAAAATGATTGTTTGCCAGAGAGAACGATGAATGGTTTTATTTATAATAGCCTCCCACCACGTGTGCTGAATGCAGCTCGCCTGTGTTTCCAAAAAAAGACGTTACATAAGAAAATACTCGAGATGAATGATGACAAAGGTACGAAAAGCAAATGGAAAAACTGATCATCACATTAGCACAGAATGGTGAAATAACTGCCTTGATGTGTGATTGGGGAAGGGCCTCGACCTCAAAATGTGCAGTTATCTAAACTTAATCTATTCGCGTATCGTCTCCAAAGACGCTCCATTCCTGGTCACACGTGGTGGAGAGCTGTTGATCTTCACACAATCCGGAGCCATTCCTTCTCCCCAGTCACATCCTCCTCTAGGCCTTCCTGGAGATCCTAGTGGATTTCTGAGCTAGATGGGATAGACGGCGTAATCCGTCCAGCGTGTTCTGGGCTTTCTCCAGCATCTCTTACCCATTTGGGCACCGGCGTACTTGCCACAGGGCGGAATCCCAATCAGCCGTTGAGGCATAGGAGCATAGAGGCATCAGGCTTACATACTAAATATTTGAAGCAGTCAGAATTAGCCACGTACTAGATGCATTTCAAATACTCTGATTCCCAGCACGTTAGATAAAATTCATCCGTGGTGCTTATGCCATTCATTAGCACGGCAGGGCCACTGTAGTGTCACAGCGCGTAGTCTAATATTCTGTACTTCTCTAAAATAGACACTGATCTGAAACTGTTTTTGTTTTTTACACTATTTAGAGTGACACAAATTACACGTGCTAATAAAACGTAATGTGGAAAACGACCAACGCTGCCACGTTCCACTGTCTGTCACACAAGTCAGCAGGTAACTGGTTTAAACCGGCTGAAATGCGGGAACCGCCACACGAGGGCTGCTCCATCGCCGTGAACGCGTACGCCGCCGTACGCTTTATGCTGAAGGCTGCTGTGTGCGTTGTTCATGGCTGAGAAGGCAGCGAGAGAGTGGGGGCAGCCACGGTGACGCCTCCGGGGAACACAAAGGTGCGCGCTTGGAACAGCGACTCCAATGCGGCGCGTGCGGATGCTCAGATAATGCATCGCAACATTAGTCACCCTACGTACCAACATGTGATTGGTGGTAAAGACCTTTAGGGGCGTTGGGCCTTTTCCCCTGGGAGACAACACGCTGTATGTTTCTGTGTTTACACATTTGCCTCCACATTTTCTATGACTCTCTGAGGCTTTTGCTGCGAACCAAACCAGCCGCACATATGTGTTTACTGCATATGAGAAATTAGCTATAATGTCATATGATGCGGCCTTGGATGCTGCGTAGAGCTTTTGTTTGTTTTAAAAAGGCCAGAGTGGGTCTCAAAGTCGACCCGTGACGCCCTGTGATGACTGAAGACGGACAGCGGTGTTAAAATGTGGCTTTTGCAATGAGCAGCTCCAGTACGGAGAAAACGAAGGCCGTTTAACTTGGACTTAATGGAGGCTGAGTCCCTCTTTAGGCTGGACTCTCAAGAATCACCGGTGCACAGCTCGCAGCTCCAAGTGCAGTCAAGAGGTGTGTGGCGTAACGGCAGCGCGGTGGGAAACCAGGAGGAGAAACGCGCTAAAGTGGAGGTTGTAAAAGCTTGTTCCAATCAAATCACCTCTCTCTCTGCCCTTTAAAAGCCGTGGCCAGGACTCCGACTATGGGAGCCAATTTTGGCCACAAAGGCGTCTTTCGTAGAAAATGGCGCCAGCGACGGGAGATGTGAAATCACAACAACCGTTACCGAGCCCATCAGATTTAATTATTTGGGCACCAACATTTGGGCAAATTGTTTCCCATTGGTCCCAGGACAACAATGAGCAAATGCACGCAAACACCTCGCAGTAAATTCTAATCCTGTCTGGACTAGAAGTCATCGTCTTGAGTTGGACGAAGGTGGGAAGCCAGCGCTCGTCACCATCTATTTAGGTGGCGACAGCCCCCATATTTCACACCAACGATAATGACACACACTGAAGGACGACGACGAGGAGCTAGTATAGATCCGTCAGGTACTGAGAGGCAGGCAACCCCACATGCAACATCTGAGGCCACTAACTCAAGGAGGCCTCGTCATGTGTCTTCTACATCTGTGCCTTGGTTGTTTCGCTGAGACTGGATGTGATTTTAACCAGATGTTGTACTTCAGGCTTTTGGAGCATTACAGGACTCTGGCAGCTCAGTTTGCGTCACGTCATTGAGTTGACCTACCAGCACCACCGTGTGCAGCCTGCTGCCATAAGGGCCTGTTTGAACGGCTCAGACCACTGCCTTCAAACTTCTGCTGTGGGGCGTCTCTTTTAGATGCTGTGATTTGGAGCAAAGCATTTTTAATCCGCACACTTAACATAATGTGTGTAACCGCATTTCTGTACGTATCCCTCCGTTAAATGATGCTCAGAGAAAAAGAAATGCATTAAAACAAAGCTTTTAGCTAAACAGGCTAAACACACCTTAGTTTATTTCTGCTGGGGACAATAATTGAATTTTTCCCCAGCTGAGCTGAGCTGCACTACGAAATCGGGTAAATGCCCATGAGGGGGGAGTGGACTGTGAAATTTTTATGATAGTGGCAATTTAGGTAATAAAAGCAGATGTATTGCCTGCTGAGCACTTCCATAAGTAAGTGTTCACAGACTGAGTGAAGTGTCATCACTTTGGCTGGGACAGGAGCCTCCTCGGGGCTTTTCTTGTGAAGCCATCTCCTACACACCACCTCGCTCCACATAAATGTCACTGTACATTAATGGGGATTTGTGCCCACCAGTGATGGAAGTTTGCACCAAGAGTAACATGTAACACTTTCTGTGAACTTGAAGTCATTTCCATGGAAGCAAGACAACTCCCAGGACTGAGGTAGTGACAGGTCGACGCTCTGTGTCCATGTGGAACCATGTAAACTGCGAAAGAGTCCTTGAGCAAAGCCCTGAACCTTCAATGGGCCTCGGCCGACGGCGGCTGCTGCGAATTGGATGTAAATGAACCTCTGTCGTTACGACTCGGCCTCTAACCTGCAGGTGAAGAGGAGGCTGCCGCTACAGCCGCGCTCAGCAAACATCCAGCTACAGTTTACAATCAGCCGGAAGCTTTGTGACAGTCACAGCATTATCAGCCAGCACAGAACCGATAGATGTGCTCACTGCCCGACAGCTCGGTCAGATTATTCTGTGCTTTCAGAGGAAACCGAGTCCTGGTGTTCTCAGAATCCTATAGAAAAACGATCAAATGTGACTTTACAGCATTTAAGCACTTTATTGCATTTGTTAGTCCAATCTCACCTGTACTTTAGAAGAACTCCATTACATTATTCGCCGGCTCAGTTCCAGCCTTGAGAAAGCAATTTTTTCTGCTGACAGCCAACCCAAAAACCACAATGCACAGCTGCACACCTGGGAGCCGCGTATTCCTGGAATACTGAATCAAATTCTACAAATTTTCTTTACAGCTCGGGGAATTTAGCAAAGTGAATCAGAACCATGTGACCAACGCTCCAGGGACCTGCTGCAGCTCGGGCTTACTGCGTCGAAAAGGGCCAAGCACTGAACCGGACTCGTTCCACAACCACCAGGCCCAATGGAATCTAGTTTAATCTCCATTGAAGGGTACTTGCAAATTTTATTCCGTTATAATGACATTTTTTTTTGTACCTGCAAAACACATTTATCAAAGTAACTGTATTACGAAAAGATGAAATTGAAAAAATGAATAACGAGTTTTTGGGTATTTTGGGTGACAATAGATAACGTTTAGTGGAGCAGGTTTAAAAGCTGGTGCATCCGACTGTACAATCAGTTGACAAACATCTGCGCTGATTTTTATGCATTAATAAGTAGCTTTACATTTTGAGGAAGCTGCTGTAACCTGGTCAAATGTATAAAGCAAACAGAGCGGGTTGCCATGGCAACTCCTGTAGGCCTGATGTTTGTGTTACAACGTTTTGACATTTTAAACACTGAACTTTTAATTAATTAAAAGAACATTACGTGCAAATGTGTGTTAATTAAAATTGCAATCACAATTAAAACAAAATCTTAAAATTAGGCCTTTGGAACTAGAAGAGTTTAACAGCTTTAATAAACTTTAATAAAAAATCCCAGTGCCTCGTGGAAGAGCCCAAAACAAAACCAGGCTGTTTGTAGAGGACATGAAAATCCTGGGAATATGTGAGCGTGTGTTGTTTCTGTGCTAGTGCATAAAACTGCGTTGAGATTCCAGATCGCTCAGCTGATGCGACGCTGTCATCGCCGTGCTCACTTCAGAGCCGTATCAATAACCAATCACCAGCTGCAGTGGATGTGCTGGCACAGCAAACAGTGGGTAGGCATCCACACTGGAGCGTTCCTTTGGGAAAGCAAGGCAAATCAGAGAGCTAATCAGCGGCGGCTAGGACTGCGGAGGTGAATGCAAGTGCAACAAGCTAGTGATGCTGATGGGAGCTGACAGAGAGAATTGGGAGAGGATCAAGAGACACCCTTACTTAAGGAAGCTGTTTCCTCAGCCTGGAAAACTTTGATTTAACGTAATTGAGTAGTCATCAGGGGGAGAGAATAAGCAAAGGGGATTTGGAGAGTGTCTGGCTTACGGCCTGTGACGTTAGGATCCTGCCGCCGGACTTAGTTTGTGTATTAGGACACAACGGGCGGGTTCCAGCCTGAAAACACTCCATGCTTCTGTTGTTCCTGAAACGGGTACAAGGCTTGTTCTTGTTCTCTGATGTTTGCTCAGAGTTGTTTGGTCTGCGTAACAACAGCGTAATTAACGTCCCAGGGGCGTAAATAGCAAGTAAATTAATACTAATTCTATGCAGAGAAGTATAAACTAGCCTGCTTTTCTTCCAGTGGTTTATTATGGGTGTAAGTAAACGTGACGCCCCTCCTGCCTCCGTCGTACGTACTGGTGCAGCACACATCAAATGCACACATGGACAAGTGCACACGCGTATTTCTTTATCTCCCAGCACCATAAACACAACGAGGCAGTGAATTATGGAGTGCGAGGACTTGGCCTGGTATCAGAGGGAGGCTACAGCGCCGCTTGTTTGGATGTTAATTAGTTTGGCCTGTTTGCATTTTTATTTATCTGGTGCAGAGAGTTTGAGCCGGTAATCTATTCACAGCGATATAAAGAGATAAAACTTGAGCTGGGATGAGGTCGGCCAGTGAAACTGCTGCTTTCCTTAAATTATTCATCTGCAGTTCAGCGCTGAGTGGCATCCCATGCATTTCAAAGTCACTTCACGCGAGCATTTATCTGCTAAAGGTACATGCTGGGGACGGATATGTGCTTCTAATGACGCATCGCGCTCCCCGCCCCTCGCTGTCTCACCGCTTAGCATCAGACACCTCCGTGAGATATCACCCCCTCCCCGTTACCATCAGCTGAATTCCGACGCTGTATCACCTTCACTGGCACATATGGAGATACGCATCCAGCAGGAGATGACGAAGTGCCTGCGCTCGCACGTGGACCTGACGGCCGAGTCAGCGGGACGAGCGACGGGGATGGAGCCCCCACCCCCTGGCTGAAGTTATGGCCCTTTTCTCCTTCATTCCACTGTCATTGAAGGAAGATTAGATGGGGCCGATTGCTTTATACATCAAACATCTAACAGTCCATCCATCAGAGTCACTTTCTATGCAGAGAGCTTTCTGGATGCATTCACTGAGAGGAAAAAAAAGAAAAACTCTGCGTCCAACCTCTTCCTCACCCTCTAACCTCGTCCTCGTTCTCCATTCCACAGTCAACTGATGCTCAGTGGGATGTAAGGCCACTATTTGCTCCCTCGCCCCTTCCCCCGACTTTTTTTTCCCTCCCTCTGCCTTTCTTCTCGTCTTTTTTTTCCCCTCTCTCTCCCCTTTTCTTTATCGCTAACTTGTGAATGGCAGCCAATCAGGGGCAGAGTCGCCTCAGCTTCAGCCTCTGTGACATCCACCGCCAGAAGTGATGCACAGCTAGAGAAAGAGAGAGGAGGGGAAAGAGACGGAGCAGGGGAGGGGGAGGAGGAGGGGAGGGAGGGGGAGTCAGAGAAAGAGAGACACACACACAGAGAAGAGATGATAGAAAGAAAGTGTAGAGGAGGAAAGGGGAGAGAAGCCAGAGAGCGGGGAGGAGAAATGGAGCGAGGGAGGGCAGAGAGAAAGAGAGAGGCATAGAGCGAGGGAGGGAGGCAGGAGCCTCTCTCTCCTTCTTTTGCACACACACACACACACACACACACACACACTCTCTCTCATACACGTTCGCACCAGCTGTGCTGTTGTCAGTCTTGGAATGTAAGCACAGCCGTGAGGAGTCAGATTCTCCGCCACTAAGCACCGCTCTGGAGTAGGAACACAGCACCGTGCACTCAGTGACACAGATGGATGCTAAGCTGTGAAATCAAAGGTAAGGGCTTTTCTTCCCGGCGCTATTAAGGGAAACATTCTGCATTTTGTCTGTCTTCTGACTCCAGGGGGACGCTCGGCTCCTCGCGCTGTCACAAAGCCAGACTACAGCAGTGGCGTGGATCTCTCACGCAACTTCAAAGAGGTTGATAACAGTTAAATCTGCCAGTGTGGCACGATAAGCGGCTCCATACAACAGCCTGGCGTGATTTAATCAGGGGCTGATTAAATGAGACAAACTATGAGATTTATGATCAGTGAAAAAATCCTGCTAGTAAACGTTTCCTCAGCTGCTCATTTGCTCCGTTACTGTGCTCGTGACACTTGTCACGCGCTGCATTAGTAACTTTAAGGTGAGTGTTACGTCTTGGGGACATTCTGTGCTTCTGGTCTGACTCGCATTAACTTTCGCCATAACCCAACACTTCTCGCTAAACTGCGTACGTGCACGTTCGAGGCATAGCTGCGCACATGAATATATGCATGAACGTCGTGCCGGTATCTGATGTGCAGTGGGCAGATGTGATGGAGGAGCACTGTACCATTCATATCTGTAAAATAGCGTGGAGGTGTTTATCATGGTGCCCGACTTTGAGCATGTGCACATCCTCCTCAGCACAAACTTAATCCGCCCCTTTCCGCTCAGCACAGACAGCTTCACAGTCGCCAAAGTGATATATTAGGTTGTTGCAGTGTGCACCGGGTCGCCCATGTAGTGCCATTATTGTTTAGTGCAAATTAGCCACTAACATGCTCCCTGAATTATTGTCAGATGTGGAGTGACCTTTCACTGTTCAAACACAAAGCCGTGGAAATCCATCCTCCCACACAGGCACACAGGCTCTCATGAGCGTTCAGACCGATGCCTTTAAACGTCGGAATTCTTCTTAGTAACACAGAGACCGGGACGAGTCAGTCAGTGCATCCCTTCAGCAAAATAATAGGATTTTTATGATAAGAAGAGTCATTTTTAAATTAAATGTATTTCTGCCTGTGTTTGTTGCTATTCTTACCTTGTTGAGACTTTCTTTCATACACGAGTTTAATCTCTGGTACGACAGGTGAATTATACCGCTGTTGTGATGCACATACCCCCCGAAGGCAACGCACAAATATGATGCTTTTCATTTTATTTCAGTGTCAACGAAGCCTTTGCAACAAAGAATGTCCACCCTCCCTTGCGGAGTAGCTTTTCAATGAGCAAGTGTGCACTGTATCACAAAATTGCTTAGAGGATTTCAATACATGAGTAAAGCTTGCTGAGGTCTGCCAAAGACTGCAGCCGCTGAAGGCAGACTTGCGAAGGGCTAGGGCTCCACCAAGTGGCGGCCGGCGCAGCTGCCGTTGGTGCATCAACGCCCCCGATGCTGGATGTAGACCCTGTCTGAGCTCGTCTATCAGTATCGGCAAGCAATAACTGGAGCCACTCGAACTGGCAGTCGGCACAGCAGTAGCTCCTCGCACCCAGTCCGCTCGCACGGCGGCTAACTGCTGGATGAGCGGCAGGTCAGTGATCTGCCGGTCGTGACACCAGCTTGATGACCTTGCAACAAATCACTGCCTTCGCGCCAACTCGGTGATTCCTTCCCTACAGTCCTGCGGCGCTGTGTTTATTCAGCGCTATGGTGGCTTGTTGAACTTAAACCCTCTGTGAATGGCAGCAGTTTGTGTCGTAGGGCTGAGGCTACGCGTGGGTTTATTTGTGCACTACGTGTAATTCAACATGGCTCCATATGCTGCTGGGCCACGTCTTCATGAACTTACACGGTTCTTATCGACAGCACGAGCCTCAAGGCTCATCCTCCAGCACGACACTGATCCCAAACACCCTGCAAGAATCGCCCAACAATCGGGTTTTTAAAGGAGAGAAACGTCAGACGCGTGTCAGTGTCAGGCCCGTCTGACAGGAATCCCACCGAACACCTTTAGAGTATTTTACAGGTGGAGGATGAGCAACAACACCCTGAAGCAAAAAGCAGCTGAGAGCAAACATCTGACAAAAAAGTGACACGTCGTCACACACGTCAAATAAAAAGTGAAATGGAATGTGTGTAACGCACAGTGACCCCAGTCAGTGTGTATGTGTGTGCTAACGCACAGCGTATTAACACAATGCTGCAGAAAACAACCTCCATGCGCACGGAGGACAGGTCGTCCATTCGGGTGTTCATTACAGCTCATCCTGCCATGTAAAGGCTGCTATTAATTCATTATGCATGCAAGACCTCTTAAAAGGTTTAGCAACCACACCTCTGCTGCCCGCTGCCCCGGTAATTACTGCCCCGCTAAACCCCGAGAAGTGCTTAGTTGCAGCGCTGCGTTCAGTGTTTGCGGGGAAACCTGCGCGTTCAGTGATGGGACGTACTCACATTTATACAGACTAATGTGCAAGGCTGTGCTTTTCTGGTTCAGCACATCGCCATAAACAGCTACTTCATATCTGATCAAAGATCTTCTTATTCAGCAAAACAAGAACGTATAATTTTGCATATTAGAGGAATGGAGCACAGCAGAGCCTTTGCCAGAATTTGCCTTAGCCAAGATTAAGAGTAACAACCCTGGACAACGACTTTAAACGCATATTTAACAATTTGGTCTCTTCACATCTCTGGTTTTAAAGCCAAGCCACATAAATTAATCTAATCATAAACAACTTTTTTTAATAACCCGCACTATTTAATAGGCTAAGTAGGCTAAGTTGAGATAATTCAGCTTGAGTCTATAGGATCTGGCATGGATTCAGCCGGCCCGCTCATCCTTTAATGAAGTGTTTGGACCGATGCTGAAAAGACACAACGGCCTAATCCCTAATAGGCACAACACATCAAAGATTAATATCCAGAATGCTATTAAAACCCAAGGACAGGCTGGAATGATAATTAGAAAATGCAATCACAAGCATCAGACTCCATTAATCGCAAGGCGGCGGCGCCGGATGTCGGAAGTGCACATGTCACATTCACGGCACATTATGGACATGGACAAGCGAGAAAACAGGGAAAGACTCCAGACTCCATACACCAGTGTTGACAGGACTCGTCCTTACTTACTGCTCTGCTCATAGACTGTACAGACTGTACCTCTGAGTGCTTTGCCCGTGGTGAGACGGATGTGATCGACTCAGTCAAACGGCCGTTTGAAGAGGGCGAAGGCGCTGTTTAGAAATTATCGCTGATTAAACAGATTCAGCCGAGTTAAACAGGGAGACTGAGAACGAGCAGAATGAGCAATGTTTTATGTTGAAATCTCATTAGCTCAGTTATTTGATTTCCTATTCAAGGGATTACATTCATTTATATTCCGCACTTGACTTTCATCAATGGAACCATAATAGTAATTTGTTCGTAGACAGTAACGGGCCTTTTGTTCATCTCAATACCTCAGTGACATTCGAGCCCTTATTTAAGAGCGCTGCACAAAAGCAGGGTGACTGATAAACTAGCATGTGCGTTTGCTCAGCGCTCCCCGAGGTGCAGACTGAATGCTTGTCAGGATAACTCCGCTGCTCCAGCCTTCAGGAAACCTGCTAAATGGTCTCTTTTAGAGAGAGAGGAAAGATTTATTAGGATTAACTTCCAAAAAACATTAAATATGCATGCACCCCCAAATTACCTATCAGCCCCAGTCCTGCCTTTGGTGAAGACTCCCAATAATGCAAAATACCTCATCACCGTCACAACCCTGACAAACCTGGCTGTGGTTCTAGAGGGTTTGGGAAGATTCCCTGCTGCACTCTAGGGACACGGTCTGTGAAATGTACCATCTAATGGACGCTCGGATTCTCAGACGTGTACAGTAGAAGAAGATGTCGGGAGGACGGAGTGGAAAGACGAGACAAGGCAGCAGTGGAGGTTTCCTCCAGCTTGGAATAGAGGCTGAACGCCGGCTTACTGACTCCACTGCGGAGCCTTTTGTGCGTCAAAGCGTTCGGCTCCCGCAGTCGCCTGTATTAAGCTATTCCAGCATGCTCTCTGGCTTTGAAGCACTGTTTGCATATCATCAGTAATGCAACTTATAATTACAGAAGTGCGGCTCACTGCTTTACTCCCCAAACACCGGGAGAGAGGAGAGAAGTGCTTTTTATTGTGAACTGCACTGGATTTGCACACAAACAGCACATTTCCACGCGCAGAACGGAGTCAGGTTGTGTAGGACGACGCGGCCCGTGATAACAGAACAAAAGTCAGAGAAGAAGAAAAGCACATTCAGCTCTTCTCACTTGGACGCATGTTGCCTCAACTCCTAGCGTTTAATAATGTATTCTTATGGAAAAACTATTTTTAGGCTACGCCTGTTCATCAACCGGTTTTGTTTCTTTATTACAGTACGTATTGACGGGATTAAACTCCCAGCCCTGAGGTTTTGACTTTGCATATTCTCGTGTGGATTGTGTGAGCATCTATCCGCGTTTGATTCTCGTGCTTTAGTTCTATTTATTTCTCTGTCGACACGAACTGCTGGGGATCCACTAATGACAATTAGCTTTGGTCTAATATCGGCCATCATCTCTTTGAAATGGAACTCAATACAAATAGCTGCTGCTCTGGTAAAGCACATTGCAGCTTATCAGTCAACTCCTGTGTGTTTAAGTGCTGCCCTTCTGCTGGCGGCGTGCTACTCGAGTGCTTTTGCTGCTCTGCCAGGATGTGAAGCCATTGTCAAAGAGATATAAAGGTATCATCAAAGTGCTTTCTGACTAAAGTTTCCTCTTTTCGCAGGGATCTAAAGGACATCAAAGAGAGGAATACAATGCCTGTACTGATGACACTGCCTTTCAGTGTTCATCCCATCAGAAGCTTATTACCATAATTCAGACATTACCCCGGACATTTGCCAGCTGATTGGATACCATGATAACCAATCAGGTTCTGCTCCTCCTGATGCTCTCTATCCTGTGGCCCAGTATGGCCCTGCCTTTCACACCTGGGAATATTGGGAATCTGTTTGGGATGACAGAGAGTGATGGGAGGATTCTGCAGCGGTCCAAACGTGGATGGATGTGGAATCAATTCTTTCTGCTCGAGGAGTACGCTGGAAACGACCATCAATACGTCGGCAAGGTACGGTGTCCGAACGCACCGGGTGCAGATTAATTACAGAGGGTTCAGCTGGTGAAGCACTGTTGGGTGTGAATGGCTGAAGACAAACGTGGCCGTTGCAGGTGAGATATGAGACAAACTGCTCTCTCTCCGAACAGCATTTACTTCTTCAATAACAGCAGCAATAAATGAAGAGTGTTTAGATTCTCGTTGTGCAGAACCCATCAGTGTAACGTTCAGTCACACAAATCAGTCAATACTGGGAACACGCGAGGCAGCAGTCAAGTGAGCTACAACTTCTTCTTAACAAGACTAATTTAACACCAGGGCCATAAAAATAATTCTCCACTCAAAAGTGTTCCCCTGCGACGGACTAAAAGAAACAGAAGTAGAATGAGGCAGTGGTGCCCATTGCTCAGCGAATTCAAGTCACACCGCTCATACTTTCCAAGCAACGTTTGAGGTGTTGCGTAGGGCCAGGAAACAGTCTCAGAACACAGCAGTGGTTTGGAGACCAAATTAAAAACCTGCAGCTCTTCCAACACACTTTTCTCCCAAGAACCAGAAAAAGGAGACTTTTGGGACAATGCTCCTCCTCCCACCCGCCCGCATCAGAGAGGTTCTTGTCAGCACACCCGAGCTGGCGCTAGAAAGACAGGTGTGATGGGAAAAGCTGCAGTTATCAACTGGAGGGAGGGAAATGAGGTGACTGTCGACAGCCAATTTTCTCAGAGGAAGCTGGCTTTCATCACACACCTCATTCTCTGGAGTAAACAAGTGTCTTGCACAAGGTTGAGTAGAGGGGTATGACAACTTCTTTTGCAAAATAAAAAAAAATATAAAAACCTACCGTCCTGATATGAAGAAGAAAAAGGGAGAGAGGCAAAAAATAAATGGAACAGCAAGAGAAGAAAAAACACATCAATCAAAAGGGCCAATGAAACTCACCCTGTGTTAGGTGATGAAGCAGCAAAGCAAATGCCAGCGCTACAGTAATCAGGGCCATCGCTTGATACGTCGCTGACTGGTGTGATGTGACTTTCTTCTCCACTCTTTGATGCTTTCTGGCACCTAACTTCTGTGGCATGACAGCGAACGCATCCCCGGCTCTTCACTCTTCTGGTGTCCAATATCTCTTACTTTTAAACTGTCAGAAAAACACGAGGCTGTAATAAATTACCGAGAGGAGGAAATAGGGCAAATCGCACCGGCCCGTTGTGCTTTGGAAAACAAGCTGTAGCGAACGTATCGACAAGCAGCCACATCATCAGTTAGTCCGACCGAGGCGGATGTGCTACATGTGATTTAGCATCGTCTCCTCAATCGTGATTGTTTTAAGTTAGGGTTCGTTGTTAATTTCTTCTAATTGAACACTTTATTTAGGCTCAAAATGTGAATTTCATTCACCACTTCTTTGAACATTTCATTGACTAAATAACTATCCAATTAGTGGAAGAATAATTGGCACATTACATTATTGCTAATAAATGAATCGCAACAAGCAGCCGCAAAAAACAGTAATAAGATGGATGGTGGAGTAAGAAACAGATACACGGTAGAGAAGCAGTTGACGAGGAGCAGAAAGCTCCAACTGGAAGCTCATCCGGTTACAAAATGGTCATCTGAGCTGCACAGCTGACGCCGGGCGGCGACTACTAAGGCGGACAGTGGTTTTCCAAGATCTCAAGAGAGAAGAGTCGCTGGTTCCTTCACCACAGTGATTCTCGTCACTGGTGATTTTGGGATGGACGCTGGGGAAGCCCCGCCCCTTCCAGGGTAGTCAGTGATTGAAGGACGTAGATAACGAGGTTCACTAAGGTCAAAGATGGTCATCAATTCAAGGATAAGTAGGTAATGGGAGGACCTGCTTCGGTTACTTCGACGAGTCATCAGAACATTAACTAGTAACGCTTTTAATAATTGATAAATCATGGTGATTTTAATGCAGAATGCCAAACCCCACTGATTCCAGCTTCATAAATATTCTGCTGCTCTCCCAAGGCTGTGTGAAATTATACTACTTTTTTAATCCATTTTATGACACGTTGTCGACCAAATAATTGCTGGATTAATTGCCAAATAATTGGGAGGTTATCTGATAATGGAAATCAATGTCAGCTGTGGCTCTAATAGATACAACGATGTGCAGTGAGACACAGCGAGGGATCGAAGGGCCGATAGAAAGACAGAGGGATGACGACTAGAGAAAGAACGGGATCGGATTATGGACAACACGACACAGAAGTTGATGGGGCCAGAAAAACAGCATGACGAAGGCCGCCACACGGATCGGGGAGAACAAAGGCAGGTCGAACCACGGCCAGAAGCAAAAAGCACTTTCATGCCCAGCGTAAGGCCGCCAAAGCCTCGATGGTCGTCCTCATGCAGATCGTTCAACGGCCTCCGCCGACGCTGTGGGAGACCTTGTTTATTTCACATTCAATCAAACCTCTCCAATCAACGCCACGCACTCACTGTCACTTGAGGTGGATTTCTTGATTACGGCAATCAAACGCGACGTAAAGAACAGTCGCATTCTTGCGTAAGTCCCTTCTCGCCTGGGAGGGAAGTGCACCGCCGCCGTGGCGCCGCGCAGACACGCTGCTCTGAGGATTACTCACTGAGTGACACCTCGGAACGATAAGGAAAATAACTGCATTAGTAAAAGTGAGGCTTTACAGACTTACTACGGTTCAGTGGCAATTGTCAGCACTGGAAAAAAAACAGCACGGTGGTAAATATACGACGCGGCGGCCGCGCGCGCATCGAGCGTAACACCCTCAAATCTCATTTTAACTGACTTTCACGGGGCCATTAACGTGAGAGCCTTCACTGTGTGCAGCTGTGGTGCCCTACTTCTTAAGCAGGGCTGTGAAGTGTGAACACTTGCAATGCTGAGCAATACAAGCACAAACTACGGATGCTGGAGCGTTTCACAGGCGTGTTTGAAGTGAACTAAATCCCATTAAACTCCTGCTGCATTGCATTGTCTCGTGCCTTGTAAACAAAATGCTCTGCCCTGAATTTGAATATTTAAGGTTGCTCACTTTGTTGTGTTAATACTTTGTCAATAATTATTCTTGCAATTCTGCACGGCCTTGTTGGATACTTCTCTTTGCCTTCGTTTTCTAGGTAGGGAAAAACGTAAAGCACACTACAGACACTGTAAAGCAGTAAAATTAACATGTATAACGTGTTGGAGTACAGTACTCCAATAATAAAAAAACGCCAAAGTCTAAAGAGAAAGAGAGGGAGAGGCAGAGTAATTACTCCGTATCCGTTCGACACTCTATTTTGCTATCTCCTCTTTGCAGCACAGAGCAATGCTTACCAGAGACCTGACAAGAATTGCCAATGATTTTGCTGCTTTACTGACAATTCCTCAGTGTTTGTGGAAGCCGATTTAACTCATCAAGGCTCTCCTCTGTGCTTCTGTTGTAAGGCCTTGAAAAGGCTGTGTTTGTGTTGCAAGGCCTTGAAAGGAGAGCCACTAAATCTCTGCAAATATAGCGTGGTAGAGCTAACATTTGATTTGGTTAAGGCTGTGCAAAATAAAAACACTTTGAGTATCAATGCCGTGTTTTTTTCCCCTGTAGCTGTTCTACATGCACAATGTTCACTCTACACAGAAACCCACCTCTGGTTTACGCTCAGCTAAGTTTTTACTCTTCAAACTGAACTCTGTGTATTTATTTACCTCCTTAGATGAACTAGCGTTGAATAGACAATGCACGGACATAAGACACGCTGATTAGAAAGCAACACACACAGCCAACAGACATCTAGTAATAGGGAACAGTCCATGTGCTGAGGGTTTATATGCCCCCACAAAGAGTAAAAGAAATAGAAAATACATACTGCAAGGTTCTGCAAAGACTGTAAAACTCCTATTATCCTGCACAAAGCCTGGCTGCAGAGAGTGGAGCCTGCTTTGAAGACTCAGTGCGTTGTTTTTGCTTCTGAGGTGTCTTTTCTTTTTTTACAGGATTAACAACCAAGACTGTGAAATATGGAAATAATCGAATGGAAACTCGTGCAGAATATAATCAAAAGATTTGGGGAAAGGAAGCAATTTATGTGGTTTGACATGGTCTGAAATAGTCCCAGCCTAATTATTACACTGTAAGCATGGAGGTGTGTGGATAGACTGGAAGGCTGGAATGAAAGCGTTTGTGTGTTGCAGAGAAGAGTTTTGCTAAGTGAGCATGGATTCACATTTCCTGCAGCTGTTGTACCACCAGGGAGAAAGAAACTGAAATATAAACTTTTTCCCCACTCAAGTAATTGTACACACATATATAATATATGAAGATAATATCAATGCAAGAATTCATGGCTCTGCTCATGTTGATAATCAATAGCAGTAGCCTTCACATTAACGAATGCACAGATCCTTGGCTCAGGGACAGTACGAGCTCACACTCACAACAATGAGCACAAACGCACGTGAAAATTCAGGCCGAGTGATATTGCTTTTTAAAAAGACTGGCTAATGGATTCATCTGCATGAAAACATTTTCAAACACAATGCCAGCGTTGCTCATTTGAACTTGACAGCATCTTGTTTTCACGTGCGTCCCCGTTATTTTGGATTCTGCCGGAGAAGAGCGAGCACATTCTGATTTCCATCCAAACTTGTGCTGTTGACATCACCCTTCCAAGTGCAGGAAAAAAATAATTAGTTTCCTCACAGCACGCAGACATTAATATTAATAAGTTACTGACGTACATTCTGTCCCTAACTACTTGTCATTTAAAATGTGAACCCGTGAGACAGTGCTCTAAATAGATCTGCTGACAGATCCAGTACAGTAATGAGCTTGAATCAAGTGTCTGTCACACTGTGCCACCATTACTCCTCCATGACACTCGGAGCCGCTTCAAGGTGATGGATAGGTCAGAGGTGACTAATTTTAGCGATTGTTGCTGTAGGACAGGTTTTCATCATTTTTCAAAGGCACAATTAGGAAGAAAAATCTTGGACTAATTTGATGTGGAGTAATGGAGTTTGTCAGACTCGACACCGCGGGTGCCAGGAGCAGATTTCTCTTCGGGTTTACGCCATTATCTCCGAGATCACTGAAGTGCCAAAAAGTTGAAATGTAGCTGAAATTGCCTCTGGAAAACCAAACCAATAGTGAAATGAAAAGCTTAAAAGCATGAGATGAGCCATAGGACACGAGGACAACCATTCAGCTCTCACTCCATCATTATTGCTCTTGATGAGGCTCGATGTTTACTGGTCGAGGGCAGCGATAAGGTCGTGATTGTTGTGTTGCTCGTGGTTTCACAAAGTGAAGGCGTCTGACAGAAAAATAGAGCCGTGTTTGGTGAATGGCAGCAGAGTGCGCAACGCCTCTAATTAGAAGCCCACTTTATTTTTACAAGTTTGACTCTAATGGGCCTCTCTTACTTTCAGCTGCACTCAAACATGGACAAAGGCGACGGGAATGTGAAGTACGTCTTGACTGGAGACGGTGCTGGCACGTTGTTCCTGATTGATGAGAAGTCTGGAGACATTCACGCCACCAAGAGGCTGGACAGGGAGGAGAAAGCTATGTACACGCTCAACGCCAAGGTCCTGGACAGAAACACCAACGCCGAGCTGGAGCCGGACACGGAGTTCAACATAAAGATTCACGACATCAATGACAATGCCCCAAAGTTTGCCAGGGAAATCTACTTTGCCAGTGTCCCTGAAATGTCTGAAGTTGGTGAGTTGCTGTTGTCTGCGCTAGTCAGATACGATGTGCAGAAGAAGGCTTTTTGTTGTGTTGGGTTGTTATTTTCCTTCACAGAACAATGACTTGAAAAAAAGAGAAAGCAATCACCAAGTAACTCTGTGAGGAAATTATATAAAGTAGTTGCCGTCATGTTTTATTTATTTAAGAAGTGATCGAATTAATAGGTTGCAGTTCGTAAGATTCATTCTTTCCTGCACGGGGTCCGATGCCGTATTGAGGTCTTCGAAGGCTATTTGCTGTTTTTGTGATTGTTATTTGCTAAGTCGGGCTCATTGGACATTCATGCCCAGTGATGCCATTTGCCATGTTTAATAGGCAGAAATATTGAAAGTTTAGATTGCGGCAGTCTTTCCAATTAAGGATTTGCTTCATTGACCTCCCTTCATTCCATTCAAGTAATATAAATAAAGCAGCCGGCGTGAATATAAACAAAGCTTGTGAAAATACGTAAGGAACTCGAAATCAATTCTCAATTATGCAACCACAAATTAATACACGGGGGCAATCAAGGGTAAATCAGGAGCCTAATTGTCTATATGACAAATAACGGCGCCTGTTTGGAATGAGCAGAGCTAATCTAGGATTTCTCAACTGTACAGACACTGGCTGAGGTGGGTGAGGGTCACCAACCCCTCATCTCACCACTAATAAACTGACTATGCTCTGACCGAACACAGCGGGTAATCGAGCAAGGCAGCCGTAAAAAAGTCAGCAGCTCCCTTTTATGCCACCAGTGCTGGGACTAAGTGGGACAGATGTTCAAGGGGTCATTAGTATGCACAGAGAGCGCCGACCCGAGCAGAGGGCTGCTGAATGCCAAGGACAGTAGCCGCAATGTGCGCGCTACCGAAACGTAACGAGAGAGACTTCACTGACAGGAAGCCTGAGAGCGACCGAGCACTTAAATATGCTTTTGTGGTTTTCATTTTAGTCTCAGCCCCAGGATGGCTGAGAGCGCAGGGCGTCGCTTCCCTGAGTTATTTGAGTCATGTGAGCGATTTCATCACGCTGTGTTTACTCCCAGTGAATGTTTGCCGGACCAAAATAAAGTCACATAAAAAAAAAAAACTAAACAAACAACGGCTCGGGAAATTTCAGACGTGATGAGCATCACGAGAAAGAATAAGCACTTAAAGTATTGATGAAGCAGAACCTCCGCAGTTACTGATGTTTAGAGGAGATCCAGTGACTGGAGCGCTGGGGTTTAATCGCTTTAGCTTCACAGCAACAAGCATTTTATGCCTTTTAAAAAGACAACGACTGCTAATGGTCTGTCCTTAAATTGTTTTTATCGAGACGTTGCTGCCGCTTTGTAGCCCAACAATTTGACTTACACGTTTCTTTAGACACGAAAATTACACATTAGTCATTGTTTACCCGCGACAGACCGGTGAAATCAGGGAGCTGCTGTCTTTAAAGTCCTCAGTGAGGCTCATTACGTTGGTGAAAAGTGCTGGTAGAGTGACAGAGGAAGCGAATATAACTATGTTAAAGCAGCCATTTGATTTGTGTCTGACTGAGTGCGTGGAATCGCTGCTTGTGTTTGCAGGTACGTCTGTCGTCACAGTAACTGCCAACGATGCCGACGATCAAACGTACGGGAACAGCGCCAAGCTTGTGTATAGCATTCTTCAGGGACAGCCGTATTTCTCGGTGGACTCCGAAAATGGTAAGTGGAAGCCAGCAGGGCGTCTTGGATGCAGCTTCCCGTGTTACGTCAGAGCACAACAGAGACAGATCCTCGCACTCAGCGTGAAAAAAGACAAAGAGCTCTCATTTCTGCTTAACGCTCAAAACTCATGAGGAGCCGCAGATGTGCTTTCACGCAGACAAACGTGGCCTTTAGCATGAGATCAGCATCTCCTGCGCTGTTTATCAAACCCATAACTAGAACTTTTACAGCAGGTTGTAACCAAAATGTTCCTAGAGCTCGTCGTAGGAGACCAGGGAAGACTAAACGAACTAACCCAGTCTCACCACCCTGCAGGTCATGTATGGATGGAAATGAAACCTGCTTTCTTCTCCCCCCAGGCACCATCAAGACGGCCCTGCCTGGAATGGACAGAGAAGTGAAGGAAAACTACCAGGTGGTGATCCAGGCTAAAGACATGGCCGGACAGATGGGCGGCCTGTCAGGAACCACCACGGTCAGCATCACCCTGTCCGACGTCAACGACAGCCCGCCGCGCTTCGCTAACCGTAAGAGCCCGCTGCACCGTTTCCCGCTGTCACGTGCAGACTAGCGTGATCTCCACACCGATGCTTCCGTTCACATGTACAGATTCCTTCCGCGTGACTGCCGTGGAGTCGACAGAGATCGGGGGCGCCATTGGTCACATCAAGGCCGACGACCCAGACGTCGGGCGCAACGCTGAAATGGAATACAGCATCGTCGGCGGCCACGACATGTTCAAAATCATCACCGACCAGACCACACAGGAGGGCGTCATCATAATCAAGAAGGTAACTTTGTGTTTTGACGTTGAGCGAAGACAGACGTGACCAACACGAAGGTTTTAAGATGTCTCTCTGGGAAATTAACTCAAATGTTTTCCTGTGAATTTTGCTGCGTAACTTGACTGATGCAATCTGGCAAAACGACAAGAATCAACAGTCTGCAAACGTGAGCACAATAAGGGAAACGCTTTGGACTGATGCGCATTTGAATGCATCGCTTAGACCCACGACAAGTACGCCTGCAGGCAAAACGAAGACGCCTGTACACACTGGGTCCAACTATAGGCCCAGTGTACATATGCACAAGCAGACTGAGAAACTCCTGCGTATGTCTTTACGAGTGCTCAAAAGCAAAACCCCGTTAATGCTCCGACTTTACAAATATCATTACTTATTCAAAAGCGGCTCGATGGCGTAACTTTGTAGAGCATCTGCAAACTCGCTCTCGACTGGTTTAATCTAAATTACACTGGAGCTGTCTTGTTATCTCGTCTTAATACGTACGTTTCGCTTCAATGAGGAGACAGAATAGTACCGTTTGAGATTGGAAACAGCCCCCTGATAATGTGCGTTTATGTAAGAAAGACGACACAATTTATTTTTGAGCTGTAAAATCAGATACCCTCGGCCTGCCTGCGAAATTAATAATATGAAACACTGCTTTGCTACACACTCTTTTTAGTTTTCCCCCAAGATCTCAAAGATCAGTCTTCCTCACTAGGATTTGTAACTTAGAATTTAGAGTGTGAATAAGATAAAGGCAGACAAATGAAATGAATGAATTGCCTGTCAAAATCCTGGAGGCAGCCTGTTTTTTATGGAAAAGTCTAGAGCTTGACTTCTGATGCGCTTTCATCTCCAGGCACTGGATTATGAAAGTAAGAGGGACTACGAGTTCAGAGTGGAGGTGAAAAACACGTACTTGGATGCGAGGTTCGTCTACGGTGTGGAGTTCAAAGACTACGCCACCGTCCGGGTGACGGTGGAGGATGTGGACGAGCCGCCCGTTTTCTCCAGGAACCCTTACATCATCGAGGTGCACGAGGACACAGCGGCCGGCAGCTTCGTGGGTGTGGTGTCGGCCAGGGACCCCGACGCCGACAGCAAGCCAGTCAAGTGAGCTCCCAGAGAAGTGGTAGCAGCGGCTGTTAGAGCCCAATTTGTTCTGATCTGACCGAGCGCTCGTTCGAAATGGAAATGAACCAATGACCTGTTCAGAAAAGATTTCCTCCTCCACATGGTTGTAACACCTTCGTGTCCTAATTTGATGGTTTCAAAATGCATTGTTGCAGCTTTAATTATACTCGTAGAAAATCAATACGAAAACTAGCAACACATGGTAGAAATACAAAGTCACCTCCCATCACTTCTCCAGAGTGGGAACAAAAAATGTGCCCACTTGGCTAAATCTAATCCATCAGCCAACCCAACGTGTCAGCGTGGAGGGGGAAGAGAGGGATATTATTCGTGGTTCCCTCCTGGTGATTTCCCCAGTGGAAGATGGCCGCGGCCCTGTGAAGCGAATACAGACACTGTTTATTTCCCAGAATTATGTAAGCCCTCTGCGGCAGCGAGCAAAGTCAAAGTGAAAGAGCCTAATTTGCTGTATCGATTCACACAGCTCAGCGCCGCCGCGCCACACATATGGCGCCGCTCGTCTCTGACACGGAGACGCGCCGCTCTCGGCCCATGCCACATGGCATATTGTGTTGCATATTCAAATTTCAGTGTGATGTGAAAGTTGACTTTGACAAATGAGGAGGCGCGAGGAAAGATGTATCATCTTCTGACAGTGGAGCGAGGGGACTACATTTTGCTTGGGAAACAACGGGATGTACTGTGCAAAACACGTCTTTATGAAGTTAAGAAGTACTTTACAGCGTCTCCTGTGAGCGTGGATTTGTTCAAGCAGAGAAGATCATAACAGCACTTCACTTCACAAACACTATTTCATGTAGACGACTGCGCTGGAGCCACAGATGATACGCATTGAGCTCCATATTTACAGATGTGTTGGTTTAATCGTGCGATTCTTTCAGATACTCCATCGATCGGCACACGGACCTCGAGAGGCTGTTCAACATCGATTCAGTAAACGGCACCATCACAACACTCAAAGCGCTGGACAGAGAAATGTCTAAATGGCACAACATCTCTGTTGTGGCTACTGAAATAAGTACGTGAGAGATTTGTGTTCAAATCCGTAACGTACGACTCTGAAGACGTCCTCCTGACGTGTCTGACAACATGTCTGTCCATTTTTTCAGATAATCCACGTCAGACGACTCGTGTCCCCGTGTTCATCAAGGTGCTGGACGTCAACGACAACGCCCCCGAGTTCGCCATGTCCTACGACACGTTCGTGTGCGAGAACGTCAAAGCAGGACAGGTGCGTTAAAACCATGTTCTGAGCGGCGCCTCGTAGCAGGTGAACTGCCTGGAGCTGAGCAGCTCACAGCCAGTTTACTCCACGACAAGAAGCGATGTAAGTGACGTTAAAGAGGGCGATTTACTCCCTGACGCTTAAGTCTCGAGGAGAAAGTGTTCACTCCGAGTCCATTGTGCTGTCAGACGCAGGCAGGTGTTTATGTATTTGTGAGACTCAGCAAATGACTAAATGATATAAACACTCATCTCTAATTGCAGATTAATTTGGTGTCTATCTGATTGGCCTCTGGTTTGTTGTCGCCGACTGTTTTCACAACACGGAGGTTGTCAGGTCTAGACTTCGTGAGGCCATAAATTATAATGCAGACGTGACGTGGTGTGATTAACTTTGCATTATGTGCTTCACACTGGACGCTTTCAGAGCTGGATTACAGGCTTGTTGAACTTGTTTACTCACACAAAGTCCTGCTGCTCGTCTTCCTTGCAGCTGATTCAGACAATAAGCGCCGTCGACACCGATGAGCCGCAGGTTGGACACAAGTTTGTGTTCACTATAAATCCCACCAACCCAAACTTCACCGTCGTTGACCGGGAAGGTACGTTAGCATGAGACCAGCTGAATACTACATGTATTACTGAACCAAGATGCAAATGATTCTCAAATGCGAAGATTGTTTTCCTGTGACAACATCCAACTCAAGCATCTCATCGCTGACACGCTCTCCAATTTGCATCCTCCTGCAGATAACACTGCGAATATAGTGACGCGGAGGGGAGGCTTCAGCCGGCGCGAGATGAGCGTGTACTTCCTGCCCGTCGTCATCTCAGACAACGACTTCCCCATTCAGAGCAGCACCAGTACGCTCATTGTGCGCGTGTGTGCTTGCGACAGCCGAGGGAACATGCAGTCGTGCAACCCTGAGGTCCTGCCCTTCTCGGACGGCCTCACCACCGGCGCTCTGGTGGCCATACTGCTCTGTGTCATCATTCTCCTCAGTAAGTCCTTGTGTACGAGCGTGCGTATGTAAATTTGAACCTTGTGTTTCGTGTGTCATGTTTACGGCCTTACAGCAGCCACTGAGCGCACCACTGCCCTAATCACAGCTGAGGAAGCTTTGGGAAGCTCTGGCTTATTGCAAAACCTCAAATGTTAGGGGGTTGCAATATTGTTGTTGAAATCAAGTCGATTTAATTTAGAACAATAGAAGCCGAGCGGCTGGAAATGCAGCACCTGCGTTAATGGGACACCTGAGCCACGTGAGACCTCGGCACCGCGGCTTGGTCGGTTTGGGTTGAGGCCGTAGGAAACACTCCAGACAGACGCCACGGTCTCACGCTTCACGCTGCAGCCAATTCAGAGTCAATAACATGGCCACGAGTGAGCATGAAGCTCAACAACATGCTGCTGGGCGTCCACGAAGATGGAAGAAAATGAGCGTCTTTGCCATTATAAGACTCACCCTTACCAAACCGGGCATTGATTGAAAACTTGTAGCTGGACTACTGGTAGCAATCAAAGCGTTACTGAAAATATGCATTTGTGCTGGCGGGGCCTGCTGTGGCTGTAAGCAGCAGAGTCTCAGCATCAATTCATTTTGATTTGATTCTCAAGGATTCAGCTGCATGAAATACAGTAAACAGCAGAACTGTATAAATCGTATTATTTTTCCTGGGAAACCGGGTTGTTCCTTTAAAACACAGTAACGCGGGAATGAAAAAGTAGAAAACAAGACTGCGCTACTCTAAGCAGAGACATCAACCTGAAGCCTGGACACTAAACGGTTCAACATCCATAACATCAGCAATAAGCCTTCAAGAAACAAAAGGTTAGAGTCAGGTCCCCAGACTTTCTCCAGCCTCCAGTGAAGCGTCCTCAGCGAGCAGCTGCAGGAGCAGTGACCATTACTAATGAATCCATGAATACATGCAACAAAGGCCTGGTCCCCTGGTGAGCTAAGCTACACGCTGCATCCTGAGATGCTAGAGCACCACGCCAGAGCCCTCGGTGGTGTACGGCGGCGTGCGACAGCAGTGTTTACGGTCAAGGACGTACTGTATCAATAGGTAATGGGTTTCAAATGTCACTGAACCTGCCTGGCCAAGCAGAGCGCTTGATGGGAGCTTTTCCAACTTACCGGACATTGTAAATGTCAGGTCCTTGCGTAACGTCAAAGGAAAATCAATAAAAAATGTCAACATAACTTCCCTAATGAACATGGGCATAAATGGCGCCGCGGTAAACGCCGTCTTACAGTTATGGGCATCCAGCTCTTTGGAGATGCTGGATTTTAACCCCTGAGTGCGGTGGAGGGCAGGTACCGATGGAGTATACCGAAGGTTAAACTTCCTTCTCTCCTCTTGAGCAAAATATCATGACATCTGCTCATTATCAGATGCTTTTCACGCTTGGAACCTCCTGACAGACTGTCTCATTCACCTCCGCTTGGCTCCAACAGGCAGCCGCTGAGCTGGAACGACTCTCCCTATCTGCTCCTCATCATCGCAGCCCTCTGTGCTGTCTAAAAACATAGCAGTGGTCAGTCACGACGGTTCGTAGCGGACCCTTAAGCAGCCAGCCCCGCCCCCGCCCGGCCCACGTTGAAGGTGTTGTAATTAACACCCGGGTGGGAGGCCAGTAGACATCTATTGTACCTGCTGGTAGGGCAAAGAGGGGGATGCAGCAGACGGAGGAGCACAGGTGAAGCCGGATTTGCTGCTCCCTGCTCTTCTGAAGAACTAGGAGTGTATTTAAAACACTTGCTGCCAAACAGTGCCACTCTGTGGAAACACGCGCTCTCTGCTGTGCCGGAGCATTTTAAACACAAATAAAAAGTATCATCCAACCGTTTTAGCATTTTATCCAATGTGCCATCCAAGGAAATAGTTTAACGGTGAACCTTTAATAACAGGAGCGAACGCTGGGGTTTCACTGTCCTAATGCATGACGCGCGTCTAACGCTGAGCCTCTGCTCTCTGTCTTGGTGCAGTGATCGTGGTGCTGTTCGCTGCCCTGAGGAGGCAGAGGAAGAAGGAGCCTCTGATCATCTCCAAAGAGGATGTCAGAGACAACGTTGTCAGCTACAACGACGAGGGCGGCGGAGAGGAGGACACCCAAGCCTTTGATATCGGCACGTTGCGCAACCCAGAGGTGATGGATGCTAACAAGCTACGCAGGGACATCATACCCGAAATGCTGTTTCCCTTTCGGAGGACATCACCTATAAAGGATAACACGGACGTCAGAGACTTCATTAACGGGAGGCTTCAGGAGAACGACTCGGATCCCACCGCGCCTCCGTATGACTCCCTGGCCACATATGCTTATGAGGGTAGTGGGTCACTGGCAGAATCCCTCAGTTCACTGGAGTCTGCCGCCACGGAGGGGGACCAGGATTACGATTACCTCAGCAACTGGGGACCACAGTTCAAGAAGCTGGCAGAGATGTACATAGGGAAGAGCGCCGACCGAGAGACCTAGGCCGAACGCGGCAGCCTGTGCTTCTTAATCAAGCCGGCGTCTTCTGTCTGCTGAGCTCGTTAACTGGCCGACAGCTTCTCGTCTCGTTAGTTAGCCGGTCAGCCGCTTGTCCGTCCGTCCGCTGGCTAGCCCGCTAGTTGACTAGTTGTCCATCTGATTCCCACTCGGACTTGCTGCCGTCTGACGCGGATGCGAATTAAGACTTGAACCGCGTTGAATCTTCTCATTAACGGAGACACAATAGAATTCTCACAGTTTTACTGTTTTTGGTCATAATCAGTCAAGATGCCTTTGAAGTTTAGGGTTTTTGTGAACTATGGTGTGGACTGTGTTTTGTATTTGACCTGAGCGATAGTAGTATTGTATACTATCAATGTTTAATGGCGCTGGACGGGGTTTGGGTCGGCTTTTCCAGCCTTGTCCCTGAAATACTGTAAATGTTTTTAATGATGGACATCCTATATCCGATTTGCTATATTTGTTTGACAAGCAATGTTCATGTGAGTGGTTGGTGCAGGTTATTTGTCCAACTGTGAATTCATTTCATCATATATGTGTAATATGTACTGGAAAGTGTATGTTGTAGGAAAACTGTCATACACTGAACTCATGCTGTTTGAATGCTGGCTCATATTGTTTTATATTTATATTTTTATACTTATTTTTTTAATAAAATTATGTAAAATGCTTTTGTGGTTGCATATGGCACACGCGGCAAGCGTTATTTGTATTACACACAAATTAGTATTTCCCTATGTTTATACGTTTGCATTTGTAAATAGATAGTGAGCTGTTGATGACATCGCACCGTCCGAAAGGAAACCAGCTGCTTGTTCCATACGTTGAAGGTAGGTGCCTGTGATTCTGACATTTTTACACATTGTGTTTAGTGAAATGCTCTTCGTGTTCCTGGGTAACTCCCTCAGTCAAGTCCCTAAAAAACAGTTAGCACAGCAGAGAAGACAGTCCATCCTCACGGAGTCTTGGTTAGATGAGCGCAGGGTGAACAGACGGCCATTGAATGCACCTCCACAGCTGTTTACGCTTACAGTCGTTTCAGTCAACACAGGTTTTCCAACAAGACCCCAAACACACACGTCTACGTGACCTAAGAGGGAGAGTAGTGGAGCATCACACGACACATGATAAAACTGGACAAAAAGACAAAGAGACAGTAGGTGTGGGCCTCACATGAATCTGGTTCACAGTTAATGCTGCTGTTTGTTGTTGGGCCTTTGTTGTTCTGAGAAGTTGCTTATGTGTTTGTGGGATCAATTTAGATGTTGCACATAACAGTGACACTGATAATTAAAGAACAAAAGCTAAACCTCTAAAAGCAGTCACTGCAGGACAACAGTAATGAAACTTACAACCCACCGAACTCCATGCGGTTAATTACACAGTCACCTGAACGGCTCGTCCCTCTGCAAAGTTTCTGCTGAATAATAGACGACAATACCTCAAATCAAAGGTCGGCTGTCAGCAGCTGGTTCACGGCTGCACAGCTTCTGGTGTGAAAGTCAACAAAACTTCAGCGTAGTAGTAGCAGGACTAGCGCCTTCAACGCACCGACTCCAAAGAACCAAGGCTGCAACCGTTAAGAATCTTTTCTTGACATGAGGCAAAACAACGTTACAACCAGCGGAGCTACTGCACCAGGCCATTCTGAGATAAACGCATCGGCAGCAGGCTGAAGACGAAGGTGTGCCTGCCCCCAGCGCCTCCAGCTCACATCGAGCGTCCATTGAGTTCAACCCACATCGGCCTGCGATCCTTTCTAACAGCCGCTGACGGCGCATCCACCAGCGTCCTGAGGCTCAGCTGCTTTACATACAGCTCACAGGGTTCAAGACTCATAAGCAAAGGCCTTGTGTCATCATTCATAGCGCAGGATGTTTTTTACAGGTCTATTGTGACGGGAACTAATCTGAAATAAGCCAAGTACTGCCATCAATAATGCAGGTGAGTATTGGTATGCAGACGAGATGCGACAGCGCTGGCAGACCACCCCAAGCTTCAATCGCCTCGTCCTCTGTCTGGACTATTTAAAACTTTCCCGAAACAAGTAGCAAGCATGTGGCTAAGTTCTCACATTCAGCTCGGTGTGTCCTCAAATACATTAAAAGCATTATTTTTAACACATATCGATCACATAACTGTCCATTTGACTACTTATAAAGCCTCAGTTCCCCCCTTGAGTGCGGAATTGATTTTTCTTTTACCAGTAGAAACCCGCACGTGGTAAAAAGGCCAGTCTTCAGACACCTGCCGTAAAAGCTTCAAAAATAATCTTAAAGCTATAAATACTGGGGTTGGGCACAGCTTGGCCCGACACCGTGGGCCGAGCGTCACGCGTGTACCGGCCGAGGACAGGACAACGCGCGATGCTGTGTGAAGCGTGGCGGCACCTGCCTCGCTTCACGCCGCTCGACTAAAGGCACATAGCTCCAGCATGTGTTTGTCAGCACATGAACGCAGCACGTAATTCATCACACTCAAAACTCTATTCACACCAGAAGGTCAGTTTTACCATTTTTGGACCACCTGAGACAAATGATTAATGTTCCCTGTCATCACAAACAAACAAACAGAAGAAGTCACTTCCAGACGTTACGGCGCATGAGAAACTGAAGCCAGATTTCCACAACTGCCTCCAAGAAGAAAAGCAAAACGAGGAAGGTGTCCAGAAACATCGAGAACATAACCATAGGTGAAACAAAGACATTTAGGAAGTCAAATTCAACTGAAGGCAGGAAGGAGTCTACTCTTTTCTGAAACTCTCCTTCAACCCCCTGAGACTCTCATTTTCCAGTTTGAATTTATTTTCTGCATTTGTTGGCAGAAATTCTAGGGTGTGATTATAACTCATGTCGGGAAAAACGTGCAATTTAAATGCATAGGGTGATAAATTTAGCTCTGCAGTGTGATGACGAACTTATTACTGCACAGCGCGCAGGATTTCACTGCATCCTCTCAAAGCCTCATCACTGTTGTGTCTGCCGCCGGAACGAGTCTTAAACGGGTCTCGTCACGCTTTCACGGCCACCGGCCAGTAGTTGTGGACGTGGCGTGAATATCCTAAGACGCACAAGGCTGCTTTTGTCCCCTTAGGGAAGATAATGAGTTCACAGCACAAAGGGAGGCATCAGTGACGTGGCGCTCTGCCCAGTTCGTTATAATTACAAGCGAAAGCAGCTCTGAATAGACGTCTTAATGACCAAGCAAACTGTTGCATATTTCACAGCCATCTGGATAATCTTCTTGCGGGGGAATGTGAACGCTGCCTTTGTTGTGGCGAGCGTATGGACGCGGCACCTGAGACGACGCACGGCGCTGCCAACGCACTGATCTCCTGTCAAGGAACATCGTGCGCTTGTGCCCGTCTTCATCCGTCCGTCAGTCAGACGCAGTTAGATATGATGCCGTTCTGAAGACTTGGGACACTGCCCACTCCAGAGTTTCACCAAGCTGGGCTGCGAGTACGGCAACAGATTCTGTTAATGAGCACATGGCTCCATCTGCTGGAGAGCTACAACCACAACATGTGATCCTCATCCTCATCATCGTCATCACCTTTGTTAGAACTTAACTTAGCAAACGTTTGAGCAGCAGGAATTCTTTGAAGCAACACGTTCTGCCAGTGAGATGCACCTGAACTTTGGTGAAAGTCTACCTGCTGTAATAGTCACTTCATGATACGCTCAGCTCTGTAACTTGGGTTTGACGCGTGGACGGCCACCAGCAGAGGGTAGCAGAGGTCTTTGAACGGAAACCGGCATCATGTGTTTTCCCTCCATGCCAACAAAAAGGAATCTGAAACGTTTCCAAATAAACAGGAAAGAAGGTCATCAAATATTTATGTAAACACACAACTCGTGTTGACTGTACAGGTTCAAGTGAGGAAATTGATAAAGATGTCTGTATGTGAGTTATGTCTTCATTTCTTGTGGTGGAGGTGAAGAGTAATTCACAATACTTTCATTTCAGAGCGTCCAGCATTCGATGATTCGTGAACTGTCTCTGCAGCTATAAACCTACTGTGAAGTGGTATTGATATTTCCTAATGTGACCAACGGCTCCTTTAATGGACCTCAGCCGCTTGTCAGCTTCGGTGAAGGATCCGCACGCAGGTGAGAAGGTATCGAATGGGACTCTGGGACAGAGACGATCATCCGAGCATTTCTCCAGTTGTGTGACTTGCAGCGATCTAACGTACGCCTCCATAAATTCACGCTCCATTAAGAGACGGCCTCAGTTAAGCTATGATGAAGCACTGGCTGTAAAACACGACGAGGTGAGATCCCGGCAGCAGCTCCGGATGCCTTCTCGTTAGACGCCTTATGCGAGTTGCGTTTACGATCACGGATATTTCACTTCGTGTTACACAGATCGAATGCTGCTGAAACCAAAGACCTTTGGGACGGTTAGATGTCAGACTTGCGTTTGCTTTCACCCAGTTTACGACACATGTACAACATGTAAACACAAGAAGAGCCTTCACCCGATACCTGCATCAAACCTTTTAGCTGCGCCAGCGTTCCTCTCACCTCTCCGCCGAGAGACCAGCAACCGCTTAGCAATTTCACTAAATGAGCAAAGAACACGATAGATTCATAACAATTATTAGGTTTTCATGCACATTTTGCAGCGCCAGCGTTCGACAGATTACAGAATGCTCATACCACCCCCTGTAGATAATCTCTGCGACGGCAGCCTCTGGCTTTGTGCAGGGAGTGTGTTCCAGAGGTCAACTCTGATCTCATCTTCTATTTTCTGTGTTCGTTAAGCTCCATTCTGCTAAGCGTGTCCAAATAGGGTAATTCTGTGTTCAATTAAGCAGGGCAGACACAGGACATTCAACACAATGTCAATGAGATGCCACTAAGAGTGAGCCATCAATTTGATAGACAGTCAGAGAGGTAGATAATAAGCTGTTGTATGTCCCCTGATTCTGCAGCACCAAGGCCATACCTACAATTGAATTACACCCGTGCCTTGGTAAGTCACAGCTGATAGGGTCTCATGCATTGCAAAAAGCCACCTTGCGGTGACTGTGTTGCATAATTGTGTGCTTGTGTGGAGCTATCACAGCTCTGTCTTCCCACCAGCCATGGCCACGGAGCCAGTATAAAGAGACCTGCTAGGCCACACAAAGCACTGCAGTTGTCCTTAGGCAAGCAGCCAGCGAGAGAGAGAGGTAAGGCAGGGAATCAGGGGGATGGGGTGATTCTGCGCTGCACGGAGCGCCAAATATGCCTGGGCCACAAGCCAAGTGGCCAGTCACAAGGACGGCGTGCCAAGAGGATGCCATCCGGCCAGGTTGCACAGCCAGATAAAAAGCTCTGCGGCTCGCCTGTAGCGCCGCACACATATCCCAGAGTCTCCTCCCGTCTCACTAACTAGCATCTCTCCATAGCACGGTTCAAAGGGATACACGCACCACAATCACAGAGAACAAAGTCGAGCGAAAGGAAAAGAAACTCAGAACCGTCCTGTGATGCAGGCAGCGGTGTCCAGGTGTGCGAACACAAGTTTAGCCCCAAGGCTGGAAACTTTCAAAGTTCTGTTTTTGTTTAGACACAAAGCCTGGAGATGATGCACTGACACTTCTGTTGCACGGCTTCGACAGTAATCATCCCAGCTGAACAGAGGCTCCTCGAGAGACGCAGCAGACAGGCCGATAAAGTGGAAACACAGCAGGACTCGTCAAGTTCACGACGTCTTAGCCAACAAGTCTCTGTTTACTTAGCGGCTTCAGGTGCCGCACGGCTGCTGATTTCACTCAGTACAAACGAGGTCTGAAAAAAATCGACGACAGGTCGGATGAGGATGTCGTCTTTTGGTTACCGCCATCGCCAACATTAGACAGTCTGTCGCTATGGCAACTACGCAAGACAGATGGTGACAGTCGTGAATGTGAAATACATTGAACTAACACGTCACTGAAGAAACGAGACTGGAACAAAAACAGAAAAAGTTGCATCGAAACCAACAAAGTTTGGCCTGAATCACTGGACTCAGTCAGTTCAGCAAGTCGAGTCACGTGGACCTACATCAGTAACCAGGTGCCAAAAGTAACAGGAGTAATGTCGTAATTTCATAATACAGATTAAAAAACTGTTTGAATTTACTTATTACGCTACTTCAAAGTAATATCAGGTACCTGCAAGGTTTGTTACAATTATCATGTCCACAACTTTAACCTCCAGAGAAAAAGCCTTTTATTGTCCGAGCTTTTAGCACCAGAGCTTTAAAAGCCTGCGCCTGCAGCCAAGATATTCAGTCGGTGCATTTAGAAAACGCGGGTTCTTTTTGGCGTCCAAGTGAGAAAGCGGTGGCGGAAGAGATCCAGGACGATGTCAGGGAAGCAGCTTGAAGACGCCAGGGGAGCAGCAGGAGGGTTGTTATGATAAAAGCGGGAATGGCAGAAAAGTCACCAAAGCAAGACGGTGGGTTGTCAGAGGAGGGAGCGGAGCAGAGCAGCGCACCTTCATTCGACAGAGCAAAATAAGCATTTACAGCTCGTGGGGCCGGTGTCCTCACAAAGTGCATGTACGCAGAAGGAGAACAACACGTGCTGTAAGACGATTACGCAAGCATGCGTGAAAGTCGGAGGCAAATCCTGTCTGCATCAGCATCTGAGGGAATATTTCCTGTATTAATAAACAGTATTTGGGTGACTCAGCGAGAGGTGATGCTGTAAAAACCGCTAAATAACGCTTGACGTATATTCACGTGAATCTAATTATCATTCAAGCTAATGTAAAAGCTCGAAGGACTTTTATCTTTTAAAATAGACGCAATGCAGTTTATTTCTACCTTTTTCACCTGCAAGTCAAACCCGTCCATTTTCTCTGACCCGGCTCCAGATTCTTTAATGTGGCCTGACACAGGTTTTCAGCATCTTTTCGAGACGTGTCCAGCTGAATCTCCACCTCACCCACGGCGCTGTGTCGATTAATGGAGCGAGTTTGTGGGGGAGAAAATCTGCGACACCGGTAAAAGAAAAGTTTAAATGTGAAAGCGGCTACATGAGTCTACTCCAGAACAGATTTGAATTCAAGCATTACTTCGGTTTTGTGCTAAACGCTGCAGCTTTGTCGGAGGCGTCCGTTTTGAAAACTTTGTTTTGATTCATGACACGGGCAGTCGTTTTCTCAGACGGGTCCCGATCACGGAGCTCTGCCACCACAGTCAGCTCGCGAACCATTCATCTGGCTTTACATGTATCCCCACGGGCAAAGCAACTCTCACCACCGTGACTGGTCAGGAATCATCTGGGCTGAGAAATGAAATACCATCGATCCAGGTAACAATTATCTGTTGAAGGCAGCTCAAACACGATGGCAGCTCAGATGAATTCAAATGCAGGCGTCTAGTCCCTTTCCAATTAAAAACACTCATCGCACATCCTAGTGGCTTGTTTTTCCCTTTTCCATGTTTGCCAGTCGGGATCAGACAGAAATAGCCCAGCGCATTAAGCTGCTCTTACTGTTTATTATATTAAAATAGGCACATGGGTAAAATCTGTTTGGAGCATCCATATGTTTTATTGCTAAGGGCGTCTGTGCCATTATTAGAAAACATATGAAGCCCATCATTCAATGTGTCCAGAACATATTAAGGTGGTGGTTCATTTCATCTCTCGCTGTTTGTGCTGTGTTGTTTCAGGAAGGAACCAAGCTGAAGAACAAAAGACTAAAACCCTTTGACAATACTGGGCCCAACGTTTCACCTTCAGGGAATCCGTGCACACGCGACCTCCACAGGCCCAACGAAGGGCGGCGGCGACACAAGACACTTGTCTGCCGTTTCACTGGAAGCTCTCCGGCTGATGACGGGTGCCAGCTTGGCTAGGTCTCGTCAATACAACTCATATGTTTCATATTTATAACCTCATCTCCCTTTTACCCTAAGAGCCTGTGATGCATTATTTATGCTGCCAAGACGATATATTGAATTTTGCTCTGACACTTCAATAACATACTGTCTGTCCAACTAAGAGCCGCTGCGAAGCGTAACATTCGTTTAGGGACGTCTAAGTTAACTTTAGTTTTAGCTCGGTGTAAACGCGCTGTTTGACAGCGACGCGCTCGCAGGTCGTGTTAATCCTCGTCCTGTGTCGTGTTTAACACGGCAGCCCATGCATTTTTAATCATTAGCGCAGTAGCACCTGGTTGTCTGTGCTATGTTTAGCGCTCGGCTCAGTCAGAGGGAGGTGATGCGACCTCCACGTGTCCGACCCGGAGACCTCTCCTGGCTCAGCACCTGCCAATAGCACATCAGAATCAGCGCTTCGGAGCCGCCCCTGTTTACCGCTTGGTTTTCTGACGCGGCGCCGAGCGTGGACGTGATAAGGCCGTGTCAATAACCGAGATTTATTAGAAACACGATATAAAAGGCGGTGCAGCAAATAAGTCAGACGCTATAAATCACGTCTCCGTTATCTCCAACCATATCAAATGAGCTGTTAGATATTAAACTGCCTACAGCCTAATTTTAAGACAAGCACTAAACTATAGATTTAGTGACCTTGGTTAAGTTTCAGGCATAATCCTACATACGCTGGACCGGTGCATTCATCTAAAGACCAAGTGACACGCCTGCTCAGATTGTGAATGCAAATGCTAAAAGCCCCAGCAAAGCAGTTTACTTGTTCCTATCGATCATAAAATATCTTGTTTTTGCCAGCACCATATGTCCTAGATGGAAATCTCACAATATTTATGTGCACAAAGTGTTTGAAGATTTATGCAGCGCCTGCTACCACACTGCTCCTGATGGGCCTGAAAGATAAGGCTGCGTTTGATTTGGAGTTTTACCGCACCTTGACCGAGGGAACGAGTCCAGCTTGAAATACGGGCGACAAAAACAAAACGTTGGCTTTCAACAGATTTACATAAACGGTCGTCAGATTCAAAGTCTCCTTCGCCAACGGACTGGCTTCAGTCAACACCACAGCCTTGGAGTTGGGAGGGTGGGAGGTGAGCAGTGGATCCGACGCTGCCTCTCAGAAACACGCATGTTAACCGTGTAGGTTTAGTGAAGGAAAGGCTGCGCTGGAATCAAACAAAGATGCCCGTGGCACCAACGCCCCCTTCTCCTCTAAGTACTAAACCAAATAGCATCTGCTTCTGTTAATATCCACCTTCACTGCAGCTGTGTTGATTCCTCATAATCCCCAAAGAATTTCAACCCACACCGGTGACGCTCCCACAGCTGTCAGAACCGTTTCATCAATGCAAAAAGCATTTGTTTGCACTCAGCCCATCGCTTTTATTACAACAGACATCGGAAACACTTTATAGCGACGCTGTGGACAATTTTCCCGCACAGCTGTCGTTCGGTGGGACTACGAATAATTACAGACACAGACTAGATTCCAATCTGGATTTGAGCCACCGACATGATGGGACATAAACGATTTAAAGCTGCTGTCAAGCAAACACATTTTTAGTGTTTGTAACAGACAGAACCAGAACTAACAAGTAGAATAATGTAAAAACATATATTTATAACTATAACAAATAATCAATTATAAAGAAATACTTTCCTGGACAAACTATTTTGAAACACAAAGTAAATCTGGAACCAGTGGAACTAGCGGAAGCACTGAGCGATGACATGATGTTCTGTGGCGTCGCAGAACCTTTGAGCCTCAGACTTAACAGCTGACTGGATGAAGTAACCTAGGGGTTAAATTCCCTTTCTCATAAACACAGTCGGGCAAAAAATACATTAAGCTTGCTGGAGTCGCCGGTGCTACGCCTTCGATGCTACAGTCGGTGTGCACCGAATGGGAAGCGCATACTGCAGGTCCAATATCGGACTCCATCAGGAAAACCCGGTTGTTCTCGGGTTCAATCTTGGATCACTTATCTAAGCCACGGGGTTACTGGACTCTGACCTCCATTTCTGCAATCTCTAAAGCACGGGGATATTTCCCCTGCCACCATCTGCCTGGATGGAATTTACTGTCATCCATGTTCAACAGAGAAATAATTTAATGCGTGTGGATCCTGCAAAGCTAATCTCTGATAAACTCACCTCTTCCATGCCTTCCGCTAAGTGTGAAATACCCTGGGCATCAGATATAAGAACCTCTGCAGGCATTCCAGCAGCAAACAAGCTCAGAACATCACCAGGCCATGTTTAAAAAGTGAGCTGAAAAATATCAGTGTGTGTTGCAGCTCGCTGAGCATTTGCCTCATATTTGCGATGCACTTCGGCGCCTCAACAAGCAATGAGATCCCAGAGCACTCTGTAAATTGGACAATCAGTAATGGTATTTGATGGCATTAAGAGCGGAGATGAAAGAAAGGACACTTCAGTTATCAACATGATAATGGGGCTGCGGCACTGCACTTTGTGCCCAATGAAATGGGACTCGGTTAATTATCCTTGCCATTAATTAGGCCACGCTATCAAGGAGAAAGGGGTGACTCATTACTGAGAATGTACCGTCGCACACCGAGTCGCCGGCCTCAAGCCACGTGGGGCTCAAAGGTACGTCCTCAGGGGAGGGGCAAAGAAATCCGCCCTCGGCCCGTCCGCTCGATCGACTGCACGAGGTTTGTAGCATCACCCCAACAATCGCCTACAAAAGCTAATTACACACGAACAAACAAACTCGCAGGAATTCAACATCCGTGTTTATTTAAGTCGAGTGAACTTCCAGCAGAATGTGACTGATGCTGCGAATTGAAATGTGCATTATTCCCATGTTAAGCTTGTTTTATGGGCGTACAGCGCGAGCTAGCTCTGCTGGGAGCCCCCGCGTGATAGACAGACACGGCAATTAGAATAATGAAAGGCTCACGGAGGAGTTGACTTCCTCCGCTCCGAACCCACCGACGTGCAGATGCACAATCCCAAGTGAGCTGCCAAACACGGGAGATTCATTTGTTTTTATTATGAGCTACCAAACGGGGCAGTAAAGGTGTGTGCTTCAAAGACTTTATGTCTTCATTTTATGAGATAACATCACCGGCACACGATGAGGGGGAAAATGCAAATGAAATGAGGAGCCGCACCACGAAGCGCTGGACAAGTTTCAGCTTAGTTGTTACACCAAATTACTGTTTCATCTTTAACAGCATTACGATGTAATTTCATCTTAACGCTGCTTCTTCTAATCTGCCATTCCACCGCCCCAGGGTCACATTACATCTTAATTTGGCCACATGACAGAGCGATGATCAAGCAGCCAAAGGCAAGAAAAAGCTGGCAGATACTCCACTACGAGTCAAGTTTACGATGTCGTTCGGTGGCTGAAGCTCCGAGGCCCTCGCATATTTCATTCATTATTAGATTTGGGTAAATTTACACATTTGCACTTATGAGTATGAGCCAATGACGAGAGGGAAACGTTTTACGACTCAGCAGCAAATACACTTTAATAATGTGTTTCTGTAAAGACCTGTGTTAAAAGTGTTTTCTTTACATCACTGCCCTTTAATAAATCACAGCTCTGCTTTCAGCAAATTAAAACCTCTACATGAACAGGAGTCGTTAGCTGACGCTGACCTTTCAGCATATTTACTCACTTGCAAATCATTTTTAATGCCCCTCAAAGGATGTGTGCCATTCATAAGAAGCGCAGTAAAACTGATTAAAACTCAGATGCACAAACTAATAAGTAGCTGTCGAAGCAACAGCAGAAGCGGTGACAGAAAGCAGCGAGCACTGTTTGAGACACACGTTCCTTGTGGTAATAATTCATTGCTTGTTTATTTGAAGGTGATCTCAGCTGATCAGGGGCCTTCATTTGCTCTATGGAGATTTGATGCTGGGCTAATAAACCACAATAAATAGTAACAAACAAAACAGATCAATTACCTAAAGCGCCCTGATTCCCTTGTTTTGTGGGTCCGGCTCCTTAACGGGTCGTAAGCTGGAAAGTCCTTCAGATGAAGGTTTGCTGCTTGACATTTTGCAGGCAGGCCACGCATCTCGACACAGATCGACACAGATCTCACGCTAAGCCTTTCCATTTGACTGAGATGGCTGTAAATTTGCATGTTCACTGAAACGTCTACAGACAACGTGCGACTTTTCCCAGAACACTCGCTCTAATTACCAGCGCTCCCAGCAGCACGGCCCCATCTGCTGTTCACGGGGCTTCCCATTACCTAGTGGGCCTGAACGCAGCGTAGCAGCATCTCCTGGCGCGGGTCAGCTGGTTCGAGCTCGGCCGCATCGCCCCGAGCTGTGAAACGCACTAGTGGGTCAGTCCAGAACTAGACACTGGCCCAACTCGGGGTGTCCTGCCTGTCAGAGGGTGGACGGAGCCGTTGTTCTGAGCGCGGCAGCGTTTCGCACATCGTTTTGAGTTCAAGCTCATTTGCAGGTGTGGAAACGAGGGAGTTCAGACGAAGCAAAGACGGGCTCCGGGTGAAAGCAGAGCCAGTGCGTGCAGTGTTCTACTGGTATTTATGTTAATTCAAGTTGTATTTGGGAAATTTGGATCAGTGTTCCTTCCTTTGTAATGTTTGAAAAAGGCACCAGCGAGTGGTAGCGTCTCATTAGGGAGCAGCTTGTTGGAAGCACCCACTAAATGTTTTGGTTACGCTGGATTTGTTTAAAAGGAGAAACATCTAGTGTTTCCATTTGTCACGGTAATAAACACATTAGGCTGAAGACTAATTTCATGTCTTTTAGTTTTACTCACACGCATGTTTAAAAGGAACATTGTTGAAGCCTTATTGATAAAATGTTCAGCGAGTGTAGAGGGAAATAAATATATCTTAAGTTCATTCGAGAACTAGTCATCTGTAACAGTTCACTTTCCTGCTGGTGAGAATGATAAGTTAGCTCTGCAGGTTATTTATATAAAAAGGTCACGTTGCGAGTGCGTTTGTTTCTCCGAAGAAGAATGTGCACGCTCAGGGCAGAGCAGGCGCCTGAGAGCGAAAGCTCCACATTCATACGTCTAACCGTGATGGACGGCAGCGTGAAGCCGCTTCCTATTTTCTTCTCCCTCTCTCTCTCTCGTGTATTTTTGTATTTTTCTCCACAGCAGGTGACACAAGGATATAAATTAGCGCGACAATCCAGGAGCGTTTACACACACCTGCACTCAGCTCACCGGAGCCGACGCAGGAGTCAGGCTGCGAAAGGTCACTCCACCAATGAAACTTTTGTCTTTAATTCCCAGCAGCCTCTACATGTTCCATCGCCTCCGTCTAACTCGTCCTCCAGCGCCATTGATTGGGGAGGACGTGTGAGGTAAGGGCATCTCTAATTGTACACAAAATAAAGCTCCCTGGACTGTTTTCCCCCTCGTCTGTTCGCTGGAAGGGAGGGATTAATTAAGTACATCTGCAACAGGCAGAGTTGACTGTGCAAGCAGTCAGTGATTATCTGTGATGAGTCCTGAGACCCAGGAGGGGAACCTGCTTCAGAACCGAGCCGCTGACAGCACGCTGGCAACTTCATTTCAAGACTCAGAGTGTTCGCTCACCGTTACCTCGGGTTCTTTCTTTCCATTTGTTATGCGCTATTAAAAAGTTTAATTAAGAAACTCACTCACATGCAGTAAACCTCGGTGTGTTAACAAAGACGAACGAAGGACGGAGCTGGAATCTACCCGAGGATCAGCGTTTGCTTTTGGCTCTGGTTTGGTCTCCACGAACGCAGCTTTTCGACCAGCAGAGCAGAGAAGATGATGGATCACTTCTACTGCCACCGCGTGGAGCGGAGTGCACACTTCAACACCTTCAACACCTCCTCATAAGGCAGCATCTGAAGCGGTTTGCGGTTCACAACGTCTTCAAAATCCATGCAGTGCAGCCATAACGACCACCTACCGATCACAGTCCTCTGTTTAATGGTAAGCTGTGAGTTGAGTATGGGTTGCTTGTTTGATGTGATTGCTAGATCGCCGGCTGTGCTGCTGCGGCGCGACAGCCCGTCCTGCTGTCAACCTGCATTTGCTCAACAATATGTCAGAGGCTTCATGGTGGCACAGCGAAGTGGCCTCGCGACCATTACCGGGCCGTCAAAATGCACACGGCAATGCCCGCGTCAACTAACGCCGCTTGACAAGCTGTGCGAGAAGATTACGTTTATTTCATTTTCAGACGTTTCCCTCTTTTTAATCTCACAACATTATGCCAGTGGCAATATCACAATATTTCACCTTGAGAGGCATTCTGAAAAAGACAAAAATGAAATTTCACAAGATGGACGATTTTGGCCTGCAAACCATCTCAAAGTCACATACCTTAACGTGGAAAAATGAGGACGGGCCCTATCAGCGGAGGATGACTTATCGCCGCGAGGCAGCCTATAGACAATCTGTCCTGCCGTATAATATGTGTGTAAATGATAATGTTAAAGGTTATTGTCATGCTTCGCCGGTAACTCAAAATACATTGCCTCTCTGGAAGATGGCTGATCATTAACTCAAGGTGTCAGGAGACACGCATTTGCTCACTGGCATTCTCCAAAGCCAAAAAGGTATGTAATGCTTCCCCCCCGGAGAACTGCGTTCCAGTTGTGTGATGAACGCCACGTCAGCGCTGAATACTTCTCCAGTTTCTTACGGCTGCGCTTTAACCTTGATAAGACAGAGTTTATTGTCCTTTCTTTTTTATTCAAATGGTCCTGGTTTGATAGAGAAGCAACGTGGTGTTAGGACGCATCCATCCATGAAGATGGAGCTTCTATCTGACGACGGACGTATTTGGCAAAATCCGAGGCGATAAAAGAATGTGTCAAAACAAACCAGGGACTTGTAATTACAGAGCACGAGTAGCTTTGAGCTCAACCTTACAGGGGTGATGGATGGTACAGGCCCTCTGCATGACATACAAGCAGAGAGTCTTCAGTGTTTGTGGGCAACTGCAAGATACAAAGCAATTAATCATGCAACAAGGGCCGTAACCTGATTGCACCGATTTTAATCACGGGTAAAACGCGTTCTTTGGTCTTTAGGGCCTGAAGTGTTGTTGCCAAGACGTGAGGACGTTTAGGTTCCTACAGGCCAAACGACGAGCGATTCAGGAGTTGGATTCAAACCCATTGAGACCAAAGCACCTTCACTGAGAGGAGCTGCTGCGTCGCGCAGGTCTCGATGCCGTGGTCTAGCATTTAAAGCCTCCGCTGTGAATCCTGGAACTTGTTTACTACTCCCGACTGCGATAAAAGATTCGCACCGGGCCTTCGTAAATCTGCCCGTGTTGCTGCATCTTTAAAGTTGGTTTCAGCTGTGTTTGAGTCTTCTTGTCTAATTTTCTGCTGTTGGCTAAATAGACCCTAAGTCTGCGATTCTACACAAAGCTGTCAACTAAACACAAGGACTGATTTATTCAACAGATGAAATAAATGGAGCGTATTAATCAAATGAGGATGAAAGGTGTTAACCATTAGTACCCTACAAAATATGAATGCGCATTTGTTTTGGCCTGTGCAGCTGCTCTGATGTCACGTGATTCATCATGCAGCAGAACCGACTAATAACGGTGGAGCTCTGGTCAGCGGGGCACTGCTGAAGGAGGCTCCGACGTGCCGGGTCAACGTCTCACGCCTGTATAATCAGTCATGAGTTCCAGCACAGACATCAACTATTCCTGGAAGCCCTGGATGCTGTAGGTTAAGTTACAGAGCCAGGGGGATAATTGTATCAAGAACGAAGGTGTTTCACATTGATTCCATGACACCTATCTCAAATATAGGCAGCTCGGCAGCTGGAAGAACAGAAGGCCTTGATATGAAGAGAAAGTAGATGCTCTTCGGTTGGCTGACCCCAAAGCTTGAGCCAAATTATTTACAATCAAAGCTCCATGTCATATCTGTTTAACATTCAGGATAGGAGTTACATGCTGCAGTGGTGCTGAATGTCAATTGAAAAGACGTTCTGTTGTGAGCGTGCGAGAAACGAGCGAACGCTGCGAGAGATATGAAAAGTAATAGAAGGCAGCAGATGTAGCACTTTCACTGGGCACCGAGGTGCCAGAATGAAATGTCTTGACTTTTGTTGTCAAGATGCACCAAATGTTATTTTATTAAATCACCCGGCGACGATATTGCATGTGAGCTTATCAACCTTGAAGAGGTTTCTTTATCACAGACATCTCATCTCAATAGAAAAAAAAACAAAAAACCCAACTCCTTTGGTGTCAACTTATTTGCTTAATTCACATTTGTGACTCATGCATATATTCATGTCTAGTTGATATAGTGCAGACAGGAAAACTGGCAACAGAGAAAAAGGAAGAGGGAGATAGAGTGGAAGAAAGAGAGCGAGAGATAATGCTCCCCTAAGCTAAACAAGTCAGGCAGCACAGAGGAGAGTCCCACGATAACACCGAGAGTGACAACCTCAGGGCTCCAAGCTGCTCCACGTTCCTGTGACTTCAATCAGACAAAGCGACGACAGCGGGCGCAGCCAGGATCATCCAAAAAATACAGTTATTTCTGGATTTTCAAGATTTCTGAAACTTCATCATGTCAAATGGAAACAAATGTACGTTGCTTTCAAGTACTTTTGAACAATCTTTGAGCTCAGGTAGCGTAGCGACAACAAAAGCTCAGTCTTTCTTTAATAACTAATCGAGGTGAAAGCTGAGGATCTCTTTTAGATAAATAAGGTTGAGCTCAGACAGCTGCAGGTTATGGCCTTACTGGGACTGGATTTATGGGACTACTGGGACCGAGGATGAGCAAACCGGTGGCAGGTCTAGTGGCCATGGGAACGAGAGAGACATACGGGAAAGAAAACAACTCTGAGCTATTGCTTTGTGTTTGTTGAAGAGCATCTGGCCCAGAGCCTACGTCGAGTGATCGTTGTGGATTTATTCAAGCTGTGATGACTAAATCTGTCTGCAAATATCAAGCTCCGTTTACTATTCTTGCACATTGAGGTGGTAAAAGTACACACGAGTAATATTTGGTTTACACATTTGATGTTTAGTTCTTCTCAAAGTTGCGGAGACACAGTAAACTGCCCAACTGAGCAGGTTTTTGCAGGTCAAGTAACAATCAGACACACACAGCACAGTTGGTTGGTTCACAACTGAACTCATCTGCATGTACTACATGACGGATGCATTTCTTACAAATCAAACTACGTTGCCTTGACAACGTGCCTGTGTTGCAGAAACCCAACCACGCGGGACTCGAGTCAACGTTGGCTCATACAACCGTTACGCGTTCACATCATTTACATACATAATGCTGATGAGGCGCAAGGAGCGAACTGAGGCGTTAACTGTGGTCTCCTGAGGCAGACGCTGGGATAAAGTCCCGCCTCTTGTGAACTTGCAGCTTGATCCACAGCGCTGCTCCGGAGTCTCCCATTACCCCATGCAAAACTTAGCCATTAGTACCAACCACAATTCACTCTGCGGAACATATGAAAGGGGCTGTTGCACTTCATTAGCATAATATGGGCACTCATCGTGCATCAATCTGTGCCCATTAACGCCCCTTATCCCTCCCCCAAGTCCAGGCCTCTTACCCCTCCCACAGCAAAGTGACCAATTGTGGGGACGGATACGACTGCTCTGCTGGAAACAGGACCTTATGGCAGATGGTGGAGATGAGGAGCGGAGCACGGCCCAGCATACTGATGAGCCGTGGAACGGAGGAACTACGGAGAGACGGAGCCAGAGGTGAACGGACGCTGAGCTCGTTGGGGGCTCGAAGCTCAACAACGCTGGCTTGGTTTCGCATTATTTGATTATCTAGATGAAACGTGTTCGCCCTGTCTGCTGCCTGGCACCGCACCCGCCCGGCGCTGGCACCAGGGCCTTGAGAGACACGGGGCTCAAAAGAGCCGTTTTAAGGCTTGAGTAGCCTCTAATTTCATGCTAGGCCACTCGTTAAATACTTGCAGAAGCTACTGTAATTTCAAAAGTACGATTATCTTCCTTTACACACAGAAGCTGCCAGACCTGCTTTCTCATTCAACACCACAGTGAGCCTCTAATGAAATGCATGTTTATACTAAATTATTCAGCTTCTGTATGATTTCTGATTTCAGCTTTAATCGTACTTAATGCTGAATATAACCCCGTTCCATGAGGAGGCGGAGCCCCCTGAAAAGCCTAATGTCTTCTGATCCCGTCGTGCTGACAGCCCGTTTCCACCGCCGGCTTGAAAGCAGCGAGACGTCAGCGTCTCGACTGGATCGGTTCATCTCCAGCGCTGACGCGACTTGACAGCGCGCGGCCCACTACACAGTCACGTAGTGAACTTCAGTGTCATGCTTTCCATTGGAAGCAACTGGTCGTCAGCCTGAAATCACAGGAGACCTTTTCATCTTTAAGCCCCTCTGTTAGCGAGACGGACGTTCTGAGGCGTATCATTATTTTTAGTCTATCTGGAAATAAGTCTGTCTTGGTTTGCTCAGCGTTGCTCTTGTGTGGGAAGAACAGAGCAGAGAAAGGCTGCAGCACATCTCTAATTATAAAAGCACAAAAGAACGCCATCTGTCAGAGATTAAATCTATAGGAAGACAAATAAGACCACTTTTCCATTTTTAAGCTAATGTACCGTGATTTCATTTACCTCACAATGATGAAAAACTTGCCACTAACTCATGTGTACACTCAGGATGACTCTGCACTTTAAAGCCTCAACTCTAATGTACATTTGTTAAACACGAGACCATCAACGAAATGTGACTGAAACTATCATCACATCTACAGAGGAAGCGTCCACTTCAACAGCAGAAGAAGAAAACCATCATTAGACCTTATAGCAAAGGCAGGATGACATAGTGAGGTGAATATCATTACTGAAAAGCATCCATGCTTTGTTTTGGTTGTTAGAATCTGGTCAGAGCTGTTTAGAAAATATTTCTCGACAGCGCTCGTTGTGAATCATACTTACAGCAAAGCGCGGCGCGTCCATCTACATCAGTGAGTCACGATGAACCGCCCCTGGGCAAGAAAGCCAGCTATTTCTGGCTCGCTCATATTAAAACGCACTGGACGACAATATCAGCCCAATGCGTGGAGATGCAAATGTGCACAACCAGGAAACGCACAACGAGAAGAACGCTCATCAGGCAGCGCACAAGGGGTTTATTCATAAAAAGCTGCAGGAACAAAGGAAATTCAAAGAAGCAAAACTGCATCACTAGAGAAAGTTATACCATAAGAAATCATTCAAAGCGGAGGCTCTGACATTCAGAATGATCCCTTTTAGAATATTCCTTCATACACGTGTTATAGCTCATCCGAGAGGAGCACAGGGGTGAATTTCAATCTACTTTGATCCCTGGTACTTCTCTGTGCAGACTGGCAGCACTTTCATAATTAAAATGCGTATTTCACCACGGGATTAAGAACAAAGAAGAAAAGTGCCGTCGTCATCAGCCGCTGCTCCAGAATCAGAACGCGCTTGTGCGTTTGGGCTGGTTTTCAGTCCTAGAAACAACCACCGGCCTGCGTTTGTCCCAACTCCGCCGCCGACATCCATGAACACGCGGCACAGCCGACGGAGTAAAACACTGCCCGAGAGATTCAGGTGCGGCTGCTGAATGCTAATAGTAGCTATAATTAGGAAATTGAAACTCGTGATAAGTTGACTGCTAAGAGGAGTGACTGACTAGCGGTGAGTCACTTAGCGGTTCGTTAGTGCGACCTTGGGTAGGCAGGATAATGAGAAGCCTAGAAATAACTGGCAGGAAAATTCCTAGAAGATTAATTATCAAAACAACAAAAATGCCTGGTGTTCTACACACAGCAGACATCTCTCCTCCGCGGTCCATCCATCCAGCTAATTTACGGTAAGCTGCTGTATCATCTCCGAGGACGACAATCCAAGCACAATAACGCAATAACACTGCTTTGTTTTGAAGCATAATTGCTCTATAGATAGTCCAAAACAGAGCTGAGCGTAATTACACCCTGAAGACCTGCGTCCACGCTGCCGCAGCGTGAGCTCTCCTCTGAAACGAGGAGATCTGGCACATCTGAGCACATTCCCAGCGTAGAGATTACTGCACCCGTGACGCCTCTGCAAGGCCAGCATTTATGAGGTGGCCGGGGTGAAGCCTTTCGAGCTGCCGCGCGGATCCGTCTCCGAGGCGAGATATCCATCTCAGATCTGTCCTATCAGCACATCGCACGCAGACAGCAACGCCGGTGTGACAATCACAGCTGGAAAATGAAAAGTGCTGCCAGGCAAACAAACTCCATTAATACATAGAGTGGCATGGAGCAGCGAGTGGACACAAGTCAGGAGCATTGATGGAGATGGTTATTTCTAGTGGCTTTAATGTCCTGCCCCAGGACTTTGCATTGTCCTTAATAGAAAACAAGTCTCTGCTTCGGGTAACTGACCGTGGAAGATGATGGTTTTCTAAACTAATTTTTCCAACATTTTGATTAATATTGACAACTGACCTAACAACAACTAATTCTCCAATTTCCAACAAACATACACATGTATGTATAAGCAATGATGCAGATATCTGCCACCGGTAGGAGCCGTTCATGTTTACAGCATATTTATTCTTCTGTCACAGCCCCGTCGCGTGTAAAGAGGCTGGAACCATCAGATTTCCTTCATGCCAGGCTGTAAAGTGGCTCTTGTGCCTGAACCGCCTGAACGTCATGTCTCTGTGGGTTAATGGCAGCACAGCTGCCTGTGCCCATGGGTCTCCTATCTGCACATGTGAACACCCTAAAGGCTGCGATTTATCTCCAGGTTATCCATCAAACTTTGATTGTCTTAACAGCTGACTCATAAACGAGGACAACGCGAGGATAAATTTGTGCAAATCTAAAAGTTTCTGTTTCCTATTTCAGATCGCTCAAACGTGCACCAAGGGACGCGTCTGGAAATCAAGCTGCAATAAACCCAATACTGTAGATAAAATTAACACATTTCACTCTGGGGTGGGAGCAGTTTTGTGTTACTGCTGTGGTTTTTGTTGCCAGACAATAAATGTGACACAGTGTCCTTCTGCTCCAGCTGGCTGGCTGCCCAGAGGGCCACCGCGTCTTCTGTGATTAGTCAAAAGTGAGAAATGTAATTAAAATGGCAGGTAGCTGCTTCTTCTTGTTAAGAGAACTGAAAAGAGATGTGTGGTGTCACAAGCTCTGGCGCATCCACCGCTGCAGAGTGTCCGTCTCCTGAGAGGCAGGCAGCACTTCTGGAGGACTTAACTGTGTTTATCCCCTACTGGGGCTGCAGTTGCCTTGTTATTTAATCTGCAAGTCAACTGAAAAGTTGAAACTCAGTGCTGAGATGGCACCATTTAAGGCTGATCAGTCTGTTAGGTCAGCGTGGTTTACGCCTGCGGCTGCTTCGGTCTCAGAACATTGGCATCACAGACGCTTTGAACTTCTATATTAACAGCTGGACATTCTGTTTATGATTCTAAGACAGATCCACAAGTCAAAGCGACGCCCGAGATAAAGCAACAACTTTCTATTACTGATGATTTACCTGGAATTAGCTCAAGTCATTGCTTGGTTCTACCAGAACCTGTACAGCTCACAACTGACCACGAGTTGGATTCATCTGGAAAATGTGCGACTTCAAGCAGTGTCAGAACCACCAGGTTACGGTCGGTTGCTGTCCTTCCGCTCCTGGAGAGGATTTGATGAATCCTGTAAATTTGTGTTTAAGACGTATAAACATGCGTCGTGTTGCTGCCACATGCACATCAGCTGCAGAGGACGCGTAGAACTCGAGCCGTGTTAATCTGACGAGACAGCGGCATCAGTCATCGTAACCTCCCGCCAAACTCCATGCGACAAGGCGGGAAGCTGCACCACGTCGCCTGAACGCACCGGCTCCCTCCAGGCACCGCGTTCTGGCCGACGGAGCTGCTCTCGCAACAGGGGCCTAATATTAAGAAGCTGTCATTTCTTATCGGGATGCTGTTGTCATTTATTAAATCTCTCAACCTTTCACCCAATGTACACTTGGAGAGTGCATTAGTGAGAACAAACATCTCTGCGGCGTTCCCCCGGCGCTAATCACGCGGTTTCTGTCTGTTGTTTCTCTGCTGGCTTTATTGGTTTAATTTACGAAGTGCTGCTTTCTGAAGACTCCGTAATAACGGTGCTTCGCGTCTGATGCTTCACTCTTGTGCCGCTTTTGAAAGGCAAACAATGCTGCACTTACGCTCTTGCGGCTGCCCGGTAAAAAGGCTCGCTGTGAAATTCACATTAAACCATGTGTCGTATGTTCATTCCACAAGGAAACGGCGGCTCCCAGTCATGAATACAAAACACTCCACACTCCTTCATCCCGTTTTTCTTCGTAAACAACAACGAGAGACACTTTATTAGAACAATAAGGTGTCCAGTTTGTAATTGGACCTATTATTAGCTTTCATTACGTCCCTATTCCACATGATTACAGCTCGTTGGTGCGTCGTCTGTTCCACTCTTCTCTTCTGCAACAGCCCAGAGTCTTCGTAAGGATCAATAGCTCATCTTATCTTCCCGGATCTCGGGCAGCATTTTAAACCACGGCAAACGAAATTGACTGACCATGTCGTGCTCCTAACTACATTTCCAAGAAGCTTTTTTATTTATTTTTTGGAAGCAAAAGCCAAAAAAGAAAGAAGTTGAAGAACTTTAGCGCTCGCTGAATTGCTGAACCTTTCACAGAGTTTCATTCTGTGACCTTCAGTGTTTTCTACATGTAATTGTCACTTTTCAGTTTTCAGAAGCCAAACGCTGAAGATAATAAGACAAACAATTAAGAAAACATGAGCCAACAATGTTTGCATGGCCTTCAGAAAAATGAGTGAGAAGCTCCACAGACCGTAACAAGGACGAGGTCAGTTACCTCATTCCAGACCTATGAACACAGAAACACAAGGAAATATCAGGATGCTTTAAATAATCTTTCAGCTCTTCTCAGTGGAAAGTTATGACAAAAGTAAGACGTGCAGCAACCTGTTAAAATTAGTCAGCGTACAACTTCTGCCGCTGTGCGTGAACACAGAGGGACGCAGCCTCTTTCGCAGCTTCGCCACGTGACCCAAGCGTGGTTTCACTTCTGCCGCATGTTTAATTAGTATTCCAGACGCACAGCGATCCCACGTCTGTCCAGGTCCCATTAGTCGCCCACGGAAACTCGGAAGCTGCTTTATTAGCAGATGTGTTTATCGGTGGAGAAGTTGTGACACAGCCTGCATCTGCGCTACACAAACTGAGCTAGTGCTGGTAAATGGGTGGATTTAGCAAATACTAAAGGGGGATGATGGGAAAGGACTTAGCAGAAAAAAGAAAAAGCAAAGGATTAGAGGAAACATCTGTTTAGAGAAAGAGACAGATGCCCTCAAAAAGTTTAATACTCATAATAGTGTCTCTCATCGCCTGCTGATTTAGTAACAGATTATACTGTCAGTTTGAGAAGGAGCCCCCCCACCACCCTCCCTTTGTTTCCCAGGGCAGATGCAGAAAATACTGCAGTTAGATCGACTACGGACGCGACGCTGGATCCACACATGGATGCATGTGTGATGGAGTTGATCAAGGGATGAGTGTGCATGTGTGAAAATCGGTTTGATTAAAGAGGAGTTTAAAGGAAGAGGTGTGGTAAATATAAATAAGCGCCGCCGCCATTCTCTCGCCAACATATTTGAGTTGGACGGCAGAGCAGCTCCTCAAACGACGCACCTTGGAGACGCTGTTCACTGTGCAGCTGCCTTTTCTTATTTCAGCGTTTCGGTGAAGGGAAGTGTGATGAATCGCTAGCGCTCCATTTAAACGCCTCTCTGTTTCCATGCCTGCATCCACTTCCAAGCGCGAGTTAAGTTCTGACATGAAAGACGTGAGGACTTTAGAAGTTGTGTCCCTGGAGTTCCTCCGTTTCCTCCAGCAGTGTCACTCCTGCACCATCTTGCTCGTTGCTCTTAAGCTCATTATCTGAGAGACTCTAACTAAAATGTCGTGTTACCACTGGACCTCGTCTTCTACAGACACGTTTTATAATTCACTTATGGCCTTTACTCAAGAGATGCCAGCGCTGGATCTGTAGCAGAAGGTAATTCAATTAAAAGCAGCCAATGATGCGACTGAAAGACGATCAAAGGCGTCCAGCTGCTGAGGAGACGATGTGAAGGTAAAGCTCAACAAACTCAGGCTCAGTTTGGAGGACTCAGGTACTCCACCAGCTCAGAAGGAGCCTGAAGCTAAGGTCAAAGGTCACGACCACCGTGACCCTATGTCTAACCCACGAGCTTCCACATGGACTCGTGGAACATGAGCCTAGACAGACGCGGCAGGTCTTTCATCAGAGCTGCTCTGTGCCCGGCCGTGTTTTTATGTGAGGGCACGGTGACCCACTTGTTCAGTGCAATCATAAAAGGCTGAATTGTTAAATGCCCTTTTTTATTTTTCAGCAGTTTTATGACTTGAAAGCTGTCCTGGTCATGTGCAGAGTAAACTGAAACATGCAAAGTCCTTCAGCCTTGAATGATTTCATTTCATCGGACTTCAGAGTCGTACCTAATAAAGTGGACATAGCTGTGAATTTTATACTGATGAATAGGCCACAATCCACTGCTATGACCAGATAATGCTGAGAAAAATATTTAGACTTTGCCATTTATTAAACACAGGATGAATCAGGCCTCACTTACGCAGGCAGTAGTCATTTATTGACTTTTTATTCAAGATGAATTTGAGACAAAGAAAATAACTAATGTGTTATCGATTGGCCGCGCTGTGTTGTGTAAGCGTTTTGGAGGCATCCTACCAGACAAACCCCGACTTCCCCATCATCACTAAAGCCACCGAGGCTCAGCTTCAGTGTGTTTACTGTACGTTACCCGGCGCTTTGTTTGAACTGACGTCTGCCTTTGTCCTTGTGAGCGATCAATATACAGCATTTAAACAGGATTACCCCGACTGACAGCTGCGGTGGAGGAAAGGCTGACAGAGTAATGGCGGCCCCTTTTAAAATGTCAGGCGTGCGCTGCCACACTGATGCCAGTAAACGGTTATTGTGTCTGGGCCCGGGATCCACATTGTGTACATGCTCTCTGACAAACGCTGCGTAATTATTCCCCACAGATGACGGAGCTGACTCTTAGTCATAGCTTCAGCTCGGGTAAAGACTGTGGTCTGCACGTTGGGTTTGCCTGGATAAAATGAATAATTCTGCCGCGCGCCAGGCCTGTTAGCATTTTGACACTTGTGTGTATTAGACCACATGCTCTCGCCAACGTCTCCCTGTGGGCTGACGGCAGCGTTGCCTCAGTCACAGGGTGCAGCTAACACCCCCGCGTTCCCTGCTGGCTACTAATAGATTACAGAGCAAGTGGCTTTGGACACTGGCATCCTGTCAGTGGCTGCTGCAAATGACTCGGGTACGTTATGGAGCCGTTTCTAACAAGTGGGTCACTGCAGACAAAGAGATGGAACAAGTCCAATGTGATGATTAAACCAGAGGCCACAATGTAGACGACTTTAAACATGCGTCTGTACTGGAGGAGACCTTAACGATAACGTGTATGAAAACACGGAGGAAAGTTTAGTTTCATTAAAGATGCTGTACTGTAGGTGTTGAAGTTAGAGGATCTGCTCAAAATGACAGGTCAACTCAACACCCTCCTGTCGCCACCTTGTTAAAATGTTTGCAGGCGGAAGCCAATAATGAAATGTGAATTTCTTCATCTTGGGGATTTGCCGAGCGAGGGGATGTGAAGGTCTTTATCTCTGCGCAGTTAACACTTCTGACATTCAGTCATTTATGAATCTGGGGATTTGCTGGTTTGTTTGTCTCACGTCCTCTCTGCTTTAATTACTAAAACTCAGTGGGCTTCGTGTAAAGTGTGCTTTATTAGAGCTGCTTGAAATCACAAATCTGTCACCTCACCTGCGTGTCTCATCTTTTAAAACTGCAGCCTGATGAGCACACACGTGATTCCGCCAGGTTTCCGTAGGAGAGCTGCTATTTCCCACCACCGTGCCTCACGTACGTTGCTATTCTTAATTCAGCCGCAGACGGGGGGAGAAGCAACCATAGCTTATGGGGGCAGCGGAACTTTTAGCATTAATAGAGCTGTGAAATACGCTGTAATTACACGATCTGATACCGTAACTACGACTGGAGATGAGCCCTGCGTCAGCTCCATCCATCACGATTCGTCCAGAACATATGTGGTCGAGGTTTGGTTGAGTTATTTACTTATTTAACCTAATGGCGAGTAGTTTAACGCGATAATCAGCTGATGAATGAAACGGCATTTATTCATCGTGTTATGACGTAAAACCTGCATATAACCATATAACCAGACAGTTCTCTCTCTGTGTTGGTATGAATCTGACTGCTCTAACAGTTTACCTTCCCAGTGGCTCTTTCAAAGGACAGAAATAACAGGGCAGCCCGCTGACAAATGTCAAGTCCTCCCGGCCTCCACTCTGGGCGATATCTGGCACAACGACGCGCTCCACTCGCCTTAGAGATCGCTGGGCGCTGCATATTTAAAAGTCCTCTCTCCACCAATCACTTTTGTCGCCGGTTTAGCCCCGAGAGCAACTCATGGAAATCCTGACATGTCTGCGGCAAAGCAAAGAGCCGGCGACAAAGTAATTCTCCATTAAGAGAACGGGTCACTCAGGGATTCTTTGCTCCTCTAGGCTGCGCATGACAGTCGCCGTAGACATCCATCCATCCAGAACAGCAGCCACATGCAGCTCAGAGAGAACACATCTGGAAATGGAATCCAGGTTTGACGCCGGCTGGTGTCATTTATTCAGGGCCTGTTATCTGCGTAGAGGAGATATTCTCCCACTGATGTCGTTCGCATTACGTGCGAGGCTTGATAAACATCACTCCACAGATTCCTGAATGACTTTAGGGCATATAGTTAAAATTCAAATTCAGACCGAGGGGCAACTAAACCTCGGTTTGCAGCTACAAGTCTGGATAACGGTTCCCTACACAAGCACCGACTCACTAAATTAGCTGCAGTGGGACTCAACAGGCCAGCGTTCACCGCGAACGCTTGCAGGTGCATAAATGCGAGGGTTGGGGTGGGAAGTTTAATGTCAGAGCCAGGGTCAAGGTCAACTCTACTGATACCATCACTCTTATCGATGCACAGGCTTTTCCTCTACCACAAATATTTATCATACTGTGGTTATTAAAACCATTATTCACCAGCGTGGGCAGGCTGTGCTTGGGCTTCGTTTCACCCCACTTGGCTCGCTTTGAGCTCTCCTGGTGGGTTTAGTGTGTTGTCAAACTGTGTCATGCTTTTAAAAAGGCACAGAATCACTAGCCAGGGGGTGGGAAATATGGAAATCCTACGGAAGACTGCTGTCAAGCACTGCACAGTACGGAGACTGTTACTCCGACAAGGTAAACAAAGAGAATTGCAGGGGACTGTGGATTCTAATTGAGAAAGATTCCGTTTGATGTAACTTGGGAGAGCTGTTTTGAGGTAATTACAGAGTGGCGGTAGAGAGAGATCTAATTAGAGCCATGCTAATGAGCCTTGTTTATTCTTATCTGATGTCAAAATAAAAGTGGTTGAAATCCAAATAAAGGTGCTGGCATTAGCATCTTCACCAAGTGGAATGTCAGCAGTTTTACTCAAGCGATGGGATTGTGTTACTGCGCTTCACTTTATGAAAAAGGAATCAGGAGATTTCAACTTTCAGAAGTAGTTTGTCTCCTGAACGATGTTGCCGACACAACTTTTCAGGTAAAACTTTACCCAGCAGCTGCCTCCTCGTTTGTTTTTATAGCATTAACCTTATTTCAGTGAAGCGTAGCACAGTAGGAACGCAGGAAATCCAATGTATATCATTTGCATAAACTCGCTTTCATCATGCAGTGATCTACAAGAAAGGGGAAAAGATTTACAACCTGGTTGCGACCTGCTCTGCTCTTTATGTGTGAATGTGTCTTTGCACTTAGTTGTTGAAGTTTTGATTAAAACGCCGTGGGCACTGTGGAATACGACCGCTGTGGGTTCTCGAGGGGTCCGCACATCCGTCCGAGCCCGACTCCCTGCTCCGGCCCCAGTCAATTTAAAGCCGACTTCAAAAGGAGGGTTCATATTCTCAGTGACCTTGAGCAAACACGAGCTCAGATCCTGTAAAATGAAGGTCCGGCTTTTCATTAAAGGATCCGAACGCGTTCACTTCTCAAATGAAACTTTGTGAAGAGAAACAGACGTTGCATTATTTAATATTTGTGGGGAAAAGCAAACGCATTCATGAATGTGTTCACTGACGAGTGTTGGGCCCGTGGAGAGCGACCGCGGGCGAACAAAACAAACCTACACTGTGATGGGAACCTGCGTCTAACTGAGTCCACTCGATCGCCAACACGGCTCAACACAAAGCCCTAAAAGCTTGAAAGACAACTACCATCCAGGCCGTTTACCGCGGGCCACGCTTCTCAGGTAGCGCTTAGAAACGCAAGCCTGGCTTCCTTGTCAAGGCTAAACAGCCGCCGCTCTTCTGCGCGTCGTTGATTGTTACGGTATCGAGGAACATGCGAGTGAAAAGCGATGCGGCTGATTCAGCTCACACCAACAACACGGTCCCCGTCTGCAGCTTCAGCTGAGACATGTTCCCAGCACATACAGTATTTTCATTGCCTTACTATTAATTCTGCTGTGCGTATTACGAGACCGATGCTATGTTTATGACAGCTTGATTTGTGAGGCCTTGGTGCAACCCTTGGTACAGCCGGCTGTGCTCAACGGCCCTGTGTTGGTTCGCGCCACTCAGCTCGGTTTTCCAGCGTCTGGTCCTCGTCTCGTCTTTGATGTGTATGTTCTGCAGTATGTTACGTATATTATCAGTGTAAAAGCATTTGGTTCATGTAGGATTCGAGATTAGACTTTTCTTTAAGTTGCTGGTTCTTTATCCCGCAGTTTGTCTCAGGATCCCTTGAAAAGTTGACTGATTAAGTAAAACATGTGGCAAAAGGAACCACAATGTGAATCATCCTGAGCAGATGTGCTGCAAGTGAGTCATGCTGAAAAGCAGCCTCAGTGATTAACTGGGCCTTACTGACATGTGCAGCTCAACGTGCCTCATCCATTAAGGGTGTGAAAGTTGGTATCGTGTGCTCATCTCAGGGGAAAGAGGTTTCAGACACCTTCTGCTCAGGACAAAGTAAACTGCAGAGGAATCATAGCAGCCCCACGATGAATGGAAGCGTTGTTTCAAGATTCTACATAGTCTTAAAGAATGGCCGGAGTGGCTGCGGGAAGATAACCTTCCTGCCGTGGCTGGTAGCAAAAAGCAGGATGATTTATGGTTGGCGCCGAGCTGAGGAGTTGAAATTTCTTGCTATCTATTTGTTGGAGTAAGACGTGAGCTACAGTGATTTATACAACGGTTCCTCATGGGCCTCAATAAATCAGCACATCTAATTTGTACAGGAGTGAAATACGTGTAGTACACTCAGCCATTTTCTGTAACGCAGCCATGTGGCTACTGTGGCCATAAAGAAATTACAATGACATCCTTTACACTTTGGAGACAGCTAACCCGGACACAGCCTTGATGCTCCTCTAAAAAGGTGTCAATGTTGACACAGGAAATACATTACGCAGGCGAAAACACTATCTGACAGCGACTGAGGAAGGAACGGTCCCGAGAGGACGGCGCGGGCTCGGAGCACGCTCAGCGCTAGTTTGCATACAAGCTTTTGGGCAAACCAAAGAAACGACAGCGCTCGTATATCACAGTCAAGGACATCTGGCAATAAACATTAATCTTCTTGCACTTTTAAAGTGATATTTTAATGTCGATGGATTAAGGCACAACATGCTTGTAAACACTAGTAAGAGATAAAGAGTCAAATCTTCAAATGCCTTCAATTAGAGGCACTGAACAGCAATCACTGCAGTTTTTATATTATATAGGATTAATGTTATAAAGTGATATTGAGGCTTCTGCGCTAGTTGGCCTGTGAAAAGGAAACGTCTAATCCCTACTAATACTGAAGACACCTTGACAGCAAACCAACAACATAAAAGTTTGTTTTATTGCGTCTAAGCAGTTGATGAATATCACGCTGTGAGATAAAACCCCCTCGTTATCAAGTGAAGCCCCCTGGGGCGGCGCTCACTCTGGGGACCACGTGTCTTCCTACTCCTGAGAGCTCTGGCTCAAAGGCTTTAAAGATAACCAGCCAGGAGTAACGCGGGTTTTTGCTTCCTCTGACGTGACTAAAACACACAATCCACCCTGGCTGGTGTGTATTTAACTCAACACGCACACGCAGAACCTTTATTTACTTTTTAATCACACATGCATTTCTAGTTGGAGGAATTTCAGCAGAATTAAATAAATAAAAATCAAACAGGTGGCGCAGTGGTTCGGCAATAATGGCCACATCTGGCATCTGTATGTTAAGCAAACTGCCTGGGTTTTGGTGCAGATGGAAGCAATGAGGTGTAAGAAGTGTTTCTGCTGACGGCACAGTGGGCACGAGGGCAGAAGTAAACAGCAAGACGTCTACGCTAAACAGACGAACAGCGGTGGTTTAAAACTTCGCTTGACTTGTCAAACGCCAGGGTTTGGATGTTAGACTGTACGGGTGTGTCTAATAAAGGGGCCACTGATGATGTGGGTTCGTCTTCAGGTCTCCGACTCCGACATCCTGCTGCCCTCTGGTTGGTCGAGCTCCTGTTTCTACTAAAACTCGATCTTTCCCGCACGGCACCGGGCCCTGTTTTCACGCTGATAAATAGCGCCCATCGGCTGCGTTACCTTTGTGTGGTAAACGTAGTCGAACATTGATTGTTTTGACTGGGTTGTGTGTGCTGCATTCAAGTGCTGGCAGGAAGGCCTTAAATCTGTCCGCATCCAGGATGGAGGAGATGGTCCCCAGCGTTTCCCTGCGCCTGCACATTACCCAGTAACAAAATAAAGTTTGCTGCTCGTTTGCTTGAGGCTTACAAAAAAACCCAAAAAAATAAAACAACTTAACTGCAAAGCTTTTAAATACAAGTTGAGATTGATACAGGCCACAAATGCAACACGGCATTAGAATCTATTCAATTTCCAATCATTACTACTCTGAAAAACAAATCCTGGGGCAGTTCACGGCATCCCGCTTTCACCATTGCCGTCTTAATGTGCTCATTTATGACCAAACGCATTAGTGGGCCAGCAGACAGGCCATTCATATTTGATGTGCTGTCACGAGCCTTCTCCTCGTAGTGATTATTTACACACATTTCTATCTTATTATTGTAGCCGCATGCCCCTCGGGAGCTGGGCAGTGGCTGCGAGGGGGGCGAGGGGCCATTAGAGATCCAGGCTTGACACGCCGCTGTTTTTTCAGGCCAGAGCACAGCGGGGGCTCTCAAGAGTTCTTAATATAAATGAAACACACCTCTAAGGCGAATGGATTTGAGCCGTCGTCGCCATTGTTGAGCAAGTCTGTAAACACTTCAGAGCAGGGCTCTCACACAACCACAAATTCATGGGACCGATATTCATTTAAGTTGAGTTGTCGATTACTTTGGATTTTGAGCAGACGTACTCTTTAATAAACTCATAATTTAATGTTTAATTTATATTTCCAGCCCCTTCATGTTTAATGAATTTGTACCGTAATCTGTTCTGCTCGTTGGCGAGTGCAGCTATTGAATCGAATTTGCATACCTAACCACAGATGCATCCCAAAATTCCCGGCAACAGCGACAGAAAGTCACGTGAATATCGACTTTGCACAATGATGCTCAGATAAAGAGGAGCAGGCAAGAGAAAGAGATAAAGAGCTGAAGAAAGATTATCATGTGGGCGGATGTAGGTCAAAGCAGAACGCTGAAAGCACATTTTCAGGTAACTGTCTAAAAAGCAGAAGATAAAACTGAGAGGATGTGTTTCTATGAGTGTTGGATCCCTACTGTTGCTGCGCTGAGATAACATTTCATCTGTTAATGCTAAGAGAGCATTTAAACACATCTGTATGAAGAATCAAATCAAACCTAAAAATACCTGCTGACAGGATTTTTATTTAGATTTTTGATTTTTACACCATGTTTTAATAATCTTTGGATTCTTTGTCTTTTTGACTTATTAAAACCACAGGTAACATTTATTTAGACCTAGGTTATAGGTGATTTGGACAAAAAGGCAATACACAAGGAGGTCCTCATCCATCACCCAAATGTCCTTCGGCCCTTTCCTATTAGAACCTGTCAGGTGGGCTGGGCTCATTATTACATCATCATAATGGTGTCATCCTTGAACTTCATCAGGGTAATTGCTGCAATTTGTCACATTGAGGGAGATGTGCCTGTGGAGCCACGTCTGTATGGATACACGCCTCGAACCACGCACGTTCAAAAAACAAGAGAAAAGCAACGGATCCCCATCGTTTCGAGGCCGATGTGACCTCATGAGACCTTTTTTTGGGTGGTCTGAGAAAGAATATGAACTCCTCAGTAAATTCCACAACCGCGGTCATTTGCAGAACAAAACTGTAAAGTTGACACAAAACAGATAAAACAGAGTGAGGAAAAATATATAAAACTGTAACTGCAACATAAATGACTCAACATAAATATTCTAATCAGAAGCCAGATGGTTCGAGAGGTGAGGCTGTGCTAAAAACATCTTGCAGCTGTACTCCGATCCTCGGGCGAACTGTTCCAGTGGGTCAGAGCATAAAAACTAAGAGCTCGTCTGAATTTTATATCTGAGGCCTCATTTATGCTGGAATCTGCTGAAGTGGTTGCTGAGGCGGCTTATTAATACGCTGGCATGTGCAACATAAGTGAGGACTGGAAACGTTCCCGCCCCGTTGTCTGCGTATGAGTTTCAACGCTGGAGACGAGATTTAGCAGAACAAAGCTCCACCAGAACCGAGGTCATCTGCCTCGACCGCTTTGGCTCATCAGGGCAAGTAAAGTCTCTTTTTATTTTATATATATTATAGACGGTGAAGCTAGATTTAATAATTAGGCTCTGATACCCAACACACTCAGGCCATTTGGTTTGAAGTGTAAAGGCTATTGAATGAGAAAAACACTTTATAGATGTTTTCCTACACAGGATTATAGTGAAATGCCAATTACAGTCACATGCGAAGGCTGAGCCATTCTGTGGTCACTGATCCTAATAGTTTAATGAAAGTAAATGGAGGATGCAGTGACTGTCACAAAAATGTGCTTCTAAACAAATGTGTAGTGACAGGAAGCCCTGAAGTGTGCAGAAAGGGGCCATATGCACTTGAAGGACCCATTTGGATATTGTCCTGTCACCAAAAACACTTTTGTGCTCTCAAAGAATAAATAATAAATGCTGCTGGCTGCAGACCCTCCAGCCCCTCCCTTGACTGGCTGGACCGAATTAAACGTGTACACACCTGATGCCGTTAATGCATCCGAGCCTTCTCACGCCGTCTTTACAGACAATGCGAGGTCCAGGGTAAGACCATCAGCAGGAAGAAGGCACCTGATGACTCTGAACTATGTCCACATCCAACAATGGCACAAACATTTACCAGATGGGACAGTTCGACCAGGCTTGAACAGGCTGGTGTCTGCTAGAGAACCTGCTATCGTCTGTCCCCTCCTCTCTCACTGGCTCTCAGCCTTTATAATAAGGTCAGCTGGGATGCTATCATATCAACACCAGCACAAAAAACCCTAAACATAATAAAAAAGGAGGCGCGTGTGAGCTGCAGGTAAATGAAATTCACTCCGATCCCTGCGGTCGGCGCGTCGTGCAGGAGTAGGGCTGGAAGGTGGGAACATGTTGATGGCCGCGTGGTTTCAGTGCCGCCATAAAACCCGCCGCTTACTCCGGTAACCAAGAGAGACACGCCGCCGCCTATCAGAGCTTTCAATAAAAACCTCAATTTCCATCAGAGACCAATTTCTGTCAGTTCTATTCCTGGCCCAACATGGAGCCATTTCATAGTAGACAGCTGCCTCCGTGGTGTCTCGCATTTCCTTTATCTCTCCTCCTGACAAACCAATCACCATTTGGATGCAGTTCGTTTCAAAAAGGAAACAAGGCTCCTGATAATTAAAGCTGCTCACATTACGCACTGGTTGCTGTTAAAATAGACAAGGTTGTATCCGAGGGCAGGCTGTTGAATGGAAATGTGAAGGGCCGCAAACAGAATAGTAAGTACCCACGAAGGAGCAGACGCTTTGACGTTCGCATCGATAGAACGAGAAGAAAAAAGACCCAAACTGAATTTACCCACATGATGCAAGTGTCGCAGCTAAAACCCTCATTAAACACTTACGCCACCCAGACGCAGAGAAGAGCTACTTGATTGAGATGAACGGATTGTACAACACTGATGAACAGCAGACTCCGAAAACAAAGCACACACTCCCAGTAATTAAATCTTTGCTCTCTGGGAATTATCTCCGGAAAATGTTTGTGCTGAAACATTTAGACTTTTGACAGTCAAGCAAATACCAAAAGGAGAAGCTGCTTGTTCAGCAAAAGGCTAAAGAAGAGCACCGTGCAAACAATAGGAGGACGAACCGACGGCGAAGGGGGGTTATGATTTACAGCGTGTCACTGGCTGCAGCCGAGGGGGCTCCACGTCCTCCACCACGCTGCACGGACACGAGCAGGAATACTAAAATCCAGAAAGCCATTTAATACACACGGCTTTAGATTAGACGGACGCTAATGACGCCTGCTTAAACCAACTGAACACGACTGAAATGCTTGGCAGACGACGGGCGGTGGTTAAGTTGAAAGATTAAAAATAAGAAGCCGTTCACAGAACGCGTGATGGGTGGCAGCTCATTAGGCAAATCAAATATTCAAATGTGCAGCTTTAGTGCATATAGAAGGACCACAATGATCACAACGGAAAACGTAAACAGCTGGACACCTCGAATGTGCTGGAGCACGAGGGAACGTGCTGGCGTCTGTACATGGGCAAAAAATACACAAAGTCAAAACTATGAAGACGTCAAGCCCAGCATTAGTAATATAAACAGACCTGCTGTGCAAGCAAAGAGAAGGATGAAGAAACGCTGCCCCGGCCTGTCGGTCTGTCTGTCTCCAGTCCCCATGGTGATGTGCAAGAGCACTTAACCTGCCAGCGGGGGGCTCGGCAGAGTTTCCACCTGAACACAGGGGCTGTCACGAGAGGGAGGTCCACAGGGACTCGAAACAAAAGGCCACGGGCACGCAAGGCCAGACACAATCTGTCCAGCCCCGCACTTACACGAGCCGACAACAGTGACAGCCAAAGAGGGGTTCATGTTCTTAAGGAGAGCTGAGCCGCACACGAGACACGCCAGGGGCTTCTACAAACATCGGGCCGCAGCGTTCGCCTCAACGCACACGCATGCAGACACTTAAACAGCAGATGGGAGGATTTTTAGTCTCTGGTACCAACGTGGACGTGAGAGGTTAAGGCAAGTTACTGCAGTTTCTCATCATTTCTGACAGTGATGTCACACTTCTCCAGAAGAACAATGTCGTCCAAATGTGCAAATATGAAAAATCAGAGCAGGCAAAGCTGAAACGCTGACAGGGCTGCAGCCATGGATTAACAATACTGGCCCTAAGTAAGTGCTGGAACAAATCAAAGCATCCACTAGGAAATCAATCAACATAACACAAAAAAAGCTGAAGTGCCAGTATTTGAGAGAGAAAAGGCAGACGGGCAGTGTCGACGGTCGCCTCCTGCCAAGACTGCAGCAGAGACGGAGACTCTGGAGAGGTCTGACGAGGCTGTTCAGCTGCTGCGGCTGACATCTGACAATGAGGATCGTGTCCAGAGGACAGAAATAGGAATAAGAACAAAGGGAGAGAAGGAAGCACAGCAGGCTGCCCGGACGGCCAGGGAGCACCGGGCCTCCGAAACACAACCACCTGCTAATTCATGGTTGGTGGCTGTAGGTGAAGGCGGCAGCTGCTGCACGTCGGAAGGCAGACTGTACTCATTAGCTTTTAAAAGCTTCACGTCTTCAACTGTGAAATATGAAATTGCAGTGAGTGTTGCTGCCTCTCTGCGAGCTCTTACATCAGGTAATGGCTGGAAAGGCCAAGACTGGCGTTTGTGAGCACGACTTCCTGTATCCTGGGTCGCGTTGCCTTTTAAACCGGCGGAGAGGCTTTGTTGTGTTTCCATCGCTGCAGGCTCAGGTCGCCTGCATATTTTACCGAGGATGTGACTGTTACCCAGTTTCAATCCAAGCTATTTTTATATGTCCCCAGTGTGTCTCCACTGCTGTTTGCTCATGTGAGCTCCCCAACAAACAGCAGTGAGAATTCTGTGTCGTAATATTGTCCAGGCTTAAGCTAAAGCTCCTAATGTGACCGCGATGAAGCCAGTGGTCAACAATACAATAAGCTAATAGTTACAAAAGGAGCAACTGCTCTAGAACCAGCGACGACCGGAACAAAAACATCTGGGGTATTTTACACAACTGGCAGGAAGCAGGAAGTGGTTTTGCAAACTCAGGGACAGTAGCAGTTTGTTGCTGATAGTCACATCCGGGACTCATTCAGCCTCCGAACGGCTGAATGAAGCCCCTTTAAATGTCTCGGGCTGTGGTGGATACCTTGTATTGTGTCACTATGAGCCTGCAGCTTCAGGTGAGCATCTAAAATTCTGTTGCATCATCCTCTGCACATTGCGTCTCTTACACCAGCTTCACGTCCTGTTCCCTTGAGGCCTATTGGGTTATAAATGACAGAATATGCCTAATTAGTAGAAGGCTCCAGCAAACGCGTATAATGAAGTATCGCATCATGATGCAAAGTGCCGTAATAGAAACGCTGCTGAGGAGTAGGGGGTATAAGGACGTTACTGAGCGACCGGACGTCTCGCTGCCATTCTGAAAGTCTCACCTGAGGCCACTCACCTTGCTCAGCCCGAGCTTTTGGTTGGGTAACAACCACCCAGACTAACAAACCTGCTGTTGTTCCAGCTTCACATGAGCTAAATCGTTCGATTGTCCGTATACTTTTCAGGGATGGTGGGGTCTGGGAGCCTGGAAGTATTCCCAGGCCCCGCATCTCTGGTGATGTCCTTTTAAATCAGTTTCACTGGATTAGTATGGAACGAGAACAACTCTGTCATTCTGAAGCAAGGCCAGCACAGTCAGCTCTCATACATTCTGCTAGTAATCCACAGCTGTTCAGGTGTGAGGTCAACGATTCAGTGTAGAAGGAAAACAATTAGAACGCTGCTGAACCCGGTGGTGGTGTTCACTTAACATCTGACGCTGTGATTACAAACCTTCCTGAAGCTAATTACGCTGGATACGATTTCATCTCGCGCTGGAATGTTTTTTTATTATTATTTGTTTAATTAGATTTGCACTAAACAGTTTCATTGTTAATTGTTTAACCCACTTCCAAAAACAATTCAAACCTAATTTTATTACTGAACAAAACAACCACAGTTTCTCCATTAAGTATAATTAGAGAGTGACGCAAAAGCAGTAAGGAAACAAAGCAGCATCCATCCTTTGGATCCAAATTGATGGAATTGATCCCTGCATGCAGACTCTGAATGGTAGCGCACTGAAGGGCACTGCGCCCTAATAGGATGGATGAGCCACACGAATGTTGGACAGGCTACAGACAAAGGAGAGAAAGCTGGAGAAAGCTGGAGGGGTCGTAAGTGTGCAGCCAAGTCTGATTCATCAGCTTACACAGTCGAAATAGGAGCGTGTGCAGCTCGCCAGCTTGATTATCAGATGGCTCCTGCTGCATTAGAGAGATGACATGCTACGCTTTCTCTGATGTCTCAGCGCTGCTTGGAACGGCTGGTCCTTTTGAAGACGGGGAACACCGGGGTGCTACTGCACCCTCGAGTCATGGTTTTCAGATCCATGTTTACTGTTCACCGAGAGAGAAGCGCAATTTTCCAAAGGCTCTCCTGGTCTTTGATGGCAAGGGCTTCCAGCGTAAATGAGCCGTACGTCTGGGTTGGGTACAGAGAAGATCAACAAAACACGATGAAATGATGACTACGACCTAAATGTGTGCAGGTTCTCAGTGCAGTAAGACTTGGACCTAATCGTTGCTCATCTATTCTCCTAACAAATTTAAGGCGGGTCCAATCTAAGCACCAAAATGTATGAAGCACATATTCACAGTACAACAGGTCACGTTTTGTAGAAACTAAAGCTGAAAACATTAGATTTATTGATTAAAGGTGACGTGATGAATCAAAGAAGGGCTGACACAGATGCTGTAGATCTTCATCAACCTATAACAGTATGGATTCTGGCCGTAGGCATCATATAAATGTTGCTTTAAGGACATTAAATAAACATTAGCTTTAAAAAAACCCGCATCTCGTGACAGCCAGTCCGTTTGCAGTGACAGCACTTAGGGAGATAAGCGCATCACTTGTTCCGGAGCCCTATTGTGGTTGAACATTAACTTTCATATTGACTTGGCAAATGTTTATAAGAGCAATAAACATCCAAATAGACTGAAGGTATGAAGACAAATAATGCACTGACACACACACACACACACACACACACACACACACACACACACACACACACACACACACACACACACACACAGTCTCTCCTTTTGTTTGTGTTTTTTTGTGTTTTCCATTTTGCACCTTTTGCTTCATAAAAAATGGCAACTTGAAGATTGTTCAAGCGCTTCTGCGAAGCTGAAGGTTGAATAGAAGAGGATTCCTAGCACTTGCTCAGGGTATCATATTAAAGCTCAGTGCCATGGTTGTATTAGTGTCTCCACAGGCATCCACACCAAACACAGTAGGGACCTGAAAATCACAGGCCTGAAACCAATGCTTGTCCAGTGAAGGTCACGGAGCGGAGAGTATATCTGCTCCAAAGGCGAGCTTACGTGAATAGATGAATCGCAAATGGCCGGAGCGAAGCTGATTTTCTTTTTCCTAAGGTGAAACTTGTGTCATAAAACAGGGAAAAGATACTGTCAAAGATAAAAGTAAAGAAAGAAAAGTTCAAGGGGAAACTTTGCTGTAGCGTAAATATGAGCAACACACTTTTATTCATTATACAGTCGTCCATGAAACACAGGACAATGAGTAAATCACTGCTAAGCCTTAGAACGTTACATCCTTATATTTAGTGCAGGCAGTTCATCCCTGTGACTAAAACCCTGACATCTAAGCCAATAAATAGCGGACAACAGTTCACTAATTGAAGTCCGAGCAGCTCTGCATAAAAATAAGCAACAGGAAGAACCGTTGGAACACTTCTGCTCTGCACACGAGGACACGAGCTGCTATCTTGTCAACTTAATAATTGCAGGACAAGCGCAAGTGGAACCAGCACACCGATGGTCCCCAACCTCCGCAGCTTGTTATTAGAAAGAAGCCCAGTGGAGCTCGTTAGAGGACGAGGGGAGACGCGGTAAATAAGGTTAATTGGCCGATCTGTCAGACCCAGGACGATGCTCACGCTGACACCAAACAACCGGAACATGATTTCCCCCTTTGCTCCCGCAGCCACCCTCTCCTGTCGGCGCTCATTAGCATATGGAAGGGCTGGGAGGCCGTGGCTGCAGCCAAGGTGTGTGGTCGAAACCACAGGTAACAGGAGATCAAGCCGAGAGTTTAAACCCTCCGAGTGTTGTTAGCGAGCAGCGGCTCACACCAGCCACTTCAACACTTCGTTACTTTTTGACTTTCACATGATGTGAGAAATAAAGTCGTGTTTGCTTTAACGCCACTGATTTCAATATCAGAACTAGCACCTTGGAGACCAACACTGACACTGTTGTAAGTTCATCGTGATGAAGCACATCTCTCCAGCACTGAAAGGCTGCGGCTGTAATTAAAAGTCGCCCCAAGTCCACTAGAACGTGAAAAACTGAGCAGTGGGCAAAAGCACTTGGAAGAACTGTTAATAAGACTGATATGACAATTACTTCCAAGGCTCTCTCATTAGCTGTGAGTGAAAATAGAGGACAGGAAAGCAGTGGGCAAAATTATTTATTATGCACAACGTCAGCACTGTGCGTCTCATTTGTTTTTTCGTTTCGCCGCTGCAGGAGTGAGGTTGTGATGACTAATTGAGACCATAGTTAGGAGGGTCCTCGTAAGCCATCGAGAATTTGAGGCTGCTCCTCTTAATGACAAAGGACAGTTAATTAAAGGTCTCGTCTCGTGGGAGACGTATCCATCATCACATTCGCTGAACCAGTCGCAGCGCGAGGAAGGAGGACTTCCAACAGGATGCTGCGCTTCCTGAGCCTTGATTAGCTGAAGACCACTGCACCAGGATGGTGATTGGAAAATCATCTATTACACGTCTGTGTAGGAGAAAAAAAATCACTTGACATGAATTCGGAAACGGACCACGGTCGTTTCCCATGAAGGTTCCCCTGTGGATTTTTTTTGGGGGGGGCTACAAAAACAGAAGCATGAAAATCCATTGTTCCTTTGAAATGCGAAAAAAGATCGATTCACAACCAAGCTTCTGTTTTCACAAAAAATCCACTCAGTGCCACAAAAAAATCCAAAATAGTTACCCAGGAATTTGTCCTTAGCTTTTGTTGGATGAAGAACCAAAGGCAAACTCATTAATTTAAAAAAGGAATAAGTTAAGACATTCACGTTTGTCAGGAAGAGGAAAATAAGAAGTATGTTACGTCCTTGAAGCAACAAAGTTTCAATCAACTGACACTCGAAGCCGAAGGAAGAACAGAACTTTAGTTGGTTTTCAGTGATTTGAAGGAGCCTGAAAGTGGAGGCGAAGCAGAATTCACCAAGCAGCTGAATGGACGCGTCAACCATCCACTGAAACATGCTCCAACTTCAGCGTCTTTATTTAGATCAGTGCTGTTATGGCACAACAACTATAAAACAAACTTCATCAATGCTTTGATTTTTTTACATTTCACTTAAAGTTACTCAGTATCACAGGAAACCAAAACACAGCAAGTAACCGCAGCCTTGTTATGTTAATATATTCTAATGTATTCTCAAATATTTTCTTGCAACTCTATGTTGGAAGTGAGGACAAAGAGCGTTGCCATCTTTTGTTGCGGATTCATGTTTTATTAAACCCCATTAAGCTGTTTACGCCACGCGGCGCTGGACGGCGTCTGCGCCTCAGCTCCAGCACAGATTAAGAATCACGGCACCTACAGGAGAAAGGAGCATTAGGTTTGATTCATTTCAAGAGTCACGCTCATGTTTCTGGAGGAATAATTAGAACAGGTGGTTTTACTTTCAGCGAGCGCGAGGCTAGCGGACTCTCCCCATTAGCCCATCTGCCTTTGATGTTAATTTATACTGCTGGAGCTCCTTGTCTCCACTGAGCCAAAGTAATGGATTTTGAACTAGCGATCAAAGCAGCCTCCAGAGTTCTCCCACTCGCCTTCTAGCATGTAATCCTTCAACGTTTAAGCCGCGCGTGTTCAACAAACCACTCGGCCACATTCTAAACTCCTCCTCTTAGCGTCAACCTCCAGAAACTTGGCAAACTCGGCAAACGCCGACTCCTGCTCATTTAACGCCCAACGGACAGCGAACGACTTAGAGAAGTGAAAATGCAAAACAACAAACGTGAGACGACGCCGAACAAAAACACTCCATCCACCGCAGCAACGTCCTCTCCTGATCCAACGGCAGCACGTGAGCGTACTTTGTCATATTGGACACACAGACCCCTTAAGAGGTGAAGCTAATTAATGAAAACCAATTAAGAGGAGCGTGACTCGCAAGTCATCATGAAAGTTTAAGCTACGCACTTAGTGTCACCACAGCGTGTTCAGCAATTCATAACCGCGTTCACCTCCTATAGAAGCTTAATATTTTAATACCCCCATTTTGCCGTATAGTAATGGACCAAGTTTAATGTCCCTCGTCCCGGATCTCAATCTAAATCATTTTTTAATCAAGCGAGTGGCCTCTCTATAAACACTTGTGCTGAGAAGTGGTACATTAGGCCTGACCTTGGGTGGTGATGTATCAGGAGCTGCTTTTATTTATGCACCCATCTTATCATCACACGCTAATAAATCCTAGGTTAAACTTCAGCCTTTTGAACGTAAGTGCTTCTAAACTGTCACCTGACAGTGGACGCGAAGACTTTATGAGCACAGGGAACAAAACCACATAAAAAAGCCCCTCATTTAATCTGTAGTTGATCAAGAGGACGCATCAATGGGCCACTGTGGCTTCCTGGAGGCAGCAGCAGCGAGACTGATAACAAATCAATAGATTGCCATAAATTAGCCACACTAACTACTGGGGGAGGCCTCAAGTGCCTTAAACGGACAAAGAAAATATGTTGTGATTGTTTCAGCAAACGTCACAAGTCTAGACACCGTAGATTAACAGTGTTTTAAAGTATCCCAACAGAAATCTGAATCTAAGGGAAGCGTTTGGAAACTAACTTAACGGTTTTACGTCTCAAGGTGAAATTAAAACACCTCACAGAAGTATTGCATTCAAATACAACCTGGAGAGAAGCCGGAGTCCAGCGCAGTCATTCTGCCCTCGCGTGCTAACTCGCGTGTTTTCTGGCATCATGCAAAGCTGAAGTGCGGTTACTGTACATTTGTATTCCTCTTCACGCTCACTGTTGCAAATTGTGTTTTGTATTGAGACACATGGAGCTTGATAGCTGGAAGAAAGAGCTGGCTCACTGCGAACGGCTGCCACTGTTTCCTAGTCTGCCTAAAATGGAACACCCTCGTGCTATTCATCATATGCTACTCAATTATGGATGTCTGAAAACTTGAACGTGCTGCAGTAATATATTTGCAGGGGATCGGAAGGGGAAGGGCTGCGCGCGGGAAGCCGGAGCAAGTCGTGCCATTAGAATGCAGAATGGGCTCTTTGGGAAGCAGACTTTGAAATAAACCCCATTTTCCTCATCTCTAAAATATGGCTGCATTCACTATAAATACAAATTACACGCTTGTCCACAGTATCTTACGTTATTGATTTTACAGACGTATGCAAGCACAACATCAAATACTACTTAGTCAGTGGGTGCGACTAATAATGCATTTACAGGCTGAGGCATTACAGTGCGCTAATGTCCTTCCTGATGCCTCAACATCTGGCTAAAGGACCAGCTCTGACTTATCATGCAGTCATTGTGCTCTTGCAGGCCGAAGCCACTGGGGTTAGCAAACTTAATTACCCAAGTCTTCTTTGTCTACAGAAGCTCAATAGAGGATCTAAAGCAGCCTCAGATGTGTCCGGGCTGATATACTAACAGTGATGAGATTCCTCTTCCTTTATGGCTCTAATTACTGAAATTAGATCTCCACCAGAGACTGCGGTATAGATCTGCATTACAGCGGCTTTTTGTTCTCGGTTACAGGCCTTTCAGTTTTACCGCAGGCAGGAATGGACGACCCTCAGCTGTAGCACGTTCCGTCAAATTATGAGCCACAGACGACTTCTTTAAAATCTATTATCGCCTTTCTTCTAGAGAAGCCTTTATGCGTCACACCTCCTGTTCAGCAGCATGATGGTGAACTGGCGCTCGAATGCGTGTGGTTCTAGTCGTCTTGACCTGCGATTTCAAAACCTTTACATAGGCTGAATCAAGCGTATTATCTAATACTGTACATGCATAATTAAAACCGAGAAATCTTTCTTCAGAATACGCTTGGCCTTGGAGATTTATTATTTTAATAAGATACTTGCTGAGGCCAATTGGAGTTTGCTCCCTATTGACTTTTCCAGCTTACACTTGATTTATTTATATAAAAAGAGTATTTATGTAACATTTCATCACTTTAATGGTCTTAGAACAAGGTGTTCAAGCTGTCTGGCATCATTTGCTCAGTAAGGTCTGTAGTGTCACATGTGACGTGGCTAGACCGCGTCCATGCAATTCAAGCCCTTTGATACGTCGTGGAAGTAAATAATTACAGGAATTTATGTGATGCCATTAAGTCATCAGCTCGTTTTAGCTGCGTGCATTTACTTGGGAAGAACCTTAAAGCTTCATTCACGCAGTCCTGCATGTGGGTAACAAGGCTACAGCAGACGTCACAGAAGAGCAAGTGTCCTGCAGCCTGAGCCTTCATCGCTGATCTTAAACGGGAGCCTGTCTTTAAAGATATATAAGTGGCGCCTGAATCGCGCTGAAAAGCTTTCATTATTTGATAATCGATTAAATGCTACTTTCATCTGCCCGCTCCCAAAGCTCCCATACAGAGCTCATTATTCACAGACACACTGGATTATACAGCGATGCTTGGATGGGGTCAGAAAGCTAATTTTATTACTAAAAGTGATATCTGGAGAAACTGTTCTCAAGTTTATTCCATTTCCAGATTTTTACTTCTGTCAGGTAAACAATGGCACCGATGCACAGATGGCAGCACAAAAGCCCACTGGGACGCCTGGATGCGAATCTTCCGCCTCTTCCAGGAGAACTGGATTATTCGGCGTATGAAAGCCGGGGAGCAGGTGGAGTAAATGACCCCAAAATTTAGATGCTTGACTCAAACTGCAAGTGTGAAATTTCTTTCTACTTGTGGGCTGCAAATGTATGAGCAACGGAGACAAAGGACAAAAACTATGGGAACAGATTTTGCTTGACAGAGTTTAAAAAAAGGCCACTGAAGCAAACTGAGACCTTCAAGGCTCGAAGCACGACGTGTGGAATAAAAATGGCCCCACTGAAGAGAAACATCTCCTGCTCCGAACACGCTGAAGTTGCAGCTCAGTGCTGTGTTTCACCTGCTGTGTCTCAGATCATCTGGTCGACAGGGGGAAGAGATTAAATGAGGTGGTCGGGGTTTTGTAGGGACTCACGGGTCGGTTTCTGCGTGAACCTGCCGACAACCAACCCGTGGCTGTCAGATCACAGACGCCACGTTCAGAAGAAGAAATATTCAGCTTCACAGGTGACACCGAAACCTCGTGGACACTGGGTTCAAACACTAACAGCAAGGACAGACACCTGTAAACAGCATCCGCTGGTCAACGGCTGCTGAGCTGTCAGAATCAGAAAACCGTCACGTTGCTCTCCCACCGGTTTTGGTTGTTGCATCTGGCAAAAACTGATTCTTCTCAGTCTTATTAGAAACCAGCGAGGAACCAGGCGTCTAGAACTAGAACACATTCGCAAAAGGGACGAAAAATGAAAACCATTCAAATGCCACCGTCGGGTTCGAGCCTGGCCAACGCACCGAAGCGTCCATGAGCAGCAAGTGAGGCAGCCTTGGCCCCGTGAAACCGCTGCATTTCTAGCACGATTGTCTCATTCCACGAGTGCACACAGGTCATAAAGGGAAAGCAGCAGCACAGGAAAATCAGCTGAAACATGGTCCTGCTATCTACAGGCAGAGACGCCACCAGACGCTGGGTGACTGAACGACGGCGGCTCGTGGCGCGTTGAAGCCATGCAGCTGGTTGTCACACCAGTCCTGCAGCTCCGAGCTTCTCCATCCAGTCGTTCGTCCACTGTGAGCCAGTTTGCTGTCAAACTTTCTTGGAAGAGTGTCAGTAACACGGATAACGTCCTGTCTTCTCAAATACGCCTCTTCCAGGTTCACTTTGAAGTCCAGTCAAGGGATCGAGCAGGACATTAAGTCCTTAATCCCCCGGTTTTTGTCAAACGAACAGCATCCGCTTAATATTTACCGCAGAGCGGTTTCTAATTGTCCCCCTCACTGGTTCAGACCTAAAGGTACCATGCAGACATTTTTATGCGACCACTAGAGAGATACAAGCCGTATCGGAAGAAACCGAGCCTTTCAAGTGATATAAGTCGGACTCCTTTGGAAGCAAAAAAGGAAAAAAGCATCTTATTTCTTTAGCTGCCGAACGGTCACGGTGTCTAAGTATGGTAGTTTAATTAAATTCGCTGTCCATAAAGTTTTTGAGGAACATTATGCTAATACGATTTAATTATTGCCCATTCCACATGTCATCAAAGTGCTTGTCTAAAAGGGGATAGAACGCCTTCATCCGTCCTGTTATTTCCCAGCTGCACTTCCTGCTAGAACGTACCAATGCTGGAAAAAAATAAATGAATTGAATTTGTTCCAGTTCATCACCATTGCAGAAACTTTTCCCCAGACATTAGAGTCTTGCCTTCCGAAAACCACTCTAAATCACGTTAATGCCCACTGGCTCGCTAAATAGTAAATATGCCTAACACGCATAACACACACACACACACACACACACACACACACATATATATATATATATTTATAAATAAAAATCCCCATCTGTTAGGAATTAAAATGAGTTCCATCTATGCAAAATGTAAAAGTTTAGCATTTTTAATTTAATTAAGTTAAATCCAAGAGCTACGCTTCTGCGTTGATTGTGGGTTAAAGATATTTGTGTGTGGTGATTTTTTTTATTACCTCTGATCAGCTGGTTCGTTTTTATACACATGCCTCTAACGCCTTCTTGGTGTCACACGCAAACATTAGCTCAGTTCAGAGGGCACAGAAAAGAAAAGTCAAATATTGACGAAAGCTGCCACCTAAGATTTACACATACGATGGAGGAATTACAGTTAAAGTGGGGATGCAAAGGCTCTGAAGACTCGGGGCCTTGATCAACTATTGATTGCTGAGAAAACTGCAGAGAAATCTCAAATCCATACTGTGGAATTTGCCTCCATTATTTAATTATCAATTCCTTGAGTGGGATCAGCTCCTCTTGAAAAGAAGCTGCCAGTGGAAGCGTGGACTTTAATTTGCAGCATTTCGTCTCCCCCCCTTTCATTTCCGCATTACTGGTTCACCCTGAAGGCAGAGTCGATTCCACCTCTACAGTGAAGAACACTGCACTTTTCAAGCACGAGTAATAGGTAAAGGTATTGGATTTATCACCAGAGACACTGTAAAAGTGTAGAGAATATCTACATCTGTAAATCTTGGACTGGAAGGTCGACACATCGGGAACATTGTGAATACATAGAGAAAACCATTAGTGAGTCACCGCTCAGTCTCACACAAGGTTTTGGGAGGGAGCCTCAAACTCTGAGTTGCTAAATTGTCACAGATTACCCAAGGACGAGTATTAGAAAACATTACTGTCAGGCTTTTTTGGCCACTGCTTCAAACTCAGACTTACTCGTGGCAAATCGGCGATTACACCGCTCTGCGTGTGTTTTCCTCCACAACAGATGGACAGCACACGGCTCCGCTTTCCTTTTGGTGACACTCGGTCTCCTCATCAGATCAGGAAAACCCAGCGAGCTCACGCTAACTAGGTGCGAGCGATGCCGGAGCAAGTCTCTGACACCCAGGAGGCAACAAGGCCAACTGTTCCACTTGGAGTTCAACTTCCATTCATCTCCTGTGTTTGCTTCCTCGCGTTTTGTTGGATGGTGAGTGTGATTGAGCATGTTTCGTATTCTCAGTGTGTGGGTTTAACTGTGTGTACGCAGGCATAATTACGCCATCAACAGAAGGAAGCCTAAAGCACCGCTCTCCTGAGAGCTTCATTATGTGGAGACCTCAGGTAATTAATGAACTATCAACCTCCGTTTGTGAATCACATGGTCACATATTAAACATTTATTTTTTATTTAACATTTATTGATTTAACACAAATATACTTCAGTTACTGTAGCGATGGAAGCCAGAGGAGTTTCAACCTTTGTGGAAGTAAGGTTATGTCAGAAAAACAGATTCTGCGGAAGAGCTTAGTGACCACACGAGAAAAAAAACTAATATTCATCTCCCATAAACCGGTCGTGGCACTGGCAATAAAACCAGTTTTGTCTCGAGGCCTTTGGACAGTTGGAACCTGTGAACGCTCACGTTCCAGTGACAGGTTCTGTCAACGCTTGACTCTTTGTCTCCTCAAAGTTTGTCCCGTTAGTCGTTACTTTTCTGCCAGTTCAATGTCAATAGGATGGGAGAAGCGACGCACAACTCCCCAAGGAGCGGCAGACTCCACCGCTGGCGCACGGCGCTTATTGCGGGTTATGAAATATCCTCGCCCAAAAGGCTCGGATGGCCGTGCTGCGAGCCGAGCCCTAAAAGAGTAAATGCATGAAGCAGATAAATAAGTAAACACCCACCCAGCTCTATATTCTCTGTACACACACACACCTTCGTATTGGTGGGACCGGCTTCAAACAAAGTGAAAAGCCGAACCCTTCAGACTCCAGAAAGTGCCTCTGATATCTCAAGACGGACATTTGGTGCATAAATAATAGATTGCATGATTTCATTATTTAAAAATCTTTCACATTATTATTAAACACATTGATTTTTTTATGTCCTAAGATTTTAGAAAGCTCAACACACGCTGCTCGTGTCCGACTCATTCGAGTATGATCTGGAGAACAGAACAATAGCTTTGTGTGCATCAAAGGCCCCTGTAAATAATTCAACGTGTTGATCTACAGAGAAATGAATGAACCAATCCCCTTAAAAAATAGAATCTACTGTAACTGCGTACAAATCTCTCATGTTTTTACTTTGATTATTGCAGAAATCCAGTAGTTTATAACAGCATCTGGGCTCATGTGCAGCGACGTTTTCTTCTCAGAGGCGTCTGCAGATTGTTAGTTTAGTTACGAATCTAGTCGGAAAAATAACCTGCACGGAAACAATTTCAAACCTCTGGAGTAGCTGAAAACTCGTGTCAACGGTTTTACGTTCGTGCTGCTGGGAATTCTGACGTAACGTAACAAAATCAAGCATTAACCAAAGAAACAATGATCAAATGAATGTACAACGGAACTGACAATTAGCTGCACCGCTGATTATTCAGACTTATAATGCATGTGAGATTCGGTTGCATTTCTTTCTTGCGACACCACTTCTTTGCTTCTCTTTGCACTTTTCCTCCTTAAACTTGTTTCATTACCTCCCTGAGCCTTGAACACTGTTGCACTGACACACTCTGGCCTTCCTGACAAGAGAGCAATTAGTGAGCGTAAGGTTGAACAGCTTGAGGCCTGGGGCTGCCAACACTGCTCTTTAGCGCCTGTTGAAGGAAACCATTTGATAATGATCCTGGACTCAAAATCACAATAAGCTAAGTCCAATAATGACGGAGCCCTTGCTGCGCAGGCTGGTCCCGTCGGTGACAGGTTGAGACACAGCAGAATGAAGCAGTGCCGGCGAATAATAGTGCTACCAGGAGAGCATTCACAGCAGAGCCCTTTCATTCTGTGTACGTCAGCCGTAATATGTCAAGACGGAGAAACGCGCGCAGATTAAAATGCAGATTAAAATCTCAAAGTCTCCAAAAGCATTGAAGCAGGAGCAGCATCATTTGTTGCACACAAGCCCGTCGACATTAGTGAAGAATGCCGGTGATTTCCCCTGCCGGCGCACAAAGTACACAACATCAAAAAGACACGATTTCCTCTGGTAAAAAGGCAAAATTGGAAATGCTCTTGCATGTAAGAAGATCACACACTATAACCTCACACAGCCCCATTCTAGTTAATATCCAGGGCTGGCCTCCTGCTTACTGCGATGCACTAATGTGCGTCACGCAAAATAAAGTACTAGAAATCGTGTTCACAGTCAAGAGCCATATCAAATGAGGTCTGACTATTAGCTCCCACATTTAGAAGCAACAGCAAGCGCTAGCCGCCACTGGAAGGGACGGAGAACGCACTGATCACCGGTTCCTTTGAAGAGGACGACCCAGCTACTCCAGCTGTACGTCTGACGGATATATACACGAACACACAGTAGGAATCCTGGTGTAGCTCATGTCGGACGCGTTGGGCTCGTTGCTTCTCCCGTGCAGTGTTTGCATGCAGCCCGGTCCAGCTGAACAGTAATTGCAGCTTTGCCTGCCAAGAACGGTGCAGCCTAGATACAACGGCATCACTCTGGCTTAAAGGACAGCACCAGATCAACTAGACAGTAACCAATCAGACTCTGGATGGAAACCGTCACACTGCTACAGGAGCTTGTCCGATCATAACTTGAAAATCAACGGCCTGCGGTTAGAGACTTGTTTCATATAATTCTCCATAGCTTTGAGTTGTATGTCCCACGTGCAAGAGCCAATATTCAAACAATATGAAGAAGAAAAATGAATCTGAAATAAAGTACCGTGTGTATTTTGGGAGAAAACACTTAAGGGACCGTGGCTCATAAGTTGTAAATTTGTGTTTGTATGTGTTCTCTGATTTTCCAAAACCAGCCTGTTGTGATTTCCAACCACTTGCTATTCTGGTGAAACCTCCTGTAAAGTAAATATTAAGATAAAAATATTTAAACATTTTCATTTTTAGGTAACAAGTGGAGCAGAATTGAAAGGGAAACAAGCCGTTCAATTTATTTAACCCTAACCAAAACAAAACAAAAGTCATGGACGCTAATAATGTAAGGTCTGGAAAAAAAAACTAAACAAGCGACACGTTCATACATATTCATATATTTAAACCACCTTGTCTGGCTGTTCTGATGCCGAACTAAGCAGCTAACCTCTGGTTAAACATTTTAGAAGGACAAAGCAGCGGCTCAATGTCAGAGGAAACAATACCTTGGCCGTCGTATCGTCACGTGACAGAACGTCACCGAGAGGGAAGCACGTGCTGTTTAAACACATCTGTTGATTGGCCCCTCCGTGGGAATTCACAGAATAATACCCAGTGGAGGCAGTGGGAGAGCTGGGATGAGGGGATCTAAATCCAGGCTGGACGGACAGGAAAGCCGCTCGGCTGGCACCGGCGCGCTCCTCTGAGATTACACGTCTCTCTGGTTTTCATCATGACATCCAAGTTGGCTCGCTACCATTAATATGACAAACCTCAGTACTTATCCCATCACACTGGCCAGAAACACCACAGTGGAGCAACTGTGTCACGTAGCAGCCGCAGCACAGGGACGCTGGAGCTGCTTAAAGCGCTTCCACAACAGAAGGCAGCAGCAGAATTCAGAGCCCGCGGTGAGTGGAGGCAGTTTGAGCTCCACTCCTCGCGGCTGACCAGCCCGTCCTCCTTCGCTCGCTCAATATCCCTCCACCTCTGCAGGCTGGAGCCCATATCCTGGCCGCTCCATCTCTCCACAGTATTTAATGCCTTCCTACTCTGAACCTCCGCCAAACGCCTGCCTGACAACACATCCCTCAGCCTTCGCAGCTAGACGGGTGGTGTGGGGTCATTTTGCAGCGGCCCGCGGCGCCGACGGGCCCAGGGCAGGATGTCAAACCAGACAAACTCTGTGACAGTCTGCACTCGTACCTGCAGAGACTGTGACCCGGTTTTATTTGTGGGACATTTCTGTGACTCGCTCATTTTGCATGCCGCCTCCCATCATCCTCCAAAATTATTTCCATGTTCAATATCTTAAATCGTGGCTGAGAATAATTTCTCCACCATTATTACCGTGCTTTCATCTTCAGCCGGTAGAGAAAAAAACATCATCAGGGCAGCACACGCTGGCCTCTCTCAAATAAGCGTTTTTAATCTCTTTCATTAGGTTGGCATTAGAGCTTCGAGAAGTGATTAGATGTCTCGCTCCTGGTGCCGGTAGCTGATTGTTGTTAATGGCAACCTGTACTGCAGGGGCATTGTCAGACGAGCGCTTGGCTCCGTGTATGTAACTCCGTTTTAATTATTGCTTCATTCAGATCGATGCGTCGTGGGCACCGCGATCAGTATTCAGCATTCGCGTTTTCCTTAAAAACACTCTTCGTTGGGCCTCGGGGGCTTGATTGTGAAGGGCCTGTTTATGTGAACAGGCTTAATCAGAGATTCTTGTGCTCTGATTTAACACGTTGCATGTCGATGAGTTGGCACAAACAAACAACTGTATCCGCAAGCCTCGCACATGTGCTTATTACTCAGACATTTCAGCAGCTATAGAAAAACCCTTAATGTCAATACACACGAAGCTCATTATTTATTCATAAGGTGAGGAGTCAGATAAGACCATACAAGATGTAGTGATAATACCAACAACCTAATATCTTCTGAGAATATGGGAAATTTGATGCACCGATATGACAAAGCACATCACAGCTTCTTCCTGATTAGCGACTAAATATAGAAGCTATATTTGGTTGCTGGTTGGGTATAGTGGCTCTGCACTGTACAGCTCAGAAGAAATCATTAAATACGATCAAAACGCTTGTTGTGTCCTATTAACGCATGACACAAATTTATCTCTTTAGCCTTTCAATAACATCAAAACCAGATATGAGCTGCAGCTTTGGTGGATTTGATACTATAATGCCCGTGTCCCTTCTGCTGGTAATTGCAGTGAGTCAGAGAGGAAGAGGAAGAGGAGGCGGCGGCAGACCGAGGCTCCAGATGTCCTCTTCTGGGCCAGACCTCCCTCAGGACAGGCTGGTCTCGTCTTGAGCTGCGTGATCTGCAGAGAGGCAGACTTGTGATTCCATTAGCTTAGCCACTAATAAGAACCGCACCTGGGTCCTTGTCCTTCTACACATCCCCCCTCTTCATCCCACTCATGCCCCCTCTTCATCCCACCCACAATATTAAGTGGAAAGAAGAAAAAAAAACAACACTACAGAAATTCAACCCAAAAAACTGAGTTTGCTGCCTGACCCAGATTGATAAAATTCATCTTGGATTTATTTACAGTTAACCAGTTAAAATGTGAAGAAAACGAGTTGCTGAACTCCTCCGGTGGCCAATTAATATTAACAGACAAGCCACATGCAATTACTTTGGAATTATTACTGTGCATTACTTCTCCTCTGTAAACACCCCCTCAGCTCATCACCAACTCGAAGCCATCATAATTCACCACGTTGGCGTTTTTTGATATGTTATTCGTGCGCAGCGAGCGGCTCCGTCCTGTGGAGGCTGTGGAAGCTTCAGCCTCGTCTGGTTGCCGCGTGTGACCATCCTTTGAATATTTGACTTTGAACAAGTTAATGGCGTTTTCACCAAATTGTGGAAACATGGACTTTCTCTCGTGGCTTATGCGTCACTCTACAGCCTCCCATCATTCCCACCATCCTCCATCATTTCTTTTCATTTTCCATCATCTCTAGGTCTTTAAGTATTCGAATGACAAGCTTCTTGTAAATAAAGGCAGAATAACCAATATGTCCGTGAGTCCTTTGAGTGAAACATGTTCTCTCGGTCCTGTGTGTGTACTTGTGTGGAACATTTGAGTCCCATCAAGCAGTGCGTCAGTCTGAAATGCCCTGATTGACGCCTGACTCCCAGCATCCGTTCCACCTCTTGCTTAGCAGAGCTTGTGCCAAGAGGATTAAAAATGGAGTCCTCTAGGGCCATGCCATGCCATCTGGACAGGGTTGATCTGGGAGCAGGGTTGTCAGCCAGACTGCTGAGTGAATAAAAACTACATCCACATGCTGCTTTCAGCTTTGGAGATTTCTTTTATTATTAATTTCATGTGCTTCAGCGTTCTGTTTTTTCTTAAATTGCTTCCTCTTTGTGCATCATTTCTATTCAGCTGGCGTTTTACTTTCTTCTGACTGGTTTTCACCATATCCTGCCATTTTAGCAAAAAGAAGCCTGGCACAGTGCAGCAAATGGAGGAGTCCTGACTGGAAGCTCAACCCTGATTGTAAATGTTGTATAGACACAGTTGCCTCCGCTGTAACGCACACAACCATCACTTTGCATTTTGAAGTCAACCGGTCTCGTGTAAGACGGGCGAGAAATAACGCGCTCTGACAAGTCGCTCTATTAAACCTCAATCAAGCAATGTTCTCAAATTAAAACAGACGTTTTCACTTTACCAAAAGTGTCATTTTAAGCAGTGGAAATGAAAAAAGGCGAATTATGTTTCACAGAGACCCCTGTCCATCTTCACGACACTCAAAATGAAATATAGAGAAGACTAAATGCTAATGCCTCAATAACCTTTTCCATAGAGTGATGTGTGCCACCTCTGATCCCCCCGCCCCCCACATCAACGTCTAATTTAAAGGTTAAAGCTGGTGGTAGCTCCTCAATATGCCACAGAGAGCCAAGAAGACGTCTGTGTTCTGCATGACCAAGTGCGGCAGTAGCAGGGCATTCAGTCATTCAAAACAAGAAAACTGGCAAATTTAGGTCACCGGTCGCGACAACCGCCAGACTTCAGAGAAACCTGTAAAGTTTGATGTTTAGATGATGTAATTCTTTCTCTGCAGTGCTCTCTACTGGGAATAAAGGCGGAGCCGCTGGCATTCTTTATTAGCTCCGTCTCTTCGAGAGGTTCTGGGTATTAGGAGCAACCAGCTGAGGCCCCCTCCACATGGACGGTAAAGGTGAATGCCACGACCTCGACGACACATCCCTGCTCGTGCCCATACATGCATTAACCATCCATTGCTTAACCACTGGCTAATCTCATGCTAATCCTCGTGGAACAGGTATAAACATGATTATTAGTGGAAGCGTAGAACCAAGACCTTAAACTTTTTAAATTACCTCACACAGTTGGTGGTTTTACTGAATGCATCTCTGATCCCCCCCCCACAAAAAAAACCATGAATATACTCACATGAATTCAAGCTGAGAGTAAAACGTGTTTCTTTGCCATTTGTAAATTGCCTTGCAGCTTCTCCTTCAGGACAGAAAATTAAATTAATACCAAGAAGTGACGACTTATTATTATTTTTATCCGAGGAAGACGCACTTGGTGTTTACCTGCCAGCAGGGATGCCGATGGGCATCTATTCAATTAGCATACACACAGACGGCTCCAAACATTTCACTTCCTGTTGTGGTGTCATGTTGGTTTTTGATGCTTACAAACGTTCGCCTTTCTGTTTTGAACCACCGATGCTTCGCCTGGAAGCTGAAACGCGTCCCCTTGCAGGAATGCACCTTAATGTCATTAGTTAAGCTGCAGAAGTAGCAGCTTGAACGGATTAGAACAACTTCCCTCCAGCTCCTGCGGCCGCTGCCTGCGATGCGGCTCGTCAGTCGCCGCCGTTTACGGAGCCGCTTTGTTTACATTACGCCCCATTTCCCTCGGTAGCTCAGCTGTCAGTCAAACGGGAATAAAATGATCCCTACACCACTGCACCCTTCACTCCAGCACATTATTGGATGTGCCCAGAAATACCTCCCTTCAAACGTTCCAATAAACCAAATAAAACATTAATTAACCCAGTTATGACTGCTAAGTGGGAGAAGTTCTCTTATTTCAGCTGGACCTTGAAGGATCCACGGACACATGAGCTCTGGACAAAAGAGGCATGTGTGCCTGATTAGAATATCCCCAGCGGCCGCGGCGCACACCACTGGCTCTGTGTGCGAGTCAATGGGGGGCTGCTTGCTCGTTGGCTCTAATCTGCTTGATGATGAAGATCCCCAGTGCTCAGGGTGGGAGGGAGGGAGGAAGGGGGGGTGCTGCTGCTGCCTTACACCAATGCAATCACGAGCAGCGCTCACAAACACTCCCTCCTTTCACACACTCTTAGTCCGATGCGCGAGCTTCTCTCTCTCTCTCTCTGCTCCCTCTCGCTCGCTCGCTCCCCGTCGTCATCCACCGACCGCGCGGACACACTCCACTTTGTGTATTCTCCAGCTATTGGGAAGCCGTTGTCTCCGCGCGTCGTGCAGCACACGCAATCACAGGCATCCGCTCCGTTCCAGCGTGGGCTCAAAGTATCCACAGAGAGCAGGATAATGAAAGAAAGGCACCAAAGAGGGAGACAGGCTGAGAGAGGGAATTAAAAAGAGGAGTGAAAGCAGCAAAGAAGAGACTCTGCTCTTGCGTAAAGGTGGGAGGACAGTTTGATTCAGTGAACGTTTGGATTAAACTGGCTGCGTCTCAGCTCTGAAGTGTCCCACTGAAGGTAAGTGTGCAGTTCCTTTACTCTGCCCCCAGGCATCTCACTTCCTCTGAAATCAAACTGAATTACCACCTGGATTCTGCAGCTTGGTGACAGAACAGGAGAAGCTCGACTTGTCCGTGTCGGTGTCACGCAAACACTCCTAACAGCTGGTTAAGTTGAATGAAATGCCAGTCAGCCGAGCCCTCGGCAGCGTTTTTAGAGGAGTAGGAAGCGAGCGGCTGTTGAAGTCCCAACCGCCGCAGACTCTGTTTGGCTGCTCAGCCTTCTGCCACGGCTCCAACCAACGGGAGTCGTCAATTAAACGAGCGGTTCACGTCAGGCGACGCTTCCCTCTGAATGCGCTGACCCCGTTTGTAAGTCTGACTTATTCTAGATCATCTGCATTTGAAAGGCTGTGCAGCTTTTCAACTCTGTGCTGGAGCGTGTTCAGCACTGATTATCGCACCATGGCATGTCAAGTGGTGTTGGCAAGTCGATCTAAGCTGCGAGTAAATGAGCCAGCGAACCACAAACACTCTGAACCACCTCTCATTCCTGAGCTCATATTAATCATTACTCTTATCAGTGTATGTTTAGTGTAAATGCAACAGACAGAGCAGTTAAAATAAGAGTGTGCAGGGTCTGACGGCTCAATTACAGCCTGGAGATGATTCCTTTGTTTGCACACAGTGTACAACAGCAATATTATTAGCGGTTAAGCCCATTCTTGCGGTGTGGAAAGGGATTAGAGGGAACAATCTGAGGATATCAGAGGGGTTGACAGAATCTGATTTGCTCAGAACCACGGAATCCAGACGCAACCTTGTCCCCATTCTGCAGTATGAGCAGCCGATGAGCAAGAAAAGAAGTAGAAGGACGTACGTAAAATATAGCAACGTGCCCTGGAGCGAAGCTGAGCTACATCTGCTGTGAACTTATACGTTTGTTACGTCAGCGGTCCCACTGCAAGTTGTTATGACAACATTTGCATCTCTTCACATCTGCCAAAGCGCAGATATCTGGAGCACTGTTGCATCAAATGCATCCCGCGCCTGACGTACAGACATTATCTAATGACTATTACCACCAGCCAAAGTGCAGCACTGTTATTGCACCAGCTAGACTGCAGATTACTTCCCCATTCTCAGTACAGCTGTAACATTTTAGTCTGACTGAGGCGATGCTTTGTGAATTCTAGTGCTTTTCAAAGTCAATCCCATCTTCACTTACAGATTAGATTTCTTTTTTTTTTTTAAAGCTCCTCTTGCCTTTTATTGCTTTAAGCGCATCCAACTTCAGTGTTAGAAGCAGCGAGTCGTCTTATCAGCATTCAGCTCAAAACACCTGCTTTGGAATAATCAAATTACGCTCCAAGGAGGCAAAGAGCTGGACGCTCAGAGTACACTGAGGCTACTGTGCAGAAAATGAGCATTCAGGGCATGCAGCCACCAAGCACTCAGGTATTATAACTGAATTAGAGGGATAAATGAAGAGACGGCCACGGTACTGGTGGCATATTAAGTGGTGACAGTGAGACGACTGTACCTGGCTCAGGTGACAAGAGACCGAAAACCAAAGGCATATAGCAGCAGCGCTGTAGCACTTGACCTGTTGACTGTACAATAGAAGCCACGTCATGTCTCTAGCTTCATAAATACAGCAGCGGCCTGTGTGAAGCTCCTTCACAAGGACACGAGCAGCGTCGGGTCACATTGTGCTCGAGTGAATATCACTGCATCGGATCCTCTCGTTTCCTCCGGACTCCGATTTAATCAAGTTCTTTTAGCTTTAGCGTTTTCTAACACGTCACTGCACGACAGAGCGTTGAGTTACTTAAAGGCTCTAAATGCTCCGTTAGGACATCAACAAGCCTGATAGAACATATTGTTATTACGGCCTGACGCACATCTGCCACAGCACTACCACCTGCCAGGGTGAATGTAAAGTCGACTCCCTCCTTATGCCTCGCGTCCATGGAAAATTAATGGCACGACTGAGTGCTTCACGCTAAATTAAAGTACACGTCTTCACATCCGCTGCTCTGATGAAGGTGAGGCTTTATATGTATTTATGGACGGCCCGTAGCCTTTACCGTAAGCACACCTCTGGCATCCATCATCCAGATATGCCACCTATCAGCGCATGTTGAAGTAAGTGTCCATCAAGAGCTTTCGGCCCAAATAAAATCAATAAGTGAGATTATTGGAAGCCTCCAGACTCGCTTTACCTTCTAGCTCTTCTCGACTGACTGGTTGCGACATCACTCCGCTGTAAATGAGGCGCGTCCAGCTGTGCGTCGCTGACCCGAAGATGTCAGACGCTTGATTGAGCGGTTTCAAGATCCGAATCCTAATCAAACGGTGGGTGTGAGCGTCCAGGCTGGATGAAGACATTGCTTTGTGCCTGCAGCATTTCCTCCCCTGCAGACCTGGAAGCCGGGGCTCTCCCCCCGACTTGCTGAATGACGGGCGACTACTCTTCACGGCACTTGGCAATTATTTCTATGATAGTCTCTGTTGCCTGCTGGCTTCTTGGACAGGTTTCCTCCTCACTGTGGTAGCAAAAGCCACGCGGAGGCAAAAGCTCACAGTTTCTGCTGCCCACTGATGCTGAGACCATTTTCTGGAAAGCAAAAGAACAGAACCTCCCCTGTGGTATGTGCAGCGCTGTTTGAAGTTGTGGTGAAAATAGAAGTAGGAAGGACACAGTTACCTAAAGATGCCATTTGATATTGAGGGCAACTGTTCTGCCCCGTGAACACGTGACAAGTGCAGCAGGTCCCCCAAGAGTCTGAACATAGATTACTACTAAACACTGTGAGTAGCAGTTCAAAGAGTCAAGGACAATAACTACAGGTTTGTAAAGAGACATTAAGTCGATTCGCTTCATTTCCATTCACGTATTTTTTTTTTATGACTAATGTTTAAAAACAAAACCAAAATAAAAATCCGATAACAAGAAGTGAGGTCAGTTCACAGTTGCTCCTCTTCATTTATGAACCGTCTTTTATGCGTGTTCTGAATACTGCAGAGCAGAGTCTTAAAATACTCCAATGTGGCCCTGGGGCCTTTGTGCCTTCGTGCAGATCTGTGCCATCCCTTGGAGAAAACCACCACACATTCGGAGCCAACAGTGGGCAGGAACGATTGTGATCATAAAATAAATGCTGCAGGCCAAGCACAGACACAAGTACAAGTGGATGATGGAGAGTGTTGGTTTGCCAACGCGTTTACTCTGCTTTATTTATAAGTTGTTCTTTGTTGTGTCTGCACGTTGGGCCGACACAGAATAACTCCTACAGCGAATCAGAAGGTTCCACACATGCAGAACCTCCAGTCATCAGCAGGGATCAGTCAACGCTCTACACCCTCGAACAGAACCTCACCTGCACCCCAAAGATTTCCTGTCACACAGGTGAATGACTATTAGTTTACTGACCCTAGAGGTAGAGGGAGCCTGTAATGATTTCTTGAGAGCTGCTAGGGGGCTTCCATTATATGGGCTGAGCAAAGCTGGAGCACTCCAGCAGCAAAGTGTGAAGAGATAGATATGGAATACTCAATTCTGGGGCATTGATTAAATCTCGAGGATGAGGCCAGGACCATTAGCATACTTTCTTTAAGGTAATGGCTTCAGGGGGATCGATAAGAGTCATACATTTACACCTGAGATGCTTTCTTCAAAAGATCCTAGGACTGTGTGTGTGGTGGCAGCTTAGCGCATCAGTTGCCCTGGTGCTAATGATAAGACGACCACTGAGACGCTGCTGTATTCACCGAAAGCTGACACTAATGATCACTTCCTATAGCTTAGGGCCATCTATTGGCAAGAATATGGAAATATTATATTGCAATATGTTGCAATACTGTACATGAGGTGGTTTCATAGTAAAGAACACAATTACACACATTATAAGATAGATACCGAGTTCCTGAATTGCTACACATCGCTCACAAATATATAAACTTTGGCTCATTTTAAACAAAAAGAATAAACTATAAATGAGGTCAAACAATCAGCGTCTTGACTATAATGAAACCTCATTTACTTTAGCTTAACACTCCACAGCAACACGGACATGCTGCCTTCGATAGCATTTAACCAACCGAGCACGTCAACGTCAGAGGCGTCATTTCAACATTTATTTTACTGCCATAAAATCTTCATTACGTCATGTTCGACGTAAATGCTGTGCGTTAGTGCAGATGTTGTTCTAGATTTACCAAACAACTGCTGTAGAACAAACCACTCATTTGCTCAGGTGTGATTTTGTTTTTGCAAGTGCTGAAGTTTAGCTGCTCCTTCTGGAATCTCCTCCTTTCATCGTTGCCATTGCAGCATGTGGAAATTACATCATAACTTACTGGAGTAGAACAGCGGCGGCGCTAGCGGCCGACAGGACGGAGCCGCCGTGAGGCTTCCACTCGCCCGTTCGTTTTGACTATCGCGCTCGACAGCCGCCGACGCCCGAGGCGGACTGTCCGTCACGTCACATGCTGCTGATATGATGCTGTGGAATTAATCAGAAACTTTTACTGGAGCGGAGGAATCAAATAGTGGTGTTGGATGAGAGCGCAAGGACAAAGCAACACTTCGCCCTGTACTTACTCATGCTTATCTTGTAGGAACGCCTCAGTGGGAAATGTCATTGAGCAGATAGGAGACGTCGTCATGCGTTTCTTTACTATTCAGAAGAGTGTAGTTTTAACATAAAATTACCAGCTTGCTCCCCCGTGCACCTAAATCACTGTGACTCATAAGGACATCTTTTTTATGTACCGGGCTTCTGACGTACCGTTTCAAACGGGGACGGCCCTTATGCTTTATATAAACCACTGGGAGTGATAAAGCATTGCACTTCCTCCATTAAATAGAATAAGAAATCATCTTGACAGACCCTAGATCTTGGCTTGCTTGAGTCTTCTTACGAGCAAGACTCCCTCAAGGTCAGTGTGATCGTTCTTTGCTCAGTGTTTGCGGTGCCTGTGATGAATAGGACAAAGTTTAAGGGTGAGGAGGAGGCGAGGGAGGGTTTACCTGAAAGCAAAAAAGGCTGCAGAGTTAAAGCAGGAGGACTGAAGACAAGGGAATATGGGTTAGAGTCAGACTAGCAAACAACCCATCAATACCCATCGGCTGATTGATAAGGTCGTACATGTTTGCCAGGCTTAGTTTGAGGCTCCGCTCATGTTTGAAAATGAAAAACTGGCAAAATAAAAACGTGTAACATCAAGGACGGTTTCTTCAAAGTGGAGATTGAGACATTTGATACCAGAGTAATACGACTGGAATAACACACTGTGCCAAGAGAAAGTGGAGTGAGTTTCATATGGTGACATAACAGCAATGTGAAAAGCAATCTGCAGCGAGACGGCCAGAGAAAGCTCTGAGAAACAGCAAACGGGGGCCATCCCCTCTTCCACACCTAAAGGTGAGCTGAGCACCAACACTGGTGGAAAAAGAGGCACCAAAATATTACGCATTACAGGAAGGCAGCTTTACTTTGAAGGAATGGCTCTGTGTGCTTTAAAAGGAAATGAAAAGGAGAGGAGGGTATTTGAAAAGAGGATTTAAACTGAGGGAGTGGATTTCAAAGTCCCACTGAGAAAACAAGCCGACTCGCTCTCCTCGGAAAACCTCAACGGCTTGGTGTAAATGATACCAGACCCACAACGGGGAACCAGGAAGGTCCAGGAAACACCAGTAACGAGGAGGAAGGGTTACGATGAGCCGAGGCAGCGCAGACATTTAAGCTGTGGGACATCGCAATGTTAGACGTGAAGCCAATAGGACGACGGCGACAGAGTCTGCACTAGCAAACGCAGACGGTCCAGCTGCAGCAGCAAACCAGACTCACAATTTAAAATACACTCGATGCTTAACAAAGTCACCTCTTCAGCACAGAACCGTTAATATTTTATGTAATACAATATCACACAGCCTTGGGCAAGATTAGGACATGAAGTTATGTGGGAAACGTCGACCTTGAATTCAGTCAAAAGTTCTGCATGTTTCGTCTCGAACACAGACGTGTTCGTTCCGTTAACGCAGCAGCTCCGAAGGCTGCGTTGCAGTCGCGCTTTTACAGAGACACAATCACAGCAGCGGCCGTCGCGCTCGTGTCACACGTTCGGCTTGACTCGTTCGTCTGAGCAGAACAATGAGTCAGAGGTAGCGAGATCCAAGACAAGCCCGGGGGCTAAGGGATTGGTATTTGACAGCTGCGACCTCGCGGCTCAGTTCTGCTGATGAGGACATTTCATGGAATAGAGCAGGAAAAAGCGCTCGGCCTCCCTTGTGCAAGCAACTCCGGCGCCGGCCCCATCTCGAAGTGTTTACACAGCACGATAACTTTAAACTGCAAAGTTTTTGATTCAATATCAGGCAGAGACACGAGGCACATGGTGTTATTAAAATGTATAACTGGAATCTACCAGACACAGAAACCTGCAGCTGGGGAGGCCCCGACAAAACAAAGAGAAATGTCACGTAAAGCACCACGTCACCAAGCGAGTGCGCTTCAACTCAACTTTCTTTCGCATTAAATGTCAGCCTGCTAGTTTAATCAGTGTCCTTGACTGAAGCTCAACAGCATCTAACGGCACAAGTCTGTAAATGGGAAAAATAGAGAGAAACCTGAGAATCACGGCATCAAAATAAACTTGCATATTGTACAGTGTACAATTCAATCACCTCACTGAATATTTATTCCGTTTTGAATAACTGAAAATAGCCTCTGAAAGGTTTACTTGACTGAATAATACAGGGGTGAAAGAAACGCATTATCACACGTTACTCATAAGACTTTTATAGCCATTGTCAGCATTAGACTCCCTCTATTGAATATTTCAACACACCTGCAAAGAATCAGCTACAAATGGAAAGAGCAAGCGAGAAAGTTCCTCCCTGTGGACGCTCAGGGCCGGGACTGTTGCCACACAGACCAAAGCTGTTGCATACGATCTGAGAAAGCCGACCATCCTTCCCCACCCTCCGTCAAAGAGGACGCTCTTCCATTTCTAGAATATAATCAAGACACTGCCACTGATCTCCAATGCAGCAGTTCGATTTTCCTGACAGGTAAATAAACAGGTGGTTGTCGCATCTTAACTTAAAGCCAAAACCAGTCAGACAAGCTCCCAAAGACAAACAGAGCTTTTAGCGGGAAATAAACAAAGCGGCGTCAGACTTAACGAGCACAGAGAACGTCGGCTCGGTCCTTTAAACCGGTGGGTTTTCCTTCGGCTCCGGTTTTGTATGCTATACCATCACGCACCACTGACCCAGCGAGACAGAGCCATTACAGATAAGACTAATTCTTAATCTAGGATATTGCTTTCTCATTATTCTCTCCCCCTCTGGCCTCGTGTGTGATAACTGTTTGATTAAGGCAGTTATGTCACTTAAGAGCCTGAAAGAAGCCACCTTTTAATGCAACCTGGCTGACTCATTACGCCGGCGCCGCTCCAGGCTAATAACGTCGGACTGTGATGCTCCATTACGAATGCTGATGGGTTCTTATTGACAAACTAGCCTAAATGCTGATCGATAAACAATGCTAATTAATCCCTGAATCATGCTGCTGGGTTATTTTTGACGGCCCATCACACAGACATCGCTCTTTAACCTTATTTTGTCTAACGATCGAAACAAACAACGCACGCAGGGACGCTGGCGGCGATGCCTTTATGAACCGCCGACTTCAGGCACACGAAAAGGCCGTCGTATCTTCAAGGACGCCCTGATTAGGCGCAGTGGGAAAGCTGCTGGTGTCACTTTAATTAAGTGCTGAAAAATACCAGTGCTTAAGCTTCGCTGAATGCCTCTGAGGTCAGTCCACTCCGCTCCAACAGTGAGGCTCGGTCGAGGGTCCATTAGATTATCCTCCATCTGAGATGGGGGCTCGACAGTCGATGTGGCATTCAAACCACGCTCAGACGGAGAATTCGCACAGGGACACAAAGTAAAGACGACTCTAGGATCCTGGTATGTATTAATTGAAAGCCTGCCCTAATGCTCCGTCAGCTTGGAGTGCTTTCTCTAATCAGAGCTGATGACAGCAGGCTGGGGAAGTGTGAATCAACAGATCGCAACCATTTCAATAATCATAATCCCGCTGAACACCCCCTCAGCGCCCGACTCCCACAGTGGCTCCTGTCCCATTTGCAGATCGGTATCTTGGGTTAAATTAGACCGTTTGATGTCGCTGGAGAATAATATCAGTGGTGTAGCAGGCGTTGTTAAAATCATTAATATGTTACTGCAGTGAACGCTGAGGGCGAAGAAGATCTCACACGGTGGTCACTGAGAGCTGCCTACGGCTACATGAGAGCTCCACTCTCCACTGGTTGGGTTTCTTTTGATCTGCATTAATTACTAGATAATTACTACACTAAAGTTCCAGCGTCTTCGATGAGCACAGCAGCCCATTAGCCTGACGAGACCGACTCGCACGTGCAAATCAACGGAAGCCTCTGAGGAGATGTTGGCCGCTGTGTTTGTCAGTTGCCGTACATCAGCGCTGAGCGATGTCCGGAGTCTGCACACAACGCGGAAGAATAGCGGTGAGCAAAGCCAAACGTCGGTGAGTCCCAGCGCTAACGCTTGGAGGTCCTTTGGCCTGATAATGAGGCTCTGTGTGACCAACAATCCATAACCTCATGAAAAAAAAAATAAGAATAATTTGCTTTTGCCCCCTTCCTCCCAGTTTTACTTTGCAGCACAGCCGAGCAGAAAATGGGCAGCATGTAGGAAAAGTGAAGGAGACGATGAAAGCAAGGTTGAAACAGAGCAAGTTGAGGAGGAGCTGAGGTCGACTGGAGGCCGCAGCGTGATAACCCTCCTCGGGTGGATTGGCTCCCACCCTGCCCCACCTGACGGGGACTGAGACCAGCGAGTTCAACCGCTTCAATTTAGGTTCACTGACTGGGCAAAATCCACCGTTTGATGAAATTAGGTCCACCGCGCTTTGTCAGGAGGTTTCATTTCAAGGACACAGCTCCAATAAGAGGAGAAAATCAAGCTCCATTACCGATTCAATATTCATATTCACGCTTCCACCTGCCTCGTTCTCAAAGGTAAAAATAAGACCTGCTCTTTGTAGCGTGTTCTGCATCGACGGGAGTCCGTCACACGTCAGTAAGTAGACGGACAAATCCATAGAAATCAGATGTGCTCATCGTGTGTTCATGCAAACAAATCCACTTTGTTGTCTGTCTTAGTCCCGTCTGTCATAGTTACTTCGCGTTTCTCCACGTGATACGGTTGTGCAGCTCTGAAGAAAGCCGTCCACGGCCGCGTTCGGCGCTTCTGCCTCAGCCAGGTTCCCGTCCTTGGTACAATCCTCCAGCCAGACACACGAGCAGACAGCTGATAACGCGGCAGCGTACGTTCAATCAACAAGTACGAAGCAATTAAGGCTGTTAAACAGGAGAAGCTTTACAAAGACGACAAAGCCTCAGATGCACAAACGGCACTTCAGCTAAAGCGATAACAAATCAGACGGCTGCAGATTTGTCTCAGCTCAGATCTTAGTCCGGATACAACACAAGCGATGATGCAAGAAATCACACGTGCAGGAGAGACTTTTCCTTCCTAAGATAAAATTGTAGCCACACTGATCCCGTCCATCAGCTACACTTCCTGCATTCTGCTCAACAATTAACCATCGTAACGACACCGTGCTGATCATTTAGAAGGCGTCAAAGTGTAGCGCTTCTGCCCCAGTATCACCTTAGACTCTGTCGTTTAGATTTGAAGAGCTGCAGCCAAAAACCAGCCACGAGCAGGAGCCGAGCTGTTCACCGGGACCAGCAGCTCATTTAACAAAGAGCCATATGATATGATAATAAACGAGCAAATTGCATTTCCCATCCTGCTATTAAAGCGCAGAGATAAGGTTGATGGCGTACGAGGCCAACGTCCTCATTCCAGAGTATTAGCTTATTAAAACGCCTACATCGAAGTTAAGTGCACAATAACACTCGTGGCTCTTTCCAAATTTCCAAAATTACAATAATCTGCCGAGGCTCATCCGTGCCGTGTGCGTCTGGCTCCCGTTATCCCAACGCTCGGCAACTTTCTAACGGTTTGCTTTTTGAAAACAAATTGCTGTTTGTTTCACTCGCATTGTGCCACGTGTACGGTGTAACGTAATCTAGTTTTCTACTCCTTACATCCATCAAGTGAGAACAGCAGAGTTTTATTAATTCTGGGCTGATATTGGCCGTTTAATCACTCGTCAGGTGGTCGTGTAATTCACTGCGATTCATCTTGGCCTCGGCTATAGAACAGCCCGTTTAGCCTGCACACGTTCATTACCAGCCTCTAACGTTTATGTTTATTAACTTGTCGTTAATGCCGGTTTGCATCTACAGACTCGCGCAGCCACCGAGGACTGGCCTTGAAGGATTTATTCTTTCCATACTTCAGCCACTGCTTTTAGTAATTAGTGCCACATGAGCAAAGAGCAGTCAGACAACCTGCAGGTTTAAATAACCCTCAGCTTTAACATCTCAAAAGCTTGATGACAGCGTTTAGCAGCATTTTAAACAAGCGCCATCATTTAAATATCTCTCTGCGCCAACTTGATGTTTTCACATTGTGCATTGATTGTTTAGTAATAATTAAGAGTTGCGCTGAACTGGCATTACACAACAACGACCAGTTCTGTATAATAATCTAAATGCTAATGTGTGGCTCCTCATGCCAAGATTATACTGGACTCCCTGCAGTCGCTCTCATTATTTTCTGCCAACAGATGTGGCCCAACAGCAGCCAAACCTGTGGCGCTGGCTAATCTTCAATCCATCAGTGCGGACACAGGCAAACTCAGAATGTATGTTGACTTGGCGCGAGCGCTCCTTCCAGTCGCAGCACATTAATACTAGCAGCTGCTAATTTCGGACGATAGTTGAACTCGAGTCCATCTACCAGCTCTTGCTTGTCGTGCAGCTGCATCTGGAGCGATGCTAAACATTTGCCGTGGAGTAGTGGATCTCTTTGCCCTCTGACGCGCATCCATTTGAGGCGTTAAATAATTAAGCAGACCTTTTGGAGGCGAACCGTTCTCATTATTTATTCTAAATGTTTATTGGGCTACAGCAGTTATGCCCTCAAACGTAATTATCACCACAAATGATTAAAATGTTTCCATAAACGTGAAGGAATTACTGTCACACTGATGACTTTCACAGAACTATAGTGATTTATGTTTATTCTGGAAACCAAACGCATCCAGGTGCTTTTTAAAGGCAGGAACGACTTTAGACGAAGTTCAGCCGTCTGCCCTCCTGCCTCTGGATTATCAGAAACGATCATTAACCTTTGGCTGGAGGTAATTGCTAGTTCACTTCTAAGTGTGTTCAACACTTTCTGTGGTCCAATGGAATCCAATTATTAGTAATTACTTTTCACAAGGAAAACTATTTGCCTTCTTGATAACCCGATTACTCTGTAACCTACAGAATAATAGGTTTCAGGGCGAACGCGCACAAAACTATTTCAGTGCTTTACTACTTCGAGATCTTCGCCTCAAAGCCTCCGTCTTTAGACAATAACGTTTGAACAGTAACAGTCTGAACAGCCCAGATGTCTTTTGCCAGGACGTCGCGCTGCAACAAGATTCTTGATGTTTTTAGTAAGTCGCAGTGATTTCACTATTTGTCAATGCTGCGGGCAAACAGTGATTTTGCAGGCGAGAGGCAAACGTGTTACAATTAATGCCGTCCGTGTTTGACAGACCGCGAAGAAACAGCCTACACTCCTCTAATGATCAGCAGATCATAAAGGCCCCAGCAAGTGTCCCTGAGCACGGCAAAGAGTTCCCCCGAGGGGCAAAGCCGAAGCAGCCACGTGCAGAGGAAGATTATTGTATCAGACCCCCAGCATGTGGGTTTACGGTTACACAAAGCCCGGCGCGCTCAGCCACCACTGCGGATGCATTTACAGTGCAGAGGCAGAGCAGCGATAGGAGAAAGCAACTCGCCAGGTGTCACTCAGGACCACATCCGTGTGGGGAGAATTGATGGCTGGGGCAACAAGGAAGGCAGGAATGATGAAGCCTTTCAGCGCCACCAATCCATATCAGTATATCCAGGAGGGAAGTGGCATCACACCGTGTACGTTTCCCTCTCCCTGTGCAACGAAAGACACCTTTAGCACAAAAAAAAACCCTCTGCAAAGCTTTCATTTAAGTCCAGATGGTAAAAGCTCTGTATCCCAAAAGGATGATTATTAAAAATATTGGCACTGTGATTTGATTAGATTCAAAATTAACGCGTGGATCAGTGAAAGGTGTTCTGATGAATCCATAATTCAGCTACACATTCCTCATATATTATGCACATCCTACTCATCTCTGCTTCCGAAACGTTCTCCTTGGAAATCTCTCCGTTTCACACTGCGTCACAATTTAACTGCAAGGCTTTATTTTCCATTCAATTAGTGACAACTTTTCTTTTGCAATATGTCAACATGATAAGTCTTTATTTGAGATTAAATTTTCACGTACGTGAGGTAGACAAGGAGAGAAGCACATCTCAGTTCTGGTGCAGCTGTGCCAGAAGCATCATCGCTGGGAAGGGACAGTTAAAAATTTGCATTTAGATTACTGTGGTAATAGAAAAACCATGATGATACGTCCTGTCCTGAAAGAAGAACTAATGTGGCCATATTCTGAACGAAACTATTAAACTGTTTAGTTAAACACTAAACGTGTAGGAAAAGCTTTAAATCAGCAACAACTACTAAACTATCGTGAACATTTGAAAATGGAAAATCTGCCATGGTCACATATTAACTCGTCTCTGTTACAGCTGAGCTGCAACATTGTTGGTTCGCTTCAGTCCGGGTCAGGTTCAAGCAGCAGGTGACTTGTGGAAACCGAGTATTGGCTTAGTTTTGAATTGTCGCCATGTGCTGCCTTCCAGAGAGTTTGTCTAGAAAACGTCTGTTTCCACACTGTCCATCATCTGCACCCAAGGGTGAAGATTCATCTTCAGCTCTGACAGCTCCACAGCATCTGAGCAACTTAATTAAGCGCCATCAATCCTCCACCTCGAATAAAAACATTAATCAGATAAAAATCCTCCAGACTACGATCATTACAAACTGCAAACAAGCGACGTCGTGTGTTTTAACTTCCTCCGTGTTGAGATGTTCCACCGCGGCACAGCGTGACAAACCGGCTGCGACTCGGCGACACCTACGATTTCGGCTCGCGGTGCCGAACAGAACTTCGGAGCGTGACACAGACGGAGACGCCTCATGAATGGTAAACACCGGCGCTGCCGGGTGCCATTAGCATTCGCCTGCGTGCAGAGGAAGAGGTTAGCCCCATTTTCTGCTTAGTGAATTCTAATCAACTTATTATTCACATATTTACAAGTTCTTCCTCTGAACATTTGACTGATTCTATCTGATACAGGGCTGTGAAGTTTCCCCCCCAGTGTTGTCAGTCGGTGTGAAATGTGAATCACACATGAAGAGCCTGTGGTTTAATGTGCAGACTGTTACTGGGTGGAAGACCTGAATTGTGGAATATGAGGCGCAGAGATAAAGCAGAAAGGCTTCACCTCTGGGTCGGAGCAGGTGGATCTGCTCGTTTTTCTGGAACACGCAGGAACCCGGAGCCGTTCAGGCCGCTGTGCGCTTTGCTCCCCATACTTTGCGCCTCTCACTCACTCCCATCTAATTTATTGCCATCTGCTCAGCCCGGGTGTAAATCTGAACACAGACCGACTCGCTCAACCCATCTTTGTCTGTTAACATTTAGTAACGACTAATTAAGGGAGGGATGGAAACGCTGGCTGAAAAATGTCGGGTCGGGTAATGACAGTCATAACAGTTTGGGATATACGTCTGTCACAGCGAGGAAATGCACTTCTGAGATCAGGGTAATTAGAAGAAGACAACAGCGGTAATAGGCGAAAGCTGTTGTGCTGCTGTGATTAAAGGCCAACGAGCAAAACGGAAGAAACGACGACTAGACAAAAAGTTTTTCAAACGGTGAAGCTTGCTCGTTCATTTAAATATGTTATTTGTTGTCCAGACCGCAGTCGGTGCTTGTTTGTCCCGTTTCTGTAGTAGCTGACCATGAGTCGATGTGTTGTTTTATCCCCCATTAGTTACTTTAGTCCCGTCAGTGCTTAAACCGTTTTTTTTAAATGCCGTCCTGCTTCGTCCATTGTAAACAATTAATCGACTGAGCAGGCGACAGGTAAAGAAATTAGTTGAATGCACAATGTGGACAAAGCAGCAGGGTCGTGTCCGTCCGGACGAGAGGTTCTGCCAAAGGTTTGGGCAAGTTTGATACAGTGATGAAGGTGAAATGCTAACGATGGGGTCAGTAACAAGAAGACAACGGGTAGCAGAAGCCTAAATGCTCATTAAGGCTTTTACCCGTCACTGGCTTTAATGCAGCCTGTTTAAGAGGCCTGTGCATCAGGTCAGCAACATTAAACCCGCATGTAAAGAACTCCATTAGAGAATAAAGACGTCTCACCGTGTCCTGTATAAAAGAAGATGGTCTGGACTGACCCAATTAAACGACCTTCCAGGACCCAGACGGTTCGTTATTTCTCTGTCTCGTGTGGTTTGAAGCTTGACAGAGAATCTACATGTATCCTTTGTTACAGAGACCATTGTTTGTTTTCCAACGTTCCGGTTGTCTTGAACTTTAAATATCTTAGACCTTCTTTTATGCTGAATTAGTTCTTTGTTCGGAAACTAAAGCGGCTTAGTTTTTAATGTCTTAGGCCATGACTCCAATGGTTTCCATCCTTTAGTACATATCAAAATGCTGCCAGACTTCTCAAACCCCATGGAGGCCAGGACTGATTAGCAGAGGCCATGACATCAGGTTTCAGTTTATTCTCAGGTGCTAGATCTCACCCAGCGCCATCAGTCTCGTTATAGACCGACTGACATCGCCTCCAGCCATATTGAATGACACTGCATCGCAGCCAGAGTTCACAATTCAGTTTTACCCTCTGTTTTCTTAGTTCAGGCCGCTATGCGGGTTACGCCACATTACCCCCAGTTGGGCTTGTGTGCAGGTCTCCGCGTTCTCCGTTTTGAGCTGTTCCACCTTTAGGGAGTCCTTTCTTAGGAGTCGCTTATTAGCCATGGATGCGCCGTTACAGACTAAAGAGGGAAGATCGGTGATGCCCACTTAGAGCTCGTCTGCATTTCCTAACCTTTCCTTGAAGCCCCGTCTGTTGCATCATAGACTTCGCTGGCAGGGGACTCAGATGCTCGTGCTGGGGAGAGCTGAGTCAGTGTGGTGTTGCTTCACCGCCTCGGGCCAGTTTTGTCTCTACTGCTAAGCTTTCCATATCTTCACGGGGGAAAAGTTCACTCTCTAGCAGACAGCCAACCCTCGTTCAGTAGGACACGCAGCTAATTTATTTTTCATCATCGCATTATATTCAAGGTGATCTACAGAACCATGAGGCAGAGCACGACAGGCTTGTTAACTGCACGTCTCGGTTGTGCCTTGTAGGTCTGTTACGCGTTCTCTCCACATTCTTGGAGAACCAACCACCCAGTGTTTTCTATGCACAAGTATATTTAGCTACCAAATTATTTTTTTATGTCCAACAAAGCGACGCCACATGATTTCAGATGCTTGCAGGTCACAGTTCAGATCAAGTGTCGGATACTAATTAACTCCACAGTTTAATTGGCACTAATCTTACAATATCCAGCAGAAGACAAACATGGGAATGTGTAGGAAGAGACACACACACACACACACACACCAGTACAGTTCCGCCCTGACAGTAAAGTCACTGCAAAACTGTTCAAGCAGCCTAAGTCTGTGTGAATGTGCACCGGTGGTGCTCTATAGCTGCCTTAGGGCAACAGGGCTGCTTCATTTTATCTCTGCTGCTGCCTGTCTTTCAGCGCTCCAGAATAAGATCAGGCACGTCTCACGACTCGGAATATTTGTATCTGTCAAAACTTCAGATGTCAGTAAAAAAAAAATATATATATATATAACAGTGGAGCACAGGATTATCAGGAAGAGACGTTTGCTATTTTGAGTTTCACACAAACTGGAAAATCAACGGTTCGTAATTATTACTTTAAACAATAACAAAGGTTGTGGGTTGGTTTGCATTTAGGTTAACGCTAGTCTGTGACGGGAGCAGTCAGTAAAACTACTGGGGCTCCTATTAAGGAAAACCCGACACATGGTGCAGTTCTTGCCTTGGCTGGTTTGCTTTCATTGCTCAGCCGCTTGTCAGAGTTACGCCTCCCAACCAACCCGGGTGTGTTGACTCGTCTGATGCAGCACATGTATCAATCCTTTAAATATTTATCACTAAAATAACAAGTCGTGTTTGCAGATTGTGCCGTGAATGAAGCTGAACAAGAACAATAACTCTGAGAACATAAAATCTTGGGTAAACATTCGGCCATCTGTGACTGAACCGCTTTCCTCTCCCGTTCCTGAGGGCACGAATTCTGCACTTCTACATTTGCTACATTGAGCTGGTGGCAGTAAAACAAAGCTTCACAGCAGCTTTTCCAACTTTCCAAAAACCTTTTGCAAAGTCTCTTTTTAGTGATGACTTCCTGCTTCTGCCGACATAGCACTTCGGTAAAGTAAGCATCAAAGCACATTTATCACTGAAATAGCCTTGGCAATGAGAGTAGTTGCCATTTGTCACTATTAAAAGAATGTGTTTTGGCTGACTGTCCCAGTGTTCTAATGAACTCACTGAAACAGAGGTGTTCAGCAGCACGACAAGTCTGAAAAACCCCGGCATTCGATAGCAGCATCATGTCTTTCAGAGCACATCAGTTATCTATGGATGAATCTGTGGCTTATGGTCAAAGTAGGAGACAAAAGTGGCTGCGATCCCCCTCTACGGCGCCGTAAACGCTCAACTTCTTCAAACTTTAAGCAGAAGCCAAACATTTACAGATGTTGGGATTGAGGGAGGTAAAACTCGCAGTATTACACTTCCACCGACAGCCACGCAGACATAATGCGAGCTGAAAGCCTCCTTTGGCTCTCCCCAAACATAATGTGCGTGGGATGCAAGACGAAGTGGGGAAGACGGCTCATCACATCACATTAAGGCTTCCATTGTTCACGCAAATAAGTATTGTTCCCTTCACAGCCGTGTGCACAGGCCTGGCAAGCAAGCAGCCGTCCGCCGGAACAACGCGAGCAAACCTGTCAAGGATGTGTTAAACGTTAAGGTATTTGGCCAGCACAGCATCGCGTCCACTGCATGAGCTGCATCCCGCGCTAGCGACTACAGCCTCCTAATAGTTCTCAGCCAAGCCAGCAGAGTAGCTGCACTGTAACTAAATGCAGCCGTTCAGTATTCATTACTGCGCTTGAGACAGAGGCGACGTGCGAGGGGCTCGACTGGGCAGCTGTGTTGCTACTTCCATTTACATTTCACCGCTCCCACCTACACTTCTGTCCTCCCACTCGTCCTCTGAAAGGCTTAAATGATATTGCAGCCTTCTTTGCCCTTAGGGTTGCAGAGACAATGTGTTGTGATTGACAGAGATCTCCCCTCGCCGGCGCCGGCCTTTCTTCATCTCCGGGCTGTAGTTCACTGCAGATCACCGCGTTGCTCAGCGCCCGTACTTCACATTTCTCACTTAAAAACGTTCCAGTAAGCTGCATATTAAAAGCATTAACGTGGACGAAGCGCTGGTCTGGTTTATGACATGATACTTACAGTATGTCTGAACATTCATCAGTATCGATTCAGCATTCAGCTTAATTAGATGTCTGGACAGGACTCGTTAATACTCATCATCCTCTGACAGGTCACTCTTCTCAATTTGTGCCCCTTCAACGTTTTAGTCTCTGGACCCAATATAAACTCTACTAACATGACTCTACTTTCCCTTTGTTGCCTTATTGCCGCTTGTTTGTTCACTAGACTTTTGTTTTGTTGTTTCTGCACCGTGTAAACAGACGTCAATCACCGATGAGTCAACGCATGTATAGGATCATACCAATTAAAGCAATGCAATTAAAAATGCGCTGCGTACCGCTACCTCTCATCCTGGAAACTGAAGTGAATTTTAACATTTCAAAGAGCTTCACGTGTCAAATGATTAATTAATTTGTCTGAATGGTGAGGATTCCAGTCGATAACCTCATTAAAGCAACCGTGACTTCTTCGTGTCTTTGAATGACATGTCAGCCCCCAGTGCAAAAACACTTCAGTTATCAAAGCAGGAAAAGAAGAAAATCTCTCTTCCCACATATCTATCAGGGACTAAAAGTGTATGCAAAACAAAAACTTGATCTGGGTGACTCACTGCTCCCCTTCCATTCCAGAAGTCAATGCCTACTTATTTGTTTGTCAGCCTTGACGACTAATAACTTTCTGTGGGAGTCTCTTGTGGGTGGTAATCTGCACCGGCAGATCGGCCAGCCATATGCTCTTTGATTATTGAAGGTGATGTGCGAGGAACGCTGTCAGCCCACTGCATCGTGTTATCTGAAGTAGACACACAGGTCAAGGCTCACAACCGAAGCCCGACACATGCTAATGAACTCATCTCATAAAATATGCATGGCGGCCCTCGCAGGGCCGTACAGTGGCAGAGGCGTGATTTCGCAGGAATTATGAGAACAGTCATTTTCCATTATGTCGATGCTAAATGAGGACTGACCCGAGGGAGATGCATGTCTGACCCGTGTCAAGATAGTTCCTGCCAATTTTGCGCTGAGAACTTCGCAGATCAGTTTTGACTTCTAAGATAGTGTGGTGACAGGGAGAATAAATGGATGAAGGTGCACCGCGTAACCTTGTTGAGGCAATCTACCTCTGAAGCCGATGTTCCAAGTCTGTATAATTAATCAAAGACAATGATGTCAACGAGGGCTCTGGTTATGAAATTAAAGGCACGCTGTCTTACATTACTGTACAGCTTAGAAATGCATTAGGAAGGAGAGACGAACAATAAACCATTAGCTCCATTCTTCATTTGTGGTTCCCTGTTCAGCACAATTAGGCCTCGTAACAAGGCTGGATCTGAACGCGTCTAGTTCCCGTTATAAGCGGCACCTGTTTGCTCAGTAGTGAATGAAGCAGCAAAGCAGTTGGATTCTGCATCGTTTGCAGGTTTCCAGCAAACAAAAAACAGCCTCCTGCAAGACGCACGACGTGTCCACACCTCCCTCCCTCTCTGGAAGAACCTACAAGTCAACTGTTCAACGGCATCACCACAAGTTGAATTACGCACAGCGGCTCGCATGCAACGCTTGCTTCATTCAGAAACGCACGCCTGTCAAACGGCACCCGGCAATCTCATGTGGCCGATGGCTGTCAAATCTGTAGTGCTCCTAAACAGACGGACGCCTGAAAGAAGGCGAAGTCTTAAAGAAATCATTTTGAGAGCACTGCTTTGCGCTGACACCTCATACGGCGCACGTCACTTTGATGTATGGACTGCCAACGCACACTTGCTATATCCGCAGATAGTTGCTAGCAACTGGTATAAAATCTTCACATTTTGCAAACATATTTTTAAAAGAATAAAATTGGTGAGGTTTCAATTAAAAGTGTGTAAGTGAGACGTTTTTGAAACTCTTCAGCATCGTCTGATTAAAGTTGGATTTAATGACGCATGGCTTTCAACCTGTGGAACAACCGAGGAGCAGGCTGGAACAGACATGAGGATGCTGAAGGGAGCCACGTAATTAGACCACTTACTGTACATTTACGGCTGAAAAGCTATTCTTCACCGGATGATTGAGAACAGGGCAGAAATCGAACCCGAGCCGCTGACTTTCATGGAGTGTTACTAATTAACAGCGTAACCTCACCTGAGCTATGAAACAGCCCTGAACTGTGTCTAATCACGTAATATCCTGCATTATTCACGTGGTCAATGCAGGTTATGCTGGATTCAGCAAAAGCAAATCTTTTAAAATATGTATTTGCTTCTTCTTCCCTTCAGGTGATGAGCTCAGTGAATCTCTGAGTGGGATCCTCACAGACCCAGGCGCACTGCTTCGGGGCTCGCAGCGCTTCGACCGCCCTCCCCCTCCCAGCTCCACCACCCTCACCAGTTGTTTCAGTGTGGCCCAGCTCTCATCGCCGGACTTTAATTTGGGGGACCTGAATCTCAGATTGCCAATGCTAACAAGGAACTGCCTGCTGCTGTTCCTGTGGATTCTTGTTGACGAAGGATCGGCCTCTTCCTCGCGTCCACCCTCACCATCACTGGGACGAAGCAGGGCGGGGCGGGAGCACGCCAGGAGCTTGGTGGGCCCGATGGGGAATGGGGCCGCTGGGTTTCAGCGAGTCAAGCGGGGCTGGGTGTGGAACCAGTTCTTTGTACTGGAGGAGTACATGGGGTCCGACCCACAGTACGTGGGCAAGGTAGGACGCGCTACTCGGCCAGTCATCATTAGATGCTACACGAAAAGTGTGAGGTGAAAAGAAATGTCTTGATTTTCAATTACAGCCCAGTGAGTCAGGGAAGGTGCCGACAGACCCGTCAGACTTCATCTTGTTCCTCCTTAAACATTTGCCATTTCTCTTTATTCACTCTCTGCTGTGGCTTAAGAAATTCGTAAGTAAACTCTGCGGGGGTTTTAAGGCTAAAGTTGTAATTTGGCACTCCTAGCTTACATAGGATAATAGTAAGACTGACTTATCTGCCCCAGCGCTGCTGCAATCAGCCCTGACAAGCCGCGCTGCTGGTGGAAGCCTGCGTGGCTGAAGGCAGGGGGAGGAAGGTCGCCGTCTGCTGCTCTCCTAAGTCACTTAATCCTGGGCTGCTGCACTGCTTCAAAATAATTGACTGATTCTTTGCCATATGAAAAGCATTTGGAGATGACAACGTAAGACCTTTGTCAGGACAACCTCAAGGGAAAGGCTTTAGCTTTGAAATGATTTTGGCTGTAGAGGATCAAATCTGGACAAATAACGGCCGGAGCCTGGGAGGGCAGGGCGTCAGCGACACACTTCCAAATGAGTCATCACGTGCGGCGACAGAGGCCGACAACGAGAGCGCTCTGTGTTTTCAAGGCACATAAAGGGGCTGTAATGGACCGTGGGTCTGGGGCGATGAAAGCCTGGTCTATAATACATCAATGCCTAATTGTGGTAATGCATTCAGCCTAGAGTGTAAACATGATTTCCACCCAGTGACCTGCAGAGTATTGGGGTTACAGTGGCTTAAGACCTGGACCAAACACAGATGTAATTAGCCAAGTTATTACAAGTATCATTAGCTGGATGTCAGCATTAATAATTAACGCCACTCTTTTTCCACTCTGTACCTTTGTACTCGCTACGCTGGTCATGCTTGGATCGTGTGGTTTTCGGCGGCGGTTGTGTGCTTGTTGTGGTCACTCCTTAAACACCTTCAGGCCTGAGGAACCGCTTATTACCAGTTGCTTGCCATGTTATGCTACGAGGTATTTTAGAGCTTTCCGGCCACACTGCAAACATTTTCTCATTTCACTCTCACACCAACACACGCGTCTTCTAATTTTAAGGTCGTCAGTAACGTCCCCAGGCGGCACAGTGGTGCAGCAGTTAGTGCCGTCACCTCACAGCAATTTAATCTATCATGTCTATTTAATTTGATGAATTTTTATTAATGTATAATTGAATTTTTCTTAGGGCTGCCCCCCATGTCTCAAATCTGCAGGCACTTAATGAGATTAGCAACATAACTATTGCAGACGGTTTCAGTGGAGGGTTTACGAGAAAGAAAACAAGTGAATGTGACGGTAAATACGACTAAACCTGAAGGAAACGATGAGCTTCACTGAGCTTTTGGGTTAATGCAGAGGAATCCAGCAAAGATTTTAGTTCGAATGGCACAAAAACAGTAACAATCAATCCTAACTAGAACTTTAGGCCAACAGCTCGATGTATGTTTGACATGAAATTGTTATTATAACAAGCATTTATTCATTGCACACGTCCTTCTAGTATTAAACTGTGCAGCGAATCGTACGGGGCGGCACATACAGCACTAAATCAACATTATCCATCTTTAATGGATGATGAATTAATGAGAGCAAACAGCAACATTTCTCTTCTTGGGCGACACCAGCAGAACATTCCTGCTCTGCATTTCCACTGAGTGGATGGTGTGACGACTACAACACAGAAGTTAGACTGGAGGCTCCACCACCGCTTGACACGCGACCTAATTTGAAGTAAAGCGTGGTGAAAAACAACTGCCGTGATATATTCGACTGACTGCTCGGCGGTTAAGCCAGGACGTACACTCAACAGCCTCCTGGCCCAGTTCAGGCGGCACACGGTAAACGTGACGGTGGTAAAAATCCTACCGTCACAACTGGGCGCTGCTACTTACTCTACTTACTCCATTATCCTCTTTTCTACCTGAGGTGTAAATCGGGTCACGACGAGCTCCAGCTCAGTCTGTAGGACTACTTCTTGTCCCCTGGCATTAAAATAGCAGCACCGTTCAAGGGCAATTCAAACTGTAGTTGTCTGGTAAAACGGTCATTTCATTTTTCACTTACTCACCGTGTCTGCAGACCCGTAGGATTCAAACTCACCTCAGCAGATTAGTGCTATTAATACAGCGCGTAGTGTAAATAAAGACAGGACACCACCAAGGTTCCTCAGGCTCCCAGTTCCGGTGCAACAGACTAAATATTGTGCATTTAATACCGGTCTTTATGCAGCCAAACGTGTCACAATCTCCTGTTGACAACCGCCACTTTGTCGCAGATTAGCGATCTAAGCCCACGTGGCTTAAGGAGGGTTCAAGTAACAAACCCAGTGCACTCATAATTAGATAATGCTCAGGCCTCTGCTAGACCGAGCAGTGATTATCTGCAAGAACAATCTGCCATTAGTGGTGTAGCTGCTTCCTCTCACTCTCTATTAAGCTCCCCACTCAGCTTCAGCCGAGCATCTCGCTGCACGTTTTGATGCAGCGGCAAAAATATTGTTTCACAATTTTTACGTTCAAATTACAGTAATTAGGGTGAAAATTCAAAATCCACTTTGGAGAATTGTGCTAGTTACTGTGATGCTGGATAGACATAATGACCTCTTACTAGCAGTCAGAGGCAACACTCTTCTCAGGATACGACGGGACTTAATATATGCTACAATTTTTATGGACAAGATAAAACAACGTTTCGCTGTGATGTAAGAGGATGAAATTCTGAGCATAAAAAAGCTAAGTTAAAAGACGACATGCACACGTTTCACTTGAACTGGCCAGTCCTGTGGTCGCACAATGCACGGGAATGACAGACAGGACAGAGAGACGGGAGCGACGGCGAAGGAGGCCAACGAGGCCGAGTCCTCGTACAGGGACGGAGAACTCGGCCTCCGCTGCGTCTCCCGCCCAGAAAGCAACTCTGGACGAAAACACGATCCGCTCATACAACGCGAAGTCAGAGAAACGAGAGCAATGCAATGAGACTCTGCAAGAGGACACAACAAATTACACACTTGGCAAAGAAAAGCAGTGAAGGCATCAGTTAAAATAACTTGCCAAAGTGGCAGCATTAAGGTTCAGAGAGTAAATATGATACACACAGACTCAAGGTTAAAGAGAAATCCAATCAATTTGGACAGAGTCACAGTCGGGACCTTTACAAGGAGAAGGTAAAACCTGCAACGACATGCTCCGATGCCCCATTTCACACACTCACACACTAAAGGTCGCTCATTTGAATAAAACTCAATAAAGCACTTTTGCTCTAAAGGGCAGCTCTGTTTCTCCTACTACGTGTTTATTCTTGCCCACCAAGGAATGACCATCCTTCTTATCGATGGCTCCTTCTCGCGGTCCCACCCCACACCTGGCTGAGATTGATTACCCATGTGTACGACGCACTTTAATCTCTCAACCAGGACGTTGAAGGAGGAGCGTGAAAAGCGTTTCAGCTCGACTTCATCGTCCGACCACGTGGTGAAGGTTAGCAGCGAAGCGCTCGAGATGCACGCACAGGCCCGTTTATGAACTTCAGACAGCGGCTCATAAACATCTACACTGCTTTGCCCTGCAGAGGTCGAGCGAGTGACCAAACTATAATCTTGTTGAGCCGCATAAAACATATCTAACATAGTGACTGATTGGCACAACAATGCAGCAATCAGGAGCCCGGGAACACGGCACACAAGTACACATGCCAGCAATTAGACGACTGTGGCTTTGATTCGTTTGATCATTAATGGTTATTATGCTCAGAACAAGATGTGGAGAAAAAGTGTGGAATATAAAACGTCACTTATTAGCTATGAAAGTTTCATACATGATCTGACGCCGGGTAATTTCCCGTCAAATGCAAAGTAATTTGAAAAGATTGCTCCCCTGACAAGCAGGCGCCACCAGCTCGTTAGAACATATTAAAAGAGTTGAGGGCATTTGCAGCTGTGATGTATATTGATGATGAATGTTGCAAGAAATCCAGAAAAGAGCAGGTGAAATCAAAGCTAATGACACCATTCATCTGTCCTGACAAAGGAACATACTTCACGTTCGGTCCTCGTTGGTAATGGACTTTTCTCCTCAACTGCCTGGCTCATATTTCCAAATGTTGCACTAATGTGCCAATCAGTATCACTTACTAGCGTGGTCAACATTTCCATTTGTGTCATGGCGCTGACCGTGGCCGTTATGGTGAGAATCGCATCATATGAGTTGTATCAGGATCACAATGCGGTTTAATTCTATGGGGAAATTAAAAGCAATCTACTACTGAGTCATAACGAGACTGAAACCAACTCAAACATTTTGGTCAATCTATTCCAATTTGTCCTCTTGCAGTCGCCCGTCCTCCCTCAATCAAACCTATACATCCCGTGGTTGTGCACTGTACACGGCAGCCCCCCCCCCCCCAGCTCCCATCACCTGACTGAGGTATGACACAGCCCAGATAGCAAAGCTCCGAGCTGTCAGCGGCGGAGAAATAGCCCGCAAGCCAATATCGATCAGCTATAATAAGCCTGCAGCGTTTGACATAGTGTTTTCTTTCCATCAGCAGCACAGCACTGCACCGACTACCTGCGGAAGCAGCAGTCAGGATGCGACGCGGCGCAGGCCTGACAACCACCTACAGAATGAAGCCACCGTGTTCGCGCTACCCAGTTGCTAGGGCAGACGCCGAGTGTGCTCGACTGGAGGGTGGCTTCAGTCCTAATAATGAGTAACAGCATAATAATGAACTCTTACAGCAGGCATCACTCTGCACCTCATGGAAAGCTAGAAATGAGCTACTAGCTCATTTAAATACAAAACAATTAAAAATACAAACAATTCACACAGAGATCGGTTTCATGGGTTTGCTGGTTAAGGGTTTCTGGGCCAATCGAGGAACAATGTTGGCAGCTGAAGACGCGACGCTTCCACGTGCTTCTACTCCTGAAACACAAATGCTTCCTGCTGCAGAAATCCAATTAGAGCATTTACCACAGAAGTTGCTTCTACTCACGAATGAATCAATATGCAGGTTCACCACACAACCAGTGAGGGCCCACGTGCAGCCAGCAAACCCAGGGACCAGCAGGATGTTAGCGGAGAAGCTCCAGTCAACACATGCTTTTTGTGCTGATGATTAATAGCAGAGAAATAATGGTCTTGGCCACATTTGTTCGGACAACACTGCTGATGCACGGGCAGGTCTGCAACCGTTCCAGGAAGGACGAGAAGCTCCGATGGTCAGAACGCTGGAGCTCAGAGCTGCCGCATGTCACACGTCATAAATCCAAGCGTGACCCCGAGACAATGCTTCTTCACGGAAACATCTGCTTGATAAAAGCATTTTCTAAATGTCTAAGATGTAAATGGAAAACCCGCTTTGACAGCCATTCTTGGAATCATAAAATATGAACACGGAGCAGTTGTCTGAGAGAGAAGAAAGAGTCGTGAATGCAAACTTAATTACTCAAACAGATGGGATGACTTTGGATGTGAGAAGGAATCTCTTTCAGCTCCTCGCACTACCTGCTTCCTTTTATAGCTGCCATGTCAACGAGTATCCGCACTGAGCATCATGGTAATTATGCCTGGGATGAAAAATGGAGTGCGAAGACGTTTCACCATCAGACGGGTGCAAAATTTCAAGCTCTCTCTACCAGCAGCCTGTTGTTCTGCGCATGGTTTTTATTTACATAAAGGTTGTGGCATCGTTTGAATTCAACACACGTCGTCTCATCACTTCTAATTGGAATCGACTGTTACAACAATAAAAAGCTGTTTATTTGGCTCTTTATTAAATTGGCTTATTGTGTGACGCGCTAAGAAGGTTGCGGATGTGACACTGCCTCTTGTCTAATGGACGTTTTGTAGTTTAAAAAGAAGCCTCCGCGCTTTCATATTAGAGAATCCTATTATCCACCCGATTGCCATTGTTGGAGTAATGAAATTTTTAATTAATATCATTCAGCCTTCACGTATAATTAATGAGGCAACGTTCCTGTTCTGGACATTTGCATTTCTTTTCCATTTTTAATTGTGCGGTTCCTAATCGATTTGCAGGTGCCTCTCCAGGGTACTTGTATTGAATAACTGCAAATGTGAAAAATACATAGAGCATATTTCTTTCCCCTCGTCAGTCAAGGAACAACAAATTGTAAACCTCCCATTAATAATAAACTGATTGGTATAGATTCAACACCACACTCGCTATAGCTCCGCGTGCTGCTCGCCATCAGGACGCACGTGTTGTGGTTGACGCATTGATCAGTCAACACTACAGTAATTACACCTATACTGCACCGAAATCAACGCCACCCTCTCCCTCTGCCTGGGTGACGTGTGCGTTGGCGTCTCACGCCATCTGAAGCAGATGCTGCCATGAAAGCTGCTTATTCAGCTCTTCTGGAAGGGACTTGTTATTTTGTCACCTGGAGCGAGCGATGAAAAAAAAAAAAAAAGACAAACATCTTGTAATATAACGCAATCACAAAGTGTATCATCAGGATTTTCACCATAAGTGGAACACTTCATTTCCACAGGTCCATTGCAGGCAATTTCTGCTGGATTGCATAAGGCTGTACACAGGTGTTCCTGTTGTGTGTGCAGCTCCTCTGTACAGCATGTCCTCCGTCTGCGACATGTTATTCTTGGCTCGGCCCAACGAATACGCGACTGAGGATCCTACGACTACGCCTTTACGACGGTCCATCTGCTGCTCTGATCTCTGGGATCCCGGGAACAAAAAGCAGTAACGACTTCCATCAGGCCCAAGATTCCAACTGCTGCTCACATGTCTGGCGGTTTAATCCGCCTAATAAGCCGAAATGTTGCGCCCATCTACTACGAACGACCCTGCAGCAGGTGGATTGAAAACCATGACAGGGTTTACAAAACAGCAGGAGCTAAAATGATCAGCAGCTTCTCGCCTACTTCTAGTATCTAGTGTCTGGGGACACTCAAGGGCAACAAGACTCAAACCACGCTGCCAAGGAAACAAGGAAACGGTTCCCCTTCATCTGGAGCAACTGAACGTGCAGTTGGTCAAGAAGATGTGTTGAGTACGCACAAAATACAAAATACCAGCACCACAAATATACCCAACATCCCTGCACTGCTTAAACAACCCTTCACATGTCAACAGTTAGGATCCAGAGGAGAATCCAAGTCTCCTTCCTGGTTAATAAGCGGTTCAAACCCATTAGGCTTCAGACAAACACAGACGCCTTTAGACTGGTTAACAGACGAACCATGGCCATATTTACAGACATCCCAAGTCTCACCACGATCAACCTTCACATTACACTTCGACCAGTGCGACTGAAGACGCCTTCACAGATCTAATGAGAGTAAATTAACAGAACGTGACTAATCCATAAAAGTCAACCGACATACGGCACCATAGCAGGTCACAGCAGCCCCAGATAAAAGCCTTTGCATATGTGCGCGCATAGGACTTGGCAACGAGTTTAGTATTGTTCATATTCAAATCACACCATTTTCCACATTTCACCAGATCAAAGCGTAAACGCAGCAGAGTAGCAGAGCGGCTCAGCGGCCAGAACCAGAACCAGAACCAACACAAGCGCCTCCTACCTGCTGCGGACCGAGGGGGTCGAAGGCCTGCGGCTCCAGCGCGGTTCCCTCAGGACGTTCAACTCCTCAGCAGAGTCCTTCCCGCGACGCACGAGTGTAGGGTCGTGTAGGCTCCTGGCCTCCGGCTCCTGGGCTCCCGGTCCTGGGCTCCGGCTCCGGCTCCGGCTCCTGGCCTTTGGGTCCTGGGCTCGGGCTCCGGCTCCTGGCCTTTGGGTCCTGGCCTTTGGGTCCTGGGCTTTGGGTCCTGGGCTTTGGGTCCTGGGCTTTGGGTCCTGGGCTTTGGGTCCTGGGCTTCGGCTCCTGGCCACAGATGAGCCCTGACGCAGAATAAAGTTTGTTCAACCGAACTGGAACCGAACCGAACCGAACCATCAGCGCTCAACTATCTTAACCGCGTTTTTTGACGCTTCCTCGGTAGCTGCGTAGCTTTTTGCGTCAGGCCTCGTAAAACGTTTCCCTCCTTTAATTCATTTGATTTAATTTCCACTGAGTCTTTCCGAACCGGCGTCGTGTGGTTTTCTCCTTCAATCCCCGTCCTCTCTGTCCTGATGAAGCTGTCCGCTCACCTGCGTTAGCTCGGCACAGGTGTCAGCCGATGAGCTCGATGGTCCACGGTCAACAAAATAAAAGCCTGGTTGCACTAAGTGCAAGGTGACTAAAAATAGTCCAGTAGTTTTTTCCAGTTTTAACCAGAGACTCATGAAAAACATAAGCCCCCATTAATTATGAAGATGAATTCCTTCTGGGGACAATGAAACAGCTCAAGCTTGATAGAGATGCAGTTTTCTGATGCATTACTAATACTGGCAATAAGCACTTGAAGTACTTTTGCTTCTGTAGTTTCTCATGTTTTCACAGCTATGACAACACTTTCTGTAATCGACTGTGAGCGCGGAGGAACAGCAACATCCAAAAATACAGCAGAATCAAAACAATGAAACGCGTTGGCTTCACCAGATGCTTCACGACGAAGGCCCGTGTCGTCTCAAACGAGCTCGGCAGCCGTTCATCCTCCTTCGAGCTCATTCGGTCAGAGAGCAGTAAACTGGCTGCAGGGCTTGTAAAACACGGCGCCACTACCCTCCTGTATGAAACCTGCAGGGGTTCTTCTCTTACTTCAAGCTCCACGTGTGAATAATGAGCTAAAGGAACATACGAAGCTGCTATTCCCTTAAATATTGACTATTGTATTAATTATGACGATGCTTTAGCGTCCAAACCTTGAAACGTCGCTTCAGCTGTTTCTGCAGATACGCAGGCGATCTGGTGCGTGGAGGAGAAGTATATTGTTCTCATTATTCACGTGATACATATTCATATGCATTTCGGATTTTGTGGTTTTGTAGAGCATGTGATGGGATTGAGCTGTCGCCCAACAGGGGTCACCTACTAAGAATAATTCTCATTCATTTGAATAGCGATGAATAATGCACCATGGCTGCACATTATATTGCCATGCTATGCCTGTATGAACTGGGCAATTTGCACTGAATCACCAATTACTCCCAGTGTGTTTGTCTCGGGTTGTTTTGAACCGTAACCTACAGAGAATTTATAGCTGCATCTCAAATTTCCTCTCCTCTGCATATCTGGCACTGCCCTGGATGCTCAGCTGAAAATTGGCTCCGTGCAAATGAGGTGGTATTATTTAGCAGTAGGTACATACAGAGAGCAGGTTCCTTAAAAAAGGAGCGTGGGTCCAATCAGCGTAGCTGTTGCACCAGTGCAGAGGTGATTATGGGACAGTATCAGTGTCAGTCAGATGGCACCAACAGGAGAAGACGCAGCCAGATAAGCAACCATGCTGATATGCACAGTCATAAAATGTAATATTAAATATATCCCAGGCACAGAAGAAACCCAGCCAGCCTCAAATCTGCACGTTCTGGTTTGCACTGCTGCAAAATCCATGTCAAAGCTAAAAGGTAAAGGTCCACATCCTTCCTGGACGCTGTGATAATTACGTTGCATTAGAGCACTTAAATATTTAAAAAGCTTTGAATTGTATGACTGATCTCGGCAGGAGGTAAACAGACTAATGTCAACGGGCTGAGCGTGTTTGTCTGTGCTGGGCCCTGCATCTAGGTTAACAAAGACGTTCTCCGACTGTTTGAGTCATCTGATCACAGACCTCTGCTGCCAGGTGATGAGGCGAAAATTCGCTCCTACGCAAAATGGGTATTTACCTCCGGTTTTCACCGTTTCACCACAGAAGAGCCCGTCTCATCGCAGAAGGGAAGTGAGCAGAGTTATCGGTGCGGTGTAATTGAGGATCCATTATTTATGAGAGATTTAGCCTCATTAATCTGTGAAATGTTCTGAAAGTGCGATCATTTCACATTCCTCGCGCCGTAGTGTTTTGCCGATCTTTGCACAGACATGAATTTGCTCTTTGATGCGCAGTCAGTTTCCTTAACGCTCTCTGTGAAATAGTGTTCTTTGACAGCGCTCCCCCAGCGCTTTCAGTGAATCATTATCTGTGCCAATGTTTGCACTCAACCTGTCTTTTTCCCTCCTTTGTCTTGCAGCTGCACACTGACCTCGATAAGGGGGACAGCGTGGTGAAGTACACTCTCTCTGGGGAAGGGGCTGGCTCCATTTTCACAATTGACCAAACCACAGGGGACATCCATGCCTTAAGGAGTCTTGACAGGGAGGAGAAGCCTTACTACACCCTGCGCGCCCAGGCCGTCGACATCATCACCAATAGGCCCCTGGAGCCTGAATCTGAATTTGTAATCAAGGTCCAAGACATCAATGACAATGAGCCAAAGTTCCTGGAGGGACCTTACACCGCCAGCGTTCCTGAGATGTCACCAGTAGGTAAGTGACCGGCCACCTGAAGAGTTTCAGGTGGCAGAGCGCTTCCCCAGCAGGTTCTGGCATTTCAGGACCAGTTATTCTTAGCGTCCCCTTGGCGACATACCTCCCCCCTAGGACGAACACATCAGCGTAATTTGCTGGGAGAATGGTTCCCCTTGATGTGAACGGAGACAAAGCCTCGAATCTCCACGTTCGTCAGTCTCTGGAGTGTAAAGTATAAAGCAGAAAGAAGACATTCAGCATCGCACGCTGCTCTGCTCCTGTTTACCGCCGGATCAGAGATGGATTCACGTCGATCAAAAGCACAATTAAGACGTCCACAGACAAATCCAGACAAACTGTCTGCACCGTCAAACCGAGGCCTGACAGATCTGACACCTAGCAACATATGGCACAATGCTTTCACAAAGAAATTAAGAAACACATTCATTCAACCTGCTCATCATCGTCGATTTAGATGTTTGTTTTAATGTGCTTCACCCTCTAAAGACGTTACATTACATGAGGCTAATTACTAATTACCCCTCGTTCATTAGTAGTTATCTACTCTGTGTGTTGTTAGTGTTGACTAATGTTTAGAATAAGAACTTTTAAGACTGAACACCCTGGAGCTAATTAGTTAAGAGACGTCTGGTTGGACATCAGATCAATGTAAACAATCCAAAAAGTGCAATAAATCAAGTAATTTACCATCGGTCAAATGAGCAGGACTTAATAAGCAGCGGCTTCAGACAGAACCTTCCATCTGTCAGCTGAGACGTGAAAACCCGTCACTGAGGTTAAATTACGGCGAGTGACATCCCAGAGCGCCACACGTTCCTCACACATCCAACTAACTTAAACTTTTATCAATGTTTACACCACGGAGTCAATTCAAAACCCCTGTCGGGTTTTTATTAGCAGGCAAAACAACAACGAGCGCGATGCTGCACATAAATAAGCAATGATAGTTGGCAGAAAAACATAATCTACGGCCCAGCATTATGAAATCACTCAGGGCGATAATCCAGACTCCCGTAACGTAGCTGCCAGTGGGCTTTTCCTTGATTGGGAATCTGACAAATAAAAGTACTTAAGAGTTGAAAAACTGTGTAATTACCACAAAATATCTCTGGCCTGATGAATTTGTTTACTCCAGTCCCTCCACAAACTTGCATTTCAAGTTGTTAATGCCAGACCTCGCAGACGTCTTTTTATGAGCAAATCTGTCATTTTTATTGCACTAATTCTCTCACTTCATATCTGAATGTAAAATATGCTTAGTGTTATAAATGTAGTCAGAAAATCAGTGTCCACTGAATGTTGTTCTGTGCTAATTGGATCCATCTGGACTCCATTTGAACCTTAAACAGTAATTTGTTGCGTATTGGAATATAAGGGCCGTTTAATGAAGCCTGATCGATGATCTGTTTTGCTGCGTGCGTCTGCCTCCTTCTCTTTACCCACAGTGACATTTGAAGCTTCCTCCTAGTTCTTGCGTTTACGTAATTACATAAATGCGAGATCTCCGCGTTGTATAGCTGAAGGCCATTGTCTTGTGGGCCATGCTTAGAGCCTTTTCAACTTTCACTGCAGCTCAGCTCTCAGCGCTGCGGATTTCCCCCGCTTTGCTAAACTGAAATAGTGTTAACGTATTATCTCATCTATTGTATGTTTGTGTCGAACAGGAAGGAGTCCTTCTCGGGCATGTCTAATCAGGAGCGTGTGGCTTTGTCGGGGAGGATTGAGACACTAATCTCTCTCACCTAATGTTTTAATGCCATTGTTACCATCTGCTCAGTCTGCAAAGCCTGTTTAATATACAGCGAGTGCTTTACAGACAGCGAGGAGCTTCCCGAATCCAAAGTGACCGTGTAAATGTCACCCACCTGATCAGCGCCTCGCGTTCTTAGGGAAGTAGCGCGCAGACTGCGTGGACGCCTGGGAACGCACGTCGGCTTTCTGAGGAAGCTCGTTAGACTAGAAACGCTAAACTGCAAACTTTTGATGGAATCAGTTGAATTTAAATACGTGGCGAATAAGGACGGCGTTAATGGAACGATGATTCCGATGCCAGCTAGTTAGGCAGGATGAGCCCAACGTCTGACAAGTAATTATTCCGTCCCTACTGCAGTCGTTTGGACGACTGCCACCTTAATGCTGTTCTTCCCATGGCCCTTTGTTTTCTTAATGGTGCTGTTGCTGGCACTTCTACCCTCTCTCTGTTTTTGTTAAATAACAGCCACTCAGTATGTGCAAACGAAACATACAACAGGCAAACCAACAGCTTCCCAACGCATTCGCCTCCTAATTGCTCTCTATCGGGGACTTTGACTTTGTCTGTTGGGTCGGTTGCAGCTGTCACAGTTGTGACTCATCATTCATTAGGGTCAGGTGAGATCATTCACTGCACTGATGAGCCTAAAAGAGTTTGGATTTCAGCCTTAAGAGGAGGCAAATTAAGCGAAGTCGATATGTCCTCCCACGCTTTTCCACAGGGACATATGTGACGCAAGTGACTGCCACGGATGCAGATGACCCCACCTACGGAAACAGTGCCCGAGTGGTGTACAGCATCCTCCACGGCCAGCCGTATTTCTCAGTGGACCCCAAAACAGGTACTTCCACTTCATTCTGTCGTCAGTTCGCGTGAATGCATGTGTTTAAAAGAAGCACAACTGTTTGATATGGACCTATTGGAAGTTATCTAGGCCAACAGCCTGAATAATAGGACTTACTGTACGAGGTAAAAGAGGACCCAGACGTGATCCTAGGGGAACTCCAAAAATCCTCCGAAAGGCCTGAACCTCCCCTAATGAAGCTATGGGATGTTTGACGTGGCAGGTGTGAAATAAGAGGTCAGTTGTTAGCGCTGCCACGTTTGACAAATGACTGCTCTAAATGTGGAATGGCTTGATATTGCCAGTGTCTGTCAGCAGCGGGTTGCTGTTGGCGTATTATCTGGGACGGTTCAAAGCATATGAAAATAGGTTCGTACATATCACACAGGCAGAAACTGTGGAAGCTGTTGCTGATTATGTCGCTCACCCTGCTGTGACTGTATCTCAAATTGATGCAGGGGAAAAAAATCAAACTGTTAAAGTAAATGTTTGCCCTGCTGGGCCTGCATCTATCTCCAAATGCACATCAACAAAGGGAGCAAATACTGGCAGGAAAAAGGTGAGAAGGGGAGGGGACTGATAACAAAATACATAAATCACCATGCAAGTCACAGGAATTATCCCTATCAGACACAGACACCGTCCCCTCCATCTCCGAAAAGAGGGTTTTTAAAAATAAACCATCTTTGGTTTTGGATTCGCCCAGGTTAGTGGGCTGTGGATCAAATGGGACATCCTCGCCATGTTAAACAGAACAGGAGGAGGTGCAGACGTGCAGACCCACCTATGCTGCTGCCTCCTCTTAGCCTCCCAACCTCCCACTGACCTAGCTATTAATCTGCAGTACAAACGCTCTCTGATCTCAGGGTCTCTGATCCTCAAGTGAATCATTATGTGGCTTCACTAGAGCTCCCCATTGAATGTCAAGTGTCTCCAGTTTGTGAAGTGACCTCCATTGCAGCCCTGGTCAGAGGCATATGCGCCTGCTCCTTAGGAGGACACGTACAGTGCATGTTGAAGTAAACTGTGCGTTCGTATATTGCAGGGCCTTCTTGCCTTTTGTCTTATTATCTCACCATCTCTGTCTTCTTCTGCCTCTGTGTCTCCCTGCTTTATTGTCTGGGGCTCCCATCAATCTTGCCGTACACCAGGGGTTATAAAGACAGCCTTGCCCAACATGGACCGAGAGGTGAAGGAACAGTACCAGGTGTTAATCCAGGCCAAGGACATGGGGGGTCAGCTGGGAGGACTGGCTGGGACCACCACGGTCAACATCACGCTCAGCGACGTCAACGACAACCCGCCCAGGTTCTCAAAAAGTGAGTGCACATTAAGCCCAATGGCAACAATAACAATAGACGCAGACGCACCTTTTATTATAACAAAATAAACACCGTGCAATTACAGCGAGGCAGGGGGTGTTCATCACATCTACACTTTGTAATTGGTTTTCATTATTTGTCATTATGCTCTGTTGTAAGTAAAGGGCTGTTTATTTAGCATGATTGCATCTACAACTACTACCGCCGGCAAATAAACTGGGGTTGGTGTTATTCCACTCACGGGGCATCTGTCTATATTTAGATCAGCCATGAGCATCGTGGAGCTGCAGCGGGGACTGAGTGAGCGCATTTCAACACTGCTTTATATCAACTTTAAAGCAGATTAATTTGATTGTGCCGCTCGCCGTGTCCTGTAAAAAGCCCGTCTGAATACAAAGCTGTAAACTCACTGATCTGTGAAAGCTTTTCTTCATACACTAAGCATAAATATTAAGCTCTGTTCAAAGTCTATTCAGCTCCAAAACAGCAAGAGCATGAGGGGAAAGTGAAAATGCTGCTTTGTACCGGTGCAGCTGTTCAGGCATTTTCAGGCGACACTGAGTGGCCTCCTCTGAATGTAAATACAGCCAGTCAGGCGGTGAGGATCCTTTGGCTGCGAGGAGAAGAGGACATTTCCATAATGCTGTCACAGCACAGAGGTGTGGGCCGAGCGGTGGCTCTGCTGCCCTGTCTCAAATCCTCGCATTGTCTTCTATTCTCCATCTATCGCGGGCTTCCAGGTTGAGGACGTACTGCTGCACACGAGTTGATTCAGCGCATGTATCATGTTGCGAATCCAGCCCACGTGTGTCATTTCAGAATTCTCTTTTCCAAGACGTTTAATCCCCTGAACTTGAAACCACAAAGCCTGCGGACGTTTGTCACAGCAGCGTGTTGCATCTGCATGTGGCCTCGTTGACTCTCTCTGGAAGCTCCTTCGCCCTCTTACGGTGCCGTCGCACAGATGAAATTCCTCTACTAAAACCGTTAAAGGATGTTCAATCAATGCACGTCCTTGGCCGAACTTTATCATTCATTGACGTTATAGCACCCGAATTCATCCACGTGCTCAAGCTGCCCTCTCTTAGTTGGGTTCAGCATTGGTGAACAACTTCAGGTGTAATAAAACTGTAGAGTAGAGGACGTGAATGAACATTTACACTACAACAGTATTGTCGTAACACAAGCTTGAAACATATATAAATCATCCAAAAAAGGATTTCGTTTATTTGAACAAAATTTCTTTGACCTTCTACAAATATAAAGACACTCCTTGCTTTTTTTTTATCTCCCTGTCATTTCATTAGTCTCCAGGTTTGCTGTCATCGGGTCAAGTGGTGCCATCCTTAGAAGAAATCATGTTTTTGCCTGTGCTCCATGTTGTCTCCCATTCTGTTCAAGTCCAAGGTTCTATTCATCATACAAGGACAAACAAATCAAATTCCAAAAGGCAAATCACGTTTTCAAAACGGATGCATGGAAAACTAGCACTACCAGTCTGGTAGTGCAACAGTAAATTGCGTAGAGTCTCTGGCACCAGCAGATGCTGTTGTTTGAACAGCGAGCTATCGCCGCTGAGTGAAAACAGAAAGAGATGAATTTCCATCCATTGAGAGGTTGTAAGTGATAATCAATCAGTCGGCTGTTGGTGCGTTTGCAGATTTCCTCCCAAGTCCTCAGCAGTGATTTCTGCTGTCGGGAGTATCAAAGCCCCCGGGCTGGTGTGTCTGTTGGTTTTACAGGTTGAGCCAGCCAATTACAAGCAGCTGAGCAGCCTTGATGTCCAAACATGCCAAAACTGAATAATGTCATGCCTATAGCTCCAGGCCTGACTTCAGACAGACAGCGTATCAGCTGCTCGCCTGTGGATGGATAAGGAATCCACGGTTGGGAGAGAGACTACATAAAGGACAGAGGATGTGAAGCGCTCCGTATTTCTACCCCTTGTCAAGCGATGATAATGAATGAGTCTGAGTCCGGTTTGATGTTTGTTTGTTGGCAGGTTTCTTTCACCTAAGAGTCCCTGAATCCTCCGCGGTCGGGTCTGCCGTCGGGAGAATCAAAGCGCACGACTTGGACATCGGGAGAAATGCAGAAGTGGAGTACACCATCGTGCCAGGTGATGGAGGCGCAATGTTTGACATCACCACCAACGAACACAACCAAGAAGGGATCATCATTCTCAGAAAGGTGAATGGCCAGAGATTAATCTGATGCTGAACTGCTTTCTTATTACTATTCCTGTCCTGAGTGGAGTTCAATGACTAATACTGAAAAAGAAAAGAAAGCAGCAGATACAGAGCTAAGTCTAGAAGTAAGACGGTAAATAAACACTGATATTTATGAGCTTATGGAACGTGTTTGAGGGCCTAATACTGCAGACATTTTACATTCAAACACAAAAACAAGCAGTTTATAAAAAACATATTTTTATGCGGCATGAGCAGGGAACAACTCTCCTCCTGAAATCCAGTATTTCTTTCATGCTGGGGAGGTTGTGTGAATCCCAGCGAAACCACTCTGACACACGCATCCACAGGAAACATTTCTATAGGAGTCATGGAGTCATGGTGCCAGGGAACGCGGAGCGTAACCGAATCATATATATACACAACATATTAGCAGCACCAGACCTTGTGGGTGTCATACAGTATATGTTTAGGTATCGAAACAGATGTCGTGTTATGTTTACAAGGCCTGAAGTTTCTAAATGAATAAAATAAGAGCCATAGTTGCAGTGAGGACAGGTAACGGCTGTGTGTGCCTTCAGAGCACAGGCATCGCTCTGCGCTATATCACTCACTCTGCATTACAGGGCTCATTTACTGTACCATATGTTGTTTTTCCTAAATGGATTAGCACATCCAGCGCCAAGCGACCCACATCCAGAGGTCTTCATCATCTACGCGTAGTTGTACTTTCTCTGAACCACAGAGCCAAAGTGTCTTGTTTAATACCGTCGTCGATCACGTGCAGCATCTGAACAGGAGAGATATAACTTCAGCAAACGACACGTGGCTCAGAAGCACCGGTGATATTAGAGGAATTTATGAGTCCAGGGAAGAACCCTTTGAGATCTATCATCTCAATTTCAATGGGGACTCACAGCTGCCAGGGGGAAGAAAAGGGACATTACAGGCTCAGACTAAAATTAGACGAGGGAGAAATAAATCTGGACACTGCAATGAGGATTAATCAGCTAAACAGTTGAGCTAGGAATAGACTTATTACTTAATTAGTTAACTCTACGTCTATGTATAAAAAATGATAAAGCTGAAGAAACATTTTGACCTAATGCCCTGAGGACCCCAGAAATAAAAGGTCTTCACTACGCCATCAGTGAGGCCCCTCATCCGTCTTAATACGAGTATGCATAATGGATTCCCGTTGTTTGGGCTTATTTGTTAAAAATCTCCCCATTAAACGCACGCCCTCGTTGGTGTACATCCTCATCTGTGTGGTGGTGGTGTCCTCAGGGTATGCCTGCTTAAAGACTCCAAGATCCATCATTGCCTCGCACACTAAACAGAAATAATATCCTTGTACCCACAGGCCTGACTGTGCAAAGCAAGAGCATGACATCATTTCTCTTTAGACACCGAAGCCATTCGGTTCGGTGACAGTGGGGGGTAATAAGCACGTATGAGGGATGCGTGCGCGCAGAATGAAGGATTCTCAGCGTGGCTTCTGAGGCCTACACTTCAGATACGCCAGCGAGTCCTGCAGCAGGTCAGAGCGGCGGCTTCGCAAACGTTAATCAGAATTCAGATGCATCGAACGTTGGATTGTTTGCCTCTGTAATCTGTCAGGGCCACTGTGGCATCGAGCATCACAGGCCAGGCCAACACGGTGCCATTTTCAAACAAACACTGTTACCTGGCGCTGCCGCTTCCAACCACAGCTGAATATGTGCTCACGCTTCCACACTCCTGCCGGCGTGTTATTAAAACACATTGTGTCAGGTCTGTAAATGTGACGGTTAGGAGGAATGGAATATGAATGTTGAAGCTCGTAGGTCTCGCCCACGCAGCGAGCGGCGCAGGTACAGGTGCACACAAACACATTTCACGTGCACACAACGCCAGCTTTCAAGCCGATATTGTGGCGAACACTCAAATTGACTTGCTCACACAAGCCCATGCACATTGATTCATTCGTACTGCGTTTAGCTTTTGGCGGGATGCAGGAGGCCCCATGCTGTGAGTTTAAATGTCATTTGTTGTCTGTGGTATTGAGGTTGAGCAGAATAAAGAACCGCGGAGCAATGCTGCGTTTGCATTCCTCAGATATGCAAACATCATAAAAATCATCATGTCGCCATCGCTAAACATCTGTGCAAGGCATAAAAGCAGAAACACATAAATGTCAGACCGTTTATTCGGCAGATTCCTCTTCCTGTTTTCCTGAACGCTGTTTGACGCTGGATACAAATTGCTACAAATCATTGAGTTGCTCCCGTCCATATTGAATACATCAGCCAAACAGCGTAGGTTGGGAACGTGTGTGAAACCGGAGGCTAATGGCATCAAATGAAGTTAATTGGAGTCAGGAGTTATTATGTCTGGACGCTAATCAATACAGCCAGATTGGAAATGTGTGTTAGAGATACTTTGGTTTAAAAAAAAGAAGCTCTTGGCCATTTATAGGAGCAGATGTGCAGTCAAAAACGCTGATTTGCATGAAGCTGCGAAGGATGAAAACTATTCTCCAGTTTAATAATGTTTCCAGTCTCTCTATAAGTAGGCGTCCAGCTAAGACGACTCCAGAGACAGCGATTAAGTGACAAAGGCTTCAACATCATTTCAAAGTGCTGTTACTTTTTCATGCCACTTTAATTATTATCATCATACAAAATATTGTGTTTTCATATCAAAAACAATAAACCATCTGGAGAAATGTTATTTACCACCAAAGCTCTGCCCACAGACTCACTTTGAGGTGCTACTAGAAAGTGTGGTAATGGATCTGTTGGTTGGTTGCAGGTGTGCTTTGCGTCTGATTGGAGAAGTCATTCAGGGCATTCCTGATGCAACAGCCTAAAATGGTCTTTGGGGGGATGCAGATCTGCGTTTGTTTTGTGCCGTATTAGGCCGAGGCATTCGTTAACTGGTACATTTTTAGTACACGCCCCAGCACACGAGCGCACAAAGGTGTGCAATCCTTTGATCCCCAAAAACACGTCGCTGAGTGAGTAATTGGTTCCCGCTCGGGGTAGGAGCCCCCTCGCGTCTCTCTGCGGATGAACTGTGTAAATCACGCATATGTGCATATACGCTGCGTGACTGCTCGTGGCTATAGATCACTGTACGGCGCCCTTCTTATGAACAGTAATAGAATAACGGAACGTGACAGGAAGCAATTATGATGTAAATGAAGACGGTTGTTTGCTTACGTCGCGTATACCCTGGACGGATGGAGAGAATGCATCTTTCCTCCCATTGTTTTACTTCTGTGTTTGATGTGCTGCCATAACAACAATGCAGCAGTGTGATATATTCCCCTCAGCGGGAGACAGCCTCACAAAGCCAGAGCTAACAGGGGACATTCTGAGCTCCTTTAACTGACCAACCCCCCCCCAACAATGTAATTTACCAAACACCGTGTGCTGCTGCCCACGTGGGACCGTGATATTAGCTGGACATAGACAGAGCGAGAACGAGAACGAGGGGAGAGCGATGCCGTTGGAAAGGTGTGGGGCGTAGGTAGCTGGAGATGAAGCCTTTATGAGTTGTTCGCTGCGTTCTCAGAATACTGACCCGCCCACAGGCTTGTCTTATTTCAGATTGGTAGGATATCCCCAGGGACAGGTGTGCAAATGTGTGCAGACAATCCATCTCTCTACCCTCCTCTCTCTCTTCTGCTTTTGCTCTCTCTTTTGACTTTCCTCCCTCGCACAGACGTCATGAAAAAGCAGGGAGGGCAGAGACGAAAGCCACATTGTACTGAGAGCAGAGTTTGGCAGACCCCAAATTAGAGACTCAGGAAGGTTGGTTATGATAAGAGGATCAGGCTGAGTAATGGGTTCAAAGGATGATCATCTGTTTCCCAGTCTGCCGATACAGGGGTAGAGAAAAATAGAGGCACAGAGGCATGGAGGGGGTTTGCACATCCCATCTGCAAAACACAAGATTATGGCAGACAATAAGTAAATCCACCCATGAATTCCCAGGGAAACATGCAGACAAATGCGAGCACACAGAGCAAAGTGCTGCACATGAAAGCACATGGAAGGACGCAGCCACAGCCAAACCCTGCTCTATGTACGCAACGTGCAGAGCCAGAGCGTCCCCGCACAATGTGAGCGAGGCGCGATAACCTTGGGTTGCGTTAGCGAAAGCATTCCTTCGGAAATGAAACGTGGTTTGTCCATTTGCATGTTTATTTACCACCTCCTGGGAGAAGGGGCGATGGAAGATATGCCTAATTGAAACTGTGCTGCTCTAAGCCTAAAGGGATGTTATTGTTCAATGACAGCATGTGTGGCACAATATTTGCTGTCTCATGTTCGAGGCATCCATTTCACGATGCGACTGTCGCCTGTTGCTCTAAATTGAAAGAAAATAGAACAGAAGTGAGCGTCATTGTTGAGGCTGCAGCTCATTTGCAGGCTGTTGTTGGTGATGTCTGATGTCAGTGGGGTCAACGTGACAGTGACTAGTCGAAGGCAGCGGAGGGAAGCAGATATAGATTTAATTAACAGCTCGCGTTGACTCGTGAGCTTAGGTTTGAGGTATAACGTTATTTGGGGTTTTAATCAGGTAACTCAGTAACACGTGCCCAGTGATTCATCCTGCTTACGTAAGGTGACATTTTTCCCACTTGGAGAGAGCAGCACGTTCAAGTGATTAATGCTATAGTGTTGCGTGGCATTTAGGAAACTAGCTTGTCACCAACAAAGTGCAAAACTGATAAACAAGTGCATAAAAAACAAATGCCACTAATTGCCTGGATGCTTTTGCACCAACGTGGCCCTGTTTGGACGCCCCCAGTGACAGAGACTCTCGTCTGTCCTTCACTTGACTAAAGCCAGGCAGCGACTGTCTAATTCCTCCATCGGACACGTTGTTACTGGGCTGTTTGAACAGGAAATCGCTGCAGAGTGGAGGCCGTCACCGCTTTGCAGCATGATGAGACACAACTAGCTGCTAAATTCATGGTCACGTGACAAAAAGTGATATACAAGCAGCAAACAATGAGAGATGCCGAATACTAAGAACACAATTGGCTCCAGCTGGAGCTTATACCAGGACTTCAATGCAGTTTGAAATAACTGCCCTCTCCTTGTAAAACCCTCGGGAACATACATGAAATCTCTGCTGGGGTGACTGCAGCTTAAAACTGCTCGTTCATATCTAAAGACTCATTCAGTGGCGCGATATCGGCAGAGTTTCGCTCACAGCCAGGAGTTGATACTGATCTATTGATTGTAGTGCTGAATGTTCCAGTAGGAGGTGAAATGAGTTATTTTAGGCCGTGGTGTGAAAGGAGTCAGAAGAAGCAGAGGGGAGAGGGAAACAATGGCACAGCACAGCAGGAGATCCAGGTGCCCAACAGACACACGACACCCCACCAAGCATCTGTGAGCGTGAGCGTGCGTCTACCTACTGCACTAAGCTGTGCGCGAGCGAGGGCACGAATGGGGAAATGGAGGCGGCGGAGTTAATGCGTGGAGTCGATGAAGTGCCTGCTCTCTGGTGGCCTGGGGAGGCGTGGGTGTAATAGATTAAACTAGTGCCTCCAGGCTCATCCCGTGGCTAACCCCGGCCTATTAAGAGTGGCAGCGCAAGGCTCTCACAGTCACTCCACTCCACTCCACCGCAGTGAGGACAGGGCTGCTGGCAAGGCTCTCAGATGGCACCGCTTGGCTGTGAGCACCGGGGGGATGGAGATGCTCGGAGGCAGCCAAGGACACAAACCAATGTGACTGATGGCAGCACAATAAAGTGAGCATCTCCTGCGCACAGCGCTCGGGCCCCTGGTATTTACAGGGACATCAAATGGCTCTTTGGGGCATGTAAGCTTTTCTCTGCTGATGAGAGGCCCATTGTGCTCTGTGGTCAGTCGACTGCTCACAGCACAATAGCGGTTGAAGGTCTTTTGCATTCTTCTGCATGACCTGTCAGTCAATGGCTGCAGTGACCTTATGAAGAAGTCATTCATTCACAACACAGATATCAGGCCGAGCTCCAGCCAATGAGTCGTAATTGCTAATCTCTCAGTCTCAGCGGCGTTTTCACACAGGAGTGACTCTGCATCCAGCGCTAATGTGTTTAGCTCATTGATAGCATTGGAGCCCGTTGACCCGACAGGAAGACGTTTAGCGCGTGAGCGTTGGGTGCTGCCGCGTGGAATCGGGAGGCTGCACCTGAACGAAGGGTCCACACGTGGCGCCATGTTTCTGTTTGCAATTAGAAACGTGCGAAATTCTGAGGCTGGATCACATGAGGGGGTGGTGTTGGTGATTCATAAGTGGTACTATGAAGAGCTGGAAATGGTTTACAGCCACGTCAAAGATTAAACAACGTTTGCAGGAGCTTTCACCCTATTTAATCTTCAGGTAACACAAGTGCAAACAAATGAAAGCGGCGGCTAATGACTGGCTCCACTGTGATAATGACTCTTCAAGGGGGACAGACCGGATTCAGCTACGGGTGTTGGCGGAAGCGCCTTCCCTATATTAATGGCTGAGCGTGGGCGAGGCTGGTGGAGAACACGGAGCCGAGCTATTGTAGTAGTGAAGTGAAAATAAAAACTAACAGAGAAGCCATTAAATATGCATATCAGCCTGTTTTCTCATCCTCAAAATAACCAACAAGCTAAAGAAAAGGAAAAACTAACAAACAGCAGCAGCTACGACTTGAGCTGTGAAGGAGGGACCAGAAACAGACCAAGCGTCAGGAGAGAAACATTTCACTTCATGGATCATCAGCGAGCACAGGGACACATGAGAATCTGATGATGCAAGGACTTTTAAACATGCGTAAAGCACAACACTGCACCTACGAGGCTGTGATGCCTTAATTACTCCCCTGCTCTAAATTAATAAATTCCCCTGGAACATAACAGGTTCAATTGGCAGGAAAAAAGTTCCTTCATTCAGTATCACTGCTAGTGCAACGAAGGTGCACATTTACATATCAAAGGCCGCTGCAGCACGTCTAGAATTTCAAGTGTGTTCTGTTGTGATGTTGAAGAGCAGCAGCACTGACATGAGAGGAACTCGGTCTGTCCTCCTTACAAATTCCACTGTTGATACGCTTCCTTGTTGCGTCCGCAGTCACCCGTGAAAGGTGCATAACAGCCGAGGCCAGAACGAGACACTTCAAACGTGAAATTGAACACGCAAAGGTGTTCGCATGTCGTGCCGGGATAATGCACTGTATGTGTGCATTTGTGTGATCGTTACCCACACAGCCGGAGTTCTGAGTGCAGAAGTAGGTCAACTTCGAGGAAGGGGGGATGTAAAATGATACATGCAGCCTGAGAATGAACAGGACCTTTTTTGCCTTCGTGAGAAATTTCCCCTATGGCCTCCAGATCTGATTTGATTCTCCCCAAGTCAAGCGTTGACACATTAGCACATCTTCTCATTAACTCGGAGTTTCTCATTACCAGCTCCTGGCCTCATTCTATTCCTATTTAACAACAGATATCCCCGACACACTGGGACCACTGAGTGTCTCAGACACATTTAAAAAAGCAGTGGAGCTCTCAACATTAGTTCTCCGTCACCTAAACCAGAATATTCTAATGGCTCCGTAGGATTGACTCCACAGCTAATCGCGTGGTGGCTCGGTCATTGTTCAGAGACGTCTCTCTGCCGCCTGCTCAGGAAATGAGCAGCAATTGGTTGCAATGCTATTTGCAATGTCATCTACTTTCTTCGCTGCAATTTAATGAGTATTTCTAATAACAACATGTAATTAAATTCTACCAGAAGGCGTGCAACTATTACCACCGCAAAATTAAGTCATAATGGGTGACATGTAGTAATGAATGACTGAACAAAATCACCTGCTGCAACATCACCTTGGTGACTTTATTGGAGAAACTCAGACGGGTTGTAGAGCTTACTATTCTATGCAAAGCACTGAAAACGAAGGCGACTACTCGTTGTGATCCTGCAAATCTACCTGCGTTGCTGGAATCTACATCTACTGCGTGTTTGTCCTGCGTTACAGCGATCCTTCATCTGAACAGAGCTTGTCAGCGCAGGAGACACCGTAGAGCCTTTAGTATTTGAATTGTGCATTTTGATACCGAAATAAAAGGGGAAACAAATCCACGAATAAATTCATCTTTCTAATTAATGAAGAAAAAGATCATTCACTGCATGTCTGAGCTTTTATGTCGTTTTGAAAAGGCTGTAATTAGCTCACAGGTACAAGCTGCTGTACAACAATCCTCAGCCACAGTGTTTAACAGTCGATCCTGCCATAAAACCACTGAAGTTCAGATGTGTTCCTGTGGCGTAAATGCAGAATTAGTCAAGGTGCCACCTCTGAAGGACCAGGTGCTTCAGAAGAGCAGCGTGAAAAACCACTTAACTTCCCTGAATCAACCTCCACCTGAATGATATTTCTCCTGCTCAGCTGTTTTAAACGGAGGCATTATTTCCACACGGTCCCGTGTGACCTGGACCTGCAGGACACCAGCTGTGCTTGAAGGCAGATCCGTGTCAAAGCAAACTCAACATCTCGTCATCACGCTCCGAGAGCCTTTGTGTTCGGCCGCCCAACGGTTTGGAGAGAATGAGACAGAGGGTCAGAGTCGGGGTGGTGTGTGGTGAGAGGGAGAGCAGCGAGGCTCCTCTCCCCTGGTGAGATTCTGGCTAATGAGGCCTGGTACACACCTCCTGCTGTCCACCTTCCCTCCTCCTCCTCCACATATTTCAGCTGAGCTTTGCACGGCTCTGCAGGCAGTCTGGAGTGCAGAGGGCCTCTTATTAAAGATGGACTTGTAACATCAGAAACCCACAGAAAAGACTGTTTTTGAATGATATTGTTGGAGCGTGTGTTTGAGTTTGCTTTGCTGCTGGTTTTCAGCAGGGGGAGTAGAGGGGGATCATCCTTAATGACCCTACGGCACAAAGGGTCTGAAACCCGGACAGTCGCTGCCGGACGCTCCATCACCTCTCACTGTTGTCACTCTGTGAAGGAGATTGAAAGGGGCAGAGTGTATTTCCTTCCTGCTGAAGGATCTTATAGCTGGGCCTAGACAGTTGCATCTGGCGCACTGTAATCAAACCAATCACGGTGGTTGATGGCCAATGATTGCTTTCAGACTGGCTCGCCTTCACGTAGCTCTCTCTCTCCCTTTTTCTCCTCTTGGACACCTGCTGCAGTCGAAGGGCTGTGAAACCATGGAGATGGAGGAGACAGAGGACACGAAGCGTCTGCTGTCACCGTGAAATCACGACTGAGCAACCTCGGAGCATTTGTAGTTACTGGACTCTAATTAGACAGCTAATTCATGTGCATTTAATTCGATCGGTCATGTTGCAGCACCTGTCTCCCATTCACCGCCGCTGTAGACGCCCACCGTGCTTTTACCAGCTGCTCTCACTTGGTGCCTTTCGGAACAGCGTGCCAGACAAACCTGGGGCAGACAGATAGCGTTGCTGCCATAGCGGCTACATGTTAGTCAATTTGAAGTACACAGAAAGGAATGTCTCTCATGTGACTCCAGGCCGCTGGAGCATGACCGACTGCGAGCTTGCCAAGCATGGCAGGTCACACATGAGAGGGCAGGAGATGGGCAGGAGCGCGAGCACGGGTGTCACCGCTGTCGGATGTTTGCACCTCAGCGGCAGACATGCTGGGGATGCTGATTCCTCCCCGCGCTTTTGACTAATTGACCCTGAGCTGATATGTCAGCGGCTTGAGGAGGCAGAGCGTGTGAACTAAGCTGTTGTGTGAAGCACCCTTGTAAAAGGGCAAAGTTCTGTTGAACCGACTGAGCCCAGCTTGACTTCTCCACTACGGTGGGGTGAATCATCAACCTGAAGGTACAGTACCGCCACGCGATCGGTTCAGGGCATAGATCAGAACGAAGGCGCCGCGTTGATGAAAATCATCATCATTCCTGAGACCTGAGGAGCGAGGAGCAAACTGAGACGACTTTATCCGTGTGTTTACTCCGTTGAGGAAGGTTTTGAATGTGTTTTGAGAGATAACATCAACACAACTTGGACGTTGACATGTGATAGAAGTCAGTCACGCCTGAAAATGCTCGAATAACACAAACGAACTGGGGGCAAACCGCTGTCAGCTCTGATGCTCATATTCACTTACAGCATTTATTCAAGAGCTCTTAACCTGAGCAGAGCGAGCAGCAGAGAGGAAGTAAATCACAGCAGAAGTGGCGACACGTCCCCAGAATGAGCTGCAAACACAGGAGCGGAAGCTAATTTGATCGTGTTGTTATCTTTTGTTTGTAGCCCCTGGACTATGAAACCAAGAAGGCCTACACCTTCAAGGTAGACGCCACCAACGCTCATCTGGACCCACGCTTTCAGAGCTTTGGGGCCTTCAAAGACACAGCAACTGTGAAGATTAACGTGTTGGATGTGGATGAGCCCCCGGTGTTCAATAAGCCCGCGTATGTGATGGATGTGTACGAGGACACGCCCGCGGGCACCATCATTGGAGCCGTGACAGCCCAGGATTTAGACGCCAGCAGCAGTCCAGTCAGGTAAAGTTAAACTCGTCTGTCTAAACACAACAGCCTCCACGCGGCACGTTGTGCACATGGTGCCATAAGATGCTGTCTAGATAAAACTCAAACATGCATAAACTATTTCTATATTTTCCAACTTCAAAATGAACATCTTCAGCCTGTTTCCCTCCGTGTGTAATAATCCGAACGCTTCGTGGTTATTTTTAACTCTTCTCTGTTGCTGAGCGTCTGAAGCGGCTGTTAATGAGGAGACAGTGACGGAGACACGACGACTGCAGATCTGCCTCAGACGACGTTCAGCTTAACCACAAAAACAAAATCAAGAGTAAGGAATAACGTCAAGAGTCGTTACAGGAAAGTCGAGTCCGAGTCCTCATTTCATTTAATACGAGGCACAACGTGATGGGTGGAAAATCCAATAGGTTTCATGTGGCACCGCTAGTGTTTGTTGATGACCACTTCAGCCAACTGCGGGCATCAGATAACGGCGGCTCAGCTGGTAGAGCCGGCGTCCGCTGGCTCGATTGATTAATTGACATTTACCGACGTAGCGCACGTAATGATTTAGATTCAGTTACAGGTGGAGATGTTCACCTCTAGTCACACAACAGACGCCAGGTGTCAGGTAACATCGTTTCTGTTAAGAGCAAGAATCTCTGCACATCAATCCTTCGCTCTAGACAGACCTCAGTCTTACAACATGACACCCTTTAGCTTCCCTCCACCTACGAGAGTAATCTGACTCGCGTCCTTTAACACAGACTTTGATAACACAGGTGTAAAGAATTTGCATTTAAAACTACTACACACTTTAAAACTAAACACGGGAGAAGTGAAAAATATTCCAGTCATGATGAAAAGTAAAATGTGTGAATGTCATGGTTTGGTTTTTATTTTGCTACTTTTCTGTCTGACGCGTGTTTTGCCTTGAAGCCAACTGGACTCGTCCACGGTGACAACACAGCTGAAACAGAGTTTTTTCTCCACGCGGGCCTGACGAGTGATAATTAAGGGAAAGAAAGGAAACATCTTGCTAAACTATTGAGTAAATGGACTGAAAGTACAGAGTAAATTAGCCTCACTACACGTTCCTGGTTGAGATCTGGTGAATGTAAACTGTAGGTAAGAAAGAAGCTGCAGCCGTTCAGTAGATCATCGTCTCATTTAAGACCAAATCTTTCTGTGGACTTTGTAGAGAATGAATTAAACTGATCTGAGTCCATCTTCACCTTGAGAAGCTTTCATATTGAACCAAATATCCCTCATTACAGCCGCAGGGATGGAAGAACTAAAAGGAGAGGTACTGTGATACTGCAGCCAATGATCGAAGGGTTTAGATGTCTAATCCATTCGTCAATATCTTCAGTCTCTACTCATCAATGTCATCTTGGCTTTAATCATGGGAGCATTGTCAGATTTACTCATCAGCTTGAGGACTAATCAATTTATGTAGAACATTTGACATTGGCATATAAAACCCTGCCAGCGTAATATCCTGCTGGTCGGGAGATGATGGCGATGATGCGCAACAGAGATGATAACATAACTTTATTAGTGGCTCCATATTTGCATATCTGTCCTCTCCAGTCTGAAGTAATATCTGAAGCTTCGATAATGACGGTTGACCTCCAATCGATGCTTCGTTCGCAAACCGAGGCCGACAACGTCCATGCAGGAAGCAGCTTCGACTACTGCGCTTGGAGAGCAGAGATCCCAAACATTTGCTTCAGTTTGGATTAACTGTACATTACAGGAATTTCCTGTTTATCGAAATATCATCACACAGAAGCTGTTTTTGTTTCCGTCTCTTCTTCAGATGACAGCGCGCAGGTTTTCTCATTCCTCTTCCTCAGGTGTTGCACATTTAGCCGCGCTGGGAATTTATTTTTCAATTACATCCTCATTTCTGTTTGACTGTGACGCTACACAGCTCGAGCTTGGCAGAGCTATGTGACACACTGAGAGGAAAGTAAAGTGGATTTATTACGATTTTGACATAGTCCAGATCTCTTGGCAGTAATTAAATTGCAACGCAGGAAGCTGTCCTTGTGCTTTTGTTTGCCTCATGTCATGAATTAGCTTTGAGGCAGAAAGTGGTTAACGCCAGGAGCCATGATGTCGGGTTATACGAGAGCGAATCAGCTGGTGGTGGGACAAAAACAAATCCTGAACGTAAAGGTTCTGTGGAGTAGAGCGGAGCTGTCCTTGGTACTTATCCAGTGGGAGACGCCAACATCACGGCTCACTCTGATAGATCAGACATGCCTGACTAAACTCCTGATTTATACTCAGGGCAAATCATTCCCTTCTTTCGCAATCTCTCCATCTCCCCATGCACCTGCTACCACACAAGAACACTCACTCCCTCACACACACGCGATTGTATCCAGATATTTGAGTGGCAGATAACAATAGAATGCACGACCAAAAAGTGGATCGTTAAAAATGAATGAGAAAAAAAACCTACTGGAACTTCCATCTTTAGCTCTGGAAGATGTTGCAGCAGTAACACTTCCTGACACTCGAGTGTTACGTAAATGTCCCTCACACCTGTTTTATGGACAGTAGTTGTTTTATATTGAATATTTTATTCCAGAGTAAACATGAGAAAAAACTGACATTTGTACAACAAAAAGCTTATGCTCTCCGCTCTGCGCATCTACAACTTTAAATATTCATCAATATCAGTGCGGACATTGTTCGCTTGTGCGCCTCCAGAGAGCAGCCGCACATTCTTGACTTGGAAACAATGGACCCAATGACCCGTCATGCATAGGGAATTATGCTTTCAGACTATTTAGGAGTGTAGTGCTGAGTTATCTCTGACTGAGAGGGAACAAAAGGGCATCATGAATACTGCATTGTCGCCCGTTTCTAAAGAGCTTCCTCGATTTTGAAAGAGTTTTAAAGAGCGCTCTCGTGGCCTCTGTCTAAAATGGTAATCCCTCAAATCACAAGGCGCTGGAGGAGCAACTACAGTAGCTGGATCCAAAACATCCTGACAGTAAAACTCTCCTGCCTCCTCTTTTCTTCTTAAATTGCCTTTTGCGTCGTGCGTAACATTCAGATGCAGTTATCATCAGTGCAGTCATTAATTTTCATATCAGCACTGGGTCGAGCCGAGTAGACTGCTTAGATCTGTCATTACTTCTTCACAGCTGTTGACGAGCTCGATTTGCTTTAGAGATGGCGACGAGATTCAACCAATTACGGGGAAAAACATTTCTGATGTAGTTGTTGTGGGACTAGTTTATTCTGCTTTGCTTCTCTACCTGGGCACCACCGACTGAGCGTATGCATCTGCAGACCTCACGCTTGGCCTCGAGAAAAAAGTGCAAGACACTGATCTCTTGAACCCTCGATGGGACTAAATTGCTATGACACAGTTCGTGCGGCGGAGATGAAGCGAGAACGTGGACAAATTCAAATAAAAACAGAAGACAAAGACATTTTCATGAAACCAAAGCTTGTGATGTATTTTCTGTTGCAGCTGTTCCCTTATTATTCCTGTGACAGTCAAAGACTTTCCCTCAGTGACTGACTCGAGTCCAGTTTGAGGCTCGATAGTACAAGAAACAAGCTCGATAAATATTAATAAGAAATCGCCTTTTAAGATCAGGCAGCTGGCCACACGAAAGAAAAAAAGCAGAATGGCTGCCCTGCATTTGAAAAACTCAAACCCTCGAGATTTGAAGCATCAACCCCATGGCAGCGCCCATGAGCAAGGCGCCACACCCCCCCCTAACCTCTGACCTCTACGGGAAGCATAATAATGCAAAAATATGCTTTCCGTTTTATGGAACTCCCAATATCATTTATGAAAAATAGCCTTTCAAGATCAAACGGCGTGTTGTGATGGATGGCGCTGTCAGCGGCATGTGGTCTGGTTTCAGATCTGCTCCTCGTGTTTCGCAATTCGCATTCAGAGTCGCCCGAGAAAGCATTTCACAGCGAGGACGTCACAGCCTCTGTTCTCAGACACCAAAACATTTTATCCCTTTTGTTGCTCGGCGGCCACGAGCGATTGATACGACTTCAACGGCGCCTATAATGAATTGATGTTTCCAACAGAAGCCTTTGCTCAGCATGGCCGACGCGAACACGTGCCCCATTATCGGATTGGGATGAATATTCCAGCCTCAGCACTTTTTCTAGAAATCACAATAAGCAACGGCGGCCACATCGATATTACGTCACACCTAACCCGCGTCCACGAGCCCAGACGAGGCATCAGAGGCTTCATCCTCTTTCCTGTGACGCACATTAACGCCACTCAACCTACGTTTCCTTGCAGGTACTCCATCGACTGGAAGAGCGACCTCGACAGCTACTTTGACATCGATCCGGTCGAAGGAACCATCTCCACCAACGAACTCCTGGACAGAGAGAGCATCGCCCAGCACAATATCTCCATCGTGGCGACCAAACTTAGTAAGTATGACACCACGAATCGATCGGTGCCGTCGTCCTTCCCTCGCCATAATCTGTGTGAAGGATTTAACACACTTTTACTCAAGTCAATACTCAATCCCATTTTGCTGGAAAGGTTTATAGGTGACTATAAACTATGATGGCTCTCCCGGAGGAATGTATCTCCAGGACATTGTCTCCTCCTGCCTCAACTGTTTCTTAAAACTCATTTTTAACTGCCTTTTTTAACTCGCTTGATGGCATTGTTTTTACGGCAAACAGGTGCCGCCGCGTCACAGCGGTGGCCTTAAGACGTGTCATCAAGCTAATCATGTTCTTTTATCATTTACTTTACGAAGAAAGTTGAGCAAATTTCTGGATAAATAAGCAAATCCATCGTCATCAAGTCATCAGACCTGCTAAGAACCGTCAAAGTCATTATCCCAGAACCAGGCTGGTGCTCAATCAAAATTACCCACGCTGTATATTCATTAGGACAGACTGTGAAATATGGGCTGTTAAAACTTGAGTCATTGTCGCCTTGGAAACTGATATTACTCGCTTCCCCTCAAGGTCATGGCGGTGACATGCTAAATTTGTTTCCAATATGTGTGTAAAGGAACGAAGGAGGGAGGCAGAAGGAAAGGATGCAGCGTGGCTGGAGAAGGAGAGATGGGAGGCTGTCACACATAAAGCAGAGCCTCCTTCACCTACCCTTCACTTAGCGGCGGCTCCAGACCTCTGCCCTCTCTGGGTTCCCTCACAGCAGCCTCGTGTTCACCTAGAGACAATATACAGCGAGTGTTGCTCTGCAGTTCTCAGTGAGCAGTCAGTTATCACCGTCCGTCGTACCTGACCCGTCTCTGCACCCACATCGCTGATGCTTTTTAACATTTACGTACCCACCCACACCTTCCCTTCCCCGTCACAGTAACTCCGAGGAAAACAGCACGAGGCGACAGACGAGCAACGCTGCCTGTACTCCACAGTGATTAGCACCTGAGTTGGAGACTTTTCACTTCTCAAAGCCTCCGAGGTTTGTCCGGTCACCGCGAGACGCTGCAGTCATGCAGCAAAACGAGAGCAGTGTCTGCTGCTCCCCCGAGACGAGCGCAGCAGAAGGTGTGCTAAATAAAAGCTGCCGCTAGATTAACGCTTTGCTGTTTGGCATTTAAGCCCAGTGGCAATTTTTAGGAGTCAAAGAGGGGCGAAGATTTATTAAAGGCAATAATAACCTTGGCAGGAGGCAACGAGAAAACACACTTTCTATCCTTTACAGCTAAAGGCTTCAGTTTTCGCTTAACAAAGAGTTTGGGGTTGTGAGTTTTCCTATTTCTGTCCACAGCTGCACTTTTTGCAACAGATTGCCATCTGTTATGTGATTTTATCCTCGTTTTACACCACGTTTTATAGATTTGTGGTTGATTGCTTGCAAGGACTGAGTTTTCTTTATTAAAATGAGCTTAATTAAAAAGTAATTTCCTGCAGTAAAATAGTATAAGGCTTTTATAAGTATGAGAGTTTATGGCTGATCACCCAAGCATTCTGCAGCAACACAGGGTTGTGTTCAATAAAATAAATAGAGCATGTGTTATTGGGCTGAAGTGCTGACGCCAGACAGATTTGAAAATAACCACTATCCCACTGCTCCATCTAGTGGGCTCCAACATGAATCACTGCTCACACATTTAAAGCAGCTCTTGTTTGGGATGAGGACGCTGGTTTTAAAAGCCCGACACATTTTACACATTCATCTGATTTGGAAGCTTCCTCTGGACATTTTGAGGCCAGAGAATTCAGAACTCGATGGTGTTTCTGGCAGGAATCGATGTTAGAAGTTCAGCGAGTGCAAAGCGTCAAATCCCATGCGCGGTGTCATTTTTACCTCGGTGGGAAGATTGCTTTTTCCATCAAGGTCAGAGACAGGTTACTAACTGAGCCGTGGCTGCGTCTCCAATCCCCTTGAGATGACTCTACAGATCCTCCCCCTGTATTGGTCTTAACCACCCACCTGCACACACACAAACCCACGCTCCTCCACACCGGCACAAACAAGTGCACCGTAAACCCCCCCTCGCCGCAGAGCAAAGTCTATTCCCACATCCAATCCATAAAGTTTACCTTAGCTGGGCTTGAACACAAAAAGAGCATTTCACCGCTGTGTCCCAGCAGCAAGGACCAACCCGGATCCACGTTAGGCCCCTCTGTGCTTACAGGGAGCTGGTGGGATGCAGTCGCTGCGTTTGTCTGTTTAATTCTCCATTTCGTCACCAACGCGTTCCAGAGTCTCGGCTTCATCTAAACCTTGCTCCGCTGCGTTTCTCTCCCCAGATAGTCCGGTCCTGACCAGCCGAGTGGCCGTCACCGTGCACGTGCTGGACATCAACGAGTTCCCGCCTGAGCTCGCCAGTCCTTATGAGACTTTCGTGTGCGAAAATGCCAAAGTGGGCCAGGTATGTTCACAGAAACTCTCTTTCCTGCCTCTTCTCGTATGTCACACCCTGCACTACTGGCATTTAAAACATCGCAGCGTTGAGAGTTGAGATGTTGATTTTTCAACGAACTGGCACCTGTTGAATGGAACCTTGTTTGGGGCACGTTGAAAACTAGCTAAAGGTCCTAAATCGAATCTGAAAGGTGTGAAGTTCTATAAAAGATGGCGAACAGACAGTCTTTACCTGTGGGCTGAAATAAATACTGGTTTCTGTGTGTGGAGGTAGGATTTTACAGTGTTTTTGCTTTCTGGAGCTGTAGTTAACACATTTACGTCGATACCTTACAGACTGTTGGTTTTCAGCCTTTTACTCAAGGTCACTTGAACAAAACCTTTCATTTCAAGGGATTTGGCAGCGAAGCCTTCAACAGGCAGCACAAATCTCAATCTCAACTTGATTGTTTTGTACAGATGGATTCGGCAGGAGCCGCAATCATAAGCAGCACTTTGCATATCACCGGGCTGGAGCACATATCAGGCGATGCGTTTGAAATGCAGCGGAGAGTTTTCCTGCACGCGTCGTCAACCACCTTGCCTGTAAATTAGCCCATTAACTAGCATCTATATGCGGTTAGCGTTCGGAGGGAACAGCTTCCCTGGCAGTCTATCAAATCGCTGTAGACTCCTCATCAAATCGAGGATGCTTTCAGTCCTCGGGCCCGTTGCAATCAAAACAACGGCAGCGCTGTTCGATTGAAGACATCGCCGTCTTCCCCTGCACGTGAGCTTTCCATGTTTTCAGCTTGCAAGGTAAAGTCAAGGCACTTGAAGCAGGGGAGCTGAGGCCAGATTGATCCGAGGAGCAAAACATGCTCACAAATACTCAAAAGCCGAACCTTCGCTCTCAACCAGTTACAACATACATACGTTTGTTCTTCATATTTAAAACCTGCTTCCAGTGGGTTAGATGCTCTGTGTTCAGTCTTTCAGTGACAGATTCTGCGAGAGGAACAAATTGCACTAATTTGACTGGACCCGACCACCTCGTCGTTCAGAACAGGCCTCGACCGGCTCGTCGCCGTCTTACTCGTGTGAAGCCAAAGAGAAATTAATGCAGGTTTTCTTTATATCCACTTCAGCGACTTCTGCCCTGCACATTAGTGAGGCCCATTACATTCAACCCAGTTTGTTCTGTTGGAGATGAAAAGACTAGAAATACATATTTTAATACCCTGTTTAAAGCAAAGGAGACACAAAGACTCAGAAAACACCTACAAGCATATTCAGCCAAGACTCCAGTCCTCTCGCACCTAATTCTGCTTTATGCCATTTCTCACTCCCTTTCCCATCCCCTGCTTTTTATCTCCTCCTTCCCATCTGCTCCCCATCCCACACCTCCTCTCTTTTCTTGCCCTCCAGTGCAGAATATCCACTTTTCCCTCCAGTTTCTCCACAGCACGGTCCCACCAGGTGTTGCACACAGCTGGTGGAGGATAAAGAATTGCAGATCCTCCCTTGTAAAAATCCGTCATGTGCCTCCCTCGATGATTATCCGCACTCACGCTGCCGCAAAAACACACAAACTGCTTGTTTTGCAGCGGCTCACGCTGCGGCACGACCTCGCGTGGAAAGTAATCTGTATCCCGAGCGAAGCCTTTTCATGTAAATGTGTGGGAAGAGCAGTAAAGGAATACAGTGTAATATTTGATTTTATTATTTACTACTCTCAGAGGCTTGACTGGTCAGCTGGTCAAGCGTGAAATGAGAAAAAGCAACACAATGGAAACATCCAACAAGCACTTAGTCGTGCAGAGTTCTACACGTTAGTGACTCGGGAGGCGGCGAGTGATGCTCCTCTGTGTGCGTTATGCCACAGCGAATGAGTAATCAAAGGAGTCCGTTTACCACGGCGGAATAATGACATTTACATTTATAGTATTTAACAGACTTAACAGCAGAAAGAGCTCCAGGCCGTTTGACATGTACTTTAAAAAAGCAGGCAGTAATGAGCAGTTATGTTGGCAGCAGATCCACTTGTCACTGAGGATGTGCGAAGCACTTCTGTCAATGAATGCACACATTAGTGGTTAAAAGCAAATGTAAATACTAATGCGACGCTGATGCTGCTGATGGTGTTTGTTGACTCACTATTGATTCATATCTCTTCAACCAAAGGGATAATAACATTACAAAGCAGTTTTAGAAACTGACCTAGAAGCTGAAAACAAAACCTATTGTACTGCAAGTAAATATCATGCAGCATAACAGCTTTTGGAAGTAAATGGTGATTGCAGCTTCAGATTTATTCATCACTGAGCTAATTTGGCTGCAGGAAATCAATACGGTGAAGTATACATCTGCTCAGGGAGCGCGACAGAGAACTCATCACACCTGGTGTCAGGTTTACTCCCCTGGAGGGAATTTCACTCACACCCAGAGATGGAGAGCAAACACGATGAACAGTACAGTAAGAGGGCAGGAGGGCGATGAGCTGCTCCCGCGTGTGGGGGAAGCAGAGCCCGAAGCATCAGGTCGTCAGCGGGTCGAGCCTGCAAGAGCTGGGTTCAGACAAAGCGCTGAGGGGGGGGAGCCATCCGCAGTCTGGTGTGGGGGAGGCTGAGTCAGCAGCCTGCGTCTTGAGTTGTGGAGGCAAAGAGGAATTAGTGTTTGCTTGACGAGGTGCTGCCTTAGTAATCTCTGTTCCACATAAATACATATGAAGGATTGTTCTGGAGGGGAATCAGATTTGCTGAAACAAGCTGAGTCGGATGTGTGGTCACAGCGGACGCACAGCGAGTAGACCAGGTTTCAGTGGAACGGTTCCCAGCAGCTCAGATTGGACTGAATCCATCACACTATGGGTCGAGGGGATCTATACGTGTCAACATGTTATCAATCCGCTGCTCAGTGACTGTATCCAACACCAACGAGGGAACTATTCACTGCCTCGTTTCAAGCTCTGACAGGTCTGACGTGCAATCAGCTCAGGACTCGTTCTCTGTCAGAACCAAATGACCTGAGGAAATTGTATTTTCCATTAAAGCAACGTTTTAGATGTTGAAAACAAAACATTATTCTCAGGTCAACTTAAAGGCGAATCAGTCAGTGAGGAAACTAGTGTAAAAGCAAAGCGGTAACTGGAGCCTAAGGTTTAATCAGACAACTCTTATTTTTTATCAGGTGATTCAAACCTTCAGCGCTAAAGACCAGGATCTGCCGGCGGCCGGGCAACAGTTCTCCTTCAAACCACAGAGGGAAGACTTGAAAACCAACAAGAACTTCACCATCCGAGACTTCGGGAGTAAGTCTTCCTCTACTCTGACCCAGTACAGCGCAGCACAGCTGATGGTTTTATGGTGAAGCTACTGGAAATAAACCGCTGGCAAAAGCCCTCTGATCTTTGCATGGAATGAAAAACTAACAACCAATGACTCAAAATTAACGACTGGCTCGTTGAAAAGTTTCCAAGCTGGTGAGAGTGACGCAAGCTTTCAGTGCCTAAAGTAACTGAAAGACATACAGTCGCTCACGATAAGGGGCCTATATGACGTATGCAGCGTGGACTGGGCTCTTTGAAGTCCAACCAGAAAGATTGCTAATGAAAAGTGGGACATGGCAGGATGAGGCCAGGGAAGCAAATGCATTCGCCGTCCCTGACGAGCCCCCCGCCCGCGTCCGAACCTCGGATCCAGTTTTGCCTTTTGGACACCGTCTCGCAGCTTCCTGACGCCCAGGTTCCCCCGTTGCAAACGCTGTCTCCAGCAGATGCGGCGCGAGATGTGATAGTCAGGGACAGGGAACACAAACACCACGGGCAACGCGGGACAGGTTAGGCAAGAGAGGGAGAGGGAGCACGAACCAGAATGAAAACATGCTAGTTGTGCTAAAACGCCCCCCCCTGTCAAGAAGAAGTGCCAGGCTTCGTCAGCGGAACAAACCTGGCATGACAGGGGTCAGACAGTTGAGCTGTAGCGCACACACACAACCAGGCAGGTCCAGCCTCACGCGTCCCCTCGTCCTCGCACACGGTGTCGACCTGTATTCCGCTCGCCGCTCTCACACTCAGCTGTCTTCCCGAGTTGTTCCCCCGTCGCGTGTTTGTATTTATTTTTTTCTACCTCTTATCCATCGCCGCTAATCTGCTGTGTCTCTGGAGTGATGCTGCCTGCACGAAGAGCGAACAACATCACAACAACTCCCAGCAGTTCTCGCAGGGCAGGTGGATGGGAAATGCTTTGCCTTTGTGCTGGGTGGAGTTTTTATCAGCTTTTAAAGTGAATGGTGTAAATTGGCCGGAGCTTTGATAAGACAACTCTTTGATACGTTGCAGTTTCTCATAAACACTGGAGAGACTTCCCTGTCACATAAAGAGTTATCACACATTGAAACCGTGTCTTATCTTTCTCACGCGTGGCCGTCCAGACTCTGTAATGTTGATGTGAGGTTTTACTATACTCAACTTGCCCACACGCATCATCAGAAAAACGCGTTTGATGTCCGAGTTTGACTTCCTCCGTCTCTTCCGCTAGACAACACAGCTGGAATTGTGACGAAGCGCGGCGGCTTCAGACGGCGCCTACAGGAGATCTACTTGCTTCCTGTTGTGATCGAGGACAACGGCTACCCACCAAAGAGCAGCACGGGGACGCTGACCATCCGCGTATGTGGCTGCGAGTCGGACGGCTCCCTGTTAACCTGCGGCGCGGAGGCCATCTTTCTGCCCGTGGGTCTCAGCACAGGGGCTCTGATCGCCATCCTCCTATGTATCGTCATCCTTTTAGGTGAGACCTGTCGTCCTGTTGGCTTGTAAACATTCGAAAGGTCACACAAAAGGTTTTGCTCAAACATCCCAACTACACTTTGCCCCAACCTGTAAATTTGTTGTTTGTGCGTTTTGACCTTTAAAGCTGCAATAACGATTATTTTGCACATTGTGAGGATTTGAGTGAGTTAGTTTGCACAGAGCTAAAGCTAACGTTGGCTTTGTACAAGACAAAAAAAACAAAACAACTGTCAAAATAAAAAAACTCCACTGAATCCAGCCCTAATTTCTGCAGGAGCGTTTGCAGTTAATTACAGAATCCAATAAATTTGGTCCTTCAATGAGATATTGGAAATTAGAGGGAGGGACTCTTAGCTCTATAAACTAAACCCAATCTTGCTGCTTCTCAGGCCACAGCTTTTATATTTTCCACAAGGTCATGGTTGTAAAAATCCTCCTTAATTCGCTGCTATTAAAGATCAAACTCATCTGCATAGCAGGGAGGAAGTAAATGTAGGTTTATGGCATCGTTTTCTGAATAATAAATCTGGGACAGTCGGTCGTTAAAGAAGGTCCCGTTTTACGGCTCTGACCTTTGCATTGAGCTGTATTTACTTTTCTTTATCTCTCTCTCTCTAAGATACAGCTTAACGGAGAATCGTCCATGAAAAGCCAATTAATGCTTTATCATTAACTCGCGGTCAAATGAAATATCACCTTGAGTTCTCATTGTTTTAAATCTGAGGGAACATAAAGCACACAGTCATGAGCAGTGTAGCATTGGTAGCGGTGGAGCTGTGTCGAAGTCTTCAAAGCTCCAAGTCGCCTCGCCCCAAGGCTGAGGCTGACGCCAGACTGTCACGCTGTCCCTGAGAAGGAGAGTGGCAAAGAAAATCGCAGCTCGCACGGAGAGCTCCTCCGTGGAGCTACATGCCACGAAGGGCTTTTGTCAGGATGTCCCCCGACCTGTGCAGACTGATGAGGTAAATTAAACAGGCCGCCGCTGAGGCTTTCATCTGCATTGCTGTTTCTAACAAACCAAAGCAGATCGGTCCTGCAATAATCTCGTGTTGTGGAAGTCTCCGTAGGAGCCACTGGGGGGAGCTGGCACACTGTACACAGGTAGATCAAATCACTGGGGAGAGAAGGAAGGCAGGAAGGAAGCGAGATACGAAGGATGAAAGAAGGGGACCTACTTAAGGCTGAATTCATTTATTGGTGTCTGTCATTTGGCTGAATTCAGTTTAATCCTGAACATTTTTGCCTGCGTAGACACAAGCGCGCTCAAAAAACACAACGCACGTTATCGTTCTGTTTTTGTCTTGAGGAGGCCATGAACATAACAGAGATGGATCAGGCAGACGGGAGACGTAGAGAAGCTAATTTAGCCGAACTTCAGTGTCGAAAATATGCAGAAGCCCAAGCAAACTGAAGCGTTGCATGCTGGGATTGAAACCCACTGGAATATATTCAGTGGAGTCCAATCTTCATAACACTGTTAAGGTTCTTGTGCTATGCGAGTAACTACATCTATTGTGTCAGAGTTTCTTTTGTTCCCGTAATGCAAAAGGAGCCAGAATCCACAACCACGCTGCTAATGCTAATGCGCTACATGGTAACACGGTTACCAAAAAACCCAAAGACTGGTTGCTGAACTGCAGCTTCTGATTAGGTTTGGTTCTCTTGGTTCTTGCAGTAATCGTCGTCCTCTATGTGGGCCTGCGGCGACAGAAGAAGAAGGAGACCCTGATGTCATCCAAAGAGGACATCCGGGACAATGTGATCCACTACGACGACGAAGGAGGCGGCGAGGAGGACACGCACGCGTTTGACATGGGCACGCTTCGCAATCCCAAGGTTGTCAAAGAGAACCTGTACCGCAGGGACGTCAAGCCCGAGCTGAAGCGAGGTGCCAGGCCTCCCGCCTCTCAGGACAGCGCCGACATCAAAGATTTCATCAGTCAGCGCCTGAAGGAGCACGACGTGGACAACTCGGCCCCTCCCTACGACTCGTTGGCCACGTACGCGTACGAGGGCGACGGCTCTGTGGCCGAGTCGCTCAGCTCCATCGAGTCCCTGGCGGTGGAACGCGAGGAGGACTATGATTACCTCAACGACTGGGGGCCCCGCTTTAAGACGCTGGCAGGGATATTTGGGGAACAGTCAGAAACCCAGTCGGACTCCACAACCACGGAGAACACGCACTGATGTTATTCACAGACTCAAAAAGCAAACATGTAACAGTGTTCTTTCGCTTGGTGACACACAAAGACCCAGCATTGTTTTCCTCCCACGGTTTCTGTTTTCATCTCTTTTTTTTAGCTGGTGGTGGTACTTTACTGTGCTCAATCCCAAAATTGTAAAATTCGAGGGAACGTGTGAAAAACCACGAGCAGATGATCAACATCAACTACATTTGGATGGAATGTTGTTCCTTGTCTCGCGTTCGGTTTCCTCTTGGGGAATGCACATGCACACGGAAATGTTGTCATTTCCTACAACATCCTCAGAAGTGCCTCGATATAATTGTCCATTCACTCGCTGTTCATGCCACACATCCAGTGTTGTCCCCTAGAAGCCCGTAGGTTCAGCTGATTCCGTCAGCGTACGCTACCGCGCAGTGCACTGACTGGCCGAGACCGGTGTCGGCTCTGCTGGGACAATGACGTGGCCCGAGTTTGGCCAAAGATGTTTTGAATGTTATTTATTGTTCTATTTATTTATTGGCTGATTGAGTTTGATTAGATTCGTGTGTATTTATCTATTTATCTCAGTCATCAATCTGTATTTTTTATTTTTGGAGACACAAGGAATTTTTTGTAATTAATCAAGGCCCACGTGAAAATGTATGTTTCTGTTCGGTGGGTCCTGTGAATAGACTTGTACTAGAGTTGTAAAAAGATGAATTAGGGCTAATTGCTGCAGTTCAGTCATGTAAAGAACACTGTTTTCTTAAATAAACCACACTTGGACAAAAATCCCTGTGCAGGCTTATTTTGCTCACTTTGTGTCAACTCTATTAACACAACTGTTCCTGACTCCTGCGAGCTCCACAGGCCCGGGCCCCTCTCTGAAACCAAACCGAGGAGGTCGTCAGCAAGACGCCGCCGGTTTGCTGCTGGCTTATTTGCCTAAGACACGTAAATACTTCCAAGCCGCATCACATCGGATGCTGGCGACAGGAAGCTACACCGCAGCTTTAATACGGTTTCAAAACGTCCCCGTGTCCCCAGTCGCCGAATCAAGCGGCTCAGACCTCTGCTGCCATGGTCTGCTGATGACATAATGGAAGGCCTGAATGAAAGCCGGAGCAGTCAGTCAGAGCCTCTACCAATAGATGTGAAGTGTCTCTCTGCCACATCCAACAGGTAGCGCATAGCCTGAAGGCTGGGCTTCAGTAAATGTGCGGTGATGTGTGCTGGAGTCTATGACCCTTGCAGGCAGAGGGAATTGCAACAACAGTGATACGAGTTAACTCCGAGCCCCTTGTCATCCGGCTGGATTGTACTGGTCTGTAACTGACACCAAGAAAACCGTGAGCCAGGTTTAGCAGCAGGGCTGAACGTAATATGCAGGAATATTAAAGCTTGTAAAGTTTGTGCTAATGAGTGAAACGTCTCAACAACTATTAGATGGATGGGCGTGAAGCTCATATTCGCCTCAGGGTGAACTCGCCCTCCATCACTTTGGTAATTGCTTGTCTTTTCATCTTGTGCGTTCATCAGGTTGAAACCTTTATGTTTCACAAACTGCTGTGAAAACGTTACTTAGTTGGCGTCACAACATTTAAATGCTTGAGCTCATGCTACATACAACCTAATGCAGCGCAGAAACATCCGTCTGCTAAAATCCCGCCTGCTGCGACGCTTCAACCATAGACAGTCCCGTCTAGCAACAGGCCAAACAGAGACATCAGTTACTACGTCAGAATAAATTTTATCTAAACAAATACATTAAAAAAAGCTGCAGGGAAAACAGCCGTAAGCGTCGATGCTGTTTATGTTGGATCAGGTTCAACCACTGTCCAGCTTCCGTTGTGGAGACTCCAGAAAGTCAAAGCGTCCACAGAGCTACAGCTCATTTATCTGTAAATTCAACCACAATGAGGTTTATCTGCTGGGAAGAGTGAGGCAAACAGTTTACTGCAGGTAAACATCCCAGTTTGCAGGGATTTCAAATGATGGGAGCATTGTTTAGTCGTGAGCAGAGATGTTTACAGCATTTCATTTCTGACTCATACAAGACTATGCAAGCGTAGCTGTCATGATTCAACAAAGTAGAGTTGTCACAGTGACTCTGGAAGAAACGTCTCCATTGTTACAGGCGCTGAACAATTTGTTTAAAGTGAAACAAATGAACGCGCAGCTTCACCGAGGCCACTCTGTTATTACTTCCAGGTTTTCTGTGGAAACGCTGTGCTTTCTAATGAACCCCTGTATTGCCCTGCGGTTAGGGATTACAGTGCTGATACATACAGTACGGGCGCCTTAATTAGTACCCGTCACTTTGCATTACTCTGCATCTTAGGGTATTTATTGTGTGTGTTTATGCATATGGGGAAAAAAAGCTGTCACCGCAGCTGCCAAGTGCTCCCTAAGCTGACAGGCTTGCTTTGCGAGGAATGTGCTGATCTCAGAGAGCAAAGCTGCACACAGACATTTGTGGCCACTAACCTTTGTTAACCCTGTTAATTATGCAGTAGCTGTGGTGACCAACCTTGAGATACAGTACGTAAACACAGCAGTCATGACTTGCTGCCCTGCTGGCTGTTTAATTGTTTTGCATTCGAGGTAACGTGGTTAAAAATCACGTCCCAAAAGTGACGTGCGCCGCGAATATCACTCCAAAGTCTGAGGAACATGTGCAGCTCATTCATGTGGAAATCACTTAAGAAGTCTCAGCTACAGCACCAAACACAATCCTATCTCTGGTGTTACACGGGAGACGGGTTTGAAAGGGACAGGGTGAAAAAGTCAGGCAGCGAATGAAAAGGCTTCATTTTTCCTTTGAAGGTATTACATCAAAATTAAGCTGCAAAGTAAAAACAGATAAAAATAATAGCGCGTTTGAGGCACGTGTGAAAAATTCCTAAATTCCTCTTTTATGTGGTGCTTTTATTTTGCAGCTGGTTGTTGTTCTCCAGTTGTGCTCTGATCCCCAACAAGTCGAGCAAAATCACTGCATTGCATTTGTTTTCCTCCTCTCAGCAGGAGCCAGCTTTGCCCGGGCACAAAACACTTTCAGACTTAAGTGTTCGCTTGCTCACTTCCAGTCCCACTTAGCAGCATGAAAATTTTCATTTATATATATGATGTCAGTGGCACATTTAACATGTTTGCAGAAATTATAAGTCTGGCTTAATCCGAAGGGCACATTACTGAATAGACGCTGTTTAATAATGCTGCAAAAACATAGTCAGACAAAGAAGAGTCGAGAATCGAGGTGAGGTTCGTTTGTGCTGCCGTGTTCAACCACGTGGAGGAAAACATTTACGAAACACTTAAACCAAACACTCTCACATCTGTCATGTGAAAACACAGCCGAACAGTCGTAAAAACATTTGCTCTGCTGATTTTTGCAACATAACAAGCAACATAAAAATGGTGGTTGTGTAACTGTGTTTGATCTTCACCCCACCCCTTCTCTGCTTTCTGACCCCTGTGTAGTTCAGAAGGTGTTGCATATTACAGCTCCAGGCAATGAATAGCAAGCAGCGGCGGCGGCGGCAACACACACACACACACACACACACACACCCCCACACACACACACACACACACGCTCTCTTGCTTTAATACTGCAGTGAAATGCAGCATGGACTAAAGCATGGTTGCATCTTCTCTGTTGGCCTTCAACAAGCTGAGTTCCTCCACTAACGCAGCTCTCGCGCTTCCTCCCTATACTGTAAGACCATGTTTAACGCAAATACCCAACTAACAGATTGCCTTCATTGTACTTCACCTGAAATCAAGTGGTTCCACTTTCCAATTAGTGGAAAACTCAGAAAGACAAAATTAATTGTGGGCATATTGATACTTTTTCACGTTGTGAGTCAGGAAAAGTTAATTTTAAAAACACAAATCCCTAAATAGACGCCGTTCAGTAACTAAGGAGAACCAGCCTCCCTGTTTGCCACTGACTGAGTTAAGGACCATATGTTCTGTGTGTGTGTGTGGCTTGAACTCATCCAATCGCCTGCTCGTGTGCTTTGCTAACACCAACAGGCACAGATTGGTTCCAGCGTAGCATCTGTCAGCAGACAGTAGCTTTAAAGCTGCCTGGCGACACACAGACACGCACTGTAAATATTCCAACCACCTGACTAACACCGTGTTGACCCCTGGCAAACTCAAATCCGAGCTCCTGCCCATTTTCCTGCTTCTAACCTCAACTTTAAGGAGAAAGTTTCCCTTTCTGCCCAATATGTCCCACCCACTAACCAGAGATGCAGCACTGACTGTACTGCGTACCGCTGTGAACATGTGTGTGTCACTTTGCCTTGTTGCTGTGGAACCCAGCTTGACAAAGAGACACAAAGAAAGAGGCAGAGCTTCAAGAGCACGGAACTTGGCGGCGCGTCCGCAGCTCTCCGCTCTGCACTGCTACAGTAAATGATTTAGAAGGATCTGATTCCTCCAGATCGGACCACGGATGTGTGAAATGGAGAAGATTACTGATCAACAGCAGAAAGCTCTGACAGAGCGCAAATATAAATATGCTTCGTCCACCGCGGCTTCACGTCTTTGGGCTTTTCTGCCTCACTTGACCTGCTTCTTTCACTGGGGGTGATGCTGGACTGTGGACAACGTCTCTAGGTTCCTTCCGTTTGTCAGGTTTGCTGCTTAGTTAAGGGAAACAGATGTAAACTTTCTTCCTCCCATCCCACATTCAATGATTCCCTTAGTTTGCCCGTTAAATATACTAAAGGTATATAGAACATAGGTTTCCTCATGCATCAAACCAGATATTCCTCTCAAATGATATTTCAGTCTATAATAAAAAGTGGAATAAAAAAGAAAGTAAGTGGCTCCAATTCACCGAGTTTGAATATGTGGCTAATGGCTGCCTTTCTCACTATCCATACAAAGACGTGACAGGTTTGCTTTTATGCAGCGGCTGCTTTACTTGTCGCTGGAGACGTGACATATGATGTCCGTGTTATTCAGACAATTTGATAACAGTAATTAAGCCTTCATCATTTGATGAATGGTGCTCACGAATAGATTTAATTTTTTCCCCACACTTCCAGTAAATATTATCATTTGGTTCACTACATTAAATGAGAACAAAACGGGACGAGCTGCGGTTTGATATTTTGAATTACATCTTTTAACCATAAAACTTGTGAGCGCACATTTTTCCAGTTTCTACCATCAACTTTGAAGACAACGTTTACTCAGTGGTCATAACGTTACGCCTGATCCGTGAACAGTATCTATCCGTCATCTCCACGCTTCTGCTGTGCCTTCAAGTCTGAGCTATGCAGTATTTATGTGAGATAATATCTGAAAGGTAGCGTGGACGTCTATTCAGACCCCGCGTGTTCCTCCAGGGCTGAGCCTGTCTCCAGGTGAGTGCTACAGATGCTGATCTGCATGATTGCATCTTAATACAGTCTGGCTGTATTATCTATCTGACCTTCACAGTCAAAGATGGATGTCATGCGGTCTTCAGATGTGAGCTTTAAGGTTCTTACTGCATCGGTTTATGTTCAGCGTAACGAGATTCAGCCGCGCAGCTCGGTTAATCCTGACGTTTGAGGTGGGCTAATCTCAGTTTGATGCTTCTGTTGTTCTCTATCAGGACTTAGTTTAATCCACATATTTAACCTAATTAAAATTATTACATTGGTCTTAATTTTCTTATGTATCAACTTATTTTAGTTTTGCTTTTAGGCCGATAATACAAACTAATAGTTTGCTGAACGTCTGATGTACCTAATAAAGTGGCCACTGCGCTTATGTTGCACTAAGCCGATATTAAAATGTTTTATTTTTCTAAAGTTCTGTACTGCAGCTGAGAAAACACAGCCATTGATTTCTGCTGCTAGAAATAAAACAGTGAATGCACAAAACTATGACTGATTACGAGAAACAAATACTTAAGGCTGTAAGCGAGCATTTATATTATACGTTTATTGTTTTTACGTTGGGGGAAAATTAGTCTGGGCAAATCGCTTGGGGACCTTGTGAAAACTGGTGCAGAAAACACCAGCAGACAGTAGCATAAGTTCAACTCTAATGACTTCGCCAAAAGCGCCTACATCGCTGGAATAGAAAGTTGCCAAGAGAAAATGGGGAAACTCATTACCCATGTCAGTTTTGTTCACTGATGAGAAACACACTACTCTAACTCAACAACTGCCAGGGGCTACGACAGGGAATGGAAGAAACAATATAGTAACCCCGAAATTGGCCACTTCATTCAGGTGTAAGTGCAGACGTTCGCAGTGTAATTCTGTTCTGCATGATGAGAATCTCATTATCGCCCCAGCAAAAAGAATGAAACTAATTCCTGGTGTCTAACCGAGATGGTAATCGAGCAGCGCGTCTTCTGCAAACGGCCTCACTCAAGGCACCGGAGTAAGGACGATGTTTATGCAGCGATTGTGGAGTCACAACAAGTCCACCGCAGGTTTAAAGTCGTTCAGTCAGTTCTGGATTCATTCAGATTCAGTTCCCTCAGTCCTGTTCAAGACAGCATCCCAGCACGAGTTTACAGTGGACTACATCCGCCGCACAGCAGGGAGCCGCTGATCCCTAACAGGTCGCACGTTCCTCTCAGTCACTCACAGTCTGAGCTCCTGCTGTGCCTCAGTTTATAAAGCACCGTGACTCTGCTTTTATTCCTGTTAATGCTGTGGTAATATGTCTGCGTGTATAAACATTTAGTGGCCCTTTGGGTGCGTAAAACATGTTTAACCCTGTTTTTAGAATAAATACATTTCCTCTGTGCGACTGTGAATGAACACCGTGCTCAATATGCTGGTGACTCATTCTCGTGTTTTGCATAATGCTACACATTCCTACACACTGTAGCTAATTATTGGCCAGGAGAGTTTCTATGAGACATCCTTGCAGCCCACACACCTGCAGTAATGATTATTTTGTTGTGCAGGTCACAGTCAGTGGTCGTCAGTGCGAGTTTGCTTTTCTATTAGTATTAACACCATAGAGGTTTGCTGTACATGTCACTCCTCAGTGAACGTGGAGGGTCACACAAGTTGACCTAAGCGCAATCACTGGTGCTGATATATTACAGGATCGTGGTCGGGCCCAGAGATCATATGTGGGAGCTCCTCAGATTCTCAGTGAAAGCGTTAGACAAGAGACCAACTACCCAACACGGGGAATAACAGTTTTTAATTTTTGAGAATAGTTTGTCTTGCTGTAATCAAACCTTCATGATTCAAAGACGGTTTAAAAATGTCACCGATCATCACTTGGCGCTGATGTTCTACCCGTCTCCAGTTAATTACAGGAACTAAGCCCCAACACCTTTATAATGTAAAGGGGAGCAGCAGGGGGCCTTTGAGCGAGGAGACGGACGTGCATACATTTGCGTCAGGTAGCTGTTCTGGATGCAGACTTCAAAATAAGATTTTCGCTTTGATGTGTGGTGAGCGGGTAACGCTAGTTTGTGGGTAATCCCTGTTTCTTGGCAACATAAATAAAGTGAATCCCTGGATTGGTGATGTAATGTTGGGGAAATTTGTAACGGAGGTCAAGGTGTGAACCTGCGGTAAATAAAATGAGCTAATTGTCGGTTCGCGACTAGCTGACTTCACCACACAGGCCTTGATCTGATCTGAGTCAAGGGGACACCACACTGGGTCACACAGCGCACACACAACACTGAGTCGTTAGGTGTCCTACCATCAGGTCTGCTGTTTGCTGCTCAAACTGATGGGTGGCACCGTCCCTCTGCCGACGTCTCCCAGTCCAGCAAATGTAAGCAAGAGCCAATGCTCTAAGGCTTTCTGACAAGTGAAACGTCTGGGAATAGTTTCCTGTGAAGTGAAAACAAGAAATAGGTCACTGTCTTTCAAAGTGACCCACATGAAAAATGATTTATTATTGTGCTTGGGTGTTTGAATGGTTCCTCTACGGGGAGCGTGATCTGCTGGGTTTCCGTAACCACAACTCAGACGGCTCGGTCGACGTCACGCTACGGGTGCCTTGCTGGTTCCTTTTGGCTCGGCTGAGTTGTGGTCCAGTTTTTATTTGGCCGACACAGACCCTGCATCTGACCGTGTCCAGTCGTGACCGAGTGGAAACCGTGCGCCTCTAAACCTCCACGACTGTTCGCTTTAAATTCCAACACCCTGAGACTGATGGAGCTATAACACACGTGGGCAGTGTCAGCCTCAGGTGAGCAGTTTAACTTACAGATGAACCCTGGACTGACAAAGTGGATTTTTCTACACCTCCATGAATACACGTTTTCTTTAACTTGTGGTATTCATTTGTTTAACGGAGACATGTGACGTCTCATTACTTGTTTTTATTAAATTAAAACAGAGAGACTATCTTTGCTAAAAGTCAGCTTTAATTACTGATATAAGCATGTGCTAATGAAACTGTTACCTTCCTCTCATGTCGTGCTGTAGCCTCCAGACCAAGGGAGGAAGCCTGGCTGTGGACTGGTCCATGTAGCAGGGGCGGTAATTGGTTGCAACCACTCTTTACCAATCAGAGGGGTGATCGCATATGATCCATTTAGGCCCAAACACTTTACGGTTTATTGAGTAATGCACGTATCAACTCATTTATTGTTGTGTTGTTTTCTTTCCCTTTCTGTGTTTATTGTCTGGCCAGACTTATAAACTGTGAATGTCCTGCTTTGTGCGTTTTGTTTGCACACGCTCGGCTCTTGAGCGCCGATGTCTTTTGTGCTATTGCATATACTATGATTTGAGAGACTAAAACCTCCAACTGCACCGTGTCTCTTGTGCTTGACTACTTGGTTCCTCACATGCTTGTTTTTTGTGGTTGTTTTGTTTTATGTTTGATCATAATTTCACACAACATGTACAACAAGAGAGAACAATTACTGATCACCAGATCCTCCCATGGTGATAGTAAAACCATCTGGAGCGGCTCTTAGACAAATTATCCTGTTTCATCACAGATTCAAAAGTTTCTTCAACATAAACGTAGCGTCAACAAAGCACCTGGTAGTTTGGCTGCATATGTTGCAGATGGTTAATGGAGCAAACCAAACACGTTACACCCACAACCCTCATTGTGGCAGGATTTGTCAGGTTCTGCAAAAGCACTTAGTAAACCAATAAATCACAATTATACACAGTGATCCTTCGTATTGTTCTGCTCTCCTGCCTCCAAGGCTTCATGCAAAATATTTCATTGTAAGACATGAAGTAACTCCAACTTTATCTGTGAGCATCTCCCTTGTGTTCTGGCTGCCGCTCGGGTGTTTCAGGTGCGGATCAGAACACAGAAACACGAGCTTTGTTAGCATAACTGGAGCTCTCTGTGCCTGTAAGCCCCGTGCTTTCAGAGCATGCGAGTAAATGGCGGATTATGCAAGGAGCCCCTTCCAGCAAAGCAGTCAGACAAGGTGACCCCAGAGAACAAGGCTGTGTTTGGAAGATATGGAGATCAGCGTGGTCATCCATGACCGCCAGCCTCTTCCTTTACACACCACCTCTGAACCGCTGAATTCACACTGTCACAGTTTTATCTCCATTTTATTCCTACACAGATGGTTATTTGCTTAATGAAGAGAGACTCATTCAGGATTATAATCATGGACTCAACTCCACTAACAGTTTAGCTTTTACCAAGATGCACACGAGGAATTAAGTTGATTTATATAAGTTACTTATTGTAATTTTCATCCAACGACCTTCACAAATGTCCAGAATAATGTTGCCAGTGTTTGCTATAAATTAAGTCATGTACTTTATTTTCGCACGCGTACTCTCCGGGTTTGAATCTCAGGCTCTGTCAGTTCTGAGTCGGAATGTTTGGTTGTGATGACATGTTTTCTCAAGTGACACATCATGAAATCTTTCCTCACATTCGCGACTCCTTTCTTATTATAGAGGGGATTCTTTGCAGCATGTCAAGTGAATACTCAGCAGTCTCCTTTTATTACCAGTGACAAAAACACTGTTTTATAAGTTGTTCTGGTAAAATATGTTTATTGTTGCAAACAGATGCAGGGAAAGATCTTCTCGTCGTGGGGCTTGGTCAGCATCGTGGCCCCTCAGCCACAGGAGCCTCTTATTTTTATGGACTGTTGGCAGAATCCCTCTCGCGCAGTTCGTCTCCCACGGCACTGAGCCAAGTCACCGGTTCCTTCATACAAACCGCTTTTTGTTTCTTCAAACAACCTGCAAGTCATGCTTGCAATCGCTGTTTACGTCTGCAACGGCGATCTTGTCACATTTTTGCTTGTGGCTAAACAACCACACTGTATATCTCAGTTAACTATTGAGAACAGTCAACGGTTATGCAGCTGAAAATAGTCGCACAGGCTCCAAAGCAATAAACTTTCAACAGTCCTCAACTCAGTGCTTTTGTTCCAGCACCTTTGAGAGATCATTTCTTATATCTCTGTTCCCTTAAGATGCCTCCTGAAATCATGTCAGAGCGTTCAAAGCGGCTCAGGCTGATGCTGCCCTATTTCAGTGACAAGACAGGCTGGGGAGCAGTATTCTTCTTCTCCAAAAAGCAACGATCCGCTGTGGAGATACTCTCAGTGCTGCGTCTTTGTGGCTTGTGAGTGTGTGCGAGTGGAGTCACAGGCAGCGGCTCGGTGAAGTTTCCGTGTCAGGACGGGATCCCCTCGCTCAGCTGACAACCTTTGAGTGAGGCTCTTATCCTGCTCTATTGGTGGTTGCTTCAACTGCGCCATCATCTGCTCAGGATCGTGCACATGGTGAAGGATGCACAAAAAGTTCCAGGAGCCATGTGAAAGCCTAAAAAAAGCTGAGTCAGCCTAGTGTAAAGCCGTTTTCTCATGCATCATCACCGTCCTCTCCAAACCCTTGACCCTGCTCAGCCCCATATTAGTCTTGTCTGAAAATCACCTTATTGCAGGGCATTTCAGCCTCGGCCACCCGCTGACACTCACTTCACGCCGGAGAAAATTAACAAGAGTCCACTCGCTTCGCTTTCAAAAAACAGGCCTTAAAGCCGAGGAATAATTGATGAAGCTATGAGCCAAGGGCAGCGGCGTCTGTGTGTGAAGTCTGCTTAGGGTACAAAACACGGTGACCTAAAAGGTCCCTCTTACACAACACGTCGGCAAACTGCAGTGGAAGTACCGGCGTCAGAAAAAGCCTGTGACGAGCTGCAGTGTTTCATGCTGCGGCGCTGGAAGCACTAACGTTCTCCAAGGTCTGGCTCAATGAAAACAGCAAAGTGTGAAGAAACCTACCAACGCGTGTCCAGCATTTGCTCTTTTCATGTGTATATTTATGTGTTTTTTCAGATTCCTGGCTCAACATAGAAGCAGAACGACAGCCAGCAGGTGCAAAACATTTTAATTTATGCAGCCACAAACACAGTATCCACTTTGTCTATTACATCAAAGATTAGCACAGCCAGTGGCTAATGTATCGGGAAATAATTGCCAATTAATACAGAAAGCAGGAGCAAAACAATATCAGAACTTTGATGTCCATCCAAACACTTTTACTGGAAGTTTTGGTTCAAATTCTCAGGAAAATGACTTGGTATGTGGCTTCTTTACAGCTTTTACACAACACAGAACTTTAGATTCCTTCAGCGTTTGTTACACGTCCACAGTTTAGCGAATCCCTCCTGTCACGTTAACCCAGCGGAGCGTCTTTGTTTTCTGTGAGCAATTAAACCGTCAGCCTTGTCCTGTGAAGACACACGCGGATAACAATTAATGTCATAACGGGTCTCGAACAACACAGTAAGAAACTCAGCAGTAAACAACGCAGCGTCTCTTCATTTCTTTATGAAGTGTAAGTAAGAGAATTAGATGTTTGATGCAGATTAACCACAGCGGACTCGTCTTGTCGTCTTCACATGGTCCTACCGAGCTGCAGGTACAGTCTGAATGTCCTACACTGTGCTGAAGACATTTACATGCTTTCATGCCTGTGTCGTAAACATGTTCAGTCCAAATGAAACACGCTAATTAGCGCAATATAACATGTTTAATGCAGAAAAGAAGCCGAAGTGTAACGTTCCCTCCTCGTAAATGGCTCCATGTGTCTGAGCAAATGTCACCTTGTACACGGTATTAGTTGTAAATCATCAGACGTTGCCGCCTGGCAGAGGAAATAATCACGCTACTCTGGTACAATATTTGTTTCACGCTGATAAAGCTGTTGATCTGTTTAATCACCAAGCAGTTTTCCAGCTGAGGAGATTTCAGGCTTGCAGCGCTTACTTGTGAAAACGTACCAATTAGATGCCACCACAACTTGGCAGCAGACATCTGTCAGTGTTTTTAAATGTAGTTCTTGCCATTCGAGCTGGAAGCTGAGCCTCTTTTCTGACACAACATAAGGTAATGCACGACAAAGCACCTGCCTGCCTCCATGCTCACGCTCTGGTCCTTCAAGCAATATGAAACCATTATAGCCTTTAGGGTTTAACCCCAGAACAACTGCTTAGTTCAATTAGTCTAATGTGTTGCCTACCAGCATAAATGTAAATGTTTCCTCTGAGTCAGGTCCTACTAGAGACTCTATATATAGGCCTGCGTGCCTCATTATTACATAACCTTGCTGTACTGAGCGTTTCCTACTTGTCAACAGATCCGATTTTTCTTCCAGTTACTTTCGAGGAAGAACCTGGAAAAGATGAGGTCGTTTATCTCCACCTTGCTGGACACAGTGGACGATCGATGATTGACGTGCGACTGTGCATCATTCCAATGTAATGCTAACACAGCTAATGAGATCTCGCTAATGGGCAGACTTCTCTCACAGGTGCTGCAATAAATGCGTCTTCAACAGGAAATTGCCTTTGCTTTGAGCCGCGTACTGCGATGAGCTCTGATTTCCACAGCACCTTTAATGATCGCAGCTCTGCAACTGTTGCACGACGCCAAGATGCAGCACTTGTCACTTGCGTTGTGGACAGACGCTGCTATTTTAGAGCCCGGATCTCAATAATAGAACGTGTTTCTATGGTTATTTAAGCTCAAAGAGCGACTGAGACTTTGATTCTCGAAAGGCCGTCAGTTGCAAGTTTCACATCAGGTGCTTTATGAGCATCGTCTGTCACTGCTTATTCACTCAAATTCATATTTAATGCGCGTCACACCCTGTGTTTTTAGATGCAGTCACGAAAAGCGTCTCGTTACATCTTTTAATTAGCGTTGTTTACTCATGCGCTGCCGTATTGGCTACGTGGCAGTTTTTACAGGTCTGTACATCTTCTCTCACGTCTGAATCACATGCCTGGATCAAACCGACCAACGCAGAGTTAAACGTCCACATCAATCAAGTCTCCATCTACCTGTCTTTCCTTTGGTATGGGGAACTGTCTCCTGACCTCAGTGCGTCTGAAATGTTTATTTTACTATTCAGAGGCCTCATTTCCTGCACCTTCCCATTTCTCTGGGATGTACAAAACAGCTAATTGAACAGTGAAACTCTCTATAGAGCCGCTCTGCAAAGCGAACAAAATTAAAATTCGCCTCACTAAGGACAATAATTATTCACTGAGGGCTTTTCTGTGAATGCCAGCCACTGAGCGTGTGGGCTGAATTCAAGTAGACTTGAACGAAATACCTATAATAAATGAAACCGGCCGTGTTTGTACGAACGCGTCCAACAACATCTGAGAGACACGAGGAGGAGAACGTCTCACTGTGAGCTGAAAAACAGGCTCAGAGCACCAACGCTGGTTTAGCTCACTGCAATTACAGCCATAAAAGTCTCCAGATCTGGAAAGTTCTGTGGTGCAGGCATTTTCAGCATGCGATTGCATTATGTTGCATGCTAGTGCTCTGTAGGTGGTCATGGCTGCCAATCAAAGCCCTGCATGCCTCCCACAGAAGACACTGGAGAACACGGTGGTGAGGGTTCTTTAGGATCCACAAAACGGATCTGGACGGGATTAGCAAATTCCCCTGACGTGAGACCTGGAAAAGGGTCCAGTTGTCAAGAGAAAGCTGCATTAATGCGGTTTGTGGTGGTTTTGCATATGGATGAAAGCAACATCGTAGAGGAAATGAAAAGAATGGAGTCCTTGACCATTTCGTGGGCTCAGAGAACCTCTTTTCTGCTTCTGTTAGACCAAACAGGAGTTTTCAAGCCGCAATATAATCAGGTGTGATGAGTGTAGTTATTCTGTGCTTTTAGCTATTGTCAGCAACACAAAGCCTTTTTCCAAAAGCCCATTTGACACTGTAAGAACTGTTCGCTTGTGACTCTTGCTGTTGTTGCTATCAGCATATTTCGGATGCTGGGGGGGGGTTCAGCCGTAAGATCACAGGTTCAAAGCTCAGCGCTCAGGATTCTGGCAACACTGAGCTCATGTCAGAATAATCCCCGCAAACTTGCACTTTCGACAGATGCATAGCGCTTTTTGCTTTTACAGCCAGGAAAGTTCATGAATCTGAGTTTTGGCTGAGTCATATTAATCCCCTGCTGGGTTCAGTGTTAACATTAGCAGAGAAAATTGCACTTTAATAACATTAATGGAAAAGTAAGTACTGTATGCAAATAGAGAGATTTATTCTGAATAAATTTGACTTTAGAAATTAAAAGAAAGTTTACATTAGTAGACAACAAGAGAGCAGTGGACGTCCCTCTGTCCCTCTTCCAGTGGTTCCTTCTGTGTCCATCCAGCACCACCAATACTTCCATTACGCGCATTAAGCTTCATTTAGATGGTGAACTGTGTGTTTTGCTTTAGGGTTGTTTCTTCAGCTGGAGGCCAAAGCTAAGAACTGAAGTTCTGTTGAATTGCAACCAGGTCTAAAATATCCGAGAACAGTTTGACTCCATTTGACAAATGGATACAAAGTACATGAGTAAAAGTTGTTTAGCTGTTGACTGATGCATCATTTAAGTCTTTCTCTAATTATTCTGAGCAGTGATTGGCTCTAGACAACCAGAAAATTTCAAAGGCATAATGACAACAGCATCCAGCCTCGTTGGAGCTTGTTGTCAAACAACAAAACGACTGAGATGCTGTCAGACGAGTCCTAGGTGTGACTTTACGAGTCCCCTCAGTTAAACTCAGGCCAAAACCCTGGAGATCTTGGCTTTGAAGAATAAAAGGAGCTCTTTCTATTTCAAAGACACGTTTCACCGTTGGTTTTGCTGAGAGACGTCTGTCACAGAGGCGGCGCCGTGTCACAGATGTACATATTTTATGAACTTTCATTAATTTGATTGAATAATTCAGCCGCTGCTTTGATGGAAGCGACACTGTTCCCGTTGCTCTCGCGGTTTGTATGTCATTACATTCTGTCTAAACAACATTACCCAAGCGCATTACACAACCCACATGTGCTGCACGTGAGACATCAGTCAGTTCATGGAAATGAGAAGAAACGTCACATGACCAGTTTTCCTAATCAAGTGATGTCCAGTAGGTTCCTTAGATTCAAGCCCAGAAACGAAGTCTTCCATTAAAAACCCAGCTTCTCTCCTTCAGTTGCTCATTATAAATTCATGGAGGCTCCTTGCTGGCTCATGTGGACATGTTCCATAATAATCCATCCACGTTTTCTCATTAAATATTGATTTTTTTTCTCTTGACTGACGTCGTACGTAGTTTTTTTTTTTCTCACCACCTTTTCAAATTTTCCTCAGGACTAAAACACTTAACAGAGCTGTTTTCAAAGGCGTCTCCAACCGACTCACCAGCTCAGAAACGCTTCTTTGCAACGTTTTCCCATGATTACTTTTGTCTTTTCACTTATTTATGTCAATATTAATTATTTAAATCTTCATTCATGCTTATTTTTAGAAGCCTATTGGGACGAATAACCTCGAGAGGACGGGGACGTTCTACTGCAGTTTATTTCTCTCACACTTTAAAACCCAACCTTTGCTTTGCTAATTGCAGTGAGCGTGAAGGTGGCAGGAAGGTCTGTATCTGCTGTAACAAGTGACACAACAGGCACAGCCGAGTCCGGATCAACACCGGACTCACGCTGCTCGTGTTGGCAGCCTGTGGTTTGCACCAGGGGTAATTGAGAACTCGCACTGTCCAGTCCAATAACCAAACCGCAGACGCGTCCTCCTCTGCCTTCGTGGGTGCGTGTGAGAAAGTTTTCTTCAAAAGTCGCAGGCCAATCCAATTGCAACCTCGTGCTCCACAAAGCCCACCTATTTAGCGGTCTCTAACTTGATTTTCCCCGGACCTGGTGAAATGAGCTGCTGTTATGGCTGTGTCAGTTTACGGCTGGAGTGATAGATGACTGAGCTGCTGATTGAACTGATTCAAAAGCGCGTTTTTGAAGGGGACAAATGCTTGTGGCTCCACTGTACGAATAAGCTCAACTGTTTTTCGCACCCTTCACTTTTTCCTTTTACAAATGCTTTGTTTTATGAAACAAATGCAAAATGCAGCGGCGAATATATGACGAACTGACTTATATCCCTTCAACGGCAGCACAATCGCTTCAGCACAGACTACGTAAGCGGATCAAAAATGTCTAAGTGCTTTTTGTTAAATAAACATAATTAGGACGTAATTAAAATCTGCAACAACATACAATTTAGAATATGTGCAGCAAAGTGATTATACATTTCAAAAAGTAATTTAGCTCCCAAGCGTTACGGTTTCTAATATAAGCTGGTATAATGTCACAGGTTCATCTGGCTCGTCTTCATTCGCGCTTAATGAAAAGAAAGGATAGGTTGAGAAATGAAATGCAGCTTTAATTATTTAGCGAACTGCTGAATGAACGGAGCTAAAGCGCTGTTCATATCATCAAACAGAGTGATGCACGGCACACAGAGCGAGCCACAATCTACTGCACTCAGTCAGACTGGACGCGCTCTGCACTCTGAGCTGTCTGCTTAACGAACTGCCTGTCGACTCTCCAGAAAGTTGCCGGGAAAACACTTCTATTTTAGTCGATCTTTGACTCACACTGGCTCAGCCTTGTCCATAACCTCCTCTCCCCAGCGCTTTTAACATCACACTCGGGCAGAGCATATGCTTGTTTTCCACGTGTCAGATGTCACGAAGACGAAACACAATCATGCCTTCGTTTAGAAGCTTAAAAGGAAGACCACTTTTTAATGATCAGCCCGAGGCCAGCGGATAATTGCTGTGTGGGACCAGTAGATGATTAGAGATCAAAGTTTCTGAGGCGTACTTGTAGAAACTGTGACCCCGACCATGGGAGGAAGCAAATGACGCTAAATAATGAAGCGCTGCATGTTTTGATGCTAAATGTTAACAGATCCTCAACAACTAGTTTGACTGTCCTGAGCTGGAGACAGTTCTGGGAAGTACAGCCACACAGCAGATGCTAAACTGCGTCACGACGTCTAGCGGTAGAATATTCAACACTACACGGCTGCCAACCTTTTCTGCCCACGTGAATCATACATGTATGATCCGCTCTCACTATAGTTGGGTTTTAACTTAATTACAAACATTCAATTCTTCCGGTCTAAGGACAGACTCTGGTCTTGGTTAAGGTGTTGACCTCGCTGTGCTTCGCCAGCCTCCTGCCCCTTGTAACCAACGCTTGGAGAAACACTACGCCTCTCACGTACAGCTGTACAAACTACAACTGACTACATCTTCCTGTTCCTACCTGGGCTTACACGGACAGATTCACCACTTAGCCAACACGCTACCGAATCTCAAACCTAGTGCAGGAGAGATTCCTACAAATGTGTAAGAGCAAATAAAAAATGGTGAAGCAGAGCATTTAATCTGTGACAGGATTCAGCAGGTTGTTGGAGACTGAACATACAGTGGATACAGTCACGTAACACGTGACTGCATTAAAACTGTGTCATGATGAAAAGAAGAGAAGCTCCAGATGCTTTTGTATCTTCAAAGACGAGAGCTCGAGCTTTACAATGTACAAACAGGTTCAATAATGGATTAGTGAGTCAGCCGAGTGCACGGGAGCTTCTTTCATGGCTGCAAGCCAATTTCATTTAAATAAAAGAAAGATGTGTATCAATGATAGCTGATGCCCAGAAGCAGCGGAATAAACCAGAAGCCTCCATAAGACATTAAAAATGATGCCTGAGTCACTACTTATTAAAATGACACACACAGAACAAAGAGTGAAAAGAGGAAGACAATGGCCTTGGGCTGAACTTTTGCCTGGCAGTGACATCATCTGTGAGCCTCCCTGCTCGCCTGGAGTTGTTTATATCCCGAGAGCTTCAAGGAAACGTTGCTGGTGTTTATTTGTACGCGCAGGAGTGTTTCCTTAAACAGATACCGCTCTTGTCTTTGCTTTATTTTATTTTGTGATTCTTATCTCAGGTTGTAAAACCTTCTTAAGCTCAAGTGGAGCGAGTCCAGATTTAGACACAGCACAGCAGCCACTTTCAAATAAATATATATAGACAAGGCATCAGCATATTATTATTGTTTGTTTGCAAATGTCATTTCTGTGAGAAATCAAAGTATATTGAATTTAAAAAGGTTACTTTGACTCCCTTGAATGCATTTATTCTGCAGACAAATAATCGGAACTTGTCAATAGTGTATTGTTCCCATTATTAAGATGTTTAATGTTATAGTGGCGCCTACTTTACGTCTGAGCTTTGACTTTTATGCAGCGGTGACCTTGTAAATTCACGGTCTAATGTCAGCGTTTTATTTCTATTAACAATCATTTTTTAATAAACACATCTACTGAGGATAAGCTGTTTCCATCCTTACTGACTGGTATTTTTTCTATTTCTGTCAGATGTGTTGCACATACTCAAGAAAAACGTCGATTTTAGCGTTTTTTTCCTGAAAACTAGTCGACCGGCCGCAGCTCTACAGCTTGACTCAGATCCCCGTCTAATTTACATCTTAAACATACTTTAGAGCAGAGGTGGTTGTTAAAGTAGCGGCATGAAATTGCTCATGTAATTAAAACACTCTCTACCTGTGGCCTACGTGATCGCTGCTCTCCGGATCAGTAGCCGTTCTCCATAACGTCTCTTTTCTTCTCTTGCCTTCTGACGTCTTATTATGTGGTTTGTTGAGCCATTACCATGTGAAGAAACCTTTTAGAGAACACATGTGATGTATTATCATATTCCATACATATATTCTAGGAGGCAAAAATGCTAAGTGAACATTTGAACAGTGTGAATGAGAATTCCAGCGCCACCATGCCGTGCGTAGGAATGTGCTTCCTGCTGCGGCGCAGCACAGAGGCTGGGTTATTGGTTTTCCTGGGGGCTGCTGGTGCCGTGTCGTCTCTGTCGTCTCTGTCCTTGCACTGAGACAAGGAGGAGTAGGTCACATACGAATCCCAGGTGAGAGCATCGGTGGCAGGAAGCATTCGTGCTATAGAGTGATGAAGAGGTCTGAAGGAACGGAAGATGTGCCAGAAAGGAGGGAGGGGTGGTCGAGGTGACCTCCGCTGTCCCCGTAAAGCTCCAGTTTACTTTTGTAATCCGTGTAGGACAGCTGAGGGGATTTTCACTCCGTGCTCCCTCTAGGAAATAAAGGTGACGGGGAAATGATACCTTCTGTCCTCTGTGGGCTAAACGGGAGATGCTGCTCCGATAGCGACGTCTCACATCCGTGACTGGAGCAGGAAACATTCCAAGTGATTACACTTCATTATCAAGTTATCATGTCACAAATGCTGGTGGTTATATGGAGAAATTGCACATTAAAGACGCCTCAGCGTGAGCTGAGAGCAGCAAACAGGGAAGTGCAGCACGATTGCTTTGTATTTATACTGATGCTTGCTTGCTAATTGTGTTTCGATCTTTTCTGTTTGTCTGTTATTCTTCTCGTTTAGTGGCAGCTTAACGTTGAAGTCCGGGATAATGAGAATCTCCTCCAGCTTGCCTGTGGCCAAAGACGCCCAGGCCAAGTCCACCCGTAGCTGCACCGTGCGCATGCAGACCCAATTCATGCAGCCACTTTATTAATTTAAGGGATTATGATTTGCTCATATCATTGCTTAGAAACAGCACGGCCTCATAGTTGTGTTTTCCACCTGGCTGCGCTTGTTCCTAAATGGCGGAGGATCTAAATGCCCTCCCGAAATTGGAATTTGCCGATTCCACTTGGGTCCCTGCACGCTTTAATCACTGTCATCCACAAAATGAACCATAACAAGGTTTTGTTCGCAATTTCTCCTGCACTCGTAGGTAGTCATCTATTCACTGCCCCGCTCTTGTTGACCTGGCAAGGGATGCGGCAAACAATTTTTATTTTTTTTGCAGACAACTGCAGGGGAAGGTGGCGGAGTTCAGCAACATCAAGGTGTTTCAATGAGATATCAGAAAACGGGGGAGAAATAAGAGAAATCTCCAGGAGCAGATCAGATCGGTCTCGAGCTGCATAACCCCGCGAATCAGCTTAAAGAAAGAAAAAATGTCAGAGCTGGCAACTTGACATCAAAGCAGAATCTCCCCCTCAGATGTTTTTCTCCTTTAACCTGAAAAGCCATGAGATGTTCCTCGTGCTGGAATGAAAAGATAGTTGGCCGAAGCCCTGAACTTCTGCAGAAAGAAACAGAACGCTTACAGAAATTAAACCTGATCAGCCTCCATGAGATTAGATATCGACGGGTCTATGAAATGACTATAAAAGGATGATTAAATACATATACTTTACACTGTTATTTCCATTTTTCCAGGCGCCAATCTTGGATTCAAGAATTCAAAATGATTGCAGAGCTCATACCGTGGAAAACTGCATTAAGAATAATCAATACAAGAAGTTTTTGTCTATTTTCAGATTTGTTCATGCTCCGCTCTCGTAGCCGCTGTTTGCAGACTCACTGCTTGTGAGGAGAAACTCATTTTCTTCTCACCTCCAGCTTTTCATTTTTATTTTTTTTTTTATTTGACAGAGTGTGATGGAAAGGTTCATCGTGAGGTTGTGACCCTGGAACTCTCTGCTGAGAAAAGCAGTGATGTTGAGTCACGAGGCCTGAAGACGCTGCGTGTAGCGTCTACGCTCCAAACAGGAAGTGGTGGACGGGTTTGCGCGTCACTACTCATAACTCCACTCACTGCACGTGACTGATTGATTGACTGACTGATTGACTAATTTGGTTTCCTTACATTATGTGAGCAACTATATGCAAAGCCAGCCCAGCGCTGAACACACCTACCCTTCAGCTGTTTGCATATTACGAGTCATGAAACATTTTGGCAGGTAATTCTACGAGACCTTAGGTCCATACATTTTTCATATGATTAATTTCTCCTGCAGCAGCCTGGTGTCTAAACAAAACAAATTACTCTCCTTCAAAGTGATTTTTCCTTCTATGTGCCTCCGTTTGCGAAACCAAAGCAGGTTTCAGTCTGGTTTTCAGCTCCCACCGAGTCAAACGTGAAGTAACAAACACATATGTATTATTCATTCACAAGTGGGAGCTAATTGACCGGCTGCAAAGCGCTGACCAGGAATAGGTCTTCATTTCTGTTAGGAACAGACCAGTCAATCACCGTCCAGCGTGAACAGGTGTTTCCCTGTGCGTTCACTATAAACCAAGCATGTGCATAGTTTTTGTTTTCATACTTTATTTACACATATGAAAACCTTGGTCATGATCGATTGGTAGAAACTGGATGTGATCTCATAAGCTCTTTAGTTTTGTCTGGGCGCAGTTGAGCCTCTGGCCTGTTTCTGCAGCTTGTGACTGGCTGAACACACCTGATCCAGGTAAGCGAGGTGGGTGGGAAACAAGCAGGGCTGTGGCTCTCTCCACCTCTCGCTCCACCCCTGCACCGGAGCCCATCACACTTTGTCAGAAGACGCTGACATAATGAACTTGTGTAACACAACACGACATATTTCCAACTATCGGGGTCGTTGTAGAAGCGCTGTTACGCTGTGGCCTGGGTTGAAACACAGACTCTCCTCAGCAGCGATTACACATTACACTCAGATGGGTCAAGCACACAAAACCAAAACCAGGTCATACAACCAGATCCAGCAACAACCTCACTACAGAACAAACACCAGACAGAGACACTGGCCAGCAGAGCGTATAACAGCATGTTAACAGTCAAGAGTCAAACCCTAGAATTAGGAGGAGCCAACGTTTAAGCCACCAAGACGCCACATCTGCACCTCACGCGTGTTCATGATACATTTACAACGAGTTGTTTTTCCATGCGACACCTTCCAATTTACAGTTTCCTATGTTTTTATTGTCAGCTTAGGGGTCTGCTTCCAGCAGCAGCACTTCCAGGCGTCCTGCTATTGAATGAGAAGAACCTGGAGCAGACTTGATGAGGATGACTTTAATTGAAAATAGTACGGAAAGTGTTGCACTAAGCCTGTTGCTCCGCTGTGGCAACGCAAAGGCTTCCAGCAGACTGACTGACAGCTGCTGTGGCTGCCTCCCAGACGACAGCTTATGCCTAGAAAACCTGGAAATGTAAAACACAGCATACACTTAAAACCAGTACGAGACGGGACAACGCCAGTGCTAGTTACATCAGATGTGGCTGATCAATATACTCTTCAGATGCACATCATCAACACAGACTCTTTTGTGCGAAGCAGCTAAAATGCATATTCATAATTACCTTCCAACATAATGAATATTACATTTCATCCATTTACATGTTGCCGTGTTTGCTTTTAATTCATTACGTAAGAAGATGGCAGCCTTTTATCAGGATCGAGTGTCCAGAAACAAACCGTAATGAGCTTCTCTCATCTCCAGCTTTGTTACCTGAGAATTAAAACGCTGTGCTGTGAAATGCAGTTTCCTCGTATTCACGCTTGGGTGCAGATTACCGGGTGGAGACTCCCAGCGAACATTATGCTACTGTCACATCTGAATCGTCATATATCATATTATTCCATTACCAGCTGTACCAGAGGGAAACTCCTTTGGATAATTCTTGGTGTTTACATTGTAACTTCAGCTGCTTCTCGTTTTTTTTGGCACAGCGGGTTTATGACAGACTTGTTTGAGCCAAGGATTAAAATGTCAAGGGAAGAATGTGCTGTCTACTATTTTTGCAGCTCGGAATCCATATCCACCGTTTTCTGCACAGCAGGCTGGTGTTCACACATGAAAATTACAGTAGGTGGGAGAATAGTTCTGTGACAATAGCGATTTGTATGTTTTAGGTATGTTTCTAAGCTCCTGACTCCAGAGCGTACAAGGTGATCACGAAGGCACCATCTGCGGCCCTGGATGGTCTGGAGGCTGTGGGTGAGTGTCACGCTGCACCGGCCGTCTCACCCGCTCTACCATGAACTACGGCAGATGGAAGGTTGAGTCAGTCACAAGGTCTTTCTACTAGAAACCAAGACGGAGCTACAGGCCCAAAGCTTTAAAGCGGTTATAGACAACTAGTCCCAACCTCCCCAGCCTTTATATAAACACTTATGTTTTAGTTCAGTGAGTCCATTTTCAAGAAAACTAAACTTCAAGTGTGACAAATCTGTCAGAACTGAATCCGATTCATCTTGTGCATGTCTCCCGTCTCTTTCAAAGCTGCTTATAGGTATTTGAAGCTGCAGGTCATCTGCGCACAACTCACCGTACACAGTACCATCTCACTCCACAGCCGCATCAGCTCGCAACTCTATTTTTAGAGAAATGGAAATAATAAGTGAAATAGTTTGGCAACAGTGGTTCACGTTTCTGTTTCTCAAAGAACCGGAAGCTCTAACGTGACACCACGCCGGCAGAGCGACACCAGCAGCAGTTAAGCACAATTAGGTCAAATTAAGTTCCAACGATTTGTCAAGAAGCCTTTTAAGGAAAACACAAACACGATGAACAGAGAATAAAACCCTAAACACAACTACAGAAGCGAGGCCAGAATCTATGACGCGTTGTTCACTTGGTTCTGAAAGGACAAAGCAGAAGTTGGCGTTGACCTCCGGTCGTTACGTCACAGCAAAGCAGGCTTTTAACCCTCCAACGCTTTGTGGGCTCCTACGCTCACCACAGAAGCCGCGTGAATGAACCGTGGGGCTTAGTTTCAGCTGTGATGCTTCAGCAGCTCTCAGAAGGGTCCCGTCCTGCAGCACCAAACCAATGTGTCTCCCAGCGGGTAGAGTGGACGTCTGCATGATGAATCATCTGCACGTCTTTTGGGCGTTGGTTTGAATTTTATCTTTATTGTACAATCAAGAGAAGATAATTAATTTAGCAGTGGACAACGCTGGCTAGCTTCTACTGAGCATAAATCACTCTCAAGTGTTTTGATCAGCATATCCTCACATGGACTTCATTTTGTGATAAATCAATTTGACTGTAACAGGCCAAACGCTGCACTAGGCAAAAAATGTTATGTAAAATATGAATGAACCAGTAAAAAACATTCCGCGGTTCAGTGCTTTGCCGTATTTTTATGAAGTTTTAGTTTACAAGTGTGCTGAGTTTAAATTCCTTTCAGCGTTGTGAGGCGACATAGAAAGATACGACTTCAGCTTCATTTAAATGCTGTGAGTATGGACGGTCGCCCACTGAGCACTTTACAAACTGAACTACTCAGATACTGCATCTCAGACTGACCTAATGAAACCTTAGGCAGGTGTGACAGTGACGCTGGACACGAGGACAACAAACGGCTGAACGGGCCTCTGGACCTTTGGCAACAGGACTTGCTCTAATCACCACCATGACCTTTGGATGCTGAGCCAATTAAAGAAAAAACAGAGTAACGCTAAATAAAGAATGCGTTGCCAGGACAGATGTTTGTTGTGGCAGAGTGACCCAGTTGTTTACATGGATGCAGGACTTATTATTCTTCAACCACTTCTCCTGAAGAAGGACACTCCTCTCCTCCTGTGTGCTCATTAATTACATTTTCTGTACAAACACTGAGACAGATGCCCGAAAATAAAATGCAAAGAGATGCAGGATAGGCCTTGCTCACAAGCAGGCAGGGAAGAGAAATAATTACACTCCTCTCTAATGGCTCTGTGTTTGTCGAGATGTTTATGTGCCTCCAAATTCTCGGCATCACTGTATCTCTGTTGTTGTGCTGTTTATTTATATATTTTTTGACCTCTACGCATATCTGCACCATCATAAATCTGGCTGTGGGGAGAGACATGCTCTGAATACAGTGCTCGCCATGTAAATCAATCATTCCTGTAGGGGGTAGGAGCCGGCGCATTATCAGTGCAGCAGCTGAATGCTGAGCTGCAGCGCCCCGCTCTCCGCTGCCAAGCATCCGAGCGAGCGTCACATGTTCAGAGGCGGTGAAAAGTCACCTCGAACACGACGTAACGAAGAAGCCGCGAGGAACCCGGTCAGTCCCACACAGTCGAGGACGTTACGGCCAGAAACGTGTGCGAACCAGTGAACGTATCCGAGTTTCACACTAAATCTTTAAAAAACAAACTCTATGCAAAACAGCATCAAATCCGAGAGAGTGACTTCATTTGAATTTCATTTAAATGAACTGACATGATATCATGAGACCCTCTGCCTTGAAAAGTGCTAAGCAGCCAAGGCCAGTTAATTAGCGTAAAAACGATCAAAACAGGAACGAGACGAGACCCTCGGCTTCTCTGACGCTACAGGTTTGTGCACTTTGATATGTTAAGGCAGAAGCGAGAGACGGGTAAATAAAACCAAATGCTTTGTTTTCATAAATGCATCAAGTAATTCCGTTGTTTGTTTTCTCTGAAGCTTTCTTCAGATGTTGGTTTGTTTTGGGGGTTGCAGGTGATAAAGCTTCTACTGGTTTGGTGATTGAAGTCTTCTTTGTTGGGATCATTGTTTTGCATCTTTGCTTTAATGCTTTTACACCTGTGAACTAAATCACGAGTGAAAGCTTCAGTTGTCCTAATTCCATCTGTAGAGCCCATCTATTTCATGTTTAAATTCACAAACATAGTGAGAGTTGTTGCTCGGCTTACGGCTCAGTGCATCAACTGTATAAATGCTTTCTTTTACTTTTGGAAACTGTGCATTATGTTTGCAGGGAACACTCGAGGGCATCCGTGTTGTTCTTCCTGCTTTATCCAAGTTGGACCGTTGTGATGCACAGAGGCTGTAGATACAAGCCACCATCTGTGAGCGCCTGACTCCCAACTGTCAGTGTAAAGCGGAATAAGCCTGTGTAGTTTAGACACCAGGCTCTGAGCCAATGGGAAGTGAGGGTTGTGACTGTGTTTGTTAGGAGTCCTGTAACAGCATCTGCCAGACCCAGTTTAATGTTGTGAAAATGACGACAGAGTTTGACTGTGTATGGTAAAGAGGGTGCGGGCTAGCGGGAGGGACACTAGCACAGCAGTCAACCCCAGAGTGCGATCGTGCAAAAACCCAGACAGTGAATGATCCTCTAGCTCTGGGACCGAGCCCACGAGGCTGCTGGAGAACTGCAGCACAGCGTTTTCTTTCCTTGCCCTTATTCACATTTAACCATTAGAGCTTAGAAAATTAGTTTTTTTAGTTTGTCTGGCTGATGTTTGACAGATTCCTGTTCTTGGTATTGACTAAAATCACTAGATTCATTAACGCACGTCCAGAGTATTCGTCATCTATGTCTCTCGGCATCACGGGGAACGTCTCTTCGACGCAGCCGTTCCTCAGTAAACAACACGAGAGCTTTGTGGTTCCTGGCGGACACAGAATCTAACTGTGAGTGACAGAGATGACAGCAGGTCATCCTTTCAGCTGAAACACGCTTTTTCCAACTGAATGACAGGATGACAAAGAAATAGCCAGGTAGTGATTTCCCACGTCGATGCGACACATGAACGATTTCCACTCCCGCAAGACAAAGCAACAGTTTGAAAAGATGCGGTGACACCTCAAGAAAACAAAAAAAGTACAGGAGAAAAATCACAGGAAAAACCCTGGAATGCTCTAAAATGTTCACTTCATTACAGTATGTTTATTGTTAGGGTGAAGCTTTTCCAGGGTGATTCTAGGAGGAATGATTTCTCCACAGATCCAAATAAATGAAGCTCTGCTCAAGGACACTCCAGCAGGTGGCTTCGCTGTCATGATGTGGGACATCTGGGTGAAGGATGTCTGCGCTCATTCTGAGAGTTGTGTTGTTTTTTAGTAGCCTCTTCTCTGTCCCCTGTTATACTAACACACTGTACTAGTTCGAGTTCTGGAAGACGCTCATTAAGGAAACATCTGCTGTAAGGTTTGGAAAGTTTTAGTGAAGATTTTTTGCTGAAAAAAAACCTCATTATTCTTATAATTGCTGTGAAAAACACAGAAACGTAAAATCACAGGGATGTGAAAAAACTGCACAGCTAAACGTGTAACGCTCCAAATTATTGGATTCATGCAGCAGGTGAAAGTCAACAAGGTTTGTGCTTGGATTACAACTGAAAACCTCTGTTCTGTTAGACAGACAGAGAACAGACGCAGCAGAACTGAATTTGTGTTTGCACTAATGCAGTTTGCTCGTGTTCATCTGTGCTTTGGTTGAAGCTACTACCAGCAAGTCTGGGTGGCAGCTCAGCTTTTCAGCCCCTTTTTGTCTCTATACCCGCTCAGCTTCATCAAATAAACATAAAGCTGTCAGGGTGTCTCTGGAGAACAAAGGACCTCTGGTTCCTTTTGGCTCCACTTGATTTACTCTCAACTTGATCGGTTCCTCAAAGAGGTTTAACCAAAAGTGAAGCCATCCAGGTGTGATCATGTTGCTGTGGTGCAAATAATAATAATAATTCTCTTAACTGAAACCTGGATGTGTCTCAGCGCTACTGCATACCGACGCAGGGAGGACTTCAGATGATGCTGAGACGTGTGAGGCAGGATTCCGGCCCGTGTGGCTGTGTGTTAATCTTTGTGCCGAAGCCAGAACTGTGAGGCTTTGTGACGCCGCTCTGTAGGTTTATCTCCTTTATCACTGCAGAGCAGGCCTCAAACCGAGTCAACATCTGTATACGGCATGTCCTCATCGCTGCTACTCCCACTTTCCTGTTCAACAAATAGCAAACAGCATCTGCAGGATTTGCCAGTGTAGCCTTGATGACAGCGCAGAGAAATGAAGGAAGGTTGAGGAAGAATGCAGAACCGGTGCTGAACTACAGAAAGTTAAACAGCCACGGGCATCCCTCAGATCCCCGGATGTCTTTTGTTGGTAGAGAATTCCTCTCTGGCACTTGGAGACGTTTCCTGCATAGAGCACAGCGGGTGGTCTCACACAGAAAAGTCCCAGTATCACAGTCAGAATCTGCTCTGCACTATTAGTTCAAGAGTTTCATTTCCTCGATGCTGCTTCAGTAAAGGAGAACACAGACCTGGACACATGGACGTGAGGGGATATGAAAATTCTTGTGTGTATCATTAGCTGGATGTTAAATCAGTTCTGTCTGACAAACCCACAGTTTTACCTCCGAACTCATACGTGCAACAACAAATCGAAAGCTAAAATATGAAAAACGTCTCAACGTCTGTGTGTTTGTTGAGGAGCTCCAGCTTGTTTTTGCTGTAAATGGAGGGTTTATGGTGACGGCTACTCTAGAAGCATCTGACATTTCTGGTTCTACGTTTGGCTGTGGGCCACCTCCATTTATTATGCGGAGCAGCTTCTCCTACTGGGCAGGTGGTGACTGCAGCTGGGAATTTCCAACATGGAGGAGATCATCAAGCAGGTGGTGATGGAAACCCCTGGAAAGCAATGCCTGACTGCTCCACCGGCTATTCACCTCTGCTGCAGCTCCAGCCCGAGCAGACTTCCATCTGCACCTCCAGCCATCATTGGCTTAAAACTGATCCGTGGTCCAGTCCCTTGATCCTGCTTATTTCATTCCCACACCTCGCCAGACATTTGAATTTTGTCTCATGCAGCACAGACCAGTCAATCGCGTCTCCGGAGTCGGGACAAAGTGCGACATCTCTTTATTAATGAAACTAGGCCAGGTTGGTTGAGACGCCTCCGAGTTAAGAGTCGCACCAGAAACATGTCTCATGATGGATTTAAGGCAGGATGTGCTGGACCACGGAAGCTCACAGTCACACTAACACGTGTCCAGACCAAACTCAGTCCCAAATCTCAGCACAACTGCCTCTAACGCTTACGTCTCTTTGCAGTCCTGACTTCGTGAGCTCCAAGAGGTTGATGACAAAACACACATGTGCACGGTTGTGACAGGCAGCCTGGCGCTTTGTTGTGTGTGTGATGCTTTGTCCTCTAAGATGGATGAGGATGAACGAATTAAGACGCAGGTGCCCCGCTCTCTGAGGGGAGGCTGGGCTCCCTCTGGACTCTGCAGCGCTCTCAGGATGACATATGATAGACTGATAAAAGATGACTGGGACACTTCTAAGCACACAGGCCTTCATTTTGTAGAAAACCTTTCTGAGCTGGTGAGTAAAGCACAATATAGCAGGGAGGTTGGTTTAAGGCTGTCGAGGACACTTTTTCTCTGGCGGGTTGTGATGTAATCCTTCTGTAGCAGGTACAGTATTTCTACATTCGCTTTCCATTTCATTTCCATTTACTAGAGCTTTGTAAAATGTTTGGTTGTATTATTCAATCTTAAACTGTTGCCATGACACACATCATGGACATGGACATTGGACATCTTTAGCATCAGGGCTAAAGCTTAACATACAACGTACATAAACCTACATAACGAAGGCATCATGCTACCTGCACAGACGGTCCGTTCTCATTACGCAACAAGCTGCCTCCAGATGCAATGTGGGATATTTACTGTAAACCGTACAGTGACAATCCCAGGAGTCACGGACACCTTAGGAAATAGAATAATTGTCTGCGACATTATTGCGAAGCTCCCGGCGTGGCTTGAAGGCAGGAACTTTTGGTCCAGTGGGTGGTTGGTGCAGATTGACACAGGCATCAACCGTGAATGCAAGTATAATAAAAAAGAAAAGTATCCATCTATTTATTATGTAAATGACACTCAGCAAAGAGAGAGAGAAACCAGGACTCGCACAGCTGGACATAATTTACAGGTTATTACTGGCGGTAGATCAGCCAAACGTCTTAGCTTTGTCCAAAGGAACTATTGTGAAATGCGCCTTCAGTTAAATAAAGAACGTTTATGAAGCGGGTGAAGTGTAAGCATTAATTCAGCCCCTGACTGACCCAGTTAAAGATGCCTCCACACTACTGCAACTTTCTTCCTTGACCTACAGGCCAAAGACTCAAATAGACGTGGGCTGTTTTGTCCCAGAAGATCAATTTCAAAAGGGTCCATATGTTTTGGGCAGACAAGGCAGCTGGTCTCTTCCTCTGCTGCTCAAATCAGGCGGAGGGCTCAGTTCTTTACTGCAGAGTAAACCACGAGGCTGTGAAACAGCGAATATCCAACAATCAAACATCCATCTGAGCGTCTAACATCCAATGACGCCTGATTGCTGAAGGTCAGTTTAAGGCAAACCTTTTATTAGAAAAACAGCCCAAGGCCTGTGCGTCATTTATTGCTTATTTTCGTAAACTGTACCAAGGAAAATGAAAAGTATCAAGCTCATTAAATGTAATGGGAACAAAATGTGCCTTTCATTGTTGCTGCTTTAATGTGTCCCTGTGTACAAAAAATAATAATTTTCAGGTAGTTCTGACCTTTTAGTTGCATTACAGCATTTTTGAAAAGTACAAAGGGAACAAATTCGCCTAAAAATAAAAAGTGTTATGTCAGAAAAAACCTGCCGTTCACAGCCCAACACTTTAAAGAGGAACCAAGTCCCTCGCCGAGAGTCTCAGCATCAACAAGGGCGAGATGTGTTTTGGGACTCGAAGATGAAAAAGCACCAGAGTGAGATTCTAACACCATCACTGGCCTTGGAAGCAGAGCAGGGGATAAATAACAATAAACATTTAAATGTGAACCACATCATCCGGACAAACCTGCTCATGTTGAGTTATTGAGAAAATGTTGTCTTTTAAAATGACGAAATGAGCTTCACCCGCAGGAAAAAATAAGCAAACTAGCTGAAACGAGAACCAGCCCAGGACACAGCAGCGTCATCTCAGTCAGCGTCATCTAATTATTCCTTGACATCTCCAAGTACTTCTAAAATAAATGTAACATGGCCTCCAGCGTGTTTGGGTGCTCAAAGGTGTTTCCCAGCATCCTTTGTGCTTGTAGAGTTACCTCCAAAGACAACAGAGCGATGCAAGAACCGCAAAAGCACAACCAAAACTTAAAGACCATTTAAGTCTAAAGCTCAAACTTTGAAGGTGATGAATCGTCTTCACGAATCTCTGACAGAGACTCGGCAGGACTTCCTTTCCTCGAGGCTGCATTTCACGCAAACATACAGCAAAGTTGCAGAGACGAGAGACGAGTGAAATGAGTTCAAAGCCAACACGCATGAAGCAACTATGACAACAAGGCTGCTTTGTAATTTGCTCTACTGCCTCGAAAGAAAACTGTTCTGTCTCTCTTCATTGTGAAGCCATTGCCAGAAGGTGAAGATCTGGATTGTGTTGAAGTGGCAGTGGGTGGGAAAGTATAGAGGACTAGAATGAAAGCCTGTTGAGGTAATTGGTCCTTCATTGGCAACGATCCGTGGCCTCGGCTGCCAGGGAGGGGCCTCATTTTCACTATGGGGTCGGTTACCGCTCCCCTCTACAATCAGGTAATGTTTCATATAATCTGGACCTCCTGTCTTAGCCGGACTCATTATGTTATGCAAAGTCCTTGTGCTTTTGATTACAGGTAACGTTTTCTATGCAGAACTGACGAAACGCTTCCTCAAGCCAAGAACTTCTTCAGGACTGACAGAAACGCTGCCTAATGTTTCCTGGTTCTGTCTTGGCAGCTGCTGTTTTTTAGTCTATTGTTTCTTTTTATTACCAGGTATTTATATTTGCCATATTCTTCACTTTTGAAGTGGCGCCGTTACTGCGAGTAGGACCCAGTTCTGTTGGTTTTGACCTGGTAGCCACGCATCCATCCTCCAGCTCTGTTTAGACGAGGCTGCTGCAAATCCACTGCCCACTGTTTAAGACAATGCACTGAGGTGAATAACATCCTCACTAAGCAGCACCTAGTCCACATACAGTACATTATTTATTCATCAGCCGTATCTGATACAGTTCTATTCAGGGTTCGTATGTTATCTGAGTCCTGGGGCTTCGTGTTTGCTTCCAGTGAGCAGGTCTGCATCTGTTTTTCTCTGGAAGCTCCTAGTATGTATGTATGAAGGTATACAGCAGCATCATGAGAGGTTGAGGTTCTCCAAGCAGGGGTCAAAGGTCAGATGTGGCAGCCTGTTTACTGCAGGGGCTTCGTTGGTCATTGAGGTTTGTGCACCTCCTTCATGTTTTTTACGTTCCTCTCCGGTGACCTTCTGCTTGCCTTTAATAACTGGGGTTGGCTCAGAAAGCTGCTCATTCAACCCGTCTGCACATCCCTTTAGCTTTTATAGTATCACTCAAATCCCAGCCTTGGTGAATGAGTAATGCCAATTACAGTAGTTACAGCTGCTCCCAAGCCTTTCAAACACAGACATTTCATTCCAGAGGACAAAGTCAAATCAATACAGTAAAGGAATCTGCTTTTGGCTTGACAATACTTTACTATTGTATCAGCACAGCAAGAAATTAGTCACATGGACACAGCGTCCTTCTTGCGGTACCCTACATTTTACACATACTTCACAAATTGCACAGGTTTGGGGTAGAAAAGCTTCCCCGCTGCCCGACTCCCACGTGAGCCAAGCTCTTATGCAGAAAGCAGAAAATAATAATAATCTGCTCACTTTTTGTGAGTGATGTGGGAAAAACCGTGTCTTTCTCATCTGCCATTCAAACCCACGCATCATATCTGTGCATCTGCTTTTACATAAATAAAGAAGAAAACCAAATTACAAAAATAGCTGGAGGATATTCGTCAAGGTTGGAGGCTGCTGAATCTGAGCCAGTGACGGTGACTTTCTTGTATAATTGAAGACAGCAAAGAGAAACAAAGGCTCGGCCTCCAGAGGCGTTGGCAGGTGCCATTTGTAGTTTTTTGTGATGTTTTTATTCCAACCAGCTGTAATAAATTAAATAATACGCCATGTTCCCGCATTAATTTTTCAGGTTAAGTGAGAGGCAGTCACTCAGCGCTGAGTATTTACTTACAAGCCCCCTGTCTCTCCACTCGAGCAGCGACGCTCACCTCTGTGAAACAAGCCTTCGCTATTCATAATTCACTCCTCGCTGACAGACACAGTGTCACGTTGATGACTTACACTTTACACGTTTTCCCCTCTTAATTGAAAACGTTGCACTTCCCAGTCTCTTGACAATACAACAGAGGTTTTCACCGCCATCGCCAAGTTACACGACTGTCTCTGCTCCAGAGCACAGGAGATGCTCTCTCTCGCAGCTCACGTTTTGCCCTGTATTTCCTGTGGCGTGCTAATTGTGACGGATGTGCCACGGCTGCTTCTCTAATGACAGCAGCTTGCTGAGCAGTAAAAAATGACTGACGCAGAACACGGAACAGCTTTGACTCCTGCCCCGTCGCTCATCTGGATGTGAAAGCAGGACATACCTTGATATTTGAGTTGCCGCGTGTCCTCGCAGCGCTGCTGTAGCGTGGAACTTCCCAAAAGCTGTATTTTTAGTTTTTCTGAACTTCAGGCAAACACCGATCATAAACTTCAACCTGGCACGCGTCCGTAGCTGCAGCACTCTTCCAAAAAACTTTAATCCAAGTAAGCAGGTTGAAGTTTCGGAAGAACAACACCCGGTGGGGTTACACAAAATAGAAGCGTTGAAATCCGCTCTCTCCAAGTGATGAGTCTGCAACACTGGCAACGCCCCACATTTCACACGTTAGCTAATGCTGCTATATCTGGGTCCATATGGATCCAGCAGCCCGCTGGTTTACATTGCAGCCATCTCATCAGAGGCTGATTTGCACCAGACGTGCAAGGTGAACGCAATTATGTGTAATCAGCAACCAGCAGGTAAGAGGAAATTAGCTAAAGGCTGCGGGTGTGATCGTTTCAGCCCTGTACACTCTTGTACAACTGCGATGACAAATGTGTTTTCGTAGGGAGCGTAATTGCAACTAGATGACATTTTTTATTACTGTAATGAGAATATGTTAACAATTAATTTCAATGGCAAGTCCAAAATATGTTGATACTGTGCATAAAGTTCCAGTACGGCGTTGTCGTGTGTGCTTCTCACATTTACTTTATCTTTACAAACACCCTCTTCCTGATTGTTATCTAAGCCCAACCACAGGGGCTGGAGTTCCTCATTTACCCTTTGCATTTAATCTCAGTGCTTCAGATGTGATGTGAGACTTAATGGTAGATTGATTGTTTTACCATATTGTGGCTTAAACATGACAAGAAGCCGTGCTGTTGGCCTTTACGCTCCATCTACGGCCGAGTTCAAACAGTCTCGTTTGTCCTTCATCTCGTTAAATACTGTTTGTGATGATGCTGCTGTTGTCAGATCAAAACTCGCGCGTGTTTATCGGCGGCTGTCGTCTGCATTTCACAGTATGGGAAGACTGAACACAGATGAGACCAGCAGGAGGCACAGAGGTTAAAAGGAGGGATGAGGATGTGACCGATTCGCTGCCGTTTATTGAGAAGCTTTTGTCAGAGCCAAACTGGAAGCGAAATATGAAAATATGCTGCTCATCAAAGCTGATCTCTGACAACAACAAAGAAGAGGACACATGCCCATTTGTCCAGAACAAATAACTACAGCAAGGGCAAAGAAAGCAATGAGGCGTGAAAGTCAGTACTTCAGGAGGAGGGGAGTCATTCAGGTTCCTGGGCTCCACCATCTCCCAGGACCCGTAACCTCCACCGCTCCTATGTCACCAACCCGCCTCAGGAGCTGCTGGTACCGTCCCGCTCTGCCATCATCCAATCTCTCTGCACCTCGACTGTGTGGTTTAACTCGTCAGCCAAATCAGGCATAAGGAGAAGAGAACATGACGTGCACATGTCCAGAGTGAAGAGGAGGCGTTGAGGATCACTCTGGACCCCACGCAGCACCCTCTTTGAACTCTCACCCTCCGGCCGGCGCTACAGAGCGGTAAGCGCCAGGACATCCAGAGACAATAACACTTTCTTCCCTCAGGCTGTTCGTCTGCTCAACACTGTTCACCGCCAATATCTCTGCACAAGTGCAAGATATATATATATATGAGTGTTGCTACATTTCTGCAGCATTTGAACAGCACAACAGCAACAACAGTGTAATGAAACAAAATGCATATAGAGAAAAGATGCACCTCGATCCTGTAGGATCGGCCTGTAATCGCTTCCAGGTTCAACATTCATGAAACCGATTTAACACATAAGTGACAGCAAGTGTGTGAAGCAGGATTCAACTGATTAATGAGGCGCGTTAAGGCCGGAGTCTGAAAGTGACACGAATCTATGTATAAATACACGTCCATGAATGCAGCTCACTAAGAAAACGGAGGTAGCAGCTTTCGTTGTACATGAGGGGTCCAGGTCCCAGCTGACAGCCTGGCCACCGACAGGCTACAGCACGACGCGCTAACAAGAGCACAGTAGCGGCACTTCATGAATCAGGAGAGAAATGACGTCCAAGCCCTTCATTGTATCACAGCTGTAGACGCCATCCAGAAAATCGCAAATCGCGTCTTACTTTTGGAAGCACTCATTTATTTTGATCGCCTTATTTTTTATTTGAGCACTGAGCTAAATCTTTGATCGCTTTCCCCATGTTGGATGATAACGGAGGTATCAGTGAAGGTTTACAGCCACGTCTGATAAATTTTTGATAATGCTTTAAATAGATACAGATGTGTGTGCGCCAGATGTTGCTCGGTTGGAGTCAGGCAGTCATTAGTTGAAGGATTGGCGCTTTGATCGCATCGATTTATGCCAGTTAATGTGAGCTGTCAGACAGCAAGTGCTGTTTCACAACCATATCAAATGGCTCCTCAGTCACATTCAGGCAAATTAAGAACAAATCATAAAAGTTCAACTCATGACAGGGGCTTGTGTTTGAAGAGAGATCTTTAAACTCCATTTAGCTGAAGCCACACGCGTGAAGCTATGGCAGGTCAGAGTTTGAATCCCGTCAAACACCACGAGGGCTAATGGACAGTAAAAATGTGGACTTCTGTTGAAGAGCGACAGGGTGCAGGTGCAGACGATGAGCCAGCAGTCGCCACTGGCTAAAGTACAACAGGGGTAACAGGTGAAGCAGGAAACGTCCACTAACTGAGTCATTAAAGCCCGACGAGCCTCTGTGGGCTGATGCGAGAGCCCACAGAGCTGAGGCAGACGTCTGTGGTGACTAATGCTTCAGACACTGCTCGGTAAATCTCCTGGGCAGAAGTGTGTCACCTGATCTAAAAGGCCTCTGGGGGCGCGAGCTGGACACTCCCCCCTCAGTAATATGGAAACTGTATGATTGTATCGTTAACCTCTGTGTGAGATCCACCGCAGCTTATGTTAAAGTAGCCCAGGGCAGCAGAGACACGTTATTCTATGCCCTGGAAAATTATCTGCTGTATTTTATTTACATTTAATTTTCTACTGATTAGTCAAGTATCCAACAACACGTCTCCTACAGCGAGTTACATACACACTCAGCATCCGTGATGATTAGTATATTATTATTTGCTTTATGTACCGTCATTCAGCAAACTTCACGTCTACGCATAGTTACCACTTCTCGATCTCTACTAGCAGGTTTTCAATAGCATTTTAATTATTAGCTCCCGGATGTCACACAGCGTTCTACAGCTAAATCGGGACTAAACACATTTTAGGTTTTGAGGTTTGCTCTGATTTTTTTATATTTAATAATTCATGCAACATGGCCCTGTGAGAGTGGGAGCGGCTCCTGTCACCTCACACTGCAATAACAGCTTGTCACTGAATACGCTGCTGAAGGAACAACGCAAAGTTGGTAGGCAGTGGAAAAATATTCACCTCTGTGGCCTGAGCAGAGAAAGAAACAAATCTGAACACAGTCAAACGTAAACTTTTTTACTATTCACTCCTCCTTCGTGGGAAAGAAGAGGCGCGTGATAAGCACCTGCGAGGAAAAGCCTGTAGATGTAGATGACTTTCGTTCTTACTGACGTTTTCTTGGAGCACGAAGCGTAACACAGCTGTGTATTTTCTGTTTCAAGCCTCAAGAGTCAATTCACTCCCAGTGTCAACTGCTGGTACCAACAAAACTGCATGAACATCTTTCTGGGCCGCGCAGGAACAGGAGCAGTAATGATTTTCTGACCTTTCCAAGCACACATGTTGTTGACAACACATAACTACAAAGCTTTTCAGAATGGGTTCAGGTTCTCTGCACCGCGCGACACATAAAACTGATAAGAGGAGAAACACAAACAGAAATTTATTTACATGAAAATGTCATGAAATTCAATTAACTACAAAGCTTAAAGTTCAGGTTCTGCAAACCCAGGGTTCAGGTTTTTGCTTTTACATCGAGCTGTGGAAAATACCTTCTTTAGGCACCGGGGCACATTTCCTGCACACACAAAGCCTCAATGTTTATGGATGACACAATCTCAGCATGATTGATCCATAGGAAAGGAAAGAGGAGAGGATTTCGAAAACCTCAGTTAGCTGTGAGTGGAGCAGGAGGGCGACTCTACAAGGAGAATTGCATTCGCATCAGGCTAATGCGTCTTACAATAGGTCACAAATGAAGGAGAAGGGGGAGGAGGGAGGTGGCGCCCCGATGCCACTGATTGGCCTCAGTCGCCGTGAGTGATTGGAAGAAAGGATGACGAAGGTCCTCTCCTCTCCTCTTCCTTGTTTGGATTCATTTATTTGTGTCAGGGACATTCTGAGCACTTAGTGTGTGCATATGCAGGCGCACAAAGAAAGTAATTTAGCTTTCATTTTGTTGTATTAATGCAGCCAGAACACAGCGAGCTGTAACTGCTGAGAGGAGCAGTACAGATGACAGGAGAAGGAGAGTTTACCCAGCACGGCGACCTTAATAACCCCGAGACGTGTGCCACACTAGTATTATGTTCGAACTGCCCTGTAAAGATTTGCCTGATTTAGTACGAGGTGGTCGCATGTTTGAAAGGACTTTACACCAAATATCGAGGGCAGAGTAGAGTTAGTGCAGGAATCGACCTTGATGCCATCCGCGGAGCAGAAAACACTCCCAGTCACTCTGCAGCTAATGAGTGTGTGCGATGCTCAGCTTTGTCTTCCTAACAATGACTGAGATATGACTCGTTAGTTCCTCCCGGGTACTTGCGTGTCAGCTCTGCGGGGATGTTACCGTAGCGAGTAACGAAACGCAGTTACCAGGTCAGAAGTCGTGACGCGTTTTAAAAACATCACATTTTCCAGTTGAAATGCAAATGTGACTTTATTTGGAGAACATTTGAATATTTGTACTTTGCAAACAGCCGTCGCACAAACCCACAAGGATTTCATTCATCTATCAGCCTTTAATTTAAAACTGGGGCTTGGGCAGCCACACATCCAGTCGCTGTAGTTAATGAGTTTGTCCAGTAATTATCCCCTCGATTCCATTCAAACAACCATAGAATGGATGAATTATGATATATTACAGTGTTTTTCAAGTCGTCACTAATGACCACATTTCTTCTTTCTCTCTTACCCGTCTACTGTGACTGCTTGTAGAGGGAAGGAGACGACGCTCACGTGGCATCGGTTGTCTTCGGGTCGTCTGTCTCTCAGTGGTTTGCTAAAATGATGTTCAAAACAAACAACAGCTCACTTGATACTGTTTTGTGTTCTGCAATGAGATGCATCCAGTAGCAAGACCTCAGAACACAAAAACAATATGAATTCAAAGAGCGAGTCTGTAAGAGACGTGAGTGCTGAGTTGCTGTCCTTTAATTCTGAAGCACTGAGGAAAAATGAATGAGAGTAAGTCAAACAGTGAGCAGGGCCAAGAGTCTCTCTACCGACTGAAGGAGTCACATGACTGGAGGATCTTCTTTTATCTTAATGTAGCTGCTGAGGTGGAAATTTCTGCTACGAGCAAGTGGCTTCGCTGCGTTTCCTTTCAACAGTACAGTCAAACCTACAACTGGGCCTCGCAGATATATTTCCATGGGTGCACAATAAGCATATCTGGAGCTCGATGAATAAAACATAGAACAGTGAGTGACAGAGCGAGGAGAACGTGAGGCACAATGTACATTTCTGCACAGGCACTTATCCGTCTGCTGTCACATCATCGAGTAAGATGAAGAGCAACAGTAGTTAGACGTTCACTTCATGGATTAAATATTAAAATAGTTGTTGAAATACTCCACCTCCCATGAATTCTAGTTCCAGTGTTGCCTATTTAACCAGAACCTGAGGCTCTGTCCAGCAACTTGGGGACGTCGCCTCACTCAGGTGTTTGTGATCTGCGTGATTGGATGTGAGTCGTCCAATCAGCAATAAGTTGCTTACCTGCCCCAAGGGGTCATGGCACACAAAGGACCTTATTCTAGTTTATTGTGGGTAAACTGTTGTTTCACCATTTCACACTGACCCCAGGTTTCAAACCTTCCACTAGGGATCAGATAGTGGAGCAATTTGTCCACTGATCAGACGCCTGTCGGTTTGATTTCCAGCTTCTTTTATCCACACATTGAACCGTCATCGACAAAAACACTGAACCCCCAGTCGCTCCCAGCAGAGAGGCCAGCAATTGTAAAACACTTTGTTCACTAAAGCACTCAGGTACATCTCAGTTTCTTTTTCCTTACGTCTCCAAAACGGTCATTCAGGAGAAACAGAAGAGCACTAGACAAGAGATTTTTTTCCTCTGCTTCCAGGGGTGTTTGGTTTGAAATCCTTCTGTTGTTCCACATTTCTTTTGAGCTAGGGTTAGGGAAAAAGCTCAAACTTCAATCAGCTCAAAAAATGAATGTGATTTTCTTTTCAAGAGACAAAAGAAGGACAGTTGAGAGCATCTGCCTCCGGGTTGTACCTTCTGTCCTGTCTGGTGCTTTACTCACCTGACAAGCAGCCAATCAGAAACAGTTTTTCCTATGGCTGAAGAGTCTGTGGAGGGAATGGAAGGAAATTGTTTATAGTGGTGACACGTGGTCTGCTTCTACAGCATCACACCTGCTTCTGCTTCATTAACACTTTCGTACATAAAGACTGAAAATAGACAAGAACACATGGTGTCAATATAAAACCTTAATACTGGTGTCACTGAGAATTAATGTCACCCTGTTAAGAAAGTTCAAAGCTGATATTTCTGTCCTGTGTTTGCAGAATTTTTGTCCATGATTTTTGGTTCATTATCAACAAATGGCTGCGTTGAGCAACGCTCACAGGAAACTGTTGTAGTTCATTAGCAAGGTTGAGACCAAACCTTTCGCAGGTGTTGCAGTTGGAGGACTTGTTGCTAAACCTGCTCACAAACAAGTGAAAATGATTTATAGCCCTGAGTTTTATCGTTCGCCCTTTGTGCCTTTGTTCATACAGACCAAACAACAAAGCACAAGTGTCTTTTTTGTTTGCATGACATTTACAAAACCTTTATGAAAATTAACCCGGTTCCACGTTGATCATTTCCCAGATGAATCTGATGATTGCCTCATCAAGCTGAACACTGCAGCGATAAGCTAGTGTATAGTCAGAGTGACGGCTTTGTCATTTTCTGCTCTAAAATAGGTACCGCATTATGCAAATGGGAGGAGGAGGACATCATACATTTTTCCCTAAAACAACCTCGGGGGTTGTTTTACAAGGGGCTGCAAAGTGAGAACGCTGTCGCCGTGCTGGAGCGTGTGCTCCCCTGCTAGCTGTGCATTATCCATTCAGCCACTGGATTAATGGAGCAATTGATCAACGGCAGACTTGTGTATCCCAGAGAACAGCTGATCACTCACCTACAGCGGGGCCAGACACAGGAGCACCAATCAGCACTGAACAGTCAGAATGATTACAGACGTGTGGCCGCCGCCCCTCGACAGCCTGACACTGATAGGGGAATAGGTGTGGCAGGTAGCAGGAAAGGCTGAGCACAGGTTCAACAAGGCAGAAACCTAGCACGAGAGAAAGCACAGGTGTAGAGCTCAATCACAGAGCCAAGGGAGACAAATGCTCCACGGTGCAGTCAATGTAATGACGTACACTTGAAGAGGCATCGCAGCTGATCATATGGATTGAGATAAAGATAAAACAGTTTGCATCAATGGCTTCTGCTGTAATAGAGTGTGGCTACACACAGACTGTTTCCGCTTATTGGTATTCAATAGGCACATGTGTCCAACTACCTCTTTAACTGCAGCCTGCAATCAGCCCAATCGCCCAGATCTCACTGCGAATAGCAGAAAATTAAACGAGAGGAAAATGTCACGCGGATTACAGGATCGGTTCCCTTTCCCACAAACGACAACACATGAGAGCGCCCTCAAATAGTTTGCCCTGGTCCTCCTCAGCAAGACGAAGGGTGTGGCGCAGGTCCTATGGCATTGGACATTAAATATTATTCAATAAGGTCAGATCAATATAGTGTGCAAAGGAGTATTTACTGAGAGACTGCAGAGATTAGACCTCATTGATGAGTGTAGCGTTGGAACACAGGTCTAGAAGCTGCTGGAGGCAAAGTTCAGCCACAGGAGGGAAGACGGAGCTTTAAGGTGACACTGCATTAACGTGGTGATGCAGAGTTGCACTGAAAGACAAAATGAACATGTGGAGAAAAAAGGTTGTGACACGATCATTTACGAGGTAACAGAGTAGAAACAGAATGAACAGAGAACATTCTTATTGAAACTTCATCATAGTGAAACTTCATAACACAGCAACAGAAAGAAACAAAACGTAGCCAAAAAGTGTGTCACAAGCCCCTTTAGCCCCTTAGTAGCATGAGTCATGCATGTGATCCTGTAATTTTGGTTACAACACAGTGAAATACCCAGCATGCAACTGGCAGATTAACCCTGACTCCACGTCGCTGCTTGTAGAAAGGTACGTAAACTTAATGTTTTTGACCCCGAGTGAAAAGTTGCATTATAATGAATTTTTCAGTTGGCTGATCTAGAAACAAAGTTTTGGTGATCACTCAAAACCACCACATTCCTCTGACTCAGTTCTCTCTCACTGTGGAGTGTTGATGCTGCTTCCCGGGCATCACTTGTCTGTCATCAGAGCTGAATGTTGAGATGGAGAGCAGGAGGCCGCAGCCCTCACAACTCACTGCTATGATACAATGCAGCACTGCGTTCGCTGGAGCATTCAATCAATGCAGGAAAGCATCACTTCAAGCGGTTTATTTTATTCTGCTGTAAATTATGGCTTTCACACTGAGGCAGTGGAGCTGTGTGATAATGCAATGTAATGCAAGTAACACTGAAATGGAAGAAGAGAGTGGCTTCAGGTTGCAGCTAAATGGCCTTTAGTCTGGGTTAGCCATCGGCAGGAAAGCACCGCGATGAGCAGCTGCTGCTAAACAAAGAGAAATTTGGCCCAAGCATCTTCAAACCCAACATCGGCTGAACCGGTTGTTGTCAGTTGAGCCAGACGGAGGCAGATGATGTTTGAGGAGGTTTTAATGGAAATTTGCTGAGGGTTGTCGAGGGACAGGAGTTATCAGATGTGGCGTCTGCTGAGGGGCGACACAAGACGCCGAAATCCTCCACGTGTAGAAGCGTAGAAGATGGACGCTGAGCTTCGGTGTAATTATGATTAATTAAGCCTTTTAGCTTCTGTTTTGGTTTTGTATGCTGCAGTTGTGTTGCAAACCAATATAAATTTAAAAAGTTAAATGTAATGCTTTGACATGACTTTGATAGTTTGTGTGAAAGAATCGTTCTACGCACTTATGAAATCTAAAACTTAAACCCTCCGCCGTCATTTGTTGAATATATTCTAACACCTAAGTAACAGTGACATTATCCAGACAACTCGGCAAAGGTCACATGTGTGACTAAACAGGAACAAAGTGTTGGAAGCAACTGATTTAGCGGAGGATAAACTGTTGAGAGATGAGGGCTGACTTGCTCAGGTATCGATTACCTGGTTAGAGCCGTGTTAGCTGCAGCCAGTAGAACCTGATTAGACGCGCTGAGCCTGACTCGCTGTGTTTGTGGTACCTGAAGAACAGAAACAGTCTGACCTGATGAGTGTGCTTTCTGCGACATGCTCCTGTTCTGCTGCTCATATAACATAACCCCCCCCCACACACACCCACCCTCCCGCCTCCTGCCATTACATCCCATCCCAGCCTCGACAGATACCCTCTGCTCTGCTCACTGCACCGACCCAGCCCTTCAGTGGACTGTGCCATTTGATCCATGCAGAAGATGATTCACGCTCTGCGATCTGGGGAGTAAGGGCGGCAGAGGAATACGTCTCTCTCTCTCTCTCCCCCTCTTCACATCCATAATTCAGCATTTGCGCCTTCCTCCTCCTCCTCCTCTCTTTTTTTCCCCTCCTGTCTTCTTCCTCCCACTGCCTTCCTTTGCTGCCGCTGCTGCTCACCATCGTGTGCACTCCAGCACAGCCTCCACAACCTGAGGTATCAGTCGCCTGAAAAGCGCCCGTCTGGAACTCAACGTCACGCTGCACAGGTAAGGGAAGCTGAAACAAAGTGCTACTCTACCTTCATGTTCTCCAGCTTTTGGCGTGTGAAATGTGTGCTGACTGTGTGCATCTTTAAAAGTCTAGCAGCTGATTCGCTTCCTAACTTACTGCATAATTTACCTTTTTTTTTTGAGCAAAGATTCTGCAACTGTTGCTATGGCGGCTTAGCATCTTACCACGTCGGGGGGTACATTAGAAACTGCCGGAGCATTGGTTGTTGGCATGTAATAAAGTTTAATGTCCCCACAAGCCAGTGATCCAGTCATCCCCATCGCACACACAACCACCTCCTCTACGTCTACACAGCAACGCTGAAGCTTATAATGCGAGTTCAGTCACTGGACTCTTGGTGGAGCTCAAAGTAAACTGGACTGTGTTGCGTTGCCAAACGACACTAACAGGATGAAATCCCATCATTTGATGATTTGTAGGGAGTATGAGGTTTGCGAGTGTGCTTTGATTTTTGAGAGATACACTCAGGATCCAAGGATGCGTCATTTATAACTATTTGTACATGTTGTATTTGAAGAAAGCGTCTAGTGTCCTGCTTTTGACATAAATGTAAACTGGCAAATGCCTCTTCCCTTATTATTTATTGCCCTGCGTCTAACTGCAGGATGTTTGAGGACTTGTAATTAGCACGTGACAAATCTGGAGGGATTGTGGTGCTACACTGCAGAGCAGGTCTTTACACCAGGCTGAAAACAGCACAGCATCTCATCTAGGAAGGAATCTCGGTGCCTGCCTCTCCCTCTGCTCCTTTCACAGACACCCACATGCACACACGTAGCAATATGTGGCCAGAGATTGACGGGCGACCCCTGCCTGAGGGAAGCGAGCTGATTTGATTTGATAGGACTGTAGCGTACAGTTCCTCTAAGTTGATTTCGTGTTGACTCCCTGTTATAAAATGCGGAGGTGCAGAACAGGCTGACGGGGGGAGCGGAAAGGAAAAGAAGGGAGAGAGACAGGAATGTGTGGCATCTCGTTGAGCACTGATGCCCAAGTCTGACGCACAATTGTCAGCGCAGCTGGATTTCAAAGAAGCTGGGACACAGTCGAGCTTTATCTGGAAGATGCAACTCAAACAGGGATGTTTACTCGGTTAAGCCAGGTTGAACCACTCTCACATCCTACCTGATTGTACATTTCTCATATTAGATTTACACGAGCAAACCTTTTCGTTTTCGTTGCTCAGGTGACATGTGGGCCTCTCGCTGTAGCGCATCTACATCGTCTTGTTGAAAGATAATAATAACAACACACAAGTAGCACAGTAGAAAACAAAGGTGCTAAGTATAAAAAAAACGACATCTGAACAAGATAAAATTATTTATCTTAACTAACTATTCAACTCATGATTACATTACATTAAAAGATGTTTTAAATTGAATTGTTTTGTCATCCTTTAAAAACTAAAGATATGGAGACATCCTGGAGATGCTGTGGCCTAATATTGACAGTGACAGTTCATTAATGGGAGGATACATACTGGTTGTTTTCCAAGTGAGGCCAGGTTGTGTTGTTGCTACTAAGGAGAGAGCTAACAGCTAATGGTGGCTTTGTGCAGGAGGTGGGTTCAAAAGTCTCGCAGGAGTAAACGTTTGTTGATTGACCAATAGCAGGCTGCGGTGTTTTACTTCATCTGGATTCGTTATGGACGTACCTCCTTCCTGTGCAAATCCCTTCTACCATCCTTTCGCAGACGTTTTCACCTGCGTTCAGTAGATTTGTACGGATCCCCTCTGGAAGGCTAACACGTGTTTTTCCATGCAGAATACACACGTTGCACTGAGCTTAATCAGATGTTGACATATTATAAAGTCTTGACTGGCCACAAGCGTATCTGGGCCACAAGAGGTTCAGGAAACGTTATTATGTGAATGAAATCACGAAACACAGAAGCCGAGGCATAATTCATTAATAATAAACATAATGCGGCTCTTGTTTCAATAGGGCTATTAACGCCGGCCGGTCTGCATCTGGGTCCCACAGTTAACAGGATTTCATTGTTGCATTTTCCATATAGCTGCTGATTAAAACTGCCTGCAGCAGATATGTGTGATTACCCAGCTGCCACCTGACACTACAATACAATAAGCATAATGGTGGCAAGCATGAAAGTTTAAAGGAGACCAGAATGAAACATTCATATTGTGAAAACTCAGAACAATAATGACATTCATTAAAGTTTGTTACGCTTTATCTTTCATAGTTAGACACACAATGATCAGACATTTTATCTTCGCTCTGGCTTCCTCCTCTCACTTCAGTCGCAGCACAATAGACTTCTTTCACATCGGAAATCTGCCAAAATGTCTTTTCATACACGTCAGACTGGATTCAGAGGAGACTCAAACCTCTGTTCTGAAGCCTGTCTGACATCTGCTTGACTCACCTTATCCTGAGTTTTAGAATAATGTACCAAAGCATCAATGGGACAATTCCCACAGTTTCTCTGTTCATGCTCAAGCCAAACAGATCACAGATCGTAGACCTATAAGGTCATTCAGAGACCTTAATAAGAAACCTACAGCGTAAACTTGGTCTGGAGGGAATGATGTTATTCCAGGAGCTGGTCCTAATGTTTTTATGTCTAGTGTGTAGGCTGTATGCGGGTTTTCCGTGTCTTTTATCCTTGTTGAGACTAGGTCATGTGACTAGGTCACTTTGTGGGTCATACAGATGCAGAGGGAAACTAACATGTAAAGCACCATGTGACCCAAACCACAACTAATGCAGAACATTTGGGAAACTGTATCTTAAAACTTGAACAATTAAAAAAGAAAAGTTAGGAAAGTGCGCAGCCCAATGTTGTTTTCCTCCTTTGAGGTTCTGTTCGTTTTAAGAGCAGATTTTAAAGAAATGGCTCCCCAGGGATCAGTGTGGCACCGGAGGCTCCACGCGTGTCTGGGGAAGAGCCCTTTAAAACATTACTTTGATGCCAGTTTTTCATCATTAGTCAGCAGGAAGTGAAACGCCGTGTGTGAGTGAGGGGGCGTCACAAAGCAACAGCAGCCCCAGACAGAAACCGAGTGGCTGTCTGAACTGTAAACACCTTCAGCAGCTGAGCCTCAGTCAGTCTGTTTGCCTAAATTTCAGAGGTTCTAATCATCTGCCTAACAATGAGCCCTGGGGGGGTGTTACTCAGCTAAAGCATATAGAAAGTTGTAACCTGCTCGCTGCGATATCGCTGATCTCTGTTTCCAAACAGCCCTGTGGTGGTGCTGTTTTCCCACACACGAGCTGAGAGATTCTTCAAAACAAATCTCCTCTGAGCTGCTGGGGATGAATGCAAAGCCAAAAAGGGAGCGATATATCTATACATGCACAGAGACGGAGGGAGGGGAGAGGCTACCGCTGCCGTCTCAAGTGTGTTGACACAATAGGCAGCAAATCTTTTGATCTCACTCTGTTTATTTCATTAACATTTCATTAAAACCATTTAAACATTGACAGATCGGGCTCATCCATAAACACAACACAAAGTTGTCTCGCGTTTCAACAGTATGAAAGCGACTGCTGCAGTCGGCCATGGGGATTCCACTCAAACTGACAGGTCTAACATCAGCTGCTTAAGATGTAAAACAGTCCAAGGGCACCGTAGAGCACCTTCACAGATCTGTCCTGGTGTGTTAATGCAAAGAAAACAGGCTGATTTGGCAAAAAGGTTTATATTTTGAGACAGATGGAGTCTGGAAGTGGAACTGGTCACAACATCTGGATGACTGGATCAATCTACAGGGTAGTAATGGTGGCCAAGTGGAGTAGAAGGTACTGAATCACCCTCACGGTTTGAAATCTAACTGATTATTTCTAGTGCAGCGTCTTTCACTACATATGAAATTGAAATAATACGGTAACACACTATAATGAAAACCAGCATTTTCAAACAAACAACCACAAGCTGTAAATGTTTTACAAAGATATCAGTATCATCGCATGCAGATTTAATGGGCCCACGCTACCGTGGTTCCTGTGATATAAATGCTCCTGGTAAAACCACTCACTAAAGAGCGCCAGCATATAGTGCATTTATTTTTAAACACCGCGGAAGGCAAGCATTCAGTACTTAACCCCGTCTAAGCAACAGAAAGCTGCCATGATCGGCCTTGACAGCGTACGGTGATTTCACGTACACCACTGACATCTCAAATGCTGCACTGGCGAGATAAAGTCTCCATTTAAATTGCCTCCGATGCTAAATTAGCTCTGAATGAAATAACTACTTCCACGATTTCTGTTCTCCACGCGAGGAAAGTCGTTATCCAGTATCAGCACAGTGTGTCAGCAATACTGCCAGCAGTAGCAAATGCAGCAGTTTGTTAGGAGGTGAGGGACTTTTGACAGCAGATGGCTTGTCAGGTATCAGTCTCCTTTTTTACAGATTAAAAGGACCCAGAGGGGCTTTTCCAGACCTCCTTCCTGCATCAGAAATATGGCAGCAAACAACAAACGGTAGCAACAGTACGAGTGTGACCTAATTTTATCGTAATCTGGCCTGCTCCGAGCCAGTTCCTGAAAGGCACCGTGGAAGAAGTGCAGGAAATTGAAAGGGCGCCATGCAAAGATGTCTTGAAGCACTACTCTCCCAGCACAGTGTCACTTGTATCCAAGGCGATTTTACTTGTGCAATGATGCCGTTGGATCGATTGGAGTCTCTAAGCCGGTGGAGTGGCCTGTTCCATTTCACGATATTGACGTGAAACAAATCACTGAGACATACAGAAAAACGGAAAATGCAACTGTCTTCTTACTGGAGCTGAACGATTTGCTTGTTCCAAGGTTTTAGTTTCATAGTGTGACGCAAATATACATTTACTACATACACAACTATCCTGAAGTAGAGCATTAAAAGATCTGCCAGTGGCAGTGTCATACCATTATTAGGCTACTGTGAAAACCCTGTTTTCCTGACTGTTACATGGACGCTTATTTCATTAATTTTTATTTTCGACACACTACTGACGTAACTTTGCAGGACTGCTGCTTCAAATCAGCCAAAATGGCCTCGAGTTTGTTGAGGGGGGCGCATATTCACCGCCAGTGTGGAGGTGCAGTCTTTAGCCATGACCTATTCTTTGTGGCCAATGGGAAAGAGAAGTATGCCAGCATGATTAATGGTCATGATTACCTACTCAGAAAATGTGGTTTTCTGGCCCAGCAGCTTCACTTTTATGACTTAAACCTGGGGCAAGATGCTTCATCACGAAAGCAAAGCTGCAGACAGAAGCACAGAGACGTGTGGTAATGACCGAACGTATCACTGATGGAGTGTTTACCATCAGCTGTTTGGATAGGAAGGCAAAGCCTCCCGTGGACTATTATGTGGACATCTGTGGTGACTTTAACATCAATATTGGCCCGTGGAGTTCGTACTCAGCACTGAACTGATGCTAAACTTCAATTCAGCTGTGCGCTCGTGGGTGTATATGAGAACCAACGAACTAATTAAATTACAGATTGTTGTGAGCAGCACAACAAGAGCCGGCGAATGCTCGGGGGTTAAAACACTTCAGAAGTCTCTACCAATACCTGATGTGAATCTAGATCGTCGACTTCGTGTCACAGAGAAGCTGCAGCAGACCAAATAATCCTGAAGAAGCTCCAGGGTCCTGTTGACCTAATCAGCAGACTGATGCTGAGCTTTACTCAACCCATCACATGTGCGCATGCAAGACTAAGCCGGTGCATCTTCAGGAGCGTGCGTGTCTGTTGGTGCTTGCTGTTGCAGATCCCGGAGGACTCTTCCTAATCATTAACCTAAAGTTAATTTCTGTCACACCCGCTGCAGCTGTCCTCATTGAGACCCACATTGCTCCACCTCTACCAAATGACTCTATCTTGCCAGTGAGCCTCAAAGGTTAGCCCTTTTAAAGGTTACCGCTCACTGTGACATTTTCCCTGATGACTTATTTGGCTCTTTGTTTTTGATAAATATCAACTAGCTTGTTGTTGCATCTTGGAATTACTGACTCATTAGGCTAAAGTAAGAGAATTTGTCTCGGATTAACGTGAACTGTTAATGAGGAAAACAAGACCTGTGATTTTAAAAAAGAGCATGTGTTTGATAAGGGCCTGGAGCCATCTATGACGTTTGACAACCCACTGCCAAGAATAAAAAAAAGTTCCACCAACATCAACAGCTTACAGTGCAGTTTCTGCAAAAGGCCAGCTGACACAAGTAGCAAAGTCACAATAATTAGAGCGGATGACAGAAGCATGTGACGAGGAAACAGATCCACCTAAATACTTCATACTCCAAATTTTCCATTCGGTATTTTTTTTGGCTTGGAAGCAACGAATCTCACACACACTATCATCTGTCAGTTACAAAAAATATGACAGCAGCTGCGGCACAGGCAGGCAGTTCTGAAAGCTCAGGGGAATCTCACTCACTGGTTAATGATAACATATCTACCAAACTCTGCAGATCTATTGTGGTCATTTTTACACAATGGGATAATAAAAGTTCCTTTGTTGCATCATTTCCACGTTTAAATATGTCAAATGCGATCATTACATCTGTCGAACCAGGACCAGGTTCTGGTTTGGTTTGGTTTTCAAGAGACATCTGAAATTAAGGATGTAAATAAACATGCATGTGCTTTTAAAATACATACTGTAGCTATAGTTTTGTAAGAGATGGTGAAAAGTAACACATTGTGTGTGTGCAGCATGGATCTCTGTTTATCAGAAGGCAGTAACAACATCAGAGTGAAGAGCCCCTGCTGTCGCCTGAGGTCAGCATATTGGCAGTGAGAACTAGATGAAGTAGAACAGTAGCATGTATTGTTGTCGCCTCACACAAAAGCAACATTTTCCTGTAAAACCGCTCATATGTTGATTTCCATTCAAAACCAGTACCAGACAGCAAAAAATTTTATAATAGCGCTCACAAGATGCTTTATGATTCCAGCAAATGGTCAGATGGATTATTTGTTAGAACGTCTTTGTAAAAATAAAGCAACAACAGCATGGTTCTTACAAGACGTCACACACCGTACACAGTACCCTATCTCCACCATCTCGCCCCTTCTGCAGCAAGAATCTGCCTTTTCTGCGAAGGCTCAGCAATTTTTCTAATGGCTGACAGCTCCTGTGTTGCTTTCAGGAGGCTGAGCGCAACAGCTCGGCTTCGACTTTATGTGCCACAGAGCCACTGGGGCAATGGAGTCTGTGTCCGCCATGCATGTGGTATGTAGCCCCATCAGACATGTTGTGGTCTCTCCGGCTTGCTGTGCCAGAGATTTACTGTGGCCTGCTGTTTTGTTGTTATTCTGCCTCTCTGTGTTTTGAACACACTCTTCCAATCGGGCCACAGCAGAAAGGCTCAGACAGTGGGATGTTTATACAAAAGATTGTAGACAAGGGGTTCCCAGCCTAAATCTGTGCAGTGGGGTAAGTGAATCATATGCTTCCATGCAAGTCCCCAAAGAGCCGACTGTAATGTGTAGCATAATGGTTTAGAAGAGCTCAGAAGTACATTGTATGTGCAACTTGCAATAAGCTGGGCAATGCTGGAAAAACAAGAGTGTAAACTCAGCAAACTCTGATTAATAAATATTATTGTGCTGGGGTTTTCTAATTCTCGAACCCACGCTGATCGATTCCGTGGGAGTTCCTCTGAGCCGCACTGGTGTTTTAATCAATGTTCTGGGAAAGTATTCATTTCTCATGAAGAAGATTACAACTGCAAAGCAGAACAGAGTAAGTAGAATCAAAGCTAGGCCCGGTTTCGTGTCCATAACAATCTCGGTTCATTTTCCACCCTTTGATCATTTGGAGCACTTTCCAATCAAGTTAAGCTCATACAGAGCTGCTTTTGCACTTTATTAGTAAAAGAGTACTGTAAGTACTGAGAAACGAGTACACTCACACTCACATCACCGCGATTACAGTAAGTGTAACTAATAGGATACTGGGTACAGCATTGTTAAAGCATTTTACTCACTGTGGCTGCAATGTGGCACATTGAAACAAGTTGTGTGCTAGTGAGCATATGTGATGGTGAGCATACTAAAATGTGGAGATGTTGTTTTAATGTACAAGATTTCCGGGTCCAGCTGTCCCACTGCGCTACACTACATGGACCATGAAGACAGAGTCTGTTGCACAGCCTCACCCTCAAGTCTCTCCCATCACAGAGTATGATCACGTCTGAGGAACGAAGGTTCATCTGGGGCTCCATGTGGGTTATGTAGTATGGATGAACATGTAAATATTTGACTACACCAGAAAGAATTTTATGGAGAGGTCAGTATTTTGTAACAGGATTACAAAAAACGTAATTTGCATGAGTAGTAGGTGAGTGATCAGGCATCCATACATGTATTTTCTATAGAATGGATCCTGCACAGGCTTTATGTCTTAATCCAGAGAGCATGTAGAACTTAAACATCAGAGCACTACACAGAAATACCCAATGGCTGCCGCTAATAGTAATTAATACCAATTGGAGGTATTCTATTAAAAGCAATCGGCAAGTCTGTCTGTCCCTGTGTCTCTATCCATGGTCCTGAAGCATCCGGCCCCAATCTGTCCCTCTGTCTCTATCCATGGTCCTGAAGCATCCGGTCCCAGGCAGTCCCTGTGTATCTATCCATGGTCCTGAAGCATCCAGCCCAATCGGTTCCATTGTCTTTATCCATGGTCCTGAAGCATCCAGCCCAATCGGTTCCATTGTCTCTATCCATGGTCCTGAAACATCGGCCCCAGTCTGTCCCTCTGTCTCTATCCATGGTCCTGAAACATCCCGCCCCAGTCTGTTCCATTGTCTCTATCCATGGTCCTGAAACACCCAGCCTCAGTCTGTTTTATGTCTCTATCCATGGTCCTGAAACATCCGGCCCCAGTCTGTCCCTCTGTCTCTATCCATGGTCTTTGTCCTTGTCAGGTATCGTGATCTGACGCTTTTGAGTTGACTGACTCTTATTGCTCCATTTGACAGGAATGTTACATGACAGTCAAACAAATCAGCAGCATTTTCTGCACACCAAGTGAATTAATAATAATAAATGAGAGTCAGTTACTGACATCCTTCCAATCTGAGGCATAGTGGGACGTGACTTCAGGGACTCTGGATGCACATGATATCTCCCAGACACAGTCTTTGTCAATTTGAATCATTTCCTAGCTCTGTGACTGCCCCCTCAAGTCTTTGAGCAGCCTAAATATTTCCCACTTTATTACTCATAAAGTACTACCAATTGTATTACTCATATCTGTGCAGATTGGATTACTGTAAAGCCCTTTTCACTGTTGATTTCCCAGGAGGCTGTAGAATGAACTTTAATGAATCTCCATTTTAACCAAAACCCTTGCTGAGAGCAGCCCTAATTTGACATGCCATGGGCGATAGATGAGTCAAAGGCCCAGACATCTCAAATGACTCAAGGTGGCACGGTTTGACCCGACTCAGTAATTTCTGATTAACTTCCATCAAGACAAAGTCTTTAATCAAAAACATTGCCAAGAAAGTCTTAAATATTTAAGAAAGTGAGCAAGGAAGTGCTTTACTAGAGACTTGCCAGGAAGCTTGCTTAGATTAAGACCTAAAATGATATTTAACTTTTAAGAGAGTGCAACAAAGAAAGTCATTAGTTAGCCACAACAATGTGTGAAGTAAGCAAGGTCATTAATGCAGTCCTTTCAAACAAAAGAGCATTTACTGAATGGACGGCGAACTAAGCCACAGGTGGCAACTTTGTACAATTTGTCCTACACCCACAAATTTTGTAGATTGATGTAAATGTCGCTGTGGTTGAAGTTTGTTCAAATAAGAGAAGACCACCCAGAGAAGCGGCCACTGTTGGTTCACGTAGCACTGACTTCATCCCTGCGTCAGCCGAGCTGAATCTTAACATTTGTTGCAGCTGAGTTGCGTCATGTTGAAGAATAATGTCAAGTCGCTGTCGTGTACTTGATTAGATTTTAGTATCGGTTTCCTACATTTGAATTTTACATTTAAAGGATTAAGTCAAGCAGTCAGAGAAAGTGAGCCTAATATGCATGAGTGTCCAAAAATGACCAAAAGTAGTGATGGAAGGGTCAGATCCAACATGTCTTCTCTTTAGGTAAAAAAAAAAAACAACATTCTTACTTTCTGAGCATGAAGGATGGAAATGTGCATGATAAGGAATGATGGCTTCCAGGGAGCCTGAAAATTTCATCTAACAATCACTGGCTTCCAACCAGACATAAATATTGTATGACACAAATAAGCAGTGAGCGTTTGTTAGAGGACAGCCGCAAACGAGCACGTCCTGACAATCCGAAGCGGTGACACGCATGTACAAGTAGGAAGAATACATGTCCCCACAGTGAAAGGATTATGAGGTGGATTCACAAGTAGGAACCTGCTGGTGGGGGAACAAACAGAAAGAGTCCAACGACTTATGTTGGAAGGCATTAGTAAAAAAATGGCTGTGAAAAGTCAGTACGGTTACAGCGAAAGTGCTTATTTATGTATACAGTTAAATATTCATATGTATTTAAACATTTATTTTAATTGAAAAAAGAAAAGGCTACACAAAAATGCTCTTTAATCTATATTTCTCTCTTCTAGTCAGTAGAAATAGCAGCGTCATTATCATGACCTTGCAGCACCTTGAAGCCTCAAACATGATTGGAAGTAAACATCGTATTCTGTAGTAAACGTCTGTCTGTGGTAAACGTTATCTGTTATGAAAGTTGAATAGTGGTCATCTTTTTTTTTCTGGTGCTCTTAGGACCTTGTATGTGTTTCTTGTACTCAATCCTAAATACATAAAGCCTCACTGTAGTGTAAATAGTTCAAGCCACTTACGTTTCAATCTGACAACTTCATGGAAAATAATCATTTCACCAACTTTGCAGCTTGATAATGCAGAATTGATTATTCTGTTTTTAGGCAGGGCATTTGTTTATCTCAATGGAGTAAGGACCAGTCATGGTGACAGCATGTCAATTTCAAGATCAATTGTTGGCTTCTTGCCTCTGGCCCTTGCATTGCATTTCCATAGTAATGACTTCTTGACCCTCCTCTTTGAAAGTGGAGATCTACATTTGTAGTTGTGGAGACAAATGGCGTATTCAAAAAACCATTTGCACTTTGTAATGAATTGTCCTTTACTCACCATAACAGAGAATAAAGGCGGGTGTTTGAAAATATCTTCAACTAACATCTTTATCATTACCTCTATACAATAAAAATATGGATTTGTGAGAAATCCATGGAAATGTATAGTAGCATAAGTCACACTGATATTCCCCCCAAAGAAAAAAAATATGTACAAAATATATACATAAAGAGTAAAAAAACAAATGTTTGCTTGGACCATTAGAGTATTTACAGTATTTTGACGTATATCTGTACAAGCTGCTGACCCTAAGCAGTTTTAATTGTAGGGTCATGTGGTATGGGAGCTGATCCCAGACGTCCTGGAGAGGTCAGGCCATCACAGAGCAACAGATAGAGACAAGCAACCCTTCACACTTGTAGGCAACGTACAGACTCTGGAGAAAACCCACACAGAAAATATGAAAACTCCCAGTGGTACCTTCAAGGCCTTTCTAGCTGTAAGGAAACAGTGGGATGCACTGAACAAACGAGTGTTAACCACGAAGGTCCAACCTCTCAGCTTTACAAGACCTGAAGGACACGCTTGTGCCTCTGGTGTGGAGCCTCGGTGGCACCCACACAATACGGAGCATATGGTTGAAAGCTTTACCACAACGTATAAAACAAACGTCTCCAAGAGCCTTTAGGGCTGAGGAGACAGAAGTAGAAAAAAACAAAAAGATGAGCCTAATTAATTAAATAAATATGTAAATCAGCAGATCTCCTGTTCACAGATGGCTGAAAGCCTGCCATGAAAGATGTCCCTTAGGATAGAAACTTGTGTTTGCTGCCAGGCAGATATTTGGCAATTTAAAAACTGTCAGCGAGCCCCGTTTGCTTCCATGCCTTCCTGTTCTCATATCCGTGGTCACATGCTGCAGAGCTGGGCTAGGTTGAGGTAAGCCCTCCATCAGCTGGCTGAGGAGCGAAACCCCAGCAGTGCTTCCTGCTGAAAGCTGTGCTCAATGCGAGGCCATTTACAGTCAGTCTACAGCATATGTCAAGACGTGACACTCACTACTTATACATATGCAAATTACCCCTGGTGTTGTGTAAAACTGGTTCAAAAATAAACACAAGCAAATGTTTGAACATTGGCTGAAGAAGAAAAAATCGTACGTTCGGTCTTTCGACCACGACAGACTTTGTGGTTTGGCTCAATAGTAGCAAAGATCAGCAAATGATTTGTTGTAATTTCAACAGCTTAACTGATTATGTGTCTGTTCTTCAGTTCTTATATCCGACGGGGCCTTTTCCTTCTTCCGCGCTGTCAGGAGGAGCTTCGTTTTCCAGCCGTCCAAAGCCATCACCTTGTGTCACCTCAAAGCGGAATGACTGGTTGATTGATTTTCTCCTCCCAGGTCGATGCGATTCTTATTCATCCATCCTCTGGAAGCTGTTGTTTTAAGGAACTGTTTGCCTCAAAATTGAAATTCTGTCATTATCTGCTTGGCGTGTTGTCGCTTGACACTCCCCAAACTCACAGAGCCGCCGAGTGGTTTAAAAGGTGCTTAAAATATGCTTAGTTCTGGCTAAAAGCAGAGTCACTGACATTGTCCAGTGGAGGTTTCGCATTTCAATATAAAGTTTTCACCTGTGGTTGATCATGTTCCAGCCGATGTGTCGTAGTTGCTATGACCTAAACATCCGAGCTACCAGCGAAACCTACAAACATCAAGTAGACAGAAAACCCACGGCAGGCATCTGCCAGACTGGGTTGGAGACCAGAGTGACTGAAGAGGCAACGTTGTTTTGCTAAGCTAATGGTGGCTCTGTGCAAGAAGCGAAGGTTAAAATAAAAACCCTACGACTGAACAACAGCAGCAATCAAAGAGATTTGTTAGGAGAATCTTCACAAAGCTGATTCTCTGTTCTTCATATTTCATTTTAAGACATGTCTGATTTGATTTAGTTGTTTTTATTGACCTCATAACATCTGGAAAAGCAGAAGAGTTTGGTTTTGTAGGGACAATTAAGCCGCATGTGATTTATGGTTCGATCTGCCGATGCTGACGATTCATGAATGAGGGCATTTTGCCTTGTTGTCAGATTGTAGCCATGTGCAAGATGTTGTTTGTCTCACTGTCAGTTACGCAACTGCCCACAGATCTAACCTAAAGATAAATCAACAGCGGGGCCAATGCTACAGTATCTTTCCTATTGATTTTACAATGATGATATTCAAGTCTTTGTGAGCGACGATCTTTTCTTTGCTCACACTTGGCAGTTCAGTGACAATCCGGGTTCTACTTTTAGCTACTCCAAAGAAATCACTGCTGCTGCTGGAAACATAAAACTGTTCATTTCCTGGAGGATTTCTTCCTCTGAAAGGCGCAGCAGACAGTGGGTGGTAAGAACAGTAAATGAAAGCTGCTTCTGAAAGCTTTGATTTGCTCGAGCTGCGTGTTGAACTGTCATTCCTGACGGTATAGCGGCCTGATGCGGTGCTGTGTTTGCAAACGGCCCGTCTGCATGCGTGCGTGTGTGTGTAGAAACCGCGTCAGTAGCCGAATGGATTTCAAAGATTTTGTTAGCTGCAAAATTATTTACCTGCTGGAGCATTAAGCCCATTGTTCCCTGATAAAAGCTGAAGTTAAGACTTTGACCATGGAGGAAGCTGTGGTCAGAACCAAATGAAGCCCCGGTGGCAATGTCTCAGCTCGCTAATGAAGCAAGTTGGCTGAATGACAATGAATACACCTTCTCCTATTGACTCAGTCTCCTACACAACCCCGGGCCTGCATTCACTCTCATTACTCAGGAAATATTCCTCCTGTTTGCAGGAAATCTTGAACAGCCTCATTATAACCTGTTTAAAAAGCAGCACAACAAGCTTCACAAAATACCTGTTGATGAATATGTAATTCATTGCCATAAAAGCTGGCGTCTCCCTCTCCCTTATAGTATTTAATAATTAACAGTTAGCAGAAACATCAGCTGTCACATCCGCCACCTCTGTCTTGCTGGCTGCGTTTTGCATATTCTCTCATGTGTCTCGCGTTGCTGTCTCTCATTAGCGTCTCCTGTCGTCTCAGACCCTGATACTCCCACTTGCCCTGCAGTTAAGTCAGTGCTTCCACCACCTGCTCACGCTCTCATTACTTCTTACTACACAGCGCGTAGCGTAGCTCGTTGCAGGTTCTCCCAGCCCTGCCGCAGGATGCTAGCCTGCCTTGTCCTGCGTGGCTGATCGTGACACCTGCCTCAACCGGTCTGTGCTGCTCTACCACTTTGGATTTGGAAATACAGAACTTTATGAAGATGTATATACGAAGGCATCTCTCCACTGTTAATGCTGTGGAACCAGTAACATGATAAGTACCTTCCTGCACTTGGCCGACACAGTTCTTTACTATTTCACGACCGGATCAGATTTATTTTGATCCACATTTAGAGGCCTCGCAGGAGCCCAGAAAACAGCTTGTAGATCGCTGTCGCTGCTAGCTTCCACAGGAAGTGAAAATAAAAGCAGGAGGAAAAAAGCAGAATTTTATTTAGACAATGTTTGCCACTTGGCACATCTGAGGAGGTGAACGTTGTTTGTGTTTGTGGAAAATACAGACCTCGCAGCTGCTGTAGCTGTAGGGATGAACATTCAATCTGTCTTAAGCCTCTTTCAGTAGCAATTCAGCGAATCATATTTGCTTTTTCCTTTTCATTTTACAGCTCGCCTAGTGAGAGAGATGCTGAGTGTTATGATTATTTCACAGAAATGGACATTTCACATTAAATGGCCTTTCTGTTTGCATAGTAAACAGCAGACAAGTGCACATTCAGATACAAATGCACATTTTGCAGCGGTTTTCATAATATCAATAAATCTCGCTTCACACGTATTAATAATATATGATGGTAAGAAATAGAAACATGTGTTAATGTACCCTAGTAGCAATTTTACACACTCACACTCAGTTGAACTCTCGACAAGTGTCAGAGTCAGTTTACTCGTCACAATGTGACAGCGGCAGCAGCCGCCCTGCCTTCTATTAAGACGACTCCGTGGTTGTTTACTGAGAAGGAGGATGCTAATTAGTTGCTTTGTGGGAAGCGTAGGATACTGTGTTTTTCTTTTTACTTAACCCAAACTAAGAATAAAGAGACTGGATGTCTTAGCGTGAGCCGCTTTGATTTTGACCAGTCTTTCATATTCTGCCTCTCAGTCCTTCACAGAAACCCAATCATCATTTCTAGAGCCTCCCCCTTAGTAAAGAAGCCAAACGCTGCCTGACACCATTATATGCTCACGGCTGGGCCACCTTCAGGTTTGCTTGCAAGTTATACGAGACGTTATTAATTCTATTCCGGTGTGTTTGTGTGTGCGACAACAGGCTCTATTGTGTTCAACCCTCGCGGGCTGATCTCCACGGACACCCTGCGCTGAATGAGAACCCTGCTTGGGTGCTGGACTGTGCAAACGTGCTTCTTTCCTTGTTGTTGTGGGAACTATTAACTCTGATTGTGCCTCTGCCTGCGGTGGCAGGTGCCGTATTAGTGTGGCTATACCTGCAGTGAATTTCAATGCCATTGATTTTCACCTGTCTGCAAACCTCTGCTTGTAATAGGCAATTGGGACGAGAACATCATGTTAGCGGAGTGATTCATGGCGTATTCAGCAGGGGCGCGTGTTTTTAGACCACTTACTGTACAACATATTTACCGTCAATAAGATCTCAGAGAGCAAAACTACAACAGGAAACATCAGAAATTGCAGTAGTATCGGGTCTAATGACTGTTTCAACCTGACAGGTTAAAAATCAAACCGCTGTGGGAAAACAATCAATAATACACATTATGCACTTGGAGGACGAGTGACGAAAAAGAAGCGTCTGGGGAGGAGGAAGAACATAAGCAGGGACAAAAGCATATTCATCTGCATGAGAAATTGTACTGTTTGTTGATTCATTCCACTCGGGAGCCTCTTGAAGTCTGGGACTCAGTATGTGATGAGGAACAATCAGTCAGTCGGCGTGCCTCTATATTTCCCATAGGCTAGAGGAAGAAGAAAAATGATATACATCCAGTTTTCGCTGGCTGTATAAATTGTAGTGGGATTGTGCATTTGCATATGATCCCCTATGAGTGAATAACAAACAGAGAACTAAAAAAGTAAGTTGAGTGAAAGAAATGTCGAGTTCTGACGTGTATCGCATCTGACACGTACGTCTTACTAGTTTAACCAAGTTAGAAGGTGAGGAAAACACTGACGTGTGTGCGAGACGTGTCCGGACCGCACACACACAGGATGAGGCCACCTTGAAAACTTCAAGCATTTCCCAAGAAATGAAGGGAAACAAGAGATATCTGTCCTGTCTGGGTCACTGGTGGCGATGAAGGTGACTGTACGGAGCAGCGCATGAAACACACCTCAGCGATTTTACACCGCGGATTTCACCAAAACACAAAAGCACCTTTGACCCGTACAGGAAGCTTCCTCCTTCTAATAGCTCAGACTCAACAAGCTGCCGTCCAAACGGCGATAAGTCAAACCCCTGTCAGGAACTTTCCTTCTGGGTCTCGGCTTTCGTCGTGATGGATTGTAGCAGCTGTGACACGACAGTTATGATCTGTCAAAAGCGAGAATTTTAGATTTCTCCTGAGCTGTATCAGGTCATGTCGTACTGTCACTATCTCTGTGAAATATTGATGGCAATTATGTCTGATGCTGGTGGCCACACCGAGACGCTGTGACCGGTGTGATAACGTTTTCTGATGCTGTCCTTGCTGTTCAAAACAATGTGGGTGGTACCTGCCTGGTGCTTTGCTAGTTTTCTCATGATGAAGTTTGAGCGTCGCCCCTGACTCTGGGAAGCTGTGATGGACATTTTGTTGTCGTGCGACATTTTGCAAAATAACTCACGCAGAACTGGCCGCAGAAAGCAAAGGACTGCTAGCTGAAGTAGGCGACTGATGGCTGTGGGTTGGCGTGAAGATGAAAAGTTTGCATTTTGTTTGACGTTTCGTTTGCGTTGACAGTTGTTGGCTTCGTCTGTTTTTAGCAGACGCATAATGACATTAACACTTCGATTTAACGAGACCTGACCCTGAAAACTGAGGTTAGTGAAGGGCTGATGATGAGCAGCTGCAACTTATCCTCTTAAATCCTACGGAAGCAGTAAGGACGAAGTTAAAAAGCTGATTTTAATCATATGTTTACATTAAACACATCGTTACTGTTCTTCTGTCTCCTCATTATCTCTCCTCCGCAGATGCTATGCAGTTCTCAGCCCAACTCGTTTTTAACTTGAAAGCAGCAGCAGTTCGTTCATTTCTTCTGGATCGCGAGAGGGATTAATAACCTTATTAATGACATTGGACAAGCGATAGAAGCTTGACCTTGCTTTAACCCGTCTTCAGCAGTAGATGTGTCCGTTCATTGAATAGAAGCGAGCTGCGCTGGATGTTTACTTTGGCGCTGATGTAAGTGTTATAAGATCCAAGCCGATAATAAAACGTCGTCCTGCTTTTTGTGTGGGCACCGATTCATTTATGTTGCATTTAAGAGCGAGCTGCAGTGTGGGGCTTATGATGATGAAAGGGACCAGATCCTCTCAGCCTGGAGAGTCTGTCGACCGCTAAACCTGCACATTCATCTTAAATGATGAATCCCACTTGAAAAAAATATGCGAATATCAGTCTGACAAAATAATTGCTGGCACGAATATGGAGCCTTGTCTCGATCCATCTTGTTACCTTGGAATGTTTACGCAGGTAGAAACTGTTACTGATATGGATATGGGATGTTTTGACAGGATGTTTTGTACACATCCTTTCACAATAAAACCCCTCCTCCACGTGCTGAAATAAAATGTTGATTTAAGCAAATTTCACTTCCTGATCTCTCTCCTCCCTGCCTCTACAATGTTATGGTTACTTCTTTCCTCTGCTCTTCCCTCTTTCAGCAGAGGTGATATTTTATCCACGAGAGAGCCATTATTCCGCATCTCCATCTCCCTCCTCCCCACAGCTCTCCCGACTTCACTGCCGTTCTCCTTTGTCATTCTAATCTTTTCCTCTGGCTATACCACTTCGCTTTGACCTCCAGCCGACATGGGTGCGTGTGTTTAAGTGCGTGCATATTTGGTTTGTGGAATTTGCTCTCGGGGACACTGGTTGAGAAGAAGGACGATGCGGGACAAGTCTGGAGACCTGGTGTTTCAGTATCTGTCCGTACTGTGCTGCATCTGTTCATGTCCTTACTTCACGGCTCCTCCAGGAATTTTGAGCTTTTCCTACGCTACACGTCATTTAATTGCAAAACGGCAGTAATATACAATACAGCATACGTCATAATAGTAACTTGATCCCTGTTGTGATGTTTTCAAGCAGCCCAGCAACATGCAAGGTCATTATTGGCATTATTAGGTCTACATGGAATAATTTATTAAATTTACTGCTCAAATTTTTTATGGGTAAATACAAAAGCACCAATATTAAATAATAAAGTCAGACCTCGACAAAGCTTCAGTGAATATACAATAATATAATATTCATTGCTTTAGAAAAGCTTATAAATAAATAAATAATAATGGCACAGATAAAGAAAGTTGTTTGTCTGAGGTTATATCGCCAAAGACTACGACCCGTTACTGTAAAGAAAAAATGTAAATATTATTGTTAATATGATTAAATATTAAAATAATATAAACATTAAAAGAGGTAACGCCTTTACAATAAAGGAACTTTGCCAAAGTTTTAAAAAGTATTTGTTCTTCTTCTTTTCTGAGGAAACTTAAATGAGTGTGATCGTGATTCCAGCTTTTCGCTACATAAACTCACAGACTTCTCTGTTTGCTCCCGTCATAATCACTTCGCCATTAGAGGACTTTGTCACTAGAATGTAAGTTGCTTCACAATAAAAAGCAATTATGGGCTGTAAGACACCGCTCGCATCCGCAGCCCTTCGTCCCTATAGACTATTATAGTGTGAGGACGCTCCCTGCTCAGATTCCGTTTGCTCGTTTGTCGTGGAACTGTTGATGCAGAACATTTCCATTAATCTGCAGACGTCACGCTTTAAGTCAGTTGGTAGCAAGTGGTCATTGAAGGACTGTTGTTCCACTTTAGTGATGGTGTGTTAGACAACACCTGAAAACCCGCTGTTGCCTATTACACATTGTTTTATCTGCAGCCTTTGATGTAATGTTTTGTGATACATCCTTCACATGTAGCAGTAGTAGGAGACAGAAAACACAGCTCACGCTAATCTGCACCTCGCAGATCCTCCCGCTTCACCTGACACGGCCCTCAATCCCTACCGTGACATGATTAACAGATGAGCGGACATGACCTTCCACCGTTTCCAGTATTGGACCCAAGCCCCTCTAGACGAGGCCATAGAAGTGTTTTAGAGGAGCGGTAGAAAACTGAACAGATCCGGAGGTAAATAATTAATATCACTGATAGCAGGCATCAGAATGATGTCTCCAGTGGGAGCACATCTCTTGCATCAGAGCGGCACGTCGGCCCCTCCCTCGGCGGAGCAGAGCGGTGGGCATGGGAGCGACTGTCTGTCAGGATACCATAACAAGGTCAACTGCTGTTTAGCGGCGCAGCATTCCTCAAATGCCAGGAAAACAGATCCCTCTGCCCCGGCTGCTGACCTTGTCGTGTTTAATGAATTGTAGTGACCATGCGTAACTTTGCAGCCTGCTAAACAGCCCGTGGACTCGTCTGCATGCCAGCATTCGTGGCTTGTGATTCCTGCCCACCGGTCTGTAATGCCGACAGAACATGCAGCGCTTGAATGATAGAGGACAGGCTGTTTGCAGGAATTTGACTTGTGGTGTTGATAACAAGTAATGAAGTATTAGCTAAATGTGGGTGGCCCTGCTGGGAGGGCCGGGGGTGTCCAGGCTTCTGCTCCAGTAAGCAAACTAATCAGATATGCTGACAGAGTTAAAGGCGAGCGAAGAGCCGCCGCTTGCACAATAACACTGATGAGGGACAAAGCAGCATAATAACCTGCTGCTCCCCCCCCACACACACACACACCTGCCCTATTACTCTTCATACTCACAGCGTTTACTGAATCTGTATTACTCAGAATTTGTATATTAAAGAACCGGTAGAAGATCTGGTGCATGGGTGTCTGCTCCACCCTCAGCCGGGCTAAGCTCGTCCTTCGATAGTTAGGCGGCAGACAGGAAGCACGGAGAGACAGACAGGGTGCAACGAGCAACAGAGGCGCAACATGCACAATAAGGATTTGGCTCCTGCCAGGATGTAGAAGTGTTTCCTAAAATGTCTAATTATGCCTCTAAGCGAACACTGGAAACTGGAAAATGCGTCTCTTTTGAAAAAGACAGTGAATTTGTTACTATGAGAACAAGGACACAGCAGCATTGTTATGTTCATCCTTTTAGTAGAAAATAACGTTACTCATGCAACGTTTGCCTTCAGGCTAATGTGGGGCAAAATGTTGACCGGGGACGGCCATCTGCCTCCACCGGTTGCGAGCCCGTTTAGCTCACTTCATGGAGCTGGTGACCAAGCCAAAGAAACTCATTAATATGGAGAATGAATGTTTCATTTAAACGGCATCTCATCCTTTTTTTTTCTTACGATGCTAATCTGACATTTGAAGAAGAACAAAGCTGATAATCAAAGAGAAAAACCCAATGTTTGAAAGATTACGTTTGCTCGCTTTAAAATCAGTTATCAACAGCTTCAGGCAAAACACTAATAACACGAAATGAAGAATCATCGCAAAATGATATGAGTCCGTCACTGCATGAATTAGCTGCTTCCTTCACCCTCTGTGTCTATTCAGAGACGACTGCTCCATCTCAGCGCAACGTTTGCCTTGAGAAGGACTAAAAAAATGTTTGATCGTAATGTAATTTAGCCTCTCGTGTCACTCTCCTCGACAGCTGCATCCATCATTGTCAACAAAATCTACATCAGCGCCAGCCCCAAGGTTTCGCCGAAAGACACTTGAATTGTGAATGTCTCACTCAGGTGTCTGAAATAATTGTGTGGATGAAGAGACGAGTGGGAGTGGAAGTGTCAGGGAACACCATGTCCTGCCTCGTCGGGGAAGACGCAGACGCAAGTTATGAAATACTTTAGTCATGAGAAACTTTCACCGTGGGAGTCGTCCACTCAGCGAGACGCCTCTTAGAGAACAGCTCTGCCTGTGTCGGGTTTCTGTTGACATTTACGCTGGCTAATAGCCGAGCGGCCGCGCGTTCGGTGGGAGGCTATTTTATCATATTTCATTAGTGCAGCTCATTAGGATCAGATGAAGGTCTGGATCGGCCATTTCAGACGAGATTCCTGGCGGCTGAGTGATATCTGTGACCCCCCCCCCACCTCCAACTTCAAGTAAGAAATCACAAAAAAGAGGGAGAGAACTTCAAAGGCCTTTATCTGCCTTTCATCATGTGGAGGTTGGCAATTTCACAAACCAGTCAATTAGAGTTTATTAAAGCCGTCACACATCCAGCGTTTTAACAGCCTGGGTTTCTCCTCGCCAGCGGAGCTCATGCTTTAAACGTCGATTCTCTCGCATTTTAGTTACATTTATATTATTTAATCTCTATTTTCCTCTTCTTTGTTTTGATGCAAGAACCAGGGATCTGGAAAATAACAATACAATCTCTCCAGACATCAGAAATGTGGCATGATGGAGAGTTTGATTTCCATGGGATTACTATTACCATGGGTGGGTTTATAAATTATATGCATGGGAGCTCCTCCTGGGATTATATCCATCCACTCTCCATGATTATTACAAATTACTTGATCACCTAAGGGAAAATTTGCCCTTTGCATATTGCATACTCCCAAAAGAAAGATAATGTGCCCCCTGGTGGTGGGCAGCTCTTCACACGTTTGTCTTCTTGCGGTTCCACCTTGAACCGGTTCCTTGGCCCACTCTCAGACAGGAGGCAGATTAATGCCACTCCTTTGAAATCTCAGTCACATAGCAGCAGCACCAGCTCAACCATGAACATAAATCTCAAGTTTGCCATCTGTCACCAAGCTGACTAATATCCAGGTCCACGATCTAACCTTGGTTTTTACCCGGAATGAAGAAGGAGAAAGGGGAGGGAGGGAGAGAGACATCACTGAGGGCTGATACTATCCCCGTCCGACCAGATATGTTTGGATTGCCCAGGCCGGTGACGCCGTATTTGAGGAGACAGGATTCTGCTTCCGTAGCTATGAAGAATGTTATTCGATGACTCAGCTGTTTCTGGAAAAGGAAGTCAAATAAAAGTCTCCATGGCCGCCAGTGAGGCAGGGATTTCAGCTGGCCATCGTCCAGTTTAATTAACTATTAGGCAAAGAATGATTCTAAGCGCGATGAGCTAATGTTTGGTTTAGTCCTAGCGCTGAAAGTTTGCTTTTTAAATTATTAGATTTCACGTTTACTGCATGTTATATTTTAATACAGTACAGAAACCACTAAGATGGGAAAGTAACTGTTTATAATAAGCTTGTTTCTTCTTTTATTGCCAGCTGTCTTTTTAATTAACATCACGAGACACAAATTGATCCTGTCACAAACAATCAAGTGCCGCAGACATCAAAGGATTGTGTAAAGAAGGTGCTTTTGCCTCCATATGTGCAGGAGTTTCACTCACTATGTTCAAGATACAGCCGTGTCTTTATTTCACTGCTCTTCACATGACAGACCACAGGAAAAGCAGCTGCCGACAGCTTTATGGGCCCAACTCAAGGCTCCTGCAAACCCATGGAAGAATCAATTCTCATAATTCTGTAAATGTGTGATTTTACAATGAGTCATAAATGTTAATATGTTCTATGTTCTCATCAATGAAGTGCTGCTTGTACAAATATGCATTTATTTGTGGACGCTTTATGATCCGTGCACAGTTGGGGCATTTTGCAGGATTATGTTACAAGTGATGGGGCCATTCGCGCCAGCTCTTCCACACACATTTCCCTCTTGCAAATAGCAGCGCTCTAAATAATTAACGAGGGAGCATTGATTTCATGAATTAGCAAACAAAGGCAAGGTTTTATATGTAACAGCACTGTAGTGTTGCCTGCTTGTTGGGGAGAGTCCAAATATTTACAGGATTTCTATTACAGCGGCTCAACGCGTTGGGGAAGCCTCCACCGTTACTCGTTGTAGAACCGAAACATTTCTTTTCTTTGTATTTTGGTAGAATCAGTGACTCTTTGCTTTAACGTTGCCCTCTGAACGTATCCAAACACCAAGGACAATCCATGGCTGTGTTTGAAAGATGGTTGATCCTTCATAAGATCAGATTTTCTAGTCTTTCTTCCCAGCATTAACATCCAGATTTATTCTAGAAAATCAAGTAAATTAGAGGCCACAGGCCTTGTCCAACCTTCACCGAAGAGTCCAAACTTCACTTTTTTTCATTTTTCATATCCATCTTTTGAAGCTGCTCTCCAGACTTACAAGTCATACGGCGCAGACTGGGGCAGGCTCAGTATTTAAATGACTGGTTTAAACCATGTTTAATAATCCAGATTTCACACATAGTGTTTCTGAAGTGATGTGTCAAAGTTGCCTGAAGGGCCAAGTGGCAAATAGCATTTTAGCTGGCGAAGAGGGAGAAATAAGCTCATAACGGTCCCAGTTTACTTTTAATTTAATTTTGCACGTCCTCTGAATTGCCTTTAGTTGCGTAGTTGAATTTGATAATGGAAATAGAGGCAGATGTTTTCTTCACGGCCAATGTATGAAATTACAATAAAGCAGCGCAGCAGTCATTTTTGAAAATAAAGTTATTGGTATGATATATAATTACAGATGGGGGTGTGAAATTCCTATCAGTGTAATAAACGAAAAAATAAACTCTGTTGTGGTAAAATTGTGTGTATGAATAATAATAATCCATGAATATATTCATGTTCCCTGTTGTGATGCGTCTTATATGCGTGAAGCAGGTGTTCAAATCACCAACAGAGCGATCACTGCTCTTATTTATTCTGTCATTTTACCCAGACTTTTCTTGTAAAACAAATGTTATACCTCACAAGGATTACAGGTTAAATAAAGGATAAGTAAATAAAAAAAACACATATATTGCAGTTGTCACTCGTCTCAAGATTGCAATTATATCCCACGCAGCTGTCAGAGGCGCTCAGGTGTTTGAAAGGCCTGATGAAAGTGGGAACACTTTGATGTTAAGAACTAAGATTCAGAGAGGTGCCGTTAAATATAAGAGAATAAAAAGCATAAAGTAGCAATCAATAACAACAAATAGAAAGTAAATGAAGGAAACACTGGGCAACAGGTTTAAACGGCAGCTTTTACTACCTGAGGAATCAATTAAATGGCTGTTTAAAAAGACATTAACAGACGGGAGCATCACTCATTCATTTCACTCCATGTGTCTGTTCATGAGCAAAGACAAAGAAAAGTCACCGGGACTGAAGTGAAAGCAAAAGGACACTTGTGTAATTAGACGCACGTCTGCTTCACGCTACTGTAAAACGCACCATTTCACAAAACCAGCAGAGTAACCTTTGCTGTGGAGCCGCTCTGTTTTTCTTTCCTACCTGCTTCTGGTCGCTTGCTGAGTCGCAGCCATTCCTCGCGACACTTCGTCTTCTGTCCGCGTGAAGGTTAAGGACCTGACCACCACGTGTGGCTGACTGCGGCGTGAGGCGGCGCCACTGTGTGAGGATGCGTGTCACGCCAACAGCTTTACAGCACTGCCTTCATTTCCTCCGGCCTCTGTTTGAAAAGAAAAGCAAATATAATTAGTTCAGCTGAAGTGACCGGCCTGGGTCCACAGGTTTCCACGGTGTGGTACTGTAATAACGCAAACGTGCAGAGGCACAAATTCTGCCGTTACTGAAATGTGAGTCATCCTCCTTTCCTCATGTCAAATACGTACTCTGACTTCACTACACGTCCAGTAAACATTTAACATGAGCAGCCTGTCAGAAGACGAGCCAGTGTCCCGGGAATTATAACAGCAGTCGCATCAAACTTCCAGTCAAGGAGTGACACGCTTCCGGAGCTTTTCTACAGCCTCTTAGCAACAACAGGAACCATCACTTCCCACATACGTCCTATTAGCGCTGCCAGCTAAAACGTGGCACCCCGTGGGCACAGCTGTTCCAGAAGTGGCTGTTATAGGTCAAGGCCACATTTAGCAGCACAATTAATATGGATTCTATAAATTGTATGAAAGTGAGAGAGGTGAAGGGTAAGAGAGCGGAGGAGAGGAGGGCAGACAGCGAGGTGGGAACAGTAGACGAGCTACTCTGTAGTATCTGCTTCGTAATCGTGCTTCTCATTCAGGGCCACATTACCACGGCACACACCCTCCAGGCTGCCTGATTCCTCAAAGGGCCTTTGCATATTGAATCAAATCAAGTGAAACAGAGCCAGCAGAACCGAATGGGAACGAGCAGCGAGGCGCCGCCATCGGTCGCCTCGTACGAAGCGAGTAGAGGTGCAGACGAGCTGAATTCAACACGAATGCGATGAAGGCGAGTTGGATACGAAGGCGAAACAATGGCAGCTTAACTTTGTCCACGTTAGACACGTTTAGAAGCCACCACGTGTTTGTTCACATGAAACCTGACGTGATTCAGCCTTTCTGACTGACACCATGGGTTCAACCCAAGGCTACGCAGTGTAGAAACAGCAGGTGTCCTCTTGTGACTGGTTGGTGGACTGAGGGTGGATGGAGCCATTGTATCAGTGTCCTGTAATGGTAATGTTTTCACATTTGCTGCTATGCAGTCGATACTAATGCCGTTTTCCTGAGAACAACTGTGAGCTTAATTGTTTAGCTGGAATCAAATTAATCAAGCAATTAAACAAGTAAGTGAATTATTTGTGGGTAAAATCATAATATTAAATTTAACAGAAAAGCAGGCTGATCATTTTGTGATGTGTTACACTGTAAATCAATATAAATATGTTTTCAAGGTGGAGCTGAGTTTAACGTAAATTAAATAATTAAATCGTTACATGATGATATCGGTTCTGGTCACAGTTTCTCTCTAAATGTAAATGAGTGATTTGAGCTTGAGACTCCACAGATTCAGTCAAGTGACACATGTGATCGATAACATCTACACACTCACATGTTCCGTCCACTCACATGAAACCCGAGTTTCACCCGCCTCATTCCTGTTGCCTCTAGTTTTGTGGGATTTTAGGTGATTTGTCACTCGAGGGAAACATAAGGGCAGAAAAAGCTCAAATCGGCCACAGTGTGTAGACGAGCTGCACACCGGCCTCCGTGCAGGTTCTTTCCTCGGCTCGTCTCCTCTTTCTTAAGCTCCATGAGCTCCAGTGAGCGATAGCAGCCACGTGTGTGTGTGTGTGGGAGTCTAACATCCATATCGTGTCCAAACCTGCAAATGCGGTTTCATTGTAGTCTGAAAACTTTGGACTCCACATGACCTCAGCTTTGTTTCTGCTGCTCACGCTGTGTGTGTGTGCGTGTGGTGAGAGTCAGACGCCTGGCTGCCCACAGCGTTTCTTGGGGAGACACGTTTTCTATCTGAAGTGGCTTCTGTCACATTCAGGCACGCATGCGACCACACGTGTCCCCTTCACGACGCTTCTTCTTGCCGCTCGCCCTCCCTCCCTGCGAGCCGAACACAAGTCCAGCCCGTGGTTTTACGCGTCCATTCCCACCTCTTAATCCCCTCAGAAGGAGCTGCAAGAATTTCTCTTTGTTTTTATGGATGTATTTATTTTCACACAGTAAACTATGTGAAGTCTCTTTCGCTCTCTGGCACTAGTTCAGTCCCTGCTGTGCTCTTAAACACCGGCATCTGCGTCTCCACAGCGGGGTCGGTGGGCCAGCTCTGCCGCTGTGGGTGCGGTCACAGCAAAACCGTGCGCTCCATGTCAATAAGACCCCCGCTTAGCTTTGAGGCCGCAGGCTGTCAGAGCACAAGTCTCATCAGACCACAATGGGAACAGAACAAGCCCCAGCGGCTCATGTAAATGTCCTCCGGTTTGGATTCCCTCAGCCGTCATGTGGTCTGTCTGCACAAACACACATCATGATGACTGTGAGCGCTCGCTGCGCCGGGTGGTCCCGCAGAATTAGATTACCTGCTGACAAAACGACACAACACACACAGTGGTCACTCGGATGATTTAAAGGTGGGAGGGTACAACGATCAGAGAGACAGAGGGTCTGTTTCAGATGCACACGCGACTCAGAAAGGAGCAAATCGATTCCGAGCTCCATGACTCCTATTACCCTAACAGGAGAATGATGATGGGGATCATCTGCTGGGCCACACAGACCCAGGGAGGGTCACGGCTGCCGACCACATCGGCCACTCCTTTTCTCATTTTTCATGATCTCATGGGCACCGGCTCTGGATAGAAATTCAGCCTCACCAGTATGATGGAAACGTGTCTTCTTGGAATTCTCGTGGTCAATAAACGTAGCGTTTATTCATAAATGCATCAGAGTTAAAACGCATTCATGGCTGCAGAACAGGAAAATATTTGTAGGAATTATTCTATATTTTCTAAATTCATTTGTCAATGGCTGCACCTGGTTGCATTAGCTGGACATACAGACCTATAACGTATATAGAACATACAGAAGCTCTGAACAGTCTCCTGCACTGTAAACTGGTTTTATTGCAGATTCAAGGTTTGGCTTCGTGACTAAACTGCAACATTTCACAAACTCACTTGTTTGCAAGTTCTGCAAGAGAAAAATACTTGAAGTGTTTTATTCCTTTTTTCTCCCCAAAATAAAGCAAATGAGGGAAACAAGCCAACACTAGAGAGACGGTAAAAATAAAGTCATTATCCACACTGGAAGCTACAGCTAAAATCTGAGTGGAGACCTCTTGATTTAACAAAGTGTAAAGCAGCAGCTTGAGGCTTCTGTGCCGTGGCATGAGATGGCATCGAACAGTAGGAGATGAATTAATAGAACAATCCCACAGAACAACGGCTCTCATTTACAGCCAGCCTACTGAGTTCATAGCATGCATCTCTGCAGCGCACACACACACACGTAAACACAAATTTTCAGACTGTCGAGGTCCTGGGGCTAAGAAGCTTTCTGATTTACTTTGGTAATCCCAGCTGTAAGTCCCCTTATGACTTTTCAGTGTGCACCGCTGATGCTAAATAAGAGAACAGACTGTTAAAAATGTAATTACTCTCAGTCTTTATTTCTTCTGGAGGCAATTAGCAGAGTAACATTCCAACCTTGGGAAGATATGTTTTCACGCCACCAATCTAAAATTAAGTAATATTTGCTGTACATTCGGCGGCTCAGCAGCGTCTGCTACACATAACCAATTACACCTGATTCGCAGTTTTGTTCTTGCAACATAAAAGCAATGGTTATTACTACAGAGCAATCTCATTACTGCATGGCTGTTGAAATGTGCTCCTCTTGCCCTTAGATACGTTTGCTTATTTACTATTTTGAAATGGGAAACAGGGAGGATGTGTTTTTTTTTCCGTTCCAGGCCTGGTGAATCACGGTAATGACCACTAAATCCTCTGTTGTCAGAGAGCACAGATGAAAAGAGGTTAATGGCAATCTGAGAGAAAGAACATACTGTTTCCTATTAAGTGTTGCCGCTTTCTGCTCTGCAAGGGACGGCGCGTAAGAGACTGCGATTCAAAGATTGGGTTGAGCATAGCGCACTACAGTATGCACCACGGTATGTGCTGCACGGTAGGAGGAGAAAAAAATGACTTTCATTAAATCACACTGAAGTTTATACATCAGTGGTGATAAGCTCTCCGAGGGGGCAGCCATCTCGCCAGCCGCAAGATTGAAGAGTCCCATCTCCTGCACTATGAGGAAAGAAATGAAATATTCTATTAATTTTCTGCAGATGCATATGTACGAGTAAATCAAACCTGTGGGTAAAGTAAAAAGTCACGTGACGGCAGAACCCAGGAATCCCTCACGTTGTGCATCAGCAGTCGTGAGAACCGTAGGACAGCGGGATGGGAAGGCAAGCAAGCAGGAGCCTGCTCATCGCTATGCAGCGCAGCTTAATAATTAGCGTTATTACAAAGACCAGCTGCTCAGCTCGTAATCCAGCCTCTAATTTGATTAGTGAATGGTCAATACAAAGTCCGGTTCTTCAGAGAGGCTGGTTCCACTCGTATCAGGCTCCAGTTCAGCTGTCTGGGCTCCAAACATTGGGTCGTGTGTTTCTGCCAGCTCGCCAGCATGTGTCACCCGATGCGTCATCTCCGCTGTCGCCTGCGTGCAAACCCAGTTTGGAAATGAACAGCAGTCACCCTGTCCCACGATCAATTACAGTCGGTGGCATTTGCCGAGACAAGCAAATGCACAATTAAAGCCTGCGAGCCTTCGGACGCTGCTTGCACACTTACTTACACACGTTTTCAGCCAATTAAATCAAACGGACTTTGCTCCAGTGTGATCGTCGGCAACACAGCCTTGCATTGGAGCTTCATCAACAGTAATTGCGTTTCGAAGTGGGCAAAGGAGTGAAGGATGTGCTGTGACAGGTTGGGACACGGGCAGTAGGCACATATCCGGAGGAAGAAGTGGGGAGAGACACGAAGGAAGAAGCAGCACGGGTGCAAGATGAGGCTAAAAATCCGCTTTCACACTAGTTCATTACTCGTTTATCGCAAGAGGAAGAGAGTGGCGTATCTGACAAGCCCCGAGTGGTTAAAGCAATCTTAACAAGCCAGCCTTCGGAAATTACAAAGCGTTAACAGACTTGGACATGGACTTTGTGAACAAGGAGCATCTCAATTACGCCCCCCAAAAAATAAGAAAGAACGGCTGCACCTAAAAGCTTTACGACTCAGTCCTGCATTTGCAGAGATGACAACACGTCCCTTCCTCCCGGTTTGTGGCTCCCACAGTAGAGTGACATAAACCACATCTGACTGGAGAAGGCTGAGTAGAATTGATAGAGCCAAGGGTATTTATCGCTGGAGATTCATGACCTGCCATCTGCGGATCACTTTGCAGAGTAAAGGTGTTGTCACTTGGACCAGAAAGAGCCTTAATTCACACTGCATCAGTGCAGTGTGTTGCAGAAGAGAAATGCTACCAATAACCCTGATGTGTTGTAAATCCTAAAGGCTCCTTAGTAGGTGGCCTCAAAATTTCACATTTTAGAGATAGACAAATTCCCAAATGCTGCTGCGAGAGGAGCTGTTAACAGCTTTGAGCGAGAGACATGCAACACGTGGAAATTGGACATTTAGACGGTGGTGTCTCACAGTGTGACCTTTATCTTAGCTCAGGAAATGATTTCAGGTTTCTTATCAACATCCTTTGCTTTCATTTATCGTCTCCTGTATCAGCCTCCAACACACACAAGGTCCGTTTAGTTCAGAACGTCCAACAGTTCACGTAAGGGATCATTTATTTTACCCAGTGGGGTCATGGTAGATAGAAAAACAACAACAAAAAAATCTTTGTTTTCATTACCTACAGTAGCCACTTGGACCTGAAGTGCTGCTTTACAAGTTAGGGCGATAATTTAATGTCGCTAATGAGGATTTATCTTTGTTGTGATTGAGGCGCCTCTAGTTTGCATCAAACAATCTCAGATTAAACGGATGATGTTTGAGTTTGTCACGTTCACTGATTAGAAAACTGCTTGTTTAACAATCAATTAGTGAGAAAGCTTAAGCTCCAAGCACAACTCAAATGGACAAAACGAGAGCTCGCAGCGTTCCCGCCCCAGCCGCTACAAGAGCATTTTCAACTTCCGGGACTCTTAGTTTCACGCCAAAATAGCGTTACATTAGGTACAAACAGACTGGAGCCATCCCCAGGAGGAAAGGGGTCACTATCAGAGGTGTACGTATCGCGACAAGCACGGATCGGTTGCCAGTTCTCTGCGGAACAGGCTGCTGCTCTGCATGCAAGGCCCTCATCAGGGACACTTGGATTCAGCTTCCATCCAGAGTCAATGTGACATGACTTATACTCCCTCGTCATCTCCGTGCTAGGATTATGTGTTATGGCTGTCATAGCAAATTGCAACTTTGTGGAGAGAAAAGGGGCACGAATGACGCTTAGGTTGACGGAGAGGAATAAATCAGTTCGACTAACTCTCGCGGCAGAGGCAGCTTTGTGTAATGTCGCAGAGGAAAATGTCAGTGAAACAGCTGGATGTGTTTAACCGGTCTGTCTATCGAGGCCTGAGCAGAGACGACACACGTGCAAAAACAGATAACAACAAAAAAAGTCAAAAGTTGGATGATTTGAAAAAAGGTTGTTTTAAGGAAATTGCTCAGGATGCAGCAGTGCGTGGCATGAAAATACATTGATGAGCCTGACGACATTCAATTTCATTTCAATTTGAACTCTTATTACAAAGCAAACCACATTTGTTTCCAGGGCCTCGTTTGTCTCTCCGTCATGTCTGCCTCTCCTTTAACTGCACCTGGCAGTTGTTTATCCGTGCCTGAGTACAGAAGCAGCCGCAGTGAGGGAGCCGTATGCTAAGACTTTCTGATGTAAGACATGCAACACCAGCCACAGAGCTGCTATAACCAGTAAGCAGAGATGATGGCGGTGATGACTGCTATTACTGCGTCTGTTTTCCGGCACACAAATGTTGTGAGAGGTTCTGGAGGAGCCGCGTGGTGAGCTCGATTCTTTTGGAGTGTGATTCAGAGCTGGTCTGTGATTGCAAGGCCAAACACCGGAGCCGCTGGGGCGCTAACCTTGGTGATGTTACACCCCGGTCGGCGGGATCTTCCTGCTTTCATTAGAATCGCTGCCATTTCCATCACGGCAGATGCCCCTGCGCTCAGCATATGTGCAAGGTCATAAATCCAGATTACCTACTTCTTGTGTTGCTCCTGAAGCCATCTGGTGTGATTAAGTAGCCGGCAACACGTTTTTTTTTTTTTGTCAACATCAACTCCTCCCCAGACAAAAGTGTACGGAAATAAAACTGGCCACAACTAAAGTCAATCAGAAAAAGAGCAAATATCCATTAGCGGTTTATTATGCTCCCCGGATGTTTCTTTCATTTATTTGTGGAGCCAGTTTGTGAGTTGTGAATTATGCCCTGTAATATTTGACTCATTTAATGAATCTGCTATTCATAGCTCCAAGGACTAATTGTTTTTGATTTGATTGTGTTGCTGAATTTTTGAAGTTTATTCTACAGTGTCTTACAAGAAGATGGTGAGTGATTAAAAGTAGATGCACGACAGATGGAGCAGAGTTCTCAAGAAGATGTTTCACTGCACGTTCACCGCATGTAAATATTGTGAGCCCGTCCTGTGACAGGAGCTCCGCCAGAATATGACCAGCACAAGCTTCAAAAACCTCTTTCTGCAGGGTCACAGCAGAGCGTTCTGACCTACATGGGACACCATTGCACACTAGCAAGAGAAAAGCAAAGATGGAGCTTTTCTTTGTTGTTCTTGGGGCGTGTGCTGACCCCAGGTGTCCTGAAAGTAGACGCATGCCAGGTTTTAATGACCAGAATGAAAAAAGAAGGATTCGACACATCAACGAGGATGATTTTGAGAATTCTGACGTGGACGTGGTTAATCCCCCCTTCGCTCCTGGACATTTTGACTCATGATCAGCCAGTAAAAACAAGCAGCAAAACAATGGCTCTGTATCAAACAGCCAATGCTGGTTTGATGTCACAGTAAATGGTACGTTTGAAACGTTGGTGTGTCTGGAGTGAGAAGTAGCCTCAAGAGAAAGTTTCTGAAGAATACAAATCTGCCACATTAGGACAAATAGTGGTTTTAATATACAGTATGGCAACTGTGATGGAAATGATTTCACCGAGTGGCCACCTCTAGTCGGAGCCTGTTCCCACTGCAGTTCAGGTGACTTGCTGAAACAGTAGCCTTGGTTTGGCTCTGTTGTTTGGGCCAGTTAAAAACGTTGCTATATGTAAACCAATGCACCTGCAGCTGAAGTCAGCTCCCAGTTTCTCTGAAGGCCCTTAGAAATGTTTCGGCGCTCACTGCACTTGGTTAAGGTTAGGGACCGCTGCAGTCTCTGTTTAGTAACACTGTCGCCGTAACACTAACCTGTCAAACTCGCAGACGCTATCATGGCCCTCGTCTGGATGGAATGTTGCACATTTCACGTCCATCTTTCTGCAAATCCAAACCGATGTTGCTTTTATTGAGGTAGCACAGGACTTTGTATTTGGAAAGTGCTAGCGCTGCAGCTCGCTTGGGCCCATTTGCAGGTGCTTCACATCACACCACTGTGTCCTTGTTACATAAAATTCTTGCTTAGGGCAGCTTTAATTTTGGACTCTGAGTTGAGTATAAAGACAGTTTAGTATCGGACAGTGCAGTCTCTCCAGTCAGCTGCATTAACTGCGCCAGGGGGTCTTCTGTATCTGCCAGGGACCATTGAGAATGTGGCACTTTTTCAGTGTAGCAGACTGGGAGAGCTACTGACACCTAAGTAACCCTGGGCCTTGTGATGGAGCATCTCGCCTTGCCAGGTGGACATGCTTATTGTCCGGCTGCCTTATCTCTTCAGGGCCATTCCTCCTGAAGATCACTGGGACTGACGGAGCAGAAGCGTAGGCATTCCTACAGAAATTTCTGGAGCAGGCAAAGCCCCGAGGAGGGTGTTGGCGATGCAAGCGGAAAAAATCTAAAGCGTCTGGATTAAGGCTGTCTGGAGTATCCTAAACAGTCTCTCTGAGATTCAAAATATAGCTTGTTAATTACCATCCCTGGGACACATTAAGGGTGTCTCACTGTTAAGGGTGGTGAGTGTTGGCGCTGGGCTGGACACAGCGGTGTTACTGCTACAGTATAATGTCTGGTGGTGGAACAATTCAAAGCACCCGTGGGACTGGATCGATAAGGCGGCCAATTTGTGTCCTAATGCATTATATTTGACAAGTGATTCCCATATTCCAGGATGGATGGGCGGCGTGTGACCGATGCGAGAGTGTGGCTTGATACGACACCAGCATCAGTCTTAAATAAGTTCAGACACTGCGTCACCCTCTGCGTGTTCAGTGTTGAACTGGAGCTGATCAAAAAACGTAGATTTAAAAGGCAGAATGCAACATGCTACCCTGGTGTGTGTGTGTGTGTGTGTGTGTGTGTGTGCGCTCTTTGAAACCTCAGACAGAAAACGGGAGGAAATCATTCCCGGAGAAACACGTCGTGGCAATCGCTTCTCACATCTCCTCGTGTTTATATCCCTTGGTTGATGAAAAGGGATTAGTCCAGGTATTAACCTAATTCCCTGCTAAATGTGTGTGGTCTTACCCACTGTGTTGTCTTTTACGCAACAGGACCACCACAGCGCCACGCGGCTGCAGCTGACGGGGTTTCTCTCCAGCACTGCCACTGGCGCGACAACCGGACTCCAGCGTCTACGCTTCCTGCTTCTGTGCCTGAAATGAGAGTTTTATTGCACATTATACAGCGTAATGAGGTAAGAATTAAGATACTGGCCTCCTGTTGCAATCACTCTATTAGGACCGGATTCAAATTGACTCCGCTTGGTACCACTCATGGCATTGTTTGGGGTGAGAGTGACAGAGCGGCTGGTGATTACTCCACCAGTCTCTAATTTGGATGTAATTTCGAGCTGTGGAAATTGGAGTTAGCTTACGTGGATTTCTTTTGGCCTCTTCAGTCCGTCAGACAGTTATTTATTTGATTTCAGTCAGAGGTTATTGCATGATGGAATTATTTTACAGAAAAGTGCTGGTACTTTCAAAAGTGTTTAACTTCCCATTGAGCTGGAAGAGTTTTATTTATTATTACTCAATTCAAGCTGTAAGACCTACGATAAATCCCAAACAGTATTTTGTTAGTGTTTCACCACCTCTTACTATTAGATCCTCCTCTTTAACTGGTTTCTCCTACCTGTGAAGAAAAGGACTTCTTTCAGCTTTTACATTAACCGTGATGTGAAGGCCTTTGCCTCCCCAGGGCAGCGTGCCACTAGTGGATGGACGGTATTGATCGAGCCTGGGTGTGAAGGCATGTGGCATGAGAGTTTACAACCATGATACTCTCCTACAATCTAGATCAGGATGCTCAACTGTGAGGCCCAGAGGGCGGTGGGTGGGAAGTGGGAGCTTCCCAACGCTGCTTAGATGTGGTTTCTTTTTTGTTGTGGCAGTGAAGAGTGGCTTTATAGTTTTCGAGGAATCCCAGTTTAAGGAGCTGCTCTGTCTTTTATTCAGTGAGTTTGACCTCATAAACATTTCCATCGGTCACATACTCTTAACAGTTTAATGCGTGTATGAGTGAAGTACTTGTGTTTAATCCCTAAAAGGTCACCTGCAACTGAATTACGCTCGTTTTCTGTGCATTCATAAATCTACTAGCAACAACAACAAGGCCAGTTTCAGACACTCGACTTACAAAAGCTGCTCGTTAACAGGGGTGAGAGGCTTAACCCAGCAGATTGCCGCTGCCATTCTGCGGCATGGGCCATATTTAGGAGCAGACGCTGACGCGCTTGACCTCTTCCAGCGAGACACACAAGATGGATTACCTGGTGATGCGCTCCTGATTCCCTAATCCCAGATCTGTCCCGCAAAGATTAGCACAGAGGAAATCAACCACATGCCGAGCTGAGGAGTGACACGCCTTAAGTAGCGGCCCCACCACTCGCCCACCCAGCCCACACCTCGGTTTGTCCATGGTTCGTCTCTCAAACCACACTGAAAGTAGCTCTCAGCAAATAGCTGCCGGAGCCAGTGACTATAAATTATGTATTGAGCTATTTCCAGCTTCCCCAAACATTACTCTCATTAGATAATGATTTTTCCCACAAGCAAGGAAAGCAGTCTGCTGAGTTTCCCTACAACAATGGAACCATGAACGAGACACTTAACATCACTGCTTTGGCTGGAGTGACGGCCTTCTCTTGGATCTACATCTAAAAATCTTTGTGGCAGGACTACTTTCTACTTTTTGCATGTCATCGTAAATTTCTACCCGATAGGATCGACACAGTTGAGGTTTCGTGAAGGTGGCACCGTTTCCCTCCCTATCTGACGTCTGACTGTACGTTTATGTTCAGCGAGTGTGGAATCATTTGGCAGACTGCTCCTGACTCCAACGTGGACCCGATCAGAGGTCAGTATGCGTAGAGTGTAACGTGTGTCATGATTGAAGAGCGTCACACAGCGAGTTGCTGCACGGCCACAACCTGGTCAGTACGGTCCTGAAGCCTGACATGCTTCATCCCATAACAGTGAGGGATGCAAAATGGTGACATTATACAGCAACAGTACATAAATGAAGCTATTGCAGCACTAGTTGCTGGTGCATCAGTGGAGAAATAATTTAGTTTGGCATCCACTTAAATCTAGTGTTGGCCAAACACACTGAAGCGGTTTCAACACGTCCTGTGTCATTTGGTCTGGCGGAACAGAACGAGTGCTGCCGTCGCTGCGTGGGAGTCGAGAAGCTGACGCCGAAACCACATGGAGATCAAGAAGCTCGCCACATTTGAGAACAGTCGCACTTCTCGGTGGGAGAGCGTCTTGTCGTTGCAAGATTAGGGAGCCTTGGTCTCGGAGGAAAAGCGAGCATGACTGAAGGAGAAAGAGCTTCTCTCTGTGTGGATTTAAACTGTGTCTGATCTGCACGTGGCTTTGATTATTAATATGATCAGCTCTGTTATTGGCTATTATGGGTTGTTGGTTCCATACATACGCGGTAATAAACCTGGAAAACCACATTTCACTATGGAGGCAACTGAAACCGGACGCAGGCCTGCGTTTGGTTTCCTGTCGAATGACAATTTAGATGGTGTAAGAGGATTCATTGCCATTATTCTATAACATTCTCCTCGCCCTTACTGTCAGTTATCAGGGCGTCTTCTGTCAATTTCGATCCCCCTTTCCTGCGTGCAAACAAACGTAAAACAAACACAGTGAGAGTGACGCAGGTGTCTCCACACCGACTTTTCTTCATGCGAATGACTTCTGACAGCGAGGATTCCCACTGAACAGTTCGGTCCTTGCTCCCGGCACCTTCCTGCTCGGCTCGTCTGCAGCGAATCCCTCTCAGACATTTAGGTGATGGTGCTGTACAAAACATGTTTGTCACTTCGTGTTTTATCAAACGCTCATGACTCGGCATAATGAACGCGAAGCTCTTAAAACCACCTCGGCAGCGTGTAAACGGTATTGCTAGCGGTGCTGGGGTCTGTTGCTGTGTGCGAGTCGCTGGCTGTGACAGATGTTCATTGAGGATCCAACACAAAAAGGAGGTTTTTCTAACTGGTCTCTTCAATGTTACAGTTGTTTCTCTGTAATTCGCTTAACATTTTAATTAGCTTCATATTTGAGGTGTAGTAAACTTTTGCTATTGTTTCTGTGATCAAGTCCTTTTGCGTTTGCGGTTTAGTGGGAGCAGGGTTGGAGCTGCCGTTAGAGCCTGTGGCGGACGCTGGCTCCCAGAGAGTGAAACCTTCTGACCCATGACTTTACTTCCATAAATATTACTAAGGTTTCTCCTCACACAGGTCCCTCAAGATCTTTATTCCTTTCTGCTCAAAGTCGGAGAAATGTAGTATGACATTTTGAGAGGCTTGGGCCGTGTCCTGTGTTCAAATACTCATGGTCCATTAAAAAATATTGCATGTGGACATGCACTTAAAGTGTTAAACACATTCGATTATGGTTGTGTTTAATTATGGAGCTAAATATGTTGTCATCTTTTCATCACGAAGCTCAGGACATGATCCTTATGCACAAAACTTGTGCGTTTTTCTTTTTTTTAGTTCGCTTGTTGTCTTGTCTAGTTCGCACCAGCCGCATCCTGTAGCTTCGAGGAAATGCCAACAAATACCAGTTGCTACGTGTGGTAGCAACAAATGGAGTAAAGTCATAGATATCCTCTATTATCAGATGTCTCACAAGGTTACTGACCCCAAGATTGAAATGAATCCGTTTTCTCCAGCTCTAACTGCTTCTGCAACATCCTCATCGATGCATCTGATGTTAACCATCATCCGCCATTCAGTCGCTCATCCACCTATTATTACGGGTGATTCAATGCCCTGTGGCCACTGCGCCTGCCCCGATATTAAAGCTCCGACTTGGATTTCATCCACAGCTGCAGCGCTCAGACCCACCATCGATCACATCAATGATTCAAACGGCAAAGCGAGTCACAAGCAGGCATGGAATGACAATCATACACAAACACACTATTATTAATAGTATTTAACTTTACAGGAGCCGTCTAATCTTCAGGCCTAGAGTTTGTTTCATTTGCAGAAGGGATTAATTAGGTGCAGGGCAGCGGATCGTTTCTGGGGCCGTGCAGTCTGCTGGGGTTATGACCTGTTAAGACAGTGACTGTCTGTCTGTGTCTTTGTACATACGGCCAGTTTGTCCAGTCCCATTCCTCCTCAAATAACTGCAGTGTTGTGTCAACAGTCCTCCCGAAGCTTAAGTAAGTTTCACCATATCTGAGAAGACGGAGGTGTAATCTTCTTCATCCTGCTAAATGGGCAGTTAATGGGGACTGGAGGCGCTTGGTTGTGTGCTTTTCTGATAAAGATTGTAGGAAAAGGGATCATTTTGTTTTCGTTGTTCGTAGTACACAAATATTGTGACATTAAAGAGTTGCATCACTTCTCTAATGCCAGCCTATGCTGAGATTACAGCGCTGACTGTGGATTAGCTTTTGGGCCGTTTTTGCTGACAGTGTTTTTTGCATAGTTGTGTAGGTGTCATGATAACAGCCTGGTCTTTAAGGAAGTGATTACTTGTGTAAAGTCTTCATTCTTAGGAGACAGGATTTAATAGATTTTTGGGCCAGCAGCAGCTCGGCTCTATGAAGCACAGGATCAGTGGTTTGACTCCAGGTTCCTCCTGCTTTCATGTCAACGTGTCCTTCGTCAGGGCATCAAAACCCTGTAGCAGCGCCGTCACCTGCTGCCTGGCAGCTGTCCAGCAGCAATTTCCCCAGTGGGATCAATAAAGTATGACAATGTAGGTTGTACGGAAACGGGGGATATGAAATCCTTTAAATATCTTGCTGTTCGTGGTCCTACTGCAGATTTATTTACTCTTCAACAGACAGAACCATGTAACAACAATAGATACAGTACCTGGCAGGTGCAGAGTGATGGTTTGCTTCAGCACGGAACAGGCTGAGATGAGGCTGAAAGGCTGGCGTCGAGTTTAATCTAATATCAACAGCGGAAAGAGACTCGCTGTGGAACCGACGCTGCCGTTTCAGATGCCTGCTGGTTTTTCTGGTGTCAGCTCACACTAAAACCGAACGAGTCCAGATTCGGTTATGAGAACTGGGTGCTGGGAAAGCCAGAGACCCTCGCAGCGCTGCCAGAGGCAGGAGCACCCAAAGGTGGAAAATTGCCAGTGGGGTCCTGCGAAGCCCGTATAGTTTGTGACATACCGTTATAATTTTACCATTTGAGCGGCGCTGCACTAACATCCTTCACACAGCAGCACGTTTGTGTCCCCGCCATGCGAACTGCTGAATAATTAATACGCAGCTACATCGCTTCTGCTGCCTGATGAGAACTACAACAGGAAAAGGTACAACTCCCACAAATCACCGGGTGAGAGCGTGAGATACCGTATTACAGGAATAACAAGGTGACCTTTCAAATGGACTGAGCTGAGAAACAAGCCTGCGGGCCGAGTTTTCAGCTGTGGGTCTCAGGCACACGAGCCTTTCGGGACAATTTCTGGGACAATCTGGACGCTGGAGAACAGAACGAGAGGACTGATCTGCAGAGAAGGAGCAGGCCGCAGCTCAAAGCGGACGTTTTGGTCATTTTACCGCAACCGTCAGAACCAGAGTGGATCTGGTTTCTGCTAAAACACTGCTAAAAACGCTGACGCAGGCGATTCCGTCGCCACATGAAATCACTTTTACGCCTCACGTGCCACTGTGACGCATCGTGTGTGTGATAATGCATTTTATAATCATGCGGGCTGTTATCATTAGCTCGTGATTTAATGACAGCGATACTCGGCGGACGGTCGCCTGCACGGAGCTGCTGCTTTAACAGCACATTTGTAATTCAGCCTTCAATGTGTCGGCATAGCTTTAATGAACTAAAGAAGCTTTGATTTAGTGCGAAGCTGCACTCATCATAAATAAATATGGATTTATCGGTGTTCCAGCTTCAAACACAACAATATTTTACCCAAAGAAACTTGGGAAGGTCATGCGTGGTTTCACACCCCAGTGTGTGAGACGCCATCTTCCCTGTTTTGTGCATTATTTTTTTACCTGCACACCAAATCGGAGCTGTGCATTTTATCAGTTAGCGTCTGGTCAAGCTGCAGCTCAAATGCCAGGGTAGCTACTCCACGACATGCTAAGCCGAGTGTGTGTTTTGGATAAATGGGTGAGTGTGTCATTCCAGTACTACGCGTTCTCGTGCCAACACAACAGCCTCCGCTCCTCTGGAAAGCCGCTCCATAAGATTTTGAGCACTGGATGCGGGGATTTGCTCCTATTCAGGCACCAGAGCATTAGAGGGGTTGTTGGCCAACGATAAGGTCTGGCTCCGAGTCAGTGATCCAAACCAAACAAAGGATTTCGACATTTCATTTAGTACAGTACTTGAGAGCATGTAAATATAGTTCAAATGCAAATATAGCAAAGAGCGACCCCCCCCCCCCGATTACAGGGTTCCAGGAATATCTGCGCCTCTTCCTGAGCTCACATTAAGGTTGTCATAGTGTTTCTGAATGTAGAAGGAACGTCTCCTGCTGAGGAACCCTCTGACCCCACAGTTCGGTCTGGATGAATAGACTGGACTGTGTGCGCCGCAGACTGATTTATTCCTGTGCACGGGGGAGGCTTTCTAGGCTGCCGCTGTAGTCTCCCCTTCCTCTCCTCATTGTGTGCCTCATGCTTGACGGATAAGCAGAACCAAGGCTTGAGCGACTGCCAGCGCATCTTTGACTTACACAAATGAATCATGATGAATCATTTCCAGTTCTTTTAATGTGATACCTCTGGGGATTGAAGTGCAGAACGTCCACTACTACTCACACTAATTATTGATTATTCATTCAGCGTGTTCACAGCACTAGGATGCTAAATGTTTACGCTTCTTGCTGACTGTTCAGTTTTGAACTTATTTGGGTTCTGGACAAGTGAATTCTTATAAATCCCACAATGTGGAAGTTTGTGCTCTGCATTTAACTCATCCTTAAGTGATTACACACAGCTGTGAAACACACACCGTGAACAAACACCCGGAGCAGTTGGGGGTCGGTGCCTGGCTCAAGGTTCACCTCTGAACCCGGGGCTTGAACCTTCCTATACATTAGGCCACGACTGAACTGAACATTTGTGAATGTTTTCAAACCGAATGTCCTGAAAATAACAGCGAACGATTTCAAGAAAGCATGAATGAGGAAACAAAATGAGGTTTCTATGCTTTGACATAGAATTTGAATGTCTTGACCCACTTTTTCTAATTGCTCCTTTTCTTTTTCATCACGTCTGCAGTACCGCCAGTCACGGCAGACTCAGCCTATTAGAACACTGCTCACACCATTTCCTGTTTTTCGTCCCAGCAACAAAGCAGAGTCACACACGGCCACTTAACACAGGAGCAGAAGTCACGGTCGATGTCTGGTTTGCTGCTTTTGGTTTTTGTTCCACTTACATTTGCAGGTGTTTGTGTTGTAAATGGGGTCGTGTGAATTAATAATTAATACAAATATAAAGTGTGTGTTGTATTTTCACATTCAGAATGTCCTACCACAGTGTGCGCGGTGTGGAAATGCTCACACGACACAGGCTGTTGGACGAATGCTGAGTGCAACACACTCCAGGCCTCTCAGCGGCTGCTTATTCCTCAGCCAGACATCTGATGCATTCTAACGAGAAAACAATATGTTTTCAGAGTCGGTGGCGAAAACAACTATTTGTTTGATTCCTGAGCAGCAATTTGTTTTGGCTGGGTAATAGTACTCACAGTAATCTCCGCAGAGGGACGAGTAGTATATGGATTTTTAATGGCGGGGTGCGGCGCAACCTTGATGCTCGTCAGCCACATATAAATTATACGTGTAGCAGGAGCCAAACAAATTGTCAGTCCCACCCTGCCGCTGTGCGTCTCCCCTCCTGCTGAGACCGCTGGATCCACCATTTGTCTGCATCTGCAGCCGCGTTCCCGTGCACACACCCACCCAACGCAGCAGCTCGAAATGAGATTCAGTCAAGTGCATAATCCCATAGTTCTGCTTAGCTGTGATTAATTGACCAGCAGACTTTTAGATATCAATGGTCCACAGAACCAGCGTTGCACCATTACAGGAACGCACATTAGCTGGTGCTAAGATAATCGCTTGCAAACCTGTCTGCAGAACACGCTGCAATCCCAGAGTTCCCTTAGAGGTTCTTCGGCAATTAGCCCCTCTGGCAAAATGATTTACTGACCTGTCATTAAAAAGTGGCCGGGGAAAGAGACATCATGCAGAGAAATGGCCCTTCGGATCGATACCGGAGTAACTCTTAAAGCACTGTGCAGCTTGTCGTTAGGGGTGAAGTATTTGTATTTATGGTTTCACACTCGCATGTGTAAGGAAGCTCTTTCCAGCAGCCAGTTTGTCTCCGCATCTTCACAAGCGATTCGGAGAATTCATGCAATGGGTTGTTGCGTTTCATAAACCTCATCGAATGGGGATTTTTAAATCAAAGGCCGCTGTAGCCGATGAAGCAAATGTTGGGGGTTGTCACAAGCAGAAGGATGCAGTGCACTTTGTCACTCAGCATTATCCACAACAACAACAACGCTATAACAACATTATCCAAGTCATTGACAACATCTGGTGGCGGGAAAAAAAGTGATTTGTGACAATTTGTGCAGTCAAATTCAAAGAGAAGCAAACTTCTCTTCCTCCTACAGCTGTAAACGATGATGATTCGAAGGCCTTGTGTAACAGATATATTGCATATTAGCTTTGAAGCTATGACGTTTATTCTCTTGGAACGACAACACCTGCCTGCACTCGTTATTTCTTCAACATTCTAAGCACATGCACTTTAAAGGGTTTTTGAAGCTGCGTGCCAGCTCTGGATGAGGACCAGAGACGCGCTCGTGTTGGCAGGAAGAACTAGGCCTGGATGATAGATGACGCTGGAGGCAGTATGCTAAGAAGCCTCAGACGTCTCAAAGACCCCTGTCTCTCTCTCACTCGTCCACTTCCTCCTGAATCCCTTCTCACTGCTCGCCTCCTCATCCCTGGTACCTAATCTGTCTCCTCAGCAGGAACACTCTTTGGTTTATAGGCCTCGTCTTCCCTCATCCATGACGCATCGCCCTCCATTCTCTTCTTGTCTCCGCTGTGGCCTAATTGATGAGTGAACACTAACAAGTTGCCCTCCCTCCATTCCGCCGTCGTGTCCATGTCCTGAAGGGCCTCTCTCTCACTCTCAGGGTGCCCATCTTCTAAATCCCCCTCCCTCCCTCCCTCCGCCCGCCACTCTCACCGCTCTCTTCATTATTCATTAAGTTTCCCTTCAGATCCAGAGAGAGCAAAAGCGTGGCTGAAATCATAGGCAGGCTCAACAGCTGGCCCAAGGGTACCTGAGTGATGTGAATGTGAGTTTGGGAAAGAGTGAAAGAAGGCGACGGACGGACTAATTGATTGACAGAGACAAAAAAGGAGGGAAGGGGAAGCAGTGCAAGTCAAAAAAAATAAGAGCAGCCGGTCAGAACAAGTTTCGAATGATGATTTTCTACGATGACTTTATTGTCTTGCTTTTAAAAATATTCAACGTTGTGTTCGAAGCTTAAATTGAGGATTAAGTAGAGTCTTCATTGGAATCATTCATCCCAGAGACGACTCAAATGAAATTACACAACTAGATCTCCCGATGATAGCTTCTCTGCTAATGACATCATTCATCATCAGATGAACGCTGTCGTTTATACAGCTGAGCCCACTGTTTTTCTCGCCCGTTATTATTTATTTAACTGTTTAAAACAAACAAACAAATGCCTACATTAGATTCTCATTATAAAGGCGCTGGCATCTACTTTCTGAAGCAAACTCTGGCACTTTTACTTAAACGTGGAGCCTTGTTTGATTAGAATAGAGGTTATGCATTTATTTATTTGTGTCTTTTGCCACTGCAGCGCTTGTTGGCAGCCATCTTTATTTTGGCCTGCAGACGAACAACAGTGTTGTTGAAATAGGGCTTTGGACAGTCTGTGCTATTGACCGTCCGTGCTGTGATTGTGAATGTATGCGTCCACTCCCTGCTCAGATTACTGACAGACGTCGAGCCTCGTCACTGAAACGCCTCAGGAGAACCGAACCCGCCACCGATACCAGATGTTTGGGCACTCGAGAAGGAAAGTCCATACAGAGAGAGATTCACACACAGCTGCGGCTTCCGAATCCATCTTAGCAAAGCGCGGAAAACAAACGTCATTCCTTATTTAACATTATTGAATCCGGTTGTCTGTAAAGGGAAGCTGTGCAGGACCGAGGTGTGAAGTAGGCGAGTGAATTCAAACTGCAGCCCAGACTTGTGTGCGCTGATTAAATAATTTTACTCTGAAAAGTGGCTTTTGTGTTTTTAGCAAGGGCAGACAAGCAAATTAAACTCCGAGAGGTTTAACGGTTTTTCTCCACTGCTTAGATGTTGACCTCACTCTCCCAGCTCCTGTGAACCCACTGGAGTAATTGGTTACTATGCTTTGCTGATGGTCCTATTAAGATTCTGGGGGGGGGATGAAAGAAACACCCAGTTCTTCGAGGCTCAAAGATCTCAGACAGAGAAATTAAAGGACGCCAGAGTTGGATTGTTGTACCATGATGGAGTCTCATACTGCAGACAACGCCTGTGTATCGAAAGATCGATTGGACCCGATTATTCAGTTCCTCAAATTAAAAGTTGGGGTCATTGTGCAGCAGATATGATCCCTGTTGTGATTCACCGTCGTCATTTTCTACACACCTGCTCGACCTTGTCTGTCCCTGCAGTAACTCAGCTTGTTCAGCAGACGCTCGTCACCATCACTCTGACTTATGATATCGCTTCATTGTGTGCATTAAACATGTCTGTATTGAACCGGCCCCTGTTCTAAAAAAAGGAAATGTTCAGCGCATCCGTATTTAAAGTTCGTAAGAGACTTTGAAAACAGATAAATGGAAATAGGACAAAAACGCTGGTTTCGTCTTGGGACTGAAAGGGTTTTAAACACTTAGGCTATTTCGAGTTTTGCTGCTGAAGTGAGAAAAGGAAAGAAAACAAAGAACGGCGCATTTGCAGTAGTCTGCAGTTCCCACAGCTCTGTACGCCAGGCTTTTAAAAATGAAACTGTAGCTTGAAATGAAAACGTTGCAGTTTAAACAATGAGATGAACTTGTTTTTGATAAAACATCTCTATGTAATTGTAAAATCCGGTGTTTATTAGTTGTAGTTTTAGAACATTTTGTCTTCCTGTGCTGTCACCGGCTCCCTGCATCCTGCCGGGGAGTCCGGGTAAGTGGGCTGTGTCTGTGCACGGCTTGCGTGGAGGAAAGTGAGATACGGGTAATGTATCGCTTCCTGATCACTATCTTATGTAATCACGTGTTAACAGAGGAAGAGAGAAGAGCAGGAGAAGAGGGGGATACCAGCGAGAGAGAGAGAGAGAGAGGGAGAAGGGGCAGCGCAGGGAGGGCCGGTCCGAGCGTGGTAACCGTGGATTGATCTGACAATCGACCAATCCTGCGCCTTCTTCGTCTTGAGCCGCCGCAGTAGCCGGGCAGGATTGGAGGATGCCACAGCGGCGTGATCCCCACACACACGCACATTCACACGCACCGGTTCGGCTCGCTCGTCCCGTCACCCGCGCACACACACACGCGGGGAGAAAGGTAGAGTATCGGCTGTCCGCAAGCCGCGCAGTCGAGCTCTGCCCCGGAGAGGATGAGCGCGGCACGGGGTGGAAGTCAAAGCGGAGGCGGAGGACAGGAGACAATGGGGAACAAACTCCAAGTCGTGCGTCTTCACGGCCATTAATCAGCTGTCATGTGCGTTCAGGGGAGTGCGCGCGGACAGGTAAGACAGAGAAACAACTTTGTGTCTGTGCGCGGATTTCTGCGTCTTAAGTTCAGCGAAGGCGTTGCGTGTCAGATCTATACCATGTTGTGTAATTAAATATATAATAAAGAACCAGTCCGGTGCGCGTGATTGTGCGCGCGCGACCCCACGCGGTGACTTTTAACGTGTGCGCAATTTGGAATTGGAAGACAAGCAGACGTCCGGTGGAAGAGAAGCGCAGGAGACGCACTTTGTCTCAGTCATGTCTCGGCTGGAACCAGCGTTTTTGGCTGTGGCGCGTCCCCCCGTCGCTCCCGGGGTGTAGCTGCACACGCAGCCTCGCTGGAGTTATGAATGATGGGCTGCTTGGAACCGAGTGGGAGTTGGAGGCTCTCCGATCCCCCTCTGATGCGCGTTCCGCACCAGTGTAGCCAGACTGACATTTGCGCGCACTGCAGGAAACAGAGTCCACTCATTGACTGCAGCTTCTCCGTATAAGTCGAGCTTTTGCTCTCCGCATCACATCGCATCTCCCCTCAGCGGCGTTTGCTGCTGCCTCAGTTCGAATCTAAATTCTGTCAAACCCAATGACAGTCGTGTGTGTGTGTGTGTAAAGATGCGTGAGCCAAACGCCAGATGCTTCGCTGTCCCTGTTAATGTTGCATTGATTGGCTTCTGGTGAGCAGGGAGGATTGTAAGGCTGCCAATTTTATCCTCCGCTTCATTATTTATTTTTCTGCAAGGTGCTCACCTATCTGATGTGCTTGCACACGTTTAGGGACATAGATGGCAGGTGACGGAGTCAGTGGCCTGTTTTTTTGTCTGAAATCAGCTTTGAGTGCAGAGTAGCTGACACGAAGGCTGAGTCTGGCTGCTGTGAATTCTGATGCAGATGTGTTACATCCATGTACAGAAGAAAGCTGTGCTGCTCTAAAGCGTCTAATGTGTTTACTAAGGCCTGAGGACATTTGTCCCCTTGGTTTAGAGCTTATTTGGCCACTGGATGGAGGGAGACAGGGTGTTGTTTTTATTGTCAGTTCATCTCTTACTTTTCAGAGGGTTGCTTTAACCCAGGCTTAAAAAACGGAAATGAACAAATCCTTACATTCCATATTGGCTCGCGTGGCCTGCGATGTGCAGTACAGGACGCCTCAGCCCCAGAGGGCCCTCTCTGCTCAGCACCCAGCCATCATGTCAAGTTTGCGCCACAGTGGAAAATTATTCCTTCGAAAAAAAGCCCAAACAGCACATTTTGTCATGTTGGCTGTGCGGAGTGGGGACATGAAACCACAGCAGCACATGATACTAAACGTAATCACAACCACGAGCTGTGTTCAGTTGAAAGCCACAACACAGTGCTGACTGAGTTCCAAAGCAGCTAATGCTACTGTAGCTGCTCAAATCAGAGATGCATCAGTCAAAACTGGGAAGTCATGGGAGACATATGTACAGCACGGCCTGCACAGGGGAGGAGGCCGTTTAAGGGGTAGACCATCACTCCGCTCAGGCTGCAACTGATCATGTTTGCCTTATAAATTAGCTCCCTTTTGATAAAGATGACAAAAAAAAAAAAAAACAAACCCAAAAACAATCCCACGTGGGCAGAACCAAAGGAGACACCTTGGAATCGCTTGGTCAGCCTGACAAAAAAAAAAAAAGGTTTAATGGTTCCAATGACACAGTGAGGATCACCGGGAAAATAAATTGCTTGAAGGTTAAAATACAGAAATTGCGATTGATTATCTTCTGGATGATTTTCTGCATGGCTAATCGAACGATCGGCTGAGCCCTAGAGTGAACTCCTCCGCTAAAACAGACGCGAAAATCAGCTCCGCAATCAAGACCATTTAACGTCCTCGTAGGTTTCCCTGTCTGACTGTACACAGGTCAGATGGTCTAGGATGCTTTCTACACACTCTTTGTTGATATAATAATCTGCACGTTTGTCCAACCTTGTGGATATTTTCTTGTTTGAAAAGGGCACAGAGCTAATTACACTGTTATTAATCTCACAGAAGACAGCAACTCAGGAAAATGCTTCCCTCCCAGACGCCAGCGTCTGAATATCACTGTGCGTGTGGTGCAGCAGTCATGAAACGGCAGAAAGGCCAGACTTTACATGCTAATCACTGGAATCTGGGATTTGACGCCAGTTAACGGACACCTCAGCCTGAAGCGGTTTGTCTAGTCAGCTGTGGACAGTTACCAGTCACTCATTTCAGTAGCCTTGCAGCAGGACAGACATCTTTAACAGTGTGTGTTGCTCAGCATGATGGCGAGATCCTGCGTCGCCAATTAATCAGATTTCAAACCAGCCGCAATTTGAGCGACATTAAAAGTTCAGCCATTTACTGTCTGAAAGGTCAGTACAGTTCTGGCCAGAAAGGTTTTGCCACTGGGTCAAAGCGTATCAGGAAGTTTGCTGCTATGAAAGCGTTTTCCAAAAGGTCGTCCGTGGGTCTGAAGGAGCCTTTTAAAGTCCCGCTACCATAAGCGCCAGAAGTCGGGGGCGCAGGGGATGCGTTTGCCTCTGCTGCCTCTCCAGTCCATCTATTTTCCTAAGCACTGCTTCTTGTGAGGGTTATGACAATGCTGGGGTCAGTCCCAGCTATCACCCTGGAAAGGTCAGCAGACCATCACAGGCCAAACACGTACAGAGACGACCGTCCACACTCACGACTGTTCTAGCTGCCAGTTGTGGGACGTTGTTCCCAAAAGCCTCACGATGAGAGACGGACTCTAAAATGTCTTCAATTACCTCCTTGAAAAAGTTTCAAGAGCCAAGTACCCACATTAGCACCGTGCCTGGCTCTGGTACTGCACTCGACTCTTCAGTCAATAAATATCAATGCGTTGTCCCTGAAATTAGTTTGCAGAGTGATGGACTGCACCGTGTTGTCAGTCATATCACTAGCAGACCAGACAGGAAAAAGAACAGATTATTGTTCCAACCACACCGTTGAAGGGCCATTCAGAAGATGAATCACGCTTCTCTTCAAACATTCTCAGTCTCTTCACAGATAAACAAAAAATGGCCATTCAGTGGCTCTGCCTGCCAACTCACACTAGGCAGGGCTAGGAATTAGCTTTGAGAAGGCTTGATGGGTCTTGTCAGCGATTCCATCTTCTTCTAAATCCAAGATGCAACAAGGTAAAATAATCCCCTGCTTCTGATGCAGCCCTGTGATGTTATTGTGTGGCTCACAGAGATAAACCATGCGTGGAATTTTGTCATTAAATTTCTTATCAGACATGGCACCCTGATGGGAATGTTTACACACTCGCAGAAATGAGTTCTCGCATTGAGCATTAAATATGCAGGAATAGCGTAGCGCTAATTCCTGGCAGCAGCAGCATTGGGAGCGACCGGAAGACGAACGAACGGGCGGCGCACGTTTAGAGCAGAACGGCAACAAAAAACTAAATTTTTGTTTTGGAAGATTCGTTTTTAAAATTTTTATATTTGCTACCGATTGCTAACCAATCATTTGACCTGATGTTGGCGCTTCATCGTTTCCGTCCTAAATCTGCTAAAGTGCTGAATTAAACATTGATCCTGAAAGCGCGTTTCGATTGCACCACAAAAATCAATTATCAGTAAAATTAACTTGACAGCATCACAACAAACATCTTCCAGACAAATTAGAAACAATTCAAAACTCACCAGTGTCTCTCTGCCTGCACAGGATTCTCCAGCCTTTCAGTCCCAGCACATGACATTTAGACTTAAAATCCCAAACCTCAGGTGGAGCATTTGAAAGCATAGGTTGCAGGACCAGGACCAACACAGCTTACAGGCCGTGTGCCTGCTCAGGGACTGAAGTAGGCTGTCAGACGAGCTGCAGCAGCCAATCAGGGCCTGTGTGGTCAACACGGGAATCGTTTGGAGAACGCGCCACACCTTGGAGCCACGGATCTCCCTTGATTAAAACCAGGAACACCTGGCTCCTCGGTGCACGCTGCACTTGTTAACTCACCTTCTCTGCCCTCTTGTTGTTTAGAGTTGAGTTGGTAACGTGGTTTTGTATTTCTTGCAGTGGGACATGAAGCCGTCTGAGTCATGCTGACATTAGTGCTCGCTGGCTTTCTTCAGAATAGGCAAGAGCAACATTAGGATGATTCATCTCCTACTCTCAGTGGTGGTGACAAATGGGCAGCAAAGCATTTCGTTAAACAGCACTATAGAAGAGAGATTGATCGGCTCTGTGGATTGTTGTTTGACCGTAGCATTAGAACCCTGTGATTCCGAAGTCGGGAAAACACAATGAATGATTAAGTCTTTTAACACGTAATAAGTCTACTGAAAACCCACTGATCACTTAGTTTTTTACAAAAGATCATGACTCCAGGCTAAAGCTAAATGTGTCATCCATACTAAAGACTTAAAGGAGGGCACTTTATTAGGAACACCTGTACAGCGTAATTCAATCCAAGCAGCTCTGTCATCAATGCTATTCAAAGGTTGCTATTTCTCAGTTTTGACACTTGCTTTAATGTACACAATGAAAGATACAGAAGATTTTAAAGTGTGGTGTGGCAGAAAAAAGGAAGAACTGCTGCCGCAGTGGGATGTCGATGAAACTATCCTCCGACTGCAAATTTGTCCACGGTTTTATGGCGAGAGCGTCTCTGCAAACCATGAAAACAGAGCCATTTGATTGCCAATATGCTGCATGAATAGTTAATGTACTATTAGGGGGATGGGGGGTTGATTTTCATCTCACATTTGTGAGTGTTTGCTCAGAGACTTTCTCTTTTTTAAATAGCTCTTAAGGATGAACTGTCATTATGTAATCACTGCATGTTTCTGTCTGGGATCCTGCAGGCTGCCTCCGAGTATTTTATTTTGTTCTCAGCTTAAAAGCATCGGGGCGGTGGGTTTGCCTTTTGGTCACATTCTGCAGGTTTGAGCTTCTTCAAGGGAAAGACTGTGTTTTATTCACATGGGCTCATCTTTTATCATTTTATTCCCCTCTAGATTTATATTCTGAGCTTTAGGCGTCTCAGTAACACTTTTATACTCGACAGTGTACACAGAATAAACGGGGAGACAGTCGGCATCCTGCTCCAGGAGCGGAGTATGATAGACGTGAGAGTTAAAGCGTCAGCTTTTCACTCAACAAGCTAAAAACTACAAGTGCGCAGAATATTCGATAGCTTTCGATAGTTTCTACATGTTGCCACTTAGCTCTACATCTTAATGGGAGTAATTGGTTTAAGTGAAAGAGATTACAGCATTCCAGCCTATCCAATGAAACGCTACTGAACTTGCTAATCATACTGTATAACTATCGAGTTGAGATACATTTACGGGCTCTAAAATATTAATTTCACTTGCAATATGGACTCTAACTCCAAAGCCATATAGTCTTCTGTCAGTTACTTGTCTGTGTCACAGTGCAAAGAGGAGCCCTGATGTGTGGTGCGGAGAAAACATTAGTGTGCAGAGCGACCTGTCACACCTACTTATGCTTCACGTGCAAACGGCCGGGATGTGGAAATGAAGGCAGAGAGATGTTAATTTGAGTTTGGGAGTGAGAGAGAGGAAGGCGACGGACGGGGTGTCCCTACTGATTTACAGCTGTGGGAGGCCGGTGGCCACAGGTGACACGACAGATAGAATGTTAATGCTGCTCGAATGGCTCGGCAACATCTGCAGGTATGAAAACACCCCGCGCAGAGCGGGACTGCAGTACGGGCAGGTTTCTGAGCCTTTGCTTAATTCATGCTCTCGCTCAACACTGTCTGGACTCCATCTCAAGCTCGCAGCGTGCATCCAGATCCACAAACGGGTTCAACCATTCACTTTGTAGCATCATCTGCCCGCTTCCTCTCCCCTCCTGTCCCCGTGGAAGTCGCTGCCTGTGAGCTAGTTGCCAAACTGTCAACTCCGGTGCCAGCGTGTCAAACCGGCTCCCCGTGTGTCGAAACGGATGTGAATGCAACTAAAGAGATTGGCAACGTGTTGCCAGGAGCCGAACTTCAAACTCGACATCTAGTTTTATTCGTGTTCCTGTCAATAGAACGTCACGCTTACTGTAAAACACCAAGCACTCACAGCACTCACTGTCTTTACAGCGACTGTGTTTAAACACATTTCTGCTCTAAAACGCATCGTAACGTCATTTGAGAGGCAGCTGTGCAGAGATGTTCACTCCCAAAAATATATAACGTTTGAACTTCGAGGCGATCAGAGAATTCCAGCAGTTTAATTATGACGTTGCAGCATTTCTGTTCATTCTAATTTAATAATGATGAATTGACGAGCCGTGCTGGAGCAGAGCAGATGGTAGAAGACCATAGTGGAGCAGGGAGACAAATATAAACGTGTAGTTTTTGACAGCTTCAACTTAAAACAGAGAATTTGTGGATTTATTGGCAGAGCTGCTGCACTGGAGTAAATTAACCTGCAGGTGTTTCTAATAAAGTGGCAGCGAGTGAATTTGACGGGCGATGGTGTTGCTACTCATTTCTCACCAGATAAACTGCTGTTGCATTAAGACAAAACACAAGTGTGATACACCGTGTGACACCTCTGTTTGAGCCCACGGAGCGAGAATGAAGCACGTTTCAAATCTCCAGAGCAACACAGCTGAAGAAGACGGAACCTCAGAGGATCAACAAATCGACGCGAATGAGTCAGAATCAAGCAAACCTCAGTGGAGGCTTAGAGGGAGATGAACTGTCAGCGAATCATAATAAGGCGTGATTTTCATAGCTGATCTTATTATTTGTTTGTTGTGCTGCAGTAGCTTCAGCTCCGGTAATGACCTGAAAACCCTTCGCATGTCTCGCACTTCATCTTGTGAGGAGATCTACCTGGCAGCGAGGAAGCCGGCTTATCAGTGTATGAAATGCTAATGCGAGTAGCCACAGCCCCACTTTGTGGACGAGAGCGCAGAGGCCTTCTCCTCGTCGCCAAACCCACCTGCTCCGGGTGTTTCAGCATGCGTGAAACAGCGGAGCCTGCCAGATTCCTGCAGCCTCTACCTGAATTTAGAATTCACCGACATGAAGGGAACGCTGCTGTAGGTGACATGAATACATTTCCATACTGAGTCCACTCCGTCTTTCAGGTCAGTTTGGCAGAACAGGACTCAAATCCCAAGTATCACAAGCTCGTCGGAAGCAGAGAATTTATTGATTTGTTGGCCAATTTCACAAAAACGATCAAATGTTTGATGTTTTGCACGTCACTGCCAAATCAATTAATGCCATTAAAAGTAGCCAGGCTTTATGGAAACGCGTGTGTACTTTGATTGTTGCTCACAAACACCCTGCTGTGTGCGTCCTGCTAGTGCACGTGTTGAATGCGTTTTCCCTGCTCATGAATAATTTGCAGGGACAATTTTGGAAACCCGCATTGTTTCTAACCACGTTTGCTCGGCAGACTTCATGTTTCCTGCCTTTGTTTCTCGACGGGTTGCTGCTGCTAACGCTTGACATGTGGAAGCCGTCAGAAGGTCTCATGCACCAGATGCAAAGAAAGTGGAAACTCTTAATGCAAACAGTGCCGAAAACTCCACAGGGGAGCTTTATTTTTAGGTGCTGGTTGAACAAACCAAGCTTTTAGAAGATTTCCCTGGAATGATTAGCATAATATGACATTGTTGAGAATTATTTAACACCAAGTCTAAGTTTACCAACAATACTGGTGCTAAAAGACTGAAATGATTATTATGCCTGGTTCCAGCCTGTAAAGCGTGATGACAAACAATTAATTGTCTAATCAGGAAAAGCAATAAACAAGTTGAGCGACTGTTCAAAACTACATCAAGCTAATACTGTTTTTTAATCTCCAGATAAGCTTCATACTTCTAGGATGTGTGATTGTTTCTAATACTTTGGCTGAAGTTAGTTTGAGTAGATTCAATCTATTCAGGGGATGTGTTATTAAATTGGCTGACTCAGCTGTTTTGTAGTTGGAAAATGTTTCTCTCCTCCTATTGTTTGGTATTTCAAATCATGTGCATGTGCGCATTCTGCAGTTTTTATGGCATCCACAGCCGTGATGCAGGACAGTCTAGATGCTGGGCTGCGGAGGGAGAGGGAGGCGGCGGCGGCGGCGATCGTACTGCAAGTTGAAAAAGCATGTTTTGTCCCTGCAGTGGCCTGCAGATGGGTGCTGTCTGCTCCATCCTGGCGCTTCTGCTGCGCGATGCGAGCTTGAGAATCCAGCCATTAAACACACAACAGATGGGACATTTTCCGTCTTCCACCCAGTTCTCATTAAGCAGCCAAAAAAACATATAGCGGGGTTGACGAGGGCAGACATGTTTTCTAATTTGACACTAGCGATAAAAAGAGGAAGCGAAAAACATCTCCTCCGCAGTTATATTTAAGGTTGTTTAACTTGGCGTGTAAGCACGAGGAGATGAAGCTGTCGGAGGCTTCCCGCTCTCATCTCTAAGACCTTTGCCTGAGGAGCAGTGCATTGTGGGTCTGAGCGAATCAAAGCTAAGGGTTGGGACAGATGGCGTTTGGAGGGTAGCGCACTGGAAGGACAAGTTGCTGTTGACTTTGGAAGACGTGGTGGGAGGGGATGACTGACACACCGTCCTGCCCACATGACTCAGTGGGAGTCATTACTGCAATGGGCTTAATTACCTTTAGGCGTAATCTGTGTTCAAAAACCTGCTACTTATTGCTTGTAATTACCGACGAGTGTTGGAAAAAGATTGAAATTCAAGGCGGAGCGTTTCTCTCCTTGGTTTCCTGCACTTTTATGTTCACGCAGGACCGAACAGATGCACAAATGGTTACAACATGTCATATTTTCAAGCTTCAGATGACTAATTGTGGCTTAAGTGCGGCTCTAGTTCCTGGATTGTGGGACACAAAGGACGTTAATCGTCCTCAAACGTCACAACTGTGCTTGACAGCCAAATATTTTCAGTTTTCATCTGCTTAATTTCACATGCGGCTCAGGCGTGTAGCCTGAAAAATAACTCACTTTCACGTTAGGCAAGAAGAAAGAGACTCGATTCTCACATCTTCAGATCTCGATTTGACAAGAGGACGAGTCGAGGGAAGCGTTCTGTGTAGAGCCGGGTCATTATTATTAGATGATCCTGAGGTTGTTTTCTGCCGACCATCCTTGGGTTATGTAATGTGATCAAAGTCACATTCCTCCAGGTGGTGGAATATGTGCTCACATTTACTTGGGAAAGGAAAAATATCAGCCCTTCGCTGCAGGAGAAGAGCAGAATGGATGTAGAGTGTTTGTGTGTTTTCATTACGGGCATTAGGCTTGTGGTGTGGAGCATTTGAGGCTTGGAAATGGCTTTCATGGAGAGCAGCACAATTAATTCTGGGCTTGAGAAGCTTGAAGGTTAGAGAGGAAAGTGTGTGACCGTTCACTGTGGTTCCTGGTCTGAATCTCAGGATATATTTCTGGCTCCAGTCTGCTTCCCAAGGTGACCATTTAACACCTGCTCCAGCAGAGAAACTGTGATACATCACAGGTGGAAAACTATTTTTATGTGTCTGTGTGGACAAAACCTGCCTGGACACAAAGCAATATAAAACTTAATATGAGTAAATCAAGTAGAAAGCTATTAAGCCAGAGCTGGGAGGAAGCTGGCTTAAAATCTCAGACAGCTTTGGTAGAAAAACGAAGCACTTAAACAGGTCATTCAGCCGTGATTCCTGATGTGTTGTCTTGTGGAAACACTGCAGTCTACTGCTAAACCACTGAATCATTGGCACCTCTCTCCAACCTATTTGTCTCCTCCAATTTGGTGGAACCTCCAGCGTGTGCCACACATTCAGGGGATTTCCCCACTTGTGAAGCCGATCAGCGTAATCTGCCTCCTTTCACAAACAATGAGCCGGGTCGCGTCTTTCAGCAGACGCCAGACGCGAGGCAGTCAGCTTTAGTACAGGTACAGCACAAAAGTGGCTGGCAGGAAAAAGAATGATATAAGCTGTTAAAGTGTTGATGTAGATATGACAAACTGATGAACGCCAACAATGTAGACGTAGGTTGAGTAATATTGTCACATGTAGTATGAAAGTGTGAAGCCGTCCACGCTACAGTGTCATTACCAAGCTCCAGCTACACTCAGATACAGAATATTCTCCCTGGAAAATCAGAAAATTAGCTATCGTAAAGGCCTTCTGTTGTTCACCCAGTGACACTGAAACATCAGTCACCACCTCAACGTATCGACTGAGTTGATCGGAGGCTGTGAGTACTATTTCCACACCGCGGTTCCCACATTGGCGTTGAGAGACGACACCACAAGGAACAAAACATCATCACAGGATCCAAAATGCCCGTCGCCATGAGTCTGGAGAATGTGTCAGGACCGAGCTTCTCGTTAGACTCTCCCACGGACCGTAGAACAACTTGTGGCCCCTCTTAATGCGATGGACATGACAGCTCCAGAGGAGACAGGTAGCGCAGAGCGCTACGCAGGACGCCTGCGACAAGCAGAGACCAGAAGAAACAGAAGGAGGAACAGGAGAATGTGACATCATCACCTGACCTTCAGCTCAAACTTTAATGTTCAGGCGCATTTGGCAGCAGCATTAAAGTCTGTTTCAGTGTGCCACTAATTTTCTCCTGTGGTGTTTGTCTTGTCCTGTCCTGACTCCAGCCCTGTTGTTTACCTACCCACCGCTCAGTGACACATCGCCTGAGACTACAAGCAACAAACGGGCCACGTAAACGGGATGGAAAATGTGTGTATTTGTTCCTTTTCGCGCGAGGTGAAAAGTCAAGAGTCTTTTCCGCTGTGGTTGTCTCCGTCTCCCTGGCGGGCCCTCTTTGTTCTGGGGATAGAACAGTGATATGTGTTTTAACCCGCCCCAGTCGTCTGCAATCTGGTGTTTGACATCGGGAGAAAGCTGATGCTGTGAAATCGAATGCAGTGGCTGAGCTCCCAGCAGGAGGCCTGAACATTAGCTATTAGCGGCAGGCGACAGGAGCCTCTTCCCAGTCGCTGCTGAACTAGATTGAGGTGCTTCTCTTTTGTTTTCCTCAGCAACCTGCACTCCGTCTTTCATTATACTCCATCTTCCTGTTTTTTAGTTTCATCTCCTGCAGTGTCATCAGTTACGTGCAAGAACAATTGGCTGCACTCGGCTAAGGTCTTATTCAATTTAAGTTGTTTACATGGCCAGTTGATTGCCCGCGATTGAGTTTTCCTGTTCCCATAAATAAAACAGTAGACAGCATTTCTACTTGGCTACAGGTTGAACAGTCAACTAGTAAGAAATTGGCACTTTGAGAAAAAAAGAAAAGGAAAATGGAGCTGAATCAGATAATGGTATGAACCAGAATTTAGTAATTAAGGTGCATAATTAACCAAATCAGATCAAAACAGAGTCACGTGTGTGTAAATAAATTTCTTGTGGCTGCCTCTGAGATCAACTCATCCTATTAAATGCTGCAAACTTATAAACATGCCGTGGGCAGAAGGCTGCACAAAACAATATCACCATCGCCATCATAAAGGGCGGGGGTGGGATGGGGTGGGGGGTTTATTTCCATTGACGGAGCCAGATGCTGCTTAGAGTCAGCATGATAATCAGACAATTAGATGACTGATTGAAGAGAGCCCCGGGAGGCCAAAGTGAAGCCACTGGAAAGGATTTTTATTCTGACTCATTCAGGTGCAACAATCGTCTCACAGAGTGGAGGGAGATTTGCTTCAGTGTGTGATATTATTGAACCCAAAAAATAATTTTGAACCATGAAGAAAAAGGTTAAAATGTCTAAAATACCTTATTTTGAAAGAGCTGCTCAGTCTGTATTCTTTGCAGGGCCCCGCGTTTTCTCAGTGATACAAAGAGAGCAGTGAAGGCAGGATTTGGGCGTAGCTGCACCTATGTAGATGAGAATCTTCGGCCCAGATTACACGTTTAGTGTGTGGCTTCATTCTCCGCTGCTTTAATCCACGTCGATGTGGAACAGACTTCCCCTTCCCTCTCCGCGTCTGAGCTGGCAGCAGGTATTACTCACTACAACTACACCAACAACTGTAACTTGGGCGTAGAGATATTTGTAACATGGGGATTAGCTTGGGCTTCCGAGTGCATCTTAATCCATGTATGTTGTTTAAAAAATAATTCGGTGATCATCCTTTAAAGTGCGTGTCTGTCATAAGTGGCATTAATGTGTCGTGTTAGCGTTTCTCTCTAATGTTGTCACGGCAGCAGCTTTGAAGTCTGTCAGCGTCTATATCCTATTAAATATCAAATACACGTATTTGTGCTGTCGATAATCCCACGTGAAGCCGCTATTCTGGTGGCGCTCGTTTCCAGACGTCTTCTTGTTTATGCTGGCGAACGAGGGCGTGGTCGTTATCTACCATCAGCCCTTTATTGCCCCTGTTTGGGTCGGTGTGTTAATGGCAGTGCAAGTCAAAGCCCAGGCATTATCTCACGCTGAATGTTGTCCAAGGATGCTTTAGTCCCATTTGCACATGATACATTCAGTGTCATCTTGTTCTCCTGATGCATCTTGGGAAAAAAAACCTTTCTCGATTGTAATCAGATTCTGAAATAATCGCTTTCTTTAGCTGTGACAGAGCAAAGGGCATCTCAGAACAGCAAGGTCAAATGCTGTAATTTCATCTCATAAAGGAGCCGCGGCTGATTTCACACTTCAGCAGCGCCTAAATATCACATCTAACTTTAAAATCCACTGCAACACGGCACAAATGTTCCTAAAGCCTCTTCTTTATAGATCACAGAGCTGCGTGTGGAATGTGTAATGTATGTTTTTCTGACGGGAATAAAGGACTAGCAAAGCTTCCCTTGAATGCTAACGTACGGCCTGAACAATGTCGTCTTCAGTTTGCAATTGTGACTGAGAAAAACTGTTTCCTTCTGTCTTTTCCACTCCATTGGCTTCTAAAATCACCCAGTGTCTTACGTCTGAGCAGCTTCATGTCTGTCCTTATCACAGAAAACCTATTTTTATTATTCACTGCGATGAGGCACAAACTAAGCCTTGCAGCTCGCCCCTGCCGTGATAAAACATCTGAATCAAACCTTTTTCTGCCATTTTTTTAATAAAGCTAATCCAAGTCATCCTTCGAGTCACAAGGCCAGCGCTGCTCTGCTCTGATACACGACTCTGACCTCACAGGGCAGGATCAGTCACCGAGCGTTAGCCCGACCTCATGAGCATGCACAACCTCTTAATAGCGCTGAGTCCAGAGTTGTTTGTATCATCTCCATCGTGGCAAAAGGATGAAATGCTCAAGCGAGATTCTTTCCTTTTTGTACTGTCTTTGTCACAGTTCAGCCAGTTTGAAGTGGGTGTCCTCATATGTAAGGATTTATTAGCTGCTATTTAATTGGAGGGAATTACTGGACATTTAGCTTCTAATATCCATCAAATTAATCTCTAGCTCTGTGCTTCTGTTTTCTCTTCTCTCTCCCAGGAAATCCACAATGGCTTCCGGGATTAACCTTTGCTCCTGGTAGAACTACCTACAAGTCCACGTCAACGCTCGGCATCTCGCAGCCTGGGAAATTCATAATGTAAATGTGTCCTGCTCTTTCTTAAAATAAGCCCCTCTGCTACGGACCATGAACCTCCGGGGACCTACGGGAGCGGTTTTCCGTTAGTTCGGATTTGACTCCTCTTTTGCGTGGACTACCGCGTGGGCCTGCAGCGGTGGCTAGTGGCGGCCGCGGCACCGGAGGTGGGAGGACGTCACCACCTTGGAACACGGGCACAGCTTTGCAGAAGCACGCGCCACCATGAGGATATCCACCACCTCCTGTCTCTGTCCCTTTCTGGTCTGCCTCTGCTTCATCCAGAGGTACTGCGGGGCGAGTCACCACGTTCCCACCAAAGTGCCCTCCAAGAACCAGACCCGACTGGCCAATGGGGAGGCAGAGGTGCACCACAGGCCCAAGCGTGGCTGGATCTGGAACCAGTTCTTTGTTTTAGAAGAACACATGGGGCCGGACGCACAATACGTGGGCAAGGTAGGATTTTATTGAGCTGACTGTAAGTGCAAAAAGGAATCTTTTGATGCCAGGGAACAGCTTACTAGGCATTTTTCACCTTGTTTATTGAGAAATAGGTTACAGCAGGAGCAAGCTGTTCTACTGAGGTACACTGCCACGTCGGCATTGTACGCACTTTTTTTATCGTCTGATGTGGAAATTCAGGTTTCATTGTGAAGGTGTGTGGTTCTCTTTGCTGTCATTACATGGTCTGAATTTCTCTCCTGATAATGGCCAAAAAATGTTTTATTCTCTCTAATTAAGGGGGCCTCTCAGCGAGTCTGGCTCTGAGAAGCTGGCTATGCAGGAGTGGATTGAGTTTGAAAGTGAGAATAGCCCTCTTCATCAATCTTTGAACTGAAATATAAGATTTGGTTTCTCTGTGGGGAAAAGAACCCAGATTTTGATCTCGTGGCGGGAAATGAACCACCGCAGTAAGAAATTGGACAGTGGCGCAGTAGGGAAATTGTAAGCCAGGTGCCTGATTGTTCGAAAGTTTTATGGAAATGATTTCACGCTCAATTCTGAGTGACTGATGTCGCTCACAGGGGAATAGATAGCAGTGGGGGATCTTCTTGCTCGTGCAGAGGGTATGGTGTATCCGTTTGTTGGTGGTTGGTGGTGACTTTTCTGTTAGCTCCACAATAAGCCACAGGGAGCTGGTTAAGTCCTCTGCTTGCAGATTGCCTGCCCTTATCTCCTGAATTGTGAAAATGTGTTTCTCCGCTGCAGTGATCATTATTCTAGGCACTCAGGCACAGACTAATCCCCTCAACTGCACTCGGTGAGAAAGAGAATGAGAAAGGCAGCAACGCTCCTCTGACTGCACATATGTCTGTATTTCAACAACAGTGGCATTTGAAGGGAAAGCGAGAGAAAAGAGGGATGACATGCTTTGAAAAAGGGGCGAGAAGAAAGAAAAAACGACAGCACAAGCACATATCACTGGGTGTTGAACAAACCTGGGCTTTTAATCACACGTGTTGTTGTGAGGCCGACAAAGCGGCAAAGAAAGGTTGCGTTTTGGTGAAACGTGTTATTGTTAATATTATTTGATGTATAAATGACCCATAAAATCCCACAGCGGCAAAAACAATCCCTCAGCATTCCTGAGATATCGTGTCCTGAATATTGGACAATAAAAAATACATTCCAGCAGCACATTTAAATCTTCGGTTTGTTTGGTTGGGCTGGATGCGGTTGCTCCAACATTAAATTTGTGCACTGCTTTGAAATTCATGATTGTTTGGTTTGCTGATGTGCTAGTTCTACTGGTACCTTGAGGGTGTTGTTGTTCTGCGTGTGTGTGTGTGTGTGTGTGTGTGTGTGTGTGTTTGTGTCTGGTGCTGCTGATGAAATAAACATCAACAGCTAATCCAAGATGATAATAAAGCACTGAGAAGAAACATAAACATTATTAAGGAATTATTTTGACATGCATGTTTAAGGAGATGAGGTCTCCAGATGGTTAGCACAAAAAAACATTTCATTATGTGGGTTGGGACTGGTGCGTGGCGTCCTAATGTGTCCAGGAGACAGAATGACCCTTAATTAGACCAAGACGGGAGGAGGAGGAGGAGGAGGATTAATGCACTCGGCATCCACTGCGCTGTATTGTTTTTTTTCTTCCTCTTGCCTTTGCTTGATTAAAAACTCTGGACATTAGCGAGCAGCAAATGAGCAGGTCCTCTACAGGGAATTGCCAACACATAATCTTTTTTTTTCTTAATAATTGCTTTCATCAGAAAATGTGACGTTAAAATGGACGTGTCATGAAAAAGAGCGCACAGGAAAGGATTTGTAATTTTTGCATGGTCAACATAAAGCAGATAGAAATCTACAAGGTCAGGCCCCACAAAAGCCGACCACGGTGTCAAACCTGGCAGATGAAAATGCTCTGTGCACTTTTTCTACAGATCCTCTCACATAAAGGACAGCAATGAGTGACTTCTGGGAATAAGTGAAGCGGCCAGTCTGTCAAGAACATTTTTAATCCCCTTGAGGTAGCCCATAATCCCCAGTGACACCTTTCTGGGAGGCTGATGCATTTGGGAAATGACAGCTTTGTGCATGAGTGAGACGCAAATGCTTGGTAGGGGACAGAGCTTGTCCAGATACGAGACAGGAGACAACCCTTCTCCCAGTGGGAGGTGTGAATGTCTACATGCCAGTCAGCTCAGCGTGGTGCTTTGAAGTAGTCAAGCAGGTTACAGACAGGATGGTAATTTTCAGAAGATGATGCAAATCCTCCAACTCTGAATGAATATGAACTGCAGCGAACTGTCTACTGTAACTTAGTTGGAGGACTGGGTGCAGCTGGTGGAGGAAAAAAAACAGATGTTTGGCTTTAAATTGAACCAGTGTCAGGAGGAGAACGGCTGCATCAAGCAGGACTGAAAGGAAGACTGGTGTCTTTTCTTATGTTCATTTGCAGATGAACGTAGCAAGATAGACGTCGACATATTTTATTCATGCACCTGAAAATGGACTAGTATGTGTCAGAATCAGGCAACTGTCATGTTGTATGTACAGTAATAACTCAACAGCGGGAAGAGGAAAAAGTCAAGTGAGTTTTCAACCTGGACGTGAAGCCCTTGTGCACGCGGGACTGTTATTTGCTGTTACATTTCTGGAGCGCTACATGAAATATCAATGAGTATGTCGCCCAGTGCCAGAAACAGAAACACGGAAAAACATGGAAGAATTAATAGTGCAGAGTGGTGAAGTGTTGTCGAAGGTGCCGAAGTCATGGTCCAGTATTTTACTCCAGTTTTGGCTCAGATGTTGGTCTCCACCAGTGTCATAAGTGAGTCGCTACGTTTCTAGTACAAAACAAGATTCGAGATGACAATAGTGGCTGGGGTTTATTAGAGAAGGTCTGTCGAACCAAAGCGACGAGCTGACATATGCTATAATAGATAATAGGCTGCATAAAACCTGGCTAAAGAGATAATTATGCTGTCTGTTGACAATTTCAGAAATGAATGATTGTCTAAAGTAGATAGAAGATGTAGATAGAAGACAAACTGTCAAATTGGATCAACAGTCTGGAAAGGCCATCGTCACCTGGTCTGAAATACAACTGTGGTATATTCAGTGTCCTTGATAAGGCCAAACGCAAAATGATATGAAAAGTAAGCAAAGCCAAGTGAATTACAGCAAACAACCACAGAGGTTAGCAATTAGCATATGACGCGTGATGTCAGTGTCTCTGTCCTCTGGCTGAATTGCTCAAACGTATTAGCACCGCTCACACAGTTGAGACTAAGACTATTTACCTTCAGTCACTGCCAGAATACGAAGTAGACAAACACGTCGTGTTTCCTCAAGCCGTTGGCTGACGTTTCTATTCCGTCTCGTTCAAATATCAAACTTTCGCAGCAGATAGAGGCAGAGCCATTAAATTAAGTGTCAGAGACGCTTCCAGGACTCTAATAATCTCATTACTGTACATCAAGAAGTCAACCATCCTGCTGGGAAGACAACGATTCATTCTGTTTCTCGCCGCAGATGTCAAAATAGAGGACAACCATTAGGGCGGATCTTCGAGATGTGCATCTACGGCACGTCTTCAGCGCGCCCCTCATGGCTCGCCGCGTGATGTATGGTCATTAGGCGACCACTCCATCATCAGCGTTTACTGTGACTGTTACAAATCAATCGAAGAGCAGGGGGGAGCTCAGACGAGTTGATTGGGAGGGCGCATGGTAAAAATGTGGCAATAATCAAGCACGCCCACATAAAAGTGATTAAGTCGTCTTCAGTGAAGTATAAGAGCTGAGATTTAATCAAAAATGAACCCACCCCCTTCAGTAATTGCAAATATGAAGCCCAGGCGCTGATCATCAGCTAGGACACGTAGCCTGCTCAGTCCTCCTTCCCCACTGCTCCCCTGAACATGCACACATGATGGAGTAAGTGCTGCCACTCACTCCCACCTGCAACTCCCATTTTGCCGTCGTCACAGTTCCAGTGAAGCTTTCACACGAGCAGAAAAGTTCGACGGTGACGCTGCAACAAATGACAGACTGGTAAACAACGATTCGGAGGTTTCCCTGCATGTTCAGCCTGAGCCTGTAGCCCATAAAGCTGATGTCTAAACTAGACGTTTATCGCTCGATTATAAATCAGCTTGGGATCAATCTGCGGAATCGTAGCCACTGCCGTTGTATTGTGACGTAGTTTATGCTCTGCGCCGGTATAAAACCTGATCCTGGATTTCATATAATCGTCACATCCAGCGTTTTATGTCGCACTTATTCATCCTCTGCCTGCACAAGAGACCCACTCTTCTTGTTCTCATTCTGCACGGCTTATAATGAGTAGACATAACAGCACTACAGCAACATCCTTTTCATACAAGCGGAGAGCAAACAAGGCTGGCTAGGCACATACATTATGTGGATCTGTTCAGCGAATACACCCAAGCCATTACGGAGGGCATACTCCAATAATGCAATCCAGCAGGGCACATACATTATCTGGATCTGTACAATGAAAAGGACAAAGCCAGTGAGGAAGAAAAAGAAGAAGCGGAGCAGCCAAACAGATGAAGGTCAAGCTGTGTAGCAACTAATAATGCAACTGGATGACACTCAATAAAATGTGCCACCCACTGGTGCTGAGTTATCCTGCAGACTGTATTACCTGTCATATTCTTTTTCCAAAACGCGGCGCCGCCGTCGCGGGGAGATGAAGTTAGTTAGTTCTCTCCAATCTACCTCAAACAAGACATCGATCTTGCCTCTTTGATTCTCAGCCACTTCTGAGCGTTTTGGCTGATTACCGCAGCACCATGTGGCCAGTCAGTCAGCTCCGTGTTGGTGGAGCAGCCGATTTGGCAGCAGTGGAGAATTTGGCCTGGTGGTTGCGTCTAAACTGATATGAAGGCTGTTACGGTGGATGTTGTTCCGTTGGCCCAGAAACAGAGATTTTGGATCTTTGTTCATTGATGGGTGAGTGATTTGTTGGGTAGCATACGATGGATAACCGGTGGCAGTATAACAGGCACGTGTTCTCTGGCAACTCACCTTTCTGACAGCTTCAACCTAAGAACCGGTAAGAGCAGGATTTTACAATAATTAACGGCATGAAATGGACTCTAAAAAATAAGCCACTCTCATATAAGCTGCTATTTACTAAACAAAGTCATCATAACACGATGTGATAATTGTTACACTACATCATATCATCCAATTATCTGCACAATACTGTTTCATACTTTTCCGAGGATTAATAAGCTTATTACAGTAATAATTACACCATGTGATTGGTGTTTGTTCTTATTAATGCGTTAAAACAATTGTTGCATCATTTCAGACAGATACAGGTAAACTTCTTACATTCTCCTTGCTGCACAGAAATGCATTTCCCCGCTGCTCTGCTAACTCATAATTTGCGACTTCTCATTTGTCATGAACTCTAACAGACTAATTGAGAGACTGAATAACTATAATCATAAGTTATAGCTCCTGTTTGATTACATTTGCGACCCATTAACTTCACGCTGTCCTCCAGCTTTGCTACACGAGTAAATATACAATTTAATGTTGTAGAAATAATGCTTTAGTGGTGGATTTATGTCAGGCTAGTGCACCGCTTCCTTCTTTAAATCTCTCTCCCCATCGTAATTGACTTAGATTGTCAGTAAGCACCAATTAGCTTGTAAACCCAAACAGTTTAAGGGTTTTCTCCAGACAATGAGCGAACAGAGCTCTGCAACTCGCAGCGTGTTGACAAAAGAAAGTGAAGATACATTTCGTTTCAGGTTGCTCCTCGGGGCGAACGGTATGATGAAATTATAAGCGAGCTTCTTCTTGACATTGGAGTGTTTTTGCTTGCGACGTTAGAGCCACAGAGTCTGTTGATCTCTTTAAACTCCTCAGAAATGCATTGCCAGCTGCCAGCCAGCAGCTACATGCCAGTCATCTATTCCACTAGTCTTTAATAAAGTCACCCATAGAGGCTGAGAGATAAACACAATCCCTTGTTTTGATGCCCCGCGGAGGAAAAGGATCCCTCTAAGTCTTTGCAGGGAGATGACAAAACAAGGTTGTGCAGGTCATCATTTCACTTTGCTCATGATGTCGCTCTGAAGTTTTCTGATCATCAGCCTCTATAGGAGATTTCTATACTTTTCCATTTATTATTTACAGCAGTCACCGCAGTCATTTCCTTCCCCACACATAGTTCTGATGTATTTTAAGCTCATATTAGGCCTGATGTGCAGTTTAACAAAATTGACAGTAATTACATTAAGGCGGGTAGTCATGAAATTTTCCGTGTGATCAGAATTTATGAAGTATAAATAAAATATCCTGTGCTGAAGCCAAGATGCACGAGCGGCACCGTCTGCAGAGGAATGGAGCCATGTTTCTGAAATCATGTGACAGAAATTAGCCCCGAGCCTGTTTTTAAACAATCAGTTCGACTAAGAAGGGATATAAGTGATGTAGAAACAGCTGTGAGGGTGGTCTGTGTCCAGCTGGGCTTCTGTTTCTTTGCCTCTTCGCTTCTCTTTAGTGTGCAGATAGTTCATAGAGAATCTGCTTTGTACTGGCTATTTTCACTTTGTTTTAGTTGCTTTAGTTTCTAGACTTGAGTGAAATGGATATTTTCCTTGCATTAATTGTGTTTTAGAGGTCAGCTTGTAATATTTATCTTCCTAAGGCATTACATTATATCATTTGACCTGAATGTGTGTTTCTGGAAGCTTCCCTCCGGTCTAAAAAGTTGTGTCGCTTACAGTACGTAGAACATGTCACGACGTCCATTCCCACATGCGTCCTTGGACCCTCGCGTGCCTTCGTACCGCTTCCCTCTCACCTGGCTGGACCTTCAGCCGGCGATGTTTGTGTAATGGCCCGCAACCTGTTGACACTTTTATCACCCATAGATTTTGGACGGCTGTAGTCGCCATATGGATCATTGCTCTCGCACTTTGCTGAGCATGATTTATTGACTCCTGCAAAGGAAGTCAATGGCTAAATTAGCACTCTGACCGGAGGCAAAATTACATTTATGAAGTGCAGCGCTGCTGGACAGAAGTGGATATACCCTCCTGGTAATTGGGGAAGTGGACTCCTAAGTAATAACTCTGATTCTGTGCATTTACATTATTAAATTTTATAGTTGTGCATCGATTATTAAACTGCAGCCAGCATAGGAACCCAGTATTTCATAATATCTGTCAGTAAATCAAAAGCACACGTGCAGAAAAGTCAGCGACCTGGTTGGCCCAGCCCACCCCGCCGTTAAATTTTAAACACCGTCTGATTCCTTGCTTTTGAGCTAGTGTTTCATATTAGTACAATCTAGCAACTGATTAACTGCCTGATTCAACAGGACCTTTGACTCTTTATCTAATTAGAGGCTTGATATTTACCACAGGAAGGACAGTCGACGCTCATCAGGAGTCAAGCCCGCAATCAACAGCAGCTCTCTAATTGGTAATTTATTTGGCAGTCCAGGCTTTGATTAGACGCGGCCCGAGGACCTCTGCCGTTCGGCTTGTTTAATAACCTGGTTCTATGAAGACTTGTGTTTTTTCTACTAATGTACATTTGTATCTGTGTGATGGACAACGTGGCCTCTTCAGTCGATCTCTGCACATGTGTGCTAATGCGTTTTATAGCTACACGGGCTTTCTAGTTCTGGTGCCATATCCCGCAGCAGAGACGCTTGACAGAGGAGATTTTCCGCCCTGACATAGTGATTAATTATGTAACAACCGCAGAAAAAGACTGGATTTATAATGCAGTTCGGTCAATAATGAGAAGGTTTGAGAAAACGCTACGATGACTGATTGTTTCTGCGTCTGGGTCCCTGTGAAAGTTGACAGTTTTGCCATCAGCCAGCATGTGTAACCCAAACAGCACCAGTGTTTACAACCAGGTCCCAACGGGCCGCGGCTTTACAGGCTGCAGAGGATGACGTCATCGGGTGTCAGGTAAAAAGCAGTCGCACAGCGTAAGAGCGGGATACGGAAGTGTTTGTTCTGGGCTTTGCCGTGAGTAATATTATGGGCTTACACGTTAAGGGTCCAATAATAACGATTTTCTAGGAAAGTAAGTATAAACCGGGCTGGATGTCGCTTTTCTCTAGCTGTCAGTCTTCAGTCCGAAGATAAGCCCCGCCCCCCTGGTGGAGTATAAATAGCTTGACGTCATCTATAAATCTAGACCATTAAGATCAACTAAAGGACCGCAGTCCGCGGTACATGCTAGCGTCAGCTGTGGTGAGTTAGCTTGATTAGCTGCTATGTGGTGTCACTGCTCAAAATCAAATAATATAGATGCTTTCAAAAACTGTCAGCTCAGGTTTTAGCGTCTGACGATTCAGCTGGCATCGGTTGTAACTGTGCGAGTTAACGCTAAGCTCAGCTGTAGTGAGTTAGCTTAGTTTAGTTTAGCTTAGCTTAGCTTAGTTTAGCTTAGTTTAGCTGCTGCCGTCGTCGCCGCCCAAACGGAAAACCGCATTTCAAGCCAATGTGAAGACACGTGACGTTTAAATTGAATAATGAAGCGAAAGCAAATGTTTTTATTTACTCAAAGTCGTACAGTTGATTTAAATCCTGCAGACAGGAAAGCGGCGTTGTCTCCATCTTAACTTTTCCGCACAGGTGACTTGAACTCAGTGTCATTCCTCATTTATACCTGTAAGATAATGGCTAATTGCCAAAAAGACACCGTTAATGACCCTTATTGTGATTAATGGCTTGGAGGTTTGAGTCCCTCTTCAGCTTTCTGGCTCCACAGTTTACAGTCTCACAGCCAGACAGATGCTGTGACTGTGTTATAATAGGAGCAAAGGTGATCGCATTCACAATACACATTATTCATGTGCTGTGCTATTTCCTGACGAGGCTGAGCTGTGATTCAGCAACGTCAGCTCGGTATGTATAGTTTTATCAATGTGGGCTATAATTAACGTCGGCTGTGTGTTTTGCCTTTACCTCTATCTATTTATTTTGGATTTGAAGGGTGAATATTAACTTGTTTAACCACAGTGTCTGTGTAATTGGCCTGAAACTCTTAATCCTCCTGGTATCAATTATCAGTGAACAAGTTTTCCCTCATTCTTGTCTCCCTTGGTGAGAGAACTCAGCGCTCGTCCACCTTTTTAATGGTCTTGCACCGATTTCCCCCAAAACTTTATTTTCTACAGATGCATTTCTTCTACAACACTCAGGTACAATAAAGCCTGAGATGAATATTGAATAAAGTAATGTCTGAGTTACATGGTGGGAGTTTTCTACAGCTGGGGACCATCATGCAGTGCCGTAAAGCTGCTCTGTATAACCCATAACATGTGTGTTAACTGGCCGTGGCGGAAACGTTTAGGAGGCCGTTGTACAGCCTAGAACTGCACCTTTATATTGATGTTTTTGATCAATTAAGTAATTCTTTTGTAATGAATTTATTGATTATTTCCTGATTGGTGAAAAGCATTAGTAAGAGTCTGCAGACAGCTGTATCTGCTTCAGCAGTACAGCTGTATCCACGCTACATCAGGGGGGACTTAAATCCCTCTTGATGCATTTGTCCCGCAGCGATTCCACAAAGTGGCCATTGTAAGTTTTACAACCATGAATCCCATTCTGGAACTGTGAATCGAAGAAACAAGCATAAAAAATGATTTTTGGCAACATTGTTTCCTCTGGATTAACACGCCCTCTGTCTGCTTTCTCCCGCAGCTTCATTCCAACTCAGATAAAGGCGATGGATCAGTTGAGTACATTCTAACTGGAGAAGGAGCCGGGACTATATTTGTCATCAATGAAGTGACTGGAGATATTCATGCCACTAAGAGCTTGGATCGGGAAAGGAAAACGCATTATGTCCTGCATGCGCAAGCGTTGGATCGCAACACAAAGATGGCGCTGGAACCGGAGTCAGAATTTATCATCAAAGTACAAGACATCAATGACAATGCACCCAAATTTCCAGATGGACCCTTTGTAGCTACGGTGCCTGAGATGTCTGAAGTGGGTGAGTAGAGTACAGTGCTACAGAATCAACCGGACCTTCAGATGATGGCTCTCTACTGTCCGCAGCACAGAGCCGTTGTTTGAAGGGGCTGAAGGATGAAAAAGTGAACTTCATTTTTAATTTTGTTGTAGTCTTCATGGTTATAATCCTCTTTATCCATGGGTGATGCGAAAGACATAGTTTGGCAACAAGACTCGTGACCTAGATGGTTTAAGAGGGAAAAAAACGCAGTGAAACTTTTTTTTGCATGTGCAGTGTGTATATATAGCTATGACCCTACGCAGCCCTGTCCTCTGTACGATAACGTTCTGCAGAATGTTTGATCTTCTCTAAGCCACGCAAGTCTTCTGTTACATCTTTGTTGTCTGGTTGCTGTGATGGTTTCCCGGGTGGACAGGACTTTACAAAAGCACTCAGTTGTGCCTCCACACCAAACCCAGCCATCGACACTGGCATCGGAGTCCTCTGCATCATGGTGGAAAAGAAAAGCCTCAATCCACCTCCTCTGAGACAGCTGCTCCTCATATGCCCAGTGTCATGTGGCAAACATCTATTTTTTATTCCTTTAGTCCACTGTTCTGTTTTTAGCTTGAGTGAACAAAAGCCAGCCTGTGGATTCTGCTTCACAGCACAATAGCTCAAAAGTACGATGCTCAATTTTCCCACAGCACTCCTTCAAATCGTGTAGGTTGTTCAAATGGTGGCCAAACTGCTGTCAGGGCCATTTTTTTGCTTGAAATAGACATAACATGGAAAATCGGTCAGCTTGTTGATTTAAAAAAATCTATTTATATCAGTTATCAGTCTCTCAAAAAATAACATAATAAATAGCCGGTGAATCAGAATATTATGGCAGCTGGACATGTGCAGAACCGATTCAATATGCAAACCCCCACAGTTATGTTCATGAATATGCATGAACAGACTGACTGGCACACATCAATCAGATGCGTCTTAATCTCCTCTGGAGATGTTTATTGCAGCTCTCAGTTCTGTATAAAGGAGTAGTCGCTACTGTGAGAAATAAAAATGTGTATATTGAATCTTGCATTAAAAGCTTCGGACTATTAGACGAATCACTCGGCTCTAAATGAGTGCGTAATAAGGGAGTGGAAATATATTCTTGCGGCAGTAATCTATGGCATCTCTCGTTTAGCTCTAACGAGACGACTCATTTCAAAGTTTCAATATTCGCTGCAAACTTCATCATCAGCTGCACAAAAAAGAATCAATCATTGATGACCCAAGGGAGGAAATCAAGGACTGTGAAGGGGAGAATAATTAGCCTTTTCCTCCACCCCCTCCCAACTCCTCTTTCGCTCATGTCCATTAAAGTAAAGCGCCAAATCGGCTGCAACAATCAACTGTCCTCACACTCCAGCGCTCTAATCCCCCAGCATTTGTCAATACAGGAGCTCCCAAATGCAGGAAGAGGCCGTCTGGAAGTGTGGCAGCTAATTGGTGCAGATGTTCTTTTTTCCTGTCTAAATTGATTAGCTGGGCTTGTTCCAGGTAGTGTGACGTTCCTGTTTCATACCTCGCCTTCAGTCAAAGGAAAGGAGTATCAATTTCCTACTACTGTGTCTCTCCAAGTTGAGCTTTTCTAAATGGATCCAGTTCACAGTAGCTCTGCTTTCCTTTGACCTGTGGATTCGATAGACGGCGATGTGGTGGTATGATTTTATTGGATCTAACGTTTGAGCTGAATGTACACAAAGCTGGTAAAGCCCATAACAAAACTGGGTTGTATGTAAGATCCATCAGCGCTGCAGCCTGTCCTGCCCAGCTGACCAGTTGCATGTAAGACACATTAGATTGTTTCCCATTTTACCTTTCCGCTGCATCCAAGTTTTATGATATAAAACAAAAACACAGCACTGCATTAAGAATAAATAAATAATTTAAAGAAATACATGTTCTGTGTTACTGTATCTTCAAGTTGCAAGGGAATGCACAGCACTGGAGACTTCTGCCGGACAAGGAGAACCTGGTGCTTGAAATCCAGTTTCAGAGACCGTCAGAGGCCTTATCTTTTAGAAGTGCGTGACATTCGCTGGTTGAGTCCAGTGAGGCCAGCAGTAAGAGAGAGATGGTTTGAAGCCTAAACGAAATGATGAAAGCCAATATCAACTTTTATGTGACTAGGTTCTGAATGGATGTGTATGTATTTCCAATGAAGAGTGGAATTTATAAATGTTTTTGCATCCCCTCCATTCCTGATATCTAGTAGCAGCTGTCCTGCCACGGGATCAATGTGTATCAAATTGCGTATATTGATTAGACTTTTCTATGTAATGTTAAAAAGTGCAGGTTAAAATGTATCCAGACACAACTGAAACTTTAAATGTGATGCTTCTCTGCCTTCAAAGCAGCCCGGTGGCATTCATTCCTGGGTTTAACCGTGAAAAACAAAATACTTGTTAGACGACACAATGTTTTATATGGAACATGGTGTATAATCATGTTTTTAAACCAGGCATTAATCATGAGGTTAGAGTTCATCGCTCGTAGTATGAGACCAGAGCGATTCGAAGCTCAAATAACCCCCTGGATCAGTGTGACCGATGGAAACTCTGGCTGCCTGAGCAGGTTCATATTAAAAAATAAATTTCTGCTGGGACACGTTGAAGTGAGTTTCATGTATTAATGAAACAATGAGGAAAACAACGCGCATTGTGTCCAGACTATTTACAGTAGATGCATAACTCAGATCTCTCTTAACACAATCGCACTACGATCCCTATTTACTCATATAAGCTCACAATGCAATTACAGTGCACTCACCGTGCAATTATAATGGGTTAATGAAGCCTGTAATGCTGTTTGAGCAACACTTATGTTAAATTGCAGCGCGACTCTTACTGAGGCTTTTTTAATAATAACTGTAAATAATGAATCATCCTTACAAGGTTTCAAGTCATTTGTCTGTGTATTTGTGATGTATTAGAGAAAGCTTGAAAGCCTTTTTGGGTTAAATGAGTTGATGCTTATCTGTGTGGCGTTTTAATGTGTTTCTGCCTCTGTTATCATATATTCATAGTAACTCAGATCTAAAGGAACCAGACATTTTGTCCCAACCTGTACAATTAAATTACATTAATATGCACATTCAACAACTTCTGCTTGAGATTGGAATTTCCAGGGAATAATTTCTGTTGTGTTACGTTTCAGGCACATCTGTGTTGCAAGTCACAGCGACCGATGCCGATGACCCCACCTATGGAAACAGTGCCAGAATAGTCTACAGTATCCTACAAGGACAGCCATATTTCTCCGTCGACCCCAAAACAGGTGTGGTTATTATTGCATCACTGGGAAAAATCCTCAATCTCAATAAGCAGCCACGCTCTCACTGTAAATAGAAATGTGAGTTGTTGTTATCTCTAGTCTGATCCCCTGAGGAGATGTGCATGCCACGCTGTGAAAACGCTTCTCGAGCGAAACATCGTGTTCTGTAACTGCTGCACGTCTGACATCATAAAAGCGGAAGCAGCCACAGCAGAGTTATGGGCCACTCATACAGCTGCTATACTGTTGAGCACGCAATCCAGTCTTTGTGGGCCATAACTAAACCCTCGGGGGTCAAAGGAGACATCAGGATGACTGTGGAAAGCCATTGTTTCCTGCTTTTAGAAAGGGAGGCAAGCCACAGTGGGCAGCTGTCGGTGTACTCACAATCCACACTTTGTCTGAGAGACCTATCCCACATCTATTAAATGTTAATAAGCCTTCCAAAGTGAAAAGCACACAACTTTTATACCATGTGAAGAGCAAATAGCTGTGAGTGTGTGCATGTCTTGTTTATTTCTGATCTTCCTTTATCACAGAAGCCTGTGTACATGCACACGTGGCTCTGAAGTCTGGCTGTTCCTGCTGCTGCCGCTGTTGGTTAACATGAACGCCAATCCACTTGTATGAATTGATTCATTGCAGTGTGGAACAACTGCTGGCCCCTTTGAGACTATACCGCCCATGTAAAACATGAAGTCTTTGCTGAATGAGCAACACAAATGAATTGCTGAATATTTTGACTTTACCTCGAGGGAGACGGCAGCGGGGATTGATGGAGCAATTTCGCAGCGGTGTGCCGAGGCGGAAGCGATGGCGGCTTTCGAATGCAAACTGGACTTTCGCACGCAACAGCACATATTTTTCATCAACCAGACGTTAGTATAGGTGAAATCTATTTTAAATCGTGTTTTTGAATGTAAGAAATATTCAACTGCGGGTTCTTTCTATGCGGCGCGCTTTCGGAAACATCAGATGGCTTGTTTAGCTTGAGCTGACTCAGCATCTTGTCTGCATTGTAATTCAGCGTGAAGCAGAGCAGAGGAGTGGGGACATGATCGAAGGCCAAGCCGGCTGCACTGCCTGCGCAGAACTATTCCACCCACATGTTTTAATATATCAGTGTTTTGGCCCCTGGCGAACTGCCCTCCTTCCTTAAATTAGGACGAGGAACTCCAGCGGTCAGTGGGAACCGTACACATGGATGAGGGTGTGTTTGCATGTGATGTTTACTAAGCTGAGCAGTTGTGTTGGCATGCTGCCACTTTGTGAGCGCCGCACTGGGAAGCTGAAGCTGCTCATGCATCCGTCTCACAGCGCATTAGCTTGCTTACACCTCCACATATCCGCATGTACCTGGCTCACACCAAGCCTAAACTTCAGAGACGCAGTCATGGGGGGGGAGGATTAAAAGAAGACACACACACACACACACACACACACACACACACACACACACACACACACACACACACACACACACACACACACACACACACACACACACACACACACACACACAGACAAATCTTCCTCACATTTGACCTTGGTCTGGTGGCCCCATGCAGCAGCGACAGATTTTACAAGACACATGAGGTGGAAGAAAAGATCACTGAAGGACAAAGGGTAATGATAGCATTTGGCCTGGACATATGGCATTGAAGGAATCCTCAGAGGACCTTCTCAGACTTGACCCAAATCCTCACCAAGAGACAAAGTGATTGGTTTTACCAGCCACTTCTTCCTGTTAGAATGTTTTCTACATCATCATCTTGTGAGAGTGACAGACCTGCTCGACTGTTTGAAAATTGCATAAATGGTAAATTGACCACAATTACGTCGAGTTTATAGCACGCAGTGTTGCTTTAACAAGCGGTGTTGGCAAAGCAATCATGAGCTCATGACTTTTTTAAGATGCCTTGCAGCTGTTGAAATTCAAATCTTGTACCTTAATGTCCCTAATCAGGCTAAAAAGGATCCGTGTAACATTACATTACGCCTTCATGCCTTCCAGTAATGCAAAACATTGCACTACTCTTTATATTGAAATTATGGTGTGGTATGTTTATTATAGAAATGCATGCAAAGAGAGACATGAGTGGTTGTTATTTTATAACACTCACAATATGGACTCATTTATAAATGTTTACAGGATGTCACTCTCCAAATTGAAGATTGTAATTACTCTCTTAAATATAAAAAAAGCCAAAACATTACTCAAAACAGTTTAACAAAGAGTCGCCAAGAAGGTTAATCAACACAGTTGCACGTCTGTAAAACAGCACACACTGAACCACCTGCCACTTAACCAGAGCCAAGTTCCACCTCGCAGCCAGTCAACTAAGGCAGACATGTTAATAGCACGGTACAAAATGACAGAGTTCATACTTTTTAGCTCTCTAATTAACTGAGAGAATGACATTAAGGCAGATACTCCTCTCCTCTGGAAATAAGATTCAATCATGGATGTAAAATTGTAATTGATGCATCTGTGGCGGCGTTACGCAGCGTGCAGAAAGGGAGAGATACGAATTCAGAATTAGATTTAGATATAAAATAAATAAATGAGCACAACACAGGTTTTGTAAGGACAGAAACACAACTGATACATCTGATAATGATGGGAGGCTTGAGGCGGAAAATGTGGGCAGCAGAAAACAAATGTGGCAGCTTTTGCTCTAATTTGACTTTCTGAAATGTTCATAAGTAAAATAAAGTTATTTATAAAATGGCAGCGGGCACATCGGCGACATATGAGAAGCTAATCAGGCTGTTGTGCAGCACACATGTACAGTAAGGTGTCGTTCTAATGATCTGCTTTGTCAGTACACAGATTTAAAGTGAAGCCATGGTTACATGCGCAGCAATAAAATGTTAGAATGCACATGCACGATATGAGTTCAAATATAGATACTACCACACAAATTGGCAACACTTTCTTGAGACAAAGTGAATCATAGGCTTATTTGTCCCTCTACTTATCTGAAGCAAAGTGAAATGCTGTTCTGAAAGGGGTGCGTTTAGATAATCCACTTGTTGCTTAGTGAAGCGCAGTGACTCTGCAGGTTTTCAGCTGAACTGCACCGCACTGCAGCGATGAAGGCCGCTGATTATCATTTATTCAGCCGGAGTGGGGAGACTAATCAGGGAAATCGCCTGGTGCACAGTGAGGCTGGGGTGAAAACGTGTGCAGTTCAGTGTCATTTCCTGCACGGCCTTCCTGCCTAGCGTGTGGAGACAGTTTAGAATCAGGCTTTTTCTGCGTCAATGAAACAAAATGCATTAGAACATGTGCTCATATCCTAGCGGGGTTTTAAAGGATTCGTTTAAGAGACCAGTACCCAACATCTTGTGCTGGGATTGGCTTCGGCCAACATGGTGGGAAAAAATGGGTGAATGGACGACATGAGAAAAGCTCAGGTTTCATATGCATCATAGTTCGTGCTGGCTTTGTCTTCCAGTCAGAAACATCAGATGCAGAAGATCTACAGGATCCTTTACAGTCAGAAGACCTGCTACTCTACTCACTGACTGTACATCACACAGTTAGACACTGTATCATCTGGGGAACGCTGTATCACATTTAGTCAGTGGAGTGACGTGGCCCGCTAAGTGACATGCCGACTCAATATTCACTGTGATGGATTCACTTAATTATGTGGACTGTAAATCTCAAACCGGCAAAGCCAGCAGATTTAGTAAGAGTCTCCTATATCTCAAAGTACGTCTTAGATGGTGGCACCATTTATCCTTTTTAGACTCAGGTCGCAACTCCTGTCTTTCCCATCACTACCGTGCATCTGTCACTTGGCCCACAGAGACATCAAGGTTGTTCCTCTTGAGTCGCACAATCGAAAGACCACCTCACATCTGTACCCCGCTTGCTCGCTTGCAAAGGCACTCACCACTGCAGAAGCCCTACGTCCCTGTTGCTTCCTAAATAGGCTAATTTCTCTGCTGATGTGGGATTTGGGAGTGTTCAAGTTTATTGAAGGAGCTGACACAGATCAAGATGTTTTAGCAGTTCATGGATTAAGCCTCTGGTTGGATGAAAAATAAAAACTGCCACGTTGTAGTCTGGAGCAGTCAAACCAATTATCTCCATCAGAGATATGATCTGATTTATAAACAGAAGACTTTTGTGAAGTCAAAAGATGACATATACTATTATAACTCCTTTGCTTATTATAGTTATTACTTATCTTGTCTATTGTTTCTGCTGAAGTGCTACGATTGCACACGCACTCGCACACGGGGATAACATCCCACTGGATAGGCCAAAAACCAAGATTCCTGAATCTGGAGATTGAAGAGCGCTTTAGTAATCTCCTCTAATCCTTTTTGTTCACCCAGGAGATTGTCCTCCTTTAGAAGTTTCCAGCCAGACAAAGAGGTGGATAGTGTGATGGTATCAACTCTAATAGACTGGGGAGGTTGAGGAAAAGGCTAACCACCTCGCTGTGTCAAAGCGGCCAGGTTCAAGGAAGTCAGCTCTTTCTCAATTATTTTCTAAATTAACTGACAAGCTCCATAGAGATTTAGCCAAGACTGTCTGAGGTATTACGGCACAGAAACTGTCAGGAAAGGGAGTTCAGGGGTGCGATCTTCATGTCAAAGTACTGACATAGCTTTTGGGTATTTGCACTTTCTGAAGAATGCCCCTGTGGCTTTTTCGCGTATGGTTAAAGAATTTCATTTAAGAGAATGCAGCTCGGCGGTTGTTCGCTTGTAATATAGCTGTGATGCGTCAGCTCAGTGATCACAGATCTCCTCCTGTTGAGTGTTTCTGAATGGTCAACACAGCAGGGATTCTCATTTGTCTGTATAATGACATACCACCAAACCGATTCCCCTCATTGCTGTGGCCAAAAGTGAAAATTCCTACGGCAAAAGAAACCTCCTCTTATAGCGTCTGCTGATTGTTTCTAACCTACTGCTGTGAAATATTGCTCAGGAGCGATGCACCTTCCTGAGTTAACGGGTAATAGGAGACTCGAAAGGTCAGATCGTCTGTCTTGGTGTTGTTTTAATGGAAAGTGTGGCCACTTGCCAAGGTCTGTGTGTCTCAAGGACCCCATGTTAAGTATTGCTAAGACTTGAGTTAATGATAAAGACTTGCTATTGAGTGTGAGCCTGCATCATTACTGGAAAGTGGCTGCAAGGCCTTTAATTCGTTTTGAAACCAGAAAAGCATAAGATTGTTTCTGAGAACTTTGAAAATAAAGAATAAAGTGACCACAGTGGGTCTTGATTTTGCTGGAAATGTTTTGCTGAAGGCTTGTGTTTCATGTCAGAAATCGGGCCTTTGACAAGACCCACTCACACAAACAGATTTAGCTTTTCACTGCCACGTTCTAGCAATTTAAGGGAATTTGTGGCATTCGCCAGTTTTCTCATACTTAGGAACGAAATTGATTTTGTATGTCTAATCTAATTATTTATAGAAATCTTCTGAGTTATTAGCATGAGTCTTCTGTTTGTAAGACGTTTCTTTCAGTGGGACTCCAGATATTGACAACTTGACAGCTCTTAAATCTGTTGAAAACTCAGGTGTTATTTTTGAGTAGTAGCACTTCTCTCGCTGTAATCTGGACCATTAAGTTTGTCAGCTAGAACAGATCAGTGCTTCACATTTTCGACTTCACCACTAAATCACACATCAGTCAAATCCTATTCTAACTGAGCAACATTATGTTTAAAACACGTGGAGGGAACAAAATGCAGATGTAGCTATTGCAGAGGATGTTTGTAGTTTAGTGTCGATTTATCCGAAAGTGAAAGGGACTTCATTTGCTTTGATATCCCGCCCTGCAACCCATTAGTGTCTGTCTAACGTGCTGCAGTTGATCTGATGCAGAGCTAATGTCCACAAAGTGACACCTAAGAAGCAGACTCATTCAGCTCAGGATGTAAAGTAACTTACGCCTAGTTTCACTTTGTCTCACAGCATCTCAAACCTATGTTTGTGTAGCCTTGAGCGTTAGGGGCCATGCGGTAAACTGTGACATTTCACCGTGTAAAATTCTTTTTTAATCCACCAACTGATTCTGTCATTTTTATAGAAAAAGTCTCAAAGCGTCAACCACTAGAGAAATACGAACAGAAGCAATCAATAGGTTGGAGTTTACTCATAGCACAGTGGGTGCAGCAGAAGAAAGTCTATTCAAAGCTCATTCAGAGAAACTTCATCACCTTGTCAGGTTTATATTTTTAAAGGTTACAGTGTGAAGTTGACTGAATCATCTAAAGCTTGGTCCTCATCTCCCCATTGCAAGAACATAAACTGTTTGTACTGCACTTCCTGCTCATATAAGTCATTTAGGTTGCCTGTGATCATTAGAAAGGACTAATTCATTCTTTTCCAACATGCTATTTATCATATTTCGCCTGTTTTGTTGATTGACAGCCGGTGAGTCTGGTTTGCTGGAAGTCCTTGGATCCTCAGCCAAAGCTCAGCGTGACAGATGATGTGTAACCTTAGATCCCTTGGATCTTAATAGCGTTAGCTTCCTTGCTCCTTGACCCACTTTTAATGATTATTCGGCTGGAGGCGGATGGATTAGTTTCTGTCTATAGAGTCTTGAAGTATGAGGAAATGACCTGTTGTGTAACCCAGACATAGCTTCCTCTTTGGTGAACCTGGACAATCATACAGTATAACTGCCTTTTACTCCACAATGAGGCTGTGTTAAAATGGAAACAGAGCACTAAAGTAACAATGATCATTTACTGATCGTTCATCTGAGTCATTGTGTAATTATAATGATTTAGCTTTTAATACTGAGTTCAATATACATTTAGTGCAAGACGATTTGCTTTGCTTACATGCAGCTGCCACATAAATCTTTAATAGTTTATATAATGTTTAATAATAAATTAAATCAATTTCTTAGTAATACATTGATTGAATCTAATGGGAATCACAACTGCAGTCTAATCAGTATTTAGTCCTCTCAGCTGAATGAACGATTGTCATGTTTTCTAGTGAATGTAAAAATGTTTAGACAAAGCTATTTACAGAAATGCATCAAAATTTGCATAAAACATAAAACGGTCAAAAACACGCCATAAACATGCAGTAACAATGGAATAATAAATCCCCAATTGGCTTTGGTAGCAAATAGCTGAATTTAATGTATATTAGACATCCTGCAGATATCGAGATATACATAGACTATTAGCATTAATTCAGTCATATTTCTAGTCAGCCAGGAATCCGGCTCTCTGTAATGTGTTAAATGTTGAATGACTCTGAAGTTGGCAGTAGTAAGAGTAAATGAAAGCAGTACCAGCCACAAACAGCTCAGGATTTATTTCTTCCTGAGCTTATTAGCTGGTTAGCTTTATTGTGTGGGCCTGACAAAAGAGCGATATCTCTGTGACAGTACCAGAGCTATATAGGTCACCTGAAGACACTGAATTATTTTATTTTATTTTTTAGTATCCTTGTGCTAAAGACAGAGATGTGGCTTTTAATACTATATACTAATGTAGGGCGTGATTATACAGTATGTTTGCTCATGGTGAAGCAAATCTAGAGATATGTACATAAGCTGTACTTGAAAAGAGCTACTTGTAGTTAATTACATCCATCCTGTTTTCTAGGGTGGAATGAAAACAAGCAGAGGGAGTGGAGAGAATGTCTAAACATACCAAAACAAATTTCATCCTTATGTTTTCAAAATAAAACTGCGTAAACATCACCAAACACAAGTGTTGAACAACATAATTTGTTGTGTAAATGTAAAACGTTTCCAAATAATAAAGTTTCACTTGGTATTAGTTGTTACGAGTGACATACGGGTTCCTCCCAGGTCTCACTGCTCATGGTCAACTGTGTATTACTTGCAGGGTTCACAAGTTCAGATGAAACAAAAGTTCAATGGTTGCCAGAGGGTCTTGGCTCTGGGGAGAAGCGGGAATTACAATCAACACTGATGTAACTTGTGGAACATTAAATCAGGCTCTGTGTGGTGGTGTGGTTTCAGGAGCTGAGATGGCAAATTAACCCCTGTAGCACAGATACAGACACACACACACACAACTAATATTAGACCGACAGACACGTTGAGGCGCACACGGCCAGACATGCGTCTATTACATTCAATAAATCATCTAGGACCCAGCAACAGGAGCAAATCCACTAGCCATATATCACGAGTTAGCATTGTGGAAGTTCATGGCTGCGTTTTGCCGTGTTATTGTAGTAATAAATGTGATTGAATGGTTGACTGAGTTAGTTGCATTGGGTCCCAGTCCAAGGTTGCGCGTTTATTTTCACCGTAATGGAAATTGAGGAAAGGCTCACCTTGACAATAAGTGACCAGGATCAATGGGCTCCTTTCAAAGAAGCAGCTTAATGATCCGAGTCTTTAAGGAAATTGTGATATAATGTTGTATGTGTAGCCCATAACTGTAACACATATTGACAGCAGTTATTTATAATCCTAATCTAGGAAGGGTAGTTTTGTCAGTGTTGCTTTGCTCGCGCTATTGCTCAGAAGACCTCTGCAGACATTTTATGGTGAGCTACTGTATGCATTCAACTTTAATGGGTTGTGTAGACAGTTAAATGATGATTGTATTTTACACAGATATAAAAATGTCTAATACCATGAAAGGCCTTGTTTGTATATCTTTTACTTCATCAAGTGGTTTGTTTTCCTCCGACCACACAGGAATCATCAGGACTGCCTTATCGAACATGGACCGGGAAGCCAGAGAACACTACACCGTCGTTATCCAAGCCAAAGACATGGCAGGCCAGGTCGGAGGCCTCTCTGGGTCCACCACCATCAACATTACCCTGACCGACGTCAACGACAACCCGCCTAACTTTCCTCAAAGTACGTCCCGAACAACGGAGCACTTCAGTCACATCACAAATGCTCCTGCAAACTACGCCTTTTTATCTAGCCTGTAACAATGTACATGTGAAATAGTTCTACTTAGATCAACCAGTGCCTTCATGCCTTGACGTCTGAAGAACCACTCACACATCTACAAATGCAGTGTTTAACTTCAAAGTCCAGATGTTTCTCTCATTTTCACTGTTCAAGTTGCGGGTGAGGTGAACTTCAGATGCCACAGCACAAAGGTTTGTTAGATTTAGCCCAAATAGTCCGTGAAAAGACGACGCTGAAAGGAATTTGATGATGTTTGAGTCAATGTTGCTGAGTTAATATTCCTTCCCAGTGTTTGAGCTGCAGTGTGGTACTGCTCCAAACCTGACCTGGACCTAGTGTGAGGATCATATGGCCTGACTCTTTGGATCATCCTGTATCTTTTCCTTACAGAATAGTACAATACTCACACAAACAACAGGCTAAGTCAGCCTCACTGTTTACCACACATTCAGTTGCTGGAACAGATTGAGTCTGTCAACCCAAAATAGACAAAAGCTGGGTCCCATGGTCTCTTTGGCAGTCAAGCGTTCCAGGGACCCCGTGGAACTGGAGCAGGGGTGTTCAATCCCTGCCCCAGCTACCACTGATTACCTTGATCAGGTGTGTTCAGACAGTCTGCAGCCGGAAAGGCCTATTGATACACCTGATCAAGGTGATCAGCAGTGAGAGTTGAAGAACCAGCGGGGAGGAGCCCTTGAGCACCGGGTCGCTCTGTGCTAGAGACAGGGGATCTGTCGCCTCCGCTGTGAGAGATGAGCCAATCTCTCCCACTACTCAGCAGTCTCATATTGCAGTTTTCTGTAATTATCTAAATTTGAGGAGCATTCATTCAAAAGAAAACTCTCTTTTTTCCCCCCATTTTAATGATAAATTTCAGCAATGATGAAGTTGTGATTCTCTGTCTTTGAAAGTGCCTCGTCGAGAACAATCCACCCCCAGCTCTGACTTTTCCATTTAGCACTGCAGTGATAAACTGTTTCCAAACCATCAACGTTTCTTTGAAGAATCATCTGCCTCTTAGTTTGATCTGCTCTGCTGTCGTCCTATCAACCTCCGTTTAGCAATTAACATCCACTGCACATTGTTTTTAATGACTTTCCCACAGGAGCCTGTTCAGCCAGCGTCGTGGAGGCAGACCGACCTGTGTTTAAAACCATTTGTTGCTCTGTTTTTAAAAGTTGACCATTTTTGGTTCATCCACAGAAAATTACCAACTGTACGTCCCTGAATCCGCTCAAGTAGGGAAACCAGTAGGCAAGATCAAAGCCAACGACGAGGACCTTGGCATTAATGCAGACATCAAGTACAGCATTATTAACTCAGAGGGGGCCAACATGTTCTCAATATCCACAGACAGGGACACGAGGGAGGGAATTATCAGCCTTAAAAAGGTAAGCCCACTCTCAGATATGGAGCTCGTTGAGCAAACAGCATGTGTGTCTGAACACGCCTAAGCTGTGGAGGTTTAACCCTTTGCAGTCCTGTGGTGGCAGTCACGCCCTGCTGAACTAAACGAAGATGAATTAGCACCGATGCTCCAAATTATACACAATGAATGATGTTAGGAAATGCATTTAAAATCCAGGTGCCAGACAATTACAATGATTCACTTGGGTGTATATTGATCTGTTTTTTATATTCAATATGTAAACACACTTTAATCAGTTAATCAGTCTTCTTTAACGTTCATTTTGTATCACTTGCACAATCCACATGACGCTTCGCTACTTTGTGCAGCGATCATGCTAACCATGTGTCCCTGCTGTGCCATTTTTTCGACAGCCTCTGAACTATGAGAGGAAAAAGACCTACACTCTCCACATCGAGGGGACAAATACTCACGTGGATCCACGTTTTTCCTATCTCGGTTCTTTCAAAGACACCGCCACCCTTAAAATCACAGTGGGGGATGTGGATGAAGCGCCTGTCTTCTCTATGGATACTTATATTTTGGATGTATATGAGAACGCACCAAGTGGCACAGAGGTGGGCGCCGTTACAGCTCAAGATCCCGACAGCAGGAACAGTCCTGTCAGGTACGACGCTAACTCCTACTTTTACCCTATAATCTGCAGGAATGATTACAAATATTCGGGGGCTCTGCAGTCGTTCAGCAGTGTTGGACTGCGTTGTTGTTAATATTTTGTTTATATTTTATTTGGCCAGATAGATTTAAAGTTTCTAAAAAGCCTGACTGCTGTTTTCCACTACATATGTACAGATAAATCAGTAAAACAGAGTCAGAACTCGTTCTTGTTGCAGCAAACTGAGATTATCTGACTATGCTTCCATTCTCCAGTCTTTGTGCATATACATGAAAAGTCTGCCAAATGATGACTTTTCACTCAGTTTAGGGTGATAACAGCAGTAGGAATCATGTTCAGTAGACTGAAAGGTGATCTGCACTGTGTTTACCTGCCTCTTGTTATCTTACTCGGTTTTGACATTGTCAGATTGCCTGTTGTTTTGTCTTCAATCCTGTGAAATTACCTGAGGCAATACAACTACTTAGAAGATGTGTATGCACTCTAAACACATGCTGGTGTACTTTTGAAAAGATTGATATTGGCCTCGGGCTGTGGACTAATCTTAGGTTTTGCTCTGCACAGGTACCTCATTTGATGGCATTAGACTCAAGCAACTATGCACTGCTTGTTCAATTTGAATTTCCTTTTTAGTCACTGCATAAACGTTGCAGTAGCTGCAAACATGATGCTCATTCGATTCTTTGCTAGAAAGAATTCTGACTTCTGTTGTTGTTCTGACGCGTTATAGGAACGTAGTTTAAAGCTTTGCCATCGGCGACAGCCCAGAGGCAGCAGACACAGAGACCAGCACTAGTGTCACCAGCGTTGTCTATTCCTGAGAGGTGAACGTGTGGTTTTTGATGAATGATGTACAATTTGAAATAGGAGCAAGACACGGGCTAAAGATGGCTCTTTGATTCGCGTCAGAATCTTTGTGAGGGATTTTGTAGCAAACAAAAAGGTAATCTACATTTGAAAGCGTTTCCTTGATCGTCTTGCGGGATACCTCCTCCTCGTCCACTCCTACGGTACATCCCTCCCAGTGTTCACCACATAAAGAAGGAGCCAGCGGGAGGTACTTCGATGACATTCATCTGAACCCAGAATAAAGCTAAACAGCTATGCCACTGCTCCCTGTGCTGGCATCAGAATGCAGCAGGGATCAGTACTTGGTGCTCTTTGATCATCTGAAGTCTGTTCATGCATGCAGTGAAATGCAGTGCTCATGTTATTGAAGTGACATTTCCAATGTTGGTGTGAAATTGACATCTAAATAGCCACAACAAGTCTTGATCACCCATTGCCTCTTATGAATTATCATAATCATCAGGAACAGTTGTGAAAAGTTAGTGGCCTGATCAGAAACATGGACAGCGTTATACTAGAAAGACCTCACCGCCTGCATCAGTCAGTGGTGTACCGTTCACACACATCTGTCCAGATTCACTTTCTAGTTTATACAGGAGTTCAATTGGTTGTTTGTGCCAGATGTAAGGAAATTCCCTCCAGATGTTACAGAGTTATAGCGTTGGGACACGAGGTGGCACTTACCTCGATCTTTGACTCCCCACAGCACATTTCTGAGTCGATGCGGATGATTGTGCCCAATCTACTGTGTGAGATTCTCTCATTGCATTCCTGTGATATCACATTTACAAGAGTGGGAGAGATGTGAGGTCACAGTCGCCCAGACCTTTAGAATATGACAACCAAAATTGCATTGAATTTCGCGTTTGAATCTATTTCAGTTTGGCTCAGATGGGGTTTTGCCTCTTTGTGCCTTTGTACCTAGTTTTCTGGTTCATGGGGTCTGATACCTCAGCCTGATGTGTGTGTCTTCCTGTCAAAGTCACCATCACAGGATGTATCATCTTGGGCTTTTGGGTTACTTGTGTTCTACAGAACAACAAAATGCACACAGCTAATTAGCAGTAGCAGGAATTTCCCCCTGCGAGCTGTGAAATGACATTTTCCTCCTCTTGACAAAGTGAATGCTTTGCACTTAGCACTTCAACGTTTACATCTCAAAAAGCCTTTGTGCTCTTTCATGCCAGTGCATTTAATAAACCATGACAACATTTCTACTGAGAGTGCCTGTGTACACTTTCAAGCTCTAACTCGAGCTGAAGAAGGGCTCATTATTTTGAATAAATGCAGTTGTGGCATTCATTTCCCTATACCATTCCTATTCCTTGTGCCTGTTGAAACTCGTCAACTTAGCCTATATTACCCAGGAGAACGAATGCTGGATTAAAGGTGTAAATAGGTCATTAAGAGATAAATTAGGGAATACACAGTCAATGCTCATTTTGTGCTTGAACTCAGGAGAGCAGCTGCTGAGCCTTAGTCTGCTTTATATTCCACGGGCCGCTTTGCTTCTAGTGTGATAAGAGCGTTGCTAGAAAGCCATTACCATGGTGTAAACATTGCCAGCAGACCATCGCCTTTTGTCATTATTAAATATTGAAGATAATTGCTCCTGACATAAAAATATGTATTTTCAGAAGCAGTAGGGATTACTTGGTTGCTGTGCTTGAGAAGGAGGTCCAGACTTTAGACCATATGAGCATGAGGAAGCATAGAAACATCGTCTTTGGCTTGTGTAAGGTCGGCTGGGACAGTCTGTTGCTAAATATGAAATGGATGGAAGTAAATACGCATCTGTGTGTGTCTTGCTGCATAAGATGCTTCATGTTCTTGTATAACTTTGTAAAAGGGTCAGTTTTCCTTCCATTGGCAGTAAAGCTGCTAAAAATGGTTAAGGATTTGTTTAATGGTTTCAAACTAAGCCTTTATTAGATCGTGACGCACAGGCAATTCAGCCAGGGCACCTTTAATTTGCACTGTTATTATTGTGTTAGTTAGAGTAGTGCAGTTAAAGGAAGCTGAATGCCTCATTGCCAGTCTTCTTCACAACAGGAAGTGGCTGTATGTTGATGAAGAGGGACACTTTGACACCTCAACGTTCAATTTTAGTTGCAGGGAATTAACTTAATGACTAGATTAACTTGATTATGTGCAGCTGTCTGTCGTTTTGCCCCCTCCACCATTAAAAGCATCCACTGCTATTTAGACCAACTGTTTCACCTCATTTATAAATTACCCATCAATGTTGTTTTTTTGGGTTTTTTTTGAGAAATCTGACATAATGGGTCATCGTTTCCTTTCCAGGTATTTCATGGACATTAAAGAGGAAGGAGAAAGGTACTTCAGGATCGACGAGACCAGTGGAGTTATATGGACGACGCAGCCGCTAGACAGAGAAGACACGCCTTGGCACAACGTCACTGTGATGGCCTCGGAGGTTGGTAGGTACCCAGGTTTCATCCTGCAGAGCAAATGTTTACATGTGGGCGAGTAAATGCAGCGCACCTGCTGTGCCTGTTTGCTCATATGCAAGACGGTTTAGGCAGCGTAGCCATGTTTTATGAAGTTTTATTGAGTCTCAGTTCCTTCCAGAAATGCTCAAAAAACTCTGTATAAGCTGAGTCTGATCTCATTTTCTCATGTGCTGCTTTTTTTTATCGTAAAGATGTACAAATATGTTAGCGCTTGACTGTGCTAACCATTCTTTTCAGTGCCTATACACAATAGCACACACCCAGAGGGATCCGACTGTATCTGCATTCAAATTCACGGAGTGTAAAATTAGATACAGAATCAATAACAACAATTGGAAGATTCCATAAAAAGCTAAAGCTCTATAGATCCGCGTTTGATAGCATTAATATAACAAACAGTATTTAAACATACTGGATAGAGAAGGTAAAATTGACAATTACAGTCTGGGGGAAACAGGAACGGAGCAGATCATTTGCATTTTGATTAGAATGTATTCAAGTAGGTTGGAGTGTATTTTCTTTATAATTAACTACAAAATCAAATTAGCTGCAATTGTTTCAATGTCCTTTCCTTTATTGAAAATTAATTAAGTCAATGCCCTGCTAACTTCAGGAATTGCTATCAGGTAACTTGGGTAATTTGTAATCACAATTAGGCAACTCTCCTGCGAACTGACAGAAGTGCTGCATGCTAATATTTCCATAGTATAGTATTCAAGGGTACGGTTACATGCCAAGCCACTGTCGAGAGAGACGACCGTACGTTTCCACCACTTAGAGTCAGCGCTCGCTCACTGTCATAGACGCAGTTCACTGCGGAGGCCTTGACCCTCCCTCCAATGGCCACGAGACTGGCAGTGACTTTAATAGTGAACACCCTGGTCTCTGAGTGAGGCAAACCCACTGGACTTTGCTTGCACAGATGACCCATAGCATCATTCTTAAGCAGGTGCAATGTGCTGTATGCAAACCTTCACTTTATGCACAAGACACAGTAAATAAAGCTCTGCAAACATTAATTTAGTAGACGGCTGCATCTGTTTGAATTTTTTTTATATTCCAAGGAAGGTGTTGCTGAGTAAGCATGCTATTTTTCTGCACTGCCCCGCAGTACAGTCACACTCTGAAGCAAACCTGCACCTGGAGGCTACCAATCACACTGCCCTCTTCTGATTAGGGCCTAGGTGCCCCACAGAGTGCGGGTTAACTGCTTGCATAAGGTAAATCAATAATATTGTGGATGTGTGGAGAAACTGTAAGAACACCAATATAATTGTAGGACGTATTTAGCTCAACTAAGACATTTAATGCTATTACTAACAAACATGGCAGCAGCTTCAAACATACAATGATGTCTTGTAGTTGGTTCCAGCTGGTCACATAAGAACAAATCCAAAATCTTAATTCAAAGTAACATTACATAAAAAGGCATATGCTTCATGAGTCGCTCAAGCATTACTAAGGGTAAATAATGCATTATAGCCGCGCACACACCAACTGAGATGAGACGGTGCTGCACGCGGATGATCAGATGTGCTTTAATACACAAAACTGCCTTCCGCAACACTGCGTCCCTCAGTGCCTTTATAGTCGCACAGCCTACGACAAAACCCATAAACAGCCTAACAAGAAGAGAACAGTGTGCCCCAGTTTAAATTTACAGTGTTGCTGCTCTACTTTGTTATTAAGCCTTGCATTTGACTTTCATCTTCTTTGTCACTCTCTCGCTCTCTCTCCCCGCCACAGACAATCCCAGCCTCCTTAGTCACGTTCCTGTTACCGTCCAGGTTCTGGATGTGAATGACAATCCGCCAGAAATAGCTACAGAGGAGGAGGTGATTGTGTGCGAGAGCTCGAGGCCGGGACAGGTGAGCAACAAGGATTCGCCTAGAAAAATCTACAACATTTGTCTCTGCCGCTATTTCTGTTTATCTCTCCCTCTCTCAGCCCCCCGTTGGAATCTGTCTGCAGCTTGAAAACACCTTCTGTCCTCCCTACATGCATCCTGCACTGAGCTATTGTTTCCCTCTGTCGTTTGGGTTGCTCACTGGGCGCTGAGCAGTGTGAGACTGTAACGGTAGTGCAGAGAGCTGCTTAATCATCCCTCATACAAAATGAGTATCGCAGCAGCAAACCATGACAGCTCCAAATCGAAGCCCATTCCAATTTGCTCTCAGTAGCTTTTGATTCATTCAAATTAAGAAGGTTTTTGAGATATAGAGCAATCAGCAGCCTGGAAATGGCTGAAAGGCTGGTTGGGCAAAGGCTGATGCAGTAAAGACCGGGAAGACACCACTAAATACATTTTTAATAGTTTCAAGCAAGTGGAAGAAAAGTTTGAATTAAAGTTTGCATTAAATTTGAATTATGTCTGCATTATAGCCCCAGAGTTCTTGGCCCAGGGGATTAAGTGGGAAGAATTATAATGTGTTAAATGAGATCGTAGCACATGACCATTCAAATGTCAACATCTGTGAAGGCGCAGAGCTGCTCGTTAATGTTTTAGGATCTGTTTGGGTTTCAGGGTGCATGCCGCAGAAATGGAAAGGTTTCTAATTAGTTGTCAGGTATCCATCAAAATTACCGCGTGCAGAATACCAAGCTCAAACTACTAATCAGGGCTCCAGTGCGAAATAGAATGACGGGAAACTTTAAAATCAATCAATGGCCATAATCTGTTTTCAGTCAGTTCATGTTACCTATTGGTCAAAATTAACCATGGTTCAGAATTTGTGGAGTTGAGAACACTAGGTGCTGTAACTCCTCTGCCTGTAAATTTCCTGTGTCTGATGTTTGGATCTGAACTAACACGTAGCTGTGCTAACCACGGCAGGATGAGTCGCGTCAGCCTAACAGCCAAATCACTGGACCGCTTCACGATTTGAATAAAATAGACAAGTCTTTAATCGAGTTTGGGCAAGTTAACAAAGCGTCTGGAGAAAAGTAAACACAAAAACTGCACAGACAAGAGCCAAGACGCATTAGCTCCATGTCAGACTATAGGACGTTAATATTAAAAACCTGCTCTCATTACAACACTTTTAACACAATGACTTGTGTAGCGATACCAACAGCACAACAACAAGCAAAATCTTACACTGGAGATAAAAACTCCCCTCTGTGACAGGGGCTATCGGGTCGTTTTTCTCTAAACACCGGCGCTCTCCTCGCTCTCGCTGTGTCTTTTACCAATTAAGGGTAACAAGCTGACAAAAGTGGCACAGAGGTTGCCCTGAGATCACCCGTGTCATTGTTAGATGCCAGAACCCAGCGTCCCTCCTCAGCACAAGCCAAATTCTAGTGTCACAAGCAGCCACTCTCCTTCAGGCAGCGCGCACAGGTGGAGAAAATGTCGGGAGATCAGTTGCATCCAAACGAGCGGAATTATGACCCCGTCCAATTATGACCAGCAAATCCCGAGACATGCATCAGAAACTAGAACAAGCCCGTGCCCTGCATGCAATTAGAGTAAAAATGCAGCTAATTAAATGATGCAGGTGTTGTCTTGGAAAAGTAATTTACCCGTGTCTTGTGGACAACAGGTGATCCAGACCATCACGGCCGTGGATAAGGACGACTTTGCCAATGGACAGCGTTTTTTCTTTGCTTTGCCAAGCCAGCTACCAGTTAATCCCAACTTTACCCTGAAGGACAACGAAGGTAATTGAAGTGATCAATATGTTTTGTTTGCATTTCTTATGGGTTTTGTCGTCTGCCTCCAGGACAGGGTTCTGTACTTATTGCTGCCATTAAGGGATCCAATAAGCTATACTGCTTTCCTCCTACCTTTAAGGTGTGGTGAAAGTGTGCACTATATCAGCTGGAGACTCAAATGCCACTGGGATCTAGTCTGACTCATGACTTGGTGAAATATAAGAGTCATAGAGGTTTGGCATGTTTGCACATTTTGTTGTCAAATGGATTACCCATTCTGGCAGTCTCTCAGCCCACCCCCTCACCCCCCGTGTGTGTTATTTTGTGCCGGCGCAGGGCCAACAGTAAGTGTTACCATGGCAACCGTCTCAGTCTCAGGTGAATACCTAGCCCTAGGTTGGTCTGCAATCACAGTGCTTTTTAAAAGCTCTCAGCCAGAAGATCTCGCAGTTTCCCCGCCGAGAAGGGGAGTTCACAGCACTTCAGATGATTCTCTGAGCCAGAGAGATGCAGGGAATCAGAGAAGAAGGGTAAAAAAGATGAAAGATGAAAAGTAAAAAAAATCAACAAGATAATAGGATACCAGACTGTTTAGCCCTCAGTTCAGACTTCCTATGCCTGATGTCACGACAGCAAGGTGCAGGGGCACATTTTGCTGTATTGGTGTAAGTGGCACTCAAACATCCGCACTTTATAGGCACCACCACTCCTAAGGGGGCAGGTGCATCAAACGATGGAAGGATCAGTCACAACTGCACACATATCTGGAATGACAATAAATTGTCACTTTGTGTGGTAACTAGTGGATATATGCAGTAGAGCAACCTACACACAGTGGATACCTGCATCACCTTTTAATGCCCGATCATGAATCATTCGCTGTGGCCTTAATTTCGTATGAAAACGAACGCCACATTGAGAGAGTCAGAGCTTGCAATGAAAGCTGAGGCTGCGGTGGCACCATTTTTAAAATAAATAATTTGTAGATGTTCCTTTTTTCACTTTTACTAACACGTGCGGAAACAAAGCAAGTGGGAAACACGCGTGTTAAATCAAACCTACATTTTGTCACTTTGCTGGGTTTCACTAAGTAATACATCGATGTACACCTCCACTACAGAATGGAAAACATCCCATGCTGAGTCGCCATATGATGTGTTAGGGAATCACAACGTGGGCTCCGTAGAAAACTATTTAACAGAAACACTGAAAATTCACTTAAACAACAATGATGTGATTTTTTACTTTTCACTTGACTCAGTGTCGTGAGGCTGATCAGTAAACGTCCTTCACTGCCGTTAGACCTAGTGTGGAAACCCAGATTGAGGGAACAGCTTGGCCAAAGGTTTCCTAGGGTGACTGTCTCATCTGTATATTTTTGATCAAGTAAAATCACAACGCCTGTGATCTTGGCTTGAATGTCGGCTTCAGGACTTGGTTGGGTCTTTCTGAACAAATTGGTCTCAGATGAGGAACCAGAGTTAAAGCAAGTCAAATTCCTCTATGCATCATCGTCTTTGGGAATGTCTGCTTGGATCAGGCAGACCCGGGGCGCCCTTTTACAGAAAAGGCCTTTAGGCAGGTGCCTGGTGGGTAGGTTTACATAGAGAGACGAGCCTGGAACGCTTAAAAAATTTTCAATCCAAATGCAATTTGACTCAATTCAGTCAAAAGGGTCTTAGATTTTCCGACAACACAGTCTTCTGCGGCGAAATATTCCCAAAGCATTCAGATAGAAATTCGTCTTTCCTTAAGGTTTGCTATAATTTATGCTGTTTGAGTACGCACGCTTTTCAATTTGGGTTTTAACACCTGCTGCACCATCCCCTGTGTTCCTGATTTCCCTCAAACTGCATCATTGATATCATCCCACAATGATGGACCAATTATGTGTCATGACTTGGAAACAGAAAATGATTCTGCCTTTAACTGTTTGTCAGGGAAAACCCAAAGGAAAACAGGATTTTATGCAGCAACATAGATTCTACGATACACACACCGTCATCTTTTTTCATCCCATTAAAATTACTTCCAGTCAGGCCAGCACAGTGGGATTAGACAAATACTCAGAACATGCTTTTTGCTCAAGCAGTTTTCCTATATCAACCAGAAAGAGCATGAGCAACAGTCTGGATGATTATCTGGGCAGATGAAAGAGAAGCAGCTGCCCAGCAACCAAGTCGAACTTGTTCTGCTCACCGCAGAGTAGCTCCACTGGACCAGATGGCCTTTATCGAGGGCGCTCTTAAGCTGGCTTTTAGACACGGAAAGTGGTTGTTGTTTGGGGAACTGCCTATTAGCCTCCCCACTAGCAGAGACTGTTGTCTGTTTAGCAGCTTATCACGATAGGAAGGTGCCATTTGAAGGACAGCAAGGTAAAATAATTATTATTACATTTATTATTTAGTTTATTAGTTAGTTATTATTATTAGGACAACAGCTAGCATCTCGATGACCTAAATGTGTTTTTTTCATTTCCCACCTAGACCAGCACGCTGCTTAGCTTTTCCTCAAAATTCCCCTGAGCTCATGTGAGGTCTCAGAACAACAAAAGTTCCTTTTTAATATTAAGCTGCTGCACCCCGAGTTCAAGCAGCTTCAATCATCTCCAGTCACTTGGAGCTCGCATTTGCACTGGCGCTCAGAGGAGCTTTGGGAGTCACACGGCGTTCGCTCTACTGCCATCGCATATTAGAAGTTATTTGCTATGTTCGCAATATCCGGGGTTAGAAAGAGAGAGATGCACAATGCACCATGCTGTCGACTCCTGTGTCTGATAATTAAAGTAAGCTCTTCACACCCGAAGCAGCTTCTTTCGTTGCTGCTGTAGCAGACCAAAACAGTTGGTAGCTGCTCTGTGCCAGGGCCTAATGCCTCCCTCTGTTGTTGTGCAGCTGACGAAAATCCATCTCAGTCACTCACACCACTAACTCTCTCATGACCCCCTTTTCCCCAGAATCCACTGCAAGCAAACTGTAACCGAGGAGGAAAGAGTTTCTCCATCAGGAAAATCAAGCGCCTTTAAAATGAGTCTGTTTTTAGTTAAATACAGAATCTAACGCTAGCTGCAACCGACTGCGTCTCCCTCTTTGCTCATTTCAGGCTAATTTGACTTTTAAAAGAACACATTAACTAAAGTGTTTTTGCTTTTTCACCACTACATGTAATCATATCAGACATGTTAAAAGCTATTATTCTGTTACAACTGCTGATTTATTAATAATAACCAATAAAACTCACACCAGCAGAGCAGTTAAGTCAAATGCAAACACTGATTCAGTCTTTTATGTAGTTTTTCACATGCAGCGGTGAAGCCAGGGCCCCTTACGCACCAAGTTGTCATTCGGATGTGTTGATGCGGTGGAAGTGCCGGATGTGCTGCCGCACGGTAAATGCAGGTCAAACTCCTACGGTGTATTGGGCGCCATTAACGCTGTAAACAGGGAGGCCGCTTCTGCTCAGCCGCGCTAGGAAAGCACTTTGCGGCAAACCTGTTCTGTTAAAAGCCCTTTAAAAATATCCAGCTCAACTGTGATTACTTTACAATGACCGAAAAGCAGACGCATCTTTGATCTCATCTGTCACGCGGTGATGTCAGTTGCTTATAAAAAGCCAATTAAATGGGGGATATGATCTCTAAATAACCAACCGATTTGAAGACGTCTCCTTCCAGTGCACTAGCAGAATATCTTATAATATTACAGTTAATCAGTTGCGTTGAAAGAAACACTGTCAAGCCATTGATATGTGGGATGTTTAATTAGCTTTTATGTCATTCACACTTCCCTCCACAATGGGTGTTGTACTTCTAGGTTCCCCAATTATCTGCTGAAACAGCATGCTTCGTGTTAAGAGGGCAGAGTTGCTAGTCTCGTGACGATTTGATTAGCTTTCTCATTTTCAAACGTGCGGCAGCTTGTGCAGGAGCCTCTTGCAGACCAAACATCTGCTGCAGTGCTTTTGTCATCTTAGCCAAAGATCTCATTCTACTGTAGAATATATAAAATACAGAAGTGAACCAGTGTTCCATCACTACCGAAAACTGCAGTCGTGCATATTTGGATTTGCTAAATACAAGTTCGTTACATGTGTGCTAGACTTAATGACATTAACCTGCCATAGTGTGAGTGTACATTCTCAATCCAGTGTAGCCAAACATATTGGCTTTTGTAGCAGCCTGATTACGTACTGTTATGTGCTGTCACTGCTGGGCATTTATTTTTTTATAATAAACTAAGCCTTAGTGAGTCAGACTAATCCTTATTGAATTGAGGAGCTTCTTTAAGAGATTGTTATTTTGTGCCGTTCTGTTCTGCATGAAAGACCTGTTGTTTTGCACAAAATGACATTAGTCTTTGCCAAACACTGAGCCATTAATCAATATTCAAAGCTGCTTTATGGAAATATTGCACCTAGAAGTGTCGCAGGATGCATTACTGCCCTTTTCTGTTCAGTTCAGGAGGTTTGAGTTGGTATGTGATGTGTTTTGGTTCAGTAATCCCCCATCAACCAAGTAATTAGGCTATAATTAGTTTAATACAGTCTAATTACAGTCAACATCTTGACATGTGTGGACCAAATATTCATTTCAAAAGTGCTGGTTTCACCCAGAAAGTGCAGCAGTGTGGATGGTTGTTCACTGAAGGCTGGACGATTATAAATATACTATCGTTGTGTTTCAAGTACAGACAATGCTCTCTGGGAATATTGTGGTTTCCCAGGATGTTGCACTACAAGTAGAAGTGTTGTGCACCAGTGTAACTGAGTGTTGAATAATATGGAGGACGATGCTGCTTTTCTAGTTCTTTAATATTATTTACAGCCAAACCCAATCGATCTCTAATGTGATCGTCTTACGACCCTATAAAAACATTCACTTCCTGCCGTTGTCAGCATCCAGTACCCGTCTTCACAACAGCGACCCAGTGTGTAGGAAATCTCACGGAATCGTAGCGCTGTATGTTTCACTCCAAGTGGCAGTTGTAAAGAAGGTTTGTGCTGAATCCCATTGGCGGCACCTACGCACACACACACACCCACTGAAGTTCACAAAGAATCCAGCTAAGTGCATGTGTAGGCAAGTGTGAAGTCTGTGGAGATGCGTTTGTGTCGCAGGTGTCTATTGTTGATTTATTTTTGGTTTGCTTTTCTAATCATGCTGGGTTTGTGGTGCACAGAGCCAGCCCTCTGACAGAGATGCTATGCATTCACTGTAGGACAAAAGGCTTAAACAACTATACAATGAAAACAGGAGACAGAGGGAGATGGAAACGACCTCTGAGGTTATTATGAAGACCTAAAGCTCAACAGATTCATCTCATTTCTGCAGGTCTACCAATACAGTTTCATATTCTTATACAGTAAAATCCTAATTAGCTTCATATCTTGATGTGGAGAGACTGGAATACATGAGTGACACAAAGGTTATGTAAGCAGTACTTCTCCCATCATGCTAATGCTTTTAGAAAAGGGAGAAAATGAGGCCATTTGCCAGTTAGCGGTTCATAGTCTGGCTTAACGAACCCATTGCTGTGGGTATTCCACAGGGTTGTGTATTGTACTTGCTCATATCCATCCATATTAAAATGTGTGTGTGTGTGTGTGTGTGTGTGTGTGAGACACCAGGAAAAAGGAAAATTAGTTGCTAGTCATCTGCAAAATAACTCAGATCCAAACGCGCAAGATTCCTTTCAATCAAGTGTGAAATTCTCCTAAAAGCATATTTTTCTCCTCTCGTTCGCTGGGTGTTCACCGTGCACGGTAAGGGGCTGTGGTTAGGCAGCATGGCTGCAGGTGGACAGTCTCTGCAGAGCTGCTCTGCTAGCACACCTGCAACGAGAGGCGGTTTCACGTGAAATTAGCATGACGGAAGTGAAGCACGCTTCGGGGCCGTGGCCCGTACGAGGACCTGAGCTGCTGCGGTTCTAGTCTAAATGCTGTGACAGTCAGCTTGTTTGTCTGCTCATTCCCCTTCTCTGTCTTCATCCTCTCCACTCTCTCCGGCTCAGACAGACACACAAACATACACCCTTCTCCAATCAACCCCCTCACTTCTCTGTCATCTTCCAACTCCCCATCGCTCTTCCTTATTTGCATGTCTTGCACTCCACTCTCTCAAATCCCCCCCACCCACCCATCTGCTTTCTGATACGGTGATACCGCGAGTCTGACTTAATAAAGCTTGAAGTACGTGTTGTCATTCCAGCTGTCGATCATTATAATTATTCATAGATGGAGCCGAGATTGGAGTGGGAGGCGAGGTCTCAGAGCAGCAGCATGATAGTACAGCGCGGCGGAGGTGTTTTTTGCTGGGAGGAAAGGAAAAGGTTGCCTTGTGCACGATTCAGCATTTTCTGAACTGAAATTCCTAAATCACAGATGAACACCCGGGATGGATGATCGTGTGCTGTCGCTGGTCATGCTCAAACATTATGCGATTCTTTATATCGTAACTATTTCAAGAGACGTTTTTACCTCCGCTCTCACACACATTCAGCCTGTGCTGTTACATAGTCCATAAAGCCGTTTGGAAGCCAGGATGCTACGACGCAGCTGCTGTTTGCTAACTATCGAACCTCAACAAATCACAGTGGCTGAGAATGGGTGGCTCCACAGAGCCACACAAACGCTCTCAGGCCATTGGAAAAGCAAATAAAGATGTAAATCTAAAGTTTAACAAGCACAACAGTGGTGCCACTCGTCGTCAGAACGCTGCTGTCCAGTGAGCACTGCTGGGCAAGTTACGTTATCACACAGTATTACACAAGCTTTCTGATATTAACTTCTGCTTCAGATCCTCCACACACGAAAACTCATCTGTTCATTTGTTATTACAGGAATCAGACATTCTGTTTTTAAGCCGGCAGCCCTAAAACAGCTACTAATCGTCCATCTGCTTAACTTTGTTTCCGGCACACGGCTGCACATCATTCCTGACCTACCTCAACTACTTTCTCTGGTTGTGCCAAGTAAAGTAAATTTGGTCTGAAACATGTAAGAAACGAAGGATTTGTCCTGCCCGGACGCGTAGTTTCTGTTTTTATAGAGGCACCGTACAGCGGCTACGTGTAGGTTGGTTTCAGTGACTCTCGACCTCAGATGCACCTTTCACTTCTCAACGCTAACCAAGGTGAGCTAGTGGGCTCTGAATGTAGACGTGGAAGGAAACCCAGCCAGGAAAAGCTATTTTTTAGTTGCTTTTTTTTTGGTATCATGTTTTACTTCAAATTCTTTACGCTACTCTTTACTGACAGTATTTATGTGTATTTTTAAGTACTGATAATGTGTCCTCCTACTCAAACTCCTGTGTGAAGTTGTTGTACACAGGGCAGCACAAGCAACACAGCGAGCTGCTTTTTAATCTACTTGTACTTTCAGGTCTGTACCAGGGGTTAAACACGAGCATCTGTGTGTTTATCCGTTTCATCTTTTTTACTGAATCTTTCTCCAGAGCTTTTCCTTATTTGTTTTTCCTTCCCTACAAATTCAACCTTTTATGATTTCTGTTCGTCTACATGACGGGTTTCATTACGGGAACTGTTTCGGCAGAGGCCAAGGTGAGCTGCTCTTTTGCTGCGTGTTACAATAGTAAACAAACACCTTTGAAATTAATTAGCCTTGGTACACAGAGAAGCAGCACACGCCGTAAGAAGTCTAACAGCTTGAGATACTTCAAAAACAAAAAGAGTCCAATTCACAGTGGCAAATACTGGCAATTCCTGCTCTTAATCTAAATGCCTGTTTGTATAAATAGGTAATTGCTAGTTGCAGCAAAAGACACGATGGAGAAGAAAGAAAAAAACATCTCTTATCATCTTATCTCCTATTTAGCCAAATGCTCCAAATTTTCTTGTTGTTTTTTTTCCATTGTAGACAGTACAGCCAGCATCATTGCAAGGCGGCGGCGATTCAACCATCTGACCCAGGAGCGGTATGAGCTGCCTGTTGTGGTGTGGGACAGTGGGGAGCCATCGCTGAGTGGGACCAGCACCTTGACCCTACGGGTGTGCCCATGCCAGCGCCATGGCAGGATCCGGATGTGCCAAGGCGAGGCGTTCCTCTCGTCGGCGGGCCTCAGCACCGGAGCTCTCATTGCGATCCTGCTGTGCATCGTCATCCTGCTGGGTAAGTGGAGACAGTCGCTGTGGGGACTGCAGCAGGGGGGAGCTGCCTGGGGCCAATTGCCCCCGTGGACAGGAGGGAGGAGATGGACCACAGAAGAGTGGAAAAGAGTAGAAAGGGTTTGACAAGGGCAGAGGAGGAGACTGGGATGAAGAAACAGGAGAGGATACAGGTAGAATTTAGAATGAGGTTAGAAAGAGTTGGAGAGGGCAGGGGTGGATGCAAAAGGAGGATGTGGAGGACAGAAGAGAAGAAGGACACATAGCGACGAGGCTGGAGGAGAGGTGACTAGAAAGGAGAAATGGTGAGGACAAAGGCAGCAATGATAAAGGGGAATAGAAACTGTAGGGTCGGTGTGATCCAAAAGGAAAGTTCACACTACAAAGAATCACCCCAGCAGTGGCTCGGGGGGAACTGGAGTCTGAGCACAGTGAGGCTTCATGTTCAGACAGGCAGTTCAAATCAGAAAACCAGATTAGACATGAATCACATTGGTTGAAATTCTCTTCACATTATGCAACTGAATCGTCATTTTTTTCCTCCCGTCACTTGCGCGTCAGATGAATATTGCCTGTTGTGACTGGAGGAGCAAGGAGCAGGAAGTGTTGAGGAATGTGCTGACGCTACACACATGGACCCAACTCGTGCTGATTTCATGTGTCGTGGATGTGCATGCAAAGCACGGTAGAGGAAAAACAAGTACTATTTCCATGTTACCAGCTTGTCGCGGCACAAGAGCACATGTCCTCAGTCAATTAGTGTGTGCGCCTTGTTACTATGGCAACCCGTACAATTTTTGCAGTCACAGCTAATGATTATATATTCTGCAAACTTGGAAATGATGTCTTGTCATTTTTAATTTGAAACGCAGACAGTCAGCTTGGCAGGTCGGATAAAAACCAAATGAAACAAAAGCCTTTGGAGGCGCTGTGGTCTGGTGCGTGTCTGTCATTACACCTGCTGTCATATCAGCTATTTAGGGACGTCCTCCACAAACCACACTTGTGTGTTCTTGTTGCTTCAACCTGTTTCTTTGTTTGCCGGCTTTTCGTGCTGTTTATAGTTCATAGATTTGTGTTTGGACTTTGTCCTACTCTGCAGGGATTTTCAGTTAGTTTGTAGGTTTTGTCCAGCTCTTTGTATTCCTGGTTATGTGTTAAACAGTTTATTTAGTAGGTCTTATGGGTCGTGCGTTTGGGTTCTCCATTGTGTCTGTTGTTCTGGCCTCTGGCTCTACAAGGATCTAGCCTAGTACTTTAAAAAATAATAAATATATTTAAATAGTCAGTCTGTCGGCCTCTACTGGCCAAATACATTTTCCCTCTCAGTGTGTTAAGTACTATTTGTAACAAATGTACGCATGATATTTGGAAAGTGTTACTTGCCGTAGTGAGCAGTCTCCTGTAGGCTCGATTTGAGCCAGTCCAATTTCCTCTGCACAGCAAATGGTAGAGCAACATGATTAGACCAAACTGTCTAATAACACAGCTTCACCATTGCTCCTCTCCCCTCCTCTCTTCAGTGATTGTCTGTGGACATTAGTGCGTGAAGGTTATGCATATTCATACTGGCTTTCTCCCTCGTCTATGCCAAACCCTCTGGCTGAGATGAACAAAAGGCCATGACCACTGTTTGGAGCGAACGCTCGAGTGAGAGACTCATGCTGAATGACTAATCAACAGCACAAGGCAGAGAGACAGAAACAGGAAGAGACAGGAACTGATCACACCTTCGACTCGTGTTGCATTTTGGGTTCACACTGTCCAATTACAAGTGAAGTGTCTCGCACAACTCTGCTTTGCAGAGGTTTTGGCAACTTATCGCCACAAGAGATTTGAGTTTCAGTCACTGAATCAGCATTTTAGTTGGTTCGTACCAACATTTGCATCAGCTGCACATGATGTGTGTCTGTGCTCAAACGTGTTAATAATTCGACCCATTCGATTCTGCCATCGTGGGATTTGGGTATTTATATGCAGACATCAAATATGTTGACTTTTAAAAGCCACAGAGCAACTGGTGTAACAATCATTTCAAAGCAATAAATAGGTGCATAAAAGTTTTTATTGTTATTCTCGGGTAAAACAAAAAGACGGTGTCTGAACTTGGACATAATAAGCTCCAGCATGTTTTATTCGCTCCTAGCATACTTGACATGCAGGTGGGTGTCTTGCAAACCAGTAAATTCTGGTCCATGAACACTCAGAGTAGGGTGACTCTGATTTGGTTGGTAAGAAGGTGAAAAGTCTGTGGCTTTTATGATGTTAAGGTCTTTGAGGTTTCACATATCAGATGATGGATCATGGACTTATGTTGAGCTGGATAAGAGAGAAGAGCAGATGCAGGCAGATGTTACCACATCCTTGGAGGAGGGGGGGGTGGATTTAATGTGTCTCTTAGAATTTGTCGTAATGATAGATTTTAGCTCTTTAGATTAAGAGACCTGTCAGGCACCAGGGTGATGGTGCTCGACCAGAGAGATGTTGAAGATGTCTGCAAGGACATCTGCCGGCTGTCCATCTCTACGATGTGAAGAGTGGGTCTGGTACTGGTCCTCATGTCAGTTCAGAGTTTGTGGGTACTTCTATACCACTGGTGTCATTTCCTCCTCCTTTCCTCTATTTTCCGTGTCAGCACAGCAGCCAGAGCTGAGGCTAATGAAGGCTAATCTGGTTATGATTACACTACTTAAAGGAGAGATTCATCTACTGAGGTTCATTTATAATTTCAGTTGTGACCTTAACCTGGAGGAGCTCACTTACTCCGTCTCAGGCTCAGTAATTCGTTGCCACCACCATTTAAATGGGATTACGCCTGAGTAAACTGGGAACGGAGAGGCTCAGTAGTTTAATACCTCGGCCCCGGTACCAGGGCCTCTTTAGGCCTATCGGCTGATCATCACAGTCGCAGCGTGGCACGATAAGTAAACAGACATGCTGCTTGTGTAATTACAGAACATTATTCAAATGCATCACTGCATTCTTGACAACATTATGAACTCAAAGCTGCGTTCTGCCGGGATGCTCTCGCCTTTTATCTTTTATGAGGTGCATCAGAAAATCCAAGCTGCTGAAAACACCTTTTAAAATAAGAGCGTTTTATTAGTTGACTTCGCCTTCTTGTTCTTCTTAAGATGCCTCAGCAGGAGCCCTGATCCGTGGGTACAGTAGCTCGCTCCTCTCTGCTAATGTGGTGTAATGAACTCCTTTCAGATGTTGCCTTGCTGTAAAAATCCACTTCCCTTGCTGATGCTGTTTTATTAACTAGAGGTTAGTGTTAACATCTTAGAGCGAGTTCATCATTTACCACAAAAAAGCACAATTATACGCAGGAACAAGTTCCAACCTGTAGCGTGTCATTAAATATTAGTTGACTTTATGACTTCATTAACAGCTGAAAAGATATTTCCCACATTTTGTAGCATGATGGTAAATTGTGTTTCGACTCTTCACACTACTCCCACCTAAGAGTGAAAGATGACTGACTGAGACATGCTCCCATATGCTTTCACTTGATGTAATGCATTGCGTTTGGCAGGATGCGAGGTTGACTTTGCTCCACAGATGCCGATAATGTGCACATTGTCATCATCTCAGCAGCTTGCGTTCACAAAATCATCTCATCCTCAATGCTAATGTCGGCTAATGCGTATTATTGATTTACAGCTCCACAACGCTTGGCCGCTCCTGATAGAAAACTCGATAAATATGCACATAAAATTGGATAGTGTTGATTTGGTTAGCGGTTTACGAAGCACACTATGTTTGTCTGTCACGAGCTGTGAATGAACACACACAGGGACTGGTATTAGCATAAAAAATATGCTTGAGTATTGTACGAACATTCAGCTGTTTTATTATGTTATGTTGTTCTGCTAAACGGTTTGTTAATTTAATGGTTGAGGAAAGCTGTTTTCATTCCATCTGGCTTTTATTTCCAACTAATAGAAGTCAGCTTATTGCATGGCATTTAGTTCCATTTATTCCAACATAAGGCTTTATTTATCTCTCGTGCTAGTACCCTGAGCTGTTTTTACTTTTAGAAATATGAGCATTGATCGTAATTGGGATTTTCTTCTTCTTCTTCTTCTTGCAGCCATCGTGGTTCTCTTCATCACCCTCAGGCAGAACAAGAAAGAGCCCCTCATCATCTCCGAGGAGGACATCAGAGAGAACGTTGTCACCTACGACGACGAGGGCGGCGGCGAGGAGGACACAGAGGCCTTCGACATCATCGCCCTCCGTAACCCAGCTGCCGCAGAGGAGCTCAAGTTCCGACGGGACGTTCGCCCCGAGGTGAGGCAGCACTGCGGCCCACCCCGCAGCTGCAGGAGTCCGTCAGTGGAGCTGGACGAGGTGGACGTGCACGACTTCATCAAGCAGAAACTAGTAGAGGCCGACTTGGACACGAGTGTGCCGCCCTACGATTCCCTCCAGACGTACGCCTACGAAGGTCAGGGCTCGCCCACAGGAACCATCAGCCCGTTAGACTCTCCCGGCACGCAGTCAGAACAGGATTATAACTACTTGGACGATTGGGGACCTGAGTTCCAGAAACTGGCTGAACTCTACGGAGAGGCAGAGTCAGAGATGGCGACCTAGTCTGTGATTTCCCTCCTGTTCAAACCAAATCTGTTTGAAAACCATTTTTCAGATTTTCAGTAAACAGTATAAACAGAGACGCTGTCAAACTGTGCTGGTGGTTTTCAGCTTCTACCTTTGGACTCCTACTGAAAGACTGCTCTATTTTTCTTTTATTTTACATTTTGTCGCTTTGGATCGTGGATCGCTCATCTGGAAGTATTGAATCAGATCAGACATGGAAAAACAACTATATGGGGAAAAGGGAAAATGGTATTTTCCTTGGTGTATATTTTTTATTGCTCAATAAAGTCCTTAAATCCATATGAGTGGATATGTGAAAAAAATGTACATTTGTCTTCTTCCTTCAAGAATGGACGTACATGCAGTCAGGAATATCTTCGTAGGAGGCATTAGCAAAGGTGTTCATGATTCACCACGCAGAGGATGAGACTGAGGCAGCCATATGCACAATGATGACACCTCCATTCAAACATGCTCCCATTATATCTCTGTCATTTATTCGGTGCCATTATCTCTGAAACCCTCGCTTAAACCAGCTATATATGGAAATGTGTGAATTTCCTGTACGCTAACTATGGAGAGGGTAAGACGAGCATCTGTAAAACAGACAGCACCAGATTTACCCATATAACACAAGGTAAAAATGAAAGGCAGCTGTATTTCATGCCCAAAACCCAAATCTTTGAATCGATGCTTACGCCCTGCAGCAGCGTTTCCTGGAGTGTCCTCATGACCAACCTCCCAAATTATAGGCGCTATAGGAGCCGCTCTCTCCGAGTTCATTAATATAAGTTGTTTGTGCGTGATGGATTTTGCAATGAGGCTGTTTAGGGAAATATGGGTGGATGTTCTGTGTGGTGTTAAGATGAAGTCGACATCCTCGAAGATGTCGCCGTGAGCGCGGCTTTAAACTTGAGTGTGTTGTTGTACTACAGTGAAACGCATGAAGGAAAGGAAGCTATGAGGCTGCAGAGTGGATGAAAGTGAACGTTGTGGGCAGTGGTGAGAAAGCTCTGGGGCGTCTCAGGGAACAAAACAAAACAGCTATGAAATTATCGGAGTCGTTCAGTTTCTTTGTATTTCATAAGGGAACCAGTTTAACCTTGGTTGCATATCGACTGCCACAACGACAGACGTTTATAAAAGTGGAACTATTGTGGTATTGTGCTGATTTGGTCCACTGCTGCGGTTCTGTGTAAAAACGTAGAATGACGAGCGAGAAACCAAACTTCAGAGAGATTCAGGCTCTGACAACAGAAGGTGTCAGCTGTAGGCCTGCACGCTGGTTAACTCCACCAAGCCCTGACTCTTCTGCCCCGTCGTGCTCTCAGTCTTTGGCCTCAGATATGCTGACGTTGGCTTTAAGGAAAGACAAAGGCAGCAAGCTGAATATTTTAAACCCTCCGCTCGTACCTCCTGACATCACCGCTCTCTTCCTTCCCCTACAATCCTCCGCCTTATTCTTCTTCCTGGTTTTCTTGCTCATTATTTCCCCTGCTCGCAGAATGACTGTGTTTCACGATTGGACTGAAGCACCAGACAAGCTGAGAGTTTCACCAACCTCTGTGAGGAAGCCTGAGGGCAGGCCTGCAGCAAAGGTCATAAGGTATTCAAAGGCAAGTATACGTCTCAGAACTGACATTCAGCTGCTATTTCCTCATCTGCTCTGTGGTTCTTTAGGGGCCTGCATATTTACATTTTAAGGTGCGGAAATTGTGTTTGAGTTGCTCCAAAACAGAAGGTGCAGCAGTCACGCATACCTCGAATATTTGATCCTTTTCACTTCAGAGGCAGATCTATAGGTTCAGGCTAAAGAGGGCCGCTGCCCTTTTATCGTAGGTTAGGAACATTCGCAACGTTGGCTGGATTTCCTACTTTAGTAGTTGAGCTTGGCCGGGTCCCCTGAAAAAAGAAGCGGCTGCCTGGTTAAATCAGTCAAGCATAGCAGCGCTCACTCACAGGGAGTCCACCCCTTTCATTTTCTAGATCTGCCACCGCCTCCCTTTCATCCATAGTTCTGTTCCTCCATTTCTCACAAAGCCGCTCTCTCTCGATGCGCCGGACGAGGGAAACATAGGCCACAAACCACAACTTTCTGGTGACTCCCGGGCTCATAAGGTGCCGGAGCATCCGTCCTCGGGTAACAGATACGCCAGCAGCTGTGTTTGTAGACACGTTTTTTGGTGGCTTTAAAAACAGGGAGCTCTGCTCTGGAAGACAGGTCGTTACCTCCATGTGGCAGGAGAGTGCTCCAAAATTGTCTGTAAGCTAGAAAATACAGACCTGCAATTATTCTGTTTGTGTGACCCGAAGAAAAGCTCTGCCATTCATTTGTTACAGGCTCCCGGAGGGATGCTTTCAGGTGGCCTGGAGACAAAATCAAACTCTACACTGGGTTGACATATCAATGCAGAATGAATAGCACCGGTCCAACGTGTTTGTATAAAATAATAATAATTTGACCCTGAATGGATCCTGTAGTCTGGGCCAGACGAATGACTTGAAATCGCAGCCGTGTCCTCATTTCCTTACTCTTCCCTTGTACGAAGCATGTTCTCGTCACACCCATAGATGAGCAAGCTGTGTAGGAGATACATCTTTTGGGGAAGAAAGCTTTTGAAGAGGAGGATTTTTCATCCACGGCTGGAAGGAAACAAAACTAATCTAGAAGCAATTAGTTACTTGTTAGGTAATTAAACATACATGACACTTACAGAACAGACTTAACTTGAGAAATGGACTCAAATGCTAATTAATTAAAAAGTGGTGTAAAGTTTCCAGAAGAATGCCAAGTTGCACTTCAGTCCAACAAATGAATGGTAAGATAAGCGCTGGGCACCTGGAGAGGTTTGCATGGATTAAACTGTCACTTCCTGAATAAAGATTTCTTTCTTAAAGAGACACAATCTATCAAAGCTCTGCCCATATGTTTGCAAGATAAGCCAGCGGTAATATCTCACAGGTCGTATGAAGATATGTGTTGGGAAAATAGTTCCGCAGGTTTTATCTTTTGTCAAAGGAAGCAGGATGGATTATCTCAGAAAACACTGGTCCAATTGAAAGTGCTGATGTTTTACTGCCTCCTTCACCCTTAACACTCGTATCTTTTGGGAGAGCAGCCATTCATCACAGCGCAGGGTTTGTTTACAGTGCGCGTTTGCATACCAAAACAACTTTAATTGCACTTTGCATATCAGGTCAAGGATGGATGTGCATTTATGTCTGAGCATCCGTCTGTCTGAGGGCCGAGGTGTGTATTTCATTACTTTTATTTCGGTGGGTTGTGTAAGCGACGACCTGAGGGCCCGCCCAGCCAGCTGCTGCTCCTGTTCATACTGTTTGAGGTCAGAGGCTTCTAAGCAGGTTTGAAGCTTTCAGATGGAGTATGACTTAATGGAGCCCGGCTTTGCATATTATAAATGTTCATGACTCTGGAGTATGTGAAGGTGAATTGGAAATAAAAGATCAAAGGGACTAAAAAGCCTTTCAAATTCAAACTTGCAATCATTAAAGTTGTTTTAGCCCAAAGTTTGAGAAGCTGCGGAGGTTTGTTTGCTGTTAAAAAGTACTGTGTGGAAGTTGGAAATTCAGCTTTAAGATGCAAAATGACTTATCTGTGCCACATCTTCCACTGATGTTTATGACCATTATGGGGAAACCGTACGCCAGTGAATTCAGGCTTTGAAAGTGAATCAACAATTACATAATTTGGATTTTTGGAGCATTTATAAGCCTTCACTGCTTTCAGGGAAAATGGGAATAGCTCTGTAAATTTGTTCATTAGCATTTATCTCCCCAACACTTCTCAAACAACTCTGCAGTACATATAATTTCCAGAGAATAAACAATGAGGAATTTAAAAATCATGGCTCAAAACAGCTCCATCAGTGAGACAGGTGACCTACATAGCTTTGAAAAGTTGCAGAGGAGGAGCGGGGACAGGCTGCTGCTGGATTTCCTCAGCAGCTCGTGACTAATATAAAGCTACATCACGGGGCTGGAACCTCTTCATGAATAGATGATGGATCCATGCGCCACTTAATGCACTTCGGACGAGCTTCGCTCTCTTAAAATGTCATTCGGCGAGCGAGTTAGCCGGACTGGTTTCAGCAGCAGCAGAGATCAACTCAGAACATTCAGGAAATTAAAGGAATGTTGAACGTCACTGGTGACAAGGAATATGAAGCAAAAGCACTGTGGGACTTAATATTAGACAACGACACCAGTCACGATGTGACGGGTCCTTCATACTCTCTTCATAGTCCGTCAACGATGCTGTTTCACAAACAGTCCCACAGCGTCAGCCATCGGCCAGTAAATGCAGCTATGGGGCTACCGGGAGCATTGGAGGCATCCGATACAGGCGACATTAAGTTCTGTAGCACCCCCTCAGTCCCCATTAGGCCTCTCTGAAAACATCACCCTGGATACTTCCCTGCCTGTGTGGGCCGGGGTTGGAGGGGGTGTCTCCCTGAGATCCATCAGCCATAAACAGAACAACATCATTAAGACAAAGCCAGATACAGTATAAAGCACAGGAACTTAACACAAACACTAAACACGACTTCTGCAGACTCAGTCTTCATCTAACTGTTTGTCACAGGGGATGATGTGCTGCTGCAGCATAAAGGACCGATTCTACTTAATTTCCCCGTAGCTGGATATTTTCATGCACCAATTATCTCGATGCGGACGTAAGCTCTCAGAACGAAGCTGGAGTTGGAATAAACTTTGGGCCATCTACAACGAAAGACCTGTTGTTGCACTTCAGCGGTGAAGTCCTGTGGTGTTGTGTGTTTGAAGAAGCCGTTTGAAAAGTGTACGTCTCCTGTTGAGTGTTTTCGTCTTTCTTTCGCTACCTGCCGTTCATTAGTTTGTGTTTGGACGAATTCGTCGACGCCGTCTCATTGCTTGTATTAATTTCTACTCCATATGTTGAAGCTTTCATCTAAGAACCAATTTTTCTCCTTTTATTCGCTGAGATGCTTCCAAATCTAATCAGATCATCTGCTCTACAGTAGAAAACCGTGGCTGAAGTACAAATATTTTTACAGCACGAGTTTATCATCTTTTGCAAAGAGCACATTAAATACAAAAGCTGCTAATAAATGAGTGATGGCAGCTGCAAGCAATTTTCACAGCTCTTGACTAATAAGAGTGTGGTGATACCAGCCCTCCTCTCAGACTCTCGAGCCCCATAAACAAAACGAATGATTACTGCGGAAGCTTTAAGAACATTAACAATTCATCTAGGTGCTCCGGCGTTCCCCGCTGCGCTGACAGTCGGAAATCACAACTGTTTAAATGATTGAGTGTGAAATCAGCCACATGTACTGCACATGAAATCACAGAGCTATTAGCAAAGCAAAGCTGCTTTCCCACTGCTCACACGGCAAAGCACGAGGTCAGTTCCACCCGAGCGAGAGGTCCGGCCTCCAAACTCCTCAAGAACCTCTCCAGGTTGTATTTTCCATGACATCACTCCCAGGTTTAAAGCTACTGCTAAGCCAGAAATCATTCATTTGAAGGAATGAATTACTAATTTGTGTGCGGGAATGATCAAAACATTTCATCCCCAATACCTGCTGAGCTTCGTGCTCATCTGCCCCACAGGTGGTATCATATCAAAACCTATTTAAATAGAAATAATGTCCCGGGTGAACAAATCAGAGCTTCATCCAAGGGAAGTCTGATCCATCACCACTGGAGCCCACAACATTACATATTCTGTGATTTACAGGTGTTTAAATTTAGACAGTCTCAAAAGGATCTGGCTGCATTTTTTTAAATAAATTGCTCGTGAGCACGTGACAGGATGTACAAGAACTGTTCATTCCATGCCAGAGCCTCACAAGTACAACTAGAGGACGTGGAAACGAGACGCGAACGCATCGGAATCCAAATCACGTTCAACGGAGACTTAAGTTTAACATAAAGGGAAATATTCATCTTCAAGCTTACTCAGCTGCACCTTTGGCGTTAGGCTGCGTTCGCCCGAAAATGCTGATACAGGCACAAACACTCTGCATCAAACATTTTTCTCAATGAAGGTTCCTAAAACCGTCTGTGGCAAGTGAACGCATCGTTAATGCGGTTGTGCAGGGTTCGTGGACGGTTTGTGCGCAGCATGTTCTGACTACATGGAATCACTAAATGTTGGACCGACAACAGGAAACAAGTTGGTAGTAACTGACCACTAAAGTCATTGTACTAAACTATAACAGTTCTTTTATTTGGCTTACGGTTCTGCTCCGTACTGGAGTCTTGTCCACATTATAACATTATTTTGTTCATTAATAAAACACAACAAGACCTGAATCAAACCAATTAAGCTTTAAACATAAACATGAATTGACTCAACATCCTCAACAGCTACACAAGCACGTCCAGCACAAAGTGGGTGAGTTCAAGGTCGAAGCCCACAGCAGTGTACGACTGCGGCCCCAGACAGCTGAGCCAGAAGGACAGCTGTGCTGCACACATGTCGGGCAGCACCAGGGAGATCCTCCTCTCTCAATGTCAAACAAGTCAGCTTCACCACAACCGCGTAGCAGGTAGCGGCTGGTAACGTGCAGTAGAAGCGCGCAAAAGGAAACGTGCGAATGTGCACGAGAAGAAGTTCCATTAGAATCTGGAGCGCGAAGAAAGAAATGTGGCGGAAAAGATTTGATCGTCAGCCCGTTAATCTCCAGTGAGCGAGGCGAGGATGGCACAGCCCCCCGTGTTCGTCTCTGGCAGGTTTGCTTGGGATGCCAGGTGTACTCATTTGTCTTTGAAATAATTGGAAATTAAGAGGATAATGAGGTCTTTGGGGAGACCTCCTATGAGCGCTGCTGACATTCAGCTGAATGAGAGACAGAACGAATGAACCACTCTGATTTGCCTTCAAAAGAAATCAGATCACTGATCCTTGTGAAAGGAAAATGCAGCATTTTCAATTATAGGTGATAACGGACACGATGCCGATGTGACGTGATTGGGTATTTATCGTAAAGAGCTAAAGAAATGTCCCATGATCTGAAAGGCAGCCGTGACATGCAGACAGTAAACACTGCATGAGCGTTGGTCTACGTGTGAGCGTGTCGTCTAGATCTACAGCCCCGTTGGCTTCTGATCTTCCCCTCGGCTGATTACCTGGACCAGGTGTGTTCAACTGATCACAGGCTGGAAGCTCTTCTCAGACCAGGCTGGGGTGAAGGAAGACAAATCAACTCAGCTACTGTGCACTAAAGCTTCTAAACCATCTGCCATTTAGTAAAAAACCTTGTTAGATGCTGAGTGGCTGCATAGCTGAAGCTCCTGTTAGATGCGTAGCAGGAACTGCCTGCAGCAGGTGATGTTCATCATCATCATCTGCTCTGTATTTACGTGCACATGTCACGATTACCTCACATTCTTCTTGATCCGGGGATAAAAGCCTGAGAAAAGCCTCAATGCATTTGTGTGTTTAACGAGAGCTTAGAACAGACCTCACAAGGTCTGTCTCACACGCCAAATAGATTCTTAGTGTTTCTAAAATGAGAAGAAACCTCAAGAGAAAAGCAAAACATATAAAGAGATTAAGGAGAAACATCAAAAAAGGTAAAAATGGGATGCTGATTGTTGTTTGAGCTTTGAGAAATTGTTTACAAAACTGATTTGAAGAATTTTTCAAAAGGTCTTTTCTTCTTTAGCTTGAGGCGTCTGTCATGGGAACATCACACGAACAATGCTCTGTCGTCAACTTCAAGTGCTCATTTCTTGGAATATTTTGCACAAACTCGACTAGAAAAAAAAAGAAAAGCAGTCAAAACTATACAAAAGCAAACAAACGTGGACAAAGACTCACTGGTTTTATAACGCTGGCAGATTTCCCTGAGGAAAACGTTTCATTATCATGTGTGTGGCTCGAGCAACACAATTGGTTCTCCAGACTCCAGATTCAAGTCTCTGGGGAAATGCTTGCGACCCACATGAGCTGATGACATATTGAAATTATGTGGCCAGGTTGAATCTTGTCCTAGTTGCTTAAAAGCCAATATGCGGAGCCGCCGCGGCGGCTGCGTCGAGCGCAGTCGTGTCCCAGCTGACTTGGCAACTCTCCAAGGGACTTTTATTTAATATGATGCTTGAGAAGGAATAAACAAATAAACGAAACCCCGGCACACAACACGTTTATTATCATTCCCACTGTATTCCCACAGTGATGGTAATGTTTGCAGCAGAAACAAAGAACAACAAAATAGACAAAAGAAACAAGTAGCCGGTTGATGAGACACAGCATTTCCAAACTGTCTTTTATATTAGCTCAACAAAAGAGGCAATTTGTAAAGTGAATCTGCTTCAGTGTGATCATTTATCTTGAATTATTCTGAGTTTGAATCTCTGCAGTTGTGTTTTAGGAGCTTTCAGCCACAATCAGGGCACAATCAAAATAAATGGGACAGTATTAAAACACGGCAGGAAGAACTTTAACAGATACAGCCTGGACCTTCCTGGAGACAACCAGGAAGGTCCCAGTAGGATTCAGTGAGCTGCTGGAACATCCACGTCCAGACTGGAGCTCTCACCGAGCGCCTGCAGAGAGACGACGCATTCACAAACCGAAGCACCAGTGGTTTGAAATATCAGCTCAAAGTCTGCTCCAAACACCAATTATAACCCAAATCGAATCGAGGCACAGAATAAGTTCTAGCCTGACCTGCTGGGAGCAACTCGGTGGTGTTTTTATGGAGAAACTCTTCTGTCCTGCCCACAGCTGTGATCTCAGTGAAGACTGGGACAAATGTAGATTAACTGCAAATCGCTTTAACAGCTGTTGATTCATTTGAAGACTGGTTAAAACCTGTTACAACCTGTACTCACACTCAGCCAACTCAAAACAGGCAAATAAAAGACTCCTGTAAAGAGATTAACCAAACAATAAACTGGGCCCTGGTCTCCAAGTCCTCACGGCAAGAAGTGGTTTGCATGCATGTCCATGTCTCCACATCGAAGCAGAAGGTTTCCACCTCGTGGTACCTGCCCTTCCCCAGATACTGCCTGCCCACCAGGACTCCGTGATCTCTGCTTGCCCACAATTTCTTCTACAAAGTCTCCCACCTGAAGACGAGTGGGAGTCGAGAGCCAAGAAAACCCTGGAACACGTCACCGACTGGTGAGGGGCTTTCCTCCGCTGGACCGCATCCGCATCCACATCCACATCTTCCGTCCTGTGCACCTGCAAAACAATGAGACTAAGGAGCCACAAATTCAGTTACTTTAATAAAATCACAACTAAGACGATTAACAGGCATCATTCAATTTGAGCCGCTGTTCCTCCTGACTGTTCTGGGAGCAATAGTTCCATATGTGGATTTTCATATTTCCCACCTCCTACAGTCGTTTGGTGGACGTTGAACAAACATGTTTACCAAGATCCATGCGTTCTGTTCTCCAGTTCCTGGCGTGGGTGACATGCCAGTGTTTCCTATTTTATACTGACACACTTCCACTTGGCTTAAAACACAGAGAAGTGATTCCTTTCTTACTGCCAACATTCATTAGGTGAGACGGGCAGCGCTGCACCATCTGTCCACACTTCACAGCTGCTGTTCAGCGGTGACAGCTACGCTGGACGTATGCTCGGCTGAATGCGCCGCAGAAACAAACAAACCAAGACAACACACGTAAGAAGGCGCTTCTGTGCGTTAGATGTCATGTGACGGGCAAACATAGCGCCGGGATAACCGCGTGGGCGCCAGGCAGAAATAGCACAGCTATTATTTCCACCTCTAATGTCAAGGTTGGACACGTTTTTATTTTTTATCCTGCAAATGCTGATGTTCCGTAACAAGCTAAATCTAATGTCACAAATAGAGGGCTGGGAAAATGGTGATGGCCATTAGCCTTTCAGGAAAAAACACTACTTATTAGCAGACTGTATGCCACATTAAAATATACTGTAGGTGTCTGGCGGACTAATGAGCTGAACATTTCAGCGGGTGAAATTTGGGCTGCTCGTTTCTGCGACTTCCGAGTTTAACCCCTTAGCCCTTTGTCATTGTGCTTCTCAGCACAGCGAACCGCCTTGTTAAGGGTGGGCCGACGCGGCGGCATTATGCTAATGCCGGGGAAATCAAAGGATAAAAATAGGAAATCAGAAACAGCCAGCGTCAAGGTTGTTAAGGAGTTATCAGAGCAGTTATCACGATGCAAACCGCCATGTGTTTGTGTTTGATGTCTCCACACTTGGACTTGGTGACGCGGCGACAGACGGGCTGTGGTGACATCACGTCCAGGTTTAACTCTGCTACAGGACTGATATGTTGGCGCACGGCCCACCGGACAGAAGCTTTTAGTTCTCTTCCCTGTGGATGAGCCCACACTTAACTAGCGGCTGATTGTAAGTCACTCTGGATGCGAGCACCAGATAAATTAGTAAATCTCCGGCTCCAACATTAACGGCTGTTCCTGTGAGTCACTCTCGTACAATACATTATGCAGTTGTTGGAGACGTGGAGGCAAAACAGTGTTTTATGTCCTTTGAGATCTACAGCTCTGACACGAAACCCTTTACCTCTGTATTACATCTGACCCTTTCATTTACAGCGCAGTTAAGAGATATTACCATACATATATATATATATATATATATATATAAAGAAGGAAAGAAAGAAAATGGATCCAGTGATGACTAGAGAAAGCAATACCTTACTCCAGCTGAGTTCAAACACAGTGGCATGGTAACAGCTTAGAGCTACCCTCTAAAGCACTAATGTGCTCAAATACCCATGGGCCCTCGTTGCAGCATGATTGAAAATACCACCAGTGACTCCCAGCCAGGCTCTTAAACAGAGAAAAGGCCTGTGGTCACACTTTGTGACGTGTAGCATCCTAATGGCGCCGTTACGATGACGAGCACGGAGGTGTGTGTATCATTGAAGGCCCGTCACCAGTTTAACGTAGTCGTAACAGTTAAATCACAATGTTTGCGATGTTTCATCTGAACCGGTTGTGGCTTGTCAGCTACTAAAAGTGGCCACTTTATTAGGTACGCCTCCCGCCGCCTCCCCGTCAATGTCAGGACGGGAGTTGTTAGGGATAATTACGCCACGATAATTGTTATTCTGATTTCTAATTTGGTCACAGGAGCGATAGGAATGTCTCCTCAGCAACCTACAGTAGCTGCTGGGGAGAGACACCACCTCTCTCTGCTACCAACCAGGGTAGGGTATGATTTCAAATATGAATAATAATACAGATGTGGGTATCGAGGCTCCCTGCACGTTTCTGCTGCATCTCTCCTACAAAATTAACTATTTGAAATCCTAAATTGTGTTTCTTGCGCTGCCCACTGCAGCTGTCGAGAAATGTGAATGATGCACAGTCGCGTGACTGACATTCATGTGCACAGGATCATTTCAGCACTTTAAACATTCACACTGTGACCATTTGGTTTTCATATCACGCTCGTTGACAGGTGAACAGCACATGTGGCGTCATTCTTTCTGAGGACTTGCTTGTTCAGTCCTACGTCCTCTCGTACGCATGCTCAGACTTCATCCACTTTGCAGCGTGTGCAGGGCGGTGGGCTGCTCTTGTGTAACAGGTAACCTTTGATTCAGTGATTAGCAGTTTGAAACCTAAATGTCAGGTTAAACAAGCTCAATTTGATTAAAGCTGTGTTTCTCTTAATATTCTGGTGAGGAGGTATTTCACACAACCTTTGTTCCACTGTTGGAAGATTCCACTGATGCGACATTGAATCAATGAAGAGTCTTCCAACAACCGCATGACGTGGCCCAACATGGATGCAAACGATGCAGTAAAGTTATTAAAGTGATGCTTTTGCCCTCGTGGTTTTATGTGCTGACACGCTCCAGACTGAAGGTAACGTAAGGTGGATGTAAATGACTTTGTAAGAATTGTAACGTAATGACCACAGAACATTTGGCATCATGGTTGTTTATCAGTAAAACGGTAGCAAACTGACATTACAAACAGGTTTGGTTATGTGAATCCAAAGCCTCTAATAACAGCTCGGTTTGCCAAGGATCTGAACAGACGCCGCTCATGTTCCTACAGTAACACATTCGCTCACAATGACGGAGCATTTACATCTGTCAGTGTTTTTATTTTCTGATACTGTTATTTATGTCCGGGGGCAAAGGCTCCTCGCTCCATTGTTTCAGACGGGCTGTGCGGCTCTGTTCTGCGGCTCTGCAGCGGCCGCGTGGTGCCACATTTACGTGCGATTGTAGGAACACGATGCCTCATTAGACCTTTACTGCCCTGGCTCGCTGCAGTCCCATTGAAACACAACAGCCCATCTTATTATATCCGTCTCTCGCCCACCTGACCGCTCCACGGAGAGCCTGGCAGCCATAGTCAAGCTGTTCGACATCATGGGTGACTGGGACCTTTTGTACATTGTAACATCTGCACACTGGCTGCCTGCGACAAGGTCTGTGGCTCTGATCTCTCCCAGAACAGGGCAGCTCTTTTCTGTCTCAGCAGCCTCCCTGAACCCTCGCTGCTCCTCTCACGTCTCCTTCCTTTTTCTTCCCTCACCCATAGATGAACTATATATAAAAGCACTGCTTCAGTGACCTTACTTTAAATTACTGCACATTTCCCCCATTATTATTTCCCCTCTGACCACCTTTGTACTGTATATTCCCTCTGGGTTTGCAGGTTTTTATTTTTGTCTCGCTTTTTCACCTCCACCCATCCACGGGCTTCCTGTCTGGATATACCTGCCTCTACTACCCCCTCCTGTCCAAGTGTGTCTCTCATCTCCCTTTGAGTATTTCCTCTCTGTCGCACGCATGCACCCTCCTCCTCCTTTCCTCTATCACCCCACCTGCTGAGCTGAGGCTGCCTGGCTCCCCCACCTGCGCGGTCCTCAGAGAGCGCAGAGCATTCTGGCATGGAGGGACACCTCCAGAACAAACGATGGCAGAGGCAACCGCGTAACAAATAAGAAAGCAAATAAAAAAAGATGCTTGGATCTCATAGTATTCTACTTAAGGCCTTTTACGCTCATTCTCCATTATCACATTATTTACAAACGCACCATTGTCACTGTTGGGGAACAAAGGAGCATAAATTATGATAATAATGTCTATGATTTAGCGTTCACAGAGACACATTTATCATTGATAAATTATAATTAATCAAGACTGGATAGCAAAAAACACAAAACATCTACGTTTCTCATGTCGAGGATCTGCATCGTTGAGCATCCCCAACATTACTTAGCTGTAAAGTGCTCCAGATATAATGAAGGTAGTTGAAAACACGATGCTCAGGGTCCATCAATTATCTCTAATGTCCACAGATTCATTTCATATTCACATCACACATAACTGTGCGCTTAAATAAACTGATGAGTGCGTGTGTGGCGACACCGTTTGATTATTGTGAGGCCAACTGTTGAAGTAGCCCATTGACTTTTACCAAGCGATCCACCCACATGAACATGAGATGCAAACACCGCAGGATGATGTGGCAGCCAGTCGCTCTGTGGACCAGCGGCTCATTAGGCGTTTTTTACATGGGCCTGCGTGGAACCTTTAGAAGACAGCTGCGATGGAACAAAGAGCAACATTTGTCAGGACCACGCGTTACGGAGCTGACCTACATCCACACCCTGGGGCCGTCAGCGGGCAGAGAGCTGTCCGCCGTCCTCCTCTCGGCCCTCAGTCTGAAGTAAAGGTTACAGGTCCTACTCTAATACACTTTCTCACTGCAAAAAATAAGTTTAACGGAAATAAAAGAGCTGTAGCTGCAGTTGCTAAGGTTGTGCAGTTGTTTCACGCTTACGTTAGATTTGCAGTTTTAATTGTTGGCACCGTACAGCGACTGTCAGGATCCTCATGTCCGTCAACCTTCAGCTGAGTGTCAACTCGCTGCCGCCATCGCATTTCTATTAGCAACAAAACACTGACTGAGACGCTGCGAGACATTTTCCACACACTTCAACATAACAAAACATTCAGGCTACATTAGCACAATTACACAATCATGGGAACGGGTCCTGCGGCTGATGTCAACCCCAGGCTGACGCCAATGTCATCAGGCAGACATGAACTCCTTTGCACTTGGGCTGCTCCATTATTAACCATACACAGTGGCAAAGCTTTCCTGTGGACTCGTGTACACTCTGAGCCGCCTGTCATCTCACGTTCAGCTCAGCCCCATGATTAATGAGTCATGGAGTCCGAGGGGCCGTCTCGGCTTGTGTCGATGTAACTGACTCCTGGAGCTCTGTCGCTGTCCTCGTCTGCGCTGGCCGTCCAGGCTCAACTTCACAGTCCGGCAGAATAGCTCGTCTGCAGTAGATGTCCCGACCAATTAGCAACTTGCAGCGCGTTGTTAGAAAAACACACCACTCCCACAGGCAAAGGCCCAAATTAATAACATCAGCCATGGAAACTGAAGCGAAAGGTCTATCCATCTCACTTCCTTCTATCTGGTAATGGCACCCAGTGTCTGGTGGTAATAGCCTCTCTGTGGCACGCAGAGAGCAGTCACATATTAATGAACGCTGCCATTTGCTTGCACAAGCAGCTTCTGAGGGTCTATCAAAGCAAATTGCTTTATCTGGAATGAACATGACCCCATCAATGACAGGGTTTCGTAAACAAGCCATTATCCATCTAAGGCATAATTACATTGTTAATGTCAGTATGTTGCAGGGCGTTACGAGCCCCGTCTAGACACCTACCTGAGCTAATTGAAAAACGCATCGCACGTTTAGGATGAAGCTGAGCAGCCCGTGTGTTTTTGTATGGATTGAAATCCAGCGGCAGAGGTGGTACATGGGGGCAGGTCAGCAAGAGGCAGCCGACAGAGAACAGTCCAGGACCGGTGGTCTGAAATGACGGGCCCCAAGGTTGGAGCGACAATAATACTGTAGGTTAATGCTGCGTAAGAAGTGGGTGTAGAAAATCAGAGGGAACTCGGAGGCAGGTGAAGAATGAATAAACGTATAAATAATAGATGAGTGCTTGATTTTTTTATGCTTTTTTTATTGTGATGTGGTGGCTGCCTGCGCCCTTAGAGACTGGGAAGGTGCTCATACGGAGGCAGCCATAAAGAACCAGCTGAGAACCAGCTCAGCACGCCTGCAGGGAGCTCATGTATAATTGGTAGAACACTCCGGCGAGTCACACGGGAGGCGCTGCACTAGTGTGGGAACGCCTGGAGATTCCCCCAAGGAGCGGAGGGAAGCGTTTCTGAGGACAGGAACATCTGGACGTCACTGCTTAACCTGCTGCTACTGAGACCACACTCAACTCCAAGTAGCACAAACTCAGCTGGATGCTTTTACTGTAAAGTGCCTTGTAACTTTTGTTTTGAAAAGCTTGCAATATACTCATGAGGCAAAACTGCTCATTTTAATCCTTTGGCTCACAGTAAATCTATGTTAATTTCAGTTTGTAAGGAGACAACACGGATTCTTAATTAATCCCAGCAAAACACCTGGTAAGAATCCAGGTACAGGCTCTAAAGCTGAGTAACACGTTGCATCAAGTCGTTTTCTTCAGTTCTGTCATAGGATCCACTGGGTTGAACTATGTGAGCAGCTCTTTCCACTCGTGACGAACCCGTAGGCGAGCGCGTGGAACCTGTCGCCTGAACTGCACCTTTTCCTCCAACCAGCCTTTTAGTCAGCCTGCTGCACATCCATCCACATGTTTATGTGTACAAGAAAACCTGTTCTGTTTAATTTTAGCTAAACCGGTTTTCTATATCCAGCATTACCCATTAAGGCGATTTGCTGAGGTACGCCCCGTTTCGCGGAGGTTAAGAGCTCACAGTGTTGCAGCACATCCAGATGCTTACCTCGATCCCATTACAAGCCTGCAGCTTCGCAACAAAAGCCCTCGGTGGATTAACCTGACGGTGTGAGGGCGAGGCAGCGCTGTGCAGCTGTGTGGCGCTGTAACGCTGATTAGCAGGGACAATGAACCAATGACTCGCCACATTACCAGGCAGCTGTCAAAGCGACGAGAGGAGCCACGGTGTGTCCACACGTCCTGCGTGTTTAGAGGCGTCGCCACCAGTTTCACGTTCCCAGCTTCACATGTTGGTGTAAACGGCTTAATCACACTGCGGACGTTCTGACGTGGCAGGAGAAAGAGGTTTTTTCACATGTGTATTAGTTAGTGTTTACACAGGCCCCATTTTTCCCTTCAAATGTCCTGAATTAATAATTGCCTCAAGCTGAGTGCTGTTCCTCACTTTGTTAGATGTGTAATTGGATGATGAAATTATTATCCGTAATGCAACTATCGCTTTTAATGGTTTATTCATTCGCTGTGTTTTTGTGTCTTTAAGTCAAATTAGGCTTTAGCCCTTTGGAGCCAGTGTGTAGGACACTTCTGTGTCTTTTCTTCCCATAATTCCTCAGGTGTGACGCATACTCCGGGGTGTGTTGTGTGTAACACGCGTGCTGCTGTAGAGTCTTGTTATAACAATTGCTGATTACGTTTTTATGATGAAAAACTCGACTCCACAGAATAAACACACAACATCATTAAGACTATTCATTCATCACGAATTCAGTTTCGTTGACTCAGCACTGAAATTAACACGATAGTCTGGCACACAAGCATCTGTGTTTATTGTGCGAGCGGGTGCAAAACACTACATCTATATAAAGAACAGCATGAAAGAAAAATGGTTTACAAGCAGCTGAGAACAAAGATTATGGGTCAGAAGCCAGAATCCTAGCAGGCAATTAAAAACACGCGTATGCAAAGCATGTTGCCTGATGTTGTCTGTGGGAAATGAGGAGAGAAGCATGCACACGCTGCCTTTGTGTTACAAACAAAGTGATAATACCCTGGTTGTGCTTCACCTGCATTTAATGTCTGTGCAAGCAGCCAGATATGCTAATGTGACGCGTATGTGAGGAGTATGAACAATTGTTCAGCCAAGCCCTTCCTCCCTCGGGGAGAGTGCGCCGTGTTGTGCTATCCGACTTCCTAGCTTTTGCACACAGTTCTGCAGCCAGGGAGCAGCCAGCAATCTGAAGTAGTGGGTAATTAAATGCAAAATGGGATTAGCACAGTGCACTCCACTCCCTGTTTACATGTGCGTCCAACAACACGATACGGGCTCGCTAAAGCCAGGGATAAAGACGACCGCTGCGGATCGCTGCGGCATAGATTACACCAGATTAGGAAAAACACAAGTTTCTGCGAATAATCGCAGCCCACTGCTTTTCTGATGGATTCCACCAGGCTTTTTGTCACCATTGTGTCTCGTGAAACCCCACCGAACGGCTGTTTGTTCCGACAAGCGCAAATGGCAATAATGGAAGGTCACTTTTGTGCTTAGGCTGCACTATCGCAGCTGGAGTCTGTTGTGTTTCCAGCGAAGGGCTCACAGCACACAGACTTTGTCCTCCTTGTATTTCTTCTCTAAATAACCTTCATATGCAGCCGACGAGGACGAGAGTCATTTTAACTTAGTGTGAAATTCCATTATTACAAACCTATTTCTCGCGCAGTAGTACATCAAAGACAAGAGAGCTGGCGGTACAGTAGATACGGCTGATTAGAGCTCGGGCTTGATGCAGCCTTTCACGAAGGTTAACAACCCAAATGAAAGTTGGCCTCAACTTGATTAGATTCCAGTGTAAGTGGGCCACTTTGCAGCTGTGACTCTATCGACTGTTTCAATCGTTGAATGCTGCAATAATGTCCCTCACACTAGGTTCCTAAAAACACTACAACTCACGAGGCAGAGATGTTCTCAGCCTTCCGGTCAAATGACTTCATGTACAGCAGAAATCAGACAGTGCTGGAGCCTGACAAGCACCTGTCCTGCCTATTGCCGTCCGCTGACCACGACGTTCCAGCTAGTCCCGCTATTCGAGGCGTGACAGCGTTAGCTTCGCATCAGTATCTTAAAAAACAAGGTCCGTGTTCGACAGCCGGTCTGGACGCGGCTAACACGGCACCGCGTCGACTCCCTCCCGTGTGTCCTGTCACACCTTGTCTTTCACAGTCAAGTGCTTGAGCTGCCACATGATGTCCAGCCTCACCAGCCTCTCCCCGTGTTCCTCAGCGCTGCTGATCCGGTAGCAGGGCGGCTCTGCGTGATCCCTTGACTTTTCCTTCATGCACCGCGTCGCTGCGGTTCATCATCAACAGGTCAACAGAAAGAAACGGACACACGGCTACGAAAGGTGATTTTCTTCCTACCAGTTGTGTGAAGTAATGTGCAGAAGAGAGGTTTGAAGTCATCAAAGCATATAATCAGTAATCAAAATCCATGCTGGCTGTAATAGCCTTTGCCTGCTGGTAGATTGAATTTGAATGTGCCGTAATGACTGTGTTTGGAAATCCTTTCACAGTGCTTAATCACAGAGCATAATTAGGAGAACGTACAGGCAGACATTTCACTGGTTATAGCTGAGACATTAGACAAGAGAACTCTTGAAAAACTGCAACCGTTGCTTTACCTTCGAGAGCTGATGCTTTATTAATAAACCATAGAGTCCACTGTGTACATTGCTATGAAACGTTATTCCCCTATTGGATGTTTCAGTTTTTCATTTCCATTTCTCTTTTCTGTGGTGTGTCTGGATTCCTGTGCCTGTATTTCTTTCCAAAGCACTGACACGTGACGTTAACTAAATGAAATCCATGTAAGTGTGCGGCACCTTGGTTCAGTGCAGACTGAACCCGTCCCACTTCTGCTCTGGAAGCTTTTGTGTGACAGCGTCTGCAGTTAACCTGCTCGTACAGCGTTCAGGGACCGTCCGTAAGTTAGAGCTTTGGAATATAACTTGTATTACATGAGTTCGAAATGCCCTTTTGACATTACTACATTCACCAGCATATATGTGGATTGTGAATCAGCGATGAACACGATGCCTGCTAGAAGTCACGTCATGAATATGACAATATCCCCGGGTAAATATCTTCACAGTGGGAAGAAACAGTAAAAGAATACGCCTTTAAAACTAAAATCAAGAGTTTCTAAAAGCATGATGTTTGTGTGCTTGTTCTTTGCTGCTGGGTAGAAAGAGGAAACCACTAATTAATTAGTGAGCGAGAGGGGGGAGTTCTTTCTATGGAAATGATTAGCCTGCCAGTTCTGTGCATAATCATCTTAAGCTGGACTTTGAGGCAGGGCCAGATCCAGTGTGTCTGATGTGCGGCTGCAGCGGAACACGTCGGAGGCAAACTGTTGAAGCTGGACGCTCTCATTAGTGTCCTTGGTTTTATGTATTTGCATTTGTCATTTTGAACCATGTCCTACCAAAGAGAAACTAGTCAGGCTCAATATGTGTACTGAGAGGAAACACCACCTGAAAACTACTCATGTGGCTGCTAAATGCATGTGATCCCTGGTTTAGTAGGTGAATTACATGTGATTTATGAAGAGGCTGCAACACTGTGCGTGTGCGGTCTGAAAGGTCAACGGCCACAGTTTGCTTTGTTACAGGGAGCTGGTGCGCGTGGGCTCAGGTGGATCACTGCAGGCCCGGTGGGGTCAAAGGAAGCAGGTGGTCTGGAAGCAGAGCGCGATGCATAATAAACGGCTACTGTGTCTTAACACAGCGACGCCAACGCTACACACTGAGTCCCACCACCGCTGCACCCAGGCCTCCGTCTGGGCCGCTCTGTGTTCCAAAGCTTTTTTTCCTTTAGTGTTCATTTGAAGAATGGGTCCGTATAATTTGATCAAGACGAACAAAACAGGCTGCTGCGCTTAATGACAATGTGCTTTGTTGATGCACGTTTAAATTAGAGGCTACAGATCCAACACACACACCTGTCAGGCTGTGTTTGCTATTTTTAATATCCAGCGCTTGGCGACTGTATAATCAAAGTGCTTATTGACATTACGCCGCTTTATTGTGTAACCGCCGCGCATTTTAATCACACATTCCATTTTGTGCTCGCTGGTTGAATCAACAAATGACAAAGTGAGTGGCACTGTGTGGAACGCAGATCTGGTCCCTGCCTCCCAAAAGCCTTTTAAAGCTGACATAATCTTATCCCCGAGCCTTACACTGCGACTGCGATGATCATTGCTTAAGACGCTTTTTAGCTACTCTGGCAGCGAGGCTCCAGGGATGCCAGCGTCGTTCCATCACTCAGGGAAACGTCCACATTCATGGTCCCCAGAGGACAGAAGTTAGAAACTCTGCGGATCCTCTGACTTCACCTTTGTTTTTAGTGCTAGTTAGCTCAAGTTAGCTTTGCAGGTTGCTAAACTAAAAAGAGCCACAGAGGCTTGCTGGTTCTGGTTCTTTGGATTTCAATCATCTTTATTCATAAATTTTCTCTTGAAGGTTCCCCAAAAAGTTGATGTACAGTACAAAAAAAATCTTTTCATTGTTGTTTATACTTATGAGGCGTTTTTATGCATGTGTTTATGAGCATCTCACTGTCTTTGCGGATCTGAAAGCTAAAATTTTAATTCTGTGCATGTCATTCTCTGCACTTCAGGCAAAGAGGCTACTGTGTATTTCAAGCTTCTCTTTGGTAGCTGAAAAAGATTTGTCGAAGAAACTTCAACCCCCAGTGCCAAGGTCAACCTGAACCAAGCGAAGCTGAACTTTCTGGAGGGCTCTACTGCAGCGGCCCTTGCAGAAAAAAGCTGGAATTAAAAACCTATTCAGGTGGCTGCATTAGCATCCGCCCACATTATCAGCTGCCTGATGTGATGTGAGCCCGTAGTCGTCACCCTGGCCATGACCATCGATCCTGCCGCGGTGGTGGCCATGCAGGGAACGGCGGCGCCTCGCCTTCCGCTGCTATTCTGTGCCTCAGAGGAGAGCTTTAATGAGCGATGAGCTCAATAAAGACGTGACACGTACACAAGCGCTCACACACAAACACTGACTACCAGGGGCTGGTGATAATACTATGTGAGTCACCAGAGAGAGGGAATCCTTTGTAGTCAAAGGGTAATGAAGCTGTGGCAGAGATCGAGTCAAGAGGCAGACTGAGTCTCCAGAGTCCAAAGAATCAGCAGCCTGTTGAACACAATCCTTCTGATTGGGAGGTTGGAGGTGCAGTGAGGGTTTGTAAGGGGGTGGCTGAGCTCACAGCTGAGCCTTTCTGGCTTTTCAGTGAATATTACTGGGATGAGAAGTGAACACTTGACATTAATTAGGGTTTTAGAGGTGGGTGGACACGATCACGTCCAACGCAGTTGGAAATGGTTGTTATATAACGCACAGGCCTAAGAAAGAGCGGGATAATGCACAACAGTGCTGCATTTAAACTGGTGACGGTGGAGGCAGATGGCCACCCGCGTTCTGCCGTCCGCAGTCAAGCTGCTGAAACTTCGAGGCCAGTGTTGCACCTGCAGACAGATGCAACCACACAATCTAATTCAAGAAGACGCAGGTGTTTCATTCAGACTATTTAAACACAGAAGTGAAGTTAATTGGTGTCTTTGACAATCACGGGTGGCAAACGGGAAAGTAGGAATGTTGATTCATAAGCAGCCGTTTGGCTAAATACTTTCATTACAACTCTCAAGGACTATAGAGAAGCGTATCACGGCAGATACGGGCGTCTGCCATCATAATTAAGCAATTACGCAAGTCTCAATAATTAATGTGCCGTGTTTCCTTAGCTTCCGTTAATTCCTTCACATTCATTATCAAGCGATATGCTCCGGACCAGTTGCACAGATATCGATGTGGAAGTTGTCAAGAATAATTCAATCCTCACAGTGATCAATCTCTGCGCAACACGTCTGACAGGCTTGAAAGGGCAACGCAGAGGTGAAACAAACAGGTTACATAGTTATCACTACCCAGAAATGTGACCCAGCGTTGTTCATTTGTTTACATGGTTACATGTGGCTGTGGTAAGAAAGTATCAGGACAAACTTTTTCTTGCCTCGATTTATTCCTTTTGTCGCAAACTCTTTTAACAGGCTCAGGATGTTCCAATAGAGCCACCACATCAGCTATTTTTGAGTTTTGGCTCGTTTTATTAAATGTTTTTCAGCTGCTCTGGATATCTTCAGAATAAGTGGTGATATAAAAATACTGTCCAGAAGAAAATCTATATTAGAAAAGAAGAGTTGAAGCTGAGGAGGGAGAGATAGCGATAGAGTTCACTGACTCTTCCCTCGGCTCGTTTCTGTGAGTTAGTGGGTTAGTGAGCCACAGCAGTGCAATGGCCTCTCATCAGCTTAACAAAAGCCCCATCACTAACAGCCAGAATATTAGCAGGCCTGCCAAAGTGCTTGTGCACAGGGTGTATCATCGCCGGCTGCCAAAATAGGTGTTCCAGCCTGCGGTGTGAGGTGTCACTCCCCGTGCTAAATACATTAACTCGGTGACTCTGCCAGGAGTGTCACGCACATCTGCAATGCGACCACCTATAATAACTCGCTAATTAAAAACTGGCACGCGCAGTTAGAGTTTAGAATTCATGATCCAATAAAGCGAGAGCGTCAAACATGATATTATCTCCCCGCAAAAAAGGGCAAAGGACACATATATCATCCACAGCGCAGTGATTATGATGATGACAGGACAGCGTTTTAATACAATAGAGACAGTAGCCATTAAGGGCGAACACGCTATCGTGTCCGTTTGCACCTCTAGGTAAAGAAAACACAATCAGAGCTGTGATGATGTGGAAGAAGAGGCCAAGTGAAACACGGTGAAGACGATTCCTCAGAACGTTGATCCCTCCAGCCGAGCGAGGCGCATGGTCGCCCATCTCCATCTGCTGGAGGTTTGTTCTGTTGGAGGGAATTTTTCCTCGTCTGAATCGAAGATGTGATCTTGCATGTTCCTCTACAGCTTTGACTGGATACATCAACATGACTGACGCCGCCTGTAATGTTCAAGCAGGGAAAAGCTTAAGGCAGCTTAACAGGACGCAGGAGAGGTCGGGTCGCTCCCTGTAGATTTTCTAGATGCCTGAAGAAAAACCTAAACCTTGACCTTAAACCTGCTTGTGAGATTGATGGATATTTGTATTTCCTGGAGTCCGTCTCGTGTTTCAACTGATCTTTACGCCTGCTCCTGGTGGCTGAGATGACTGGATTACTAAACACATTACTAAACCAGCTTCTCTGTAGTGACCAGCCTGTGTTTAAATACCATAAAAACCCAGAGTATTACCACACCAGCTCTTACACTGCTGTGCAGATGCAGATGCAACAGGTCGGCTGTGGCCTGTTCCCTGATCATTTAAATGCTGTGCGTTGTCTCCTCCTTGTCAAAAACTGCCCTTGAAACCCGAACCCTGTGTTCATGGACTTCTTATGCGTTTGTTTCACAGTTTAACATGTCGCCTTGTTATTGTGGAGCAGGCGCTCACACCCCCCCCTCGCCCCCTCGCTCCTTTCTTATAATAATGCAAACAATATTATGTAAACCAATTATGTAAACACAGCCCCTTGGAAAGGCCTGCTTACCTTTGACTACAATTAAAGTTTGATCTCATGCTAAGCTGCAGGCAGCTACAATAACACCTCCAATACCTGTGACACAATCCCTTATTCACTGCTTAGTTAATGATTAATTATGCAGCGACTGAACCATTAACATCAGGTGAGTCAGACCTAGAGACGTCTACGAGATAATTTTATCCACTGGATCTTGGAAGAGCAGAGGAGTGAACCTCAGGCAAACTTAAAGTGTTACTGTGACTTGCCAAGAAATAATGTGTGGGCGTCGCCGCTCTTCTGTCGGTGCATTTACTTCGTGACTAAACACTATAAACACGAAATGTGGATAATGTTTTCCCATCAGTCGCAAAGGAAATTGAGCGTAACATAAACTAACTTATGGTCTTATGCTGAGTTAAACCTTTTTGAGATACATTAACAACATAAGGGAGAAAAAACAAAGCCCAGCTTCTAAATGGATACACATCACGTCTGTGCAGCTGAGCACCAGACGAAGCTCAGATTCTCACCAGGCGCAGCGAGTCCAGTGTCACATACGCGTGACACACAGATATCAGCGTGGACCTAAGTGTCACAAACACTTTTATTGTCTCGTAGGTTGAGAGTGGGAGACGCCGCATCCTGTGTTATAACTTGGGTAATGTGCCGTCTCAGGTGTTGGTGGCTTCAATACCACATGTGCATTTTCTTCTCCACCATCTCTTCCCGATTAGAGACAAATAGACAGTTTAAGCATTTACAGAAAGGAAAAGGTTCGACGGTACTTTGAAGCCTGACCAGCTGGGCCAGGTGTGATCGAGCTCTCGTGTCCAGAGGACTGGCAGCCACCAACTGGACATGTTGGCGACGTTTCTGTCGCTGTGTCGATGTGCTGCGAGTTCCGTCGCCTGTGTTTGCATCCTGTCCTGCCTCCTGCGAGCTCTCCCCTCACGCCACCCCTCGCCCGGACCAAGCGGCGCGTTTAGGTGAGAATGTGGCAGACAGCTACAGTCACATTTGCGAAAGGGCAGCTTCAGAGGTGATGCTGTTGAGGGGTCATGTGAAAAACTGGCCGGTGATAACACCCAGCGTGTCAGCCATGCTTATATAACCAATGAACTATGACGTCAAAGGAATAGTTTTTGACGGCAAATGTCCCCCCACAGAGACCCTTCAATCCTTAATGCCTCCCTGTTTGACTGCTTAGAGTCATTGCAGTTCCATTCCAATAATGACCCAGCTAGGCCGGAGCGGACAATTTCCAGGTTCCCATTCCGTTGGGATGAACTCCAGGCATGTGGCCTGATCTCAGGTAATACCCACAAGATCATTTTCCTGATGGCAGGTTCCCTTGTTGCTGCAGGTGGTCTCTCACCATGCTCTATGTGCAGTAACAACACTCTGATGTTGCGGCCTGAGTAAAAACAGCTCCAACACAGACTTTTCCTTTTTTCCAGCAGGGAAACATGCAGCCTGGAGCCTGAGACCTTGTTATTTTGACAGAGCGAAGCCAACCTCGCTGGTGTGAATGTAGAACCCGACTTTCAAAGCCAAAAGTCAGTCATTTATTTCCCTGCACATGGCGAACAAGAGTAGCATATAATTCTCACTGTCTTTCAGCATCACACCTTTGAAATAACACTTCCCACAGCACTCACGAGTCAAGGGAAGAATATTTTAACGGGTCTCTATCAAGGTCAAAGTGGTCACTGTGTTCAATACCAAACGGAGGAACAATTCTGGAAGGTATCACTAACCCCCAACAATCCCCCCGTACAACCCGCGCTGTGATTTTCTTTCCCTTGCTTTCAGCTGCCTGGTTGGAGGTGGAGAACTGGCTGAGTTTGAAATCGTCATCTCTGGAAAGATAATGGGAAACCCAAGGGAGTCCTGCCGCAGCCGGGAGACAACGCAGCCTGCGCCTCACAAGGCAACCTTCACAGGGAGCGCACATATGCTCTTCGTCTTTTATCTTTTTAACCGAGCTCCAAAGCGATCGAACAGAAGGAACAAAAATGACGCGCTCATACAATTTGCCACTTACCTTGCAATAACGTCTTGAGGGCAGCTGTATGGAAAGCGTTGTTATTTCATCTTCTGTGGGATCAAATACACACACTGGCTGATGTTCCAAGCTGCTAAAGCAGCAGCTAACTGGTCATGTTCATGTTTATTGTTTGATTACGTAGCTTATTTATTTCCCTTGGTTGCCGCCACATTTAAATGGCTGCTCCAAAAGGCCCAGTCTGTCTGCACCAGCTATTGCAAATGTCAGCCTTTGTGTTAAGGAGCAAAGGCCTGTTGTTCTTTTATTCTTTCACATGCAGGATGAAATTTAATGTGCACAAACATGACGCGATATTCATTTCTTTCCTGAAGTAGCTTCAGCGAGAGGCAGAATGATGCAGCCAGGATGTGTTGCATCCAGTCTCACGCACGCGTTCGTGAGCCGCTGGAGACAACTTCACAACCGCTCTCATCCACGCGCTCGGCACATTAGCATCAAACGTGCTGCATCGCATGCCAATGTCTGTTTTGTCTTCCTCCTCCTGTAGGTGCTTCTTCCGGTTCTTCTGGGTCCAGTGTGCATCTTCTGGCCCAACCAACCTCCCTGTGCAAAAACTACTGCTCAGCTGATACATCCAATAATGAGTCCACACAGAGCCGTGACGCTGCCGAACAATTAATGAAGATCACAAACACAATGATGGCAACAAAGTGGGCCGGTCTGATCTGTGATCAATCCCCCAGTGGATGTGCTTAAGCTCTTACACTGGTTGTCTGACCTGCCACCTCAGAGTGAAGCCTCGTGACAGTTCACTACGACGCAGCGGTGGAGGCTCGTTTTGTAAATCCTGCGTCGCCCTCGTTCGCTTCCACCAGCTCATTTATTATTGTGATGAGCAGCATCTTAGACCCCTGCTTCCTCCCCGCGACCGTCCGCCCACATTGTTTTCGCACTGAAACCAGCCAGCCAGCAGTCGTGACTTATCCGTTGCATAAACAAGCACAATTCCTAACAGATGCTCGCGAGCGCTCCTCAAACACTTCCTGGCTCGGCTCTCTCAGCCCTCTCCAGTCGCTTTAATTGGTATTCCTTGCTCCAAGTGTCATTTGGTCAGGCACAGGATTCAAATTAGCCTATGACTGTGTGCAGTGGATATAGTTACCTCCGATGTCGTGAGACGAGAAAGCGCTCCAGAGATCTCTACCAGCAAGGTCACTGTCGCTCCAACACGCTCTCTCTCTCTCTCTGCCTCCCAGGAGAGCAGGTGGGAGCCGACGGAAGCTCTGCAGCTCGTTCCCTAGCATGAAAAACAGACGTAATTGTTTACTCTGCGTGGCGCTCGGATAGCTAGGAGGCCACATCCTTATTATGTAGCGGGTGCTGCAGCAGAGACAGGGAGAAGAGAGGCCTGTTTGCCCTGGGTCCCCAGAGGGAGCTCCATTCAACGGCAGCCTGATGGATGCTCATGCTTCTGTTCTTCGGGTTTTTCCACAGGCTAACAGCGATGCTTCTCTTTCTAGCGTCTGCCTTTATGAAACCGCATCTCTCTTCTTAACTCTTTCTGAACTGACACCCCTGAACTGCCCGATGTCCTGCTGTGATGACGCCGCTCGGACCCGCCTACAAGATTGTCTCTGCTTTGTCACATTAGGTGCTGAATTGCGGTCACTTTGCTTGACTGTTCTTAGTTTCACAGTCTTGACACATCCTCGAAAAAGTTGGCAGATGAGCTTCTCTCTCGCCTGTTGCGTAACGCTTTCAGTGACTCCAGACGAGCTGTGTCAAGTGTAAGAAACAACCTCGGTGATGTCGCCAGGAGTTTTACTAAACGTTTTTGGGCAAGTGAGCATCACAAAGAAGGTGTAGAAGAGCTTCACATGGGGTTTGCTCAGGTCAGGTCCTCACCCGTCATTTACAAACGCAACTTGCTCAAAGTTAATGAACACACTTGATGCGTTTCATCACATTTGATGAATTCTGGTTATAGCAGATGTCGCCGTCTACAAAAATATTTCATTAGACCCGAAAAAAGGGTTTTAATATCAAGATCTACAATGTCTGATTAGAGACTCGGACTTTGACATTTATCAGTAATTTTTTTGCTATTTCCATTCATCAGAAAATACAATTTGACCTTTAAATACTCAATTGAACCTGTGCAAAAGGATAAAATCAGTCATGTGGTGAGCGAGAGAATGGGATATGACAGCTGGTTAGAAAGAGGAACATCATTAGCTCCTTGTGTTACGTCAGAGAGATTTGTCCATGGTCTGATAGCCCCGCTGTCAGAAAAGCAATATCACTGAACAGATGACACCACATTATAGCTGCACATTGGTGGAATTAATTAACATGATCTCATTGTCATCGGGACATGGAGAGGAAGAAAAGAGAAGAACATTATGCCCCAGATGGGCTGATAGACTAGCCTTTAAATGCCTCCGAGTCCTTCTATCTCTGCTGTCATTTATTAAATGGCGGCGTTTGTCCAACGGCCCGTGTGTGACAGGTCCAAACCGAGCCATGAGAGAGTCCATCGTGACATTTAACACGTTCGAGGCAACAATTACACTTTAAAAAGTTAGAAATGATAACAGTCATGTTTCTTGGGCGAGAGATCTTCACGCTTGGATTCAAATTCACCACTCAAATGCCAACAGCGCGTTTCTGTCTGCTTATAGCAGAATGAGAGCAACAACGAAAGATTTTCCTAGATGGAGCCCTGCTGCGGCGACACGCCGCCGTCTGCCTGCTCGCGTTTTTTATTGTGCCTCTCACAGTTGAATGTGCTGACTAGCAGCACAGGAGAAGGAAATATGAAGGAGCTGCTGCAGTCAAGGCCGCGCGAACCCAATGAGACATCCGTTACTTCACATAGACATAGTTTTGGAAGAAATTATTTGGCAAGTAGTCAAGCTATCGAATGTTTTACAAGGATCCTTCTTGAGTCTCTTGGTGAAATTTGAAAATAGGATGAACCGTCCTGATAGCAGACGGTCAGCTCCTTCAGTTTCCTGTTTGATTTGACCTCAGTTCCTCACTGCGTTTATTCAGGTTTTGACCCTTGAACTCACTAACCTGAATCTTAGCAATTCATCTCTGATGTTGGCTTTGTTCCTGGAGGAGGGATCAAGGTTTCACCATCGCTTCAGTCTGTGTTAAAAGTTACCAGCTCTGTTTTGCTCTAGCAAATGAACAATGGTCTGTCTGTCAATATCAAAAATGTCAAAATTCTAAATTACAATCAGGAAAATAAAAAAGCTTTGATGATAAAACCATTGTAGTGGCATATAATTACTAAAGTACGTGTTTTGGCATAATCAGATGTTATTGTGTTGATTTTTCTTTTTCCTCAGGAAGCGGCGTGAATCAAAATAGGGGGAAAACATCCAAATGGTTATTTAACCCGTTCAGACATTTCTGACAGCATACAGTCAGTCAGAAATAATGTTCTGGTGGTGACATTTCTTCTTCGCAGTCCCTTTCAGCTGCCTGCTGTGGGAAAAGCTCCCACTTATCCCGGTAAAGGACTTGTTGAAAATGCGAGCCAGAGCTGCAGCTCAGCAGATATTTGGCCGCACCAAGAGAGCAAAGCGGCTGAATCCAGGACATAGCACTGGGGGATATTTGGCGACTTGGGGACTTTCGACATCATCTCTAATCGCACAGGACCAATTATAAACTACCTGGGTTCATGTGGTGATGTTTAATAACTGCTTGTTAGATTGTTAAAGGTCTTAACTTAGCACAGCTCCACAGTTTCTCTTCCTCTACGGGACATTTGTACCTTTCCATTATCCAAGGTGGTGGGTGGGCGTGGTTTCGTGACAGTATAGGAGGATACGTGGCTGTGGTGGGCAAGTTGTCATGGTAACTAAATTGAAGCCTATAACATTTCAGGTCTGTAAAGTCACAGCAGAAAAATGTAGAAATAAAAAGTGGTGAAAATGTGACACGCCCGATCTATTTCTACCAAGAAAGGGAAGAGATCCAAAGGCTTTGAGGCGGCAGAGGTGACAGCACAACCAAAATCTTTTCTGCACACAAGGAGAAAGACCATCTGAGCTCAATCTCTGCTTTAAAGATAAAGTTTTTCATCCTGCTGAGTCTCATACGCTGACTCTCGGGCATGGCAAGTATTGTGGGTGACAGCAGCAAAGTAGCAGGAGAAATAAAGAAGCGAGTGAAGGTTTGGCGAATCCTAGCGAAATCGAGTGTGACGCTTAACCCAAAATATGCCCCAGTGGAGCGTTTCACATGCCAACATTAGGCCGCGTGTGTTCCTGAGCAGCCCGGAGGTGAGACAAAGAAATGACAGCAATTTGAGTGAAAGTGAATGCGAACCGGGCTTTGCTGAAGAGCTGTTTAATTTCCAAGTGCGTGGCGGTTGGAAATGACTGAAAGCATCATGTATCGTGTATCATGTAATGAAGAGATGACACAGAAGGCAGAGCAGAGGAAAAGCTATTTTTTTTACCCTGACTCCAGTTTGTAATTATAACATGTCCTAATGAAACACGTGTCCATGCGTTTACAGTCTGTCCAAGCACCAGCGCTGAGACGTCTCGGACTCAGTCTGTCCAGATCAGCCATCTGTGCTGAAATTTCACCATTTAATTACGAGAAACATCTTGTTTCCCAAAGTCTAATAATATTTATCACTCAAACTCACATTTTGACTCAAACAGAACGTGTGGAACATTCGCCGTAAGAGCATATTTCATCTGAAATGTATTTCAGATACCAGAAAGGCCGAGTATGTTTAGTGTGACCCAGTCTGTTGTTCAGTAAATGAGCTTCGGGCTATTTTCACCAAGTTAGCGTGTTCTGGTCCTCATTCATTTCCAATAACAACCCAGTTTCTATGCAGCTACAGTCAAATCAGTTCCTCCCTCCAGCCTGCAGAGGCGCTTTGGTGCTGGTCACCTCCTCCTGGTCTCTGCCTTGGGTTAATCGCTTTCACCTGGTCTTCAGTCTTGGTATGTGAGGACTGATCACATGGACTTGACTGGTTTGTTGCTTTGAGCCTCTGCTGCTTCTCAGTAAGTTGATTATTGTTTCCCTTGTTCAACTTTGGTTTGTTGTTTCCATCCTGTCTTGCTTGTGTTTGTTTGCCTCTTGTTGGTCTGCGTACACTGGGTCTTGCAAGCCACTGGTCACTGGTGTGTGTGTGACGTAGCAGAGTAGTTGAGTATATGAGACGGTGCATTTTTCAGCTCGCTGTATTTCAAGCTTTGGTATTACTTGTATTTTCAGTTCAGTAACTTACCTTGTTGGCCAGCGTTTAAATTGTGAACTTGTTTTCCTGCTGATCTACAGCAGACATTTACAGCTGTACTATATTTAGTTTTTGTCAGTTGTGGGTCTGTGCATTTGGGTCCACACTCGTTTGTTCGTCACACGGACATGTGACGTCAGTTACTGTCAGACTTCTACTTGGTTTACTCTTGTAACTTGTTCGCGGCTGCGTAATGGTGAGCGCAGCACCGGGTTAAGAGGAATCATACGCGTGTGCTCCAACACGCCAGCAACGGTTGCTTAGATTGCTGCCTCTTGTATGTATAAGGCAGTTACTTAAAACCAGACACTATTAAGTCCAACTGTGAAAAAGCTTAACACTTGTTAAAAAACAGATTTGTAATAAAACGTATTTGACACAGAAATACAGGAAAGTGCTTTTTTATCCTTCTGGCCAGGAAGCACAGGCTTTAACAGCCTGACTGTGGGAGCCAGCTAGAGGAACTGTTAGACAGCAGTGCTGTTTCACACTTCACACGCTGCCAGCAACCTGCTGAGCCATCTCCTGAGCTCAACACTGAGCTCAAATCATCAACAAATTATGCATTCATCTGGGGAGCGCTCATCTCAATATGACCACAACTTAGGTTTTCCCATTATTAGCCGCGTAAACAAACGAGGCTGCGCACGGAGACGTGCTGTCTTAGTGCACATCATTCGTCAACAGCGTGAAGCCTGTGGGGCTCTGCCGCCCACACAACAGGGCTGGTCATTGATTACAGTTAAGCTTTCATTAGAAGCATGTCATTATGCTGCGTTAGACGTCCCCAAAGCCACGTGTTTATCTCTCTGTGTCCTGCAAATGGTGCCAGGCCAATCGCCAGTTGTAGGAAAGAGTAAAAACAGAAATAAAGCCGTAAACACACGCGAGCCGTCCACCCTGTTGCTGCTTCTGACGCATTTGTTAGTCAAGTCTGTGCTCTGCAGTTCTGACTGCGCTGAAGCTTCTCCCCAAACACCAATTATTTCAGCTTTTTTGGTTTCCTTCCATTGTTTGTCTTCTGGGCGTCCATGCTAACACGCTAAAAGCCCGGCTGCCAAGGGTACAGGAATCATGACATTTTTCTCAGGTTAATTATGGAGGATTTATGTACTGTCATGGAGACGCTGGCAGATTTGCATGCCTCGGGATTCAATTTTGCACCACACGTGCGGATCAGAACCGAAAACAAATGTGTCTCCATGCCTCTTCATGCTTCTCTTGTACAGCAGATCTACGCCGCAGGTGACATTACACATCAGAGTTGGGCCTCTTTCAATTTGCAGCATGAATGTGGCCACGGTTACATTAGTTTACACACTGGCACAGTCAGCATGGAGACAAAAAGCACAGAGTAAACACATCTATATTCATATATGCATTCACAATCCATCCATAAACTACTGAAGCTACTGCTTCTGCTCCAGTGATGGAGGGTCTTGGCTGTGTTTGGACCAGAGGAGCCCTCAACCCAAAGGCAACTCGACTCCAAAGACACTGTGATAAACTACCAGCTGCCGCGCTTATGCAGCTCTGTCAGTTTCCTCCTGGTGGTACAGTCTGCACAACAACACACCAAGTACAAGAAGCAGAGAAATACTGCAGGACCAGGAAAGCACCTCCTGCACACAGGCAACGATGAGGCCTCTTCACGTCCGAACTGTTTACAAATGGAGCTATTACCCGTTTGAGGAAATAAGGCTTTGGTCCCTGGGTGGTTGTTAGATGCATCCGTGCTGTCGACGACAAAGGTGGAAAACAACGTACACACGTGATTCCCCCACGGCCGGTCGCGTGATCTTCAACACGTCTACACGTGAGGTCACGCAGCGAACTCCAGGCCCTTTAAACTGTCCCTTGTGTTTCTGTTTTGAATCTGACTGTTGCCTTTGAGGAGTAATTTTTATACGTTTGCTCAGATGAAAACAAAGTGTCCCGTCATGAATCTTTAAATGTGGGTTGAGACGATTAGTATGCGTTGACATTAGCGGCAGGCATCAGCATGCTACCCATCGTGCCAGCCTGTCATAGACGGTAATCTCTAATTGAAAAGAGAGAAAGGATTTCTTTTTGTTTCTCTTCTTCTCTTTGCTGGTGAGGAAAAAAAAACGGACTCCAGGACAAAGCCGCTCTTAAGTTGCAGTAATTGTGACTGGTTTGGAAGGGCAAAATGATTACCCTGAATGAATTACGCGTGGCTGTTCCTCGCCTTGCCTCTGTTACGCAAGCATCTCAGTGGTACCGCGGGACTGTGATGAATATTTCAGTAAGAAATTCCTGTGCCGCTCGTCCTCTCGGCTTCACAATGAATACCAATTAACAAAGTGTGAAATCCTGCTGTCTAGTAGATATAGAATTATGACTTTCAAAGGAGTCTGTGCTGTCCATCTGTTCTGTGAGCAGAGCTGTACTTTCCGCTGTGGATCATTGCTCAGTAGATGAGTTCAGCCATTTTGGCAAAACCTCTGCAGGCTTGACGGTTTTTTTTTTTTTCCTTTTTGTCCATTTCTGGCTCTCACAGCAAAGTGTTTTATTTGGGATGACACATTTTTCAAGAAAACAACCAGTCATATCAGAGGTAAGACTGAGATTCAATTACTGTTAGTGAGTGCTAATACAAAAAAAGAGGACTAGGGGCCAAAAAAAGAAGAAAGGCAGTGCTCATGGTCTCAGATTGGATAACGCACGTCCACAGCAATGTTCAATAGGTCTATTTTCTGCTTCTTAAAATTGGTCCTGCCCCAATTTTACTTCTTGAAGGAGTACAGTTACTGCCTTCACCGGAAACCTAATTTCTCACTGAAAAGCCTTTCTCCCTTTTTGTCGGTAGTTCCTGCCTTTGAGACTCTGATATGTTCAAGAGTATAAATTGGGCACCCCGGTGTGAGATATAAGCTCCATTTCAGCGCTTTGAACAGCTCTAGGAAACAGATAACTGATTAGACTGAAGCCCGTTCTAGCTGCTGGGGTCATTGTTTCATTAATTGCTTATGAGTTATCGCTGTACATATGTGAAACAGCTGGTGGCCATTAGGATTGGGTTGGAAACGATCCCCTAAGAGCCGAGTGCCGCATGTGAGGGGGCTTCCTATCAGCCATGCTGCGGGTACTTTTAGTCCCCCCTCAAACACAACGGCAACTAAAATGTTTCCTCCCGCCTCTTATCAGCGAGCACAACAAGGCAGGTGACTAATTAACATTCCCCCGACGCCACGGGATTAAGAGCTTTGCAGGTTAAAAATCATGCCGTAATCAAATTATTCAAATGACCCTTACTCCGCTTCGACCTTCATAGTGCCATTGTGGAGACAATTACACCGAGCAAGTTGTGCCTGAAACCATTTCATATCAGAGGGAAATAGAAGTGCGAGAAAGAAGAGAGGAGACGGTGAGAGGACAAGGGTGCGAAAGATAGCGAACAAAAAGTTTCTAAATGAGGAGTTAATTAAATGTGTCCCTCACAGATGTGCTTCATCCAGTAGAGGATAATGCCAGCGCTCACACTGAAACATGATCTGTTTCTTCGGTGACCTTGAAAACGTCTCCTTCAAGGCTCCTTTTACCCATTTGCAGGTGTTTCTCTGCTCTTTGTTTTTGTGCTGCTTACAAGCGCTTGTGCTCGTCACGATCTGCATCTGAGAGTCTGCAGCACGACGATGAACTCGCCTCAGGATTTTCTCAGGACCTTGTGTTGTTTTTTTTTTTCAACAAATCATTAGAGGTGTTGCTCATAATCAAACCCCTTTCATCCTGTGAACACAGGCGGGAAGTTGTCCTGCACGACTACTCTGTTTGTTGCAACACAGGCTATTTTTGTCTTTAATCATGCATCTCCTCTTGTGTCCTTATTCTAGAGCCAATTACCAAAAAAAGTGTGTGTTTTCCCTGATGTAATTGTGTTGAGTTACCCCTGGCACTCGGTGGAAATTTAGGAAACAATCCCCGTACATCTCATCATTTCTGAGCAGCGCTCCCGTTGGCCTCCAGGTAATTAGCGCTGGGCCTGGTGGGGGAAGCCAGCAGGGGCCAGCATCGCCAGACGTGATAAATATTGACTTGGTCGTACTCTTTCTTCTGCAGACTTAATTATGGTGAGGACTGTTTATTTTTCTAAGGCTGCCAACGTGAATTTGATGACCTGTATTAATCAACGCCCACCATGTTCCGTGTGAATAAGATCCACCCCCACTCTCTTCAATGGGAAATAACTAGAACCACTGAGTGTTTGTGTTTGGTGTGCAATTATTATGTGAGACAGATCAGTGAGGCCATTCGTTTAAGGCTTAACTCAGGCTGAGAGATTCGCTTAGAGTAGCGTGAAGTGTTTACGCGTTTGGCCCAGTTTGTCCTGGACGAACATCCGCTGCAACCAGGAATATACAGTTTGTGTTGTAGGCAGGATAATAGAAACAACATTACGCTTTGAAGATCATAATTCGTTTTTAGGAGACGTAGTTGAGCAGCAGCCTGAGGCCAGATCTCAACGTGCGCTTGGAAAGGCTTCTCAGAACGCAGGAGGCTGTTATAGCAGCAGATTAATGCCCATAGTTGAGAACAGGGTTTGGTGATGAGATGTCAAATAAGCACAGACTGGTGTAAAGCCTTGACATTTAACCAGAATAATATGCTATGCTAACTATCGAACAACAGAAAATGGCCAATTATTCAGTGATTAGGCAAATAAAAAAAACCCAACAAATCTCTTTTACCCATTTAGGGATGAAGACAATGTTCCTCTGATGGTCATTACACTCAGTAAAACATGAATTGTGCTTATTTTCTCATAACTCTGTGTTAAATGTTTAATTAAATGATCTCTGAACACTGCACTCCAAATAAAACATATTAGTCACATTAATGGCTGAAAACAAATTAGACCACGAGATGGTTAGTAATGAAGTGCGAGGAGGCCGTTAAGTCATTTTAGATGCGCACCGTGACCCTGATCTTATTTAGGCTTCACCCGGAGGTGCTGCGTGCGAGACTGGCTGCACGTGGGCGAGTTGACGCCGTCACACCAGCGGCGGCGCCTGAAAGTGCTGTAAACAAAAGACAACTTCAGTCGGGAGAGAGAAACCGTCTGCTGTGGTCCGGAGGTGGGACCAGTCAGCGGCTCGTCAGACGACCTGGGCCTGACCGAGTCTGCAAATGCAGAGGGAGAGAGAAAACTGGATGCTAGATGCTGACATCTCGTACACAAAGGAGCCCCCTAAACGCACCCTGTTTGTTCTGTGCTCATGTTGAGACAGGAAGGTGAAAGCCAGACACAACTGAGTCACACCACCCTACAAATTTGCATTAATATGAAGCTAATGGAGCAGGCAGCTGTGTGGAGTTACGCTACCAAACCAGCAGAATGTACGAGGAAGACATTCAAACAAATCCTGGAGCTACCAGACAGCCGCCGAGACGCTTTGTTTCTTCCTCTGGATCATCAAACCGCGCTTCTTCCAGTCGGTGTTTGTTGTCGCTGGGTAATTGAGTCGCGCTGCTGTCGCGGTGTGACTCATCAGCGGCTCATTATTCCAGCTGCTGCCAGAGGAAAAGGCGACAGCCTCAACCTCCTTCCAGTGTGGTCATTATAAAAGCAGTTTACCTGGACTGGGACGTGGGCAGACGTCCCCTAAGCTCACGCTCTCATGCGTGGCTAACTACGCTCGTCCTTTTGGAATCGTAATTCAGAGTTGGGCTCTTTTTGTTTACCTTCCTTCTTCATTTCACCCTTATCCTGTAACAATTTCAAACCAAAGCTTTTCGTCTACTTTCAAAACAATATGTGAATTGTCTGCAGACGGATGCGGGGACCGAAGAAAATCAAAAGGACGGAGACACAAAAAGAGCCTGAAAATGAGTGTGAGACCCAGGATCTCGCTCAGATGAAGGACTGAATTCATTAACAGCTCAAAATACTAATGTTGGAATACAAGAGCGAGGATCTTTCTCAGGTCTCTGTGCAACCTGTTCATCAGCGAATCGCAGATGTTGGTCCATCTCTATTCTCCAGGAGTCTGTGCTGATATTACACTACCTCCCTCTGGCCTCCTCTGAATCACCACCACCATCCCACCAGCTTCCTTATCCCCTTTAGTCATGCGTCATATTCTTCACTCTGCAGAATTATAAATTTTTTATTTGATGTGGACACCGTAATGGAGTCAAATCCCCAGAGCCCGACGTCGGCAACCTCTGGAAGCTCCATCTCACCGGTAGTGGACATTTCTGAAGTGCTGCATGTTCCCATGTTATTTGATTTGGACAGCGGAACACAATTGGGACTAAGTGCTGGTTGAATGATGCCTTCTGTCAGCAGCCATCAGGGCTTTATTTTCTATGTGCTATGTGCAGTTATCTTGTTTGCTACTGAGGCAAGCAGGGCGAGTGTTCGAAGGTTCTGCCCCTGGAGGCTATAATTAGATAGCTAGATGCAGAGATAATGGAAGGGGACAATTTAGATTAATGTGAGATTGCTGGGCGAGATGTGCTATTCACACTACGCTCGGATTAATGTCCCATCCTTTTTTCCTTTTCAAAGAAAATATGACAAAAGTTAAATTTGCAGAGAGCCTTGTTTGTAGAGAACTGCAGCAATAACGGTGTGAAAATGCAAAAAAAAAAAGGATTGTGTCAACTGCCAGCTTTTGATTTGTAGCTGCCAGACACTCCGATCAGTCGAGGAATAACACCATCAAACATTTAATCACGCTTGAATGTATTTTTAATTCTGAATGTCAGAGTTATGATAGAGAGCAACTGGGATCTCTATTTGTGGAGCTGACTGCCAGACTCTTCAGGTAATGGAAACGAGTGCACGCAGCGGAAATATCTGCAGGTATAATAACACACGGAGGTAAAGACAAAAATTCTCATAATGCACCAGACTCCACCCAGAACCCAGCATCGTCTCACGCCTCCGGTCACGTCGCTTCTGAGGCGGACAGCCAGCCACCTGCAGGGATTTTCCCCTTGATCAGCTGCAGGACAGGCCTCTTTGATACCCTCCACCGCCTCCACCAGCACCAGATGACAGAGAGTCCCCAGACAGAAATAAAAAGGAAGGAACGGTACCTTTGTTAAGCTGATGCTGGCCAGTAGCATGGATTAGTTCAGCAAAATAATATAATGAGTGCGGTTATTCCAGTCGCAGGGAGGAGCTGGACGCCGGCCAGACAGGATGTGATTATTTGCCTGGCGTTCACCAGCCCATTAAAGGCGAGACGAGTCACCATCCTGCACGGCTTCCCTGGCTTCCCCATTAGAGAGAGACCTGCAGGAGGTGCCTTCTCTGGCACCGCTGCTCCGGCTGCGTGCACTCGCTGCACGTGGGGCTTCTCCACCTGTAGTGATCAAGAGGTGTTTGTAGGAGTGACAAACAAGTGAGAATCGGGGCTGAACCAACAGGCAGGAGTGGAAAGAGAGATCAGTTGAACTCACCGTCTGCACAGCAGAGGCTCAACTCACACGTCTCAGTGAAAACAGAGCCAGAGACACTGTGACAAGCTGCTCAGCTGCTTTCAATGTTCTCCATCCCAAAGTCAAACCAGAGTTCTCCCTCAGTGCCCACTGTCTAAAACAGTCCCTTTAACAGAAGCAGGCGCAGGGTCGACGGTGGTGGATCTGCCTCCACCTGGTCGTCACGTCTTGATTGTTTGACGCTTCTCTTTAACGTCGCGTTTCCCAGAAGGATTCGACAGAGGTTGGACGCACTTTTCATCTGAGTGAATGGACAACTGATAAAGCAGAACTGTTCTGTAGGATGAGACGCTGTGACCTTAATGTGAGGAGGCCCCTGCGACGTGGACGAGGAAACAGACTGTGGGATCAAATCAAGCAGGCGAGAGGCCGAGGACAGACAGAGAGAGGAAATGGGAAGGAGCTGTGAGCGCGCCACAGGCCAGCGCGTGCAGGTCATCGGTGTGCTCTTTAAAGACATGCAGAGGAAATGAGAGGGAAATGGGAAGTAAAGAGACAGAAACAGAGAAAAAAGGGGACGGGATAGGGTGCATGCAGGTGACAAGCTGCCACGGGGGAAGAAGAACAGGGCTGAGGCAATGTTCTGCAGGGTGAGAGACCTCGTCTGACACGGCAGCAGCGATATGGGAGCTGACAGGTCGAGAGAGAGGGGGGAGGGAGATAAAAAATGAAAGAGGGAGAAAAGGAGCAACGGATTCCTGCTGAGAATGAGTCCAACAACTCAGACATGACACTTCCAAAAGCTAATTTAGCACCGCTGAGAGATGATGTGTCAGGGCTTCTGCACCTGACTGTGCTGCTCCGCATATGGAGACATTGATGTAATTACACTTCCATACAGGACAGCTCCAGGCCCGCACCAAGATCTTTTTGGCATTTCCATAATCCTTTGTGCTGAAAGGTTTTTAACCACGGCTCTGAATTTCACACTCCACCGTACTGTAGTCGAGAACATACTGTGTGAACATCGTCGCTGTGTGCTAGGCCTCCAGGTCCGCATCTCCGCACCCACGTCCTCCGACTGCTGACTGCAGACCCTCTTGAACGGATCACAAATCAAGGTGTTTGCTAATCAGACCCTTTGCATCTCGTGACTCCTCCCCCTGCTTTTTATGGAGCTTCATCTTCTTATTCCGTTGCTCACCCTCACCTTGAGTCCGTGGAAGCGGCGCGTTCCCGTGGGAGGTAATGAGGGTAATGAATCGGACCACGGGGGTCACAGCGTCACCGTCGCCTCCTTTCACATGCGGTAATGAACCGGGGTCAACGGGAGGGAGGCGCTGGGCAGAAAAAGCTGGTGAAACCACATCACGCTCCCCAGCAAACCTCATTAACTGGGCATCAACCCAAGCTGCAACCCTGGCCTTCACACGGACGCTCCACTGGAGGTGAAGGGGATTCAGCCCACTTTAATTAGATGTAGCTATTAGTGCTTGGTACTGAGCTCGCCTGCTTCTTTTACTTACTGGGGACAAAGGCAAAGAGCTTGGGCTTTGCCATCGAGCTCCACCACAAAGCGCTTCATTTCGAGATTGTTATTGTGTTAGGCTCGTGTTTCCACAGGGTGTTTTTGCAACCAAGAAATGATGCTGGGGAATATAATAATCAACAATCGCATTAGCCCCCACGGTAGAATGATTGTGTTTCATTTTAATGATGTACTTATTGTTACAAAACCAGGGTATTTACAGTCACATTCATTAGATTCAGGTGTAATAGTTGTTTCTGCAAGGTCACTGTTTCCTCCTGGTGCAGGATGATGCACAGCCTCCGGCCCACCGACCGTCCAGCAGCCGGTTCCGGGTTTGGGAGGAGATCCTCCAGGTCGTGCTCAGTAGCAGGATGACTGTATGTGTTGACTAAACGCTCACTTGGAGCCGCCGTGGCCTGACGTCTGATGACTTTTATTATAATGTAGTCGCTTCAAATATGACAGTTCATAAGTTCCCCTGGTACAGTACCTACAGTAAGACACACGGCTCGTCTAAAATAAGGACGCTTTGATAAACCAACAGCGCTGAAACCGTTTTACTGTGAGAATAAAAGGAAACTTAACACGATTCCTTACACTGGCCTGCACCTTACCTCTAAAAGGCCGGCTGTCACTGATAGATAATGTTATTTTACCACCCAGCTTCAGTATGAAGAGCGTCACGGAGGCCACAGGAGACCACATTCCTCACGCCTTTCTTCTCCTCCAGCTCCACATTTCTTCACAGATGGAGTTAAATTATGCAGCACAAACTGGCTGGATATAATGTTCACACAGCGAGGGGGTGTTGAGGCACCGCTCTGCCTCTTTCTGTTGTTCTGTGAGGGGAGAGCGAATCACACTTTGCAGCTGGCCCAGAAAATTACACTGGAAATGTATCTGACACAGAGATGAACTAAATTCACCACAAAATCCACTGCAAAAATAAAATAAAATAAAGCAGCGAAATATGAGCGTTCTGGGTTAAAAGCCGCCACATAACCTCTACCTGTCTCCCCCTCTTGCCTTTACTACAGGATGTGTTTTCCAGATGAGCCGATTATCGTTTCCACACTACTGTGATGTGGATATTTCAGCGTGTTTCAGGATGGGGCCTGCTCCTCCGCTCACAGAGCCTCGGAACGAGCGCGAGGGCTTCACGCCGCCGAAAAGTTAAAGCACAATTGCAAAAAGACAGAGCAATTATCTCCTAAATGTCATGTTTCCCTGAATGAGTCACAGCGGTGACTCTTTCTCCTCCGCGATGGCCACTGATAACGGCGGCGGCATCTCGGCACATTTGCATTCTAAAAAGCCTCCAGCTTCCTGTTCGCTGCTCTGCTTCTCCTCTGTTCCTCAACCACCTGATTTTTTCAGACAGAAAACAAATTGCGTCTCAGTCGAGACAGGGAGTTGATAATCGGAGCGTTCACATCAAGTCGTTCGCTCGAAGGGAGCTGACGTTTTATTTCATACACCACTGGTGGCATGTAGCTGTATAACACTGCGTGGTTCTGCATGGACTCTAACCGAGCTAAACTGTGATTTCTAAAGAGAACAGCACGGTTGAGTGACTTGGTGACTGTGAATATTCTCCTCCGCCCTTCGCATGTGTTGTGCTGTATTTATTATAATGATCCAGAGTAAATATATTCCCCTGACTTTAACGTCTCATAAAGCTGGAGTGTAACACTCCCACCCAACGGTTAATCCTTCACAAAAGTTAAAACTGGTTTTAGCAAAAGGTGAATATTTTAGAAAGAAGGACCAAAAAGTGAGCATTAGATGTTTTCAGTCGATACACACTTCATTGTTTTTACATTTTCACTCTGTGCCATTAGATAATGGTGAGAACGACCCACAGAACCTTCAGCAGGTTGGGCAACGTGGAAAAAAGTCAAGGATGCAGAAACGGGTTTTGAAAAACAACAACTTTATCTACGCAACCCAACGGCGCCGCTTGATTAGACGTCTTCATGACCAGGTCTTACAGCGAGACAGCTTGTTCTAGATAAAGTTCTGCATCAGTCCCGCATGCTGCTGTACTGTACATGAACATCTTGGCACAGATGTGTGGGTCCTTCGCTCGCTCCTCTTATCCAATTATGTCAGGTGTGAGCAGCCAAGCAAGCTAGATCCTAAGACTCGAAAGTAGGGCGAGGTAACGCTTTAGACTAGGCAAAGCATATCTACAGGAAAACAGACGTTACTCCTCCAGAGCCTCGGATCTATTGCCAACCATGAACCATCACAGAACTGAGAGAGTGTTGAAACGCCAACAGACAGAAAGACCAGCGAAGCTCAGTTATTAAGTCTATCTAAACCAGTAGGATGAGTATATCTGCCATTATTATTATTATTATTATTGAGTTTGTTCTTTTGTTTCTTTGTTACATCAGGTCGTGTATATACGGGATCTTAATCCGTCGTCTGCAGCAGGGAAACAAACTAATAAACGTGCAGAGAGTGACCACAGTGATGCATCTGATGAATCAGGCAGGGGAACATGTTGCTTTACTTCACATGACATCACGACCTTAACTGCGGTAGATGTGGCCGCTTCCCTTTCTGCTGTCTCTCCATCTCTTTCCTGTCAGGCCACGTCACTACCTGCTCTCTCAGCTGGTTGCTCTGCTGCTACACCGTTGCCCCGCATTCATTTGTCACTTCCCCCACCCCAGCAACCTTCTGCGGACTCCGTTCCCCTAAGGCCTTGTGGGTAATTTGCATTGATCACTCCCAGAGCTCTCATTTGCTGCCATACGCACTTTACGCAGACTGATGATCTGCAGAGCCGCGATGCCAAAGCGAGCCCTATGCTAGTCAGCTGTTCTTCGTCTGGCGATGGCGTGTACACGTTGTGTTGTGTTCTTCTCGTGGGTCGTGTGTCTACATGATCCTCACGCTGCCAGGCTACAATGCAGCTTTAAAGTCATTTGTCAGTGTAAACATTGATCAAACGCAAACGAGCCTCTTTTTACAGTTAATGTAGTTAAAGCAACGGCATTTAGCTGCAGAAAAGGCTGATTAATTACCCAACGCAATGATTATTGATGATTCCCGCTTGTTTTTCAGGATCACGTATATAACTGCAGGTTGGTCCTTCTGCCACTGTGTTTACAGTAACTCGGAGGCTTCCATATAATTATTGCACGCAGTAATTCTCACAAAAGTTTGTTTCCCATATTTCCCATATTAGGTTAACAATGGTTTGTAATTGCAACAGTGAATTATTTTGTGATCACTCAAGCTGTCTCCTGAGCCACTGAAAGGCAATTAATTATAAATTCATGTTTGTTATAGTGTTTCCAGACAAAAATAGGACACCCAGCTTCATAAATATTTAATTAAGCAAACAGAAAATGTGACGGTAATTACTGATGGACAACGTAGCACTGTCTCCGAGCATAAAGGGATAAATTGAAAATAAGATGCAAGGAAATTGAGTTTTAAATACATTTTATTTTGATGTTCTGTGTATAGGTTTGGTTAGAAGCGCTGCCCCCGCATGTTGCTGCTAAAGACTAGCGCCACAGACAAAGCTATGAAGTCGGTCAATATTTGTTTTAGTGAAGTCTGTCTGACAGTTTCCCGATGCTACGCGCCCTCGCTTCTCACTTCACTGCAAGGAAATCCTTCCGGGACCCGAAGTGGTCACAGCCTCGCTCCAAAGCCTCTCAAATGCACAGTCAGCACGAGGATATTGAGATGTGTCGAGGTCAGAGACGATGCACACATGCTGGGAAGGGGATGGGTGTTTTTATTGAGACTTGAACTGCTCTCAAAACATCTGCACATCTGCCTTAAACGGGGTCGGGTACATGTAAACCTGGTGTTTTTGTTACTGATACTAATGTTGGTCCAAGGAATTATCACCTTGCTTTGTCAACTCGGAATCAAATCTGCCGCCGTCATCCTGAAACGGATCTACACACACACATCGCTTTGCAAACGGGCTCATGTGTCCATTTGACCTCCATTAGCCACATCCTGGCCGCTTCAGGGTCTCTCAGGGAGGAAACGTAATCATTTCACCCGTCACTTGTGTCTTCTGGATCTGGATAACAAACCCCAGTGTAGGTCTGGATGGCAGGGACCAATGAAGGGCGCCTGGGTATGAGTATAGTGAGTTTTGTGTGTCTCAGAACCGCAAAGTGTGAAAATGATCCAGATATTTAGTGTGCACATTAAAAGTTCATTCAGTTTCCAACTTGTAAGTCAGCAGGGTTACTTCCAGCAAACCCACACACCAAGAGGTAAAATATACTCCTACACTGCAGGTCAGCAATTAAGACCAAGAGGTGGAAACATTTGATTAAATACACCTCTGTAACTCGCAGAGTTGCAGTATTTCATTTTTACACAAGCCTCAGCTCCAGAGGAGCACGAACTTTGTTTCAAAGCCCTTTGATATGTCAAGTCAGTGAGGTGCCCATTTAGTAACCGCTACCACACACGCTGACGGACTCGCTGTGTGGGGACGTGTCAGGTCACGGAACAATACAATCTGCAAGACCCAGAAAAAGAACTAGAGCTAGAACTAGACCACTAGCAGAACAACACGGATCAGCTTCTATGGAGCAGTAGGAAATGTAGACGACCCATTTCTGCCTCAAACCTGTCAACAAATGGCCTCTTGCCAATATTTAGTTGTAGCAGAGTGGGCCACAGGTTACGAATACCATCATTCATATCCCCTCAAGCAAGTGCCCTGCTGTCTTTAGGAATTAGGCTCCGGTTGTACTGCAGCCGACAGTGCAAGCGAAAACATAATTTCACAGCAGAGTTCATTACCTATTACAATACAGCTCAGGGATTTGGCAGAACCACAAGGCAGAACGGAAACTCTGCTAAGAAACCCTCCAGTATGCAGAGATTGTGTAACACGCAGCAAATACAGGTTCATTACACCCGGAGAACTGACACAAGCGTGACACCAGCCGACGCCACTTCCTTACCCGTCTGGGTTATGCAGGGGAAGAATTCACTTCAGTAAGTTTTCCGCATCCAGATGAAGTGAACCCGTATGACGTCATCCAGTTTGACGCCCCTGCTGCAGGACTTTGAACTTTAGCAGGAGCACGTCAAGACAAATGTTTTCTGTCGTGCCTTTCATTCTGGGCCTCGTATTGTAATCCCTGCATTCACCGTAACGCAGATGCAGGTATCTGCTCGCTGAGTTGCAGCACAGACTGACCGCTCCAGTGGGTGCGGACGTGCGCTCGGCGTGTTTGAATGCAGAAGATAACGCGGCAGATGTCCGGATAATAATATTAACACCGTTCAGCCTCTCTCTGTGGCTTTTGTCTTGCCGCGTCCTCTGAAGCGAGCACAGACCAGTCATAAATAAAGCTGAAAGATCAATGAGCCGCATCGACACGTTCGTGATGCTCGCACAAATTGTTATTCTTGGTTGGTATTTAGGCGACTCAGAAGATCAGGGCCGGCGTCTCTGCGCTGCGAGGCCATTCGTGGTTAGCTGTTAAGCCGTTACCTCGTTCTTGTGTCACTCCTGATGTGGGTGTGTTCGGCTGCAATCAGCTGCCCCCAAAGACTCTGAAATCGAAAAGCTCGTTTCAGCCTCTCTGCACCACATTAAACTGCGTCCTTGGGTCAAGGGGACTTGTTTGTTTTTGCAGAGTTTCTCTTTGTCGAAGGGTCAAACGAGCGAGAGGAGGGTCCTGAGTCACAGTTTATGGGGACTCCACAGGAGAACAGCAAACACCTGGGCTCGATTCACAGTCAAAAGGCTGATTCTGCCAAGTCGTATTTCAGGAGTCTACCAGGCCACAAGATGGTTATGGAGCCGTGTGCGAGCCAGACACAGATGTCCAGAACTAAAAGGAAAATCCAATATTGGCACAGGACAGTTTAGCACAACAGATGCTGACTGGACGCTTTTTCTCTGTATGCAGCTTGCAGGGGCGGCGGAATAAATCAGTGTCACACTCGCACCTAATGTGAAACATGTGATGGTCAGTGACAGAATGAGTGATGACTACATTATCACGCTATCAACTGCAGGCCCAGTTTGGAAACAGTAATGGTGTGCTTCCTGGACAGAGTTTTGAAAGGAAGCTATATGTCAAACGGAGCCGTGTCTACAGGATGTGGTGCTGAGAAGCCGTACGACCATCCAAGACTTTCCACTGTTTCCCATGTGCAGCCAGTGACTGTAATCAGTGGATCAGTGCTGACAACACTCATTTAAAAAAGCCGTTATAACGATTATCCGCCAGTTTTATTCTGCAGCTAATAACGTCAATAAACTGCTCACTAAATAAAAACCCTGCTCGTGTCACATTATTATGACACCTTTGGCTTAATTACGCATTTGAAATGATTTGGTTCCTTTAGAAATAGATTGTTTAACCTTTAACTCCACGCTAAAATAACCGGTTGGCAAATTTATCGTCATCCATTCAAATTCAGCCTGAGGCAAATTTTGTTTGTTAGCTAACAACAGCTTCTACGTTTAAATTGATTTTATTAGCTGGCTTTATTTACTGTGAGCTGCAAATCTGACCCCATTTCCTAAAACACATTATTTGGCAATAGTAAATATGTTTGGAGGAAACACGATGTGGCCTGGATTACATTTTAATTAACATATAATAAGAAACTGTTAATCAATATTCTCAAAGTTGCAAAAACCATGACAGTTTAATTCGGTTCTTCGCTGTATGTTTAGTTTTTTAATTACACAACCAACATAAATCGAGCTTCTGTGCCACCACACGTTTAGTCGTACACAGCACCAACGACGTTCTTCACGTGGTTCCACAGCTATGAGGAATAAAAAAGGTTGTTGTCATGCAGCAGACCAAGTCTAGAACTCAGCGAAACTCTGACAGGGTCAGAGCTGTGTCAAGTCATTTACTTCACTGCTGTGGTTTCTCCTGAACAATTGGTTTTAATATTAGGGCTGTAAGAAAAACATGAGTATCGCAAAACTATGTTTTCAGAAACAATGTAGACTCATTGAAGCGTGTTTTGGTTCTGATTTTGACTTTTTTTAAAAATTAAAATCCCTTCATTAAAGTCCTAGAATAGTGAATGTTGACATGTGAGCAACATGGATCAAGATTAAGGCACAAACGCTAATTTGTTGTTCAGTAGAAGCTTTGAACTATTGAGCCGGTTCATTCCATTAAGGTTTTTTAAGCTTGTGTTCTGTAAGTGCAGCTACTCATTTGCAGTGTGTATGTCAGAGGTCTGAGGTGCCATAAACCCTCATTTTCTGTGTCTGCCTGTTAGATTAAATTATAAGGCTGGGTGGCGACCTTTCATCCAGGAGAATCAAGTTGAAGATAACTCCCCGGGCTTCTTAGTGTGAGCGGCCATGATGGAGGGATCATGAAGGTGCAGAGAGGTGGTGAAATAAACTATACTGGCTTGCATGTTAGGAGGGTGATAAATGAGATAAGTCCTGCATGGCAGTCAACATGCGATAACAGGTCATAGTGAGGAAAAATAACCGCGTGTGAGAGGCCTTGAGAGTGAAGATAATTATTTTTGATAAGGTGAAAATGGGAAAAGGGTAAGTTGATAAGCACAGGCAGGGCGACTGAGCACTGACACTGATATACTCCTGCATAGCCAAAGACGACCCTGCCTGCACGCAGGCGAAGATAACCCCCCGTTCGTTTGCTCCTTTCTAATTACTCCTAAATGATTTTATATTAAACCGTGATCGTCAGCAACCGGTGCCACTGTAGGCCTATCGGGGTCAAGTGTGGCGTTGACGCTCATGGAAGTGGTCTGCGGACAAGGACGGAGAGATACCGCAGCTAAACAAAGTGAACACGGAGACCTGGCGGAGGCAGATATGACTCGTGTGGAACGTGAAGTGTTTCTTAAAGAGGAGGAGGAAGGTTGATGGGAGATAGAAGCTGCTGAATATGCGACAGGGCCCATCACCGTGAATTTACTACTGTATGAAGTAAGCGACATGTTCTCAGTTTTCCAATGGTTCTACAAAGCCTTTGCTATTTTCTCAGTAAATATTTAATTTTAATACAATGGCCCATGAGCTCACTGTCAAGATTTGTTTTTCCTATAATTCCCATGTGTCTCCAACTTATTCAACCAGAGGCAAAGAGAAACCCAGAACTGGTCCACGTGGCCCCTCTGTGTCTGCATTAAGACAGCGAGTTGCTTAGTTTTCCTCTACTTCCTCTTGTCAACCTGCCAAAGCTCCTCCAGACCCGGCACGCTACGTAAAGTCAACCGGCGGGCTTCATCAATCATGACAGAGCCGTAATCAAATGGCAGAATTATGAAAAATGGAGCCTGTCATAACGACGTGGCTCGGTGTGTGGGATGCTGCCGAGTGTCGGAGAGAGAGGCCACTTCCACTTTATCATGCTCCTCACCTCACTTTTTAAGACTCAATGCAAGGTTAAATTACTGGTAAAAATGCAAATGTTTCTCTGTGCATCTCCACTATGTCCTCATCACGAATACACTCTGAGTGACAGAATTAGACCCGGAGAGAATGGAGTGTAGTAAACAACTTTACCTTAAGCCTGGCCTTGTTGAGACCACGGCTATAAATCACTGAGGCGCTTGGGTTTTTCTCCGCTCCATCTGTAATCTGACTGCTTTTTTTTTGGCTGCTGAGTTACGAATATTTGTGTTTTATAGAAATGACTCTTATTTAAAAGTACGTTGAATGCAATCTGTTGTTTGTTTCGATTAGAATGACCTGCGATGACGTGTCGGCTTTCCCAAGCCCCTTAATCCCAGGTTCAGGCGTTAACGTCTGCTTGATCGTTTTCTATAAAGGTTCTTTTTTCTTCCGCTCGCATTAAATACTTACATACAGTTTCCAGAAGAAATTATGCCCATGAATGTTTCATTACACCCAACAGAAGCATTTGAAATGTCACATCCTTGTCTACACAACTGGGCTTTCACAGCGCAGCAGGACACAAACAGGAACAGAGCAGGGGCCAGAGTTCGGGTCTCAGGCTGGTTACAGTCGCAGGAAGCCTCACGCACAGCGAGACCAAGCGCGTCCTCCTAAAAACCAACAGCAGGTGTGTTCGCGAGCTGATTACAGCCCAGCTCAAAAAGCAAACGTAGCCATGGATACAAAAAGCATAGCTGTTACGGCGCTGCCTGCAAAGGTAAGCGGTGAAATCAGTAAAAGCTGGCTTTTAGTTTGAACTGTGACTCTGTTTATAATAGTCACACAGGTTGTTGTTTTTCCTGCCTTTGTCCTGTAGAAATCACGGTTTATGACGCCCGTAACTATGGCGCCTTGCTCGTTTGCATCTCCAGACCGTTTTCGTTTTGACTCTTCACAGAAAAACCTCATGCTTATTCAATCTCCGGTCCAATTACGCATCCACTGTACATTTGCATTAAAGCAGCACAAAATACATGATGCTTTCCTGTGCTCTGTGCCTTTCTTCTGCTCTAATGTCTCCAGCAGCTCCTTGAGAAATGTCGGGAGGACTTGTTGGGTGCTGATTCACCCTGGCACCCTGGCAAAATGGATATTTTGCTGCAGGAGGTCGACCATTCACCGTCTTTTATTCTTTGCAAAAGCAAATTCTTTTAATAACGTCACAGAAATGTTCGCACATGGTTGAATGTTTAAGAAAAAATACGACGAGATGCAACCCGGACGCAACTGGTGCAGTTTAAAGTCACATTGATCTGGACTTCTGTTACGTAACCGGACACTATTTAAAGTTTTCGCACCGGGAAGAAAAGATGAGAAGGCGAAAGATTAAAGAAAGGGGGGGAATCACCGTTTTTATTTCGGTCTGAATCCAAATGTTAGCCAGTGGCGCTTCAAAGGCTTCTATATCCCCTTTTTCACAGCTATTTCTCACAGTAAAACATGCTTTGCTGAAATCAGAACAGATTAAAGTGGCTTTCACAGAGTCAACTTCAAAGTGTGCATAGGAGGGCAAATATTACTCTAATAATGGGAACACACTTATAGGCTGCTATTGGTTTACAACTTGTACAGCAGGAAGTAAATTTAGCGCTGATTAAACTGCTGGCAGTAGTTTGTCATACACACACTGTCTGATTCATGTTGTGTCTTTGGGCGATGGCGTAGAGGCTCCAGCTGACAGCAGCGTATCAGAGCTCTGCATTTCGACCCCAGCTGAGCCGTGGAGCGGTCGATGCGAGTGAGACTGCTGGAAGGTGAGGCTTCTTGAAGGGAACTAGTTGGTAATAAGGGTCGTTTACAGCGTGGCTGCTCCGCTTTCACTTAGCCCTGACATTTACATATCAGAGCTTTTTGTTATGGTTTTTAAAGCAAAGTCTTAAACTTGCGACAGTGAGACAGGATTTTTTGGCAAAGTTTTCTAAACGATGTGTTCTGAAATAAAAACATTTCCATATTTTTCCCCTGTGGGCTTTAGATGATTGACAGTAAGCAGAGTGGAACAAACTGTGTGCTCTGTTAGAAAAACACTCAACTCAAGGGCACAATGAAAAGACAATAAAGCAGAAACTGTGACAAACCGAAACAAAGACTCTCACGGTGACGATGAAGATTTATCTAACGCAGGCGAGTCGGCAGAAATCAACGTCCTGCAAATGACAGCAAACAAAATTAGCAAAAGTGTCGCCGATATCCAGAGCAGCAGTGAACTTCAGCTAACAGCTATTATCAGCTGATTTGAGCCAACTCCCATCACACCTAGCTCAGCGTGGAGGATTTGGCTGATCCATAATCTTCAGCACAAATTCATGTTTGTCAGTCTTGGGCCGACGGTGATAAGATGTTTTAGAGATTGGACGAGCGCCACACACAGACCTTCTGACATTTGGCGTGAATCGTTTGTCCCATCTGCCCCATCGATGCAATCGCATTATATGTTTGAGTGAAGTCACAAATGCAGCCATTGATCCCTGTGAAGAAATTCCCTCTGCTTGTAGGACTGTGGAAAAACACCCACAACGTGATTCATATTGTGAAGTGTATTTGTACATTTCTTAGAGCGGCAGCAGTAGATTTAATCCTGTAGCCCGACGTTGCCAGCCAACGCGCCTCTGGACCGATGACGTCATCAGAAATACCTGCGTTCACGTTAGATACCCAAACGCTCACGCAGCCAAGGCAGCGTCCGGTCGGTCCTGCACAGCCGCACGTTTTAAATGTCTAATGAGTGGGCAGACGCATCCAGAGACGGCTCTGAAGGAAAACGTCTCATTTAGTTTGGTGACTGATTTGAAAACAACCTTGGCTGCATTTTTGCAGTGGAGCATTTCAGGCTCAGTCCTGCTTATGCTACTTATTGTCCACTAACACCTCATGTCATCTCGCCTTTAATCTGTTGTTTCCCCGCATTTACATACTGTCGCGCTGCATCTCGGTCAAGCTGCCCTATCGGCCCGCTGTGCAGATTAACTGATTAACATCAGCCGGCCACTTACAGCGGATGCGAGGCAGCTGGGCTTTGCCTCGATCAAAGAGGAAAAGGTGTTTCGCCTCATCGGCCGTGACGAGGAGAAGCTGCAGTCGCACTAAACTCCTTCTGGTGGAAGGGGCCGGGACAGAGGCCAGGGGGAGATGGCAGCATCGCAGGGCACCAGCTGGTGTCACACCCGCTAGCGAGGAAGGTGTTATTTTACCTGGACACTTAGCACATCCGTTTCATTAGCCAGGGTTGGCTCACACTGCAAGCCTCTCATTAGGAAGGCGGATTTCCACCGGTTTGGAGCTGGAGAGCTGTGCAGACGCTTCACCAGTTAGGACTCCTGCCTCCTGACCGACAGCATTTCTGATTTCTACTGGATGACTGTAATGTCCTGTCCAGGTCTAGTTCAGTCGACGCACATCCGTCACTGTGCTGCGCACACAAACGCTCTCCTGTTTCAGATTCTCCCTTCAAGCTGCTGTCTCTCTGTTGCACCTGTTAGCTCTCTGTCCTGAAGGGCTAGTGTGGGTCTGCGGCTGGATTTCTGTGACCTGCACCTGCAGCATTTGAAATGAGGACCTGGGCTGACGTCTGGGCCTGGAGTCACTGGGACAACAAAGCCTGGCATTTGACCTAGAAACAGGAGATGAACTAGAATGACTGAGCAGCAGCTCATCTGGTCCCAGGTTTCACTTAATTTCTTAGAAAATTTGTAAAATATTATTAGAATTGCAGTTTTAAGTAATTAAGTAAGACACTTATACTCCCAAAATAATGGTGGTGAGAGGATCTTTAAACCTCTAAATCTTCTGTATGTAGAACATCGAGATGAAAACGAACTTTAAATTTAACACTCAACACAGAGATGCGATTCAAGTCCACTGTTCTACTTATTTTCCATTCATTGCTTATGTGGGTCCATGGGCACTTTGGTCATTGAACAAGACGCGGAACAGAGCAGATGTAATCTGCAGCTCCTGGGCTCCTTCACAATCCACGGACGACCCAGAGACGCCAGGGAGGAGAATTCATTCTCCTCTGTGTGACTGCAGTTCCTTTTGTGCGCCCGCATACATTAGGCTTCAACATCCTTTTCCACTGGCACTCCTTGTGTGGCACCGGGGAACACCAGCTGTGCCCCCCCATCTGCTCTCGAGGTAGACCCAAGTATTTAGACTCCCGCAAAAAACCGAGAGAACAACAACAGAGGCCTAAGAGGCAGGGATTACAGCCCGCGTGTCGGTGTGTGTTTCAAGGTTGCGTGATATGTGTACGTGTCTGTGCTCGTCTGTTCCTTTCTTTCACTTTATTATGACTTTGGACACAGTTGCCAGAGGCGTCTTATACAACGCGGTTCACACACCATCTGTAGCCGTCGGTAACGTGTAGCTGCAGCGAGCTTTGATCGCACACGTTTTAACGACGTGCACACAAGCAGCCTCGAGGCTCCCTTTGCATATTTGTCCTGTACGTCACAACACCGACGTGTTACCTACACCTGTCCTGATATCCCTTCACAAGAAATTAACGGGAAATTCACAATGTCATCACCGGTGGTGCACGCTGAACCGAAAAGATAATAACGTTTGACGAATGAGGAGACTGAGCGTTCGGAGGAATAGCAATCGTACTTGAGCTGTCAGCGCGGAAGACAACACGCAGCAGAAGCTGCAGGTTTCACCGCTGGCCATGAGAGATGTGCAAGGTGTTATTAAATCATGAATAATTCAAATTATTTCAACTCGCCTTTGTGGTTTTTACTGTATTTACTCTGCACATGACAGTTCTCCCTTTGTTGTGCAAACGCAGCCATATTCTGTCTGATTGCGTTTAAATCAACAGGGCATGTAAAATTCAAATTTCTTCAAAGAGACTCTGGGAAATATTCCAAAGGCTTTGAACTTTGACAGCTGACGCCGAAGAATAACGGAAGGAAATGCATAACGTTTATGACGGAAGAAGCCTCCGAGAACACGAGCTGAGTTTATGGGGAGCGCTAGAGCTGCTGTCATCAGGACGCTCGTCACAACAAATTCAAACTTACAACAGAAGCGCTGCCGTCATATGAGCGAGTCTGACTACGGTCACTGGCCTCACTGCCCACGTTAGTGGGAGCACCTGTACCATCGAGTGCTAACGACTGTATCTCGCTGTACTGTATGTACGTGTGCATGTAGTTTACATGGCCTGCTTTGCTTTCTGCACGTCTGCAGCCCAGCGAGCTCGAGCTTCCACCGAGTCAGAAGGTGTATGTTTCATGCACACGAAGGACGTCATCGAATGCTCACTCGAATTCGATTTCAGGAACGTGCGAAGCGTAAGTGTGGCCCGAGCGTGTTAACAGTCAGAGCTTTGTCCAGCTCGGCTTCAGATGATGAAACAGCGTAGATAAATATCAAAACCAGCTAATCTGCTCCCGTCTTGAAGCCCCCAGCTGCCCTCATCAGTCCCTGGGAGATTAGAACCAAATACAACGGTTATTAGACATGTTTCTGAGGATCTGATGAATTCTTTGCTCTTGTAGCTTATCAAAGCATCGCTGAGAGCCAGAGGCCAGAGCTGTGAAGCAAACAGCGGCATCTTGTTAGCCTCATGGGTTTTAAAGCATCTTCACAGGTATAATGTCACAAATGCTATTAATAATGTAACTGGGTAGGATAAACAAACCTTGCTCTCTCCCGGAGTGTGCCAAGTTCTTCAGCTTGCAGAATTAGCTGCCAAAAAGCTCCAGCAGGATAAGAGAACATAAGAAGAGAGTCAGATGTGTAAAAGATTGAATCATCACTGGCAAAACATTAATAGCCACGTTGCTGTTCGCTGAAAGCTTCCATTTCACAACCTCCATGAGCAGCATTTAGTCATTTGCAGCTGATGTTGCGTCAACATACAGTACGTGTGGAGGTTTTGCTTCCCTCTGCTCCTCAGCGGCTCTTCTACTGGTTTGACACGTGCGTGGTACAAAACGCTGCAGCAGCTTCAGACAGCATGAAGAGCTGTGAGAAACCACAGACACAAAACAGCCTCGGGTGCTTGGATGGATGTGTACAGTAGTTTACATCCTGGCCCAGGTCTTCACTGTCTCGTGTCGTAATAAACCATGGGTGTGAACTCTTTGTTCTAAATGCAAAGGCACCAGCAGGTGTATTCATTCATCTTTTATCCAGGAATAATTTACACCCCGACATTAGTGAGAAGCAAACTTTTAAAACTCCACGGGTCACCACACGTAAACAGCGTTTACTGCGTTAGAAGTTAACAGCGTTAACAGCGCGGTCGCGCCTTGAAGAGCAGCTGTTTTGTTAACGCTCATTGTTATCATTGCTTTAACTCAGGAGCGTCTGCAGTCAGACATGATGAGCAGCTCCCGCTAACAGCCATGTAAACACACTCGCTAGCCCAGCTGGCTTGTTTGGAGGAGCTGCTGCTTCGTGACCCTCGCGGTCGATGCAGCCTGGCGCATAGAAACACAGAGTGACGGGAGAATGCTGATTTCTGCGTCAATAGGAATGCTGGGGGAGTGGGTACAGTTTTAATGAACGCGCCATCACAGAGCGGACCTCTGCATAATTAGCAGCAGAGTTTCCTTTTCATTAATACACAGAATGCGCATTTGGAAAAGACTAATGAGGGGAAAAACACGAGCTTCCTTAGTTATCTGGTGACGAGGCTTCTGCAGCTATTCATCAAGTTTAAGCCTTTCTTTCGCTCCTAAATGAGGAAATATTTATTTCCCAAACATTTGCAAAGGCCCTTATTTAATATAGAACAACGTGCGTGTACATAATTGTAAGCAACAGCGATAGCAGCATCGCGTTTTCCAGTTGGCAGATACTACATTTTCAAGCATCCAGATGCAGCTTCCCATGCTTAATTGAAATCAGCACCCAGCGTTAATTAGCTTGTAATTCCATGTCTACGCAGCGTTTGCACAGTGGATCTTTAGGCTTCAATCACTCGGGTATTAACCCCTCGTCGTGACAAGTTAAAGCCAGCAGACACTGTGGCGTCTATAGAAACTCCGGCACGTAAAGCACATCTGTGAGGTGAATTGAGTTGACCCTTTGTTTTATTTTTTCCTCTTGTCATTTCCTTCCTCTGACGACTTTATGACCAGTCGTCATGGCGATGGAGCTATAGGGAAAAAATGCTTGATTGGTTTGGCTGTAGTCCTCCATCAGCATCACTGAAGGCTGCAGGACAGCAACGTCTTTATTGTTACCAATGAGAAAATAGCTCATTAACTTTCAGGCTGGCTGCTCCTGCTGCAGCTCATGGAGTCAGAAATATGGTGTATAGGATGATGCAGTGAGGTAGAAATGCACGATCGGTAAATATGCAAATAACGTCCTCGTTAGTCTTCACACAGAGGGTTTGTGAGCTCTCAGCTTCACACGTTCCATCCAACTTCCTAAACAGAACATTTATACATTGCCAAGTCAAATGTTGTTATTAAAATGCTTCTAAACTAAAGTCATGAATTCGAACATCGAGCTTAAATTTCAAATTGGACTGATTCTGAATGTTCACTTATTGTTGGACTAAATGTTTCACCTTGACCGATTAAGCCTTCCAGACAAACTCAAAAGCATCATCTGACCTTCACGCCGTAAAAGTTCAACTTAATGTTTACAGCAAAACAAAAGACCGAGTATTACCATTTGAGTTCATGACCCTTGAGCATGAGCGACTTAATCCCTTTGTATTTGATTATCTTCAGAGGCCAAACCAAGTAAACATGTCTTGTATATTTCACAAGAACAAGCAAAGTGATCCTGTTGATCCGCTCATAGCATCAAGCTTCGAGTGGGGAACCGCTGCAGTAAACCCAAATCCATTAAGCTGTATAATAAAGGATCTTTTATTGACCTTGCCACAAGCTCCTGTATAATAAAATAGCTCGGCTACATATGTTTCGAAGCTGAGTGTGCGCTCGCTGCAAACATGGGATCTGTTTGTTTCTTATTAGCATTTCTTGCTCAAGCAAAACTTTCTTTTTCTCTTTCTGTGTGTGTTCGTTATACGTCGACTTGGCTGTTTGTGTGCTGGATGAGAGGAGGCACAGAGGGAGAAACCAAGCCTGAAATGAAACAAATGATACTGGAACACGCACGTATAGACAATCTGCTCCTGTGCTGTGCATATGCTTCCTGCAGCCAGGTTGGATATCGAGACGAGTTTCCAGATGAAATATCGCGTTTCATAATGGAACTCTGGACCCTGTGCAAACGTGGCCTCTCCGCGTGTGAGTCAGTGGAGGTTGGATGAAACAGTCCTGCTGGAGTCAAATAAAACCAAGTCTGGAAAACAAACATTTCCCCCCATGACTGCGTTCTGTAAACAGCAGTTAATTAGTGGCCATTATCATTTTACTAATCTGCACTGGAGATGTGAATTGAAAGGGGACGTTTGGAGCCTCATTCTCATTCAGACGGCGATTTCAATAAAAATGCCCGTCCAGGATGAGGCGCATTGTGCCCACCTGTCAATTGCACCTTTCGAAAACCTGCTGGACCATCATGCAGCTGTGGAACGGGAGGGCATATTAAAAAGGTCACATTATTTGAAATTCAAGGCACTTTGAGCGAAATGAGAAGCCATTTATTCTCCCACTGCCTGGTTCTTTGCATTTTATTAACAAAAAGGAGAGAAAGGAGCAAAACGTTAATCATCTATAATTTTGCAGGAAGAAGAATCAATTTTTGACAGGGGTATTACGGCGCGAGCTATATTCCCACGTAGCGCCATGCATAGCAAAGTGAGGGTTGCGGTGTGAGTGGCTGGGCGCCTGGCGTTGAGTGGTGGTTTAATACTAAGTGGTTACCCAACACTGTAGATGTGTCATCACAGAGAACAAACATCATTAAACTTATTCAGTGCACACAAGCCCCCGATGGCACATTAACAACAGTCTACAGAGAGACGCTCGCTGTTCAGTGGCCCTAAAGAGGGGAATGGAAAGCATTCCCATTGACTCCCCCTCCCCCTCCTCCCCCCGAAGCCCATTAATGATAATCATTATTTTTCCCTGTGTTCGTTATGATCCACACTCCTCCATTAACGCGGACTAACATCCTCTCCAGCGCATGGAGACGCGCGCGTTCTCCGCCGCCTTCAAGTGCCTCTTTAGCGCGCTACCTCCAGACTCGCAGTGGGAAGGAAGACGTGGTAGGTGACAAATGAACGCTGGCTTTGGATATCGCTCCCATCTCTGTTGTCATTATCTCTTTTCATGCCGCCTCAAAAGCCACTTTGGCTCTTCGCTTCGGATCCCGTCGCGTCACGTGGCTCGGAAACGATGGCGTGGAGCACGGTTCTGAAACACAGCAAGGCGGTTATTGCGCTCCCCCTCTGTGGTTCCCTTTCTCTTCTAATGAAGGTAGATTATTTAGATGGAGGTTTGCTCTGCGGGCGCTAAGTGCATCTCACACTGAGTTTTACTTCTTCTTTGATATCGATCAGCATTTCTGTTGTGTTTTCCCCCAGCTCCTAATGCTTTATTTAACATATTCGGAAATTTCCAAGATAACGCTGACGTTCTTACGAATATTTTTAATAAATCCCATGAATGGATCTCTGCGTGCCACGCTTTTATTACGACCGTTGATTATTCCTTATCTGCCCGCTGTTGTGTGGTTTTGGCAGCGTGAGGGCGTCACTGTCGTTTCTGGAGCATGTTCAAACTCCTCTATTGTGAATCGTAAACCTCACCCTTAGCTATAATTGGCAAAACACATCTGAGTGTCATGGAGTATGCAAAAAAAAAAATGACGGAAGAGAATTAAGGCCAACATTTAAACAATTGTGATGAAATGGATTTTGAATTTAGAAATATTTGTCGAGTTTAAAGTCAGAGCTCAAATATTGTGCCTCTGATCCTCTCCTGTCATAAAACCATTTTAAAACGTGTAAAGCAACGCCTCCCTTGCACAGGCATCTCCTACTTTCTCCTACTTTGAAGGTTGAGACTGTTTGTCATCTGCATGTTCTTCTGCCTGATGCCAAGTCTTTGCCAGGCAGAAGCAGCTTTAGGAGAGGCCAGGTGAAGGCCGTAAATACAGGATGCCAATCTCCTCTTACCGCATCAGTGCCTTCTAGTTGACCATGAAACCCAATCTGGGCGCTGATGAAGCGCCTGTCAATGCCAGAGGCCCGACAAAGACGCGTCTCTGCCTCTTTATAAATCACTCCACCCCTTTTGCTGCTATGGAGTGAACCTGGGGCTTTTTACCTCTGGGTGAACCTCCCCAGCAAAAAAGCAATTTGTCATTGGCTCATCTGCATTCAAGCCGGATCAAGCGCGATGTGGTAGAGACTGACAACTCCATCAGCTTCTTCTCCTGGAGTCGGCAGAGTCTGCTGTGGATCTGCGGGGTCGATAGAGAGGGTAGGTCTTCTTGTTCTCAAGGCTGCTGTGGGGAAGCGCAGCATCTTAACGAAGCAGTCGGAGGTAAACGCCGCGCTCTGGTTTCTAACACGTCAACCCTGTGGCTGGACCACAGCTTTGCAGTAGCTAACTGTTCATTTACTGACAGGTCACGGCTTACACTACGAGGCCTGTCGTCTCTCAGACATCAGACTTTTCACAGTTCAAATGCACAATCAAGGAGAAAGCAGCCGAGTCCAGAACTGGACCTGTGACCGAAGAGAAGCAAAGGCGCATGGGAAAAAAGGGTGCTGGGAGTAGTCCTCATCCTTGACCTTCTGCTCAATGTGACCCTTTCTCATCCCGTTTTTCGGATGCTACATCCGACACCAGCTCCTGTAATTCATTACCGCCCCTCAGCGCGTGCTTCAGAGTGGCAGCACTGCAGTCGTGTTGTGCCTCTGATGGGACGGACACGGCCGCGTGATGTCACGGGCCTGTGGACGCTGCTGTTGAATGCTGGCACTTACACAGCCAGTCATGCTAAATATTAAAAATCTCGGCCCGAAATCTAAAATGCAACACCGGTAACAAAAGTTATTTTTATACACGACCACTTCATGAGACATGCTCATGCAGACGCGCAGCATTTCATCTGTTGTGGGGCAATTTTGTTCTTCACTGAAAATTACAGCGAACAAGCTTCAACACTCCAAAGCTGCAGCCCTGTGGCACCTGGGAGCGGTGGACTACTAATGGCCCTTCTCAGCCAAATGGGCCTAAAAGTAAAACTCTCAAGGGAGTAAATTAAAAAAAACTCTTTTGTGCATTTCTGTTTGTGTGTCATCTGCATGCAGAGCTGTGAAAATCATGGAAATTAGTTTCGCTGGAACTTTAATGCGGTAAAAGTAATTTCTGTGAAACTCTGAGGTTTGAAATAGATGTTGGGAGTGAGATAAAACTGTGAAGTACAGAGAGAACTTTTCCACAGGAGCACACACATGTGCTTTCGTATCAGTTGACTGCTTTGGTCTCATCTGATCAATACATAGCTAATAAACATGTTTGTTAAGATGCCCCCCGTATACGTTTTCCACATAGCGACAACAAGATGAAGTGTTAATGCTAATGTGCCAGAAAATGATTGTTCCACATTTAGTAATTAACACCATAATTAGCAGCCTGCGTTTAAAAGCTCTGCCAATCATTTCCCCCGTTTCACCGCAATCAGCGTGTGGGATTTAGCAAAATGAATTAATAATAGTGTATAAGGACGGATGTGGTCACTGTGATCAAGAGGATGACACGTTCGTCCCCATCTCCACAGGCAAATATTTTTAGTTTGTTTAGAAAAATCAAAGACGTGGAAGAGAAGGACTTTACAAGCAGAAGCTGGAGGTTTTAATTTCATTTTCTGCCACGTGTGTAGTTGCTCCTAATGGTGGCACAATGAGCCGTTCCTCACGGGGGCTTTCTGTGCCAGAGGGGCGAACCCACAGCGAGTGTCAGCCGACACGTCGCAGGTTGGCGAGCTGTTACAGGCACTTCATTATGTTTGACGATAACATGTCGTTCTGCATTAGAACCTGAGGTCAGAGCGGAAAACCAGCAGGGCCCCGAACGAAACAGAACTCACACACAAGAAATTCCATTACAGAAAGGTGTATAAATCAATTCAGCGTAAGACAACAAGCCCATTACGTAACAGCACACTGTGCAGTGGCGATATGCTCCGAAATGGATTGTGACTGTCATAAACAAAAACCTCCAGAGGAAACATGACATCCATCACAGCCCGGCCGCGCAGGCTAAGATGCAAAATTTGGAACATCTCTACGTTCCCGTTGCAGGAACGAGACGAAAAAAAGGGAAAAGATTCCCCAAAGAGGAACTTGTAAAGGCCGCTGCCGGTGCCGCGATGAGAAGAGAACAAGGAGCCATTAGAGGCGTTGGAAAAAGAGAATCATGTCTGTTTCAGAAGAGGGACAGGACTCCCAGGAACTGTGACACAAACACTACTCGGGAAATCGCTGTCGCAGTGGGGCTCGGCTCACACGGCGCCAGGAGAAAGCGGTTGTGACTGGAGGACGGCTCCTGAATGAAAACACAATCACCAGCACGGAGCCAGTAAATATCCCACATATCCAGCCTCAGTGACTGAACCAACGCGCTGCTGTGATGCTAATACGCACAGAAGCAGCTGATGTTTCTGCACCGTCTGTGTTTTACTTACAGAGCAACTAAACGGCTCAAACTGGGCTGGATGTGCGCGACCAGCAGTATGTGCTGCTTGTTTTTTTGTAACCTCTCTGTGCTGCCTGGTACCTCCGTTACGGGGCTTCTGGGGCAGCAGCGGTGCCTTTATGGAAGCTTAAAGGAGGTTTATAGCGTCGACATGAGGAGCCATCCTGGGCCCCTTTTCCTTTTCACTAATGTTTTTGGGAGCCCCCAGACATAGCTAGTTTACCTTGAAGGTTCAGCCCAGTGGAAACTCTGGAGAGGCCTGTTTGATTCTGACTTGGTCCAAAGCTTTGGTTCTGGTCCCTCGTGGTTGAGCTGCTGCAGATTTAAGCTGCTGGGCGACCTCTGTGATGCACTGAGCATCTATGAAGCTGTAGTGTGTGTTCTGTAAGGTCTTCAGCCTTCCAGTGTCGTTTGATGACGTCTTTGTGATTTGGTGCTGAGTTAAACTGAACTAATTCTGCTGTATTGTGGCTTTAATGTGTGTTTTCTGTCCTTGTTCATCCTTTTTAATCTTGTTTTTAGTTGTTTAGTTTTATGAAACCAAATCCAAGCATAACGATGCCATTCAGACTCTGAAAACATCACTTTTATGTGTTTTTCGCTTTGCAAAGCACATTCATGAGAATATCACCTCACTTATACTGCACCACGTCCGCCTCTGCACTGCTATGCACAGATGGTGCGAGTCTATCACACTGAACTCCCTAAATTTATGATGATAACCACACAGTGGCCAATAGCATGACTATATGAAGTATTTTGAGCAACTGTGTCATCGCCTCTGACTGGTCATTTGGTTGTCTTTAGCTAATGCAGCACCTTAAATGTTGATCAAATTAAAAAGCAGCATTTCAAAGGTCTGGACCTACGTTATGGTAAAGTGCTGCTGCTATAGTTACTACAACTGCGTTAACGAGAACTAATTTTATGCTCTTGTGAAGCTTGTTATGACAGATATGAAAATGCTCCAAGTTGTAATGTAGATATAATCATGAAACAGTCTCCACAGGATAAAACGTCCATTTAAAAGATGCCCATGCAGTGAATGAAGCCTGCACGTGGCCATTACTTATTAAAACAGCTTCAACGTACACGCGTGGATGTGCTAACATCGCTGTTACATACAGAACCACGTGCGTTTCCACGAACAACATGCATCATCCCGGTTTATTGGAGCTCAACACAAATTAAACTTGCTATGTTTAGCATCTTGTGTTTTATGTCTCACAGAAGGATGTTGCCACATTCTCGCTCCTGCTGCATCTTTGTGTTTGTGTTTCTTTGAAGAGCAAGAGCTGAGCAGCCAGGATGTTAAGACAGAATACGTTAAAGTTGAGCAGCACCCAAGCACAACAAGAAACGATCCTTCTGAGCCAACACTGACACTGCTAATTCTCCACGAATACCTTAAGATACCTATGACTGGATTTCATTTAATAATAGCACTTTTACTACATATTTTATGTCATGGCCGTTGCATCAAGGAGACACAAAACTACTACGAAAACCTCAAAATCATCAGTGCAGTTGGTGCAGGGCCGTGTATACACGTCGTCTCCTAATCCCTCCATGCATCCAATAATTACCCTCGTGAACAGTTGTTTCTGTTGTAATGACGTCGTTGCGTTCCACCACCGGACTCAAATGGCCGTCGTACACTTGACGCATGGACCTTATCCTGTGTCACAGTCTGAGCTGCATCACGTTACTGCTAATGCAAATGAACCTCCTCTGCTGCACCTCCTTCACATTAAAAGCATTGAAGGGAGTTTCATTGTGAAGCACCCGGCAGAGTTGTTTTCAGTTCCTCACAGCAGTTTTCCAGATGTGGCAACACCTGTATTTACTGATGGAAGGAGCTGAGTCGTTTTCATTATATTCCTCCTTTTCTTTAAGTGCGCCCAGTTGTGATGTGAATGCTTATGTCACCACTGACTCATGCATTCAAGTAACACGTTGAATAACCCATGAGTGTTTTCTTCTGTTGTCCACGGGTCCAATTTATGCAGCAGCAACCTCTTAGAATTAGACTTTTAGTGAAAGCTGAGGCAGAGCACACAGACAGCTGCTCTTCATTCAAAGCCTGCTGCATGCTTGGCGACTTCTCACTTAGCGCGTCTGCGAGCATCCTGTCTCACCTCATCGTCTTTCTGTTCTCACCTGATCCATTTTTTCCCACCTCGTCTTGCTTTACTCCTCTCCCGCTCGTCTCACCTCCCATATTCTCGGTCTAACCTTTCTCCTCGTCTCCTCCCCCCCGACCCGGGGAGTGAATCGGCAGCGTCTGAGTCTCATTTCGTTTGCCTCCCCACCCATGTGACATTCTGACACCCGGCATCCACGGAGAGGCAAGTGAGGAACTGATGAAAGTCACACCTCTCTCTTCTCGCCAGTAACTTAACATCTGGACTCATGAATCACTGAATTATTGCGTGCGGTTATATATGTGACTTCCTCTGAGTTTGCATCCAAGCGCACTGAAGCAAGGGGTTCGGTCTGATTCTGTCTCACTTTCTTATTAATCATTTGGACATATTTATAATCAGAGGTATTGTGGGGGCTTGGGCTCGACTATTCTTGTAGTAGACATCGCGCACGGCTGAATGATGAGAGCAACAAACCTGGCGCTGACTGGCAATGTCGGATAAATTCCCCAAAAAGACCCAGTGAATGCAAATACAGAAGTACTTTTCTTGACTTCTGGCACCGCTGCCTCTGTCTGACAGCGCATGAAACAATGAAAAGAAAATAGTCGAGTTCAGTTATGAATCGAGGCCGACCTCCCGGTGTCATTCACATCACACAGTAAATGAAAGACAGTAAGCACAGTGACAGTGGGGTACGAGTGAAAAACCACGTGGCCTGACACCAAGTGACTCATTGCTGTAACGCTGTAGTGGAGAGGGTGAGACTAGACAATAAGCCATGAATGTTAATCACAGGAATCTAATTTCTTTGTGCTGTGCTGACACTGACTGGAGTCTGGCCTGACTGAAAATCTGAACTAAAAGCTCATGGTGGTAAAGTTGAAGAAACGCGATGTGAGCGGCGAGAAGCAAAGACTCGTGGTCTTCAACCTACTTTGGTTTGCTGCTGCTGTTCTGAACTACAAAGACAAAACACCCTTAAATAACCTGAAACACTTCATAAAGTCTAATACAGCTTCGTATTAATGTAAGTTTATCATCTATATTTTCTCCTGCTGTTTTTTTAATAATTTCTGTCACTGCCACAAGACGTTTCTGTACAGTAAATCATTTCATCTGCTAGAAAAGATGATTGATCCTTTTCTGTGCACACATTGATTTTTATGAATGTACATTTTCTGAATCAATGTACCATAATAATAATGTCCAACACTCCATTGTTATATATCAATAAACTCATAATATGTTATCGCCTGCAGCCGTTATCATTAATGACACCAGAAAGCCAGAGGAATCGGACCTTCTGAAGCATGACTGTTGTCCTTGAATACTAATGCCCATTTTCCTGCATGCGCAAGCCAGCGAGGGTGAAATCAGTAAGTTGCTCACTCCTCAGAGGATCTCTTTAGGGCACAATATGTCTTAGTCCTGTCAGCCGGTGACCTTTGTGTATCCCTCGCTGATTTCTGAGGCTGTAGAGCTGTGCTGTGTGTCACACTCTGCTGGAAAAGGGCAATAGTCTCCATGCTAAGGAGACGCCAGTGACAGCAGCAACCACCTCGAGATGAGTGGTGTGTTTTTACGGCATGTGAGGGGCCTGCAGGCTCACAGTCATCACGTCCTTTTTTTTTTTTCGACGCCGCTCTAATTTAACCCTGCAGCCTGACAAACGCCAGGGACACTGCAGGTTAACCTCTGGCACCGTCTGCGCCGCACGTCCGACGCCGCGGCTGCACGTCTCTGACCGGTTTATTAAGGCGCATTAATCTCTCAGCCGAGGTCAAACATCACGGTCCTGACCTTGGTCAACCGGCTTCATCAGTCACAATGTGATGAAGTCAGAGGTGATGTCACAGAGACCTTGTTAGTCGATCTACATATCAATCACTGCAGCTACAAGGCTGCAGCGACCCCTGACAGCTGGCGCCATGGATCACAGTCACACAGGTTTGAGCTGAGCATGGAAAACAAACACGATTGTCAAACAGCTTTGTTGTGTTAAAGTCACTGTTGTCACATTGTATGAAAGTGCTGAGACTCGTGTTGGGATGCTTTCACACAACTGTCACACAAATACAGTATGAAGACGTTGGAATGATTTTTCAGCTGGAGCCTCCAAAACAATGATCAGGCCCTAAACTTGTCAGGACCCAGAGAAGTTGTGCTTCCTTACCCAGCTCTGTGAAATCAATAGTTTCATGGCCATTGGAGTGTAACTTTCCTCCTCTGCCTGCTCTTTCTTCTTTGTGGGATTGAGATCGCTATTCTATGAATCGGTGCACTCTCCTGTGACTTTGCCTGACATTCATAGCGGGTTTTCTTTCTTCTCCTTCTTTTTCTCTGGAAGCTGTTTTGTGCTTTTCCCATCTGGCTTCATTTCATCATTCGTTTAGCCGGGACTGGCGGATATCCACTGAAGCAGAGGTTTGTCACACGGGTCCTTCGTTCTGTAGCCGCCGTGTCCTCGGGCATTTATAGCCAATGTAGAGATTCTGCGAGGTTCCTGTGTGTGGATATCTGTACATCTTCCACATTTACATATTAGGCAGCAAGTGAACATGTTGTCCTCCAAGCTGATAAGGACTTGAGTTTGACAAGGACCAAATTGAGCTGTTTCCAGTGTGGTATTCCCTGTTGGCTGTGGCCTCTTCCAGCAGGATAATACTCCCCGATTCAGCAGCAGTTTGAGGAGTTTCCTCAGATCTCAGTTCCATCCAGCATCTGCGGATCTGCTGGAAAAGCAAGCACAGATCTGCATCAACGCGTGCATCCCGCTGTGTGGAACATCACTTAGTGCCAGTGGCAGCAGGACAACTGGGGTCTAAACGGGAAGAGTCAACCTTCTGGTTTTTTAGCGGCATAACAGCTGGATTTCACCGAGCAGGGACTCTGTGGAAGTCAAGATAAGGAGGACACATTACAGAACACCTGGTTTTCTAAAGACAACACAGACAACACCAAAGAAAAACCATTATGATATCTCACGGTGTATTCAGTCCCTCTGATGAATGCAGCTATTGATTTACGTCATGTTTGTGAACTTCGTTGACCTTTTTAAAGAGATCTCAATTATGTGCAAACGTTTCTTGTCTGATTGCTTGTCTAACATTTGCAGACTTATTATTTAAAAGCACCACAGAGCGTTGGGATCCCTGTTCTGCCACGCCCCCTCGGTTCCAGCCACTCCCATTTAGCGGCGACACATTTCCTGGTTTCCACCTGTGCCTATAAATACTGTCCTCCTGCCAGACCGTGTGCTGTCACTCCCACACGTCCTGCTGCACCAAGAAACCAAACCTGAGGTAAGCGTTCATGACTCTCCTCAAGCCGTCCCCTGACCAAGGTCCCAGTTAGAGACCGTTCCATCTCGTTTCTAACAGAGATAACAGAGTCAAGAATAGTAAAAGAAGTCGCGAGGTTCAATGTTCTCACCAACCCAGACGTGCGTGTGGCACCACTGCTCTGCTGGTGAGCTTCATTGTTCCTAGCTGTAAATAACGCAGCACACAAAACCATGAACTGCAATAAAATCGCCAGATGAACGGCTGCAGGAACCATTAGTTTGCATCCACACATTTACTGGCCTCTAAATAACCAATAATGGTAGCCGTTAGCGCTTTTATTGTGAACTATTATGCAAATAATATATATGCTAATCACTGGCATAAACAAATGAGTGTTTTTCCAATCAGTTCTAGAATAGTGTAGTGTTGCTCACACGTAGGCTTGAATATGTTTCCTCTCTCTCCGTCAGCTCGTGACCTACTAGGACGAGCTTTGTGGCGCAGCAGTACGACGCCGCGTCTCTCCGTCCTCCTGCGTCTCACAGCGGCAGGCTCCCAAGGGCAGCTGTGATCTGAGGACAGCTGCAGCCCACTGTATGTAAGAGGGTATCTCTCACTGCGAGTCGGAGGCTCTCCCATTCCAGCAGGGGACAGAATGTATGTATGGCTGATAAGTACGTACTTGTGGAAGCCGCAGCTGGTGTCTGCAGTGCTGTTCTGTCAAATTCAATTGAACCGTTGGAAGCCTCCTTGGAGAGAAGCGGTTGATGTTCAGCTGTGAGTTCGTCTACATTTTGAATAATGTTTTCTGAAAAAATGTTTGCACAACATGTACAAATTTTTCTAATGATTAGTTAAAAGTGTGAAATCTCCTCCGAGCAACTAAACATTAATTTCAGTCTCTCCCACTCGTGAGCACTAACGCAGTAACGATTCTTGTCGTAATGGAGGATGTTATAAGGCTGGATTATGAAGCGATTTGTTTGACACCGAGCCGCAGTGAAAATGTATCACCCCTCATCACTCATTAGCGGTGACAGATCATTGTTGCAGCGGCGCACAAACGTGTCCCTCGGTGCTGCGGGATGAAAGATGAGACTTTGACTTTGAACTTGAACTGCACTTGCCCCTTTTTTTCCTGGTCTCTCAGATCCTCGGTTCGAGAAAACCGCTAAACTGCACAACCCCGAGTTTAATTTGATGGATCTGAAGTGTTTGAGCTAGTCTGGGGGCGCGTGCGACCTTGTCCACGGCGAGGAGAATATTGATTTGAATCAAATTATTTTCTCCATGTGTGTTTATGACATGTTGAACTGCATGTGAAGTGTAAAACTCGCCTCTCGCTCGCTCTGCTGTCACACGTGGAGATGGTTCAGGTGCAAGAGTCGGCCTGGGACCAAGCATTTTGTCTTGGAGGATGAACACACGCATCATGTTGGTTTGATGGAGTAGATTTTCCTTGTGCTCGTCTTTGTAAGATGACAACATGTGAAATGGTTTACTTAGATTTTTATTCTCCCACTTCACGTCTGCACAGCCGTCCTCTTTAGCTTTGCTTGTCTGTAGTTTCAGTTTTCACTTACAGCAGCTGGAAAATGGTTTCATCAGAGCTCTAACACAAAAGATTTGTGAAAAATCAACAATAGCTTGACAGGCACTGAAAGGGGAAACTGTTGCACATGACCCTTCGATCACATAAGCGTTCAAATTTCAAAACATGCCGTTTCTTGCTGAAGCAGCAGGTCTGCAACGCTACAAATGCCCAACTGGCAGATACAGACGCACAGTGATTGTCAGGGGCTCTATGAATTATGCAGAAAGTCTCTTTTGCCTTCAAAGTAGCTGGTTCTACTGGATCCTTTCCTCTGGTTTGGAGTCCAGCATCTGTGCGTGTCTTGTTTTGCAAATGTCACCCCCTGTATGTTTTTACTAAGGTGAGAACTAATCTTAGAGTCCAGCAACAAATACCAGTGACCTTCCCTCCTCCCGTGAAATGAATGTCAAGGTGTTTTAATCATTCCTGCGCATAGATGAAATGTCAATTGCTAGACACAGAGTGGTCAGAGGGAGACCAGGGATGATAGGGCCCTCTGAAGAAACCTGACGATCAGTCCGACTCCCCACCAGCCTCGCGGTGAGGTTTTCTTTTTATCGCCTCACACACATTGACGTAAGCGGTGGAACGGAGAACGGGCGATTGGATGCTTCCGGAGATTGTCAGGTCACTGAAAGGTCACACTTTTTATCTGCATAAGAACCGTAAAAGGAATAAATGATGTCTGTGAATAGCTCTATCGATTCACAGGTCCTTGAAACTTGACCCTTGTTTTTCCCTGTCATTTTGTAAACGATAAATCATATCCTTTCTCCGTGTGCACAGCCCCCGAAGGGAAAGAGTGTTTAATAATATATGGAGGAGGTAAAAGTCCCCCTTCTGCATTCTGGCAGAAAAATAAAACAAAAACCCCAAAAATGACAGCAGCAGTAATAACAACACAAACTCTGCGTTAGCGCTAAACATCCAGAGATGATATTTTTTCTTATCCACGCGTTGACCAGCGCGTCCGAGTGAAAACTACTGAGCAGGTCCACGTGTTCAGGACCCTTTAGTGACACTCGCCTAGAACTTTACTTAACGACAGACATCTTGAACCTGTTCATGACTTTCAGGCGGTGACTGCAGTGTTATCAGCAGTCGTTGGCCGGTGCATCACAACCAAGGCGTGTGTTGTCCTCCTCCCGGCCCAAAGATCGATCCTCCACCCAATAAACGCAGCTACTTTCTCAACCTCAGTAAACTAACTTAGTTTGACAGAGTAATATTGAGAAAGAATTGTCCAAACTGGCCGCTAATGTTTCACCGCTGCGGGACAGAAAAGCCTCTTCTTAAGTTGCTCACCGCTGCCATTAAGTGCTGTGTAGATTACCATCTTAGCATGTAATTGTTTAACCAAGATTGATGTCTGAATTTATCTGGCAGTGGCACAAAACACTCTCCCGAATGGAGTCTCACTCGCCTCCGTCTGAGACTATTTTTATTTTTTTCCCCTTCCTTCGTTTAAAAAAGATGAAAAACAAAGCTCAAGCACAGCATCTGGATCCAGAGACACGCTGGCAGGTTCTGCAAGGTGGTTAAGTGGCGACTTTAATGAAGATGCATCGCGCCTGTTGCAGACTTATCTCCTATCGTATGGCCCAGCAGATGCTAATGTAGTGTACAACCTCCGCAGAGGAAGCCGGTGCTGCATCGAGCTCGTGCTCTGCGGAGCCAGGCAGCAGGTCTGGTGGCATCCCTTCGTGTCCTCGCTGGCAATGCCACAGATTTATGACCAAGTCAGAATGAATCTACAAAAACACAGAGTTTTCAAAGAGCTCCAAGTTTCTGATGGACAGGCATGAAGCCAGTGCTGCAGCTCATGAAATGTGTTTTAATCTGTAATTTGTAGCATATTTAGTTCAACAATATGTTCAATGAATGTTTTCACTCACACAAATCGTGACCTTGCACCATTTTCATTGCATTTATGTAACGTGTTATTGAGAGGTGATAAACAGCCGCCGGTCGTGACGGCTGTCTGTACAGTGGTAAACGTTACTCGTGGTGTGTTTTTCCTCCTCGGCCCCACAGGTCAGCGTGTTAGTGCTGTATCAGAGAAACAAGCTGCTTCAGTCCTTGTAGACGTGTGTTCAGCTCGTTTCTGAGTCAGTCAGCAGTTCACAGATATGTTCCAACAAGTCCGGCGGAGCTCCGAGCTCCTCGACAGTCTGATTGTATCCCACGCTTGATTTCAATACTAATTCGAGCTTCACACCCAACATCATTTCGCAGTAATACAAAGGTAAAGCAGTAGCAATCTCAAAGGGATCCTTCAGTCCTCACTTCCATATGCTCTGCTTTGAGCCAATTTATATTTAGTGTTCTGTTTAACCTCTGTGTTATCTGGAATTCACAGGCATGAAGGACAGAGGATGAAACGAAACGTTTATTGAGTTGTAAATATTGTAAATGGAATCATGATGTGGCGCCCCCTCCTTACGAGGCGTTTCCAATTATGGAAGGGTAATAAGACTCCTTTGTCAGGTCAAACCCGGCATGTCTAGCTGTATGATTGCTAAACTAAAAGACTGGCACAAGTGCTGTGCTCATGAAAACGCCAGCAGTCGCTGTCTGTTGTCCTGAACACGCAAAGTCACTGGCGTTGAGAGAATCCGCTTGTTGCGGTCTAAACAGGTTGTTAAGTGTTTATTAGGAATCTCGTTGCTGCGTCCTCGTTCGCCTCTCTGGTCGTTAGGGTTTGATCCCGCCTCTGTTAAATATGGTTCGTATTTACGGCGAGGCTGCGCTTTGCACACACTTGAGCAGCTTCACGGTTTGGCAGCAGAATACAAATGTGAATATTAGAGATCAAACGCTGACATGCAACTAATTACTGATGGACATGCGAGGTGGGGATGCTTACGGGCTGACTGACTGCTCAGCAGGCGCGTGTGGGTCTGTGGAGGTTTTGAGTAGGAATACGCAACTGAAGCCGAAATGAAAAGCACGCGAACGAGTTGGATTCCAGTGTTCGGTAATAAACACTGTGTGTTTTCACCCTTGAAATGAAATATTCGATGTAAACAAATGAATCTGAGACATTAGCAGTTTCTCAGTTTGCCAATGGAGCTTGAGCTGGTTAGTCCCATAAATTTTAATGAGGAAAGAAATAGGTCCCATATCTTAGACTCACAACCATCATCCTCTACAATTCAGAATCAGTTCACCAATTTAAATATGACATATTCCTGTACATTAACTGTGTGTGTCGCTGTCTCAGGGTTTAATTTCTCATCCTGGTCAAGCACAAAAGACCGAGCACTCGCACGGTACAGCAGGGATTTAATCAACACCTCTCTCTTCACATGCCCGGGGTTATAATTTAAAGGGTAATTCTACTTTAGTACAGTGTAGGTCCAGGCGAACTGTGGTTTTGTGTTTGTGTCTCTAATCATGTGACTCACAAAGAACAATTAACTGAACCTGAGTGTGAAATAAATCAAGACTAATTTCATGCAGCATCAATAGTTGCTACACATTTGCCAGGTTTCTGATGTAGGGTTTGTAGATTTGTACCAAGTCAGAGGATCCTTAAAGTCGTTGATCTAGTCAGAGCCATAAATACTTGTACGTAATCTCCGTCTGGACCAAAGTCTGGCCCGTTTCTAGAGCCACCCCCACCGCGTAGACGTTGGCCTTTGAGCATACGGTACATGACAAGCTGGTGGAAGAAGGGAATATTTGATTATCTTGTCCAACAGCTCAGCGTAGATGTAACACCCACTTCAAGGCCCGTTTCTCCCTTCAGATGCTTTGCCTCACATTTAAAGTTCTGTCTGCTCAAATTCTCAGTTAAAGTTCAGACAAGTTCAGCACAGAGCACTTAAGGGCCCGCTGACAAAAAGACTCGCTCACAAAAGATGCGCGTGTGAAATTATGGGCTATCGCTGAGGCTAATGGACGGACCTGGGGCGCAGTGACAGGCCCAGGGCGGAGGAACGGCCGCGTGTCCTCAGCGACGATGGGTCGAGTCAGGTGTGCGATGGGAACTGCTCGTGTGCCGTCACGCAGCCTGTTTGCTGAATAACACGCGTAACCGATGGAATGCAAATGTCCGTGCAGGCGTTCAGCAGTGAGTGAGTCCATACAGCTCGCTCTGACGGGAGACGTGCTTGTTTATGCATAGTAGTCATGCCCCTTTGCGGGGGACTCGGCTTGTGGCTCTTATGAAACAACCTCTTGATATGCGCACAAGTAAACAGAACGTAACTCCTTTATGCAGAATAGAAACATGTTGGTGTCAAAGCAGATGAGCTTAATGAGAGAAGCTTTATTCACAGCGTTACTGGTAATGACATGCGATTTGAATGAGATTCATCAGACGCCTGGTGGTGACTTCACTGGCCTAGTTGCAACTGAACCTCTACTACTTCCTGTGCCGTGCTGATGGCAAAGCAGCAAAGAGAATGTTGAGCGTGTTAAGTTCATTCATTTATATAACACAAAAGTCATCTCAAGGCACTTTCCTGAGAAGGTTTAAGACCTTACAGAGAAGAAACCTACTGGTTTCCAGTGCGTGAGGAGTCCAGTGGTTTATGTGGACAGACAAGTCGTATCGTTGGCTTTTTATCATGTCCCCTAATTCTGTTATATTGTCTACATTTCCCCACAGCGTGACTGTAAAACGCTGGCAGTGAGGAAATGCAAGGACTTATGGAAACATTAGTCAAAATCTGTGGAACAGTCCTTGAATCACGCACATTCTGCTCAGCATGTCAGTAGGAAGGACTAATATGAAACAGGGCAGACGTTGGCACTGTTTCCGTTCATTTCCATCGTACACAGCTTGTGGGATCAGACTTTGTTTCTGTAGGTTGTCAGGAGAACTTGAGCTTCCATCCGCTGGAGTTCGGCCGCTGGTTTGGATGGTGTGAAGAGATATTTGAAGATGCGTATAAAGTAGCGGAGGCTGATCTGAGTCTGAGTCACTGAGGGACCTGTGGGAGCGAAGGGCCTGACGCTGAAATGACGAAAGCCGGAGGTTGACTGGGTGAAGGAGGGCGACGCTGAAATGAGCCGATTTCAAAAATGACCCAGATCGTGATTGAAGCAAACCTCTGCCTGTGACTGAGCACTGCTGGACATGTATTTGGAGCCATAGCCAGTTCTGAAGGCGAATGGTTTGACATTTAATTACCTTAATTGTTCATGTGAAGCTTTACCCAGCGCATCTTTAAATATTCACCGAGGCCTGTGAAACGGTGGTTGTAGTTGTACATCACATTGTGGGATATTTCAGAAGCAGACTGATGCTCTTCAAGTCCTGTGCGTCACGGTTTACTCACTACAGTTATTTTTACAGGAATGGTTTGTCCTCTCACCGACTGTAAATATGCTTTTATCAGTCGAGGAGCCCCCCTAGGCGTTCACAACGCGAACTCACCCACAGCGAACGGTCCGAGACGTTATTAGATCGTCAGCGGAGACTCCGACTGTCTATTTCTGCCAGGGAAAAGCAGACACGTTAACTCTCGCTGCCTCCAAGTGCGAGGGGGTCAGGAGACGCTGAGCTTTACTTAGCGGAAGATGTATGAGCGCGGCTCAGCAGACAGAAGCCTGAGGGAAAGAAATGTAAAGTGGGAGGAAAATCATTAGCTTTGTTTGCATGTTCCCTCTCAATTACGCGTCTTCCAAGTCTGTGAAAAAAGGAGAAGACCTGCAGCTTCGATATCAATCCATCACTGCTGCGTCACAGAAGCTTCCAGAAACGCTTCTCCAGCTGCAGCGGCTCGAGTTACATTACTTCAGCCGCTGCCTAGTCCCAGTCACAAAGCCACATTTCACGGAGAGAGGGGGATGCGGGCGCCTCCGCACTGGGACAAAACTATTGCTCATTCCACCTCTCAATATTTATCATGGTACAATTTCCCACCGCCGCTTCGCTCTCGAGGGCATGATTTATGACACGCTCACCCTCGGCCTCATCAGAACAGCGACGCGTTCATCACGGCAACTTTTCGCGGGCATCGGTTTTGTTTAATCCAAATGCGGGAGAGGAGAAGAAGAAGAGCGAGGGTGGCAGACGGAGAGGTGGAGATAGATGGAAAGTGGGGGGGGGGACCAAGGCGAGAGAGTGAAGCGGACTGAACGGGAAGAGAGAGAAATCCACTTATCTATACATCAAAGAGGTGACACTGCCTTGCAAATTTGCTAAAGCTCATTTGTAATGTTTTCCGCTTGTCACTGGCCTTAATGCGCGCAGCTCATGGGAGTCGCAGCCTGCCACATGATCAATGGGAGGAGAGGGAAGTTACATCTCACCATTAAACGCTTTTGACTCGCAATATGCAAAGCGCGGCCTCTCTGAGTGATGTTTCTGTGCGCGTGCTGGGGGGAAGTTGTCAGATAGATTATAAATTGCACTTTTGGTTCACAAGCGATGGCGCCCTCCCCTGCGTGTGAAAGCCGCGGCTTTGTTGAGCACTCTTTCAAAAGCACCGTCGGCCTCCGACGCTGCGAAGCGGCCCGTGCAGCCGCGCGGCTGCTGGGACTCAGGCCAGCTGTAATAAGAGAGGAATCAGAGCTTGCTATCTACCCACTTTGCTTCGCACACCCCTTAATGATTTTGCAGTGATTATGAACTGTCTTCAGGGTCGAGAGGTCCCGCCTTTAAATCATGGCCTAATTGGCCAAGCTGGTCATTTATGGATTAGGAATAAAGAAATCTCTTTATACCTCCAGGAGCAAAACTGCAACTTTTATACCTATGCAGCCGTTTGTCACTGTCTCCACTCTGACTTTCTTCAGCGAGTTCAGTCTGTCTGCTCCGAACGGCGGCTAAATTAAGCCAAGTACTACGCCATTCATCACGATTATTGTAGCTATTGAATATTTCTGGGTATTCCCCTGGAAGACGCTCCATACTGGGGCATTATTACACCAGCAAGGTAATTAGGTCTATCAAAGCATAATCATCAATTATAGAAGTGTCATAATCTATTTTGGCTTCCGCTAAACACCTTGACTGTGAAAGAGAAGCTTGACGTCCCCAGGAAGTCGCAGTTGACAGGCAGCTGAATCGAATGTGTGTAAAGAACAGGCCTCAATTTGCAGGGAATCATTTGATTATCTGGGGGTCGGTTGTCAAGTCAGGACAGGGATCTCATTAAAGGTGCATTTAGACTTGGAGGTTTCCGGCGCGTGTCGCGTCAGAAGCTCAGGCCTCCTACTCCTCCTCGACTTTGTTGATAAATCTCCTGGAATAAAATGTGAAATACCTGAGGAGGGGGACGGGGGAGTCAGCCGGCAGAATCTGGCCATCATCAGTCGGTGGGAGAAAATTTGCAAACTGGCACCGCTTCTCCATTAGCGGGTGCATTAAGAACACCTGTCAGCTCTTGGGTCTAATTCTTTCATCCAAATTATATCCTGCTAGCATGAAGCCAACCTGTGAAAAGCGTGAGTGTTTTTGCGGCGGCGCTAGATTAGCAGAAGTTCAGATCGCTCTGGAACATGCGAGAATCCTTTTGTGGTTGCCTCCATTAACGGTGAGATTTATTATATATTTATAGTGAGTCACAAAATGTTCCCTTTGCTTCAGCTGCCCCACACACAACAGACCCCCGGAGGAAAGTTTAGCTGGATATTTCATCCTGTTGCAAGCATTTCACTGAATATATCCATTCAATTTCATCAAGCCTCTAAAATCCATTTACTTTGAAGGCTGTGCCTCACTATGGCAATAATAATATAAATGACCCCACCAACGAACACAGATCCTGCACCTGTATGTCAAATTCTGCCACTTAAGGAGAAGTTGGGGAATTTGCGAGCGAACCCGATTCCAGCTGAGCGCCGTTCCAAATGCGGGCAGCGGCCCCGGCTCCCCCAGGAGCGAGCTGTGCAGTACTCTGTTAAGCTGTTTATTGATCTTGGAGGAAACGTATTCCCAGTCTTGTGCTTCCTCCCTGTGCAGGCGAGCCTTTTAGAGGAACGCTTCTCCGCACAGACAGTCATTACTGATACTCATCACATATCCATCCACCCACGCGGTCGACAGCGGTTACGAGCCGGAAGGCTGCCACATGTAGACAATGAAGGACATCCAGGCGTACGCCGGACCAGTTAATTAACTGCATGTAGTCTAGGGGAGTCAAGCAAACCTGTGCAGAAACGGTCACGGAAGGCAAGGCTTGAATCCTTCCATACAAACCGGGGGAACATGCGCAGGAGCCCTTAATGAAGCCGTTTGTCAATAATCGCCTTCTTTCAGGACGTCTGAGCTCTCTGGTCATTAAATTCCTTCAGTGCTGTCTTCGATTTATAGATCTAGACTCACGGCTTGGAAAGAGCATCGCGCCGGCTACATCTGAGGCCTGCAAACAAAAGGAACAGTGGTCAGCTGATACAGAAACACACTTGTGTCTCATTGTGGTTCAGTGTTCAGGTAGTCGCGTCAGGAAGCGGCAGCCGTGACAGGTCTCCATGAAGCCAGACTCTGCACGACTTAACTGCAACGCAGATGGAAACTGACAAGCTGAAGTCAAGAACATCTCAAAAGTTCACCAGGTACCAAGTCCGCCTGGTGACATTTAGGAGAAGAAAAACATCCCCTGGCTCCGACTCACTGAGACGCAGATACGAGATACTACGTTGTGGCCGGTACGAAGGTGAAACGGTCCAATGCTCGGCCTGACTTCATATAGTGCGAGACAAGATCACTGATGCGTCGCACCCTGCCAGAGCTCGGCTCATCGTTCTAAACGTTACGAAGGTTTGTCTCGGGTCAGCGCTGATAGGCCACACGGATGACACCTACTCCGGTCAACCTGGACGTGTTCACACTCTGATGTGCTGTGGATGTCCAGACCTGAAGTGTAGTTGCTGGGTCAGCGAAAAAACACTTTTATCTACATTAATTTATAGTTTAATTAAATAGTGATGTTCATGTTGTTAAGTTGCGACCATGTTACTTTTTGTTTCACCTGTTGGTCTGTTTTTGTTTTTGCTTTATTTATTATTATTATTATTATTATTATTATTATTCTCATAGCCCAGTGATGCCTGCATCTTCAGCAGCGTCTCTGCTTTTGAAAGCAGGTTAGAAACACAGACGATTTTTCATTATTTATTTTGGCTCATGGTTAAATATTATTGGGAGATAAAATTGCATTTAAGACGCTGGCGAGATTAAACAAGTTATTATGGATTCTGGTCAAATGAAGTGATGGACAATAAATGCTGCGATGTTTAATGGACTTGGTGAATTACCTACGCTCAAGCTAAATTGGTCTGGGTAGAGCTGCACACAAGGCACGACTACACACGAGTAATCAGTCATGCAAGCGCCACACACCGAGCTGCAGCCCAGACAGATTGGACTGTTTATTCAGGTCCCAGGAGTAGGAACTGTATTTTCAGCTGTTCCAGGCTTTGGCTGAATAATTGTTGGGTTATTTCTCCGCACAAAGGCTACCACCGCCTTATCGCACCGTGTAACCATTAATTAATTGATGATAATCAGTAAAGAGAATTAGCGCAGCATTCCTTTTGACTTAATTACCTACGCTCGGGCAGCGGGGAGACACTCGCAGCCTGACGTGGGATTGTCCTAAGCTGGAGAGGTGCTGTCCAAAGGAACACGTGTGCAGCGAGGTCAGTCGCGTCGAGGGCCGCATGCAAACACTGGACCAGCGAGAAACAACCCAGGTTGTGTCGTTTTTCCCTGAATTCCTCAGTTGGAGCTTTAATGTCTGCCGTGAGTAATATGACTCCGTCGCGCTTGCCTACAGACGGCGTCGCTGATAAAATCGCCCTCTCCGTACGTACATGCCCTCTCGTCACCACGAGCCTCCTATCTGTGCTTGTGTCTCGGCGCCGTCTTCTATTAGTGTTATCACGCTCCGCTGAGCTGCACTTGTCATAGTGATACCAAACTAATCAAGACTAATGAATTCATTTAAGTGATGATAATAATGTTATTAAAATGCAAATTGTTAATTTCTTTTAATTGCTCCACATCACGTGTAATCAATCACAACAACTTCTTATCGTCGCTGCAAATCTTTTTCGCTTCTTCCCCACTTTTCCGTCACCACAACCGCGTTGGTTACGTCTGTCATGGTCTGGTTAGAGATGTGATTGTGTGCCGTCTCATTTATTCCTAATCTTCTTGTTTGTCTCTGCTCTGGTGATTGTGAATGGGCTGGTGACTGTAGAGCTGTAATTGGAAAATGCATGACTGATTTGTTAAGATGGGGCAAACATGGAGGGGAGCATTTTTATCTGATTCCAGCGTCCTGTCTCCGAGTTGGACCTTTAAACTTAAGCTATGAAGCCAGTGTATGAAAACTAAAACGAACTATGAGACATAAGTACATGTCTGGGCATGAGTCAGTCAGCAAGCAGGTAGCCTAGTGAAAAAACCTGCTCAACACACCTCCACACACGCTGTCGTCATGATAGAGCAGCTCTCCGTCACTCGGTGTGTGTTGACGATGCGCACGAACGTGGCCACAACCCCCCAAAAAATCAATCGCTGAACACCGTGTGTTGTGCATTTAATGCGGAGCCTTTATGACCTTCACAGGCCAGAATATCAATTTACCTCCAAATAATTTTCAGCACTCCATCTTTCAGCGGTTTGTTGTCAGTGCCACAGAATTTCTGTGATTTCATCTCAGGCAGATTAATTTGGGTCTCATAAGCTGAGACCTGCGTTGGTTTCAAGTCCTATATATTTTGTATTGACTGTATTTCATAACGCGGTGAAAAGCGGGAGAGTAAGAATCAATGGCAGCACTCAAATCTCATTAGAAGTGAGGACGCGAGGATCGGTGAAAATGACCACTTGTTTTTACTCGTCTGCTGCGTGTGACCGCGAGTCACAGTCCGTCAGACGGATGCTGGTTCCGAGTGGCCTCAGCAAAAGGATGTCAAAGTAATTTAAAAGGTCGTCCTTCGTGTCATGAAGCTATAATAGAATTAAACATTGATTTACATAAATCTTATGGTTCAAACACTGATTTGTTTTTCCACCAAATTATGCCTCTGGAACCACAAAACAGTCAAGTCTGTGCTACAGTCTCATTTTTAGAAGTGATGCAGCGGTTGGTGCATGATATGAACGTTTATTTAGCTGTTTTGTTAGCTGTAAAAGCTGTGAAACATCCCATTACTCTCACCTGTGAGATACCTTTTGACAGGAATTATCGCAACAACAAAGACCCAGAGTAATAAAGTAGATTTCTTCATCACTTCACTTATTTTCTGTTCTTTTTTTCCCTGGCTCAGACTCGAGCACAGCAGAGATGTGCAGTGTGAAAAAACAGAACCAGGAGATGTTGTGGCTTCTTAAAAACAAAAAGGAGATGTCTGTGTTGGACTCTGTAATTTTGTGTCTCAACCAGAGCCGACGCAGAAGGCGATGCTCTGTCTGCGTCATGATTCCTCTCGCGTCCTGTCATTGCGAAAGGTTACCGACCAGCCCGTGACTCACGGATCCATGGATCAGACGAATGGTGCTTTGGAAAGGTTGTGGCCCAGGATGCTGCCGAGTAATTTCAGCTTTGCTGCGTCAGGATTTATGGCTCACAAACGCGACTGATGCACCACTGATCTTTCCTAAATATGAGAGAAGCTGCAACAGCATCACAACAACCCAAAATAGACCAGGCCCATCAAGCTGTGTGTCTGTCTCCCGCTGTCCCTCAGGCGCACCGTGCTGGACCGGACGCCCTCGTGGGACCTCGCTGCCTCTCGCTGGCTCTCTGGATCTGGAGCTTGTCTCCCTTGTGTTCGCTGTCTTTGTCTCGCTCCCTCGTCCGTGGTTGTTTGAGAGAGTGGCGTGCTTGAGCTTGTTAGGTCTCCGTGATGAAGAGGACGCCAGGCAGCTCAGGTCCTGTGTGTTGGCAGCAGTTAATACTGCTCTGTAAATATTCTGCGTAGTCTGTTATATCACCTCCAGTGTTGTGATGCTTGATGTGAAGTGGATTTTATAATGCATATTAGAGAGAAATAAAATCTTTCAGGACTGTTACTTTCACCACCGTGTCTGGGCATGATGTGTGTTCGTCTTCTCACACTCGGCCCAGATTGGCAGCCTCTATTCATCTGTCCATCAATCAAGCTGCCATACACCATAATGGTCAAAGTGTGAAGCAACGTGGGGACAAAGACAACTGCTAATTCCTCTGATAGCTCCAGAAGGTCCCAGTTAGTGTCTCGTTGCCCATCAATCAAAACAATAATCGACCACTGAGCCACAATTACGCAGCAACCACATTAAACTGTCGTCAGTTCTGACTGATTGAATGTCTCTTGCTTTGGACAAACACTGATGGATGTGACGGCTGTGATTAAAAAAAAATAAAAGGCTGTACATCAATGAACAAGGATCCCAGTGTCTCATTTGGACTGGTTTGACTGGTGATGAGCCATTTTGGCGAGTAAGCACTTAGTAAAATCCCAAAGTCTGTAAAGCTGTTGTTAATCATTCTGCTTCTGATTTTGTTCAGTCAGTCACAGCATCCACAACAAGTGTCACCTTAAATCCTTCTTCGCTTGGAACTGCGTGGTGTAAGTAGCATCCTTTTGATGACATAAATGTTCAAACCCACTCCGAAGGTGTTCAACAAACTCTGTGACCCAGCAGCTGGTGAAGACTGAACTGATTCCAACCACTTTATGTACTGACAGATGGTTAATTAATGATACATCCTAATTTATCATCATTTAGTTTTTGTATTAAAAAATCTGCAAGACTCAAGAAAGTTGAAATGATTTAACACGTGCGGCGTCACAGACGCTTCTTCCAGACTCTGTATTGACACCTTGCGCTCGCTGAGTGAAATGATTTCACTGGATAATAAGTCACGTGGAGCATGATTCCACTTTTCCCCTGGAGGCACATGTTCATCAGCAGAGCTGCTGGGTGGTGATAAGGCGGCGGAGAGATATGGGCGTGTTACGGCGCCGGCGAGGCTGTTCGCTGCCGTGACGCTGAGAGGTGAGAGGGTCAGCCGAGCGTTGTCAGCGGTGTCACGGCTAAAGCTGGGAGACGGGTGATGTCATGGCATTTTGCAAGTATCCGCTAACAAATCTACATTTTGGAGAAACTAGGAATTTTGTCTTGATGCAAAGATTTGTGATCGTTGTTGGTCCGGACTCAACAGAATCCATGTTGTGTTGTTTATGTTGGCTATGCTATACCTCAGAGGAGAGAAGTTATTGATGCAGTTTTGCTCAAAATAAATTTTGAAAGCTACGAGAGGTTTTTGATGAGTAATGGTGAGGGCTCTGACTGAGGAGGGCGTCGAATGACTGGACCTCTGGATTATTACACCTGCACTAGAGGAAGAGTCATTAGGATTCAACATGAACGTCTGGTCAAAATGCCACAGCCATCCATCTAATAGTCGCTCAGATATTTCAGTCTGGGCAGAAGTGATGAACTCACAGAGCCACGTACCTACCTGACTTCTTTCCTGCCTTGTTGATCGCACCACGATGCTTCGCATTTATATTTAAATCTCAATCCCAGCTTGTGAACCTCTGGTCCACATCATAATTACAGTCAATTACAATCATCCAGCACAGTTCAAAGCTGCTACGTGAGGTGAGTCAAAGTTAAAGTTGAAATCTGATATATTTTATACAGGGAGTTGATACAACTTTACTTTGGCATCACTTTTGATTTCACCCTCATTTATTTAAGTTTTTGCTTGTGTCGCTTGGACTGCGTCTTCACACATCTCAAAAAAATGAGCCTGGTGAGTAAATTTCACAACCAGCAGCAACGACAGGGGGGAAAATACGAAATTACTAAGTTTGTAAAAATGAAATGTTCTCTGTAAGAACACCCCAAGGGTTATCGTGACTTTTATATAAACCTAGAAATACCCTGACGTGTGCTGACTAAGAAAGTTTCCTCTAAGTATTACACCAGAATGAAACAAGCAAAAACCAGAATGATTTCTGAATTACACCCCAGTTACGGTCGGCATAGCAACGTTAAAACGCAGCACCATGTGCTCTTTAAAGGAATTTTCAACACAGCCTTGATGCATCCTTGATCAAATTTAACATTCAAAGAACTGGAGTCAACTGAAAGTTAAAATCCCAAATCCTGGGTAAAAATACTGTTTACTCACAAATGCACCAACACTCATTTGTCATGAAAAGAGATGATGTCCTGCAGTTACAATCCTGTTTGTAATATTCTGACGAGATAATATGCAGATTTGTGGTTGATTAAAGTCCCATGCAGTGTCCAATAACGCGGCCTAAAAACCGCCACCGGTGCAATCGAAGGGTGGGCGATAAAAGCTAAACCTTTCTGTGCTCGCAACGTAATTACAGCCACTCGCACATTCCTGTCTGTCATTTAAAAATGAGTGTCTGGGAGCAGGATAATGGGAATAATCCCGCTGCCCATTTTCAAATTAAATTTCAGTGTTCGTGGTGAGAGGAGAGTGTGTGCTCATGTCTTCCAAGCAAATCCTCCGTTTGAATAACTTCCCTCAAGGCTTGATGGATGTGATACAGATATTAGATTTCCATCACTTCAAACTCTAAAGTTGGTGCCACTGGGTGACTAAATAATTGAAGGCTTCTCCCATAACATAAAAAAAAACCGCAATATATCTGTTTGAGGAAAAACGTTGCTTCCTCAAATTTATCAGTCAATATTTCAAAAGGGAAGATGAGTCTATCACAAGCAGCAAAAGTGTTCTGCGAGCGAAGACTCACTTCCAGACGTCAGATATTCAAACTGCTGTTTTCATCTTGTTTAGGCTGAAGATGAGCTCACGCGAGAGAACAATGCGAACATGAGACACGTCACTAAGTGAAATACATTTCTTTAACAGCACAGATGAGGCCGTTTAAAAAGCTGATCTGTCGCTTCATCGCGTTATTAAGCTGTGAACAAATACCAGACTCATTCCTTAAACAGTTTCCTTTGCATTCATTATAATGAGTCGGTGTTTGTCCTGCTCAACCTCTAAAAGACCAGTGTAACCAGCAAAACTCCGTCTTTGTCTCCCTGTTGTGGACTATATCACATGTCCTGCATTGGTTTTTGGTGGAGGGGTGTTTCCTGACACCTTGGGAAATTTAGAAGGTGCATTTGACATGTCAATTATGTTTACTGCGTTATAAATGTGTTTGTCTCTGAATGTCACCCATGAACGCTGGTTTAGGGCACAATTAGCCACGTAATTAGTCATTTCAGTTCTTCGTTATTAATTTAGGAGGTGGATGAAGCATCTCCGCAGAGATTAGTGTGGATATGATCTTCCCTTCAAAATCAGACTTATTAGACCAGCTCACTCTCCCTCGCTGCTTCCTTTGCCCATCTGTCTGCTATAGACTCATTATCAGAGCTGGTATTAATTACACGTTTGAGTTCATGACCAGACTTTCGCAGCGCTGCCGGTGCAGGTGACTGCATCTGTCAGTTTAATCCACTTTTGCCAACTTGCGTAGCACTCGTGATTTGTTCAATCAAGACATCAATTTGTGTGGCGTGCCTCATCCCTCGGCCACCTCCGAGCTCTTCACAGAACAGAAAATTAGAGTATCCGTCAGCCGTCCCTGAGGGTCCTGCCTTTGGAAGATGCGGCGTCCTCCCCCCTCTGGTGACAGACCTGGCGCCCGCCTCACTTGTCACTGTAATTAGTTTTGTTTTGCTGCCATTGTGCTTTGCAGCCCCGCTTTTTTGCTGCGTAGCTCTGTGCAGCCGGGGCTCATTCCACAGCATCGTATTAAAGGAGGCTGGACTTCAAAAAAAGGAAAAACAAGTCTTCTCCTCGAGCATTGATTCCTCCTGCTCTCAGCAGATTGTAATAAGCAAACTTAGTTCTCGTGTCCAGCTCCACACTTATTCGTGTCTCTCCACAAATCAACAATAACAGGCCACTGGTCTGTTGCTTAATTGCAGATGGCTTCTATAAATCAACCGCATATCGTGAATTCATGGCGGTACTGGTTCTGTATACCTGCACGCAGACTCACTGTGGAGGAATTTCTATGTACAAGCTTATGTGCTGACCTGTTGCACTGACTCCACTCTTAGCTGGTTGTTTATTAGTTTGTTTTCCAGATGCTCCCTCCACCCTCACACTCCTAAAAACCTCGAATCAGTGCAGAGAAATAAATCAGCTCAGATATGTCATCACATTAGGAAGAGAAAATGGTGCCCTCTTAACTCGAAAATGTTCCAGTCGAGTGCAGAATTTGCACCGATGTAGAGTTTTAATTACTGTCGCCGAAGTACAAATGGATTTAGGGATTCCTCTGCAACATTAATCCTCTTTGTGAAACCACAGAAGCCTCCATCCTATCACTGTGAGCCAGGTGAAACAAAGTGCACGGTACACACGCATTCCTGCTTTTCCATCACATTTAAGCCGATCAAGGCCTAATATAAGCGTCAAAGCATTAAGATTCCTCTGATTAGCCCGGTCAGGTAAGTCGGGCCAGGCTCGATAAACGATGTGATGTATGGGAGCTGCAGCCTTTTGACACGTGCTGTTTTTAATCATCCCCACTGAATGTGACGTTAAGTGCAGATCAGAAATTCATGAAGTCGCGTTTTCAAACTTGAAAGTGTTCATTGAAAGGTTTTCTATTATTCATACCAAACAAACCCCACAAAGTTTGTCCTCGTAGGAAATAATGAGTCCCTCAGGCTTGGAAAACTGTTTACTATCACTTATGGGTATGTTTTATTATTAGCCACAGTGATGACGGTGTAAGACAAAGTCAGGTACAGTGTAAACGGAGAAATAAAGTCGACGTAGAGAGAAAGCTGCAGCCATTTGAGTCCTACACTATTATTTGTAGTTGTTGTACTGCTGTTATCCATTATGACTAAAAGGATCACTACTCGCTGGTTTTGATTCTTGGATTCTGTCTGGTTTGTTGGAGCAGGAACATTTGCTGTTGTTAATTCCAACCCAGCAACGGGGCGGCTCTTTCGGCCGTTCACCCTCCAGCTCGTGAACGACTTCAATCAGCGGCTTGTAGTTTGCTCCAGCCCAGGTCCACTCCTCTCACACACAGGTATCACATCCTGCGACAACAATAACGACAGCAATGCCCCGGCGAGCAAGTGGCAGCTGCGATGTGACCACTCTTCAGGGGCCAAACTGATTCACAGCAGTCTATAATAGGTTTTCCTCCCAAGGCCCCGGCGTCACCAATACCACACACGTGTTGCGGCTTCATTTATAACCGAGGACAGCCTTTTAGTAATCAGATAGCGGTTCGATAAACGCTGAACTGCTGACTCCCTTGAGGAAGACTTCTGAAGGGCGATTTACTACCTCGCTGCTGATGTGATGTGTATCCTCTGTTGATTGTGTGTCTGAGTGTGGAGGGGCGTGGAGGCTCTGTTTCTCTCTTTTGTCTGTGAATGTGTGTGTGTGTGTGTGCAGAGTCAGTGTGTGGCATCGGAAAACGCAGCCTGCTTTGCATTGACAACGTCATTTACATCTCCGAAGAGACCCAGCAATGCAGAATAGCACTTATGACATTGCCATATTCATAATCTCATATGCTGAGGTGGTAATAACACAACAGTGATTAGACCTCTGCTCATTTCATGCAAGCTGCTTCTATATGTTTGGCATCAGATTGTGGGAATAATCCTCCCGGCACATGGGAAGCAGGCTTTAAATAAGTGGAAGATAAAAGTTAGCATGAGCAGAAAAACCACCAACAAATCAAGAGTTTGAAGAGATTAAAGCTGCCATCGAAACAAGGACTTGGCTTCGATATATCACCATCAGTCATATATGCAGTAGTCTGCGTTAAGACTGTGCACATCTTCCTAAATACACAAATAGGCTGCGCAATTTATTCAGAAGCATGAACTCGTTACACAAACCTCGCGTAACCAGTAATTCTGCGCTGTGAAAAAGAATAATTTAAACTCAGCTCATAGCACACTACTCGTGGCAAGAAGGTGCTCCTTGCCTCTTTTTGATCCCCTGCTTCCTCTGCACGAGCAGAATGAATAATAATAAATGAATAAATATGTGCATGTGTCTTCGCTTTGTGCAGGATTTAGCTCTTTTAAACCGAGTGCAGGCCGAGCAGAGTTGTTCGATTATGGACGGAGCAAGAAGGACAAAGAATATGGAGGCGTGTAAAAAAACAACTCAAGACGTTTAAGTGGAAGTACGTCAAAAGTGCTTCACTAAGCTGGAGGTTGAATGTTGGCTCTGTTAGTTGTGAACAACTATTAAAGAAATCATTCACTCAAAGGTTTACTTTACTGTATGTTGTAATACAGTGAGTGGGGGTTGAACACTGCTACTAGTACTGGCCCTCTGCTACTGAGCTGATCTGCTCTGTGCAGACTGACAATAGCTTCAAAACAACTTCTGTTTACATGACACTTATCACAAGTGAGACAGAGGCTGAGTTCACAACCTGCCAACGCTCAGGCTGCTGGTGGGTGGAGTTTACACACCTCCTGCAATCTCTGCGTTTACCTGCATGCTCCAGCAGAAACCAGCTGCCTCCGTGCAGGACTGTGTTCTTGTTTCCAGGCTATGAAGCAGGTGCAAGACTAATTTTGTTCCCTCCATGGCTGCAGTGGATTCCACTGAGTGATGGGGTGCGGGAATAGCAAGATGCTGCCTGAGGCGTCCAAGAAGGGTTATGTAAACGTGGTGCAATCACTCGTGGCCTTCAGCAAAGCACATCACGACGGTGATTCTGGTCCAAAGAAGTGTTCGAATAAGCAACGAGACCCGTGGTTCTCCACCAGTGTCAAGAACCATCAGCCTCCATCGAAGAGCCAACAGCAAACACCCAACGGACGACAGCGGGACAGAGTCGCTATGTATAAGGGCAAGTTTGATCCTCGTGTCACGGCAAGGTAAACGTTTAGGATGAGGTCTTTCCCATGTCAGGTAACTTGTAAGATGTCTTCAGAACAAACGGTTAACGCTGACCTTCATGCAACACAATTTATTAGAGGTAGCAGTAGTTATTCGTTTGCGAGGCCTGGGCCTGGTAATACCCCAGATATGAGTTTAGAAGCAATTAAAGCAAGTAAACAGAGCTGTCACTGAAGCTAATGCTTGTCTCCATCCACCAGTCACAGCTCATAAAGTAGCCATGTTCATCTGTGAGTCAAGCTGATTTTATCTCACTAGCCTTTACAGCTTGCAGATGTCTTCCCATGCATCACAGCTGCAGCCCTGTGAGATACAGGAGTGCTTTGCATCAGCATATCATGAGATACTTACAGTGTAATGAGTCATTATTCCCCTTCTGTTTTGTCAGATATGACATCAAAGCTCTGATCGGCCGAGGCAGCTTCAGCCGTGTTGTGCGCGTGGAGCACAGGGCGACTCGCCAGCCATTCGCCATAAAAATGATGGAGGTAGAGGCCCCAGAGGGCCGTGAGGTGTGCGCCGCTGAGCTGGCGGTGTTGCAGCGGGTGAGCCACACGAATGTGATTCAGCTGATCGAGGTGTTTCAGTTCCCGCAGCGCGTTTACATGGTGCTGGAGCTGGCCACTGGTGGGGAGCTTTTGGAGCGTGTCATCAGCAGGGGCCACTTCACAGAGCGGGACGCCACCCAGGCCCTCCGGATGGTGCTGGCTGGGGTGGGATACTTGCACAACTTGGGTATCACCCACAGAGATTTGAAGCCAGAGAATCTCCTCTACTACCACCCCGGAGCTGACTCCAGGCTGCTGGTGACAGACTTTGGACTGGCTGCATCTGCTACAGAGTCTGAGATTCCCCTCACCGACGGAAGTGGCCGTGCAGATTACACTGGTGCAGACGGCTCGTGGTCTCTCAGAACCACCTGTGGAACACCAGAGTACATAGCTCCCGAAGTGCTGCTGCTGAGACCCTGCTCCTGTGCCGTGGACATGTGGGCCCTGGGGGTGATCGCCTTCATCGTGCTGAGCGGATCGATGCCGTTCGAGAGCGACAGTCGCACGCGGCTCTACAGGTCCGTTATCAGAGGCCACTACAGCTTCCAAGGGGATGTAAGTGTAGGTTTTCCTAATTGTTGTCGCCAAAGTCTAGTAGCAAGATAGAAACCAGGCTTCAGAGAAAATGCTGATGCTGATGTGCAGCCATGTTTTCGGGATAGTTGACTTTGAGTTTGACTTTTTATTTAATCTGCTCTGGAGCTACGTTTTATTTGAGCCTGTCAATAATCAGTTTGAATATGCTGCAGCTGTCACACTAGCATTTGCACTGAAGAGCTGTGAGACATTCTCCCACTGTTTGCAGATGCATTTGTATGATGTGCACTTGCCCTTTTCTTGTAGTGATGCAATATTGACAGCGTTTTCACATCCACCCCATAAAAACATGCTTTTCTCAAAATTTTGAACCAGTTAAGAGGCAAAGTTTAGCCAGAAAAGTCAATAATTTAGGAGACGCTTAATGTCTGTTCTTCCAGCGTTTGCCTCCAAACAGCACAGTTAAGAAGTGAAACTACCATCTGGCTTTTCCATTTCTACATCCAGCTTTGTCCTCTAGATCCCAGCAACACATGCATTCACATACATGCAGCTGTTATATCTCATCACTGCACGAGAGGGATTACGCCTCAGTCATTATGGAACAACCTCTGCGTTCCTTCCTCCCGTGCTACAAACAGCAAACACATGATTCCTTGCCCCGCCTCATTTTCATCCCTTCCTCTCCAACACCGTAGAGAGTGGAAGAGTGGATGTGGGAGCGTTAGCCGTGGCGTTTGTGTGCGGGTCGGCCCTCTGAGAATACTTGGAAATACAGAAAGAAATCGAGGCTGTGCGTGTTTTTTTATTCCATATCTTCCTCTGTAATTCAGCTGAAATGTGTATTTTTAACCGCCTATTCTGTCGAGCTCAGTGGTGAGTTCAGGCTTGTTTTTTCACGCTGATTACACCCAAGGCTGGATTATTCACTGGGCTTTAAGCCTGGCCCGATTCTCCGGGATGCAGGCTGACATTTTAGTGTGGGATACGAGAGGCTCCCTTACACCGGCCCTGGACTATTATCCCTGTGTTTATCGCTGCTCTGACCACTAACTGCACAATAGTTTATGCAGTTTGGCCTGGTCTGAGTTTATGCAGAGGCTTATTCCACATAGTTCGTGGTGGCTTTCGACACGGGCTCGCATGTGGCCCACACTGGTAGAGAGTCCGAGGAAGCATCCGTACAGCGTGCATCATCTCTCACTGACACCTGGTAGAGACGTCAATCTGTACATTCACATTATGACAATATGAAGGCGTCGCACATGGACGAGTTGAGTTGATGTCTCAGCCATCAGTCACATCTCTGCCCTGACAAGGCACTAACGCTCTGTCATGTGCAACTGTCCGTGCTCTTCAGTTGACTGTCGGCACAGGTACACACACGCTTTAATAATAATAATGTTATAATGTGCGATGAAGGTTCACGAGGACCCACAAAATGTGGACGTCTGCTCTCACAAGGGCTCCTTCTGTCACTCAGAAGGATGCTTGTGATCAGGCGAGAGCGCTTTCAACAGCCTGAGTAATTCCCTTCACGTATTACACTCGATGTGGAGAGTTTAGTTTGAAAGGAGCTGCAACAAATACATGGTAACAAGCACAAACTATAACATGCAAATCAGAAGAAGCATCAAGCAGCAACTGTGGCGTAATTACAATTCACTACTTTTGATTTCATGTCAATGGAGCCTGCGGCGATTTGCATTAATTGTATGATTGACACGTAGACAAGCATATTCACATTCTTAGTCTCGCAAAAACCTCAAAAAGCCTTGAATGTGGAGTTTTACTTCAGCAGAGTCAAACTCCAGAGATAGCTAAACACATTTCTTGGAGCAGGCCTCTGATCTGCCTCTTTGGGTTGTGAAATTAAATAGAAGACGGCTCCTTCCAAAAAAAACCACCTTAGGATACAGACACGTAGCGTTTTCATCCTGCAAATATTCACTGTGCCTGCACGTTTATTTAAACCGCAGCCCATGACTTCTTTTAGTGCAATAATTCTGACACATGCTTTCATTTTGGTTAAAGCAGTTGTGGTGAAATGAAAAGCTAATTGTTAATGTGCATTTTTAAAACGCTTTACAAATGTCCTCTATTTGCATCAGTCGGTTTACTTTGTAGATAACAGTACAATGCTAACTGCTGCTGGGTTCTTCTGTCTCGCCTGCATCCTCCAGCCCACCCATGCCTCACTACAGCACAAACGCATCATGCATACAGTACATCCCCCTGCAGGTGCAACGCAACAGCCCCTGGCCTTAAAGACCTGTAGCGCAGACTCACACTGATGTGTTTACTCAACGGTGGGCGAGAGGAGGAGCAGGGATGGATGGCGAGGTGCAGGAGGTTGGAAGGAAGAAAAAAAAGGGAGGGGAAGAGGACAAGCAGGAATGAGGAAGAGCGGGTGTAGCCTTGGGGGCTTTTCGCACCTTATCACTCACAACCCGTTCGCAGCATGTAGGACAGAGCACGGAATCACGGTGTCTCGTCTCGTGTGTGAGTGGATTCCTTTGTGTGTGTGTGTGTGTGTGTTTTCCCACGTGCCTTTCGTATGTAGCACAAATCCCTGTATGAGTTAAGCCAGACAGCAGCCTGGTAACCTCCTCTGCATTCTTCTGCTGTTATTACCGAAGCCGCACTTTCCTCACCCAACCCCAAACATCTGCATCTCTCTCAGCAGCAGCAAGGCACCCTGGGTAAGGGTTATCTCAGTCTGCCCCCTAGTGAGCATTGCGTGAAGGAGCCCAGCCTCCACTCGGCTCAGTGTTTTGTAAATGACAGCCCAATCTTTCTTGCATCCTGCTATTGATATTTCGATTACTGCGGTTTAGCTGCAGCTCGCACCTGAATTAACAACAGGCCACCTTCTCCTTTTTGGATTCGTCACGATGAGGAGGATTCGTTATATTCTTTCTTCCTGCCAGGTGACTCAGGTTTGTGTTTCGTGCAGTAGTTCATTACTCACAAATGCATTATACTCATGATCACATTAGCGTAATCCAACAAGCTTCGAGTGTTTTCTTCATTTGTTGTAATTACGTCTTTGTCAGGTGAAGCTGCAAACACAGTCGTCGGAGCCCTGCATGCTCTAACGAGATGCCGCTCGGTAAGCCAAGCCCTGTAGCTTGTGCCATCACTGCCTCCCTCTCTTCTCCCCTGCTCCACAGTGATGTATAACACAAGCCCTCGCTCGCCCTCCTCCAAACTCAATGAAGCCTTAGTGTTTTCTGACGTGAGAAATGTTTGAAATAAAGGAGTGGAGATCAACTTCCTGCAGGTGGCCCCGTTCCAGGAAGACGGCGCAGTAGCATCTCTTCCTCGTCTTCTGGAGCCTCTCAGCTGTGGCTTCAAAGATTGTTTTCCGCAGTGTTTCACACGTAGCCCATACGAGCTAAACATACATGTTCCCTTCATTGTCAAGGACAAAAGGAGCTGCTAGCAACAGCTGCCATCAAATGTGTATTTCACGGCACGTTAATAAGGAGCCTCGCAGAATCACGACCAGTGATAGATGAAGAGGGAAAGGCAGACTTGTTAGTCATGGGAGCTCAATCAAACAGTTTCTCTCCTTCCCAGGGAAGCCGAGTGTCACTCTGCCTGCCTCTCAGGTGTGAAATAACAACACAATGAGAAGAAAGTTTGAGTGAGAAGCATTTTTATGACTGGTTGGGTGGGCGGCTGTGCGGCCCGCGCCGTGTTGGCACGCACACTCCTCTCCAGTCGGTGCACAGTGAGAATAAGCGAAGTCCCTGCTTCTTTGAATTCCTCTCACCGGCGACAGTCTCGCGATTGTCAATTTCATGCTTGATTAATTGTCATTACTCGGCGAGAGACAAAAAAAAAAGGAGAGAGAGAGAGAAATGCATTTCAGGATTAAAATGGAGAGCGAGACCTCCCTAAAGAGTGAGATTTAGTCTTGGCGAGGTTGAGCTGAGAGTGAGAGAATTTTGCACACACTGATTTTACAGTATTTAAGCTTTTATTCTCCTCAGCGACACGGTGGAGAAATATCACAGCATTCTAAAGACATGTGAGTCAAAGGAAGCCATCGTTATCATCAGCTGACTTCAATTCAACTCAGCTTAACATCACAGAGAGAGACACTGATGACGGTTATTGTGTTGGGTTCAAACATCTGTTGTGGTGTCTCCCACATCACTGCAAAGATGGCACGGCAGATTTCTAGAATGTCGGCTTGGGTCATGACGAGGGGATTGATCCGCTATTCGACTCAACAAAGAGCGAAAGGCCCCAGCGAGGCTCATCCACGCTGCCTTTATTGTGAAGCTAATGCCGGCTAAGAATAAATATGCATCCAAATCCCGCACTCGTGGCGGCGCCGTCCTACCTCCCAGGCTTCATACTCATTCAGCCAGCACTGCTGCTTCTGTTTGCTCAGTGACATTTAGCTTTCCTTTGAGTTTAGTTCTGCTTGTTAGGTCTGCAGAGCACAGGGATCATAGTTTTATTTCTTTGTTAGGGGAAATCGCATCCTGCTTTGAAGCTGCTTTGAATGCATTCATGTATGTGCAGAAGCCTGCTCTAGATTCCCAGCTGGAGCTTTTTGGAGGATTGTGAGTTGTGAGAGCGTTTATGTGTGGCTTCTGAATTAACGCCCTGTGGGGTGTGAACTTTTGTAATCACACCGTTGACAGTTTGTGTGCTCTTCCACTCCACAGCCTTGGTCCTCTGTGTCCAACCTGGCCAAGGACTTCATCCAGCACCTGCTGGTGTTGGACCCAGCTGCCCGCCTGACGGCCGAACAAGCCATCCATCACCCCTGGGTGGTCACCATGGCAGCCAGTTCCTCCATGAGGAACCTACATCGATCTATTTCCCAGAACCTGAGGCACCGGGCGTCACGCAGCTCCTCCCGGTGCCCGAGCAGCACGACAAGCTCCAGCGATACCAGCAGTGTGCGCCTGGGAAGACTAATGTCGCAAAGAAACCAGGTGCTGCTGGACTGACTACATCGCACAGAAGAGGGTCCAGGAGCATCAGTGGCATCCAACTAAAGCACCTGATTGCTGGGTTTCTAATGACGAGATGGAACAGAGATGCAAACTGCAGCTCTGACCTTTTGTTGGCACTTTAGTGCCTTGGACATGTGTTCCGACAAAATAATGTCTCCTCCTTTCTCTGGGCTTCAATCAGGCTCCTCTAATAACCCCAGTTCCCCTGAAGGCACCGCTCCCTCGTCTATTAGCTGCTCGTGGTCGGGTTAAGCTGTTAGTGAATATCCTTCAGTTCGCAGGACCAGGCTTACTGTATATTGAAACAGAGCTGTCCACCTCCACAAGGTCTCTAGCCCCTGGTTATTCATGCAGCTCAGACTAATGGGTTCAAGGTCTCATGGAGATGATTATGAGTCACCACATTACCTGCCTGTGAGGAGGCTCCTTCCGAAAGATCAGAAATTCATCATTTGAGAAATTAGAGCTAATGTTAGCAAGTGGAAGAAAACTTGCACTCAGTTGGATGACTTTCGCTTTTTAAAGCTGAATTTAAACGCCATACCACCACGCAGCAGGAAGGTTTTCACATTTAAAGGCGAGGAGCAAATATGCTGTCTGTGTTTTGTTGTCACCCCTCCTACATAGCAGCTCCCACAGTCCTGTGTAAGCACCGAAAGCACAATCCAGATATTTGGTGACAGGCTTCTATCAAGTTAAAGTGAAGCTCTGGGTTTAAAGAGTGTTCTGTTCTCCCCCAGATATTACATAAGCTGTAAACAACAGGAATGTGAAAATGCCTTTTCTTGGCAGTGAGAGGTTTAAAACGAAAGCGGTAATACAAATATGTCACAGGAGGGAGGGAGAGTCTGAGCGCTCATTAAAATGCGAGTAGGATTCAAAACATAATTACGAGTGAAGTTCAGTCTTATTTAGCAATATCACACCCAGTTCATATTGTGGATGTTTTAATTATTTAGCTAAAATGCTTTTAGCTGAAGATCAGATGGGTTGAGTTGGATGGCGAGCTGCAACTGCGAGTAAAGAAAAGCAGCTTTTGGATGCAAGGTCTGAACAAAAGGACTGAGAGGATGCCAGAAAATCCAAAAGTTATATAAGAGCGTACGAATGTTCTTTCTGCTCTTTTGAAATAACTTTTGTGTTATGTTTTATGCAATCAAGCATCTAAGTACAGTTTTTATTTTTTATAGTACATGTCCTGTTTTAGGCCTGTTTTTAGGTTTTCAGCTATTCCTGTGATATTTTTTTAATCCTTAAATAAATATGATTAGTTAGTCACAGCTCTTACTATTAACATTCCCGTTGTGGTTTCGGTTTGTGAGTCACCACTAAGAACACATGTTTTAGTCCATTCTGCACGAACGCTACAAGGCTGCATTTAGTGCATTAGCAAACAGTGAATATGGACGGTGTGATTGGAAGGAGGCATGTTTGCTCCAGCAGAGGAGCGCTGGGAGCCTCTGAGTGGTCCGACAGACGCAGTGACCTGAGATAAAGGCTCCTTTGGGAAGAAGATGGAAATAATGTATCAGCAAGTCGAAACACAGACAAGGCCAAGCACTGGAAGCAGGATGTTCCTTTGTTGGCTGTGTGTTGGGGATTCTGCTTTAAATGAAGTCCCGTTTCTCAGTTTACACTGTTTCTCTGTTATGCAACTGACTCCATCTCTGCTGACTGCATGGGCGAAGCAGTCGTGATTTTTATACATTTTTCGTTTATTTATTTATGTCTGCGAACGCAATTCCCCTTCCAGCCTTATCAGGCTGACGTTTGACGTCTGAACTGAATTAATCCAAAGAGAAGTGAGCAATAATGGAAAACGCAGACTCTTCTGCTTTAACTACGATTCCGTTCGCGGTGTCATTATCTTTCAAAGGGGAAAGACAAAGCAACTGCTGCTTCCAGTGTTGTCCATCTCATTTCTGCACAGGCTAATTCCATTGTCTTCCACTGTTGCAGTGGTTTCAGAGTGGGCATTGAAAGCTGCTTGATCACGAGGAAACTCGCCACATATTTACTTCCAGTCTTTCACAGACGACTGCAGATAATCCTTCCATTGTTTTACTCAGTGATACCAAGTGGTTATTCAGGGGTTTATTTACTACGCAGCCCTGGAAAGCAGCCCCTCTGTAGGATAAAACTGCAATCCCTCCGCTTGGATGCAAATATATCTTCCATTAGATGCGGATCAGCTTTCATATTGCTTTGCAGCTGGACACCGATCTAACCAGCAGGTTTAAAGGCTCTGGGAAACTCCTGCACCTCTGCATAGCTAAGGCAGATTGTCCTCAAAACTCATTTAGCTTGTGTGCAGTTGGGTCATCATCCTTTCATGCAGGCTTTAGTCTCATACAGCAAGTCAGCAAGGCCAAACAATTATGAAAGCAAAGATTGTAGGTGATAGCATTTGCTCTGTGCACCATGCGAGGGCAAGGATGACAGAACGTCTGTTTTTATTTTCTTCTGCTGCGCTCAGCATAAAACCAAGGACTTATTTTCTTTATCTTTGGCTTTACTTGAGGAGATCATTCGCTGCTCAGGACCCTTAAATATAAGCCAGCAGATCCACTTGTGGCTGCTGTGAGAAAGAGGATAACAGCGGTACGGAGCGGTGTCGGAGTCCTCGAGCCCACGTCCAGCACATGATGTATAGAGGAACCGCCTGGTCCCTCCCCCCGAGGGCGAACACCTCCTCCCCCCTTGTGTTTGTTTCCACATGAACCGTTCAAGGTAAGTGCTTCTCATTTCTAAACACCCAGTAGATCAAATATTGGAGTCTTTTGTGAGTGAGCTCAGTGTAGATTATTTTCCTTAAACAGCAATTACAACTCCACTCCACCTTAATGATTTGAGAGGAAAGAATGGTCTACATTTTAGTCAGTAAATTGCTTTCCTGTTTTTTTCCAGATGAGTCTGCTATTTGCCGCTGTCCTGTTATTGTGCTGCAGACACAACGCCACAGGAACACGGGGTGCGTCAATACTTTTCTCATTGAGGATGCAATAAAAGTAAACTGTCTCATTATTCTTCCTACTCAGAAATTCTCATTTAGATTGTAGCCTGGATCCAACCAGTTGTTTGCCACTCAAAATTTGTTCTTGCCATGTCCTTGGGGCTGTTTTATATGCAGTGCAGAGTCAGACATGATGGGATGGCAGGTGGTATTCACTTCTGCAAAGCATTTCAGCCACAGTGTCCTGACGATAACATGAACATGATTGGATTCAAGTATAATTTAAAGGGATATTTGACATTTTGCGCGCAAACTGCTGTAGCCTTAACCCCGATTGTAATTTCCACAGTGGTACTGTACATTTACAGTCTGTAGTTTGACATTTAGGGAAATGTGCTTATTTGATTTCTTGCCGACAGTTTGATGAGAAGGTCAATACCAATTTCATGCAGTGCGCTAACTATGAAAGCTTTAGCTAACAGCCAGGTGGCTTCAGTAAGTAGGAAAAACTGGGAGACAGCCTTGCTCTGACCAAAGATATCATCCATCTATTCTAAACTCATTGCATCTTATTTTATCTATATCTATTATCTATTTTCCAGCCCCTTGTCTTAAATTACAGTTTTTCCTCAGCCTGCAACAGAGGACAAAGGATTGTTTTGTTTTGTCTGTGAAGGTTCTTCTTTAAGGTGATCGATTATCAAATTCACAGGTTTAACTCCCAGCATAAGCTATTTGTGACTTATTAGCAGATGATTGAGAGCAAGTAAGTAAAATATGTGAATGGGAACAAGTCATTGTGACTCACTGACATCACATTATCCCAATAAACGGCCGTAAAATATTCTGTTAGAATTTCTAGAAGTTTTCTTTCTTTAAGTCCAGCCTCTACCGAGTGTGAATATAAGTGGTATACATGTCCAATATGTCTGGTTGGCCTCCAGACCGCCTGCAGTATGATTCAGATCACACGCTGCCTTCAAATGGAATTTCTGAGGTTGTACGTGTCATATGGAGAGTCAAGTACAAGATGTACATGGTTTTCAAGTGGTAAATTGTGAGAACATTGTTGCTAGGCGACTGACAACAAAAATGGAGCCAGATTATGGATAGTTTTTGTGGGTTTTGTGTTCCACCTACAGGCCATTCACACGCTGAATGCCACAGTCAGGGGGTCAGGAGCTGTGGAGGGTGTCTGGTGGACTGAGGAGGTGAATGCCCTGTCTGTTTTTCACAAAATTAGGCTGTGAGACCATGGAGTAGCTCAGTTTCTTTAGCGGACTGAACGCATGTCTTAGGATATGTGTATATGTGATGGTATAAGCTCAGCCTAAGCCCGTGTAAGGTGTTGTCTAGAAGTGGGGCAGCACACATGGGAGCGCTGTAACACAGCCAGGACCCTGCTGAGAAGGGACTGTCCTGCTGAACACGCGGAAGACCCCCGAGGATCCACTGTCCTCCTGAAGAACCAAAAGAGCACTTCCTACCGTAAAGAACGAGCAAGGTTGCCCAACTAACTCCAGGCTCAGCGTGAAACCAGACGTCCGACAATAAATGTTGCAAAAGGAGGTGTAGTTGTACAGAAAGCATCATTTGATGCATATGCTCATCTGTTTCTCATGTCCAGACTGTAAGGAGGTGATGCTTTGTCACCCCCCCTCTGTTGTGTCTGATGCTACTGCTAAAGGAACCCTTTGTCAGCTGTATTTGACAGCCCGGGAGCAGCAGTACAGCGCCATGGGAATGACAATAGGTGTCTCCTAAAATAGCACCAGCGGTTCAGATGTAAACCTCAGACAGACCACGAGCCACCGCCCAGACCACTGCACTGCCATCATTCTATTAGGGCTCCTGGTCATGACTGACGTCCCCTGTGACTTATACAGCACCGGGTTACCTTTCGCATTAGAACTGCACGAATGACCAAGCATTACTGCCTAGAAAAATACTTTGAATCTAGTTTTTGACTTGAAACTATCACATTTAAAAACACAAACATCAGAATCATGAGTGTGTTAATTTACATAGAAGAAAACATCCATTATGTTTCCAAAAACGCAATGTAAATGTTGCGTTTCTCATTTTTAGGTCAATCTCAGAGCTTTGAAGTGAAGGTCAAACGCGTGAGGACGACCACATGGCCCTGTGCTACGGTGGCTCCGTCCTTCTCGCTGGTCAAGAACCAGTGACTTCAGAACACTTCTGCCTAGTACAACTTTCTTTGTGCTTCTCACCTGAAACGTAGGCAAGGATCGTTTTTCTTAACTTTTTATACCTCTGTGTTTCCCTTTATGGCCGCCCCTGTGTCACATTGGCACAGTTACACACCTGGGACCTGCCCGGTACAATCATAATCTTACTACTGGCCACTGGAGCGGTTGGGGATTAAGTGCTTTGCTCAAGGACAACTGGTAGCTTTTTAGAGAAAGGGGAACATAAGTTATTCACTTTCCACCCTTCAGTCACAAAATCACTTCTCACAACTTTACACGAAATCCGACTCCCCTCCATTCGTTCTCATTTGTACCAATACCCCCTGTATTGGTACATTTTCGGACAAGACCAAAAAATTCCTAAAGATATAAGCTATTAATCTGCTATAATGATCTGCAGGACATTGATTATGGCATGTAAAGAGGTCATTCTATTCATAAAACCTGTCGTGCTCTCTTTACTGCCAACTGACTGTCTGATGTTACTTTTATATTTTTTCCACTTAATGTCTTAGAGATCTACAGAGATCAAACAATCAGCCTTAATAGAAAAATCGAATCAATAATCTATTGGTGGTACTGTATAGACAGGTTGGATTATTGAGATAGTTAATAATACTGGACACCTGCTGTGTTTATCTACTAAACACTTCAGCTTTATTTCTAAGCTGGTCTCCACTGTTTGACTAAGCTCTTTCCCTGCTGCAAGAAACTTGATTAATGCCGCTCCGTGATATCACATGCTACATTCACTGACAAAACAAAACAGCAAAGCTTTAGCTCAGCAGAACAAGTCATCACAGTGTGTCGTTGTAGCCGGGGTCCAGAGGAGCATACAATGTTTATCCTATGGACCAGATATTGCAGCGCGTGCTAAATTGATTCCCGTCTGCAATCCTAGCAGTGAAATAGAGGTCTGGGCTGCAGCAGACAGAAGTCAAAGACAGTGATTTAAAGGTCAGCATCAACAGCACAGTTCCCTGGGTAAAGAAGACGCTGACAGGCACACCCTGATGAGAAACAGCTGGAGTGTTTGTGGAGTAATCCAAACCAAAGCTTGCGTCTCTTAATCTCATTGTGTTTGTGTATAGATGGCTACGTGCGTCTGTTTGTGTGCCTGCGAGTGTCTGTCTTTGTCCTTGTGTGTTAAATAGGCTCATGGGAGTTATATGTCTTGATGTCATTGCAGTACAGGTGGCTGGCAGGTGAAGTTATTATATTCATACAAACATTATTTATTATTTTTATTAATTGTCACCCAAGGTTTAAAAATGGATGTGTGAGCTGTAGTGTGTCCTCCTCTCCAAATAATACTTATTTATCTATTTGGAGGGAAGTCTGTCAGGGAGAATAAATGAAATGTGCATCAGCAGGAGTTGTTAGATGGGAGGCGAAGGAGGAGGCAGAGTGTGCGTAACTACTGATTACACATATCAATTCTGGCATGAGCATTATGGGTTTTGTGTCCAGCCTGACCCCCCTCTGTCACGACTATCCTTAACTATCAGTATCCTCAAGTACTGGGACAGAGAGCCATCCAGACCTTGGGAATCGAGGCGCTGGTGCTGTGGTGCATTTTCGAATGTTCCAGTTTGTTTAGATCTGACTGCAATAACTGAGATGTTTCCTAATCACGTGACTATAAATCACGCTTGCACCAGCCAGGCTTCCCTTTTTGCCTAACCCCAACCAATTAGTTTTATTTCCACAGTCTTACATCACATAGTGCAAGTTATTAATGTCCTTGGGGGGTTTAGCGATGGTTTAGTTATTTTAATGGGATCAGTTATTAGTAAAGGATATTGTCCACATGTAACATCTGGAAACTAATCGGTGTTAAAAGTTTATTTTCCACGAAAATCCATATGAAGAACTTTCAAGTGCTTCTTGTTTACAACGCCATTTAATTAAAGCATCTATGTAATGCTATGTTCCGTTTGTTTACTCCACCACAGAGCATATTAACCGCTTGGCAGGCCGTCAGTAAGCACATATTCATTCATTCATGTTGCAGGGCAGAGAAAGCATATTGCCAAAATGTGCAGTCGGAACACTTTCCAACAACTCCAGCAACATCCGTCAGATAACAGCTTCAAATGTAAGTGAGGCACAAACTCCCTTCCTGCCGTGGCCGTTAGCCCCATGTGCGTATGCCTTCTGACACCTCCTCATCTCTAAGAGGTTAACTGCTCTGCTGATTGCAGACTCTGACCTCCGAGGCTGTTAAGGAGAACAGCAAGCTGCCGCCAGGCTGTCCCATCACCTACACTTCACTCTGTAAAGACCACAAGCCGAGACGTGGCGAGCAGGGGAGGAGGTTCTCCAGTATCTCTGCAAGTGATGAGGTGTGTAGCTGGCTGGCTCTGTGTGTGGCAAATTGTGTAAGTGCTGCTGTTAGCATGTGGCCATTTGCTGTTGAAGCCACAGTAATGCTAATTATGATTACCTCATTAGAGGAGCATTATAATTGTGCACAAGGAATTCTCACCTTCTCTCTAGGTGAGTTTTAATGTAAGCATTACAGCGCCTCTGCGTGCCACCGCTTCACAAAGGCTGTATTATTATTAAGCCTCGAGGCTATAGCGAAGAGGCCGAGGTCCTGCTGAGCCCCATATGTAAGTGCTCATGTCAAAAGGACGTGGTCCCACACAGTCCTTCGTGTAACCACGGCAACGGCGCTCCGTGGAGTGCAGGTAGGTGAAGTAGCTTGATGGCATCAATTTTGATAACAAGCCTAATTTCGAGTTGTTCAGAAAGAAATCGAGCAACACATGTTTGTTTCTTTTGCAGGTGTAAAGGAGGGAGAGTCTGAATGTTTTGTGAATTTCATCGAGCATAATCAGGGTGAAGTGGCTGACTCACGTCTTTGTCGCCGTGATAAAGCATCAGATATGTGTAGTGGACGTGGAGAGTGCATTTGTAAAAATAACAGCAAAAAGCGAAGCCATGCTTACTCGAGGCAGCGAGGAGTCATACTTCAACTGTTAAATAATCCACGTCATATATTCCAAGAAGGGACTGTATCTCATTTCTTTTACTGTCCCAGATCATGGCAGGAGCACATATGTCTCCCAGAATTCAGTGGTCAAGTGTCTATTCAGACTGGAGTCTCGACAGACAGATTTGTGTCCCTTCCCATGAGTGCTGTGATCCTTGTAAAAGAAAATTGAGTACAAAGTTACAGTTCATCGTCATCATCATAAATCCAAATGCATGTTGTGCACGGCCTTCTCACCAGACTTGAATCTGAGTGAGTGTGATTCAAGGTGCGCCAGCCTGCACCTCACTATGCTAGGTCAGGCTGGTGTCTTAGCAACAGTGCCCTCCTCTCCAGGCCTTCACAGGTGTGTGGAAGTGGACACAAAAGGCTGCAGAGTGCACTTCCTGCTGAGGACTGGACAAAAAGATGCTATTCAGCTTGATGTAGCTCTTGAACAAGGTAGACAGACGAAAGTGTCCTTTTTGTGACCGTGTCGATACAATAGCACGGTTCAGTCAATTTTGTCACAGCAGCACCAGGGACTTTTGTGTGAAAAATCAATCTTGTGTATATCATAATAATGAACCACTAAGTAAGGCTTCAGCAGGAAATGTGTCTTAAACGCAACTCCTTAAACGCATCCGTTGTGTATATGGCTCCTCTGCAGCCACATAAATCAACATATTAGTGTGACAAGTACAGATTCACATCCGGTTTTTCTCCAAAAGTTATGTCATGGTGCTTGCACCGAGCAACATGACATTTGGAAAGAATATCAACAATCTGTTTCTGATAAAGTGCCATAGCTTTTACCTGTCTCACAAGAATACTCGTGAGGCCCGAACGTGATCCAGAGTTCCGAGCTGCCTCTGTGGTGGTGCTGGGTGTGGTTTTGTTGCTGCTATGGAAACTACTTGCCCGTATTCATGACCGAAGGGAGTTCGCCTGCTTCCAGGGAGAGCTGAAGAAGAGATGCTGGAACAGTGTGAGTCCTCCCCAAACAAACCAATCTGTCAGTGCTTGTCAGTCAGAGGCTGTACAGTGTGCGCTTTGGAATTTGGAGACATTCGTGCAGGGAAATGTTGACAATTAACAGAAAACAAGAGCAGAATGACAACAGCGAAACACTGTTGGTTTTTAATTTCATGTATGCACACGTGCCGTCATGACGTCTTTTTGCTAAGAGTAGGAAACGACAAACACGCTCCATCAGTGAGAATGCAGAATGATACTCGTTTTGCGGAGGGATAACCCCGACTACAGGAGTGCAATCACAACAACTGTCAGCCCAGAAATATAAAGAACAGCGATAGCAGCCATGGAAAGAAATCTGCCTTTAAATCAGGGACCCTGTTGTGCAGCACAATGAAACAACATCATTCTTCCAACTGTTGCCAGCAGTCGGGCCAACTTTTTTGGCAGAGGCAAAAACGGATGTTGATGTCTGACTTGCTCTGCTTTGATCTCAATAGGCAACTCCAGAGTGCCAGTCTCCAACCCTCTTTCTTTCTCACATGAAAGCATGCACAGTCAATTTCAAATTCAGTAAACATCACTACCCATATAAACCAATTCTTATAGGATCTTATTTACCTGTCAGTGTTAATATTTTCACATTATGAGTCACATGCAGTAGAATGTTCTGTAAGAGATGGTGAGGGGAGCGTTCTATGTTTTGCACTGAAATGCCACTGGAGTCATAGGTCTTGCATGCATGGGTCTTCACTGCCCTCTAGATGAGAGAAGAAGAAAGTGACACCCTGCTGGAACCGATAAGACTGCTTCCTTTTCATTTACAGTTCACCACAGTCATATAATAAGATACTATTTTGGACACTGACATGCAACCCAGACTCTTGGTGCTTTTGTATTCCCACTGACACCTGTGAATTCATCAAACGGAACACTGCAGGCATGATATGATATACTGCACAACCTTAAAAAAAGAGCAGCCACTGCATTTGCCATCCACTTTGCCAGTGTGCTGGGCTGAATCATGTAAGCGAAGAGCAACAATGGGATGTTCAAGCCTAAGTGGATATTAGGGTTTTTCCACTGCCTACAGATTGAGGCTGATGACCTTGCTGGGAGAGTTGAGCAAAGCGATATTAATCATAGCTCTGCCTCCTGCCCTCCCAGAGTAGTGGGCAGGCGTGCATGCAGCTTTAAAAGCCAGTGGGTGATGAGAGGTGGTGGTGGAGCGTCAGAGAAAATCACTCCATATGCTTTCAGTATGCAGCATTCTCTTTCATCTGGCGTCTCATCATGAAAAAAGCAGCAGAGTGTCGGAGGAGGCAGCGGAGGCAGCCCTGCCCTGCAACAAGATGCAAGTGAAGGGGCAGAAACCGCTGGTGACAGCGCTGGTAACAGTTACATAACAGGTGCTGTGATTATTGTAGGAATTGTAGCTGTTGCATCTCTTCACTTATCGATCAATAAATAAATTGGTAAGGAATTCTGAGCTTTTATGATTTGTGTAATGCTTTTATTGTTGTTCAAAATGATGAACATATTATTATTGTCGTTATTATTATTATTATTATTATTATTATTATTATTCGGGTGGGCGGGTTCACCAATGAGCTCATGCTGCAGGAGCTCTCCACAGGTGATTGGTGGTATCCCTCGTCCAATCACAATTCGCCTGCAAAGTAGCTTGGTGGTCACTTTGGATTTCTATTTTTTTGGTCGGAGTAATCTTTGCAAACTATTAAGTTTATCGTGAGCGGCGACATATCGTGTTTGGGATTCCAGCGTTTGTTGTCGGCCTCCCGCCGTGAGTTAGCCGTACTTGCAAATATAAAAGCTGAGAACGGGTTTTCTCTGAGGCGTCCTAGAAGGAGCTAACCAGCGTTAGCATAGAGCTAACATGACAACCGTACGAAGAGCTGCCATCACCATTATCCTCCCCTGTGGTTTTGCTAGGAGCAGGTAAGTTGCAACTCCGTCTCAAGCTAGTTTTCCCCTTGTTATCTATGTCGCGATTGAAAGTGGCGCCTTTTAATTGTAGACAAGTTAGTTGCGAGTTGAAATAAAACTATTGACAGTCTGTCCGAAAACTATTATCTGGCTGGTAAATGGCGCAGGGCCGGGGTAGCTGGGCTAAGCTAGCGCTAGCAGCTTGTCAACTAGCCTCGGCGTCGCTGTTCCTTTTGCAAACACAGCTGTGTCCGATCCCGGGTTCGCAGCGAATGCTAAATCCGTTAAAGCTGTTTTGTAATCGGCGTCGAGGCGGTGCAGGTTCGTCGTCCACTTTTCTGTCGTGTTCGTCTCTATTTCCCCTCCAGTCCTCCATGTATGGTGGTTGTACTAATGTGCACCGCGGTGTTGTAGCAACAAAACTTGTTCTGCATAATTAAAGAGGCCATAGCAGTCGAACTGTAATAATTCACACGCCGTCGAAGTTAAAAATCTGTCAAGTACGAACTTGAGGATAGTGTTGTGGGTGGGTGTTGTTGAGAATTGTCAAATCATGTTCCAAATAGTCTCCCCAGAGAGCCCACATATGTCAGAAATTGTTGTAATTAATGCGCAGTAGAGAAGAAAATAAAACATCGTGACTTCAAAAGCACCCGGATGATTATAAATAATAGTAACTGTGCATTTTGGCCAGAGTAGACTCTGGTAATGATGATTTTGTTTTAGTCTTTCCTGCCACCATCTGTTTTACAGGCCTCCATTATGGACACACATGAGCACATTGCTTCCGAATGGATGATTATCATGTCAGCCTTCCTCGTTTGGATCTTTGACTCGTGGCCTCAGGGATCTGCATCCACTGTCCAGGTTAATTTTTATTTTTTCATCTTTTTTATTTATTTAGCCACAATATTACATTTCCATTGATTTGCATATGTTGCCACCCTGTTTAGGCAGTTCATTATGTACACTCAGCTAACCACCAGGCAGTCCAGAAATACATTTGTTATCATGAAAACTGTAAGTTTAGCAAGTTCTACACAATAAACTGCCATGTGAATGTATGTCATGATGTCAAGCGCAAGTAGCCATGTTTAGGCCTGCAATGCACACGGGGGAGTGCTTTCATGGCATGCTGTAGATAAATTGATTCCCAATTATGTAAAGTTAAAAGTATGTTTTACAGGAGATAATTGTGAAGACGGCATGTCCATCGTTAGACATGCTCTCATCTTGCAAAGAGAAGGTTTAGTCTTTATTTATTCTCACGGGATATATTTAACATCCAAAGGAGTGAGCCGAACAGCTGTTTGTGTGTGTTGTTTAATATTTCTGATATAATGTTATTACGGCTATTGTATGGTCCATATGTTGATTTACTCAAAGAAGAATCTGTGGGTCTTCCGGTTAAAAACTGCTAAGCTACGTAATATTCTCCTGGCGTGTTGCCTGACATCAGTAATGTGCAGGACCTCCATAGTCAGTCTGTTCACTGTAGAAGCTTTGAGGTTGCCGTGCCAGAAGACTGCTGTTTTCCACGTCTGACAGTTATGATCAACAAAATAAAGATAAAGCTACAGTAGGATGAACATACAGTTGAAGTGGTGACAGCTGACAAATGAATCTGGATTGCAGTGTGGTGCATTTTGTTTTCTGCTGCTTGTAAAGACAGAAACCCATGAAGCTACATATAACAAAAAGTTTATGCGTAATGTCATAAAGTTTTTTCCCCTATTACCAGGATATTGAGAAAACAATGCACAGCTACTAAAAATAAGCTAAGACATCAACCTGCTTTATTAAACTGGTGTTCACCTCGTTTGATTTTAATACAACCCTCTGCAGGTACATGGAAACTATTGTAACCGTGTGCACCACAGGGTGGCGATATTTGCAAAACAACGGAGTGTATAATTAGTAAAACCGGTCTTATTGTGGTTGTAAAATAATTATGAAACACAGCACATGTTTTAAATGTACTGATGTCCTTGCAAGGTTACAAACGTCTACATGTAGCCTGCCGGCGAGTGGTGGCGTTTTGCAATATAAATGATGTGCTGTAATGATGGAGCTGTTGGAGGTTTATTGTTTACGTTGTACACACGGAGCTGGGATGTTTTGGTGCGTCAGCCTCAACCTGGCGTGTTACAGGAAGAAAACATCCCGAGCCTGAGAAGTTCGCATCCCTTCATCAGCTTCCAGCATCCTTCTACTTGCCCCCACCGTCAGAAGAACCCCCCCCCCCCTCCTTCTTCTTCTCACGTACCCCAAGGGTCTCGCGAGCGCGCACGCGTGCTAAACTGCGTGGGAATGGCTGTTTGTGTGATCGAGGGGGTTGGGCCGCTTGGAGCGAGCGGCGAGCTGCATGAGTTTGTAATGTCCGCCATGTTGGCTATGGCGTATTGAACCGGAGAGGAGCAGCGGAGCCTAGGAAAAAACACACCGATAGAGAGCGAGCGAGACCCGGGCCTGCCCGGCTCTGTTCGCGCTGCTACGGACCCAACTTGCCCTCAATCGACCGGCTGACTCCGAGAGACCGTCACAGATTCATCCATGAGAACTCGAGGCAGACCTGCGGTTACTCATAGCAGATCGAATAGATTTATGCTGCGACTTGTATTATAAAAATGAGTAAATTGTCGTTTCGGGCACGGGCGCTAGATGCTAGTAAGCCTCTACCCGTCTTCCGCTGCGAGGATTTGCCTGACCTGCACGAATATGCCTCCATCAACCGGGCAGTGCCGCAGATGCCAACAGGGATGGAAAAGGAGGAAGAATCGGTATGTTTGCTTTATTTGTGGCCGACTGCGCTTGGATTATTTTAGCAGTGTTTTCGTGCCGATGGGCGCTGCTATGTTGCCTGCGCAAGCTTGTGCAAAATGGCCGCCATGTCTGCCGTTCCGTGCACACGACGGATCTCGACGAATATGAATTGTTACCCGCCTGTTCCACAACGGACGCCGCGATAAAGTCGCAGCGGCTCGAAATCGTACGCGTAAGCCGTGTTGTGGCCGTTTGTTTCAGTTGAAATTGCCCCGGAAAGCACAAAGGAGTCACGTGACCCGTATCTGTGCCACCATTTTGTTGACTTTCTTTTTGGTAAAGGCGAGCGGGGATAGGCCTTGGACAGGTGCGCTTGCGGTGTTCAGCTGCCAGGGGGCGACACGGAGCCCCCGCCCGGTTTGACAGCCAGGAGTTGCGCGTTGACAGCTCCGGCGCTGCCATGTGTGCTGGACGCTGGCTGCAAGAAGCGGCTCGCAAATCACGCCTTCTGTTTAATAATCTGCGAAATGTGAATTATAGCAGCAACATGCGTGATGATGAGACGCACACTCTTTAGGTTTGGGACTCTGGTCTGGAGTAGAGTTTTTTTCTCTTTTTTTTAATAATAATACCAAATTGTAGATGCGTTGACTTGTTAACACAAGCGGATGCGTTTTGGAGGATTTTGACATTTACTACATCTGTAGTTGTGGAGGCTGTATCAGAAATCAGACATGCTGATATCTATGGATTAGTTTGTTTCGGTGGTAATTAGGTAGAAGCTGTACTAATACATTATACTTTTGTTTTTATCTTTCTTAATATCATCAACTAAAGCTAGACTTGCATTGTTTGCAGAAGTAGTATGTAAGTATAGCTTTGAGATACTCCTGTATTCTTATGCTATATAACTCACTTCAACCATAGCGTCTAAGCTTAGTAAAATTTCTGTTATCGGTGGCATTAACATATTTAATTGTGCTTTCATGTGCAGTTTTTATAGATTTTCATCTTTTGCAGTTTTAGTTGAACTGTTTTGAAAATCATTAGGTTGTTTGTATTGTTTTATTGTCAGTAGCTGGTGACCATTGTTGGCTGTGAACTCACCTCTAATTGCTGGTGTTTTATACTTCACGTAACACACTCTGCTGGTTCCTTCTGTCACCTCCATCCCGTCTGTGCCACTGAGATGCCTCAGCAGACACACAAACAAGCAAAACACAGACGGGGGCATAAAGTCAGCAGAAATCCTCCCCCCTTGCCTGCGCTTTCCCCACCTACTGTACACATACACAGCAGCGTTACATAACAGAGTGACAGAGTGAGTTTACTACAAGGCTGTGCATGGCTTAACTCGGTGACCCACATCCTGTCCAGCTACAATGGAGCGCTGCCACACCTGACGGAGTGGCCACATGCTAATGAATTACCTTAATGAAAAAAGCAAGAAGGGAGGCTTTCAGAGCTGGTTGTATTGATCCATCTCATTAACAATCTTATAAAGACGCCTCTGCGTTTAATTTAACTTTTCTGCTTGTAGGATTCAGGGGTGGGTGGAGCACTCTTGGTGTCAGTATTTTGGGGAGTTTAACTAAATCTTGCAAATACATTACCCTTAAAAGCAAAACTTTAGCAAGTATTAGAAGTGCTAGTCAATATCGATCTGTCCTCGTACATCAACTTGAAAGGTATAAAGCAAGTCACCTAAATGTGTTTTCATAGATACCACATTAATAAGGCATTTAGGTTCTTTGTATTCTGCCACCGTACTCCAGGTTTAAAGAAGCAGAATCTAAATAGTACGTACTGTGTTGATTTTAAGTATTTTTTTATTCTTTGAAATAAAGCGTCAGCTGTTATAAATCATAAAAGGTTAGTTGCAGTCACAGGTTCACGAATTAAAAAAAGATGGACTAGTAGCATGTTGGAAAAATGGATGTCTATAAACACAAAAAGTATTAGTCATAGTACCACAACCTGTGTTAAACATTATTTGCTGTCATGCATAAAGCAATTATCATTGCCAGTGGAACTGGCACAGTGTTGTTGATTTCAGTGCTGACGGAACATGGTGATCTTACACTAATGGCCAAAACAACCAAAGAGCTTTTCAATGTGAATATGTTTTACTGGCCAAGTCTGTCTCCTGATTTTAACTGCATTCCACTTGGTCAAGATCATCTAAAGGAAACACGGTGACGCAATAACAGGGAAGATTCAAAACACCAGGCGACGTCTGCTTGATGGTTTATTTTGTGTCTTTTGCTCACTATTGCTCTCACACACTTCCCTCCACAGTGTTAAGCTGAAGCATAGAACTCGATGTTAACTACTGCAAATACTATAGTTTGGACTAAAGGTTGTTCAGATTACATCATGTTCCTTAGTGTTTTATTTTACTCGCCAAGCATATCAGTGTCCTCCAGACTTTCTTGCCCTCCTCCCAATAGGCGTGGACCGAAAAGACATTTTCCATTTTTGTTGCCGTGGCAACTTTTATTTGATTCAGCCATTTTTCTTGGGAACATTTAATAGAAAAAAAAATGTGTGGTGCTATAAAAAAATAGGTTTTCATTTGTCTCTCCTCTATCTGCATCTGTGGCCATGACAGAAGAAAGCAGCACTGCCACTGTGAAGTCCCAGAATGTTTTGTGCAGAGAACCGGAGACTCAGTAGAAGCTTAGAGAGGCAGAGTGGTTAGAAACTAGTCTGTAGCTGTGAACTGAATCATTTCTGACAGCCGTGCGTCTCTAGACAACTAATTTCAGTAATCAGGTTTACCAAAAGCACCCAAAATGTGCTTGTCTTTTGGCTTTTTCCTTTTTCTCTGGGCAGAGTGTAATTAGTGTTTGTTTTTATAGACATACAGAGTAGACACTTCCCGTTCAAATGCATTTTGAGTGGAACAGGCTGTCGCACTGTGTCCTAGAATAACCCAGCCTACTTATACCCATATGCCATTCACAAAAAGCAGTTCTCAGAAAAAGGACATCCCAGCTTGTGCGCTGTGGTTGTGAGGATCACAGCTGCATACGATAACATCTGTAGGCTTGTAAATCAACACACTCTGTTGGAGTCTGCCAAGCTCCTCTGCAATAATGTGCAAAATCAGGATTGGACCAGCCTCTGGTTGAACATGTTTCTTTTTGATGCACTCAGGCAGGTTCTTTACTCTTGAACGCAGTGTTTCAATTACCATGACACAGTGGAATTTTGAGTGGAAACAGATTCCCAATGTAATCTTGGGAAACAACTGGCTTGAGTGTTGACTTAAGGTCACGTCTTATTGTCAGATAATTAATGTGCACAAAGCCACGCACACAACCATCACTAAGTAATGCTGTCAAATCCTGTCAGTAGTGATCTATGATAAAACATTTTATTTTACAGTAATTCCCTAACTTGGTAAACGGCTCCCTTCATTGATGGGCTTTATAGTCGTTTTTTTGCTAGTATGCAAAAATTGTGGCGAGCTCTGAGCTGTTAGAGGTTTATTAAGTGGAGGGTATTTGTTTGCTGTTGCAGTTGCTGAGAGCTTGTGACCGTGAACCGCAGCCTGTGCAGCTTTAGACGAACACTTTTTGACAGGCTACAGCAAGGGCTTGTTAAATGTATGATTACACACGACCGTTGGCTAATCACAGGCAGTGGTGCATTTGTGGGAAGTGAACAAGTCTGTGTGAAATGTTTGACAAGTTTGGCTGGACAGTCTGCAGACACTGCCACAGTCGTTGCCAAATACACAACTTTGTATTTTGTCGCTAACCTGTGATTTACACGTGTGAACATGCCAAATTAAATCTCGCCTAGATAAACATAGCATGTTAACTCGGTCACGCGTTGCATGTGATTTGTGAATGAATGGAAGCTACTGATGTATATTCACATGTTAAACTCCTTTGGCTTTGAGGCTTTAGTGGATGTCTGAGTCTTTGTCCTGTAACACTTTTATTCTAGGTCCAGTGTCCTGAAAGTCCGTGTTTTTCTTGACACACTAAACAGTTTGTTGGTTGTTGAGATAGTGTTCAATGCTGGGTTTGTTGATAAGCTTACCAGCGGCAGATGGTTTAGCTTTGGACACACGCTGTGTCCTTTCGCACCCGCTCGTAGCTCTGATGTGGTTCTCTTGTTACACCACAAAGCTCCCGATAGCTGAAATTCTGATTGAATCTAATGAAAAATTAGATAAGCACCTTTATCTTTAAGAATTGTCTTTTCCAGTCATAATTATTCTGTCATTGAACACTTGACTCATATCTCACAATCTACCCAGGAAACTGATAACTTAAAAAGAAACAAGTAGGGTGCTGTTAACATCCTTGTTAGAGCTGGTCCTTAGTCACTGTGACTCGATTGACCATCTGTTGCATCAGCTCTTGAAAAAAGGACTTCAAACATTGTTTCGCAGAGAGAGCATACATTTGTAAAAAGCTACAGCTCCTTCGGTGCAGATGGCGTGTTAAGGGCTTAGTGTAGGTCTGTGTTGTAGATTCCAGTCATTCAAGATTAATGCTGCTTTTATAGTCGGACAGTAACGTTACATTTTAAGCAATATGTAGAATGAATGAAGGGTTTGTTGGGCATCACATTATTCTGTTACATTATGAAATGTGGTGCATTCGCTGTGTTCATTAGTCAAAATGACTCATGACTTATTTGCAACTATCTTTATTTTGGTACCAAGATGCAGAAGATTGCAGCTCAAAATGGTATGTGGGACGTTGTGCAACAGCATTTCTCCAAACTTTCCGATAACATTTTCTGCCTACTAAACCAAACTGAACTTGAGACTTGCTTGATCTGAGAGTTGCTTTAAATGAAGAGTGAGTCACTTATGACAGCGTGTTTACGTGTGTAGGCCTTAAAATGGTGTTTTTGCCAGAACTGAGGTACAACTACACTGTCAGTCATTTTCACTTTTGTGTAGCGTGGATCAACACACTATGTATATACTTTTTTTAGCCTGTTTTTGATTTATTGACATTGTTTTTACATAGCAAGCAGATTTCTGTTGTGGTTAGGTTTCTTGCTTATATGCTGTAATGTTGTACAGCTTTTTTCCCCACTAAATGGCTTCTTCCCCTCCTGTCTCATACTCTGTTGCTGGAGGTCTGGTTTGTAATGGCTCCTAATGTGAGATGTCATTTTCAGTTAATGTGGTTGGACTTATGAATGACCTCAAGGTCCTGCTCTACAAACCACATGAAAACACTGAACCCAGCAGTACTTTGGTTAATTAATGTTGGTTATGTGAATATCGTTGTCAAAGGCTATATGTGGATGCCAATTAACTATCGTTATTTATTAAACTATTTCTCTGGAGCAAGATAAACGGTATTGAATTTACTAAAGGTGACAGTATTTTTAATTTCGTTCTGTTTTTTTCTAGGAGCACCATCTCCAGCGGGCAATCTCGGCACAGCAGGTATATGGCGAGAAGCGGGACAACATGGTTATCCCCGTTCCCGAGGCAGAGTGCAACATCACGCACTACGAGTCCCTCTACCCCGGGGAGTTCAAGATGCCAAAGCAGCTTATTCACATACAGCGTGAGTAGCAGGCTGCCTGCAACAGGATTATCCTCTTAGCTGTGTTAGTGGTCTCTTAGCACGTGGTGATTCTGTTGCTGTGTGGGTGAACAGCGTTTCAGAGGGCTTAGGCTGCTGATTGAGAGATTTGTATGTTTGTGGTCTAAAGTAGCAGTTAGATGTTATTATCGGGTAAACAACTGGCCGCTAATTAAGCAGATTTGTGTGCAAGCAGAGATTAAATTTGTAGGTTCTTGACCGATGAAGAAAATAAAAATGCGCTAACTGCCGACGCTGCTCAAAATTGGGCTTTGTTCATACTTGCAGGTGAAAGGTTACACGAGCTGCCTTCTATTATGTCTGTTATTGTCCTGAAATGATCACATCCCTTTGAGTAAGTGCTTTACAAATACTAGCAGAAATGTTGCCAGGAATCATCTGCCATGGTCAGATGCAGTTTGGTAAGACTAAACAAGGTTTTCTTCATTTGGAGATAATTAAACAAACACAGAAATGAGAACTGTTACAGACATTTCCCATCATTGTGCACCTCCGTTCTTCTCATATCCAATACTACAAATAAGGGATAGTGAGAGGAAACGCCACGTACTTTTCCAAGGGCCTCTGTTTTTGACAGAAGACTGTATTGATTATAGTGGGGCTCTGACAGGCAGACAGAAACTTTGACAGATGGCTACATTTACTTTTTTACCAGACTGTTATTTTATCTACTGAATGTCCGGCCTTGGTCTGGAGCCACAGTTATGAAGAAGTAGCTGAATCCTAGCGTTGGTCCTGTTTTTTTTTAATTTTTTTTATTGGGATGTGAAACCACATAACTATGCTTATAGCCTTCACATGTCACTATATTGTTTTTAAAATATTGACAGTACTTGTCTGAAGATAAACGCTTTGTCATTTTGTCGCACCTGTTAGCGTACTGACTTTGCTCCAAATGTAGCCATTATGTACAAATGACTGCATTAAAACAATCAATTAAGCCACTTTGGTACATCACGTTCCTCTATTCATCTCAAACGCTTTTAATTTAAGATACATCTTTCATATCCAGTCATACGTGAGGTTGTGATTAGATAGTCCTGCTCCTCTCAGTAATATAATTTAAGCAGTATCTGTCTCTTGAGTAATCAACTGTTTTCTGTCTCGCAGCTTTCAGTTTGGATACAGAGCAGCCAGACTACGACCTAGATTCTGAGGATGACGCATTTGTTAATAAGCTGAAGAAGAAAATGGAAATCAGTGCCCTGCAGTTTGAAGAAATGATAGACCGATTGGAGAAAGGCAGTGGACAGCAGGTATTTGTTGTTTTTTTATTGTATGCAGAAATTGCTGGTTGGATTAATTTGGTTTTGGCTTTACTTTACATAAATAAAAAAAGGTCATTAAGTTTAATATTGTTTTATTTTGAAGTCTAGTGTTTTAGGAATGGTAAGTGCTGCCTGTGTTAAGTTTATTTTCAAGCATCTGCAGCTGTAGTCCTGCCTGACTACTTCTTTCTTTAATTTCTGCTCCCTAGCTTGTCAGTCTTCAGGAAGCCAAACTGCTTCTGAAAGAGGACGATGAGCTAATCAAGGAGGTGTTTGACTACTGGAGCCGCAAGAGGAAAACTAGCAAGTATGGCTCCCTCATCCCCACCGTCAAGCAGGAGAAGAGGGATGGCTCTAGCACCAGCGACCCTTACGTGGCCTTTCGCCGACGGACAGAGAAGATGCAGACTAGAAAGGTGGGAGTCTGAGAGGACGACACAGACAAATGGAACAGAAATAGACCAGTTTCTGAAATTAATGGTTTTTCCGGGCTCTGGTGTTAAGAGGATTGGGCTTTATTGTCCTTTTTGTGGGCCACTTGGCACAATGCCATATAATTAAGATCGCATCCTGTTAAGCTGCTGTTCTTTAGAGAAATGTATATACATCAACTGAAAGTTTCAGTAAGTTGTTCTCTGAAGTGGTTCCAGTATAAATAGCAGCACTTGTGGCGTCATTTGTCTGAATCATCGCTGTTCTATTTTCAGAACCGAAAGAATGACGAGGCGTCATATGAGAAGATGCTGAAGCTGCGCAGGGACCTGAGCAGAGCTGTCACCATCCTGGAGATGATCAAGAGGAGGGAGAAGAGCAAGAGAGAACTGCTGCACCTCACACTAGAGATTGTGGAGAAGAGGTAAGAAAAGACCAGCGGGTAAAATTGTCCTGGAAACCTGGAAGGAGTTTGGCAGTGGTTGTTAAATTTGTCTGCACTGCATCACCTGCCTTGTTAGGCAAGTAGCTGCTGTTAGGAAGCTTTTTCTGTAGGGGTTTTGGTTCAGTAGTATCATTTGCCTAACTGGGTGATAGCTGTTTATAGGTTTCTTGGTATTGTGCAGCTGTGCACATGTCTTTTCAGAAGGTGTTTGAAATGGACTCTGAAAGAAAATGACTGTTTCATCCTCTGCCAGCTCCCATTGTTGCAGTGTCGGGTCCTTTCTACATACAGGGCTTTGAATGTCTGATTGCTTTTCATTAAGTTTATGTTTACTCATCAAGTATAATCTCAAATAGGTGCCATTAAGACACACAGTGTCTGTATGATTGATGGTATTAAAGCTCAAACCACGTTTTCTGTGAAGTCAGGCTTGACTACTAATGTTAACTGGGGTTAACGGTTATGTAGACTGTTCTGTGTTCATTATCAGAGTCGCAGTCACGAGTAAATTAGCACATTGATGACATTGGCTGCCATCTTTTCTTTATCCCAGTGTTTTATGTGCTATATTGCACTATATGTTTTTATTATTTAATGTTATTTATTTATTTTTATTTCCAACTGTCCCTTTAATTTGTTCGTCTCCCCTGGTGGAGTCTTTGCGATCCATCTAAACATGACACCCGAATGAAATGAATTTCCTCTGAAAGTAGCTGTCAGTGTGAGCCTAAATTGGACCCTTCTCCTAGAAGTGCTTTTGATTTGTTGTGACATTTCAATTTCCTCTTGTTATCCCGGCCTGGTTTCTGCCTGCGCATCACCGTCAGTGTTCGCTCCCAGATTGGACCACTCTATTCTCTCTAGATAGCTTCTCAGGCCCACTTCATGATATTATGGCTGTGCAGAGTGACCCAGGTGTACTGCATGGTGTGTTTAGTGGGCTGTGTCCCTGCACTGAAATTGAGATCCTTTTGTGTTGGCCATAGTTTTAGCTTTCCATTAATTATCAGTTTAAATTGCTGTATACATATGTTCAACATAGTACCTATATACCTATTTAAGATAAACATGTGTTTACACAGCTTATGTCTCAGTATTCCCAGCTGTACTGACCAGGTGTGTCTCCATTAGGAATACAATGCCAGACTTTGGCAGTGAGGTGATGGCAGAGGCACTGGCACAGCGGGCTCTGGTGAAGCCCATCTACACCATCCCCATCATTCCCCTGTCCAACAGTAACCAGTACAGACACCAAGACCACTTGGACATGAAGGACTACAAGAAGGTAAGAGGAAACTGGACTGTGAGCTCAAAACTAATCAGAGATGCTGAACAGCTGATTCCAAAGCTTTTTCTAGTGTTTCTTTTTCTGCACAGTGCTTAGTTCACATTTGATGAAACAAGTTAATTGGCAATCACTACAGCAAGTCTGTGTTCTCGAAGCCAAACCACCTCCATGCCAGTAAAATTCATCCACGTCTAGCAATTAAATGTAACAATGTAGATGCCAGTGTGCTGCTGTCTCATTCACTACACGTTCACTGTGCTTCAGTGGCCATGTATGCCTTAGCTAGCACTAACGCACAGCAGTTACATACAGGCACATTACCGTTCACCAGAGTGGTCCACAACGTATGCAGTCATGTCATTCATGTGGTTGGTGCTTGCATTCAACATTTAATATTAAGCTGAGTTACCGTATGCTTCAGTAATGCTGCACTTCATTACGCAGCACTAGTGAACTCGGTGTCACCTCATCCCATTATAACTTCATTAGCTCCAGTGTCCTGCTCTCATCCCTACTGCCCTGCAGGGAGACAACCGTCCCCCTTCTTCCGCTCCTTGTCCTCTACCAGCTGGTTGACTTCTCCCTTTTGTTTACAAATGCACATGTTTAGTTCATCTCTGCCCCCTCCTCCCTCATTACTTCCACAGCAGTTCTTCCCTGTAGTGACCCTGCCTCTGTTTGCTTTGTACTGTGATGTCTGAGGACTGAATGGGATCTGACTAATCCTAGTAGAGTTGGAGTCTGTTCAGACAGGAAGGGGTCATCCCACTGGGGAAGTTGGGTGAACGTGGCATGGGGTGTACAGAGCTGGGGGAGACAGCCATCTGGCTAGACGGTGGCATCTGGCACGTGCTTCCATCTGCATATCAATGCCTCCTTTACTCACTGTTGTTTCGAAATACACACACACACACTTTCACTCACTCAGTGCCTGTGCATAGGCCATCAAATACATTGCTTTGCTTGTTGAAATGCCTATTTTCGTTACACAGACTTGAGTGCAAGTTTTTTATGGGTTTCCTCCCCACTTTTTGTAGCCCGAGAAGACCGAGGCAGTTAGAACCAAACGGAAATATGAAAAGAAACCCAAGATCCCTCCGCTGTCTGTGCCGCAACATTCAGGGCCCTCAGTGTTCAATCCCAAGGACCTCAACCAGTATGATTTTCCCAGCTCAGATGATGAACCATACTCACAGGTAATGCATTTTGCAATATTACTACATCACTGTTGCCAAAGCGGTTTAATTTAAATTACTAATATTACATATTTTCAGGGACAATAGGATTAAAGGTCCTATTACGTAGCTGTCATTTACTCTTTGTAGATTATGCCTTGCCAGTAGCATACAGATCCCAGCCAGTCCTACGCTCATCATTTACTTGTTTTGGTTGTGTAGATCCATTCAGGTTCCTCAGAGGCAGAAGAAGAGAATGACCCAGATGGCTGCTATGCGTTCAGGAGGAAGGCCGGCTGTCAGTATTATGCTGTGAGTGCCCTCCTGTGACTCCCGTGCTTCTATTTATAGTTGCAACAGCAGGCTGCCCAGTCTGGCAGTCCGTCTGCTGGACATAACAATGCAATTATAAAAACAATTATTTGCCCTTAATTTTCTTTTCTGTTTTTTTGCATCGTTGCGCTCTCTGTCGTTCACCTCACTCCAGACTCGTCCAGACCAGAGTGGCAACTGGCCCTGGGTAAGCCCATCAGAGGGTGGCCTTGGTGACCCACGCTTCCGTTACTGTCTGACCTCACTGAACGTGCCACGGCGCTGCATAGGTCTGGCTCGGCGCCGTGCGGGCAGAGGGGGCAGGTGAGTTCATTCTGCCTTTTCTTTCTTCACACTTGAGGAGATTTAACACGATTTTAAACAAACATTTTTGATTTGGAGAATCATACAGTCCATATCCTTAAGATGCTCTAATGAAAGTCATGATTTACCAAAACATAGAAAGTAGATTACGAAAATGTAGAAATATGAAAAGTGTGTAGGAATGCTGCCAATACAACACTGAGCAATGGAAACTCAGCCAAGTGTTGGCAGTAGCTCCTGAGGTTGTTTACCATACCAGCTCTCTGGCAGGTTACCAGTAATCGTTTGGCAGCCTCTTTCCATTATAAATATCAACCTGGCTGCTGAAGTAATGAACATGACACTCCCATTTTGGGATTCGTGTGCCACGGTGGCCTGTTGACAAATCTGAAAACTTTGCCTCTGCTGAGTTTACCAGCAACATGTCGTGCAGCTTTGTTCACTATCGCCTAAGTAATTACACAGACGACTGAATAAAGGACAGTGAGTGGCGATAGCCAGCGGCATCACAGTGCCAGATGTTGTTGAGGAGACCAGCTGGGTCAGATGGTGTATGTTTCACAGACACACCAGGTTAGAGATGTTCTGTTTTTATCTGCAGTCGACCTTATTGCCTCTCCCCAAGGGACAATGAAGGGTTCTTCTATCTCTGAATTAAAATGATGTTTAGTTACCATAGCAGTATTTGATCACGTTAGAAACCACAGAGCTTAATGTGTGTGTATGTTCGTTGGACAGTCTATTTAGTTCAGTCCAGACACTCAGAAGCTGCCATGTGTCCTACATGACAGACAGGGCTGCAACTGAACAACATCTACAAATGGCACTGTGCAGATTTTAAATGTCTCTTCCTGTGGACTGGCCTCAGCCCTAAATCGTAATAGCAGTAACAGCAGGGCTGGCTGTTCTGCATTTTACAAGCTTCATCAGGTGGCTGTAAACTTAGTCATGTTCTGTTACGTAAGTGTTCTGTTCGTTCCTTATGGTAGAACTGCATGTTTTGGCCTGTTTTTATCCAGCTATATTTGGTACTGGTCCACTGAACATTGTTATTATGACTGGCAAGAAAATGCTACACTTGTGCAATAGTGGAATCACAGCCAAAAGATGTTGGAATGTACCAACAGCACAACCACAGCACGTTTTCACATGACTTGTTTTTTCCAGCAGCTAACGGATGAGATTTTATTTTGACTGTTTTTTGTTTGTTGGTCTGTCAGGGTCTTGTTGGACAGAGCGCACACAGACTTGGATGACAACATCTGTCAGAGCTTAGACTCTAACCTGAAGCCCCAGCCACTCGCCGCATCACTTCCAAGCTCTCCGCTCCGCAACTCTAACGCCAGTACCTCAGAAACCAATACCTCGGACCCAGCCAGCTCCCCGCTCCGTCCCTCTTCTTCGTCGCCCTTGTCATCGTCGTCAACGCACATGGACCTCAGCCAGATTCTTTTGAACATTACGTCTTGTCGCTGGAGGCACTTCAGACCACGGACTCTATCCCATCACCCCTTGTGTGGAGGAGACTTGTCTCGCAAAGGATTTAGGGATTTTAGCCGCACAGTGTCAGGACTAACTCGGGTCCAGTCTGGAGCAGCCAATTCCCAGAATCGCATGGGCCCAACCCTTGCCCCTGTTAATGGTGAGTCATTTGTTTTCCCTGTCCTGCTGCTTGGTGTCCGTTATAATGGTTGTGTAATAATCGCATATATGTGCTTTATGAACTTGTACTTTTAAGGGTTTTGGGACACTTTGTCTGAATTCTTTGATAGTCTCAGTGTGTGTCTTGACAGTTTTTAACATCAGTGTCAGAGCTGGATTAACATGGTTTCGTGTTAAGTTGTTTACGGAGTCCAGAAAACAAATTTCACATTTAGGTTTTTATGTTTTATGCTGCTGACTGTAACTATTTATGATTACTGCCTATATTGATTTAATTTTTTTGGTTAGAGGTGTGGGATGCATAAACCCCAAATTACATGACATTTCATACAAGTATCAGTATTGGACAGAACAGCTATTTTTGCGTCAAATGAGCTGCAAATCAATTTTGTTATTAGTGTATTCTGACCTTTTCTGTCTATTAAAGGTCAGAATGAAGAAAAATACGCTTTTTATTTACCAGGGCTAATGGGGATGTTTCAGATTGATTGTCTTCAGTGTGTAGTGAAAAGCGACAAATGTATTAAATTTGTATATGTAAGTGTAGTGTATATACATTTTAAAACCAGAGTTTGTATAGTTTACAGTATTTGGGCAGTAGTTTTTGTTTTTAGGTAATCCAGGTGTCTTAATGTAACCCTGCACCCGTGTCCTGCTGGCTGATTCACATCATGGTCTGAAGTGATATAACTGGACAAATTCTTTATTATCTCAGTCTTTACAGTATTTAAAAATCTCTTTTTTTACATGACAGATATGATTATATGTGACTTTTGGTCAATAATATTCTGTCAGAAATTCAAAGCTTGATACTTGACGCCAGTTCAGTGTTTAGTCAAGGCTTGTGTAACATTTTCACAGTGCTCTGCTCTGTATGCTGCCGCTGAACTTCGTGAGCTTTCCACTTTCAGACCCTCTTTCCACATCACAATGCATAAATTCTGAAAAATAAATACTTTCATGAGATGTGTTGGAGTGAGTTGGAGGGTGGAATACTATAGTCTGAAATTCATGTTTATTTATTTGTTGGATATCTGAGGAGTTTGTTTATATAAACATCACATTTAGTCTTTTTAATAAAACATATAAATGTTAAATAACCGTAAAACACACGCTGTAGATCTCTCTTACTGAGGAAACAGCCATGTGAAACATTTTAGGGTATGTGATTGCATGGACAGTCCAACCAGTGTCCTGCCAGAGGTGTCAGTTCAAAGAGCCTTCCCTTTGTTTTTATACAGTTTGTCTGTGTCTGTGTTGTTTTGTGCTACATCTTGATTAATGCCTCCATTTAGAGAAATAACAAATGGTTCCCACCTTTAGGGTTTTTACTGTAATTAAAGTGAAATGAGGCTGAAAACCTGTATTGGTGTGTAGAGTATGCCCACAGCATGGAGTCGTGAGTATGGGTGTCGCTTAGTTCTGGCAGTTTTTTTTGAGACAAACCCATTTATCTCCAGCCTAAACTTTTCCTAGGACTTCTGTGTTTTTTTTCCTTGCTCTCTTACTTCATCATGTGAATTCTGGCCGTCATTATTGACTTTCCTGTTTCATTTCACTTTACATGGCTGTTTAGATATAGTCAGGTTGTGCAAACCTTTCTGCAAGGTTATTCGCTTAAAGGCACAAAGTTAACTCAGGAACATTTGGACGAGTCTCCTGGTTTTGACCCGCGTGTTTCGTCCTTCCAGTGTTCACGGCAGAGCAGTACCAGCAGCACCAGGAGCAGCTGGCCCTCATGCAGAAACAGCAGCTGGAGCAGAGCCAACAGCAGCAACAGGCCAACATCCCTGCAACAACTACCAACACACAGGTCTGCAAGCAAAACCTCGACTAAAGCTTGACTTATAGTTAGATTTGTTTAAATGCAAAAAGAACTTGTGTAAACGATGACACGGCCTCAGTTGATCTGCTCTCATTATAATACAGTGTCTACTTTTGCTACTTTGAAACCCATCCTATATTTTAATTCAATCTTTTCAAGTAACTCTTCATGCCCACACAGAGGTAAATAGGATTTTAGTTGAACTAGATGAACCCGTGTTGTTCCACTATTGCCCTGAGCACTTTCAGTGCCAGGTCAAAACAGGTCAAAGCTTTGCCACAGACCCACATGTTCTGCCTCTTTAAATGTAGGCACTTGTGTCCAAGACGTTGGACCAGTCCGGGGCAGAGTTTGCTGCTTCAGCCCTCGTCACCGTGGACCAGCTTCTGGCCTTCAAGCCCAAAGAGGAGCTTGTGCTGGCAAGTGGAGTCAACGGGGTCCTGGCAAGTGCAGGTGAGTGAATGTTAACTCATTTATCTCTCCAAATTTGGAAACACTTGGCAAAAAATGTCCACTTAACTAAATATTTGAAGCAGTGAAAACAGTTAGCAGTATAAATCACTCTGTTACAACATCATCACAGCTTCAGAAATTACAGCAGAGTTGCATCAATGCCTCACTGACAGCGTCATCAAAAACACAGACTTCACAAAGATGCAGTTTATTGCACTGTTGTTGTTTTGGATTGCATTAGAATGTGCAGAGGGCATCTCAAAAACCGGTTGTTACTGTCTATACCAAAACAGTGGCATCCTTGTTTATTTGTTCCAGGTTAGTTAAAGCTGCTCTCTGTTCAAACAGGTGTCTTCAAAGGTTTGCACCTTTCTACAAGCACGGCAGCCCTTCACCAGACCAACCAGTCGACGCACACTACCACCTCCACAGCCCCGACTTTCCTCCAACCCTCCTCAAACTCGGCCACCCCTTCACCCGCCAACGCCGTCCCCGCCTCCCTCAGTTCTAACCCCAGCGCCCACGTGGCAGCAATGGCGCCACAGCAGCTGGGGCTGTTGGGATGCAACGCTGCCACCGCCAGTCCCGCCACCACTCAGGTCCTCATCGGGAACAACATATGTCTGAGCGTGCCATCGGCCACCAGTCTGGCTGGACGCCACATCCCCCGGACCCTCGGTAATGTGCCACCCGCTGCCTTAAAGCTGTCCGCCGCCACCAACATGCAGAAACCCAAAGTCTCTGGAGCAACGTCCATGGACATGAGCTCAAGGTTTGTGCATCAGAAAACGGAACAAATGAAGACATACAAATATAGAAACCATCCCGACTTTACAGCGTGAGCTCAGTTACCTGGTTGTGACTTTGTATTTTGTTTATTTTGTGTTTGCGTCGCTTTACTTATCTCTCAGATGATGTTCTACAGTCACAGAAATCTTGAACTGTTCCATAAAATTGAAGTATTTATATAAGTTTGATTCAGTGGTTATTTATTTCAAGTGTTTCAATCATTTCAGCATCAGGCGTTTATGATCTCTCATAAAACTGACAAAAAACCAGACATTTGTTGTGATCGACTACATCCTGATGCAGAATAAACAACCGTGTAGCCTCGGGCTTCAATTAGTTTACACAAGAGTAGAATCATCATGGACTTTAAGCTTCAGCACAGGTGTGGGGGATCAGATTATCGTTTGATTCCTTACAGCATCAACTCTGACAGCACGTCAGCACAAACAAATGAATATGTAGAGGAAGAAGAACTTTAGGTTAAGTTAAAAGAAAAATTGAGCTTTTCAGGAGAGATTTGTTCTGGTGCAATTAAAGTTATTCTGTATAGAGCAGCTGTGTTAATCCTTGCTTCCCTCTCGTTTTCAGGGATAATCACGATGAAGACAAGCCAGCACTGAACAGTATAGCTGACAACACAGTGGCCATGGAGGTGACGTAGTAGCGGTGCAGCGAGGAGTCCGCGCTTTAGGTGCTGTGCATCGTAGCATCGGGAATGCAAAAGGGACGACAGGACTCTGACTGACAGAACGGCGAGTGGACCGCTCACTTGCAATTCTCATCTCTCATACTTTTTAAACCCTTTTTGTTTGTTTGTTTTTTTTGTTGCAGTTAAAGTAAAAGATTGACATATGTAAATTATGAATATGGCAAAATTAGTATCTGTACAGTAACTACATATTTGTAATACCCCCTTGTATATACTACTTGAATACAGAACTGTCCATTTGTGATGTTTTGCACTTGGGAGTCAAACTAAAAGGAAAAAAAGTAAGCCAAGTAACTTGTGGCGCGTGTGAGAGATGTGGGAGTTGTATAGAGAAGAATTTTATCACATCATGTGCATGGTGCGGAGCCTGCTGTTTTTATCTATTTATTGTGCTGTGTTTACAGGTTTTTTGTTTTGTTTTTGTTTGTTTTTTATTTGTACACTGTACCTTTGTTGGTTTCTGTGCTGTAGTAAATGTTAGGTAGCTACGGACTCCTGGGTATTTTTGTATATTGTGAACACAAAGCAGGTCCCTCCCCCACACACATTTATTTTGGGTCCCTGTGCTTCTCTCTGTGGATCGTGTGAAAATCAGTGGTGACATACATACAGACCAGGAGGCCAGGAAGACAGAGAGGAGGAGAAGGTGGGCTGGTGGGTGACTGTGGTTCCCTGGAAGAGAGGCGCTCCTCTCCTCCATCTGAGGGAACTTTCATCAAACATTGTCCCAAACACAAGTAACAAAACAGGGATGAAGTCTCTTCCCAGAAGCTTCTGTTGCTTCTGATTAAAAGCACTATTTTTTGTGACATTTTGTTTTGTTCATGGTTTTGATAAATATCAATGCTGCTTTTATATTTTGTTTAGTTTTAATGGGGTGTCCGTCATTTTCATGCAAGCAGGGCCCCCTTTATATTTGTTTATCCCAGACACATTTTTTGTATAACAAATTCAGTTATTTTTGTATTTTGTTTTTTTGCTCTTGTGGTAAACTTGATTGTAAGCTTTTCATTTATTGAAAGACTTCATTCTTTTGTTGATGAGTTACTTGCATAGGTGAGAAGGGAGGTGAATGGGCAGTAGTCACTGTACGTGTTTCATCATTCCAGTTTTTAAAAGAAAAAAATGTTAATGAGCAGACGGAGGAGTCACGAGAAAACAACCGTTTTGTCCTCGCTCCTCCTGATTTCCTTTGTTCATTTGTTCCTTTTTTTCTTTGAAAAAAAGAATCTCCAGACGGCTGCAAGGCCAAAAACCACAAGTATTGGGTGCCTTCCTTTGGGGAATTTAATGTACTCTCTTCTGTGAAGAGTTAGGCACAAAGGCAGCATTACTTAGTAGTGCTTCTTGTCTTTGTCAAATCTGAATGCCCAGTCCAATGGCAGGATATATCCTTGGTTTACTTGTCCCACCTGGAGGCTGAAAAGACTAAAAAATGTGACAGAACTCTCACTAAAATAAGACAATAAAGCCCAGGGCATTAAATGTGAACTGTTGCACTCTGGTGTCATTTTTACATAAGTGTCAGTAAATCGAGGTAAGTTTGTGTGATGGACGGGTTTGAAGGCTGAATCGTCGCGTGACACTGAACTTGACTTGTGGACGCGTTCTTGGTTTCGTGAGGGGATCTTGTTTTATGTTGTGGCTGACTGTTGCATGTAATGCTCTGCGTTTTTACGTAGCCGCTGACGAAGTCCGTGTCGGCCCGTTTTCGGGTGATGCTCTCGTACTGGAGGTTATTTGTAGAATGTGGCAGTTTGTTCTTGACGTCCAGTCTTGGAGCTTGCCTTGTAAATCCATGAGTCGTTTCTGTTGCTCTGTAAAAATTAGAATGTGTTGGAGTTTAAGAGGAGCTGTTGAACTGCTTTTATTACCTTTGGACAGAAGAAGCTGTTAAACCGTTTCCAGCGTTCATGCCAACACTTAAAAACTAACCATCGTTACATCTTGTTCATTTACAAAGATTGTTTTAATTTTATTTCTCATGTTCATATTAATTAGTCCCAGATCAAAACTTATTGATTCCACTACATTTCTGTGTGATGTTTTACAATGTAAAGAGGTTTAATGATATAATGAGGCAGCCAGGTAAACTGAAGTGTCTCAGTTCGCTCAGCCAAGAAATAGTCTTGGCTTGTCAAGCAGCGTTGCGTTTCCACTGTCTTAAAGTGATGGATGTATTATATATAAAGTCTTCATAACAACTAGAAAGTGGCTGCTGAAGTGAAGTGGTGAAATGTTTGCAGTGGGTTTCTGCTTCGTGAACTGTGGGACCCGCCCACTCAGAGTTTCAGGAGAAATGAAATAACACAAATTCCCTGTAGCAACTCAGCCGCATGGATATCACTTTCTCATCGGTGGCCAAATTACTCTCAAGTTTTTCAATTTAGCCGTGCTGGAGCGCCGCCAGCATTATTCAGCCCCACATTATTTATGTTGCAGAGGAGAAATCCGTCAGCAGCGAGACAACTGGCCCAGTTCGCAGTCTTCAGGGTGGGCGTGAACCTCGCTCCGTGCGCGCTCATTACTGCAGTGAGCCGCTTTGGTGCAGGCGGGAGACAGTTGTTTTTCCCATCAGCTTCTCGGGGTGTTAACAGTAGCTTAGTGGCTGAAATAAATCATCTGGCTGCAACCGTGGCTCAGACCTTTTCTACGAAATTCAGCGTGCATTCTTTTGCCAAGCTTGTGTGTATGTGCGTCCACCAGAAGGCCTGCGAAGCCTGCAAACGGTTTATTGAAACTTATTGTGTATGCAAAACACTATTTTGATGTCTGCTGACAAATTCAATTGCGTTCAGCTTTGTTTACGTCCTCTCGTTCCACAGCTTCCATGACGTGTTCTGGACGAGCTCTGCGATTTTAAACTGTGGGACTCATGGGCCGGTGCAGCTGGAGGACACCCCTGGATCAGATGTCCCCATCGAGGCACTAGTTGGGCAGGCTGAAGGTCAGGCCCGCAACGCCTCGCTGGTCTCAGACGACAGGTGCGCGGCTCAACGGCCTGCTCGCGTGTAAGCCGACTCCACCCTCCAAGTAATCTAGAGCAGGAAATGCCACGCACTTAATTACCAAGCAGAACAGGGATAACAGAGTTTGAACTGCCAGCTTAACAGCCAACGGGCATGTTGAGCTCGTATCTGTCATCTGAAGCCAGCGTTCATGAGGCAGAGCACAGTTTTGTAGATGCACTAAAGGTGAGATGTCAACTTTTCAGTGGATGCAAAATGGATTTTTGTGTCTCAGGGTATTACATGACTTGAGGTTGGCCACTAGTTCAAACATGCTGAGGCCTGACTTCCATTTAATTCAGTTCAGGACAAAACTGATCTTGAGATGTTTAAAACCTTACAGAACACTGAAATGCATCTGTCTACAAATAACAAACCCAACAGCTCCCACTTGAACCGCACCAGGAGACAGTGGAGAGGACAAACCTCCAGCAGAAGTCTTGACCAGTAAGACCACGTGCTGTTATTGTGTGGAATTAGCCCCCGACATGGCGGCGTCTCATCTCGTCTCCTTTAGTTGAACAAACACGTCGCTGGCCGCCTCCGCACGCACTCATCCCCCGCCTCCTTTCAACATGACCCTGGCAGATTCATCAGCACCAGTGTTTCAGCAGCAACACAGTGCAGTTAATGGTGTGGGTCAAATTAAAGCAGCGCGCCCCAGTGAAATGTGCATCTCATTTCGTTTTAATTTCCACTTCATCATGTTTGAGCTTTTTGTGAAAAACAAAAACAAATGACTCATTCCACCCTCGTTCCCAAAATATGAAACTGAGGCTGTGACATTAAGCCTTGTTCAAATGACACATATGACTCATAATAATAATGTATCAGTTACCTATAAGTATCCTGTTATAGGTGGAAGTTACCTTCACTGGGTTCCCACAAAGCCAATGTCAAAAGCCCTTCAGCTAGTGGATCGAGGCAGAAAACGGTTTTATTTAGTAAGATTATCCTTTCAAGCGCTGAAGAGCAGTTGTTACATTGACAACCCACCACTCATCTATCATGTCTTTCCTCTTAACGTGACCCGATCTTGATAAATGTCGCAAGTGTGAACACGAGTGATGTGTTTAATGTTGCTATTCAGAAAAGCAGCTCCGTCGTGGCTGGCGCTACCCTGCTTCCTGACCTCCGTCGCTGTGCAGCCTGCTCATCCTACGGTCAATATACAAATTGTTGACTCGTTGAGCAGCTGCTTCAAATTATAAAAGAACGCATATTTTCAACAACCCCCCATTTAGACCTGGTTCTACAGCTGTATGTTTACATGAATGAGTCATTTTGGAATTTAAAACCTATCCCAGCGCCGACATTTAAGCTGCCATGAGTCATCAGAGCACGAGTCCAGGATTGTTTACTATGTGTCGACACAAACCTGGTGGCGCTGGAGTGAATACATAACCTGGCTGTGATCGTGGCGACGCTGTAACACAGAGATTAGCGTCATTATAACCTTAATGCTTGGTTGAAAGCCATTCACAGCGCTGATCATCACTGAGGGCTTCATTCGGCCTCTCGTTCCATCTCTGTGTGATTGGATGCACTGTTGTGATCAGTGGATGTAAGAGGTTACTGTGAGAGTATAACGCACGTCTGATTCTGTACCCTCTGAACCCGTCCCATCGCTCATACGGTTGGTCCCATGAGCTGCGAAGCCGTTTCAAGAGCTGCCAGCGTGTTGATCTCAGCACAAAGTGGGCGAGTAAAATGTTCCTGCAACCAGGGCTGGAAATACAATACTATGACCCAGTTTGTAGCCAAAACAAAAAACAAATCACACACTGTTTTTTCTTTAATATCGCTCGACGGGGCCCCTGACCCCTCAACAATGGAGCGATCCGCTGGGGGGTCGCATTCAGCCTGTGATGAGGAGGGAGTAGCTGTATCGATCTGGCAGCAGCCGCCCCCTCGCTGCTTCGATCACCAGGTCTGTGAAGAGTGAACCGTCGTCGCTGCGCTGCCCACTCATCGCTGAGTGTTTGTGCCCACAGTGGAGTGGCCCCCTCTTCCAACAGATACACACACACGCGCTTCAGAAAAGACAATCTGTGTGCTGTCCGACACAACAAGGAGTGAAGTGACCTTTCAATCATTCCTCCAGGGACGGACGGGGGCGGAGCTCCCCCCCTGACCCCCGGAGATTGGAAAGAAAAACGTCTGGTTGGATGTTGTTGCTAGGCAGCAAGAGCCCCCGCAATGACAGCGTGTCAACATTGAGGCGACAATGAGAACTAGATTGCGTGTGGTGGCTGGAGATGAGAGGGCTCGTGACTCCAGGCTGCTCTGGACGCGAGTTCTTTCTTTATGTCACACAGTTATTTCTCAATGGCGGACGACCTTCACATTCCAGCCTGAGTCATCTCATGCTGTGTTAATTTTTTATTGGCTGAATGGGAATGGGAGGGTCTTGGGAGGGTCCGCATGCTGGATGACTGATGAGACATTGTCTTGAAAGTTTTTGAAAGTTTTGGACAGCAATTGCTTAGAGGTTTCTCCTCCTCTTTATCTTTTGCTGCTTCCAGTCTCACTGCTTTGATGTTGACATTGCTTCATCGTAACAAGGTTACGTTTTGCAGTTTTAACATTTGGAACAATTTCAGCGTTTCTCACACAGTGATGAAAATGTGACTGGATGATTAGAAGGTTTCTCACATCTGCAGCTAGTCACTGGTTTTCAGAAATTTGGAAACCATTTTAGATAATTTGTTTGGCTTCAGCCTGTTCCCTCTAGTTCAAAGTAAACTGTCAGCTATTTACCTGGAAACTGTAATTTAAGTATGTAAAACTGAATAAGATTTTAATTCTCAGTTTTTACTTTGTTAACTAAATTGCTTGTAGAATAACACGCAGGACCTGCCAGAGCAACTAAAACCCACAGTTAACGTCTATGATTTACACAGGCTTGTGTCGTTTATTGCGTCACCACGTGGAATTTAAATTCTTCGGTTTCCTGTTGACCATATTTGGCTTCTCTCTCCTAGAACCTAGACTCTGCGTCGGACCAGAATCTCAACCTCAGACCTTGGACCTGGTCTCGCTCCTTCTTGGTAAGTCTGACACTTTTTTCTGAGCCTGTTACCTGGATTTAGGCCTAGTATGAGACCTCGACCTGTGTTTGTGGCCAACCCTGGTTAAACATCCTAGAGAAGAGAAGCAGCAAACCCACATCTCATTGTTATCATCATGACTTTGCCTGGGATTTGATTTTATAAATATGCCTTGGATCACTTCTTAATAGTTCAGAGCTGTAGTTCAGTTGCTATGATGGTGGGAGACTTGGTGGTAGAACACAAACCATGATGCAGATTAGTACTTGTACATGAAAAACAGGGGCTTACATTTAAGAAACTGTGTCACCATTTACACAACTAGCAAACTTCAGCTCAGATCAGACAGGGTGAGATGAAGTGAATGTGAAGGGAGGTTCCCAAAGAGATGGACGAGGGTAGAGTGACTCTCCAAGCAGCCACAAGTGGTTCACTGTTCCCCGGCTGCAGCACCTGCCTCGCCGCCTCCCTCCTCCTCCTCATTACCCGGCAACCGAATCGCTCTGAACACCAGCACACGGGGAGACGAGCGGGGAGGGGTGGAGGTTGCTGATGTGTGCGCGTGTGCTGGTTACACCACAAAGAAGATCTGTTAGCGTGGACATAGACGAATGCTGGCAGGTACATCCTCCGTGGAGTGGGAGATGCAAGGCCTCATTCAGGAAATACCTGGATCTAGTCTGACCCATGAACCGCTCCTCATCACTGACTGCTGGTAACTGATGCGTTAGGAGCTGAATAGCTTCCAGTACTTTGCAGCAGCTCTGCCTCATCTTGCTTCCATAGTGCTCATCTCCTCACTCGGTTCTCTGTACATGTTTTCCGGAGCAACGTTCGATAACCAAAACCGTCCTTGCAGGGGCTGAGCTCGCAAGGTTGCAGCAAAACATTTCTTTATGTTCCTCAGCCTCCGCTGAAATCGTTGGTGGTGAAACCTTAGATTTGTTATTGACTTGGCTATTGTCCTTCATCAATCAATGCAGGGAGGCAGAGGAGGAATTTTTAAAAAGCAATTTAACACAAGGGCAAGTCCTGCCAGTCAATGGTCAATCAAGGACAAGCTGAGTCTTTGTGCTGCGGCTGTTAAAGATAATTACACCAGTAGCAACTGACTTGTTTATTTAAATGCTTTTCTGAAAGCATCTACTGTTTATACCCGATTAATTTCATGTCTTGCCTTCGTGTCTTTGCCTTAAGGTCAACAAACAACAAAAATACAAGAAATAATACAGAAAATAACCAAGATCTAAATAAATAAATGATACACAGGCCCCAAACAGCTCCTGAGCCTCCCAGCCCTCCCATCATCCGCTGTAGACTGAAGTGGTCACAGCCAGCACTGACCTATCAAATAGCCTCCGTTACGAGTCGCAGCGCGTCTGAAGGATGAAGAGCTGACATGCATAAGACTCATATCTATATAAAAACCACACACAGAAAGTTCCTATTGCTCATGTTGCACCCACATCATTTGGCTCCGGAGCCTCATGCATGTTCCATAGCCTGAAACCAAACAGCTCCCACTCCTAAGAAAAGGCAGCAAATCAAATTCATGTGAAAACAATGAAATCTTTTAAGTTATTTTGTTGGCTCTCTATGCTGGTGAATTTTAAATATTCTTAACTGAATGCATGGTTTTCAAGGGGCTGATCTCAGGGGCTACCGTTACTATTAATTATTTAAAATCAACATCAGTCTAAGAATAACTCAAAATGTTTTATTACTTGTTAATTCGTTAATTTTTAGTTTTATTTAACAAGTACAATCAAATGTAACAAGTACAAGCAGCTAAAGCACAAACACACATTCACACACACGCCTCCTCAGTTAATGGGAAGGAGGAATCAGCCAGCTGGTGTAGCTCACACACACACACACACACACACACACCCCCACACACACACACACACACACACACCTAATCCCCCGCTCAATTTGTCACCCCTTCAAATCCTATTCATCCAACTTCCTATTCACTGCTGTAGAGCCTCTCCAGCGGAGTCTCCATCAGCCCCCTCATCTTTGTTCCGCGTCTCAATGGTTTGAGTCCTGCCAGTGTGACGCGCAATCCAACCCAACGTGTTCCCCGCGCTGCAAGACATGGTCACTGACTTCCTCCACCAAAAAGAAAGAGACCACGGTGGGTCAACCGCTGATGACATGAGGCCAAGTGAGGAGGAGCAGGCGTGAGGTGGCAGTACGGCGTGAACCAGGCCCACGGGTCTTCACTGCCTGTCTGACGTACTTTATTGATCCCAGTGGAGACGGTTGTTCGACAGCTGCACATATACGATGGGGATGTCGCAGCGCTCAGTCGCCCGTCACTCATGGTGATACAGTCGAGGACAATACAGTAAAACTCTGTTTAAAACCTTGCTGGGATTCGTTCAACCCATCTGTCTCGCCTCAGACGACGTGTTTTATTGATTAGCCAATGCAAACATTGTTTTGTGGTTTATTTTTGCAGGAGAAGTCCAGAGGGCAGCGTCCTGTCAGGATAGTTTAGTTCCACCTCACCAAGTTTCACATCATTTGTGCAGCTTTGCCTCTCGGACACTTTAAACGCCAATCTGTTCCAATCTGACACTGACTTCCCAAACGACTTAACCTAATCTAAGGCCACCTTATGCCCACTGACACACACTTCGCTTAATGGGACGCTGATGCTGCATTAAGGACCATGACCCAGGTTTGTCTTACAGGATTGTTAGATATCTGACCTAAACATAGCATTTAGATATGTTGTGTTTGGTCAGAATTGCAGGTAATCACATTTGAGTAAAGTGGTTCAAAGAGCCACTTCAGCTCATATTTGCTGTGATGTTTTTAAACACACTGGTTCCTTGGTTTTTATTGCTACTCATGAAGCATCAGCCTGCGAAAGCAAAGGTGTGTGGCTCCACCAGGTGGGGATAGTTGGCAGTACACCCCCAACATGAAATCAATGTACAAGGCCTATTTTCACAACACTCAGGTTGGACAGTTTCACAGGTTCAGGTGCTGCACGGAAAACAACAAAAGACCTGGGATTTGCTGTTGACTTTTCCTTTACACGCAGAGTGAAGGAGATGTGTTGTATTTGGCTTTTCCCACACGGGACAGAAGACGGACCTGGCTGACTCTAACACATGTAACTTAACAGGTGTCTAATCGGATCCTTTTTTAAAATGTTTCCACTCGTTAACTTTCCATTTCTTCATTTCCCTGCTGTTTTTAATAATCTTTGTCCTACTTTTTCTCTTTAGTGCTGTTGCTCCTGCCTTTTTCTCTTTTAACTTTAATTCTCATTTCGCCACTTTCTTCTCCTCCAAGTTAAAGAAACTGGTTCCTGTGTTGAATCTGTGCAGTTTAAACCGCTGATGGTGACAATAACTAAACGTTTGTTTAGGAGCCGTTTCCCTGGCGTTTGGTTCCCTCCAGTGGTGGAAAGGTGACATTACGCTGTGTGGCGCACAGCATCTTTTCCACATCGGACCCTGAGTTTTATCTAGTGCGACCTCATCCCAGAGCCTCCACCGGCTTCACAGGCCCAACAACAACACAACCCTCGAAGTGTCCTGTAGTTTTACTCATTTATCATTCGAGCAACAGAAAGAACCGTGCAGCCGACAGAAAACGAACCGTGTGCGTCATTCAGCCAAATCAAATCCTTCCTATTATCTTCACGACCCCTTTTACGTCCTGCTCTGTCTCGTTGTGTTTTTGTGCTTCTCTGCTCCATTCTAGCCTGAAACCGTCCTGTCTGGAAGCGTTTTAGTGTAATGTGTTGTCTGCTGACAGCCTGTGTGTGGAGTCCATGAAACACCACCCAAGACTACAGAGACCCCTCCCTGCCTCCCTGCCAGCCGCTCTTTGTCTGGTTCCATTTAAACTGCCAGCTTGTGCCGCTCTCTCTCCGTTGTGACACCAATATGAATCCTTTTCATCCGTCTCAGGAACACAGTGCACTTTTTCCCCCATGTGGCTGAAGCTACTTTTATGGATCAGTCCAAATCATTTCATAGATAGATGGATTGTAGATTGTGGCTTTTTTGAAATCACAGATTTAACAGGATATAGAATTTATTACTAGTAGATGCTTTTTAAAGGACAGATCTTCAGGGCACAGCGAGTGACGTTTGGTATTTCAAACAGCACCGACAGCAGCTCATTTATATACAAACACTGGGTTGTGAGCAGGAACAGACAAATAAAGCACCTGCTGTTGATCCACACGGTTTAGAAAACAGGGAATCACAAAAAGAAATGTTGAACAGGATAAAAATACATCTGAGTCTCCACCCTGACAGCAGCAGAGACTTTATTTGTCTAGTGATACGTGGGAAGACCCGGGGAGCTCAGTGATACGGGAGTGTGTGTCTTCGGTGCCAAGCTGTGTGGCCAGCTGTGACTTCCCCCATGAGCCTTTGCTCCCAGCTTGTGCCTCTGGCAGAGGATCTGGTGAGCGGTTGGCAGCTCACCGTTTCCAAAAATACACAAAGCAGGGGAGACACAGGCAGAGCCGGCAGCTCTCTGATAGTACGCAGCGAGGTTCTGGTTGTACCTGCCGGTGGCAACAGCTCCGACGGCCTGTCACGCCACATCCACAGGCTCAGCTCCAGCTTCTCACGGAGCACATGATGCTTGTGCTAAGTGATCTTGGCCTTTTTCAGCCGCTGTATAACCTGCCGGTGTCCCTGGTGTAGCCACTGAAGAACGATGGGATCAGTCAGACCCACAGATTCCGCTGGATGGAGGACGGAGAGCCTCCGAGACCCAACGCTCTTCTCTGGCCTGCAACACTTATGTAACTTCCTTCATTACACAAACACACACTCACCATTTGTACTTGTTAGTGTTATAACAATGGAAAACCCCGTTGGACTATGACTTGTCTTATCTGACACATAAGTGGGTGATTTTTCATGCTCAGTGGAAATCAGCTGCTTTGATGCTCCACCCTAACAACCAGACCAAACACCGTAATCTACAACATATGTATATTTAAAGGAGAAAAGAAAACAAAGTGGCAGCTTCATTTTATCATCACCGATGCTAAATTTACAGTTTAAACACAACTTTATGGACTCACGCGTAGCGTAAACGTAGAGGCTGGAGTAGTCGCAGTGGCTTTAAAATGTTTATAGAGACAATACGCAGGGCAGGACCCGCTGCTGCCTCAGCAGAGAAAACGCTCCTCTCCCCAATTCAACGACTCAGCAGCTTGTAAAAGAGCAGTAAACCCAAGACTATTGAAAATATTCGCCATTAAAAGTAGTTATTATCACAGTCCTGGCATCTGCTCCATCTCCAGCGAGTTCGCTCTTCACCAATCAGACATTTGGACTCTGTCCTATTTCTAGACTGTTAAAATGACTAATGCGAGAGGTGCTTGTGTTGATTTCACGTTTTCCATACGCTTCCTGCTCCGTGTCATTACTGCAACATAAAGAAATGCCAGCTCTGATAAGGCTGTGAAGCTCCTGCCAGCACTGAGCTGTTTCTGGGAGGCTTCTGCGGATTCATCATGCAGACAGAAACCTTCTTATATTACACCAATCTAAGTCGTGTTTCAGCAATGCAGTGAAAAGTAATACATGCATCCTTAATGAAAAATAACAAACAAGCTGAAGTTCAGATGCAGCACTATGAAGCTCCATCCAACCTCCACCGTGGCACAAACGCGTTGCTGTCCGTGTTCCGAACATACACAGGATGTAGCTGCAGTTCGTGGGAGGATTGTGTCACCCAATCTAAATTCCATTGTTCTTCCACGTTTCCCCCCCCTGCAGGACAAATCTGGTTCCATCAGGGTGAATCATACGCGGCCTGTGGAGCTTTAACCAGAGTCAAACCAGAGGCCGTTTGGAAGTCAGCGCTGGAGCATGGGATCAGAAGTAATAAAACGTAGAGTAGCTCACATCGGAGTTGGCTTGTTGAGGTCGTTTCCCCTGAGGAAAGAGGTGAAGAAGACGCAGAAAGAGGAAGGATGAAGCCCAGAGCAGCTTGTTCCATGCGACGCTCTTTAATTAAACTCAGACTCGTTGGAACGGTTCGTTTCCAGAGGACTGAAGCTGACGTGCACCGTACAGAGACACACTTCCAATGTTTCCCAGGAGCCACTGCTGTGTTTGATGGTCACTAACACAGAATATCTTTACTTAGGCATGGAGGGCAGTACGTTCCTGGGCTCTCATGTGCTGCTTCGGGACGCTGCCAAGGCCGACAGGAAGGTCACTGTGCTGCAGGCTGAGCGTGGGAGGAGGCGGACGACGACCCGTGAGAAACCTCCCTCCCTGGATCCATCCACGTTCTAGTCCGTCTGCGCTATTACATACGTCACATTCTTTGCCTTTATGCGCTCGCACTGGAGCTTTTTGTTGCCGTAAGGGTTGCGAGGACGTTTCAGAAGCTTGTTCACAAGGAAACACTCGTATGTCAGGATATGAGCCTGGAGGGGGAGAGGATGTTTGTCAGCCTGGCCTCTATTAAAGGATCATGGTGCTTTAAATGCAGCGAATCCTGGAAGGAAGCATGCGCCAGAGACCAGCTACCACCAGCATCAGGTGCCTCTGAGGCTCACGATCACGATGGGAAATTAGAGTCACTGAGCATCGGCCTGCATGGGTTGAGTGAGGGGAGGAGAAAGCAACAAGCAACAGAACAACAACAAGCAGCAAACATTGCATTTTCCTCTTTTCTGAGCCACCTTGAAATCAAACATAATGCAGAATTACACACATCACATCTGGTTGTAATTAGAGGAAAAATAACCGCACGAATCCTGTTTAGGCCAATCATCACGCAAATGAAGCATCAGGCAGAAAATATGTCCGCTGAGGTCAGTGAACCACAGATTGGCTTCGGTTCACGAGTTTGGTGATGCAACGCGAGTATGTCGATGATTGGACGCAGGGTACGTCTGGAGTCAGACGTTACACTGATCTCGACTCTTCTTCTCCTCGTATCTCCCACTGCTCACTCGCCAGTATCCAGCTTTCTCTTTATCTACGTAAGCAGCAGCCGCCTGACGGCTAATCCACATTAAATGTCCCACATCTGACTGTCATGAAGCATCACTGCCTTACATTCACCTCCTTTGGATGTGGTTTTCTAAAAGTCCTTCACCCAAACCTTGGAGAGACTCAACCTCGCCATTAGCTGAGCGCCGCCAGCTCGTGCTCACACGCAGAGGCGAGTTAATCCCTGTGGGAAAGGTCGAGGGGTTTTGGGAGATAGTGGGAACATCCATTACCTGTAAGCGATATTCCCCAGAACCAGGGCAGGCGAACCGCAGGGGTCAAAGCACGTCATAAAGTCTGATAGTGGCCTAATAAAACGAGGACAATGGGCATTTGAAACCATCCAGATATGATCAGAGGCAGGAGGAGAATGGGCTGGTCTGGATCACAGTCAGGGCTTCCTGCATTCGTTTGAGGTGAGACTTTCAATGAGTCCGATGACACCGAATAACTCCAGCGGAAGAAAGTCCTTCACGACGGAGCCAAGGAATGAGATGAAGCCCGGCCGGTCGAGAGATGCCCCAGGACGCCTGCACTGAGCTGATTCAGTGCTGAGGCCAGACTTTGGACAGGAAGACGAGGCTTTATCTGTTTTCCTGAGTCCTGTGATGGTGTTTGCCTGCTTTTAATGGGCTTCAGTCTGCAACCGCTCAGAGCGTAAACAGGAACAAACACCATACATGAAAGGCTGAGGCCTGGTTGTATCAGTAACACACACACACGCCGGTAAACAGGCCACGCATCCACTTTGGTTGGCTGATAGAAGCAGGCGTCAACAGGCTGTTTGATTAATGATCTGCATCGCAGCACGTCTCCAACCACCAACACGCACCGGATGAAACATGGGAATTCTGGGAGTCTGTGTCAAACAGAGCAGGCGATGGAGACACTGTCGCAAGGAGGAGGTGAATAATGGCTTTAATAACAATTAACCCAGATTCAACCCAGAGACTCGCGTCAGTATGAACAGCAGCAGCTATTAAACAGATGAAGATGGACCAGCAGAGTGTAGCCCAGCGCCCCCTCTGGTCTGCAGGTGTTGGCGTCCGCCTCTCAGACGCAGGTGCGTCAGGCCAGGTGACGGTTGATCGAACCCCTTCGCCTGCGTAATGAAACGACAGCAGCCTTGATCTTCCAGCAGCGTAAGTCAAACACGCTCGTTCGCTTTCTTTCGGCTGCGGGCGTCTGTTGTGCGCATGCTTGTGCTCGCGTGCGCGTGTTCCGTCGTTCATTTCCGTGCTCGCCGTTTGCTCTCCACGGGCGCGTGGGGACCTGTGGGAGTGGGCCGCTGGGATATTTCTGTCTAAGCCGAGTCTGATGTGAAAACCGCTTCACTCGGCAGAAGCTTTGCAGCCATTTATGTTGTCATGGTAACAAGGGATCAGTCATTATGACTAATAAAAGAATTATACAAATCAGTATTTTTAAAGCCAATCAACTAATTATTGGCTGGTCATTATTCCAGAGGCCACGTCAACATTGAGGTTCACCCGTCTCTGCTAAGATGAGCCTGAACTTTCCATCTGCCTGCACCTCCGTCCCACTCGCTCTGCTCCTTTTCCTGCTGCCGCTTCCTCTGAGGTGATCTCAGGAAGAGATTCTGGCGTCTGATGCTGAAAATGTTTAAACTACGGAGTCTCTGTGCAAACTGAGCTAAACTCACAGTTGCTGAGGCTGAGGCTTGACTGGCTGATGTAAACCGACGCACTGAGCAGCAGGCAGGTTTGCTTCACGTTGATCCAGTTAGAAGTGACACAGTTTAGACTGTTTTGACACTTGCAGCCCGTGTTGTTAGTGTTAGTGCCAATCAGCTGCCAACATGTCTAATGAACATCCATTAATATCAGAGAATTTCCAGCCTGTTCTGCTTAAACAAAGCAGCACAGGCCCGAGTCCCTTCGTTAATACACTGCAGCCTTGTTTGAAATCATTCGTCCTCAGCTGGCATCTGTTGTTTCCACTGAGGATTGATGGGTTTTTCTTTTTTCGTTCAGTCCTTGGATCTGACAGCGCTGTCTAGACCTTGTGATTCAGATTCAGTGTCGTTCTGCTGGCACAGGAGAAAAGGACTGAAGTCTGCTCTGTTACCAATTAGATACTGTATTGTTTTAATGCATTAAAATCCACATGGATGTTGATGGGAAAGCGGGTACGAAAACAAAAACGGAGCGGACTGCTTCTTTAGCACAGGTTGTGTTTCGAACGTAACCGTTTCCAGGATGTTGGAAAACTTGAGTCCAGAGAATTCCCCCCGCGTGTGAGCAGTGGTGCATGACTCATGAAAACAATAGCGCAGGTGGAGGTGAAGGACGCTGGGATGCACGCGCAGCAGCATCCTCCAGCCGTTGTCCATCAGATTAGCGCTTCAGCGTGTCATGATTTCAGAATTGTCCTAATCAGTCATGGAAACCCAACGATTTTCAGCCCAGAGTAAGATGGAGAAAAGCAGTGAATGCATCATTTTGGTATTTGGTTGGTGCTTAATAGAGAAGAAAGCTGTGTTTCATGTGTGTTTGCTGGTGACTCCATCATTTCATTAAAACATCAACGATCATGGTGATCCCAGAACATTTTCCTCTTGCAACAGGATTACTACTGTAAAAGTAACAATTGTGCTTTTGATTTATTGACCCGTTGTCTTTGAGACGTCTCTGCGTCTGTCAGCAGACAGGAGTCAGTGGTTTGGCACATGCTGCGCTGCGAACAGCCAGACTAGATCCTTCCCACTTCTCCTTATTGAGTCAACGATTCTATAGAATGAAAATCAGGCAGACTATGAGATTCCACTAATCCCAGTTTGACGTTTGTTTTCAGCTTCGTGAATCATTTGTGATTAAACCAATGATGATGGGAGAAGCTAAATCAGTAGCAGGGCTTCAGCGATCACTGGTAATTCCTCTGATTGTCTCCATCAACAGTCTGCATCAAACCCCAGTAAAACCCAGTAAAGTCCTGACGTTCCACTTCGGGCCACAGGTCTGCTTCATGTCTGCTCGCCAACACTAGAGCAGCCGTTACACAAAGGCGCGTGTGTTTGTTCCCGCCAGCAGGGATTGTTTGTTCATGGTAGCAACTTCCTAAACTCCTTAACAGCCCTGCTTAGGAGCCAGTTGGATCTGTTGATATGGAGCCTACACACACACACACACACACACACACACCACGAGCTGCTTTTCATATTAGCAAGATCAGATCCAGTGATGTTTACACCTTGAAGATAGCAAACAGGGAGACTCTGCTGTCTTTACCCCGGGGGAATTCTTTCAGTCTGCTGAAACCCAAGGCTTCCAGACGACAGTTTGGCTGCACGTGCAGGAATGAATTCTGCCGGTAAAGCTCGCGTTGCTGCACAGCCGGAGTCTGTGTTCGCCTGCATGTGAGAGAAGAATTATGAGGTTGATCATAACTTTTTGGAGTGTGCGTTAAAACGGAAGGCTCCGTGCGCTTTGATGACCTGGCTTTAAAAGCAGATTTACTGTGCAGAGCGTCATCTTGTCATTCTGAGTTCAAATCCGACAAATGTCTCATCTCATGTCGCCCCTTCGCAGTTTCTTTTACTCGCAGCCAAAAATGACAACGGCTGGAATCGTTATTGTTGGAGAGGTTTGCATCTCGTCACAGTCCAGATTTGCAGTAGTTTTCTGAGCGTTGCATGAAAAAAGCGTCATATAAATGAGGGGATGTGATGGAAAGACTGTTTTAGAACAAATGAGGTGAAGTCGAGAGGTGAATGTTGATGTGATGAGGTGTTAATGACTGGACTGTTTTGTATTTAACCCTTGCTTTTGATTTATTACTAGATACTGTAGAGGTCAAACCTTTGTCTCTTTATCTTATAACTATTACTCTATAAGTCCTGACTTTAAATGCTCCACTGGTTAAATCCCCCAACACAAGATTCCCTCTAGAAAAGCTTCCCATTGATGATGGAGCAGATCCTTTTTTCAGTCAGTGTGATGTAGCAAACTTTGAATAAAGCCCAGTAAGACTGGAAAATGACTTTATTCCCTCCAAGGCTCAGAGGCGTGTGTGTCTTGAATTTCATGTAGGAAACAAGGTAATGAATCTTCACAGTGGGTGAAATTCTCCAAGGAGCGGATTTGGTGTCTCATCTTTAAATATGAAAAGAGAAGAGTTGGAGTGGGCAGACTCCCGGAGGATGGATCACACACCGAGGAGGTAAAGCTTCACGTATAGGCCTCAGGGTGTGCTGAAATGTAAATGGCTGAAAAACGCGGTCGTGGGAGCAAACGATACGCGCAGCTTGTGTCAGTATGTGCTGAAGTGATTAGTCTGACGCCACAGACCCCAGGTGCAGGACGAAATATGCAACCAGCAGAGTGATTTTGGAAAAATGGTCTAATTGCAACTTTTTCCCCCGTTGCTTCTCTCTGTTACTGCTCTTTATGTTGAAACTCTGATGTTTCTCTCAAGATCCATTCTTACAGTGTCGGGTTCTGTGGCGCCGGAGGCTGTGGTACAACAGGTCAAAGTGCAGCGTCGCTTGCCAAGGAGGCGCTTCCTGCAGATCGTTCGGCTCATGCGTCGCATCTTTTTGCCATTAGGAAATTTAATCTCATAATTTTGCAACATTGTCACAAATGCAATTCGTCATTCGGCCCAACTAATACGCTTCCAGCCCTTTTTGCTGCTCCTGAACTGAGCCTGCTCTTTGTGAGGACCCAGGCCTTTGTACCTGTTAGTTAGTTTTGTTAATGAGGTTCTGAAAGATCCCTCCGCTCTTTGGAACAGTGGCTCTCAGGCTTGTTGTGGCTTGTGGGGGGAGGTAACGGCTTGGCACAACACTGGGGGGCTCCCAGGAGCGGCGTGTTCATGGACCCTCCAGCGGCGTAGGAAAATCCAGATTGATTCCTTTGTGTTCTGTTAATCACAGATGTGTGTTCGTGTTAAGCTTCCGTTTTACTATAAATATGACGCTGACTCAATCCTTAGAACAGCAAACCCTCTGCTCCAGCTTTCCCTTCACACACAAGCCAGGATGTGGACAGTGACACATCCACTGAGGCATTAGCTGATAGCTGCTGGTGGGAGAGATAAGATGGTTATGGGAGATTAATGATTCTGTTGTTGTGGAGGCAGTGGAAAGTCTGGGTCACACAGGGAACAATTACTGTACTATGCTGCATCACCATCTGTATCCCTGACTCAACTAATGCCCTTCTTCACATTGAATCAAGTTTTAATCTCTTTCACTTGAACAGGATTAAAAAATCAAAGTTGCTGTAATGAACCAAAGGCTGTTTTTTTTTTTATAGCGAAGCTGAACTTTTTCTCCACCTCAGCGTAACAGAGCCTCTGGTGAGTAAAGTGAGCCTTGCACTGGTTGATGTTACAGGGCAGGAAAATCAAACAGGAAAGAAAATCAAACCCAGAAGTCATTGATTGTTCTTTTTTGCGAGTCTGTGTGAATTGCCGTTCACTAACAGCGCCCATGTGTGTCCTTTGTCAAACAACGGCAGCTGCAGGCACGTCGTTTGATCAGCACAGGAAAACCCACCAGGGGTTCCTGTGGAAAGAAACGTGCTGGTCCAGCATCAGACCTGGCAAACCGGGGGCGCCTCATGCCATGAACCAGGGCACTGGACCCGCCTTGAGAATGGATTTAAAAAAACAGAAATATCTGCCTGTAGTCAGACAAACACTCGATACTCGAGTTTTGCATAATGTGAGTGGACATCAGTTGAATCCAAAACGAACGTCCCAGTCTAATTGAAATTCCTTTGAAAATTGCTTTAATTTACCTTAAAGCACAACCAGGTGGTTGCAGGTGGATAAAGTAAACATTTAACAGCAATAAGAAATAACCACGTTACATAAAGGTAGTCAAGGAATGAGGGTTTTCTGTAGGAAGTAATTGTGTAGTTGACTGGGTCTCATAAAGTTGTTGATCCTTTTAGCCTGGGCTGCTAACAGCAAACATGCAAACAAGCTGCAGGACCAAACCATTAACAGCACAGAATTGAAAAAACTCCTCTTCATAGATGTCGTGAGACGATGCAATGGCTTCCTTTATTGTTGACGCTTCCATTGGAAACCACATGTGTTTGACGTCTACATTCTTTCTGGGAAAACCTTGATCACGGAGATTTTTTTCCTCCCTTGATCCGATATGGTGGAGTTGTTCTAACATTCCAACTTATCTAAGTTCCTCCCAAGGTTTTGTGGGAGTGAAGTAATTTTCAACCGTGCACAAGACCGTGACCTGCTCTAGACGCTGTGTGTGAGCAGGCGAATGTCCATTAAAAGGACGATGACGCTCCCTAGAATCTACAGCATCGTATTTGAGTTGACAGTGTTTCGGGTGAAACGCAAATCCCGTGAGTGTTTAATAATCTTTCCACTGCATCACTTTGCTTTTCAGCTACACGTATCGTGGCCTGTTGAGTGAAAAGACTGTTGCAGTATATATAACGTCCTCTTGATCAGTTGTCATAGGATGATGAGTTGCCATCAGTCGAAGAACGAGGGTGAACAATCTGCTGCACTGGTGAAAACCTAGTGACCCGATTGAAGAAAGGATCCTTTGTGTGACTGTGCTGCAGTCAGACGTCGAGCTGCCCACCTGGCCAGGTGTGGAGGAATGAATCTGCAGACTTCATCAGACTGGAAATGGTCACTGAGAGCACTTTGTGTTTGTCCAGTGTGTGTTTGTGTACTTGCCTCACAGACGTTACACAACAGATGCAGTGAAGCATGAAGCCTTGAGAGACGCGAGGCAGCGTGGTGCAAAGAATGATCTGAGTGATGCTCAGGGGCTGTGGTGTGAAAGATGAGCGGCTCACTGTCTGCGTGTGACTGTGCGCGTCTCCTGCTTCTCCGCGTCTCACCAATATCCAGCTCCAAGCTTTGATGTGTCTCTGTTGATGGTTCGTGTTCCTGTTCCGTCCAAGCTCCTTTCACCAGCTTTATCTGCGTGTGATCACACAATTTCAGGTTGTCTCCACAAACTGTCCCGTCTTTCTCTCAGCAGTTCAGAATTTTTGTCAGATGGCATCTCTGGTACACATCCAGAAACTGTGCTTACATCCCGGCGTCTCCAAGTTAAACCAACCACAGATGTAGCTCCAGTACGTTTCCTGCAGAAATGTGGGACAGGCTTTGTGGGATGACCTCAGCTGGTGTTGCTGTTGGACCATCAGTCACTTGTGTCTGGCAGCGGTGGAGTTCTGACCTCTAAAAGTCTTTTTGTTACAGGACAGGTTACCGTAAACGCAACAACAGAAATGCCAAATCCTGATTGCATAAGAAAGGGAAAGGAAGGAGTGTCGCCTTCCTTTTCTTTCCAGTCAGGATCAATCATCCTCAGTGTGTGTGTTCAGTGTTCCATGAGGTGCTGGTTGGTTCTGAACTAAAGCAGCTAAAGCAGCTCCTTACTTCACTGTGGAAACAATCCCAGAAATCAGTGCACTGATAAATCCAGGAATTAAGTAGTTGCTTCACGCGGACGCTCGACAGCTTCTTAATCCAAACTGTCTTTCTATTTACTGTATTTATTTTTTCTGCGACATTTACTGTTGAGTCACATATTTTTATTTTATTTTTCAATATCTAGTTTGACTGAAATGTAAAACGCTAGGAGCATGGAGCAGCTTAATTAAAACCTGACTGCCACATACTGTATGTCTCGTCTGTTGCATGCAACATTAACCAAGATAACGTTAAATCACCGAACAACTGGAATCTTTTGTTGAAACGCGACTTGCCATCTGGAAGCGCGGCTCTCAATCGATGCTCAAAACTGGATCCACCCTCAGCCGAGACGTCTGTTGTCCGACTGAATGAACATCCCGAATGAAGTGAAGGAGATTATTTATGGTCCAAAGGGGCTTTTGTCCAGGCAGAAAGCACAAGCAAAGAGGCTCGGTTGAGCTAAATCAGATGTTTATACCAGACTTTTAAATGAGACACCGCCCAACACTTACACTTGGACCAAGAAAAGGTTCCCTGAAGACACCTTAACAGCCCCTAAATTGGTGCTGGAGAGATCCGTGACTTGTTTTCCACTGGGGAAGGAGGATTCTCCTCAACAAGCAGTCGCTGAAACTTTGCCTAATTGTTCACACAAGGACGTCTGTTCAGCAAAGCCAACATATTACTGCTGTAATTTCTTCATCATGTTATATAGAGCATGTGTATGTGAGTGTACACGTGTGTCATTGTGATGTTGAACAGATGAGTCATTTGGGGATTTAAGTTCTCTTGATGCATCATTTGAAGTCGTTATGATCCGTTTGATAGTAAAGACACTGGGAGTTTCTCTGGGCGTGTTATTTATATTTCTATAAGTCAGTAAACTCCACTCACTATTAACTTGGAGGACAGGGTGAGCTTGAGTTTCACATATCTGTAAATCGCCTTGAACAAAAGCTTCCAGAGATCTGCTGTAATTTGCACATTTGCGTTTCATGACCTTTATGAATATTTTCAGAGCCACAGAGGTGATGAAGTAGAAAAGCGTTTCAACAGTCTCTGCTTTGTGACTTTTAAAAACTTCTGTGTGATATGTGGAACTTCTTGGCAGGAAGACGACGGTATGTGGACTGAAACGCGGCAGTGGCAGACCATGGCTTTAGGCCGGACCACATCTGTGTTTACCAAGCATGTTTTCTTTAGTGGAACGAAGCCTGTACGTTCACAGACACGAGCTGCATGTACACGTATAAGTCTGGCAGCTGGACATGATTTAGGGTTCGCACCAAAGGTTCGGACATCATTTAACATCCCAGAGGTTAGGTAATGAGCAAGTCTACTGGAAGCCTGATCTCCACTGCATGATGGCGCAGTCGCTCCTGGGCAAATCTTAGTCTTTGCTCCTTGACGCAGGCTGCTAATACTTTCCTGCTACTTGTGAACCAGGCGCAATGTGAGGCAGAAAAAAGCAGAACGTAGGTGAGTTATGAGATTCATATAAACCACCTCAAAATAAATGTGCTCGGTTTGAACTAATCTTACTTTTGTAACGCCTGGTAATGTGACATCCATCGTGTTTTGGCCTGCTCATTTTTTCCCCTCGTAGCTGCAGCCAAGCGCAGGATGAATGGACAATATCTGGCGGCTGCCGCTACCGAGTCCTCCCCTGACTGACGGTTCCATTACATCCAGCCTGCTTCCATTTGCTCTTTAAATTCCAAGCGAGAATCCAGCGCGTATGACATTTAACCTCATAATTACCACGCAGACTAAAGTCCAGTGGCTTTCAAACGTGCAGTGGATTCTGTCAACTCCCAGGTTTAGGTTTAGTCAGAAATCTGTGAGTGGAGTGAAAGGCAGGCACCTGTAAGGACGCCTACACCTGGAGACCGTGATTACATCCAGGCTGGAGCGTAAATCAAAGCAAATGGGATTAAAAACACTGCCTGGCACAGTCTGCTATCCAGGCGGCGTCAACACCTGTAAGTCCCACCCGCTTTCTGGAATGATGCTGAAGTGGAGCTGAGAGACTCACACTGTGGAGGAAACTGTGATTCAAGCTGTTGAACAGGAAACAAAATATTCCAGGTGTTAACCGATGCGCTAATGTGCAGATAATCGTGTCTTATTGTTGAGTCTGTAGCCAGCGAGGCCTCTTTTTGTGGATGCGTTCATAATGAACCTCCTGCTCCGGTCTAATTCCATCTGAAGCTCACCTTTCACAGCTTGACCTTGTAGTTCATGTCCCCGTCAGTCATCTGGGACTGGGGATAATGGACCTCTTACTTGTTTTCAGGTGCAGGCCCCCCTTTTGTTGGATCGCGATTGGATTTCAGCTTTAAAAACACCAGAAGCACTTATTTTCTGTGTTGACCTGGGGTACACACACACACACACATCACCCCACCCTGAGAGAGCAGCGTGACCTTTTGAACCCACAACACACACCCCTCCTCAGCTTTGTACAGAAGCTTCTTAATGCTGAAGACCTCTGCTCCCAATCCTGAAGGCTGCGGTGTTCATGCTGGTTGTGAGGGTGTAGACAGGGAGAGTGGATGTTCTCACTGAGGTGGAAGAATAAAAACCATTAATGTTTATGCTACACCACAATCAGGTTTTCTTAGAATTTCAAAGTTAAACTCTAGTTGTGTTTGTCTTCCATCCAATCTCAGGTTTTTTGGCAGAGCTGCAGTTTATCACAACCACAAACAGCAACATGGAAATCCCCCCTTTTCAGGAACACAAAGCCCTCCCCCGTCAGACTCGGTGAGTCCTCGCTAGCAGATGTTTTCTTTTTGTCCGCTGGTGCGTTTTGATGTCGGCTGGAGCAGCTCAGCCTGTTCCTCATAGCCGTCAGCCAAAGAGCGATGACGTTCTGGTATCTCACTGAGTCACACCAGCTAGACCTCAGACCGGACCCCTTTTAATCTGCAGCCACCCACAGGCTACAATCCCTCCGTCTCTGTGTCACTGTTTTCTTTGCATAGAAACACCAATCTGTTGCATTTTTTGTCTCCTAGTTTCTCTCATCACCAAGAATCGTATTTTCATTTTGTTTATCCCCCAAATACACAGACTGCTATGGAGACCTCGCAACCAGAATTCATCTAAACCTCCCAGCGTGGGTGTCGAGGGGTCGTAGAGTAACCTTGGCAACCCACAGACTTTATTTTTTTAAGATTTCGCCATCTGTTAAAGAAATGAGCTTTTTCTAACACATTTATGAAGACAAACTTTAGTGATTTCCACTATCATGTTGAAACATCTTGTGTGTATTCACAAATATTCTTCATTTATGTGTTACATCTACTGGAAATGGATTTTTCCAATGCATGAAAAGTGACGTTTCTATTTTGAGGCTTTGTTGTGAAGGAACAAGAGAAGCCGGAGTTTGTGTTGCAAATTCTTGCAAAGTCTTCTTCAGCTTAATACAAGTCAAGGCTTGGTCAAAATGTCTTTATTTCCAACTAAACCCAATATTATCAGCGCATTCATGCTTTAGTAGCAGGTCTTATTAAGTTTAAAACAACAAAACTGATTCCAGTCTCAGTCTTTGCCACAAATGAATGGAACCACTTACTATATACATGAAGCCATTCCCCAACGTTAACGTGTGGAAATGACCCTGGGTGGACTGGGAACCTGTCCAGGGTCTACTCTGCCTCTCCCCCAGTAGCATGAGCAGGTCAGGTGATGGATGGACGGTGTGAAAATGTGGGGATTCATACAATATCTAAAGAATCAACAGCATCAAAATAAAAACCACCTAAAACACCACTGGCCAGTTTGCATGAGGTCTGGGACGTGCAGGCAGCTAATCTGCATCGCTCGCAAGCTGTGAAGGTTCTTATCTGTCTGAGCTGTCGGAGACGAGGTCTGATCACATCTTTATCTGTAGGCAGATTCCTTCTGGCTCCACAGCACTGTGCTCTTGAGCCACTGGTGTAGGTTGTCTGGCATGAGTCCAGCGAAAGTGTTTTGGTTATTTTGTTAATCTATAAAAAACTGGTTGAGAGAGCACCTTCCTGTAAAGCCAGTGATAATATGAGCTTTAGTTCGAACTCTTCTTTGATCTGCTGACAAACTGTCATCTCTGCGTTGGATAAAAGAACATATTGAACTTGTGGTTGCAGCTCCCGAGATGCCTCTTGCCGTAGGTCAAGGCCACCCAAGGAAACTGCTTTAAAGCGCAGCGAAAGTGGGAGAAACCACACCAGTGAGGAGGAGCAGCAGCCGAGGAGGAGGACTTAACCGGACTGTGTTAATTTGTATCTGGAGCGGTGGTGTCTGAGGGGAGGGCTGGGCTGGAAAGCGGTGGTCCCTAGAAATACGCAAGGAGTCGGGTTTCAGGTTCTCTAGGGCCCCTTGAGTCCCGACATACTGAAGCTGCCTTTGTTTGACTGGAAACCGGGGAGAGCGAGAGGCTGAGAGAGGGAGAGGAGGAGGAGAGTGAGGCTTTTAGTTTGGAAGAAGTGAGAGAGAGAGTGAGTCAGAGTGGGCTCCATCTCTCTCCTACTGTCACACACCAGGGGAAACTTGAGTGTGGGTCTAAGCTCTGCATCTCTGAAGATGACTTCACGGTAAATGAAAGGCACCGTGGAGATTATTCATCCGGAGGTTTTAAGCTAACTTTCAGTCACCTTTCTTTCTGTGTACTTCTTTTTGTGCAGCTCCCCTTCCTGGCTCTTTGGATTATCTCTACTGGTCCTGCAGGTCGGCTGCTCCTCTGCCTATCAGCTGCTGGATGGTACGTACACTCTGCCTGTGGGTTACACGCTGTTGGAGCCAGCGTTTGCTTTTCTGCTGTTTGTGAGCGTCCTGTCGACTCAGGACTTTTCATCTGCTGAGTATGAATGTAAATCTGCTGGGCTCTAGCCTGGAATGAACTAAGTGTTGCACAAAGACTTTTTCTTTTTAAAAGGCCATGTGACTACTCACAGTTATTATTACTATGGTTATTAATATAATATCTGTCCTTCTTGCTTCTGTTCTTAGTCTACTTACATGTAGACATGAGCCACTGCTCATGAGATAAAGAGTGATGAAGTTCAGATACCTGCTTCTGTTCCACTGCATGGTGGTTTCAATTAGATCCGGACTGTCAGAGCCTCTGTGTAGCGCTTTGCTTCCTTGACAGACTGTTTTCACAGCTTAACCCGGGATTTTTTTTTTCCCGTCTATGATTAATGGATCAGCCAGGACGCTGGAACATGTTCCCAATTAGTGCTGAAAGAACTGCAGATTGTATTTTCCATTACAACTGGAAACAGGCAATATGTGTTTTCAAAAGACGTGAAGGTCTGTGTCATTTAGCGCACGAGGCTTCGCTCTCTACATTCTCACCCTGACCTTCAGACAGGCCCATGTGCCATCACCGCTTTCATCAGGTAGCTGGAATCCAGATCGGTATTTGTGTGGATATCTTGAACCTACGGTCACCACAAGAACCCCCATGTCACAAAAGCAGCATTGTGTGGCCCCAGACCAATAATTGTGGGGTTCTTCAGCTAATGTGGCCCCACGGGTCGTAATTGTCAGGCTGACATTTTCGCTGCTGGTGCTTAAAACGACTTTGGATAATTCTCTGTTCATAATTAACAGACGATGTGAAACACGACCTCTTCGAAATGAGTTTCACAGAAAAGAAATAGATGTTTGCAACTTGACAGTGAACCAGTGACTGAAGAAGCGTTTAAAGCTTTTCTGAATGGTCCATCTTCTGTTGATCCTGCACAGGCTTCCTGAATCTGAGGCTCTGCTCACAGGCTGTTTGTGCTTTTGCCATATTTCTAATCCTCTGCCATGATTCAGTTTTTCAAGAGGGGAAAAAACAAGAGTGTGTGTTTATGCATGCACATGCCAGAGTGAGCGGCACCAGGGACAAATATTTCCAGGCTGTACGCTGCACTGTAAATATGAATCAAAACAGTGATGTCTCTGTGGCAACGTTGGTGTTTCTGTCTCATAGTTGAAAGTCTTAGTGTGAAGTGCTGCTGCTCTCAGCTGTGCCTTGATGGTTGTGTTGGTGCGTCAGCATTAGGAGGCGTAATGATTCCCACCAGTACTTGGTTTTAGGTGGATGCTAAGCTGCAGCTTTAACCGGCCACACAACTGCTGCAACATCCAAACTAGAAACAAGCAAAGAAGAAAGATCACGTTGGATAATGAAAAACACAATGAATGAATGAAACCTTAATTACTTAAAGGAATTATAATATATAATATGGCTAAAACATATAAAAAACATTTTAGCCCCAGTTGTTAAGGGACCAGACACTTTGGACCTTTCATCCTATGGAGGATCATAAAACAGCTCCTTTGGGGAATTAGCTGCTTTAAATCTTGACTAATGAGCATCCTGTTAACAAACGCAGTGTAAAGTACTGCCCGACCTTTTCTGACTTGCATGTGCCGATGTGCCACACCCACGCAGAACACTCAGATGCAGGCATGCAACTCGTTCGTGCGCCATCTGCTCTACACATGGCGATTATACAAAATGGTTTTAATTATGGAGGAGGAACAACACGAGTGCGATGATGTGGCTGATGTGAATGTGGTTCTGATGGTAATGAGCCTCATGATGAGAATGATGAAGCCGATTATGATGCGAGTCCTTAGAGATCAGTGAGACCTGTAAAGAAGGGGCTGTGCCACCTACTCAGTCTCACAACAGTCCTGTCATCACGGAGTTGTTTCATTTCTTTTGCCTTGATTATGATTTATAATATTACTGTGGAAAGAGTTTCACAAATGAAAGCTTGGGTTTTTGCTGTGGAGAGGAGCCCAAGGGTGTGGTTGAACACGGCTAAGCAGCTAGTAATTAATTCTGGATGCTGGAAGAGTTTTGTGCTGAAGAATAACATGTACAGTAAGTGCAGGTGCAAATGTTATTGTTGCTGTTAACAATCTAGTCATGAAACCGTCAGCGTATCAATAAATCATCAGGTTCACTCATGTTTCATTCAAGCCTCTACGTTTTTGTTCTGAGCTGAGGCTTTATTTGAAATCTTAAAACATGTCTGTATCTGTTATGGATTATGGAAAACGTTAGAGTGAGACGACTTCTGAGCGTGAAGAGGTTTTTGTCCTTCCTCCAAACAAAAGCTGCGGAGAAGATTGAAACATTAGCATAACTGGCAGTTTTACAAAATAATACTGAGGGAATGAAACACATCATGAAAGTCTGGCACTGCTGTAACTCCAGGCTTTCTCTCTGATTAATTCTACAGTGATCATGGAAGTAACATGCCACTGAGTTTAAGGGATTCATATGTAAGTCTGTGTAGACGGTGGTTTGGCCTCAGTGTGATGTAGGTCATCTGGACCGAAACACCCAGCACAGAGGTAACAGGTCAGGCTTTGATTAAACATCTAAGTTCAACTGAAACACAGCAAGAACGTCGACGCCGGCCAACAACGATTTCATGAACGAGCGAGAAAAACACTGACGTAAGTGAATGTCCACTTAGTTTCCATCCGCCACATGATCTAACACGAGAGTCAGCTCAGAGCTCATGACAGTTGCGTTTTGCTCAGAACACATGATACTAAGCAGAGCTTTTAGACATGAAGCACAACCAGCTCTGAGAGCCAAAAACAACCAAATTACATCAAGATAACACAAAAGTTTGAAATGAGGCAGTGAGCAGATGTGCCTTTGGCTGCACAGCTGTGTATGTACATGCAGCGCGTTGCTGTGTAAGTGTGTCTGCGTCTTCACTGTTTTGTTATGTGGTAATTACATACTGTAAATGTTTACATCTCACAGTTGTTTACAGAGAAAGTCATCAATTGTTGGAGACAAAATCACAAAACGTTGCATTTCCATGTTTAGCTTGTCAGTGGAAGCAGTTGGCTTGAGATCGTTCATTTGGGAAAATCAAGACCAATCCCTGACCTGATTAGTAAAGTAGCTGCGGAGGCATCGGTACTTGAGTACGACACGATCAGTGCGTAGCATCAAGTGCTTCAGCTGCGTGTCCCTGCCCTACACACATGTCCAGCCCATGGGCACCACACTCATTCAAGCTTCTGCAGCCCAGATTCCTCCCGCTTTCATCTGGCCTCTGATTAACTTCTCTGGGCTCTAATTAATGCAGTTTGATGTTGATCTTACTGCAGTAAAAGAATCACTGTCGCATTTTAGAAGACTTTGTGGATTCTGCTGGCATCGCATTTTAATGAAAGCTGCTGCACAGACCCAATAGATCTGCAAATCACGACCAGCCGACCTAAACCAAAACCACGTGTTATCGTCCTAAAGGGTAAACAGGAACATCTAAATTTGTCCTGGACAAATCTAGCCACTGTTGTGAGTGGAGCACACAGACGCAGCCTGACACGGGAGAACAAACACAGGATGTGTTAAACAGAGGAAGGATTCAGTCTGGGAGGTTAAAGGTGGGACAGCAAATGTCTCTTTGAACCTTCTTTAGCTTTTTATAGCAACGAGTTGTCCTGTTTATGAAGATACAAGGGGATTTGCAGTGTCAGTGGAAGTGAGTCAGCTAAAGCGTGTGAATGGTGATTATTCTTTGTTTTTCTGCACATCAAAATCAAAGCTCCAGCCATCAAAGAGCTACACGCTGCCGTCCTGGATGCTTTTCAATCTTTGGTCTTGTATGTGCAGATCAAACAGGGGCTTCGACTTCTTGCTGTCAATTTTGCTTTGGGTCCATTATAAGATAGCGGGTCCCTGGGCATAGACGCACACATACAGAGCTGTTGTGTTTGTATGCGAGTGTCAGATCATCTCACATATTGTACAATCAACCTGCCTGTTGCTTTGGGCTGGATTGATTAGAAAAGACGTTGCCCAGCTGCATTTTCCCGTCATACAGTACGTGCGCCAGACCCTGGGAGAGTTCAACTCTTTGACTCGAGCAGAGGAAGTGTGGTTTGGTTGGTTATGATGTGTTTGCACAGCAAAGCTTCAGACAAGTTGAGATGTTTAGTGGCCTTTAAAGAACACGCGGGGTAAAAAATCTGAACGGCGCTGAAAGCAGCTCCAAAGGACGTGGCTGTGAATGCATCCTGTGTGCTATGAGGGCATTTTACCCAGCGAACGATGACATGTAGTATAAGCGTATGAGTCTGACTGCATTCCAGTAGGAAACAGTGCACTCACACGACTTGAAGACGCAACAGAACCGCGGTTTGTGTATTTTATAATATGAAATGAGCGTTTGCTTGTCTTGGAGAAGGGATCCTCCCAACTGAGCCCAGTGAGTGAAAACATGGAATTTCTAACAGGCTGGAAAGTGTCTGTCAGGGCGGAAAGATGGGGCAGAAACAAGCAGGTGACTGTTCAGCTGTGTGGCGACCGCAGAGAGAGAAGACGTGTCCCGTCGCACACAACGGAGCAGAACCACCGCGTGTGGCCCCAAATCACGCTTCTACTTGTTATAATCCCAACATAAGTAAATGTTTTCTAATTGATGCGTACGCGCTTGTGTGTGTGTGTGTTTGTGCTGCAGGAGTATTTTAATCACAGAGGAGTCACCGACAACTGATTCATGGAGGCTTCCTGCTCCTTGTTGCTCCACGGTACGACCTTTCTGCTCGTTTGATCACGTTTGGGAGGATGCCGGAATCTACGGGTGTTTGACGACAGGTTAACTGCTGCTTACTGGAAGTAACAGTCAACCTGAATTCAGACAGGGCTGTTGAGGCTTACTGCGGTTCCTAGGATTCTGACAGCTCGAGATTAGGATGGAGTCGTGGTTGTCAACATACTTTTGGCCATATTGTGCAGACACTTGGAAAATATGCAGGTCATTGTCTTCCATGTTGCTTTTTGCAGCGTTACATGTCAGCAGCCTCAGCCTAAAACCTAAAACCAGTGCGTGTGTGTGCGAAAGGGACAGACTGATATTTACATAGCTGGAAAATGAGGGAAATATTGATACGTACTCCCCGTGGGGCGTCCTGTAGTGTCCCGGTGGGCGGTGGGCTTAGTGGTGGCGCTGGTGTTCGTTTTGGGTGGTGTGTGCGCTCAGCTGGTCTGCAGCTGCGTTGTGTTTGAGCAGGCTGTGGACTCTCTCCCAGTTCAGGTCGAACTCATGGTTTGGTCTCAATTTGCCCTAACGCCTCACTTCTACAGTACGTTGGAGCAAACACAGTGTTGGCCAAGGTTTGCTCCGTTTGTACAAATTAAAAGTTGGTAGCAGCTCAATTTAAAATGAAACACAGGAACGGGTATGAAAGCTGACGAGCACAAATGCTTTAATAAGCCACGTTGATTGTTTCTCAGTGGGTTTATTTAACCTTGAAGCGTTGGAGGTTTTAGCCAACAAAGTATGAGATAACATCAAATTGGTTTGTTGTTATAATGTTCTTATATTGAATATATATAATAATAATAATAACTTGGAGGTATTTGCTGAAACTATAGTAACTAAGCAGAAACATATGTTTTGTTTATGGCCTATATTCTCAAACGTCAAAGCCGAGTCCATTTCTTTCTTTTTCGCCTGCACTACTTCGACGGATCAATGCTGTCATCAGTACGACCCTCAGGCGACATCACACACTCCAGGCTGCTTTCAGCAACGTGGAGACAAAAGCAGATTGATTGTCCACCACGCTTTTAGACGTGAGACCCTCATTCAACACCTGTTCCGCCCCTGAAAACAGTCCTGAGACTGTCTGAGCTTCCAGACGATCACCTCACTGGCTGTAAGACACATTGCGCCACAGCAACTCAAAGCCACGACAGTCTCATAAATAAGACGCCACATACAGATGTGTGTCATCATTTCTTTGTGTTGACATAAAATAAGTAGCGAAGCGGTTGCTGTGACATCACCAGCTGATTATTTTCTGTTTATTTAGCGTAAGTGGCCATGGTTTAAAGCAATTAGTCCTGAAACTCTACTTCTCCTGTGGTTGAGTAACATCTTATTAGCGGCGCACGGGGAAGCTGGAGTTTTCAGATGGTGGTTAAAGTTATGGATCTGGCAAACCCGGTGGAAGTAAAGTGCAGGGAATTGCTGGTAAATGTTGTGTGTGGTTTGTCTGGCGAATTGAACAGATGCTGCGGTCGGAACCTAAACAGTTTACGTCCCTCTGTTGTGTTCTTTTGTTTTTTTAATCCTGTGCAGATGTACAGTACAATGTGAGCATGAATAATTGTTAATATCAAATCCTGAACTTTTAGGTAGGGCCGACTGATATTATGTCTCATAACTGCCTAACAAAGTCTGAAAGCTGAGTCAAACCTGCCAATGTGGCCAAGAGCAAGAATCCTCTCTGTGATGCTGTGCTTGCCTGAGCAGATTGGGCCCATTTTACGGGCCACGCTAGATTTGTTGACTCTCCCATTGGCAGCAGATACGAAACATGAACTCTGGCCCAATTTTGTCTCTGCGAATACCACGACTGGGGAAATTGCTCTGCTTTTGATTCATTATTGAGCGTAATCTGACTGCGAACACTCGTGATAACGGCTCCAGTTTTGGCTGAGGTTCCGTCTTTCTGCTTTTGGTCCACTTGCGGCTTAACTCAACACAACACAACTGATGTGTTTCAGATGTGAACTGAGGAGAATCTGTGCCAGAGTTGGTAGCAATTAAAATTACCTTTTGTCAGCGAGAGCCCCAGAGACCAGAAAGGTTTCATAAAGAATTTATTATGAATAGAAATGTCTGCTGGGTCTCAGCTAATCTAAATCAACTGTTCTGGGACAGAAATTAGACTTCACATGAGACACACCACAGAATCTCACCAACCTTTAGTTACACTGGTTGTTCATGGTTTCCTGACTCCATCACTTTCCTTTTATCCATCTTTTACCTAAACCTGACACTTCACCCCTCATCACCATGTTTTCATACATTCTGAGTGGCTTTACGAAGCCTTGCTGTCAAGTCTCCAACAGGTGATGCAAGATGCTCATATCGGTCTGGAACAAAGCAACTGGGATTATTACATTATAGCCTTGGCTTGTCCTGCGCTGAAGCTTTGGCCTGGAGGGCAGCGCAGTGAGGGTTATGACTGTGATGGGAAGGGATTGTGGTTTCAGTGGTGTGTTCGTACAGGTTCAGCAGCAGCAGACCAGCACCGCCACTTAAAAACCGCTTACACAACAGATTACACTCCCTCATGTCGTGACCACTTGCAACTGTGCTTCAGTCCGGTTTTGTTGGGTTGTAACCTTCCTCCACTATGACACGGCTCCTACTGTGCAGGTGGATCCTGGTCTGCAGTAAGAGAGACTCAGCGATGCTATGCGACATATGCAAAGTGATGCCGAGCTAGATGCTTTTAGACACGTCAACATCTGAGAGATGAGACGAGCATGAGTCAACTGTAGGGTTGTCTAACAATTCTTATCCTTTGTGACTTATTAGCTGAGGGGCTGGAATTAATCAACCTGAAAAGCTCATATTTTTACTGGACACAGTAAAGCTGCTCAACGGTTTGAATTATAGCTGAAATCCACCTGCAATGGTTTAGAGCAATAACACAGTAATAACTAAGTTGACATCTTCATCTTCATCTGTCTTGAAGTCTAAAACTCCGGCTGATGTCATTCTCAGTTCACCAGAACACGGTTCGTAGCTTTAACTCCAAAAGTAAACACCGTGTTTTGTAATATTGCCGTACAGTGTCAGTTCTTGTGTTGGATGAGGAAATGAGCTGGGTAGAAGAATCTGTCCTCGTGCCAGCAGGTACTTGCGGAGGCAAACACCTACGTGTGATCTCCTCCCTGTGTTCTGTCTGACTGTTAGCAAGAAGAGACCAGCTTCTACTGTGAATCTGGAAAGATTCACGTCATGCAACAACTCGCACATTCACCGACACGTGTGGAGCAGCTGGAGTTGGGGAGCTTTCGCTTCTGGACAAAGTTCAGCAACAATGGCACAGGCCTGTAAATCAAACGTGGAGACTCTTTATTGGAGGACGGGGACGTCTCCAGGAGGGAAAAATAATGATGTCGTTTCCAGGCTCAAAACTGTAGGTTTATTTGCACTTAAAGCTTTTCGGTGGTTACGGTGGATTTATTCAAAAGATGAGCGTGATAACACGAGCCAGATTTAATATGAATATGTTCTCATATTAGCAACATCCAGATTCTAGCTGATGCTTGTGTCCTACTGGGCTTGAGCTTAGTTGTGATTGTTCAGTTGACATTTACTGACTGTTCATTTGTTTGTGATGTTACATATTAGAATCTCTAGTCACATTCTTCTATATCAGGTCTTTGCTGTACTCACATGGCTCCTTCAGTCTCAGGCGAAGTCCCAGGCCTTAGCGCCAGTAATAACAAGTGGACGTGGACCCGGTTCTTTTCTTCAGTTTTTCCATCTGTGAGGCCACTGCAGTATTTCATTGGCTGTCATCAATCTCAACACAGAAAAGGGTTTCTGAACAAGATGAGCTGGAGATGCAGGTCATCTCTGATCCATGATGGTGGAAGCTACTGTTCTAGCCTTGACAGTAAAAACACATTTGAGATTTTGGGACTTAGTATTTAACAGTTTCTCTCTGTGCTTTATTTCTTCCTGATGACTGGAGCATGATGATTTACAGTCCTTCTTTAAATGATTAAAACTTTGACAACATGACAACGATGATGAAGCACATTAGAGGCCTCACCTACAGTTCACATCTTCCCTCTGGTAGATCCTGCTCCTTACAAGGTTTGCTTCAGACAGAGCAGAGCTCCAGCAGGCTTTGACCTCACACAGGACGCTAACAGCAGCCGAGTGTCCTCGGCTGTCAAGGAATCAGGACATTTCCTCTCTGGGTTGAAGTATCTCGCCGTGAAAAGAGTCTTTGTTCCGGACTTGGCTTAGAGTGATAATACAATCCGCTCTGGCAACCGTACAGCATCTGGTGATAAGGAGTAATTGCTGGGGTATGTTTTTATTGTCTATCTGTAGAGATCACTTGGCAGTTGAGCAACATCGCCAGCAGAAAGGGAAAGTAGAGACATTTACCTCTGAGTAGCAGTAGCTAAAACTCATCTTTGTTTAGAACTAGTTTTTGATGCCAGAAATGTAACCTACTCCTTTCCCTTGATCCAAGAGTTATTTTCCTGGACGAGGTGCTTTAATTAATGGTGCAGGCTGATCTCGGCTCCTCTGCAGCTTATGAAGTGAATTTTATTTATACTAAACATAATTTTAGTTTTGAAACCAGGACGTCATGCTCAGGCCACTGAGCACTGAGTCACTCTAATCTGGGTCAGCCAGGCCGGTCAGCTACAGTCAGCCAGCACCATAGGAGAAGCAGCCAGAGACGAGTCAGTGACTGGACCGGACTCTGAGTGGACTGGCCGAGAGCCCACTTTTCAAGTTGAAGCGAGCAACTCGTGCAGCAGAACCAAAGCAGATGGTGTCAGTCAGCCCCCGCTGTCCCTCTCCGTCCTTTCGCTTCCACCCTGCCTCTGGAGAATCAGTTTGGAGGAGCTACAGTACATGAGTATTTGCTATGTGATTAATACAAACATGACAAACCTTCGCCTGACTGTAAATCCCTGGCAGCTATAAGTGGGAAACGTGGGAGAGGGAATCTTGAGGGATCTGTTTTTACAGCGTCGAGGAGCTGATGTGGATGAAGCTGAAAAGGTTAGAGGGCTGTGCTCAGCTGCAGATGATATTTAAGTTTCACTTTTGTTCTTTTCCCCTTTTAAAACCTAGAAGGAGCCTTGACACATCAGCTGTGTGAAAAGGTCTCTGTTGTCATGTGGATCAAGTGAGAAAGATCCTTTAATTGGTGATGGATCAGTTTTATCTTTCTCCTCCACTTCAGTTCTCTTCTCTCGTTCATTTCACCTGTCACGTCATCTTCTCTTTACCTTTTCCACTTCTTTGCCCTTTACTCTCCACAAAGCTCCAGCTGAAGTCTGGACAAGCCTCTGTTGGCTTTATTTCGTTTTCCCGTCGCTCTGACACTTTGGTCAGGGTTTCTACAGCTGGTTAAACAGCTTGGCGTAACCGAAACCATGTGCCGTTTACACGCAGCCCTGTCTTAGCCCTGTGAGTGTTTCACCAGACAGAATAATGGATTATGTCTTTATAGAACAACACATATATACTATAATACACATAGAGATATATTATCTGAAGTATTCCCAATGGATTTGATGTACAAACTCCAGGATGTTTGTGTTTAGCTGAGGGCAAGATTCAGCTGCTTACGTATTAAAACTTAAACAGCGACTTGAAAGCTGGTGTGAGGGAGCAGGTCACCGGCTTCGTGTGCGCTGCTTCTGCAGAGGCGAACTGCAGGACTGCTCACATATCTGCAGCCTTGGGCTCGCCGGCTTTTATGGGCACGGAGAAAAAAGACCCTTATCAGTGGCCCCAGTCCTGGTCAGCGTTGGCTTATATGGGCACAGTCCACAGGTCTGAATCACAGCTCCAGACTCTCACCAAAATAACTTTACGTCTGCAGGGACACTTTGAATCCAAAATAGTTTCCTGAATTTGTTTTTCACCTCTTTGGTGCCTAGTTTAACATATTAGAAAGGCCTTTATTAAGGTGCCTTACATTCAGCACATTTACACCATAACTCTGTACACGTACATAAATGCTTTCCACTACGCACTTCATCAAACGTAAAGTGGACGTTAGTCTTTAAGACCACCCGCCAAGGAGAGTCAGCCCCGTCTGAAACACTCCCCACTCCAGCTCTACTCCCCAAGATGAAACTTGGATGAGACACAAGAATGTGCCCTGCTTACTGCGCAGCCCCCTTCACCCCAGCGCAGACCTCATTTTACCTGTCGCACATAAGGCTCCTGTTGTGTGTCGGGCAGTGAGAGCCTTTAAAGAGCAACACGATTTCCATGGAGTGATGCTGATTCTGATTCTAAAGTAACCGCAACGGGCGGAGATGCCTTGAACTGTTTGATTCCATTAAACTGACATCGATGACGAGGCCCAGACCCTCAAAACTGCAGCTGGCATAAATGAGGATGAGGCAGGTTTTCAGCATTTGATCAGAAACTGGCAGGTTACATGAGCTGGATCAGCTCAATGACACACAGTGATTCTGTGTAATCCTCCTTAGCTGCAGATGTATTAAAACAGAGCTGGAGTATTTGGGTGGTCCTGAAAGAAGCTTCATCATTTTCTGTCAGCATATCACTTCCTAACTGGGGGATATTGAACTTTTCCTTTAGCCACCTGAGCTAATGGCGTTTTCTTCTGTTTATGTTGTTCCACCCTGAGAACTAATAGTTCTCTGAGTTCAATGCTGAAATAGCTCTTGGTCCTCAGTGGGGACTGCAGCTCTGCTCAGAGGTTAACTGGGGACGTGAACACAGCTCAGTTGAGTCAGTCTTGGCACTGAGACTTTGTAGAGCAGCGCCACTGAGCCAAGAGGTAATGTGTCATGGAAAAATGACTGGTTACGAAATCCTTCACATGCTTTCTGGATGTGGTGGTGGTGAAGTCAGGGGCCTGCTTCTCTGCAGCTCATCAGCTGAGAATGAAAGCGATAAATGTAAGATGGGCTCTAGAGCAAATGTGCTTCTCAGTAACCCCACCTCTACCCACAGCTGATCAGGTGTCACTCAAAACACGGATGATACCATCTCAGGGATGATGGTCAGGACCTGACCATAGATAGCAGGTGAGGATGTCAGTGTTAGGATTCATTCATACAAATAGTTTAGTTAACGGTTTGCTTCCATTGGAAACAGAAGACAACTTAGCTCAAAGATATCTGCATCTTAGATATCTTAGTATAAAGACGTTTTATTGCTGTCATTTGGGTGAAACCACCCACAGTAGGAGAACGATTCCCACACAAATCACCCCTAGAGCATCATCGCGGCGTCTGCCTCCATATGTGGCTCGTGTGGTTCAGCTGCTGCAGCAAGGTGCTTGCATCACCATGTAATCAGTTTTCCCCGCTGGGGTGAATAAATAGTGCAGCTTCAACCACAAACTGTCAGCTCGGCGTAGAACATGAATGAAAAACGGCAACACGCTGAACAAATCTGGTAGCTTGCTGAGGTTGTGGTGCAGCTCTGCCTCCTTCTGCCCACGCAGCCGAGCGAGCCTCGGATTCAAACTCTGACAATCCTGACGTGTACGTGTTTGTGGGTATTGAGGAGCAGGTTCGGGTACTTGTGATGCTGTTGGTGGGGCGGTTTTATAGGATCGTTGCCATCGGGTGTTTGATCTGGGTGAACACTTCCCCCAGTCTCAGTCCGCCGCTAACAGAGCAGCTTTGTGTTAGATGGGAAGCCCCCGCTGCTTCATCTGGTCACACACACAAACACGCAGGCTGTGTGGTCCTCGCAGTTTACCTCCACCTTCCTGCCCTTCACAACACGCGGCCAACGTCACATCTTTGAAGGGGAAGGACGCGGAGGAATGAAACAAGGAGCTTGTTTGCAGTTAATCTGTTGTTGTAGACAGAATAGAAGGTGAATTTATTTGACCACCTGTAAACATCTGCGACTCAGGCGTTGAAGGTCTGGGGCTTAAATGAAAGATGAAACCAGACTACACACAGCTCTGATTGATTCCCAAGAATGGAACCGTATGTTAGATTTATGATTTATGATTTGTTGCTTTACTGATGTCACAAATCCTTGTTGCTTGGCAGTTTAATTGTTTCAGACTCATTCCCTGCTGTGCCCTTCAGGAATGCTTCTTAATATTACATTATTATGCACAAGTGATCAAATTCCTGATTAAAGAAATGGATCCAAATTACCGTCTGGCTTTCATTTTCCTCATCATAACTCACCATTGCAATATTTAAAGCGTGGGCTTCGTTGCTGTGATCCTTGCGTTTCAAGTCAGTGTAGCTTCAGGATGAAATCGAGCAGACAGGGGTTGGTGTGATTACCGATGAGAACAAACGGCTTTTCTAGGACGTTGCTAGATATTTGCTCCGTGAAACTGCGTTCCGACGTGTTCAGATCATACGTGTGTGTGAGTTGGTCTAGCGTGGGCTGCTCCGGTCCAACGGTGTTGGCTTATCTGCCGATCTGTGGCGGTTGAGGTCTGACTGGATTCCAGTCTCTCGTCAGACGCAGCAGCTCATTACAAACTGCTGTGGCCTGACTGACAGCAGAGTTAGATTGGCCGGCACCATCTATGCCCGGTTAACTACTACATCCATCACCACCACATTATTACAGCCCCGGGTTCTTCTTTTCTTTCTTTTTAGCTCTTAAAGTCCTTGTGCATTGGAGCACACGCCCTATTTAGAGCTCCAGTTGAAGCAGGGGTGCTCATTATCCACTGGACTTTTACCCTAAGCTGTTTGTCCTGACATCCCTTTGAGTCTGGTTTTTTTCAGTTTGACATGGAACAGCTTCTCCCTGTGGAGACGCTAGCGTTTGGATCGTCCCTTACTTGGCAGTGCCCGCTCTCTAAAGTCTTATTTCGTAGCAACTCGGGGACATTTATACAGCTTGGAGTTGCTGTGTGTGTTACAGGACTCTCTCTGGAGCGTCTCTCTGCTGTTTCTCTCGCTCAGCTTCAGTGTAGGTGGTGCTGAGACTGAGCCAACCCCGATTACTCGGAGAAGTCACACCCTGATCAGAATTATCGGAATTGCTCACAAGTTTCTCACAGCTGACATTGTCTTTCTCTTCACCTCATCTATTGTTCACAGCGTTGGGATGATTCAAAATAAAGCGAAATTCCTGCAGGGAATTAGGGGGTTTGCCCAACTTTGTTAGTTCCCGATCTGTCCCGAGAACTTGAACATGTGTCGAGTATGTCTTTTAGTTTCCATGGTGATCTGTCCAGCTGTTAAGCCTCTGGCCCAGTGGAGGAACATCTGCAGTGAGGTCACTTTTGGGCAAACTGAGGGAGAAGTGACTCCAAGGATGGCTGAGGCACAAACGATGTAGAGCAAAGTCTGCGTCTGGATAGAGGCGCTTCGTAAATGCGTAGGGTAGAGTACTTGTCCGAGCTTGTATGTTTAGCTGTGTCAGCAAAAATAAACATGTTTTCCTCATATTTTTTATGATTTTGAGCCTGCAGCGCCCATTTCTTGGTCGCTGGATTGTCACTGGCCACACACACTGAAGCTGTCAGTCATCCTCTCATCCCTCAGGCCTTTGTCGCACAAACACAGTGCGCAGCCATTTACCGGTGCTGCTACTGCTCAGCGTGCGTATTAGCCTCTACTCTAATGCCGTCCAGATGCCCTCCCTCGCTGCCCTGCTGCCCATACACACTCACAGAACAGGCGATTGTTCCAGGGGTCTTCAAACTAAGGAGAACCAGGTGTTATGGAGCCTGTGTCTGAATGTGAGCGTGTGTTTGCCTGAGCACGAGCTCGAGGAGGCAATGTTGTTGCAGTAGGTGGGCTTTAACCAACTTCTCCACCTTTTCTTGTTTTCTTGTCGCAGATCGTGGTTCTCAGGGAGACTTGGACCTAACGGAGCTGATCGGCGTCCCCCTCCCCCCCTCCGTCTCCTTTGTGACGGGCTTCGAGGGTTATCCCGCCTACAGTTTTGGACCGGACGCCAACGTCGGCCGCCTCACAAAGTCATTCATCCCCGACCCATTCTATTACGACTTCGCCATCACGGTCACAGCCAAACCCACCACGCAGCGCGGTGGCGTCCTGTTCGCCATCACAGACGCTTACCAAAAGGTCAAATGTTGTATTGAACTCCTCTGGCATTTTTCTGTCTGATTCCGACACGGTCTACATCCTATACCTTTGTCGTTCAGATTGTCCACTTAGGCGTAGCGCTGTCTGAAGTGGATGATGGCTCCCAGAGGGTGGTTTTGTACTACACTGACCCCGGAACCAGAAGAACCCAAGAAGCTGCTTCTTTTAAGATGTCCGACCAAACGGGGCGATGGGCAAGGTTTACTCTCACCGTTCAGAGCGCAGAGGTGGGTAAAGTTTACTACGCCACCTAAATAAATCATCATTCATTGTTTTGATGTCACGGGCTACGCCTCTGCACAGAGTTCGGTGACTTTCACTAAAAACATAACTAGACTAGATGTCAGATCCTTATGTCTTGTGACACTATGTTTAAGCCGATGTCACAAAGTTATGATAAGCTGAGATATTATCCTCCCCTCGTTCAGCCAGATGTTTTCTGTGCTGCAGGTGTTCTGATGGTTGTTAATATGACTGTGGTTTTAAGCTAAGCTAAAACATGTGTCTGCTCGTGACCCCCCAGGTGCGTCTCTACATGGACTGTGAGGAATACCACAGAGTTGCTTTCACCAGGAGTCCTCAGCCTCTGACCTTTGATTCCAGCTCAGGGGTCTTTGTAGGAAACGCCGGGGGAACGGGCCTGACGAGGTTTGTGGTAAGTTGGGATAAGTCTGGATGCCGTGGAGTTGCAGCGTCCGCATACGGTACAGCCAGCCTTCGCTCCCACTGCGTCTCATCATCGGGCTTTATTCATCGTCACGTATGCTGTTTGGGATCAGCAGTTGAAAACGTGCTGCTAGTTGCAGAAGCAAACGTGTCGTTTGGGCGTCTGCCTATTTTACATTTGAGACGTGAGCACAATAGTATTTTGTTGGCAGCTTTATTACCGCCACAGGAGACGAGGCATGAATGACCACATGTGTTTATGAGCACAGCCTCATCCTGCGAGAGCTCATAAATGACAAGCTGCGTGTGATTTACATTTTTAGAATATAGCTGCAGCTTTGTCTGCAACTGCCAGTTCCTCAATTAAAAGGAGGACGATCGAACAATAGCGTGGAGGATCCAATCTCGTGCATCTGCTGTTAAATATGTCCCTGTGCGGCTTTAACGGGTGTGGGTTCCAGAAGTGCTGAGAAGTCGGATCCAGGTTGTAACACATGCAGTGTTTCTTTTCCAGGACTAACACAGCATTGTGTGTTTATTTAGGAATATGTAGACGCAGAGCGGAGACAACAAATTCATCTTAAAAGTAAGGCAGTGGTGGAAACCATTTTACAAATCAGTCCATCCCGTTTCCTCCACCTCTGTCAGACAAAGTGGTCGAGTCAGTCTCCAGCTGTTCGGTGTTTGAACTGGCAGCTCCGTCTGAGATCCGTCTGCACCAGACCTCTCTGCTTTTTACATTTTTAGTTTGACTGAACAAAACGTAAAACGCAAAAACAAAACAAAAGTGTCGTGAGGTGTTGGAAAAACCTTTCTGTCCAGAGCGAGACGGTGAGAATGTGTGAACGTATGAGTCCGATTCTCTCCAAGCAAATGGTTGCTTTTCTTCCTCATCATTCTTTGCGCTTGTGTATTTGTGCATGTTTCTTGGAGAATAATGAGACGTTGTCTGTGTCTGCAGTCCCCAATACACCTGCAGAAAATGCAGAATAATCATAAAATACTCCACAACTCCATGCACTGTAACTAACTGGCGACACTGTGTGGTGAAAAGCAGGTACTGACATGTGTACTGGGCCTCTTTGCTACATAAAGGTTTCTTGAGCTTGCACTTTCGTGCTTTTTCACACTAAGTACTTTTTTTGAGCTGCTTCTTTTTAGGGTCACCTCGGTTCTCACACAAAGGTCGCTGATTCCAGACCAGTCTGACCAAACCCCTGGGGCGAGCAGCATTGCTCAAGACAGACAGAGCAATTAGGCAACAAACACAGACGATGGTTCTTGAACACGAAATAAATGTTTTGCCTTTTTGGTTTTCCAGATATGACAAAGCGACGTTACAGTGAACCTAATTTACTCTTCAGTAAACATCACTTCTCTGCCACTGCGTTGGTTTCACTGTTTACATTTCTACCATTTAGAAAGGTTTTACAAACTGACCAAATGAGCTGGAGGGGAATTCACAGGCTAACGTCGTTTTACAAGAACGGGAACAGGCTGCGTGTCACATTCGGTTTCTTTCTGATGTGCTTTGCTTTTTTTTAAGCAGACAGATGTCTCTGATTTGGTTGCTCCAGTGCCCTAACTCTTATTCAACTATTCTCTCTCTCACTTCTTCATCGTCATTAAATTTCATAGGCCGTGCTTCATTACATTAAAAACAGGTGTTTGTCCTCTGGCCTCGACTCGGTGTCAATAAGCTTGGCAGAGTCTGCCTGTGGAAAGTCTTTGCTGGGGACAGACCCAACTCCCACTGACTGCGTTAGAAAGGGGCTCAGCACTTGTGTGTGTGCATGCACCGTAATATGCATTTGGAAAAATGTACATTTCCACTGCAGATGAAGGGTGTGAGCAGATGAAAGGACCTGTGAGTGTGCAGGAGGTCAGGATATGCAGCTGAGAGACACATCACTGCACAGTGCTTAGATATTTAAACATGCAACGTATTACTAATCATCAAATCCATTTTCAGGGATTAAATTTGCATAGTTTTTTATCGTGTGGTGCCTTTAGGGTCAGTCGTAAATCTCTGTCTGGTCTGTAACAGATGCTGAGGCCCCAACAGAGCCATGATCAAGTCCACAGTCTTTGGTGAGGGACACGTGGAACGATCTACCGTTCGAGTACTTTGGAAAATTGCGCAGAGCAAATGCAAATTGTGATGTTGTGTGTTGGACGCCCGCAGTAATGTTGTGTGCAAAGACAAAGGATGAATGGTTGTGCAGACAGACAGAGGCAGTAAACTGTTGTGTGGGAAATGTGCATGAAGCTTTAAATAAAACGTAATGAACCAAGTTATCGCCCAACATGAGACGAGCTCTCCTCCTCCTTCTTCTCTGTCCAGGGCTCCATCCAGCAGCTGCTGTTGAAGTCGGATCCCACGGCCCCAGACGACCAGTGTGAGGAAGACGATCCTTATGTGAGTGTGCATCGAAACTCGTATAAACATTTGAATGGAATGAACGATGTAGTATGGCCTCACACAACAGCCGTCGTCGAAACCTGGGTGTATTACTCCCCCTTCTGGCCACAAACGTGCACTGCAAGAGCCCGTGTGCACAAGCTGTGGGAACAAAAATGCAATAAATTGTTCTTAAGGGTATCTTTGGCTGGGAGCCAGTCAGGAGGAGTTTGTCTACGAAACGGTGTCTAATTATCTTTGTCTTGGTTTATCTTGTAATCGCTTTCTCTGGCTCCCATCTGTCTCCAGGCCTCTGGATATGGAAGTGGTGACGATGACTATGGAAGCTTTGAAGAAAGAGATGAAGTGAAGAAAGTTGTTGAGGAGAGAGAGTACGCCATGGTGTGTACATTTTCCTTTTTGAGAGTTTGATTGTGAATATTATCAACAATGATCAATTACTGAATGCTACCACGACGCTCCAGTACTGAGGTGCTTTGCTACCATCTGAGATTCGTTTTACTTTCAGCATTTTATTCATTTTATGCAAGAGCCTTGTTGGATTGCAACATAAGTAAAAGTGTTGTTTCCAAAACCCTCAGACAGTGATCAGATATATTCAGCTTGGCTGTAATTTAACTTTGAGCAACAGGACATTTCGCCTCCGTTTTATTTAACAGGTGTTTTCAAGGCTGAGCTTTTTCTTTTTCCCCTCTGTGTTTTTAGCCCGTTCCAGATCTGGAGCCCACCCACAGCACCACGGTCAGAGCTCCACCCACCACGATGTCCGTACCTGATGATGATGAAGACAATGATGAAGACATTGAGATTTCTGGTTGGGAGGACGAGGTGACCACAGTTAGAGGTACATAAAACCTAGACTAGTATTACTCTCAGTTAAGAATTCATCTGTCCTTAGAGGCACATGGGCCACTCGTGTATCACAGCTGTGTGTGGTAGTCATGTACAGCTGTTTCATGGCGACTGCATGTCCTGGTTGGTATTTCTGACGCTGGCCAACAGATGGCGCTGGTGAAACAACAGAGCTGCAACCATCTCGTCTTTTTCTGTTTGTCTTCTGAATTAAGATAAAGTGAGAACAGACTATATTATATTTCTCATAACCTGAGCAAGATCTGGTCATTGCTTATTTTGGACCGGCTGTGTCTCTGTGTCGCAGGCCGGGCCCCTCACAGAGCCACTCCAACCTCGGCACCGGACACTGTGAGTAGCGATTTCCTCAGTAAAACCAATTCAGTTTGGTTTGATCCCTTAACAGAAGCTCTGCTCTGAAGGGTGGAACAGTTCATGCTACTCTCCACTACAAGAGCAGGCTGGTGTTTTTATAAAACCAAGCCAGTCACATAAAGATCTCTGCCTCCAGGTGTCTCCAGGACAGAAAGGGGAACCGGGTGACCCGGGTCCAGCTGGTCCCCCAGGACCTACTGGTCCTCCAGGACGTGCCACAGGAGAGGAACAAGGAGGAGAGCCAGGACCGCGGGGGCCACAGGGGCCAGAGGGACCCCCAGGACCTCCTGGAGAGCCTGGGAAAGACGGACAACCTGTGAGTTTTCTGCACTCAGATTATTCAGTGTTGAAACTATGTCTTTAGTTTATGTCAGCAGTACAGATCAAATTCTATATCATGGATTAGTTTGCTAATTGGTTGAGTTATGTGGGTTTTCTTTTCTCTAGGGAACCAAAGGTGAAACTGGCCTAAAGGTAAGTTTGTCTGCTGTATTTGAATATTTATGACATTAACTTTTTCTTTTTTGAGGAGTAAACTGGGAAAACTGCTCCTGATACTTTGAACTATTGTTTGCTACTAAAAAAAATTCCCTTTTCTGATTTATACCTCTTAGCTGTTGTTGAACTAAATTAAATAATGCCTCCTCTGATATCTTCAATGCGCTCAGCTGCGACTGTTGTTGTTGTTCCAGGGAGCAGCAGGTATTCCAGGATTTCCAGGCTTACAGGGAGACCCGGGTCCTAAAGGAGAAAAGGTAGGCAATGCTTCTGCTACTGCACTCCTACGGTAAAACGACTGTGTCAGTCTGTCATCATCCCACTGCTCTCTCCCTCAGGGTGATCCTGGAGTTGGGCAACCAGGTGCTCGAGGTCCTCCCGGGCTTCCGGGACCTCCAGGCCCAAGGTCTTCCATGTTCCCAGTAGGTTAAATAACTGTTATTAACACTCAGTTCACAGTGACTGTTGATGGAATTGCTATTACTGTGGATTTATTGTGTCCCTCACACATTTGCCTTGTATACTTTCTTCTTACTGAGCAGCTGGTGTATTCGTCAGTTTGCGTCTTCATGAAAAGAGGGTTTTAAGGATCAGAGCTGTCTTTCATTAACTGTCATTTGGAGCATTAACTAATCGACAACTTGCATGGATTGTGTCCGACAGGAGGGCTCAGGATTCGAAGACTTCGACAGTGATGCAGAGATCTTTAGAGTAAGTGTTGTTTGTTCTAGTGTCTAAACCTTTCGACACCATACCTGGAATAATGACATCTAAATATTTACTTCTCTGGTTTACTTCTCCTGGTTGTGATGTACTTGTATTTTTGTTTTGTCAGGGCCCTCCAGGGCCTCCTGGCCTCCCAGGGCAGCCAGGGCCCCCAGGAACCCCAGCTGAGGGCATCCTTCCAGGTCAACCTGGAAAAGATGGGAAGGATGGAGAGAAGGGTGAACCTGGCCTCCCTGTAAGTTCTCCCCTCCTTTCATTTACTCGTTTAAAAACAAGCTTTCAAACAAAGTGCTGCAGTAATTCTACCATTAGTTTACATTTAATTTTAGTTCATTTCTGCGCTAAACAAAATGTGAGACATTGGTAAAAATTTACCAAAGTAGGACAGAAGCATTTATTTAAAATCTTGTTAGAGCGTCACTTGAAATCAGAAAAAGTCTAATTGATTTGTGTGCAAAGCAGCAGCAGACCTTGCATCGCTGACGTAGCCTGTGTTTTCAGGAGACTGAGGAGCGGTTTAGTGGCTCTGGGTCTGACTCTGGTTCAGGGTCTGGTCAGGTATTAACGTTTGGTCCCATCAGGGCCTAAAAGACAGTATTTCCCCCAACTAAATGTAAAAACCCCATGTTCATATCCTGCTGTTTGCTCGCTGCACAGCTTTAACCGAGTACAAACATGTGTCCCTGTGTATTCAGGATATGAAGAAATATTATAGTTTACTGCTGTATACGCTGCTGCCTCTAAGGATCACCCTGCTTGCACAAAGCATTTCTGGCAGGAACCGGCTTCAGAACATGGTCTCAGCTGTAGCACCTGTTGGGGAAATGTGTCTTTTGTCTCATACTAACTGTGTGAATGGGCTACTGACAGTTTCTTGGTTTCATTAGCTTTCTTGGATTTATCTGCATTATTTAGCCTTGGTAGGCAACTAAACAAAGCAAAGCAGGCGTTAGGTGCACATGCTGATTTATTTTTTGCATCGTCATAAACAGTTTATCGTCAAATATAAAGTTGTCTTTTTACGTTTGCAGGGCGTCGATGGGAAGGATGGTGATCAAGGACCTGCTGGAGAGAAGGGAGAGAAGGTGAGTCAAACATAAAGCCTGTTTTATTATTATGGACTCAGGGTGTTTTAATGGACTGACGCGTGAACGCACCACACACCAACCTTCATCCTGCTGCTTGTGTCTTCTACCACGCTGCCTTTTGTACGAGCCTTCTCTGATTTCCCTTGAGCACCGCTTTTAGTGTTCAATTACACACAAACTAAGTAACCACCTACTGTAACAAGCAGCCGGGCTCTTAATGAGCTGACCCTGTGGACTCATCAAGCTAAGGTGCTGGAGTGTAAACAAGTCTGTGCTCCTGTAGCCACTGTTCTTTTTGTGTGAACCTCACCCGCGCCTTTGTTGCTGCTGTAGTTAATGTGGTTGTTTTATGTTTTATTTGTTTTCCAGGGAGATCCTGGAGTTATTGGGCTGCCAGGACAGAAGGTAAAGCTTTATGTATTTAGTTCACTAATTACTGTGCTTTATGTGGAGAGGAAATAATCAACATATTTATTTCTTCATGTTATGCGTCTTACACTTTATAGAGTATGGGCCTTATTGTTAAAATGATAAAACTTAGAATTATGTCACCTAGGGTGATCAAGGCCCTCCAGGGTTCCCAGGTCTTCCAGGGTCAGAAGGTCCTGATGGCCAGCCTGGTCCCAGAGGTCCATCTGGCCCTCCTGGCCCTCCTGGGCCCCCGGGCCCACCTGGAAGAGTCCTTCCCTTGGACTTCGAGGTACATGTTGAGGATCATTATTTGTTGGTTATTTGTGCTTGGTCTCTGTACAGATCTCTATTAAGAAATTGTTGTGACCAAACTAAATAAGTTTTGTTGTGGCCGTTAAGGACCTGGAAGGATCTGGGATCCTGAGTGGCTTTGGACCTGGAGGACCACAGGTAAAAAGGCCACTTTGAGGCTAAATGTCTTTGTTTAATTATCTAAATATTCAGTTTTACTGCCCCACGATAAAAGATGAATGTTCTTTATTTATTTGTCTACACAGGGACCTCAAGGACTTCCTGGCCTTCGAGGACCAAAGGTAGATGTGTGTCACTATAATTCTCAGCTTTTGTTAATGTTTAAGTTTGGCATGAGAAGGGAATACTTATTGGTACATATAATTCTGAAAGGTATTATGTATTAATATATATTTTCCTCATTTGGCAACTGTAGGGAAACGATGGTTTAGATGGTTCCCCAGGAAAACCTGGACTAAAGGTGAGTTTGCTGTCAACCTCTGCTTTCGTTCTGTTATTCTTTTGGACCAGCACAAACCTACAGGTCACAAAACCGCTGGTATATTAAATGTCACATGGCCTCAGGGGCCACCAAGCTGTTTTAATGTTTCATGTTGAAGATCACAATGAGGCTGTTAAAGGACTAAGGATTAGAAATAAAGGCAGGATTATAGAAAACATCAAAAATAAAAGTTAAAAGGCTTTAAATCAGTGTTGTCAGGGATGCGATGGATCGTTTTGTGATTTCTGCAGGGAGAGCCGGGTGTTGCAGGTCGACCGGGGCTGCCAGGACTGGAGGGACTCAAAGGGGCAGAGGTCAGTAAATATAAAAAACAAGCAAATATTAAAACTTTAACACCAGTTTAACGTGAGTGGATCTTTACATCTCCTGGTTTTCTTTAACTTGTTTTCTTCTGTGTCCAGGGAGCAAAGGGGGACAAAGGTGATCCAGGACAAAAGGTAAATACTGGAATACGTGACTTTGCCAGATTAATTAACGTGCACAAGTGCTTTCACACTGTGAACACTGTGCGTTTTTCAGGGAGAGGCAGGTCGAGATGGACTTAGTCTTCCTGGCCCTCCAGGACCACCTGGACCACCAGGACCCATCATCAACCTCCAGGATGTAAGTAGCACATGACCACAGCTGGTTTAGGAGATGATCTGTGTTAGGACGTGAATGTTTTTCTAGCTTCCTCCACATGCTGCGCCTCACCTGAACTGTAACGAGACCAGAGTGTTCATATTAACAAAGTCTCTCTTCTGTCTACTTCAGCTTCTGCTTAATGACACAGATGGTACCTTCAACCTCTCAGGGATCTTTGAAGCTCAGGGGCTTCCTGTGAGTTTCAAACAAAGCCGTGTCTTGTCAGATTAATTGTGTTGACATCACAGCTACAAAAATGTGTTGATGGAGACTGTAGCTACTTTGAGTTTGTAGAAATAAACAGTCCTGTTATTCTGCTCATGCATCAACCTGCTTGGAGAGAAAAAAGGTTATGGTCTCATGGATTCAAAATAATGTTTAATTTTCTGAATGTTTACAGGGTGATATTGGGCTGCCAGGCATTCAAGGACCTCAAGGCCTGAAGGTAAGTGGGTCATTGAAGAATCTGTGTTACATGTAAATTGATTAAACGTGATTTGCTCTAATGTTCGTAAATAGTAACAGTAATGAAAGTACAGTTTTTTGCTTTTCTGTCTGCACTGTGCAGGGTGAAAAGGGTGAACCAGGATTTGTCATCACAGCAGATGGATCCATAGCGTCTGGCCTGACGGGGCTTAAAGGAGTCAAGGTCACACACGTTTTTGAATGTGTTTACTCACAACTTGTGCATTTTTTTCAGTTTAAGACAATTAATGAATTTATTGCTTGTGAATCACCTTTTGTTGGCAGGGAGATGATGGTGTTGCTGGACCACCTGGTGTTCCAGTGAGTACAAATATGGGCCACAAATGAAAATCACTTCAGTTCACCACTACCTGAAGCTGTTGTCGCAGCAGTAGATGCTTTGAGAAAACGTCTTTGTGTAATTCTCAACAGGGACCAACGGGACCAGTAGGACCCAAAGGGGAATTTGGTTTTCCAGGGAGACCTGTAAGTATTGACTCACTGAACACGTCCACAGGCTCCATCAGAAAGATGGTTTACACATGATACTCAATTTTCAATCCCTCTTTTTGAAATAAAATAGTTGTCTTTGTCTTCTCTGATTAAAGAAACAGCTTTTAGTGTAGTTTAGTTTAGTGGTTTTAAGTCCATTAACTCCTGCTGTAGTGAGTTTCATGTTAGATTAAATTGCACAATGACTCGTAACCAACAGTCTCTCCAATTTCCCAGATTTCCTTGTGGGCATCATTATAATACTGTTGTGTGTGTGTGTGTGTGTGTGTGTGTGTGTTTCTGTGCAGGGTCGTCCAGGCCTGATGGGGCCTAAAGGGGAGCGAGGGGACGCTGTAGGGCTTCCAGTGAGTCACACACAGGGTGCACTTTAAATACTGTATGTGGAACTAGTGAGGGGTTTCTACTGTGTGTAAGGACTGAGCTGGTTGGGTAGTGCCAGCTACATCCAACCTTATTCCACTACTGTTCACTGAAATCATCTAAAGCGCTGAGCTCCTTCTTGTTCTGCTGTCGTCAGGGACCTCCTGGACCTCCCGGACCCCCAGGCCGCCCAGGAATGTTCAACTGTCCCAAAGGAGTAAGTGCCAACACACACATTTGCTGTCACAGTGTTTAGACTGGTCACGTGTTGCGTGCTCACTGTGGTCTCTCTTCTCCTGGCTTCTAAAGACAGTGTTCCCCATCCCTCCCAGACCCCACTGCAAAGTGGTCGTAAGTTTCTGTCTGGGCAGCTGCATTATGCGATGCCTTAATGATGCATTTTATTACAGCATGTTAGAGAGGTTTACTGTCGGCTTGACATAAAGTTGGTGATCACGTGCGTCTGTTATTCTCTGGCCTTTGGAGTGGATGTTAACTTACCTCCTAATAATGTGTTGTTCCTATTCTGACCTCTGCTCACACACGTCGTTCCTCACACTCATCCCTGCTCTTATCCATCTTTTTATGAACGTAGTGCATGTTGTTCTGTGTAACACTGGAATTACTGGACCTTTTCCCATCAGAACTGTTCATGGATGCTCCCATTGTATTGCTGCATGTCCAATCTGGAAAGGTGAAGGCTCAGGGACTAAAACGTGACGTGGTAGCACTTAGTAGTCACCTCCACAGAAACTCTGCATGCGTCATTTGCACGTTGTGATAACAGGGTTTTGGGATATTTACATTTAAGTGACAAGTTCCTTATTTTCAGATTCATTTATCAGTTCTGTTAATCTCTATGCTCCATTATTACAGCTTAATCGTGGTGGAACTATCTCCGTCGGTATGTTGGATCATTTTTAATGTTTACTAAACATTTATAAGTGACAAATGATTTTAAAAGTTGTGTTCTGCTATTAAAACCCATTTTGGTGTTTATGAGTTGAAAATTAGGTCATTTTTTCTGTGTAAGGTAACTGTCAGACAGGAGGGAAAGGAGAAAAGGGGGAGAGAGGCCTCCCTGGGATTCCAGCTCCAACAAGTGAGTCTCCACTTCAGAAATTAAATCCAATTAAAGAATATTCACAGTATGAAAAAACAAACAAACATGAATTTTAACTGCAACTGAAGTAAAAAAGAATAATTGGTGTATTTTATTCTTTTATACTTTCATGTAATATTAATGTGATATTATATATGAGATGACTGCTTCTGTTTTTCTCTTATAGACACATTTATTCCTAGAGGAGACCTGGTAAGTTTCTAGTTAATTTTTATTCACTGTGTTGGGTTTTAGTGCCCAGAGTCTCATGCTTGTGTGTGTTTGTGATTGCACGTAAGGGAGTAAAAGGTGACCAGGGCATTAAAGGGGAGAAGGGAGACAAGGGAGAAGCAGGGTTGCCAGGGCAACCAGGAATCCAAGGAAGACCAGGACTTGTGGTGAGCTCCATGGGTGCGCAGCAATGTCGTTGTTATAACAGAAACAGTTAAAATCAGTCAGTAATTTAATCCCTGCTTGTTTCAGGGACCCAAAGGAGAGTCGGTACTCGGTCCTCCAGGCCCACCTGGGGTGCCAGGCACTCCTGGCATCCAAGGCTATGGGAGACCAGGTCCTGTAGGTCCTCCTGGGCCTCCAGGACCTCCTGGGCCACCCTCAAGATACGGATCAGGTACAACTCGTTAGTCATGTAATTACAGCTAAAATGCATACTAGATAGTTTTATATAATTTTAATATTTATAATATTAATACAGTTATATATTTATATAATAAGTTTCAGCCCTCACCGTCGCTGGACCACCTGGACCCCCTGGGCCCCCTGGACCTCCTGGATCTTTTAGCAATGAAGCATCTGTAAGTTGTTCTGTTGGACCCACAAAGAACGTTCTTCTCTTGTTTGCTAGAATAAAACTTATGGCCCACAACTCTTGATCATATTTGTCACATTTGTCAGGAAATGTAACTGGACTTCTCTGGATTTCATAGATAAAAACATTTGCGACGCGTGAGAGTATGATGCAGCAGACCGTGAGGAACCCTGAGGGAACTCTGCTTTATGTCACATCAACAGGAAGTCTGTTCCTCAAGGTCTCCCAGGGATGGAAAGAGATACAGGTATGTCACATTATTAAACAGTGGGGTTTAGTCCCCGGTAGCATCGCAGCTGTTGTAAACTGTTTAAAACTCAACTGATGCAGTAATTAAAATAGTGTAACAACAGTTTAATTAGTTGGAAAATTACTTTGAAGTCTGTATGGTCTGAAGATCATTGAGTGAGTTTTATGGTTTGCCCCAAAACCTAATTCCAGATTTAATTTGTGTGCTGGTGTTAAAGGTCAAGAATATGATCAATGAATTATCCTCCAGTTCCGGTGTATTTAATGAGACACCGTTGCACATGTGATGTTGCTTGGATCTTTCAACCCATAATCATATGCAAATAACTGATATAGCATCAAATTGATGGTCTTCATTTTTTATGTGTTGTGTTTTTCAGCTGGGAAATCTGATCTACCTCTCCAATAACATCATACCACAAGATGAGGTACCCACAGTATTACTGTGGTCTTTTAGCTGAGTAAAGAAAAATTTTAATGCAATACTAACATTTCTTTTCAACTGTTAATTTAGCCTCGAGTGGCGTATCAGATAAGAGGAGAAGTGAAGGAAAGGATAGTTTCAGTTAATGAAAGGGTGAGTCTGAAGAGCACACAGCCCAGTGTCACAGCCCTGGTCAGAGCTGGACCAAGCAGGATCTGGCTCCCTCTCTAGCATCCTTCAAAAGGTGCATTCAGTCTTTCGTTCTCCCTCCCAGCTCAACTTGGTGGCCTTGAACCAGCCGCACTCAGGGGACATGATGGGGCTCGACATGGCTGACCGGATGTGTTACGAGCAGGCCAAGGCGATGGGCCTGCCTCCAAACTACCGGGCCTTCATTTCATCCCACAGGCAAGACCTGGTGCATGTGGTCTATCCTGGTTTCCGGGATACTCTGCCCGTTACCAACCTCAGGGTGAGTGTGCGCCCGCTGCTGTTCTGCCGCTGTGGCATCCTTTGCTGTATCTAACTTATCGTTCCTTTCAGGGGGATGTGATGTTTCGGAGCTGGCGCTCAATTTTCAGTGGCGACGGGGGCAGAATCAATCTCAGGATACCCATCTACTCCTTCGATGGCCGGGATGTTTTAGTGGACCCCTTCTGGTCAGTACACTTAGTCGTCTGTCTATCTGTTTTTCTGTGTCTGCCCATCTGCCGACTGTGTTGACATTTCCTCCGTCTGTTAGGCCGCAGAAGAGCATCTGGCACGGCTCTAGCAGCAGGGGCCTCCGAGTGGTGGACAAACACTGCGAGACTTGGCGAGCAGACCACATGTCCGTGACGGGCCAGTCGTCTAGCCTGACCTCTGGTCTGCTCCTGGGCCAGCAGACGCGAAGCTGTGCCAACGAGTACATCGTCCTTTGCATTGAGACCCACAAAAACCTTTAAAGTCCTAATCCCTCCTCACTCTGGGAAAAGATTGAATTGTCCTTGTTGGAGAAGGACGTTGCTTGTGTAGCATTTTGTGTTTTTTATTGAAACACAGGACAACATTTACCACCACATCTTCATCAGCTAAATCGTTGTCCTGGTCTGGCTCAATTGTTTTCATTTTTTGAGAAGTAAAAAGATTAACAGCCGTAACAGACATCTTAGGGACGGGTACCATTTTGTAGACTGCTTGCAAAGCAAATCTTTCCCATAAAGGAAATGTTGTTTTGTGTCGTAAAGCAGTGTGAAAGATTTTCCATTAACTCTGTGGCAGTGTTAAATGTAATGGGGAGCCTGCAAGTCTCCTTAGTCGTAGCCATATTATTTCACTGCAGCAGGACAGTTTTCTCAAAGATAATGTGGTAACGGGTTATTAACAGCACCTTAAAGCTTTATTTAAAATAAATACACCCAGGTGCAACAAGTTTGCATAAAATTCAAATGTGCAGGAATCTTTGGTCTTCAAATGTGGCGACTTACACTGATGATAGATTATTTTTTTACTTTTCACAAAGACGAACAAAAAGCTTCTTTCACTGTTTACATCTTGCAGTTTTTAGTGGAGGTTTACTCAATGTTTCAAGGGCTAGAACCCGCGACAGCTTTCCCCCTCGTCCAACATCGGACGACCAGACCACCAGCGTTGCCACCAAAGTCATTTCTGATGCACTGTACTTTGTTTTTAAAATACTTTCTCGACTTCTACTCTCTCATCTTTGGACGTGGGTTGTAGCCTTTTCTACATCTCTGGTGATCTCGCTCTTCTTCCGCTTTTTCTCTTAACAGGCTATTTAATTTAAATGTCATGATTTATTTATACCGTCACAGCACATAACATGAAATCAGATGATTAAGTTTAAGAATGTAATTTATCGTTTGTTTGTCAAGTCGAGTTCTTCTCACCTTTTTGCCTGTTTTGTACAGTTTTAGTTTATATAATACATTTCCAGAGAATATTGATTTTAAAAGCTCTGTGTAATGGAGACTATTGACCTAAAATATAAAATATTTCAGAAAACTCTAAAATTCAAGAGGCAAAAGTAAGAGGACAGGTTTTTGTAGAATATTTGTGCTTTGTTGAATAAAGTTTTCTCTTTTCATAACCTGCTCTGTTTATTGATTGTACTGAAGCGGGATCATTGGGTAAGTCCCTCCTGTTCTGTGGGTGAAAGGTGATGTGTCACTTTAAACACAGTTTCTATCCAAAGGTCTGACATGAAAAGGAAAAAAATAAACAAGTCAAACTGAAGTGGAACAGTTTCAGGCCACTTGGAAACGATGCCCCTACAGGTGCTGTAAACCGTTTTATGATTTGTATTATGATCTACTGACATTTTCTGTTTCATTTGTTTGTATGATTAACAACTGTAACTTTGATTTGCAGGTCCTCTTTGTGTTTCTTCTGACTGCTACAGCAGCCGACAGCCAGTCTTTCCACCTCGGCAACTGCCCTCAACCATCGACTCAAAAAGATTTCAACGTTACAAAGGTAAAATACTATATATTGTTATTCAAGACTTTTTGGGAAGTATATAATGCAGATTTTCTGTGTGTTGATCGTCAGCTGGCTAATGAACAATGCGATCTGTCTTCCTAGTATATGGGAACCTGGTATGAAATCGAGAAGCTCCCAGCAGCATTTGAAAGAGGAAAATGTATCCAGGCCACTTATACTCTACAAGACGACAAGACGGTCAAAGTTCATAATGAAGAACTACGGTACGCACACAAAGTTTTTATAGTGAACAAAACGTATCAACTATAAAAAGATATAATATCGCCACCGTAAGAATGCACATAGTTAGTTTCCATCTTATTTTCCACATAAAGGTCTAATGGGAAGATAAACTCAATTGAAGGTGTTGCCACAATTAAAGACCCATCTCAACCTGCCATTCTTGGTGTAAGCTTCTTTAAAGGTACATGTTGTTTGTGTATCTTTAATATTTCATTTTCCCTACCTCCATGAGTTCTTGTTCCCAACCATCCTAATCCTTCTGTTCCCAGGTTTTCCAGATGCTCCCTACTGGCTGCTCTCCACAGATTACCAGTCATACGCTCTGGTGTACTCTTGTTCCGAGTACTTGGGCCTTTTTCACATTGACTTTGCCTGGATCCTGGCTCGCACACGCACGTTGCCTGAGCACATTCTCAGCCAGTTACGTGATCAGCTGGCTGCGGCTGGTGTAGACTTGAACCGTCTTACAATCACCAACCAAACTGACTGTTCGAAACCTTACGACACACGTGGAATAAATCTGGACTAGACTCACATTCATGTTGCGGACATCTCCTTGTTTTGGTTTATTAGTCTTAAGACGTTTTTTTTTAAATCAGATTAAAGGTTTGGGTTACTTTTGAGCCTTTTGAAACGGTAACCTCCTTTACTTTTTGTTTACTGTCGGATAGAAGGTTAACATGATCAGTAAAAAACACATTAATTGGTGCAATAGATACAGTAATGTTATAATAACAGCAAACCTGTGGCCATTTATGCCAAAACAAACACATCACTAATCACGCTTCATATTTTCAAGTTTTTAAAATGGTTTCTCTTCAGTTTATGTTCTCGCTTATGCTTTTGACATTTTAGAAACGTTCTATTAAAAGACGACAAAGATTGGTTCACATCTGGTCACTTTATTTTGTAAACAAAAAAGGGGTGATTTGAGGTCAATCGTGCTCTTATTCTGAAAACAAGCTTTCCGGAAGTGTTTCTCAGCACTTTGAAGTGTTGCCAAATCCTCTTATTAAAACGACGTCGGGTTTATTTTCGTAAAATCGCTTAGATTTATTGCCAAGGTTGTGGATTTTTTGGCTTGTTTCTAATCCACCACTCTGTCTGCCTTTACTTCTTGGCTGTGCGTTTGTTTTATTTTAAGGGCCCAGTCGGTCGCAGGTCCGTCTTTTTACAGCACTAGCTACTTGTTTCGCTGCTGAGATCTGGCAACCGCGCATGGCGCCGCTCGGAGACGCTACAGGATGTTTACTTCCGTAAACATGGCGGCCCTCGCGCTTTATGGCGTCCTGGTGTTTGCGTCGTGCTGTTCGTCGGCCAGGACAAACGACAGACCCATTATCGGTACGTTGTCTAACGGCTAACACAAGCTAAAAGCCGCACGTAAGCGACATGCTGCTCTAAACAGCGACGCCCTGTTCATGCGTGTGCGTTGTGTACACGTTCTGTTGAAGGTGTTCTGGCTCAGGAGGTGTTTGCACCGAAACCAAACCAAACCGCCTACATCGCGGCCTCGTACGTCAAGTTCCTGGAGTCGGCAGGAGCGAGGGTTGTCCCCGTCATGTGAGCCCAGCGCTGCGGTAGAACATCACGCTGCGTGTGTTCCTCCGAGCTAAGCCTCCACTTTACTTTACAGGATCAACCAGACGCTGGAGGAGTATAAAGCACTGTTCAGCTCCATTAACGGGTGAATTCACTGATTGTTTTACTAATACATGGCACCAGAGGTTCACATTTAAACTGCTAGTAACTAAACGTCTTTTGTGATCATGTCCTGTGCTGTTAGTTCTCCCAGTTTGCTTTTATTCTCCATCCATGAAAGCGCTGCACTATTCTGACCTACAGTACGATGCAACAGTTTAGGCAGGTGTGGAAAAAATGCTGTAATCAAAGAATGCTTTCAAAAATGTTCAGAAATGAACAGTAGAGAGTCGAAGTCACATCAGTATTTGCTGTGACCACCTTCAAACAGCAGCAGTTCTTCCAGGTTCACAGTGTTTGAAGGAACTCGGCTGTAGGTTGTTCCAACATCTAGAGAACCAACCACGGATCTTCTGTGGATGCGGGGTTTCTACATCCTTCTGCCTCTTCATGTAATAATCCCAGACACACTCCATGATGCTGAGATCAGGGCTCTGTGGGGGCCAAGCCATCACTTCCAGTACTGACGTAGTTCACCACATATGGATTTTATTTAGATTTTTCTTTTGTTCGCTCACTTTGCATTTTGTAAGTTGACAAAAAAAATCAATAATTGTTTATATTTCTGAAAGCATTCTTTGTTTACAGCATTTTTCCGCACACATGCCTAAACACTTGCACAGTACTTTGTATGTTTTTTTCACTGTCACATATTCATATTTGATTTATTTTTCTTTGACAGGATCCTTTACCCGGGCGGGGGTGTCAGCATAACCTCATCAGGTTACGAAAGGGCTGCAAAAATCTTTTATGAACTTGCCATTGAGGTAAATGTGAGAAATAACATTAAGTGGGTTTTCTTGGGTTGGTTGGTGCTGCATAAAGAAGTGGATTGTATTGGATCAGTTGATGCCCCACAAAGCACTCTGACATTTAGGCAAACAAGAGAGGTGACTATTTTCCAGTCTGGGGAACCTGCCTTGGGTTTGAGCAGCTGACCTATTTGACAAGTAAAAACACAGAGCTGTCATTTACCAACACCAGCGGTGTGTCCCTGCCTCTGAACTTCACTGATGGTAAGGCATGAAGGCATGATTAACGGGATGCTGCACATTATTCATCACCGTGTTAGTAGTGTAAACATGCTGCCACCGTCTTGTTGTCCAAGTTCTAGCGGTGCAGAGGTTTATGGGACAATGTGAACCTTCTTTACCTTTAAGTATGTGGGAGAAAAGCATTGATTTTGTTATTAATGACCATAATCCTATGACCCATTTAAAGAAGCCAAAGACAGCAGGATGTTTGAGGGGTTTCCAGCTGAACTTATGAAAGATTTAGCCTCTGAGCCACTGACGGAAAACTCTCACAAGTGGAGTCTGGCATTGTTGGTAAGTCATGCAGGTAAAGTAATTATAGCATATAAAAAGCAGTGTTAAGTAAATTAATTCTAATGAAGATCCCTTTTTTAATTTTATTTTTTTTAGACTTACAACACAAATGAGGAACTGAAGAAGTTTTACAAAGTTCTCTCCACAAATACAGATGGAAAAAAAGAGTTTGTGTCAACTGTGGAAGGTAGGCATAGTTCAGCATCACTTACAAACTTACATTTAAGTTCCCTGTTGATAACTCTTTCACTGAGCACTTCCTGTCTCCTTCCCTTTTCTGCTTTTCCTCTTTGCAGCTTATGATTATCCAATTTATGGAACACAGTGGCATCCAGAGAAAAATGCATTTGAATGGACAAAGCCTTACATTCCACACTCCCCGTCAGCTGTCAGGACCACCTTCTACATGGCTCAGTTCTTTGTCAGTGAAGGTATGAGCCCAGTAATAATTTGCATTCCCTGATTGAATAGTCAGCAGCTGGCTGATGGTCTTTGCAAAGTTTAAATATTGGCATTGTTTTTTTTTCCCTCCTTACAGCCAGGAAGAACTTCCACAAATTTGACTCAAAGGAGGGGGAGAGCAAGGCACTGATATACAACCACAGTCCTGTTTACACTGGAGACCACAGTGTCTTCGAGCAGATATACTTTTTCTGATGCCTGTTTGCAGAGGGCTTTTCATAAGCCGCAGCTGATTGAATGTCCTAATCATGTGACTGGTAAATGTTTACAGATAATTACTCGTTTGATATTGCATTTGCTGCTAAACAAGCTTTAAGGGGGGAAATAGGGTGGAATTATGCATGCAGTGTAACTCACGATGCAGTGCAGCATTTACAGGAATGTGAGATCATGTTTTGTGGACGTGTAGGTGGGGATATAGATGAGTACAAATACAACACTGACGTTTTAAGGACTTCGCTCTAAATAAATGCTGTTTAAAGTAGGCTGGTAATCGAGTGCTATGATCTAACTAGTTTAAATATATGTCTGTGTTGCAGATGACTGAAAAACAGATGAATCAGAAACGTTGAAGGATGATAAAATATCTATTTTTTATTCTAACATTTACCTTCATGCCACAATCTGTCATTAATCTCTGTTTATACTTTGGATAACAAAGTTGAGCATCTCGGAAAAAGTCCGTATCCAGTGGCAAGAAAGTTCACTGTTGCCATTGGCATTTATAAAGTCCACATCCAACTCAATTCAAAGACAGCAACAGGAGAACAAAAATTAATAGTCAAATGTAACGTCCAAAATCCTTTATGCACAAATAACACTCAGTTAATATTGTTTTTTTCCTTTTTAGAATAAAATGATATTTGAATAACATTTACACATCAAGCTGACGAGACTGGGATGGTAGTCACAATACTACTGGAAATGTAACTTATGCAATCCAGTAAGGAACATTCAAGATGTCAAAATTACCATGTGGAGCTGAGCTATCGGGGATAGTGCTGCAAATAACCTCGGAACATGCACTGAAATGTAACACAAATGGCATTCAAGAAAAAAAAAAAAAAGGATTGTGCCTCGAGTAAATCGTCTTGTATTGTTTGACTTGCACTTTAATTAATACCATGATTCCCTATATACAAGTTTTATTTCTAATGTGCCTATGAAACATATGCACTCGGTCAGCATCGGACATCTGCAAATTTTCTTCGGTGCTCGATGGGGTGTGGGACAAATCTTAATTGGAGGAAAGTCTGGACTTTGACTTTACTTCAGAATGTTAATGTTTTTGAGACTATTTGTGTCTCGGCTCCTGGGGATGATAGGTTTTTGTGTCTTATAATTTGCTGCAGTGACTTTACCCAAACTGTCTAAAGTTGGGGTACTTTACTGAACCATCGCCCCAGCATGACACTGTTTATGATGATGTGCAGTGTTGCATACCTCCTAGTTTTGCTTCTTAAAATATCTCCCTATGCTGCTTTAGGGGTCTCCCTCGCTTCTTTCTTCTTGCTGACCCAGTTTTTGAGCCAGACGTGACCCAGCACTTTCAGCTAAACTACACTTTCTGTACTAGTTTGACACTTTCGCTAGCTACCATCCTTAAACATTTCAGAGGCAATGGTGCATGCAGATTCTGTACATGTTAGATCTGTAACGATGGCATTGGGTAGATTTCCAGTGAACTAGTTGGTTGTTTTTTAATTACTGTGATGCTCTAAAATCACTTTTCTGAATCTAGCTGTTGACGACTGATTGTATTTAATTTGAAGCTACAGCTTTAAAATTTCTGGAATATGCTTAGGTTTATGATTTCTTTGGAGTGAAATAAAAAAAACAGACCACTCATTTGTTGAATATCTTTTTAGCTTGCATCTGGTTAGCTTAGCATTAAGGCGGTAGAAAACCGCTAGTGCTGCTCTGTCTAATTTGAGTCGGCATGGATTCTGTCTGCCTCGGACAAGGTTTTGCTGCATTAACGCTGAACTAATCAGCGTATGTAACTCAGATTAGTTTGTTGTCATTTTTAATGCAGTCCCGCAGCAGGATGTTGTCTGACAAAGTAAGGCACAGTGACTAAAATAAGTTAAACTGATTTTTAACCAGAACATTAAGAAACACATTATTGACCTTCTTCCAACCATTTAACCAGTTATTCAGCAATACCGAAACACATAAAATGAAGCTACGAGATGAAACCAAACGTCTGTAACAGCTGAATGTCTGTGCTATTTTACATACTTGTAAGAACAACTGACACAACCACAGTCCGACATGAAAAGTTCTTCACAACTTTAAAAATAGTAACGTTTCTCGTATGCGCACAATTCCAGACACCGTTTTCACCTGGTGTCATGGATATGCAAGCCCACGAGTGTGCTATTAGACGTTCCTTCTCCTCACAGCTTGAAAGTCTGTGTGAGAGCTGTCTCTCCACCGCTTTCGAGGAGCTGATCCATCCTGCTGTGAAATCAGTATGTTCTAGATCATTATGTCAGGCTATCAGTTTTTGTGGGATCTGGAGGGACCATTTCGGACAGAAACCGAGGAAGGGAGGATGGATGTAGGATATGATCCGTCGTTGTCTGTAAAGGCAGTTTCCAGTTCAGCTAACGATGGGTGTCCAGATGTGGCCAGCGGAACCAAACCAAACGTAGTGAGAACGGATGAGGTGTGTATTGTAGACAGCTGGACGCCAGTGTTGCTTGGGTACAGGGACATGATGAGCTAACCCTCATCTTCACTCTCTTCCTCCAGAGCCTCTTCGAACACTCTCTCCGGTAGCCTGAAGCATTCCTCGAAGAAGTTCACCAGGGACTGGCTGAGGTGCTGCCGTGTGGCTTCGCTGTGGATGAAGTGGCCTTCGTCTGGGTAGATCTAAGGCATAAAGGATGAGGTAAGCACACGAGCTGTGAAAAAGGAGACGAGGCACTGCTGCAGTAACACTAACAATATTTATATCTGATGCGGGGTCAGGACAGCTAGTTTGTAATTATCTGTGTGTTTTTCTTGAGTGAACAATTCAAATGAAGGTTGTGAATAAAGACTTTAACAAAGGTTAGGAAGTTAAGACGTTTTCATGTCTACACATAATCAACTAAAAGCTGTTATGGGCTACAGGAGAACTCAGGCCCATGTGTTTGTGTGCAGCAACCTGAACCAGTCACTAATGAGCTTCAGTGACCATTACTCTGTGGTACATTGTGTTTGAACTGGATTAGTCCTGGTGTTAATACATGAGGGGCAAGAAGGTCTCGTAATCTAATTATGTGAAATGAAGTGTAATCCTCAGTCTAGGGAGGACTCAACATGACTTAAATTATATACATGGAGGTAGAGTAAGAAGAATCAATACAATTAATTTATTTTATTTATATATATTTTAACTTTTAGGTTATTTATACATCTCAACATTTATTTTTGTATTTCTGGTATAAATAGATTAAAACTAATTTAGAAATTGCAACATACAGTAGAAATTTTATTTCTGCACATATTTATGTATATATAGTTTATTTCTACTTATATATGTACATATTAATTATTGATTGATTGACTGTCCTCTGTATCCGCCTACCATGGGATTTTCAATGAGATCTCCAGACATTACCGGGAACCAGGGAAAAAGACATGAGATCAAGACCCTTTTCAAGGCCTGAAAGTGCAATCACCCACCTGTAAGGTGTAGTTGGCCTTTTCATTTATGAGCCGGGTGATGAATTTGGCTGTGTGTTGAAAGTGTACTTTTTCTGGGAAGACAGAACAAGACATTAACATTGGTCGAATTGGTTTTTATTGGTCGAATACATTTCAAGCAGACTCGACTTACCATCAGCTGTTGGATGTATTATAAGAAACTTTTTATCCATGAACTGAGATGCTCTGTGTTCTAAATTTGCCATCTGAAGTGAAATAAGACGAAACAAAAAAGATTGAATTGAGACGATAATTATTTAAAAAAATGAATTTTAAAAAATGCGTCATATCTTACAGTGTATGCCCTCGCATCGGGTTTGGGAAGTCCAAGGTACCGCTCCGAAAATGCTGACGCTAGAGCAAGAAAGTGTCCGTTAATGTTTGCTGTGACATCAAAACCAAATTAAAAAGGTACAAGTACAGTTCCTTGCTTCTTCTTCACCACATTCAAATGCATTCACCCATCTCCATATTTTTTAATCTCGTCTGCATTTGCAATTCCAGACTTATAGGATGTCATGACTTGTCTCTCACCCTTCTGGCAAAGCGCGAGAAATCAAATAGATGGGAAATCAGTCACAGTGCCGCGACCAGCTCCTCCTTAATTTGCAGTTTCCTGACTCAGTGTGCCTACAGCTACAAGAGCTCGTCTCCCATCCTGGTTCTCTCGCTCGCTTTGTGTCATTCTCCTCATACACAATTCTAGATTTCACACATTTCATTCCTTTGGTAGCTGAGGTGAGGTTGGTGTAGTTAACTTTCTCTGGCACTGTTTTGTTTCATCTGCGTGCTCACACTTAAGGTGGAGCGGCTCCTGTTTTTCACTAGGTTTGCAGTCTCTCTCTCTGAGTAGTTTCACAGCATCAGTTCGCAAATTATGATGCAGAGACACTACATTTGTTTACTACCTACAACAGATTCTCGTTCATTGCATGATTCTGTGACGGTATAGATGTGAACTATATATAAGAAAAGGAGATCACGGCAGACCCATCTTACCATATAATTCAAAGTTCGTAATGGGTGAAAGGACAGCGCCACACTTTACTGGGGAATCCTCACCGCTGACCAGTAGGCTGGTCACGTAGCCGCCATACACCTGAAGTACAACAAACGAATGTGTGTTATCACACAAGGTTTGGTACGTGGACTGATAGGCCACGCTTCTGGTGATGGTTACCTTTCCAAAAGCACCAACTCTTGTTTTGTCAACATAGGGCTCTTTCAAAATAAAACTGCAAAAGATAAACAAAGCTTATGGTTAGAAAAATGATTTGAAATATTTTGTAGCTTTTACATACTGACTCACAGTAGCTGCTGTCGGTATCACAAGTCTTTTAAGCTATAATTACTTCAACTTGCAATTATAACATTACTACTATGCAAATTTAGATTCACAAAACACCATATACTTACTAGGGTGCTCTGAAGCAAGAGATTCATTACTTGCACAGTTTTTAAATTCACATTTCCCCCTGAGCATTGTTACATTATGCATAATCATCTTTTCCAAGATTCATATACAAAACATCAGAAGTTTTATTATATTTTTAACAAGCTGCATAACTAAATACTTCCTCTTATCCCTTTCCACATACTTTAGCGCATCCTTCTGGTCCTGCTCCTCGAACGGGCCCAGTTTCTTCTGGATCCAGTGCAGCAGGTTGGTCCCCTGGTAGCCGCTGCCTCGTCCGTCACAGCGCACCACGATGGCACCAAAGCTGCTCACCAGCACCGTGGACCAGTCCATGTGGAACTGCTCTGACACCATCTGGCCACCAGGTGTCCCATCGCTGCGTTTAGACAACCGCAGAGGAGCGGTCATTACTACAATCAAGTTATTTTTTTAAATAAATAATAAAGTGAAATAGAACAAATTGTGATTTAGTGCCTGCTTAAAGCCTGTATCTCATTGCACATTTCTTTCAGTAAATATTAGCAATAAATGGAGTCACAGCACGAAAAGCCAAATTCTGAAAAGTTGTTGAGCTGCATTGACCGATGGTCTGAAGCCTGAGGCAAGGAATGCTAATGATAAAAAGAGAAGTGTAATTTCCTTTACTCGATCTAATCATCTGCCAGAGCAGGGCAGTCTCTGTGTTAATGGGCCTGATTAAAAACTGAAACTCTCCACGCTTAAGCCACGTCCTCATATAACTTCTGGAGACATGAGGTAAACTTGCTCATACATACACAAGCAACAGCAGCGGGTAGTTAGACGTTTCCATAAAGCTGGCTGGTTTGAGGATCTGCAGCGACAAGGCTGTAACGCAGAAACAAACACAGTCAGCACAAGCGGTTGAGGCTGTGCATATGCAGGTGTCTCACACTAGCAACAGCGGCAACCAGACAATGCACTGTATACATACTGTAGTCCTCCATGTTGATCTCCTTGTACTCCACTGTGGGCATCTGCATGGAGTCCACAATCAGCCTCAGGTTCTCATTGCTCTCTAGTTGGTAAATTTCAGCAATGCCTGCAGACAGAGTATGAATCACAGTTCACTAAACCTGCTGGTTATTATTATTAAATTATATTTAGTATCAGTCATGTTTTATAGCCTTTTCGGTTAATGAATTGCTGTTGGAATTCTGCACAGAATAAAAAGCAGCTCCACATAATGTTGCATCCTGTCATCCTTCCAGTCTGTGAGCATGAACTAGAATAAATAAAAAGCAGGTATGGCTGTGACCTGGATTCTCTTATGCTCCAGTTTATTCCTTGACAGGTTGTCCAAACAAAAGACACCCAGCTGTGCATGTTCCACAGCCACAGATGGGCTGTGCAACACTAACTCATCACAGTTGGTTGCATTGATTGCTGGAGTCAAAGGGGAGCAACCCAACGTTGTATTCCAGGATTGGTTTGTGTAAACAGGGGAAAGGCAGCCCCCAGGAGGGAAATCAACGCGGAGCTGCCAGGTTTGTCCGATCTGACGCACTCAGATAAAACCTGCCGGCTGCTGGAGGAAAACCTCAGTTAAACGCTCTGCCTGTATAACCGTCTGAAGCAGTGTAACGACCAGTGTTTCAGTATGAATGCGCACTTATTCTGACCTGACTGGGACTCAGACGGTGCTCTGTGTCGGCCAGCGTTATGTCCATGTCCAGTTGACTAAAAGCAGCTGTAAAACCATATTTTTATTGGCCTGTTAGCAGTCTGGCTCCAATGATGTCAGTTGTTCCACAAGTTTAATCCACCATCTACAGACTGGATTGACGTGGCTGCCACCAACCAAGAGGCTGATATACAACAGGCTACTTAATAGATTGCAGGGCAGCAGGGTGATATAGTGGTTAACACTGTTGTCTTACAGCGAGAACCTGGACCAGGACCAGAACCTGGACTTGGCTCTGGGTCCTCATACTGGTAAAAGAGGACACTGAATGATGCACACTGCAGTAATTAAATTACTGCATGCAGATATGGATGTTGGCAGGTCGTAATTTAATGAGGACAGCCATTGTGAAGGGTAATGTGATTGCTGCCTCACAGACTCAGTTTACAGTCATGACAAGGGCATTTTCAATGTAGCTCTTACATAGAACCCTAGGGTCACACGGGCGCATGTAAGGTCTTAAACATGATTCAGATTCATGTAATTGAAGGTAAGTAATTTAGTCAGTGTACAGTAAATACTCACTTTCTCTGTCTTGGGACTCGCTCTCTGCATCTCTTTGTGTCTTGTATACTGATACAAAGGGGATATCTGGGCCTGGCGGGAGAAATCAGAGAGTAGCAAAGCTTGAGTTGTGTAACCAGATTTCTACAGATATGTCATACAGTATTCTCATCATGCTGCAATTTTATATTATTATTATTATTATCATCATTTATCAGGTGCACATATTGTGAATATGATTCCTGTTAGGCAAGATCATAGTGTGATTTTTTTTCTTCTTCTGCAATGCACATAATAGGATAAAGGAAAATACAGAGAAATGTCCTAGATCTCTTGTCCGTCAGAGAAAAAAGGAAATATAATCAATTTATGTAATGCAATATCTGAAATAGCTGCTCCACATCTAGGCCTCAAACAGATGCTAAGTCCTTCTAGCTAAGCCCTAAAATTGAGGGAGTACTGTGGAGCTATGGCAGATTAACAACACAGAACAAAACATTGCTCATGGTGCAAACAAAACCACCCACTTGCTTTGTCTTTCCTTTATTTCATATTATCATATCATAGCTTCATTCTGTACATTCTTGAGTTCAGGCTGCAGGACCGTTGACTATCTGTGAAATGGCAGAGGGTCGGGCAGTCATTCTCTGTTTAAGATCAGTGATGATAATTTAGTAAGGTTCAAAGACCGACACAAAAGTTCTTGAAGTATTTTTTGAACATTTACTATACTATGACGTGTTTTTGACGACATACAATACTATGATGTGTTTTTCATCACATACTATACTATGACGTGTTTTTGAACACATACTATACTATGACGTGTTTTTGAACACATACTATACTATGACGTGTTTTTGAACACATACTATACTATGACGTGTTTTTCGTCACATACTATACTATGACGTGTTTTTCGTCACATACTATACTATGACGTGTTTTTCGTCACATACTATACTATGACGTGTTTTTGAACACATACTATACTATGACGTGTTTTTGAACACATACTATACTATGACGTGTTTTTGAACACATACTATACTATGACGTGTTTTTCGTCACATACTATACTATGACGTGTTTTTCGTCACATACTATACTATGACGTGTTTTTCGTCACATACTATACTATGACGTGTTTTTGAACACATACTATACTATGGCGTGTTTTTGAACACATACTATACTATGGCGTGTTTTTGAACACATACAATACTATGATGTGTTTTTCATCACATACTATACCATGACATGTTTTTGACGACATATTATACTATGGCGTGTTTTTCATCACATACTATACTATGGCGTGTTTTTGACGACATACTATACTATGACGTGTTTTTGAACACATACTATACTATGGCGTGTTTTTGAACACATACTATACTATGGCGTGTTTTTGAACACATACTATACTATGGCGTGTTTTTGAACACATACAATACTATGATGTGTTTTTCATCACATACTATACCATGACATGTTTTTGACGACATATTATACTATGGCGTGTTTTTCATCACATACTATACTATGGCGTGTTTTTGACGACATACTATACTATGGCGTGTTTTTTACATCATAGTAACGCCTTAGTATGATGTCAAAAAACATGTCTTAGTGTAGTATGTTGTCAAAAACAAGCCTTAGTTTAGTATGATGTAAAAAACACACCTTAGTATAGTATAATGTCAAAAAGATGTCCTAGTATAGTTCTCAAAAACACACATTTGGGATTTGCACATATCTTCAAAGTTGTATATAATTTTGATTATAGTATATTTTTAGATTTTAGTGACAGGGTGAACAGGATACTTTTGTCTGATTTCATATGGAATGAATGAGCCTGTTTTCAGATCTTGTTGTGTTTTCTTTCTTTCGTTGATATGGTGTTTAGAGTAAACATCCAAAACCCTGGTCAGCTCAGTTTACACGCTTACACTGTGATAGTGCTCAGGTGAACAGGCAGATGGCAAAAGTGAGTCAGAGATACTGAGCTACCTTGACACTTAAGCAGGAAGTAGCTCATGTTGTGGCTAAAAGAACCATCGATGTAGCCGCAGCTGCTGGACATGGCGCACGTCAAACATCTGCGATTGAATGAACCAAAAGTGTCGGCACTGTGGAAATCAAGAAGACAATGTTGAAGACCTGAAGAAGCCAGCTGTACATGTTTTCATGTTAAAACCCAAACAACCTCATTACCTATACAAATGCCTTCGCTTCGGACCATCTTCAGTGCTTAAGAAGTATCTATATCGACAAAAGAAAGAAATTAAAATAAAATAAATATATTTCGTCGTATTTATTAGTTTTGCTCGTTATTTTTGTTTAGTTGAGCTGTATCTGCCTTTTGTGTATGTTTGTGTGAGTGTATCTCATATATGTGAGACTGTGTTAGTCATGTCGAAGTTGCACTGTGGTGGAACGCGGGTGTGTTATCATCTATGACTCACACATCTCATGGGTGCAACAGAAACACAGGGAGTGTTTATACCAAGCACATTTAGAGCAGTTTATTGTGTGAAGAATGTGAGGCTCACCACAATACAAAATAAATAGGGTTGCCTTTTCAAAATGCAGCAGCAGCGCTATATACTTATGGATCATAATTAGTGTACGGCTTGACAAACAGGATAATTCTCCTGCTGGACAGCAACAATCAGTCTCCTTCGCTGTGCTCTGTCCATGGTGCTGAAACATTCAACTGCTGAGTTTCAGCTCCCCAGACAGAGACAACAATACTGTCTCATCACGATCTAATCCTGTATCTGTTCTATAGAACAGCTGATGCGCTTACGTTGGTCAGGTTATAGCAACGAGAGACTGGACAACACATTCACAACGATCCAATACAGGAACTTCGACTGTGTGTGAGCAGGCGATGGTGGTGGTTTGTGAGTTCTCACATTAGCTGACTCTCCTCATTGTAGGCCAGGACTTGGGTGACATCCCAGTCTCCAGAGGTGATGGACTGCAGCGTGTCTGTGCTGGTGTTGGGCTGTAGCGGAGTAGAAGAAAAAGAGTAATGTGCAGTAGAACTATTATAAAAAAACAAAACAAAACAATCATGTATTTTCTTAATTATCTAAAGCTGAGAGGAAATTAATTGCTGCTGCTAAATGTTCTTAAAATCACCAGCTGCCCAAAGACCAATTAACAATAACATATTAATTGTATTTTTAAAAATGTACGACCACTATTCTTACAACAAATGAATTTGTATAATGAATTGTAATTAATCTAAGTTTATTTCACCTGGGAAATTGACATAGAGATATGGAAGAACTTCCCCCTGCCTCCTTGAGGAATGGCTCTTGTGAAGAAGAGCTTCAGACCATCTTTGGAAAACAGCGGCTTCTCATTCTGAAGTACAAAAAATTTGTGAAATGCAAGCGAAACTTATAGAGTTTGGGAAATGCAATAATAATATGACAAATTTAAAAAACTTGCAGCGTAAGTGCAAAACTGAGTAAATAACTGAATTAATTTTGAGCATCGTAAATTACGTTCTGTGTGTGCCTGTATTCTGACCTGTCTGTGCAGCCACCCTTCACTTTCATCTTCATGTTTCTGTAAAGTCAGTAGAGCAGGTTTCATTAGCCCACAGCATAAACAGCCTTCCATATTCACGGCACTCATAACATTAAGGTTGAAGGTTTACCTTAGTGCAGACTCCTGTTGTGGCTTCACACAGTGTGAGTATTGAGATGTTCTGAGCTCTGTTAAGCCAGTTGATGGCCAGTTTGGTGGTCGTGGCCCATTTCACCATGGTCACATAATATTCACTAACAAACAGAGAAATAAATCACAGTCGTCAGCGGGTACATGACAACACAGACAACTATAAAGCTGAAATGTTTCTGGTCACTAACTGCACATCATGATGGGAATTTAAAAAGCGATCAAACACTAATGATCTGCACAGTACTATAAAATGAGCTACAGTCAAAAAGAGAGAGAGAAACTAGAGACATGTGAACAGAGCAAACTGAAGCATTAACTTAATGGAAATAAACACAGGATAACATTAAGTAAGTGAACCAGAGGAGAAATTGTGTTTTAATGCAGGACATACACAACATGCTTTTAGAGTCTATATGAAAGGTCCGTGACACTAACTAGATAATTATTAGATACTAGGAAAGAATATAATCATTTTACCTTTATAAAATCAAGCAGAACGTTTCAATGGCAGACAGAAGCGTTTATAGAAAAGAACAAAGAGAAAATCTCCTCTACGTTTAGGACATTTCAAATTTGTTCCGATCTGCCGAACTGAAATAACCAAAAGCCTGAAAATAATTAGCCCCCTTCACAATTATCAGTAGTGTAACCTTTCTGACTGACAAGAACCGCTTACAGTATCAAAATCTCTTGAAAGATCTTTCAGATTCTTTAATGCCAACATTTTCCATCTAATCCAAATATTGTTTTCTACCACAGACGTCAACTTTTAGCTTCTGCCACTAATTCCCAATAATACTTTGGGCTTTGCAGCCATGCAACAAACAACTGTTGGACAAACCGTGAAACACCTGGAAACAGAGGTTTAGGTTTCCAGTTAAATGAGCATGTACTTCCCTCCTCCTGAGTTCTACAATTCGTCCCTCTGGCTGGAAAAAAAATACCTTTGGCCTTGTCATTTTTCTGTTTTGTTTCAACTCAGTGCATCAATGGATTATCTTAATTAAACTTAGTGGAGATTTTACTTTAGCTCTTTTGGGAGCAATTAAACCATGAACACCTCCTGTTCCAGTCATGTCTGTGGAAAAGGTTTCGTTTGATTTTGTGCACATATGAGAGTTTTGACGTCTCACCTTATCCTGGGATCATCGGGTCTCCGCATCTCGATGGTGTGAAGTGGCCCATTAAGGTTGACAACGTACAGTGTGATGACTGGGTTCTCCTCTCCGGCCTGAACAAAACGATGAAACACTTGAATGAATGTAATTCTCAAGCAATAGATTTATGGCCAATATATTTACAAAAACAGAACCGCTTAGTCAAAGGCTGCTGCACCTTAGGGTAGTGATACTCCTTCCCCATGGGGTAGGGTGTGCCTGTGAACATTGGCAGCTCCATCCTGGGCACCAGAGTGTTGTTGATGGTGGCATATGCCAACCTGGCACCATCTGGGGACCACCAATGTGCAATATGGGAGTGGAAAAGCTCCTCTGAAAGAGTCAGAGCAAAATGTCCACTGATCATAATGGCAGTGAATAAAAACCTCAAATAGCAGAAGCTAAAGTTAACCACATGGCTGCAGGCCAACAGCAGCAACCCTGTTTCTTGACAGCGTTATAAATTAACAGGTGTTCTGGGTAAAATGTGTGTTAAGTGCTGCAGCTGTAGCAGGCATCATATAACTTTAACAGACAGAAAGTGGAGCATTTTATTTTACTGCAAATTAAACTAAACAAAAACTGCAGCACCAGGAATATGAATACCAGTTAATCATAAATGTAAACTAACAGTAAAGGATCTATGCAACAAACAAAAACATCCTCTCTGCACACTCAGCAGTTCACGCTACACTACCTGACCTGTTTGCTATATCTGCCTTTCCGCACCCTCTCTCACATGAAAAACAAAAGTGGACCAAATGCTGAGGTCATAAATCACATCAGCTTTTAATCTCCATTCAACAAAAACAGGAAAAAATAAAAACATTTGGGGAATGAACAGCAATTTCCCACCAGGTACAGTCTAAATACACAGTGTAGTTCACCACATGACTTTAGTTTTTGGGTTGTTATATTTTGGTGCTTGTGTCCCATTTTCAGCAAGAAACTAGACTTGACTTACTGCACAGTTCCCACAAGTGTGTGTATACAAATATGTAGCGATGACACACACACTCCAGTTAAAAGAGGAAATAATTGGGCAGAAGAGCAGACCCGTCGTGTCGCACACGCACTCGCGTCAGGACACAGTGACTTGCTGAGAAATTATGCAAATACCACCGTGTTGAGAGAACTTTCTGACAACACAAAGCACAGCAGTGACAATGGCGCCTCGTTATGAAGTCTGAGGCGCAGACAGCGACTGAAATGGCCACGAGCTACGTTTAAATCAACTTTTACATCAACTCCTGCAATTAAAATGTCATTAATGTTGTTTATCTGTGGAACTGGGTGCTGGCTTCGGGGAATTAACGGGCATCAACGAGCAATTAGCATTTCCATTAGCCGTGCATGCTTGGTGGGTTTCCTTGATATGCAGCATCATTTGACAAACACTCAGTACAAATGCTTCTGTCCATTTGTTCTCCAATGAATCTGCATTAAAGTGTTGTGGTGATTGTGTCTTTCCACTGCTGGTCGCTACTAAACCGATTCAAGCACCAGACATCTGTATTCCCTGACTCTGACTCGACATGTGAAGAAATAATGTTAACGTCCTCATTTAGTCCAGTTAATCTTTGCGTCCAGCCAGTGTCCACCTGCACCCTGCTGGCAGAGCTCAGTGGGGAGTGATTGCATCGCTCCGCCTGGTAATGAACGGCGCAGCACAGCTTTATGCTGCATTTGCAAGCGATGGGATAAAAAAAAAAAAAAATCATGTGTAAAAATGATTTCCTGCATGGCCAGCTCTGCTGCTGTCACCGGCGGATGCTTAAAAAGCTTTCCACGCCGAGTGGAACCGCCGGGCTGTCGGATCCGCTCGGCTGGGGACGCCCAGTCACCTTGGCTAGTGAAGGAGAAAGTGGCTGAGTTTCCAGAAGCGTCCTGATGTGTGCTTCACAACAAAAACAAAGTAATAAAAAGAGAGTCAGAGTAGCAGCAAAGGGAGAAAGGTGTGCTGCTACATTTCTGATGAGCTAAATGTGATTTTCGTTCTACGAAGTATAACAACACTGTGTCTCTTTCTGATTACCAAGCTGTCGGAGGCACGTCTCCCCTCACTGTGCTCTCCATCCTGCTGCGCAGACCTCATAATTCACAGAGCACGGGGCATCATTAATTCATGAGATACCCCAAGTCAAATGGTCAGTGCAAAATATTGAGGGCAAGGTGACAGACTCGAACAGAAGAAAAGAAATCAAATCAAACATCTAGTTATTTGAGAGCAAAAGCTACAACTGGAGATGTGAGCCATGTGATGGCACTGCAGCATTAATAATTTGTAATGACAAAGTGACCCATGGATTGTCCTTTTACAAACAGAAATGGTACCGTGCTTCCAACAGAGGGCAGTAGTGTCCCACGCTGCAATCGTAAGGTAGAGCAGCAGCAGTACTGAGAGACATGAAGCTTTTATTCTAGCTCCTGTGTCTGATGCAGAACTACAGAGAGAGTTCAGGCTGTGGGAGTCAAACTACTACAAGCACAGTTTGGGTTCTTCTTAATTATCATCTGCAGCCTTTATTAAAATCCAGAACAAGAACACAAAACACAGGAAAAGCTGAATTCTAGAAAAGCCGCGTGAGCCACTTCGTTCTTGAACTACAATCTGAAACGCACGTGTGGTCTCCTGGTTCGTGGTGAGGCGACGATGACGTCGTAGTCTAGTCTTCAGCCAACAGAAGCAGCTGCTACTATAAATACCATGATGTTACCGCTGCGCTGACTGAGGCGTCGACGACGGTGGAAGTGATAATTATGCACGACGACGAGGCACGTGACAAAGCGAAGTGAGATTTTATTCAAAGTCTGTGGAAGCACAGTCCAATAATTAAATAAAAACATCCACAGACGCAAAAAGTAAATGCTGTTTGGAAACTCAGACAAGATGAGAGCAATACCGCAGTCGTAGCAAACACACAAGTAGCAGAGCCTCAGACCCAAGCTCAGGCCTGAAGGGTGGCGGATACAACCGTTGCAGACCAGATGTACACTCACTCTCTGGACTACAAAAGAATACTTTAAAGTAACAGGCTGCACCCTCTAAAACACTGCGCTCTCCACAAATCTCATGCAGAACATGACACTTTCTGCAGGAACTGACCCATAACTGAACTTTCCCCAGTGGTTCAGCTTCTGCTTTTGTCTCCATTGTTCTCCACCTACTTAGGAGACAGGTTCTGTAGGAGGTGACTAAATCAAGTGACTTCACTGATACAACAGTGTGGCGTTAAATATCCATGTTCATGTTTCAGCTCAGATGTTACATTACTGGTAATTAAAGCGCTTTTCCACCCGCACTTTTGTTAAACAGGACAACTTTGTTCACAAAAAGTTAAACTACAGCGCAGGTTGGTATCAGCTTCAGCTCGTATTCACATCACACTAAAACCAACATTTTATTCCCTTTATTGCTCGTTCCCCTTTCCAGCTCACAAGTGTTGATTATGTGGTTACGCCATGCCCTGCAGGCTCCGACACAAACTGAGCGATAAACAGAAACAAGCCTGAGAACAAGGCTCTCGTTGCAAACAGTCATCAAGCCAAACATCTATGGGGCAAACATGACTCAAATCAAAGCAACACTGGGTTTTTATCTCTGTGCACCAGAGCCCAATAAGCAGCTGCTTCCTCGGGCTGCGTCACACTGCAGGATGCGTCAGTATCAGTACAGCCTCAATAATCAGACAGACGACAGATGACAGAACACTTGAAATTCTCCCGAGGCGTTCTGGACTATTACACGCAGCAACAGGGCTCTTGGCTCTGTCCTCGTTTTTTTTATACTTTCATTTTTTTACTTTGCTTTTAATTGTTTCTGCTCTCTGGTGTCTTTCTGTCTCTCGCGCACGCACGCTACAAACGCACATTCACATTCGGGGATTAAGACAGCACGGCGAGCCAGAGGATATTCAAGCCTGGGAGATTATTTGGCAACCTTTCACCCCTGGGCATCAAATCGGCTGCGCAGCGACAGGAAGCGCTTAAGACCTCATTTCTCCTCGGCGGCAGTCTGAGCCTCAGCTTGACCTTGGCCAGAGCAGAACCCGAGTCATTAGCATTGAAAATCTCCAGCCTTGCAGTGTTGCTGATAAATTTAAACATTTGAGCTCTGGCTCCGTTTCTAAGGTCTCCTGGCATCGCCACTGGGCCAGTGCCAAATCTATTTAGAGGTTTATAGATACGCTTTTTCCAAAGGGATCAGTAATTGGAATTAAAATGACCTTTCGTCATCATCATCAGCTGCTTGTGCTGCATATAAAATTTATATCTAACAGGGTGGCCAAATATCACGGCCAAATGTGATGTCCTTGTTTAACATCTTATTCTAAAGCCATCAGCTGTAATTATCTGGATATGTATTAATGGAAACCACTGGATGAACCTAGATATGTCCAATGCAGCCACGAAAACACACACACACACACACTGTTATCACAACATTACGGAGCCAGTTCTGTTTTTTTTATATCTGCTCAATAAATGATGAGTGTAAATTATCAGGCCTTCAGCAGCACATAAATATGAGTCGGGGGGGTCAGACACTGCAATATCGCACTGATTAATGTTTAAATGGCTGAGAATGGATATTGGTCTTGAAGGATGGACGAGATTTCAAATGTCAAGCTGGCTAATGTGGGAATAAGAGGAGTCATAGGTCAACGACGTTAAATAAAAACGGAGGAGCCCTGTAGAGGAAACAACCCCGGAGCTAATGTCCCGGTGCACCGCCGACCTCATAAGTTCTCAGACGCCTCCTAGGTTGCAGCCGTTCACATTATCAGAGCGGTATGTGTGTTTCTGCGCCGTGTCTCCAGGATTAACAGCTTGTTGTATAAAACAACTCCTCTCCATTTCTCATGGTTTTATCTACGAGCCAGCTGCTCCCATCTCCCTCTCAATCGGCTATTAAAACACTGTTCCGCTGGAGCAGAGAGCACCCAGTGCAGCGGGCACGAATCATTAGCTAAACGGTAACGCGTCTCCCCTTCCTCCTTTTCTTCCTGCCAGGCACACAGGTGAGCTGTGATCGGTGGCACTGACGTTTGGAGAGCATACAACACCTGCCACCGCTGAATTAAAGTCGAACCACGTAGAACATTCATTCACGTTCAAGGCTGCTTTTCAAGGCAGAAGCAAATTGACAAACTTTCCATTTTTAAATGAGATCAAATGCGTCAATACTGACGCCGGAGCAGATGAAAGAGTCGCGAAGTCTCAGGTCATAAGTCACTACTGCAGGTGTCGTTGCAGGTTGTTTGAATCACTCACAGATGCTTCTTCTCTCCTACCTTCATACAACCAGTCAGTGAGCCCATTAAAGATGACTCCCTCCTTGCCAGTGGAGACCAGGCGGATGGAACGACTCTCCACCGTAGAGCGATAATAGATGTTGTTTTCAAAAATGAAGATCTGTAAAAACAACAAAAGGAGGAAATGATCTTTAATACAACCTGTGATCATAGTGTGCTACTGTATGTACTCTACACCAACACATTTTATCAGGAAATTGTGGTATCATTGCAAAGATGTTGCCGGGGGCTGAATCACGCATTAGCATGGAGCTTTTTCACCTGCCACATACAGGAGATCAGCTCACACTTCTGCAACCGCACCGTTCGGCAGGAGGGAAGCCAACGTTTTTGACAATAGTACAAAGAAGACGAGAAAAAAAGACTTTTCAATTTCTGATAAGACGGAAAACCTTGGGACCAGATTTTGACTTTGACACTCTCCTGCACAGGCCTGCAGGGCTTTCAAGATAACTGAAGGTCAACTCTTTCATTACAGAGAATAATAGATCATCAGCACCCACGGTGAGAATGGAAGGGTGGGGCAGCTCTTGGGGCTGGAATTTTAAAATGTGACAGCCCCACTGCAATGTTGAAATCAATCTCAGGCTATTACAGAAAAAAGGCTCACTCTGTATCACAAGGATTATGGAATCTTGTGGCCTCAAGCTGGCATCGTGGTATAAAATACTCACTCTGGGAAGCCTATGATGGGACAAAGTACAGCAGGAAATCCAATACTTCAGCTGTCTACAATTGCTACATGGCGGTTTTCTACACTGCACAAAAGGTAAAAATGACAAATGAGCCGTTTTTTTACATTTTATTACACCTGTAGCATTTATTACTCATTGAAGTAGTGAAATACAATGAATCTGCAGCTATTTAAGTATGTATCCGCTGTATCTGTCGTAATTAATTTCTCTGGAGGAGACGCAAGCTGCAGGCCCATGTGGTTTGGTGCCACTTTGGTGCAGATGGAGTCCTTGTATAGAAGCTAATCTAGGCCACAGCATAGAGAGAAGACCTGCCCCCATTCTCTGAAGGAAGGCAGGAGTCTGCCAGCGATGGCTGGGATCCACATTTATCTTCTGCAAGAATATTTGGAGCGGATTATACAAAGTTTGTTCCCGTAGTTTGGCTTGTTTTAGTGTGTGAGAAGGAAGTTTCTGAAACCAAAAGTACACAAATACAAACTGAAAATTACTCTTCTTTCCAAATGTTATTCAAACAAACACATGTAGGAAGAAAAAGAAGTCTCCTAAACGTTGGACAATTCAGTGAATGCTGGAAACAATATCAAAACATTTTAGCTTTGCTTTGATGATACTGATTTGCACTTTGAAACAAAACGTGCTATGATCTATGTTATTCAACACATCGAAAAGTAAACGCTATCAAATCAAAGCTGAGAACTTTTGTCTAGGTTGTCTTTTCATCTTTTTGACTTGAATGACTTTAGTGTATAACAAAAACAAGTAATTAGCTTTGCTTTTTGGATGCAACAATAAAAAAAGACAAGACTACAGTCCTGCCTCTGCTGCTTATTGTGAAAACACAATAAGCAGCAGAGTAATTACACAATAACTAGCATGAATTTTTAAATGTCAAACTCCCTTTTAGTGGTAAAACCTTTAGTGGTACAAACAGACAGACAGAAAGTAAAGGTAATCCATCACTGACCTGAGACCAGTCTCGGACCCACTGATGTAAGAATACTGGCTGTCTGAATGGTGAGACTGTCGGCCGATGGATATTTTTTCACTTCGACCTCCACCTCTTCAACAGAGGACATCTGAACCTTCAGGAAAACCAGCTGCTGCTCTAATACAACTTGCCTGCTGGAAGTACAACCACCTCATGACTAATGGTGGAAGACTTGAGGCCATATCAATCTAGCGACTGTGTTAATTAATCCACTAATGAGATAACAGGTAATTAATAGCTTTGTGCTGCAGGATGTAATCTGACAGTCAGCTCTGCAAACCAACTGACTGAAGTTCATTCAGACTCATGAAGTCGTCTGATGATGACTCATCCCACAAGCCTTGCAAAGGACCATCTCTTTACGGGATTTAAACAACAGCGCTTAATTTGAAATGTGTTCCTTGGGAAATCACAGAGAATCAGAGAATCACAAGGACGATTAAAACCTTGAGGGATGTTTTAAAAGAATCATCATAAAATGTCTCAGAAAGATAATTCGAACGTGACTGCATGTCTGCATGGAGTGATACACCACTGTCTGAGTCGCTCTCTGTGGAAAATGAGACAAGATGTGTGAGTTCTCAGCTGTTCTAGTTCATTCCGTCACCTGAAACCTCAGCAGACAGAGTCGGACAGTGGACCAAAGACCCAAGAAGCTTCTTTATCTTGCACAGAGAGCTAAAGCTAACCGTGGCTTTGAAGTGGAAGAAACCGGACAAGTGAGGCAGGAAGCGACGGTATATGATCCTGAATTTCATCTTCATACGAGTTATTGGGCTTTTAAAGCTCATTGCATTACATCAAACCTCCTTAATTATTCATTATAATAAAAAGTCCCTTTAGCCAAACACTTCTAATGAGTTCTATGGGCCATAAACCTCACAAACAGGCAGTGAAGGACGACCCAACAAACTTTACGCTGATTAACCACATGAACTTTCTGTATGTTTTCAGACTGTTCGTCTTTGCGTAGGTATTTTATGCCACCGTTTCTTTCAGTGAGCGACTGGCTTCATGGGAGTTGTAGTTCTTACCAGTTGCTGATCCTGGGGTCCCCAGCCTGCGAACTGCAGCTGAGCATTTCGCACCTCTGGTGGATTCAGGTTCCACGTCTCCCTGAGGTGCGCACACAGAAAAAAAACGCTGTCAGGTGAAAGTGCAGACACATACAGTACACGCAGCGAGCGTCTGGCTCCAGCTCTGCAGGGGCACAAGAACGAGCGCAGAGCGTCTGACCACAGAAGCTTAAGTGTATCCATAAATATCAGTGCACTATAACAGTGTCACCTCGTCTTATTGGGGAAAGTGCTGTGCGGTGCAGGCAGCAGAATTAGAGGTGCCACTGCCTCTGTGTCTTTGTCTGGAGCGGAGGATGAATGAGGTCATCGGCTGAGGTGGGCTTTCGGGCACGTTACCACTGGGTGGCAGCATGCAAATAGATTTGAGCAGGAGAGCCGCTAACAGGGCTGTTGGACTGTGACCCAGAGTAGAAGCACCTTAAAAGTCAAATAAGTGAGGCGTGTACTAATCTGTACTTTGTGCCACAGCACTGATCAATGACAATTTTTCAGTGCTTACGTCAGCCGCTACCTTTCATGGTTTTAATTGAACAGGACGGAGTGAGAAGTGAAAACAGGCCATGACATCATGAATGCATCTGCCCGCACATTAGACTCAAATCCTCTTTCTGGAAAATCCTCCGGTTTGATTTTTACTTTTCCCCTTGTCTCCGAATCTCGTCGACATCATTTCAGGGTTTGATTTGTGCTTCCATGCGTTCTTCTTCTTATTATCTATTAAAAACTGCTATAAAAAGTGTCATTCTGAAGTCAAATGACAGGGCAGTATAATTTATTACATTACTTTGTATCGACCTGCCTGTTAGAGTTCCTCGCTAATCAACTAGCTTATTAGCTGTATCTAATTGTGAAGAATGCCTCTGGTCACAGGGTTATCTGAGGGGACGGGAGTGCATGACGATGTAAGGGCTGTGATGCTGCGATAACGCTTCCTGCCATTAGAGGTCACAGATAACATGGTGTTCGTCCACCGTGGGTCTGAGGTCGTCAGCGCTATGTGGGAGGTGGGCGTGAGAACAGGTGGGAACGAGGTGCCTTTAGTCACAAACATCGAGGTCAGGTGACATCACAGGATGAGATAACGAGGCGCGGCGTGAAAGGAGCCGAGCAGCCTCGGTGCCTGCTGTACTCACGGAGTCTCCAGGCTGCAGATTATGTAGAAGGCTGTGTAGGAATACTGGTAGACCTGCAAGAAGAAACCACGGTCACCACATCACGTCAGTAACAATCCAACATGAAAGACTCGAGAAGCTTTATAGTCATTCCAGGATATACGCAGACATACGATGACCCGAAAATGAGCCGATCATAAAACCCCCACACTTAACATGATGCTAGAATAACAGCATAAGACAAAGCACAGATGACACGAAGCTGACTTTTATTTAAAACTCCATTAAGATCGAAGTTTTCCTACAATCACTGCTGTGCATATTCCAAACAGTCGCGTCCATGTTATGAATACGCTGCTTATGAGCTGCGCAGGAATGCGTGAAGTTACGACTCACTAGAGACACGTTAACATTCAAAGCAGCGTGGTTTGCATGTGCGTTAGTATGCAAACGCCGTTTATTTAGGACAGACGCGTCATCTGTCAAGGTGATGGAGGCCTGGCTGGAACAACGAATGCAAACACATGCAGTACAACACTCTGGTGTGTCCTAATATTTTCTATTCATACCAGGCAGTCATACAGGGTTTTATCTGTGCCACCATCCTGCTCACGCCAACAAAAGGCGCAAACTCTCTCCACGGAGTCAGTGGTGACACAGAATGAAGCCAGTAAATGATTCGATCTGTTTGATCAGCCTGTATTAGGAGCTAAAATGCCTCCATGCAGACCGAGCTGATGTAATCATAGAGCTCTATGTAGCACTGCACCGAGATCATGAATTCGCAGCAAACGCTTCCTGTCCTACTGTCAATCGCGTCCCGTCTCCCTGCGAGCCCGTGCGGCACCGGGGGGTTTGTTTGTGTTTCTGCCTCCCTTGCTATAGTTCCAGTCGACTGTGCCGCCGGCGCTGACAGGCAACGGTGTGCGACGGGCCTTCACACCCTGCCATGATTACTTTCTCCTCCCTCCCTCCCCCCGTGGCTTTGCTTCACCACCGGGCTGTAACCCACCTACCCTGGTGGAAAGTGGCTGACATATTTGGCTGTCAGGGTGCTAATTCAAACACAGGCAAACAAATGAGAAGCTCACCGGTGCAACATTGTAGGCCAGCAGCACATGCTTCAAGTCGGGAGACACTTCGTACTTGCTGGCTTTGTACATTTCCTGAGAGGCAAACACAGACACGTTTCTATAGACAGATACGTAGTTTCCGATTTGTTATAGTGACACTAAGGGAACCAGAAGGTGACTTACAAACTTCTTGTTATGCACCAAGACAGTTTTTTCATCGGTGTCGACGTTGAACTTGATGACATCGCCTTCACGATTACGGTACAACAGCTCATTACCTGCAAGGTGGGACAGAGAGGAAGTGCAACATCAGATGAAAATAATTAAAGCATGTTTAAAAATCTGAAATGCAAACGCAAACAGCAGCGCGATTTCATAAAACTTCAAACTTATTGCTGAAACAAAAAATAAATACAATAAAAGAGAATTTATGCACAATTTGATAAGTCTAATATTTTGTGTATGGGTCAGAGAAATGGGCGGAACCACTCAGTGGTGATGTATGTTCAACCGTATTCTTGATCATTTAAAAAAAAGTTTTTAACACCTTGCGTGGTTGATATTAATCTAAAATCCTATCAACTCTGTTATAGCTACAGCTGATCAGTCTTTTAATAAAAACATCTGCCAGCTGTTTTGCTTAATCAGCACCGTGAGAGTTTGTTCAGTAGGGTTTTACCGACTACAGCATCACCTGTGCCAAACATCTAACACAAACTAAAGCTTAGACGTGTAGGACGCCATCACTGTTGCAGGAAGTTAATTGAACTGCTTTCTGCTGCGTTTATTGCTTTTTCATGCTTCTAAAAATGCATTCGGCGAGCGGCTGTAGAGTCTGACCTGCTCACGGTCAAAGAAAAGTACAGTTCGAGCTCAAACACGGAGTTCAGGCCAGTAGAGGAAACCCTTAAAGAGAGCCGTTATGTGACAGATGTATTAAAGTTCACGCAGCTCCTCATCCATCAGGCCTTTATCAGCACAGGATAAGTTTAATACAGCAACTGCCCCCTTTCACCTTCAATCTATCCACGCCGCTCCGTCTTATTGCTTTAGCGATCCATAAGCGCACGGGCAACCACGCCATTTGGTGAGGTAATTAGAACCCAGAGATTGTTATGCAGAGTGTGCGCTATCTGCAAGCATATCTAATTGTCCATTAGAGGTGACAAAATTACCATCACAATGGCTTTAATTCAGAACGTGCTTGGGAGAGGAGTTTGAGACTTTTTTAGATTGGCACAGCCCAACGCCCCCTCAACAGCTCGGTCTCCTCGTTAAAAACCATCGGCATACTAACAGGGGTGTGAGATGGACTCCTAGAAAGCACTGCCATAAATAAAGGAAGGCTGCCTCCGCCCCCAGCGTGCTGACCCCGTTTGGCATCTGGATAAACGCTCCGCTGTCATGTGTGAAATGGTAATTGTAGACAATAGGGTGACCAGAAAGGCTGTATGGCGACACATCAGTGGACACAGATCGACTGAACTTCATTTTGCTTCCGTTTTCACAGCGGGCCTTCGCTCCAAAACCCAGAGACGTGCATCTCTTTAAGGCACCGTTTTCATCTCTATTCCACAGAATCGCTCATCATCATCTCCTTTAACCACACGCCTCAGTCGCACCTCAGATCTCTCAAATCCTTCCCCTAACTGGCCCTTTATGAGCTCTCCTGCTGAGATCATCATTTTAGACCTCATCATCCCTCCTTCACCTCTACAACTTTGTTTTCTGCTCTTTCAAAGACCGAGAGCCATCTATTCTTTCACAATACCCAGGGCAGTACTGTATGCCTTCCCTTCTACATATCTCTTTCTCTCTCCTTTACCTTCACTCGCTGTGCTTTAGCCCAGGGCGCTGTTTTCCTCTCTGATCTATACCTTTCCATGGCAGTATGTCTTATGAATTCAGCCTCACGCCCTGGGGACAGCCCTAACCCAGACTCACTCTGGGGAGCCAGGAAGTGAGCACAAAGGAAGTCTGAGACATAAGGCAGCACTGAGCCAGAGAGAGGTGCCATGTTGAATTTGAACTATTCTAAGTAAGTCAATCGTTATGCCGCTAAAGAAGCATATTGTTCAAACATTTAAATAGGTTTGTCTTAATTCCATATTTTAGTAATTAATATTATGTAATCAAAACAAACTATGATGGATGTTTACAGCAGGGAGTTTGGGTGACCTCTTGAAGGGATTGTTGTCTGACTGATCTCATTTCTGGATTAAAATATGGATCCAAAAAGTCCATTTGAGCAGTTAGGTAACAGTATACATGAAAAACTCCCTTTAATGGAAGGACCCTCTGGCTCGACTGGCTGGGGTGAGGAGAGCTGGTCTGACCCAACAGGTCCTTCTCAGCAGTGGCTTCTTTGTGCTGCTGACTCGATAATTTCTCCCAACATCCTTATTTTTGTCATAACAAAATTACTGCATAAAGGCAAACCTGTGTGGAGAAAGGATAGTCTGTAATTTCATTCGCTTTTAGCTGAATGTCTTTTGTCTCGGTTGAGAGGGTCAAAACTCAACAAGAGAGCAGTGAAAGGTCCAACAGCGCGATCGGACGGTTTAGCTAAGAGAAAATGTTCGCTGTTGTATTCTTTGTCTTTGTTTTTGTTAGCAAGTATAATATAATTAGATTTTACAAAAGAAACAAAACACAACAAAACTCCATCTTACTAAATAAACTTGTCGAGAAAATTACAAGGAAACTTCCTTCTGCTCAATTGTAAAAGATAATAGAGAAAGAATTTGAATCATCATAGGAACTGAAATAGTGCCTTAATGATTCTAACCTCACACACCAGCCTTCATGCAATATATCACTATGTATTTACAGAACCCACTCAGGCGTTGAAATAGGTAGTTTCTGTAGGCTGTGGCCAGGAGGTACGACAGGGCCGCAGTTGTTCAGGATGAAATGGAATTTTTCTTTTCGGTTCCAGGTCATTTGTCCATGCCGAGGGCTGCAGATGATGACTGGTCTGATAAACGCGGCGCACGCTGCTGGGAGAGAATTATGGTGTCTGTCAGCGGCTAAATAAAATGAAGTTTCCAATGCAGTAATACAGTGTTAAATCTCTGCCACCCATTGGGTTAGATGGGATGTAAAATATGGGTTCATAAAAGAAGACTCTTCCTTGAATATGTCAAGTAATTTCGGTTTATTTATGGAAAAACTTTACCTCGTACCGTTGTGTGTTTTTCTCGATAGTTGCCGAGCGTCTGCTGCTGAAACCCTGGAGTTCAAATTCTGCCTGACGGACTTGATAAATGAGCTTGCCAACAAATGAAAGGCACAGCAAACAAATGTGTAAAAACCTCAAGTATGAACCTGCCGACAACATATGCAACCACCCAGGACTACGGCCAACCCGCTGCTGGCCACTTTTCACAGTGGAAGTCATTTATGCTTATCGGGAATGCCAATCAGCGAAGCTTGCTGGCCTCATTACTCGGAGCCTCGCAGGCTGAGGCACACATGGAAACACGGGCTGGTCATTTCTGTTTCCCGCTGCTTACCTTCTGGCACAAAAGGTCTTTTATTAGCTGGCTACCACAACTATTGGTCTACTCCTGAGACTCCAGCGGTGCCGTTCGTTGTCTGAAATAAATTAACACCAGTTTAAATCCTCCCTTATTGTTGTAGGTCAAGATCTACAGCACCTGCTGATTGGACGACGGTACGATGCTCTATGACAGGAGTATTAGAAGACCAGCTGTACATAGAAGGACCAGGCTGTCACGTCCTCATGCGTGGGAGTCGTTGAGTCGATTCCTAAGAGTCAAGTTTATAAAAACTCACCCACTGCCTTTCCAACACCACATTCACACAAGATGACTCCCGAAGGAGCGCGCAAGGCTTCTGAGAAGCCATCTATCAACTTTCTAAAACCGCTGTGCTTTTTATAACCTGTAACCTCAATTTCCAATTAATCCGCGAGTCGTTGTGTCATTGATTTGACTCAGTGCCTCTAAGGTGCTGGTCATTTCATCAGCATCTGGCAGCCGTTCATACACACTCCTCATAAATCCATAACCTCCGTCCCTGCTTGACTCGCCATCCGCTGTCCGGAGTTCGGCTTCCTGGTTGTAGCTGCAGGGCGTGTTCAGCGTGCAAACCAATCAGTGATTCCGGAGGCTGGCAGCCATAATAACAATTATAACAATAATTGTAATGACAGTAAATATCACAGTGGTGATTTAAAGCTTGTTTGGAAGACAATGTCATCGGAAACAATCTCTCCCTCATAATCACATGCTTCCAGATTTTCTGGAGTCTGTGCAGTAGGTACAGTTTCACAGTGACGTGGTCTGTACAAACATTTACTGCATCAATCCAGCACAAACAAAGTAGATCATGTGTACAAAACTGTTGCCACAAGTATAACAAGTGCAAAGACTCTAAATAAAGTATGTTGCATTAGTGTTAGATGCTGTGAGGAAGGCAGAGTGTGTTTGTTGATGTTCATGTGTCAGCGTGTCGTTTCCTTCCATGTGTGAGTGGGCGGTGAATTCACACCACCTCTGTCTTTATTCCCTGCTCTCTGTTTCTGTTTCTGCAGGCAGAGCAGACAGCACAACTGATGCTCCTCACAAAGGTTTGCCCGCTATTCTCACACTGCGGAAATAAACTAGCGAACTACTGCTGCAATACGAGATAGTAGCACTAAGAAGTGAACAACTGTGACGACCCATCCGTGGAATCTGCTTCTGCTCCTGAAGTTTGAAGGAGATGCTTTGCTTAGGTTCTCCACATCATCCGTACTGTGAATAAAACTGTGCTTTCGCTGCTTCTCGTAAGTTGATTGTCTAACATCAAACGAACACTTGGTACCTACGGTGAGTAAATGAGCTAATGCGACGCGTCTCGTCGGTGGGAAGGAGACCTATTGCAAACTTCATTAACAAAAGGCATTCACACCATTACTCAGTGTTGTGTCACGGGAGCGCAGTTGTGAAAAGTCAATAAGGGAGCGAGACAGCTGGCTAATCTCCTCCAAAGTGGTTGTTTTACATCAACAATAGACATGAGAGGTTGTGCATCATTCAGAAAGTAGGTAATTCTCCTATATGCAGGCACAGGCGTACAGATGTGGAGAAAACAAACACAGCTACACTTCACTTTAAATCACAGCCACGAGTCCCTTCCAAAGTCAGGCGGACCACACTTTTAGGTAGTCCCAATCGGTCGCCCGCTTTACAGATGGCTCCCCCTTCACCATATTTAACAAACATCAGCGGGACAAGACGCATCCTGGAGCAGCAAACAAGAGGAACGAGGCCATTAAAATGGCAAGCAGCTGCTCGGGAAGCCTGCGCCACGTCCCGGAGGGACGGCTTCACCTTGGTGGTGTGGGAATGATGCTGAGCCTGTGTCTATTTGATTCAGATGGAGCGGTTTGAAAAAAGCACTGACGAGTCGGGAGATATCAACAGTGTCTGCTAACTACGCTATTACTTAACCATGGAGACCTTTATGAACGGCTTCAGATCATGACCAGCATACAGATGCAGCTCATGCTAAACATAACAGCCCAACGACCAGAGCAAATGCCACAAGTACAACTCAAGTAGTAATTCACAACCTGAAGGAGGAATTATGCAGTGTTTAGGCCTCTTTTTAGAAATGCTGCATCATTTCACCAAATATCAACAAATGACCTTGAGGAATGATGAAACATTCCAGCTGAAATATTCTAAAATTAGATTATTCAACTTTGCACTGGCAGGAGTCTCTGCAACTGCTATAAAGAGGAGCTAAGATCATAAGGAAGCAATTTCAGCCCCATGCAGGGTCATTAAGGGCTATTGAGGCTACTTTCAGGAGGCCCTCAGGGAATTGATTGATTGGCACAGACAGTCATGAGCAGCAAAAATAAAACATGGTGAAAGTAAAAAAATCGATTTCAGTCCATACCCAGAGAATCCATTATTACCAATTCTATAGACAGGCCTTGAAAGCATGCTGGCTTGTTGAGTGCCTGCTTTAGTTAAAACGACACACTAATGAAGGCAAAATAATAAGCTGATGGATCTCTCTCCCTGTTCCTTCCATCTCCTCTTCTCCTTGTCTGCTGTATCTAATGATACACTAAAAATACCACAAGGATCAAGGATGGTACTGTCAACAGCACACATGCAAAAAAAGAGGTGATGAAAGAGCGAACTGGTTTCTAATGACACGTCTTGTTTCACAGCAGCAGCTGCAGCATGTAGGGATAATTACAAAGGTATCTTTTCTATAGTGTCTGCTTAACACTGGGTTAAGGTAATAAACACCAAACGCAATGATCTTTCTAGACTCGGCTGTTTTGGTCAGAATATGCTTCTGATGACGGAGAACACTGCGGAGCAGATGTGATCTTCCAGATGTGTACAGTACGAGCCCGCTTTGGGCTCATCCGCGCGAGATGGATTTGTTTACAGCGTCCCTGGGTCACAGGCAGTTACAGCTACAACTCAGCCACAGGAGAGACGTCTCCTCCTTAAACACATATGGGAAACAAACACTTAAATCAGGCCAACAATTACCCAGCTCGTCATCTGAGACGCTGAAGAGGCAGTAAGTTAGTGGCAGTCACTAATATCATAAATATGCTTTCTACCTTTCTAATTATAAGCTATCACTTTCTAATTGTATGATTCAAGATGAGATTTAACAGCTGCACAGTTTTCTAGGAGCCATCTTAGATCCTGTGATTGGAGGAGACAGCTACGTTGGCCACGAGAGGAGACAAAATCCACCTCATTAATCCGTCAGCTGTACGGATCTCGGAGCTGTGATCACTCTCTTCACTGCCAAGCTGAGAACTTCGCTGTTTTACCTTGATACAAAATGAAGTAAATCATTTTCTCGCGCTGGGTCCCTGAGGTGCTGTCAGTGTTTATACTGTCACAGCCCTGCTATTAAAAAGACAAGTATTTGAAATTGGTGGTGATGAATTGTAACAATAGTGGCGTCAACACACTGTCATTGATCAAAGAAAAATGAGGGTTGTGGTTAGAGGTAATTGGGAAGCTGCTGAAGCATATGGGATGTCAGACAGCAAGGGCACACGCACCGACTGTGCACACACAAAGCTACGTAATCACAGAAGAGGGAGGAAAAAGTGTAAATACAAAGTGTGCAGCGCTACATGTTTGAACTGCAGCCATTAGAGCTTTCTTGGCTCGACTAACCCTTGGACTCGGTGGAGGAACAACAAACACTGAACACAGCCCAGCTTTAAAGCAATAACCTCTATACGTTATATTTCTTAATAAATGGACATTTTAAAGGATTACGTACTGCTTATCCATTTGGCGTTGGGGTCGTGCACCTTGAAGTCTTTTCTGAAGAGGTCTCCAACAGTCACTTTGCCCTTGAGAGCCAGACGGTCGTCCTCACCTGCAAAGGGACGAAGAGAAGCCTGAGAAATGCATCGAGCAGTAAAAGGTCAGGGTTGCAGAAGGTTATAGATTTGAGCATAGCATTTGAGTCAGAGTTCATGGAAAAATAAAATGACTTTCACTTAAAAACAGATTAAAAGTGAAGCAACTACAGATGCTGAAAAATAAACAGTGTTGTAGCAAAACTTGATTTTAAGGTTTCAAATTATAATCAAAAATCAGATGTCTTCTTGGAAGATGCTGAATTGTTACCTTGTACAGACTAAATGAGAAATCCTGACTCACAGATGAGCCACATTATTAAGAGACTTGTACAGATCCCTCTGTAAGCTTGTGACTTTGTTCTTGCCTGACTGACTGAACCTAAAAACACATTCGCAAATTTTGTTTTTTAACTTACTTACTCTGTACTAGAAGAGCTGCAGGTTCGATAAACACACAGTGTCACTTCTTACCTAGTGTGTACTTCACCTGACACAAGGCTACCGTCTCTCAAAAAGTAGGAGAGAAGGATGGAGAAGTAACTAACACCAGCAGGCAGCTGCTCAGCTCCCTTCACTACAACTCTGTTCTAAGTCATTTAGACTCTTTGCTTTGGGTGCTATTCAAATCCAAGACTCAGTTTATACTTTAAACATGTATGGAATTGAAAAACCATCATATTATTCAATGTGGCCTGTAGTAACTTCAGGAACTTTTAAATTGTTGGGCACTGGGGAAACAAATGAATCCAACCTGTACACACATTCTGATTAAGTCTGTGCCATGAGGAGGGAAGGCTAACAACGATAGGAAGAGCTTCTTTCTACCTCTGACAACACAAACTAAGGGAATATATAATGAAATGGAAGACATAACTTTCTGACACGTTTTGATCTTTACTTTTGATCTTAACAACTTTTTCCTGCAGGCTGCAACAGTTCACCTTTCAAAGATTACAAAGCGTAGCAAAGGCAGAACGAAAATAAAACACACACAGGAACACATGAGTGAAATAACAAAGCAGAGCATCATCTCAACTCCCTCAGGCCTTTTATCAGGACTAGTGCGGCTTCTGATCGACAGACCAGACGCGAATATTTACAGCAGATGCCTCCTGCAATTCATTTGAGCTTAATTTCATCCATCAGTGCTCATCAGTAACATGACTCATTTCACCTCTGTATGCGTGGTGAGAGGATAAAAAGCATGAAGAATTAGTGGAGATTAGCAGCTTCTCTCTTTCCGGTTTGAGTGATATCACTTTAAAGTTACATTTTGGTTCGACAATAACCTAGAGGACGTGATGGTTGGGTTTCAGTTGTGGCAGGTGATGGACGTGCCGGTTGCTATGGGGATTAGAGCTGTGATACTGGGTTATGGGCCTGTCTTTCTATTGAGTGGTTTAATCCGTCAGCTTGACGCTGTAGGTTTGTGTGTGACAGGGGAGGCCAACTATTGTAATCAAGATCCACGTCTTACTGTCCCTGATCAGGGTAATCAGGACGGAGGAAAATAAAAAAGAAAGAAAGAAAAGTCACAGGAGCTACTGAAAGTAAAAAATGTTTCAATGATTATCTTGATTATTAAATTCCATTCACTGGCTATGGCCATGAGAGAATATTAGAAGTATTTCTGGAACCTTAACAGTATGTTTAAGAGCAGGACAATAATTAGTCGAGTGTTGCGTTTACTAGCTTACAGAAAAATCAGGCATTAATTTCTTTCCTCTTTACGCGATTTAAAAGCTTGAGCATCTGTAGCATGAACTAAAACGGTGTATTGAATTTCAGAATAATAGAAATGCTTTTAGGGAAGTTTGGTGAACGTGAACAGATCCACTGGTGGAGAAAAGTCGCCCACGCCGGAACTTTAGATGCATAACTAAACTACATGCCCTTCACATTACAGCTGAAAGTTCTAAAGAGACAGGTTTGAGATCAGTAGACGCTTCCAGGTATGGCAACGCTAACTATCATGAAACCATGCACGACTTCCTGCTTTACAGTAACCGCATCTAAATCCTCACAAGCTGAAACTTCTGACACGCCCTTGCCTTTATCAAATTAAAGAGCTGTCATAGCAACAGGACTATAAATAGCAGCATGAGTGTGAGAGATCAGCTCCAGTGTATCAAAACAAGACGCTTTGAATATCACACAAGATTAGTCGGAGATGAGATAAAGCTGGGCTATTGTAGAAAGACACAATGGAAGATCTTAGCGGATATACGTGATTGTCACACAACGCTAAGTTAATCGTCCATGGGCTAAAAATCACCCCTGTGTTCCTGCAAGATTAACAGACGATTTATGTCGAGGCGGTCAAGGAAAAATCCTCAGCGCGTCATATCATACTCACATTTGCAAACCACTCTGCTCCAGGGCAAATTAAGCAACAATGTCTGATCAAAGCGAGCGTCAGCATCAATAACATGTCATTAATGGACAGTGGGAGAGAACGAAAGGTTTTCTAATTACCAAGCGGCACAAAGCGAAGCGCCAGCACTTCCTCAGCTGAGCCTGACTGTGAATACATCCCCTAATTTTAATCTGGTGCCTGCTTTGATCCCGGTGTCCCAGCTGTCAGAGAAATCATCTTTAATGACTCGATGGAGGGGACAGTGGGAGGTTCAGACACAGGTTGGCAACAGGAAATGACAATAAACATTTTCCACATGTCATGTAAACGCCATCGCATTTAACACACATGCTGAGATCAGAGGGTCTGAGATCATATGTCAGCATCAATAACAAATATTCATGCCTAAAATATTAGTAATTGATTTAAAGTAATTAGGCACTTAACCTTTTTTGTTGTTGTAAGGAATCAATTACTAAATTAATCGTTGTGGCCCTTTTTGGGGTCTAGTTCCCTCCCTGCAGACAATCTAACCAGAACAGACAGGTGGCGTTTGAGAAAGCCGTGAAGAGCTAAGCGAGCGTTCGGATTAAACCCAAAGTACGCAGACGAGCGGTAATTTGAGATCTCCGTGGTGCCTTTAAATTGCAAGCACACAACAACAGCTTGCATCATCCTCACAACATGTGCGTCTGCTGGGTGTGTGGCATATTGTGCCTAACAGATGGACAGCCACCGACTGATCCACAGTTCCTCCCCGATTTCATCACGGGGGACAAAAACACCTTTGAAGGCATCTGCTCGGTGCGTCACTTGAGTCCTGAGTGTGATTATCAGAGGCACCAGACTTTAGCTGCAGGGAAACACAGCAGTGCCCATAAGTTGCAGCATCCTATCAGATGACAATGTTTACTGGGGATGTAATGAATTTATAATTACTATTACCAAATTTACAGAGTTAATGCAGTCGCACAACCTCTTCAAAGCAGGTGATGCATGTCTTCACCTCCCTCAAAGCAATGACCAAATTCAACACAGAAAGTCAGTGGTGACTAAAAAAGGAAATACCAGGATGCTTCTGCTTTACTGCTCTACCAACTTTACTGCTGTGTGAGTCGCTTTAGACTTCTGAACAAATAAACTTCCCGATATTTATTCAGGATTTGGTACAATATCCAAGAGAAATTAAGCCAAAACACATGTGGGCGATAGTCAGTGTGTAAGTGGCTCTAACATGCTGCTAGTTACTGATCTCACACCCTGCAGGTGTCACTGAGCATCATTTTAACAACACAAATAAAAGTGAAAACTTTTTTTGCCACTCAAGACCTATGCAGATAGTGAAAAAAGGCGTAATACAAAATAAAGTATTTATGAACAAGTCTGTCTAAGGCTGAGAAGATTTTTTTACCCAATAATCTGTTACGTTCACTCAATACCAGTTAGGTTCAGCTAGAACAAATTAAAAGCGTGTGCTCCTGGTTGAGCCAGGTTGACTGATGAATATGCTGATGCTGGTGGTGAACATCTGACCTAGTTGTTTTGATGCACAGAACTGAAACACCTCTTAGTAACATGCCTCTATCCGTCAGGGAAGAGGAAAAGGAGACTGCGTCGCGTGTGAGAACAAAGTGGTTGTCAGCAGCAGTTAGAATGCGGCTGGCCTGTTTGGCGGGGAAACATCCATCAAGCAACGCTCCTAACTGAGCGGTAACAACTCGCCATCCCATAATTCCTCACGAGTCGCCCTGCTAGTCTCTGCTGCTGAGTCGGAAGCCTTTGTTTCCAAAATGTTTCTCCTCCAAGTGTAATTACAGGCAGATATGTTGTTGTGAGTGACTGCTGGATTTAGCATTTTAATGAGAAAATCCTCCCCAAAGCACTTAAACAGTTACAGAACATTAAAGATGTACCTTGCACTCCTGAGCCCATTTGCACTGTAAAACATTTCTCTTACTTTCATGTCAGTGTTGCCCACTTAAGTCATCAAAATCACATTTTTCAAACCGCTGTCTGTCTGAACGAGAGTTTAGAAGTCAGCCCGGTGCAACAAGCTGCATTTGTTATTTCATGAACTTTGCACATGAATCATAGAAACATTGCATTGATCACAAGTTGCACCTTAAAGTATCGTAATGTGTTGAACCATAATATTTAATGTTTAGTTACAGATATGACACTGAAATTAAACCCGAAACCTACAGTGTGGCACTAGCTCAGCTTAGTTTACGAACCCATGAATGAGAAAAATCGAGGAAGCTGAAAGTCAAATCCCAGTATTTGACCAGTTTGTTTATTCCTGATGAATTAAAGGAAAGAATCAATGAGATCAGCTCTTTCAACCACCGTCCTTGAAGAATGATTCATGAAGCGGACGCCCATCCCAGTAACTCAGGACTAATTACTCCACAGCATCTTTGAGAACTGAATTATTAGGACAGAGCTTATTTTCCTACCCACAAAGCCTCTAAAATATCCTTGACAAACACTCTGTCGGGGAGAATGCTGGAGGTGTCAGCGCAGGTTCAAGGACCTGGCTGGTGTTGAGACGTGGAGCAGGAGTAGTTCTGCTTGAGTCAACGCAGGGAGGGGACCGATTCAGGTGCAGTACAAGCCGGAGACGCCACCTGCCCAGCATCTGCTCTTCACCTCACTCCCACTGTCCCGTGTTTTGGAAGTGGCACGTCGAAAAGCTCGAGTTCATCCGAGTGCACAACAAAACGCCCCGGGACACAAACGGGTCACAGCCTGGAGGGTGAGGAGGCGTTTTAAGCCTTTCTGCCCTGACACCTGCTGCTACGTTAAGGTCGAAGCTGATCATACATCTCCTCTGACACCTGTCTGGATCACTGAGGATTATGTAGGAAAACACAGGAGCAAATTTTTTCTACAATCGTTGACCCTGCTTTGCCACCACGCCTCCGGCATCCCTGAAAACATTACCTGCAATTGTCTGCGACAGAAGATGATAAACAAGGATGTGATCACTGTCATTGTAACTGAACTGCAGTACCCACACACTGACAGTTGCATTGACTGATAAGGCTCAGGCAGCTCATGAAAGCCATAAAGGAATAAGGATATAAACAGGTGACCTTTTATTCAAACATCCACATAAATCTGCAAACAGAAAACGTGAAGGTGAATCAGAGCAAACCCTTAAAATAACAAAGGGAAATGGAAAAGTCCAAAATGTGGGTGTGGATGGAAAAGGACTAATACGGACGAGGGCTGCGTTCATGAAGGAAGCAGTGTTTCAGTGAGTTTACAGAGCTTCGCTAATTGTCGTCAGTTCCCACGAGGAGGTGACGCTACAGGTATACAACACACGTGTGAACGTTAATGAGCATGTCTACGCATAATAACAGCAAAGGGTGGCGTGGCAGCCCCTCCTCGTGTCCTGTGCCATGTACCTGGTGTCAACAAGATGACGGAGGTGACGATCAGCGAGCAGATGACCAGAATGACAAGAAGGGCGATCGCTATTCCCTTCCAGTTCCTCTGCGGAGGGTTACTGCCCACCAGCTCCTGCAGGGATAGACGGAGAGGAGGAGAAAAGACATGGTCAGAAAGAGTAAAAAGACTATCGTAAGACTAAATGAGCAAACGACTGATAGAGGAACTTTCACAGGAATAACACAGGAAACACACAAAAGACAGATACAAGACACATATACAAGAGACTAAAGGAAACAGAAAAATCAGAGGTATAAACGGCAAACTCATGAAAAGAAAAGATGTCAGTCAAGGACAAACGTGAGTCGCAGTTTCTTGCCTCTCAAGGAGACGCAGCAGCAGGAAGAGGAGGAGGAGGAGGAGGAGGAGGAGGGGGAGAATTCTTAATAAGCCGAGCATCAGCAGTCATCAACCTCAAACGAATGTGACAGATAAAAATGGAGCCCGTGACACGTTGGTGAATTGCATGCTTGACAGCGGCGCAGGGAGAAGCCGGGAGTTGGTAACATGAGTCTGAGTTATGAGAAGCCTTTTATTTTGTGAGAGACTAATACAGACAGAATTTAACTTATTGAATTTTTTTTTTTTTTTTCCAAAAGGAAACCTTAAAGTTTAAAGAAACGACAAAACCACAAGAATCCAAAACCGCCTGAGCTAGTTAGATAAAAGAGGCTCAAAGAGTTCATGGCTCTAGAGTTAAATGACCGCAGGCTTGTTGTTCACTCAACTTATTATGAAAATGTGTGACTTTTAGAGACAAAGTAACCTTGACTATCTGGGCAGCGAACGGATACTCCAGCACCAAAACCCCAACCAGAGCGGACTCTACAAAAAATAATAAAAATCCCAAACAGTTAGCAGGTGATAAATAAACTTTATTGGCTTAAAGTGGCCAAACGACGAACGCAGAACACATGCTTCAGGGACCTGTGCTGCGATATTAATAAACCCGCGCTCAGGCGTTAATGAATTTGAATGGCTGAGCTATGAAACGAACCTTTTAGTGACCTTGTTCCCACCTTAATTGAAAAGAGCCCAAGACATCATTAGCCTGCAGATAAGAGCACGGGGACTGTTTACCAGGCTGCTTATTACCTCCAGCCATTAAAACAGGAAACGGTTAGTAACTGTATGGCCATTAAGGTGATGGCCACCAGGTCCAACACCTCCAACAGAGGCACTGATAAAAGACTCAGAAGTCATTAATATGCTTTGACTGCGTCTATCAGCCACGTAATTAGCTCTGATGATATGTTTTCATTTTTTGATAAAGATAAACATGAATATTTATTAGTATCGCACACATTTAGACTCGTTCTTGCTAAAACATTAAGTCTTTATCAAAGAGCTGGTATTTTGGTTTCTCATCTTCAGTATGAGCTGAACCAAGACTCATGTCCACACAAGCAATGATTCAGGGAAGCATTGACTATAATTGGTAGAATGAATGCTGAGGATGAAGCTCGCAGAATGGCAGTGAAAGGAAAGGCCAAGGATATGTGAGAGGAAGACGTAGAACAGAGACGAAGACGGATGATCCGCTGTGCTGACCTCTAAAGCAGAGGAAGGTACAACCACACTCCATTTGTACAGAGCTCAGATTTAACACGAGTGCTGCTGTTAGATGCTAATGTTTTGATACTGAACACATCAATATAATTTTTATATTATAACTTATTCTATATCCATGAAGGTATAATATTTGTAAAGTCACTTTTCTTAAAGTGCCAAGTGGGAGCAGGTGGGGGCTGGCAGGAAAACCTGTGATATGCTTGTGCACATAGACATGAGCCATCTATTTGTAGAATAATCTGGACAAAATCCTACTGGAGATTTGATCAGACTTTGGCACGAACCCCAGTGTTGATTGCTGTTGTGGTCGATTCAGCGTGTGACGGAGGAGGATTTACAGAAGAGGAAATGGAGAGCAAAGTGGAGAAAAACTGCTCTGCGGAGAGCAACTGCTTACGTGCAATAATGGATGTAGAGACAGTGAGACGACAGAGCGCTCACGCTGAGTAATGCACAAGAGAAGAGCGAAGCAAAGCAGTGAATGCTCATTATGTGCGCTATGCAAATGTCTTTGCTTTATAGAGTGGTCACGCTGTGGGAGTGACTCCATTGCAGGATTGTTCTGACTCTATAGCTGATCTCCTGCCGAACGGGCTTCAACATTACTGACTGTGTAGCAAAAGCAATTTTGTCAAGGTAAGGCTCTCATCGAAACATCTGAGCAATTTTGTTCCATTATTTGTTATATAAGAATCAACACAGCTGCTCAGTGGAGCATTAAATCACGCAGTGTGTCTTCAACAACTCATTTCCAGGTGAAAAATGTATCTTTAAATTCACTCAACCTTTCTGGCTGTGGTTGGAAAGACAACATTATCAAAAGATTTGTGACCTTTCCACTTTTATAGACGCACAATAGAGACAATGCGGCTTCTGTTATCAGCTACACCACTTCCTGGTAGAAGCGAGAAGCGCGCAGCCGCGTGTTCTGTGTGATAACGGTGCACGTTCTCTTCCCTGCTGCTGTCCAACAGGCCGACAGACACGAGAAGCAGCTGCAGGCTTTTGCAGAAGCCCAACTGAGAACATGCGTCGCTTCTTCGCTGTGTTTGAGCTGAGATGATGTAATCAACGTTTCATCCTGGATAAAAGTGCACACAGGCTGCAATCCTCCCCAACCTTCCTGCTCATGCCCCGTGACCTGTAGTTACAATAATAATTCGATTAATTAGCCACACCTTATGAGCTAAAGTAATGAAAAGGTAATTATAAGTGACTATGGCAGAAGAGAGATGAAGTGCAAGATTGTCCATGAGGAGGAGGAAAGCAGCGGTGGATAAATAACACATCAGAAGGCGGCAGGAGAGCTCACTGACACCGAGCTTGAAGCATGACCAAAACAAGAAGGAAGGAGGCAATATAAATAAAAAAGGGACGCCGTGTCCCTCCAGGTCCAAACCTGAATAAAAACAAGATTCTGGTGTTTTCAAGTTCTCAGTGTGTGTCATGTTTGAATCGGCAGAGCATGCATGGACATCTCTGCTGTTGATTCCGGCCAGAGCGAGTAAAACAGTGGGCAGAGGGCAGTGACACAACTAGCACCGAAGATGTAAAGACTTCTGAGACGTCACACAGAACACATGGAGCAACAATTCTATATCTTGGAGTCTTCCAGTCTATGAAAGGTGGATTCTGTAGTCCATGTCTTGCTATACAGTATCTTCCTGTTATCGTGATACCTTCCACAATGCCACACTGTCCAGGCTCAATGGAAGCAAAGCAGCCCCAGAGCATCACGCTCCCTCCACCGCTGGGATATTTTGTTAATTTTGGTTCACACTTCTTTTTTTTCCCCACTGTGTATAATCAACAGAAAAGAGTGAAAAACAAAAATGAACATGGCTGGTGAGCGGAACAAAGGGCACCGGGTCCATCCATGTTAGCTTTGTGGAATACTAAACCACAGATGAAGGCTTCTCCTCACCCCCGTGGGAGGATTTTATACATGGATTCTGAGTAAAGATGAAATGATACGCTTCAACCTGCCTGTATCTCAAGTTCCACCAAACCACCAGTGTGTTAGAGCCAAACGTAAACACAAATGACACACGTCATATGTTATTAAAGCAGCAGGTTCCCTGCTAAGCAAAGCCGACGGAATTAATCAGGCTGCATTTAAATTTGATCTCATTTTAATTCTTGCTTTCATCCACACAGATCAACACAAGGAGCGAGATGCTCAAACCTGCTCCCTGACACTTCGACAGACACGTTAGAAACTAAATAGGTCGAGCTTGTAACCTCGCCTTGTGTACAGGCTGTTCAACAACAGATGCAAGTCATAAAATAATTAGAGTGATGTCCCTGCACATGACAAGGTCCGTTGTTGTTTGACGCAGAGAGCAACAACACAAGGTGATAACAGCAACCGCTGGGACCCATTTATTACGCAGCTTTTGGCTCCTTAATGACTTTAAATGAGAGTGCGACAGGAGGCTCACTGATGGGGGCTGACATGCAAAGAGAATAGAAATGAAAGAGAATCAACATGTATGTACAACTAGTAGATAACGGTTTTAACTAGTGTTTGCTTTCATCAACTCCTTCACTAAAACACGGAGGAGAGGTGTCAGTTTACACTAATTTTGGCTGCGCCTGTATCTGAATCTAATCCTCAAATAGACGGGTTTGGAATCTGTGCTTTTGTCACCCTCCTCACACCAACTTCATTTCAGCAGACTAATCTAAAACCCAAAGCCGTCTGCATTGTTTAAGTGGTTTAAAGTACAGATGGATTTTGTCTTGCACCTTTGTCGCGCACACTTCTAATCTTTGAATAAAAGAGTCTAAAAATCAAGCTGCTCCTCCGGCTCTGCGCTCAAAGAATAGAACGTCAACCTGTGCGATTACATGCGGCGGCATTCGAACAAAGCTGTGATGGGGAATTACCTAAACAAGCCGTCTTGTTTTTTTTTTTTATATTTTACCCATGACACGAGAACTTATTTCCAACTGGCCAGATTGTTGTAGAGCTTCTTCCGCCTGGTTTGCTTGATTTGCGAGTGAATCTCTTCCAGTCCATTAGCGGGACGCTGTGCAGGGTGCCACTGACAGCTGACCCCTCTCTGCACTACATCACATCTCTGTGGAGCACAGCAGAACAAAATACCCAGTGCCAGCGGATGAGTCTGTGTTTATGGCAATCATAACAAGGTAGGAACGTCTCTTACGCTGCACAATACACCTTTTGACACAATTTGCATGTAATAAAAATCATTTCTGAACTGAAAATTGATTCATCACAGTCGACAAAACCCCAGAGTTTCTCACCAAAGCTGCGAATATATGATTTCTGATGCATCCACAAAAGAAACGCCCATTTATATGCAAGCGCACATTATGTCGAGGCAATTAATCACATCTCGTCTGTATTATGTCTCCTGGTCTCCATGGAAACAGAGTGATCAGAGTTTTTATCACAACGCATCCTCTAGAGCTCCAGCTCTCCGGCTTGGTGAATGCGCATCGTGACGCCAGCACACGCATGAGCGAAGTGCGTTTCCGGCTTTTTACGCAATTTCCACGTTGTCGCTCGCAGCCCGTGCCTCCTTTAGGAAACAAGGAGCATACGGAATACCAGCAGAGTTGCTCCTCATTTCATCACCTTTCAGTGGGCATCTACACATCTGTCAATGGAGAGAGCCAGAGGATGTAACCACAGCTCAGCTGAATCAAAGATTTACCTTTATCCATAAACTTCAAAATGCCAAAGATAAATCACGGCTAAGTTAGGGAATGACCTGCTTCGACTACCCTGCACTTAGAAAATGACCATAAATCTGTTATGTTCCCACTGCTTTAATGACAGGCCTCTATTCAAAGGCAGCCCTGGGAAATGATCCAGAGTAGCACAGAATTAGCCAAAGACGTGTGTGAAGCGATGTGCTGACTCCAGTCCTAAGTCCCAGACCTCAGACTTAATTAGGACCCGCATGGCCTGTCAGTGACAAACTGTAAAATCAGCTGTGTAGCTGGAGTCGATAGCACTGTCATCACTGTTCTTCAGTCTCTTTCAGGTTAGAAAGGAAATCAGCACTGGCTTAGGAACAAAATAAGTCCACTCCAGGCATCACCTCATTGTTGGGCTAATGTCACACAACACGCATTCATTAAACCTTGTTGACAAAGACTGTGGATATAATTTATTACTTAGGGGATAAATTGTGGGTTTTTTCCTCAAACGTGTTGCTGCTTATCAGACAAGCAGGTGCTTAAGCAACGAAACAAGCAAAACAAGGGTCTGTAGCACTGCAGAGACAAGGGTTAGGTCCATAAAACAAGTGCAGTACCTTTGAAAACCTACCAAGTAAAATTACACAAGCTGATCACATTAGCAATATAATCACTGGCTGCATTGTTGTTCTAAGCAACAGATTTACTAGAGAAAGAGGCAGCTACTCAGTCATAGTCGTGTTTATTTAAATTATATTAGTGCATTGTGCCAGATATAAACAATAATTATATTTCTTTTTAACAAACCACAACACTTACCTGCAGGAAGCCATTTTGGCACCGTGGGCGAGATAAAAACGTGTCTAGTTCTAGTTCCCCACTCACTGTCCACTCCACTTCCTTTACTTCACATTATTAAGCTTCTGTCACATGTATTACATCCACTACAGATATGAGAAAGATTAAAAGTTCTGTGTGCTCCTGCTCAGGGTTGTCGAGCTGACTTTGTGCGACACACACTCACTTGACATTGTCAAACAGCAAGTGTTTCATATGGAAACGTTCCAGCTGCTAAATAGAAAGTCATCTGAGCCACTGTGGAGAAGGCGCGCTGAGAAGAATACAAACGGTAACTAGAGCGAGGGGAGAGGAAGGCTGGTGGGAAGATTTCGCTGCAGAACGCTGCTCGTCCCCTTGGCCCACACCCAGGGCGATTGGTATTCACTGCGGCCAGACGGCAGCACCAGTCTGGTGCATTCCTTAGGAACATTAAGAATTGAAAAGTATCGTTCCTATTGTTCTTATCTATCAGCCTTCATTCTATAACATACACTTGTCGCGCCACTCCGGCAAAATAAATTGCAGTCATGGAAACAATATGCACCGGCAGACGCACTTGCTTCCTGGAAATGAAATGTTCCACAAGCCACTGCTTCCAGGCACAGGGGTCTAATAAAAAGAGGCTGCTGCTCCTGTTGATGTTTACCCAGACTAATGTATTCTGGCCCGCTGTTTTTATCGCTTCCTCCGACGGAATATGAACACCGATGTCGAAAGAATAGCCTTCCAGCCTCTTATCATTGGCATAATGCTGGGCTGAAGTGCCCAATGATGAAAACGTCCCAAAGTTAAGAGGAGTCCATTTCTTAAAAACTTCTTTTTGGAATAACCTGCTTCCAATTCAATTTTGCCACTGAAATAAAAAACGCTTGGGGTCAGCTACTTTACTTGTGTGAGACAGAAGAAGCAGGACACTGATGGGAGCTTTCATCTGCCATAACTACACCACAGAACCCTGGTGGATGTTCAAACGCTCCCAGCACCAGTAGCGAATAAGATATAATAAAAAAACAACAACAAACATTTGCAATATCTCAAAACCTGGGATGAATTCTCCAGGTACTGCAGTGCGTGCACAAGGCATTTCCATTCATCCATTTACTTTGTTTGTCTGGCCTTTTGGTGCGTTTCCATGGAAACACTGTCAAAGGCTCAAAAATAATTCACTGGTTGCCCTCTATGTGGCCACCTGTTGTTACTGCCGCAACCCAATTGTTTATGCCGGCCGAGTGTGCTTAGCATGTAAGAGTAGCCAGCGAGTGATTCAAAAAGCTCCTTCACTACTATATTTATTTGATATTTGCTGGTTAAGGCTTTTGTGTTCAGCAGTCACTTCTCCCTGTAGCTACATATTACACCAAGTCTAATTCAATACAGGTGTAAGTGCTGGATGGTGCGTGCGTGCACCGCATGCGTGACTGAAATGACACTCAGCTGAGATTACAGCCTTCTGCACTCAGACCCAGCATGAATGCACATAAAAGTCTAAAGTGCTTTTTCTACAGCCAGCCTGTCTTTGTACCGTTGCCCTTTGCACTGTGCCTATAGCTCCTGTCCTGCATTCATATTCCTGCTGTTCCATGTGTCTATAAGTCTATTGTGACCTATAACTGACCTACAGAATCTGTGTATGATTGCAGCTGATGATTAGTGATCAAAAATACATGCATGCTGTAAAAAAAAATCGGTATCTAGATTGCGTTTCCTGTGACTGCTTCACAACTAAGGCTGCTTCACCGGTCGATGCTGTGAATGTGTAGCAGCAGCAGAACGAAAAGAAAATGCTTCAATCGACTGATTATCCAAAGCACAAATATGTTGTTTAACATTATTGCTAAACTTTGCTTTGACATAATACAGCTTTTGTTTACTTTAAAGGTTTTCAAAAAAAAAGACCAACGCAGCTGTTTTGTGGTTTTTCTTTGAGCTAGTCGACTGGACTCCACCTTCATTATCTGAAAGCTGCTAACGCTATAGAGACAATTAAGACACATACATATAATGTGGCTATAACAAATAACAATAACAAATTACAGCATGAATAAAATCTAATATTGTTTGCAAGTTTTTTAAAGTGCACACTGTTCCTTTGAGTTATAACAGGGGCGTATTTCGAAATGCAGAATTTGCTGTGGGAATGGAATAGCAAGGCGGAAAGAGGGGTAGCGTTGAAAAGCAGTAACAAGTAGGAACTGCCCAGTTGCTGACTGCCAGCGGTGGTTTTATAGATGCTGGCTCCCTCAGTGTCAAAAGATACATGCAGTTTGAAGGCAGACAGCTCATCAAGCTTTTGGGGCATGAACTTGACCAACCGAGGTGAATGAGAACAGGAGTGCAGTACGCTTACTGCTACCACAAGGCAAAAAGGTTGTGTGATTCAACTTTCCAACTACAAATGCGTCTGCAACGTACAAAATTCTTCCTTGATAATCTTCTTTTGATCTTCCTGGAACAGACAAATAATAAAAGCCCCATGTTTTACTAGAAAGACATCCCTGTTGCGAACCCTGAACAATCCCTGTAGACGGGAAAAGGTATCTGCACAGGCTGCTTATAAATTTGTAGTTTGGTCTTTCACGGGGAACACAGAGAATAGGGGCTGTACTCAGTTTGGAAGTTTTCAAGGCAGAAAAAAAAAAAAAAAAAAAAAAAAAGAAATCCACAGAAACTTCTCAAACCAGTCCTCACAGCAAAATCCAATCCCTCTGTCTATTTATATTCTTTGTACGTTTCAGTTGCAAAAATATTTCTAAATACTCTGCTGCCTCAATCCTGATGCACAATCCTGCTGAGCTCAGGATGGTGCATGAGGGAGCAGGCGGGGGCGTAGAAGCATATAAAAATGAATAGTGAGTATCTAAAACTCAATCGGCTGATATTAACAAGCTCTATTTGATCTTGTGTTTACATTTTAGAGATGTATATTGTCTACAGCTCTGCAGCTCATTAAGCTATTGCTCCGTTGGTTTAGTGCCTCTCACCCATGCGCCTCCAACAACCAGTCAAGGTGGAGTTTAAATTCATGACTGTTTAGATTTATATTCTAATTAGTTCATCCCGCATTGCCATGTGTGCCAGACATAATGAAATTCCCTTCAGGCTGCCCCAAGACGCCGCAATTACAACAACAGGCTGGACGTGAGGTCGGTAACCTTGACGGTTGACCACCAAACTCTAATGAGCTTCACCTGGAGTCCAGGTGGACGTTTGTGCGAAGCTGAGGACAATTCCCTGCAGGCGTTCCTGACACATGACTGGACGCACATGGGAAGGCAATGCCTCCAGCCACAGCTGTTACCAGCGATGACCTGATGATAATAAAACTATTTAAAACCCTTCGCGACTCAGCTGAAGTTTTGTCACATATGTTTGTATTTTTTAGTAGCACAGTAATTAAAATGTTACAGTACCTTGGCTTTAAATTTACAGCTCAGTAATTCTTAGGCCCTTAATCTATGCAATTCAGAAAAAACATGCACTTGTATATTTTTTTCTGTTTATCATAATACGCTTTATTATTACTGCAACCTGCAATCGCACCTGGTCGCTAACTGCTTCTCTCCGTGCTTCAGATAAAGAAGGTCATTATGAAATGAATGAATTATGAATGCTAATTCTGACAAGTCCAAAAGGCAGAGTAGAGTAGAAAAATAGATGCCAGGGTGAAATTCGCATTCCTCAGTCCATCATGCCACTGAAGACAATTAAGGCCGTCATAATAATCACACAGCTCAACGCTCTTCTGCGGACGCTCTTCACACAGTCTTTCCAGATACATAGCTTGACATTTCAATTCGAGTCAGGCCTGTCAGTTGCCAAGCTGACAATTACTGGACAGGAGAATGCACTGAAATAGGGATAATTCTCAAACAACCACCAATGAACCTGCTGGTGATCCTGAACGAATCATCGAGCAAAATAGTCACTGCCATAAAGAAGGCTCTGACGGACGCTGATGCTTGGTGGGCCGCAGATGATGAACCGTGGTGTCGAGGTTTGAGGGTTGGCAGCGAGACAGCAGAGTTGACCAGATGCAGACGATGAGGTTAAGATGACCTCAAAGCTAACAATGCAGAGCACGGCACAGGGTGAGTGGTTAGAGGGTTAAGGGCCTCATTAAATGATATCTGACCAGTGACGGCCCAGATCTAAAAGCAGACATTTTAAAAATCAGAACATCACAGACAGCAGCTTGGAGATATTCGTCTCTAGACGATCAAAGAACAATTTCTGCTTGATAACTATAATGTCCATGCTTCTCGTTTGCTAAGTTTGCCAGAGCATTGCAGGGTATAGTACATGGTGGAAGCACATGCAGGATCTGGACAGACCACGGTCTTATGTTGCATGCAGTTGTGTAAAGCTCATCTGATTAGTATCAGTCTGACCTACGCAACATCCACACAAGCATGAGAAAGTGAATAAACCCGCACAACTGAAGTGTTTCACGCTGCAGGATTTTTTTGTAATATCATGAAGAATAATGTGGAACAAAATCAAAGCTCAATTGATTTTTCAGTAAAGCAAAACATGCCTCCCCTGCCCCTCAGCTTCTCCCTCTCATCCCTCCACCATCTCACCCTTCTCCACCCCCTCCTCCCTTTGCCTTCTACCTCACCGCTGTCTCCACCTGAAAATAGCCCAGAGAAAGTGCTCTCCTTCCTAACGAGCAGGGAGAAGGTTTTTTTTCTCCTCTCAAGCTACAATGGAAAGAAAAGGTCGATGCTGTGTCTCCTGCAAGATTGTGAAACAGAAGAGAAATATGTGCATTAGCCTCCGTGAGAGCATCAAATCTGACCAGAGAAAGGTGACAGCTAGTCAATCGCTTTCTGATATAATATATAATAACGTGTCTATGAGTCAGTAATGCTAATCCATACCTTGAATGGGCCATTTGTTTAAGCAGCAAATTAAATTATATTGGTAAACAGTCAACGTTGGGTGAGAAGACCTACTGTAGCCTACTAAAGGTCAAAGGACACAGGCACAAACACTGGACCTACTGTGCAAAAGGACATGATGTCAAGGTCAGAGGTCATGAAGGTGCTGTCGTTAACCTCAACCATGACCTCATTGACTAATCATACTGTAACTAGGTGGTTTCAGACTTGGGCGAATTAAAAACCATGTCAGAACTGTTTTCTGCTCTACTGCACAAATCAAAGAGATAAATACTATCGCCTCAAGAATGTGTTTTAAGAAATCCAAGTGTTGCTTGTCATTGGACTGAGGCGTGTGACTCTGCTTCCCTCTCACTCTTCACTACAGTAAAGTGAGTAGCAGAAGGTCAGACCACAATTGAGAGGTCACCGTGAATTGAAGGTGTTGGGTGATAATGGTTAAGGGAGAAAAAGCTCCTGAGAGCGAGATGGAGTTTCCGTGCGTGGCGTTCAATTGCACTGAAGTTGATGGGGATTGTAGGCAGTCAGGCGTATTGTTCATGTCAATATTCACAGAAAAAAAGGTTAACAAGGTTCGTGTTCATGCAGAAAGCATATTGCACCAGAGTCAATAGAATGTGTCAAATACTTGAGTGTAAAACTACGACGATGCTTTTTCAATTTGTCATCTAATTACTTCATTGCACTGTTCATACCGTACTTACAGCAGAGGGATCATAATTACGAGACGCTGATAAATTGGATCGCCACAGAAAGAACAGCCAAGCTATAACAATCATATGTAATCCACATTTACAGTGTACTCATTAATTGTCACATTTCCATGTGACTGAATATGAACCTCTACATCCATTCCAGTGTTTTTTATGAGCACTCAGCTACTTATCGGAAAGTTGTCAGCCAGCTGTCAAACTCGTCCAAGAGGAACAAGGCTTTTTTTTTTTTTCCTAAACGCACAAAAGACAACACAGATCTCATAAAGATGGATTATGCTTCTGCAAGATAGCTGTCGACAGGATTTTGAAAACTGAGGCGAGGAGCAATCGGGATGAATATAAACACTGAAAGGTGCCGTAAAAACCATTATGCATAACGGCTGTTAAGTCAAAGGATGTTTCAACAGTTCCAAGGTCGACGGAGGAGATTAGGAGCAGTGTAGGTTAAGTTTGGCCATGGCCTTGGATGAAAATACCCGCACTTAACTGTAACTCGTCTAAACAGTCGTTCCACAAACCGTTTTTTTACAGTGTGGTGACGAGTCCCGGTCCTTGAGGGCCTACCCCTGCAGCAGGAGATCGGTATATGTCCAGGTGCTCTGAATCACTTTCCCTGTTGACTCCCCAGCTCCTGGTCGTGAGGCTTTTATGTGAAAGGAAAGGAAGGCTGCATGACTTCTTGGGCATCTGTTGTCGCGGGGGCTGCTTCAGAAGGGGCCTGAGTGATTTATGCATTTTTCAAGTGGGCAAAGCCAAAACTCGTGAAATAAAATTTGGTAACTTAATCTCAAATGCGCACTAAGGGAACGAGGTGGCCGTGAAATCTGATCTTCTCCGGGACGGCGGGCAAATGGGGACCAAATATAGGCCCGGTGCTCCAGCCGTAATTGGGAGCTTTATTGATTTCCGGGCCTGTCGTCACGCCTGAGGTGACCTTTTGTTTGAGAATAATTGCTCTATTAGAGGGTTTATTCAGGCACCTGCTGGGTATCTCAGACACTATTACTGTCCAATAAGAATCCCCAGGCAGTAAAGCAGTGACCCTGTTCTGATATGTGGGCTGGACTGACAGAGCCTGACTCCCTGCACCGTTGGGGCTTATCATCGAATGAGAACATAGGGCTGGCTCAGTACACTGGTTGGTTACCGTGAGCTCTAATACTGCTGGGAAACTTGATAAGGTTATAACATGTACTGCTTCTGTTGGATTGCTTCATTTGAGAGTTGTTCACAGGGCTGTTTGACACAAAGTGTTGCAGAATGAAATGTTTATCCAGGTACAACAGCAAGCACACGAGGAATAACTGGGCTCTATTGCATTTTAGCAAATAGCAGTACAGTGTCAAGAAACAACATATCTTGTACAAGGACAACAAAATGCCCAGTTCTCAACAAGTCTCTGCATAGAAAGTTGGCTGTGGTTGCATTGCTTCTCCACCACTGCTGATACGTGGATCCCTATTAAAACCCAGCACTTGTTATCTGTATCTGTGGGTTCATCCTGAGTGCGATCAGCACAGACTCAACCGGGAGTTAATAAGCTTTACCAAGGAAACTTTCTCAAGCTGTGGTTAAGCTTTTGGATGGTTTCAGCTGAGAGCAGAAAAATGCTGTTCCTCTTAACATGACTACTCTACATTAATACCACTGACGTCTGAAGGCAAATCTCTAAAAACGACAATGCAGAAATTCAAAGATGAATGACACACACAAATTAGATTTCCTTTAGAGGAAACACGTTTTCTAATGTACTACGGGGGAAACATCATTTCAGCATTTCGTTTTACTACTGTATTGGATTGCATTTTATTGCACAGGTGTGCTTAATAGAGGATCCTGCTCTAAAACATGTAGAGAGAAAGCACTGGAATATTACCATGATGTTCAAATCAAGCTTGGAGCCTGGTTGTCACAGATAGCTCTGAAGCTACGCTAGCAGGGCCGGAGCAGCAGACAGATGAACAGGAAGGTGAATGTTTGTCAGCGGGGAATGCGTCACGCTCCACGTTCCCTCTGGCACCGAAATGGAGCAATGTCATTAAAGCTTGGCATAAACAGTTATGACTCACACTGCGCTGTTGCTTCTCATGCCATCACTGGCTCGATACCTGCTTCAGATGCGCCGTCACACGCCGACAACTTACAATACACTTAAAACTTACAGGCACTCACTGAAACTGCAGCGGCGCAAGGAACATGGATTTAAAGCACGTGTTTCAAAGCGCCACTGAAAATCGTTGGCATGGCCTATTTGTGCTTTCAGCGAGTGTGAACACTTGGGCAGAGCCTCTGTTCAATGTTCCTAATGCACTAATGCGCTCTAATGCACTTTGCCAGTGTTTGCTTTGTGACAACAAACACATTCTCAGTGTGATGAAATAGATTTTCAACATGTTCTTTGGCCTCTCTTGGCTAAAACGCATGAGGGGATGACGATAACTCACTGAAGCCAACTGCTTCCTCTGCAGAAGCACAACTCTAGTCCAAACCTCATCGCAATATAAAATCGTGCTGTGACGTATAAAGAACTGAATTAATGCACCAGCAACTACTTTAGTATTAAGTAGCAGGTTAAACCGTATTTTAGCCTTAAATGTATGGTCAGTAATCAGATGCTAATTTCCCTCGGCAGTAAATCCTGTTTTGTGTTAGCATTCGAAGAATCAAAGAAGTAAAAACTATGACATTAAGGTCAAAATTCTATGAATGCGAAGCGTAAATGGTTTTCGAGTGAGCCCCCCCGAGGTCTGAGAGGCCAGTAACATCAAACAAGACGTGTTCTCTACTCACAGCGGGATCTCTGTTAATTTTAATATCTTAGCAGCCGCAAGCAACCCAGGGGCCAGTGAACACTCATAATATACTGTATGTCTGATAAAAACTCACTGAACGACTTTCTAAGTGTCATTCAGATCCAAAGATTGCCCAGAAGAGTGGAAGCTTTTCTGTCTTTCCCTGGAAAGATAGTAAATGACTGAGCAGCGGAGAACCTGTATTTCACCGGCAAAAGCAGGGGTAGAGCTTATAATTCAGTGGCAACTGACAGCACCCGGAGGACTACTGGAATGAAATAATAAAGTGCAGCGCAAAGCCGGGGGCCATGGGTTTCTAATCTACAGCCTGTTAAAGAAGAGCGATTTGATCATGCTGTGAAACTGCTACTTTAAATCTTGTAGTGTTTGTCTGCTTGTATAATACAAATTAATCAGGGTGATCGCACGTAAGTTACGATGTTGGAATCATTTCCATTCTCAAACAAAGAAACTCGGGGGAATGACACAGAAATGTTGAGTTGGGTTATGAACTACAGCGCTGGAGTGAATCGATTAAGAAAAGAAAAACTATAAAATTAGCGGAGGGCAGACTTTCTGTGGTAATTAGCACCCTGTGTGCGATGCCAACTGCAGCAAAGCGCTGATGTACCACATTTTCATATCAGCAGAACAATAGCTAAATCAAAGGCCCCAATCATGCTTCCTGTGGCGTTTGATGTTTGAACAAAGTCGGATGCTCATTTGCTGGAACACTGAAATTAGGGCTGCGCGCTCATTCCCCAGAATGAGAAACACATTAGATGAGCATTTGATTCAATTTCAGGCGCTAGTTAACAAAGGAAATGCATAAACAAGACGGCAATGCAATTAATGGCCAATATTATTTTCCCCCCTCTCACTTTGTCAGTTTTAATGTGCGTTCCTTTGTACGGGGCTGCATAGGGAGCCACAGCATCTCCATAGAAACTAGACTGCTGTGGGGCGTTTGGAGTGTGTCCAGCAAATGTCACGATGAAAGTCAGTATTTCAGGCCTGCGCGCTAAACACCACTGAGGAGACGTGTAATTGCTGCCAATATTTTGAGCGTGGAAAATCAGCAGGGGGTTGACACTGTCACATCTGACCAATTCTCTTGCACCCAGACTAAGAAGCATGCGTGGGATGGACGCCAGCGGACCGGCAGCCCAGTACGGAGCTGACAACACGACTGTCAGACAGATGACAGGGATGCACGCGTCTCCGCTTGAGGAAGATGATACTGCAGTGACCTGCCTATTTTCACGGTCCCATCATCATAACGCGATGAGCTGTCACATTAAAATTCTCAAGCTGGTCAATTTGGAGAGCCATCAGTATTCCCCGGCAGCAGGAACGACTGCAGCCATAACAATAACACTAAAGGTTCGAGGCGATAAATGTCAGCAGGAACACTGGCTGGGTGACTGGGCCAGGTTTTGAGAAGCAAGCTCATTCCTCCAGGTCTGTGCCAAGCTGAGCAGCCAGATGCCAAGCTTTGGCCACAGCCTTTAACCCCCTGCAGGCTACTGAGTGGCTCTGCGGGCCGCCTCGTCGGGCTCATCTGGCAATTTGAGTCATGCAGGAAGCGAGAAGAAAGTTACAAACTTTCACAGCCTTTATCAGACATTAAAGGACGCCTGAGCCTAAATAAGACAAAGCTAATGATATTCCAAGCCCACCTCATCTGCGTGTATCACCGTGTGCTGTCACACTCCCACGACACTGGCACAAACAACCCCTGGCAGCGTGTCCAAAGAAGCTGGCGCACCAGCTTCCCCTAATTCGCATCCGAGTCTACAGGCAATTACCTGCTTATCGTTCGTGACTAGCACTCGCTCTTCTGAATGTTTGTAACTGACGCGGAGGTGGCGCCGAGGCGACAGCAGGACCCGAGGAGGACCGACAGCGAACCCTGGCAAGGCTCAACGTTTCAATTAGAGGCTCGGCAGAACATGGCGGCTGCTGATCGCCTTCCTGCTCCGCAGCTCTGGGCCCCTAATTACAGCAGGTCGATAAGGCCAGAAAACACAAGTCGAACGGGCCGAGGCGAGGCACAGATAAACACGCAAACCAAGACAAGAATACAAAGCCGTTCATTTACACACACAGATATGCCATGATATGCCCTCCTGACCGTCTGAAGAACGATTCATCTGAAATGCTCCACAGACAAAATCCCCCTGCATTCAGCTTATTTACCTCCTTTTAATTTCAGAGACGCAAAACGAAGCGGTTGATAGTTTAAAATCCTCCAAGAGTTCCTTCGTTTATAGGAATACGTCCACTCTGCGTACATGCCGAGCACACTCTCGTCCCTCGGAGACACAATTAGAATACAACAAAGAAAGAAAAACTTTTTGTTAAAATGCACCAGACAGGAAACATGCCGACCTTTTCCTAAATGAGCAAGTTTTACACACGACTTGGAAACTCGTCGCTGGTGCTTTCACGCGGCCCCAAACACACACACACACACCTGATGCCTACACCGACTATTAGTGAGATGGAGGTTTGTCATGACATTTACTTTGACCGTTGCGCCAAACGCTGAATATTTATTGCTGTATTAAAGCGCCCACCTCCTCCCATGCTATCAGCCATTCCTGCAAAGAACATTTAAATCATGACAACAATCATGATAAATCGCTGTAGTGCCTGCCTGGCAATCTCCACTCTAATCTCCATTTCAGACCTCAACATCACGGCTCAATTGTTCATAATTGCCCTTAAGATGAACTATGGCATAAACATTGGGGGCATCCAATTCTCCTCTAAATCCATCTTCCATTCCCTCCTCGTATCAGTCAAGGGCACTAAGCAAACACGAGGAATTGGTCCATTATCCATTTACATTCCAAAAGTGAATCACCTCATCACTCTTTGCTTTGCACGTTATCGCTCCCATTAAGAAAGGGTTGGAGTGAACAGGTGTAACACTGCAACATGACAGCGAGTAGAAAACAAGCAAATATGATTGAGAGCTCAGGACGAGACAGGCACGAAAATGATGAAAAAAAATGAAATTAAACATTGACAGAAATAAATCGTCACCAACTGGGGATAGAAAGCGGAACATTTAAAGGATACAGATACTTTTAAACTCAAATGGATGGTGAGTGTGTGAGTATTACTGTGGCTCTGTTGACATGTTCCTGGGTGGGAAGTGCTTACAACGCAGTGGACGTTGAATGCGAAATGTGCTGCTATGATTATAATTTTGCAACAGAAAATAAAGACAATCTAACAGGTCACACACACACTGAAATGTCTAATCCCAGTTTTCATGATTAACCCACGCTGCAGAGATAATCTTCCTGAAAACACATTTGTTCTACCTGTGGCGCTCACTCCTCTATATCTACAACCTACTAAAATACAAAAACTATCCAATCGCATGTGAAAATGGAACGGCATGAAAGTGTCACTGCAGGTAAACAGAGCATGATGAGTCTCAGACATCACTTCAAATTAAATGCGTGGTTTTCTAGTGTCTCAACCGATGGAAGCAAAGTGGCCAGAACCTCGCAAGAAACAAATATTCAAATGACGGCGTGAACGTACAGGGAATTCAGCATCCACTCATGCATATGGAAAAGTGCCTCTCGGCAGGTGAATAAAGTTTCTTTTCTACCGTTCTACACTCTGTGGCATATGGACAGTGTGCAGGGCGTCAGTGAACCCGTGGATTACTTTTCATGCCACCGGAATCCTCGATGCATCAGTCTGGTGAGCGACACGGACGTCTGGACCTTTGCGTTTGTTGACAACACCACGTCAGATGACCTGCCACGGCGCTACCTGCCGAAAAGCAAACTGCTGCACGTGACACCAAAGCCGTGTGACCCATTCTGCAGGCAGGTTCATGAAACGGAAGCAGGTGCTGTGCAGATGATTCCTCTGCCTCACTGTGTTCTGTGCGCAAGTTGCTACTTTAATTAACATCTGTTTAATCACTTATCACTTAAGCTATTCATCAGCAGGCCAGTGAGGCAGCAGCTCCACCGCAGCGATGTGAGTGAAACAAAACACAGATGATTAAAAACACGCTTTGTGTAAAAAGAAAAACAAAAATCTGGAGGAGACATAATCGAAACTGCAATATTTAAACCTTTTACCACCATAAAAAAGCTTGTTCCTGTCTGACTTTTCCACACATGTCGATATTTGGTTTGACTTTCATGTGAGCATCTTCGAGTTTTACGCTTGAATTTATCAGCTTACAGCAGACGGGCGCAGTTTCAAATAAACAGCATTTTGTCAATACTTGACAAGCGCACATCCTCAGAAACCTTCAGATTAAAATGACATTGAGCACATCCAGATTACTAGATGATATCAACTTGCTGCATCCTCTGGCACATATAACGACACAAATCCAACCAGGACCAAAAAGCCGGGTCGCTGTCGGTTCCTCCCGTGCAGGATAACTTGTGGACAAATGTGGAGCAGCGAGAAGGAGAAGAGTCTCTCAGAGATTTGCTTGGATGACTGTGACAGTGCTGTAACGTCATAATCACCCGGGGAAGATTAATCAACATAGATATTATCTCTTCCAATGTCACAGCAACTGTAGCTGCAGCTGACGACCGCGTCTTCCTCCTGTATTTCCTTTGTTTGTTTCTGATGCAGCAGTGGAGACGGCGCTAATTCGACACATTTTAATAGATTTGCAGTTTTCAAAACGGTTTAAAAACAAAGAAAGAGAAAAAGTTGCATTTCGGTATGAAAACATATAGTATATACCTAGATATGAGATATGGCCCCAATAAAAAACTACAGAGCGAGTACAAGCCAAGCCCTACAGCACAGTGATTCACCTCCTCTCCTGGACTTTGGGTGTCTGTTCTCGGAGCGTCTGAACTCCCACACGGCTCCACTCAGCTGTCTTGATACGATCTAAGGTTCTGGCTCTGACTCCAGAAACGCCTTCACTGCCCTGCTAGTGCGCATCGCTACAAATTTAACTCTGACAGAGCAGACCTGGCTTTTGAATCGCTCCCGTGCTTTTGAAGGTTCTCTCTTTAGGATGCATTACGCACTGAAGCCTCGAGTTCATGAGTCACGAAAGGGGGGGAGGGGGGGCATCCATGCTGATGTCTTCCCCATTAAACGCTCCCTGCTCTGGACTCCTGAGCTGTGTCACTGCACGGACTTTGCAATTACCCAAACCATGTGTGTTTTGATGATAGAAAGCGCTACTTTAGCTCTAAATTAGTCCAAAGTGTCTCACCTCCACGAGTGCATTACTGCCCCCCCCCCCACAAGTTGACCTTTCACCCTGTTGCAGTAATGAGTGTTTGTGGCGCGACTCTCTCCTTGGACTGCGGCTGCTTGATTACTAGAGGGCTGTTGAGGCTGGTGAGCTGCCCTCTATCTCTGTCCTCTGTCCCTCGACCGTAAGCTTTGCTAGCAGACCATCAATCAGGAGGCCACAACAGGACCTCACGTAATCAGAGTGGCTGTGCGTGTCTCTGCGTGCGGCCCTGCACACAGCTGATGCAGTGTGTGCGCGCCTGTGTTCAAGCTTGCATGTCTACCTACAACTCAATATCTCTGAATCAATTTCTTTCACTTCGCAGGAACTTCATGCTTCAGGAGAATCCACTGACAGCCACCATTTACCACTTACTGGTGTTTCAGCCTCAGCAGGTCTCTAATCTAGTCAGTAATTATAACAACGGTCAGTTTGTGTCAGGTATTCATTGTAATATTTGCTCTAAATTCTCAAAATCAATACTGCAAACACCTAAAGCAGCTCGGTCAAAGGCTCAGAAGCTCCTTTAACTCGGGTTAACACTGTAGTTTAATTCCAGTCATTGGTTCGTCTCTATATTTTTCTGTCCCTTATACAACTTTAATTTTTTGATTGATTCGATCCATTTTCTGTCAATGCTCACAGAAAAGCATCCATTCGTTTATTTCAACTCATCAGACGTGAAGGTCAAAACTAGCATTTTAAAATTTGGAGTCACCTGAAATCTAATTAAGTTTCCACAGACATATTCAGGCTCACAAGCAACACGTGAACACGGAACACGTTGAATAGACAAGGTGGGTCTGCACGGCAGCGTGAAGCCACCTGTCCGTCATCTTTAGACAGGAGCAGCGTGCAGGTGGACGCTGGCACTGACAGATGCCCTGTCGAGTTACAGTCCAAAACAGGGCATGGTGTGAGTTTCAAACCTGACCAAATTAAAGTTCAATGAACATGAAGCAAATGAAGAAAAACATGATGAGGCTAAAACAGGAAAAAGTTCTTTTTTTATTTTAAACAAGCAGAAAAGAAAAGCCAGTGTCCTCTGTGACACGTGAAACTGAGCGAGTCACATGCTCCATCGTTACGGACTGACTGAAGACGGCTGAGCTGAGCTGAGCTGGGCTGAGCCGAGCCGAGCCGAGCCGAGCCGAGTCACCCTGCACCGCACCAACACAGAGCAGCTACTGTGCCTCCAACCCGGACATGCAACCGACGCTTGTAACGAGGCAGAGTGAAACAAACGCTTTTCCAGCAGGGACACAGAAAGCGCGGATCAGACCAGAACCAGAAATATGTGGAGCACTTTACAGGCCTTTGCACAGTCTGACTCAAGTTGAGCTAATTGAGCCGATTTGCGTCCTGCTGCAAGGTGAAGCGCGCTGGGTCGAATGGAAACCACACACTTCCCGTCACCTCTCGCGCGTAAAGTCGTGGAATAATTATCACCGCAACGAGAGTGATGAGCGCAACAGAGGATGTAAAAGCCTCCAGACGTGACGGACTGACAGGACAGAACCACACCGGCTCTCGCTTCCAATTGACTCCGGGCGCAAACGCGTATCAGCACCGCAGACGACCAAATTATCCATTTTCCTCCAACGCGCTATTTCAAGCTGTCAGAAAAAGTCCCTGCAGCGTTGCATGCAAATACTCAAGTGTTGGCCATTCAGCGCAGGGACACACAGGTTAATGTTGAGATTAATACGCGAGTGCAGAGCAGAGCTGATCGGTACCTGGTCTTGCTGCTGAGCGGCTTTCGACGGTGCGCTGCCTTCCTTCGCCGTGGTCATGATTCCCTACAGCAGGAGAAACTGTTGTTCCCCCGGCAGGAGAGGAAAAAATGCGAGCACGCCGAGACGCAGCAGCAGCGAACCGGGAGGCACAAGGATGAGGAGAAGACGGTCTCTTCGCGTTTGCAGCGGGTAAGGTGTGAAATGACAAGTGGTGGAAGGACGAGAAAAGGCAAAAAACACGTTCAGTGGAGGCGAAGAGGTGGAGACAGCGGAGAAGGAGAGCGAGGCGGAGGGAGAAGGGAGCAGCGTGTCTCTCCTTTAAACGTCTGATGCGGGGCTCGGTGTGAGATATTCAATATTCCACAGGCGCGCACACACGCACAGGCGCGCCGGGCTGCAATTAAAAATGCAGAATGAAATTATGTACTGAAACTTTAATACTATATTCACAAGCTCATAAAGTATTGATTTGCACCCAGGACGCCGTGACGCCGCTCCTATCACGCACCGTATCAAAAATTGATTGGTTACTCACATTTGCTGAGGTAAAACACCGCTTCGGAGGCAGTGGTTGGGCTAAAGTTGGTTCGTCCAGTAGCAGTAGCGTCCTGCAGCTCTTTCAGCATTATGACGTCCCCTTTGTAACAAGAACCACGAACGCTCTGCTGCGTGCATGCATTGCCAATTGGTCTGAAACACTAAAGGGCATGGAACTAACATAATCGAATATAAAAATATGTGAACCACAGTAGTGACCCATCCAGGGTGACCTCACCAGCTGGCGTTGGCTCCGGACCCTCACAACCTTTACCAGGATAAGCTGTAATCATCCCCTGTTCAGGGACCTGTTCAATTAGTTACATCTACAAGTGTCTACAATCCTCGTTAAACACTGCCAGAAAATGATTTACTTTGATTTGCTCTGAGATATACTTAATGTTAATTAGAACCTTAGTCTCCTGTTTGACTCTTTATATTGCACATTTGCAACTGAATGTATTACGCTGTTAATTAAAATCAGGTGGCAGCTTGGTGAAGTCAATTACCTTGGAATCCTGAATGAATGCGCTCAGTGTTGCAATATGTGACCAGCAGAGCCGAGGACAGAAAAAAACGCAGGCCTCAAAGGAAAAATTAGATGCTGTGCCGGTTTCCGTCAAACAGCTTGACCCAGCGGCTGGTTCTTGTCATTGTCAACGTTTGCATCCCCTCGCCCCAAGCAGTCGAGGCAGATGGCCGCCCAACCTGAGCTCGGTTCAGTTGGATGTTCCTTCCGTTAAAGTCAGTTCTTCCTCTCCACTCTTATTTATTCTCCAGGTGCTAAAATGTTAATGATGACAACACAAAACTGAGAAGTCTACTATATTTTACAAGTGTATTATATTAACAATAAGGACAACATCAAGGTTGCAACACACTGTACAGAATCCATGAGTAATGTTGTTGGACAATTCCATCCGAGTTCACCATCTGCTGCTTGGTTCTCACCAAATACAGCCACCCAGTGTTCACAGCACCAGCCACTTGTGGCTCAAAACTACATTAGCAACTCTCCCCAACAAATTCAGCCTGTGTTTACCATCAAGAGGGTGATGTATGAAACACAACCAACGTCTCAACAGCCAATCAATCAGCTCCAAACTAATGATGGCCACGCTGGGCCAAAGCCCTATTGGCTGATGACGGATGTTGTATGGTTGGACTGCGGCTGCCAAGAACACAATATCCACCTTATTGCGGCTGTGTTACAGGGAGAGTATACAAACCTCACGACTCTGATGTTGACAAATGGGCAGGAGAGAGCGGTGATGAATGCTCCAAGGGGGTGGTTCTGTTTAAATACAAATTCCTGGAAAGTCGGGACTCAAGCGACTGACAGAGCCTGACAGAGCCAACCTGCCGAAACAAATGGAGCCGTGTGCTGACTTCTGCCTCATCATGTCACTGCCGATGCCAAGTTAGCAGCCAACTCTATGAACTGATATCACCTCTGCTTAATTCAAATATACACTGCGGTAAATTATTACGTCTGGGGAGTAATTTGGGTTCTGGCATCTACATATTGGTTGTTCAACAGAGATGTACTGGCTGACTCCCTTTGGTCTTGTGTATGCTTTGAAAAAAATAAAAGGCTCCATGTATTATGCTAAAAAGGCAGAGAAAATAAATTCAAAAAGAATCCAGAAGCCAGCGAAGCAGAAGTTCAGAAAAAAAAAAGAACTGATAATCCTCTGATCATTCAAACTGAAAGCATGGACTGACAAAAGAAGGAAAAAAAACAGCCGACTGACTTGAATAGTTGATGGAGTTTCTTCAATTTATTTTACAAGCACAAACCTAAGCAGAGCGTGTTCATGGCCGCGTTTCCTTGAGTGCTGTGGCTGTACAGTTTTTTTTTTTTTTTTTTTTTTAAATTGAGCGGGATTTAATTGGGAGAGGTAAAACATTAAATCCCTGTTAACACCGCAGAGTACGAGCTGGATCATGTGCATTTGGAAATCTGGTGCGTGTATGATTGAGTCTTTTATTGGAACTTCAGGTAGCGGAGAAAAGACTCAAGCAGATTAAATATTATGCAAGCCTGCAGACATTGGTGCACCCACATGTATGAAATATCTCTTCACGTCGCTGCATGCTCACATTTACAGCCATGAAGCGGTTGCCAGTGCTCACATTTGTGAAGAGATTCTAACAAAAAAATGGATTTTCCCTGCTACAGCCAGCTCCACTCTCTCAGAACATATTCTGTCATTCCATATGGCAAAAGCCATCTATCAGCGTTACATTAATTCCTGTATCAAACCATTCAGTGAAGCAAGCCCCCAGTGCAGAGAACAGCCGGGGGAACCGCTACGATGGAATTCTTTAAAAAACAAAAGTTGTTCGGCACTGTAACACCCCATGACTTGTTTTGATTAAAGGAGCATCCGCTTCCCGTGGGACGCGGTGCTATTTTTTGGAACGTGAATTTCGATAAGGATTAATCTTGTATGGTGTGTGATAGGCTTACAAAGTTTGCCCCGGAGAGAAGGCAGGAATGGATAAGTGATTATTCTGGTGTTGACACAGAGCAACACCAAAGGTCTGAGATTCGCACTCGGAGACTGCTTCCCAGCAGGTGGATTCTCTACACTGTCCGCCTCGATTTCTCAACTCTTATTTGTTTGACATATGACGACAAGAATCAGGATATTGGAAAAAAGTAATTGCTTTTCCAACTCTCCCTCCTTCTCCCGGTGAATATTCTATGTGAGCCCCTTACATAAATACAGCTCGTCCCATCACCTTGACGGAGAGAGGATGCATCAGGATGCGGTTTCTCTCCTTGCAGGCGTGGAGCACTTTGAGCCAGGTGTGACTCATCAGGCTTCACACCACTCAGCTATGAAATGTCAACAGAGCCAGATTCCTCTGACATGCCTGCGTTTCAAGCACCAAGGCGATGAGCACGCCTGTAGTGGTGAATGAGTTTCTGGCCTTATTAGCATACCGCCGGTGTACAATGTGTCCTCCCTGCGGGGGCTAGACACCGGCTCAAAGGCAAATGCAGAAGCCAATCAGTCTTCTAACTGTGCCTTCTTGACTTGTTAAGTTGTCCAACCTATTGGTGTCTGTCCTACAGTCTCATTCACAACAATCAAATAACCTTGAACGTGATTTTCTGTGAATTTTATTGTTGAAATAAACTGTGTTTACCTCACAATCCCCTCTGTCTCCCAGAGCTAATAAATGCTAATGAGCTATTCTTAACAGGTGTCGCATGGGCATCAAATTGTTTTTGAAAGACCCTGTTGTCATGACAACAGCAGTTTGCTTCATGCATTTAACAGGGTTTGTTCACGATTGCTTCAAGTCAGTGCCTCATGTTTCGCACTGCATAATAGGCCTCAGTGACTGATTTGGCTGAGAAAAGCTGGTTGAAATGGTTTGCGCTCATTAAAAAGTATAGGAACATATAGAAAAGATCATGGGACAGATGAATGACGCAGTGCGCAGCGCATATCCAAACCCCGAAAAGCAAAAGCATCAAAGAAAGAGAAATCTCACATATTTCTGACGAGGTTGACGCGTGACTGTTCAGCAACGTATCACTTCTTCAAGTTCTAAGATTTAAGGCCCTCACTAAAAGGCCGGCTGGAACATTTCAGCACCAGGCTAAAGGACAGCTCCTGATACTGATCCAGGCACCTGTGCTGAAATAGATTTCAGCACCACTTAATGGACAGCTCTTCACCCCCTCATCCAGGACTCGTTTTACCGTGAAGAAAGAACCTGGGGAGGAAAATACCAGAACAATGACCACCTTCACTTCCTACCCAGAGAATGCTGAAGCCATGAGAAAACTACCCCTATGGACAACGGGCCTCGGGCTCCTAGTATGACCAATACACAAGACATTGAAGGATGCCATTGTTACTTGTTTTCTACATAAATGCAGTAGAACTTTGCTGAAGCTGGTAAATAATGATCAGCAACAACAACTTCTAATTATTGTTCTTAGTTACTTTCTATCACTGCAACTGAGATTTTAAACCTATAAGGATAAAGTAGAAATAAACAGCAGAGAAACACCGGTAATGAGCAACATGTTGGATGGACCCAGTCAATTTTGTATGATGTCAAGGGGGAACAACATGTCAACATGGTCTCGATGACGCAGCTACAATTGAAGAAAGTAAATGAGAGAGATACAGAAGAACATCATAGCCCTCTCAGAAGTGCATCTTGGCCTGTCTGAGACATCGCTGTAGCTGTTTGATCATATGATGGCAAATGGTCAACACTTGATCCATGGCACTAACGTGGGCTCGGGTACACGTACGCTCTATCGTACCCACGTAGGTAATGTTAGATCATTTTCAGCAGATTTCCTGTTTGAATAGTGATGAATTATAAACATGCAAGTGAACACGCTAACTGGTATGACGGGTGTTAAATGGCGTCAGCTTTTAGTCCTCGCTTCATGCATGCATAGGACTAGTGGCCTCACTCAGAGCACAACTTTTGTCTGCATTGCTTTAGTTTTTTTCCTCTTGATGGACTCAAGAATGCAACAGTGTCCAGCCCTCCACCCATTATCTTAACTGCCTTTTCTGTGAAGGGTTGCAGAAGTGCTGCAGCCAATTCCAGCTGTCTTTTGGGCAAAAGGCAGGTTTCACCGTGCACAGCTCGCTAGTGAATCCCAGAGCCAACACGTAAGCACAGACAGCCATTAACACACAACACCTGGCTGCTCAGGCAGGCATCAAGCCACTACCCCACAGCACCAACCACAGCATAGTCTCAAAGAACAACAGCTAGAGTTGTAATGCGACATTTTGTAGTTAAGACAAAGCATAAACAGAGTCAATGCCCATCCTGCTTCTTAATTATAGGCAGCTAGTCCGGTGTTATGGCTGTGTGCTCCATTAAACCTTATTCAATAAAGAGTAAGCCTCCGAACTGTGCGGTTCAGCAGTTTTGTTCTTCTGTCTGAATGAGAAATAGAACTATGACTCCAAATGGCGTAAACATCTCTTTTATTCTCCAGGAGCATTACGATAATGCCTGGTTTTTCCAAGATGACTTATGGGTTTAATGGTTAAGACTGATGGCTTATAGCTTTAAGGTTTAGTGTTGCTCATTTGAATAAATGAATACATACATAAAAAAAAAAACAAGCGAAAAAGAGGGCGCTTATTGTCTAAAAGAGCTCAGTTGTGTTATCCATGACTGTACTGGTTGAGCTGGAGCTGCTGGTGTTGCCGCCTTAGACTCTAGACCGTGACAAATCACAAGTCAGGAGAACATTTGTCACAGTGGGCCAAATGTTCTTTCATCCCACCGCGTCTTTCTCTCTTCCTCCCACCCAACCCCGAGTTGATCGCCCCCTTCCACCCGCCTCTCATCCCCTCAACCTCCATGGTAGTTTTAGTCCTCACAGAAAATCTTTGTTGTGAATTTGTCACTGCCTGAGCCTCTGTGCTGCGTTAGCCATGCCCTTGGGTTTCTAATAGGGCCAGCGGTGCGTGGTGGTGCTGAGATAGAAGCGGAGCTCCATTCGAGCCACAGGAAGAATGGAACGAGGCTTCTGAAAAGCCAGGGAGGTAGTTCCACAGGGGGGGATTTTGAATACACAGACTTCATGGACAAAGACCACAATGCAGCGCAGTGTGACGTATGCACAGAGAGAGAACGTACAATGAAGACGCTGGGATCCTCATTCTACTGTACCTGTCCGAAAAGTGTCAAAACAGACCCATTAAAGCTGGGACAAATCAACCCAACTGATGAGGAAATTACAGAAGTATTCCAGATGCGTTATGGATTAGGGCTGTGGAGTCTTCCTTTGTGTGAGGATGAAGTGAGAATGATTTGAAATATTAAAAGGTGCGATTGCCAGCGGGGGGATACTTCCTTGAAGCAGGCAATAAAATAACTCATTAAAACTTCTCGTCTCCTAAGACAGAAGATAAGCAGCCGGGTAAGGAAAGCAAATTCTCACAAAGAGAAACCAAATAACCTCGACAGCAGAGATTACTTATCGAAATCGCCCCCTTTATATCGAGCTTTTCTGATTCAATGTCAAAGCTGCCATCATATCAGCAGTTGCAGAGAGTTTAATAACAAGGATTCTCCCTGAATGAAGTTGATTGTAAAGTGCAGACTGTATAGAATTTGCGTTCAGGGGCATGTTCAGAATGAAGCCTTTACATAAAGCAGTGACCCTGAAATAAATGCAAGTCAATCCCACACAGGCAGAATTACAGGAGAAAAACAAATTAAGGTCCATTCAAGAACTAAATTAATAATGTTCACGGTGAAATTACTGTACCATCTGATAGTTATTATATATCTCTGCGGTTTTTATGTCTGTCCAACTAATGCCATGTAATCAGACATTTGTTTGTCAGGTTTAGTTATTCAACATACAATCACGCCTTGGAGCCGTCTCTAGTTTCTGTATTACCAGTAAATTAGACATTTTAAATAGCGGTCAGAAGATTCCCTGTATCTCATTAAATCACTTTGATTTCCTTAACAACGTTGTTTCTGGACCTGCGTGAACTTTAGCAGACAAAGGTCTGACTACATGGGACTAAACCTGCTAATTTCAATGCAAAGAAGACAACAGATGCATAATTTAACAGAAAACACAACAAAAGGATCAGGAGCTTTGTAAACGACAGCAGCTCTGTGACGGGTGGGTGGGAGCAAACTAAAGGTGCTTTGATGTTATGATGCATAATGAATGATGTTGAAGTGTGAAGTACATATCACAGACTGACGATCGAACCCTGCGTGTACATACATGTGGATGAAAGGATGATGTTTTCCCCATTCTGGCTGCGTAATTAGCCCAGAGCTCATCAATACATATTTCAACCAGGAAACCGATCCATCCACACAGAAAAAAGTTGATCACGGGAATAAAACGTGGACCACAAGGCTGTGAATGTGTCAGTAAAGACTGTTACTGTAGATGTTAAAAGAAGTTTGTATGTTTGTGGCTTGTATTCCTTCCAGGCTTATTTGTTAAACAAGTGTCAAAGTAAATGAAAAAAGTAGTGTTTTAAAAAGGTTTTTTTATATATTGAGAGAGGCTGGAAGAATTAAAAAAGCCTCTGACTGAATATGACGCAGCAAAACCCAGTGTCAGAAAAACTAACCGGAGCGTAACATTTAATGGAGCTGTCACAGCTGAACCTAAGGCTGAACAGCCATTCATTCCGTGTTACACACCACTGGATAAGATCTGTGTAAAGGCACGTTTTCTCTGATGCTTAATTGCTGTGTAACACAGGGGAGGTGGTAAAGGAGACATGATCTCTGACTGCCAGGAGCCAGCTCTCTGTTCCTCTGCCTCTCTCTCCGTCTCTGGCAGCGCATGTCCTACTATAAAGCATCAGGCCAGCTGCTCGATTGCCTGGGGTGCAGGAGTTGAACTTCCCCAGCAACAGGACACAAGTTGCAGAAAGGGTTCCAATGGGTTCCCAAATAATTTACTCGGATTCACGAGCAAACGCGTGCTGCGACGAATATCACGGCTGGCAGGCAGAGCTCAGCCGAGTGAAGGGCAGAGTTATTCTGTCCTGACATGCAGTCAGGACACGTACAACGACAGAGACCCTCCACAAACCAGGGGATCAGTGTCTTGTTTAAAGACGCCTCGACTAAGGAAACCAACAAGTACTAATTCAGGTTCTTATGGACTCACAGTAGGGGTCCATAGAAACTGTGAGTGAATCATTTCTGCCTCAAGCCCCCTGGGAAGGCTTTCTGCAAGACTTTCCACCTGACACCAGGGATTTGCTCCCAGTCGCTCCCATTCAGCCACAAGAGCTTTAGTGAGGTCCAACACTGATGCTGTGATAATGGGTGATAAATCCTGCCTCACTGTTCCATTCCTGTCCATCCCAGGGGAGGTGGATGGCGCTGAAGTCAAACTGGGAAGACTATTACTTTACGTACTGTCACATGTCATAAAGACTAGCAGAAGTGAAATATTAATGCAAACCATGTAAATCATGAATCATAACAGTCAGTTAAACTGGTTATCCATCGACACTGTATCATCATCCCCCGAGCATCAAAACTGTTGAAATACAGGACGAACGTCTGCTGTAAGAATAGAAAAGTGTGGAAATTTGCCACCACGTGAATTAACAGATGAAACCAGCTCTCAGTCTGTGTGGGCTGTTGACAGAACGTCACAGCACAGTTCACACATCATCGTGCGTCAGGCCTGAGCTCTCAGACACGGAGAAATGACGGTCATAAATCAGAAACTAGTATTTGAAACGGCAATGACAACTCCAGTTGCATTTGGATGGCTCTGCACGGCAGCTGCCGAGGATGGCAGCTTGGAAATGCCAATGCACCGCACATGTCAGCGAGCAAGGTGCGCTTCTGGAGGGGGAGCGCTGCACTCACGCTGTCAAATCAAAGGGAAATCAAAACAGCACATGGTCGGCTGATCAAGGCGTCAATGAGGACCTGTGAGACTCGGCTGCTTCCTGCCGAGCAGAAACACGAGCTGCAGGAGCGAAGACGGGGACAGACAAGCCTTTCAGATACAGATGCTTCCCATAGAAAGCGCAGAATAATAGCCGGGGAGGAGATGGAACAGATTAAGCTCTACTTGTGTTTTATTTATCACATCAAGGCAGATTTGATGCCGCTATGACTCTCTCATTTCAGCAAAATAATTCGATCTCCTACAGATGAGTGAAATATAAACTTGCACGACTGTGGTTCTTGCTGCAGAATAAATGTTTAAACAAATCTCGATTCACGGGCTCACGTGAAACCGGCACCTTGCAAATTCAAAGGGTGAAGAGTTAAAAACGTCACGTCTCCAGGTCTACACAAGATCAATGATATGTAATAAAAATAACGGAAAATGATCACATACAGATAAAACTACTACTACAGGTTTTCAGGATCTACACATGAGGTAAGCAATGTGAAAATTGCATTAGACAACTGTGATCTGTCGGTTTGAGGAGGAAGGGCCAAAGTTTGCTGGTTGATTCAGTGACACAGGACGTCTCCTCCTCCTCTTCAAATAGATGCAGAGCTACAGAGGGAGACCAATAATTAGTAGCCACTGGAGCCGGAGAGCAAGGGCGAGAGAGTGCATCCAGGCGGTTTTGGGAAGCCTCGGGCCGACTGTACTCTTATTATCGATGATGCTCAGGCTGCAGCTGGACTTGAGGATCGGATGGGAGATAGATTCCCAGAGTAAACGAGCAGTGGATCTGCTCACAGCTGGCGACAGTTAACGAACGACGAAACTTCGCTACGGCACAACATCCAGACTCACGTGTTTTGAAACCCTGTTCAAACAGCCCAAGCGATGTGAAAGTGAACATCAGTGCTTCCTTTTTTCCCCTTCTACACAGAACACAATTCAACCATCCACTGCTGCATCCTGCTCTGCAATGGACAGCCCTCCCCTGCATTCGATCCGTTTGATTTGGCCCGTCTGAGGTCACTGTCTTATCACCTCTCAGCAGTTTCATCAACAGGACTTTAGAGCTGTCGGCTCCCACTAATTCTGCTGTTATCTGCTGCAGCACAGTCAGCAGCCTGGATCCTACGGCTTTACAATAGCCGCACGCATACTGGTTCTGCTATTACGGCTGGATAATACAGTACGATATATTTTTTTAGAATATAAATGTAAATTGTGCCCAGATGTACGGACGCTAAAACTTTTAAGTCTTTTAACTGCACTTTTCACACAGTTCAGGGCAAAATTATTACCAAGCAAAAATGTTTGTGCCTCTCCTAAAAGGAAAATTAGACACACTACCACGGGGTTTGTTTGCTTTGTGTCTTGCAACACACCAGAGCAATCAATCAGCATTTACTGTTACTTAAGGGAATGGAATGTTGCACTTCAACACTTGATTGAGAAGGTCTACTCTCACAAAAAGCCATTTCACAGCGCAGAAGAATCAAGCAATGAGAAAATAAGACTTTAAATAGTCAGACATCAACAATGATCCCTGATCGAAGGTGATGAATTTGCGTCATGTTTCTCGAGAGCAGACTGTGGTGAAGGCTCTTTATCAAATTGGGCTTGAAGAGAGAGAAGTTAGCATTATTACAATATGTCAGGTAAATCAGTTTCTCGCAGAGGTCTTGCAAGAATTTCAGCCAGAGGCAAACGTAGAGAGCAACGCATCTCAGAGCGAGTCCAAATGAGTCCAAAACAGCCTCCTACAGAGCCTCCATGTGCACCACACACACTCCACTTTAGAGGATGCTGACATCTGATGGCAGAGCTTTGACGTGAACACGGGGAACACGGGGAACTTTGATTAAAACCACAGCCGTCTACACTGAACACGCTGTGGTTTTGTACAGACTGAGGCAGGCAGGCAGTGTTGTTCATCAAGCTCTGCTGAAAAACCTTTCATATTACTGTTCCCACCGAGCTGCTGTGTATTTATTGTGCGCTAGACATTCTGGGGTGTTGCTCCCTGTCCCATTATATGTTCTCTTACTTTCTACAGCTCATCTGATTTTCACAGAGCTGAAGCTGGCGAACAGACAAATGTGCCATTAACAGTGCAAAACAACATTTAAACCATTACAGCATCAATATTTGATTACAACATAAAAAGGTCTGTTGTAAGTGAGTCTGGCCAAGCAACCACAGAGGGGAGGGAAGTCAAAGTGAGACTACACCACAGTGGGTCACATTATTTCAGATCAGCGTAAAACCACTGTGTTCTTCAGAGCTTGTTAAATATTAATGACGCCGCTGCTAAATCTCACTGTTCACGCTAATCACGCTGGTGTTGTTGAAAATGCACAGTGCATAATGGGAGCATACTGTCAGAGCACAACTGAATCAGTGAAGCAATACCCACGCGACGTAGAAAGCTAAAGTAATAATCGTTTCAGTGTGACAACCATGCAGAATATAAAACAGACGAACACTTCCACTGGCCAGAACAGAGTGTGGAGACGCTCTTTGCGACGGCTCGGCCAGCTCGGTCACTACATCTGACCGCTGGAGCTGGACAGACGCGTTCGGGAACCCTGCCCGACAAGCCCAGCGGAGCTTTTGGGACGTGCTGCAGACGGCCGGGGTCGAAATCACAGCCGAAGATCTGCGAACACTAATCAGCACAATTCCACCGATTCGTTGCTTCTGCCAAGGACAATTTCCTAAGACGGTTAAACCAAATGTGCTCAAACATTAGCTGCTGCGAGTAAAACCAAAAAACAGAACTTGATAGTCAGACAGAATTTACCCAACTCAATCTCAATCTCAGTCATACTTTCATGGGGTAAACGTCTTCACCACCTGCACAAAGCTGCCGTTTCACTTTCTAGAGTCTCCGTCTGAATGACTCATGTGTTCTGCTTAAAGGTTGAAGAAGTTGCCCTCAAATAAATTTCTCTGCAGTGACCAGAGTCTCCAGCTCATGAATAATAAAAAGGCTGCACTGATCCTATTCTTCACTCAGACACCCACCTCATCTAACATTTGACACTGCGATATCACTCTCAGCGGAGCACACCGCCGCCGCAGCCTGTGTTTCCCAGACCTGCACACTTCACATCGGTTGCTTTTCACTATGCGCCGCACACAAGGCTAAGTGACTGCAAACCCCTGCACTTTCATAAGGACAGGCTCCTCGATTCTAGTCGGGGCTAAAGCCCACATCAAGTTTTAGCTGGACAAGAGGGAACCTTTGAGTTTTTGATGATTAGCATCTGCTCTTCGAGGACCACGGCAACTTCACTCACTGGTAAACATGAAGTACTGTAGTACTTTTATTTGACAGAATCTTATCTGTGAATAAAGTTGTGAACACGTTTTCTAGCAAAAGAGAAAATAATTTCAATGCACGTTCCGTTCTCAGGCTTTTTAGCCAAACTGTACTGGGAGCTGGACTGAATTAGTTAATGCTGGACATTTCTGAATGTGTTTTGCATTCTGCTCCGTTATACTGCGGTGGAGCAACATATTGATCGTTGCTACTCTTAGAACTGCTCATTTGTGGGATTAAATGACGTCAATTAATGAAAAGACTGAATTAAATCTGAATTTTACAGGAATATGACGGTGAAGGTAAACTCATAAAAGGTCTGGCATGTCATTAAGTCTCCATCAACTCCCACAGACGCAGTTATAGGTTGGGTTCCTTATCCTTAGAGGGAGGGAATATGCAGTGCATATAAATAAAGTATGAATCTATAAAGCATCTTGTCTCAGTGGGTTATGAATTGCATATTGATATTATTAATTCTCCCATCAGCTTTAGAAGCTGAAGAACCCACACCAGTCTGCTAAAACACGACGAACCACTTATCTATGAGCAGCAAAACACAAATCATGTCTGGTTGTCACTTTCCCCACTCATTAAATGACTAATCAATTTAACAATTAAACTGGGTCTGCTGATATTTACTGGCAGCGGCTGCACCTGCTAATTGTTGCAGTCGTGTCTTTTACCTTGAGTCAGTTTTCAGTTAGCTAATGATCGTCTATTTTCCATTTCTACAACGTTTTGGTGGTTTTTTCGCACACAAAAAACCAAAGACACTGCACAATGGCATTTTACCTCAGAGTCACTGCAATCAGACACAATACCTTCCTGTCAGCTCCAACAAAAGACCAAGAGAGTCATGAGAATCAGGGTAGGAAGAGAACGAGCGCAGGGATTGATAAATGAGGAAAAATGTATTGTTCCTGTTTCATGAACTGATGAAAAAAGACAAGACAAGGTACAAGGCGGACTGCTCGGCTTCTTCTACAGTCAAATTACAGAGAGCAGCCATGCATAGAACGCACACACATCTGGGGTGAGAAACGGTGAAAAACAAGGTGGAATTGCAGACTGGTGTATCTTGGATCATCTGCTCAACACTATGCTTATCTGGAGGAATATTAGTGTCTTCTTTCAGATAAAAAGTGGCTCCACAGCTGCAGTATTTCTATAGCGATGGTATATCTGGAACACAGTTTACCTTTGCGTTATCGCAAAAGCACGTAAGAGGTTTCGTACCGCGGCAAAGAAAACCTCCTAAATACAGCCATGCTAAGAATTTTAACGTGAATAACATCACTTACATTTTTTGTAGTTTCTCTCTTACTTTCTTTAGTTTTTTTTTTTTTGGTTTTTCCAAAAGGTTGGACTGTGAAGCACTTTTACTCCTGTGTTCACCAGGCTGGGACTGCAACAAACCAACGTCTACTTCAGCGCCTGATTATCTACCAAGGTTACTGTAGCTTTCCTTGAGGCGAGAACACGGTCAAAAGCTAAACATAAGTAGTAGTAGTACGAGCAGTAAACAAGGTTAAAAAGAAAATGGATGTTGACTTTTGAGCGGCAGTCAAGACTTGACTGGAAAGTCTGGCAGCACAAAATCAAGGACAAACTTGGAGATGTTGCAAAATTCATCAGCGCTTATAAGAAAAACTGTCTTTAAATAAACAAACTGTCGAAAAAGTTGAGTTAAAGGAGTGATTTGCAGGGAATCTGCGAGCATCCTGCTCTTGATGTTTTAGTCCATCAAGATCTGCATGATCTTGTGACCTCTGTCATGGGGCGATGCGTAAAACTTGGAGATAGTCTGTCCCAGCACTGATTCGTGTGCAGCGGGTTGACGTCTTCAAGGATACAGAAGCGATGACAGTTGGCTGTAAGACGACCTATAAACGTGTAAAGAAAATAGCTTCTGACTGTTTTGTGCAGCAATACAGACGGCATCAAGCTTGCACGGCCCTGGGATGACTTGCATCCTGCCTTAGCAACTTTAAATGTAATGGATGGCAACAACAGATTGTGGGGTGTAAGCAAAACTGTCTTTGACTGGTAACAGGGCAAACAGCGGGAGGAAGGACAGCAATCGCTCTAAGGGATGAACTGCAGGAAACTCGGCTGACCCTGAAATGACTTCGCCGACTTCATAAACTGAAGGAGACAAAGGGACTTACTGCATCAACGAGAGACGAGAACCCTGTCACAGCGGAAATCCCCAAATTACAAACGCTTTGGGAGATGATGCTCAATCTGACAATGGAAGAAAGGACTCGCTAATCACTGACTAACAGCACAGCCTCTGATTCTGAAGAGGACGACAGCAGGAGATTAAGTCACCGTGATAAGAGCCGTGTGATGTCGACGACTCGCAACAAGTAGCAATGATTTGTAACAGAAATACAGATTTTCAGTTGAGACCTTCAATATGGGTCATTATTAACTGTCTGAGTTCAAAGCACAAATGTGGAATAAACAAGAATATATTTTCATTGTGCTGGACATGTTGCACGCAAAAAAAAGATCTTTATCGCTGTCTTTTGCAGTCATAATTAACCGCTGCAGAAATGTTGAATGTGAGGTCTGAGCTGAAGAGCAGTGGGCCAGCGTTCCATGCAGACCTCTCTTGATTGACAGACGGAGTGAAGTCAAGTGGGCTGGAGCGCCACATAGAGCAGAGCAAATAGTGCAGAGTAAAGGTCAACAGTACGAGTTGAGGAGAGTTTAGCCTGCGCACACATGATGAGTGATGGAGATGAAAGTGAGAGGGAAGCTCCAGGGAACCGAGAGACGGCGAGATTGATGTAGATTGGAAAAAAAGAAAACATAGCAGGGAGAGATGATGGGGATCAAGACACACTCCTGAATTAAGTCCAGATTTCGTTCGGAGGAGCAACGCGGTCCAGCTGCCCAAGCCACGTGTATTTGTATGCAGCGCTGGCTTTGAGGAGAAAGAGTCTGTCTTTACCCTTTTAAAGCCATCGTCCTGGGGGAATGCAATATTGACTGGGTGCTCCAAACACCCTCTGTAGCATTTTGGTCCTAGCTCCAGACGACATCGAGTTTCATTAGGTTTTCACCTCTCCTGGGATGACCTTTAAAGAAATAGACAAACTTTGAGGCTGGCCTCTCTTCTCCCGGAGGCGAGCTCGATCTTTTCTTTGTCCGAGGACGGCGTTTCCGAGAGATCAGAAGCTGATCTTTTACAAGTTAATTAGAGTGATTTGCTGGAGGTGATAAGGACAGCAGAACGGTGCGGACCTGCACTGATCTTCCTTTCAAACACATTCACAGTCGTTTCTTTCCTTTATTATCTGATGGTGATACTGTGCGGAACCAAGGGCGGACACATGTCTCTTTAGTCTTATTAAAGCTCTTCTACTGTATTTGTGTGCTTCTCTTCAGTTTCAAAGAGTCTCACAAAGCTCTTCAAGAGTGAAGCCATTTATATTCTGTAACTGGCTCCATGCTCTTCTGACTGCATACAAAACATATTACACACACATTGGCAGAAGCTCTTTTCCCATCACTTAAAATCGCACTCACCCTCCAGAATCTCTTGGCTGTCTCCACCCTGGAGACTTTCCTGTGAAGGCCCAGCGATGTCCCTAGCGGATGGTCGAACATCATCGTGAAGCGGCTCGTGGCAGCGGGCACAATTCCCGCTGTCTGCTACGTTTGCCCCTCGCTGGTCCCGGCGATGCTTCAGCTGCACCACAAGCGCCACTGTCTGCTTTGACAGCACGCCAGCACTTCCCATTTATGAAGCCGCTGCCACACCCAGAGCCATTACCACTGTGTATTTCCCAGCAAGTGGACGCAAACAAAAACAACCGGCAGTCCCTCGGTCTCCAAACCCCAGTGCAATGCCCCCACATTAACGGTCCCTAATGGAGGCCGGAGACAGCCGTGGCTAAGATTAGCCTTTGCTTTCTATAGCGGACAGATCCACCAAGCAGCAACTTAACTTATTTAAAATTGCATGATGCTTAGCGGCATAACTATATGAGTAGAGGGCTTAAGCTAATGAGCGAGAGGAATTTGAAGATGCAGATGCAGACGGGCTGTGGAGGATGAACGGAGGTAATTCAACACCTTCGTATGAGATGCCGCTGAGGGAACAATCAGTGCTAAACTGTTTATTCAGCCATTAGAGCCACAGCATGGTTAAATATACCGACAGGTGAGCGGCTGATTTGAGACCGTAAGCCTTCGGCGCGAGCTGAGTGCCGACGCTGAAAACTCACAGCCGAGAAACGGACGCCTTTCTTTCTAGTTCATCTGCAGATTATACAATCACGCGGTTTGTTCATCGCCAGTGTGAGCTTGAGCTACTTCACAACATTATTACCTAAACCGCAGACACCTCAGCTAATGGACAGAAACAATAGAAAAGCAATCATTTCAATATTACATCTTGTCTTTCCTCTGTCCAGATGCTGCAGACATAATTAATCTGAGCAGAAACCTCGTTATAACAGTTTCAGACGACATGCATCGCGGCAGAGCCAATACATAAATAACATATGATCTTTTGATCATCACTGAATTGGCCGCGGGCTTGTGGGATGAGACTCTTCACACTTTCTATGAGCTGAAGTGCCTCTTGAACTTAAGGTCGAGCCACATCCTTGCGCGTCCTGCACACCTGTCATGGATGACACACATGTGTGCAGACGCGTGTGGGTCTGTGGACAACAGCAGCAGTCGCCCACACGGAGAGTACTTCAGTGAAAGTCTACACAGTTCAGTGCAGCCATGTTTGCATCAGGTGCCCACACGTGCACAGATGTTTGAAACAGGCTCATCCTGGGCATTTTGCAAAGTCTAGAAACAAACTGCAGCCTTGTCGTTTGTGTGTTGTCTGCAAATAAATCCACAAACAGACATATTTATGCTAAATGTATCAGTTGTAGAAATATTTGTTTTTGTTTACGCCTGTGTCTTAGGCTATGGCGCTCAACAATTTATGGCACATGTGGTCTTTACAGATTAGCAAAGAAACATGAGCGAATGTCAGGCTACTGCAGAAACTCTAAGCCGGTAATTTACAATAAGCTCTGTGCTAAATTGACTCACTCAGGATTACAAGCTGGAGTCTAAAGCTTCACAAACCTCTGTTCAGGAACCGAGCTAAACTGTTGCAGGATGAGGATTAGTCTGAATCCTACAGAGACAGGAACCGTAATGTTTTAAAAGGGAAAGTTTGTTACAAGATTCATTTGGTTCAGGGTTAAAACCATTCAACAAAACAGATTCTTCATCTAATTTATCTTGCTTTGGTGATGAAGTGACACTGCTACGCTGCAGCACTACACAGAATACGCACTTTGTTTGAAACAAACGGTAGCAGCCAACACGGTTACTCAGCACTAAATAAGTCTAAGAGACTAAGAGGAGACTAAATTGATAAAACCTGATCACAGCCCATGAAAAGCAGCATATGGCGTAGGTGTCGCTAAGTTGCCAAGTCAGTTGCTTCTGCAGTGGCTGAAAACTACTTCTTTCAGGAAGAACGGCTGGAACACGAGTCCTCATTAAAAGCCTTAAAGGTAAACATATATAAATTTCCATTTAGTTCTTAGTTTCACTTAAGCAGCTTCAGCACGTTGTTGCTCACACCAACCCCCGGCAGAAGCCGCTTCGTCTTCCTTTCCTTTGACATATAGGACATTACAGTATTTATCAATGGTGTGTATAATTCAGGCGGTGTACAAGCACTGTTGCAGCCTCATCCAGGCCTTCAGCGGTCAGAGCAACACTGACAAACAGTGACAGATAAACCGTGCGAGCTGCATTCTGCAACAGCTATATGGCTGACAGCCCCTGAAATGGATTACTAATGGATCAGATGGAGCCAAAAAAAAAAAAAGACAAACTAGTCGGGGAGAACACTGGAGAGGCTGCTACCTGCCTGTCTGACAGAGAGGGGAGGAGGAGGAAGTGGAGATAGGGGCTCAGAGAGAGAGAGGAAGGAGGACACAGAGAGGTGAAGAGATGGGAAGAGGAGGGAAAGTGAAGAGGAAGCCAAGAAAGTGACACTTTCGAAAAGACGGCTGATGGCTCAGCTTGGTGGCCCTTGGGAGGAGAAATATGCTGGGATGGGGGGGCAGAGTATTGGGTTGTATTTATCTCCATACTGATAGACAAGACAGACACAAACATGTTTCTAAGGTATCACCATAAGGCTCAGACATCGCATTGCTCTCCAAGTGTCATTTACGCCTTGTCTGCGCTTTATTTCCTGTCAGACGAGAGGTGATGAGGGAGCCGCGTCTCCAAGGCCAAACATGAATTTAAAGTGTGTTTGTATATGAAAGACAGGGAGCGCTCACACTGTTGAGTGTGTGAATGTGTGTATCGGTGCTGCACACGTTGCTTTGCACATTGTGCTGACACAAGCCAATGCGCTCCCATTCCGTGGGAGCATCAGGGGTGTAATGATCTAGCTCCTGCTGACCCAAGTTACACAAATCTCATTTTCAAATCCTCACCCTGCCCCCATCCCTGGGATGCAAGAGGCGGCTATTAGCCATCTCATTTGCAGAAGGTTTCAAATGCATGTGAACCATCTTGCAGCTAATTTGGCCTTTTCAGAGCGCCAGCCGTAAATACACGATGCAAAAACACATATTTCATTGTAAATGTTACTCATCTGCTAGATCAATACCACAATATGCATTACTATCAATTACTGTGGTGAAATATATCAGTTCATTCCTTGCAGCATTTTATTTTCTTGTTCTGTGGTAATGCATTCGCCAGAAGCGACGGTTCCAACAACAGTCCTTGGTGGTGTGTTCAAGGGCAGGCTAATATTCATTGAGAGTCAGCTAGCATTGTGTTTGTGAACTATTTGGCTGGAAAATGAGCCCTAAAGGACAAACAATAAGCAAACAAGGACAGTGTCAAGACAATAAGTCTCTGTCATTTCTACAGTCCTGTTTCTAGTTGTGCATCTGAAAACGGAGACTCGTTGGGTGTTAATGGGACCTTATTAAGATTAAGATTTTCCTTTTTTTCCATTTAAGAGACAGGATGCCTTCTTAAGCAGCTATCATCTGTTTTTGTTGCTAGTTCAAAACCAACTTCCAGGAGTCTTTTTCGGAAAATAAAGTCATTTCACCAGACGGTCTACCATTTAATCGACTGATTTTCTATTCCTATTGTTCAAATAAAGGTCTTTTTCCAGGCAGCTCTGCTATAAGCACACTGCCACAGCTGCAGAAAAGCAATACCGGTTAGAATATAAACCCCCATTTTTCCCATTCCCTTCCTTTTATATCGGGGAGTAATTCTTCACACGCGTACAGGGAGGTGCATTTATCGTGCGCCCAGTCATGGCCCCACGATGTCCTATAATGTCTGTATGGATTCAAAACAAATAAAAGGAGCTGAGGTTATTTGTTACAGGCTGCGACTCCCAACGCTTCTCCTTGTGCTTTACATGCCGTGTGTGCCAGCACAGACATTAAAGTGTGGGATACGGTTACACATCTGCTGTAAACGTGCAAAATATCTGGGATCAGCTTCTCAACACATTTTTCAAAAAGGGCTGAATATCCAGAGAGTCTTCAGTAAAAGGCCAAATAAGATCCTAATCTGCGGCTCAGTAAAATGTGACAAACAAAACCTCATTGTTTTGCAGCACCTGCATCCGACTGTGTGTGTAAGCAAGGGGCTTAGAGCTGCATTTGACAAACTCGTCCTTGGTCACCAGCTATTTGCTCAAGACATGTAAAGGAGCCAATTTGTGTCCTTTCAGTTCATTCTGAATGTAAATAAAGAAAAAGAAGGCGCAGTGACGCATCAGAGAAGCGACTGTGCTTCCCTCCTGCTGTGCAGTGGCTGCTACCAACCTGGTTTTACAAACCTGCAGTATCTGTGCAGGGCAGCTTGAGCAAGACTGGATGGATTAGCAACATGAGTCACGGTAAACACCTGAATAACAGCTACAGATGGACAGATGCAGAAACAGACACAGGTGTGGATTATGACTCTGTGCTTCAATATCAGCGTAAAGCTAAACATCCTAGTTAACGCATCCATTTCATCTAAGATACAAGTGGCTCCACTACAGCTTTCACCGGAGTCTGTGTCAGCGACCACACACACGGTTGCTGATGTAATGTTACGCTCCGGTGGGTCGACGCCATTCAACACCGGGTCAAAAAGACGAGCAGTGAGAGAAGGAGGGGGAAAAAGGAAACAGAAGAAAGGACGAGGGGAATCAGTGGCAGTGATGATTGAGGGCTCGGTTCTATTCAGCGGCGCTGAACAGGTCAGTGCAAAGAATGGAAGGTAATCCCAGTTCCTGAAGAACCCTGGAAACAACTTCAGCTCAGTAATGGAGAGAGGATAAATACTGAGCCGCCAGTTTGGGATCTCACAGCAGCAAAACTCAATTTGTTAAGTGTATGTCAGACACAGCTCCTGCAGAAGCTGCACGTACAGAACGTGAGCGGTTTGTGATTCAAACAAAACCTAATTAAACTGCACTAACATATTGTGTCTATCAACACACAGTAAAAGTCAAAAAGAAAAGAAAAGAAAGTGTGGATCTGTTCATGTACCATCGTATCCTCCTGCATCATCCTCAGCTGTGACACCCGAAACCCTTTCCTGTCTGTACACAATCTCAACATTTTGTTTCTTCCTTTGCCCGCATTAATAATGCACAATCGCACTGTTCTCCTCCACAGATCAAAACAGAAAGTGCCATGTTAGGCTCACAGCCGACCGACAATCAGGCACGTCTGCGATGTCGACGTGTCATTTCCTATTCCTCACCCACCTCCGATCGGCAGAGGTAAACGGCAGCGCTTCCACTTCGAGAAGCAACACGTCAGCGCAGCCTCTGAGATCCCTGCGTTTTAGGGCAGTTAACAGCCAGAAACACCTGGCAGAACGGATCCTCCCGCAAAAGGCAAAGTTTGGACGAGACAGTGCTGAAATAACAAGACGTGATTTGTTCAGCTGTGGAAGGTTGTGAAACGCATTTAATAATGCAACTGCGTCTCTGTAGTCATTTAGTCACATTGATGTTTAAAGGCTCACTGCCCCTACAACTGTGATTTCATTTCCTCTGACCCAGTGATGACCAGGCTGGGGGATGACTTCCCTCCACGCAGCCTCTGCTGCGATCCTCCAGTCTGAGCAGCCTGGGTGACATCCTCCTTTTAACATCCTTAGTGTCACTATTGGTCTTTTATCATATATTACACTTTTCAATTACGACCTGGTTTTGATCAGGTGACTTTTCCCCCCTTGCCTTAAAGGCCACTGTTATATCTTGTCTGGAGCTGCCCCCTCCTCCCTCCTCCCTCCCTCCCTTCATCCCTCTGTCTTTGTACTTCCCTTTCATCATCCTTTATCCCCCATATCATTGATTTAACCTCACTTTATACGACTGGCCTTCAGTCCCCGGTGACCCTGCATCCAGAACGATGGGCTTTGGCCTTCGCGTTAGAAATCACTCTGACAGGGACAGGACAACCTCTAGTGGCGCATCGGAGCCACTTCAAGTGATGCTTTTTCCTGTCGAATCACAATCGTAGCTGGGGATTATTAACATTTATGCCAGTGAGGTTTTCATTTCAAGACGATGAGGTGACAAATGTTTATTTTTGGTTTTCCTCAGTCTGTGTGACTAATCGGCTTTGAGTCACCACAGGATCCGACTGTGCAAGTCTGAGCTTTTTGTGTCAAACCACAAGAAACAAATTTGTAACAATGCCACAGTGTAAGAAAGCACATCAGTGGCACAACTACTGTAAAGACAAAACTGAGAACACGCACGAGCAGAGCAGACAACATCCTCCAAGTCAGTGTTATTTACAGAAACACCCGGCTTCACGTTAATCATGTGCTTGACGTTGGCAGTAGGATTACAGTACTCCAGCAGTATTTGCCCTTTCTTCAGTTTCCTCCCTAATCTTAGAAATACTGCGCCCAGTCATAAATAATGACTAAATCAGCACTCCAGTTTCCTGACCCATAAAAGTAAAATGCAGCGCAGCTCTTACGGCCTGTGCTTGTGTGTGTTTAGGTGTGCATCGGTGTACAGCTGTGTGCCACAGAGATGGATGAAGGGGGAGCAGGCTCAGCTCAAAACCCAGCAGAGGAGCATTTTTGGTGACTGCCTCCTTATCCTCCTTCTCAGTTGCCTGCCTCTCCCAAAGGCAAAAAAATGCCCCGTGAAGAGGCCGGATATGAATTCATTTTACGCTGAGATGAAGTTATTAATGCCCACCATCTGTTATCGTCAGCGAGCTGCCAGACGAGCAGCGGCAACACAAAGCGGCACCAGTTGGAGAGTTGCAGACGTCAACAGTGGGACACACGATGCCACCTTAGCACTGATGAGCATCCTGTGCGTGCTCAGAATGCGCGTCTCTATTTCTGCAAAGCACAGAAACAAAAAGCGACGAGATAGAGACAAGCGCTGAAGCGGCTTGGTTCAATGACTGTCATTTTGATTTTGATTTTCCTTCAGGACCAATTTGATTCTGCCATTATTGTGTAAATCCCTTCAGTGAGTGGTGCGGGATTATCTCGTGTAGCTCTGTGCATATTTAATCACAGCCAGAGACGAGTGAACGGAGAGGGAACGTAAGGAATAGTTTGAGAATAAAAGAAAGTCAACATTCTCCATTTCAGCTTTTTGAATATCTAGAACCTGTCTCTGTTTTACTACACATAAGACGTTGGCCAGTAGCTGACTTTGACTGTGACCTAGTAACTTTATCAAAGATGTTCGTTCTTGATCCAATATGCATAAATAAAAAGCACTGCCTCTCCTTCCCCTCCAGTGTGTAACTGATTTGGTTTGCAAAAGCTTCCTGATGCTAAATAAACCATAGCAATGTCTTACACCCCGTTGGCTGCAATATTCATCACTGGGGAAAATGGTTCACATGCAAACACGTCATGTTTGATCAGCACGTATTGTCAGTTGATGGATGAGAAATTAGGTGCGTTACAGAGACAGAGCCGGTGGTCCAAGGGGCTACTCACTGGAGATTCTGACCATGACAGTAATCAAGTGAAGGCTGGAGACAAGAGGAAACAATTACATTTGCGCTTTTCCAATTGGACGAGAACATTCCCATGGGATCCACTCAGCTCGCGTTTACAAGAGACACTACAGGAATCTGAAAAGCAGTCATCACACACACACACACACCCTCACCAGGACACAACACACACAACTTTAGATTCAAACTTGTACGTGTAAAAAAAAAACAAAAAAAAAAACACGTTGACCTGTCAAGTGGCATCCAATGACCAGAACAGAACAAGCGTCTGAGTAAACAGCTTCGTTCTCAACTATTCACCAGTGCTGCATCGAGAAGAACCAGGTCTCCGTAATCATCTCAGTAAATCATTATTACTGCTGCCACTAGTGTAGCAGAAAATTAAACATTTACACAAAAGTGTACATTGTTTACTGTTCACCCACTTGGCTCGTGTCCCATTATACCGCTCTGTTACGACGTGCTCATAACGAATGGTGCAGAGGCGCCAAAGCAAACTGAAGTGATTAGATCAGACAGAACACAATAAACGAGCCTGTGCTGCAAAGTGGATGAAGCTAATGAAAAACAAAATGTGCTGTTGGAGAAGGAAGAGAAAGTAAACAGAGCATCTGACTTGTTAAGTCAAACAATTTGAGACAATATTGTCTATACGAGTTCACAAACACAGCTGTAGGAGTTTTGTTTATCTTTGAAACTGGAGTTTACCGCATATATTCCTATGAAAAATATTGGTTGTGTCAACAGGACAGGGTGAAATATATTATAACAGGATTACTGGTGCACCAGATATGCGACGCTGTGCCAGCAGAAGGATGAATAAAGCCGTCACTATGCTACAACAGTAATACATAAACAAAACCAAAATGATGAGCACACAGCTGTTTAATGTAAGGAAGGGTGAATTTCATCTGCCCAGCCAGGGGAAAATGACTCCCATGACTTATTCAGAGTCCTATTACAGCCTGAAATAACATCTGTACCTGCTGACACGGTGAAAAGCATAAAGCAGCTTATTTTACTACACACTGTACTGTTTATTTACTGCTTTCTCTTCACTGTTTTTCATCATCATTATTTATGCCAACATAAAACCACAACCTGATATTGGGCAGTTTATTTAAGGGGCATTTCAGGGTTTGGCTGTCTCATAAACTAAAACCAGGAAAAATATCTTCTCTTTGCGTTTGTTGTTTGTGTTTGTGCATGTAGTGGACAGGGATCCAACTCAAAGGAAGAAAGGCTGTGTGTGCGCTAATGTGTGGCTGTGGAATCAAGCAGGGTTGTGGGAATATGTGACTCACTCACACAGACTCACACTCACCTCTGTGTGTTTGAGGTCTAAATCGTAGCCGGATATCTCCTGAGTCTCATTACGATTGTGCTGATTCCACCAGACAGAAAGACGAAACAGAGATGTTTACTCTTATAATGGGGCCTGTGGAGAAAAACTAAATCACACCACAGGGATGAAGCTTTGATATAAAGATCTATCTCTGTTTTTTTCCCTTTCACTGCTAATTAATGAGGCTGAAATGTGAGCCTGCGTGTACTTTTCTTGCATTAAAATTGGACATATGAGGGAAGGCTTGACTGGGAACCAAAAGCTTTTATAGGTTCTGACTGCAACAGAAAAGGGCAAGAAGCTAAAGAAAAATTGAACATGAAACTTTGGGATGTTAGTGAAACTTGCACCCAGACGTGGACAGCGAGAGCGAACAAAAAAATAAAAACATGTTTGATTAAACTCTGTGATGAGTTGTTTCACTGGCTGGGAATCATCATCAGAGAGGATTTCCAACTAAGATCACTATCAAATGTATTGACAAAGAGGGATTTAGAGAATAAGTCAAACTCAGTCCAAACAAAAGCGATAATGAGTTGTTTTAAATGCATCATCTATGTCAGGGAGACTAATTCCTCTGTCTGGAGTCCTGTAGAGCAAACACTGAGCAGTAACTTAAGGTACGACATTAAATAAGCTCGATGTGACATTACTGAATACAAGCAGGTGGGAAACAGGAGTATGCCACATGTTCAATGCATGCGTTAAATCCCTGCATCACAGCAGCCACATCAGCACAGAGTTGTATTTGATAAAAACACAAAGGCAGCAACTATTACTGACACGATGATGGAAGAAAGGTGTCAGGAAAGAAAGAAAGGCTGCCGTCATTTGCGCTGTTAAAACAGCCTAATGTTGCCTGTGTGTGGAATAAAGAAGCCGCCCCCGAGGAGAAAAGGCTGGATAAAAGTTTAAAGTGACAAAGCCGAGCGGTGCGGTGGTCCCCGTGGGGAGGCTGAGTCAGTGGATGAGCTCTTCATCCCAGTGGGCTCTAGTTCTCATCCACACAGCGTGGTGTAAATGTCACCTCCACCAGACTCACTCATTAATGCCACACAGCAGGACTGATGGCAAAGCTTGGGCTGACATTAAAAAAAGAAAAGAGCGCTAGCCGGGAAAAGGGTGCTTTGTAGATGCTGTATATGCATGTATATAAGAGGTAGACACCATGGATACAACTTAGTAAAGACTCCCAAACTATACCAGCGATACAGTACAACAGGGTGTTATTGGGTCTCTTATGCCCTGACAGGCTCTGGAGTTGATGAATAGGGACTGTACTGTATATGACTGCATTGATTTTGGATCATGTTTGAGTTCTCGGGACCAACAAACACAAAGACAAGGCTGCCGGTCGATAAATCAAGCTCATGTTATATTCATGTACATTCCGTGCTGTGTTTTACCTCCTGTGCTTTCCTGGCGCCACAAGAAGTCAGGCGATAGGTGAGATGAGAGAGAGCACGTTAAATGTGAAAGCACACTCACTTACCACATTATTAGGTACACCTGCAGCCACTCCGCCGTTCGTTCTGCTTTTACAATGTTAGAACTCCTCATTTTTAAATTGAAACTGTCACAGTTTGAGTCACTGCACTGGATTAGATGAGATGAGATGAACAGGTGCACCTGAAAACTGGCAAGTGAGGATACCTACAGTATATACGAGCATAATGAGATGTAGTCGTTGCATAGTACCAAGAATTTATTGTGGTACTATGCTATTAACATAAACTTTATAGTGATCTGGGGCAACTATCCAACAGTTTTTATCTGCTTATAACTTGCAGCTACATTCGAAGCTCGGACTGTGACTGTGATTAATCTGCCACGTTCAGTCAACGCAGAGAGTATTTTAAACCAGAAATGAGGCTTTGAAAATCTGCTGTGCTGAGTTTCAGCACCACGGAGAGCAACAGCAGCAGTCAGAGAAAGCCAGCGTTCAGAACCACGGACAGCGCCGCGAGACTCCTCGCCCTTCCTGAATCTCTGGCCCCGTTTCAGGCTTAGTCAGGTGCTTTAAAGAGCCAGACACTGGTTAAAACGCCGACGAGGTGGCCAGAGCCAAGGTGACCCCGTTAAAAGGCAGGGCTGGGATATTTAGTCAAGCGATGCTAAACATGCTTTGATTTGTGCAATTTCTACTACAGCAGCTAAGTACAGTATAGGAAACAGTAAGAGCTGATGGTCGCCGCCATCCAGTGTAAAGCTGCTACACGATCAACATCTATCATTAAGAGTCAAAACACTGACGATAAGCTGTGAGTTCGGTTAAACCAGACAGCGCCACTGAGTGTGAACGGTTTAAAACAAAACGTAAGTGACGCGTCGTTTATTGACAGACAAACCAAACAATTGAGGAAATGACGCCAAAGTTTGACAAGTTCGCTTTTAAATGTGACTTATACTTTGTATTTACGCGGCAGAGCAGACTCGTTGTTCTTGGCTGTGATGTGTATGGAAACTATAGAAAGGTGATGACGTAAGATTCTTACATCCTCGTCCTCGCAGTGCCGACGGTGCTGGTGCTGAAGCCGGGGTCGCTGGCTCTCCACCGCCCTCTCCCCTTCGACACCCTGCCCGAGGAGGCGGCTAGCCTCTGGAGGATTGGGGAAGGATTTGTTTGTGTTGATCTTGCCGGTGAATCTCTGATACAGTGACGCCATCTCGACTCTGGCAAAACAGTCGATAACTTCGCGAGTCGGATTCTCAAATAAACAAATGTAAAAAAAAAGTCCCAGGTGTATGAGGTCAGTGCGTAATGACTGAGGTGATTCGATTAGACGACGCTCTGGTAGTTGAAAAAAAGAAAAACGAAAAAAGCAATCACTCCGAGATGCGTTCAGGATTCACATCACGTACTTCAGGATCACTGGTGGGGTCTCACGTAGGATGCAGCGACGCAGTTTCTACACTTTAACAACTTGACTAATACCGATGCCAAAAAAAAGCAAACGAGTGTGCGTTGCAGGAGACCCAATAAAGCTCATGGTCCGGACCCGAAAAGCGAACAAAGCAGCTTCAGCGATATCCCGTCTCTCTTTTTTCCTCCCTCGTGGTAGAAAAAGAAAATTGGCGGCTGATAAACGTTCAGGGACTAATAGGTCTTTGCAATACAAGTGCGCCCGGACGCGCTGGTGCTGCCAAACAGCCGCGAACGACCCAGCGCAACATTAACATATCAGATATCAGGAGACTGCGGTGGAAACTTATCATGACTTTGCAGATAAAGATGGGTTCAAGCGTCTCGGTTAGTTTCTCATCTTTGTCTCCGTTTGGGTTTATCTTGGGTCATGCAGAGAGCAACACTGCCCCCATGTGGAGGAAAAAACAATGGGCTGACAGACGTGGCACGTTTTCAAGGTGACAACTTATGATAGACCCTAAAATAAGAAGAAGAATATTTCTGACATCACTCATTCACTCACATTTTACACTGATTCATTTGCTGTTGTTTCAGTTTTCATGTGACGGATGACAAGTCATTTGTTTCCAAATTTAGATGTTACAGGGTTATTTTCTTACCAATTTACTCCACCTCCTCATGGACCTTCAAATTAAAAACAGGATATGCTGTATATCGGAGGATGAACAGGTTAAACCAAATGTGGACAGAGGTAATACAATACAATAAATTTAACTTTAAATTAAACTAACACTAAATATTTACTGATGCAAATTATTCCAGTTATTACATGTAAGACAGATAAGGAACACACAACGTATTGTGTCTCTCTGTCTGCTCTGTTGCTTCATCATTTAGCATCATCTACCCAACACAGGAAGAGTTGCCTGATACTTAACAGACCCATAATGTGTAATTTGATTGTGCATGGCCTCACAGGATGCAGAGCACTGTAATGTGATGCTGGGATTTTAGTGTCACAGAGTTTAAAACACAGAATAACTCATCCACTCATCACAGCCCGCAGAGTCCTGTACGTTCACACCGACCCAGAGCCAAAGAAAACAGCAGCCATCTGTTCAGGTTTACCTTTCAATTAAAGCGACTGTCTACAGTGATGAAAACACACCCTGCAGTCCTGATGCACGAAATGACAGCTGAGCCGAAAACCCCACATACTGTACACGCACGCACTCCTACTCCGCAAAATGTTTTACCATTGATTTCCAAGAAAGGTTTCATAAAAAAAAAAAAAAGAAGAAGAAGCTTCATTGCGTTTCTGCAAAATCAAATTCATCTCAGACTCTGGCACAAGACCCAGAATCACAATTCAATTCCAGGCTCTGCAATGATGGGATCAGGAAGAAAAAATGGCTAGATGAGATTTATCTAACTCCAGGTACTGATGCAGTACATTTAAAGGTGAACTTAATATGTGGATAATCTTTTAACTGGTTATTAATCATGTGAAATCTGAAGGATAAGACGCTTCCTGTCCCTGTGGCGTAGTCTGTGTTGGCACCACCTGCTGTTCTGCCTTATTAGATTAAGGCAACAGTCCTACATCATACATAGAAAGTATTGAATGTGATTAGCTAACGGGCTTCCCTGTAGTAGAGAGGACACGAGCAGACTGGAGCTGGACAGCAGAGGGCAGAGCTGAGTCTGTAAACCCAGCCATGAAAGACGCAAAGTCAGTGCTTCAGAGGCAACTGTACAGGTCTCAGCAGCATTAACAACACGTTTCACAATGTCACCTGATTACAGCTAATCACAGCGGTGGGAAATCCTGCATCTGATCATTCAAGCTTCTGCTGCAGTTCTCAACGAGTTGTCATGTAGTTGTGCCTGAATGCACCTTTCCCTGACAGAGTCCGGTGGGAAAATCCTGGAAAGTGAGTTACTCTAATAGTCTGCTTAATTCGGTGCAAATTTATATAAAAAAAAACGAAAAAACAAAAAAAAAAAAAGAGACAACCAGACATATCTCTCAAAATCAAATAAACACTGGCATCTAGTGGATAAACTCAGCAGCTTAACAAAATATCAGTGTTGCATATTGTCTTACATGCAAACATCTGGGAGTTCAAATAAGCCACTGAAGCCCCTTCTGTCAACCAGCCACCGTGGCTTATGATGGATCGCATGCAACTGCGTGAGAGATGTAGTCCTCTAGCCATGTGTCTCTCCTTGGACTGGCTTGGCTGTGGAAGGCTGCAGAATCCTTTCCTCCATCACATAAATGATGGCGGCAGCATCGGAGCAGCTGCCACTGTAAGGTGGCAGAGGCAGTTGTCGGGGCCACTGTCCGCAATATTTTTCAGAAGCTGTGTCACTGCCAACACATTTTAAGCTGGGGGCCTGCCAGACAGCAATTAATGTGGTCAGAGGGAGCTAGTCTATCATCCTGACAAGGTTTAAGCAATATGAATTAAACTAGAGGATCAACATTGCTCTGCGGTAGTGTACAAAAAAAGACAACAAGTTATTTAACCCAAATCACTTCAGCTTCTAAAAACACATGCAAGTTTGAGATATTTTGGCTGCATCCAGCAGGTTTTTACTTAATCTACAAGGTAAACTCGAAAGATAGATTAGAGAAGAGGAATTTGCCAACTCTGCCAAGTAAGAAAACTGAAAGTAAGACAAGTCCGACCTTGTCAGGAGTCAAGACAATTCCCCTGTCGAAGCTTTGACGAGAGCAGACGCTCACAGCGAGAGCAAAGCTTCAACAGAGAAAGAAAGAGAGCCAGAGTGCAAGAAGTCATGAATTTATACTGCGGCGCCACGTTTCTTTGTTGCAGTCCATTTCTCAGTTAGAATGCTGTCATAAACCCCCATTTTCAATCCAGAGATTCGCGGAGGGAGGATCAATGTGGCCATTACTTGGGATATTTGGGTCTGCTGGACCTCTGCTTTATGACAAGAGAACCCAATTTGCGACTGGGGTCGTTTTGTGCTCTTATATGTTCTCAAGCACTGCCAAGATGTCACAGAGCCGATGTGAACCGTGGTAGGTATAGCTCTGATTGATTTAAAGGCTTCTTCCTGGCTTCTTGCAGGGAAGGGCCAGGCTAAGTTTCAGTTTCAGACTAAAAGCTTTTTTGCTTCCTCTGTTTAGGCATGAAAGTCTGTGTGTGTGTGTCTAGCTAGAGGCTTGTTTTGAATGACAGCAGGAGATTGAAGGTGCTGGAGCCTGACGCTGTTGGACTTAAAATTAAATGGCCAAATTAATCGGTGCTGTCTCTTGCTGCAGTGAAACCACCTATTTGCCTCGACACCATTGCAATGACGGCACCTGTTTTGACTGACACCTCCATCTGCCCTGTGCCACGGGGCCCATACGACAAATCCAAGCCTCATAAACGAATCTCAAAAATGACAAACAGCAAGCGTGAGGGAAAAGTTTGACGAATTCTATTTTGCTCATTCTACAGTTTTATAATGTGTCTATATCGACTGTGGAATACTCTGACAAAGTGACATGAAGCATGGCAAATTGAGTCCCAATCCTATTTGAAATGGCCAAGATAAAGTCCGGGGGAAATTTAGAGGGACAGAGGGAGCAGGCGAGAGGCTGAAGGGGAGGAAGCGAAAAGAGCCGGCAGCTGTGAGCGTGCGGGAGCTGTAACGGTGGGTGAAACATCAAGCACATATAAAGTGTAAGAGGCTCAAAGGTAATTTGCAGATGCAAGACTCGAAGCAGGCAAATAAAAATGCATTTCTGTTATCTTGTGCTTCTCTGTTGACTTGGATCCCGTTCCCCGTGCAGGGCCAGCAGAATAATTTCCCATATGGTGGAGCTGGTGGTCCAAGTAGAAAGTCTGTTTGCTGACGGTTGATTTGTCATTCTGGTGCCTCAGCAGTAACACAACAAACCCAAGTGGACTGGAAAAAGCATGTGAGGAGGACCAAGTTCAAAAAGCCGAGCCTCTGTGAGAGGGTGATAATGTTCTGGGTGTTGTATTCATGCCTGCTTACACAAGTCGGGCCATGAATCACAGCATTAGTCCAAACAATTACTGTAATTAACTAAAGGAGCCTTATTTTTTCCACTTTCCTTATTCGGTTATCCCTCAGTAGCCAGAGTAACAAGTACTGCAATATTATGTTTCTTCATAAAAGCAATTATTGTGTATGAATGGATGCATTGAAGCTGTAGCATATACAGTACAACCAAACTGTACTGGGGTCATTTTGTTCACCCTGGTGAAGCCTAAACAACATTCGAGCTCCTTGCTGCAACTCTCTCGCTTATTGTTTACTTACTATTTGTCCGGCTTGTCGTTTGTCTGCGTGCACACAGTCCTGGAATTAGACCGATGCAAAGGTTTCCAGAAGGCAAGGCCAAGTTGGCAAAAGGAAATACAAGTAAAGAACCAGAACTGTATGATTGATGTGATGAAAAAAAAAAGGACAAGTGTAAAAATGGAGAGAAAGGCCAGGACGTACGAAACCGAAGAGAAATTTGTTTCACTGTTGGCATTTAAACGTCCACAACAAACAACTGCACACACACCGAATCTATGATTGTGAAAAAGCTTTGTTATTACTACAACAGCCAGCTGTCATTATGTGATGGCTTTTTAATTTGTTTTACTAGAGGATTTCAGTCACAATTTTGACTCGCGGCCAAGTGAACTGGCCAAGGCTTCAATTAGCACAAAAAAATCAATAGATTCAATTCCACATTAGTCATTTCTCCACTCAGCTTTTTTTGTTGTTGTTGTTATTCTGGCTCAGAAAGTGTAAAGGCTGGGAATGACTTTAAAAATTAAAAGAAAAAGTGCGAATTCAAAGTCATTATTGATTTTTTTGATGAGAAGTAGGACTTAAATGCCATAGAGGAGCTGTGCCAGAGACAAACGTCCGCAGAGAAAATCACTTATTCATATTTCAGCCTTTGCTGCGCGTTCAGTCAATCATCTGTCATTTCAGAACGAATCAATACTGAATCTGCCATTTTTTCATAACTTATGCACATTTTTACCAAAGTAATCTGCCACAAAGCTCACATCTATTACCTCACGCTGCAGTGAAGCCCAAGTCCAATGTGTAACAGTGATGCTAGTATATAAACCTTACTTAAATGCCTTCCTATGGTCTGATACACATCTGCAAACAGTGAAACAGAGGTTTTTGTTCCAGCGATAATAAATCATGAGCTTTTTTGCAACAGAGTGATTGGATTTGAGTCAGGAATGAGACATCTCACCGTAGAGCAGTGACGTGTGCCGTTTGCTCAGGGAGGTAGGACGAGAACTCAGGGGAGATTTGTAATAAAACGTGGCAGATCAAAGCGCTCAGACAGGTCCGGCTGCTTCTATCTGCATGTAGGAAATGGCAGACGCCGAGATCACACGACGACGGACACAGCAGCGGAACCACTATATGAACGTTGTCAGACTCCAAACGGACAAAGAAAAAAAGGTGAAACCTGTCAAGACTGAAGGAGCCGTACAGTCTTCACCACCACGTGTGAAATATTACACGACACAAGAACAGTCATTTAGTCACAGCCTGTTAGCGGTAAAAGATCAGATGGTGAGTTTGAAACCATCATAACAAGGAAACGTAACTGTAACACAACTGACGCTAGAGTTTGATAAGCGTAAACGGTGTGAAGGCTTCGTTCTCCGCAGACTATAGCACTTATATATATATACACAAATAATGGAAACAAACTTTGACGAAGCTCCTTTAAATGCAGCTCCACGTGAATCACCTCTTTATACCCTCAGCACTTGCTCAGCCATCCTGCAATCCTGCCTTGATTGCACTGGAGTCGAGTTTTGCTACATCAAGCCTTACAGCCATTACACTGTAGTATTTCATGACCTAGTGAACCACCCTACAGCTGTGAAACTAGTGTATTAATGTGAAACTTTTTCTTTTTCATGTACAAGTGCAACGAAACTCCTGCAACTCCCACAGCAAAAGCCACCTGACAAGTGTGTTAGAGCAACACACATTTCATCTCCAAACAAGCCAACACAAGCACTACACCAGTCGATTTTCCAAGCCACATTTCATCAGCCCTACTGATGTGACAAAACTTTGATTGGCTTTCGGGGTTTGAGATAAGCTAATAAAGACGAGGAGGAAGATGAGCTGAGAGAGGCTGATTTAACGAGACAGGTGAGGAGGCTGATTTAACTTCCACTTTCCCTCCTGGGCCTTGAGGGGCGGTGAGTGAGTTATGAAGAACAGTCCACAGGGGCAGTGGGAGCCCGTCATCACAGCAACACCGCTGTCACTGTACTAGGACAACATTACGCTGGCAGTCCAGAGGCCCAACCCCACTGGCTACGTAAATCCTCTAACAGGACGGAAGCTCAATGACTTTATCCCAATGAGAGCCATGCCTGCTACGAAAGTAAGCGATCATAACGACACAACACTTAACGAGCCACAATTCAGCAAAAATGGGAGGAAACAGCAGGAACACAAGTCTGTTCAGACGGAATTAGCACCATGCAAACCACCAGGGCCCAACAGCAGTAACAAAGTAGACATATGGCTCAGAAACGCAGAGCCGCAGTCACAGCGAAAATCCAGCTCAACAGTTCCTTAGTATGCACACTACAGCTCGAGTGCAGCTTCATCCTTACCATTTTGGAGGTGGTGGTATCGATCTGCTGGGTGGCAATTAGCATTGACATGACTTGGGTGACGGCCGAAAACTCCCCCAACACTCTCTTCTCCTCCTCAAAATAGGAAAGTCCTGCGGACAAGTGCCAAGTGAGTGGAAGGAGGCTTCACCTAGAGTGGGAGGATTAGTGGAGCACTCCTCTCGAGCTCGAGACCCCTCTGTCAGCTGACTGGCACACTCCAAGCGCACTTCCACATTAGCCAATCGATTACATAGTGGCAAGGATTTGGTCTGCAGCGTGGGGATCCATTCGGCAGGATGGGCTCTTTGAAAATGTGTGCTCCCCGGCTTCTCTCGCTCCAGCTGCTTCTCCCCCTCTCCACTCCTTTCTCTCCTCCACGCCGCTCTGCCTATCCCCCTTTGACTTTTTGCAGCCTCTCAATCTTTCTCATTGACTCCGCTCGCGTAAAGGGTTTATTAGTCTTTGTCTCTTCAAGACAAGTCGTCTTCTCAAACTCCCACTCGTGGCGGCTGCAGACGGTGTGTGTGGCCACTCTGATGCATTCTCGGTCTTATCCCTACCTTTCTCTCTCCTCGCTAAGCCGTTCCCCACAAGGCTGGGTGTGTGTTTTTGGAGGGTTCAGCACCTGAATGAAATTTAAACGTGGTCTGCTGCCCTCTGCATGGTAACAGCATCTGCCAGCAAACACAGCCAAACAACATTCTTTACATCTCCATCACAGCTTTAGTCAGGCAGCGGTGTGCATGTATGTGTGTCCGCTTCAATTTGGCAGGTTGGAAAACACAGAACAAGGGAGGGGAGAGTGAGGGAAGCCGGATAACGACCAGGAATCAAATCCTCCTTTCTGATGCAAACATCCGACCCATCACAAACGGAACTAAGCTCATTTATGTGCGTGACATGTTTAAAATGTAAGTCACACTAAAGTGTCTGCTGCCGTCTACCAACCTGCAGATCTCTAATAAAGTGCAGGTGATATATTCCGGCCACGAATCACACTTTCTAAATTACCTCCACCTCTTGGGAAGATTGGTCCTGGGCACAGTTCAGTCCAATCTAAATTTATGCAGCGTTTATAGCTACAGCTTGGCCAACGTGCCAAAATGCAACCACCAGATGTGTGGTGGTCCACGTCTAGCCAGGCCAGCCTCTGGTAAATGAGAGGCAGCGGAAAACTGCCAGGTCCTGGGTGAGATTGGAAAAGACTGAATGCTTTAACTTAAGGCAAGAGAAAGTTTGTGATGAGAAAGTTGTGGAGGTTTTCTATCAAGTTTCGTTTGCTTGGTCAATATTAGTTCAACTCAGCAGACTTTCAGGAGCGACTTTATTTATTCTAGAAAAAACAGGGACGACAAAGTGGCTGCTACAGATGAACAACATTGTAAAATTGACAGAAATTCAACCTGTGTGACCTCTGTGCATTTTGTGGCAACGGAGACGGGCAGTTCACGGAGCCCTGGCGAGGCTTGGAAAACTCATTCCACTAAAATGCTTTCTCAAAGAAAATCTGCTTCTCAAGCCGGAGGCAGCAGAGCCAAGTGTTGGACCGCTTCAAATATCTCAGTTTGCTTAGAACACGTTGACAAACAGTGTCCAGAAACTAGAAGCACAAATCAAACACTTGGTCAGTATTGAGTCGGACACCTCCGCTCAGTGTCTGCCAATAACTGCACACATCCAACACAGAAGGCCAAATCTAAAACCCATCAAACTCTGCAGGGAAGCGGTGACTTAATTCTGTTTGAGATAATGTTGTATAAGACAAAGAACAGCTGTGGCACTAAGACACTGACTGAATCAGGTATCAGCCGTCATGTGATGGCCAGTATCCAATTCAATCCAATTAATTCCTCTGGTTTTATTGGGCTCTCCACACATCTTGAGTCGCTTCCAACACACCACAGAGGCACATTTACGATTCACACTGAGCTCACACATTTAAGTAGCTCAGCATTTTAAGTCTTGAATTAGCCAAATGTTATTGACAACACTGGCTACAGAGGGCTTTTAATCCTAAACTAAACTGAGAGGCTCTGCTCTGGAATGAAAAAGAAACCTGGAGTGTGGTAAAGTGTTACAACAGCCTTGATAGGAGTTTATAGTAAATATATATTATATATAGGTACAGAGACATTTTAAGAACTAGATATGGCATTTTCACCTGGAGTGAGTCAGATATGTCACTCTTCAGCCAGATCCTGCTGCAGTCGCAGAAAAAGAAAACGCCACTGAGCCGACGTCGAGTAGTCCTACTTGTATTTTCTCTTCCCTTCTCAGACGCAACAGACTGTGTGATTAGGTGCATTCCAATAATAAAAAATAAGCAGGTAAAGTAAATGAGCTCGCTTGATTACTTTCCTGGTCGGCCTGCGTACTGCATGGTGTTAATGGATTAAACGAATGCCTCCCAAACTGACAGAGAGCATTTGATTATTGCTGCATAAACATGTCCTTCATGAAATGAAGCTAGAATGTATTAATCACGAGAACAAATGATGACAAATCACCATAAAATGTAATCAAAATGCATAAAGTCATGCAAATGGTTACAAATACTGAGTATGAAGGCAGTGCAGCGAATGCGCCACAGAATGTCAAACACCAGCCTGATTCTGTTTCTGGGCTGGTAACTAATACGTGGATAAGGACACGGTTCTCCACCTCAACCCTTTAAACCCATTTATTCCATTATTGAGCACCGACTTTTCAATTCCCTCAGATCACAGGAACGGAGCGAGAGACAAATGAAAATAGTCCCCGAGGTCTGAAGAAACGCTGAAGGCAATGCCAACATACACGAGCACGGCGCTGGATGGAGTCGGAGCCGGCCAGGTATGACTAAAAGGAAGGAAGGCCCAGAATGACAATCGTAGATTTCGAACTGTAACAAAACCATGTGCTTCAGCGACAGTGAACGCTATTAATAGGGGGAAATGACAAAGTGAAAAAACAGGAAGCGAAACACTTCGCTCGAAGGCACCCGCGTTAAAAATGACCATGATGCAGTGCAAATCTTTTTCAGAAGAGCTTCCATTTTTTTGATTAGCAAACAGTTCAGCTTTTTGCTCATTTAATCTGGCCTCTGAATTGAATTTGTATTACAGCCATAGTTAATAACTTGACATTCAGCGACTGACTCTGGTCTATTTGGAGAAGTGATGGGTCTTCTTTGAACACCCACATGCTTCTACGCCAAATTGCCCCATAGCTCATAATAAAACCTGCGTCTGAGAGACTCGCTGCTGTTATATTCGACTGGAATTGTTATTAATAGTACTATCAGAATATAATTCTGGGTCCATATGCAGAGATATCGCTGATGGGGAAAAAAAGAACCATCATCTCTGGGAAGGATTTGTGGGGATGAAGGAAGTCTGAAATGGCATTACGCCACAGCTTGTGAATAAAAGATGAAAGTTTGGACTTGGCTTCACGTTTCTTCTCGTGCGGCTCATCTCAGTTAGTGTAGAGGAGAACAGAGTCAGTGAGTGCACTCAAAACGGGGAATTTAGAGGATTCCTTAAGACAGGGATCACAATAGTGCCCTCGAGTGTCATGAAGCACTTGAATCAATCTCAGTTGGTTAACAACCAATAGCGCTTTAATGCCATCTCCACATATTTGTTGGCTTTTCTTTTAGATTCTAGTTCCTAAGAATAAAATAAATAAGATATTGAAAAGCGGGGGGAACATTTGACATTTCCAACATGGTTACTGTGGCCGTTCTGTCCCGATAGGATTTGAATAATATGGATTGTTTTTAAATGCCAATCAATGCCAATATATGAAGCCTTAATAGAAGCAACAAATGATACAAAGAGTGTCATGCTTTGAAATAAAGAATTCATAAAAATATATTTACAACAAAGGTTTGGGTGTAGAATCGGTTCAGAGATCGTCTTCATCGGAGGTAAACCAACTCTGATTCCTCACAGGTAAAAAAACATCTACACCAATTAACCTCAATTTGTCTGAGTAAATCTTCAGAAGATTTAGCCCCTGTTAAGCAACAAAAGGCTCAGCAGAGGAAAAATATTCATTTAATGAGGCGCCTGCAGACGGAGAGTAACCAAATCCAATAGTAATTCAGCATCAGGATAGATGGTGAGACGAAGTAATTCACTGACACCGACGAACAACTCGACCACTCACTCAGCCCAGAGGGAGTTTGGTCTGATCCAAGACGTCTCCTCTGTTTTTACGCACCTCACTGTGAAAAAAGACAAGGATGGAGAGAGTTACATGCTAAAGACCGAGGACTTTGCAGCTCTAATAAACCTGAATCCTCTTCTGTTTCGGTTAGAATAGAAGGGATGAGCCCAAGGTCGGAAGCACCATGATCATTGATCTGAACATCAGGCCAATTCAGCAGCATGATGGATGACAACCCGGGCCAATCAGGTGGTACAGGCAGGAGAGGCCAGCGCGGTGACAGATGGAGGAGCGTGTGCAATGCATTTAATAACGTGAAGGCTCGTCATACGGTAATTCAAGGTAAATGATAGCACAGCCAGGCTGAGACTGGAATTTCCCCCAGCGGTGCAAGAAGCTATCTGCTGATGCGGTGTCCTGCATGTGCTCTTCTTCACCATCGGAACCGCTGCGTTGCTGGACTCCGTCCAAAAATAAAGGGGATTAAAACAGTTGCAAAGTTAGACGAGTAAAGTTGGCTCGGATGTGCCGTTAAAACTTTAGTTTCCTTTATGACAGAACTGCCAGACAGGAGCCAGCTCACCATATTGCTGCTTGCAGCTATAATTTAATTTAGCTTCTGTCGCCCTGTGACCATGACCTTTATATCATAAAGCCTCAGAACCTTTCAAGGGCTATCTTCTGGCCAACAGCGGCACAATAGCCATTTATCCTGGATGAGGAGCTGCAGAAAGGTAAAGAAATAAGTAATGGAAAAAATCCATCTTCAGATGCTGTAACGTTTATCATAACCATGCTGCTTTTTTGGCGTTTCCTACTTAACCAGTCTCACCTACCACCTACCGCTTTAGTAGAGACAACAGAACATAACCAGCTGAGGACAGGCCAAGATGGGGGAAAGCTCCCTGAGACAGAACAAACCCGGCTCAGGGTGGGCGGCCATCTGCCCCGACCGCGGTGAGCGGAGAACAAGGACAAGCAACAGCAACGTCCAGACAGAACATCAGCAGCCCCGAGATCGGGGATACCTGCGTGCTGTGGTTTTATTAAATCGGCTTAGAGTCTGTAGGGGCGACACCACATTCTGACTTCTATCTGTTCACACACAAATGTCACAATGTGGCGAGTCGCAGTGACATGGAGCAAATCGTCAGAACAGCAAACAATAAACACCAGCAGCTCTGTCTGTGGTTTTCTATTAGAAATGTGCTCTGTGACACTGATTAGTTGCATTTTAGAAAATTGCCTGTAGGAGCCGAGCTGTTGCGAATGCAGAAAGTGTTGACGTCGCACATCAAGCGCAGCTCCGCTCTGTGGGTTCAATCTCGAGGGCCGCCGGGGTGAAGGATAAAGCGATACTGTGCGAGCAGCGAGCGGATCGCACCGGCGAACCTCGGAGATCTCAACCGCTGCACCGCTGACAGGTACAAGTGAGAGCAGAGGAGGGTGGGTGACACTCAACAGAAGGGCAGTGGGAGGAGGGCTCGGTCGTGCTGCCAGTCAACCGTCCCCTTGTTTCCACCCATTCTCCACACTTTTCCCCACAGATTAGACGAGCGGCGGGAGAGAGTACACAACTGGGGATACGCTATGGTGGACAGGAAAATAGCACATCCCTCTATCTTTTCACTGCCACCCCCTCCTCCTCTGTGTGCACAGCACCAGAGGCACCACGAGGATATTGAGACAGACATATCCCTCCTAGATGAAAGGGGCATTTCAGTCACACAGGCCCCAAAGGTAAACGTGGCCTGAGTTAGCAAGCAGCTTCTCATTTATTGTGGAAAGAGAAAGACTCAAAGGCACCGTAACACCACCGAAAGCAATAAAGGGCAACCGCTCTGTTCACACATCTGACAAGCTATTTGTGGCTCAGGCCATGAAGACAGTATGTTTATTTGGTACCGTTTGTGAAGCCCTAACAAACGTGTCCTCTCTTTGTTTACTTCCTCAGTCTCTCCTCGCCGTTCGTTATGTGCGAGATAAACCCGACTGTTTTAAATCTCTCGTCATTCCCTGGAGGGCTGCGATGATGCGATGCTTAGATATTCACAGTTGTTGTCAAGGGTAACATCGTGCACACTACATGCTGCATCACTGCAAATATTTGCAATAAGCATGTAAAGAAACTCGTACCCTGCACCTCTTTCCTTTGATTGGAAGTGAATAAACACTCAGTCACTCTGAGAGTCACTGAATCTCTCGAACTCATGCTGCACTTTTTTTAAGGGTTTCTGAGAAGCAGCGCTGTTACGCGACCTCCTCCGACGGCAGCCACCGCAGCGTGAATGCGATTTTCATTTACACTCCCTTCTGTGTAAAAGAGAAATTTAAAATGTCAATGACAAATTTGTCTAGACGACATGATCTCCATCTGAATTCCGCAAAAGAGGCTGAGCGCCCGTGGCTGCACAGTCGTTTCAGAGGGAGAGCCACGGAAATGTTGACTTATTTCCCTCGGGACACTGCAACTTTCTTTACTGCAAAAAAAAGAAAATCGTATCGGGAGAAGACATTTTGCTCAATTTAGTGATGAAGCAACACATTCCCAAAATTCAAATGAGACTCTTAGTTACTGTGAATCTACTGTACATGCAAGTAAGTATTCCTGTAATTGTAATTCAGACTAAATTGGAGGCCAATTTGTGCGCAGTGCACGTAGCTTCTTATGTAAATGGCAGCGTTTTAAGTAAAGTTCCAATTTCCATGAAATACATTAAATTCCGCGTAGCAACAACTGTGGTTTCTTTCTAGGCAGACTGATATAATGAATGCAAATGTTTTCATTTGACAGGACATTACGAGTAGATTAAAAAAGGGACATTCAGAGTTTTAAGTTAATCACGATTTAGAAGACGAATTTTGACAAGTACATCTGTTAAACACTGAGCTTTTTAGCACATTAAAACCCAACAGCATTGACAGATGAATCTCATTTGCATATCCTAATTAAAAATTTTAAAAAAGTTCATTACTGAATCTGTGCTGCATGAGGTAAACTTTTTCAAAGCCCGACTCTTTTTGCTCTGTGGTGCTTTGGTTCTGCTCTGAAAGTCAGCAGAATTTCAGGGAAGTTGTTGTGTTGCAGAAAGTGTTTCCAATAATGTCTGGCTGGGGTCACAGCCACCCACAGCAGAGGTAAAAATTGCATCACACTCTCCTCCTGGGACCTGAAAGAACACTGATGCCACTCAAACCTCAACTAACTGTCTGTCTTTGGTGATTATCGCTTCGCAGCAGTGACTGACTGACTGGTTTTTGTCTTTCACATAACATAATAATCCAGAATATTGTGATCGTGACTATGGGACTAATAAACCACAGCTTCGTGGTTTCTTCTTAACCTCTGCTTATCTATGAAGAGCCAGCTGTGCGGTGAAGGCATTTCTTCTGCTTTTCTGTCCAGTTGTGCTGTTGGGAATCGTAGACTGGACGCAGTGAACGTGGATGCGCTGGAGAAACGATGCCTGCTCTCCTTTGTTCTGAAACTTCACCAACTACATTGCTTTAGGCGGCCGTTTCTCCTGGAAAGTACGTTTCCATGCAGCTAAACTGCAGCCACGAATATCTGGCTGGTTAATGTTCCGATGCAACATCGTTCTTGGATGAATGAAGCATACGTGTTAATGGAAACACCGTCAGCTGCTGCTGGTTGTGGTGGCAAACAGACAAAACACACTAGAGACCCCAGTGGGAATCCAGACTCCTGTGCAATAAAAGCTCAGGTTTGGACAGAGATGCATCGTGATTAAAAAACCATCTCTGGTACTTATTCAGTATATAACTTCCACCTGTTTTAGTTCAATACAGTAGCTGGTATTAAATAGGTTTTGTATATTTGGCCAGTTCACAGTTTAACCTTTCGACATTTTAGTAAAAAGTAAATGCACTGTTCAACATAACATATTGCGATTTGCCATTGATTTGAATCAACACCTCCATGTAATCCGCTTGCAGTTTTATTAACAAAGGCTAAATTGCACTTACTCAGTAGTGCTGAAGCGTAATGTTTGACAGGGCTGATGTAAAGGCTGCCTTCAAATGCGGCCCGATATGATTACACACAATTAATTGGACTCGTCTTCTATGCAGCGGCGAAGCATTACCCAGTAACGGGCTGAGCATAAGGGAGCCATGAGGAATAAGAGCCGCTATTAACAAAGATAAACCAGGCTGTGAGCGAGAGGATGCGGTCAAGCCGAGGACAAAGGAAGAGAGACAGAGGAAGACGGAGACGGAGGGAGGGAAACTTGGCTTCGCCTCGTGCTGCTGCAGCCAAAGCGCCAGCTGAGAAACGTGGCTGCCGTCCCTGGCACTGGTCACTTCGACTTTGACTCAGACACGCAAGACTACACCACTTATGGATTTATTAAACAAGTTTGAGGAAAAATGTGCTGTGCCATAAAACAAAACTTTAATAATGACGATTATTACTATTTTATATTTTCATTCAGTCAGATGTCACGCCCCACCTTTTTATGAATTAACACGATGCATTACGGCCCCATGGTGTTTTTATGTCGTGACAGAGGAGAGGACATGAAACGTGAGTCACTGTCAGGACGTGACAAGACGCGTTGCAGCTTCATTCTTTGCTCTCTGAGCCTTGGCTTGTTTTGTAGACATATTAAATAAATTGTTGCATCAGCTTTATGTACAAACACACTTTTGTTTTCCTGTGACTGTGTGCACACGCTGCTGCACATTCTGTGCTGTCGGTCATGGAAGATTTAACGATTGAATTTAAATTAGTTCAACAAGGCGACAGTGAATAGTTAATGGAAGCATCGAGTATTCCACAGTTTCTGCCCATCATGTCTCTTTACTTTTCAATATTTCCAATTTAGATTTTTGTCTTTGACCCAATGACACTGACCTTTGGACAATTACATGCATATAAGTGATAGATGAATCAATCTGTGACCGGCACATGAAAGCTTCGTTTCCAGACACAGCAAATACGCTAAAACCTCCCGTAGGCTACGTCCCTATTACCAACTAATACTGAGAACGACTGCAGCATTAAAATCGATTCTTCCCCGCTTTACATTCATTGTCGTCACTGCAGCTAATAATCAACACACCTGTGCATTTTCACTAGAAAAAAAAATCCCTTTCCTTTAAACTTTTTGAAAGGCAATTATCCTCCACTTCTCTCCTCCTTGCACGCACGCGCTCGCTATTTAAATTCCAGAGGCAAGCTTTGATCACCAGTACATTAGCTTTACATTAGCAACAATCATTAGGGGGACATCATCCCGCGACCAATTTGCCTTCAGAAAATAGTGGTGCCGGGCTGTGCTGCAGCCCGCAGAGGACCAATGAGCCACACCAAAGTTGATTAGGCCTCATAGTAATGCATCACTCCTCCTGGCCAAGACTCTGTAGATGAACAACTTGTCTTCATGTTAAATGTCCTATCAGGGACGGAGCAGAAACTGAAGAGGACTCATTTTCAAAAATCTCTTTGAGGTGGTTCGCTCTGGCAGAAAATGAGTAATGAGTTCGCCTGAGCCTGTTGAGACTCAGCCTAAGCAGGTGTTCCAGGTTTGATTTTCATAAGGGATGCAGCTTTTTGATTCGAGGTATTTTACCATCCTGTCAAAGCAGAACTTTTAGCATCTATAGACTCTAGCACACTGACAAAGGTAGCAAGTCTTTTATCTAACATGGTTTTGAGCCAGAGAAAAGCAACCGGATGCTTTTTAATCCACTGGGAAACTGCAGCCATCTTAGAAAATACTCTCCTGCTCTCAAAATGAAAATCTGCATCTCCACACCTTTAACGTGAGGTGACACCCTGCAAATAAAGCACAACTTATGCAAGTGAGTAAAAGAAAACCTCCTTGAGCGCGACTGCTTCATCTACAGTCTTTATGCTGCTGCTGCTGGGCTCGCTCTCAGAGCATAAAGCCCAGCTATCAAATCTACCTCATGACAGCTTTATGGTGGCATAACGGCCGCCATTTTGTGGCTCGGGGTAACTTTCAGGGAGCAGATGGGATTGAACTTTACACTCAGCAGGGAGTGAACAGCAACGTCCAGGCTGACAGTTGGGCTGGCCTGCCTGATGTTTGATTAAGAGGCACGTTGACCTTTCGGAGGCTCCAGGGGGCGCTGACTTACGCGCTCACCTGACAGCCTGCGAGTCGCGTCCCTCTCATTATGGCCCAGATCTATCAATCTACTCGGGAGCTGGAAAGACTTAAATCCCACAGGGTTTATAGCAGACAAGTATCCACTGAGGACATTATCACTGAAAGTAAAGTGTTGAAGGGTAAATGTAGAGTATTGGAAGGTGTCTTATGGGGTTAACGGAGGGAAAATAACACAAAGGCAGCGAGTGAGATGTCATGTAAGCTGCGGCAACGTACAGAACAGTGTCTCTGTGCTATTTCCTGGTTGTGAATCACAGCCTAAAGCTGCTTTGTCTGGTCTTATATCATTTATAGTTAACACAAAAGAACCTTGTCAGCACAGCACTGATGCATTTACTACAGGTTGTAATTGATGGCCAGGAAGAAGCTGAGAAGAGTCAATACTGTGTAATCTGGCGTCTGCTGTTTATGACAAATTGGCCGTGTCATGGGAAGGAATCATTTCACTTACAGTCAATACCAAGATCCTGACAAAAACGCTGCTGTGGCCAGTTCTATTTTAAAAACACAGACGGGACGGAGCAACCCTTCACTCACTAATGCAGCGGCTTTTCTTTTATTTTGGAAACTCTCTCTCTCTTCCAAATTCTCTTCTCTCTTTGCTGTCCCCTCACCCCGAGGTTGAGGCAGATGGATTGATTCATGAGATGATTCTTTTGTGATTTGATGCGATATAAAAAAAAAAATTCCTTTTTCCTACTGCAGCAACAGCTGAACGTTTTTCTCTCTGAAGACTCAACAAAATCACACAATGTATTATAACAAACAACGAAGATAGTGTCATGCTGGACAGTCACCAGAATAAGTTGAGGGACCGTATTTCCCGAAGTCAGTCGGTAAGAAAAGAAAAACATGGCAATCCATCGCATAAATTGAGAGGAAAACGAACTCGCTGGCACCCTGTAAAACTTGATTTAAGGCAGGAAAAGCTTTTACTAAATATACGGCCACAAGCAAAATGTGCTTGGTGAGACTTCAATATCGGTTTGCCCTCCGAGCCCCAATACAACCGCTGTAAATCTTTCGCTTTGTCCTATAGGCTAGAGTTGAGGGTTTGTGTGTGTGAGGATCCATCCGTGTGTTCCTACGCCCATACTGTACTGCTGGTGTGGATCCCTGCCAGTGAGCATCTGCCCAATCAGTGGGGACTTGCAAATGGGTCCAGGATGATACTGTAATCTATTTATTCAGCTTCACTGAGCTGCCTGTATGTGACACCACAGCACAGAGCGTATGGGGGAGGCTCATTGGGTCCGTGTGTCATATACAGCACAGACAGCAGACTGCTGGAGCCACGCACAAATGTAATATTTCAGCGCTTGTAGGTGGATGTGTTGGAGGCATTGGAGGACTCTGCAATAACTTGAACGCAGGGCAGCTGAGAGGCATAACTTGTTCCTTGTTATTCAAGTTTATTGGTTAGAACGAGTGTTGTTATGTCAGCGAGCAAAGTCACTGTTCTCACCTACCGCCCATTTATATTGGTTGTGCAACTTTGTGTAACAGAACCCATGAAGCCGGCCAAGCTGTGGCATGAGGAATCAACTCATCTTGTTTTCAAATTTCAATTGATTGCACCAGATGTTGCATGTGCAGTATGAGCGGTTGTTGGCTCCTGGAGGCGACGCTGGTCTGCTTCTCCATCGGACACGACATCTCAGAGCCGTTGCTTTGCAGTTATGCTCCCACTACTAATGAACCCAATCTCTCGGTCGGTGGCTCAGTCTTTTCAGTCATCGTCTTGTGCTTCTACTGTGTGAAAAAGTCAAATGGAAATTCTTCTAAACATGAAGCAAAGAGCTTAAAATATGCCTCCCACTATTGTGCGCTTTAATGTTTCCAGTAAAGTGCAAAGAAAATGGCCGTCCTTAGGGCATTCAAGAGTCCTCCAATTAATTCAAAAGAATCCCTAACATCCATATCATAATTAATAATGTATCAGCGACACGACGTGTCGATGCACAAAAGGTAATTTAGCAGCGCACAACATTTCCCAATGCACCGTGAGGTAATATTCTTCTGATGTTTAGGGAATACACAACGTTTCCCTGTACAACAGGTGCTTTTTCATTTTCTGTCTGGCCAGCTCTAATGATCTCATTAGACAGCCACTCTAACTGGGGAACTGCCTGTGGCACCTCTGCCACACGACATGGAGCACAACAACGGTGCAGAGCAGGAAGGCTGGGCATCTGTCTGATGTCACAGTTGTAACAGAGGCGGCTTATTTACAAGACGGACAAGACTGTAAGAGACTATAAAAAAAAAAGCCTAATTGAATTTGCTGTCTTCGCCGCGTCATGGAGGCTGGAGGAAGCTAAGAACCCTGTTAGACTGAGTTGTACATCATTACCCAGAATTCTAGCAGGCAGTTTCCCCAACCTACTCTGCCAGCACACAAATGGCACAGATTAATCATAGATTGCCTGATGGCAAAAGCAGAGAGGAAAATGGTCCTATAGGCGGATCATAAAGCTCCTGCAACAGGCACCCGCACAGCAGAAAGGCACATAAAGCCTCCACTTCAGAACAAAGAACACGGCTAAATGCACAGATCTGTTGCATGTTACAACCTAAACATTTCCTCCTTACTGCTTTGTTATTACCAAATAATCACCTGTAAATTAGCCAAACTGTTGTAATTGTTAAATGTCCTTTGTTACTTGTAATGTGCTGTCTCTGTCTTGTAGGCGTAATCGTTTCTGACGTGGAAGGTGTTTGTTTGCCCAGTCTGGCAGAACGCGGCTGATCTTGGCATCGCTTTTGGGCCGATTGTTTACCTCGGCTTAGTTTGGAATAGGTTTCTAACGTCCTCATCATGTTGGACCAAGTGCCAACTAATTTCGAAGTCGAGAACTAGACTTTTTTCGTTGTTGCTCGTTTTTCTGATCACGTTTACTCTGTCACACTTGTACTACGCATACTGTATATCAACATCTATATGAGGCGAAATGATAAATTCTGGTGGGATGTGGTGATTTCAGACAAATTGAGCCGTTTGCTTGCTCATTCTGTGCACACAGTCTGTCTCTGAAATGCAATTACACTCAGCCACGAGTAAGTGGAGGAAACCAGTTTATCATGTCAGCGTCCTAACGAGTGTTACTGAGGGAAATCATTATTAACGTTGAGCACAAAGACAGAGTTCGCTTGCAAGAAGAGGAAACAGGCCTTTACGAGACGAACTGAAAGACCATCATCTGCTGTTCTGTCATCCTGCACCACCTCCTCGCAGGTCAGCCGGGAAAACCGCGACTGCATCGTGACGCGTGAGGTAAACTCACACACGAGATCCCCAAATGTCTGAAAGGACCACATTGGTGGTTTTGGGTGTTTTACCCCATTAACTACAAATTGCACTCAAGCTCTTGCTGTCCTCGTCCAGACTATACCATATGTTTTAGATTAATTTTCTTCCTTGGAGGCAGTTTCCATTAATTTCAGCAAACTTCATGAAAATCGAATGGCGGAAAGTTGAAACCTGCGTGAGATAGGTAATCCATCACGCTAAAGGTTTCTTCACCTTTACTGCTTTGTCAAGGTCACGGAGAGAATCAGCGCCACTTAATAAAACAACTCGCTTCTCGAGTCACAAACCGTTTCACTAATTTACATTTTGCTTTCCGCCACCTCCCTGTTCATCCCCATCCCTGTTCTTGGTGTATTTATCCGAAACATGTTTGAATATATCTACGAGTATATTTTTCAAAGTGATGCCTACTTTGAAATTCCAGCTGGGGTCGTCCAACAGCGTCTCGGCAACCTTATCTTACGGTCTTCATGAAACATGCCTCAGTGGTGGGTTTAAGAACATCCAGACATTTAATATCCTGACTCATTACAGAAAAACTAGAGATGAACGTGGTAAAAGTGGAAACCAGGTCATTGCTTTAACGTTATTATGAGGTGATCATGTTTGGCACAGGGTGACACTTCTTCACAGATATCAAATGGATTGCCATGACATTTGATTCAAATTATCTTGTTCTGTTCCAGTGACTCAGAGCTGGCGCTTACAGCCAGCAACTGGTCAAGATGACAATTTGTCCAAAACTTTGGTTTATTTGCCGCAAAACTAATTATTTCATCGGCCTCTGCCGCCCTTATTGTTTAGAGCTAATTAGCAAATCAGCAGAAGAAAAAGTCCATTTGCAACGTTGGCATTTTGGTGGACGATAGAATTTATTTGTATTACTAATTGAAATCTCTATTTATTCAAGTATAGTCCTTCACCATTTGACTACATATCCATCTGGTATTTTATTATAATGTTTTCTAGAAATCAACATGGTTTTAAGATCAGTGAGTGTTGCTCATTGTGTGTTCATTGTATCCACACACAGTATAAGTGGAATGAATCACTGCGTATCAAAGAGAGGAAACCAATCGACTGCATCTTCTGCTAAAAGATGAACATCTCAGCAATCAGACCTTAACTAGCACAGGTCCTCGGTCTCGCTGTGCTAACAATGTAGGGATGGATAGGACCTGCTGCATGAAATATTCAGCTACTGTACACACATTTTTTGCTGGAGCACTCAGCATAATGTAGCCTGGATAAGGAGTGATTGATTGTTCAATGCCTGGGAGAGGGTGCAACAGACAGAGGCAGCAGATCCTGTATCCACAAAGATGGAAATAGGCTTCTGAAGGTCTCAAGGATTTTATGTGGGACATTTCCATGCATGGGGCAGTAAAATCAAAACACAGCACACAGTGTGATGCCACTGTAGCAGGCTTTATAAATTCAATTATCTCTGCAGCGTGAATAAGGGAAATGGAGCAATAGTAGGGAAGCACCATATACCACACTTTTACCAATATAGGTTTCATTGCTAGGAGCAGTTATCCTGAAGAGATGTTCCGAGTCTTTGAATGGCTGCATTCTCTGGCCCAAATAAGAATTACTCCCCATATGTGGCAGCCTTTAAATAACAGACTTAGAACTAAAAAGTCATGTCAGGCAAATTTAAGAATCAATGCTGCGGGTAACGGAAGTAAATGTGGAAATTAGCTCAGTTGCTGCATGAGCGTCTTATGCTGCTGTAAAACAAGGCGCTTTCATCACAGCAGGGTGGACAAAGCTCATCCTCTGCTATCTGGCTACTACGGCCTCACAAAACAACCTCACAACTGGCTTCAAGTTTCAGGTGATCTTCAAATCACCGCTATTGATCAATCGATCCATTAATGTCCGATTACTGTCATTCTCATCAAGTATAAAAATGAATTTGTTCGACGACTAGATGAGACACAGGAGAAATAAAACCCTACCGACTACTGTACCCTTGTCAAAAGTTTCTCAGCTCCTGTGCTGCAAACGCTGATGACTCTCACCATCTGCCACCCTCGCTTGATTGCTCAACAAACAAATGCAGCCAAAGGGGAAACACTCAGTGTGATGGATTCCACTGTGCCTAATGAAATGCAGCTATTGCGCGATGAGAAAGCGTGGCTCTGTATAAAGGTCACTATAAATCAAGTCCCTCAGTGCCAGACTGGCGCATTTCTGATTCTGCAAACTGCTAACCCCAATCAAGTGCATTAATGGTGCTTAAGTATGTATGGACAGCGACAAGGATCCTCAAATCCTCAAGATTTGTGACGCAACACCGTCTGACTGCTGGTGACGACTATTTACAGGCTAAACATTGAATCACTGAATTGTGATGATATAAATATATTTAAGCAAGCCTTAGTTCCAGTCCTACAGCTACTACCCCGCTCAAAGCATCAGCTCAATCACGTCGAACCCCTTATTTCAGACTGATATGCAGCAACAACAGCGTAAAAAGGAGCCGTGAAGGCGATGCTGACTCACGCACTACAAGACAGCGGGTAACAGGTGCACAGATAGCAGATGTCTGGAAAAATCACGGTGCAGGGTGCAGCAGGCATCGCACGGCAATCAATAAAGCAGCATGCATGCGGAGGTGGACAAACAGCGCCTGTGATTTCACTTCTTCTTCACGTGGTCCGAGACGGCCAGGCATGAAAACGAGCGAAGCGAGCTATTGACATAACACCTACAAGTTGGCCCGCAGCCACGAAGTTCGTATTGAAAGGGCATTAACTGCGCAGGGTGGTCCTCCATCAAAACACGCTCATCAGCCTGAAGGCGAACGAGCAGTTGTAGTACACGAACAGCTGCGTGACGCTGAACACCGAGGCATTCTTCAGTGTGTAAACAAGATCACATCTGTTTCCAGTCTGTGCTCTGGGGAAACGTAACAGGCAGCAAATTAGTCCCATCTTCAGAATAGGTGACAGTTGGTACACAGAGCTCATCGCCGGTGTCTGCTGGGATCAGCTTTAAATGTCAACTAAGACATATAGCAACGGGTTTTCATTCTAATCACAGCGTTTATGAATGTTTAATAGATTTCCCTATCGGGCTATAAAACACATCAGTTATGCGAACATCGATCATGTTGTGCATGTAACACAACTGCGATATGCAAATTAATGAATCCCGCAAAGTGGGATTAAATCTCAACAGTGAGGTTTTTGCTTGACTGGATTAGTGCTGGAGGGCGTCTCGTTGGCGTTTGCGTCAACCAGCCACAGTGAACGCAGCAGCGGTGCAGGCAGGAACGAGCGGGTGCCAGGGTTTACGGCCGCTCTACGCCAACCACGCACAGCGGATGTTCAACGTGGCGCAAGACAGTGAGGTCGAGCTCCTCGCCTCGTCATTGGCCAGCGTTGTTTGTTGTTGTCAAACTCCAGGTTGTTGCTATGCACCAGTTTATTATTGCACCGGCACGCCTCCGTCACTCTCTCTCTTCTGTCTGTCACTGGACATCCAACATGCAGCAGCTGATTAGAATGAATCCTGATAACACAGACCAACACGGTGTCGCTGCCTACCTTGCGTTAATGTTACAACGCGTGTTTAACAACAGGCATCATATCATGTGTGACATAACCATGACAACAGGGCCCCTCCAGGTTGGTCTTTTGCAAGCCTCTTCTCTTCACATCTCAGTCTGGGGTTTCTTTGTTTAGCTTTTTTTATTTTGCATTTAAAAATAAAAAGACTTTAGACAAGAACGGAGCAAAAGAGTTGGAAGAAAAGGCACCTGAGTCGTTTTAGAGCAGCCTCGCTCCTGTGCCAGCAGCTCACGCATCTGCTCACAGACCTCCTCACACTGTCCTGCAACTGAACTGATGAGATAATGGCTGATGTATCCCATGGTAACATATTTGCTGTCATTACCCCTTCAGCATCTGAATGCAGGTTTGATTAACTGCAATTTCCTTCGCAAGCATGTCAACGCCTCAGGGATGTTTTGGGTCCCATTTTCAAGTACTGCCTGTTTCACGCACAGACTGAACCCCCAACAGACGACAGCGACGTCCAACCTGTCACGTCTGGTGGTCAGAAAACCACGCTGTGCAGATTTCTCCCGGTTATTGCGAGGGCGTCCCACTGAGACACCACAGTTAATCTCCGTCCCATGAGTGTGGGCTTATTGTGCAGGAAGCAATCATTTGGTGTAATAAACCTGTCACACTGACGCCAAAGTACACTGTGGGCTTTTTGCTGTCATGTACTTTTCATGTTGCTGCCTGCTAAATCTATCTGTATAGGCTGAATGGATTTACAGCCACATGACTGTGAATTTAAGGATGCATCTGAGAACAAGGTATAGTGATATCAACAATTAAAGTCCATAATAAAATGTTTTTTACCACGCAAAAAAAAAACTAAAATAAAAAACCTTGGTTGGGTTCTGTACCAAATATACTGGTATGTACAGAATTTAGTCAGTAAGCTGAACTGACAGATTGTAGATCTCACTGAAGAGGCCGAAATAGACCAGCACACGTGAAGAGTCTGGCAGCAGGCTGCTCCCAGAGATGAAGCCATTACTGAGGTCTTTCTGGCCAAGTCCGCTTTCTCTTCATGCTCATTGGATTCCTGCTAAATTGCTGCTGGATCCTGGTCATGTACTAGGAATTAGGTACGATGTAAAGGTCAATGTTTGATCTGCCAAACACAACCCATTGTTTCATCATTAAGTAATGAGCTTCGGCGGCGCCATCTCCAGCCTTCGTGGCTAAGCTAAGCTAATGTCCTTTCTTTGTGTTGATATCCTAGTTTCAGGTGCTACAGTAGTTATGTTGAGCTTCACTTCAGAGCTAAAATTAATGTATTCCCTCTATATCTAAGAGTAAGCGACTTAATCTTATGAAAACTGACCCAAAAGCTCTCGATAACTTCTTTACTTCTCATTATGCAGGGATAAAGCAGATAAACTTGCTCAAAGTAAAGCCAGAGGAGGGAAAGGCCGACTCCAGTGAAGCAACCGTTTAGAAAAGCCGAGACTTCACACAGCTGTGTCCCACATCTTCTGAAGTGGCCTTGAGGGTTGCAGAGATACAGCTTATTCAGCTATAAATAAAGTGATGATGAAGCCAATGGAAAAAAAATTAGCTTCAAACTAAACTGTCCATGGAGCAAAGTGGTTCTGATCAGAAAACGATGATCTACACATCACACACATCACACATCTAAATGGATGAAGTACTGTTAATGCAGGATGAACTGTAATATTCTCCAAATCATAAATCTTAAAGAGTCATGATACTGTTCCTCAATATCAGAAAGAGTCCCACAGGACATTTATTATTCACTTGCCTCATATATATACACCCCTATAGCTGCTGCATCTCCGGTGCCGGGGTGATATATCCTGCACCTCACAGCTTTAGATGTAGTAAAATATTAATGGCACCTTCCTTGAGCAAAAGGTTACCTCTGCCCTGCGCTGCCTTGTGATGCGAAGCAGACGAAGCCTAAACTCGACCCAACTCATCACGACCGGGCCCATAACACGAAGGCAAAACTTTCCAACTCCAGCGAGTGAGCCACATCATCGCCGACTCCTTCAGCCCGGCTGCGCTCGCGCCGCAGCGAGGAAGGGCACGTGAACTAGTAGCCCGCAAAAGCGCGGAGGTAACGCTGAATTACGCATGTTCCCACATTCTGCGGGCGTGCGTCAAAACGCGCGAGGAAGACGGAAACGCGATACGGGACTGTAAATGCAGAAAGACGTGACTTAATCTGCGTCATTAAATATGTAGGAGTCGAAAGCCTCCTTACCATGACGTTGCCCTGCATCTTAGCAGTCTCGATCAGAGCGTTTTCCTTCATTTTCCTTCCTGTTCCGCCCCGATTCGCCTCCCCAAAGGTTGATTTTGTAGACTTCTGACAGCTCTCCGTCCCCGCCAGTTGCCAGCCGGAACCCTTAGGCAGCGAGCCAGTTCATAAGTGGGTGGGCTTACAACCCAGCGGATTGATTAAGAAGGAGAAGGCAACGTGGGCTCCCTTCGGTGTAGTGTGAAGGCACATCGACACAGCTCTGCTTCCGTGGTTGCACACAAAACAGTAAATCTTGCGGGGAAATGAGCGGCACGGAGGGGAGAGGGGTAAGTTTGAGTGTGTGAACCGCTACGCGTCGTTCTCGCCTGCGTGGATGGTGCGCAGCGCATTTTCATCTTCACTTTATCAACCAGGTGATGGGCAGCGCGTAAAATAACGACCAGGACTGACTGGGGATCTGTGGCGAGACCTGGAAGCTTCTGCTCCTCAGATTTGCAGTCACGCTGCAAAAAAACAAAACAAAAATCTGCAACTTCAAATTGCTTTACTATTCAGTAAAGTCAGAAAAAAAAACAATCTCTGCATCGGTGTCAAATGATTTGTTTTTCTTTGGACTTCTTTACACTGAGAACTAAAGCACGTCAATGGGTCAACAGGGGTCATGAGGTCCTCAGGTCAATATGCTAAACCATGGGGATTTTCATTATCGGCATCAACAGCATGTCACAGAGTCAAAGTAATATCAGCCAGTGCAAACGGAGCTCACTCTCATGCATTTTTAACTATTTTGACACCAAATTATTAATAAAGAATATCTGCAGGTTAACTGAGAGTGAGGATATTTTTAATAGTCCCACTCGCTGAGGTTTCGTACTGTTATTATAATGTATAAAATGCAGCCATTTGGAGAAAACCTCTCTGCACCACCAGCTTTCAAGATGAAGTCTGTCTTAGTTTGTTCTCTCTCAAGCTTTGTGAATCAATATCAGCCTCAAAATGTGTCTCTGGAATTCAGAATCAGTGTTGACTGTACTGAAGAAGAAGCGCACACGGACGATGCAGAGAGACAGCGGAGCGTCCTAAGCTCACAGCAGCAGTTCTCTGTGAGCAGGTTCACCCAGCTGGGAAGTGCAAACAGCATGTCTCACATAAATCTTATTAAAAGTGCCTGGTATTAATTAGTGTGGATAAGGCTGTCAAAACATCCTAATGGGGCCATCGGGCTCTCGACTCCAGCTGGACTGCTGACAGAGGGCGAACGAGACAGTTTGCTGCACTGCTTTTTTACAGCATCGCATTTCCTACCATTTCACTATTCAATGGTGTTCTGTTAAATGTAAGTGTTGTGTTTAATCTGTGTTATTTTTAACAGTTTATTATGAAAATAACATGACACACACACTCCCCTCCACCCCCAGCTGGCCCCGCGCGCCATCCTGAAGTCGCCATATTGTTTATTCCCCTCTTCACTCAACACATCGGGCCACGTTGGCTTCAACACGTACAGGTGTTGCAGCCAGGAACATATGTAGCAACAACACAGGCCGGGCAGACACAGGCAGCAGCTGCCTAATGCTAAGACTCTCTGAGAAAATGACTGGCTGGGGATGGATAAGTGCTACTACGCAGTAACACTCCGCAGAAAAAAAAAAAGGCAGTTGAGTGAGCAGACAGCAGCCGAGCTGCATGGGAGCTCTGCTGGGGAGAGGCAATCTGCTGCAGTGTGGACGGATGCTCCTGGAGAGCCACACACACATGCACCGAGAAATAGCAAACCCGTGTAGGTGCGAACACTGGATCGACTTTAGCTTCTTCTAGATTTTCATATATGGCCTCTGTAAACAACAGCACGGCCATCTAGAAATCCCTGAACAGCCTTATTTGGGCCTTTACACATCATCCATTTAGTTCACCATGTGCTGCTATTGTAAATCAGCTGCATTCTGTGTCTACCTTGGCTCTAAACGCTTCCATTCTCCTCCACAGATAAACAATTCACAAATTGACTGTACTGTTTGTGGGGCTGGGTGCCAAACTGCTACTCTTCTGACGATCTGAGAAGCCTTTTTAAAACAAAAGTGATTAAAACCTTCCCAAACCCAGGATTGATTGGCCCGCATCCCCAGCGGAGTGAGTCCAGAGAGCGAGCTTCAGTCTGGTGACGGCAGCCATCCAGCACAATAAACCCAGGCGAGACTTTCACAGGATAAAATCGATGGTTTCATTATCAACTTAATTACTTGATACCATGATATCCTGTATGCTGCTGTCACTGTGTTGATGACAAATATAGGGGAGGTGCTGGACTGGCTCACTTCAGTAAGTGCGCCATCAGTTTGTTTGCATCTCAAACATCTTTCTGTGGATTTCTGGGAGCACGTCTCTCCATAATCTAGACAGGATGCTTATGCTGACCTTCCCTGCCCTGGACTTTAAAAGGTGGCAGATCATTACCATATTAAATGAACTCATGTGAAGAGAAGAGGAAATAGTGCACGGGCACGTGAAGCGCACATTAATCTTGCAGCATCAGTGCAGGAGGTCTATTAGTGGCATCGCCGCTGATAATGAAGTAACGTGTTGGTTGGTTTGGAAAATGTCAGCGTTCGTTTTTATGTACTGAACTTTGTTTAAAAGTGCTGCAGGTGAGAAGTTGTACTCTTTAAAATTCAGATTTCTGCAGTTCTGCAAGTGCGTTTTGAATTTCATACACTCTAAAATATGACATAAAGTAAATTGTAAGTGGCAGCAGCACCACCGCACAAACAGCTCCTTCTCAGCAGCAGTTGGCAACGCAAGACGGAAAAGTTACAGTAATTATTTTCCAACTTAAGGGGACTTGTGCTTCCCTCCGCCCTGTGACAGAGCCAGTAAGCACATCTGAATATTAATGGAAACAGTTGCCTTGAACAGCAGGCGTTTGTCAGGAACTTGGATCAGATTCATCACTTTAACCTGCTCTGCTCCGCTCAGGGACGGATGATAAGTTCCCACCGCACAGCAGCTGGCTTCAGCTGCACAACTCACGCTAGAGCAGCTCGGAAAGGATGAGAACGCCAGAGCAAAGCCAAAGTACGGGGAAGGAAAATCGATGCCAAAGTTATTACAAACAACTTGACTTTTAATGGATGATGCCTTTTAAAACGTGACAACACTGTCATTTTTTTGTGCCTTATTGATATAACACGGCGGTGACTCAGTCAGGGTCATTAGGAATATTAATGTGCTGTTTCAAAGAGCTCCAGAAGATGTAATTTAACATTTCAACTTTAGAGTTCGACCATTTGATTTCCAGATGCCGGCAAAGCTTGTAGGGTAAAGCTCACCCCTCGCTTTGCATATGTAATAAACACCTTGACTCTTGGCCTGATAGAAGATCAGATCCATCATCAACATTTACATATATGTCCCACTCTGCTGTCAGCACATGGGGAATGATTAGACCTGGTTACTCAGTAATCTTAAGAAGAATTACGGTTGAATGATGGAACCACTTGGATGTTCCCTACAACGAACCTGAGCGGCTCCTGTTTATCCATCACAGAGATAGAGCTCAGAGTTTCACGGCACCTCCATGTTTTTGTCTCTGATTAATTTCACACAGCAGCTCTATACGTTCAGACAGGATGCGATGAATCAAGCTCGAGTTTTTAAGCACTGTAATATAACCCCTAACATCAATGGAAAGTCTCGTCTCCTGTGGTTTTGTCCTACCTCCATCCTTCCCAACTTCCTCTTGGCAGCTTCTACATTTATTGGACAGTGTAATTAGTTGGCTGCCAAACAATATCGTGTACGTGTTGATTGCTGTTGTGTTTCACACGAGGAGAATCTCACATGAAGCTGATGCTGTAACTGTGTCCTCCTGCTGCGCCAGAAGAACATGGGTGAGGTTGGACACTAAGGTCTTACATAAAGTCGCTGTCTGACAGCTTTTAGTGATAATTAATTTGCCTAAACAAAAAATATGCCCTATCCCATAACGTGTATGACGGTTAAGGTTGGTGCCTTCAGACCCTGAAAATCAAAACGCCGCCGTTCATTACCAGTCAAGGCCCGTGGCTGCCGGATGTCTTCTGTGAACGCACAGGAATATGCCTTCGTGCCTGATAACGGGACTCATATCACATCGCTCAAGGTGGTTTCTGGGGCAACAGCACTGCCATCAATCAGCTGGGTGTAATCTCTCCAGGAATCATCAGCGTGCAAATTAGCGTCACACACTGTGTGTATGTACAGCAGAAAAAGACGGAAAATAAAGCCAGTAAAGCTGAACCTACAGTAGCGTGTGTTTGCTGTCTGCAGAGATGTTACGAGATCATCAACCCATCCATCCATCTCCTACCACTTCTTCCCCGTAGGGGGCGCGGGTGGGCTGGAGCCTATCCCAGACTGGCGACCTGTCCAGGGTGAACCCTGCCTCTCGCCCTGCCCCCTCGCGGGTGGGCTAGAGCCTATCCCCACAACTCAGTTTTACAGGTTTCGCTCATCAGCAGGTCAACGGAGAGAGGAAGGAGATGAGGCGATGACACCAGGGCAGCCACAGCACGAGAGAACCAGACACTGGTCGACTTGAAAACAGAAAAGCTCCTCAGAGAACACAGAGAGTCAGTTAATTTAAGTAAATCCAGAAACAGTCAATGGATGGAATTCAACACACACACAGCGAACATGTCAATAAGAGCAAGGCAAGCTGGGAACAACCCATTCCGATCACATGACCAGAAGATCGTCCGTTAAAGAGAAAATGAGAGGGACAATTAAACTCCAGGTTTCCGATGAGAGCCTCACTGGGGCGACTTCAACGGGCTTCTTTGTCTGAGGCCTTGACAGTCTACACACAAGCCACTTCTACATGCGATAGCTTTTGTTTTCTGCATCCCATTAAGTGTGTGTGTGTGTGTGTATTTTAGACTCCACCACTAGCAAATGAAACTAATGTGTAAAGAGGCAATCACAGACTACAAATGCACATAATGACCAACACTGAAAACCGCCACCCATTCATAGCATCGAGATAAGGTTTCCTAAATGAAAAAGTTAAAGTAGCCTCTAACTTCAGTCCCCAGCGTTCTGGTGCCACGCTGCACTCATTAAGACGTATATTAACTTTATCATTAAGAGACGAGTTAATGATGCTAAAACATTCCTCCCTGCGGCATCAGCTCCAGAGACGCATTCAACAGCCTGCACACTTGTGTGCACACGGCGAAGGTCTGCATCTAGGTTGGCCCACAGGACAGGGCTGAGCCGGCTGTTTTTCAAGCTGCACCTGCACATCTGCCCCACTTTCTGTCGCGGTCTACGACTTGCTGCTCATTTTAGACTGCGACATCTCTGGAGGCACGAAACCCATTAAGTGAAAGTAATGCAAACAGGCAGCAAGGTGACGGCCGGCAGTAGTGAAAAGTACGATTCTATTGTTTACACTTTAATGACACCTCAAGATTAGATTTAAGTTGAAGCACTTTTGATGTCCCTGTGGTGATATCGGCTCACTGCACTGTGGTTCTGTGGTCTTTATCCGTGCGGCTTTTCGTACAGTACCAGCGTGTCCATAGATGCATTGGCTACAAAGCTTGGTTCTGTGTTTGCATGCCTCCTGAGGATGATTTACACAGCAACACTGACATTTCTCCAATATTTATAAATGGGGACTGTGTGGAGAGAGTACATGGCTTCCGATTCCTGGGAGTTCAGATTGAGGGGGGCCTGACCTGGAGCATGAACACCTCGGAGCTGATGAAAAAGGCCCAACAGAGACTCTACTTCCTTAGGGCACTGAGAAAGAACTACGTGTCTAGGAAACTCCTGGTGGCCTTCTACCGATGCTCCATAGAGAGCATCCTAACATACTGCATTGGCGTATGGTTCACCAGCTGCACAGTAGCACAGAGGAAAGCGCTCCAGAGGGTGATAAACACGGCCCAGAAGATCGTCGGCTGCTCTCTCCCTACACTGGAAGAACTACACAGTTCCCACTGCATCAAAAAAGCCCAAAACATCATCAAGGACACATCACACCCCGGACACCATCTGTTTGAACTGCTACCGTCAGGACGACGATACAGACAAATCAAATCACGGACGAACAGACTAAAGAACAGTTTTTACCCAACAGCCATAACTGCACTGAACAAACAAAAAATCACAGTTTTAGAAGGGAATGTGCATTAAGTGATTTTATGAAATGGAATGAATGTTGTCAGATTTGATTTAAAATGTTTATTTTTTTATTTTAATTTCATTCTTTATTTATTTATTTATTTTACTTTTCTTTTATGATTAAAAACTGCACTGGCTGCTTGACACTTTTAAAATTTCGTTGTACAACATGTTACAATGACAATAAAACTCCTTGAACTCCTTGAACCCTTGAACCATTGATTTGGAGGCTCCCAGACTGGAGCACAATAAAACCGTTGTTTATGTTCGGGAGGCGAGTGTTCATTGTCAAGAGGAACAGCATCTTGTTTTTAGGGCAATGTAGAGCACCATGGGAGTTAACACGACAAATCATCTCTCCCTAACTGCCAGGGACGCGGGGAACGATGAGGCATGCGTGATCGGCTCAACACCAGCTTTTTGCAATAAGTCAATAAATTCGCCTCCGCCAGTTATATGAAAATGAGCCGTGGCAGGGCCATGCTGTACATTTCAATAAAGGCTGCAGACTGGGAGTGAGGCGGTACAAGGACAGGGCTCGGAAAACAATATGTAAAGTCACAGCCGAGCCAGCGCCAAGCAATCAGGCCAAATAGGGCTAAATGGCTGGCTGAGTTCAAACGATTAGGTGCAGCACAGGCACATTACACTGACTTTTAAAGGAGCTAATGAAAATCCCTGCTCTAAATTGATGCAAAATTTGCTTTTAACATGGTCATATAATATAAAAAAAAACACTAATCAAACACAACACATTTGAATTAAATTAAAATATTTAGCTCATGGCCTCTTGTCTGTATGGGTTCAAGCTTGAACATCTGCATAACAGATCAAATTCCAGGCATGAACCAAGCTCATACGCTTTCTACGCAAGTGAAGTGATTCTAATTAAAGGATGTGACCTGAAGGTTTCTTTGATGCTCAGTGTGTGTGTGTGTGTGTATGTGCAGAGAGACGCGATGGGAACCAGGAGCTAACACAAGGTCTTCAAGAGCTCACTGCTGAACACGGGAAAGGGATGGAAAAGGGTTTGAAAAATGCAGGATGCAGGGCTGTGATGAACAACATCCCTAACAACGGCTCAACACACAGAGCACCGTAGCTTTGTTAAGAGTCCATGCAGCTCTTTAGGACAGCAAAGTACTGAAACTGTTGCACTGGACATAAATCAAATGGCTCCATTTGTCTTACGTTGACTGAAATAACATTAGAGGCTTTTAAAAGTCAGCGCTCGTGCCCTCATATGATTCATAGGCTAAATTTCCTCGGATCGAAGAATAATAAATAACACAGATCCATCTTCAAAAGTCACGGCTGAGTCAAAAAACAGAGGCGACGTTGACTGGCTGGGATTGACACTGGCTACATGTGAAGGTTGAGAGATGTCCTTGATCAACTTTATAGACGTGCGCACTGTGAATGGAGGAGAATCTGTCTGCACAGCATGTGACGACGTCAGCCCACACGCTTCTCTGGAAGCCTCCGCGTTTAATAAGCTGCTGCGGTAGTTATGGATCCCACTTGGATGACGGGTGGAAGTGCACAGATTCACCTGCGATCCTGATGGTTAAAGGGGAAAATCCTCCCACGCGCCCCATGTACACTGTTCCGTTTCAATTACACTAAAGGTGGAAAACAGCAACATCAACACAAGCTCCAGGTCCTGTCAGGGGAAAATAACTCTCTGCACCGTGACTACACCTCATCAGCGCCACACGTTAAACTCGATATTCTGCCATATATGCAGAGTTAAATCCTAATTCAGGCCTTACATTGCTTTGTCCAAAACCCATTTTATATTGATTTGACAAAGTTTTGACCCAGGGGTGAAAATACAGTAACAACACTAACTATTTAAAAGCTGTTGTCGAGCAGAAAGACGCCGACAAATGGTCCGACATTAAATTACTAGTTTATTATCACCGTCTTTACACTTACTCTGCCATAAACCTGCACTGACACTACAACAGCCATTCGAAGTAACTGATTGTGCGAGTGTGACAAGCGCTGAAACAGTTTACAACATGCGAAACACACAATGCTTAACATACACACTTCTGGAAAATGCTTCAGTGTCACTTCACTTTCACTTCTACCAAGTCATTGTGTGTTTTCTTCTGCAGGCCAACTTTTCAGCGTTCTTTCTTTAACGTCTTACCACTAAATGAAAAATACTGTATAATCAGTCATTTTGGCAGCGCATTGTGAGTGTATAAATATTAATGTGGCAAAAGTTTTATTTTTTTTATACGTCATTTTCTAAGACTAAACTTGTGAAAAAAAAAAAGCAGCCTGGAGAAGACGTCGTACACACCCATGGGGGCTTCTGGGTATTTGTATACACATCTTTGGTTATCAGACCAAGGCCAGTTTGCCCTGAGCGTTGCTGAAGCCTTAAAATATATGCAGAGATAAACGGTGGGAGTGTGGAGGCCGCATATTTAGCACACATGTTACAAATCCACGATTAACCAGACCCGCTTGTTGCTCCAACGTCCGGGAGCGGATAAAATTAGACTTTAGACTAACTGAGGTCCTGCTGCCTTGCATGATGAGGTGGAAAGTCCCACTGCGTCTCCATCAGACTGTTGCTTTACGAAGCAACTGCAGCCTACAAACGATTATTGTAATGGTTTCATCATTTCCGATGCCTCATTATGTACCGACTCGCTGCAAAGTAGATCATGAACTCTTTGATCCAGCAGAGGGCAAACTTAAAGCTGACCCACAGCCTCAGCTCCTCCACGTCAGCACATCGCAATACTTCACTGGTCTTTGTAAAAAAACTCATTTGCATTACATGACAATCAAAGTGGTGCAAGAAGTGATAGAATCCATTGTGACAGGCTCTGACAGCAGCAGATATTTGAATGCAGCAAGCGGAGTCTGGTGTGATGGGCACTGAGGCCTCGGGGGGGGTTCAGAGATATGCTTGTGATTTTAGATATGGCTTAAATGTCTATCTCCCAACCAGCGGCGGCTGTTTACTGTTGCGGTGCCACTCGTCTCATTGGGCCTTGTTGACTGCTTGTGATACACCACCAGATGGGCTGTCGTGACCCGAGCATTTCGCCGAGCCGACCGCTCACTCAAAGGGCCTGGGAGGTCTCAGCGACTTATGCAGTTACGCTACCCGCAGCGTCAATCATTCCTGGGAAAACACAAACCCAACACCCAGGTTCTGCCGCCAAGTAATACGAACACAACACTTGGCTTCAAAACGTGCGTATACATAAGCATCATGCTATGATTGCACGTTCTCCCCCCAGGCTAACATACAGTAATAAAGCCCCTGTATCCTCAAGGTGAGCTCGCGGAGGGGAGCGCGGCTGCAGCACCTGATGATTAAGTGCGCACAACAGTGAGTTATTACTTACAGAGTGTTGTAAAAACGTACAGCAGGATTAGCTGTAAAGAAATCATTAAAACATCAAGATTAACTACTTCACCTGTTGTTGAAGTTAAACGTGAGAAAATCTATTCTGCGCACACGCGTGTTGCATTATTCATTTCACAGCACAGCTCTCAGATCTGCCTCTAAATGCAGTTTCATTGTGTACACAAACAAGTTCCAGCACAAACACAGAGAGTTTTTTTTTTGTTTTTTTCCCCAGAGTCAAGACAGCGTTGATCACGTCGCTAGCAGACGGCAGCTTTTATGTTTTGGAGATCAGCATGAAAGAGCGGCTTCAAAAGCCTCTGGAAGTGCGAGGCTCCGCTGTGTATTGTGGTGTGAATGACTTCAGCTTGACCGATGCCGGGGCCGAACCTCCCCGTGTCGTCAAGATGAGAAAAAGATACCGGTGCCAATGAGCAGGAGGCAGACTTGACTACAGAAATTCAAAGTGCAAACATGATTGAGAAAGGCTTTCTCCTGCCATTTTACTAAAGGTGCAAAGAAAATCGATGATCATTTCCATAGACTCTAGTGAGGGAGTTGGAGCGATAGCCGTGCATTGCAATGGGCCCGCAGTGTAATGAGAGCACGGATCAATACTTGGCACATTTGTGCTGGTGTTTGCCGGCTGTTGGCCAACAAAGCCACAGTAATTAAGAAGTCCCTCCCTTTATCCAAATACATTACAGCGTAGCTTGTAGACTCCTTAAGTTACCCGTTTAGTACAGATACTCTCCAAGTCACTGGGTGCCTGCTTATTGGTTTTCAGAAGCAGAGTAAGCGTAGAACCTGCAGTACTGTGAGATTTAAAGGTATTAATAAGACGGATAAACTATTACGAATCACTTTAATTGGCCAGTGCAGACTGGAGCTTCAGTGGTTAACAGCAGGGGATCACAGTCGTCATCGTTTTTGCCTGTATTCCATGCAAATCAAACGTTCTTATTCGCATTATGAAGGCGGAATCAGAGGGACTGAGGTTTCTCCGGGCTTTGCAGATGCAGAGATTAGCACAGTTGCAAATTGCTCTGAAACTAGTGAGGGGAGCTAATTGGGATTTAACGTGCGCACACAGAACTACGGGGCTGTCGAGGGCCAAGATAATCAAACTGGCCTGCTGTGACTGAGATAGAGACAAAAGAGAGTAGCAGCGTGAAAAAAAAAATTGATCTGAAAGCAGTGAGAATCTTGTCCCTGCTGAACTCTAACACTTATTAAATGCTCCAGTTTTTATTGAACATACGATGCAACTACTGCATCATTCGAAGACTATAATACACAGTGAAGCAGTCAAAGAAAGGAATGAGGAATAACCAAAAATCAATCAAGTCGTCAAAGTAGATCTGGAAAGATACGAGCTTTTACTGTGCTAATATTTCTTCAGTGCAAATGAGTTTATTTTGAAAAAAAAACAACAAAAAACAATGCACTTCTCAGAACTACTGCACATGTACTGCAGTGCCACACTGCCCTCTAGTGTTCTTTTGCCTTTAAGACATTATTTTGGTCATAGCACAACTGTACATAAGTGTTTCATCAGATCTTTCATATGATGCTCTGGACAGAGTCAACCACACTCATCCCATCACCTGAGACAATTGCACCGTTTATCCTGATCATTAGTAGTTTTCATATCCTTCTGCCCCCAATAATCTGACCCTGGAAACCATTATGAAAAAAGGCATCAAAGAAAAACCCTGGCATCCAGTGTGGGCTCCTGAAAACGTTGTGTTTACGCCAACAACAGCGATAAAACACAGAGAAATGAGGCCCGCCCTCCTAAAACCCGCCTCCAGTCCTACATTCCCCAGAGGGCCTTTGGACAACTTCCACAAAAGGGAACGATGAAGTTTCCCAGCTACTGGCTGTCAACATGACTGAAAATAGATCCTCCACCAAGGGAAGGCTCAAAAGATAAATTCTCTGCAGTAGCAAAGCTTTAAAATGGCCACAAATCCAAAACTTATACTGTTTGAAATCTCAGACGATCCTGCCGGCGGCGGACTAAAAGTGGCCACGGGACAGATAATGAAACGGACACCGCTGTCTGGAGACAAAAGCATCTGGAGAGCGGTTCAGTCTGAATCTATTTTCTCTCTCAAAGTTGACGTGAGAGGAGAGATCTAACATCCCAGGATTAGAACAAGCAGCGAGTGAAGGCACAGAGCAAATATTAAGCCACAAGCAACGACATCAACGCAAGATTTGTAGCAAAGGACGGTAACGCAAAATCAGAGGAGCTAACTAGACCTAACAACAGAGCCTGAACATGCAGAGAAGAATGCTCAATTAAACCATGATGAGACACCGTCACTTTTAATTAAACTGAGGATGTAAATCAACACAACGCAACAGTCCCTGTTCATTCACATCCAGACGAATCAGAGCTCATTTAACACGTCAGTCCAGACAAGTGTGAGGGAACAAGCGTCTCATTAATCAATGCACACAAACTCAAAATATTTGTAGACAGAGAAAGTATCACAAACCGTGTGTGTGTGTGTGTGTGTGTGTGTGTGTGTGTGTGTGTCTGCTGAGGATATTCCGTGTGTCATAGCTGCTGGAGATAAATAAGCTTTCACACCTCCTCTCCACTGATGGTGCATATTGACAGAGCCAGATGTGCTGGGAGTGAGAGCAGCCCACACACACACACACACAGTTTGTTTCTCCCCTCATGCTTTCACTGGAAGGACTCCTTCCACATTCTGCAGCTCTCTTTCTCCCCCAACCTTCCTTTCATCTCCTCCCCCACCTCCTCTCCCGTTTGACAACAGTACATACGCACCACATCAGCAACAAGCTCGTAATGTGGGTCACAGGCTTGGTAAACCATTGGCACTGAAGTACTGTGTCGTCATCGTAGGTGCGAGGGCACAGCTGACAATTATCAAGCTCATCATCATTCATGTCAGAGGAATTGGACAAAAATAGCAAATGAGCATCAATCCACCTGTTCCCTGCCTTGTTTTGTATCCCTGCTAACACCAATATGCCAATGTAAGGTGTGTGCACTGTACAATTTGGCTTTTCTTGCCCCAGAGCGTCCATTGATATTGTAAGTTAACCACCAACATCGCACCACGGGCTGCACTGATATTCCAGCCAATAAAAAAGTACATGGACCTCATATCCAACCTCCTCCAAAGCGCACAGGCGCGCAAGGAGCCAACCTACAGTAGAGAGAACGGTTTCTCCAACGCGTGTCAACTTCAGGTTGAGAGACGCTGCCTTACCTTCCCTCCCTTTGAGCATCTGCGATACGCATTCGTGGCTCCCGCGGTTTGATTCATGGCGAAAACTGTTACGACAAAAGGAAATAAAATAAGGGACAAGCGCAAAAGTTGGAGTCGCGTTTGAAGCACGCGAGCAGCCAAAGCTAACGAGTGTTTGGTTACCTGCTGCGCCGGATCAGCCTCGCTGTCGGTTCTTCGTTTGCGGGTGACAGGAAGCTTGTTTGGCTTTTAAAGGTGCATTTAAGTGTCTAAATTCGCTCCCAGATGAAGCCTGGTGAATTACTGGGGTTTGGGCTGTTGCTTTTTTCAGACAAAGTGCTGCTGCAGTCACGAAGTCCAGTGTAAATCCGCCGAGAAGTTTTCCACTCAAAGTCATACAACTGACTCTAAAACCACGCCACTGTGTTCTGTATTAACCGACTTCCACTCGCGCTCCCAGGGTGATTTTGAAGATGACACCAACCTGAGCGCGGCGTGTGTTTGCGTGTGTGCGAGAGCGCAGCATTTGCGCAAGCGCGTCCCACCTGACAGCTCGACTGCGCGGAGTTGAAGGAGCTCGCCCACTCCGGGAAACAGCAGCAGAGACTGGGACGCGAAGCAAACGCTAGACTTTGCTGCACGTCCGCGATTTTACCCTGATGTTTCTGTAATTAAGTTGTCCCAGTTCTTTCTCAAAGCGTCCTCGTGCACATCTGAGTGACCTTTTCAAATCCAAATCAAAGGACTGACACCCACTATTAAAAAGTGACAAATTATTTATGACAATTTTAATCATCTCAACATGAGGGAGTGGATTGTAATTTCATAGATGAATGTCGGGACGGGAGGCTTTCGGTGAAGTGTGACGACTTGGTCCTCAGGTGTGACAACGTTGCTGTCACTCACTCTCAGAACGACCCGCGCGGTGCAGAGGAATTAATTAGATCCTGGCTCAGCGAAATGTGCCATATGCAGATCAGAGTCAACTTAAAGGAAAACAAAACACCACAACCACTCACTGCAGGTGGAGCGTTGGCTCAGCACACACTCACACTTTCTTTGGGGATGAGGTGACAGCAGCAGGTGAAAACAAGCAGGACAGTGAAACACGGAAATGTGACAAACAACTGGAGGAAGATGTCTGTAACCTTATTAATGGGTAGATATTTATATAGAGAGAAGTGGGAGGGGCTGAGGGCAACAGAAAAGATATTTCCATATTCACTGAACATGGCATCAGTTACACCAACAATCACGTCTAACAGTATCCCTCAAATGAGGATTTATGGTGCCAATCACAAAGGCAACACGTATGAATACCCTGTAAGAAAAGACCCGTATGTGACACATGACAACTAGAACAGCTGAGAAACAAAACGTCTTGTCTCAGGTTTCGGTTAATTTCTTAGGGAATGTGTGAAATATCACTTATTGCAGCTCTAAAGTTGTGTTAGGACAACGTGACAACCGGACATGCAGGTGTGTTGAGGTGCTTGTTTCTTCCTGGCTGCTAATAGACAGAGCCGACTGCGCGTCAGAGCCCTGTTCCTCTCGTTACTGGACATCTCTCCCCTCTGTTGACAGGAGCTGTGAGCTGGCCATCCGTCAGCGTGCAGACACTGACCCGCGCTGACAGGTAAGGACATCTCAGACTTGGACTCAGCTTTATGCAGTCAGGCTGTCACTTCCAGGGTTAACTGTGAACTACAGAGGGATCCGTAGCTTTTCGTTAAGTCAATTCACCAGCAACTTTCCACCACAGGGCTCAGACAGAGAAACTCCAAGTTGAGCCTTAACTATCGTAAATGACGTGAAACGTGTGGATTTAAAGCTTTATCGAGTTTCTCCACGTTCTGCGGACCTTCTGCTTGCTATTGCTATTCTTTGCAGTGAACAGAGCTTCCATTTCAGCCTCACTGATTCTGAGCTCCCTGTATGATGTTTTCATCATCCAGGTGTTTTGTTGGGCCAGTGCATTTAATTAAAGGCCGATCAGTTGCAACAACAGGAAATGCTTTTCACATAAATAGCTCTGAGAAGTTTATTCCTTTCTTATTTAAACAGATCAGTCAAAAGTTCTTTCACCCAACCACCCAACAGCCTCATTTTCACTGGAAGGCACAGCTTCACTGTCAGATCCAGGCAACATAGACTGGAATCTCCAAAGCAAAGCTACAGATCCAAGTAGATTAAGCAAATTAGCCTGTTTCAAAAGCACAATATGGGTCACAAGCCTATCAGCGATGTGACTAGTGAGAGATGTTCAGAGCTGGAGGCTCCGCTCTGATACGTTTTGATTCAAAGACGCCAGAAGCCAAAGAGTCACGAAGGAAGTCAAGCCAAGCCAACACAGCAGTGGACTTTAAAAGGAAACAACTGTGAACAGAGTGAGCGTTTACTCTTCTCAGGAACTCTCCTTTGACTCTGCAGGTCTCTCACGCACACGTTTGTTTTTTTGAAAGTCATGAATAACCATTTATATTCTGAAACTACTGTACAGTAGAAAAAACTTCCTGTAGCCACAAGAGAAGCTGCCGTACTTTCACAACCTCCGACGGCCGCGCGGAGCTTTGAATTAAGTTGAGCTCAAAAGCAGATGCCTGAGCACTGACAAGGGAAAACGAGCTGCACTATAGGAATAAACACCACATTTCAACATCAGTCGAGCGCTACCTCTGGAGTAGCTGCAGTTCAAGGAGATGATGCAAACACCCAGGTGTGTTCAGACGCAACAACATGCACCGTGTAACACAAAAAGGCTTTTGAACGATAACTTTCACAAAACTTTTACACATCAGGAAGTAAAATTAAGTTTAAGGCTGCAATAAAAACAGGTGGGTGGATTCATCTTTCCCCAAAGCCTCCACTGTACATCCACACAGCAGAGATGATCTTGATTTGCTCACCTTTTGCTGTGCTGGTCCTCAGACATCTACAGTACGTGTATATATTGGGAATGTAAATGTGAGGGCGCCGCTTTCTGTGTTGCTGTAACCAGATAATAGATTTATGCATATTAATGTTCTGTGGGGATAATCTCATTTGAAAGGCTGCTCCTCTTTCCCTGATAGCATCCTGATGTTATTAAAGACACTTTTTCTCCAAACTTTGTGCAATAACAGCTGTGCAGATGCTCCAGAGGGGGACAGGAAACAAGTATGAATGTTTAACTGGTGGAGATGTGATGAGCTGGCATTTCACACGTTGGTAATTTGGGATATATGGGCCAGGTTTGTCATGCGGTAACTTGTTATTTTGGCATAATTTTTGCATCAGCTCAATGACGACTCAGATGCACACACACACACACACAGGAACACATGAAATCTTTCAATATCTCCAAAATAGATATGTGTTTGTTGTTCAGTGTGCTAAAACTGAACCCAACCCAGACGGTGGCTTACAAATTCAAAAAACCCTGTTGGCCCAATTAAAAAAAAAACATCTAGCTATGTTCATCAGTGTCTCCCAGAACAGCAGTGTCTGTTATTTGCAGGAGCCCTGTGAGTGTTAGCACAAGGTAAGTAGGTAAAGCATGCAACCTGGAAAAACACCAGTTAAATAGCTTTCAGCTCCAGCAGGTAGGAAACTGTCAGATATAAAGTGTTTTTTGAATAAATCATTAGAAGAAAATGTCGTCTGATTGTGACTGTGTAATGAGTGCACGGGAGGAAAAGGTCAGCCCACACATTTAGGGATTAGAGCAGCTGCTGAGTGAATCCCAGTCTGCGTCTGCTGCCTGCTGTCCTGTCTCAACCAGTCTATGCACAGCAACTTTACATCCTACCCTCGTGTGTGTGACTGTGGTTTAGCTGTAATGTCTCCAGTGTCAACGTTCTTTCTTTACCTTTGACAGACTGGGGGTGTAAAGGTGGCTTGTTATTATTATTACAGACCATGGCTGCAGATAATAATAAAGATTTTCACAAGCAACGATCCCGGATCATCTTTGTAGCTAATTTGTGTGGAAATAAAAAGTAATGACATGAAATTTTACCCTGCAATTTTGTGCAAGTAAACCACCAGTGCGTCATAAATGTGTAAGCAAACACGGTTATGAGCAGAGCTGCAGAACACTTACAGTGTGTAACTGATATGCATGCAACTCATAAACAACGACAGAACTAATTAAAAGTGTAATAACTGGAACTAATATACATTTATGGAGGAAATTCAAGTTCATCCTCGTGCCAGTCGGGGGAATCATTCTTTGTGAAGTACATTTGTATGACAGATGGCATCCCAGGACTTGCAATAATGTTAAACTGAGAAATCCTCCGTTATTGCTGGGTGAATTTCCATAGTTGCAGAAAACGTAATCTGCGTCAGTATCAAGTAAAAAATGCGGATTAGAGGCTGCGTCTGTGGAAGCCTGAGGCTCCTGTAACATACCGTATGGAAATGAGCTGTGGAATCTTATTTAAATGGTGGCACTGGTATCAAGAGGAGACGACCCCGTTGTTCCTGGTGGAAGAACCATTTGGCAGGATAGTTCCAGCCGAACTCCACTCACGAGCTCATACAACTTGTTGTTATTGTACATGTGATGGTTATTTGTAAGGAACAAAGAATAACTGCATTTACAGTACATTACTGGGAACCTAAACGAGTGTTATCCAGCAACGTGCTAGCATGTGAAGATGAGTATATTAAGTGAAATGCATTTCAACCCGTGGCCATTATCTTTCCACTTTCACATCCAGGTGCCACATTCACCAGCTCCCACCCCCAAATATGCTGAGAGTCGTAATTTGCGTTTCCGCTCCACAACACACAGATATCAGCGTCATCAATCTGGCCGGCTCCAGCAGCAGGCTGGCTATTACTTCAGATCACTCAGCCCTTTCAGCTCCATTGATGTGACATTTTGTGGATTGTCAAAACACATAGGCACATTATTGGTGATAACCACCTTCAAGCTTGGCTGCTTGACAGTGGCTATCATGACATTAGAACAGATGTGTTGGAATCTTTCTCTGACTCTGAAGGATGTAGTAGATTTTAACAGCCACGAAAAGCTATATTTCTTAATTATTATCTCTCAAACCAAAGACGTTAATTTGAGAGGTACAATTTCTTGATACCTGTCAAATAACTGGACCATACGTTAAATATATACGTTTTTGTAAGAAATAAAGGGATGTTAATGTGAGGCATTGAATGAACATTGGGAAAAGCGAGTACAAAAGAAAGGAACCACTGGTTTACTGAGCAACAAGTAGAAAACATGAGCAGACGAGCAGCACAATGATTGACTTCCTGCACTGGCTAATTCGCATGCATGTTATCTGATGAGCCCAAAAAAATAAGAGCCCGACACTTCCAGCAAATCACAGGTTTGATGCAGTTATTGCAAGTCTGAATTTTATTCCAAATGTCTTGTACAAAGAAGCATGAATGAATCGCTCTGTAAGGCTGTAAATCCCTCCAACGTGCTCTGACGTGCAGACTGAACAATAAGGCTCCTATGTTCTCAATATGTGCCACGCTGTACAGCAGCATAAACTAAGAGCATTTGACAGAGCTAATACAATTCCTGGAAGGGAACTGTGAGCATAATTTAAAATTCAATACGTTTAAAATTCATTATCACTTCAGCCGGGGTTGGGTGGACGTGCTACAGAATCCACTTTGCAGCCTATTAGGTTTTAAACACAAAGTTTGATGGTAGAACATTTACAGCAACGTCTTCTCTTGAATAACCTCTGTTCTAATAATATAATTTAAATTTCTCAATCTCAGTTTATATAATTCATAGTTGTAATCTGTTCATGCTCTGTTCATTCATGCTCCATGAATTTATTAGGATTCTTTTTGGGGTCACAACCACACAGTTCTCACATTGTCTCAACGTCAGGATCCGGTTTAGTTACAGTATCAGGACAAAGATAGTAAGAAGAAAGTGGCAGAAAAAACAAGCCATCAGTTAATTGGAATAAGTTGACATGTAACTAGGTGTGTGATGTGTAAGAAGCTATTTCTATAGTCAGTCTGTGGTGGGAATATTTCTCCTTAGACCTTTCTTCAGCAGCTGCTTGATGATTTAACAAGGCTGGAGTCAAAGTGCAAACAAAGCCTTTGTGTCTGCTAGCAAAGCATATGTTTCCCAGAAAAAAATAAATCTGCAATGCTAATCATCTGCTCTGTGGAGGAACCCGTGGTGCAAGTGTGACATTTCTATCGTGCATTTTTCATTTAGTCACAAAATGTGTCAAAACTCAGCAAAACAAAGATGTCACCGCGTTGGCTCGGCGCCGGCAGAAGCAGCGGAGGCACTGATAATGTAGGTTTCTGCAGCTCTCCATGCACTTGCTTTGCACTTTAACTAAGACACTGACTCCAGCTGAGCTGTCAGACCTCCTCCTTCTCTACTCCATCAGAGGCTTTGCCAGCTGGCAGCCTGGAAAGAAATAAAGAAAAAGACAAAGCCAGCATTAATGACTCATTAATGGCTTTGCAAACTCAGTTGTTGTCCCATATGTTAAAGGAGACAATGCTTCAACATCACGGGACAACAATGACTCACAGCTGATCTCTGTTTTGATCCAGCATTTCAACCCATCATTGCTGTCTTTGTCATCAATGCCACACAATTAGAGCTCCTACTGTGTGTGTTGTCGACATCTTCTCTAAATGTGGTAGTATTATTTTGCATATTCCAAATATTTTTAATGTAGCTGCCATGAGCACAGACAACCTTCAAGAGGAGGTTTCATCATCCCGCATGTGGCTCATCAAGCTGGGCATCGGTCACCGAAGATCTGTAGAGGACACAACAAAGGGATCGCTAGCAGGTTGGCAGACTTCAACATTCACCAGAGGTATGAAATCAAGCTCTAACCCAACCAGTGCGATGCAGCACTCGGCTTTATTTCCAATCATTTTGTGTTTACCTTTGGAAAGTGCTTCAGCAGAACAAGTAGGATCAAGACTTGCCTGTATTTAAATGTAACTTAAAGCCACAGATTAATGAGGAATCTGCAGCTGCATGTCACATCTCCAGCTTTTAACCTCCGGCAAATGACAACACGCTACAACTGTGCCATGAGCTACTGTGGCAGTGGTAAAAGCTTTTTCCTGCAGTTTGCATTAGCAAGCATGTGACAGAAGGGCTTTGATGGCAAATGCAAGAGTTGAGAGGAGATAAAAGTGGGTCTGACTTCCTCCACTATGCTGGAAGGACGAAAAAAAATGTTTCACTTCAGAGATACGGTATCTCAGAAAATGAGCCTAAATTACTTTTTTGTGATAAAAATGACACAAGAAAAAAAAAAAGTGCTTTTTTTTAAACAATGCATTCTGACAAGATTTGTTCTATATTGAACTACTGAACTATATTGAAGAAGGTTGTAAAGAGTCATTCAGTCTATTCTAATTTCTCTTTTTTGCAGGACGAGCTTTGCGGCATCTGATGGCACACAGTGCTGCAATCAAAACAGCCTTTCATCAGTAAGTGCAGTGGCGTCTTTTCTTGATAAGGAGCGTTCTTCTTGCCTCCTCTGTCCCCCCCAACCCTCCAATCATGGTGTTTTAATAGCTCAGCAGTTTTCATGTATGATGCTGATGAGAACTGCCGTCACGGTGTCATCTGCACTATAGCAGTGACGGATGGCCTTTGGAAAGCGCTCTACTAAACGAGGGGTTAAATTAAACCGCATTGCCAGCAAGATGAATAGCCACAAGCTGCCGCAGAGTCTTTACCACGGTGACCATTTTATTGGCAAATTATAATAATGAGCCTGAGTTTGCATCTTTGGGCTAATTTGAACACAGCGCAGAAGAGATGGCCCAGAAAAAATGCACAGGAAAACTGAAAATGAAATGTCACAGACTGGCAGTCGGACACATTCGTCTCTCTGATGCTCAGAAGACGTTGCTCTAAAAGACTCAGACGCAGAAGTGATTTCAAGAGCATGAGAATACTTTTCTTCAGCTGGTGTCTGTGCAGCGAAGTTAAACTGCGCCGAGAGATACCATCAATCCCACGGTGTGTTCTCTCCGCAGATTACGCCTCAGAGTGTGGAAGATGCTTTGTTGTTTTCACATCCGCCCACTTGGGATATTCTCATTACTCACTTACGTATGTGAAATAATGAACAGCATTTTGCTGCACTGGCAAATCTAATAAGGCTGAAACACTCCTAAACTCTGTTACAACACGGCGTCCCCGTCTGGATCGAGCTTTTTCCTCTGAACATGCCCAACAAAAATACAGACAGGATGCGTAACAAGTGTGTAGTATGTCGGGTGTATATTATGCAGCGCATTTCAGCGGCACCTCAACGTGCTCATGCATTTTAATCAGGTTTGTCTTGTCACGTAGGGTGAACTTAAGAGTGTCATTGTTTTCCGTGTCGGCCTATTAAAGAAGCAGACGAAGGACTGAACTATAAATGTGCTGTGAGTAAATACAAGTGAGCGACTCTACAGGTCAGAAGGTACATGTGCTGCTTTAAGATAAGGGACGTTATTTATGGACATTATAATTTAAAGCAGTTGGATTTAATCCAGGCCTGTTGTGTGACTGATCCTCCTTCATGTTTTCAGCAGCTCCGGATCAGATTCATCCTGGTCCGGCTGCATTTGTTCTCCCGCTGACATGCAGTACCAGCGCACGGTTCCTCAGAGCAACTGTACCCAGCTCAATCAGTGTGAAAACACCCTGTCACAGTCACTTTGAAAGGATTAGCGTACAGCTGTGGGCAGGAGGGGAAACTGTTTTACATAATGTGTTCGAGCCGTTTCTCAGTTGACTTGTCGAAGCTTAAATGAAATGTTTACACAAATACCTCACACACCTCCCCGTGGACACGCGATCAAAGATGATACCTTGTTTCCGTGGGTGGCGGCGGCGGCACACAGACACAGAGAATCTGCCAGAATAATGTGTACAATATATTGAGTTTCCAGTGGCTTGATAACTACTGATAACCGCTGTCACAGCTGCCAGCTTTGGAACAAAATGATAAAACTGTGTCCTACTTTCACTTTTTCTAAACCTACTTATAAAAAGTGCTGCTTGGTAATACCATGGCCTTCCTCAGCCGTTCTTATCCTCCCCTCCCTCGCCACGCAGCCCTGTGTTTCTCCCAAACAAAATTATTTTCCCTTTGTGTCCTTGTAATATATTCATAGCACAGGAAAACAGGCAGAGGATCGAGATCAAGCAGCCCAGAGAATATCAAATGGAATACATTCATGGGGCTGCGCGGGCTCTCTCCGTGGCAGACGGAAAATAAAATAAAAGAAAAAAGATAAAGCATATTTTATATATACTATACACAATAATAACACTACTACTCTGATGCTTTAGCTGCTGAGTTCAAAAACAAAACAATCAGCATCCTTAAGCACCTGCCATCACCTGCTGTGTTGACTGAAATAAAAGTCATCACATGCCCCCTGAGCAAAGTCTGAGCAAAACCACTGGCTCATTGCTTCATACGTTACAACAAAAGGATCTGGAGGAATTTAAGCAACAATAATAACTTTATTATAATAATTTTATTTGTTTGTTTGATTTAGAAAGGAATTCATTCTGCTGTTCATTGCAAAGGCTGTGGTTTGTTGTGTTTCAGCTGCTTTAAACCCTGAGTTCATGCAGCAACAAACAAAAAAACTAACTAAACCGTCTTAGTTATGGTTAGAGGAGGGATTAGGGTCATGGTGGAAAGAAAACTAATTTGACTTTTGGGTGAAAACAGCACCACCAACAAAACTGTATGTACAGACCAGGAGGTTCTGTGACAGCTCTGCCACAACTGTCCCCACTCTGCCGTGTCTCACGTTGGGAGACCTGACACGACCTGCCTTCGCTCCCTCGCTCTCCTCGTTTCATTCGCGTATTCATCTGTCATTAGCGAGTCTTTTTGTAGCGAGCCGCCTCCACCTCGCTCTAAGTGACTTGTGCTCATGTGACTCAAGCGGTTTTCTTTTTTATTATTATTAAACTGGCACAAAAGAAGCTGCACTACACGCGTCCCCTGATTAGCTACGGCGGTGACGGTCTAAATATAGAAGCCCCAGCTGCAGCAGGATAGTTGGGTTCCCACAGAAGAGCAGGAGAACATTGACTGGCTTTGAACTTTATGCCGATTAATTCTTTTCAAGTCCCTTTTTAAGTTCACGTGGGTCTTTGATATCGCGTCGCTCTGACTCACATCAGCAGTGGAAGGTGAGAACGTCAGACAGATCCCGGTTGTTTACTCTGGGCCGCTGGGGCGTCGGACGCTTTGTTGCCCCAGTATCTGCACAAACGCAACAAAAAGTGGACATTGAAACGCAGCACTGATCTTTTCAAATGCCGCTTCTCAGGTTTAATGTAGGAACTTGTTTACTGTTTTAATGCTTAATGTCATTTAGAGCTATGCTTGGCACAAATGGCAAAAAAATCCCACCTAATCGCATTTCATAAATGTCAGGGAAATTTTGGATACAAGGCCCCTGTGAGCGAAGGACTGCGGAGAAATGGCTCAGTGGGGACGCAGCAAAAAGGTTACATGTTTTACAGGGATTGTTGCGTCTCCCAATTTGACATTTTCTTCTGATGATGATGACTTTAATGTGAGTGATGCGATAATGTCAAGGATCTGCTGCTCTTGTGGACGTCGGAGGAGAGGCTTTCAAGGCTCCAAAGACGTCTGCGTACACCAGAGACACACAAACACAAACTGAGACATGCAGCTGGCAGAGGTAAATCTCTCTGTAGCAGTTGATTCACAGCGCCAAGATTGTGCGATGGCCCCTTTCTTTATTTCTTTTCCCCTGAGAGCGCTCACCTTTTCTGTTACTCACTTGGTTGCTTCTTGGTTTATGAAAGAAAGCTTTTGCCTAAATCCCCAAAGGAAAACCCAGACAAAAATCTATCTGTATGCGATGCTTTGTTCTTTACACCATACACAGAGAATACGCCCAGTTTGTCCCAGGGCGTGTTTCTTTCTGCTGGAGCCTAATCTGCTGCACAAAGGGATGAACAGTACGCATTGACTTTAACTGCTGAGGATCTGTCTGTGTCTCGACTTCATTACGTGTACAGTATTTCCCAGAACGCCAACCTGTAAACAAACAGGAGGCGGCTTCATGGGTTTAGGAGCTTTCCAAAGTCAAAAATGTAAGATGCAAAGCACGTCCACCCAAACTGTTAAGAGTTAAATGGAGCCGTCGCTAATGCGGATGCAAAAGCAGCCCCCGAGTCACTGTGCGGTACTTCAGTTCAAGCACACTTCATTCTCAAATGAAAAGTTATGTCTTCTGCTAATATAACTTAATTGCTGGTAAGCGATAGTAAGGGTTCGGTTTATAACAGCTCACCAGGTTCAGGAAGCATCAGGGGGATCCAAACACGTCCGGCCGTCCAGAGAAGGAACAGGTCATTAACCGACACAGGAAACACTGTGGAGACAACTTGACAGGTGAACCTGGTGGATGTTCAGGCCCAGTGTGAGTGAGGTCTGCTGAATGCAGGAGGAGGCGACAAAGAGCAGTGAGGATGAGGAAGCTAAACAGTGACAGCATCAAGTCCGTATAAAAGTTCCCCTTAAGTTTCATCGCCCTCTTGGAAGCTTTTAAAGCTACAGTCTCAGTCCATGTTGAATTTCTGGTTTTATATTCTCAAGCTCAGACCTGGATGAATAACGTACCAAAATCCTAACGACACATGTTGCGAAAAACAGATTGAAATGTGTTTTTAACATTTAATCACAGCGAAGCTCATTAATAGCGTCACGCAGGCAACAATTTACCCTCATTATCCAACTATTTGAATGGAGACAACTGAACCTCTGTCGGCGTAATTGATGTTGCTTCCTTACTGCCGTTCAAGGTGACTAATGGCCGTCTGTCTCTCCTTTGATGCTTCTCCCTCCATCTTGTAATGGCTCCTCCGAGAGCCATAATGGCTTCTGAGACATACTCTCATCTCTCGGTTACTTACGGAAACTGGAGTGACATTTCAGGGCCCGCGTGGAGATTTGCTATCAGAGCTAGAGAAAAAGACGGCGATTCAAAAAGCATTCCTTCAATAACCAGCTGAAAGAGCTGCCAGCTGCTTAAATTTGTGCACTTTACCACAACTCAGGTTGGCTGCACAGTCAACAGGATCCAAACAGAGCAACCAGGTTCTACCCTGCGCTCTCAGGACGCACCTGTACCAGGAATAACCGCGGTTGGAAGGAAGATGCGTTTGAAGTGTAAATATCCCACAGGTCAAAGGCAGCAACTGAGAACAGCATATTTTATCCGTCCAAAGCAACTCTGATTTATTTCACACACTTTATTCTTCGCTGACTGCAGACAATGTCGGGGACCTGCCAGCAGTGGGTATGAGCAATCTTTCTTATTTGTATGGTGTCATATTCAAGCTATTTTTAAGAGCAGTCAGACTTGGTTTGGTAAACACAAGTCAGGAGAAAGAAGTAGAAGTTACAGAGGCAGCTTCAGGGCCAGCGTAACCAATCTGGATCCTGTAACAGGCTTCTTCATGGTTGGTATCAGGACGGACGCTGAATTGGCCATATGGCAGTTACCAGCTGAAGAGGCAAACTGCTCTCGCGCTTAGTGTCAGCAGTCTTCGCCAAAGTTAAGCCAAATATGCTATCATTCCAGACAAGCTTGATGTGGAGGCACGGCTCATTCAGTATTCAGCAGAAGAGCCCCCACTGAGCCTAAACCACACTCATTAGGAACAGGCTGACCAGAGTAAATGTTTGAAGCTAAATATTTAAAGGACGCATCTATAACTATTTTCACTCCGGGGCATAATCCTTCGTTTTTTGCATCACGACTCTTGATTTAGTTGATTCTGTGAACACAATTCACGCAGGGCCATCTGATTAAAACACGGCTTCTCAACATAATTACACTCTGCCGTCGTGTCTGTTTTCCTGTAAATATGCAGAATTGGATCAAGGCTGCTCAGATATGGGCCATAAAAGCTCTCTGATTTGTTTATTTGCATTAGTCAAATAACATTTTGTTGTTTGCTATGCTCCCTGTGTGCTGCAGCCTTCGTCTCATATTAGACAGCATGCTAATGCGAATCGTCTGTGACACTCTGGCATCAGTTCAACCCAATTCACTTTATTCATATAGAACCACTCCAATCATCTCAAGGCTCTTCCCACTGTCAAGTTTAAGACATTACAGATTATCACAATATGACATCAATCATATTGTAGTTGCTACAAGAAGAAATGACAGAACTGGATATTTGAAAATGTGTCACACCTACAGCAGCTCTCACGCTTTGTCCAGGTTTGTCACTGGGAGGCTTTTGTGTCAACATCATGTCTCGTAGCTTCTTAGCAACACTCCATAATGGAGCCAACATCCCAAAGAAAACCGGGGGCGCGTTGCCACTTCCTGTGGGGTGTGCGGTATGTGGAGGTCAGACGTAGCCATACAGTTCACATCTGACTGCCTCTTTCCAAAATTAGCAACGAAAAGCACTCAAGATGTACAGTCGGAGCCCTCAGACTCCCAAAGAGCCTCATTTATCAAATAATCATGGATTTGGTCTGTACTCTGCTCGTGTTTCACTGAGCGATCCCATCATTTACATCACCGTCTGCATCTGAGTGGGCGTGCGCTCTGAACCAGCGCTGACTCGGTTCTCCTCGTCCTTTTACAGTAGCATTAACACAAACAAGCACCGCATGCAACAAACCACCCACTTTACAGTATACAGCTCCAACACCGAGTATTTCTTTTCGCTGGTGGCAGCGTCTCCAGGACAGTGAGCTGCGCCACGCTCGGTGCAGTGCAGACTTCTACTGGACTCTTCCTTTAGCAGTGAACACTCCTGCCACCTATAAAAACATGTGAGCGTAGTGCAACTGGCTCACGCCTGAGCAGAAGTACAGGCCATTTCAAACTAATCATTTTATTTTCAACATTTCCAAAGGCAAACTTTCAGTTAATTACAGTTTAATAAATCAAAGGTTACTCGTCATATAGACCTTCCCATTGGCTGTAATTTCTTTTCTGCACGTGCAAACAGCCTGGTTATTTATTAATGCCGTGGTCCTTTAATTCAACATGTCCTGCAGGACACTGAAACTGCTGTGTTTGCCAGTGTTTTGGAGTGGCTCTTGTATTACACATTACTATTAATGGATTCAGCTCCTGGAGGAGCACTCGACCTGCAATTTGGAAAGGAAGCGTCTTGGTGAATTTACAGGTTCCTGACAGCTGATTCTGGGGTACTTCTCTCTTCAAACTCTAATTGCTTAGCAAACAACTTGGACTCTGAGTTTGTATGAAGCAGACTTTTGACTAAACAAAGACAGGATGGAGGGATCCGAGTGCAGCTCCCGAGTTGTTCACAATTACACCTTCATTCCAGTGGAAATGTGTGTATACATATTTAAAGCTGAGGAGTAATGATGCTGTAGAATTTTAAATTTGGCTGTAGTGTCTCCCCAGAAATGATTGTGTCAGGTTGTGCTGATCAAGGGTGTATAACTTCAGCTCACCCAGAGAGGTGATTTCATATTCATAACCACACACCCACCTGCATTCATCTGTATTCCAGCTTTTTATCACCTGCCTTCGTGTTTTTTTTTCCACTCTTTGAAATGGTGGCTTTTATATGTCGCTAGATTTTGAGTGGATATCATTTTTATCTGTTTTCAGTTTCTTCCCCTCCATCCTCTTCCATCTATGCTAATCATTTCTTCTCTGTTAGCCTGTCCATCCCCTTTTGACGATGGCCCCTGGAGACAAACCCCACACACGCACACGCACACGCACGCACGCGCACACGCACGCACACACACACACACACACACACACACACACACACACACACACACACACACACACACACACACACCGTGCTGCCTACAGCGTGGTGATGTTCAGGGCTAGTTCAGCACTTGGTGAAGGTTAGAGGAAGATTGCGTCTGACACGCTTCTATGTAATTAGGTTCTTAGCAGATGGGGTCGAGAAGATACCAAAACTGTTACAATGAAATCTGATGACTGACAACAGAATCACACGAGCGCAACTGTTGCTTGTGACTGAAGGGTGACTGAAATTGCCCTTCCTTAGAATAGAACTTTAACCGGTCTAATTTGAAGACCTGCATACCGGCGTCCAAATGGAAGCTTGGGGAAAACGCTGTTAGATCAAATCACAGGACAGTATATGATGGTGAACCATTAACAGCCTTTCCCTCAGATGAAGATGAATCCTGCTAAAGTAGAGGAGAACTAAAGACGGAGACCCTAGATCGCCACGGCGATACGTGCAATACAATATGTATATAGCTGATTTCTACTCCAGTTTTCCCAAGGTTGTACCGAGCAAAGACTGCAGAGAGTAGGACAGATCACCGTGGCCAGTAAATACAGGATTTCTGGCTACACAACACAAGCACTTTGACTAAACTGTGATTTCAAAATACAATAATAACTCTAATAGGCAGGAACCTGGAATATGGACAAGGGTTTATGAGCAGAAATAATTCTCTAGCATTTTCAAATGTCCTGCTCCTCTTTGCGGACTTTAGCCCAGATGCTTTGCACTGCATCACCTTGATGTGGTGATGTGTCCAGTCCACATCAATATCACACAAATATAGGCTCCCTACTTTGAAGTCTGCTTTAATTTCACTCTTGGTTTTTCTCTTTCAGCTCAGCAGTGGAAAACCTTGTCCCGTTCGCGGCTTAAATACCAGCTGCGTGTGATGGGGAGCATCCTATATGGAACATCCCATACCCGGTTCCTTTTTGGTTCCATCCTCAAAACACAAAAGCAAAATCACAACATGAGGCGTCTCAAATGACAAAGTAACATTTAAGACCGCACAGACAATAAAAATAACACTGTACAGATATATACAGAGCAGCATTGATCAACAGTGGAGAGGAGAACGGCAAGAACAACAAGTGCAAACAAAACATGTTCCACATGCCTCAACAATGCATATTTACAATAATGATTCAAATGTGAGGTAATAAACAAAGCGTCTCGTGCAGTCTGATACCATTTAATGCTCCCACCCCCCCATTCCGCTCATTTTATTTCTCGTGCATAATCCATTTCTAAAGTGGGCTAATTGAATTTTCATGAGATTATCGCTCCTTTCCCAAGTGAGCTTAATTCCTTGATACTCCATTGTCTGTGTACTGTTTGCAAATGTGCCTTGTGCCATCACTCATTTCTCATTAATGCCTATTAAGATGGTAATCACAGGCCTCATTATATGTGAAAAAAACAGAACGGGGCTCCAAAGTAGCTCAGCTGAGAGAGACGGTAAACAACAGATCAGCTTGAAGCAATATTTGACCAATCAAAGCAGTTTCTCCAACACTGAATGATAAACGGGTCAAAATGTTGGAAATATATTTGCATAACAGCTCCCCAAAAAAACGACGAGATCTTTTGAATGACAGTTACAGCGTTTAATGTGTTATTCATGAGTTCGCTTTCTGGTCGATGAATAACTGAGAGCACTGCAGCTATTATCACAGGGCACAAACACAGCTGCACTCTTTAAAGACATAGACGTACGGAGTTAGCAGCACGAGTAACGAGCTCGCTGGGAAACTTTTATGGGCTGTTTCAGAACTAATGATGTAAGTTGAAATAACTGCACCTGTAGTTAATCACCTGACCTGACAACAGCGATAAGAAAGAGTCTGCACAAAACAGATGAATTCCAGGCGGTTAGATAAGATGATTCTGGCAAATGTCAGAGCCACGTTCCATTACTGATTTGGTGGAAAATATCCCTAATCCATTCAATTAATTGTTGCTGTTCGAGTATAAACTGGGCAGTTTTTTGTACCTGTTGACTGAAGAGCTGCTGCTTTAAGACGGTCGTTCTCCAGCTGGAGTTAAACCTGAGTCCTGCAGTGAAACATTGATTCTGGAAACGGTACAAGCAACACCCTGACTTTTTGGTCTGCGTTTAAATTAGATGGCTGGATGCCTACACATCATTTCATGATGTCCGCTGTAAAAGGTTTTACAGGACACCGCTAGTACCCAAACAGCAAGAATACTGTCAAGTAAATGATGGCAAACATTGATATTAAAGTCAGCAATACGTCCTTAAAACCATTTACGTCTTCCAGCCAATGTTCTTCTGAGGGAACTTAAACACGAAAACCTCTGGAGCTTTGTGTTCCAAATGCTAAAGCACTAAATAGCTCAGGAGTTTCCAATAATGAGCCAATCGAGCTGCCTCTGGGTTCATGAAAGACTCCGACTTTGAGTAGAGGAAGCAGATGTAGTTCATACATGTGGCAGCCATGGAAGACGAAATGAAAAACATTGAATTAAACATTGAAACTGTGGTCTGTCCTCCTGCTGCATTTCCTGTTTCCCACACACGGTCACTTTAGAATAATGTGAGTAATGTAATTGTTGCCCTCCTGGCTCAGGTTTCCACCGCAGTGTACAACTTTCCACTGCAGCAGTGAGACGGGAGAAGAGATTTGCATTTCCTGTGGTATGGATTAGCAAGCGGGCTCTGGCGGCATAAAAGGGAAGCATTTTCCAATACGTCAAGCGGAAGCCATTTAATTATAGAAACCACAGCAGTGAACAATGAGTCTGCTTTTGTTTTAAATAGCTTCTGCTGCCTCGGGCTCAGCATTAAGAGCTACTGTACCTGTAAGTGGTGTAAACGCTGAAACACACCTGCATTTATGTTTGCGTTATGCGCATTAGTGCAAACATCCCTGGCTTAGACTGATTAATAGCAGTGCATTGCTCTGGTTTGGGTTTTCAGGCTTAGAGGCAGGTTGTAAGTGTAGAAGAACCTAGATGTGGCTCTGTTGTCCAGTAGTAGTGCAGACGCCTGTACGACGGGTGTCTACGCAGCGATTCTACTGCTGTTTGTAGCGTTTACAGGTTGCTGAGTGTTTGGTAACAGGTACAGTAACAGATGCTCATAAGACCTGAGAATGGAAACGCCTTCGTACTATGTTTTCAAGTCTCTCTAGCAAGATACCTCACAAATCAATTACTGTATGTGCACGAAAGACTTTGAGATGTGATACGATGTGTGTTGCTTAAATAAAAAAAAAGAATCCTACCTTTCGTATCATAACAAATTGATTATCTCCAGTCTCGACTTATTCTGCAGGGAGAGATCACAGATATATAATCAATCCTTTTTCATGTCATTTATTTAGTGAAGCCTCTTTTTTGGTGGGATGAGAGATTTCAAAGTGGTGGTGAGGAAATATTGAATTTGTCTGAGTAAAATGAACCTCAGTGGAAAGCTTTAAAGAACAGCTCTCTTAAATTAGATTGAAGAAGGCGTCTGCTTCGCTGAAAATACTAAACAGGATGATGCCACCAGCTGTCACACGTCTGTGAGGTTCTACATTCTATTGTGCTGCATTATGTGAGGAAGCTCCAGAGAAATTCAATGTAATCTGTAAAAAATTCTGTCAAAAACGTAACTAAATGAATCCTTTATTGGTGAATTTATTATTTGCTGTTGGCATTGATAAAATATTAAAAGTGTGTGTTAATTTGATGATAATGCCGTTGACTTCCTCGTGGTGATAGTAATGATCTGAACCTTTTTCTAACAGAAAGCAAGTTTTACAAACTTATGTGTGAGTAAATTGTCATGGTTCAGTTTGAAACGTTACAGTAGGTCGTGAATGTGAATTCATTTCCCTCCAAGCCACCTATTCCACAAGTGTGAAATTCTCAACAGTCAGTTTAAAACACTTTATGTCCAGTATACAGTTGAGTCAGAAAAGCCACGTGTCTAAAATACAAAAGCCACTTTCAAGTTGCTCTAAGCTCAAGTGGAAAAGAAAGAAGAAAACGTCTAGTTAAATCAAAAAATACGCTCTCACATTCAAGCTGTTAATTCAGTTCTGAACATTAAGGACACCAAGGAAAGAAATGGAGCCTGAAATCAGGCTGAGCTGAGAAGCGAGTGGAACCACGTTAGGATGTTTGCTGAGCGTCTCGGACATTCACACGTCTGTAAATCTATAAAGGTCCTACAAAGGTGGCCTGAAGGATGAGCTGATTACATGTTGGGGCTTTGGTTCACTGCTTGAGGACTGAACTGATGGATGAAGGTTAGTGATTTGAAAAACACTGGCTTCGTTTGATCTACAGTAGTTTGCATGGCTCATATGGCAAACATCACTGACAGACAGAGAAGTGATTAGTCAGCGAGTTCAAATCAAAGCAATGTCACGACTTCACCAGTTAAAACATTTAGAATTGAATTGCTCTCAAGACCTTCATAGCAGCTGATCGTCTGTCTGACCACAAACACACAGCAGACGCTCACGCTATAGACAAATGTGCCGACTGCTAAGACTGGATAAAGAAACAGAAAATGAGGAATTACTCCATAGTCCCATAATCATTAGTTTATAGTCCAGTACTCTGAACTAATCGATGGTTGTGTTCACACTGACCCCGAAGAGATCCCTCGTTAAAGCAATTTACATTTAAACGATGAGAGCAACACTAGGCGCAAACACTTAAGGCTGATTCATTTGCCCTTAAATGAATGCATATTAGCATCAGTATGGACATAATGCACATGATGGTGAGATGGATACACAGACACAAACAAGCTTTAAAAAACTGAGATGAGCTTATGGAAAACAACAGAACAGTGCCAAAATTAAACAAACGTGCCTTTTCCATTAATTAGCGTCACTTAAGGCTTCTGTGCTGTGGGTTAGGGCTGAAAGGACACCGTAGTATCCAGGGAACAAAGTTGGACAAAGCCTTTGAACATGCTTTTAAACATTTCAGATAACACAGATCAGATTAGGAATGAATGCCAATCTGGGTCGTATAGATCCCAGGCTGTAACCTCACACCAAATCAAAGTAACACGAGACTTTGAATTTCACCGCCGCAAGCAGATGACCTTGAGATCCCATCTGAAACGCTCCATTGTTACCGAACATGCAGCAGAGATAGCTGATGATTGCTCTGCAGCCCGCACCACGGTCGGCCAATTTCATCTGTCTTTGCCACGGGGCGTGATGTTTCTTTAGTGCAGATTAAACCGGCAGAGCAGACAGAGATGTTTGGCAAATCTCAAAGAAGGATTTGAGGCCACAAAGGAAGACAATGTCATGTATAGTGACGAAACGGAGGGGAAAAGGAAAGTGAGCGAATGCGTTGGACGGCCATGGAGTGAGCACATAGTGAGCAGCTTCCCGTACAGCTTCGGCTCCGTCTCAGACACGTGAACATCAGGGAGGTCAGGTTGGTTATCGTCTGAGCGAGGCATCCTCAACGATAGCAAACATAAGCTGTGACACTAAAGCTGTTTATAGAGTTTGAGGACATCCCGAAAGACAGATAATGGGCCGCTAATAATCTCGACGACAGCAAAAACACAAATATGGTGTGTTTAATCAAGCTGTGATGAGATAATTACTTCCTCCTAATGAACAGCTCCTTGACCTAATTTTCTGTCCTGGGAACATGTTTTATCCATCATGTGTTTCACGTCGTGTCACAGCACACGTGTCCATATCTTTAGATCGTTGAGCTGTTGCTCTGAGAAAAAAACTTAACTGATTTTAGAACAGGCACAACAGCCTGAACTCGGGGCCTGTGTCGACCCTAAAAGTCTGGCTGTGGTTCCCCATCTGTCTCTAACTCTCCTTTTGTTGTTGTTGTTGTTTCCTTGAAGGAATATGTTACTTAGTTCTAATTATATTTTTCTTTTTATTTGGGGATTTGTTAAACTTATCATGGTGCTTGTTTTTTTTCTTGGGAGCACAGTCTCATTAGCTTCATAGAACCATTTTTCCCAACAGAACGCTAGTCAGCTGTTCTGAGCCTTTCGCTACCACGCTCCTCTCTTTCGCTGCCACCTCCCTGTTCTCAGACGACACCTCTGCTTTTAAGACTAGGTCTTAAACTTCTTTCCCCAGCTTGTTTTGTTGATCTTTTCATCATCCCCTCACCTCAGCTGGTCAAGGCAGATGGCCGTCTACCCAAGGCCTGCTTCTGTTGGAGGTTTCTCTCCTCTTCACTGTTGCCTATAGTGGTTTCTCAGTGTAAGGTTTTTGGGTTTTAAATGAAAGGTCAGTGAATCAGTCGTAATAAAAAGTAGCTTGTGCAGGAAAATCCGGTTCAGCGGTGCGTATTTAAAAGCTCCCTCCGTATCATGCTGAGCTGACGTGCTCATCTACCTAAGATGTGTCTGCTCAGCTCTGCCTCTTTGCTTCCACAACGTCTAGCTACTGTTGCAGGAGCTGCTCCAGGGGACAAAAGATCACGAGTGTCAATTGCTACACGCCGAACATAATGACATCTTCCGTTCCACACCTTGGAAACTATGGTAATGTACAAGATTTAATGAAATTTCAGTTTCAATTAGCACCAGCTAATTACTGTATCTGTTCAACACTGATTAAGCGTCTCACAGACAGTCAGACTTGGATTTTATGGGAGCAACGCTGCAGTGATGCCCTTTTCTATATGCTAAAAATACCATTAGTCATAATTATGAATTTGACTGTTACTACATTGATTCTCTTCTTAATTACAAATGTTATAAATCCCATAACGACTCTGCTTCCCATTATTTTTGCCACACGTAAAGCTGATTGAACAGAATAAATCAATGTGTCTCTGGGAAATTTTCATGACAGTACTCACGGTTGTCAGGGGCAACCAGCCACATCACAATATGGCACAAGAGGCAGTGGAGGGAAAATGAAACACTTGCATCATCCCGAGACAGGAGTTATGCCTGTGACATTGTGCTGTCTTCTTTGGAAAATAATGAGAGTAAGGATCTTAACATTTTGAGTCAAAACTGTGAGAATATCTTTCGTCTTTACAAGAGGTACAGTCGGTTCAGAGGGAAAGTATGATCAGTGTGATACGTGAAGCTTCGGCAAGTGGACGCAGCTTCAGCGTAAGTCAGGAGAACTGGGTTCGGTGGAGACTCCTGCATTAACTCGGCCTCTCCTCTGCTGACTGCTGCATGGTAGCCATGTCAAATTGATGGGCTATTTATACCCAAATGCAAAGCAAAGCGAGGGGACAGAGTGCATTTACGAAAGCCCAGCCTGAAGCCAAGGCTTTCAAGGCACAGATAATGCCACTGTTTCCTATAGGGGAGATTTAAGCTGCTTTTTTTTTTAAGCTTTGTTGTATCAGAGTCGGACGGGGACCCAAGGTTAGCTTAGAAGTCAATGCACATCTGCAAAGCTGCCTGCTGTTCTTCACAACAGAGCCAATATAACCGGCCTTTCACGACACAGGACCGTTTCCTTCTTGAGAGCTTTTCTCGTGGGGCCATGCTGTCAGCAAGGAGCCATTTCAGGTCCCTCCTTTCCTAGAAAGTTGCTTTAAAGTCAAAGTATCAAGTGTGTCTCTGTGTTCTACCTGATATGACCAACTGCATACCTAAGCGAGCGCAGTGGATGTCCGAGGAAGCAGGTCAAATATTCATAAGGCTTCACAGAAGGGCTGAGACGTGCACTGGGAGGCAGATTTACCATTAAAGCCGTGAATAGCTGTCAGTCATGGATGGTTCAGACCCTTTAGTGTCCAAGTAAAGGACCACAAACATTTTAAAATCCTACTACTTTCATAAATCTAAGTTTTGTAGATAGTATAGTCAACCTGGAGTATTTGTGCACTGCAGTATTTTATTTCTTTTTCCCACTTTTTGTTTAATTAATATTTACTCAGGGGTAATCGTTACTGTTCCCCGGCTCTTAGAAAGGTTCCGGCTACTGGACATGTGAATGGATGAAGCTTAATCACTTTTTCTGCTGCCTGTCAGCCAAATAATTTAATTTCGCCTTCACGCAGCTGGCTGTGCTTGCAGAGCGGCATTCAGACTGCAGCGCGCCGCTGTGTTCAGATGGCAGCGCCAGTGGCCGCAGCCGTCCCGCTGATGTGTAACGCTGATCAGCACATAAAGATGCAGTCCCATTGCATTTTCACACGCGACTGATGTTGTTTTAATATCTGGCTTTCAAATGCGTCTTCATCACCCTGCCAGCATACAGCACATCCCCTCCCAAGGACAGCTGACAGGCGGCACTAAGAAGGATGGAATTTCTCTCGGCTCCAACTCCATTTTAAATTTCCTGCTTGTCAGAAGCTTAGACACTTTTCAAAATACAGCCATTAAATAAAAATTGTTTTACCTTCTTTGAAAATGCTGACTTTATTAAATCATTTACACCAATACGTCTACTGAACTTTGATAATGCAGCTGGGAAAGATCCAAGAAAATATCATCAATCATTTAATTATAGAATATTACTTTTAGGTGAACTATTTCTGAAATAAAAAATTGTAAAAAAGCCGTGGGACGATAACCAAAAACCAAAGGTGTCATTTGGATGCCTGGATCAGGTGTGTTGCCCCTTCTCCTCCTTTATCTGAAGGGTGTTACTGGGCCGCAGTCCTGCGTCACGTGTAGCGAGTCTGCGTCACATCTCAGCTCATTAAAAGAAACAACAGAAGAGTGTGCGGACGTCTTCCAGTTCACTCAGTGCGCAGTTCATTCTTCAGATGTCCTGCTGAGCGCATTTGGCTTGATGTGATTGTCATCCTGTGATTATGAACGCGTTCTCATGGGGAGAGCGCGTGTTTGCTCTGGCTTGGCTTGAGTAACTGGAGGTTTTACTGTCGCAGTCATTGAAGAAAACACAGTTTGATCTTTTACCTTCTGACTAAACACGAAGCGCTTGTGCATGTGTGATGAAAAATTGAACAGCTTGTCTTGTGCAAACACTGCAGCTCTGACTTCCCTTTAGAAGCTGGCGCAACAAGACGTACACAACAATACATGAAGACAACTGTTATGCCAGCGTAGATCTGAGTGAATATTCCCTTTAGCCTCCTTACTGAAGATGTAGTTCTGAACTTTGCTTCACACAGAGTCAAGTGTAAAAGTTACAACGCAGTTTTGTGTCTCCTGCACCACATTGTCTGGCATGTGAAGCCCAGAAAGGACGAAGGAACAATCAGCTGTGTTACACAAAGCTTGATGTGGTGCCTTCCCCTTTTCTCGACTTCCTGGCCCTCTTTGCTGTGAGGTCAAACTGTGTCCTCCACGATCTGTTTCACTGCAGAAAGTTTCTCTAGATGCCCTCATATCAACTACATGCAGACATTTGCCATTTGGGAATCCATGTGACAGCTTGAATAAACCTACACAAACATTAAACCCAATCTAACACAGGAGAATATGTATTTCAGATCCCTAAGAAACAGACTCCAACAGGCCGATATAAAACTTAGAAGCATGACTTTAAATCCCCGGTTTGCCAATAAAAGTCGACAGTAAAGATCTTGCTGATTCAGTGATTCCCTTCAATCAACGCTGATTGAGAAGTTTGCCTCACTGGTGCGATGGCTCCCAGAGGAAGCGTGTGTTTCTGCTGATGCCAGCGAGTTTGCGCGTTATTAGCCATTCTGTTTGGTTCCCAGTAAAACACTGCTGTTTATGCAGTCTGGAGCACAGATGACAGAGTTTGTATTGAAATATGAAAGGGATACGATTGATAGTGTATGAATACAGAATCAGCGACTTTATGAAACACAGGAGAGAATTAAGATCTGTGTTGTTGTCACCCACACACTGAGAGACTGCCTGAGCACAGGCTCCATGTTTTTACTGTCCCACACATTGTTCCTCAGACACTAACTCAGACCCCACCTCTTTATTATGTCAGTATCAAACTGCCCCCACATCCATGACAGGCAGCCATTGTCTGGACCTGCACATAAAAACATCTTGTTACTGGAAGCACCTTTGACCTATGAGACAACACCACAGGGCCACTTAACATTTTCACTACCAGGAAACGATGTCTGGAAAGTTGTCGATGCAATGAAGTGCAACGTGATACTTATTAATGTCAGATACTTCATCTCTATAGAACAAAGCAGTAACACGAGAGACTGTGACACAGGTTCTTCAGCAGCAATAGACAATTAACATGTTTTTGAGTATTTACGCCCAAAATACACAAGCACGGTTTGGGCAGCATGTTGTAGTGACGTTAATCTCATTTTATGCAGTGAGTATCAGAAACTACCATCAAGTGCGACTGTCTATTAGTCTAGTGGAACCAAACGCACCTTTGCGTGAGGCAGCAATATTTCATTTGACTTGAAACTGAATAAATCTAACTTCTGCAGATTGCAGTGTGTCAAGTGAGTTGAGAGATGTGAGTGTGTATATCGCAATCTGGGGGCTCCGGACGGCAACATTTCAGAATTACTAATGCGAGTATAAAAGCTAGAAACGCTTTAGACGAAGCGCTAAACACACAACACGCAAGGTTGCAAACTAATCCCTTTCCTGCTTCTTTTGTAAATTCACCCTTTCATGTGCAGACCATGCGCGGCGCGTCACTAACCCTGCGTTCACCTGAACAACGAGACATCCAACATGACATCAACACCTCTGGTGGACGAGGCTGTGATGTGTCTGAGAGGAGTGAATCTCCAGACCGGTGGGGGAAATCGGACTGCAGGCAGTGATTGAAGAAGCGGCTGTTTCACAAAAAACAGCCGCTGAGGTGCCAATGATCAATAAAGTTGAGCTGTAACTACAAGCAGATCTGTGTGTGCTCTTAAACCTTAGAACCACATAAATAAATCAAGCACAGGGGGGAAATTCACATCAGATTCTCTGCGTCTGTAAACTCTTGTAGCTTTTATGCACTTTTCTTCAAACAGAATGAAAGACTGCTGGTGTGTCTCGCATGGAAATGCTGCTCAGGTGTCGGGCTGCAGAAATAACTCCCCAAGGGTGAGACAGACCTTTTATTTGACCTGGATTAAATATTGATGGCCTGTGATAATAGAAGATAGAGCACAGGGCATGTGGGGGAGCAGGCCTTTCCTTAATGACCTTTACGAGAGGATTTTATTCATGTGTTATTTTCCAGGTCTTGAGCGTAAAACATTCATTTAGAAAAGAAAATTTAATTGATTTTTATTCATCTATGTTGTTTTCCCCCTTCTGTTATGATTGAGGTTGTAAAAGTACGCAGGCCACTCGTGCACAACTGTATTAAAGGTCAACTTTCAGATCTGGACACATAAATAATGTCAACAGGATTTGGTGCATTTTAGTTCCAGCTGTGGTGTTTTGTAAAAAGTGGCTCTAACCATGCATTCATAGAAACAGAACAATAATAAGGGATGGCGCTGTGTAATAAAATCCTCCTCTTCTACACCAAGGTTTGAGCTGTGGTGAAAATATCTACGTTAATACAATTGACTGTCTCACTGCAAATGTAAGTTCTTCCATCGTGGTGCGGCAGCGCGGGCTTGTGCTGACACCTGGTGGAAGATGTGCCGCATTTGGAAGACAATTAAAATAAATTAAAATAAATCTGTGGCTGAGAAAAACCAACATCTGCATCTGAATATAAACTAAAGAAATTGCATAGTGATACACGGTAGCACAGGCACAAACAGTGCTGACATCGTCCCTTTTATAGAGCTGGTATTTCAGTATCTTTATTATTTACGTATTTTATTTATTTTACATAACTATTCTTGGACATGCAAAGGCTTTTAACTTACTTTAGAGACCTACTTTAGAAGCCGTTAGTTAGAAGTCAATGTGCCTGACCCAGCAGTGGGTGCAATAGCATGAATTTGTGTGAGTCATGCTCATCAGTGTAACATCTGTGTCTCTCCCCCCCATAACTCACACAGTGCGCTCTCTCGTTTGACTCGCGTTAGAGGTCACACTGTTCAGAGATCTGAACTCAAGTAAAACTTTTAATAGCTAAGTGCTGCCAACCTCTGAGGTCGACCTTCACAGGCTGCGATTGAACCGGCGCTGGTTGGGTGCGAGAAGCTCCATTGAAGGTTACATAGCGCCGTGGTGAGTTCACAGTCTCCAGGGGTTTTAATTGGTTCTTGTGTTTGATTAAAGATGTAAAATTGTGCTGTAAATATAAAACTCTACGACTCAGAAAAGACACAGTAGACAGATAATGAAGTTTTATTGTCTTCTCCTTCATGGTGTGGAAATGCTCCAAGTCTTTAAGGAGAACCTGCCCTTATTAAAAAGAAGGGAAACAAGAGTGTTTCCGTCCTGCCCGTAATCCAGTACAATCTACGACCAGACGTACGACCTAAAAAGACCTAATGTTTACTAATATAAACACAATATCTTGGCAAAATAAAGATTTTCTCACATAAAAAGAGAACTCGACTATCTCAACTAGTCATAGGATAAATACAATATATTACTGTTTCTAGAACATAAGGCAGAGCAGCTAAATGCAGCTTCTATAAAATGTAGAAGAGTCCTTCACAAAGTGCTTTTTTCTACCCCTGAAAAGGGCTGCAAATCAATAAATGGACACGATGATCCATAAAACATTAAACACAATAAACTTTCTTTTCCATTCATGTACATAAATAAAAAATAATAAAAACAGCTTCACAGCGTTGGCAGCATCTACTGTAGGCTACTTGTCGTGACAGTTTTAGTTGTCATTTGCATTACGTTGTGACAGCTTTGAATCAAGCTACACAGTCTGCACAAGCCAAAAATAATCGTTTCAGTCAAAAGTGCAGCTGATGAATCTGTTTGCCTCATCTTCACCGTGTAGAAATGGTATAAAACAACACCTTTCACTTCCGGTTCTTCAGTCTCGCTTCGCCTCAGCGATTAAGTTTCCTTCATCACACCTTTAGCAACGTCATCTTGTGTAACACATTTCTTAGAATGTTGTGTTCATGCACTCCTGTAGTAACAGGAACCCGCCCGACCACCGACGGTACCCTCTGCTCTCTATGAGTAGATAATCACTGCAGTCGTGGGTGAACAGTTGTCACGACTCCCCTTGCGGTGACGGATTTCGTCTGTGGAGCTCATTGAGGACAACATCACTGTTGGAGCCATCGGATATTCCGCTGTCTGCAAACACAGAGCCTGCAGGAACCAACGCCATGAATAGCTGACCGTGTCTGTGAAGCGTGAGTGTAAATGTGAGTGTTAACATACCACTGCTGTTGGTGGCATCACTGATGACTGAGGCGCTTCGGGAGGTGAAGGGAGCCGAGGTGGTGGCTGTGTGGACCGAGGTATTCCTGTGGTTCTGGGTGGCCGTTCGACTCCATTCTGCGGAAAGGGAGTATATTCGTTTAGTTACACTTCTTATAACACGTCTGTGCACTAGTTATGCTGCATCTTGTACAGAAAAAAAAAACAGGCTCAGATGCTCACCTGAGTTTTCAGCCAATCGCAGTTTCCCACAGCAGAGATAAGTTCTCCACTGCCTGCGGACGTTCTCCTTCAGAGCACAGTGGAAAATAAAGATGAAGAGTCCTGCACAGTGTAAAATAAATAGCAAAATATTAGCTTGGGGGATCCAGTAGAAAATCAGACAGACAGAGATAAACATGTTTATTGCTCAGGCGACAGCGTGTGTGCCTCACCTTGCAGGGAGTTGAATATAGTGAAAAGATAAACAAAGGGCAAGTAGAGGGGTCCCCACGCAAACAGAGCGAACCCCCAGGTGAGACCGAGCAGGATGACCAGGCCAGCGATGCTGCGCAAGTCGGTCATCACTCCTCTGTTCGCAGACTGGTTATGGGGGTTCTGCTTCTTTATTCGAGACAGCTGCACCATCACAATGATGAAGACCACCAAGCACAGAGAGAAGATGAGGAGGAAGTAGGCCACCACGCCCACATAGAAGGCGATGTCGTTCAGCAGCCAGCAGCTGCAGGACACAGAAGAGATTAAGTATTAGGAATGTGGCAACGAGAGACTTTTATTGAGAATCATTTAAACCGTTCACAAACAGACCCTTTCAAAGCAGCTGTGTCATGGGGAGGAACGAACATTCAGATATTTAGATTAAACAAAGACTTACAAGTCATCTGAAGTTCCGTCCGTATATTTTCCATACGTAACCAGACCATAGTTGTTCTTATCCACTGATATTATAATGATGACAATGAGAAGAGGAATACCTGCAGACATCACAGTATTACTTAGCAGAACCATCTTTGTGTGAGTAATAATTGTCTCAACATTTACGAATGAGTCTGAACATCCTCTCTGTACGATGCTACACAGATAAAATATTCACTCACTTCCGTTCAGTGCTCGTAAAGGTCACGCAGCTAAACACTAATTAGGCTGTTCTTCCACCACTGGCTCCAGAGTCTTATCCGACTTAATACCCAGTAGAACATGCAACTTTCTACTCAATATGTAAAACTAGCTGTCCCTTCCACTGGCATATTTATTGTTTCCTTGTGAAATGAAGCATAGGACAGAATAAAAACACCTTCTTTACGTTGACCTTTTGACTGAATAGCTCTGTACCGACAAGCTTGACACATCTGAGCTCAGTGTAGAAGTACCTACCCCAGCCTACGAGTGCGAACTTGAGCATATATCTGCTAACGTATGCATTGAAGACGCGGACGACGCTCAGGTACATGTGCAGGGCCTCCAGGCCCGCCCAGGTAAATGAGGTTAGCAGGAAGTAGTGCAGGAAGAACGCAGTGCTGATACACAGCCCGACGGCTGGATAGAGAGCCAGCCAGCTGTTCACCAAAAACACCAGGTTGAGGAAGAGGAGGGAGAGGCAGAGCTGGACCAGGATCTTAGCTGGAATATCCCGCAAGAGTTTTCTGAAAGAAAGACAAATTTGATATAACTATGGGGAGAAAAATGAATATTAATCAGAATGTGTTCAATTAGAAAACTTCTTACTCAAACATCAGATACGTCAGTAATGTGATTCCAAGAAAAATAGCAGAGATTCCACAGCCGATGTAGGTAATAAAGGTAAGAATTTGTCCCTGCTGACGATCTAATATTCCTGCTCTGGACAAGTCCTGTTTTCAAAGACACACAATCACTATATTGATATTAACGTTGCCAATATTGTACATTACACAAATATAACAACTTTTTTTAGCAACACAGACCAGCAGGATGGCAAACGAAGTGAGATGGTTGCAGCTGCAGGTTGTCTGCTCTGCTGTGGCGTTTACAACGAAGCAGCCGAAAGAGTTCCAGCCACCTCCACCACCTAAACAACGGAAACACCACAAACGTCATAGAAGACTGAAACTTGACTCGTGGCCAACGTCGTTTGACAGTCATGCTCACCGTTCAGTTTGAAATCCCAAAATGCACAGGAGGCCGTATAGTTATTCTGTAAGAAGAAGAAGAAATAAGCAGCAGTTCATACTGAGCAGAGCGGTGATGAGATCATCTAAGATGATTTGGATGAGTTTGCCTACTCACGTCTAAAGGGTTTATATTCTGAATGGTAAATATGATATTATTTGTCAAGTGGCTTATTGACAAGTTGGAAACGCTGGAGCCCAGGACTGAACTGACAAGTGTGCTTTTATTTAATGTGGTATCCTGCAAAAAAAATACATGATGGTTAAATTTCTTTCTTTCTTCAATAACAATATTGTTATTAATAATTTCCTATTGTTTTAAATCTGTAGGTGTCAAAGGAAAAGCACCTGAAACAGAACCGATTTGGAGTAGAAACTGAACTGAACCCTGTTGGCCTGTTTCTGTTGCTCGGGAGGAAGACCTGAAGTGAGGGAGGACGGCAAGTACACAGACCCCATGGAAGAGCCTGACCTCTTGAAACGGGAACTGCTGAGGGCACGGAGCTGGAAGCCAGAGGGTCAGACCATGAATGGATTTTGCTTCTGTGTTTATCCGAGGAAAACCAGGAGATCTGAGCTACCTGGACGTTGTCGGTGTTGAAGATGTCAACAGATGTCGAGGGAAAGTTGGATGCGTCCACTGTCTTCACTGCCAGAACCAGTGAACTTGAAGAGAGGACTCCAGAGCCACCACCGACGTCCAGCTTGACACCTAGATTGTCCACTAAGTGAATCAGCCTGTCGACAGACAAGTTGACAGGAACGTCTTAGAAAAGTTGAATGCAATTCAATCTGCACCTGAACAATCCAAACTTTTGGAAATCTGTGATTAAACCTTTTAATCAAAAGAGGTTTCCTTACAAATCAGTCAATGTTGAGATCTACAGCCAAGAAGCTGAAGAGTTATTTAGCGTATGGTGTAGATACGATGAAAATGATGAGTTAAGAAGAACACAAATGTGTGTTGGTGTTTCCAAACCTGTTGGAAGATGCTGAGAGCACTGCTGCCGGCGCATTCATGAGGTTGCTGATGATCATAATGGCTTTTTGTCCAACTGACTGAGAGACAATTGGGGCGTCCAGAAGCTTCTCCAGCTGCCCCACCAACTGTTCCACCTGCAACATTCATCAAACTGAGGTTAGTGCAGTGAGAAACAGATTTCATGAAACTATTTACAAGCTTAGCTGTGACCACAAGTGTGACAATTTACTGCTTAATGTTAAACATTCTCCACAGAAAAGTCAAATGAATCCCTAGCTTTACCTGAGAGGAGTTGAACTGAGACGTGGTCTGTGACAGAGCGAGCAGCTCGTCGGATTGTTGCTCCAGTTTTCCGAGGGTTGTTCCAATACCTTGGCGAGAAACATATTCGGCTCAATGATCTCCACTCTGGCACGTGATTAACCATAGTAGCGTTACATACTTGTCACTGTTGTAGATGTGATGTTGAGGTTGGGGGTCTGGACGGGTGTTGCAGAAGTAGAGGTAGAAGTTGTGGACAGCGTGGGAGAAGTGGTGTTCGACTGGATTAGAGCTGGGCCAGATGTTGTTGAGTTGATGGAGGACGTTGTAGCTATGTGTCCAAGGGACGCATTAGCTGCTATGGTTGTTGAGTTGACTTGTGGTTGTTTTGTTGTTAGAGGGACGTCTGTGGTTAAATTGCTCACAGCTGTGGTCTCGGTTGGTCTAACGTCTGCAGTCTGATTAAGAGCAGTGCTGTTGGCAGGTGCGGTAGAGTTTTGAATCACACTAACTGTGGTGTAATTTGTAGCTTGGCTGGTCTGTGGAGCTGTTGTAGGTCGGGTGGTGTTGACCGTAGTCATGTTGGTTGCAGTTGTGACTGTTTCAGTGACATTAACAGTTGCTGTCACCGTTGTATTTTGTTGTGTGTCTGGAATAGGTGTAGTGGTGTTGACTGGAGATGCAGTGTTAGCTGTAATATTACCTGGCGTTGTGTAATTGTTGATGTATGAATCATTGGCAGACAATGTAAATGGGCTGATTGTTGCATTAATTGTTGTATTAGTAATATTGTGTAAGTTTCCTACTGTGTAATTGTTGGTAGTTGGTGTAATTGTACTTACATTGAGATCTTTTACATTACTAGAAACTGTTGTTACATTGGGAACTGTTGTGTTACTTGAAGCTCCTGTTGTTGTCACATTGTTCATTGTTGTGTTGACGGGAGAAGCTGTTGTTACATTGTGAACTGTTGTGTTACTTAAAGCTCCTGTTGTCACATTGTTCACAGTTGTGTTGACGGGAGAAGCTGTTGTTACATTGGGAACTGTTGTGTTACTTGAAGCTCCTGTTGTTGTCACATTGTTCATTGTTGTGTTGACGGGAGAAGCTGTTGTTACATTGTGAACTGTTGTGTTACTTAAAGCTCCTGTTGTCACATTGTTCACAGTTGTGTTGACGGGAGAAGCTGTTGTTACATTGGGAACTGTTGTGTTACTTGAAGCTCCTGTTGTTGTCACATTGTTCATTGTTGTGTTGACAGGAGACGCTGCTGTTACATTGTGAACTGTTGTGTTACTTGAAGCTCCTGTTGTCACATTGTTCACAGTTGTGTTGACGGGAGAAGCTGTTGTTACATTGGGAACTGTTGTGTTACTTGAAGCTCCTGTTGTCACATTGTTCACAGTTGTGTTGACGGGAGAAGCTGTTGTTACATTGGGAACTGTTGTGTTACTTGAAGCTCCAGTTGTCACATTGTTCACCGTTGTGTTGACGGGAGAAGCCGTTGTTACATTGTGAACTGTTGTGTTACTTGAAGCTCCAGTTGTCACATTGTTCACCGTTGTGTTGACGGGAGAAGCTGTTGTTACATTAGGAACTGTTGTGTTACTTGAAGCTCCTGTTGTCACATTGTTCACAGTTGTGTTGACGGGAGAAGCTGTTGTTACATTGGGAACTGTTGTGTTACTTGAAGCTCCTGTTGTTGTCACATTGTTCATTGTTGTGTTGACGGGAGAAGCTGTTGTTACATTGTGAACTGTTGTGTTACTTAAAGCTCCTGTTGTCACATTGTTCACAGTTGTGTTGACGGGAGAAGCTGTTGTTACATTGGGAACTGTTGTGTTACTTGAAGCTCCTGTTGTTGTCACATTGTTCATTGTTGTGTTGACAGGAGACGCTGCTGTTACATTGTGAACTGTTGTGTTACTTGAAGCTCCTGTTGTCACATTGTTCACAGTTGTGTTGACGGGAGAAGCTGTTGTTACATTGGGAACTGTTGTGTTACTTGAAGCTCCTGTTGTTGTCACATTGTTCACAGTTGTGTTGACGGGAGAAGCTGTTGTTACATTGGGAACTGTTGTGTTACTTGAAGCTCCTGATGTTGTCACATTGTTCATTGTTGTGTTGACAGAAGAAGCTGTTGTTACATTGTGAACTGTTGTGTTACTTGGAGCTCCTGTTGTCACATTGTTCACAGTTGTGTTGACGGGAGAAGCTGTTGTTACATTGGGAACTGTTGTGTTACTTGAAGCTCCTGTTGTCACATTGTTCACCGTTGTGTTGACGGGAGAAGCTGTTGTTACATTGGGAACTGTTGTGTTACTTGAAGCTCCTGTTGTCACATTGTTCACCGTTGTGTTGACAGGAGAAGCTGTTGTTACATTAGGAACTGTTGTGTTACTTGAAGCTCCTGTTGTTGTCGAATTGTTCACAGTTGTGTTGACAGGAGAAGCTGTTGTTACATTGTGAACTGTTGTGTTACTTGAAGCTCCTGTTGTCACATTGTTCACAGTTGTGTTGACGGGAGAAGCTGTTGTTACATTGGGAACTGTTGTGTTACTTGAAGCTCCAGTTGTCACATCGTTCATTGTTGTGTTGACGGGAGAAGCTGTTGTTACATTAGGAACTGTTGTGTTACTTGAAGCTCCTGTTGTTGTCACATTGTTCACAGTTGTGTTGACAGAAGAAGTTGTTGTTACATTGGGAACTGTTGTATTACTTGAAGCTCCTGTTGTTGTCATATTGTTCACAGTTGTGTTGACAGGAGAAGCTGTTGTTATATTGGGAACTGTTGTGTTACTTGAAGCTCCTGTTGTTGTCACATTGTTCACAGTTGTGTTGACAGGAGAAGCTGTTGTTACATTGGGAACTGTTGTGTTACTTGAAGCTCCAGTTGTCACATCGTTCATTGTTGTGTTGACGGGAGAAGCTGTTGTTACATTAGGAACTGTTGTGTTACTTGAAGCTCCTGTTGTTGTCACATTGTTCACAGTTGTGTTGACAGAAGAAGTTGTTGTTACATTGGGAACTGTTGTATTACTTGAAGCTCCTGTTGTTGTCATATTGTTCACAGTTGTGTTGACAGGAGAAGCTGTTGTTATATTGGGAACTGTTGTGTTACTTGAAGCTCCTGTTGTTGTCACATTGTTCACAGTTGTGTTGACAGGAGAAGCTGTTGTTACATTGTGAACTGTTGTGTTACTTGAAGCTCCTGTTGTTGTCACATTGTTCACAGTTGTGTTGACAGGAGAAGCTGTTGTTACATTGGAAACTGTTGTGTTACTTGAAGCTCCTGTTGTTGTCACATTGTTCACAGTTGTGTTGACGGGAGAAGCTGTTGTTACATTGGGAACTGTTGTGTTACTTGAAGCTCCTGTTGTTGTCACATTGTTCATTGTTGTGTTGACAGGAGACGCTGCTGTTACATTGTGAACTGTTGTGTTACTTGAAGCTCCTGTTGTCACATTGTTCACAGTTGTGTTGACGGGAGAAGCTGTTGTTACATTAGGAACTGTTGTGTTACTTGAAGCTCCTGTTGTCACATTGTTCACAGTTGTGTTGACGGGAGAAGCTGTTGTTACATTGGGAACTGTTGTGTTACTTGAAGCTCCTGTTGTCACATTGTTCACAGTTGTGTTGACGGGAGAAGCTGTTGTTACATTGGGAACTGTTGTGTTACTTGAAGCTCCTGTTGTCACATTGTTCACAGTTGTGTTGACGGGAGAAGCTGTTGTTACATTGGGAACTGTTGTGTTACTTGAAGCTCCTGTTGTTGTCACATTGTTCATTGTTGTGTTGACGGGAGAAGCTGTTGTTACATTGTGAACTGTTGTGTTACTTAAAGCTCCTGTTGTCACATTGTTCACAGTTGTGTTGACGGGAGAAGCTGTTGTTACATTGGGAACTGTTGTGTTACTTGAAGCTCCTGTTGTTGTCACATTGTTCATTGTTGTGTTGACAGGAGACGCTGCTGTTACATTGTGAACTGTTGTGTTACTTGAAGCTCCTGTTGTCACATTGTTCACAGTTGTGTTGACGGGAGAAGCTGTTGTTACATTGGGAACTGTTGTGTTACTTGAAGCTCCTGTTGTTGTCACATTGTTCACAGTTGTGTTGACGGGAGAAGCTGTTGTTACATTGGGAACTGTTGTGTTACTTGAAGCTCCTGATGTTGTCACATTGTTCATTGTTGTGTTGACAGAAGAAGCTGTTGTTACATTGTGAACTGTTGTGTTACTTGAAGCTCCTGTTGTCACATTGTTCACAGTTGTGTTGACGGGAGAAGCTGTTGTTACATTGGGAACTGTTGTGTTACTTGAAGCTCCTGTTGTCACATTGTTCACCGTTGTGTTGACGGGAGAAGCTGTTGTTACATTGGGAACTGTTGTGTTACTTGAAGCTCCTGTTGTCACATTGTTCACCGTTGTGTTGACAGGAGAAGCTGTTGTTACATTAGGAACTGTTGTGTTACTTGAAGCTCCTGTTGTTGTCGAATTGTTCACAGTTGTGTTGACAGGAGAAGCTGTTGTTACATTGTGAACTGTTGTGTTACTTGAAGCTCCTGTTGTTGTCACATTGTTCACAGTTGTGTTGACAGAAGAAGTTGTTGTTACATTGGGAACTGTTGTATTACTTGAAGCTCCTGTTGTTGTCATATTGTTCACAGTTGTGTTGACAGGAGAAGCTGTTGTTATATTGGGAACTGTTGTGTTACTTGAAGCTCCTGTTGTTGTCACATTGTTCACAGTTGTGTTGACAGGAGAAGCTGTTGTTACATTGTGAACTGTTGTGTTACTTGAAGCTCCTGTTGTTGTCACATTGTTCACAGTTGTGTTGACAGGAGAAGCTGTTGTTACATTGGAAACTGTTGTGTTACTTGAAGCTCCTGTTGTTGTCACATTGTTCACCGTTGTGTTGACGGGAGAAGCTGTTGTTACATTAGGAACTGTTGTGTTAATTGAAGCTCCTGTTGTTGTCGAATTGTTCACAGTTGTGTTGACAGGAGAAGCTGTTGTTACATTGTGAACTGTTGTGTTACTTGAAGCTCCTGTTGTTGTCACATTGTTCACAGTTGTGTTGACAGGAGAAGCTGTTGTTACATTGGAAACTGTTGTGTTACTTGAAGCTCCAGTTGTCACATCGTTCATTGTTGTGTTGACGGGAGAAGCTGTTGTTACATTAGGAACTGTTGTGTTACTTGAAGCTCCTGTTGTTGTCACATTGTTCACCGTTGTGTTGACGGGAGAAGCTGTTGTTACATTAGGAACTGTTGTGTTACTTGAAGCTCCTGTTGTTGTCGAATTGTTCACAGTTGTGTTGACAGGAGAAGCTGTTGTTACATTGTGAACTGTTGTGTTACTTGAAGCTCCTGTTGTTGTCACATTGTTCACAGTTGTGTTGACAGAAGAAGTTGTTGTTACATTGTGAACTGTTGTGTTATTTGAAGCTCCTGTTGTTGTCACATTGTTCACCGTTGTGTTGACGGGAGAAGCGGTTGTTACATTGGGAACTGTTGTGTTACTTGAAGCTCCTGTTGTCACATTGTTCACAGTTGTGTTGACGGGAGAAGCTGTTGTTACATTGGGAACTGTTGTGTTACTTGAAGCTCCTGATGTTGTCACATTGTTCATTGTTGTGTTGACAGAAGAAGCTGTTGTTACATTGTGAACTGTTGTGTTACTTGAAGCTCCTGTTGTCACATTGTTCACAGTTGTGTTGACGGGAGAAGCTGTTGTTACATTGGGAACTGTTGTGTTACTTGAAGCTCCTGTTGTCACATTGTTCACAGTTGTGTTGACAGGAGAAGCTGTTGTTACATTGGGAACTGTTGTATTACTTGAAGCTCCTGTTGTTGTCATATTGTTCACAGTTGTGTTGACAGGAGAAGCTGTTGTTATATTGGGAACTGTTGTGTTACTTGAAGCTCCTGTTGTTGTCACATTGTTCACCGTTGTGTTGACGGGAGAAGCTGTTGTTACATTAGGAACTGTTGTGTTAATTGAAGCTCCTGTTGTTGTCGAATTGTTCACAGTTGTGTTGACAGGAGAAGCTGTTGTTACATTGTGAACTGTTGTGTTACTTGAAGCTCCTGTTGTTGTCACATTGTTCACAGTTGTGTTGACAGGAGAAGCTGTTGTTACATTGGGAACTGTTGTGTTACTTGAAGCTCCAGTTGTCACATCGTTCATTGTTGTGTTGACGGGAGAAGCTGTTGTTACATTAGGAACTGTTGTGTTACTTGAAGCTCCTGTTGTTGTCACATTGTTCACCGTTGTGTTGACAGGAGAAGCTGTTGTTACATTAGGAACTGTTGTGTTACTTGAAGCTCCTGTTGTTGTCGAATTGTTCACAGTTGTGTTGACAGGAGAAGCTGTTGTTACATTGTGAACTGTTGTGTTACTTGAAGCTCCTGTTGTTGTCACATTGTTCACAGTTGTGTTGACAGAAGAAGTTGTTGTTACATTGTGAACTGTTGTGTTACTTGAAGCTCCTGTTGTTGTCACATTGTTCACAGTTGTGTTGACAGAAGAAGCTGTTGTTACATTGTGAACTGTTGTGTTACTTGAAGCTCCTGTTGTTGTCACATTGTTCACAGTTGTGTTGACAGGAGAAGCTGTTGTTACATTGGGAACTGTTGTGTTACTTGAAGCTCCTGTTGTCATATTGTTCACAGTTGTGTTGACAGGAGAAGCTGTTGTTACATTGTGAACTGTTGTGTTACTTGAAGCTCCTATTGTAGTTACATTGTTCATTGTTGTGTTGACGGGAGAAGCTGTTGTGTCATTGGGAACTGTTGTGTTACTTGAAGCTCCTGTTGTCACATTGTTCACCGTTGTGTTGACGGGAGAAGCTGTTGTTACATTGGGAACTGTTGTGTTACTTGAAGCTCCAGTTGTCACATTGTTCACCGTTGTGTTGACGGGAGAAGCTGTTGTTACATTGGGAGCTGTTGTGTTACTTGAAGCTCCTGTTGTTGTCACATTGTTCACTGTTGTGTTGACGGGAGAAGCTGTTGTGTTACTTGAAGCTCCTATTGTAGTTACATTGTTCATTGTTGTGTTGACGGGAGAAGCTGTTGTGTCATTGGGAACTGTTGTGTTACTTGAAGCTCCTGTTGTTGTCACATTGTCCATTGTTGTATTGACGGGAGAAGCTGTTGTTACATTGGGAACTGTTGTGTTACTTGAAGCTCCTGTTGTTGTCACATTGTTCACAGTTGTGTTGACAGGAGAAGCTGTTGTTACATTGTGAATAGTTGTGTTACTTGAAGCTCCTGTTGTTGTCACATTGTTCACAGTTGTGTTGACAGGAGAAGCTGTTGTTACATTGGGAACTGTTGTGTTACTTGAAGCTCCAGTTGTCACATCGTTCATTGTTGTGTTGACGGGAGAAGCTGTTGTTACATTAGGAACTGTTGTGTTACTTGAAGCTCCTGTTGTTGTCGAATTGTTCACCGTTGTGTTGACGGGAGAAGCTGTTGTTACATTGGGAACTGTTGTGTTACTTGAAGCTCCTGTTGTTGTCACATTGTTCACCTTTGTGTTGACAGAAGAAGCTGCTGTTACATTGGGAACTGTTGTGTTACTTGAAGCTCCAGTTGTCACATTGTTCATTGTTGTGTTGACGGGAGAAGCTGTTGTTACATTAGGAACTGTTGTGTTACTTGAAGCCCCTGTTGTTGTCACATTGTTCACAGTTGTGTTGACAGGAGAAGCTGTTGTTACATTGGGAACTGTTGTGTTACTTGAAGCTCCAGTTGTCACATTGTTCATTGTTGTGTTGACGGGAGAAGCTGTTGTTACATTAGGAACTGTTGTGTTACTTGAAGCTCCTGTTGTTGTCACATTGTTCACAGTTGTGTTGACAGAAAAAGATGTTGTTACATTGGGAACTGTTGTGTTACTTGAAGCTCCTGTTGTTGTCACATTGTTCACCGTTGTGTTGACGGGAGAAGCTGTTGTTACATTGGGAGCTGTTGTGTTACTTGAAGCTCCAGTTGTCACATTGTTCACAGTTGTGTTGACAGGAGAAGCTGTTGTTACATTGTGAATAGTTGTGTTACTTGAAGCTCCTGTTGTTGTCACATTGTTCACAGTTGTGTTGACAGGAGAAGCTGTTGTTACATTGGGAACTGTTGTGTTACTTGAAGCTCCAGTTGTCACATTGTTCATTGTTGTGTTGACGGGAGAAGCTGTTGTTACATTGGGAACTGTTGTGTTACTTGAAGCTCCAGTTGTCACATCGTTCATTGTTGTGTTGACGGGAGATGCTGTTGTTACATTGTGAACTGTTGTGTTACTTGAAGCTCCTGTTGTTGTCACATTGTTCATTGTTGTGTTGACGGGAGAAGCTGTTGTTACATTATAACTTGTTGTGTTACTTGAAGCTCCTGTTGTCACATTGTTTACCGTTGTGTTGACGGGAGAAGCTGTTGTTACATTGTGAACTGTTGTGTTACTTGAAGCTCCTGTTGTAGTCACATTGTTCATTGTTGTGTTGACGGGAGAAGCTGTTGTTACATTGGGAACTGTTGTGTTACTTGAAGCTCCTGTTGTTGTCACATTGTGAACTGTTGTGTTACTTGAAGCTCCTGTTGTTGTCCCATTGTTCACCATTGTGTTGACGGGAGAAGCTGTTGTTACATTGTTACCTGTTGTGTTACTTGAGGCTCCTGTTGTTGTCCCATTGTTCATCGTTGTGTTGACGGGAATAGCTGTTGTTACATTGTTACCTGTTGTGTTACTTGAAGATATTGTTGTTGTCACATTGTTCATTTTTGTGTCGACAGGAGAAGCTGTTGTTACATTGGGAACTGTTGTGTTACTTGAAGCTCCTGTTGTAGTCACATTGTTCATCGTTGTGTTGACGGGTGAAGCTGTTGTTACATTATAACTTGTTGTGTTACTTGAAGCTCCTGTTGTAGTCACATTGTTCATCGTTGTGTTGCGGGGAGAAGCTGTTGTTACATTGGAAACTGTTGTGTTACTTGAAGCTCCTGTTGTCACATTGTTCACCGTTGTGTTGACTGGAGAAGCTGTTGTTACATTGTTACCTGTTGTGTTACTTGAAGCTTCCATTGTCGTCACATTCCTTATTGTTGTGTTCTCGGGAGAAGGTGGAAATGGTTGAGTTGTAGGTACATTGTCATCTATTGTGTTACTAGTGGTTGCAGTTGTTGTTACATTGTTCACTCTTGTAAAAGGTTCAGCTGCGGTTACATTGTAGTCTGTTGTGTCAGACGATGTCGTTGGTGTAAGTGTTATTGCTGTACTCCCATTGTATTGTGTTGTTTCATTTGGTTGCAGCCTGGTAGTAGCTACATTGTGAACTGTTGTGTTACTTAGATGTTCAGTTGTAGTTACATTGTGCGGTGTTGTCGTATGTGGTGTGGTTGCGTTTTGAAGAACTGTCTGAGTGGGTCTGTTGTTAGAGTCGGTGTAGTTCGCTGCTGTGCTGTCGGGAGCAGCCAGGGGTGTAGTTTGTGAGCTGCCTTGCGGGACAGGTTGCGTAGCTGCAGACTGTGTGCGGTTGAGCTCTGGAGGTGGAGTCGAGTTCGACTGAGACGCTCCGCGTGGTGCATTGCTCTGTGGCGTTACGGGCGTAAGTTCAGGCGTTGTGTGCGTTTGTGTGGAGTTGTTGGTGAAGTTGTTGTTGGTCAGCGTGGGGGCCTGTGTCGTGTTTCGGTTGGTTGCGAGAGGGTTCTGAGAGCAGCTGCTAGTCAGGAGAACAGCACGTGTCTCGTTTTGCTGACTATGAAGCAACGGACAGAAAACGAATATGAATATTTTGCCTTAAAGAATAAAATTCATTTTAGATGAATCTTGACATGGTAAGTAAAATAATTCTGCACCAGTTCCACTCTACGACCTTACAGACACGTTATGATACGATATGTATTTACCATCCGATCTGATAGGGGTCAGGTTGGCAGATGTCAGAGCTCAACAGGTCGATGGATCCCCAGGTCAGATTATACGCCAGGAAAGAGCTGACAGTCAAACCGGGAGGGCCACACACCACTGAGGACAGTTGATAAATGTAATAAAGGTTTTACAAGAGGAAGAATATGTTTGAGTAAGAAGGTGGAACATGGAAACTAACTCAGTCTTGTAAGTGCTGTTTGAATTGTTATGCCATTGGCGCCGTCAGCAAGCCGCTGCACAAGTGTCCTGAGGGAGCACTCATCGACCGGGCCAGACATCTCCAGTATCACCATGCAGCTGTACAGCCTAGAGTTGAGACAGCGTCCGCCTCATTATTAGATGCTTTTACTTTTAGTGCAGTGGTGAGGAACAGGACTGGAGCCTGTGTGGATGTCGGGCGAGAAGACGAAACGCGTACCTCTGCTGTGCGCCCTGACATTCCAGATGAGCAGCCTGGGTAAAGACATTTATTCATGAGACGTGATTACCAGCGTGGACGGAGGTGAGCGTTTAGGTCGCATGCAGCGAGCTTTACCTTGTAGCGCTGGAGAATCTCTGCAGAATCTGTACAGGGTAACCTGCAAACAAGGAAATGCCCACGTGTGAACTGTGAATGGTTACGACCGTTATGCATCAAGATATGATTCAACAGCTTTCATTGTTTCTTTTACTGAAACTGACACAATGACAATTATAAGCACAATGTGAGTATATTGATGACTTTCAGAGTATCCACGTGGATGTTGGTGCTGTTTGTGCTACAGACTCACCCTGGCCCACACGTGGAGAGTACTTGAAGATTTGATAACTGTCAAATGAAACCAGACAGTCAGGACTAAGCAGAGAACAGGTCGAACTGAACAGCTGTGCATTGGTGCGTTGCACATACCAGTGTCTGAAGGACAGCGATGGTAACAGAAGCTTGGCTGATGTTTATTTTCATGGCAAAAAACTGGCCTGAAAAGAAAAACACAATAAGAAAAGACAGCTCAGGGCACAGGGCTGCCCTCAGCAACCCACATTCAGAGGTGAATGGATGCTCACAAGACTTTTATGCTTTGATATCACTCTGCTCATTGTGCCGTTATCAGCGTTGCCACACACACATACACACAAAAACGTGCTTTTTGATGGCAGGCCAGTGTGCACTACCGTAGGCAGGCACGTGTAGTAAGTTGCATTTTCTTACTTGTAGTGTTACAGAAAGCGGTGCAGTCACAAAAGAGAGGCGTTTCCCCTGAGGCACAGACAAACACGGTTACAGCAGCAGAAGCGACACTGGATCCTGCTGAACACAGTCAAGGCGTCGTGTACTCACGCACGCAGGTGTTGGCCTGGGGTTGTGGGACCGGTGCTGGGTCGGAGCCGAGCTCAACGGGGGAGCTGGCGAACAGATCAGGGTGAGACATGGGACGCACACATGGGACTGTTAGCAGAAAACGAAGCTCGCTCACCACGTCAACGCCGAGTGTTTGTTGGACTGACAGATCTCATTCAGGGACAGCGAGGATGTGCACCTCAGAAACCCGCCACTGGAGGGCCCTGCATTCTCACACATGTTTACGCCTGATGTGAAACCAATGGAGGTGGTCAGATTGAGAGTCCGCCACTCACTCAGGCTGAAACAGCCGGGTTAATATCATTCATGAACGTGTAGTCTACAGAAATGCTGTGAGCTGGAACAAAATGCAAAATGTACTGCTGGTGCTGTTTTACATGTAACGACAAGTCCGTGTATGTTTTTATACAGTGCGTGTGTTCACGTCCAAGCGTGGGAGCATGTCACAGCGGGGCATCGTGTTGCACGTTTAGGCCGCCGCAGCAGATACAACCACTCACCGACTCTCTCCACTGCTCCCATGATGGTTGCTTGTATTAGCTGCGACCGCTGCAGTGCAGACGCTCCAGCCAATTGCAGTTCGCAGGGCGAGACAGCGCGGCTGAGCAGCAGCAGCACGCTGCAGGTTGTATTCCTGGAAGCCAAATGCACACATCTCCGTGAGGGGCTGCAGTCAGAAGTACAGTATATGGAGCAGCTACACAAAAAAGCCGCTGACACATACCTTATGTTGCTTTTTACTGCACAGAACATCTCCACTACCTGTGAAGAGACAGACAGGTGTTGGCAGCCTGATGGTAGAACGGGGACTGTATTTCTGGAGCACACTGACCTGGGGTTGGTTGCCGCCCTGACAGAAGCCTGCAGACTGCTTTGAACAATCAAACGCACTGGACACCTGTGGAACATGGACAGATGCAAATAGAGTGGGGGAGGTGGTGAGGCGATAATGTGCAGACAAGCACTGGCCTCTTTAAAATGACAGTCATAAGTTCTTAGTGTTCACTAATTGAAACGTCACTGCGACCGCATTTAGTGAATCTTCATTCAAACTTTAACACCGATCACACGTCGCTGTGGATTTTCAGCCTTGTACATGAAAGAACTGAACCTTTCAAGTCTAAATAATATCAGCTGCATCATACGTTTGGAATGCACTGCAATTTCGGAAGGAATTTGCTGCTGTTCCTACAAACTAATCCTCTGCTGGCAAAACTCGTTTGGGACTTTTGAAGGTATGAAATGCACAAAGTAAGTCGGACAAGAGGCAGAGGAAAGATTCCGCTCTCACCAGATTTCTCACATCTTGTTCGTTCGTCTCGTTGCCCCCCTTGACTTCCACACTTATGGACATCCAAAAGTAAGCAGCTGCATAAACACACAACGTTACAAAATGGCCAACTATGCTTGAATACAAAGCTGTGATGGGACAAACGGTGACTGTCTCTTACTGTCGTTGGAGCAGAGTTGGCTGATGTTACAATTTAAGGAACCTTAAAGAGAAAAACAGAAGTTAGAGCAACATTTAAAATGTTTAGGCTACGTCAGTAACACAAGTGTGTAATTAGGGACACACCCACGCAAATATGTATTAATCATGTCTGTGTCATTTCAACCTGCTACTCCAGGTGTGGTTTGATTGGCAGGCAGAGGTGTGCTTGAGCTCTGATTGGCTAGGCTGATTGGAGAGGGTGTCGTGGGTGTCGTGGGTGCTACAGGTGGCGACACAGTGTCTGCTGGGTCACCGGTTGCTGTTTGAAGCTGGCTGGCGATAGCTGGCGTCCCGCCAGTCGCCGATAACACGGCTGTGGAAAATGGCATCATTAATGCTGCTGCTAGTAAAATGTTGACGCTAAATGAAAATGAAATTCAGTCGAGCTTCAGTCTCCTGTTTTAAGCATCACTGCTGGTGCCTGATAAGCCTTCAGCAGAACTGCAGTCATTCACAGGAAGCAGTGCGAACATTGTCTGTGGTATCAGGGGTTTGCAAATTAGATACGGATAATAAGCAAATGACCACATGCAGACATTAAACAATAAAAAACAGTAGTGAATAGCATAAATACACTTTATTAAGCATCACTGACTTGTAAATGCAGCCGCCTGGTTATTAATGATCGTGTTGACCGTTGGTTTGACAGATTCCAAAGCAGCTGATGTTAAAAGAAGGGGAGTCAGTAATAAACATGTTCTGGCTTAAAATGATTCCAGTAGTTTGAATATATTAAATGATTCCAGTAGTTTGAATATCCAGTAGTTTGAATATACTAGCTGAAACAAGAAGCTGAACTGGTGAAATGAATACGATACAAGCGTAAAAACCTTGTAACGTCCGTATCAGTTCGTCGTTTTCCCATCATTATCACATACACAAAGACACAGACAAACACGCTGCGTAAGTCACCTGAAGCCACATTAGTAACGTCTCTGCGTCTTCTCAAGCGTCTGCGGTCTACAAGACACAAAAACATGCAACATTCAGTCTCCAGCATGCTCTACGTCCATGCAGGGCCTCAGTGTTAGCTATGGTCCAAACAAAAGGTTCTGGAGCCGTTATGGTCTATGGCACATAATCATTTGACTTTCTGTCGCTCATGTAATTTACATGTTTATTTGGGTAAAGTAAAATAAATACAGTATGTTCCTACAGTATGTAGGAGTCAATCTTCATAAACCTGTTGCTCTCTCCAGCTGTGAAACCAGGGGCCAGATGCAGAAATTTGAATTTTCATGTATGTACAGAATGCATGTGTGCTATTTCCTCAAAATATTACACTGTGACTCGTAAATAAACCTTTATCACAAGGTAACATCGTTTAACATCAGGGACCGGAATGACAAGTTGAAGAACAGGAATGACAGCATGCGGCTTGAGGAGGCTCTTCTCCGGCATCAGAGCAGCCGCATTACGCACACAAGCTACGCACAGCTGCAGCTAATTATAGCAGGAGCAGCGCTCACCTGGTTTTACCTGTACACCTCCATCACAGAGTCATTACGCGCCAGAAACGAGATCAAGGATTAATGCGAGGATTTACTAAACGTTGCGTATTGTCTCACCACACATAAGGCCGGGGTCTCTCTTTGTGGCTTTGGGACTGGTCACGGCCCAGTACTCAGCGTTCCAGGGAATCACAGCGCCGTCCTCACAGGGCCCGTGGTCACCCAGGTCCGCCCACATGCCGAACAGGTAAAGCTCCACTGCTCCGAGTTTGGCTCCCGGGCTCCGGTGTCTGGGGCGACAGCCCAGCCACAGGGAGCCGGCAGGGGGGATGGCCTGAGCGAAGACCTTCCTCTCAGCCACCATCTTCCCATCGACCTGGAACATTCACATGGTGTCAAAGCAGAAATGAACGTCTCAGTGAAAGTAACTCGTAGACTCTGACAACACGTGCTTTTACTTAATGGAACTGCTGTCGTTCACCTCCATGCCAAAGGAATTGCCATGTGCGTCCATCCTGAGACAAACCCTATGCCACTGTTCTGGGGACAGTTGGACAGGAACTCTGTGTCGGGTGCTGAGCAGCCACGCGTACAGCGCCGCATCGTCTCCCTCTAAACCCAGCTCTGGTCTGGGCGAGTAGGTCGAGCTGTACGAAAAGGCCACCCAGGCTCCGGGAGCCACCACACGGATGTGGACGCACACCGTCATTTGATAGAGCCGTGGGATGGTGGCCCCGGCCTGCAGGGCCCAGTGGTCCTCACAGCCGTTTAACACCGCCTTGGTGTCCCCCAGGAAATAACCAAGTGCTGCAGAGACAGTGTTAGGGTTAAAGGTTTGGGCTGCAGAACAGATCTTCAGCAGCTATGTGTCTCACAGCCTATGTGGATGTTGTTACCTGTGGGCGGAGCAGCTGCCAGCAGCAGAAGCCAGAGGGTGAGAGGGAAATGATGTGACCATCTCCTCAGTCCCCTGAATCCACGCATCCTCCTGAGAACACAATCTGACCTGAATTTTCTGTGATAATCACATTTGTGTGTTTGCCAACTTCCTCTTGCCGTACTTGCCTTTCTCCTCTGTGCAGCCGTGAAGTTCAGGCGTGGACATGATTGCGGTGTATCACTGTGTCACCTGCGAGGTTACACCCCTTTCACAGCTTGTAAACTAAAACGATCTAATGTTATCTGTGGCTTTGTCCTCGCTGAGGGACTGGCTGCAAGGCAAGGCTGGCCACAGCGGCTTGGGTTACACCTCGCTGCAGTCACACCTGTAAGTGGCAATTTTTTTAAATGGCTCGTTTTACACCTGGATACAGTGAAGTATCCCATAATAAACTGATTTTGTTACAAAGTGAATTTGGGAGTTCAGGCACAGCAACATTCATAAGCCTTCTGCCATTTTACTGCTTCCTGAGCGTCACACTCGCCAGATGAACTACAGGAGACACAGGACTACACCTGAACTTCACACGAAGCTGCACGGACAAGCTGCTCCACTGTATTAGAGTCACATTCCTCCATTAGTGCAGCTTTAATGTTACAGATACAGTTTACACATGTGTAATTTAACATAAAATCAAGAGATACTTTAAAAGACACAACGTTTAATGTTAAACTGAGTCTGTAACATCCAGGACAACAAACTCACAGTCACTGAAGCACAAATTCAAAGCACACGATATATTTACTGTCGATCGAAACTGTCCACAGCCTTTTATAAACAGCCTGCTTAACTAACTAACTGTTAACTTTACTGTTAAACTGACTTCCAAAAGAAAGTCCAGACAACTATGAAAACCCACCGAGTCGAAAGAGAAAGCGATGCTCAAATGCACAAACAATTCAAAGAAAGCAACTCACTAAGTCTTAAATTTTACCGCTCAATCCCTCCAAACTCTGTTACCGCTGAACTCAACAACAATTACAGTTCCTGTGGTGAACCTCATCCTTCTACTGGACTCTATGTTCCTCACATCTGCCCAGTTGCCTTGTTTCTAGTGAACATAGGAATAAAAAGTGTTCAGATTACACCCAGTGACCTGGATTAATTTCTCAGAAGGAAACGCGATGAAGTCATCTGTGCACTGAAAGGCTCCTTTGATTTGAGGGTTCTGAGTGTACTTGTTGTTTTAAGGTGGTGCAACATGTCTTCTTTAGACCTCTGGACATTGTTTGGTATGTTTTCATAGCTCATCAGATGTTGTGTGTCATCACTGGCTTGTCACGACAGGCAGTATATTTACATATGCGGGGAGGCTTGAAATAAAACGCTGGATTGTAATTTCCCTTCTTTTACAGACTGAAAACTTTTACATTTACGACTTTGCCAACACAATAACAATACATAAAGATTAATCATTAGTGATTCCTACTTGTTATTTGTGTTATTCGTCGCGTTATTAATAATTTAACAGAAGTATTGTTCATTTTATTCTCTTGTCTTCAATAAATCAGGCTACATGATATGTCTCAGTATTAGCTCTTCCTCTCGTTGGCATTTTAGTGGAAACAGAAGCTGAGTAGTTGTTCAATGGCGATTTGCTTCGGCAAACTCTCTGAAGTCCTGTTTTAACCTCTGACATAAAGGAATATTAGTACAGTCATTATCATGTGGAAGCGTTACTGTGATTTAATAGTGTGGAATACGAGGGCGCGGAGACAATTACTAGACAGCTTATATGAAAAATTGTAGCTGTACTGGGTTTTTCCATTTGAAGTATGAGGCGCATACATGAAATGGATTCATTTATAGACACAGATAAAACACAGATCAAATCTAATCATTGGCTTTGGTTGGTTTATCTACATCAAAGAGTGTTGATCCATATCACCAGCCCTGACACGGAGCGCTCACCATTACAACATCTGATCTCACGATACGCTGAAGGTAGAAATATCAGCTACAGATTCAAGATTTAATCAGAGAATAAATGTCCGACAGATAAAACTACGTTTAATTTGTGTCTAAAAGTAAATAGTTTCTATTATAACGAGTATTATTCTATTCAAGTAGAACCAGAATGTGTAACACAGAGGCTTCACTGTCACGTCCCACCTCATTTGTTTCCTAACTCTTTGACTTGAAAACAGGGCACAGACAAGAATTGTTCATGAAGCCTTTTCTTTCCTGTTTCTCTATTGTCAGAGCCAGAGCTTAATGTTGTTACAAGGATTAAAGCTCTTTGTCAGCTGCGTCCACACCTTCAAATACAGCGCATTTCACAAAGTACTTTTTTATTCACAGTGTTCGGCCAGTTAATCAAAAGCTTTTCAGAGACAGGTGAGTGCTTACCTCTTGCTTTTTCAGCATCCAGTCTGAGAGAATGTAAACCCTTAAGGGTTCGGTGTTGGAGAATGTTGCCGCTTCGCTCTTGTCACAGGCTTCACGTGTGTCTCCATCATTTCTGTCTCGTTCATCCGTTTTTCTAAGGTCCAACTGGCCTCAGAGCTTCCTTGTCGTCTGTTCTCCTCGCTCCGCGTCGCTGTCCTCAGTTGCCCTTCACTGTTGCTCCCGTATCCTCCTCTGTAGCATGTGCAGCTGCGTTCAGCAAACCACAATATCTGAAATGTGAGGTCCGCCTGCAGGAGACAGTAGAGCAAATAGTGACACACCCCCAGAGAAGCGGAGGAGGTGGGGAGGAGCAAAGAGCGTCGCCAAGTTGAAGTGCTGAGTCAGAATCTATCTATGTATCTGTCTGTCTATCCATCCATCCATCCATCTGTCTCGCTTTTCTTTAATCTCAGTATGACTGCAGGGCAACAGCTGCTATTACAGGATGCAGGGCCAGACAATTCCTGGACAGGGTATTAACCTTTAGTTCCAGTGTGTGTGTGTGTTTGTGTGTGTTCATGCAACACACACATAAACATAAATACATTCCACATATAGTAACAATTTGCAAAAACGTGCAAAATTACATGGTAGGGTTAGGTTGACAAACCAGTCAAACATCTTCTAACCTTCTCTCTCGTTTTCTTTGTGCTGTGAATTTGAGGAATGGCGTCTGACGCAACGCCTAAAATGAATCTAAACAAGACAAGAACAGCCTCGGGCTCAAATCTCAGGACACTCCTGTGCTGTGGGTGCGCGTGTGGACATCGAGGAGGCATCTGTGTAATTAAAGATGTTTGTTTGACTCTGAACACAAGGGGGCAATAAAGACCAAAGTGATTTTTTCCACCGTGGCCTTTGTTCATTTTAAGCCACGGATAACGCAGCAGCAGCAGATCAGTGTTACTGCTCACCTACGGTGGCACAACGTAGCGTCACGCCGCTCGCTCTCTCTCTTCAGTTACATTAAGCGCAACTGGAAACACACCCACACACAGAGGAAAAGGGTGAATGTGTGTCAACTTGCCTGCAGATGGACAAACACAGACAGTAAATGATTCAACTGAGCCCATGGTGGGACAGTCCAGAGCAGATCCTTCACTTACTGATTTAAACAGGAAGATTCACGGCAGTGTTTCAAAGTGTGATTCAACTCCACACCACTAGATGACAGTGTTATACACAATGTGACTTGTTGTTGACCTTTTGTGGTTTGTATATCACAAAGAAATTGCAATAAAGCCCTATTTTAGACAGAATCCAAATATTTGTTAATATATTGAATTGTAACTGACATGTTCCAGTGATGTATTCATGGAAGGATCACTGAACAGGCCGGCTGGGACAATCAGTCCTCAAGGGCCAAACCAGCCACAAAGACGACAGCGAAGAGACAGACCTGGCAACAAAGGGATAAAAATGACCACAAGGGCAGACAAACAAATGTGATCAATGAGATGCAAACTGGTTTTGTAGCCGTGGCCTTTGTAAAAGAAGAATGAAGATTGTGTCTCTGCTGAAATTCTTTCACTGGCTCTACTGTGTGGATCATACTAATATTCGGCTACGTCATAGTCGCTGCCGCATCCTGTTGCAAACTCACGCATGTGTTTTTAAAGAAACTCCGCTCAAGCTGGTAGGAAATCACCTCCTTATGTCATTAATGGCTGTGGGGCCTGCACGGAGCCTTAACAAGGCTTTAACTCAGGCAGGTGTCAGAGAGGAGCATGAATTAACACTCCCACACACAAACCCTCAACCGCAGACATGAATCCAGGACTAAATGGCTGAGGCTGTAAGAGAACAACAGTTTCTTTCTTTCAAAGTGGTTCGTACAGCATGACGATGAAGATGATGGGCTAGTTTAGGCGCTGATGCAACAAACAAGCTCTAATACTGTTTTAATTGAGTAATGCTTTTCGCACAGAGAAATTAGTCATCACATCAGGTGGTGAGTGATCAAACACAGAGTGACTAAAATCCAATATCAGGATCATACAGAGAAAATTCATTTCCAAACAGCCTGTGGACTCTCCCTGTTGATCGCTTCTAGAACAACAAACAATTAGTAAACAACATAAAGCAATAAATTGTTAAAAAGCTAACAAGCTACATTGTAATAATATGCTTTAAACTCAGCTGGAAAGAATAAACAATTTAGATTCGGATTGAAAGCAACACGTTTGAAAAGTGAGCCAGTTTGGACACAGGTACGTTCACCCCAGTTTATTTTTCAGGCCATTGCAACCAAACCAAACCGTAACAAAGTAAAGTGCAGTTTTGACATCATTGTTTTACCTTTGACCTACACTGTGAACGGCTGCTTTGGCCGTTAACAAATCACTCATTACTAACATTTAAAAAAGTAAACCCAGTCCAGCCTGCGGCATCTTGACGTCATTGTCCAGCATTAAAGTAGAAAGTTACAGATGATTGCCTCGTGTCATTGCAGCTGTGTGGTGGGAAGATACTCTAGCAGTAGCCAAACAACATGACTGGATTTAAAGCAATTTGTCTAGATGTGAAAAGTGTGACTCCTATGGGCTAATGTCACTTCCAGACCACATGTCAGCCCTAATCTCTGGATTCCTGCTGCGCAGTCGTAGCCACACCAGGATATTCTCTTCGTCTTTACTAGCTGACTTTACTTCACGTGTTGTTCTTATAGCCTTTCTTCCTCTCTTCGTTCCTGCAGCATGCACAGTGACTGCACGAACTAATTCTGCTGGTTACCATGGCAATAAAGAGGCCAAAAAAGCAGCAGCATCCCGTGCTCACACAGTGGTGATCTGGTCGACTACTCGCGTGCTGTCGTTCATTTCAACACACTCCACTTCCTGTCTCTGCCCCTCTCCTCCGGCCCGGTGGCCGCGGTTCTTGGAAGGTGGCAGGAACGTGAGGAGGGTGGGCAGAAACGCCAGGGTGTGCAGGGCCGAGCAGCCGGCTGTGAGGGCGAGGCAACGGAACAGTGTGCTTGTGAGGTTGGAGCGCACTGAGCCAACAGGCGCCAGGGCTGCACTGTAGCAAAGGAGCGTCTGTAGAGAGGGAACCCCGTGTCTCTCCAGCGCCACTCTCACCCAGCGAGTCCTGCTTTCACCCCGGCCTGAGGTGAAACTGCACAGCAGGGGGCCGCTGCAGTCTGCTGAGTGTCCCAAAGCTGAGATTAGACACAACACAGACATGCAGTCCAGCTCCACCCCCCATAAGGTCATAAAGCCCAGTACTCCAAACTGGACGGAGAGCAAGGTGAGGCCCAGCCACACGGACACCAGCGGCTCCACAACAGCCAGAGAGGACAAACCTAAGAGGAAGAGCACCGCCAGCAGCGAGTGCCTGAGGGGCGAGCTGACGGCTGCAGCGTAGCGGTCCAAATAGACGAAGGAGGGGTTGAAGATGAGGAACCGAACCCGTGACGTCAGCGACAGGCGCCGCAGAGTGTCCAGCAGCACCGACATCTCTTCACGCTTGTTCTCCGTCGTCTTGGCAACCAAAAAGATTCGTGAGGCTGCCACATCGGGCTCCTCACCCTGACCGCGCTCGGCGAATATGATGTCATCAGCAAAGTGGGCAAACTGCGGCTCGCGGAGGAAGGAGTGGCGCAGGATGTGGGTGAAGTTTTCCCGAGGCTGGCTGGTGGACTGGTTGCGGTCGGACAGGTAGTTCAGGTAAGCCTCCAGCCAGCTGATTCGTTGGAAGCCTTTGGCGTACTCCAGCAGGTCCCGCTGCACTGAGGAGTTCCAGTAGGGGGCGGTTTCGTAAATGTAAAATCCAATGACGGGCGAGTAGGAGCTGAAGTAGCGCTGCTGGGCACGAGTGTACAAGACTGTCGCTGTATCCATGGCAACCAGTGCACTGGGGTCTGAACCCTGGGTCACCTACCAAAAGAAACATTTGTTAGAGAATTCAGTTGTGACTTCATTGTGTCTGCGTAAGGTACAGTGTGTTCCTCACCTGTAGAAAGCCCATCAGCCCAAACGAGATGTAAATCAGATACAGCAGAACCACGAAGGGTTTGACGTAAGTGTTAGTGATCCAGTCCCCATAGCAACGCCTCACACACCCTAACAACAGGTGAGAGTCCTGAGGATGAGGGTCCACGGTAGTTGTCTGCGTACGTTGGTGCAAATGTGCGTGTGTGGAGTTGACCACATGTTCGTGTGCGTTAGGGTTGTTGGCAGTATGTGGGTGTGTGTGCACGTGTGTGTGAGTCAAGCTGGGAGCTGATGGGTGAGGATGAGTGTGACTGGCTGCATGCGGCGCGTTGGTTGTCTGTGCCTCGTCCTGGTAACGTGTGTACATTAGGCACCTGTACCAGGCCGGTTTGGAGTCCAGGCGGTCTGGTTTGGGGACTCTCCGGCAGAAGCAGCCGTGTCTGTATCCAGTCTCTAAGTAGCCTGTGAACACCAGACAGGAACTGTAGAAGGACAACATGTAAACATAGCTGATGGTGATGGCCAGAGCGGCCGTGCGGCAGAAGAGTCGGACGGCTTCCATGTTGGTTAGCGGCGAAGCAGCGAGGCCTAGAGTCATTAGGTGGAGCATGGTGGAGCCAGAAAAACGCAGCATGACATCTTCGAAGACGCTGGCTACGCGCTCCTTAACGTGCTGGTCCTCCCGAGTTCGTCTCCATGACGACAGCATCTCGAAGGAGCCAAAGAGACCGTGACCTGATCGGAAACACAAATAAAACCGCATTAGTGGATGAAGACTTAAATTAACAGTCTGGAGGAACAGAGATTACTTCTTTTCAGCCCTTTTTTGAATTTATTAATTTTGATTTAGTGTAATATATAAGACATTCTCTCAGGGAATGGTGGAGCCCAAAACTGAGCAGTTTGAGTTCTTCTGTCAGGGGACAAATACTTTAATTAAAATTGTGCGATGCCAACTTGTTGTAAGATGATAGATCCCCATGCTCATACACAACAAACTTTAAAAAACATTAAACAGTAAGTGCTGTGGATGTATTTTCCTGTGGTTGCCATGGCACCCATGAGTTAGCAGGGACACAGTCACCCATTTCCCCTCTCCTCCTGCAGTGACCTCACCATGACAAAACGCTTAGCACCTCAGAGGAGGCGTAACGTACCGACACTTAAGGCGTGGGTGCTACTGAAAGTCTGTGGAGCTTTTGGTGTGACAGAGCCAGAGAAAGAGAATTAGACAGTGAATGGCAGGAAAACAGGTCAAGAGAGAAAGACAATGAAAGTGAAAGAAAATCTGGAGACGTCACTTTGCCAACAGCTCGGACAAAGGAAGGAAATACCAATTAGATACGCTGTGTCCAGGGCCCAGTGTGGCTAATCTGCTAATGATTATCTAGAATAATAAATTAGTAATATAATATTTAAGAAGATAATAGAAAAAATGTAAATGTAAATTTAACAGAACCCGAGTCTGTGAATTAAGTGCCTTTTTGGCTATGAATGAACAAATTAGTCACTGCAGCGTTGGTCCTCCTCAAAGCACAAATCAAAGGTTATTACTCAGAGGATACTGAGCAAAAGAAGGCTTTGCAAACGTATAATATTGTTCATAAATGACATCTTCTCTTAACCACTTGCACCTACGCAACCACATTCAACTCCACTGGGATCCGAGCTGTTTCGTTGTCGGTGCCGTACAGTGACTGTGGCCGAACCTGCTCCAAACAAGTTGAGTCCAGTCACTCGCTAAATTTATCCTTGGGCCAAATCACAAGCACTAACAGTCTGATTTCCGGAAAGGCTTGTTCTCCCCCAGCCTAACTTTCAGCCTGCTCGCTTCCCTTCTAGCTACAGTTTAACTTCATTTTCTGCAAAGAGAATCCGGACTTCAGCTGCTATAGTGATGTTTTATCGAACTTCCCTCTTCCAGCAATCCCTCACGCCTTAGTAACCGTGTCTCGGTTATTTTGAGCCTAACTGCAGCCTTTCCTCCTCCACATTACAGAATAATTATGGTATAGACTGCGTGTGCGCGCGTGGGTATTCACAGCACATCAGAGAGTTTTCCATTAGGTCTACGTAAACAGACTGACATCACAGACACATGCACATTCTGTTACTGCTGAGAAAACAGAAAAGAAAGACTTTACTCTGTATCTCACAACAGAAGATTTGGGTTAAACTGCTGATAAAAATTTTATTTCACTCAACAAACACATCATACTAGTGATATTACTTGGCAGAAATTAGTTGGAAGATTGTCAATAAAGTCAAATTAACTCTATTTCAATATATTTGATAGTATTTAATCTCAAATACAGTTTTTAACCTTGAATTATGAAAACGAGCACTGGAAACACTTTATCCTTCATAACCTCAGCAGAGCAGGTAAAGTCTAGTGATGCTCAATGAAAGTAGCTTTAGATTAGAATCATCCGGAAAGAATCAGTCAGACTAAATGTTTTCCTTTTTACAGAAAAGCCCTGTGTTTAGAGGAACCTTTGTGCCTGGGTGTTCTGCGTGACCATGTCAGTACTGTACAGTAGGTGATGAAGCATTACATGACATCTGCCGGGTCCGTGTCAGATATTACTGGAGCAGGAAAAAGTCACAGGCAGCCCTGCAGCACAAAAGGCCACAACAGAAAGAGAAACAGAACACGGAATACCAGAAAACATTCCCTTTCCTCATCATAACCGTTCAGTTTACCACACGAGATGGAGAAATGCAAAAACTTATTTGACCTAAATGAAACTGGACACGTTTCCCTCAGCTGACTGACTATTTGCCGGCTATAAAGCTGGGAAATGCTTCGTGCGGAGCTACTTGGTGGGTAAGTGCAGCCTGTCTGCACCAATTTTTTCCTCTTTGCACAGGCCCTGATCTAGATTTGATGGTAATGACACTGTAGCTGTATCTGTAGACCAGTGTGCAGCACACAGGAGGCACAACAAGCCAACCCTCAGCTCCTTGGTCTTTATAGGAAGGTAAAGTGGAATATAATATTTATGTACCAAACCTTGACTATAGCTGTGTCATAAATTTAACTCTAAGCTCAAATTGCTCCTGCAGGTCCGTCGCAAACCAACAAGAAATTTTACCCCGTGGTTTGGACAGAAACCTAATTTTTAAAGATCTTCACTGTTAGTTTTCCTGTCAGAAAATGTGTTATTTATGCCATCATCCTCCCCCTCAGCAAGTCAGGTCCGTGCTCCACCACTTGTCAGTCATTTTGATGGTCTGTCTACTTTAAAATGGCATTAAGCCTCAGGCTGGCATCTGCAAAACCCATCACAGGTACGGAAGGAGCAGACGGTGAACACAGGCAGTCTGCCATTTAAAAGCTCACTGTAGCTCCCACCTATCGTGCGTCAGCTTCACCTTTTCTGATTGTTCCCAGCTTTTATGTGTTGCTGCTACGAATTTGATGTGTTCAACAACCAGTATTGAGGAAGAATGTTGTGACCTTTACATGAAAGGTCAGTTCCAGACAAACGAGAGTGGAGAAGGAATGCGCATAAAGGCAGGAAAGGTTGAATAGAAGCTGTGTGTTTGGTATTTACCCAAAAAATATTAGATTAAGACGTACCAAGCATGACAAATGGGATGCCCAAGTAGGTGGAGTTGTAGGTTGCTCCAGTCAGGTTTAGTATCCCAGCAGCAGTGAGGCCTGATAGAGTGACTGACAAAAGAGCTAGCAGTCCGAGCCACGGTTTGGACCTCACACAGTCTCTCATGGAGCAGCAGAGAATGACCAGTACGCCGGAGACCCCTAGGCTGGCCAACAGGGGGCGGCGTGCCAGCACAGAGGAAAACTGGAAGTCAGTCCTCAAAGACGAGGAAGTGGATGAGTAGAGTCCCAGCTTAGGGTGAAGTGTTGCAAAGTGCTGTAACTCTGCACAGAAGGCCTTTTCCCATTGGCTAGCCACTCTGTCCATCAGGCTGCCGTGGGCTTGGAGGTAGTAGGTGAGCTGCAACGCCCGGGCTGAACGCACAACTTCTCCCCTGGCTCCCGGACCCGGACCTCGCACGGCACCGTTTGGGCCCCACCCCTGCACTCCACCCAGTTGGTGGCCGATGTACGCCTGCCGTCCGTCTGCCAGCTGCGTGATTGGGTACCGCAGGACCGGGATGGTGCGGTTGGAGGTGCGAGCCGACTGGATGTCCTCCATGGCACGAATAATATCGTCGATGATGCAGACGTTCTTGTCATCAGGCAGACAGAGGTAGGAGAAGGAGTAGTTGAAGCTGTTTAAGCCTGAGGCCGGGACCGTCACCTGCATCTGGTAGATCTGCCTGTGGAGCTGTGCACACAGAACACACATATCAACACAGAAGTACAGGAAGTTGAATTTCCAGTGGCCCCGTGATGACCAACTGTGATGAAAGTTCCTCCCTGTGCAGTCCAACAAACCTCGTGTACTTGGACTTTCTAGCCGTTTGTGTGAAGAAGAGGCAGATACTGTACGTGTGGTTGTGTGATGCTCAATAGTGGTCTCTGATTCCAGCTCTGTCTCTATGGTGAGAAGGACAACGCTGCCAGCATCCACAGTGCTGGTTACTAAGCAACAGGCCTGATGCCGGTCTCCACCACAGCGAACATGGGCAAAGCTGTCTTCTCCCTCAAAGTGCTGCATAAGCTTCACTGAGGAAGTGAGTGTTTGTGTAGGAATGTCCACAGAAAAATCGCTTGCACATAGACATTTATAAAATTCTCTCTCTTTTTATTTTTTTGCTACTTATGCTGCTAAAGTATTTAAGCAAAATGATTGACGATTATAGCATTTTATTGTAGGGTGTTAAAAGTTCTGATCGGCCACAAATCACTTCTGCTGTACGTCTTCTTGAGGTTCAATCAGTAATTTTATGGCTGCATCAACTGCAGCTATTCAGTGATCTCTTCTTAAAAGTACAAAATACTGTGTTAAAGGACACAGCGACTCTGAAAATAATGGGATCATCACTGTTCCCTGGACTTCGTCCTCTGGGGACCACACTATTCTGACTCACACAAACCAACAACATCCATCCATTTTCTCAACTTCTCATAGGGATACGATGGTGCTGGAGCCAAATCCAGCCGCCACTGGGGGGGGGAGGCAGGGTACGCCTTGGAGAGGTCGCCAGTCCATCTTAGTCCACACAGAGACAGACAACCGCTCGCGCTCACACCTAGGGGCACAATTAACCTGACCGCATGTGTCCGGATGGTGGGAGGAAGCTGAAGAACACGAGGAAAACAAACCCCGACACGAGTGAAACATGCAAACTCTACATCTGGCCAAACTGGAAGGAGCCAATGCACCACAGCATCCCTGTGCTGCCTTCAGTATCCAACATACACTTTTCAAAGGGCTCTTGAAAGGATGTGGATCAAATTGCTGGTCTTGAGCAAGTTGAGACAAAAAAAAAGCTGAATCTTGAAGCTGGCAGATGATATGCAACAGGCTGGAGTGGTGCGCTAGTAAAAACATCTCTGTTACATAATCTGACACCGTTTCCCTCTCTGAACGTCCCAAACTAGCCTAACGGGGCACTTCTCTGTGGACTACAGCCGTGCTGGGTGCTTGGACAGCGGGTCTCCATAACCCTACTAGACAGAAACATGCAGAGGATACACAAGAGTCAGCTCTGCATTCAAGCACAGAACTTCATAAAAGCCTTTGACTGATTGCTCCAGGGATGAATTACTCATAAATCCATTTAGGAGCACCGATGTGGAGACAAGGGTCCTCAGAGCTGCAGCTAAATCCTTTTAGTAATTAAACTGCTCAGCTTCCTGACTCCATCTATGGCCGATGCACAGACACCTGCTAAACACAGCTACTGAACGTGCCTGTGTATCATTTTATTTCTTTGTCTACTGGTGACTTATTGATCTCTTTATGTGTATTGTTGCATACCTTTAATATGGTGTCCAGGTGAAGCGGGTCCAGGACGCTCCCTTTTCGGGTGGTGACGATCACGCGTCCGTATCTGCCCGGTGTCTGGAGGTCGGAGTAAAGCGCATGCTTGGAGCGGTTGACGGGAAACAGGCTCTCCACCAGGTTGCCCTCTATCTTGGCCAGGCTGTGCTTGGGTGCGAGCAGGCTCTCCACGTCCTCCTCCACGCGGTACCGGCTGAAGCTGGCACCGAGGAGGATGGAGATAAGCACGGGCGCCGAGGCGAAGAACACCGGGTGGCTCGCCACGAACCGGCCGAGCGCATGGAAGGAGGTCCTCAGGCCCGCGTGCAACACCTGGCGCAACATCCTAGCGCGCGGCCGCGGCTCGAGCCTCTCCCACCGACCGGAATGTCCCGGAGCACTGACGAGCATCAGGAGCTGCCGGACGCATCGGTGGTCTCCGTCACCATCAGTCTGCGCTGGGGGAGGAGAGGTGACGCCTGGTGGGAGGATTTGTCCCCCCGGAGCAGGAGGTCACCAGCCGTCAGCACCCAAGCCTCTCCGGTCAGATGGGCGCCCCTTTCCCCGGGGTTCTGTCACCCGCTGGAATAGCGCAAAGGACGGAAAGCTGTTAAGTGAGCCAGCGTTTCTCTGCTCTGCGGTTAGTCAGCATAATGACAGCCTACTTTACATTTAATAGCCACTACCCTGCTGCGTTCAGTGCCTCCTGCAACCTGCGTGACTCTGTGCGTAACAGAAAAATCGCAGTGGCTGACAATTAGAACGGTGTCATTGTCTTTCAGTGTAATAATGGTCAGTAGTTCTTTGTGCGCTCGGGCAGTTTGCAGAGACACAGTAGTTGCACTAAACTAAAGGCTGCACATACCAAAAGAGGGGATCCGGGGCATCGACGCGGTGACGACGGAGATCATCTCATTCAGACCAAGAGGTTATGCTGCCGGCTGTCCGTGCGTCCAGCTCCACCCTACATCAACAAGTCACCAAGGAAACCCGATGGGTGGTCGAGGTGGGAGACGCAGGGTGGGTGACGCGGCGTGCGTGCACTGGGGGAGCCGGTGGAGCTGTGAGTGAAATGATCCAAACAGCTTTCCTCTGCGGCTGAATGCTTTCTGTCGTCCGCACCCCCTCCTCATCGACCCGCTGTTTTTTGGCGGAGCAGTTGATCATCCGCCACCGGGTTGGTCCTCTCCCAGCAGTGGTCTCCGTGTTGGGAAAGCACGCCACTAATTACCGGCTTTCTCACACCGAGCCCCGTTTATCCATCTCTCTCTCTCTCTCTCTCTCGTTTTCGCACCGCCCTCATCACTTGCTCTTTTCTGTTCCGCCTCTCGCATCGCTACAATGCAGAGAAACAAACGTCGCTGTAGAGTGAGTGGCAGCATGAGAGAGAGAGAGAGAGTATGTTTAGGAATTTAACTGAGCAAACGTGTGCGATAGTAATATTAAAAATAAAACATTGGCCTTTAGAAGACGGGAGGACAGTTTGACTCACAATCACTCCATGATAACAGGTTACTGGCACAAATGCGTCATCTTCAGGATGCTGCCTAAAACCGATAAGCAGTGAGTGAACTTGTTAGTTAGTCTGCTCAACCTGGACAGTTATTCAAACTGTAACAAATAAGCTGAACTTGCAAACTGTGAAATGCATCTTGTCAGAGTTAATCATTTGAACATGGCCGTGTTTAGTCTGTGAGATATTCTGACTCCATGGCTCGTTGTCTAGTGTGTAGGTGTTCATTCAAAGACTATCTTCAGACTTTGTGGTTTTGTTGGAACGGAAACCTGCTGAGTTTAGTTTCTTTAGTTAGTAGTTGGTTTGTTTTTGCGTTACTTTTTCTTTTTAGCCGTCATGGCCTGTGTGAATGTTGTTATATTAGCTTGTGTCATTCTGTTCATTTTATTCTGCAACATCAACAGTCTTTTAATTCAGTACAACAATCTGTGTTTAATTAGAAGTTCTCTTTGTGCAGATGCATGAAGCATATTTTGCTGTTGTATAGCCTGTTGCCACGGAAACTAGACAAATAATTTTCTACTTACAAAGGCCCTGGTTGTCGTGGCAACGGTGATGCCACCCATCCCCCCCTAAAATCAGATATACATACATGCGGAAGCGCCCACACTTCACTCTCTCTCTCTTTGTGTCACACACCTGCTGACTCTCAATCTGCTTCTGGTGTGGAAGTGTCTGATTAAACGCAAAAGAAGCAGAGGTACAGCAGGGAGAGCAGATAATAAGGAGGGCAGACAGGGATCACTCTCTTCCTGTTTGTGCATTTAGACCCAGAGTTAAAAATCTGAAAACAGCTTCCTCAGTCCACAATGGATCAGTAATGGCTCCCCAGATATAATAAACTAAGGCTGTTTAGACTAAAACCTTGCAAAAGAACTCCCTATTCACAAAAGTGTGTACAGAAAGCATGCACTCACATACCACCATCCCGAGAAAACTATGACCGTGTACAGGAAAAAGTCAGATAAACACTAAAAAAAGAACCCAACTTCTGTGCACATGTGCTTCTGCCTGGTCTAATCCCCTATTCAATTAAGCATCAATTAGCCTTTAATCCCCATCTCCAGTCCAGAGAGACAGTGGTGAAGGAATGAATGAGTAAGTGTCTCCCTGGGGAGAGAAGAAGAGCAGAGTGGAAAATGAAAAACTGCAGGGATATAAGAAGCTCAGGGCAGTTTCTGATAACAAAAGTACTAATTAGTGTTGCTTAATGATTTATAGAGATAAGAATAGTGTATGTGCACGTGTGTGTGTGTGGGATGGAAAGAGGAAGGTGGAGAAAATGAATGAAGTCCTCTGAAAGGCTGCCCATTCTCGCAAAGGCTATTTTCTGCACCTAAAGAAGTGAAGAAGGGGAAAATCCTCCAGGGGTTGAGAACCGCTGCCAAGAAATACACTTCAACACACACCATAGACAGATGAGGGAAACAGGGTAGGCAACAGAAATAAGAGCAGCTCTTACGAGTCTTCTGCTCGGGCTTCATGTTTTCGCATCAGCATCATGCCTCCTCTCCATTATTAACGACCTACACATGTATATGGACCCAGGGCCGGTTTTCATGAATAAGGCTTCTCCCTTTACGTTCCTACTCTTCTGAACCTGCACACCCTCGTTTTCATGCACCCCTCCCATCCCCCAATCCATCTGTTTTGGTGGAGTCCATCCATTAATAAAGAGTCTGTCCTTTCGTTTCTATTTCTCCTCCTCCTTTATTATTTATTTACTCATCTATCCCCAGTTATGGGTGGATATATTTGGCAGCATCCTCTTGGATGAAACTAGGGGAAAACTTAGCACACTGAAAAAAATGCTCATTTTATCTAAACGACTCAACAGTAGATTATTTTTAAGATACTGAAATGTACAATCAACTAATATAATGCGTATATTATTTTAATATGCCTTGCCAGTGGCTGAGTCATTTCAGAGTTTGCAAACCTCCCTCCCTCTTCAGTCACAGTAGAAAAGTAAAGGTGAGCTTCAAAATACGCTAATTAAATCAAACTGTGTTATTAAGAATAATAATAAAAAAATGTAATCCAAAACAAAGATCTAAAAAAAGCTTCCAGTTGAGGAGCTGAGGGGAAACTGCACAGTCCAGTAATATTATCAAATATATGTGTATATATAAATAATAAACAATATCCATCTTTGTCGTCTCCCAGATATGAATCAGTCTCTTTCTATGTTATCATTTTTCTCATTTATCTTTGTTTTCCTCTCTGCTTCTTCGGTATCTGTCCTCTGCATCTTTCTGATGGTCAGCAGCATTCGTAATTTCTAAATGTCATTAGCTCATGAGGCCAGACAGGACGCTGTGAGTGTGGAGTGATGGAATAGGGAGGTCACAGGGAGGGGCAGGAGCAAGGAAACACAGTCAAGTCGTCTTCATGGTCTCTTGGAGACTCCGAGATTTGATTACAGTTACAGGGCAGAAGCAGAGAGGATAGATGCAGACGGATGCAGATACAGAGCACGGTGGCTCTGCAGCTCCATCTTGTACACAACCAGAGGAGATAAAGACAAAGGCTGCTGAAAGCTGCAAGCCTGATAACAACATTCTGGGAGAGGCCTGACTTCAGCGCTGCCTGAGGAAAACCCAGATTGCTAAAAGGCCAGAGTGTGATATCTGAGAGAAACCACTTTCCTGTTCTCCGAGTGCAAAATTCAATCTCTGTGATTACCAGGCCCATCTGTAATCTGTGCACCACCACAGAAAACGCCCGAAGCCATGTTTCCCTGCCCTCCGTTGGAGAGAAGCAGAACTGCACGACTGGACAGCAGCAGCCCATCCCAGCACGGGAAGAACGGGATGTTTGTTAGTTCTCTGTCAGCGAGGTTTAAAGTGATCTGATGCGTTTGTAGGCAGCTGTGCTAGGACTCATTTGTGCTGCGGTCGCATCCTCTTTAGGACACCAAGGAAAAGGTGCTGCTCTGAGCATCAGGTGAGGACTGGGATAAAAACAGAAAAGCCCGTAGATCACCCAGATATATGAAATGAATGTTTCACCTAAGGTCTTAATATTAGTTATCATATTCAAAATATCATGGCAGCAATCATAACATCAAACAATCATAACATTAAAACTACCTGCTTTCAACAGATGGACCCCAAAAAGCTGCCATCTGGCGTCAAGACTTCACGTCACATCCTTTAGGGCCTGTAAAGTGTAAAGTTAAGTCCCCAGCATCTCTCACAGACGCCTCATCAGGCCCAAATCAGGGGAAACTGGAGGCCAAAGAAACACCTTGAGTGAAAACTTGAAAACTCTTTGTCAAGTTAAAATGATCTATTTATTAGTAGTTTTGATTATAAAAATACTCACATTTGGACAGGGATTCGTCGCCAAACTCAGAGTCAATACCAGCCTGTAATGAAGCTTGTGGTCAAGACAGAACTTAATCAGGGTAAATATCTGAGTCTCAGTGCTTAGAACAACATCCAATAAAGTAGTTCTCAAGGTCCAAACATGTGGAAAACTGTAAAAACAACACGCCAAAAAATAACAACACACTAAAGGCAAACAGGAAATCAGAGTCAAAAGTAATAAAATGGAGGGTATTGTACAAACACTGAGGACGTCTCGATGGAGCGGAGGGTGAACGGGCAGTTTCTGACATAAACGCTGTTCTCCTGCACCATTTGCGTAAAGATTCTTCAGTTTGTCATGGTTTGCCCCTTTGTGGCTTGATTTATTCACGGTGCACAGACCAGTGTTTCTGTGTCCAACAGAGACTGGACCAAGGTGACAAATCAGAGCTTTAATCACCTCAGGCGCCTTTTTTTTTTGGCCACTAAAGCAGATTTAGCACAGTGCAGTGAAGTAATGGCACAAGGAGCAGCAGCAGCTCATTATAGGAGGAAGCTCATAATGCCACTGCTTAGAAACCCAGATCTCTGTTCTGTTCCTAAGCCACCTTCTCAATTAAAGCAAAGCTACAAGGTGAGCGAACAGCAAAGCGCCTCAGAGTTTTATTAGAGCCTTTCAGAAAGACGCAACAAGAGCAAATGATGATTACACCACGTTAAAAATTTATACCATAACAAGAGGGAAGAAAAAAAACTGGATGCAGCTTTAAAACAGCAAATAAAAATGTCAAGATTTTTATATACACTTTCGATATTTTTGCAAAATCATTCTAATGAATTCTTTAGAATAACAAACTGATTCATCAGTAAACGCTGTGCTTCTGTTTAGATTCCACCTAGTTTATGTTCTGCCTGAGCAAGTCTGGTAGGTTTCAGCGAATTTCCCGGAGTTGGTAACTGTGTGTAAAGTATCAGGTGAGGGGAATAATTAAAACCAGTTCCAGCCTCCTCTGTATGTGTGATTCTCTGTGTGAAGAGCTGGTGCAAGCTGCTACTGCTGAACGCTGAATCAGGGATGGGATGTTGGTGAGTCATCGCTAAGGCTGCGGCTAAACGAGGATGCTGAACCGAGTCCCATGTCCTGATCATTGATCTTTAAAGGTAACAGCGTAACTGTCTCCCTTCCTCTGTCCGTTAGACCTGCTGCTTGCAGCCTGCTGCCCGTCACCGCTTCTTACATTTAGCCGTTACTCGAGGCAGATGTCTGTCAATCTCACATGTAAGTTAAATGGTTTACTGGACGTTGGAAATATTGAATGTGGAAATTTGCTTCAAAATATGTGGAAACATCAAGTCCAGGCCTCTGCGACTCGGACTCATTAAACAGCTCGTCTGCAGTGCAGAAATGTTCCCGTTTAAACGTTGAGAGACACTCGCCCTCCAAATCGACCAGACAGGGTCAATTATTTCTGCTTGACTGCTGCTGTATGTCTTACACTTTATTTTTTAATTTAATGGTTTGGTTTCATCCTTCCTCTACTTCAGTTCTACATATCAAGCTGTATGGTAACTGTCATCCTATTGTTTTTGTAGAAAAGCTTACGGATTAATATGACAAATAAACTCACCATGAAAAAAAAGAAAAGAGCAGATACAGCTTTGAAAATGTATCATCAGCAAAAAGCTTTTTAGAAAGAAAGATGGACATATTAGGCAGGAGGTTGGAGAGGAAGACAGAAGGTGCATCAATGAGGCAAATTAATCATAAAACATCCTCAGCTTTCAAAATAAAACACACACAACAAGGTAGTTTGTTTTTAGCTTGTGCAGCTTCTTAAGACGGTTTCCTGCAATCGTCCAGGATTCAGTTATCAAGCAAATCTTTTGTAACGTAATGCATTATGTTATGGACTTTTACCGTTAGCATAAAACCACATTCCTGTAATAAGTATGTACAGTCCCCATTCCTTACAAAGAAATTCTTTATTTTCATAAGAAAGGCTCCAGCTTTGGTTCCATACATACAGCAGGTCTGTAATCCATAAACTCTGGTCCTTAATCAATGCTTCACAGTAAATGCATCAGAGTGAGTAAACGTACCTGCAAAAGTTACAAACTGCTGTCACTGCTACAGGAAGAATAAACAACAGCCTGTTAAACGGCTTCAGTCTCGCTCTGGGGTTCAGCTCTCCTTCGCTGCTCCACTGTTCCCATCTCATGTAAATCATGTCCAGCATTCGGAACCTTTAGCACAGACTACTGAAGCTGGCAGCCCTTAGTCTCGCTCAGGGTCAAACTGAGGCCAGTGGTCACCACACCCGGCAGGACCGTGCTCCTCGGTTCATAATTGATGAGTCAGGACAGCTGAAGGCTTTCTGAAACTCCTCATAGTTACTCATCGCTCCGATAACTCTGCAAGGCAACGGTGACGGCAAAGGTCAGGCTGGACGCATAGTGTGTGTACATTCATCAGTGTGTCTGCTTGTGCGCTGACCTGTATTTTGGTGGACTGTGGGCTCCGCTCTGGATCTGGTCTCTGGCTGCTTCTGGCCTGTATGCGTTACATCTTACCTGCAGGAAGCGCATCAGACGCACGATTTCAACAGACGTCTCATCACGGTAGCTTTGACCCACAATATACCATCATGTATAAAAAAATGACGCATCAGCAAAGCAACAAAGTTGAAGGTGACCAACTAGAAGAACAGCTACAGCTAAGCCCCACCAGTTCAGTTCAGAGCCACACAGATACAAAATCCCAGTGTCTTCACTAAAGACAACACGAAAACAGTTGGTGTGTGTCCTTACGTGCGCGTAGCTCAAGAAGAAGAGCTGGTTGTTGTTCAGTCCGACTCCAGGCAGCAGAGGCTCCTCCACCCCACCTCTGCTCTCACCTACCCAGCGCCTGTACGCCTACACACAGCCCGGACAAAAGCATGTTGTCTCGCTATGACTTCATTCCTTCTCTCGTTCTTAATTCAACATTTTCCAGCCTCTGGTTGCGTGTCGTGTATTTGTTGTTTTATGTAAACATGTAGGTCATTGTTCGTACCCTGAACGCTTCCCTTATTCCTCCGTTGTCCGCTATGTTTTCTGCCAGAGTCCTCTTGCCTCGCACCTACAAAACAAAAAGCCATAAACCACAGGTTGCCCCATTTCACCCCTCCGCTCGTCAGACCGTCCCGGCTCTGAATCGTGTACGGGGAACATGTTTATTTTGCTGTGGCGTTCACTGACAGCCGTGTCTTACGTTCAGGCTCGCCTCCTCCCAGTAGTAGTCATTATACTGATCAATCATACACTGAGTCTTTTCATTGAAGGCTGCTACAGATGAGCTGCTCCACCAGGGGTCCAGGTTGCCACTCTTGTCATATTTCCGTCCTGTGAAGAAAAAAAAATCATTTTCAACATCATGACAGTTTAAATTCCTTCATAAAATCACATTAGCAGTAACTATTTACCATTATTGTCAAACCCATGGGTTAATTCATGTCCGACTATCACTCCGATGGCTCCATAACTTAAGGACCTAGAACAGATAGAGGTAAATCATGGGGCTGGGACTTCTTTGCATTGCATTTCTATCGTCTTACCTTGGATACTCTCTACCCCAGAAAAAAGGTTTTTGAAGCTCCCCAGCAGGAAACCCTAAGCGAGGAAACCACAGCAGTTTGTTTAGCTCCGTCACAGCACAGCGTGTTCGTCAGTGCATCGCAAGTTCACTCTGTCTGGAAGCAACTTCAGGAAAGTGCCAACATAATTAAGCGTCAACCTGTCTGTAATTAATCAAACATGGTGTCTTACTGATTTGATTTGTAGAAGAACTGTAGAAGGCATTTACAGTTGTTGGGTTTGTAAACCACCTGAGACGCAGACACACAAATCACAGCACGTTACAAAGAAGAAACAACAGAAAGGAATTAGACAAGCTGATGCAAATGGGAATGAATCTCGTGGAAGGAAGTGCACCCACTCTGTACGTGGCACCTTCTTCCGAAGCCAGTCGAGATCGGACTGGGCGATGAACTTCAGCATCTGCATCACGTTACCATAGTAATTTGTCTCACTGAACTCCAGCTGAAAAACCCATGAGCCTCAGTTGACGTGTGTGTGCAAATAGGAAATTCATTTAATACTAAATACAGTCAATGCCTTTAATCAAGCTAAAGCTGCAGCTTTCACCACTGTTCGACAAACCTTATGCAAATCTTCATTGAGGTAGGTGTCATTAAGAATAAACTCAGGGTAGCCAACCTTCGCCAGTACAGCGTGAGCCTTGAGAGAGAAAGAGCAGAAAACAAGGAGCAGAGTTTCAACAGATTTAAATTAAAGTATCGTCCGTTTATTTTGAAGCCTCACAGAGTAACAGGCTGGGAGCAGCGGATGCTACGGTTCCGGCCTGGAAAGACAAATTAAACTGAGATGCAGCAGCAGCCACAGAAATCAAAGTAAGTTCCAGTCCACTCAGAACCAAACTACACAAGCACTGAACATGTACAGAAAGATGGGAATCAAGCAGGTTCTTGCCTTTTCTATGGCTCTCTTCTTTGTTGGCTCATCCATCCAGTCGTTCTCTTTCTCCAGCATGTCGATGAACGCCCAACGGACGCCTTCGATCAGCTCCTCCATCTATAACGTAAACTATTTATTTAAGCTTCAGGAGATGATGTCCTGTTGGAAACAGGCTCCAAACACACAGTATACACACCATGAGCTTCTTGTCCTCCTGGAAGTGTGTGTTGACAAAGAGGCGCCCGGTGGCGTAAACAAGCGAGTTCTCGACGTAGTTGACACACTTATCCCAGCGCGGAGTCAGAGAGGTGGTGCCTGTGGTCACCTGGTGGGGAAGGGAGAGGCAGACAGGGTGATACTGATATTGTTCCTATGCAAAATTTTAAAAACTATAACGCATTTTTACCAACCCGAGCATAGTCGAGGTATCTGTAAAGGAAGCGACGGCTCAGAGAAGTAATCCTGGAAAAAACAGTCCTCCACTGGACGTAGTTGGCTACGGTCCTGCAAACGAAAACAAAGATGGACATTAGTTAACCCTCAAAACGACCCCACTGTAAACTAGGGGGCGCTCAAAGCTCAAAAACAAGTGCATCCAACCGTTGATCTAGATAAAGCGTGTTGTGATTTATTGTCTATCTGCGGCTGTTTTATCCAACCCTTGTGTGGTGTTTGAGCTTTGAGCCCCCTGTTTTCAATGTGACTCCTTGAAGGCTGCACAAGGGTTCAGTGCACACGTGTAACCTCATTGCACACTTAATAATGAGAGACAGGAGCCTCAAGCTCCGCTGTGCTCATCATTCCCGTGTGTGTACAGTACCTGGGATCTGTGGCGTTAATGAGCTTGAAAAGTTCCTTGAAGTACTGCGGAGCACGGACGATGACCGGTTCGGACGAGGAGACGGATCGAGCCGCGTCGCCTTTAGTCTCCACCACAGCTTTTACGAAACCCAACCAGTCAAACTGTAGAGCAGACGCACGTGTTACAGACAAAAGCATTAAAATAGAAACACTTAACAATCCATCAGCTAACAACCTGTGGGATGGAGCGCTGTAGCCGAGACAGCGTGTATCTGTTGTACATGCTTTCGCTGGTGCGGTTTTCATATGGAATCAGAATCTGCAGACACAAGCAGAAACGTCATACGTGACATGACCGACCGTACATGTATGTACACATTCACGCCGTCTCCTCTGTCAGTGCAGTCACTTATTGTTACATGCTTAACAAAGCTGAGTTCAATGAGCCCCAGCGCCACGAGGCCTGGACAATCATCTCCATACATTAGCTGTGGTTATAATTATACGACATGACATCTTTACGTGAGCGAGTTTGGTCTCGAAGGCAAGAGCGCTTTCCATCTGGGTCAGCGCTGCTTTCTCTGGAGCGCCCAGCATGACGGCGGTATCTACCATCAAACTCAGCAAGGCCGCACGGTACTAAAGAGAGAGAGTGACGAACAGACGTCCGTTATTCACAGCAGTCATCTGAACGCCTCATGACACCAACGAAACACTGTGTGCAGTCACTAGAGAAGCAGCTGATGGACAACAAAGTAAGACTTACAGAATCTGACGAGCACTAACATGTGGGAAAGAGACACAAAGCCTCATAATATTAGAACTCTATCAACACACGGCTTTTATTTTCTGCTGGCTCTGTTCATTTAGCTAAAAGAATCTGCTGGATTTCAAGTGTTTCCGTTTCCCGTCTGACAGAACCTGCAGTCTAACCCAACGTGCCCTTCCCTGATCCACGCATCCTGTCGTTACATTGTCACTGCTTAATTTATGTTGTTGTATCTTTTCTAAAATAATAAAAGCAATACTTGGAGCTAAGGCTATTGTGTTAAAAATGTTAAGCGTTTGTGAAAATGCTGAAATCAGAAAGAAACTCGGGCTCTGATACAAAGACCCGAAAATATAATGCTGTTATTTCATGTAGCTGAAATTCTCTGCAACCATTTATCACTCAAGCAGAAAGGAAATAGCTGCTGAGGGGAATGGAGCTTTTACAAAACAGGTTAACAGAGGTGAAAGACGAAGCAGGAACTCACGGCCTGAGCAGAGGAAGTGTTGGTGATGTAGTCTTCTCTGGAGGGCAGAGACAAGGACGCCTGATCGAGCTACGTGGACAGAGAACAGGTGATTGTCTGCGTGTAGACAGCGCTGAACTGCTAAAGCTACTTTTAAGACCTGCCGATGTCTGACCTTGATGATGTAGTGGGACGAGTTCTTGTCATCAGGGGAGACGTACAGGCGAAGCAGCACACTCTTACTGTGCTGGTTCCTCATCTCTGCCAGAGTCTTCAGGAGGTTCCACTGACCTGCTGACCACTGGTATTCCCCACCGAGCCCATCGCCCACAACGGGCCACCGAAACTCTGGCTGTTTAAGTGTCTTCAGCATCGGTTTAGCATCCACCTGCTCTAGTACACCTGCGTAAATAGAGTCCATTTAAGATCAGCGTTGGTCCTAGAATCTTACAATACCGTATGTATTCATACTATAGAAATGCATATCATCTTTTAGCCTTGTGCTCTCGGGGCTTTTTCGCTTTTGTAATCTCGTTGCTTTTCCTTCCAATAACCCAGAACTGTCAGAGAATCAATAAAAGCCCATCTCATCCTATTTTACACTGTCACGCTGCGTTTGTATGTTTGCTCTTGACGGTGAGAGCGGTTTTGGATTTCAGGGATGTTTTGGCCGGTGCCATTTCAAAGAGCTCTTCATGCAGGTAGAGTTTCAAAGATAAAGCTGTAAACAAATTTAGTTCTGAATTTAGAGGCGTCCGGCTCTGATCGGGATCGCTGATACCTAGGCCGATGTTAAAGGATCCTTTTTCAGCTAAATTACAGCAAATCAACATCACATCCTTTCTTTATGGACCTCTACGCTGATTTGTCTCAATTTGCTCTAATCTGGAGAGAAATTCAGTGCTTGGGAGTGGAAAACACTTTGGGGCAACTGGCTAATTCACAGCCCAAGGAAGCATCTCATTTTTAGCCCCTGCTGACGTGCTGCTGCAGTTGAGTTCTGGGGTCAGGAAGCGATTGAGATACAGCTGGTTGTTCACTGTAACAGATGTTAATTTAATGACAATGGCTTGAATCAGGATTGAGGCTTAGGCGGATAATATGTCAGCACCAGTGTCCATACGTTCTCTAAAAAGCCGCGAGCGTGTATCATGTTGTATTGCTTACACACTGAGGACATTAATGTGGTTACACGGTCACACTCTGGGGATTCACCGGCCATTTGGAGGCTTGACGCTCTATTCCACTTTGGGGTTCGGTGGGATTAGGTTTTTAGTCTCCAGGCAATTCATGTCCATTACTGCAATGTCCTCTAAAGTGAAAAAAGCCAAGTACGTGCATTAGACTCACTCTCATTCATACAGGAACGGTAGAGGATCTTCGCTTTGGTCACCGCCTCCAGTTCATTTGGTTCTGACGGAGCTTCCAGTAACTCTGATAAGAAAGGATACGTTTCGTTCTGATCAGTCTTGACAAGACACGAACATGTAAGTTAATGTTATTGGGGGCGAACGTGTCCTGATGCGCTGAACCTAAAACACACCCTTTAGTCGGACATCAACATGCTGCCGCAGCCACGGGTAGATGCCATACGAAGACGAGTCTTCCGGGATCGGGTTCTCCTTCAGCCAACCTCCACAGGCGAAACCGTAGAAGTCCTCGCAGGGGTTCACAGACCGGTCTATTTTACTTATAACAGAGCCAGCTGCAGCGGGAAGAGAGATTATAAATGCAACGCAATAAATACAGTCAATGAAGCTGCTCCATCACTCCTCACCTGCCTCGATGCATTCTGGGGTCAGACAGAACTCCTCCTGATGGGATTTCTGAGAGACTGAGAAGAGAGAAAAGTATAAAGAAAAATCTGGTGCATTTCTGTTCAGTGGATTATCATCAGTATGAATAGTGCTGCACTGACAGACTATTACCTCACAAGTACTTACTATTCTGTGCTTCATTTTTCTGTTGGTTACAACTTTACAAACAAAATATGCGCATCCTCTAAATAATGATTTGATAAATTAACCTTTACAGTACATACAGGTAATTATTGTAATGATCTGTCTGCCCACAGGGAAATGAATAATGAAGAATTACAACCCAAAACAACATACACAGAAATACCACACAATTTTCTGGGTTAGCACATGAACACATTCATTAGCAGCAACAGTAAACAAGAAGCCGTGGATTCTGCTCTTTTGTGGTAAACGTACTAAAATACCATCTACGTGCGTAACTACTGTGTTGTCATACTACTAATTTACTCACAGGAAGTAAAAATATCCACGAGGGTAAATAAAGCACAGTGGCTGCTAATGACACTGTGTTGGAGCTCATTACAGCAAAGTGTAATGAAACACATTCCATCCAGTCTTTATCAAAACGGAACGAATACAGAGCAAAGTGCAGTTGATACAGCTGGAGAGAACCCAGGCAGAGTAAACACTTGGCCGGTTTCTGACCAGTTCAAGTGAATCAAATCGCCACCAGACATTATACGCGTTTATGGTTTATTCTTTAAGGCCGACTCCTTCACTTCCGTTCCTAGACGGGTGACAGCCCGTCTCTCTAACCACCAGTGTGAGGTGTGGTGAACAGAGGCAGCGCCAGTTGACCGATTTAGAAACCAAATCCTTGTTGTGAACGGACGAGCGGAGCGTTGAGGGCTGACCTGCGAGGTTGACTGGTGTTGGCCGGTTGGAGCCGACCTGTGACGATTGCTCAACGTTGTGGCCACTTGTAGTAAAAAAAAAAGCAAACGCTCACAACTTGGCCTGAAGCAACCTCAACAAACCAGCCCCCCTCGCTTCCCGACTGCTCCTCAAGAAACGCACACGCAGGGGTTTAAATCCAGTGTCAGTGCAAATGCAGCCTCACATATTTGACTGACACGCTCTCATTAAAAATCTAAACGGAGACGTGAAGACATCAACGCTGCCTCTTGGCGTTGCTGCTCCCGGTCTCTCAATGGAGGCTGAAGGCAGGTTTCCATTGGAGTGGGTGTGCGGTGGTGCATAGATAGACACGTAACAATAGTACACTTCAGTGGCACCACAGGAATGTTGTGGTAACAGAACAATGACAGAACAAAAAAGCAAATGCATACCCCTCCCAAGCGTTCAGAACAATCACTGACTGTTCTATAGTACGACAGCAAACGTAAAAACAGGAAGCTGAGGTTTTCACTCTTAGTTTTAGTGGCCTACAGGTGGAGGCTGGTGGTTTTCTGGTGTTGCTCCATCTGTATTCACATCTCTAAGCCCTAGAGTTAATTACTGTGCACTGTCTCCTATAAATAAACAAATAAACACAGCCGACCCGCTACTCTGCCACAGGATTCCCTGCTAATTAATTTCACATTCTGCAGGACACAATACCCACAAAGTTTCAACACACACATTCTTTCCTCAGCTCCCACTGTCCAATTCGACTCCCACGCTGCAGCGCGGAGAGGCTGAGGCTGTGTATGAGCATGTCGGTGTGTATGAAACCCTATATGAGCCAAAAATAGTTTGACGCAACTTACCCGCTATCCCTGCAAAACAGCCTCCGCTCCCGTCTGTGCTATAATCTGAGGATACTATAGGATACGTTTCCACAGGATTCCAAACAAAGTATAATGCAGGGTGAGGGCAAATGTGTGTTGACTTACCCAGTATGAGCGCAAGAAGCAGAGCGCCACACAGGCACACGCACATGGCCAGAGCTATCCTGTAGAGACGACTGGTGTCCTTCTCTGGTTTAACCCCGCCGCCACCTAAACGCTCCAGCTCCATGACTGACTGTGTCACACACACCCCAAAGCTCTGTGGTAGAGAAACACGTAAGAAATAAATTGAAAAAAATCTAATTGAAATGTCAAACAAAAAACAAGTTGAAAAACTTTCAGAACAAAAAAAAAAAAATCTAACTTTTTTCCCACTTCTATCTTCTCAGTTCTTCTTCTTCTTGTTCAGATGTCATTCATTTCCCCTCGGTGTTTCACTCTTTCTGCTGCTGTCTGTCCGCAACTACTCTAACTTCACCCCAGCTCTCGTCTGCCTCCCTCCCTCATCACTCCTCCTCCCCCAACACAACACTCCTCTCCTCCCATCCCCTTCAGGAACCCAGGCTTCCCAGCGAGGTGAACACAGACCGTTTAGTAAAATCACTGGCTAAACCCAGAACGTTATCCGCGTGTGTGTGTTAACGCCTGCAGACATTGTTAGTGGCGTAATCACGTGCAAAATGTATATCTCGTGTGTGTGTGCGCGTCTAATCTCATGTGCGCAAGAGCAGGGTGTTCTGCTCCAAACATTTATCAGATCAGACAGTCAGTGGACCAGAACATAATTAAACACAGGACGCTGCTTCAAATCGATTAATCTGATGAGGATGACGTCGCGGCCTGTAACAACACATCAGTGTTTTTGACATAGCACATCCGTGGTTCCTTTGAACAGACAGATGTGCTGATGGTGATGCTACTGATAGGTCTTCAACTCTCCCCCCTCGCTGAGGCCACAACACTTTCTGCACGTGCTCATTAGGGTTTGGGGAGCCTGCCAAAATGCCCATACATAGACTTGACTTCCTGCGCTGCTAAAAACAGCCATTCGTCAACCACGATGCTATTGTTCACTGGAGTGACTCAGAATCACTTGTGGCCTGTTCCTATTCCTATTGTTGCACATCTCAGCCAGGACCCTTCCCTGTAGTTTTCATTGCTGCTGCTCCTCATTTAGCCTCTAATTCTCAGTCACGCAAGCAGCATGTCTCTGAGGACGGCATTAGAAAGCTGGGTTGTCTTGCACCAGCTACTTACAAACTAAATCTCCTAATAAGTGGGTATGTGTTGGCTAGGTAGGAGCCTGGATACATAAAAGCAGTGACGCACAAGGAGGAGCTGGATGCTGGTGTTGGAGTGGGAAGGTGATGTTGGGTTGAACCTTTTCGGAATCCAAATCAAACGCAGGCCAACAGGAAAAGAAAAAAGCTTTCAAAGGACTGAGTTGTGATCACGCGAGCAAAGATACGGTGGACAGTGAAGTTATCTAAAGAACAGGAAAGAACAGCATGTTGTGAGACAACGGAAAAACAAAAGCAGCTTGTTTAGATTTCATTTGGAAACATCGAGCAGAGAACTGAGAGAACTTTAACTAACAACATTTCCATCAGCCAAATATACAAATACAACATTTTGAAATAGGTGACACTGTAAAAAAAACCTGCTAAACATAAAGGTCTTAATCACCATCCTATGTCGTTTACCCAAACATCCCGTCACGAGTGCGAGATAAGCAACGGAACCAAACACGCAAGTGTCTACGTATATGCAACATGTTCTGATCCTCCCACAAACCTCTCTGACTGTTTAGTGATAAAGAGTCCAAACAGGCAACAATTATGAACCTGCTGACAGAGATGCCTGCTCAGCGGCCGTGCGTCAAAGCTAAAAGTTGTGGGTATTTATACGTCTGAGGGAAACACCCTTTCAAATTACATACATTTCCTCGAACCGAGGAAAGGTAATCGCTGATCAACCGCTCGAACACCTGACAGTAACACTGCGGTCTGGGGCCGTTACTAAATGTATAAGCAACGTACGTTTGTTAGTGTCTGAGGAGCACAATGTGTTAATGAGGGGTATGAAAATAGAAACGATCTTCACAGGAGAACATCTGGCGACTACACTCCCCAAGCAGTGACCTTTTCTCAAACGGATAACAACGTAACAGGAGTCTATTCATTAACTTCTTGCTCATGTTTAATTTGAATTTCATAACTTTAAAAGGTTGGATTTGGCGTACGATCCATGAGGTCTAGTGTAAAAGTTACAGCTTCACTAAAATATTCAAATTAAGGGTTTCTTTCAGTCTAATATTGACAGAATGAGAACATCTGGACTTCATGGGACATTGGCTTTAGCTGTTGGCCCTGTAGGCATTTGGGCAGGGTGTTAATCCACTCCCGCGTACCGTCATAAACACAGTTAAACTTACGTTTTAATTCCCTGGAAAAAGCCAATTACATCACTATTTCAATACCAGCAAAACGCAATCTGGTCCAATGCGCAGAATTTTACACAGCAAACAGCCAATTCCAGTATGATTAACGGACCCCAATGATGACTTCTAAATGCAGTGAATCAAACCCTTTATTCTTTTTCATTAACAGTGTTAAAGAGAACACTTACATAAAAGCAGCGCTTTCATCCAGCATGATCCAGTAAATCAGCCTCTACCGGAGCACGGACACCGACGCTAGCGGTACAAAACTTAAACCTATACTTTCAGAAGAGGAACTTTCTTTTACTGCAGTGCCTGAGAAGGAAAAAGACACTTGACTGGGAAACTCATTTTAAAATGTTCCACCTTCATTACAAGTGTTTTTTTTATTTTATAAAAAGGTGTAGGTGTCATTGACTAATTGTACAATGTAAGAGGAGGCAGTTCTTTGAAGCACTGTCACAGTAACGTTAGGTAGTACAGTTTTCACCAGCTGTGGTAGTAAAGGTATTTTCATGCCTTAGCCAGAGACGTTAAGGCTGTTTTATGGCCAAAGTTACATTAAGGTACAACGCACTTTCTTGGTGTTCAGCAGGAAATTCCAAACCTTTAAAAACCAGGACGCTTTTCAAACACAAACACAACACAGATATTAAAATTTGGAACCATTGTGCAGCCTTTGTAAACAGTCACATAGTACAGTGCTTTAGAACAAGTGCATTATTTAATTCCATATGTGCTTTTGTGTATATGGCGGCAATAAGTTGGAAGAAGTCCCTTTGTTTTCCCTGGAGATCCACTGAGGGGTGAAAGGCAGAGTAACAACCTGCTAAACAGTTTCTGTAATTGTCCAGCACTGCTGGGTAATGCAGCCTGTTCCCGTACGATCACAGTTTGATGGTCCCCACATCTCAAACGCATCCAGTAAAACATCTCTGTCTGTGAAACATTAGCGTCACTCAGTTTCTGTCTTGCCGGCGAGCTGACCGCTGCAGCTACCGCGCCGTGACCATCCACAGGCCCAGCGCCACGTTGGCTGCCAGAAGGGCGCTGCCCGCCAGCAGCAGAAAGAAGCCGATCAGCTCGCGCTTCTGGCGGTCCGTAACCACGGTGACCAGTGTGGCCTCCAGCAGAGCGTTCAGCATCCACTGACCGTCGAGGGCAAAGCACGGCACGGAGTTGACTACTGCTAACGCTCCAGAGAGGGACACCACATATCTGAGAGGCGGGAAGGGCTAAGGACACTCAACACAGTTCATATACACGTATTTTTAGAGTTTCGTGCGTTGACCGTTAATAAAATTGCTGACTTTAGACTAAAGACATAGCCTTTTGCAGGCTATGTCTTATTGCAGAATTGCTGACCGAAGTCAGCAATTCTGCAATAAGACATAGCCTGCAAAAAGAAGAAGACTGCAATAAGACATAGCCACATATTCTATGATTCCTTTCAGCTATTCGGGCTCTGGGTGAAGTCTGCCAGGCGAGTGTTAGAGATGTGTAGAGCACAACACAAGTTAGAACCTCTATTACCTCTCTGAAGAACACGCTTTGAAAACGAAGTAAATAGCCGCTCATACATTCATAACCCGATTATGACGGGAGTCATGGAAGGATACTTGCAGAAAGTCTCTAGGAAGACGGGCAGATCCAAGTGGAGGAAACCAAAGCGCGGGAGAAAGTTTGTCAGACTCACTGGAAAAGACGAAACAAAGATTTAATTGTCACACTGATGACACGCTCACACACAGAAGTCCTAAATGAGAAGAGATAAGTCTTCACATGCCGCTCACTGTACTTAGGTCAGCTCAACACACTCAAAACAGCAATTAAATAAAAGAGGCTCAGATCAGGTTGCATCCTCTTCAAGGAGTGAACTTTTCAATATTCGACATGAAAAAAGTGAAATGTTTCTTTAAAGTATAACTCTCCACCAGTAACACTGTGAATGAACCATACACACACACGTACCAGCATACTGAAGGTGCGGTGGATACCCCACAAACAGCATGCGTGTGCTGGGTGGGTGCGTGACACGGATGAAGCGCGTCTGGTTCTCCAGAGAGGGAGTGACGCAAACGCTGGCCACGCGGGACTGTGCAGCACAGTCGTCGTCCGCGCGACACACCCGCGTCCCCGTCACCATCTTACGTACCGGCATGCAGGCGTACTGCGGCAAGACAAGTGGAGTAAAAGGAAATAAAAAGGGACATATGGGCAGATGGCTCCTTCATTTTTTCTTTCAATAAGACATTTTTTTCATATATTGCATTTGCATTAGTCAACTTGTGAGGTTTTAAACCAAGCAAAATGGATGGAAAAAGAACTCAACGAAATAAAGGAAGCAATATATAAATATGTTTAATCTTCTAAAATAGGTTGAAAACCTGCACACATGCTGAACATTTGTCACAAAAAGCCCCGGCCTCTGTGTGTGTGTGTGTGTGTGTGTGTGTGTTCGTGTGCGTCACCTCTCTCTCTCGGCTGTTCTTGCCCTGTGGTTTAATGTAAGAGAAACAGAGGTCTGTCAGGCTGCTGTTGCTGCAGCAGTCTGTTGTTCCATCCAGTCGCTTATAAGCTACAGGGGAAGTGGTAAAAAAAAGAAAAAAAACAAAAACAAAGCATGGATGAGAAAACATTAGAAAACAGCTAAAGAAAAACTAACAGGCCAGATTTTTACTGCAAATTTGTAAAAGCTTTTGTATAAATGTATTTTCTCACGTCGCCCGTGAGCCCAGCTGGGTTGCAGGCTGGCCACTGGGACACAGTATCCAGTCTGCGGGGTGTGAGAGAGGTGAGACAGGCAGCTGCTCCAGTCCTCCACTCCCCTGACTGGACACTCCTCCAGCCCCGTCACGATGTCCCCGACCGACAGACCCCGGGGGCCATCTGCTGCAGAGCCCTGCTTGGAAACACACAGAGGCTAATGATGAACCTGGTTTACCTTGGTTATAAAGGAGTTTTTCTGTTATACAATCTGAACAAAAGCACAAGTTCGTCAGCAGCAAATTACCTTAGCAACCCACCTTGTACTCTGTTATCATTCTTCATTTAATGATTTTCAGGTTCGTTCTGGGACCTTGAAATGTTTTCATCTCGTCACTGAAATTTACTATTTCATCATTGCTGTTATTTATTATTTAAGATGTAAGTAATAACGAGTCACTAATTTGAAGGAATAGTTGATATTTTTTAGAGAGAGCTATTTAAGACTCAGACTAACGTTTGTGACTCCTAAGCTGCCAGGCTGTTACTGGCAGCATCACAGTGTTTGTACTGTCAACAGAGTTTTGTTAAACGAGTAATAATGAGTATTGCAAAACATGCCGACCTGCACGACCTCCGTGACCAGTGCCCCGGCTCCAGTGGAGTACATGGGAAACAGAAAGACAGGCAACAGGAAGAGGAAGGCCAACGCTGCGACACACAGAACAAAGTTGTGCCACACTCCTACAGACAAAAACACAAAAATATGACGGATTTTATTCATTTTTCAATATGTTAGGAATGTTTACAGCATTAATTATCGTTCATATTAAATTAATCCGTTTAAATGGCATATGACAATAAAAACAGCCCAAGGAGAAACCCTGTAAAAGCTGTTTTATTCAGTCAAACAGTCAATTAAGCTACTTCAACCCAAACATGACTTCAAGAATTTCTTCATACTGTTGTGTTGTCACAGCTGTTTTGCGTGTGAGCCACATACACAGACTGTAGGATGTCGTGGAAAAACAGTAACCGCTGAGCTCTTAAAAAAACCATCTATACCATCTTAATTACGCAAGAGGACAGCGTCTGTCCCCTCAAACCACATGATGAAGTCTGTCATTGAGTGATGAGGTCAAGACATTTTTTCCTTGAAAAATACATTATTTGGTACAAAGCCAGCATCCAAACAAGACAGTAACCATATACAGCAAGAGGCAACACAGTCTGAGCTCAGAGGAAAAGCAAGAGCTTTAGATAAAATGTTTTGGGGTAAATCTTGGGGAAAATGGCCAATAGTCTATAAATGTAGACTCTGCTGTTTACTTACTAATTTATTGATTTAAGGAACATAATTTCAAACCTACTCCTGCCATTCACCTGCTACAGTAAACAATCACTGGAAGAATACATGATAAACTTGGTGGGAGAGACCCTGTGAACATGAAGCGACGTCTGCTGTGGACAAAGCAAGGGAGACATAAACACACACACCATGCAGCTCTGTCACCACTGGCTTGATGGCAATACGACATTTCTCTCCACTATTTTGTCTTGAGTCCTGATTGGACGTGTTGATTTTATGCTGGTATTCAGCAGCTGCCTTCTTTTCTTCAAACAGCAGTACGCCCTGCAGGAATTTCTCTCTCGTTAAAGACATGCTACTTTAAAGCAGATCACCGCTGCCCTCTACAGGCTCCCATTATGTAATATTGTTTGTTGCAGTCATGTTGTCATGATTCCTTCCCCACATCTTGGACTATTTTCTAATCATATACTGTGCAGTCTTCTGTATCCAACTGCACAGAAATAATCCCCCACTTACTGGCTCTCAATGATGTGACAGACATCAGAGGCATCAGTCACATGTGTGCATGTATAACCGTCAGCTCCACCGATCAATTCATTAAAATCCAATTTTCCTAATTGCAGAGTGAAATAATTTGATGAGAAGCAGCTGTTGGTTGCCTAGAAATTAAAGACTTCACAGTGACCTTCACAGGCCAAACTGAATTGAGTATTTAACAAAATGCCTGCAATAACTGTGATTAATAGCAGTAATCACATTAGCTGGAAAAAACAATCAGGATTTACATCTCTGTCACAAACAGTGATCACCAGATCTGTGTATTAAAAGGTCTTACCAGCACAGAAGATACGAAGCTGCTGAGTGGGTGATATGAGGTTGAGGTGTGTGGTGAAGAGGTCCACAAACGCACCGGGATACAGCACAAACACAAACATGCCGAATCCATTAACCCGCACTTGTTCCCTGAAGGGGACAGAAAAATGTTACATACACTCAAAAAGGCCAAAGCACTTCATAGTTAGCCTACCGTGCGTTGCAGCACGACATCAGCTCAGTGTTTAAAGTGGAAGAGTTTGTCAAACTGTCATCTGTTGCTCTGCTTGATTACACAACATGGCACACTTTCATTTCAGACTACTTGTCACCTCTGGTCAAACTTGTTGTCTAAATGCCAAGTAGCTGCTCTGTAGTCTGCTGGTTGCTATGGTAACACAATGTGTTATAGAAATGAGGCATTTGTGTGTGTTACCTCAGTGCTGCCACAGCGTGGCCCAGCTCATGTATAACTCCACTGAGCAGCAGGGCGATGAAGAAGTAGGCCAGCTGACTGGTGGGCAGATTGACACCGGGGACCTGAAGACACACCCAAGACCAAAAAAGCTCAACTCCGACCAATACAGAAACACAAAATGAAATCTAACAGTCAATAGCATTGATTATGTTTGAGTGTATTTTAATCCTTCAACAGAAAGTGACCTGCACAATCCACTAATAAACACATTTGTATCACTAATGTGTTTCTAAATCTTCCTTCCTTCCTGTTTTGTACCACCTCCAGATTTATGGTTTCGTGGTCTTGCTGAAGCTGTGGTTTTCTGTGTGGTCTGCGTTTTCCTCCTCCGCTGGCTGCGTGATGCATTTTCTGCCACTACAGGCTGAAAGCTTGGGTGTAAATGGTCTGCTAATAGCTTCCCATGAATCACCTTCAGGGGTCCACTGGGGATACAGCTCACATTAATGCACGGCTATTTGACACCTCAATGAATAAAAAGTGAACAGGAGGAAAAGGCTAAATAAGTCATCCTCCTAATTAGGAGCTTTTGCTTCTTCCTCATTTGAATCTTACAGCCTTTGTGTGAACTTTCAGGGACATTTATGCCCTGACCTCCTGCTAATCTGACCCTTTACACTGAAAATAGATATACAACAGTTCAACAAATATTTTACTGATATCAAATCTGTTCTTTTGCTTTCACAATTGCAGATTGAGCTGTGAAACAACACTGAAAGTTAGACACCAAGCAGCCTCTATGTGTTCACTTTACTAAAGCTTTATTTCACTAGATGTGAAGCCCTTGTAAAAGCTTATAAATGCCCCATCCTCTTTGTACATACCACCACCTGCAGCGCCTGCTGGCCTCCTATGCGAGGATTGTCTGTGGTCATCTGAGCGAGTGTCTGCTGCAGCGTCCTAATCAGCAGCACCACTGATCCCAGCATGGCGACTATTCCAAAAACCAGACCACTGTTAAACCTGAGACACAAGAAATGTATAAGCTAGATCATCAATCGTCCAGACTGTGACGATTTCTGTATAGAAATGCACAAGTGCTTTGGATCCCTAGCTTCTAAAATATCACATTAAAATGTAAGGTAAATATCTACTAGAAGCAGGGCAGGACTCTACAATGAGAGGGCAGCAGAACAGAGGGAGTTTGTGCAAGTTTAAAGGTAATACTCAGTTTGATGACATATTTGCTTGTTACTGTGTGCACAGTAAAATCCCTACAAATAAAAGCCTTTACCAAGATGCAAAGTAGGTCAGTTGGCTGATAACTGCTATGAATATGCCAAAACCAAAAGTTAATGACCTTAATGGCATAGCTTGCAACACAGCATTTTAAAAAACAAATTGTGGTGGACTTTGTCTGTAGCAGTGTATGATAAAGTTAACCTCACCACAGGTAAAGGGCTCGAGGGTTAATGCGGGCGCAGTATGCAAACAGCCGGTTGAACACGGTGGTCTGCCATCGCACATGAAAAGGAGACAGCATGAGCCCTCGACTCGCTAGCCACGACTCGTAGCTGATCCGGTGCGACGCCGATGACTGTGGACCAGAGACAAAGACAGAAGATGTTAAACAAGAGGTTTGATAAGGGGCCAAGCTGAAATGTAACGGTCTAAAATATGTAAAATGTCAACATACACATTATAAACACAACTGGTTGATCTGAATTCATTGGCTGGTTGAGTTATTTAACAGGAACCTCATAAATATTAACTGTTATATGGGGTTATGCAATGCAGCAGATGGAACCAGGGCATGTGACAGACGCTCATTTGAGTGTCAGCCAAACAAAATCAATGAATTAGATAAAACTAACAATGTGCATGTGCAGACATGAAACAGATGAAGAAAACACAAACAGGCCAATGAGAAAACACTGGTAACATGTGCTATTTATGACAATAATGACGTTTTGAATTATTATGCAAGTACATATTTAGCATATTGTAGCAGGATAATCAATTGTTTATTGGCTCCATCAGTTACTCATACGATCACAATTACATATCTGACAAATTTCATCTCCTTCTCACGTTCTGACAACTTGAGGAAACAATTTTATCTACATCCAAACATGCTGGTGAGACATAGCTTCTGGTCCATTATTAGTTTTAATACATGTTTGATTATATAACAACACAAAATTAAACTGACAATATCTCTATCTTAAACTGACTGACTTTAAATCTGAGAAACCTGCTGTATTTGACCAACACAGGCTACAGTTCCCATTTCCCTCCACATCCTATCGACTACATGACTTAATATTTTCCTTGCGTGGTGACTTTGAATTTGAGGTCCGCTACAATAAAAACAACACAACGACGTTGCCGCTAGCTAACCTGTAATACCTTTGACGGAAGCTAGCTAAGCTAAGCGACGGGTGTTGACGTTAACGGTGTTACCCGACATCTCATTTATCACAATAGTTCTTTTCGTGCTCACCCTGAGCAGCGTGTCGGCCAGGTAGACCGCGCACCAGCCTGCCATCACACACACCAGGAGAGACACTGGGATCATGGTGCGTTAGAGGACTCTCCGCGGAGAGAACCAACCATCACTCCGCCTGCCGGGTGTTTGTCGCGCAGCTGTCCGCCGTCACACGAACGCAACACGACATTACAACGTGGATCCCCAGAACCGAGTCAAATAAAACACGAGGGGTTTGCTTCTGGGATGCTCTGCATGGAAATACGCGTCAGCAGCAGCACTTCCCTCTTCGACTTCTTCGTCGTCTCTTTTAAGGGCAAAAGCCGACGCCAACAGCCAAAGAACGCGTTGTCGCCACCTTGTGGTCAACTTGAGCACTACTACAACTACATGTAAGTATTGCGCAGTGTAATTCAAATCCAAAGTAGTTGTAAAAAAGGCAGAAATGCTGTGACAACAACTGCAAATAATATCAAAATATTTATTTTAATTGATGATACAAATGCTCACTTTAGCCATGTTATGCAGTAACAGGGTTCCCTACCTGACAAAACAACAATTTTTTTGTTAATTATTTGTACAAGAATAAATTGGTCAGCAGGAAAAAAAACTAACAAATCATTCATCAACCAATGGTTTTGCAGATTTTACATTAGACTGAACACAACAAGACATTTGAACACATCATTTCAGCTAAGCTACATGCTAAGCTAAATTAGGAAGTAAATGAATTTAAGGACAAATAACCTGATTATGAAAATAATGTGTTGGGGCTGAGAATGAACTCATATATAAATTCAAAATGCTGAAAATACTACAAGAAACCTAACTCACCATACTGACTAAAAATTACAAATGTCTGTTCTTAGTAGAAAAACAAGCAAACAAACAGCCTTTGTTGTAAACTATGACTTTAACCACGAGCTCCTGAGCTTGGAAATGTCAGTCAGACACTTTGGCTAAAGTGCTGCCATAAAAAACAAGTGTCTGTTTTGTATATTGGATTTCATCTCAAAAAGGTCAGCAGGGCAAACGGACTCCAACAAAAGTGGATGGTCTGAGTGTGAAGCTGTAGCTCCCAGTCTGCCTCATTAAGCCCGGTGTGACCAGTGCAACATAAAACTGTTGATGCGGCTTCTACTTGCACATGTTGCGTAACTCCATCATAAGCTAAGGTTGTTAAACACAGCACACACACTGAGCGATGGGCGTGTTGATCTGGCTCACAGCAGCAAAAGGTTGTCCCTGCCAAAACGGCGCGGTTGTGGGTTTTATTTGCATAGGCCGAAATATAAAACAAGCACACAGTGTGAGTCTCCTCGTTTTACTGCCTCGCTCCAGAGAAGATTCATTTTCATAGGTGAGGCTGTGGAGAATCAGTGTAGCTGACGAGGTCTTCATTTGAGGCAACGTTGAGAAAACTATTGAAAGAAGGTGGGTACACACACCTCAAGACACTTATACGACACAGGCTGTACTCGAACCCACTGTCTCACACACACACACACATAACACAGTGAGAGCTCACTCTGCGTCTCCCCTGCTGGGTCAGGTTCCACTCGGGGAGGAGCTTCCCGTCTCTCCGAACCAATCAGGCCGAGCGGAAACAGGTCAGGTAGCTGAAGAGGACCTCACAGAGAGCACAGGCCGGGCAGAGGAGCCACGCACGTCAGGAGGTAAGCGAGCGCACACACGCCTTTAACCCTGTGAGATCGCTGTCCCTGTGTGGCAGTGGAGCATCAGCGAATAAATGCAGATATACCAGCCGAGCTACTTATGGTGTATGACCGCGTGTGTGTGTGTAGAGCAGAAATAGGGCAGTGCCATTTTAGTCACTAAGAGCTGGAGTGTTTTGAGTGTTGGGAAAAAAAAGGCACAATAAATACATTATAGCCATTATGAGCATTTGCATTTGAGTTTTCATCCTATTATTCATCTCAACATTCTGAATGACGTTCGTCCTATGAATTATTTTTTTGGTTTGCTTTTGTCGCCCAGTGAAACATTTAGTTGACGCTTGTGTGATGTTTGGATTCTAAACCACGTTGTTATTAAATGCTATTTGGGTTTTGTGTGTATCGTCCTTACATTTACAAATTGTTTTGGTGAATGAAGTTTGGTCCAATAGTCTAATTGGTTTCTCAGTGGAACATTTTACTCAGTGAGAGCATAGGAGGTATTTAAATTAGGACCCATACACACATATCAACGTGTGAATGTCATATATAAGCTGACAGTCTTGCGGTTGAGGGATTGTTATGGTTAAAAGCCTTGTTTTTCTGAATGAGGTTTGTTCTTCTGGGTAAATTTTCTTAAAGCTGTGTCGTGATGCGTGCCAGATGCTTAAATTAGAAACATAAACATGTAAGTGCGTGTGTAAACAGACATTTGGCCTTTGAGTTGATCTGTCTTAAATGTTTTATTTTTTACTGATGACTTGCACATATACAGTGTAGGACATAGAGCTTTGATCACGTTTGGGTCCGTGTGTCTGTGAGCGTGTGTAGATAGAAAGCAGGTCCCTTCTGTATATCACCAGTCTATTTATAGAGAGAACAAATCCCAGATATGAGAGGAATCCTTCTACCACTTACTAGGCAGCCAGAGAGAGAGGGTGGAGAGAAAAGAGAAGGAGATGGAGAGAGCAGCAGAAGAGAGAGTGAGCGAAAGCATTCGACGATAGTCTGTTGTGTCACCAACAGGTGAGTCTTTTTTCACTGGCAGGATGTTTGGGGACACTTTACTTGACTTGGGGAAAGTTTATGGTCCATTACTGTTAATAATAACTTATTGGGAAGGAACCACCTGAAAGTATCGGATGACCCACAGGTTCTCTGTGTCTAGCGGTGAAGGAACTTAGAGCTCATCATCTGTCTTCATTCTAGAGGTGAAGGGCTGCAGCGTGGACACTTTTTCAGTTCTCTTTAGAAACACGTCGGACCACTGCTGCTGAAGCAGAAAGCTGAGTCAGCACCTCAGCCTCGGCTCTGGGAACAGTCAACGGTGTATATGAACTTAATGAAGCCACAACTTTCTTGTGTAGTTCAGGATTCGCCAGCAATGGGCGGGTGTTGCAACTACAATGTGCGGTAAAGCGAACCTCAGCATTTGTGACCAAACCACTTGATTGTGCCACATGTAGTCCAGTACCCTCTGCTCCGCACCTGAGAGGCCCAGACACCCCGCTGCAAGCTAGCGTCTCTGTCTCGGAGCATGATTCTCCTTGGGCATCGCCACGTCGAACACTTTGTGACATCTACACGCAAAACAAAGAGATTATTTTTGTATCTGCTTAAAGTATTTGATTGTAGTGGAACTAAGACAACATGGGCGTCGTTTGCGTGAGAGCGAAAGCACGAGCATGTGTGAAAGTGAAAGGGGTTTGGTCCGGCTTTGCAGGACAGCTGCTACTTGTGAACAACATAAATATCATCAGTCGTGCGAGCGTGGGTGTGTGTCTGTGGCTGTGAGTCTCTGGGGGTTACGCTCCAGTCTATTCTCTCGTGTCGAGTGTATGTTATTGGACAAACAAGAACCCTGGAAACAGTCTCCAAGCTCAGCCATCAATAAGCAACAGCAGCAGCTTGTTTCTCTGGTGCTGCTCCACACTGAAGATAAATGGGCCATGGAAACTTCTGACTGGCAACTAGTCGTCAGTGGTCTTTAATTATTTGGCCTTTTTTAGAAAATGGGACATATGAAGTCCAGAATAAGACACAGGATTATGTCCATTCGCTCATAAACATTGTTCATGTTTTTTATTGTATTATAATGATGTTACCTTGTAACTAATGAGCGAATGATTCTTATGATAAAGTAATCGTCATGTATGAGGTATAAACTATAAACGGACATGGATTCATCCCTAGGTGAGTGAAATGAAACTTCACGAGTTGTTCCTGCATTAAACAAAAGCTGGAACCTCGTTTTTCCCTTCAGCTCACACACCTGCTCGTACTTACGCTCAATGCAAATTTTGTGTCTTGGTGGCGCTTTGGCACTTTTATTTTGACATTGTCCCCTGTATCTCTGTCGCTCTCACATGAATGATTCAGATTACAGTTCCTGTACCTGCTTCTTTCTGCTGGAGTCGCTAAGCAACTGAAATGCTATCCCAGGCCTTAAAAAAACCACAGAAACATAGACCTCCAGCACGCACACGCTGACACACACACAAAACAACACAGCTGATCGTGTGTGATCTGCTTCCTCCAGGTCAGTGGACTCACCAGGTGGATTATGTCCAAACCTTCGACCAACGTTAAGGCCCTTCAGGTAAAACGTCAGAGTGTGTGACTGTGTGTGACTCTGTGTGTCCTGTCTGAGGCTGTAACTTTATTAGGTTGGATAAATGCTGCAGTCGCTCCTCTATTATGATAAATAATTAAACATCCCAAGTGATAGATGTGTTTGCACATTAAAATGTTTATTGGCGAAGGCAAATACAGATTTCCGACTGTGCATATAGAGCATCAAGGCTTTATTAGTGCAGATTGTAGCGAGGCGACGGGATGCGGGGCTGCCTGTACGTCTGCAGTAATGGCTTCGTGTGTGCGTGTCAGAGAGGGTTTATTCCAGCATCTTTCCTCTCATTGTGCTCTTTTCCACGTCTAACCATGGGTAGGCTTGAAACACCAGTACAGTACAAACGGGAGGCTCTTAGTTCAGGTCTCCATCCCCACAACCACAGCGTTTTTTTAACTGGTAGGAAGCAAAGCTAATAATAACTGAACACATTCCTCTGCTGGACATAAAATACATAAAATTCCTATGTTTTCAAATAAAGCAGCTGCTGCAAGTCTCACTCACGCACTGGTTTTCATTGAATTGCACACTTACCCTGTTGGACCTTAACGTCTGGAGCCTCCCACCCTGAACATATCAAACTGTTTACATCACGTTCACGTAACCCTTTCAACAAATCATTCGTCATAATGCAGCCAGTTCCACTTTGTGTACTTCCACGCGAGTGTTTTCTTTTTATAGCTCCTAAAAGCCCAGAACAGCTTGAGCGGCGCGATTTAAGCTTTTTGTGTCCAAATGTTTACTCGTGTAAAACCTACTCTTCAGTGGCGCTGCTGCTCCCTCCACAGCAGAATTTAATCAGCTGCTTTTTATTATTATCAAGAAGAAAAACGATTTAGGCTACATCTAAACATTCGTGGTGACTGAATTGTCTATTTAGGATGAAATATTCTTTTAATCTTTGGTTGTGTCTGGTGGAGCTTCAGCGACTCAAACCTTGGCGAACATAATGTGAGCGAGGCAGTTTCTTTCCTTCTACCCTCCATGTCCTAACGTCGCTGGGAAAAGAAAAGGTTGAGCATCGAGCATCCTCACTGACACACAGCACGCTCCCTCTCTGTACAGCTGTACAAGACGAGCTTATATACAATACATTACAGTACAGTACAATACAAAACACTTCAAAACCAAGAGAGCAGGCAGCAGTTGGACACCAAGTTAACAGGCAGGTCTGAGCTCAGTGTGTGTGTGAGCTAATTTTCATAAAAGCTGAAGTCTCTTCTAGGGACAGCATGACAACCAGGAAGTAGTGTTCATAACCAAAACAAGGGGTTTTGAGGAACCAGCAGGACCACACACCTACACACACACCCAGGAAACTCCATTTGCTTAAGTGCTGGACGCTTCTCATTGACTGTTCCTGCTGTCCGTCAGGCTAATTTGAACATCCCGATGGGAGCTCTGCGTCCAGGGGCGGGACATCCTGTCAAGAGGAGAGAGGAAACAGTAGACATAGAAGAGGTGAGACAACACAGCAGACACGCAAACCTGCACAGGACTAACGCTTACACAGATATAAACAGAATGAGACATGAATCGATTTAGTTTTGCCTTCTGATTATATATCATTTAATTTGGGCCTGCACCCCCCCAGGACATGAAGGTAATATGTACAGGACCTTCTCTTAGAGTAATCCACCGTTATGACTTCTCAGACTACCTTTATTATGATAGGAATCAGCTATTCTAATTATTAAAAACGTAAAAAAAACACAACTCTCTCACCACAGACTGGACAGACTCAGTTCTGTTTGAGCGCAACAGAAACACTTTGACATTATTGAAAGATTGTGGATCGGGTTTACCAGGTGACCGGGGTGTCTGTGTGTATCAAACCAGACCACAGTTTTCCCTAACCTTAACCTCAACCTCCAACTATGTTTTTATTTAATTTTATTAAATCGACCAAGCACAGCTTGTGCAGAACAACATCTTCTTATTGTGTTGAAGAACAAGGGAACGTGGCTTTATAGGAAATGATTAAACTAGACCCAAACAGGCTCAGCACCTAAAATGTTTAGGATGCAGAAGAATATGAGTTGTACGAATTCAAGAATGATGAAATGAGCTATTTTCCTCAAATGATTTTATCTATTTCTAGTTCTGCTGTGTTGTGTTGTTTGTTGTTCTCAGGCTGAGTCACCAGAAGAGCCCAGTGCTGCAGCCCAGACGCCGGAGGACAAGAAGGCGTTGCCAGGTGCAGTGAAACTGCCTGGTCCTACTGTTAACCTGTCAGAGCTGCAAAACGTAAAGAGTGAACTACGATGGGTCACCAAGGAGTAACATGCGGTAGGTGGAGGTGACTGAGTGATGGGGGTCCCAGCCCACTGACAACCTTAGAACAGTGTCTAAATCAGCCGAGCACGTCCTCAGATTTGAAGCAGGGCAGGCGGGTCCGGCTCAAAGATGTCAAAGAGCCACAGATGCAAATCAGAACCAAACTACAGTAAGGAAGCACAAAGATGCATTTACAAACTGAATCAGCAGAGCTTTTTGAATGATGCAAATTCACTCTGGGGGTTTCAAAACACTAAACCATGTTGTCTTTGCTATACAAATACAGTGAATGCAGACATGGGAAGTGTTTGGAAAGAGCTGAATGTGACTTGATGGTATAAGTAAACAACAGCAAGGATGAAGTCCTCCCATTACGTTGGCTTTTGTTAAGTGGGTGAATAAAAGCGAGATGAGACATGCATCATATCTCAGTACGATACGTTTACAGTATGTTTCTATTCTAAAAGCCTGCACTGTTCAGATCAGCCACAGGGAGTCAGTGTGCGCTGCTCAGCTTTTGTTCGATTCAAGATAGTGTGTGTGTGTGTTGGGACTTTCACAGCAGGACAAATAAAACCACAATATCCAAACACTGCGGCTGTTCAGTCCCACCCAAGTGCTGTGGGTGTGACGGGTGGAAATAAACGCGAGAGGCAGAAAGAGAAGAAATAAAAGAAGGAGAAGCTGGTTTAAGATTGAACTGTAAAACCACCCGACGTCTGTCTGCGTAAAGTAGAGATTTAAACAGAGACCGTGATTCAGCTCAGTGGTAAAATGTCTTGATTACGCTAACATCAATTTATTTATACATTTTATCTTAAAGCTTTGTGGACAATGTTGGGGTTTAACAGTAGGAGCTATTATTAAACCTTTGTATGCTTTGGTTTGTTTTGGCCTCGTTGTGCTTGAGCTTTGACCAAACCCGTAACACGAGTTCATGGAATGCTGTGGCATTAAAGTTTCAGCTGTGGGGTTGTTGAATGGCGTCGTTGATTATCCCATGTGGTGAACAGCGAGGGAGGTCCAGCCACAGAGAGCGAGCAAAGTGAGAAAAGGTCAGGAGAGAGATTAGTGCAGAGAGAAGGCAGGTAACAGATCCACATCTTATATTTCTCCACAGTGGGTCTGTATGAAGGCTGAGGCTTCTGACCGAGCTGCTGCCTCTTAGGGACTCGCTCTGAGAGGACTGACTGCAGAAATCCCTCACACTGTGTTTATCTGTCTGCATCCTGCAGGATCCGCCGCCAGCCAGGCCGAGACGAACGCAGTTAATCCTCCCAGACACTGACCTGCCCACTGCCAACGAAGAATAGCAAACGACAGTCTAACCCCAACACTAACAACTTTCTGTGACGCCAATATCTGCAGAAGATTCCCAACATTTGACATCTAATAGCACCAGGAAGGAAGCATCCGTGACCTCACTCCCTGTCAGTTTGTTAGCCTGTCACTCAGTTAAATCACAGTAAGCAACCAAAAGACGCATCGCCGAGGTGAACACTTCGTTCTTGTCTGCAGCTACGTTTCCTCTTTCTTTGGACTTACATGTAAAAGTGGTTTTGCATTAAAGTGTGTTCTCTACTTTTTGTTATGTTACGTCAACCAACACAAATGTATTATTTAAGTCTCCATCACTGATTGAACTTTAGTTGTGTTACTTTTGGGGGAATTATTATAATACTGCTGTTGTTTTATGGTTATGATGATGGATATCTTTAGGAAAATGCAACTGCAATAAATCAAGATTGTTCTAAAGATCACCAAGTCCCGTTTTTTTCTGGTGTGTAAGAATGATTCCTCCTCGCGGCAGCAGCTTAGCTCCGTCATTTGTTGATCTTCGATCCAGACATAAAGGGTTTGCATGGGTTATGCAGCCTTTTACGATGCTCCACTGTTCTGCAGCACCATCAGCCGTTCAAAGTTTCTGCTTACACTGTGAAACAGCAGAGCATCTTCTACAAGGATTGATAGAAAATGTAGATGCTCGTGATTTCCACACCATTAACCCCAACGACTTGCCCCATAGTGCCAACAACCATTCTGTCCATCCATTATCCTAACTGCTTAACCTTTAGAGGCCGAAAGGGGGACCGAAGACGATCCCAGCTGTCGTTAGCCAAGAGGCGAGCGCCCTGGACAGCGGACGAGATTATCACGGCGCTAACACGTAGAGACAGACAAGCTTCTCCATCACAGTCACACCTGTGGGCACATTTAACGTGGACTGTGGGTGATGTGCTAGAAGATGTATTACTGCCCGGTTTGAGACAGCAGCGGTGCCTTTATGGCCTGACCATAAATGCATTTGTCCAGTCTTTTCCTTTGGATTAAAAAAAATGGATTAGTCCCAGATTGAAATTTATTTTATGACTCAGTGACTCTCTGCCCCAATTTTATTAGCTATCAAAAGATGTGACAGTGAAGATTTGAGGTGATATTTCTCAAAGGGATCCTGACAGAGACACTCTTTTTTCTTATGGGTGTCAAGAGATTGGTTTACTATATATTATGCAGCAGTTGGGGGAATACATTTAGTAAAATTAAAAAACCTGAGTCTGACTAAAAAGAGTAAATAAATCTGAATAAAATGTAGCTTGAGGAAGAATTAAGACATTACTCATTGCTATATTTTTGTATTATGAGCATATCCAGTGGGTATTATGGGCTCTTAGGTTAGACTTAGGGGTGTCTTTGTGCACGGAGCCACTTCGATCCTGACCTAAAACCTCCAAATTGTCTGCTTCGGAGGGACACAGAATGTCATGAGTCCCAGCGCCAAGCAGCACATATCCATCATCACATCACAAGTCCAGCACACAAACATAGAGCAGCTGAAGCTAAGTTTAGCCTCCATCAGGTCACAGTGGAATATTCAGCAGTGAGAGAGGGAGGGAGAGCAGAGATGGTGCTCCAGCAGCCGAACGGGAGGAGGTGACATTGTGTGGGAAAGATTAAAAACACTTCACAGTTTCCAAAAAGGCGTGAGTCTGTTTTTCTTTTGTGTGCGTAGCCTGAGTGTCGAGTTTTGAACCCGAGTAACCCGTCCATAAAACAAACACACACCCACACACGCGCACGCACGCACACATACACACACACTCATCTTTCAAGGTGAAGCAGCAACTATTCAGAGGCGATGATCACAAATCACTGCAAAATGTACTTGCTGCATATAAATGAAGTAAAGTTCGCCTATTGATGCGTGTCCGTGAAGCAAACCACGCACTGCACAGTAGCTCAGCATTAATCAGACAGGTGTAAACACGCTGGTCAGCCTGTAGCCTGAGCCCCTGCTCTATCTGCATAAAAATAATAACATGACATGATTTAAAGCACGCCGTAAAAAGGTTAAATATTGCTCTAAAGGGCACAGCACATTCTACCACCAAGCTTCTGTCACTTCTCAAATGTTTGGCACAACGTCCCGGGGGTTCGATATGCACCTCGTGGACGATCCGCCGAGCCCGTCTGTGTTTCTGCTCCTCTCACCATGACGATGAGGGGACAGATAGGTGCCGTGGCAACCGTGCCCTGGAATCTCGGTCGCGGACTCCAGCAGCTGTATTTACCGATGAGTTCATCTGCAGGGATAGACACTAAAACCCTGCCAGGCTCCCTTATCCGTCCATCTGCTCTCTTGCCAAGCTGGTGAGCATGTTGAATGTGTTTTGGACATACTCCCTCCTGGACGCAGAGAAAAGGGCAGCGGGCAAACACAACGCCAGCAGTCGGGCGATCATAGAGCAGTCAGGCGAACACAGATAAAGAGGGGCCGGGTTTAAGGGCCAAAGGGGGGGAAGGTTGCACATGGTTGTCTCATGACGATGGGAGCGGAGACGGAGCTCGGCAGACGGAGCAGGACACAAACACACCCGGACAGAGCTCATCCGAGGACACTTTACACGCTTTTCTGCTCAACCTTCCTTTCTTTGCCCGTCATTCGCCTCCTGCTGTTCTACTAATGGCTTTTTGTCGAGCATCCTTTTGTAAATGTTGTCTTTTTGACAACACGTAATACTGCTTTTCCTGCCTTTCGTGCTTCTCTTCAAACTCTATGACATTTCACCCCACTTCTGCATCCCTGCTGCTTCCTGGATCTTTTTTAAAACATTTTTTTCTTTCTCTCCAACACTGGTCTCCTGCCCTTCTTTCCTTCCTTCTGTGTCTCCTTGCCTCCTATCTTTTGGATGGATAGCTACTCTGTTCTCTACAGTTCCGCCCACCGAACCGCGCTTCTCTCTGGCTTCCAGCGCCTGCGCTCTGAGGGGAAGATGTGTGATGTTGTCCTCGTGGCCGGTGGTGTGTCATTCCCGTGTCATCGTGCCCTTCTGGCCAGCTCCAGCGAGTATTTTTGGGCTCTGTTTGGAGACACGACTACAGAGAGATTAGCAGGCTCCATTAGACTCCCGGTGCTAACATCTCAGGGCTTACATGCCATTCTGGACTTCCTGTATTCAGGCTGGCTCAGCGTATCACCGCCTACACTTCCCATGGTTCTGGAGTCAGCCAGGTACCTGCAGGTGGAGACGGCTGTGTCGATATGTGAGCGGTTTATGATCGATGGATTGAGTGCTAACAGTTGCTGTTCCTACGCTAACCTGGCAGAACGCCATGCACTCTCAGATGCACTTGAAGCTGCCAATCAAACCATCGCTATGGAGATGAAGACACTGCTGCAAAAAGCCAGGGACGACCTGCTTGAGCTCAATTTCCAGTCACTTATGGCGGTGCTTGATGCGGACGAAATACCTGGCGTCAAGGAGATGGAGCTCGTAAAGCTGGTTCTGGATTGGCTGGATGAGAACGGACCCCTCCCACTGTTGAAGTCAAATCTGCTGCTGAGTCGTCTCCGTTTTGGATTAGTAGCTGCCTCAGATCTAACCAGTTTTAATCACAGAGCCATGGCCACCCCCTTAATAAGAAGCCAGCTGACTCGGGCTCTGGAGTATCACAGAATGGGTCCAACGCAGCCCATCCGACAGAGCAGGCAGTCGACACTTCGAGTGTCACCCAGTCGTGTGCTGTTGGTGGGAGGAGGGCCAAGCACTGATTGGCCTGACCAGCAGATGTTAGTATTTGATTATAGGAGCAGGAAAATATCATCCCTGAGCTCACGTCTCCCGCTGCGTTTGAGGAATCACTGCGTATGCTCTGTGGGAGGCTTCCTCTTTGTGATCGGAGGCGAAGAAGTGCAAGAGGGAGACGACGATGGGAAGAAGTGTTTCACAGTGGCAACATCCAGTCAGGTGTGGCGGTATGATCCCCGCTTCGACTGCTGGGTACAGGTGGCGTCCATGCTGGAGAGACGGGCGCAGTTCAGCTGCTGCGTGGTCGGGGATGTTATTTATGCCATCGGAGGGCGACACGCGCAACCGAACACGAACTTGCACGCCTCCCTGGCTTCTGTGGAGTTTTTTGATATGTCCACAGGAACATGGAGGAGAGGAGCAACCATGCCTCGCCCTCTGTATGGACACGCCTCCGCTGTGTTTGACAGTTGTATCTACGTGTCAGGTGGTCTACCTGGAAGCCAGGGCTGCGTCCATGGCAGCACCGTCCCGGATGAAAATAGGGAAAGTACAAGAGAAGTACTCCGTTGGGACCTCAAAGGCAGGGTTTGGGAAAAAAGGGCGCCCATGTCCATCGCCAGGTTCAGCCACCGCTTAGCAACCATCCATCGCTACATGTACGCCCTGTTAGGGATGTACGAGCCTTTCTGCGATATCGAACGATACGACGCACAGTCAGACCACTGGGCGCGTCTCAGACCCCTTCTCACTGGCTCCTTCAACTACGGGATGGTGCCAACGCCATCGGGTAACTTGCTGATATTCGGAGGAAGAAGATGGAGGGACGGACAGGAGGTCATTGTTAAGACTGTTATGGAGTATGACACAAAGAAAGACCACTGGAGAGAGATCACTCAGCTTCCCAGACCTCTCACTGGCACTGAGTGCACATTGCTGCCACTGCCAGATTAAGTCACACACAGCGAAGAAACGATTAACGAATGATGAAGCTCACTCACAAGAGTGTGCAGAGTTGTCTCGAAAAGGTTGAGAGCAGATCAGAAACTGAACTGAAATAATTATCTGACTCTTTGATGAATTGAACACTCAATCAAGACAGTCAACAGCTGGACCCCCTGAAGTAACAGCACACGGTTTGTGTCATGAAAGAAATAATAAGAAAGGAAAATATCATCCTTCACAGTAGAAAGCTTTGCAGCCGGTGGTGGGAAGTGAAACTGGGTTGTCAGAGATTAAATGTTTACTACCAGACTGAGCTTCAGCGTCATTTTCCACCCTGTATTTCAACCTGTTTCCTCATTAGAGGAAACCAGATGTTGCTTTAGTAACGGGTACTTGGCGCAAAGCTGATTTTTCCAGATATAACAGAGAAATTGTGTGTCCAGTGTCAACTGCCAATTATATAAAACAATATGTCTACTGATGCTAGAACATAGTTGGCTGCACCTCGTTATTTTGACATATATATATACGTTATGAGCGCTGGTTTTTAACGACTTGCCCTCTGTTGATGATGACTTTCTTCTGATTTGACTGAACTATGGTTGAATGACTTCTGTGGTTGCTTTTGCCTGTTTTTGTTCACAGATGGATGCCTAACATTTCCCTGTGTTTTGCTTGCAAAATACATAATCCATAGCTCCATTAGTGAGGAAAAGGTGTCTTTGTCCAGAGACAACAAAGCTGCCACCACCACGTTGTTGTTAAAATTGTACATAATATAATAATTTATAGAAAAAAACACTCTGCACATGCAAAAATTAGCGTTTTCTCGACATTTTGTTGGTTTATGTAAACAGCAACACTTAGAGAACAAACACTGTTCCCCTTTGCCTGAAAGTGGGAATGTTTTAGGAAGATAAATACGTCAGGAGCTAAGGAGAGAGATGAAGGGGATTTAGATAACAAGCAGAGGAGAGGTAAAGAGATTTACTGGGAACAAGGTATTTCTCAAACAGGTGAGCCTGAGCCAAGCTGCAGAGGAGGATATGAAACATGAGAGGCAAAGGAGAAGAGTCAAAACAGGGACTAGGGTAAAGATGGTGGGGGCGGAAATGTTTGAAACAAACACACACATCAGCAAAGCGACGCTGAATGCTTTATAGTGACACTTGTTTATTTACTACTGAGGAGTAACTTTTGGTGGTTGGGAAACGGAAGCGAACAAGCCGAGCGACCTGTTGTCTGTTTTGTTTGACCTGGTTCCATTTGCACTGACAGTCAACGTTGGATAAAGCATTAGCAGGAAACTGTCTGGATGTATGTGAGGGTAATAGTGAGTAATTATTCATGTTCCTTTGTGTTTGGTTCTAATTAATTATGAATAAACGCTCCCTGGATGAATTTAATTCATTTTACTATGTTTGAAAGCCTGTAGTATAATCACCAAGGAGAGTGTATGTAATGCTTTTGTTGTGTATTGCACACAGTGAGGAGAACCTAGAATATTCAAATATATATAATAAAAATGATATAATAGATGCCAAGGTGTGGAACCTATCTGTCCTATTACTGCATAATGTAAAAATATCACATTTAACCAGTAAGTTGCCACTTGATTCTTTTACTCTGTTTTTTTATGTATTTCCAAGGCTTTATACCATAAACATGCTGTGTTTAGTCACTTGAAAATGAATGAATTGCGATTTTCTTTTTTGCATTAGAAATGACTTACTTTGCATTAAGATTTACTTTGGTTAAATAATTATTTCAACTATTTAATTGACTACATTTTAGAGCATATGAGAATCTCTGTTGAACCCCTAGTGGCTACGCATCATCCCTCCATCCTCTCAGTCCAACTCCTGCACAACAAATCAAAAACAAACACCACTTCATCCAAATGACCAAACTTTATTGATTTACCCTCTACTTCCAACAGAACATAAAGAATGATCACATAAACCAATACTGTTTTCTAACCATTATTTATAGCTTTAACATTAAACAATCGTTACTATCCCCCAAAAAAAGATTTAGAGTTAGAGAACATTACCCAAGACACTTAGTTTGCACTCTGCAGAGAGATCTACTGTATCTAGAAACTCCAAACACAAAACATGAAAGTAATACTGCGTTTATCTACAACAAAGACATGCTACTACAACCAACCACGGGCAGCAGCACAGAAAGAGCATTCAAACAGAGTGTGCTTATTAGTGTGTGTGCGGGATTGCTTGTCTTTGAGTATTAAGTCATTTGGCAGCAGTGTACAAATAACAAACTAATGTATTTTCTTAGATCAGCTTCTATGCACATATTCCTTCCTGTGTTCTCTACGTGGCATGCGTGATACAGAGCCGACCGGTCTGCGGGAAACGTCCACCCCTGAAAACTTTAACGCTCTCACAGAACCATCTACACTGTATAAAGTCTGTAATCAGAGACTTGATGCTATTTCTTGTTTTTGACTCTCATAAACAGCTGATTTTACACTTACTGGCCAATTTATTAGGGACACTCATACCACGTAATTCAGTCCAATACAGCCACTTTGCCATTTATTCATAAGACAGTTAAAGCTATAGTTTCTAATAGTATAAATCATTGGCTCTGGCATTTAGTCAGATCTATAAATTAGTGATCTGCATCTGTGCTGTCCGCTGTACGTAGATGAGTAAATGCACAGTGGAGCGACCAACCATCTGGAGGTGGCCTGGCTCAAGTTGTAAAAGGTGCCAGTGCAATTCATTAAAAGTGACCACATTCAGAATCACAATCTGAACAACTCTCGCTTTGCTGCCAAGATTTCACATAGTGTTTGTCAGTACATAAGAATAAAACATTTAAAATGGACCAAAAAGACACGTGAGGGCCGAACGCTGTGTGATGAATATGTCTGTTACATCTTAACACAATTAAATGCAAGTAAGGACTAGTAAACAGCGTTAAAGTGTTCTTAGGGTGGACGTCCTCCTTTAAAAGGCCCCCTTATCCTGTGTGCATGCTTCAGGTCCAGCCCAGCACAGTACGCAAGTCTAGCAGCACAAAACAAAAAAAAAAGTCTCTAAAACTAGACGGAAACCGAGAGTAGTAGGTTTAAAAAAGACGTGTGCTTATTGTTCTCTGCTGTAACACCCACGGTACAGAAACTATGAAGTATAAGGCTTGATGGAAAACAGCATGTGACACTCCGTCTGTTGGACGTCTGTGCAGTCAGTATCAACGCGGCACAATAAGCAGGATGAACGGCAGCTCATAAAAATACTACTCTACAATCCCCCGTTGGATGAGAACTGTGTGCGGATATGAAAGTCCACGGTAAGTACTGATGCTTCTTGATCTGGCGTATCCATGGAGAGTACTTGAAGCTAGCGTGTTATACTTAAGAATCAGAGTATCGTGTGCCCCCGAGCCAGTTGGAGTGGCGTGACCAATCAGCCCGTAGACTGATGTGACACGAGAGGCCCCCCCCCCGCGGAACTGACAGGCTGTCATGTTGCACTTGTACACTGAAAGCGTATCGGGATGTGGATCAAGTTGTCCTTACTTCCCTGTCTCGACACAATCCATCACCATCTGCCCTGATGCAAAACCTCCGCAACGCTGATGCATCCAGCGTCAGTAAGCGTGTGTGTGTTGGAGTGTTTGACACGTCAGACATGGGTCTCGATGTAGGAGTGTGTGTGCGCTAGCGACGGGGTCAGCGGCGGCCCGGGGTCTGACTCAGTGGTTGAGTTTGGATCCTGAGAGAACAGCTCCTGATAGGCTTGCTTCCACTCCTGGAACTCAGCCGACGACAGCTGGGGATTGGCCAACAGCCTGTCAATCAGCGCTAGCTCCCCCTCCCTGTCCTATAGAAACACAGGAGGGGCGGGTCACGCTTTAAGTCGGTTTTACACGTTTTTTTTAGACACTACTGTACTCTTTAAAACGCAAACACACGAAAAGCAAGACACACTTAAGGGGATACACTGACTTTTGGGAGAGTTGGTCAACATGTTTATAGTTTTACGGAAATACAGATGCTGAGGTCTTGAATTACTGATGATTATTATGGTCAATCATATGTGTGTATTGTTGAGAAGCTTGTGATGCTTGCATGCAGCGGCTTTTTCTCAATACTTTATTATTTTTTGTTATAGTATGGATTCCCTGGATTGATTTGTAATAAATAATGTAAAAGAAGAAGAATTCCGTATTAGAGACAGACACATACTTTAATAAAATATCTAACTCAGTACGGTTTCGATGTCTCATTGTACTAAAGTGCATGTTTCAGAATTGCTGTATCAATCAGACTGTAAAGTGGCCAGTGAGCGTATATGGAACCGTTGTATTATTTTCTCTCACAACAGATAAACTCTGCTTTGCTACAGCTGTGGAGAACTAAAGTCCTCATCTCCACTTGTCTGCTGCTTGTTCTTTCAGCTCAATACATAAAAAGATACAGACCAAATATGCACGTTCTGTTGTTTCCACAGCAACCAGTGCAGATAAGTTATTCAACCTTCAAATACAATTGGATCTTTTATAAACAGCAACCAAAGGAAGGGTCTCGCAGGGTCACACGGATGACTTTGGTGTCTAGAGCATGTTGTTATAATTTGACAGTGGATCATTTCATCCAAACTCCCCCAGAAACATGGTGTATTCCTTTAAGAGACACCAGACAGGGGACAAAACACGTAAGCTGCTCCATCCAACCTGTACCACCACACACAGCCAAACGCCACAGGTCCCCGTAAACAACAAATAAACAGACAAACAAACAATGAAAAAGCAGCTACTGCAACAAGCGCCCTCGCCAAAACCTCCCCTCCCACGTGCAGGACGTACACGGAGGAAGCAACAGAGATACAAACTCCAGAGACAATAAACAACAGCAGAGGAGCCATTCACAAAGACCCAGTCAGGAACATAACCACTGCTCAAACGGCGTGACGGAGCTCAAGAGGGCGAACCAAACCGAACCAAGCCAAGCCAAGCCAGACCAAACCCAGGGGACAGACTGGGACAGATGACAGCACTAAAACTGATACAGACACATTTTACAGCATGTGCAGCATGATGCATGTGTGAATGTGACCACTGTTACCCAGTGGGACTACACAGACATGTTCAGCATAGATAAGGAAATATGAGGAAATATTATGACCAAGATTTAACAATCTGGTCCCATCCGTGTCTGTTTGTCCATGATGCATCATGCACTTTAAAGCCCCAACCCAAGCCCTGTATTTAAATTCAGGACCTCCCACACCAGATACAAACGATGAAGCCTTACGATGACGATCTTATGCTAAATCAGAAAACTCCCAAACGTGTGTAACAGTTTCAGCGCGACCCACCTTCAGTGTGGAGGTCAGTATGCGGAGGCGATGCAGCCGCTCGTTGAGCTGCGGGTCGGCGGCCCGGCGGAGGAAGGACTGCCTGAACTCTGACTGACCTTTGGCTTCGGACCCGCGGCCTAAAGGGCAGACCCCGCCCTGCTCGCACGCTCTGAACAGGTCGCCCAGGGACGCACCTTCGCTGCCCCCTTCAACACAGCACAAATCAACCATTAATCTCTGAGTTAAGGTTAAAGAAGGAGTCATATCTCACATTAACCACTGGAGGACAGCAGCACACACTGCTACGCTGCTGCTATTACATTATGTCTGACAAGTCATAGAAACATTAGCTATGATAAGAAAACCCGGTTCTCTCTTCCTTTCAGCCTTTGGGAAGTCCTCCCCACTTTGGCTGCTTCATCCCCTTATCCCTGTTAAATTACATGAGTCATTGAGCTTTTGGATCTTTTCATCATCCTCTTGTTTACTCTTAGAGTCTGGCACTTTTGTCGCCACTCTATGAGGCTTGGCTCACCTTGGCAACCACTGCACCACCGTCTCATTAGCCTCATTAGATCCGTGTGTGCATTACCCTCCTCAATGCCGATGATTGAAACGGAAATGTGTCTGCCTGAGAGCGTTTTTATTTCTGGCACATGACGTGACGTCAACATATTCACTTAAAATTAGAAAAAAAACCCTATTGTCGTTCTAAATGAGACCCATTTTTGCGTTCCGCTTTTACCTGACACCCAGCCCACACACTGCGCCACTAAATGTGCTTCCTCTGTGTGTTTTTCCACTGCATGTATGTTCTCGGCTGAACTCACCGTTGTGTGGCTGCTGTTCGTCTTTCATAGGGGCTGCCAGGAGTGAGTGTAGGTTGCTGTCTCGTGGCAGCGTGAAGCTGCGGGGTTTCCCTCCCTGGGTTGCCATAGGAATCAGCCTCTGCATCGCCATGGGCAACGGGACATTCCTCTGTGCCGGAAGAGTGTAAACGGCTCCGGCCATCATAGTCCCGCCTACCGGACCAGGCTCTACGAAGACGGCATCCTCTGTAACAAACGAGACAGAAGGAGGAAGATGTAAAATACGGGTTTCTTTGACCAGTAATGAAAATAGAACATCAGCCTAATCTTCAAAACATTTTAAATATTTTATTTGTTTGTTTTAGAAATTTCAACTTTAATAGTACAAATACACATCACATAAACAAGCTGGAGGGCAAAGAATTAAAAAACACTGGTAAAGCACAAGATGAAGGTTTGAACCTTCTTCTTCTTCTCTCTGTAAGCTCATCCCTGTTTGGTAAATGCCCACACCTTAAGAGAGCTGCACCTCCAGCTTATGAAACAAGTCTCAAATCTCAATACAGCTCATGAGCAATGGGATTCAGATTTTAAAAAACTCCTCCAAAAGCTACAGGGGACATTACACAACAAACCCCACGGCCTGAGTCATAGTCCTCGTGAATCATGATTAGAAACTGATCTTCGTGTAAAATGGTTTTCTTTGTTGGAACTGAAATTTAAAGAAATATCAATTACCGCAGACTTTGATATGCACAGCCCTGTTTTAATGCATGTGGTCAGTCGTCCTATATGACAGACATCCACTGTAGCCACCAAGCGTCCGGTCTAAACTCTTACCCAGTGGCCCGGTTTGAAGGTAGTGCAGTCCAGCCTCAGTCAGAGGTGTCTCAATCAGGTCCTGCCAAGAGCGTCTCTGAGATGACGAAGACCGACCAGGGGAGCCTGTCTCGCTGCTGCCCCCTGCCGGACTGGAACGGTACTACGCAAAGAACGGGATAAAAGTTAGCAGCTAGCGCAACATTTTGTCATGGTTTGATGAGTTGATGTTGAATGTTTTACTTCACAAAACATTGGATTTGTTACTTTGCCAGTAAAAACTATTACTACAACATCTGTAAGGTTTCCAAAGTCCACCGGCGGCGTGTGGTGGCTCAAATAGTTTTTTGCACATTTTGTGTCAAGTGCGACTAGAACAAATGGCACAAACATCATTTGTAATGCAAATTAAACGAAACATGAAGGACATTCGCAAAGCGCCTCAAGAGCAAAGCTTAAACCACCTCCTGCGTTTGTGTCATTTATCATAAAGCTCTAGATCAGGGGTATTCAACTAAAATTTAAAGAGGTCCGGTTACGCACATTTTTTGGAAGCAAAGGTCCAGAAGATTATAATGTCTAACTATTTACTGTAATATATTAAGTAGCCTGCATGTAATCAGTACTTCACTGTCAAATCAAATTAATTCAGTACAATTCAAAAACCTTTTGACAAACTGAAACTCCAACTGAACATATATTTACAATGTAATCTAATTCATGAAATAAAAGCAGGGCTGATTTTCAAAATAAGCAGGAACACAAATGTTCAAATAAGAGCTTAACTTAAAGGAAATAAAGGAAAGGTATAAAAAAAATATTTTACAATTTGAATCAAAAGTCTCAACCAATTTAACTGGTTAAAAAACCTGAACATATCCTAACAACTGAACAGTTTTGGAGGCTCATCTTCTTCCCCTCATATATTTAACCCACGTACAGGACTCAGCGCTGGGAGGTATCGTCTGTCTGCGGCCGTTTGATCCAACCCTTGTGTCTGTTTTTGAGCTTTTGTAGCTTCTATCGTCTGTCTCTCCCTTTGTTGTCGCTAGCTACACGCAACTGTTATCACCGTATGTGTTTGTTAATTCCTTTGCAACCTCGAACTTTCTTTTAGCTGCAGGTGCTCTTGAGTCGCAAAATTTAGCGCCTGTGATCCACAGAATCGATTGGCTAAGTGAAGTCACGTGGTTAACGCACGTTCAATTGGCCTTCACCAAATAACTACCGTAAAGATCACAATAGCCGCGCCGATTAAAAGTAAAGTGCTCCGCTAGATTCTGAATCAAAACGTTCCGTTTGGTCTGTAGCTCCGGGTCCGTATGGGACAGCTTCTGGGTCCGGATCCGGACCGCGGTCCGCCTGTTAGTGACCCCTGCTCTAGATCTTGGACTGATGGTGCATCAGGAAAATGCCAGTCACACACCTCTACAGGATCACATCTGTACTGCACGTCGCTGCTGCTGCTGCCTCCTGGTTTCCTCCCACTGTGCGTGGTGCCGCCTCCTAGAGGACCAGGGTGGTACTGGGGCTCTGCCGCCGCGGGGGCCTCGCCGCACAGGAAGTCCTCCTGGGAAGAGCGAGAACGAGACGTCTCTGTGGAAGACAGTCGAGTGGTCCGGCCTTCCAAGTAGGCGCTCATCTAGAGCGAAGGAAAACGGGGCAGTTGTGAAGTGACGGGTTTCAGTTGTAATGACAACGGTCTCTGATGACCTTGATTGTTTTCGTCTTAATCCAGGTCAAGAAAGTACAAAGAAAGATTTTTCCAAAACCATTTATAGCAACAATTAAAACAAATGTAGCTCTTTTGTTCCCTCTAGGCTCAATACATTCATGTCATTCATTTATTTGCTCATGTCAGTGCATGTTTATGCCGCGATCTATCTGCCTGTACACAGCAGGGAGAAGGAACCACATCCAAACTGTTGCTCTCAGGTGGAGTGTTTGCTGTGCACGGCATAGTCATGTGTGCGTGACTCACTGAGGGAGGCCGTGGGTAGGTATCGTACGGAGGTGGGGGGCTGTCCTGCTTGGGGCTGGAGGTGGTGTCATCCTCATGCTCGCTCTCACTCCAGTAATCTGCAGGAAGCCCACACACACATGGTCACACACAGTACGGATACAAGCCTCTGCAATCAGCTCAGCGCACAGGGTAGTAGGAGATTAAAACACTGTCATAACCACATTGTGAGTCCAAAAGGTGTGATTGTGTTTGCTAGTGAAAGACACCATCCTGCAGCAACCATCTGCTGAGGTGCCCTTTAGCAAGTCACTGAGCGAACCCTCACCCTGCTCCTGGCGCATTCTCTCCCGCTCTGCGTAGCCCACGGCCGCCGTGTTGAGACGACTCAGCCATCTAACAGAAGGAAGAACAGATTAGGACTTTCACGTGCTCTAATAATACACGAGGCAGAAAGAGACACAACGTGAAGCAAATAAACAAAAACACAACGAGCTTGTACACAAGCCCTTAACACCGTCTGAAAACCAGGGCAGACACAAAGTAACTGCAGCGCGACACCATGCTGAACAAATGCAAATGAATAAACGTGAAAACGCAGGAATAAGCAACTTTGTTCTAGAGGGTTTGAAGAAATGGCCTAATCAAAGTTTAATGAGGAGACTGAGTCCGCACGAATGTATAAAATAATATTTGACAGACAACAATATTTAAACAGATGTTGTAGCGACACGTATTGACACATAAATATACAAACATAAATGCTAAGCTGAACCACAGCTATTAAAAGTGCTAGTTTAGCTGCTTTGCAAATTAAAATAACAGTGATTGTGTTTAATTCCTCAATAATGATTAGAAATCGCGTCCAGCTTGGCCAACTACTCTATCGCTCTAATTCATGCAGCAACAGCAATGATGGTGTTGATCTTTGAAGTTATTGTTAGTTATTTAGAATAAACTGGGAGGCGTTTGCTTTGTGGCCTGCGGTAAACAGGGCGCCTGTCATGCACCATGTCCTCGTTTGTGTTCAGCACATGCGACTTCACCTGTTCATGTCGTCAACTCCATCTGCTGCAAAGTAGAAACTCTTGACCTTGGGGTGACATGCTTTGAAAGCGCTAGAGAGATGTGGAGGAACAGAAGGAGATTCTGTTTTTCTAGTACAAATTCCTTCATCGTACCGTGAGTTAACACACACATATGCATTGTCTTCATTCAGCACTTACTACTTCTTGCGGCACTCGCTCGCCCGGTCGATCTTAAACTCTGGAAGACTGACGAAACCCTCCGCCTTCTCATCCTGAACAGAGGGAAATGAAAAATGTCAAGAAAATTGGAGAAAAGCAAATGCAGATTATTTAAAGATGACATTTTTCCCATCCATACGCTCTGTGGGCCAGGCTAACTTTGCACATGCCCACCTCCATTGCAGAGACTCGAGGAAACTCACTGGGAGCAACAGGCATCAGCGCATGATGCGCAAGCCTCCTACAGGTTCCCAAATAAACATGAGCTTCACGTGAATCATTTCAAACGCCTTTGTCTCAGAGTCTGACTGAGAATAAACACAGAAAGCAGTGGCCTCGAGCTTCGGCCGACGGCAGAGGGATTCGTCCACGTTAACCTGCACATGCAGGATTCCTGGTCTGCACTGAGCTAAACTAACAGCCTACAGAAGCCTCTCTGGTGGGATTCATCCATGGGAACACGTTGATCCAAGCTGGTTGACGCTAGTGTTTGCAACCTCATCAGACAAACTGCCAGAATAAGCCTCCCAACGCTGAGGAACATTGGTTAGTGGATGCAATGAAGAGCAGGTGAGAGTCTCAGCAACGTAACGGCCACGACTCCCACGGCCTCTTGCGTCCAGATAACAGGTGCTAAGCCGGGGCTCTGTGCGTGTGGACGTGTGAAGTGGGCGTAATCTTCCTGGAGACGGGTGAAAGGTGATGCTGAGGATGGAGAGTCTTCACCAACTTAGGTACCTCACACACAGTTTCCCTTTGCTTTAACGATATTTCACCTTGCACAGATTCTGACACGTTTCATTCCTTACAAATGTGGCAAACTGCTATTAAATGAGCTTATTACTGTCAGTTTGAAAATGCGGTGACAGAACGTACCTCCTCGTTGATGTACCAGTACAAGCAGTTGTCCTTGAGAACAAACCAGTATTTCTTCCATTTCTGAGAAAAGTAACCCTTCGCATCTCTCTTTCTCCACAACCAGCCCTCGCAGTCTCCTCTGCCCAGCGCCTTGCAAGACACACGCCTCCGACTCAGGGAGGCCAAGCTTCGTCCTGGAACGACACACAAAGCAAACGCAGCGAAAACACATTAGGAAGCTGAAAGAGAGCATATATTCAAAGACAAAAAACCCAAAAGAGTGCACACACTTATTCGTTCATAGCTCTCTCAATAAAAGCTTTTACACAGTGCCACATTGTAAAGTACCAATAATTCTTGGCAGCAGTTCAGCGACTGGGCTTGACATCCCTGCAGCACTGCAGCAAGGTAAGAGGTTTTTAATTAAAGCGCCCTCGTCCTCGTGGCATGAAAGCCCCGCAACACTTCTGAAAAGGCCCCTCATTAGAGAAACTTGGCTCAGGATGAGAACCAAAAAGAAACTTTTATTGTATTGTCTCAAAAGAACATTTTTTGTGATTATAGAAAGATATAAAAACTATTCATTCTGAGAAATGTACGAAGGGCTGTACCAGACTATAAACTGATACCATCACCAATTTTAGTGTTTGGCTTTGGGAGAGATTTATTCATTAGGTCTGTCTCAGCCAGGGCCGAAGAAGTGACTCGTGTTTCATTACTTTTGGGTTAAGGTGCCACCAGCTGAATTAATAAATCATTTGTATCGCACATTTTAAAAACTTTGGTTTAATTGCTGTAAACAAACAAAGCCGGCGCCGAAAAAAGTGCAGATGGAGCTAAAGCTTTCCCAATTTCTCACAATGGCAGATGGTGAAAGAAGCGACAGAGCAGCGGAGGCAAATAATGACTTCCAACATGTTGACCGCCAGTAGTGTGGTGAAAGGAGAAAAGGGTTGGTCAAAGAGGCCGAGGGGGTGAGAGCCCAGAGCTGGAAGACAGTCAGCCGTCAGTGAGACAGATCCTCCTATGACTGAGCAGTTTCTAGCGCTTACACTTTACGCACTGGCCTAAATGTACAGCACGAGGCGAAGCGATGGACGGCTGCCTCGACTGAAATCTGTGAAATGAGCAAGACGTGTTAAAATGCTAATACGGTGCACAAAGTGTGAGAGAAATGTGGAGAGTGGCTGAATCGGGGAGGTATTCAGACGCTCGCCATTGTTTGCAATGAATGAAGAAAGGTAGCAACACATCATTTTAACAGGTAGCGTGTGAAACACAAAAAGCACATTTCTAATACAGAAGTTTTATCTATTATCAGTTAAAAGTCAGATTCCATATTTGCAACCTTAATGATCTTCCGTAACAGTAAATCTAAATTAAGCCACTATGAACCATGTTCTAAATTACAGGCACATAAAATGTTGAGCTCGGTGGTTGAACTGAAGCAGCTGCTCTCATATTTGTGCACAACATCCATTAGTTCTGCATCGAAGCTGAACAGGTGCTTTTCCTGCTTACCTTTATTCCTCTTCCTGGTCTTTGACTGCAGAGAGGACGACTGCTGGTACGTCTGCGAGACGGTAGAAGAGAGAGAAGGGAGGGAGGGAGAGAGCAGACTGTCAGGATGAATCAGTGGCCTTTGTGTGCTGCGAGGATTACTGGGATATAAAAGATGACATAGGGAACAGAACGTGGAGAAGATGCCTGAATGCAAAAGTAAGGTATGTTCCGCTCACACACACACGTTGGGATGGAACAGTCGGCCTCACGGAGGACTGGACTCTCACACTGCTAAAGATAGAACGGAAAAGGAAGGGTGGCACAATGGGAAACGATGGAACCAGGCGATGGAAACGATGTGAGAAGAGCCACAGTGCTGAAGGAAAAGCATGTAAAGCCAAAAGGCCACAATCGAACACGTGAGACCTATTGTTGTCATTCTGAAACATTTAGAAATGTGTATTATTTGATACAGCAGCCAGCAGCTATTTATTTCCCTCAGACTGCCCTGAACGTATCCTATTAAGAAGGACGACATCTTTCTTAGAATCTCTTCATATGTTTTGCACCTTTTCAACATTTCCTCTTCTTCACGACATTTCAGTAGCTGTGTTCAGATATGACAGCGCAGAAGACTAACACACCTGCCCCTTTGCCCTCACGCTGAGCTCCAGCCAACATGTCTGAGACGTGACCTGTCCCAACAGGTCAGATGGCGCAACCAACCGGCTCTGATGTCACAACATTACACGTGTCGGAGCTTGGAGCCGGGCCATTCACAGCCCAACGCTCGGCAAGACAGATGACACGGGCTCCGCCCACACCCGCTGACACCATCTGCCATCACAGCATCCGAGCGCGCCGTAAACACACAGTCCAGCCCGGGCAGGCAGACACACACAAGCGAACAGGTTTAGGTTCCAAAGAGTTGCTGTCAAGACGTATAAGGTCACGGTCGGCCCAACTGGCTGTCTGGACATGAGAGCGTCACGCTCAGACGGACAGGCAGGGCAGACAGATGTCAGGGAAGTGACAGGGGGTAATAACCAGTCAGCATTCTCTCCGATCACGCTGCAGTGCTTTTTCATCGGGGGTAAGAACTCAGATCCCATCTTTTTTCTGTTCAGACTCAGTAGATGCTTTTTACTTTGAGGTAGTAACAAAGTTTAGAAACTCGTTCAACAGTCCAGCTTAATTTGACGCCTTGGAGGGTTTGTGAGTTTTCCCATCGAGTATTTTATTATATTTTATTTTTCCTTATACTAAGCTAAGGTAACAATTCCTTTTATCTAACTACAGTGTCTCTATGTCTCACATATTAAAATCTGAAGTTTTTAAGAATGTAATAGTGAAAAACTTGACAGCTGGCTTACGTGGTAGATGGAGGCTTGGTCTCGGGGTGGAGACTCCCTCTGATTGGTCTGGAGGACGTAGTGAGACGGGCTTTGGCTGTGGTGGCTCCGCCTCTTGGTGCGCTTGGCCGTGTCGTTGGAGCGTTTACCTGGCCGGGCTGTGTGGGACGAGTAGTCGTCCGAGCCGGTTCTCTCGTCCCCACCGGACAGGCCCACGTACCGCATCAGCGATGCTTCTGCGAAACACACAATCGCCATGACATCGACTAATTGTGTCTGTTTTACATTTATACTCATGTTTAGTTTGTATTTTTATAGGCTGTTGTGTTTTTCAGTGCTGCACATAAAGACACTTTTAATCTCACAGAGGTTTTCTGGGTTAATTAGAAACTAAATATAAAAATATATAAATAAAACACAGGCCATAAAGGTCACATCTGTAAAACATGCATCAAAATTACACCATTAGTATCTGAGTTACAGATTTTGACCTTTAATCAGAACATCATTATCGAGCTAATCAGTTATTCTGAAAATATCTGAACATATGAAAATATGCAAAGGTCTCCAAATGTAAATTTGTAATACACTGCTTTTCCCATTTGACTGGTGGCTCACATGAACATTACAAAAGGATCCATCAACTCTGAGGTTTCCTACATCTGTCGCCTCTACGATGCAGTAAAACACTCGACAGGACGTCAGCTTCGAAATGTCGTCCACCTGTCGTCCTCTTTAAAGGTACGATCACATTAAAGCTGAGGATCACAGGGTCAAGCAAAGTCAGTGGAAGGACTGAAGCGGCTACAAACATTCCCTCTTCTGTTTGTTCTGACCAGCAGAGCGTCATGAAATGTCTAAAATCAATTTCTCTGTCTTCTCCTCTTGTCATCTCTCACCTGCCGTCAAGAATATATAAAGTTTATTTTGGGTATTTCAACAAATGATGGATTCTCCGTTTTCCAACTCAGAGCAGTTTCTGGATGTGTCAAAACCAACGACTATAAGAGAAAATAGACCCGTTCTCTCTTTAACCAGTAGGATAAAGACACTTGAGTCGTCTTTTGGAGGTTTTTGTAACCTTGCTATAAATTTTCTATTTTTGTTCATGTGTCTCAGTTCAGAGATGCTGCTTATACGCGCTGCCGTTGCTCAGGCTGAAACAGAAATCCACTCATTGCTAAATTGCAAGATGACGCATTTCCTTAGGCAAAAGACTGAGCCCTGAGTTGCTCCTAGTGACAGCTCCATTTATGTGTCTGTGGCATAAGTGACACCTATCTACACACACATCAGTCAGCGGCATCAGTGTGTGTACATGTGAGAGTTCATCTGCAGTTCATCACTGAATATATTTAGGTCCACACTCTTTTTCAACTTCTCTTCACCCGTGAGGATCCTCAGGTTTCTCAACCTCTCTCTCCACGGTTCCCACCCTCCTGTCCTCCCCTGGTTGCTAGGCAGCGGCCAGAGGAAAATGAAACACAGAGAGGAGCTGCTGTCAGCGTCGCCATAGCAACTGCGTGAGTGATTCAGGTGGAGGTTAGGGAAAATAGTCGGGGGGTTTTCCGGATTTGCCCCCTCCTCGCATGTCTTCCTCACTTTCCAGTGCTTTCATGTTCCTCCCTTTCATTTAGTCTGCCTTTGTGCCGACCGGCGACCCTTTTTTCCTCCCTTCCCTTCTCATCCCCTCTCATTTCACTTCTCTGTGATGCTAATCACCGAGAGAGAATTAGAGAAAGGATGGGGGCGCATTGATCTCCACACACTGATCTCTTCATAATACAGAGAGACGGGAACAGTTAGCGTCTTCAGGACGAGCGCTCACACACACATATGCACTCCACACGCTGCAGCTCACCTCTGCGGCTCTCTCTGTTAAGCTTGGCTGGGTCTTCATAGTCGCCCACCCAGTTACACTCCACAGGCATGGAGATGGGCCTCAGCCTGCCTACATGTACACACAAGCACAAAACTTAATATTTACACGTGTTCAGATTTACAAAAACAAGAACAAAGTGGGAAACACTGACACTGAGAAAAAATCCCTGCAACACATCACATGGAAGCTAAATGTATTATATCAATTTCACACCATCCTGGTTTAGATACACAAGTTTAAAAAAATAAGACGCAACAGGTTCAGGATGAATCCATCTAACACATTCTAACGTGCGTCCTCACACTGTCTATCATTTTATTTTGTCAAACTCTTGGTGTTGCTGCTTTTCTTACTTTTCTCACACATCATGCATTTTATTCGGCTCTGTATGAATTATTTTTTTTTTTTGTTACTGTCTGTTTGCAAAAAAGTCTAAAAAGCAATCAGACTGGTAAAAGACAAAATGCAAGATAAAAGAATACTTGGTTTCAATTTTGACTTTTATCCTTTTTCTAATCACGTTGATCTGGCAGGTTGATTCATACACTCGTGTGCTGTTGTATTTCTAAGTGGCTCGGTACAGCAGAATGGAGAATGAACTCAGTCCCCTGCTCTCTCTCTCTGACACACTCCATCATGATGAGAGGGTACCATATGTAGGTGTGGTGCAGTACACAGGCTCCTCCTCTTCTTGCCGGCGAGACTCTTGATCCAGGAAGGAGTTTGGTGACTCAGAGCGTTTAGCGAGGCTGATGCCACCGTGGTTACGAGATGCCTCATCTCCAGACAAGGTTCCTGTCTCATCTCTATGGCAACAGCAGAGGCAGATTTACCGGCAAACTAAATGTCATCAAAGTCAGAGCTTGTCACCAGTTCGGCTTTATTAGCTGTTGTTTGTCTCCCTAAGGACACACACCGACAAACAAACAGCACGATACCTGGGTGTGTATGGCTCAGCTGGCGGAGGGGGGATGTAAAGGTCCTGGAGGGCAGAGCTCTTGGTGGGTGTGCCTGAGGGGGTGGCCGAACTGCTGCCTGGGCTTCTGGTTGGCTGCAAAAGGAAAGCAGATGTGTTTAAAACACACAGAGAAAAGCCACACAGACACGGGGCGAACACGCAGACTTTGCAAAATTATGTCTAAACTGCAAATCAGGAAGTTCAAACTATCAAACTTCATCTGTGAAGAAAGACTCTCATGTTGCAAACCCAAAAGAGTGTTTAAAAAAACTCCAACAGGCTGTTTATGGTGTGTGTTATCTTTGACCATTTGGACAACGCTGTCGCAAAGCTGCTGTTCTCAGATCATAGCAATTATGTGGTTACTGCATCGTTATCTTGCGACACAGATAATGGCCAAGACCGTAAAAATAAAAGCCAAATTCTCCTTGAAGAACGTTTGGTTAATGTTGTCACACATGCACTGACGGAGGGAAGAGGAAAACTCTTTTCCTATGTGTTCCCTGCTGATTGTGTAGATAATCAGTGTTAATTAGGGGGGATAACGTTTCATAATTTGTGGGAGCACTGGGAATGTGAGTGTCGGGTGCCATCAATTATCCCTCCAGTGTGTTTCAGCTGGCAAACCAACCCCTGCTGAGCCGCAGCACCCTGACCTAATTACAGGCTCCGGCTGCAGTTGTACGCGGAGCGTGAACGCTGTGGGGAGTAGTGTGAGCTAGTGCAGCACTTTAATAAAGTCTATAAAGGGTAGAGCAGGCCCCCCACCTGCAGAGCCAGGGGTTTCCAGCGCATGTTTTTCAGCAGCGCCGGGGCGGAGCTGAGCGTGCTCTGCGGACGCTTCTTCAGGGTCAGCGACACGACGCCTTTGTCGGCCCGCAGCGAGCCCACCAGGTTGCGCAACTGCCAGCCCACCTGTGGACGGGAGAGGACGGGGTTAAGGCCTGGCTGCAGCTTCCAGCCGGAACGACGCGGCCACCGTCAGATTCATGTTCAGCATGAAGTTTGAATTCTGTCCACATCGTGATTGAATCTTGTTTGCCGAGCCTTCTGTGCAGAGCAAGTGGGTGTGGAGGTGGTGAGTCTATCTATAGCGCTTTTATGTGATGTAACCTGCTCTCAATTTGAAAACAAGGATTCTTTCAACATTTTTAGTCACTATCTGCCCAAACGCTGCGCCAGCTCCGCTTGTTTATGAGCTTTGTTAAGAAAACCTCACTGTAAACACAATTAAAAATGGCCACAGTGAGGCTCTTTGTCTGTTCAGAGGAGACGAGCTTCTCATTTGGACAAACAAGCTGCATCTTAATTGCATTTCGGGACTGACCTGAGATCTGATCGTAGGGTATGAGCAGAGGACACAATCACACTGATTACAACACACCCTGCATGAATTCACTTTTCTATATTACGTGTAGAAAATCCATCAGATTTGAAAGGTTGTCTGTCAAACTGTGATGTTTTGAAGTTTCTGACAACTAAAATACTGCTGTGTTGCACATACTGCAAATACTTGTTTATTTACTGCATGGAATATGTGTAAAACAATCTTTTCATCAATAGGTCAGATGCGACACACACACGAACTCACCACAGTCTGGTGATTGACTTGAATGACTTCATCCCCTGCGTGGATCTTCTTACAGCGATCAGCTGGAGACTACAGACCCAGAGACACAAAACTGAAGACTATGCATTGATCGCAGTTTGTTGATCGCTACATAATAGAGTTGGGAGATTTAAATACGCTCTAATGTAACAGAGGGAACATCCTGCCGTCATCAGCGTTCGGTATGTGATGCTCAGTCTACGGATCACGAGGTTCTCACCCCTTCAGTCGTTCCTGTGATCACATGGAGGCCGTCGTAGGTGGACTTGATGTACATTCCCTACACGGAAAAATGAAAAAGGTGACTAAGAGGGTTGTGAGTGCAGGTGAAATATTGCATCTCTGGCTCCACTTTCTTTTGTCTCTGCGCGTGTCGTATACTGCAGCTCATTTATAATATTCACGCTAAAAGCAGAGAGCACCACAGTGGCCGTCCTCTAATTAAACACACAGAAATATTTTCGTCATCTGCTTTGCTTTAATTAGTCGCTGCAGTACGTCCAAAACCCAGAGACTGAGATGGTGATGCAGATTACGCAAGTAACTCCGACATTCGCATTCGACAGCTGCGACGTGCAAGTCATACGGCAAACAGTCACGGTATGAACTCCAACACAGACAGCAGCACAGTTACCAGGCCTTCGGAGGGTTTGATGTTGGTGAGGTGGACCAGCTCGAGGTGGGCCGACTGAGACACCAGCGGGTCTGAAGACACACACACAATGTGCTCACACACCTCTGACAGAGTCTTACACTGCAGAGAAGGAAATGAGGGAACAGCAATTAAAACAACATCACTGCTGGAGCTTGATTAAGAAAATCAACACATTTGTTTTTCTTTATGTTGAGCAACCTTAAACTCAGTGGTATTGATCTGATTCTTTGTGCTTTTCCAGCAGGTGTGTTTTGTTGTATACTGTGTCAGAATAGAAGATGCTGCCCATCAACACAGAGCAAGTAAGCAACAGCTGGCCTGAGGAGGCAGGACTCACCACATGGAGGATTTTGTTCTCCGTCTCAAACACCGTACAGTCCTGAGGGACAGGGAGAATTTAATGTAGCGCGAGCAGAACATCCTGTCTCGCAAACATTCAGAAAAAACACACAGCATTTCATTTCACTCGCTCGCGCTGCTCCTCGTCTATTCAGTCTAGGCCTCACATTACTGAACCATACACCTGCGCTGCGAAAACACGCCCACGCAAACACACACATCTCTTATTTATACACACGTCAGTCATACAAAAGACAGACTGCGAAGACATAAATAGCCAAGAATCAAGTCTGGTTCATGGATGCAGCGAGCAGAGCGAGGCTGCTGCTGCTGCTGCGTCCCACCCACACACACGCCGTTCATAGGGGGATATGACAGCCCACAGCAGCTCCCCTCTGACATGCACTTCAAGTGGAGGAGAATGGGACCTATCATCTTTGTTAACACACACACACACAAACAACTCCACACACCTGCTGTACAATGGTGGTGAGCTCCAGGCAGAGCTGAATGACATTATTTCGGGTTACGGAGTAGTCCGCCACGGCAGCGAAGGGAGACCTGCGAGGAACAGATAACGCACCAGAGTGTCTTAGAATGTTTCTGTAGAGTTAGATAATGTAGAGAGGAAGTGAAAGGGCACGTGACAGATCAGGTGCACAGAGCCACACGAGAATCATTTAGAGGAAGTTGTGCAAGGGCCATCCATGATGCTGTGGATCAAATATAACAAGAAGCTGATCACCTTTAATCAACTGATTGATTGAGGAAATAATTAGCAGACACTTGGCATAAACCAAATAAATAAAATAGTATTCAGATCAGATTTGTGAGTGGGGGAGATGACGGCGTCCATTTCTGTGACTTTCCAAACATCAGCTCTGACGTCATCAACGATGAGGATGATAAGGAGCCAGGGTTTGAATTTCTCTCTGCAGTTCTCTTACACACCTCCACTATTTGCGACCCTTTCAAACTATAAATAGCTTCCAGGGGAGACTGTCCGTAAATGTGCACCATTATCCTCATATCACGTCTCCCCCGTCTCTGTAATAGCCGCCTGTTTGGATCAGGTAACACTTTTGATTTCAAATGTGGACAGAGTGCCCAGAGGACAAAATAGTTCCTCTGTACTATAACCCAGGATACCGGTTGCCATGGCTACACGTTGTTATCTGTCATTGGCTACTTGCCCGACCTGCAACATATTATTTTATTATTATTATTATTTAACCTTCTCAGGATAGAGTTTGTTTGCTAACATAAATTAGCAGATACCAAAGCTGATCATACTTGTTGGCAACCAAGGCTTTTGTATTTACATTTATATTAATGTTAAACAAAGAATAAGAAAATCCTCAAATTCAAGAAGCTGCACATTTGACAACTACCCAACTATCAGAAGTGGCAGACGTTCTATGCTGTGACCAGCACTACACATCCACCCTTCCTGGAGCGTTCAGGGGACTCTGGAGAAAACGCTCTCTGACGTCTTGCTTCTTTAATTGGAAACTCCACAGCAATGTTCTCGGACAGGACGGATGAATGACGCCGTTTTAGTCGGCCAGGTAAATGGGTCATCCCGGTTCGCCGCGTGCTAATTTACACACCTCGCTCTGGCGACGTGTCATTTTAAAACCCAGGCTGGTTTTAATGGCCGTGTTCTCGTTTAATGACTGAAATAAAAGTAAGGAGTTATTAGACCACTTTGGGCTTATTACGCTACTTTGCTTACAGTGTCTCCAGCGTGTTTGCACAGTCAGACTGGCTGCTCATTGTGCTTGCTTCTAAACATCCTTTATCACATTAGTCCCTTATTTTGTGTGAACACAACGTGTACACAAATAGTACACACTCATAACATACATGTACCATTTTGGTTGCAACACTAATGTAATGCACTAAACAACAGGAACACACAAACACATGCACCACATTACTTTACTTCATTGTTCTAAAGACCCAGATTTCAATTCGGCCACATCCTCTGGTGTATGATTTATCTGTGGTGTGCGTGTGATTTGGGTCATCAGTATTGAGGCTGAGTGCTATATATACGCAGGACCTAAGGCTACACAGACTGTTTGCCCACAATCGGGCTCCGACCCTCAAGAAACACTCGGAAAACCTGCCAGAGCGATGACACTGGCTGGCAGAGGAAGGCTGGAGTCCAACGGCATGAGCTGAAAGATAATTAAGGTAACTGAATTTACCTAGGGCCTCAAGGTGAGATTGCCACAATTTGCATCAGATTTGAGAGACATTCTGAGGGGTTTAACATATTAACATGTTAGATTAACAATTTTAAAAGCGCTTAGATGAAAAAATAATCCTTTACTGCTCCAGTGATCGTCCGTATATTTGTTTAATGGGTCTACTTGTTTCAGGATGGAAACAAATAGGAAAATTGTAGCATGACAGCATTACTGTTCCTGTTTACACCCCAGGAATTGTGGGACATTTAGTTCAGACCTTTCAGAGTCTTTGGGTTCACTCCTTTGTTACATGACTCACTGTTCTCTTATTTTCTTCTCATTGTGCAGACGAGCGTTCCCAGGAATAAAATCAAATAATTGGATGATTCATATTCCAAGAAGCAACATTTATTAAAAAAGACATTTCTTTATTCTCTTAGTTTATGACAACTGAAGGTGTCTCAATATCGAGAAATACCACAGCGTTCCTCTCCTCCTTGATATAAAGCACAAGGACTGTGTGCTGCCTCTTGCTCTCAAGGGCAAGCACAAAACTAGTGAACCTCACATTTCCTGTGTCAACGTTCAGAAGACCATTAATATACAAACCCCTCCGGATATTTTCTCTATGTGTATCTTAGCATCTGCCTCAGATCTTCAAACACAACCTGAGTAAACACAAAATGGTTTTCTGCAAAAAAGGTGAAAAAAACCCTGCTAAACTGAAAAGAGCATAGTGGGAACTTTTACCGAGCTGATTGTAAGGCACCAAGAGTCCACACATCCACACGGAGAAGGCTACAAATATTCCAAGCGGACGGTTCCAGAACGTCACAAAAGATCCAAGGAAAACATTCAATAAACTGTCAACTGACTCTGGCACCTCCATAACGACTTGTTTTGTTCATTTGGAGCCACTAAAAGTCAGACTATTTCAAAAAGTAGAACTGTCAAACTGAAATGTGTGTCTTGTGTTGGTTCAGGCTGCCTTTGTTGTTGTTGTGCCTCTGAAACAGTCTAAAAAATAAAAAGTCAGGCGAGCGTCAGGCGTTTCTCCTCCAGCACTGAGTATTGCTAATCCCATCAATCACCACTCAACTTCTGTTTTTCCTGTGTGACATATTCACATTAATTGGGGCAAATCAATGCTCATCAAATTACGCAAACACATAAGAATGTTGCATCCCAAGAATATCATGGCATCGGCTTTGAACTGCTGCTTTGTACGGCAGATTCTCTCAACGCCACTGAACCCGCCCCCCGGGCTTGGATAGGATTTAAAGTCTGCTTGTTCACTACATTGGTTAACGTAGATTTACAAAATAAAACATCTCCCAGTGCATTTTAAAGCTATTCACACATAAACCCCAGTCTTCTTGGCCACATTATTAATTCATAGGTTGGTGCTTTCAAACATGAAAAGTTCAGAGAAACAGAAACATGACTGCAAACTTCATCCATCGCAGAACGATGATTTCCAGCCATAACAAAAAAATAAATTGCCTTCTGCTGCGTATGTGTCGATCTGATGTCTGTGTGGAAACAAAAATGATGTTTATCACGACGAGGCAGAGAATCATCAGGCGTGACTGTATCAGAGACAAGAAAAAAGCTTGTCTGAGCTGAACCTACACTGTTGTTTTATACATGAAAAGACTTCTGTCATTTAGACAGAAACCAGTACGTGGCGCACACCGGCTGCCCTGACTGTTGATGCACTCTCCATCCATCCCTGAGAGGACTAATAACCAGCAATCAAAGTTCACTTTTAACACGGCCTGTGCTAATTTGCCTCTGAGGTGAACCTTTTAGGAAGAAGCCATCAGCGTTTGACAGATTCTAGGCCAACGTGCGTGAATATTACAACCTTTCCCACATCGTTAATGGCTATTATTGAATTTAACATCTGCCACATACTGTAGCTTTCATCTAGTAGGAAACCTTGCTAATAAAAATGCATGGCTTAAAAATGCTCATCCCTCCACGTCTGGACGCGTAACAAGCAGAAGTGAGAAAAACTAAATCGACGAGACGACGTCTGAACGCGTCTCAGGAATATTGAGCGGAGTCTTTTCCCTTTTCAATGTCGCTTTGCCATTTACAGTTGCATCACCGAACGTGGGCGACCTGCGTGTGCGCTAAGTGTGTGTCCGTGCGTGCGGATGTGGGAGTATGTCTGCCAGTGTGTGTTTGGGTGCGTGGGCGTTTCTATGGGTCTGAGTGTGCTTGTGGACGTGGCTCTATATGCATTCAGCGTGTGTGTGTGTGTGTGTGTGTGTGTGTGTGTGTGTGTTTGTGTCTCGGTGGCCTGAGGACGGACGTGGGCGCCTGGCATTTTCAAGAACCGATGTCAAAGACCTTTAGTTCTGCATCTGATGTGTGTGTTGTGAGCAGGAGATCGTGTCGAGTCATGAATAAATGAAGTGACAGAGAGAAGAAAGGAGCGAGGGGAAGCACGGTGAGAAAATGCTCTGACATTATCCCTTTGATATATATTTCTCAAAGGATGTCAACAACCAGCTGTGCAGGAGCTTATGTATGGCAGACCTGATCTTTAAATGTTTGACTTCAACAGAATATTTATAATTCTAGTGTTCTACCAGGAGAACTTCATCCAGAGCCCACAGCATAAAGCAACGCATGTATCACTAGATCTCATCACTATTATATGAAGACAAAGAATTAAAAAGGTGCATATACAACCAAGACACTCTGGCAGCTGGATGTTCAACCTGCCAAGATAAAATTGATTACTCATAAAATGCCAATGTACTGAGAACATCCATATTCATTTGAGGGAAGCATCTTCACATCATGTTCCCACTCAACAATATTCAGTTTGATATTATACAAAAATAAAACAAATAAAACTTGTTGCTGACGTTTGTCAATCTGCAAATCGATGAACAGGAAAAATTTGCAATGAGAGCAGATTTGAGGGAGATTAGCTGAACAGCTCCCGTGCAGCGTCCGGGGTGGGCGGGGCTTATGAACCGGTGGAGGGCGGGGCTAAAAAAAACAGCCGTGGACCAGATAAATGTATATATGTAGCCCAGACAGAACAGAACTAGAACAACTGAGAGAAACAACATCTCTTCGCAGTTTTTCTTTGTGTCTTAGAAAAAGAGTTATTGCAGCTTTAAATGTATCTACAAGCAAAAGTAAGGGAGTGTTTCTCTAAACTCATTACCTGTCCAGCCAGGCGAGCAGGCTCTTGGCGGCCGTGATGAGGTCGACCACGGAGGTCAGCAGATCGTTTGGTAGTCGTCGCGAGCTCCTGCTCTCCGACTGGCTGCTTCGGCGGCGACTGGAAATAAAGTTCTGCAGGTTCTTGGCCGAGGCCCCGAGTTTGTGAGCTAGAGTCCTGACACTCTCCGTCTCCAGACCTGAATTCTGCGCACACACACGCACGCAGAGGTAAAAACAGATTAGCTGAACCTTCTGATAGTGAAGCACCGTGAATACAAATCACTGCCCAACTTGTCAACATGTTTACCAGCGTTTCCCCAAGGATGCTGCTGCATTTCAATGACATTTATACGTTTAGAAGCTTTGTTTCCACCAGCTTCAACCAAGTGATGTTTATACACTAGAAATAACCTACAACTGCAGTTTATAGAAGTTACTCAAACTCTTCTGCTACAAAATGATCAAAGGTGATTTGTTGGGTTTGTTTATAAGACCTTTTTCTTCAATAAATACATTTTCAACTCAAATTTAAATTCCCACAACATATGCGCACAATTAGAAATTTAGTTTTTCTCTGAAGTTAATATGAGGCTGCAGGGATATGGTCCAGAGTTAGAGACTTTGCAGTACAAGCTTGTTTGATTGGAGAAAACACTGTCTGGGGAAACACATTAAGGGGATTTTGTTGCTGTATTGCTGAAGCCTCACAAAAGCTCCAGATATGATTTATTGCAAAAAATAAAAAGTGTGGATTAGAAAAGGATCCAATCCTGGTCATTCTAAACTGGATCAATTATAGCAAATGAATCTGGCTTTATTGTGGACTGTTGCTTAAGACAGACCTAAAATAAAAGATCAACTCATCCTCCCACAATTCACTTTGTGCAATCTATTACATAGTGCATTGAAGCAGAACGGCATACATCAAACCTGCAGCTGTGAAGTCGGCCACTGAAGGTCCAGCAACGCATTGAAACCGCAACACAAACACACAGACAATTACCAGAGCACAGAGCAAGTCGACGGCCTCCAGAATGAGCTCCTGGTGTCCGATGCGAGAAACTCCCAGCTCTTCAAGCTCGGCGTGGCTGATCCTCAGCAGCCTCTCCCCACATACACCTCCGCGCTCAAACACGCACACATACTGCTGCAAGCAGTCGTCCAGACCTGCAACAGACACGCGTTCAAGTTACTCACAGGGGTTATAATCAAAAACCCTTAGAACTAAGTCTGGCTGGCTAAGGCTTTCAAACGGCTGATTATGGGATGGATGGACAGTCATCATTCGTATCTGAAACAGGTCTAGTGTTCGGCTCCACTGTTGGCTGTGGATGCTTATAGTAAACACCTTTATTTCCTTGAAATTGACGAGCCCAATAGGCTGGAAAGACCATCATCCCATCGCTCTTCGGTGCCCGTCCACTCAGGCGCTCTTCAACACGTTTCCTGATCAATAACCTACATCAAATGATACTTTAGGTCCTGGGCTTAGCTCCAGGAGAACTAATCATCCATACATTCACCGACCGTTTCCCTCCTCATCGTCTGCCTATGGCCAGGATGGATTTCTTTTTGGCTGCACAAGATGATGTAGGATTATTTTTTAATGCAGTTTGCTGCAGCATTTCTCCGATAACATAACAGTTTGAGGTAGAAGCATGAGGTTTACTTTAAGAGACACCTTAAGGTAGAAAACACACAAGGCCAAATGTGAGTTTCAGACCGGCCTCGTCGTGTAATGGGAATGAATTGAAAGAGAAAAGAAAGACTCTGCACTGTACCAGTCATCAAAACTACAACAGAGAATGGGACATTATGTCCTGTAAATAAGACTTTGACATAAACTGTGAAGACATAGTTCAAAAGAGTCAGCACTGTTTTTGAGTTTATGTCCACCTAATAGTCTCCAAAGGACCCAAAATAAACAAAGCGTGCATGAAACAAGAGTCGAGAGACTGAGACGAAAGGTTACGGGTGGACAATCGGGCAACCATCCAGGTAAGGCCTCACTCTCTGTTGGAGTGTGTAATGTCTGTGTTGTGAGAACTGCGTCCCTCTAGACGCGCCGATGTGTGAGCGCGCAAGAGGCGTTTGTGTACAGTATGTGTGTGCGTCTGGCCAGAGTGTGTTTGCTGAGTCAAAGGAAAGCAGATCAAGACAGAGCAGCCCCTGGCTCCCAAAACAATGAACGTATCCAGCGTCTGACCACTTCACAAACAGCCAACTGGCAAACACACACAGACACACACACCTCTGAGGACTACGCATTGATTTCCCCCGTTTCAAGTCCCTGCTTTACAACACACCCATCTATCATAGCCACGCTAACAAAGATGGGGAGAAAATGCCGCATGGGAAGACGGAAGATGATGAGAGAGGAAAAAAAAGCAAAGAGGAAAAGGAAAAACATCCTCATAAGCCAGCTGCTAAAATGTTCGCTAAGTATTTCACATTCTCACACACACCAATTCCATCTCTCATCAGCGACAAGCAAACAGCATTTGTCAGCCTCTGCACTCTCCCTCGGCTTCCCCTCCCTCATTTAAAGTCTAAATGAAGCTTTTGCTTACAAAAAAGCCATAAATAACGCTTGTAAAAAAGGCTAAAATCCATACATGTTTAATAAAGTTCATTTAGAACCATAAAGCCAGAAATCCGTCGTCTCGTTTTGCAAGGGAACTCGGCGAATTGATTCTATCTGGCCCCCGTCAACTTGAAGTCGATGCAATATCTTGACTCACAGCTTCAGCAACAACAAATGTGAGCAGACATGATAAGAACAGAAATGTCAAACGGCTCGGATGTGATTTATGTGTGTGGTTTAAAGGCATCGTTGCTGTAGGTGCAGGTCACTTTTGGAGAAGGAGCTCGATGGGAAGAATAGACGCAACGTTTGTAATATGTAATTATGTGCTTCCAACTTTGTGCCAACGGTTTCGGGCCCTGACAACGGACCTCACCAACGCTACTGTGGCTAAATGGGGCAAATCCCTGCAGCGTGGCCCCAGACGAGTCAGACACGTTCACCTTTTTTACACCGCGGTATTTTGGTTGGTGTATGCGAGAGCAGTCTCGCTGGTAGCGCTCTTTAGTTTTAATGAGCGGTAACACAGGCTGATTCTTAATAGACGTGAAGCCGATTAAAACAATGTTGGCTCTCACATGCAAAGTGTTACTATCGCTGAGAGCGGCAGAGGGAAGCAGAAGGGGAGAGATGCACTGTGTGGCGAAAGATCACTGATAATCAGCAGCGCTTATCACTGGCAGTGAGGGAGAGCGTGAATGCCCTGAATGCTGATGAGTCAAACTGGAAGTTACATCAGCGAGCGCAGACACAAACTGCAGCAGGAACTGGAACGGTGACATATGCTTAATGCACACATACAGTCGCACAACGCTGCCAGCTTCTGCACAGCAGAGGAGCCAACACATAACTAAACGTTATGATTTCAACTTTCCAAACTTCTCTTCTTCTCCTTCCACTGGCAAACTCGCTTCCATACATTATTCACACATTAAACTCTCTAATGTTATGAGTTTAATTGATCTTTTCATCATATTATATTATTTAACTTATCCAGCTTTATTTCAGCTAACGATCATTGCTTCATTTGTATCCATACTTAAGGAGGGACAGATTGTTTCAAAACCTGGATTCATACCTTGGTTAATTTTAATTTCCCAAACATACTTTTGTTTCTGTTCATTATTTCAGTTCTTTTATCTCAGTTTACTAACTGAGTTTTACACATTCAACGCATCCTGTGTTATGGTTGACTCAGACCTGCAGACCCAGTATCTGCTGAGGAACCTCCAGGGGGCAATTACCACACCAACGTATGCTAAAAAGTGCTCCGTCGCACATCCAGCCGCTCGAATATTCCTCCAAATTGACAATCACAAGCTCAGTGTCTGCGTGGGTTTGTTGTGTAATAGTGTCTCTGTACAATCACACACACTCAAATTTCTGTACGTACAGTATTTGTGGGTCTCTGTGAGAGAGTTCATGTGTGCGCATGGGTTTGACTGGTACAGAAAACGTGTGATTCATAGCTGACTCACACACTTACTCCCACAGAGGCACACTTTTCACAACAGCAGTCAAGCCAAACTCCCACAAACTCCCCCTTTCTCTCTGTCGCACACACACACGTCTAATAAAGCTCGGTTTTGCTGTGACTTCTGGGATGATCGAGGGTCCCATAAAAGCTCTGTTTCTCCCTGTTAGGTTATGCGTCATCGGCACAATAAAAGTTAGAAGAGTGTTCAGACCCGGTGCTTGGGATTTGTAAATGCAGGATGTTAGAAGCCCAGCAGCTATTAGAAGGAAATTTATGACAAGATGGCTGCCAGTTCCAATCCCAGTGTTGTCTAGGAACAGCAGGAAAGGCAGATTTTGAACTTCGCTGTGTCTAAACAGAAGTGTTGCCCTCTTTACCTTTCTGTCTGAATACTACTAAACTAAGATGGGAAAGACTGTCCACATTGTTTTTTACATTATAAGACTTTATAATATGAAAAACAAAAGCAAAGAAGCAAGTGACTTGCATGAAACAAACAGAAGGAGGCAACAAAAATGCATATGACTAAGCCATAAGAGACCAGATTTTAAAATGAAGAAACTAATTTTAAAGCTTCTTAAGCACAGCCACAGTAAAACCTGGGGAAGAAATGACTGTTTATTATGTAAGCAGAAGCTCTGGAAGTCAGACTGTGTGCGAATCCAGGAGCTGCAGACAGATTCAGAGGAGCGATCTGTCAATCGCACCTGTCAATCAACACAAAGCCAGGATTTTTCCAGCCAGCATCTTGAGGATGCCAGTGAGCATTGCACTTTAAAAGTACCACTGGTGCTGGCTACAGTCTCCAGCTGCAGCAGCTGCCATGTGAGTGGCTTAAGATTTGGAATAAAAGAAAGAATCATAAAAAAAATCATGCACTGAGCTTCCCACAACATGTAAATGTCCAAAGCCTCAGCTGGGTCACGCTGACATGGCTTTTACTGGTCTGTTTGGCCTCTTCAGGCTCAGCGTGACCCAGACACTCCAGCAAACATCAGGCCTGGCTCTTTGGATGCAAACTGGTGGAAATCATGTCAATTCTCGTGAGTCTTGTTAAGTCTCACCTTGAGTAGAATCTAACACCATCCAACACACGGTCCAAACATGCTCTTATTCTGAAGGCTGGGACCTTCTCGCTGGCACATTTCTACTGCAGCAAGTGGTGTCATGAAATGAGCTCAAGGCAACTTCCACTGCTGATTTTCAACTTAATTTTCAAGATAAACTAGGTACAAACGTCTTCTGTGACCAGATAACAGAATGTAGAGCTAAAACTTTCAGCAAGGCCACAAATGAGCAGGAAGTTCTTACAGTACTATTGAAGTGCACCACTCCCATATTGTTGTAGCCTCGGTTGTGCCAACCCTAAGTTGTTGCCAAGTCCACCATGGCCAGACCTTTTGGCCCCAAACGCCTGTGGCATATGTGATCTGTACGTCTGCACACACACTACACTGTATCATGTTTCCCTCTGTCGCCACAGACACACCCAAGAGATCGAGCATGAACCAAATACCGCACTACGACATGCCGCGTGTGTGTGTGTGTGTGTGCGGGCCTGCAAATATCCAAGGACCTGGGTGGAGCCTTCTGTTCGGAGCGGGTGTGTGTGCGTCTGTCAGCTGTTGTGCACAGACGGTCTGAGACGAACAACTCACCATCTACCCACACACACACACACACACACACACACACACAGGAGCACATATAAACACTTGCCATATGCACATGACCAGCCAATAACCCATCCAGTGACAGAGTGGCACCGAGAAACTGACACAGTACACCGTGTAAATACATTTGGTCACGATTCAATTAGCATTTTATTAAAGCATGAGTCAACTCATTCTGACCTGCTTTTTATGCAATAAACTGACATTACTGCTAATATTAGAAATAGTTAATCTTAGTCATTTCTCTCAGTTGATGCAGAGGGTGGGACTTTGGACCAGGCTGTGTTTCTTAGATCTGGTATGAAACCAGGAGCTGTAACGCATCTTGGCACAGCGTTCTTTTGCAGACAGCGACCTGACGGCGACACGTTTATAGGTCAGAAGGTCAAATCTAAAGATCAAAAGGCTGTTTCCATTTCCTGTCAAACTGAGATTTCTTCAGGCGTCTTAAACACTATCAATATAAGTAGATACCAGAGGAGCAAGCACAGCTGAAAAAAGCATATTGTTTCTAAAGAGGGCTGCTTTGAAAAGTAACAGTATAGGTCACACAACAACATATTTCTATCAGCACGAGAAGTATCAGCAGAAAAACGCTGCTGCGTGATATGAAATGAGAACGTGAAGGTCTGATTTAATTTCGTGCTTAGGTGAGTAGCATAACACCAGGAAGGAGAAAGAATCCAGCAGGGTCAGAGACAACACGAGGATCCAGGGAGCAGGCACAGTTCACCCACACAGCAAGAAAACACCAACATCCCAAACCCCTGCAACAGGCAGAGAGCCCCAGCAGCAGGAAATTCAACTTACAGAGCGTAACACACGAGGAGGCGACTGAAACCACCTGGCCAGGGCTGGACGGAGACGCTCGGCCTTTATAAAGGCTGGGACGACCCTGCTGCAACTCAAGTGGCTGAGTGGGCGGAGCCAGCGCGGCCAGGTAAAAATGGAGGAACCGGCAGGAGCTGAGTGAGCGTGACCAGGCAGGCCAAAATGAGATGAGGAGGCTGAAGGTGACCAGGCAGGCCAAAACAGGTGTCAGATCATCACAACTGCAGATGTGTCCGAATATGTCGCGTACAATAACCATAAGTGTGTTTGCTGCTGGACATTATAGGTAACACACTCAAAACACAACGCACAACTTTGTTTTTGAGCCTATTTCGCTCCCACATCCCATAAAAAGACGCTCGATACCGGGAGAATTATTTAGGACGACGGCATTACTCACTGCCACCAGATGAAGAATTATGGCTCCTGTTTATGGCCAGATTGCTTCTGCGATCTTCTGAACGACCTTCACATCTGCTGCTTTCGCCAGACTGGACGTATATTAGTCTTTTAAATGGAACGTGAGAGCATCATTTAAACTGATGTAGGTTGTACGTGGTGAATCTAAATCTCTTCCCAGACGGTTCATAGCAACAAATGACGACGACAGTGTGTTGTTAAAGGTAAATGAAAGCACTTTATGCTAACAGGGAAACTTGTCTTTGAAGGACTATTGACCTGCTGTTTACTCTGGATGTGCCGTCACCATGAGGACGCCAAACAGCAGCGCAGTGTATCAGCATCAGCAATTTCTTTTTAATGTGTAAAGTATTTGACTGTGTTCACACAAGCTGCAGGCTACAGACCTACTCATCCTGCTGATGAATTATGCATGACTATAATCTCTGGTCTGATCGCCTCAAGGTATCATATGCACTTAAAAACAAAACTCAGTTATACACCTGCTCCTATGCAGTATGTGGCTTGGCAAGCGCAGTGAGGCACAACCTGCCACAAGGTGTCATAAAAGAACCACAAAAACGTGTAAAATGACAAAAGACTGCAAAGTTAAACAACTGCAACATCACCGCGAAACTGGGAGCCAGCGGGAACTAAAGGAACAGGAATAGCAGCAGCAGTTGTTTCTCTCTGTCTGGGCTCCTAGTGTTTGTATGTAGGGCAGGTGGGGGGCAAATGTCTGTGCCTGTTGTATGATAGTCTTACTGCAGACCCGCCCCCGCTTTTTTTTATAATAATACACTTCTCCCTGTAAGAAAAGTTTCTTAAGCGACCTCTACTCTCACCAGTAAAGTTCTACTGCTTGTCCTCCTGTCACTCACACATTACATCATCACCCTCTGATCGTCATGTGCCAGGATGATGCATGGGCACACGCACAGTTACACACGCACACCTCCCACGCAACATACCGGCGCAGCAGCCTCTGTCTCCATGGCATTATGTTCATCAGACAGTGAGCTTGCGTGCAGCCAGGTGTGAAGTTTAGGGGCTTTGGGTCTATTATACGATCATGCGCATTGTGATGTGTGTGTACCTTTCATCCAGTCCACCACCTGGCTCGTGCTCCATTTGCTCACCGGCTCCATCACCAGCGCCATCGAGGAAACTTTGCGCGGACTCTCCGTTGCGCGTAAGCGGTGGCCACCCAAACCAAGGCTCTGTCAGTCGGGCACACCTCCCCCCGACCCGCCCGCCCTCCTCCCTCCCCGTATCCTCCCCTGCCTCCCTGCGCGGCCAGGTGGCTGCTCTTACACTATCCCGGTCCGGTCCTCCCCCCGCTCCTGACTCAGCCCGGTGTCGTGTCCCGTTAACGCAGCGCAGCCTTCAGTGCGGGACGGACCGGGTGTGTGTGCAGCGGAATCCGGTACATTCCCCTGCTCGAGCCGATCTGACATGTGTCGCCTATCTCTCTCCTTCTCGCTCCCTCTCTCTCTCTCTCTCTCTTCCCTCCCTCCTTTCTCTCAGTGCGCCAGTCCGGTCCTGCGCTCCCAGCGTGTGTTTGTGTGTGATAGAGGTAGAGGAGAGCGTGTAGGTGTGTGCGGCAGCGGCAGCGTAGGATAGACAGTCACACCGGATTCCACACCCGACAGCATCTCTCCCTCCCTCCCTCCCTCCCTCCCCACATTTGATATTAAACCGTGCACGCAGCCCGTGGGTGTCTTCCCGCGCGCTACACTGGTGTATTTCCCTCTGGGGACGTATAACCATGCAGATATGGGGAATAGATGCTCTCAGAAGATGTTTAATCAGGCCGCGGGAGTGTGTGATAGAGGGAGTCGCTCTGGGGACGTGAAAACCGGGGGCTCACTTTCCGCAGAAACTTGATGAAACCACTCCAGTACCTGCCCAAGGACCGTTTCTCAGTAGCCATTCTCCCACATTCCACTTATTATTAAAAAAAAAAGTATCGGTGGTATTGTTGTCTGGATGCAACAAACAGACGAGTCAACCAAATCTGAGCCGAGGATAAAATGATGTCAGGTCTTTTTCTATCATACTCAGACAGTGACGCACATGTAAATTCTAACCGGTTTTCAAGCTACTTGGGAGAAAGTAGAAAACGTATTTTTGTGAATTTCAGCAACGCAAAAGGCTCAACTACAGTATTTCGGTGGCGCTGCCTGTCGTTTTATAAAGTGCAAATTAAAGCCGTCATTGAGAAAACGAAACCAATGCAAAGCTTTGGACGATAACAAGTGAAAGTTGTTTTATCCTAAACATTACTAGAATAATTCCTGTTTGTAATATTTCCCTTTGCGGCTTTACTTCCAGTGTTTCAGTGGTTGGTCTCGAGGTGATTTCTTATACATTTTCATGTGCGCCAGTAGTAATTCGAGTTAATACGATCATATAATGTGTGAGATGAGAATGAGAATATTAACATTCATTAGCTACAGCTGCTTTTAACCTTGGGGTTTGCGAGGGAGGTGGACAAACCCCAGGTGACATTGAACCAGACCAGTTAATCACAGGGTTGGAACATTATTCACGTTAATGAAATAATTTCATATTCATGTGCTACATCAGGATGCGTGTGTGTAAACGGGTCGCCACACGCTTCTGCGCCTGCAGGCGAGCGCTGCGCACGCAGATCTGTGTCAAGAAAGCAGGGGACAAGAAGTCCTGGAGATGAAAACCTGATCTGGTCGCCTCTGATTTGATTCACTACTGCGTCACCTCCTCTGTAGGTGGATGCGTGCACACGCTCCGCGCAGGCAGAGCCAGACTTTCCTTTCCCAGCAGCGCCCCCTGCTGGTGGCAGCAGTCGACGTCAGGACTCCTGTGCTGTGCAGCTGTTTTTAGCTGGACAAGCGTGATTATCTGGCCTCCAAGTCGATGGAGTGTTAATCATTTCCTCACTAGCCAGTGATTTGAATAATCCAAATAATATTTAATGTGTGGAGTTAAATGCTGAATCTCTAACTGGTTTTTGAGTATATGAAACACATGCTGTACAGAATCAGAATCAGAATCAGAATCAGAATCAGCTTTATTGCCAGGTATGTTTACACATACTAGGAATTTGTCTTCGTGACAGAAGCTCTGCATTACAACAAAGAGACAGAACATAAAGCACATAATAAAAAGAATTAAAAAAATATGACAATGTACAAGGCAGTATATTACAAAATGCAGTTATGTATGTACATTGAATATATGTGCAAAATTTAAGTGTATATTAAGTATGTGTTGGATAAATAAGTAAAGTGTATGTGTGTATAAATATAAAGTGTAATGTGTTCGCCGTTGATTGTCAGCTGTTCAGAAGATGGATTGCCTGAGCAAAGAAACTGGTCCTGTGTCTGTACGAGTTGTAATATATAACACACACATGTTAAGCTAGATCTGATTTATTTTCCATTTGAAAAACTAATTAACTTAAAAAACAGAATTTTCCTGTTATCACAACAGTTTACAGGAAAGCATGTGATGTCCACACATTTAATGACCAGCTGTGTTTTTATCAGAAAACAGAAACGTTCTGTAAGAAAAAGTCCAGTTGTGGAAATGAAGAATTGATCAGAAGCAGCATCACTTCCACACTGACAACAACAGTGGAACAAGGTGGCCCAATATAATTGCATCACAGCATGTTGTAACACTATTCGAGCTCAACTGTGGCACATGTAATAATTTTATCACCACTTGACCTTTACTGAAAGCGGATGTGGTTTAAAGTGTTTGTGAAAAACAAACTGAGCGGATTCGTGTGTGTTTTGAGAGACTTGAACCGAGCAGGAACAGCCTTTCAGTTAAACAACTACTGAGAGGAAGTGAATCAATACTGTAAACTGAGGTTCAGTATTGGTAAAACATTAACACTTGTGAATGTACCTGATTGAAAGATTATGTTTTTATATCTTCTACAGATTATATTTCCTCATTAAACAGCAATTAACCCGCTTTAAAAAAAATCAACTTTTCTTCACAATAAAAAATTATTTTTGAAGATTATGTAATTATGGGCTTTTTCTAATCACAGACCATTGAGAAACAGTTTGAGTCATTGCACTGTGAAAACAAACAGATATAAAGTGAAGCAATGGTCAAATACACCTCAGTGACATCATTTAAGAGGCTAGTTTGGAATTTATATATGTATGTAGAAGTTGAGATGAAGAATCTAGTTGTTAATATGGTTACAGTCAAACTCAAAACAAATCAAAACAGATGCTCATACCAGGATCTGAGTGGAGATGCTCAGATCCAGATACTAGATGTACAGTAGCTGCTTCAGGTGAGACTAGAGTCAGGTCCACAGGAAACTACTGTGAACATGTCAAATCAAATCAAAAGCGCTTATTGTCATATGTACATTAGCAAAGCAAGTTACCCTGTACAATGAAATTCTTACTTTGTCTGCAGTGAATGTCAAGAAACACTGGTGGTGTGATGAAAGATGTGCAGAGGACAATATGGGGATTCTAGTTTTTTTTCCATTTCTCTTTTACTTTAACATGTTTTGCTAAGCAATAACATTTAGAGATTCTTTTAAGGTTTTCTTTTTGTAGATATTCATAAGTGTATGTAAATGAACATGAATTGTGTTTGTGAGAATCTTCGTGGGATAGAGTGTTTCTGAGGAGACAGTAGATAACTTAATCCAGTAAGGTTGTCGAATTTGTTTCCCATTGAAACAAATTCAAACTTCATCCATTCAGGACCACACCCTGTAATCTACTCTTACTTCCTCAGTCCATCTATTAAAAAAGAACAAGGAAATAGAGAAACGTGTTGCGTCACGGAGACAGACGAGCACATTTATCGCTCATGCTGAGCCTCACAGCGTCTCACTCATCTGAACAGAGGAAGATCCACCTACAGGACCAGACCCTGTGCATTACAGCTCCACAACACGCAGTAAGTATGAAACCACCGGACAACGCTTCGCAGTCTACTCTGAGCCTTAAGGGTCATTTCATTTTCACACCATCAGTCAAACCGAACTGACAACTTTCCATTGATGCTTTGATGTCTTTCAATAGTTTTATTGATCTTACATTTCCCTTTTCTACACCACCTTGACGGACTAACTGTGTTCACAGGATCGAAGGTAGGAGCTTTGACAAACTCCAAGAAACTGCAAATCCTTTAACCTGGACTTTACTCGTTTTGCTACAGAGATTTAAAAATGGGCCCAGATGTGAAAGCGCACAAACACATTGGAATGGAAGGACAGACACGTTTTCAACGAGTCACGTTTCTCTGCTGGTTGCTCATCAGCGCGTTGGTTGTCCCAGGAACAGGATTCACGCTGAAGACTTGCAGAATCAGTTACAGTACAGCCTTGTGTATCAGGAGGAAACTTGTAGCTGTTCCTCTTGATATTCCCTCCACAGTGACAGGTTTTAACTTGTCTAAAAACAGACTTTCAAGAATACAAAGATCTGATTTTCACAATGTGCCACTTTTGACGCAGTTGGATTTAAATATCAACTACATTTCATGGATCGATGACAGAGCCTTTGCCAACCTGATCTTCCTCAAGAGGCTCAATCTAAACAACAACAGACTTAGTCAACTCAGAGAGCATCTATTCGTCGGCTTAGGCAACCTCACTGAGCTTCTAATTAACAAGAATCACATCAAAACTGTGGCCTCCACCGCTTTTAAGCCCTTGACAAGCTTAACCACGTTGGACATTTCCCACAACAAACTGAAGCACATGGCGAAGATTCAGTCAATGTTACAGCACCTGCCTCGTCTGACAAAGCTGTTGGTTGCAGGCAACGGTTTGACCTCGTTTCACTCGCAGGATCTGACAAACAGGTCGTTACATCTCAGTTCCCTTGACTTGTCTCAGAATCCAATCACCGTCTTCAGGATCACGGCAGACGTCTTCCCAGAGCTCACCTGGTTAAAGGTTGACAACGCACAACACAAAGGGATGAAATGGGAGGTGAGGAACGAGACGTTTCTCCGGAGCGTGTCCACTCTCGACGTTAGTGGGCTTCAAATGGCGTTTGAGGACATGAAAACATTACTACAGACTGTCAACACCTCGCTAAGGTCTCTGAGGATGAACAACATGAAACGTGACCTCACAGCGCTCATCAACATCTCCTGCTCCATCCCAACAATGTCCTCACTGCAGCTCCGGCACAACAAGCTCACTTCACTCAGCTCAGGTACGTTTAACAGGTGCGTTAACGTAACCGAGTTGGATTTAGCACAGAATCTAATAGATAAGATCCACGATGACGCCTTCAGGTCCCTGCTTAGGCTGAAGGTCTTGGGTCTGGGTAACAACAAACTTTCATCTGTGCCAGCTGCCACAAGGAATCTACCAGTTCTCCAAAAGTTGGATCTAAACACTAATAAAATCAGCATAGTTGGATGCAATGATTTTGCCAATCACACAAAACTCCGACAGCTCAGCCTCTTTAAGAATTCAATTTCCTCTTTGAAAGAATGCATCTTCAAAGACTTAACACGACTACAAGTCCTAAAGCTACAGACCAACCACCTGTCTAAGTTAAATGGTGCTTTCAAAAACACTTTGCCGAATCTCAGGCAGCTGCATTTGAACGGAAACCGACTCACTGCAATCAAACGTGGAGAGTTCAAGGGCTTAGTATCGCTCCACAACTTGTCATTGCACGAAAATAAAATTAAAGTTCTTGACAAGGGTTGCTTTGCAGGCCTGGCGAATCTTACGGATATGCGTCTACAGACAAATGCTATTAACAAGGATGAAGTGAACAAAGGGGTTTTTCAGGACCTGATAAATTTGCGGAGACTGGACATTAGGAACAACCAGATCAAATACAAAGACAAATCCCTTTTACGACAACCGCCATTTTCTCAGCTGTCCCGCCTGGAGACACTAGCTATGCCCTCACAGCGCTCCAGAGGTAGGTCTCACCTGCCTCACAACCTACTGCAGGGTCTGACCAGTCTACTGTGCTTCAACGCCAGGGACATTAAGCTCTTATCTATGCACAATGACATGTTTACGCACACGCCTCGACTACAAACGCTTGACATCAGCTCAAACGAACTTCACGACCTCTCTCCAGAACTGTTCTCCCCACTTCCAAACCTTAAAAGCCTCTACATATCTCGAACAAGCCTTAGCTCTCTGGACTTCCTCATAGACGCCAACCTTACGCAGCTGGAGTTCCTGCAGGCGAGAAAGAATCAGTACTCCGTTATCAGGAAAGAAGCACTGGATTCAGTACCAGGTCTTGTTTATGCGGATCTTCAAGGCAACAGTTTCACCTGTGACTGTGATAACGCCTGGTTCATCAAGTGGGTAAAAGACACCAAAACCCAAGTTTTTGACGGCAACAGCTTTCTTTGCAACTATCCTCCACATTTTAAAGGGAAAACGCTTCTAGACCTCGATGTCAAGTCCTGTTTAATAGACACTGAATACATCTGCTTCCTGTCCACCACATGTATGATCCTGCTGTTTATGCTGACGTCATCCACCTACAATTTCCTGAGGTGGCAGCTGGTCTATGCCTACTACCTGTTTCTGGCGTTGCTTGTTGACAAACAACAGCGAAACAAGCGAGATCACAACGCGTACGACGCCTTCATCTCCTACAACACCCACGATGAGCTCTGGGTCGTCAGAGAGCTGCTGCCCAAGCTGGAGAAAGAGCAGGGCTGGAGGTTGTGCCTGCACCATCGAGACTTTGAGCCAGGTGGGACGTCGCTTTACACCTTTCAGCTACTTTCTTTCCTCTATCTCCACTTAAATAGTGATCCGTTTCGAGTTCTAAGGTGTAAACAAATACTTTCTTTATATAGTTTTTCCAGTTTAATGAACTCAATGTGCACTTTCATCTTGACGCCAAAAGGTGGCGCCATAGTCCTTCCTGCACCACACCGTCAGAAGACAGAACCCTGGTTGTGTCAGTGACAGCTTTCTTGTTTGCCTTCCTCTAAAGGTAAACCCATCATAGACAACATCACTGACGCCATCTATGGCAGCAGAAAGACCATCTGTGTGATCAGCCGCCAATACCTTGAGAGCGAGTGGTGCTCCAGAGAGATCCAGGTGGCCAGGTAACGCGTCAGCTCGCTGCAGAACATTTGATCAAATCTAAAACACTGTGTTTCAACTTGTAAACTTAGTGTGTTACTACCTTTAACCACTTTTGATCCAAAGGTCTCGCTTCAATTCTTATGTTTGCCCATTTCTTCCTGCTGCTAACAGCAGCTTGAAGGGCAAAGTTTTCTCTTGCTGCTGAATATACTCCAGCCACCAACAGCTGCCAGAAGAGATGATGAAGAGAGAATCAGGTTATTGGTGTCAGTCCAAGCGCATGTGTTCATAACATGGAGGCAAAACTAGAGGCTGAAAATGTCCCAAAGGTCATGACCTTGTGAATAATCCCTGGCACACGGATCACACCACTGACATGAGATGTGTTTTGTTTGGTATATTTAGATGTAAATTGGCCTGAGTGCTGTAAGTGCTGGAACCGTCGTGTTACGGTAGAGATGTGCTTCAGAGGGAGGCCAGGTGACGCAGTACTAGGGAGTATTCATTTCCGTTTCTCTGTCTAGTTTCCGTCTCTTTGACGAGAAGAAAGACGTGCTGATCCTGGTGTTTCTGGAGGAGATCCCCACCCACGAGCTGTCTCCTTACTACAGCATGAGACAAATGCTGAAGAAGAAGACCTACCTGAGCTGGCCCCGGGCCGGCCAGCATGCCGGGCTGTTCTGGGAGAAGCTCCGCCAGGCTCTGGAGAGCGGAGAAGAGCTTGGGGGAGACAGGTTGCGCCTCACTGTGGTGGACTCCGGTTTAGCTCATCCGTAGGCAGCGACGAGGCTTGTTTCACGTGTTGTTGTGGTGTCTGGACACCTTCAGCCGCTTTGACTGTCTGAGTAAAGAAGATTGTTCATTTTGAAAACCCAGTGAGTTTACAAGCAAACAGGTGATGATATACTCAGCATTAGAGAAATGAGAAATGTTCTGCGATGAACTGTCAGGGTTTCCTGAAAGCTACACGTCATCATGAAATAATATATATGGTGTAATTTAAAAATTCTATTAAATTATAGTTTTGCAGAACAATACATGTCACTGTGTTTATTGCCTAAAATGCTTATTGATAACTGCAGCTTAGACAGTGTAGGTGGAACCTGATACTAAACTAGATCAGTTTGTCTTTAATAATAATTGCAGATTTAGGAAGAACATCACAGCTACTGACCACAACTGGTGTCACAGCAAAGTGACAGCTTTCAATTTTGATTTGTAATCAATTGTGCAACAAACCCACACAAATGAATGAAAAAATAATAATAGTAATGTATTCAGAAAATAAAAGGATCTGAACGTTTCTTTGTTGTTCTTTTGGGAAACGGATCAACTTTATCAGTGTTGCATTTCTAAAGCAGTGCTAACAGTTGTTTTTGCCATTTTTGAGGCTGATGTTGTAATAAATAAATAAAAGTTTTCACAGGAAAGTTAAAATGAACTGACGATGAGCTGAGTCACTGTCACGGCAGGTCGTCTGCGTCTTCTTCCCTTCTTTGGACCACAGGATCATTGAGGGACTTAAGATGATGAACTCAGGCTTAAAGGTCTGTTTGTCCTCAATAATGATCCAGTGGGTTGGTAGTTCATAAACTTACTGTAATATCAGCAAGTGCTGCAGCCTGACGCAGCAGGAAGACGAGAGAGATGAGAGGATGTGTGTGCACTGAACCAGCCTTAAAGCGTTAAGAAATGATTGAGGAAGTTCAAGATTCTATAATTTGACTGATTAGTTTTACAGCAGAAGCAGAAGCAAAGTGGCCTGTTACTGGGCCTTTTAGAGGAAGTGGCAGAAGATCAATTCTCAGTTTGACACGCAAAACAGAAGAGGGTACAGAAGGTTTCACAAGGAACGACATTTTCTTTCACTTGCTTCACGGGTGCACTTGTCTCATGCATGTTATTCATGTTATTCATGTTCATTTCATGTTATTTTTCTCTTTTGATATGAGAAGATCATTCAGAATTTCCGTCAAGTAAGTATTAAAAGCGTTTTAAGTTTAGTATTAACAATGTCAATATCAAAGTAAAATGTTATTGTCAAATGTTAATTTATTGAGATTGAACAAAGCTTCCCAAGGTCAAATGTGATGTTGTTATGCTTTGACTTGAATTGTGTGTTTATCCTGCACCTGTTGTGGAGTCTTTACTGTTTGTTCTGCTGCATTTTCAGGTTTTACGTATTGATCATCCTATCAAACCTTACCGTGCGTCCGTAACAATGCTGACAAGAGGAACAACCTGTTGGGACTTGCGCGTTATTTTTCTCTGTTTTCTGAATATTGGCGCTGTGGTTGTCCCGGCCACAGGGTTTGCCTTGAGGAATTGCCGAATCAGTAATGAAGTTGCAAAATGTGAGAAGAGTGGACTCACATCTGTCCCCAGTGGGATTCCTTCAACAGTGAAAGGTTTTGACTTGTCTAAAAACCACATTTCAAGAATAGGTGCATCCGATTTTACAAACATGTCAGTTTTGTTAGAATTAAATCTGAGTAACAACAACATTTCACAGATAGATAGTGCTGCCTTTTCCAGTCTAACTGGCCTTAAGGATTTAAACCTAAACGATAATCAACTTGTTGAACTCAAAGACGGGCTGTTCGACGGCCTGAGCAAGCTCGTCAACCTTATGATTCACAATAATCACATTGAAGCCGTGGCCTCCACCGCGTTTAGGTCCATGACCGGGCTGACGTTGCTGGACATTTCCCACAACAAGCTGAAGCACATGGCGAAGATTCAGTCAATGTTACAGCACCTGCCTCGTCTGACAAAGCTGTTGGTTGCAGGCAACGGTTTGACCTCGTTTCACTCACAGGATCTGACAAACAGGTCGTTACATCTCGGTTCCCTTGACTTGTCTCAGAATCCAATCACCGTCTTCAGCATCACGGCAGACGTCTTCCCAGAGCTCACTTGCATCAGTGTTGGCGGTTCACAACAGAAAGAGATGAAATGGGAGGTGAGGAACGAGACGTTTCTCCGGAGCGTGTCCACTCTCGACGTTAGTGGGCTTCAAATGGCGTTTGAGGACATGAAAACATTACTACAGACTGTCAACACCTCGCTAAGGTCTCTGAGGATGAACAACATGAAACGTGACCTCACAGCGCTCATCAACATCTCCTGCTCCATCCCAACAATGTCCTCACTGCAGCTCCGGCACAACAAGCTCACTTCACTCAGCTCAGGTACGTTTAACAGGTGCGTTAACGTAACCGAGTTGGATTTAGCACAGAATCTAATAGATAAGATCCACGATGACGCCTTCAGGTCCCTGCTTAGGCTGAAGGTCTTGAGTCTGAGTTACAACCGCTTACTCTCTGTACCAGCAGCAGTGAGGTATCTACCAGTCCTTCAGGAGCTGGATCTGAACAATAATAACATAAAAAATCTCGGCTGTGAAGGTTTTGCCAGTCAGACTTCAACCTCAGCTGCAAGTGAGTGTGTTTTCAGGTACTTAACACAACTGCAAGTATTAAAGCTAGAGACCAACCACCTGACCGAGCTGAATGGTGCTTTTAGTAAATACCTGCCCAATCTCACGCAGCTGTATTTAAATGCAAACAGACTCACTGCTATCAAACACGGAGAGTTCGGCGGCTTACGTTCTCTCCAGAGCTTGTCGCTACATGAAAATCAACTCAGAACTTTTGAGAAAGGCTGTTTTATTGGCTTGGCGAATCTCATTGTTCTGCTGCTTCAGAAAAATCAAATTACAGAAGTTGAACTGAACAAAGGTGTTTTCAATGAACTGATAAATGTAAGAAGGTTAGACTTTAGGGAGAATCGCATCAAATATGTGAGCAGTTCACAGCTGCCCGAGGCACCTTTTTCAAATCTGACCCGACTGGAGACGTTAGCCATTCCTTCACAACATCGAAGAGATAAGTCTCACTTGCCGTCCAACTTCCTGCAAGGTCTGACAAACCTGTTGTCTTTCAATATGAGAAACATTCAACTCATAGCCGTGGACAAAGGCATGTTTACGTACACGCCTCGGCTACAAACGCTTGACATCAGCTCTAATGAACTTCCAGATCTCTCTCCAGAACTGTTCTCCCCACTTCCAAACCTTAAAAGTCTCTACATATCTCGAACAAGTCTTGGCTCTCTAGACTTTCTAAAACACGCCAATCTTACCCAGCTGGAGTTCCTGCAGGCGAGAAAGAATGAGTATTCGGTCATCAGTGAAGAAACAATGGGGAGCAAAGCTTTACCAGCTCTTGTTTACGTGGATGTTCAAGGCAACAGTTTTACCTGCGACTGTGACAACGCCTGGTTCCTGAACTGGACAAAGAACAACAACCACACCCAAGTTTTTGACGCCTATAACTTTGTTTGCAACTATCCTCCGGATCTTAAGGGTATGAAGCTTTTAGACCTTGACATTCGACCATGCTCGGTAGACAAAGCTTTTATCTGCTTCATTACCACGTCATGTGTGATCCTTCTGTTCATGGTGGCGTCCTTCACCTACCATTTCCTGAGGTGGCAGCTGGCATATGCGTACTACTTCTTTCTGGCTTTGCTCTTTGACTCAAAGCATAAAAACAAAGAAGCTGCTAATCAGTACGATGCCTTCATCTCCTACAACACCCACGACGAGCCTTGGGTCATTGGAGAGCTGCTGCCAAAGCTGGAAGAAGAGCAGGGCTGGAGGCTGTGTCTGCACCATCGAGACTTTGAGCCAGGTAGGACAAACATCTGATGGTCCCTAGTGTCTCCTCAGGACATTTCTTATTTTGCACTTTCACTTATATTTCAGTAGGTGTCATCATACTGTAGCACTTTTAGTTCTGCACTGTCTGCACACAATACAGAGAAAACCGTTCATTTGTCCAAGGTAAACCCATCATAGACAACATCACTGACGCCATCTACGGAAGCAGGAAGACCATCTGTGTGATCAGTCGCCAATACCTTGAGAGCGAGTGGTGCTCCAGAGAGATGCAGGTGGCCAGGTAACGCGTCCCTGAACATTCTGATGAAGTACTTGAAGTATTTGTCATGACAGGATCAGGTCGTTTTCATTATCCGTTTTCTTTCTCTGCCCAGCTTTCGTCTGTTTGACGAAAGGAAGGACGTGTTGATCCTCGTGTTTTTGGAGGAGATCCCAACTTACCTGCTGTCTCCTTATTACCGCATGAGGAAGCTGCTGAAGAGGAAAACCTACCTTAGCTGGTCCCGAGCTGGTGAGCACCCCGGGCTGTTCTGGGAGAAACTCCGCCAGGCTCTGAAGACGAGAGATGGTCTTGGTGAAGAGAGATTACAAGTGACTGTTGCAGACAGACCGTGATGGAAATGAAGCCTTTCCAATGGGGGTAAAGGACGTTGTCCTTCAGGACCAACTGGTGACAGGACTCTAATAACAAACTGACCTGGAGTAATAGGAGCCAGCATCCTCAGCTTCCACACCTCCGAACTGGAAAACCAACAAAATCAGGTCTTCTACCTTCACGTTTGAATGTCACTGCCTGCTGTGGTTCTGAGAGTGATGAGGTTGATGATACATAATATATAAACAAACCAAAACAAGGTTCATAGGAGATGAAGAAGTTTGCTTTTATTTACATTTTCTTCCAAATCCAGTTTGGATACATTTGAATACAAACTTTTACCCAGATTACCGTCATGCTCATGTCCTCACTAACTTTATTCTGCATATCAAACGAGTTTGTTGTACTTGTTGTGTTGTACTGTTTTTGTTCTAATGGACTCCTAAGATAAGATCACTTAAAAGTAAACTGTGTAACATGTAAAAGTAGGGAGAACTCTCAAGATATAATGTGTTATACATACATTTAAACAAATGTGTTGATTTTTTTAAATAGAAACAGTTGAAGATAAAATCTTTGTGTTTCTAGATTTTGCAAACTCAGTACTGACAGGTGTTTCTTGTTAAACAATATGTTTTAATAAATTAGTTTTCAATTTTAGTTACAACAGATAATGTTTCATGATCCATCTCTGTCGCCACAAAATGTGAAAGCTGGAAAACCACAAGACAAGACAGGTGTGAAAGAATGAAACCATTGTTCTCATTCTTCTGTTATCTTACAGTTCACCAAACATGTATTAACAATACTACACTTCCCTGTTTATAAAACAGAACAACAACTCAAATCATGGACTAGTTCATGTTAAAGTATTTTGAAACATTTAAGTGTTAATGTGAGGTCTCAAAGAAACTAAATAAATATATTTTCCAGTATAAAGAAAAGCTGCTGTGATGCGCTGAAGCGTATTGAAGCTTATTGAACACGATTCCCCTTCAACCACATTTCACTGTAAAGAAACAAGAAAACACAACAAGATTCAGTGTTTGTTAGACGAAGCTAATGAATCCAGACCACAGGAAGAAGACAGGCGTTCATACTCACTCGATGCATTTCATTGCGCGTTGGGTCCATGCCATTTTAGGGTCAGCACACACGAACCTTCCCGGCAGGTGGAAACTGTAGAATCCAGGAAAGAGTGAAGCAATGATCACACACAAGGCACATGAATGCACTCCCTGTGGCCTCGTTTCAGCTTGTGAATTACAGCAACCGCACACAAAGTCCAAACTGCTTATATAAACGCACTGAGCATATGATGCAATTGAAAACAAAAAGCCCAGAGGAACAATAGCGTATCCGATACTCTCCTGACTGGCAGCCTGTTGAAAAGATTCCTGCTCTCACCTAGTGACTCTTGGCCCAGTTTGTATATTAGTCTGGCAAAACTCAAGCAGCTTGTATGTGCTGCCACGTGTTTGAAGTGCATTTTGTAGTTGTGCCTTTGCACAATGTTATGTCACGTAACACTAAAGTGTGCGTAATGATAACTTATGTTTACACACCTATTGGACATCTCAGCTAAGCCACGCACGGACTGATGTGTACAGAACCGTTAACTCACATGACGGCGTGGAGGTCACAGGTGTTGATGTGCTGGACGGTGTAGCCTATCAGCCGCCTGCATGGCAACGGGCGCCGGGTGTACTTCAGACAACAGCTGGCTGCAAATTTTGAACAAAAACAGCATGAATGACACTTTCATGAAAAGTGCAAATGCAAACAGAACAACAACAAAAACGATTATAAATGAAAAAGATTTCCTCTAACTGTATCAAATTGCAGTTTGAAGTCATAGACTCACCCGACTGTGTGTCACATACGAAGGTGGTGAGGATTACGAAAGAGCAGAGAGCTGCCAGGAGATGCATTTTACAGTTCGCCATAGTTCAGCAGGTCTATGTCAGCGTGAGGCTGTAGAGGCTCAAGGTTGTAAGTCTCTGAAGGAGCTCAGCACAAGTGTCACAGTCCAGGATGCTGTGAGTCGCGTTAAGTAGCGTTGGCTGGGATTTTCCCCTGATGGGCTGGATTGTGTCATTCCACGTGTGCTTGTTAAGAGAGTGGAATAAAGCTAGAAAAAAAAATCTAGACGCCACCTTTTCACCTGACATAGTCCAGCCTCCAGATGAGAGGAAATGTACTGAGGAATGAAGTATAGCGAGTGGAAATGTGGCAAATCTAACGTGTGCCAGGGATTCACATTAAACTGTGCGGTTCTGCTCAGACTTACAGAGCTTAAAGGATTATTACCTGCAGCTTCACCCTGCGTGTTCTCAGGCTGCTGCTTCTGACTGGGTCCTTTGTTTGTCTAGTGCAGATACACTTCATGACTTCTCACACAGCCTCAGAACAGCAATATTCCAAAGGACAGGTTTTAGAAAAGGCTGCAGTATGAAATGCATCGTAACAGCTTAGTAACATTTGCCTTAAGGTAAACTTATAAATCTTTTTTGCATTACATGCATCCCACATTTACTTGTTTCTGTAAACTAAGGACTTGTTTGCTCTCTGGAAGGCCGTGCTCGCCGTGACGGACTGACTCTTATCAGGAAAAGCCGTTAAGGTTTATGAGCCCACTCGTCAGCTTTATTGTTCATGTTGATAAAATGGTATTTAAATTAGGCTTTTTGTTTGCGTGCAGACACACGGAGGCGTGTGCTGTAGCTTGAGCCCTTTCATCCTGTGTCATAAGTTATTCAGTAACCTTCACTGACAGCAGACTGGAATTTCACAGCTGTGAGCATGTGCAAAACCGAGCGTGGTGGTTTGGAAGGTCTCATTTCTTTCTAAGAATCATGTGCGTCACAAACAGCACAAGACAACAATTTACAACAGAAGAATCTATCTAGGCTTTTAAAAAACATCCCTTCAGCTAAAGAAACAGGTGACAGGTGATGCTTTTTAAAAGGGGGAAGTTTGAAAACTACATTGCTGAGATAACTGATGAAGGTCAACAGAGAACCGGAGGCATGCTGCTGTACTGTGAAAGTACCTGGACTCCTCGTTAGCGGTGTGTCCGACCCCAGGTTTAATGAAGATCCTCTTCCTGATCTGATGTAGTTTCCCCAGTTCATTGCTATGAAAAATACTCCAGCGGTTTTCTAATGTGACTAATTAATCATCAACATTTTAGATTTACATTGTTCTTCTACGACACACTGCACGTGCAAACGTGAATAATTCCTCTTAAAGGTGCGGCCAGTTACTGGACAATAAAAAGTGTCCAAGCAAGATGTGACGTTCAGAGCCTGAATATTGCGAAAGATTTCAAAGGTTTTCTTTTCACAAAAGCAATTACAACCAACAACGTTGCGAAACTCTGAAAATGTTGCTGCAGCTGCACAAAAACATTAAATATCTATATTGTCTAACGTGGACAAACGCTGACGTGTGTTACTTGTGGTGCTGTGAGTTGTGACATAATGAGGCCTTTCAGATCATCAGTACATCATCATCACTACACAGCTGCATGGATTCAAGAAACAGTTCAGTTTTGGGTAGTGATGACCAAACTGCCTCTAGATTGATGCTCTGGGCTCATCAGCAGCTTGGTCCAGTGAATGACAAAACAAACCCAGTGTTGCATCACACCCTCTGTCACGCCTTGATGCTATGATAATACAGGACTTTCCATTCTTTAAACCAACACAATCGTGTAGCTCGGTGTTCAGGTTTTATTTGACCGACCTTCAGGAGTCCTAAGGTTTAAAGTTGCATCATTTTCCACGACTTGGATCACATTTCAGGTACACATAGCCGGAATGAATCACATTCCCCTGGGACCAGCTGCGAAACAGGTCATAATGAGCCTCTGAGGTGCGGCCGGGCTGAATGGAATCCTACAGCTCACCTTTGTGTGACAGCAGCTGACACCTGCACACAAGCTCTTCCTGATACTTTTACAGCAGACACCTATGCTATGACTTCAACACATGAACAACCAGCACTTCCTGTATATGTAAGTCAGACTCTCCTTATACTATCCACTGAGTAATGCACAGTTCAGTTCACGGTCAGATCACGTAGCAGTCTTCTTTGATTATTGCCGTGTTATCTTAGCAGAAAGTGACGTCTGTGTAACATTTGACCTCTTGCAGCAACTAGTCATGCAAACAGTTTGAGTGTAATAGATACAAAAAAACAGCGCAGCTAATGCAATAAGATGCGTCTAAGTCAACTCTAAGTCAACAAAGAAAAACCATTCAGATCAACTGGCCTTCAACAAATCCACCTACTGCTTCAGCCTCATGGCCAAATAGTTCTGTTCTTTAAGGAGTATAGATGTAAATAATAAAACATGCTACTACTCTGCATTATAGTAGTTTGAGCTACGTAATAAACTAGCTACTGACTGCAAGCATTACAAGTAGTTACTATAAGTAATCAGGAAATTAAATGCACAGAATTTAAATGTTTCCATTGGCTTTGTCTAAGTTGCGTCTGTGAATGACGTACTTGGTATGAAAGTTCAAATATGCACGGCTGTGAACATTCTGATCTGAGTTATGTATCATGGGGCAACTTATAGTGTAGGTTGACGTCTATTGTTAGAAGGCGAGGATCTAAAGATAGAAACGCTAAAAATAGCAACTGAGCCTGAAATAGCAGCAGTAAAAGTGGGATTGTCCTGCCATTTGAATAACTGCCACGTATGTGCTGCTGTTTCCTCATTGATGACGCAAATACGATGTAAACAAGATAGACTGAAAAAAAAAAAACAGCCTTCAGTGGGTCCAAGGTTATCACCTTTCAAGCTTTTCCTCCATTATTTAGCTCCTCCTAATATTATCAGCTTTATCAACCACAGACATTGGCACAATGAGCATTACGTTACATTACATTACATTACATTTTTCCTATTATAAAGCAAAGTAACCTATTAAAGTGACATTAATCTACTTTTTAGATTAACTGCAGTGTGTGTGCAACCCTGTGGCTTGATAACCTCTGGAACCGCTGTGAGAACAGTCTTTACTGCGTCACCTCTGCAACTAAACTTCATGAATCATTTACAACCAGCCTGTAGGACGGAGGCAGGTAAGCACCTTTTCAGCCGATTCTGCTAAATTTAAACAGTGGTGTCATTAGTTTGTGTCTTTCTAAAATAAAAACAAAACCCACAGGGACTTTCACTAACTTTGATTTGATAACCTTGGTCGTCGTGGCTGGAAATGTAAACTGGCTAAAGATTATGGCAGCATTCCTTTGAGGTGGGAATGAGGAAGTGAACAGTATCAGGATGGTTGATTAGTAACCTACAGACTTGGAAACTTCACCACAGCCGAGTTAGCTGTACACACGTTGTCACAGGGTCATCGGAGGGAAAACCCAGACAACAAACACTCTGCCCCTAGAGGCCAGAGGAGGAGTAGTTTCACCATCCAGTGGAGTTTAATAGTTTTATCTTCACTATGCTCTTTTGGGCTTTGATTTTATCTTTTGTGACGCCTCTCGGTCAGAACCACCATTAACTTCCATCCATTTCCTTAGCTTGTCTGTTGGATCGGAACACAACCTTCGCTCACCACAGGCATCAGCGATCCTTGGTAGCTCATGACCCCGTGGCAGGTTTCTGGCAGACTGTCCACAGGAGCAGCACTGGAGACGTCCACACCCATCTTCCAGCCATCAAATGCTTACTCTTGCAAAAGTTTCCAGCTTGTAACACATGGTGTTGGAGTACAAGCTGTTTACCTGCGGCCCAGTATATCCCACCAGCTGCCATGAGGAGATAATCAGCGTTATTCACTTCACCTGTCAGTGACTCTGACTCTTCATTTGACCTATTAACCCCACTGTAAACTAGGGGGCGCTCTAAGCTCAAAGCAAGGGTTGGATCAAACGGCCTTTGTGGGTGTTACATCCAAGTAATGAACACGTGTGGGTCTGTGATGAACAAGTTCATCCAACCGTTCATCTGGATGAGGCGTGTTGTGATTTATCGTCCGTCTGCGGCTGTTTTATCCAACCCTTGTGTGGTTTTTGAACTTAGAGCCCCTGTTTTCCTTTTGCCATCCTCAACGGCCGCACAAGGGTTAAGTTGTATTTCACAGGCGCACGGTCTCTCTGAACATTGCAGTTGTGTATCTTACAAAATGTCTTCGCATTTGTCAGAACAAATCTTAAAGAAACAATGTGATGTATGCAGGCATTGGGTTACATACGCCAAACCAAACGTTGATCTAAACAGTCCGTTTCCTTGGCTGTCAGAGGATTAAGGTCAAGTCCATGGTACTGATAAGAAAATGGAGCCAAGTGTTTGTTTTTAAAACCCACGTGAACGCTCTTAGTTTGATTGCATCCTAATCACATTTCTACAGATCCTTGAACTGATATTGTTACCCACACAGAAAAAAGTGGTAAAATCAAGAAATCTTCCAGTCAGATTTGTGGGACGCACCTATTATGCAAGGAGAGGGAAATGTATTTGTGGGCCCTCCCTCTCTTTTCCCAGCATTAAGTCCCACGGGCACTGCAAACAATACTCAGCTGCAGCTTCATTTTCTGACTTCTTCAGTAGGAGGAAAACCATCTTCGCTGGCGCAATGAGGCTTTCGTGGGTTTTTACGCTAGGTCTTCTTTGGCTGGTCATCATGGTCACGTCCACGCACACTGAGGCCCACACTGCAGGTAAGTGTGAAAGTGTCTTTGTCTTGTCTTGTGCAAACACTGAATTGTGTGTTTGCACAAGGCACCTTGTTGAAGCAGTACTTCACACCAATAAAAGACACCGTCTGCTGCAACAATTACCAGATTTTAAACCCAAACCTGTCATGTAAAACGTAATGTTTAAGAATAAGGAGCGTTAAAGTTGCAGAAACATGCATAGCTCTCAAGAGGTTTCACATATCGGATGACTCCTCTGATTGCCTTGTTGTTTGGCTGCAGGGCGCCATCGCTGCTGTACAGGTTTCTCTAAGGTCAAGGCTGAAAGCTTGATGCTTGTAAGAGGGAAGGTGAGGTGCCGGTGGCAGGCTATCACAGAGGGCTGCAACCTAAACGCTGTGTAAGATCACGTTTCCTGCTTTTCATTGTTTGTCTCTCTTTAGTCTGTCACCCTTCAGTTCATATAGTTCCTAACTTCCGAATTTGCCAGTATCATCTTCATCAACAATATGAAACAGGTCTGTGATTTAAGAGACAGTCAAACCGAAACGTGTCCAGACTTGCCTCAGCTTCTTATCAGTTCTTCTACTTAGAGTCTGCTTCTTGTTCCTTTCTTCTAAAGTGTGCTGAACTACAGACGCCTCCACGTGTGTGTGGACCCAAGACCCCAAAAGATGAGAAACCTTCTGCAAAGTCTGTGGTAATTTAGATCCACATGCACACATGTGATGAAAGTAGATCTGGGTAGCCCTGTATTTCAGAGCCTTATTTATTACCCAGACATACAGTTGGTCACTTTACGTCACTGAGGCTTTATTTATTTGAAGCAATGCAAATAGACCTTGTTTGTGTTTGTGTTCGACAGCAACAACACAAGACGAAAGAGCAGCCAGCGGAAGAGGACGACAACCAACGGCTGAACCATGTACACAACCGCCTACTGTTAGTATTTATATCTGTCTTTGGTTACTAAATAAAATGCACAGAGCTATTTAAATGCTGTCAACTCATCTCTCTGAGATTTGTAGTGTGTTTAGAGCTTGTGTGCTCCTCACCTGGAAGTAAAACATGTCTCAGTGTTTGACAACAAATTTAATGCAGCATATCATGACGTGTGGGACATCCAGAGTCTTATTCATTGTCTTTACGGCTTCTTCTTGATTAAACAAATGCATGTGAGTGTTATCAGAGAACTCTAAGATTACTACGAGCGAGCGGCCACAAGTTCATCTCAAGGGTTGCGCATACTTGTGTAAGATTAGATTTATTTTGTTGGACATTTTTGTTAAGTGAAGAAGATGGTTTGTCCCACATTTAAGAGACGACATTAAAGTACTCCAGTGTCTTCTGCGAGCTGGAATGGAAGCCAGAGACCGTGTCCCCGTGTCTCCTTATACACCCACACTCCTGCATTACTTGTAATGCACCTTGGGCTCATTTAACCCCACAAAGTTAAGTATTACACTTGCATGTTACTTCCACCAGATCTGTCATTTCATAATCTGTATGTGTTTTAGACGCACAGCTGCCTCTTAAGGTGCAGATTTGTCCTTCTATTCCTGATTTACAGGTAAAACGTCCTAGTTAGCCAACCAGACGAACTTCCTTCGGTGAAATTAAAATTATGATCACAGAAAAGAACGAGTGACAGCCAAAACATGGCATCGTCACGCCTGGTGAAATTTAGGTGGTTTCCCTCCTCCGCTCTTTATGCTTAACTAAGCCACAGCTTGCGAGAACACCGTGTCTCGTCGCAAAACATAAAATTGTAAACTATTGTTTACATTTCTGCAAAATAAAAGTGTTCTTATTATGCTTGTGCTTTCACTACAGTCAGCTAAAAGTGACGTTTGCCTGCACGGATCTGTCCACTGCTTTCAGTGGGAAAACCATGCACAAACACGGAAGACAAGTCTCAGCCAAAACGGTAGCACGCACGGCTTTCAAGGTTCTTTCCAGATCCATGTAGAACTTCTCTGAACAGCTATTTGAATCTGGGGAAAGATGTGACCAGTTACAGCCAGTGACGTCCTTTTATTTCCGTTTATTTATAAAATGCCAACATTCGGGAATCTTTGTCCTACACAGCTAGTAGGTAAACAGAAAAGCAAAGCAGACACAGAAGAGCAAAGTACAAGCTCTGGCATGTTTCCTTTCTGCTTCCTTTCAACCTTTTGTTTTGAAAACAATACTGATGATCAAAACATATCTGCATGACTGGATAATGGCTGGAGCATCATAAAGCCTCTGTGGAGACTAGGAGAAGTAAATGACCATGGGATGATCCAAGTGCTGACAGTCCCCCCTGCTATGAAGCAAACCCTGAACCCTCCCCGCTGAGCTGTAGAGCTTGGATTCATTCATAGGACGAGGAACTGGAAATGAGACGGTGTGGATGAACTGGTTTCAGGCAGTTAAAAGCGTTATAGGTACAGTAGCAGATACAAGTAAAGAAAAAATCTGGCAACAGACAGCGGTAAAATGAGGAATGTGACACATGACAACACTATCTCAAGTCTGAGTCTGTCACCTTTAAAGACTGTCAGTCTTATCTGACTCTGCCCTGTGCTCTAGTTGTCTAAACTGTGTTGTATGTATGTCGTCTTTAATTAATTTTTCTTCCTCCGGGCCTCTGACTCTGTGCATCACTGGCTACGCAAGTATAAGGGAAATATCACATGACAGGCCTTAAATATCTGGCAGGAAAAAAAAGTCTTCTTTTGATGTTGCATTTATCTTCCAGTATAATAAACGCTGCCAACGTACATATCTCAGCAAATACAGATAGTTTGCAATGGCTCCATTATGTTTGTTTATTGACATTATAAAGCAGCAATGAAATAGACAAGCACATACATGATAGTTGGAATAAAGACATTTAAACACAGATGCACACAAAGGACACAAAAACACTTGATAGACAACTTACACAACTAATAAATAACATGCATACAAGTGTCAAGGCAGCGAGAGGTGGGTGCATGTTCAACAAATGTTGATCTATCTTCAGCACATTTGTCTGTCAGACAGTGAAACAGCTTCAATCTCGGATGGGTTCGTGTTCAAGTTCAGCGTGGCAGCAGGTAACGTCGTCTAATGTGAGTTTTAGGTTCGAATAAAATGTGGGGGTGCATATATTCATTTCCTAATACTGAGGATACTTTAAATTACACACAGAGTCAGAGTGTCTGCAGTTTGTTTCTTAACAGGGAGAAGCTGCTTCGAATCACTTCTGTGATCAGTAAGCGTCATCACGGCGCACGTGCCAAAAAGCCCAAACGCATAACATAGTTGAGGAAATGAGCCTTTTTACCATATCTTGATAAAAGGCAGGATTGTTTACACCAAATGTTTCCAGCTTGAGTGACCTGCTGTGTGGCTACAAGTTCATAAAGTGTTACGACAGCAAACAACAAAGCTACAAAGCTATGACTAAAGAATGTAGATTAGACTACACACAGATACATTTAAAGACCTGAAGCTTTGTGGTTTAAAGTGTGTTCTATGAGGAATCAAACACACGTTAAGGGTCATCCTTCACGTATGAGGGCAGTTTTTGGCGAATATTGAAGTGCACATGAAGCTACGTGAACGGTGCCTGTGCCAAAGCTCTTTGGTCTGGTCAGATGACTGTATGGATGCACACGCGTCGTCGCATACAGCGCAGAGGCCGCGGCGTGAAAAGGCACAGAGGACGGAGACGAAGCAGAGACGGCCAAGCGGGGCTGGTAGTGTGTGGATGTCTTGTAGTGTATCACGCGTCCTCTTCTGTGCCTCCGTCAGTCCTCAGCCGCTCTCGCTCTCGGTGTCGCTGTATGGCTCGCCAGATACGGCAGAGGACTCCACCCCTGAGGAGAAAACAAACATTTAAGCTACAGAGAGAGAACTCAACTGAACTCCCTTAGGTCTGTTACTGTTTCATGAAAGGGGGCGAGGATGGAACTGTTTGCTGCCTGTTTGATGTGAAAAGCCCAGAGGAAACAACATGCAAAACATGTTGGGCCCATAAATGCAAAACAAACCACCATATTATTTACATGTACACAACAGTTGGGCAAATCATTCTTATCATTACCTTCCATGTTGTACATATCTACTTGTTGTGTTTTTTCCCTGAAGCTCTTTTAGATGAGGCTTTAAAGACACAGTGAAAAGGTCAAAGTTCAAGAAGAGAAGAACTCAGGAGCGAAACAGAATTGATGACATCATGATTAAAACGAGAGGAAAACCTGTGTGTTTACTGATGCAGAAGGAGAAGGGATGAACATGTCACGACTAGGGGTGACTAAGCAGGGAACACTGGGAAGTGCTGCCTGGGTTGAAATCCCATCATCCGTGGAATTCTGCACATACAGTTGTGTTTAAAATAATAGCAGTGTGTTTAAAACAACAAACTGGAAAGCTCAAAATCTGTATAATAGCTTTTATTCTTTTACACAAAGTACCTGCATTTTCCTTTACAAACTCAACTGTCACAGCCCTCACCGGTAACTTTAGACCTGCTTTGATCTCCTGATCTCCTGATCATTGGCTGAGATTTCGATCCACTCGAATGCTAGTCTCGCGTTTTCTTCCACATCCTTCAGGTTTTGGTTTCCATTTTAAGGCATTTGAGATCATTCAATCATTTTCTGCTGTTCTTGTTTTCATCAATTTGTTTGTTTTAATCAAAGTATGCTGTTCCTCTGAACAATGTCTGGACAATAGCTGCAACATCTGCTGCCTTCTTGCTTAAATAAGAGCCACCTCACAGAAGAATGACCTCACTAACTGAACACACTGCTATTATTTCGAACACAAAATTTGTGCTGGTAATGTGACAGTTTCAATGCAACGTAGAACTTGTGAGAATAGGCCGTGATGAGACGTGCTGTAGATACCGTAAACGTAGGCAGCGGAGGTCGTCTTTGGTGACATCGCTCAGGATGTCGGTCAGTGTGTATTCCTCCAGCACAAACTAGGACACAAAACACAAAACAGCTGTAAAACCACACCGCGCGTCTCGTGCTTGGTGGCGTTTCACGAGCTTCACGTGTACTGTGGACGTTCAACCTTGTCTATTGCGTCAGCGTCTGCTCCCTGCTCCTTCAGCCAGTCGATCAGCTGCTTGTCCGGCTCATGGTCCGCTGGGATGTGAAAGATGGAGGGAAGTGAAATGTCTGTAAAAAAAAAAAAAGCAACACAGGCCTAAACACGATCCAGGACAGACGGAGGATCTTCCTGAACATCAGCGCGCGTCTACCTGGTGGCCTGTGTTTGACTCTGACCAGCTCCAGGTCATGTGATCTCTGCTGCAGCGTGGTCTTCAGGACCTGCTGGTACTCCTTCTCCTTCTGCAGCAGCTCCTCCAGCAGCCTGCAGCAACATCTGTCACATCAGAACATCTCCGAGCAACACGACACGTTAGCCTCCGTATGTGCATGTATTCTAACTGTAAAATACCTCTGAATATAACACAGACATGTGGAGCAATTCATCAGTCACATGTCAAGAGAACTCAGTTAGACCAAGACTGGCAACCAAGGCGCAAAGATAACGATGAAGAAGCATGTGTCAACCCGGCAGCTCTGTTGACCGTGGGTGGGCTCACGTGCTGAATTCTAGCAGATATCGTTTTTCTGACACGGATGAGGCTGATGGGAACCTCATAGAAGCACGGAATCACACTGGATCAGATCTGACACATCTAGCATATTTTGTAGCAACGTGTTGAGGCATCTCACAGATGGAAATCAAATAAACGTGTCTGACCTTGGGCGATACTTGACAGGAAAGCTCATCAAATTAGGATGCATTGTTTTGGAGATTCATAATAATCCAGCACGTTATTCTTAATCCTTTCAAACTGACAAACCCGTCAACCGCTGACGCAACGTGCAGTGATCTATCAGAACACATCACTGCTGTCAGTGTGTCTATGAACCACATACAGTGGCTCTGAACTGTGGAGTTGGACGCGGTTTTGTCATTGCTCTGGTCAGGATTGTTGGTAGGGCACAAAGAAATGAAACTGAACTGAGCTGAACCCGGAACTTTGGTGAAAACCCCCAGGCAGAAGTCACAGGTCGGGACGTCTAACTAAACAAACCTCCTGTGGAATGCTGGCCTTTCCACCGCTCCGGCAGATGAGACGACTCAGCACTAACATCAGGGCACAGACGACCGAACCTTTATGAATGGCGGACTTCAATTCCATCCCTGCTTCGACTTTCAGCGGAAAAACTAAACGGCAAATAGCTCCCAGGCATGTGGACGGAGGCCAAGAGCGCGGTGTCATTTGATTGTTTCCATTTACTCCTGTCACCATAAAACCATTGGAAACAACATCAATCGTGTGATCGTGTTCATCTGGGTGACATGAGTGATGCCTGCGACGCTGTAGCTGTGGCAGGTTCATGTCATTCTGGAAGAAGAACTGATCTAAACTTCAGCCGTTTTTAGCAGCAGGCTCGCTCCTGCAGAAGGTCCTTCTAATTAGACCACCTCTGGTTTGCCTTGATGGTTTTATTAAACATCCAAAGCATATTCATATTAACCTGTCAAACTAAAACGCTTCTGCATTGTACTACACGTCACTCTGTTGCATCGAGCGGCTTCTGGTCTGTTGCTTTCACGTTTGTGCCTGTTGGTCTAGACTGGCAGGTCCACATTCCTCTCCATCCGTGACAGGAATCACAGGACCTTTGTTTGCCACACGTGTGTGTGGGTGTCTGTAGGAACGCGACTGAAAGGAAAATGTGGCTTTGAGTGTGTGTGTGTGTGTGTGTGTTTTTCACCTGTTGGTCTCCTGCTTGAGTCGTCCCAGCTGAGCTCCCAGCTGGTGATGTGGCCGCTGATGCTCCTGAGAGTGAGCGGAGTTGAGTGTGCCGACAGCAGGGTGAGTGGGATCGGCTGCCGTCCCAGAATCGTCGTTGTGGGAAGCTAAACCTGGAACAAACTCTGCTTCTTCCTCGTCCACCTCATCTTCCTTCTCAGCACCTTCACACTCCGACGCCGGGCCAAAATGGGTCTGCAGCTCTGTAGATGACAGCAGTGCAGCAGTCTAATACGACAGCGTCTTCTGACAAGCCGATCTGTTTGACTATGGAGCTGCATGGCAGTAAATCGCATTTGTCCACTAGATGGAGCCAAAGGCTCAGCTACAGCTGCTTGACCCACTTACCTGGTATGAGGATGGTGATGGCAGCCTGCACAGCTCTGCGGATGATGTTATCCATAGCAAACATCCAGTGGGGTTTGATGTGATGATTCCTCAGCACCTTATTCACCTGAAAACGTTGCACACAAACAGATAAGGGCAGATCCATGTTTTGTTTGACAGTACGTCCGCCAGCATTTCCTCCATTGAACTGACCGAGTCCTGGAAGCCAAAGAGAACCAGCTGGATCTGGTTGATGGAGGTGGAGTCAAAGTCCAGGTCCAGCTTGAGCTTGGAGATGGTGGCCGCCATGACGCGCCGCTCAGGGGAATGGATGAAGTCTCGAAGGATGCAGATGATCTGCTTGATGTGCTCGACAGAGAGCTGAAGCTCCTCACTGCCCTACACACACACAGATGTATATCATTAGGGTTCAGATTCATTATGAGGCATTTTAATCAGCCTCCCTCAGGTCCAGTTTCTGTCAGGTGCTTTTCCATGGCGTGTCCCTACATTCATCGCTAACGGGCCTGAACTGGGGACTTGTTTAACGTTAGTGGAGGACGAGTTGATTGGCAGGTCACACAGTTGTTACAGCCCAGTTCTAGTAGAATAAGAAACAAGGCCTGTCTGTAAATCCAGAAACATAAAATGACCTAAAACAGCTCAGAGACAACACGCCTTCACCGATTTTGGATGGGAAACTCAGAAAATCAGCTGTGATTTGTGGGATTGTAAAACGTGGGATGCTTACGCCCCCAAGTGGTCAGTTTCAGCAGCGGCATTAACAGCTTTGGATCAACAGTTGATCCAAAGCTGTTAATGCCCGTGTGTCGTTGTTAAGTATCACTACAAAAATCACCAAGATCTGACACATTCACATCTTAAATATACCTAAATCTTCCTATTTACATGATTTAGAAATCTGGCCATATTTATCGTCCGGGCAGACCTGGATGTGGTTCTCCATCAGATTGGAGATAACCTTCTCCTGGTCTTCATTGAGGACCTTGAACAGAATGGCCCGTCTCTCGCTGTCTTTCTTCAGGAGGAACAGGCCGCTGTCCCTGTCCTCAGGGGAGGGGGGAGCATTGCGATCCTCTGACGCCAACCCCTCGTCTGGCACACTGCAACACACACACACTGATCTCACCGCAGTATAAAGCCGCTAATGATTTACAAAGGTGTGATGCGCCACTCAGTTTATTTACAGATGTAAGTCTCTCCTGGCTACCCAGGGCAGCAGCATGACTCAGCCCCAAGTCGCGCACGTGTGTACGCACACACTCGTCAGATGTGCGCGCGCTGGTGCGTGTGTGCTCAGCCACCAGCTGAAGCTCATAAAACTCTCTGACTTCATTATATCAGTGCCGTAAAAAGCAGTGGAGTGCACTGTGAGCATATTAAGGCCACCTGCCAGTCACACACACAAATATACACACACACACAGTCATTCACATCTTTTCACGTGACCTGAACTGAGCCTGGGGGACAAGTCAGCAGTAACACATAGTTTTAATAGTAGTGTATTTAGGGCATGGTTTTCTATTAACCCTTTAAAAGCTACTCTACTACTCTAAACTAATCTGGGTTCTAGTCTGTCTGAGCTCCACTAAAGGTCACGGCTGAAATCTATCAACTGTTGCGCCAGCTCACGTGGATGTCGTTGTCACACAGTGCGTGCACACCTCAGGTAGTTGGAGTTGGGGCGTTTGAGGAGGGAGTCGTGGCCGGAGTGTTTCTTTTTCTGGAAGAACACGTCGTGCTTGGAGTCGCAGTCGGGGCTCACAGAGCCGTGTTCGCTGCTGCTGCTCCCGGTGGCCTCGCACTGCAACTGCACCGGCAGCGAGACGCTGTGCATGTTGTCTGCCAAAGGACACAGATCATCGGTGAGGAACTGAGAGCTGGAGGTCTTTTAATGTGTAGTAAAGCTAATTACACCGGCCAACAAGCTGGTTTTGGGATGTACACGTGTGTTAACCTGATGGCTTGAAGGCAATCTTGCTCTTCTTGCCCTTGGTGACTTGTCTGACGAAGAGGTCTCTGAGCAGATCGGAGGCGATGGCTCTCTTGTGCGGGTCTGGCTCGAAGCAGCGCAAGATGAACGACTTGGCCTCCAGTGACAAAGACTCAGGGATCTCTGGGTGGATCTTGAACATGCCCACCTACACACACATGCACAAGACCAGCGGAGACGCGATCAGCACAGCAGCCCTTCAACACCCACACGCACCACCACGTGGTCCTGCGGCACCTTAAACATGGCTGCCTGAGGTTCACCCAGCTCGTGAAACGGGGGTTTCCCAGTCGCCATTTCGATGATGGTACATCCCAGGGACCAGATGTCAGCAGGGGCCCCGTACCCTCGAGGACCCTTGTCGATGATTTCTGGGGCCATGTACTGCAGAGTCCCTGCAAACAGAGAACAACCGCTCCCTCACGTGAACAGAGGCAAGTCGCTTTTTAATCAGGTGTCTGGGTGGAGGATGAAGAAACTGATGCAACGACATGATTAACAATATCAAACAGCTTCTATAGCACTTTGGCATCTACATTTCTGAGCTGGTGTGGTATTTGAGGTCTGCCTTGCATGCTGATGTGAACAGACAGAAACAGAGCTATAAAGGGAGAGTCGGAGGAAAGAGCAGACACACCTGCTAATGAAAGGTAAACACCCTTCTGTCTCTGCCTGATTAGCTGATCTAATTACACACCTTGCTGGCTGCTGGAGAAGGCCAGATGGCCGATGAATGTTCATGTGCATGTGTGTGCTCGTGTTTCCATAGAGGCTGATAGTGACTCTTGACATTTCGAGGGTCATTTGATATTTACGCTCATAGTCGGAGACTTCAGCGTATCTATGACTCCATTTATGCAGCTCACACTGAATTACTTTGTGTTTATGTATGAGTCTTTGTCGAGCTCGGACCTGTGTGCAGAGTTTCTGTCTCTGTGAGTCTCTACTGCAGCGTTTATCCACTACGTCTGTTAGTGGAGTCTCATACTGTGGTCATAGATCTGAAGTCCATTAGTCCATCCATAGATATCTGTGGCTTTTGAGACATGTTACAAATCAAACGCATACATCTTTTTAAATATGAATTATTAGCGTATTACCGGTGAATGTCTCTGTGCAGGGGTTCACTCCAGCCAAACGCTTCGAGGTACCAAAGTCTGAGATCTTCAAGACACCGCTGTAGGTGTTCACCAAGACATTATCACCCTAAAGAAACAGACAGGCACAGAGAAGCTTATGGCGTAGATCAAACAAAAATGCATCTGCAGGTGAGCTGCTTTTGAACCGTGCAACGCATGTGCTCTGTCACACGCTACAGGAAAGGTGTGACTTGGTTGTTAATGGAGCCTTTGTTCCAGTCACCATGAGTCATTTGACCCAGCGGAGCAGACAATGTGACATGTCAGAACTAATAACAGTAGGTAAACCGCCGTAATCACCTTTAATCACATTGTTAAAGGCTGTGTATTGATTTAGTGATTGCACTTCAGGGCCCCGGGAATTTAGCAGTACAGAGTACGTCAGCGTCAGGGGAGGAGAGTCGCAGCGGATCCTTATTCATGGACATAACTTCCGGCGGATTGATGATTGACTGGATCTTACTGTGGCAACCGTGTGAACAGCAGAACACAGGCAGCAACCGTCTGGTAACGTAGAGTAGGGAACGCTAAGGAAGACAACTGGCTAACTGTTAAAGTCGAGACTCTTAAAGCCTGATGCACAACGGGTTGTGGCGCTCGTCACGTCTCAACGCACCTTGATATCCCGGTGGACAATCTGGTTTTCGTGCAGGTATCTGAGGCCCTCCAGGATCTGTCTGGTGTAGAAGATTATCGTGGCCTCCTTCAGAGGACCCCATTTCGACCGCAGCAGCGCAGACAGGCTTCCTGGAGAAAGGAGAAAAGGAGTGTCCACAACCTATCATGAAATGGGAAGACGACCAAGCAGTTAGAGAGACCGCCCGGCAACCGAAAGGTCACAAGAATCGATCTCTGGCTATTTGCACCAGGTCACCCCTGAGTTGTGCTTTATCAGCCAGATTGCTCCGTTAAGTCTCTTTATAGCATTAGCAATCGTCTCCCTTCCAAACAAAATAATTGTATTATTGCACAACACTATCTCTGCGACCTCTCTCTCGTACAAACACACCTCCAGGCACTTGTTCCATGAAGATCTTGATGTACCCGTTCTCGGAAACGGAGCCCAGGTACTGAACTATGTTCCTGTGCTTCAAGTACTTGTGAAGAGCGATCTCCTCGTGAAGGGGCTGAGAGTACCTGGCGCACACAGACAGAAAATGTGTTCAGCTTTTGCTTACCCAGCAATCTCCTGCTCACCTCTGGTTAAGGTACAACACACACCTACCTGCTGTCTCGCTCAGGAATCTCTTTGATGGCGATCCGGACCTGGTTGCTAAGGTCTCGCCCAGCGTACACCACTCCATAGGTGCCGCGTCCTAACACCACCCTGTCCCCTGTCTCATTGGTGTCATACTCGTACTGCCAGCACACACAAATATTCTAAATGAGTCGTCAACAGACAGATGTTTCATGTGAAATAACGTGGCTGCAAACGCCCCCTGACCTCCAGCGTATCTCCATCTCCCTCCCCTTCCAGCTCCACGGCATTTCCTGTGCCGTCAGATATCATCTCCTTCACCATGGAGCAGAAGCTGAAACACGTGAGGGCACAAAGGACACGTCTTCACATCCATCCGTTCACACGCTCGTACAGCGATGCCATAGAGCCGCACGTATGTGGTGCACCAACACAAACGCGGACAAACACACACACCTACACAGACACATCTACAGGTGTGAGTCCTCACCGACCGCACTGCTCCTCAGTGGAGAAGTAGATCTGGAAGTCGTCCGAGTTGTCGTGGACGTAGAGAAAGCAGCAACGCTCGTCAAACTTACTGATACTGTGAAGACACAATCAGTGAAAGCTTATACTGGTTGTCAGGGTTGAAAACATCCAACAAACAGCAACAAGCTAAAAATATTGCAAGAAATCTTTAATTAAAAGACAACATTTTCGATGCACGACATCCAGCGTGCCTCCGTTTTTCTCCGTACCTAATGCCTTTGATGGACATCGCAGTAAAGTTCCACTCGTGGATCCCCTTCTGTAATAAACGTGAACGAGATTTCAGGTTACTTATACTGGATTCAGGTAGAGCGGCCACAGAACCAGAGTGAAAACGGTAAAACAGGTTTGGTTTGCAAAGGTGAAAGTGCGACTTACTGTTTCAGCAGGAGACACGTGCCAGATGGAGACGTTCTTCTCCTCTGCCTCGTTGTTAATGGACACGTACGAAGGCTGGTACACTTTAGTCGGCTCCAGAATCAACACCTGAGGCATAAAATAAAAACATAAATGTTGGAATCTGCTTTTGAATATTAGCCAAAGGCCTGTTTTTCAGTGTGTCTGTGTCTTCGTACTGGGAATCGCAGTCGATTGGTGGTGCGCTGCGTGGCCTCTACGATGATGTCCATCCAGAAGTTGAGTCTCTCCCTCTGAGGAGAATGTTCCACTGTCTGCTTCTTAAACCTCTGGATCAGCTGCAAATTCTGAACCACCGACCGCAAATACCTAGAAATTAAGACAATCACAGCCTGCTTTTACACAACCAGTAGGTGACTGTGATTTGAAAGCAAAAACACTAATATTTAGAATAATAATACATATTTTATTCATTATTGGACCTGTTTACTTTTTATTCAGTAGATCAAGTACAATAACACACAATAATAAGTTTTAAATAATTTCGAAGGTGAATGTCTTTACCAGATGGGAGGTTTGAGTTTGAACAGTTTCTCGGCAGCCTGAGTCGCTTTGGGGATGTCGTTAGCCAGCATGCTAACGGTGAAGAACTGGCCCACGTCCCAGTAGTTATTCATTTTCTCCAGGGAGCCTTTACGCCCCAACAGGCTGTTCAGCCTCACACCTAAGACACAGGAAGACATTTGCCCGGTTTTATCTCATTTTTGTTAATGTAGCTTCTGTGACAGTCACACATCCTCTCACCTATTTTCCTCAACTCCATAGAGCTTTCAAACTGTTGGCCAGCAACTATGAGGAGGACGGCCAGGTTAATGCCAGAGTAGAGAGTGGGCTGCAGCTCAAAGCCTTTTCTGTACCTGCAGGTGTGAGGCGACACACAGGGAGGTGAGTGCATGCTGTGCGTTCCATGCAGGACAGTGCAGAGGGACGTGCTCCTGTGCTCCTACCACTGTATGGCGTTGTCTCTGTTCTTGGTGTCCTTGCAGTCCGAGTCCAGGAAGATGTCCTTATATATCCGCCCGCACAGACAGAACATGTCCGGCGCTGGGTGTTCGCAGGACTGTAACACCTGCAGCATCACCCCGAGAGCCTGCTCCCTGTCGCCAGGACTGTTCCTCCTGCAGACCGACACATTCAGTGAGCTCTGGCTTTCACTGCGTGCTTTCGTCTTGCTCTTAAAAGAACAAAACATGTGCTCCTCATAACTGCGTGGCATTAAACCGCTTTGGTTCTGTGTTCGCTGCTGAGCACCTGTTGAGAGCGAAGGCGTAGTGGAACTGAATCATGGGCTGAGTCGCCAGGTCACAAGTTGGTAGCATCTCCAGAGTCTGCACCAGCTTCACCATGGCATCATAGTCCTGGAGGTCGGACGAGGGGAGATGATTATGCGTCTCGCCACGATTCTATCAAAGCGTGTGTTTAGCTTCGCTTCACTGCGTCGCTGTGTATGTTTGCACCTGTATGTCTCTGTAGGAAAAGAGCAGGTTCATGACGATGTCCTGCGTGAGGACCTCGGTGTTGTCGATTCGGAGTTTGATACGCGACAGCTCCTTGGCCAGCTCCTCTCCCTGGTACTTCTCCCTGGCTTTCCTGATGTCGTTGAGCAGGGTGTCCTTGAAGGAGGCACTGCAAAAGTAGACGCACAAAGGTGACAGAGGAAGACAGTGGGAGATGGACCCGTCTCACGCAGCTTGCTTTCACAGAGTTTCCATCTTTGAGCTCGTGTCTATGCTTGTCTCACCAGGATGTGACGTGAATGTCCTTCAGCAGGCTGGTGAAGCGGTCGGTCAGAGGAACGCAGAGCGGCCCCAGCAGGTTGTCCCAGCTGGGCTGCATGTACTCGCTGGCCCTGCGCTGGGCATCGCTCTCACAGCACATATACTCGTGGCTAGGAGTCACTATGTAGGGGATGAAGTAGTAGTTACCACTGGAGGCCTGAGAGGAGAAGAGGAGGGGGTCAATTCCCGAAGCAAAGCATTTAAAGGTGGACACAACTTCATTATACATCAGAGAAACACACATGCTGGGCAACAATGCCGGGCTGTTGAAGGCAGCGACAAACAGGAAGAGTAAAGGAGAGAACTGGATGAATGGGGTTAGAGAATGATTAATGAGGAGGCCACTATGAGCAGAGGACAGGTCGGACACGCGGCATGGCAACATCAGCAGAGTGTAACACAAGTCACACGGCTCACGTGGCTGTTAGATATCCAGAGCGAAAACAAACACACACGGCAGCTCCTGGCGCTTGTTTCTCCTGCTTGCACCATCCTCATCAGGTCAGTCAACTCTAAGGTCATAGGTCAAGCGTAGGCGTCACCTTTTTAAACAGGGTACTGTAAAGGATGTGAATGACGCGTGAGTGGACAGGGCTCTGCTTGACAGGCGATTTATAAGTGTTACCACCCCGACAGGAGAAGCAGTGCGTTTATCTTCTGTTTTCGTTGTGATGCACTGTTCACTTTGTAGCTAAACTAAAGATACGATCATCCTCTAAACATGGGCTGCAGAATGTTCGTCATATCCACAACTCATTTTATCCTTTTTTGGCTTTGTGAGATGTGGATTTCATTAGTCCAGTGACCTTTAGCCCCTCCTCCATGTTTATTATTATTATTAGTGTTCGGGAGACTTTCCCAGCATGCTTTGGTGCAGCATTGTACCTACTTTATTGCGCAATCCAGAGCCTCTGTACTCTGGAGGCAATTGTACCCAGGGAAAACCTAATGCTGGAGGACGAGCAGCCTACTCCACACACATCCACATAGAGACACACCATACACACAGTAAAGGTCTGTTAAATGTGTGAAACGGTGGCTAATGCACAAATACGTGTGTCTTTAAGAGCGAGAGCGCTCATATACGGATTCCTGCATGCGGACAGCACTTGACAGTCATGAATATTATTCCACAAATAGAACGACACGGCGCTGGGACATAAATCGTCCTGAAACACACACACGCGCAGGAACTTACTGTGTTTTTCTGTGCCACCATGTCCTGTGAGGGAATAAAACACAGGGCACATCAAGGCTCCGCGCTACTGTCGTGCTCTGTCACATTATTCCTTGAGAATTCTGGCAGCACTGGCCAACATGCACACTAGCCTGTAAATAACTCTGGATCACTTTGTTCCCAGGCGGCGCGGAGGAATGGCATCCACGAACTCTGATTACAGCGGCAGGTTATTAAAAGAGGTGCGCGTACCTTCAGCGACTGGGCTGTGTCAGGGTCGGTGTCGTGGTACAGGATGACATTGTTGGCCATGTCGAAGCTCTCCCGCACACCCAGGTGGTAGAACAGGGAAGGCTGCCGGAACACATCGCTCATGTCCACGACTGCGATGTCTACAGAGACGGGGACAGAAATTAGACAAACTCAAGGTTTCTTACTTTAAACCTGAACAGAATAAATGCAGTATATCAGCATAGAAATGCAGACTGGACCAATAGAAAAAGTAATAATAACAAACAAGACGCGCTTCTTGAAAGAATAACTAGAATAAGTTAATCTTCCACAGGACAATAGTTATGAATTGGTCTAAGAATGAACGTGTGAATGCCTTCAACAGCGTCTTCATTCCATCCACAGACGGTTTCAGTGTGTCATGACTTACATGAAAGTCACTGAGTCATCATTCATCACATTTACGCCAGTGTTTGACCTGCTCTGACAAGCCAGACGTCTGGCATTAGAAAAGATTTGCTGCTTTCTGTTCACGCTCAGTCAACGACCCCTCACTTCATACTGTAGGCTGTGATTTGTGCAGCTAAGACCTGTGTCCTGCTCGCGTGAGTCCTGGAAAACATGCTCACCTGGTGATAATAGATTGCAATTAAAGGCTTTTGTGAGGAGCTCTGGTTTCACTGCCCTGATGAGAGCCCGGGTGTTTGTTTTCACACTGATGAATGATGAAATTCAGAAACTGGATATGCATTAAGATGAATTAATCATAGATGGCATCTTGGGATTTGTTCCTGTTTGGTAACAACACTGATGGCTCTTACATTATGCTGCACAGTGTATTCCTATAACTTGACTTAACCACAGCTGCTGCACCCGTTGTGTCACCATGTCACGTTGCGCACACGCTGCATTTGCGTAACAGGCTACAACTTCAACCACAGCCAAAGCGTTTTCCTTCACACACCTGCGTCGTAGAAACTGTCCAGCACGGATGTTTCTCCAAAGTCCAACGTCCCAAAGGTGACGGTGGTCAGCAGGGCGCTCTCCGAGTCGCAGGCTCTCTGCAGACACTGCAGCGCACCGGACTCCGGGCTGCTGGCCATCACTGATTTCAGTCCGTCGTTCAGGACGTACACGGCCCGCAACGAGCGCTGTTTGAACGGAGGACTGGGGCTGGACACGTCGCCCCTCTCCCGATCCCTGCTGTCCCGCTCCGCCGCGCACACCCCGGCGGAGTGCTCCCCTACCATGTCGGCGACCTGCGCGCTCTGCCCCGTTTCCATAGCGCGAACCCAGGGTGCGTGTGCCCGTCGCTTCACCTTCCCACCCCAGTTACCTCTCACCTCTCCCTCCCGGTAATCCCTTGATTCTGCCTTCTTCCCGTCTTGTCTGGTCCTCCGGTCGCTCACTTGTTGCGCACCTGCAGTCGCCGGAGAAGAGCGCGTCTGAGTTTGTGTCCACGCATCTCCGCCTCATTAACTCACAACATCTGCCGATTATCTCGCACCAAAAAGCCCGTTTTACCCAAACTGGATCTGACTAGATCCCACGGAGAGAGGAAGACATGCGGCGAGGGGGAGGGCAGTGGGGGAGAGACCAAGAGGCTTCCATAATTTGAATTATTCCCTTTCGCCTTTAACCTGCTTTAAAGTTTCCCACGGGGAGAGTGTTTATACATCAGGATAGAACCACGAGCGCTTCCGTCCCCACCGTCCACGGTCTGAAATGTTATCGCCGCGTCTTGTCTAAATATAAATCTGTACGTCCCTCCTCTACACAGCAGCCAAGTTATCGCCTTCCGAGGAAATACATTAACCCAGCACTGATTTATGCCCCTCGGGAGACGATACAAGTTCTCCCCCAGATTCCTCCTGGTTCTTCATGGTCAGAGGGTTTCAATGTTTCCTCAAACTGTTATTTCATTGTTAGGCAGGTTCCTACATCATTCAGTTACACAAAGCGTTATCATTTAGTTTCATGTTCTAACTGTGCTGCAGTTTTAAAGCTGACTGACAGGGATTTAAGATGGTTGTAAATGTTGTGCTATTGCAGAAATCCTGCCGCTGTTTATCTTGAGACTGACTCAGGACTTTCATTTCTCCTTGGTTTGTGCATCCAGTGTGTGCGTTGCCTTTAACAGTCCATGCAACTAAACACTGGTTCATATAGTATCTACTGTAAGAATCACACACAAAAATACATAATAGCATCTTTATTACACGTAAATATAAAAGTATATATTTATCACTATCTTGGAGAGAAAAGACAGAGTCAAGAAAACAAACTGTAGCCGTTTCCTTGTTGTCATAAGAAAGAAAGAGAGAAAGAGAGAAAGAGGAAGGCCACAGTGACGGGTTGCCATAGATTCTGTGCACATGTAAGGAAGGGAGGCAAACAGCCGTACATGCGAAAACAAACACACACACATACATGCACGCATGGTTTTCTCTTCCCTTCTCTTCCCGTGAGGATCTTTCCTTGACTACATTCCTTGAAGCATCGCTAACCTCATCCTGCTGCACCAGGAACATCAGCTGGATGTGAATCTTGCTCGTCTTCATAAGGCAATTCTCCTGGTGAGAGAACTATCAAACGCGGGTGTGTGTTCATGCAGCGTCAAGTGCTTTTCTTCAAATGAATTTTTAAATTGCAGTCAAAAATCTGTTGTGGGCAGTTTTGGATTTTGAATAGTTTGACTTGTGAGGAAATTGCATGTGTTTCAGATACTTAGATGAGGGGAAACTGTTGTAATTACATTATGAGACTACAGCCGGTAGCTGTTCAGCTCCTTTAAGCTTTACTGCATCTTAATATTTAACAGCTACACGACTTCACACCGAAGCAAACAGCATATTTCCCCGGAAAAGCCAAACTACTACTTGAAATAGCACCTACAGCATCAGTACGTATGGTCTGAGCTTTTAAGGGACAATCCAGATGTGCTTGTGATTTTATCCTGCGTCATTTAACGGATGGAATATTTGACTGCATATTAAAAAAGATGTGACGCTATGAAGAAAAGAGTTTGGAGAGTAGAGCTGGTGCATCAGAGTCACCCAGGCCAGAATGACCTCACTTTGCAGGTCCAAAACTCGAATCCCCACATGGACAGAAAAGGAAACGCACACAGAGTCAAAGGCCACAGAGTGGACACACGAAGAGCACAGAGGTCGTCTGAGGCCACGCAAGTCCAGTCCCAGGTTTCCTTCACTCTTGGCAACAGAGAGTACCAGTGACATGGCAACCGCGGGGCCGTGTCATTGTTCTGTAACCATGGCAACACGCCGCGGCCGGTCAGTACCTGCGGCACAGCAACCTCCGACAAAGTAGCGGCAAAGTGAACATAGAGAAAGAAGGAAACTCAGGACAAGGTGAGAGGGGGCGTGGCTGATTCCACGGTGCTTAGCTGATGGTGATCGTCACGATCATTTGGCACAAACTTTGTTTTGGCTGGAGGCTCAGCCAGCGGTGAAACGTTTTCCAATGATGGCCTCCTATGTGGTGATCAGATACCGATGCTTTAGTCTTTATTTGGGCAGGTTCTTCTTTATGTGCTCGACTTCCATCTGTGAAACGGGACATTTGTAAATGTAACAACGACCAATAAATTACATTCACTTCGTCTCTTTATGAGTCTCACCTGTAAACTAAGACGAATCCTCTTCTCCTCCTCCAGCACGTTGCTCAGCTGCTTCATCTCCTGCCTGGACTCCATCAGCGTAACAGTCAGTGTACAAGCAAACCCAAAGGACACGTACAGCGACTGTGTCTGTATGAGGCGCCCGCTCACCTGTGCTGGCTCTTCAGCATTTCCACCGAGGCCCTCAGGTCCCTCAGCTGGTTCCTGAGTTCCTCCAGTGTCAGGGGGGTCAGAGGTGAGTGCCTCAGCTCTGGGGAGGGGCTCAGACCCGAGGCGGAAGACGTGGGAATGGTGCGATGGCTGGAGTTTGGCAGGGCCAGGGCAGACGGCTTGGCGGGCAGTGGTGTTTTACTGTCTGGTACCTGAGTGAAACACAGGTCACATCATCTGCCACAGAGTCATTTGACATCATAGCCTCTTTGACATCTACTGCAAGTGTTCTCTAGCACATGAAATTGAAAGGCAAGAAACTGTGGTGTGCCGCCCTCTGCTGGACGAAACTATCAGGGTGAGGAGTGTAACGGCGGCGCTCTTACAGGGACAACGGGGATTCCTTTTCTTAGGGTAATGTCTGCTGGTCTTGACAAGACGACGTCGTGATCGTCCTTTGCTCTGTTCTTCTCTTTCCTGTCTTCCACTGCAGGGGCGTCCAGGTCAGTGGTGGACAGGGACGACTGACGGAACCACAAACAATGACTGTGAAGTTATTCTTTATTCAGCACCAAAGCTCTGGTTTCCCCAAAAGACCATTACAGACACTATTCTAGATTAATTCAGATCAGTTTACTTTGTGCAAGAAATAATAACCTCTGTTCTTTCTCTCTAGCTGGATTTCATCAAGCTCAATTTAAAACCCACTGTGACAAAGGACGGCTGCAAACACTTACGGGTGTGATGATCTGTGAGCGCGGCCGGCGGTCCGTGACTCTGGGTCGTGACGCTGTGGGATGACTCAGCTTCTCCGTTGACGTAACCACAGCGTCCAAGTCTATTTCTACACAAACACACAGAGACACAACAAGACTTCAGTCTCTGCAGGTAACAGCTTTTAAATGGACAGCGCCCTGACAGGACTGACGCACCAAGCCCTGACCTGACTGCTCAGCACTCCCACCAGTCAAACTCACCCATGTCATGTGACCTGTCATGGGCAGAATCTGGGGTCGAAGCCCCGCCCTCAGACTTGGGGCTTTCACACCTGAGCAGGTAAACCATACAACAACGTTAGGCTGTACACGCTTTGGGTTTGTGCATGTGTGTGTGAGCATGTTTGTGTGTGTACTGACGCAAGAGTGGGTGGTCTCTCTGGACGCCGCGGGGGTTGGGAGGAAGAGGAAGAGCTTGTCTTTGAGGGGAGGTGTTTCTTGGGGAGGATGGTCGGGAGGGAAGGCTTTTGGATGTCTCCAGCTTTCACCTCTTCGCCTACACACCCACACACACACACCGAACAAACAGATCTACAAAGGGCATAACAACTAAAAACAGACTCGCAAGACATGTACAGGTTACTTAAGCATTCACACACAGACATGCTGTCATGGAGGCTGGAGCTGCAGCTACTGAGCTAAATTCATGATGAAAACAGGAAGTAGGAATGTCTGAATTTGCCCAAGGCTGCAAGAACAGGAAGGATAAGACAAGAGGAGAAGAAAACCGATGTGTGTCGAGTGCACTTGCAAAGGTGGCTTCTGTGCAGAGTTACAGTGAAACTGTTAGTATCTGTCTGACGCCAGCAGTAAACTTGGCATAAACCACGGGGCCCATAGCTTCCTGTTGCACAGACTGGTGTTGAGATGCTCCTTTAATGAAAGCTCTGCTCAGGATCTTTCTTTTGCAAACCCCCTGCTGCTCCCCAAAAGGCCTGTTAAACGTGTTAGTGCTTTATCCAGCGGTAGCTTGACAGATCAGTAAAAGCTGAAGATGCTGCAGCTGCTTCAGGCTACCTCTGTCCTGGTCTCTGTGCGGCAGGTGCTCTGGTCTTTCAGGAGGAACCTTCTTGACTTCTGACCTTTTCTCTACAGGTTAAAATGTACAGGTTTCCATTTTTTGACTCAGCATCATTTTGTACTTGGTTTGTAAAAGGCAGAGTCACTACCTGTGGGGACTTTAGCAGCTGATGCACTGGGAGGAGGCGGTTTCTTTGGTCTCTGGAAACACACAGACATACAAACGTTACACAAACAACCAGAACCACGCTTCTTTAAGATATTTTAAGCTTTAAGACTCAAAGTACCTCTTTCTCAACTTCTAGCAGCTTGACAAAGTTATCTGGAAACACGCCTTGCCTTCCGCCCACCTCCCCCATCCACCAGCCTGCGTCGGCACAGTCCTGCACAGAAGAAGTTCGGTCTGATCCACTAAAAGCTCACCTTCAGTATTTAGTCTACAAACTGACCAAGGTACTGTAAACATCCAAATGTCCTGAGATACCTTGGTGATGATGTTGATGATGTCGCCCTCTTTGATGGTCAGCTCGTCTTGATTTTGCGCTTCATAGGGAAACAGGACCTTACACTGCTCACGGCCTAACAGCCAATCACATCAAAGTCAGAACACAACACAAACATCATTCCATGAAAGGAGAGAAGAGGTTTCCACCCACAGATGCACTACAAATCTAACATCAACTTCCATTAATGTAGCTAAGTGAAAATGCTTTACACATACAATTTAGCTTTTCACAAGCATTTGAAGGCACCACCTAAACAAAGCTGTTACCTTTAGATTTGCCGTCTGGCTCAGCCTTCATGGTTTCTGCAGCTTTCCCCTCGTTGACCTGAGCAGTGAACAGAAAGTCTTTAGTCACAGATACAGCAACGTCTGGCTCACTATTCTGATTTGACCTGGGACCACTGTGGTTGGTGTGGTTCACTTTGATTGTGAAAGCATATGGGAAGTATGTGCAGACACTGATTTATCTGCAGATGCTGCAGTGAGAACAGGCCTAACTGCTTCGTGTTTATATACGTGGCCATAACAGACTTAAATACAATAAATAATAAAAAACAACACGGCTGCTTCCATAGTTTAAAACGTGGCACCAATACATTAAAAAATATGATACAAATTAAGAATATGTCCACAAAACATTATAACTTCAGATTCCCAAACCCAGGAGCGGCCTTGTGATGTGTACGTTCTACGGGCAGGTTGTTAAAGGAGCCGTTGTTTTCCGGCTGGAGTGGATCCCTTGGCTGCGTTTGTGGAACCATGGTGGCTCTTCCACAGGAAAACACACACATATACGTTCTGATTCACAGGGCCTGGTCTGTGCCCGACACACACGGCACTCTGTTCTGCCGGGCCGAGAAATCCCACACCGCCTCCCCCGCCAGCTTCTCTGCTCCCTCTAAAAGCCGTCTCTTTCTCTGCCTTCCTAATGAGACCCATGTGGTCCTACGAGCGCCGAGGCGTCGTTACGAAATCTGACGTTTCCTTGTCCACTAGTGTCACACGCTGTGTAACCTCAGTAGTATGGCCAGAGAGAGAACTATGTTTAGACGTAATGACAGTCAGACAACTTCCCGTTGTTCCTCCTGACTTCTATTTTCTTTTACCCATCTGAAACCAAAGACAGTATTTTTGTCTTTCTTCTGCATTTTAATAACCCCAGAGCCAGTTCAGCTGTTTAAACAACAATGGCTTGAATAAACCTCACGCTGTCTTTAGTAGTGTGAATTCAAACTATTTGAATTACAATGAGGCCGTTTTCACCTGTTTCTGTACAGCTTGACTCTATCTCGTGAAGAGATCAGATCTGAGTCGTCACAGTCTTGACCTGAGCCAAGTGGCAAACTGTGCTGAGTGTAGACGCCTGTGGTTGTAGCTTTTGTTTGGCCATTTATGCAATAGATGCTTATTTGACCACGGCCTCACTGCCTGTAACGAAGCTCTGAACTCAGGCAGGAAGACTAGAGCTCTGAACTAAAGCTAAATGTCCAGCAACAGCCAGAGCATCATTTAAATGTTAAATGCAGTAACGTTAAATATATTTTGCTTATGTTGCTGCTGTCATACTATAAAACCATAAAACTAACATCCAACTGTAACAAGCAAACACTGCTTGTCAGGCGTCAAGAGGATGCAGTGCTGAAGGAACATTGCATGATCCTGCGTTTTACTGCTCTGCTGCAAACCAAACCTGCACCAGTACAACATGAGGCAGGAAATTCAAGAAAAAGCCTGCACAGCTCTGCAAGTTGTTCACCGCCACCTTGACAAAGAGCGTCATAAAACATGTTAAACACAACGAAACCGTGCGGTCGACCCGTAGATGGAAGCTCAGAGTTCTTTAAAACCCTTGACATGAAATCTCAAGTAATCACAGCACATATTCGGGGTTGGGGTTAAACTCCACGCTGGGGAGCCTTGTTGACGTTGGGATAAAGTTTGGCTGACAGAAGAAGTCACGTTAAACACAAACAGTTCTGTTTCTTAACTACATGACACATCAACATGTACATCGATTTCAGTGTGTTGTATGGGAAACAGCCAACTGCCGACCGTGTTTTGCCTTGAGGAAGCACACAGACCGAGTCGCCCCAGAAAAAACGAGTCATAATCAGAAATACACTCAAATATACACTGGAGCCAGCAACAATCCCTGCATGCATCTGTGCAGGACACGCCGCCGCCGCAGTGCCAGCTGACCTACGGGCTGACGTGGCTGCGTGTGACTCACGACCCCCCCGCCCACCTCAGCCGAGAGCTGCTGTCACCTCCTCCACAGACTCATTAGGGAGTAAAGAACCCGTCTCACTTTAAAGCAACATCACAGACTCCCGCTCAGCAGGACGTCTGACAAACATCCTTCAGAACACACACGCTTACAGTACATCCGCAGCAGCGCACGAGTTTCACAGGCCTTTGACTAACTTCACGTCGTTGCCAGTGTAGAGATTAGTTTGTGTACAGAGTGTCACTGCTCAGGTTTGTGTTTAATCGCTCATCCTGCAGATAAACACATCTTGACTGTGTTTCGCTGACTTGGACAGTTGAATCGTTCAATCCTCGAACAGTTATGTAAATGAGTCGCTGACATGTCTCTGAGGGGGAAACTGTGAGACACGCAGACACCTGGCACTTGCCACAATGAGGCCAACTGGTTTTGAAAGAGATCACCACAGTCACTGGCCACTTTATTAGGCACAACTATCGCACATCTGAGCGTAAGCCGAACGATAACATGGTGCATGTCATTCATTTATTTAGCTTCCATGTAAAAAAATAACCCAGTGAAGTAAAAGTACAGTATTTTCCAGCAGAAGTACTGGACTGAACGCCAGCGGTACGTCTCCACTACGGTTTCACTACTGCAAAACGACGTAAACTCATCAACTCAAACTATTAGTAAACCACATTGTTTCCATCCGTTGATATTTGAAGACACAAGTTTTATATTTTCAATAAAAGCCCTTAACAAAACCATAAATCGACATCAATTACAAAACCTAGAGGGACTAAACGGCTAAACCACAACATTCAGCTCAAACGCTGAAGACAAGACAGGAGAAGGAAATAATAGCAGAAGAACAGGGGCCTACCGTCCTCTGGCTCCGGTTGAACACAGACGCAGGCAAAGCTTTGCTGCATCAGCTCTGACAGCAGCCGGAGACAGTGTGTGTGTGTCTGTGTGTGTGTCTGTGTGTGTCACAGAGAAACTGTATCACTCCCGCCTCTCTCTCTCGCCCTTTTTTTCTCTCTCTCTCCCCTGTGGAGCTCTCACTTCTGCTTTGCTTGTCAATTCCCTGCGGGACGTGTGTGTACAGTCGTGTGTGTCGACATAAAACCATTTCCTGTGCTGTTCAGCTGAAAGAGAGGAAGAGGAGGAGCCCAGGCCAGGACTTCCTTCCCACATCACGCACAATGCAATGATCACAGTCTCAAGACGTGTGTGTGTTACGAGCTGTGAGAGCCCTAAACTCCAATCTCCCTGCTCCCACACACCTGAAAACACAGACCTCATCAAAAACAGCGTGCTGCACACAGGTGAGTGAGCTAAACAAGCCACCTGTGGAAACGCACTGTTCTCTCTTCAGGCATCACTTCAACTCTAAATAAAGAAACCTATCATTACTATAATAAACACTGTGAAACTCTGAGGTGAAACACGCACAGGAAATGCACAACATCTTGTACCTATGTGTTGTAAGTACCTGTACAGTCTTAGGTTAATGTGTATAGTCATTTATTTATCTATTAAGTCGGAGCATAGCCTCAGGTTACGTTAGCTGTATATAGATTTAAAATACATTGTATAGGTTCTGTGTAGGTTTTAACTATTTGTTCTAAAGTGTTGCACGTTTATATTTATGTCTCTCTCTGTATGTAGCGTGGTCCTGCTAGACACAACATTTCGTTCCTCTGGATGTCTTCACATGCAGCGAAGCGACAATAAAGCTCAACTTGACTTCTGTGTGTGTGTGTGTGTGTGTGTGTGTGTGGGACTAGCCTTGTCTCCTTCTGAGTCCAGGTCCATAGAGCGAGGCCTGAGCTTGATGGGCTGGTCTTTGAAGATGTCACCAAAGCCAAACCCTCTGATCTGAAGGTTAATTAAAGGCAACACATCATCAGCTTCATGGAGGAACATTTTCTTGTCCTTAATGTCCCAGAGTAAAGTCAGATTCACCCAACTGCTCCCGTCACAAACGGATGGCTTCCTGCTGATTAGAACCACCTGCTCGTTGGGCTGACGTTTAAGGAACGGTTCCACTTTGGTTGGATTTATTTTTAATGTGTGTTTCTTGAAAGTAACAGCAAACGGTTCTGCCTCGACAGGCTGCGGTTCAGCGATGATGCTGATGAAGTTAGAGAGCGGATCTCACAAACACACACTGGTATTCAGCAGACTGGAACTGTCTGGTTTGGTGCATCTGACTTGTGAAGTAGCCTCAGAGAGACGCTGCATGTTTTCTGATGAAATACCTTCAGTGCTGAACTCACACTTAAGAACATTTGTCGTGATGAGTCATAACATCTGTCGCACACCACAGGGTGGAACTGGATGTGTTTTTTTATATTTTTATGCAGAAGGAGAAACGTCATCTTCCTGTTTTGTGCTAAAGGAAGTACTGTAAGATCCTGCCTTGCAGGAATGAACCCGCTCAGAGATGAATTCTTCAGGCCCCGCAACAGAAACACATACGTTTATACTGTTTACCTTCTTCGGCTGGATTTCTGTTGACCCTGTTTCAGACCGACTGTCGCCTCCATCGCTTTCACTGCCTGGGCTGTCTTTACCTGCAAACAATGTACACAATCCATATCACAGCATGAGTTTTGGCAGTGACTAGTAGTTCATTCGTCTGATCTGCTTCGACTCACTTCTGCGGAGGTCGTCCTGCGAGGGGGGGGTGTCTACCGACGGCGGGTCGGACTCAGTTAGGATCTCTTTGGTGAAATTGGAGGGAAACATTCCGGCCTTGCCGTTGAGAACTCCCTCCCACCAACCTTCTTCTACCTGGACACACATCGTACACATTTAAGAGGACAATCAGCCAAAACGTGCAGCGCGTCTCTCGTGAAATCTCTTCTTACCTCGGCTATGATCTCAATGACGTCTCCTATTTTCAACTCTAGTTCGTCTTCGTGCTGAGGCACATAGCTGAACGCCGCCTTACACCTGCGCTTACGGATCTGCTCTCCTGCAGCAAACACACACGGGTTCAACGTGGTTAACTGATTTCTGCTTCGCATGTGGCATAAAGCCTTGTGCGTTTAAGTTTAGGTCACTGACTGGACGGAAGCCCTCGTGGCTGAATTCTGATTCCCTGACCTCTGACCTTTCAATTAGAGGACCGTCTACGCACCACACGCTTCCCATTGCAGTTGTTTGTCTTGTGCTCATTACCCATCTCATTACTCTTTGACTCATTCCACACCCGCTCAGACGTGGCCCCGCAGTCCCTGCTCTGTCCACAAGGTGTCCCTCTCCTTCACAGTAAGTTTTAAGGTGTCACGTGTAAAGGCGACTGTACAGCCAAGTATAATTTGTGCACAGATCTCATTTAGTGTTGTGTCTCCGTGCAGATTGTTGTGTCTCACTGTGGGCATCTCTTTTTGTAGTCATTCTAAGTCTCCTACAAGTCATCGTGTGTCTGTTATTTTGCATATTTTGTACTTGTCTATGCAGTTTTTGTCTTGGTGACCACAGATGCACTCAGAGCTTGGATCCGTGTTTGCAGAGCTGCATACCTTTTCGACCCGGTCGCACCCCGGGGTTGGACACGGGGCTGGCCCTGCCGTTGGAAAGGTCTGATTTGGCGACGCTCGCCTGTCCTCCATCCCGCTTCCCATCTTTCTTTATCTCCTACAGGAAGAGACAGAGAGAATGATCAGTGGAAGAGAAAGAACGAAAAACGTTTGGAGGTCGGTGAGAATATATATGAAACAGAACAAGTCTTAAGTAAGTTATAAATAAGTCAAGCTATTATGCAGCAGTGTGGCCGCAAGATTAGGATGCATCCTGTGCAGGATCATATATTCAATAAATGCAAATTATATTTGCTACACTGTATGTTTATTAGCCATTGTTCTGGCCTGTGCAGTGCAGATTTCAACAACCCTCTGTGTTTACCTGCAGATCAACAGCAGGCGCTCGGGAAGCTTGGACAAACACAAACACTAAACCACCCCTCCGTCACAGCTGCAACCTTTCCCTCTGTTTCCGCTCACTAAATCTGTGTCCTCGTGACTTTTGCCTGCACAGAGGGGGAATCACAAGACGCTGTGCAGAAGTGATCAAGAAAACCGTGAAGAGACAGGCGGACGAGCCTGGGCGACCCAACAAGAGCACGAGACAACAAAGAGGGAGACACATAGACATTCGCATCCACGCTCCAGAGATCCAGAAATAGTAGACATGACGGTTCACATCTCCCCGCTACATTCGGCATGACACTGTTTCATAAGCCCTGGCCTCTGGCGAACGCAGCTCTGTGTAGCAGACGGACCCCAGCACACTGACTCACACAGTCCATCCCCTCACACACACTCGCTTGCGCAGGGTCTGGTGTTGCGTGAAAGCCTTAATGAGCCACATAGAGCCAAAAATACCAAGAAGACATGTTTCCTAGACAACAACACAGGAGCAAAAGACATTTTAGGGACCGGAAACAATGTGGTTTTTGTTTGAACCTGTCTGAACCACAAACTGGACGCTCGTTTCCAGTGGTCGAGAGGCCAATTAAAAATGGGCCATGGGGTACGTGCGCTGCTTTGGCTGAAGGGAGTCACAGATTAAAGCGTAAGGAGCAGAAAACATCAACTGCAGCCTCTGAGCATCAGGCCACAAATACAAACAGGTTCAGTGTTCCTTTGCACCACGGTCCCCGTCCAGTGACGTCAGGCCAGTCCCAGTTACGCTTCCCAGGCGTTCAGTGCTTTCAGTTAGTTAACTAGGCTAATGCGGTGTTAATGTAAAAGCAGGGAGGAAGACATCGATCCTGCAGCGGATGTGCAGAGAAACTGGCTCCTTCGTGTCTTCGTGTACTGCAGAGACACACATTCATTCAGAAACCGAGGCACAGACTGGGTGAAAGAAATCACACTCCTGACTTGGAGACTCCACAAAGCAGAAGACAACCTACGCACGGAACCACAGCGCCATGTGCTGCCTACAGCGTCAGTAAAGTGTGTGGAGTAGACTGCATGAAGCCAACCAGTACAGAATATTCAAATTTACCGGTGATGGTTCTGCAGAGGGAAACAATAAGATACAGTAACTGCACTGTTCTTAGAAGCCTTTGTTACAGCGCAGACTCCATTCATGCTCTAATGCACTGCTTCCTGTGGGGATTATGGAGGTAACCCAGAGTTAAAGGAAACCCATCTGAAAAGAAAGGAGGAAGACAACGTGATTCATCATATCTGAACAGGAAACACCTGCGTGCATTCCGCGCTGCGTTGGTTGATATGTACATGTTTGTATGTCTGTAAGACTGGCAGCCAGTGTGTCCTTTATGCTAAACACCGCTTTGTGGCTCCACTATCGTCAGAGCGCTGACCTCTTCTCATCTCCTAAATTATGCAAAACAATGCACGGTAGCAGCTAACTGCCACCGCGCCGGACGCATTAGTCCAACTCAGACACACCAGCAGAGAACAAAAATGAGGAAACAGAGGGAGTACGCTGAACAAACATTGTGAAATTCACAGGAAAAGTCATGTAAAAACATTATTTCATAAGTAACATCTTTATTGCACAACGCTCTCACACTGATAGAAGTAAAGCGTTTGGTTCGTAATAAGAGCATTAATGGTACAGATTGAATGTGTAAAGATTTATTGATTGACAACAGGATGATTGACATCTGAGCATTGATTATGTCATGTTTTTTCAAGAGTGCCAGCATTTGGGCTACGCTGTAGCTACGAGCCTCCGTTACACATTTAAGGGGACTTTTCATGCTACAGTAGTTGTTCCACTGGTGTAGGCGAGTTCCACTGCTTCTAATTCATCATTCACTTTAAAGTCCTCCCACCCACTGATGGCGACGTCCCAAACGAACTTGTGCGTTGTTGCTGTTCATTGCGTTGAACAAGAGGCATCTCTTGATGTAAAGCATCGCTGATACATGCGACTGTAGCGGACCTGTTGCTTGTCGCTGAACTCTGCAGCTCATGTCAGAGCATGTGAAGCTGATTTGCAATACCTGCCTGTCTAATTCACAGAGGTCAGATGACGGCAGCGGTTCCCATAAACAGGATATCCTCAACCTCAGGCATAGGTGAAGCTACTGTGGCTCTTTTCTTGGAAGTAATATAACTGTCAACAATCACCAGCTGTTTTGAAAATCTGCTTAGTACTTTTTAAGACGGTATTTTTGATTGCAGCTTCTCAAACAGAAGAATCAGCTGTTTTCTTCTTTTCTTTTCTTTACTTTAGAATAGCATAAAAGTGGATAATTAACTAGTGGAGGCTGAACCTATTAGAGTCAGAGCATTTGCATTCAAATATTCAGAAGACTAAATAACAATAAAACAATATTATAGGTCATTTTTTAGGGTCTAGCCATAATGTTGTCGTTAGCCTCCTTAAGCTACTGATAAGGAGCAGCTTGTTTCCAGGAAACAGAAGCTGATTGTGTCTCTGAGGTCTGATCACTAACACTATCGCCCCAGCCCGACAGCGCATTTCCCCAGCGACTACTGTGGTTTTCAGATCATGTGAGCTTAGCTACTTGATTAGAAAAGAGCTAATGTCACATCCGAGGGTAAAAGCTGGATGAATAAGCCAGAATTTGTCATCTGTAGTTTTACAATACCTGTAACATCGGTTGCTTCGCTAAATTACCCAACAGCACGAACCTGAAGTGACCCATCTACTGCACAATCAGAAAATAAAGGGCTCAAATGGAAAATAATAATTTTCTGTCCTGTCATCTGTGGCGGCGCTGGAGGGGGCTGCTCACCTACCATCGCTTCCTGTCACCTTTTAAGCCTTCTTATCCACAACCCCCACTTCCTACATGCGCATATTCACCAGCGTTGCAAAGCCTAATGTCACCGATTCCCATAACTGCAGTCTTGTGACAGACCAGTCTGGTATTCCTGCATTACTCACAGTCTCCCTCTGTTTCTCACACAGTGCAAACACGGTCAGCAAGACTTCACAGGCCCATTGTCCAGCTCTTTGACAGTGAATGAGAGCTGTGACATTCAGTCAGCACAAATAAAGCCTGGTTGCACCACCTGGCAATAGAGGCACTTTTTTAGCGCTGTCAAAATGTAAACGCTGCTCTGTGACACTACTGACACTTTCTACTTCCCCTCACAGTACAGTGAACAAGATGCTTCCCTCTTCTCAGCACCTTAACACACACGCTTCTACCACTATGGCTTTCAGAAGCTTATACTTAGCTCAAAGACCACGGTTTACCCCAAGTCAGTCTGGCTGTTTAGAGGCACAAGTTACTGTCACTCAGCTTTTCTTGCTTCTTTTCTTGCCCCCCCCCCCAACGAATTCTGTTCAAGTGTTATGTTTTACTTGTGTCTTTGTTACAGCTGGTAGCACGACGCACCAGCTGCAGCTCAGTCGGGCTGCACAGGTCGTCCGGGTATCACAAAATGATCCATTTGTGTAGTCGGAAGGTTTGGTGGTGGGTCAGTGATGATCTGGGGAGGCATGGAGATGTCAGTACCCAGGCCGACCGTGAGGTACCAAGGTTATATCCTCTGGTCCTGGGTCCTTTTACAGTAACATTCAATTTGAATATAGTTTTTTCCATCAAGATCCAATGTGTGATTCAAGGGTTACCTAGCATTAACTGCACCAACTAAATGTGCTGCTCAAACACAAAAGCATCAGTACTAATAACAATGGTATGCTAGTCAGTGGGGCCATGTTTCCGTGACCTGAGGGTCAGATCACAACAACCAGAAAACAGAACAGCTTTATGGTAATACAGGGTTTACTCAACTGTTGCGTGAACATAAGAAAGAACGTTGTTAGTGTGTTAGAGTTATCCAAAAACAGGCCTTTGTGTCAATTTTATCTTCTCTTTGTGTGAATCCATTGTCTCTGAAAGATCATTTTGTGTCTTTGTCTATTTTTGAACTGTTGGTAATCATTCTGTGTCTCTTTTTGGTCATTTATCAATAGTTTCTGGTCAGTGAGTTTTAAGTTATGTAGTTTTTTTTAACCGTTTTTAACATATTACACTCTAGCTCTATGAATTGTAGCAGTGGCATTTATTCAGCTTACTGTTATGGGCACAGTGTTTACTACTCTAAAACTCCCAGTGGCCCTTTTACCAACAGGGAACCGAGAACGTAGGGGAAGAGTGGTTGTGATTACTCACCCTGACAAAGTTATCTGGGAACAGGCCCCTGCGTCCACCCAGCTCGCCCTCCCACCATCCACCATCATCTCGCCGTATGTTCACGATGATGTCACCCACCGTCAGGCTCAACTCATCGTCCTGCTGAGCCTCATAGTCAAACTCCACCACGGCCTCCACTGTGCACAAATCATGAAAAACACGGAGTTAGTGTGTTTAAAAAAATTTACATAAAATGTTGTTAGAGGGAAGTCACACTGTTCCATATTTACTCTCTGACATAGTGAATTTGATTTAGGTCATGGCAGGTATTTATTGATTCAAAACTGGAAGTGAAAGGGGAACAAAAACAAAGGTAAAGAGACAGCAAGACAGTGAAATTGTCGACATTGTCTTCCTCACTGTTCCAATTCCATCATTGCAACCAAAGGAGGGGATCAGGTGATTATGTTTGAGAGCATCAAAGTCAATACTTGAAGATTCAGTACCTACTGTGCTGAGGTTCCAGCTCAACACACACAACAAGTCACGTTGACCCAGTGAAAATCAAGGGGAAAATGAAAACAACTATAAAATGCAACATAAAAAATAAATGGAGATGGACAAACCAGAGCACGGTGGTTAAAGTTAGTCAACATGATTTAACATGAACATGACTCGCAGGTTTCCTTTTATATCATACATTATATAATCTTTGGGTAAAAATGGTTGTGAAGTAAGTAGAAAAAATGCTGTAAGGACTGTAGCCACTGAGCCTGTTTTAAGAGCTTTCACGTGAAGTGCTGCATTTCATTAACGGCTGCTTAGTGTCAGAAGAGCAAAGTGGATGCAGCTGGATGTAACTCATGGAACGAAAAAGAAACTCAGAGAAGCAGACTGGACGGACCTTGAGGCACCGAAATGAAAGCTGAATGTTGGATTGTAAACGTAAACCAACAACTTGCATTAAGATTAAGCAGCAACAAATTCAAAGAGAACAAAAGTGGAAAATTATAAAGGTGAACTTTGTTTCTAACAGGGCCATGGTTTGTCAGCCCAGAAGTAAAACATGACTATTTAAAAATGACACTATAGATTCACACCAGGCCACGTGGCCGCTTGTGCATCCGCTGATTGTTGTAAAAAACTGCACCAAATGTGTCATATCACTTGTGTCTCATCCACCGTTAGCACACAGAGAGACAAACATACACTAAAACACACACAATGCTGATCCTTGTCTAAAGCGTGTGGTCAGCTGAGGGTCCAGTGGGTTTTCTGGGTGTAAGCATGGTAAACAGCAGTCAGACATGTTGGTTTCCTCCATCACACATGTAAAATTAAATGCATGAACATGCACAATGCGAGCAACTAAGAGACACAAGACCACACACACTTGTGAAAGCTGCTGGGCTGAAAGTGGAAGCAGGTCAGGGGATCGCTGAGAGTTTACACTCTGGAGGAAATCCTTCATGGGACAGACTCAGACGGGGAGGATTTGATCAAGCGCGGTGCTTAGCTGCAGGCGAAACCACAGCCCGGTTCTGTGTCGCCATGTTAATGGGGAAGTGGTGGCGAGTGACAGTGAGTGTGAGTGGAAGGTCCTCAGTAAGAAGAAGTCTGTACAGTGAGATGACAGCCGGCGGCGTTTATCTCACCAGCAGCATTACAGTACATGTGAGTGACAGAACTGGACGGCACACTGCAGCCCCCCCCCCATCCATGCCAGTCAGCGGCGCATACGCCGGCGAATGAGACGACAGCTTGTGGCTCCGCGAATCAGCGAGTGCAACGGAGGGTACGAGTTAAAAGTGACAGAGTTGCAGGAACACCAAGTGTGCACTGGAGAGGAGTCGCGTCTGCAAAGCTGTGCAGTAACAACCACACACATTAGAGACGGGCCGCTCTGAAACAGGAAGCATGGATGAATCCCTCGACGGATGGCGTGAGCGAACGGAGAACCTGTGTGAAGACTGCATGTAGAACCCAGGATGCATCTATACCTATCAGCTGTGGACAACCCCTTCCTCTGCAGCCCCTGCGTGAGACACATACGACACCACACTGCACAAATAGATTCAATCAAATACCAGCAAATGTTATCTCCCTAACATCAAACAGATGTTAAATAAAATGGATCCGTCAGTCTAACACCTGCACTAACCGATGGTGAGATTGGCCTTTTGTGATTAACACTATGTGTTTGTACCGAATCGACATGATGTTGCCACAACTTTCCCAACTGTCACCGGTGTCATAAAAATAGGTAGCTTAGCGTGTGGTGGCTAATGTCTTTACAATCAGTCATTTAATGAAATTAAGCAATGCAACCAGTGTGAAACAAATCTGATGTGTGTGCAAGGCTAAAAATGGCAGACGTGATATGAAAACCTGAAAACCTGCAGACAAAACAAAACTCACACTCAAGTGGTCAAGAAACACGCACACCTAACGAAAGCAAGTCTGGCCTGCAGAGCTGAACAGCTGCAGTAAGTTTAGACAAGAGGAAACGTGTACAGTACCGACACACGCTGACATTTCACTGGTTTCCAGCAGGCCACTGTTTACTGTGTGTTTCAGAACTGCTGGTGATGTCAAGAGCAGCTGTGTGCTCCTGCCTATGAAACATTCACGCTGGACTGGAGTCTGCTGGAATCCAGAGCCACCCACTCCGACCACAGATCGAATCACAGACTTCAGCAAATTCCTCCACATTAAAGGAAAATTCCAGCCATGCTCGGCTCATCACACTGTCCTCCCTCGGCTTCCCAGTTCTCCCATTTAAACCTTTAGACGACCTCTAGATACGTGGGTGCGTTCATCAGAGCAAAAGCAAGAAAGCGGCGTTTCAGTTTGAGAAAAGTGAAACATGTCCTGCGGCTGCTTTGTGCTGCTTCCTATGACGACAGAGAAACTGAGCCTTTCAATGTGTTTCTGTCTGCCTCACTATGATCTGTGTGTCCTGGACTGAAGCTCTTATAGCAAATCTGTGACGCCGCTTTCCTGCTTTCAGGGGGGGCGTGCAAGACGTAAACCTCCAGAACAGCTGTCGAAGTGCACAAGCCGTGGAAGTTCGAGCTTTCTTTACCTGATTACTGTCTAAGGCCACTTTATTAGATGTGGCTGCACATAAGGTCCAAAGAGCTGTTAAGTGACGCCGATGTTGTGGTGGTGGTGTTGCTCAGCTGAGGTGTTTTCAACTTTCTGCATCTCTCCTCCCCAGCAGCATGTGTGTACAGACCAGTCGGCCTGCTGTAATTAGAAACATATTCCAGTGCAAAGTAGCCCAGGACAATGCTAGACCCATAAGCCGCTTATGCCTTTGCAAAATGCCAAGTGCTCCTTTGCAGTGACCGTCTGAAGGAATGTCGCTAGTAGAGGAATGCATACAAAGTATATGAAAGGGACTATACCGGACAATACGACGTCTATCACTCGTGCAATCGGCTATAATTTATGCATTGTGTGCAACAACAACAGCGCAGTGGGGCATGATGGCGATGATGAGCAGAGAGGTGCCACAGCCAGGCCTCGTTCCCGCACTGGAGTCAAACACTAAGCAGCACAAGCGCCAGATAGTCGGAGCGAATGTAAACGTGTCAACATCTGCAACTCATCACTGTGACCCGCCGCTGGTCTTGAAAAGTCGCATCCGAGCGGCCGCGCCGCAGCGACACCCACGCGCCGCGTTCGAGTCATGAACAGAGGACGTGTGGAAAGACAGCGAGACGCCGAACCCACTTACTAACAGCTCGGCTACATGTCTGGGGCGACGTCGGGGAGGTGAGGTGGGAAGGAGGGCGGGGGAGGAAAGGGAGACGGACTCAGCCCTGCGCGCATCTGGACCGGGCGTTCGTTCCTCCCCATCCAGATGCGCAGAGGCGCTGGAGGCTATTTTGGGCATTCTCCCAAATAAAGGGCAAAAAAAAAGCAGCGCATCTCACCCATTTATGTCTCCCGGTGTGCTGGTGGTGCTCCTACAGGCTGGTTGGCAACGGGGAAGGTGGTTGCTTCAAGTACAGAGAGGGGGTTTGAGCCGGACCGAGCCCCAGCCTCTCGCTCGTAGTACAGATCCGCTACAGCAGCGCTGGAACGGGAGGAGCGTCAGATGAAACCATATTCCTTCCTCTTTTTTCTCGACAGAGGAGGCAGAGCGAGCGGACAGCAAACGGGGAAGCTGACGAACAAGCCTCTCTCTCTCTCTCGCTCTCTCTTTGGTGCCTTCAGGTGCACTGCGTAAATGCCGGAATTTCAATTCGCACAGTTTTTATACGTGACGCAATTTGCTGTACACTCAGAGCAGATGGCTGTGGTGTTATGGGACCACAGACCTCAATAGGCTACTAAAAATAAACTGGAGAACTTTTTCCTGGTAAACACGCTCCAGTTAATCACGATCACTGCATTAAAATTTAATTAAAAAGTTTATTTCTGTTGTGTAAACTTAAATAAAAAAGCCGATGGCATTTGCACGTTCAGTTCAATTTGTTGATTGTAGTTCTGACTCACTCCAGAGGATCACAGGAATCAATAGACACATCTAATAACAGTTATATGCAGTCATTTAGAAGTATATGATGGGTAAAGCATAAAGGAAGAACATTTAAAAGTCAGAAAGTGAAAAAATATTGTAAGAGTTGACACTATGGCCATGTAACATGAGCCATCTTTGCCCTACACGATTTCGAGCCTGGTTGAATAAATATCTTGTTCAAAGTGTCCTTTTGTAATTTCTTTCTTATAAATAAAACAAGTATAAAATAAGAAAGTAAATTCGTACTTTCTTGTAACCTTGTTTTTGCTCTCCCTAAGCTCAAATCAGTATTACGCACTTATATCCCTGTTTCCAGGAAAGTTCAGTTTTTGTTTATTAAGAATGGCATATTTCCAACATTCTTTGAATGTAGCATATGTTTGAACCCTGTACCCACAACCTCGCGATAATTACAGCACATATAAATAAACGTCATTAATGTGAGTTTGTGTTGACGTGATGTCAACCCAGATGACTGACATATTTTATGAGTGATGCAATAGTTTTAGACACATTTTAGAAATACTGCAGCTGCGAGTAACCCAGTAACACACACTCACATGCTGAGCCCTGCAGTGTTGTTGTCCCCTAGATCAGACCTCATCCCGGGGAGAATGTGCTGGCGGCAGCGGAAAGAGGCCGATGAAACGATGGGGCATAGAAAGAGATGAGGAATCAGCTGCCACTTATCTGGAGCGCTGTGACAGAACAAGCTGCTTCATAGAAAGCACCAGTGACCTGACACAATAAACACAACATATTTCACAAGTGACATTGGAAAATACAAGCGTTTGTATCAGTAAATGAATCTCAAGGAATCTGTGATGCAAGAAATTATTCTTACCTGACCTTGACTTGAATGTGGAAATTAATTTGTATGTTACAGTAGTGCTGCAAGTCAGTGTGTATACATAGTGTAGAATTATTCATCCTGAGGAGCAGGAAAAATAGACATATAATATTGTACATAAATGTAAAAATACACACTAAAGTTCAGTCCCACCCAACAGACCTGAACATTGACGATTTCCTTCTTTTCAGCGACACCGAAACGTAATAACTCACAGCAACTGAAAAAGTGAACAGAAGGAACCAAACGTGGCTCCAACATGACAACACAAACAACACAACAGCCTTCTTCCAGTGGGGTCCACTGACTGTACCCATAACTGTATATCATAATCCACCCCTGCTCTGGTGGCCACTGTTTGACCAGAAGAAAAACTAATCAGCTTAACATGCAACACTGTTTGGGGCGTTTAGCTGTTTAGCATAGCGCCCCTGGCGTTTTGACAGAGCATAAATCCACTACAAGTACAGTGATAGTTTAAAATTCTTACCAAACAAGGAGAAACCACCAAAGTACAGTTACTTATGTACATTATTCCATCTGCTTTAAAAAGATGTTTTTATACTAAACTTTAAACGGCGTCATAAAGTAAATGCGTTTATGATTCATTTGAATGAATCCACCGCCTGCTGTTACTTTGATTAAAGAGAGACGAACTGTTTTGGTCCAGAGATGGAGGGTACGTCTCCGGAGAATAGACATTTTAACACAAAGCACTAAGGTGACACCATCTGGGTCAGTGTTGCTATTACATGATGTGATTGCTCTCTGTTGTATCACTGACGTCACTGAATCAGCACAACAGACTTTTCTTACGGCCCATGTTTCTGACACATTTCGTCCCTTAAGTTGTTAATGCGATCTTGCAAGTATAATTACCGGCTATGCCCATGAAGACGCCCAAACACTAAATCCAGATCGGCAGCACTCAGTGCCAACAGATGACTGGCAACCAAACCATCTGTGGTTCCAATGCCGAGGGAGATCACATAACAAATATCCTCCCTCGCAGGATGTGGTCGTTGAAGACCAGCCATTTCCCGTCTAAGGATAATGTTGGTAAACACCAGCAGTGGTTGTATTTACTTGAGTTTCTTTTCCTTCTTGAAGCTTCTCACACCCGAAAGCACAAAACGAAAAAAGAGGCACAGTCAGGTAAACGGATGAAACAACTTGTACCATTGCACCATGAAGGATTAATGACAGAAGAGGAATGGAGAAGTGAGCAGCGTGATTACCCCACCTACTGAACAAACTGCACTTATTACCTTAGCAATGTCAACGTGAAGCAGTTTGTACTTTGTGAAACTGGATTCTCGTGTATACAACGGACATTTGGACATTTTTCTCTAGTATCAAAGTAATCAAGAAAAGAATAAGAGAGCAGTTCACAAGTCTATGCATGAGTGCAATACCAGTACAAATATTAAACACAGTACAATATAATCTGAGTTTCTCATAATTCAAAACAGAAACTGTTAAAACGAGCGGTGGCGTCTCGGTCCTTTCATGAGCTTCAGCTGAAGCTGATTCCGTTCCACGTTAGCCCCGGATGTGACGTAACCGGAAGTTTCGAGCGCGCCGGGACACAGTGAGCGAACAGCAGAGCGTTACGCCGCGTCCTACCTGCAGCGAGGTGAGAGTTAACCCATTTCTTATTAATCATGGTAGTTTGTGCTTTGATTTGACTTGACTTTCTCCACGTCAGCCGGGATGACACGACCGACACATGTTCGTTATCGGCAAAGAAAATCGAACGAGCAAACAGGTTACACTAGTCATGATATGATGCAACTTCCCAACGGCTGCTCTGTTTATTCATTCATTCATTCATTCATTATTTATGATGAATTCAAATCAGTGACTTGGTTTTACACTACATACAAATATTATGAGCTGGAGGACTCAACGTAAACGTGAAATGTCGAGGTCAACAAAGAAAAATCTGCATATTCCTGGTTGTTATTAGTGATAATTCATTGGATAGTCTGTATTTATATTGATGTCTAAGGAACAATATTTGTCTGTTCATCTCAGTCATGACAGTGTTAAACTGGCTAACTGCATCATTTCTCGTCTCTACAAGGAAGCGGACACTGATTATCAGAAAGCTGTGTTATGAGGAAATAATCTGAAGGTCACGTCTTCCAAGATCTGTTCTTATTGTGTTTGGTGTCAAACCAGTTTTTAGATGACACTGAACACAACCGTCCTCTCTGATTGAATGTCTGCAATGTTTTTCATCAGAGTGTTGCTTCTAAAATGTCTCCTGAAATCTGCAGCAACACACAGATTTAGTCTGATTATAACACAAACACAGTTTAGCAATAGATGGTGTATGTTACAGCTGCTTTTTAGATTATACTGGAAAATGTTAAAATGACTCAAGCTTCTCTGTAGCATCAGTTTGATCATTTCTACATGCAGCTTTGCTCACATCAGACTTATCCTGGTTCCATATTTACTAAAACAATGAATGATATTACAGCATCTAATAAATTAAATAACTCATTATAATCTGAACAGTGTCAGTTTGTATGCAAAGTTGTACAATATGCTTTTTAAGTCGGATTTAATAAAGTTATGATACCAGAACACGCTACCATACACATCTCCTGCCACATAGGAAACTAGCCTGTGCTGCGTCCTGTGTATAAAGTAAACGCTGCTAAATGTGCTGTGACTCTGTCTCATGTAATAACAGACAGCTTGTATACAGAGAAAACAGTCTCTCCACACAGTTTCGTGTAATGGCCGTCTGAATAGCAGCTCTGTTACAAACCTGACTCACCACATGTCCTCTCTCCTCCTCCCTCTTTTATTTCCTCCCTCCCTCTCTCCCCACCTGCATGACTACAGACTAAATTTGCTGCTCCCAACCTTGTGTTTTTCTGTTTTAGAGTAACTGCAGCCATGGATAGAGTGAGGTCAGCGTTCAACAGCCTGGTGAGTGTTTTACTCCGTTGCCATGCCTGGATCTTTGTCCGTTAGTGGTGACCCGTTGCTGTTGTAGCAGGAGCACACTCGTAGTCTTCGCTCCTCTCTTGACTTTCCTTTGCTGCTGTCTTTCTCCAGATTAAAAGTGAGCAGTACAGCAGGTTCACTTTGCAGCGAGCTGAGGACGGAGATAGACACGTTGAGGTCCAACTGTCGGATGATGCCACGGATGAGAGCAGAGAGGTCGAGGGCCAAGCAGAAGGCTCCCCGACGTTCAGGCCTGTGCCACGGCAACACAGCCGCCGTAAAATGTGTTATCTGGCTCTAGGATTCCTGCTGATATTTATCACTGGTAGGTTATTGAATTTTACACTGACCTGTGGCCAGTTGACTGGTTTGCAGCTGTAGTTGTAGAAGCAAAGGAGAATATTTTCTACTCTATTATCAAAACTTATCCTCACCTTCCTAACCTTTCCTTTCTAATCCTGCTGTACTGTTTATGCTCCAGGCTACCTGGTTGGTTACATAAGCCATCGTAAACCTCGTGTGGAGCCTGGGAGCTGTGACAAACAATCGGAGACGGGAGAAAAAGAGGTGGAGAAGACGCCAGATGTTGTCGAACCGGCTCCAGAACTTCAGCTGGACTGGAAGAGCATCACCCAACTCCTGACACAGAAGCTCACCAGCGAGAACTTTGAGAAGGCCTTAAGGTTCATGCAGACATTTTATCCAGTCATCCTTAATGCCAATGACCATGAGAAAACCTTACATTTGCTCATTGTGTGTCTTTGGGATTGTTTTCACGGCACCTTTATCCTCCTGGGTAAAATGTCGACCCTTTTGTCTCTCGTTGCAGGGACTTTGATTCTCCCAGGCGTTCAGCAGGAAGTGTAGAAGACACAGCTATGGCTAATCGCATCTTTAAGAGCTTTCAGAAGCTGGACATGGATCCCTGGACTGACCGCCACTATGTCCAACTGCAGACCCCAGACAGGTTGATCCAGTGTATTCGTTATTGTACTTGATACACTTCAATGGTCTATACATGTATTAGTATAGCGCTGTTTCACTGTATCACTTTTCATCCGCATCATGTTGCATTACTCTTCCAGTTTCCCAGGAATATTAGTCATAGTGTTCATGGTCATTGGTCGTTAATTGTTTCCTCAGTAAATTCCTTTGTGTCACTTCCCGTGTGTCAACTTCCCAGAAAACGAATCAAGTCTTAACATGAAAACAAAATGATACTGAAAAGATTTCTTTTCAATTGCAGTAAGCGTCCAAACCGCATCACTTTTGGCACAGATGTCTTCGAGCCTGCAGGGTATCTGGCCTACAGTGCTGCTGGGAACGTTCAGGTCAGTCGACTTTAGTTTGTATCGGTAGAACTGAACCTAAAATACTAATAATATCATCATTTCTTTTTAGTTCTTTTTTATTAGTATTTCCCTCCTGTTCATTGTTGTGGCCTGTTTGCTCTTCGTGCACACAGGGCAAGTTGGTGTACGGAAACTACGGCCGTCTGGAAGATCTGGATGTTCTGCAGCACGAGAACGTTGAGCTGAATGGTTCTGTGCTGCTGCTCCGAAGCGGAAAAATCAGTTTCGCTGAGCAGGTATCTTCTAATTTGAGGTGTCCTCATGCTGAGTTGCACCAGTTTCTACTTTGTGTTGAGTCTCACATCTTTTTTTTTTTTTTTAATCTCTATTGTTTCTTTTGTCATTATGTTAATTTAGGTGTATAACGCTGAAACAAAGGGAACATCTGCTGTTCTAATCTACCCCGATATTGCGGATTACAAGTATCAAGAAAACACAGCACTTTACGGACATGTACGCATCAACACTAAGTGATAAACAACATAGACTTACTGGGCACAGAAGATTTGTCTTTTTAGTTTTAAAATGTTTTACCTTTTTAGGTCCATATGGGATCAGGTGACCCTTACACACCTGGATTTCCTTCCTTCAACCATACTCAGTTTCCCCCAACTCAGTCCTCTGGTCTTCCCAAAATCCTGGCCCAGACCATTACAGCCAAAATGGCTTCGAGTCTGCTACAGTAAGACCACCTTCACACACACACACCTAAATCATAATTTTCTCTTGGATTCTTGAATAATCTATTTTAATTATTTTGACAAAGTTAATGGTGGAAACTCTCACCACTTCCTCACGTGCCTCGCCTTGTCCTTCGTAGGAATATCGGTGGCCCTGAACCAGATGCAAGTAGTGGCTTTAAGGGTGACTTCCCATCAACCTCTTACAGGCTGGGTGGCACCAAGAATATCACTGTGGAGGTGAACAACGTGCTGGAGAACAGGGAGCTCCACAATGTGTTTGGAGTCATCAAAGGATTTGCAGATCCTGGTACGATGAACATGTCCATGTGTAAACTCTGCCAGTCAAGCTGCATGTCTTCTCTTTATTGTGCGTTTCAGTCATGTGGAGGTTTTGTATCTCGCTTTTGTGACTCTGCAGATCGCTACGTTGTCCTGGGAGCTCAGAGAGACGCCTGGGCTAGTGGTTTTGCCAGAGCTGCTGTTGGCACCTCTGTGCTGATGGAGCTGGCCAAAGCTGTTCACGAGATGGTGGAGAAAGGTATCGAATGCAGTACTAGATGTGTTTACTAGTAGAGGGTTCAAGTATTATCGACTCGATGTGTCCCCCTGCCACAGCCATCAGACTGTATGAGGCACAGAGGAAGATCTGTCATCTGTGACTGTAGACACAGTAAACACTAGAATGAGATTTTCACAATCACAGCTGTGGCTTAAGGAATAGAATTAGCAGTGATGCCATGTTGGAATGTGTCAACTCAGTTTGAGGGAACGGTTTATCCATTGTTATCCGATATTATGATGGCTTTATTTCGTTTATCTTTGATGGAAAAAAAAGTTGTTTAATAGATTGAACCTTGTTTTGTTTAGTTTATTTTTCACGTGTGTTTTTCAGATGGATTCAGGCCGAGGAGAAGCCTGGTGTTTGCCAGCTGGAGCGCTGGAGAGTTTGGAAATGTTGGCGCCACCGAGTGGCTGGAGGTGAGAACCATATGGCCAAACACGTTAAAGGAAAAAAGTTTCTGCATTTTCTTAATGTTTTTGTTTTCTAGGCGTATATGTCATCTCTTGACAAACGTGTTTTCACCTACATAAGCCTGGATGGCGTCGTCATGGGTATGTACTGCACACACTGGAACTGTTCTAACTGAATGATTATCACTTGACTGGGTGCGTTTCCTCACAAGGTCGTGGCAGCTTCATGGCCTCAGCGAGTCCGATGCTCTACAGTCTCATTGAGAGCACAATGAAAGAGGTAGGCAGCTACACATGCCACACACTGCTTTAGTGCCGGCAGGGTGACGTTTACCGTCTCATCCATACAGGTGAGCAGTCCCTTCAATTCTGGCTCTTTGTACGATGTGATGGGGAAAACAAACTGGGAAGCAAACGTGTAAGTGAAAACCCATCGTGTTAATCCATGCTTCTAAATAAAATCAACCGACTTGATTTACTAGACACGACTTCTTGCTAATAGCTGCTCAAAATGATCCTTGCAGAACGAGGCCGATGACAGTGGATGATCCAGCCTATCCCTTCCTGGCCTTCTCTGGGATTCCCTCCGTCTCTTTTCACTTCATCTCTCCTAATGTGAGTGTTTCTACTAGTTGGGCAATAACGATTTGTCATTACAAAGACAATGAAAAGTCTATTTTAATAATGGATAGACCTCCATCTGTGTGTGTGTGTCGTAACAGACTGAGTATTACCCGTACTACGGTACCATACTAGACAACATGGACCACCTCAGTTACCAAACCAACCATCGCACCAGCGAAATGACGGCGGCGGCAGCGCAGTTTGCAGGACAGATGGCACTGAGACTGGTCCACGACCACCTGCTCAGGCTGGATGTGAGCCGGTACAGTGGAATTATCAACAAGGCTTTGTCCAAAGTCTACAAGCGCATCAACCAGCTCGTGCAGGTCTGTCTCCTCCTCCCGTTTCTTATCTCTGTGAGCCTTGACTGTACAAGTTTTGTTTAATTTAATAGGTTTGTGTTTCTTGTTCTTCTGTAGTCCGGTCAGCTAAAGAACGTGAGTCCTATCTGGCTGGGCCGAGCACGGGGCTCCTTCCAACGAGCTGCAGCCGGCATCAACACAGCCATCATCAACACTGACCTAAGTGACATGGAGGCCGCTCGCATCCTCAATGACAGGATCATGAGAGTAAGATGCACAATGTGACAAGTTGCATGCGTATTTATTGATGGTGGTTGATTTGGGTTTTTTAAGCATCTTGCAGCTACTGGATTTGTTCAGCGCTTCAATGGTTTTCCTTCATTCTAGGTTGAGCACGCCCTCCTCTCTCCGTACGTGTCCCCTGTTGAGACTCCCTACCGTCACCTCTTGCTGGGCCGGGGCCCCCACACGCTGGCGTCCATCGCTGAGGCCACAGACATGGAGCAGCTCCGCGTCCAGCTGGCCCTGGCCACCTGGAACTTGCAGGGCTGTGCCAACAGCATGGTGGGAGACATCTGGGATATCGACAATGAAATCTAGGAGCGGTGGGTGTTGTGTGTCTGTGTTTGTGTTTGGAATTCGTGTTTCTTTTGTGTCAAAGCTCCAGTATCGGCACCTAAGCACAAGCTGTCAGTCAGAGGTCCCGCCTTTGTTTAGTTGCTTTGAGGATCACTCTGACACATGAAACCAGTCCAAGCCTTCATAGTGACCTCTTACACTGAAAAAAAACTTATTTATACTGAGTTTTCTTTTTATTTATCAGTGGCAGTGTCCACTATAAAGTTGTCTTTATATACGACGTTATCGGAAGCAGTGCCTTCCATAATTATGACGGTTATACTGTCTGACTCAACAGCAGCATCTGCTACAGTAATGACTCCTGAACTGTTGCTCACCCATGATGAATTTAGATTTGGCTCCATGCATTTACTTCTTCCCTATCCGTGGCGATTGACATGATTGGGAGAGTATGCGCCGCTATAATAATAATTTTAAGTCATGCTATTCGTTTTATACAATAGTATCTGGCACTAAAACTAAACATTTTGTTGTGTGTTAAAGGCCAGACATAAATTGTGTTTAATCTGATTTTATTCTGCATTTTATGGCAGGGTTCATACGAAATTACCCCCCACCCTTATCAAAATTTGACTGATTACGTAATTTGCAAAAGGCCATTTATGTTGCACAGTTTACTTTGGAGCAGGGTAAAGTTATCGGGAGCAGAGCCTTCCATAAGTAAAACCCATTATCGGGAGCAGTGCCTCCCATAATGCCAAGCAGTGACGGTAGTTTTTTTCTACCAGTGTGTGTGATAGTGTGTTTTACGGTGCACGTGTATTTATCGAGAGCAGTGTCTCTCATACTTCACTTCAAGAGTGGAACAACTTATCGGGGACAGTGTTTCCCAGAGTTTATACTTGAATTATTTGTTTGTTTTTTTGAATAATTTGTGTTTGTAAACAGTTTTTCTGACTCCAACATGTGTGTATGTGCGCCTCCAGTTTCTTCAGTTTTTTGTTTGCGCTTGCTTGCGTCGTCACAGCCCCATTTTAGCAGGACGTACAGGGGGAGGTGGGCCATGACACCTTTGCTGGGTGATTTAGGTCTTTGTTCTTAAGTAAGGAAGTTATGTTATAATAAATAATCAGTCCTGAGCCATAAGAGCACAACAACCAAAAACATGTTTTTATCACTGTTCATTCTAATCTTAACGTGCACATGAAAATAACATTTAACACAGATTAAGTCAGTTGAATCTTCCTGAACTTGCCTGACGGTCATCAGGTTTTTAAGTTTTCTTTTGCGTCTCACATACTCTAGTTAAATCCATCATTTTTATCTTTGAATTTACTGTGTGCAGAGATACAGTTGGTTTAAAAGCAGCTGTCATGTGCAACTATAATAAATCCTGTAGTAGTATGATGACACACGCATGCACTCCAGACCTCCCCTAGTGAAATCCATTCAGTTCAATGGAGCTTTTTTGTTTTTATTTGTTTTACATCTTTAAATGCACTGTATATGTTGTGGTTAAACCATTGTCTCCAGACATTGTCTTTGTAGTAGTGGCTTTAAGATAATGCAGATGCTAAACTACATACTGTATGAATTCACTCCTATGCCGCCCTGCATGTGTCTTAATCTCACATTTCCTTTCTACTGCATGTTGCCTCAGCAGACTCAGAGCACATTATTAATTATTCAGTTCTTCTAATTGGGGTTCAACCAGTTTGTTACACAATGTCCTCCCCCTGCTGCTGATTCATTTAATCCATTGTCTTCTAGCTGTGCTTCTAAAACAGCATTAGTGGGAACATAATGGAATAAATAGAATTTTAACATTAGAAAAGGTTAATGAAATCAAGGGTTTCATTTTTTTCAAAGTAAAACCTGCTGAAGTTAACCTCAACGTAAGTCTTGAAGCAGCCTGGATCCGTCAATGTTCTGAAACGCAAAAGCGCAGAACAATCGGCTTGATTTCATTTGAAGGTAAACTCAAGTACTTACAAACTGTCCTGATTTTGGATCATTGGAATATATTCTGATAATTACTGGACTGTTTTATTTGTTACAAGAATGAAAAAGAAAACATCAGATTGATGGAATAGCATGACGTGTCCAGTCACTGTGCTGCTCAAATTACCCCATGAGTCATGTTTTCTGTTGTGATTGCCTGTTTTAATATACAAGTGTAATAAATCCTTTAGAATCCTCTTTGTCTCACTTGTTAGTTTTCTTTACCAACCAGGTGAAGCAGGTAAATATGCTTTGAGGTTTTAATGAATATAGTCTTTAACTAATTCTACAAACCTTCCTCTGATGCTACCTCTGTAAATAATGTCACCAACTTTCAACTGACCTGTTCGTTAAACAAAACTAATCTCTTTATTTTGAAGTCTAAACTTTCAACCAGGAAGTGCTTTTATTTTGTCGGTTCCGGACCCCCGCCATCGTCACCACAGCGTTGATTGGAGCTTTGCGGTGTTTGCGTGCGCGTTGATGTTACGCACAGTGACGCTGATAAATCCCGGTACCCGGAATTAACGGAGGAGGGAGGGAGACGGAGGTAACGGATCCGGGCAATTCAGCCGATTCCCCGACAAACTGCGCGGCTCCCGCCGGGCTGCGGCGGACGGAGCGAGGACCCAACGGAGGAACGGGCCGTTTTCCCCGCAGAGCTCGTCTTCATAGGTCGGTATGCAGGGTTATTTTTCCTGGAGCCGCTGTATCTGCAAGATACGACGTGTTGCACCAAAACAAAAACACGAATAAATAAATATAAAGAATGAGTTTTTTTTTAAATGAAGTTTTACCTGATGCTTTGATGTGGCGGAATTAAATTGTAATGTTTTCCATTGTGACAGACCGACAGGTGTCCGCCTGCTGTAAAGGCTAATCAGCTTCTGAGTGGCCGCGTGTGAAGCAGCAGCTTAATCAGTTGTAATGCATCCGGGTCTATTTATGAGATAAATGTCATCCTTTGTCTCTGTTTTATAGGTTTTACAGTATTACGTCATCTTGGATACATGCAGTGTGTGCGTTCAGATTCTTACGCACGTGGGATGCGTAAAATACTTCCGTGTATTAACATAGAAGCACAAATAAAAACAAACTCAATCCTGAACTCTGTGTGTTTATATTTACATCTTAGCTCAACTGATGTGTTTACTGTACAAATAAGCAGATTTGTGTCACTGATGAAGGCACAGCGGCCTTTAAAGGTTACGGAAACTTAAGGAATATATATCCTGGACGCTTGTTTCTGCTGCTTTATTTTTTATTTTGGCTTTAACTGTAATTACATCCTGATGTTTTCTTTCTCTCAATTTGTGGATGTGGAGTTGCTGGATCCATGGGCTTGTCCAGGTGACCTGCACTGACCCCAGTCACTACTGACTGCATCTTCAATCTGGGATCAGATCACCTCTGCAGGGTGAGACCAGTCAAGCGGATGTTGTGCACCGTGTCAGACTATTGCAGGGAAAATGCACAAATACTGAGTTTATTAAAGTCTGAGATTAATCTTTAGCTTGGTTGGGACCATAGCTCCTTTAGCTTCAGCTAAAAGCAGGTTGACCTTTATCAGCTCCTTTTCATTTCATAGTGTATTTGGATAATTCAGGGTGTAACTGCAAAGTCAGTTCACAGTTGTACCTGCATCCTCGCTCTCTGTGCTAAGCTAATGTTTTGAAGATGAATGAACTGGAACAAGAACAGACATTGTCCGCTCCGACTCCTCATCCTGGCTGCACCGTGCACCAGATTAGAGCTGCTCCTAAATCGGCGGTTTCTCAGTGCCTATAATGATTCTGTGGACATAAACCACTATATGCAAATGAATTTACCAGTCAGTGGATTCATGTTGAGCCTCAGTGGATTCACGTTGAGATGAGAGCAGTAAAGCATCTTCATTCACACCACATCTCTTCTACTGCATGTGAGTGTAAGATAAACGTAGCTGCTCTATTTTTAGAGCATCACCCTCTTTTTTTTAAAGGTTTTATTTTTGTCTTTGGTTTCTTAGCAAACATCAGTCTCACATCCATCACATCTTTTAATGAAACTCACAGGCAGATTAGATCTCTGTGTTCACTTCATCTTTAACTGCAAGCAGCATGAAAAGCAAATTTGCTATTGCAAATCGACCTTCAAAACTGATTTTTACATTGTCCAAATAATGACGTGGTTGTTCCGTCCCTCATAAATGTTTCATCGTTTGGGTAAATGTGTATTAGTACGATGTGCACCTATCAGATGCATGCTGGGAACTGTCTCCCCGTCCTTTCCATCTGTCCGCCTGTTTGTATCTACATTTTCTCCCCTCCTCCCTGCAAGAGCTCTCTCTCGCTCCCTCCCTCTCATCCTCTTGTTAGAGCTTCTGAATTATTTAGCATCAGACAGTGCACTCTGCTGCTGAGCCAAAGGGAGACAGAGGAAGAGAGCTGTAGAGAGAGAGAGAGGGTGGGGAGGGAGGAAAAGATGGAGAGAAGAGGGGAAGTATGGAGGTGTCCGACGCTGCAGGAAGTTGTGAGTCAGCAAGGAGAGAAAAAAACAGTGGGAGGGAAGACAGAGAGGATTTATAGATAGCTTTAGGTGATACAACGGGAGAGCATGGCGTCAAACGCCTCCCTGTGTGCTCGCGTGTATGTGCATGCGCCTATCGATTGAGCGGAGAAGGTCATGGAGCTGAGAGCAGATTAGCAGCCTAGACTCAGAGGCAGGGGAGCAGGGCGTCACAGCTAACGCCTCCTCTGAATAGACACATACAACAGAGCCAAGAAAAAAAGGGAGAGAGACGCTTGAAGGACGCCAGGAGCTGCTAGAACATGGGGGAGAGCTATATGTACCAGCGACTCCCCTACGCCAGAGGAGAGGAGGAGGGGGAGGAGGAGGAGGAAGACGAGAGAGACAGCAGCGTCACAGAAAGTGTCGGGGGACGAATGGTAAAGTATGAATATGCGGATGGATACGCAGTCATGGCTCATTTCTGTATAACTGTGTTTGTGTCAGAGGTGTCTCCTGGTTCATTCGTGTAGGAGGCATGAACGTTTATTCAATGGGTGAGGAGGCAGGTGTGTTTGTGTTCATATCTGCACTGAGCTGCTTCACTGTACGACTGCAAATGTGCTTTCAAGCATAAATCAATAGCAACATTAAATCTACTGATATTAAATCAGTTCCTAAAGTAACAAAAATGGACAAGTGTGAGAATTGTAGTTCGTCTAATAAGGGACAAGTGGTGACTACAACAGATACTTTACTGCCCAGAGCAACTGGTTTAGACACGGTGGCACGATGCTGAACTATGATTTAGTCATGGCCTTGATAATCAGACAGAATCTGGTGACAGGTGTGGCTGGTGAACCGCTCCTGCTGCTAACACGGCTGATCTGTGTGTGTGCAGATGCAGTGTGAGGAGGGGAGCGAGTGGCTGCTGGAGCTGCTGACCGATGTTCAGCTGCAGCAGTACTTCCTGCGGATCCGCGATGAGCTCAACGTCACGCGACTCTCCCACTTCGACTACGTCAAAAATGAAGACCTGGAGAAGATCGGCATGGGTCGCCCAGGTACGTGACATAATTACCCAGAGCATGTGTCGCTCACACTGGGGTTTAAAGGAGACGTCCTGTGTTGTCATCTGTTATGTGTGAGCTGCTGTCAGTGTTGATTGATTTGGTTCAGGTCAAAGGAGGCTGTGGGAGGCAGTCAAGAGGAGAAGAGCCCTGTGTAAGCGCAAGTCCTGGATGAGCAAGGTGCAGTACCACAACATCCTGCAGTCATTAAACAGACAAAGAACGTCCAGTCACCTGCCATTCTACCTGTTGGGCTGCAGGTTTTTCCCGTCAAGCGACCCGAGTCCGACCCCCAGCAGCCTCTTCCCCAGGGGGCGTCGTCCAAACAGGCCCCGGCCAACAGCGAGGCAGGAGCGTCCCTCACCTGCCTGATCAGAGAGTCGGAGCTGCAGCTGTTTGAACGGCTGGGAGACGGCACGTTCGGAGTGGTTCGGAGGGGAGAGTGGACCGGACCCGGCAGAGTGGTGAGATGAAGGGAGACTGTAGAGTAATAACTACTAATAAGAGATGATGTCATCTCTCGCGCTCTGGTTGCAGTTGTCGGTAGCAGTTAAGTGTCTGAAGGCCGGCGTGTTGGACTCAGACGGTCTGGATGATTTCATCAGAGAGGTCAACGCCATGCATTCACTGAGCCACCAGAACCTCATTCGCCTCTATGGCATCGTTCTCACGCAGCCGATGAAGATGGTAAATCTCTCTCACACACAGATGTTTCATTGCAGCATCTCCTACTCAGGCATGTGCTTGCGTGCAGGTGACCGAACTTGCCCCCTTGGGCTCCCTGTTGGATCGGCTCCGAAAGCGCCAGGGTCACATCCTCATCTCTTCTCTGTGTAACTACACTGTTCAGGTCGGTCGACGCACAAAGTCAGAATCCACGAGCTCTGATTCTAGATTTAACGTTTTTGGCTCGTGGGTATTTAATTCAGGTGGCCTGTGGTATGGCCTACCTGGAGCAGAGGCGTTTCCTCCACAGAGACCTGGCTGCTCGTAACGTTTTACTGTCCACCAACGAAACGGTGAAGATCGGAGACTTTGGGCTGATGAGGGCGCTGCCAACACACACCGATCAATACATCATGGAGGAAGGTCACAAAATTCCTTTCCCCTGGTGAGGAGCGGGCGTCCTGGTCACAGGAATGTTGTGTAGTGGTTGTGGTTCTGTCTCACTGGCCGTTCTGCATGTGTGTCTTCGTCCTGACTCCTCTGCAGGTGCGCTCCAGAGTCGCTGAAGTCTCGCACTTTCTCCCATGCATCTGACACCTGGATGTTTGGAGTCACACTGTGGGAGATGTTCACCCACGGACAGGAGCCGTGGCTGGGCCTTAATGGGAGTCAGGTGAGTGCACCCCCCCACCACGTCTCCAGGTTTCAAAATATGCTCCAGTTATACATATTGGTTATTCATCTACTTCTTTGCAGATCCTCCACAAGGTGGAGGTGGAGGCAGAGAGGCTGTGCAAACCCGACGACTGCCCTCAGGACATCTACAACGTCATGCTGCAGTGCTGGAGCCCCAAACCAGAGGACAGGCCCACCTTCATCGCCCTCAGAGATTTCCTGCTCGAGGTAGCAGCTTGTGCATCTTAAGTCTCTCAGCAAATATGTGCATGAGAAAGGACTTAGTGTGTAGTAACACGCAATGTTAGAAAGAGAACGCGAGAGAAAGCAGTAAATCTTAATTGCTGTCCTCATTAGTGTGCACGTGTGTTGCTCTGTAGACGATGCCCACAGATATGAGGGCCCTGCAGGACTTCGAGGAGGAAGACAAGCTCCAGATTAAAATGAATGATGTCATCACCATCATAGAGGGAAGGTCAGTGTGTTAATGTGTGTAACCTGGAAGTTAGAGGAGTCTGAAAATCCTTTACCGACTTTCAGCTTTGCAGAACACTCCTACACGAGATTTAAGCTCATCTCCCTGACATTAGATTCTTTGCATTGACTGTAATTGCGGTTTCATTCCTGGGTCATTCTAGAAATGTTGTGTCCTCGCCTGTTCCACACGTTGCCCATGTGTTCATGTGCGCCTGCGTGTGTGCTTGCAGGGCAGAGCATTACTGGTGGCGAGGTCAGAACAGGAGAACGCTGCATGTCGGGCAGTTCCCCCGTCACGTGGTCACCTCGGTCGCCGGCCTGTCTGCCCACGACATCAGCCGACCACTTAAGCACTCGTTCATCCACACTGGGCACGGAGACACGGACCCTCACAGGAGCTGGGGATATGCAGACCGCATCGACAGGTTCATGACACTCACTCGTTAAGGATGTATGCATCCTGCTCAGGACCAAAGCAGCATTAACAATTAACATTAACCAGTGCTTGTACTGGACGTGTCCACTGGGGTGCAGCACAGCACCACCTGAGCTGTTTGATTGTGGTCTTGTAAGCTGCACCGACTGAATCTGCTTGTCCTCTCTTCTCCAGTTTGTATTTGGGGAACCCCATGGACCCACCTGATGTCCTTGGAATGGACTCGGGCATAGCCAGGCCAACCAAACTCCCCAACCGTGCTAAGAGTAAATTTTTTATCACTAACGTCCATTATTAATAAAGTTTGAACAATGTTTACATTGCTTGCAGTGGAGAAAACTCATGCTCAACTGTGTTCCTCAGAGCAACCCCCCCCTCGTCCACCTCAGCCAGCTGTTCTGCTGAAAAGTAAGTTTCCTTATCTCACTGTCCGCACTTTTAAATTCCTCAGCTACCGTCTCCTCACTCGGGTTTGTGCATATGTGCCCAGAGCCGTTCTACGACTCTGTAATGGACGATTACGACGACGACGATGACACCAGTGCCTCGTCGGGGCTGAAGAGGCTGGGGGTGTCCCTCGGTCTGAAGCTCCGGCCGTGGGAGGGCGTGCGCTCGGCCAAAAGCGAGGTGTCGCTCATCGATTTCACTGATGACAGCTTCAGCTCGACAACACCCTCTCCGCTCACTGAGACACAGCAGCCAGATGAAGACACGCTGAAGGTACAGGTGGAGAGATGAAGCAGGCTTTTCTTTCCCTTTGAATGCTCTCAAGTACAGCAAACAGCCTACGCGACCTTCGACACATCTAATAAAAACATCCACATCTTTTCCAAATCTGGTTCTGGCTAATCCTACACCTTGAGCTAACTGATAATGAATGGCTTTCCTTAAATTGGTTTCTTAGGACACTCCATCCATCCTGGACTGGCCTCTGCCTCAGCCATCTTACGATGAGGTTACCTCGGAGCTCGAGGACCAGTCGGAGGACCAGGAGGTGCGCTCCATCAATAGGGGATTTGTCGAAGAGACTGTGGCCACATCTGGGTCCGGCATGACGAGCAGGAGCGAGTCACAGTCAGCGGACCTCTTTCAAGAACTACAGAGAGAGGTAGAACACTAACAGATGGGTGAACAAGATAATTTGCAGTTTATCTGAGATTACATCTTCGTCTTTTCCCTCCTGTGAATGCAGGTGATGGTGAAGCTGCAGGTACCCATGGCAACCGGGCGTTCCCTCCCCTCCTCCCCCCTCCCTATGCCTCTGGCTCCTCTGGGCCCCCATCGACAGATTTGCCTGCCTCCTCCCTCTCCTACCTCCACCTCCTCCTTCGCCCCCTGCTTCGAGGACCGGCCTGTGCTGCCTCCTCGCAGCCCCGTTCCCCCGCTGCGACCCTCCAAACACAACCTCTCCGCCCGCACCGGCCACCCGCAGTCTCGCTCCAGCTCCGTCTCTCTGGGCAACGAGGAGGACACGCCTCCTCAGATCCCGCCAAGAGACCATGCCTTTTCACAGCCGGGGTCCCGTTCTTCCTCTCCCCTCCCGCTGGTGCCGCCGCTGTCTTCCTCACCTGTGGCTCTTCCTCCTCCACCACTTTCTGTCTCCCCACGCAGGGCATCTGGCCTCCTGGGTCCCCTCCTGTCTTCCAACTCCCCTTCCTCCTCCTCCTCCTCAGCTCAAGCTACATCCCAACCCTCACGTCTCTCAGCTCCCGGGGCCTCCTACTTATCCACCTCCTTACTGGATCCTTTCACCTTTCGTGAGGGACGTGGCTTCTCCTCATTGACGGACAGCTCTCAGAGCTCTGCTCCCACTCCGCTCCCGGAGAGACCAGCTTTTCTGGAAAGGTGTGTTACTGATAAAACATTATTATTATTTCACCTTGCCAGTCAGCAAAGAGAGAAGAGAGAGTTCCGTCCAACCTACCAGAATCATAATAAAGTGCGCTTGCTAATCTTCATATTCTTTACAAACGTAAAAATCAGTATGTAAAATATTTTCTCCATCCAGCGGCTCCACGTTTTTCTTAGCTCAAACCAGCTGTTCATGACTAGAAACACAAAGTTGTCACTTATTTCCATCATGTCAAAACACAACAAAAGATGCCTGGAGAGAAAGCATCACTCAGCACAAAGTAAGAAGCTGTTTGACTGCTTGTCAAGCGTTTTTCCTTCAGGCAGCAAAAGGTGTTTTGTTAATGCATATTTAATCCACTTCCAATAATTGTCTTGTTTTGTCACAGTCTGCCTGTGACATTACTTACGTTTATCATCTTCTCTCTTCTGTCTGTGGCAGAAATAATTAGCAAGTCTTTATTATTTGCAGTAGTTTTCTGTGTGTTTCTTTTGAGCCACAGTACATGATTCAATTAACCTCATCTTATCACAAACACAAATTAACAGAATTCGAAATAATTGGGAACAGTTATTATTTTTGATGCCACTAAACCGAGACCAAAATTTAGTTGAATACAAGTCTTAACTTTTACTTTGAGCTTCAGAGCAACGTGGTAATCGATGTCTTGTATATGACAGTTAACTCTCTCAGCTTCTACTTCTGTCTGTCAATCCTAAATGGGACCTGCTTGAGTAAAAACTATACTTTTGTGTTTAATTCTGAATCATTTAAAAGCCACTATCTTGAACATTTTTAAAAATTGCTATTTTATTTACCCCGTCCATCATTTTAAAATTGCATTTCAAAGTTTGTTCTCGACCTTCCAACCAGCATTTAAATAAGCAGTGAACTTACAGTAACTCTGGCAGTAGATAAGTACATACAGAACATTATCCTCCTGAGTGATTCATTCCTGTCCTCTGTGGAGGACGTGTCTCGCTTGTGTGCAGAGGTGAAAGCCGACTACTGTGAAGCGCTTTATCCTGTTCTTATTTAAAAGTGTGATGTGCCGGTTTTACTGGGTTATTGGTGCTGATGGACACTGGCCAAAAGTGTCTGAAGAGTCAAATTACTAACGTCCACTAAGGGCATAAAACATTATGTAAGAAAGTATTATTTTTATCCAATAAATTAAGAAATGCGATGCAGGATTAAATCAATATATGTTTCATGGTATTAAACTGTACAAACCAAATCTAATTTGTCATCATATTCTATGTCTGTGTTTGCTCAGATACGGAGCAGCCAACATGGCTGCAGTCAAACCCATGATGCAGCAGCAGCAGCAGCCAGGTGAAGCTAAACCAAACTCCTCCTACAACAACAACAATGGGCGGTCTGCCGCTCCCAGCATGCAACAGGATCACAGCATCACGCAGGTGAGTACATTTACTAGGATTTTCAAATTAAGAAATACATACAGTTAAGTCAAGTTCGGTATGTGGTATGACTGACAGGTCCAAGGGGCAGTGCATGGTGTCACCCTGGAGGAGTGCCGTGCTGCTCTGGAGACCCACAGCTGGAGCATCCCTCAGACCATAAAACACTTAAAGGTACGCACCTGTCCACATACTTTGCTATTTGTGTTCCTTTATTTGTTTCAGAGGCCATTAATTCAGAATCAACTGATCTACTGTTTGCCTGCACTCCGCTCTAAACCACAGCTCGTCTGTCTTGCAGGTGGAGCAGTTGTTTCGTTTGGGGCTGCGGCCTAGAGCCGAGTGCGAGGAGCTTCTGCAGAGCTGCCAGTGGAACCTTGAGCGGGCCAGCACAGTGATCCTAGACACGTACGGACCACAGCGACACAGGTGAATACAGAGCATCAGGCCTTACAGTCAAACGTGGTGCTGGGGCCTTTTCACTTTCCGTCTTTCTTTCCACTGTCTTTCAGAAAGTGACGTAAGGAGGAAACATTGGGCGGCAGGAACTACTGCACTGATGAGCTCTGTGTCCTTGCCAGTAGACGACCACTTCAATGACTCAACACTGAGGGACCCAATGAGCAGCGCTGCGTTTAGTGAATGGAGAAGCTCTAAGGCAGTGCCTCACTTTGTACTGTGAACACACACATGCATGCTCACCATTAGTTAACAGAGCAGCCTGGTGAATGAGTCACATACTTGAACTGTTGCTATTTATGGCTTTGGAGCATTATGTGTAATAATGTTTAAGCTGAGAACTGCATGTGTTAACCATGGTTTAGTTGTTAATCGGCGATATTAAATCAGGGACGTGTCATCTAACGCCTCAGCTCGTGTAAATGTCCAGATAAGACGCTGTATTGTATGTAGCACTTTACTGATTGTGTCGACAAACATTTGAACTGCTGGTCAGAAGTGGGTAAACATATCTTGCATCTTATTGCTTTCTAGGCTTTGTACACTATAGGTTGCGAAAAATCCAATTGGAGGTGTGAAGATGCCAAACCAGACACGTGACATCGTCTGTCTCCTCATAAACACAGGGTATTAGTTCAATCTCTGCAGATTAGACCTTTAGTTTATGCTAAGTGTTACTCCTTCCTACGAAAATCACTGCTGTATGATAATCACAAACGCGCTGAAGAGCTTAATTGTTCACCTGCATAAATTGGCTTCTGCTTAGCTTGAGTGTGTGCATGTGGGCTTAGTGCTGCAGGTGCTGAGGGTTGTAGCCAGTGAACTTGATAGTTAACAGATTTTGATAACGAGTGCGATGATTTGTGGAAATTTATAAGACGCTCATCGTTTGGCGTGTATGAGCGAGAGCTCGCTTGTGTTTACGGCACCGGTCACTCGGTGGCTCAGCTGTACAGTAAGTCACGCTTTGATGTGACGCTATTCTGTATATTTAGAGCAGCTTATAAATGTGGATTTGGCCTCCAGTGTTTTATAATAAAGTGAAGTATGGGCCATTCACTTTTCAGAACTGCTGACACTGTGCCTGTTTCCAGTTATCAGTTATTAACAGCATGTGTGTGTTGTGTGTCACAACTCTGCTTCCAGACATGGTCAGACATTGTTTTTGGCTGCTGACCTATAACGTCCTATTTCACAGTTTAACCGTTTTTAAAAATGTAAGTTTAAACACAACCTTGTGAAGAATCATTAACGGCAAATGCAGGCAGGAATTGCAGCTGTAACAGAAATGAGATTTAATTGTCACGTTTTCACTGGTGTCTTCAGCGGGAAGTAAGTTCATGGAATGTGATAACAGCCCAGAGCAGAGAGACGAGTTCAAACAGTGAACCCGTTCTCTGTCTAATGGAAGACTTGTCTCTGCCTCCGCTGGGATCGAGTCTGTGACCTTTCCATTATGGGACCGCCGGGCCACCACACACCTCCCATCCCCGCTCCCCGTCTCCCTCACTCACTGGCTCCTAAATTGATCGCAGCTGCAGTGCATTCTGGTCCAACTGCTCATTGTGATCCCTGGACAGCTCAGTTCAGAATGACTGTGATTGTGCCGGAGCCAAAACGCTCATTTTACTCAAACAGTGTAGATTAAAATCACTCAGGTGTCATTTATGAGGTTTGTCGCTGAACAACAACAGTGTGGAAGTATAATTAACGCTTCCTCTACAGAACAGCACAGGGGCATAAGCTTGTACCGAGGAGGAGCATCTACTGGAGTGCGCATCGATTCCCCTCAGGCCTGTCAAACATCCGTCTCAGCTTCAGCCTGGAGTGGCCGGTCAACAATCAGCTGGATGCTGGAGCCTGACCACTGGCTCACCTGCCTCTTTTCCTCGTAGCTCATTGATCAGTAGCGCGCTGGATCGATACAGCGGCGCATTGTATGGATTCACGAATTAAACAACACGCTCATAACTCCCCGTCTCTTGACATATTTCCTGAATATGGAAGCTCGATACAAACTCTCCAAACTGCGCAACAGTCAATTTCAGAGACTAGTATTTTAATCAGTGCGCTGCTGCCAAAGTGCTTCATGAAGCATCTCCTTTGTCTCCTATGTCTGATTGCTTCTAGTCATGCAAAGATTTTTTGCCATCATTCAAAACTCTGTTGACAAATCGGTCAGTGAAGATGTTTGTTTTTTCCAAACTCCTTGGAAAAGGAACTTTTCTTTCAGTCATTCTTTAAAGGAAGTTTTTCTATGATCATCTTTTATTTAAATTAATCAAAATGTGTTAGAGTGAAAACAGAAATGGGAGAACTGATTATCAGCATGTTTGGGATGTCAGACGCGTCCCAAACATGCTGGCTTAGCTAGAATTAGCAGGTGGCCAGTAGATAAATAGGTGACCCACAAAGCCTTACTGGGGTTTGTCAGGTGTTCTCTTCACCGGGTTACCTCAGTTGCAGGTTTGTTCCATATATATTGTTGATGAGACTCTGGCCAGCTCCAAGTTTCTGGCTTCATTTGGTTCTACAGACCTTTTCTCTTCCAGACTCTGATCTCGAAATGTGTCTTTTGTTAGAAAAACAACATTACAACCTATAACGTGGTCTTTCCCTGCTGATTCTTTGTAGAAGGTGCTGGGTTTGAACATCTCTTGCCTGGAGAGGCACTAATACTCTGGCGACTCAAACAATATGCTTGGTTCTTACCTTGACCTCAGCAGTAGCTGGAGTTTGTAATAGGAAGGGACCAGTGTGGTGCCACTGACTTAGTGGTCTGTTAATTTGTTCCCATGTGAAAGTCTGAGCTGACGTCCTCCTGATCTCTCTCTCATCTGTCATCTGCTCTTGGGTCGGATCCAGTCCATCACAAAAATATCAGCATTTGAGAGGAGAAGCAGCTGAAGCCAGCGCTCGTTCTGCTGACACCACAGGTTTCAATGACGCAGATCTGAACCGCAGACGCTGCCCTTCTTTCATTGTTCCTGAGCGGTTGCGTGTTGTTGTTGACTTAGAGGGCGAATAAATTGGACACAAGCCGGGCTCTGCTGCCAGCCTGGGAACCACGCCTGAGTAGCACTATACCGAGCGCAGCTAAAGGGTCCACGTCTGAACGGCCTGAGGACGGATAAAGGCGCCTTTTTGGGTTTGCAGCGGTTTTACTGCAGAGCAGAAGCCATTAGCTAATTTGTCAACACCTCAGTCCAACTCTGCTCTAAAAGCTGAGCATGTGAGGAAACAACTACAGCTAATTTCTTTCCATTTCCTTTCTGTCGTCTGCACCTTTTTGCTAAATCTTATAAGCAACACAGCAAAACATTAAGAGCTTCAACCCTGTCATTTGAATTTAATTTACGTCTCCCTCTCTTCAGCGCCAGCAGCGGATGTGTGTCGGCATCACAGCAGGGTTTGATTTAATTTGATCAGATTTGATTGGAAAATGAAATGAAGCCGTTGGATAATTTTATGAATACTTAGAGACAGAAGGAGGGAAAATGGAAGCATCCAGGCGGAGTCACACGGACTCAACCTTAAACTGGGTTGAAATTGACTGTGTCAAACCAAGAGGAAAAACACGTTCTCCCTGCGGAGAGGTAAAAGGAGAGCAGGACAGCAGGGAGGCTGGAGGCGCAAGAGCAAAGTAAAAGGGCAGAGCTCAAACCAAACAAATACTCAATCAGTCAATCACAGTGAAATCAGTGAGCACTAGTATGTGAGCAGCGGTGCTGCTTTCATCAACCCTCGTTACTCATTACTGGTCTCACCTGCCGGACCAGCTGCTGTTAGGACGGTTTGACCACAGTTAATTGAAGAGCAGCAGGCGGTAAATACGCCGCTGCAAACTTCAGGTTCACTAGCACGTGTGGTTGAAATGGAGGACGGTTAGAACAATAAACCACTGATCAGAATCGAGTCTTTGTTGGTCGGTTCAGCTGGACGGTGCTACTGTGGAGATCCAGCCCAGTGCTGCTCACATCACTCCAGCCAGACAGTGCTTTGCCTTCTGTGCTTAGCCTTCTCAGCCTTCTGACCCTCAGCTCGTCACCTGGATCAGGTGTGTTCAACCAGCTCCTGTTAGCTACTGGTGTCTTTTTGCCGCTAATTGACCAGACACCTGTAATTAGCTCTTTAAAACACACAGGTTTTAGTTTTTTATATTGCCAAACATGACACTGCAGTAAAACCTGCTGCATTTGGTTCGTGTTAGTTTTGTTAATTTGTTACTGGCTGGTTGTTGTTGCTCCTGAAAGCTTCCAGGTTACACAGGTGGAAAACGCTTGTTAAGCCTCCATCAACTCTCCTGCTACACCCCCTGACTTTAACTACTTGCCTTCGGGTGGAAGAGGAGAAGGACGTGATCTGTCCTGCTTTATGTATTTCATCCGCATCTAATATTCTCTCTATTCCTCATGACCCAGGACAAGCGATATGAAAGTCAGGTCAAGTGGGAATTCTCTCATAGACCCATGTCCCAGGTTCATGGACTAGTCTCGAGTTGTTGATGGCTTTCATGGTTTGTAAGTGGGCTGCAGGTACAGTATTGGCGATTGCAGCTCCGTTGGGGAATCCATCGAACTAACGGCCGTCAACACGTGGGCCGGTGCTGCTGCTGTTAGGACACACACTACTGCACCGGCTCTTGGTTCAGGTTCTCTGAAGAGGAAAAAGAACGTCTGTCATAAATCTGTGATGGTCCACATTGAACAGGAACCATATTCACGTATATGAGAAGAAAAGAGCTGAACACGAAGACTTGTGCAGTTCCCCAGCCTGTTCTTAATGTGTGAGCCAAGGGGGACAAAACAGCCTAAAGTCCTTATTAATTTCTGCCCCTGTTGTTAACCCTTACTCAAATTTAATTTGCTTGTTAAATGAAGAGCCTGCAGAATCTGTTTGAAAATGTCCAGATGCTTGAAGATTTCCGCGGTGTCGTGAGGTCCTGAGGCTGAGTTTGTGACGTTTGTGTTCTGCTTTCTGACTCTGACGTGGGTCCACGTGTGTTTCAGACATAGATCCCTAATGTTTTCATGCATATCTTTACCAAATTAGACTGGTTGTGGCGGGTAATGACGTACAGTCTGTTTCCAAAGGTCCTGAACGAGAGCCTTCCCATGTTTCCTGGCTGAAACGGAACTTGAAATGTTTGATTGTTATTAAAGGACGTGTTTCTTCTGATCACAGTGGCAGAATTATTGGGTTTGCTGAAGCGAATCCACGCTGCAATTCCTGCTGGGCTTAATTAGCCGCTACACGCAACACTCTCGCGTCCAGGTTGTGGAGGTCGGAGAACAGCGGCTCATTCATTTCTAAAAGTTTCCAAGAGACAAATGTTTTGAGCTTGAACTCGAGCATTCGGGTGCAGATCATTCATCTGATGACGCTCGTGAACTGAAAACTGTGCCTCCACTATCAGCGTAAATATGTTCAGAGTAATTAGCCTCACACTGTTGAGCAGAAAACTCAATTATACTGCATCGATAATAAATCGCACTTCTTGGTGCCAGGTACCACATCACACGTTCGCTTTTCTAGTGGAGTCTTCAATGGGTCAAGGCTGTTTTCTACTCAGTGTTTGCCAGGAGACGGTTGAGGGGAATGAAGCCGCGCCGGAGCACCGGACTTTCCAGAGTCATCAGGAGAAGTTTGAGGGAAGCAATTTGTCCTCGTTTACAGTTGCTGAAGTACAATAAATCACATTTCTAACTTGTACTTCTGGCCTTTTTATGGAAAACATCCATCTTTGTTTGCCTTCCGTAAACGTTACACCGCGCTTCACACTGGACACTGGCTCTGTTGTTTTCCTCCTCTGCCTTTTTGTAATCACATGCCAACACTTGCCAGAGGTCAAAGTGTCAGCTCGCAGATTGGAGACTGGACCATGTGCGCGTCTCTGTGGTGGGAGACGCGGTTAATGGTGCGAGCAAATGGACACTGATGCTTTTCCCAGCTCGGCCAGTCAGTCACAGCCAAACGAGTCCTCTGGTGGAGCAGGAGAATGAACCCGAGAAGGACAGAAGGAAATAAGCACAGCTCCCTTTCATCTCCCTCTGTCTCGTTCAGTGGGAATGAATCAAAAACGGCTTTGATTGAAGGATGTGTCGTTCGCCCTTGTGTCTTTTCCTCGCTACCCTTTTCTTTGCTCTCCCGTTCAAACATCAATTTATTGACCTGACAACAAGAAAACCATCCAAACAGAAAACCAAAACCACATCTTTTTGATCTCGCTGATGGAAATGTGTTTGGTTTCATGCTGGGATGGTTTGATGAAGGAACATGTGAGGCAACAGGATCCAAACCCTAAGGAGGTGCTTTGTGTATATTCTGAATGCCAATTTTTCATCAGAGAGCAAAAGATGAAATGTTCATCATATGGAAATAACCTTACATGCAAAATAGTTTGCTTTAGTTTTCTTTAGTTTTCTTTAGTGAGTTGAATAACATTACTGTATGTGCAGTAGTTTGTGCACAATGACTTGTCACATCCAAATGCTGCTCTAAAGGTTCACTATAGGGAAAAAACAACGCGTCATCCATAAAGAACACGAGAACAAGAAACCTGGACTCTTTGGCTAATGCACATTTGAAACGCCACAAAGTGTGAAATGATGTCAAGTCTTTGTATTCATTTGGTAATTTTGTGTCCTATGAATTTGACTCCATTTGATGGTTAACAGCAGGAGTCATTCAAATATTAGCTAAAAGCAGCAAAGCACAGAAAGGAAACGACATTAATAACGACAGGTATGTGTCCCCCGGGAGGCAAAGTGCAGAAAAAGTCTTAGGTTTTTATCAAGACCACACTTTTTATCAAATTACCTAATTTTGTTAGATTAATTATTCATAGCTCAGTTGAAGTGCATGAGTGCATCTGCTGGCAAGGTCACGTTTGAAATCAGAGGACGAGTGAAGGCAACGGGACGCGGGAGGAAAAAGGATCAATGTGTGAGCATGTGTGTTACAATTTGCATATGTTTGAATCCACGGCACGGAGGATATTCAACAATTTTATCACACTGGACCTCACAAGGAAAATTATGTCATCACTACTTTTATGCTTATCTGTTAATGGGGCTTGTGCAAATGCAAATAATGTCTTCAGTAAAGTATGTACTACAGCGAGGAGGCGCAAGGTGAGGCTGCACAGCCATCGGACGCCAGGACTCACATCACAGTGAGCTGCTGTCCACCACTGCAACATGGAGACCAGAGACTGCGCCAGGTTGGACTGTAAAAGTAAGACAAACCAACTGTGCTGAGTCAGCAAGTGAAATGATGATGACACCATTAGTTCATACATTGTGTGAACAAGCATCAACTGTCTCAAAACAAACAAGTCATTTTTCATGCAAAGCTGCTCAACTGATGTTTCTGGCTTTTTAAAGATGTCTGTGTCATTTTCATGCACTGAATGTCTGAAACTGCTGCTCAGACTATAAAAAGTTGTTTGTCTCAGTCTTACGAAATAATGATAAACAAGTTCCACTATTTAATAGATCAAACAGCATTTTCTACATTAATTTCAAAGGCATTTTAACCTTAATTTGGTACGATGACTGTGAGGAGGCAGAGAGAGAGAGAGGAGGTGTGAAACAAACAAAGGTTTCCATCCAGACTGGAACCGCGGAGGCTGCGATTATGAGGCGTGAATGAAAACCGTTAGTTCACCTCATGGCTGCAGCTCTACGTTGGTTTAACCGCAACCTGTTCTCAACCTTTAGCTGCCGCTCGATTACACATAAGATGCTTTACACTTCATCCAGATCCACGCTTGATTGACGCACACAACTTATTGTGCGTGAAAGAAAGGCTTGCGTAACGGTTCCGCTGATTGTGCTGGTCACCAGATGGACTTCTGTGCACACGCATGTTCACCAACACGCGCTTTTACGCACACCGTTCAAGGGTTACGCGTTACGCGCGTGAGAAGACAGACGGTGATAAAAGCCTGTGGAGGCTTCACGTCGAGCCGAACCTGTGGCCGCGCAGGAAAAGAAGCGCACCTCTCCAAACCCGGAGCGGAGGGACGGCTCAAACATCGGCTCGCTCATTCGTCAACAGCCTCTCCTGGACTGAACTCCTAAGCGTTTGCAGAGTACTCTTCTCCTTGGTGGAGTGGTCCTACATGCGCGCTCGGAGGAGCAGAGGATTCGCTGTGCGTCTTAGCTGCTCCACATGGGTTGACTGAGTGACAAGCACCGAGACCGGATGACTCCGTTTCAAGGTGCAAACTTCTGGTTGGCCCAAACCTGGCGGCTCTGTCCGGTATGATCGTTTCCAACGTGAGCCTGAACTGTGCGCACTGTCCCGTAGGAGGAGTCGTTATCTCAGCGACGACGGGCGCGTATGAGGAGCTGTCCGGTTCTCTCCCTCCGCCGTCCCTGAGCCCGACGGGGCACTTGGTGGTGGCGGTGTGTCTTGGTTTCATCGGCACCTCTGGGTTCCTCAGTAACTTCCTAGTGCTCACGTTGTTCTGCCGGTACCGGGCTCTGCGCACGCCCATGAACCTACTCCTGGTGAGCATCTCGGCCAGCGACCTGCTGGTCAGCATCCTGGGCACCCCGTTCAGCTTCGCGGCCAGCACCCAGGGGCGGTGGCTGATCGGACGCACTGGGTGCGTTTGGTACGGATTCGTTAACGCATGTTTGGGTAAGCGATGCGTTTTACTTTTATTACTTATACGTCACAGGACACAGTAAATGAATTGTCGACAATGAAATATTCAAGTTTTATGTTCTGTGACGTTTTCGTGCTCTTAACTGCACCAACAAAGAGGATGATGAAAATTTAATTTTGTCACTAACCATTGCTGGTTTTCATCGGTTATTCATATTTAAATGTGAATTAAAAGCTGGATGTTTGGTTTGTTCTGCCTGGGGGGGACTGAGTCTTTCATTTCATCGCTGCATTTGCGTTCACACTCATGAAGACAACGAGCTAAACCTCACCCAACACACCTGCTCACCCGTTTCACCTCCCACACAGTCCCATCCAGCTGTTGTCAGGTGTTTCTGTTCAGCTGTGCTAAGCTTGAAAATGTTATTATTTTGGACATAAATGAAATGATCATAATTTAGATTTAGCCCCAAGGATGTAAGAGTAAAAGCGGATGCAAAAAAGATGAAGACTAAAAAAATGATAGAACAAGAAAAGTGTGTTTCTGGTCACATTACGTAATAACTCAGCTTTTGTTTGGCTCTTTCTTGATCCTTGGCGGTTGTGTCTGGTGCTGAAATTCATGCACGTACAGGATTGTTGACCGAGCTTTTCAGCAGTGTTGGGACAAAAGCTGTGACCTTTCAGTTCGATCATGCAAATCCCCATCTAGGATTGATACATATCACTCCTGGCTCAGAAAGCACGTGCTCATTCCCTTCCCATCAGAGGGACGAGCTTTTTAATGCTTTCAGCTAATGCAGACATTTCCTGAGAGCAGCTGTAGATGCTTAATTGCTCTTAGTTCAGATCTTTTCCTTCACTTGCTGTGTCACCGTCTATGTGGCCCAGCCCTGGGGTGGAGCACAGGAACCTGGACTCGATGTAGGTGTTTTTTTTCTGCGTGGACTGTTGGAGCAGTAAAGTGCAGCGAGGTGTTCTTGCTCTAAAATCGTCTGTTTTCTCTGCGGAGCCTGGACAACAGGAGCTCCAAAGTGCAGTTAGGTGTTACTGCTCTTAAACGGGTTGTTGTCACTTTGCAGCCTTGACTTCCATAAGGTCCATGCATGATCTTCAGTAGCTTCTCCCTGTGGAGTCTAGACTTGCAGTAAGGTGTCACTTTTAAAGGTGTTGTTTTCTCTGCGGAGGCTGGGCTCACGGCTGCAGGGGGATGAAAGGATGATGTACAGGAAAAACTCTGGTGAATGCATGCTCCCCTCTGACCAGTTCCAACCTGGACTTTCTTCATTTAACTGAATTATTCTGATAAAATTCCTCCATAACTTCATTATACAGCTACTGACATCCCCATACAGGATTCATATCTAATTTGAAGTTTATCCATCCATCACATCTGCAGCGTAAACAAGAAATAACAAATAACATCAAAACCTGATCGTGATCAAAGGCTCACTGCTGGAAAAAATATTGGTCTGATTGAGATGCTTGAGAGATGAGATTCTGGACCCAGCTGGTCAGCGGCGATGCAGTCAAGTGGAGAAACGGAGTCTGTAACATCAAAGATTTATGTGAGTAGCTGGTGATTGATCAGACCCGTTGGTAAGTAGCTATAAATAACCGTCAGGGTGAGGTGCGCATCCTGTTGCCGTGGAAAGCTTGTAGGGGCTGAAGGGTCCCAGGTATCACCGTCAGACGTGAGAACATGTTGCGTTTGACAGGTTTGAACTCTGCAGAGCTCAGACACATGTGTGGGTTTTAGGTGGAATAAGTTGTGGCTCCTCTGTAGAATCCACGTTTAGCTATAGCTACATAGGTGCCACTTGTTAATAATTAATCACTTGATCACAGAAAGAAAATCCACGGAGATTGGCAGAACTAAAGCGATGGCAGAGCTGAGACCTTTAGTTTCGCAATCTAGATGAAGATGGGGTCTGAATCATTCGTTAACTCGCTAATGAAGCGTCATCCGCTCTGCTGGAATCGCTCTGACAGCATCGGAGCTACTGTACCATGCAATCAGCAATGCTGCAATCAAACCCCATTAGGTCGCTCGCTCAGGATGAAGACGTTGCTCTGGAAGCCGGTGAGAACGTTTCCCTTCTCTTCTCTTCACACTGTTTTTTACTTTTTCCCTCTTCGTTAAAGTACTCAACACAAATCAGAGCAGTGCCTGTGTGTGAATACAAGCACACATTTACTCCTGATCTGTCAATTCATTGACAACTAAGTCTGCACATACTGCATCTGACAGTTTATTGATTAAACAACCTGACAAACTACTGAATAATCACGAGCTGTAATATGTGAAATATTTCCTTTTAGAGCTGATTGATTAATTGTTTACAAGCGAAGATGTTTTCTGGGTCAATACCAGCCGTTGTTACATTACACAGCTGCTGAGCTGAAGTTTATGGCTGAATAAGAGTGATGCATGGTTCAAAGATTTGTGGTCTGCTTTGTTTAAGGCCATCAGAAATTAGTTACAGGGCTTCTGAGTGTAAATAAGGTTTTCCAACTTTTTCACAAATGAAAATGTTCTTAGGTTGTAAAGGCAGGAGAGAAAAAATAGGTCATTTTAAAAAAATGGCCCAGCAGAGGTAATTTATTCCTCTTGTGTCTTAGGGCTTCCATGACTAACAGTTCAGTTATTAATTTGAAGAAAAACACACCGCTGTCCTCTCAGACGTATTCCCTCTAATCTCATCTCACAGTTGTTACGCTGATGATCTGGAGTTTGGAGTTCTTTTACATGTTGCATCCAATTAGTAACTTTCTGCACAAATCTGGTTTCACTAAAACCGTGACCTGCTTACAGAAACTGGATTTACACGTACATGACACTGGATTGGATCCGAATTAGGTTACCCCAGAATGCTGCCAGTTAGAGGATTAAATGGATGTAAACACACTGCTGCTGAGCAGGAAGTTGTGCTGAGTGAGCAGCAAGTGAGAAATGGCCTGATGGGGAACAAGTGCTATTCCCTACACAGTAACATCAGTTGATTCCAAAGGAAGAAAGACAAGAAGAGCAGGAATAAACAGGGAGTCAGAGATGAGGTGGAGAGGAGAGAAATAGGGATTCAGGCAGAAAGAAGGCGAGAAAGAAAGAGAGATAAAAGAAAGGAGTGACACAAGAGGAGGTGCAGAAACCCTGAGACAATGAAGGATGATTAGCTGGTGCTGACTCAGGCCTGAGACACTGGGTCGGGTCATTCATACCATAAATCTATTCTGCACCACTCCACAGTCGTTCGAAGAAGGACCAGACCTCAGGTGAAAAACCCATTAAAATGTATGCTGGGTAAGGGAAGTGGGCCACGTTTGAGTCACAGCCAGCGATCGCTGCCCCCAAAACCCCACCAGGCTCAGAGCAGAGTCTGTGCAATTACAGGCAGCGAATGGGAAGGTGGTCACTGCGGCAGAAGACAATTCATATGAAAGGGCTTCACTACAGGCTGGAGGCTGTGAGTGTGGGTGAGGTGCCTGTTTAGGCGTGATCCAACAAATACGGTGCAATCGAGACGCAGCGGATTTTAACACATTGGAGCCTAGCTGATTACTAATATATGTATTAATAACGGGCCGAAGGGCTGAGGCTTCTGACGCCGTCGTCATCCATTAGCCCCCTTTAGCTCATTTAGCTCAGATTTCTACTTCAAGGTGCAGACTGAACACAGGCTGTCCCGCCTGGACAGAAACGCTCTGACCAAACGTCTGCTGACTTTTAATCTGTTTTCAACCCTGTTAGTCACATTCATTTTATGCTGATGGTGTATCAAATGTCATATTTTCAGCTTTATTCACTTACTCACGATATTGCCTCCCAATCACTGCCCATCTTTTTATATGAACTGACTATTACTGTGTTTGACAGACTATCAGCTTATAATCGTTGTTTTCACTTTGCACATTTAGATGAGACTGTAAACACTTTGCTTGTTGCGTGTGTGGTTTGGAGTCTGCTGCTGAACTTTACGTCCAAGATTTCCAGTGAGTTCACTCCTGTGTCTGATGCACACACACCTCACTGTAATAACAGATAATATGGAGCTTTTATGAGCCTTTATCGTTGCTCACCCTCCACTTACTTGGCTCTAAACTGCTCTTGCACAAGTCTCTTACATCTGCGAGATAACAGCAGCCGAACAAAAGAGTGATATTGACTATTAAGGTTGTTTAAGTAGTTTTAGGTAATAACATAAATGTGTGCGACTTCTTGAAAACCATTTCTTTGCAGCATATTATTTGGACGTAAGCTATAATTACATTTAATATCCACCTCTTCAGGGAATTTATTGTTATCGCTTTCCCTTTTAGAGTCTTCTGGGAAAAAAGTCTCTTTTCATATTCTGTAACCTTTCACTTTTGTACAGTTCGACCCAGTTGTGCGAACTTGTGCGCTTTATCTAAGCAGAGTTCCTCAGTAATAAACAGACAGAGCTCCTACTCCCTCATCCCTCTGCAAACACGCTCACACTCCGCTGACGCACAAGCACAAAATCACTTCTATTATCCTCAAGACTCTCGCTATTTGCCGTTGCTCTCAACCCATTGTGTGCCCATAATCCCAACCCAGTATCTGAACCAAACGTGCCACGGAGTCGGCCAATCCGAGGCCTCCGTGCTGCATCGAAGTGCTGTGATTATCTGTAATCAAAGCTGTGTCGCTGGGGTTTAATGAAGGTAAAGTAGCCCTGGATCAGCCTTTTTGTTCCTGTGTGCCAATGTAAGATTTAATCATTTACTCCAATAGAACACATTCATCAATTAGCGCTTTGTGTTGCGCGTCACATGGCTGGACTGAGTTTCTGTCAATCTTTATTCATTGTGAACAGGCTGTGATGATACCTGACCCGAGGATGCATCGATGCGAGCGCTCTTCACGTTTCTGTCGCGTACGTTTCCTCCTCTAGGCATCGTCTCCCTGATTTCTCTGGCCGTGCTGTCCTATGAGCGCTACTGCACCATGATGTCGCCCACCATGGCTGACGGCAGAGACTTCCGCCCGGCGCTGGGAGGGATCTGCTTCTCTTGGCTCTACTCTGTGGCCTGGACTGTGCCGCCGCTGCTGGGATGGAGCAAATACGGACCAGAGGGTCCCGGCACCACCTGCTCGGTCGACTGGAGGACGCAGACAGCAAACAACATCTCCTACATCATCTGCCTGTTCGCTTTCTGCCTGCTCCTGCCCTTCGGCGTCATCCTCTACTCGTACGGCAGGCTGCTCCACGCCATCAGACAGGTGTGATTCTGAAATGTTAACGTTAAAACAGTCCCCACTCTGTTATGACGACTCCATCTGTCTGCATATGATACAGCAAACGCTCGTCAAGCTGGACGAGGAGTTTGCATGTCTTCTACTTGTCTGTAGTAACGTTTCAGCAAAGCGGCCACTCAGAGCGACTGAAGACGTCTCCTTCCCACTCTCGCAAGAATATGATTTACAACTTGGAAGCGAGACGTGACCTGACTTCTGCATGGCAGATCATTTCCATGGAGGTACTGCTGCTGAACTGATGATCTGGATGCAAACCTCGTACAGGGTGGAAGCTGAGGCCTGGGCCTGAAGAGGTGTATTACGTTCTAAGTGTGCTTTCACACCTACAGGCTTCTGGCTCTTGTTTTCCGTTCGTTTTGTCTGGTAGCGCCTCCTGAAGTTCACGACACAGGATGTTCTTCCTGTATTTACTCCCTCTGTTCTCGTGGCCACGCATCTGACCAAGAGACAAAATCTTCGTGTGGTTTGAAGCCGTTTTGTTACGCTCGGGCTCTCTGTGAGAAGAGAAACCGACCCAAGAAGAAAATGCAATTAAAGTAAAATCTTTGCTGTGATCTTTCTTAAAGGACACGAAAACTACAAGCTGCTAATATTTGGATGTGTGTTAGAATTATTTGAAATGCCACCTCAGCTCATACTTGTAAGGATTTGTTGCATCCTTTTTTTGTTGCAATTCTCCTGAGCTTTTATAAGCTAAGCAAAGCTTGATGCGTCTGATTCAGAGCTCAAGGGCCAGAGCTGCGTGTGCTTGTTAGCAGGTTGCTTCTGGTTTAAAGAAAAGAGGCAAAAAGCCCAGTGAAGAGTTACAGCATGTAATGAGGCTTCAGAGTCAGTCCTGACACAGACAACAAGTGCTGCACGGCTCTAATTGCTGTTTGTCACAACACCAGTAAGAGCAAAAACCTGATGTCTGTCGCAGCTCCTGCCATCAGCGCCTCCTCCTCACAGGCTTAGCTTTGTTGACCTGGTGTCATTGGGTCCAGTCACGTCTCTTATGTCTCAATGTTGATCCACGGTAAAGTAGCTCCAAGTTGGTGCCTCCTGATGAGAAGTGGGAGAATTTCTCCAGAAAGTTAAAAATAGTGGTCAGGATCCGTAGTGGAGAGCAGGACGCGGGTCGTGTCTGCAGGCAGGTGTTAATGACAGGATAACAGACGGCTCAGGCTTCATTAAACCTCAAGACTCTGGACCCTTCACACCCACTGCTAGAGACAAAATCTGACACAGGAGGAGGAGTTTACACACAAATTACACAAAGAGGGTTTGAAAGCTGAACACAAATGGTTTGCTGTCATGCAAAACACACGTAACTGACCAGAAATGGTGCTCAAACATCAAACAACGTGAAGTTACAACTCTCAACTCTCACCGTGCACATGCAGCAACTTCCCTCAGGTTTTCGTTGTGCGTCAGGTTGTTTGTTCGCAGCCACGGACAGCGCAGTGTTTCTGCGAGACCTGAGTGTTGATGCGTTAATGCTCTTTGCCCCAGAATTTCATTTACCACCCCGTGTGTGTCCGCGCACCGTGGCCCTGTGGGCTGCTGCCATTTCCAAGACCCCGATTTTCTGCTGTTTGCAGTTTAAGTGCAATTGTGTGACATTATATGAACTCACTTGAATGTGCAGGATTGGATGAAATGTCCTCAATATTCCACATTGTGCTCAAGGAGGCAGAAAAGAAAATTACACAAATGTCGGCAGCTGAGTCACACGTCCTGCTGTTCCATTAGTGCATGTTACGCTAGTATGAATATTAACTGGTGACAGGCTTATGTGGCACCGGATATTAATTTGAACAGTTTCCACTCTCAGGGGACGGGGACGCTTGTCTCCATTGCAGCCAGAATTCAAGGTTTGAGTTATTAAAACTGTTAAATTTCTCCCGTTGGTGCAGTTTTTTTAGAGCGGTTAATGATTTCAGACGAGCTTTAACTTCTATTAGCAGTGCACGTAAAAGTCTGCTGTCAGCTGATGACACCTTCTGAATAACCCGACGCCTGGTGTAGCGAGACGTCTCCGCGTCCTGCTTCCTGTTAGATTACGTAGCCACACAGGAGGAAATAAACAAGGACTAATGGAGAAGGCAGACGACTGCGGAGCGGAAGTTTTATTTCTTCGTTTTGAGGCAGGAGGCTATAAAATATTTGAGCGTTAGGGTTAATGTGTACACGTGGCTCAACATGTGCTCGACCAAACAGTTGGTTGTACTAAAGGTGTGTTTAACACTTAGATCCATCTGTATTGTAGAGGCTCATGAACAAATATTGTTCAAACTATACGAAGATGTAAATTCTTATTTGTTCAGTCTGTCATGAGCTTATAAACTGTAAAGCAGTACAGTACATAACGTGGCTCCGCTGAACACGTAAAGGTCTTAATTGACGTGAAGGTCAGCTGATGAAAATGTCAGATGATGACTTTAAACTCACGCCTATGTTTACTGTACATGATAATCCAGCTGCTTGTGTAACCTTCACATGTACATAATGTAAATAGTTGTAGTTATTTTAATAGTACAGTCAGGTTCAGCTCCTGCCTCTGCTTGGTGAATTTAGGATCCAGGCTGCCTTTCAGCATTATGAACAATCAGGCGGAGGACTTACAGCCGATGCAAAGGCTGAGTTATTAAATTGGCTGTGTTTGAATCAGCGGCAGATGGAGGCCGGATTGATCTTTTTGCCCTGGGTTTCATTAACAGACACAGTTTCTTTCCTGATAGTTCAGTGCTTGTTTGAGTCGTTCTTGCATCAGTGCGAGGTGTTTGCGTCACCTTTTGTCTTGACTTAACTGCGTTTTTTGTAATGGTTCAGTTTTTACATCTCAACCACTGTGGGACGGTTCAGACACTAGTTGTAGTGTTTACAGCTTTTAATGTGTCTCGCGTCTTATTAGACACCTGAAATAATCGTGGCTTCCAGCTGAGGCAGCGCCTGTGGCCAGGATTGAGAGGACGCAGTTTGCTCAGAACAGCCCACTCCACCAGTCGTGCTGCCTTTGAAATTGCTATTCATAAGGTGGCAGCTCACAAATTTCGACCTTTCGTAACAGTTTCCAGTGCGACGCTGGCACAGTTGACTTCCTCTGAGCTTTTGGCAGGACCACAGGACGCGGTTTGGGCCAACGCTAATGAACTGTGTTAAGTTTCCTCCACTTTTCACAGTGAATCTATTCCTGAGTGAACTAAATATTCAGAGGAGGTGTAGCTCCACATATTACAGCTGAATATATTATCAAGGCATGATTCCTTAGGTTTCAGTTCATTTTAGTTGGGGGATGAAAATCAACTTGAGACTATCGTTTTAGATCTATTTCTAACTTTGACTTTATTACTATTGTAATACTTGAAAAGCGTCTGTTGGCTGTGGGAGTGTGTGAGCTTGTTAGAGTGACCCCTGCTCATTATTGCAAAGATTCAGGCATCTACACTTCGATTGTGTAAACCTTTACTGACACGGGGAAGAAAATTATTGGTACCTCACGAACGAGCTGTTCAAAACAATGTGACTCTCTCCAGCTCTGCCTTCCCACACGCTATCTGCTCACTTTAGATCTGTGAATGATTTAAGGAAGTATTTATTCAAGTAGTGAGTTTTGATTGAGCTTTTTAATCAGTTCAGCTTTCTCAGCTCCTGGCAATGAATATATGGATGAAGTCCAAGGAGGGTTTATAGGTAGATTCACTGGTCTGGTTCTGGATACAGTAACTACAAATATGAATTAGTAGCAGCTGTGCACTTTTCTCACAGTTGTCATCCTGGTCTGATTCCATACAGGGAGACATATTTATTGCCAGTTTCCTGTGACGTCCTTCTGTCTCCCAGGTCAGCAGTGAGAGTTCTGTGGTGACGCGCCGCAGGGAGCAGCGGGTGCTGGTGATGGTCGTCACCATGGTGGTGTGCTACCTGGTCTGCTGGCTGCCGTACGGAATCGCAGCCCTGCTCGCAACCTTCGGGCCCCGTGACCTCATCACCCCGGAGGCGAGCATCACGCCCTCGCTGCTGGCCAAGTTCTCCACTGTTGTCAACCCTTTTATTTACATCTTCATGAACAAACAGGTGAGGCGTTCTCTCTCTCGGGTTCTCTCGCTGCGTTTGTGGACAGGTGGGATTAACACAATGGTACAAAACTGCAATGTGCCACGTGTATTAGTTCATTTTCCAGTTCAGCGGGTTTAGAGCGGAGCCGCAGTGCAAACCGCTGATATTTACTTACGTTCGCCTTTCACCCATCATTTGTGACTTTAATGAGCCTTCATGTTTTGCTGTGGTTTACGTTATCTGGCATTTTCTTTGCGCCTCCACTGGACACACAACAGCACAAACACAGAGGTGCAACGTTATTTCCCTGCTGCCAGAGCCGTAACAGAGAATAACACTCCCACCACCCGCAAGGACATGATACTAATATACAAGGACACGGAATAGAAAGACACTGATGATGAAGAAGAAGAAGGAGGAGGAAGTAATCTGCTTGAAGAACAAGCCTCAAGGTTCTTCATGCAGCGTTTCACAATCAATAAGTCAATACCACGGTTATTAGTAGATTAGTACAATCACTGCAACCAGAACCAGTCTTGTGCGATATTTCGACGGGTAGGAACGTTGTTTTCCCCTCAGAAATAAAAGAGACTTATGATGTCAAAGCGAGAAAGGAAGGAATGAGCAGGAAAGATGAACTGAAGGACAAAGTAATAACAGACGAAAAGAAAAAGAGAGATGGTTCGTTTGCTAGTAAGAGAATGACAACAAACCAAGCAACAGGTGATGCAAGGATGTGTATCTCCACAAGCTGGGCCAGCATTGATCTAGATCAGTATGTCATGTTACTATCAGGCAGAAACATGCTGCGGTGGTGACCTTTACGTTTCCTCCCCACACACATTCCTTTGTCCGCCTGCCACTCTTCTTATCTGTCTCTGCTGGGTCCCTGTCTCTTTGAGTTTGGAGACATTTTATTTCTTTGATGACGGGCCGTGTGTGTGTTCCTCTACTGCACTTTCAGGGTCACAGACGCCAGAGGCTGTGTGGCGCTTTCAGTCTTCAGTTCCTCCCAGCCCATGAGTGTGGCAGCAGTGTGTTGAGGCGAGTTGAAGACTTAAAGCGCTGCGCAGATTCACGCCCTGATTTTAGGCCCTGGCCTCGTCCACTTTTAAGGGGACTTTGTCTTTGTTGATGATTTTACAGTTTAACTGTTCTTGTGGTTTCGTTTTGTTGTCTTGTACTGTTAAAGACACACACACAGTGTTTGGACGGGCAGGTACTGATTGTAGATATAACCTCTCATCCACGGTGTCTTAACAAGCTTGTTAAAAGAGCTGGTTCTGTCCTGGGCTGCACACTGAACACCGTCGAGGCGGTGGCCGACAGGAGGATGTTGGAGAAACTGAACTCCATCATGGATGACCCCTCCCACCCCCTGCACCACACTGTGGAGGCTCTGAGCTGTTACACCCACAGCGCGGCACAGAGCGCTACCGGCGTTCATTCCTCCCCACAGCAATAAGACTTTACAACATAATGTGACATAATGTGTAATACTCAAGTTGACAAGTTGCTTGTCTGCTTGAGGTTTATGCATCCTAAGTACTACATTCATTTTCTGTGCAATATTTTGGATAACAAATGAAAATATGTAAAAATTCTGTTGAGCCTACGGATTCTGTTCTGTTCACTTATGTACAGCTGCTGTAAACGCACACATTTCCCCTCATGGGATTAATAAAGTATTATCTTATCTTTTCTCTTATCTTATCCCTCAGCCTCCCTTTTCTCCCTCACACTTCCACTCCCACTTCCCACCGCCTCCCCTTTGTGTTTCCTCCCGGGATTTTGCCGTTAAGCAAACAGCTTTCACCCCCTCAGGCACAGCTCTCCGGCAGATTAGTACGGTGGGATTTGAGACACTCGAAGATTTAAAAAAACGAGCTAATTTTAAAAGCTCTGTAATTTCCTCGGGGTGACAAAATGTAATTTGCTCATATGATGATTTTTCAGCCAACTGCTCAAGTATCTTAGTTAAAAAGAGCAAAAACGGGTCTAATTTGTCATATCAGTCTGTGCATGACAGATTTTTGGGAAAGTGAAAACATGCTGAAGGAAACACTCACTGATTATGAAATAAAACGTCGAGCTTGATGAGACATGCCTGTTTTGATCCGCGGCACCCTGGGGAAATGTAGTAGACTTTAAGTATACGTGTGGAACTGGAGAGTATACTAAGTACACTACGTTTATCCAGGGGAGTACGCTGCCCGCTGGACTACAAACATGGAGGAGCTACACGATCATCACATTTCCAACTAGTATTTACTTCCACAGCATCCTCTTATATTGCTATTACCTAGAATAGGTAGGGCTAAAGCTGCTACTGCTAATCCTGTGTTTGTAGTTCTACAGGTGTTTCAGGGCGTTCCTCAGATGCTCCGCCCTCGAGCGAGGCTCCACCCTCAAAACGTTTTCACGGGTGACAAAGACGCTCCGCACGGTCCGTCAGGAGAAGGAGCGCCACGCGACCCCGCCGGGCCCTTCCTCGGCCGCGCCCACGCACAAATCCATCCACGGGTCATCGCAAGGAGACAATCCCGTGGCTCCGCCTCCGCCCAATAAAGACTTTGCTGCGTCCTACACGCCTGCTGCCATCACCCTCAAACCCAAACTGGTACTGGTGGCTCACTACAGGGAATAATAGCACATTTACAGCTGGTTAGTTCATACTTCATAGTTCAGCGAGCTCAGTGGGAGCCTGGAAAACACAAGCTGGGACTTCAGTCAGTGTGTGCAGTTGGAAAACAGGTAAATGCAAAAAGCCAGTGTCATCCTGTTCACCAGCAGCTGATCCAAAGCAGCTGGAGCAGGTTTAGGCATCGAGCTCTACAGTCTGCTGAGATTACAGCTCTTAGAATGTAATTGCTGTAATCACCTTTATTGTACAAAGGAGCACAACATTTGCTCTTTTGCAAATGGGCCTTGAGGGATGCAGAGTCAAACTTTTCTCTTGTTTGTGTATTTGGTGTGAGGACTTTTTCCTTTCATGCTGCAGGACGATGCAGTTTATTCTGGGTTGTATATGGTTTCAGGTTGAGCCCACAGGGATCCAACGCAGGGCGACGTGTCCGCCGTCTGGACACATTCAGCCCAAAACAAAGAACTAGAACTCAAACTGTTATTCATGCTGTGCTCGGGAAAATCTGCTTTGTCTGAGATAAGAAGATTCATTAGATGTAAGTTTTCTTGGAAATGATTTGTTGTTGGAATAAAAACTTGTGAATACAGGTGTGTATGTTTGTTTGTAATGAGCATGTTTAAGCAAGCATCAGCCATGGACCCAGAGAAGAAGAGGAACAAGTTCTCTCTGAATCTGAGAGGAAGCACGAGGAACATTTTGAAAAGCACCAGGTTCTGTGGTGGAGATTTGGTTTTTGTAGGATTATTCTTTTCCCTCTTAAAGCTAATTCAGTTAAAGATGGAAAGCATTTTGTCTTGACCCCGTTTCCATGCCTGAAATTTTAAGATTTGACACAGTATTAAAGATTTGTTGAACAATTTCATGCAATTTAAAGCTAAATTATTTACACGTTGCTGCCTGCAGAACCTCTGTCATCCGCTCTGGGACTGTTACGAAAGCAATTAAAGCGATCTTCCTCCATGTTATAGGGGACATGTGAGGACATTTGAAGTCTACATGCTTGCAAAGCTGCTGTCAGCGTTCAGGTCCTAACAGCACTGACAGACTTCAGCTTCGTTAGTCGATACAACAGCCACATCTCAGTGGCCCCTGGAAACATTTTCACAGTTGTCAGAGCTGTTGGCAGTGTTTCTATATTTTGCCGTCTTCTCTGTATTTGCATGGGTTCGTTTCTTAACGCAGTGAAGAGGAATTTTATTCCTTCTTCCCTTTTCCTAAGTTCCAGCGTGTTGACCCCTTTGAGCCGCCATCGTTTGCTTTGTGGATGTACGATCGAAAAGTGACAGAAACAGATTTCAATGTCTAAATCGTTCACCGTTTTCTTCTCCCAGTCTGGAGCTCGGTGCCGCTTTTCCCTTCATTTTCCTGACTTTGAGTAATTTTCACATGTTGATTAAACCATGAAGTATTAATCCTGACATTATTTACTGGGAGGAAAGGAGATTAATGCTCTGCGTTATAGTCGTCGTCTTATTAGAGACAACATTTGGAGCATTCAAGTGGATTATTACAAGTGACAGCGATGAGGGCTGCAAACACACGAAAGCCCAGTGTTTGTCATAGTATTTCATCGCTTGCATTACTGCAGACAGCATGTAAGTTACGTTCCAGTTATAATGACGCCATCAGAAGTAAACCAGCCATGACCTTTTATCGCTTGCACAGCCATGTATTGCAGCATCAAACAGATTCATTATGCGCTGATTATCAGTTCCAGACGTCTGAAACCACTGCGGTGCCCTTTATATCATTTTATCGTGTATAATAAAACGTTACTGTTGTGACAGGATGTCAGGACACTGCATTTACATTCTACTCAAATTATCCTGAGAAGCTACAAGCAGCAAATGCTACAAATGGAAGAAGCAGACATGACGCTGCTCAGATCCAGCTGCTTATGTAATGTTTCGCATTGTGTGGATCATCTCCAGTTGACTAATTGAGTCGCGCGCTGGAACGTGAGGACTCATGGGCCCCAGCTGAAGTTTGAAGATGTTCCAACTAACATTTGAGATCAGTACTACACAAATCAAGCTCCTATGTTCCCGGTCACGCACCAAAGCGCTGCTGGCTGGTTTAACACCCTCAACACGGCTCCACACGTGAGTCCCTACTTGACTGTGCACAAAGTCTTTGCATTTTGAAGCGCGACCGTGCTGCGTTGCTGCTGAAGATGGCCCGTCACCCATCCTGGGACCCCTTCTCCGCTTCAGAGATTCGGCTGATGAAGTAACAAAGGAAGTGACGGGTTCAGAGCAGGGTAATTACCAGCAAGGCAAAGAAAGTTTTCACTACAGGTAGCAGCCACTAAGAAAAGTCTCAAGTTTCATACTACTCATGATAAAGTTCATAGCCAGCAGACTGGATGTTTCATTTCATTAGGTTAGGTGATATTTTATGCATGATAGGGTGATGTGATATTAGGGTTGTTTCGATCTTATCTGCTGGATCTACACCTCACTCCTATGTGACGTCTGCGCACTGTGAGACGAACCAGGTCATTTCTTAAATACTGCAGCTATGTTTGCTTCAATATCCAATTAAAAATCTGTCAATATCATCCATGGGGATGTGTCTGAATAAATCATGGTCTTCAGTTTCACTCCGGTCTCGTGGACTCACCTCACATACATAACACAACCGTTCTGTATTTGAAGTATGAGATGTCAAGGAGTTCACGGGTGAGGAAAGCAAATATATATGGGTGCACTTTAATTCTACTGTCTGTTTGACAAAAGTCATTAATATTTCTGCTTTCTGCTTGAGAAAGCTGCTCATAAAAATCATAATTCAGTGATAAAGCTTCTAAATTCTTACGCACCATCAACACAAGTCAACGTCTGAGACATCAGCGTTATGAGGAAGCACAGATATAATGGTAACTATCTGTAAATGATCTTAAATTAGATGGACCAGCCTTTTACTCAAACGCTCTCCAGACTATTAAATTCACCGCATTCATTACTACAGATGTAGATAAACACTGGTCACAAACACACTGAAGATGAGCCAGAAAAGATAAATGAGCTAATTTCCTGTGTCCTTTTGTGGCTGGAAAACACCTACATTTTTAACAATCGGTTGTGTGACACGTCCTCAGTGTGTCCCTCAGCTGATTCAGCTGTAATTGGACAAGTGCGAGAGTATCTCTGCTAAATTGCTCCATGCATCCTCATCTGAGGAGCGAGACCGAGTCTTTCAGCACGTTCATGTCCTTCAAGGGAGCTTGTAGAGAAGAAATCACGTCACATGCAAACTGTAATTAAGCGTCTCAACATTGTGTTTGCAGACAGAGGCGTTGACAGACTGGGAAGCAGTCAGAAGCATCTCTACCCGTGATGACCATGACCACTTGGTGGCTCGATACCACTCGAGCTGTAAAACAGCTAATGGCAGCTGAAAACACTAAAAGCGAGTGTGACCCATTAAAGTCCGGCCCAGTTTATGCCTTTAGTCTCTCCTGTCGTATAACCTGTCTCATCAACGCTCTGTGAGTCTCTGCATGGGGTCGTTAGCACGTAGCACGTAGCACGTCTCCTTGGTTCTCGTGTTTTCACCTGCTCTTCCCTGCATCTCGCTGTCTCGGTGCCGCTCCTCTGTATTTCCTCTCTGTCCGACCACGCATCCACGGTCAAGTGGCTACTGTTAGTCCGATGTTTGTATGATTGTTGTCAAGGCCTTGCTATGTTGTCACAGTACTTCAGACACACACACACTGCACATAGTGATGCGCTCATCCATTCGCTCATTAGTGTTTGTCCTTTCTTTGGAACAGCTCTCCCAACGGGCCACGTTGAGTAACGACAACATTCATCGCTCCAAATGACTCACAGCCACACTCTGATCTTTACCTGCACAGAGTCATGTGTTTATTGCGGAGCCGTTCGATTTCCATCCGTCATCTCTCAACTCTGTCCTTTTCATCATCATCCACACATGACGACGGGGATGAAGACAGATGCTGCTGCTGATCCTCACGTCATCGCTTCATAAAAGCATCTTCATCTGTATCCGTGGCTGAATGCTACCTGTCTTGCTCGGTTTCGCTCTTTATTAGGTTTGTTAACTGTGTGAGGGCTGTAGCTCAGCTGCTTGGTTTGGACAGACAACGTGACAGAAACGCACCAGAATGCACGACCAAAATAAAAACAAGCAGGAATAAAGACATCAGTCAGTTTCCTGGTTTTCTCTGTGCCACTGTACATGTTTCTGACTCTAACATATTTGGTGCTTCCCGGTTAATATTTATGTTTTTGCATTATTTAGAGGCACAGAGTGCGCCACTGCATATATTTTACACAAACTGAGAGTGATGTTTACGAGCTGAGAATAAACAGCAGAGAAACAATAAACTAGACGAGGGGGGCTGTGCTCAGCTGGACTGTGATGGATCCTGTGGGGGAAACGATCAGAGACTAATTGTGCCTCTTCTCACATAGGTTAGACAAGATTCTTCCACTTTTCAACGTGAGGTTGTCAGGGTGTTGAACAACGCGCCCTGCAAGTCAGCTGGTGGTTTTCTCTACGTACAGTAAGAACTGGGCAGCCCTCTGTGGTCGTCTCTGTGCCTTCGTGTCTAAAGAGTGAAACCTCCCTCGATCTGGTCGACTCCTCCAGCTGGACACTCATGAAAAGATCAGGTTACGGCTTCAGGCCTATTGAAAGGAAGGATGGGAGAAGAGCTACAATCCAGATGTGGCAGAGGCAGACGGCTGCTCAAGTTCAAAGAGAGGATAGAAGCCCATTAATACGTAACGAGATTAGGAAAGTTAGTTGGTAAACGGTTGATTTCATAGCGCGTCACACATATTAAACGCGCATTCATGTGAAAAGAATTATGAGAATGTGGAAAACGTGAAGCCATGAATACTAACAAGGTCAATTCTTCATTTCCAGAGAGAATCGTTTATCAGCCTGGATATATGAGGACAATTTGTCATCCACTCTGGCCTCACGTTCAACACCGACGGCGTAAAACAACAACCAAACAACAAGCTTTAACGAGGTAACACGGCTTCTCAGCTAATGAATGCCTCTCACTTCGATCCCCTTAATGCTCTTTGCTTCAGTCTTGTCTGCTCTCTCCTTGCACCTGAGGTTTGATGTGAAGAGCCGGAGGAGACGGAAGAGGAGCCGTCTGTTGCTGTTCTGAGCAGCTGCCGTCCGCTTCGGTCCTGAGGCTGCACGGCTCCAGATGGCACAGCTTCGTGGCCAAAGTTCAGAAAACAGCCGCATCCGTATCTTTTAAGAGACGTTACAAACACACATCAGCTTTCAGATTTAATTTTAAAGTCCTGTTTGCTTTAATTTACTATGGACAAGGAGACACAGAGACAGTGGAGCTGGGAGCAGGTTTGCTTACAGTCATTACTAAACACCACCAACATCAACTTTTGTACGCAAACACAAACACCTGGTGGGCTTTTAAAAGGTAATTCATATTTTCTCAGGCTCACTGTTAGCGAGGGATGGCCCCTGTGAGCGGCTGGATGATGAACGAGGACTCACAGCGAAGGATAACAAGATAAACACCCCAGCATCGGCATCACGACAGCGGGAGGTGTGAGCATCTATCACGCCAAGGTTTCCGCCACAACCTGCCAGACGACCACTCGCCTCTGAAAACCCCGGCCCTCAAGTGACACCTGGTGCAGGAGCGAACTGCACTAATCCCTTACAAGTTGGACAATGAGGGAAGAGAAAGTCACTTTGGAATGGGGACAAAACAGGAGCGAAAGCACACAAATGAGGACAACAAGCAAGTTCCTGTGGTAAAAGTGTGTGAGTGAGGATGAACCCAGGTTTAAATAATAATAATAATAGGTTCAGTAAATTCATTTAAATGAGTGTAATTTCCCCTGAAGTGACAGAAACATGACTGTGTGTTTGACATGTTTCTCTTTCTCTTTTAAGTGCCAATGATCCGATGAGCTATATATGCCTCACATTCAACGATAATGTCTGCATGACTAAAACAGAGACGGATTCAGAAAGGGAAGTTCACCTTCACCTTCTGTCCGACAAACCCTGAATTTACTCCGATTTTCTGGGATGATTTGCAATAAACCGACCAAAGGCAAAACATCCACGTCAAGACCTCGATAGGAGTCAACGTGAGTGAGGTAGAAGGTTAAGAAGGGGAATCACCTCTGCACGTTACAGTTTACACTGAAGTCAAGCATAAACACTTACTCTAACTGTTGGTGCAGAGAGTTCGTCTCTCTGAGTGAAATGAAACTGTGACAACCTCAAGGGAAACTTTAAAGAATGTTCCACTGCAGACTAGAACAAGCAGGAACTTGACTTTGTCTTTGACCAACACACACAGTAAAGTATATTTAATACACGGGCGAAGGGGAAAAGGGACGAGTGCTAATTTACCATCAAACCTTCACAATATGATTCCTTATAATCAGTGATGTGCCCTGGAACATTCCTGCACACTGCGAATCCAGCCTTTTAGCAAGACACCCGCTGTGTCGTCTCCTTCCTACTTCTCATTATCAACCCACAACCCTTTGTTTTACTCTCTGGTTCTTGATCTTTTCAGCATGGGTAATTGGAAATAAGAGCAGAGATGGACCTCCTGTGGCGTTATACCATCTGGTACCAGTTGGCAGCTCTGAGCACAGGGTGACAGAAGCAACACCTTTTATTTTAGGTGATGCATCACGCTGACATACTGTACTATTATGGTTTGTGAGGCATTTCCTGCTGTCCATCGTCTGTTATAGATGAAACGGATGACCCGCTGCAACAGGTGCACATTGAACACATCTGGTTGATTCTCTGCCCTTCCTGGCGTTTCTACAAATGCTATCGATGTTGGTAACGTTCAGCTTGATGAACACAGAAGTTTGAGGATTGACATGTGTCCTGATGGTGATGCACTTAACTGGTTCAACGGTGTTAAATGTGCTGCTGTAGACGAAGCACTGCTAACAGCTAACGGCAGGACAGAGGTGTAAAGGATGCGCCGTAATGAGTTTGACAGCATGAGCTATTGTTAGACTTCAACAAATAATCAGCTCTGACTCTTGCTGACAGCATCCACCTCGTCCTCTGCCGAACTTCAGCAGCCGCGAGAGGGAGTCCTGACTGTCATGCAGCCGGGCTGCGTGTCTGTGTTTACAGTGCAGGGGGTATGACTTTGTCAGCGGCTGGAGGCCAACTGACTCAGATATATTTAGGAGCAAGTGTCGATATCTCTCTCACTCAAGCAGATGGGTTTTTCACTTCTTCGCTCAGTTTGCCTCATGCTGTCTTGTCTTGGATTTGTTCCTCTTTATTGTTTTATTGCCCTGCAGGAGTCAGACACCAAGTTAAAAATACAGGCTATTGTAGTTTTTCTTCTCTTCTGTCTCTAAGGTAAATTGAGTAACATTCAAACTAATAAATAAAGGCGATTGTCTTGTCAAGACACAATAGACTGTCCTTCAGAGGTAAATTAGATAAAAGACTGAGAAGAATACAGACAATAACCAGCTCTGTGAATAGAAAGGAGCCAGATCAATAATGTGCAGTCACGAGTTGGCAAGTAGTAGGGAAATTCCCAGAAAGAAATGACAGTACTGCAGCCCCTGGGCATCAGCGATTATAAAAACAGGCAGAATCAGTCCCATCAAATGACTCCGGTCTTAATTACAACGGAAGCTCCTGCAGGTGTTTAATTTGAAAGTGTGGGACGGCACCAGCGTCCGTAGGTTTTCCTGCAGCCACACCTACTGGTGGCTCCTGGATGTGAGCACATTTCATGCCAAGCAGACCTTCCCCTCGTTCCTCTGGTTTTTTCTTGTTTTTGTTGTGCACATTAAAATGGAAGTGAGCTATTTTGCCTCAATAACAGGCAACATGGTTTTGGACGCATATTTTGCTTTAGATATATTTTAGAATAAAGCTTAGTTAGAGTTGTGTTTATGAATTAAAAACTGAAAACTGCTTAAATTACAATTGAAAAAGAAGGAATGGAATGACGTTGCATGTGATTGGTTGGCACTTAAAAACGTCGGCGGCTCTGGTTGGCTCAGCTGCTCAACGATTGACCAATTATTGACGGAAACCGAAGCTTAATTTCAACATGGTGGTTACACCTGTCGTCTGTATGGAGCTGTTACCTGAAACAAAACAAACAAAAGCAAAACTAGTGTAAACAGAGATGGATTCATGGAGTTTCCTCCGGTTGTGAACGTTTCTACTGCGTCTCCAAGCATCAACTGAGAAGGTGAGTTTTTCTGTGCATCACCTCTAATGCAGCGTTTTAAACTGGTCTGCAGCTAAAATCAGGCCAGTGTGGGTTTTTCCTGGAGGACAAACCTACAGTAAACAAACAAACAAACAAACAAACGGCAGACACAGTGTGCTGCGCCCCTGCCTGTTATTTGTAAATGAACTCAACCAAGACAACAACGTGTTTGTGCTGTGAAATTTTAATTGTTATTGTAGAGGCATGAATGAAAAACTGTCATTTGTCTGAGGTCCAGGAATAATGCACATATGAAAAAGTAGAATGAGTTTATTATTTTAAAATCACATACCTAAAAAGCAAATGAATGCCCATGAATACAAGCGTGTCTGAAGTAATAGCAGGACAGGGGTCGTCAAACCTTTGCCCAGGTTTAGATTCACCTTCTTAATAATGTATCATCTCGTATCATCTGCGCATTTACCTTGAAACCAAGGCAGCCTTCATCTGATAATGAGCCTACCTACCCGTCCAGTGCTGATGGGTCAGCTGGGCTCTTTCAGTCAGTACCTTTAGTCTCTACATGAGGGAGCCTGTGCACTGCAGCCACAATAACTGTTTTATAGGAGGAGAAGCTCAAAAGTCTTCTAACCATGTAAAAGCAACAAGGGCTTCCCCTCGGACGTCTGAATGGCTGCTGCTGTTAATGTGTTTGAGAGCCCTTGGATCAATATAGTCGAGCTGCTGCTTTCTGTGGCCTCCCTACGCTGCAGCTTCATGGAGCAGAGTGACAGAACCAATATAGGTGAGCAGATATATATAGATAAAACCTATTTCCACAGTCTTCTACTTCATGGAGAATTTTATCATTAAAGAAGTCTATGTTCTGTATTTTATTATCAAACTCAGAAGAACCTTTTGAGTAGGCATAAATAAAAACAAACAAAAACAACGCTTTCTAGAGCTTTTTATTCATTGGACATTCATTGGAAAAAAATCTTTACATAATCATCGCTGTCAAAAAGCAACAAACAAATTCCATAGATACAGAAGCGAAGCTGAAGCAAAGACACATTATTACACATTTGAGTGGACTGAGGAAGGTTAAGGTGAGAAGCAATAGGTCAAAGCAGAAGAGGCAGTGAAGATGAAAACGTTTGCTGCAGCACCCGTGGCTTTCTGAGCGTCTTCCTACAGCTGGAAGCTAAGTGTGGGTGTACGTGCTTGTAATAGCTCAGTGGGTCCATAGCCTTGTCTCATGTCCCGTGTTTGGTCCAGTTTGGACTAGTTGCGTGTGAGGCCGTCAAATGTAACCTACAGGAACGCACTGGACTGTGTACCCATGTCCATCTGCATGCGTGTGTGTGTGAGCATGCTTATTTCTTGCGGTAGTCATCTGCGTAAGCTCTGTGATCATCCTGATCAGGGTACTGGTCTCCGTAGCGCCTCAGTATGTCCTGCAGGCTGGGCATGCCCTGTGAGACTGGTGGGTAGGACATGTGAGGCTCCTCCTGGCCGCTCTGGTAGGGCTCTGCCTCGTACTGATCCTGTTCCTGCTGCTCTGGCTGCTGCTCAGCCTCTGTTGCCTCCTGGTGGCGTTCCTCCTTGGCCTGATGCTCTGGCTGGGCGTCGTAGCGACGCAGGCGGCAGTCGCGGTCATACTCTGGGTCACAGTGTGGGTTGGCCGGCTCCAGGACCCCGTTTCGTGTGCCGTCAGCATTCAGATGGGGCTCGTAGGTCTCAGCGGCGTAGGGAATGCGGCGGTGAGCTCCAGAGCGAGGCTCGTTGGGTTTGACAGGGTAGCAGTCGCGATCATAACCAATGTAGCAATCGTAGCCCTCTTTGGTTTTTCCGGGGGGGCCCAGAGGGTGGTGTTCCTCCGCGGCAGGCTGCTCATAGCTGGGATTGGAAAAAGGGAACTGCTGCCTGGGTGTGGGAGGGCCACGGTGATGCATGGACGCAGAGAAGTGACCGTTAGGGTTGGATTCTGGAGTGGCCTCTCTGTGTGGAGCATATGGATCATTACCCTGAGCTTGGGCCATGTACTGGCGCAGAATAGCATATATGTCAGTGGGTGGAGGAGAAACTGGGGCACTGGGCTGGCGGTACATAGCATAAGGATCAGTAACCCTGTTAGCGTTGGCATAAGCATCCCTAAACATGGCATAGGGGTCGTTGTACTGCTCAGCAGCAGGAGGAGCACGAATGGCAGCAGCCTCGTCGGTCTCCTCGTTTTTGTACGCCTCTGGAGGAGTGGCGAATCTGGTGGCAGTAAGAGGATTGCAGCCTTCTTCAAAAACAGGGTTGCATGATCCAGGGCCAGCAGGAGCTGGGGGGTTAGGAGCACGAGTTGCCTGGAGTAACACATCACAGCAGGATTAAAGAAGGAGATAAATCAACCTGTAGATGCAACTCAAACATACTGCATTTATTAAGTTTAATATACTGTTTAATATGCAGTAACGAAAACATACTGCAAGAGAGGCGGCGTAGGCACACAAGGGGTCCCGTGGGTCACAGTTGGGGTACTGAAGGTAGAGACCAGAGGGGGCTTTCTGCACCAGCTTGGGTCTGCAGGTGGGGTCTTTCTTTGGGTCGCAGCCAAGGTGGGCGTAGGAGGGCAGAGGCCCAGCAGAAGGCGCATACCCATAGGCTGCTCTCAGGTGGTACTGCAGACACTCCACGTCGTCAGCAGAGCAGATGCGCAGCAGCTCGGCCTTCTGCTCCTGAAGCATCACAAACGTTCTACACTGTACTACACTCTAACAAATAGCCATCATGTACTAAAGCAAGAGTCAGTAGATGTGTGTGCGTGTGTGTGGAAACATACCTTGGAAAGGAAAGGCGTTGCAGACGGGGAGAAGTAGTGATACCCAGACACGGGCTCCTTGGCGGAGGCAGCAGAGCGGACATACAGAGGGGCTGGGGCCTTGGCTGGTGCTGGGGGAGGACTGGCAGCAGGGAGCACCAGGGGCAGGTAGGGGCTCTTGCCTTGGACTATAGCAGCATACAGACAGTAAGGATCCTTGGTCGGATCACACGTCTTCACTGGGGCAACTTTAGGGGCCTCAGGCTTAGGTTTGGGCCTGCTGGTGTAGGAAGCCACACAGTTGGGGTCATCAGAATCAGAACAAGACTTGTAGACATCCCCCAGGTGGCGCAGGTAGGCCTTGTAGGAGCGGCGCCCCTCAGCGCGGTTTTTGTTCTGGAGGTAGGCCAGATAGATGCGGTCCATCTCCTGCACCTGAGAGGAGGGGAAGCAAGGGTTTAATGGGGATAGATTGAAACAAAAGCATATGCTTGTCCTTGAAAGTACGTTTTTGTGACTGTTAATAATGTAGTTTGGGATACTGAATAGGCAACGAGCTAGACTGGAATTAAATATGAATCTTTACTTACTGCCTCTTGGTTGCCATTGTCCGTGAAGAACTTGTACCAGTTCCAGAAGTCAGAGTGCTGTTTATACCAGCTGATGTTCCTGCGGTGGCGGATCAGCTTCCTGTGTAGCGCTGCAGCAGCCGCCTTCTCCTGGATGCTCTCCCCTGCTGTGAGGCAGGAGAGAAAGCTTTACTTTTAAACAAGCTTTCCTGGTTTTCCGCTGCAGCTTGTCACTGAGCTCTAAGGTTAAACAAAGCATCTTTACCGTCTCCTTTGGCCTTTGGAATAACTGGTCCAGCAGACAGAAAAGCTGCAGAGATAAGCGGAGAAAAACACCAACAGCTGTAAAAGTTGCTACATCATGGTTAAGTTTTGGAAATTGCTTACTTCATCTTTTCTGATGTTTGAAACATGTGTAATCCATATGTGATAATATGACATTAAAGGCCAAACAATTAGAGGCAGATATTCAGAGGTAATTGGCTCTGCCTGAAGCGCTGGTGACTGCAGCTCTTTGTAGATTTTATAGGTGGGCTGCTAACAGCAAACTCCACGCTGTGCTTTCAAAGAGCTGCATGTGCACTTGTGCGAGTCTGTGTGTGCACACCTATGTTGTGTGTATGTACATTTGTGCAACTGTTTGAACCCTTGGGAACAGGGAAGAGCCAATTCAGGTTCGCTCCAGGTTCCTTTTATCTCCACAGGGAGAAGGTGTTAATGCCTCACAGACAGAGGATGAATAGGAGCAGAACAGGCGACGGCTTTCACAAACACAGATCCAGAGGGGATGATTCAGGGCTATGTGGCACGTGTCAGAACTGGGGCAAAACATCACTCTCCTGATTAAAAGAGTTTTAATGAGCTTTGAAGTCAAAAGGATGTGATGTGCACTGCAGCATGTGAGGTCACAGAAGAGGGGCAACAGAAATGAAGGTGGCCCAAGGTGATGGAGCGAAGTGGTGGTGGAAAATAAGGAGGGGTGGGCTAAATGATGCCGCCTCAGTCAGCGCATCCGCTGTATTGTTTTTTACGAGCGTGTAAAATAGTGGCTGGCACATCTGGAAACAGCAGCGCTTAGAGGGGGCAGAGGAGGTGGCCATGCTGACAGGTACTAATTTTTTACAGGCCCAGAAACGATGAAAGTAGCTTCTCCTCCTACTGCTGTGTTTGTCTTCCACCCATTAGACTGTGCAGTTTAAAAAAACATGAAAGGGAGAGACGAGCCTGAAGCGGCCTCTGTAAATAAGTCAGTCATGTCAAAGTAGAAACAGGTGGTGGAGGAGCAACCTCTGATATAGACGATGTACGATCACACAGAGCCAGAATACGCTGCATGAAGAACTTCAGTGTGTTTTATCTGTAAATATTGATGTTGCACTTACAGAATATGAGCTCAGAAAATATGATACTCCGTTATGGATTAATCCACCACAAGTATACGCTCAAGTCTTATTAACATGCTGCCAGACTTACTTCAACAAGCACGTTAATCCATCCTAATCGCTTAATACAATATCATCTGCCAGAGGTGATTCAACTGTCTAATTACTGCGTTTTCCCACTTCCCTTTATTCTGACAGAGAAGAAAACCAATCGCACAATTTACAGCTTCAGTTATTGCAGCAATTTTCAAACAGAATTGTAAAAATGCATTATATTAGTAGCAGCCTGAAACGTCTGTCCAGCAGCAGGCTTTCAACACAGGACACCAATGGAGCATATTTACCACGTGTCCCTGCTGCTTTGACCCACGCGACCGTGGATGCGGTGCCTGTGGATCCTGTATACTTGCTGTATTTTACATAGTGACCTCGGTTGCATTTTGCCATCGTGTACTCACCGGGCAGCAGCATCAGAGCCAGCAGGGCAGTGATGAACACGCCAGACAATCTGGTTCTCCTTTGACCCGCCATGACTGGAGCTCCTCTGCTCCTGCTTACACCAAAGATGCACATCATTCAGGATTATCCAGAAATTTGAGCTCCCTTTTTTTAAATAACATATTGCTTTATCTCTTGTGAGTCACTGAAGCTGATATCACTGAGAAGACATTTGATTACCTGCAGGAATGTTTAGCAACAAAGCCAAACCTTCTAAGTCTCTGCTAGAAGCCGAGATGTTTCAACATCACGGACAACCTGAGACCCCAGACCTGTGCTAGTTTGCTCCCAGAGAGCTGCTGAAATGACTGGACTTGGAAGTGAGGCTATAAACCAACATGCGGCCCCAAGGCTGCAGGGCAGGGTGAACCCTACAGACCCAGGTGATTCTCAGCAGTCATCTCGTCTTCATCTTGAGCTGGAAACCCTGGAAAGCACCTGAATCCACCGAAGCAAACACATTTAGTAGAAGCGCTGTTTGGTGTCTTACCTGTGGTTATCTTATCGCTGTGTTTTCCTGTGGATACAGATGTGGACTCCAGTGAGGCCGAAGGTCAAGATGCCTCAGTCCACCCGGGCTTAAACACTAATTGTGTGACAGAGAGGATCCTGGTGCACTCTGTCCACGCTGCCCTTCCAAACCGCCGCGATGAAGCGATCCTGCAAGGTTTTAAACCAAGACTGTCATCCGACACATACAGGTATTTATTAACACACACACGAGGTCAGGGGGCGCCCCAGGAAAGTCCCTGATTGGCCGGCTTCTAGGGAGTTTCAGCCAATCAGGTGCCGTAATTAAAGATGGGAATGGAGAGAGGTGGGAGAACTTGGAGTAGAGATTGAGACGTGGAAAATCGTGTCAAGGGTTGCTTCATGTTTTTATTATTGGAAAGCCTTTTTTGATTTTTCTAGTTAATCTGTCAGAGTCAAATTTTTGTTTATAATCAGACTCTGGGTTTTTTTTCCGAGTGTAACAACAATTTCCAAGCAACAACAAGAGCAGAAGAGAAAACATTGGGAAGTTATGAGGGGGAGGCTGAGGTGCCACATAAGCACTTTCAGAGACCACAATGAGAGCCAAACCGCAGCTTCTGTCTAAACCTGAACACACACATACGACAGCTGGTCTACACATGAGGAATTTAAAAACACACAGTTTGCTCCTCACTTTAACTGTGTTCAGACATGCCAGCGTTGTAACACACACACACACAGCAATTTTAGTGGCTGATATAGCTAGACGGACGATGCAGGATCAGCACATCTGACAGGATATGCCTGTAACGTGATTGTCACACTCAGTAGTCTTATGAGGATTGTGTCCAGGCCCGCAGCAGATTTTATAGAGAAACTGGGATTTTCAATTTAGTAGAAAAAGTTATTTAATCCAAATCAAATCATGTTTTATGAAGACAAATCTAGTTTAAAAGTGAGTAATTATATGCGCACAGAGGCTCATTATCAAACCAGTCCCTGCTCCGTGTAGTTTTATTCAGGGTAGCTGCACGGAGAGCAACAACTTTATCATCCAGTTCGACACTTATTACTGGAAGCTGAACGTAGATCTGAGCAGCTGCTGACCGACTGTACTGGTTCAGATCTTCGCATCTGACTATAGATGAGAAACAACATTGGTCTACAAAGGTGGATGAGTCTGTTTTCACGAGAGCTAAATGTGTGCAGCCTTATTACAGTGCCCATCAGTTGTAATCAGATTTTGATAAGGATCCGTGTAAACGTGGAGCGTATTCGAGCCGCATCCACTGTAAAGCAGTCGGAGACGGAGAAACGGGCGTGACGTAAGCGTTGCCATTAACTCGTGTAGTTTCCCACAGCCGAACATCTTTACGTTGCATTACACGTACTGTGTGAGGCAGCAGTATCGACTAGAACGTTTAACACTGGAAAACAGACAGTGAGCCTGGGATCCGTGTAAAATGTAGTTATTAGAAAGAGTAGGTTCCCATTTTTCCATGGCTTCCCTTTCGCTACAATCTTGGCTCAACTATGGCTGACCCGACGGCAGACCATTTTTGCTCTGTAGTTTTTTTTTTTCTTAAGCATTTGCACATTTTTACTGCCTCCTTCCTGTCCTGTCGTGCCCCAACATTTAGTGGCCATGTTAGCACTGTACCTTGTATATAATTACATTTGCTAACAGGTGTTTTGCAGAAGCCACAAACCTTCAATCCAGCCAGAAGCAGATTCAAACATGACAACGCCAAAACCGTACTCATAATTTTCTCTACAGCTGGAATGTAAGGGATTCTCAGACATCTGGTTTACTTGATAGATTTTTTTTTCTTTTGAAAAGCAAAGACTTTATTTCATTATAATAGTGAGCGACATGTAGGAGGGGACTGTACAATTGATGGAGAAGTTGCAGTCAGAATGAGACAGTGTTCACATTGCTTTTATATACACATTTGTAGAATCACATAGATATTGAGAAGCTGTGGTCACTGCAGGTCATCATCATCGAATAGATCCTCAAAGTCTGTAAAGAAAGGAGAGACAATGCTGGTGAAGAGGGGAAAAAAGATGAGTAGAGTTAAAATGAGTTCCTCCGTTGCCTATTGAAGAGCCCATTGGAGTAATATGCCTCTGAAGTAGAGTTACAAATCTGGATGTTTAACTCCTGTTGTGCGATTGTTGCCTGTGCAGCTGAAGTCTGTGTGTGGCTAAATAACTCCACCTCATCATCTCGTGGTAAGATCGTAGTTTTAGTAGTTCGACAGGGACCATAGAGCCGCAACTCAAGAAAAAGAATCTGTCACATCACTTAGCATAATGCATAATGTTGGAATCTCTCTAAACACTGATTCAAAGCAGTATATGATTAATGGTTAAGTACCAGGACCTTCAGCATATATTATTTAGAGTACAGAAAGCTAGAGCTTTAATTAGTGTGTCACTTCAATTTGTTTTCAAAATCCAACTCGATAGAACTCAGGTTCAATGAGTTCATCTAATACTCTTATTTGAATTTTATTCAACTCCATCCCCAACATGGGACTCGTACTGTGTCATTCCGCTTGTGCGTACCAGCATCGTCTATGTCCAGACACAGTTTTATAGAACTTTCGGTGCATACGTGATTAAAATGTACAGCTTTTACGGGGCTCTAATCCCTGTTAGCACCACAAGCTAGGACGTGCCACAAGTGAGTGAATGCCATTTTTAGCAGTGCTAACAAGGAGTGTGTGCATGTGTTTTAAAGCAGCTGACTGGCGAGGTGTCCTGCTGAGTTGCAGTCTGACAGCCGCTATAAACTCTTTACCATCCTCCTCTCCCCCTTTTCTCTTTTTTCTTTTCATTCCCTGCTTTTTAACAATCAGCCCTTTTCTTTCTAGGTCATGTGCTGCTGAGCCAAAAACATTTTGTCTGCAGTGAACACCGTAAGAAAGAAAACGGATTAGCTTAGTTTTTTTAGTGACTCCTCTGTTTACATGTGCTTTCATGTAAAGTGAACTTAAGGCAAGTAACTAATTCTGAGGTTTAGTTTATGAACATTATTTGCTTAACACCAGAAATTCATTGGACTTAGATTTGAGTTTGTCTTTAATCTGGTTTCTCTGCTAACCCTGCATTATTGAAGTAATATGGTACATGTATTGAAGTTTAATAGTTGGGCCTTGTTTCCAGTGTACATGCACTTTAAAAAGTGCTTTGCTGACAGAAAGTATGCAGTTAAAAGACCTTGAAAGGGATAAATGAGCTTTGTTGCTGCCATGTGGTTTTGATCATTTTACTGACTTATAATGCAAATCAAGGACTTTATGTCCTGTGATAATTATCAAACTAAATGAAAGGCAATTAAGAAAGATTCGTTTACATTCTTCTGCTGCTAGCGCTGACTGAAAACGAATAATAAACGAATAATCATATTCTCTTTAGTGTCTGATGAGGAAACGCTGTCCCAAGTCTCCTACCGTTGAAGAAATCCGAGTGCACTGCCTTTTCGTTGGCTGCCAGGTCCATCAGCAGGCCGCTGCTGCCGCCTGCCTGTTAGCGCACAACGGCACAGCCGGTTTAACAGTGTTACTGAATATGAATATGAGTAAAACAGCTGTAATGATTCATGCATTTGATTGGGGGGAGTAATTAACTCTGATGATCAGCCACACAGTATTCATGGATAACGTTATTAGAAATACTTGGGTTGTTCTGGGAATTAGTTTGAATAGATTTGACATTTCCAATTCATATAATGGATCAAACTGCACTGACTCCTCACTGAACTTGCTCTAGATAGGACCATAAGATGAAGCTTCTGTTCTGATGGGGATAATTCAGGTGCTTGGTGCTGCCTCGTAGTCTGACGTTTACTCTGTTACCAACACGAATGTGAAGTTCGCTCATAGCAAGTTGACGTCTGCGAGATGCCTGCGTGCGTTAGCGAACATTAGCCAGGGACAGAACGACTCGACTCACCTCGTCTAAGTCGACATACGGTCCCGCTCCTTCAGGGAACATCTCGTCTACTGCTGGTTTCATCCTGTGTTAGTTACAGTCGAGCTGCAGTTCGTGTCCAAGATGCTGAAACTACAGATTAGTTCCTAGTTAGCCCGGCTAGCTTGTCGGCACCCAAAACAAAACAACCGTGTGCAACACGTCATTGGGCTCGGCTAACGCCACCGCCTTGCCCAAGTAGTTCCGCTCTCTTTGCGCGTAGTTTTCACTTTTGCGTACAAATTAAAAAAAAAAAAAAGAGCCAGAAGTATTGTCAGACATGTTAAAAAATAAGGAGTCATTTACCACTTTTTGATACAATTTAATTTTAAAGTTTGATTGATTTATTTTATTGGAAAGGCAATGCTAATTTACTAAATACAGAAGTACAGTTAATTAAATACAGTTTTTAAAGATAGGGCTGCCATTGATTTAGACAAGTAGGAATAAAACAGTAATTATAGAAGAAACGAGAAAACAGGGTGTGCAACATTATTTCTATGTTTTATTTATTTGTGGCATATCGTATGGAGATATTACAAACTACAGTACTACAGAGATAGTTTTTTTAAATGTATATTGTGTATTTATTTCTATACCAGAAAAAATGTATATACTTTGAAAAAAAAAATGCTTCCTTTCGACCCTTTCCTGCCGTCTGCCTTCTTTCTCCATCTTTCGCTCGCTCTCAGTGTTCATGCCCCTCGTTGGTCTCGTATCCCAGAGTGTCTGCGATGGGCTGGTGGGCGTAGAAGGTCCGGGCCATGTTGTTGATCCTGTCGTAGGCTCCGATTGACCTGAAGTATTCAATGTAGTTCCAGAAGTCCGAGGTGGAGAAGGGCCAGTAGGGAGCAGCTGCCGGTTCGTCGTAAGGCACTTAAACACACGCAAAGAAAGCAGAAGACAAGTATTTGAATGTTGAGCCGTGGCATCAGGAAAAATACAAAAAGGTCCAAAAACAACAATGGAAGCTTGTTGATTTAATTAAACTGCTATCATGTGCCTAAATGTGGCCGTAGAAAACAATTAAGTGAAGCATAAGCCAGTAAAGCTGTAGAAAAGGAGATGTGATGTAAATGCAGTACCTCCCTCTGGGATGACTCTGGCATCTGCGAAGAAAAGATGAAAAGAGAAGAGAGAAAAAATTACCATTCCTAAATATTCTAAGGCTTTTCCATGTACAAAGACAGGATTCAGGCCCGGAAAGCTGAAAACGGAGCTTTCTCCCACGATACCTGCTCCCTCCTCAAATATTATTGCTGACCATTCACACTCACATGCTAAAGCGTGAGGAATTCACAGGCACACAGAGGTTCCTTTGTACACATGCAGTCCATAAAACAAAGGCTTTTCTATCAGCACAGCTGCGTCTGGGAGATTCATGGATGATACACAACTATCATGAACATTTATACATGCATATCCCAAAATTAGTCACTGAACTAAACCTCAACACTATTTTAATACAAAAACAGCAAAGCAAAACAAAAAGCAACTGTATATGTGCAGACGGTTTTAAATGATAAGATGATTTACGGATTTAAAAAGAGACACCAACCGCTAAGATGGCAGACAAAGAGGCAGAGAAGAATACTGAGCCAGACCAGCTGCTTCATCGTGTCCTGTTAAATGAACAAACATTTCCATCATACAACATAAAAAACATTTACACTTAAGCGACAAATAAAACAAACAGGCATCAGTAACAATGTATTTCTCTTTAGTTTTCCACAATTATCTAAGAATAAAATGCAGACGTTTACCTGTAAATGGTTTTCAAGCTGTGCAGAGGGAAGCTGCTGTTCATCTGCTGGTTCTCTGAGGTGTGTGGGGCTCAGTGGAGGTAAAGGGGGACCTCCAGTTGCACACACACAGCCAAGCCTTGCGCACATTAGACTCTGTTTACTCAGAGAAGCTGGGTGTTTCCAGGTGGAAGTTGGAAAAGGAGTTTTGGAAATTCAGAAAGCTAAAAAAAGATTAAAAAAGCAGCACTGGAACATGCAGTGTTGAACAATATATTTTTAGTATCTTATTTATTGATTTATTTTACAGGAACCAAACACAACGATAAGCGAAAGTTGTAGTTTATGCTTTAGGTTAACGTTTAAACCATAAAAGTGTGTATAGCGTTCACGTGTTTTCATTTTATTGTACGTTAGAGCTTTGTCCCTCGGTTCACTTTGGCAAAATATAAACCAAAACCAGGCAATACATCATCATTTAAACTGTACGTAATAGATATTATCCAATCAATTGTCCAGCTCCTTTTTGTTGAGATCCCCTTGTCACTATATCAACAGCACGAAAATGAAAGCAGTGGCTCTTGTCTGCAGGGATCCGAGATGCTCCTAGTCATCCTTGCAGCCCGTCTGATCCGTGGCCGTCATCCTGAACAGGTCGACTCCTTCTTTGAGCAGCACGTCTTGGGCGTAGCGCACGGTGTCTGGAGGCAGGAAGCGAGACCGGCCGAGTATCCAGGCGTAGTCAACATGAAACAGGCGGAAGTAGTCCTCGCAACAGTACACGACGGCCAAGCTGGTGTAGTCGGTTGTCAGAACCCAGTGTGGGCTGTAGGGAGTAACTGGAAGAAACAGTGAGGAGAAGCTGACTCGCTTCTGAGACATCGGCCATGAGTCCATTTAGTGTCACAGACAAACGACCTCCTTGTCAGAGATGTTCTACACGCAGCGAGGCCACTGTGTCATACATCTGCTGATAATGTCGTCATTGACAAGCTGCTGTGTGCCATGTAAAAACAACTGGAGGTCTAATTGTGAGGCATTTAAGAATCCAGGCTATATTTTAATCTTAGTGTCAAAAACAAAACAGGACAGTGAAGATGACAAAGAGCGAATAGGATGATGAGGAGAGCTTACAATATGAGAAACTGACTCCAAGCTTGGCCGGTTCTCTCGCATCCGGAACGATTACTGTCCCCTCAGCCCACCTCACCTTGTCTTTACTGAGAAGAGAAGAGCAGCCCGTGTTTGAATTGGAACAAACTGAGTAAAGAATAAAGCGAGGAAGCTTGAGCTTGGTTCAAATCGGTGGTACTCACTGGAATCGAGCGTAGTGCACTTGGATTGTGCCGTCTTTCCTGATCGCATAGTTGGACTCAATGCACTTTCCTTTGGTGTAGGGAGCAGGGAGCTTTGCGATCTCGTACCACCTACCCATATACTGTTAGTGACAAGCCATTAGTTTGCTGTACGTCAGTAAGCACTGTCCACTGTGTTTTTATCTAGGTGCTACCTGCTGTAGGTTGAAGTTGGGCTGTACTTGTGGAGACGGACAGGGACCCCAGTGATAGGTCTGAGCTGAGGCCAGAGGGAGCAGCAGGAGGAAGAGGCAGCCGGCAGCCATGGCTCTTAGGACGGGAGCAACCAGTTTACAGGTGCTGGAGTAAATTAATAAAATTAACAAAATAATCCATTTTCAGAAGAGGCAGCGATCATAAATCACTTGAATCTGTTGCCATAACTGAATCTTTCTTACCTCAGGTGTGAGGGAAGACCGAGGCTGCAGCTGCCACTGAGACGCCGTTATGAGCGGCTGGGACACACTGGGTGCGAGTGAATCCAATGACATCACGTTACAACGCTCCAGCACGAGGCAGCTCATTAGGTAATTGTCATCATGTGCACATTCCCACACACAATAGCGAGAAACGACACATTTTACTAATTAATTCATCCACGCGTTTTTATTTTGTGCTTCATTATGCACATATATCTATTAAGGACACGTTTATGCTGGGGGAGCATAGATTGGGAGCTGAGATTTGTTTAGTTAAAAAAAAAAAAGTGACAAAGCTTTACCAGGTGGCGCCAAAGTAAGATAACGTGTCTGACTGGAAGCTGTTTGCGTTTTATGTCACCAAATGGTATGAAAACAAATGTCTTTTATTATATTGACAGTAGCAATAATAAATATAAAATAAACAATGGATATATTTTATAGTATATGTTGTTAGACTGTAAAAAGAGACAGACACACCGTGTAATAATAAGATTATTTATTTCCAGTGTTTGCTGAGGGAAAGCATGACGCCCATGTTCTCCTGTACGCAGGCGAGACGTTCGCTGTTTGGGGGAAAGCAAATGGTCTCATGCAGGTTTTTTTTCTTCTCCCACATTTTAGCACTGCTGCATTTAACAGAGCAGAGTCAGGAAGAAAACTCAACTGACACAATAGACACAGACATAAATTTAAATGCTGTGCTGCTGCTATAAATATAACTACCCAGGAATGCCTGTGAAACCTTCTGTCCTAAATGTTTATTAAATTCCTTTTGACAAATGTTGGTAAAAACATAAAAAAAATAGGCACTTTTTCCTTTTCAGATAAAAACATATGTAAAAACGTACGTTTTGGACAATAACTGGACAAAGTAATAAGCAATAAAAACTACTGTACCAAGCATTACATACTATAGTAACAGCAATTCATCACTGTTTTCAGTCTGGATTTAACTAAACTATAATAATCCTCCAGTCTCTCAAGCTAATATCTGGCTGTTGTGACTGCACTGTGAAAACCAAACTTCCCACAGCACCCAGCTCAGAAAGCAGCCTTCACATATCCATATACTTCAAGTACAGGCAAAACAAAACACATACATATTGTTTTGAAAATGACAATATTGTCACAAGCAATTAGTGTTCATCCAAAACGCAGAGCGTAATACATTCTTTATACCATATACGACAGGAAGAACTATTAACAAGGGCTCCTCCTGTTTTCTTCAGTAATAGTCATTAGTGCTGTGTAACGATCCTTAAGGGTCAGTTTCTGGCCTTATCAACAGAAAAGTCACATTCTTGCGTTAGTAAGGTTTGATGCCGCAGGAGGAAGTCGGGGTTGTTTCCATGTCTGCTCCAGTACAGACGGCGAGTCTCTCTGCAGCGGGATTCCAGTAACAACCGCGCATCTATGTCAGCCTATACACAGTATGTACACTAGATACATAAAGTACTCTGTAGAAAAAATATTGTGCAGTAACCTTAGCTACAACGACCACATTCGTACGTTTACACATTCATCCGCACACTCGACCACGTCACTCATTGCTTTCACAGATACTGGTAGAACCGCGAGCGGACGACTTGTACTCCAGAGAGTTTGTGTGGGTGAGCGTCTGCTCCCAGGGTGGCTTTGCTCTTGCTTTGCAGCCCACTGCTGTTGACATGCTCCTCTGTTAATGGCTGCGCGCCGGGGGATGCAGAGGGAGGAGAAGGTCCCACCGGAGCAGCGTCCTGAGCTTCTGTGCGATCGTCCTCGGGGACGGCTTTGGGTGCGACCTCAGCGCTGGATTCAGAGCCTCTACGCCGTTCTCTGGTGATCCAGTCCCGGATGGAGAAGTCCTGAGAGGAGCACCTGGGCTTGAGGCGGTCCAGAGCTGACAGTTCAGCCGCCTGGTCCACCCCACCCTGCTCCCTCCAGTCATTAATGACCGCCAGCTCTGCAAAGTCTCTCTGCCCACCCATGGTGTGTCTCCGCCGGATGTTTTTCTTCTTGCCGCTCACGTCTGCACCACGGCTCTTCTGGGTGAACATGTCATCTGCCGACGTGCGCAACCTGAGCTTGAGGCGCTCTGTGATCTTAAGATGCCAGGCTGGCTCGGAACGCTCCGACTCGCTGCGTGACGACGAGCTGAGGCTGCTCGTCGATCGCCCTTTCTTCATCACCTCCAGAACTCGAGACAACCGAGTGGAACCCTCCGCCCTGGCTTCACTGCGCTCTCCACTCCCAGTCACTCCATCCACAGACGAGTCGCTGTCTGTTTTCTGTCTTAGAGACCACCTCCTGGACAGGGTGTCACACTCAACCATCCTGTGTGATGGAAAAAGGCGCCGTGCTTCCAGTTTCGGTGTCATGCTCCCCTCAGCTCCACCACCGCCTTTTGCTTCCGTCTTTGCCTTGCTCTGCTCCGGGCAGGGTGTAGACTGGCTGCTGCCCCCTCCTGGGGCAAACACTGGAAAGTCACTTTCACTATCTGTCTCCATGGGTCGCCCCTCGCTGATGAGCTCACTGCGTTCGTCATCTGCCTCCTCCCCACCCTGCTCTGGGCTGAGTGCGCTGGACTCTGCTCCAGTCAAGAACGTGATGGATGAAGTAGTGGAGTAGTCTGAGGTGATAGAGCTCACCTCTGCGCCGGCTGATGCGCCTGCTCCTGACCCCAGTCCGATAAACGTTCCCGCTGGAAGATCACAGGACGCACCTGCAGTCCACTTCTTTGGTCGTGAGCGTGGCACCGATGCTCCAGAGCTCATGGTCCCGAGGTCGGAGGTGTTTTCATCCAGCTGGGATGGAGGATCTGACAGAGAGGCTTTCCCCTTAGGAGCTGTTTGGTAGCTGAAGCTGGGAGAGCCACAGATATTTGGGGATGGAGAGGGGCAAGGTGAGGGATGTCTAGAGGTAGACTTCAGGAATAAAGAGTTCCTATGCTCTCTCTTGGCTTTGGGTGTCAGCTCCACAGTTCTCCCGTTCTCCTTCCTCTCATCTGTTCGCACCTGATGCTTTGCGCTGGAGCTGGGACGAGTCTCGCTCTGCGCCTCGGCGTGGAGGCCGTGGTGGTTCGGCTTCTGGTCAGGGATTTCCTTCTTGGGGAACACAGAATCCAGATCGTCATCTGAGCTGCTAGGCTGCGGCTTCTCCTTTGACTTCTTTCTTTTGCGACTGGCTGCAGCAAAGATGGATGAGACCAGGAGATCTCGGCTGCACTGGTCCTTCCCTGAACCCCAGGAACCCTGCAGGAAGGGAAACACAGAACATCCAGATGAGTACATTCTGATGCTAAGAGTCACAGGGGGCACCGCAAAGTTGACAAACCTTTCATCCCTGCCTGAAAACTCAAATTTGTACTCCACCTGCTCCCATGAAGCGCCACAAACCAGAGAAGTGGACAAAAAGACGAACATTAACAGACGTCATTAACGGGGAGCACATTACTGTTAGCATGCTGGCCATGAAGCAGAAGCAGAGCACAGCGTGAGCTCAAGCATCCCTGCAGGCGCCTTTAGCACGACTGGTGGGAAGCAACTTTGTAACAGAAATGCAATGATGAAAAGCAGCTGCTGTGGATTGTGAGAAACGGCTTTCGTTTTTATATTTTGGTGAAACAACCCCTTGCTGATGCTTCGCTTGAGAGCTGATTTTTCAGCTCCTCACCTACCTCCATCCTACACTAGCAGAGGTCTGAGAGGATTAACGCTGGACACACACACTCACCTTGGATCTAGCAGAGTCACTAGTCGGTGAATCTGTAGGTAAGAGGAAAGAGAGACAAATGTTAATGTCCGAGAACTGAAATGACTACAAACAGGCAACATGGGGGAAATGAATCGAAGAGGAAAAGAAAGAAGAAGTAAACAGTGTTGATGAGACGCGTGTGATGACTACACCAAACAAGACTGACAACATGTGAGTACACACAGCACGCGAGCAGACAACAGGCCATGCTGCACAGAAGACAGGTGAGGTTCACGCTACGGGTCACGTGACCGTCTTTCCCAGCTCTAACGCACCTGCATCAGTCTGACAAGTCAAGCACATTTAAATCTTTCCTCAAGTTTTGAAATGATGCAGCTTCAACAACACAACAAAAGCACAGCCGCAGAACAGTGAGGTAGATAATGCGCCATGCAACACAAAGATGGAAACTGGTTGAAGTCAGATATTTTTATAAATCGTAGGATTCAAGCTCTAAGTGCCAGCACCAAAACACTTTTCTTTGACTAACCTGAAACAGTGAAATATGATGACTGGGTTTATTCCAGTGGTTGCAAACACTTTTGACAATATAAATTGATCAATGTCAGTTTCAAAATTGAAAACTCTGACTTTCTTTAAAAGGCGTGTTTGGACACTCAGTTTTAGAAAAATAAATTTTAGGTGATTACTAGAGTCAGGAAATCAAAAAGGAACTATTTACCAAACACTCGTTTAACGCGTTTCTGCAAATTAAATGACGTAACACCCTCCTTTTTTTTATTGTCTCAGCTGACCTGATGAAGCGATGCCAGTGACAAAAGGGACACGATGATGAAAAGAGACGGCTATGGGAGAAACCAAAAGCAAGGAAGTGAAAGGGGGTTAGAGGGGCTAGCTATATGGAGAGAGGACGCTACAAGAAAGAAAAGCCTATGATCAGTGCTCACCTGCTCTGTGGTCATGTGCACGTGTAACACCCTAACTTTTCATTGTTTGTGTGACATTGCCAAGCCCCCCTATACACCCCTTACAATACAGATGACGGCACGATATGCAAGTGCACACTGACCGGTGACGGAGAAACCATACCATGCTATCTCCCCCGTTGGCAAGCTTGCAGGACAGTGAGGAGAGACAGCGGAGAGCCTTTCAGACAGTAGCACCGGCCTGTGTTAGGTATACTCTGATAGAAAACCTACGACACCGGACCGTACTGTACCGTGTAGCCGCTTCACTTCCCCTTTTTTCGCCATGGTTTCTTTGTCAAAAGCTTTTGCTTGTTCTTTTTGGCACGTCTCGTGCTTAAAAGACCTGCGGGTTCCTGCAGACTAGGCAGCTACACTGGGGGCAACAATCCTCCTTCTTCCTACAGTTCCAGCTGTCCATCACAGACATTATAGAGTCCATCAGAGACATCATGGTGTGATAGACTCCTCCCACTTGGCCTGTGTCAAGATCAGTATGTGTGAATGCTGGGAAAGCCTTTAGGACACCCGACAGAGCCTCACTAGAGACAGAGGAATCAGAGGTCGCCTTTCACTGTAAAAACATCTCTTTTCTGATGTGGGAAAGAACATGCCGTATTAATGCAGAGGAGGCAGGTTTAAGACGGGGAGAAAACACAGCCCAGAGGCAGGGGGTGATTACAAAGGGAAGAGTCTGAGGTGTTTACATTTGTAAATCTGGCAAGAAATCTCTGAAAGCAAATGAAAAAGCATGAGAATTTATTGCATCAGTTAACAGATGCAAATAAATTATCCGCTGAAACCCACACACGCATTAGGAATCGTGATTTGCCACAGACATTTCTATCTAATGGCAACAGCCAAATAAGCTGAAGGGGAAGCTTGGACTAGGGAAGAGGCAGTATCATCATCAACATTTGTCCCTAGTTTAACACTACTGGTGCCGTCCCACAGCGCTCAGACGTGAAAGGGTAGAGAAAGGTCAACCCACCAAAGAGGTGTTCTGCCAGAGGCAGCGCGTTACCTGATACTTCACCCTGCGACGTGCCCGTACGGCCGATGTTGGTGAGGAGGTGATCGATGTTGGGAACCGGCTGAGACTCCACTGCACTCTCCTCCTGAGACACAGTCTGCAGAGAGGCAAAGAATATAAAGACCCTCATCAGACGACTGTAGATCACTGTGTAAGCGCAGTCTGCCCCCTTTGTGTCAATAATACTTGTGGACAAAAAGCAATGTGATGCAGGGATGGATTTTTAGGACGGCAGTGCTTGTACTCACCACTGGATCACCATTTCCATCTTCAGTGAAAAACCAGTCATACTAGAACGATGGGAGGAAACAAGGAGAAATCAAGTCTTTGTATTGTTGTTTTCAATATCGGTGACGACGACGGTGAAGAATCTCCTTCTCACATTTTGAATAAGAGTCTCCACGATCTTGTACTGGTCTGGCATGTGTGTCACCATATGGGTCATGTTGTCCTCGGTGGTGCGAACCAGAGTGGGACCAAACACGATCGCCAGGTTCCTCGGTTCCATCTAACGCCAAACAAAATCACTGGTTATCATAAACGTGCAACCCTCCAGTTCAAGCACATTCGGCCCAGAAGAAATAATGAAATACCTTGTTTTTCTCAGAGTTGTCAGCCACAGTTTTTAGATGAGCTGAGAGGAACTTGAGGGTTTCATAATGATGATCTGGCAACTCATGAAGCTGTAAGGAAACGATAATGAAACGTCTTCAACATTTATTCAATTTGTTTTATTCTAGTTTTAAGAATTGTTACAAATCCCCCGACTGCCCAAAAGTCAAAGCCACTCACCAGTCTTTTGAGCACCTTGAGTCTCTCCACTGGGTCCTCTATTCGGTTGGCGTCTATGAAATCTGTGTACCTGTCTGCAAACAGCAAGTAATTTTTTTTTTTCAATCAATCAATCAATTATTTAGTTGAATGTAGTTCCCACACACGTCCACTAGATGGCAACTCACCATTGGTGAATAATGGCTCTGGAAGTTTGCGGAAGAAGGACTTCAGCAAACTGCTGATCACGTTAAGGTCCCTCCATTTCTGTGACGGTAAATTTAGTTAAAATTTGTTATAAGTATTATTTTATTATGAAGAAACGCTGACATTTTGACAAACTGCACTTGCAAAGGACAAATTACTGTCCTGTGCACACGTCCAGATCAAACTGCAGCTTTATAAACCTTTCAGTCCTGCCTACTTATAATTACACACAGGATAAGCTGTGTGTAATTATAACATATAGTTGGCGTTAGTCATAACTTAGTTGGCGCTATATATAATTATATATAGCGCCAACTAAGGTGGGAGTCCAAGGTTTAGTTTAATTAAAGCGGCAGTGGATCAATAAACACTCACATCATCCTGGATATCGATATCATTCATGCCCTTGTTATTGAGCTCCTCCTGCATGTTTGAGATGGCAGCGTTGTTGCCTGGGACTCTGTAGATGCCTGTGTACTCCAGTCCCCTCTCCTCCACCAGCTTACAGCAGACCTCCACAATTAGAGGCACAAACTAGAGGACACATACGACGCACGTTTAGGGAGGATTATATCTTGTAATTTTCTGCACCAATAAATTCATGCTCTGTGTGTTTTATGGCAGATAGAATCGGTACAGACCTTGTTGGTTTGTGCCGGAGGACAGTCGTCCAGTCTCACTCCGAACGTGACTCCAGGAGACGGCTTCTTCTCAAAAGGTTTCCTCATCAACCCTGGGATGCCCTTCCTCCACGTGCCTTTATCTTTGGGAGGGCTGGTGTCATCTGCACGACACCACAGAACAGTGACAATAAGTAAGCATCTAATTTACTGTAGTACACTGTATTTACAGTGAAAGGTTACTAGATAATGTAATTACAGCCAATCATGAGAGACTTTCCAGTGTGTGGTTAAATATTTTTCTCCAACTATGACACATGATTACACTGTTTTGACTCATTGCTTGTTCTGTAACAGTATCCAGCTATTGAGGCTTCACAGGAGTTGAATTGCTCACAACTACATCAATAAACATTTTATTGTGCAACTTAAATTTGCTTATCAAAGGCCATGTTTAGTTACAAAGCATGTATAAAAGTGCCTTAGCTGGTGTAATTCCCAACCTTTGTGCATGTTCTTCTTCTCCTGCTCAGGTTTGGGTGAGTGTGGACTCGTTGCTTTGGTCTCGCCCTTCCCTCCCAGCAGCGTCTGCCTCAGCGACTGGCGTGAGGGTTTGGGCGACGGCTCTGTCTTGCTGCCAGTTGGACTGGGTAAGGCGTGGAAATAAACACAAAATCAGCTTCCCTGAAAGGATTCCAACCGAAACAACAAACCAAACACAATCCACCGTGATAGATAACGGTTATAAGATAATGATCTGCCAGGAATAATGGGATTCGCCAAGGAGAAGCAAAGATGTAATTGCTGCCTGGAGAAGTGATTCAAAAGTACTGCTGAAGTAGTTGTTGAGTAAAACTGAAATCTCTAATGTTCTGACTTTGCCCTTACCTCATCAAGGTGTTGTACTCTTTGATCTTCCTGCTGATAAGGTCATGGCTGGTAAAGGCTGCATTCTGACAGAAAACAAAACAAGACACAGAGATAAAGGTTAACACAACGCAACATACGTACATACAGTGTACGTTATCACCAGTCTCGTATGACTCACAGGTGCCAAACCTGGCTCTGTCTTGAGGCTGAGCTAACTATCGTCTTACCTCCTCGTCCAGGTTGCTGTTGTCCTGTATGACTCTGATCCACTCCAGCATGTCCTCTCGGTCCTCCGCCTGGAACAGGTACTCGCAGTCCGACGTCGTCAGCCGCAGCACGTTCTTCCGCTTCGTGTCACTGTAGGAGATGTCGATCAAACAGGCTTTGATGCTGATTGGCAAGGGCTCGTCCGCTGTCTGGCAGTTTGCGTGAGCATGCCCCTCTTTCTTGTCTTTATATAGGCAGAGGAAGTTTCCCCTTAAAACGGCGTAGATCTGTTTCCACTGGCGCATCCCTCCTCCGACGCGCTGCAACAATAGATCACGGGGAGGAAAACGTTTTACTAAAGAATCTAACTACAGTCTTGTTTTCCAGTCAGACTAGTTGAACAGGTCGAACATATAGTGGAGATCAAATAGCTTAAAGTGTATAGAGTTTCAGCGGTGTGATAGAAGGGTTGTGCGGAGATGGTGCACACCTTGCCCTTGTCTGTGTTTAGCTGCTTGAAATGCAGCAGACCCTCTTTGGTGGCGTCACAGAAGATGTCGGATGACGAATCTCTCCTGGACCCCGAATCTTCTGATGACCTGTCCACAGCCTGTGATGGTGGAACACAAAACAGCAGAGTAGTGTCTTTTTACACAGATTACTGAGGTGTAATCCAATTATCCTGATAGAGCTCAGAGAATAAAAGGTAGACAAGCTACAACCAAGCTGGTGGAACCAACTCGTGTCTGACTGACCTTCTTAAGACTTTTCAGTCCAGGTATCAAAGATCTCCTAAATAAAGAAGGAAAATGGTATTAGTTTGGGATTATTATTAAGGCTTGAAATAGAATTGAACTGAACAGCTGGGTCAAAAGGGGTCTTCATGGGTTTCCAGGCGATCGCTGGCTCAGGTCAACCACAGGATTTTATTACAGCAGTGGTGTGACTTTAGCATTTGGTATTAAACCAATCAAATATACAATCAAGTCCTTTATCGCCATGTATGAGTACGACTTACCCTCGGCTTTCTACCCGGTAGTTATCCAGACCTTCATCGCATGACCTGGATCGCTCGGATTTGGTAACAGAATCTGACTCAACAATTGTGAGACGGAGAGAATCTATTGAGAGACGATCAAAGGATTATTTGAAAATTTCCGCAGCCTGTTCAGTAGTTGCCTAGAGCTTTAAATGAACGGTGGGGGGAAAAGAAATAAAACCTTGGTCGTGCGACAGTTGGCGTCGAATAAGAGGTGACGGAGAAGTGGGGCTGGGTGGGATAGTGGTGATGACGGGGGCTCCAGATATCACAGCAGAGGCAGGAATGTGTGTGCTGTCCTGGTCAATACTGGGACTAGACGGTTCATCTGAGGACAGAAAAGAGCAGCTGTGGTTTCACAGTCAGCTTTGGAATCCATCAGCTTCTGTTTATCTATTACTCTGCATTTAAAGTGTTTAAAAAGCAAAAGAAAAACGTGTAAAAAGTGTTTAATCCTCCATCTTTTCCACTGCACGAAGCATTACTGACATGCTCATTCTCTTTATTAGATGAGTGAAGGAGCAGCGTTGGCCTTGAATGACAGCTGCTAACTGCTACAGGTAACATCACATTGCCCAACAGTGTCTACTTCATGTTCACTCTCAGGTTGAATAAACATTTCAGCGGACAGCCATAAAAATGTGATAAGCACATGGAGCGACAGCAGGCGAGAGGTGTTTCGCTGGTGCAGATAAGCGAGCACAAACCCTCGCTTTTAAACGCCCTCATGCAGGTTAGTCGGCCGCCGTCTTCATAGAGAGAACTGTGTCATAAAATCTGATAACGCAATATGAGAGGGACGACGCGCCCTGAAAACAAATGAGACGCGCGCGAACAAAGATGGACACAAATCATATCTGCAAAAGTGCTGGTGCAGGAAGTGGGTGCATCCAAGTGTAAAACTATCAACGTGAGGCAAAAAACTAAAGCAAAGCATCCAATTCCTCTAGATGCGTCTCACTGACGCAAATATTTAAGTTTCAGTGGCACAGACTGGTTCTTCTCTCAGACTCCAACAACACCACAAACATCACTTCTGCCAAACCAGGCAAGAGTTGCCCGTCTCATCTAATCACTTGTTTGTATACCCTTGATTCTCTTTGTGGGAAAACAACAGGCAGTGACATCGGACACGCAGTCTGTTTGACAGCAGATGAAAACACACCAATGCTACAAGGAATAGTTACACATAGATATGAAGTTAGGACACTTGAGCAGTACTAGTTATGCTCCGTTTCAAGAGAATGTGGTACGTACTCAGGAGTTAGTCCTGCACTGTGACAAAGTACAACAGACTGCTGCATGAATTGTCTTGGTTCTGTCGTAGTATATATATTCATGTCATAGTATATAAATATGAGACATTTCAGGGTGGAGGGTGTACCCACTTCAGCTCAGTGAGTCACGCTGTGTCCGTGCCTAGGGATGGTTGCCTGCACTGTAGCGTCCCGTTGTCACATAATCACACGCATGACACAGCGTCACCCTGAGTCACAAGGAACTAGTTTGTAAAAAATAAACCGTAACGACAATGGCTTAATTCGCTAGAAATACAAAAATAACACACACCTGTTGTTTTCCCAAGGCATTTCCCTGTTTTATTTCTAGCAATATGACCAAACATTTCCGTGTAGTAAAGCAAACAGCTTACATTTGATTTAGTGTTTGTTCCTGTTCAACTTGAATGCACCAGCTTGTTGAGTACAGTAACCTTCAGGGTACGTTTTTTGGCTTAGTTTAACCGGGTTGAGTGATTCACGACTCGTTTTGCTCTATGGACAGGAGCCCAAACATACCAGCACCTTATCGCTTCAGTTCTCTTGTCAGTACTTCAGCATTGTTGCCTTATCTCACGCAGCTGATAAAAAATTTGCTTGAATGAAATACAATCAAATATTTGCAAATGTGCATGTGCATTTCCTTGTTCTCAATCAGATCAGGAAGCTTAGGAATTATCAGTAAACAAAACTAAGAATCTGTCTGAGCAGTTACTCAAGTTACTAATTTTGAGTATTAAGGTTCAAAGGTTTGAATAATTCTAGATGTCAGAATATTAAATTCCTTTAAAAGCAAAGTGCACAATTGGTGCAAACTTGCTCGAGGCTCGCTGCCCAAGATTCACCGTATGTTCATGCATAAACATAACTTTTCATTCACACCAACTCATGGTGTAATTTCACAGGACTCCCTTGTTACCGTTGTTGCTATAGAAACAGGAAGAGGCTCAAGGTAAGGCTCATAAACCAATTCATGCAGACGTACCTATGAAGGGGATGGAATCCAGAGAGTCATCCAGGTTATTGGAGTCAGACTTTTGCCTTGAATCTCCCAGTCTCCTTAAATGCATCTCCCTGCAGCCGTCATGAGACATCCAGCACATCGCTCCATCTGCAGAGCCTGCCTTTACCAACGGCGGTGACTTATGACTCACTGCTTTCTGGTTGTCTTTAACAGCTAATACATAAGATGGGGGGCGAATGAGAGGAGGTGCAGAGTGTTTGTCTCTTCTTAGAACCACAACTGTTGCATCTGGTCCTTCCACGCCCTCAATAAAAATGTCATTAGTCCGTACAGGGGCACTGATAGAAGTGGACGTTTCTTTGACCTTTGGCTTTTGGCTCACAGCTCCATTAGTGGTGGAGGAACCAGAAAAAGCAGGGACCGTTCTACTTTGCAGTTGTTTCTGCGTGGGAGTCTTGGACGAGGGACCCGAGCAAGAGGAGGACCTTGCTGGTAAGCCAGAGTCCGACCTGCTCTCCATTTTCAGACTGTCTGCCCTGGCCCTGAGATGCAGGTGCAGAGGGGAAGCATAACCCAGATGGTTGCCTGTGATGGCAGCTCTTTGGTCTTTTGTAGAGGACAAGGCAGACGAAGGGTCTGAAATTGAGTTTTTGACAGGCAGACGTGAGGGTCTCACTATGAAACCATCTGTTCTTGATGGTAGTACTGACACAGAGGCAGCCAAACAAGAGTTTGATAATCCACTTCCTCTCCCGTCGTTCTCCTGTCCAGCGAGACTCCTGTTTAGATGAGGTAACACCCTTAGACCTGCCCCCTGCCTGTTAGCTCTAGCTTCCTCACCGCGACACAGCAGCGACCTATCGTCCAACCCGGCCTTTTCTCCACAGATAACCGCACTTGGTTCTCCAAGCTGTTGGCCCAGGTAGTCGCAAGAACGTGCCCTTGGTTTGGCGGCCCCTATAGGGGAGGACAAAGGAAGTGCATCTTGGGAAGCACTCCTAGGCCAGTTCCTGGTTGTTATCATCCTCTCTGCTCCAGCTCCAAGCCTCTCTTGAGAGACACTACGCAATGGAATCGTCACTGCAGTACCCTGATTACTTCCATCCACCCCTCTGTCATTAGATGTGCTCCTTCGTTTAACCTGGGAAGCCAGGGCCCCACTGGTGCTAGAAGAAATTGGTGAACTTTGTTGGGCATAGGCTGAACTGGAATTAGCAGCTGCCCGCAAGCTGTCCAAGCGTTCTTGGATGGTGCGACAGCCATATGTGTGCAGCCTCTTGGCATCAATATAGTCCTTGTAGGTGGTGTAGTTTCTCCAGTCAATGTTCTGGTGTGGGGAAGTGGAAGGGACTTTGGGAGGTGAATAGTGGTTGGTACTGGGTGAAATGGCAGCGAAGTGTGTGTCTGGTGAGGCGGCGTTGACAGAGGCCCGCATGGATACAGGTAGTGTATCAGGACAGATTGCACCAGGTTTAGAAGCGGAAGAATGGGGGTAGAGTTGGGTTTCTGTGGGGCGGGTGGACGAGCACTGCAACTGTGCACTGCCAGGTATTGAGGAAATAAGAGGTCTGAGTCTGGCAGAGCTGGAATCTGCTGGAGGACCATATTGGTTCTCTTCTGTTCCATGGCTGGATCCAGCCCAGGTCACCCGTGACCCCCTGTCAACTGGATCAGAAGGCATTGCTGCTGTCCTCACATTGTCATTACAGACACACATCACTGTCTGAGGCTTCTGTGGAGTAAGAGGAGATGGTGGAACTGGGATTTCCAGTCGGTAACTGTTTTCAGTGCCCCCCCCTCGTCTTGCCGATCCCTGAGATGGTCCTCGGGGGGTCTCTCCGACTGTAGCAGGCTCTGATGACTGGGCCATGCCCACAGCCTTAACTTCTATCCGAGGATAGCATATGGGAGGGGGCTCTGGGATGTTCTGGGCATTTCCGCTGTATGCCTCATTTCCTTTGAGGTATGCATCCTGGGAATATGCCTGTGAGAGATTATGGGACATTACGTCACAATGTGGATTTAGAACTGAAATAGATGAAGCTCAGAAGGAAAATCGCATCCAGTCAGGAAAGAGATACATTAGACCTTCCTAAAGGACAGGTACAGAACAGCCTGAAACAGAAACTGCTGCACATGCAAATACAAAAATAACCAAAAGACTTTTCTGTTCAGCTCTAGTCTTTTCACTTTCTAGTTTGAAAACTATAGCTAAACTTTCAGAGAGGACTTCATTGTCAATGCAGATATAAAATCAGTCAATCGGTTAGTTCTAAAATAATTCAGCTGAAACATCATGTAGTTGGACATATTAGTAGAGGTGAGAAAGACTTATTGATAAATCTATTTGTAAGATTATGGCATCATTAACTGACTGCATTCCATCACAGAGCTTTGCAGATGTTCGTCTATAAAAATGAAACGGAATGTAAAACTACTGTAACAGGGTTTCGGGAGCGTTTCTACAAATCAAACAAGTCATTCACACTTTCTAGGTGCTTTTATACAAGACGGTGAGCAAATATTATACAGTAGCATATTATGACCCAAATTACCTGCTATATAAAGCAGCAGATGGGAAAATGTGTGGAAAAAAACACGCCCTGAATGCAAATAAGTAGGAAGTAAAGGATGGAAAGTCCAGAATAAACAGAGTGAGTCTGGCAGAGGCTCACCTACCTTCGGTACCGGAGAGTGTGCCCGGAGGCATGAGGACAGAATGAATGGGGGTCTCCTCTGCCTGCCGTTGCCAGCTAACACTACTTCTGTCAGCATTGCTCCACAACTCTAACGTCACTGTAGCAACTAAGACACTTTCCTTGCTTAAAAAAAAGGAGAATCTCAAACTACTCAGTCAGCAGAGAAATAATAATAATCAGAGAAATAGCCAAGCTGCATATTGAACATGCTACGTGCCCTCATCCTCTCAGGGCTCTGGAGAAAATGAAAGGGAGAGCTGTGGTGTTCGACTAATCGATGGCACTCTACCTGAGGTGTCAGGTTACAATTACACTAAAAGCGAGAGCAGCAGTGAGTCTGCCTCCGGGCGCCGCCTCTGAGTTTATACAAGCAGTTAAATAGAAACCAATTTCCTTAAAATGGAAAGTACAGGGCAAGTTTGAGGTCTGTGCATTTCAAAGCTTTTGGCAAATCTTTGTGTCAACAGGCTATGAAAGGAAACCATTGTGCTAATCAAGTTAATAATTCACAGGAGTCGTAGCAAAAGAGGGGAGTATTATTAAGGACTTAAGGGGTTAGTACAAACAACAAGCTGTGAATGTTGTGGAAAGATGGCGTAAGGTGGGTAGTTAGTATAGTTCCCCTCTTACCAGAGCCGTGATATCCCTGGAAAACTGCAGTCCACGGGTTAGACAAGGAAAGCACAGAGACAAAAGGCAATAAAGAGAAGAGTAAACAGGTGAGCATGAAGAAATGAGACCAGCGATGGAGGTGAGACAGGCAGCAGCACAGGCTAAAAATATATCCTGCTGTGGGAACAGAACACAGGCATCATAGAGTCGAAGAGCAATAAAGAAGAAAAGCAGATAAACGTCTGCAGTGTCGCCAGCCTCAATACATTCTGTTGCTGTTCATCCTCACTCTTTCCTCGTCTTACCCCACTGCTCAGCTGCTGTCACAACACACTGGTAAATACTCTACAGGCTCTCTCTCCCCACATACTCAGCATTTCTTGGCTTTGCTCCGTCACGCTCACCTGCTCACTGTGGTACCTCACCTCCCACTTTGTGGCTTCTCAAACATTTCGTTGGCTACAAATACTCTAGACTCGCCCGGTCCCGCGTCTCCGTCTGTCAGATGCCGCTCTGTCATATGCTCACTTTTGGCCGAGCATAAACTCATGCTTGCCTGATCTGCACTCGTTTCCTCCCTCGCTCATGCCTGTAAACAGTGCACTGTGAGGAGTCAGCTGACTGCAGCTGCACTCCCTGTGGTCGAGAGTGGGCTCGAGGTCTCCCGAAGCAGCCAAAACAGAAACACATTTCAAATCAGACATTTACTGACAGTTACGTTTTTGTGCCACCACACACACTCGTTATGACGCGGACAGGAAACGTTCTCAGTAAAGATTTATTTTTCACGAAAAGTGGCTGAACCTGTACAAAAGTGTTGTCTTCCCGCAGCGAGGGCACAAAAGGCTTTTATTGATGGATTAAGTAGGTGTTCAGAGAGTTTAAAGGCATGACTTCACTGTGACTCACCTTTGCCTCAACAATCTAATGTAATGGGTGAAATTCTGGGATGTGTCAGTATCAAACTACAAAGAGTTAAATCATATGTTGTTTTCCATACATTGTTATTATTATTCATCTATTTAATAACAGTCAGATCCTAAAACCACAGTGAATGAACAACTATTTCATCCTGGCAAATCAGACTGAATTTAATTTGGACTCGTGTTTGCTGGTGAAGTCCTTCGGCCTTGTGAGGGCTCAGATTCATTCCAAAATGCCAACAGCAACTTCTTGTGGCTTTTGGTGAGCTGCAGCCGAACTGACACGCTATGTGTGGAATTTATCAACACCGTGGTATCTGACTCAGTTCTCAGCTTAAGGAGAGAATTTCCCCAGCGGAGGTGAAAAAACATGCAGCGGCTGGTTTGACGTTGCTGGGTGCTGTGTTATCGTCTGCCTGGCTCTAGACCCTAACTGATGGCGTGGGCTGGCGGTTTGCATCAGTGAGCTCATCAGCATGATGGGAAAAGGGGGCGAGGAGCTGTAGCATGAAGTCTGGGTCGCTGCCTCCTGTTATTAAAGGCTTTTTCAGCCTCACAGTTTTGGAAAGTTGCCCACAGGAGGCAATCGATAACAGCTTTTATGAAAAAGATCAGAGAAGCAGAGTAAGCGAGGGCTTAGAAAGCTTCGCTGTTTTTTCGCTACACAATGAAAATATACAGTCCACACATGGATCAATTCAGTAACACTATTAACAGGTTTATCAGATGTCTTTGACCAAATAATCACTTTGTCAAAGGTCAATGAAATGTTTGACTCACTCAAGCTTGTAAATTCTTTGTCTGCATCTTTGTTAGCGAGTCAGATGATGTCACTTCAACGCAAGACTGAGCTTAAAACAACAGCCACACATTCGGGATCTGTTCCTATTTTTCCCACAGAGTAGGATGAGGCAACAATCAAATGTCATGTTGTTGTGTTTAGCACAAAATCATTTTAGGCCCAAACAATCCTGGGTAAGGGGTGAACGCTTTGTCAAACACGTTATTAGCTGTCCCAAGGTGCCTGCAAAGGGGCTTTAAGGGCTCTGATGACGGGCCTTTGTCTGCTTTATGATGGATTTGATGTTGTACGGTGTAAGGAGTTGAAAATATGCACATATATACGAGCAGGTTTAAGATTGTATTGACTGGTGTACGGCTGCTTACCAGCTGCAGAATGTCCTCATCCTTTGGCATCACACACAGTTCCAGCGAGGCATCACTGATGGATGCAGGTGATTGGAGGATGAGAATGAAAGTAAGAGAGAGAACGAAAGCGAGAGCCCAAGAGAAAGACACACTTTTACCATTTGGCTCAAACGGTGGAAAGAAACAGCAATTTTCAAGAGCATGTTCTGCTCCGTTCTGTTAGATTTAGCTTTCAATAGCTGCAGTTTAATGGAGTGCGACCGAATGTTACACATATTCCTGTGAGCGATAAGGAAACAATTCTCTGTGGAAAACGTCTGAAAGTTTCACAATGATTCTCTCATTTTCACAGATGAGCAATCAATCAACCAATTGTTGGAGGTGAAGAAATCAGATCTTAGGCATCAGACAGAGAGTCGGTTTATGGATAATTGTTTTAAGAAGAAGGATAGTGAGATTTATGTCCAAGAGGAATCTGGAACAGTTTTTGACCCCTGTCAAACATGTTGGGTTCATTATTTCCTAAGTCAACAAGATTAAATGGTTGACAGACAAATGTGTTGGTGTTATTCCCCATCAGTCAAAACAAGCAATCTGTGTTTGTGGTATTTGTGGTCCTCAGAAAATACTAAAACAACTTTTATTCTCATAATGGCCACTTTAATAATAGACAGTAAAGCTTAGTTGGTCCAGCTTTACTTGAAATGAACCCAAGAAGCTGAGACGTGTCCTTACCTGTTCTGTATCAGGGCTATGACCTGTGAGTAAGTCTTCCCAATGATGCTCTCTCCATTCACCTTCACTATCCGATCCCCTGGACACAATGAAAGAGTGAATTACAAGCCTGCACTACTGGTTCTGGAAAAGAAAAATGAGTCCAGTCAGTGTGGCTGCTGACAGGAGAAACCACTGAGGAGTAGCTCCTTCACATCAAAGCACAGCACCAATACTTGTTTATCTGAAGGACCCCATGTTAGGAGCCAAGTCCATTCAACTTTTCTAAAGATGGCCATCTTACAGGAAGTGAGGCGAGGTGAGTTTAGGAGAGAAACTAGATAATTGTGGGAAAACAGTGACACTCCCCCATCCTGGGAGGAGGCGAGGGGAGCGGAGAGATAAAAGCCGACAGAGGGCTTGTCTAGGCCACTTAACATTTCCTGTAATACAGAGTGCCGACTTGGCAAAAACACTAGCACCAAGCTTTAGTTGTCACCTCCATTCCAGGAGAATGAAAAGAAGCTGATTCAGTTTTCCGCCAGGTGGGAATTTTCTTCGCTTAAAATCTTTAATGACTCACAGACTAATGAAATCAAAACAAAGAGGTGGACGTTGGGTAACAGTGGGCATTTTATACTTTGTCAAACCCCCCACAAAGGAGCCAGTTATTCTGTAACTTAAATCTGTTTTGCCTTGCAGGTGACAAGGAAGTGGATTTACCTACAGTGGGAGACGTGAAGAAATCTTGGCATCAACAGAGCTTTGAGGTCAGAAGTAAGACTGGAAGGTTTAATCATAAGATCTGCCGGTTATCACAAAGCCTCCACTAGAGCTGTGTGTATGCGTGTCTGTGTACCTGTACAGAGTCCAGCTCCGTGGGCAGGGCCTCCCTCCTTCACTTGCTTGACGAAAATGGTGTCCATTGGCTCCAGACGGTTTCGCTGTCTCCCTGGCAACGGCAGAGAGAGCGAGCACCAACCCGATTGGAGAGGAAGTGAGGAAGAGCAGCAGTGAGACTCAAAGTAGGGCATATTGCAAAGGCAGTGAGAATGTGACTGCAGCAACATTAATGCAGGGGTGTTTCTGCTGTTCAGCCTCGCTTCATGGATACAGTATCCGTCTGTATGCGTGATTACTGGATACGTGTGCCTCCAGTTCAGGAGTCCAAACCTATAATTTCCCCAGCTGAAACCCTGACTGTATGACGCTCTGTGTGTCCTTCTACCAAGGCATTCAGCTGCCTCCCTCTTGTGGTGAAACGTGGCAATGCAGAGGAACGATTTCAATTTATAATATTTTCATTTAAAGATAATGCGCCGGACAGTGAGTGTTAAACGATGCAAGATCAAGTTCTTCGGCATCATTAGAAAAACTGAGAGGTCTGCACTGAGTCCAATTATAGCCAATAAACACTTTAATTTGCACTTTTACTGTGAAGTGAATCCGCTACAGATGCTCAACAGACTGTTGACGGAGGTAAATTAGCATTTGAGCCAGCAGGTGGCAGCAAAGCACATACAACTGCCATCTCCTTCAAAGCTATTGCATAGAGCACCACTGTGTTTTTCTGGACTCGACTGACTCATCGTGGAGGTACAGATGTCAACGAATACCCCCTCTACTGTATCGCCCTCCATCTCTCTGTGTGTGCGTGCACAAGTCCCATTCCCAATCACCAGCCAATCTCAGCGACTCTCCAACTCTGCAGCACAAATTGGATTCAGGAAGTTTCCATGCCCTGCAGCTGGATGAACAGGATTAAATGTGAAAATCTAAAGCTGTGGATAGTTTCAGTGCTCCCAAATAAACTACTGCATGGATTAATAAAAAACATCAGCCTGCCTCAAAATGATTTTGGCTCTTCCACATATACTCGACTAGTGACCAGAATAATTAATACTCTATTTACTACAACACTTACTTCAAACTGCAAACAAGACCACATTATTACAATTTCCAAAATCCTATTTCGACACAGCAATTTGAAACATTGAGGGAGGAAGCTGTCAAGGTCTTGTGGTGCTGTGCAAAAACAGGAAAGCAGAAAATCTGTGTATGTGGAGAACAACACAGAATATGCTGTTATTCCCTATATGAATTCCTTCTGGTCCAGCCAGCGGGCTCTTTAGTGGAGAGGCTAGGAGCCCTGCTCTGGTTTGGCTGCGCTCCCTGGCTGCACAGCTGGGCTCGGTTGTGTGGGCCAGCTCCCCGCTCCCCTGTTGTTTTGGGTTAGATAATGTTATTCTACAGAGGGCTGGGCTTGCTGCCCACTTATTGCATTAACCCCTGCTTAATACCTCTGTGTCCAACTCGCTGTTCTCCATCATCTTTGTCACCCTCACATTTACAAACACCACGCCCACAAACAACCAGTGCAGATGTGCTCATCGCTTTAATACAGAGATGAAAAGGTGTTTTTCTCTCCAGCACTTCAAACGCTGAGCGGAGGGCTGTGTGTGTGTCTAGATGCTATCTATGTCAGCTCTCCTCCAGCAGAGATAAGAAAATGGGACGCACATGGTCCTGGCACAGTGAGGTCTCCCCATAGTGTGGGAAGGTCAAAGCACAAATACACTTCACATAAATCCATAAACCTCGACTTCCTTCAAAAGCACAGCGTGTTTTATTGTCAGACCTCTCCTCAAAGACAGCAGAGGAAGCCGTCGTGAAAATAAATACTGTAATTCTGTCTGTGCCGTGTCCATTCCCATGAATTCTGTGTACTATTCACACACAAACTAGTCCAAACACAACTCTGCACTGAAAGCTTAAACTCTGCTAGAACACCTGCACTCCCTAATCCTGACCTCCCTGACAAACCCGGATCCTTTCATACCGTGTCAGCAGACTCCGTCGGGTGGTGAAGCGACTTGTAGGCCCCGGCCTCTGATTGACAGGCCTCATTTCACTAATTGCTGGTAAGCAGCCACAGCTTTCTGTCAGAAACCACAGCAGCACGCTGGGGACGGTTTGTCCTTCAACACTTCAGTCAGGAGCGTGTCTTTAAATATAATTTAATTAATAAATGAAGTTCTTCAAAACCATAAATATAACAATAGCGAGGCAAGAATTTACTCTTTACGTTTAAGCAGGCGTACCTAATAAACTGGCCACCAAGTGTGTTTCTACATGCAAAACACAGCTGGGTTGGATTCCTGGAGAGCTGGGGTTGTTTTAAAATAACTTCAACGACTAACATTTCTAACGTTGGGGAGATAAAGCAATGTTGAAACACGTGCCTGACACCACTGCTGCATCTGTCCACAACACCCAGGTTTACACACACACACACACACACACACACACCTGGTGTTTTTCCACCACACACAGGAAAACGCACTTTCCATCACTTTTTGAGGAAATCCAAATACCATAACCCACCCAGCAGAAAGAGGATACGTACTGACATTACTCTGACCACACAGTAAAAAGTGGATTCAATGTTTTGTTTTCTTTCTGTAAAACAAGCCAAACTATCTACCAAGGGAGCAAGTGACAAACATCTGCAGACAGATGGTGAGTTTAACCTTAAATTCCTCCGACTTCCCCCTCCAAAAAAACTAAAAGTGCTAAATGAGCCAAGTGGCTGTGAAACTATTTAAACTGTTTTCATGGCTGTGTCTGATTTATTTTAAATTTCCAAAACCAACAAATCAGGACAAAAGTGTAGGCCGAGGATAAAACGGTTGTTTACCTGCTCTAATATCAGCTGTCATCGTTGACTAGCAAGTTTGTGGGCGTTTAGGGCTAAACACATTTCACTTTTTGTGTAATTCAATTCAAGTTTAATTCTTATATTGAAATTTCAAAATGTGCAGATGCTGTTTGTTGTGGTTTTGCCAGAGCTGATAAGATGTTAATGACGTTAATGAAGTAAAAGGAATTTGAAACTGAATATCAACTGTGTTCATTTCCACGTTTATCAACTTATCAATGAACTACAGCTACAACTACAGCCAGTTACTGTAAATCCACATACACGTGTCTGTTGTGATTATTCTGATTTGAACAGTCGCAGAAGATGCTGCATACTGTAGCGAGAAGGCACTGATCTACGTAACGACTTACTCCTAGCTGGAAAACAGAAACAACAAGAGAAAAGGAGAAAAAAAAACCACTTTGGTTCTGTTAGAGAAGGTGGGGCCCTGAAAAACCCACTGGAGAATACGGGGAATTCTATCTGCTCCCTCTGCCGAGTTTATGGGAACGAAACAAAAAATGACATGAAGCCGGGATCTGCAGAGGAAAGTGTTTCACATCCAAAGAAAAATAAATATTTGAACAGATGGAGACATTTTTCATGTTGCTCGTCTTGCTGTGCCGAGGTACCACAGCTTCGTAAGCACAGCTCAGAACGCCGCATTTGGATTTTGCCCTTCGACCACTTGCTAAAATACGCAGCTGAAGTGAAGGCGACAGAGGAGGGAGGGCAGAGGAGAGGAAGTCAGATAGAGAGGAAGACTGGGGATAACGGTCGGTTGGTATGTACACAAGCACCGTGAAAGGAAATAAACAGATTCATACTTGAGACACACACAAAGTTAGGCAACGCATTCCTGGGCTGATGCCTCCACTCTGCATTTACATACTGTACATCAGTGTTTACGTTGGTTAATCTCTGTATGTGTGTGTTTACTAGAGGTCTGAAGCATTTCCAGTGGCAACACCCAGCTAGTCAACACGTGGTCAGCTCTTTCTCTCCAAACACCAGCAGCCTCATCACACACTGGCCAAGAATCAAACAAATAAACCTCAGTGCAGCTCTGGGACTGGGAGGTTCCAGAAAACATCACCGCACCGACTGGGTCAGAGAAACCCAAAGAAAGCTGAAGGCAACTGTTAAAATAACAAAGTACTGGAGATATGTCACCTGTCTGGGTATTTACCAAAGTAAAATCTCTATGAGGTAAAAAAAAAAAAAAAGCAAACAAGCTAAATCTCTCTTTATATTAAATTTGTTTGTGGTTCCTGGAGTCTCAGCTGTTTCGGAGCAGAGAGCTAACGAAGCTAAGATAAACACAGGCCAAGAAAAAGAACAATTTTAAAGTTGTGTTTTTATACTAAAGAAGGTCAAATCTGATCCAAATGTTTTTCTTAATTTCTTGGCCCCATCAGCTGTAGTGAGGCAAAGAAATTCCTGGCATTCCTGATATCCATTTCTGACGTCCTGCTACCTGCCACTCTCATCGCCACAGCAAAGTAAGCAGAGAGGCACAGGAGGATTTATGAGACGCGGGAAACAAGCCAAGTGCCTTCCTGTGGCAGCAGGAGGGCCCACCAGGCGCAGTTCGGCTTCAGGATGAATGGTTCTCTAGTCCTGCACTTGCCACATAGGATTTAATAACACCAACCTGAGTTTTACATGATTCCTTTTACACCGAGTCGCACGAAGGAATTCAAGTTCATGAAAAGTAAGAATGTGCACAAACTGTGTCCCTTCCCACTGGGTTTCCTCTTGATACAGCGTGTCCCTGTGCGCCGTTAATGTTTTAAGGCCCGTGTTGAAAGAGGCGGATGGACACCGAGGGGTTAAAACGGGTGTGGGGGGGGGGAGTGTGAGGAATGTGACACCAAAGGCCAAGAGGGACAATGAGGGACACTTTCAGGAATCTCTCAATTTCCCGTACCGAGGGGTTTAAGAGTTAGATGTATCACATAAGCTCTGCGCTCACCCTCCTTTAACCCTGGATTCTTCACTTTCACTGTCCATAACAGTTCACTGAATCACACCTGCTAGAGGCCTGGATGCTTTACAAGCCAAGCAAAGGGCTAATAAAGGATCTTCCGCATTTTACCTTTTACAACAGACGGAAGTAACGCTTTTACCAGAAATAGGCTTAACCAGGAAATAGCTCTTTATATTTGTACAAGAGCTTCGTGGTTCTATACAGCGTTCCCACAAGAGATGCGTTTAAGGCGGCAGTTCATGAAGTGGGCTCATCCGCGATTCATGCTGGGCTGCAGACACAAGCAGAATACCGAGTGGACTGGAACGACGAGCCGGATGCTCTGAGGAATGCCGAGGCCTTGCCAAGCTAGCGGCGCGGCTAAAACAGCTTTAAAACACCCGCGTGCAGCGAGAGGCCGCCTCGCCGTATGAGAAGAACCCAGGCCTACCTGCAACACATACCCCTCACAGTGAGATCTACAGAGCGAGACGCAAGCACGCAAGGCGGAATGGACTGTCAATCATAATTTAAACCAGATTCTGTGGAGTATATAGTTTATGTGAAGCAGCCTTTTTGCTATTCTCATAAAAAACACTTGAGCAGCTTCAGGCATCCGACCTACTGCAACTTATCTGTAACTAAAATTATAAAACTAGGTAAATAATGTGTGACGGAAAAAATATGTGAAGATAAGGCAAAGCTTTCTATGAACGGCGCTACTTTATCTCGTCTATTTTTAATCTGTGACTGACGTTGTCTGTGTCGTGTCATTTTTCATTACAGAAGCAAACGGCGTAATTGCTTTGCACATTTGGGACGAGGCATTGTGAAGTACAAATGTTTACACACTTACCTCGGCTACCGTTCTCTTCATCCTAGAAGAAAAACAAAACAACGTATGAATTCATGAGCAACTTCACACTAGACAGTTCAATCTAGACCATTCAATAACAGAACATTACTGTCAGTTATCAAGCACTTCTCAGGCGTTTTCCCTCATCCCTGCCCATGCAAGTACGTATGTCTGTCATCTGACTGTTGCCCAGATGTAAAAAAATACTTAACTGTATTTAGCTTCAACAGGGACTCAACTTTAAAGGGATGACAGTAGAATAGATCATTAAACACATGAGCGAGTGGGACAAGAGCCAGGGTAGCACAGAGCAACCCCTGTAATGGTTTATGGGAGAATAAAAATCAAACACTTCAAGCCATTTTAAGTTTTTTCTATTTCCTCAACGCATAAAGACTTAATTTCCCTCTGAGCCCCAGTTAAAATACTGGTGCTGCTGCTTTAATCCACATCCTCTCTGACACATATGTGCTCCACGCATCTTTTAAGGCTTGCAACTCCTCCAGTGCTTTCCTTAAGACGGTCTGACCCTCTTCCAGCTAACCCCAATATCCTCAACGAGAGATTAGGCAACAGCTCCAATAAGACCCCACAAGTAATTACAGTGCAATGTGATGAATGCACCAGGATAAGGATTTGTTTAACCAGCTTACCAGAGTTTTACAGTTCCACATATCAATATAATTTAATCATTAAGTTAATCAGTTCTTTAAGATGAGCTTCTTGTCTTCATTTTGTCTGGTGTGCATCTTAAACTGCTGCATCCTACAAGGTCTGCACATACTGGCCCAGATTGGAGTTAGAAGTGGCCAGAACAACAGAGTGATACCCAAGAAGGCCTCTGCGATAAACCGTCTATCACTTTGGTCACACAAATGTCTGAAACTCCTCACTGTTGTGCCATAGTTCCTCTTTCAACATGCAAACCCGAAGCCAAAAGCTATAAACAGAACATACTATGCTAACTTCGTAGGATATCCTTCCTCGCAAACAGAAGAGGTTGTCAAAATACACTTCAGAGCAAAGTAAACTCAACTTATCCTGAATTATCACTTACAAAAACTAATATGAGGCAGGCCTCCGATAAGCCGACTGGAAACACCAGCGTGTTTCCCATTAAAGAAGCCCTGTCGCATTTAGTCAAGCACTTTAGTCTGTGGCCATTAGGAGCCGAAAGTGCTGTAACATCAGGATTAATACCAACGGACAGATTGGAACTGACGTTATCCAGTGGACGGTTGGCCTATTTCCCAGGTACTGTAGGATGCTACAGAAAAACCTGCTGTTACTTGTGCACATTAACGTTTAAAGGAAGGGTTCAGGACTGTCGCAGCTATTGGTTTATGCGATTCTCACCACAGCTGCTGAACTGTAGTACAGTGTATGAAGGTTGGGCTGTTTTGGTATTTGTACATCCCAGTGTGGTCTGTAACACTCGTTCACCTTTAGAGAGTTGTGGACGGCTGACTCCGGAGGGTAGACAATGAAGTGGCGCAGTGTGAAGCCGAAGCCCTGGCACGTCCGGTGCAGGTGAAGAGTCTTTGGCCCCGGCCAAGAAAAAGGCTCCTCCTCTGGTCCGGGAGAAGCCGTGGTGGACGCCTCGCTTTGGTTGCGCCCATCCTTCTGCTTGCCCTGAAGCGGAGACAAAAAAACAAGTGTTACTCATCAAAATGTGCAGAAGGAAACTGGTGCCACTGTCAAATATGTTAACCAAGTGTGTTTTTGTGCTAAGTTAAACTAACGCTCCGCTGGTTTTAGTTTTGCATTCAGTGTTCAGACATAAGTGATGATTGCCCAACATACCAAACAGAGCTCTGGCTACATGGTTAGCTAAACAGATGAAAGCAATGAATCTGGTTTATTATTGAATAATGTTTAACAAGAAACATAAACTATTAATAAATATTGGAATTAGGCATGTTTGCTCATTGCTCAGCAAATGTGTTGCTGGAAAGTACAGCTACAGATGATGAACGACCGCACACAAACGACAAAACAACAGTTCCTGTAAAAACAACACGATGACTGCGAAACTGCACGTTCATCCACGTGTTCACAGCTAAATACAAACTGAGCCACAAAACAAGTCACTCTTCAACCACTGGTAAGTGACGCTGTTGTGCTAAAACAAAGGAAATTGTGTTTTAACAGATGAAACAGCCTGGGGCAATATAATAAATTAGCTTGATTTAAGAAATCCCCTGCTGGTGATTCTTCAGCTATAAGAGCAGACAGAATAACAAGGCGTCACTTTGTGTCCTGGACTGCGTTTCTGTGTCATGTAATCATCCATAAATAATTAAATCTTCAAAACAACTTATAAGTCAAACATAGTTGGCTTGCAGTCTTTTAGCTGTCTGTCATTTTGTTGGCATATACATTACAAAATCTATAATATTTTATATCATGTATTGATTTTGTATCCATTTATGCGTTATTTAAAATATCACCTAAACAAAATTACCTCGATGTAATGAGAGTAGAGCTAAATCTAAACCATTAACAAAGGATTATGTAGCAACTCATTACTATTATTGATTCATTCTGACTTGTTAAGCGCAAATGTCAAAAACTGTGATGTTCCAGTTTCTAAAAGATCAAAATCAAAAGTAAAGTCCCTACTTCCTCTCTGCCAAACCTCAATCCCTTATGCTACAACTGAGTTACGATAAGAATATATTCAGCCGAAACTATTCAAAGTGTCACATGAAAAGTCTCGGCTCAATGTGTATGTTTATATGCAACGTCTAAACACACGGCTCCTCAGCGACCATCACTCAGCGCACCTGCCTGCTCAGACGAAACCCTACACGCTGGTGACAGAAGCCAAAACGCAGTCAACTTATTTAGTTCCTGCATTGTGCTTAACATCAGTGATCACAATATCTGTCAAAACTAATCAGCGCTGTCACTGCAGCCGCATGCGTACCGGGCCGGGCTCAAACAAAGCTCTACGGCACATATGGCTTCAGTTATAGTGCATTTGGGGCTTTGTGGGGCTATTTGGCGTGTTCGCACGATGACAGACTTATCTTCTAGATTCATACTGTGACTAACGCAGGATAAAAACATCCCTTAAATGTTGGCAGCTCTTAGCTTGTGTAACATCACATTAGCGTCTCCATAACACAAGACACGCTCCACATCAGCCGCAATTGAATCTTAAATGCTCTAACAACGAGGTGTTTGTGATGGAAAAATAAAATGTTTACACCGACTGGGTCAGATGGGAACTGCAGCAAACTTTTAAATACAGTGAGTCACTCACATGTTCATTCACGGCCCCGCTTTCCTGGAAACGACATTACAGCACTCGCAAACATACAGCGTGATGGTCATGGCTCGCTGTACAGCAACAGGAATGTTTCATAATGTGAAAACGCTCAAAATATGCAATGGAGAGAAAAGCATCACAGATGTAAAGTCTGTATGACCATGCTATTGTGTGAGTATAAATGTTTGAGCACATGTTTAATGGTTGTCACAAATACATGATGGTGAAGTGCCTGCTCTTAGAAAGCATTAGAAAATAACCTGCAGTAAAGGTTTCACGTTACCGTCGTCATTCTCAGACTCCAGACGAGTTTTTATCATCGGATGTGTAGCAGCCTATCGTGTATCAGCATCAGCACTGGGAGGGAAATGGACACATAACGTACAATAGGAAATATTCAGTAACTCTTCAAGACAACTACTCCACATCACAGATCAGCCCTGCAGCTCTGACTTCTGTCACATCCATCATCACAGTAACGATAGGGCTGAACCTCTGCAGCACAGGGAAAGCCTCAATACTGTACGCTAACACTAGCATCAGAACCTGTCAAGAGTTTCAATCCTCAACCTGGATCTCCCACAGGCTCCTCTTGTACCAAAATACTCACACATAGATCTTCTACGTCCCTCCTCTGACTGTCTGGGAGCAGGAGATGTAGAAGCCTCCAGAGAGTGGGATGGGTGTGGGTTTAATAGTACGACTGGTGAAATCACTACCCAACACCCAGCTGGACGAGAGCCACCGTGCACAGCGCAGCAGAAAGAAAGGAATGGAGCTGAAAGAGCCCACCTCAGCTGTTTGTTTTGATTTTGCGATGAAAATGCAATATGATGTTATGCAACAGAAAAGCCACTGGGCACAAAGGTCCCCTGGTTGAGGGGGTTTCAGAAAGAAACCACACAAGACACTGTGCTTCTAGGTTCCCCCAAACGAACAATACTGTAAATCTGACTCAAGGAAGCTTGGATAAATGCTGTTCAATTATTCACGCAATCTGTTCATCACAGCGTTTGATCCGTGCGATGCCATATGGCGTCGCCGACTGCAGGATGCATTTGCATGCCCACTCCTGCTCGTGTACGTATATGATCTAAATGGTACTCAGCTGTTCTCCACGCTAGTCTGTGAGTCACCCTGGGTTGTCTGACCTCATGGAGGTGCCTGCTCCACTCCCTCCCGGGTTTACTTTGCAAACGTCTTTCCATTTCTGCTTGTCTGACCATATTAGTCACCCTTATTGACTATATCATAGGAAAATGTGCCTTAAATTCCTCAATTTGGTCCATTACAGAGAAACCCCTCAATTCAGTTCATGACGTTGGATAAAAAACAAAACATAGGCTGTTCTTGCACTTTTAGTTTAGAAGAAATGTCGAAGATTTGAGGCTGTGAGATATGCACAGCTGAAAAACATAACAGCATCTTCCTGTGACAGCGCAGTGTCACTCTGAACCCACCACGGGGTCTAATAACAATAAACGAAATCTAAAACCCAAACACACACGCACAGACACACTCTCATTACACAAAAAGATGTCGGTCAGTGAAACAGGACAACCTGCTATAGCGCAGGATGACGCACACTAAAATTCCAGCACAACATACTGTCGCTGCCCACCCCCTCTTATCCCCTCAAAAATGCCTAAATGCATATTCTCAACAGGTCAGCATGGTCCTCATGTGCCAGTTTAACGCAACTTCCTTTAGGTGTTTAAATGTCAAATCACAAGGATGCTCTTCACCTCTAACAACATCTCTGTCCTTACCCGGGATCGCACACAGTTCTTTCTGGATGCTTCCCTGAGCCGAGCCCAGGACACGCTGCTGTTGTGACTGGTCAGCCCAAGTTCCACTTCACCCCAATAGGCTTTGGCCAAAAGCTGGAACCAAAGGCAGTACGGCTCCGACAAGCAGCCGTCCACTCCGGCCAGCCGAGCCCAGGGACAACCTCTGGATGAGAGGGAGCAGCACCCTTGGGCGTTCACGTCCACATCCCGCAGGTCAGGATGATCCTTCAGGGGAACCGGCTTACAGCCTGGAGGTAGCCCGTTCCTCTGGGCCAGCATGGCATAGCCAGGTCTGCCGTGTGTAGACCAGATGGCAGAATGGAAGAGTTGTTTTCGCAAAAACTCACACGCCTTTGCCGTTTACTTCCTCTCTTCTTCAATTAGTCAAATTCAAGTTTGTGGTCGAGCCCATTTTGCTCCGTCTCTCCTCCGGAGTCCGCCTTCGATTATCTGCTCTGGTCTCAGCGCTAAGAAACAGTGCTGTTCCTCTGGGCGTCCCACAGACACATGATGTTTCCATTCAGCCAAGAGGAGAGCACAGCGGCTGAGTGCACTGCAGAGATCTAGGCCGACTGGACTGACGCACCCACCCACTCACCACACAAAACTCTCTCTGAAGTATGCACACACACACAGAGCAGGCGGCCTGGAGTGAATTCCCTTCCTTTCCTACCTCCTTCATCTCTCTGACTACCTCAGCTCCTCTGCTGCCTGCCTTTAAAGGTTTTAGCTGCTGTGCATTAACTACATGAACGCACACTCACAGACTTGCGTGTCGAGCTAATCAATAAGTCATAAGAACAAATGAAAGGAGGGAAACAAGTTTCAGCTGCTGTCAGATAAAAGTTGCAGGTAAGGTTAAAAGAACATTTAAACAATTTCTAGGAGGAGGAAACACCAGGAGACAGGAATCAGAGCGAGGAAGGGCCAGTGCAGATAAGCATGAACACTGGCACTGGAACCTAGAAGGCGTAAAAATGCACAACTAATACAGCCACGCGTTCATGCCTTCAGCTCATCTGGCAACTACAAAGTCTAATGTCTGTGTAGCAGACGTGGTCGTCTGCGAGAAGGAGTTACAAACCAAACAAAGTATGCACAGTTACAGGGAATAGGGAGCACACAGATAAACACAGTTACCCAACGGGAGTGTCTGATTGAAATTAGCCACAATATTAAGTGTAATATCAAGCAAATATGCACCAAATAAGGACGGTTGAAATAAAGCTGACACCCTGAGGGATTTTCAGTCACAAATGTTTCCCTGTGTCAGGTACAGCAATAAGTATGACAGAGGATTAAGGCCACTATAAAAAAATATCTGAGTTTCGACTTTAATCTCAAAATTTTGAGATTTTTAGATTAAAGCCGGACCTCATTTTGTGTTGGCCCTAATCCTCTTCTGTAAATAAGGCATTAATCACTGAAAGTTTTTAAATATTACTAAGGTGATTGTATCACACTGAAATATGACTAACACTGCCAGTACCCTGGAAATGAAGCCACAACTCGTCAGTACGAGCAAGTTCCCAAACAAACATACGCAAACCACGTAATCTCCCTTCAACCTCTCCTTGTAGTATTAGGCGTCTGGCCATGTACGTGAGGGAAGACCTCCTCCTCACAAGCGCCACAGAAGCACGGCAACTGCTTTTATTTTAGGAGCAGTGGGACGGTTGCGAACAGGAAAGGACTCTGCCCTGATACCTTTCGGTAAATGTCTGTTGGAGAGCACAGGCAAAACATTGGTTCAATATTTAATTGCATTTTCGAGTCGAGGCTCTGAGGCATTCAACTTCTGCATAGATTGTATCAGAATTGTACATTTACCGGTTCACTTCCGACAGCAGCTAACCCGTGTCCGTCCGCAGCCGGTGCTGGATGGAGCGTTCACTATGTAGTGAAAATGTAAATAGCCGTCTATTTTGACTCGGAGGATCTGAGACACCAGTGACCGTGAAAGCAACATTGGGAACCCAGTCGTGGAATGTTCCCCCTTCAGCATTTAGTTACGAGCATCTTGTTACTGCATTCAAGTGGGCTCGATATAGCATGTGGTATTCTGTATGGAAAAGACGTCAGAAATAGCCACTGAAACCAGGACTCTGGGCTTGTGGAAGCCAAAACACAGATCAAGTCTGACAGGAATAGTCACATTATATATATGACACAAATAATTTAGTGCATATAAGGTGGAACAGAAAGAAGGTTTAATTTGATATTTCCATTTGTACAGACCTCGTTAGCATTAATGGTACCTTTCAAGGCAAAAAAAAAAGTATTTTCTCCTCTAATACATTCCAGACAGTCATAGCTTTAAAACTGCATCATACATGTCTCTAAATTCCTTTAAATCTAAAGCACATGAGAAGAAAAAAATAAAAAAAAAGATCCACGGATGGAATTCCTGTTGTCTAGGAAGTGAATTTAGACAAACTAGACATTCCGCCCAGAAATATTATGCCATTGTCGTGGCAACGGACCAGACCACAACAATGTGGTCCACTGGACTAGGGTGTCCGCTCAGGATTTCACGGTTTGTTTGTGTGTCTCTACGTACGTGTTTATGTATAGATCGGAACATCTCAGCAAGCAGTCGAGGAAGTCATTTGAATTCCTTTGAGTCACTCTGTGTGAACCAAAACTGGGGCTGTTCTGGCCACACAGTGAAGTTAAGGATGGACTTGGTACAAACAGAAAATCAGTGAAAGGACAGAACTCTGACAGATTGGAATTATGACTTATTCACGTCGTACTTTTCATACTTTCAAAGCTACACAGTCTCTAAAAAATAGAAGGGACATGCATGATACATCTGAGATGCAAGACTTCAAACACATTTGTGCCAGATGTTGAAAAGCTATGAATGCAGATGTTTCTCGAGGTGTAACTACATCAGTTCGTCTTTAATTTTCTGGAACAAATTCAAACTAAGACCATCAGTGCATATCACACTGGCTGGATTCTTTCCTCAAATATGACTATTTTGATTAGTTTTCAATCAACTGTTCCTGTTTAGTAAATATTAATAATACTAAGTGTTCAATTTCAAAGTGTCAACATTAAATCAAAGCAGACAGCTCAACAGGACCATGGTCACATTTAAACATGCAATAAACTGATCACATCCATTTAGCACCAACCAAAGAAAATGCTTTGAGGATCTTTATGAGATTACACGGTGGTGTAAATTGTAAGTTTTTCTTTCTATCCTGGAAAAGCCGCAACAACAAATAGTTCCAGTGTGGTCTAGTTGTTAAAATCAACTTGAGCATGGCCACAGACGCCTGTGAAATTCTACCAGTGCGTGTGGAGGGTGGTGCCATCAATAACAGACGGAGGGTTTGCTGATCGTTTGCTTATTGGTCTGTCGTTCGCGCTCAGCGCTGGACCCAACACAGTGGGCCTTGGACTCTCCCTACTGATAATTCTGCACATGGCCTTGTGGCTTCACACAACATCACATGAAGGGCCAAAAACAACAGGCTGTGGTAAAATGAAGACAAGGATGGAGAAAATGTCAAGCTTTTCAATGGCGAAGGGTTTTTAGGACCACTCATGAGTTTTATTGGTTTGCTTAAACGTCAATAAACAGCATCCAAATAGTGGGTTTTGAAAAGCACCAAAGATAAATTAGCACGAAGAGACGTACGCCAACACTCACAGCACACCCACAGAAAAAGAAATCCTCAAAATCCAAATGCTAACAGCCAAAGTCAAGTTCCTGGAGTTGTGAAAGTCGTTTGAGATGTTTACATTTCTGGAGAACACAACACAATGAAAACCAGGTTGTTTCACGATGCCCTTTCATTTTAATCCACTCAAATCTTTGAGTCCAGAATTTATTAGATGATTATCTACAGCTCTGATTTGGTTAACAAAAGAATAAAGGGCCTGTGGTCTGTAAGCAGCTGACAGGATCTCTGGATGGGGATTAAAGACACAAGGCTTCGACAAGGCCCTGAAAAGTCCCCAATTGGTCCTCATGTGTGACCAACGTTACGTAGCTGTGGCTGTGTGTGGGTCTGTGTGGGGTACATGGTGCCGGAAGAGAAGAGAAAGTCTTGCAGGAGTATTAGGCTCAATTCGGCGGAGGCTTTTCAAGACTCCCGGCGGGTGTAAGATCTAATCTCAACATGCTGCATCTGTGCTCCGCGAGGTATGGCTTACTGTAACAAAGGCCTGGCTAATGAGGACCAGGGAACAGACTGCTCCCACTACGCGGCCACACCACTGCACATCCATAAAGCCCTTCTTCATGCAGCCCCCAGGGATTACCAAGGGGTATGAACCCCACCACCGACTGCCCTGGGGACGCAGTGGGCAGCCCTGAGCTAATCAGGCAGATACTAGAGCAGAATGAGCTTGTATCGAGCAGATAAGTGCCTCAATCTGTGAGGCCGGGGCAATAGTCGGGTCAGGTATTGCATATGAGAGCTTGTGGCACTTTCATCTGGCAGTGCAATGGCAACAGAGAGGGAAAGTGTTCTGGAAATGCAAAGCCTGAAGGCAAAGGGGAGAAAGTTGGACGGCAAATCAGGAGAAAGAGTTGGAGACGCTGTTCGCAGCTGGAAAATAAACAGTTGCTCATTACTAAATAGTCCGTTTAGCAATAAAACAATGTGTAAAATCTGTAACAGGCCGAAAAACAAGCTATTCCTTTGGTTATTTTAAAGAGAAAATCTAAATGAAACTGTAACATGAAGCATATTGAGAAGAAAGTGATCCAAAATAATCAATTTTAGGGACTGAACTGGTAAAGATGTCCCCTAGGAATCAACTGAACCTGTGCCGTTAAATGCTGTGACCCAATTTAGCAAAGCTAACTTCAATTAAAAGTTTCTGAAGAATGATTTATCAGCTCCATGTGGCACAGAGGGATTACAGGCTGTTTGTCCATGCAGAACAGCTTCAGGAATGATGATTGACTGTTTGTCTGGCTTTGTCCTTATCTTCCATTTCTACAGAACTGAGGTCAGAGAGCAGTCATTTCGACTGAGCCTCGAGTCTGTAGAGCTGTTGTCTGGCTGTATGAATCACTTTCTATTTAGCTCCAGTTTAACGATAGGTTTGCTTGTCCAACTCAAAATTCTTAGCTTCATCAGTGATGGCAAGCTGTTCTGGACTAGAGGCATATGAGCATGTCTGAATTTGGATACCGCCACCACCGTGTTTCGCAGACGGGACTTGGTTCTTATACTGGAACGTAGTGTTTCTGTCAGTATAACACTTTTCATTTTCACTGTGGAATAATCAGCTAAATGTTTTCTCGACTAATCATTTTGGCTATAAATTTGTGGCTTGAATTCCCACCGTCTACAATGACGTCAGTCTAAAATGTTCCCGATTTGGCTTGGAAGTCTTGGCAAAAGCAAAAAATGTTGACAATCACTTAAATAAACTAAAGATGTTGGACATAGAACAGCTATCATTACACTATTTTAATGTTTCTAAACTAATAAAAATAGGTCATGTTGTAATAAATGTTAAAGCTATCAGCGGTTGCTGTCATTAAAATCCTACACCAATAAAATAATGTCTGTTTCTCATGCATGCTTTGGGCGTGAAGAGCAAGTTGGCACCAGCTTTTGTTTCATTTCAAGGAGCATCCAACTCAAACATAACACATTACAACACAACAACTCCAAAGCTACCAGTTTAACTCCCTGTGAGTCATGCCCACCGCATATTTACAAGCCAGTGTAATACTTCTACTCCACTGGCAACAACAACTATCAAAATTCACAGTTTGCTTTGGAGACCATCTGTGTAGAGCAGGGGAGAAATATACGCCAGCTTCAAATGGCTAGAAGTGGGAAAAAATGCAGGGGATTTCCTTAAAAAACAGAGCTGAGGCTGCACCAAGAAGAGGTCATGGGTTGGACACTCACCAAAAAACCTAACGGGGGAAGACAAAAGTTCCAAGCCACAGGGGGTTTTGCATGAGCTTGGTGTATTAGGGAGCTCCCTGGTGAAGGAGCCCTGCTTGATCTAGACAATTGTCTCCAGAGGTCCCTAGACACCTTCAGACAAATGCCTCTGCCAATCAAGCATTCAGCGGCGTGCTCATTCACTCCTCAGCAGCTGCTCTCAGAAAGCAAAAAAAAGAAGCAAATATGTTTCTGATGACAAGCGCTACCCCAGCCCACCCCAGCCTGAACACCTCTTGTGCTAATGTTTAATTATGGCATCTCTCTTCCTGTCTCAGTCCCTCCCCGTGTTACATCCCCAGGGAAAAACCTCAGGGTTATGGAGAAGTGAGATGACAAAGAGCCTCAGATCACCAGATAGTGCTAATGAAGACACAATTATGTGAGATAAGACTGTGTCCAGGTCAGTTTCACTAGGTTCTGTGACCTGGCTTTAAAATGCTGCACTGGTTACACAAACCTAACATTTCAGGAAATCATCTCCTGATTTTAGTCTGCTTGTATTCAGTGAAATGGTTGATTTCCCTTAGTGATATGAAACCATGGTAGCAGGTGAATGACAAAGGCATTAACCTGTGACTGAATGCTGGTATGTCTGATTTGCTACGTGAGACAAAGGATTGCAGTGTTAAACCTCAAACGAAGCTGGATTCACCCTTAATAAGACGCCGCTATTTAAACCTACCCGGCACCGTTACCCACTCAGGCTGGAAAACTCAGCATGGACATCAATCAGACACCGAGACATTTGGACAAACACTTTGATTGAAATAGAAACGCTAATAAAAATGTGAGAATAGGACATGGAGACTAACCTCTCCACCCTGAATGTAAACCAATCACTCAGACTTTCCAGGTCTGTGAATGGCTCCTTTAACAAACGGTGACACAGCCGTTAGCCACCATGTGCTTCATAAAGAGCCCATATAGCCGGGGTGTAAGCTGATCTTGGAATTCCCTTGGCTGAGGTTTAAGGTCGTACCACTGTACACTCAGACGAAGGCTAAGGGTGGAGGCTATGGTCTGCACGAGAGGTGCATAATTACAGTTGGCCAGATTGGATACGTGTGGCTTTGTGATTCATTATGATGTTTGATAGGGTGACTTCTTTATGTGCTTTAGACCATCAATTGTCTTGTCCAGAGGAAGAAAAGGTTTAGAGTAAACAGCCCTCTCACTGCTACTACAACTTCTGTACAAGTCCTTATTATGTCAGGAACCATTCAGTTAAGTAAAGGGAAAAGAAAGTCCTCCGTTTACTTTAGGAAATTAACAACAGTCGATCCGGAAACTAGGTTGACGACTCCACAATCTATGATGACGAACCTAGTTAAAATCAAGAAAATAATCTTAGCTTCAATAAAAACATGTCTGGTTGCATCCACACAGATACCAGTCATGTCATCTCTGGCATTTACCTCTACTATTCTGGTCGACTGCTGAAATATTCAAAACCACCATTTAAAATTCATAAGCGACTCCAGAGATGCTGCCAAACTCTAAAAATACACTTTCCAGCGTAATGGAACATGAAATATTCAAGTTGATATGAAGCCTTTCGCAATGTGAGGCTGTGTTGTGTCTAATTTTTCCACGTGCAGCTGCTTTAAACGTGTTGCAGGTACAATATGGATCTGAGAAAAACTGAAGAGGAACTGTTTTTAACTGACTGTACTATTTCATAGATTTAAGATTTAATTGTTCCCTTAATAATGAACACTCTGCTCCTCGTCTGTTTTCAATGCACTGTCAAGAATGTGTTATGGGACAGATCTGATATTGGTTATAAAGAGAGACATCAGCATTGATGAGGGTTGGGAGACACACACACACATACCCAAGGCCAGAGATTGATCCTTGGTGTGGATGTCTGCAGTGTCCCACGGTGAAATGATTGTTCACTAGGGTGCTTTCCCATCTCTACACATGGCCTGAGCTGGAGCCCAAACAGAACTGCTAATCTGGTCCTCCCCTACTTGTTCCTTCATTTCCTTTTCATTTCATCTTTTTCTGCCAAAGGGTGCGTCCTCCTCCCGACTCCCCCCTTTGCTGCACTTCATCAGACCTCCAAGTACAGCCACAGAGAATTTGTCAATTACGACGTTAACTCACAAACGCCCTGAAACTCACTGTGTGACATCATGGTGCATGTCATCAAAACGACCACGCTGGTTGCTTGGAAGTAAGGATTCCAAACGTGTAGATCAACCACAGTCGTTTAGCTAATATTTTGGTTCTGCACACAAGTCAGTGTGTCACCAAACAACGGAGCTGTGATGTGGCCAGTAAAAAAAGATTGTAGCCTGAGAAAACCCAACAAGATTTCCATGGTATAATCATACATGTATGTGTTTTCTGGGAAAATAAATTCACCGATATATCAGTCAACTGCAAGGAAAGGCTGAGAGGATGCAGGACTGCTTTATGACAGTGGATGGACTCAACCGTAACGTGGTATTTTTCTTTCATGACGTCTGAGCTGCTGTCTGATGTCAGCTTGTACTTCTCGCTGAGCTCTCTGCAGGACTGGAGCTTGGGATCGCAGGACAGGCCCTTTGTGCAGGGCAAAGATGAGGATAAAAAATATGACATAAGCAGCTGGGAATAGAGGCACAAATAGGCCAGCTCAGGTGCCAAGGGTCAGTGCACTCAGAAGAAAAGGGGGTCAAGAGCGAGATAACAACACGAACTGAGAGTGAAACAAGTGAAAACAGATAAACTGACAGCCCCAAGAGATGGACATGAGTAAAAAAATGGTCTGTATGTTGCGTAGCTGTTGCTAATGTCAGCCAGGCCAGTGGTTCTGGGTTCAACAGGGTTCATGTGGCCTGCTGCAGACATACAGTCAGACATGGGATTTATACAGGGTGGGGCAGGTGTGACTGAACAGTAATGTCCTGTATTTGCAGAGAGAAGAAGAATGTGTGCTTTCAACTGAGTGCTAACGTCACTCGGTGGAGAATATTTTTTGGGGCTGATGCTGTCTGCATGTTAGCAAGAAGCCAGGCGCATGTGATGTATCGACAATGGCTCCAACGTCTTTCAGCGCTGTCCGTTTACCCAAGCAGCAGCTCCTTTAGACAGTCCCTGCTTGTCTTAAGCTCGGCCCGTTCTGTTCTCCGTGTGTCCGCGCAACAAAACCCTACTTACGTAATGAGGACCTGGGCCAGATGAGCTGAAGAAATGACCATTTAGCTCTTCACCTCTCTCCACAGCGTGGAGCAGCTCGCCTCATTATTCACTGGAATGTTTTCCTCCCATGTTTGTCCAGGGGGGCCGGGACCCCAAGGCCACAGGGCTGACGAATCTACGCTCTGTGTTTGTCTATCAGTATTTTCTTAATCTGGGGTTGATTCCGAACTGACTGATGAGTAACCCTTTAGAGGAACCACTTAAATAAAATGTTCCCGTCACAGACGCCCCCTTCACTTGATGAATCAAGGACACATCTTGCTGTGCTTGTTTTTAGAGGAGGTCATTTTCAGTTACACAAATTTGAATGTTGCCACAGGAACCAGAGCATGTTATACGTGTTATAATGAATCATACGTGACGGTATAAAATACTAAATATGAAACAACTAATAAGAGATACTGAAGCTGACGCTGCTGTAACACAAACATCCAAATCACTTGGACTGGATATTAAACAGATTTCACCTCCTACCTCTCTACTACAAAGTACATGCAAAGTCCAGTCAAGCCCACGTGTGAGTGAAGCAGATAATTGTCCAGAGAATTCAAACTAGCCAGTGGGCGTGTTGATGATGTTTCCATCATGCAACGCAAACGTGTGCTTGTGAGATATTTGGGAAGACACACACATTTATATGGAGTGAACGCTTGGTGAATTCTGCTTCACAATGACAGGAAAAACAAATTTAAATTTGATAAAGCCCTAATGTTCATTTCACTTCCCCTCTGAGGTGATTTTCAAGGGAAAATGTGTCCTTTTCAGCACAAGTTAGGTTTAAACACATTCGTCTGTCTAGCTTGGGAGTTTCCATATTGTCATGGTGGTGTCATTACCAATACATGATGTGTACACATTTGTGGGCGCAAAACAAAAGCTGCAGAAAATCACACAGGCATTTAGGGAAGATTCTACATAAACAAGGAAACCTGCCTTGAAGCGACCATTTAAACACGCAGCACATTCATAAATATGTACAACTGTAAAACCACTTAATCTATGAAATAAATGTTAGTTCCTAAGACGTACATCGGTGAAAACTGCGATTCAGCGCCTATTGTGTGTGCTAGGGATGCGTGTGTGGGCTCGTGAGGGAGTGAAAGGCCGGTTGGTGGTACTGCAGGCCCAGACTGGGGGCCAGATGGCTCCAACAGCAAACTCCAATGACTGTCACTTGCTCACGCATGTGGGAGGAGGGGCAGGAGTGTGTGTTTGTCAGGCAATGGTGCTGGGGCTGAACCAGAGCAACTGATTAAGCATTAAATCAGTTACTAATCTGTTGGCGGGAGATTTCTGCAGCGGACAAAAAGGACTCTATGGCGCCCACATGTAATAATGCTGCACAGAAAGCAGTGGTAGTAAACAAACCGACCCGCACAGCAGATTCAAAAGCAATAAACAGATTCAACACACAAATGTCATTTACATGTGGCTTTCTGCATCTCAGCACGTCTATTTTCTTTTCCCATTTTCTAGCTTTTTGAAAAGCACTATTATATCACAGAGCTTCCTGTCTTTAACCTGCTTAACGCTCCAGTCAAGCAGTGTTTAGACGAATGGGTTGTTTATATCATATCTGTGGTGTGTGGGTGGTCTATGAAGTGGCATCAGTCTGCATGGTGGCACCAGTAAGAGGGCTGGGTAGTTGTGATTTCATGCCTAGCCAGGAGAAAGCAAGAGGCAGAAGGTTAGCTAAATCTGGAGCTTGTTAGCTTAGCACCTTGTCAGTCTAAATCGGTGCGGTAACCAGACAGCTTGGCAGATGTACACTCACAGATAGCCAGCCACCGTCAAAGAAGGCCCGGTGCGTAGCCTGTAGGTGCAGCCACTCTAATCCTGTTAGCAGAGCCAAGATCAGCGTCTAAACTGAGCGCACCTCACTCAGTCAATCCCATTGACAAGAATAGTGGCAGGAGTCTCTCTATATCCCCGCTCTGCCGCCGGAGCACGTCACTGCAGAGAAGTGGAAGCAAAACCTAAAGCGGACGTCGCAGAGCAGATGCTGGGCTTTGTGGAAATCTACACTGCATTCGCGCTTTGCTGGGGTCTACGTTACATCCCATTCCCAGTATCCCAGACGTTTCCTGCAGCACGGATGTGTTGTGACCTTCACCCAGGGCATGTGGCCTGCGAGTATTAATGTAACAGACCAAACACCGGGAACGGGGCGACGTCAGCCTCTGTAACACGAGACGTCGGCAGCGAGGGGGTGAAGTAATGAGGGGAGAGGGGCAGATTAGTACTACAGTATCCAGGTAACAGTCATAAACACTGTCAAAGCAAGATTAAGCACGGTGCAAATCAAAGCACTGACAAAGAGCAGTCAGTGTCATAGTTAAACAACTGAAGGGATTAAATTACTCTGCGTGCATGTGTGTACACTCAGATCAGCAGCCTCTGCATTAGGCTGCTGATCTACTGAACTGGTTGTACATTCAGATTCATAACTCCTCTATAACGTCTCCTCTTTCAACCCCTGTGTTAAGTAGATAGTGTGGGATGCTGACCAGAATAACGGGGGTATATCTACAGTATGAGCTCATATTTCTGTCTTAGTTAAGCAGATACAGTGAGGTTGGGAGGTTTCACGCGCACATTCTGCACATTTTTAGCTCTATGACCCAGAGATTCTTGACTCAGTGAACTACTCCTATATTGCAAAATGACCAATCTGCAACGAGTACATACATCTTTCCTCAGGCAGCACATACACAAACACCTTCCAAAAAGCAGACTGTGCTCTTTTTTAAAAACACCCGGGGCTCGCGGTCTGACGGTGGAAAATGTTAGCTAGTGCAACGCTGGAAAAGCGTAGGAACGCCTGCTCTGAGTGCAGAGGGGCAGGGCAAGGTGTCCATCATGGGTCTCTGCGGAGGGTGATGCAATGCAAGACAGGAGGGCGGGCTGAGGAACGAAGAGAAGGGGCACAAATATTTGGACTATTACTATTACATGAGTTTAAGTGCAATCCCCCCTCTCTCCCCACCCGCTCCTGCTCCGCAGCGGTCCCACCCAGCGCTGAGGCCCATCTGGAGCGCCTCGTGACCCAGCTGATTAAAAGCAGTTGGGGCCTTTCGGTGAGATACAGCCAGTGGAATGCAGAGACTGTGGAACAGCCCAGAGCAAGTGCGTCTGAGAGGTGTGTGAATGTACGCAATGTGTATGTAGATGCTCTGCGCGCTGACGTGGGTGTGAGTCTGCACATGTGTGTGCATGCAGCCGCATGTCCATTAGTGCCAGTCATCAGCAATCAATCAAATCAAAGAAGATTTAAAAAAAGCACCAAGCTATTTTGATGGACGCCCCCATTGAGACCAGTGAGGTGGGTGGATGGGAGCGTCTCTGCACCTGAACCACTGCTTTGTGTCTTCTCCACTACTGGTAAGGGAAAGCAACCTGGCTCGCTACAGTCGCACCATCCAAACCAGGAGATATTTACTAGGTGCACCCGTTGAGCGGCATCACTCTCCTCCACCAGCGGTGCAAATAGAAACCAGGCTGAGAGCCGTATCTCTGCCTGTTGGAGCGTGACACAACAGCCCATGGTTGATCTTTACTGCTCTCGTCTCGACAGGGGATCCTCCATGTGGTGAATGTTAACGTGTTTTACTGCTTAATTGAATAATGAGGTAATGAGAGAGGAGGGGGAAAAAAAAACACATGGACAATGACTGCACCAAAACGCTGCCAGAGGAGGATTATGCGGTGAGGATGTAATACTTTGGTTTTAGAGTTGGGCTCAAATATGTATTTTTTGCCATATGTCTGTCAGTGACACTTATGTGACGTGTGTTTCGTTTTAAAAACATAATCGTGAGACATGTAAAAAACTGACCACTCCACCTCCCTTTGTCAGACTCTATCCATCAAAAGCAACTGTAAAGTGCAGCATCACAGTATAACATTTAGCTAATAAAGGCCATTAAAGCTGCTCTGGATATCAGAGTCGCTTTTCCATTTCAATTTTCAAAAATGTGGCGCAACACAATCGGAGTGTCTCTGTACTACAAAACCTTAAAGTATTCATTAATTTGCAGGCGTTTGTTGCTTAACAGGAAACATGTTTAAAATCTGCATTCCCACTTTGATATGGAAAAAGGACGATAATTATTGCCAGTTTGTCTTGGAAGAACAGTCAGGACAACAGTCGCTGTGGATATGGGAAAGCTGGGACAGCAAACTGGGAAAGCTACACACTGTTACTTTTACCTCAACTGACCCTTAACGCCACACAAAGCATGACAAAAACTGCTGGTAGTCACAGCAAACAATAAAAAAAAAAAACTGTCTGCATACACATGTTCCATTTGCCAGGTTTCCTAATACTGTAATGGTCGATTCTGCAGCAGATGATTAATATCCTGCAGTTAATCCGCAGAAATCCCTATAATGTAAATATTGCAACAAGAAATAATAATATCGCACAACAACACAATTAAATCGCCATTAAGCCGGGCACGTGCAGAACCATACGCAGAAAGAAAACGACACACAGAGAGGCCATTTGGCAGGCAGGCGAATGGCTGCGAAGGAACACAGCAGGTCTCCGGGCCATGATGACCACACCCGGGCCCAGCTGGAAACAATAAAATCCTCATCCTCCTCTCTTCTTCCTCTTTCCCCTTCATCTCCTGATCTTTATTGCTGCCTCTTCTCTAGGTTTTAATGCACCTTACAGCATATTTGGACTCTCAGACACCATCTTCCTTTCGTCTGCCTTTTCTAATCCTGGGCCCCTAAATAACAAAGAGGGAGTGTCCACTACATTCCCCATCATCGCAGTAAACAGTCAACCAGTGAGCCACTCGCTCTGGCATGCACACACAGGCCCCTTAAAAAGTGAAATAAAAACAGCGAGGGAGAAACAGATGGATGGTCTGCGATTTCAAGATTGAAAAGCAGCTAAATTATTTCCTGGGGCAGATGGAAAAATGTATAGTTTAGCACATTTGATACCATCGCTTCTCCTGTGACGCTGTCAGATCGGTTTTGCTTGCAATGCATCACCGTTGATTAACAAGTCAGGCCTCAGCCCGTCTGTCAAAAGGCGTGTGGAGGTGCTCCGAATGCTAATGAAGAGTCATCTCATCAGCATCAGAACAAAGCAACGTGTGGACGCAGATTGATACAGGACAGAGGCTTTATTATCACATCACGTACCGCCTGCCCAATCACGTGCTCTGGCACTGAGCAGGCAGCCAATTAACGCCTGCCTTACTGAGATGCCTCAGGCCTGAATGAGGACAACGGGAAAATATGCTGGTTTTACTACACCAGAGCTCAAAGGGCTGGAGACGGACAAGACTGTGACTGAGCAAAGCACCGAGTTGGTGACGGACAAGTGTTTGATTCTGGTAACAACACCAGGGAAAATCAGAGTATGGAGAAGGTGACCGACACGCCAGTGATCTATGGATTCTCTGTCAGGGCCACTGCAGAGGGATTATTCAACCCCGCCTTTCCACCCTCTGACTGCCGTACGTGATGTAACTGCTCTTTATAAGCTGCTCGCGTTGAGATGCGACGTTCACTACAGCTGCAGTTTCAGCATTCAGACGACAACAAAATAAAGAAAAGGGGGGCAGGGGCAGCCCAGCCACCCTTTCCCAGTATGCTGGTGACATTTACAACCTCTCCTCCATGGAGGGAGGAGGAAAAAGAGCCAACGTGTAAACACTTCTGCATGAAAACAAAACAACACCTTCATCACACACACGTACACGCTTACATGCATGCACATGCTGCTCCACCCACTGGCAAAGCTCCTCCCAGCCCTGTCTGCATTGCACCAAAGAGGGCTGCATCATTTCCAAGCCCATTTTCAACATCCAGGCCAAGAAGACTCAGCAGCATCCAGCTACTTCTTATTCACATGCTCTGCTGTCTTCACTCTCCTTTCTCTGGCACAGGATAGCTTTACATGTGTTACACGCCAAAGACATGGCGATTCTTGGGTTTTCTTGTGCCAAGCCTCTGGAGATGGTGCCGTTACACATCCAGAAAAGCCTCGGCATCACCGCGTGTTGACTGTAGCCTGGTGCAAACGTCATGCGGCTTATTATTATGCATCCGCATGGACGGGTGGCAGTATAAGGCGAATCAGCATTCTGTCCACAGACTGCTGAGTACTACAGCACGGCTCAGATTAACAACACAGTCCACAGTGAAGGAGCCTCCACAGGCTGCAGCTGCAGCTGCGTACAGTGACAAAGCCACAGGAGGGATAGTTTACATTTGGCGGTGGTGTATCAAATACAACCTAATTTTGTAACCCGGTAAAAGCTGACTCATCAAAGCTGCATGATGTTATTTTTCTATACTGATCTCGCCGTTTATCTGGCTGGATGAACATGTTTATGCCCTTTGTGTTCAGCTCCTGCTAATCATTGGAGCATACGTTTACTAAACCAGGATTTATCCAATATGTGCCGAGTGCCATTTCTAACACGGTCCTCTTGCAACGATTAGAAAGGGAAAGTCAAAGGCTCAAGGATCTAAAGATAATGTGTGTCACAGACCTGCAACCTGCCCCCTTGTGTGTAAACATTAACCAGCCTCAGTGGGGGGTATTACGTCATGGTTTCAAGCCTCAGTACGTCCAAGAGACAAATGTTTTATTTTAGCACCAAGAATATACAGCAGTAAATGAGCTTTACTATGTGATGTGGGTCTTTACTTGCTTTCTCACACAACACCAGTGTCTGACTTGGCTTTTTTACACCACAATGATTGTGGTACTTTCCAAGGAATCTTCCCCGGAGTAAAAGTCCCTCTCTAGAGATTTGCACATAATGCGCTCATTGACATATGAAATACAAGGAACACAGGTTCCAATATAAGTTTACTACAATACATTCTCAAGACAGTGAAACTAATCCTTTAGATTAATTGATATTATGCCTGAGGGTATGAGAGATATGAATTAACTGATGATCTTGTTAGCTTTAACCGAGTTCCTCCTGCATTAGGGAAAGATCTACCACACTGACACATGTTAGATAAAACTGATGAAACGTTCAGTCACCAGAACTTGACTCTCTTAGCCATCCTTCCCGCCTCAAATCACTGGCCCTCGGTAGCTTTCATATGCTAATGGTTGGGCAATTGTGCAGGCCAACAGCCTGGAATTCCTCTCCACAAAAGAGATGGAGATGGAAGGAGAGGAGAGAAAGGAACAGACTGAGAGAAAGAGAGATCAGACGATAGAGGACTGCGACACATCAGAGGCCAAGATCACTGTGCAAAGACGGGTTTGTTACCAGCAAAAAACACAGCTTTAGTGCAATATGCAGTTTCATTTAACTATAATATTTTCAATGTTGATTATTTGGCATTTATTTTTTGTTAATTGTTTTAGTGAGGATTTGCTGCTTTCCATGATTCAAGTTCACTGTACATTAAATATATTTGGGCTTTTGACACGAAAAAAAAAAATCACCAATAACAATATAATTATTTTCAGATGCTATTATATCCGCTTTGCCTCGTCTCTCAGTCCAGAAAGAAAACGCTGAATGGCACACGAGGCCCTCCCCGCTGCGTTGGGTGTGGTCCATCATACTTCAGTGTCAGCGGTCGTGGCTCCCAGCGCTGAAGCCATCCCCCCACGACTCAGAGCCAGAGGTATCCAAACAAAGAGAAATGACGTACGCGCCACTGTTACATCCAGTCCGTCACCCCAGCCAGCCCCACAGAGGCAGAGAGCAGGTGGGCCAATTAGTGTCCCCAGGGTCCCCCTACTCAGATGCGAGCAAGGCCCAGTATAATTGGTTTCTTCATCTATGAATTATTAATCCTGGTTGGCTTTTGAGGTCTTTGACAGCGTAGGGTTGTGACAGTGCACCCTCTGACACGCAGACCATCCTGTTTAACCCCCACAGCGCCATGTAAAACCTACAATTCAGAACGACCAGAGGAAGACTGATGTCACCTATGACTGCCTTCAAAGAGTAAGCCGCTGATTTATCAGGTAGGAGCATGTTCATATATTGGCCAAAGTAGGAAGAGCTGAATGAGAGTAAACAGCAGCACACATCACCTCATTTAATAAAGAACAATAACTGGGATATTTTGCTTTAGCTAGTAGAGCTGTCACCTCGTTGCCAGTGTTGTTGATTCCCTGGTTGCTCTTTCTCCATCTCACACCAGGTGTTAGCCTGTAAATATTTCATGAGCACTCGATGCTGTGCTATTGCTGCACAAAGGCCGTTTTGAGCGCCTCGACCAGCCGAGTCTCTCTGGAAACAGAGGCCTATCAGTTCGACTTGGGATGCAAACAATTTTCAGGACAGCTAAAATTAAATTAGGCGAGGGGGGAGGCCAGGGGGCAGCACTGCTGCATTGCTGCACACGGCAAGACTTCTTTACTGCACACATAAAACATTCCATGGTGAAACGAAAAACAGGACAGGGGGAAAAATGTGCGACACAATGAGCTGTTTTTTCAGGGAAAAAGACGAGAAGACACGTCAGAGGTATGAAGCGCTCGCAAGCGTGCCAAGTACTGTGCATATTGAGATAAATAGACTCATAGAAGTTAGCTCCACAAAGAGCACTGTATGACACAGAGAACAACCATATTCATATGCTCCGATTCACATACGTCATCCTCTGAACATAGGAAGCCTTTGAGTTTGCACTTTTGTCCTTTCCAGTACAAGTGCTGAGCTTCCACAGCATCTATTAACCAGCCTTTGATCTAAATTAACATACTGCACATTTACTATGGACTTTCAGATACTTGGAGTAGTAGTACTAGTAGTAAATGCGTTCTTTTAACAATTTCAGTGTAATAACTGCAAGAAAATTCGACAATGGCTGGCTGATAAATGGCTGTTTTGGGAAAAAGCCCTGTGTCTTAGAATCACTTGTTAAATAATTTGATAAGGCTTGTTTTTCAAAATCAGGTTGTGTGTCGAGCCACCTGAAGCTGTGTGAGTCACTCTATGAGCCACACCAGGGACACTCAGAGGTCAACGTGCCACGCACACCACAGTCTCCAGTTCCATATTGCACTACTGAATGAATGCCGGCTATTAATATCCGGGATGTCAGGGATTCCATTCGTGCAGAACTCTGCGGAGCAACAAGGGACAGAGCGAAAGGCGAGCGCGTATAATGAGGGTGAGCAAAATATAGAGATTAAAGAAAAATGCTGCCAATGTGCCTGGCATGCTATGCTTTAAAATAGGGGCTTAAGGTGTCTGGAAGTATGGAGAGGCCAGTCACAGGCTTGGTGAGCCTATAACTACTAGTACAAATATTATATAAATGCTAAAATCCAACTGACCTGATCGTTCCAGGCACAGTACAGATCACAGAGGAGTCTCCAGTTGTTGTTGATCATGCAGTCAAGAACTTTAAAATTAGCCATTTTTTATTTCACTGAACAAATCCAAGCTGCCCAAACACCTGCCCCCGAGCGGTGTGTACCAAACCCCGCTGTGCCCAGCGGCACGCTGCCACCTCGACAGAGACGAGGCTGCAAGGAGGCAAGGGGGAAACATCAGAAGAAGGCAAAGGGTGCATCTCTGTGCCCATCTGCAAACCCAGCAGGCATCCTGTCAGCTGTGGCCGTCGCCCCAGACGCGCTTCATTAACAATATGCTAATGAGTTGTGTTCTATAAGCTCTCAGGAGAGTATCTCAGACGAAATATAAAAAAAAAAAACAGGATTAAAAACAGCCTTCGTGCAAGTGTGGAGGTGCAGAAAATCAGCAGTCCGGTACAAAAAAGTCCAATTGGTTATCGACAGGCAGGAGAAGCATCACCATGGTTACGCAGTAACATGCAGGCTGGCTGGTGAAGGAGAAATGTAAAAGTCAGCAGTCACACTTTGTCTCTCCACCTGCCCTTTCATTTTGGGACCCGCTCCTCGTTTTTAATCCTCGCTTCCTGCGACGGTGCCGTTCTCGGCGGGACAGGCTGCGCCTCCCTGTGCTTGTCTCTGCAGCGGCGGTACCAGGCGGAGGCAGCCTGAGAATCAGAGGCTCGCTCTAAATCAACATGCATCAGGCCGCAATGCAGGACCGAAATGGGGGTAGAACAGCATCACAGGTCCTTTCTTTTTCTCACAAAGACAGACGAGTCAGTCACCGAGTGGATGAGCACCTTCCTATGCTGCGTCACATTAAGGTAAAATACACTTCGAGCTTGTGATGCCTCGAGGGGTTTCCAGTTGTCTCTGCACAACCATATAATCCCACAGAGAAGATGCCTGATTGAATCTCTGCCTCAAATCTGAATCTGCACTTTTTGAATATGCCGAACGCTGCGCAGCACAAATCGTGCATTTTACCTACACTGCCAGAAATGTTGATTCTACTTTGTGGAAGGAAAACTCAGGAGGAGTGCAGCAGCCCCCACCACCACTACGGGGCAAAAAAAATAAATCACATCACAAATAAGCTCCCTTAGGTAAACGAACATCCCGTTAAAGACTTCCTCTCTCTGTGGGACGTCAGCTTTGAAAGTAGAAAATATGCCGGAAATACATGAAGGGAGAATTAGGACAGTACTGGACGCCAGTAAAGAGATGTCTGGGATTGTTTATGTCCCTTCCACCCTTTGATGCACGTCCAGATGGTTGTGATTGTGACATTACGTGTAAGGTGGCTTTTACCAACGAGATGCTCTGAGGTCACTTCAGATGAGAAACACCATTAGCAATTAGCAGCGAGACGTAGCCTGAGGTTTAAGCTATTCACAAGCGAGCAAGAAAACACCCTATTCTGTCCCGGACAAAAATAAAAGTGTAGACAACTTGAGTCATCATGCTGACACAAGGCTGTATGTTAGGTCAGGAACCTATAAACACCGCTCAGAAAGGTCAGCCAAGTCCCAAAGGCCACAGTGGTAATCATGAGCCCCACAATATCAACTCAGCAAGGGGGGGGGGGGTTGTTCAGTGCTTTGGTTTTAAACTGTCCCCTATTATCTGTCGCCACATCCGTGCTTTAGTTGGCTGATTTCCGTAGAAACAGTGCTAATTAAAGTTAAAAATAAGAGTGTGAGGGACGCTGTCGAGAACACACGCAGCCAAGCCAAACCAAACCAAACTCCCCATTTGGGTTTCTACATTCAAACGTGTAATACACAACCAGAGCAAATTCTCAGACATTCAAAATCACAAATGTGATGTCAGTGCAAACCGCACAGCTGCCTCCAAAGTGACAAACGTCTTGATGAAACGAAATTCGCCAAGGCTCATGCTTTGAAAAACTGAACATGAGACGCAGAGACACGCACTAAAGCAGATAAAAAGCCTTCTGAGTGTTATTAATAGTTCTATAAAATATAAATGATCCCACATGTAAGGCACGACTTGCATTACTAGTGTCTTCTTCACAGAAAGACCCGTTTTGTTTGAGATTTGTGCAGCCATATGGAAATGACAGGCATCACTTTAGTACAAATCATCTCATGCTGGAATAATCTAAAACAAAACACTGAATAAATAGCCCACAAGTGATAGAACATTCACACAGAAAACTGCTGTGACATCATCCAGCAACATGTGTACGAGCTGCCGCTACAAACTCTTCACCCGTCAGGAGTCAGGAGTAATCCAGCAAACCAGGAAAAGCCCGAGCCCTTCCCCCACAATGAATCCAATATAACCCAATCAATTCTGCGTTATGGGTCCCGTGGTGCTCTCCACACGGACACACACGCAGTCCTACAGTATTCAAAACAGAACGCACATGTGCAGCTCTGTCTGGTTGGGCAGAGACGTATGACTCCATGAAACTCACATGGCAACTGAAGGCTTAAGGACGTGGTTGGCAGACGTTAAAGTCAAATTTCAACTGCAGTTAGTTAGGACTGCAGGTCACCTACTGATAGGATCATCAAAATTATAAGGATAATGAACTTTATTCATTGTTTGATTATTTATTTTGAATTTTATGACAGCTTTAGTCTACATCATCCAAACAATGATCAAATATTTAAAGAGGTTTGATTAAGATTTATATAAAAATGACAAAAGCTGCAAGTTATTACGTCTGAAAGTTGAAACTGGGCGTTGTTGATAGAACCATTTAATGTTTATTATACATTTCCTTGACTGTTTAGCTAAATTGGTGTTTAACTTTTTTGTTAAAACAAATAATCACTCCATGAAACACTGGTTTTATTGTTATTGATGTAGCCACATGGTGAACTACACTGGTTTTAGGAATAAAGCTTTGATGCTACACAGGTTTTGGGACTTACTATTTTGATGAATCTTGTTTTATTTTTATTACTGTTTAATTAGACGATACGAATCCCATGCTGACAATTAGAGGTTAATTTGCCATACATTCAGTGTGGAGCAGTTTCTTCACCATTCAGCAGGTTCTCTGCCGCCCATTCACAAAATCACTCCTTCATCGAGGTGCCCTCGTTCATTTCTACTGCTGATGCTGACAGGAAATAACGGGGTTTCCTGCCAAGACCTCCAAGGCCACACGAACACTGCGGGTAAAGAGATGTCCTGATAACACCCTGTTACATAACAGTCGATTGAAAACAAATACTGTTGAACTCATGCTGTTGTATTCAGTTTTACACAGAGGTTAGAAAAGTAAGAGGGTTTCCAGGGGTGACAAGAGACTCTGCCTGCACATGTGAAATGTACAGTTCCTTTAGAAAGTAGTCAGACCCCTTCAGCTTTTGCATTCTCTTGTAAATCTCTCAATCTGTAAATGAAAGATCAGATTTTGAAGTGAAGTAGTCTAAATAATCTCCAAAACCCCTTTTTTTAATTCTGCAAAGCATCTTGGCTGGCAAATGGCTGAAATCAATATAATCTGTGGTTTATAAAGGCAGTAAGATAAGACAGGGAAGATGAGCAAAGTAGATCCTTTACAAGTTAGCTATGCAGATAAACCTTCGAGCCAAACACAGCCAGGCGAGTGTTGACGACCTCGCTTTGGGCATCTGTAATGGATCGTTTCTCAGCCTGACTGAGCATTAGACTGGTTTTGTTCTGCCTGTCTGCCTGCATCTGCAACCCTCCCCCTTGAACCCCAAGATCTCACCAGCATCCTTCTGGCAGCAACACTGAGCCAACTGGCAGAAGAAAGAACAAAAAAATATGAAAATAATAAAATACGGGAAATAGAAAAGGTGTGATTTTTTTTTTTTCCAACAGTTGAACTCTGCTCGGACACCTCTTGCCTCCCATTATGCATCAGGGCAGAAGAGCCATGCTGAGCATCAACGTCACAGCACCACAAGACAAAAAGATAAGAGAGCTACCAGACACGCATACAGCCTGCACCTATATTTTGATTCCAACGCAACAAGGGAACTGGTTGCAGTTTTTATCCTTACCGGGACAGAAATAGCAACAATACATGTGAAGTTTGATTCCCCCTCTCCAAAAAGAAAAACCAAAACAGTTTCAGTTTGACTAAAAAAGTGTGAGCCCCAAAATTCCCAAGACACACTAGATCTGGGAATGCATGTGCTACGACAGGAGCCAGGTGAGCTTCAGGTCTCCTTTTGTGCTTTGCGTCTTAAATGTATGCAAATGAAGTGTTTTGTCAGTGCTGAGATTGATGAACTGCCATTTCTCTAAACACAGATAAATGTGTAGGTCATATCCTTCCTGGCACACTTTAACTAGTGTCTAAATTAAACCAGGAGAGCTGCAGGATCACTAGAAATATTATTCATCCAAGGCTGAAACACAGGGTTTCCTTAAAAAACAAGCTCTCACATGGCACAAGCAAACAAGAGGCGCTTTCACCTACTATGTTACTTTCCTGCCCATCACTTTCAAATTCACAGCCTGTAACAGTGTTCAGGAGAAAACGGGCAGCAATTCCCGTACAGTGATTCCTTTTTTCCACCCGCCGACACACAGCATTCATTTTTCCACGGGTTAAATATAGCATCACTAAAAACACGCGGGAATAGAGGACGGGTGAAAGACAAGCATGTGTACGGGGGGGGGGGGGGGGGGGGTTTCAGCATTGGGAGGGGTGGCGTGTAGAGCAAAACAGAGACCATCAGACGCATTTAGAGCATAGCCACTGGTCCTTTCCTCCTCAACATGAGGAAAATTAATGCCAAAAATGCCAACCAGCCATAGAAAAGTATAGATTTAATCCTCCCCAGATCCTATCTATCGAAGTTTATGGTGTCTGTGATGCTGATGAGCAGCTTCTGATGTTTCTTTCCTAATGCAAAAATCTAGGAACAAAGCCTGACCCTGAACAACACTAAGGGCCTCAGCTGCTTCAAGTCTACCCAGCTAGTATCACCCTGACAGCAGGTCAACTGAGGTTCTTACAGTAGGGGATGTGAATGAGGCCACGAGAGAAAGAGACAGAGGCAGACGTTTCACATGTCGGGTGTTTTTCTCTTAATGACCAGGGCAGCTGTGCCTAAATTACCCCAGTGTTTCTGCCATCATTTTGGCGGTAGTAGGGTGGAGGGAGGATGTGTGTGTGAGTGTGTGTGTGTGTGTGTGTGTTGGGGGCGATCTCTATAACCCTTGCAAACTCCCTCATTAGCGAGCCAAGATGATGCAGGAGAGCAGGAGGGGAGGGGAGCCCTGTCCGCCTGGGGACAGCAGTTCATAAGCAGTGAAGCTTGAAATCTGGATGAGATTTTGTGTTTGTTTGTGTCACGTAGGTAGATAAAAAAAAAAAGAGCTGCTTCACTGTGTCAAGCCCTGAGGTGTAAAAAAAATAAGGGCTTAATACCAGCAATGACTCACAGGTGACTCGCATTTTTGGAAGTGATGTAGAAATGTTCCGGTCCTCAATATATTAAGAAGGTGATTAAATTAAATGTTATTTTTAATCAGCCTATGTTTGAGAAAAGAAAAACCGCTTGTTTATAAAAACTCCTGTCAGTTTTATGAGAAGAGCAGACACACAACGAACGAAGGGGCCACATCTCGATAACACAAACGCTTCCTTGCCTTTCACAAGCATAACTCAGCAAACCAGGATTTGACTCCAAGTTAAGACACCTGCGCTACTTTCAGGATGCTGCTTTGCCACATTCCCAAAGATTTATGTCGTCCATCCTCAGCTAGTTCTGACACAGTAAGAGGATTACAGCTGCACACAGAGCACTGCTGCCATTTTCTAATGATGGATTAATCCAAAACATGCCACGGCTGCAACGTTGTTATGACATGTATCAACCGTCGCTGGACTGTGATGATCATGAGTATGATGATGTAACCACTGATGCTAACGTGCATAAGGAAGTAGATGAGCGCTACAATGTGCCATTTATCAGAGTTTGGCATGCAGATCCACAAAAGACCCAGTAAGATTAGCACTGCAAGTATAAAAACTCTCTTTGTGCACTTAAACAGTTGTCCTAGTAGGGAAAAAATGAACCCTATCACCCCGAACACTGGCAGATGTGATGTGCTATGCGCTGCAACACTTAGCTCACACTCACTCTGTTTCTCTCCAGGCGCATGACAGACTTTGTAACTTCTGCAGCATGACATACGTTCTGTGAAAGTAGGAAGACCTTTGAAAAGGAGTTGATGAAGTTACAGTCCCAGTCTAGTCTGGTGGTTTCACACAAATGCTTAACATGTGTCATGGTGACCGTCCACGTGCAATACGTTCCACACTCCAGATCGTCTAAACTACCTATTGCCACAGTCAAATGTCGCATGTTAACATAACAGCACATCTCTGGCCAAAGTCTTACCGCGCAGGACAGAGTTATGGCTCTGTGTTTGCTCTCTTCATTGTCCTGCGGTGAATCACTCCAACGTGCTGCCATTATTTCATTCCAAACCGCAGAGGGGGAAGACGTCCTTTAGAGCCCACATTGAGGTGAGAGTGATGGAAGCCGGACAACAAGAACAAAAACGAGAAAGAAAAAAATTAAAAGTAAAAGTAAAAAGTGATCCTAATCCACGCCGTCTTCCTTCTTCATGTCCATCAATGGTTGAAATCTGGACATAGAATAAACAGCTTAGTGAAAAAAGCAGGGCAACACGCTGCTAAAGTAGTGTGAAATAGTCTAGAATATACTACAGCCATTAAATGCCAGGGCCCTATATTTAAAGCCTTACATTCCTACTCTACCAACTCTATATAGCATTAGAAAACGACGACTCTGATGTTTACTTATAATCTAAATAAACACAAATATAATCACAGCGACGTGGAAATGTTTTGGCAGCTCTTCTAAAATGAGATAACTTAGCTAAATGAAGGCAGTGTACGTGCGTACGTGTGCGTAATGGCAGGTGGACAGTGACGGCTTGCTTTTTTTTTTTGCTGTTGTTGACATTTTTAAGCCTTAGTTTAAAAAAAAAACCCCAATGAATAACATCACATATACACAGAAAACTACACTTGCATGTGAAAAAGCAGAATTCGTGTTTTAATATGGAAGGAAAGCGCACGTCAACATATTAAAGACTGCGGCTCAAAAGCGCCACAGCAGCCATCGAGAGTCAGGCCATTGGCTAAATATAAACAGCGGCGTGAGGATATTTAATGTTCTCCCTTAACACGCACAGCAAAAACACCCATTCTGTTCATTGTCCCGTCGCTTTTAGCGATAAAATCCCCTCCAGGGTCGCTGTGGAGAAACACTAGCAAACCAAGCGGACGACAGGTTGTTGTGGCTGCGCAACCACAACCTACCTGTTAGAAACCCAGAGAACTGCTGCGAGTGGATGAAGCAAACACACCGTCCATGTTCGGGTGGGAAGTCTCGGACGATCTGTCAACAGATTACAAGGCGGGAGCTTCAGTCTCCGTGCGGGGCTACGCTCACTGGCCGCTCGAGCCTGCTACCTGTTAGCAAAAACCCCGTGGAAAAAACACGGTGAACGCCCTCCAGCGCGCATTCCTCCGTCAGCGAGACGCGGCGAGCGTTAAACCCCCGATGTTCATTCATTTCGACTCATTTCCGAGCCTCGCTTCAACGCAAACACTGTCACGATGCAAACAAAAAAAAGTAACGTGTACTCCTGCGTGGTCCCCGGTTGGCGGCGCGAGAATCTGGATGCGGATCCACGAATCTCCAGACTCGGATGAGGCCACGCCCTTTACGCACGCCCCCTCGCAACGCATCCCCCAATCAGGTTGCCAGTTTAAATTTGGAAAATTGAAGGGGGCCAATTGGAGGCGTTGTTACATAACAATTTCAATTCACTGTGAAAGCAGGTCCATTCAAGTCACTTGCTGAAATTCTCTTGGAATTTTTATACTTTTTATTTATATTTATTTTATTGAAGAGCAGCAATGTAAAGGAGCTATGTGCACATTAAAGTTCTTGTGCTTTACTATTCCATGTGCCACTTATTGCAACTGTTTTATTCCAGAAATAATAATAATAATAATTTAGATTTTATTTCAAATTACACCTAGTACTTCTACACTGGAAGTCAAGTACACTTTTCCAAGTACTCTAACACAATCACTACAATACTAGATTTAAATAAACAGGAATTAGCTTGTAAACACTTTATTCCCACAATTCTTCATTAAGCCATTCAAATCCTTAAAAGGGTCTAATATAAGCACAGGGACATCATTGTAAAGCAGGAGGAAAAGCCCTGAGGCCCGCACACATTGTGAGCTATCCAATTCCCTAACATTCAGCTGGTGAAACATATTTGTCTTTCCATTATAAACTGTAACAGCAGTGTCCTTAACTTTATTGCAGGGCAATGTAGGGCATGGCTGCCACATGGGACTCCACGGAGCATTAAAAAAGGGGCTGCACAGCTGATCCGGACAAAGACAAAGGCTGATAGTGTTCTCTGTGCAGGCTACTCCAATAGCACAATAGACGATAGGACAATAGGACTTTGGCCCATAGTGCAGCGAGGTTTCCCTGGTTTCAGAGAACAGCTATTGTTTAAGAAGCTGGTGCACCCTCATCCAGACAATAGAAACTTAAACTGATGGAAGCGGGACTGTGCATTCTGTGACTGCAAACACCAGCTTCAATTTCATTTAATGCTATTTGTTTATTAAACACATACAGCATTAACATTGCAACAACAGGATATTATTGATTTGGCAGAACGTGAGACTGTGCATCAGAGAATGAACTCAGTAGTGGTACTGGTTTGCTGTGTTACCACATAAACAACCCACAGTCAGTATCTTTATGGATTACACATGTGTAAAAAACCTTCACTGGCTTCAGTTTCTGTGGTCGTTTCCAAAAAAACAATTTGGCTTCACTCACTGCAGCAGTGAAATCTCCTTTGCAAAACACTGCAGCTGTTTGAGGCACACATGGATAGTGGTGCTGTGTGGTTTTTATGAATGGCTCAGTGAAGCGTTACAGTCAATATAGTTCAGTTTACTGTGCAGGTACAGTTTCTTCTGCCATATTCAATTGTCCACTGACGCATGCTTTTAACTTGAATATTTATCATGTGAGTATAAACCTAATGAAGCATTTGTGAATATTTGCTGTTGCGTTCCTCATCCTAAATTTGTGGCTGCAGAGTCACAGTGACTGGAAGATTTAGCGGAGGACAGATTGCGAGCTCTCCCATGGCAGCCTAATGTTTGGCTGGATTAGGACATCACAGGAAGCCCAATGCCCGGCGTTAGGATTAGGACAGGTGGAAGTGACTCTACCGTGCTGCACGAGGATTGTGTGAAAAAGGTTTTTAAGACTTTTGTGTGCAAAGAAAATATAACCAAGACTACATCCATCAAACACATCATACAGAATGTAATTCATGAAGGTCTTATTTAAGATGCAGCGAGGGATGATCACACTCAGGTTCCATAAGTGGATCTGGCTCAGGGTTTGAATAGCAAGTGAAACACAACAACAGTCAATCTACGCCGACCTCTGGCCAGTCGGTCCCTGACTGGAACAATGAAGACTGGGGAGGATGTTCTTTCTATTTCTGTACCGAGATGCGTCAGTGAAGCAGTATTTATAAAACTCCAAAGTGGGAATGACGAACATACCTTTTAATGCCTGGTAAATAAACAGTTAAATTATCTTCTGGACTTTAAACAGCCAACTACTTGACTTCTCAAAATATTAAACTATTCCTTGTACAGTGTTCCACAAAATAATTATGAAAGTCTGACTAAAGTCTGGAAAAGGGGGAATTCTTTACCAGTTCATTTGTGGTTGGTTTTGTTTAGCTTATGGCATAGGCAGGTAATAGTTAACTGTTTGTGCTAAGCTGCTAATGACCAGCTACATGACTTGAGAGATGCTTGTAGTTTTATGACGCTGGATGGAGCCGGGCCAGCTGTTTCCCTTTGCAAGTCAAGCTGACGGACTCTGGAGCGTAGCTTCATATTTATCAGACTGATGTTGATCTCCTTATCTAACCCTTGTAAATATATTCCGCTACATGTCCCACATGTTCTTTAAAGGAAACTGAATTTAATTCAACTTTAACACAGTTTTGCAATAAACATGTTGTACTGTTGTACTGGTGAAATCCAAAACTGCTCCATCTCTGAGCACAGGCTTCGTGTGTCGGACGTGTGGTCATGGAAAAGTACAATTCCCGTCTTGTTCCTTTGTGCCGAGCACAGTTACCTGTAGCCTACTTTCTGAGGTCGGCCCCATCCTCTGTTCCCTTGACAGAGCACTACAAAGCTGAAGGATGTGAAACCTGAAAGGCTTTTTGTCCCTCGTCGCTTTCACCAAGCCCTGAATCAAGGTGAAAGACAATGTCCTCTGGGTTCCCAGGCCAGTGCAGGGGGCATTAGTGCTGGGATAAGTTAACCACCTCCGCCAAGCGCTGATGTTTTATGATAAGGGCATGTGGGGTTGCTGCTGGAGGTACAAAAGGAGTCTTTGTGGCTTAGGATGCACGAATAGTACACATCCAAACGTTTGCTAGGTTTCCCCCCTTGGTTATCTCACCTTCATGTGACACAGACAAGGCATAAAACAAGACTAGGTTCTGAATTTAGGGCTCCTCTGAATCCATTAGTGCAGGTGGTGTTTAGCGCTACTCTGGTAACCTGAGAGCATTTTGGAAGCACAACATGGAAAGCGAGTGCTTCAATCCTCCTAGAACTCTCTTTTGTTTGCTCCCACTCGTATTATCCAAGTAGGGGCTCATTTGTCAGGCCATTTAACTTGGACAGGCCTTGTATCTGGAGCTGAACCACCACCTTCGACTTGAAAACATGTTTGCAGTAAATGAGGAAAAGAAACAAAACAGTTAGAAGACAAGATGGCGGCGCACTCAGTTGCGGCAGCTAGGTGTCACAGTTTTTGGTGCTATGTTTGGATGTTTTTGTATGTTTTGTGTACAATCGGTCTGGCGAAAAACATCTATAGCCGACACGATCTTCTTAAGATCGGAGTTTGCAATGAAAGGAGCGTAACAAGTGAGTTTATAAGCTTGCACAACATCCCAGTGGGAGTAGCGAGGAACCCCGGCTCTCCGTGGATCATCATCCCAGCGGGAAGGAGGCGCAGGCGGCGGAGAGAGAGAAGGAAAAGGCGAGGCTGCAGGGCGGGCGCACTAGCCAGGCTACGGAGGCAGCCACTCAGGCCACCGCTCCCCATCTTATTCCTCTAGAATGCCAGATCCCTCGCAAATAAGATGGATGACCTAAGGATACAGACCGCGACGAACAACTGCGTGAAGGATGCGTGCGTTCTGCTCATCACAGAGACCTGGCTGCAACAATCCGTCCCAGACTCTGCTATCGAGCTAGCAGGCTACACTACGCAGCGCCATGACCGAACAGCAGACTCCGGCAAGAGCAGAGGTGGGGGGCTCTGTGTCTACGTGAACAACAGCTGGTGCACCAACACGGTGGCTATAGACAGTCACTGTTCACCGGACTTGGAATATCTGACTGTCAAATGCAGGCCTTTTTATCTCCCAAGGGAGTTTACTGTGGTCATGGTCACGGCTGTGTACATACCACCGGATGCTAATGCTAACACAGCTATCGGACTCCTGCATGCTAGCGTTAGCAACAAGCAGAGCACGTACCCTGACGCTGTGCAGATCATAGCAGGAGACTTTAACCATGCGGACTTAAAGGCAGCGCTCCCTAAGTTCCACCAGCACGTAAAGTGCGCTACTAGGGGAGAGAAGACTCTGGACAAGGTCTACTCCAACATCAAACTGGGCTACAGGGCCAGACCACTACCTCACCTGGGCCAGTCTGACCACCTGTCCCTGCTGCTCATTCCTGCATATGCCCCCGTCAAGAAAACGGCTCCCACCACCACAAAGACTGTTGCCACATGGCCAGACGGTGCCTCCCAGCAGCTGCAGGACTGTTTTGACAGAACCAACTGGGAGGTCTTTGAACATCAGGACCTAGAGATGTTCACAGACAGTGTACTATGCTACATCAAGAACTGCATAGACACGGTCACAGTGGACAAACGCATCAGGGTCTACCCCAACCAGAAGCCCTGGATGACCCGGAAGGTCCAGCAGCTGCTGAGGAAGAGGAACAATGCCTACAGGTCTGGCGACAGAGATCTCTACAGCACAGCCCGAGCTGACTTGAAGAGAGGCATCAGAGAGGCCAGAGCAGACTACAGGAGGAGGATTGAGGGCCACCTGGACAGTAACAACAGCCGGCAGGTGTGGCAGGGTGTCCAGCACCTCACCAACTACAGGACCAACGTCAAAGCTGCTGAAGGTGACCTCACGCTAGCAGAGGAACTGAATATCTACTTTGCTCGCTTCGAGGTTTCTGCACCTGAAGCGGCGCAGCTACACCACACAGTGCACAGCAGCACGGTCCTCAGTCTGGAGCGGCACGAGGTGAGACGCACCCTGCGAGCCGTCAACCCGAGGAAGGCGACTGGTCCTGATGGCGTCCCAGGACGTGTGCTGAGGGACTGTGCAGACGAGCTGACTGAGGTCTTCACAAAGATCTTCAACCGGTCCCTGGCACAGTCCACTGTCCCACCCTGTCTGAAGTCCTCCACCATAGTCCCCCTGCCCAAGAAGCCACACATCTCCAGCCTCAATGACTACAGACCAATAGCACTCACCCCAGTCGTGATGAAGTGCTTCGAAAAAACTGGTCCGTAGCCACATCACAGCAGCTCTGCCCTCAAGACTCGACCCACACCAGTTTGCTTATAGAGCAAACCGATCCACAGAGGACGCCATAGCAACAGCGCTACATGCTGCACTGTCACACCTGGAGCAGCAAGGCAGCTACGTGAGGATGCTCTTTGTGGATTATAGCTCGGCTTTTAACACCATCCTCCCACACAAGCTGGTGGCCAAGCTGGAGGACCTGGGACTCCCACATTCAACCTGCATGTGGATCAGCAGCTTCCTCTCTGGTCGCAGACAGAGAGTCAGAGTAGGCCCCCACACATCCACGGCCCTGAGCCTCAGCACCGGCTCCCCCCAGGGCTGTGTGCTGAGTCCGCTGCTCTACTCCCTCTACACACACGACTGCACCCCTGTCCATCACTGCAACACCATAGTGAAGTTTGCTGACGACACTACAGTGGTGGGACTCATCTCTAACGGGGACGAGTCTGCCTACAGAGACGAGGTGGAGCAACTACAGATGTGGTGTACGACCAACAACCTTCTGCTCAACATTTCAAAAACAAAAGAACTCATAATAGATTTCAGGAGGAAAAAGACAGACATTCCACAACTACTCTTCGGCGGGGACTGTGTGGAGAGGGTGGCAGACTTCCGCTTCCTGGGAGTCCACATAGAGGAGAGTCTGACCTGGAGCGCAAACACCTCTGAGCTGCTGAAAAAGGCCCAGCAGAGACTGTACTTCCTGAGGATACTCAGGAAGAACAACATCACACAAAGACTGTTGGTGTCCTTTTACAGAGCTAGCATAGAAAGTATACTAACATACTGTATATGCATATGGTTCACCAGCAGCACAGCAGCTCAGAGGAAAGCTCTCCAAGGGGTCATAAACACCGCACAGAAGATTGTTGGCTGCCCTCTCCCCACACTGGAAAACCTATACAGCTCCCGCTGCCTCAGGAAAGCACAGGACATTGTGAAAGACACTTTTCACCCAGGCCACTCCCTGTTTGAACTGCTGCCCTCAGGCAGACGGTACAGACTATACAAGACTAGGACTAACAGACTCAAGCACAGTTGTTATCCCACTTTAATATCTGCTCTGAACGCTGCTACAAAATAATGCAAAACTCAAGTCTGGACCAATACAATGTACGATGCTTGTGTGGGTTTTTTTTTTTTTTTTTTTTTTTTTTACTCTTATTTATTGTTTTAGTCTTTTTTACCTCGTATGAATGATGCACTGTATGGAGAGCACCTTTTAGATAACTGGAGAGCACTTTTTAAATTTCATTGTACAAGTTACAGTGACAATAAAGAATCTATCTATCTAAATCTATCTATCTATCTAGAGCAACCTGATTTGAAATTATACAAAATCTCTGGACTACCAGGATGATAAACGCGACTCTCTTCCAGACTGTTATGTGGAGCAGTGAAGGGTATCAGAGTTAAGTGGCACTTGAATCCTAAGCAAACACAAGAGACTCTAATTATTTACCCATCTTTGAGTGGAGCTGTGTATCCAGATGACAAATCGTCAGAGTTCTTCACACGGCTGCAGTATGTCCCGTGTGTGTACATGCTGTACATGCCTGTTACATGACGTGAACGCTGTGGGGGTTTTCAGCTGATTAAGAATCAAGTGTGCGCGAGTGAGAGCCGTGTGGACTTTAGCGTGTTTCGTCTGTTGACATACATAATTTTTTTTATTAAATTAGCAGGAAAGCTAGGATTACCTGCTTTGACATGAAAAATGTTTCTTACAGAAGTAAAGTTACAGAAATGTTCAAACAAATGTTTTTTTTAATGGGAAACCAAAACTTTGCACGACTTGTGGTTTTGCTTCTTAAACCTTGTACTTCTGCTTTCCTGTCTTGCTGATGATACAGATATGCTGAAAGAGAAGAAGGTGGGAGAAAGAACAATTACTCTGCGGTGTTTGACATTAAAGCCATAGCACAGGACATGTTTCAGTCCCGTCACAAAAGCATCACATCTGATGATGGGAAAACATTTGTTTAAGAACACCCTGTCCATATGGAAAATTCCAGCATGTTTTGGGAACTAAATACGCAATATACACACAAAATGATGAAGCCTGCAATCATTTCAAAGCGGGGAAAGGTAATCTCCCAAAATATGACACATTCATTAATCTAACGCTGGCTGTCCCAGAGGTTCAAGCCATAATTCTTGTGTATGATAAGGACAGATAAGAAAGGAAGCTTTAAGTCTGCCTGATAACAAGATCCTAACCTCTACATTCCACAGGTCGCTCTCCTTTCGTAATGCATACCACCCCCGAAACCGCACAGTACATACAGTGAATGCAACACACACATACATGTTATAAGGTTGAGTCACACTGATTCATACATTCTGACAGAACTACAGGATCCTGAGTCTGGTGAGCTCTCTTCAATGTCTCTAATCAAATTTCAAGTACACAACGTGCCCCCATAACCAAAGACAGAGTTACCATGCTGCTTTCCCTAAATGTAAATCCTTCTCAGCTAGGGAGGACACCTGGGTTACAGCGAGATGAACGCCACGCTTGGATTTACTGTGTTTACTTTGTGGTGCTGTCGCTTTCATGTCGTTCTCCTAGCTCTTCAAAAGATGTCTGGTGCAGGACTGAGAAGATCGAGCACTTACGCTCAGGTCACGGAAATATTCATTGTAGTCCAGGGCGTAACCGACAACAAAGTGGTTGGGGATTTCAAATCCAACATCTATTGAAGCAAACAAACAGAAATGAAAGAAGTGACATAATTAGTAAGAATAAATAAGTAAAAGAAAAGGAATAATAATAATAAAAGAATTACAGTAAGTGCATGAAACCATGTAGACATAGATATATCAATATAGAAACAACCACACACAGCAGAAAGATCATATATTATATATATATTGCAAAATTGTCGGCATTAAGTGACAACAGTGTGTCCTGTTCCAGTTGATGTGGAACGAGTAACAGTAACCTGAGACACCACGTAAGTTGTTCAAGGATCAAGGATTCTGAAAATAAACACTGAAACGGGCATTAGTGGTGAAAATCAATGGGTCGTTGCCTAACAGAGCAGTTTGTGGCTTTTTAATGCGTCGTTTGAGAAGCTGAGGCTTAAGGCACTTTAACTGCTGCTTGACCTTGGACCAGGCGTTTGTGCTGGTTACACTTTTCCCACCTTCACAAGGTTTTTAACACAGCACATGAGGCCAGACCACACAGCATTAAAACCAAGGGTACTTACAGTCTGTCAGACTTTCAGCCATGTGTGGGACCCTCTTCACCAGGAGTCTAAAGCACACATTAAATAAGTGTATCATAAATTGTGTTGTTCTTTAATATAATACAACTCTTTCATAAATATATTGTGCATTCATTCTGAAGATGGATGCATAATAAAAAACAAAAACTTGCATCACACGTCAAGTAAGAGAGTAAATAATAACAAACCATTATGAAACACGCCTGACGCAAGACGTTTAACTTGTTTGTGTGAACTTAGGAGGACACTGGAACAGCCCACAGACAAGTGATAGCGACTGTGGACAAGCGATACCGTCTCCTTGTGTTGTCACATGCTTGGCATTTCCCCTGGTGGGGAAAACACAGATGACTGAAAACGTTGCTCACCCCGCGACCTTGACCATCTTCGGTTCAAAGGTCTCCACATGCTTCAGAAGGGCCTTCATGGTTTTCCCTGTGTCAACTATGGCCTTAGGGAAGAGAAGAGCGAGATGAGGAGGGAGGGTCATGACAGATTTGAGAGCAGCAATCTATAGATCACAGGATGTTTATTCACTATGTAGTGCACATTAAATACATCTGTTAAAGTGAAAATAAGAGCAACAACTAAAACTATAATCATTTCTTGCAAGGAAGAAAACACACAGCGAGTTAAAGCACTCACCTCAACGATGAGCACACTCTTGTCATGTAAGAAGAACAACACAAACAGATTAGTAAAATATCACAGATGGATTTTAACACTGTTCAAGCAAAGGGAAATTAAAACCTGTGTTTGTTGATGTGAAACTCCCGTTTAATAGGTATCGTATCTATAGCAACACTTTTGGCAGCATCTTCAGTGCCTGAGCAGAAACACACCAACCCTTTTTGTATTTCTCCACAGTGATGAACATCTGTGTCTACAGTGAGCAGAAGTTGCTTCTAAGTGTCAGTGTGTTGCACGCTTTCTCTGCAGCAGGGTTTCAAATGACCCCTTGTTCCCGTTGGCAGTGTGTTTGGAGCTTTTTGTGAGAGCAGCAGAGAGTATCTATGGGTTGGGGAGAGGGACCAGAGAGAATGCAGGCACCCGGCCAATGTTCCCAGTCTACACCTGAACACTTTTACATAACGGAGGAAGTTAAAGGAACACGAAAACTCTCACACAGCTCACCTGCGTGTTGTAGCTGCAAACTCCCTGCACTAACTGTTGGACAAGTGTGAATGAATCTGTAATTTTACCACAAAGTTCAACTACAGCCTCTGTGTGCGGAGACTGTCTAGCTGTAAAGACCTAATCATGCTTTTAGCATTTGACGTTTAAGAGGTTAAACTAAAATGAGGAGCCGAATAGGGACAAAAGGCAAAGTCAATCAGCTGTGTTACACAAACACTGGGCCTGGCAACACAACAGCTTGGACTGTTCTAAAAAAGAAACTGGTGTATGGGGCAGCAAAGAACAGGCTGGAAATGAACGAATCGACGTTTTATCCTAAATCTGTCTCCAGTGGACAGCAAACAAACACAACTCAGGCTGATGGGATTGGTTTCTTTTCATTTTAACAAAGGATGTCACCAAAGTTACCACAATCCAGAGCCGTGGCTATGTTTTAGGGCACTTCATGCAACAGCTGCTTCATTACCTTTGTGAATTAACTACAAATGTCACGCTTTTTATGGTGTAAAAGGAAAACTCAGTGAATGTGCACAACACATTGTGTCAAAAGCACAACCTTCAGTATCTGCAAACTGTGACTCAGCTCTTCTTTACAAGGTTTACAAAGAGCATTTTTGTTTGTATATTTTCATCCAGCGAAAGCCTGTAATGATGCAATGAAGTGCAGCGGAGTGATGAACACGTTATGTGCGCGGCGCATAGTCGGCCTCTCTGTTTGTGTTCCCTCTGACCTCTTTGGCGTCTCAGCAAACAGCCCAGTTAGGAGAACTCAGCATCAGTCATTCCAGACAAATGCGTGTGGGCATGTTTGTGCATCCATTTAGCTGAGTAAGTCAAGTTTCTGTCTCCTGTCTATCAGAGAATAATGGGATAATTCCTCATGATGTGTCCTCTGTGGACTCACCCCACAGGAGATCAAACAGAACAAATAGCCTGGAAATCTGTTGTGGGAAAATTAGTTTGTCTGAAATGTCTGATTCATCGCCTGCATGGTGAAGGTTCAAACAGCTTGTATGAAGTGACTCTCAAGAGATTTGCTCCAAGAGGACGATTTGAGGAATCAGGCTGTGAGGATGTGTGACCTGAAACGTTCATTATTCAAGAGTCTACCTTTCACTTTAACTTATAGCTCCCTCCTGAGGTCAAGGTAGTTTCTTTCTACAACACAACAAAAAGCTGAACCTAAGTGAAACTTGTTCATACTCACCTTTCCACGCAGAAAAGACAAGTCTCTGCTTCCTATGATGTGCAGGTCCTCTGTGGATTGATCATTCTAAGGAAGAAGAGACGAAGCTGTACAAATGTTTCCCATGCAGTTGTTCTGAAAGTTACAGGGTGATGTAGTGAATTTAGTTTTTATGGCTCTGCGGCTCAGAGGAAAGGGAGATTTACTTCACAATGACTACGTGGTTAGAAATCATCCTCAACGTAAACAAAGTCAGTTAGTCTCTACCTCTGTAGGAAGCAAAGCTTTGAAGGACAGTTGCTTTGAAGTCAGAGTAGAACCGGCTACACATGCATCACTTGGATAAGAGGAGTAGTGACATGGACAAAAGCCCAGCCCTGGGGGACAGGTCACAGCGCCCCGCCACGACCGGCCAGGCTGCCTGACTGTCATCGCTCTGCTCCCTAGTGCAGTGACTGAACCTGCTGCTCGATGTAAATGTTTTATTATCATTGGGATGTGTTCAGTTCTTAGCGCATTTGCATGTTGATCTGTGGACAATGAGATGTGTGTCCCAAACTGCAAACGTTATTTTATTATTTCAGCATTTAATTGTTCATTTTATATATTAAGAGATTATTACAAGCTACACATGCCCTGATGAAATTCATTTAATTTATGCCACACACCACCCGTGGATAAGGAAATAGGGTTTCATGTCACGAGTTGTTTCTATTGGCAGAAACAGAATCTTGACCTGAGTTCTGCACCATCATTCGTCCTTGAGGTGACCTGCGGAATTGTGAAGGCTCCTCACTAAACACGAGCAACAGTGACATCTAGTGGTCGAGACAAACGTCTGTTTCATTCCTTACCCACACAAGGAGAAGTAACTGGCAAATGTATAGAAATGCTCATTCATTTTGAAAACCCCCAATGTTTTGGCTCTGTCAAAAACCCAAATATTCAATTCAACACAACTTGAAGAGAAAATGTACAATAACAAATGTTGACAAACTATTTTAAAATGAGAAATAAGGTTTACCCACCAGGTAACTCTTCAAACGAATGAACTCCACGCGGGTTTCTAGGTATTTGTTTGAATTGCGGCCGAGCACCTTGATGAACTCCACCAGATCTGAGCAAAACTTGTAGCCGCCCTTCAGAACACACAGCACCATGATGTTGTTGTCCCCGAAGTCCTGCATGACGTAGCGTGCCAGGCGCTCTATCCTGCAGGAGCGAGCCCATCAGTCCCACTACGCATCAGTAAACATTCACCCTGCACGTCTGTTTATGTGCTACCTGTCCATGATGACCCCGTGTGGAATGTAAACACACTCGATGTCTGTGTGGTAGTGCTCAGGGTACGTGAACAGGTCCAGACAGTAACCCGGCCAGTCATCTTTGATCTACAACAGAAACCCTACAGTAAGATATGAATGCGTTGGCTGGTCGGAACCACCAGCCACACAGAACCAGTCCTATGGGTCAATTTCCACAAGAAAAACATAAATTGTTACTTATGTAGCTCAGTTAACATACAGTTTAATGTCGTTGTAGACGCTGTGTAATATGTGGAAGATGTAAACAATGTAATCTGTAACCTTGAGGGGTAAACAGGGAACTAAAACCATTACAGGCTTTAGCTTAATTCTGTTTTTATGGCTTTAGAATAAACAAGACCTTTAAGTTTCCCTTTTTAATGAGCTTATCGTGACATTAATTAAATCATAACTTCAAGGAATGAGAAAACAAGCAAATATCCAGATTAATAAAGCCGCTGAGCAAATAACCTAAAATAATAAGTTGCTTAATAACAATATGGCCCAAATCTCTGAAGTCAAGCGTGCACATTTCATCTGCATTGAGTCTGTGTCAAACGTACCACAATGCCTCTTTTTATCCTTGCGCTGTCCATCCGCAGCAGTGTTGAGTCTTCAGTCATAGTAGTGAATGCTGAAATGCGCAGAAACAGTGAAAGTGGCAGGAAAAGGAGACTAATACACTGGGAAGGTCCAGAGAAGAGAAGCTACAACGTCAAATGATCCGGAGGCAACTGCGCCAGCCACATGGACTTTGGGATCACGCTTGAGTCATTTGCGTAAAAGGACCACGTTGTTTGGGCCGTGGGGAGTTGCAGGGGTAATCAGCTTCATGTGACACCATGCTGGTATGTGGCTGCATCACCAGCCAGTGTGTGGAAACGGAAGAGACGGACAACAAATGCCTGACTGCTTCTGTGCTAGACATTTTTATTGATACCTATACACATATGCTGCACCCTTTTATCATTAACCATGCACTAGAACATATTTTATACTGTATATACTGTAATAGCCGGTGTGGTCTCCAAACTACTGGAAATATGAAGACTTATAGTCCAGCACATCTGATCGTGTCAACATTGTTTAAGTCCTAGTAATTGGGTATATAGATGGTTTTGAATCTCTCTATGCGGTTGATGTCATTCTCCAGCTGCTTCATCGCCGCTTCCAGACGCTCCTTGTGGGCTTTCTTTGACAGGGTATCGGTAACAAGGGAGAGGCCCTGGTATTCGTGATGCAACTCATCCCAGTTCTTCTTCAGACCCTGAGTAATGGATCCACAAAGAAACTCTTTGTTACAATACTACATCAAACTGTCAACTCAAATGTTCTAACAGACTCTCTCCCCGACTCTTGGTCTAAGGTTCCAGATGTTTGAATCCTCTCGTGTTGCTGTAGAGACAGAAGCATGTGTTTGAGTACCTCCAGGACAGCTTGTCGCTCCTCGTCAGACAGGTGTTTCATGGCTCCCCGTTCCCTCTGCTCTTTTACATAGTTGTCATAGGCCTCTTGGGCCCTCTGCTCCTCCTCTTTATGCTGCTGAAGGTACTCTGGTACTTCTCCATAATCCTGCAGACAGGAAACGGAGACTTGAGACAGGATCCTCACAGATACAGATACTGTCCCGCAATCTATAATTAAATCTACCTCACAACTTGCATTATGGTAAAATACCTTTTTCTTAATGTACTTGGGGACCAGTCCTGAATTTTCAAGGAGCTGCTTGTGTCCCTTGTTGGTGTCAATACTTGTAGGTTGAGGCTTCATAGGAACAACAGTAACTGTCTTTATGAAGTCTCTCTTAGTGTGAATGCCCATAGGAGGCATCTCTGTTCTTAACGGCACAGGTGGCTTCTTCGTGGTGCAGGTGTGACGCCCCTCTTTTGAGCAATGCGTCTCTGAAAAATAAACAGCAGATCAATGCATGACTCAGTCACTGGCCTGGGATGTACAGCCCAACTCACTATTAGGTAGCTTGGACTCCTTTGAATGCTTCTTCAGGTATTTGTCTGGGGAGGGCACCTCTACTTTTGCTGGTCCCATTGTTCTCACCGCATCTTTAACTAGCTTCTTCTCAAGAGCAACTACAGGCCTGAACTTGGACATGTACCTACAGAGAAAGCACAAAACTAATCAATACAAACCCAGGTAGTAGTGTTACAGCAACACACCTTAGTGTTAGTTACCAAACATAATCTCTTCCACTAACTACTAATAACACAGTGAGCGACCGCTGCTATTAAACCCACCTCGGCGGTTTTTCAACATCAACCTTTTCCTCTGGGAGAAGGTTGAAAACGCTTTCTCGCGGATGCGCAACTTCAGCCATGTTGGAAGACTTCAAACACTGAAGTTAGACGTTTTAAACTAACAATGTACTTCACGCTGGCTTTGACATTTGACGCGAACTAAGTATTTGTTTGACGACACGCCGCCAGCTGGTTGCTAGGCAACTACGGAGTAAACGTTGCCTTCCGGTGCAGTCCTAAAGACGAAATGCGAGATGACATAATAATTTATTTTAATTCGGCGTGACATGTGACTGTCTATCATTTATTTAGAGTCCAATGTTCATGATAAATACTAAAAACATGCTACAAAGAAAAAGGCAGCAAATTCCGCCATTTCCCATCATGCCTCTCGTGGATCGCATCACTTTTGTCCCTTCAGACGTACCGTAGATGTTTGTATTTCTCTACCGTGTTACGTATGATACGCTTTTTGCTATCGACACAACAATGTCGTTACCAACTTTACCTTACGTCACCAAAATCATGGCTAACTAATGTTTACGGAAGTATTACGAAAAGTATTCTCTACGTGTAAGACTTGTTAAAACTACGATCAGCTCAGGAGCACGTGTAAAGTTATTGCAGCCACCTTCAAACATAATATAGTCACGTAACGAGTTGATGTGAACGACACGTGTTTGTTAAAAGTTTAAACCCGTATTTAAAGTATTTTAGGCTCCTACATGGGTTTGCTCCTCACAAGTCGGCTTGTATTTGGAGCTGTCAGATTCTACCAGAGGCCCTTCACGATCGCAAAGTCATGGCTGTCCACCGGAGCGTCCCTGCTGGGGGATAGGAACATCCTGCTCATGGGTCCTCCTGGAGCAGGAAAGACCACAGTGGGGAGGATAGTGGCTCACAGGCTGGGGCTGCCTGTCATTGATGTTGATGACGACGTCTTGGAGACAACGTGGAAGATGCCGGTGGCTGCAAAGCTGGCAGCAGTCGGTGCAGAGCGCTTTGTGGAGGAGGAAGGTGACGCCCTGTGTAACTTCTCTGCATCTGGATGCGTTGTGTCCCTAACAGGCTCGAACCCCCTGCACTCTGCGGCGATGCGGCACGTCAAACGGACCGGGCTGGTTTTCTACCTCGATGTGGACACCGAGGACATCATAGAGCGACTGGCCAGGATGAAGTTGAACAGGATAGTGGGTCAGGAGATGGGCGTGTGCATGAGGGATATTCTGCGTCACAGGAAGCAGTTTTATGAGAAATGGCTCGATGTGCGGGTTCTGTGTGGAAGAGGGGACACAGTGGAGGAAGTGGTGAGGAAGGTGCTGAAGGCCGTGCAGAGGTATCAGAACCATGCTGCAGACACCTATGTTTCCACAAGGTGTGACGGCGAGGGGCCATTAAATGACAAAACACACTTCAGCGATGTGGTTGTGGAAGGCATGCCCACAGATGGAGGCCTCTATGTTCCCAAAAACGGCTTCCCGAAGGTCGATGCTCGCGAATGGCTGAGACTAGCAGACATGTCCTACCCAGAAAGAGCAGGTGTTTTACTTGAAAAGTGCATACACCCTCTGGATATCCCTCCTTCGGATCTCCGGGCAATGGTTCACAAAGCGTATGGGTCAAACTTTTCCAGTGAGGCAGTTGCACCTGTGAAACATCTCAGCCACAATCAGTACATTCTGGAGCTCTTCCATGGCCCCACCGCTTCGTTTAAAGACCTTGCCTTGCAGCTGATGCCGCAGCTCTTCGCCTACTGCCTCCCGCCGATGTGCAACTACCTGATCCTAGTAGCCACGTCTGGAGACACTGGCAGCGCAGTGCTCAGTGGCTTCAGCAGGCTCGTTGGCCCAGACCGACACAGGACCGGAGTGCTGGTGTTTTTCCCAGAGGATGGAGTGAGTGAGATTCAGAAACTCCAGGTGACGAGTTACAAGGAAGGCAATGCCAGGGCAGTCGGCGTCCAGTCAGACTTTGACTTTTGCCAGAGAGCGATGAAGAGGATGTTTGGAGAGTCTGGGCTGATGGGACACCTCGCTGTAGAGTACAGCACCGTGCTCAGCACGGCCAACTCCATCAACTGGGCGAGATTGTTGCCTCAGGTGGGATGATGATCATTCAGAGTAACCATCATTTGTAATGTCTCTTTTAAAAATGAGAACCTGTTGAGAATAGACAGACTTTTGTTACTGTCTTCTTCTTTCTTTAGGTGGTCTACCATTCCTCAGCCTATCTGGATCTGTGCAGAGATGGTGTTATCACGTTTGGGGAGCCCATTGACGTTTGCATCCCTACCGGTAACTTCGGCAATGCTATGTCAGCTGTGTACGCCAAGCACATGGGCGTTCCGATTAGAAAAGTCATCTGTGCCTCCAACCACAACCGCATCATCACAGACTTCATCACCACAGGCCAGTACGATCTGCGGGGACGTCCTCTGCTGCTCTCTCACTCGCCAGCTATAGATATTCTGAAATCATCAAACCTTGAGAGGTTTATCTACCACGTCTCACGCGGAAACAGCCACCTTGTCAAAGAGCTGTTCACGCGATTAGACAGACAGCAGCACTTTCAGGTTCCTGAGCGTCTTCTTGCCAGCATTCAGGAGGAAGTGCTGGCTAGCTGGTGCTCTGAAGATGACTGCCTGGCTGCCATCCAGCAGGTTTACGCACGGACGGGCTACGTCATGGACACGCACACGGCCGTGGCCAAAGTGGTGGCTGATAGGCTGCAGGACGGTTCGTGCCCTGTGGTGCTTTGCTCCACTGCTCACTTCGGGAAATTTGCTCCTGCTGTTTTTAAGGCTTTACAAATCCAAAACGTTCCAGAGGATCCTGTGGAGCAGCTGAATACGCTCGAACTGACTGCGTCCCAACCAGAGATGCACAGAGACATAATGAAATGCCTGAAGGAAGGTGGCAGGAGGGCACACACAGTTTGTCAGGCAGATTACAGTGTGTTGGTTGAAGAGGTGGAAAGCATGATACACAACAGTTTCTTGAAAGTTATGTAGGATTACTTTAAAAGAAGAAGTGAGCAAACAGGCCTGTTTGAATTCTAGGCCTGACTTTCTGTTAACTTAAGCAATTAATAATGTTTAATGTGTTCACTGAGCTCATTTGAGGTTCACTTTAGAACAGTTCTCCTCAGATTTTGATGAAGACAGGCCCAGTACATACATAAAAAGATAAAACAGATAAAAATTGAAGTGGTGATAAAAGTGACTGTAAAGACATAATGTGGGAGGTCAAATACCCATGAGTCTGCAGGGTTTGACAAAGCCGCACATTCACTTTTATTATACCATAAACGAGCAGTAAATGATTTGTATGGGGATTTAAAGCCTATTGATTATGCAACGTTGTTTTACATCACTGTCTGGAGTCCTGGCCCACTAGATGGAGATGTGCATCTGTTGGCTAGTGCCATGTGGGAATATTGCAGCCAACATTTCAGTTGGAGTATGTGAATGTAACTTGGAGGGAAAAACTCTTGGCTGCCTCAAAAGGTCAGATAAACCCGTAAAGTGTGATGTGAAATCAATAGCTGCAGTCGGGGACTTCATCAGAACTAGTTAATTGTAAATATGAGCTTTGCATCATGACTGTGTGTATTTATAGCCAATCCAATGTCTTTCAAGCTTAACTTTACTCTTAGCTAAGAGTCTAAGTTTTACTGTAATAGATACGTATAGTAAAACTTTTTCTTAACTTGACCAGTTTTTCATAATCAAAATCTGCCAAATGTGTCCACTTCTTAATGTTTCTCTGTTCATGCAAAGGCAACTCAGGGTCTAAGACAGTGATGCAGTACAGAGTAATTCTCAGCCTGGCCCTAAAATACAGCTAATGACTTGACCTCTGTGGGTTTCATAGTCCAGTAATTGCCAGGTGAATCTGGAGCAGCTGTTAAAGTCCTCTTATCAGTGTCCGCAGACTCATTAACCTGGCTTCAGAGAGGTAGAAATAGTCTTTCACTTTCATAGAAACACACAATTGCACACCTATTACTGTGACATGTCAAACTAAAGTTGTTGGCTTTTGACAAATTGGTTAAAATGTGTCTTAAGTCTCTACGTTTTCTATTGGTTGAATCCATATCAGCACCGTTATCCTGTTATTTGCATGTGGCACAAAGTACAGTTTAATCTGGTTTGAGATGAAAGTGTCTTGTATTCAGACAAATACTCAGGCGTGGCTTGTGGCAATGGTATATTTGGGCATGTTTACTGTAAAGCCAACAGTAAATGGTAATATGATATCAATTTGTGACTGACGTAGGCACCGTACGTTCCACCCATTACTCTCCTCTGCCAGACATCTGTCAGGATATCTTAGAACATTCTGACAGAACAGGGGCAGAGTGAGCCTGTGGGTAATTTTCCACCCATCGACGTCACCTCATCCGTAACGGGAGAGTCCAGAAATGAATCCCGTCTCTGCGGCTATCAGTCGAGTCATTTAAATCCAGGTGCTGCCTCAGCAGCCGCAAGCAGAGGAGGCAGGAAGATAAGTTTCATAGATCTTCGGGATTGCTTATGACTGCAGATGTTAAAATAGATGGAAAGTCAGGACTTCGTGAACATGCCCCCTGATCTGGATCACGGCCCGTCTTTGCCAGAAGTGAGGTTGAAAGGATTCGCCTGCTTTTTGACACTGTTAGTGCTCAGAAAAACGCAATAGAAAACACTAATGACATAAAACCAACCTTAACCTACGTAGGACAGTCAGATGCACACGTGCAGAAAGTACAGCTGGCCTACGCTTGTCTGTGTAGGACAATGGGCAAGCAACCGGGAGAACGCGGCCTCTGAGGTTTGAAGTGATCCATTACTCCTGACAGAAACAAAGACTTGAGCTCTGTTGTCGTTTCAGCCTGTGGCAAACTGAGAGAAACAAAGAGGAAAGCCAAGATAAATTACCTGGGCTGGAGCTGGAATCAGTGCAATATTGTACAGTCGTGCTTGTCCTATGCTTTAGAGAGTGCTTTCAGGATGACTGATCACTCTTTTGCTATGCATGAACGTACTTCATAGAACGCGGTCACATCAGCTTCTCTGTAGCCATATCGTGCTTGTTCTTTGTCCCTCTGCGTCTGAGGTTTTATTCGCTGTGAGCATTGGCCTTATTAATCAGGCTGCTTGGCAGGTGAATGTGAGGAATGGGTTGGCGTGTGGTTAGAGTGGTGAAGGGAAAGAGGGAGCCAGCTGTTTCTCAGCACCCAGTGACCCACAGCTGGGTGAGCGGGGATAATTGCAGGTGCCACTCTGTGTCCATCGCCCTAATGAAACTAATAATAATGAAACTCACAGGGAAGGGAAATGGAAAGAACAGAGTAAATTAACACACCAAGTTTGGAAAGAAGTGATTCACTTTGAGCTTTAATCTTTCTTCCCAGCAAACTGGGCTAAAGTCAAAAAGTCCTTCAACAAAAGGACGTGTTTGTGTTGGTTTTCAGCCTTCTAACCTTCCATTTTGGTTATTTGTTAACATCCCAAACAGTGTTTGTACCACATACGTTTATACAGGTTTGTGTGTTGGTGCCATTTTTAGACCCCAGCATCCGTCACCTGTGTGAGGTGAGGAGGAGGAGAGAGAAGCAGATCAAGGTGTGAACAGAAAGTGCCCACCTTAAAGCTATCGTCGCTGGAGAATAGACTGAGCTCATTTACATTCTGATGCGGGCTTAGAACAGAACATTGTCTAACTGTCAAGGGTCTAATATGAGCATGCACACAAAAAAGCAATGATTCAGCTCAAGGTGAACAAAATAACTAGAGTCCTGAAACAGATGACGTTTAACTGACGCCCCCATCAGGCGTCTGGCTTCTGTCTGCCAGGATCCTCCCTCCTCGCTGCGATGAAGGAAAGAGAATCCATTTCTCGCTGGCCGATTGAGAAATCAATGAACCCGAGATGGATCTGTGTGAAATGAGATATGAGCCTTGTCTCGGGGGACCGAGCAGAGCTGAGATTGACAGCTGACTGACAGGGGTTAACTGGCTGGGACGGCCGAGCGGCTTGGAGGTGTGAAACTCACCCTCTTAGATTCGCACTTCAACTATATTGTTGAAGAAAAGGTTAAAATGTTACAGGTAGAGAACAAGACTGTTTGCTCCTACATTTAAGATACACTGTCCTGTTACCATTTGCTAAATACAGACAAACAATCCAGAATATTTTACAATTTCACATACTAATCTGTAATTGTGAAAAATCATAACATTTTGTCAGTCTGTCTTCGCAGGTTCTGCCATTTACAGCGCAAAGTAGTTAAAGTGTAAGACTCAGCATAAGCAGCAACAAAAACCTTTTATGACCTTGTTTTCATGTCAGAATTGATGCCTGTTTGTCTTCAGCGACAAACCCAGTGACGAGCTGTACACTACCCTAGTTATATAGGCTAGTTAATTAGTGATGACATACAGTGAACTGTGTCATAAAGTCGTAAAATGTGACGTCTTTGCCGGTGATGTTCTGCAGCTTTTAACAAAGTCACATTTTTTTCTCGGAAATTGCCCGTTTTAGAGTTGAGTTGCCTCTTTTCTTATTACTTTACAGCCACTAAGGAGCATGAAGTCACCACTAAGGCCAGAGAGCTTAATCACTCACTTATAAAAAGGTGAGTAGGGAGTGGTGCCATCTACGCAGCCTTTAAAAAGATGACACTTTTTAAAGATTGTAATGGTGCCATGTGTCAGAAAATGGGCTGCAGACACACAGACTGCCTCGCGACGCCTCTGTCGGGTCTTTTTGAAAAACTCGGCTCGTTCGTAGGCTCCTGGCCCATTTCTTTTTTTGTGATTCCTATACTTCTCTCAGCAGCGCTCAGCGGCGGATTTGTTTTCCTCAAAGACAGGGAGGACAATGACCTTGAACGGCAGTTCACACCCAGGAAAGGACCCTCGAAAGCAACGAGAGCGTTCGTCCGCCAAAACTTCCCCTACAATTCCTCCATGTTTTCACAGGACAGGCTGTACGACAAGGGCAACTTTGCATCGCTCATCGCTGTATCAACCCACAAATCCAATGTACTAGCAAGTCCTGCCTTTGACGATATCACCAGCCTCAACAACAGGATCTTTAACATCACTGTGTCCAACGGGAGACAGGGATTCAGCCAGTTATGTGCCAAAGCCAACGGAGAATGTGTCCCAAACATCATCCTGGAAATCGTCAGCTCTAATGGCACGGAGTCGGCCAACGTCGCCTACCCTGTGCACACGCACGGATCCAGCTGGGTCTTCTTGGGCTCTGTACTTGGTGGCGTTGTCACAGGTGCCAACCGCTCAGTCACAAGTGCTCAAGCTGTAAAACTCTTCTACTACTTAGATCATCAGGAAAGCACGGAAGACGTCTCCAAATTGTGGCTGAGAGAATTCACAGAAGTCTTTACAGATGAGACGTGCTGCAAACACATCGACGTAGGTGTCACTACTCTAACTGCTAATGAATTTATCTGCCTTTCAAACATATTGACAGAGTCTGACTGACAGAGCATTAAGTCTCTGGAGGTGAAGGTCAGGATGTATTTTTGAGAAATCAGACACAGTCACATAACTTGTGAACTGATTTCTCTGAAAAAACAAATCAACTCTTTTTCTGTCTGCACATTGTCCTCTCACATATGGAATCTATAACCAGAGCCATATAGACGTGACCTCTGTGCCCATCCGTGTAAACATTGATTTTCGCCTCTCTGTGCTGTGCTCTGTTGCAGGTGTCTTACTACACCTCCAAATCCAGACAGGAGGAGATTGACAGTCACACCACAGATGGCTTCCCTTTATTCCTAATCACTTATGCCTGCGCCATCAGCCTCTCTGTGTTATCCTGCCTGAGGTGAGACGCGATCGGTGACTGTCACACAGGAAGCGATTTCCTGACTGCAAGCCAAGCCCGGCACACAAAGCGAGAGAGGGCTGTTGTTTATCACTGTGGCTCATGCAGGTTTTAGTGTTCACAATTATGCCGCATTCTGAATTTCACTGCGACAATGACGCCAACACCATCCTGTCTTTACCACCCCGACAGAAGGGACAACGTGAGGAACAAGCTGTGGGTGGCTGTCTTCGGCGTTTTATCCTCTGGCCTGGCTGTGCTCTCGTCTTTTGGTTTGCTGCTTTACGTCGGAGTTCCGTTTGTCATTACAGTGGCGAACTCTCCGTTTTTAATACTTGGTGAGAAAAAGCTGCGGTTTTGTGTGATGTAGCTCCGGGTTGTTGTTAGTAGACAACAAAACCACTGTAGACCTTTGCAGAACATTGCTAATTATTAACAGTCACCGTCTTAATAATTATTTCATTGGAAGCTCCACATAGAAATGCTCACATTAAGTACAATATCTTTTCCAGGCATCGGTCTCAACAATATGTTCATAATGATTTCTGACTGGCAGCACACCAACGTGAAGGACCCAGTGCCACAGCGGATGGCTCACACTTACAAAGAAGCCATCATGTCCATCACCATCACGGCCCTGACGGACGTGCTCAAGTTCTTCATAGGCGTCATGTCCGACTTCCCGTCGGTGCAGTCGTTCTGCCTCTACACCAGCACCTCCATCATATTCTGTTACATCTACACAATCACCTTCTTCGGAGCTTTCCTGGCTCTGAACGGGAGACGGGAAGCCAGCAACAGGCACTGGCTGACCTGCATAAAAATACCCACAGAAGAGTCTGATCAATATTCGGGGATGCATCGCGTCTGCTGTGTAGGTGGAGATTACGATAAGGACACTGGAGCAGAGAAAAAACAACTAGCCAGTAATTTCTTTAAGGATTTCCACGGCCCGTTTATCATGAAGACGTGGGTCAAGGTAGCTGCGATCTTTCTTTATGTGGCATATTTAGCTACTAGTATTTATGGATGTTTCCAGGTACAGCAGGGGATTGAGCTTTATGATCTAGCAGCTGACAACTCCCACGTTACGAGATTCAACAGGAAGCATAGACAGTATTTTTCTGATTATGGCCCGTCTGTGATGGTTATTGTGACTGAGGAGTTCCCATACTGGGACAGGAGCAGAAGGACCCAACTGCAGGGGTGCATCGATGGCTTGAAGAGGCTCCACTTTGTAGATGACAACGTCTACACATCCTGGCTGGACTCTTACTTGTCATATGGACGAGAAAACCAGTTAAACCTTGACGACAGGGGCGTTTTCCTCAGCAACCTGCCTCAGTTTTTTGTTTTGTTCCCCTTACTGAAGCAAGACGTGAACATCACGGGCGATGCCATCCACGCATCTCGCTTCTTCATCCAGACTGTTGACATCGCCAACGGCACCATGGAGCTTCACATGCTCCAAGGTCTGCACGCCGCTGCGGAGAAATGCAGCGCGGCAGCCTTGCAAGTCTACCACCATGAATTCGTCTTCTATGACCAATACAACGTGGTGGTGAGCAGCACGATTAAAAACGTGATCGTGATCACAGCGGTGATGCTAGTTGTCTCCCTCCTGCTCATCCCAAGCCCCATCTGCTCGTTGTGGGTGACCTACTCGATCAGCTCAGTGACTGCGGGCGTGACTGGGTTCATGGTGCTGTGGGACGTCAGCCTCGACTCCATATCTATGATCATCTTCACCGTCTGCATCGGCTTCACCGTGGATTTCTCTGCTCACGTGACTTACGCCTTTGTCTCCAGCAACAAATCTTCTCCTAATGACAAGGCGGTGGACGCGCTCTCCACTGTAGGGTATCCCATACTCCAGGGTGCCTCCTCCACTATTTTGGGGGTGTCTGTGTTGGCGACGTCAGAATTTCACATCTTCAGGACATTTTTTAAGATTTTCTTCCTTGTCATGTTCATCGGGATGCTCCACAGCCTTATTTTCATCCCAGTGTTTCTGACATCATTCACTTGCAGCTCAAATAAAAAGGAAACTAAAGACAATACTTTGAAAATCAGCAAACTATGACCACAAAACGCTGATTGTTTAGTTAGAAAGGCATGTATGTTTAGAATCAAATCGTTTTAGTTAAATCCCATGAATTAATTTTTTTTTTTTTTAATTTTTATATCCATTTTCGTAATTCACAGTGATCTATGTTTAAGTCCATTCTTTTAAATTATATTTAATTATGTGCTGTAGTTTAGATTCATTCGTTTCCTTGGAGCTGTACCAAGCTTTTATACGAGACAATAAAATGTCCTGTTTCATATTAAACGATTCATTTAATATACACATCTATCCGGTCCTACCTATAAGTTATTATGGTGTAGATAAAGAAAAAATCCATCACTCATTACACTGCTTGAATAGAAATTGTATGGCTGAAGCACGTTAATGTGCAGCCACTCAGTCTATAATAAAATGGTTCATTTTTAACGGCGCTTTTGTTGGTAGCAGTGTGAGCAATTGATCCCTGACGATTATGCACAGTGGATGACTCACTATCCTTATCGGACGAGCAGAGATATGCTGAGCAGTCACTTACTCTTTGAATTCTTTATAAGCAGGCAGCCGGCTGCAGTTGAGAAAATCCTACTGATCACTTATCTTTATGCCACCGTTATGTGTTGCTTAACCGTGAGCTTAGATGTGTTGGCAGCCATGAAATCTGTAGTACTGCGTGATGAGCTGACACACGCCTAATTGGGCCCTTTACTTACCTTCCTCTAGGAAGGATTTGAGAAATCGTGACCTTGAAGTCTGCAAAGCAGACGAGGAACAGACAGTAACCTTCCACAAAAGAGGAGTCGTCCCTAAAGAATCGGTGCAATTTTATAAACGTTCATCTACGAAGCTTAGATCAATAACAATAACACCGAGTGTCTGTCAGGGCCTCAAGCACAAGGGGAAGTTCAGGGTCTGGTTACAACTCAGAGTCTCAGTTACAGATTTATAGTTTCAGCATCTTTTGACCTTTCAGTTCAAAACTGCTGTACACATCATAATTCAGTTTACATCATTTTATATTTTAGTTATTTTCAGCCCATAATTCACACCTGATTCAAGCTGACAGTTTGACACGACTATCACAGGACAAAACAAAAATCTTCACAATCTTTGAATATCACTTTTTAAAACGTCAGATTGTTTCGACTGTATAATTAAGCAGCGCCTCTTTCTCAGATTTTTGAGTTGGTCATGATTCTAAATTTGATGTGGCCTTGAACTGGTGGCAGTAGGAACCTGCTCCCCACGCAGATTATTAATAGACAACTGGAAGCTCCTGTGCTGCACATACCGTGATCATCATCTGCCTTTTCCAGGTGGATCAGCATTTCCAATTGGTTTAGCTTTTGCTCTATGCGGCATTTTGTTTTTTCCTTCGTCTGGAGCCTTTGATAATAGAAAGACGAGAGAGAAGTAAGTTAGAGCTGGAAGTGTCCTGCTGAGAAACCACTAAATTACTCTAGTGGATGCAGAATCTATCCGTATACACGCACACAAGGTTAAAATGAATTAGTATAAACAACAATGACATCCAGACATAAAATGAAGTTATGTTTTTATATGGACAAATTTGCTGAGAGCCAATTTTACATTTTACCATTTGTGTTTGATGCTTCTTGATGTCTAAATGTAGAGCACTACTCCTAAAATAGACTGACTAAATAACATGTCACGTTGAAGCAGTTGTTTAAAGATACGCTTTCCAAATTATTGTCTTTGCAGACATAGCAGCTGTTGGATCCCCTGCCTTTCTGTTTGCTGAAAGAATTAGAAAGCAGCCTCAGATGTCGCTGCGTACATTCTCGTTGGTCTAACTTAGACGCACAGCTCGACTCCCAGCTCTGTCACCCTCCCTCACGCCTGTCTGCACTCAGCCCAGGCTTCTTCCAGGATGAGATGCCCGCAGCCCACACAGTGTGACGTGACATGAACCTACATCCAGGAGGAGACAGAGTTGAACCACGAAAGAGGGCAAGTGATGAAGTTAAAAAAAAAAAATCTCATCCCCTTTTGCTGCTAAATTAACCCAAAATGTGAGGGAACCAGTGAAGGTGCCACAAGTTGCTGCAGCTATGAATGAATGCACTGATTAGAAACATGTCCAAAATAGGGGAAAGACATGACTGAGCTTCAACTTGAAGAAAATTAAAAATTTATAAAAGCAGAAATATTGACAGAGTAGCTGCACTGAGTCACACATAACCTCTATCCTTTCCTCTCAAATCCACTAGTGCACACAGGATATGTAACCATTGTTCAAATGCACAAGAGCTGCCCATTTTGATTGCTTCCTTGTTCTAGATGTCTCTAGATGACTCTTGGGTTTTAAGCATAGGCTGGATACAAAAACGTGCTGATATTTTCTTTTTTCCTCTCTAACAGACTCTAACAGTACTTAATTGGTTGTTTGTCTTCTGTGAACATACTATGTGGAAGTTCAAGTGTGATAATTTTGTTTATAAAAAGCAACACTTTCTCAGGCTAGTTTTTTATCATCATGAATACATCACACACACACACACACACACACACACACACACACACCAAACGTGTATGAGCATGATTCCAATTACAAATGAATTTATTTTTTAATATGACAGATAAAGACCTAAATTTAAGCATCAACCGCACTCGTTTACGCATCACTGGATATGGGTTTTTGAATTTCTTTTTCACAAGTTGACTATAACAAAGATTTTTTTTTAAACACCATATAACAGAAAACGAGTCTTGGACTCCAGAGTGAGACGAGATCTCGATGAATTTGTCAAGCTGACGTGCTTAATTCTGATACATCGTCCGGGGTTGTCGTTATCAGTTTCAGCACTGAAGAGCTCCTGAACGGCTTCATCGCTTTCAGCACCGGACAGCTCCCTCACCGCTCCACCAAACCCTGCTCTGTGATTGACACAAGAAACGGCCAAACGCGGATCGATGGCGCGTCTAGAGCCCTATGAGATGGAGAAGAAGACGGGCTTTAAGAGCGCACAGCTCCTGGCGTGTGTCTCCGTGGCTTTTATAGGCCTACTTAATGCTTGTTGTGGTCGAAAGAGGGCGGAGTGCGTTTGTCATCCAAGTGAGAAGCTCTCGGTGCTTCTAAAAAATATATAAATATAATAATAACCTGCCCCCCTACCCCTCCCTTCCTCTTCGTTTTGATTCAGTCTATGTAGCCTACACGTAGAGGGAGAACGGAAGAAGCACAGCGAAGCCAAGACAGTCTTGTCTACAGTGAGAGAGAAAGACACACAGAGAGAGGAGAGGTGGGGGAAACAGCTGCAAGCAAACGCTCAACATCAACAAGCTGCATGAGGCATCTATAAAAGAAGAAAGCGGGGATCTGGCGAGGACAACGAGGGAGTTCCTGACGTTCTTTCTCCTTTGAATTGAAATTGAGCATCCGAGTCGCTCGGGTTCCAAGAATATCCTACAAGTGGTGAAGCGATGGTTTAGCAATTTGGTAGATTGTTTCCTTTTCCAGCACACCCGCCCGACGACACTAATTCCTAGCAGCAATCCCCCCAAAACATCTGTGGACGCTCTGTGGAGGGAGATGGCTGTTTTCCGTCTGTCGTTGTTGCTGCAAGTGGGATTTGTGATCGGATCAAACCACATTTACGCGGAATGGTCAGCGCACGGGGAAGATACGAAGGCACCGGAGGCGATCTACGGCGCTCAGACGCACCGTCGGCAGCCGGCGCATCTCCGTGCGCCTCATCAGCCTCCGTGGGAGACGGTGGAGCTACTGCAGAAAACAGAGGAACATCTCCCGAGGATGGTCGCGGCTTTTCTTCACACGGGGGACTCGGCCACCTTAAAACACGTCAACTGCTCGCGGAGGTTCGAGCTCACCTCTCTGCGGGGAAGGTCACACGCCACCCCGCATTACTCCATGAGCAGCGTGCTGGATACGGTGCTGCACGCCACAAACTTCCTCAACATGATCTTGCAAGCCAACAGGTCCAGAGAGCAGACTCTCCGGCGAGACATTGAGTGGTACCATGCCTTAGTGAGAAGTATACTGGAGGGCGACGCCAGGATTCATCGGGCTGTTGTCACTTTTAGCGCAGATTCTTCCGTGGCCAGGCCTTCGGTGCTTCTCCAAGCCACCAGGGCCGGTGGGGAGATAGTTCTCCAAGACCTCTCCAGCGTTGCCCACCACCGTCTGCACAACCGCACGGCAGACACAGAGTGGTACCACGATGTCAAAAACAGAAAGAAGCCCAGTTTCCATAAGAGGGTGCTGAGCCAAGATTTCCGATCAGTTGACAACTCTTTAAAAAGAGGAGAAAGTTTCATCCCAGACAAGACGCATGTCAAATGGTCTGCGCCCTACCTGGAGTGTGACAACGGGAATTTTGTTCCTCGCTGGCTTTTGACCTTATCGGCTGCCTTCTATGGCCTGAAGCCCAACCTGGCTCCTGAATTCAGGTAGGAGGTGAAATCTGAAGTGAAAACTGAAATCACATTCCAAACAAAGCCTGTTAGATTATCACGTCCCCCTGCATACCATAAAAAAGAGCCTGTGAGGCTACTTGTGCTTAAGGTAGATGTGAGAAAGCATTATGTCAGTGTTAAGCAGAGGATTAACCACCATTATGTCTCTAGTCCTCACATATACACCTGGATAGGGCCTGAGGTGAACACACCTGTCTTCCCAAACATACCGCAGCCTTCCACTGGCCTCTTGTTACATGAGGGGGGAATTCTTCTTTCCTCCAGTCTGACAAGGCGGCAGGATGCTAAAAATAGCCCTGGATGTTACTTGATGTAGCACTGGTGGAAACCTCTGGCTACAGGCCCTAATTAATTTTTCAAACTCGCCTGGCTGTGTGCTTTACTACTCAGGAAATGTCGTGTGCCCTTTATTTTACCTTATTCCACGAGGGACTGCTGCAAAATCTGTGATGAGTCAGAACTTCAAACACACACACACACACACACACACACACACACACACACACACACACACAGCCAGAAACAGCAGATGAGGTTTTGCTGAAATGTAAGATGATGTTTGTGTTGTTTTGTTGAATCCATGTCCTGAAGCCACCCCTGCTGCAGCCTGCTGGCGCAACCTGCCACACTTGTGCCACCAATGTTAAGATCCTGACCAACATCTTCCCGACGAATATTTAATCCCGATAGGAAGCTGTGTGTGTTCTTAATTGATCCACTTCATTGGCCTGCAGACAGGCAAATGAGTAGAACCTGCACTGATTATGCCGTAATAGGCTATCAGCTACCTGGCGTTATCCCGGACTAAAGCCTCTCTGAGCAGCTTCCCACACGGCTCAGACTCCAACTGAAGCAATCTGATAGCAAATTAGCCTGTGCACTCAACTCCAACCGTTGCCAGAGGAGCAGCTGAGTTTATCCATTTCCTCTTTCTCCAACTGTGCTTCCTCCTTGAGACTGACTATTCTCATATTCTATCTTACGCCTATCACGTTCCTGCACGAGAGTAATGTCACTCTTTAATCATCGAACCCTCTACAAGGACAATGGCCTTTTCTTTCTGCTTCGCTGTGCTGTTGCACGCCACCCACTTGCACAGCACAACGTCCTGTCCTGTCAAAAGGTTCTGTTAGTCAATGCTGAAATGCTGAACAGTCTGGGAGGTCAAGCAGGATCTAATGAAAGATATTCCTGAAGCCCAAAGTCAAGGGTGGGAGGTCACAGCTGTCAATCAATGCCTGAAAATCCCGTTGTTACGCGGCTCAGACCTCACCAACTCTTCCCGACACATGGATCCTCTTTGTAAATGTTCTAAAATATCAGTCAAGTTTTTACAGCCACGCATGCGTCGATAAAACACTGTGGGCTCCTTCTCACGCGTTTCTAGTTCCTCTCTTAGTCGCTCATATGCTGTAGATGCAGCGGCTCATCCGGCATCCTCGCTGCACCTAAGCCACCTGCCAGATAAGAAACAGGAGAGGTGGTGAAACGCTGGCTAATATAACTGCCTCAGACAGCAACTCTCCTTCGCTTCCCCTCCAGATGAATACACAATCAATACAGCAATGAATTAATAATGACAGATGTAGAACAACCCTGCGTTGGCCATCTTGATTCCAGCCTTTTAATGCTTCAGTCACTTCCTGTTTGGTGTGACGATACTGCAACAGGCAAGGTGGCTTGTTTTGGCGTTTTTCTGCATCTTGCATATGGAAATGCACACAAATCCAGCCTGTTTCTCAGCGGCTTTGTTTGCAGAACATGCAGGTGCTAAACAACTCCGGCGTCTTGTCGGAGCAGGAGTGTGTGCAGATCAACCTGTTTCTGTGAAAGTGCCATAAATCGCACCTCTCACGCTTCATCTTTGTCTCGGCTCGTCTGTCTCTTCAGCTGCACATGATGCACAGGGGGAGGCAGCTCAGATCGCACAGAGGGGACTGGCTGTGTGCGTTTCAGTGTGTGCGCTTGCCACATTCTTCAGGATGATGCTGTCCTGTCCTAATTGGCAGATCAATGCAACAACAGACAAACCTGTGACTATACAGACACACAAAGGCAAAAAGCAGCCTAAACGAAAACCCACGGGGGAGAAAGAGCAGCAACGGGAAGCAGGAGGTTGTGTTTGTGTTCTGAACTCACTGTACTTCAAACTCACCTTTCACAACACACAGCTTAATTGCTTTGAGGCTCAAGCTCAAGCAGCAGCAATATAATAAAGCCAACTAATTGAAGCAATCTAAAAAAGTCCAACCAGAAGGTAAAGACAGCAGAATCCTCTTCATTTATGCTTGGCTTTGCTCGCTGTTTTGCAGCATGAGCAGCTAAAGTCTTGACAGCCCAGAGTGGGAGGCCCCGAGCTCCAGGAGGGGCCAGCAGCATCTGCTTACATGGACACCATCCAGAAACTAATAGCAAGGAAATCCCACAATTCCCGTGGCTGCGGGATGTGATGGTATATTATGCTAAAGGGAAATAAAGGAAAGCTGTACAGAGAGAGACAGAGAGGATGTACTGACGGCGCTGAAAGTGTAACCTCACCGATGGCAGCCTGAACCAGGCGGATGTTAAAGATCCCTGAGGTGGCCCTTCTCCCGTCACTGCTGACGTCACTGAGACTCCAGCCACTAAATGTCATCCCTACAGAAAATCACTTCAAGCCACTAAGCACAGGGCTCATCATGGGAATCGTCAGTGATCATGGTGGTTTTACGTCAATTATTAAAAGTAAGACATAGAAAATTTGATCAGCTAATATTATCCTCACTGTCACTGCAACAGTCTTTGAATCGTCCTTCTTAGATCTTCAGAAAAGTGTCAAGAGTCTCAAGCTATGACAAAGTGCCAGCTCTCAGAAGTCTTTATTTGCTTTCCCTGACAGCTGCTTCGCCACCGGCACAGTGTCGTCTTTGATGTCCAGCGACAGAACTCAATAAAATAACCCAGGTTGCGTGAAACACTGGGAGACAAGCAGCATCTTGCCCAGCGGCTACACTCACATTAGCTTCTGCTCGCCCTGTCAGCTTAATGCATTCCCGTCACTTAAGGGACATTTTCCTAGGAAGGGCTGTGCGGCCCTCGCATAGCGATTGTTCCATGACATAATGCACGAACTGTGCCCTTCTGAAAGGACAGCCGCGTGTTCGCGTCGAGACGTGGGAGGGATGTGCATGAGTTCATCTGGGCGTGCAGGTCTTCTGGCCAAATACGCGTGTTCCTTCCCATGTTCATGCTTTACATTAGTGTGTGTTGATGTGCACACAGATGTGAGAGCTTGTTCTATAGTAACGGCATCATGTGCTGTGCACTAGAAATAAACTTAGTGAGTTTGTATTTGCTCATCAGCGTGTTTTTATACTAATACTTAAAAAAGTGATCCCTGTTTGTTGAGTGAGGTTGCACATTGGAAACACTACAAATGATTTGCTCCGCCGCTCATAGCAGCCTGATGTTATCACACTGCAGAGTCCACTTACCCTCATACGAGATCACTTACAAATACTGTTACAACATGTTTTTATTCAGCACTTGATCCGGTTTTAGTTTCAGTGCGGAGCCAGAGCAATAGATTTACTATAAAATAACTTCACCAAATCCCTAACTGTGAGACAGTCTGGTGCAGCGATTGGCTGAAATTCAGACTGCAGCAAAGAGGCTAAATGAGCGAATCATTTACAGACGTACAGCTCAAAGCGCACAGACCTGACATTCAGTATTCATTCAAGAGAACCAAAGAGTAACAAAGACAACACACGAGGCCTCGTTTGATGAACATCCTAGAAGCAGTTACCACTTACACACCCAGTCAGCTTCATCATGCTCAGGCTAACAGCACAGTCTGACTGGTGTGCCAGACAGACCCGAATCCCTGCTGGTGGGATGTTCTTCACTTTGCAGGCCTGGCCTTTAGCCCCACAAAGAATGGAGGATAAAAGGAGTGCTCACTCCTGGGGCACCACTATCTGCTGCTCTCTGTGATAATCCTGTCCTTATGCCCGAGGGCCTCGACGGCCACCAGGATACAGCTGCCCATGCGCCTCGTTGGCACAACGTCTGAACGTCTTTGTGCTGCGCGCATATTTCAGCCGCCGCCTCCGTTTCAGACCCAACACTTGTGTTCTTTTTTCTTTTCCACAAGCTGTTTTATACGCCATATGCTGAGTTTGGCTGGTTGCTGAAAGATGCCTGGAGAGTTGGATGCAGAAGAAAAAAAAAGAGGCGATGGTGGGAGAAAACGAGAGAGCAGGCAATTTTTCTTTGTGTGGACAAAGCAGAGGTGCTGGTCCTGCCACTGAAAAGGAGACATTTTGATGAAGTCTCCCAAACAAATGGTCATTTTCTTGCGCTCAGAGTTTCAGGGCACTGTTCGTGCAGTATTACATAACAGAGAACTGAAACAAAGGTAATTTCTCGGTGACACAACCAGCAGAGCAGCAGAAAACAGTGGGGTCAGTTTGCCCCAAGGCAGGACCGGAACAGCAGTTAATTAATAACAGAAACACAAGCAGAGAGCGCTGCACTCCACCAGAGTCTGTTGGGAACCAGGTGTAGTAAACCGGCTCCCATGCACCTGGAGAACATGCCACAGCAGCAGGATTTGCAGATGCGTGTGTGCGCCGAAGAAAAACGCTTTTACTGTATCGATCAGTGCAAAGCGCTGGGACACAACGAGTACCCTCTTCCATCCGACGGCGCAAAATGTCCTGTGTTGTGTGCTGTCTGTAGATTCGTTCGGAGCATAAGTAGAATACTCAGTCAGCGTTCTTGTACTTCTTAGGGTCTTAATAGGAAATGACCGGCATAGGAAACATGGAGACTGAAGGATTTCATTTCAGAAACGCAAGTGGCTCTAATCGCTGTTGTGATCCATCCAACCTCAGAGTGATGCTGAGACACAAATCCTGATCGCTGGACGTCAGCCACGGTGATATTCCGCTTTTCTCTTTGCTATGTGTTAATCCAGTAGCAAAATAAAACCCACTGTGAATGCTCAAGCAAGCATGACGGGAGGGAAAGGGCACTGCAAAGTCAGCCGCTCGTGTATTTACAGTGAAGCAGCTGCAGGTTTTGCATGGCTAAACAGATTAAAGCACGGGTCCAGTTGCTGTTCAGATGCTTATCTACTGGCTAAGGAACATTCAGGTTTCCTGCCCTGCTTGTCTGCGTCACTCATTCCTTATGCAAATGTTGTGTCTGTACATGAAGGACATTTTCCTTGTACACACTGGAATCTGGATGAGAGAAATGCCTTTGCTTCCCTCGCTGCACATCATCTTGGTGTCATGACACTTCTCCCGCTGGGAGTTGTACAGCGTGTCTCTCACGAAGTTTCAAGACAGTGTATATTCTCTAACAACACCTCGCCTCGGGCTGTGCTCCACTTTAACGCCGGTCAGAAGGGAAAACCTGAACGTGGGCCGGGGTCGAGTCAGTTCGTGGGTTTGTGCTGAACTGCACACACAAACAGAATAAAGCACGTCTCTGTTGTATGTACACATACAGTACAGAGTTCAGCTGCTATGTGTTTGTCAGGACCACGCTGACCAGATGCCGACCTTCTCTTCATACAGCTTTAGGCAGCTAAGTAAGTTCAAATCCTCAGCAGCCCTCAGCAACTTTCTGCCCGTCTCAGCTGGTGGAAACAGGGCGAATAAAAGTTCAGCCTTTGTGTTAAATGCTCTTGTGGCACTTTATTGTCTCTCTGGGTTGAAAAAGATATTAAGCTGCAAACTTCGTTCCAAAAGCATCACTGTTATAGGAGTTAAGTCCATAGGCTTCCCTGAATTTCCATCACAGCCTGTTAAATTGCAGTATGTATGGTCAAAAAGTAAGGAAATCTAATCCTGTTTGTCGAAGGTCCCTTCCTGATCGTTTTCCAACTGTTTCTGTGCTTTCGACTTCTGATTACTGAACACACCTGATCCAGGCAATCGGCAGTAGGTAGGGCAGGAAGGGTTGGAAAACAGGCCGGAGATCGGTGCTCGAGGACCAGGATTAGACACCTCTGACGCCCTAAGCTTAACCCTTGACACTGAAGAAAAAACAGCCGGCGTAAATGGAGCTGTGACAGAGCGAAGAACGGTTGTTACCTTAACGAGCCCTGTGTCAGCATCAGTGGTCAGACTCCAATAAATAATGATACAGAAGACGTAATCTTGCATTGTTCTCGTCTCTCACCATCCCGATGTGAAAATGTTTTCTCTCAAACACTCCTCACGGCTGATTACCTGCATCAGGTGTATTCAGTCAGTCAGAAGCTAGAAGATACCAATTCACCAATTCACCAATTCACCTCCCCCTTCCAGCGTTATGTGAGATGGTATCTCCTACAGACTACATGGATGCTTTAGATAAGACAAGATAAGATAAGATAAGATAAGATTAAATGAGATGAGATGAGATGAGATGAGATGAGACGAGATAAGATGAGATGAGATGAGATGAGATGAGATGAGATGAGATGAGATGAGATGAGATGAGATGAGATGAGATGAGATGAGATAAGATAAGATAAGATAAGAATCTGCGGCTGCCCGTTTGTAATACTCTCCTGTTTTGCAGGGGCGTGGTGCGAGTGGACGTCAACCTGCAGGATGTTGATATCGACCAGTGCTCCGCTGATGGCTGGTTCGCTGGAACCCATCGATGCAACCTGACCACTATGGAGGTGAGTGTGTTGAACATGCAGAACAGGCAGAAGATGGCCGCGCTGGGTTTGCGCACATCTAAATGGAAAAGCACTAAACCTGTCCGTCCTGTGACAAATGGGCGACGAGCTGATTCTTCTTTAATGATGCTGTTACAAGCCAGGTTGTTGACTTGTAAATTTATGCAGGAGAAGGAGTCTTTTTCTCTTTAATCCTCATAAATGCATCTGTGACATATGTCAATGTTCAGTGAAAACATCTTTAAACGCGACTGCAGCTTGGTTATTACCTGTCAAGGTGATGCTGAAATACAACATGTTTGTCTGTTGAAACTGAGGGCGAGGTTAACTTAATTTTCAGCTTTACCGATCATCTGGGCGACCATCATTTTTCAACATTAAGCATCTAACAGAGATGCCCCATAAGACCTGCTACGGAATCATAAGGATCTGTTTACAGGGTCTGGAAATATATTTAATTTGAAATGAAGAGATGGGAATGTTTCTTTGCTCCAGTGGGAGAGGAGAAAACAGTCTCCTCATACTGATGATAAATAACCTGTCGTGAGACCTGAGGACGTGGGCAGAGCTCTCGGACAAGCTTATAAAATTAAATATGTCCTATTAATTTGAAAAGGACATCAAATATCCGCCAGAACTTTATATCATCCATTTTTATGTTTAACAACGCAGACCAGGAGTCGCCTGCGCGTTTACAGTAAATTGACACGTCACAGCGGAAATAACCTACAAATGACCAAAGTCATATTTGTCAACCAGCTGATCCATATCAGCATCAGCAGCTGTGTTTCTTTCATATCACGCATATTCCTTCCCTGAAATTTGATATAATTGGTTTAAAACAGCGACCAGTAAAGCCACACAAGGAGCCTGGGTTTTTAATTACACATCTTTCACAGGTTCTGGCTGCTTTCTTTGTAACCTTTCATGCGCGAGTGCTGCTCTCCAGCCACAGTCGCTAATCGATGCTCCCTCATGCTTCTTACCTGCCGTTTCGGTCGCATCATTAAGGGCCGATAGAAGAGGTGATGTAGATCAGACTGCTTCATAATGCATGTGATGGATTGCAGTGAGCCTCTTTGAATAATTAATCGCTCTCTTTGTCTGAGTACTTCCACCTCTCCGTTAACCGTCGATGCCAGAGACATCTGACATACTGTGCGTGTGCGTGTGGCTGCAGGGAAAGTTGCTGCTGGTATAGATTGGAGCTGTGTTCGCAGAATAATGAGCTTTGGCGTGTTCACGGTGCAGGAGCATGTTAGTTCACAGCTAAATGACGGAGGCTGCTGTACTCATGGCAGGTTCCCTGTCCTGCAGGACAGCGTTGTCATGCAGTACGATCACATCTGCTAGATAAACATCATACTGTACATACAGTAGATAGGGGAGCAGTGATTTGATCCTTGTTCTCCTTTGAGTTTGTGTTGTAATTCAGAAATTATACACGATTCCCTCACATGATAAAGTCCTGTGCAAAAACAAATTACAGTATGTAATGTCACAGCTAGCTGCTAGATGCAGGACGTTCCTCCGTGCCCTTAAAATGCACAGCCAGGAAAACCAGAGGTGATGGGGGAGACAGATGTTTCTCCAGCTGCAGCACGTCTGCGTGTGATCAAGAGGGAGAGAGGTGCTAGTCTTCTTAGTCTTTATAGATTTTCTTATGCTGGTATTCCGTCTGCATATGCAGCAATTGTGTGGTGTGATGTGTTACTTTAGCACCATCCCTAAACAGGCCCAGCTGGTGCTTTAGGTCCTGTGAGTTGCGGGATGGGGCCTCTGTGAATCCGACTCGTCTGTCCACATCCCTGAGGCCTGACTGGACTGAGATCTGGGGCATTTGGCATCATGTCAAACGCTTTGTGTCAGGGAGCCTCATCCAGCTGAAACAGACACACCTTCCCTGCAGAACAAAACACCGCTTCTTCTCAACTCTGCCAGGATTTATCCAACATCGGTGACCGACGTGTGTAAGCAGCTTTTTAACTGCCATCATTCCAGCCATTGAATTTGACAAAATGCAGCGGTTGCAGCCAGCCGGTTTCCTCCCTGGCCTCCCCTCACATCCTGCCTCTCAAGCTGCTGTTTGCCCAGCCAAGCATGCAGACGGTCCGAACTCAGAGGGAGGCAGATGCTATGGATGACTGGTTCACCAGGCAAACAGAGGCCGAACAAAAAGAGGCTCCGACCGCTGATGAGCAAAACGCAACAGTCAACAGCTTCTGTAGATATGTGATGACAGGAAGGAATTTTAAAACCCAGTAATTATTCAAACTTTCCTTTGAGACACTTTGCTGGACAGTCTAGTCAGTCAGCTGTGGATATAGGCTCATTCAAAGCAGCTATTGTATGTGCTGAGCTAAGAATAAGTTTAATATTATGTAGTCAAGCACTAGTAGCTACAGTCTGGACTTACTGTCCCGCTGAATAGGTGCATACATGCTGTTCCATCTTGTTTCTAGCTCGTCTCTCCCCAGTGGCACTTCCATTAGTGTCTTTCACCGTTCTTCAGAAGTCTCGGACTTTGCCGCCCTGGGGGCACCTTTCATACGAGCACGAGGCTGTGGATGATGATGAATGTTTCAATCAATTAGCTTATTGCTCCGAACAAGTGGTGGGGCCCTGGGGGAGCGCAGCCCATGAAAGGCAGCGACACGAAACCTGAACGATTGTTCCAGCTCCTGACTCTGCTGTTTTCTTGTTGACTTGAAATTGAGAATGGCCAAAAAAAACAGAGAAACTCTTTTGGGGGAAGCAGTGAAAGCACTGCGAGATACTTTGAATCTGACTTGTTTATCGTGCAGTGTAAATAATTCAAGTGTCATTTATAGCACGTCATTGTATTCTCAGACGTCATAAATCCTGGCTTGTATTGTAGCCGTAGTGCTCTCAGCTCCTTGTGTGGTTTATTTCTGCCTGACGTTGATATATGTAATAGCTCTGTCTGCTACATCTTGACCTTGGTTCACAAGGTTGTCTTGGCCCAGCCTGCTATCAGCCAATCACATGCTGATTTCTCTGCCGTGCACATTGTCCTGTAAAAGCTTTAAAAAAAATCAAAGGTGACAGGTATAGTGATAATACTGTTATTTTATAGCATAACCTTACGTCAGGCATCCGAACCCGACTTAGCAAATTAGTTTTTTGTAATTATTGCTTTCCAACAAGCAAACGTTTTAGTGCTGCTGCCTTTAAAGATGAAAACGAGCTAACAGTGTGTCACAACAAATGAAATGCAGTACAGGACATATAGACTCATTGCATGCACGTCCAAATCAGATTTCATTTGACACGCTACACATTTAAAAGCCCCTTTGTGAATATCAAACATTTTAGTGCCTGTTCCTCTGACAGACCTCTCGACCAAGTGCTCAACAGAAATACTCACCCTTCAACTGTTTTAGCACGTTGGGAATTCCCCGTACGTCACATACAGTGACAGGGATCCCGACAAAGGACAGCGTCCCGCTGGGCTCAGCCCCTTTGACCTGCTGATCTAATTTCAGCAATTTGTGTGAAGGGAAAGGGTTAGAATCACTCTAATTACCCGTTCCTCGCTGCGTATCAGAGTACAGTATGCAGGAGCCTATAAATAGGATAATTGCTAATTATCTACACTGATCTCACCCAAGCTGTGATTATGCTTCAGGGTTTTTAAAGGGTGCTTGATAGGAAGGAAATAGAATACTGCTGTGCACCAGGAGGTTTAGATTCACCCTTCAATTTCAGCTAATCCTTCTTGTGCTCAGTGAATTACGCAGCATTGTAGTAGTAGTAATTCCTCCTCAACGAAAAACTGCATTAAATGAGTGTTTTCATCCAGCGTAGGGAGGTGAATGTCTGCAACTCCTTTGGGACATGGGTCCTCATGTCGCCGGAGACACGTTACGCAAGTATATGTGATTTTATTTTTATAAATAAATGACACCAGTAATATCAAAACTCACGTCCCACGTTGGACAGTAGTAGTTTTTTCCAGAAAGGTGTTGGAGATGATCTCATCAAACTGGGGACAGTGCAGAGGTAGCAGACATCACAGCGTGGTTCAGCGTGGTTCTGGCCCCCGGCCCCTGGCAATGCAACACGTGCTTAATCACTGTACTGCTTATTGGCTCTGTGAATAACACTAGAACTGAATTTACACTTGTATGTGCTCGGTCTAGCCTTAGCAGCACACCATAAACTGGGAAATGGAAAAAAAAGCAAAGCAAACAGCTGGTCCAGGGAGGATGAGAGAGGAGCGGAACAGAGAGGTAACGTTTACTGAGGGACCCATGAGATTGGATGTGAGATGAGTACAGCTGCATGCTCACAAAGGAGAGAAGAAGCAAGGAAGAGTGAAGTGAGAGACATGTGATAGCTGAGTCTTAACAGGCTGTTGATGTGAACCCTGTGACGAGTCTCACTTACCACAAGTAAACCTGCTGTTTATCAGCATGTTTTTCCAAAAGAAGCTTTGGGACTTTCATCCCTTTTACATTATTTGTCTGGATCTATGTCGCTCTGGCGGCGAGCAGTGCCAAGCCCATCCTCCTCCTCATGGGAGATCCCAAATCTTTCCCGGGCCAGTTGGGATATAGAATCTCTGCTGCTCGCCGCGGGGTCTCCTCCAATCGAACTCGCATGGGATCAAATGGCCAACCATTCATTCATTCACCTTCCACCGCTTCTTCCCCGTAGGGGTCGCGGGCGTGCTGGAGCCCATCCCAGCTGTCTGTGGGCGAGAGGCAGGGTTCACACACATATAGACGCACAACCAATCACGTGCCCACTCACACCTACGAGCAGTTTTTCCAGTTAGCCTAACTGCATGTCTTTGGACTGTGGGAGGAAGAGAACACGGGGAGAACATGCAAACTCCACACAGTTGAACCCGGGACCTTCTCGCCGTGAGGCGACAGTGCGAACCACCACGCCACGTATCGCGTGTGGGATAAATACAACGTGCACGTTAACATTTACATAAGCTGTGAATGTGATTATGAAAGCAATGCACCAAGGAGTTTACTCGTCCCAGTCTGATGGAAATGTTAAGCTCCCTCTAGGCCTGAGTGTTTATCTTGCTGGTGTTTAGGCTTTGGTCTTTGGACGGCACCCAGAGTGAGGCCCCTCTCTGGGCATCTCTGCCCGGGCTAACTCCTGCTAGTTGACCTCGTTTAAAGGCCTGGCTCGCTGTCTGGCTGTTTCTCTCATCATGCAGCCACAGCCTCTGTGACTGTGTGAGTGACTCGGTTTGAATTCTGGTCTTTCGCCTTGTCCCTGTCTGACAGCTAAAAAAGAAATCAGCACAATCCCAGCCTGAAGCGAATATTCTGACGTTATTACACTTCCTACAGTAGCTCTCTCCCCCACACACACACGGGCAGCTATGCACCTTTCCCAGAGTTTCCCAACACCTTATGTGCGTGAACAAGCGACAGAAGCCCTGCATTCTTCTTTAAAACAAACACCATCTTATTATCTGATTTCCTCTGTGCCTTTCTATACGTGGTCCCTACATGCAAACACATGCAGGGACGCTGCACAGGAAATCGCCCTTCACACATCTCTCCTCCTTTTAACGTCCGTCCTGTGCATTCTGTAGCTCAGTTAGTAATTACTGCATGATAAACTTTCCTCAGGGCTTGCGTTGCACTCAGTAGGATCATTATACGTATCTACAGAGGCCTATTAGAGTCTGATTGGGCGCCCTGCCGGACCGGAAGCGTGTGGGTTTATTTGAGAGGTGTGTGTGTGTGTGGGGGGGCATTTTTAAGTTCGAGTCTTTTCTGACTTTGCGGACGACAGGGTCAAGGGTCTCTGGATGCAGCACCCTTCACCCCGTTGTCTGTGTTTTTTGCCTCTGTAATGACTGTGACTCAACAGAAACATCACACTTGTGACTCATGTGTGATCACGTGAAGGGTCTGCATGACTGTGTTTGCACTCATCTAATGCATATGACTAAGTGTGTAAGTGGTGCTTGGTGTGAAGTCTCTCTTCCAGGCGTTAGATGAGGGTCTTTTTCCAGACTATTGCCACAAAGTTGGAAATCCGCTAGGAAACGGAGGTTAATACAGAAGTAACATCCTCCTGTGTGCTCTGTCACAGCAGCCTCGCTGGTGGTCACACGCGTCACCATGGAAATTAGCAGGTCAGGGTTTGACTGACAGCTTGAGGACATAATGACAGCGAGCCACGCAGGTGGGAAAACCTGGGGTGGTGGAGACATAAATAACAAATGAGTAGTTCATATTTATCCGCCGTGTTTCTGCATCCACATGTGAATTGACGGGGCTTGTTTTTGAAGGCTTAGTTGATTCTTTCTTTAGGCATAATCCTTCCAGCAGGTGATGGGCGTGGTGATTATGCTCACAAAAGGATTTCAGAATAAAAACTTCTCTCCGGACCCGGCCCTATGGTAAAGCTGTGCACAGTCCGTTGACGTGACAGAGCGCCGTCACCGAGATGCGTTTGATGTCAGGTAGCTACAGTAGGTGAAGGGCTCCCGAGCCCCCGCGGGAGTGGGATGGGCTGCCGGGGCTAATCGCGGCGCTCCCTGTCACACTCGTGGAAAATATGCATACTCACACACCTGTCTCCGGCTGTTTCAGCTGCCGTCTCTGCAAGGCAGGCTTATTAACAGTGGCAGGCAGTAGCTGCAGCGCGCTCCACCTGTCCCGAGGAGACAGCTGTTGGAAAATCAAAGACGAAGTCAGTTCCCGGAATCACGTTGCACCACAGTGCTCATGAAGACTTGTAGGTTTTCATGAAGGGGAACACAACTCAGCCCAAACCTGAACAAAAGCTTCCTAAAGACCATCTGTCCTGTGATTTATCCAGAACAATTTATGCCTTCATAGAGAACTGACTGTACTGTTAACCAAACTGTGTCATAATGTGGTTTACTGCCTTACTTACAGTGAGCAGTACAGACTTTACTTCACATTCCATTGTGTTTTATTCTGACTCAGACAATAATTCATTACTGCAGACAAAGTAAATAATAAATGAATGTTGCTGCATTATTTTACATAATGATCACTTTTATTATATTGTAATAGTTTTTGTATTCAAGAAACCTTTTTCAGACATAAATAATCAAGGGCTGAACATTTTAGGACTTCAGTCTTATGAAGGCTGTGAGCAAGACGCCGAACTTGTTACTGACTCGTAACCTGGTAACAATCTTGTGATTTTTAACGCTGGGTGGCCTTTTCACAGTTTTACCTCCCAGACTGCAGAATGCATTCATGCCTCGCACAAGCCCTTGAGAGAGGGTCACGAACAGCTGCCTCTTCAGACGAGTCCAGTCTGCTGTGAGCAGCATCACTGTGACTGCTGCTTCATTTAGACCCCGCCACCGGCCTCGCCTCCAGATCTCTCAGTCAGGTCACAAACACTTCATAGTGTGTCAAGTGTCTGCTGAACTACCGTTGCTATTCTGGGCCCCGTGTTGTTTCTTGGGACTCAAAAGTCATTATCGTCTCCGCGCAGAACATGCTCACGAATTTCACGTAGAATGCGAAAACTTTTTCTTGAGGTTTGTGTCAGCAACCCCAATGTGGAGGATGTGAGGATGGCGTCTCATTCCCACAATGAATAGAATTAATAGTTCTCCTCTGATCATGCAAATATATCTCCTCTTAATTTAGATATTAATTATATCGTGTAATTTGGCAAACAGCAGGCAGTGTCTGCCAAACAGGCCCGCTGACATCCCTCGTGTTTCTCTCAGCAGCCCTCGGTCTGTTTCCTATCACACTTCCAATCAAATGGCTTCGCTAATTTAATATTGAGAAGTTAGAATCTCACAACGTTAAATAATTGTCCCTGTCACAAAACCTCCTGATCCCACGTTGTGCTGCTGGCTGTGCGTTTGGCTTTTCATCCCTCTGTGTTACAGGTTGATATGTTTAAAGTGTCTTCTCTGTGTGGCTGACGTTCCTGTTCCTTCCTCGTCCTCAGTGTTTGCCCATCCACGGTCACGGATTCGTCTTAGACAAGTACAAGTGTCACTGCAAGAAAGGATTCTTCCACCCCAACAGAGTCGCTGTTAACGGCTTTAACGGTAAGCCAACACAAACCCAAATGATAAAGCTGCCTCCATCACTTGACATCTTAAAAACCAGAGACAGTAAAGCAGGAACCAGAAGAAACAGCGTCATTTGAGTCATTATTGCACTTCTACTATTATTAATATTTAGTCAGCGCACTGTATTTTACCACATCTGTTTCCAATCAAGACATATCAAGGTCGAACTAATCAAATAATGTACAGCCTTCAAAAGCATTTTAGTTTCTGAGCTCACCAGAGAACCACAGGCCACAGGTTTGGACCCAGCGTGTTCAGAAAAGAAGGTTTGTCTGTATTTTAATTAGTCTCTGCCTCCCAGTTGCCCGTTCAGCTCATACACTGCAGTCCTTTATACTTTATCCTCATTTTATGACAAGCCCTGCCCTTCTGGAGAATTAAAGTAGCCTGCGTACCTGGGGAGGCTAATCAAGTTTAGGAGAGGAAATATCTTTTTAATGGCTACTTTTCCTACTTTGCTCCATCTGCTGTGAATTAATTGAAAAGGGGCCCTTGCAGACCCGGAACCACGGCAGCTCTCACCTCCAGCCTCAACCACTCAGACGTTTTACAGGAGGCTCCTCAATCTTTAATTTTCTTAAACTCTTTTTATTAAAGGTCCTACTTTCCAGCCTGAGCCTTCGTGCACAGCAAATCAAAAAAGCTCCACGACGTCTTCCTCACAGGGACGAACATCCGAGCCGTCTGCTCCTGCCGGCTTGTGCCGTTTGCCCGGTTGTAAATGCACACAAAAATGTCCACGTTCGTGTGTGCAGCTCCGTCTGAAAGCTCAGCGCCTGTGTGTGTTTTCAAGCACACAGTAGCAGAAGCAGGAGAGGCAAGCCTGTTAGTGAGGTGCACCGCCACAGTCTGGCCCACCTTGGGGCCAATAACAAGCCTGTTAATCCACAAGGGGGGCATCCTTGACACTCATTTGCAGACAAAGCCAGTGCAACACGCTCCCCTTTGTCTCCAAGTGATCCTCTACTGCATATAAATGTGAGAGTGGAGTTACTGCAGCTAAGCTTCTGCGTGTCTGTCAGTCAGACGGTGGTGTAACAACCCAGGGAGAATGAGCTAAAGGATGTGACACATTGCTACGGAGATAAGTAGTCCTTTTGAAGGGATCAATGATGTGCAGAGTCATAGCTTTGAAAAATAGGCCAGTTTCTTTTTAAAAGCAAAATCCCTGCAAATCTCTGAGACAATAGCTTTTTCCAATGAAGCCTCTATAAAAAGCTCCGTATAAGACCAGCATCCATTATCTGCCCAACCACACGGGCATCTCTCCAGGGATTTCTATACCAGCCCATAACCAGTTCACTAGCGTCTTGTGGTCCCGTGGGTTTTTACCTTAGTTTACCCTGGGAGGGTTTTTCTTTTCGCTTCCTTTCTTGGTTTTTCTCAGTGTTTAGATTCATATATATGACAACATTCGTTGTTGGTGCTTTCCAGAGTGGCAGAACTCTCCACTTTCTCCAGCAGAGCAGTTAATTTTTAAGCAGCCTGTGTTTTTTTCATGCGTCAGTGGAAATACTTGACTACTTTACTCACCCAACTTTGGCACAATCTGCCCTAAAACATTGATAGACTCCTTATGATCCTTGCAGAGATAATAACGAGGCACCGGCTTCTCTCAGTACTTTTTAGAGACATAAGCCTCGTCTGAAATGCTGGTGACTGAACAAGGTGCAGCCCTGTTGACTTTTCATGTTCACACATATAGATTTATCTCCCCTGTGTTGACACAAAGTCAATACCCTTGTAAGGTCAAAGAGGGACAACCACATCCTCTGGAAGCTTCAGTCTATCATAGTGACACTTCATCATTTGTGTCTTTTTTTGGATGTGTAGCTTGTTTCTGTATTTTGTGTCATGCTGTGAAATTTGAGTGTTCGATATGTTATTTGGTATGTTGCCATACATGAGCCGGTCTTATCTCTGACAGGGGCGGGGAGAAGGGGCCAAGCTGCAGACAGCGGCCCCAACGCGGACGAGGGCTCCTCCAGCGACTGCCTGCCGTGCCAGCAGGGCTGCGCCTACTGTAAGGACGACACCCCCTGTGTGGCGCAGGGGGACAGCGCGCTACGCATGGCGGTGGTCTCCTTCCAGTGCTTCTGCATGCTGGCCGTCTTTGTTAGCATGGTGCTCATCTACCATTTCCGCAGGAATAAGGTAGGATGTGTACATTACATAAATATGTGCAATGTTTATATCTGTGTTTACGTAAGTTTGGATGCATTAGACGTGTGATGATGAGCCTGAATCTCACTGATCTCCTCCCTGCACGAGGTGAAGAGATGCTATAAATAAAAGCATAGGAGCGCTTTAGATTTTAATGAATTGAATTGTGAATTTTAATTCATCTTCAACAACTTCATAACTTTAGGTAGAAGTTAAGTTTCTTCTTCACTGACTTTTCAGATGTTTTGATAATAAACATGTCAAGTTTAGAAGCGCATAAATGGAGCTGGGGCTGCGTGGACCGTCTTTTGTGTGTATTTTTAAATGGGTGGCACAGCTGCCTTCTGCACTTTGAAAGCTCCCTCAAGCATAGTGTCAATTAGAGGATGATGTGTTGTTAAATGTCTTTTACTAGGGTTCACAGGAATTGCCTGAAATGGTGAACCTTTCTATAGAACACGCTTCAGGCAGGTGCTTTCACTGTACTTTGTTCTCTTTCAACCAGTAACAAAAATAGCTCAGTTCCCTTATTTTAAATGTGCCTGACATATTTTTATATCCAGCTGTTGTCTTTACACTCCTGAGATATGAAGTGTGTGTCATTCATAGCTATTGTGCATGAAAGCAAGACATTATATCACTAGGTCTGCAAAGGAGGTTTACAATAGATGGAGGTGTTTACAATAACACCTCCATCTAACACTGGTGTCAGCTGACTGGTTCAGTTTAGTCGGGTGAAGTCTGGCTGCTCCAGAGCCAGACGTTTTCTTCAGGAGTTGGTGAATGTCAGACTGAACATTATTTTGCTTTGCGTTGTCTGCAGAGTATCCGAGCGTCGGGGCTGGCCCTGCTGGAGGCCATCCTCTGTGGAGCTCTGCTTCTCTACTTTCCGGTAAGCCTGACACGTGCTCATGTGCCAAATTCTTGACATTCCTCTAAGCTGACAGCAAAAATCTTCTTTACTGAGGGTTGCAGCTCAGTTTGACCTTCACACTGTTACTCATTCAGATCAGACGTCTCCATCTGCGGCGGTGCGGAGCAGGACTCTTTGCATCGCCACAGAACAAACCTCAGTTCATAAATCACACTGTTTGGATGTTTTTTCTTTTTTGACAGCTGCATGGAGCTGTGATAATCTCGGTTTTCACAGCCAAGGTGTGCGTGTGATAAAATGGGACTGGCAGAAACAAACATCCCTCGGCTTATGGGTGACACCTGCTAACTGTACACAGAGCTGGCCACTGAACCCAGCAGCCTGTCAACATTACCATCTGTTGACGCTGCTTCGTGTAGACTGTCGAGTGGAAACTTTCTGTAATAGCAACCGTCAGAGTTGTACATTGGCAGCACATAGTTAGTTCAAACGGTTCAAATGTCATTAGAAACAAACAAACAATCATCATCATCAAGACGAAACGTTTCTCGTTGTGATTGTGTCCTTTGACCCCTTTCTTGTTCAATACGTCAAACACTAGTTTAAATTGAAAATATGAAATAGCTTTAACACATGGAGGAAAAGAAACAAGCCCCTCGTTGTGTCAGTGAAAATCAATCCATGTAATTTAGCATCTTAAAAACGGAGGCATTGTGACCAGGCTCTGTCTTAACTCCCACACAGCACTGATTAGCAGGAATCCACCATTATGTCTTCCTCTTGGATGCTTGGGGCAATGGCTAATTGCAATTTAGTTGCAATCACGTGCAGCTACATGGTTAGCGAAGCAGCGCAGTGTAAATGTAATTAAAGCCCACTGATTTAGAGCTGGCTAATCAATGCGATTTGCTGCATCAAGGAAAGTAACTGCGTTTGAAATTTACTGAGTGAAAGCAAGCTGGGGGCTCAGGTTAGTGAATGGAGGAGGACTGGAGGATATTTCTTCATCTGGCTGGTGTAGTGGAGGCAGCGAAAGCTAAAAATAAATTTGCTTGTAGAAAGGTTGCACAAAGGGAACCTGACTTCGTAGATTACTTTGTAAATCCTGCCTTGGTTGGAGATTACAGTTCCGATGCTTCGGCTGCTAGATTATTCTGTAGTGTTACGCCGCGAACAGCGACTGATCTCAATTTAATGAAACGTCTCGTCCCAGGCTTGTGAGAACAGCGGGTATCTGCATGGCTCCGTTGCAACGCGCTTGATTGATCTCCACCCTGATGCATTTCCATGTCTCCTTTGAGAATCCCACTCGAGCTGCGGCTGTGAGACGCATCACTCCCAATCTAAATATAGATTCAGATATATTCTGCTGCCACTGCTGCATCTATTTTAAATAATTCCACTGTTATTAAGCACCAGGACACACTGCTCATCCTGTTCCCATGGCATTCGGCTTTGTGGCGTAATGCAATTTTTCCCCCCTTTTTTCCTCTCCCAAGTGTGTCACATGCAATAACTTCAGCCCCCCTGCTATGAAATGAAAGGGAAGGAGGGGAAAGAAGGGCAGTGCTGCAGGAGAGAGGCGAAATTATGGCAGTGCCAAAGCCGGCTATTTCCGTCTTGAGATGAGAGAGCGGCCACGCGTTTGTGATTCACTATGTGATCCTTTGGATTAGCTCGCCAGCCCCGTGTTCGTCTCTTCGCAGCTTGTTATTGATGCCGCTGAGGCTTGGATTGGAGGAAAGTGACACAGTTTGGATTGCTACTGCTAAATGTTTTACTTTTTATGAGGCGCCACCAACCCCTCTACTCAAATGTGGTCACCAATCTGTCCCCGAGACAAAACTGGTTCCACCTCCTCTCCCTGCATGCTCTCCCCTGTGAGACACGTCTTTCATTACATGTTTAGCAAACAACCCAGAGATTGGTTGTTAATGAGACTTTTGTCTTTGTTGAATTGTAGCAGATTACTCTGATCTTAAAGACAACCCAAGGCTACAGCATGCCACAGATTATTATCATATTTTCTAAATACTCTCACAGTGCGTGTGGTTTGACTGCTCTTTAACTGTATCAGCATGTATCTCTGTATCTCCCTCTGTAACGGTTAAATGTAAGCGACACCAGCTGTATGGATGGATGGATAGATGGATGGATGGGTGGATGGATGTTTCTTGTCTATCCACCTGCCTAATGTCAGCATTTTCTCTGTTCCAGACAAGGCCACTGTGCCATTTCAGCCTAACTTGGGGCTTTGCTGTGTATTACAGGCAGGCAGAGCTTCACAGCACATCAGGGGGCTAATGAGAAACAGTATGGCCAGACGATAATTTATCCTGACCTGACATGCAATGAAACACAGTCTGCCAGCCATTTCGCTGCGGCTTGTTCGGCTTCAACTTCCAGCCAAGCTGTTCTGACATTTTCAATTTGACTCAGGTGGATCTCAAGGGTTGCCACGTGCATTTTCTGTGCTCCCCTTATACCCTACTTACTTTACCCCTTCAGCAAAGTGGTGCAGAGTCTCCAAAAACACGTGATCACAGAGTTAAAGCTATGGGCAGGCTGTTCTCTGTGTGGTACATCCCTCGCCTGTGCCCAGGCAAGATGGGAATATCTCAGGATCTCACTTGTGATGAGGAGGGAAGGGAAGTGGGAGGAGAGTGCCAGCCAGCTTGGCTTGGCTGTTGCACAGGCTGAGCTGGATGTAATTTACAGTCTGCCCACCTCAGGGAGCAGAGGGAGGAGAAGTAGCCATTACCTCCCTCCAGAAAGCTGTCCCTCCCATGTGGCACCGAGTGTCGGCTTTCATATAAAAATGGATCCATTGCTATTACAGCACCCCACCTCTGCTGTGCTTTCACCTCCCATCGGCGCTAGCGCCCGCTCCCTCGTTCCAAAGGTGTTTCAGAGATGAGAAACAAAAAGCGGCGAGACGGGGAATGAGCAGGAGATGATGACTAGAATACAAGGCAGATCAGATGGCTGTCACTATTTCATGTCAAAACATTAAAAGTAGCACGAGCGCTTTGTTGTGACAGGATGATTCCTGAGGCTGCTCCACCCCATTCGCCACTCAGATGGAGACAGACACACTAAATGGCTGAAAGTCATTTTGCCTTCCCTTTAGCTGGGAGCAGCCTCCAAAGAAACGGTGATGAGAAAAGGCTGAACTTGCACCTGTCCATTCGACTGCTGCTGCTTGTTTTTTTCTCTAGAAACTGATGTGGTTACATGGCAACACTGACAGATGACCTAAATGATGCTTCATTTTGGTATTTTCATTCAGTAAGTGCTCCATTAGAGGTTGCTCTGCTACCTACTGCACCGCAGCTGCCAACCCTCACGCGAATTCAGCATTTAAAGCATGATTTAAATGAACAGAAACACAAGTAACAGATCATTGAGTCTCATTCTGACCTCGCTTATCCAGTTTGCGAGAGCAGTGAGGGACTGTTTAATAGATGCCCAGTGTGTGCAGAACATCTGTTCAGAGTTAGTGTTTCGCTCGCTTTTTGGCGGCGTTGAAGGAGTTGTCTGACTTCCTGTGTGATCCATACTCTGTGACCCTGACCTTCACGAAGCTTTCGACCCCTCCTCCTCCTGCTGCTCCCACACATTTGCGTTTTCATTCTCTACACATTACAAGTTAATTACACACTGCTGCCTCTGCGCTCCTCTGCTAACCACATTATTCTAATAAAAGAATCCACGACTTTCTGTTGTTAAATGCTATTTGTTGAATATCTCCTGTTTGCCCTACAGCGAGAGCTAATTATCTAAAGCGGTCTAGCACAAAACAAATGCTCTGTTGTGCATCCAGCTGAGCATCATATTTTAGCTGAGGGGGTGTTATTATGCTCATATGAGACCTTTGGGAACTTAAACGCACTTGAGTTTGTGTTTTCATGACATTAAAGATTCATATTCATAATAATATTTCGTCTCCCATATTTAATTTGGGGTCATGCTAAAGTCTGGTTCTTTACCTGAATAGTGCTGCAGTGAAGAAGCAGGTTTCAGATCATTCATGATCAAAATACTGCGATGGTAAAAAGAAATGTTGCTGTCAGATCAGAATTTCACAGATACGAAAAACAAACAGCTCCTCAGGCATCGTCACAAAAATAGCTCTTGTTAATACCACGTCTTTTAGAAATTAGGTTTATGCTGCACAAATCTGTTTTCCCAATTACACTGTGGTGGCAAACATAATTGTTGCCGTCATTATGTAGCACTGCTGCAGAGATAGTTGCAGGGTGATGGGTTAAAAATCAGTTTAATCTGATGCTCACGTGCAAAACAACTAAATCACTTTGGTCTCGGTGATGGCTTCCGTTAAAATGTCATTTTCCAGCAGTAAGAAGCAACTGTTGCCTTATTTCTAGGTCTTAAATCATAAATTACAACCAAAGTAGAAACACAGCTGCAGAGGTAACCGGCATCTCCCTGGAAAGCGGCTGCTCGCACCACAGCTGGCTGCCTTGCGTCACAATCCCGCGAGCAGGGACACGACGCTGGCGGTGTAACCAGCCCACTGGGTCCGTGTGGGGAGCCAGCTGGTGGGTGCTGAAATGAGAGATGATTAGCAATGAAAGATAACTGCAAATTAAGTGGCAGAGCGCGTGAGAACGAGCGTGTGGGAGAGCGCGTGAAGCTTGGCGTTTGAGACGCGCATCACTCTTTATTTTACCGCTGCCTTGATGATCAAGGTTAAATACACTATGACACACAGATCATGCGCGTTAACCACTTTAGGGCCATGGCTGCTGATATTTAAAGTATTTTCATGGGCAATCATAACCTGCTGGGCTGTATAATAAACGTCATCAAAGCCTTTGAACAGAATGTTTGATTCGTTTACTTGCATGTTCAGTCTCACCAACAGCAAGCGTGACCTGTCGACATGCACCCCGCTGGTCACGCACCTGCTTAGTCACTGTCCTACGAGTCAGTCCTCATAAGTGCATCAATCAGTGCTTGCTGTAACAGCAGCTGTCAGGTTAATGTCCGTGTGCATCCTTGAGAAAACTTCCCCCTCAACTCACGCGTCTCGCAGTTTGTAGAATTTAGATGTAGATAGATTCACAAAGAAGGTTATGTGATGGCCACAGGCGTTCAGGAATCGATCAGCGCTAAATAAATAACAATCATGGTAACTTCTCACTTCTTAAGCAGAAGCTCTCAGAAAGGTGATCGAGTGAACTGAGCGGTGGTTCTGAGGTTATGGGACCTCGGACGACCTACTACAGGGCTTTAATAAACTGTATTTCTTTAATCCTTATTTCTTATCTCAGAGCATTCATTTCTTGGCAACTAGTCTGAGCCAAGAGATAGTCTGGCACCTTTCTTGTCTTTGAAGATTTATTTTTTTTTACATGCTTGTTTTTTTGCTAATAAAATACAGTTAATTATATGTATTGGTGAGTTTGAGAAGAGCTGGTTATCATCTTGTGTGGAAGACTAAATTTCTATTCAAACTGAATCCTTTTGTCATCCAGCACACCTGAAAAACATCCCTTCTCCTTGTAGAAGCTATGTGAACCTTCCTCTCAGGTGCATCTCTGTAGAACACTTTGTTCTGTTTTGTAATTTCCACATCAGGGGACTTTGTTTTCGGGAGCAAATGCAGAACCAGGTTGTTTTAAATCAGGTGTCCAGGGAGCCTGGGGACCGGGCTAATGAACATCGTCAGCAGGGGGGGGGAATCCAGCCAAGATGTGTCCACCTGCCTTCCTGAGACCAAAATAACAGCCCAGATATTCCTTAAGAGGTTCACTAACAGTTAGAAACTCTTGTGAGATTCTTGAAGCCAACGCTCACTCAGCCCCTGCCTGTAAGCGAGACGAGTCGAGCAGGCGGGTCAGCCTGAAGAGTAGTAAGTGTGCTGATAATTGTCTCTGCGATATTGACGTCCATTAGATACTGCAGGTATACGGCACCCTGAGCCTCTCAATCCCTTCTCAGCGCTCGCACTCTCGTACTCACACACACACACACACACACACTTGGATGCACGTAAACAGACACACTTGGGAAAAACACATGATCTCTTTCCCACAGCACTAAATCCAAGCTTCCCAGCACTTAGCATTGATTATTAATGGAAGGCTTCAAAGAGGCGAGGGGCAGAAACTGATCTTAGACTTTATGTGCGCTGGCATTAAGAGAAACCTGTCGTGGGGTCAGGGCCAGATGCTTCCCAGAACTCGCCCTGATGGGTTCAGCATCAGTGTTTGAGGGCAATGACTGTGCTTATTGTTGCCATAAAATATGATTATTGGCTTTGTTCCTAGCGACAGTGAGGTCGCTGGGGTGTGGGTCTGCTTGTGTTAGCTGACCTGGGAAGAACTGAGAGTCCAGGGGGAACACAGGGCTGGTTTGTGTTACAATAAGTCCTACAATGATGTGTGTTGCACATCTCTACAGACGGATACACCTGGACTCAGGAAAGATGTTTTCAGTTTCCTAATAAAGACCTAAACCCTCACAGATTTTTAGTAGCTTCAGACGTCAGTGGACCTTTGGCGCAGAGCATGAAGCTGTTTGGATCCTTTAGGTTGTTCAAAAGTGGCTAATGAACATTGGAATAAACACAGTTTTACAGCTATAAAGTATTAGGATATTTCCATAAACGTCTGTGCAAATTTCCTGTTGTTCTCAGCTTTGTGTTTTTAGAATAAATTAATTAAAATCTCTTGTGTACTTACCCTCTTTACTGACATTAGCTAATGTGAAAATTGAGCAGCAAATATAAAACATTTCCTCTGTGGTTTTGGCGAAAATGAATGAGCACAGCTCCAGTGCTTGTGTTAAAAACTTTTTTTGTGGACTCATTTGGAGCCGTGCTGCTGATGACACACTCTGGATCTAGTCTGTACAGTGGTTGATCTAAAAAGGAGTCATCATCTCACTTTTACTTCTCTTGCTGTGGCCTCTTCTGTCCCTGTGGGTTTAAACATGTGTCAGCAAGTTGTCTGCCTTCTATTAAAAAAGTAAAGTAATAAGTAAGGAGCAGTCACACATTGTACTACTGACATATTTTTTAACCTTGCTGGATAAAGTGAGCTTTGTTTTTGGCAAAGCGTCTAAAATGCAGTTTTAGAGGTGGCATCGTTGTCGTGTATCTCACCTCCTTCGTCAAATGAAGTCGAGCTCTGTCTGAGTTTCTGTGTTTGGCCGAGCATCTGAGCAGATGAGGATGTGGGCCACCCTTTCTCCCACAGGGTCCTCCGTGTCCCTTAACTGACTCAAACCTAGTGAGCAAAAATATCCACATGCCTGCATCTTCCCCGCTGCCTGGGGAAACATATTAATGCCTCGGCTAATCCGATTAACATTAACAATCCCACAGGGGAAATCACAGCACATCTGCAACAGATAGATAATTACAAACCTCAGATGTTTCTCTCCTTCTTATTTATGTTTGTTTTGATGGTTTTTTGCATCTTTGGAAGACCACCAGCGTGTATGTGGTCTTTTTTGGTGGCATCGGCCCCGTGTGTTTCTACGAACATGGGTGGATGCTCTCGTCCTTCCCACAAGGACAAGCTTCCCTTGACGTTAGCAAGCTCAGGTGCAGGTGAAATCTGAGTAATGCTGTGGATGGCTAGAAAAACAAGCCTGTACTTCACTGTTGTGTCCTCTTTGTGTATTTTATCGGTGACTGTATTCCCTGTATTACTGTTTAACATGTGGGCATCAGAAACTACATGCCAGTGATTTTATGGCGCTAGACTATAGACTAAACCCTAGAATTTTATTTATGCAGCTTGACTCGTCTACATACCTGTTGTTTTTCGTGCTGCAGGTTGGGATCCTGTATTTCCAGCCCAGTGTTTTCCGCTGCATCCTGCTGCGGTGGGTTCGACTGCTGGGCTTCGCTACCGTCTATGGGACACTGACTCTTAAGTTGTACAGGTAACACACACGCAGTCTCATCAGCATCCATCTCTGTCAGATTACACTGACCTACTGTACGTCTCGCATCTCAATTCTCTGTAAAAGTAAGAACCTCGTAAAGCGCTGAGGCAGCGTTTCTACTACATCACCGGACTCCTCTGCCGTACTATATGTGTTTAGAGGTGGATTCACTGCTTCATTAAGGGGAGCAGAGAATTGCCAAGTAGAAGTAATTAAGAAAACACGAGGAGCTCTGGCCCCAAATGATCTCCATATATAACGTAGCACTGAATGATGGTTGGCAAGAGACAAAGGGAGACTAATGTGTGTGAGAAGAGAAAGGACGGCCGGAGGATACAGCGGGTGAGAATAGAGCACAGCCCAGCCTGTAATGAGACACAGGGTCTGCTGTGTTTAAAGTAATGCGCTGAAATTGTTCATCTGTGGGCATTTTTGTGTCAGGTGAATCTGTGAAAAAGGCCTAATGAAGACACTGATTAAGGGGATGGGGCTAATGCGAGTAAACCCTTGGAGGTACATGCTAACATATTGCACAGATCAATTTTTGATGGGGGGCTCATTAGTGGGGAGAGCAGGGGACACTTCATCAGGGTGTGTGAAGGCCAGAGCCTAAGAATAGAGACGGCTGGTCATGAGTCGAAGTCCTCCCCTTACACTGTTTGTGTCCATCTGCGAACTTAAAGCTTCATCACACAGAGGAGGAATCATGGGTAGTGTCCCCTCACCTGGAGGGAGCTGGATGTGAGTCATGATTCTCTCCTCCCCCTCCACCACAGGGTGCTGAAGGTCTTTCTGTCCCGAACGGCCCAGAGGATCCCCTACATGACCAGCTGCCGAGTGCTGCGTCTGCTGGGTATCATCCTGCTCATCGTCTGCTGGTTCCTGGTGGCTTGGACATCTGCCGTCTGTCAGAACCCAGACAGGAAGTTGGCGCTCATCGATGTGGGCTACACGCCCGATGGGCTTCAGTTCAGCATGTGTCTGCTGGATCGCTGGGACTACATGATGGCTGTTGGTAGGCTATGCTGCCCTCTGCCTCCATAGGCTGTTAATGGATTGTGTGTGTGTGCCAGAGTGGGAAAACGTGGGTTATTTGAGGTATTTGTGGCGTAAAATCAAGAAGTAATTTGTTTGGCGCGATAGCATTTGGAGTTCAAAGAGAATAGGAGACATGAGGGAAGAGTGAGCGATGAGGTGAAGCTGGATGAGGAAGACAGTTTGCCTCCTTCTACATTTGGCAAGTTGCAAAAGAGAGCGTTAATCTTCTCCACTGGTGCTATGCTTCTGAATGGAGGAGAGGGCAACCAGCAGCAGATGAGGACAGATGAGGAATCAGAGACGCTCCGAGGGGAGCGAGGAAATCTGCACGCCGCTTTGTGTCTGCTGACTCAGGCTTCACCAGCGAGAACCGGGGTCCTCGTTTGACATGTGGGAAAACAGATGGATCCCCGGCAGAGGCGGCATGCTGCGACGCCGTAATAGTCTTTCTGTTCATTAGGGCATAAAAGTGGGTACGGAGTTTGTAATGCGTAAACACACAAGGGAAGGATGAATCTTTATGATTCACAAAGCCATAGCTCCATAACCTCACAGTCAGTGGCCCGACAGTGAAACAGGATACTTTGGGCTAATTATAGCCAACAATACTGCAGCATCATTACACGATGTAAATGTGAATTTCCCTTTATGCTGCTGTACGATAGATTAGGTAGTGCTTTATTTTCCATATGTAGTTATTGTTTATGGGACCTAGTGACATGGAAAAACCATATTCAGTACTGCTTAAGGTATTAAGTACCGATTTGACAGGTTAGTGAGATTCCTAAGACCGCAGATACCAAACGTCTTGCTTGAACTGAGTACGAGAACTGGAAAATAAAGCTTTTCTATTGTTGTAGAGATGCTGATGTGCACATGCCCTCACACAACCCTCTTTAAACAACTGTTCTCTCTGTTCGCCGTTGTTCTCATTGTGATTCGCTCGGACGTGACGGACCCACAGTTCAAGCACAGCACCATAAATGTCAAGAATGCTGCAGGAGCTTTTATTTTCTCATGGAACGAGCAGCGTGTTTGTTGCTGTGGAGCCCAGTGCCTAGGAAACGCTACATGGTGTTGCCATGGAGGCGCACGGGGGACTCACTTATTGCCTAGAGGACACCACCACAGCTGTTAACTGTTTGCATCAGCATCACCGAAGCGTTGTACTGGTTGGTGGGTCCACGCAGGCCTGTGCTTACACTGCTAATCGCCTCTTCTTTCTCACGCCTGCCTGGCAGCTGAATTCCTCTTCCTGCTGTGGGCCGTGTACCTGTGTTACGCTGTGCGGACGGTGCCGTCAGCCTTCCACGAGCCGCGCTACATGGCCATCGCTGTTCACAATGAGCTTGTGCTGTCAGCGATATTCCACGTCATCAGGTAAAAAGTTACGTAGTCATCAAAATCAAACCTGTGCTCTGACAGTACTCACAGTTAGAGGATGATGGGACAGTATATTTCAAAATGCAACGTAAAGCACGAACCGTAAGAGCATCCTGAGTAGAAAATGGGCATGGAATCAGTGTCAGCACGGAACAAAAAGTACTGGAGCTGCGAAAGTGTTTTATTGCTTAGGAATTCAACTTTTCAAGTGCATGAAGAAGAGTTTGTTCTTGTGAAACACTGTGAAACTCTAACAATATCTGGCTTCAGCAGAAAATCTCCATCGTAACCAACAGACTGTTTTAAGCACCAACAAATACAGCAGAGCTGGACCAGCACTCTTTCCAAAGTGGCTCTTCGTTTTTTTAATAGTGCCTCTTTTTGTGTGACGTACTCCCACAATTGTGTACTTGAGACAGACTATAAGTGTCTGACTACTCATCTGAGACGTGATAATCTAATCTTCATTTACTTGATTTGTGCTGTGGGTTGATTTCTGAATAAACATGCACATGTAAACAAACGTACAAGTATCAACCCCCACCCATCTGCTCCGAGGAGGAAAAAACAAACCTAATTACCTCCCCCTTGAAAACTCACATGTGCTGTCATCTACATTTACATGTGGCCCATTTTCCAGTGCCATGGTTAATACGGCCTTTAATTGCTCTCTGCTCCATGCTGGCGTTTATGTTTTCGAGGATATTACCTCATTTCCATCACATGCCGGCTCGTTGGATTCAACCTCAACCTGTTCGGCTGAGAGCTGTCCATCCGTCGTACCGTGCAGCTCGTCCTGTCACTGTGTTTACTAATGAACCATTTAGGACGTAAGCAAAATGGCTACAATTACAAGCAGCCATATTCCAGTTTCTAATGCAATACGTCGTCTCTTATTGGTGTATAATCTGACAGGTTCCTGGGAGAAACTGAGTTTTTAGCGGTTTTCTGGGTTTTTGAACATCTGGCTCTTCGTGATTGCATCGCCAAGCCCTTTAATGGGCCTCTTCAGCCCTGTTGAGAGGATTTTCTCTCAGAAAACTGCCAGACAAGGCCACTAATAAATTGGACGGCTGCCTGGTGTGGCAAGTTGTTGACTGGCTGCCACCAGAGACCACAGAGCACGCAGGGGCTTGTTAGTTAGCTCTGTGTTGCTCACAGACGCAGCTATCTGATCCCAAAGTGACCATTTAAAGCTCAGACTTCATTGTTTGCCGGGAGAGCCATTAGGTTTTAGTCAGGTGCAGGCGTGAACGGGACGCAGGGTGGCGAGAATGAAAGGACCTTAATGGCTCAGAGTCCTGGCCTGAGTGACGGAGAGCGTTTGAGAGAGATGCTGCCGGCCGAGGTTATTAAATCCTCGTCTGCAGAGCATCTCCTCAAAAACATGAAGGAGGGAAGGTTTCGAAGCTTTGAGACATTTCATATGCTGGACCTTTGCCTTCATTCATGCTTCTGAGCTATTACTATAGCAACCGTTAATTAGCCATTTGCCGACTTCAACATCGTAATGAGTCTACTAGATAGTATTTACTGAAAAGGAGGCTCTCCAGTGCTTGAATTAGCAGTACATGGCTTCTTATCCTTAGTGTACATGAGGTGCTGAAAGCTTGTTCAATTTGAAAGGCTGGAGCTTCCCCTCACTCGACTATTGTTTTGTTGTTTTTGCCAGTAATTGTCTCGTTTTCCAACAACTGCTGCGCCACAGCCATCCCAGTGTGTTACTGTCTGATGTATAAATAGACAGAATCTTGTGACGAGATCGAGGTCGCTCGCCTTTATTGTGAATCCCGTTGAAAGAATGAGGAAAACAACACGTCCTTGCTGGCAAAAGGCTCATCCAAGTGTAACGTTGTACGAGGCAGCGTAACTGACGCCCAGACAGAGAGAGTATAAATCTACTTTGGCTGAAAACACATTACGCGAGCTGGTCTGTGTCTCCGCCAGCTCCATCTGTACCTCAGAGACTTGCTGCAGACCGAGATGTATGTTTGAATATCACAACCTAATTTAATTGGTGCGGTTAGGGTCTATGTACAGTACATTTGAAACGTGACGTTCAAGAACCAAAAGGATGTTTCGGATTCGTTTGCTGATCACAGTCCAGACAGGTAATGAAAAACATGTGAGCACAGATACTTGAAAGCAACAGTGATGCTACAGGAGCTGCAGGAGGAGAACATATTTAAAAAATGTCTGTATCTCTGTGAATTCTCACTTTGATGGCCTGTGTTAACTTTCCTCCCACTCTGCATTGTGACAGGTTCACTCTGGCCCCTGAGCTCCATCCTGACTGGATGCTGCTACTGTTCTTCACCCACACCCACCTAACTGTAACAGTAACACTGGGTCTGCTACTCATTCCTAAGGTAGCACACAAATACACAGCACAACATAAAAGAAAAATACAATGAATATTCAAATATAATAATTAAAATGATATTCAACAAACATTTGGATACCTGGTTACTTGGGTCCTTACAGTATGTGTTGTAAATCTTACAATGCTCATATGAGAACTAAATCTAACCCAAACACTTGAGACCACTTTGGTTAAAATGTAATAAAGCCTTTTTTATGTCTTAGATTTATTAACAGCTTTATTCTTTAAGTTGGGACTTTGATTGACATCTTGGACTCGTTATCCTCGCAGTTTCTTTTTGCTGGCACCCATATGAGAAACGATATCGCCTCCGAGGCCTATGAGGATGAGCTGGACATGGGTCGATCTGGGTCGTACCTTAACAGCAGCATAACCTCTGCGTGGAGCGAACACAGTCTGGATCCGGAGGACATTCGGGTGAGCGGGTTTTCTGTTTACCTTTGCATCTCCATTGCATAACCTGGTAAAAACTTTGAAATCGTCTAAAAATACTGAGCCGTGGCAGTTCTTCATTGCAGACACCAGACGAAATGGGCCATCTCAGTTCTATTAATGGCTGTGGCGTAAGGCCTTGCGACAGTCTTTGGGAAAAATATACCAATGTGAGCAGAGATTTACATTTGTCTGTTAGAGCTGAAGAAGTCTCTCTACCAAAAGATTGGTGCCTATTCACCAGAGGGAGCGGTGTCATTACGGTGTCATCCTGCTTCTTGACAACAGTCAACAGATTTTATAATCGCAGTAATGCAACGAATTCAAGACCTGAGTTGAGGCTGTTTCAGACCTAACATTAAGACACACTCCATTTCCTTATTTAATGATGTCCGAGACTGTCCTGTTTTTGTTTTCTTTCAGTACGCATGTGATATTGCGTAGTGCATCATTTAGGAACTGTTTGTAGTCGAGTGCCATGGGTTTGTACTGCATGTTCTCTGTGCAGTAGAACGTCCGCTTTCTTTGTAACAGTGTTCGTATTAGAACAAACTTTTTACAGTAAAGCTGTTTACTGTAAATGCCATTATTTGTTTGAACAGAAAACTAATAATCGTGCGTCTCTCTTTCCACTGATTCATTAATGAATGTTCAGGAAGAGCTGAAGAAACTCTACTCCCAGTTGGAGATTTACAAGAGGAAGAAGATGCTGGCAAACAACCCTCATCTCCAGAAGAAGCGCAGCTCCAAGAAAGGGCTCGGCCGTTCCCTAATGAGACGTATCACTGAGATTCCTGACTCAGTTCACCGCCAGTGCAGCCGTGAAGACAAAGAGACTGGAGAACACGGCAGCAAACGGAACAGTATGTGCATGTTGAGGAAGAACCCCGTGGAGCCGACCCACCCAGTAAAACCCGCAAAGGAGGAGACAGTGAAGAACAATGTTTTCTCCCTAAAGAAGTCTCACAGTAGCTATGACCATGTCCGTGATCAGAGTGAAGACTCCAACAGCTCAGCACCAGACAAGATGGAGGTGACCACAGCTGAGGGCTCTCTTGTGGATACCCTTATGGGCAAGAAGCTTGTTAAGAAGAAGTCTAGTGAGAATATAAATGTCCCCAGTGACTCTACAGAATCAGTTCCTTTAGTCTGCAAGTCCGCCAGCGCCCATAACCTGACTGCAGATAAGAAACCAATCCACCCCAGAGCCTCCATGCTGCAGAAATCCCTTAGCGTGATTGCCAGTGCCAAAGAGAAGACTTTGGGTTTGACAGCAAAGACCCAGAGTGCAGAGGAGAGCAATAAGAAGTGTCAGCCAAAGAGCAGAGACACAAGGGCCAGTGCAGAACCCGACAACGAATACCAACCCAAGATGATCATTAGCCAGTCGGTCGAGTACAAAGAGAGTGTGGCGAAAGGCCGGGTCATGAAACAGCTGGTGAGTGGCAGCCATCCTTCAATTTGTTCTGATCCAGTTAAAGGTAAGGATCTCTATGATCTCTCAGAGGTGTGTCCCTGGGAAGTGGAAGATCTCCCAACTCCGTCTGAAAACAAGGTTCAAAAGCATGTATCTATAGCGCCAAAGGAAACCACAACAATTCACGGAGGAAGCACCAAAGGAGGAAAATCTCAACAGCAGAAGCAGAGAGCTTCTGATCAATTGCCATCAAATGGTAGAAGTTCAAAGGAAATGCAGAAGACCACTGCTATTCGAGCAGAGGTATGTCCATGGGAAGAGGGAGGTGAGAAAAGTACTAGTCGAGTTGAAAGCTCTAAACAACTAATATCCAGCCCGGCTAGTCACTGTATGAAAACACAGCAACCTCATTCTGCAGTAGAAGGCAGAAAGCTTGAAAACACTCGGCCAAGTGTTTGTCCCTGGGAGTTTGAAGAGGCTCAAAAGACAGCAGACGTAGCACGCTCAACAGATACAACCAAGCAGACACAGGGCACCCCTGCAGATGGCAGAGGGAAATGTACGCCTTCGGATCCAGCCAGAGGTGGGCCACTCCTGCCACCTACTTCAAAAGCTGAGGTATGTCCCTGGGACTATGACAGCACAGCTGTATCTCCCAATTCGGAGAGGACACCTAGTCCATCTCGACTGACCAAAACCAAGGAGTCACCTTCAAAAAAGAAGGGTTCCCTCTCCACACGAACAGTTGAGAAGGAACAACTGAAAGACACAGAGGATGAGAAAAGCAGAACGAAAGCAAAGGACAAGAATAAATCTTCAGAGAAACATATGAGCCAACAAAAAATGGCTGATGTCTGTCCGTGGGACGTAGAAAGTCAACAGGAGGTTCCATTAGTAGAAAAAAGGAGGAGCGCTAATGTAGGAGCAGCCAAAGCAAAACAGGCTGAAGTCTGTCCGTGGGACTTCGAGGACGTGTCAGATAAAAAAGGTACAGACAAAGGTTTGCTGAAACAAAGCAATCCTGATCCCAAAGGTCTGGTTCTGAGCGCCACTAAAACGGCAGATGTCTGTCCCTGGGACTTCGAGGACAGCACTTCAAGCAAGAAGGCGTGACACTCAGCTTCAAAGGACTGAAACTAGAGTCATAGATGATGTTCAATCTTACCTTTTACTAGAGCGGTGACTTGGAAGACAAGTTGGTTAAGTTCCACGAGTTGCCTTCCTTTATGAGTTTGTTTTCCTGTGTTAAGTAAATGCACCATAAACGGAACAAGGTCATGACAAGCATTCCAGAATATTACAGTAAATGTTGAAGACAAATCTTAGACTAATTATGCAAGTTTTGATTTTCACTTCATGACCAATGTTGAACATCTGCATTTGTCATGTTTCTATTTTTGCATTACCATCACACGACTATACACGATTATCTGCATTGTGGTAAATTGTTTTCTGCAAAAGAAAAAGGGTAGTTTATAGGTTTCGAGTACAACGGTGAAAGCCAAAGAATACGGGAACATTTGCAAGGAGCAATGTTGGTCTTCAATGCTAAGCATCATGTGGTACAGTAGAGAGGAAATCAGCCTTTAGCACTTTATCCAAGTCCATAAATTACAAAGTGATGACAGACTTCTTGTACATTTCGTCGTCCTTTCAACCTCATGGCACGATATCACACACAACCAACCAAAATGGGACATGTTTTTGTTTAGATCTATTTAATTGTAGTTCTCTGCAGATTAAAAGTCTTCCGGGTCTGCAGAGATGTACTGTATGTGCCTAATTAACTAGCATTGTCTTGTATCACTCTGAAGTGAAGCAAGTGACTTCTCCTTCAGCATTTTGTGACGGTGAATTATATTAACAGCATGCACAACCAGGTAGGGAGAGTTAGTGGACTCTCCTGGTTTGTCAACTAAAGCAGTTAACGTGTTGACAAACGTGTAATGATATTTCAGATTACTTTTTTAATACCAGATGCACTCCCTTTCTTGCTTTCATATTTCTAAATGCTCACTCTGAATGGTAAAGCTTACGAGAGCAACCTTAACGTGAATGTGTGTCAAGATGGCTCAAATGGATGGTAAAAAGTAGGGATCGAAGAATCCAGAGGCTCCGGGGGAAATAATTTGCACCAGCTTTGTTTATGAATCCAGCATGCGTCTTTGTGTTCGCTTGTGTGTATGTGTGTGTGTGTGTGTGTGTGTGTGTGTCTGAGTATAAAATTGCAATTTAAAGGTCAATGCAGTACCTTAAAGGTTTGATATGTAATCAGGTTCTGACAGCACTTTCTTCTTTACATTTCCTGTGTCAGTCAAATCAAACAGTGATCAGGTTAACAGTTACATTTTACACACGTCTGCCTAAAGAATTATCACGGTTTGTTGCATTTTGGATCTTTTCCTGCGCTTTTGGCCAACATTTCTACTGGTAACAATAACAAAGTACTGATCATGTTCCAGTAATTACTGAGACTTGAGGCAACAACAAGACAAGATTTGTGTGGGCAGGGAAATGGGCATACGCACGGAGTTTTAAAACTGAAGCTTGAACTGCTTGAGTTGTGGTGTAAGAAAACAGAGAGAAGATACCAGCAACATTCCACCTCTTGCAAAACCACCGTGGCTCCCTGGCGCCTGCATCGAAGTAATAACCCAGAAATCGGATATTTCTTGCTGTAAGAGGACCTAACGTTTGCTTTTCGTCAGACTTATTGTCAAGAAAGTAGCACAGCTTGTTCAGATGAGGTGAGGAGTTCAGGGACAGTGCAGAGCGTAGGTCATCCGTCTTGTGGAGGAATGATAATTTAACAAGAACCTGCATCATAAGGAAATCCACATATAAAGCAACCTGTGGCTCCTGAATAACGTTCTGAAGCAAATGAGAGATTTGGTGAATAGTTACACACTTTGATGACTGTGAATGGTCTATAACTGTAGCTGGCACGTTGACTGCTACGGGAAAGCCGTCGCTGACCACAACGTAAGATTGATTAGCAGCTGTCATTTCCAGAGAGCTCACTTTGCCTCCAAATGTAGTGGTTTAGAGCCTCTCATCAAATTCTCCAGATCTAAGCAATAATTTTGGTGAGCACAGTTTGTTTCAGACAGAAACCATGTCCAGAGCTACAAATAAAAAACAACACCAGGTTTCCTTTAAATAGGTCTGAGTTTTAATATTTGAACATTTGTAAAGCATCAGCATTTCTCCCCCATCAATTACTTGATTTGCATTTCTGTACTGAATGTTCACAAGTAGCATAATGCATGTGCTTTCCAGTGGTATGCAAAGTAGACTAAAGGCCAACCAGTGAATTATGCTAATATTTTTAGAGTTAGACTTAGCAATGTGGGTTCTATTACAAATTGGAATAAACCTTTTCAGGGTTTTGATTTATTTAGTGTTTTGTATCAAAATGTCTTATGCTATCACGCTATCTGTCCATCTTGGGATTCAAGTGACAAAGAGAAATCTCCCACTTATAAAAAAAAGACAATTTGTTGTTGTGTGAGAAAAACTGTGTATAAAAATCTCCAGTACTTAATGATATGTTGTGAGAATGACTTAGTATCACTGAATGTCGTCACTGATTGTAATTATCGGTAATTGCTGTCGAATTGCTCATGAAAACTGTCCGACCTCTGTAGGAGTCCTTGCTAATTGTGATAAAAAAATCAGTGTTGGTCAGTGAGAGTTGTATTGAGCCCTCATTTGATTAAACGCCACCTGAATTTCTTTGGCAGCTCAAGAGAAAAAAAAACATCCAGTGACAAACATTTGCAGCCGTTTTTATCGGATTTAGTTTAGCGTGCTGCCACAACTCCACAGCTAAACTAGATCTACTAGATCTGCCTCCGCCCACTGGGAAATTACCTCTGCCACTGACCTGTGCAGGGCTCATTTGAAATATTTCAAATGTGTAGTGTTTGCCTTTAAGCGTGAGATTTGTCATCACCTCTGCTTTCTGAGCTCTTTTACTGGCGTCTGAGAAGAACTGTAATCGTGCATGGATTGACTGTAATGCTTTGATGGATCTATATGATATTGTGAACCAGATGTTAGGCATCATCCATCATATGCATTGTGGAGTAGATGAAATATGTTATATGGAAATCCTGACCCCAGGTATAAAAAACAGCTTCTGTATGTTTCAAAAGCACTTTTATTGAAAAGTTGAAAAAAACTGACTTCACTGCCACACTGCATTTTACTGCCCTGGGTGATGAATAGTACGCGGTGATTTTCCTTTTATTTACTTAACCACGGTTCTGGTGAAATTCAATCCATTAGTCTAAAAACGCATCACAATAAGCTTTTTTTAAAATGTCATTTTAAACAACTGGTTTGTTTCTTTCACGGGTCAAAACACATGAATTTATTTATGTTGATTCTGAATTTGTACACTCACATTTCAAGACCAGAATAGTTGGAGCACTGAAGGAACACGATCATATTTAGAGTAGAAACTGACACAGTCCAGTATCCCACCACTTAGGAACATTAGTTGCACAACAGCGCGTTGTGTTTTACCTGCGTCCGTCGGGATAGCGTACTTGCAGTAGCGTTCCTGAGTCCAGCCAGTCAGTTCATAGCTGTCTGTGTATTAAACTGTGTGTGAGCTGTGTCTTAACTGTCTGGAGATTGTCATTGTATTTCATCCGTTTGAACCTCAGACGTTTTACATGTGATTGAGACCATTGTACCATCTTGACATAGACGACGATGTCTTGTAGCTCTTTGTCCACCGATCAGATCTTTGCCGCGGTGCAGCTACTTTCATCTAAACCTGACTCCTCTCTTTTCTCGTGACCAAACCAAGTCGCCCGATGGTGAATACAACCACTACTAATGCTACTATACTATTCAATGCTGTAACGTCGTACATCTTGCTCTTGTGGCTTCTGCATGAACTCCAGAAATTAGTAGGACTGATGTTTCACTGCCCTTGGTAGAACAAAAAAGAAAAAAAAAGATCTTTATGGACTGTTACAAGTTGTATAGTGAGTGATACTGTCCCTAAACCACTGTATTATGTGCTTGTTATAACTATTGCTCTATGACAAGCTTATAGCATCCATATATGGGAATATTTGGTAGATTTATATTGTGTCATATTGTGATAGCATGTACATAAAAGATACCTCCTCTGCAATAAATATTTATATGAAAATTGGCTGTGTTCGCTGCTTTTGAAACGGAAAATGTGCCCACTGAGAACGCTGAGGAAACCAAGATGTCACAGCGTGCTCGCTATCGTTTCCGCTCTGTTTCTGCTACTACATTTGTAATCCCGCAGGAGGTTGATAAGAGACACTCCCATGGTGCATTTGTGCTTAGTAATCAGTCCTTTCTCAGGTTTGTTTGCTTATTCCTCATGCAGACATGCAGTCGGAGAAACCCTGGCTTTTAAAAGCCTCGCGCATCATAACCACTTTGGGTTATGCGCGTCTTGGCGACTGTCCTGAAATGCTTTTACGGCTTGTTGTGGTCCTTTGGACAGAGATCAATGGAGGCTCTGCAGGAAGCAGGTGATAGAAGATGCTCTCAAATGCTGACTCCAGGCTCCTGCTGAGAAATTTAGTGCTGTTATTTTCCAATTTCAAAATAATTACCAGCCAGGTTTCTTCACAGAAAATTCATAAACTGTGCCTAATGATGCTGACAGTGTCTCCGTTTATGACTGATAATCATCTTTGAATATACAGGCAGTGATGCAGACAGTAACAGCAGTTAATGACAGCTAACACTGAGAAACAACCTGTGAGAAGGAGATGCTGCAGCTATTAAAGCAGTGTTAGCGGACATGTAAACGTTAGCAAAGTGCGTGTGCACACTCAGGAGTCCCCTGAGGTTTATTAACGACTGAGGTGTGGACTTGTGGAGAGCTGTGCACGCAGAGCTAAGCCCCTGTGGCAGCTGCGAGCTCAGAAGCCAGCTTTGTGTGTGTGCCGCTACAAGATGAGTTGGAGTCATTCAACTGGCAGGAAATAACAGAGGTTAATTGCGGAGTAGCAATAAAAATATAACACACTGTTGACCATAAACGGCTCATGAAATGACTTTGATTCTTTCTTCATAGATCACGTGTTATAATTAATTATGAATTCTTTGCTGATCTATGTTGATGTGTAATGCTCCCTTCAAACACCTCAAGTGAAGTCATACCTAAAAAGAACAAGGATTTCCAGAAGCAGTCTTCATTTATCACGTCCGGCCATCGCTGTGAGAATCACAGCAGGTTGTTCGTCTGCCTTTGTAGTTTTGACAGGACAGCAGGACACATCTTCCAGCGCAGCACAGCTTATTTTTAAAGCACAGACTTTAATCTGTGCGTGATTCACAGCCTTTTGTGGCAGAGCCATGTGGGTAGAGAGGGAGAGACACGGAGGATGAGGGGAAGCTTATCGCCAGGCACAAGGCGGCATGTGCCACTGCTGACTCATCTGTCTCTCAGAATTTCAGGGATGGCTAGGAGGGAGGGAGGGGGAGGTCGCGGGGGTGGTGAATGGTACAGAGTGGGAGGGGGCGGGATGAGTCGTGGTGGGCTCGTGACTCAGAAAGAAAGCATGTGTGTGGAGGTAGTGTTTACATGAGCATGCAAACTTTATGACATCTTCCTGAGTTTAAACGTTTTCCCGTTGCGCCCAGGAAAATTCAGAGAAGATGCTGTTCATGGTCTAGATGGTCCAAGTTGGCTCCAGATGCAACATTCAGAACGTTTGTGTGACGTGTTTGAGGACGCACGTCGTGGGCCGAGAGCCCGTACCTCCATCCTCTGAAGCCACGTCTCGGCTCCTGCACAGCTTTCCTCTGTGGTGGCTCCATCACTGCACACACTTATGACTCACCGCGCTTCTGGTACGTTCCTCCGCCACAACTGGAGCGTCCGCACATAATCTACCAAGAGCGTACTGAAGTACTGCACTCACGCAGCTCAGCTCTGATTACGTACGCACTCGAGGAACGCGGCTCGTCACAGCCTTGGAGCTGGCGTCACACTGACGAGATTATGACTCATGAAAACATCCATTAACACGTGTGCACAGTTTTATTAACCTTTGCTCTTATTATTTGAATACCGGTTCATTCCAGAAGATCTCCGCGGCATCAAGCAGAGGAATTATTCATGCTCCTCTTTAGCTAATTCCTGCAGAGAAGCCATTAGGATGCGGTCATCACCAGGCATCACAGCCTCAATTAGTGAGGATTGTGTTTAGGTTGCTTTAGTTTTAGCTTTAAATTATGTATTTTTGGACTTGAACCTTATAAATACTGCATAAACAATCAGTGTTATTAGTGTTTCTGAAGCATTAATAATCCATGCTCTCCTCTACTGTACCTGGGTTCATCTGATATTTATGAATGCTGCTTGTTCATGTCAAATTATGCGCACAACAGACGCACGGTTTGCAGACAGCCAGCAAACTGATGACTAGTGTTTGAGGTGCGCATCGGTGACAGGCCTTGAGGATGGAACGGGTTGGGGTTTGAAACTGCGTCCACGCCACGCACCGCCCCCTGGTGGCGACAGAGCCTACGTCATCACGTCCTGAGGTGACGCTGCCTCGTCAATAGCCCCAGTCTGCGGATTTTAAATGCTTGTGAATCACGGCGAACAAGGCAGTCGAGTGCAACCAGGTTCATACCTTTAAAAAACACCTGTGTTCAGATGTTCAGGTGTTATTTGTCAGCCAGTAGTGGATGAATAAGGGGAACAGAGGTGGAACATTTTCTGAGGCGGCAGGGGCTGAAGAATTTCAAGCCCAAAGTGTCAACCAGGCTCGTTTCCTGTGTTTTTATGACAGTGGACGACTGCATGTACTGTAAGTGACATATTGTGACAACATCAACACGCAGCGATTTACAGTCATTATAAGCGTTTCATAATTTCAGGGCTCATCATCAGTAAAGTGACGGTGAACACGAGCGGGAGTGTGACAACACTTATGACCCCAGTGCAACAGTGGAGGCTTCACAAAAGGACGTTCATCGTGGAAAAACGTCCTTTTTGACTCACCACCATCGTTCTGTGTCTCTGCGGCAGCACAGAGATGTGCAGCACAAAGCCCAAGGCCATCGCACCGGTGAGTCACAGTTGTGTGAATGAAGACTGAGCGAACGTTGATTCAGTAAAAATCTGCATTTGACGTCATGGGTCTTAATCACTCAATTATAGCAATTTTCAGAAGGTAACAGCGATTTATCTTCATGGTTCCTGCCTCCGGATAACGAGCAGGCAGCTGATTGATGGGAGTGAGACGGCCTCTATGAGGGACCAATGTGAGATCATTCACACGCTGTTAATCATTCGCTCTCAGTCGCTTGTGCGGGAAATTTCTGAATCATCCTCTTAGTGAGGTGATGCGTTCATGGTGTTTCACAACGTAAGAGTGAACAAAACAAAGGACGGAGCCTTACTGGAAGCGGACACACATTGTTTTTGTTGTTTCAGGTGTGTGTGGAAGACGCTGATGGTGTTGGAGTACTTACAGGTTTAGTGTTGCTCTGATTTCTGAAAAAGTCATTCCTGCTCATTTTTAACCAGACTGTCCTGACTGACTCCGACAATGTTTCAGATTCTTTCTACAGCCACATATTACTTTAAGTAATCTATAGATGTCGTGCCCACATACAGTACGTGTAGTCTGCTGTGAAATCCACTGACTCATCCATTTATTAAAGTAATGGCTGATTTTATGAATACAACCTACTACACGCGCCTCCACTCAACGGGAGCCTGGGGGAAGCACCACACAGGAAACGTGTGCAGTCAAGGCCTGAGAGAGAACATGAGTCAGCCTCATAGTACAACTTATGAGTGGGCCTCGCCACAGTGGGCAATCGATGGATAACTCTGGCCTGCAGAGCGGTTTTTCTCGTGGGAGGAGAACGTCTGGGTTACAGAAACACATTTACTGACTCGTTTTCAGGGGCTCAAATCAGGCCTCTGCTTTCTCTGCACACGTGGGGTCCAAGTACAACTTTATCACATCTGAGTGCTTTCGTGTGTTTTAAGAGTTTTGGATTCTGTGAACAACATAAACTAATGTTTGTCGACACATACTGCAGCACCGGTTCACTGCTGGCAGGACTTCACCAGTTGAAAGGTGAAGCTGTAGTTTGTCCATATGGCCACTAGATGGACGCGTTGCTCCATGTAAGGCTGTGGTTTTGAACTTTCTGTTAATAATAACAAAACCAGAAAAAAGAATTGTAATGGTCTTGCACTATGTGTTTGTGAACAAAAAGCAGAGTCTGGGTCCTGGGCTGGTGCTACACGGAGCCCATTTCTTTGACCGGTTCTACTGGATGCTGTCTGTTTGCTGCACAGCTCCAAGATGCAGATCAAACTAACTGAGAGCAGCAAGTCAGCAACAAGCACTTTGGGGCTTCATCCTACACAGAAATGTCACTTTTACAACCTTTAAGATGTTTAGATTGAGCGAGAGGTTGGACGTTCACTCAGCACCTGACGCAGAGGAAGGAACCAAAGTCAGATACTCAGTCTGTAATTTGTAATCTTGTAATTTGTTGTAACATAGTACATAGTTGTGACATTGCTTCGTTGAAGGATTGTGATCAAGATTTCAACCTACAAAGGTCTATTATATCTCATAAATACTAGTATAATAACAGACGGCGTGATTGGATGGAAATGGTTAACCGGACGGTCCGCGGTGACGTCACGCACTGGCTTCTGCTGCTCTGGGCCTCGGTCTGGTGAGAAGGAGACAAATATCCTCAAAGTACGCTTCGACTTTGTTCCTTCAGGTCAGCAGCCGCTGGATTAACGTCCCCGAAATGGGAAACTGTCAAGTAAGTAACGCGTCGTTCTGTTGAGCAGTTTGCGCAACGAACGCACCGGTTAAAGAAACAAGAAAAAAAAGAGTGTGAGGGTTCGCGTTAAGTGTGAGCGACAGAGTTTCGGGTTCATGCCTAACATTAAGGTTTCTATCGGTCCAGTCTAATGAAGAAATGCAGCGTTTGCTTTACGCTTGTTTTCCAGCTGACTGTAGCAGAATCATTGCTTCTTTTCCGAGATGGGCCGAGCGCCGCGGCGTCAGGTTGCGCCCTGCGTCCGTGCGCACAACGGCCACATCCAGATGAATCTTCATCGCCGAACTGCAGTTGTGTTAGATCACATTTAGAGATTCGTTTTCCATGATGACGTCGCGTTCTGCAGCGTGTGAACGTGTCCGGGATAGAGCCACTCCCCTGCGGACTTCATCACGGCTCCGTTACTTTTGAATGGCGCTGTGGGTTACGTAAACGCCCGCGTCTAAGAAGTCAAGGAATGGGAGACTGGGACCATTTTGTAGACCTTGTTGTCTTGTTCGGCACAAATAAATAAACATACATTCAAAGGCTTCAGAGTTGTTTTGCCCGTGCCAGGTTTTATTACAATTAAGCTTTATTTCTAGCTGCAGATGATGTATTTCCGTTGACAGGACACTTTAAAGCCTCCTTTTAGATCCACGTTGGCCCCTGACAGCTTCACTGCGTTCGCTCGGGCCCCACCATGTTTGAATAAACACTCGTGGTCCTGAATTCCTCAACCAAAGCTTTTGTCCCCTCCTCCCCCATCTACCAGCTGCTCCTGCTCTGTTATCATGAATTTACTTAAACAGTGATTAGTTTGGCTGCGTCGTTGTGGTAAACAATGAGCTGTTTTATTCAGTTTGGGAATATAACAGGCTGTTTGTTTCCTCAGCCTACCATCGTGCCCTATGAAGATTTTGATGTCGTGGCTGACATCAAGGCCATCCGCAAAGCCTGCAAAGGTTTTGGTAAGTTGGAAATACTGTCATCGTCTGCTCAGAGTTAATATCAGTGCTATCAACCTGCATCTGTTTTGTATATTTTTGATCCAGGAACGGATGAGCAGGCTATCATTGACATTCTGGCAAACCGCAGTTCAGATCAACGGCAGGAAATTAAAAGGGCCTATTTTGAAAAGTATGATGATGTGAGTGCTTCAGTGCTTTTTTATTATTTTAATGTAAACGCTACTAATCTCCTCCCTGTTCTACCAATGGAAAGTAAAACCTTCCTGCATGTGACAGGAACTGGTGGACGTGTTGAAGAGCGAGCTGTCGGGGAACTTTGAGAACGCCATCCTCGCCATGCTGGACCCGCCCGTCATCTACGCCGTGAAGGAGCTGAGGAAGGCCATGAAGGGGCCGGGCACCGATGAAGACGTCCTGGTGGAGATCCTCTGCACCGCCACCAACGCTGTTAGTGGGAAATGACCTTTACGAACATAACGGCTTCATATATCAACCATTGGTGTACATTCGAACTGTTCATTCACAGTCTCCTATGTTTGGCAGGACGTCGCTCTGTTCAAGGAATGCTACTACCAGGGTAAGTCCCTCAGCCAGCGCTGTGTCGAACGTCTTACTCACCCCTGACACTGAGTCTGTGTCGCTGCTTCACTTCCTTGTGCTGTGAACTCTTGCTGTATCCTTGACGTGCTGTACTGTACAGTCACCCTTTGTTTAGTCAAGGCCCATCCTGTTATAACTTCCTGTTGGCTGATTATATTCACCCACGTCTCTTTCTTTCTCAGTGCATCTGATTTTTATATTTAGCACATTCTCAAGCATTAGTTCGCCTTCACGTTGCTTTTCCTTTTCAGTGCACGAGCGTGATTTGGAAGCCGATATCGAGGGAGATACGAGCGGAGATGTGAGAAACCTGCTCACAGCTCTTATGCAGGTGAGTGGCCTTGCGTTTCTACTCCGCTGTAACCGAGCTCCTCCCGTCTATCCCTGGCCTGAAATCGAGCTCACTCTCCCTGCACCCAGTCGTGCCCTATAAAGACACACACTGGCCACTGTCCAGGCTTGCTCTCATTAGTGAAATGGAGACCAGATACAGTTGCAGAGTCAGACAGAAAGGCCTCACCACATGGTAAAAGTCACCTCACTCCTCTTTCTCAGGGCAGCCGAGATGAGAGCTACGAGGTGGACGAGGACCTGGCTGAACAAGACGCCACAGCCTTGTTTGAGGTACTGCGTTCGTCTGCAGCACAACTTCACAACACTCATACCAGACTCATCAGTCATAAGCTATAACGGCACATGTCCGACGCAGGCTGGCGAGGGATGTTTCGGCACCGACGAGTCCACCTTCAGCCACATCCTGGCCTCCAGAAATTACCTACAGCTGCAGGCCACATTCAAGATTTATGAACAGGTGGGATTTCATGACACACTGTCCACAGCTGCAGTGATCTACGTTATGACCAGGTCGCGTCTCAGCTGCCTCTGTAATTTAATTCTACTACAGAGATACAGATGAATTAATCGTTAGCTGGTTTCCATCCGTAGCTGTCTGGAACTGAGATCCTGGACGCCATCGAGAAGGAGACGTCCGGGACACTGAAAAAGTGCTACACAGCTCTTGGTTAGTTTGGTGTCGTGTTCAAACGTGGATATGTGAAATGCTCTTTGGTGGTGGTAATGGAGGCCGAGGTGCTGGCATCGGTGAGACATGCAAATCAGTAAACTGCTGGTTTCCTTCTGACAGTGAGAGCTGCTAAGAACCCTCAGCTCTACTTTGCCAGACGCCTGAATGACGCGATGAAAGGAGCAGGCACTGATGAGGACACCCTCATACGCATCATTGTGTGTCGCTCTGAGGTGATAACATGATAACCTGACGACTCTGCCGCTATTTATAGAAATATTTGATAGAGATTTAGTTTTAACTCTGGCTCTAAATGTATGTTTGCGTGTCAACAGTATGATTTAGAGACCATCAAAGACATGTACCTGGAGAAGTACGACGTGTCTCTGAAGGACGCCCTGAAGGACGAGTGCGGCGGCGACTTTAAGCGCCTCCTCCTGGCGATCTGTCACTAAATGCTGGCGTGGGCAGCGTCTCAGCGCCTTCGAATGGAGGACGCTGCTGAGTCCTGTCCAGCGAGCTGACACTCCACATTCTGCAGGGAGAAGGAGAGGGTGGACGTGACGAACCCATTAACCTTGTCTTTTCTAAACCCTTAAATTACTGTATTGTACATGTGAGCGTCTCATTTTTAAATGTTGTTACACAGATGTTTTACTGAATTCCATAATATGAGACTAATCCGTCTGTGAAACTGTGTCTGTCTGTTACTGCCCATTTCCTAGTAGATTTCTAACTCCAGATCTTAATGTTCAAACCTTTACCAGCATTTACACCAAATTTGATGGTAATCTGACTTCATGAGATAAATCACAATAGAAGTGTTTTGCATTTGAAATGAATCATTATTTGTTTGCTTTCTCCAGGCTGCCGCTCACCTTACACACCTCAAGCTCAGTGACTGTTAAAACTAATGCAATCACACACTATGGCTGTAAAAAGAAGAAATGTGAACGTCTGTAGAGAAGGAATAGGAGCTAATGTCGTGAAGGATCTGCAAAGTTAAGCGAATGGATTTTATGTCCTCACAACTAATCCACTGAAGAGATTATATATTTTATAAGGTGCTTATTGAAAGACAAACTATTTTGATTTAAATATGTTACATCGTTATTCTATACAACTAGAAAAACTTGACATATGCATGTGCTTAATACACTTTGCTTAGTTATATTTATATTTTTTATTTTACGACTAACATGTTGCGTTTCATATGAAGTTTAAGGCCAGTGGGTATAGAACAAGAGACCTGATACTGAAACTGTAACATCTGCACATTCAGGCAGCTGTGATTTAAGGAAATCACCACTATTGTAAACGTATAAACGTTTTGCAGTTGTTGGACAAAGGTTTGCCTCCCTGTAGCCAAAGATTTTTAGTCTAACTTCGAATAAAGGTCCCTGTTGTGTCGGATTGCATGTGTCCATGTTGATACTTAGAAAAGCTAATCGTGAAAAAAAATTTAAACTAGATACAGGCCCTGACTCAGTGACATTATTTCAGTAAGAAAGATAAATACATGCTTTTATATGGACTTGATGAGAATGATTTTATAATTTATACTGTTATGTCTAATGTAATTTCAGGTAAGAGAACTCATCTGTAAAGCTTTTTATTTAGCCTATGTATTTATAATACTAACTTATATACAAACAACTATTACTCAGATATATTTGACGATTAATCTTCTTGGAGTAAATCTTGTTCTCACCTGAGTATTTCTATACTTTTACTTCAGTAGCTTTTCACCTGAAGGCACCGTAACCCAAGCGCTTCAGAATGTGACGTGTCCGATTGTCCGTGGCGCAAGTGAACGCAGCGTCGTGCTCAGGTGTCGTCACAGACCCCCTGGCCCCGCCCCCTTCTTGACACGCATGGCGTGGTTTCGCGTTTTTCGCCTCGTCCCTGTTTATATACTCAATGAAACTGGGCGTTAATGCGACGTAACATTTGGTCGCACATCAGCCCAAACACACGGATTCATCCTGCGACGGTTTAACCCGTCGGACTCTGTCTAAGGTGCGTTACTTCGCGTGTTTTGCTGGGTTTGCCCCTGTTAGGAAGGTAATTACGGCCATTAGCGTCCATCTTGTTGGAGCTAATTAAACCCACTGCAGGAGAAATGTTTCGGCCTTCGTATATATTAAGAATGGTTTTAATTTCTGTTGTGCTTTTTAAATATCCACGTCTATGAAACCTGCGTAATTAAGACAGAAAACCATTAGCTAGCATTAACTAGACGTGCTGTCCTTGTTCATCACAGAAACATTTCTAACATATTTATTTGTGTTTGGTTTATTGTTAATTTAATCATGCTCATCACCAAGGCAGCAGTCAGGCTGTGTTGCAGCGCGCACATGTGTAGAAGAGGAGCTCAGCATCATCTCCATGGAAACATGAAGCGAATTAATGTCCACCTGCCTGCAACTCAGAAGTTGAGCTTTTATGAGAAGTGTTAATTTCACATTACAAGTATTTTGCTGTGCCATCTCTGAGGTTGTCGTGGGTCGAGAATATACTGCTGAGTTGTGCAGCCCACATCCTGTATTAGTTCATTAAAAAGGTCATTGTGGCTCCTGACATGTTCTTTATCTCTTCTTGAATTTCTTTTATCACCTTCCTGGCCTTCATCTAATTTCAAGAGAAAACCATGTGATCGTTCTCAAGGCTTGAAAACGACAGGATTCATGTCTCTTCACGTCACTGTGTCTGATGTGTTCTGCAGTAGCTGCCGTCTTCATCTGCAGATACAGATGTGATTACTATGGAAACTATTATATAGCCTCTCATACTGTAGATATTGAAATGGATTCTAATCTTTGAGATACATTAACACACAATATATTGATGAATTTACAATTAAATGTTTATTGGTAACTGCAAAGTAAAACCTTTTGTATCCTAGGTTTAAAGAGATGACGTCCATGTGGCAGCAGGAGCAGTCGGGATATTCCCCCTGCGTTGAGATTGACTCCAGCTCTGTGAGGACCAAAGACAGACTCAGCTGTCCAGGCTGGCTGAAGCAGGAGCAAGACGACCTCCACATCATCAAGTGGGACAATTTTCAAACGGGAGCATCGACTGATGCAGTTCAGGACAACACACCCAGCAGTGCCATGCCAGGTGTGCAGCAGAGTCAAGTATTCGCCACACTGTTGGGATAAGATGTAAGACGTAGGGAAGGTTCACGCTTACAGGGTTCAAAGGAAAATGCAACAGCTCATCAACTGACTGAGACCAGACAAATGATTTAAAGCATTGCGTCTGAGCACCCACGGTTGTTCTGTAACATTCTCTGTATGGTGAATTTTTCTTTCTCCAGCTGCCTCTCAGGTAGAGTCCCTGCCCCCTAGGGTGCTGCTGACCATCACCAAGCTGCAGTGCATGCTGGAGAGCAAACAGGAGCGCATTGCTGCACTGGAGAGACAGGTGGAGGACTTGATGCAGGACCGCAAGTTCCTGAGGAGCCAGATCGAAAACCTCACAAGCATTCGCTCCGTGGCAACGTTTGCCTCACCCACTCCAGTGATGGAAGGTCTGAAATAAGCATGTAGGCTGTGTTTGACTTCATGTTTCATTAAATGCTTTTGTTTACTTTGTTGTCCATGATGCACAGCCCCCAAGCCCAGCAGGGTGCAACCCTCAGAAAACAAGTCTCGGAAGAGAGATAAAGCTTCATCCAGCTCTTCTGATGGCAGCGACAGCAACTCTGAGTTTTCAGACTCATCCGAATTGTCAGTGGCCTCAAGTGAACACAGGAGGAAGAAACACCACAAAGACAGGAAGCGATCAAAGAAAGGGAAAGACTACAGCAGGAAAAGAGGTAACCTTTCATCAGGTCACACATTAAACAGCATGTGGAGGAACAAGATCCAGAGCCAAACGTACACCAGTGTCGGATTGGCTTTATCCTTGGCGCAGCAACTCTAACCCTCTTATTCTCCACCAGCCACCGGTGTCCAGTACGTCATCCACCGCTACAAACAAGTCCTGTCTGCTTTCATCAAGAAGAAGAGCATGAGCGAAGCCTTTCGACACCTGGGAATCGACCGCAACACCATCGCCAACACGGCTTCGATCGCCGAGCTGCACCTGGCAGGCAAAGACATGGTCCCCTTGGTGGGCATGTTTCGACAAGGAGAAGAGACTCTGGTGAGCTACGCCCAAAGGTGCACCTTGGTCATTGACAGTGACGCAGACCTGGCGAGGAGAATAGAGCAGATGAAGGCTAATGGTGAGCTTCTGCCCATCTCAGGGAAAAGGTCGAGGATGTTAGCTTCCCATCCACCGCCGCTGGGGGGCGCTGCAGAGAGTATTCTAATAGGCTGATGAGCATTTACCTGTCTAGAAGCGGTGATTATTACCTCTTCTCCACAACACTGTGTTGTTTTCATAAGGAGTGTCGTGTTAGAAACACCCACTAGAGGGCAGTGCTCACATATATGATCATTCTTCCAAGGAACTTTTGATTTAGATTTTTTTTAATGCAAAATGGTGGATATCCAGTTAGTTCTCTGGAAGTGTTACTTTGTGAAAATACATTTGCTAAGATTTTTTTTTATCACATGTAATTCATAAACTGTAAGTGACCCTAGCGTTTTGAAAATTGCATTTGTTTTAAAGTGTGTTAAAATGTTAGAGGGACCAGCAAAAAACAATGGAAACAGTTTGTTCCTAAAAAAATGTCCCTGAGTTGTGTTTCTGTGCCAAGATGGTGAAAGGCAAATATTAGTATCATATCTGAATTTTTTTAGTAACATAAAACTTAATGCAACTCGTGTCAGACATATTTTAAATGGGTGTCTTGATCCGAGGACCTGGCAGCACCAGTTGTGTTCACAGATAGAAAAGCTTGGCAAAGCAGCTTTGGGCAATGTTGGGTGTCAGAGTAAAGTGCTTCCTTCCCCTCCCTTCCTCTTCATGCGCACTGACAAATTACTCATGCAAACCCATTTCTGAGGTTGAACCCGCGCTGATTATCTCTTCACTGGACTCACTGTCACTCTTCATTCACACACTTATCATCCTTATCTTTCTCTCTCGCATCCCAATCTGTCCCATCCTCCGCCATCACTTCTGCCTGCAGCCTCTTGTGTTATTTATGAACTCATTCAGTCATTTCTCATTACATATCACTTCTTTTCCTTCTTTTTTTCTTTATTTTCTGTCTGATCCTTTAACCCAAAACAAATTTTGATGGTGTGAAACTGGTCGTACTATGCAGAAATATTTAATGCCAGCAGAGGCGACTGTGAACAGCTAAATTCCTTTCGGCCTGTTCACGGCCTGTGGGGACGGGCACAGGGTGGTCTGCTCAGTGGCACGAGCTAGTCAAGGATGGGTGTTTTTCTCTGCCAACTCTCCTCACATCCCACCTCTTAGGGCATGAATATGCATCCCTGCACAAGATGTGACGACATGAACAAAGGCACAGGATGATGTTGGGGTGTATGACTGTTTTTTCTGCATGATTTTGCTCAGAAATGAAACATGTCTCACCCCAAAAAATAGAAGAGAAACCTGCACCTGCTCATCCTCCAGAGGATGAGCAGGCAACTGTGCATTTGGTGCTAATAGCTCAGGGTGGTGGAGCTCGAAGCTAAAGATGGAGACAGGATGTGGGCCTAATCGAGCCTGAAGCTTTCTCTCCTCCTCCCCCGGCCTTTTGACTCTCATTGGTGCGGGTCCAGCTGGGACTGTTTTGTGTCTTTCCCATTTGCAGGTGCCAAGTCATCGCTGAGGCTTAGAGAGTCCGATGGGCACAGAAATCACCTCCTCCTGCTCCTCCATGCTCAGCTTTGATCTGACCTTGACAGAAAGAGCATCTGGATGTTCTCCCAGGGAGAAGCTTGTAATAACAACCAATCACCCTTTTAATGGTGCAAGTAAAGTGCGTTATGGGCCGGGAGTATGTTTTGTTAGACTGGCAGCAGACCTGCTGTGTACTAAGGGCTTAGACATATAAAGAATTATAAATCTTGTAATGGACCAGCAAAGCTCAGATTTAGTTCTTTGTGAAACGGTAAGACCTTGTGTAACAGTGCTCCACTTGTGTTTCTATTTCCTCAGGCTTCTTGTTAGGTGGCTGCTCACTGCTGCCACATGAGATGTAACATGTTTTACCATAAAACAAACCACACAGTATGAGCTGCCCTCAGAAATGCAGGTAATCGGCTGCTTGTGACACGGTTAAATTTCAAAGCATAGAAGTCTATTAGTAGAACAATGACTTCGCTGATTTCCAGACTCTTAACCTTTCCTTTAACTTTGCTCGTCCTGCTAATGAAATTCCAAAGTAACCTGCTCCCCTTTGTAAAAGTGGGTCAGAGCACCAATGCGATGCCAATTCAATACAAAAACATCAAGTGGTGCATTGTGGGTATTTTCCCCTGTGGTTAAATTGAGGTGGGGGCCGGAGTCTGCGCACTGGTGGATGCCCGTTTCTGTCCTCTCTGTGCAGTGACATCAGCTGGTGGAGCTGGTTTCCAGCTTGTTTACTGTGAGTAAAATGCACGTTTGGACATTTTCCTCGTCCCCCAGCTATAAAGACAAATCATCTGACTTGCATGTTGCATACATGGAACCACTGGATGACATCTGGTTGGCTTTATTGTACTGCGGAGCTGCTGGCAGTGAGGCACTAGAGGACAGTGTTGCATCCAGTACAACATTCCTGTCATGTTCTATTGTTTTTGGACAGACGTGAAGACATGATCGCTGCAGCTGATTAGATCCAGTCTGACGCTTTATGTAGTTTTATTCTAGTGTATCCCTTGAAGCTCACACTAACAAATCCAGACGGTGAAATAATCGTCATTGATGAGGCTTCTCCCGGCCATTAGAAAATAGACCCCAAACAAAAAAAAAAGCAAGCGATGCCGATCTGAAACCACAGACCCTTCCGCAATGGCAGGCTTTCTGTCGATGCTGCTCACTCAACAAGTCTTGAGGTACTGGTGGTGTGCTCTCCATCTGGCTGCCGCTGATAAGAACTTACTGGGAGCTGCTGGATAATAGTCCTGCAAGCTTTAAATCGCAATGGAGGGGGGGTAATATATTCTGGGGGGAAACATATAAACCCCCTCCCCTTCACAACATCAGTCCCCTCCATGTAGCCACTGGGCCTGGAGAGGCGGGGGTGCGTGCAGACATCATGCGGCCATGCTTATGATTTGCTTTGAGCAAGATTTTATTCCGGGAGAAACAAAATGGCTGCAATCAGCTTTTAGCATGTTTGCAATTTAATCCATTGTTTTAGTGTAATGGCTCTAAATAAGGCTGCTCTGACGTGTACGGCCTCGTCTCTGCACCCGGAGTGTGGGTGAAGCTGATGTGACCTCTATTTTCAGGGGTTTATTCCACCCAAGTGTCCTCAGACTGACAGGGTGCCGTGGGAGGCGAAAGATTATAAATGGATGCATGACGTAAGGCAGAAAGGCAGTTTGTGCCCTGAACTGCATCTGTAGTGATGTTTTCTGAATTAATATTTTGACACAAAGATTAAAAAAAAGAAAGACAGACACCGAACTTTAAAACTGCTGAGGCTTTAAAGTCTTTTCCTCTGCTGTCCAAAAATAGCCGGCTGACTGGTGACTGTTAAATCTAAGGAGATGATGTGACGTAGAAGCAAACGCAAGATGACAGCGTGGAGGAACCCCAACTACACCTTCCAATCCTGTTGAGTTTCTGCCCAGTGACGTAGGAAACACAAAACAACTCTGGCATCAAAGGGGGACAGGATGCAGTGGGACACTGCTCGTAATACACGTAAACGTCTCAGTGTGTTGGTGAGTATTTGATGATGCTGATTTTGCTCGTCATGTTTCAGCATGGCCCACGCGCATATATATCCCACCGTCACTGTCTGTGACGTGAGGAAAAAAATGAAAACAAGTGAAATTACTAAAACGCTGCTGACCATTAACCGCCATCAGACCTGTCGTGTAGGAGGACGGATGCAGGAGGTGGGAGGTTTGGCCGTAGGGGGGATGCTCTCACTGTGCTGCAGTAACTGTGTTGAACTGGCTGCCTGAAATCAGAGCTGGGTGAGAAAGACCCCGTCTCTGCAAATGACCTGATAGCTTTGCTCTCTTGGATAATTCTTTCATGGTGGAAAGTAGGGATTATGCCAGATTAGGGGAGGATGGGCCTTTCTCTTCTGCGTGACCTCTGCTGTAATGAATGCTGTTAATTACTGCACACGTGCAGTAATGGGTTTCCCTGACAGTGCGTGTTTGCAGACATTCCATGTTTCCCCTGTTTGTCCCTTCCTTCACTGGACAACTGAAGGTCTTCGCTGCGTGGTGTTATGGCTGAACGTGATCAAATAGAACAAAGGCAAATTCAGATTTATACTAAGGGCAGAGAATTCAAAGAATGCAAAACAAGACAAGCGAGCAAAAACCATAAATAAAATTCTAATGATGCAATAAAAATAGGACATGTTAAAACTGTTTTCTCTATGTACCTCTAAAGACTAGTACAACGCATTTCCTCCTTCCGTGTTCCTTCTTCTCGCGGCCTTTATTCTTTTCAAACTAAACTCGCTTTGCTGTCGCCCCGAATAAGGCAAATATATTTTAACTAGGACTTCCAGGGAGGCAAGAATGGAAACGCACAGATAAACACACACATGCTAACGCTGGAGAGGTAAAGGAAGGCAGCAGAGCACGGAGGGCATTTGCATCACCGAGTTATGCAACTCGCGAGGTCAAAGTCTGTTTTGATAATGAGTCAACGTTGGGGCTGCTCGGCATCATGCTGCGAACACTGTTGAGTGCACTTGTGAGGCAGGAGAGGAGTGGGCTGAAACGGCCAAACACTGCAGGTGTTGACTTTACCTTATACTTTGCATGTGTTGTATACCTGTGGTACAGGCATTTTATCTGCAGTCTATGATGCAAGGGATTAATGTTAACGGTTGTCATGTCAGCTAAGCGAAGCGCTTCGTGTGTGTAACGTTGTGACAATATCCTAATGATCTTTCTATCAACTGCGCAATCCCAGTTCTCATTTAAGTGGCTGAGGATGTGATATGTAGCACAGCTGGGGAAGTCACGGACCAGCGGTCTGCCACAATGGCAGCCAGTCACGGACGCCAGGCGCGGGCCTGTCAGGCATTCACACCACGTCTCCATGGCCACAATAGCCTCATCAGTAGCCTCATTCAGTCGGTCCTCAAAGATGGAGTGGGCTCGGGTGCTGCAGACCCAACCAGCCATCCACTGATCTGCATCACAGAGGCATCAACAATCGCGTGTCCCTCCTTAAATCTCCTTGAAGTGATCTCTAATTTCTCCTGATTGTGTCCAGCGCTCTGCCATTATTCCACTCTGTGCTTTTGATGGCGACCACGTGATTAATACAGACGAGGGATGTAACAAAGGCAGCGCGGCAAAGCGTTAAATGAATTATTTTAGCAGCAATGTACAAATCAGGTGGATAAAGAAAGACGTTTGAGTCAAGAGTTGCTGTCAACTGCATTCAAGGCTTAGCGGTCAGTCTACACACGTAAGGATATTTACTGCATGTGCACGTCTGTCGTTTTCTGACTTCATTATAGAGGTTTCGAGCAGCAGATGAGGGGAAATAACACAAATGATCATTGTAATAGAAGACTGAGAGAAACTCCCACATGTGCACAAACACAAAGACAGAGAGACCATAGTGATCGATGCCTTCGTCGATCAGTTAGTCAGTCAACCTTCAAGACCTGCTGCTTGTCCTTCAGCTGCACGTGTCCCCACCGCAGCAAAAATACTGTCAAGAAGTAGTAAGTACTGTTCTGCGAAGTGTCTGCGACGCGTATCGATCGAACTAAAAGTTCTGCTCTTTGCAACGGTTATTTAAACCAGGTGGATTTAGTCTAAAAGCAAAGTGTGTATGTAGAGACAATTCGATAACATTGCAGGCAGAATTTAATGAGCAGCCACGCGAACTCCTCGCTGAATGACTTGTGATCCCAGCGCCACTTCATTTTCAACAACATAATTGTTCTCAAGCCTCTGTGCTGAATCCTGACACATTTCACGAATGATCTATTGGCAGAGTCGCTCTGAAAACATGTCAGAAAGCAGCTCCTTTAATTTCAGGTAAGAGCTTTAATATTTAAATCTTTAAATTATTCGATCTTATACTGAATTATATCATTCACTCAGATAGTTTGTGTGTATGAAAGACCATGTGTCACAATTATGGTAATATATGTATACACATATTGTCTCTGGATGAACGTCTGTGTATTCGATTATTTTTTAAGTCATGTTTGAACTGGAAGGTTCAGTTCTATGCAGCGCATAAGAAGGATTATTTGGTGCGTATAACATCATAAGATGGCTCCGTCTGAGAGGATGATTCTTCAGGCTCTGATCTGTGGGTGCACAACAGCAGTGTGTAGGTTACCTGTCAGAAAATTAAGCCTTATGTAACGCGTCTCACATTTGGTTGTTTTGCACATTGGTCCAACATCCACGATTTATGCGACATAATGAAAAGAGAATTGGACCATGTGGACTCCAAGATGTTCTTTCACAACCTTGGACACTTTTTCTCAGTTTGTCTTCCTGTGAATAAGCAGCACCCACATGTACCGATTGTCACCAGTGTGTTTAGGTAATAAGATGATTTCAAATTTTTGTTTGAGTCGAGCGGTTTGGCTTGGAGGTGTGTCTCGTCTGGAAACTGAGCTGGACCTTTGCCCACTCTAATCATACGGCTATTATGGCCATCAGTGCTTCTCCATCTTCAGCTTCCAGGAGTCGTTTGTAAAGCGGCGAAGCAGGAAATGAGGTTGGTTTGCTGCAACCTCAAAGCCTGGAGGATGTGCTTGAGGGAGCCGGGGTTCCTCCCACGCTGAGAGCGTGGGGGTCACCAGCTGGGGGACAGGGGTGATGACAGAGCTAGGTTTCAGTGGCGTAATGGACAGAGACATCACTGCACACCCTGCTGCAACTCGGGCTATAAATCCAAACGACCGTGATCAAGACAGTGGATTTACTGTAGTTCCTCTCTTAAATGGACCGATTACTTCCTCCTCTTCATCATTTCAAATTGCAGCAACAGAAAAGCGAAGCCACGCTGCATTTTTCTTTTAGTAACTGTGTAACCTGTAATATCTCATCAGGTGGAAAGCCATGCAAATGAGGAAACTAATTATATGCTTAGAAAATGGGGTCATCCCCTGAGCTGTACACGAGCAGTGAGGCTGTAAAAGGTAAACGTAAGACACAGTATATAAGTGTAATTATCTGCTGGTGGACGCTAACGCTGTAAGGTTTTGTATTTAAAAAGAATCAAAGAATTTACGGAGCGTAAACAGTAAGAACGGTGCAGCAATTAGTCATTCAAATTTTGAGTTTGGATTGAAATGTATTTGACAATATGGGGCAAGATAATGTTCTCTGTGTACTGAAACCATGCAACAACGATCATACAACTGTCCAACAGTGTTGTAATGTTTGGGTTTAGTGCTCAGCGAGAGTTTTCCCTCTGATGGATGCGCAGTGTTCAGGGGAAAACGATCACTGCGCCATCTGTTAGTCTGTATGATAAATTAATAGCTTCACGGCTGAAGCAATTAGTTTCTGACAGTTTGAGCAAAATCAATAATTTGCAGTCTCACTTGTCCACTACTGTACATGTCGAAGGATGTAATTGGGAAAAGTGTCAAATCAACGGCGTTAATATTGTAAACACAACCACTAATGTTATTGTGAGGTTACGTCTGCTTTATGTGTTAGGAGGTCGTTGAGCAGAATAATAAGCATTTTGTAATTTGCCAGAAGTCTTCCATGTGTTGGTGTTAAATTCCTCTTTGTGAGCTTCCCTGAACTCCCGCTCGCCTGCGCTGGCTGCCTGTGTAATGGGACACTGCTGAGCGATGCAGTCGTGGCCTGTCACACCTGACTCGCTCCTCGCTGCAGACCAGGCGCTGGCCTGTTGTTAGCTTGTCTTCTTGAGTCTATCGCTCAGAGGCTGCTGGGCTAATGACTGGAGTCTAATAACCTCTGGATATTTACCACAGCGCAACGACATCCTGCTCTCGCTTATGCTTTCAGCCACAGCTGGTTCCCAAGCATGTGAATGCACAATGAAGCAGTAAGTAGCAAGACCTCTGGCTTTACTACACAATAAAGCTGCTTCCTTTACTTCAAATAAAAACATGGCTGCTTCATTTGGATTCCTCATTTGCAAACTTTGGGAGTGGCCCAGCAGAATGTGTCCTGTGCCTTTGCACAGGTGCGTCCTGCCTCTGCATGACTCTTAATTTCTCATGAAGGTGTCTCGAGTCACTTTTTTCCAGCCATCAAAGGTGAGTAAGTCTATTACAATATTTTGTGTCAATCAGCTGCTCAGAGATACTAGTACAGGATGTTTCAAAGCTAATATTTAATTCAGATTGCTTCCAGTTTTTCTAGAACTTTGTTACCAAAGTCCGATCCAGTTTCACTGCTGTAGTAATGCTTTTACATTTGGTTTTATATTAGCAGGAAGCAGTAGGATTTCCCCTGTACTTTTCCCTTCGCATCTATTAGCATCTCAGTGTTTCCTGCACTAAAACACTCTGGGTGAAAGAATTGTGCTTTTTCTCTTTGACGTGACACTGATCATCTTGTAGCCCTGCTCCCTCTTTGTGCCAGGGTTAAGCTGAAACTCTAACCCAGTCGTCAGCGTCACAGATGAGTTTAGGTTGAGGCCCCCTCTTGCCGAAAGGGTCTTCTGTTTCCTCTGAGGGAACGTTTTCACTTATGCGTTAACATAATTTGCCTCACGTTTTGACTTGCTGTATAGCTCGGCACGTCTCGGCGCTGTACATGCACGTCGTTTGTAAATGCGCAGGCCGCTGTGTGTACATAGATGTGGTTAATGCCACTAACTGAAGGTGACAGCCAGCCAGTGCCCCAGGGCAGACGAGGTTAGATAAGATCATGCGTAGTGACACATACAGTCACACCCACTGTCTCCCCTGAGGCCTTATTTCCTTGCAGCCCGTGCTCCTGGTGGAGGTGTCCAGTGTGAGTCCTTGGGTTTCACCCTTGTGTCCTGTGTCACAGCTTGTTGTCACATAGAGACACAGGGATGTATTATTGAAGACGCCCGCATGTTACTCTCGTTAGTGCTATTACCTGCACGTGGCTGCGACCTATTGCTTTATTTCTGTTTGTTTCTGTTTCATGGATGACTTATTTGTGTCTGGGATGGATTTTCATCATCACAGCCAGCGTAGCCGTCCTCCCCCTGCAGGACTCCAGGCCTCTAACCAGCTTTCCTTTCTGTATGAATGGGCGTCTATATGAGGAAAGGCTCATGGTGCAACGCCGGCTAATTCCTCTTAATCTCGCTGTGGGTCCTACCACTTAGAGGTGGTTTCCCCACTGCCCGTGAGATTAGCTCGCACTCGCTCCTCCTCTGTGGTTTACTCTGACAGCCCTGCCAGCCTGACATCGCCTCCATGTCAGCCCTTTGCTCACAAACGGATTAAGTGTGATAAACATGTCCAGCTACCTTTTTAGCGAACAATGTAAGTTTGCGTTTTTGCTTGTCGTTTGTAGTTATGTGGACCTTGTTTGACAGCTGTGAATGCAAAACGGTGAAAGGTAGGAGATGCTGGAGCAGGGAAAGCGTTTATATGCGGTGACATCACTGAATATTGAGTTACTGGTCATTTCATTTACCATTTTTAGGAGAAGGACACACACTGTGGTTACACACATTCCAATGGTGTGTTTAGATGAGGCCGTTTAACACCATGATCATTAAGATTAATTTTTAACTTGTTTTACATTGGGGTTCTGCATTTGCTATGAATATTATTTGCATACATCTCAGCGATATGTTTTTCTCCTTTTCATTTCCGCAGGAGTCAATTCTGTCACACATCAACCAGTATTGTACCAGTTTATTCCTTCGCTATCATTTGTGTGCTGTGGGAACAGTAAATGTAAAGTGATTGCAGGCGTCATACGCACTCAGTCTGGTGGAGTGTGGATGTGTCCTGTGAGATGAGGGCCGTGCTCTCTGCCGCCTGTCTGTCAGGAAGTTACCTGTTTCAGACGGACAGTAAACTTCCTCAATGGAATCCACTGATGAGTTTTAATATTTTCCATGTTTACAGAAAGGCTGCTTTCAACCTCTGCACTTTTTAAGCCATAAAAGCCAAACTTTAACAGGATTATCCCACAGTTAAACACCTGATGTCCTTTCAGATTAATTCCTAACAGCACTTTGAACTCTGGACCAGACACTCTAAATATATCTACATGTTCCTCGATCTAACCCCATGTTTAAAAGAACCAAGAAATACAGTTTCTACTGCTCTAACACTGACCTACTGTGTGTGTGTGTGTGTGTGTGTGTGTGTGTTTCCTTCATAGGAGATCTCTCCTGAAGATGTTTCCACAATCAGGGAAATCGATTGTCTTCGACAACTTTCCAGATCCCACCGACACCTGGGAAATCATAGAGACAATCGGGAAAGGGACCTACGGGAAGGTTTATAAGGTCCTCAACAAAACAGACGGAAGTAAAGCAGCGGTGAAGATTCTGGACCCCATCCATGTAAGATGCCTGTGATCTACAGTCCGAGTTTAGTCCGCGTCATCTGGAGTTGGCTTGTTTGTGCTTTCGTGCCGCAGACAGTGCTCGTTAAAGCCGCTGTGAGCTTGTGTTTATGCTCTCGGTGGAGGCACAGGGAGGACACGTTGCGTCTTGTGGGCCTAAATCTGTCGCATTTACAGCGTCTGCATCTCAGAGAGTTAGACAACGACTCACATTAGATCAGAACAACCGTGTTTGCAGTTTGCTTTCACTCGCTACTATGATTCTCCTTCTAGTGACACAATGTGGCTTTTTTTCAAGTTGTATTTGCTTGATGGATGAGAATCATCATTATTATTTTGTCATAACAGCCTGCATGCATTTGAAGAATAAAACGCCGCCACTGCTTCTGCAGCCTTCAGCCAAAACCAGATCTGCTGCCAGAATATAGCCTCACTCATTAGTTCAGCCTTTAATGGGATACACATCATGCTGCTTTGCTGTAAAGACCTTTTCTCTAACTGTTCCTCCATCTACAAGCATCAGCAAAATCATCCCAGCAAATTGCTTCGTCGTTGATGGCTTCGAGCTCCTTTGCTACATGTGCAGGTTTTGCAGATGAGCTATTAATCCATCACGATGCTACGCCTTGATAGTGGGAGCTAAAAATTTCAATTTCTAGCCTCAAACACACCTCAGAAATAATTTTTTACTGACTCACTGTGTCCTGCACAGGTTGATACCTCTGCTGTCTGTTTTGAAGGGACACTGAAGTTCATGCTTTATTCAACAGCTCGAATGAGGCCTCCTCACTTCTTAAATTCAGCCTTCATGCTCATAAACGTCTCATTAGTCTGTTACTGTTTCTCATTATTGAGAAATGATTATGAACACACCAGCAGGCTTTCAGGACCATCATTACCACCATTTTAATCACTTACGAATCGTTAATGTGTGAAGCTGTTACAGCGCTAATATACATGTAAACAAACCCTCTCAAGTGCACAAACGTAAACACCACCCGTTCATGATGCGATTAAAATCTCTGCGTGCTTGTTTTGCAGGACATCGATGAGGAGATCGAAGCAGAGTACAACATCCTCAAAGCTCTCTCCGACCACCCCAACGTCGTCAAATTCTTCGGGATGTACTACAAGAAGGACGTGAAGTGTGGGGATCAGCTGTGGCTGGTACTGGAGGTACGGCACCCGTTGAACTCACACAGAACACCTGCTGTGAGCAGCGTTGGAGTGTTTACTGCGGCTACACGGTGCAGACAAAGTGGATGCAGATTAAAGGTCCTGTTACTTCACAGCGAGTCTCGCCAGGTATATGCAGCAGTAACCAAATCTGGCTGGGGATTATGTAACAGTTTAAAGCGCCACGGGCGGCCTGGGACTTTACTTATAGGCCACCGGGGGGATTTGGTCGCCGGCCAGTTAGCATCATGACTGTGCTGGGGATGTTGACGAGAGCAGCAGTGCAGGGATTTCACTTTGCAGGGGCTGAGCGTGAGGTTGGTCGGAATGCGGAATAGCTGAAAACACTGCTCTTGACCAGGACAGCTGTCCTCCACCTCCTGATGTAAGGAAATGCCTGCATGCAGGTGTGAACCTGTGATATTTATTGCAAAAGTTCAAGGCGACCTTGGTGCTACAGCTGCATCCTGTACATCTAAAATAAGCCTGGCCTCCAGGCGGTCCCGGTTCTTCATCCTTCATCTTTCATCGCCTCCTGGTCCTTTTGAAATGTCACACTCCAAACAAATGCGTAATGGAGGTCAACCTCAGAGGAGGAAGCGCGTTTATAGGTCACGACGTGGCGCGTTCCTGTACCTTGGCTGACGAGGTTGTTTGTGTTGCCGCTTTGATAGAGAGCAGCACAAACCTGGACGTTCCTGGTAAACATGTCCGCAAACCCGAGGAGGTTTAATAGGACAGAGTGCAGTTACAAGGTTTTCTTCCATCTCTGAGACAAAATTTAGCCTTTGCATGCTTAAAATGATTAGGATGAGTTAAACCCTAGTCTGTTGGTCCTACTCTGTCTTCATCTTATCGTCATGACATTAAACCATCCATTTTTTTTAACCTTTTGCAGCTGCACTGGTTTTGGCCTCAGTCAGAAAGGTTTTCCACATTGTGCTGTTCCTTTTTCCATCATCACTGTGCTGGAACTCGGTGTCCATATTTCAGTAATCGAAGCTCAGTGGTTACGTTAAGCCGGTGGATAGCTTTCACCTCTTTCCAGGTTGTGTTTTTATTCCTTTTCATTGTCGTACTTCCTCCTGACCTTTGCTGAGGACAGGATGGATATCGAGCACAGTCTAAGACGCAGAGCGATGGCACGCACGCATCACAGTAAAACAAAGACCACATTGTTTGCGCTTTGCGTTGTAGTGATTGTTAGTTTGGCACCATGTTAGTTGTTTTTATCTGTCAGGACTCAATTCCTGCGAGTGAAAAAACAAATGTGGTGTCAGAGGAGTTCGCTCAGCTTTGCTACTTTGTTTACCGCCTGTGTACACTGAGGTTTGGATATCTGCATGCAGCATTTCACTTGCAAAAATCTGCAGCCAGCAGTACAAATCCAGAGGATAATCCTGAGGCTGAAATCACTGGCTGACAGTTTAGTAAGTGGCTCTGCTCGGAAGCAGATGCACATGCGGTCTTAACAGTGGAGAGAGTGAGGTGGTCCTTCGCTGAGGCTACTGTCCCTCCTTTCTGAACTGTAATTTTCCTGCTTTAGCTCTGCTGAGAGGCACGGCCAGCCGGCTCATTATGAACAGAACTCGGACAGATTGCATCCCCCACTTTGTTCGCTCATCGCTGGGGTCTGGAAGCTTTTGGCTTTGCATCTGGAGCGTGCTCCTTTATGATAGCGGATGTGAGCAGAACCGGGCAACCTTTCATGTGTGTCCGCCTAATTCTGCTGGCGGAGAGCTGAAAAATACTTCAAAGATAGCGATGATGGAGCCACTTTTATTCTCTAATTAGAAATAACAAGCTCTTTTAGATGTGCATTTCAATTGCGGGTGAGCGTGTTTTATCCAGAGACCCCACTAAATGAAGGCCTCTGTTTAGTTGTGCCTTTAAAAGCTCATCTATCAGAAATGTATCCTGTGATCCATTAGACAAAATGAGAAGTCACTTATTGTGATGCTAAACTGAAACGTCATTAGTCTGTAAACATCTTGTGTTTGAAGATAGGAATTTATGGATTATTTACATATTTTAATTGTGGCTTTTTTACTGCCACTATTATGTGACTTCCATGAATCTAGTAATAGTACTGTAACTTGACAGAATTCAGTACTTTGAAATGACAAATTCTTTGTAGACCCAGCAACCCGATGCTGTTCAGTGTGAGGTGGCACCTTTTTGTCACAAAGTGAAGATGAGAATGCTGCTAAACAAGTTTATATTGTTGGGTGTACAATAGTGGGATTGTCCAGCTCAGCCGTTCAATAGTTAAACATATGTCTAATCAAGTCTGACGGACGGACAGACTGGATATCATATGAACTGTACCTTTACCTGTGGAACATGAGACCGAAGTGAAGTGAAGTAAGAATCGGACAGTACAATGAGAGTTAAAAACCATGGAAGAAGTAACAGGATGCTATACTTCAGTCACTGCTGCTCTGAGAGGGTCATTTGTGGCAGAGATGAAAGGACTCATCAGAAAACCTCAGAGGTCTACTAGTGCATTAATACTTTTATGATAGAGCAACTCAAAAGAAATGCTGATGAATAAAAAGCCAGATAAAAGCCCGCCCAGCGCTGCCAAGCGGCAATTAAGGACGAATTTGATGTCGATAGAAGTGTGAGATTTGGGGACTTGTCAAAGAATGATGAATGAAGCAAAGTATGATTGTTCTACGAGAAGCAACACGCATGCAAAGTAACACACACTAACCCGTAGAATAACACTGGACAAGGGCCGAGTGTCCTCGACTGACCCAGACAGCAGCCAACCGGTCGACCAGCCAGGACCAGCCAGCTCTGACACAAGACACTGACTCTTGCAGGCACATTGAGCAGAAATCTTTCATTAACTTCATATTTTTACGCAAATATTTAAAGCGCGAAAGCAAAGACACGTTTTGCCTCGTGTTTGTGTTTCCAATCATTTCCCGCTGAATAAATAGATTCATCCTTCAGCCGTCTGAGCAAAGGCCGCTCGCTCTCCTGCATGTTTCATCTTCCCTTTTGTTTCATCCATGTCTTCTTTTGCTCGTCTTTCATGGACTGCTTGCATTTACATGACTAAACAAGCACCTGACCTCATTTGTAATTGAGAATATTTCACTAAGCGTTCACTGAATTCAATTTACTCTCTGATGGTGCTGTGGAGACATACGCCCATTATATGTTATATTAAATGTTTATTATATTATCATTTCTTATCTGCTTTTAAGAACATATTATTTACATGCTTTCAATGTGTGAAGCATATAAGCTTCACTTCATTTTCTTCTCCAAACACTGAACTGTTTTTATGATGCTGTGTTCGCAGCCATCGGGAAATAACAACTCTCACTGTAACTGCTGTGAACATAAACAAATAGTTTTACAAACATTTACTCGAACATGTTCTGAAATTTCACACCTCGCTTTCTGTCAGCAGAGGTTTGAGGTTTCACCACATCTCAAATTAACCTTGGTGTTAGACGTGTTCTGGATGTGCTCTGTGGCTAAGGTGAGAGTGCTCGGTGTTTTGCTGAGGTAAATCTAGGGCACCACACCTCTCATTAATATGGATTTGACTGCCTGCCCTGCGTAATTTAATGATGACAGGTGATACGGGAGCAGTGATGTGCACTGACGTCAGGGGCAGCTCATTGTCGAAGCGCCGTGCTGTCTGTGAAAGCCTCAGCGGTATTCTCTGCTTAACGGTACTTTGTCTGCACGAAGGAGTGATTAAGCTCCCCACGTGGCAGCTGAGATACACGCCATCCATCCTGCAACAGCCCTTTGGGCTTGTGATGGATAGGCAGATAGAAAACAGACAGCACTGAAAACTTGCCTGCGCTCAGTCAAGGTCAGAGACTTTACTCTTAGCATCTAGTGCATGGGAGCATCTCTGAACAGGTCCACAGGTAAACCTCCACCGCGTTAAAGGGGTTTAATAAAAGATGCTGCTCATCACCTGGAGCTTGACGTAAATCTAACGAGTTCATCTTTGAACATTATAATCTGACTCCCAAAATGTCCGTAAATACTAAACATAACATTTTTAACTTTAAATGGAAGACGAATGTGTGGTTTTAAACTCTGTTATCTGCTGTAAGTAGCGCAGAGGCACAGATGAAGTAAAAGCCCAGAGAAAAACACGTCCCCGTATGCAGATTAGGCCACGCAGCAGCAAAACACATGTTTGTTATGATGGCACTAATGCTCCAGTCAGCATTTTGGCCCCTTGCCGGGGAAACCCATCCATAGAGTAAAGCTACACGGCGCTAGTGTAGTCTCGTCATTTCCATATGTTGCTCTAGTATATGTTTGTGTGTAGGTAAACAGCTTCCCCAGCCAGGCCGTGAAGGGAAACGCTGCCTCGTAAGGCCCACGCTGTGCAGAACCCTGTTATTTAGAATGTGCATTGAAAAATGCTACAGTTGTATGAATACTGCGATATAGAAGTTATTAATAGGAGCCTTTTCTGACGTGTGCCGTGTGAGCACAGCAGGGGGTTGATTCTTATCCGTAGCCGCACACAAATGCACATCTATTGCCCAATTAAGCTTTCAGTTTACAAGTGCGTGAAATTAGTGTAATTATAAAAGAACAAGCGTTTAACACATAAAGAGATACGACGGGAAATTTCCTGTCGAATGCAAATGGTTCATGGATGTGGATCCCCAGTCCCGACGGAGAGAGATTTCTAATGCATTTGTTTGCTAATAGCGTTCATATGCAGAACCTACAATTTGTTTACGGTGCTCAGCCTCTAGCAGCACCTCGGTCGGCACCTCTGCGCTTCCCCGTCTGAAAAAAGGCCCAAATTAAGCGTTATTATTGTTGCCATGGCAACAGTACTCTACTGGGTAATTTTCCAGTGGAGTCCATGTAAAGACACCAAATACTGTCAGAAAACACCTTTAGACACAAAAATGAAATGTTGCTTTGAGAAACGTCTCGTTCTGTTTCCAGTATTAGAGTAAATGTTGGCTTCCTGTCTGAAAACATAAGCGGATACTTCATGTGAAGATGATTTCCTCACTTCTTTAATATTTACCCTGCTTAGTCACCACGGCGCAGATTAAACCCGCCTCACAAATTATCCATTCTCTCCATGGGCACGATTTTCACCTCCCACTAAGCTGCCTCAGAAAGATAAGCTGCACAGATTGACAGAATTACTTTCAGCATCTTTCATGCCTTAACGTGAAATCTTATGATCAAAATGTTTTCACCCCCTGTGGTTTCTCTGCTGGAAATTTGCATATGTACAGTAAGATGCCCCAGATTTCAGCCTGTTGTATAAGCTGATCTGTGCTGTAAATGCTGATTCACGTTGCTCATTGTCTTCCTTCCCTTTGTGTGTTATTCTTTTGCAGCTTTGCAACGGTGGCTCGGTGACAGATCTGGCCAAAGGCATGCTGAGGAGGGGAGACAGGATGGATGAAGCCATAATTGCCTACATCCTACACGAGGCCCTGATGGTGAGTCCGGCCTCCTGAGTGCCCACGAGGAGAGGAAATGGGGGTTCAATAGCACAACAAAGGGACACAAAGAGTTTAAAAGGGGACAAATTTGCAGGCAGGTGCTTGTTAGAAAATGGCTGGTGAGCTCTTTTCCGCGCAGGGCCTCCAGCACCTGCACGTCAACAAGACCATCCACCGTGACGTCAAAGGCAATAACATCCTGCTGACGACGCAAGGAGGGATCAAGCTGGTGGATTTCGGTACGTAAAGAGACAAACCTTCACGCTGGGCCTTGTTAGAGTTTTCCTCCCCCCAGTGAAAGCCGTGTTACGGCTCTATTTAACAGAACAGGGTCAAATCCATTAGCTTCAGCCGCTGCCAAATAAATGCTGCCACTAATTAGTTTGCTTGAGAGCCTGGAATACATTTACACAACCCAACAAGGGGCAGACGATTCTACTTTTCTATTACCCTCCGTATTCTGTGGCAGAGGACATTGTTGCCATTCACCCTGTGTTCGGTCTGATTTATTTTTGGGATATCTTAACCAAATCAGGCCGAAGACCACACTATAGTTCCTGGATTGAATGCTCATCACAGGCAAAGCGATCCTGACTATTTCCAGGGGATGACTCACCCCAGTTTACTTCACGGCCTGAATAACCAGCTGCCTGTTTTCATTACAAATAAAATCCCCCCTCAGCATGTGTGTAGGTTTGCATTTAGTCTTCTAATTGTGGGCTTCTCTTAAAAGCCTTTTCCTTGCGATGAAGCACAAAGTGCAAAGCTCTTATAAAGCGGAGCAGGGGGAGCGGGGAGGTGAGGGTATTAATGGAATCGCTTAATATGTGAATGTGAAGTAGCTAATATGGAGCAGGGCCGCGGTCGTGCAGCGTCTCTGACACAGCCAGTCAAGCTGTGCTCCAAAAGGTTGGCTCTATGTGCTGGAAGACTTGACTTTGTTTCGTTGTTTGTACATTTTTCTGAGTATATAAGTCAAGATATGTTCAGACATCGTCTTGCACCTACAGTAATTAGTCCCTGAGCCTCCGGAGTGTTAACATCAGTAATGTGAGGAAAATGAGCTTAACCCCAGACTGAGACATTGGCTAATTTATCTGGTTTTATGAAAATGTGTTGAAGCATTATTAAACAAAGTGACAGGAAAAAAAGCATGGCCCAAAGTGATTCATGAGGTGTGAGTATAACGAGCAACTAGTTATGTGCAGAGTTTTATGTTGTTGCAGTATGAGAACAAACGGTGGGTAAAAGGTTTTAATGCCTCAGAGAGAATCCTGCTCACATTTCAAAGGATTCGAATCCAGACCTCCCAGACAACATCTAAGCGTTTTATCTGCTATCTGCTGACATGCTTTTACTTACTTATTATTTTCTTGGTGGCGATACAAAACAATTGCATATAGAGGGGAGCAAAACGTAGAGATATGAGTGATGTGAAACAGCCCAGATAAAAATGCATAAGAACTTAGCAATCACTGATAAAGTGTTTTCAGTCAGTCTGTGGACGTAACTAGTACATGCTGAGAAATTGGTCAAATCTGGATCCATGTGATCCGCTTTTAAATGCAAATATATGAATTTCTGTGACACCAAGTAAAAGTCATGTCATTCACCTGAGGCGTAGATAACACCAGTATTATCATCTGTCCTTTAAAAACTCACAGAACAAAGGTCCACGCTGCAGTTTGGAGGCGCGTGATGGCTAGAAGACGCTGCATCTCACTGTCGTTATACTTCACAATGCTGACGTCTTCAATCTCACACGTGACGTCATCAAAGCGTAGTTTAGTTCGTGATCTAGCAACAGAAATAAAACGGGGGCTGACCTACAGTGGGCCTGCCTTCGCGGAGCACGCAGGCGCTGCGTCACGCTGGGATTAATGGTTTGTCATGTGGAGGGGCACACGCTACACTAAGCAGCTGAAGAGATAAAGCCCCCGCAGTGACTCATCTCCAGCAGAGAAACAAAGTAGCAAAGAGTTGGAGCCCAAAAAGAGCAGCGTTAAAAACCAGAGGAGCTGTTCGTTCGTCTGTCTCTCATGAATATTCTGATTTACAACGTTACCTCCGTGATGATTATTAAGTGTGGCCCACCAGGCTCCTCTCTGGGCTAATGCAGTGGAAAGAGCAGGGCTTTAAAAGGGGTCTCTTTGTGCTTCCGTCCCCTCAAACGCTGGCATTTGGCAGCAGACGTGTGTGTAACTGTGAGTTTGATCAGATAATTGTGGGTTCGCTGAGGTTGTATAGTTTCATCCTTTTTGCATATGTGCCTGCATCTATTTAAATTACGGGTTTGTTCTCGTTAATGTGGGCTGATGTGAGCGGCTGGTGGTTCTGTGGTTTGCTTGGTGACAGCATGTGGGTGTGACAGTGTGTGTTTGTGTGTGTGTCAGCCTTGCATGCGCTGTATTTCCTCTTCTGCCAATGACTCTAATCCCTTCTGATGTTTGCTACAGAACCATTTTCCTCTGCATTGCTCATCCATTTCCCTCCACCTCTGGCTTTAGCCCTGCAGCCCAAGCAGAACGTCCGTATGTTCCCGCACTGCACCCAGACCATAATGAAGTTGTCACAAAAGGGGCCACAGACGCTGACGCTGTCAGAAATACATTAATGCAGTGTAAATGTTTCCATTTGTCTTGGTTCTGCGTTAAGACTGTGCAAACACCAGCACATGTTTCATGTATTTGTCACCATCTGGGCACATTATTGGTACATTTTCACAAATTGCCCTCTGCTTTGCTTAAAGCGTTTTTGTTGCATGTCTGATTGCTAAAGCAGACTGAGCAGAAGTTAAATTTAGCAGAAATCGACTCATTAAAACCCAAAGCTCAAACAAAGGCGGCGTTCTGCGGCAGCGTGTCGTGTGTCACCGGATCACCTTTTGTTTTGTTGGCAGCCGCTTTCGCCCCGAGGCTCCGCTTTTGTCCCGGTTACGGCTCCTGATCGGGCCGACCGCTTCAGCTGAGCCAGCCCTGGGACACATCACCGTCTAGTGTAACGCTGATTTGTCTGGACTGGACCACAGTCACAACTGTGGGTCAGCATGTTTCTTGTCAGACGCTCTTTACCACATACAATGGACAGACACCAACTTAAGGACATGCAGACTCTGTTTTCCTCTCTGCTGCCTCATTTCCGCCTGATTCATCTCCCTCCGACTTGACTGGCAAAACTTTGCTGTATAGGTGGATAAAGCTAATAAATCACTTACACACAGAACATCTTGTTCTGAGAGAAGGCAAAATGTTGTCTCCACTAAAAAAACCTGTTTACAAGTGACTTGTATTCAAATGATGTTCTTGAAATGTCCGGGAAAACCGCCTGCAGTCTCGTAGGGATTTGAAATTCAAAGCCATCTATCATTTCTAGGAAAAGCACTGTATAAACGAGCTTGATGTAGCTCTGAGTGCATGTGTGTTTTATTTTGCCTCCTTGTCACTATAGTGACAGCGCTATCAGTGGCACACGAGAAAGCGCAGAGATCCTTTCAACGCCATATCATTTGAGCAGCACCTTGCTGTTCACGATTTCCTTTTTCACAGATCATCACTTTTACAAGCCAATCGGGTCCTCATAGGAAAAAAAAACGCAACTGAGATGAGCATTGTCTAAAATGGTCATGTTGTTAAAAGCCTGGATGTCTGGCTCAAACGGAGTATTTGCTTCCCTGCAGGTGTCTCGGCCCAGCTGACAAATACGCGTCTGAGGAGGAACACCTCTGTGGGAACTCCCTTCTGGATGGCTCCGGAGGTACCGTGAAACTGGTCCCAGTGGGTCACAGTTGATGGTCATCACACACAACGCTGTCAGACGCATCGTGCGTTAAATACATGGGAAGCGCAGCCTCTAGTACTGGTTTCCAGTCCAGTCATGGCTCAGTAGGAGATAACTTTAAACCACTACTCACATTATCCTGGAGTCCTGGCAGGTTCTTATTTTTTATTTGGATGCATTATGTATTTCATACACCACACAGTTAGACATCAATTAATAATAATAACAAGCACACAAGTAAATTGACTGCACTATGATGTGTTATCAGAACACAAAGTTGACCAACACCGTCTGCAGTGGGAGCTGGCTTAGACATTAGGAAGAGCAGACGTCTTTGGTTTATCAAGCAGACACCTTTCATCTATATTTCAGTGAACTAAACTCTCGACACCTCAGCAGATTGAAGCGTCCAGTAACCACACATCTGCACCATTAACCTCTACCCCGGATGGGAGAGGCTTCCATGGGCCAGGGTGCAGTGGGTAGACCTTCATACTTTAAATCCTTAAAATTAAAAGTAAAACACTCAAATCACTATTTTGAAGAGAGTAAATGTACTGACCTCCTTGCATCTAAGGTCAAATCAAAACTGACTTTTTTTACATGTGCTTTGCATGCTGGGCAAATTGCGCATTAGAATATTGGCTGCGTGAGACGCTCTGCCATGACTCAGGGATTTCAATCTCATTTGAGTAAGATTTATATCAACAGAACCTCGTGGAAGCTCGGACTCTAGACTCCAAAGAGTTTGGTGGTAAGAGTGGTTTTGACTGGGAAACAGGACAGAGACGAGGATCCGTGGTGTTTTATGAAGAAGCTCCTCTAAAGAGTGACCTGCAGTTTTCCTGTTGTACTTTTGTTTTTGAAGCGCAGGGTAGGTTATGTAATATTATGTTATTATTATTACTGCATGTTGACTGGAGCGTTTTGTGGAAGAGCTTTATTGTTATTTGTTTACTATGAGAAAGTACATTTTTACTAAACGAGCTTCTTTCGATTGTAACTAAGATTCTTGACATTTATTGAGATGACGAATGGAGGGACTCTAGTGTGTTGTTTCTCAGGACAATTAGGAATAGAAGTAATATTGATTTCAGGCGTTTGACAGTGATGGTGGTGCTTTTGTGTCTTCACTCAGAGGTGAATCGTGTTGTTGATTTGGTGCCATGTTGCCCTGAGGACACTGGTGTTAGACTCTGTGTGGGTGTGTGTGTGTGTGTGTGTGTGTGGGGGGGGGGGGGGGGGGGGGGGGGGGGTGTTTGTGTGTGCGCTTGCAGACTACAGTCTTGATTCTGTCCTGTTATAGTTATTTCTCTTATATCAGTCCCATATATCAAAAGTTTAATAAGCCAAAACCACGTGTTTTTTCCTAAAGCTACCTCAGGTCGTGTGTCTTTGTGTCTTTAACCCTTAATGTTTAATGTCTTTGTGATAACAAACCGTGTTATGACTGTTGCCATTTTGATGCCATTTTTGCCGGGGTGTTGAAATGTCCTATTTCAGAAATTGCAGATTTCTGCTGGATTGCCTTGTTGGATGACTCTTATATGCATCTTGTTTTTTTTATTGCGTCTGCGGCTTTATATTTGGTGCTGTTTCATTATTTCCTCCAGGTTATAGCCTGTGAGCAGCAGCTGGACTCCACCTATGATGCTCGCTGCGATGTTTGGTCACTCGGCATCACCGCCATAGAGCTGGGGGACGGAGACCCGCCTCTGTCTGACCTCCACCCAATGAGAGCGCTTTTCAAGATACCCAGGTGAGCCTCCATCACGCCTACGCCACGGGTTGTCATGACAACAAGCAGCCTTTATCCTCTTCCTTTAGCCTGCACATTTCTAACTTCTTAATTACTTTAAATGGAGAAGTCTGAACCTTTTATGACAGCCTTTGAGGTTTTACAGTGATCTAGCAACACTGGCCTCAGCTGCTATTATACAGTAAATATACACTGGATTTTATCTGCCAGAATTTCTTTGCTTTTTTGACAAGTGGACTATTGCAGGCGCTGGTTGGAATGTAAGGCAGAAAATTCATTCTGCACAAACTGTAAGTGGACAAATAGTCTTTTCTTCCTGGCTCCTTCCTGCTCGTGGGGGCTTATCCTTCAGCCCAACCCTCCTGGTACTGATCCCCTCCAACACTAAGAGAACAGCCTCCTTTTTCTCGTCTGTATTTATTGCAGGCTGAAGTTGAAGAGTAATTGTTTATCATTTCCTGATTTCAGTGTGAGAGCTTACTGTCACTGTCATCTTAAAAGCCTAGCACTTTGTGTGCGCAGGGCACAAACCACGCAGTGACACACACACACACACACACACACACACACACACACACACACACAGAGACACACACACTTTCTTTGTCATTTCTGTCCAGGGCAGTTGCTCTGAGAGTCGGGCACCACAGCAGCCATCACACAGCTTTCCCAGAATCTATGTGACTGCTGCAGTCAGAGCTGCAGGCTCCCGGTTCACACTCCCCCCTCTCTCACTACTGTGGCTTCATTCCTCAAGCAGCCTTGGATAAAGCCAAGCTGAGGGCATTGGCTGAAATGCACCCTGTCTCCTTTAATGATTGCTGGCTCTTTATTTTGTTGTTATGCTGAAATGATTTGTTTTACTTCACATTATACAAAGCTTATCCACTGAAGACAAATCACTCAATGACTGCAATAGGCCGTGAAGTCATGTAAGTGACCATGACCTTTGACCCCCAAACTCCATGACACCAATGGACAATAGTTTCAGACAAACTGGATGCTGTAATGCAAGAGCTTTTTTGCAGAAAATAATATGTTGCCTGGCAACATCCTATTAATATATCGACATGCCCAGTTAGTAGGAGACACAAGACTGACCAGGAGGAGCTGGGAAAGATTTTACAGCGGATTTAGAATAATATTGCGCAAACATATACAGATGTATTGAAAGGATGTATGGATACATTAGAAATGAGAGGGCTAGAATATGGGAGGGAACTGGGAGGGAATTGGATGACAGCGTATGTAGAGAAGTCAGCATCACACGCAGCAGCAGGGTAAAGATTAGAAGTGTCCTCCTCATTAATCACGCGTGGAATGGATTGAACTTCTATCCTTCGGTGTGTGCAACAGAGAAGAGAAATCAGCGCTCGTTTATTTTGGGTACAACCCAATATAAACGTTGGGTATAACGTTGTCTTCATACTTGTATCTGAGAAAGTGAACGAAAACACTCGCGTCTTGGCCTCAAATTGTGCCGTTTCGTAGCTGATAAGAAAGCATTTTAATCGTCACAGCGTTTCACTCCATAAATGGCTGATGCGCTGGCTGTCTGGATTGGGTGTGTTGTGTGATAAACAGGAGATGTATGTCCTCTCATTAGAGCACTTTATCGCTGTCAGAGCCAACGTGAAAAAGGCCCCGTACATTAGCCGGCAGCTTCGACTTCTCCGGCACTTGTCAGGAACCCTGTTGTAAAAAGCTACTTAAGGGAGAAGGAGGATTGGGCAAATTAGCTCAGTTGCTCCTCGGCTCTGAGGCCTTGTTACGTTTGACCCCTGGACAACGTGTGAGCGCTTGACTGGGTTCGTTTCAGGAGAAAATGTGGTTGTATATTTGATAGTTGACTATTGGTGCTCTGCCATAAACTTTGCTCTACCAGCGGACCACCCACCCAGCTGCAGTAGTCGGAGGCCGTTTGTTATTTCCTCTGGATGTCTTTCGATGACGAATTGTTCCACTGTTGAGATTTCCCTCCGCGGTCTCACTCTGTGCCTCGGCCTTTTGTTCGGCGCCACGCCTGCGTGAATCTAATCTCATCTTATCTTTCCATTTATCTTTCCCATTTCTTCCCTTAACAGAAATCCTCCGCCTACCCTCCACCAGCCGGAGCTGTGGTCAGACGACTTTAATGATTTCATCTGCAAGTGAGTGCGGCTGCCGAGGTGTTTGCTACGCTTGTGTGAATAATAAACATTCCCGCTGATAACGCATTACCAGATGCTTTGAATAGAAATCAGACTCCTTCCTTTGCTTCTTCCTCTTCTACAGGTGTCTTATTAAGGACTTTGAGCTAAGACCAAACGTGCTAGACCTGCTCCAGCTTGCGTTCATCAAACAGACTGTCAGCAGGGAGAAGGTGTTGCAGAAACAACTAATTGAACTCATTGACCTCAACCAACAAATAGGAGTCATTGAAAAAATAAGGTACTATTTGCAGGTATCTGTTTTCACATTTCCACATGATCCTGATCTTTGACAGGTTAGGAGTCCTGCTACTACGGTTTAGTAGCTACAGCTTAACTCTGCACACTGTATAATCCAAATTACCTCCTTGCTGGATGCTTCACGAGCCCTGGCGTCCTTATATAAACAGCTCAGCCCTCATACGAGGCGCAGGCTGCACAGCGCGTATCACGAGTCGAGATGTCGGGCAAAAAAGTGTGCACACAGTCATGCAATGCTAATCCCATTTCTGTCGTTTAAGCCATCATGGAAAGACAGACAGGAGCACAGACAGTAATGACAGGTAACATGCATGTATGAACATTTTGCCACAGTAGCAGTAGATGATAAAGGCTTAGTTAGTGCCGGTGGAAACGCGTCATAGTGGCACATGTATGCACCGTTATACATGGGCTAATTTGACCGGTAACTGTTGTCAGTCATTTTCTGTACAGTAAACCTGCACTGTGAACCAGAATTAGACTCAAAGCAATGCTTGGTATGAGGGAATTACCACCGCCATCATATAAACAATGAGGCCTTTTAGGTTTCTGAACTGTATACGTGTGCACATCAATGATCGGTAACAAGACTGTTCGTGCTGTTTATGCCAGGCATGAACGCATCCACACTAAGAAAGGAAGCCAAATGAAGTCCCAGACTGATCCAGACGAGGAGGACGACCTGGCCACCTTGGAGGTTCTCGACGAGGTGAGGCAGGACGGACTACACCTGAATTAAATAATTACATAAGTGCTTTGCTGGAGCTGGAGAACAATTATTGCGTGAAACAATCAAAGCAACAATCACCGTGTCCTGTGAAAAACCCTTTGTTGCTGTGTGTAAGCAAAGATTGGGCTCGGTTCTGCTTATCAGTCATAATAGATGCGAAATGAATAACAAGTATTTATGCTGCAAATATTATGTTTAACCAAATGATATTCAGAACATTTAGCCTCATTTCAGCCATCTTGGTCTGCTAAACAAAGAACAAGACTAATGCACAGAAGCATCATTTGCACCAATAACATTTGGAACAATTCAAAACATCAATCCATCAAATCTGACAATGGATGTGCTGCGTGATACAACCCATGTTGCCAGCGGATATTTCCACCCATCCGTCAAGAGGAATATGAGAGAAATGGTGTTTCCCTGTTGTTGTCGATGCATCGTTCCCATCAGTATGAAGAAGTGGAAGCTAATACTGTGTATAATAATTTTTTGGTGTCTGCAGTAGTCTCCACGTTAATGTGTATAAGTGTTAAATGCCTTGAAGCTGAGACTGAACTAAGCTTGTTGTTGTTTTTTTAGAACACAGTCACAGAGCAGCTTCAGAGTCGCTATGGAAAGGACCTCATTTACACATATGTGGGGGACATCCTCATCGCAGTCAATCCCTTCCATAAGATGGAGATCTACACTCCCCAGGTGTGTGAATACGGGCTTTTATGTGTGTTTTTACGCTCGTGTGCTCTTGCATTTTGTCAATAAGGCAGTGAAGTGTAGTGTAGCCCGGCGTATCTCATTAGAGCGCCTGCAGTTCTTCAGTCTGCTGCATCCCATTTAGCCTCGCACACACACACAGAAACACAGTCTACCTCTGATTTCCTGCAAACATCACATTTTTCTCTCCATCATTGTGTTTTTCTTTGTTTCAGGTTCTGTTTTTTATCCAGAAAATCATCTATTATCATCTATAACGACTAAATGTCTATATATTTGATCGAGGGTTTAATCTTTGATCAATCTTTTCTTTATAGTACACAAAGACGTACATTGGAGCTAAGCGCACCGCTAACCCACCACACATCTTCGCTGTGGCTGACATTGCCTATCAGTCCATGGTGTCCTATAATGCAGACCAGGTAATCCACCACCCTCAGCGCAACCGAACCGGCTTAACTTTGTTGTACGAGTTTAATAGTAACTGCTCCGACGTCCTGTGTGCAGTGTGTTGTGATCAGTGGGGAAAGTGGTGCCGGGAAAACAGAGAGTGCTCATCTGTTGGTGCAGCAGCTGACAGTTCTTGGGAAGGTGAGTCATGGAGGTCCACAAACGTTCTGGTTGTTTACGTCACCATTAGCTCAAACAAATGCACAAAAGATTATAATCTGTGGCAATTTAGAAAAGAAAGTCACATGTTGGAATTTTGTGTAACTGGATAAAGTGGTTTTGTGATTTTCCCTGGCGATACCGTGACCCAACAGGCCCACGGCAGCACTAATTTAGCAGCACTAATGTTTTATTCAGGCCAATAACCGGACACTGCAGGAAAAGATCCTGCTGGTCAACAGCCTGGTGGAAGCTTTTGGAAACGCCGGCACTGTCATCAACGACAACTCCAGCCGCTTCGGCAAATACCTGGAAATGAAGTTCACTGGCGGAGGAACGGTGGTCGGAGCTCAGATATCTGAGTACCTGCTGGAGAAATCCAGAGTCATCCACCAGGCAGTGTAACTATGAGCCTGTGACTTACTAACTTCCTTTATTTCACCGTGATTTAAATCATGTCTCTTGTTGCTGTTTGAATGAGCACTGCTCTCTGGCCGGGGATCAGAGCGTAATGGACTCTGCTCCTTTCACCTCTGCTTTTCTGTCTGAGACTGGTGGCATTTGCCTTCAACCTGCACTTCAGTCAATGTGTCTTTTCTTCTTATCATGTGTCTGAGGAACAGACCGGGTCAGGTGGAGGGGCTAACTTATTTCCTGTTTGATCAAAGATTGTGGTCTTGCAAGTGTCCTTAGTGGAGCTTCAAAGGCAGACTCAAGTGTTTCATTAGAAGTCGGACACACAGGTCAGAAGGTTTGATCCGACTGCCAGAGCTGTGTATACTAGTTCCATATAAACAGCATCCCCTAATATAGTAAATGTGACATGAACAAATCCAACTATTATGCAATAATTTTCCCTAACTCTACATGATTTGCTATAAACCGCTTCAGTGCATTGTTAATTATTTGTGCCATGTATGTTGGACTTCATAAACCCTTAAAATTGTTAGACAAACAAACAATTTGAGCCACACATTCAAAATATATCAAATGTTGACATTCCCGACATCAGCCCTGAAACTCCTCAGACGACTAGTAGTGAACCATTTAGCCTTTTACAGTGACAATCATGAAAGGAGTGATGTAACCTTATCACACGTCTTTGAATTTGCTGAATATGGAAGCTGCGTCTTTGTGTGTCCCAACAGAGGCGAAAGGAATTTCCATGTCTTCTACTACCTTTACGCTGGCCTCGCCGACCGGAAGAAGCTTGCTCACTACAAGCTGTCTGACAGCAAAACACCTAAGTAGGTTTGACCTTCCTTTGGCCCTTCTCCTGCTTCTCACGGCTCCCAGCGTTGAACGCTGTGTTTCGTTTTTATCCTGCAGGTATCTGCTTAACGAGCACATTAAATTAGGGCCTGACATCGTGAGCAACACCTTCTACAAGGAGCAGTTCGACGCAGTGGAGCAGTGTTTCAAAGTCATTGGCTTCACCCTGGAGGTAAACACTGAGATGAAAGCGGCTCGGCCACGTAGTGTTCCCTCCACAGTACGTTTGTTATCTACAGACTCTCTGTGCGTCCTGTCTGCAGGAGCTGGGCAGTGTTTACAGCACCCTTGCAGCCGTCCTCAACTCTGGCGACATTGAGTTCTCGCCCGTCGCCTCGGAGCATCAGACAGACAAGAGCGACATCGCCAACGTCTCCGTCCTAGAGAACGGTGAGATGAGGGTCAGAAGACACGACGCTAAACCTGACTCTGCTATGCCCCCACGCCCTGCTCCTCTCTATTAACGCCGCACACAGCTCTCGGTGGAGTTAAGCTAAATGTAGAAAACAAATGTTCTGAAAGAAATGATCCATCAGTACACGAAGGATGTTTCAGAATTGTGGAAACATTATCGAACATGGATTTGCAATTAATATCTTAAACAGGACGTTTAGCATTTTATCCTGGGTTTTTACATTGAAACATCTGTTTGCAGTGGATTGTTTTCCCTCATGTGATCGCAAGACCATAAATATTCTTCCCCTGTTCATTTGTGAACTGTTTTGTTTGTACATTTGCACACGCTTCGTGCATCACTGGCGGTTATTCTATTTTAGAAGCGCTTATTTTCATCTCAGCCCTAATCTCATCTTCCCTCAGTGGCGTCACTACTCCGCATCCGCTCAGATGAACTCCAGGAAGCCCTGACCTCCCATTGTGTCGTGGCCCGGGGAGAGACGATCGTCAGGCCCAACACGGTGGAAAAGGCAGCGGAGGTGAGGGACGCCATGAGCAAGGCTCTCTACGGCCGCCTCTTCAGCTGGATCGTCAACCGTATCAACACGCTGCTGCGGCCTGACAGCCACCTAGGGTGAGATTAGGAGGCGAGAGTGTGACGTGGTGTGCTTGGCTGCAATAAAAGCGGAATGAGGTCATCCCTCAAAGTTCATAGAACCAGGAAAATGTTCAGCTCATGTTTCATACTTTTACCTCCAGAGAGGATGACAAGGGCCTCAACATTGGCATCTTGGACATCTTCGGTTTCGAGAACTTCAAGAAGAACTCTTTCGAACAGCTCTGCATCAACATCGCCAATGAGCAGATTCAGTTTTACTTCAACCAGCACATATTCGTTTGGGAACAGGTACAGTCCCCACAACAGACCCCTCAAACCTATCGCTGAACACTTTCCGACCGCTTCTAAAAAGCACTTTATATGCTGTTTTTCACCTTGATACTCCCTCATTTCCATCTAAATGCTGATAACGTGTCATCATTTGTCAGTCTACGCTTTAAGAGAGACGGCAAGGGTAAAATATGCTGCTTGCTTTATTTACGGGAGGACGATTCTCCCTTTATATGGTCTCCTGGGTGTGTTCTGCCCCGGGGTGGCAGAGAATGGTTTGCTAATGTTAAATGATTTGGTCTCACCCGCCGAGGGGAGCTATTAATCATCCCAAACGAGGGTCAATTAGGAGCTGAAGACATTTAGCACTGGACTTAAACTCACTCTGGGGTATTGTTGGCACCCAGCCCAGGAATACATTTCTCTAGTGCAATCTCATATTCGTGGCATAAGGAAAATGTACCGCACAATGAAATGAATGTCACATGAGGCATGTTTAAAGAAATGTTTAAAGGTTAACTCATAGGCCTACGTCTGAAACGTTCAGTTCTGCTGCATCCCTGCAGACGTTCTGAGGTGGTTAGTTAACCTGATGTGATCGGGTTAGCTCAAGTAAAGTGGAAGGCTCACTTCGCCCTGTCGTTGGAGCTGGAAGTTTATCTTTAACGTGAACTAGGTTATTTATTTTATAGTGTTGAGAGTAAAGTAAGCTGTGCCTGGTGGTCCTTCTGTTGACGCCTTTGCGTCCCGTGCAGGATGAATACCTAAATGAAGAAGTGGATGCTCGCATGATTGAGTACGAGGACAACCGGCCCCTCCTGGACTTGTTCTTGCAGAAGCCCATGGGGATGCTGTCACTTCTAGACGAGGAGAGTCGCTTCCCACAAGCCACGGACCAGACCCTCGTTGGTCAGTCCCTCCACTCACTGTTGGTTTAAACCTGCTGTCTGTAGCCTTTGTTTTCTTAGATCTTTGTTCTCTTATTCTCTCTTAAACAGCCCCGGGTAAATAACTGATGTGTGATTTCATATTTTAGAGAAATTTGAAGATAATCTCAAGACCAAAAGCTTCTGGAGACCAAAGAGGGTCGACCTTGGTTTTGGTATTCATCACTACGCTGGAAAGGTAATTGCTGGCCACAGGCTGTCCACTCAGTTGTTTTGATTGATAATGTAATAATGTAATAAAGCGAATCGTTTATGTACAGTAATATTCCCCTCTTTTAATTTCTAAGGTAATCTACAATGCTTCAGGCTTCTTAGCCAAGAACAGAGACACCCTACCAGCCGACATCATCCTGCTGCTGAGGTCATCAGAGAACGAGCTTATTCGCAAACTTGTCACACATCCTCTCACCAAAACAGGTAACGAGGACATCTCACAGAAAGAGGAGGAAAAAAGGAATATGAAAGGTGCTACAAGCTGAATCACAGAAAACACAAAGTAAATCAAAAGGCTACTGTTCCTCCTTCTAGCCAGGTGTAATAAGCCGAGTCTCCAGACCAAAAGCGATCCCAGTCCTCCCTCTCGTGACCAGTCTCTATGGTTTATTATCCGCCTGGCGAACTCCCTGCTGGTGAGGGCGCGTTGCTAACAGACTCCCATCCTCTCTGTTTACAGGCAACCTTGCTCACACCAAGGGTAAAGGCATAAACACAATACGCAGCCCGCGCACCCCGACACGCACCATCACCTTCGCCAAGGTACGTACAAGAACCTCCCCTTTAAAAGTAGTTGGGTTCATTTGGTTTCTCTTCTCGCTCTCACAGCTTTGCTCTTGATTTACAATTCAGCTTTTTGCTTTTCTACTCATGTCCTGCCAGAAGCTTTATGTCTCTACTGTTTGTCTTCTTCTTCCCCTCTCCACATTCCTGCATTTCTCCTTAATAACAGATGGGGGTGCTGACCTTATACAGCTCTTTTTCCTTTAGTGAGGTAATCGATATGTTTTCATGTCCTGTGGTATGTGTTGTGACTGTAGATCCGTAGATCACCTGTTCTTTCTGTACACATTGATCCTAATTCAGTGGCGTGAATGTCACCGCTCAGTCCTGCGTAGCCATTTCAAACTGTAAGTCTCTGTGCATGTCTTTGGCTTCATGCATGTGTCCTGCTGCACTTTGTGAAATGGCTAAATGTATGAACACTGCTGTTTAGATGGTGGCAGAACAAGGCTGCGCTGCCTGCTCCCCGGAAAGCAGCTGACAGCAGCTACAGTTAAATTTACAGGGTTTCATGAGTCCAAACCCCTTGTTTGTTCAGTCAGGGGAACAAGGAGACACACCGTACCACCCAAGAGAAACCACGAACATGAGGACGCAGACTGTGTCCTCCTACTTCAGGGTAAGTCTCACAGTGTAGAGATAATCGTACGTTTTGAAACTGCTGTTACGTGATGGGTCTATGTGCCTTCCAGTACTCTCTGATGGATCTGCTGTCCAAGATGGTGGCTGGGCAGCCTCACTTTGTGCGCTGTATCAAGCCTAACAACGATCGCCACGCCAACAAGTTTGACCGGGAAAAGGTTCTGGTTCAGCTGCGATACACCGGGGTTCTGGAGACTGCTAAGATCAGGCGGCAGGGTTACTCCCACCGCATCCTGTTTACCAACTTCATCAAGAGGTCAGTGGGGCGTCACATCCCTCCAGGTCTACGTCGCCATGCGTCAGATGATTCACCATAGTGATATTAATCGAATATTAGCGTCCGACTGACTCCAGCGACTGTTACAGGTATTACTTCTTGGCTTTCCGTGCTCACGAGGAGCCAGCGGTGACTCCTGAAACATGTGCTGCAATACTGGCAAAGGCCAAACTAGAGAACTGGGCAATGGGGAAAACAAAGGTAAGTAGTAAGTAACTTTTGTCACCAAACTCTGTTCTGAAATGCTGAATTTGAATTCGCAGAAATAAGCAATTTAACATTGATTAGAATTAAGAAAATCAACACTTAGAATGGGCCTTGCTATAAAACTCCTGTGTCCTGTTTGCCATAGTGTTCAGTAGCCCATTACGTCCCTGAACGCATCAGCGTAGTGGAAAACAACCATCGTTGGGGCAACAGAGAACTTTGACTTTTAACAAGAAGCTCAGACCAGTTTGTTTAAAACAGGAAGAGCTATGTGTTATGTACAAAGGCCCGTGTTTCAATTACTCCCTTCATTATTCATTAACTAGGTACAGCTTGGTGCCCAATGCAACTCAAACTTGTTCTGAAAGTTTGAACAACTCGTGGTTTTCTGATATTGCACCTCACCGTATCTTTATACACATTAATGGAAGCATAAGCAGTGGTTGCACAGAAAGAAGCAAGAGAAAGTATTTAAATGTGTCGATGAATGAATCCATTTGTCTGTAATGTTGCTCAGGTCTTCCTGAAGTATTACCACGTTGAACATCTGAATCTGATGGTGCAGCAGGCCACACAACGGATCGTTCTGCTGCAGGCTTTCGTGCGAGGCTGGCTGGGAGCCAAGCGGTACCGACGGATATTAAAAGAGCGAGAACAGAGCGCTGTGGTGCTGCAGTCAGGTTTGTCCACTGTCCACGCCAGAATACGAATGAGGGGTGGTGCGGCTGGGGCTGATTTGTACTTTAATCTCCAGCTTACAGAGGTCGCAAAGTTCGGAAGCAGGTTGCAGAAGATAAAAATAAAGCAAAATTTGAGGCCTTCGTCGTCCAGTTTCAGGCTGGTAAGCTCAGTCTGCAAGCTGATGCTGCAGAAAGTGTGGGAGGGTATCACGTCATTTGAGATCTTGTCTCCTTTAGTTTGCAGGGCATATCTTGCAAAAAAGAAATATAAGGAGATTTTAAGCGAGAAGAACAAAGCTGCAACCAAGATTCAGGCCCATTACAGGGGACACAAGGAAAGAAAAAGCTTCAAAAGAAAATGGTATGAGGAAAAATCTGAACACACAGTAAAAGATGTTTTTGATATAGATGCATCACATTTGCTTATAGGGAAGCCAGAGAGAAAGAGCGAGCAGAGGAGGCCCTGAAAGAAGAAGAGAAACAGTTGTCTGAACCTGATGGAGAAAGTGCCTGTACTCCGGACAGCGAAGCGAATGGCGAGGAGGAAACGAAGGCAGCTGTGGTTCTGCAGAGTAACTACAGGGGCTACAAAGAGAGGAAAAGGTTTAAAGAAAGGAAAAAGACCGTGGCTGCAGCTGAACTACAGCCACCAGCAAACCCAGTGGTGGAAGATGAAGGCGTGAGAGATTCCAATGAAGAAGAAGAAGGGGAAACGAGCGCTGATAAACAAGGGGAGGATGACCAGGATCAAGTAACAGACGAGAATGGGGACAGCGATGACACTCAGGTGCCAGAAGATGACGAACATACAGAGGTGGTGGATGAAGCAGTGATTGAAGATTCAACAGATGCTGGAAACGAAGCTCGGGTGAAGGACAAGAGGGAGGAAAATGATGAGGAAACCAAGGCAGCCACTGTTATCCAGAGTAATTTCAGAGGTCACAAAGAGAGGAAGCGGTTGCAGGAAGAAGGCAAGATCCCAGCAAAGAAACGCAAGGACAAAACCCCAGCAGGGGAGGAAAATGTGCCAGAAGTTAAAAGCCCAGCAGAAATGATGGAAACAGCAGAAGATCCTGCAAGTAATGTCAAGACCGAAGACCCTGACGAGGCCAAAGCAGCTGTGGTGATTCAGAGTAACTTCCGTGGCCACAAGGAGCGCAAGCGACTGGAGGAGGAAGGTAGGATCCCCCAAAAGAGGAAGAAAGAAAAGGAGGCTGCTCCAAAACCTCCAAAAGACGATGAACAAGTCACACAGATAGAGGAATCTGTTCCAGATGCGCCAGCAGAGACCCCAGAGGGAATGGATGAGGAGAAAGCTGCTACCGTGCTTCAAAGTAACTTCAGAGGTCAACGAGATAGAAAGAAACTGAAGGCAGAACGAGAAGCGCCAAAGGAAGGAGCTGTCACCCCTGATGATGCAGAAGAGCCATGTGAAGGGGAAGCAGAGGAGGAGGAGCTGGACGTAACCGACGTGGTGATAGAACGTAAAGAGGAGGCCGACGCTGAACAACAAAGACTGGAAGAGGAGCAGGCGGCAGTGAAGATCCAGAGTAACTTCAGGGGCTACAAAGAAAGAAAGAACCTGAAGGCCAACAAGCCTTCACCCCAGAAAGAGGCTGAACAACTACAGAACTTCTCCAAAGAGGTAACAGCCTTCGTTTCTGTCTGACCAACCACCTCTGTCTCACTGTTCCTTCCACTCAGTCTGTGCTTCTATGTGTCTTCGACAGATTGCAAAGGCTTCTCAGGACTTTGCTGCCCTGCAGCAGAAGCTGAATGAGATCATCCAGGCCCATCATTCAAATCCAGAGAACCACGGCATGTTTGTGAAAGGAAAGCCAGTCAATGGCTACACTCACCCGAATCACCAATCAAGTAAGATAAGCGCAGTGAAAATCTGTCTATGAAGCCATAAATATTATACATATTGTCTGCATGGATTAACCTGAGGTTAATGGGCCTTTTTGCTCCGGGACCATCAGATAAATAAGAATGATGGGTTTACTGTCTCGTGGAGGATGGTCTTTTGTTTTCTCTGCTCATCCTTCTGTGGAGTCATTTCTTTGTTTTCCGAAAGAGGAGAATGGGCCAAACATACATTCACGTGTCGGCTTCAGACTGCACTTAAGTGGCTTTTTGTCACACTACAGAGAGAATACAGGATAATGTTCAGGCTTTGACTGTAAATACCCAGAGCTGTGAAGAAACCCGCCCTTGTTCCGTATTTATTAGCGCAGAATTAAAGGTGCGGGCCTGTTCCAGTTATTTCCTCCCTGTTCTTCTTTTATTGGACTGAGAAAAAGACAGGCGCGTGCACTTTACTGCGGCTTCTCACAGTGAAATGTGATGTTATCAGTGGACCGTGTTCTCGTTTCTCTCTGCTGTGACTTGATTAGATCAGAAAACCTGGGAAAGTCAAGTGCCGAAACAGGAAACGCTTCTCTTCCCCCGATGTGTCATCAAAAACAAACTTTGATTTGCAGAGACGATAGGTGTAATTGGTTTCGGGGCGGAGGCCGCAAATTGAAAGTTCAGCCTCTTTGCCAAACCGAGATGGCAGCGTAAATGTCACCACTGTCGAAGGTTCAGGTGTCTCAAAAAATAAAGTCATAATTATTTCCAGTAATATGATGAGAGGTAACCTTTTCCTTTGTTGGTTGGTTCCAAAATTAATTACTTATTTTACTTTAAAACATATTTTTTGTTTTTGTCTGAAACTACTGAACTGAACTGTTAAGAAATATCTATTACACTTAGCTGTTTAAAGTTTAGTACCAACAAACAACCATAACAAGCTGCTGTTCATACCAGACCAAGCAACGCTGTGGCACTGTGCACATATATATATATATATATACAGTATCTTACACACATTTATATTCCAGTTAGTCCACTAGTCTACAACCTTTCCTAAATGTGGATGTTTGCCCTTTCCAGGCTTTTCCTGAGCAGACCTGGTTGCCTGAGGTAAAGCAGAATGAATTATCTGTCATTTACAAAGCCTAGTGCAGCTCCTCATAAGATTATGCTCCTCTGTGCCACTAACCAAATTTCCCCATCAACGGTCCAAAGCTGTCCTCATAAATTTCAGTGGCATAACAAACTTCATAGACGCCATTTGTGGCCACGCGCAGCGGAAGCAGAGGAATGCCAGTCACAATGTTCTTCACAGGAAAGGTCATCAAATGTTAATCACATTTTGTGAGCCAGCGTTTACAACAATTATGGCAGGAATTAATAAGAGGGCGTGTGAAATTGGCTTTACTTGTTTGAGCAATACCCAGTGACCTTTAGCTGGAGTTGAATGAGTCAATAACGCAAACTTTTCTCCCCTCTACCTGAGAGCCGCTGCACGTGATGGATTGTTTTGAATGTGTGTTTTACTCTTGCATGAATATGATTAATACTTAGCAACAAGCAAAGGTCGTGGTAATACATTTGTAATTGCAATAACACAGATGTGAGATATTGTCACAGCTTATATCACTCACGACAAACGTGATGAATTGAACTGCTGTATGTAGGATGTCATGCATGAAAACCTGCCCAGCTGGTCACAGGGAATGACTCGAAGTTACAAGATGCTTTTGGCAACAAAGGCTGCTCTCATAGTCGAACGGATGCAAAGGTTAAACTGCAATAAGGTCACAGAGGTGTCGGGTCACGCATTCCTGACATCCAGCTGTATGTGATGATCAAAGCATCCCAAAGTATTCTTGAAGGCACGAAACCTTAAACTGGAAAAAAATGAAATAAGAGAAAACCGAGAAATGTCCAAATGCGGTAGAAATGCTGACGCGTCTCAATATTAAGTGTAAATATGGACTTTACACACTTCGAACGCTGAATAAGAGGCAGCAGGCTGAGGACATCGCTGAACACAGACTGATTCTACGTTGTATATTTCATGTATTTGCATTTTGTGCACACGGTTGCTGCTGTTACCGTTCGACGATGTCAACCATTTCTGTTCCTTTCCAGCTGAGAAGCGACTGTCCAGGCCCCCCCGGAGGACCCAGCAGCCGAAGACTCTGAACACCCCCGAGGACTCCACCTATTACAATCTGATTCATGTGAGTCGTGGAAGACATGGTGAACGGTTTGAGAAAGCTTTTGCTGTAACAGCCTTTGGTTTTCACAGAGCACTATTGATTGGCAATAATGTTTTCTGGTGGTACTCTTGCAACATATGTTTACTGGAAAAGCACGACTCCCAGTTTGCTGTAATGTTTTGTGCCTGCCATATCTAAAAACATCTGCCATTCAAACAAATAGACATTTGATTTGCCTCAAAGGTCACAAAGCTTGAGAAACACTGTCCTAATATCCTGACAGGAACTCGTGTTTGTTCTCTGTCTCCTCCTCTCAGAGGTCTGTCCAGGATGAGAAACGCAAACCCAGGAAAGAGGAGTAAGTCTCCAGTTCTTACTTCAACAACCCTCGGCTGTTTCTGGGTTTGTGTGCGTTCATGCATATGTATGTTGCACAGGCCACAAGGTGATCACACCACCCGGCGTGTGGGGGTGAAGATAGACCGATAGGGCCGGATGAACAAGCAGGAGCCATAGCACTTTATCACAGCAGCGTGAGGAGTAATACACGACCCAAGGCGCGCACACACACACACCGTTACTCAGGGCTGAACATCAGAAGTAATAATTTGTTAGATAAATAAAGCCAGCGATAGACAGGAGCCGTTTACATGCATCATTAAGGATGAGAAGGTCGGCAGGAGAGATGGCTGAAGCTGACAGCGGTAGAGGACGGGAGACGATGGTTGAGTAAAGACATGCACAAGGGGAACTGGGAGAGAAGCGGTGTTACCATCATTACCAGCATTTTAGCGCCAGGACACACAACAATAGCCTCTCAGGCTCTGAAAGACGTTTTGATGTTTTTAATTTCCAGAAGACAATTTTATCAAACGTTATTCCTTGTTTGCTCGAAGCGACATGACACCCGAACATTTGCTGTGTCTGTGGTTGAGCCGACATCTAAAATAACGAGTCTGTGTTTTAGTCCGGGGAAGCTGCTGGATGTTGACGACCAGTACTACAAGGCTCTGTCCACCGGCAGGCCTGAGCCCTCTGGGTCCACAAAGGAGACGTCACCCGCTCGCGTGCCGGAGCAGAACCACGCTGCTGCCAGTAGACCGACCAGAGAGCGGGCCGTGACCGAACTGGAGCCGGACAAACCCGACAAAGACAACAGGTACTCAAGTCCTGCGTGTGGACGTCCCTGCAGTCAGAGGGGAAGTGAAACAAAAAGGGAAACTGTAGCATTAGTGGGTTAGGTCCATGTTCCTCATAACAATGTTTTTCCTAACAACACATTTCACATTCAATTCAAAGAACAGATCGTGACTCATCCATGTATAAATTTCATCTCTTCTGCCTGGTCACTGCCTCAGACAACAAGATAAATGGCCACTGACCATGATAACCAACATATAATCTTTGTTCTGAACATGAATCTTTTCATCCTACTTTTCTCAGTCTGCTGTTTCCAATCTTTCAAACCATCTCCTGTTCTGCTTTTTCCGTTTTTTCCTGACTGTTGTGTCTTGTGTGGTGTTGACAGGCGCTCCGTTCCCAGAATGTCCTCCACAGACAGCCAGACCGAGGACAATCCATACGACTACAGACGCCTGCTGAGGAAGACCTCCCAGAGACGACGGCTCATCAAACAGTATTGAACATAAGCCTGAAATGAACGGTAACAACCTAAACAGCGATTCACAATGTGACAGTGAATCATAATAATAAGATATAACGCTATTTAACTTTACATGATCGCAGCTTCTTTACTGTTTTAAACAGCTTGGCTGCACACAAGCCAGAGAATCCATTCACAGAATCAAGATAAATGTAAATAATAAAATGCTTCAACTTGCTGCTAAATACTGGTTTTGTAACTTGCACATATTATGTACAGTAAATAATCAAATCGTGCTCTTACGCAATTCAAAGTCAAATCATTCTTGGAATCAGCTTCAGTGTTACTGTATAAGAGCCGTGCATGTTTTCTCCTCCTGTCATCTCTGAGTTCGGTTATTTTAACATTAAATATTTCAACCTCTGTGACGTTTTATTATTATCTTGCGCTTCTATTGACATTTGTCGGCAGCCTGTAAAACAACAACCCCCTGAGTCCAACTACCTACCGGTCTTTTAAAAACTGTGTCTTCATTCTGATATCAAGCCTTGTACATTTCTTCTCTACTCCACACTACAACAGAACACGTGACCTCTGACCTTTGTGTGACATTTTAAAGGAGAACCCCCCACAGGGAGTGTTAGTGAATCCCCAACAGCACGTTGTATATAGAAATCTGTAAAAAGAAAATACAGAGGACAAGGGATCTGCACCAGTTTCCCATGATCCTGTGCAGGGTGAGTTGAAGAGAATAATACAAACATGTGCTACTTTAAATCATTGATTCATCTTTTGCTTTGAACAAAATTAAACACAAAATATTTGGACATTGCTCCAAAAATAAAAGCTAAGTATTGTTAGCTTTGCCAGAGGGTTCCATCTATTTTAATCAGTGCGTTTGATTTTAATGGGTTGGTGGTGATGGGTATAATAAATCATAACAGCTGTGTCTCAGGATGGTTTTGATGCCCTGGAGGCCAGTTTGCTCTTGTAACAGCAGAGAAAGTGACGGTGTGCAACTGCAGCACTGAGTGTATTCAGGCTATTGTGATACTATTTCAGGTCTAGGTTCTATTTTTTACCTTAACCTATATCCAAAACCTACAAACCACTTCCAGACCCAGATGCAGGTCCACGAGCAAACACGAAGGACGACTGCGGCGGCTGCGTTTATTTAAGGCTAAATAAAATAAAGAAAGCGTGATATTCTTGATAGTTACTGGCGAAAAGTGTGCTATGACAGCAATGGCCTGTTCTGTGTGAAAAATGTGTAAGTAGATGAAGTACTGCTTCTGGGGTAACGCGCCCCGACCCTGAAGGAGAGAGGAGGGACCTATGCGCACTGTGTGCATCTGAACCACGTCTCCTCTCCGCCCCGCAGGTTTTTTTCCACCGGAGGCGGGCAATTAAAGCAGCCGGTCTCCAAGAAATAGGTCTGCGATTGCCGGGCAGATGAATTAGTTGGTATTCACTGTCTGTATGGAGGAAGAGTTTAGCACGCAGGGGACAACATGTTGGGGATGTATGGAGTCACGACGCACGACGCAACGCAGTTCGTCATGACCTGAAGTGAATCACGATGGGATTTCTTTAGTGACGTGACAATTTAGGTTGGATGCAATCAGGCATGCTTTACGCGCCGCATATTCACCGGCAGCTGTAGCTTAAGCTGCTGTTTACAACCAGTTTTCGTCGCCTCTTGGTTTCTTCCTCCTCTTTTGTTTTTAGTTTCATTTTAAATGCAGTAGGTTTCGTCAAATGCTGTAAATACCGAAGGCTTTAGAACCGTGAACTTGCTCAGATATTCTTGATCCCCCCCACCACCACCACCCCGACCCTGTTCTGTGAATTGCGGGGAGTGCGTCGATGAAGTCAAGTGTTTGTGAATTTCTCCGGGAAGACGCTGCTTCGTGCTTTTCTGCACCTGTGGACGCTTTGAAAAAGAGCAGCGAGGACGCGTTTGCCTTTTTGTGTTGTGCGCGTTTCTTCGTTGACGTCCCTGCAGCAGGACGCGTCTGTCGGACGCACGGCTGGGTCTTCGGCTTCAGCACCGCACCGGCTGTGAACAGCTCCGGCTCGTAGCGTGTGGATGGGCTCTGTGGGTCTCGGCGTCTCCTGCAGCTCCTAACTACCGGCAACAATGGCATCCCACGGCTTCTGGTCTCTTGGCGGAGATAATGCGGGGGCCAACACCGGGAGTCGGAGCCCCAGTACGCGTGAGTGGCTTTTGTCTTCACACCAGCTCTGACGGGACCACGCGTAGCTCTAATTCCGGCGCATTTGGTTTTACTGCCACCGATTCGCAACCACACGGGCCTATATTTCCAGTCGACACATCTGCTTTTACGCCATTTTTTCTTTTTGTTTTGCTCCGCAGAAGGACATACATTTATCACCGGGGCTTGTTTTATTTAACTTGCGTGTCGCTCGGTGTGTCTGTGCTGTTTCCTCAAAGTTGGGCCACACCTGGAGCCAGAACCCCGCTCGTCCTTATCTGATTTATCCCTTCTCTCTTCCAGCCAGGGCTTGGTGCCAAGCGGCGGCCCAAAAATTATCCGGAGGTATAGGATCGAAATTATGTGGTACGTGCAGTGTGTGTGAGGGGGGAGTGGTGGGCAGCGTGTCTTTCATTTCACATCTGCAGCCTTGCAGACAGACGAATAAAATTGTCTGAATGCTGTGTTTGTGGTTTCCAAAGCGCTGCTCAATGTTGGGGACGTGGAGAAAGCCGCCGAGCCGCCGCAGACGCCTGCAGGCACCTGCGGCTGCAACAAATCCTGCAACTGCACCAAAGCTGCCGTGGTCTTCTCTGACCTCTATTCAACAGGTACACACGCTGTCACCCTGGACGTTAACCTGCCGGACGAGTCCGAACGCTAGCAGCACTGTGTTCGTCGTAATAGAAGGGAAACTATAAATTGATCCAATCAGATTATTATTATTGTCCATAACAATGTGACACATATTTTAAAAATAGGCTATTACACTAATTAAATATAGATAATTAAATGTTACGCAATGACTCACTTTCATATTTGCGACTTAAATAAATTTGCTTATCATGTTGTTTTATTTTCTCCCAATCGATGAAATACAAGATTAAATAGTAAAACATGCTCGTATTTGGGTGAAAATAAACGCAAAACTGGATTAAATGTAGCTGGAAACATTTTGCAGAGGTCACCTTCAGCTCGCTCTCCTGCTTCAAGGTGTTGGGCGTCGCAGAAAAATATTTTTCACGTAAATAATGTCTTTTATTGTTCGGATTATGGGCCTTTAGTGGAAAATTCATTTTATACTTCTTTAGAGCTACAACACATGTTTATATTAACGCTGCATGGCAACACCTTACACGCACAGATGCGTCCCAACAAGCCCACAAATATAAATCACAATTGCAGATTTGTTATTATCATTATTATTATTATTTGATTTCCAGACCTGCTGCCGGCTCTAGACGGTGACACCAAGACAATGACCTTCCTGCAGGAAGTGGTGGATATTTTACTGGCCTACATCGTGGAGTCTTTCGACAGGGAAACGAAAGTCATTGATTTTCATTATCCAAACGAGCTGCTTCAGATGAACAACTGGGAGCTGCAGGACGAGCCGGCGACCCTGGATGATATCTTGATCAGCTGTCGCGCTACTTTGAAATACGCCATCAAAACAGGTAGGGCTGTTCTCAGCCTGCTGTGTTCGGCACGACTGGAAACACCCTCATGTTGCAGGCCTGAAGCCCGGCCTGCTGCCAGTGTCTGTGCCAGCCACACGCTTAATTCTTTGTTATGATCACTAAATATCTGGAAAGAAATATAAGACAACCGATTTAAAAATCCATACAGTTCTGTGAGGTGTATTATGATGCCACGGAAATGCTCAATACCGATGAAATCAGCTTGCATCAAAATACAAACAATTCGGGTAAATATGGGATAAAATATAAAACACATCTCTGAAATAATCCTCTGGAAAGGTGGCACTTAAAAACCTGGAAGTCGTCCTCCTCTCCCTCCTCCTGACCACCAGACCGATAAATGCGGTGACGCAGTAAATCTGGTTCAGCAAGGAGCAGATAATAGACTAATAACCCCGCTTCATAGGCCAAGTCCATTATTCTCTGCTGACTGACACACGCAGGGCGAGATTTACAGCAACAACGGGACAGATTTCACCTTCTGCAAAAACAAACATCGTCCCGTTGGATTTTATTCATCTTCTAAACCCTTTAAAGGTTTATAACCGGGTTGGATTTAAACAGTTCACACATCTACTTATATTCAAAGGGTTACGTTTTATTAAATATTGGTTCTAAATGTTTAATATTTGACCAGAAGCTTTCATTTTGTGTAAAGGCTTTAAAAACCTTTTTTTTTTTTTTTTTTTTTACCAAATCCAAATAATTTGAGTGTTTCCTCCTTCCACTAAATTTCTACCTCGCTAACAAACACAAAACGTTTCCATTGCTTGTTAGAGGGTTTCACATGTCAGACATGTTCAGCTGCTTTTGCACATGTAAAAGGCATGTTTCAGTTTTCCTGGCTGTCTCTCACTCGCCTCCCTTTCTCCCCCTGCCTCCCCCTTTCACTCAGCCCACCCCAGGTACTTCAATCAGCTCTCTACAGGATTAGACATGGTCGGGCTGGCAGCTGATTGGCTAACATCCACCGCTAACACCAATATGTAAGTATGCAGCCTGCTGCTTGATGATTTAAACGGTGATAATGATCGTCACAGTGAATTCCATTTCCGGTCCGTCCGCGTGCGCTGTGCTCTGTGCCTGCGCAGGCTGATAGTGGCTCCTTTCTTTTGCACTCAATCACGGCAAATGAAAAGGGTGCAATGAAAGGCAGGAACCCCTCCACCCCCCCACGCCCCCTCTCATGCCTCCCCCTCACCTCTGATCCCCGCGGGGATTCGAGGGGAGAAATTTACCTCTGAAATTAAATTCACGCTAATCTGAAGCTAATTTCTGGTGTGTGTGTGTGTGTGTGTGTGGGGGTGTGTGTGTGTGTGTGTGTGCGTGTGTGTTTGGAGAGATAAAGCTGAGCGTGAGCGCTGGCAGCTGTGAAGCACTGCAGCATAAGCCTCATGTTGACACTGTGGTTTCTAAAATGACTGCAGCTACACCACATACCAAAAAGCTAAATTATACTGTTCCTGTATGTTCATATTTATAGAATGGAAATGTAATAATTAATGCAGTGTGAGGGTTTTGATACAAGCAGAGCATATTTGGGTTAATGAGGAATTAACGTGGATAACATTTCTTTGCTGGCACATTTTGTTTAAGATGCTTTAATATAAAATTGCAGCAAAGCCAGAAAAAATCTGCCTTTTACCACAGAAGAGCTTCCAGATGTTAGTTTATTATCTGCGAAAATGATTCTAACCCTAAAACCCTTTCGCTGCCTGTTTTTCGAGATGAGTCATGGCGCATTGTGTGGCTTGTGTAACTCAGGTTCACCTATGAGGTGGCTCCTGTGTTTGTGCTGCTGGAATACGTCACCCTGAAGAAGATGAGGGAAATCATTGGCTGGCCGGACGGGAGAGGAGACGGCATTTTCTCCCCTGGTATGTACGTATGTAGAGCGTGTCACCAAACCCAGTAGCTCTCTGTTTCAGTGGAGATGGAGGTGTGTGTGTGTGTGCTGGGTCTGTGTGCTACAATGTGTCAATTTGCATTTTGATGATATAAATGGAACTCATTTCAAAGCCAATTAGCATAAAATCATTTTCTTTTTCCAACCAAAGCCCCCACAGCATCCCAGTCTTTAATTCCCCCTCTCGTCAGACACACGATGAGGAGCACACATCTGGTAATTTAATGATGAAGACGGAGGCTCTGTGATTTTGATTTTGATTTTGATTATGGGATGCTGTGTCGTTTCCTGATCTGCTCTGGATACGCTGTAAACAGTGCAGACAGCAGTTTTGTTTGTTTAGTAATTTTGAACATGCTCTGCTATGCTGTGTCACTGCCCGTGACAGCAGGCTGTGATGCGCGTTGACACTGACTGATGGCTGTAAATCAAGAAGCCCTGCCTGTCCTCTAGGTGGTGCTATTTCTAACATGTACGCCATGCTGCTGGCCCGCTTCAAGATGTTCCCTGAAGTGAAGGAGAAAGGAATGTCATCTGTTCCCAGACTGGTGGCCTTCACATCTGAACACGTAGGCATCGCTGCTTTGATTCAGCTCAGGACACTGTGTCGTATTAGATAGTTTATCGAACCCTAATCACAGTTTGAAGGGCTTTCTGAAATCTGACATGCTGTAAGTTCTCTTATACGTGCATACATGTAAATGTATTCGCTGAAGTGGCGTCACACGTGTCACCTCCAAACGATGTGACACGTGTTTCTAAAAACCTTTGAGCTGGAGCTTGTGTTGCGTCAGATTCAGTTCTTTCTCTGCTTCTTTCACCTTTCAGAGCCACTTCTCAATCAAAAAAGGTGCAGCTGCTCTTGGCATTGGGACGGAAAGTGTGATCTGCATCAAAGCAGATGAAAGGTAGCGTTGGCCTCAGACGTTTAGATACAGATTTGGCCTGTAGTTGTTTGGACTTTGCTCACAGAAAACGAGGGCGATTGAGTGGAACTAAAGCTTGTTCTTCCCTCTGCAGTGGTAAATTGATCCCAGCTGACCTTGAGAGGAGAATCCTGGAGGCCAAGCAGAAGGTAAGCTGCTGCATATGTGTCCCTCAGCTATTACAGCACTGACCTCATGGCGTTGAACTGAATCGTGATGCGGAGAGAAACCAGGAAATGCGCTGGATGTTATAGCTGCTCTTCTTTGCGTGTGCACAGGGTTTTGTACCTTTCTTTGTTAGTGCGACTGCTGGAACGACAGTCTACGGAGCGTTTGACCCTCTCATCGCCATCTCTGACATCTGCAAGAAGTACAACATCTGGATGCACGTGGACGTGAGTAGCACAGGACGTGCCTCCATGCTTCCTGGTGCACACATGAATCCGCTGATTGGATTCTCAGGAAGTAATACACAGGAACACGCAGCTGAAGCTCTGAGTCTGACAAGTCCATTATGTCTGTCTGGCCTCTAACGGCCTGTGGCTGACCCAGATAGGAGCTAGCCAGGTCCAATCTAGCACCAGAGATAGGAAAACTGGAACAGAGGCTGTAAATCATCTCCTCCCCTGACTTCCTTCATCACGGGCCCTCAAACGGAAGGAACGCTATCTTTAATGAAAGTGACGTAGCGCTGACAGGGGGACACCTCTATTAGGAGACACATGGCCTTGTCCATTGTTCCTCAGTCAGCTGCGATAGGAGAGAAAAAGCCTGAGTCACGACGTCCACCATGCGTTTTGTTTTGTTTACGAGGAAGATGCGGAGGAATCGTTACAAGCAGTGTAAGAGCTGGAGGGCTTCAAATGACGACGCTGTTATTTTTAGCTTTTCTCTTTTTGTTTTAATAAAACTAAAATAATAAAATGTGTAAATCAATAAAGAAACGAGGAAACAACTGCAGTTCTTGAAAATATTCAAATTCAACACATTCACGTGAGTCTGGAATCATTAACAATAAACATAAAAATAGCAACATGAATGTTTTACTCTGCTGAGGTTGATATGAAGCTAAGCTACAGGGGCTAAATGACCCTTTCAAGGTGCGTTTACTGTCGCACACGTGTGATGAACGTCCGTCTCTCTCCTCTCAGGGTGCATGGGGAGGAAGCCTGCTCATGTCCAGGAGACACAGGTGGAAACTGGATGGAGTTGAGAGGCAAGCGACTCCATTCTTAGCTGGAAACAAGCTGCGTCCAGTGGAAGCTAACGAGCGCCTGGACTAATGATGCGAGGTGGTTGTGTTTGTTGATTGCAGGGCCAATTCAGTGACATGGAACCCACACAAGATGATGTCCGTCCCTCTGCAGTGCTCTGCCCTGCTGGTCAGAGAGGAGGTGCGCCTCAGGCTTCTCCGAATCACATCATCACACACTAGATGCTGCGGTTCATTTTCTTATAAACGCTCTGCTCCTCGCCACCTGTCAGGGCCTGATGCAGAACTGCAACCAGATGCACGCCTGCTACCTGTTCCAGCAGGACAAACACTACGACCTCTCCTACGACACCGGGGACAAGGCGCTGCAGTGTGGCCGCCACGTGGACATTTTCAAGCTGTGGCTCATGTGGAGGGCCAAGGTAAATGCTTCTCTCTCACACATATGCATGGCAGGAATTCACAGTTGCACGGACGAATGCGTCGCGCCTGAGAGATGTGACAGATCACAGCGTTTGTTCTTGACAGGGCACCATTGGGTTCGAGGCTCAGATTGACAGGTGTCTGGAGCTGTCGGAGTACCTCTACAACAAGATCAAAGACAGGGAAGGATACGAGATGGTCTTCGATGGGAAGGTACGTTTGTCTGTCACCTACACCGTCAACAGTGGCCAATGCTCCTTCTGCCTCCGTGTCATGGGCGTCGTGATTGGCACACGGTGCTCTGCTGCTTTGTGAACGCCATTTTTACCTCTAGCTGCCAGTATAATGCGCAGCCATTATGTTTAATGAATAGCACAACAGCATGTAATTGCTCATATGCATATGAATAGCGCGGTGTCTGAAATATCCTCCACCAGCCAGGCCACAACAACACAGACACGCATGATGGGGTTATTAGGCTGAAAACGAATAGAGTGCTGGACACGGAGTCATTTTAGAGGAAGCCCTTGAATGGTTCAAGTCTTGCTGTTTTTCTCCGGAGCTTCAAAGCCAAACCCTCTGGGCATCGCCTCAGGTGCTGTATCTGTCTGATACGACGCTGCCCGGCTGTATGTACCTGAAAGAGACAACCTGTCAGATACCGGGGACGTGTAATGGACTTTTCAAACACACCTGGATGGATAAGCAAGGCCTTCACGTGTCTTTCTGGCCTGGGTGCACGCGTACAGCACGGTGCGTCGTGTATGTTTTATAGCACGGTCTGTGGTCTGGCTGGCTAATAATAATTAGAGTACAGAAATGAGCGTTCCCTACACGTGTAGGCGTTCGGCTGTTAGCTCATCCCTCCCCTCTGGTTGCTTGTGTGTGTTCCCGCAGCCTCAGCACACCAACGTCTGCTTCTGGTACCTCCCTCCCGGGATCCGCTACATGGAGGACAAAGAGGAGAGGAAGAAACACTTGCACAAGGTGGGTGAGCGGAGATAAGAAGGGGGACTGCGGTATCAGCGAAAAACACCTGTCACGTGCCTCCACAGGCCTGCGATTGCTATCCAGCTTGACCATCACGAGTCTTCCTGCGGGGGGGGGGGCTCACTCACACATATGACTTAAAAACACTCAGTTTCCTCCAAAGTTGAATGGAATTAGCTCCATGGTGGTTTACAGTGTTCGTCCATCTCGCTCTTTGCTGCAGATTGTGATTAAAGGCTGACGTTACCCAATAACGCTGGAGGAAAAAAAGCCAACGTGAAGGAGCTTTTCCTCTTTTTCTGCTTCATTTAATGGCTTCTTGGAAGCTCTGAAAAAGCCTGATTGGACAGAAATCTGCAACTGGACACCTGCAGGAGATTTTGAGGGACAAATGATGATGGGATCCACACTGTGGTTCATACTGTAAACCTCTGTACCTCCTGCAGGCGCACGCTGGCTGCAGTTTCAGTATTTTTTTAGCTTAATATCTGCAGACGTCCTTCCTTCAGGCTGTGTGAGTCCCAGCTCATTTAACCTTTTAAGCTAAAGCTGCCACAAACTGTTGATTATGAGATGTGATAATGAAGCAAATGATACGATGCTGAAATTCATGCTCTGCTGCTGTGATGCTTGTTATTTTCCTCATTATCATCGTCTGGTGTTGGTCAAAAACAAGTCTGAGAAACTAACCACAGCAGAATCCACAACAGCATCAAGGCTGGTGAGCACACAGTGAACGAGTGTCCCTGCTCCAGCCGCTGACGATAACCTCTCAGCAGCTGCTGTCAGAGAGTTGCGTGTTCTCTGCCAGCGTCAGCTTTAGCTGTCAGACCCGGCGAGAGCTAATGGACCGGGATCAAAGTGAACCGAGAAGAAAATGTCCCTTTTGTAGTTGCAGGAAAAGTAAATAAAAAGGAAGCAGAGATTACACACTGTTCCAAAACTGGAAGTGCAAAATAAAAACACAGAACAGACTGAATTAGTGTTTGTCAACAGAGGAAACGTTGAAAGAATCCAAATAGTTGTTTGATGTAAATCTTGAAACCTGCATGTACTACATGACGTTTTTTCTTCGCCAGGTGGCTCCGGTGATAAAAGCCAGAATGATGGAGTACGGGACCACCATGGTCAGCTACCAACCGCAGGGCGACAAGGTCAACTTCTTCCGCATGGTCATCTCAAATCCCGCTGCTACCTTCGAGGACATCGACTTTCTTATCGAGGAGATCGAGCGACTCGGACAAGACCTATAAGACTCCACCAAATCCCCCCTCGTGCGTTTCCCCTTGACGGATGAATAGTTTGTCGTGAATGTACTGGTAAACTTTCTTTTCCTCCAAAATTACATATATTTGAAAAAAATATATAAAGATAAGTCCATATATTATGTATCGTAGCTTTGCAGTGGACTAAGCTGGTCCAAAGCCATGTAAAAGCGCTTCTGTCTGCCTTTTCCTATAGTGCAGTAGGCCCCTGAGTAGTGTTAGTGGCGTAACTTTCTATGTGTGTTTTGTGAAATGGGATGCTTGTGCCATAGGTCGACAGCAAAGAGTTTATTTTTTGATCACTCGTCATTCGCAGAGTATGTTGTTAAGTGCCGAACGTGGTTGTGTTCTATCGTAACTTTACAATTTTAAACTTCTGGTTTAAAAAGAAGAAAAGGAAGCACTTCACCTTACCTCAGCTTAATCGACTGCCTTTACATGCGCACATGCAGTAGTACTCAAAGTGGATCCTCTCACCCGGTGTCTCATCCCTGCGTCACTCGGTCGTGTATCACTGCAGCTTTGGCAGGCTTCTTTTTTAAATCGTGCTTTTTAGGTGTTGAATGCTTTTCAAATGCTCCACTGCATGTCTTTCGGTATTTTCATTCGTTTTCAAAAGTCTTAGGGAACGTGCAGCGAAATCCAACGCTGCTTATCGATGCACGCGCCAGTACGAAGCAATGAAGCGACGTTGAGGCGGCAGAGTAGGCAGAAAGTAGGTGGGCAGTCGGCAAACTCTCACCCGTCCTGCTGACAGGTTCATTCAGCTGCAGCGCTGACGTTGTGCACTACTCTTAGTTCCAGTGGTTCCTACATCGTTAAAACATTCACAAGTCTTTAAATGTCAACGTAAACCTGTCAAGAGTTTTTTTTTGTCTGTGGAAATGTTATTGAGCACTTATTGACGATATAAGAGGATCTTAAGAAAATGGGAAAGGGGCAATAATGGCGTGGTTTTCATTTTGGAACCTCGTCCCTCGTTTTGCAGCGACTGTACGTCTGACATCACTTGCACTAAAACATTTGAGGACGAGGAGGAGCCCTGAGCTTTGAAACAATTCATTCATTCACAAGCAATACTCAGACATGGGTCCAATTACTGAGGCAAAGAAGTAAAAAAAAAAAAAAAATGCAGATTTACACGTACGATAGTGAGTGATAATCAAGATTCCAGACCAAAAGCAGAACCAGAACAACGGGTTCTGTAGCATCTTCATTAGAAAAAGTTAGAAAAGCACAATTTGCTCAACATGGTCGGTCAGTGTACAATCACTTTTGATCATAGATGTAAATAGTATTTCAAGATGTCCTAAGTACATATCTTTGTGTATACATATGTGTATATAAGACATATAACTAGAGACTATTTGTGAAGTTATTCATATTTTCTCTATCTCTAAAATAGATAACTTGTATTTTCATCATGTTCGTCCTAAAGGCTTTTTGCCTGTGTGTGTGTGTGTGTGTGCGTGTGTGTGCGAGCGCGGTTCTTCACTTGGTTTGGCTGTAACGGACTTAAACTGGCTTTAAATAAAGTGACAGACTTCGCAGATGAAGAGTGATACTGAGGTTTGGATTTTAAGCGAACATGCAAAGCCATTTTGCTTCTGAAGCCGTGTGTTTCTCTTGGGTTGTTTATTTGGTTAGTGTGCACACGTGATACTTGACAGTGCGTGCCCATGTGTACCTTCGTGTGTTTGTAACTGTGTTGCCTTAGTATCAACTTGCCAGTATCGTCTAGTTTTCCTCCGACGGGGATGGTCGTGCACTTTAGAGTATAAACATGACCTAATAACGTGCAATGTCCAATGGTTGTTTCTAAGTTGATGTTAAAAGATTCTGTGTAAATGTAACCCGAGCTCTCTGGTCTGAATGTGCCATGAACCAAGAGTTTGTTGGGTGGAGCTATTTCTCACACCTTATTGTTTCACTGTCTTCTCCTGACGTCCCGACAGAGACGAGCTTTATCGGCCCGCTCTCTGCTTCACTTCCCGACCTGGCGTTCACACTGTGACACAGACAACATCTGATTTATCACAGCGACAAATGAATCTCACTGTGGTAGTCCTGGAAAGCCAGATATTTCCTTCCTCTTGCTGCTGCTGCTGCTGCTAGACTTGCTTCTTTTGCACGTGCATGCAATGCCTTGCCTATCCTGCTTGTTTGATATAGTCTCCTATATATTTATCTATCTCTATCTATATATATATATATATATACGTATACAGTCTGTGTAGCTCCTGTAATTAGCTTTAGTGTCCAGTATGTACAGTTCAGCTCAGCCTGTAGGTGTAGTGCTCTGTCGCTCTGGCCTTTACGTGTGATCTCTGCGTCTTGGGCTTCCTGTGACGTCTCTTCGTGCCGCCAGCATGCTAACCTCGCCTCGCTCCGTAATCCTCTCCACGCTTGATCTATCTCTTCCCTCTGTCTTTCTCTTCCGCTTGAAGACTGTCGCAGCTCACACCGTAGCGTATTATATCTATTCGTGTAGTCCCTCCGCATGTCTTACTGAACGCTCTGCTCTGTGTGACCTTTCCTCTCTCTCTCTCTTTCGCTTCGGCCTCTGGTAGCAGTGACGGCGTATCCGCGTGCTTTCCTCTCACGTTTCTCGGCTACCCACTGTCCTTCTGTTTGTGAGTCTGAGACAGTATGTTGACTCGTGTCATGGTGCCATGACGTCACTGTTTTCATTTACTTTTACCGAGGCTCTTGTCTCTATGGGACGTATGAAAAATAATGCGATTTTTTGGTTCGATTGTCCAAAAACTTGCAGATGCTGAGAAATAAAGAACTGTGGCTACTACTTGCTTACAGAAAAAATAGTTTGTGAGAACTAATAATACCCTTGGTGCACAGACTGCAGTTAACCTTCACTAAATATGGGGCCGTTTGGATCATATATCCTGCAAACTGCTGAGCTAGCTTCTCTCAAACATTCATTTGTCCTGAACTATATGTTACTCTTGGGAAAATAGAAATAAATATTGTTCAAACAAAACTATTTGTTGTTATCTGTTTTTGCTCTTCTTACCTGCGTTAGAGGTAAATAAAATATATATTTATAATTTACTCATCACAGATAAAAAACAGTGCTACAGGGAAACAGGCCGAACTGCTACATAAACTGGTGAAAAGTGCTTGAACAGCAAAGTGGGACGTGGTAAGTGACACTTTCAGAGTCAAGGATGTGTCAGTACTTTAAATTCTGTGCTGTTCATGCTTATGTAATGTGTTTGTGAAGCGCATTGTTTAATACTGTTCTCATATTGCATGGATGTTGCAAAACAAACCAATCTGAGTCATGATAAGTAAGTAGAAGAAGTAGCCTTACATACGTACGACAGTGTCCTCTGTAGTGAAGCAGGTAGCAAACGTCTCTCTAGGTGGCACTGCTTCCTCACAGTTCCACCTTCCGGAGCAAAGGGGGCGTAGAGCGATTCTATCTGTTCTGCGAATGTGGCTTTGATTTGTTGTCAAATAAATATTATTTTCCATTTTTGTCATTTGGACTCTTGAGTCGCGAGACGTTTTTCTTCCATCCGTCCAAATGAGTTGACGAAATGGTTTACAGGGAAAACGCTCTGTGGGCATTAACGTCTGACTGCTGCAAACTCCTGCCCAGCTAAATAGATACGTGCACATCTGGGACATATTTTAGTTTTCTAATATTCCAGCTGATCCTTATTTTCTTAGCTGATATATAAGTGGGATGTTTTCTACATATCGTGGCTTCAAAACGTCTTTACCTCCTATACACTGTTGTGTTGTTATTTAACTCCTGTGACTTTAATGGACCTTGAGACGTGTCTAGAGCCCAAATGTGCTCACCTGTGCCAAACAGACTTGATTGGCACACACCTGTGTACTTAAGGAAGGGAATTGAGCCAGTGATTAAAGAGCAAGCGAACTGTCCGTCAGTCAAACGTGGGACAAAGCTTGGGTCATGAAGCTTTGAGGATTTTGTTGTGGAGCCAGAAGGATTTGAAGCTTTTCGCTGCCTCCAAACAAAGGTAATAAAACATCACACGTCACTGATTGACACCTTTAAACAGCTTGTTAGTTTTTCATTTCTGTTCAGAATCTCTGCATTAAATGTGCCATCAGAGGTGACACAGGCCTTGAAATTATGTGACTGGTTATTGCTTTTATTTGCCTTAATGGGGTCACAAATGCTTATTATTGGTGTTTTTATTATTTGTAGACTTGCATGTTGCTGTTGCTTTCCTCCTTTTAGTGTCAGCCCAGGTCTTGGCCTTGCAGTAAAACTTTACAGACCCGCCCCCGCAGACATAAAGATGTTATTTGTGGCTTCCTCTCTCTCACAGCAGCTCACGGTGGGATTTATGATCTACGGTCACCTGCAGAGACACATGTCAGCTCACCCTGCATTAATTATCATGGAGGAATTACCTTTGTGTACTCGTGACATTACGTTTCAGACTCTCAGGTCATGAGACGTCCAAATTAATTTCCATCAGCCTTGACACGCTGCCTCTGCAGAGACTGTGCTGCTGCTATCTTCCTGACAGGCTGCTCATTCTTCAGTCCAAGTCCTTTCATCACTGCCTTTTCCATTTAATAATTGATTTAAATACTGACTAGATGACGGGGTCTGGCATTTCTCAGAGATCTACCCTGCAAGGTGGGTTGTCTCGGTGATCAGAGGTTCCCACACTGGCAGTGGATGATCTGTTCAGTGTTTATAGCCTGTAAAGTCCTGACAGTCTGTGTGATTAAACAAAGAGAAACACTGCTCTATCCAAACGCCAGCTTTCATGTAGACGCGTAGCAAACATGTCACAACGCGTAAGTCATGAAGTTGCTCTTTTCTCAAACTTGAAAGTGATTTAGCAGAAGTCAAATCGGGCTGGTTGTCTTGAGAGAGACTTCACAAAGCAGTTTGACAGAAAAGCCAAAAGGATTCTCGTGCTCTTATAAAGTCTGAAGTCTTCCTGAAAACAGGCTGTGCGTGTGTTTGTGTGGGTGGGGGGCGGCTAAACCAAGCCAGATGTCAGTCTCCATACGAGCTGGTGGCATTCGCACAACGCCTGAACTCTGCGTCTGCCCTTAATGTAAACCCAGAGCTGGTAGCCATCCGTTAGGCTTTGGTTTCGCTGTGACGCGGCGTCACTGTAGGGGAGCTGCATGTTTGGTTGACAGCTTTTGTTGCTTAACCTGTCTGAACAGCTTAAAGCTTCCCATCAGGCGTGAGTTTGGAGGTCAAAGACATCGAAGGTTTTGGCGGTTCATGCAAATCTCTCTTCTAATCCTGGACTATTGGGCTTTTGTTCGTACTCATTAGCTTCTCTGACCTCTCCTCGTACTCTACCTGCTACCAAAGCACAGTGTGTTGTGTTACAAAGCACAAATCTCGTGGTGTAAACAGACATTTGTATCAGTGCATTCACTGAGAGAGTTAATCTGCAAGCGCCTGCCGGAGAAAGCAATTAACCTCACGAGCCGCCGGGGGATTGGATGGAGGTGGAGAGCATCACGTCGTGGTTAAAACACACACCGGAGGGACTTTCATCCAACCTGCAATACTATTCATCACCTGCACTTTGAGCGGACTCTTCAAGCAGACGGGCCTCACGTGTACACAGCCCGCCCAGCTTATCCTACAGCTCTGGAGTTTCACATCAGCCTTGACAGAAATTATTAAGGTCAGCTAAAAAACAAGCAAACTAAAGGCTGCATTCCTGGTGATCAGGGAATTCACCAGGCACTAGAGAAATACACGGAGGAGTTGCCAAGTGTGGAAAATGGAGATAAAGCCTGTCCAGGATGATTATCCTCAATGCCAACTGTTTCCACGAGCCAAACTATGCTATAGAAAACAAGCTCCACTTGTGTTCTATAAGAATATTCCACATTTTACAGAGTTTCTTCCTCCACATTTACTCGTTCAAAAGCACAGAAGGTTTTAGGAAGTAAAAGTAGCTCGCTGCTCGGCTTCTTTTCTGTCATCTCAAGGAGAAGGTTTTCACAGACGTTCAATACGGACCCCGCTCTGTTCGACCTGCCAGTTCATTCCCTCATGCATCACTAACCTCTCTAATGAGTGGCGAAACAAGAAGAAGAAGACTGAGCTGGGGAGGATGAATGCGGTCTGTGATGAAACGAGTTCAAACTGTCCCGGTGCCCAGACACTGCAGCAAGTCAGAATATCTCACGTCCCCGGTGACGTTGTCTCCTCCTTGAACGCAACAGCAGCACAACGTTTAGTACAAACAAGTGACGTTAATCCATTTTGTTTTCAGGCAAAACATTTGTGTATTTCCTTTTTTAGACGATTGGATTTATTACCTGAAGAAACCAACAAGATAGATTAAAAAAAAAAACATCAAACGCATCGCCACAGATATCCTTCACACTTCATAAATCCCCTGCAGCACCACTGTAACACCGGGTTTTGCAGCATCAAACCGACCACATGGTCTAAACATTTCCCAGTAGACGAGGCCTTTACAGCGACACCCGTTTGTGATTAAAGGAGCCCGTCTCTGGCTTCGTCCATTAGAAGTCAACACTGGAGCCGACTGGGGCTGCGTTTGCGTTCGTCTCGACCGCATGCTGGATCACAGCAGCCGACGTGTCCGTTAACGTGACAGCTGTGCTTTGTTTCAGCAAACGCAATCAAAAGATCCAGTATTATAAATTAAAAACTAGAGTAGAGTTCCAGACAACTTGAGTCTGATTTCCTTCTGCGTCGTGTTGGAGTAACGTCCTTGCCTGCATGCCTGCGACCGTTTGAGTGAAGTCCAACAACATAAACCCTCAGAAAGCAAATAAACTCACAACAGATGCACTGCAGTGAGGAATGATGTCTCTCTGTTTTGCCACGGACCCACATGCGAGACAGCAACTCACCAAAGTATCATACTATTCTAAAAAGGCTCACCCTGCAGAGACGTGAAACACCCTCCAGCCTTGAAGAACCTTCTAGACTCAGACAAACCTTAGGACTCAGTTGGGCATTTTGTGTTTTTAGTGGCATCTTGTCTACTTTGCAACCATCCAAACTCTCTCAGCTCTGCAGCTCCCAAGTCTCAAAGTGCGTCTGTCTCATTCAGTTTTCTAGGTTTATAGAACGCAGCTGTTTGATTATTAGTGCTTCCTCATATAACAATGATGACATTAAGTCAGTTTCTTTCTCCTACTCTTGCTAGAAAATTAGTTATTGTGTCCTTGGGCCTGATGTTGATTCTAGTAGTGATCAACTTCCAAATGTGTGCTGCCTGTAGGCGGATGTGTGGGTAATTACTCTGCTCTCTGTGGCCGCGTTGAGGAATTGGCGGAAAAAGTTCTGAAAGAGTAGCTGAAGTTTGTTTTCCACCAGGATGGAGCTCACCTCTGCGCGTTAGGTCTCGCCACAATCAGCGCCCTGCCTGCTGGAAATGGCCTCGATGAGAAGGGGGGTCGCTGGCTTAGAGCCAAAGTGAAAGGAAGCATTGTGTGTCAGACAAACTGCACTGTCGGTGATAACACTGGAGCCTGTTGCATTAGGCTTCACAGAAAAAGTTAATTAGAGGAGCTTTCGACCCACCTTTGTTTGTTCTCTGTCCCTGATGTCTCTGAACGTCTTGTGCTCTGGGGCTCTTTTGATCTATAGCGTCACACATCTGGAGCGCCGCTCCACTAAAACACCTGTTTTCAATTCGGGCAACGGACAGAAACATTTGATTGTTTCTCACAAGCAGACTTCCCTTTGTCTCTCCCTCTCATTGACTCACAGGCTATTTGTTATGTTAAGCCAAAGAGCGACTCTCCTGTAGGCAATAGATTGGAGAATAATTTGAACTTGATTAAGGCCAATTGAGAGGAAAAGTCAGTGTATAGTTTTTCCAGGTATTAAGTCTGCAATTTTGGCACCTTTGCTGCTGAATAAAGCTGCTTGCAAATGGGTTCAGTATGTTTGAGATTAAAGGGAATGAGTAACGTCTGAATGTTAAACTTTTACCCTTGAGTTAATGGAAAATAATGGGCACCAAGAATAAAATGTCATGAAATGTAAATCCACTATAAAATCCCTGTGAAGACATTGGAATAATGGCAACACATGGGGTCATATCTCATGGACTGGAGTTCTATAGATGCAAATGATGCCTGAAGAAAATGACTAAACATAATGAAATGGGAATGAATTTGTAATCATTTATAAAATACTTAACACTGTTTTGACAAGTAGATGGTTTCTGTAGTGTAAATACAAAGGTTTATTAGCATGAAGACAAATAAATACAAAAATGTCAAGTATGAAAATGCTTCTCGTGCTCATTGAAGTCTCCTACAGTATTTGTATTAGTGTAACTCTTTTCATTACAAACTAATCAGAGGAAAAGTTAGATTTTCTGGAAGATGTGCACATTTGATGTAGATTAGCTTAGTTGCAGATGTTGAAATCCCTCATATCTGTACGTTGCATACGAGAAGTGATGCTGGTGTGAAACACTAATGTGCATAATACGTTTGAATAGAGCTTAGATGCAGGGAACAACGGCTCATTTCAAACAAGGCAAAACGAGGACGTCACACCTAACAAAGAGAAGTCAGACGTGGACCATAAATCCTGACTGTTGCTCCGAACAGACTTCACATCATGTGGCACATATTGAGTGAATGAGAATATTTCTGTTACTTTAATTCCTGACTATTTAATACAAAAAGGTTTTAATACATAGACTATTTGAATGTATGCAATGATTGAAGAGCATTGCTAGTAAACCACTTCAAATGCAGACATGCTAATGTGTCTGCACATGCAACCACATACGTGTGTACACACACACACACACACGTACGGTATTGACTCACACACACACAGACATTCGATGGAGAGTTGGTCGCTGCTCAACCAGCCGAAGTACTTCAAGCAAAAGCAGTACTTTCAGTTCAATGTACATTTTAAACAATAATATGAACAAATAGATTAATACAATGTTGTTTTTTTTATCAAACTGTTGAATCTGCTCTGCAATTCAATGTTGTGCAAAACTGTTTTTCCCACAAAGTGTGTTAACGTTAAAGGCTCCGTCTCGTCCTGGATCACACTGAAACCCAGAGGATGGAGACGTTGGTGCCGCCCTCGTGTGTTATCTGGTTAACTCGTCCGCGGACACAGTCCAAAGTGACGTAGACAGCGGTGCCGTTGTGGACCTGAAAGGACGCCCTCAGCCCTATACTGGCCCATTCGCTTCCTTCGGGCATGGAGCCAGACACCTGCTGAGCCACAGCACCGGCCTGCCCTCCCCCCGCTCGCTGCAGAGTCAGTTTTACTATATTACAGGAGTGGATCAGCTTCAGGTTGAGCGCCATGTTCACTGTCCCTTTATCGTGGAATATAAAGTTCTTTCGGCTGTTCGGCTCACCTGGACGAGCCAAGTGAACCTGCGGCGTGTCCGAGCTGGTCTGCTGGAAAAACAAGGGTTTATTTCTGACCGCTCCAAAGGGAAGACCCGTCCTGGACACAGTAGCCGTCAAGGCTGACGACACCGCTGAAGGAATCCAGAAAAGGCTCAGCATGCTGATTCCAGTGCTGTCGCCAAAGTAGCGAATGTTGCACTGGGACGGAGACGTGATCTCGAAGCTGAGTGTGTCTCTGCTGTTCACGCTCACTGCACCTGAAAGTGTGATGGACGTATCCCTGTAGTTGACTCCGGTCTTAAAGGCCTGCGTTACCTCCTGAGACGTCCCGTTATGATTAGTATAAGCAATCAGGGAGAAGCCCTCTCGAATGCAGGTGTGACCCATGGAGTACAGCGCCTGCTGAAGGACAAACTTCACCACGCCGCTCTCCGTGAAGCACACCCCTCGGCCGTCGTGAGTCAGGCTGATCATGTAGGGGTCGGACACCGAGGTTATGCGGAACGTTGGGCGGTAGCTGGTCTGGTAATGTGCTACCAGGGACATCTGCGCTGTCATAGCCACGGCTCCAGTATCGTGAGACAACCAGAGTAGACTCAAAGACGGCGCAGCGACATCGTAGAAGTGCAGGTCCTTGCTCTGGTTGCAGTGCTGATTTGGGCTCTTCAGCAGCAGAGTGAAGGTGTGATTAGGCTCCACCTCAGCGCCGCTGCTGACGCTGACTCCCTGGAAGTACTTCCCATCTGGCTGTTCAATCCGTACGCCACTGAGGTCCAGACACTCCTCCTCCTGGCTCCCGTTCAGCCTCATCCCAACTTGGAGGAAATTCCTGCAGCTGTGCTTTATCGCAAAGTTGTGATCAAACCAAACCAGGCCATGCTGCAAAAACGTCAGCTGACGCCCCTCGTTCAACAGCGAGTCACTGCTCTCCTTCCCTCGGATGTGTAGCTCGAGCCCAGGAAAGATGCGACCGCCAGAGGTCCTGGCGGAGGGAACAGCCACGTTCGCTGCCCACGAGTGGGACAGCCGGTTCTCTGAAGGCCGGCCGCAGACCGCATCGCCGCTGGCTGTGCAGGGAGCAGCGACGGGCTCTCCATCGCAGTCCGAACAGGCCTGGCACTCCTGCAGCTCCTGGTTGTAGAAGTAGTCGTGGCCGCACAAGCCCATCGCCGCTTCCCTCTCCGATACTCCCAAGCATCTGAAGCCTCCTGAACCGCACAACAAAGTGTAAATAACAGCTCTGCAGATGTGATTTGACTCCGTTTGCGGCTTTTCGTTGTAAGCAAATGAAGAAATGTGCATAAATGTGGTGAACACACAAAATGACAACTGTAGAAGCAAGATCTCATTCACACACCTCCCAGCATCATAGAAAAAATAAGCGATGGCTCAGACTGACCTGGAGTGTTAACGCACTTCACTCTTTCCCCACAAATGTTGGGTATTTCTAGGCATTCGTCCCTGTCCTGTAAGTCACACAGGACATGCGTTAGAGTCCAGCCTAATGTGGCTGTTTACCCAAACATCTGCTCTTACCTGGCACATCCTGTCAGCAGTAGGAGAGCACTGCGAGATCAAGAAGAAGCCTGGCGGACACATGGTGCACTCCTCGCACTGAGGCGGGTCCTTTTGAAAGTCGCAGAATTCCTCCGACGCACAGGGCGAAGGGCATCCCAGCAGAGGACGGGGAAAATGAGCCTCCCCGACCACGTCCACCACCTTGGAGTCCGTGTCCATCTTTTGGGCGCTGTAGGACTTTCGCAGGTGGCTGCGTGCCTGGCTCTGCAGCCCCGCCAGGTGGCTCTCAAAGTAGCTTTGCAGCTCCGCCTGCAGCCCCTGGAAGGAGACCTGTTTGACGGTGTCTGAGAGCAAGCTGTACTGGCCTTTCACCGTGTCCATCTGCTGGTACATCCGCCGCTGCTGCTCCAGGATCTCCCTCTGCTGGGACAGCAGCGCCTCCTGTTGGTCGACCAGTTTCTGCTGCAGGTCGCGGATGACCATCTGCTGCGCCCGCAGGGCCTCCACCAGCTTCTCCTGCCCCTTGGCGAGCTGCAGGTGCAGGATGAGGGCATCTTCTGAGGGAACTTCATTCTCACCTAGGACAACGCCCCCAGACAAAAGGCCGTCAACGTCTCACCGTTAAACACCACAGTGGCAGAACCGATGACTGAATGATTGGAAAAGTCTTCAACAATGCTGGCACTAAGCGTGAACACCCTGTGATCCCACTTAGTCCAGCCATGCACGTAGACACAGTTTCCTATGGACCAACATCAAAGCAGCCTACATTTTCTGGACTGTTGGCTCTGAGACATTTTTCCAGTTGAGCAGCTCTAGTAGCTCCGCAGATACAATTTCTGAGCTGAAGGTCAACAGAACCTTTGTTTTCAGACCAGAGTCCCTCCCGCTGGTAGTTGGGGGAAATTGGGTTAAAGTCAATAAAGAGAGAGATTGATGGTTGACTTTAAAACCCACACGTTTCAATGTAACATAATCAGGAATATTAACGATGTTTGTTTTCATTCAGTAAAACATTTTGAAGTAACTCCACTTATGTATCATAAAACCGAGCTGACCGTACAGATGGAGATAGCAGACCTGGCTTGATGTCACATGTGAGCTGGACACCCAAAGGCGCAGCGCCAAGTTCCGACGACGGATATCCAAACTCCGGGAAATCTCCGAGAATCTGCGCGGCTCTGTCGGACAGACGCACAGGAGGAAGCTGGCTGGCGGCGGAGGAGACGCTCTCCTCCGAAGCGGCCAGACATCCGTCTCCCACACAAGGCTTTAGTCGAGCTTTTGGCCGCATCACGAGCGGCAGCCTGCACTCGATTCCTCTACAGTCTCGGGTGTCGTTCGTGGGCTGAAATGGTTTCGCAGGACAGTCCGCGTCGGCGCAGCCTGCAGGTGAAACGTCGGGCGCCCTGGTTCGTGTGCCGCCGCTGTGCCGTGTGCGCAGCGGCTGGACGGAGGAGGAGGCTTCGGGCGCAGCTCTCGGGTGGGCATGTTGGCTGCCACCTATCTGCGCCGCTCCCCGCTGTGTCGTCGGGTTGAATAGCCGCGGGGGTCTGGGGGACCTGTTGCCCGGACAGTGCGCACCGGTGCACGGTCTTGGATCTGCGCTTTCGGCGCCGGAGCAGTGCGTCCCCCGGCAAATCTCTGCCACAGCCTGCGCCGTGTTGATCAGTGACACCCAGAGGAGCAGCAGCAGCAGCCCTGGTGTTCGTAAAACCATTTTTGGCATCTCTGTCCCTGCCACACAGCAAAAGCAGGAGTTAAGCTCCGGAAACAGCTTCTCTAAACCCACCACTGCCACAAATGAAACCGAACTTTGTCACACATGACACAGAGAAGTCCGCAGCTCTTGACTCTACCTTCAGCTCCAGGGTTTGGTCAGACTGGCGGTGCCGACTGTCAGTAAAGAATAAAAACATTGGGCACACGCATTACTGCTGCCTCTCTCCACGCCTGACCCACTGTGGGGGCTTCTGCACCACAATGTCAGTCTGTGGCATTCCTAGGACTTAATTAGCATCAGGTTTCCCTCCACAAATTAACCCTTTTACTTCCCTCTTCCCTTTGCAGGAGTTCCCAAGTGAGGAGGCACAAGAAAACGGCTCCAGACTAAGAATTATTATTCTCCCGTCCGTCATCTTTATATTTTCAAGTGTCGCTTTTTATTCCACTCGCTGTTGACTTTGCTGCGACCCTCCGGCCCCTGAAGCTGTACAAGGTGACTGGTTTTTGTGTTGAGACAGCTGCTGGTCTTCAGCCCAGTCTCCGGGCCGAGCGCCCCTCTTCACAGACGGAGACAAACAAAGGTCAAACTTTTGTGGAGGAGATCGATGGCCAGAGGCAGGAATGCGAAGCTCACAGCTGGGTTTTGTGCTTTTAGTGCTTCTGGTGGGAGGTCATCAGCTGACGTGTGATCGTGGTCTGAAGGCACTTTTGAGACCTTACATTGTTTCACACATATGTATAGAAGCCAAAGAAAAATGTAAATGATTATTTCATTCTTCGTTTTCGAGCTCAGTGAACTTATGTTTGTCATTCATTCAAAACAGAGGAGCCTGTAACTCTTCCATACGCATCATGTTTCAGTGTCGTGTGTCGCCTGAAGACTTCATTTAAGAAATGGTTTTACAAGGTGCCCACTGGCTTTGTCATTATCACCATGTTTCCTTTTATTACCCAGGCCCCAGAAAAGTATTTAAAGGTGCTTTGGAGCGCTCAGCTTTAACATGATGGACACTAATGGCTTTAAAATGTGCCCTCTGTTCACGCCGTCGCTCCTCTCCATCTGAGCAACAGACGGCTCTTTGTTGAGCAGTGCAGAAGTTCATAAACTTACCAAAAACAACAGTCGCTTACAGTTTGGTGGCTGCACGCTGTGATGGAGCATCTGCAGGGAAAACCAGAAGCGGCATCCACTCGGCTGGCCCACCATGGGCGGCTGAGTGACCACAGAGACGCAACAGAGCAGCGCGAGCAGCCGCCCTCTGCTGTCAAGCTGTTAATCAGTGTATTTATTTGAGAAATGTTCGGCGCGCTCGTGCTCGGGATCTGCTTGGAGCTAATGGGCTGCTGCCTTTGGTGTCCATCTGTTTGTCAACCCCTGAGACAGAGAGGAAATGAGGGTGGCTGGCACACATGCCTGCACCCCGAGTTGCCTTAAGGCATCACAAGTCAGGCTCTTAGACACGTTCAAGGTTATTTAGTTTTCCCCCTGCGATGACAGGCCTTTGCCACAGAGAGGGTGGTCTGTTCATTTCCCTTCGGCGCGAGATCTTGAGGGAAAATAGGACACAGGAGTGAAAAATAAAAAAATAGCTGAACATCGCAGATGAAAACCAACATTTCTCTAACATAATCCGCATTCCTCGCCACTTTCTGACTTTAATTTCCTCGTGTTATATTTAGACACATTTAAGCTGAGAGGAGATTTTCAGAAAAGATTTGAAATCTTGCTTTTTGACCTAAGTTAACTCAAGGACAAAGGCCAATAAATAGAGCCCTGTGTGTGTCTGTGTGGTCCGATAAGCGCTAGAGACTATTCATAGCTTGACAGCTTGGTTCCCCTCCTGAAGATAACTGACCTTGTTGCACCACCCCAGAGTCTTAAGACGGCCCTTCCTTAATTTAATGGAAGAAAGGAGTTTCTGAATGCCTGATTTGGCTGGAAGAGAAGCCTTTACACAAATAAGTCAACGTTATGAATCTGTCTGGAAGCGACTGGAGTTGTTCTGAAGGGATCTCTGGCCGCGGTGACGCGCCACAGAACCGCTCCCGTGTGCAGACTTGCTGTAAATCAGTTTCAGGGATGTGAAATTATTAACCAAGACGCGTCACATTCCTTATGCTGATTCAGCCGCTCTCTCTCTCTCTCTCTCTCTGCCCCACCGAGACACTCCTTTGTGCCCCACACAAACTCCATCATCTCCTCCAGTGTCAGAAATTGACGCCTACTCGCAAATGACAACCAGCTTGAGTTTTCTGCTGGTTGGTCCACGCTTGCGACATCAGCGTGGTGTAGATAAGCAGCCTGTTGTGGTGGCCCCAGTGCTGTCCAGACAAGACTGTTGTGAAAGTGTTGAGCTCTTGGCAGGAATGCACGACAGGTCTAAACCTGCACTTCCGCATTGAGCAGGAAGAGGTTCGCAGCCAGAGAGCCCGATGCAAACCTCATCAGCGCACTGAAATCTGCCCGATACTCCTGGTCTTTAGTCGAGTCGAGCTGGTTCCACATGAGGCTGTTTTTTTGAGACGAACTCGTCAATCGCGGATTAAACCCTTTCAACAAGGTGAGTTAAAACTAATTTATGCTGGATGTTGTGTCTTCACTTAACGGTGGACACCCATGGCTGCTCCGCCGACTCTACCAAACTCTGACTCATCCACATGTGAACCTTTGTTATATTTTAACAGACCTTTTTTTTCCAGAATCGTAATGTTAAATTTTGTGATTTTTGTCTCCACTTTGCTGAAAAATTACAAGGGAAAAACAACAAAACAGCTGTTGTTGTAAAAGATGTTTTCAGGAACATGAGATGTATCTTAATTCAGCTGCTGTTGAGTTTTTTGTTCGTTGTTTGTTAGCACTTTTTGCTGGGTGGACCCAGGTCTAATTCCAGAGTATGACTCAATAACCACATGAAACTGAAAGGGCTGGGCTCTTATTTTAAAGCTAATGCTGCTGCCAGCTTGGCAACGGTTAGAGCAACATTTTGGACGCTGGGTTTTTGTGATGCAGTCAAGCCACAGAGATCCAGCAAGTTAAATTTAATTGTGAGGTGGGTAATTGAAAGTGTCCATTTGGGTTGATGCCACAGAAAACATTTAGTTTTCAGCGTCTTAGTGTTGCCAGACGGTTAAATGTTGTTAAATCTGTGCGTGAAACTTTTATGGCCTTCAGCCCTTTTCTCTGTTGACGCACCCGCTTACGTGAGCGTAAGAGACTTGCGCTCAGAGTCACCCTCAGCTTTGCTACAGCTGCTGTAAACTGTTGTCTGCTGTCCATTTTCTTGCCTGAAGCTCCAGTTACATGCATTTGACATCACATTTTCGTGTGCAGATGTTGTTGTTTAAACCAGAAGCGCTTTTGTGTGCATTCAGTCCGTTAGGAAGGTTTGAAAGGCCGCCGGATGTCTCGCCAGAGTGTTTCCAGTTATATTTTCAAGTGCTGACAAATCACATATTTTCAGAGCAATCTCCTACTGGTGCAGAAAGTCAGGGACAGGGCGACCAAGACTAAGACGAGGTAACGTGAACATCCACAAATGAGAAATGAAACCATGCCATACTTCCTCACACATAACAGAAAGTTGTGGCAAGGGTAGATTTAAAGGAAAACCTGGCCTCCAGCTATAAAGAGTCTGATAAAAGCCTGCATTAACGCTGAAACGCGTAGCACAAAGACTGCGAGTGAAGGGAAACCACTGGCCTGGCTCTGTTTCTTTCCAAATCTGCTTATCAGCATTGGCCTCTCATTCACAAAAGGGTTTTGTTTTGATGTTCCCTCTTGCTTCCAACCTGCTGCTGCTATAAAATGACCGTTTGTTTAAACGGTCGTTATGGCTCCAGCTTCTGGGTTTTATTTGACATCAGCAACAAAAGAGGAAATGGAAGAAAACGGTCATATTCCTGCTTTTGTCTGAAAAAGATGTGGCTTGAAAATTTGTGTTAAGCACATTCCTACTTTCACACATCTGGCCTCTGAACGCAGCTGCCAGGAATGTGTGATTTTTGAAAAAGAGTGTCGTCCGCTGTGTTTACATGTTTCAGCTGGTGCTGATGCCACATGAAGAAGAAAGAAAATGACTCAGGAAAAGAAAATAAGTGTTAACGATGAAAGCGCCTGCTTTAGGGTTTTATATTGAGATTTGCTGTTTTGGCATATTAACGCACTCGATAAACAACGGGTCCAGGAAGCTTGTTTGGATTTGACAATTGCAGTGAGGAACCGCCTTAAGTGCAGATGTCTGCTCGCGGCACCATTTCGTAAACGGCTTCAACACAAGTGGCAGGAAGTTTACCTTTCACCACTTCCTCAGTGGCACATCATCTGTACGAAGGCCTGGAGGAGTAGGTACAGTTAGAACGACGTGCGCGTCACGCGGAAACTACGGCTTCCATCACGGTGCAAAACACAGCACGGTTCCACCTACGATCTGTTTCTCATGAGAGGTCAACCATTCAACCATGAACTCAAACACACATAATCTGTTAGCAGGTGGAGCAATATCAACCCACTTCACATTTAAATGTGGAACATCGTGTCACAGCAACCCCAACACCATCGGTCACACTTCACAGCCCGCCTCACGCAACTTCATTAAATTCCTGCAATCATCTTTTTTTCTTGTTGGATTTAACTGGATTTAATTTTTTTTAACTGATGCAAGACTTCTATCAGACTGTATGATGACTGTTCTCTGAGGTCCTAGTGGCAACCAGTGAACTAAAATGACAGTCAGTCTGTAGCCACTGAGGTCACCGTACTTCTAATATCAGCGTGAACACAACGTACAGTGGCCTCTCAGGTTGTACAGCGAGGCCACATGATGATGTGCTCCCCCACTGACTGGGTCTCACAGACAGTAACAGTACGGCCGTCAGTCAGGACCAAAACAGGACAAGATGAATGTGTGTGAATGCAGCTGACAGTCTATTTAGTTCTGTAAGTTGCATTCATGGCGTTTGGCTGTGCTCTCCGTGCATGAATATCAAAGTTAGACTGCGTAAATCTGTCATATTTTCCCTTCTCAGCATTTCGGACGAATCAGCGTTTGTGGTAATATTTGAGATGTTACAACTTCCCTTCTGAGTTGCACATAAGAAATAAAATCATATTACAGTTTCTAGTTCAATATGTGCAAGACAAGACAAGTTGTGGGGAAAGAATGAATGCCCGGGAGTCACGCATGCCCTCATCGTCCTCTGTCGCCAGTTGGAGATGATAGCGTAGCCTTAGGGCACATATCATACTGTAGCACACAGCAGCTCACTACAGGTTGCGTAACGTGTGTGCATTTAACATCTTTACTGTGCAAATGGTTTTACCTCTTCATTGCACCCATTTCTTCACTGTCATTGGTCATGACCAGCCGCATCCAGTCGATGAAAACATGTGCAGCCTTGCTGCGAGTCGATAAAAGTCATTAAGACACAATGTGGCTCCGGGAGTTTTCATTACACAGGGATATATTTTAAAGTCTCTTCTTTTTGTGACTTTTACCAGATGGAAGACATTGATGCCATGTTCAGTGACCTGCTGGGGGAGATGGACCTCCTCACTAAGGTGAGTTTAAGCTGTTACCATGACGACGATAAGGAATAAAGTGTAAAAGGTTGTACAGATTTATTCCGTCCATTTCAATTTATTTAGTTTATAAATAGAATTTTCAACATATTTAACAGATTTTTGTCTCTTTTGCTCTAAAATATTCATTTTCCTTCTCTAGTCTGACCTTTAAATAGACTTTTCCTCCTTAGAGACAGGTGACAAACTCACTAAGACCCTCCATCAATCACAGAAACACTCAAGGCTGCCAGGAACAACACACATAGCAGCAGGAAACACTGTTTGTGGTCATCTAACAACCATAAATTACACTTTCCTTTAGAGTGGGGGTCAAAGGTCAAAGCCGTGAACAAGCTGGAACGTCCTTACACTTTTTTGCTTTGGTAAAAAAAGATTGTGTTCACTTCAGTGTTGTTTTTAAAGCAGCATATTAAATCCACCAGCACTCGGTGAATGTTCCACTGAGAAGCTCTGTTAGCTGTAAAACCTAAAAGCAGATGTTTTGGTATGTTTGGGGACGGTTTATGTTTAAGAGCCAGGAGCATGTTGTGGATTTGTTCACCGGAGCTCTGGGCGTGGTATTAACGCAGCACCTTGTTCTTTCTTCTCTCAGAGTCTCGGGCAGGAAACGGTGCCTCCCGCGCCGCACCCCACCACTAAGAATGAAGTCAGCTTCTCCATCGGCTTCACTGACCTGAACGGTGACCCAACATTTTGTTTGTCGTGTGAAGAAATGCACTAGGTGCTTTTGCACAATGGCTTACACTATTACAACACAGCAGTTGTGCAAGGACGGACTACGTTTAACTAATCGCTAAAAGCAATAAAGATTATTTAGAATTTTTTTTTTCTGTTTATCGTGTTAATGAACTTGGGTATTTTCTAATTAGCACAAACTGCAAATAAGCAATATACTGTAAATGCAATTAACATGAACATGTTTGTGTCTTGTGGGTCCCTTTATTATTAATCACCAATTTTTTATATGCTTAATGCTAAATATGACGTTGACAAGTCATTGCAAAATAGGAACTTGGACTAAATGTCACTTATTTACTGGTCAACACCTCAGACCCATCAGTGTAAAAATATTTGTGTCATGTGTGCTTCTAACTGTAGAGTCCCTCCATGAACTGGAGGACAACGATCTGGACGCGCTCATGGCTGATCTGGTGGCCGATCTCAACGCCACTGAAGAGAAGCTCGCAGCGGAGATAAAAGGCCTGGAGGTGGCGCCGCTGCCCTCGGCCGAGCCGCCGCCTCAACCCAAGGCAGCGAGCGCTCACCCCGTGACTTCTCACGCTTCGGCAGCATCACCAGCGTGCAGCACGGACAGCAGCGTTAGCACCCCCCCGCCCTGCAACACCTCCCCTTTACCACCTCCGCCTTCTCAGGCTGCGAAGCCTTCAAAGGTGTGTCCGCCTGTAACAGTGTGTCAGCATGTTGACAGTAACATCGCTGGCGTTGCCTTTGTGGCTTCGAGTATAAGAAGTGAGGGGTTTTAGGCTTGTCAAGATAGCTGGGATAGTTTCAAGGAAACACTTCTAATACTGGAGGACAGTATGTGCGGTGCTAAAAGGATCGATGCCACTGGTGCTGTACTGGTGTCGGTGCCTTCCAGACAGCATTGCAATACAAACATGACCAGTTCCCAGTATAGAGATTTCAGATACAGATACAGTTCTGCTTGTCTGGACTGGGAAGGCTGGTATTGCTCTTATAACAGCCTGCAGTGAGGTCATTGCAAAGCTGTTCCTGGACCAGAGGCATCTGTTACAGTTCCAGACTCTTGCGAGGCTGCTGAGTCTGTCTGGAGCAGATCAAACACATGCGGCAGTCAGGCAGGAAAGAGCAGCAGGGTGGATACAGGAGGCTGGTGCAGCGAGGTGAGCTGTGGCAGCGGTCAGCGCGAAGCCAGACGGGCCCTTATTACTTTACCAGGGCTTCTTACCTCATCCGTCAGACGCAAACGCACCAGCTGTGCTGAGGCGGAGAATGTGTCAGCGTTAGGTAGAGGCTGCTTTTTCATGTAATGACACACCTGGCATCCATCCCTGCTAAGTGAGGCTCGGATTAGATGAGGTTCCACCCACCACAGGTTAAAGGTCGTAGAATTGTATTACATAAAAGTGCTACGGCAGCTTGCACTTCTTTTGTCCTTGTATTTGTTTGTTTATTGTTTCTTCTTCACCATAATTTGGCTGACTTATATTTTTTTCTTGTTCAGGGGGACATTGATGCCCAGATGAAAGCAGACAAAATCAAGCTTGCTCTTGAGAAGCTAAAGGAAGCTAAAGTGAAAAAGGTAAGACAGCCAAACACTGGTCTGCTCCTCTGATCCCATGTCAGTGATGAAGTACAGCGATCTGGGCAACGCTTTAAAAGACTAACTGTAATGTTCAAATGCTGTGTGACTCCCTCTTCGCTTCTTGAAACGCAACATCAATCACAGGAATGGATGGCTGCTCTAATCCAGCCAACATCCTGAAGGACAGCAGGGTTTCCCCTCTGGGTGATGCATGGACACTTTGTCATCTACAAAGCAGGGCACAAAAGTTCAGGCGTGTGTTCGTGCACACAAAGCTACACACACAACTACAGGTTGACACACACACCAAATAATGTTCAAAGAAAGAGGTGTCTGAAATCTAAAAGGAGCCAGCAAGGAGAAGAAACGACCGCGTGTGTGTGCAGATGCTGAGGAAACGCCGACCACTGGTGACTTTCACAATAGGATCTGCATCTGCACTCTGTGGTTTCAGCAAATTTTCTGTGGCCTGAGGCCCTTGAGTTTCAGCTACAACCGCTTCTGGTGCAGGTTGTATATGTGAAAAGTACACTGAAATGTTGTGATATCTAGTAACTCATCTCATTCAAGCGCACACCAACACAGCACATTTCTTTGTGAGGATAGTTGAGACGAGTAACTCCAACTCCTCTTGTGATAACATCTCTGAGACCCATGTTGTTATGACACGAGGCACAAAATGTCCTCAGCCTCCCAAAGCTGGTTCTGTTTCCAGATGAGAGGAGGCTCTCTGCTCCACAGAATATTCAGTCCCAGCAACTTTGGGTGAAGGGGACAAATGTAACAAGGATGAAGGTTTTGTGCTTAAATGCTTCTTGTAAAGCTACAGCAAGGAAACAGAAGCAGGCATTTACTGCGAAACAAACGGAACCAAACTGGCAAATAAAATAGCAGCATGAGCTCAAACCGACGCTGAACCCTCAGCCAGTCCAGCTGAATGAAACGTGTCAGGCCCTTTTATCTTAAATCTGTCCTGCAGAAACATAAAAGAAAATCACTTAACTTTGCAAGAGTTAGACGATAGCTTGGCTCATGACAACACAACATACGTGTGTTTAAGCTTACATTGGAATAAAGTGGCATTTTTCCGACAGCTGGTGGTGAAGGTGCTGATGAACGACGGCAGCTCCAAGACTCTGATGGTGGACGAGAGGCAGAACGTGAGGGAGGTTCTGGACAACCTGTTCGAGAAGACTCACTGCGACTGCAACGTAAACTGGAGCCTGTGTGAGACCAACCCAGAACTGCAGCTCGGTGAGTCACTGGACGTCTTTACTGGGCCAAGTGGTGGGTTCCCGAGTTTGTCGACAGTCGCGGGCTGATCAGGGTTATGACCCCCAACACGCATCCTGCTGTGCTCTTGCCAGACAGGTGCGTTTAATTCGCTGTATGGGACGCGGTCAGTCATCCTGCCTGTCATGAGGAAACAAGAGCCTCGTGATCTCAGCCCTCAGTCTGAGTCTCTGCTATATTTACTCCAGCTGCTCCACTTTCCGGACACTCATTACATCAGTTTTCTTTGTTTTCTAACAACTTGATCAGATTGTTGTGGAGATAATTACATTTTACTCATAGTGAAACTACTTTATGAAATACTGTTGGTAAAATCATTCACCTTTATTACATGAACCTTAAACTGTGATAATTAGAGAATAAACTGGAATTTCCAGTTTCTCTCCATTCAACACATTTCTCTCAGTGAATGTGCTGAACTTTCTGACACCGCCAGTAGTTCAAATCCTCAGGTTCATTCAATCCTGTTCAACATGCAAAACTAAGCGACTTCCTAAAACCGAGCCAACACTTGCATGTGATGCGGTTGATGGGGAATTTCTCAGCAGCAGATTAAGAGACGATTAGCATATTCATATTTATAGGAGCAATAAGTGTGAGGAACTGACTCAGCGCAGAAGAACTGTCACTGGCCGAGTAACAATAACAGTTACTGTAAAAATAATCGCTAACACAGAGCTACTTGAAGCTTATCATTAATAGCGCTCATGAGCAGCATGACATCCTCACAATGGAAATAGCTTGACCTTTAATCTTCACCACCAACCAGACACAGATACATTCAACACTGATCTTTGATGGGGAATTCACCCATGTGTCCCTGAATGCACCACAGGGCAGCTCGGATGGACTTTTACTCCTAACTCCAGCAGCAGGCTCACACGTCCATGTAATGATTGTAATAGTCAGTCTACAACAGTCAGAACCCTGGCAGCAATTTAGTTAATGTCTACCTTCGCCTCAGCTGGTGAACTGGGGAGTGTGGCTAAACTACACTGGAAGCCCAGTCGAGATGGATATCTATCGTTCTATGAGCGTTGGTGTGGGTGGGCAGAAAGTGCACGTAATGTGTTTTTGAGGTTTAGCGCCATTTAATGTCCTTCCAGCGAATGGAGGTGGTTGTATTTGATCAAGCCTCTCCCTAATTCAGCCCATTTGGAACAGACAGACGTCCAGCTGTGAAACGGACTTGGCTGATGTAAAGATTTCGTGACAAAGTGAACTACTGTGCATATGGTAAAGCATTTGTTTTGGCACCTTTTGTAACCAAAGCTAAAACGGCGAAGGGTACAGAGTAAGATGGATGACTGCAATCTGGTTTACATCAGTGGAGCGAGTGGTGTTTGAATGTCAGCAATTGATCCCGGCACTGTAAAGGCCTCGCTCTTGTTCTGGAGCAAGAAATCACAAACAATGATGTCTCATCTGTCAAAATACAAAGAGGATGTTTGCAGCTTATTAAGCAGTCATCAAATGTAACCTCTGAGTTTCTACTAGTGCGTTGCAGCCATAATGTAAGTTTGGTTCTCTGATCGCAGAACGAGCATTTGAAGACCACGAGAACCTTGTGGATCCACTGTCCGCGTGGATGAGAGACAGCGAGAACAAAGTTCTCTTTCAAGAGCGGCAAGAAAAATATGAGGTTTTCAAAAACCCGCAGGTAAGCCCCTCACACGGTGCGCACCTCTAAACTACAACACACAGTCTGTGAATGTGGGATGTTTCAAAAAGCCCGACACTGCCTAGAGGATTGTTCTGGGCTTTGGTTTGTGCAAATCTCTCCTCACAATGTTTCAGCTCAGCGCCATCTGGCTATTTTCTGGCTGGTGTGTCGTTCGTGCAGGATGGACTCTTACATTCATGTCCTTGCTGTAATAGAGCAGTAAAAACCGCTTCGGGGCAAAGACAGCGAGATCTTGGCATGTTTGCCGATATAATGGAAACCCTATATAATCTCAGCATTTAATGGATTCGATATGTGAGACGACATGTCTTCCACATCCCCCAACAAAGGACAGATCTGTTTTGTACAGTGTGCCTTGATCAATTTATAGTTTTACCTTTTGACAAGACGCACCAAAACAGAACGTCCCTTTGGGAATTGTGTCACCGCAGTAACAACTCATAAGACAAGAAATCAAACCAGCTCGGTCATATAATGGTGGATTTAAGGTTTTCAAAACGCACCATGTGTCTGAGGCCACATTTAGGTCAAACCACTTTATAACAATGTTAAAAAATCTAGACATTCAAGAACTATGCTTTCAGTGATCAGCTCGCTTCGTTCTATTCCTGCAGAATTTTTACCTGTGGAAGAAGGATAAGCGATCTCTCAAAGACATGAAAGACAAAGACAAGGAGCTTTTAATACAGGTAAATGAAGTAGTGGAACATTTCCTTTAAAGTGACGGTTTCCACACTAGTGCCCCTCTCAGTGAGCCCCTTCTGTCTCACGTTCACCTCTGCAGGAGAACTTCTGCGGGCCTTCCATCATTGTGCCTGATCTGGAGGGAGTGCTGCACCTCAGAGAAGATGGCAAGAAGTCCTGGAAGCAGCGGCTTTTCCAGCTGAGGGCCTCAGGAATTTATTACGTGCCCAAAGGGAAAACCAAGGTCAGGGGTCAAAAGAAAGTATCCAACACACACCCAGCAGCACAAACACACACTAGAATAATGTTCATTCAGTTGGAACTAGCTGAAAATATATTCATATTTATATACTTAACTTAAAAGTTAATGAAATATAAGACTATAAGACTTTTTATTGAAGAGTTTGTGCTTTATCCACTCCTCTCCTGAACATTCACTCCCTGCTGGTACATGTATATTCCTCTACTGTGTATCTCAGATCTCTTGGCAGCTCTTACACCCAAACATACCATTCATACAGTGCACCGCAGCCCAATCCTGCACTGGTAGCGTAGATTATCTACTCGGTGGGAGGCGGAAACAAAAACACACACGAAGCCAAACCAAAAGAACACGGCGCAGGTCGTCTTGTAATGTAATCCTCTTTTTTTTCTTTCCAGTCATCCCGTGACCTCATGTGCTTTGTCCAGTTCGACAATGTAAACGTCTACTATGGCAAAGACTTCAAGAACAAATACAAGGCCCCGACCGACTTCTGCTTCGTTCTGAAGGTACGTTTCAAAGCTGCACAAGCTGTAGGCTTAATGAGAGAAGCTGACACTGTTACGCTACTGGGCTCATTCGCTGGCCCAGTTACAGCCTTGCACAGCGTCCAGCCTGGTGTCCAGGCATGCTGGATAGTTGTAAACAGGTTTTGAGTGAATAGTTGTCTACACAGCTGCTTCCTAACAGGAAGTGTAAAAAGCAATAAATAGTTTAATTTGAAGAAGTGAAAGGAGATTGTTTTTCCACTTTTCTATAGGTGGACAAGACCGATACTGTGCGTCTTTTTTAAAAAAAAACATTACAGTAAAAACACCAGGCATTTTTTATATTCAAATAGTGATGAGAAGGAACCTATTTTAAAATTGACTGGTGAGAAAATGTTGGTGGTCAAGTCTTGAAGGGATGTGAAAGTTCACTTTGTTTCTTTTCCTCCCTCTTGTCTGGGAAACGCTAGAATCAGCAGATACGGTACCACAGGGTGAGATGATGACTATCAAAGTGAAAAGAGCTTAGAGAAGCAAAGACGCTGAATTACCTGCAAGTGAAAGGCCGAGTCCTCGAGGTCTGGGAGGAGGGGAGGAAATACGGTGCCGTTTGTCCAAGGACCAATACAAATCACGTCGGAGTGAAAATGTTGGAGGACCAGTTTAGTTTCATTTGGTCTCCTGTCCCTCTTCTGTTCTACCATCTATCACAAAGACGATCTGTCGAGCTGCGTTGAGCTGCCAGGGTCATAGGGCAACGATTCAAAGACAAGAATTGAACAATGTGGCTTCATCATTCAGCTCAGCTGCCTGAAGAGATGTAGGACATAACTCTCATTACGGGCAACTGATATTAAGACAACATGGGGAATTTAAATCCTCCACATATATTAATATTGTGGAAATATACCAGTAATTATACCAGTAAATATATGTTATAAGCTGCAGCCATGAATGTACCGACAAATGTGTGTTAATCATTACTTTGCTTATACGTTAATCCCTAAAATACTTTTTGGCCACTAATGGATTGTTTCAGCTGTGACCTTCTGCATAAGTAGATCATTTGAAAGGGAGGCTGAAGAGCTGATCTGTTCTTTAATGGCCTGGTCATGTTTGTGTGGGTTTGTCTCTTCAGCATCCACAAATCCAAAAGGAGTCTCAGTACATCAAGTACCTGTGCTGTGATGATGCTTGGACCATGAATCTGTGGGTCACCGGAATACGGATTGCGAAGGTACATTTATTAGCGTCTGCCTTCATAACACAAACCAGCGTTAGAAAGAGGTCTCCATGACGTGTCTTGCTCTTCCAGTACGGTGCAGCTTTGCACGCGAATTTTAAAACGGCCGAGAAGGCGGCCGTCAGCTCCGTGTGGACGAACCGCAGCACCTCGTCAACGTCCAACCCATCCACGCCTTCACCCACCGTCAAAGGTAGCCCCACACACAACCTACACCTCACTCTCTGGAATCACTGTGATATGGTGAGAAGCTGATAACGCGTGTCATGTGTGATATCGTGTGTTAATGGTGCTCGTGTCCTTCCAGCTAAATCAGAGAGCCAGGCCAACGGACATGCTACCAAGCCCCAGCCTGGTCTTCTGTGTCGGGTAAACAACTCTATTATTATGTAATTCCTTGTATTTGTGTCAACCATGTATCCTGTGCTACAGTGACATATTATTATTATTATTATTAGAAGCTCACACAAAACATGAGAACAGAAGCATCAATGAGGCAAAGGCTGAGATTTCTTGCCTCATGAGCCACGTGAAAAGTGTTGCATCCTATATTTCCCATGATGCCCCAACAGCATAAGTCCACCATTAGTGGACCAAACCAAACAGACTTTCATAACTTTTATTCTCTTTCCACAGGACATTGTTAATGATCCACCTGCACTAGCAGCTGCGATTCTTCCCCCACCACCAACAGAGTTTCTCCCCCCTCCGCCTCCTGACCCAGTTTTCCCGCCTCCACCTCTTCCTTTAGCAGCCAAGAGTTCTCCAAAACCTGCTGCCTCAAAGCGAAACCTGCCGTCCAAGTTTCCTCAGCATCCACCTGCCATGGACGACCTCCCTCCTCCACCTCCACCCCCGCCGATGGACGATTCCTCAGAGGCCCCACCGGACTTCCTTCCACCCCCTCCTCCAGCCTATGGCTTTGGTTCACTGCCACCTCCTCCTGCTTTGATGCTGAGCTCTTTACCACCACCACCTCCTCCAGCAGATAGTGTTGGGGGTATGAATCATATGTTGCCACCTAACCCAGTGTTTGCACCACCTCCTCCATCAGCGTTCACAAATGCTGGAGCACCCCCTCCGCCACCACCACCTCCTCCTCCACCTGCTGCTGCCTCTCCAAGGCCTATAGCGCGTCCCTCTGGATCAGTGAAGAAGATGCCTCCTGCTCCGCCGAAGAGGAATACACCCTTGCTGCAAGGAGAAGGAGAAGGTGGAGGTGGAGGTGGTGGTGGTGGTGGAGGAGGAGGAGGAGGAGGAGGAGGAGGAGGAGGAGGAGGAGACTTCATGTCAGAACTGATGCTAGCCATGCAGAAGAAGCGTGGTAATCCTAAACCTGAACAGAGCATTAGCGTAGCATAAAACCGCGCGTTACTTGTCATGTTCATTTCAGAACAACAGTTACCATTTTACATCTGAAAGTAAATAATGTGTTGATCTCTCCGTCATCCAGTTGTAGTCTGCTTATCTGGGACAGAACCACACTTGGATCATGAAAACAATGTTCCTAATATCAAAGGAACTGGTCTTTGTACAGTTTTTGTTGATGTAACCCTTTCTTGTCTCAAAATTTGATTTCTGCCACCATAAAGAATTTTTGTAATATTATATGTCAGCTGTTTTAATGCAGGATGTTTGTAAATTACTATTAAACATTAAAGCCTATTTGGAAATAAACTGCGTCCCGAGGAATGTTTGACGCATTATTTTCTTACTAAAACCTCCTAATAGGTAACTTATAAATTTGGGTGACATGACCAAAAGCCCATGACCTTGACTATTTTAACATATTAAATATTTTAGAGTGACAGCTTGGATAAAGTGTTCATCACGTTTTATTCAATGTAGTATTTTTCTGAATCCAAGCGTCATTGAAGAAAGACAGCTGACATTTGACCTCTCAGCCCAGAATGAAGGTCTAACTGCACAGTCCGCCTCCTTTGCAGTCTCTTGTGTAACAAAGGCGAAGGATGTGGGGTTTCAGCGCCACCTAGTGGAAGGACGACATAACAGAGGTAAGAGGGGGGTTGACATTATTTTTAGAGTCATTTCTTTAGCAGATTCCTGCCTCAGAGAAGTCATTCGCTCATCCATCCTGGTCTTCACCGTCCTGAACTAATACATTAATCAAATTAATACTAGAGGTGCTAGTATCACCACCTTGCCATTACTAACTAACAAAAGCAAGAATAAGTTATTAGTTATTTATCATATGTTATTATAACATATTAATAATGGTAATATAATATTTATTCATAACTATGACTTATAAATTGTAAATCTTCGTTGTGAAACGTCATCAAACGGCGCCCGGTGGCTGATTTCCGGTTCCGTGACATCACCGGTCAGATCATGTCTGATGCGCGGTGCTGGAGAACATGGCGGCTCCGTGGTGGCGGCTGTGCCGTAGGTGGAGCACAACCTGCATGAGCTCGGGTTTATTTGACGCCGGGTGCAGCTCTAGCAGGAGGCCGGCGTCGTTCGGACGGGCGTCCTGGAGCTCGGGACCGGGGGACGAGGTGAGTTTAGCGGCAGCCAGCAGGACGCTGGACGGGGAGGGATACCGAAGGTCACAGGTACCGCGCTGCTGTCAGCCGCTTCCTCTTAAATGTGGTACAGTTCAGCTTCCTGGAAGTAGTTCCTGGAGAGTTTTCTGCGCGTTAGAAGAATTTCCTAAATCGACTAATGGGGCTCAGCGGGTCGGCGCCTGCTCTTCGTGCAAAAAGGTCACGATCACTTTGAATAAGTCTAAAGTTTGAACTGGACCAGTCGTTCAATGAACACCAACCAGTAACTGGGCCCAGCTCTCATTCATTCAGATTCATATGACTCTGTAAGAAAACAGCCGGTTTAAAATCAACACTCTAAGAACTTTTAAAACTACCTCCAATGAAGAAACACGCTGATGTTGAGCTCAGTCACTGTGTGATGTCATGTGCGTTTGTTGTTCAGAGGCAGCTGTCAGCACAACCAACACCGATCACCCAGAGTCCCTTAAACCTCAGCTCCTCTCTCACCAGGTGAGTTGGATGCGATCTGTGTAAATCACGGTTTTATTATGTCCAGTTGTTTATATTGTCGTGGCAGAATCACAGTTGTTTGTTCTTACTGCGTTTCTTTTTACATATGTTTAATGTTGACCTGTTTCGCCTCCCAGACGCAAATCTGGGCTGCTGTGTCCCACACCATGGTCCTGCCCTTACAGAAGGGCACACAGCGATGCAAAGCTCAAAGATCCATTCACGTTAGCACAGAAAGACCTAACAACTTTATATGATGACATCAAAAAGGTAAAACTCATCTTTTTGTAAAAATGTGGATGTTTTTTTTTATCATTAGTAAAATAATTGGTATATAATGCTTTTATTTCCTATAGTTTATTGCTCTGCTTCACAGGAGCTGTTTGTATCCAAAGAAGAACTGAAGTCACTGTGCGACTACTATTTTGATGGCAAAGGCAAAGCAATCCGACCAATGATAGTTGTGCTGATGGCCCGGGCCCTCAACAAACACAGCGACAAAGACGGGTAAAAAGATATGAGCTCAGTTGCTTTCACATTTGACAGGCACCACACCCTGTAATAAATCCTTGTAGTTTTATTATGAGTCATCATCTGGGATTGTGTTTCACATGACATGCTGCAACCAGCCGTCTGTTCTCTTTGTAGAGATTTGCTTCCGGGCCAAAGGGCCATCGCTATGATCTCAGAGATGATCCACACTGCCAGCCTGGTCCATGATGACGTCATAGATGGGTCAGATAAACGAAGGGGAAAGAGAACCATCAATGAAGTGTGGGGTGAAAGAAAGGTAGCGAAAATCGAATTAAAAGCATCCTTCCTTTTTGTTTTATGTCACAATGTTTGTTTTGCTGTAATTTAAAATGAACTGTTGGTTCTCGCCTCCAGGCTATATTGGCTGGCGATTTCATTCTCTCAGCTGCCTCCATGGCCTTGGCTCGTATTGGTAACATTGCAGTGGTGAAAGTCTTGTCCCAGGTGATAGAGGACCTGGTGCGAGGTGTGTGTGTTTACAAGACACAGCTTGTTTGGGGGGGGTCATTATGTAAAACTTGCTCAGACGATACCAATCGCACTTCCAGGTGAATTCATGCAGCTGGGATCCAAAGAGAACGAGAACGAAAGATTCAAGCACTACCTCGAGAAAACCTTCAAGAAGACTGCAAGTCTTATAGCAAACAGCTGTAAAGCAGTATGTACGTTCTGTCTCCACAAATATTCCAGAGCTGCTGGAAATACTGTATGAACACGGAATATGTTTTGTTGACTGCTCTTTTTTTATTTGAAGGTTTCAATTCTGGTCAATACTGATCCTGAAGTTCATGAAATAGCCTACCAGTACGGGAGGAATGTTGGCATCGCATTTCAGGTAAGTTGGTTTCTATAGGTCTGAGCCCGGTTTAGCTTGTCAATGTGAAGGCAGAGTATTAACGAGGGCTTGTTTTCTTCTGTCTGTAGCTAGTGGATGATGTTTTGGACTTCACGTCAGGAGCCAGTCAGTTGGGGAAGCCTTCTGCTGCAGATCTCAAACTGGGTTTGGCAACTGGACCAGTGCTTTTTGCCTGTCAGCAGGTGAGTCCAGCTTCTGCATCCAGACTGGTCACACAGTCATTCACTGATGTTGTAGGATACTGATGGAAGTAGTAGTTTTAGCTGTCATCTATCAACTAGTTACTTACTTAGAATATACATATTGATATGAAGACACGATTACTTCCCCCAGTACAGAATGTTTAACCCATATTTTCCTTTTCATTCAGTTTCCAGAGCTTCATGCAATGATCATGAGACGATTCAGCTCCAGTGGAGATGTAGATCGAGCCTGGCAGTTCGTCCTTCAGGTACAACCAAGAATTAAATTACTTTGCGGGTTCTAGAAGTTATGAGGTCTATGCAAGGTTCCTTTTAGAGTATCAGCTGTGTTTTATTTATTTAGAATTACAGTCCCGAGCATGACTGACTGACTTACCACCTGGCCTTGTTGTTGTTGTGTCAGAGCGATGGAGTGCAACAGACCAACTACCTGGCTCAGCGCTATTGTCAAGAAGCCATCAGGCAGATCAGTCGACTCCGACCGTCCCCGGAGAGAGACGCCCTCATCAGGCTCACAGAGATGGTGCTCACCCGGGACAAGTGAACCTCTTCTGCCAGGCTTCACTTCAGGCAGCTACCTGTGGAAAGGTACGTCACCCCGCGTGTTTCTGCGTTGAAGGCTGGTGTCACGAGAAAGACGACGAGAGAAAGAAGCGCATTTGGCTCCGAAAGACCCCCGGTGATGATTGTAGTGACATCTGTGAAAGAACTCACTCGTTTACCATGCTTTTCTGAACGGAGACAAAAACTGAGCTAAAATGCGGGACATGCCACTTGAATACATTTGGCTTTTAGTGCAAATTCTATTTAAATCTATACTTAAGTTTGATTTGAAAAATAATTATACTGAGTGCATTGAAAGGTCCAAATGTTTTATTGCGTACAGTACTGTGACTGCCTTCCATGGCCAACTGTAAATGAACAGCTAGTCCTGAGCTGTGGGGATCTTACAATTTGTGTAACTGAGGTGGAAATGCTTCGTCAGCAGCGTGCGTCTCAAATCTGCCAATGAGATCCGTCCACACCTCAAAGGCCAAACTGTTGTCTTATGAAATGTGTCATGAGGTTACTTGTGTAATGCAAAGTGCCGTCTAACAACCAAGGCCTTAACATTTACAACTACTGTGCTTAATAAACCTTTTCTATTTACCCAAGGCTTTGCTCTGTTTTCAAAAGTGACCACACATGCACATTGTACGTAGAATTGTTTATTATAAAACACTGTACATTAACTTCTCATTCAACATATTGTATATACAAATGAAGGGAGATTTTAATATTTCTAATGACATTGAGCTGGATGTTTTTATTGGTAGTAAAGCAAAAATTGGAGGCAGCTTAACCTTGTATTAGTTTAAGGGCCGACAGTAAAAAAAAGATGATTCCCAGACCTGAGCAAGACCCAATAACCGATTTGATTTGTGTTGAATATGTACACTGGTGCAGCCCAGCTGATTTCATGTTCAGAGCATTCAACGTGGTCCTTGTACTCAGAGCAGGTCGGTGTTTGCTTTGAGAAGACTGAGGAGGTATTAGAGTTGTACGTTGGTCTACAACATTACATGTGAATTGTCACATGGCAGTGTGAGGCACGATCGTTCCAGTCTGTCGCTGCTCAAACATTCCGTTACTGCCAGTTCTCGACCGATTGCGTCGGTTCGTATAAAACGTAACAGTGATACGACATAATGTGAAAATGAATCAAAGAAATGCCTCATCTTGAAACTAATAGATGTGAATGCATACAAAAGCTAATTTTTCGGATTTTAAAATTAAATACAAACTGCAATTAATACAAGACTCTGGGAAAGCTTGAAATATAAAAAAAAAAAGTCAGTAATTTCAACAGTGGCATAAAAGCGAAACAAAAAGGTGAATACGTTTACAACATAATGGCAATAAACTTAAGAGAACGTTAACTTTTTGCATGCTGTCATGGGGGGACTGATTTTCAGGAATAACCGTCTTTGAAAACACCATTTACAGTATGTGCTCATATGAGCCAAGTGGATCTGAGGAGGGCACCACTAATAATAAAAATAAAATAATCAACATTCACTGAATTTACATGACATAAACCCAAGTGGCTGCAGCTCACTTTATATACAACTGACAGTACAAACACTTGGACTGAAGGTGCATACATGATGTTACGGTTACATCAACGCTTTACGTCCTTCACGCCAACCTGTGAGCACATGCAGTCCTTTTCTTTATATATATTCCATAAATGTCCCCCGCTCACCCATATAACACCAAAAAAAACTAGTCAGATATTTCTTTTCATTATGTTTGCAGCCAGTGAAGGAAAGAACATTCTGTCATATCGAAGGGGACGGTACAGTTATGCTTGTGTGTCTCAGGAGTCGAGACCGGGGCCATCGGGTTTAGGGGATTACGATATGACTGAATAAATAGACTACTTTTACCGCCAGGTCCCTTCATTCAGCATAGTGCATGATGGACTCCACATAGTTGCCGGGGAACAGCCCGGTGACACCATTACAGACGCCCTCGAACCAGCCGTCGTCGTTCTTCTTGACGACATAAATGATCGCTCCCTCCATGAACGACAATTCGTCGTCCTTGTCCTTGCTGTAGTCGTAGATGGCAACCACTGACAACAGAAGGTGGGACGTTAGCATCATGTAGTAGAACTAGGGTGACAAAGCAAGCGTCACTGTCTTCTATGAGTTTAGCAAACCTTTCTCAATGTAATTCTTGGGAGCCCACTGTGGGTCCCCGTCAGCGTAGGGGTCGTTGTAGTGCACGACGGCAGCATCCTCCTCCTCGTAATCCACTGGCGGCGGTGGAGGCGGCGGCGGCGGAGGAGTATCGTCAAACATGGGCACGTCGTCCGGGGGTGGAGGGGGAGGTGGAGTAGGCGTATCGGCAACTGCGGGACAGACGCAAGCAATGAGGTTCAAAGGTTCCAGTGCCAGAGTGTGATGAAGAGCTGAATCGTGCAGAAATCACCATGCGGCCTGCATCACTTCTGGGATACGAGATAGAGTAACATGCGTGTATACTCACCATGCAAGCACACAGAGAGTCATGCTATCTAGCAGGTTAGAGGTTTGTAGTGTCAAATGTAATGTCACCATGACATCAGTAAATTAAAGTCAGGTTCACCCTGCAGAGACCTTTGGAACCTTGTCTAAACAACTACATAATCAAAACTTTAAAAGCCAATTATCCCAACATGACAAAATAACACTGTTCCATCTAAAATTTGAGAATTAAACCGCATAAAAAGCAGCTCATAACTTGATCATGACACTCACTAATGAAACAAACTGTAAAAAGTCTATTGTTGTTGAGATTAATATTGACAGGGTGCAATGCATGCTGGGTGACGTAGACATGCGAACAGTCAGCACCAAAAAGGAGGAAAACGTCTTCTCTTCACTTACTGCTCTCCTGCATCCTGGCCACAAAGCCAGTCAGAGGTATCTGTGGAGTCAGCTGGGGCATGGGGGGAGGAGGCGGAGCGATAGACACTGAAAGCCAGCGCAGAGAAAGACAGAGAGCGACAGAGTAAAAACAAAGAGGCCAATCAGTCACCAGGAACATACAGAGGATAGTTCAGTGTGCTCCCCGAGCCCAAGCAAACACAAGAGAAACAAACAAACACGCAAGCTCGTACACATTCAATGAAATGAGTGTGAGACTGACCGAGACCTCAATTAACCAATGGACTAATGGTTTCTATCCTATGAGAACGTGTTGTAGAGAAAGGCCCCAATCGATTATTAAAATTAAATTTGGCAGATGAATCCAATCAAACTTTTTTTTAAGCTGCAATCCCTCCACAGCAGAATGTTGACAGGTTGATAAGTTCATTGACTGCGAGGGGATTTCACACGGTGTCTAGGGACGATGGAGGCTACAGGATCAGCTGCAGATTATGTTTGCTCTCAGTCGGCTCCCGCTCATTTCTCTGAAAAGTGCTAAAGCCTGACGATGACCAGAAGGGGGCACTGTTTGCCTTGAGTGTCTCTCAGCCTCAGCCCCACTTCCTGGTGAGACTGGAGACCATTTGAAGAACTGTACAGACCTTCATCTATTCTGATTTAGACACTTGGACTGATCAACAGTGGCAGAACACATTACACCCAGCGCTCTGGTTAACGCTCTAGGCTGATCATCGTTTCATGCAGATGAAGTACTAGAACTCCATTTACGCCTGCCATTCATGTACTACTCATGTCTGAGTATGTTCTCTGGATAGGTGTATGCAAACATAAAGGCATTATTTGGTGATTTGGATGTGACCATCCATGTCTACACTGCGCTATGCATTTGTAGTTTATTGCATTTGTAAAAAAATATCTGTTTGTGTGAAAACCAGACTCATGTGGCTGCAAACATGAGCTCGCTTAAGTTTGTAACTTTGAAAAAGGTGATGGTGCTAATTTAGGCTGCGACTGGAGACAGAAGGGCCTTACTTGAGTTCTGGCCATAGCCAGGAGTGCCTCCATTAATGTGAGGCTGTTGTTGCTGCTGCTGCTGCTGCTGTAGCTGCTGCTGCTGCTGTAGCTGCTGCTGTTGCAAGGAGAACTGGGAAGTGACTGACGGCGCCCGGCGGTAGGTGCCCGTGGCCGAAACCATAGAGACGGAAGAATTGGAGGAGTTGTGCCGCGAAATCTGCCGCGAGATGGTTCCAAACTGGGACACTGGAGCGGGGCCCAGACCAGGCCCAGGGGCCACGACTAGAAATACCCAAAGACGGGGAAGAAGAGGAAACGTAGGCAGGGCCAAAAAGGAAAGAGGAGAAGAGACGGAAAAGGGAAGCACCCAAAACATGAATCATCAACACCATGAAACATCATGTAAGCTGTGCTCACCAGCACCATCTTTGAAATGGAGCAAGTGAGCTGGGGAAAGAAACGTGTTATTCAAGAATACAGTAACAGATATAAAGGTGAAGTTATATGCAAGATAAAAGTGCTGCAACCGAACAGACTGATCCCTCAGGTTTCAGTGATTACAGCTTCTTCACTCTTCTCATGGATCTACAAAACCAAAATGATCTCTTCACAAGCACAACATTAAATGTGCTAGAATATTTGAACGTTATAGAAGCAGTGTGCATGAAAACCAAGAACAGCGATGGGGGAGGTTAAAGGCTGGTCTCTGCAAGTATTTCCTGTTCATATTTCTAGATACAGCAGCACGATGCGTCTCTGGGGATGCTGATGAGATGGGTGGAACCAAAGGAAGTGAAGAGTCAAAGATCTCAGGAGCAAACAAACTTCTTCATAGACACCAACCAAAGTAAATACAGCAAAAGATCGCACTGATGTTCAGAGGATGAATCGTGCATGGTTCAACTGATCCTCTTGGTCCAATGTCTGATGATTATAGCAGTGAGTCAGATGCGACAAACACTCTGGAGTTTATATTAATCGATGAGCTGATGCCAAATCAAACCCAGTATTATACAGAGTGAATGCAACTAGGAAATTAAAGCTGCATTAGGCAAACCTGAATGTTTGCAGCACTCAAGTGGCTGATTTTAGAAGTTCGTCAACAGCTGTGAGGTGAGCCATCTCCATATGAAGGTAACCAATAATTACAAGGCTGGAACTTCATAACAATTGTCTGATGCAGCTTTAACTTCGTTTTTCTGGGGAAAAAAGATTAAACTAAACTGTGACATACTGTACCTGTGTAAAAGAAGCCTCAATGTTTTTTTTAAACTATGGAAATACTGCCAGTCCATTGGAGAATCTTACATCATTACTTCATTTTCAGGTAGCATAGTCAATGCAAATCGCCAAATGGGTTTGATTCTTATTTTTAAAAGGCCCAACAGCGTGAGCTAAGGCATAAATGAACAGTTGTTGAGATTCCGCTGGCAGTAACTAACGGGCCTGAGGTGAAGTGAGGCTTCTTTGACCTGTGGAGGATTAATATGTAGTATTACTGGACCCACCACCACCACTGAGGATTAAGAGAAACGTTATATGATTAGTTGCCAAAAAAGCCTGTGCTTTCTGCCAAAACATGTGAAACCAGCTGGGTTCACACTCCAAGCAACAAGTCAACAGGTTGACAGAAGCTTCCTTCCTCATTCCTGTTGTTGATACATCTGAGGAGGAAGTGGCTGCTTTTAATTACTTCAGCAGTGCTTCATATATTCATGTCAAGTTATCTGGGCAAACATTTGCTCCGTATTTCGTTACGGACCTTGCTGCTTGCAGTGTGCACCAACATTCAGCCATCCATCAACACCCGCGACACCCTTAATTGTGCATCTCCATCATAAGCCCATTAGAAGATCCGTTATTGGGCCACCCTCCGGACGCCACGGACGACAGCAGGGACCTCGAAAGGTCGAAGAGTCTCACCTAACGGTGGCAACGGTGGTGCTGGGGGGACGAGCCCGGCCATCGGAGGAGGAGGTGGAGGAAGAGGAGGGGGTGGGGGAGGCGGTGGAGCTCCCGGGGGAGCGAACATGGGTGGGACTGAAAGGAGTTTACATTAGTGGTTGTTTCCAGGTCAGAGTCTGTCCTTCTGCTACGCTCTTACATAACATCACATCACTTTACTCCACTTTAAACCCTTTGGGACTTGGGGGGTGGTAACCATGTTACCATGGTGACCAGCTTGCAGGAAGAGCTGTGGTTAGTCCGATGGTACTGGCCCAATCCACAACAGATACTACTTAAAGCTAAACATTTCCTACTCAGCTCACATCCTTTGTTATAGGCTTGGCCTATTTACACAGTAGGCTAGAGAATCAGCTGTGCTTAGGACACAATGGGCCTGCATAATCCCTGTCTGGTAAACATAGAGAGACCACGCTACACAAGGCCTATCTGCAAACAGGACATTATCAAAACCTTGTCAAAATGTATTCTTACAACCTGTACATATCTAAAACATAACAGATGTGCACATATCAGAGAAACTGACACACATGCCATCCTCAGAGGGAGGGGCACCAACTATTCTGCAGCAACCATCAACTGACAGGCAGAGTTCCTGCATGTTGTGCTGCTGTCAAAGCTCACCTGGTCCTGAGTTGGGGATGGAGGGCGTAGGCACGGCGATGGGAATGCCAATTCCACTGCTGCCACTGTTCTCCCTGCTGCCGCTGCCCCCGCTGCTTCCGCTGAGCGAGGGGAGAGAGAGGAGAAATAGGACATCGCTTTATCCAGGGCAACCTCCTCAGACTGCACAGCAGGTAAAACTGCATTTATAGAAGCAGAGCGTACGCCCTGCTTAGAAGGGCACCGTGAAAATAAAGATGCATGTACCGTTATTGAAAGTGTTCCTTACATTCACATGTCTCTGACTAATGCTTTCTGTCTAGTGGCTGGTTTGAGCTCAACTGCAGAGAGACACACAGAAGTGAGCAACACACGAGTCACTGTGTGAAGATTGGTCAGAATCAGTCAGATTCAATATAAACATTGACTAAAATGCATCATTGAAGCAATTAGCCTACAAATTATTTAAAATATTGGCTAAACCTGAGCCACAACCCTCGTATTTTACTTTTTATTTTTGATGCTAAGCTAAATGTAAAGCAACTTTTCATATTTCACTGCAGACGCCAAGTTGTTTGGTAATGACATCATTGGTTTGTTCCAACCGTAGCCTCATACAGGCGGCGGGCTCCACAGTGGCCTGTAGTGCTGTTTCACCCCGTGCCTGACCCAGGGGCTCACAGATCATTAGCTCAGCTAACCAAATCCCCCTCCAGCTTCCCTTGATCCTCATTTCTGCTCCAGCTCCACCTCTTCTCTATTCTCTCTTTCCTCCCGAATCGCACTTATCTTCCTGTCTTTTTTTCACCCTTGACCGTCCTCTGACCTTGTCCTCTCACCCCCCCACCCCACCTCCACCACCTGGTACTCCGCTCGTCTCCCAAACTCCTCACTCTCCATCCCCTTTGATGCAGTCATTACATCCCTTTGAGACCCTGCTCATTCCCACCTCCCCCCACGTCTTTATCCCGCATCTCATCACCCCCCTCTGCCCTCTACTCCTCTCTGATCCGTGTCACTTGAGCCCTGGGGCTCTTTAGTCACATGAAGCAGGGGTTACCCCTCTGAAGGATGTTGTGACATGTTGTGTGGGAGTTAAGCTTGTGTGGGGATAGAGACTAAACAACGTGTCGACCCTCTTTTACTCCATCCCTCCCCATCTGCATGTTGTGGCTTTATCCATTCTAATCCCTCTCCAACTTACTCATTCCTTTGCTAACCCATTTATCTCTTTCCTGGCTTTAGCGTGGTTTCAAAACGCTTTCTGTGAAATGAAAGCAGCTCCATCTCGTCTGCTCCACCCTCCTCTCGTCTATATATCAACCGCCAGTCACTAATTGCGAGCCTTAAAAAAAGCTCACTTGTTCCCAGCTGACAATTCCCTGAAGCCAATCAGAGGAAACAAGTAGGATGCTGTTCTTGGTAAAAATGAACTGAAAGACTTACACAGTAGCCCTAAGATGAAGCTGGTAGGCTAGTTTGTGATGTGTTTATTGAGGCTTTGGATGCATTTAAATATCCTGAAGCTCATAAAAAAGTAATCTAACACCCAGCAATAATTTAATTAGTTAGTTAATTAATTAGTTCAGGGCCACATTTAAATAGTACATATGAATGATTATTTATAAATTGTTGAGAATAGAGCAGTTACATTTTTATTAAGGCTGTTTACACAATTAGGGTTAATGATTAGCAAAGTTGATTAAAAAAAATGACACAAGCTCTGAGGATTCTACCTTAAGCTGGGTCACTGCAAGGATAGCAATGTTTTGTATAAATTTACTTTAGTTAGCTATATAATTTATATTTTTACATCTTAAAAAGTCACTTGGATTCCCTGTTCTCTGCCGTTTTGGAAAAGCCTCTGAGTGCCTTGTCTTGTCTCTGGGTATTTCACGCACTGGTGAGTAATTAAGTTTAATTACTTTTTGATTATGACAGTAAATCATGGCAGAGAGATGGGAATTCAAATTTAAAGGTCCTAGTTTGCACATGAACCACAGGGGCCCCTGGTGGCCTTAACCCGTTGGCCACCAAAGCATCGCTAACTACTCCAAGTACTTTCTTCTAATTCGATTTAAAATGGACTAGAAAAGAAGGGAGGAGCGAGTAGAACTGTGTAAAGAAGTGCAACAAATGCAGCTGAAAAAGGCCGACGGCTGCTGTGAGAGAACAGCTGGCACAACTTTGAGAAAGTGGAGCGGCAGATAAGCCTGACATGAAACGAAGATGAAATCACATTGGACAAGTCCTTCTTTTTTAAATAATGTATGCATTTTTGTTCATGCTTCATCCACAAAGCACTTACACTCTTAAATGCATCCTGTTCCGTTTCGCATATACCGCATTATACTAGCACAGCTATGCTCATGGTAATAAACATGTTTCCTCTAGATGGCACCTGCATGTGACAGTGTAATCTTTACTACTCAGTAATGTGACGTAATAACGAGCACCCTACAGATGCCTGTATTGAATTTAGACTCAGACGGACGAGCTGAATAAGCACCGCTGACTTAGAGCCTCTGTAATCGAATTGCAAAGCTCCAGTAATATTAGCTGAAGCACAACGGGTCCGGCCCGACTCGGAGGACAGCATCCGTTTGTCAAAGGGACAGTGGGATGATGATAAACAGCTGTCGTTTTGTTGCTGCTTCACAGCCTTTAAGCATTTGAAACCACCAATTACAAGAAGTTTGGGTAGGATTCATTCAGCCGAACAAACGACTGTGAATGAGAACCAAGAAAAGGGAATTTGAAGTTGGGAGGGTACAAATTATATTTATGAGCGTCACACTCAGCATAACAGGCTTTTTAGCTAATGAGGCCACTTCGCGCACTCATAACTCATAAATTTGTTGAAAGTTCCTTCTGCTTGCGTGGAGATTTGTGCAGAGTAAGAGAGAGAGAGAGAGAACTAAAAACTTTATGAAGTCTATACAAATTTAGATCAGGTTGGACTAACACTACATTTTATTTATGTTTTGCGGTGATGGAGGTGTGTCGTTTTTACTGCTGAGACAGGAAGACCAACATATACCGTGATAAGCAATTCAACTCCAACACCATGCCACTCTGCCTCAGTCTAATGACGTCTGTCTGTGTAAATCTCTGGTCTCTTCTACCTGTGCGTGCGTTGCCTCTGGTTGAGCGATGCCGTGCGCCCCGGGCTGTGCTGCTGGCTGTGCTGGCTGCCTAGTCGGGCAGGGCTGGTCATGTAGTCGTTGGGCACCGTAGGCGGCTTCACCGGCTCCAGGGTCTTGTAGGATGTGTTGCGCCTGCAGAAAAGGCAGATAATGATGCATAAAGGATAAACTGATCACACCTGTTCACTAGAGCTTTGCAAACCCAGTTGATCATTTTATGCTCGGTTTGTCCTCTTGTTTGGTGCAAGTGATGGAAATACCCAGGGTTGTCTTGGAGTAGTTGTGTAGTGCAGTGTGTTCTCTAATCACCCCCATGAGAGCCAGTTCCATGTTTGATAATTACAGGATTAGCTTTTCTCTCATGGCGACTGAAGTGGAAGTCTTACCCAAGTGTGCCACGCCCTGACATGGGAGGGCTGGGTGGCTTCTGCGTGGGTGGATTGGTCCTCGACAGCGTTCCTCCTCTGATCGTCTGATTGTTTCCATGTTGCTGTGGCCAGAAGGAAAAAGTAACTCAAGCTGCATATTTAACAAATGAAGTAATTGATAAACTGTGGGTATTAATAACAAACAGCCCTAATTAAGGGATCCAACAGGGATGTTAGAGGCTGCCCATGACGTAACAGCTCAGATGTCCAGTAAGTAGCAGTCAGGAACTTAAACTCAGCTTGTGTTTAATTTGATCATGGGGTAAACACAAGCGCAAGTCTTGCAACATGTGACTTAAAGAAGTAAACGACTACAAAATAACTTTTATCATCAGTATGCGTACAGTATCTAACTATACTGAGCTGAGCAGTCTGGGAAGCCTTAAACATTTTAAATAAATTGCAGAACATTAATGGACAACTATACAATAAATGAAGTAAATAACAGCTGGTACATGGACAAAGAGGGTGTTACAGCTACTCGCTAACAGGACTACAAGTCAGTTAATAGGAAATAACGTGGGAAACGACAATAATCAGATGTACAGGGGTTTGCTTTGAAAGGGACTGGACGGATCTATGGCTAATACAGTCAAACGGGTCATGTGACAAACCAGACTTACCTTTGCTTTTAGCCACTGAGTGTGGGCAAAGAGAAAAAGAAACAAAAACAGAGAGAGAAACCGGTCACGTTAATAATAATTCTACCTTCACATTCCTAGTAGAAATTCAAGACCTCCCGGTACTTGTCACAGAAAATACAGAGCCAGCATCGACAGCCTCAGAGTCAAGTGGCTCATCTATAATGCAGTGTCTCCGGTGGGCTTTGCTGGTCGCAGGACCATGGGACACAAGGAGAAAATGAAACCAAAAGCTAAATTCACGGTTTAGGTCTGTGAAAGTAATCTCCACCCTTTTATAGCAGAGCACGTCTCTGAGTGCAGCCGTGAAAGGTGCATTTCACAGCTGAGTATCAAAGCTAGACCAGATTCAATTTCTAATATGGGTCACGCTAGATATGCCAATACCTACTTCTGCCTCTTTATATTCCTGGAAAATGCTGTACTTCAGCTTCTCTCCACAAAATCTAAAATCTAGAGCGCTATTTATGGCCAGCAGCTTTTGAAATGGCCATTAATTGTGTTTATATTGTGTAATTCAAATCAACCAGCATAAAAATCTGAAGGACTGCAAGTTTAAAAAGAAGTCTTGCATTCTTTGACTGAAAGGAGTACAAATGATCAAAACTCCTTTCTACTGTGTCTTTGAACTAACCTTGCCGACTCATGACTGACACTTTTTTTGCTGCAATGCAATCTGACAACACCTGACATCATCACCATTAGATCTCTAAAAGCCCCGCTGACCAGATTAAGCATCAGCTGACTGGAAGAATAAATCTCCTCTTTCGCATTAAAAAAGCGCCACGTCACCGTCAGGACGCCTTGAGAGGCAGGATCGGCCTAATCTGTGTGATTCCACGCCGCAGTGTTCAATTACGAGTGACGAGCTTCACGTTCTCCATTCTCCTAGTTCCCTTGTCCTCCCTATTGCTTTGCAAGGAGCATAGAATTACTTACCTTGATTAGCACCTGTAAACCTGTTTCAACATTTATGTCAATGTCAACACTCTGTATGTTTCCCAGCTAACTGGACCCAACAGGCGCGACCTAGGCTCCCATTAGAGCATCGATCCTGGTCAGTAAGCAAACCATTGCTATAGATTGTGCAACAAGCCTGGAATCTGACAGCAGCCATCAGAGGATACCGTAGAATTAATATGATGTATTGATGTTGAATATTGACCGACTCTGGGCTGTCACAGCAGAGCAGGCGAGTGATGGAGCTCGCCTAACATTCACTAACTAACCGCAGTGTAAAGACGTTTAAAAATGAGAAAATACACTAGGATTAGGCCCAGTGTGACGCATTAGCTTCTCAAAACATATATCTTCATATGCACACAAATGTTTTCACAGTAATCATCTTCATAACGAGCAAATCCTAATGAATCTTATTAGTTTGAATGCAAGCGTCCAAATAATCTCTATACAGTAGATCGAGAGCGCCATAGTGGCTTTTAAGCAGCCTTATCAATGCTACTGGGTTGGTAATGGTGGGCCTCTAATCCCATCTGTCTGACAGCTGCAATTGATTGGCTGATTGATGAGGCAGAGGATGTTCAAGGGGGAAGATGGGCATCGCAAAAAAGCCTGTGGCCATCGGGAAATGATGTCATTAGCACCACTGTCAAACCAACCCTTTGACCCCTAAAGTGAATCATAACGGCAGGAGAGGGAGTGAAGATCTTCTTCCCCTTTCAGATTCTACTGATGTGAAATTTGAGAATAAAATTAGGAGACAGTCTTGGGCTAAGTGCCTTTAAAACCGTCTCACAACTTAGTCTCCGCTCACCATTTTCACAACTATTTTCTGAAAGCACTTTCCTACATTTGCTTCCACCCCCAGTTCATTCCCCACCAACCCACACTGAACACATATTCTTGTAGGGTCAGGGCGGGAAGATCAAAGCAAAAGCACAGGAGATGGATTGTGTGTGCAAGAAAACGAGTCAAAGAGGAAGAGAGAAGAGGTGGAAAGGAAAGGGAATGAAACACAGTACAAATGTAAACAACAGACCAAGGAATGGAGAGAGTGGAGGAATCCGAGCCGGAGACCAAATCTGAAGCGGGGAACACGAGCCACAAAATCTGAAACAGCGGTTACCTTAACGCCGTGGCCAACATCATCCAGTACATTGTAGTCGATGGGCTTCCTGATGTACCGGACCGGCCGCTCCATATTGGCCGGCGCTACGATCTTATGGGTCCTCGCCGTGTTCTTGTTGATGGTCAGGATCCCAATTTCCCGCCTGGCCACCTTTTCTTTGTGGATGTCCACTGTCTGTAAGCGACACAGTAAAGGGAGTAAACGACATGTGATCGATGCTACAGTAGAAACAGGAGGACGTTGTGTCCATAAGGGTTTAAGGCTTGATTCAATCATGTGGCTTCACTTTTCATCACCGGGGTTATTTTTTTACAGGAGCAAGTGACCACTAATTCCATTTATTGTGGTACAAACCAGACTCTGGACACCATAATACTAATAATAATGGCAAATATGACAGTGAATTCACTGGCCCCAAATTCCCAGAGAGACATTGCTTTCATATTACATAATGGATAAGTTTGTATCTAAATAATACTCTGATGGGCAAAGCGACATAAAAAGCTGCCATGTCTGCTGAGGGGCGATGGGTTCTCCCAGGATGGGCTGAGTCAGCGACCACGGCCAACAGAGAATTCCTTTCATGCCACAGAGATCTGGAACTAGACTGAGCTCAGTCTCTTTATGCACGGCAGTCGACAACACTCCGGCTGGATGCAGCTTCAGTGTGGCTCAGTCAAGCTGACATCTCCGGACAACCTCAACACGTGACATCAATGAGGTGAAGTACTGAGAGCTGACACCTCTAGTATCTGCAGGGAACGACGCAAAGCAGAACAGGCAACAGGGGCACGAGAAAAAAAAAAATAATTTTTCAAAACAGAGAAAGCTGCTCATACATAATTGCTCCCATAGAGAGCTCCCCTATAAAGGGAAGCATCCGTTTTGTCCCACTGCTCCACCGAGTCCATTTAAAGTATTTATTATAGTCATATTTTTGGTTTTAATGTAAAATACAGGACTGCTGTGACTGAGGGTCTTAGCATCATGTTAAACTCCAGCGTGTCAGCGCTGGGACGAGATCTGTGCTAATAGATTGATCCCACAGCTCAGAGATTATGTCCAATTTTCAGAACGTCATAAATCATGACAGTCTGGAAACAACTAGGCCAAAGTCTAATCAGTGCGTTTGATTTCCACTGGCAGGGGAGTGGCGGGATTCACCGATTGGACATGATGAAATGCGACTGAAGGAGCAAAGGAAAGAAGGGATTGGCTCACACTCTAACCTAATTTTCCTAATCATGATAACTTCCCCTCTAATCGCAATAACGACCACTAAACTCAGGGATGTGAGAAATTGGATTCAAGATATCAACGTGGAGAGTCAACGTTTTCTGCCAACCCCAACCATCTCAACAAGGCAGCAGTTGTTGAAAGACTGTGGCTACAGTGTGAAAGCATCTGGTCTTGGCTGAACATGCTCGCCTTTACCAAAGAACAGCATTTGGTCATCACATCAGTGCAGCTGGCGAAGGAAGGAAATGAGAAGTTGTTTGAATTAATCTCCTTCCTCCCTCTTTCGTCAAAATAGCCTGGGCGGGCATAACGCACGCTGACAGAAGGGTAAATTCAAAAGCACCGTCTGTAGCCAACTTTCAACCTTTGCTTATCCGCCGACTGCTGCTCAAAGAGTGATAAAGAATGTGACAAATGTACAAAAGCAGAAAAGTCCCTTCTGGTTTATCCCCATTCAACTAACCCAGTGGGAGGCTCCAATATGTTTTATCCACTATTTCTATGACTAATAAAGCTTTTTACTTGATCTCAATGGTCCATCTGTTGAGTGGATGATGAATGAGCCCTGAACGCATCACGTCAGACTGATGGTGGATGATTCACATGTACTCTCAACTGCTGTCACCCGTATGTTTGAGGACTGTGGCTGTTTTCCAGGATAATGAGCAGTTTTGGCTCTGGTGTTTGGCTTCTCCATGCGCTACAGGCTTTCAGGATTTAAGGGCGCCCTTCTCTTGCAGCCTTCTCTTGTTTACGCTCTTCTTTTTACTCATTGCCTCCATTATGTTCCTCTAATTCATCTTCATCTTCCTTTTAGGGCTGTTGCTTCCCCATCCCTCTAATTCCACCCAACTCGCCCACCTCCAACGTATGACTAGTGGATCTAGGTCATACATTGAAACCCCTGCCAACGCCATCATTGCCATCCTAACTTTTCCCCAGACAGAAAAAAAAACACACAATTGGAGAGTTTATCCCTTTTTGGGATGTAAGTGAGTCAGCACAGTCGCACTCAGCTTCTTGTTGTGTTGTTCGTAGCAACAAGTGCCATAATATTAGTGATTTATTTCTTCCTTTTGAGGCGATTCATGGAAAGACATTTAAGATCTTGGAATGTCAGGACAAGAATGAAACGAAGTAACACTGATATGTGATAGAACCAAGAAATACCTTAAATTCAGTTTCATGCTGTTTAATGCTGGTAACTATTTGGCTTTAATGGCTCGACTTCCACAGTGTCTGTTTGCAACGGTTCGTACTGTAACTGTGCAGGAGCTTTGATTTCTTTTCACAGACACCTCAACGACTTGGCCTCTCTCCGCCTCATACTGATTTACTCTGCGCAAACAGCGAGCAGAGCAGGAGCACTTGGGAAACAGGTCACACACTGGCAGCATGTGTCAACACCAGCAGAAGGAGCGAACAAATCAAACGTGTTTCATAACCTTTTAAAAACGTATCTCGACAAGTTCCTGCCACACAAACTGACATTTTTGGAGGATGATGCATAGAAAAGAGATCTCAGAGACAAATGCAAATGTTAGAGCGAGAAGAAATGACGTCTTTAGCAGCCGCACATACACATACAATGTAGTTGGCTTTTGCATAGCAGATACCAGACAAACACACCCTACAGTGTGTAACTAGGCAGAACCAACAATGTGCCAATGCTTAATGACAGAGTTTGACTGCATGATTATAAGATTTAAAAACTGCAGCCAAGAAGAAGACGTCTTCCTCCGGCTCCTCCGTGATAACACACGCTGCACCGCTAAGTCAGTTCCCCCAAGGACAAGAAGTATTTAATAAAACCACGACTAAACATGACTGAGAAGTACAACGTGGCTGAAGATCTTGTTAAAGGCCCGTCCTGGCTGAGAGCTAAGATAAGCTCGCTTTTTACAGCAGTCCAGGAATAGGAAATCCTTGTTCTGTGGGATTATGAAGGGATAATAACTACGACGCACATGTCTGCTAAACACATCAGAACCTCAAGCTTTCTATAGATTCATGTCTCAGTGTTTAACAGGTGAAGACAGACAGTCAGTCTTCTAATAATTACATTGTTAAAGGGACATTTTTGGATGCTAAATATGTTCCACCAGTTAATCAGTAAACAACTAGTTTAGTAAAGTAAAACATTTTACATTTTAAATCAAGGGGAAGTCTTTCCTTCTCACAACCCTCAGGTCTCAGATTTGTTGGTTCTGGGGCTTCCCGGACGCTTGTTCTGACCACGTCCAGCCTCATCTGTACGAGTCCAACACCGCTCCTAACATCATGTTGCTGAAGCAGGGCAAATGCCTCTTTGTCTGTTGTGTTTCTCAGCGTGATTACAGCCAGCACATGTGAAGAGTCAGTCGTCCACAGGCCCTGCAGCGAGGCTGTTTCTATGAGCTGCACCATAGAGCATGTCGGAGCTCTCATCTGCATTCAGGGCCAAAACAGAGGGTCAAACACCCTGTGGGGAGATTTCAGTCTGGCAAAAAATCCCCTAAAACTGGACTCTTCATGCTAAATGTAACATCTTGTGTAATGTGAGAGGTGAGGACTGGACAAGTGTGAAGCCTTGGACAGACTTTTTCTCCCACTCTCTCAGCAAGGAGATAAAAAAAACCAAAACATAGCGCTATTAAACCAAGTCAGGACAGCAAGCCAAGGTCAACGCAGCACATACGGAAACATCTACCAAATTTAACTTTAGGTCGTCGCCAAAACAGCCTTCTCAGGGTAACGGCCAAAAAACATCAGCGATAACAAACACACAAATCTGCATATCAGCTACACAATGTGTTCTGTGAGCAAACATTTAAACGTCCGTGTTTAGTCTGAGCTGTCAAAGAACTGCCTACATTACGCTCAGACAGGGAGAACAGAGGTGAAGTGATGAGAAGTCATTTCAGAGGGCTGTTCAGTGCGAAACAACGAACTGATGATCATCACCATACTCTGCAGTGGGAAGGGTGAGCGGTGGAGGAAGTGACTGCAGCGCAGAGGAGCTGATGAATAACTGAGTGACATCCGTCATTAATCATTTCATAAATTCATTCACTTCATTTTAAAAACGTTGCCGAACGCGTATGCAACTCGCACAGATGCATCGATGAAGGGCGGTAGCGATGAATTCATGAAGTGATCGCACAAATAGAGCTCGACAGCTTGCTCCACCCTTTGGGTCGAATCGCTTACTTCTGGGAAACAGTGATGGCCATTACTCACTTTCATGTGACATTTGAAAAGACATCTATCGGTCACTTTTATATTTAAAGCAAACTGTGTCGTGAAAGACCAGGTGACACCAGCTGATCACCAAATCCATCACGCCTTGATGGAAGCATCGACTCTAAAGATGCCCCAACAGGCTGCTTTTTGTCCCAACCTCTGGACTGACCACATGTAGAAGCTTTGTCTGTTGCTTTTATGACTTATTATACATTGTTCCCAGCACAACTTCCAAGTCACAACCACTGTCTAGAGACAACACACAGACGAACAAGGAGCTAATACCCACTGAACTGAAATCATTCTAAATATCAAACTGTGAAGAAGGAAATACTCAAACTTTTCACAGCCAGTCAGTGGCACAGACCACCAGGCAGGAAAAGCAAGCAGAGAGCCAGCACACAGGCTTCATTTCCTGTTTGGATGAATGCCATTGTTCCTCAGCAGGGGGTCAAAAAGCCAACACTTCAGCACACGGACAAAAGCTACGTCTTATTCTTATCTCACACTCAGCAGCAGTGTAGCAGAGTAACGGCGCCCAGCTCTATGTCCGAGGAATGAGGAAATGACACAAAAGCATCAAATGAGTGAATGAAAAACACCAGAATGAGCCAGGAGATCAGATAAAAACAACGTAGTTACACACAGCTGTGGGAACACGCTGGGAGTGTACAGTACACTTTGTGTCGGTTGTTCTGCTTCATAGCTGAGGTCACTGGGTTCGTTCTCCAAGCTGATTGCATTGGTTGATATTGTAAACACAGCTAGACTGAGCATATTGAAGTGGAAAATGGTTTTTGCAATCACACTGGTTAAAATACTCAAATGCAAATAAAATACGGAAATGAAATGAAATGATGGAGCCGCTCTCCCTCCCTTCCCTCCGTTTTGAGGGCTATCAGAGACGTTCTCAATGTTGGCATTTTCTCCCACCGGACGGACAAAGCTCTCTCTGTTTGCAACCGCTTAGCAGCCACTTCACACGCAGCACAAGGTGGAAGCCCCGCAAGCTTCTCTATTCTCCCATCAGCCCTTCTGCCCAAAACACTGCAGCGACACCGTTGACTGTGACTGGCCATGAGAGGGGAGGTGACACACAAACAAGCACCCGATGGCAAACAATCATTTGTGCTTAAGACATTATGAAATCATCTTTGTTTTTCCAGTCAAATGTGTTGCGTTTTAGGTTTTTCATAGGTCTGCTTCTCGTGAACATAGCACAGCGATAGCTTGAGGAAATGACTGCTTCACCCACTCTCAATGAAGAACTGATAATCTTAGAGGAAGGTCAAGTTCAAAAGCCTAAAGGCGAAGTTTGTTATATTGGAGACAAACGTCCTCGTTGACCAATAATAATCAAGAGTCTAATTATGCATCTTATCTTCATCACTCCTTAACCATGAGAACATGCAGAACAACAGATAACATGCTATTTTTAACTGCACTGTATACTTGGCATCCGAGCCTGAAGGAAGCATCTGAGAGATGCCACCGCCAGGCGGGAACACCCTGACCAGAGAGAACGGCATGAAAATGTGAGCAGACTAAGGGAAACGTCTGAGATGCCAGGCAGCGTCTCACCACCCGCTGACTGACACAATAATGTGAGAGACACAAATCACAAACCACATCCCGAGGGCACGGAGAGGTTCAAGCTTAGGACACAAACCGAAGATTAACCGGAAGAGTGTTTGTGTGAAGCCAGCGCACCCTGAAGAGGGTTCGGCCGTGTTTTTATTGATGCCAAGGAGATTATCTGGCACGTTGATCGCAAGGCATCTTTGTTTTTCCCCTTCTCCTATGGGCTTTCCTCTTCACTACCCAGTCAGCGGAACGCGACACTGGCCTGCAGAGCTGACGCTAATCTCAACTCCCTGAGCAGCCAGGTCAAACATGATAATGATCCACCTCTGAACAGGACAATGGAGAGCAATAAAACACGCCCACAGCCTGCAAAGCTGAGAGCTCTGCGTCTTTATTATTAAAACACAGTTACGCTTCATTACAGCACAGTGAAGACGCCTCCCGCTTATCTATGGAGATCAGTGCGTAAATAAAACGGGATCTTTCTGCTTTTCTAGTATGTCATGCACTTTTAAAGAAGCAGAGTTATCCTTGTAGCCGTGATGATTATCAGCTGCTCAACTAGACTTTCCTGCATTTCCTGAAAAGAAACACCACCTGGATCACCGTGCAGACTCTGCTGCGGCTGCTCAGAGTACACACAGGGACACATGTGGCGTAGAAAGTATGGACTTTGGACTAGAAACAGCTCCATGCCCAACTTTCCCCGGGGTTGCCATGGAGACGGGCAGGGTGACCATTACAGTCCTAATACCATTTGTCGGGATATTGACTCAAACCTGAAGCAGTGTAAATATGCCTTGTCTCCTTTCTTTTCTTTGCTCGCTGTCATCTATCTTCTATTTCCTTCTGGCTCCTCTCTCTCCCTCATTACACTGAAAACTTGACCTTCAGTGCATCCTGGAAGAATTTCTGGCACATTTAGCAAAGCTCAGTCACAGGAAAAAACACAGATAGCAGTCACAGGAAAGACTAGACCAGAGGAACTACTCCTTCCATTCCACACCCAGCCGCTTAAAAATTCCCACTGTTAACTATTATTTTATACGTTTTGGACTGAGTTTAGGAGGATGCCTCCAAGTTCTAATCTATGAGATGCCACATGGGTGGAGCTCTTTGATTTGTCTGAGCTCTTAATGCCTTCATTGGATGAGCGGCTGGATTTACCTGCACATGGCAGAAGCCTCATGTTGTGGAGAGGTTAGAAATGGGGTTGATTTTTTATTAATATCGATTCCACTTCTGTTTATCAATTTCCTAAACGATAGAGGTTTGACAGCTGTGCTGGCATCCTATTGTTTCCTATGTCAATTCATGCTGTCTTAATGCTGATATAATAATCTGATTAAATGTGCAGCTAACTAATAAGTGACTGTCAATGTGGACAAAACTGTCTCTGATTTGAATATCTGATAAGTCAAGAATTAGCTGTTGGTGACAGTAAATGCGAGAACGGGGAAAACTGGGATGTGTGCAGGAATGAAACCAACAAGTTGAATGAAGGCCTGTCTGAGGAGTTTTAAAGCATGTTTGTGTCACACACAAGAAACATAACACAAACAGAACACCAGTTATTCAGGCACACACTCAGCAATTCAGACCGAAGACGATTAACCGATAAAAGGAACTATACAGAAGCTCCCCTGCTGTGTATGAAAATAACAGAGTCAGTGTGAAAGTGAGAAGGGGGAAATGTGGGGCATCATTCTGCATCTGTGTGTGTTTCTGACCTGTGAGATGTGGTTGATGGAGGACTCCATGCGCCGCAGCTGCGAGGCCTGGATGTCCAGCAGCTGCAGCACGTTGTTGGCTAAGGCATTGATCTGGTAGGCCACGCTGGCCAGAGACTGGGTGGTGTAGGCTTTGGTCTCCTCCAGAGCTTTCCTTTTGTCCTGGGCCTGGGCGAGAAAATGGATTATAGAGGGGAGAAGAAAGAAAGAAAGAAGTAAGAACACAGAGAAGAGGAACCCAGTTCTGGTAATGACATTTCACGTGTATCTTCGAGATCCAGGTCAGATTTGTAGTGGATTTTGGCCAACAGAGCCGAAAAGATATCCGCCCCCTGACCCCCACCCTCCCATTCCCCGGATACCACACTCTCTCTGGAGGGATTTCAGATGATGTAGCACATCCTGCTGCAGAAATATTGGACAGTCCAAGTTTGAATAATATGCTAAAAACGCTGTCTCTCAGATACCTACTCACAGATATTAATATCTAAATCCCAACATTGTTAATACTGAAGATATAAACCCACAAACTGTAGGAAGCAGGATAACTGTGCTAATGACAGGTTCCATTCACGTTTGATCTTTGTGGCCTGTACTCGTTCATAACGTTGAGTCCAGAGAGCACAGCCTGGAGGGGTGACACTGGGCTTTGATAACAGGCTGCTGCAGCAGGGGGTTAGTAGTGTTGGCAGGAGGAGATGATTATTGGAAGTAGTAGTAAAAGGAAAACAGGAAAAAAAAAACTGAAGCCAAATGAAAACAACCACGTCCCTGCAGGTTTTATCAGTGAATCACAGTGGCGGTGCGTAACTAATCCGGACGCATCCATACAGATGAAAGCTCCCGACCTGGAGAGCTGCCGTGTTGGTTAGCCTCGGCCGGGCGACGAGCGTTAGCTGCGTTTGTTTCAGCGAGAATCAGAGCAGCAGATGTGCGATAACAGACTCAGGAAGGAGAGATTCCTCCTGAGGGCTGAGAGCAATAGGCCATCTGTTGGAAGCACACAGCCATTCATGTGCACAAGCAGACACCCACTACTGACACAGCAATATGCAATGTGGGAGATGGAGTAACAGCTGCAGCAAAATGAAACAACAACAATAAAAGAGCAAAACATGCACACATGCAATGCATCCCCAACGGCAATTTCTAAATTGCAAGGAGGACACAGCTTTGCTGTATAGTAACATGAGATTTCAAACAGATTACTAAGCAACACGTGCCTGCAGAACCGTTGGCCTACATAAAGCTCTATGTCAGACACGGTGTTCATGCTTTAAAGCAAATACAGCAAAAGGTATAAATTTTATATAGGTTTGCTTTCCATAACAAGTATTACACGTCCTGGGATGACTGTTGTTAGGCCTGCTGCTTCTGACACAGTTATTACATTCAAAAATAACTTGATACAAATAAGAATTAGATGACATTACTTGACATTATGACGTATGTCTCTATACACTTTATCAACAGCTGAATTTAGATCCTTGCATGCTTTTTCTGCAGCAGCTGCTGACACTCTGATGTGAGGTCAGCTGTGGGCGTTGGGAGGACAGATGTGACACTTGATTGGACATCCACTGGCAGCATCTCAGAGCCTCTCGTTACATTCCCCATGGCTCCTCCTTGGCCCTCACGGCACAAATCTTCCAACAGACCATATCTGCTGTTCGAATGCAACAGATCTGGTCATCACATCCGATTTCAACAGAACAGCAGCAGCTGATATTCAGAAAAACAGGGCAGACAGTACGATTTGTAAAGGAAGTAACAAGCGAGTATAGAGCTGAGTACATAGAAGTACGCCGGAGCAAAAGAGTCAAAGAATGAGAGGCTGTAGGGCTCCTGAGGCCATCTCTCATATTTCAGAGCTGAGTAATGACTTGGTAAGAGAGACTACTGAATATCCAGGAGGTAGTAGACAGGCTGTCAGCACCTGGGTTAACAAAGGGAACAGAGAGGAATGCACAATCTGTATACTCCCAGCAAACTCGTAGCTGGCAGCTAGAGAAAGCTAGATAATAAAAAAGTCATTAAAAGTCTTCAGAAGGCAAACACACAATTAACCGTCACGGATAAGGACAGCGCGGCGATGAAGTCGACAAGGAGGGAGTGGCTGGCTCAAGTGAATTTGTTCCCTGGGACGTTTCTGACGCTCTGAGGCAGTGAACTGGATGAATACCTCCATGTTACTCCGTCACCCATCCAGTCTGGCAAGATAACGGCCAACGGCTGTCACAGTAGTGCAGTCACGCTTTTGTTAAGGAAGGCAGTGCGCTGCTTCACTGCTAGGTCTGGACTGAGAAGAACAAACAGTCCGACCGGTACAGACGGTGTGTACGGACACGTGCAACGGGCTGTTTGAAGATGTGTGTACATGCAGACTCACAGGTCGGTTGCCAGAAAAGGGAACCAGCGGACGCACGCAACCATCAGCACAGAAGACTTTAATGCAAGGACATAAGGCCACATCTCATAGTCTGTGTCTGAGGTTAAAGAACTGTTCAGAGGTTGGGGGGGAGGTAAAACTGCCCTTCACCCAGAAGCCTAAGCAGACGTTTGACTCCTTTTGTAAAACATGACTAATAGAAGAAAGAGGAAGAGACGTCAAACAAAATGCAAAAAACATGAGCTTTGGGAAAAATAAGAAGCTACTGTCCCACTTTAACCTACAGTCTGGTCCTGGATTCGCAGACCTGACAATCACATTATGTTTGTGTCCTTGTGCACATTTATGTATTATGTCTCTCACTCGTGTTAAGGGAAAACACACTAAGAGGAAGGAGGGGGGGAAAAAACTGCTTTATGGAATGTTAGGAATTCAGGAACGTGTCATCTTCAAACGTTCTGCGTGCGGCTGAGGGTTCTGCTACAGGCAGGTCTCAGGCTCAGAGCAACAAAAAGCAAACACGTTTCAATGGAACTGCCAGTTGTAATATTTTAATAGTCCGTCAACTGGAGAGGTCAGAAATGCAAACGCTCATCTCAAAAAGACAAAGACCTCGATCACACCTCAGTAGGAGTGAAGCCTACAGACAATTTAAAATGAGCAGAGCCCGGAGCAGTACGAGCTCCCTGTAAATCCAGCTGGAAGGTCGTAGAGCTCACATGGCACTTTGCCTCGTGTGATGTATCGAACGCTGATTACTGCAGACTGGACGGGGTGAGATAAGTGAGACGGGAGGCGGCTTAGAGCCGGTGCTCTGTGGGCTGTTGAATTGATGTGACTGACGTCCAGCAGCTGACTGGAAATGAACGGCAGAGCCCATGAACATCAGAACAGAGCCATGTTTAGGATGTGTGGCGTTACCCAAGCCATTTCGCAATCGCTGCGTTCCTTCTGCAGCAGCTCACAGGAGCCTATTGCAACACGAATGGAGGGTAAAACCCAAAGGTGACTTGAAATCGAAAATAGCAACACACCAGCTAATAGGGGCTCAACAGAAGTGAACGTCTGAACACACTCTTTATAAAACAGTGTGTGTCTGTCTCTTCTGCTTCTTCTCTGATAGCACAGGTTTAATCTGGCATGACTCAGTGGAAACACAAAGGTCACATGTCTTTGAGTTTGGATCTTTAACCTTCTGTCCACAACTGTTCCCTCAGCATCACAATTTCAACACAAATGTGACTTAACAAACAACCTTGTCTTCAACCTCTTCCTTCTATTAAAAGGATGTGATGAAGGAAAACCTTGTAATCATGAAATTTGTAAGAAACAGAATCCACCTGTGGAGGCACTGTAGTGGAAGTGACACTGGAACGTGTTAAGAATAAGGACAACCTGCAGACACTGCAGCTTCAAACCTTTGAGTCAAGTTCGGGCTTATAAAAAAAAGAACACCCCGCTGTACGATCTGTGAATTCATAATTTTCCATCACCTCCGGCAAAGCAGATGGAGGCTGACAGAAAGGCCATAAGGTCTACCTGACCTTGAAGATCTGCCAGCACGCAATTAGAAATTCACAAAGACACACAAAGGTGCACGAGGAAAGTTTGCACACGAAGAAACTCATTAACCTTCCTTGAGTGACTTGGTAATTGGTTCGCTCGAGTAGAAAATCACAGTTCAGGCTAACAGTATGCACAGAATATAGAAATCGAAAGAACATTTGTTGTCCTACTGGGTTGCAACACAGGAAATGTGCAAACCCAGTTCCAGTCAGCTGAAGGGGAGGAGTGACAGGTGGTCAAAAGGATGAATGAGCCTCGGTGGAAGGCTGAGAGCCGCTAGGCCTCCCCATGCTGGGCGAGAAACCAGGCCATTCGCAAAGACAGAGAGTCAGAGGAAGAAGGACAGGAAAAGAGGACTCAGAGGAACCCAGAAAGACAGCGCTGTGTGGAAAAGAAAAGGATTTATCACTTTCAGGGACACACAGACATCTTCCAGGTCTGGGAAAACAGCCCAGGGAAGATGCAGGAGGCGTGTGTGACTGACGAAGAACCCTCTTAGACGAGATGCGAGTACCTGCGTAGATTACAACAGCTCCAACTTTAGCAGCAGTCTGGACTTTCTATTTAAATCCTACAGGCATAAGTGGGCATCATGCTGAGTTGGCAGGAAATGTCACATGCTCCGAGCTTGCAACAGTTTCATCCCGCTTGACTCTACATTTGCCACATCTCGCTTACACTTCTCTATTCTGTGTTATTCTACTAAACGCCACTTCTGTGGCTGGAGTATTTTGGAGATGTTGACAAACTGAAAAAAACATTTCAGTAAATCTTCCCCCAACAATTCCTGATAAAATATTTTTTTTATAAAGAATTTTTGTGGGGGATGTGAAAATTACTTTACAAATGTGTAAAATGTTTAATGATTAGGAGTTGACTTTAGCAGCTCGTTCTGCTGCCGTAGCCAGGTGGCCCACATGCATACGTGACCTTCTCTGAGGTCAACATGCTGAGCTGCATCAATTTAAAACATTTGATAACAATGCAGTACAGTTCAAACTGTTAATTACATTGTGATAAACTGCAAATGCCCCAGAATAACCTATGTGCAAGGGCTTCAAAATTCAATTACCTCCTTTTACATACAGTGAAGTCTTTTTCAGGCCAAGCAGGAAACATAACTCTAACCTGTCAGTGTCATAAGCAACACACGGCTCAAAACAGCCTCACGCAGACAAACGTCTGCATCGAGTTGAGAAGCGATGGTTGAAGAGCCTTCGCCATTTGCTGAGCTGTGCTCCAGCCCACGGTGAACACTCACGGCACCCAAGCCTCCATGACAAGAACACAGGGAGCAGAGGAGTGCTGGGAGGACGGGCCATTCAAGCTCAGGCATGCTGAGTGCACAGTCTGTGCGTGTCTGCGTGTGTGTGGCGCGCACGGTTAGTCTGACACCGGCTTCACAACACGCGCTGAAAGCTTAAAACCCCGCTCTTCATGTCAGCAGTTTAAACAGCGCTCTGCTAAAACACAGCGCGACCATGAATCGCTGGCTTTGGGTAAAGTTAGAACATCAAACTGTGTAATCAGCCATCTTTGCTCTACTTTAAAGTTAAGGCTACACGACAATGACACGTTTCGTTACTTCTTCTCGGTGGAGATTAAGCCGCACAGCGATTTACTTTCTACTACGATTCATTTTTCTTCCAGTTATAAAAATGCTAAATTCTTGCCTTCTGGTTCAAATTTACAGACACTAATCCCACATTTTCAGACTGCACTCAGACACATCTGTGTCACTTGCCAAGAGAAACAGACAAACTCCTTCTGTCTAACTGGGAGGCGCCTTTAAATCAGGTGTATTATTTTAAATTAAATAAAACTTGTGCATTGTGATACCAAATCAGTACTTAGCCAATCTGTGCTGAACTACTAGAGTCTCTTTCTATAGAAATTCATATTTATTTTTAATTAAGGCCTAAGACTAAATTTAGACGTTAAGCTACAGCAGCAAATCAACAGAGCGACACAAACTAAAATAAAGACTCTGCTGCTTAGACAGACTTGTCCCGTTGGTCATTTCCAGTCTATGTGACCTGTGTGTGTATATATTTGTCTTCACTATTAAAGATGACTTCTTGTTATTCTGATGGAAAAAAGGTCAGTTATAGAAACAAAGTGCTGACGAGCACAACCGTCTTGTAAAACGTTATACTGGCTGTCTCAGCGCAGCGGCTTTGCCAGTCGCCTACCACACTAAGTATATATTTACTTTTTGGTGGCTTTTTATATCAGTACTAACCTTCAAATCTCTTTCATTTGATTGCACATTCTTTTCAAACTTCCAAAATCTCAGCTCGAGGGCAACTAACCCCCTTATCGTGAGTTAAGATTAAACACATCAGCTTTTATGTGATAAACGCCACTGTGGGACATCAGTGGCTGGCAGTTCTTATATTTCACTCCATTGACAGCTGGCTGCGGTGTAACGTGGAAATTCCCACAATCACTGAGTGAACAATGACTAATGGGCACACAAAAGACACATTTTGCCTTTAAGGGTGGGACAGAGACGGTAAAAATCCGCTGTTGCAGGGTCTGTGTGGGCTATAACTGGCACAGAGCTTAGGAACTGTGCCCAACAATGTGAAATCATCCAAGAACAAGTAAGAGAACAAAATGCACAGGGAGTCCTTTGGGAATACAGCTGGAATGGACACACCCTCTGTAGCTGATATGGTGGGTTGGCTTCCTGCTGAAAATATTTCCTCACTACCACCGTCCTTCTGTCATTTGAGCTGCTCTGAAAAGACCTCTTGTACACTTTTTTTTTTAAACTGCGGTTTACCACAAACATCACAGTGTTAAAATTAAGCACAGAGACAATGTGTTACGTTCACACAGTTATGCCAGATAAAGTCGCAAACGCAACGTAAAACACATTTATTCGCACAGGATGCAGCTGCCGTTTCACCAGAAAGACGAACGGAACTACGAAGCAGATGTGCTGCTTCTCACTGGGCAGCAAAGATTAAAGCAGAATCTAAGTGGAGAAGAAGAAAAAAGATCAATAACCTCTGACCAAATAATGTCTGCAAACCCAATTCTTCAATGCACCTCCACCACTAAATCAAACAGCCCTGCAGGAGTGGATTACAAATTCTGGTGCTTATGTAAAGTTTTAATGTGGCTTTTTTTTTTAAATATATTTAATGGTTGAAAGGCAATAAAAGCAATGCACTGACATTATGGCATTTAAAGTGGAGCATATCTAGCAGCATCCCAGTGGAGACTTAACTGTTTTGTGGTATCAAATGGTGAGTTTAATGACCCCACGAGGTCTAATGGACTCTACTGTTACTCTAATATTCACATGCACAAATACTTATTCTCAAATGTGCTTTAATTGTGTATAAATGACACTGGGGCAACTTTGCTGGGGGGTTTCCCAGTAAAGTCATTTCAGACAGCTGCTCCGTGAGGCAGGCCTCCCTATCAGCAGCCAGCGCGGAGCAGCTTCGAAGCCAGTGAAATAATAAAAGTAGACACACCCTCTGTGGACACGGAATGAATGTGATCCAGGCTCCGCACACGTCCCGCAAGTGTTAACAGAGCTTCACAGACTCAACCGACGCCGGACTCCAGCGTCTTTATCCCCGTTTCCTGTCCCAACGAAAAGCGAGTGGAACGTACCGTGGTCGCGCGCCCACTTACCTGGACATAATTGTTCTCGCAGTAGTCCGCTACTCTGGTGAGGTTCTGGTAACTCTCCACGAGCGCTCTCTTACCGGCCGGAATCTCTTCCTCGAGCAACATTTGTAGCTCTGCCATCTTACATCTCTCCGCAGAGCGTCGCTTCCCTCTGCCTTCCCTTTGATTGAAGCAGCCCCAGCTCCGCTTCGAAAAAAACTCCTCTGCCTGCTATTGTGGGATTCCTGCCCTCGCTTTGGCGTAACCATAAAGACAAAGATCGTCTGTGACGAGTGGGAGGAGTCACTCTGAAACCATCCAACCCGTGTTTAGGCTGCAGACGGACTGTATGAAACAGCATTAAATGGAGAATAGTAGTTTAAATGTGCTTAGCCACACATAATCTATATTTTTTAAATTGATAAACATGAGTTCTATATAGTACGGTATCATGCGTTTACAGAATACTAAATTGGTCAGTCATTTTCTTTTTCCTCTATGAAATATTTTCCATTCATCTTCGTTGAATATTTATGCTGTAAAATAACTAAAGTTGTTTATTCAGAACAATTGTAGGTATTTGTAACTTTTGTTAGGAATAGCTTTTTATTCTAAATTGAAATGTTTAATTTCAAAACAGAACAATTATTTAAGGTGCTATTGTGTTACATTAAGTACAAATAGTACACCAGGTTCTTTAGAACGTTCTTCTCAGATGTGCTTCTTTATATCTTCTTTTGTTTCTTTGTTTTTCTATTGGCCAAATCAGTGCTGAAACCTTGCACCTAATGGTTTTAGATTTTGGATATTTTTCAAATAACTTACTACATTGCTAAATGGATGTTCTAGTGTAGTACATTTATTATATGTTGAATGTTTGCTTTCTGTATGCACATTAGTAGACGTAATAAAGGATAAAAAACAAACACAGTGTGCGCTCTTACTTTTGTGTTTCTATCTGTTTTCCAATTGAAGAAAAAAAAGGATTTATGGAGGAGGGAATTATGGGATGAGTAGTTTTGCTGTAAACAGGATCGCTTTAAAATACGATATAATTTTCTGCTGACAGTAAAATATTACAAAATAATAGTGATACTCTTCGAATGTATGCACTATAGTTATTTAATCAACAAAACGCGTTTACAAAGCAGCTAGCTTAATCTAAAACTACGGGTCGATTTACTGGCGCGAGGGATTATGGAGGTTGTAGTCAGTAGCCAGGGCATTTGGAGACTACCACTCCCAGTGTGCACCTCTGCCTGGCTTTATTACACCGTTCATGGCGTCTGGTCGAGAGCTACGGACAGGTCGCCTCCTGACTACCAGATAGGCCGGTGTGAATTTAACGGTAACTGGCGTCGTTTTTGACTTATGTGTCGAACGTTAGCATGTAGAGCTAGAATTTAGCATAAATGTCGGTGTTTTGCACAGGTGTCGTCACTAGGCTTTATGTCCTAGATGCACAACATCCCCTTCTGGTAGCCCCAACAACTGTAGATGCTGTCATTTACAAGTTTTACTAGTCGTTATGTCGCTGCTAAAGTGGCATTTTATAGACTAAAGTTCTCAAGAGCGGCCACAAACGACGCTGTGTTGTTAATGTTTGGCATGTGTCGATGCTCATCGCTGTTTGTGTACTTGCTGCACGTCCGTAGGGTTTGTTTTGGCCGCGTCAGCGGGACAACATGGAGGTGGACAGTGTCAAAGTGGAGGACGAGACGCGTTTGACCCAGCTGAGGTTTGAAGCCGCGGTGAAAGTGATCAAGAGTCTACCCCCGGATGGTAAGAAGCGTGAACACACCAGCCGAACCAGCTCACCACAGTCCCTCCACTTAAAGAACGGAGCAGGGCAACAGCTTGTGCGCCTGCGACTTAATGAGCTTAATTCACTTTACCTGCAGCTACAGGCTTTATCACAACTCAAGTGTGTTGTCTCCCATACACTTGCCTCAACGCATTCAGAAACGTCCCTTTTTAATGTTTGCAAACCTTAAACAGTACATTCCTTATTTTAGGTTTTTGTCCATTTGTATGTGTCCCGTTAGACTAGTTAGGTTTGACGCGTGTAGTTGGTGCTTGATTGGCGTCCACCTGTGGCACATTAAATTGATTGCACACGGGCCAGAAATGTTTTTCTAAACCCTCCCCCAAAAATCTGATGATGACCTTGTCAACAGGTGCATTGTGCTTGCTGACAGCCCTCAGGGCAAACACTCACAAGATCTGTAGCATCTTAAGAAAGTAAACTCAAATGTGCAGTTATGTGTTGACTAGGCTGTGAAACAACTTTTAAAACCTCAAATTAAAATGTTATCAGCAAGAAATTTATAACCATTTTCTAGAATCAGCCATTGAGGTAAATTACCGCTGTGGTGGAGGTCCAGGAACGTAGCAGTGAGTGAGAAGGTTAAATGCAGCTAAATATGCAGAGAAGCTCTGCATCAGGAAACGTGAGACTGGGGTGACAGTTCACCTTTCAGCATAACCGCAACCTGAAGCAAACAGGACAAGTCACCTGAAGATGGCAGTTTAGACGCTTGAGAGGATCTGCAGGGAAACTGGGATTGTTTAACACAGTTGAACTTGATGAATGATGTGATTCTATTTCATTGCTTGCGCATTTGTGTCAATAACACATTTGGCAAAAAGGGGAAGCGGTCTGAACGTTTAGCCACAGAAATGTTGTTAAAATGTTTCAAACATGAAACAGCAGCGTGACCCAAGCTTTTGTCTTTTAGGTCCCTTTCAGCCCTCCAACAACATGATGCTCAAGTTCTACAGTTACTACAAACAAGCAACTGTGGGACCGTGCAACATACCCCGACCTCGCTTCTGGGATGCAGTTGGAAAAGCGAAATGGTAGCAAAAAGGCATTCAAAGCAATGTTTTGATTTAGAAGTTATTAAGGAAATATTGTCTATCCTTTTTGAGGCATTTTTTTGTTTTGTCCTAGCACCAGAGTGGATCATGAAAGCAAGACAGTTCTCTGACCTGAAGCCGTATTTGATTTGTGGATCTTGTGCAATGCGTTTACTTTTACCCCACACTAGAAAACTAGACTCGGAGCCTGCCTGCTGAACTTTCTCTATTCACTCTCGGGTGTTGTTGGATGATCTCTGGACTCATAAAAATGCAACTTGGAATTTAACCTGTCACCCTCTAGCCTGGATAGTGTCTCTCACGCTACCATTGTAATAAACACTTAAGCGGCATCTAATGACCGTCAAGTTCCTGTCAGGCTGTGACCCACAGTGAACAAAAACAGAGCTAAAAACAATTGGCCTTGTTGACAAAGCCAAAGCTTGCGCTGAATACGTTTGCTTGTCTTGGTCCATTTACTTCACTTTATTTTGCTTGAGAAGAATGTTTCAATTAATGTTTCATTTACTTCGGTACATTAGGGATGCGTGGGATTCTCTTGGTGATATGCCCAGAGAAGCAGCAATGACAGCCTATGTTGATGAAATGAAACTGGTACGTTTCCCTTGTTAAATTACCTGCTGCAGGAGCCATATCCTAGTTGATTACATATGAAAACGAGCACGGTGATGCTGTATTGTGTTCTGCTCAGATTCTGGAGAGCATGCCCATGACAGACGAGGTGGAGGAGCTGCTGCGTATCCTCGGCCCTTTTTACGAGCTGGTTGACGAGAAGAAAAAGATCACGCAGATCTCAGACCTGAGCGCAGGTAACACCTACTGTTGCAACTTCTGACATCACCGATGAAGAATGTGGAGCTTTTTATAATTTGCCTTTTATATGCTCAGCTCGTTTGACACAGTTTGCTAGGCAACTGGAAGGCAAGTACAATACTATGTAAATGTGTCTGATGTAGTTTAGTAGTTGTCTGGTGTTGCATAGTTTTAGTGCTTCCAGTTGTAGTACTTGAAGTATAGAACATGTGTTTTAGCGAACTTAATATTTAAATTTACATTTTCAAGCGATAAAATAAATGTTGCTGAAAAGTCACACATTGCCCAAAGTACATGATTGTGGACATTTTGGGTTTTTTTGTTTTTTTTTTTTTTTTTTTTTTTTTTTTTTTTTTGCACAGGGTTTGGTTCAATGTTAAATTCAACACCAACAAAAAGTATCACAAAGAGCATCGTTAAAACCCTGGAAACAAACGGCACCCTGAAGGCTCCCCAGCTCAAACCAAAGGAAGTAAGGGAGAAGTCTGATGAAGAAGAGGACGCCGACGCCGATGATGATGATGATGATGATGATGGGGAAGATGATGAGGCAGAAGTTGAGACACAGAAAGAGGGAAAAGGTGAAACACTGCGTCACTATGAGACTGGCAGGAGTTCTCTTGTGGAATTTTAATGTATTTTTTTTTTTTAAAAACATTGCTGCAGATTCCCAACCAAAGGAGAAGAGAACATCCAGGAAACACAAAGTGCTTCCAAATGGTAAAGTGGCTAATGGAGGCCTACATCTGACCAATGGTCATTCCAGGGCTGCTCTGAACAGTGACTCCTCCCACGAGGATTCAGTCAACGGGCAAATCCTTAATGGTCACCATGCAGGTAAGGAAAGCGTGTTTCCGTGGGCTGACCTTTACCAGCAGCATGCCAGTCCGTCACTCATCCACAAAATGTCAGTGGTTTCAAAATGTTACAGATCTCGCCTCATGCTAGGGGCACCATGTGATCAGGTAATCTGCTAAGCTTTGTGGAGCTCAGCAGACGCAGCATCTTAACATATTACACATCAGCTGCTTCTGCTGCACAGTAAATTAACACTTCGACTGAGATGGTTCACGTAGCCCCAAATTAAGTGAACAGTGCCTTCGTGTCACTCTGTTAATGACAGTGTAGTTTGCTCTGTGAAAATGCAGGGCAGGTCCCATCCTGTCTAAATTTTTCTGTGGCTTTGTTGTGGTCTCAGATCATATAATAGATGGGTCTGGCCCCAATCGCGTGGCCAGTGACTCAGACAGTGAGGTCTACTGTGACTCTGTGGACCAATTTGGTCAAGAAGAGGCAAGTAAAAAATATTAGAGAACACACTCATGGATTATGATTAATATATTAGTCAATCATTGATGCGTTTATTTTAATGCTCCAGCTCTCAGAGCATAACCTGGACGACACAGATGATGTTTTGGAGCCACAGGAGAACGAGGATCTTCAAGGTTTACACCATGTCATCAGGTTTGGAGGAGAGGATGGGGAGGCCGGTGAGCCCATGTCACAGAGGCGCAAGCTGAATGTAGACCTGAGGGAGAGCTCAGTGGTCAGAAGAGGACGGGGTAGGTTGTCACCTGAAGTTTATACTCGCAAATGTAACTGTTTTTATGGAAAATGTGAAGTAATTGCCACATGTTTCTAGGCTCTAGGTCCCCAAGCCATAGCTCTGGAGCGCTGCTGCCCATCCGAGGTGGTGGAGATGGGGACGGGGGCCACTGGGCAGGAGCAGTAACGCCTGGAGAGAGCCTGAGCGAGCAGATAGTTGTGGTGTTGGCTAGACTGCAGGAGGACATGCAGAGTGTCCTGGAGCGGCTGCACACCCTGGAGGCTCTGACTACCAACCAGGTCAGAGCAGCCCTACCTCTCCCTCCTGTTTGTTATGGTGATAACGGACACTAAAGTCTGCTACCAGTGTTCTAATTCAAACACTTGGTTAACGAAATAATGAAGTAGAAGTAATGGTATTTTGCTGTTGTGCATGTTGCTGACTTTTGGATAAACTGTTGCATAAGAGTTGTTTCATAAAAATGCCACATCATGCAAAGTTTCTGTGTCGATGCCTATAGAGCGATTTGAGCTGTTTTGTTCTGCAGGCGAGGTCGGTGGTTCTGTCCCCTACCTATACACCAGTTCGTAAGAAGAGTCAGGTAAACGTTTTCATTACATGTGGTTTAGTTTCTTTTTCCTAAGAGTCGAACGTCGCATCTATAACCGTGATGTTGTTTGTTCTCCGCAGAAACCATCGTGGTGGCCTTTCGACATTTCTCCAACCAGTTTGGCCTTAGCTGTGATTTGGCCATTTGTGGTTCAGTGGCTTCTCTGCCTCTACCTTCAGAGGAGGAGAAGGTGTTCTATATAAAATGACAAACTGTGATGCCAAGCATAACATTTTTCTCTAATGTCTAATCTTAATGTCAACCTTTCTGTTTAATAGACGAATCAACTGAACTGGCTCGCGCATGCACACGAGCGAAGACGAGTCCATGTGTTTCTAATGGCTGTAACCTCCCCTGCTTAGACCCACAGCCTGATAATTTGCTTTTGCACTATGAGGGAAGCACCTGGAGTAAAGATTGAGCGCAGAAGGCCGGAGTGTGTTGTGCTGTGGATGTGGAATCGGAGAGAAACATGAATGTATGTGCTCAAACTGTGACCATACAACCCTTGTTTTTTTTTTTTCTGTGTAAGAAACTGTTCTCGCCTGGGCCCCGTGCAGTCGGGATGTCCGCGTGGTGAGAACAGACTACAGTAGCGTCTCTACTTCCATATAAAGGCTTTGATTGCACAAAAATGGGCCTGATACTTGTTCTTGAGCACAACGCTTCTTGTGATTAATTTACTGATTAGTTGCCCAAGCACTGCTGCTCTAATAAACTATAGTGACTGTAGTAGAATGGATTGAATGTAATAGAAGATTCTGTTTAATTATGAAAGTAAGTTATTTATTGCTATTAGAGACAATTCTAATGAAAGCGTTTCTGGACAGATTTTTGCTTTGTGGTCTGTTTAAATGTGTTTCTAAATGTTGAATAAGTTACACAAACTGGTCTCGTGTTTCCTGTCCGTGGTTTCCAAATAGAAAAAGTGCCTGAAAGTCATAGGGTACATTCATGTGATAGGCGGCATTATGATTTCATCCATTCAGACGACGTAGCATAACCGTACCAGTCCGGGACCAACAGTAACTTGTCATTAATTAGTTGGCCAAGAGGTGGTTGGAATCCTCATCAGCCTCAGTCCATTCATTTGATTAATGCATGACACTTTAAGCTGTCCAGTTTTCTATGTCGTATAATTTTAAGATGTGCTGTTTGTATGAACAATGTGGAATTTAGTGACTGATAGAAATTGTTTGCAAAGCCTGTGAGCTCTACACTAATTGTGTACAATAGCTCTACAGTTCAGATGATTCACAATGCAATATTTTAATTGCATTTTTGTGTATTAATAGAGAATACTAATGTTGTATTTACAAAGGTTTGCATCTGTAATAGCATCAATCTTTCCAGAGCTATTAGTTTTACTAAAGGAACAGCTGACCTTTCTACTGAAATGGACTAAAGGCGTTTCACCCCCTCTGCCTGTGGACAGAGTGGTGTTTGCATGTGATAATCTAAGCCTAAAATAAAATTTTCATGAAGCATTTTTTGTCCAGTTTATTATAATTGAAGTGTGACATTCTCTTTCATCATCTTTCAAATCCCATAGTATCACTGCAAAGACACACACACTACAGTCTGTTACAAACATTTTATTTGTATTCTACATTTTAATTTTTAGTTCACATAAAAGCCCAGTAAAAGAGAAGATGGAAAATGGATTTAATAAAGAATATCAGGCTGTTGTCTTAGAACAAGATTTACATATAAAATACATCATTTATTACATATTAACATGTTTTCATTGGCAGTATTGTACCCCTCAAAGAGAAGATCACTGCCCACTCAACACACCACATAAAATTATATTACATATATGTTTTAGCTAAATAATACAGAAAGTAAAGCCTGTAACAAAGTAAGAAGCAAATTGTATTTTGCTAATAGAAGAAACTAAATGTACGTAACTATAAATAATATGCTATGTCCAGTGATTGCACATAATGTTTTTATATTATTAGTTGAGCACAGACGTAATCAGAAACCGCATCTTTTCGCAAAGAAAGCAAATGTTCCGACATCATCAAAAGCCTAAATTTACTAGTCCGTGCTTGAATAAAACTCATCTATAAGCTGAAGCCGGACACCGCAATGTGCTGAGCGTTGTTTCTTGCATCAAAGTAAGAGGTGTCTGTCTCGTCCTCTGGCTGTGGTATAAAGGGCATCGTCTGGTTCTGCAGGTTGTCCCAGTCCAAGCCCTCAAACAGCGGATGGCACTTGAGCTCTGGTAGATGTTAAAACAAGTCAGTCTGAGTTCTCATGCCATTTTGATTAGATCTAAAACAGATCTGAGATTTAGATGCCTGAGACCTGGTGCTCACCTTTTAAACCAGCTCGTTTTGTCATGTCCATCGTCAGGAGTATCTCAATGGCACTACTTGCCTTTCCAGACAGTTCCTCCTCTCCCTCAGGCCATGGGATATCTGGAGGTTATGGTGGCAAGAAAAAGAAAAGATTCTGAATACGCTTCTTGTTGTAGAGGCTTGAATGACAATGCCAGAAGAAAAAACAAACAAACGCACCTCTGTTGAGAATGTTCTGAAAAACCAGCTGAGGAGTCTCATCATTAAAAGGCGGCACACCTGTGAGAAACTCGAAGAGGCACACACCCAGGGCCCACCAGTCCACCATGCAGTCTGGGTGGGGGGCAAAAATTAACAAGTCACATTTCATACAACTGCTGGCTTCAAAAACTAGTTGCTCCTGTGATTCGTGTTAGAGTGAAGGGTAATGGACTGCATTGGCTGAAGCTGGGACCATGTGCGGAGTCACTTTACACGCCTTATATTTAATTCACACATGGAACTAATTGCAATAATAAGTCATTGTTATGGGACATTTAATGTACACACACAAGTATTTTTTCTTTTTAGTTACTGTAGACATGTACAATTACAGCAAGATCCATCGAGTTCAGATGAATTGTGCAACTGACAATTCTTCCCTCAGACCGTTGTTTGAATGATAATAGCATGTTAAGTCAAACAGTTATTACCAGAGGCCTTTGCATGTCAGTTGCTACATGCCAACAATAACTCCAGTGCCAAGCATTCTTTGTGCCACCACTGCCACATACCTTCAAACTTTGAGAGCAGAAGCCCCTTTTGTAACATAATTTGGCCTCAATAAAACGCAACTCCCAACTGTTATCAATGCGATTAGTTTGATGTTAGGTGACAATCCCATAGTTTCATCTTTTGCAATAGCAAATTTAAGTTGCCCCCTTCCCTCTGATCCGACCCGCAGCCTGTTCACCAGCTCAAAAGGATGGAAACAGAAACAATGGGGATGGAAAAACAGGGAGAAATCAGCTCATTCTCTAGCATATCAGCAGGCTGGGTGAACATGCAAGCTTGCTTGCCACACACAGATGTACAGTATATTGTTGGAAACTTACCGCACTGGGCCCTTGCTGAAACTAGAAGAAAGTGCTTATCACAAGGGCTACCACTTTACCATAATACTGTGCAACACAACAATGGATTGGCTCTAAGCTTTTCACTCTTGTAATAAAACGGGCTTCTGTCTCTTACCATGTGGTTTTCCCAAAAGCAGCTCTGGAGCCAAGTAGTCAGGGGTTCCCAAAATGGGTGCACCCTCAACAGGCAGCGCGCCCCTCCGCACACTCTTTGGAGTCCTGAAGGGAGTCTGGGAGGTCGACATGGGCTGAGGTGTCTGAAGTGAGAAAGAAGCAAACACACTAGACTAGAAAACATATGCTCAGTAAAGACGGTGGAGACAGAAAAGCATGTCTTGAACCTAACCAAAAACTGTGAGCTGAAGTTTTCCTTGAGATTTATTAAATAATTTCAATTTTAGACTTATTAAAAAGCAAAGCTGTACTATTTCAATTACATTATTGAAACAATTACCACTGATTTTTACATGTAGTAGTATCTAGTACTTGCATAGTGAAATTCCAATGCTGATGTGTTGCGCTCATTGTTGTGTTCAGAAATAAGAAGCAGAAACAGTAAACTGAATCCTTGTCTACCTGCGACAGCGAGCTGTTGAAGCAAGATCTTTTTTGCACTGGGGTTGCAGTGCCATAGGCAGAGTAGTAGGAGGCAGACGTGGACACATCCATGGCCTCCACAGACCCAATGCTAAGTCGCGAGACCCCAGACAAGTTAGAGCGGTTAATAGAGCTACAGTAGCTGCGGAAAGCCACAACATTCCTTGGCTTGAGAAATGAGGGGGACTGAGCTGCACCACAGGCCAGATCAGGGAGGCGGTTCAGTAGGGAACACTGTGATTCACCTCTCAGATCCAAGTTACCAAGTTTGGGTGTTTCAGCAGTAACAGCCTGGGGAAGTGAGTCTGTGATGGATGAGTCTGATGCAGAATTCCTGCTTTTAGAACACTTGTCCCGTTTAGGAGATACAGTGAGAGAAGTTTCATGAATAGAACCATCAGACTCGAGGCTCAGGCTCCTGTAAATGTCACTATTCTCAGCAAGAGAAAACATGAAACTTGAATGTGATAAGTCTTTAGCTCCGTCTTCAAACACTTCCTCCGCTGGTTCTTCCAGATCACAAAACAGGGTTTTGGCGATGGGGCTGGAGCGGTTGGGAACCCGGTCGTGAGACAACCCTATCCTCTCAGTGGAGGCCATGAAGTCGCCGATGTGGATGGAAGAAAATGTCCCAGTGAGGCCAGTGTGAAGCCTTGTACTCTCTTCTGGAATCTCGTAGCATCTTTTGTAGTCTGCATTCCTCTTCTTGGCTTGGGTCTCCAGTGGCTGTGGACTTCTCTCTACATCTGAATATGTTCTCTTCACAGATGAGGGAACTGCAGGTGGACTTTTGCGGTGAGGAGTCTTTACATGGTGCAGGTTTGACAGATTTTGGGTGGTGGCCTTAGCAGGGCAGACAGTGGTTTCCAGGTTTGTGAGCCCAGAGTCCTTTTCAGGATCCTTGTACTGACAATCCTCACTCCCCTTCTGGTTGATATGTTCATTTTCTTTCTAAAGAAGAAAGAAAAAAATTTTTCAAAGAGGGACTAACCTGTCATTTTATTTTTTTCTAGACAAGATATTGTATTTTAAACCTCAAGTTAAATTATATATAAATACGTTTTGTGGCTGATCAAATCAGTCAGGACAGCTAATCAAAACACAGCATTGTTTAATAGGTCATACATACCTCCTCACATTCCCACAACGGACTGATCCCACCTTCTGTGTCTGTGGTGCTCCCTGCACTCATCGTCTCAAATCTCTTTCTGGTTTTAAGCAGGGTAGGAGTCAGATTTCTAGCGAGGTTATGAGGACTAAACACACTGTTGTTAGAACCTGTCCAGACAATACAAACAAACCAAAATACAATTAATATTTAACAAGACTTGAAATACTGAAGCTGAGTTTATGAAATTCTCAAACAGGCATAATCCATTCAGAATAATAAAAAAAGAGCAGAATGTTCTTGTAAATCTTCTGTGACATACCCAATTTCCAAGGGTACCGAGCTGGTGAGTAGACCTGATCTTTAGTTTTCATTAAAGGAGAGCCAAGGGAATTATTCTTCGGTTTTATTTTGCCAGAGCGCATGGGACTAGACACAGCAGATGCGCTGCAGTGACGTTTGCATTCACCTACAGGCGTGTTCTGCGGTTTATCAAATAAAAGGAAGATTGATTATAGAACAAAAACTATGAATTGTGGCATCATTCACAAATAAACTTACAAAGCCAAGGGAGCTGATTAAGGAGAGGACCTGACCCGGAGTACGGGAGTAATCTTTTTTAGGTTTAGCCAGGGAAGGGGTGGTTAGGATATCCATAAGACTCAACTCTGAAATGAATAAATAAACATTTAATTGAAACATTTCTGGCAGTTATTATACAGGTTACTTAAAGTAACAACTGGTGGGTTTCATACCTCTGTCAAGCTTGACCTTAGAAAGTCCAAAATCCGTTAGTTTAATGTGACCTTCGTTGGATATGAGCATGTTGTCTGGCTTAAGGTCCCTGAAAGGTTTTCAATCGGGTACATTACTGATCACACACCAAATCTCAGCCAAAGCACTTAGTGTCATACATTAGTAACCAAAAACATCAGAGCACCTGTGGATTATCCCATGTCGGTGAAGGTAATCTAACGCCAGCGCAACCTCCGAGATGTACTTTACAGACATATCCTGGTCGAAATATCCATAAATGTGAAGAAGAGATTTGACATCTCCACCAATGAGGTATTCCATCACCTACACGGGATAGAAATGGTCAGCTATAACAGAACGCACTGAACACAGGAGAGTGTGAAGTGTGTTGGTACAGCTGCACCGTCTCTTACCAGGTAGATCTTGGTGACAGTCTGGAGGGAGTAAAACAGGTGAACTATGAAGGGGCTCTTACTCAGAGCGAGTGCGTCTCTCTCTGCCTTCATTTGACCCGTCATGTTTTTATCAACCATGTCTGCCTTCTTCATTACCTGGCGAGGAAACAGAGTGTTTTATTTAAAAGACAGTCTCGGTCAGTAACTCAGGCTTCACAGACATAAACCAATTCAACACACCTTAATCGCGTACAGTCGCGCATTGCACTTCTTCCGTGCAAGGTAGACCTTGCCGAAAGCTCCGCGGCTGATAGGCTTCAAAACGGCGAAATCCTCGACCGACGGCGGTTTAAGGGCGTCCGCCGATTTATGATTTGTGCTAGAATCGTGCTTTTCACCCACGTCCATTGCTGAGGTGAGTTCAAATCAGGGTTTAGGTGGTGTCTGTTACAGCTAGCCAGCTCAAATTTAAGCCTTGCATAATAAAACAACAACCTCGGCTTTGTTTTGAAAATTTGAATTCCACGGATCTTTCGCGGGGTCCAGTGACGTGTGTTTAGTCGTTCACATATCTGCCTGTACATAAAACACGAAATTATTGTATAATGTCTCACAGCAAAACGTTATTTACTCTGTTCGTCAGTGATTATAATAACACGTTTTAAAATATACAACGCTTAATAATAAAGCGTTGTTGACCAAGTAAGTTAATTTTTATTTTGTTCAGGCCGTAAAGGAGAAAAAGTAAAAATTGAAATAATATTTGTGCTAATAAATTTAAATTTTATTTAAATATACAACTGTCATATAGTGCGAGCACTATTTTTTGTTTCTTTGTTTGTTTTTTAAGTGGCTTTAGTTCCAAGCGCGTCTTTCTGATACAACGTTAGCTCAGGTCCTAGTTGTATTTAACGTCATTTTGTAGTTCATTTGACCTCATACCGGAGGATCCATTTGCTGTTGTTAGCTAGGCTAAGCTTATGAAAGTTGTGTAACAGGGAAAATAAAGGGACGCAGCTACCGGGACGATTCGCTCTTTTACGTTACACAGAGGACCCGTCCTCTTACCTTCACCCTCCAGATCTGTTTTGAACGTTTTTGATTAAAATGTTTTCACTATCGACCTCCTTTCAGCCCCAGCAGGTAGGTGTAGCGGCTTTTTAGCTAGCGTTAGCTAGTTAATGTGCGCGTTTCTGTCAAACACTCCGCATTTCACTTGTAACGCCAGCGCTGCCCTGGAGCAGCAATTGTTGGGACTTTTGACTATCACTGTTGTTGTAATTTCGCTTCATGGGTTTCGTAATAACTTGGTTATTGTTAGCATTTGCTAGTTAACGCTAGGTTGCTTCATAATTACATCAGGTTTTCGTCACATTATACCGGTTTGAGTAGATACGAGAAGTTCATGACCTGAACTGTAAGTCAATTATAAGAGCGCAGTACAAAAATAAATATAATAACTTGACCTTAAAATTGTTGAGGTTGCATAACCCGCATACATGACGCATGTGGGCCATGATGCTCTGTTTAGTAGGGAGCAGTGTAGACTACAGCCAGCTTGAGTAACACTGACATTACAGCCCTGCAATGCTGTCCAGTCTGGGAAAACCTCCTGCAATTCAAGAGAAATTCAAGTATCTGTACAAACATTAGGTTTTGTGAGATTTATATTATGTATATTGTAATAATTGTGTATATGTCTCACTAAGCCTCTGCTGTTTACGTATAGATGATAGTGCCCATCAGTCAGCTTATCAATGCCCTCCACTCTCTGAAGAACTCTGCCACGGCTTCAGTCCAGACTCTGCACAATAACTTCATTCCAGACCATAGTTCATTTCTCAAAGAGGTAAGATGGACACCACATAAACTTGACATTCATAGGTGACAATACAATCTGCCCAACGTTGTGTAAATAAACTACTTTGGTATTATAACCTAACAGCCCAGTGTGAGTTTGAGGGATCTTGGCCTGTCTGACATCAGAGTGAGCCAGCTGGATGAGCTGGTCAGCCGGTTACTGCCTGTACCTAGAGCACAGGAGCCTCCCACTGTTCCTTCAATATGGAGAACGAGTCATGTTTCCACCGACAGCTTCTTTCACAACAAGCATGGTGAGCAACTCAAACCACTGAGCTAAAAGGGTGTAATGGTTTTCTAAGAAAAGAGACTGAAAAGCAAAACAAACCGTTTGCACATTTTGTCTCTCAGGATTTTCAGCCAGAAGAGTAGGGGGGGGTTCTTCACCAATATTCCACAGATACAGTCCCCTCAAAGAAGTTAGCACACAGCTGCAATTTTTGCCTGGTAAGAAGCTGAGATTAATATGTACCATGTGTAAGGAATTCACATTTGCTGTCATTTTTCAATGTTTTCTGCCTTTTGTGTTTGCTTTTTTTAGTATGGGTCCAAAGTCGGGGCTTCAAGACACTTAGAAAGAGTAGACGAATAGAGTCTAATTATGATGGTCCAGTGGAGTCTGAGGCCTATACACCAACCTTCATGAAGGTCTGCATAGCGCTACACAGTACCAGCTGTTTTCAACATGGTCTTGAATGATGATTGTTTACTGTTTTTACTGCATGTTAGGGATGTTTCTGTTCTAGTCTGGACTTAACTGAATTAGCTTAAATTATTTTCGTAAACACTGCAGAACAATATATGATGTGAACATTATAAATAAAAAGTATTAATATCAAAGATTTACCATTTAGAAAGCAAACAGGCTTGAGCCACATGTTAAACACACATTAACGTTTTCTTTTTATTTACCTGTCAGGGTTTGTTTGAAAGAGAAAAGGGACCAGAGGTGCAGTCACTGGATGAAGTGGTAAAACAAAGGAACCTTCCAGTAAACCAGCAAGAGGCCTTTAAAACAGGCTTCACTGAGGGGTTCATGAGGTCTCAGGCCTTAACTCAGCGAACACAAGGTGTGTGATTGACCTACTCATCCATCAGACACCACAGTCCTCTAAACAGAGAATAAACCTTGTAGCAGTAACAGTTGCTCCACATTTTCTCCAGGTGGCATTATTGAGTTGCATACACTCAGATAGGACTCTGAACTGACTCTGAAGTGTCTGTGCTCTGTTTTGACAGGCTCGCTGAGGAGAACCAGATTGGTCCTGCTGGTCCTCCTGCTTGTTGGTATTTATGGTTTGTCGAGATCCCCATTTCTCTCGGGTAAAGGCTCCTTTTCTGATGCTGGTTTGTGTCAGTTTTCTTTCTTTCCTAAGCTTGAAATCAACCCCTACATGTACACTGCAAACAGAACAATGTGCATTTCTATGTAATAACTAGAGTTAAATTGAAGAGTTGATATTTTCACATTATTTTTGGTTGTGATGTCTAGCAATGAGGCATAATGTCGGTACCACAGTGTGCATGTAGTGTTTGACTGATTATTCTACTTTATATCCCAGTGTACTGATACTGAAATATCTATATGGACTCTATGTTTTCAGTGTTCGGGTTTCTGATGTTTTTCTGAACAGGTTGTTTTGGGTTTTTGCAGTGAGGTTTCGCACCACATCTGGGTTTGACACAGCCGTTGATCCCATCCAGATGAAGAATGTGACTTTTGATCATGTGAAAGGAGTGGAGGAGGCAAAGAATGAATTACAAGATGTTGTTGATTTTCTGAAGAACCCACAGAAGTTCACAGTTTTGGGTGGGAAGCTGCCTAAAGGTATTGTAACCTTCCACACAACTTCAATCACAATGGTCTTTTGCCATGGCTTTTACATTGTATCTGAATCATTTCCTATCAGGCATCCTCCTCATCGGTCCACCAGGCACAGGAAAGACTCTCTTAGCACGAGCGGTGGCTGGGGAGGCTGATGTGCCCTTCTACTATGCCTCAGGATCAGAGTTCGATGAGATGTTTGTGGGTGTTGGTGCAAGTCGCATCAGGAACCTTTTTAGTAAGTTTGCTGCACATGAGTAGAGTAAGCAGTTGAGAAGGCATCCACAAGTCTGCAATATCCCCTGCTTTGTGTTTTCAGAAGAGGCAAAAGCTAATGCTCCCTGCGTTATATTTATCGATGAGCTGGACAGTGTTGGCGGAAAGAGAATTGAGTCTCCCATGCACCCTTACTCCAGACAAACCATCAACCAGCTGTTGGCGGAAATGGATGGGTCAGATTTCCTTTCATTTACACTTAAAAAAACACAGTGTGAATAAAATACTTGTAAATATAGTAAATTTTGCACATTTCTGCCTTTTTGCACTGCCTATTATCTGTAGCAGCTGTAATAATTGAATTTCCCCAATGTGGGATCAATAAAGGATTATCTTATCTTATCTTATCTTATACTGACTGAACTTTCAGTTCCTTATTTTCAACGTTGGTGTTTCACAGGTTTAAACCAAATGAAGGGGTCATCGTTATTGGTGCTACGAACTTTGCAGAGGCCCTAGATAAGTATGTTAACATTCCAAATAAATGTCTTCTCTGTCACATCAGTTTTATCCCAGTGACCTTGTCCTACTTTTAATTTATAGTATTACTTTGTGTGGAATTATTTAATGTACCCATGAAATAAAACGCAGTTTCAGTGGTATGTTTCCAGTGCCACTTCGTTTTGACTGAATATTTTTCCTTCTCAGTTTCGTAGTTTTTCATAAAATGTGTGTGTTTTAACAAAATGACTTTATTTGAATTTTTTTTTTAACATACTTTTCTTACGGACCTTGCTGCCTTTCAGTGCCCTAGTAAGACCGGGGAGGTTTGACATGCAGGTGACGGTCCCTCGTCCGGACGTGAAGGGACGCACTGAAATTCTCAACTGGTACCTCTCGAAGATCAAAGTGGATCCTGGTACATTTTCTAACTAATGCAGATCTTTCTAGATTTGTTTTTTCATTAGTCTAGGGATGCACCAACAAGTGGGCTGATAGAAACAGAAAAATAAAAAGTGTTTATTACTTTAGCCTATATTACAAATTAAACTTATTTGTCTTATTCACCCTCTGTAAAGAATAGAGAAAAGAAACGTTATCGTTGTTTAAAGGACACTTGTCTTTTATACTCTGACAAACTATAATCATAGGATTCCCTGTTGTTTGTTCTTAGCCGTGGATGCAGAGATTATTGCCCGGGGCACAGTGGGCTTCTCAGGTGCAGAACTCGAGAACCTGGTCAACCAGGCAGCCCTGAAGGCAGCTGTGGATGAGAAAGAGATGGTCACACTGAAGGATCTGGAGTTTGCTAAAGACAAGATCCTTATGGGTGAATATACAGCACACTTCACTTCACAGGAGACACACTACATTGAAGACACAGGAAGATTGTCTCTTATGTTGAACTAAGTGTCTTTTTCACACACAGGCCCTGAGAGAAAAAGTGTTGAAATCGACAAAAAGAATAAGACTATCACAGCGTACCATGAGTCCGGACATGCCATTGTTGCCTATTACACCAAAGATGCAATGCCCATTAATAAGGCCACGATTATGCCACGGGGCCCAACTCTAGGCCACGTGAGCTCATATTTTGTCTTTACCAAGATGTTGTTAGTGTCCTCTGTAACCAGTTATTGAAACTGAACACTGTTCTCTGACTCTTAGGTGTCCATGCTTCCAGAGGACGACCGCTGGAGCGAGACACGAGCCCAGCTGCTGGCTCAGATGGATGTCAGTATGGGAGGTCGGGTAGCGGAGGAGCTCATCTTTGGAAACGACTACATCACTACTGGTGCGAGTTGATTTGATTTATTTGTAGTTGTTTATAGCAAAGATGCAAAAGTTATCCTGAAATTATAGAAAAATATTATTGTATATTTCTAATCATTGATATTGTTTTGTGTGTATTTTTTTAATCCAATGCAACTTTTGTCTTTTGTTTTTCAAGGAGCCTCAAGTGACTTTGATGGTGCAACAAAAATAGCAAAATTGATGGTGACCAAGTTTGGCATGAGTAACAAGGTACAGAATTTACAAGTTTTCTATAGACATCACTGTTGTGTTCTTTTACTATATACTGTGGTGCAGGTCGTTGAAGCCTAGTGTCTTTGACCTGAATCCCTAACGAAGGAGTGAGCACTTTGAGGGACTTGGTCGACTAAACGTCACAGATCAGTATTTCACTTCAGTATTATGATACTAAACTAATTAAGAAAAAAATGCTTTTTACTGCTGCAGCTCGGAGTTATGACCTACAATGACGTATCCAAGCAGAGTCCAGAGACACAAGCTGCTATTGAACAGGAAGTCAGGGCTTTATTGAAGGTGAGCTTTTTCACGCCACGTTTTTCCTGTACTTAATTTGCTTCTCCACAGATTATTTCTAACAATTTTGAATGACCTGTTCTCTTCCATCCAGGATTCTTATGAACGTGCTAAAAACATCCTGAAGACCTACAGTAATGAGCACAAGACGTTGGCTGATGCCCTGCTAAGATATGAAACCCTGGACGCTAAAGAGATCCAGATGGTGCTGGAAGGCAAATCCTTGGACCAATAGATACCTCAGTAGTATTTTCAATTTGTGTCGTGTATATAAACAACCGTGCAATGGAGCACAGGCCTTTTGGAGGCCGTCTATTTTATTTGTTTGTGTCTCTTTTATTATCAACTTGATGACCATTATGCTGAACTTGTCTCATCCACAATCTACATTTTAATTTAATATTTCTTTCAATTATTTTTCACACTCAAAGATGGAAGGTGTCGCATACAAAGTGCTAATTGGATTGAAATAAATACCAGTTGGCCAGAAATGAGTTATTTGAAAGTTGAAACAAAGATTTTTGATGTCTCCTGTGATTTGTGATTAAATTAAACTTGGACACACTGGTGAACACCATAAGACCTTAAAATACCTTAATCTAGAATGTACCATCTGGCTGTAGTAGAGTCACCAACATTTACAAGCTCTTGTTTGTTCTTATTTATTTAAGTGCCCAAAGGTTTGTTCTGTTTTTCTGAAATTAGTAATAGGTGACTGCCCTATTCTAAGCACATCTGTTACTCATTCATGGGGGAAATGTACATACTGTAAAAGGCTAGTGGAAGAATTGTGCTTCTGTTCTTTCAAACAAAGGCATCATTGAAGCTCAAATAAAGGCTCTTATTAAAGTTTATTTGATTTTTTTTATTGTTACAACTTGGGGAAAGTGATGAGCTTTAATAGAGCGTTTTGCTGGAAACTGGTGCTTTTCACTGCTGGAATCGGGTTTTACAAAAACAGCTCAATCAAACTGTGCATTAAAAAGTGTTTAATTTATCTATAAAAGAGATTGGGGAGATGATGGATAACATGTAGTGAACAAGTTCATACTTTAATCCCATTCGTATTATATTTTATGGACATAAATCTCACTTTCTGTTTGCTTTTTCTTTTGACCTGACTAATGAAGGTTGACAGATTATTGGTGATATTAAAAAACATTTCATTTGTTAGAGAGGGACCTTTATATTTTACTCTCAAAATGAATAGCCACAGGACTTCGGCCTAGTCTAATGATGAGCAGAAATGGCTGCTTTGTATCAACAAAAGAAAAACAAAGGTTTATTGACTCCTGCCTTTGAATAATCTTAACCTATAATTAATGTATTTAGTTTCAAATGAAGTCAGCCGAGACACAGCAAGTCAGGGCTCTGTTGTCGGCACCTTGCTCTTCACTGATGCATGGTAAGGTGTTTATAAAAGGTCCTGAGTCCTGACCATAGGCAGCAGTCAGAAACACAGCCAAGACGCAATGGAGGACTCGGAGGAAGACATAGCAGTCATCGGCATTGGATGCAATTTCCCTGGAGGTAGGACTCGTGAGAATGTATCAACCATTTCACTTTGTTCGCGTTGAAATAATATCACTGTGGTTTGTCTTATTGTAGGAGAAACACTGGACAGATTCTGGAGGGTTTTGTTGGAGGGGAAAAACTGTGTAGTAGATATCCCAGCAGAGAGGTTTGATACCAGTTTATGGTATGATGCTGATAGTAGGAAGGCTGGAAAGACACAAACCACCAAAGCAGCACTAATAGAGGGGTGAGCATTATGCCCAGTTCACTACAGTACGTTTTCATAGAGTTTGAATCATGATAAATCTGCCTCTTTTATATTTTAGGTTTAATGAAATTGATCACAAGTTTTTTGGCATCACCGAAGCGGAGGCTGACTTCATGGACCCCCAGCAGAAACTCCTCCTTCAGTGTACGTACAGAGCTCTGGAAGATGCTGGAATGGCCATGGAGCGCATCAGTGGAAGCAGAACTGGGGTTTATATAGGTGACCGGCCTGTTTGACATTTTGCAGAGTTGCGTCACACCTCACAAACTGTAACTTGTTGTGCTTTGTGTTGCTGCAGGGCTTATGAACAGGGATTATGAGATACTCCGAAGCAACAGCCCCACTGCAACTACCCACTACAGTGCCACCGGGACGGCCATGAGTGTGGCTGCCAATAGAATTTCCTACACATTCAACCTCACCGGGCCGTCGTTCGCCTTGGACAGCGCCTGCTCCTCGTCTTTAGTGGCTGTACATTTAGCCTGTCAGGCTATAAAGCAAGGCACGTGGCCGCTTTTACCTACAAGTGCTCAGGTAAAAATGTGAATAATCGTTGACTTGCGTTTAAAAATGAAATATTGTTTCATCTTTTCAGGTGATTGTGAGATGGCTCTGTGTGGAGGGGTCAGCTGTATCATAGAGCCGCGAGTGTTTGTTGCTCTAAGCAAAGCAAAGATGATCTCACCAGAGGGAACCAGCAAACCTTTCTCCAGCAGAGCCGATGGCTACGGTAGAGGAGAGGGCTGTGGAGTTGTTCTCCTAAAGCCTCTGAAAAAGGTTAGTATACAACTGTTTAGTTTTCGCTTCATGTATTAAGTACTTTAATACCAAACGTTTACTAATTAGCCTGATGATGTTGTAATTAGGCTACAAAAGACTACGACAAAATCTGGGGGATTATCAGTAAATCAGCTGTCAACCAAGACGGACACTCAGTCTCTCCAATCACCAAACCCTCCATGGTTCAACAAGAGGAGCTGCTGCGACGACTCTACTCAGAGTCTGACCTTGCAAATGTCCAGTACGTAGAGGCCCACGGGACTGGGACTCCTGCTGGAGACCCAACGGAGGCACGAAGCATCTCCAACGCCATTGCTAAAGCCAGACCTCCTGGTTCACAGACACTGCGGATTGGTTCTGTGAAGAGCAACATCGGACACACGGAGTCTGCAGCTGGAGTGGCCGGGCTCATTAAGGTTCTGCTGATGATGAAGCATCAGACTATAGTTCCCTCACTTTTCTACTCTGAAGACTGCAGCAGTATAGATGTAAAAGCTCTGAGTATTAAGATTCCCACTGAAGCTGAAGTCTGGGAGACGTATGGGTCAGTAGAAAGGGTAGCTGGTATCAACAGCTTCGGGTTTGGAGGCACAAATGCCCATGTGATTGTTAGAGAACACAGGACTACCATTGTAGAGCAGATTCCAAAGGGCTTCCCAAAAATCTTTGTGATATCTGCAGCGTCTGAGACGTCATTTAGGCTCACCATCACTGACACCCTGCAGAGGCTTCCCAGTCATCAGACAGTTGACTTGCAGGCACTGTCATACACCTCGGCATGCGGAAGGACTCACTCCAGACACAAATACAGGCAGGCCTTCCTAACATCATCCCTCTCAGATTTACAGCATCAGCTGAAACCTTTTCTGAAGACCAAGGTTGAGTCTTTCAGCCCTGATGTCCAGGTGGTTTTTGTGTTTTGTGGAAATGGAGTTGCCTTCTGGGGTATGTGCAAGCAGCTACTGAGAGAGGTTCCGGTCTTCAGAGATACAGTCAGAGAGGTTGAGAGACTATTTCAGAGGCATAAAAACATTGGTCTCAGCAAATGGCTGGATGGTGATTGTGAGGCTGATCTCAGCAAGCCAGATGTTGCCCAGCCTCTTCTTTTTGCAGTCCAGGTAGGCATTGCCAGTGTTCTGAGGAACTGGGGTGTCAAACCTGACGCAGTGCTAGGACACTCTGTGGGCGAGGTTGCCGCAGCTCACTGTTCTGGTCTTTTGTCTCTGGAAGATGCTGTAAAGGTGTTGTACCACCGCAGTGCCCTCCAGAGCAAGGTCACTGGTGGGAAAATGCTTGTAGTCAGTAACGTGGCTGTGGAAGACGTTTTAGACACGCTTCAAGACTTCTCTGGTAAAATCTGCGTTGCAGCTTTTAACAGCCCTCAGTCCTGCACACTGTCAGGAGATGCAGATGCTATAGACCTACTCCACGAGAGGCTAAAGAGTCTGTTTCCAGATAAACAAGTCTTCCTGCATGTGTTGGACGTTCCAGTGGCATACCACAGCCACTTGATGGATCCCATAATAGATGACATTGAAAGACGCATCGGCCTTTTGGATGCCAACACCATGGAGTGCAAACTTTTGTCAACAGTGACTGGAGACTGGTATTCAGAGGGCGACTTCTGCACGGGCACGTACTGGGCAAGGAACATCAGAGAGCCTGTTGTATTCGAACAGACACTGCGCGCTGCCACTAAAGACAAGCAGTCAGTGAGAAACGTGGTCTTTGTGGAGATTGGCCCCCGTAGGGCACTGCAGAGGAACATATATGAGACTCTGGGCAGTGACGCCTTTGTCCTCCACTCTGCCCACCCACAGAGAGATTATGACACGTTATTGTCTGCTGTTGGAAGACTGTTTGAACTGGGCATAAACGTGGACTGGCGTCAGGTCTACAGGGGATACGAGACGGTGCCCACAGCGTTTCCAGTCTATCAGTTTGAAACTTCGAAGAAACCTTTGAACTTTGACGATGTGAGAAGAGGGGACAAATCATCTGCATTTCCTCCCCATATGCTAACATCCCCCAAACATCCTAATAAGAAGGACTGTGTGTATGTGTGCAACCTCGCTTTAGAGACAGCTCCGCACGTTTGGGAGCACAAACACAACGGAGTTTCCATTCTGCCAGGTGCATTTTATGTTGATCTAGCTTATGCGTCAGTCATGGCAAGTCTAAATAAACCCACGTCACTGCTCCAGCTCAGCATTACATTTGAGAGTGTGTTTACACTCAGCTTAAAGTGTCATCAGCTGAAAGTGACCCTGGAGCATGAGGAGAATGTGGGGTTATTTAAAATACAGTCTCACGCCACAACACATGCCTCTGGCACATACATGCACTCAGATTCCCAACCGCTGTTAGAGGAACCACATATTTGTGTTGACACCATCTCTCAAAGGTGCAAATTGGTTATGAAGAGGAAAGAAATCTATTCAATTCTCTCACAGGCTGGATTTGAATACGGCTCTGTCTTCAAACAGCTCCATGACGTGCATTTTGGAGAGGAATTTAAAGAAGCCGTGACAAAAGTTCAAGTCCTGGGAGAACTTCGGGAGCATTTACATGACTATTTCATTCACCCTGTGTTATTAGACGCCTTCCTGCAAATGACAGCAGTGGTAGCTATCGGACAGCTAACAGCCAAACAGGGATTCCCTTCAGCCATTGGCAGTATTTCCATTTCAGGACCACTACAAGACAAAATGATCATGTACCTGCGAGCAACTCGTGACACTCCAGACTTCCTGGAAGTCTGTGGTTGCTTTTCCACCACAGAGGGGAAAGTGCTTGTGGAGCTTAAGGGGGTGCGGGTCTCATTTTTGGGCAATTGCTCAAATGTTTCTCAGTCACTCTTCTTTCACAATGAAATAACCGCAATTAAACACGAGAGCAATGGAAACAATTGCAAAATAAAAGCAATGGTTTTTGAAGACAGACTTGGCATTGCTCAAGGACTCAGACCATATATACACCCAGAGTCAGTGACTGTGGAGAACAGAGACCGCTGGATGCCAGAGGAGCTTCAAGACTTCTTGTATCGCTCTCTTGACACTAAGGGGTTTCCTGAAATGATCTTCATCTGGGCGGTGGAGGATCTCAGTCACTTGTCATCTGAGAAGATGTTGGACTCCTTGCTTACTTCTTGTGAGCTATTTCGACAAACCATTTTAGCCTTGAAAAAGAGCAAACGTGCTTGCACTGTCCGGGTCATAACCTATAGAACGACAGAAACGACCGTGGACCATGTCAACGCTGGTGCTGTGCTCTCTGGCATGACCAGGGCCTGTGCAGCAGAGATGCCAGGTCTCTCTTTTCAGCTTATTGACCTTGCTTCTGTTACCCGTGAAGACCTTTGCGCACTGGTTCACGTACTAAAGACCTGCAAAAAGCAAGAGGTTATGATCAGCAAAGGGCGGGCATGTGCAACAAGAATAGCACGGACCCCAGTGAAGGATGTGGCTCCATGTGAGGGGGGTATGCAGTCATGTCTAAGCAACTGCGTTCTGCAGACAAGAGATCCTTACAAAATAGCTCACCTGTGTGCTGCCCCCTGTGACACAAACCAAGAGGCCGTCCAAGACAAGTCTGTGGAGATTCAGCTGACTAATCTATGCACACATTCAGCAGATTTCTACCCTGTCACAAGTTCACATTTGAACTTCGGCACGACAGTGTATTGGAGCACGCACGCGTCTATGAATCACAGCCTTCTGGCTTTAGATTACAGCGGCATTGTCACAGCAGTTGGGAAAGATGTCTGTAATGTAAGAGTGGGAGACCACGTTGCTGCGTGTTATCCGGTTCCTGCTGCCGCGACCGTTAGGATTCCTGAAGCGGCATGCTACTGCACACGAAGACTCCCATTCCTTGAAGAGACCCCGTGTGTGTCATTTTACATAGTGGCGTGGGAGATCCTTCAGCTAATGCAACCTTTAGTGAAACAGCCACACGCAAAACTGGTCATTATCGCCTCAAATCCCGCTGCTGCAATGATAAAGGTTTTGGCTCTGGCGGCAAACAGGTCGGGTTGGAATGTTTCCACTCTACTACGTTTCAAAGGAGAACAAATACTCTTTGATCAGGGCGATGCGTTCGTTTTTCTGCCTCCGTTTGACCACTGCCGGCAGCTTATTCGTGACAGCAGAGACGCTGACAGACACGTTATTTTTGTGTGTGGGGATCGCACGTCATCCACACTGTCAGCCAACATGCTGGCACTGCAGAGCGATCACATGCATGTTCATAACCTGGATGTGCGTAAAGTTCTCCAGAAAGCCAGGCTACGAGCACAAAACAGAAAGATCTTTAAGTGGATGATGTCACTAGGCTTTGAGTCAGGATCTCTGCCTCTGAGGAAGGAGGTTTTTCAGGTATCAAGCACTAAAGGGCTTCAGACTGATGCGGGCAGTGAGTCCTACTTCACAACAACAACTGTGCAGCAAGTTGTTCTACATCACAGGGGATCTGACTGTTCAGTGTCTGAGATCCCGTTGCTAACACGTCCTGGGCAGCTCTTCAAACAAGGCTGTGTTTATATTGTAACTGGAGGGCTTTCTGGTCTGGGGCTGGAGACTGTCAAGTTCATTGCTCATAACGGTGGAGGTTGTATTGCCACGCTGTCCAGAAGTGCTCCGACAGATGAAACGCACTTTCAAATGGAACTGCTCCGGAACAGACATGGGGTCGCAATCGCAAACATCCAGTGCGATGTTTCTGTGTCGAAGCAGGTGGTGGATGCCGTGGCAGAGATTGAACTAAGATTCTCTTCTTGTCCGATCAAAGGCGTGTTTCACAGCGCGGCGGTGTTGCACGATGCCCTGATTGAAGCGCTGGATGAGTCAGCTTTCCGAAAGGTGCTGCAGCCCAAAGTCAGCGGTGCTCTGAATCTCCACCATGCGACGCTGCACAGCCAACTGGATTTCTTCGTGTGCTACTCCTCCATCTCTTCATTCATTGGCAACGCCTCACAGTGCAACTACGCCGCAGCAAATTCTTTCCTTGACACGTTCTGTCATTATCGAAGAAACCTGGGGCTCGCTGGGCAGTCCATCAACTGGGGCCCTTTGAACCTTGGTCTCTTGTTGAACAAAGGCCATTTTCAAAAGTTCCTGGAAGCAAAGGGAATGAGGGTAATGGATGTCTGTGAAGTCCACGAAGCGCTCAGGATGTGCCTTTTGACGAACAGGGCGCAACAAGTAATATGCAAGTTTAACTTTAGAAATCTGAACATTCACGTTCTTTCACAAAACGCCTCTCTCAGGGAACGACTGTCACCCTTGGTGGAGGTGGAGCTCAAAGGTGACGTTAGTGTGGAACCTGGCTGTCAGAGACCGTCATCCGCTCATGAAACTGTCAGGACAATAGTCAGTAACATAAGTAATGTTGGTGTAGATGAGCTGGATGGCGACTCTGCTCTCGGTGCACTTGGTATTGATTCAATGCTGGCCATGACTCTGCAGAATGAGATCTTCCAAGAGACTGGTGTAAATGTGCCTTTGGTTAGAATACTGGACCCTGCCAGTACACTTAGTACTGTGGTAACATTTGTACTGAACAATGGATAATTTCGTGTAATATACATGTACTTCTTTCTGAAATGCATAGATTGTGTCTTTTGATTATGAGATGAGCTGAATTAACCTTTGGGCTTTTAATATCATTTTGTTGTTATATTTTTCTGTATACAACATTTCTATTTGAAGCTGCATTAAAGAAAAAAAATTGACAGCCAAGTTTTAAGAATCATAGAGAAATTTATTTATTTTTATTTACTGCATCATGACAAAACAAGAAATAAAATGTTGAAAATATATGAAAAAGCTGCTATTTGTATCAAATTGTCGACGATTTTCAAAACATTATTCAAACAATAGTGTCTGTTGATTTTCCACTATCATCATAAGGTTGACAATCAGTCTTATTAACAGAGGTAATGGCAATAGGAACCGGCCATGACCTTGACGAGAAGATAAAGATACGTTGGCAGTAATATAGTATAACCCCATGACTGTCACACTCACAAGGCTAAACATTACAAATGATCAAAAATGCAACAAAATAAAAATAACATAATAAGCAGTCTGTGTATATTTTACAAATGCATTGAATAGAACCCATATAAGAAGCAGAAGGAGTTAAATTGTTATGTAGAACAATTTAAAGTGGCATGTCTTTGAAAATTTGGGTAAAACAATACAGTTCTCAGTTATAATATAATACAATAAACCAGAATTAATAATATATTAATTTACTGATTGGTAATCTTCATATGTTTCTTTCTTTTTTACAGTCTAGTGGAAACATCCTCTGCATCTTCATCTGGAAGAGAATTTGTGTTTTCACTGCCCTGTTTGCCATCAGCTCCTCCACTCAATAACTGTACCACTGTTGACAAAGTGGCACTAGGATCCAGCAGTTTCACTAAAGGGACATTCACACCTCTCTCCTGGAAGATCAGATTCTGCAGGGTCATGGCCTGCATGGAGTCGATGCCCAACGATGACAGAAGTGACTGATCTTTCAGTTCGCTCTGGTCCATACCGATGGTCTTGGTAAGCAGGGAGACAACATACTCTTTTGGAGAGACAGAATCGGCTTTCTTCATTTGTGAATCTGCCATGTTGGCCTTCCGCAAGGCTTCCTCTGCTATTGCAAACAGGCGCACAGTTAAGGATGTGTTTTGAGAGAGGACATTGTATTGGATGTTCCTGAAGTGAAACTTGCAAACAGCCTGTTGGGGTCGGTTGAGCACAAGACATTGCTCGAGGCTTTGATGGATCTCAGCCACATTCATCAGCATCATCCCTTTTGCCTCTAAAAAGCGGTGGAAATGCTCCTTGTTCAAGAGAAGGCCGAGGTTCAGAGCTCCCCAGTTGATAGACTGACCGGGCAGCCCGATGTTGCGCCTGTACTGGCAGAATATATCGAGGAACGTGTTGGCTGCAGCATAGTTTGTTTGTGAGGCGTTTCCCAGGAAGGCTGAGATGGAGGAATAACACACAAAGTAGTCTAACGGACAGTGCTGGGTTGCATGGTGCAAATTCACTGCACCGTTTACTTTGGGTTTGAGAACCTTCTCGTACAGAGATTGGTTCAGGGTCTCAATCAGCCCGTCGTGCAAAACAACTGCGCTGTGAAACACTCCTCTAATGGGGCAGCCAGGGAACGCTTGGCCGATTACACTGACGACTTTCTGAACCTGCTCAAACACAGCTATGTCACACTGCATGCTGGTGATGCTGTTTCCATACTGTTTCTCCACATTGTGTATGTCTTGCTGCACGTCGGGATTGGGCTTGCTCCTGGACAGTATCACAACATAGCCGCCACCTCTTTGCGAGACGAATTTGACAGTTTCAAAGCCCAAGCCTGTGAGGCCACCCGCCACTATGTACACTGCTCTCTTTTGGAAGAGCTGTTTTTTACCTGGGAGCAGTGGAATCTCAGACGCTCCGCTTATGGCATTTCCTTCCAGAGCAACAACAGACACTTTCTTTGAGTTAAAATAGGATTCTGGCTTTTCACGAGGGAGAATGTGGATGCCATCAGATTCCAAACTCTGAAAGGTGCAGCTTTCAAGATTAAATTTCCGACTCAAGTTCAAAGACTTAAGCCAGTGGTAAATGTGGGGTCTTTGTGCACACAAAGATCCTTTTTGCAAAATGTCTGGCATGTGAACCGTCTGTATGCGGACACCCTCCCTCACGCCTTGAAACACGTCCTGGGTGAGCAAGCCCTGCTTCTCAAACTCACAGATGATGATGACGTGTTGGACATTTGGAAAACTGCAAATTTTAGTAATCAGTGACTCATCAAATGGAGGAAGGAGAATGAATGCGTCTGTCTGATTGACATCTTTGAAAGTGCCATTGCACTGTGGGCTAACAACCACATTCCAGCCCGATTTGTAAGACAACGCTGCCAAGACTTTCATCAAAGCAGAGTCGGGCACAGAGGATATGATTCCTAGATGACGTTTGGCTCTGGGCAGGGCCCGATGCAGAATCTCCCATGCTAGCACAAAGTAGGAAACGCAGGGTGTATTCTGAAGGAATGGAAATCTTTTGGTGCTGTAGCATACATTCTCTGGAACGTGGATCTTGCTACCTGCCACCACTGGGTAACAGCAAGCGATTTGGTCTCCTACTTTGAATTTCTTGACGTTTTTTCCAACTGCGCTGACGGTGCCACTGAAATCAAGTGCTAATAACTTAAAGTTCTGGGACGAGTGTCTGCTCCAGTACAGTGTCTGGCCAAATTTCAGATGTGAATCACTGACAGGGAAGTAATCAGACGAATGAACGCATATTTTACTGGGCTGAATTTCCAGAGATGAGTCGCTCAGCGCTTCCTTCTCTGCATGGCCCTGAATGGCAGTCAGCCGAGTTATCTTACGTGCGTCAGCTGTCTGAAGGACACAGACCTCAGGTACTGTGGAGGTAAAACTACTCTCTGAACTATCACTGACCTTGGGTGGAGTACGCACAATGGAAGGTTTTAAAACCCGCCCATCTTTTATTACCAGCTCTGGGTACTTCTTGCTGGGATAAGATTGTAGGACCTCAGAGAGAACTGCGATGTTAGCGGCAGAGACAGAATTTATGTCAATCAACTGAAATGAGAGCTCAGGTATTTCTGCAGCTAATGATCTCATCATGCCAACAAGAGCAAAGCCTGGACTGATGTGGTCGACAGTGATGTCGGACGAACAGCAGGTCACTGCTCTGATGGAGCCCGGGAAGTGAATCCGCTTGAGCTCCAAGACTATCTGGCGAAAAATCTCACAGTAGCCCACCAAGTTCTGCAACACAACATCAGCTGCCAGCGAGGTTAGGTCTTCTTTGCCCCACATGATTAAGACCTCATCAAAGTTTTTCTTAATGTGTCTGACATTAAGATTTGCCAAGAGAGATGGAAACCCTTGGCTCAAGCAATGTTCTGCATATCTGAAGGAAATGTACTTGGATTTCGAGTCCAAATGTTGTTGCAGACCATTACTAATCCCTAGATGATCACAGAAGACCAAGGCTTTAGGAGGAGGTGCAGATGTAGAACTTTCTGTGATTACATCGAAGGCATTGTGGAAGAAGTTCTCCTCAACCACACGAGAGTGGCTGCCAAGATACTTGATTACCGCTTGCTTCACCTCGACTAAGACTCTGCCTTCTTTGTCTGCAAAACAGCCACAAACTTCAAAATGATCAGTGCCAACATCGGTTGCTCTCAGATACAGGATCATCTCATCTTGCAGGGGTTCCAACACTGTCAGACTTCCTATTTTGGCAGGAAAACCTGGCCTACCAAAGAAAATGTGCTCCACTGTAACTGGGAGAAGCTGCATGAAGAAATCCAGCACCACTGGGTGAAGGCAGTAGTCATGTAACTGACGCCGCAGTTCTTCTTGAACTGTGACAACTGCGAAAGCTTCTTTCAGATCTTCCCCATAGTGCACGTCTGCCTTATTTTGGAAGATGTCTCCATACTGAAAGCCACCTTGAGAGAGATGCCCATACAGCTCCTGAAAGCTCACTACCGATTTGCACCTTTTGGAGATGGCGCTCAAAGAAATGCTCTGCTCCTCGACGAACCTGTCCTTTCTAGACACAACTGTTCCGGACGCACACACCGCAGATTGGGAGAATACTTTGAAACTGGTTTCACCCTCGGATTGCTCCAGTTTCACCTTCATTTCAGGTGAATTCTCCGTTAAAACAAATGGACTGTGAAAACTGACGCTGAGCTGTAAGGAGTTGAGTGGTGCTTTCGGTTTGGCACTAGCCACGACTGCAGCTAAACCCAACTCAGCATAGAAGGCGCCAGGGATGATGGGTATATTATTGTGCGTGTGCTCCTTCAAGTAGTGACAAGATTCAGACATCAGATCACAGCTGAACATACCGCTTTCGCTTCCTGACTGACAGAGCACAGGATGATCCCTTGCAGTGTTTTTCTGTGCGGCTCCAATGATGATATCTTTGTTCGAGCAATCGAACTGGTATTTTGGAAAAGGCAGTGGCAGCGGCGCAAATCCTCTGTAGAGGGTGCCCCAGTCTACCTGAGCACCCAGTTCAAATATCTTAGGAACAACAGACAGGATGGTTTCTCGATCCTTCTGTGGCTGCAGTGAGACAAGAACGTCTGTGTCATTACCCAGACACTCCATGATGTTTCTCTGCAGAGCCCTTCTCGGCCCTATCTCTACAAATACAGTAGGCTGCCCTTTAGCAGCTGAGGTCACTGCCTGCTCGAAAGCAACTGGCTCACGAATGTTTCTAGCCCAGTATTCACCTGTGCAGAAATCTCCCTGTTGCATTTCCCTGCCTGTCACAGTGGAGAACAGCTCTGTGTCAAGGTTATTTACCCGTAAGGAGCCAATTGTCTGCTTGATTTCTGGCAGAATCGGGTCCATCATGTGGCTGTGGTAAGCGGCAGGCACATCAAGCTCGCGAAGGAATAGATTTTGACCGTTGGCTGATGTGCTCAGGTGCTTGTGAAGGCTCCTAATTGCATCTGCATCACCTGAAAGAGTGCAGGACTGTGGGCTGTTGAAAGCGGCAAGGCAAAGTCTCCCAGAGTACTGAGGGAGGAGAGGAACTACCTCTGATACGGCCATGTTGCTGACGACGAGCATCATCCCTCCAGTGACTTTGGTCTGGAGTTTGCTGCGGTAATAGATGACTTTCACTGCATCCTCAAGAGACAAAAGGCCAGAGCAGTGAGCGGCTGCCACCTCCCCCACAGAGTGTCCCAGCATTGCATCTGGCTTGGCACCCCAGTGCCTGAGCAGCGTGGTGATGCCGACCTGAATGGCAAAGAGGAGTGGCTGCACGGTGTTTGGGTTTCTGAAGTCACTGCTCTCAGACTCGCTCTCAAGTGTGTCCAGGATGTTTAGCGTACTCAGCCTTTGGAAAAGCTGTGTGATCTCTTTGATCTTATCTCGAAATGCAGGCTCGTGTTTCAGTAGCTGTTTGCACATGCCGTGGTAGGCGACCCCGTTACCGCAGAACACAAATACTAACCTTGGATGTAAGTAGGACGAGGTGATGCTTTTGCCAACAGCAGCACATAGCTTCTCTTTAAGATCAGCTACAGATGCAACCATGATGGCCCGCCTGTATTTGTGTTTCTGGTGGCTCCTCCTGCAAGCAGCGGTGTACAACAGACAATCTAAATCGACTCTGCTGTCTGCCTCTAGCTGCTCGATGGTGTCTTCAATCATCAGCGACAGAGATTTTTTGGAATTTGCAGACACAACAAAGTACTTTGGCTGTTTCTGATCCATCTTTGGCCTGATGGCTGACTGCTGGTGCTGCTTGATGATAGCATGTGCATTTGTCCCCCCAAAGCCAAAGTTGTTCACACCTGCCATTCTAGTGGTGCTGGTTTCCCACGTTTCTGCTTTTTGAGGAATTTTAATGTTCAGGGCTTTGGAATTAACGTTGGATGTATCCTCGGAGTAAAAAACTGAGGGAACAATGGTTTCATGCTTCATCATCAACAGAACCTTGATGAGCCCGGCCACTCCAGCTGCAGACTCCGTGTGTCCGATGTTGCTCTTCACAGAACCAATCCGCAGTGTCTGTGAACCAGGAGGTCTGGCTTTAGCAATGGCGTTTGAGATGCTTTGTGCCTCCGTTGGGTCTCCAGCAGGAGTCCCAGTCCCGTGGGCCTCTACGTACTGGACATTAGCAAGGTCAGACTCTGAGTAGAGTCGTCGCAGCAGCTCCTCTTGTTGAACCATGGAGGGTTTGGTGATTGGAGAGACTGAGTGTCCGTCTTGGTTGACCGCTGATTTACTGATAATCCCCCAGATTTGATCATGGTCTTGTAAAGCCTGTAAAACAAAGAGGCTGAAGTGAAACTATGCTGACTATAAATAGTCATAAATGCTGGCCTGTATTACTTACTAAAATGTTTTACTATTCAAAATCACCGTTATAAAACAAGAAGGTTAACAGCAAATAAAACATTTAGAGGAATCAGGAAACATTTTATTTTTACCGTAAGTGCAGTGCTTATCGTTAATATTAATCTCACATCTGATATGATCTGCGGTTCATTAATCACACAAAATGAAACTGTGATTGTGTTCAGTACCTTTGTCAGAGGCTTTAGGAGAACAATGCCACAGCCCTCTCCTCTACCGTAGCCGTCGGCTCTGCTGGAGAAAGGTTTGCTGGTTCCTTCAGGTGAGATCATCTTGGCCTTGCTGAGAGCAACAAACACTCTTGGCTCTATGATACAGCTGACCCCTCCACAAACAGCCATTTCACAATCACCTGAAGAGATGAAACACAATAAACAGTAAAGCCACGGTTCCTTGGAATGTTTTCCTATCAGGCTTATCTTGCATGCTGCTCATAAAAGTGCCATCGTGTCTGTACCGACCTTGTTTAATGGCTTGACAGGCAAGATGAAGAGCGACAAGGGACGAGGAGCAGGCACAGTCGATTGTCATTGAGGGTCCAGTGAAGTTGAAGATGTACGAGATCCTGTTTGCTGCTATGCTCATAGCGATTCCGGTGCCGGTCCAGTGGCTGATCACGTTTGGATGTGCATTTGCAGCATTTGTTTCATAATCTCGATTCATTAGGCCTACGATAAGACATGGTAGCATAATTACAATCACAATTATAAATCTGATCATTATTGAGTTAGATAACCCAGTAACACTGTAGTAGATATTATAGGATCTGAAATTACTTAACAATGTGAGACAGTGGGAAGCAAATGCATATTAATCAAAACAGAGGTGCTAATAAGCCAATAACTATCGGAAACATGTTTTTATTTTACCTAAATACACGCCCGTCCTGCTCCCACTGGCTTTCTCCACAGGAACGCCAGCGTCCTCTAAAGCTCTGTAGACGCACTGGAGGACCAGTTTCTGCTGAGGATCCATTTGCTCCACTTCACTGTCACTGATGCCGAAGAACTTGTGATCAAACTCATTGAACCTGAAAAGAGTTTATGAAAACAACTGGATCACGTGATTGTTTAAACTTAATACACACCTTTAATTTATTTTTGTATGTTATTGATTTCGAGTAGCCCAATAAGCAGCACTGTCACTTTATGTATACACACATTTCTGCCACACCAGACACGGACGCATTTATTTAATGACTATATAAGAATAACTCTAAAGGCATAAAATGAAACATGTAGTACAGTCATGTAATAATGTTTAAAGGTCTCACCCGTTAATGAGAGCTGCCTTGGCTGTGCGGGCTTTACCCGCCTTGTTTTCATCAGTGTCATACCATTGGCTTATGTCAAACCTCTCCTTAGGAATGGACACAGAGCAGTTTTTGCCGTTTACAAGAACCTTCCAGAAATTGTCCAGGCCTTCTCCTGTTGTAGAGGAACTTTTATTTATTCTCCTGTAGGACACTTTACTGTAAATTGCATCAGGCCGCTCTGTAGTAAAATGCTGACTGTTTGCAGTCAGCAAACAAAGCGTCTGATTAACTGAAACCTAAATCAAATGAACGTTTGATTTTCCCATAATTATTTTCTAGTAAATCCCATAAACTGCAAAGTGACTCGATGTTTATTATTTTCTCTCTCCTCCAGTGTATTATACTGTTTATTATACTTTGGTATAGTTCATCATTTTATATTTTTCCTTTCCTTCCTTTGCTATACATCACTACATTAAGAAACGAAACAGGACTCACCGCCTGGAAAGCTGCATCCGATGCCGACCACAGCAACAGCTTCTTCAGCTTCCTCCATCCTGACTGAACATCACTGGCAAAGAAAATCAGAAAACTTTACTGCACCATCTGCACATTCTGGCTGCTGGACGGAGTCACATCCAGAAGTTCACTGGGTAAAATCGCGAGCAACCAGATGAGACCGTATCCATACCTTTCCCCTGAGATGATGATATCACCTCCAGAGCTGCAAAGGGTTTTATACCCACTTTCACTTCCTTGTTAAATATTAATACTGTTGGTTGTGTGCGTGGCCATGGCAATGATGGACTTCAGTGCACACCTTTATAGCACTTGGCAAATGATTAGACCATGAACATATGTCACCCAAACGCAGTAAACCTATAGATTAAATTCTCCCTCATGCATATACATACTACAACATAACATTCTGCAGGGCGTGTGCATATTTCCTTCAGTTCAATGCAATAATGACCCTAAATTTATTTGAATAGTTACTGAACATATTACTTAAAATGAATTTAAAGTATTCATTACAAAAATTAAGATTAATTATTATCAAGCCTGTTTTGATGAAAATGATTTACAGCTTTAACATTTGTGCTTCTTGGTTTTTGTTTCATTTGTCTTTAATTATTTGCGATAAATTTAGTCATATTTCCTGAAATTAGCTAAAAACCATCATAAAACTTTTTTTTACTATCATTACTCTGAACTGATTAAGTTACCAGGTAAGAATCAAATGCACTCGTCCAACCTCTGAAAGCAAAATCAGACACTTTAGTGCACATGTTTCCTGCACATTCCAACCAACTCAGCAGCCCTCCCCGCTACCAAAACCACCTCTGTTCCTTGTCCTTTCCTGTCACCTTGGTCTTGTACAAGGAAGCGTCTGGTGTAAGTATTTTGCAAACAATTCACAAAGAAACACTGTAAATCTGAGTCTGTCAGCTCGTATCTTATCCACTACATGAGTAAGCCTGGGTTCCTTTTAATACTGGATAAGGACATTACGGCTTTGCTTGCTGTTAGTCATCAGTTGTGTAACAGGTTTCTAAGCGGTTCCTGCTAGATTCATTACGCAGACAAAAAAAGAGATAGATTTGGTGAGTTCATTTTTAACTAGTAGAGCTACACACGGACTTTAGTCCTTTCTACCTCCTCTACTATACAGTAGTCATTCAAGCTGATGTTGGGATTTCTCCTGGACTCGAGGAAGGTAATTTCTGAGTGACTTTTGATGTTGCATATTTGATATTGCACAAGTACCTGTTGCACAGGTGGCTTTTAGTTTTAGTTGTTCCCCAGGTGCCCAAGATGTTGATAAAAGTAAAACATTGATTTTCAGAGTGCACGTGATTTTATAAGTGCAGGTCAGTTAAGTAGTGTAAGTCGTTAAATCTGGATTCATAATACAGTGGCTAACGGAGTGTTATATTATAGTCCAGCACGGCGAGTATGTCTTTCCTGAACTTGCATCAAAGGGGTGTTTTCTAGTAAATACAAGTAAATATGTTTTATGTAGTGTTCAAGGCTTAACATTCGTTTGGACTTGTCATCTGCATTTCAGACTCGCTGGAAGTCAAATGCATCAAATAACCTGGCTGACTGCTCAGGCACGACTGGATATCTGATGCCCACACCTTGTGGTGCGCAGGGTTGGTATATTTATCTTCAACCATTTACAGTATCAGCATCTGCCCTTCATTATTGTAAAAGTAAATACGTGCCGACACAGAAAATGTGGTTCATGTTGCTCGCTTAATTAGGTGGAACACAAACATAAATGCATATAATTGTATTCTTGTTATTTGTGACCCTCAGATCAACTGTACTTCAGCAGGATGGAAAAGAGAATTTTAACTCCACAAGAGTTTAGGTTTAACTCTTTCCCTGGAAATTATTTATTTATTGAATGGCCACGCGTGTATACAATTTAGTTAAGGCAACTTCCAGAGAGTTTATTTCAATGGTCAGAATTTGCTGTGAGGCAATAATAACTTAATCATAATAACATCTGCTTCACTGTGCTGGATATGTGTGCACTTTATATTATATTGGTGTGATGATGCAACACATTTTGTGTTTATTTTATTTGTGTAACAATAGTAAACTTTAAAACAGGTAGATATTTTGGGTATTTCTTTAATAGTTTACTGAATCAAGACAATGATGTTGATGCTGCACGTCTTGGGAGTCACAGATGTATGGTCAACGTAAAGACAAACACCAGATTCGATTGATGGCGTTATTTTAAATCCAGGCTGCCTCAGTCCCACGTTATGGAGAGCATGCGACAGCTCAGCTCCCACAGCTTCTGCGCCAGGTCGTCGTCTTTTCCTGCTGCTGAGCAGCTGGCAGGAGCGCAGTCACTGTTAGCAACGACACAGATGAACAGCCTTCACACACTGCAGCACTGTTTTTAAAGCCTTTACGTCATTACACCGAATCACAACGTTCTGCTTCCCTTGCTATTAACTACTAGAATCCTTATTCACACTGGGACCCGGTCTGGTCCATATAAGTAGAACTACCTGTAGTATCCACCGCTCTCGTTCTCCAGCGACGGTTCCACTGCACAATAAATTGTTGTCTGAGCTCCTTGTACAGAGTTCTTGGTAAAGGGAGTCGCCAGTTTCCAGAAAAACTGCTGAGGGCCATTAAGATGTCGCCAAAGGTCTGTCCTGATCACTCCTGGATGGAGAGAGTAGGTCGTCACCCCTGTGCCTGAAAGAATAAAAAGTTAAAGCCTGACTAAATCAAGCCAACAAGAGGCTCTATAATGGAATAAAGGAGATTTTAATCCACACCTTTGAGTCTTTTAGCAAGCGAGCGGGTGAAAAGGATGTTGGCTAGTTTGCTCTGGCTGTAAGCTTTCCTCTTGTTGTAACGTTTCTCACTGTTGATGTCCTCCAGATTGATGGAGTTAAAGGAGTGAGCCCTGGAGGACACGGTGACAATCCTGGCAGGCGCAGATTTTTTCAAAAGGTCGATCAGTAAATACGTCAGCAGGAAGTGTCCTGGAGGAAAAATAACAGAATGGGACTTTCCATTTTGGAGTTGAAATAAAGAATGAAAGGGAAACTGTATTTAATTTAGTTAATGGATAATATGCTGTAGATTATATACAGAAGTATAGCTGTCTAGGTGGTGTCCAGCAAACGATGTGGGCTTTGTAGACAATTGGAGCAGTTTTTGGGGAAAACCTGGGCTGATTAGAAGAGACGGCGTCCATCCCACTTTGGATGGAGCATCTCTGCTCTCTAGTAACATGGCCAAGTTGATTAGACTCCCTAAACCATGACCCAGAGTGGAGCCCAGGACGCAGAGTCGCAGTCTTACACGCCTCTCTGCAGACTCTCAGCCGCCACCCGCTCGTAGCTGTAACACTCCCATCGAGACTGTGTCTGCTCCCCGACCACCTAAATTATATAAATCACAAATAAATAAAAGAGGAGTGATTCACAGGAATCTAATAAACATCAAGACAGCTCCTCTTACAGAACAAAGTAACAATAAAATAATTAAATGCGGTCTATTAAATATCAGATCTCTCTCTTCTAAATCTCTGTTAATAAATGACTTGATAAGTGACCATCACATAGATTTATTTAGTCTCACTGAAACCTGGCTGCAGCAGGATGAATATGTTTGTCTGAATGAGTCAACTCCAACCAGTCACATCAACCATCATATTCCTAGAAGTTCAGGTAGAGGTGGAGGAGTAGCAGCAATATATAACTCAGATTTATTAATTATTCCTAGCCCTAAACATAACTATAATTCTTTTGAGAGCCTCACTCTGAGCCTTTCTCACTCAGACTGTAAAACCCAGAAACCAGTTGTGTTCTGTGTTGTCTACCGTCCTCCTGGTCCATATTCAGAGTTCTTAACTGAATTCTCAGAGTTTTTATCTAACTTAGTTCTCAGCACAGATAAAGTGATTGTAGTGGGTGACTTTAACATTCATGTAGATGTTGACAGTAACTGTCTCAACATTGCATTTAATTCACTACTGGATTCTATTGGTTTTAGTCAGCATGTGAATGAACCCACTCACTGTCTTAATCATACTCTCGATCTTGTCCTGACTTATGGGGTTGAGATTGATCATTTAAAAGTTCTCCCTCAAAACCCTCTGTTATCTGACCATTTCCTAATAAAATTTGAATTTACCATAACAGACCTGGCAACAGTTGGAAATAAGTTCTATTACAGCAGATGCTTATCTGATGATGCTGTTGTTAGATTTAAGGAGATGATTCCATCATCTTTTGTCTCATTCCCTTGTAGCTACACAGAGGAGAGCAGTCATCTGAATCATGAGCAGGTAGATTGTCTTGTTGATGATGCTGCAGCTTCACTGCGTACAATTTTAGACACTGTTGCTCCTCTGAAGAAGAAGCCAGTGAATCAGAGGAGGTTAGCTCCATGGTATAACTCAGAGATCCGCAGCCTTAAGCAGAGGACTCGAAAACTAGAAAGATTGTGGCGTTCAAACAAATTAGGTGAATCCTGTCTAGCATGGAAAAACAGTTTAATACTATATAAAAAAGCACTTCGGGTTGCTAGAACCACATACTATTCATCATTAATTGAGGAAAATAAAAACAACCCCAGGTTTCTTTTCAGCACTGTAGCCAGGCTGACTAAGAGTCATAGTTGTGTTGAGCCTAGTGTCCCTTTAAATCTCTGCAGCAACGACTTTATGAATTTCTTTACCAATAAAATCATAACCATTAGAGAAAAGATCTATCAGACTCTGTCAACAAAAGCCATAAACCGATCTGCAGATCCAACAGCCTTGGATCTGCTGGTTAGACCTATGTCTTACTTAAACTGTTTTTCCCCCATAGATCACACTGAGTTAACTTCAATAATTAACTCTGCTAAATCAGCTACTTGTATCTTAGACCCAATCCCAACCAGATTACTCAAAGAAATTCTTCCATTAATCAGCACGTCCATATTAAATCAAATCAACCAATCGCTGGTTACAGGCTACGTACCACAGGCTTTTAAAGTTGCTGTGGTCAAACCTTTATTGAAAAAACCTACTCTTGACCCTAGAGAACTTGCAAATTATAGGCCTATATCCAATCTGCCCTTTATTTCTAAAGTTCTTGAAAAAACCGTAGCTAAACAATTATGTGACCACTTGCGTAGAAATGACCTATATGAAGATTTCCAGTCAGGATTCAGATTACATCATAGCACAGAAACAGCTCTGATTAGAGTCACTAATGATCTTCTCACAGCTTCAGACAATGGTCTAGTTTCTGTCCTTGTCCTGTTAGATCTTAGTGCAGCATTTGATACGATAGATCACAAGATTCTATTGCAGAGACTGGAACATAGCGTTGGGATTAAAGGAAAAGCACTGGGATGGTTTAAGTCTTATCTGTTGAACAGATTCCAATTTGTCCATGTTCATGATCAATCTTCCATCCGCACAGGAATTAGCTTTGGAGTTCCACAGGGTTCTGTGCTTGGTCCAATACTTTTCAGTCTTTACATGTCTCCCCTTGGTAATATTATTAGAAAACATTCTATAAATTTCCACTGCTATGCAGATGATACTCAGTTATATTTGTCCATGAAACCAGAGGAAACAAACCAATTAGTCAAACTTCAGACTTGTTTAAATGATATCAAATCCTGGATGTCCCATAACTTTCTACAACTGAATTCAGATAAAACTGAGGTTATTATAATTGGTGCTAAAAACCAGAGAGACTCTTTATTGAATCAGATTGTTACTCTGGATGACATAACGTCAGCTTCAAGTTCTACTGTCAGGAACCTTGGTGTCATCTTTGACCAAGATCTGTCCTTTACACCATATATTAAAGAAATCTCTAGAACTGCCTACTTCCACCTGAGGAATATTGCTAAAATTAGGAGCATCCTCTCACAGAGTGATGCTGAAAAATTAATCCATGCATTTGTTACCTCTAGGCTTGACTACTGTAACTCCCTACTCATAGGTTGTCCCAATAACTCTTTGAAAATCCTCCAATTAATTCAAAATGCTGCAGCCAGAGTTCTGACTGGACTTAGGAAGAGAGATCACATCTCTCCTACCTTAGCTTCTCTGCATTGGCTCCCTGTCAAAACTAGGATAGAATTCAAAATTCTTCTCCTCACTTACAAAGCTCTTCATAATAAAGCTCCATCTTATCTTAAAGACCTCATGGCTCCTTATGCTCCCAACAGAACGCTTCGTTCTCAGAGCGCTGGTCTGCTTGTGGTTCCTAGAGTTTCTAAATGTAGAATGGGAGGCAGAGCATTTAGCTACCAAGCTCCTCTCCTATGGAACCAGCTTCCAGTCCAGGTTCGAGAAGCAGACACCCTCTCTAGTTTTAAAACTAGGCTTAAAACCTTTCTTTTTGACACAGCGTATAGTTAGAGATGGTTCTGGTCACCCTGAACCATCTCTTAGTTAAGCTGCTATAGACTTAGACTGCTGGGGGACGTCCTTTATTGACTGAGCTCTTTTTTCTTTTTTTCTTCTATCCCCTAACATGCCTCCATTTCCACATGTGACTAACTTTGTCTCTTTTCTCTCCTAGTTGTGCTTCTCCCCTTCTGTCTCTCTCTATTCTCATCTACAGGTATCATCAGACTCAGAGTCGTGTGTCCCCAGTGTTCAGTTGCTGGTCCAACCATCTCGCCTGTGTTCTGTTGCTGCTTGTTTTGTTGTTGTTGTTGTGTTCTTTTCTCTCTTCTCTATCCCCTCACCCCAACCGGTCAAGGCAGATGGCCGCCCACACTGAGCCTGGGTCTGCTGGAGGTTTCTTCCTCGTTAGAGAGGGAGTTTTTCCTCTCCACTGTTGCTATTTAAATGTACAATTTATCGATTGGCTACAATTAAAAGCTTGCTCTATGTGGGAATTGTTGGGTTAGTTGTGTAAGGTCTTAAAACCTTACTTGTAAAGTGCCCTGAGATAACTGATGTTGTGAATTGGCGCTATATAAATAAAGTTGAAGTTGAAGTTGAAGTTGAAGTAGAACAAACAAATGTTCTGAAGTGTTAAATGTTAAAATAGAGAAGAAAAAAAGAAACTGTGAGAAAAGATGGTTAAAAATGTCAAAACCTTTTAAATAAAAGCCTTTAATAATTTTTGCAGACAGAGAAAGAGCTGACTTATAAACCTTAGTGAAATGCTGATAAGCCTTAGTGGTAAGAAGGCAGATAGGATTAAACTATAAACACTAACTTACCTTTGTGCTCAACCTATTTGCTGTATTTATAAAGAACATTTTGCTATATAAGCAAGTTGGTCCTAGACCGACAGGCTGCTGAGGAACATGACATGTACAATAATTTTAGAAACAGTTGTGTTCTCAACAAACCGTGATCCCTGAGAATTAAATGAGTAAAGCTTTTCTTTTTTTACCCATGTGATTGACGCCGATCTGCATCTCGAAGCCGTCTGCCGTCTTCCCATAAGGACACACCATCACCCCAGCGTTGTTGATGAGGATGTTGAGCTTCGGTTCCCCTGTGACAAACGACATTCAGGTAAAAGCTTTTAAACAGTCCACTCGTGTGCAGGCGCCGTTACAGATGCAGGGCTTCACCTTTGTTGATGGCTTCTGCGAACTCTCGTATTGACTTGCTATCGGCCAGGTCAAGTTTCATGCAGAGGACTCTTTCGTTGCCTGAGCTTTCGATGATTTCCTTCACGGCGACCTGTGCTTTCTCCATGTCCCTGCATGCTATGATGACCTTTGCCCCTAAGCAGAAAAAACAACAGCAATCAGCTATCTTAGTTTTTAACCTCTAATCATGATGATAACCTGTTTCATTAAGAATATCTTGTTTGAACGCTGGTTGCACTTGAGTGTCAGAGTAACAAAATCCAATAATTGTTAAGGAAAAACTTTCTGTGTGCATCACTTTAATGTGATGCTACATCGTTTAGCTTGATTTCCTGCAGCTGAAAGGTTTGAGGGCGTCCTCTTGTGGCCAACTCTACACATAGCAGTGTGCTTACTGATCCTAGGCATTCACACATTAAGCAATAGGGCCAATATTCACTAGACCCCACATAAGGTAATATATGTACAGGCATAATGTTGTATTAGTCATAAAAGACAGGTGGTCCTACTAATATTAAGTTAAGCTGACAAGAATAAAACAAAGCTCTGAACAAGTGGTTTGAACATCCAATAATTCCACCAATGTGCAAGTTCAATTCAATTAAATTAAATTTTATTTATATAGCGTCAATACACAACATCAGTTATCTCAAGGCACTTTACAAGTACGGTTTAAGACCTGACACAACTAAACCCAACAAATCCCACATAGAGCAGCTTTTAATTGTAGCCAATCAATAAATTGTACATTTTAATAGCAACAGTGAAGGAAAAACTGCCTCTATAGAGGAAGAAACCTCCAGCAGATTCAGGCTCAATGTGGGAGAACATCTGCTTTGACCAGTTGGAGTGAGGGGATAGAGAGGAGAGAGAGAGAGGTACGCACAGTGCCACAGCTTTCATACCTCACCACAATAGATGTGAAATTAAACAATACCAAGATAGGAGTTGGTGTAGAGGTGGTGAGTCATACAGGCAAAAACCTTCACGCGCTTCATAACTTAGTTGCGCTTGGAGATGTTATCGCTCCAGGTAGGCTGTGATGTGCTTAGGTCACGCTGCAGTCGCCCTATTGTGACTAATTGCTGCCTCCTTCAGGTTCAGCTGTAAATTCCACAGGATGAGCCGACATATAACGTTATCAGTTTTCAGATGAGTCTCTCGTGGGCGAGTCCAGACTAAAGGCAACGATGACATAGCAAAGCGTAACATTCCACACCAACCTCTCTTTGCCAGGTCGATGGCTGCCTCTCTGCCGATGCCAGTGTTGGCACCGGTGATGACCACGGTTTTGTCCTCCAGTCTTGCATCAGAAGACCAAGGAGCCCGGAAAAGGTTTCTGAAAGGTTGACAAATCACAGTTAGCCAACAACTTTGGCAACTAGGATCAAAAGGTAACAAACAGAGCAGCTACTCATCCTCGTTTACGACTTAACTACGACGGAAACACTTCAATTAACAACTATTTAACATAACGTGTAAAACGTCATAAAATGTTTTAAAGGTTAGAATTTTTTACTTGAGCAAAATTAGACAACTTCAGATCTTACTTCCATTAACACATGGAGTTCTCACCTTGGCGATTGCATCCTACGTTTTTACTGCCACCAGGTCAGATGTAATAAACAAGGGCAAAGTGAAAAACAGAACAAAAATGAGACTCAGCCAGTAGAGAATTCAAGAAAGTCAAACAGCCAGAAAACAGTGACAGAGGCTTGAAATTTGGCAACACGGAAGCGTCATTAAATGTTCTCCACTGATCTACGATTGACCTGGATGTTATCAGCTTCCTCCATCCTGACTGAACATCACTGGGAATGAAAATCAGAAAGCTTTACTGCACCATCTGCACATCGCTCTGGCTCCTGGACGGAGTCACATCCAGAAATTCATCTTGTAAAATCACGAGCAAACACATTCGTACCTTTTCCCTGAGACGATGATGTCACCTGCAGACCTGCAAAGGGTTTTATGCCCAGCTTCACCTCCTTGTTAAATATTAATAGCTGCTTGTGTGTGTGATGATAGCAATGATGGACTTCAGTGCAAACATTCATAGCACTTGGCAAATGATTAGACCATGAACATGTGTCACCCAAAGGCCATGATGAACATATACAAGTTAAAGTAGAAATAAACAAATACGACTCTCAAGCCCGTGTTAACAATAAGCATTTTAAAGCTTGTTCAGACAAATAGTTTCATAAAATAAGCTAAAAACAATCATACTTTTTTTTTTTACTTTATAACTCTGAGCTGATAAAGTTCCCAGGCAAGATTCGAACGATCCAATGAATTCGATGAAAGCAATCTGAGCCACTTTATTACACACATTATGCACTTTCACACCCTAGCACTTCAAACCACGTCAGCAGCCGTCCCCTCTACCAAAACCACTGCTCTGTGGGAGAAAGGTTCCTTCCTGTCACTTCTCCTTGTATAAGGAACTTCCTGGTGCACATCAGGAAGTTTATTTTACGATCAATTCAGGTGTAAAACTAAATTCTTTTTAAAACTAACTATCGCTGTTAGTCATGCGGTGTGTAACGTGTGTCTACTGTATGTGGTACCAGCGAGAACCGTCATGCGTCAGACGAGGGATCGAGGGAATAATAACTTAATCATAATAACATCTGCTTCACAGCTTCACTGTGCTGGATATGTGTGCACTTCATATTATATTGGTGTGATGATGCAACACATTTTGTGTTTATTTTATTTGTGTAACAATAGTAAACTTTAAAACAGGTAGATATTTTGGGTATTTCTTTAATAGTTTACTGAATCAAAACAATGATGTTGATGCTGCACGTCTTGGGAGTCACAGATGTATGGTCAACGTAAAGACAAACACCAGATTCGATTGATGACGTTATTTTAAGTCCAGGCTGCCTCAGTCCCACGTTATGGCGAGCATGCGACAGCTCAGCTCCCACAGCTTCTGCGCCAGGTCGTCGTCTTTTCCTGCTGCTGAGCAGCTGGCAGGAGCGCAGTCACTGTTAGCAACGACACAAATGAACAGCCTTCACACACTGCAGCACTGTTTTTAAAGCCTTTACGTCATTACACCGAATCACAACGTTCTGCTTCCCTTGCTATTAACTACTAGAATCCTTATACCTACCTGTAGTATCCACCGCTCTCGTTCTCCAGCGACGGTTCCACTGCACAATAAATTGTTGTCTGAGCTCCTTGTACAGAGTTCTTGGTAAAGGGAGTCGCCAGTTTCCAGAAAAACTGCTGAGGGCCGTTAAGATGTCGCCACAGATCTGTCTGGACTACTCCCGGATGGAGAGAGTAGGTCGTCACCCCTGTGCCTGAAAGAATAAAAAGTCAAAGCCTGACTAAATCAAGCCAACAAGAGGCTCTATAATGGAATAAAGGAGATTTTAATCCACACCTTCGAGTCTTTTAGCAAGCGAGCGGGTGAAAAGGACGTTGGCTAGTTTGCTCTGGCTGTAAGCTTTATTCCTGTCATAACTTGCTTCACTGTTGATGTCCTCCAGATTGATGGAGCCAAAGGAGTGAGCCATGGAGGACACGGTGACAATCCTGGCAGGCGCAGATTTTTTTATCAAGTCGATCAGTAAATACGTCAGCAGGAAGTGTCCTGGAGGAAAAATAAGGGAGGAAAGAATGAAAAGGGAAATTGTACTAGATATGTCAACAGTATCTATTGTAGATTAGATACATTAGATACTAGATTAAACAAATGCTCTAATTAAATGAGTAAAGCTTTTCTTTTTTTACCCATGTGATTGACGCCGATCTGCATCTCGAAGCCGTCTGCCGTCTTCCCATAAGGACACACCATCACCCCAGCGTTGTTGATGAGGATGTTGAGCTTCGGTTCCCCTGTGACAAACGACATTCAGGTAAAACCTTTTAAACAGTCCACTCGTGTGCAGGCGCCGTTACAGATGCAGGGCTTCACCTTTGTTGATGGCTTCTGCGAACTCTCGTATTGACTTGCTATCGGCCAGGTCAAGTTTCATGCAGAGGACTCTTTCGTTGCCTGAGCTTTCGATGATTTCCTTCACGGCGACCTGTGCTTTCTCCATGTCCCTGCATGCTATGATGACCTTTGCCCCTAAGCAGAAAAAACAACAGCAATCAGCTATTTTCGTTTTTAACCTTTAATCATGATGATAACCTGTTTCATTAAGAATATCTTGTTTGAACGCTGGTTGCACTTGAGTGTCAGAGTAACATAATCCAATAATTGTTAAGGAAAAACTTTATACAGACAAGCAGCAAAAGGCTTAGACAGCAATGTGGTGCTACATCGTTTAGCTTGATTTCCTGATGCCACGAGCTGTATTAACACTTATCTGTGTGCATGCAAAGACAATCAAGGACGTATCTGTAGGACCAGCTGATAATGTGCAGCTGAAAGGTTTGAGGGCGTCCTCTTGTGGCCAACTCTACACATAGCAGTGTGCTTACTGATCCTAGGCATTCACACATTCAGCAATAGGGCCAATATTCACTAGACCCCACATAAGGTAATATTTCAGTCATGATACGCAGCATAATGTTGTATCAGTCATAAAAGACAGGTGGTCCTACTAATATTAAGTTAAGCTGACAAGAACAAAACAAAGCTCTGAACAAGTGGTTTGTACATCCAATAACTCTGATGTGATGATGTTTCAGAGGTAACAGTGTGCACAGTACCACAGTTTTCATACCTCACCACAACAGATTTGACATTAAACAAAAACAATACCAAGATATGAGTTGGTGTAGAGGTGGTGAGACTTAGAGGCAAAAACTTTCAGGCGCTTCAAAACTTAGAGCTTGGAGGTGTTATCGCTCTTCAGGCTTGTTTTACACCCTAAAAAGGTTACGTCCAAGCGAAGCTACACCTGCGCAAAGGACACGTCAGGCCCTGGCTATCTACTCTGAATTTAGGGTGATAGGGAAGCAAATAAGCTGCTCCATTACCTTCCCTCGAGCTCACATTAATCTCTCCTCCCCTCATCTCATGGCCTTACTTTGCACACCCAGCAGCCTATTATTGCTTCTTAATCTCCTCTCCAACCAGCCTTCAGTCAGATGATGTTGACTGTGATGTGCTTAGGCCCTATTGTGACTAATTGCCTTTCCTTCAAGTTTTCTGTGCCTTCCCTTCATTACATAAGTCTCTTCTTCAGCTGCTTCCCCTGTAAACTCCACAGGATGAGCCGACGGCAACATCGTCGGTTTTCACAAGTAAATATGTTTTTTTAAGGAAAGTGGGAAGTTCAAGTGTATGCATGTGAATCTACTTCACTGCCCACAGCAAGAAAAAAAAATCTAAACTGTATTTGAGGAAGTATCAGTAGAAAAAGGTTCCTTGGGTTATGTCAACATTTTCTTGCAGAACAACAATAGAGATGAATCTCTCGTGGGCGAGTCCAGACTAAAGGCAACGATGACATAGCAAAGCGTAACATTCCACACCAACCTCTCTTTGCCAGGTCGATGGCTGCCTCTCTGCCGATGCCAGTGTTGGCACCGGTGATGACCACGGTTTTGTCCTCCAGTCTTGCATCAGAAGACCAAGGAGCCCGGAAAAGGTTTCTGAAAGGTTGACAAATCACAGTTAGCCAACAACTTTGGCAACTAGGACCAAAAGGTAACAAACAGAGCAGCTACTCATCCTCGTTTACGACTTAACTACGACGGAAAAACGTCAATTAACTATTTATATGCAACATATGTTTACAAGTTAGATTTAGATCGTATGAGAGATCAACTACAAAATAAAAGTTGGAGCATGTCAGACTTTACTTCCATTAACACATGGAGTTCTCACCTTAGTGATTGCATCCTACGTTATTACCGCCACCAGGCCAACAAGAGCAAAGTGAAAAATAGAACTAAAATGACACTCAACGAGAAGAAACCTTCAGGAAAAACAAACTCCGTCAGAAAACAGTGACAGAGGCTTGAAATTTGGTAACACGGAAGCGTCATTAAATGTATTTCGCTGATTTGCGATTGACGGGGAATTCAGCCAATCGGGTGCGACGTCACCCTGGCGTGTACACGCTGATTGGTTTATGTGTATGTTTAGGATAACCCCAGTAAATGGAGGTTCGGTTATTAATGCGGACTGTGCCGGATGGGCGGGAATCGGGTCCAAAAAAATAGTTATTGACACATCTGGAGCAACATAAATAAATAAATAACAATAATAATCTAACTGTATTGATGCCTGATGTTTTTGTATATCTGTGTGAGCAGGTTTGGAGCATTAGGGGTGGAACAAAAAAAAAGTCAAAAGGGTTTGACATTTGTAATTTTTAATTTACTTACAGATCTGCTGCTCAAACGTGCTAGAAAACGAATACAAATGAATACATGGGCTCTCGTGACATCTTTCCGTTGTATTGCGTCGCTTTGTCCAGCAGGTGGCAGCCGATCACCACCGCTCACCGTCAATCACCCGCGTGTTTCACGTTGCCACCTGCTCCGCGTTACTGTGTTTTGTCCAAACACAGATTAACCGGTTGAGTGCGGCTTAAATCGTGTCCGTGTCTGAGCCGAGCTGGTAAGTAATTAACAGGAAACAGAAAATACCTAATTATCCATCACCTCCATCCAAAGTGCACCCCACCAGCATAAGCAGTTCGTTCATGTTCATGAGTCAGTGGGAACACGGACAGAAGGCTCAGCGAACACTGGGCCATCATCAGCTGATTGTGTGCACTTCCTTCCCTTTAAATGAAGGCGTGTGGAACTGGATCCACTCTGATTAGAAAACAACCAAAACGAGTCAAAATCCAATTTGCGTGCACTCACACTGATTGCCTCCCTGCCCCTCCACCTCCCAAGTGTTGGCGGATTCATTTTCTATCATAACTACTATAACAACAATGTGGGTTTTCGTGCCTGTCTTGCAGTAAATAACCACGTGGTTCAAGATGATAACAAAAACAAACACCCAGCGAGAATAATGCATTCATGTCCTTACATCTTTCAGCTCACGTGTTTATTATCTTCATGAAACATGTTTGTTTATTTGTCGATGGGCTGCTATTCTGTCATAAAAAAAAAAAACATCCGACGTAACGTTTGGGCGCTATTACTGGAACCACATTAGCAGCTTCCCAGAGGCCAGAGACAATGGAGACACTGGAGGATGCCCTGAATAAACAGCGAGAACAATCCATTAGCTATAATGGGACTATTAACTTTGCTTTGGTGGATGAGGAGCAGGAGGATACTATATATATAGATATTTATATACTGAGGAGGAAAAACACAAATAAACAAGTGAGAGCAGGTGGCGCAACAACGTGACACAAGGGTGAAGCAGCAGCAAACTCACAATGACACAATGAATTCTTTGCGGGAGCATTCTCAGTGTGTCTGCACATTTATCACACCTCTTATTCTACATATGTGCCTTAAAACTAGACTTAACTACACCAACATTTCATGCTCAAACATCCAAGCTGGTCCGATGTTTACACTATAGCAATATCTTTGCAAGGCCACATCCCTCACACACATGCGCACACACTCGGGCGACCAGCAGTCTGGCTTTACAGGGAGCTCTTATCTACAGAACCGCAAATTAGCTGAAGCTGTGGGACACGATAAACATCAGAGGTTTCTGAGCTTCTGTAATCACCTTCACTGTACAGACAAACCCGTAGTTCTTCCATAGCCCGCGTTCTGTTTGGTCTGGTTCTTTTGTCTGGCTGTACACCGCCCCACCTCTCTGAGTGGTTACATAACGCATAAGTGGTGCCATTCATTTGCTCAGGCTGCTTCGATCGCTGACGTTTAAAGGCCCGCACCCCTTCCCTGACGTAATGATCTATAGCTTCATAATTACGGACTTTTATTGGAGTGACTGACCTTCGTGTCATCGCTGAGCTGCTACTGTGACTCAAACGAAAAGCCGCATTTTGACCTGCCACCAGCTTTATCTTACATTATATGAATCAAGCCTGTTAAAATGGTTCCTGCAGTCCCGTATGTTTGGAGAATGGAGAAGTATAATGCATGTGCACATATGTGGGCAGGGTTGGTAACTATGCAGGTTGAACACAAGACAAAGTTCATCTTGACTGTGTTGTTGACACAGTCTCCACACAGCCTCTGTTTTAAACCTCATACCTTCGGCTTGTTGTTGCTTTACCTGTTTTAAGTGTAATATGTTCCAGGACGTCACCAAAACTTTCCCAACTTCAACAACGAATGCTGTTCACAACCACCCGTGAATTCATTCACTGGAATCATGCTGACACAGGATGAAGAGACACTTATTTTTATACAACTGGCTCGTGCTCCTTGGTGACTTTCCTGATTATGCAGTATTATGCAAATAAGTTTTGATCTCACAAATGGTGCAGTGAGATTGTTGCCTCCTGCTCTAAGACGCATCCAAGTCCCTGCAGCTGCAGGATGTGTGTGAGTATGTAGTAAGATAAAATAAAAGTCCACATTTATGTTGCTAATTATTCCTGTAATAGGTGGTGTCAGTCTTAAACAGCTTGATTAGCCAGCGACACTGCAGCTGCAGGGAGAGGCGCTTTAATGAGAACCCACCCGTTGACTGCCTCTCATTGGACGTGTGTGTGTTGTCACATGTGACTGGTCGACAGAAAGGCAACATAAAAACCACAATGGACTTATTGCTCAACGGGTGCATAGAAACTTGATGTGTCAGTCATTGCCACCGCACGAGAAGCATGTTCCCACCGCTCTGCTTCTTTTTTCTCTGTTTACGTCACAAGGAGCATCTGAAAAGCCATTAGTGTGTTCTGCTGTCTGTCAAGGAGATAAATCGAGACAGATGCAAGGTGGCATCGTGGTGAATTTAGGTTGTCTTGCCCTTTGAAGGTGACAGCCATTATGCTCCTGCTATGAGCCCCAGGAAGCAGCCGTGCTATTTATAGCGCTGTCTCAAGGAGCTAATACTGTAGTTCAGAGCTGGGTAAGTGAAGTCCTCTGGGAGACGAGCGCGGCCTGTTTTCACGGCTGCTTTATGAGATTCATAGCAGCGTGAGACACAGTGTTATATTTCATTGTGGAAGCCTTACGGTGATATTTAGGCTGTTGAGTGGACTGGATCAATGTGACGCCACTGGGTGAACCGTGACATCGTCGGGATGTGACACTGGTCACAGCTCTTTGGTTGACCCTCATCATGCACCAGTGAACACAGACTAAATGGATCGTTTCACAATTCTGCATGGATGGCAATTATTAAAAAGCAGATTAGATCATTAAAGATCGTTAATATTAGGATTGTTTTGTGCCAACTAGCAGTAAAAGGGTTCAGTTGCTAAACGAGTTCTGCTTACTCATCTATAATCTTTCCACAGTAAGTAAGACGCCTGTACTATCTTTACATGCCCTCGCCTCGTGACACATTTACGCTCCTCGTCAGCCGAGGTTACTTCTGCCAAACGCTGATGGTGGGAGGGGCGCTCTCATCACGTAATTCATCCGTGAGAGTCTAAAAGGCTACGTTGCTATCAATTCACCAATATTTACTTTTGTTACCCAGTGAACATCGGCTGATCTCACTCGTCTCCTCTTCCTGCTGATAAGCCGCGAAAGACTTCAGAGTCGAACGTTAAACTGCGACGAGCGCTGACAGTAATCCATCACACGCCAGCCCTGGGCCGAGCAACTGGTGCCTACCTCAGCAACCACAGTAAAACTATCAGGCTCTATCATTTGATCCCTGCGATGCAGCAATGACCTTGCCAGGATTTCGCTCACTGTCTGGCCAGTGTAGACGTGGGGCCTTCAGACATGGATAATTTATAAGTAAGTAAAAACAACCCATAAATTACTCCATGAAGATTTCAGAATCATTTCATTCACACATCCCCTGTTGCGTAATGTTCTGCATGTGTCAGTGCTTTTAGGAACAGAAAGAGCCAAAGATTCGATCTGCCATTGAGTGAAATGCCTGCTGAGACCATGAGGGTGCACTTCCTCTGTTCATGGCTCTTAAAACAACATTTAAATGCTGAGCCAAATTTAAATAAGCAAATTGTTATCTGTTGGTTTGGGTGGTTTTGCATCGCCTGGAGGTGCTGCGGTAAACACAGGGTTCGTCATCAGTCTGTTCTTTCTTAACTACTTATGAACATAAACGTCCAGACACTGTCCTGCTTTCGCACAGCATTCAACCCTGGATCCTGGGAACCTTTGTTAAGGCGAGATTTACCAATTCAGTCAATAACCATTTACTGCTCTTTACTGTGTCCACTTCGCTTTTTCTGTCAGCTTAATGTTCCCCTGGTGAGGGAGTAAGGACTAAAACAGACACAGCGAGTGTAAATATTTAATTTATGTTCGTTAGGCGAGCAGAAACGTCACATCAATGCCAATCTATAGTCTGTAACTGCTGGGTGTGTCAATAGAGATTAAGTCGTTTGCGTTTGCTCAGTCCCAGAGGACAGAAAGTGTCTCCAGTCACACGGACGGAGCTGAGGATGAACTGCGTTTTGTACTTTGATGTGTTTTTTGTTTTTAGTCCCATCCCTGACGTGTGCGAGCACCGTCCTCGTGACTGCCACAGGTATCTGATGCATGGTAGCAGGTTTTGGGTTTCTTTTATTGTTTTCCCAGCTCTCTGACCGTAAGATAACAATACAGGAAACCCGCGTGAGCTGAGCACCTTTAGTTGTGTGACGTCAGTCAGCGTATTCATTCAGATGTTCATTCACAACTTGTAGTGATAATGTAACTGGTTACAAAAGGACAAATTCTCTTGGAGCGGCTGCAGCGAGAAAAGGTTGAGCTAAAATGTCCTGGTTTTGTGCTAAGGTTGTTCCACCTAGTCGCAGGTTACGATATTACAAGACTAGTTGTTAGATGGGAATGTTTCTCATCCAGTTTGCCTATTCACCAAAGTACGTCTTGTGAGAAGGCAGCGTTCCTCCTCGTGCAGAAGCAAAACATACAAAACACGAGAGATGCAAAGCACATTTTACTGAAGGCAGAGGCTGTGATGGATGAAAACCACGCTCAGACGTCTGAAGGAGGGAAAAATGATAGCGCCGCTCCACTTTACAACCCAGAAAAAAGAGACTCTGACCCCTTTGTGTCCTTTTCTTTTCACCAACAGGCTTCTGGGACAGACTGTCCAAAAATACACAATAATACACAAACTGAGCCTGGATGAGTCATTAGGAGCCTGGAAGCCCTGCTTTATGTAATCTGACTGGGTTGCATTACAAATGATGATGAAGTACAAATCTGAGATATTTAATTCATAGGGAATCCTGTTTATAACACAAAATCTAATCATGTTTGCTGAGAAATATGACGTTTCACGATAGGAAAACCAATAAAAATTATGTGGTGTGTGTTTTAATCGAGAGTTTTCCTTCATGTACCTGAGGGAGAAATGCAGGACGTGTTGAAGTCAGCTGGTGGGTGTTTGTGTGTGGATGTGAGACCCCACCGTGGGTTAAATCAATGTCCAATAACCTCCGCCAGGACTCAGATTTGATTTCCTTGCAGGGATTTGATTATGTAAGATCTCATATAATCTCAGTTTGTATTTAAACTAGATTTCGGCCCTGATAACGTGGATTAATAAAAAGTGCCCACAGACTGAACACAAAACACCACAGCAGCAAACACTTTCATTTTCTGTGCTTCAATTCAGTTCATAAAATTATACAAGTCCTGCTGGAGACGTCCACGTGAACCGAATACAGCTTTGTTCTCTTTCCCTTTACAGCCTTATTTAAAAAAACCTGGAAATCTGCCAGCTCTGTTCACTGCAGTGGATCCACTTGGTTAAACATTGCACTGTGCTGTCAGCCCTACAAGTATGTAACAACATCAGCAGCATTTGAAGCTGAGCTAGACCTCACACCCTTCCTACGTGCAGGACACAGCGACCGCGACCGGCATCTTGCTCAGCGGTTGTATGGTTGTGGCAGTCTCTGTGGTGGACTCCATACATTATGTTATACTCCCCTGCACATCTTTAGCACTGTCAGACGGGAGCGGTGGCCGGTTGTGAAAGCAGAGCCAGGACTCTTTGTTATTCACTGGACATATTCACAGAACATGAGAGCGACAGGAAACTGGACCGAGTCAGAGGCTGCGAGAGAAGCAGGCAGGGCTCATATGCATCTCAATGAGACAGCGACAAACAGGGTTTGAGCTCGGATCTGTGGCTCTTCTGTCTCCTCCAGCAGAGAAGAAAACAGCCCATCGTCAGGCTGTTGATATCCTATTCATGTTGTTACTTGCTGGTCCCTGAGAGAATTTCAGGGCTCAGTAGATGCTCAACCAAAGCCACCATCAGGGAGATAAACACTTCATCACCAGCAGCGCGCTACATCGCTGCTGAGCTCTCTCTCTCTCTTACTACACAAACATCCAATCATATTATGTCCAAACACAACGAAATCAATAGAAATATTGAGTATTTTGGACAACGTCTTCTGTAAATGTGCAAATCTAAACATCGACCGCTGGAGGATGACAGATTGCGCTGGTCACCACAGAGCCGAGAGGTAAATTGATTCAGCCACAGCAAACCTTAAATGACACGTCAGCTTTCAAGGAACATTTTACAAACATCTTATTTTTGACACAATGAGTGTTTGTGTGTCCATCAATGGCCAGAGCTTCCATTTATCACATGAAGTGTGGAATTGAATCCTCCTTTAACAGAACTACACTGTTACTACACCGTCATCCACTCTACACGATTAACGATTGTTAGGTCGTCGGTGTAAATCGATGTCTTCGTGCATCTTCATGCTGTTGTTTGCTACGCGACAATGCAAACAAGTTTGTTTATCAAAACATCCTCCTTTACAAGTTTGCTAATGCAAATGAAACAAATGTAAACACAAGAGCAAACAGCTAAATATTCCTCCAACTACTGGACTGCAGTTTAACACTAAGTTTGGCTCTTACAGAATCCTAATGGTGAATTCTGTCTCTCCTCCAGCAGCTAAACATTTGTATTATGATGCCACAGTCTTTGATGGAGACTTCATGGCACCATTATATCAATCATAATGACCTTTGCAAAATTGGGTGGACTGTGATAAAATGTGGTTCAGACATTTGTTAAGCTGTAATTCATCTTTTATTGCCATCAGTAGCTCAACCTTTAGGAAATGACCAACCTGCTGCACATTGTGTTTTGTGAGTCATGGCTTTTATTTACTTCTCTGTTGTGAAGCCTTGAGCTGACTGGGTTTGGATCAAACACTCTGATGCTCTGTGTAGGTTCACATAGACGTTTGAGTTCTTCTCCGATTGATTTATGGGTGATTAGTGAAGCAAACCAGGGACAGGAAGGTCACTGGTTTAATCCCCAGAGGGATTAAATTGGGGAGGACAAATGGAAATGATCTACACCACTGCCTTAAGAGAGGCTCTTAACCTCAGCTGCCGCGGTAGAGCTGCTCAGCAACTAGAGATCACACTGTGGTTTCACTGGGCAGATTCTAGACACGAACGTGTGATGCATCCCAGTGCAACACCCTTAAACAGAGGTGGAATCAATAACAACGTCACAGAGAAATATCTTTACAGGAAACAATTATTAAATGTATTCTAGAAGGAAATAAAGACGTTTTACAAGCATAGACTCTTGGTTAACATCCTTTGTTCGTGTCAGGGCTTTGCTTCCTGTTCAGCCAGGTCATCAGTCTGTGACAGGGCCACACAACCAGACATGGGCACACTCACACCTACAGGCAATTTAGAGTTTCCAATCAGCCTAACTGCATGTCTTTGGACTGTGGGAGGAAGCCGGAGACAACCCACGCAGACTCCACACAGAAAGAGTCGAACCCGGACCTTCTCGCTGTGCCGACCCACACACCACTGTGCCCTGTGGAAACAAGGCCCATCAAGTTCAGGTTTTTATACTGTGAAACAGAGAAATTGGGTGAGATTTCAGTCATTCAGTCACAGGAACTGACCTCTTTTCACTGCCTCCTAGTTATAGGACACACAACAGCCTAGAGTAGAGACTTGGCACATGCACTGTGTGCGCTCAGTGCCACACACAAGTTATTTCCGGCTTCCAGCAAACCAGCTCTCCTTCATTTACAGGCAAGAAAGCAGAAAGCATTCCTAGTGCAGCGAGATGCCAGGAGCCAAACGACAGTGTGTCTGTGGGCCCGATAAAGTTTTCTTGTGGGACTAAACAGAGGGGGAAATAATGGCGTCTCATTCACTGCCAGTTCTTCTGTTTCATGTGAAGCTTTGCACAGATGGTCACAGGTGAGGAGCTGAAAATAAAAATGTCCTGAATCCGTTGCACCAAAGGTTTTTTTCTGAGACAAAACCTGGTGTTTATTCGATTCAATACATTATGTATGTGTGCATTAATAGTAAAATATGCTGCTTTGATAATTACGACAGCTTTAGGTGTGTGTGTATTAAGGATTTAATGTCTCCATATTCAAAACATCACTGAAGTTCCAGTGAAGTCTGTCCAGTAAATGATGCAGCTGCATGATCATGATTTATACCCTACCATCACATATTTGAGGGGTAGAAGTTACACAGGACCGACTGTAGACACGCGTGGTCGTCCAGGATGAAACCGAGGAGGAAGAATCACCAGATACTGAGATGAGATTACAAACAGTGTGGGAGGATTTGCACAACCTGCTGTTTTTCAGTCTGTCCTTGCCTGTGGTTTGTCTGCTTCTCACACTCATGTGTAGGAATCACAGAGGCGTAACCTGGTTCTGCACGAACACTATTCACTCCGAGTTTCATCGTAATCGGGATTCAGAGAATTGCTGCAGGTGTGTCCTCAGCTTGAGTCGCGTAACGAGTGGTTTGGTCCTGAAGTGACAGCTGTCAAAGCCTGGAACGATTCAAAACACAAACATCAAAAACAGCAGTTAACATTGGTTACTGTCACGCAACAGTAGTTCGATGAGTTTAAACACACCTTCACAGAGTATTTGGGCTGTGACGCAAACCTAAAAGTCCCCAGAATATTTAATGTTTGTTAAAGATTACAATACATAATAAATAATAAGTATTAAGTATAAACCATGTGAAGGGACGTTAAGTAAAGTAAACCCAGTGCACAGTTTTCATTTCACCTATATTTCTCTGAAGCTCTTATATAAAACGCAGTGACATAAATAATGGATTAAAAAAATGCATACGGTCGTAGCCCATCCCCCGTCACTGGATTCTATTTTTAGCATCTCTTCTTCTCTTGTCTTGTTTATGATGTTTGAGTTCTCACACTGCAGTTTTCCTTTCACCGCTGCGTTCCGAGCCTGTTACTGCAGCCATGACCTGAATTCTGGCACAGATCGATAACTCTGCACCTAATCTTATCTCCGCAGGGCTTGGGACTGTACTTGTTAATGGCCTCTGCATGTCCCCGTTAGAGCGCAGCAGCAGCGCTTCATGAACAGAAAGACATGACCTGTAATTTCTAGGGAGAACTGTTCAGCACAACTGTGGCTGCAGAAGGTCACGACCGATTGCTGCCTCTGCTGAACCCTGCAACGTCTAATCGTCTTCGGAGCCGGTAGCAATAAAGCTGCTACTGCAATGTGCAGACTCATACAAGAAAGACACATAACAGCTCAGCAGAGGAGAATGGAGTAGACGCTTGTCCACTAATTAAAAGCTCCTCAAATCATTTCCCAGCTTCGTCGGTGGTGTCAACGTGTCTCTAGGCACGAAGCCGACCCCCAAGTGTCCCCCTGCGCCGTCAGTGTGAGCTGAATTTAAAGTACAGATCACCAGAACAGCAGGCGGCGGAGGTTGCAGCTCCACTTGTGCTGCCACAATGACATTTGATTTCATTTCCACACGGACTCAAGCGCCACCACTTGAGGTCATTTATCACATTTCACAGAGTTCCCTCTGGAGCCATAAGCTCTTACTGCTACGCTCCAAGACGTGCAATCAGAAAGCAGCTGCATTTGAACGAGGGTTACTGTGTTTTATTCAGGACACACGTGTTAAAACCATGTCTTCATGTCAATTTGACATATTTCACAAGCTCATTAAGTGACATTTCAGTCTGATGGAAGCCATGAAAAGCCAGAGGTCGAGCAGACCAGTGAACTGTATGACCTGCAGAGTCAGGTCTGCAGCTGCAATCCCATCAAACCTGACTGCTTGGGTTATTTAATGGTTGCAGTCTGAGAGGCAGCACCTGTGTTTGCAGTGAGGCCGTGGATTAATGTTGCTGTGTGCTATATTCAGATAATGAGATCTACTCGCTAAGGTTCTTAGGACTGACCTTGAAACACAACAGTGAGGGAGCTCAGTTCAGCAAGTTTCCTACAATGGCTTTTATTGTTTCATAAAGAAAGTTCCAGCCGTGAAGGAGTCCAGTTTCCTGGATCAGGTTACTGTAACAGAAACACAGCAAAGCCACAGGTGCAAACCATTACGGAATGATCACGATCAAATCAGATTGAGCCACTCATTAATGCCGACCGTTGTTAATTCATAATCACCTTCAGGGCAGGGGAAGGAAGCTGGCGGTAATACCTGTTGACCTGAAAACAGAGTTCTGTTGTGACCCAAAATATGAAGCAAACATGTAGCTTGTTGCGCATATCAACAGTGTATATAGACATATACTGTACAGTGGTTAAGTCAGACGGGGAGTAAATCTGCTGTGTTGCTGGGTGCGGCCGTATTCAGGCAGGTGTGTGTGAAAATTGCAGCGGGTTGTGTTGTTGGGTGTGTGCGCGCCCATATAAGTGTAACAATGAAATATGACCTGGGAAGTCTGTTTTTCCGAGGATTGGTTTAATGTCATAGATGCTGAACGGCTGAGACACAGGAAGTGCTGACTCGGCACAGGTAGCGATTGTGTGCTGAGAACCTTCCAGGAAACAGCAGCAGTACTGGTTTTGCCCAACTAACTAATCCGGCAGGAATGCCCGCTTGCTCGTACACGACTGGCGAGCGCAGCTTTGTCATCGCCGTCGCATTGCGTCGCGGTTTCCCTCACTGCGTAAACACGGCTCCATTCCGCAGTGAAGGCGCGGGTTGACTTCACTTCGACTGAAACTGTGTCTGACTGCAGTCTGGCTTGATGACAGTTCTCTGCCGCTCCCTGTGGAGGAAGCATGATGCCAATCAGCTGGCCTGTTAGTCTGTCTTTACTGCGCTTCCCAGGACGGAGGCATTTATGTTTGCTTTGCCAACACTGTGTCATGGTCAGTATGTGACTTCTAAGCTGAGCAGATAAGGCGGCTAGCGAGATTAAGTGTAGGTCAGAGAAATGTCATGCAAAACGAGCCTGCTTTCCATTAATGGCTTGGCCCAAGTGGACGTTAGATACTATCCTCCTAAAACCGAGCTGCATATCTTAGTGGACATATGAGCCTGTGTTGCTAATGAGATCCCACGACGCTGCGTGAAAACCTAGAAAACGAGCACCAACACTCTGAATTCAGGTCGGCAGGCTTACGCGGGTGAAATCTTTCAATATGAAGCATAATAACAGAAATTAACGCACCACCGATCTGAGCAGCTTTGTGATACCTCTGTGTATTCAGCGCGATAATTACTGTAACTGCAATCATTACGTTCAAATAGATGTGAACGACCAACCAAAGCTTCGGATTAGTTTGTTCCCGAATGAAATACTGCTGGTTGATCATTCTTGTCTTTCATTTTAGTTTGATTAACTGTCACCTTTGCGGAACCTTTGTGAGCTTTGTGTGTGTTTCAGTTTGCCCAAATTTGCTTCCCTGCTTCCATTGTGGCCCCAAACCTTTTCCTGTCTTATGAGGGAACCCATGAGGGAGTAGCTACTGTGTCAGCAACGCTGTGTAAGGTCCCAGAGAATAAACTCGACACAAACCTGAAGAGGGAGACACGAAGAGGTCGCGTCCGTCTCGACAGCAGGCAAACAAACAGACCCCCGACAGCCTCCCACAGATTCGGAGCCGAACCTCGAGGTCTCCCTCGCGTTGTGCGATTTGTCAGAATAACAACAAAGCTGTCATTTCGTATTGTCCTGTACAGGCTCCGGGGCTGCAGGCGAGGGACTAGCGGAGTCCACGCTTGCACAGACAATCTGTTTAACTGTGACTTTGTACTGCAGGTCAAAGCATCGTAAAATCTAAATATTCATGTTTAGTAAAATGATCTGTCAAACAGAAGGCGACAAACCGATCTCGCCGCTTCTCTTTTCTTTAGAACCGATGTCCGATCTGTCTCTTGAATACAACCACATGCTGAGATGAATTGTTTCTTCATATTGGTTTTATATTTATAGGCTTATGTCGTTGTGTCCTACTCAGTGTGAAACAGAGTGTGAGAAAAAATATCCAACTTCTTCTGAGGTTTGACTTTTTCATATACTGGGCTTGATGAACCACAGTGTCTGACTGAGAGTTTCTGGTCTGATGGAACAGATAAACCAGTGTTGGCAGATGGTAAACACAAAACCATCCATTTTGACTCATCACTTCCTCCTCCAATGAGCGTCTACACATACGAATTCAAATATTTATCATCTGCTAAGTAGCTGCTCGTATGTGTGGTTTCGATTTCATTGGTTTGTTTAAAGGATTCAAAGTGTGTGGGAAGCGTAGGAAAAAAACCTTGGCTAGAAAAGAGCCCAAGCTGACCATGAAAACAAAACAGGAATGAATTATTTTGCCACCCGCAGAACCAAGTATTTTGTTAGCCCAACACCCCCATCTGAAAGAGATAAGGTAGGACAAAGGCTGGACTGTTGGGCGGGTGGTGGCATTCAGATGAAAATGCTGCTCCGACCGCTGGTGCCAACCACAGCAGCGTAGCCAAAGCAGGTAGAGCGTAGATAAGAGGCCCGCAACCTGTTGGATCAGGTGAAAGGTAGTTCCACTATATTAATGTCCCACCACATCCCAACAAAGTTGCAGGCCTGCGTTACACAACAGCACAACTACATCGAATCGCGTAGAAATCCCGGGTGATCCTGCTTGAGCAGCGCTGATAACTCAAGGCTCTGCCTCTAGGAAGAGGATGGTGTCTCCTGCCATGGCCCCGTGACTTCAGGGCACGGGGGAGTCAGGTGAAAGGTCATATTGAAGCTTACTGGACCAAAGTGAGGTCCAAGTAGAAAACAACGCGCGTGTTTCAGAACAAGAACGTATTATTGAACTATTTAACAAGAAGGACTGATAAGATCTTTAATACATAACCCAAAACAAACACATACACACCTTTAAATACTGATGCCGGGCATAGTCTGACCTGTTAATAAAATAATAGTAAGATATGATTAAAACGTTGAGGAGAGGTTTATTTTTGTGGGGGTAAAAAGTGTTGCTGCTTTTCTCTACCTTCACAAGCAGCAGCTAACGGGTGGTAATGTGAGAGACGTGGCCTCCTGCAGCCCTACACGAAACCCTACTCCCATGGGTAACGCTAGCTGGCATACCACCGACGGAGCACGGGACCATGAACAAGAATCCGGCCTGTGTCTGGTTTAATTTGACTGAGCTCAGGAGGAATTAAACAAAGGAGCAGTGACACAGAGAAGAAAGTTGTCTTCTCCTTTAAACTGACTGACTGTGAGAAACGAAAGGAAGGAAGGACTGAGACGACGAATAACTGACTGTAGCGAGCCAATCAGGCAGAGCATCTCAAGAAGCGCGTCCTCCTGTGAGCCGCGGGTCAAAGAGACGTGTTCATGCTGCGGACACTGACTCTGCAGCAAGACGTCACCCAGCGTAAGAGCAAGAGGCTTCCACCAAGTGTCACCTTCTCGCTAACAGGGCGACGAGCGCGAAAAGGTCCTCAGTTCCCAGCAGACGGCGTTCAGTGGAACGCAGCACCAAACCAGCTCTGTACTTTTAATACAGCAGTACTGTAAGATTGTGCAACTGCTCATGTAAACACATCCTGCATGGTAAGGCTCTCAGACGGACGGCTAGGATGAACCGCTGTGGCATTCAGTGCAAACCGGACTTGGGTGTTTGGAGTAAAAGGCATAAATGAAGGGAAACTATAAGTGGTTAGATGTTAGTGGACATTCAGAGGCAAAATTGCGCAGACAAGTGGAGCCTGGAGCTACTGAGGCTGCAGAGCTACCGTAAAAAACACCCTCACAGCTTCGCCCAGTGGTGTCATCAAAACGAATGAGCATCTTCAGGATGATACAGTAGCTTTACACTATGAGAGTCAGCCTGCAGCACATCCCATTATCCTGCCGCAACAGGACCGAGTACTGGACACAGAGAGTTTCACAGAGTGTGTCAGTGGATGGTCCATATGCCACCAGGCTAATTGGAGACGGTCTAGTCCAGCAGCAGCTCGACCCTGAAGTTAACAGGGATTATCCCATGATCTCGTTAAAGTTAGAGCCACAGTCAGTAGACTTATAATGCACAATTATAGTGATGTGGTGCAGTGCGTACGTGTGTTGTGCTGTTCCATCAGACGTCGCAGGCTCTATTCCCTGGTTCTTACATATTTACCAACGAACTGGACGTATTTGGCACCAACGCATGGGAGCAGGGAGGGAAACAGGACCACGATGATAAATGACCGAATTCAGGGTTAAATCTGGGTTTATTTCTAATTTCGTTGCTTTGCCCGATGAGAAACTAAATAGAGAGGCTCAATATTTGTTTTGACTTTGTTTACTGACACAGAGAATGTTTTCTGGCCACCAGAATCATCCCGGAGGATTTCCATGTCAAATCACTGCTGGTGATGCTTGACAGAAAATTCTATTTATTTATTCTGTACTTTGTGGTAAATGTTTATACTTTGGTTTCATACGTCAGAGAAATGAGCTTAAAAACAGAAACATGCAGTAAAAGGTTATTTGTTTCAATAGATCCAACACATGCGTCATATTTTCAGGTCAAAGTGGTGTTTGCCACGTCTGATGTGTCAGAAACTGACATATCTGGAGAAGTGGATGTTTAGAAGGACTATTATAAGACTGAAGGCAGGAAGTTACAGAGGAAATTTGCTGTTCAAATGTTTTGACAAAGTGCGAAGTGGGCGCTTCCTGGCTGTTACCTTTGAACTGATGACTCCAAGATTCTGCACGAGGAGTTTTGGTTCAGAGCAGATATGAAATGAATATATCATTCACGCAGCCTTTATGCTATCTCAGAGAAAACCTGTTTTCATAAGCAACGACAGCCAAAAGCAGGAAACAACGTTGAGTTGCGCAAATTCAAGTTTTGAAACGCGAACAGAAATTAAAAAACACAAGATGAAGTGATTTGGGTTTGAAAGTGGATTTATCTCAGGAGATTGTAACAACTCCCTGCTCTACTAACTCGGGCCCGAAGGCGCCGAGCGTTCAACAGGCTTTCACCATCAGACGCTCTCACCCAGGCAACGAAGCAGGACATGTGTGATGCAACCTACAGTGGTAAACTAACAGTGAACCTTTTTTTTATCCGCATTTAGGTATAAATGGGTCACATCTTTGCATGTTACAGTTATGAACAATTCATGTGTTTTATACATATATATTTTTGTAAATTACAAAAACCTTAATTATTAATTTTTTTATTCTTTAGCATAGATATTAGTGAAGGGTTAACAGGGCTAGAGACTAATGCTCTGACTCAAACAGAAACAGTTTGCTGTTCATGGGAATCATCTTGTGATGTGAACCATGCCTTGCAAGATCCACAATCTAGATATGCTGCGCTGGCTACAGGCCAAAGGTAGAGAACACAATCTCACAGTGCACAGGTCACCAACCTACCAACAAACGTAGGAATACAGAAACAAATGTACTGTAGGTACGAGATGTTTAGCCCAACGCGATGTTTTATCTTCAGAGACGTGCTGCATTTCACCCACGTTGTCTGAACTGCCGCCTACGTGTCAGACCTCTGATTGGCCTTTCAGATTCGTTTATTTGTTTTAAAAACTCTCCACAGTTCCCACATACCCACATACTTATTGCCAGGCTTTCACAGATCTTCTGATAAGCTCCCCTGGCCCTAAATCACCTTTAGCATTTACACTTGACTCACTTTGTATGTCAGTTATTTATACATTTTAAATATTATACATTTCTTTGTCCTATTCATTCTTTTTAAATTGTTGTTTTGATTGAAGACCACCTCTGTGCCTCTGTCTGGGCTCTGTGCTCTTAAAGCGGCTTTGACCAGTTACCAAAAGGCTTCGCTTACATTTTCCACCAACTGTGGGTGTCTGATGTAATTGTGTATGAGACTTATTGCGACATAATTGAAGGTGTGACCCTGCGTGACTATAATCTCTATACATTGCAGTGCAGTTGCGTGACACTACTGCCTGAGCTCTCGTTTCTAAAGACGAGACAAGGCTCCTGCGTTGTCTCACAAAACCTGAAATCAATAACTTTTCACCCTGGAAAGATGCCGAAAGGACGTCCCTGCCCTTGACTCGGGGACAGAGCCCACTTTGGCCGTTTGTCACACAGAAGTGCATCGTCAGACTGCAGCACTGTGCGTCCATCAGGCCCTGACCTCGGACTCTCATCCGCCGTAGCTCCTGTCTGCTTTATATATGTCACTCACCCGTCAGGCTTGATTATGCATTAAGCTGCACCACTGGACAGAAGCCTGCGGAAAAACGCGAGACGAGCTGACCGTGCTGTGTCAGATCCCCGCTACGCGCTGACCATAAAGCTTTAGCCCTGATTTTATTTGCATGGTCAATAAAATCCATTTTTAAAATGTGCTAACAGGAATCTGTGGTGTGTGACCTTGACCAAGCTACGCTCTCATCGTGTTCAAGGGGACAAAACATGTAAATGAACGTGGCCACATCTGTGTTACATGACAGCACCCAGCAGGCTCTGTCCTTTAAAACACAGCTGTCACAACACGGGCGAGATGAAAAGACGCACACAAAGGCAGCGCAGGTGGCGTAAGAAGGGACGCTGCACCAAAACGGAAACAAAGATAGAGGTGGTCAAAGGCAATATCTGTTGCGTTTTCAACGTCTAGACTAATTGCGGCGACGCAGGTCAGAGTTTTATTGAATATTCTTTGAAATAACTCGCTGCTGTTTGTCTGCGTCCTGGAGCCAGTTAGCTGCTGCTCATAAAATCCGCCAGCTCCAGTTGCCAAATTGACGGTTGCAGTCTAGACATTGAAACGCCCACCGCCCAGGCGACAAATCGAGAGCCAGAGCTGCCGCTGTTCCTGTTGTCGACTGACAGGAGCAGCAGCACAACCTTCAGCTGGGGATTAGTCAATTCCACGTAACAGTTTGTGAGTCAAAAGACGTTTTGACATATATATATGTAACAGCAGCACTGAGGCAACTCCCATTGCGACGCACCCGACGCCACAATAATGGGCTGCGTTTGTAACTGGTTTCGCTCTCAGTCGAGATAAATGAACTCATGCATCACTTGTTGGGAGCATTTGTCTCCTGATGTATCTGGAGACGACTGATCACATGACCCGACCTCATTCATTAAAACAGAAAAAGCTCACTGGGTTAGTCAGACGGGCATTATGCTGTAGGAGTCAACAGCTCTTATTCTTACTGATGTTCTGAAGCTCACATGTTGCTGTGGGGTGAGGAAAAACCCAGCTCCACACAGAGCTCTGTGTGATCCGCCAACTCTTCACGTACATACACTAACACACTCACACATTCCTTCACAGACCAACAAGAGCAGCTGATATCTCTCACAATCAAGCAGAGGCGTTAGAGGCGATTAGTATCTCGCCTCGTCTTCCTGCCGACCGTTCACCTGACGCTCGGGTGAAAGCAAACGCCACGGCTGATTAAACTCTGCAGTGCACCGAGGTGTGATCAGCAGGCGCAGGTTAGTTACTCATCACCTTCTATCTTCATCACCATAAGTCTGACCTACCGAAGTATAACATCTAAACCTTATCAAAAAAGGCACATACAGCCGATTCTTGAAGGATTTTCCCACTTAACCCAGACTGAAGTCAAAAGATTTGTGATTAGTTTAAAGAAGCTTAATTATATCTATAGGATTAAGGAGCAGCTGTGCTCCTGTGCAGCAAAATACACTCTCCCATGGCTGTGTGCACTGAATGGCAAACATTTTAACGAGTACTTACAAAATCCCAATGTCTTCAGCTACAGGCAGTGTTTCTACAGCAGCTACACTCCAGCTACACTGGCGATGGTCTGGAGGTGTCGATGCTAAATACACACTTTCATCCATTTGCTGAGCGATAGATGTTTATTAAATGTGCTAAATTTACTCACTGGTATTTTAAATGCACACACCAAAATACCCAAAGCGTCATTTGCAGGAAGTAAAAGGTGACATGTTGCAAGTTAGTGTCGTGGAGGTGTCTGTCAATGTCTGGATACTCGAGCTGCCTCCCACGCTTCAGAAACACTCACTCAGGTTAATTGACGACTGTGAGGTGCCGTAGACGTGAGCGCCTATAGATTCTGGCCTCTGTATGTCAGCTAGAGACCCATCCAGGTTCTTGTACCCTGGTTCTTGCTCAATGACAGCTGGCACTGACTCCAGCGCCACCGTGACCCTTATAAGGAAAAGTGGACAGGATAATGGATGGATTAGTGGTTGAGCCACATTTCATTGCGATTGTGTGCGGCTAATCCTGCTCCCATTTCAGGTGTTGACAGCTGACTGCTCGCACGGCAGCAAACACTTTTAATGTCAAGAAATTAAATTATGTATAGAATCCAGTAAATGATGAAACACCAAAAAGACATGTTAGTCATAAAATATCTTTATTTAAGAAGTAAAACATATATTTAGAAATAGACCAATAAAATATATTCCCGGGAAGGCCCTCAGAGTTACTGGCGTAAGGCTTATTTCATGTTTATGCTAATTACAGTCTCTCTGGAAATACATCACTTGTGTCTGTCATGGTACGTAACAACTTACAAAACCTGAGGTCCCAAAGCTGGACAGAAGCTCGCATGGCTTTGTGTAATTAGTTTCCTCCACTCAGCCTGACACTGGGCTGACACCATAATCTTATCTGTTGGCAGGTTCCTTTCTTTCTTGGCTTTGTGCATTAGTCACTATGGCATCGCCCACGCGGCGATTGTGCGTATTGAGCATTAGCACTTTACACTGAGGTTGCACTGCAAAGACATGAAGGGATTCTTTCACTCAGTTTAACAAGGAGGAGTTGTCCTTTGTATTGCTGTATTATCAGGGCATCAGAAATGCAGCTTTTGGTTACAAAACATATTGAGGAATTAAGACTTATTTTGCATAAGGTGTCAGCATAAACCCAAAAATAATAACAATAATAACGCGAGACAGGATGACAAACACATGGAAGATTTGGACATAAGCTATAATAACAGATAATCTCTTGTCCTGATGTTCGTTTGCGACCAGTGGCAGCGGTCTGTTGTGGCTGAATTGAAACCTATAAGCAGGTCAGTGCCTATAGGCATCGCATCCGCATGCGACTGCGCATGCGAGCTTGTGTGAGTGTGTGCGTGTTCGCCAGAGGGGGATTTTCTGACTCGATTGGTTGTGATGGAGGCGGCTGGAGCGTTTCATTAAGCTGCTGCGCTGCAGAGGCCGCGGTCGGTCAGAGATTACAGAGACGCTAACAGTGGGGAGTGAACGTGTCCTGTGTGTGTGTGTCTGCACCTTACTCTCCTCACAGATGGCGATATAGTTTCATCCTCCCCCTGCCTGCTGCAGCTCGCTTGTGCTCGCTGCTTCCGGCACACTGAAGAGCCCCGTTTGGACTCGTAATTCATCCTCATTTTTCATTCTTGCTGCGCTTGTGGGGCGAAGGCGTTATACTTCGCTGAGTAGTCTAAGGCCCTAAAAGCACTGCCACCACATGTAAATATGCTGCTGCCAATGCGAAACGTTTGTCCTATAACATACACTATTTACTGGCCTATTACACAGAAAAACTGAAATCCTGAAAGTGCTTCACCTTGCAGCTAGATTACTCGACATTGAAAGCAATGGGCCAATGAAAATAAGAACCAACGATATGTATGCTTCGGGGATCACTGCAAAAACGGGCGAACTGACTAAAGGGATGGGGGACAAGACAGAAGAGCTGACAGATGGAGGAGGGAGCATTACTTGAAGGAGGCACGGACGACGCGGCCCTTGAGCGGCTGCGGGGGGCGGTAGTTGTTAACCATGCAGCACGGAGGTTGGCCCTTAGTGGAGAAGAGCAAGGTGCGGAATTTGGCCATCTGTGAAAAGGGAGAAGGCAGCGCTGGGGTTAGTCATTCCTGCTCGCCTCCTGTGACTGCCACTCACATCACACATCACTCGCCTCGCCGCCGCCTCACCCACACGAGTTTACGGCCCTGTACAGTAGAATGAAGCTCAGGATCTGTTTCGATGACGCGTAAAGGGATGGTTTGGGGAAAATACCTGCTTTCCCGCTACAACACGAGTTGGTGGACGTGTCGAGCCCATGTCAGTGCGCTAACAGCACTTCACTTTCATCGGTTTTAGCAGTAGGTGTGGGATTGTATCCTGCTTGGGTGTAGTCCACACTTTGTGCATTCAAGCAAACAAGTTATAGCGAGTCAGGCAGAGCCAGAACGACGCCGGCTACAAGACGACGTCAGGTGATGCAGCGGTTCCACGGGAGGTTAATGAATTAGTCCATGTAATCACACTGCTGCAGCCACGTGAGCGTGACATACTGCACGTAGTGAGTAATTATTCACTACCGTGATGCTGTGTGTTGTTTCTCACGATGAGATAATCAATCGTTAACAAATGACTTGTATTAGTGTGGAATGAATAAGTTCATCATTATCTGCTTCTCTAGCCTTTAGTGGGACCGAGTCTAAAGGTCAAACGTCACATGTCTCACTTGTTTACACTTGAAACACCTGCTTGTCACCATGAAATAAACAAGCAGCGTCCATTTCAACTAAGACTAAAAGCTCAAGGACCAACCCAATTAGAGAGGCTGGAGTTCGGGGATGAGTCAGAATAATGTGTTGGCTATATTTGGTTTCCTGTAGTTGCGCATGAACCTTCCTTTGACCTCTGACTTCTGGTTGACCAAATGTCTGTTGCTGCATTTTGAAGGACTTATAACATACTGAGAGGGCTCAGCTGTGAATCATACCTGTGCAGAGCTGACGCTGATGGGCTCTTTGAGAACAATCCAGGTGACGCTCTCGTACAGGGGAGGCGTGGTCAGAGACCCGGGATATGTCCAGTAGTCTAGGCAACCGGGGAGCAAGGTGGAAGGGTCGAAGTTCACGAAGGTTGTCTGTGTGTTCTGAAGATATTACAGATAGAGAGAGAAGAGTCAGGTATCGTATGACATATCAAATGTATTGAGGTGATTTTTTTTACTTACTGCATTAATGATGGCAGTAAATGCATCAATAAGCTTCTGCAGATTGGGGTTTTCATTACCGATCTGAGAAAACAGCAACACATACAACGTGGAAGGTTAATTATCACCAGCAAACAGGCATCATGTGAGCAATGCAAAATTCCATAATTTGTGCTTCTGACCTTCAGGAAAACTCCAACAACAGCGAGTCCGTCCGGCTTGTTAACCGCTTCACCAAAGCTTGCATATTTAGTGTTCCAGTGCACCAGGTGGAGCTGGAGAGGAGTCACACAGGCTGATATAATTATCACCATGGAAATTATTTTTCTGTATAAACATAAACTTTTCCCTCCTTGATGTGCCTCGTCCCGTCAGACGCTCTCTGTGCGGCGACCACTACAGTGGCTCAGCTGATCCTCACCTCGGCAGGGAACGTGGTCCCGTTCACAGTGTGCTCTGAGCCTCTGTCGTCACCAGCTCCCCAGTGGCAATGAAACTGCTTGAGCCTGTAGATTCCTGAGATTGGTCCGTCTGTCAGAGCTGCAGAACAAACACAAATCCCCCATCAGCGCAGCCCACACTGAATGTGGGAAGTACTGCAGTCAGCCACAGCGAGGCTTTGATTATTGCCTTGGCTGCAGCACTGCTATAAAACGATGCATCAGACGCGGTGCAGACGGTTGTACAGCGGAAATCTATGCAGCCGGCATGAGAACAGCTTCACAATATGACTAACACATGAATGCAGACACACTTTGGTCACCTCACTTTACACAAGCACCAGTTCCTGTTGAGAGGAAACTGGTCAAACTTCGGGATACGCTGAACCCTAACATCCAGGCATCGTTACGTCAAACCTTCATAACAGAGCTATTTACTGTATCCACAGCAGGCCGACGCAGAAGCTGATAATCCCGTATTGTTCTGGAGCAACGCTGCTAAAAGCTGAGACGTATGCACCGACCAGCCCAAACAGGATATTTGTGCCTCTGTAGGCGGCCTCGACTGATAAGACTGAGCAAAATATGAAAAAGGGAAGAGGAAGAGTAACGTTTATCATCACCTCGGTGAGCACATGATGGATGACACACAGACTTTAATTAGAAAGACAAAGAGCAGAGAAGGCTAAATTAGACTTGAAGCTGAAGTTCTCATCTCGACATAACTAGAAAAATCCCCAAACACCTACACCTGACGACAGTGAAGAGTTTAAAATATAATCTGAATGGAAATGTAATGTTACTACTTCAGCTGATCTCTGGTTTACACCGTAATGTAAAAAAACAACTAAATTCATCTCATTAATTTTCAGTTTTATTTGCACAACAACCTTCCAGTTTTTGGCTTTTGACCTTGGTGCCAGCAGAAAAGAGTTATGGTGGGAAAGGACCGCCGGGGTCACCTACACTTCCATTAGTGTCAGCATTCTTCGTGCTCGGTTTCTGGATGCAGACTATTCATTAAACTCACTCTTGAACTGGTTTCTTCTTATTAATAGCCTATTTGAGCACTAATGCCCAAGTCCAGGCGTGAAGGAAATCACTCATGCATCTTAATATTAGTATGTTATTTATTAAGCTGCTCCGTAGGCAGGAGACAGTGTGAGCTTAACGCACAGCAGCCACACATTTAGCCAGTTAAGTCGTTATGTAAGCCCATAATGAGCCCGTTTGCGTTACTGTAAATGCTGCAATGATTTTCAAGGGTAATGCGAAACATTAAACGCGTCCAGACCAGCGTTGACCTTAAGCCGCATTTGTTGCGCTTTCGATACTAACTTGAGCTGTCGGTGTCATCGGCGAAGGTCACTTGGAAGGAATGTCCGTTGTTGAGAATCTCCAGGCAGGTGGACGGGTCGTACTTCAGCGTGAGCGGCTTCAGCCCCGGGTCGTGGGATGCGTTACCTGGCACGATGTCGATGGGAGACTGACGGGCTCCGTTGGCGACGGGGTAGTCGCCAAACCACTTGCTGGGTCCTAAACCGTGAGATGGGAAACAGTGGGATTAGTAGAACGTCCGCGCAGACGTGCGGGCGTGATTCGTGAGATGAGTCGGGCTGTGTGAGGACGGCGACGTGTGCGGGATTAAAAATCTCGGCACCGTCCTTCATTCATTGAGCCGCCGCCTGCTGCTGCGGTGTGTCAGTAATGTCACCCCTACGGCGGAGCGCGTCCGCGGGCTGCGCGCCTTACCGTTGTCCTTCTCGTATCCCCAAGAGTGAGACATCGCTACAGTACGACTCTATGGGTATTTGGAGCTGTAATGCCCAACGCGACCTGTTCCCCAGCCAAGCAGCCAGTGTGCTCCACCTGGCAGCTGCGGACTTTATATAGGGTCCCCAGCGTGCGGTGTATCTGTCAGGCTGGTGTTGGCCACATGATGTCCGCGCAGTGACCGGGAGGAGTTTAGATGCGCCGCAGTACAGTAACACGGTGGATCAATGACTCTCTCTCCCTCCCTCCCTCCCTCTCTCGCTCTCTCTCCCTCTCTCCCTCCCTCTCTCGCTCTCTCTCCCTCTCTCTCCCTCTATGCATTGGCACGGGATGAGCTGCGTGGTTCTCGATGGCAACGCGCTGCGCGCATCGTCATGCTCCCCCTGACAGGTCTAGTAGTAATTCCATCAAACCTGTAGTCAAACTGAGCCTGCGCTGCAGCTGTGACATCGTTGCAGCGTTATCGCACCTGCTGAACGGCGCCAAGCATAGAAACATCAAAATAAACTAATGGCAACGACACAACTGTTGGAATATTACACGATTACGAGACTAACAGCAGCGCTGATACATGTGTAATAAAGCAACGCCTGTTCAGCTTCAGTGCTTGTAGGCGCATGATGGTACGGAGAGAAAGCTGCTTCATGAGCTCAGGTTGCTCAGATGTATTTCAGGCTTCGGGTCGTACAGGAGTCACAGAGCATATAATAATATGCTCTTTTTAAAATGTATCTATAATAAAAACATTAATGAGATTCATGATAATGCGCCTACAGCTCAACAGCATCTAAGGAACAGAAACATTCTGTTTGGCTTGTGCATATCTCAGCAAAGCAGATGACACAAAGCTACTTCGTGCATGATTTTCATATCAGTGACTGCAGGTGATAAATATAAGGGCTGCGCTGTCTGGCAGGTCGCGTTCGTGACACAGGGACCGAAGGACACTCTCACGCATCGTTGTGCAGCGGAGTTATAGTCGCACATTTGCATGGGGTCAAATCTGGATGTGACAGGATAAAAATGATGACACGAACACAGCGCAGAATACGTTACTGCTCGAAGGACTGGGATAAATAGAAATGACGGTGCTACAGCGCCATCTGCCGTTGACCCGTAAGACTACAACGTCATTTCCCCGTGTTTAAAAAAAACTGTAAAACATGTGTTTTTTAATTGACCATAAAGCCTTTTAATGTAGCTTTACGTAGTAAAAGTGCTCTTGTATTTTTATAGCTTTAAGTAAACGTCTTCCTCCGCGACGTCTTTCAAAATAATGGCCCTTATGCCCCCACATGTCTGACGTCGACCGTCGCGCAAAAGTGACGTAGCCCGACGCGATCGTGGCCCATGAGGACAACAACAGCGACAACAGCTTCTTCAACGAGGTTTGTCTGCGTTTTCCTTTACAGATGACACCGTCCAACCCACTTCAACCATGTTTCACGCGTCCGATATAACCAGGAAAGCGCAGAAAGAGAGGAAACGTCGTAAAGAGAGGGACAGACAGACGCGGATCCGCATGTACTGTAGGACTACAGCCTCAAGTGACGTTCAGTGAAGCTTACACAGCGTTCGATTGATGCATTACATTCGGGGCTGATGGGTTTTCAATCACAGGATAATCACCCTAATCACTCTAATCAAGCGTGTCAGTCAAAACGTTGAAGATACCATCACATGATGGTGGACAAGGAGAAGACAATGGCGTTTAAGTTAATCAGTAGTGGTGATGGCAGCCAGTCACCTGTCAGCGTCCCAGGACCAGCTGTTGATCAACGAATTTATGATATACACTCGGAAACGTCCCATCGTGGGCTTTGAGCTGCATCACCCTCTGTGACGTCACTGCGCCTCGTCTGCAAAACAGATTCCAACAAGGCCCGTCGCTTTATTTCAAGGCTGGGTGAGGTGGAGAAATAAAAGAAATCACAGCAATCTGGTGAATAACCGAACGTGAAATATACGGATGTTGCGGCATTTTGAGAATTTAATATAATAATTTAATACATTTAGTTGTGTCCCATATATGCAGAAGGTCAGTTGTCTTCAGTGATAAAAGAGCCTATTACCAATAATACTGCCAGGCCCAACAGAACAGTACATTCATTTTGCAGCAGGAAAATGTCCAAAGCAAATTGCAGTTTAATCAATGAATATTTATTTGTTGCTTTCCTCTCCAAGTCTTAAAACAACGAGTCTTGTTCATCATAAATACATATATTAATAAATTAGCACTTTACACATTAATTTTGAGAAGAAACTAAATCTGTAACATGCACAACACTGTCATCTAGTGGTTTGGTGTTTGAATGTAACAAAAAACTATGAATTAAAATCAATAGCGTGATTCTTAATTGCACTAGTTTTTTTGTCTAAACAAAATAAAAACTTCAAACTAGCCTTGGCTTCCTCCTCCTACGTTAGGATGTCCAGGAAACACTAGACCTTTACACCACCTGCGGCCTGTGTTTATATGTATAAAGTCTGACTTCAGCTTCTCACAGCCTTTGTTTGATTTGCTGTCTGTGCTCAGGACACAGCAGTGTTTTCTACTCCTGTTTTTGCAGCTTCACCGTGTTCTTGTGAGCTGACAGCAGTGGAAGACACGTTTTTTTATACACATCTGTGAAGAACCTTCATATTTTCACCCTCAGGACTGAAAGGGTTTGTTTTTGTGGTGTATCTCGGCTTTGGTCAGCTGCAAAATTGTTAGATTCAATTTCTTGCACAGTCTCAGTCGCTTGACTCCTTATTTATATATAATCTGAAGCTTCTGTCCCAGTGGAAGAGTTATGAGTCACGCAGAACGTGGCGTCTGCATAAACACAGATGTTGCATAGCATGGAAATGAAAAGTCGGCCTCTGACTGGTCTCTGTCTGCAGGTAACATGGCGAAGAATAAGCAGAAAGGGAAGAAGCAGAAGAATGTCTTTCAAGTGGCAAACAAGCACTTGAAGCTCAAGCACAAGGCGAAGCCCGTCACGACTACACTCAAACACGTAATAGCTCCCTTCCTGCACACTTTCTCTCTCCCACGTGGTCTTTGTTGCACCTGCTCAAGCATCGCTTGTCTTCACAGCTCAACGCTGTGAAAAACGAGAAGGTGGAGAACCTCAATCAGATCTTCACAGAGGTCCAGAAGGACATGAAGAGCGTTTCCAAATCTGTTGCTCCTGAGCCCAAGAAACAAACACAGGTAAAGGTGGACATTAACACGCTTATTACAAGACATTTTAATCCTTGCATGCAATTATGAATCATTTGTTTGATCTATTCAGGCTGCCAGAGAGCCACCGAAGCAAACTGTGAACGTAGACGGTGCTGCTCAGCTCTTCTCTCAACTATAAGAGGCCAAGAAAGGAGCAATGTCACCGGTGACAGGCGAGCGCGAACCGCTCCTCTCGGATGAAGTGGCGGAGGAGCTGTCAGTGCATTTCCAATACATTCTGACATCTCATGCCACTACGAAGGCTGCAGATAAGAGGCGGCTGCAGTCGTGTCAGTTAGGATTGGTGTGTAATTAAAGGATCCTGTGTATTGATTTCCAACAAGTGGAACCAGGTCACAGACTTGTGATGTTCATTCTCAGAGTTATATTTTTATTGTCTCCAGCTACAATTAGTGAAATGTTGATGTGCTGCTAATGATTGACTTAGACTTATTAAAAGTGTGGTATAAATAACAAAGAAGCCTGCTGAGGTTCAGCGTTCAGTAATTACCTTCCTGTTGATTGACACTTGGTTAATTGAATCATTGTTTAACTCGATGTTCTTTATTAATCAGAGTAAATACCCTTTCACTTGCACTTTCATCATATCGAGTCAATATTAGATTGGAGGCAACCTAGAAATGAATTTTATTGAACAGAACATTTTCAGATGAATTAAATAACCACGCGTGAGCTTAATCACACATTGTTTGAGATTTTGTGCTGGAAGTTTTCACACCACAACACTTTTTTTTTAAAAATCACAGTGGAGACCATTTTAACTTCAGAGTTTTGTTACCAATTAAAATTCTGCAGCAAAACTAACATCAACACAGAATATAATGAGCATTTCACACAGTGCATTGCTACTGCTATCAGCCGTATCTCATCATAATGCAATGCACTAGACTCAGTGTTTGAGGCGTTTACTTGCTGCTGTGTTCATCATATTTTCATTGTTCTGTCCTCTATGTACAGTCTTGTATAGATTTTTAGGGTCCACCTGTGAACCGCGTGTTTTCAGTGTGCTGCTGTTATGGGTCTACCGCTTTCTGGCTGGTCTCCGTCGTGACCTCAGAATGAGGTGCACGGTCAATAAATCTGAGGCTGGTAAACAAACCCGCGCTTGACTGTGTTGACATAAATAAGGAAAGAATGAGCCTTTTCAAGGTGAAGGTGGTTATCGTGACCGGGTGAAGGTTTAAATCTACGTGAACGAGAGTCAGGCTGTTTGGCAAAAGCTTAAACCTGCACCAGAGAATTTTTTGGCCACATGGGGGAAGCAAAAACAAGATACACAACGCTTTGCCAACTTTAGCTGACAAGGCTTATGGACAACCTGCTCTTACTAACAGTCCACAGCTTCGACACGTTCTCATGACTTGATGAAATACAGACATGGAGCAACATTACGTTTGACTGTTTAGATGCTAACGGAAGAAAACCACTGAACTAAAATGTGACGCGTGCATCTGAGTTTGATGCAGGTTCATCATCATGAGCAACTTCGTCGTTGCACATCGATCCTCTGTTGATATGAACATTTTGATTAGTGCAGCTTTAAAAAGGTTCAATGTGCAGCTTGTAGAAACGACAGCACAATCACACGAAATCCCAGCAAACACGACAGCTTTTCTCTGAAGTGGATTTTCTCCATAGGGTAGAAGCATTTACTTCTTTTACTGGAAACGATCGGTGAGGAGAGGCAGCAGCAGATGCAGCGTTAAGGTGTCAGCCCGAGAGCAGGTGCTTCCCACTGTGATCCAGATGGCTGCACCACAGCACAGGCAGCGGGGTTGCACCGCCGTGCACCCTGGGGAGACGGATATCGCGCCAGCGCACACTGAATGCTGAATGTGATCTACACGAGCTGGTAGGGGGGTAGCTGGAGCCAGTTTGTCACGCCGGAGTGGTGTTAGTCATGCACAAAAATCACTACCCAAGTTCTGCCTTTGATCCAACTTTAAATTTAAAAAAAAAAACATATATTATAGGAGAAGTGTGTTTCCTCAAGTCAAATGCTCTTCAGTGCAGAGACAGACACTCCTTAAACCACTGTAGTCAAAACTACACGAGGTGGCGCTCTGGAGGGGTTATCAATATGCATGATGACAAGCAGGGATGTGTGTTTGTGTGCGAGGGAGAGTTGGGGACACAGACAGAGAAAGAGAAAAGGAGGAATGTTCGCTGAATGCCAATGAGAAGCTCAAGGACTATTTGCAGTATGTCATTCCCACCGCACAGCTGGGTTTTTCACTCCGACAGGACTCGCAGCTAAAGGTTGCAGCACCTGCACTTCTCCCTGTGACAGAAATGAGAATCACTGTGTTTGTCTGCGCCACAGACGAACCAGCGTGTTTGTTGTCTGCTCGTGTTTGCTTATGCAGATTTGCTTTTCACATCCATTTCAGATCCCAGCAGTCGTCACCACGCAGACGTCCGTGTCTTCCTGTTTTTACAGCCTGGATGGAGATGCATTCTTCACTTAGCTTCTTCCCGTTGCCTCTATGTCAAATAAAAACCAGCGCGTGGAAGGAAGTGTATATACGTATCAGATGCAATGTCCAGGTGAAATGTGCTGTTTAAATAAGACGTGCTTCTCCGACAGCCGGGTCTTATTTGCGTCTGAAAGAGAACCACTCAAAGCACAGCTCTCTTGACAAATACAAGTTCCTATAAAAGCTGTTTGAATTGCAAATGCAGAGATGTCATTAAAATTAAATTATTATCAAAAAAAAGAGTCAACTTTCATGAACATTTCCTCACTGAAGCACATGCTGGAGCCCTTCACCCGTCTCTACAGGCAAGATTCAAGTGATGGCCAAAGTTTGCTGTTCAGCTGAGCAGCGACTCACTGCGTCTTCACACAAACCCCAAAATTCTCCTCACGCTCTCACGCCTGCAGACTTATCTCATGTGAATCTGTATGTCTTGCTTCAGTCTCGGCGTTGAAGCAGGGGAGGTTCGGCTGCTACTGTGCCCTCGGTGTGATTTGCCGTTTGATCGAGCGTCTGTCCCTCCAAAAGTAAGATTAAACCCAAGCCTTTGGTGCTCCCTCGCTGAAACTCCAATACCCTCACTGGCAGGCATGATACGGCTGGTGTAGAGCTACAGTAGCATTGTAATTTTATTCATGTTGAATCTGAAATGTCTGAGCAGCACAGATGACAGGAACAGATACCCTGAGATGACGGATTTATGGTTTTGGATCCTGATTCTAGCCTACTGCCTAGAAAACCCACACATCTACTCATCACTGTGCTTAAACCTTTGTGAGACCTAATTATAATTTAATTTCAACTTGAAATGACTCTGTATCTTTTAAGAATAATTTTCACTGTGCATTTGTGATTCATCAGTTGCCCCTGACACCTGAGGTATAGTTGAAAAGTCTTGATTAACAGCAATGCTCCTTGGTGGATTAATTAAAATATTCAAGTTCTCCTTTAGCTTAACAGAGTTGTTCTCCTCCAGAAATACAGTGTACACTATGTATATAAACCACTTTGCATTAAGGTCAGGCACAAAAACGCACAAAGTAAACGGATCAGAGCCATGAGCCAAGAACAACACGAAATACATTGCTTTGAATTGAAGCATTCAATCTGTAAAAAAACATTTTAAAAAAAGGGTATTTGGTTTGCAGGCAAGAACACAGATGCATGCGATATACAAGGGGTTCGGGACACCAGCAGGTGAGAAGGTAGAAACTGGAGGACAACTGTGACGCGGTACATTTGACCCCAAGCACATTGAGAAGCGCACAGATGGTTTCAAAACAACAAAGTTAAGGTGCCGGAGAGGCCGAGTCAGAACCCAGAAATCATCCAGTCGAGAATTTATGGCTGAGGACGGTTCCCTGTCAGCCCCTCAAATGTTCACATCCACACATTCTGCCAAAGGCGACCTCCTGTATGCATTTAACTATTTAAGTGTTCTGTGGAGATGTTTGTCAGAATGTATCATCCATGCAATGGTAACAAAGCAACCAACCCTGTACTACCGGCACCAGTTTGAGTTTATAGGTAACAAACCTCTGTTCTCAGCCAAGTCAAGAACCCATCAAGCCCACACTACAAACTGTATCTGGATCAGAACCAAATGGCAAAACAAACAAGCCCAAGTCTCTGCAGCTCCATTTTCCATCTGCAACAAACCACCAGAGCGACAAGCGACTGCAAGCTGTTTGGCTCGTAGGGAATGAAATAGGCTTTACACTCGAGAGAGCACGGCGCAGAGTTGCTTCTTAATAGGATGCCGAGCACGTCGCTGGAGTGGCCAGCGAGGTCCCACCTGCAGCGACTGTAGGCCGGCACGTGACTGGGAGGAGAGCGGCGCACGGCTCAGAGGAGATGTGGAGAGGAGCTTGTGCTCGCTCGTCAGTGAAGTGGAGAAAGCTTTCTGGCGCACCTGTCAGGTGCATGAGCAGAGTACATCTGTTCATTCCCTCCTCCTGCGTCAGATGTCTCCGGCTAAAAACAGGGCTGCCTAAAACACAGCACTTTATTCCTGCCTGATGCGCGACGATGTCTTAGTTTTCACGTGAGTATGAGCACGGAAGCCAACATATGCATGGACAGAGGTGGTGCACACACGATGGCAAACGCGGCATGAAAAGAAGGCGCCGCGCCCCCAGGCCTGGCTGCAGTCAGCAGGACGTATTTACAGCCAATATCCAAACAAAATGCTCTTCTCCTTACAAATGACACTGATTGATTCTAATGTGCTGTGAGATTTGAGAACAAAATGTCTTATTTGGTTTAGGACCAATATTTGATCTCTGAGAGTGAGGATGTGGTTCTGACCTCACGAAGCACTTCAGCAACTGTTTCTGTGTGTTTAGTTTCCCCTTGTTGTTAACTTCATCTGACAACAGAACGCTGTCAGTAGGATCTGACCAAAGTGCAGCAACACCGTTCAGATGAGACAGACTTCATTTGCATTTGTTTGAAAAACAAGATTAAATACATGTGAGACTTGTTCTCATCTTGCTTTCACACGCAGGAGAAACGTTTCATCCAGGATTCAAAGTTTGCCTCTAGTGTCGTCGAACATTTGCTGTAGTTGCAAATCAACAATTTTGATTTCTGACCCATCATCTTTAGGAGCTGCTGCATATTTGACTGTTTACTGTTGAGTCCAAGTGAAATGTTTTTTAAAAGGTTCCTCAATGTTTGCTACTGTTTTTGGTTCATGTGCCAAATTCACTTATGATCTTCTAAAAAGCTACAGACACAGAACAGATGCTTCTTTTCCTGCAAGCAGATGAAAGAACAAGAAGAGTAAAAAAGCTGCAGCAGTTGTTGGCATTTTTGTAAATATGTGAGGATTCTGGATAAGTCTAAGCAATTTCAGTAAAGCTCCCAGAATGAAAAACACAAGAATAAAAACTATTTGTTACACCAATAGACAAACCATGACTCTGTTCCAGGTCTGCAATTTGTGCTGTGCACAGTCGCAAAGATTTGCTTTCCCAGACCATTTCAAACAGATTAACTGTGACTTGAAATCACCTCTAACTGGTGGAAATGTGCACAAAGGGAAAACTCAAGTCTTTACATTTGCATGTTAAGTCGCAGCCATTGCCAAAAATTACAAGCAACCAGCAGCTGAATGAATAAAAGAGAAGCCGTGTGCAGGACAAGGACAAGCGCAAATGTTAGTCATTCATTTTGGTAAGAGGCAGGAACATTTTCAGTGTTGGCAGTGGAGAGCAATAAGGGAGCGAGGTCTGTGATTCAGAGTAAACGGAGAACGTGGAAGGCTTCCAGATGAGGAGAAGCCGCTGCCATTAAAAAAAAAAAGACACTTGCTGTCTCAGCCGGGACGAGCAGGTCGGTGTCCATCTGGGGTCCAGCTTGTCGGGTCTCGTTTCACCTGGACTTACACCACTCAGTGTATTTTTGCTTCAAATGGTCGTCGTCTATATTTGGCAAATCAAAAAAGCCTGATTCAGTGGCAGCGTGTGACGCTCTCATTGCTGCTGTTGCTCTGCAGCTCTGTGCAGACTGAGACAAAGCTACAGCCACATACGAACCTCAGGCGCAGAAAAACACCAAGTGATGATTGCAAAATACTGCAGACTGCGTTTGACTGACAGGCAATATCTGAAAAAGGATTGCTTGGCTGCTACGCAACCTGGGCGTCACCAAAGTAAAATCCAAGAATAGAAGCCTTTTCCCTTAAAAGACCAACGGCTGATTACATTCATAAACGTCTCACACGTGTGGGAAGTCTGTGAATCGGTGTTGGATGATGTTTGCCTTGATGAGCCTTTCTGCCTCTTCACAACTCGCAGATAAGAGAAGGACGTTTTCAAGCTCCAGACAAGCCGAGAGAACATGATGACAGCAGGGCTCACCTCACCCCAGGGGGCCGCTGGGTAGCGATGGATTTCACGAGTGAGGCTGTGCAGCGAGAAGACGAAAACCGAGGAAAGTGAAGGTGAACGCAGGTAAACATCAAAGACAAACGGGGAGGTGCAGTCGGTGAAAGGAGGGAGTTTAATCGTCGGATCAATACTCGCTATCAACTAAAGGGAGGGAGGACAGGACATTTAAACAGTCGCGAGAAGGAAAAGAGCCACACCTGCAGCCTGCAGACTCCTGAGGGGAGGTTTAATTAGCCACACACCTGTCAGACGATGCAAAATAGCAGAACTCATCCTCTTATGTTTTTACGTTCATGTGCAGCAGATGGAGGTAAACATTGCGTTATTTAATACAAGAGGGTTTTACTGTTCAATTCAAAAGCATCTACGCTTAATTAAGACTCCAAAGATGGAACAGGATGCTAATGGGAACATTTAGGTTGTGTGTGAAGAGCAAAAACAGTTTTAGCTCCTGACGCTGAAAGGTAAGAACGGGGAAAAGTTTATAAGTTGAAAAAGTTGAAAACAAAGAGCTAAAGCAAAAAATGTGAACACATCTGAGGCTAAAAGGAGATAAGAAGACATAAAAGCCAGGAGTAAAAGAACAGGGAACAGCAAATATATATAATAAATCAAACACGATAAACATTTTGCTATTCACAGCTACTTTGTGTAGTCGCTTTCTTTTGGTTACACTTGAAGATGAAATATGATATGTGAGCACCATGGCTTCATTGAAAAGACACTTCCTTCATATCAAATCGACCTTTTCTTTTATTCTTTTATTCATTTTTCTTCCTACTTCACACACAACTCAATGTTTTGAGTAAGAAAAACAGCGTTCAATGCTGAACTCTCTGAATAAACTGAAATGTAGTTTTATTCTCTGAATAGAGGCTGACATTCACTCAGAGCAGGGTCAGCTTGGTGTTTGGAAAATAAAAAGGAATGTTTCCCTTGAATAATGTGTTTAATAATGATCAAAAAATGTGATGAATGTTTACATTTCTTTGTGTGTTACACTGATCTCAGGATGTATCTTATTCTGTGTATGAAAAACCTGTTCTAACGTTGCAATTCATCATCAGCTGGGTTATAAAACTAAAATATTATTTGATCCTAAAATAAAACATTAGCCATCTTTGATTTGCACCCTCCATGATGTCCTGGTGCAGCCTGTAGCTTGGGATGCACGTTTAACGGTGACTGTACTGACTCTTTGCTGCGGATGATTTATTATTAATCGTGATTTAAGTTTTCAGTCAACACCCACTGGCTTTACTCCGCGGGCTCCGGCACATCGGCCCGTGTGTGGTCTTCAGAGCAGACAGCTCCCAGCCCATCGATGCACACACTGCATTCTTCACAACACCGCTCTCAGAAGGCGATCTAATTAATGAACTGTGTGAAAACCCATCTGTGCTCCATTTTCAATTTGGCACGTCTTCGCAGGGCTCTTAATGATCTCGCCAACACATTTTATATAATGTTGTTCGCTATGTACTGTAGCGTCTTTCCCCAGCCCACAGCAAAGCGACGCGTTGAATCCCAACACTGGATTCAGCATAACGCTCAACATGGAACCGTTTCAGCACAATGAAACACTAGAAAAGATGCAGCTGTTAATCTAAATGTTTTCTACATGGCTCCATTGATTAACCATGGTTATCACTGAGCCAATACGGGTTAATAAGACTCAGGTAAATCATCCCATTGAGATGTAAGATGCTATAATTTCTAAGGGTCAGTTTTAGTGTCTGTGGAGTCACAGCTGTGGAATCCAACAGTTCGACACCTCTTCACTCTGGTGGATACCCTTCAATCAAACAATTCACTTTCTCACAGCTCTTTAATTAATATCACCAAGCTTCTAAATTTGAATGATCTCAAGCAAGAATCCAGCAGGAAGCTTTAGAAGAACGTGGTCTCAGATAACATTTTTGAGTCATCGACATATGTAATGAACGCGGCTTTAACAGGTCGACTTCTATAAAAACTAAACTAAACTCCTCAAGGTGTTTTGCAAACAGCGAACCACGAGTTGAGCACCACATGGTTTTCTTCATGTCAGTGACCCTGTAGAGCGGCTACAGCTGTGCTTGTGTTGAAACTGCAGTATACACACGTTTCATCCCATTCATGACGTCTCCCTGTCCTTCCTTCCTTCCTTCCTTTCCTTCCTTCCTTCCTTTGCGCGGCGATGGCCCTGCCTTGCTCAGCCCACTCGCCTTGATTAAAGAAGTCATTAGATCAGAGCGCTGCCATCGAGCTGTAGGCCGTCGCTGGGATCCCTCCTCCCTCCTTAGAGTCTCCAGAGCTCACTCCAAAACGTCCACACCAAGTCCTCCACATTACCCGCAGCAGCTGTTTGGCAAAATAAAATTATGCACGGAGATCAAATTTAAATTCACCAGCCACCCTCAGCGCAGCTCATGATTTATTGATACTGTGAAGCAGACATTAATATTGTCATTATGCTTAAGACTCATCTGATGTCTTTATTATCTTCCCGTCAGATTAATCTTGTGCTGGGGCCACACTGATTGTCAGGCAGCGGGTTTGTACAGTAGGGCTTCCCTTGTTATGTCTAACCTTTGGAAAAGGTTACACCGTTTCATTTGACATTTCAGAAACAGCCCATTTATTTCAGCAGGCGCACTATGACTGCATGACAAAGTCAACTGCTTTGTTCGTCGGGCTACACAGCCTGGAAAACATTTAGACTTTTCTAGCACAAACACCTTTTTAAAGGAATGTGGTGATTAATCCTGCGTAATGACAAAATACCATAGATCAAGACAGTGTAGACGGGGGGTCGTAGGAAACTGAACAACTATTAATCTCAAGGAGACAAAATTGTTGACAAAAAAACTAATACTCTATTTCTGCTTTATTTCAGCTGTGTGTTGTGTCCAAGGCTACATCCACTGCATGTAAAGCCAAGCTGGAAAACAATCACACTCTCACAGTCATCTAATCACAGTACATGCTTTTATATTTTTTAAATTCTCTACGCAAGTCTGGTTTATTTCCCACTATTATTCGTTGCTTCCAAGTAATTAGGAAATAACGGGTTAACGGAGTTTCAGTAGATGCACAGGTTAGTCAGTGAGAGACTCGTCAGTCCTTTATTTACAGTTGCACCTAGTAGACACTGAGATGAAATTAACTTCACATAAGCCTGTTGTTTAATGATATAGTTTTATCAGTAACTTTTAAATAGCTTTGAAAACCACACGGAGAAGGCAGAAAGTACAACATTCCCCTTTGAACAGTAGACGTGTCATCGGTGTGTTTTTCCCTGAGCAGTGCCCTGATTTTCACAGGATATTTCAATGAGGTTTTTACAGCCGGGAAAGCGCTCGTCATTTTAATGGGGAGATGAAATTAATGTCTGAGGTTATTATTCAGGAGCATTAGGTAACACAACACATGAGCCGATTCCCGTTTCTGGGTCTCTATCAGGGAAGTTAGTGGACGGGGGGGTTCGTTTCTAGCATTAATCTGGGTTTTGTTTCTGTGGCTGGATGTTTGCTGCTGAGCCTGTAGCCTCCACCTTTAATAAAAGAAATCAAGCTAGTAAAAAAAAAATATATATATATATATGATTGTGAAAAAAACTCTGCTTGCAATCACATTTCCAAATGTGTCTGATTCAAATAGTAGATGAGAGTTGGTTCATTTTCAAGGCACAATTGAAAAATCTAGCACAGAAAAAAGCAATCAAAGAGACTGTTGTTCTCACAGTAGGAGGGTTTTCCTTCCTCTGCATCTCGTGTGCAGGATGAAAAATAACTTCCTTTTAAATAACAGTATAATAAACAAATAAATACTGATATTAAAGCAGAAAAAAATGAATATATGCACCTGACTTAATTAGATTTTTGCCACGTTGTCCTGTTTCTCCGACAAAATCTACATTATAATTTCATAGAGAAATTATAATCCTGTGTAGAGACATAAAAAGCCTGTGGTGGTTTGGGAGTCTACGAGAAGAAATGAGTTACCTGACACAGCAGCCTGTTGGTTAGTTAGTCAAATAATGCTTCTGGGTCACTGGGGAGGTTTTTACAGCCCACTGCAAATGATTTGAGATCATCAGCAAATGAAGTAGAAGCATACACCCAACAACTACACATCATTTTGTCTGGATGGATTAATCACTGCTGCCAAATGAGCTGTTGTCTCCAAGAGCAAAGTCAAGCCAGCTGCTGCTTCGGCACAATGTCTGAAATGAATAAATAAATGAAAGACGAACAATTAATATGAATATGTCACATTTGTATAATTTATTCACTTATGAAAGTCATTCTTCATGTTGCGTATCTGTAGCCGTACCACAGCCTAAATCCTTAGACTGGCTCAGCCACTGTCATTTTGCTTTGCCAGAATTGTCCATCAACGGATGACGGCGATAACCTTCTTCGCGGATCTGAGGAAGGCAAAGCAGCCAGTGCTTGCGAATTCCAACTCTCCCGATCACATGCATCAACTGCTGGGCTGACGGCAACCTCAGACAATCATCCTCATCCTCTTTCCCATCAACCTTGGTTTGGCCTGGCCGGCCACGGCTCGCGCAAAATCAATCAGCATTGAGATATGTGCAGCCGCCACAGCGGTGACCGATTTCGGCATGCAAGGCTCTCCCTTAATAGACAAAGAGACAGAGATCAATAGCCAATTTGGCCTTGGAATGAGGCTGGGATGGATCAAGGAAAATTCATTTTATTCCCCTTTTCTTAGCTGAGGGAAGTCGAGAAAGCGTGATGAACGTTCACGACTGCTACAGTAAAGAAGTGAATCACTCACTGGCCCGTAACCTTGGCGGCGCCGATGAGATTGTAGGATTACTCCTTGGTAATCTGCAGTTTTGCTTTGCATTGCTTCCTGCTGAGAAAGAAGACATTTCATTAGATAATTTGTCAGTGTAGTTTCTGCGGGATGTCCCGTACTTTTAGTGAACCCCACCACCAGATGTGACAGAAGTCTTTCAAGTTTCACGGTTTGATCGATTGTTGGGCCGGATGCACCCGTGAGTTCCCACCTCGGTCAGAATGTCAGGATGTCAGGAAGCCGATGGACTATTTCATAAGCTGCTCTCTAAACTTTCCACTTCAGTTTCAATGCAACTGGAGTTGGAGCAACTGTAAGGATACAGTATTTTAATCAGAAACCACATTACTTATAGACATCACTTACTTTTGTACAGGACACTGTTCTTCAACTGTTATAAAGTGGTATCTTTAGATTGTAATATGTATTATTAGAATAATTCACTGATGGCATGTCTCAGGGTGAGTACAAACTCATTCATTTTGGCTTGTGGCTCTTAAATAACAAACGATTGAAATATGTCTCGTAAAATCTCCATCATCTGAATTCAGACAAAGTAAAACTAACATCTGCACTGTTGTCATCCATTTCACACAGTGAGCATTAATTATGACAGCTGGGACTCAAATGACAATAATTTGTGGCTGCGCATGAATGGACACTGGCCTCCTGAGAATGTAATTGGAGGAGAAGATTCAGTCACAAAACCTGAAGGGCCCTATTTGACCAATTCACTGCTTATAATTATAATGTGTCAATTCTCTGTACTGTGTTATCATTTCTCTATTGAGATGCATAATAACTTGTTTCCATTAGGAGCCCGTCTCCATGGAGAATTACCGGGGGGTGATACTGCTCCTAGGCTGGAGGTGGTCACGTCCTTGTCCTCAGGCTGTCCTCAAACCTCCTTGGCCTCGCCGTCGTACAAAGGAAAGGATTCAATTATGAAGTGACACCTTGAGGCATGTAGCAAAACCACGGCGCTTCAGAAGAAATCACTCAGAGCGGTTCCTCTACCTTATCTCCGCCTGCCTCCCCCCCCCCGCGCTCTCGCTCTCACGCAAGTCGGTTAACTTCAGCGAGAATAAAACACAGATAAACGTCTAATTTCTCATACGATGAGGGTTCGCAAGGTCACGACACGCTGGATGCGACGGCGAACGTCTGCCCCAGATTCAAACGTTTTATTGATTCAGAGCAATTAGTGCAGAACTGAAGGGATAAGTCAGCCCACACAGCTGCATAGGTAATGAGGGTTCTTCATTATTCCCGTTTCCAGCAGCCGCTACATGAGGAAATATGCTTGATCCTCTTCCAACTCTCTTTGGCTGTTTGCCGTTTTATTTGAGTTTCAGTTTTACTAGTTTAATATTGTTCTTAGCATTAAATTCTCTGTGTAATGTAAAAGGTGTTCTTCATAGTTATGAACCAGGGGAGAATCATCGCGACTCTCCGCTCTCAGTGGTTTAAACAGTTTGCTTTACTTATCTTTAAATCTATAAATGACTGATCCATCCGCTTCAGTGTGATGTTATATACACGGGAGGCCATTTTCCTAAAGTTTTCAATTTCGGTTCCACCCTCTCAACTTGCGTGTGAGGATCAATAATCTTTCAGCTTTTCATCTTGTCTTTTTGATTTTCACTTCCCGTGTGACATTTTATTTCTGCTGAAAGTGCAAATCCAAGCCGCACATATCACACGCTGTCCGTTTCGGACTTAGATTGAACGGGATTAACCTTTGCAGTGCAACTCGCTCTCCGCTTTGGCGTTGCTATACATCACTGTGACACGTTTTCAATCTTAAATTACCCCGTGATGAATGTCATCTGAAGGACCTGATGACTTCTGCAGCGTGGACTGGGAGGACTGATTGTTTCTCTCTGCTCCTGAATCATTGTAATATCATCCAATAGGCATGAAATTGCCCTGGCAATAAAGCAATTTGGGAAGATGTACTGCAGGATTCAAATGCTTTGATTCCTCATCAAGGACATGATTTTACATTTACAGTAAAAGTTTGATTGTTTAACTTTGTAATTACTTCGATATTACTTGTAAATTAAGCTCAACTATGTTTCCCTAGACAACCAGGCTGGAGTAATCCCATGTACTGCAGGACCTAATGTTAGCGTTGCCTGAAATTAATAACACTGCAACAACTCATCCTTCACTGTCAAAAATCCTACAGGTTTCATTAAAGTCTCTCCAGAAGATGAAAATCAAGACTCCTCGCGTAGCCTTTGCAGCCTGACGCGCTGATCATTGGCCATGCAAATTCATTTAAATATTCTCCACATCAAACCTTGAAAATATGCTCATCATGCACCCCCGAGCTAATATAATATAAATGTTAATTAAGATTTGTGCCGCAAGTAGGGAAATGAACATCTGCAATAAAACAAATCCCAAATACAGTATTAGAAGGTTATTATGCCATACATACATCTCCGACAGAGAGAAAAAAGTCATGTGTTTATTTACTACTCTCAGAGCAGTCTGGCTCCAAATGATGTTAATTTTCATCACAGTAATCCACATGTTTGGGACTTAAATGTATACGAAACTGAGCTCATCACATCATTTAGCTCCCAAATAGAGAGAGACATGTTAAAACGAGTAAACGGAATCTGTCAGCCGCTGTAAACACGCTGGAGCTGATGGTTCTGGGCCAGGCTGAGTAAATGTGTTTAAAGCAAAGCTATGCACACATTTCCGAAGATGCCAACTGGCCACGAGCTGAGGAAGCTGCCAATAATTTGATGTGTGTTTGGCATAAGATTAGAAGCTATAGTGTCAATTTCATTCCGACGTTAACTACCTTCAGCAAATTAATGCTGTGCACAAAGCAGGGGGTGAACGGTTTCCGGTATCCTGTGGGTTAAACGGGAACAGCTGCATGTCATCACGCTGCTACTGGTGGCGTGGGCAGGCTAATCATGTGTGGCACCACAGTTGGCCCTCATTAACCTCACTGTGGATAAACGCGAGCTTTAAATCAGCTGTGCAGCCCTCGCAGGTGAATGTGACTCACCAACGCCTTTCAAGGACACAAGTGTTGTAGTCTAACGAGGAGGCGATGTCTAATAAGATGCCATAAGGTCCTGGCTGAAGAGTTACTTTAATCAAACACTCATTTCTTTGTTGCTCTTGGTTTAATGCTAAACATTTTAAGAGATAAGGACACAAGGCTCATAACATGCCAGCGAATCGGATTCTGACAGGAAGAAGGTGAAAGGAAAAATCATTTTCAAACAGCAAACAGACAAAAATAGAATATTCTGTGTGGACCAAAACTTGTGATTAACTGGAAAGGAAGACACACTGCAATGACTTACTGAAGACATCGTCAGTGGGCAGAGGAAGCGCAGGCTACAGGTAGTAGTTAAGTCATTTGGGAGCCGAGGCGCAGGGTGGGGTCAGCACCCCGACGAGTGGCCGAGTCTGAAAATCTGAGAGGTCACAACCGGCCTTGAATCGCGTCCTGTGCGTCACCGCATTTACACTCGACTCAACGTGAAGGTCAGGCCAAACCTACGTTTAACTCAGAAGCATTTATTCCCACATTGCTGTGCTAAAGGATGCACCTGCTTCATGGTCATTTCATGTTTGGACACACACGGATAACGTGTGTAATGAGCCGCCGCCCGTCGTGACTGGCACCATTACTGAAACGCAAAAGGACAAGTCGCTGCTGGACACTGCTCTGATGGTAATGTGACATGTATTCAAACGCGTCATTCTGATGGTCAGGCAGCACATGCGCCGCATAATCAAATCAAATATCTAGATTATAGATTATTATGCACATAGCAGTCAGAAGGTTTTTGTCCTTTAGTTGTTGTTTATTTGTAAAATAAAGTGTTAATCGTTGAAACATTTGACTAGTTAGTTAAGACACGAACAGATTTACCGAGAACACAAATAGATATCTACAATGACGATGAGTAGCCTTGTAGCCTTACGACAGTTGGGATATACCGTTTATACATAACCGAAATTACAAAGTTACAGTAAACATGCCCTTTGATAAAAATATCTTTACAAAGAAATGTACATTACTATACAACAGTAAGGTCAGTTACACGTCTCCACGAGTCCCACGTCCTCGTCAGAGCTGCAGCGATTGCAACAAACTGTCTGCGTGTTGTTTCAAAGTCAAGTTTCTCTTCTCAGTCTATTGTTTTTTGAAGGAAATAAAACAGAACGGGGACTATATACACCGCTGAGCCAGAAATGCTGGAAAGTAACCCGGAAAAATTACAACAGTTAAAAGTGATGAGCTGTTTTTTTCTTGCTTTTTTTTTTTGCTAAACATTTGACACGTCACCATACTGTTCATTAAATAACCGACTACCAGCAAAAAAGAAACATGTAGCAGAGCCATTTCCCTTAAACACATTCTGGGTACAAAAATAGTGTTAAATAATACACATCGTCATCATTCACCACACAGTTAGCTTGAACAAGCTGCAGGACAGTTTAGCTTTTATACATTTGATTGATGGGCTGAGCTGCGCGTTCATGAAACAAATCCACGTTTCCATGTGTGAGAGACTCGAATTAAAGGGTTGTTTTCACCCAAAACGTTTTAGACTCAACCTTCGCTCGCTCGCCGTCGGCCGTGCGGTCGCTCTCGCTCCTGGCAGCTACTCTCTAATTGGTACATCTTAATGAAAAGAGGAAAAATAAATTACCAGCAGAACACGCTGGCACCCAATCACTGGTGACATCGTTTATTTTGCAGCAATTATTTTATAATCAGGTTAATTATAATTGCTCAGCTGAAGCGTGTTCGCAGCTCCACGTGGCGGCAACGTAACAAACAAGAACTGGGATTAATATTGTACATCAATGTCGGTAAATCATCGGTGCTGGTTCGTTCAGCTTCCCCCGAGCACAGTTTTACTTCGAGTCTTATGAGCATGGCACGTTTAGGGTCGTCACCGTTTAGGTTCATTTAAGGCTGATTATTTATTACACGTGAAGGGAACGGACGGCGCATTGTGGTCGTATGTGTGGTTTCGAATAGTGCAGACAGGATGCAGAGGGAGGACGGCGCTGGCTCCTGAACAGCAGCAGCCCATGTTGGGAATCACAGCCTGAGCAGGGGGGAGTGCTCTGAGATGTTAGGGCACTGCTCCCTGGCAGGAGGCCGGTGCCAGCGTTGGCTCTCCACCACAGGAAGCCCTTTCTGCTTCTAGAATTTGGCAGGAGTTGGAATATATGATGGAACAGCCCCACAGGGTACGTGTGTGATAAATGGATAAAGCGGGATAAAGTTATGCTCACAGCTATTGGCTCGTTGGTGTGAGCCAAAGCCGAACCAGACGGCACCGATGTTTCATTCATTTTCCGAATATTTGCAAATTGTTCTACCGTTTTTTTATTTTTATTTTTTTACAGAAAAAACGTTTCAGCCCAAACACATTTGTTTTAAAAGCAGCAACAGCTGTTCAACGTAATTTGGCTGCGACACGATTTATTTAATAGATGTGAACCGGTTCGCTCTTTCTGCTCTGTGGGATTTTTTCAGGGTAAACACATACAGTCAGTCTCTTGCAGTGAAATACTGGATGAGATGCACAGAACATCCACGAGGTCAACTCAGGCCAATGCATTGAAATGGATCTTGGATACTGTACAGTTTCTTTGCGTGCGTGCTGTTCGGTTGTGCGTCACAGCTGGGCATCGTTAACGTGTATCAGCATCTCTTGAACACAACTTACAGTCCAGAATGAGTGTCTCGATCCCTTAGAGATCCTGTTCTGCCTCTTTGAAGGTGATGATGACTCCTAATACCACTGACCAGAGGTGTCTGCTGCCTCGCGCTGAAACGAGAAAACGCATGAAAGCACATTACAAGCCTGTGTCTCCTCAAACATCTTGGCTATTTAAAGGCTGTAAATCTGATGAGGATTAGTTTTAAAGCTCGTCCGTTTGAATGGCCTCAGAAATATCTTGGGAAATGCGGAAATACGTGCTTGGCAGCCTGAGCTGCCTCTTTAATCCTTGTGGACATGACTTATTGAGGTTCTCCTCACTAATTTTCTATCCTCAGCAGGCCTTCAAGCAAAACATTCATATATCCTCCACGACCTCAAGTGGGATTTTCAGGTTTTTAAATGTATGTGCTGTGAGGAGGCTTTGTAAATCAGCTACTGATGGAATGTGAAGAAGGGCAGACACATGGCAATGAAATGGAAAAGTCAAGTGTAACAAGTGGCTTGGACAGAACTGGGACACCGAGTGCCTGGGCAAGCAGATGGCGGAAAACTGAGTGGTCGCGAATGTAGAAACTCATAGGTAATAAACATTTCCGGAGAGTATAATTCAATAAATAAACATTGATCAACAGTGAGAGTTTCCTTCAAAACAGAACCGTAAGTAGCTCGACTCAATGACATTTCGACTGTCTGCGGCTCGTAAACATTGCCAAACATCCGCGCTTTGAGGAGCCAGGCCGCGCTGAGCCAGCTGATGATGTGGCCGCATCATTACCCGCACCCTGAGAGACGAGAGGCAGGAAGCTCTCCACCTCCAGGCCTCGCCTTTCGTAGCCCCTTTCACACAATTCAATTAGATGAATGTTGTTTATGGGCAGTTCTGGCCCATTGGAATGCCATTATTGCTCCCCCTTGTCGGACTCGGCATTAGCTGCCCTTCACTGGAGCTGGTCCTCCAAATGTCACGGAGCTTATGACTTAGGAGATGATTAACGAATGTTTAGAGATGCTCAAGACACGGTTCAGTGCCTCCGGATCCTAATGAGGGCTGGCTGTAAGAGCCTCCAGACCTTTAACAGTATTGTATTACAACCTTGCAGATGCTGTAGTGGACACTTTGATTTAAAAAAATAATAATCTAAAGCTCTTACCTGGTCTCAGTTGTCGATATCCGATACATGGTTCTCTATCTGCAAGGAGAGGACAGAGACGACACTAAAGTCACCGATACGACACTAAAGTCACCGATACGATGCAGCACGTTTAACCGAGCACCCTCGCGCCGTTTAATCCTTCCTAAAGGTCACTGCTGACATTTGCTCAATGCATCCAGTGACGCCGACCTGCAGAGCAGTGTCTCCAGTACATTATCATGATCTGTGATCAAAGTGACCTTCGGCAAACAAATAATCTCTTCCACCGAGTCGGAAAAATAATCTCTTGCATTAGCGGCGACACAAAGCTTTCATCAAGAGTAGCGTGACCTGGTTAAGGACTAATAACGACAGCATAATAGAGAAAACATGGTCGAAAGCATGGCCACAGCTCAGATGAACCCAGATGAAACCGAGGATGATTGCTTTGATGTCACCGCTTGATCTCGACAAACTGCGAGATGCAGAATAGAACCGTGGCTGCTGCTTTGATTAACACTTTAGAAAAAACAATATGGCTGATACAGAGCACTGTGGGTGTTTGAAAGCCTCCAGCGAGCCGATAACCGTTATTAAGCTACTGTAAAACATTATTTCATTAAGTTAAAAGTCCGGACGTTTCAACAAAACAGCGTGAAGATGATGGTAATTAGATGGCTTAGCTGAAATGGTGAAATGACTTTTTTTTTTTAATAATCAAAGTACAGACTGAAGCACATCCTTCCATGAAAACCCAACGTCTGCACGGCCCCTGAGGCTGAGGCTGAGTTTTTCGTTTTTAAAGCTCCAGTTGAACTCAGCATCTTTCAGCCCGTTTCCCGTTGATAACAGCTCGTTGCTGTGGGCGTGCAATCGCTCGAAAGGTAGCGGGCAACAAATTCACTAACAAGTAGTAAATAAGCGACCGGTGCTTTCGCTAACGAGGCGATGTGCCAAGCAAAGAGCACCTCCTCCGCTGACAGCAGCCAACATCGCATGTAAGCTCTTATTACCACTTCTGGATCCGTTCCAGTCATGCAGGTCTTTTCTTAAGTGTGTGTGTGTGTGTGTGTGTGTGTGTGTGACGGCCTGAGACGAGACGTGCTGCCGCTGTTTGAGCCGCGGTCGACAGGGAAACACTGTCAGTCCAGGCGCCCTCACCATTCACTCATGTGGATTCCCACTCTCTCAGATCTGTGGCTATGAATAATTCTGGAAAATTAACTTTCAGAAAAGCGAAGACTGTCTGCCCACTTGAGATCTCCCAAAGAGCCCGACTCTCTTCCTCCCCGTCAGCCCTGTCAACCCGTTTCTTTTCGTACCAGATGGTGGCTGCCTTCCTCATCATAGTCGTCCTCGCCTCCGTCGGTCATCTCTCCCGCCTCCACGTCCAGCGCGCCCTCGCCGGCCTCCTCCCCGGAGTTTTCTGCCGTCTCTGACACAGACTCCTCGTGCAAGGAGTCACAATTGTCGTCGTATTTTCTCTGAGTCTCTGAGTGAGAAAGGAGGGCACAGTGTCATTACAGCCTCGGCCTGCGTTGCTTTAATGTGCTGTAGCAAACCCGCAGCTTCCCGCGAGGTCATGCTGCTAAGACGTGAAATCAACGAACGCAATGTTAAAAAACTAAAAATATATTGTTTCATTTTTCAGCTGCGTTACTTTCCCAAGCAATGAACGACTAACAAATCATCCACATCTCCATCATCTCTGACGGCAGAGCTGAGGTAAACACAGTAAATCTGTGGCTGAATGTGTTTTCTCCTAGACACTGGTGTTCATCTGTCAGCTGCATTTTCACAGATCTCTCATCTGCTTGGAAATTCAGCGGAACACAACATTTTTGCCTGAGGGAGAATCAAGACTTTGGTTTATCTGGATTTCAAAGTGTCATGATTGAAATAACACAAAGAGGCTTGTTGAAGAAAATGTGACGTAGTGCACAGAATGGGCTCTAAACGACCTTAACCGCTCCTGTAATGTGGCCTGATCTGAGCTGCTGCAGCAGGATGTCAACGCTTGTCTGACGACCTGACAGACTGCTCTGCTGCTCTTATCTCCTTCCACGTCGCTGAGACTTATGGACAGTTCACGGTTCGAGTTTCTCTCCCTTCTCTCCTCTTCCTGATTGCTTTGTTTGCTCACCGGACTCGACTCTCTGCTGCTTCTCAATCTTCTCCAGGCGTCCCAGCAAAGAGTCGATCTTCATCTTGATCTGAGTCAGCTCCCGTTTAATAGTCTGTAGCTGGTCCGTCTTCACTGCTGAGACACAGAAACACAGAAGCAGATGTTACTCTGAGCTGGGTTTAGCATTAATGAGGGCAGTTTCATAAACTGGATGTTTCCAACATGCCGTCATCTGTTAACACTAGTTTTTGGCGTTCGATATGTCATCAATCTGAGTCACACTTTCCTCAGGGAAGAACATCTCAATCTGGCCAACTGCAAAATGTTCCTGAGCTGAAACTGTGGTCCTGCTGCTTTCAGTCTGAAGATTAGCTTACAGCTTACGCCCACCACAGTGAGCACGAAGCTCAAGTTTTGCTCAGCAGCACCAATATCTGAGGAAAACGTGCCATCATTCACTTGGCGGGAGGTTTTCAGACAAAGCATGGGTTTAGGGTAATGCCTGCCACAATAAGGGCATGCTGGGTAAATGATTGAACACGAGATTGCATTGCAGTTCATTTATTACACAAAACATTTATTTAGCAAAATTAAATGAAAATAAGAAGTTTTCTGGCCCCACATTTCAAGCACTTGCTGCCTGATGTTTGCCTCAACAGTAAACTGCATGAGAAACAAGTGGCACCATTCTCCCTCCCACAGCTTCTGTTTACTGGTTTATTAATCACCCTCCTGCTTCGCTTTGGGTCTCAGTGTTCACTTTACAATAGCTATCAGAGCCCTGGGCAAATGAAGCGTAACTGCATCATGTCAAAGTTTGCGTCCTAATATGTCAAACACAAATAACGTCTGCTGAAAATAAGACGTATATTCGTCTGAAGGATGTCACCATTAATTCAATCTGACCTGTTTCGTGGTTGCTGAAATGAGGGTGTATTCTTTAGCAGCTTGAACTGAGCAGATTAAAGAATTTGGACCATAAAGTACTAAAATAATCTTATTCCTTAACCCTCAGCAGATGAAATGTGTCATGTTCTGTGAGGAACGGGAAAAAACACCCAAATCAGACAGCAGACACTGAGATGAAAACATAAAATTCTCTTTGACACCTATCAGATTGTGTCAGGTCTGGAGCGAGGATACACGAGCGCCTGGTAAATAAACCCACGAGCTTCGGTGAAGCTGCTGCTTTAAAAATCAGAGGCAGGAGACAAGCACTGAATCAAAATGATACTTGTCTCGCATCGTGTCTGCATGCGGCTCTTTAAGTTAGTTGCTTTCATGTGCATTTACACCCACACCACAATGTGGAGCCCGTCCTGTCTCCATGCTGCACGTTTGAGCCAAATAGATGCATAAAACATCAGGTGAGAGGAGATGTCGGGGCATAGTAACATTTCTGACAAATTGTCTTGCTGTATACTAAATTTCCCATAAGACACTTTAATCTTTCACTAAAATTCAAGCTGAAAAGGCGGGACAACGTGTGTCCTGCCACACTGAAGGCAATGCATGTTAAGACTTGCTGCTGTGTTGGTTTGCAAACTGTCCATGAATACACACAGAGCATCTGAGCTGGCCCTGGGAAGCTCACTAACACACCGTTGATGATAAGAAAGTCTGGAACAGTTTCTGATTTATCGCCGCCTCTAGGCCCTTTTCCCTTTGTGCTATCAGTCGCATGAGACGCACAGAGAAAACATACACATCCTAATCCGACATTGTTTCATCAACACAGCATCCAGATAGTCCAGATTAAAGGAAGAAACACACCGTTGTTATTTAATAAGCACGAGGGAACGGGTCTAATTTTAGGACCTGGAGATGAACTGCACAAATTCTATCTTTGGGATAGTGAGAATGTTCTGAATGATCCTTGGAGATTAAATCGGACAAAGATTTTGGAGGCTGGGGATGATAATGTAATTCATTAATTGTAATTTGTGCTTCTGTGTCATAGTATTTATTCAGTGCTGGAAATCAGTAGCATCTGCAACAAAGGACATGAGAAAATCAGTAAGACGGTATTCAGCTCACTAGACTGAACAGCAGCGTGTTAGTAGTTTTATTTTAAAACATAAAGTCAGCTGACTACCCAGCCTCGAACAGCCAAATCACTAATTTTACAAGTAACCACGTTGATGGGATAAGGTAACCTTACTTGCTGGCCAATCCATCTTGGCCAGGTTCAATACACACAGTTTGTTCGGGGCAAGTTCGTCCCACAAACTAGAGCAGCACTGCTCAGACAGAGGACAGAGAATTCATTGACTCTGTCCAAAAAGAGGACGGGAGATTGGCTTTCTTTCCCCGTCTCTCTAAAACTGTTACTGGGTTCTCCTGACAGACGTAACCAAGCTGCTCACAGTGATAACACCGGCCTAGACGGCCAACAATGAAACAAACGCCGTAGCCAATTACACAGGCTACGGATAGAGGCGAACATTTAGGAAAACACAGCTGACCACAGCTCCACAGAGATGCCCCCAATTTCACATTAATTACATTTAGGACTTTATAATACATCACCAGCTAATCGGAAGACCAAGCGAGATCCAGATGGATCCTGGGTGACAGGAATAGCGCTGTTTGCAGAATGGGTGCTTTTCTGAAAGCCCGGATTATATTTGTGTTTGCGATTTAGCGTTTTGCTCTACATTGCAGTCTGGCTTGTACGGAGCTTCTGGAGTGAATTAAATAGCTTTTTATAGCGGCGTAAGTAGCACAGCTGACTCATGCCGCCGCGTTTTCCCTCAGCTTTGTGACTTACGTTAAGCCTCCAGTGTGTGAAGAGAACTGAATCCTATTAATGCAATTAGGCAGTGTTATTTGGAAGATAAATAAAAAAATAAAAACACCACAATCGGAATAGTTTGGAGTAAACACAAGACAAGAAAAAAAGCAACTTATTTTACGTACGTTTGAGACCAGAGGAGGAGGAGGATGTGGGAGGTCTGGAGGATGAGGAGGAGGAAGAGGAGGATGTTTTGATAGGAAAGGAGGTCTTCCCACGGCGGGAGGAGGGAGCCAGCACCCTGGAGCGTTTGAGGGGGATCACGGCTCTGGGCGGGGGGGCCACTCTGCCATGATAGTCGAAAAGCCTAAAAACAAAAGGAAGACCTATTACACTATAAGTTTCTGTCTGAAAGCTCATCAACAGGAGCTGAAAGGTTTTTATATTTCACCATCGCCTCTTTTTGTTACTGTCTGTTCCCAGTTTTGCACATCAAGGTTTCCGGGAGACACTGCAGTTCTACCGACAAACTTCTTTTTTTTGTTATACAGCCTTCCAGACCATGGCGTGCATGCAAATAATCCCTTCACATTCGCATTTTCAAAGTGAGGAGGATACAAAGAAACGGGTGCTAAATGTCAAATGAAGGTGTCAACTGTGACTGTACTCGGTGACAGGAGACGTTTGTCACGGCTCTCGACGCGTTTGACATTTGGAAAATGTCTCCGTCGATAACCGCTCCGATCGCTGGCAGATAAATGGGAGCGAGACAAGTGTTCCTTCATCAGCACGTTCGAGTAGCTTGCTGGTGCGTTCGCACGCTGACTGACAGCCAAGTTGACTCTCTGAAGCTGCTTCTGTGGGTAGTGAATTACTTCTGACAAGTGAGACTTTTAGTCCAGAAGATTCAGCTACACTCTTAAGAGAGATCCTTCTTGATAATTATCTGAATTGGTATCATCACTGAACTGAACCACAGCAGCAGAGACATCAACAACAAGACAATGTCTAAGTTATAGATTCTGCATCAGCTGTGAAGTCTGACATCTGCACCACAGGAGCCTAAACAGGAAAGGATCAATGACGGCGGGTTAAAAATCCATATTTGAAGACATTATGCGAACGATACGTACCTGCTGTAGAAATCATCCCTGTAGTACTCGTAATCGAATTCATAACCGCTGTAGGAGAGGAGGAGGGAGAAATAAGTATAGAGCGTCATAAGTACACAAATCAGTACGACTGTTCTCAATCAAATGGACGAGCTGCGGTTTACGCCTCACGCTCACCACAGGATAAACGGCAAACGAGACGAGCGAACATTACTCATAAGAAAAAACCCCAAAACGTTAGACCTCCGAGAGAAAAATCAATGTTAAGTACACACTGAGGATGTCAACTCATTTGGAAATCAGAGCTAGAAAGAAAAAACGACAAAGGGTGAAGCCGCTCAAATGTTGCGACTCTCATAGGAATTTTAATTAGGATTAATGCATTACTATTTCAGTTCAGAGCAGCGGCTGCTTTCTGCTTCTCCTATTGCTGTTCCATAATTACCATGTTACATCCTGGCTGTTTTCAGCTGCAGCTATAAAATGCAAATAGGGGTTTTAGAATAACACAGTGCACAAACTAATAAATTAGTAAATAAGCCAGGCCATGTAACGAACCCACAATTCAGAAAGGAGCAAATTGTTGGGGATATAAACTTTCACGGAAATGTCCCAGTGAATGCAGAAACACGCCTGGGCTTCTGCCACGTCAGACTGCAGTAAACAAGCTCGCTTTGATCTGTCTGCGACCAGGAGATGTGAAAAAACGGAATCAGGGTCAAGCCTAATGAAGCTTATACAACGGCGTCCCCTCCGAGCGTCACAACCCCGTGTTGAATAAAATCACGTCAGGGCTGGGTAAATATGAACAGCCTTAAAAAAAAAAAACCAAGACCAAATTCAATACAATGAATAAATTATAACAGAAACTCTTGTGTTCCACCTTCTCAGCATGTTAACAGGCAACATATACGAGAGCAGACGCGGCCTTTTCTTCTTACCTGTACACGGCTGAGAGCGGGCGCTTGGATCCGGCTTTAGGCCTGTACGGCTTGGGCTCACCCGCCATGTTTATATCTGCACATCAACAGGAACAAACACAAATTACTCGCCAGTACATCATTTACATAAATCCTGCATGAACAATAAGTATAGTATGTAAGTATGTTCATCTGTGAACAAACACAATGGCTTCTGTGCAACATTTGATTTTTCATTAAAACCTACTTAATTTATGTTCACTTAAGCCTAAACACATTTGAGATATTTCCTGCATTTTATTTTTAATTTAAAAGCGCATCTCATGATAATCGTGATGGTACTGGATCTACCTAAAAGCAGCTCAAGGAAGAATAAAAGCAGGGCTTCAAGTTAAATATCCCTTCACGCTTGCAGGAAGCTCTTTTCTATTTCCACTGTAAAAGTTTCCAGGCCACATTTAAATAAGCAGCACACTGCAGGATGTTCATTAGCGCCGCGGTGCATCGCCAGAGCCAAATTTGTTACGGCAAGACTGGAGACCTTGCTACCGTGGCCTGGAAAGATGAGAAAATCCAATTCTTGTTGCAAGGCAGAAGAAAATCTTTAAAACAATAAAAACAATGAAAATGAATAAACCTGAGGAGAAAAGCTGGATGTTTCGAAAGCTTTGATTTATAACCCGCTTGGTTTTTGTGTGAGACAAGAACTGTGTTGCTATCAGGTGGGCAGTTTTGCGACCATGCCAGCCAGCGATGCAGAATTTTCACATTACTGTGAGTGTATTGCCAAGGGTGCTGCAAGGTCCTTGTGTTTTCCACACAAACTGAGTGGCTTCTGGGAGCAGAGCCAGTGGGTCAGAATAAGCACCCAGTCCCTCGTACAACCCTGAAAACAGCCTGGAAGCAAGGATCACATCTCAGAATAACACTGGAGTTTAGTAGCGAACGTAGCATCTGAGACCAGGTACGAGCAGCAAACAATATAAGCAGGAAGGTGAATAACTAAGAAATAAAGGAGAGAAAACAACAAACTAAACAAATCTGCACCGTCTGGCCAAAAGCAGTAAAAGTTTAAAAAAAGGCAACAATGAACTAGGTGCCCTTCAGAAAAGAGACCCGACCCGCCCCCCGGCTCAGATCCAGCCTTACAGGTGCACGATCACTTTCCAGGCTTGGTTTTTTGGGGTTCTCACCATCAGCCTGCCCCCCCGCAGCAGCCTGAATAATTTATGCCCCCCTCCAACGTCGAACAAGTGGAAGCTCCTCTATCCTTGGACCTGGAATTGCACTGGGGTGAAAATAAGCTCCTGGCAAAATCTTCCCTCCTTCTCCCAGTAGCTGCTCTCACGAGAAATAGGATTAAAGTCTGGCCTGTTTGTGTACTACCTACTTAGACATGCTGAAACACAGACTTTTTGTGCAGCGCTGCATGACCAAACGAGTGTCAGTAATTAGTCATTCAATTACATTTCATGTGAACAAAATGCTCATCGGTATGTATAGTACCCGTATAATAGTATGACGTCTTCATTTTTTTTAAAACCAATATGGAAAGAAGCCAATGACAGCGGTATGAAAACAGAAAAGCAGCAAATTGCAACGGTTCAAAACCAGAAACAGTAACGCTGTTTGCTAACCGGCTTTGCCCATTAAGTCTGGATCCCATTCCACACCCTGGTGGCACGCAGACACAAAATGGAGGTCATTTCAGACCGAGACACTTTGGGGAAGGTCTTGCCACACGGCAGACAAAGATTCCGTATTTGTTCCTATACATATATTCATCTCACACATCTCTGACATTAGTTGCTTCATAGAAACCCATCCCAGTACGAAAGCAGCCATATTAGGATTTAATGTTACGAATCATATCTGATGCAACTTTCAGGAGAACTGAACTTCGTGTACTGCAGTAATTCTGTTTCTGCTGGCTCCATCTACAGATGTGTGTGTGGGGGGGGAGAGGCCTCCACGGCTGAGTTATGGAGGCTGTTTGGTGTCTGGCCACAGAACGAAACAAAAAAAGTGCTCGACCTTGCAGCTGTACGAACATACACATGATGCAATTTCTCGCAGGCATGAAATTATTCATAGATACGTTTGAGCTCGTCTCTGCCATGTCTCCGACAGGCCGCGTACCTGCCCGTCTGTAGATAGCAACACAAACACAACCGTGGTGTGTATAAATATTTAAGGGAATGCTGAAATTGGCTGAGGAATGCGGGAGAAAACATTGTTCTGGAGGTAAATTGCAGTGGGAAGACAAAGGCAGGTAGCGTAAGTAATCACTGAAGACAGACCTGTGTTCTTCTGTCAGGAAACAAGGATCCATGACTCCCTGGAGGAAGCTGCCCATGTGTTTTATTGGACTCATTTGTTGCCTTACATCTCTGTCTCCCTGCCCTCGGCCTCAGCCTATCCATCAACGTCTCTTTCTCCGTCTCCCCTCATTTTCCCCTCCCTCTATCGCTTTCCGTTCCCTTCTCTATCTAACCCCACCCTGCCATCAGTCACTCTCTCCCACATCCCGTATTTCTTCCTGTGCCTGAGGAGGAAGCTCATTATGAGACATCTCTGTGGTGAGCATCACCTGTGGGGTCTTTTTCTATTTGACACCTGTGCTGCCAGAGAAGGCTTTGCAAGTCTTATTCCTCCTCTCCTTTCATTAGCAGGGGATGAATAACAGCGGAGCCTTTGAATAAATCAAGGGTGCAAACTTAGCCATATGGCACCATATTGGAAGAGCATCACTGGGATGACGAAGTGCTGCTGTGAAAATCAATAGCACCCAGAACCGTAAGGTGAGGGCGCAGGGAACAGGAAGACCCTTATATTCCTGGAACGAACACGAATGAACTACCGGAGCGGGTAGAACGCCTGCCGGTCCCGCTGAAGCCAGAACAGATCGACTCTAATCTTTTGGGCTGCTTCTTTGTGAAAGACAGGACTCGCTTCCTGTCTCCCCACCTCGAAGAAGCTGGGAAACGTGCTAACAGCCTGAGGCTTCAGAGAAGCGCTAACAGGCACAGGTTGCAGGGGTCAGCACACGGTCTGGAAGGGAGAGATACTGCGAGCCGCTGTATTAGTGTGGGCACAGTGTTAGACAGACAGAAAAGCAAAATGTGCCCATTAGCGAGAATTTCTTTCGAACCATCTCAATTCACTAACTCCTCTTCCAACAGCTGATTGCATGCGTTTGTAAAGTCTACAGCGGCAATAAAGATTATACGGCGTCGTATTCATCAGCGTAGGAAGTTATAATCAACACAAACAAACATTAAAAGTGCAACAGTCATTATAAACAGACTCAAAAGCATTTACATCCGGTGCCGAAATAAAAACACACAAATGACTCATACCCTCGCTTTAAATTACGCAAACTAAAAAATAAAAAAAACACAACAGAAGCAGAGATTTGCTGTTTACACTACCTCACTTTTATTCATGTTTCCTCTAGGAACAAAATCACAGCGAATTTCGCTGGTTGGTGCAGCAGAGGAGCTGTTTGGAGGCAACTGTGAGTCACTTCCCACCTCTAATACGGCGTGTGATTAGTTTGAGAGACAACGTGATGATACAGTAGATTTATACCAGGAAGAATCGCTGTAGATAAATCTAAATGGAATATTGCTCAAAGTGATGTGAGTAATTTGGGGCCTCCAGGGCTGCACGGATAAAACCTTTGTTCGTTTTCTGCTCCGCTGGCGATGTCCCAAAACTTCTGTGGGCATGAAGGTCTCGGGTGAGTCACTGGTACAAACCACGGCGTCAGTGTTGGAAACACAAGTGGAGAAGGTAGCAACAGATACAAAGGTGAACTTTGCCAAGAGGCCTGGACCCACTGACCTTAAACGTTTGGCTGGTGTGTGGCCCACAGACATAAACTGAGGGACAACACATCTGAGATAAACCTGTATTATTACACTTAGAGAAACTTTAACTCTTGACTTGGCTTTTCATCCAGCTACAACAAGGGGATCAAACCTGTGAAATTAAATTTAAAGTGAAGTCTTGCCAATTTAGAACATGCTGCCACGACAAGGTACAAAAAGTCTTTTCCCTTCCTGATTACCCAAGAAGCTTTCACGCCTCCTCTCCGAGTCCTACTGTATCTCAGATGTGCAGCACAGCAGACAGGTGAGCACAGAGAGCTTCCTTTCAGGCCTATTAGCGAGGACCCCGAAGGAAGCAGAAATACGTTCTTTATCAAACACCAAGGACAATTCCTCCCCGAGACTAGAGCAGATGGTTCTACAACACATGTCACGTCTCCATGTACTTTTATTTTAGTTTCTCCACGCAAACGCCAACTGTCTTCCCGATTAGATAAACAATAAAGGCAAAGATGAGGAAGAGGGGGAGAACGAGGGAACACGCAGAGGGAGCCATCTTCTCCTGGAAGAAGAAACTCCGGCACCAATCTCTCCAATGTCTTAATTAATTGAACAAAAGTAACTAATCATGCAAATTGTTTCGCAGCGAAGAGAGACAAGGATCGAGACGAGAAGCTGAACTGTGCAGGTGCTCGATGTGCAGGTATTCATCTCCACATCACTGTGCAGGACGTTCGGCTCAGCTGCCTTTGACGTGATCACACCTCGAACCAGGAGGTAGGAGGCCTGAGTTAAAGGAGAAGCCGCATCCCAGCATCGTACATCACGACTCAGGCTGGTGTGAGCATCATAAAACTTCAAATACACCTTTCATCTTCCATCCTCAGTTATTTCCAAGGACTGAAAAAGGACATACTGTATTGCAGGTATGGACTCAAAACTTAATTGATGGATTTCTACAAAACTTCAGAGTAAATTACAATCAAACAATTCCCAGTGGAAGCGACTGCACGCTGACAGGTTTTCATTTTCACAAAGGCTCTGCTCGGCTCCTGCTCTGCGCTTAATCAGACCTCACGTTTCATTTCCCGCTCAGACGTTTGCCTTGTTCTTACTTTTCTACAGTCCTCAATCAAGATCACAACTCGCTGTGGTCCCTTCCAAACTGAAATAGACTTTTCTTCTCAATCATCTTTGCAGAGACATCTTTAAGCAGCTTATTTACAGGAGAATCGCAGCAGGATAAAAGTTACTTACATGGACTGAGAGAAAAAAAGAAGTGGTGACGATACGAGCAGAAGTTTCTGCATATCATTATGTCTAATTTGTGACTGATGAGATTAAAATATTGCATCAAAGCGTATGCACCTGCATTCACCACAACTCTTATCAGCTATGAACACCAAAGACAAGCAGTGTGTCACTACAGATTAATATTGTAAAAAAGGATTCCTCCAAAGGTCAAGTCCAACAAACGGTCCTCAGATGAGAAGAGGAACGCGGCAAATGCAAGTCACACATTCTCAGAATCCAAGGTGAAGCCTTCCTTTGGCGTTTACAAACTCAAAAAGGTTCAACTTTCAATTATACAAAACTGAAAACATGGTATTTGGTGGTAAAAGCGCATTAAACCTCAGATATTTTCTCTTGGCAGCTACATCTGCAACATAGTGGACATATTCAGGCTGCAAGTTCCACAGATGTTCAGTTTACTATCATATGAAATGACATTATATGCAAATTTGACAGGTTTAGAGGCTGAAGCCATCCCTTCACTAAACATGTTTCTCTGTTTGTAAACCCTGATCTGTGCCTTTCAGTCAGCTGCTCTGCCTTGGCGCCTCCCTCTGCGCCTCCATGGACCAGCGTCCACGGGGATCAGCTCCATAATCCTCCCGGCCCCTTCAGAACAGATAAAGGCATGGCATCGGTTTGAGATTGCATCCCTCCTTGTGTGCTGCAAAACCCAGTGAGCTGTCTCAAACGAGTCAACAATGATAAAGTTCAAAAAGCAGGACGACGGGGGAGGCTGGACGGATGAAGATGCCCAGTGAGGGGAGCGAGGCATGGAAACAAAGTGGTTGCCCGCAAACACATGAGCATTTAGCGTTTCCTCCTAGAAACAGCCATGACAACCGTTGATAATCAGGCTATTGCCATCGTCTCTCCTCCCGGCTAAAAATAGGCCCTTTATCGTCCAGCATCAGCAAACATCATCATGCTGCTTCAAAAATCTCAGTAAGACATTCATATTTCATTTAAACCAGAAGAGAAAGAGAATTTCAGATAGAGAGATGTTGCAAAGGCTTATTACTTGACTACATGGAATAAAAAATGAACCCGTTTTCCTGTTGCCAGTCCAAACTACTCAGTCACTTTAGCACAGGTGTGTAAGCGCCCACTGATTGGGCTTTCTCCAGGCGACCGTCCAAACGGCCTTTACTCTACGATGCGAGCGGAGCTGCTGGCGGGAGAGACGAGACACTCTGGGGGAGCGACATCTTGTGACAACTCTGTCACATTATTTCATCATCGGTGGAGGAGTCTCATTAAGTCCTTCCTGACAGATGAAATCACATTTCCAGGAGAGACCGCCGAGTGCGATGCAGTTGCTTGTCCAGGTCAAAAAAAAATAAAAAATAAAAAACACACTAGTGGAGGCAAAGCTTAGGAAATTTTAAACCGTAGCAACAGCGTCTTGCGTAGCAACTAAAGTACGTGGAACGGATTATGTTCTGTAATTGCTTTTGATATTTTGAGAGGCCAAGCAGCAGACTTGTGTTGTGCTTGATTTGTATTTCCTCCCATGGACATGAAATCCAAAAATTTGGGCAAAGAGTTGCTAAGCTGAAAAGATTCCCATCTCAAAGGCACGCACACAATCTTTTCACGGTCTCACGGTCAAACAAAACCGTCCCTGACACATGGCTTGAGATACATGGAAGATATCTGACAGAACATGCCTCTTGCGCCCCTCCATCCACACACAGAGTCACAACCCAGCATCTGCGGCACGGACACATTCGCTCGTCAGGTGCCGCAGCCACGGCAGAAATTGTACCTGAAACAAGAATAGCTTAAACCCAAAAGCCCAGGGAAGATTCTTTGTAGGATCAATTTTCATTTATCGGACTTCAAAGCCTTCATCTGCTTGAAGATGAAATCGCACAATCACACAATCACGTGCACACAAGACAAATCCCTGCGGTGCAGAGGGCTGGAACCCCATTTGATCTCCAACGATTCCTAAGCTGCAAAATCTTAAATATTTATAGGCCTCAAGTCAAATACTCGTGCTCAGACTCACAAGAATACAGATGGGATGTTTTCTTTCCCTAATTAAATTAACCACACCAGACAACGCCATAAACACGCTCACAGTCACGAAGTGCATCTTATGATAAAGAACAAAGTGGAACGCACAAAGAGAAATCTCCCAGTTGGTATTAATAAAGTGAGACGGGTTTTACGTGGCACCTCCTCAACAGGCAGATGCATCTTCCTTATTAACACACCATAACAGGTGTCAAGAATCAATCCACCAACTCAAGCCTCTTGGCAGGTCAGTCACACCTCTGTTGTTCCGACATGACTGAATTTACAACATCATGCAGATAAGAAACCCAGACCCCCACATTAACAGATGGCAACATGACGCACGATCGCTGTTGTAGGGTTGAAATTGGAGCTTTCTGTGCCGTTATCTCTGCCTGCTCACAACAGCCCCCAACAGCTTATGAATCCAAAATAGTCTGAGAAATATAGTTGAGCTAACCTTGATTAAAGCTAATTTCATAAGTGAAAGAACAGAAAAAAACTAAACCAATAGTTTTCTACCCTAAAAATGTCCCTGTCTGAAAGTCTGGGCTGCCTCCGTTTGTCTCTCTGGCCTAATATCTGCAGACAAAGTCCGGCACAACCACTTAAATGAGCTCAACATCTACACCAGTGCGAGCCCACACACGGATTTTCCTTTTTTACAGTCTCCCTCGCTCTTTGGCTGAGGAGCTCTTGGATTTCTTCCCTTGTTCAGCTTCGTCTGTGAGTCCAAATTTAAATTTCCTCCTGACTTGCACAAGCTTTGCATCCAGAAAGGCTCAGTTTGACACATCGGATCATCGGCGTCCTTTCTTTACAGAGCTCTTCAAAGCCTGTGGCGCACTCTGCTGATGCACAGGCGATAGGGAGGGAAGACGTTAACTTGACTGTGTGCACTTGAGGAATATTGTGCCAACAACAAGTGAGCCTAATTAGCAAGGCACTGATTTTACACATATTGCTTGTTAAGGAAAGCTAAAAATAGTAACAAGGAGGCTCAGTGTCAGACTCAAAGCTTAATGCTGATGCACTTTAAAAATCAAAGGCTGCACTGACCCGGGCAGCTCTGACTGGACACTGGCAGAACACGGCTGCAACAAAGTAATTATTACCTTCATCAAACGTTACTGGCTAATCTACTGATCTTGATTAATTTGTAATTAGGAAAAAAAAAAATATTGCAGATTAATAGAAAATCGTCCATCACTATGGTGTGAGGAAAATAGTGGTGGAACAAAATTGCATAGATGCTTGACTTTGTCTTTGTGACATGAACCAGCAGGACAATTTCCAAACTGTACTTTGCAGAACGAACAGCGTTTGCTGGAATTTGCATTTCTAAGGTGCTGAATTACAGAAAGACGCAGCGACCACACAATGGCTGTTTTCATTATCAGCTTCCTCCTATTCGATAAGTCAACACGCTTCATATTCATGTATGCTAAGTTCAGAAACATGAATATATTACAGCAGCACACAACAGCAGGTGCGAGGACGGGTCTTCAGACTGATATCCTGACGGAAAGAATAATCAGCCAGCGCACAGCAGCTCACTCCACTGCGCATCAACTTAAACATGCACTGCGAGCGGGATCAAATGACCAACAGAGACCGTTATGCGCCCAACTTTGGCATCTTTACGCAACAGCGTTTGCGTAAAACCTTATTTTACGCAAATTCTAACTTAAAAGGGCCTGCGCCCGGATGAGACACGCAGCATCTCTGCGCGCACGAATCACGACCCGATATGTGCAACTCGCATCTTCCGCACAGACCAGCGCGATATCTGCGTAAAGATAATGTCATCCGTGCCACAAAGCCTCACTGCCGCCGTGTAAACTTACATCGATGGTTGCGACGCTTCCCCTTGTACATGGTCATAATGTACGGGTCCAGCTTTGCGCACTTTCAGATCCTCTTTCGGCTGCTGGAGACACGGAGCGCAGGCACTGGGACGAGCGGCGACACTTTCTGACTAGAAATAAATTAGCCCTTCAGACGGAGAATTGGAGGCGCTTCTTGAGCGGAGGATCATACCATGCTCTGAGACGGAGGAGGGGGCAGGCGCGCAGACGAGCGCAGCTCACAAAGCCACAGAATAAGAAGCAAAATACAATTCACACACGGACATGAGCAGTCAAATGCTTTTATTCAAGCGTTATCCATCCTTGGTTCATAACGAATTGAGACAGTCCTTCCCCATTTTCGCGGATTGCGTCTGTTTCGGGGCTTTGGTACAGACAGGATGAAAGCCTGAGTTTGAATCGGGATACAGATTTCTAGCCTTCCATTGTTAACGAGGCCGTAATTGGGCCACAGCAGTTCCTGGAGCTAAACGCCAAACATTAGCATGGAAACGGTGTTTGTCCTGTGCACCAAGCAGAGGGCCACGCACTGGAGGCAGAACTCAGCTGTGCCAAGGTGAAATCTCCAACATTCAGGCAAATCAACCCGAAAAGGGAGAACATCCTAAAAGCTACCAGAGTGGATTGAAATGCAAAATGCACTGGCACCGTTAAGTACTGTTCAGCACTCTCCTCTGTAATATTCTGCCTTTTTATTATCTTACTCCGCATGTGCTGCATAAAAATAACATTAATACTCTCTCCACAACCCCTGGGTACACACTGAGAAAAGGTGTATCCTATTTTACTTGCAAAATGGATTGTGTTGCTAAGGAGACAGAGATAAGGAAGTGGTCTGCTGATTGATGTTGATTTTGTGCGATCCATTCCATTATGTTAGATTATTTTCTTACCGGTTAAATAACACTACGTTTCATTTTTTTCCCCCGCTCAAGATAAATGGTGCAGTGGAAACAAACAAGTCTAAAATCTAACTGCATGGAAGCAGCAGGGATTCAATCAATATTAGTTTCCCCTGAAACTGCTGCTGCTCTCACGCTCCACAATGACAAATGGGTTTTATCCTTTTTTATAATTTTACTTTGAAGCTTAGATAAGATGAAAAGCCTTAGAATGGACTTTTCTAAAATGGCCACATCAAATAAATCAATACAGTGGAGTCAACTGAGGGGGAGCGTGCACAGGGCCTCACAGCTGGAAGGTCCTGGGTTTTAATCCACGAGTATGTGGCCTTAACATCCCGGTGCCAAACTCCAAAGACACGCGGTGCATTTGGTGTGAAAGTGAGTAGTTGCCTGCTTCTGTGATGGACTGACAACCCGCATCCACCGTCCACCCAGACACAGCGGGGACGGACTCCGGCACAGATAATGGACAGATGGAGAATGATTCATGTAAAAACGCTGGTAGACTCAAATTATACTCACCAGGAACCAGCAGAGAATTCAGCATCTTATGGTAAAGCAGGGACCTCTGCTGTTCATGATGGATTAATGCAACCAGAGTAGCTCAAGGATATTAAATTTAGTAAACATGGCAAAAATATAGTAAATATTGTTTGTTGGCCAAATATTCAATAGCACCTTTAGGCTGTTACTTTAAAACGTAGTAATTAACTTAATCTCCCATTGCTTTTATGTAAAAATGGAAAAACGTTGACTAGCATCTTCTTTAATAACTGCAGGCTGTTATTTTCAGTCAGTCTTAATTGCTGCTATTATTATATTACAGTCGTCTTAAGCAGCCGAGGGTATTTTCTGGTTAAACCCACATAACTAATTGAATCTACCAACCACTGCACTGAAGTGTCCTTACTGTGGGATGATTGATGCAAAGTTATCAAGTAGCGCTAACTTGGACGGGACCATTTTATTCCCAGGAAGCTTTAAAGCTCTAAGCACGTCATTAACCTTTTAAAGATATGAACGGCTGCTTAGATGCAGTAAATGCTCCGCTGAATTCAAAGTGCTCTGCATTCTCGCACTCCCTGTTAACAAACAACCCTAATTTATGGCTGAACCAGAGAGATGCCCGAGGGGAAGATTTTCTACATGATGGATATAGATCTGCTCAAGCCATCACATCTTATTGGCCCATGACTTACAGCCTCTTTTAGCTCATTACCCAAGCACTGCTTTTGGCAGTGAGTAATTGCAAACATATCTGGTGTCTCAACTGCTGCAGCTGCTTAGCAGTGTGTGACAGCCAATCGCTCCACTTTGCTGCAGACTGAATAACTCATTCGACAGCATTCGATCCAATTTGACTGAGCAAAGTCAAACGGAAGGTGCCGGAGAATAAGTAAAACACGGGAGATGAAAAAGAAAACGACCTCAGGCTTTAAGGCTTTTGATTGCCTTCATAAATCAGCGCCACTTTCCTGCCTTGTTCAACAAGATTTATGCACACACACACACACACACACACACACACACACACACACACACACACACACACACACACACGATAAATTTCTCTTTTCTTGAACGTCCGTCAAGTCTCTACACATGATTTTTTTCTTATAATTCTCAAAAGATCCTTTGAAGACCCATGAGATAAAGAAAATCCTTGAAAACTGAAGACTTTTTTTTTTAAAAAGGAAAGACATTTGAAAGAAACTTTTCAGGTTTCGAACAAACGTGGTTTGAATGCTGAGTGCAACCAACACCAGGGGGAAAACTGCGCCCTCTAGTGGGCAGACAACAACCCGGCAGGGACAGCAGCCAGGGAACATGTATAGCAGCGCAGATAAGCCGCTACCAGAGCTCCACCGACATTCATTAACAAAACCAGGCGTTTAAAAAGCACGTGGTTGTTTCTCCATTAGCGCCTTGTTCTTACTGGGGCTGCGTCAGTTAACATTGCGTTTAAATGTCAAGATCATAACGCTCCGGGGCCAAAATGCACAGACAAACAAAACAAGAGATCAACAAAGAATATCCACGGAGCACACACACCAACAAACCACTAACAAAAGTCAAACAGGAAAAGACAAGGAACCGTGAGAAAGTTCACTTAACTAGAGATCAGTACTAACCAGAAACAGTTGAACCAAACCAGAACCACAACTGCGACGTGAGGAGGAAGTTCTTATACTGTACTAGACGTGGAAACCAGGTGCAAGTCACAACAATGACGAGCCAGGAACCGGAAGTGACGTCTCACGCACGACAAAAAAAAAAAAAAAAAACAGTAACAGCGCCTCCGAAGGCCGGACTGTCACACGCACTGGAAGAAAAGCGCACGATTGTGCTCATATGTGGCATCAGAACACGTTAGGCATCAAACGGCCTCTTTAAGTCGCTTCACAGCTTCTCTCTAATTGTGCTGATGTGGTACCATGTTTTATTAATGTCCCCTGATTGTCACGAATGGCCACAGCGGCTGCTGTTACCAGCCGTTTGTTAATGTCAGAGCTCAGCGCTGCTGGAGGACGTGTTTGGCATTTCACACCTGCAAAGGATAAAACCCCAGCTCAGTCGAACCGGTGCTTCTACACAGCAAACACGTGCTGATCAGAGCCCATTTCCGTCCCAACTGCAGACCTACACAGGTGTTCGAGAAGGTTTCCTTTGAAAATGAATGTGTCTGGAGTTTGTAGATCAGGCATCGCTTCAGGAACAAACAGGGAGAAAATGTGAGTATGCATGAGAATGAACCAAACACTTAATCTAAATCGCTCACTGAGCTCTTTGTTTGTGTACTGAAAATGTCACGACACACAAAAATTAAAATAATTTAACCTACTCTTAAATGTTAAATTTAGTGCGGCTGCTCTAACATAAGAGCCGCTGTTCTGTTTTCTGACATGAAGCCTCCCTGCGTCCGTTCCTACTCTTTACCTCCAGAGCTCTCAAGTGCACTCTGTGAATGTCTTTGCTTCAAAGTGCAGCTGACAATCTGCCGTTCGTAATCCGCGGTGCGTTAATCACTCTGTTCACTCTGAGTGCCACTTTCCGGCTCATGGCAGGGACATCACAGCCTTGTTCATCTCAGTTGCAGTAGGTACAAAAAGACGTGAACTCCGTGGAATTGCCTCCTCTTTGTCCTCTCACCCCCTTTGGTCACAGTCGCTCTGTGGGCAGTGGCTCAGTCATTGTGTCTCCACCGTGTCCAGGAGACCTCGCCGTTAGAGTCAGAGCTAGTCCTTCACCTGCTTCTCTGTGTGGGTGAAAAGCTCAGCATCTGAGCGGAATTTAATTTGGCAGCCTTTAATGCATGTATGAATAGCAATTGGGAGTAGTTCAACATTTGAATACTTCTTAATGTGAGTCTTTGCACTCTGCTGACCCTGACAGATGGAAAGAGAGAGAGAGGGGGAGAAGAAAGATGCAGAACTGAGTGAGAGCGAGACAGAGAGAGGAGGAAGGAGGAAATGAGGGGGAGGAAGGAAGCAGGAGGGAGGGATAATGCAGATTAAGGTTTAAAATAAAAAGCAAATGAGGTCTTACTTGAGCAGGGTGAAGTTCAGTCATGTGTCGTGTGAATAGATTCATCTTTTCTGATTAAATGAGGTCACAGTGGAGAATAAGCTGCTGTAGCTTATTTCTGTCTACACCTTACAAAATGAAAATGTCATTAGAAAGACTAGTAGAGTCTGGTTTCTCTCCTTGTGCTGCTTGTGTCGTTGTGTAGTTTTCACATCTGGATCTTAGTTTGGTTCAATTAAATTAAGTTAAACTGAACAAAGATAAACCCGACTGGCCTTTCTGTTAAATGGGGACACATCAGCAAATTGCAACAATTGACGCTGGTTGAATTGTCGTTGTAAAGTGAAGAAAAGCTGAGACTCAGGCTTGATGTGAAGATGAAGTCAGCTTCATGGTGAAGAGCAGTAATAGCTGCCGTTTACCACAGTGTGGTGCTCCGTGACCGCGCTCTGGCTCTCCGGCCTTTTCAGACACTCTCCAGATTCCAGGGTCTTCATTTACGCCACACGCCAGGAGACTCAGCTGACACCAGCTCGACCCGTCGTTTCAAACCAAATTAACGCCTGATGAATTTCCCCTTTTGTTATAACAAGTGCTCATCTCAGCCCAGACTCAAATTTCATTTGACAGAACGGCTTCCACAGCTCAAAGTAATGAAGGCGGCCCATCGCTCCCTGTTAGATGAGGTGCACAAACGCAGACGCTACTCATTAATAATTCTGTCACACAGGTGTCTATGGAGAAAACAGTGACACACTTTACAACTCAAGTCCCAAAACTCATCAGCTGCAGACGCTTAGTTAGCTACGCTCACGTCAACAAGAGGCCTAGCACTGGTTTTACATTATGTAGACCCACACTTACACACAACGCTTTTAGTAAATCTCCATCCATCCATCATGCATGTGCCTATTTACCAACAACTGTTTCTTCCTCTGTACACTCATTATCTCTGCAGCTTGTTTATCCCTCAGATTGGAAGGGGAATAAGGACGGGTGAACAAGCCACAAGGCATCGTCAAGGTCAGGAATGCGCTTCAATCCAGCTGCTATCTATTAAAGACAACCCCTCCCCGCGTGCATAAAGCTTGCATTCGTCAGTTTTCCTCTGAGACACTAAACAGACAGCTGTGTGTTACGCTTCCTCCCCCCCAGCAGCTGCGACAGACATGGTCACCCTGTTAGCTGAGTACAGTGTGAACCTTTATTGAGTTTCTCCTCGGCTCCAACACAACACTGCACTCTTATCCAAAGTGAGTTTCAAGGGAGCAGGAAGTTCACCGTCTTAATCAAATCTGCACTGAATATGCAAAATCTTCCGGATAGTTTTCATAAAGAGGTCAGTCCAGGTAGAAGTCATTATCCCTCGCTGATTTCTCTAATTAAATCTGCAGCAGTCAGGAGGAGGAGACACAGATAAAGAAGAAGAAGAAGCTGAGTTTGAGAAAGTTGCGAGATAAGTGAGACTGTGCAAAAAAGGGCTGCAAAAATATGAGGAGGAAGTAGCAGACGTTCAGTTTAAACACCAAATTTTCAATTAGACTTCATGTTTGCACGCAGATCTCTTGTCTGGAACAAATCTTTGCCATCTCTGCTGCAGAATAATCCTTCGAGCTGCTCCTTCACTCCCAAAAATAGCACAAGCTCGAGGTCTAAAAAGGCCAAGTGGCCAGTTTTGCCATGCACCACTGCTCTAAAAAGTGATCCGAGTACAATAGGATGGTTGTCAGAGAGGTTACCCCTGGCTGCAGCTAATGCAAAGCCTTCAGTGCAATAAACTCGTGGTAGTTAACCGCCACCATCCACGGCGCGACCTTTACCTGACAAGGGAGCCCGAGTGTGGCTCCCGTCCTCCAGCTGTGAGTCACTACTCCACTCTAACAACTGGATGCAGTGATTCACAAGCCCACGGCTTTGCAGCGTAATTGGCAGGGAGGCCTTGTGACTAAGAGGAGGATGGAATGAGGAAGAGTGGAAGCAAACTGTCGTGTGGGAGCGAGGAGACGGAAGGGATGCGCTGGAAAAAAGGGAAATGTGAGAGGACGAGGAAACGCACGAGAGAGCAGGGCATTGCTCAGGGGAGGCTATGGGCTGATTCTAATGCTACTTTGTTTATACTGTCCATCTTCATGCAGGGGGTCACAGGGGATACAAACGGGTTATGCTGCACAAGCCTGTGAGCGTGGGAAGCAGAAGCAGTCACAGTAATTATCACAAGCCAGAAAACACAGCTCGCCAATATGTCAACTTTTATCGCCCCGATTTCTCCTTTGTTGTTCAGCCTGAGGAGCACATCGACAGTTAAGAGACATGGCTGGATCAATTCTTACGGAGTGCGAAAGGGCGCATTCTCCGCTCGGAGGGGCTGATATGAAGGTCTATCTGTTTAGCCGAGGCTCCACGTAAAGGTCGCACTGCAGTGGTCATTGTCATAGCACGACGGCGCGCTCGGCACACAGCTTCCTAACTGAAGTATTATCTCCCAGCTTGCACAAGTAGAGCATCTGTAAGAACACTAATCCCACACAAAAGGCTCATTACTCCAGATACACATCACTGTGACGATTACAGATAAAGTCAGAGCGAAGACAAGCCTCTTTAGTTAATGTGCTTATTCCAAATGTGTCGTCTAAACAGAGCAGGCACGGAGCCAGCGTCCATATTTAGCATCAACTTTTACTTTTTGCATTATACAACAGTCCAGCTCTTAAATTTCAACCGATGATTAATTCATTCAAATTCACTCTGTCAGCGTAAGAATGTCCTGAATGTGAACCTGAACTCTCAGTGGTAAACAGCCGCTTCTGATTATGCATGGAGAACAATTATCTGTCCTTAGTCAGTGGTCCAAAGCTCTTCCCCTGCTGTCTGTGTGTGTGTGTTTCTCTGTGGACGGATGCATTATTAATGAACACATCTTAGCCAGGATGCTTGTTAGGCTTCAGCTAATCCGGTTTCTCTTCTTTATCTCACGGTGGGCTCTCATAACTTCAGCTACTAATTTACAAAGCGCTGCCAGCTGAAACGTGGGGCAGACTCTCCGGGTAGACATAGAAGACACGGAGACAGAAACACGATGGGTCAGTTTCCATCCATCCGTCCATCCATCCATCCATCCATCCATCCATCCATCCATCCATCCATCCATCCATCCAACCATCCATCCATCCATCCATCCATCCATCCATCGGGCGACTGTTCTTGTGGGTGTGAATGGTTTGTCTGTGTCCGTGTCTTTGTGTGGGCCTGTGATAGACTGGAGACACGTCTTCAGTGTTCCCTGCCTCTTGCTCAGTGACAGCTGGAGCTCTCTGCAGCACCCCAAGGCCCCTTAACGGGATAAGTGATATAGATAATGGATGGTTGGATTAAATAAGGACAGGTATCAGTGCAGGAATGATAAAATACATCATGCATGCCAGGGCGTGTAGCTCTCTAGAATCCAGAACAGACCATTAGGGATAAAGTATCAACCTTCTGTACTGAACTTTAGTGGCTTGTCTTCCAGCTGTGACGTGAGACTGTAGCTCTGCTTTCAACAACATCTAACAATCTTGTTTATATCCAGCAGAGTTTAAGTGTTTTTCTAATTAGCAGCCTTTTCATCTGTGTCAGCTTATGTAAGATTTCTGTTTATGCTGCAGTTTGTATGTAATTGATGCTAAGAGATAAAAAGCAGGATAAAGTACTGTAAAACCATTTACACTAGTCAAATTAAAATAAAAGGATTGTCTTCTTACAGCATCATCTGAGTGATGAGCAGTGCAGCAGTGAAGCCTTGGACTAAAACGTGTCCATCCACACACAAAAGTGTGTGTCTGTTATTGTCTCGTGTCAAGAAGGTCCTGGATGTGTTCTGGATTTTGGGGCCATGCAGCGGATATCACACAGGATCAAAACTACACCTCAAACAACCAGCACACACTTGGTGCATGAATGTGATTTATGTAAATATATTACCTGGCTTGTTTGTTCGTGACAGAAGTTAAGCAAAGGGAACTTTGACTTAACTAAAGACTTGTATTAAGAATGACAGTCATGTAATACAGTATGTAACCATAAACAAGCACGATTAAACCACCTGCAGACTAAACACGCACGAACAATCAAACCAACCTGTTTTCAGACTTCACATAGCATCACGCTCACCGTACACATCCATGCCTACGCACTCGTAGCTTTCTGAAGCCCACTGAGCTTTTTGCGTCGACTCAGTGTTCCTCTGCCTCCTGAACCCAGGTTTCTAATCAGAGAATTAGCTGCAGTTTCCCCTGCCAAAATCCACACAGTAATCCATCTCACTTTGTCCACGCTGTGGCTCATGTCCCACTAAAGCATTTGTCAGTGTGAATGAAAGAGAAAGAGGCCGAGATGGAGAAAGGGACCGAAAGAGGGACAGAAAGAGATCCTGGCAGCCGGGGAAATGTGCTTTCCTGGTTTCCTGGGTGGCTTTATTAAAGCCTATTAAGTGCACAATGACAATCTTTACATTTCTTCAGTATTGTTTCCACAAAAGAAAAGAAGGACACATTTTATATTCTGAATACATTATAGCAGATAAATCCCTGGCTTGGCTGTGCTGTTGATGTCGTTGTATGGCCGCGAGCCTCCGCGCTGCTCTGTACCCGGTGTTATGGATGCTTTTGTCGCTGTGTCAGGCCAACTGTGCATTCAACGTCCGGCCCAGTCTCTCAGAGCGTGATTAATGAGGGAGGAGACGGACAACCAGGGTGCATTCTAATCACCCGCAAGGACAAGACAAGATAAAAGGAAGGAAGAGAGCGACTATGAGAACAAAGAGAAAGAGAAGGAGAGAAATAGATTATATATTGATATTACACTCCTTGTGAAGTGTCTTTGCCTGTTTTAAAGTCCCTCTGAATGCAGCACAAATCACACACACACACGTGCAGAGGCAGGCGTGCTCTAACACACATACTTACAGGCTCAGAATCAAACCAGGGGACATGAAACGCACACAGAGGGATCCTTATGGGGTTAGCTTTGCAAGGCTCAGTCCACTGGAAGTCGCACACTGCAGTACCCATAAGGCCTCTCACTCACAACTGTCCATGCCTCTGTCAGTGACTGAGCTGTGCCGTTATTGTAGACATAGTTGGAATTATCTATGCAAATGTAGCGAGAGTGAGCCTGTGAATACTAATGGAAAGCATGGAGAGAATTACGGCAGCTGGCTGCGGTAGATGCAGAGGGATTGGTTTGGACAGACATTAAAGACAAAATCCCCTGAGTTATTACTTCGAATGTTAGGCCTGCGATGTTTCGTACATCCAAGTTGCCTGATCTGTGCGAGGAGGCATTATAATACTTGTTTCAGTTCAAGTTAGTCTGATCAGTGTTTATTTTTCAGCAGGGGTGATGGTAGGGTCGAAATCCAAGCTGATCTGAGTGTCATGACCAAATTTAGGCATAATTTCATTTGTTTCATTGCTTGGTTTGTGGGGCAGTAGTCACATAGCAGGATTAAACTCTTTGGATTTAACCTGATGAGCTTCTAAACGGTCAAAATAAAGACTGACAAGATAAAATAGCAGAAAAAATAATGACTTCGTAGCTCAAACTGGCAGATTATAAAGAGGGGGAAAGCTTCTATGCTAGTCCTCTGCTGCCGTGCGCCAGAATAACACAGAATAAACTGCATTAGGCCAAAAATATGTCAATCCAGACATCAAAATGGATCCAGAAATGGAGCCAGTATTTTAAGCAGTACTCCCTGCGAATTCTTCTTTCACCTGTCGCCCCTTTGTCTCCTCTTTCTCAGCAGTATAGTTTGGCTCCTACGTCCTGTGCTGCTTGCTATGCATCATGTTGGCCCAAAATGACGATTGATTGCAGTGCCACTGCCTTTGTAATCCGCTTAGAATGGATTTTGCATCTAAATCACTTTATTATTTATGTGCCTAACTCTTGCTGATGCCATTTGGAGGCAGTATGATTGGTGATCCATCACGCATTATCCTTCACTGTGGTCATTAATATTATAATGGGATGGACCTTCTGCATGAAACGTCTCGTTGTGAGGCAATGCAGATCTCTGCTGGGTCAGGGACTCAAAGGAGAATTCGACACAGGCAAGATTATCAGGTGTGCCTGCTACCAGACAGACTCTCCAGAGGTGTTGTTAGTTTGCCCTCTCTCAGCTATTAACCTCTCTCCCCCATTCTCCTTCTGTCCTCGCTGCTCCCAGATTGCATAGCAGCTTGTACCTTCATACATGGCCTGTCATAGAAAAATGCGAGATGTTATTCTTTCATTGTCCTTCTCCATAAGGGCTTCAATCACCACCTGCCTATCACACGCATCAGCCGCCTCAAGGCAGAAACGCACGCGAGCCCATGGTGCCACATCAGAGCGTAGTTGAAATAAACTACCTCTGTAGTTGAGAAAATCAAGAAACAAGAGAAGACAGACACTTATCTTACTGCAAAAAGGGCAAGAATGAGATCCATCACGAAGGATTTGGTGCAAATATATCAAAGACGACACAAGAAAGTTTTCAAAAGTTTGATTAAGGTTTGCCTCAATATATAGCAGCGAAGCCCCACATAACGTGTATCTTCGGTATTATTTTTCTATCTACACACTCAGCAGTGACATGCTCTGGAGGCCCTGGACATGCTGGGACAGTTTAAGGCTTACAATCTGTCACTCTTTGTCTCCATGTCAAGACAGCAAGACCATTACAGTACGAGGCCAGACAGATGTGGCAGATGGGGTCTCAGTGGGTAACGAGGGAAACAGCTCAGGTGCATTTGAGGTTCATGGATGCCACAGATCATCATGTGGCTGTGTCACAGGGAATTTCCACAGTTAGCATTTAGATGGTGACATGAACAGGCTGCTGACCAGAACTTATATGAGTAAAATAGAAAACATGTTTGGGGAACAAAATGATAATCCTTGGGAGGGAGTGGGGGGAGTGAACTGGCGCTGCGGCCCAATTACAGAACACAGAACACACTTGTTGTAAGTAGGCTTTGAGTACACACAAAATTTGTTCCACTCAATGATGTCAAAAATGCACAGTAAATGCAGCGATCACACTGGTGATTTTAATTATTTTGGATAATTAGACTTTCTCTTGGGATTTTGATTGCATGTGCAGACTGAGCTTAATTGGGTGCACTCCAAAACACTGGCACAGAGCTAGTTTGAGCTCGACTAGCTAACACATGTATTTAACATGGCTTGTCACGGCTGAATACAAACTGAAAAGGTACCACGGCGCCTCTGCCAACACAAGCTGTTAGAAATTAAAATTTATCACAGCATCTCTGCTGCCTGCTGCAGTTTGGTTCTCTGTGAACAGGGATTTAACATCACACCACTGCCTGAATCCCATTCCAGTCTGTCTTTAACTTTAGACTTGCAATGCAGCAAGTACTGCATTTTCACGAGTAAATGGAGTACAGTCACTGACATACAGTATCCCTTACTGCATATGGTATATGGAAACTGACAGCAGCAGGTTTACACAACCTCTCACCCAGCTTGGACAGGCTTCAGTGTCCCCATGACCCTTAACAGAAAAGCCAGTCCAGCGGTGGATGGATGGACACAAACAAGAACACAGCCTGAGGTTTAATGGTTCAGCACCATGGACAGAGACAAAAACGGACAAAATATCATAGTCTGTGTGTTGCACATGTCAACCAATACATACTGTATATCAAATTAAATACACGTGTATATACCTAAACTGGTGATATGCACTTGTAGTGAAACAGTACTTATTGGGAAAGGGCATGTGTTTTAAAAGCTTTACGCCATGTGTGGAAATCTTAGAGCAACACAGCTATAAGAGTAAATGTCACATACGCCAATCTGAATATTTATTTATTCGGTTGGCGTTAGGCGTAGTGGGAAAGTACAACACAAACAAAAAAACAAACATATTACGACTGAAATGTTTCTAAAATAGCTTAAGCCTGACTTGATTCTAAACTAAACATGCAGTGAAAGCTGCCGAGTCCTTTGTGCAGGCGAAAGGGAACGTGGTGGAAAATGAAGCTGTGGAACGAGGACAGGACGAGCAATAAGGCAACTCTCTCTGGCTCTCGGAAGACCTTTTAAAATTAAAGCCTTTAATATTTAGACTCTTATATATGCAGTTTCACTGTTTGGCTGATGGCAACAAATCTCTTCTCAGAACTGTTTTGCAGTGAGTCTCTATACGCTACAGTATTTATTGGGTCATAGCCTTGGTTTCAATATTTTAGCACCACGTTAAGGCAGACATGAGGTGAAAGATTCCTCATGTGCGCCTGGTGCTCAGGATTCAACACAGCGTTCACATGAAGAGCTTCTAGGTAGAAATGTCCTCATTCCTATACATTAAGTCTAATTTGAATGGAAACAGTGAACTTAAAGTGTTTTGTTATTACCGTACAGATTTCTCAGAATCCACTGTTCTCACCAATGTCTATTCATATTTTATAGGGTAATGGCGCATCTATTTTTCACTCAGTGCGAGGGGGAAGAAGGTGCTGCTGGCCGTGTTATTGGAGAATTTGTTCATTCATTTATCAGCTGTGTAAACACACAAAAACACACAGTGACAGTGTCGCCTTTATTAAGGTGACAGACGACGACCTTTGACACCAAGTGCGCAGACTCGTCATCACCGCTGTGGCTGAGCAGCAGACGCGGATCTATGCAGTCGTGGTATGATGTGATTATTACACTGACCTCGTTTCAAGTGACCATTGCCAACAGAAAATATGCTTTTTCAAATGAGCCTCTGCCTCCACAGCATGGTCTGCTTCTCTCTATGTGGGTGGTGGATGTGCTCAGTAAACAGCCACTAATGGCTGAAAATCAACCATCTAAATGTCGTTTCTCCAGTAACAACGTTTTCAGGCCTGCAGACATGATCTTTGAAATTGAGGTGTAATGAACTTACAACTAATAATACTGTGTTTTGATGAGACATTTTTTGGGATGACAGATCCTCAGCTGAGTCCACTCCTCATCCCCAGATCATTACGTGGCTGATTCATTTCTCCGTCATAGTCATATAAAAAGCATCAGCTTGAGAGGATGAGACTGAGGGTGTCTTTAATTGTCAATTAAGGATGTACCTTCCAGTCACACTCCCGCCACATAACTTGGTCACCGAGAAAGAGAGTAAAGACCTTCAATCAAGTTTCCTTTCTCACCCAAAAGCAGAGTCAATGATTTGTAAAACAGTCCCAAATAAATCACAGGTTCTGTTGTTATGGTTTTGATGGAGTGCTCAATTATGATTATGCACTGACTGGTAATGGACCTGGTTCTGACTAGCTTCTAATGACTGATGTGTTTGTGTGATTATCTGCTGATTACCACATCCATACTGCCAAACTACAAGAGCAAGAGCCATTAGCCACCATTAATCATGTGAGGAGTTGTTTTTTTGTCCTGATTGATAAAACTTAATTGTTAAAAATCTGGAAGAGCTTTCTTATATTTCTATTATATTAGTACTAGACGTTTAGCCAGAAACGCAGCAGGACTGAGTTCTATAAGAGAAAGTAGAGTCAGATTGCGGGTTTGATATTTAGGCCGTTAAACGCAGTCTCGAGGGCACGACAGCCTTTTTGATTAGCTGCTTTTCTCTCATTTTTCTAAACATTTAATTTTAACGCTGTACATGAACACAGGTAACGTTCATTAACAGGCTGGGGAACAATATTAACCTCACATGTGTTCAGTACTGAGCGTAGCCCCACAGTCTGCCCCAAGGTTGCTGTGTAATGGAGTGGTGGAGTAGGAGCGGTTGCGCAGATCATCTTTAAGCCCGGAGACTAACACGTGTCTGCTGAAAAGCCCATGAAGACGCTGGAGTGGGTCCAGAACCATGTCTGGACTGTGAATGACCCGAGCAAGTTCTGGCAGTCAACCAAGGTCTGCACCTTTAACCAAGTGTTCAAAAACATATTCCCTCACTGTAGCTGGAATAAAGTGACCAAAGAGTGGATTTGCGCTTTTTGTCTGTCTCCCTGGTTCCCTGGTTAAAGTGCCACATATGTTCCAGTCCATTTCCCCTCCTGCCCTACATCAGTGGACGCAGTCCAACTGGAGCTTTTGGGTCTATGTTCACATAGGCAGAACGTTATTACTGTCACTCACCAGTCCCTGCTGGGAAATCTTGGTACATCCTTGTGTTGAGAGTGACAAGGTCAGAGCGAAGATGCTAAAATCATGTCTGAATTCATTTTACATTCGCGCAATAATCCTGACGAAGCTGTGCTCCCACAGGGACGACGTTATCAGTGTCACTCCCAACCCCTCCTATGCAGAGCAAGGCTGAGATTTCCCATCGTTGAAGCACCAGACATGTCATTCCCTCCTCCTTCACAGTGTCTACTTCACATGCCTCCTTTTTTTTTTTTAATCTTTAACATATGTCCAATGACATGTTTACTCTCTGCCCAGTCAGTCTTGTTTGCAATTCATTCCTACACAAGGCTCCTAAGGAAAATAAGGCCCAAGACAAAAAAAATCCCTTACAGACAAAACAAATCTACACAGAATCATAAATTAATTGTCAGAAAAACAAACAAGCATCTCTGTGCATTTGTAAATTCCCCTGAATTGTTTGGTTTCCTGATGAATCACATCACAAATATTTTGTCTTCTAGCCATGTGGAAAACAAATATGAGCAAACACAATTTCACTGGCAACACTCAAAAAACATCCCCTTTACAAAGTGCACACGCGGTAGAAAATCAATTTCCGCACAGCGTATTGTTGCTGCATCCCGTTCCACTTAACATATTCTGCTCTGCCCTAAGTAGCGTGTCGCAGTAAGTCTGACTGGTAAACGTTGAAATCAAGCCGTACTGTAAAGGCAGCAGGGATTTTCCCCCAAAACAGCACAACAACAAGCAGATACTTCAGCGTTAAGGACGTGAGGGAGGTTCTAAACTAAAAGTCTGAGAGATGCCTGAGGAATAGTGTGTTCCCAAGAGAGACAAAGCAATCCTCTGGCGAAGACCGAGATTTAGCAAAACATTCTGCGTTTGAAGGGAACAAGTGCCGCATAGACTGTACATGTATTTGAGTGTTGGTGAGGTTCTGTTGGCATCAGCAGTGGAAGCAGTAAAGTGAAGAGACAACTCACCAAGTGGCTGTCCCGCGATAATTCGGGCATTCTCTCCTGCCACAGCTGCTCGAGCGTTCCTCTCGTTCATGTACTGTACGAAGGCGTAGCCCTTGTGCACGGAGCAGCCCACTATCTTGCCGTACTTGGCGAAGATGACCTCTATGTCGGTCTTCTTGACGATGGCTGTGTTGAGGTTGCCGATAAAGACTCTGGAGTTGAGGGAGCGCGGGTCATTTTTGTTGGTCACGTTGCTGGTCTGGGTTTTACCAGTCATTCTCCTCCAGGTCCAGTAGCCCTCCTGGGACACAGACACAGGGAAGGAGGAGGACAGGTCAACTCCAGCTAAGTCTGCCCCTAAAGACACACTAAGGAGCCGCACAGTGTTCAGAATGAAATGAATAAGCAGGAAAGTTTAGTAAATACACAAACCACACATAATTAACACATTTTTTCCAAGCAATGTTTTAGCCTTTGTGCTTCAACCTCAGACTTCTTAATTTATGCAAAGCACATTTAAATAAAAAGGCCTTGAAACTGTACAGCCCTCACGCTTCATGCTGTGGCGTTCAGGGCCACTGGACCAGCAGGTTGTGTTCCTTTGCCTCCTCCCACATGTCCTGCTGTTAGTGCGTGTGTCTTTTGCGCACAATGCTGCATCACTATTAACAGGAACCCGCCTGCTCCCACATTGCTGCACATTTTCCCCCGTGTCTTCCGGGAAGCAGCCTCCTTAAACTCCATCCCACCTGCAAATTGGAGTTGGAACACAACAAATAAATAGTGTCGCCTGCGTCTCGCTGCATTGCGGTGGCTCACGACGGCTAAAAGGAACGTTGCTCGGGAGAAAGACAGGCGCTTAGAAAGGTAATAAGGAAGAAGGAGGAAGTAGAGGATGGAACTGATCCAGAGTCAGCTCCAAAACAAGCCCCTCAGCAGACAATAGTAGAAAACAACAGAACCAGTGTTAATTATATTTACAAGGTATATATTGAGCATGTTTTTTTCCAAAAACACCAGGTTAGTGTTTTAAAAATGATTTGTTGCAAAGAAAGTCAGTTTTACGGCTGGACGCTTAGATGTTCACACACTTATTTACAGTACGGCTGAGGTCACTGGCCAGTCAACTGTTTATAAGCCGTGTTTTGCATGGATGTCTGAGTGGAGGAAAGTAGAATGAGCAACCGCACGGGCAACGTCTCCTCCGCTTCGTGAGGAACCAAACACAGTAGCTGTCACTGGGGAAGCTTCGCTATCTCAATAGCCATATTGTTGCATCCCTAATGCTTTGTGTGTCATTTCACTGATCACAGACTGCGTAGGCCTTCATTCATGTTACAGTTTTATTCAGAGGATTTTTTTTTTGCTGTCAACTTATCAGTGAACATTAGCCTCAGCTTTTGTAGGCCTCCCCTGCAATTATTTCTATGTGACCTTTTCATAATGTTAGTTTTCATGAAAGATGATTGGCTGCATGATTATGGAAATTATACAGTAGCCTACCTACCCAAGCAAAGGAACAAATCAAGTCATGTATTTAATTAGGGCAGACATAAATATATTTTTATCACTTCCTTTCATAACAACACACAATTTAGGTTTTATTAAAATTCAAAATCCAGGTTTTCATTACAGTTTACATTCTAAAATGGATTACATCCTGTGAAACAGTGGGAAGAAAATACAGACTATCCAACATTTGCCTCCCCTGAGCTTCTGTCCCTGACACACACTGATAACAACTACTCAGCTTTGAGACGTGGAACCTAAATAATGGATCCAATCCTCAGTAAATAGGATTAGTCGCCAAGGTAACACTGATGCTGCTGGAATAGTGCATGCGCTCTCATATTATGTGTTTTCCCCTTTATCCAAGTTAATGTTACGCCGCGAGAGGCAACGCGCGGACGCTGTGGCCTCACAATTACATTGTTTGTAATCGCTGTGAAGTGCTATCTTCTGAATGGCTTTGCTCAGCCACAGCGTGTGATGTAGTTTGAAATGCGGCGGGAGGACGACTCGCTAACCGGGTGATGGCTGCGTTCCTTTGTAAGGTCACTTGTTCTTTTCCTGCGTTAGACGGAGGAGGAACCTGACCAGTCATCCAGAAATACGAGAGCAGCCATGTGATTTACAGAGTAGAGATCCTCTGTCAGGCATCCATTACACCTGAGACTGTGAGACATTCAGCTGCTCATTCATGGATGAACACATATTATTTCACTTGACAGCACATCTTTTTAGCATTACGTCAGCTAAAGTTTAATGCTATTCACGTTCCCATGACTCTTGGACACGGTGCGTCGGGGGACTCACTGTTTACAGCGCTGCAACTGCATGTGTTGTTTCTGCATAAACTGCTCTTCACCATCTCTCGTGCGGCCTTGACATTTATCAGCGGCAGACAGTAAAAATCATGATGTGGGCGCACACGCGCACATACATGTGCTAACTCAGATGAGCTCCCCAACACTGTCGCTTAAACCCACAATCTGACACCCAGCCCACATCGATGTCTGGTCACGGGGAACATGACAAATCAGCGCAGAAGTGTTAGATTGCCTCTGTTGTCAGATAAATCAGCGGAGGGGTACGGTCACGAGGCCTTTTATGGCTCCTCGCTGTGGTATATCTTGTTGTCTTCTCTGTTGTTTCCTTTACAGCAGGACACTAATTTATTCCATCAGTGGTTATCCTGCTGACCTTGCCTTTTAGTTTATTTGCAACCTCCATTAAGGTTCTCATCCTGCCAGGTGATAGCGTCATGAGGAAAAACACGGGGAAACAGAGCAAGAAGTGATTTGTACCAGCAGTGTAATTGGCAAAATAATTGTTCTGAGGACTCGACATTTGTTATTTAAAAAAGCCTCAAGTCTGGAAAGCGCTTTTAGATGAGAAAACCGCAATCAGGTGCTTGAAACCTGTGCTTTAAAAGTGATTACAGCTGCTGCAGTGCTGGGCCTTTGTCTGCAAAGAGGACGAGACAGATACCGTAAGTGTTCATTGGTCGTGTCACGGCCGTGAATGGGTGTCACATTTTTCTAAAGGTGGATCTCTGCTTTTTGACCGCTGCGCTATTCTGGCATTTCTAAAAATCCTGGCACGCTGTGTGTGTTAATACAGTAAGAAAATTATGATGCCAATAAAACCGAACTACACCAAGGTCACGAGCTTGACAGCACCACTGAGTTGGGATGGAGGCAGAGTGAAAAGGAAAAGGGTTTAGTGCAGAGGCAGTCATATTACAAGCTCTACCTTACTCTGTAATGTATTGTGCCTTGGTAGACAGGCTCTTAAAAGGTTGTTGTTTGGGTCTGGCCACCTGCCTGATTTATAGACATTTTTTCATGCAGGGAGGGAACTCATTGAATTGATTCCTTTTGTAATTTCCTTCCACTCCAACACTGTACATTTCTCCTCACCATGCCTCAGCCGCTCTGATTGTTGCCAAGGCAGCTTGATGGGCTGAGGAAAAGCTGGAGAAGCTGCTCACTGGAACAGAACCGAGAAAGGTACCCTGATACACCTTTTCCAATGGCTGCTGCTGCCATGTACTGCAGAGGTTGAATAATTGCTTCGTGGATTCCTTCCATTTATATCTTGTCTTGAAATGTGTCTCTTTGTCTGCAAGCAACAGCAACAAGTGAGAAAAGTGCCTGTGCTGAAGCGATGCTGCATTTGTGATGTTGTTTTTGTCTCATTTGATGGTAGAAGACAATTTAATTTCAACATAAAGGCTTTAAAGAAATTAAAAGCCTCATCTGCCTCCTTGAAGTAGTTAGAATCGCATTAAATCTAATTTTTCTAATTTTCCCACATTTCTGATCGGTTGCGGTTGGTACACAGTGCTGGGCAGGAGACAGAAACGAACGTCTACAAGAAGAAAAGGAACAGCTTTTATTTTGCCAACTGTGGCTGCTGGAAGATGGTAAAATAATAAATGAATGTGAGTGAATGAGGCATTAACACAACTTCACTGTTTATGACTATTACAAGTCATTACTGAAGGATAATCTTCCCCGAACAATGGTTTTAATACAGAAAGACACTGAAGTCTCTAGAGATGCATGTGTTTTTGTTTATAATGGTTTGAGGAGAAATCAAAGAGCATATTTGTCTTCTACCCTCAAACAACTCAAGCTGTTTAATGTCTGACATGTCTTAGATAATTGTCTGAATGCTGAATCAAATATTAACATGCATGTGTGTTGCGGTGTAAGTTAAAAGGGGAGTGTTTTTAATTAAGCAGTTTAGGAGAGAGAACAGTGAAAAGCTTCTCTGCAGTCCCGTTTGCAGTTTTAGTTTCGCGCGTGTATCATTGTCATTTTTATATTGTACTTGCAACAATTTTTCTGCACACAACAAAACCAAATGAACCAACAGAGCATGAGACGTCGAGTACAAAGCATCACACTGTTCATTAAAAAGCAGCCAACAAGAACAGAGACACAGCGGAGCAGCAGCTGGTGGAGACCAAACCGGAGCTAAAACCCAATCAGCTTTGGCCAAACATCAGCCACGGCTGTTCTTCCCTGCGCATGTACTGCACGTCAAGGTTTGCCAACACACCAACCGCGTTATCGTTTGATTATTTGATACGTAGCCAGGCATCACTACCGATGGCTCTGTGAGGGAATGACTGCGGAGGGTTTTCTACACTGGTTATGCCACTTGTGAAATGTTTAGAGAAACTAGAAAATATGCAGATACATATATATATATATTGGCATATTTTATATAGATAGAGTTACTTGGGTGGTTAGTATACGTGTTCTGAAGAGAGAGACACCTCCTACGTCTGATCTGACTTCAGCCTTCCTCAGTAGGGCATTTCCCTCTTATCAGCTAACCTCAATTCACAAGAACTGGTGGCTCTACTTTGCAGTCATAGCCGTATATTATTCCTTCCAAACTCTGTTGTGAGGAAATTCATGACTAGCAGAAAGCCCGGAGCGCTGACACAATTAGCTAAGATGGAAATTGAACAATTTCTCTGTTTGGCCCTCATTCACCTGCAGTGGGGAAATGGGTAATCAGTGGGAAACAGTCGTGTGTGCCAGGGCGTGGGATGATGTATGAATGGAGTTTGTGCTAGTCCGGGGGGAGTCTGGAGTTTGTGATGGACAGGGGAACACTTCAGCAGCAACGGCATGATTTCATTTATTTCTATGGTAGTGTACAGCTGCACCGAGTTGAAACTAATCTGGTCAAACATAGGGAGGTGTCAGGCGCAGGGTAGATCAATCTCTGACTGGTCTTAATCCAATTTGACTGGTAAGAATAGCACCAGGGTGTTTTATGATATAAAACCCACTCTGCATGATTGTGTTGAAAGCTTCGGAGAAGAACAATATCCACAGGACATTTAAAAGCTGTCTCTCCACAGTGCTGCGAGGTGTTTCTATCTCCTTTTGACTTGCTCAGCACAAACAGCTATTAATGAGCATAACGCTATGCGCAAAAACATGGTTTTAGGATGAAATCGACAAAAGGACGCTTCCAGTAGGCGTTAGTGGGGACATGCTGAAATCCTTCATTTTAGCACAAGTAGCAGAACAACAGTGAGTAACCTACTGAAGGTCAGGTGGCACTGAGTCAACTATTTCATGTACAGGTGTTACTATAGCAATGAATATACAAAATATCGCAGCATCAACACAACAACAAATAATTCCAACCGTCCAAACTGCTGAGTCTAAATTAGACAGATGGCAAACTGCTGCTTGATTGTCCTGCATCACATACATATAGAAGCAACAGCAGTGAAATGGCCTAAACCAAATCTGTTATAAATACTGCAAAGGTGAGCTCTGATGGAGAGAAGTGGTGCATTTGGTTGTTGACCTTTTTATTCTTCTCATTACATCTGGGAGTCTCATCGTTAGTGTTCCACGATGCCGCTGTAGAGGGGACATAATTTTTAATGTGGGCAAATTAGCATGCGTCAACATTTACTCTGCAAGAAAGGCCAAACGAAGTAGCGACTCTTCATTAGGAGCATTAATCTACACTTTTTAGACTGCAGCGAAAACACAAACTGGAGCCCGGGGTTCGGTGTCTAAAATAGTCACGCAGGCCGTGCAGCCGGCAGCGTGTTGTGTCAGAGAAGGGACATTTCATTTAATCTTGTTCTCAGCTCCCTACAATTAACAGTTTGCAGAAGGATATTTCTTATTTATGGGAGCCCCTGTGAGTCACGCTGTGCTCAATAGCATGTATTGTAAGAGGATGACAGACAATTTTTTGGCTTCAAAGGCTTGGCAACAACTCAGTGGAATTTAAATGACCTTAAAATGTGCAGATTTCGTTTATGGAATTGCTATGCAGAGAGCCGGATCATTATCTGCATAATGTCATCAAAATAAGCAAATTTTTCCAATTTTATGCACTTTGCTCTTGTTGTTGGCTATGCATATGAATGCTGCGTGATTTGTTTTGAGTCTAATTCCAAGGCTAGCTATAATTGGCACTGTCTGCTCTCTGGTGGTGTTGCACAGAGGGAATGGTCTGCCATCTGTAGCCTTGCCATGACCTATGTGTCAGTAGAGGATGTGCTGCGGCAGCTGCCCTTGCCTGTAGCAGGGCCTGGCGCCGACGCAGCTCCATGAGAAGACGCCTTCCCGTCACCCTCTCTGGGTCTGCAAACATATTCCTGCTGGTGCTGTAATGGCGAGCTGTGCATGGGACGTGCAGGAAAGTAAAGTCCTTGTCTGTGTCTGCTGTGAAGTGCAGCTGCCCCAATCATATGTTCACACCGCAAGCCACACAATCAATCAAGTCAGCGCAAATTCATTACTTTCATATTGAGGTAAGCAGCCAGGGAAAACTCAGCCCACAAATGTAGAGTTGGCCAAGTAAATTTGGCCAGCGCCGCACTTTTTGCGGCCATCGGGACTCAATGAGCAGGTTTTCCAATGTCAATCTCATTTTTATTCATAATCATTTTGTCTGCCAAATGCATGAAACGTTTATTCTGGTATATCATTGCTTCCCACAGGACAGTATTAGACATCTCAGATCCACTTCTGTAAAGAACTTCAGGCCATTCATTCTAGAACCACTTGTTGGTCAATTTGGGCCACTTAAGACCACAATATATGAATATGATAATACGGAAAAGTGTCCATAGTTGTCTTTCTGGTGGAGGAATGCTCCCAGAGAGGAAGATGCTAATCTCTTCTAACAGCCCTGACAGCTCAGTGTGAAGGCTGCTGTAGGATATGTACACCAAGAACATCGGTTAGAAATACCCCTTAGATGGACTTTGATGATACAAATCTCTATCATGTTATGTTTATGCCTGTGACTGCTGGCTTCTCTTATTGCCAGGCTAAATGTTCAAAGGTAGCAGAAAGTTTGTGTAATGCACAAAAAAAAAAAAAAAAAAAAAAACTCCATCGCAAACTTCAAAGAATTCCCAACACTTCAAACACTTCTTCACGGTTCAGCGACTAATCTTCAAAGTCATGCAAAGGATTGAAGTGATAGCGCCGCTGTGTATAGCAGGTACAAACATTCTTGTCAGTGCCACCGAGGTGTGAGGTATAGAGCAAGGGAGGGGAGATAAAAGCTAATTGAGACAAAGTCTATGCTTCGCCTGTGTGAAATACAAAACCCCACCTGAAGACATTTCGTAATTACAGCTGCCAGAGAACCAATCAGTCAAATGACTTCGCTCTTAGAGGCTGAAGCCAGACATTAGGGTAAATTGTAGAATCATTGGTGATACTGGGAGTTCGTAGACGTCATTACCGAGTTTACAGTGGATCCATCTTACCTCTGCTGCCTTGTGCCTCAGAATAATCTTGAGAAATATTTGAAGGCGATGGCCTTGGACGTTTGGCCATCTGAGACATTCCTCTAATAAAATAATGAACATTCTGCAGTTTCCCTTCCTGCACCTGTTCAATCAATATGTCTTCACTAATTGAAAATGGATGTGGCCTTTGACTAAGAGAGGCTGAATGAACTCTCCCTAATTACTTCATCTGTTTTTAAAGCTTGTAGTGGAGCAACGCCACTGATATAATCTACCAAATTCCTGAAGCTCCTGAAACTTCGAACACAGTAGTAACATAATGCACAAGCCCCCTGCATCCCACGCAGTAAATATAAATATATTAAATGCTGTCATTAATCAAGCTACGTCTGCCGATCAGTAGTGGAAAACAATTCACTTGTAGCTCAGTGAACATTACTTCTATGTTATATGTTACTCTGAGACAGTAACGTGGATCTTACACAGTCTTGACGTGAAACATTTATCCACTTTGCTTTATTCATAATTCAGACGCTGGAACGACAGTTGTTTGCATAACACATAGAACGATTAGATGGAAGCTTTAAGAAACGGTCTCTGGAAAGGGCCTGTTGTATTGAGGGACAGTAGTTCCCCTACTGTTCAGGACTCAGGCATCATATGGGCCAGCGTGTGGACGTCCAGGCGACAGCTGAACTTCAACATTCAAACCAATGTGGATCGAGAGGAACCGTAAGACAAGTCTGAACCTTTGTGCCTTTTACAAATGAGCAACACAAACTCAACTTCAGCTGTAATTTCAGAAGTAATTGCTGCTAATTCTGCCCAGACACACCACTTTACAGTAACTCCAGCGAGTAATTGCACAGCACAATTGCTGAGTTTTAAAGCTAGTTGGAGCCCGAGGGAACCCTTGAGGGCCTCCCCGGGCAATGAAGTCGTCACCGTGCTCCGTGAAGTGTAACACTTTTTTTTCTCTACAGGCTCTGGCATAGTTCTGTTTATCGGGTCCACTGTCGTGCAGCGTAAGAGCTGCTGACTTGAGTAAAATGGATCCGAGCGTAAGGTTTGTCACGAAGAAGAAGCCGAATCATGCATACGCACTCAAACGTGGCTGCGCGAACGTGAGTGCACGGTACGGGAGACACGCACACTCGAGCAAAAAGCCAGTCACACACACAGCACCGACACAAAGGCGACGCGGAACCTCACACAGTGGACCGAGCACCGTGCTTGACGTACACGTTTTGACAGCTTGACAGCACATGCCGCCTTTTGTGCAGCAGAGGAGGCTCATGGAGTCTGTCTGCTGCCCTCGACACTTCTTCTCCTCTTAATAATAAAACAATGAACACATGTACCATATGGCCTCATGCACAACACTAACCAAGCTTGGTTTCATCACAAACAAACTGTGTCTACTACAAACTATCTATGTCACCGCATACGGATCAGACAACGACATGACATCTGAGAACGCGACGTCACGTCTGAAACAGATGTGACAGACTTTAAATCACTGATACCCATCATTTCCATTGGCTCTAGACCACATAATGACATAGTTGCAGCGGATGAGCGCTCACATCCTCTTAAGAGCAATACATGCTTTAAAGCACGGGGTTTTATGAAGGGAACGTCGCTCGGAAGGTGACGGGACACCTTTCATCTGTTGGTGCGAGAACAGCTTCCTGTTCCTAATATGAAATTCGTCTCCACTCCTTCTATTACAAATATAGACTTCCTAAAATGTCTGGTTTGAATATTTGTAAATAATGAAACAAAATCAGTTTGTGCTCTGGTTTAAAACCAAACACAGCAACACATTAAATTGCATCCACGAGGATTAAAGGCTCTATATCTGTCAAATACTAAAATAACTTAAGGTGAAGTGAAGTGCTAAACCTTTGATCCTCCTCCCTCTGCCCCTGTCTCCCTCTCAAGCCTTATCACATCATCCGCTTCCTCGCTTGTTTGCTGCTGTGAGTGGCACCTTGTACTCAGCCGTATACAATGTCTGTCAGATTACATTATTAATGCCGATAGAGAACCGTATGAATCGGCACGTGAATGAGCCACGGCGGCGGAGGAGTGCAGGGAGGTCGCAGGATGATCAAAGAACTGCGAGGGAGCGGATGACAAACGGGGCGTTTTCGCCTCGCCTCACCAACCTGAGGGAGTTTAAAATACATAGATAAACAGCTTTTTCATGGACGACTGAATCCTGTTAATTTGTCGTGCTGGTGGAGCAATAACAAGCATTACACAATAATAAGCCTCCCGTGTGGATTGTCTCTATTGCCGCCCGACTCAGTGTTTTACAAGCCTGCAATGAATCACCTAAAAATCTAATTCCTGCTTATCACATGGTGCATTTTTATTTATTTATGTTTTTTCCTGGTTGCAAAGTTATAGATTTACTTTAACAAAACTATAAACACTGTCATATGATTATCACTATGTGCGGATTCCCCGCTTTGCCTTCCAGAGCTGAAGAGGATTAAGCCTGGGTTCCCTTCACAGCTAACCCAATAATATGTATGACAGAGCTGCGGGCGGCTTAGTGTTTATGGCCTCACATCTCTCTAAGGAGCTCTGAAGTACAGCATAGACAGGCCTGGTGTTTTTTGCTTCACCTCTGCTCTTTCTCTCGCTGAACCACCACTGATACCTACTGCACTGCAGCTCCTCAAGCTCTGGTGTAACTACACCCACAACGCCTGGACTACAGCTCGTAAGGTTCGTCCACTGGACTGTTTAGTGTGGTGACGTCAGCATGTTTGCTAATGAATAAACTGAATAGACTCAGGTAATATTGTTTATCGTTTATTCTCAAGCTTCTCAACTAGACTCACTGGTTAGTTCACTGTGTACATCCACACGAACGTTTCCTACTGAGCCCAAAACGCAGTACACAATGTTTTTTCTTATAAAATTGTATTCAAATAAAACAATCGTGACAAAAGCATTAAGAGTATACACCACAAGAAAGAACATGTACAAATATAAAAGAGCAGCTGCAGTGAGACAATAGTGGCTCCAACATTTGACCATATGAGAGGCTAAGATCATCTGGACGTGTGGCTGGTGAGAGCAGTCGCTATAAGGGGTTTGGATTTGGCGGCGCTGTTGTCCTGAAAGCCCTGGACTCCCACTGGAATGCTTCAGGATCATCCATCAAGATTCTACATAGTGTGAGAAACAAGACGAAAAGAGGATCAGCGGGTCAACTGTCAACAGCTGTAAGGCCGTGTGTAATAGAGCGACATGCTTTGGATGAATCCTCCACACAGTAATGGAACCTCCTCTAAAAGGACTAATAATGCACGTGTTGCTTGTATATGAACTGTTTATATCAATGTACGGTTCAACAAATGTAAGCTCCTAACTACGTCTTGTACGACCACACAGTATCAAAATGCCACAAAGGGTTGGCTTTAAAGTGACACACATTAGAACCTACCGTGTTCCACAACACGAGAAGACGTCGTCCTCTGTGATGCAGCCAGGAGAAGGAAAAATGCAGGAACAACCAAATGTTCAAGTTAAAATCCAGAAATGTAGCGATTGCCCCAAGTAAACGAGGTCGGACTGGACCATTACTTCCATCAAAGTCCTTTCTTTGCTAATCCTAACTTCACGAGAGCCTGGTTTCTGGTCCCGCTCTTAGGATCTGATACACATAACTATTAGTCATCAGATTAGTCGGGCAGTTATTTATCACTGCAGCGCAGGCTCCTCTGTAATTACCTCTGTGAAGGCCATGTCCGCTGATTCCAGCGTTTGCTTACTGTAGTTTTGCCATCTTGTCCAGAAGCGTGTATTGATTTTATGACAGTTGTTACTGTAGTTGTACAGAGCTGTAAACAGCTGCTACATTATTGTTCCGGCACTACTTCAGAAGTTTGTCTTAGTTTTTTCTAAATTGTTATTATTGAGATGCAGTTTGTTTCTCTCTCTGTATCGAACCCTCTCACCTACAGTGCCTCCAATCAAAAGGCCTGGTTTAGGATTAATGTGACGTTGATACGCCCTCTGCGCTGAAAGTTAACTCTCTCAGCTCAGCTTTGCATTTTGCTGATAATAAAGTCTCAACGTTGAAGCTTTGGCCTGCACCCAATTTAAGCTTCCCTGTCTAGACTGACTGCCTCACGTCTGGGAGCAGCTGCCGCGCGTCGGTGTGGGTTTGGAGAACATGTCAGGTTCAAGGTTCCCTTTTTCTCTGTCAAACAAATCCAAACTAAAATCTGCTGACATCACTCTGGATCAGAGCAGACGAACCGGTTACAGTACATGTCCACAGCCTGGGTGTGATTATTGTATATTATATATTGTTATATTCAGGACATTGTTGGATTTGGACGTTTCTTGATTGTTTGGTTGTGTTTGTTTCGTGTGTTGTATAGTTTGAAATCTGTGCCCTCACCAGACTCCGGTGTGCTTCAGTCCTTCTGCGCATAAATCAATACAGGGGGTAAACTGGTGATTGTGAGCTATTCTGAAACTATGGCTGTAAGGATCACGTCCTCACGTGGCTGGTTTGAAACTGTTTCTCTGGCGAAGTCACAAAGGGAGAAAATCTTAATGTTCCGCTGAATTTAACCACCACTCTCCAAAGGGGGCATGTTCATCAAAACCCAGCTGTGTCTCCAGATGCTGCGCACTCTAGTCCTCTGCCAGTGATCAATACGACTGCTGAAGTACGCTGCTTTGTGCCGCTGGGTCATGTTTACTATGCAGTGTATACAGTCGACTCAAATCTCTGGTTGCTGCTGTAAAGAATTTTCATTGAACATCACAGACGAGGCAGAAACCGACGCCGACCGTGATGCCACTCTGCAGTTCACTGCCTCCCTAAGAGCTGCTGTTGTCGAGTGTTTGCAGAAACTCTGGTACATAGATAGAAGTGGTGAAATGTTACAGCAACATATCACACATTTGTGCTAAAGAGAAATAGACACAGGCGATTGGATTAATGCCACTCAAGGCACAAGGGCAGTAATGTTTTCAGTTTTAATCAATTTCAATTTCCAGTCTTTGGCCTGCTGAAACGCATCACAGCTCTTTTAGTTTAACTAGAAAATGAATATGTTTTTGTTTCTTAAGCACATTCTTAACATTCACTTCTGGTACATTACGTATTTTCAACACGCTTTACAGGGATTGGGAGAAAGCTGCTTTAACGAAAATCAAAACTGAATCTTGCTTCTTGTTCAGCGAAGACCACGCGTTTGGCGAGAGGGCAAGAGTCAGGGCACAAGGCTGCGAAGGTCCGGGGCAGGAGGAATCATTAGCATTGTATAACAACCAGGGATGTTAGGACAGTAAAAATGTTCTACTCTTTCTAAATCCATAATAGGGTCTCATGAAATATTTATGCAGCCTGGCAAACAACAGGATATGTAATTATCATCAAACACAAGGGTACACAATGGCTGCAATCAAAGCACTTCTGTCTCTGTGTCAGTCAACCCCAGGAAAGGTTAAGTTTCCCTCCTACTCGACTAATTCCTGCTGACCTTTCCAGGGTGATGTCTCAAACTGGGCAAAGTTTCTTCGAATTTCTCAGCACCTATTAAATCACTCAACTCACAATCAGCACTGAGGCCGGCTAAAAATAAACGCACTCCCGGTGGCGTGTGTGCGGCAGACAATCCTCCAGCTGAACGCCGTTCGCCCCAAAACACTGATACGCAACATAGAAGCAGCTTATGAATTACCACCATAGCTTCGTTTGAGGCACAGAATGTGTTCACCTCTATACAAGATAATGGTTCGATCCTAAATAAGCGGAGTCCAAAGTTACAGCAACGCCATGGAAAAGCGTCCTGAGAGTCTACGTGAAGTGTTCATGTTGCTCTTTCATATGTTGATTCATTGATTATGATTCAGCACAGCTTGAAAATATTTAGCATTTTCCTTCGAGACATTTCCTTGCGGAAATGAGGTTTTACAGTCACAAACGTGGGCTGAAGAATTTCCATCTGTGATTAGAACCGTAAAATATGCATCACTGCCCATACGGCGCTTGCGCGCGTACGAGACGGTGGGCGATGATGCATCTACAGTAGCGGAGGTCAGACACAAAGTTATGACTAAAGCTTTATGTCGAGTGCCAGCCTGGTTCGCAGCTGGAGATACAGATTGAACAGAGGTTGCAGGCACATATGTTGCGTAGGCAACTTCTGAAATATTTATTTTGCACACCTACAGTAGAGCTGGAGCAAAAGATATCAAAACATCAACGTATGTAACTGGAAATGTAAGTGGACATTTTATTTGCTCGCAAACTAATTCTCATATTAACTGTCATCCTTCATTCCTGGTGTTGAGTCTAATAACACAGCTGTGTGGTGAAGGCGCCCAGCTTCGTTCTTTGGTGCTCAGTTAAGAATGTAATACCATAACTCGTGTTTAATTTAACGTTTGAGGCTTTGAGGTCCAGCTCTAGATGTCTGCAAGGCAGAGCCAATCCCAGCAGCCCCTCTGGCGCATTGTTGGACCTGCTCGTGGCTATACTACACCGCCTTGGGTAAAGTAACTGTCTGTTTAGTATCCACAATGCACTCAGAAAACACAATGACCCTCTAGCTGATCCGACTTACTCCTTCACTGTGCTCGCAATTTGCATCGCGGTTGCTTTCATCTCGGCAGAGTCCAGCCGCATCAGAACGAAACAGTTCCCTGTGTTGGATTTGAATCTAACAGGACTCAAGGAAGTAAAGTGTGATATTAAACATCAGTTAGGACCAGGTAGATATTTGAGGAAATGCTTTCTGTGCAGGTAGCTTAGCTTAGCACAGAGTCTGGAAGGAGGAAAGCTAGTCTCAGCTTGATTTGGGAAACTGAAATACTTCATATTGCTTCTACTGTATATTAAGGGTTTACATGGTTCCATTTCAATAAACCCTAAAGATTTTATTTTCGACTGAGTATGTTGTCCGTGCTTATTATCACAGCTCTTCTCCTGCAGCTTGCATCAATGTTGTCCTCACGGCCACACTTCCCTTCATCAGCTGCCAGCTTGAAAACGTCCTGTAGTGCTTCTGAATGGAAATTGATTAAAATGTCTTGTTGAGTTGGACACTTTTCTCCAGTAAGAGTCTGCGTTCGGTGCAAATATTAGCAAGGTGACCTTCTCTGTGTCCTCCCACTCGTGTACGTTACACCCAGAGAGACACGTGGGTCAGCACTTGTTGGGTTTCAGTAGCGTTAGAAATTGAAACCAAGGCTGTATTTACATGTGCTCTGTACTTTTCTTCCTTATTGGCTTCTCGCTGATTTGCATAAGGAGTTTTGTCACCGTGCTTGTGCGCCCACACTGTTTCTTATTATTACCACAGTGGCAGGTAAGAAGGCAGGTTAACGCGCCTGTCTGACACAGTGCAGATGTTTTATATTCACCGCTCGGGCGACTGGATGTTTAACGCTCATGCCTTCTGTACATTGGCAAAATATGCCTAAAACTGGAAAAGCGATTACAGACGCACAACAGACTCCTGCTAATTACACGACGTGGTCTTTAAATATTGATCCTGCATTCTGTGAATCGCAGCAGCTCCCTCCAGCTTTTCGCCCCTGCTGTTAAGCCTTGTCACCACTCTTTGCTTTTTAAAAGAGCGTTCAACCTTTTCAGCTTCTCCCGTAGCATGTCACGACTCCTCTTTTGTACCACTGGATGCTAACAGCCTCACTTGAAGCCTGATGTTGGCAAATCTTGGCGTCAGAATCAAGACTGAGTTCTCCACAAAAGAAACAGAGGGGGAATCGGGTTTGACGAGGCAGCTGAAGCTAGACAGCGACAGAGAAAGACTGTGTGCTGTGTCTTTTGTGCTCGTATAGAAATGGATGGAGTTAAATTGGTTGGTGCTTTGCCCATCTGCACTAACAGCTGGTAACAGTGTGATATAAATAACAAAAAGGAAAATGAAAGGCGAGAAATAAAGCCCAGAGGCATTTGTTCCCATTTCTGCGAGAGCTAACTTTATGTTTTCACAGTTCTGTAAACATTTGTATGGTTATTGTATTCGTGCAACTCACCAACGCTCGTCTCCCATATGCTGCCCTTTAAGCTCTTCACATATTGCATTAATCTGAAATAGACTGAAATATAACTAGCGCAGTCCAACACTTCAGATGTGTTTGCACTGATACAGCAATTACAACCATGAGGAGGAACTGACATCAAGCCGGGTCCAGCAGGTCAATCACTTTCAGCCCATGAACCTACACTTTGTTTAACGTGATGGGATGTTGCTGGACGTGAGTCTGGTCTGTGGACGTGCCGCTGCCCTGAGCGCCTGGATCGCAGTTTGCCAGCACACAAGTAAATAATCGGCCTGTTAAGACCTGGCAGGGGAACGTGATTCCTGAATGAGTGGACTATGCGTCTGGCTGGGACGTCTGAGACGGGCAGCGCTGGAGGCAGGCGGAAACTGAGAACGAGGTAGGAGAAGGTGAAGAAATGCTGTTAAAGTGCAAGAGCCCAGCAGTTTTATCAGGGCGCTGCTCTGTTGTCACTGTGCCCGAGGCCACGAGGATGCAGCTAAACGAAGCCAAACATTCTGAACAAACGTCACATTTGCGCATGACACGGGCACAGTTTGTGTAACAAAACAAGCAGGTATCTAACAGCTGTGGGGAGCGTCATCGTACAAACTCACGGTATTTAATTACTGGTCGGTTTATTAGCTACACCTGTACAGTCATTGTGACAGAGGTGATGAATTACACTAATCAACTGGAGAGTGAGTGTATTTAAATCATTTTAATACTAACTACTCCTAAGAAAACTAATTCAGTAAAGACTTTGTTATGTGCTTGTGTCTGTGTTGTTTCCATTTAGAGGCGATATGACTGTTTTTCCCTCCGCTAAGGCCAAATGAAATGCTCATATTTGAATAATGTTTATTCACGTGTCTGGTGCCTGCTGGGCAGCGTGGAGAGGAAAACAATGATGTGTTAGTTCAAAATGCTGTTGGTTTGTGTGAACTAACACGTTTAAGGTGTGACAATGGTGCGCTTATGTTTGACAACTTGCTACACAGACATAAAATCATGTTTTTATTATCTCATTGCAGATGAACCTGAGCCATCATCATAACCAAGCTGTGAAACAACATTGTGTGGTTGTCGTTGCTCGGTGGGCCTGTTGGGAGCGTGTGTCCCGTTTGCCCCGCTCCTAAGTGGTTGGTTTTGTAACAGACAGGTAAAGAGGTTGCTTGGCCGTCATCAGACGCTGCGCAGCACTGAAAAAGCTCCACCGCCACAATCCATGCAGCTCTGCAAACACAGCCCGACCCATAAAACCAAAATCAACACGGTGAAACCTCTCTCCGGCTTTCAGGGTCATTCCATGACGCTTCCATTCTGACTATTGCTTGACACATTGGCATCGTATATTAGTTTCATTCTCTTAGTGAATAATTAATTGGGAACTGAAATTGCTTTTCAAATTGTATCAACTTGCAATGAGTGACCTAATTAGCTCAGTGATTACAGGCGCCAGGAGGAGATCCCTGCCTAAACGATGTGACTAATCTGAATTAATATTTCAAACCCGTGTCTGCAATTAATGTCATTTACATATGTAATGTGTCCGTGTGATTACATAATTACAGATATGTTTGAATTCCTTCATGATGCCATCGACAGGTGTCTTTTAGCGCACGGTGAAAAAAGCCGAGGATCCAGGCAGGCGCCTTGGTTCACTCAGCTGGTACCAGACGCTGTGCTTCTACGTGCACTACAGCACTGTCGGGCTCCTGCAGCTCACAATGACTTCACATCTACCAGTGACAAATGTATTCACTGTCATCCGCCGGCTTGTCAGGAAGTGACAGAAATGGATTTTCTTTACACAGTTGGTTCCTCCTAACTCCCCCGAAACGGAAGAAAGAAGCGAACTGGTCACAGACTGCTGTTGATTCAAACACCTTAAAAATCAGATATTAGGATTAATTTATGGCTTTTACTTTGATTTAAATGAAATGCAACTGCAACATGTAAAATAGAAACGTTGCGTGAATAGCCATTTCATTTTGTAAATGAACTAAAGTCAAACCTTTAGTTCCAGCTTTAGAGGTGCTAGCGAGATGTGATGTGAGTAGAGCTATGCTAGTTGTGTGTGTGTTGTGTTTTCATGTGATCCTTTCATCCCTACTTCCAAATCTCTGGATGTCTGTGGTCTGCTAGATGTGCTAGAGACCATTAAGAAAAAAATCAATATCCTTGATGAATACAAGAATACTTCACTGAGCTTTATAATAAATTGAAGATTATTTCAGACTCTTGACAAACAAGGTCAGAATCCAAACCACGTTCTTGTTCAGTGATGAGATTAACTTTATGATGTTTATTTGAGAAAGTGAATGAAAGATGTGGTAGCCGCTAGTTCCCGCAAGAACACACATCAATGAGCTGCCTGATTTCCTCTGATGTCAAAACCTGGAGAAGAAATCAATATGAGAATGAAGCCTTATTTACACACGCCACCTGATAGACTGCGGCTCATTGTACGATGTCAGCAAGCTATTAATGTTTCAGGAGAAGATTGCTTTTTGAGGGTAAGTGGGGAATTAGATGATGGGAGAGCTATTTTTACTCTGGTGAGCAAGGCCACATTTTAGTCAGACAGATGTTCTTGTCTTTTTTTTTTTTAACTCGGCTTTAGAGTGTAATCACATGGACGTGAGCCGTTCCTAATCTCAATCCGGTGAGCATGCAATCCTAGTTGTCATGTACAATTGTGGCGTGCACACTCACGCACAAGCAGGATTATTGGCCGGACTTTGTGTCACTGATACTGATAAACCAACGGCAATACAGATTTCTGCTCTATCCTTAGTAAAAGAACAGCATAAGAAAGCGACTCTGCTGAAGGTTGGACATTTAAATAAGCATGCGGAGCCCCGACTGCCCCTGTGCCCTAGTCAGGTAAGGATTCCCTGTCAGGCTCATTTAGAGCGGGAATGTGGAGCGGAATGCATTTTCGCCATCACCGCAAGTCCCTCGCTCCCTCGGAGTGAACCGTTTGTGGAGAGACACATAAAAGGTTTGCTCGTTGGACATGTTTTTGCCCTCGGGGAAACACAAACTCAATAGCCAGCTAGCCAGCTAGCCATCTCTCCTTGAGTGCACCTGTGCTTTCCTAGTGGCAGACACCGAAAATTGAGGTCATGATCCTCATGAGCATGTGAGTCCAGATGCCTCCGTGTTGAAATATCTCTCTTTGCCTCTGTTTTAGGCTCCAACTCCTTGAAATATCTATTGAGGATACTTCCCCATGCACATGGACTAGGGTATAATGAATGTGCTGACTGGATTCCTTTCCAAAGTTGGGCCCATTTGATTGAACGTCTGGCATCGGGCATAAACAATAACAACATTTTATACTGGACATTAAAGTCAGCAGCTGCAGTAAAGGAGCACCCGGACCCAATATTTTACTTTTTACCTTAGAAATGGTTTCGTGTAAAGCAGCCACAGCCTGTCTGGGCTGGTACACATTAATTTGTGACGTGACCTGACTCTCTTTCCCGTCCTCTTTTCTCAAACGTGGTCAGAAAATAAGATGTAGAAAAGACACGACCAGAGGATCCTCGGGCACTTTCTGCCTCTGGGCCCAGTGGACCCATTCAGTCCTCTCTCCATGCTATAAAAGCGCCTGCATGCACGTAGAATATCTACACTATAGGCTTGGAGATATGTGTGACACCGCACAGCAGGTACTGTGCAGTACATCGTGTCTGTGTAGACGATGATTTTCACTGTGTCAATGTTTCCACAACTGGTCACAAGCAGGTGAGAGACAGCTGAGGCGAGCAGGACGACAGCGAGAACAGCTGATCCCTGCAGAACCAGCTTGGAGCTGACCCAGATGAGGACGCTCCACTGTAATCGGGGTCCCGGAGGTAATCTAGGCAGGACATTATCTGCTTCACTGCTTCTTTGCAGCATCTGGAGGCCTCTGCCACCTGCTCTTAAAGCCTTCACGCTGCTCCTCTGCCTCTTTTTTATTTCGACTTTGTTTACTTTTCACCCCGGGAAATCTGCGGACATGACACAAACACTTCAGACAAATCAGATATGTCTCTGAGAAGCCTGGATCAAGTCACTGTGTGACTGAACTGATATCTCCTCACTGAAATCACTGTGTTCTGACATTCTTACCAACAAAATACGCAAAATAAGAGTCTCAGAGATGCAGTAGATCACTGGTGTGAATTAGACCTTCCACAAACACAAACACACACCAGCTCCTTGTCTCTGTCTCATTTCTGAATCAAAGTCAGTCATAGCATCACTGCTTTTTAACTTCTCTTAATGTTAATAAAATGAGTCAGACTTTCTAAGAAGACATTGAGGTCTTATGCCCCTGCACAAGACCCATTTAAATGGTGCGCTATAATTCAAATTGTTCCCATAATAGACACTGGAAAGTCATTCGGCCTGACCCTATTCTTCAGATACGGGTTTAATTGCCCAGAATATCAAGTGTGAGATCCCCTCACTTATCAAATTAACGGCTCAGAAAAGGACAGTAAAGTAATTAACACTTGTTTCAGCAGAATGAGTCACACCAAAGGTAAGCTGTTTATGTGTTAACGAGCAGGGAGGGGGCAGGAACAGAGTGAAGCCTGATGGAAATGCTAGTCTTAGCTCCTCCTATACAAACGGACAGGAGTGTTCAGAAAGACGCCTGTTTCTTCCTGGTGAAGGGAAAACAACATCACGTCCTCCTCCCGACGGTTTTAGACCATCAGAGGATGAATAAAAACATCTGATGTCAACATAGTTTTGTTTTTTAAACTGATATGAGAGAAATATAAGACAAATGCAGAAGATCACATTTATTTCTATTCCTTTCATTGTATTATTTCTTCATTGTGTCTCGCTGACTTCTGAAAGCAAACTCGTGCCCTTGGAGTTGAATCGCATTTGAACTAAAGAGGAATCTTTTATTTCCCCTGGATCAACTCTGGCACATGAACAAGACTTTTGCAACCAAGTCTTAAAAACAGCGAAATGCGATTGTAAACTTTAGATTGACTTTGCAGGTGCTATACATTCAGCTGATGGCAGGTTATAAAAGAATATTGGAGAGCAAAACTTTAAAGTACTTCAGAGCACTTCTGAAAAGAAAAAGCTCAATGAAAACCACAGTACTTCTATAAAAAAAATCTTAATTACACGGAGCCTTTGACTCTCCTAAAAACACCCACACATAAAATTGGCTTCTTCTCCACATATTATTCAAGAAGATGCCTCCATGCATCTCATATGTGTCCATGTAAGTGTTCATAGCATGTGATGCTAAACCCAACAGCCCATAATAACTACACACGTTTATAGACAATGCAGTGCAAGGTGCTGCTCATGTTTCTTCTTGTCCACCTTCATTCAACAACTTCCTGTTGTTTCAGAGGAGGGAACGCTAAACCAGCGAGGCGCTAACTTCATGTGACCGTGTTACACTGAATCCAACCGGCGTACAAGCACGAAGCACATGCCCAGTTGCTCGTGTGCCGTGTTTTCTTTGTGCTAGGAGAAATATCTATCATATTTCTCCTGTGCGGGTCTGGCTCGGCCCAGATAACAGGAAACCTGCCTGGAGGGGAGACACGGCACCGCAGGATGTAATAGAAGCTATCACAAGGCTTAGCGGGAGAGACCTCGGCTGTAGTAGAAATACCTTTTAACTAGGGGCGGGGAGACATGATGATGGGACGTGATGCAGCAGTGTGATGTTTGAAAGGACTGAATTTAAGGAAATCTACTTGAACTGAATTAAAATGAGTAATAACCGAGATGCTACCAGCAGACAACCATGAGCACAGCTGAAAACCTCCAAAACGTTGGCCTGATTGATTGTTTGTGTTTAATTCTGCAGAGACTAACTGGAGGAAAGCGTGTTGCCTTGAAGATGCTGCTGAAATCATATTAAAGACTCAATGAGCTGCTTTGGTTCAAGACCAAATATAAGAACCTTGGAAACCTTGGAATTAAAGACATTTTTTTCAGCCAGCAACTTACTGTTAACACTTGAGCATGATTCATTATTAATGAGTGGATCAGTTCAGCAGCGTTTTCAAATCTGCAGAGTTGTTTCTGGAGAAAAATCGAACCGTGAGCCAAGTGAGGAACGGCGATGCAGTGAGAGTCTGAGCGAGAATCAAATCAAGCATGAATTCATAACAATACTCTGGTCTGAACCTATTTCATGACAGCTCTGTCTCTAATACAAGACAGACTGAGACACGTGTTACAGTCTCACTCATGTGCTTTGTGACCTGCACAGACACAGCTTAATGAAGCTGTTTAACGTATGATGCATGTTCTATCTTCTTGTTCCAGACAGTCTATAAATACCCACTTTGACCACATTGCACCCCACTGACACTAATCTACCATGACAGCCTGTTTGACCACACTAGGACTTAACAATCTAACCTCAAACTTAATGGTCCGACCACATACATTTTATAGACCAGCCAAATTGCCCAGATAATCCTGTGAAGGGCTACTGGATCACAATGAAGCAAACCGGTGGGATCACAAAAAGAACACTCAGATTAGCAGCACTTAAAGATAACCATTAGAAATGAAGCTGAGTTTTGGCCTCTCGTTCATCTGATTGAACCTGGGAAAAGTTCACTGATGGACAGTAATGTTAGACTGACTTAAAGCTACTCACAGCAGAGCACAGATAAATATCCCCAGTAATAGCCTATGACCTCTGCCCTTTTCCAAGCCTCCCTGGTATCTATTTACAAGTTTGAATGATCTGCAGCACATTTCCAATAAGAAGTGAAAGCTCTTGAATGATAAATTTTCTCTCCTCCAGCTCTCTTTCAGTCCTGTCAATAGCTCCATTCCTGCAAACTCACAAGAGTATTTATGAATCTAGGCCTACGCATCAGCTGTAAGTGTCGAGATCTTTCCACATTACTCAGCGTGCAGTTCAAACTGTGGTTATCCTAATTGCATTTTTCCAACTTGGCTGCGCAGGCTACTGCAGCTCAGAGAACCGCTTGCTGCAGCAAACGGGAACTGTTAAGTCTGCCCCTGCCAGTCGATACATGGATGGAGTTTGGATACTTTATCTGTGAGGGATCGCTACAGTCGACACAGTGCAGCCTTCCGAGGGACCGGAATGTACAGTAGCTACTTACATTCATTCCTCAGCTGCGACAGCTCGAAGACTGTTGAACTCAAAGCTAAGAAAACACGGTGCTCTAACGACCTGCGCGCGATTGTCGTCCCCTTTATGTTTGGTCTTGAATAGTTGAAAACGTCGGTTTTCGTGGAGCGTTACGCACACATCGATCACATCAGGTAACCTTCAGATAACATTGATAAAGATCCCTTCTCTAATGAGCAATTTGGCCAGCCTGGCGAAATAACACGTCAGCCACAGGTGCACATTTCTGTCACCTTGTACTTTATTGTAAATACAGAACGTGTCACTTAAGCACTGGTATGATATACCTGCAAAGGTGAAAATGTCTGTTCATCCTCGTTGATACAGAAAACAAAAACGCATTGAACTCCCTCAAGATTAAAAACTCCCCTCGTCCACCCAGCATCATCTAGTCAAAAAACGATAACATCCAATCCAAAAATACTTGACACAGCCACCAGCAAAAGTAATGAAATCGAAAAAAGAGAAACACAAAAACAACAAACCTGTGTGCTCAGCTGCAAGAAAAGTATCACGTTAAAATGTCATCGGGTTTTTAAAAATGACTCCCTTTTGTTATAAAGAAAAGAGGAACAAAGTAAAAGCAAGGGTTTGACCGGTGGGATCCACCGAGACATCAAAATCACAAAACTCGAAGGCAACAAACACCACTGCAAAATGCAAACCAAAGCATAGCAACAGCAAAAGTCGACAGAAACAAAAAAAATTAAAAATGTTTCAAAACCACCAATAATTGTTTGAAAAATCTCAATACTGACAAAAGCTGCTCGGTTTTGACCCCTCGAAACAAAACTGCAAGCAAGTAAAAGCTTTCTCAAGACCGATTACGCACCCCGTTTACCCTCTTGGCACTCTCCATCTGAATAACTGCATGCTAAAAACTTGAAGCCTGGATGTGAAAAACGCTCAAAACAACCATGTCAATGCTCAATTCAAACACCAGCAAAAGGAGGAAAAACAAAAAAGGGGGCAATTAAAAAGACAAAAATGGTTACAAAAAAGCCATTGGAAATGTACTCACCGAGCGGGAGTAAAATGTTGCAATAAAAATGTGATATGGCTCAAAATACAGTATGGCGGTGCAAGCCGGAATGCTGTGCCTTTTCTCTAGATCTCTGCCTCCAGTTCTGTCATGTGACTGATTCAGCCCCGACTTCCAGCAATGAGAGACCAGTGTTGAACAGCTGATGCTGAATGCTCTCCTAACGGCTTGGCTCGCTCCAAAAGTAAAAAAGAGGTAGTCCTTATCATCCCACAGTTATGACCGAGCAGCCTGTGTGTTTTTTTTGGCTATTTTAAAGATGCAGAGCCCGCTCAGTGTCAGCGACGCAGCGGGATCCAGTCATGCTTCCGTTCCATTCAGTAGGAGTAGGGGCTTTTATACGCTGCGTGTTTCTGATCTTAAGAAGAAAATAATAAAATAAAGGGGCACGAGGGTGGGGTGTTACAGTGGGGTAGCACACCGAACGGAGGGAAACTGCACCACCACATTCGTAATAACACGCAGCTCTGCCCCATGCTGCTGGAAATAAGGAAGCAGAGCGCATTTGCGACGAACTAGCAACAGTATCAGCCCCTTAATCTCACGCCAGCCCCGTCCACGGTGCCGATAGTTGGCTGATATGACAAACAATCATCAGCATCTGCCTGCGCTGCTGAAACATACTGCAGCGCGATGAGGAAATGCAAGTATGACACTAATTATGTTATCGAATCCTCTCTCCATGGTGCTGAAACTTAAGGAGCGTATAGTGGCATTCAGAACAAAAAATAGTATCGCCAGCTGTGTCCCAGTTACGTGCCACATACTACGACTAATCCTATGTGGGCTTTGACATTATATTACTTTAAATTGCTCGTAAAAAATTAGCACACCTTAAAAAAATGACCCATTTATGAAAATTAATTAGATTGAAAAAAAATAAGAGCCAAAAACACAAACACCAGCAGAAACAAAAACATCACATGTGTCGTGTGATGCATGTTAGTGATTTTCTAATAAGACTATGGTTCAGAACAGTGTTGAGAATGGCCTGGCTCTGTCCATGGTGCTGAAATGAAAATTCCTTCAGAACAGCAAAGACAACAAGCTGTGTGGTTGCTGTCCATGGTCCTGAATGTCCAGACGTCCAGAATGTTTACTATCTGCTCCTACACGGTTACTCCTACAGTGTGTGGACTCTACTCGACCATTAGCTTCTTGCCTTGTAGAAGGGCTTGAGTCCAAACTGTATAAACAGAGCAAGATATGAGTAGGTGGTTATAGGGGTGTGACTGCTGTCGGGCATCATAGATAGATACAGAGTAGATTCATTTACTAATGGTCCAGAACCCAGAAACAGATCGTCCTGCGCTACAGGTTTTAATGGTGTCTTAAATTCACAACACCTGCATGACTTCCTTCGAACACCCCACTCTACCCCACTCTCATTTGTTAAATAAACACACCTAAGAAATGTAGGTTATGGCTGATTGTGCTAGACAGGAAAGTAATAATGTGTTATTGATGCATTAGCGTCTGACTGCAGTTGTCAGACAGGATTCAGTACAAATTCATGTTGCACACAGTGCTGGAGACAACTGTCACCATTCATTCATCATAACCACGGTCGGTGCACTGCTTCCACCTTAAGCACTGTCTAATTTAATTTACTTTTCAGATCACATCCAAGCCTTTGGGAGCCACAATGTAAAATGCTTTATAGTCGCTAAAGAATACATTGGGTGACGAAGAACAGTGATCAAACTTTCCTCAAAGGCAAATCTGACACTTTTATCATTCATTGTTTACCTATTTTTCCGTGTATCCATTAGATCCTCCTAAGCTGCTGTGGCCCCATACTGTACTGTACAGTTCCTCTCATTTGGTATAATACTTCAACATTGTCACAGCACATTGGTCTCTGTGTGCGTGAACTAAACTCGACGGTCAGCGTGTTGCCATGCAGAGCATGTCAGACTGTAATTATCGAAGCCTGCAGGCGTCATTGCCTAACCCATCATCACGGTGGTGATTCAGACAGCTGCAGAGGTCTGACTTTAAAACTGGAGAGTAAAAAGATAGAGACGGGTGCCAATACATAAGGTGACAAAATGATATCATTAAAAGGCAGACAGCATAATTCCTTATAATCCAATACCACACTTTATATTGGACTATGGAAAATGCTTGACATCATTAGAGAGAATCATTTGGATTAAAATCAATATTTTCCCCAGTTTAATACAGATTCATCACTTTTAGTGCAGGTTGTGGAAGATATAAGAGAAAAATAAAGGATTCATGTCTCAGGTGAAAGGATTTATATACATGTGACCGTAGATCTGGAGATGGTGGCATGTTTATGGGAAAGCACAGTAAGATTTGGGGCTTGTTGTGTTTATTAGTGCATCTGGTGGAGAAGAAAGAGACTCGCAAGGTTGAAAGAATGACCTTTATGATAAGCAGAAATAAGAAATGTCAGTCATATCAGCCTTCTGACATGATGCAGGTCTTTGTGGCTGATCAGCATCCCTTAAACAGCCTCAGACCACAAAGAGGATCCTTTTCTCTGATTTCATACTAAATCTCAGCATTGTAGTCACTGACAGTTGCACAAATTAAATAAGATATGAGGCTAAAATTAATTATAATTCATTGCCTAGTATGAAATCCCCATTAGTGAGGCACAGTGGAATGACCACATATTGCCTTTGGCCATAAAGAGCCAATCACAGACAGAGCTCAAAACATTTGGGCTTTTGGGCCTTTTCACAAACCCAAAGTGTTTCCTTTCGAGGTGCATTAATCAATATTTGCTAGTAAGTTATTAAGCAGCTTAGTAAATTGTGCAAAAATAAACTCACGATTTCTTCTCAGTTGCGATGCTCAGTGTTACTGAAAGGAGGAACGTCCGTGACTTCTGTGAGCACGACATTACAAAATGCCCTCTGTGAAGTATTTTTTCAAGCAGAATATGCTGCTTGACATAATATTCTCCCTCCTTTTATGTCTCGTGCAATTATTTTGCGGTCAATTGGATGAACGTTGACGTCAATGTGTGGCAGCAGAGCACGAGATCCTGTTTGCAATACAAAGAAAATGGACTGAATAAATTCTTTATTGAAGCAATGAGAGGATTTGTATTCTTTAATTACCATTTTGTGAAGGAGTCTGCAGAAATTGAGTGGGATATTTTAATCAAAAATAAATAGAGTGTGCACATGACTGTAAGGGGATTTTATGCTTATTACAGTGAATGGGTTACATTTATAAACCTAGAGCTGGAGGTACGAGGATTATATAGTATACAACAAAATAAAGTGCAGTATCAAAACGCTGAATGCTTCCAAATTATGTCTCTAACAATTGCAGCATTTTTAAATGGAGGTTTAGTGAGTATTCAGTGCTGTGTTTAATAAACTCGGCTTCAACTTTACCTTGACAATATTACAAATACAGGCCTGAAAGTGCAGAAAAGGTGAAAACACCCTCATTTAAGCAAGTAAGAAATAACATTCACTGGAAAATAGAGAGATTCATCCATCTCTAAAAGGTTGATTGTGTGAGCTGGGGTAGATGGGAAAATGCCACCATCCGCCCTGATTTAAACATCCAACTAGCAAAACTCAGGGCAGCTTTTACTGAGAAGGGCCGTGCATGTATAAGGTTAGCAATGACACTGGTTGTTCATCAAACGGGCATTTTGTTAGAGCTTTTTAAACCTTGCAGGACGTAAGGGAACAAGCAAGAGGGGTCTGGAGCCCACGGCCCGTTAGATGAAGAGTTACAGGGGAAAGGTTGCACACCTCCAGCTACTCAGCAAGTAATCAGCTCCTTTCATTGTGCCCAGCTGCTGTTGTGTGGGCATGCTCATTTGTCTGATGGCACTGGAAAAAAACACACCAGTTGGGGTTCTGTTGTATTTTGAGCCATTGTTATCTTGGTCTTTGTCGCCAGGGATGTCTGCAAAATCTCCCTGGGCTGAAATCCTGCAGGAAAAAACTGTAAATGTATGGTTTTAAATCCAAATCGACTAGTTTTACCACCGTTCGAGACAAATCAATATGTGTAGCAGCTGTTATTAGTATAAGGAGATTTGTTTGCGTCTACTCTTTCAGGCAGAGGCTCCATTCCTCGTTTTATGGCAGAACATTCTACTATCTTTGTTCTTCTTTCTAACCTTTAGCTCATGAGATTCACTGCTCATAGTCTGAAGATAAAAGCATTTCATTATACCGAGAGGGTCCTACTGTTTACTTATTTATTTTGTGCTGCTCCAGAATGTTTCTGCACAGCTACAGCGTTATGTATATGTTGAAAGAGGACGTATGCAGAAAGGCAGATGACAGAACAAGTAGAGAATTCAAATGAGATCTTTTTGTTTTTCATCAGGGGTCATTTTCGTCAGTCACAAGCCCAGAAAAATGTACCATGTATGTGCAGATTCAAAACATGGCAGAACTTTGAAAACTAAATCGAGTCAGATAATGAGATTACAGCCGTTTGTGTTGTGTAAAACAATCTACAACTTAATAACACACACTTGGGCTACTTTTAAAAATCAGAGCTGAACGCAGAGCACAGCCGTGTTTACAGGTCACAGCGAGTACAAACGCTGATGTGAAACAAGTTCTACAAAACTTTTGCTTGCTCCAGAGGGAGCTGTGCCAAATCTCATAAATTGCCTCCAGTGATATTGTTTGAGTGAGGATCACTCGAGTACGAAGAAAATGAATCCTCATATCTGTTGCCTTCTTCTCAAAACTTCTTAAAGCTACTGCAAACAACAGGGCTGTCGACCAGAGCTAAATTGTTATGATGCATCAGTCGCCACATTCATTATAATAAGAATAAAATGGTTATTTAAAAGAAAGTTGCCTCAGATCATTTATTAAGTAATTTATTAATCCATACTTTCTAGGAGCTTTCCAGTAAACCTAAATCATTTTTAGGGTGTGTGGCTTCCCTAACTCACATTAACATTTAATTTGAGAAGCCACCACTGCATTTAGTTGTTTGTCTGTTTAGCTGCATGCTATACAGGTACCAGACTCGAACAGTCAAAGAGCTTCTCGTCAAAATGAAAACAGCTGTAATTCTCATGCAAACCAAGACACGTCTCCTCTGTGTGTTGTCTGGCTGTAAAATAAGACCCAATTACCGCCGTTCTGTATTCACCAACACCGCGTTTCCTTCCCCTCCCACTAATGCCCATTTTGATGGCTTGTCAAGTGAGATAAACAAAAGTAGGAATTGACAAGTCAAAGGTTCAGACGCTCGCAGAAAGTCAAGCAGCCAGGCAGACACGCACGAACAACTGGACCGGGCTGGAGCTGGCCACTTCACTGACAGCGTGCTGCAGTGTCGTCGTTCAAAGCAGCAACGCTTCCAATTAAGTTTAGAGAAAGACGAGTCCTGAGGAAAACGTTGGCCTCCGCATTGAATTAATTGCTCTCAGTCACTGACAAGGCACTGAAAAAAAAAAAAGAACCCTCACGTCGTTACATTCTGATGAACAAAATAATTGGCTTTGAAGAGCGAGGTAAACAGTGTCACAGCTCCATCCCAGCTGAAGCACAAGAAAGAAGGAGGAGGAAGTCACAAGGTCTCTCTGAGCAGATGCGTGAACGCCTGCTGCACTTAGCTTGTTAACAGCAGGCAGATTAATTGTCACATTGCACAGGGACATTCTCATTTCAGGCAGGATGACCTTTCTACCCACGGAACAGGACTCTCCTGGCCGCTACACGGCCAAGAGCACGGTGGGATGAGACAGGCTGGTTTTACTGTGCGCTGCATGTGCCCTTTTGATTATTAATTAACATAAATACATGACAGCCGCTTAGTTTACATGCTGCCTTACTAGTCTTTTGAGTGCTAAGCCAGAGCTGTAATGCATTCATACCTGCATCAATGATGACTTAATGATGGAGATGCAGTTTTTCACAGATGCTGAACTGCAGACAGATTCTGCAGGAGTACGGTCTGTATTTTCTAGGTGCAGGTGCGTCTCGAAGGACGCATCACAGCAGCCACTGCAAAAGCTACAGTGTGAACACGCTTTTGAATCAGACCCTGCAGAGGTTGAGGGTAAAAATGTCTCCTCGGTAGCCGCTAGCTTTGGACGCATCCTGCAGAAAGCAGAGGGCACAATGACGTCCAGGGGTCCTTGCCCACCATTGTTCCCTGCCACTGAACCTTCGTGGTAATGAAAGGCTTTTGTGGTGCCTTTGGCATGTGGCGCTCGCAGCCCGAGCAGCAGCTTCCAACCTCAGCTGTTCGCCACAGACCTCTTGGCTTCATAATGCGCTGCTGTTTTTCTGCTGGGCGCCTTGGACTTCAAGATCACGTTGTTGTGACATGATTCAAATTTTCAAAGCAGCAGACTTCCCACAATATCTCAGGCCCTGTGAAGGTGAGCAAACGGAAAGTGTGACAGAAATCCATGAATGTGACATCGTTCTATGGGGGAAAAACAACCTCTGTATTAGTTTTACTCTTATTGCAAGAGAGAACAGGAAGATTTAGTTGATGCATTATGTGGAAATAATTTGCATCTCGTCAGCTTGCACCTGAACACTTCTCTAATCATTTAAAACTTCTTCAACAACATCTTTGACTTTTTGTTTTGCTTTTTTAGGTCCAATTTCACAAAGGCAATTCTCGAAGAGTCAGCAACGACTTACTCCTTCTAATTGTAAAAAACCAGCGTTACCTCAGGCTCTTTATTACCACAGTTTGGAAAAGGCACAAAAAGCCTAAATTAAACAAACTAAACTTGTTTTTAACTCAATTTATCTCAAGCATGTAACTTATAATTAATGGCTGGGTTCTGAAAGCAAAACAGGCACATTTATTACTGATTATATATAAACAGATTAGTTATTCATCTGTGCACTTAATGATTTATCCAAAATCATCTGCTCTTGTAAAATAATCTTTAATTCCCGAAATTTCGGAATAATCTTTTCCAGCCACTATCCTTCCTTCAATTTCTATTTCTGTGAGCTGTTTAGACAAGTTTTAGTTTAATCTCAGGGATAAATTTAAAGTAATCTCCCATGAAACTGGATGTAATTCAGCAGAGGACAGTGTGTTTTTATCTTTGCTGACTGTGGCTCGTTTTTTTACGGGTCTCTCTGAATAAACAGCTGGTTGAGACAAGAACTCTGCACTTTCTCACGTGGGACTTGTATCTTATATGCCAACTAGCATGAATATTAATTATGCTCCCAAAGTATAAGCTTCACACAAAAGGCTTAGCCTGCATCTAATTAGCACCTTCAGCTCAATATTCAAGTCACTTGGAAGAAGCTGCACTTTATTCACATTTATTTAAAATTAGACCTGATGTCGAAGCAGACGAGGGAAAAGTGCAGTTGGGAAGCGTGGAGGTCAGGTTTTAAAAGGTGGCTTTGCCTTGGAGAAGGTACAGTACGACACCACGACAGAACACCTTCACATGTCCGGTCTGTGCAGAAGAGGCGTGAAAGGACAAACAAATACATGCAGACGTGAGCGTTCTTAGCGAGGTCTCCATCTTCACTAGAATACGACGTTCTTTACATTGATCCGCGAGAACAGGAGCCTGCTCTGAAGCATTTGCTCTGCTATTATTAATTTAGTCACACATTTGTAGAACATTATGCAAATTCACATGATTTAATCATTAACTAGTATAATCACACTGTGGCAAAAACCTCACGATAAAGAGAAGCAGCAGCAGAAGAAAACAAGCTTTGAAATAGTTTTACATTCTCCAAATCCAGGACGAACATTTGACTCTATGAGAATCTAAAACTGCTCGATGTCGTGTTCTTCTTACGCATGATTCCTATAATCATAGTATATTTCTTTCTCACAACATTCATATGACCAGATGAATATGCATTACACAAACGTAAAACACACGAAGCTCCGTTTCTCTACTGCTGCTAGAGCGGCGATAGAGGAGCAGACAGTTGAGATCACATTGCATAAGCTGATAATTAATTAGTCCTGCATGTCATGTTCCTGCTGTGCGCTGGGACCAGACACAATCTGCACTTTTGTTAATTAGTTTTGTTTTTGGACATTTCCTCGACACTTTTATTCAAAGCAGTGAACCAAGTAAAACAATTTAAAAAAATGCAAATTTAATTAATTAATTACAAATTTAAAACAGATTTTGTTGTCACGTAATCAATCGTCTGGAGAAATCTATGCATGTGAGCCTGTAAGTGACACTTCATTAGCAGCGTTTCTGATATGCATCACACTTTATCTTGCTGACTGCATAAACATTTTGTGTTTTTCTTTTATCTTCTTACAAAGAGACTGATGGATCGAGGATTAATTCATATTTCAGATGTTCACATTGAAAGTACAACAACACGAAGAATGGACAAAGTCACACATCAGTAAAAAGTGAAGCTGACAGGAAGAAAGGAACCGATCGAGACGTAGGCCTGCATCTCTTCTTTCAGGGATGCATTACGGTAGATGCACACATATATATTCCGCTGATACATAATACAATACATATGTAACCTAAAATATAACAACATTCACACGTGATGAAAGTATTCTCCTATTCTATACTCTTCTCATCACCCAACACGACACGCTGGTTGTGCTCTCAAAATGAGATATGTGACCTACATGTCAAATCAAGTCAAAATAATTGCTGTATCGTCTCTAGAGTGTTGAAGGGCTTCGTAGTATCACAGCATCACAAAGCTGATATCAGAGGCTGCGCTGCCAATAGACCTGTGGGACTGAACCATTGGTATGCGCGGATGAATGTAAGGATTATTAATAATGTAGATTCTTGTTGCATGTCTAACAATCCGTTGACCTTTCTCCAAACCAAATCATTTGTCTTTGCTCTCGTCGTATGTTCTCGCTCCCCGTGCTTCACCCTGTTTCGCCCTCACTGTTTGCTTTACCCCCTGCTGTGCCTCGGTTGTCTCGCCGCTGCCTTTATTTTTGGAAACCCGCGGCTTGTTAGCGGATCTGCGGTAGGACAGTGGATACATAAAGTGATTCTGCATTAATGCTTTCCCAGGCTGATATTACAAGCACTGCCAGCTGTTACAGGCTATAAGGAAGCCGATGCCCTGTAGTTTGTAGTGTGTTTATTTATCTAGATACTTTTAATCCAAGTTTATCAAGGCAGAGAGTTTGTCATCATCTCTAGTGGAGACTCTCGGGTCAGCTACCTCCATTCTCCTCCCTCTAATATGCATGTATAGTGCCAGACACTGGGTTTGAGCCAGGTGTGCTACAGTCAGGCAAGAAGCCCTATCAGAGATGACCTGTGACCAGGCCACACGCTCTGTCAATATAGGATTTAATCATTTATCGATCAGCCACACAGGAACCATGTCAACAAACCCTCTGCACCTGAAACTCACCAGACGGTACATATTCCATCGAACCCACCAGTCGGCTCCTCTGTTAGCCGTCACCGAATTAAAATTCACAACAGCCGCTTTGCTTAGTGTGGTTTTTGATTTTTCAGCAAGAGAAAGTCACTGAGGCTTCATCTCTGCACAACGTGGAAATCTGTGCTTTCAGTAATTGTGTTATCATTACGCTACTTAGACTTAGCATTCGCACCTTGGTAACAGAATTTTAAATACGCACAAGGACAGTGTGTGTTCAGTAAAGTATGATGCACCGAGTCTGACTCAAGATGTTCCGACAGGCCTTGAGGGGCTAGTTTGATCCTTGAAGCGGGATCTCTAGCATTTCGCTTGGGTTGTGCACTTGGGTTTTAATGAACTGTTTCTCTTCACGCCTCCTCCTGAGAAAATCACAAAGCCCAACACAACAATGACAGTTAATGCGGAGCGACGCCGGCGTTTGTGTGTGTTAATGGCGTTTCTTCTCTGAAAAACACTTGAGGAGTGATTATGAGAAATTTAAGGAGGGACAATTTTGTTCCTTTTGTGTTTGAACAATCTTCACACCGTTACGTGTCGCAATGCGTTTCTTAGCGAAATTTCCCCACATTGTTCTCAGATTCCTTTTTAACCCCCTGCCGTCATATTTAGAAAATAGAGCGTGGCGTGATCAGACTTCAAAAATCATGCACTTTCACAACAGGAGAAGGCTTTTGTTTTCTGGATACCGTTTCTGGTTTTAATATTAAACTTGAATGCGTTATGACAATAATTTTTTGATGACTTAGCCATTTTAATCTGGCTTATCTATTGCAGATTTCCCCAGACCCTGGCTGTGTCCTCATGCTAGAGAATTGGTTTTACTTGGTTAGAAACAAACGCAACCACAGCATCCGCATGTCAAACCATATATCTCCGAGATCTGACACACCAGAGGCAGTAAAACTTGAAAAAGAAAGTTTCACAAGGACAAAAAGGAAACACTTAACTTGAGTGAGTAGAGGCAATTTGATTCGTAGACTGTTTCAATGAGAAGATGTGTAATTAATTCATCTTTTCTCAGTTCCACTGCCTGTCAGGCATCCTTGTGGCACAGTGCGCCTTTATTATTTTTTCATTAATGACAACTCGCTATCAATCACAAAGACTTTCTTAACTCTGAGCTGCTTGATTATGGACTGCTCATCTTCCCATGCTCAACAATGAGTAATTGCCTGGAATCGGCTTAGGGAGTCTATGACAAATGAAGGTTAGCAAATACGGACTTTGAAGTAGCTCGTCTAAAAGCAATTAATAACACGTTGACAACGTGTATAATGGGACAACGGCAAGATGTTTATTGGTCAGCACAGAAGAACAAGACGTCTGGAGATGGTGCTGTGCCATATGTGCAAAGTTCCTGTGATTATCACTGATGTTCCAGGGAAGCAGGATAAAGAAAGACAGACCGTGTGAAAGAGGCAAATGCAAAGAGCTTTTTCTACAAAGGTTGACTAGAGCTGAAAGGAAGCTCTGATAAGGCCTCCAAACGTATAAGTCTTTGCCAAGACTTGCTCTGTGCTGAAAATTGAATCATAACCGACAAGAAAAGATAAGCTAAAAAATAATCACGCTTTTAAGTCTTGTAGCAGCAACATAGCTTCAATCTGTGTCACCAAACTAATTAGCATAAAACATAATATATTATTATTTGAGCATTTAGAACAAAGTACCATTCAGATCTTTAAATGCATTTGACACGGCTGTGATGTCAGTGTTACCAAGCTAAGGGACTAAATGTTACACTGCTAAAGCTCCCTGCACTCGCTTCACTTCTTGACCATCACTGGAAGTGAATGTCGACTGAAAATGCAAATTCCCATTGCAAATGACTGGTTCACACGAGGCAGGAGCTCTGCAGGGCTTCATGCGCCGGCGTTTGTCTGTGCTCTGTATGAATTTTTAATTACAGTTTATGTTGCACTGCCATTAGCACAATGTTTCAAAATAAAGGTTTGCTAAAGTATTAATTCAGACATGGCTTCATAATAAGTCTGAAACTAAAAAGCTTAAATAATTCTGCGTGATGTGTCTTGTGCAGCAACCGGAGCCAGCTGGACTCATGTCCTCCAATGCTTTATTAACATAAGTGCACATTCCTCTGTACTTCACACTCAATACTACTACTACTACTAAACAGTGGAAGATGTTGCAACTGTCACATGATGCTGCAAGTTCACGCATCCTTTGCCCAGTTTGAGTGTCAGCTTTTCTAGATAAATGGCTGCTATCCTTGCAACAACAGAGGCAAAGAAAAATGTACGACAGTGTGATGATACGCAGGAGAGTGAAAGCAGAGACAGGAGCTGAGAAGTATCAGTCTGACTTACACCGCAGAGCTGGTGACTCAGCACAGGCCAGCAGCGGATTTCAATAAATCAAAAAGCTAACTGGACTCATGGGGTGGCCACGGCTGAGGGTGTCTCATTCCAGCTAGATAAGTCAACAAAGAGTTGAGTGACAATTTGGAGAGGGGCCCGAGAATTTAAGCTTGTAAGCAACTTTGCTGCCGACTCCTTACTTTGCCCGTTTTCCCACAATGCATCAACGCTCTGCTTTGACTTGGGCTTCTACTCTCCACATGCGTCTGGCTGTGGACGCACTGTCCACAACGTTATATCTAAAGCATACAAGCATCAGCTAAACTCTGCAGCGAGTGCAGGAGAAGACTGGAACGCGTCTGACCAATAGACATTCTCACGTGGTTTGGTGCAATTTGTGGTCCGCTTGGAATTTTCAATACTTGAAAAATCTACAGATTCACAGACTCAACTGATTCGAACTAAACAATGCGATAATGCCCCAAACCTAATTGGTTCTATATAAACTAGTTCTGCAAAGCTGATATGAAACGTCAAACGAAATTATGCCCCAGATTAGCTTTGGAGAACCATGTCTGCAGAGTCTGGGCCGTGACTTTTCTCCTCATTTCAGAAATAGTCATAAATGGAACAGGCTTCGGGTTCAAGGTGGCCACTAGTTCCCTGGTGAGCGTCAGCTCCTCGATGTCTCCTTGAGCAAGATACTAAACTCTTAATTGCTTGGAGACTGTCCTTTCGTGCAGACTCTTCACTCTCAGCTCTCTTGTGACACTCGCACACATACGAGCTATATGGTATGATATGATCACCGCAATACGTATGTCTTTAACTAAAATTGATTAAAGAAAGCTTTGACACCGATACAGCAATAAGCTATATAACATTTGATTAAAGTACTTAAAGCAATTCTGTCTTTTTTCTCAGCACTAACAGAATCTATTTCTCTCCTCAATGCAAGAGAAGCTGTGCATGCTATTGGAGGAAGCAAACAAAATTACAAGCTCTACTTATGCAGGCAAACATAATTAACAGGCATAGAATCTGACAGTGCACCTGTTATGGTCCTAAAGCCCCCGTTCAGCCCGGAGAGTAAATGTGCTGCAGATCAGCTTTCTGCATAATGAAGCTGCCGTTGTGAAATTGTGAAATTGTCGCATTGTCTAGCGTTTGAAGAAACCGCCAGCAATTTCCTGCGAACATGTGAGAAAGCACCATTGTGATGATGTCCAATATCATGGTTTTAGCTAGATCCCCCCCTTCTTTTTTTGTGAAGCTCCACAGAATTCTGCCCCCAGTGCTCATGGACCTGCATCCTAAGTGGCCACTGTGTTTTTGCACTCCCTGCCCGTGTGTGTGTGTCTGTGCGCTCAACACTTGACTATAATGAGCTCGTGAAATCTTCCGGACTGCTCTAATAGCTTCATTCTAAGCCATACCCCTGGGCGAAAGGGTCGCGCTGCATCGGTGGGAGCTGAGGCGAGCACCCGCGCCTGGCAGCCTGCAGCCAAGCCATCCATCAGCACAGCTTAGACCATCGCTACTGCTCAGCACCGTGGCGGAGACGGAGGCAGACACACATTGCCAGAGCTGGAAATGCAAAGACAAATCACACGAACGCCGTAGATGTTTAGATTCATTATCTAGGAGCCGCATTGAGTGAAGCAGGCAAAGCGGGAATGACGCACAGACACGGCCAGTTATATACTGACGTTTCAATATGCTCCCAAAATAGCTGCAATTACTTATCTTCACTTAGATTAATAGATGCTTTTATTGTTGCTTATCCATTCCATTAGCAATTTGCACATCCAGAGGGGAGGCTCCTAGTTTTGAAACAAACGAATGTGTTCTCCCTGCATCTCCCTGTACATTACAGCGGTGATACTGTAGATATCTGGGGGAAATTAGATGCTCGGGTTATGTGCTGCAACCCACAGCAGCATGGCTTTAAAAAAATGCCAAACTCATTACTATCAACAGGCTTGGGTAGAAGAAAACTAAGCCCTGATGTCAGAAGAAGCTGATATGAGAGGGGAGGATTAGCAGTCTGTCAGCATCCTGGAGGAGATTGCAGACCCTGCGAAGGCGTCGGTGGCATCAAAGTTCATCTTTATTAAAGGATTTGCAAATACAGCATCTAATGAATCACACATGATCAATGAAGCAGATACCAAGTTGTTTTTTCTCCCAGATGGAAACATCTGACTCGGACTCAAATTAAAAGATTTTGCTCGATTGCCGCTTCCTGAAATCTATTTTCATAATTTTGCAAGTTGATATTTTTCATCGATTGAAAGCTGTGGCCCGTAAATAGCTTAAGTATGAGTGATTACCTCGAAGCCAATCAGAAAAACGCTGCATGAACCTCAGAGGATTTCAGAGTAATGCTTAGCAGTCAAATCCTTTGTTTCAAAAGTCCTCTGTCATCTAATGATAAGTGGAGGAGTCATTAGGAGCCAGTAACGACCCAGCACATTCTTATGCATATGTCTTACTAAAGAGAGTGATCAATACACAGGTAATAAGACCATTAAACATGGATGGGAACTGCTTTCTGGGAGCATAAGAATGACTAATCCTTCAGAAATAATTAGATAAATCTGCACAATAGAAGAAGAATCTCGTCTCGTAACGTGCCGGCATAATCTTTTACTCTGACAGCGGAAGGATGGAAGAAATGGACATCGATCGTAGCCGTGGTTTGTAAGGAGTCACTGGATTGAATCAAACAATCACCTGCAATTACATTGATTGGGCGAATCTCCAATAGAGCTCCACAGCTAAACAAAGAGGAAGCAGCAGGAGCCCAGGGAGGACAGCGTGAGGGGATGAATGATTCACCGTGTATTCTGCACCTGTAATTTAGTTTGACAAGCTGATGAGACTGCACCGCCCGGCACGGTGCATGCTAATACTCACAGCGTAGTCCTGACCACCGATTAGAAATAGTCTCACCGCGTAATGTTCCGAGAAGGTGCAATGACAGACGATTGCATGAGACGCAAAGAGCCACTGGTGGAGGAATTAACTGCTCTCACTCTGTCTGGGTTTAATTAGACAGCAGCAACTTGAGACAACTGCAAAATTATCAGTCTCGCCATGTGCAAGAAGAGAGGGAACCTGTGGCAGTGTGCATCTGGATGTAAATGACCTATCCCTAGTCATCAGCAACATAATTCATGTTTGCGCCCTATCTCGCCGACACCTGTTCACTCAGCCCAGAAAACCAATCCCAACACCCTCCTCCAAAAGCGACAGGACGGTCTTCCCCCAATTTTGTTTCATGCTTTTCCCACATGTGTAAATCCTTCCATCTGGATGAGGGTGCGCTTGATGATTTATGCCAGTTGTTAGGACAAGCAGCCAGCGTCTTAACTCTGTGAGCTGGTGTGTGCTCGGAAGTGGATAAACCGGTGCACACTTGAACGCCTTCTAAACGGGGCGTTGTAGTTTTGGAGGAAAATAAAAATCTGTTGTCAAGATGTTTTGTTAATTAAATGTAAAAGTCATGTTCATGTTCCTTTGATAGAACAATGGCAGTTTACAGGTGTGTTCCTCACTAAAACCTACAGATTAAATACAAAGAAGATTTAAAAACCATCACTGCACCCCAGCCTGATGATCCATGAAACAACCCAGCCACCGCTGAGCATCTGGTCCAATCAACGAGCTACTGAGCGCATGACGAAGCCAACATGCTCCGGGTCAAGCATCCACATAAACCAGCAGAGGTGGCGTTCTAGCCTTTTGTCTTCCTGCCTTAAAATAGTGCGTTACAGCTAAACAACCAAACACTCCTCCATTCGCTGAGCGTTTAGACCATCAACTCTAGAGTCTGTGGGTTGCCAGATGTTTAGATCCTTTCCAGGTACAATACATGTTGACTTTGCTCTTTGTAATGAAGCATCTAATGTCGTAGATGCAGAAGCACAAGCAAAGCCCTGCAGATGTTGTTTCTCTGTGCGTTCGAGCGCCTACAGGCATTTTGCATTTGAGGCAGATGTGTGACTTTATGTTAGTCCATTAGAGACTTTACTGTAATATTCTCCCGATGGCTGTTTTTGCTGGATAACTGCTGTGTCAGTTCATGCCTCCACCTGTATGACCTGGAATTCTGATGCAGTGATCAGTGAGCGGCCGTCATTTTAAATGTCAGTGTAGGTGGATCGTTCCTTCCATGTGTTCTGGCAGAAATGTCAGATTTAATACTGCACATATTCTCTGACTTATGAAGATGTGTTATGATAGAATAATATAAATCTGAATTGCAAACTTTGTTTGTTTTGGTTTCTTTATTGTACTTTCTGATTTATTACCCATTTTATAAATATTTTAGTTTGATGGCAGCGGCAGAAATCCAGTGTGAATAGTGTGAATGTGAATGAATGGAGGCCTCTGCATAATCCAGTAGTCCCACAAGTTGCTCTGGGTTGAATGAGGAAAAGATCTGCATAGAGTTGTTAAATCAATTAGTCAGAGTCTGGCCTAATAATTGTAATAGAACCAGATAATTTCCAGCCCAGAGAGCTTTGCCGGCTTTTTCTCGACTCCTCTTTTTGGCTTTGTCATACCTGCAGGTATTTGAAAGGGCATGAAACTCAAAGGGAGAGCGAGCGAGTGGGAGAGAACGAGGCAGACGTGTGGCTGGTGCTGGAACATCAGGGCCAGTCTGTTAGGGCCGTCTCTCTCTGTCACAGTCTCAGCCACTTCTGTGTTATCTGTACCGAACACATGTCCACCCGTGCTATTACACACTGACTGCTAATGGAGCAGAAGACTGAGGTGGTCCTCCCATTCACTGCTGGCTCCAGCGCTGCTGCTCTGAGTCAAATGCTCTTCTTGGTTGCACAGAGACGCAGAGAAAGACACAAATGTGTGTGCAAACACATTGTGGAAAACCACATATTCTCCATGAATTATAAACATACTGGACTTTGTTTTTTTTTTATATGTGACAAAGTGCCTTTATTTTCCTGCTGGAGGAAAAATAAAAGATTTTCTCCACACAGATGGACGACGGACTGACTTGCTGGAGGCAAAGTGGCTGTAATAGAAATGCTAATGTTCTCCTTCTATCTGATCACGTTCACTTTGAGATGCACTCTCCGGGTGGCAATTTGAGTTATAGCACTTTCCTATTTCCTTCCTCACTTTCTTTTGGGCAGCTGTTAATAAACGGGGGGATGCTGAGAGAGAAGCGACTCAATGAATTTGATGTTGCTCTTTGATCTTTCGGAGCTTGTGCGCACACACACACACACACACACACACACACACACACACAGAGGAGAGAACATTTATTCTGTCTAATCCTCTTCACTATGCTGTGGGCCTGGAGCAGGTCCCACTATAACTGGGCAGAAGTCAGGGAAATACCCTGGACAGGTTGTGAGTAGACAAGAGGCCTAGCAGAGATAAACAGACATTCTTAAGGGTGAGTCTTTGTCTTCTGTCCTAGTCGAACAACATGTGACCGTAATGAAGTTAAACTTAAATGCTGGAAAACCATCCGTCCATCTAATGTATCACAGTCAACATGGGCAGACGTAACTACGCAAAGTGTGGTCGAGCACTGAGATTCCCTGCACTGTTTGCAGTGAACAGCTGACAATCACATGAAAAAAAGAGCAAAGAAAACCCAGCGAAGTCATCACAGAGGGTCACATTCATCACAGTCTGTGCTTTCTCTGAGCCACAGAGGCCAATTGCACTAAACAAAAGGCAGCAAAGGAAGAGAAGACTTAGTGGATGAGCACCAGCGCACCCTCCGGCTGAACCCCGAGTCCGTTTAATCTGCCGTTTCTCACTTTCTTATCACCCTTCAGGCTCAGCACACACCAGGAGATGAAGTAAACCACATTGAAAAGTCCAGGTCCTACACAAACTTCTACTACTGGACAGACTGTACCAAACTAAAAAGAGACTATTTTTGAAAAAGACAAATGAACGTTGGTCTTACGTGCTTTGTGAAGGCTTTGAATGACAGAAGGAATTTTCAGAGCAGGGAAAATGAAAAGTTTGGACATGAAAACGGCACCTGCTGGGACTGGGAAATAAGCAGAATGAAAGTTACAAGAATAGAGCTCAGTACTATAAATACTTCCAGCTGCTGTGACCTCTAATTAGTAGACTCCACCAGAGAACTTTGAGAAAATGCAGTGAGGGAGGAAGAGAAAGAACAAAACATGCCCTGAGAAAAACGATACGGCATTTCTCAATATTACTATTAGCCACCTACCGATCATCCCTAGGCAAAGCTGCACGGATTATACAATATTTATAATGATGTATATCCCAGTGTTCTGGGAGAGATCTGCGCTCCAGGCTGCTTGTGGTGTGCTGGTGTTGAGTCATGCAGGCTACAGCAGAACAAACAACCATTGTTTTTTTAGAAAAGACAATAATTTAAACATCTCTAACATCTCAGAGTTTTAAAGAAGATACGAGCAGATTGTATGAACATAATGTGTCACAGGATCAGTGAAAAAGAGTATTTCATTTCATTTCAGTTCGTCAGACTGTAATTACACTTGCCATCGAACAGCTCTGTTCACCAGCTGGATGTGTGAAATACTGTTAGATAAGAGGTTGATGAACCTATAACAAAACCATGGACATAAAACACTAACATTTTGAACATAAAGGTTATTAGTGCTGGTGTCACAAAACGAAAACACCCGGTGCTGTGCTATTGTCACTGTAAATGCAACTTTGCTCGAATTCTAACACGTAGTGACTTAGATAAATCTCCAGGGACAGCGGAAGAATAATTACCACTTCTATTCCGGGGTGAACAGTAAAGCAGTCGTTGAGGAAGCCTCAAGTGTCCCAGCGCCGTCGAGAGCCGACACGCTCGAGCTTAAAGGCGACATGGCAACAACTGATTTGGACAAGACGCTTGTGACGATGGAAATCACATGACTGCAACAGCATGTAGCGATGCATTAGCGCCTAGTGTTTCCTTTCCTTTGCATCACATTGTAAAAACCCCAACTTTGATCGAGCCTTAGTCGCCTGCTGAGGCTTAAAAATCCAGCGCATCGCCACCAAGCTCTTTCACAGCTTGGGACTTTGGAGCTTGACGGCAAAACGTCGATGCAACCGACACGGTCAAAGACGCAGCGTCCATGTAATGCTTGACCTTTGACCTCCACAAGAGAAGCAGCGGTTGGTTTCGTTTGAAGTGTACTACCTGCTTTGAAGCATCTCCTGGTGCTTTCAGCTTGTTAACAGCTATGCATGTAGGATCTACATGACCCGGCCCTGCTGGTGGCACGTATGCTCACCAGGATGGTAAATTTGACCTTCTCACCAGGACAGGAGCACAAAAAAGGACAGAAAAGCGCAGCACCATTAAAACAGCCCAGGCTCTACAGGCTCCAAGTATAGCAGGGATATGCTTTTACGATAGAACAGATGATTTATTGTTTCCATAAATGTGCTTTCAGTGATATTGCAGAGCTCAAAGGAATTTAGAGCAGCATATAGTCCAAATTAATTGTCTATCAAAAAAAAAAAAAGACTTAACCCCATAAGAGTGTGAACTGTGATAAAGGTTGGGCCTGGTGGAAATTTATTTTTCCCACACAGTTCTCTGAACGCTCAAACATTCTTATCATAGAGATGTAGAAAATGCAATATATCTCATCCTTAGCAGCAGCTTCTGAAGCCTGACACAACGATGCATTTACTGCTAAGACCTAACAGGTTATTTGTCTGCTGCGTCTCAGTCAACTGTTATTACACAATAATTTGGTGTTTGAGGCGTTGAAGCGTGTGCTGCAGCTAACACACAGAAGACGGTAGGTGGACGTGAGGTAGACGCACATAAAAACAAATGATCTACTTCATACAGGAATGCAGATGAACTGTTAGACCCTTTACCGCTAAACTTTTGGTCTAATCCCTACACTCCCTCTGGCTTTTCAACTCCAGAAGTTTGTGAAGTTTGTGAAGTGTGCTGCGATGCGGCGTAACCTCTGCTGAACTCGTGGCAGTTGGCCATCAAAGCGCCGCGCTCCCATCCCCTCCGCCTTCATCTTTCACCTATCTGTCCTGCAGCCTGCTCAGAGATTATCACCGCATGCAGGAGCCACCACAACATAAACCAGCGCGGCAGGGAAATGAAGGATGAGTACGATCTGTGCAGGAGTGGACGCTGATAATAAACTGCTCCCTGCTCCATTTAAATCACCGCTTCGAATGAATTAGCATGAGAGGATATTAACAGTCAGCCCGCTGCTGCGTTCCAGAAAGAACGCTGTCCTCATCGTTCCACCTCCATCCTCAACCAGCCTCCATCTAAACCTGCACACAGGCAGGAAAAGGATCTGGCTGGTGGAGACTCTGTGTTTTGTCCCTCGAAGAGAACATGACTAAGAATAATAGCGCTTAGTGATGCGTTGCAGCTGTCTGCACTGTTGTGCACAACAACATTGATTAGATTACTTCCCTGACTAATGGCCACTTCCCCTCCCCTAGAGGAGAAAGTGAATCTCTATCTGATAGTCAGTCTTCCATTCAGTCCTGGCTCTTTCCCCCACTTCTTTATCGAGTACATCTGTTGTAGCTGATGCAGACAAGGAGGAATAATTAAAGCTTCATTTGATATCCTCATTTTTTTGTTCAGCAGAATGTGAGCCCAGCTTGAAATCCCAGCGTTTGACTGTTTCACTCGTGGATTTGTGCATTCGTGTCCGCCAGAGTCCGAATCCGTAGACTTTGACATTATTGCATTTATTTTCATGCTACATCAATAAGAACTTAAGCAAGAGATTAAGAAACCACAGACGTGTCTGTTGATGTTAAGGTGGTGACTGTGTGTGCACGTGTGCCAAGTGATGGCATGAAAACTGCACATGTGCCATTGAAGAGAGTCTGAACAGGCTCTATCTCAATCACTACTTTGTCCAAAATAAGCACCAGAATTGCAAAGCGCTGGCCAATCTGCATAACCACAGCCCCAGTCGCGCCTCTTATCCCACACGGGCACAATCAAGTTCACAGATGCCAGGAAAATTGGAAAAGGAGGCGCTGCATCCAAAAATCAAAGACCAGCGTTATGAAAATTGCACAAGAGCTGCGATTGCATGAACGTCGGGCAACGCCTCTCACGCATCCACAGGAAAATAAAGACCACCACGCATCAAACAGGAAGGCCACAGTTAACAACGCACTTTAATGCGAGTAGTAGTATTATATCCACACACACCTTCTATTCAGGTTCAAGCAAATAATATCTTTTAATTGTTGCCTTTTATAAAAGTCCAAATTTCTCTGGAAATGGGTTCGTTCATGCACATATAGTGTGTGAATCAGCATCAACATTATCCGTGCAGCTGAGGATTAAGCTTAAAATACAGCACAGGTTTGCCCTTTCCATAATGGTTTTAAATGCTCACAAGAGATCAGTATTCCCTGCAGAGTCTGCAGAGTCTCAGTCTTCCTACACTTTCACCTTTATTCTTCCTTCCAGTTTCCCTTTGCCTCGCCATAACCCAGGCCATTTCCCCCACGGCCACACTACTAGTTAGCACTTTAATTGCGTTCTCTTGCTTTGCTGTGATACCACAACAGAATTTTAATAGCATATATAAACAAAAGTAAAAGTGTAGAGTTAGAAACATATGGAGAAGGTCTGTAAGAAGTCACAGAGTGTCCAACGCTTCATCAGTTTCAATTACAATCTGTAAGGGGGGATTTTGAACAAGACTAATCCACAGCCGTACTAGCAGCTCATGGGGCAGCAGTGCTTTAAGGTAGATGGCAACGATAATATGCTGTTGTGCTGTGTTTCCCATTTTATCTTAGTGTTAAATACTTAATTGGTTGATGCTAATGCCATTTTAGTTAATTAGCTCTTGACACAAATTACAGCTGAGGCCGGGCTTGTCAGCGAACATGACTACAGCACCAGCAACATCTAGACGGACTGAATGTTGATGGTCCATGGTTGTTGTCCAGGTCTGTACTAAATATGATCATCTACAGTGAATCCAGCAGGTGAGACATCATTAAGCAACCAAAAGGTTCTGTCTGGGCTGGAAAATCTGCCTATTAAATTGGATATCTATGAAATTGTTTATGGGCCATCGGGGCTATTATTGGCATCTATAGCTCAGTTAAAAATCAGTAAGAAGTGGTTGAGATTTGGCAGCACCAACCTGTGTGATGTGTGACTGCTAATCGTCTGGAACAGAACTATCTGGGAGTCAACAACATTTGGTAATTACCGGTGGGATGCGATCCCTAATTGTTGCACACATAAAGCGCACTCAGTCAGGACATTTCGCCTCCAGGGCAGGAATTAGTCCCCCCCGACAGACAGATTACTTCCTGTTTGTATACTCTTCTGTAATCCTCGCCGTCACCGTCCCATGGACAAACAAACATTACATTGTTTACACACAACTTTCTCTCCACACGACAGATGGATGCTTCTTCGCGGCACAGTGGCGCGTTTTAAGTTGATACAATACATGACGTGTGATGACATCATGGCTCTAGAACCCGGACACAACGGATCAAAATGTGAACGTCAGCGTTCTGACAGCTTTTGCTTCTAGTTTGCTTCTGAAGCACTCGCCCTCACAATCAGTGCTTATTACAGCCGCCTAGGGTGCTAATTTTCACTCCATCATAAAGGAGTTGGCTGTTTGATGAGAGACATCTGTCTCGGTTCCAATGCATTATCACCAGCAGCCGGTTGGTGGAGTGGACCGACAGTGGCGCCTTGGCAGGAAAATGCCCAGCGAAAACGAACCCGTTTACTGTGGGAGTCTATCTGACCACCATCTGCCTCACCCCAGAATAGCAGGCGAGAGCGTGTGTCTGTGTAAATGTTTGGTGTCTCCATCTGATGTTTGCTCGGTTAATCAATACTGGTGATGCTGTACTCCGATGACATATACTCCAGGCCTCCCTATCTGCTCACCCTAATCAGATTAACACTGAATACCATCTATGTATACACTGGCCTCCTGGCCAGGATTTGGAGCAGCGAGATGCTGCCAGCCTCGCCGCGCAAGCAGCACGAGCATTGTCTGAAACGTGCGAGTCTATTGGGAGCTTTGTCAAAATAACACGCGATTGTGCCGATAAGAAAAGCAATTACAGAAGCTTTTTAAAATGTTCAATTCCTGTTTCCTGTAAGTCAAACAAAAAAAAAAGTGTGGTCACCAGTAGAAGTCTCCGGGATGCAGGTGGTTGGTATCGCACTCGATGAGAACGCAGCAGCAGAGATTGTATTCGAACTGGCAAACAGCTGAATGCAAACATTAGCCGCGATCATGAAAGTCATTTCGTGGATGATTTCTATCAGCGAGAGCCAGACTAGTGGAATCAACGCGGGTAAGAGAAAACACTTGCAGCCTTCTATATAAGAAATTGTTTCATTTTTCTATTCCTGCCTTCTCATCCATGTAATACCATTCTCTCGTAATCAGCTGAGGATTTAATTTCAAAGAAAGGATTCAAAAACAAATGGATCCGGCAGCCGTTCGCCATTCACCATATTCATCAATCTCCTTCTCATTGAAAATCATTCTGCATGGCCTCCCTGCTCTGGGTAAATCCATTTAATTTACTGAACTAGTTCCTCAGAGGCTTTTTTATTCTTACCCTGTATTCCAGACAGTTGGCCTCTGCAACCAAGTGTTCAATTGGAGAGGACGACGTATCAAATCAATCTTCACCACCACAGTGTGGTTTTTCCTGTCATCGTATCCGTGATTGGTGTGGATCTCCTCAAACTGGAGTGGAAACAGATCCTATCAACGCAGGGACAAAGACAAACAGACAGGTGTTAAATTAACTGAAAAATCACACAATCACAGTCATTACGACACCAAGTCATCCCATGAGGCGAAATGGAAACACGCATGAGGGCCCTCGGAAATCCCACCGACTCCATCTGTGTGTGCGAGATGTGCTTGAATGTCTGAATCTGAAATAAAAACCCTCTTTAATAGAATTTCACTTTCAGTTCTTATAAAAATGCAAATAAAAGAGGCTCTGAATTACACGACCAAGACACTACTCCAGATACTGTTTGTCAGCTCCACTCACATATCGAGCTGGCAACGACTTTTCCTCGCTCTTCCACATTAATTAGTTCTCTGGTTATTTTCATTAATTACAGAAATGCCTGCAGTTAATCATCATTATTCTTCTTTGTGAACTTGGGTTATTTTCTGTATTCAAAGGCTGAACAACTTGCGCATGTCGATAAGGAATCATCAAAGAGATCGCTCCATGAATGGAAGAGAGCTTTCTAAGAAGGAAGCAGAACCCTGTGGCACTTCAGATGATTATTAATTTGACCTCTGCATTAGTGTCTGAGTCCAAGTGTGTGAGTCACAGCTGATTCATAACAGTGTTTGCTAAAATGTCCTGTATGTGGTTATGGGTATATAGTTTTTATACAGTTGGATTTTATTTGTAATTGGGGAATTAAATGCGTAACAAACACCACAGCGTTTAATTTTCCATTAAAGTATTCAGTCTTGTTTTACAACATCCTGTTGTGTGTGTGTGTGTGTGTCGTAGTTGTGTCTCTACATACAGCGTCTAAAATGTGTGGGCTGCATTTAACCAATCACAGACATTGACCCATAGTCCTAATGAGAATTGCTTGACCAGTTAGCAGTAAATTGCACAAGACCCTTTGTGCATTTGTTTTTCATAGCAGTCATGATATAAAACTCAACGTGTGAGGATGTAAACATTTGCATAGAGAACAAAAATGGCTTGTATCAATAAGCATCGGCCGTACAATAGCTCGCTCTGGCAGCTCCCACCCCATTGTTCTCTGCACTAATCTCGGGCTCGGTCTATGACTGCAGATTCGTTCCTCTTTTCATCTAATTAGCATATTTGATTATGCAAAGGAATTCTCTCGACTTCCTGGGCCTCTGCTAATTTGCACCAACGAGGAATGCTCCGATCACAATTAAATGATAAACTTTTAAGTGCTGCATATGGAAATCACCGTCTGCCTTGTTTAGATGGAAGTCGTCGGTTTTTTTAATTATTATTATTATAATGAATAGCTGTGAATTACCATGAAAGGTCACATCCACTCCGAGCTGGGGATTTGGTGCTCTACATTGAATGGTGATTGCTGCTTTACATAAATCATGTAGTCCTTCGAACTTTGTGGAGACAAAACAATATTCCCTTCTAAAATATTTACTCTGAAAACGTATTTTTCCTCACAGTATATGAGTCTACAAGTGCATCAGTCTGTCACTGTCTCTGATTAATATCCTTATGCTAATTAACTGCTTTAAAAGTTGTCTTTTTACTTCTGCTCATAGTTCATGGGGGCAGAGAGGCTGATAAAGACGAAGAACCAGTTAGATTAACTTTCCTTATGAGATAAAATAAGCTTGAACTTTTTTTTTTTTTTAAGATCCTCCTGTACGCTCGGCCGGCGATGTGTGCTGGTATTCAGTCGGAGGTTAATGGCGTCCAACGAACCTAAGGCAGATTAAAGGAGAAGATCCGTCTCCACTCAGATGTTAATAAAAATCAATTAAAGGCATTATTTTCCTCAAGTCATGTGAAAAATACCTGATTTTTAAAGTAGAACGAACAAACTCTACTGCAGCTAGAAACTTTTAGAATTAAATGGAAATACTTCAGCCACGTTTGAATCCGCTTGTTTAACACAGAATCTATATATGGCTGTAGATTAATGCACGTGCTGAGTCACCTGTGGCAGAAACTATTGCAACATGGATCTAGTTTTTTTATAAAGAGAGAGATTTTAGTTACACAAGCTCTATGGCTCATTTGTTTGCGTGAGTGTGGTTCAGCCAAAGGTTGCAGTAATCCCTCAGTAGGCCACACACTCTGATCTTCCATTACACATTGTATTGAACAGCCTTCGGGGAGGAAACACAGTTGCTTGTTCTTCCCTTCCCCGACAGCCTTTTGTGTTTTGAACGTGTCTTTGTGGCGTTTTAGGGAAGAAGAGCCTAGTGCAGAACTCTCACATTGTTTAAGAAATGTTCAGCTTTGTTTCATTAATCACCAGCGTGTAATCTGTATTTCTTATTCGGGGCTGGTGAGTTACAAATGAGAGGACAGCTGCAGGCAACAGCAAAGAGGAAAACAAGATGCACAGATAGGAGCCTACAGGTGAAACGGCAGCCAGACAAATGGTCCTTAAGTGAGGTATTAAAGGAACAAGTCTGAAAACACAAGTGAAAGCAGCCATCTGGAAAAAGACTAAAAACACTTCAGCCCCCGTTGCTCATCTGTCTTTACTTTACCTGAGTCTGCATTTCTGCTCACGCCACGGTGATTTTACACTTCAGAGGCAGCGTGGCCCTTCCTCACTTGGAATAAGAACAAAACCATAAACATTACGCTTTTAATATTTACAGTAACATCTCCATTTCCTGGACAGATTACCCCATGAACGGTTGCAAAGGCTGGAGCCAATTCAAGCCATCGCAGCGAGATTAGCGGCAGGCAGCCTCTTCTAAACCATCAACTAAAGAGGTACAAAATTCACTTGATTATTTCAGAAGAAAATCAAGAGAACTCAAAAATGAACTTGGCAAAAATCTAGATGATTACAACACAGAGCACAAATGTGGTGGAGACCAAAGAAACTGAAAGTTAAAATCTACAATTGCTGCATACATTTTATTTTCTTTCTTCCCTTAAACTGACTAGAGGCGTCTTTTTTTATGTTTACATCAACGCTGGCACAACAATGGCTGTTTGATTGGACAATCTGTTTCCTGATTAAACCGAAAATGCTGCAGCTTCTTTGGTGTCAGCTGCCACACAAGGTCAATGCGATGGTTGATTGTGTACAGCGTAATGTGGAACTGCCGCTTGCGTACTGTACGTACTCTAAGGTGACAGGACGAGACGGAAGACGGCGCCGCGATAAAACTGCCGTCCGACGACGGTTAAGGTACAAACGAGGTAAAGACCGTTACATAAAACAAGCTCGTTTGGGCATAAAAACTGAAACATCCTGTGCAAACACTGCATTCAGTGCCGTCTGGAACAAGTCCAGACAAAGAGGGAGTTTATGAGGGAGTTAAAACCTGAATATAGCTACTGTGAGTGGAGGAGGATGACTTTATTTTGGCTTTTGACTTGAACCATAAAATACATTCAATTATTGAATGTACTTCATTCTGCTGGGTGGAATTTGAATTAAATGGATTAGGGCCTTGAAAATGTGGGTTTTTACATTCGTCTGTTTTATAAGCAATATACACAAACATAAAATAACATTTGGAAAAGTTGGGAGGTTGACAATAACATATTTATGTACACTTGGATTACTGTGATTTCTAAAGAGAGAACAACCTGCCAGTATTTCTGTTACTTAATAGATTTACTTGAGGTTGCATAGTCCAAAACAAGTGGTCTTCTTTGATTAAGTCAGGCTTGAGCCACAGGAAGCAAGATGGAGGAGAAATCCGATCATAAACAAATCCAAGTTGTGTACTGGCCAGTTGTTTTTGCAATAGTTTTGCCAAAAAGTTCTGTGCACTGAATTAATTCTGCAGCTGCCTTTAGGTAATTGCTAGAGGCTCAAGGCTATTTAAAAGTATCCCACACGGTTCCTCGGTGCCCGAGGTTCACTTTGTACAGAGCAGAGTAATAAGACTCAAATTCGTATTGATTTCCCAGCACTTGTACAGCTGTGTACAACTGGCCCTCAGCGTGGGGGAGTTCTCACAGCAGCTTCAGGTGATAAAACCTCGACCAAATGTATCTTCATCATCACGTTGCTTGAAATGCACTAATAAAATCAGTCACCTCCGACATCCATAAGCCGCCTCTGCTAGCTTCTGTGACAGTAAACAGAGCTCCAGCACATATCATCCGGTTTATGAAAGATTAGATGTGGTTTAAATGTTACGTATGATATGAATAAATGATGGAATTAGTGAGCGGTGCCACCGGTAGCAGCACTGCTTGCGACTACAATATCAGCCAGTCACATTTCTTGTTGTCCCAGTTGCCCGTCTGTGGAGTACGAAAACTGGGGCAGGGGAGAGACACGGAGAATATGCGTCTCCACACAGAAAGCACCGTGGCGACAGGCACTACTCCTGCTTGATGTGAGGTGACAGTCTGAGCACTTAGCCGCCGCGATGCCCGAATGGATCTGGGTTACACGGCCTCGTGTCTCCCACATTATTCTCTGTGGGTTTGTTGCGCGTTCTTTTAATATACGAGTCAGACTGCTCATGAATTTTTACTGCGGTTTGTGACACATGATGTGACTGATAACTTTTATGTGCCACAGGATTTAGTGTAGATGATATGAAAATAGTTCTGTAGCCTCGAACAAACCAGTACTGTACACACGGATGCAATAAAAGATTTAATTATTGCATATTAAGTGGTGGGTCTAATGTTTTGGACAGTTAATTGTAACTGTAGTGGCCAACACATATTTTCTGTATTACCCAAGAAGTTGGATGATTGTTTTCATCATGAAAAGTTCCAAACCTCAGAAGCAACAATAAGGCAAAGAGAAGCAGACGGAACAGGCTGCAGGCGAGCTGCATCATGAAAGAAAATGTTGCTGAGAGGAAGAAGAGAGATGTGATGAAAAACAAGAGGGTAGAAAGAAAAGGCTACTGAAGCAGTAGGCAAACCTGACAAGTAAGCATCATGCCTGATCACAAGAGCTGCACTCAGATCAGATGCCGAAACGCGTTTGAAGCCCAGGAGAACACGCCACGGGAATATATTTCCTCCAACCGAGTGAAGACAGAGAGAAATATGCAGACACAGGAAGAAACTGTGAGGATGGAGGGAGTGAGGACCGAAGGCAGAGCTGCCCGTTGCCTGCTGCTTCTTTCACTGTGGGTACACGATGAATCGCAGGGGCTACTGAATATGGAGAAAGAAATGCAAGCTGGGGAAGGAAAGACAGAAAGAAAGCACAACTAACATTCATCCACAACCAGAACTGCACAACTTTTTCATGAAGCATCATTTTCACCTAAGGAACAACATACGCAGTCGGTGAGAACAAATAAAGGCATGAGACATAGAAAAAATGTCATTCGCTGAAAACACTGGCAAACAACACCTGACTGTGGCTTGATAGAAATTCAAAACTTGTATAACGCAGCAAACGTAGACGCGGTTGAACTCACGGAAGGAGCAGCGCTGTGTCAGCGTGGTCAGCGGAGGAGGCGTAGAAGGCTGGGTGTCAAATAAGGTCTGCTAACGCTCCGGTTGCTTGAGGAGGGTGGACAACGTTTCCCTCAGGGGAAGCACAGGTGAAAGTCATTAGGGACATTAGTGAAGTTGAGGGAATGAGCAAAGAGGGAACCTGCAGAGTGCTTAGTAAAATAAGAGTCTTAGAATGGAAGTAAAGTTGCAGATCGTGACAGAGGTACCGACTCTTCTGTGAAAATACAAACGTACACATCAGACCCAGCCGCTGCCAGAGATTCCATTTCACATGCACTGATACGCTGTAGGTCTCAACTGAACTGATGTAAACCAGGGTTTTTGTTTTCTGCTGCGTACTCTACTGTACCTGCACCAAGGCCTCCCTTATGAAGGCTCCACCAGCACACAAAGCCTTCTTTTCACCCAAATTTCAAGGACAAAATTGAATTTATGCAGTGAAAACCTCAGCAGCCTGTGATCCATTCAGTTTTGTGAAGGGGGTCAGTGTTAATGATCCGTCTCAGTGTCTGTACACCTACGGACGGGTCAAACTGTGTCAGTGTTCACCTTCAAACCGCCAGTTTGTTCAAAACCAGAACTACTATCACTTGAGGCAAGATAGCGTTTGTTACTGTTTGTATTTCATTGCATTCTTTTTCATCACACTGTTGCACTATGCATATCTACAAACCCCTCATTCCCACAAAACAGTCAATGGTTTCACTTCTTTTCAAAAAAAGTGCTTTTCAAAAGTGCAGCATCCTCTGATGTGTAAAGACCATCCCCGCCAGCACCACAGCTCGCTTTAGGTCAGCCTCCTTGGCCTGGGGGAAAGCTACAGTTAAAGGAAACTGCTCTTTTATGTACAGAATATGTGGACGCCGAACCTCAAGGCTTCCCCGGGGCATGACAGAATCATTTAACAGGATGTTTGAATCACTGAATTATGAGGAAATATTGTGATGAGTTGTCTTTAACCCTCCTTTACTCCTTCAATTCTATCTGTAACAATACTTAACAATACTACTATACGTGTAACATTACATTCTGATGAAAAAATGCTTTTCTTTACTGAGATGCATTATACAGACCACTGAGTGGCATCAGTGACACTAAGCAGGTCCCAGGGCCTTATGGCCTGACAGTCTATTTATCCTGGTACTTTTGTGTTCTGTTAGCTGTGCCCTCCAGGGATATGCTGCCCCAGACCATAACTAACCCACCACCAAACCGATAAAGGCTAATGCTGACACACAAAAACATCATAATAATGAGTGAATGTCAGTAGCTACTGAATGGGGCGTTGTCTCATCAAAACAGAATCAAAACACCAAGCCCGTCTGAATGGCCTCTGAAGGGTGAGCATGGGTGGACTGACCAAATGACACCTTACAGACATGTGGCGACGCTAAAAATACGTCCAACGCGAACAAACTGAGAGCGAACTACAGTCGAGCCTTTCTTCAACAAAGAAATAGAGGACGGAGCCTACAGCAGCATCGCTTCTCTTGAACTGGTACGTTTGTTTGTTGACTTGTCTGCCAGCTACACCTTCCTAATTTCCATACAGTGATTTGATCACAACACAGCCAGAATAGAGAGAATAGAGGTACAGAGAAAAACTATTAATATCAGATGTAAATGAGAAGACAAGCCAGTGTTCAGTGTCAGAAAATGTATCCCGCGAGAGACAGCATATTAATAAGTAACACATCTTTTAATGGAGTAATCAAATGATCACACTGGACTGTGTGTTTCGTATAGACCCTGTAGCTGAGGAGAGGCTGTGACAGAGCGATGCCAAACACATTCAGCAGCAAAAGTGTCTTTGATCAAACTGTTTCTGTGGGATGGGAACAGGCCAGATGACGCTGTGTGAAACGGACCCTACTCTAACATGCGTTTACCGTTTCACACTCTATGCCGGAGCATCGCATCACTGTCAGGACGTTTGCTTTGTATGAACTGGGATGTGCTCTAACAGTTTTACATATTTTAGACGGGATTTGAACTGAAACGAAGTTGATTTGCAACCAACCGTGTGATGCGAATGTGGACGAACTAGTGGTTTGTCTCATAACACAAAGGATAAACACTGGTTCCTCCAGTATGAAGAACAGAGTTTCTCAAATGTTTTGTAACCCGTGTAAAGTTTCGACAGAGGAAACATGCCCTGCCATTAAGAGTCAAACTGTATGGACATCAGTTTCAACAGTAAATGTCAAGGGCGAGCACAAAGTCAGACCGATTAGCCTACATACAGTAAAAGAAGCCATTTGTCACTGTTCTGCATCCCATTACAGAGGCTTCAATTTGTAACTGAAGCAGAGCACCATGCAAAAATATCCTCTATCACATATCATAGCCCAGATAATCTCTGCAAAGCTGCTGTGCAACTGGCCTCTGGTCCTCTTTTGCCTTAGGACACAGAGTGCAAAATATTGTTTTCGATTTGAATCAATGGATCAAATCATAACAGATTAACTTCTGCGCGCTTCTCTCTGCTCCTCACCTGCAGGAAAGCTTTTAACTGGAGGAATCAGATGAAATTGATTTTGCTTCCTTTTTATGAATATTCTGCAAACGGCAGGACAGAGTTTATGACTCCCAAATGAATTACACGTCCCTTGGTATTTGATCCTCCCTTGCTAAAAGAGCCTTTGATCTGAACGGCGTTTCTTGTGTGTCGTGTCGTTTCCTATATATAGCACATCTTGATCAATGCTGCATGATAGAATCATTTTCTGGCTGCAGGTATTAGCGCAGCACTTTGCCTTTCTCTGATGCAGCACTTTAAGTCTGCCATTTTGCTGACTTTCTCCAGATTGATGATAAATTGGATCCTAAGTAAACACTGATAAAGCACCTTAAGCAGTTAGGACTGTCATGAATCCAGCTCTGTATCTCTGCGATTCCTAATCATCAGTGACAAATATATTTAGGAGCACCTTTGGGGCACCATTAATAAAGGCACTGTGTGCATCCAACGGGAAACCTTCTCCTTCTGCTTGATCAGTCAGCCGACCTGACCTTCCTGCATCCTGTTGCAATTCTGCAGATGATATTTTCACAGTAATCCACTCATCTGACAGTATCTTCAAGCCCTTTCATAATAATCTTTAATAAGGACGACCTTTGATGCCACAGACAGCTTCGCTGGGCTGTCTGATTTCTCCTCAGCATGCTGACAGGCTAGTAATCCTCCGCTCTTATCTCGGCAGCCTCTGATATCAAGCCTTGGTTTCTTCAGGCTGTGGCAGCTGTTAGTAATGAACTTGACATTTTCATTCCAACGCATTGACATATCGAGTTAGGATTGATTATCGGGCCATTAAAAAGGGGATTCTTTCTGAGGATTTGACACGGTTAACCCTCTCCAGAAGGGGACCGGTATCAGAGGTAGCGCAAGAAGGCGATTGCACTCACAAGTGTTCCAACATGCATTGCAGTGTTCAAGCATTCGCTGTGTCACTTCTCCGAGATAAATATCAGCCCCTTTCAGCGGAATGCGGCCTTTTAGGTAATAAAACGTAACATGTACAAGACTTATATGCGTCTGAATTTCCCATCAGGGTAGTACAAGTGTGCTCCTGCTCCGTAGTGCTGAGCAGTAGAAACCGCCTAAGCTGAGCTGATAGATAGCTGAGCTGCAGGCATCTAGGACTGCTAAGCATCAGCGCTCTGCTCACCGCAGCCTCGTGTGCAGCCCTGGGACATGCCGAAGAGAAGCGCTACAGGAGCAGACCTCTCCGAGATCATAGCATCTCTACAAGCTCGTACCTTTGACGACTGTACTTGGAAACACATAAACACACAAGCACTTTACGTGAAAATTTGAATCGGCATATTAATATTCCCATCATGACTTCATGCAGGGCTCACCACTGAGCCAGCATAATACCCTTGTGTCCGCCGATAGACCTTATGAACAGGCATTAGCCTGGGCTCATTTAGGACATCATAATCTGAGGCCATTGCAAATTCGGAGCATTTGACGTAAGTGAACACAGTTTGACTCCATAGATGACAACTGGACATTAAGTTGACAGACACGACGGAAAAATCAACACCTGCCCAAACATTTCAAGGCCGTTCCTGGTAATCTGCACCCACAGCTGTTTGCTCCAGAGAAGACACAGAGTGGCTCAAGCGCCAAGCAAGCGCCATATGTGTGAGCCATTAGTGCTCAGTGTTTCAATTACTGTACCAATCAGGGGTTTTTCTGTAGGGACAGGAGCTGAGGCTCACCTGGAACAGATGGTGGAGCTCGATTTAAACCAAACTGTTTATGTGTTTTTATTCAGGGGGATTGGACTTCACACAGCCTGTATGGAGATGTAACCTTAAGCAACCCAAAACAATACAACTCAAACAATCTGTGTTTATCTCTCTGTCTAGTGGCTGAAACGTTCCCCTACCCCTATTTTTTTTTTTTTTTTTGCACGCTTCCTGCCAATTGATGCAATGCCAGCCTGTAATTCTCTTCTCTCCTCCAGATCCCCAGGCTGACATCAAGTGAAACAAGTCCATCCCTCCTGCCTCCAGAGGCAAGCTGCCAAAGGGTTCCATTAGCATGCCTCAGGAGGAACCAGGCCAGGCAATAACATTGCTCATTCTCTGCAAGTCAGATGGGGATGTGCTACTGCAACAAGGCACCGCAGAGTCACTTTAGCAGGGCGATTCAATTGCAGAAGGAGTGAACAAATGGGACATGGCTACACACAGATGAGACCATTGTTAAAGTTCTGCTCTTAATGCAATCTCACTGAACTACTCCTGGCCTTTTGACTCTACCCCTGAGAGGATCTCGGAAATATGAATAATATCTTTTCAACTTCTCGACTTGTCAGGTGACTAGTCAGTTGAGAGACTGCAGTTTTGTGCTGCTACATATCGGTTCGGTCCAAGAACTGACAGCAGCGTATGGCCAGGCAGGATTAATGCGCTCAGGAGGACTGAAATCACTTCCACGGCGTCGCATGACTTGAAGGAAATAGCCCACACAGAGTAAGACCTACAAACTCTGTAAATATGCTTTTATCATTTCCTTTCCCTTCAGTCAAGCTGAGTGACGTGACTACGACAACTTTCACCGCTTTTAAATTAAAATATCATTTTTAATAAAGCTGAATGTTATGAGTTCTTCAAATGCAGATTCTTCCAAATCAGCTCAGTTCTCTCACAGTCAGTGCTGCCCTATGAAGCAATGAGATGGTCCCACACTGTTACGCTTAAACGTAATATCACCAAATGTCAAACGCTCCTCTTTCACCCACTTTAAATATTTAGAAACGTTGCCAGTGGCTGAGAAGGGAAACATAGACTTTACTTAAGTAGATTCTTCTGGCGTTTGTCTGTTGTGTCTTGATACATGTGGAAGCATGAACTTGAAGTATACAGTATCCCTCCAACACATATCTATAGATAGATAGATAGATAGATGGACAGACAGACAGACAGATAGACAGATAGACAGATAGATTCTCTTATTCTTATTCTCTTGTGCATTTCCACCGGTGGCACTGTGTGTGCTGGTGCATGCCTTCAACCTATTTTGCATACATTTAAATGAGAAAGTACATTTCCACCGTGAAAAAAGCGAAGCACTGAGTGACAGTAGGTGCAGAGGTGGTGGGAGAGTCCTTTTGTGTCCTGCCGAGAATGTCATCAAATACAACAGAGAGGCACATTAGGCTGTATGCACCACTGGAGCTGTTATGTCACAGAGTGGTAACATGGACATACAATATGAGCACAAATGAAAAATGGCTCACTTTAAATCTACCTTAAGCTGCGTGTGAAATGAGAAATGAAAGTGCTGTTTGGGTGTTTTCTGACAGAAAAATCTGAGCATTGTCACGTCAGTGTGAGTGTGTTTTATCGTCGCTAAAACGTGGCACGTGACTATCAGAGAGACACAAATCCTAGCACATAACTTCAGATAAAGAACAGTAAGAGCATTACCCAGAAGGACTTGCTGCTCCCCGGCAGCAGAAGGACAGATGAACCTCTGTTCAGTCCTTGACACCTTATTCAAATGTCGCAGAAGAACATCACTGAACATTAGCTTTAAACTATTTCTTTGCTGTGCTCTATTGCCACATCACTCAGCATTCACAGTGCAAGACAAAGGAATCTGTCTCACTCCCCAGTCAACTGCAGGAAGCGAGTGCAGCTTTGTAGAAAGTGAATTTAAAAATGTTTAACTTATTGTGACTCTGTCAATAAAAAATCATTTTTCTTTCGTTCCTTGGAAAATGTATTAAACACTGGCTGATATGTCTCAAAGAAAAAAGCATGTGGCGTCCCTGTCAATCAAATAATCTTAGAAGACACAGAGTGTGACCTAGTAACATATACAGGTATGATCATAACCAATAACCTGATCAAATCAGATCATTTTGTCTTAGGAAACACCGAGTTATTCAACTTAGAAGCGACTCAACAACAAAAAGATTATGCTTCAATTAACGAAGTTATCAGCACAGTAATGAAGTGTTTGGAAAACAAATCATGCAGACTCAAATGCAGTTATACGCCACAGCAGGGGGCAGAATAATTGTTCCATTTCACAAGGTGAACACAGAGTGACTACGAAGGCGTCCGCATTATTGCCTTATTTTCTCTTTGCAAGAGGTCCCGTAAGGGCACGGATCCACTCAGCCTCTCCTGCATTTCCCTTCAGCCCGTGTCACAAAAGTTGAGACTCTCCGAGAAGTGACTGAATTACCACTCGACTTGTGAATAATGCAGGCGGGATGTCAGTAGCGTAGGGTGGAGAGAGGTTTCTGCTGAGAACAGCAGGTGCCTTTCATCATTATGGCACCAGAAACAAGTGAGACACAGCAGGTTGTTTGCTCAGCACTAAGATAAATAAAGCACATAAGCATGCCTGCACGCATGTAGAGCGTGTGTGCATGTGGGCGTTGCTGCGTGAGTGTGATTGGGAAAGAGAGACCGAGAGCGAATCGCATCCTTGGGGAAATTACCTGCAGAATGTGGTATTGAGTGCGCCTTCCGATGGAAACAGGAGCCTTTTTGAGTGGCCCTGCCCAGCAGTGGAATTGAAGGGCAAATTGTTTTGCTGGTGTGTAAATGAGTAGGAAATAACACCAGCAAAGCAGAGAAACTTTTAGGCAAACACTATTATTTCTAATAGTGTGTTTCTATACCAACAACTGATTAAATCTGGGTCAGATTCACGTCTCTTACATTAAACTGTTGCATATCTCTAAGCTGACATCATCTGCACAATAATGTACGAGGGTGTTTTCCCTTCTCTCTCTCGCAAGGCGCACGTGAAACGCACAAAGCTGAGAAACGCCGGCAATTCCCCTTTAAGGATTCACTTTAACTTTTAATCACCCTTGAAATTCCCTTTGATTTGGTTACGGAGAGGAGAGATGAGACAACGCACTGTACGTCTGATGCCTGCTGCAGATAGCTCCTCTGTCTAATTACCCAAACTTCAGCTGCGATTTCCTTTGAAGACGGCTTCCTCACAGGCATCATCAGCCCGTGACTGTGGGCTAAATCACTCTCGTCACTCTCGTGCTTTCAGGACTGCAGGACGTTTCAGTGGCGATTTGTCATTTCTTTGGTAATTTGAAGCAAAAGTTTTGCAGCTGAGCATTTTGAAGTTGGATTTATGCAGCATCACTTGCAACACTCTTGTAATCAAAGAGTGTTTTAGAAACGGGGAACACAAATGTGATAAAGACTTGTGGCTGTGGGTTTGGAGCTGTCCTCCCTTAAGTTCATGTTTATAGATCCATTAAACCACCCATAGAGTTGGTTTATAGACCCATTTACCCCACCATAGATTCACTTTATGGATCCATTAAGCCCGACTTAGATTCAGCAGTATATTTTCTCACCCTGAACCTCTAAGGTGCATAAGAAAGGTAAAAATTGGTGACTGGCCATGTGCAAAAGCACAGCAGCAAATTTAGGATCAGGGATGTGCAAAGACTCAGAGGCTCGTGTTTAAATGAGGGGTCTGTATGGAGAGAATTGGACTAATTGTAATCATATGTAATTAGCTGTGATGTGTTTGTTATTATGTTTGGTAATAAAAGAATACGTTTAATTTAAGAGAAATCTTCAGAATTGTCATGAAAAACGTAATATCCTCATGTGCTTCGGCTGCTGGATCCTAATTTGCAACAACATTTAATTTAGTTAATTCATTCAATCATATTCTGCAGCAACAGGCAAAGCTAAATATAAATTAAATGGCTTCCCATATAGACATACACTACTTAATTATCACTCTCTTACCTCTGTGCATTAAAAAGGTACCTGCTTTTCAGAGGCTTATTGAATCTTAAATCACTATTTGTCATCTTGGTGATAATGAGGAAGTTGAATGAAGGAAGTCAGCTCCGCCTCCCTCGTCTCAACCACTTCATATTAGATTTCCCCTCTATACCTGTGAAATTTATGCTATGTCTATATTAATCTTCACCAAATCAAATCTGTGACTCTGCCCTCATATTAGCTGCACTGCCCGTTACCATGGAAACCCAAAGGCCAGTAATATCGATGGGGGGAGAGAGGCCGGGTGGGAGATTGCTTGAAATGAAGGGGGGGCATGGCTCTGACACCCAGCGGGGCATCAGGTAGGGAGATAAGAGCCCCTCATACGTCACATGTGCTGACATCTTGAGAGCATCACATTAGGGAACTGAAGGCGAGAAAATTCAGTCGGGAGCGTAAAACCGCTGATGATCTACTGTACATCATCTGTCTGTGCTTCGCTTCTACCGCGCTGTTCTTTATTTAAAATAAATGTTTCAATGTCACACGCCATCTTTGTCAAATCCCACTTACCCTAACCCCCGCTGAGCTTGTAAGTACAGAAACACTGGCTTCTACACACTTCTGTTCCCTTAAAAAATATTTTGAAGTGCGCAGATGACAGCTCTGTGAATCATTTTTTTGTGACTTCAATAAAGAAAAACGAAATGAAAAGAAGAAACCCTGAAAGACAGAAAGACAATATAGACAACTGCAAAACTCAATAGGATCAGTGTGACAGAGGGCAGAGTGTGACATGTAGACTGGATTTCAGGAGACGGGGTTGGAGCAGAGGAGCAGAATGTGATGGAAGTAAGTCTTAAAGCTTTAAACTAATATTACTCATATAATAATTTTAATAATTTTTATTGCAAACATATAAGTTAGCACAACTTTAATCAAGCCTGAGAACTAATTACTCATCTGAATTAGCGCTAAAAATAATGTGAGGCCAGCAAAAGTCCTGTATGTAAAACATTTAATACGTAAAAAACCTTAGACTCGACAGGGAGTCTGTTTCAAAGACCTGGCTGTGTGAACTAAATGCAGCGTCATTGTAGGTTTCTGCAGCGAGGAACAATGACAGCGCAGCTGAGCAGCGACCTGTTAGACGGAGCAGGAATTGTGTGAGTCTCGCGTTTTTGAGTTCAGATCACATATGAATAAAAGGCAAATGCTGATGCTAAAAACTGTTGTGTTTGACCAACTCTTCCATTTGTTGTTAAAATAACATTTACACACAAACAGCATTTGGGTGTAATATAAACATTGTTTTTGCCTTAAAGCAAATTTTTCTTACCATTGCATCACTTGAGCCCGAGGAGAAAACATAACAAAACGGGCAAAGAAGAGCCGCGAAGCACAGCGAGAAAATAGAAGTTTTGTTGACAGCTTTTTGTCATCAAAGCATCAGTTGCTGTTTGTGATATTACTGCACTCACCAGGCTCCAGTAACGCAAACGTTTGGTCCTTTGAACAACAATAACACTCTGGGTACAGATGCTTGATTCAGAGGCGCCTACTGTAGCATGTGAGTCACTGATTCCCTCAGTTTGCTGAGAAGCCTCAGAGTTTCTGCCTGTGAATAACTTCTACACTGCACGCCAGACCTCTCTTGTGGCTGTTTTGTTGACATCATGTATAAGAAGCACTAAAAAAAGGCAAGATTTCAGATTCTGCCATAAAACACTGAATCTTAGCTACAGGTAGCTTTCCAATGTTTCTACTTTCTAGACGAGTGGCTAGAGATGCGGCGTGTGGTAAGAAATCTTCTTCTCATCATCCAGCATGTCAAGCGCATTGACTTGAAATGATGTAAGTTCACAGTAATGTGTTTTTTAAAGGAGCCAACAGATGGAAAAGTGCATCTGGATCCAAATAATTCAACCTGGGTTTCCCATGTTGCTGGATCTGCAGCGTACGGGGACTTTCTCTGACTTGCATAAGTCAAAAGCGTGTTACAACCTTTCGGTAATGAGTTGCAACATAATCACTGTCATTTATCTCTCTAGAGCCATCTGTTAGAATTGTTAAAGGGTTGCACTGCTCCGTCTCTTTGGGAAAGTCTTTCCTAAAGTTTCCTGTGACTGTGGAATCTGTGTTTGATTGAAAAGGTGTATAAAATGTAGATTTTTTCTAAGCGGCAGAATAAGAGCAGAGGCAGCATTAGTCGTCTTCTCTGTGGCGCATACTGCACGTACTGTGAGCTCTGAGTATTGAGACGATGCCCCCAGGCTTCCTGTGGGGATGTAGATTATAGATGGACTTCCACAAGCCTTTTAATTGTTATATTTACAGAGAAACAGAGACATGCTCACATCTGTATGTGCTAATTTGCACACAATGGAAAACGCGTTTGCTGTATTTGTAGAGCACTTACAGAGGTTTACATACTAGATTCACAGAGTCAGGCCAAACTTTTCCCAGTTACCTAACATAATGAACTATTTTAGAGTATTAAACTCACTACTTCACAGCCCAGTATATTAAAGACTGACACACGCTGTGAAGGTCATGTTGTCATTTTGGCCTCATTGGACAGCAGTTCATATATTCCGAGTCATGAATCATGTAAAATGGATAATGAGATGGAGGCCGGTGGATCCAGTCAGTAAAGACGACTCAGAAAGAGCACTCCTAGCAGAGAGAAATGCTCAGAGAGGTTCATCTACGTGGCATCTCGGTTCTCTTGTAAATGTGTGAGGGGTTCAATGGCCCAGGTGGACTTTCAAGTTAAAATGCAGCTCTTTTGCTTGTGTAAGGATTGCCCCAAGGCATCTCGGCTTACTGAAAGGAAACCTGAGGGCAGACTGAGGACACAACCTGTCCCAGCTGGCCTGAAAACACCTCTGCAATGAGGAGCTAGAGGAAATCACAGCTTGCTTAGTAGCAGAGTCCTGCCCCAGTTTAGTGAAAGCAAATAGATGGAGCCATGGAGAATGTGGATTAAAGATCACATAACCAGACATTAAAGAGGACGGTGTACTTTTGTCAATATTACTACCCTAAATTACTCAACCTCTACATAATATAAAGGCTCTCTGAGGATCCATAAAGTGTATATATGTGTGTTGGCAGTGGTTTCTGTGGATTCATCAGTTCAGCAGGGAAAAAATGAGACCTGTGATTGAGTGTCCACTTAGTGTTTTTATGACAGTGTAAGTTTAAAAAGCCAATGGTTTTCATCTGTGGAGTACCTGCCTCGATTTGACCTCATGCAATAGAGCAACAATTGAAAAATATATTAGTTTAGTCTGCAGTCATGGGGGATAATCTGTTTATTGCCAGGCTAATTTCTCATTTAAAAAAAAAACGCAGCCCTTTACTGTAAATAAATAAAGCCTGCTATTGCAGAGTCAAAGGCATATTGTAGAAAAGCAAGAGAAATCATAGCTTTGATAGGGGCACTTAAAGGGAAAAGTACACACAACAAAGCCGAATAAATAAATGATGAGCCCCCTCTGTTCTCACCTGTCGTCTCATGAGAAGGAAGTCAAATGGGGCCTGACAGTAATGAGTCTGGTTTGGAGGAAAGATGATTCATCTGCGCCACTAAAGGTTACACTGTGGAAGGGTACATCTGAGAAGTGTCTCTGTGGAACAGAAAAATCAAAGCTGTGAGACCAAAGCGGAGAAGCTTCTCGTGTCGCCTGTCACCAAGCTTCTCGCTCAGCTTATGCTTGTTTTATTTTGCTAAGTGGCGTTTTCAAGTCAGGTTGAGTGTGTAAAGGTGACGATGTCTTACCTCCATGTTCCGGCTGTGAACAAGTACTGTGCGTCATACAGCGTGTGGGTTTTAAGTCGAGAAGCATCTCTGTACATTTAAATCTTAAGGCCCTAACTTAATTCAGCAGCATTAAATGTTCACCTCATCAAACAAACAGGTGAAGGTTTCTGTGAAAATGTTAAGCATTTGATAGAAGTATCACAAAATCTCAGAAATGAAAGAAACCAAATGACAGGAGTGTGAATCATCGTAACTGCAGCAAAGTTATAGACCTATTCATGTGGTTCTTCTTCGTCATAATGTCACAAATCAATCAGCCACAACTATAACACCTCCTGGGTGTGCTCTGTCCTCCACCAACACCAGCAAAAGTAGAGTTGCCTTATTACAACTATAAAACCTAAGAATGGAAGGAAAGATAAAGCTATTAAATAAAGTTTTGTTTGTTTGTGTTGTTTCTGTTCATGCACATTAAAAGGAGGCTGCTGTGGATTAGCACCACGGACAGCGCTCTGGGTAGCCACTCCAAACCTGCTTTTATTCTATTTGGGCAACGATTATGCATTTTAATCTTAGATAATAATATTAAGTGATCAGATGAAATGTGTCTAAGTTGTAATACATATGCTCTGCTGTATGTCAGCATATATAAATAAATTAAGCTAGTGAAAGGACGCAGGAGATTTGCTCTCTGGCCTGTCATCATGTGACTGGCTGTCGTGCTCCTCCATTACCCGACCGCTCCCTGAAGGGACAAGCAGGCTTAGAAGTACAGCACATCCATTTGTTTATGTTGGAGCAGCTGCAAATACTGTAAAACAGTATAATATATATTCAGTCGTCTGTCTGGGAAGCGTTTTGATGGCCTCGTGCCTCGTTCCCTTTCATTTATCAACATTTCAAGAAACACACTGATTCAAATCAAAGTGCATGAATATGCATTTGCTCCATTGATGGGTTATAACGTGTAACAATACTTTAAGAATTGAGCTGGTAGGAGAAAGAAGACAATAAAAAAGCACCACATTATGCAGCGCCGTCACAAGCTGGAGTTTGTTCTTTTAATCAAAGCAGCTTTTGCAGCTAATTATTCTGAGTCGTGTTATGTGACTCTGCATCTGTTAATTTGTAGCTCAGTCCCCAACATTAGAGGCTTGATTCCCATTGGAAATAAGCCGTCGTGGTATAAATATACATGCACATATTAAAGGCTGACCTCTGATGCGTTTCTGTTGCGTGTGATCTTTTTCCAGCTTTGTTGTAAAACAACATCTTAGTTCTGTTCTCAGTTGTGCTGCGTCTCTTTATTTCTTTTACTATAGAGGCTTAGTGCAAAAGTGTATAGCATAATATCACATTTATTTTGAAACATGAACAGTACAGTATACAGTACATTATATTTGCAGTTTTTCAAACTGTACTTTCTTTTTTCCTCTGAGGTCAAGCAAAAGTCCAGAAACAGGCGAAGGCTCCAAGTTCCCTCCTCCAGACTCAGACTGTGGCTTTTATAGCATCTCCTTTGCAAAGCAGTAGTAAACTGCTAATATATACGACCCATTAGGACACTGGGCACCAATCACTAAAAGCTACTGCTGAGCCTTCCACAGCGCCTTGTTACTGGTGCGTAACTAAAACAATGTCCTAGTCAAGCGTTGATGGATTTTGCTTTGAAGGCACAGCAGAGCTATGAAACTGCACCTGAATGGTGAGTGACATCGATGGTTGAAATGTTCAGTCTCGTATTGTGAAAGCAGCGGAGGGTAAAGAGTGATATGGATGACATAACTACATGCCATAGGCGGCTTTGGCAAACGTGCTCCTCCGTCCTGTTCTATCAAATCCTGCTGCGGTGCTGACTAATGTTCTTTTCAGAAGCAGACACGCTGGATGCAGAACGCTTCCTAGAACACTGCTGGCATCTGACAGTTGAAAACATAATCACATTTTACAGCGGTAGCATGTGAAACGCATCAAAAATTAAAGTGTCAGTGACTTGTTCATGCGTCTCTGTCTACAAACATCTGCATGAATACATGTGCCCACTTGTGATTTACATTTGCAAAAGCCACAAAAGTTTGTATAAGAAGCTAAGACACGGTGGCATTTAAATCCTTATATGCTTACGTTCCTCACAATTATTACAACAGTATCAAAACAGGAACTACACACATTGACTTTGTTAGTTTTCATACTTGCTAACGTTTGAAACATAACCTTATGATTATAATTAGTTTTGCAGGTATTTGGTTTCTCAAAGTGTTGTGCAAATCCTGACATGACGGTGACTCTGCAGCTAATTTGAGTTGTTGAATTAACTAAAATATATATCTGTCCTAAAATAATAAAGCAGAACAGACGGTTTATCTCATCAGATATGCGAAAATGTCGAGCTGTTAGTGATGCGCCAAAAAGTCAAAGAGGATCATCAAAGTCATGAGTTAATGCCAACTACCACTTAATATTTATGTTGCACAGATGTCAACATTATTGTGGTGTTAGAGAAAAATCATCAACTCAGAGATGTTTATTTACTTCTTCTTTACTTCCATCCTATAAATGTGACTTTTAGTGAATATTATAAAGGAAATATTTCTGTGGCAAATTTGATTATAGTGAGAATCTTCTGACTGTAATTATCTTGTCTGTCTGCAGCCTTGACCATGACTCGACAGCTTGGCCTTGGTGAGCCAACGATGCTATTCAACGTAACGAGGAACAAGCTCGGGCCAAGACTTGACTTTGATTTCTCTCTCTAGATTGATTTTGATGGGCAGCGCTGCTCGTTCATGGACGTTCAAAAAAACGCCAGAAAAGGATGTCTTGAAAGTCATCGGACTGAAAAGTGGTGCCAGCTCATTTGGAATTTCAGACATCGAGACACTCCCTCGTTCGACACTGGCTGACTGCCCTCGGGGCCCGTCTCATGCTTCCAACAACAAACTTTTCTGACATAAAGTGTCAAGGAAACTTAGGAGGACAAGCACTTTTTTTCACGTCCAAGAGGAGCCACTTTGCAGCGAGAAGAATACAACGAAATCTATTTATATTACTTATTAGTCTGCAGGACAAGAAGTTTAAGACGAAGGTGACAAGGAAAAGACGGATTTCAGACCTGGTTGCCATCCTGCAAATCAAATTCCTTATTTCAAATCCACAGAGGAGCGAATTATGGAAAACGCAGCCTTGGCAGAAAAAAAGACAGGAGAGGCAAAGACCTAAGATCACTTATGAAAAATATTGGGTGTTTTGCTCCTCAAAACTGTGGAGGTCATTTAACACTGGCAGGGAAAACGTCACAACACACTGTATGTGTTCTGTAAGTATCTCATTTCATTTAACACTTAAAATCCAGTGAGAACCGGCTTCAGATTACACAGCGAGCTTTAAAAATGCCAGTTGGCCATTTTATCCAGTGTGCTGTGACATAATGGAAGCCAATCAACGGATCTTAAGATGCCCCAGAGCAAACAAGCATGTCAGATTTGTTTTTCGCCGTTGTTATCTCGCTCTGACAGCGTTTCCTCCTCCACTATGTTCTGAATACATATCCTCTTATTTCCATCTTTTCCTCTCGTGCTGAATTTCTTCTCCCTGGACATTTCAAGAGTCTGTCATAATTTTACAATAAGAGATTGAATAATCTGAGTTTAAATTATTCACAGTTTCACGTGTTCAAACTGTTTCATGCAACCTAAACTTCAAATAGAGTATCTACACAGTGGTTGTGCTGCTGGGGAAGCACCTTTCACCTCAGAGTGTGGGGGTGACTTCATCTTGTCTCTCCTACATGACTCGTTCATTCCTCACACTGTTGGTTCGGCAAAGAGCTGAAAGGCAGCTAATGAACCCAATGGCCCTAAAAGAAGCAGCAAAATGGGGGACAGCGCCGGGTTCACTTCACTGTTCACCCACATAATAGATTTCTGTCTACGCTGCGAGCTGCAGCCTAGATGATCACGTGACCTTCCTGCAGCTCCCGTGCGTCGAACCACAGCAGCCTGTTGCGGTTCCTTCCTTGGAACCGCAAGGACCTCAATCACAGGTCCCTTCCTTCATTTATTATGAATCTATATTTAATTTCCCTTTTTTTTAGTATAAATTGCTAATGAAATGAAACGTTGTGCCCTCTGGAAATTGTGGTGGTTGAGAGAGCTTTCACCTCTGCTTTCTTTGGATCAGCTGATCGTATTCAAACAGCTGGAAGATAAACATTCCCGGTGAGATAAGGAGGAGGACAGTGAGGGGAGGAAGCAACCAGCGAGGGGGAAATAAAAGATGGAGACAGCGGTCATAGGAAATAAAGGGGGCATGTTTCGTAAATCACCTATGGGTGCCTGTCACTATGTGCTGGCCCTGTGACGGACAGGGGATCTTTCCAGGATGTACCTCTCGCCCAATAACAGCTCGGCCTGGTTCCTGCTCCCCTGTGACCCCCCTGAGGACGAGCTGTTAGGATAATAGATGGCTAGAGGACAAGCAGTAGTACATCTGTCTGCCAACCATGGGGTTGCTGGTTCAATACCTGGCTGTGTAAAGCGTCCTTGGGTAAGATGCTGAATCACAGGCAGCGAGAGGTGGTGTGTGGCCTGGGAAGAACCCACATGCACTCGCATCAATCAGAAACAGTCCACAAAGAGCTCAGCATTTCCGTTTGAGGAGGAGAAGACAAACACTCGTGAACGGTCTCCGTTGTTTTCTCTTCACTTTACACGTCCAGCAACTTTGAAAAATATTTGTACAAACATGTCTATAAAGCTGAGGAAATGTCTGTAATACTACAGGGGTAAGGACCTACCTGCTCGCTCGCTGTGTAATCACTGAGACAATAAATAACATATACGCATTGATTTGCTGGGCTGCCATCTGTTACTAGTGCAGCATGTGATATTACATCTGGATGTTTTCTTCTCCTCTGAGAAATCGGCGTCACACAGACTTTACTCTCTCAGCTTTGCTAACCGTGGGTTTATGTCCATTTTGACCAAAAGCCACTCTCTGTCTTTTTAGGATCTCTCAGGGGAGGCCTACAGCATGTTCACGCCTATCACCTGTTCCTTTCATAACACACTCAAAAAAATATTGACCCAACCCTTGTCCTGGGTCTTGAAAGGCCGGAGGAAGGTGGAGGAACATCTGGAGCGACTTTTTAGACGAGCAAACACCACCCAGAGCGAGACTGGAGTATTTTGGACCCAAATAAGAGCGAACATGACAAAAGCAAATCCTTGTGTCCCATAACGCTGTGACACTGAGAGAGTACTGAGCAACTTCAGAGGCAGAATTCTTCTAAGATAAACGACTCCATGACGAGCTACTGGGCAAAACGTGCCCCGAGCACTACATGCCCCCCCACACACACTTATCTCCATTAACATATGGCTTCTAATATTAGAAAGAGATTAGCGTTGCTTGGAAACTTCAAGTGTGAGCACATAGCAAATGTACTGCAAAAAATATTATTTGAAAATGTTTGCAACTTGCTTCTCAAGGTCAAGCAGAGGTCGTGTCTTGTGCAAGCTGCTCAGGCAGAAACAGTCTCCTGTCTGCTGAGGCCTTAAATGTCTTTCAAAGAGTAAAAACTATAAAACCAACCCCGTCAAGCAATATCTGCTTTATACCAGCTTTGCCCTGATGTCACACCACAGGCCTCTAACAGTCGCTGGTACTGCCCCTCGGTGGCAGAACGAGCCTCACCGGCAGTCGCCTAAAGAGAAATGACCACTGACAGTGACCAAGCATGAGGAGGAGCCGTGGCTTCGATTTCATGTCCCTCTGTGCAGACAACAGCCTGTGTGTGCAATTACGAGTCAAAGACAACCAGTAACCCGCTAATTTGATGACAAAACTGAACTGTGTGTTTCATAGTGGCTGATTTTGTTTGGAGCGGCCCAAACTCCTGCATTTGAGCTTAGTCGAGAAGCCAAGTGCAGAGAGGCCAGTTCGCTTTCAGTTCTTTTCTTCTGTCTCGTTATACGTTTGTAATATTTTGTGGTAAAAATAATAATCGCTTCTAAGTGAAAATGAATTGCAGCTTGCGCTCGAACCATTTACAGGCTGCAACAACAGCAGCAGATAATGAGAAGATGTGCTTTGGAACAGCGTCCCCAGGTTGCCCAAAATAAAAGAGTTTCATTCAGAATCAGTGAAGTAAAAAGCACAAACGTGTTCATTTTTTCCACCAGTATTAAACCATCATTGCTGAAACCAGCACACTTGAGACCGGAGACGTCTCGGCCCGTTATCAGCCCCGCTGGCAGCCGGTCCGTGCCGCTCGCTCACTGTATGGCATTTTGATAAGAGGTTTGAGTTTACCTGCGTTGCCGTGTTGCCGGCTGGCTGTTATGATGGCCTGCATTGCTCTGTGGGCTGTTGTGTGTGCCCTCCAGGCTCCTTTACCGTTATCTGTGCTCAGCCAGGCTCACACAGGAGAGCTATAAATGAGCACTGAGAAACGCGATAGCTCACGTGAAGTCATGCCTACTTTTACTTTCATAAATAAAACATGAGGAGTAAAGACGCTCTATTCAAGAAATACACGCGGGTCTGTTAATTACTGTACTTATGTGTGTTTCTGTGTTTCCCGTTTCTCTCCTACGCTCTCACACTAATTATTTGAGCATCAAACTTCCATTTTGTAATAGTTCTCCCATCATATCCTAATGAGGGGTTGGACTGTGATGGAAAAACTCAGTTTCTTTGATTCTCTTTGTGGCTCCGCTCTCCTTCGTGAGATAAACAGCTTACCTTTGGCACGACCCATTCCACTTTAATAAGCACTAAGTACTCCACTGTCCCACTTTTCAAAGCCGTTAATTTGATAAGTGAGGGGATCTCTCACTTAACAATCACATTCTGGACAATTAAACCCATATCTGGAGAACGGGCCTGTCTGGAGGGCTTTACGGTGCCAATTATGTGGAACCGTTTGACTCTGTGTCTAATATTCTGTTGAAATGAGCCATTGTTGCTGAAGAGCCATCGCTGATACACTGACGCAGTGTTTAAAGTTCGGTCCGTTTTAATTTACACATTAAGGAACAATCGTCTTTCACTGAAGTCCAATAGCACAGCTGTCATTTCATTGTTTCCATGTTCTTGTAATAAGAAACCAAGGCTTTTAACAACTTGAGGCTTTTGTCTGTTATCAGCCAAGATAAAACTGTGCATTAATTCTAGTAATACGTCTGCAGAAACTGGCCCATAATCCATGCGCACGCAGCTACTGTACGCTCACGTGGTGATGGATTCCCAGGTCAGATTTCTCTTCTTTCTTTCTTTGTTCTGCTTCGACAAAGCCGATGCGCTTGGTCAACAATAAAAATAGTGTTTTAATCACCGCAGGATGGTTAGTACATAATGACGCTGGGAGGCTGCGCTCACACAGTGTTTATGTCAGGGATCACTCTCATAAATGTTTATTGCCTGGGTTAGAAACACTAGAGGATGGAAATGTAATACGACTCTGAGGGTAAGTCATTGTGGAAGCAGCGAGTCTTTCTATTAAAGCCAAATGAAAAGTTTAATATAATCTCTGTTTGCGTCTGTTATTAGGTTTCTTATTAATTCACATTACTTGCACATCATTGTCGCTGTGTACAGTTCTGAGCCAAGTACTAGGTGCACGTACCTCACAGTTCACGCCTCTGTCTTCTATTCCCAGACTGGCTCCATGCGGTTGGGAGGCCCAAAACATCTGCTGCAGGAGTTGTTTGTTTGGGGCCATTTGTTCCGATGCAGAACGGCATCAGTACAAATGAGGCGCCTCCCTGGCAGAGTTGATGTTGGATACACATCAGACTTTAAATTGTTCGTCAGCTGCGATGACTGACAGAGCGAGCGCTGGGAACGAATCGCTGATCTGCTCCGATGCAGCAGTTAACAGAGTGTCACACATAACCACCACAGAACAAACTTTACTGTAGCTGTCAGGTTTCCTGCCTGAGGTCAAACCACCACCAATATTTCCTTCCCCTACTTGCCAAATGCAGTCTGCATGAGTGTACAGAACATCCCACCAGCAGAGCACAGACAGCTGTCAGACGCCAGCGCCTTCTGTCAGCTTTGTCAGTCATCCTCATCCCATCAACAGTGATGAATATTTAGCACCTCAGCAATAAATCTGGACCCCGCAAGTGTCTGCTTTCCCTCCGATTCTAAGCATATTGACGGCGGCGAGTGAGTCACTAGTGTCATGACAGCTCAGTGGGATCAAATATTCTGTGATCATGTCACTGACCGCTTGGATTAAACATCCGTGATGCAAGCTTTAGTCACTCTGTGATTCAGACTGATCGTCTCCAAATAAACGCTGTTATTGAAACCAGCTCCAAAGAGAAGCACGTTTCTAGTCACTCATGATAAATCAGCCAGAACGGAACAAAGCTGCTATTCTTAGAGTTGTTATGCTCACAATCCTCCTGTTCACCTTTTTAAATAGACTCCAGTAGTAACCGCTTTATTAAATATGTAATTACTCAGTAAAACTCTGAAAACTTCAACAGCAGGTGTAGCTCTTTCATCGCTCCCATCTTCGTTCCCATCTCTGTGTTTTATCCATACAACAAGGCGCCTTGTTTTGGGAGACGAGATCAGATCATGATTCACTTCATGGAATCAATTTCACAGCGTATTACAGCGGCATCCCCTGCAAGATCAGCCTGAAAGTCATTTTGGGGAATGATTTGTCTCGCTCCGAGTGCACGAGCATTTCCTGTGTACTGTACCTGCACTCAGTTTATCATATTTGCCCTTTGAAAATCTTTATTAGTGTGAAAAGCTTGCTTTGGGTCTCGTGGGACAGCAGGCTGCGATTGATGCACATGACAGCAGCAGTCTCTTCACCCTCTGTAGTGTCGACAGACGTGGAAATACGGAGGATCTGTCGGGAAGCACTGCACCGGCTATAAATATTTCAGGAAATAACAATCGGGGCTGTTCCGAAGTTACCCATAAGTATGACTGACTTGTTTTGAAGACAGTTGTTGTTTTGACAGATTTCAGGCCTGACAGTGACTGGTCCCCGTCTGTGTGCAGTGTGCATGTTGATGCCGTGTCTGCCACCTGCGAGTGGGTCACATCCCAGCCACACATCTGTCCTGAAACATCTTACTCTTCACAAATCCCTCCTTACGTCGTTTTTGTCAGATACGGCTAAATATAGATGACAATGACTGTTCAATTGATTGAGTATTACATTCAGTGTTTACAGTAGACGCATGAGCTGCATCTTCATACTGAGGCTTCCCTCAGCAGCTACTGGCTAAAATCTTCTACAGTTGATACTGAGCTATTATTAAGAAATGATTTGTAGGTTTCTTTTATGTAGAAAAGCTGGAAAGTTAAAATTGTCCTTGATTGATGTCGTGCCGCTGACATTCAAAGCATTTCCTGTTCTTGTTTGTAGTTTTTTTTAATTATTTTGAATTATTTGAACTTGACTAGATGGATATTTTCAGAACCAGACCAGCTTTGCTCAGCTAAAACCTCAAACAAACAAAGATTCGTAAAACGTTTTGCACGAGGACATTGATCACTGACAGTCATGACCAACGTTGCTAATCAGAGTCAGCCGTGTTAAGAAACTGAACCCTTGATAGATGGCACGAATATTTAAACTAATAATCATTTAACTGAACCGTTAATCAGGTCAGAACATGTGACGTGGACTCTTGATATTGTTGTAGTCCACACCTTGTTTTACTCATTGTGTTGCAAACTTTTAACACATTTATATTTTTGAAAATACTCAAGATAGAATAAATCTTGTGATTCTAAAAAGGCAGCTTTGCTTTTACGCACTACTAAAATAAATCTAATCTTAAACTAATTGATCCTAAATGATCACTACATGTATAAAATATTTTATTTTTTATACCAATTATGTTTATATGGTGCACTTAAATGGTTAAATGATTCCTAAATCACGATGATATAAGTAAAACAGTTGAGTAATGGTAAGAACAAATAGCAAATACTGCAGAATGTTAAGACAGGCTACTCTGAGAGGAGCATGTTTGATTAATCTGTGAGAAGGACGGGGGTTAGAGCCCCCAGAGCCTCCCTCAGCATCTGCTCATGTCATTGTTATTATTAACTCAACACCTCAGACTTCAGTGTTTTATTTACCAAAGCTATTGCATAAATTAAGAATATTTTTTTGTATAGTGAAGTATGATTGAATAGCAAAGACACTCCACCCCATCTCTAATTTAGCATTCCTATAGTTGTTTCTAATAAATTAGCATCAAATTGCATGACGTGATTTTCTTTCAAGCATGAAACAACTAATATTTTGGTGTTGGCTGTATCGCGGCTCCTTCCTTGGGCTGGGAACTCAATTAAAACGTGAATTTCACATCTATTTTCTCTCAGAATGCTTCCTCAAGAAAACGCCACAGGCAACTAATCTCGGGGTAATAGCAGCATGTCTGTTTTCACGATTAATATGTATAAAAAAATCACATATACATTTATTTGCCAGGTTCCAGAGATTACGTCTTGATAGGTCAAATGTCTAATGGCGTTCGTATAGGCGATCAAGCTGAAGGCTTCATTTCCTTTTTCTAGACAATTTGCATGAGGGGACAAATTTACATCCACACACTACGGCTCCCACACATTAAGAAGTGATCGGCCTCAGCTCTGACTTAATGGACACGGCGACGGGAAATAACTTAATGACAAATGGTTTTAACGAAAAGCGTCCGTGTAAGTACTGCGTCGCTGAGGAGAATAAATAACTGGTCTAATCTGCACTGATTTGTTTATAAACCTTTGATAATATCAGGCTTATTGTATAAAGCAGTATTGTAGATTATGTCATAATTTATTCTGCATGTTGAATGTAGCAATTGTTGTGTGTAGGTGTATAAGCCAGTAAAATCCCAATATTTACCGGATTATCAGCATCAGGTAAGAGATGGTGCAGGCATCAACAAAAAGGAGCTGAAGTCATGTTGAGATGCAAGTAAAAGTAAGACACAGCAGGACATGATGAACTTAAGTAGCACAAATGTCTAACACTCGTGGCCAGTTTGATATTTCAAAAACTGATGTTAAAAAAAAAAGCAAATTGTGGTTCCTGGAAACTGCCCAATTTTCTCAGCTGGCGATCCAGGCTCGGTCATTACGGCTTCACACTGCCACCAGCAGCAGCATTTATCGTCGGCTTGAAGTTGTGTTCAAGACCGAAATAGCACGTCAGGCTTATAACGCAGAGACGTGATGTTCAGCGGTCATTAATTACAGCAGAAGGCTTGTTTTGGGATAAACATTTAAAACGTAGGCATTTAGGGCATGTAACATAAAAAGCAAACAGAAAAGCCACAGTCAGTCCACAATCGATAAACTAACAGGCCTGGACAGTGGTGATAATAAATCGACCCACAAACACAAGCCACGAATAACATATCTGAGTAGTTTGCGGGTGCAGACGTTATTAAATAGCAGTTACTGGAAACCAGACAGTGATTGATGAGGGTTTCTTATGAGGGGATAGATTCGCACTTACTGCCATTAACAGCTGACTGATTTAAAGGATTACCAATAAGCTAGTGGTCGCACAAAAATGTCACCGCTTCTGCTGGCGGCCTATTAGCGCACACTTTGAAACGCAGAGTCTAAAGGGCGCCTGGTGAAGAAAACTGCACGGATGTATATGACACCAGCTAAAGTCACTTCGCCTTTCCTTGCTTCCGGAGTCGATCTAATGCTCAACATCACTGGACCCTCGGCCACTGCAGAGTCTCCTGGACGGACGAAGCCGCCTCCGGGACACACCGAGCCCGTCGGGCGTCAACAAAACGACTGCGTTACACAAACCCCTTCATTGGTCTAAACTGGAATCAGTGCACCAGGTTTTTCACAGCAGCACATCAGCGTTACAGTAAATGTAAATAAGAAACCACAGCCGTGAATATCTGTCCCACTAAAGTATTCATGTTTAAGCACTTACTAGAATATTATATTATGACGGTTCGTGCTAGTGGCTTGACTCGCTGCCTGTGCTTGAAAACTGCAGTCGTGAGCTGTTGTGAGCACTTTGCCTGATTCTGAGGATGTGGTGTTGAACTCATCGGTTCTGAGCGAAGACGCTTTAGTTAATTACAGTTTGCGGGGAAGGTCTGCTGAGCGCACACAAGCGTGGCTGCTTCCTGAAAAGGTTACAAATATTCACATTGAGCGTTGCCCATTAAGTCCACATTGTTCTGCACATTACCTACTAGATCAGCTCCAGGCCAAGCGCCTTGCTGAAGGGCACTTTCAGCATAACTCGCTCAGCTTCACCCGCCTTTATCCTCATTGGTCAGTGAACTGGTAGGATTTGAACTCCTGACCTTACAGACAAACTCACATGTCTTTAGGCTACAGCTGTCCCTGACGCGCAGCACTTTAGTTTAACTGAAGGCTAGAACAGACGTTATTATTATTAGCGAGGCCTCGCTCACCTCCTCCCGCTCCTCATCACGTTGTCCTTAGCTGACCACAAAGACCTCACATGTCATCAAGTGCTCATCAAACACTAATAAGAGCAGCCAGAGGGAAATGCAAACATGGGACAAGTCCATGCGTTGTATTTCTCCTGTCCACTGCTATACCAGATGGAGAGACGGGGAGGACGTCCCTGTGGTGCTGGAAGATGCGTCGTAGTGGTCTCCGAAGACTGAACCAATAGAACAGCAGCTTCGGAGATGAGCCACCTACCCAGGAGTTGGAAAACTGAGGCCATCGCTTGGAGTCAGTCTGTCAGGCTGGAACAGCATTAGCGACCTGGGGGCCTGGTCTTGACGCGTGAGGCACAGTCAGGCGGAGATACGTGACGACTGGGAATTGAGAAGAACAGCCTTGCTGAACTGGACCCAAGCCTCTACACTGGCCGCAGTAAAACCATGTTTACGCACAGCTGATACACCACGAGAGACGTCTTATCAGCGCGTCTCACTCTAGAGTCCCATTCTGGACATTCAGGGTCAGAGACACTAACACATTTTGTGAAAGGCAGCTTGTTCACGCTTTGGTGTGAAAGCGTGACTTGTAATTGAATTTGTTAAGTGCTGTGTTTTATTGATGGTGGCACAGGCAGCAGAAAAAGTCTGACGCATGGCCCGTAACAACAACCGCCCCGTGGAGCGTATTTTAGGATACATTTGTAGAAATCCACCTCTATGATTTAAAGAGGCTTCTACTTATTTACCACTGATTTAATCTTGGAGGCAGCTTCACTGGAGATGAGCACAGTAATAGACAGAGTCATGTTTCTTTTGTCCTCAAGGCTTTAGTCTCTACTCTGGTCTGTGCATAATTTTCTTCTGAAGCTCGTCTTGGACGGGTTACGGGTTACAGTCCTCCTTCTCTACCACTAAATGCTTCATTTGAGCTCATTTCAAGGTACGCTTCGCTCCAAACTATGTTCAGATTACACAGACTTGCAGAAACTTGTCCGTTACATAGCAATATCACAAAACTCTTGGCAAATATCGGAAACTACTTATCCATTGAAAGACATCCCCTGCTGCCCATCAGGACAAACCTTGGATTATAAATGAGACCACTCCATCTTAAATTGGTTTCCATTTTCCTTCCATGCTGTTATATTTCAGATCTCCACCATCCACAACAGCTAAGAGCCTTGATAATAGTGGACATAATAGTTTGTTGAGATAAAGACTTGTTTCCATGACATTTTCTACAATGCAATTGTATCATAGCCCCATAGAAATCTGACAAAAAGTGTCTGCCACTCATCCGGCAGAAAACAGTTTGAGTGAAAGCCAGTTTAATTGAGTTCTACTTGTTTTATTGTTAACATTTTTTCCTATTCACTGGACAGGTTGGCAGATTTGGCTCAGAGGAAAAGAACAAGAGCGGTCAGAAAGCTAAACGATCCCATCTCTAGTATTGGTCAAGTAATGGAACATAATTGGAGAATAAATGGACCACGTCTGTGGAAGATGGGGAGAAAATGAAAGACAGCTTTGCAAAACCAGGTATAATGTGTATCTTACAAGCCACCAACATAAGCTACATGTAATTCTACCGAATACAGAGAAATTCTACAATGTAGGGATCGTCAGCATGAACTACCGTCCATACAGTACTTTAATTTGTTGGGTTTAGCTGTACCCTCCATGACACAAATGACTGTAAAGCAACCTGTAGCTTCCTCCGTGTAAGGTCTCATTTCTCCAGACGCTGCACTTGGCATCAGACCAGAAGATTCCTTCAAAATCAAAGCTTCAAACAGAGATTTGCATTTCATTAGTTGGACGCTGTGTAGCTGCTGAACAGTATTTTATCTGAGAAGGTACGATTCACAGTTTGCCCTTGAGAGCGTCTGAAAAAAATCTTTTCAATTTCATCAATTTTGCACCAACGCAGTGCTCCACCAGACAAAAGCGTCCAATGATCACACGGTGATCGCCATGATTTTTGGTATTTGGTAAGACATTCAGTCCATTCAAAAGAGGTCAAGAGAGGTCAGAAGGTCAACAAAGTCAGTAAGACGAAAGACATACCCGACAATTTTATCTGTAAAAGAAGAATGATGGCACTGCTTCAGGTAGTGGTTGAGGTATTTCAGCTGAACCAAAGAGGCGGGTGGACCAACCAACCCCGTCACCCTATACGCCATGGCCCGCTGCAAGAAAACATCGGAAAGGCTAAGTGCAGCATGACCTTGGTATTTGAGGTACATCAGAGCACATTTAAAAGCACTAAATGTGAATCAAAATGTATTCCTTTATAATAAATGTGTGCATTTGTGTTGGGCGTTATATTCATTATAAAGGGAGGACTTGATAAAATGTAGGAGTTGAGAGCTGCTGCAGGCAATTTAACTAAAAACTCACCCTGCTCCACCTTCAGTCTGTCAATCAGCCGAACCCACTGCTTCCATGATCCTCCTCTGGCAACACCGAAAGCCTAAAGCTTAGTGTCTCACTCCAGCCCTGTAATGAGATCTCTGGGCAATCTGGCCTGTGCCTGGTGCAGCCCTAACACACCTCTCTGATTGTAAAATAGGCTTAAATCATACACTAGATGCATGAATGCAATTTAAGTATGGTCTATTTATACGCGATCACGTCAGCTCTCCTACAGTTCTGCTATACTCCTCATCTCGGCTGCCAGGTGTTCAACCTCTGAACCGCCTTGTACTATAGCGTCTAAGTAGCATTCATAATGAGTGACTGGAGACCAAAGTGAAATACATAAAAGCTAGTGTTGCTTGATAAACACTGAATAGCAGCCATCTGCCGACTTCCTCTGGATGCTTTTTGGAGGATGAGAATTGGAAGTAGCTTCAAAAATGCAAATGAACAGTGGCTCACAAACAAACTTAATCAACAACTAATAACCCAGCTGTTTCAAGACTGAATATATGAGCCAGAAATAGGTTTTCGCCTCTTTAATTGAAGCAAATTAATGATTTAGCTGAGCATTAGCTGACTCAAGGCGCTCTTTGTGACTAATCTTCGTCAAGCCATGCACCGATGGATGTGGAAATGGAAGTATATGAATGAAATGATGGAATATGTAAATGCATATTTAGAGATGGGAAGCTTTTCCATGTTCGGCGTTTGCATCTCTTCTAGTCTGTAATTCCATTTGATTTATGGCAGGAGCGACGCGCTGCTTCCAGGATACTACATTACGAACAGGGCTAATTGAAAAAACTGCAAATCATTATTTGCTCATAGAGCAGCGATGGAGTCTGTTGCTCTGCTTGTGCTTATAGATTTTTCTGCAGTCGTTGTAGATTTTAAAGTTGACATGCAAGACATAGCAGGACAACCAAATATAGGCAGTGATGTCATATCACAGGAATCTAAAGGAATGAGTCTGGTGAGTGTGGTCAGGAGGAAATATGCTAAATCAGCTCTACGGTATTAACCTTCGCTTTTTGAATTGACTTGTCATCCATAATGTCATCCGTTGCCTTGACGTGTCCTCTAGTCTCGTTTCATTGACTACCTCCTATACGCTGCCAGTTACACACGATTACGTTGAACTTCCACATCACTCACTTCATTTTTAGTTGCTTCGGATGATGTTTCAGGCAGTAAAACGTCTTTGATCGCATGCAGTCGAAGCGTTGCTTTGATCGTAATGAGATTGGATAATGGAAATGGACAGATTCAAACACTTCGTTCAGGGACTGGTGGCGTCACTGTTTGGGGGTTTACTTCTTTACCTGTGATGCTGAAATTAATGAGATGTTTGAAAAGGGCAAACTTATATTTTGGTAAGATTCATTAGGATATTTCTGGCGGTTATCAGTAACTCACAGGGAAACTGGAGACTGTAATTGCTTTCCAAATTGCCTCTTTGAGCAGTGGCTGACCCAATTAGTTTTGGGATTGTGTTTGTTACAGTATCACTGTCTAACCGCTGCAACTCATCTGTATGAATATTTCAAACTCACATCGGCAGCCAATTACATCTGTATTTGTAACGTGTCAGCCTCCATGATTAGTTAATTATGTTTGCACTCTCTAACGATGGTGCTGCCAAGTGTCTCTCCAACGATTCTGCATCCCTTTCACTGGATTCTTCCAATGTTGGAACCTGGAGGGAAAATCAATCGTAAAATGAATTCTTATTTACACGTCAACGTGTGCACTGTGGCTCGCTGCAAGGTGTCAACAGCGCATTAGAGGAGAATTAGACAGAATGGGAAGCTAAATGAAAGGAAGAGGACAAGGTATCAGCAGCACATGGATGCTGAAGGAGAATAGCAAGTTTTCACTAAACACACAGTTGTGGTATAAAAGCTACACAAAGGTCTGAAATCTGCCTAAACTAAGCTGGGATGGGGCGGCAGCAGGCTCATCAAGGCACCAGATTCAAGACGCTCCCAGGCCACATGAGACAGAAAACCTCAAATAATCGCTCCAGTTTATGTTCAAGGCCGTGATGAGCGAGCGCTAAAACTCGTGACCATAATAGAAGATTGGAGCATTGACTGAAATCTCTGCCTTTGAACTCCGTGCTTAGAAAAAATACCTCAGTAAACAGAACGTGACCATCGTATCACCCCTTTTCCACCCTGGGTGCGATTCTCTACATCCACGGTACTCATAGCTATTAACTGTAGCAAGGTCTCGTGTTAAAAGCAAACACAACTATAAATACAGGTTTGATGTTGATGTGCAAGAAATAAAAAGAGCTCTAAGAAGAAACAAATATACTAATATGAGATTTGTCTGAGTCCTACGTACCTAACCTTCATTGGTTTCTGGTCATAATTAGGTCTATTAGCCCTGGGCCTTTATAATGTAGAAAATTGCACTGATACAGAAAATCACCACCATAAGAAATAATAATCAGTCCCTCAGTGTGTGGCTCTGTGCAGGCTGTCATGTACCAATTATGTTAACAGTGGTAGCTCATGAGAAAAGCGCTGTTCTCTCTGCACGAGTCAAAATGAAAGATCCCATCACCAGCTAAAAACTCCTGGATCCACATCATCCTAGGCCTGCACAGAGTCAGGCCTCAGGCACATCTGGAGGTCACCAAACTCGCGTTGTCCAGTTAGGCCACGTCTCAATGAGTACCGATAACAAACCAAACGGGCCGAATCCGCAGATCAGCTTGAGTGCGTGACTGTGTGCGTGCAGCCGTTTGACTAACGTTTCCACTGGGATGTTTACCACCAAACAACCCGCTCTACAAGTGTGAGAACCATCGTTTCGCCTTCATTACAATCACCTTAAATAAGGCTGAGGCTGGAACAATAATGTGGAGTTTAAGCTGCTCAAGTTCACCAAGACCGTTTTTTTTTTTTCGTTTTTTTTTGCTGATGAAATAATGGTTTCAAAGGCTTTCAGGGATTTAGGCCTTGAGGAAAACTCTGCTCTTTAATGCAGTTTTAAACATGCTACCTTTCAACAATCCCTGGTTTAACACAAGGACACCTCAGCTTCAAGGTCTCATTTCATGTTACAGAGCAAGAACTGGGAACCACTTGTGCATGTGGCGTCGCGTGCGGCTTTTAGCCTCTGTTACTGGAACGTTTTACATAAAGTGAAGGATTTTTCCAACCGAAAGTTGGTTGCGTGGCCTCGCAAGCTAATGCAGGAGCTGACATCTGATATCAACTCATCAGACATTAGCTGTGGGCAAAATAAAGCTCCACTGAAAGTAATATGCTGCATAAATTATTGAAAATAGGCAATCTCGCATTTAAAATTGAACTTAAAATAGCGTTTAGTAACATAGCAAGAGGTGGAAGGAGCCAATCTATTTGTCTGGACTTCACAAAACTTTTAATTAAGCTTGAATCTCTACGAAGGCGAAAATCTTCAATCTCAAGCTCCTTCATCTCCTGCCTAATGCAAACAAGTATCCCTTCATAAACAAGCACAGGCGAGGGTCATTAATAACAGGAGAAAGTCATTACATCTCTTCCACGAGCTGAATAATTGAGCCGCTGGTCGCCTTGTGGGCTTACTGTAAATATGCTCATAAACTCAATTTCGCTTGGACGCGCGTGATCCGAGAGCACATCAGTCCAATCAGGCTCCCTCTCCTGCTGCTGCTGCCTCCATCAGCACCTGAACGAGCGGCGCCTAATTGGATTAGCCCGCTGGATGCTGTGTTTCCACGCTGCCCTGGCACAGACAGGAGTCGCACACCTTTGATCTCTGAAGAGGCAAACACGGCCTGTTAACACGGCGGAACAAATCGGGGGCATTGAGCTACGAGGGCAGGCGACCTTTGACGCTTTCCGCGGCCACATTTGCAGCTTGACAAACCTTTTAGTGCAATTTTATAAAAATGTGAGGTTCCTCTTGAAGGTCGTGTTATTGTGTGAGATGAAAAGAGCCCTTGAAGATATCTCGTTATCATTTATAAGAGAGGAGCTGTGTAGACAAAGAGCTAATTTTCTCCCCTTTTTCCTCTACCATGTCACAAAATGCAATAAATCATGGACCTTGGTTAGAGGAGCTGTGTTATGTGTACTCAAACTGCTGGTTAATGTAAACTCAATGGCTTGAATGGCTCACATCAATGTTTGACACAAATGAAACAGTCATTGAATTAAACTTCTTTCATGTCTTGGGTTTAGTGAGCAGCTTTTAAAGCTTTCACTGCAGACACGTGCGGGTAAACGGGCTGAGAGGAAAACAAATACGCAGGAATGACTGAGTGCTCTGCAAGGATAGACTTAACCACACTCTGCTTCCCGCTCTGTCAATAACAGCCCGTGTGCCATTAGGATAAATAAAAAAGCTTTAAGGTGGTGCCTTAAATTAGACATCAATCAGCTCTATGTTATTATGCAGCGTGTTTCAGCCTTGACTTCACGCCTTCACTGTGCTGCTCGTGCTCATAGGAGTCATTCACGAGTCATTATCAGACAGGAAATTAAGCAGGTCGGGTTGCTACTATGCAGGGAGTTCAAGTTTAATCGAGGTTATCTGAGGGTCCAGCGACAACAATAAAACAAAAATACAAGTCAGTCGCTCGTAGCAACTAAGTAGGTGCAAAGGATAAAGCGCATTTCAAACTCAGAAACACAGCGAAAACCGAAAGCTCGAAGTCTCAGAGCGCTGATGAAACAGTCAGCATCACGGGAACAGGAGACCTGAGTTCAATTCCTGTGTAAAACAAAACACTTGGTGACTCTTTAAGCACAGACACTGGAGACCCAGATCCAGAGCACATGTGACAGTGCTCCCAGGCTGGATTCAAACAACGCACATCACACCTAACGTTGTTCAGCGTGTGCTCTGCCCAGCTGGGACCCAAACACACAAGCGGACGCCTTCGACTATCATTAAATAATATGTTTGCATCCTCGGGCTACGCTTTGTTTTACAACACAATCCACGTTTTATTCCTTTATGTTGGCATCTTTATTGCACGATTTCCTCAAATGAAGCAAATGAATCGCCAGGAGACGTTAGTTAACGAGGAGGAAAGAATGAGGGACTGTCCATGGTGTGATTCCTGTCAACACTGGAAACTTTGTCGTTACCTATTTTGGGCATTGACACACACAAATGTACATGTTGGTGCCTATGTGTGAACAGCATAACATAACAGCCAACACGTGGAAATATTACCTTTGTTGATCTTAACAACAAACACTGTTTCTCAGCTGGAACCGGTGTAGCGTCAAGCATTTTTCTGAATATTTCCAATAACGCTCGGCCCATTGCAGCAAGATCCGGCACGATGCTATCACCAGTGTTTAACTTGACTGCTTCTGGTGGGTAGCAGCAAGTTAATTAAACTGTCATTGTTTTAGAGGTAATCTTGATGCAATCTCCGTCCTACTGAGGTTTCAAAGACATTAATGTTAAATCTTATGTAAATTATGGAGAAATTATGAAGAGCACACAAAACGGCGCCTTTAGGTAAAAGTTTCTGAGCTGCGCTAACTTTTTTCTGTGGTGCGTAATGTTTGCATCATTTAGCTCAAGCTATCTGCTAATACGTCAGTGTGGTCGGTTATAGAAGCTTGGCGTTGACGTCTGTCGTTAAATGTGGTGGAAACCCAAAAAGGCCAAAAAACTATTATTCTATACACAAAAGCTCCAAGAATAAGCCAGAAGAGTTGGAAATAGGTGATTATATGAATCAGGGAATTTTATTTATGTTTCCACTCAGTAGATTAAGTGGGTTTAGATAATGTGCCTCTTTGATGAAACCCTTTGGATTCTCACTAGATAATCCAAAAAACGCAACATGACAAACTAGTTTTTCCGAAGGGTTTACATCCGGGTGTGTGGTCACCAGCCTAAGAGCTTTTGACATGAGCGGTGGACAAACGCAGAGGTGGTAAAGAGGCAGATGGCTCCTACAAGCAGTCGTACGTAATCTGTTCTAACCAACACTGTGATATGTGAAGTCATTACTTGTACATATGGACAATTTAATATCACACAAGCAAAGTGCGGGTGCAGCGCTCACGTCTATTTCTGAGCGTTATCGCTTGCTTCTGATTCACCTCCTCTATACCTTTCTGTCACCATGGCAGCAGCAATAGGAGGCAGGCTGATAACTCTTCCTTTATCAGGAAGAAGCCCGGCTGACATTTGGCCTAAGATGACTGATATAACGTTGCAGCCAACATTCATTTCACCTCTGCAGCTCACATCTTCATCTTTTTCTGCATGCATTTTCATAGATGAATAATCAAACTGGGGACACATTGCGATAAAGAAGCAAAATAAATTGTTGTAAGTTCTGCAGCAGAGTGAAGATGCCACTAAATGATACACAGCATTATTTGCGCATCCTGATCAGTGCTGCTGAAGGTTGTATGCACCTGAAAAAGACGTCTATAAAAACAAAAACACAGACTGAACAACTGTACACGTTCACGTCTGAGTGACGTGTAGTTGTCCCTAAAATGTTTGGGACCTGAGTTGGGCCGTGGATGTAAATGAACATGGATGGAGTGCGATGCCCGAGGACACCAGGCTAATTTATGTTCAATTAAATTAGTCATGTTGAACGTGATAATTACTCATGTTAAGCGAAATGATCATCCAGCGCTAGATGCTGATACAATGTGCCATGACGATAGCTGGTGGGCATTTTATTTCCTTAGTCATAACAGCAGAGACGGACGGGCTTGAACTCCAACGCTTTACAGGCTCAGAGTCTCAAAATGGGTTTTTCACATCAGTGTGTTTGCTCAGGTCAGAAAATATGAAATAATTCAGCTAAGACATTTTATTTATAACAATAATATGCAAAACATGGTCAGAATTAATAATAAAGTGATGAAACGTGTGGGGAGGGTTGAACATGTGCAGGCTCATTGTGTCGAGGCTTAACAGCGCCGGCCTCTCTCCTAGCAGCAGTGGTAGCTCTGCTAATTGAGGCTCATGATTGATGATTTGCTGCACCTGCTGTTGGGTCTGTTTAAACATCACTCTGCTGTCCTGCTCCGTTTGCCGTCCACAGGGTGCAGCCTGTGTTTGCACTCAGCGTTCCTGTGTTTCTGCTTGGTTCTCCTTCCTTTGCACAGATGGGTATTGAGGAGCGACTGAAAGGCTGATGCAAACGATGCAGGCCTAAGCTTCTCAAGTCCGACTGTCTGATGTCTGATTCTGCAATTTACTGTAAGGAGTCCTGTGCGTCAGCTCCTTTGCTTGCGGTGTTGTGAGTCACGGTGAGCCCACCAGCAGGACGCTCCTCTGACCTCGCCGGTGTCCTTGCTGGAGCTTCACCCCAAGTGTTTGCTTTTGCAGAACCTTGGCTGCTGAATTCGGTTACTCGTGCCAAAAGTCGGCACAGCGCTCCAGCTTCAGGGTGAAGGTCGAACTTTACGCTGGAGATCCAGCAGGATGTTGGTCCTTTCAACACTGTTCTGAACTTTAATCAAAATGAAGCTGAAGCATCCACGCGGATGGTAGCTCACCAAGACGAATTACCAGTTATGTGCTGCTGAAGTCCAAATGTTCCTTGATGCAATTACTCGGTTTTAAATTATATTTTTTTATTCGTATACACTATACACAACTAAAAAAAGCCTCAGCTGCCTCATCTACCGTCAGAGTCACCCAGATGTTTCTCTGCAAGTTCCTTCAGTGATTTTCTACTTGCCAGCATCTGTGAAACTGAGAATTTGTTTTTCACTTGGATGTGGTTGAGGCTTTATGAGCAAACCCAGCTGCTTGATATTTGTTGTGATTATGTTAATTTCAGATCCCCTAACATTGTTTTTGTCTACAAAAGACCTTGCAGTTGTTTTTTGAAACCGTCTTTGATGTCCTTCGCCAATTAGAAAATTGTACTTTATTTCACTAACTGAATACAACAGAAACTGTTGTGACACTGTTCACGTTTCACTATTCTTCTCTAACAATAAATTCAGGTCTGACATTGGAAATTCTTCTGATCCTTCCCAAATTGAGGAACGAACAGCAGACAAAGGCCGCTATGAATATGTTTTTGTCTGTTTTTGGTAATTATGGGTATAAACTCGGTGATGATTTCGGTTTGTTTGGTTGGTCATATGATCATTTTGTTTTCCATCCTTGAATTTAAAAATCCCCAAAAATGTAACAGAACAAATGTTGCTGATTTGCACTGTAATATATTGTGATGCTGTCGAGTCTACGAAGGTTGTGCATGAGTGAAAATCCTGGAATAATGTGCTCTGCACAGCGACATTAGCTCTTTAGGGAGCTCAAGGGATCCACGTCCCCCCAACGAGCTGTGCTCACTGCATGGAAGCCCTCAGACATCTTTACACTATTAGTCCTGGAAGCCTGTTGCACTGATCAGTGTTCAGGGTATTTTGGTCTGTGGCTGCTAAATAAACAAGTCGTCGTGTATTTCATTATAAATAGTGGAACAAAATGAAGAAATGTAACTGGTGTGGATGTAAAGGCCCAAAGTGACAGGGCCACTTATTATACCAGCCAGATTTAGCCATCTGTTAATCACTGTCATAATACCATTCAGCTACGGCTAAATAATTTAGCGCAGCCCCTGCTGACATGAACTGTAAACCATCTGCTGCATGATTCATATATTGAGACACTTATCAAATACGGAGCAGCTTCTTTGTTTATACTGGTTTCTCTTTAGCAGTTGCAAGATAACCAAGAGTAAGTTACACATCCTCCCTGTTTCTGTTTTGAACAAATATACTGTATCGTGTTTGTGTGACGTGAAACTGGTTTGATTTGAACACGGTGGATCTCAGCAGGATCCTTAAGTGGAACAAATGTGGTCAAATGTCCTTTAACGCCAGGTTCAAACCCATGATTGCGCATTAGCGTGAGAGACTGGTGCTCTCCAGCTCAGCAATTACCTACAGCAAGTGCCTTCAGCCGAGAGAACGGCAGCTCACACCGGCGGGGGGGTGGACTTTGTCTCAATTAGTCTGCTCTGTTTCATCTCCTTCCTCTACAAAGACATCAGTGACGTGGAGGCTGGGGTTTGTCCTGCGCGCAGCTGGTGGCCTATCCTCTGCTTGCACATCAGAGCATGTCAGAGAAGAACACGGCAAGCAGTCAAAAGCTTCCTCTGAAGTGGGAGCGTTTGTCTGACATAACTCTACTGTAACATTTCTGAATTGCAACAAATTGCATCCCTTCTGATGAAGAAACGGCAGAAGCATCATCCGCTGTGTAGGCAGCCTCTGACAGCGTTTGATAAGTCGCGTTTGATAACTGTCTTCATATCTCCAGCATTCATTAACGTTCTGTCAAGCCTCCGTTAGAAACGCACAAAAGAAAGATAAGCTTTCATCGCACAGAAAACACTTCTCACACCACATGCACATACATTAATCACACAAGATGCTTATAGAACATGTGTAGATCTGCTTAATACGACGATGATGGGCTCACCAGACCTCTCAGCACCAGCAGGTCTGACCATTTCATCATGTTCTAGTTCTGTTACCGTGGTTTAGGCAGAGCAACAGGCGGAGCTGTCAGCGTGATGGGGCGTTCGAGTGTCCAGGAAGGAGGCGGCACTACAGGCAAGGTCTGACTGCGTTATATGAGGATTTTAGTGGCAGTCAAGTGAGGACAAAGCTGGAAATGTTTCACTAGTGACTGAAGAGCAAATCTAATAGAGCAAATGATATTACACAAGGTTGTTGGACGTTGGGTTTGTCATGCACGGTGCTCAGGTATTTCTGTGCCTTCACACTGATGACAGCTGTGACCAGAGGCCTTATTGTACGCGTTCGACTACGAATGAGGTGTCTGAAGAACATCTTGAGGGAATCTTTTCAAAATTGGCACAAAATGTCCCCTAGGATTCAAGGATGATGTGATTAGGATGACCTTGACAAAGGTCAAGGCCACTGTGAGCCGATGTGTTTCTTTCTCTCATTGCATCTGTCAGAAAATCTGATACCATCATCGTAGCAACTTCTGAGACTGGGACAATTCTATAAATGCAGACGCAAAGTTCAGTTTGTATTTTAATTTTCAGGTCAGGTAAGTAATAAAGATTTAAATATGTCTGATGCTTTTCTACACATGTAGAATTGACTTTGTGATGAAGATTTCAGGTCCCGATACTGTGAGTCAGGAAAATCCCATCTCTCCCAACCAGGACTTGATTCGTGCTGGACTCAACCCAAACACGTCCTGACTGAGCTCTCGCTCATTGTGCCTGCAAACAGTAACGTGGCCCGTGTTGCTGCGAGTACGATATCCACCGCCCACGCTGTTTTCAGGCGCCGCAAATGTTGGCATTGTGAGCGCTGACACCGTCTGGCACGACGTGAAGCACTCTGAGAAGTATGGCTGCTGCTTGGATGTCTGACTGCCAAGGGTAACTTGGGGCAAACGCTTTGTTGCTGAAGACATGTTTACAGCGTCTGATAGATCGGCGCCGGTCCAGGAATCTGACCGACCACCTGAGGCCACGGAGGAGGGTCAAATAAGTCAGCACAGTCAAACGTTTAAGGTTTAATCGCCGGAGTCGTGAACCGCTGACAGGCGACGTCCACAAATGTCTTTGCAGGTGTTGGTGGGGAGAAGAGCTTTATTTGTGATTTCCTCTTTTTACTACAGTTCTCGTTTTATTACAGCTGCCAAGTCATTTCCAGCTGATGGTTAATGCCAAGTCATTTTTCTGTTGATGTTCGTTTTATGTCACAACTCCTTATGTGTAGAGCTGGATTATTTGCATGCTGGGTATCCCTCTAGTCACAATCCCTATAAAAGTCATTGCTTCTCCTCCCTTTGCCCCCTGCACAGGTGACAAGCTAAAATGAGAGATAGCGCCATTTGCTTCCTATAGCTAATTGGATTAGTGCTTAAGGCACTACAATAACGGCTGAATTTAGAGAGGCAGGCGGAGAGAATGGGGGAGTGGGGAGCTGAGTGGTAGAGCCAATTTTCCAGTGAAATGAGCTTTGCTCCAGGTGAAGAGAAAACTCCTACAGAGAAATAGAGAAGCTCTGTGCAGGAAGAGTTTATGCCACCAGATGCAATAATGTGTCACAGAATTTACATTCAGTGTGTTACACAGCTGTTAATGACATGTTTATACTACTGTCACAATATAGCAAATTAATTGCGTATCAAATTAGGAGGCGATTGTGTCCCTTAAATCGTGGCCTTGGAGAATACTTGATCCTGATGAGCTCCGGCTCCAGGTTTTCATAACTATTCAAAGATATAGTTAAAGATGCAGTTCGTTGACGTTGACACTTTCCTCTTTGAGGGTGATTAGTAATAAAACTTGAAGCCCTGCGCTGTATGTACAAAAGCCTGGACCAGTGGCAGCTGCCATTCATGGCAGGTGACAGCAGCTCTGTGTGGAGCCTCCTGCAGAGTGAGGCGGATTGAACACGAGCCCTGAGATGTTTGCAACGAACGCTAGTTACGGCTCAGCTTAATGCAAACATCCTGACATCAGGAGACAATCACACCTGTCACATTCCACATCAGAGTCAGTTCACTCCCCGACATAAAGGACAAGCTGGACGTCGTGGTGCGTGGCCTGTAAAGAAGCTGCTGTAGTGCACCATCATTCGGAGCCTTTAACTGGTGCTTTGCTCTATTCCTTAGTTTTAATTAACCAGCAAAGACACAAAAAGCTGGAACTGACAGTGTTTCTGCAAAAGGGACGCACTCACAGAAACCTTCAAGTGTCAGGACTCAAGTCCACCACAGCGTTAGAACCACCAGGTGTTTCTAAAGTGGACGCACTAATGCTTTTTGCACGGCATCTGAAAGGTGGGCTCGGCCGGCATCCAGTTAAATGATCATTAAAATGTTCTCCGCATCCGGCAGGCTGCCATAGCAATGATCAGGACAGACTGACCGAGAGAGTCTGAAAAAAAAACAACACACATTTACGTCCATTCAACAACTTTGAAAAATAACGTAATTAGTCTGTTGGCATGAAACCTGCTTTCTTTGACAAGCAGAATTCATTATCTTTCATCAGTGGTGGTTTCGCTGTAGCTACCTTGTCCAACAGCTCTGAACACTGACAGATAGCAGCATGACCAAACATCTCTCCCGAACGGAAATATGCAGAACTTCTGATATTAGTAATTAGTTCATGATGCTTTACACAAGAGACACGTGCAAAGGAAAACATGTTATACATTAAAGCACATTACAGAAATTGTTTCTCCATGGAATCACAATACTCATTTATACGAATAATTGTGATTAAATGAACAGTCTCATCTCATGCTCTCGTGTTATATTTATGATTTTGATGATCATAATAGTCTGATTGCTTCCTCTGATCCTCACATACCAAGAAGCTTTTGTGCATGCAGCTCAGACAGGTGATGGTTTAACGGGTTCAAAGAGCATCGCGGTTCATTTTGACTCAACCTGCATCTTGCTCGAGCTACTTCCAAATCCTATTTTGAACAACTCATTAATAATAAGCTACTGTGTGAGCCCTGTAGGACTCGTGCTGTAGGAATTCACAAATGGAAATCACTTGTGAAGTGCTACCACCGGAGCAATTTGCATGAAAGCTGGCTTCTTTTATGTTTTGGTAGCACGTCGCACAGTTTCAGCAACACGCTCGTGCACATTAGTGGCACGAGGCTCCTCTGCCAGTTCAGATCAGTGTGTCATGTTGAGTGTGAAAGGGCAGCGTGTACTGCAGTTGTTCGGTTCAATATGCTCATGATCCCATTTCAGAAAAGTGCACCGCACTTGTCAGTGAAGAGTTGTTGTGGCTGGAACAGCTCTCCCACAAAGGTGAAATGGAAATAGCACCTGTGGGTTTGACAGGCTGCAAAATCAATTACAGTGTCTGAATCTAAAACAGTGTCCGAATCTTAAACGTGCCCTTTATCTGCATTATTATTCAACTACACCTTTATCATCAATCACCATGTGCCAAAACAGACCCAGCTTATACGCCGCGTGTGAATGAATGCAGCCGTCACTGTCAAGAAACAGAGGACGGGCCGAGAGTTAAAACATGACATAAAACATCAGAGCGAGACGCGTGAAGAAGTTGTGGGCTCATGGTCACTCGCCGCTGATTTATCTGATGAGAGAGGCAATTTAACACTTGTGCGTGATTTGTGGGTGTTCTTCATGCCCTGTCCACCTGGATCAATGCGGGTGTCAGTGCTGCAGACCTAAATTACTGTTCGGTGCTCATTACGAAGCAAAGCTCAATAGCGTTGGTGTGTGTGTGTGTGTGTGTGTGTGTGTGTGTGTGTGTGAATGCCTGTTTTTGAAGTACACCACGGTTTGAGCTGCAGAGGTTTAATCAGGCAGAGGCGCGATCTCGCCGTCCTGCAAACAGACAGGAGGAAAAACAAACGAGGGGCGGAGCATCTAAATTCTCCTTGAAGTTACCTTCTTAAAGCCCAGGTCTCTCACCGCGGTTTGTAATTTACAGCAAATATTGTTGCAGTACAGATAAAACATGAAACGACATGAGCGCAATGGGATGATCAAAGGCCAGAAAAAGCAATAAAAAGAATGTGTCTATCCATCAACGGGCCGCTGAGCGCCCAGAATGAGCCGAGTCTCAGGTGGACTGGATACCTCACAGAGTCGCTCCCCGCTAAATCACATGGCTGCTCTCTTATTTCCTGGATGGCTGGACAGCTTCTCCTCTCAGCCATGTACAAAACAAGCAACTCCTGAAAGGAAAACTTCGCCCGTCAGTCAACAGTGAATCACATTTATGTATTATTGATTTTCCTCCTAGCTCTCAGCCACATGGGCGCATCTTATGAGGCTTAGAGAAATAATGGAATTTCACACACCCTTCTTAAACATAATAGTGTTTTTTGATTTGTGCTTTGAGACACAAAGTGGAGGTAACATGTTGGATTCGTACTGATTTACCAACTTTGTGTGTTTGTGTTGTCAAACGTTTTTCACGAATCCAAAACTACAAACTCAACTCTCGTTCTAGTAGAAATCCCACAGATAGTTACAGTAGCAGCCTCAAGCTATTAATCCATAGGCTCCATAGGACAGGGACACTCTTCTACTTGTTCTGTGTATTTAAAATGATCGGCTTTTCTTTTGCATTCACATCACATGGTCCGAGCTGATAATATTCCCTCCACCGAACAGCATCTGGGGGCATCTTCATCACAGTGAGACACCACACGGTGGAAATTAAAGTTGTAAATGAGCCTTTGCTTATAACATTACCTCCAACTTGTTCAGTCGATGAAGCGAACACAACTTGAAAAACAGTAACAAATGCAGCCTGCTGCTGGGTAATGGATCCAACAGCAACATTTCCTGGTGGTAGACATAAGTCAGCGCTATCAGGCTTTATCAGGTTTGCTCCCCGGACCTGTCACTGCCTGATACGCTCAGCCGCCTGATTGTTTGCAGACGCGAGTGAAACCATCCTAATGAGAGATAAGGAGCGAAGGCACGTCTGTTTGTGTCCAACACACCTGGGTACAGACGGATCACACTGCTGCGGAGTATTTAAAACAGTGCTGCATGTGATGGTTGAAACTCCCAACGCTGTGGTTATGCAAGTCTTAACGTTTGCATTAATAATAATAAGGATGAACCAGGAGCATTTTAAGTGTAAGAGTCAAAAAGATGTTTAATATTTGTCGCAGTTCCTAAAGCTACTTGTGATTATTGGGCCGTCCATTCGTTGGCTGCTTACAGTTGGAACATACGTGCTGTGACAAATTTCCAAACTGAAAAGTGATCACTTACTCATTAGTGCCGTCAGGGAACAGCTGCGTTTCTGCTTCTATTTATTTTGTCCACTGTCTTCAACCGTCTGCTGCGAGGCCTGTGAACATCCACTGTGTGCCCCCATCGTGTAGCTCCAGATGTCCCGCCCATGTTCTGCATTCGACGTTGACACCGGTGTCGTGTAATAATGTGCAGAGACCACATGCGTGAACAGACGACTAAACAGTTTCTCTTTTTCCTCAGTGGCCCCAGAAACGAACCGACTGCTCTCACCACTGCTGTGATTCAACGGCACAATGTGAACTTTCCTGAAATACGACTTTGTGGCTAATGACTGTAAATGTTTAATGTTTAAGAACAGCCAGTGATCCAGTAAGATTAACGTGTTGGCAGAAGACTTCACAGACCACAGTTGTCCGTGTAGGAACGTTCTGGAGACACGTCGCTAAAAGAGCACAGTGCGTTCAGCGTAATTAGGATTTTGTTTGGCAGTGTCACCAAAGCTTGTTGCCTCTGTAGATAATCCTAACAGGCTACACAATGTGTTTGTCTGAGCTACGGAAGAACTGTGAACTCAAGCCTGAGCCTGTAAGCTGCCACAGAGGAAAACCAATGAACACCCACGTTCGCAACAAAGCGAAGACTTTAGCAGCGAGAGAGGCAGAGAGAGGAAAACCGAAGCAGAAAGGCGGCCGTCGGAGTGATGACACACAGCGCGGCTCTGTTCTGCAGCCAGGCAGAACTTTGTAGATTGTTTGTGCTGAAAGTTTAGTGCGTTAGATCACCGTGTTTGCCCAGCGGTTATAGTTTACAGAAGTTTCTCTGGAGTACGCCAATTACAGCGGCCATTATTACCTATGATATCGGTTGTGGGAAAGGGAGACGCTCACCCACTCGTGTCTGTTCCACAACTTTGAAGCCTGAAAACACGAGTAAAGCGAATCAACAGATGACTCCTCGTTTGTTGTATACACTTTATAAATATGTCTTAGTTGTTGTACGTTTTGTTCACTAAGCTGGTATCAATATACAAATTTAACTTGATGAATGACTTTAGAGTCATTGTCACCTAAATCTAATAATAAGCTGAATACTTCTTAACATTCACGGCCATGTAGCAGCTTTGACCCAACCTCGTGTTAGTAGGTAATTAGAAGTAACATGAAGTCATCGATTCTGATTTAATTGTGGATGAGTCATTAAAACAGCAGCATGATGCATGTTGCAGCACAGCTTAGCATCGTCACACAGATGACCTCAGCGACCGGTCCCTCATCATCCTTTACACAAATCAGCAGCTCTGCGTGTACAAAGCCAAGAAATGACGCATCCTAACAGCGCTGAGGAATCTGAGCACTGGGGGAAGCAGAGCGTAAAAAAAGAGAAGGTGCTGAAGAATATTCTCATCACCCTAAACGCAGCTTTTTGCACCAAGCTCTGATTTATACGCTGGTGAGAGTCTACCTATAATCTTCGCGGGCGCAGCATCAGGTCTGCAGTAAACGAATGCGTGGAGGTGATATGCCTTCCAGGATGGTGGGTGATAGCTCATGTTTCATGACTGCAGGCCTATCACTGGCTGCGCTGCTCCTGCACTGTGAGCCAATATGTTCAGTAGACATCGATGTGGGCTTTGGCTAATGGAATCCAGTCGGCCTCACTGATACCATCACAGAGTCACGCTGCCAAGCCTCGATAACACGGGGATCTCTCCCTCTTTGGAACCATGGCAAGTGTCCCGGAGAGCCCTGCAGGACGTTACATATTAATACTTCTCAGCGGTTGCTGGGTGATAAGCAGCCTGGGTATAAATATTTCTTTTTATGAAACCACTTCAGCAGTTTCCTCATAAAAGACCATCTCTGGCTACTTTCTCTTCACCCACCAGAATCTGAAAACAAACGTGTCGTCCCCAGCAAACCGTACTTCATAGAGATGCATCGCCGCGGAAACGAAAGGCAATGTAGGAAGGGCAGGTTGTAACGTGGTCGCGTGTAATTGTGGAACCTGCGTGTTTGTGAGCCGCACTCCTCACATTGACTGTTCAGACATAACTGCAGGTTCAAGAAACCAGAATCGAATGGTACAAAACAATCTGCTTGCAGAGCTACTGGGAGCCAGGCCGAGAAGCATGAGCTGTATGATGGTTGAGATGCACCCGGGTTTAAAACCTTCACATCCAGAAGCACACAAACCACACGCAGTAAGTCAAAAAATTCATCTTCTATTACCCCATCAAATATGAATCACAGTTTATACAATCACATCTGAGATTCCAGGTCACAGCTTGTGCACTGGTCTATTTCTGGATCCCTTCACATCAGTTGATATCGTTAGTTTACAAATATGTTTCCTCTAGACACGGTACAATGAGGCAGAGTGTGGCAAACAATACCACGTAATTAAACGCTGCCATAATAAAGCGATGCTAGCGTATATGAAGATGCATTCGCTTGTGTGCATCGCTGACCTCGGCGCTGCATGAGTTATGAGATTGCCTGATCACTCGTCATGGACGGGCATAAGGGGATGAGGCATGTGTCAGATCCAGTTTAGGCAGCCTGATGCTCTGTGTGTGTCGGTGGACGGTTCACAGCTACTCCTCCTCTCGCTGCGGCTCATGCTGTTGAACGGTTCCTCCCCTCCGGCTGTTAGCTGACTGGGGAAGTTTCCCGCCGGATACCGTGACGACGGCTGGCATCCGCGCTTCGCACTGCGGCAAACGGAGGTCATCGGAAGAGACAGCAGCCTTACCTTCACCGCGGCTGCTGCCATGGCTACACCAGCCGGCGACTCTCATAGCCCTCAGCCTTCCCAGCATGCACTTCACCTCACAGCGAACTGGAGCCAAGCACCCATTCCAACAAACATATGCTCATGCTGAGGGATTCAGGTGCCAAACACTGGTGCAGCATGTGCCTGCATCGCTTACACATCCAAGTCCTTGGGGTTTTACATATCCAAGTCCCTTAGAATCCATCTCCTCCTAAAATAAAAAATAAATATATATATATGAATAAAAAAACAAAGCTGCTGCCATAAACAGGTTCAGTTCTGTCTCTTGGCAAGAATCCCACAGCATGCAATGATCAAAACACCTAAATTATTTATCACACAGTAAAGATCCCATATCTCTGATGTGTGTGTGCGTCAGCAGGACATCTGGAAGGAAAATTCACAAACATACTGGCAGAATTTCATTCATCTGGTTTTGTCTCTCAGCTTTTACTGTACATCTGCACCGCTTTCAATCGAATCTTAAATCCAACAGTGCGATGATGATGATGTGAGTGATCCATTTCCAACAGAACAGATTCTTCATGAATGTAAATAAGTTCTCTTTGTGTAGTATGATGGCTTTATGAGGCAGTGCTGCTAACCTGCTCACAATGGCAGTATAACGACGTGTCTACCGCTAAACCGACTCCACTAGAGCCTGAAGCTGTGCTGTGGTATCTGACACCAACATGTCAGCAGCAGATCCTTTAAGTCCTGCAGGTTTCAAGCTGGTGCCTCCCTGGATCAGACGTGTTTGTCCGGCACATCCCCAAAGACTTGATTAGATTAGATCTGGGAATTTAAAGCCAAGTCAACGCCTCAAACTGTTGTTGTGCTCCTCAAACCTTTTCTGAAGCATTTTTTGTTTTGTGTCAAAGAGCATTGTCCTGCTAAAGGCTGGACGTGGTCTGCAGCAACGCTTGGCTAGGTGGTACGTATCAGAAGCAGAACGTCAACGCACCACGCTGCCTCTGCTGACTGCCATGCTGGCGCCATGTGATCCCCAGGCAGGCGATCCCACTGCTCCGTGGTCCAATGCTCAGCGTATCTCACCCGCTAACAGGTGCCGCCATGAAGAGATCGTCAGTTTTGTTCACTTCACCTGTGACTGGTCGGTGAGTGTAGACAAAAGAAATAAAAAACATAAAATATACAACAGAGTTTGTACATATTCTGTTAAGATCCACATGGCATCATGAAGAACATCAGGAACACAAATAACACAATGAAATGATCTGATTCACAAAGGGTCCGACGCTGGAAGAGACTCCATCCCCACGGAGCACAAAAAAGAGTTGGATGCTTCTTTGCCTCTTTTATTTCTATCCTCACCCCACTTGTTGTTTAATTCCTTCTTTCTGTTTTCTTTTTCTCTAGATCACTTGAAGTCCATTTTGCTGTGCTGCATCAGTGTATTATAGTTATGTGTGATAACATTTGATACTTTCACGTTTCTGTGTTATTTGCTGCATTCGTTTTGTGGGGAGTGGAGAGTCTGTTTGTTCGTTTTCTTTCCTCGTGACAGATTTCATCCTCTACATATCCATCTTTCTTACCAGCTCGGGCCACATTGCTTCTGAAATAGGAAGAAAAGGTCAGAGCGTTAATGCACAAAGTGACAGCAGATACATCACCTAAATCTATGGTGACTTTTGCCAATACATCCCACACGTGGACACTCAATTTTCATTGGGGAAAGGCAGGAATAATGTGAGACGTTTGGGAAGTGGAAACACACACAAGGTCTCCTCTTGGCTTCAGACGACGGTTTTGTTATTCATTGTTAATTGTGTTTAATGAGCAGATAAACAAATGGGAAAAGTCGTTCTTTATAATAGAACCAAAATTGACATTAGACTTTACTGACGTTTCATTTGTCATAATGGAAACACAACCCAGAGTGGGCATTTGAACCATTAGGAGACACCACTCGGAACCATTTTTTTATGTGGCTAATGCATTTTCATTTCAGCTTTTAGCCATTTTGTCTGTTCTAAATGTGGATATGTCACTAATAATGTCCATACTGATCGTTTCCATTTTTACTAAAACACACCACTGGAGCTTTGTTTTTCATTTTATGCTCCGTCGTCCTCATTAGCGTTGCTGTGGACTGTTTCCTGTCCTATTATCATCTGTCTCCCTCAGCTGTTTGTGTTTTAAGGCAACTATTGATACGAAATAAGGAACTTTTACAGTAACTATACTCTGCTTTATTTTTATTTTACGCTTCTTCTCAGATTGCAGCTAATGGAAGCATCTTGCTTTTGATTTGTCGTTTGGCTTCACTGTGCTGTGACTGACAGCTGAACATTTATCTCTGGGCCAAAAGATGTGGGAATCAGGGAGGCAGAAAGTGGAAGTAAGCTGCCTCTGGCTCTTGCTGTGTTCCCAAATGTGCACATTAATGCGTTTTTTTCAGAATGTTCAAATGTCTACTGTGATATTGGTTCTGTTCTGCGGCTCTGCAAAACGTGATTGATGGCCCTTCTTGCCGTTTGCTGTGTTGGTTTTATGGCCCAGAACCTCATGGCTTTGGTTCACTCCCACTGATCGTCACGACTACATTTAGAGCGAAGTGTCAAAAGCCCACTGTTTGCTAACTGTGCAGTCCAACAGATGCTTTGTTAGGGACCAGCCAGTGGCGCCATTAGCAGCTAAGGAGCTGAACATTTCTCTCAGGACTTAGTTCAGACCAGATTTCATGTTGCTGTCTGACTTTCTGACTGACTCACTCCCACAATGACAGGTTGTTGAGTACATGCCATTATTATGATCATTACAGAGGATTTCCCTGCACACAAATTCAGTCCTGTAATGTCCTGTAAATCACAGGCGGCTGGAGGCTCTTTTCCGCACCCTTTGTCTCCTTATCGCTCTTCGTCCTTGTGGGTGATTAGAATGCACCCTGCTCGTCCGTCTGCCCGCTCATTAATCACACTGCAAGAGATCGGCCCAACACTAAATATACAGTTCGTCCTCATCTCAGGGTTCCGCACAGAGCACTATTACAGCAGAAACGACCCATACGCAGAGATAAACAGGTTGGTTGGTGCTCGTTGGCAGCGCATTTGGATTAGGTGGATTCTAATTAAGTAAAATGTAAAAAGTCGGCTGGTGATGCTCCAGCACTGATGTTCATGTTGAAGCCAAACTTACACAGACTGCAGGTGGAATTCAATTGCGTTAGAAAACGAGTCTGGACGTCTCATGCTCCTCTAGTTCTACCAACACCGTCTGACACACTCAAAGAATTATGGAAACTGTGACTCTCACAGAGATAATGTACCAATCTGACATGTCTGGGGCAGGTCAGCCCAGTGTTGGAGAAACATAAGCTGCACCATTTACCTAACGTTTTATTTTAGAGCTAAGCATTCGATGCTTCTTCTGCTGCAGTCATTCTGAAAATTCCTCAATCTTTAACGTGTCTCCCGTCAGTCCGTCACATTGATGGTTTTGCTGGAGGTTCCTGTTTAAGTAGAGCATAGCAAGTGATACACGTGTCATGAAAAGAATGTCAACATAAAATACATAAACACACAACAAATACGCCAACGTAACCATCCACCATCCAACCATCATCTGAGCCATGAATCTTTATGTATGTAAATATTCTTTAGTTTCACTTTTGTTGACTAGTAAAAGACATATTTAAATTCTTTTCGAGTGCATGATGAGTATTTCCAAAGCAACGTCACGAATAATTGCGTCTTTGTTCTGACAGGTTCTAGAGTCTGGGGTGAGTTTTCCTTCCAGGTAAATATGGCTCGTAGGTGTGAGCCAGTGTGTCTTGCTCTGACAGGCTGTTTGCTCTGGAAGATGTCACTGGGTCATATTCACTTTGAAATAACACTTAAAACCCAACATGGGAACAGTGTGTTTCTGCAGGAGGTGGTGGAGAAAGAAGCTGAGCCCTCGCTGAACATGTGACGTCTTCTGCTGCAGAACTGAGGTTTCACAGAACAGCAAATAGAACCGCTGAGCACAGAGCGGGCAGTACTTGAACGTAATATTTAGAACGAGTAATGAATCATAAACAAGATGTCCTATTGACTGACTGACCTTTCCGCGCGTCAGCGCCGTTGCCTGTTTTGCATCTGTCCCTCACGCTGTTTCAGTCGGAGCCACAGTAATTCTCTGGGATTGGATCTCTCACATTTCACGCTTGATTTCGTGTTTCTCACCACATTTATGGAAAAGCGGTTCCGTTTGCTCGCACAGTTGACGTCAGTGGCGCCGGCGATTGTTTTTGCTGTGGCTCGGACGTTGCTTTATAAAAACGTTAGGACCCTTTGTCACAGATCATCTAGCTTCGCCTCGATCTTGCAGACTCTTACACATTCAGAGTATGTACACAAGAGTAAAAATGGTAGCAGACTGTCAATATTACAATCAGTCGCTGCTGAGAGCTCGTTGACGACTACAGATATGTATGAATGAATTTGTCTACAACAGGATGAAGTGGCGATAGAAGTGCAGAGAAACCAAGCATGGATTATAAGAAAATGGTCCTCAGGGAGCTGACGGGAAGAAAGACCCGCTCTCTAAAGACGAGCGCTCCGGTTAATCGCTGACTGAAGTTGGTGTGATGATGTGTGGCCTTGTGATGGACAGGTGACCAAACTTTTTTTTTCGAGCCAGTGCTCTCCAACAACTTCGGCTGTGGAGGTCAAGGCGCTTGGCGTCGATTGGCAGGTCTCGCTTCACTTATTCTCTTTTATAATAACTTCCTAGAGGTTGACCTTACATGTCAAAGGTAAGTTGTGAAGTGAGGCTGAGCATGACATTTATGGATCATCTCTGCTGTAAATAATTGGAGCGCCCTTTGTCTTCGTGGTTATAGTTAATGGGTATGTCAGTGGGGAGAAGGTGAGGCCACGTCTCACGGTGAAGGAGAGAAAGCACAGAGAGGAACGCGTGCATATGCTAAGAATAACCCACCTCTGTGTGAGTCCTATTGAAAACGTAGCTGACCCGTATTGACAGCTGTAGAATTAAATATGCGACAATGCGTGACCTTTAGATGATGTGGTGCCTTTATGAACCACAGGCCATCGCGTGTGACAGTAGCATAATAAAGGTCAGTGCACGTGTAGCCTTTCGGGCGGTGTCACCTTGCTGATGGAAACAGACACGACGCAGTATCAGGACGAAAATACCTGGCCTTTATCAGTCCATCATGATCGATCCGCTCCCAGCGCGTTTAAGTTCCCTCGTCACTGGATGTTAGGTAAACGACAACATGTTTACGAGGAAACCGCTGATTAAGGGAGATTGAAGTCCTGTAATGTGGTCACGCGAGCAGCCGACGTCCGGGCTTTACTGAAACACCACGCAGCCTGTGTAATCACTGACACCACGGTAGTTTTGCTGTGCATGCATGTGGAAGACTGCACAACCGTTGTTTCACCGCCACTACTTTTAGATTTCACATTTTAATTAAAAACTACTTTGAACACAGCCCCAGGAGAAAATCACTGAGAAAGAAAAAAGTGTAAACAAAACATTATCTAAAAATGTCAGCCGCATGCATTTCCTCTCGCTTTGTCTTTTTAGAACACAAACGCACCCACACAAACACAAACACGTGCACATGCATGGTTTGACCAGTTAAACAGCCATTAGTCAGCTGACTCACCTCTTCCAGGAGCAGCGAGGCTCAGGGCGAACTGATGCACGGTGGGTCACATAATAGTTGAGCGGCGGCAGATGCTCAGAGGTTAATTCAAAGTCAGCACGTTCACTCTTCAGTAAATCATCCTTAACTGTTGATTACCTTCATTCTCCATTTTCCTGTCAGCAGGTAGCACCTTCTCCTTCGCCACCTCGGACCCGTAATGACTTAACAAGCTCAAGTCTAGGCAAGGCTCCGATTAGCCAAATATAATAAGCTGGTGGATCATAATGAAATTGGCTGTGCTCCGTTGTCAACGAGAGCCAGCAGCTAAAGAAGTTAGAGAAAGTCTTCATCCTTCTGCTGGATCCCCCATGTACTTGAGCCATTGAGCTAAAAATGAATTCATCGTTCAATCCTAAGTGTCAGGCGCTTCGACTGATGGGCGTGGATCCACATTTATGGGCTTCGCTTCAGGGATGGAAGGTATATGCTGGTCATACGTTTAGGTTTGCGAGCTTTATGAAATCCAGTTGATGGATGGAGGCGTTTGTGAATTTCAGCTTCCTTTCCAGTCCTTTAGTGCCACACTGTGCTTCAAACAGTCAATGCACTTTACGCTGTATGTGGAAGTAAGATGTGGAGCATTTTCCTGCTTTTTAGGCAAATGTGTTTGTGTTTAACACAGAGGAGGAAAACTCACTAAACACAGTCAGTGATCAGGCTGTGACCACTCATGTGATGAGATGTTTTTGATTTCTTCCTTTTATGACATGATCATTTTCATGTGCACCTCATTTTATTTTATTGTTTTTATTTAATGCTGTCTCACATTTTATGTTGCAACAAAGAAAAATAAGGTGGGGAATTTTCTGCACTGTCCGTGACCAAAAACTATCAATGTATCAAGAGCTACTGAAAAGAAATCGGGTGAACTGTGATTACTTTTCATTTTTGAATTTGTGATGCTTTTATTTTATTCGTTACCTGACAGGAAGTCAAGTGACTGTGTAATCAGTGCACCTGTGCAGGGACGACGAAAGAAAAAAGGTTTGGACCTTGTTTTACGCTGATTGTAGTCCAGGTAGATTTAGTTGTTTGTTACATTTGTTGTACGTCTGCCAAAAATTTAACGTTTTGAAACTCTGCACCTGACATTAAAGGTAAGTTTATCACCCATCAACACGGACAGAAGGGAGAGTCGATGAGCAGCTGAAGCAAGGGGCATTATTTCTTTTATTTATCCATTTCTCGTCGTCTTTTTAAAGTGCGCACACTGTTGTTTCAGTTAATGACACTAAACAGAATGATGCAGCCAGTCCCACTGCAACCACCGTACGTCTCCATCCATCCATCATCCTTAGCTTATTAAACACAACGTAGCTGCCATCCACATTCTGAATTAGCGTTGCAGAATGGATCCCCTCTGAGATAATCACTTTTCCATCACTGGCAGTGTGACAAATTCAGATGAGGGTGTGATGGTAAAACAAAGGACACGCACATATAGCATAAGACTCCAGCTTCAGGTCTTAGCTGTCTCTACAGTTTGATCAGTATTAAACGTGTGGTTATAAATTGAAATGGAAATAGAATTTTAGATGAACTTTATGTGCGAGAAGAAGCAGCTTTGATTTAATTAACATGGAAATGGCAAAAGAAATAAGTCTAGTGACATCCAGAAAAATGATATGAAAGCTGGCATTAAGGCGGTGTGTGACCTTAGACATGTGGGTGCTGTAATTTATTGGAACCTCTTCCTACTTCCTGACAGTCACACTGCTCCATATTCAAGGTTGTGTATTATGTTGTCCAAAACCTGTTCCATCTCTCAAACCATGTCTCTATGGATGCAGTGTCTCGTGCTACAAACACAGCCATCGTGTCTATTTGCATCACAGCGACTTCCTCAAGGAGCTTGTCATCTTGTGAGTAGTTTCTGTGCCTTAGGTGTCAGGATTTAGCACCAGTGAAATCGTAGTTTCACCTAAGGTCTATTGGTTTGATCGAGACTGACAAGCGAGTGCATTTGCTTTCAGAAGCCGCATTGCATCGCATAAACCACATGCATCCGTGACACTGTGTATGCACCGCAGGTGAGCGAGTGCTTGACTGGACACTGGCCTCTAGTGGCCGGTTATAAACCCAAACCCATCAGAGACAGCACGTAAATAAACAGACAATAATACATTATTGGCATTTCTTTAATAAACATTTGCCAAGGGAGAGGGACAAAATCATCTGAGTACAAAACATGACATGAATCCTTTTATGAACCGAGGTTATTTACGTGTGTGTTTAACTCATGTACTGGCTTACAGGCCCTGTACTGATGCCTAACCCATCAACCCAATCATCAGAACCACTGTTTCAACATACTCAAGGCGATAGGAGAAGGGACACTACATTACTCATCATTTCTAAACTGTGCAGACAAAGCACATGTTCCATTTCCTTTCATAGCTAAAAGTTTCCACCTACTTCAATCAGTAGTGCAAAACATTAATACTAGTATGTCCTGGAGCAATTACAGAAGGGCTAAGGTACAAATTTAAAATGTACCCGGCCTGATAATGTACACTCAAAAGGTTAAAGTTTAATTTAAAAGACAGCAGAATAGATTACAAAAAAATATGAAAATGGTATGAGCAAGAAAAGCTCCTCATTTAACTGTCCATTTAGGTGCAACGTACTCCACAGTTCAGACTGAGGAGTACACAGCTTTACACAGATTATTCCAAGCTGAGCATTTCTATATCCCTGTGATCTGGCTCAAAAATAGTCCTCAAACCTTTCATCCATTGTCACAAAGATCTCTACTTTCTTTAGAACGGCAGTCCTCGTCCTCTGATTGCTGCCGAGTTCACATGTGGGCCAAAACCAAGGGGTAGTGGTGGAGCCCCAACTTGAGAAGGGGAGCCCCATGGTTGTCCTGGTGCTGGGACGGGTGGGGGAGGAGGGACTCCATCTTTTCTAGCCATGGCATGGTTGTAAAGGTGAAGAGCGCTGGGGTTGGGTTGTCCCTCTACAGGTAACGGGCTGTGATTGTACTCAAAACGGTGGTCCTTGTCCCCAGTGAACACCATGCTGCTGGGTCCAGAGGCCCCTGCACCTGGAGGGAAAGGATCCGGGTGGGCTGGAGCCAGAACCCCCGCACCAGACGAGGCAGCCTGGCCAGGTGCGCTAAACACTTCTCTCAGACTATGAGGTGGGAGGCCTCCGCCCAACATGTGACCCATGTAGTTGTCCCCAAACCCTGCAGATGTGAAAGGTGGAGGTGGTGGGTGACTATACTCTCCCCCATATCCAGGTCTTTCTGCAGTAGGGAGAGGTGGGTAGTCTGGTTCTGGAGGTCTCCCTCCATTACCTACACCTGCAGAAGCAATAGGGGGAGCAAGGCCAGTCTTGGGCTCAGGTGGAGGTTGTCGGTAGTCAAGGTCCGCATGTGGAGGTGGCTCTGGAGGCTCAGGCGGCCTCTGGTCTGGAGGCAAGATGGACACTCCACCTACCTCAGAAACTGGAAAGCAGAAATTGAATTAGTCATTGCAACATAATGCCCCAGAAAGAGGAACAGCAGTTACGCTCAGCAGTTTCACTGTATACATTTAGCAGGTTTACCTGGAGAGACGGGACTAGGCTCTGGAGGCTGTTTGATCTCTGGAGGTTGAAGCACTCCCCCTGGTGCTGCTCCAGCAGGATTTGTGCTCTCTGCACTGTCTCCACCATCACTTGGGTCCTGCCTCTGCGCCTGTTGAGCCTGTAGGAGTTGAGCTAGCAGCATTGTGACAGCTGTCTGTGTGGCAGCTGCAGCCTCTCCTTCCGGGATACCTGATGGTGCAGACATGGGGGGTGAAGGAGGTTTGGGCATTGGAGGTGTACGGGGTACACCGGCTGGGGGAACGGCCGGTGCAATCTTGGCAGGTGTTGGTATGGGGGGAGGTTCAGCTGGGTCAGTGGGCGCTAGGGCTTTAGACAGCTGCTGTAATGTCTCCTGGTTGACCTTTGTACTCATGGACTGGACAAGCTGGGCCGTGTTGACAGTAGTCTTGGGTTGGCCAAGGAAGTTCAGGAGGACTGCAAGCTGCTCCTGGGTCAACTGTGAGTTTGGAGCCTTTGGGTCTGTAAGAGAATGATCAACTTAACTCACAAAAGTTTGAGATACTCTGGACTTTGATTTGACTGAATGCTCCATTTTAGAAGTATACACAGCACAGTGTGTCGTGTAATAATTTAATGATTTAATTCTAATTAAAGGGACATTATGTAATGTGACCAAAAGCTTGTATTGAAGAAATGCGCAGAGTGAATGAGCTTGGTTCAGCGTGCTACTCATAAACATCACTTCTAAAGACTTATGACCATGGGAAGAAAATAGTAAATACAAAATGGCTACATGAATGCAGTTCATTCTGCATAAACAGTATTGCTCTTGTAAAATGAGGTTAGTGGAGCTCTGTTCTATTTCACTGAATAACAGTTTCAGGATAAATACAAATCAAACTCACCAAGAGGCGCAGAAGCAGCTGCATTCTGGGCTTTGGTACCTCCAGGGGCAGGGAAGCCTTGAGGGGTGTTACTGCGGCTATCATCGAGGCCCAGCTCTTTACGAGGCGCCTTGGGTGCTGCCAGTTCCTCTGGCATCTGCTTCTGTCGCCGACGTTTCTTACTCCACAGCTCATGACAGTCCTGCCACAATGGAAGGCTGGATGGATAGAAACGGTTAACAAGTTATGGATTTGTAAGCCCTGGTTCAACACAGTATGAGCAACGTGAACTTAAACCTACTCTGGCGGAGGCATCTTGTCTGGGTCCACATCCTTGAGGAACTCGCTGCCTAATGCTTGTTCAGCCGTGCAACGTTTGCTGGGGTCCAGGTTTAACATGTGGTCGAACAGATCCAGGGCGGATGGAGGGATGCTAAATGGCAACAAGGTCACAGTAAAATCCACTGCTTTGTGGTCATAAATGTACCATCAGGGACACAGACTTACAAAGCAAACTCCTCTCGTAACCGTCTCCGGTATTGTTTCTTTGGCTTCATCGTGTTGAAGAAGGGAAGTTTAATCACATCTGGCCAGACAGCAGGACAGGGGCTGCCACATATTCGGCTAAAAGACAAAAAGAAAACGGTTGAGGGAGAATGTGGAAGTGTATGCACCAGGATGTGAATTATCACAGTGTTTTTACTCCATTTAATTTCAACGTACCTGATGAGTTCTAACTGAGCAAGCTCCTGATTAGCTTGAAAGATGGGTTTCTTTGTGAATAGTTCTCCAAGAATGCATCTGTAATAACCAAAACAGAATAGTTTATGCTTTTGAGAACATAACAGTGACACTGACCTGCTAAATATTCATATAGTACAAGTAAGCTTGTATCAGTTCGGCTCTTACCCGCAGCTCCACACATCAATAGCTGGTGTGTATCGCTCTTCCCCTAAGAGTAATTCTGGAGGACGGTACCATAGTGTGATCACTTTATTGGTGTAAGGTCGACTGGAATGTAAATAAAAAGGAAACGAGGGTTGGTGGCTTTAAGGCACAGAGATACACAGATGGAGCTAAATGTGCCGTTGAATTTCCTACAAAGGAAGTCAAGGCACTTTCAGTCGGAGGCTCACCTCTCTTCAGAATTGTACAGCCGAGCAAGACCAAAGTCTGCGAGCTTTATTTGACCTCTGATTAGGAGAAGAAAAATGCTTTGAGTTGGGACACACTTATGCTTGTATATGCAATATACACATTTATCAACAAAGTGTTGAATTTTATGCCAGCGACTCACTTGTTATTAAGCAGGATGTTGGAACACTTGATGTCTCTGTGCAGAAAGTTTTTCTTGTGGCAGTAATCAAGGCCCTCCAGTAACTGGCGCATGAAAGACTTAATGTGGCTCTCATTGAAATGAACCAAGCCAGACTCAAGCAAACCCATCAGATCATGGTCCATGTATTCAAACACGAGATAAAAAGCACCTGAGATGGGCGGAAAACATTTAGTTACCACGAGACCATGTTTGAAACAAATTGTGTGGGTCAGGATCACAGTCACTCTGGGAGGAGTTTAAAAAGGTTATTGTACCTTTATCATTCTTGAAATCTAACGCATCCTCCTTGTCTGTGACAATCTCCTTCATGTTTATTATGCTTTTGTGGTTGAGCTGTCGCAAAATCTTAATCTCTCGGATGGCTGTGATTGGGAAACCTTCCTTTTCATTGTCCAAACGAACCTTCTTCAAAGCCACCATTTCAGCTGAAACACAAGATGGAACGGCCTGTTGTAACTACGTTGTGAGTGTTTCTTGTCAGTTAACATAATGACGATGAGGACGTCTGACTAAAAAGTCTTTAAAGCTTACTGGTGTCTTTATCTTTTGCTTTGTACACCTGGCCATAGGTGCCTTCTCCTGTGATTCCAATAATCTCAAACTTGTCCACGCAGCGTTTGCCCCAATCTATCTCAGTTTCCTTAATTTCACCGTATCTTGGGCCACAAATTCTGGAAATGACAGTAAATATTTAAGATAATAATTCTGCAGAAGAGTTAGAAGAAGTTAAATGTATGAGACATAACATACTTGGGTCTTTTGCGAATTGTCTGGGACTTTTTATCCTCAGATGGGCTGTGTGGAGAAGATGATGCACCGGGAAGTTCAGGAGGGAGAGGCAAATCGGTCAGCAGCTGACGAGCCTTTCTTTCGGACTTTTTCTTTCCAGAGAGCAAGCTGTCCTTCAAGCTGAAAAGAGTAAAGTATGTAAGTGTCTACAATCAAGTATTAATATCAGAAAATTCATTGAAAAAAAATCCAAGTCAACAGATCCATACCTTTCTCCTTTATCTGTGTTCTCGAGAGCTGTTGGAGGCAATGGCAAGGAAGAAACGAGTGGACCAGTGGCTCGTTCCTTGTCCTTGCCCTGTCCAGATGCCGGTGCTTTCCTCTTATCCCGTTGTACGGAGTCATCTTTCCCCTTTACATCTCTATCTTTGTTGGTCTGGTGCTCGTTTGTCCTCTTGGACAACCTTTCTGCAGGAGACTCAGGCTGGCTTGATGGGGGAGTTCTTGGACCTTTCTCTGGTTGTGGTGGAGAGGGAGGGCGGCCCTTTCTGGAGGTGTGATTGGACTTAGGGCTGGGTGGGTGTGTTGATGAGGAACCCTTAGTTGGAGTAGATGTGTTGCTGCAGTTCTTGGCCTTGGCAGCCGCTTCCGCAGCTTTAGCCTTTTTCTGCTTACTGAGCTCAGCAGCAAGGCTGGTTTTGAAGGTGAGTGTGCTTGGTGAGAGGCTAGAAGGACGACTGCGAGAGCGGGAGTGGCGATGACGGCTGCGAGAACGCGAATGTCTGGATGAATATGGGCTTCTGCTACGTGACCTAGCAGATCGTCTGAAAAGAAACATTTTTAGATGTCAACATTTAAGGAATGTGAAAACTATTAAAGCAAGTTCTCAGTCTAACTGCACAATATCACATGGGGTGATTTATTTCTCACTTGATAAGGAAAAATTGGCAGCAAAAATAAAGCTTCACAGTTAGTCCATGCTGTGGTTTTTACAATTACGTTAAACTGCAACAACCGCTAAACGGTCTACAATGAACACTGTGCTAGTTGAATATACCAAATGATTATTCACCTCACATTCACATTAGAGCCAACATGACTCATACTGCTCTTTACAAACTCACCTGACATCTGGGCTTGGGCTATGAGACTTCCTGTATGGACTCCGTGATCTTCTGCGGTTCCCATAAGGACTTGAACCAAACTCTCCTTGTTCATATGGACTGTGTCGACCATAACTTGGTGACCTGCGCCAGTTCGGTGGGCTCGTAGGTGATCTCTTCCTTTTATTGCTGGAGTATGAACTGGGTGACTTTGGCATGCCGTACGCCCCGTATACGTCGGTATCACGGCTGTAATATGTGGGAGAGTGTCTTTTGCTGCCATATGTTGGACTCCTCCTAGAGATCAGTTGGTTGTAACCACCTGGAGACTGGTAGCTATAGGGGTATGATGTCCCATAGGGACTTTCTGCTTTAAAACCAGGACTTCTCCTGTAGGCCCTGAGGTCTTCACGGTCCTCGCGGTAGGATTGTGGAGCATCTCTGTATGCAGAAGGGGGCTCTTTATCAGTTCTCGTTTTGCTTCTGTGCCTTTTTGAATCCTTCTTATCTGCAGATTGTGAGGACTGAGAAGAAGATGTCCTTTTACCATTTCTGTCACTGCTTCTTGCAGTGTCTCTGTGATTTTTTGAGCCACTCAGGCTACCTCCACTTCTTGCCTTTGACGAGTCTCTCTCACGACTCCGTCTGTCTTTCTTCCTACTGGGCTCCTTCTCTAGTTTGCTCCTCTCAGATGGTCCTCTTGTTTGTTCGTCTTTGCTGAAGCATACTGCATCTCGGTCTCTTGCGTGGCCTCTGTCTGGAGATGCTGGTCCGTTATAATCAAAGTCAACGTCGCTAAGTCGGTCCACTGAAAGCCGGTCAGCATGGGGGTCAAGTTTAGGAGAAGGGCTCCCAGAAAATCGCTCAGACTGGGAGCTCACGTCATCATATTCTACCAGTGTCCGAAGTTCAACCTCTTTGTCGAAAGTGCTTTTTCGGTCGTTGTCGGGGTCTTCTGTAGTACCAGTGTGCCACAAGTCTCTTTCCTTGGCCTGCCTGCGTTTCTTCCTCCTAGAAGCCGACGACCGCCTCTTCTCTCGGTGTCTGTCACGCTGAGCAGCACCGCTCCCTGGTTTACTACGCCTATCCTGTCTGTTAGCATTTCTCTGTGCGGAGGGGCTCCGTCCCCGACCCTCGCGAAGAAGCTCCGAATTCGGCATTTATCCGGGAAATAAGCGCTATTGCCACGCCACAAATGAGGTCGAAATTATGTACAACTAACGCTGTGTGGCGGAACAAAACATCGGGCTAGCTGTGTAAGAGGCTAATTAGCGTACGTTTCAACAAATTCACGATTAGAAAGGAGGTTAGCTTGCTAAGTCACGAGCATAATGGTAGCATTACAAAGCCAGTGCGGTAGCGGTTCCACATAAACCCAGTTACCTCAGATGGCAATTCACGGGACTCGGTGCAAGCAGATTCCGTCATATAAAATCGGCAATACAGTGCGTAGTTATAGAGCTAGTCGATACTCAGCCATTGTACTCCAGGACGGACATCTCCCAGTTTATCTAGCTAATGCTAGTCGGTTTAGCCAGCTAGCTTTCACTAGCTAACTATGTCCGGCTACACAGCCACATTCCATTTCATGGAAAAAGCACAGGCCCAAAGCTCCTCCAAACAAACGATCCAGTTCCTCCGGGGTGTTGTAGTTTGTGCAAACATGTAAAGCCATCCACGGGGTAGTGTTAAAGTGGAAGTGGAAAACTCCGTCTCCTTCTCACAAACTTCTTCTCGCCTTCCATCACACTCCAATGTAAAACAAGGAAGTAGACAGCACGCGAGTTGGCCGGATAGCCGCCGCTAGCTAGCCGCTAGCCACTTAGCTTTCTTTTCTCCTTGCGTGGAGTTCAAGGCAACTCCGTCAAGATGCAGTTAAACAATGCCAGTCGAAAACACGGCTGCTTGTCCCGCCGGGTCGTCGCTCCCTCTGGCAACCGTATTATACGAACATTTCAGATATTTTTAGATAAACCAGCGCAAAAATCTGCTGAATTTACTTAGGAAATACATTAAGTTTATTCGAAATGTAGCTAACGGTTCAGTTCGCTGGGCCCACACAGCTTTCAAACTACAGGCCTTGTGCGTCGGTGTCAGCCAATGACACGAGTTTACGTAACTTACGTTAGCTGTTACGTCACCGCCAAGGGAAACCCCTACCTTCAAAATACATCGAATACGTTCATATATTATATTTTAGAGGCTAATTACTGTAATTACACGCTTAAAAAATAAGTGCACTACTTAAAGGTATTTTAGAATTAAAAAAGAAATATTATTACTAGTATACACAATTTTAAATGTTAAAAAGTATGACTGATTAACTTCACGCTCACGTTGTCAGCTGCAGTGGTGCATCATGTTTACCACGTTCACACAAAAGCTATAAAATGCAGAGGATTTCCAGAGGAACCTTTCTTCTAAGGCTCTGTCTCTCTTCCCCTCCTTCAAATTAAACAAATCTTCACACAAAAATATGACAGTAGAGAAATGTTATTAGTAATATCCACTTTATTTGCCATTTTCCAACTCACAAAAATGTACTGAAATGTAAGCTTCACCTCTTGCATTCACAAACAGGCTACATTAGTGGTTATGTTTAAAATAAGTCAACATGAAGGAAACGTGTAACTGATGGCATACATACAACCACCCAAACAAACACATAGATACCTATGTTTTATTCCAAGGGTTTTATACAAAAGGCAAAACAGGTTTTTTTGAATATCCAGTAGGATAGTTTGCTCTTAGCTTTCACACAACATCTGTTTTAATAGCTTGCTGAAAATATTAGGGCCATTAAGTCTGTTAAACTATATATAAAGAGAAACAAAATGTAGTGTGTTGAATGTTTGCGTTAGAATGAAACTGTTAAGCCGGTGTTAGAGCAAGCAAGCACTAAGTTTAGCTTCTGCAATCCTCAACAATGAAGACACACAGCACTTAATCAACTTAACAGCCACATGCTAAGGAAGGTTTCTCAAAACAGACGGAGACTGTCTCACTGTACGTCACTGTCCGCGCCGGTCACTATAACTTTCATGGTGTTTTACTCATGTAATGGTGTACTGGAGGTTAGCCCTTAAAGCAAATTTAACCAAACAACTCCCCAAACATTCTGATGCTCTGCATTGCTGACATTTTCAGGTTTGAATTCACCTCTCAACCTGTCACATATTCAGTCTTGCTCTCATATTTCTTAACCCTAAAATCCATGTGCTTTTGAGTGAAAGACCACATATTCCTATGCATTGTTGTTTTTTTTGTTTAACAATTACCACACTAAAAAAAGCTAAAAAAAACCCAAAACCCTGCAATGAAAGCCAGCATTGTTTGTGTTCACATACAGTATGAACTTGAAACCAAACATAAAATGCTCCACAATATTAGAACATTGTTGGTTTTGATTGGTCAGATTCCTAAACAGCGTTCAAGCTTAACTAAGCACTTCTACCACACTTCATCTCATTGGAAGAAGCCTACAAACAATTATTCCCCTCTTTGCAATTACAACAATCTTTTAGTTTTGCATAGACTCTAGTGTTGGGCATCCTGTTGGTTGGTTGGTTGGTTGGTTGAGGAAATTCTTGTGAATGGCGAACTGTTGTCGTTACCAGTGCACACAAAATTACTTTGATAACTGATCTGAGTGAAATGTGACAATGACCTCTATATAACTAAACAGAATCAAAAACACATTTATAAATAAGTTAGATGTGTTGTAGGAAAAAAAGAAAACTGTGGCACAGCCAAAAAAAGAAAACAAAGAGAATGGAGGGTCAGATTTCACAGTGTGCTTTGGTCTATGCAATTTAGCCGTCAATCATGTCCTCATTTTACTGCTTTAATCTTGACCTGCTCACCACATCAAGTAGTTGAGACGTTACTACAGCACTATTACACTGGGTAGGCAGGCTAGTGCAAGATGTAACTAAGGTAAACAATGTACAATATCATGCCCTCTAAACTCTGCACACTGTTGGCAGCCTAAGATTCCTTGCAAACAGGATGAGCATGGAGAATTATTCACATTCACAATGGACAGAGGCAACAGTGATGCACTGCAGATGAATTACTAAAGCCCTGGAAACCTTATTACCTTCCCCGACCAGTCAGTCTCATCAGTTTAACAAAGACAGTTGTTACACATACGCTTCAAAATGTGATGTTTGATGCTCACTGAAGCAGGTTGTCATTCACTTCTAATAGTAAGTGGGCACTTGTTTGTACTAGCTAGCATTATTCTTTGGTAACTGAGAGCAACTGTTTTTGGACAGATCCCACCTTACTTCTATCGAGCCGGCACTGGTTTTAGACATTTAATGCTGCATTTATGGATTTACTCTCACTTTAGTCCCAATATATAATTATCTAAATAGAGGGGAAGTCTTGAGCCTGAAACAGGAAAATTACCAAAATAAAGTTTTACATAACTGGAAGTATTTTATTATAACGAAATGTGTTATAAAGACATAATGCAAAGAATGTAGTGTTATGGAATCACCTCTTATCAGAGCACCAGGGATTCCGTCATCGCAAAAAAAAAAAAAGGCAATCAAAGTCATTAACCAGCGAGGTAAAAACCTTTGAAATATAAGAACCGAAAAAAGTTCAAGTGCTTTAAAATCCTTCAGAAACTTCGGGGCAATGAACAAATGTTTGTGCATTTGAGAATATACTACACAGTGACTGGAAGGGGAAGCAAAATGGAAATGTTAGTGCTTTTATCTTACATTGGTTGATATGATAGAAGAGAGGAAGAAAAGAAGGTGTAAAGTTTAGACTTCACAGATAAAAGTAAGTGTTCATAACTATACCACATATTAAAATAAGACAATGTTATCGAATTTCGGCTCTGACTTGGTTAATGCAACATTCCTTCAATCACCGCTTCATAGCTCACCAGTGCAATGTACATTTTCTTGGTGGCACTTGATGAATTTTCAGTTGACACTACACCACTGAGTCCGTTAACTTACATTACCTACCATCGACTAATTAGGTTACTTCAGGCTTTCCAGTACTGAGTCTATTTAAACCTTCGATCTGACACCTTCATTTGAACTTTCCTTTTGAACCTGCCCTGCTCTATAGTCTGAATATATTATACACATCACACTTGACATTGTTTTGTAACGTTTCATGGCTTAGCCACTGCTTGAGCTAAGGCCTAAATTAAAACACCACCCATGTATTACACTCTGTAACATGGTCAGAGTAAGAGAGAAAGTACATAAATTATTTGGAGTGTCAGCACATAAAAAGTTAGAGCTATAAATGGTGTATGGGGTGCCACCTCACTATTTCCTGACACACGGTCAGATATCCAGAAGGTCATGGTCAGGTATGGGCACAAAATAATTGCAAAAGTCTGAGAAATGTATATATACATAAGCATAATCTGCCCTGTTTTACCACTATAAAATACAGCACCGCTCTCTAATTCTCTTGGCCAGACTTTTGCTTTTCTTCTTCCCATTCTTCTCTTTGCTGTCCTCCATTTTCCTTGCCCGAATCTCTCTCATAAGGTCAAAGAACACCTGTTCGACACAAACAGTTTTAAAAAAATGACCCGATTGGGTTTTTTTTTTTTAAGTACGTCAGTTAGCCATCTTTACCTGATCACACTTACCTTGTCAACATTGGCACGGGTTTTGGCTGAGGTCTCCACATAGCAGACGCCCCACTGCTCAGCACGAGCCTTCGCCTCATCTGCGCTGACCTGCCTTCGGTCATCCAAGTCTGACTTGTTACCGACCAGAAGAAACGGCACATTCTCATCTTCCTTCACTCGCAGAATTTGCTCTCTGCAAAACAGAAAAAGTCAGTCAGCTGCGAATATTGACAATACATTGACTGACTTACAGTCCATCACATACTAATTTATTCTAGTTAAGTCAAAAAGTACACATTACACATCTGATGGGGTTTGAAAAGGCAGTAACCAAAAGAAATGTTAGATGAAGAATGTATTAGAGAGTATTTCATCAAACTACACCTGAAGTCTACTGTCGCTGCAAATGATTCCAGTTCTGTGATGGAAAACACACAGAGGAAACCTTCGCCACTGCGAAAGTAGTTATCCCGGATTGCTGCATAGTCCTCTTGACCAGCCGTGTCAAGGATGTCAATCTGTACCTCCTCTCCATCCAGCACCACTTTCTTCCTGTAACTGTCTGCTTTAGTTGGCTCATAGTCTTCAACAAACTAAAGGAGAAAAGCAATTTATTAAACCAAAAAAAAGACCATGTTCAACTTTAAAAATGTGTGAATATCTTGAATGCTGATCCGTAAAGTTGCTGACCTCATCATACATGAACTGGAGGGTCAGGGCTGATTTCCCTACTCCCCCACTGCCCACCATGATCACTTTGTGGAGGGCTAGAGAGTTCTGCCCTTTTGGCTTAGCAGCTGCCATGGCTCTGAGTACCAAGAGATCCGAGTGTGAAAAGGCGTTGGAGAGAGGGACTGCGAAATTACGTTGTAAGATTCAGCCTGAGGATCCAGCTGCGACAAAGAGTTGAATAATAACACCTAAGAAGAAAGGAACAAAAAAAAGAGAGCGAGAGAGAAAAAAAAACTCAGACGATTCATCATCACTTCAGGGCCTTTAGCTTCAGTTTGCAAAGTCATCATTGTGTCTTGTAGCAATAAATTCTACAACAGTGAAAAAGAAATTGCAAACAAGGATTCTCTGAAAACAAATACAAGACTTTTCAAACTGTGGGATAATATAGACGCTGTCAAACGTGACTGATTTACTTAACAAACAGCAGGCAAATTTCAGGAGCCCAATACCAGAGTCATTCAAAAACGAGGCTCTCTTTGGGATTTTGAAATGTTTTCCAAATTGTGACGAGTGCAGAGGAAAATGTGACACATGCCAAAGCAGTTTCATAATCCGTTGTTCTTACTGGACTTTCCAGGGAGACTACGGGAGCACCCCGATGTCCAGAGGTGCTGGGATGCCGCTCCCTGACAAAGCCACACAGACCAGAGGGGACCAGGAATAAACACGGGACTGCAGCCAAGAGGTCATTACACAAATTAACAAAAGCGCTCTGTGCGTTGGAAATCAATAAGAAGATTTAGTGGCCAATGAAGGACGTGAAGTATAAGCATTAACCCCCCACAGTAAGAAAGTGTTGCGTTAAGCCATACCAGGACTGTTGGTCCTTCATTCATCCTGTCATTCTCTAAACAAAGTTAAATGAGCTACGCAGCTGGCAGACTGGTATCAGCACAAACAGGGGGTTTATCATTAAGAAAGTGATTAGGATAACAATAACGACCTTAAAATTGAGTGTAACATCATAGTATATGTTTAAAGAACGTCTCGTACCACAATTAGTCAACAAGCTAACGTTAAATAACGATAACACAGGCAAGTCAAGATAACCATAAGATTGGCCAAGACACAATTACATGTCGTTACCTACAGAAAGCTAGAATTACACATAACTACACACAATAATATAATATCCATGTTAACTTACAAGCAAGTTAGCCGGTGACAACTGTAGGGAAACTAGCTAGAAGGCTGACTCTAGTGGGCGATGTGGCTAACAAGCTAACTAACCTCCCAAGCAGGTCAATCAGATCTTTACAGCATCCATTAATTGTATCTCGAGATGTTTAATATTGAAGCAACGGTTTAAATATCACAGAAAAGACAGATCCATAAAAATCAAACTACCCAGCAACAGATGTTTGGTCGATGCTTTCAAACTCAGTGTCGCTAGTTAGGTAGCTAGCTAGCTAGGGTGGTCCCACAGGCTAACAACGGACAACAAGCAGCTAATCAGCACTAAAGGACTCGGCGCTGACGAGGGGGCAGCAAATACCGTGACAGCAGCCGTGTGCACAACATCACTTACCGGTAAATGTGACCGCGTTCACAGCTTTTGACGAAGGCTGGGTTACGGCAGCAGAATGCAAAGACTCAGCTAGCTACCCGTTAGCTCATGGCTAGCCCCTGCTAACTCCGGAGACTGGTAGCGGTTAGCGGCAGGCTGACAGCGCGTCTGTGGGCTTGGCTCCGTCTGACAACGCCCGCCCGCTTGGGACAAACGCACAACAACTCTTACTTTTTGTGTGTAGTATTATTATGTCTTTTAATGTGGTGTGTTTTTGTTTGATATAGCTTTTACATAGTTATTTGCGTGGTCAGATTAGTGAGTGTTTACAACAATTAATTAGTTAATTGGCTGATTGGCGTAAGTGTTGGCACGTTTGCAACAGGGGGCGATTTGACCAGCACCCGAGAAATAAACGCAGCAGCTTAGCAAACATCAATATTTTAACTGTCTTTGTTGAGTGTTGACGCTGTTATTTCAAATCTGGACCATTTGTGCACCAGGGATGAAGTCGAGCATTTCCGACCTGCGCCTGAAGTTTGCAGAGAAGCCGTGGAACGAGACTTTTCAGCTTGTCCGTAGATGCATGGTGAGACGGGCCTTCAGTGCTGCTGGTAGGACGAGGCAGGTCGCCCATCAGTCCCACTAGTGGTATTCAGGATCACCTTTAGCTGATGCATTGACTAGTACAGTGATTCCTGGTAGTTTTCTTTCCCTTCCCATATTAAAATGAGGTTGTTGTGTGTTTTAGTGAGAGCCTGGGAAATATAGATATATAGATTCCCTTAGTGTTCCCCCTCCTTTACAATAATCTGAGATCATATCCTCCAGTTTCTGTTTGACTGAACAGACCTGACCTGGCATCCAGCAGGGGGTAGGTTAGGGAGAGCTGGGAGGACAATTAGGGCAGGAGGCTTGACTGCCGATTAAGGAGCCATTGGATTATTGAAAGGCTCCATGTGACGTGTCACATGTTCACGTGGATTAACTAACATGGACGGTATGTGTTTTTTAGGTATTTGACAACAAAACAGAAAGTGGTTTCCGTGTGTTTTTTCGATCCTTGGGTTGGATGTGAGGAGTGGGTGGGCCCGTTTATAGATGTCGTGGGTGGAGCAGCAGTGGAGATAATTCTTTTGGATAAATACAGAGCAACGCTTGGCAGAGGTCACTCTCTGGAGTCTACTAATGATGCTTAAGTGATGTGTGGTCCAAACAGATAAGACAGACTGTGCTGGTCTTACAGCTTCCCGCAAGCAGTGACACTAAAAATACGGTAATGTAGAGCCATGTTCCTTGTAGGCTAAATACTGGGGGCAATGCACAGTGTGTTGGAACAGGCCTATGTAAGTAGACGTCTCTACCCAGCCTCGTACACATCCACGGTTCCCTTTGCCATGGTGTCATGCAGTTTGAGCATAACAGGGCTTGATGGAAGAACCAAAGGCTGTTTACACAAGGATGACACAGCCAAACAACTGCCTCATTGTTGTTCTCTCCACCCTCCTTTGTCCCATAACAGGAGAAACCCAGAGATGAATCCAAACCCTGTGAGCCACTGGTTAGATCACTGGAAAGACTCCAGGAAGCCTTTAATGGTAAATAGAGGAACCGTTGTGAAGTGTATGCGTTACCTTTAAGTAAGTGTCCCCTGTATGTTTTAGTGTCCTCTATACATACCATGAGGTCTCGCCTGGAAGTGATAGCCAAGCATCAAGGGTAAATAGCTGGATTACCAGTAGATTTTTATTTTTTCAATTCCAAATCTCATTTTAAATCACTAATAATCTTTATTTCCATGTGGACATTGTCTCCTCAGGATGGGCTTTCATATCACTGATGTCACATGCTACCTGACAGCAGACTTGTTCTACTTGGAAGTGGTGCTGCTGCCATGTGGAGGGGTGGAGGAAGTAAAGGTGGCGCCACACGGAGGACCTGCTGTTGTAAGTGCTGCCTCCAACAAACCACTCTCACACCGATGCCCCTTCCTTCTGCGTGTTAATGAAAAAACACTGTCTTGCAGGCCAGTGAGCGACTTCTGCAGCTACTGAGGTAAAGGCTAGAACAATGGTTGTCAGTTCCTCTAAACTACAGACGCAATGCGACAGAAGCTATAGGTAAAGTCCTAAGTCAAATTACCTAGATGCTGACTCATTGTGACCATTTCCACAGGTTAAAAAATTTTGCTGAATTTTCCAGGAAACTGGCAGGACTCTTCAGCCAGTACAACATCCCTGGAGACAAGTACACGTTCCTAAAACATTTATATCTTTCACCATTTGATGCCTCTCGTTGTCATTTATCTATTTTGCCCCATTTCCCTAGTGAGGTGAAATTAAAACTGTTTACATCTCTACAATATCTTGGGAAAGACTTGGAGCAAGTATCGCATTTGACAAAGTAGGCAACATAAAACACAAAGGCTTAATTTCTTTTCAATACAACTGCTTTAGAAAACAATTACTCATGGAAAATAATCAACACATTTACTGACGGTTAAATAATTAGTTGCAGCCTTTTAACACAAATTGTAATCTGTGTGCTGTTTCTGTTTTAAGGCTACCAAAGGACTGTGACCTTCAAATGGATGTAATTAACACCGGCCAGATTGGGCATCTTATATCTGGAAAAGAAGGTACAGATGCAGGAAGATCAGTTAATCATCCACAGTTTAGCTCTGTACGTTCTTCTTCTTATAACTGTTCTTCATTTATACTTTTCTTTTTCTAGATTATCCTTTGACCATTCAGTTCTATGTTGCCCCAAGCGGTTTAAACAGAATTTCAGATTCACGTAAGATGCTATTTGAAGCCTAAGTTGATTGCAAATTCTATAACCATTTACTTCTCAACCTTTATAATGACAAGCTTTGCATTTAAAGAGCTAACAGATGGGGATGCAGTTGTTCAGACAGCCCAGATAACTGTAGGTGTCCGCAGCGAGACTCACAGGCTTCAGATGGCTTCTGTGATCCCACAGCCTCCACAGCTGGATCCCCAAGGGTAGTGTGCTGCTGTTTAATCTCACCTGTCAGGATGCTGTTCATTTTGTGTCCCACGGTGACTGTGGTTGTCGGCCTTAGTAATATAGTGTAAATGTGTCCCACGGCAGCGATCCTGTGCTCCTGACGGTGAACGAGGTGCAGAGTGAGCCCCTGCCTGCCTGCTTCCTGCTCAGACTGCAGCCAGCGCTGCCAGTGACGAGGCCCTTAATGAAGAAGCTCAGCCAAATAACAGGTGTGGTTTACAGTGGTTATACCATAAAATGTATTCATTTTACGTTTGATTTCAGGATTAAAGTCCTGCAAATGGATGGGATTGACCCGCACAAAACACTTGGACTATAACAATGCTTAGAGAATTTGATATGTGCCAAATTAGCCAGTGGGAATGTGTAGTGCAGTGCTCTTGTACTTTTATTACAGACTAATGGAGAGGTTTTCATTCTCTTCCTCCTCCTCACAGACGTGGTTATGGCAGATGTTGACCTGCAGTGGGCGCCTTTGTCCAAACTACTGATGAGAGGTTCACCGGGCACCTCCAGCCACGCAGAGACATCAGATGGGCAGGAGGCTATTTTTAAAGTGGTATGTATGTGTTCCTTTAAACGTAACTCGTATTGCTGAGTTGCCATGCAGCCTCTAGATTGTAACATGACATAAAACCAATGATTGCAGTTTTGTTTCAGTGTCTTCCTGGTGTGACGCACAGTTACATTCTTCCTGGATCTGCATGGGAGGCACCTGATCACAGAGGGACGGTGATGGACAGTGTTCCCTTCACCCACCCTGCTCAAGTAGCGCCTGTTCTGGCGACGCTGCGCCAACAGTGTGCCTTTAACACCCTTCTGAGCAGCTGTATCACCCCGCAGCTCGTCAGCTCAGGTCGGACGAGCAGAATTCATTCAGCAGAGAGGAGACCACCTCTGAGAAGTTTTAGGAAATGTGTGCTTCTGTTTCAGGATCAGTTTGTGAGCTGCACTGTGAAGTCCTTCCATATTCAGACACCAGCTTTTCTGTGACCTTCCAGCATCCTGGAGCCGACGGCCTCAGCGTTTGTGAGAATTTGTCACACGTGTATAAACTGTTTTAAGGCTTTAAAAAGCACCGTAGTTGATATTATTCTGCTCCTTAACATAATCATTATTTAAGCAAAGACACCTGAACTGCCTCAGTTTTTACTAAGTACTTTTTACGTAGGATGTCTCTTTTTTTTAAGCTCTTGCTTTCATAAACATGATTTGTGTGTCAGCGGTGTAAATTTCCCTTTGGGATGAACAAATGATCTGTTTTTGTTCACAGTGATGGTGAATGTGCTGGACTCTCATCAGATTAAATGCAGCCTCTTTGGAGCGGGAAAAACGTGTCCATCTGTGGATGAATACGTCTCTACTGTAATGAAGATGTATGGTTTCGTAAGATTTCTATCTTTTGACAAAGCCTGCCTCAAACCTCAGCCTGACCTCTAATACAGCCTGTTTTCCTCTCAGGTGCATGTCCGTTCCGGGCACCTTAAAGGCGCTATGCAGTAAGCTATCAGAGAACACATGCTCCCCACTTTCTTCAAACCATCTTACCAACACAGACGCCAAAACTATCGACTCATCTCTGACAGAGGATGACTTTACAGCGTCTCCTTCATCTTGTATCGTATCTGGAATAAATAAAAGTCCTGGTGTCAGCCCGTACCCATTCAGTCCTATTGATGAGTTTTCACAGGGGACAGGCAGTGATGACCCTCTGACTGAAGGGGTTTAAAGCTACATGTGATGTAGATAAATAGATCTTGTCTTAAAGAATACAGTCTTTTTAAAATGTAAAACAAATAAAGCCGTCATTTCTACATATTAGATGAATAAATTGGGGGGGAAATGTAACTGAGGGCATTTTCAGACCGTTCTCAACTAGTTAATTCAGCCTCCATCTTCTACAGAATGCCGACATGTTTTCAAGAAGTACAGAGTGGCAGCGAGTGCTGCTTATAAATGTTAGACGTGTGGCATCTGATCTCTATTAGAGAGAGCACAGTTGATTGGCACCATGTGAAACAATCAAACGTTAACGTACATAATGCGTTGTTGGTGGATCAACATGGTGCATGTTAAAGAAGCTGGTCTGTTGGATGAATGTGATGGATCTGAGCCACATAAAAACCTGCAAAGGTACCACAGCTCTTAAAAACACAAGGGGATTGGTTATGTAAAGAAATACAGTCAGAATGTCACTAATTATGTATCAATAGTAAATTTATTCCCATGTGACGCTAAGAAACTCCAATTGGTAAAAGTTTACCCTTTATGAGTTTATTCAGAGTATCTATGACATTCAACTCAGTGGTGTTTCAAGCATGTCAATCCTTTTTCAAGTCCCGTGGGTTGTGTCTGGGTTTGTAGAATAAGTCAGCTGTCAGCAGCAGACAACTGGTTTAGTCCAGCGTCTTTCCTTCCAGATCCAGTGGCCTATATGGCTTCCATTTATAGAAACGTGTGGTTAACCTAGTCTCTTCTTTCAGTAGCCTTTATCTTTAGAATATGTGAGAGCTTGTGTGTCCGCAGTCGTGATTGGTGGAAACCGATGAAACGCACATTCAACAATGATGACATGACACTGAGCTATTAATGATCTGTGCGGGTAAAGGTTCTTTTCCAGCCCCGTGCGTCGTAGGAGCCGCGAGTCGCTCCTGCGCAGTCGCGGACCATGTTGTAATTTTACTCCCTCTGCGTCTCGGCCTTATCTTTTTTTTTTATCCTCTCTATTCTGCGGTCACTTTAAATCCAACTTCAGCGGACGAGGGCTGCGCGTCCTCTCAAAGTTGTCTGGCCGCTGTGATTGCGCGCACTCACTGTGATAAACAGCTGCTCACCATTCGAGGCACTTCACAAAGTCCCCCCCACACACGCACACTCCTCGAATGGGGTTGTGTGTGTGTACAGCTCTAGCTTTTGTCTGTGGATGTTCAGATATAGAAAGTCTGCACCGCTGGAAAGTCAAGCCTGGATTCTAGGTTTGCGTAATGCTGAGGCGTCTTCTGTTCAACATCTGGATTAACTATTTGGAGGCAGAACTCGCGGCCCTGCACAAAACTCGGACTCGCTCGCTTGTCTTCATGGAAACGCTATTTTCCTCTGGAGTTTAAGGGCTTTGCGCATAGATTATGTATTCTTTAAAATGGGTGCGAACAATGGAAAACAGTACGGAAGCGAGGGTAAGTCCTGTAATTACCACTTTAAAACACGTTTCACTTCACTTCCAGTCTGGAGGACGAGCTTTTATCAACTGCACCGCTTTACGTTGTTACGTCTCGGTTACGTCTGAACAAAGCTACACAAAGGAAACAATGTGCAGTTATTACATTGTGTAGTTGACTCCAGTTTATCTCGCCTGAAACTAGCTCCATTCCCTCTATAATCTATGTTTATAGCTCTTGGAGCAGCAGTGATCCATCTGTCCGTGTGGCGCGTAATATTCACTCTTTATCTTAGGAGCTGATGGCCACGTATGAGTTAATCCTGACTTTTTTCCTCAAAAATGGTCGAGGTTTATATCTCCCACATAGGATGGAGAGTGACATCTGCTGGTCGTAGTTTAAATACTAATACCGGCTAAAACCAATGATCCAAACCGTCTGGTGGTGTCCTCTGACCCAGTGCGTTGCCCATATCAGAAATACACATTCATACAAACGCGTTGTAGCTGAGAGAGTTTACTCTGTGCCGGGAAGAAGCTGGAGGCAGTGCATCAAACTAAACCCTAATAATACAGTTTTTTAAAAATCCCAACAAGTGAAAATGCAAGAGCTTCTCCCCCAACGTGTGAAGTGATTTTGAAGCTTTTTCCTGCAGGTTTGGTGGAGGTGGGTCAGAGGACGTGAGCATTTGGGCATGTGGGCACTTAGTCATTCTTATCTTGATAAGAGGCAATTCCAGAGATTTTTGTCCATAGTTCCTTATCCTAGTATTGTTTTTTTTGATTTGGAGGCCATTTTGTGCACGCACTTCCACTTCAGCACTACATAATCAGTGTATTTTATATAAAATAAAAACCCCTCAAATGCTGTAGTAGTAGCTGAACTGTGTTTCAGGGTCTCACCGGTTCAGCTGTACTTCCGTTAGATGGTTGCCTGCAGTTGCTGAATTCTTCAAAGTTATTTTTAACAGAAGGATTTCACAGGTCAAAAGTTCATAAAATGACAATGATTAAGCCTCTGGCACGTTTCCGTTCCACAGTCTAACTTTAACTAACTCTAATGTGACACTAATGATCCAGGGACATCAAAAGTCTGAGTCCCTTTCATTACTGAAAGCTCAGGCAGACTGCACTTTGTCAGATGGAATCAAGGACAGCTCCCTTCCTGGTACCCCTGGTGTCCTCTCTCACCCCTCTCTCTCAAATCTCATCTTTAGTATTCTATTATCTATTCAGGAAAAATATGGTTTCACTTTAGCAAACACATCATCGCTGCCTCCGGAGCAGAAATGTTTGTATAAATAACATTCCAGTGAGCTCTCTTCCTAAGTCAATAACCACAGAAAACAGATTGGAGCACATGATGGTAAAAATAACAAATGGGCCAGCTCCACCTAGGAATCCAGCCTGTTAAGGTGAACAGATCTCACCGCAGGCTTTTTACTCTGTTTTCAAGACATACTTGAGCTTAACTGGCAACAGAAAGACATTTTTAAGAGAGTAACCGATATTAATCAGGTGGGAAACATTTGTCAGAGGTTGTACAGACTTTATTCCTTTGGCACAATAGTCACCCGAAAACAAGGTGAAGCTACTGCGCAGTTGACAGATATTAGTCATTGAACTCAATACAAGGACTGTTTATACTCTCTGATAATGTGATATAACTAAATGTGAGGAGGAGGATGGCTAAGCTTCCCAAAAGAAACATATTTTGTGTTATTATTTTGATGATTTTCAGATTAACGTTCAGTTTAGGTCTTTGTTTTCTGGTGTTTATGCAGCGATAACACGAAAAGCACAGTGTTTGGAACATTATTCATCTCTTCCACCAAACAAACTTAAATAGTTTTTTTTCTCCAGCAGCTAATGCTTCCAGGTCTTGAAAAAAATGAAAATTCTATTTGATATTGGCCCCTAAAATAACTTACAAAGGTTTAAAATATAGAATTGCTATTCTCAAAAAGGCAATAAATCAGATAAAGTATTATATGTGACCACTGCAGTTTCATAGTTTGTCCATCATCTGTGCATCATGTGCTCATCTGCAGCTCTGCTTCCAGGTGCGACTCCAGCAGCTACTGGTCGCATCCCCGCGTGCACTGACACGTTATACGAGCATATGACAGCAAGCAGGAGAGTTTCGGGGAGTTGTTTTTTGTATGAAACTTAATGAACACTCTGCAGCGCGTCAAGCTGGGGACAGCAGTCCTTCGCTGTGGCTGATTGCTGAAACACAGGTTGCGCTCCGTGTGCTTTCTGTGCGAGCGTTCGTATTTACTCCTTATTCCGGGAAGCGTCTGGGTAGCTGCGCGTGCTTGGTGTGCATGTGGGTGTGACTGTTGGGAATACCTCTCCGGCCTGTCTTGCTGGGTGAAAGGCGCACATTCGGTCCCAGGAAAGCCACAAAGCTGCATTTATGATCTGACAGAGGAATGAAATGCCATAAACAAGCAGTCCGCAGGCGGCCTGCAGCCACCATGGCAGTCAAACCCGTCGCACTCTAGCAGGAACAAGTATGTGCTGGAAACTGAACGTCTCTAAATCCAATAATGTGATCGTAGCTCATAAGTGGATGTAAAGGCTGTGGGGAGACGTATGGACAGCGTGCATGAGATGACGTAACCATTCAGCGACTGGACTCATGGCTTTCGTTTCCTCATTCATCCTCCGTGCGAGTGAAGGCTGCAAGGGAGATTTTATAAAACCTTATTCTTCGTTCGCAAGCAAACCAGCAGAGGCCTCATGCCAGTGGCAAAGCTAAGCATTCATCATCGAGGATAAACACAAAAGCCACAAAAGCGAGAGAGCGAGGGGCTTTATACGCCATATTAAATACGTTATGAATGTGCAACTGTATTTTATCTGCAACAGCAGCTTTAAAAACAAAGTTAAAGGCACCGTAACATCTACAGTTGATATTCTGTGTCCCAGCCATTTGTTTTTCTTTCAATTTCCCCTGCAGGTAAAGGCAGCTCAAGCATCTCCTCTGACATAAGTTCGAGCACAGATCACACACCAACGAAAGCTCCAAAGAATGTGGCTACCAGTGAAGGTAAGGCATCTGGTGCTCATTAGCCAAACTCCCTCCCTTCTTTCCCTCCTCGTCGTCTCCTCCTTCTCGTATCCACTTTCTGTCCTGCCTATTTTTGGAGAGAAACCTGTGAGTTCCTGGGATAACCCGAAATTGAAAACAAACTCACGGCTCTCATCAGAACCCAGAAACCAAAGGCATTTCTTGGGCTTTGCTTTAGAAGAACAAGTAGAGAAAACACTTGGGGCTTCTCATTGTGGAGGAATGCTTATCTAAACTGTGGTCGTATCAGGCTCAGAGCGCTGCCAGGGAGGGAGGGAGGTCCACATGCTCGGAAGAGGAGGGCGAGAGGGAGTTCGCTGGAGATGGCGAAGGTGTGGGGAGAGAGAATGGGCAGAGAGAGCTTCACCTTCTGTCCAGACACGATAACTGTCGAGCTCATGACGTTCACTCAGCTCAAGATCCAGAGGTGTTTCACAGAGAAGAAAGCAAAGATGGCTCCGGACGCTAGCGTATAAGAAAACTGTCGCTAGTTGGTTTGGTGAGGTCATTCAGGCCTTGGCCTAACTACACATAGAGTCAGATGCTCTGCTGCTTGGAGCACACACGCCAGATTACTCTCTCTCGTTCGACTCGCTGGAAATGCTGAGTCACTTGGATCTGTCTGCTGAGGAGCTGTCGGAAAAGCAGCCAAGATATTTTGGGGAAATCGATAATCGTCCTGAATGTGTGGACTTGGAGAACAACCTGTGCCGATAGAAACATACAGTCAGAGTATATATAGCGGTTTGCCAGCCATAATTTCTCGCCTGTGTTATGACTAAAATTGTTATTTTTTTCTCCACGCTAAGTGGGAGTAATTACATGGTCTGGAACCACCACGGCCACAGTCAAATCCCCCTCCTTGAAAAAGCATGGACACACACACGCACGTACACACACGCCAGTGCTTGTCCACCTCGTCATGTGTCCCAGTAAACTAATCAGGAAGCAGTCTGGGCTGCTTCCCCACCACACACTGAGAGGACATATTACAGCCCACAGTGTCCCCACGCTGCAGTTCATTAATACAAGAACAGACCCAGAAAACAAGTCCTTTTGTTTGTTCTGGGCCCTAAACCTAACCCACAGAGATCAGTGCCTAAACTCAAACACCTTGATTTGCTTTATTGCGTTTAAGGCGAGAAATCGTTTCACGCTTTGTGCCTTTTTTGGTGCTTTTGCACCAGACAACGTTTTGGCACAAACCGCTCATTAAAGTTTTCATCAGCAACATGATGTGACGTCCCAGCGGCATCTGCGTCGTAACACACTACTCTATAGTTTTCAGTGTGCGAGGACACACTGGCAGACTTTAAAGTAAAAAAACTAAATATTATAGAATAATGATATTACTTTATTACCCAGCGCTAATATCAATAATCACATGCCTCCACTGATCCAACACACTGCAAACATTCGCCTCCTGAAAATAAAAGACTTCAGCAGGCATTTCGCTGACTTCATTTTTTAGACAGACTTGTGGTGGCTTGACCCAAATGAGTTGCCCATTAGCTCCAGACTGACAGTAAATCCTTTCTGGGGGAGATGAAATTGAGTCGCTCCCAGCAGGGGGTCACACCGTGTCTCGGTCTGGGCCTCTGGGTTTGCTTTGGTGCAGCCAAACTCAGGGTGCGCTAGGAATGTGCCACAGATATGGCAGCGCGCTGAGATGTTCGATCCTGCTGTGTCCGTTTGGAAACACTGCAGACTCACAGGGGTGTGTCTGCAGGCTTCAGGGTCAGCCCCTCGCCCGTTCGTAATGGCACCAGGAAGGTAGCCGAGACACGAGAAGGGATGGTGGGAACAATCAACACGCCGACTTCCTCTCAGTCTGCCAAGGAAACAGGCATAACAATGACGAGGAAAGGCTTATTCTGTCCTTACTCTAGTAAACCACGTAATGACTCACCTGCAGTTCTGAAGTAGTGCATGGTTTAGATTATGTTTCTTCACAGATCTCCTGGATCGAGACATTACAGCGTATGCAAATGATTGATTTGACTGATCTCAGAGGTCACATTCCAGTTTGCGTGCATTGCTGTGTGAGGGTCAGCTGTCCAGTCTAAACAGCCCCTCCAGAAAACTCCTGTCTCCAATATGTTAATATTTTTGCCCTCCCAAGGGCAACAAATCCCTCACACTTCATCAGTGAACCGTCCGACGACCCGCTGGCTGGTGTTTACTCAGCCAGATATATAAAGTTTCACTGTTGATTTTTGCTGCGCCAAATGTGCAAGAGCCTGAAAGAGGTGTTTGTGTGTGTCGCTGCTGCTTTTACTGCGGAGAGAGGACATAAGTTTTTATTACCCTCTTGCTCTGTAACGGTCCTTTCAAACGGAGTGACGCATTTATCTCTGTGGAGTGTCAGAGAACGCCAGCGCTTCGGTTCTGCTGCTCTACAGCAGGGCTGGAAGCTCTCAGGGGCCGAGAAGTTTGTTTACATCAAGAAGCCTCTGTTGTTGCAGGTGATTTTCTATGTTATGGAGGAAACAGTGTTTTCAATTTATACTCACATATTCACAACCTCGAAATGTTTATGCTCGTAATTGGCAGGATGTGCCGGTGGAAAGAGAATCTGCCCCCTTTCACCGGTTTGACTGCGAAGCGAAGCCTGCAGTTGTTTGACAGCAACCTGAGCGAGAAGCTTCGGCCGTTTGTTTCTAAAACGCGCTGGAAATCGCCTGAGACAGAGCCCAGACGAGAGGCAAAGAATGCCAGTGCTATTTTCCCCAGATTTTCTCCATCAGCCATCCTCGCTCCTCCCCCCTTCCTCCCTGCCGCTCCGCGAGCCAGGAAATCTGAGCGAAAAAGCACAGAACAAGGCGGCGAAAGAAAAAAGAAAACAAGTGAAAGCAGTTTACCAAAGAAGGAGGAGGAGGGCGAGGCAGCTTCAGCAGGCAGAGCTCTCCATCTCATAACTCTTCTCTGATTACTCCTCGATCTTCCCATTCCTTTCTCCTCTGTCTGAGGGAGGAAGCTGTTGTTTTGAATGCTTTTGCCATAACAGGGTCACATTTTTCATTTCTACTACAGCAGCGTGTTTGACAGGCGTTGGGAGCGACGCCACTTGGCAGCGTCGCGCCTTCCTCCTGTAAGATTTTGGCTTGTGAGTGACACACCTGGGTCTGAGCTCTTTTATGTGGCAACGCGGCCAGAGCCCAGACGGACGCACTGGACTCCCCCTCACTTCGTTTCACTTCATTGCTTCATTACATAAGCTGGAGGCTGGAATGGTTTAACTTCGAGAGGACATAGACCACATTCACAAGAGAGTCTTGGTTGCATAAACTGTGTTTTATGACACCAGAATTGAATTTAACCATTAAAAGAATTATTTACTTTGCTCAGCCTTGACTGTAAAGAGGCCCAAGGGATGATGATGCATTTACGCCCCTCAGGCTGAATCACAATAACATAACCCTACGTTAGTCTGTTTATTTCCCATCTAGCAAATGTATTACGTTGTTTTTGTTCCTCTTTTGTCTAATACTTGAATAATTAAAGGCTTCCCAGCTGTGTAGATGGATTGTACCACAACAGTTAGTCCAGTGGTCTGTGATAGTAATAAATGAAATACACCCACTGGTCTTTTTATTAGGTACATCTGTAGAGTCTAATTTAATCCAGCACAGCACATGTACTGCACCCAGTGCATATGTCGACCATAAGTAATAAACATATAGTAAAACCTTAAAACGGAGAAATGATGAACTGGTAAAAGTAGAATTACTGGCAGACTGTGGGGTGTGATAAATAAATAAAGTGGTCAGTCAGTAAGAAGTTAGTTACCCCACTCGTGCTGAACCATTCCCAACCTGCAGAGGTTTAGGAAACTGCCTCACCCTCTGAAAAGACCCATAAACGAACATCTTTATGGAGTTAAAGTCAACTCCTTCATGTCATGACAATATAACCGCAAATGTTTCAGCACCTCCCTCGTTCTGTTGCTGCAACCACATGAGGTCATTACATTTGCTCCTCATCACGACCAAATCAGTCGTTTGGGCCCATTCTTGCTTTTCCATTCCTGTCTGATGTGCAGCTCTTCTTGGTTTTGTGTTAGCCAGAGTTCTCCTCCCTTAACTTAACTGTCCCGTCACGCTCCAACCCTGCTCGCACTCCACTGCCAAAGTGGATAAAGTGTACAGAAAGGCATTTCGTGCACAGTGACCTGCAAGAAGTGACGTCATGCTAAGTTTGTGTGATTTGCCAAAGGTCAGATCCGTTTTGCATGGATAAATTGGTTTTGGAGAGCGAACCGTCATCCTAGTAGTGGAAAACCTGCAGTTTGATCAAAAGACAAACAGAAACGCTCATTTTAAACTTGCTTTAGGACAACTGATCATCTGCTGTCCTCCTCAGCGCAGGATTTATAAAGTGACGTATGACTCCTTTAGGGGAAATTAGTTGTGTTGTGGGAAAAATTTGCTATATTTCCTGGCGTGTGTGCATCTGCATTTTCAAAAAATCAATTTCAAGACTGAGTGAGTGTGAGAATGGCTGCAGCAGTGGAGCAGCGGGGGCTGTGTGGAGCTGAGGAGTCTGTTTCCTGTCCGAGTGTGCACATTGTAAAGCAACCAGCGGGCCCTATTGTCTTTCAGGCTGTCCCGTGACGTGACGGCTTCCTGTAGTGAAGGCTTAGCCGATAGCCCGGCCGCCACGCTGCACAGTAATATCAACTTCCATGTATTCAATAAAACCCGAGACAGACACAGATGTTTTTTATCCCAGGAGTTGGTTCTCTCAGTCGGATGTTTCCCTTTAATAAACTGGAGCATGTAACTGTTTAGAGCTGATAAATCAGTTGTGCTTTTGATTTTTGCTCGGTCAAATCCCTCCTCACTCCCACATGTTGAGTTGGATTCGAGTCTCTGAGTAGGAAATTAGCGTCTCTGCGTCCCTCACGCGTTGGGCACCAGCTGCTTTTGGCAGGGAGGACGGGTGAACAGTGAAGCACGGAGCGGGAACATGTCGCAGGTTTAATGGCACTGAGGTAATGGATCGGTCTGTTCTGCCAGATGCTGTGCTAATAATCCTGCGCGCTCCAGACGGTGTCTTAGCAGAGCTCCACGGCTCTGCTGCATCCCTATAGCTTTAGTTTATGACCAGACTGCATCAAAGACTGCATTGACCCTGCCTGTGCACTTGTCTCTGTCTCTGGTAAAGTCTGCAGCCTCCTCTGCCAAGTTATCTTCTCTCCTTCTTTTCCTCTTGCCCTCACTTTGCTTTACTTCTGCTTAAATCTGTTTTTGTGGGGCGCTTTTTTATGAAAGTCATCAGGTTTTTGTCATTAGGGCGACATCGCTCTGAACATCCAGCTGTGCCTATTCATCACGCAGGCATCTTGTCCTTTAAGTGATCGCACCAATTGATTTACATTGAACCTCTGGTATCAAAGCACAATCCAGATGTGTCTGGATGTTAATGGGATCCTGCTGCAGCACTGCTGTGCATCAGCTTAGATTTGGGTATTAGTGGCAAATGATTTCAGCCAAGTATGCCTGGCTGTGGCTGCATGCGCATTCAAAATGCATGAGTTTCTCTTTCATTTCACCACTGCTCCGTTGTTCTTTGTCCAGGGTAAAGACCAGATGTTCCACGATCTCTCCTATGATTTCCGAAACCGCGCTGAGTCTTCCACCATCTGCGCCTTCTAGAAGTTTGCCAGCTGTGTGATATTTGTTCTGTTAATGGCAGCTTTGCAGTGATGCAGACGTTTGGGTAACTTCTTAGCTTAGTTCTTAGCAGTAACCAGGACTTACTGGAACGTTCATTCAGGTTTGGCTTTTAGAGATGTTTTGAACGTTTTCAGTTGTAGCAGCTGGTCCTTGTTACCAGATAGAGTTTGCTTAGTTGTCACAGAAACAAGCAAGTTCAGTAGCTGTTGTGGTTTTATTTAGGGCACTTTTAGGATTTCTCACCCAAAAAAATGAAAAGAAAACAACAACAACACATTAATCAGCTCAGGGTTTACTTACAGGTAAACAGAGCAAGTGCAGCAATTCAAGGTTTGGAGTAACTATTGCGTGACACTAGAACCAAGAGTCTGTCTGAAAACACCACAGCATGGAAAAATCTGACCTTCTGTGGAAGGTTGGGATCTGGGCACTATTGAATTCATTTAGCGGACTTTCACAGAGCTCTGTATACTTTCACAGTATGTACTGCTTCCTGTGTGGTTCCAGCCATGTGGGGGAAATCCACGCTTTACTTATTATGCCACAGGAAAAACACAAAAAGCATAGTGTGCAGTTAAAAAGTGTTTAATATTTAACATTAAGTGTTTTGTATTTGGCCAAATGCGTTATCATCTGCAGACCTGATCTTCCCCTAAAGGTTGTGACCTTGTAGTTCTAGATTATCTTAAATAACCTGAACCCACTGAACCATCGTTGTGGTCCAGCACATCCCACAGGAACATTTATATCCCAGAATCTTAGTGAGGGCATGATGGGAAACACGATTTTTACCATGGATATCCTATCAGACAGTAGCTGTCGTGATTTTGTTCAAATTTGGACGCGAGCGACAATGTTAACCTGAGTCTGGTTTTAAAGCAGCCGTGAACCAGAGCACACGCTCCTGAGAGGGCGAGTCTGTGGATGTCATCAGAGTTGAAGGGCTGGAATACAGATCTGTGTGACAGTCATAACCACGGTGTCAGGGCCTCGCTCTGTCTGCACACAAATCCTCATGATGGCCAGGATGTTGATGTCAGCACGCTGTGCACAACAAGCTGGGTGTTCAAATTTGTCCACTAGTCAACATGGTTCCACCGCTTATATGCAATGCAGCTCTCTGGTAGTTCCCCACATGACACCGTGACTCTGGGCCTGGTCGTCTGAATGAAGGCGCATGTCTTTAGCGTTTCAAGAGGTTCCTACTCAAGTTCTGGTTTGTTGGATGAAAGCTGAGTTGAATGCCAGCACTGCTACACCTGTATCCCAGTCTGTTACTCAGTCACATCAGTGCTAAAAGCTCCTCTACGGACTTGAGGAACATCTAATTTTATTGTGCAACTATTGTGCTTTAATTTCACTCCGTTTCAGTTATTTGGTTTTTCAGTTATTTGAACTGAGAACTCTGCTCTTTTTATACATTTTATGAGGTGGCGACCAGGACTGATGTGCGTAGTCACATGACTGAGGAAGAGAAGACAACACTTCCCACGTTTCACTATATGTCTCTGAACCTATGTTAAACATTAGGTTTTATTTATAGGTTTTATTTAGATTAATTCTAGACTCACCTTTACTCTCAGATCATTATTACTGTATCAAATATGCCCTATTGGGATTTTTAAGCCTGCAGACTAATGTCTGGCAGTCTTTGATTCGGTGAAGACACTCAGAGGATCCAAACTCCTACAGATCAGACGAGACAAATTGAAGGTCACGAGGAGTCACAGATAGCATCAAAGGAGAGCACTCAGTGTCCCAGTGCGATGGGTCGTCTCCAGGAATCAGAGCCAGCGCCTCCGTTGATGAAGCCGAGGCTTGACCCGAGTCGTGTCACGCCACAGTGATAGCACCCAGCCATCACTTCTCAAAGCTGCATCCTCAGACGCGGCGATAATCACTGCACATCTGTCAGGAGGGCCTCAGTGTTTACACAGGGCTAACGTCGTCCGTATCTGCCCTCGGCTTCTCAGCTGCCTGCTTTGAAGTTGCAGAGTTCATCTGATTAGGAGGCCCTGTGGCTGCCGCTCCAACGCCTGCAAGATAAATGTCACACATTTTTTCCCAAACATACTGAAACACACTACATCCATGGAAACTCCTCTTCGCTGATGATAAGAGGCTACGGCAACATCACGGTGGGCCCTGCACTTAAGTTGGGAACTCAAATTGAGAACATAACAACACTTTTTCTCCAACATTAGTCCAGACACTGTCCTTCTTAGTTGTACTTTATCTGTTTCTTTCTCCAGGCTTAGATTCCAGCACCAGAACCCTGAGCACCCCAAGCCCTGGTCTGATCTTTCCATCCAAGTCCTCATCTCTCTCCTCGCCTGCCCTCTCCAGCAACGGCCATGAAACCAACTCCTCGTCATCCTCGTCCGCCCCGACGGAGACAGTCGCCGTGGTCCACCCTCAGCCTGGAACTCACACTCGCTCCCGCCCGTCGAAAACCCACCACCTCGCCCCCGTTGACCTCCTCCCCGACCACACCCTGCTACTGATCTTCTCCCATCTACCCACAAATCAGCTGTGCCGATGTGCACGTGTGTGCCGCCGTTGGTACAACCTGGCGTGGGACCCCAGGCTGTGGAGCACTGTCCGTTTGACTGGAGAGCTGCTCCATGCTGACCGGGCCATCCGGGTTCTGACCCATCGGCTGTGCCAGGATACCCCGAATGTGTGTCTCACCCTAGAGACGGTGGTGGTGAATGGCTGCAAGAGGCTCACCGACCGGGGGCTGCATGTGGTAGCTCAGAGCTGCCCGGAGCTACGTCGCCTGGAGGTCGCTGGCTGTTATAACATCTCTAATGAGGCTGTGTTTGAGGTGGTGTCGCGATGCCCCAACCTGGAACATCTGAACCTCTCAGGTACAGCGAAACTAAAGTAGAGTGGTTCCACATTACATCACAGGTGTAGCGTTACCCTAAACTTCTCAATCCTTAATCATTCCCAGTGTGTTGTTTCTTCCAAAGCTGGTAAAACCTTTAGCGTAGCACAAGAAGATCTGCCAGCCTCACACTCCCTGTGGGAGAAGCACGGCTTTCTTTAGCTGACAGCACGTGTACGAAGGCCAGCTGGCTGCTTTCAGAGAGGAAGTGAACACTGCATGGACCCGGTGGCGGAGAAATATCTGCACCTTTAGCAACAGGAACTAAGCAATTGAAACTGTGATCTCTTCAACTTCACAATTTCCTTTGTTGTAAAAATAGGCCTTTAAAAGGTTGTGGCTCTTATTTGGAAAAAGAGAAATGAAATCTTGCTGCTTTTGTAGCTGGTAAAGACATCAGGGTTTTCATTTTTTCCTGCACATCTCAGGCATTTCCATGCCTCTAACATGTAGCCAGCTGGAGAGCATTTTACTGGGGCGCCCCCTCGTGGCTTTTGTTTTCAAGTCAACATACATGCGATACATACCCTCAACAGATGTAGAACATTTCCTGTCCTTAAATCAGGAGCTTGTGAAGAAATACTGCACTGGATAAACATCATTAGCCAAATAACTGGGGATGTTCGAACATGCAACAAGCTCATCTGCTGCAGAACAGACATCAGAGCATGAAACGTTCTACAGAACAAATGTATGTGTTGTTCTGATAACATAATCGATTCCATGTGCGTTTCCCAACTTCTCCTTCTTCTGCTTCCAGGCTGCTCCAAGGTGACGTGCATCAGCCTCACCCAGGAGGCCTCGCTGCAGCTGTCCCCCCTGCATGGCCAGCAGATCTCCATCCACTACCTGGACATGACCGACTGTTTTTCCCTCGAGGATGAGGGCCTGCGAACTATCGCCTCCCACTGCCCCCGCCTTACGCATCTGTATTTGCGCCGCTGCACCAGACTGACAGATGAAGCCTTGCGCCACCTGGCCCTCCACTGCCCCTCCATCAGAGAGCTTAGTCTCAGTGACTGTCGACTGGTTGGGGATTTCGGCCTGCGCGAAGTCGCCCGACTGGAGGGCTGCCTGCGCTACCTGAGCGTCGCCCACTGCACCCGCATTACAGATGTGGGCATGCGCTACGTGGCGCGCTACTGCCCGCGACTGCGCTACCTGAATGCCAGGGGCTGCGAGGGCCTGACAGACCACGGCCTGAGCCATCTGGCCAGGAGCTGCCACAAACTCAAGTCTCTGGATGTGGGTAAATGCCCGCTGGTGTCGGACAGTGGGCTGGAGCAGCTGGCCATGTACTGCCAAGGCCTGAGGCGAGTGAGTCTCCGAGCCTGCGAGAGCGTAACCGGCAGAGGACTCAAAGCTCTGGCAGCCAACTGCTGCGAGCTGCAGCTTCTCAACGTGCAGGACTGCGAGGTGTCCCCCGAGGCTCTGCGGTTCGTGAGGCGTCACTGCCGGCGCTGCGTCATCGAGCACACGAACCCCGCTTTCTACTGAAGCGAGGCGTCCACGGCTGGTTTAAAACGGGGTGCAATGCTGACCAGAGTTAGTCGTTTTAAAATCCGCTGGGTGGCTGTTAATACTGTCCAGGAAACACTTCAGTAGAATGTATTTAACATATTTATCAGTAAAAAATGGCAGAGAAGTACAGCGTTGCAGTATCTAACTTCCTTTCAGCATCACAACGTTCCATAGCAGCAATGAGCACAATGGGTACAGCTTTGGGACCGTTCAAAAGAACAGCTAGATATATTTTTTAATCACTTCAGGCCCTGGATCATAATCATTGTCATACTTTACATCTATTTATAAACAGCAAATATCTTCAGACTAAACCACTAAAAATGTAGCAATGAAGCAGCAACGACTCCAAATGTACTCGTTCCACTTTCCTTGTATTGCGTGCGTGTGCACTTTATCCAATCGTCCTGACAATCGCATCAGCTGAGCTCAAAGTGTCCTTTCCAACAACAGTTCTCTTAATGAATGGAAACTGTGTCGAATACCAACAACACGTTGCTGCTATAACTGTGCCAATAAATTTTGTTTAAAATCTGCCTCCATGCCTGTGAGCACCTGACTCAACCCATCATTACAGTCTTAAAAGAAATATGTGTGTTGTTTATGAGTGATGTGACTCAGAATTTATAGGATTATAGGAAACTGCTTCATGGTGGGACAACAGAGAAATAAATAGTTAGTTGTTGTCATTCCTACAGGTCACCAGCAGAGGCCACAAGAGGCCTTATGTGTGCATTCATCAGCAGCTTCGGCGTCACCCAGAGCCGGACGACCATTCACACCTGGACCACCATTCACACCTGGACCACCCATCCTGCAGGTCTTTAGTCAGTAAAAGCATTTAGTGACAGACACATTCTCAGGATTCAGACAAAGCTTTAGTCTCCTAATAAATAAACAGTCAACAGGATAAATATGTGCCAACAAACACCTTCAAGCATACGTACATACATGTACTGACAAATATATGTTTCTAAACCTTTTATGCATTGTCTCTCTTCTTCCTCTGTCGGAGGCCTCGTGTGCAAATGGACCAGTACCGAGTCCTATGAATAGATGCATATCGCTGATTTTTCCGGGATAAGTCAAACACAGCCCAGTTAAAACTGCACTTTCTTATATTTCCTCTTTACAGATGCAGATGTGCCGTTGCCATGGAGCTTTATTCCTCCTCTGAACTTCCTTCTGCTCCGGGGACAATGTTGTTACAGGTGGAAACTGGAAAGTCACATGTTTATGTTGCACATTCGGTAAATATTCCAGTCAATAGTGTTGGGGCTGTGCAGTAACTGAACCGTCCCTCTCCCACTGGGAAGTACTTGCACTAGTTCTCTTTCAAACGCAGGCTGTTGAATGGATTCACGATAAAAACAGCCAGCGTTGAACATGTCACATAAACCGACGAAGTAACTAACAAAGTGCTAACGATGGACTGGTTCAGCCGCTTCGTAAAGTGCGTCAAGAGGCTGAGCAGGCCCCTGAATCTCACTGGTTATCACCAGTGTGGCGTCTGTGCGACTGGGTGCGAGGCTGCTGAACCTTCCTGTCCGAGCATCTTGTGCAGGCACAGACGGGCACAGGTTGAGGTGGCGTCCAGGTCACCTGTAAGAACACGTAACAAGTAAGAAGACGCTGAAGTCTAAGCACGTTGGCGAAGGCGGTAGAGAACCAGCGCTGCGTCGCACCTGAGGTTTGAAAACACAAAGCTCGTTGTGAACTTTGATAAACCTGCTCTTCAGTTCCAGATATTTGTCCTTCAGCTTCTCCCTGTCCTTCCGCTCTTTCAGAAAGTCTTCTTTGTAGACCTCAGCCTAAAGTGGGCGACAAGGAGACAGACACGAGATTACTCTCAAGTCTGTAGAGCACTGATCAAAGCAGGGAATAAAGGTTTATCCCAAAATGCTGAATCAGCAAACAGAACGAAGGCGCGGAGCAGGAGCGAACCTGATGTTTCCATAGATCTTGTAGTGTTTCACTGCAGCCAAGAGGCTGAGACGTCAGATGAGCTTTCTTCAGGGCCTGCGTGTAAATATGGAAGCCACCGTTACAAAGCTGCTGTTACAGGCTGTGAACAGACTCTAAGTCGTCTGTGCTGAAGTGAGATGTGTGGGTTTGCTTCCCGTCTTACCTTGTTCAGTCTTTGGATCTCCTCTTGCTGATGCTGCCCTCTACGGGTCAGAGTGTGGTTCTGCGCTCGCAGCTCTCTCGCCTCCTCTTTTGCGTTCAGTAGCTCAGACACCGCGTCAGAGTCTTCAACCTGTGGGGAAAACGATGTATTTGAATTTCTACCTTCATTTTGCTGAAGATGCTTCTGATGTCTCAGTTGTGACATATTGTTTTTACCGATTTGATCAGTTCTTTATCGGTCTTGAGTTGTACTTTGTCATAATACTTCACGTGGCGTCTTTCTTCCTCATGCAGCTCGTCAGTGGGACTGTGGCCTTGTTGCAGTAATGCTTTTAAATCGCAGACCTGAGCGTTGGTTTACAAAAAAAAGACCAATGACACAAAGCAGACATAAGAGTAAACAATAAAACAAAGAAACTACACGTTAGCTCTGCTCTTACCTTCTGCTTGTAGTACTGCACCATGGTTTTGTATTCTTTCGCCCATTTCTCATTAATAAAAAGAAGCTGAGTAAGACAGAGAGCACATTCATCTTGTGAGGACTAGGAGCAGGTGCCCGTGTTTGGGTTTGAATGTAAATCTCACTTCTGATTTGTGCTCACCTCTTGTCTTTGCTCCTCTAAGACGAGCATCTGTGCTCTTGTTTTGATGTGGCCGCTGGCAGCCGACGCGTCAGACTGTTGCACACAGAGGACAAAAAGGGGAACTATTCAAAAGTGGCACACGACCATCAGCAGCCAAATGGCTGCAACTGTTATGAAATGTGATCCACCGACTTCCGTTTACACATTTTTGGAAGTTTTGCTTTGAACTGTTTCCAGTAACACAGAGAACATGGTCATTTCCTTGTGGTCAGGGACTCAAACCTGAGTAATATGGGTATGAATATTCTCACACGTATCTTCCAGCGTTGCATATGCTACAGACACGGTACCTGTGAGTCTCCCAACTGACCCTCGGGCTGTAACTCCAGAGCTGCTTGAAGCTTCAGTTCGGTGGCGCGTTCGGGCTCATAGGCATCATATCTAAAAACATAGTCAGTAACATTTAGTCCGTTTCCCAACAGAAGTGCTCTGTTAAAATGAAGCTAGGTGCCTCACCTGTCTGTACTGGGCAGTGATGGATAGAGTCTGTGAGTTCTGACGTCTGTGGGAACACCTTCACTGGCCTGTGGTCTGTCCATCATCTTTCCTATGGCAGAGAAGACAATCTGAGCGTTTATAATACAAAATAGTCCAAAATCCATCCATACAGAATGAAACATGGCAAACTACACAGATAATATGAATCCATGCTATAATCAATAGAGGTTTGTTTCATCAGCAACAGTTTGACAAAGTTGAATTATTGGTCAAATAAAGTTTCATGTTTCATGTTCATCTGACCTGGTGTCATAGTTTTATTACTGGTTGTTTCACTGATTAAACAACCACCTCAGTTTGTAGCAGCATTTAACACACGTTTTTATAAGCTCGTTTGACAACAACTGGAACCATCCTGTTTGAATAGTAGTAATATGATTTACCAACATATGTTGTGAAGTGATGAACTTAGAGCTTCAGTTTAGTTTAACCCACGTGTTTGTGTATTTCCCTCATAAGTTACATGTCTAACAGTTAAAAAAAGCAGATTTATTGATATAGGGTTTACTCTCAAAACTCAAACATGGAGGATTTCTGCTGGTTGTTACATGTGTCACGTGACCATCTCAAATCATGGTCATCTTAAAAACTTTAACAACATAGAAAGAAGTAAATAATAAAAGAAGTAAATAATAAAAATAAACGAACAAAAGACGTTTAATAACATGTGGGTCATGAGACAAGTATTAATGAGGCCCTGGGCTGAGTCCAGCTGCACGTGAAGGTGAATATGAGGAAAGTTTATAAAATATCAGATAAGCGTTTTGATGAATTTTGCTTAAATAAGACCACAATAAAAGTCGTGTGCTAGAAATTAGACACAAAACATTTAGGACACAGGCATTAGGAAAAATTACAAAACCAACTCACTGTGTGTGTTTTGCAGTCGCCGTCCGCTGTGATTCGAAGCAGACACGCGCGCGCTGGCTGGCTTATATTGAGCATCGTGGTGACGTCAGAAAACCGGTATTGTCCAATCAGCAGTCGGGATTCCCTCCCCGGCGCAGCCACCGACGGACTTTATCGAAGGAAAGGAAAGTACAAGCAGCTGATCAGCAGCTCGAGCGGTAATAAAGGAAGCGTTTATCGTATGTATCGATGAATACGAGAAGGAGCTGCCGCTACACTGTGAAAGGTTCCTACTATTATGCGTTTAGTAGAAACAAACACCTGCAGCTCCAGAGGTAGGATTAGTTACAGTATTATAATATTTGAATGACACGCGACCTAAAATCAATACCTGATATCTTATCTGCTTCCGTAGTGTTTGAGGCACAGTTGGCTCCCACGCTCTTCGTGTTTCACTGTGGGCAGCCTGGCAGCGAACACGCCACCACCGAGCGTCGCGTAACTTCCTGACGCGCGCAGGCTGCCAGATGCCGGAAAACGTGCCCCAAACACTTCACTTCTTAAAATAACGCCAAACAAAATCCGGCGCGGCCCGGTCTGTGGGAAACTCACATCGTTATCTTACACAATCTTCTCGGTCTGTTCTCAAAGTTGTTGAGTCAGAACGTGTTCAGAGAAGACGCGCCGGGGAACTCCTCAGCCTGGGGATCAGCCCAAAACCGTAGAAGCAATGTTTCAAAAGGTCATCACAGGCTTTGCTTTAATTTATTACTTAATCAGTTCAATGCGCTTAATCTTAAAACTAGAAAAGGCATTTCCAGAACATGTTGGTACGTGAATTTTGTAGCTAATAATAATCATAATCATAATATACACAATGATGTAACTGAAAACGTTGACGTGTGAAAGGCCCACTCGCTGTGGGAGCGAGACACCTACAGAAAGTGACACTCAGTGAATAGGTGGTGGTGGTTTTGCATCTCTCTAGGATTCGTTTGTTTCTTGGCAGCTGTTCTCTGTGTTTCTATATTGTTTTGTGTCACTTTGTGATGGCTTTGTGTTTTTTTTTTTCCAAGGGCCAGCGTTGAGTCTCCGTACCTGAGCCTGGTGACGTCACTACTTTCTTGACGTTACATCAGCACAGCAGAAATTTTTGTTCACAGTAACAAGGTCACGGTGTCTCGTTGGGAGAGATGGAGAAGCAGGTAACAAGCTGCAGACGCTACCATCCATCCTTCTTGTAGAGTTTAGTGCAGACAGTGTCAGCTTACACAAGATGTTGGCAGTGATAACACAAATCTAATCAGGTTTGGCTAATTGTAAATTGTATTGTTCCCAATGTGTAAGGGCGAGAACAGACGGAGCCGCCGCACGTAATCACAAAACTGAAACGTTAAGCAGATTTTGACAGAGAAATCCCCCTCGGACGGTCATGTCGAGATCACTAAGTCATTTTGATACGTTTTTTAATGTCCCACAACTCAACTTGAGGGGATCAAGTAAATTAGCACAAAATGGCTGAAACACCAAGGCAAGAGTTTAACTTAAACCCGAGTTTAAACTAAGTTTTCACACATTTTTGGGTTTCGTTCGCTCACGGTCGCTTTCTTCTGCTGTCAAAACCCTTCAGATGATGCTCAGTCCCAGTGACTCATACTGTGATGCTGTTTACCGTCATTACCGTACTTCACAGTGCCCCGAGTTGTGGTTTTTTGAAAGGGGTGTTCTTCATGTAACACCTGTGAACCCCGGGCTCCTCTTCCCAGCACCTACAGCGCCCGGCCCGTTTACGGTACGTGTGACACAGCGGCTGTCACTCGAAGGGAAAGAGGAGGTTCAGCTGCGCTCGATGAGTCTCCTTCTTCCTGCCACAACAGTCCCACTCCACAAGTTCACAATCATCTGTAGCTCAGCCCTTCAGTTTCCTGTGCATGTTACAGTTTACATGCCTCTGGTTCACACATAACAGATAAGACACTGTGTGGTCTGCGCCCACAATCATAAAACCAGAAGCAGGCGAGATTAGTTTTACACACACACTTTCTATTCTGTTCAGTGGTTTAGTGGGTTTGCATATTTGCTTGCAGCTTTGTATAATCCAAACAGTAGGTCACAGTTTCATCTGAAACAAAAAAGAAACTAAAAATGCTCTGACAACAAAAACCTCACTCGTGTGTCATCACATTATGATGGTAAGATACGTTCACCTTTATTAAAAAAATGCAAATTCCTAAATGTAAACTCCAGTAAGGTTGTCACTTGACTTGAATTGGCAGCACTTGGATGTTCTTACGCAAAGGCACATTATTAATGGTATTTTTATAAAAAAGATAATTTTCTATGAACAATACTGGGCCTGAGCTACATGAAGTAAATCTACAAAATAGCTATGTTAAACATTTGTGTTCGTACAGTTGTTCAGCGCTGTGTCCTGTGTGACGTCTTCACCAACAGGGTCCACATGGTTTCTCTGGATTAGAGCAGGCCTGGATCTGAGCTCTGCAGAGAGCAGCAGATTAACGACATGCATTCAAAGAGGACAGCGTGTGATTAGCTCCGTTCCCTCAAACACTCACTCAGTCACTTCCTTGCAGCTGTACGTGATATTAGGATCCAGCGCTTTCTGTAGGTCTTTCAGGGATGCGTTGGAACAGATTGTCCTGAGGAGAACAGAAAGAGCAGAGGTTGCAGAGAGCGCGACAACCTTGCTCTGGAACTGTGTCAATCTCTGCTACATTTGAGCATCTCTATTACCCAGTGTTGTTCTTTGTGACCAGAACCGCGTTCAGGTTCTTGACCTTGGGGAACTTGAACCACTTTATCTCAATGCTCCCAAAAACACTGAAGGTAAAAAGACAGTCAGCTGATGAATGACATGAAATGGAATTAACAGGTGACTGTACTGTAAATAAATAGGTAGAAATATATACGTATAAATAAATAATAATAATCACAGCATCTACGCAAAAAATGATGATTTAAAGATGAATATTTTTTTATATATAATAATATAATATAATGAGGAGCCCAGTAGCTGTTCACCCGTGTGGCACAGGTGCAAGATACATGTGAAGAAGTGTTGCATGGTCTGAATGTGTGGCTGTGTAAACTAAGGATGTCTCGCTCCTTCTCTTGCCTGTCAGCACAGGCAGCACAGCGACATACCTCTGGGGGCTGAAGGGGGCGTCGATGGATCCGTTCAGCATGACGGCGACGTTACCGCAGGCAGCATCTGCAAACTACACACACGGATTGTGGCGTTAAAGACGGGACAAGCACCGCACTGCACCCACAGAGCATCGTTAGTCAGCAGGTGTTTGCGTGCTGCTCCCACAACAGTCACATGTTACAGATGCAGAAGTAGGTCAGCACCAGAACATTCCCTGCATGACAACAACGGTTCTGGGTCGTGGAGCAGCTGCCAAGTCAAACTGCAAGTCACCACAGTGAGGAGAGTCCATTAGCCAAGAACTAGGACGTCACGAGCTTTGCAGGACTACGGCTTTAAAAAAGTACTTAGTGCAAACTTCACTGTATCACGTCCTGTTGTGTACGTGTGTAAATGTGGGGGCTGCTGCTCAGGAGAGAGCTACGCAACATGGCTCCATAGAGACCAGCACAAAGCCTCATTGACAAGCACCCAGGCGACCTTTTCCTCCTCTCCCCTGTCATAACCGCTTAAAAACAGGAGACTGGCTGCACCTTGTGTCCACACGTGTTTCTCTGTCCACCATCTCACCTCAGGTCTGTTTGATTCCGTGGTTCTTGTTGACAACTTACAGCAGCTGAGGCTCTGTTCCAAAACGAGTGGACGGGGTTGTTGACACACTCGTCCCAACGTGGGCAGCCAGACGTGAACGTCTCTACAACAGCACACATCCAAGCATTTAAAAACAACATCTGAAAGTAGCTGATAATGACACTTGCAGAAAACAAAACAAAGATTGTAGGACAGGACTTCAATCTACTACTTTAGTTTTTAAAGATAACAGTACATTCACCCTTTCCTTGGAACCTGGCTTTCTTGGTTTTTTGCCTGAGGCTGTTAGAAAACCACTTGGAAAGTAAACTAGTTGCTCAACCATCACTTGTCCGTTGGTTGTTCCGGTTTCTCCCCTCCAAACATTTTTACTGTTAGATTTATCTCTGTTTTTCACACGCAGGCTCAGCTGGCAGCTGTTCTCCACAGGGACGTGATGAAAAGACAAGTGAGATGACTGGGTTTGTACATGTGAAAGCGTAGGAACTGGAATGTAGCTGTAGGGAATAATAGCTGATATTTACTAGCAGGTGTGACGCTTATCTGTGTTGACTCCCTCTAGTCAGCGCTGTGTGCGCTTAAAGACGCTCACCACTGCTGCCCTCCTTTCCACACCAGGTCAGACCGTCCAGCGTATATCCCAACAGCGTGTCCTCCATGGTGACATAACAATCTCTCTTCACCGTGAACTCATGGACAATCTTCTTTGTTTTGCTCCAGAAGAGCTCCTAACCCCAAAACACAGACGGTACCACATTAATAAAGACGTCAGACACCTGCTCCGACCGGATTACATGTGATGGAAGACGTTTACTCTGTTGCAGGCAGGGCTGAGGGGGGCTGCATCCATGAGAGGGTCATAGGCCTGCATGGCAACAGCACAAGGGTTCTTCCCCACGTAGGCTTGAGAGAATTTGTCCCATATGTTCTGACAGTCATACCTTAAATTATATGCAGCTAGTTATTACATGGGATGGTCAAAATACCATAAAGTCATTCATACAATACAGCTCATGCACTGCAGCTTCTAACACATGCAAGGCTGCAATAGTTTTAGCTGAGTAATAAATATCTATTTTGTTTATTTGGGTCAATAAATAATCCTACCACAATAAAATCACTCACCCTTTGAACTTCTCACACCTCCCAATGAAAGTTGCCCTGAATCCGTCTGTTTTGCGCAGCGTCAGACCCAACGCGAGTCCCAACACAACAATCACCAGCAAGACAACGGCGACACAAATACAGATGCATCGGATCCTGCGTCTTCGGCGTTCCGCGTCCGGCTCCATTTGTAAATAATAGTTACGGACAAACTCAGTCTCGGATGTGGTTCCAACCTGAAAAGCCTGTTGCGCTCTGGAGTCTGGTGATGAACAAAGTGGCGCAACAACCGTCTCTGCACAAACTGAGGTCCGAGGATCACTGAGACGCCAAGTGGCAGATGTAAGGTATTTAGAGGGTGTAAACTTCACTGGAAATGGTTTCACGTAATCATCTGAACACCGTTAAAATGCCTTCGTTTTAATTTATTATTCGTTATGTTCACAAATTATACTTTAATTTGGGTTTTATTTTATTCCAATTCTGACACCAGACACTTGTCAGTTTGGTTTCAGCAGGATCGTAGGGTTATAAAAACAACTGTTCACTATTAAGCACAAGCTGCAGACAAAATGTGCTTGTGTGTATTTTTTTCTTTTTTGTATTTCACTGTAATCCTGCTAATTAGTGTGTAAACAGCAACATTTGACTCAGATCCTCGGGAGAACGGAGCCTTTCACCAAAGAGGATCAATTAAACGGGAGCATCTGCCTTTCTAATAATCCTTCACATAATCCCCAGTGCTACAAACACAAATATGATTTCTTCATTTTAAAAATGCTGCAGACATGTGGGTAAAACACTTGCACGCTGCATGTCAGAGCATATGCAGAAGGCATGTCAGGAATCCTTTTCTTTCTCAGTTTGACCTTTTAGGTCTCACAATACTATTATTATAGGCTTATAGTACATTCTAAAGAAGACGCTGTCACAGTGACTGAAGTTCAAACTATTAAATGCTAATCTAATCTATTTAGATTCTAAAGTCAACAGTGAATGTGTTGCTCCATGCTCCAGAATTTCCACAGAATCAGGTGAGGGTTCAGCAGTAAACAGTTGGTTGACGTGACAGGATGTGTCACATAATATCACTGACATATAATTAGCTGACAGGGACTTGTAAGGCAGGATGTGTGACATCAGACAGTATTAATTAATACCCTGGTAAAAAAGAAAACAAATATTTGCCGTAATAACGTTATTGGGCCCTGAAGTCAAAATCGGTTCCTTAGACTCGATAATGTTTAAATCCCACTCATCCAGCTCAGCACTGAACTTCCCAAAAGTCCAAACCTCAGAGTTTTTCCGCAATCTGTGTGTTTCCTCCTTGGGACAAAGCTCCACAACAGATATATTTATTATAGGATGAACACAAGACACATTAATTCAAGCTTTTATTTGACAGTAGAACAGGTGTTATTTCATCCATCACCTGAGCAGTGGGAAACCGCTGCCAGCTGTTAATACTGTATGTGTCTCATCTCTGCGATTTATTCTATACACAGTAGACGCAAAGACCATCAAATTAAAGATGAAATTCTGAGCTTTCGTCTCAGATCGATTATAATCTAAATGTCTTCAGTGCACAGGAGAACAAATGGATCGGCCTCGTTGTTTCAGGACAGTAATCACTGGTGCTGGTGCTGCTCATTAGCTCATAAACAACAAGCTCATAACGTCTTAATCTGCTAATGCTTTGGGTTAATGAACAGTCATTTCTGGGTGGATTTACATTGTCATCACCTCATTTTACCAGGTGGTTTATTTGTCTGTAAAGTCCTTCAGGAGACTGGTTGCACATGACTGGCATGAAGGCTGTTTGGGGTCCTGGACACACTGGAGAATCATCAGGGTCCTGTTAACAAATGGGATTTATTACGTCTCTTATAAATCCATCAAATCACCTTTATCAAATCTCACACGTAGAAACGAAGATGTCACTTACTGATCATTGTCTGTGCACGTCCAGCGGAAACCTCTGGACTGGAGGATGTGGAGCAGGTCTACGATGGATCCTTGAGAACACGACTCTCTGTAGAAAAGAGCAAGAGTTGAATGTTTGGCTACGAGTAACTTTTTGATGTCTGTATTACTTCTTCTGCAATAAAGCACAACCGCGACCTTTTTGTTACTTTTCCAAGTCTTAAGGCTGCCGTCTCTTCCGTTGACCTCCGTTTGCTTTTGTGCGTTTCTAACGGAGGCTTGACAGAACGTTAATGAATGCTGGAGATATGAAGACAGTTATCAAACGCTGTCAGAGGCTGCCTACACAGCGGATGATGCTTCTGCTGTTTCTTCATCAGAAGGGATGCAATTTGTTTCAATTCAGAAATGTTACAGTAGAGTTATGTCAGACAAACGCTCCCACTTCAGAGGAAGCTTTTGACTGCTTGCCGTGTTCTTCTCTGACATGCTCTGATGTGCAAGCAGAGGATAGGCCACCAGCTGCGCGCAGGACAAACCCCAGCCTCCACGTCACTGATGTCTTTGTAGAGGAAGGAGATGAAACAGAGCTTCCTTCAGGGCCTGCGTGTAAATATGGAAGCCACCGTTACAAAGCTGCTGTTACAGGCTGTGAACAGACTCTAAGTCGTCTGTGCTGAAGTGAGATGTGTGGGTTTGCTTCCCGTCTTACCTTGTTCAGTCTTTGGATCTCCTCTTGCTGATGCTGCCCTCTACGGGTCAGAGTGTGGTTCTGCGCTCGCAGCTCTCTCGCCTCCTCTTTTGCGTTCAGTAGCTCAGACACCGCGTCAGAGTCTTCAACCTGTGGGGAAAACGATTTATTTGAATTTCTACCTTCATTTTGCTGAAGATGCTTCTGATGTCTCAGTTGTGATATATTGTTTTTACCGATTTGATCAGTTCTTTATCGGTCTTGAGTTGTACTTTGTCATAATACTTCACGTGGCGTCCTTCTTCCTCATGCAGCTCGTCAGTGGGACTGTGGCCTTGTTGCAGTAATGCTTTTAAATCGCAGACCTGAGCGTTGGTTTACAAAAAAAAGACCAATGACACAAAGCAGACATAAGAGTAAACAATAAAACAAAGAAACTACACGTTAGCTCTGCTCTTACCTTCTGCTTGTAGTACTGCACCATGGTTTTGTTTCACTGATTAAACAACCACCTCAGTTTATAGCAGCATTTATATTAACACGCGTTAATTCGAAGCAGACACGCGCGCGCTGGCTGGCTTATATTGAGCATCGTGGTGACGTCATAAAACCGGTATTGTCCAATCAGCAGCCGGGATTCCCTCCCCGGCGCAGCCACCGACGGACTTTATCGAAGGAAAGGAAAGTACAAGCAGCTGATCAGCAGCAGGCGTCGCCCCAGGTTTGTCTCACCTCCCTCCGTTCCCCACGGCGAGATTTGGTGGTCGACAGGGAGAAAACAAGGCCGGGACATTTCTTGTGGTCTTTCACCAGGGGCAGGCGGTGTATACCTCAGTCATCCCGTCAAGAGCGGAGATGCGGGCTTGGGTGTCTGGGTTTTGTGCGGGGTGAGGGAGAGCACCAGCAGTAGAAAAGGATCAGGCAGAAACACGGCTCAAATTAATAGTTTATTTAATTAACTCAAACTGGAGTCTCCCCACACACGCCACAGAAACCAGAACTCAAAACTAAATGTTTAAAGGAAAAAGTCTTTGACTACATCCGGTTCCTCTTCGGACACTAAGGCGGAAGGAGGTAAGGAGAAGAAGTGTCGTTTAGGGCGAAGTCAACATAAGAGGGAAAAAAACCTGGCGTCAGCAGATCCGGCCCTGCCTTCACAATAAAAGCCCAGGACCGGAAATCGAGCGGCGGATCATGACAGTGTCATCACGTTATGATGGTAAGATACGTTCATCTTTTACTAAAAACATCCAAATTCCTAAATATAAACTCCAGTAAGGTTGTCACTTGACTTGAATTAGCAGCACTTGGATGTTCTTACGCAAAGGCACATTATTAATGGTATTTTTATAAAAAAGATAATTTTCTATGAACAATACTGGGCCTGAGCTACATGAAGTAAATCTACAAAATAGCTATGTTAAACATTTGTGTCCGTACAGTTGTTCAGCGCTGTGTCCTGTGTGATGTCTTCACCAACAGGGTCTACATGGTTTCTCTGGATCAGAGCAGGCCTGGATCTGAGCTCTGCAGAGAGCAGCAGATTAACGACATGCATTCAAAGAGGACAGCGTGTGATTAGCTCCGTTCCCTCAAACACTCACTCAGTCACTTCCTTGCAGCCGTACGTGATCCCACTATCCAGCGCTTTCTGTAGGTCTTTCAGGGATGCGTTGGAACAGATTGTCCTGAGGAGAACAGAAAGAGCAGAGGTTGCAGAGAGCTCGACAACCTTGCTCTGGAACTGTGTCAATCTCTGCTACATTTGACAACATCTCTATTACCCAGTGTACTTCTTTGTGACCAGAACCGCGTCCAAGTTCCTGACCTTGGGGAACTTTAACCGCTTTATCTCAATGCTCCCAAAAACACTGAAGATAAGAAGATAAAGACAGTCAGCTGATGAATGACATGAAATGGAATTAACAGGTCACAGCACTGTGAATAAATAGGTAGAAATATATACGTATAAATAAGTGCGCAGAGCGACATACCTCTGGGGGCTGAAGGGGGCGTCGATGGATCCGTTCAGCATGACGGCGACGTTACCGCAGGCAGCATCTGCAAACTACACACACGGATTGTGGCGTTAAAGACGGGACAAGCACCGCACTGCACCCACAGAGCATCGTTAGTCAGCAGGTGTTTGCGTGCTGCTCCCACAACAGTCACATGTTACAGATGCAGAAGTAGGTCAGCACCAGAACATTCCCTGCATGACAACAACGGTTCTGGGTCGTGGAGCAGCTGCCAAGTCAAACTGCAAGTCACCACAGTGAGGAGAGTCCATTAGCCAAGAACTAGGACGTCACGAGCTTTGCGGGACTACGGCTTTAAAAAAGTACTTAGTGCAAACTTCACTGTATCACGTCCTGTTGTGTACGTGTGTAAATGTGGGGGCTGCTGCTCAGGAGAGAGCTACGCAACATGGCTCCATAGAGACCAGCACAAAGCCTCATTGACAAGCACCCAGGCGACCTTTTCCTCCTCTCCCCTGTCATAACCGCTTAAAAACAGGAGACTGGCTGCACCTTGTGTCCACACGTGTTTCTCTGTCCACCATCTCACCTCAGGTCTGTTTGATTCCGTGGTTCTTGTTGACAACTTACAGCAGCTGAGGCTCTGTTCCAAAACGAGTGGACGGGGTTGTTGACACACTCGTCCCAACGTGGGCAGCCAGACGTGAACGTCTCTACAACAGCACACATCCAAGCATTTAAAAACAACATCTGAAAGTAGCTGATAATGACACTTGCAGAAAACAAAACAAAGATTGTAGGACAGGACTTCAATCTACTACTTTAGTTTTTAAAGATAACAGTACATTCACCCTTTCCTTGGAACCTGGCTTTCTTGGTTTTTTGCCTGAGGCTGTTAGAAAACCACTTGGAAAGTAAACTAGTTGCTCAACCATCACTTGTCCGTTGGTTGTTCCGGTTTCTCCCATCCAAACATTTTTACTGTTAGATTTATCTCTGTTTTTCACACGCAGGCTCAGCTGGCAGCTGTTCTCCACAGGGACGTGATGAAAAGACAAGTGAGATGACTGGGTTTGTACATGTGAAAGCGTAGGAACTGGAATGTAGCTGTAGGGAATAATAGCTGATATTTACTAGCAGGTGTGACGCTTATCTGTGTTGACTCCCTCTAGTCAGCGCTGTGTGCGCTTAAAGACGCTCACCACTGCTGCCCTCCTTTCCACACCAGGTCAGACCGTCCAGCGTATATCCCAACAGAAGGTCCTCAATGGTGACATAACAATCTCTCTTCGCCGTGAACTCATGGACAATCTTCTTTGTTTTGCTCCAGAAGAGCTCCTAACCCCAAAACACAGACGGTACCACATTAATAAAGACGTCAGACACCTGCTCCGACCGGATTACATGTGATGGAAGACGTTTACTCTGTTGCAGGCAGGGCTGAGGGGGGCTGCATCCATGAGAGGGTCATAGGCCTGCATGGCAACAGCACAAGGGTTCTTCCCCACGTAGGCTTGAGAGAATTTGTCCCATATGTTCTGACAGTCATACCTTAAATTATATGCAGCTAGTTATTACATGGGATGGTCAAAATACCATAAAGTCATTCATACAATACAGCACAGCTCATGCACTGCAGCTTCTAATACATGCAAGGCTGCAATAGTTTTAGCTGAGTAATAAATATCTATTTTGTTTATTCGGGTCAATGAATAAACCTGCCACAGTAAAATCACTCACCCTTTGAACTTCTTACACCTCCCAATGAAAGTTGACTTGAATTTTTTTTTGCGCAGCGTCATACCCAACGCGAGACCCACGATAATCACAACCAAGGCAACGGCGACACAAATAGAGATGAGGCATTTCCGGCTCGCCATTTGTAAATAATAGTAACGGACAAACTCTCAGATGTGTTTCCAGCCTGACGCCTGTTGCGCCCTGGAGTCTGGTGATGAATAAAGTGGTGCAATAACCGCTTTGGCTTCGGTGGCGTTGCTCAATCTGAGGTCCGAGGATCACTGAGACGCAAAGTGGCGCATTTAAGGTATTTATAGGGTGTACACCTAACAGCAAATGGTGTCACGTGGTGGTTTGAACACCGTAAAATGCCTTTGTTTTGATTTATTATTATTTTTCAAAAATTATTAATGATTAATTTACTTAGCTGACACCAGACACTTTCAGTCAGTTTGATTTCAGTCAGTTTGGTTTTGTCGAAGAGCCCAGAGAAATGGACATCGATGGTATGGATGAATTACAACAAAGAAATGAGGAAGCACCCTGTGAGGAGCTGTGTAAGCATTTTAGGCCTTATCAGCCTCTGAGCGAGAAGTAAGAAAGGGGAAATGGCAAGCAAGACCATGCCTGGCCTAAAAGGAGCAGATGGAGTGAGCAGGGAGAAAATATGCGTTATAAGAAGCCTTTACAGAGGAAACAACATGGTCATCACAAGCACATATCCCCTGATAAAGTGGTTGCCATGGAGAGGGTGGTGCGACCCCCACAGCAGCGAGATGAAGATGATCAAATGTACTTCATTTTTAAGGTTGAAATCAAATGAACTGGAACCAGCTTGAAACAAAGTTCAAAAGTGTTAAACTTATGAAGTAAAAGGTCAAAAGGCTGAACTGTGTTAAAAATCAAAATAATTTCTGTGTTCAGCTAAATATTAAGGAAGTACAGGGTCAGTGGAAAGTACCAAAAGGGCCAGGAGGGTGTGATGGGGGATGGGGAGAACGTGAAGAGCAGCATCTCTGATCAAGGATGAGCAGGGATTAGATCATGTCTGTTCACGTGTGAATACTGTCCTGCCATTGGTTGATAGATGTTGAACACGCGCTAAGCATCTCCTAACTGTGCCTGGAAACCATCAATGATGCCACAGATGGGATTTTATGTTTATGTTAAGGAGGGGACAGGAGGATGACATTTTAGTTAATTTAGTATAAAACCCCTGGATTTTGGCTGGTTGGGCAGAATGTTCACTGTTGCAGGGGGACACTCTGTCAGTCTGAACCAAAAACTGAGAAGCAGAGGAAGAGAGGAGATCCAAAGCAGAAATTGGCCGCACGGCCTAGCTGCCTTTGTGCAGTTTGCCCCGGCGCATGACAAGAAATGAAGCATCAGGGCGAAGATCTACAGCTGGGCCTCAGTTTCCAACCCAGAGACTCTCAGCCAACAATCTTCACGTCGTGCCCACTCTTCACCAGCCTTAAACTTCAAAAGCCAAAGGGGTTGTGAGTAGAATAGCACCATAGAAAAGGATTGACACCTATATATTCAATACATTGTAATGTTGATATTTTAATCGTTTTTATTATTTGCTGTTAGCTTTCGCATCTTCTAAATAAAATACAACATCTGCAGTTAAAGTAACAGTAGTAGTTACTGTAACTTCCTTGCTTTAATTGTCTTTTATAAGGGTTTCTTCAAAGAGCTCGTAGCCTCAATTAAACGGGAGCATCTGCCTTTCTAATAATCCTTCACATAATCCCCAATGCTACAACCACAAATATGATTTCTTCATTTTAAAAATGCTGTAGACATGTGGGTAAAACACTTGCACGCTGCATGTCAGCGCTTATGCAGAAGGCATGTCAGGAATCCTTCTCTTTCTCAGTTTGACCTTTTAGGTCTCACAATACTATTATTATAGGCTTATAGTACATTCTAAAGAAGAAGTTGTCTGGTTTATTTGTCTGTAAAGTCCTTCAGGAGACTGGTTGCACATGACTGGCATGAAGGCTGTTTGGGGTCCTGGACACACTGGAGAATCATCAGGGTCCTGTTAACAAATGGGATTTATTACGTCTCTTATAAATCCATCAAATCACCTTTATCAAATCTCACACGTAGAAACAAAGATGTCACTTACTGATCATTGTCTGTGCACGTCCAGCGGAAACCTCTGGACTTGAGGATGTGGAGCAGGTCTACGATGGATCCTTGAGAACACGACTCTCTGTAGAAAAGAGCAAGAGTTGAATGTTTGGCTACGAGTAATTTTTTGATGTCTGTATTACTTCTTCTGCAATAAAGCACAACCGCGACTTTTTTGTTACTTTTAAGTTTTTCTTCAACTTAGTGTTGTGCGCCAAACCATATCTGCCTACTGCCTCATATATTTCACAAGCTCAGGTTTAGTGACGTCCCATTCTCTGGGATGCACCCAAATGTTGCCTATACAGCAGGAGAATTCAACAGAGCAGCTAATGCCCATGTTGTATCTACTCTGCTTTACTCTGAGCCATGAAGGCCTTGAAGTAGACACAGGGATGAATAAATTGCGTCTTCCTCCTCACGTATGGGGCCCCTCCAGATTCGTCACCACCTTGATGTTGACGTAATCCACCTTTCGCGGATCGAGGTTGTCCAGTTCGACACTTCCGAACATGCTGCAACATGACATGACTGTTTTAATTCACATTGTTTTTTTATTTTATTTTTTTTATTCAGCACTTTTGCACTTTATGTTTATGTTGAGATATGTACTTTTTTTTTTCCCTTTCTTTTTGTATATAATGTATAACATATTTTTACTTTTTATTTTTTTCCAACTGTTTTTTCTCTGCTGCTGCTGGGTCACCAGAATTTCCCCACTGCGGGATAAATAAAGTCTTATCTATCTATCTATCTATCTAAACACTAAGACAAAACCCTACATACATGGTTTTTACCTTTTTCTGTTAAAGGCGTTAACGATCGATCCGTTTAGCAACACAGTGACGTTCCCACAAGCCATTTCTGCAAACTTAACAAATGGACAGAGAAAATCACTCATTTTGGATTTTAATCCTGATAACATTCATCAGCTTGAGCATTATACTCACAATCTGTGACGCTTGCCTCCACAAGGAATACACCGGATGATGCCTGCACGCCGACCACTCCGGACAAGAGCAGAAGTCAAATCCTGTGTGTCAAATTCAGATGTGTCATTACTTTGTTATTAGTTAGTTTGTTGTTAAATCCAAAGTCATCATTACACCCACAGTTGCCTGAGAGATGATAACGTATTGTTTCACAAGAGGACGCCCATGTTTAACCCATGTCACACAAAAGCAGCCTGTTATAATTTGCACCCAAGAAGCCATCTACCAGAGTCCTCCTGCCCACACCAGATGAGATCGTTGAACATGTAGCCGACCGGCGTGTCCTCCAGTGTCCAGAAGTGACGCACAACCGCAGCGTAGCTGTGCATCAGTGTCCTGGTTTTACTCCAGAAGAGGAACTGACGAGAGCAAACATGAAGCACAGTAACTCAAACTTTTTCCGTTATTCAAAACATGAATGATGGTGCTGGAGGCCGAGTGTTATCCTTCTCACCCTGTCACAAGGCCAGGATTGAGGCATGGCATAAAACATCTGATGATAATCCTCCACTGTCACGTTACAGTAGGACTGACGCACAACCGCCTCCTCAAACTGTCTCCAGATCTCCTCACAGTCGTACCTATGGTAAAGGTTGAATGCACAGAGCTTGGTAACGCTTCATGTTGTGACAGGGCACTGGTGTTTAACGCCCACGTCCTGGAAGTGAGGGTCTAAACATGATACGCTGGGTTTTGTGAGCTAAACACATCAGACCGTGACCAATGAATAAATGTGTTCATGCGTTTCATGTACTATGAATAGCCTTGATGATAAACTGACACTGGGCCACTAAAAGTTAGTTTCAAAAGAAAACTAAGCAAACGCAAGAGAGCAGATCATTGCACGATACGCCTTCTGTCACAGTGTTCACTCATTCAAACTCACGATCAGGCTGAACAGGTTTGAAATTTAGATTCCCACAGGTCCTAGCGTTACCTTAAACTAGGGTTCACTAGGTTGATGTAATTGTAACACCTTCCAATCACAATGTTTCTAATGTTGGGGGTCGTCCCGAGCTGAGCTCTCAGTTGACTGGGACAGAGCACGAGCAGAAGAAAACCTCGGGAACGGACATAAAGACAGAGCATCATATTTAGGAGAAGTAGTAAAAACGGAAACATGAGAACAACGTGGCATCACAGTGATGGGTTACTTACATATGGGTAGTACAAAGGACATGTTTGTTTTAGTGGCAGGTACGCTGGCGAGACCCAGTTCTGCCCCGGTGTTGCTCCTAAACAGTACACGTTTGTGCAGGCTTTACTGTAACTGAGAAGAAAACAAACACAGCAACATCAGCATCCGTTTTAGATTTGACTCCAGGCCAGTAGGTAATTTTCTGGGAACTCACAAGGTGTGACAGACTGAAATCTAATAACTGTCAGGCTTCACATTTCCTCCTCTGATTTCCTGAGCTTTAGGACTTGGCAGGTTTTAAAACACCCTCGAGGAGATTTACAAATGATAAACAAAGAAACACAAACAAACAAATGTCAGAGTAGCAGGTGCTGGCCAGGTTTGTTTGCCTCCTGTTTAGCACATGCAACAAATCAACATGCAGTTCTCTGAGGACAGACATGCTCACCATTCCCCACACACGAGAAGAAGTTGCTCCAGCCGTCTCTGCTGTGGTTTTACGTGATGTGCACTTTTGAAATGTTCCTCTTCGACTGCTCGCTCCTCACCAGCTTTGACATGAGACGTTCACTCCTGCTTCCTGTTGCAGGGCGGACATTCGCATGACTCCCATTATGGCCCCATTACGGATCTACCCGACACAGTGTGTGTGTTGTTCTCTGTAACATGGGGCCATGGGCTGGCTGAAGCACTACAGTATGTGTTATTGGGTTATTCTGTAGAGTAACTTACGACATGAACACTTTGGACTTTGCAATAATATTTTAATGACAGTTGATGTTCATCCACATCTTTGATGTGCAGCTTCCTCCATAAGAGGCAGTAAAGGTAGGTCACATAAAATATTACTTCTGCCACCTTCTAGGCTGAAGAAGGTTTGTCCTGTGCTGTAAAAAGTATATATCTTATTGTTCACTTCAGATCAAATATAAATTTGTATCTTTAAAATAATAGTTAGTTGTAATGCAGGTTACTAATTTGAATTAAAGTCACTCACTTATATGTCATAATGTAGCAATGCTTACTAATGTAAATATTAAAGAAACATACAATTTAATTTCCTTCTTTGTTGTCTCCAATGTCAACAATATCAACTCCACTGGTTTTCTTTCGGTAACTTCCTGAATCGATAAATGACACTTTTGTAGCCAATGAGAGCGGAGGCTCACTGACCAATGAGAGTAAGAGTTTCATAAGGTCCCACCCACCACTTTTTGACAGAGCTCCAGTCCAATCAGCCGGTGTGAGTTAGCTTTAGCTCAGTCGTGCTGCTTCAGTTGCTGTCACTGCGTTAGCTTTAGCTCAGTCATGCAGCTGAGTGAGTCGGGTCCTTAGTTCGCCTTTTAGTCGAGCTGTTTATTTCGTCTGTAGCCGTATAAGCGTGTTAATCGCTCGTTAGCAGTTCAGCTAAATAGCAAAGTAGCAGGGCACAGCTCGTTTATTTAGCAGGTTGGTGTCTGTGGGTATTTTATCAGCATGAGTGATCCCTGGCAGGAGTGTATGGATCACTGTGTGGAGGTTGCCAAAAAGGCTGGGAAGGTGAGGAAGAGACCTGACGCCTGGAAACAGCTTTGTTTTGAGTTTTAACGTTGCACAGCATTAGTTGTGCTTTGTGTTTTAATACACTTTGGCCTGTATTCGTGCCTTCAAGGTTTGTGAGTGTAGATGTGCAGTAGTGAGTTTGATGCAAAACATTTTGTTATTTGTGTTAAACGGCTCACACTTGAATGACTGTTACTTTAAAAAAATAAAAAGAGTGTGTAGAATTTCTGGCAAACACTGATGGTGTGTAATCGCCATTATAAAGACAAGCATTACTATCTTTGGGGCTTACACCTAACCATCTGTGACCCATCGGTGCCAACAGTATGTTTCACTGACGCGCTGCCTGTTGGGCTAATTAATGGAGCAGATGCAGCCAGTCATCCCACAAATCCCCTCGCTGAGTTTGTCATTGTTTCTCCCAGATGATCTGTGAAGCGCTGCAAAAGGACATTGCTGTCATGGAGAAAAGCTCGCCTGTCGACCTGGTGACGGAGACGGACCAGAAAGCAGAGCAGCTCATTATATCTTCCATCAAGGAAAAGTATCCTACTCACAGGTATTTCACCAGCAACGACACTGTTGTCAGACTGACTGATAAATACTAATATCATGAGCCAAACAACAACGGCAAATCACCTGAATGGTTACTAAGCAAAAAGAAATCATTTTACATTATCATATGTTTCAGTTGGGAAGACCCCTATACCTAAAAACTCACATTGATTATTTTCTTCTTTGTGACTTTGAAGCTTCATTGGAGAAGAGTCGGTGGCTGCGGGTGCACCAAGCGTCCTCACAGACAATCCAACCTGGATCATCGATCCCATTGACGGTACCACTAACTTTGTTCACAGGTACTACCGCCTTAAATGCTGAATGAACCATAACGACGCCCGATCCTGCCCTGGGTTTATGTGTTCTTTGTCACTTCTTGAGTATTTTTATCTTTTAATTAGGTTCTCTCTTGGATCGGCCTTTCTGTCAGGGTTAATTAGATAATGTAGACGGAACTGAGAAGTGAGAAAAGAAAGTGATTCCTGTGAGCTTCAATCTGAAGGGAATTCCTTAACTGAATGTTGTATATTGTACATCTCTTCTGTGCAGGTTCCCATTTGTGTCTGTATCAATTGGCTTCACTGTGAAGAAAGAGGTAGTTTTTATTGTTTATTATTTACCGTTCTCCAGCAAAGTACAGGATTTCTGTTTGATTTACTGCTCCTCCTTGGCCTCAGATTGAGTTTGGGATTGTCTACAGCTGTGTTGAGGACAAAATGTACACAGCACGGAAAGGGAAAGGCGCATTCTGCAACGGCGTCCCCATCAAGGTGTCTGGACAGGAAGGTGAATGTGAAACACATGAAGTTTGAGCCTGCAGTCTGTTTTATGTCCACAAGGTGGCGCCAACGTCACAACAGGAATGTGTGCCAATATTGTCCCTACACAATAACCGTGAGGGTCAGCAGTTGTTATGTACACAGTTCAGTTCTGTGTTGTTCATGAGTCACAAGTAAACCGCCTGTTATTTGTTTTTCTCTTTATTGTGCTAAGACATTAGCCAGTCTCTGGTACTGACAGAACTGGGATTTAAAAAGGATCCTGATCATTTTAAGACGATGCTGGCCAACATCAAGACCATCCTCACCATCCCCGTGCATGGGTAAATATGACCAGAAAGTTATTGATTCAGGTCCACCGTCTTGGTGTGCAAGTAACATTTAAGTTCACTGTCTGTTGTTGATGTCATTATTCATTTAATGCATATAAAGTTGGTGAAAAGTCCTTGTTATAGGAGTTAGATTATTGTCCTGCTATTATTCAGTTTATCATCTTTAAACAGTACCTACGTATATAATGTATACATTACTGAAATAGCTTATTGTTATTTTTCTTTTGCGTAAGTGATTCTGTTTTAAAACTTTCTAACTTCTGTGACAAACAAATGAGAATTGTTTCACAATAAAAGCCCCCCTGTGTTAAATACTTTTAGTGTGAAGGCACTAGAATAGCTCCTCTTCTCATTAACTGTATTTGCAGGATATAAAAAGAAAAACTGCCACCATAAATATGCCAACTGGCTTTGATTTGTTAATTCTTGGTGATTACAGCTCAAAACATACAGTAACATCAAGCACGTACAATTTGATCCATCATCTGAAGTTGAAAGCTGCACGTGTTCACGTATAAAGATCTTATCTGCTCTTCACAGAATCCGCTCTCCAGGCAGCGCAGCTGTCAACATGTGTCTGGTGGCGTGCGGCTCGGCCGACGCTTACTACCACATGGGCATCCACTGCTGGGACATGGCTGGAGGTGCAGCCATTGTTAGAGAAGCTGGGGGTGTTATCGTGGACATTTCAGGTGAGTCACTGAGAGAACAGAAGCTTTTCCATGGACCTTCTGCAGAATGTTTCAAAGGCTGCTGAGTCACTGGATGAAATGATGGAAGCAGGCACACATGTGGCAAACCTGTGGTAAAACCGCAACTTTGATTTCTTTACGGAGATGCGAGAAACAGGAAAATGTGTTGCTGTTATTTCAGTCAAACACAGCAGACATTTTAACGTTTATCAATAATTTATTGTTCCTAATTCTCAGTGATGGGAGGAGCAGGGCAACTACTGGCTTTGTACTTCGCACAGAGACAAGAGCCCTGAAGTGCAAACTGAAAAGTTAAACAAAACAGATGCTGTTGATCAGTTTATGGCTATGACGCATCACTTAAGCATTCTTTGATTAAAAACTGTCATACCTAAGATGACACCTTGTTTAGAGGCTCAGCTTTATGGCTGTTATTAGTCTTATTTCTCATTGTCTCTGGCCCAGGTGGACCGTTTGATCTGATGTCTCGGAGGCTGATCGCGGCCAGCAGCAGAGCGATAGCCGAACGCATCGCTAAGGAGATCACAGAGTTTCACGTGGGCAGGGACGACACAGATGGTGTGTAAACTTCCAGCAACTCCTCAGCCAACGTAACAGTTGATTAAACACGCTCGACTGCTGTATACTAAACAGGTCAGGAGTGAATCCTTGCCTTAAGAACCAAAACAATAATTACCTCAGTGGGTTTGTTAAATATTTAAGTAATTTTTCTGCTGTGTTTTGAATTCTTTGTTGCATTTATTTATCAATTAAGATTTAGATTTTCTGTTCTGTTGGATTTGAGTAAAGGTAAACGCTATCACTGGTTTGCAATATAAAATCACAGGAATGTGTACATGACATATACACAGACTTTACTGTGCTGTAGAACTGCACTGACAGTGTTCAACAAGTATTTTATCATTAAATGTGCTTCATATGGATGTAATGAAATTCCCATAAAATGCAGCATCACCTGCACAAGCCCAGTTTCCATGATAAACTACACAAACATGTCTTAGTTGTGCCTCTGAAACCAGAATCAAAAGTAGAAAGCAAGACCTTTTCCCAAACCTGAACTGAATTGCCGAAAGTCACCTGTCAGCTCATCAAACCTGAGAGTTTACGGCTTGATTAGAGAATGCATTTGCCATCTTGCTAATATTGGCCTACATCAGGCAAGTGCTTGGGAAATAAATAAGTGGCCATGTTTGCTTTGACCTAGAAAAATGTTAAACCGTGTTTCCTCCTTTATAAAATCTTTAAAGTACAAACAAATGCGTCTCTTGCGGTAAGCAGGAGGCTGAATAAACAGAAAACATTCATCTGACACTCCATAAAACAAAAAAACACGGTGACTGCTACCGTTGTGATTTAGTTGCGAGATAAAAGCATTCGCAGTCATTACACCATGTAAAACTCTCCGCTGCATTTCCCCTGCCCTTTCAGTGAGTGCTGCAGATGCGGTACATGCAGAGCGGTGGACTGCCCCCCGGGCTGATGTGCTCTGTGAAGTAGCCTCAAGTTTTGCTCTCCACAAACGGTTGAATCTACTTTTTCAGCCTGTGTTTGCTGATGACTAACAAATGGTTTTATAACACTTTACTTGAGCAAACCCAAGTCTCATATGTTGCAGCACCCTCTGCAGAAATCAATGGTCCATGTTAGTCTCCAGCTAAGTTCAGACAGAATCAGTCAGACGGCTGAAAGTCAGGTGCTCTCCAACACGGATTGGTTGGTTCGGTATCTGATGCCATGACAACAGAGCAGCAGAATGGATGAGAGTAGAGTATGAGTCGGACTTACAGGGGACGTGGGAACGTTGCGGTGTATCTTCAGAGGAGCAGAATCTGACCTGACATTTGAATCGCATGCATCTCTCATGTACTTCATGCTTAACTTGATTCTGCACGGCTTTAGAACCACACTAACACACTAAACTAGGGTGTTTAAGACCCCGAACGTCACCTGGTGTCGTTAGCATTTCGTAAGCGCAGCACAGTGCAGCTGCGGCGTCTGGATGTTTATTAAATGGCGCAGGTCTGGTGACAGGCGAAACCTTTCCCGCTCATCTGTAAGAGCCCAACATTGACCTTCAGCAACTTCAGCATCATGGCAGGCGTCAGTTACACCTATGATCCTAGGGAACAAAACATCCCGAACATCCATCATCCTGGATAAATTATTCATGCTGGCCCTGCCAGGGAGCCGGCAGGACTGATGTATTTGTTGTGCTTGTCCTATCACTTTCCTGCGCCTGTCTGCCAGCGTTTTAGAGAGCGTCTTATATTAGTGCACAACAGAGACAACAGGGGGACGACTGCTATCCAGCCGCTCTCGGTCACGCGACCTCGTACAGATCTGTTAAAATCAACAGATGGCTGCTTATTTTACTGGCCCAGCTTGTGCTTCAGTGAATCTAGTAGGAGAGCAGCGCTGTCTTTAGCTTTATCACGAGTATAAAGATCGATATGAGATGACTATTATGCTTATGTGCTTACACATTTGCTTTAGTGCTTATTCTGTTCTATTCTCCGACAGAAGAGGTTGGTCCGTCTCAGCTCACATTCATTGCAGTGATTTACGGTCTTTACTATTAGCTGGACCATGCAGCTTGCAGCAGGCTGTTTCAGGGAACTGTCTCTCACACAGCTGTATCTCTGGGAGTAGTAGACTTGAGTTCTGTGTGTTTTATGTGTTGCTTTTTTTAGCGCTCTCATGTCATTTGATATTTTGCTGTGCGGTATGTCATCTCACGGAGGAGGGGAACTTATCTCACCTTACAGTGGGACGTGATAACTGTACGCTTTTATCTGTCAAAACAATAACCGCTGCAGAGATGAGCTGCTATAATTTAGATGCCCATTTCGAGACGCAGGTACATCTGCATCTGTGGATGTGCAGTTCGACTTTATCCAAGTTTCAGCAGCACACGCCGAGAAGACGAGCACGCACGCTCACACGTAATGTTCGCCGCCTCACTGGGGGACCTTTCAAAGTGTTTTCCACCAGTGGGATACAATGAAAGGACATAAAGGAAAACTCAATAGCTGTGAAGCTGTCAGGAAATAGGAAACTGACAGGAGATTTGTTTGTCGAGCCAAATCCCACATTAAGACCAAGTGAGGAGCTGAGATGTGCTGGAATGTGTAATTTCCTACTCCAAACGCCACAAAGACCATGTTTTGCCTGGGTTGCTACTGCTACTGCTACTGCTACCTGCTACTGTGCGCTATGGGTGCAGGTACCTACTGCTCTGTCACATCTTCTCCAATGAGTAGTGTACTAACAACATAACAACAGGTGTTTGCTAAGATCAGTAAACTGCAGATCTTCATCTACTGAACCTCATGATTTGGTTTTATGTCTGTATTAATGTACACAAAGCAGCGTGTACACTCATGAGACTTACAAAAGCATATAAACATACACTGTATGTTATATGTGATGTTACTACTAGTACACATGACTTACTTACTAAATGGAGGCTATACATCAGGTTCCCAAATTAAACTGACTTCACTTACTTGTTCAAATCTTTTTCAACAGTATCTTAGTCTTACTATCATATTCAAATCCGGATGTGAGTAGAGATGAGTTGATGAAACCGATCTGGGCTCCTGTTAATACGGCTCTGTGTGACGAGTTGGGAGGGGAGCTCGATGTCTCGAAGGATGGCAACAGCCAGCGACAATATTTCAAAATGGATCAACAAGGAAACTGAAATATTCCTGGCGCCGTGGGAAGCAATGACAAGATTCGTACATGCTTTAGTTTGTTTCAGTACAGGTACGTCCGTCAGTATGTGCTGTTTATATTTGAATGACTGTATTGTTGTCATCGCCTCGGACTGTTTGCGCACAACTTCCCATTTTCCCTCTACAGGTGATGATTTAAGCTCAGCCCCCAGCGGAGGAAACGGTCTTTAGCAGCAAGTAAAGTCAATGTTGAAGTCACTTAGATTAAATGTGCTTACAGTTAACGTCACCATGTTGCCTAAGAGCCACTATTTCAACATTATTGCTGTTTACACAATGTTCCTCATTTTATTTCCGACCACTAGAGGTCAGTAACGCACAAGCCTTGGACTACCCAAGCTGCTTCTGCTTTACTTTGCTGCTTGAACTTACAGTATTTCTTATAATCATTTAAATATACATTCTTGTTGCATAATTAGCAGAAATTGACAGCTTGCTCTGAAGTTTTTTCTAACACCTCCTTTTTTCTCTGTGACGAGGTTCTGATCTGTTCTGCTGTCCTGTAATTTATTTTGGTGTGTAAATCAACAAATTACTTGCAGATCAGTCGCAAACGAAGAACACGGAGAGGAGAGAGGAACGAGCCGAGATCCAAAACTAACGGCAACAGCGAGCGGATGACGAGAGGCAACACAAACAGCAGGAGCAACAATGGCAACAACAACAGCATGAGGTTTGGTGGGGGAGGAGGAGACCAGTGGAGACCAGCCTTTCAAACATAAATAACCACGTGTAATTATGCTGCGATACATCTGCCACTGCTGGTGGCGTGTGAGCTCCTTTCACAGAGCCGAGCCTCGTTCCATAGCACCTGCAGCACACGCCATGTTTCAGACGTACATGTATCACACGTGTATTATGAGGCGCTTGTTTCTTCATCGCACAGGAGAAAATGGAGTGAAATTATGTGCTGCAGTGGAGCCGGGCGGGTAATGGTTGCAAATGCAATACGTCTTAACATTTGCTTGAACTTGCCCGAAGTACCAGATGGCTGGAATTTGCCTTGTAGGAAAATCCAATAAATGTCACAGAGGTCAGTGAAACGCACACAAATTCATAAAAGTCAATTTAGCATATTTACGGTTGGTATCCTGGTGTTTCCCATCCTGCCATTTCATAATCCAAGAACAACTGATAATTAACCAGTCAGCACAAGTCAGACTCATTAATATTTATTGCTTCATGCTGCCTTAAATCAGTATCTACATACTACTGTTAATTAGCAGTAATAAAACTATGGCCTGTCATTGTCAGTGCAATGACTTTGTATTGACCTGACAGACCAGGACAGAAGGAGAACAACTCACTCAGGTGCTAGTTTTACTCTCAATCAATAACACAATGAGGCCTTAGAAGACTCCTCAGCCCTCTTGCATAAGAGCACAGCGCCTCAGGTTGAGTCGTTTTGTGGCGGCAGTTTCTAGCAAATTCTTTTGTTTGCGTCTCTCTTCAGTCATGTTGCATCTGTTTTACGTCGATTTAAGGGTGTTTTCAGGTTATTTATACATCAGTACACTCTGCAGCAACTCTGCCATTAATTCAAGGTTGTTATTTCCACATATGTATAATAAATCGGGGACCAAAACCTTAGGACCAACTCAATTTAATGCTTTTAATTAGACTCCACTTCCCACTGAGACTAAACATACAGTAGAATTATCAGAGTTATTTAAAGATATAAGAATAGTGTTGCACCTGTTCACTCACGGTCAGTGTGACGTGCAGAGCATTAAAGTGTTATGTGATTACTACACCTGCCCGAGCCAGAGTCAACAAAGGCTCCCAATAAGAGGTCCGGTCTCATTATGAGGATGACAGTATGAAATAGTGTCCAAATAGTCGACCTCCAAGATCCAGACCATCTTAACAGCATCTGGTGAGTGTAGAGCTCCAGGTTTTAATTGCTAATTGAGAATAACGTTAGCGCAGAAATAAAACAGCAGGAAAACGGTAAATAAAGAGTAGTGAAAATGCATTTCTCACTCAAATGACCAACGATGCAAACACCTAACGCAAACGGACACAGACCCAAGCAGACCCTCAGGAAATGGTGCTATTTCAACGCGGTTAGTGGTGAACAGTAATCGGCACAATCCACAGCCCGTGCAGACAGTTCAGTTTTTCATGGACACAGCTTCTTTTCTGTAACACGCGTGATTCTTCTAAGAATCTCTCCAGTGAAGCTCACAGAGAAAATAGGCAGCATGACTGTGTCCAGATCCAAACTCTGCAGTCTCTACCAAGATGAAGTCAGTCTCAGTGGCTTGGATGAGGGAATGAAAAGTGTGAATCCAAGGCTGGAGTTTTTAGAAACCTGAGTTCAGCCACAGCACAATTTGAAAAGCAAAACCTGACTAACAGCTAAACGGACGAACATTTCAGCTCTGCTTTCAAGTCAGACTCATCGGGACAAGTAAAAACCTTTTGTGTGTTGTGATTGTTCGTCCTCGTGGCGATGCTCCATTAAGGAAGCAGCTTTCGCAAGTGGTTTTAAAGGTGGTGAACTGACTAAAACGGAGATGGGATAAATGGATAGTTGCTGATGGATGAGTCAAAAAAAAGTCACAGTTATAGCAACAACACAACACGAGGAGACGTGGGAGAAAAATAAAAGGAATGCTGACACCGAAAGTACAAAATCAAAGCAGTTTTACGTTAAGTGCAGCTGTGATTCTAGGTTGTGTCCTGTAGGATCATTTCAAACTTGAAATAAAATTATTCCTTTCCTTTGTATGAAAAGGAAATTATTCATGAGGTTACAGTTATATAATATACAATATATTCAGCAGCGCTGGGGGTTTAAGAGCGCGAGAGCCTAAGATGGCTTGATTTTCTAATTTCGTGCAGTTAATGGGCGGAAGTGTGTCAGTATATGTAATGAAATTGAAATTGAACGTGCACACAGAGAGAGGGAGCAGAAAAGCCCCCAGATATCCACTAAGAGTCCACTTTTTCTGGTTCAGTGGCCAGAAACAAAGCAGGCAACAGCAGATTGAGTCTGCAGATCCTGTGGGTCCAGCACATAAAACCACAGTAAACAACAATGGCCCTGATCGAAATGGAAAAGGCAGGAACCCTTTAATTTGTGCTTGTTACCATTAGCTGTCATCATGAGGTAATGGAGGCTTGTGGTTGCTTTAAATGCTTGATAAAAACACCGCGCACATACAGTTCACCTCCTTCCAGGCTCTGATTTCCATTCCTGCGCCTGTCTGCTCCTGTTTCCTTCTCCTTTTTTGTCAGTCAGTTTAAGTCATGTTATGCAAAACATCTGAAGCAAAGCCAGAGAAATTAGCTTGTCCTGGCCGGCAGCCATATTGACTCAGGGGCTCCCGGTCCCAGTTGTTTTTGATTCACTATTACGCTAATATAAAAAGTTGAGACTCATTTCATCAAAGCATGTGCTTTCTATCTGGAGTGGATCGATGCGCGTAACCCTCCTTGAGGAAATGAGGGAACGGTCCGGACATTGTAATGAAATCTGAAGATGAATGTTTTATGAGATGCAACGTGCGAGTGGTGTCCATCAAAACCTGCTCAAAAGTGGTCAGTCAATAGGGATATTAACATCAAACTCGCACAGAAACTATGGACTAAATCAATGCACATAATCCTCAGTAAAAGCCCTTAAAGCTGTTCTTACATTTATTTGAGCTGATTTTTGTCCCTGTGAGGCTTCTTGACATATTAATTGCGCGCCTAAGAGCTCTCTGTTCTGAGCACTTTGATTAATCTGCTTTGTCTTGTCTGTCCATCATTATTGATCCATTAAACACACACTAAATCTCTGCTTTTTAAACCCCCCCGTTTTAATTACGGCTGCCGATGCTGTAGAGAGCAACTTTCCCCGACCAGCTACTTGTCACCTCCCGTCATGTGTTACAGTGTGACTGTCTTGGCGTGCAAGGCCGGCCGCACGCTCACGCATGTGGCCTACGCTGTCCCGGTAAATTACCCTCATTGAGCAGCGTGATGCCCTGCGATGCGCTGCTCTATCAAGACGTTTGAGATGCGAGGATGAAGAATCAATATTCCTGCCTGGTGCTTGTGTAGGTGTTGGTAATTAGCAGTTACAGCTTTAGACCGTGGCAGATGGATCAAACTGCAGTGGGGGAAGGTTTCCTATTAGCTGCTAATTTGACAGATGACCATGCAAAGTGTCCCAGCTTCACCTTGCCTCCTGGCACTTCTAATGGACAGGAGAGGGGGATCTCACGGCTGGTTTGAACTCTAAGTGGAAGAATTAAGTGTCGCTGGTATCACATATTCATCTGTTAGAGCTCCATTAATGTTCGAAACAATTAAAAAGCTCAGTGAGCCACACTGCTGCGCCAGAAACCATGAGTATTATTCCCAAAAAAGTAGGATGCTTTGTGAAATCTAAATAAATTAGCAAATCATTTAAACCTCAAAATAAGTGTGATGGATTATAAAAAGGTGAGATGCTGCCGTGTGGCTCCGCCTGGTACAATTATGGCGGCTCTGCTTTAAGTGTTTCTACCAGGAGACGTGAGCTCAGCCTCCATAGCTATGGACAGAACTCAGAGCCCTATGTGTTGCATTGATTGAAGCTCCTCTCTGTTAAAGACACAGAGAACCTGATGTGCAGTAAGCGTCCGTATCCAGCGAACCAGACCCTGTGTTGTAACCAAATAACGCTATAAATCAATTACAATTGATTCAAACCTCTGTCATTGCGCGAGCACAGACTGTGACGAGGACAGAACCTGTTGTCTTTCAGGTCCCATCAATTCTTACTTTTTACATAAACATTCACACTGGGCCCGAGCTTCAGTTGAAAGAAGAAAGCGTTTTCACTGTCGCTGGTTGGTGCCACGCAAACGAAATGTAAATAAAAACAAACAAACAGCAGGTTCATTTGCGAACAGCTATATTTCCAATAAGTTAAACGTCTCACGAAATCAGAAGAAAGGAACGTCAAGCGGCCACTCGCCCGTTCGGCTCTCGTGTGGGTGGTGTGCGAAGCCACCGGCTAGACCGTGTCACTTCGCGTCACCCGCGTGTCCAATATATTCACCCCCACCCCCCAACTCTGGGGAGGAAACGCTGCACGAGGGGGGTGATTACACACGGGGAGTGACCACCACTCGGTAGCAGGGCGACCCCGCAGGCAAGGCATCCATGCATTTGAATAATCTATTGCACCAACTCACACATTTGCATATTTGGGCACTTCCAAGCCACTAGGGCACTATGATTCACTTGCCTCTGCCAGCCTGTGTTGTTACTAGAACGGAACAGGATGGATTTTAGGCTTGTTTGAATGCAAGTTCCCTCATGAATCTTTAAGACTGCTCTGTAATAAAGGCAAAAAAAAGCAGAAAGCAACGCCATCAGACTGCAGAATTACTTTGCTCTTTCATTCTGAACCAGCGGCGACTGTGGGGAAGTTTTGTCCACTAGGAGATACCTGACAGGCTCTAAATTGTGAGGAAGACGGACACAAGTGTGAATTTAACAATTGCCAGTTAGAGTGTAGAGAGGTTGTGTGGTGTGCAGTCGAGCAGCCCCTCCACGGTCTCTGCCTCTTACCCACCTCTCATGGATCCTGTAATGGATACAGTGTCTGAAGGATTTAAAGGCGGCCGGGCTGCTCACCTGGTAAAGTAGAGCTTGTACGTAAGTCTATCCTCAAACAAACTTTGACAAAGCATGACTTCCCTGCAGCAAACAAACGCTGTCGGGTTTGCAGGGGATATTCGTTGTTATTCCGTGTTGTACACATGCACAATGAAAAGTAATTAAATCTGTATCCTGACCTTTTGTGGTGTTTTGACAGCTTTCTGCTGTGTATTCAACACATTTTTTTAATGAATGTGGAGTGTTCAGGCGCTGATATCTACCAGCGCGCTGCACTGAATCAACAGAATGCAATAGGGAACACTGTGTAGTCATGCACTCACCAGTGAGGTTATTGTGAGGACTGTCGAGGAAGAAGACGAGGAGCACAGAGGAGCTACAGGAATGAAAGATGTTAGTCTGCCAGTTTGTCACAAAAGCAGTGTGCTCCTGTGTGATAGACTGGCAGACCGTGCGAGCTCGGGATCCTTGGGGACACACAGGCTACTGTTATAGAGTCACATTTTTGAGAAGCTCCTCTCATTTTCGGAAGCACAGAGCGAAAGACAGTTTGGTGTTTTGGAGCAGCTATGGTTAAATCTTGTTAGGCTGCTTGTGTCTGTGAAGGATTATGGCCTGTGTCCTGCAGAAAGTCCACAATCAAGCATCATGGCATGCAGGATAACAAAAATAAATGTTAAACGTTACGCTGGATGGATCCTCTCAGCAGTGTTTGAAGAGCTGCCTGAAATCTTTGTATAATGGCATGGAAGAAAGCATCTGGACAGAGCTGGAGGTGAGAATAGACGCCGGGCCACCGCATTTGCACTTAACGGTGTGTGCAGACATATCAATTCAATCCAAAGTTTATTTATACAGCCCTGAATCAAAAAGTTTGTCTAGCGGTCTTAGCAGTCGACCCTGTCTCCAGGAAAAAACGAATCTTCTGGTACAGACGGACGCTATAGCTTCTTTACAGAGTAGGGAAGTAAGTAAAACTAAAAGACTGATATAAGCTGGAGGAATATCAAACGTACTTTACTCTAAACTGCTAGAAGATATTGATTAAATCATTAAAAAACTCTGGATGTGAAATGTTAACAAAGTCCCAAAAGACCTCAAAGTGCAGCAAACCACACACACACACACACACACACAAGTGACCTTCAGTACAAGTTACCTAAACAGTGGTGTTGTGGACAAAGACTCCTAAACATCTTCTGCCAGCTGGCCGACCAGAGCAGAGTGGGCTGATGGGCGCTAAAACCAGCCTTTGCAGTCTCAGCCGGAGGAGCTGTTGCATAAAGGATTAGAACATGCATTTGCAATTTTTAACTTGAAAAGCTCATAATCTTGCATCAATTGAGACCTAGAATAAAATCTAAAATGCCAAATTTGGATTATTATGGCCACACTAGTTTCATAACACGCTGATGTTTCTCTATCCAAGTTCTATCTATGAGTAATAAACAGTAATAAACAAGACTCGTGACAGAAGTCCATGAGCTGTAAAAGCTTTGGTTTTCCCTGGTGCTGACACCGTGATACTCGATCTGGACTGAGAACTCATTTGACAAAGCTCCAGGTTCTGAAATCGTCCTGAGCAGTGATCGCAACCATCTCGTTTTTGCCAGTTGTGCTACGTCCGCTGGAGAAAAGCTGGAAACAATATTGTGAAAAACCGCTTAGAGAGGAAAGAAAACCGTGTCATATGTTGTAAAACAGTTCACACGCGACGCCCACGTTTGCGTCTCGCTGGGCCGTCATGGTTTCTGTATTTGGCAGGAAAACATGTTGCGTTAGGAGTAAGCGTCCGTGGCAGAAGTCACCTGGAAAGGCAACGGGAGCAGCATGGTGCCCCTCTAAATAGCAAATTTTACCCGCTGCCCTGTTACTGTTGCTTAGATACTGCATGGTTCTAATTAACAGTTTTGTGATCACGTGCTCTGCCGTTGACCCCTATACCCCACACTTGCTATGCTAGTGCAGCTTTTGATGCTTGTTCGATATTGTGATAGACGCTGCACTGAGACGACATTCAATTTCTCACATTATTGGCGAAATTGAAAAAAAGCACAGAACAAAATGGCATTGTTTTGTGGACAGAGGCTCAGTTTGTGGGTGGCTCTGGCTTTAAGGGTCAAGAACTAACATCCTCTCTGTAAAAGCCTCTCTGTTGTTTATTATTCATACCAGAACACTACATGATTATATAAAGTAACCATGGAGCATTATTTTGCCACAATAAAACTCCTTTATATTTTCTGAAAGCCTGAATGGCACCCCTGGGACCTGAGCTCTTTTAGTGATTAGGGTAGCCTAACTCGGAGTCTGCTCTTTGAATTAAGTCCCCCTCCCCTCTCAGACGGGCCTCTCACTAGGCTGATCTTGCAGACTAATTGGCCTCTGGGTTGACGTGCGGTGTTTCCAAGCCGTCCTCTGGGAGCCGGACGAACCGGTGGAGGGGAAGGGGTGGTGCTGCGGCTCCCCCAGCGTCAGCGCATGGACCGCTAGTCCACATCACTGTCCCCCGCAGCGTCTGGTCACGACCAGGCTCTCGCCTTACGAAAAGCCGAAGTGCATCTGAGTTCGTGTTAGGCTTGAACAGCAAGAGGCCACGGAACGCGGTGAAGGGAAAAAAGAACTAAGGGAAAGAACAAACCTGAGAATTGGGCATTTTGAGAGCACATTTAAAACACACTTCCTAGATTCTTTTGAAAACGTTTCCGTGACAACGTGGCCGCATATTATAAGTCTTCATCCTCCTTAATTCCTCGGCCACTCTTTGAGACACTGCCTGTTTAGAATCCGGTTTGTATCCAACATGGCTTCCCTCTTCCCCGGCTTGAAGTCTCAGGCCTTGTAGGCAATCACTGATAAGTCTTGCTGCCTTTACTACCAATTCCCATAGACCTTCACAGCCTGAATGTGACCATGTGATGGAAAGGTGAGAAGCTAGTAGCGATGCGGTGGTTGGTGGGTGGCAGGACGCCAGTTAGATGAATAGATGGTGTAATCTGGTGGCAATTCCCTACAAAAAACATACTTTCTGCTTCGGTTTTGCGTGACAGCCGCTGTAGCGGAAGCTTATTTATATGGAAACTAAAGCCTGAGAACATGCTTCGCCACATGAAGGAAACGCTGAATGAGAGATTGCATTGGCTCACACAGGCTCCTGAAGTGGACCAGGCTACTACAGCGTGACATCATAACTTCAAGTCCATACTGTAGCTTCCTCTGTTTGGACTGTACAGCTCCGTCGTCTCTCAAAGGTCAGCACTGTCAAGACCATCTCAAAAACCATTTTTCTGTCCTCCTGACTCTTATTGCTTCCCACTTTTTGCCTGTCTGGCTGTATGCAGCTTAAAATAAATGCCTGCAGATGCCAACAAGAGCTGAGACAGTGACACCAACTACTGCATGTTTTTCAGGTTGCAGCTCATTTCCAGGCTAAGCTTTCTATACCTACCCAGCATAGAGCCTGCATATATTTCACTTTGCACACAGCGTTCTCATTTCATAAAACTTTGATAGACCAGACTCCAATTAAAGCTAATGTATTCCGATCACTGTCTTCTGTTTATTTGTCAATTTCAGGCGGTGAGGAATCTTCATCTGCTACATTATTCTGCGTTTTCCCTTCAAACCGCCTTTGAGTGCAGCTGCATTGTTAGCCGTTATGAATCAGACGCACTGATGGAGAGTTGTTGCCTCCAAAAAATGCTTTCGAGTCGCCTTGTCTGTAAATTAAGCAGACACTCTCAGTTTCAAACGGGCATTTGCTTCAATTAACTAGATAGGATGAGAAGCTGTGCAAGTCCGTGTTCCTTGAATCTGTCCTGATTGGATGGGAAGCCAGATGGGAAGCGTGGCTAGGGAAGAAGGAGGGAGAGGGAGAGAGTCGACAAACGCGCTCACGGTGTTCACAGCGGCCGAGACAAATCAATTACAGATAAATGCCATGTGCACCAAAAGAATGCAAAGCCTCATTCAGCAGTTTTGTAATCAATCGAAGAGACGCGGCTCGAGTGTCGGCGACCTTGGGAGGAGGAAATATGAAAAACAACAAACACCTTTTGCTTTTAAATTTCGTGCTGATGCCTTCAGTTTAGGGCACGTCGGTGTAGTGTTTTCCCTTCTCCTGCCAGAGTGTGCAAAAAGTCTTCCCAAACAAAACCGTTGAGAAGAAAGTCTGCCAATTAGCGACATCAAGCACCTCTGTCTGGTGGGGTTTGCAGCATTATTTAAGTCTTGGATTATTCGCATCCTCGCACTCTAATTTCAAATTACGAGTGAAAGCCAAAACCCCGGACAGCTCCAAATGCAGAATTTTAGTCTTTGTTTCCTTATTTGTGTGACAAGTAAGTCCACTTTCTTGTTGCTAATACCCAATTAGGGAGATGATTATTGATTGAGGTGTTGAAAGTTGAGCACTAATCTCCTTTCTCCCAGGATGAGGCGATCGATAGGTGAGTGTAATGGGCAAACTAGCTTCGGTGCTAATAAACAGAATTGGATTTAGACGAGAAACATATTTGTAAAACAATGGATGGAGGATTTGAGGTGCGGACAGTGTTTTAGCGTCGATACACCCGACGTGTTCAGAAAGTATGAATTCACATTATTACGACCAACGCTTCAGCTTTACGTCAGACAAGTGAGAGGTTTCCGTCGTGAGGCGACCGCTCAGTAACAACATGCTGTAACTGTGGCTAATTGCTTCCAGAAGGCAATTTCTCTGCGTCCGCTTTGTTTTCCCAACTTTGCCGCGATTAAAATAGCTCATGAACGAACGAGTGCTGGCGCTGACCCATCAAGGGCAGATGAACAGTCCAACAAAGCAGTCGAGGAACCGTCGTTATAAAGTGGAATTTGCTTTTCAAGGACGATGCAATAGTTCTTGACATGTGGGTCCTGCAGCGTTTTTGCCTTGATTAGAGTTAATACCCCAGCTTGATTTCCAGTCGTCGCTCCTGCATTGTCCTGTAAAACACTACATCTGAGCAGCGAACATCACCTGTTTCAGAGAAGCGGAAATGTCATGTTTGCCTCCTGGTTGTCACTTTCCTCTGAAAGGATGCCACACCGAGCCATGATGCAGCCTCTGGGGGCCATGTTCTGTTTACACACAGCGTGATAAAATGCAGGAAGACTTGGGGCGAACATGACACCAGCACATTAAATCTCAATCTATGTTTCTAAATATTTTGTAAAATACATCAATTTGTGGCAGCTGCAGACACAACAGTTCTCTAAACAATATCCTAATGGTAAATAAAGGTTTGGGATATTTGGTTTAAGCTATAAAAAAGCCACCATAAATATTCTGCGGTTACATAAAGTCACACCGATAAATATTGTATATTAACAATGGGTTGAAGCACTTTTCATAACATAAAAGATGTTGGTTTTAGTCACAAACCCACCAATTACCCCAGAATAAATCCAGAATTTATCACCACAGCCCTCAACGTGCAGTTTAGTGTCTCTCAGCTAATTGGTTTTAAGACCTGGAACTTTACAGGTTTGGTGCACTCATCACTTTAATCAGCATGATATTCAGTCACAGACGGCGGCTTTATTCAGCAGAAATGCTCTCACAACGTCACAACGATTTTATCCTTCTCCAGCATCGTTTATAGCAAGTAGAACAAAGCGCTTAATAAAATGTGAGTTACACGGTTTAGTGGACTCGTTGCTAGTCTCTGTTGTTGCCTTGACCAAAGCCTTAGTCAAATAAAATGCTGCGGGCAGGACGGGAGGACTAGTCCTGGATGACACAGTCACACTGGACGTGTCACTCTGCTGTCTTTGCTGGTTTAGCGCTTGACGCTGTTCCTTCCATGCTTGCATGGGTTTTCTCCAGGTACTCTGGATTCCTCCCACACTCCACAGACATGCAGGTGAATTAGTGGCTGAAACGTGACCCTGTTGAGGCTGGACTCTGACCTCTCGGCGCCTCCAGCACCCGTCCATCCATCCTCGCTGCTTGATTTAGTTGAGGACACGCAAACATGTTTAGCAGTTCGGTGTAAAGGCATCGTTCAAAACACAAAGCTCTGACTTCTCTATGTTGCGCAACAGGAACACAATAATAAATATATATTTAGATCTAACGGCTGTAAACAAAAAGTTCCAAGTCAACACTCTGGGTTCATGTGCACTTTTCCTCTCCAAAGTTTGGACTTTCATCACTTGCCGACATCAGTGGAGAGTCTTTACAGGTACACTCCTGCGAAAACTTTGCCTGCTCATTTGCAAAGCAGGTTAAGCTTATGTAAAAGAGATGCATTCTGAGTACATCGGAGGCCAGGAAACAAACATTTTCCCCTCCTTCCCTCCCCTTGACAGACGAGTGACAGCTATTTAAATGCAAACCGTCATTAACAAACACAACCCTGCGCGACACCTGCTTTAATCACGGCAACAAAGGCGCAGCGAGTGGCCGAGTAGGAGCCCCCTCTCTGTGTGATATTCAAATGACGGGGCGGTGCAACATACACAAACAACAACATCAAAGAATAGGCAGCGCAGGGAGAGAGACACGCTGCACGACGTGCCTCCTACCACCACTGGTAATCAGCTTCATTTTTAAAGTGATTAAAGTAAGAGGGGCTGAAAGTCATCGTATCGCTTAGCCTTAGAATTGTGTGAAATTGTAGCGCTTCGGTTTTTTAACCACGGTTGTTTCCTGCTGAGACGTATCCAGCCCACTTCCCAGGCAGCATCGCTTTCATTCGTTCTATGATCGGTACTAACTACGCATCAAATCTACAGTGATGCAAGTGGTTCGACTTTAGTTAAAGTAGGGTTAAAGCTCTACTTTGTATTCTGAAATAATAGAAACGGCTTCTCCTTGGACTGTGGCCTGATACTACTTGGGTTGTGTTGTTGTTCTGCCCGGTCATAATTTAAATGAGGGAAGTCATTGGGCTGTAACATCCTGCTCGCTTGCCAAGGCCTGGGCACTTGTAACTAATTCATGGCATTTGTTTTGATTAGTTTTTGTCTGTCTTTTCTTCCTGGAGCAGCGTAACATCCAGTCGCATTCGCAACAAATTCACTTTCTTGGTCTTACTGCAAATATGCACAGTTTGGGTTCAGCGAATGAAGATGAACATTTGTTTCAGTGGACTCTTCTGTTGCTGTACTGTACAAAGAGTCGAGGGACCAGCTCACTACATGACCATATGCTTGATTTTTTATTGTTTGGCTCTATCTTCGTTTACAAGCACCTCTTAGAAAATAGCATTTGGATCATATCATTTGCCAAATGGTCGTACGAAACGTACAGAGAACATTCCATCATAATTTGAACACATCTGGCAAGAAAATGAAGTCGAAATGATTGAAAATCCACATTAGGTTTCATTTTTTTGATCCCCTTCCTAATCCATTATCCAGAACAATGCAAACTGCACTGACATCAGCCGTTTGTGATCCCCATCGGATGCTGTTTTGACACATTGGGTTAGTAATCCTTGGAACTGAGGCCTATATGTTCAACTGTGTATAGGCAGAGATCCACATAATCTCATAAGCTATGCGTCACATTAATTTCAGGTGCGTCACTGATTAGACTAATTCCTGAAGTGATTCATGCGTCTGGGCAGCAGATGCAGTCGAAGACGTCTCCACAGGTCTCGGTTGCATCACTAGAACTCTGGAGCCGATGTAAGTGTGATTATTAGACATCTGGTACAAGTATGGGAGAGAATAAATCAGAAGCCTCTGACTAATAAAATCTAATCGTGCAAGCAGCCGATGGATGTAATTATTAAATACAGAACATACATCTTCAATCTGCTATGAATTATAACCCATACATAGTGTGACTGACTTTGTAATATTCACTGCTTAACTATTCACTGTACTCTTATCTGATTTATGAATTACACATCTTATTCATTTGCATTGAGAAACGCAGGACGTTTTAGAAACGTATCATGAACCAGTTTTTACATAAATTGGTTAATTAATGAGCTCATTCCCATCCCAGATGACTTTGTGCTGAATAATCAGGAAGTTAGTCGGAGTTAAAACCTCCAATGGCAGGAATCTGATGAGATGCCTAAACCACCTCAGCTGCCTCCTTCCGACCAGAAGTATTATACGTATAAATGTATCTATGAACATCTCATTCTGACATTTCTTTCTACGCTCTCTAACAGACGTTTGCTATATCTGGATATAACCAGGAACACCTCAAAAGTGAACTAGAGGCTGTGCTTTAATATTTAATGTTGTGTTCTCCCGGTTCATTGCATATTTTTATGACAAGTCAAATATTTCCCTCTAGAACGTGACAAATGCTCATCACTTGACTCCATTACAGAATTTGAGTGAGCGTGTGTTTAGTTTTGGACATTTTGCTCAAACTCAGCTCGCTGTGAAAACTCTTTTACGCTGAGACCTTCAGCGAGCGCAAAAATGCCCAAGCCATGACAGTGAATGATGGCTTTATTTAAAATCATGCTACTTTTAATAAACGGAGTCCAGGGCGCAGAGTGAACCCAGAAGATGTGATTAAATACTCTGGCCCCTTGTTAATTAGATTCCTTCAGGTGTTAACTGCAAATGCCAACCCTCCCAAAACGCAAAGGCGGTGAAGTCTGCACGAAGACGGCGAAGCGTAAAGGCGTCGTCCGGAGCAAGGTTTCCTACATTTCGACCCATGAAGCCGAGAGCGTTATGAAGGCGAGATCTGATGGGGATTTGGGGGCTTTTCCTGCTGCAGCACATGAGCGAACACGACGGTCCAGGTGACATTTAGGAGGAGAACCTGCAGAGGTCGCGCTCACACAAAGCCATCGATCTGTAGTTAGCATTTGTGACAATGAGTAAGGAAGAGCAGGTTTTGCGTTTGGGCTTCACGATGACTTTATTTGTAGAAGCCAATCCTTCCGACTGACAGCACAGCACATCAACAGTTGATAGAAAATCTCCAGGGCTCGAGCGGATGACTGCTTCCCTTGGCAGCAACTAACTTACAATTACAAAGGAAGACATTAAGTCTGCGACAAGATACAAATCTGTAAATTAAGGATGTAGATGCCCCCTTTGTTGCTTAGGGGCTCTCTTGGATGCATTTCAAAGAAGCGGATTTGATTTTGTGCTTTTGTGATTGAATTTCGAATGCATTTGTACCTCACAGGAAGCACACAAACGAGAAAATGAAGTGGGTTTTATTGTTCTGAGCTTGGACACAGTCGCTTTGGGTTCAATCTCTTCCCTCCTTGCTTCATATAAAATAATAAATAGATGTGCTCTTTGAGGTGGAAGGCAAGTGAGTGAATATTGAATAACGGATCTGTGCGAAGGCTGCTATTTTTGCTTACCTTTCTCGCCCAGCGTGTGCATGTGGGTTGGATTTAAACCTGCAGACACTTTGTTCTCAGCGCCGCGAACTGTATTTAACTCAGCTTTCCGAGCCCGTCTCCCGGAGCCTGCGGTTCAGAGTTTGCGCCTCATCGCACGTGATGAATGACGGCGCCGTCTTTGTACAGTACATCATAGCAGGCGAGAGCAGAACGCGAGTTGAGTGCTTTAATTCCAGCGCGGCACGGTGATGTGGTATGATAAGGCCAGGCTGATACGTTTTATTGTAGGCTTTAATATTAATGTTAAATTAATATTAAATGATATTAATGGTTGGCTGGAGTGACTCAGGCAGCCATGGTCTTTTGCATGAGTAAACTTGCAGCTGGTGAAACAGAGCGGGGCAGGGAACATCAGCTGCTTGTCTAATAACATCATCTTCATATTCATGCATGGGATTTTTCTCTGGTTTTGTCTTGCTAAGTAAGAGAAATGACTTTGAATATCAACTCTAACCATCTCCTTCCAAAATGAATTTTTTCTTCACTTCTTCTGATGAAACCTTGGTCACAAACAGCTGTTTGGTTCCTTACCCCTCCCACATACTCGGTCCTGGGTGCTACAGGTCTCAACCTTGGCTACTTGTCAAGTGCACAAGGTTTGCTAAATTCATTTGGATATTTTTTTTTTCTTCCTGGTTAGTCAGATGCAGCTGCTGATTGCAGGGAAGTGCAGGATGTGTTAAGCACCTTAGGGCTGAGAGGAAATGACAGATTTTTGCATACAAGGTTAGAGAGCGAAGCCTAAAGACCTACACATGCCCAGCAGTAGGCTAATTAAGTTTTGATTTGCAGAATGTAGAAAGGGAGCTTTGTTTTTGTTTACTGTTGCCTGAAATTACTGTGAATTTGTCGAGCCTGAACAAAAAAGCCCTGCTGTTGAACTTTGTCTCTGTCTTAAAATTTTAAGTTCACATGAAATGTGTTTACAGAATAAGAATAAGCCTGTTCTTAAAAAGTACACGCACCTCCCTCGGCATTAACATAAAGTAGAGATATATTTAGTTCGTACCTCGAAAGCGAGTGTGACTTCTAGGGAAACGGGCGAAGTTGCTTCATAATACCATCTCCTGTGACTTGTGTTTAGCAACAACGGTATTATTAAGCATCAAAGGATTGTGTTAGTATATTTATAATATTTTTAAATATTGCATCTCATTATTTGAGGGTACGTGTAAGAGGCGAAATGGGACTTTTCTGGAACATAAAAGAACATAACTCTCGCTGTTGGTCACCTTGCTGCTTAGTGCTTCCAGCGAGTCCCTGTGGATCTGAGCCAAATGCAGGGAAAAGCAGATAAACGCGCATCTGTTATAACACAGTTTATTCCATTAAGAGACTGTCTCTGTGCTACAGGTGAGCAGCCTTTTACCTGCGTGTCCGTTCTCCTGCGAGGGATCAGCTTCTTTAAATGAGGACGTAAATGCACCCGCTTCCGTACGCGCTGCCCGGCGTGAAGGTGCCCATTCAGCGTCTCACCTCGTCACGGTGGGTTTTGTGCTGCTAAAAGCAGGTTGCATCACTAAGCTTCACAAAGAAATCATGCTCCGTCTGTGACTTGTTGGTTTGATCTGAGCCCTTCCATTCTCTGACCCCCCTCAGAGCAAATGGAGAAGCGAAGGCAGCGCATCCAAGAGCTGAGTACTGTGGACCAGCGTATCTTAATACTAAAGTATAACCAAACGTCCCGATACATCAGGCATCTCACGCCTGCAGTACATCTAGCTTAGCTTTAGCACAGCTGTATTATATTATTACATTTCTAATAACCTTCTCTTTAACCATGTGAACTCTCGCTCTGGTCAAGGTTGGGCCTGTGCTGGTTCCATTGCTCTTCAGACAGGAATGAAAGGAGACGTAATAATGTTCGACACATCCTCAAAGAATTCATCCAACATATGGATTCAACAAGAATGAGACAACTGAAGAACCAGCTGCACCCAGAGAGATCCTCCTTTTTATGAGTAGCATGATTCACCCAATGCAAACCTGCTTTCATTGTGAGACGGCGTCATGAATAATGAAGCGACGCGTGTGGGATAAAACGCTAGATTGCAATACTGCGAGTGGCCGCTCGAACGAAATAGCAGCGACACTGAGTTCGCGCGATTCCTCCGCAATAGGACACGAGGCTCCACTGTGTCCAGTCATCGTCCGTCTGGTTCATTGTTTTTCTGTAGACATTGTTTTGTGGCTCCACGCTACAGAACGTGAGCTTGGAGGAGTCCAGTCGCAGAAAATAACCAGAAAGCAGCAGCAGCGAGCCATTCAGTCACACTCTAGCTGCGAGTCGTTGCTTGGGGAACACAAGTCAGATTTATGTGAAATGATTTAGGAGATAAAACCAGGATGTGCTACATTTTGGCGCATACATATCCATTTATGTAATTAACTAGGAGTGCTCCCGTTAGCGACAACGGTTAATAAGCTCCAGTGGGAACATGGGGAGGCAGGTGAACCCGTGGCCCTGGAGATGTTAAACACAGATGAATAGATGCCATCGCACACACACAGCCTAGTAAATCAGATAAAATGAGCACAGGAACAGGACACAAATGGGCCTCGCCGTGAAAACTCAATATCACATAAATGGACGGGCCTCTCATAGATATTGAAACCGGTAACCTTGCCACTGCCAGCTCACCTCTTCTATTGCTCACACGCCCACCGTACATTTACAGCCTTCAGAACCTCCTCCGTGCGCGGCCGGATATAACGGACAGCCGGATTAAATTAATGTAGACCTTTAATGGCTGCGCTAACAAGACGGTGAAAATTACACAGTCGTCATTTGTGCTATTGCCATATATGTTACAGTGGATGGTCTTGTTATTAGGTGAAGCACCGTGGCTTCGGGATCGAGATGCCAGAGACTGGAGGGAAATGCAAGGTCGCGGGTTTCGTTATGTCGTCCAGCCTCCGTTTCAAGCACGACCCATTTAAATCCATATTCCTCTGAGAGGCTTCCCAATCTTCACCACCGCTTCTAGCGTTTGAACGAATCTCAGTTGGCTTCTCCTATGTACATACATTTTGGCTATTACAGTCGTTCCCTCACTTTTTCGGTTTCTTGAAGCTACGATATCTTTTACGAACATTGTTTTTGTGGAGACATGCTCTGAAAACGAGGCGCCGTCGAAGTCTCCCGTGACACAGACTCGCAGGGAAGCGGAGACACTCGCTTGTTCCTGAGAGGATCTCCGTCTTCTAACCAATCATGTCCTGATTTAACCATGGATGTATGGTTTCCTAAATGACTCCCAAAAGTTGCCCATTGTCACTTTAATCCAATTTAGTGTTTAACTTTTTCTGGTGTTTAGTCAAATGCACAGTCTGCCTCTGTTTATAGACACAGCAGCTTTCCTACAGGTCAGTATTAAACTAAACACCAGACGCCTCAGCCTAAAATAAACACTGAGCTGATGGTGATGCTTTTATGTAGCTGCAGGCTTGTACATCCTCTGCAAACCATAGCACAGTTTCATATATCACTAGGAAGTTATTCTACTCGCAAAGAGCACCAGAGAGAATAGGGAATAATTAAAGCGCTTCATGCCAGAAATATCCATTAGGATTCATAACACAGGAAAACAGAGCCAAGACTGTACAGAGAGCTATAAATAAACGGCCACGCGACGACCAGTGTGGCTGAGTAGTGACTCCTGGTTTGGTTCAGTCTGGTTAGTTGTAACCAAGAGATTTCTTTGTGTGTGGTCCAGTACTTTTGAAAAATGCACAAGACTTCTTGCTATTTTCGTCATTTATAATTACTAAACCGTGGCTTGAACTTTTCTCCGTCTTCACTCGCGTTGTTGTAATAATAAAATCAAACCCTGTAATTAGCCCTGTAACTACGCGCGTCTTCGTACGGAGTCGCCCACTTGCGTTGGGCCTAATTGCGCTGAGTTGTGGACTAATAGACGAGGTCGAGAATAGCTGCACTTGACACGTCTACGAAGCGGGTCTGTGAGGGAGCAGGTGCGGGGAAGAAGCTTTTCTCCGTGTTTTTTATTTCATGAGCCTTTCAGTCACTTCAGGTTCGACATCCCGTAGCCCTGCCCTTTTACTTTGTCTATTCACTCCTATGATTTAAATAATGAAACTCCCATGTTTTGCCTTTCAGCCGTGCTCTTGTACATCACCGCTGCTTGGGAAGAGAGCTTGGATCACCAGTCGCTGTCACAAAGGACTTTACTGCAGAGCAGAGATGAAGAATTCGTTCGTTTTTTTTTATCTTGGTGAGCAATGTCACCTTGACAGAATCACAGGGACGGGGTTCAGGATTCCTCTGGGAGTTACTGTACCACGTTGTGTTTTCAGCGCTTTGATGTGCTATGTCATGTAAGGTGTCACTTAATAAGACTTTCAAATCAGGAAAAAAGAAAGTATATTTCCTGACGTCAGGTGCACGGAGAGACACCGCAGGCACTGATCCTTTAAGAAGCAGTCAGATGAGACGCTCTCCCCAATGGCCATTAATGTAGAAAAAGAAACATTTTCTAACTTATGTGCTCTTATTTTGGGAACACGACTCTGATTAGCATATTTCCCCGCTGCTCATTTCCCTTCGGTGGTGTTTAGATGATTTGCACAAAGATGCGTTCGCAAAGATTTGCTGCGGTCATAACGCAGATTCAATAAAACGAGAGTCCGGTCCACGCTGGCGTCCAGGCCTCTCGCTCTTCTCCTGCCCTTCAGCGCGCTCGTCTACAGCTCTGCTGCGGTAATTAACAGCAGCGTTACATCTGGGGAGAGACTGCGAGCTATGTCAGAAAATTAGGCTGAGGAATAATGAGGGTTGAGGGACGTGTACTGTGCTGCTGGTCTGTAGCGCCGCATTAAAATCAAAGGACTTTCACAGCTAATTGGAGAGGGGTTAAACTGCTTGGCTGGCTCACCCCTGTCCCGACCCCTCTGCCCAAACCCACCCCCAGGAGATGAAGGCCTCCTTTTTCACTGTAATTTAGTTTCATTTCCATACCAAAGTGAGATTTTCTGCCCCTGCCTTTGCAGAATGTGCCGTGGTGAGACTCAGACAGATAAGTTCGGCTGCACTCTATATGGGGCCAATTTAAACCACACGCAATTAATTCTTGATTACATACATTTTTCCTTCGTTTTGTGGGAGCGGCCAGGCCACCCAGCTGGGTTATTTCCTCCTGAATGGCCACCAATTACCTCAGCTTCCTTACAATTGATATACAAGATACACACAGCATAAATCAATAACCAGTATATTCACTCACATGAGTGGAATTAGCACAGCGTGAAGGGAAGCCCTCCTCGGCTTCTCCTCCCCTTCTGATGGTGGCAACAGGAACCTGACATTACAATGACTTCAACCATGTACCAATACGGACAATCCGCAGCTTCATTGTGATTGGACTTGCAGCTGGTGGTACCTTTGTGGTCACCAGCGAATTAGTCATCAGCTGTTGTAATAAGGGGAAAATCAAACCTTGTTTTCTTCTGTGTTTCGAAAGGCAAAATGCGTTGATTCAACAAGCCTGTGTTAGTTTAGAGCTTCCGTCTGCTGCCAAATTGTTGTGGTGAACAAGTAATGTATTTTAATTATAGTAATGTTTTAGGTTTGCTAATAATGATGTCTAACAAACCCAAATTAAAGCAGACTGGTAATGCGGGATCATTGCCTGCAGTAATAAACCAATAATTAAGTGTTATGGCTTTAAGAAAATAATAATTAAGCGTTAACGGCTCAAAAACACTTTAGAAGACGACACATGTCTGTGGTTTTGTTTTAAAAGATGTAGTAGTTCATGTGATAAATGTAGATGTACGTGCCGCTGCACAAATCGTCCATCCATCATCCGAACGGCGTGTCCTCATCGGGGCCGCGATCTCTGGAGCCCATCCCAGCTGTCTGTGGTTGAGAGGCAGGGACAGTCCGTCAGGCGGCCGCACATGGAGACAGCACTGCTCAAATGCTTCACCGGAAATTGTGCAGAAAACCTTTAAGTAAGTCAATGTTCTCAAGGCAACCGGCTAAGTGTTAAATTCAGGAACCACAGGTGGCTGTGCTGGACTGACAAAACTCAACTGACCAATTCAACCGACACCTTTAGGGTCATATAGTCGTTTTCAGATCGTTCATGTTCTGTGAAAACTTCGACTGATGATCAGTATCATAAACCAGAATTCAACTAGTCAAACTCGAGGAAACTGGCAAAAATTCTAAAAACAAAACTGCCGACCGTCCCATCTTCCCAAAACGGAGTCAAGTCTCGTCTGTGCAGCTTTAACAGCACAAATTTAATATTTCTTCATCGCCATCTTGCAGAAAGCTTCACAGGTACCAGCCAAACTAAGCAGCATACTGAGTGCTATTCTTTAAATGGCTGCAAGCCTTTTAAGGTGTTAGGCTGCTAAAATAAAAACACTTTCACACACTTATCCTGTTATTTTGTGTACTGAGAAGCTGCTGGGAACTAGAACTCCTCAATTTCCTGTACAATTAAGGTGTTGCACTGTTTCCCCTGCTGCTGCTGCTATTGTTGAGCCGGTTTTATTATTATTTGTGTGGGCGAAAGCCTCTGCTGTCAGTCATTTACAGGAAGCACAATAGGTCCTGACACATGAAAGGAGAACATTAATTCAGAACTGATATTAGAATTTGAAGTGTTAGCATCTTGGCGTGAGCTGGCTGCGTTCTCAAAATGTGCTTATTTCACTGAAATGCGACCAGAGTTGGAAGATGCTTCAACAACAATCAGGAACAACAAAGACGGGATGTTTTTTTTTTTCAATCATCCTTCCTAACACAAATAGCATCAGCATGTTTATCAAAGCGTTGAGAGATAAAGTGTACGGTGTCAAAATGGCACATTTTTCAAATATTTCAAATGTTCTGTGGCAGTGAGAATGAGCAGTAGTTTGATTTTACATATTTCAAAAAATTAATAAATAAACATCCAGGCACTGTAATATTTCTTTCATCAAACATACTCAGGAAAGATATGTCTATAATTTTCTTCTGCAAACGCGCCACAATGCTCATTTATTGTATTGATTCGTTGCGTCTCTATCTTCCAAATGTCATGAGACTATTATGAATCCTGCGTCTATTGAGACTCTCTGGCTCTATTCTGCCTCCTGATTGTGTTCTCGGTCCAGGCGGTGCCGTTCGTAAGGGAGGGAGGCCGTAGCTTTGTTCACTCATGGGGAGAGCGTGAGGTCTACTCAGGCTGAAGCTGCCTTTCGCTTGTCACAACTTTTTTTGTTGCACTCGATGAGGCGTCCGGTGAAATCAGTCAGCCTGTCCCTTCACCCCCTTCAAATAAAAAGCCTTATAGATTCCCACTGACTCCGTTAAATGACACCTAATGGCTACAGGATCCATTTGCACATTAAAATACTTCTTGACACTGTCTGCACAGCCCAGAACGAACAACAACTCGAGGCACCATATAAAATCACTATGACTTCGTCACGATGTGAAGCCTTTTGCTGTCCTTGGAAATGAATGGGAATATTAAAGTAACATAATTATAAAAGGCTTTATTTTCAATGCAAGTAATAACTCACTTTGTTACTCTTACCCAACGGAAGCCAGTTCGGAAAGTTCCTTTAACCGTAAGGTCAGAAACTGTCCTTTAGAAAGTGGCTGTATATTAAGCAACAGAGCTGCAGAACTTAATCGTTATTTCTTTATTAATCTCTAATTTCTTCTCAACACTACAGCGTGTTTCCAGCCTTTACTGTTTGGATTTTCAGCCCTGTGAGTTTATTCACAAGGTTTTCGACTGCGTGGTGTCTGGTTGACGTGCCGACGTCTTCTGGCTACAAAAACTATTTATTATCATGGCTCCCTTGTCTACAAATGTAACTCCAGCACTGGTTTAAAACTAAACTCATAAAGTCTTATCTTTTGGTTTTGTTGTATTTTATTTAGAGTCAGAGATTCAGATGGTTCAGAACGCCAGTGCTCAGCTCTTAACAAATCAGAAGAAAAGACCATGTTACTCTTGTTTCAGCATCGATTCCAGGGTTTTACTGATTACCTTTGGGTCTAACTCCCAGCTAGAAGCCAGAGCTCAGCTTCAGATTCACAGGCAAAATCCTTCTGACGGTTCCTCAGACCCAGATCAAGACTAACAGGGATCTGGCTTTTGCAGCCGGTGCCTCTCATGAGTATTTGAAACATGAAAATCAATTACTTAACATATGCAGTGTTCTGTGCAACTGTAAATTATACCGGTGTCATGTCGATGCCACCACCCTCTGATAGTTAGTTTAACCTGAAGCCTGCATCCTTCTGGCCATCTGGGGTCAGGAAAGGGCCAAACACATTTTGTGCTTCTAGCATCAGCTTGTTTATATTAAGACGCTTTGTACTCATAATAAAAGCTTGGCTCTATGAATATCATTTATGCATGTAAGAAAAAAAACGCGCATCAGAAAAAAGATTTGTATTCAAACGCTGACTTGATGCCTGAGTCTGATGGGTCAGTGACACCCAGTTAGTTTTGACAAATTCAAGAGATTCAAGAAATGAGACGGGACCAGAATGTGAGTACAAGCACTTTAATGTGTACAAATACAAATGTACCCCCTACCTTATGTGGTTACAGGCTGGAATAGGTCAGTTCAGTTTATTGTAGCTTCATTTTTAACATACCAACATGACAACATTAATTTTGTTGTGGCAAGAAAGCTTGTGAACATATTGTCCAAAATCTTTACGTGTTATTATCCCAACAGAAGTTCATACGTCACCTGCAGGTGATTGTGGAGAACAGATATGCTGCGCAGACAACAATCAACTGAAATGATCACAGAAGCCGTCAGAATCAACACATCAGTAACGTGCTGTATGGTGGGGGTTTGATTTCCCCCATAATCTGTTAAAATAGAGTGAAGAATGGGGGGAAATAAAAGCAGGCAGCATCTGCAGCAACTCAAATCTGCATTCTGTCTCAATAATGAAATTTGAGAGAAAGCCCTTGAGAGATTAGCGGTTCCCCTTTGCCAACAGATGTTTGTGAAATGAAAGAGTTTCAGAAGAGACGAGACCATGGGAGGGGAGGAGAGGCAGGGCAAGACGCAGCCAAAGTGTAATCTTAAGATGGAGGGGGAAAAGGCTTGGATTTTCTCTGCATTTGTGCGGTGAGGCTAAGAGGACAATGGATGAAGCTGATTTCTACATGGTAAATGTATTAGAGTGCAATCCCCCCCGGCGGAGGAGTGCTGCATCAGGATCAAGACTTAAACAATGTCGCCCTGCCTTTATCTCGCCGCCACACTCTCCGACAGACCTGCTGGAATTGACTCGCAGTCTGTTATTCCCAAAAGCCTGAATCACAAACAGCTCCCTCTCATTCAAGTGCAACTTCATTACTGCTTGAAATATGCTTGGATTCAAGTAGACATGGCTCTTATTTTTCTTGGCTTGTGTGACGCATGCATCCTACGTTATTATGGCGTTTACTTGCGTGGTGATTAGAAAGAAAGCGCGCGTTGATGTAACTGTGTGATGACCTTTGACTTATGGCTGCATTAAAACACCAAACATCTCAAGACTGTGACGAGTAAATGGCTTTAGGATGGGGAGATGTGATCTCTCGTCCACCCTCTGCACAAATTCAACTACAGCGCTGTTAAAGACCTCCTCTTCATTGGACCAGAGCTGTCACATCTGATAAAGCTCACCGCAACCGAGCGAGCGACCCAGGGACAGGAGGCGGCCGAGAGATTGGCTGGTGCCAAACTCGTGTGACACTGAAATGCACCTTTCACTGTGCTCCCACCAGGTGATCACAAAGAAATGGAAGTCACAGCCTCAAACGCACCAGACCACTAAATCAAACAATATCACAGCAGTTGGAGGCTGCTCCAAACGCCAGACCTCACTAGAGCGTCGGACTTTAACGGCGGCAGCGGAAGCGCAAGTGAGCAAGTGAAGGCTTCCAGTGTGGAATCGCGAATGAACACATTAGTGCGTGCTGACAGATGAGTCTTAATTGTTACCTCTGGCAAACGGGACTTCACACGGCAGAACAAAGCCTGTGCTGGCGGCAGCCTGTTTGATGCAATGTGACGATGACCTTGCTGCAGTGCACCTTCTGCAAGATCCTTAAGAGTTTATCTTGACAGACTCCCAAAGACTGTCTCTCAGGTGTCGCACTGATAGACCAATTCATTTAACTCTGTCACAATTCGGGGCTTTAGAGGCTGCTGCTTGATGAATCCCTATTGTTCCTCTGCCTGTCTGGCTGTTTGGACTCCTTGAGGCGAGCTACATTACTGTTTCAATAGCCTGTAGACTATTACCGCATGAAAAAAACAGGCGCTATTTTCAATGAGCATTGTCCTTTCTGTCCTGTGTGAGGCTCCATGGTAACAATAATAATATGCTCTGCTGGATAAATGGAGAAGAGACAGAAACTTCGTGTGGTTCAGAAAGTGTTTTGTCACCATGTGGCATCTTCAGATAAAACCCACAAAGGTAACGTCTGTTTTTCCAGGCCTATTGTTTCGTAATGTTACCTTCTATTTACAACCATTTAAAATGACTGTGGGTGGGTGAAATACAAAATTGTCCTCGTGTTCCGTAAATTGCGGTGAGTTGGGTTTGATATTTTGCAAACACTTTAATCCACCTTAAAGCTGATGACACTGTGTCGAAGGTAAAACTAATTTAGCTTAAAGAAGCTGTGGCGAACATTAAGGTCGACGTGACAGAAAGCCGTCGCCCTAACAGACAGGACCCTGACTTGACGTGTATGGTGTTTATTTCAGGGCCGTGGGTAATGAGCATCCTTTACTTAATTAACGCCAGCATCACAGCTGTTTATTCTTTGGACTCCACTGCTGAACGCTTCGTTTGTCACTCACAGTTTATTTGTTGAGATAAACAACATGCTGGCAACTTGATATCCGTGTACTTTGTTACAGCAAAGTTATTAATAGCACTTTAAGTAGAGAGTAAGACGTCCTCCACGCCCACACAAGGCTCATGTTAGAGGCTTCGCATGGGAGTCGGAGGTGTTCGGAAAACTTAAGTCCAATAGGTGCCGTTACAGAGAAAAGCAGAGGAAGAGAAGGAAGACGTTCGGCTGCTCTTCCTTTTAGTTTAAATTTGCTGCTTTGTCTCGATAAAGACAGTTAATCTACTGTAAGTGTAGGAGGCTGCAAAGTCAACTTTCCTCGTCTTGTCACCACTCTTATTTGTAATACATTGACAAATCACCACAAGTGGTTGTGTCAGGCTGTGCACACTCATCTCTAAGCAGCTGGACCAGCTCATTGCCAGGCAGGGAGTACGTGAGTGGTCTTGCCTGGTGCAGCAGTGGGCATGCGGGTGTTAGATGAGCCATTGATCCCTCGCAGCAGGCGATTCCTCCGCTCGCCCACCCCCTCCCCCACATCATTGACTTTCTGCCATGACGTTCCGCTGTCACGGCAGGACCTGACATTTAATGATCCTCTGATGGAGTAACGTCACATTTATCACTTGCTGGCAGGTGTGACGGGGCAGAATCTGAGGGGTGAGAATAGGCCACCGCGAAAAACAAACAATATAAGGCAGGAAGAGGAGCAGCTTTGACTGACAGCAGGAGTAATTCAGGATAAAGTCCCCAAAATGAATGTGCAGAAATGTCTCCAGCAGCTTCCCTGACCAGGACGGAGCCAGGAGTGGGCTGCTGCATCTAGAGGAGAAGGTCTGAGCAAAGGCTTTTTGTCAAACAGTCCCCAGGTAGACACCTAATAACCAAATCCAGTCTTTACAGCCATCGCTGGACAGATTCCTAATGACTGACTGGTTAATCAACAAACCGTTTCATTAGGGACACCACCAACTTTACGGCCACATCTCTAACCTTTAGACGATTTGTGCCGGTGCATGTGCGGTGAAACACCAGCGCGTGGATCCAGCCGCAACAAGCTCGTTACAGAAACAGCGGTTTACTGCTGGCGGTAAACAGACGAGCACGCACCCGTGTGTTCTGGGCGAATGCGCCAGGATTGTCACCCCATCTGCCAGAGAAATGATAGCTGTCAGTTAATAAACGCAGACGTGTCAGCATTTAAGGCTTGAAAGTGGTAAATCTGCCCTGTTGTGATCTGCAGCTGTCGCGTGCGAACAGAAAAGCCGAGGTGCTGCAGGTTTCCAGTCACTGGCATCTGAAATTTGACCATTTAAAAATACACCGTTTCACTTCTACTCCGACAGCTCGGGCCCCACCTTGAAAGCACTTCCAGGTTGGGCCTCTCACCTTACTGTGTGTATGAGAATAGTAAAGAGGAGAATAGTGAATAATAGATCTGGTGAGCTCTTTTTAGGAACAGATATCTGTCTCCCTACGAGACAGCTGAGGAATGAAAAAGACAACACACAGCACTAGTCATAGGATATTGAACAGAAGAATCCAACTGAGACAAAGTGAAAACCCAAATCCTGAACTGTAGCCCGGGTTCCTGGCCTGCGGTCTTCTGAATATCAGAAATGAAAGTCTTAAATTCTGAGATTCGCACACTATTTGGCAAGTACAAAAACATCCCAAGTGAGCCTTTGCCTCGAGCAAATGGTCCGACTTACATCTGAAGGGGAAAAGATTGCACCGTAAGCAAAATAGTGACTCTGAGGTCGAATAATTATGCGTCCCTACGTGTGGCACCAGAATAAAAACGAAGCAGTCGTAGGAGAAGACAAAAAAAAAAAAGAACAATGTCGAAGGACACAAAAAGAGATGTGTTAATTTACAGAAGGCTTGAGGAGGAGTTAATTAAGCAGCTGCAGTAATGGGGAAAAGTGCTGAGTCCGGGAGACACAAAATATTTATTCATCAGCCCATTAATGTTTAATTCTCCCTTTGCCTATTTTTGAAATGGAGGGAGAATGGAAGAAAGCTTTGAACATTTGACCTTATATGTAAAAGTGTAGGGTGAGTCTGAAGCGCCTCGGGGCTCGTCTTAGTCATTAAGAGCCAAGGAAAAAAAAGAGGAAGGTGCTCAGTGCGGCGTTAGTGGACTAAGATGATAATAATGCAGCATTCCAGACAAATATAAGCCCAACGTGTAACAGATTTACATCTCAGGCAACATGTGAGCAGCACTTAGCCAATATGTCCCACAGAACACGCCACTGTAGTGAAAGGATGGGGCTTAGCTGAGGAGGAAACAGGCGTGTGCTTGATTTGTCTGCAGCCTAATGATATGGCAACAAATGAGTTGCCAATCATGAGAATATATTGTCTGGATTTATCTCAGGAACTCATCAAGTCAACCCAATTAAAAGCTGCGATGAGAAAGACATCGGCAGTGAACAGGGCTCTCATTCAGTTAATTCATGATTGCCAATTAAAATAGAATAGCGTGCAAAGTTGTAAAGCTGTCAGGAGGGCCAAGCTAAATTACCCTTTTCCACTTTGAATGATGGATGCGTTCATTGCTCTCCCTTATCTTATTTATTCTCTGGGCAGGAGGGAGGGAGGACAAAAGCACGAACACGCTAAAGAGTGTCGCTAACGAAGAAGGTTCCACCTTTCGCAAACCTGAAATCTGCCTCTGGATGATTGTTTTGCCTTTCTAGTAAAAAGCTAAAGACCGAATGAGAACATGCTGCAGTCAGATTCAATCTAGCTCGTCCTCTAATTTATTGTAGGTGGCTACAGGTGTGTTGTTTGACAGCATGAATTATTCTTTAGAAAATTTGAGTGTATGTCAACACAACACTTTAGACGCCATTAAAAGTGTCCACAACAGCTGAAGTGAAGTCACTTATCTTGGTTGTGTCTTCTGCACCATTAGCCGCTCTCGCAATACTATTGATGGCCTAATTAAAATGTGTCACGCTGAAATATGTCACATTTTTTAAAGGCTGAAATTGATAGCTCACATTAATTTTCACTTTCTGGAAATGACCTTTCATTTGGCTTGCCGAACGCAGGCTTGTGTCCACACCGGCACACCCTCCGCTCACCGGCTCCTGAGACAATATGTCAAAGCAAGCTGGCCGCGTCTCGTCGCAGGGCGCCTCGAAGCTCAAATTGACGTAACTCTCAGCTTTCAAACGTCCGTAAGGAAATTATACGCCGCCACCTTCCTGCAAAGTAATAATTTGCACCGTTCCCCTGTTAATAAGTCATCACTTATAAAGCTGTTTCCAACTTGCTTCATTTTGCATTTTGCTCACTGTTGCTCTTTCTCGTGTTGCCCTGCTTCTTGTTTCTCCCCTGGGATCGTCTCTTTCGAAGTTAAACAACTTCCCAATACAAAAGTGTGACTGTTTTGGTGGTTTTCCTTTAACCAAGTCTGGGGAAAGCGATGGGTTTTCCATTTGGGCTCCAGTAGCCAAGAGTTTGTTCTGGTCCTCAGGAGACGTGCTCCAGAGGTCAAGCTCTTTGCAACAGATTAAAAGAAAGTGTCACTGGCGTCACCCGGTCGGGGAATCAATGGCGTAGCGTCGGAAATGAAAGCAGTGATGGACGCGGACCGCCACATCAGCTCCTGTCACCATGTGTCCAGCCTCCCTTCATCCTGGCAGCGGCTCAGGCCTGAGGGGGGTCCTGTCAGTTGAAGGCAGTGTGGCCCCGGCAGAGCCCTGGACCGTGAAAAACCCACAGGGCCCTTCCTGAAAACGGCTCGCAGGGCAGACGCTCGCACCGTCGGCTCAATCAGCTCGCGAGCTTTGCTGCCGCACCAGCTGAGAACCTCCCGCATTTCAAACGTGGGTTTGTTAGAGAAGGAAGTTATGGAAAAAAATAATAAAAGCGAGTTGTGATGTGAATTTTACAGCAACAATCAGCAGAGCCAGTTGTTGCCTAATCTTTATGTACTGATTGCACCCATTTTTCAGACAATGGATTTAATCACCATTCGTCATCTTCCTCCTCTTACTCTTAACTTCCTTTCTATCCTTCCCAGCGTCGTGAATTTAGATGCTCTCGTTCAGAGGCCATGCGATGACCTGTGACAGCTGATTGACTGTGGTACTGACGCGACCTCACGAGGACGAGTGATCAGGGTGATGGACGGCAGCTTGGAAATGGACGACTGTTAAGTAAACGAACAGCAGAAACGTGTGCGTGTATGTCTTTGTGCCTTTCAACACTGTCACAAAGTCCCATTCACGTCCTTGCATGAGCAGAAAGTAAAGAGGCAACCGTTTGGCCAAGCTCCTGCACCATATGTGAATATCTGTTGCGTTTGCTGTAGTGGTGCTGGGGCCATCGCTAGAGAGAGGTGTTTAGCTAAACACTCCAAGCCAGTGGCCACGTGGGAAATCAACAATTAACAAAACCCAGATTTGTCACTTCCATCCTTTATTCTCAGGCACACAGGCAGTTTTATAATGAAGCTTCTTGCGCCTGAAACTTTCTTCCTTTATCAGGCCGCGTTAGGATGCAGCATTTTGAGAAATTAAAGCGTTCCACAGTTGACAGCAAATATTTGTCCTCGTTTTAAACACAATCTTCGGTTCCTGCTGTAAAGTCTACTTGTTGTTGCTTTTTGTCTTTTTTAAACAATGCCCCACTTTATATTCACTTTCTGTTCAAGGAATACTACTGGAAAAAAGAAAACAAAGTAATGTGTTTGGTTCTGATCGGCCTCCACCCACTGACTCAGCAAGTGTTCCTGGCTCAAACGATCCCATTCACATAAAGAAGGGGAGGAAATGTAATGGGTGGAGGAGAAACTCTCTGAGCTAATGAGAAGCATCTGAAATATGGCTGATAGGAGGATGAAGATCTGTGATCCTTCTCGCAGATTTCTACTGACATTCATTACCCAGTAGCCAGTCGACCCGGCTCTCCGCGCGCGCCTGCGTATTCCCACATGACACTTGTTGGTTGACGGAGCCCATTAGATTATCACTGTTCATTTCCTTTTTCTTGAGATTGGGGACTCGTTGCTGTCGCCGACGAGACGGATCCGGCGCCACAGGAACACGCGATTCAGCCTGACGAAACGGAATCTGATTTTCAGGATCAGGACGCTTCGCCTGACGCAAGCGCCACCTGTTCTGCTGGCCGTGCTGTTTGCGTTCACCTGTGTCTCGCAGCGGACGTGAAAAAAGGCTCAGTTTGTTTCCCCGTAACGTGGCGACCGGGGAACACGGGGACTTGTTGGAGCAAACAGAATGCAGATGCTTGTGGTGTGGGGAGGAAGAGGAGCGAGCGGATGAAGGGATGGGGATAACAAGCTCTTTGCCAACCAGGCAACCATGAGTGCTATTGCTCAGCTGGAGTGAATGCAACAGGCCTGGGTTTTCAGCCTGACTACTGGAGCATGTGAACACACATCTTCTCCTCCATGGGAGAGGAGACTGTCATCACAAAGCCAGCGCCTTCACCTTTTTCTCTTTCGCTGTCCTTTCCTGCTCCTCATCTGTGTCTCTGTCTGTTCCCGTCCTCGCTTCTGTCTTGTTTGTGCTTTCTCGCTGTGCGGCTCTTTATTTCTTCTTCACTGTATAGTGTAACACAAGGTGACATTATTTCCCCTGGTTTTTTTTTTTTTCAAGAACAGAAAAGCATCTGGGTGATATGCAGTCAGGACGAGCTGTCAAAACCTTGGAGCATTTGCCACCTTTCAGGGAATGACTAATTGAAAACATGGCTGCTGAGGGAACAACAAATAAACTAGACGCGAATACAAATGCAATCTGAAGTGCAATCAGCGGGAACTGAGAGCTGATATTCCACGTTACACCTACAGCTATGAAATCCAGGCTGTTAAAGTCTAAATGGCTGCAGTGCTTCTCCGTGTTTAGAAAGCAGGTCAGTCGTGCTTTGGTTGCATTTGGGTTTTGTTGGTGAAGGTTTTTCATTTACGGATTGAATGTGACACGGTTGGTTTGTTGTTTCTTCACTGAGAAACCTGAAAGGAAAACTTTGTCTGCATCAGTTAAGGATCTGTGGCAAAGAACTTTGTTACTAATTCAGTGAACACAAGCAACTCACCACTGACATATTATCACTTTTGTGTCGATGCGGCCGATGAAGTGTTTTATAATTCACCGATCCAGCTGTTACGCACCAACATAATAATTCCTTATGTTCCGTATTCGCTCAGCTTTTAGATGTAAATCTGATCGCTATGACAACTGCAGTTTTATTGCCAGAACTGAATCAAACATATTGGACCAAACAGCAAAATCCCAACTTTAGCAACTCTCCCCCAGAAAAACCTGACTCCACTGAAAGCTCCACTTTGTTCAACAGCTCCTCGTTAATTTCATCTTTCTGTTCAGTTCTACTTTCTGCTGTTAGTCTAGGGAACATTTGTCAGAGGCTTTGAGCTAAAACAAAAAATAAACGAGGAACCCGTTTCATATTATATTATCTTATCTGATTGTTGCTAATGGAAAAAAGCTGATTGGTGCAGTTTATAATGTTTCATATTCCAGCTGTGAGAAATGAATCACACACACATTGTTTATTGCACTGTGTTGACAGGAAAGGTGTGCTCTGACAGCCTTATTTCCCTTTTGTCGAGGTCTGGTGCGGATCCGAGCGTGAATTGAGAGCACAGCCCGAGCTGCCACGGCTCTGCTGCTCTGTGACACACCGACCACTAAACGCTGGCAAGTTGGTGCGTCATTAGGATTCGGATCAGGATGCTGCCTCAGTCGACACAAACTGAGGTGAATGAACATGTCTGTCTGCAGTGAGACGTTTCTCTTTCAGAACCTGCTGTGACGCGTCTGGAGGGAAATTGCTGAGAATGACCTATGTACTTGTCTGTTATCTGCACCTCTTCTCAATCTCAACTATTTACCCAGATGTTTTCTTTTTCTGTTTTTAAGGGTCTTCTTGAGGTAGAATGGATGTTCCTCCTCGATGGAGAGGTCGTATTATGTGGCGCTGTCTGACAGATGCCGCGCGTTTATGATAAACTTTCAGTAACATTGATTATTCACACAGATGCAGGAGATTGTCCTTGAAGAATGACTGTCTCTGCAGCGCTGGCAGCCAGTGTCACCATCCGCCAAGTCATAATTTTGCTTGCAGGCAAAATTGCATCTGCAAGCATGACATCGTTTTCAACACACTGTATATCAATGAGGATTAAGACAACTTATATATGGCGGCAGCGGGCAGGGGTCCGGTCCTGTGGGCTGCTGGGTAAAACAACCTCAGAAAGGCGAGGGTTGATAAAAACCTGTTACAGTAAATTATTCGAAGTCTCACCCACTGGAAGTCAAGTTCTAAGCTGCGACTCAGCAAGATTGCCATTCCCCCCGTAATCTATTTAACCCCCGGGGGAGCCGAAGAGGTATGGGCTAAATTAGTGTAATCTGAATGAGGCTTTCTTGAATGTGGTAGTTTCAGCCAGAGAGAGATTGTATCCGCCTCCAGCTCTTGCGGCCTGACAGACAATGAGAATATGACCATCGGAATCGATACAGCCAATCCCCCGTGATTAGGTCATCCATTAGATCACTTGATCTTTCGACCCTCCTGCATTGCATCCGATGAAAATGTAATCACTCAATACTTGCTGGATGATTAGTCCAAATCCCTGCTACTCGAAGAGGAGACGAAGATATGTTTTGATGTTTTGATGCGGCATATGCAAATCTGCGCTTTTTTATTTCGGCCATGGTGCCGGAGTCAGGGGAGCGTCGACTTCACAGCCTCGTCCCTTGAACATCAAGGCCGCTCGGCAGCCTCTGATCCACGAGCTCTATGTAGAAGAAATGCATGTTCACATAGCGTGTGTTATGCAAAACGCACGCTGAGAGCCTGGCTGCGGGAAACGCGGGTCCTCGTGTCTGAGGTTAACACAAAGCGCGAGAAAAGAGCAGACAATCAGCCATAGGAATTAAAGTAAAACACAAACACCTCAGTACAATAAGTAAAGAAGTCAGCGATGAATTAGAGCCACCGCTAAGTAGAATTCAGTTTGATGATAAATCAGCGACCCCACTGTCGAGGCTGCGGTGTGATAAAGGTCACTTGCTTTGAATCACTGTGTAGAGACTAGAGAAGGTGATGAAAAGCGAATTTGGATGCAACAGCGAGCGTAAGAACATTTCCATGTTCCACTGTGAATAAAAAGGCGAGAGCCAAGCGGCGCCGGGCCGCTTCGGAAGGCAGCGAAGGCAGCGAACGCATCTGACGAGGAGCTGTGAGCACAGCAGCATGTTTTCTTTAAATGTTCACTGGGGAAATCAATACCTTGTTTAGAGCTGAAATTGGCTAATCAATGTTACAATCATCTGTTTCCAATGACAGTGAAAGGCAGTTACTGGAATTATAATGTCAGCTGTCTTTTAGCAGGCCAGACATTGAACAGCAATTAACATTACTGATCAATTTACCACTTCTTTTCTTGGTACGAGTGCTGATCCATATGCATTATAACTTATCCTCGTCTTGTACTGTACTGAATGTCCAGGCTGGACCTCTGCAGACATGCATGAGTGTGGAAACAGAAAAGAACACGCATTTCAGTTTTTCTAAAAGAAAGAAATGAATGTTTTGAGCGAGCTTCACTTATTTAGTGTCTCTCGGTTACAGCACCAGCAAAAAGGTTGATTCAATTCAAAGTCAGTTACAGTAGGCGCCAAGAATGGTTCAAACGTCTACTAGATGAAATTAAAAGTTTGCGAAGAAAGGCATCGCTGAGCGACTACTTCTATTAACGCACACAACCTTGTTCTCTGTGTAGGCGACTGTCCTACACGTAGATCATTACCATCGTAATCTCAAACGCTCTTTATAATATTAGAACAACTCCTAAATATTGTCATTCAGTATTAAGTGGTATCACTACTGTGGAAGCCACGATATGCAGATGCAGCTGCTCGTGAAGCCGGTGGGACCAGCTCAGCCTGAGCAGATACTGTATGGACCCGCAGACCTGTCTGCTTTACTTTCACATGCAATTATACTGAGTGAAATTATGCAGTGGCGGTGGCTGGATAACCGTGGGTCTTGCTCCCTGATGAAATAGCCTAACAAACCAGATGCGCCTGCCACTGTAGCTTAGCCTGAACACAAACAAAGCGCTGTGGTTCTCTCCGCCTGGGTCAGGGTTGCACAGCTTAAAGCAGCTTACAAGCCGCTGAACTGAAATAGCCAGAGAGCGGAGCAAGAAGCCCAACTGGAGCCGCTCGCCATGGCTGTGACACGCATGTACGCTAGACTGAGGCCGTGCGAACTCAGGACCGAGGAGCAGCGTTAGAGTTTAAGATCGATTCAAATGGACACACGTCACCTCTGATGGTATTTGAGCAACGTAAACCCTGCAGCCCCTGATGCCATACATGTGGGTGAATATGCAAAATGTGATTACATGTGAAGGTCATATTTTATTCATGTTCTGTTAGCTGCTGCAGCATCTCTTCCCTGTTTCGCTTGTTTTCTGAGCACTGCGCCACCGGGGGGCACACAGCTGTAAGTCAGGTGAGCAGAGGTCGCGGCATCCTGATGAGGGGGGTGCGTCAGAGTGGCAGAGACGGAATGGCGGCGTGGCGGTTAAACGCCGGGGCAGGCGGTGGGATCCAGAGGTAGGAGGATGCGGGGCCACGTCACCCCAGGCATCTCTTGACCGAGCGTGATTGATGGGGAAGAGCTGACGAGCCGAGCTCCCAATGTCACTCTCCAATTAAATAACGCTCACCACTGAACTGCTGCCTCTGCCTCCCCGTCTCCCTCTACTATCACACCCTGTGCACTCAGTTCATTTTAATAGGTTTTTAGCTCCTTTTGCTTTCTTACAATAACATCATTCTTCCTCTACTGTAGTTCACTGTAGATTTTTCCTGCGCCTCTAATTTCAGCCTTGCTAACTGCTCTTCCAGGTATGACAGACAGAGGCTGCTCTTTCTATTAGTTTGGGTCACTGCTCCCTTCCAGACAGAGAAGACAAAAACAGCAGCACTGCTGTAATATATTCTGCCTCCAAACATGCAAATATCTGTCGAAAAACACAAAGAGGATAATCCATTTGTGACTAATGCCCAGGAATATGTTGAAAATGAAATTGGAAAAGTGGAATCAGGCGTGTACTTCGAAACAAACGTATAAATGTAAACCACCTGCAGAAAAAAGTGAAGCTGTTCACTTTGACAAGACTATGAGGAGAACGGTTGTTTCCAGTGCAGATGCATGTGCTTATTAACTGCAGAGGCTGTTTCACACTCTATGTTTACTGTCACTAATTAGGAGTGTAAGTAATAGTGGCTGGTTTGTAGGGTCTGCGTGTGAGCGTGCAGTAGTTTGGAGAGGCCAGACTCCTGCTGCATTCTTCTGTCGCCACACCAGCTCAGTGTGCAGCTAATTGGATGAGAAACCAAGAGCCCAAATATCCAGATGCAATAAAAACCGGATGAGTCTGGAGAGTGTGGATGTGCAAGGAAGGCAACATAAAGAAAAAAATGTCTCATGAATCACTGAATGAGATTTTACACAAGATGCAATTTTAATGCAAAAGAAAAAAAAAGTAATTGTATCGGGCTTCTAGTCAGCCATCGTTTAACAGTACACAAGCCATCTGCTGCCAGAGTCTTGGCAGGTTTGGAAATTTTGGCTCTTCGTTCTCGCTGCCAAAAACGCTGCGTGTGTTTCTGGCTCCCTCTCCGCCAACTTATTTTGGTCAAACTATTTCGACAGGCTCTCTCTCAACTGCAGTCGGCGAAGCTTTGGCTCGGAGGAGAGGAGCGTCTCCGTCGCCGGTCTCTTTGCTCTGCTGCCGCTGCGCGTCCCCAGCTGCCGATGTAAGAGACAGATAGATAACATACGCGAAGCCCTGCAGCTGGGCTTCCCTGCACAGAAGCAGCACTGCGCAGGATAAACAGGGGGAGAGAGGGAGAGAGAGGGAGGGAGGGAGAGAGAAGGAGCGGAGATCACACTTCCCACATCCCTGCCAAGGGTGAGCATTTACGCGCGATCCCCAAGCCGACCTCCGGCAGCCCTGCTCTGCCACCAGGACTAATTTCAGCACGAACACTTTCAAACTCTTCATTTTGACATAAGCTTTTTTCCTCCGTGTGGAGCGTGGAGAGAAAAAAGCGCAACTTTCAGCAGCAGGCGCCATCTGTGAAGTTGTCCCCTCTTCTTTCGGTGAGTAATTCCAGCGGATGACTGTTGCGGTCGTGTGTCCAGTTTGTCATTTTCTCAACGCAGTTAAGTTAATTCCTGCTCTACTCGGACGTTCTGCGCGTTGTCGGTGTCCCGTCGGTTATTCGGTCATTAGTATTCTGTGGACACAGGTTTTCTGCGGCGGTCGCGCACAGTCGGTGTTTTCATGCTGCCCGATTCCCATCACGTGTTCGTTCGCCGCCATCCTCTGCGTCCTTCTGTTTTATTTCTCCAAAACCCGAAGTTGTTGAGATGTGTAATCGACGTGCGTTAATGGGGCGAGCTGCGGTTTTTCCTTCATGGGGGAAACGTCTCATTGATTCGGGAACAGGTGCGCCCTGCGAACTTTTTCCGCGTCGTGCAGGTGGTGACAGCTAATGCGCAATGATTGATACCGAACAGAAGGGTCAAATCAGTCAAGTCACATCAGTGGCTCTGCGGGGTAGCTGCTGATTTACACAGCAAAGACTCCGAGTCCACAAAATCATTTTCCTCTGTGAAGAAGTAAAAAAAACAACAACTGCAAGGCACTGAATAAAATGAATCAGATTAGGAATTAAGCCGCTCGAAATTAAAAGGACATGCTCTGGATATTGTGTTTCGAGGAAATTCATAAAACTAATAACTGCAGTGGAAGTGGAAGCTTAGCAGAAATTGGCACAATGTTCCATTTGTTAGATAAAAAAAAAACAGGCATCATGGATCAATACGCAATAAAGTAACTTCTAAAGACTGATAAATTATGTAAGTGCTGGTTCGTTTCTCTGCAGAAAACAAATGACTTGCTACAGGACATAGATATTGTGTGATATATACTGTTCACAACCCATCACCATCACACTGTCAGTGTGAGAGTTAAGCTTTGTATGTGAATATGTGGATGTGAAGACTTTATAAAAACATTATTCAAATTGAGACCAGCATCATTTTTTTCTATTAGTCATGAGTAAATGAAATCAAACCAGACTCAGCAGGATTCCTTAAATCTTTACTTTCTTACTTTGTAGATTCTTTTGTAGACAAGCTTTGCTTTTCTACAGCTCTATAATATTTTCACAAGCGACTTAATGGCTCAATTTGAGGGGAATTCAGATGAAGTACAGTATCTGAGGGTGAGGGGCCGCCCTTCAACAGGACTCGGGATCCAGCTCCGACGTCACGTTTGCATTCGAGTAAGTAAATCCTTACGGCCCACCGGCTTCAGGGTGTTTGTACAGTAGCTGACCACGTGCTCTGTAAGTGCCATGACAGGCTGTTAGGAGCTGCTCACTAGCTGTTGTTTTATAACTGGACTTTTAAATGCGTATCGCTAAAGCACATAGGAAACAATAAGTCCTCATTTATATCCTGCACACGAATCCAAATTAAGGAGCCTGTGCCTCATAGTTTTATTACACCATCAGCGGCCTTTATGAAGTGTCTCAGGCTGTAATTGTGTGAAGTTTGTGTTGTGTGTCTGGCCCGTGAGTGGACGTACACAATGATTGAGGAGAATATGGATCAGGAGAAGCGTGTGATAGGTGACTGAGCGCTGTGGCGCTGGTAATCCTGTTGTGAGACTGGCCAATGGGATTAGGGCGGCGTGTGTGAGAGAAACCGAGCCGGAGGACGACGGGGAGGCTTTACATTCACGGCGTTATCTCACATTTTCACTTAATTTACCACTATCGCTCTGACACTGGCCAGCAACGAGCCTGCTTCCCCACAGGAGCTCGACCGCGGGCCGCCTCCAACGGCTGAATTGCTAAAGAGAAAAAGCCAAATGGTGAATATATTTTTGAATGATAAGCAGAAGCCTCGGTTTGATTCTCTCTGCAGGGTGGAAAACCAACTGAAGCATTTAGAGCAGTTGGCACCAAAACACTGACAGTGTTTTAAGGCGGTATGACCCACCCCTACTCAACAGAAGGGTACAATAGGCGGTTTGAGATCTGATGGTTGGAGCCTAATCTCTGTTTTCTCACATTTGTGAAATCCTCGAGGTCTCCGCTCGCCTTTACATTCGTACTAGTGTTTGCTTGCGCAGCTGGTCGGCACGCTGGGAGACATCAGGCCTTGTTTTCCCTTCGGCACGTTGCAAAGACCTGCTCACGCCGAAGCATCAAAGCAGCTCTGATTCCTCACTGGAAACATGAAGCCTGGCCTTGGTTTGCTTGGTTTTCACACAACTTGCCTCTGTTCTGTTCACGTCATGCTGGAGTTGAGTGTTCTCCTATCAGCGATACGTCGAGTTTGTTTATCTCAATCACCTCGCACCTACAGGAAAGGAAGGAGTCTCTGGAAACACACTAGAGCAGCTAATTGCAAACTACACTTAATGTTGTGCTTTATTTTTAGGGAATAAATGTTCTATCCTCTGCATCATAGCAAGTAGAAAAAAAATCCCTCATTCAATGAACAGAGAGCGTCCACGGCGGTGTTCTCTTCCGTCTATATCGGACTCTGGTGCTGGGGGTCCAGCGAAGTGAGGAGCGTTAACTTGGCTCAAACTGACCCTGCGCTGATCTTCTCTTCCCACAGTACCATAGCTGCAACCTGCCTTCACGACTCGCGCTGCCCTGCAGCCAGATCTGCTCCACTTTCCACCTCTACCATTAAATTGTCATACAGAGGCAGTGACTTTGAATCTGTGTGTGTGTCTGCGTTCGTGCTGCTGTGCGTTGGTTCATATCAACGGCTCTGAAAATGCCAGATATATAAGAGTTTGTACAGCTGAAGGTGACATGTCCAAATACTATATGTGTAATTTACGACAAGGAAAAGTGCTAAGTTAACACATTTTAGGTGCTGGAATATATTGAGTCAGTGGTTTTACTTGATTAAACAAGCAGATGAGATTTTAGTGTTTCCACAACCTCCTGACACCTTGAGCGAGGTTCTGCCTGTAGGAGGTTTCGTGCGTTTTGTTTCTACCCAGAAAAGCAAAAAAGCGAAACATTTGAAATTAAATATCAGGATGTTTGCAAGAAATGTTTAAAACAAACGTCATGACTCGCGGATGCGTCTCATAAGAGCACAGGTGCCTGCAGAGGTGACAATCATGCTGTTCTGACTTATTTCCGTGTTAATTAGCGGGACTGGGTAATGAGTTTGCCGTGGCGAAGTACAACAAATCGCTTCCACAGGATGTGTGTGGTGAGCTGTTTTATTTTGCTAGGGGGGAACAAGAGAGGAAGTAAAATGAGAACTGGAGAATCTGTGTGGGAAGAAAGAGGTCACTGTATGCCAAAGCAATTACCTTCCTCGTCCAGGGCCCTGCCAATACTCTGCGTCGAGGAGAGAGAAGGAGAGGTCAGCGCGGAAATAAATAGACGTGCGGTCAAGCTCTCAGTTTTCTAAACATCTCCTTTCAGAAGTTTAAATGGCATTTCTGAGTCAGTATCGTCCCAAGATGATGCATAAATTTCCCAGCATGCACAGCCTCACTGTTTCCATGATCCTCTTTCAAAATATTTATTGAGGGAATTTGTTGAAGTCGTTCTTATGTGTCAAATTATACAGATAATATCGGGAATATTATGAAGCGTTTTTTGTTTTGTTTTGTAATTGCTCAACTGCTCAGGACTGTCAGGATGTGTTGTGACACGAAGAACATTATCTGTCAGGAGCTGATGCTTTTCTCTGCTTTGACGAGTCCTCGTGTTCTGGCATCTGGGAGGATCTGTCACAGCATGACGACGGCGGGGAGACAGATCCCCCTCGCATGTGCCCGGGCCGGCAAACAGGCTGCTCGGAGTAGAGGTCACGAGCGCTCTGGCCATCATGCCTGCTGACAGCTCCGATTTATTTTTAATCTTGGTGATGAGAGCTCGCCACGCAGATCGTGGGGCTTGTTAGCGTTGAGTGGCGAGCCCCGGCCGCCACCGCGCCATGATCTTATACAAAGAAAATGTGACAAAATGACGACCTTGGTGAGGTAAAGCCCGGATAATTGGGAGCCTGCTGAATGGCATTTGATTGTTATTCCACGCAGCCACTGTTGTGAAATCTCTTTCCTTATGAGCATGGAGAATCCAGGTCATTTCCTCCTCCATCTTATGCGTATTAATATTTTGACCTCGCCCGATTTCTCCTGCCTGTGTGTAGGTGAGAGTGTGTGTGTGAAGGACATTATCTTGATTGTATTTACTGTCTATTCGTTTTTGACCAATTTCTTTATGATTGATGAAAAATGTCATTATCATTACATCAGCAGGCACATTAGCGGCCGTCTAAAGTGACTGCGGTCACGCAGGCTATTTTGCTGACGGTACGTTCTTTCTTCTCTCCTCTGTGTCTTTGTCTCTGCCTGTCTCTCTTCTGATAGGTGCCAATTATACAGCCTCTGTGTTGCAGCCTCCCCCGTCGCCGTTGACCCTGTTAGCCGGCTTTAATGTCAACTCTCGGGCTCCAAAGTGGAAGGAATTACCCGACTTTTATTCTCCAATCAGGGAAAAAGGAAGAGCCACACAGCGAAATGCAGAGCTTGACTCATTTTCAAGCCGTGCGCTTTTTTCAGGGCCTGACTGCTCTTGCTTTCTGGTGAAGCACAGGGTCAGGACTGTGTGGATAAAACCCAGAGGGTTTTGACATTTCAGCTTTTCTATCCTTTTTTTTGCTCCTCTTCTGGCCTTACTGTCTTTTGGAGGGGGCCCAGATGATGGGGTGGTGTTGCTCAGGCATATGCAGAGCCCTCGCTCTCCTGGCACTGCTGTTTCCCTTGTGGGAGTGGAGCTGCTGGGGGCTGGAGCCCAACTCTGGGGATCTGGAGAAGTCCCCGCACTCTGATCCAGACCCCTGGGACGTCCTGAACAGGCACAAACGCAGCTGGGTATGGAACCAGTTCTTCGTACTGGAGGAATACACAGGCAACGAACCTCTCTACGTTGGCAAGGTAAGTCATCACGCCGGATGTGGCCGAGCCACAATTTGGAAAAACATACTCAACTTACCTTTTGCACCTGTGGCGCCAGGTTTACTGCACCTGTGCACAAAGCAGACAGTTCAATAACCTCTTAGCATAATGGCCTGCAGAATCTGGGACAGCACAGCGTTTTAGACTTGCATATATTCCCAGTGCCCTATATAAAATGGTAAACAAACAAAACCAGCAAAATGCAAACAGCGTGAGAAGATATTCTGCTTTATATTCAGCCAGGCTCAAGTATGTGCTTGTGCAAATGCACAGTTTTAGTTTAGACGCTGGCAAACAATGTGACAAGGTAATTTGCATGGTAATCAGTCCCTGGAAAAGGTATATATTACTCAAATGTGTCTTTGTACTGTAGTTGTTCTGCCAAAGTACAAGCCGCTAGATCAAAGTAATGCTCGTTTTGGCAGGTAAATAAGTACGAAAGCCTCCAAATGACATTTAAAGCCAGGCACAAATGGCAAAGTTAACGTGAGGAAGTGACTAATCATGAGATGTGCTAACGCTGCAATGCTGTTAAGTGTCCACGGGTGAAGACCAAAGGTGGAAAAGGTCTTCGGGCGCTTTGAAAAAGTTATTTTAACACAAATACCATTAATGCTGTTGTACTCATTAAACCAAATAATACAAGTAGAAGCACGATAACATGGGAGGAAACTAAATCTAACATCTAAATGCACTTGTTTGCTCACAGCTGGTGCACATGGAAGATGACTTAAACCTTTGACCTACCGCCGCTATTACGTATTACTCATTATTATTATAACCTCTAAGTCGCTGAATTTGTACTGAGGTTCAACGATTGCAGCAACAGGACATCAAAGCTGTAGTACTCAGTTACTTTTCACATCAGAATCCCTCCTATATTTTTAAAAAATCAAAACCCATTGTTGGATGCGCTCTCTGTGAACTAGTTGGTTTACGCCACAGGGTTTGGTTTGCACAGGCAGTGAAATGGGCTCCAGCGTGTGCTGTGCAGGCCAGATGGGTCTCGGATTGGTCTCTAGATCCCTGTTATCTTGGAGAATTTTCTGGTCTTATTATTAAATTAGTTTTCATCTTTCCGCTCATCTGCAGGATAATCATTCTCATCTGCATGTATTTGCCGGGTCTGCTCTCACAAGCCCATTTCCTTGCTGTCTGTGAACTGGATTAGCGTCTCCAGCTGGAATTAGGATACATTTGACTGTCCTATTGTTCTCCTGTCTGTTTTTGCCAGAGGGATGCTGCAGGAAAGCATCTAAATCAGAATGAGCTGGAGTTCACCCAAAGGTCATTTCTAGTCTAAGTGTCCACAGTGTCTTGTGACACCGCTGATGTCTCCTACATCTGGTGCTGACGAACATCCGCACACTGATCCCAGATGTTTCATCCTTGTCCTGCGTTGGCCATTTGACTGTGGTAGCAATGTTAAGTGCTTCTTTTCTTTATCACTTGCTCGCGTGAGATTGCTTCTGTTAGTAAATCCTGAAGGACACCAGCTGACTGATTACTCATTCACTGCCGTGCAGAGGTCTGCTTATCTGCGTGACATACACACTAACTCGTTTGCAAAAGGTAGTGGTTCATATTTCTTCCGCACGTTTTATCTGGTATTTGTGGCTTTATTTTGGCGGTACAGCAGCAGGCATGACATAAACTGTCAAACTGGCTACATCTTTACATCTGACCTCGTGCACAAGCTCAATCTAACCCTTTCAGAACTATGAAAAATCTGATTCATTCACCCCCCATGGGCAGAGCAGGCTGCCTGGGAGCCCAAGAAGCTGTCACATTATTTGTTCCCTTAGATCATAGTTGTCACATAGTGTGTGCTTGTTGGGTATCACAAGGGCGCACTGCTGCCGTAAAAGGCCCGGGTGGTAAACCCTGACCTTGCGACGGCGTGGAAGGTCCTGGCGTGTCGAGAAAGTGACCTCGCTGGAAATGGAATCTTCACGCGGCTCCAGCCAAACGCGTTCTTCATACTCAGCTTTAACAGTCCCAGTAGGTTATATGCAAAGCCTCCAGAGTGACGTGACCTGTAATCGGTCTTGTCAGACGCACCCAGAAATCTAATATGACAAACAATGAGAATCTGTGTCCAAACAACGGAACAGTCGCTGCACAGTTTGGCCATTTGTTTGGCTCGGAGCTAAGGAAACATGATATAGTTGCTAGGAAATGGGAAGTCATCACTTCCTATGCATCTGCAGTCTGCTTGGCTTTAATGCATTCTGTCAGATTCTGAATTTCACAACCAAATATCTCATTATGCTTTGGCACTCTGCCTTGGGTAAGTGTGCTGGCCTGGAATCAGCTGCAGTCACATCAAGCCAGTAGAAACATGCATTAAAGAACCGCAGCCTCCGCTGCAAATTGGTGACGCACATATTTAAACAAGAGAGCAACTCATCCACTTAACAAACACTTACTGGTAAACATGATGCGATTAACATTTTCTGCAGGGTATTCGTGTGACTAAATATTTGCTAGTGTTGAAACACAGCGATCTGTGGCTTCTGCTGAACAAGCAAGCGCACAATTTAGTAATATGGAAAAGGCGGCAAATTGCTATTTAGATCTTTGTTTTGTTAACAGCAGCCCTCCATGCCTTATATGTTTGGCAAAGCTACTGCTCCGTGCTATTAGGGACCCCTTCATAGATCTGTTTATGTGCAAGTGGAGAAATTCAAAGCCTCTGAGGAAGAGTGCTGCTTCAGATCGCAGGAGGTACAAGCTCACAGACACACTTATGCTGAATCTCACTTATTTATAGAGATGTCTTCAAAATTGGCAGCCGGAGTAACCATCTGAGTAATGGATGGACTTATTTCACCTTATAATTCAGGCTGCATTCTGGCGGCATTAGCGCGGGCTCTCCTGCTTCACTCACAAAAGGATTTCTTCCAATACAAATGAAAGTGCCTTGATGAGAGCAAAGAAAATGGAAAACATCTCTTGATGGAAGAATTTCTCATAGCTTGTTGTCAAATGTTCCGATGTGACTGGGGGAAAAAAAGCACTTGTCTCAAAAGCTGCAACAAACTGGCGAGGTTCTTATTCATCCTCGCAACAAGTGTTAAAAGCTGATTGTGTTTATTCCAGCCATCATTACACGTTTTATGAACATGCATCATGAGTAATTTCTGACCCGGCTTGTGCTTGACAGTAATTCAGTTTAATAATCAAACAATGTGCATCGTGGGCATCGGGTGTTGTCGCACGCATAATTACAATGGAGTGAACCCAACACGCTACCAGGCAGGAAGCTTCATTAGCATTCTATTAGACGCTCACTGTCAAGCGGGTTACAATCATAGAGCACGGGGCGCTGCGGCAAAGGTCAGTCTCAATAGCATCTACTCACACTTGCTGGTGCTGCAAACACGGTGGCGCAGCCGGGGAGTGGAGAGAGCAGCATGTCGAGCCGTGGAGGAGGGTGATTTAAGCTGACAGGGGGGGAGGACATCATACACACGGCACCCAGGGACGAGAGCTGGCGGAGTGGGGAGCTCATGAGGCATCCTGGGGGCCTGTGGGATGGCGGGAAAGCCTTTATCTGAGCCAGAGAATCAGAGAGGATGAAAACTGCAGCAGAAACCAGACTAGAGGGTTGTTAGGAGCCGGGTGGGAGAAAGGACAGGAGGAGAGCACTGTTCACACTGGCTCTGTCTCTCTCACGCATACACAGGGCAGAGGGATCAGGACAATTTTTAGACAGAGTCCAGTGAAGTTTGAGTCAAAGTCAAGTAGGAGGTCGGAACAAAGTCAGCACGGAGACTGAAAATAGAAACAGACACTATGGATCAGCATAGACGTAGATCCATCCATCCAGCCGGAGGATCACTAATGCTCCTTTATAGCAGTGTGTTACTGGTTCAGTCAGGTTCTTGGTCACAGCTGGTTGAAGGTGTTGGATGTGCTTCACCAAACTCACTAGTAAACTTGAAATAAAGTGGAATAAACTGATTGGTTCTTTTGAATTGAATGTGGCTGAGTTTCTTTTTTTTTTTTTGTACACCCAGTCCTAAGTCTGGCTGCAGAGACTCAGGGTGGGCCTGGACTGATTTACTCCTCATATTTGCACTTACTACAGGGGCTATTTGTCTTGTCCCAGGCCTAAATTATTATTTAGAGCTTGGATTTACTCGCGCTCCTCTCGTCTCACTCCCTCAGCAAAGTTCTTCAGATTTATGACGGTCTGATGACGGCTTTGCTTGAAAAAGACGAGTCCATTATTTCTGCATTTTGATGTACAGGCTAAGATAAACCATCTTCCTTGTGGTGAGTAATGTTACAACCTAATTAAATATTGAGCAATATTGTGGGCAAAGGGAGTTCTGAGTGTGTGTGTGTTGTTTTTTTATTATATTTCTCTATTTCTTTCTTTTTATGTTCATTTTTTTTTGTCTGAACATGTGGTTGCCGGAGTTTCCTGAAACCTGATATATTGAATTTTCCGCATCCCCAACAGGTCTGATCTTGAATAATTCAAGAGCGGTCCCCAGCTCGAGAGCTTACACGCACTATGAATGCACACAAAAAGTAAAGTTTTAGATCTCTCTACATTTTCTCTACAAAGTGGATAACAGGTGGCCCGGAGACTATTGTGTATAAAAGTCGTTTCAAGCATTCTTCCTCCCTTCAGTGGATAATGAACTGAGCATGGCAGGGCTCAGCTGCAGACTGGCGGCTCCTGCGGTACAATAACGTTGGTTAAACCTCTGTCACTTGTTGAATCCAAAAGGTTTGATGGTTTCACGAAGACGTGGGCAGCCCATTTGCATCGCGTGACGTGTGAAATTATGCTTCTGCGGTTGAGACGTAGAGGAACGTGCTGGGAAATGCAACGACTGGTCAGCGCCTGTGTGCAGAGGCCACTGCTCCTCAAAATGTAATGAAGCATCCTGCAGCTCATTTTTCATGGGCTGGCTAATTGCATTTCATGTATGGCCGTATGAAATGAAAGCAGTTTGAGTTCAGTGCATCTGAAATTGGCTTTCACAGAGCCTGATACACCACCAGACAAGACCCGCGGCCTTAAAAATGTTTCCTTAAGCTCACTGAGATATTGAGTTTCCCATCTCTATTATTCCTCCTTTACTCCTGATACCTTCAGAGAGTTGCTCATTCTGTCAAATGTGTTTTGAGATTGATTCATTATGTATTACCCTCTGCCGCCTGTGGGACCTTGGGTTCTGAGCCTATCAAAACTCCACTGAATCTGACTCTAACAAACACCGGAGCATCATCGTAATCACATTATTTCCCACTTTCTGCAGCAGTCTAATTTCAGGAGCATCCATCAGAGCGAGGAACCAGGTTTCCCTTTTCAGGTTACAGGAGGAAGCATAATTTGATTAACCCAGCTAAATTTGTGAAGATGAAACCTGATTACTTAGACATGTGTAATATAACCATTTCCTGGTTTCTTGACGTCGTTTCATGTAAAACCAGGTTTGAAGGGAACACACCAAACACACCCAGGAGGTGCTGCAGCAGTAACCAGGGATTCGCATCCAAGGACGGTGGGGCAGCTAAGCTAATTGCTAAATCTCTGCAGATATTATGATTTGATAAAAATATGTCTCATACAGTTATTACATGATTACGGCCGTAAGGAAAATAAATTAAACAGGCTGATAAATTGACATCTAATGCAATTTAAAATAGCAAAGCAACCAGGGTGGTGGATACATGTAATGTTGGTAGTAGTGGAAAAGGAAAACTATGGAGACATGTTTTAAACTTTTTTGTTTTGTTTGTCTAGTGTCAAATGTTCAGCCTTTGCGTTGACATTGCCACAGTCACGTCACTGTGATGACAGTCAGTACAGGAGGAAACGGAGGCTGTGTGTGACAGTTTGGTGAACATCCATCTGACAAAATACAGACAATACATCAGCTTTAGCAAACTTTTAGTTAGTTGTGTGTTGCGGTAATTAGATCCCTGCCTCCTTTGGTTGCGGTCGTCCTCAGGGTTCTGGGAGGTTTTAGCAAAGGGCAGGATGGAAATCCATAATCGAGTTATCCGACTTTCTCTCCTTAACCTGATTACACTGAGTAATCTGCTTATACGTGTGTGCATCCATGTAAATGTGTTCAAATTGCAGCTTCGCTGAAGCAACCTGAAGCCGTTTTCCTCCTCTCCTGCCCGACCCCTTCTTTCCAGCCACCAGCACCAGATGCGTCTTTATCCTGAGCCAACCCCCTGTACCCTCCTCTACACATCAACCATCCAATGGATGAGAGACCCTAATATGCTCAAACCTACGATGCATTGGCCACCTCTCGCTGTAATTAAATCCAGTCATAATGAATCACAGCCCGTAGTCTTAAACAGGGTATATTTCCATAGGGAGCAGAAATGACCTACATGTGGTGGAAAAGCTGTTAGTATGGCCTTTCCACCACTGCTTCCTTACTTGGCATCGGCTCTGAAAGCATGACAAACGCACACAAACCTCACTTTGAGCTGGGTTGAAAGCAAATGACAAGCGCTGTGCTTATTTCCATATCAGGGCTGTTCATTTATATCTATATCACACAGGGCATGCGTAACACAATCAGGGAGCCGCTTCAGAAGATTCACAGCGAGTCGAGTCACAGTTTGAAAGGATTTCTTAATAATGTGGCCAGAATCTTATTTTATTTTATGTTTTTAATAATTTTTGGTTTCATCTAATGTTCTGTGCCTTGAATAGCAATGTGACGTGCAACGCCTCATTGCTCTAAGGAGACAAATCTGTGCATAAAAACACGAGGCAATTAGTGTAGTGCATGAGCCAGTCATCGGACTAATGCCGGTGATTCACTGTGCAGCCTCTGTACCTTTGCTCTAGGAGGTGTATTTTATCAATTGCAGGCCGTGTTGGTTGCAGACCAAGATACTGTCACCGGTTCATTGTGTAAAAAATGCACTTGGCGCGGGGAGAACATGGAGATAATGCTTACTTTATTTCTCTGCTTTGAATGGCTGCGGACAGAGAAGAAATCAGGCTCTTGCTCAATGCAGAGAAGTGCGTTAATTACGACTTCCATCTTTGTTTTGCATGTTCGAATCATTGTGTGGAATTCATTACCGTCTTTTTATATTTTGCTTAATTGCACATCGTCGCTAATTACATCATAGCAACTTTCAGCTTTTATTTTAATTCAAGCTTTTATTCTGGTCTGGTAATGGTCCTGTGCTGTCAATCACGTGCCACTAAAATGTGGGCAGAGTGCTTTTTGCAGTCTCTCCCTCTTCCACGTCTTTCTATTGAAGAGTCGACCTGTATACCTTTATCTTAGCATTTCCTCCATGCGTCGCTATTAGTTACTCGTCAACAGGGTAATACTTGGATTGGTTTTTGCCAGTGAAAACCTACAGTACTGCTGCTACTTGTACTTTTGTCAGGCTCACGAGATAAAGGGAGGAAGAGCGCGGCCATGCTGCTGTTGATGCACCTGGCTGAGATTCAATCGGAGGCCAGGCCAGACCAGCGTTAGATACGGTTTGTGGGATGCAGTCGCATTATTCTTTCCCAGTGTGATGTCCATGTACCACCTGTGTGTTGACGCCAGGAGTAACCACGGACTAAGAATTCACAAACATTACAATACGAGCCAAACAACACGTTTATGCTGGTTCTGGCTGTTTCTCGCTATGGATGCTAGGTTGTATCGCTTCAAACTCTGAGCCAACTGACCAAATGATTTAGTAAATGATCAGAATGCGAGAAGTGACCTTTTCCGCTCTCCGTTCTCGTTTGACGTACAGGCTTGGCTGTAAAAGCATAATTACTTGATTCAGAAGTTGGATGCTCCACTGAACATAACTAACTCCCCTCATTACTTTTCCCCTCACGACTCCACATGACTGATTTTGGAAATTTGATCCAGTTAGGATCACACTTTTGGAGACGAAAGCTAATTCGTTCAAAGTCAGCCACAATAACTGCATTAAAAATAGCTGGTGGCTGAATACGCTTCTGTTTCTCTTCATTGTTTTACCCCAGTGCATTCATTCATTTTCAGGGATATCAGGGATAAGCAGATCTTGGCTGGAGCTGAAAGTATTTCATAGTACTTTTTGTCTTTGTTGTACTGGAGTCCTGTGAGAATTCACCATGCAAAACCAAGGACTTTGTCCAAGTGTGAAATCTAAAAATGTCATTTGAATTGTGTTTTATATGGATTCACTAACCCTGTTTATGACTCCTTTCTTCGTGTCATTTCCATTCTCTTCTTTTTCACCTCTCTCATTGTCATTTTTTCCTCAAACCTAAACTCAGCTCAAAGGGACCTAAGCCTTGAGCTGGCAATTTGTTCTGGCCTACGTACAATTTAAACTAAAGGTGCAACACGAGTTATTTCTCCGTCCATTCGGACCAAATTTCATCCCATTTCGGTCCATTTTTCCTTGCCAGTGGATATCGCATTGACACAGGCGAAAATTCAGTTAAATTTAGTGGCTCCAGAGAAGTTCGAGGGATTTCTGTGAAGATATCCTGTTCTTGGAACCTGGCCCATTCATTTTCTGTGGAGGAGATGAGTTCATAGTCTGACAGTGTTAAATTATGCCGAGGGCTAAGGCTATGCAAAGACTATGGGATGATTCAGAGATGGATTGGGCTATGATCTGAGGTTGTTATTGAATTTGGCTCCTGATATCTCTCAGAATGAAGAATGGAGTCAGGAGAGTGATTTGCTCTTTTTCGTGGTGCGAGCCTAAATATATTCACTACTGCAGGGATTGTGTACATCAAAAGTCTTCCTTCCCAAAGGCCCTCTCATGTTGGGGTTTAATAAGGTATTTTATTGTTTGAAGTAGTACTGCTTGTTTGAGTTGTTTATAATCCCTTTGGATCGTAGCAGCGCAGTCGGCAGTGTGAAAGCGATGGCATTATCCCCGTGTTTTCTTTTCTTTTTCGCTGGTACCAGGCTTTGGTTACATTGTATAATCCAGGTGGGCTTTTTCTCTTCTTCCCCAAAGAACTAAGGGAAGGCTTGAGTCACAGGACTCAGCCTTCAAATTATACACTTCAGTGGCAGCAGTGGGCGACGGGCATGTTTGTTGATAATGGCATGTGGGTGCTACTCAGAGAATGGAAGGCAAAGGAAAAGCCGGGGCAAGGTGAAGATGTTTATCTATAAATGCGATGTGTAGGTCTGGGAAGTTCCAGGTAATCAAGGATAGAAGCCCACACAACGTGGCTGCAGTCCTTGACTGCTCACGCTGCGCCGGCTCTGCTGGCTGCAGTCAGTGGACGGTCGTTTACTGGCCTCTTTGTGCCAGTGCCCTCGAAGTGTTTGCAATAATGTGGTATATTTCTAAAAATGCCTCAAGAAATAGTAGAAATCAGCAGCACCAGACAGAGCTAATGGGACATGTTCAGATGCTTCCCTGCGCCTCTCAGTTTTATGAAGGCAAATAAAACTGTTTGTGAGTTTTGGGGTCAAAGGAAACGAGACATTCAAAAGAAACATCACCTTGGGCGGCGCTTGCAAATTCTACAGATAATGAATCCATCAACAAAAGAAGGTCCAGCCTTGTCAAAAATGTAATTATTGGTAGTCATCCTTAAAAATATGTCTTTGCATCAGTAGTGTTCAAAATTATCTAAAAATACGTGCAGAGCTTCCAGCGCGAATCCTTTTAACTGTCCTGTAACAAACCGACTGGAGCCGATGCTCTGACAATGTGACAATGCAACACGGAGGAATAAAATCCTACAGTTGTGATCTAAAGCGTGTGTCACACTGTAGTTGTTTAGGTGATTTAGAATCACGAGGACGGTTATGCGCTGGGGTAAGTGCTTTCTGCGGCCATTTGCATGCCTTATATTTAGCAGCCATCAGATCTACTTTGCATCAAATCAGGTACGTCGCGTAGAGCTGTCTGGCTGCTCGCGGCATTTACATGTACAAGTGTGGACCTTTGAGCATCGGCTGCTCTGGCCAGACGCACGTATATACACAGACGGTGCAACAATAAAAGCTTCGGGCTTTTACTTTCTGAGACGCTGATATGCAGCGATTTTATTGCACATGAATGTAATTTTCCTTTCATCTCCCAAATTAGTACAGAAGGTCAGAAGTTGGTGAATTTAATCATCTGCCTGCCTGAGAATGTCCATCTACAATCTGACAAGGTTTCATGCAGAAATACCACAGTGAAGTGTCCCTATACAGTAGAGTCCTATTTTACAGATGGAACATTAATGCTAAATGTCAGACAAAATGGCATCTAGAACTAAATGCCCCCACAACAGCCGACACTCGCTTTTACTACATTGATCTATTGACTCTATGCAGCGCTGTTGCTTTCTCCACTTACACGTAAAGAGACGTCTGTGTATAGATCACTTACCGACGAAGGAAAAGACGAGATCAGCTGCGACTAAAATGAAAAGTAATTACAGTGCTGGCGTTGAGCATTAGCGATGCCTGACTAACGTAACGCGAAGCTGCGCTTTAGTCTGACCTTTACAGCACATTCACTAAATATAGTGAAGCAGAAGTAACAAATCTGATCTGACTGCGTGTCGTGTACATCGTCACCAGCTGCTGCACGCTACCACTGATATGTGCACTTTGTGAAATGTGATGAAGGAATTATTTACATCTGATTGAGAAAAGTTGGAGGGTTGTGGTAACTGTCTTCAGAGCTGCGCTGAAAGTGGCTCTAAACTGTGTCAGTTCCAGAACCTGTGCTTATACAGTATAAGCCACGTACTGTACGGCTGACGCGTTAATAAACAGCCGCGTGTGATGTACCGCCCCATCTCACTAACGGCACTCACACTGCACAAATAGCAATTTCTTTATAAATAACCCCAGCAATCAAAACTCCTTTTATATCCGCTCTCTGATTAACATCCCTTATTGAAGCTCTACTTGATTGTCTCCATTCGTTGACTTTTATCATTTTTTTTTAAATCAACAAAATGAGTCCCACCTCTTCAAATAATCACTAATCAAGTCTTTTCAGGCAACTTCAACAAAGTTGGTGGCAGAAAATTGCTGTTGCCATTTGGCTTGATTCTAGAGTTTATAGTCATTAATGATAATTTATACGTCTGAGTTCTGATACTTTTTAACCAGAAAGTTTTGATTTGTGTCTACTTACTAAACTGTGTAAATTATTACATCCAAACCAATTTAAAACAAATATCTTGATGCAAGTTTTGTATTTTCATACATACATGTTTGTTTATCAACCAGTCTGCTGAATATTTACTCCAGACACTTACTATGTTTGTGTCAGTTTGGGAAGGTTAGCAAGATCATCTCAGTTTATTCAGTTTATTTACTTGTTGTACAAGACGCAGCGACTAGTTACTTTATTTCTCGTATTCACTGACGCGTGCCTAATGGCGCTAAGACATGCAAACTGGCTTTCTCCCTGTTACAGAGGGAACATCTGAGTCATCCTGCTTCGGATAAATGATGAGGTGAAATATAGGCGCACGTTGCCAAGTCATGCAGTTCTGGTTTGATTTAGCGCCGCGGACCACAAGGAGTTATGACACGGGTGCGTTGCCCAAACTTCTGCTGACTCTTCATCTCTCAGCCTCGGGGTCTTTTCAGCAGACGGTGGCACACGCAGCGGAGATGTCACGCTGACTCTGGTGATGTCGGGGCTACTTAAGGAGATGGCGCAGCGAGGGGAACAACATAGACTATTGGCTTCCAAAAAGCAGCGAGCAAAATCAAAGTTGACTTGTTCTTGACAGCGAGATTGATAAATGTCATGTGAGCACCAGACGGAAGTAATGTCACATTTCCTCGTACAGGAGGCTCATCTAGACTAGTCTGCGCGTCACACTGCGTTACATGACTTATTGTACATAACACCCGTTCTAATGCTGTTAGGATTAGTGTTAATTGGTGGCTGACTGTTAATCTCTGATTTATTATCCAACGAGACTAAGAGCCTGCAGCTATGATAACAAATCCTGATCATATGGGATGGACGGCAGCGACTGTTAGCAACTTAAGTGCTGTAATTATTAAGACGGTTGATTATCATGTGATTACAGAACTCATGTCGTGTCAGGACCAGTGTTAAAACAAAGTGTAAACCTGTTCAACTGTGCTCGGTATTAACGTGGCAGAACAGATCCCATACATCTCAAGCTCTGTAATCGATTTAAAAACACCTAGAGTGCGACGTCATGCTACATGCGTGGCTTTATTAACACGTGAGCGTCCGTCCCATACATGTGGCCCCAGAAGATGGAGGAAGTTCACGGGCTCATCAGAAAACCTTTTCACGCTCTCGCTATGACTTTTAGTAAAGGCCACTTTCAATAAATGTCAGCCTCCAAACATTGGTAAACAGTTTTAGCTCTGATCAAATTCCAGAGGGGTGGTATACATGGTGAGCTCGCCATGACTGTAGGATTACAAGGGTTGCACTTCGGAAATGGCACATTAAACAAATGGAGCCGTTCCCACTGGTGATGGCAGTATTTATTCCCAGCACTGAAGTGGCCTGGCCTTTCACTTCACTTTCACTTCCCTCCCCATCATATCACTGATGGGGACTTGTTTCACTTCAGCTTCAAAAAGCAGCTCTGTTAGAGAAAAGCTCAACACTCAGGGCTGATGGAGTCCTTTTTATTCAAATTGCGCAGGGCACCATTTTGGCACATGTTGCTTTCTTCACACCTGATCCTCCTGATGAAGACAGGCTGTGCCAAACCTCTGGCATTTCAACAATGATTGCATCCAAATTACGAGTGTGCAGTTTTCTCCTCCTCCGCTGAAACTCAGCCGTTGATGACTGTAAATACCTGCAGTCGAAACATATGAATATATTCGATCTATCGCTGTAATTGCCAGGCATCGTTTGCCCGCCGGGTCAGGTGTTGTATTTGTGTGTCGTTATGAAACTAGGGGCAGCCAGTAGCAGAGGATCATATTCTGTAGCGTCATGTATTGATCGACTTCAGGTTTGTGGTGAACTAAAACCATAAATGGTCAATTACTTTCAGTCTGTTTTTATGAAAATGCTGTGGCTTATTTATGTGCCTTTTAAATAATGAAGTGGTTATGACTCTCCTGATCCTCATTTCCAATATTTGAGCTGTTCATTGTTTTTGTGTGTGTGTGTGTAATCTTCATCCATGATTAGTAGGCGACCGGTGCCTGAGGAGAGATTATTGATGTCACCGTCGTCAGGCGGTCACCTCGGAGTGCTGCCAGCGACGAGTACTCTTCACTGAACAGGTTTTTAATCAAAATAATGTGTGTCAAACACCATCGAAACCTCTTTAGTGTGGAGAGGCTGAGTGCACGTACAAAACAAGAGTAAACAAGCACGGGGCAATTATGGATTCCTAAGCATGTAAAAATTATGTGAATGACATGAAAACAAGTCGGAAAAAGCCTGATGTTGGTATGTTGGCAAAATGCTGTAATCGTTTTTTAGATGAAAATGAAATTAAAATCACGTGCTCATACAGGTAATAATAGCAGATTTCTGTAATAAATAAAAATACTAATCGCCTTCACTGCTTCCATAGGGGGTAGGTCGCAGCCGGGCGCCGTGAATCATCAGCCCTTAGTTAATTGATCGTCAGCAGGTGTGTAGACCTCAATAAAGACGGAGGCTCTGGCAGTTCGCGGGCCGGCGCTCAGGTGTGACGCCAAGGGGGGGCAGCAAAGGCAGCGTTTTTAAAAGGACACGGAAAGGATTATAAAAGCATTTCCAAGCAACCGAAGAGCTTAGCTTTCTACGGTGAGCATGGTTATTCATGAACCGAGCATCTTTACAGCACGACTGTGGATTTACCAGATACAGTATGTTACTTCATTCACTACCGCAGATAAGCACGCTATCCCGCGCTAATTACCACCAGACACAATTTAGCCGAGGCTGATGGGGATGTCATTAGCAGATATCTGATTACCAACCAAAGTAGAGGGAAGTCGACATCCCAGCTAATGAAAACAAAAGGAAAAGTGAACGTTTGTCGCTGAAAGTTGTGAAATCGCTCTGAAGAATCACTGAAACTCAAAATGCGTTTCAGCAGGTGGGGCTCGAATATATTGAATGACTCAATCATTCCCGAGCAGACGAGTTTTGTGATTAACTACTTTAAGTGCTGTCCCAAAATCCCTTCTCAGGCAGTTGCACATCACTTCACTGATTAATTAATGTGACTCTGACGACTCTCGTGAGTGCTATGCGACCTCGCGTGGGATCTTAATGACCCCAAACAGGCCGAGGTTTAATGGGAGCTCCCCACCATCGGGTCTCAACTGATAGAGCTTGTTAGCAGGCTTGGAAGACACGTCAAATCACATTCCAGGCGTCTAAGCATTCAAACAAATGTATAACAATAGATTATTACTGCAGTGCTTGTAATAGTTTGTGTATACGAGAAGCAGCTCTTCTGAGAAGCGTGTGGAAAGTAGCTTTAAGGCGTTTTAACAAAGCGCCAGTGCCTTGTTCATGTTGAAGCCAATGGGGAGCAGCTGCAAGACAGATGGAACGCAGCCACTTTGGAAGAGGCTTTGTTGGCAGAGTGGAGCACTTTTTAAAGTTGCTGAATATTTAAACTTTTTAGAGGAGACCACACAAAGTGAACTGTGGTCTGCTGTGTCTGGGAGCCAAGGTAGAAGTCGTGTGGTCGTCGCTGCACCTGCTTGTCATGGCTAGAAACGGGAACTGAGCCGTCACGCTGGGGCTGCGGTGACTCTGGTAAATACATTGCATGGTTCCATTTGTTTTTTGTTGTACAGTATAAACTTTATATAACTGCATGATACATAAATCACACATCATATATAAAAACTAGCTGAAGCTACAGTAACCTCACTCCGGCACATTTATAATTTTAAAGCTCCTTCATATTCAAACTTCCTACCACACTACACCCACTAAGCTCCATTAGCATCACGAATAAATAAATCATTTTAATCCAAAGTGAGGTCAAAACCATGTGTAAGAGTCGAATCACTTTTTGAACATCTGTTGTTGTCTGAGTTTTTATTGTTTGTTTTTTCATTTCTATCATACTCCTATTACATTTGAAAAAGCGTGTTTTTTATTTAAGAAGTAGATTTAACCACCACCAAGATGGCAGTCGACATAGAATAATACAAATTATTTTATTTTAACATGTTTTAACACACATATTGTTATATATATAAAATACTATATAATATCAGAAACAACTCAAATAAACATAACTGTACTTGACACTGATTTAACTAGAAGTTCAGTGTTTGTGTTTGGGGGAAGCTGTTTCACATCTGTTCCACTCAAACTGTGTTGGATTTGCAGGACTTAGAAACATTGAACTGTTTGTGCTGAACAAATCAAACTAAAAACAACTAATTCCACCAGTGGAATCAACACAAAATGCAGCTTCATGCAGTCAAGTTATTATTCAAAACTCTTTTTGTTCCTCATAAAAGCTTCTCTCGTAAAGCACACGCTTGAAACCTCGTATTGTGTCAGGAACACTTAATGCAATGAATCCAGGGCTTGATTAGCTGCACTAGGTGTTCTTCAGCTAGAACACATCAAATACCCAACCTGACTGGGATTAGACATGTGTGATTGGATGCTATAAATATTTTCCAAGAAACATTAAGGCAGGAGAGCAGCGCTGTCAAAAACCACAAAGAAGAGGACACTTAACAGAATCTGTGGGACTGAATGTTCCTGGAGACAGGTTCAACGTCGAAGGGATGAAGTGATGAACCAACCAGGGTTTTAATAAAGAAGAAGCCATCACAGCCCCCAGATGTTTGAAACAGGGTTTAAGTAATTCTTCTTACTAGTGTACATTCTGGATTTTCTGCCTCGAAAGATGCTTGTGTTGATTTTATTTCCCATGAAACACACACAGCATGTTTGACTGTAGCACATTAAACGGATAGGAGGAAAGGAAGCAAGTTGACCTGAGCACTTTCCAGATCTGAGAATCTAACACCCAGCTTTCCTACATAGTAATAACATTCAAATGTATAAAACACGCATAACTGGCCGTATGATCAACACGGATTCTACATGAACGTAATGTTTCGGCTAATTCCGTGGTTGCTACACAGGATGCATTGCAGCCTGAACATGCGCCTCCGGTTTTAGTGGAGCATTACTTGCAAACATACGGTTGTTGATGAGGATTGCTTTCAAATTGGCTGGACTATCTCACCATCAATCCACATATCAGCCCTCGTTCAATGACCTGTGCCTGCGAAAGATGTCTTTTGTTGTTGCCGTTCGCCGCCTGCTTGTGCTTCAGTTTAACCTTCACACACAAAGAGCAGATGTTATTACAGTTTCAGCTTCCAAATATGATTGTTTGTTCAGATATCACCCGATATGGAAATGCATTTCCCTTCTCTGTTCACTTTTTCATTTAGATTCAAAAGGCTGTCAGTTCCAGCTTTTACTCGCATGCACAGAAATAAGAAACAGACAAACAAACAAACAAAAACACTGTTGTCACAACGATATCTAAGGCGTCTTTTTGTGACAAAGAACTCTGCTACACACACGCACACACAAAACAAACTTGCCTGATTACTTTCATTGATGTGGAAAGATCAGTCTGCGCTGTGGCCATGCAGGCGAGCTAGAGGAGACTGAAAAGCCCAGGAAGGGATCCACGCGATTAATTAGCATGTAGCGTGTGCGACCAGCTCCTCATGCATGTTTTCAGATTTTCAGCTGCGTGCGTTGTCAGGGCAGCAGTCACACCGGTAGAGACCGAACTTGCCCAGTTGTAATAGCACTAGTTCTACTCCTGATGCCCTTTTGTAGAATAAGGCAACCATTAATCAAAACAATATTATTTTGGTTTTTGGCTCCGTAAGGCCCAGGCTGCTCTGTTGTTTCCTGTCAGATCTGATTGTTTCAGAAGCAGAGCTCTTGTGCGCCGCAGGCTATGAGTACATTATATTTCATGGTTATATCAAGCACGGGCCAAGGTATGAACACATGAAACTAACACCCACTTTCTGATATGATATAAAAAACACTGACAAACACGACTGACTGATTCAATCCATCCTACTAACGAAAGCAAGTTCTGCAGCAGTGATATTGACAGAAATTGCTGAAAGGCCTCTTTTTATGAAAATACACGTTCATTCTCTCCGCATGGAAACACAGCTACCATGTCTGAGCAGTAGGTGAACCCTGCGTTATCCGGGTATCCAGCCTTTATCTTGGAGGGAGAGAAAAAGATCTGTGTACCTGCTGTCAAGACATCGAGCACGTGTAGTGTAACCGTCCAATTCAACGACATGACATTTTGAGTAGTAAACTAAATTCCTCATTTGGCTTTTTCTGAAAATGGAGTCATGGCAACTGGACGTCTTCCAGTCCCGCACGGCAACTTCACCAGGATGAGAACCTCCACAGACTCATTCAGGTTTATTCATCAGTAACGTAATGAGGAAACGCTAGAACGCTGGTAGTTAGACATTTGTCATTAATGGACAAAAAAAGTTAACATTATTTAGGGTCTGGCGCCTTTTAAAGTCCAACAGAAAGTCAACACGCAGCCGCACGCAGTCGAGTTTTAGAGAGGAAATCCCTCCGAGGTTCACACCAGTTTATAAAGGCACAGGCATATTCACATGCTCTTCATCATTCCTTTGGCTTTTATGCAGAATAATAGCAGCGCTAGTTTTTTAATCACGAGATCCATAATTTGTAATTAGATCTTTTCTCAAAATTAGGAGAGTCCCATTAGGAAATATGAAGGTGATAATTACTTGTGAAAGCAATGTGCTTCTGTGCAGCGTTAGCAAGGCAACACTTGTCTCATGTGTCTTGTAATAATAGGACAGTTCCAAGTATGTTGAAACTCACATGAGCTTCATTCGCCAAGTGGTGTGTGTCATTTTTTTATTGCAGTCGTGCCATTGTGATGCGTTTGAAAGTTCGCCTGTGTTTACAGACTTTGTGTAATGACACTGGAGCCATCATCTCTGTTTCATACGGCACTAATCCATCACGTCACACACACCCGTGTACTTAAAGGAGAGGGAATCATCAGCGTTAGTTACATTTGTATTTTAAATCATGATGTGGATATAAGGAGAATGAAAAGGAAGCCAGTGCAGAGCGCGTGCGTCTGGGATGCTCTGGGTGCAAGCGGCCGCCTTCTCCATGGTGACCACTAATTCCCCTCCTCCCAGCTTGAAGTGAAAGAGGCTGAGCCACTGAGCCTCTCTCAGAGCACAGCACCATGGCTACTCACCAGAACGTGGCCGAGTAAACAGATGAAAAACCAAGCATGGCGGGAACCGATGTCAGTGACAGCTGTGCCGAAGTCCACAGACACACACACACACACTTTCAGTTCAGAATGACCCTCGTTTGCCCTGTTCCGTTAGGGTTCAAATGTTTTATTTATCGAGTCTGAGCATCTCACACATTAAGTGTCCAGTAGCAGCCTTTACTCATTAGCAAAGCCATAATTCCTGCTGTTATCGTGTGGTCTATTAGATACATCATGGGGAAGATTATCGTGTGCAGGTTGCTGTCTTTCTGTTCAAGGCCGTTTCAACTCTACCGTTTAAGTTGCTCTGTGAAATATCTGGGGGGCGATTGTTGATTAAGGGCTCTCGAGCAGCGGAGGGTGTTTCATTGTGCTGGATTGCTTACAGGTTGCCTGCAGGTATTGACTTCTGAATCCATTTTGGATTGTGCACAGTCCACTGAATAGAAGAAAATGTACTCGCCTCAAAACAAACGCAAATACAAAGCTTAGAAAGTTTTGGGGGTTTGAGATTTTCTGTGTATTTTTTTTTGTTTTGTTTTATCTGAGACTTCTGTCTGTTTCTACTTCCAGTGTTGCACCGAGCCAGATGAAATGAAACAAAACAGATTTACACACCATCCAACAGGAGTTTTCATGTAGCAGTGAATGAGAAAAACCAAAATTCAAATGCTAGAAATTGAAATGCAGTCGTTCTAGCGATAGGACAAGCTTGCATCACTGTGTTGTTACGGCTTCTTTCATGCTTTTTTACCCTTCTCCCTCGCTACAAGGTAAACAAGCAAACACAAAGCTAACAGGCTAGTCCCCGGAGAACTGCCTGCATACAAAGCGATGATAAGTGTCAGCACTGATTTCAGAAGGGTTGGTGTTCAGATCCCACCCCGCCTTCACAATTCCAGGGAGTGCCTTTGAGCTACACCACCGTGCGTGATGTGTTACACTCACCTCAAGGGAAGCAAAAAAAAAAAGAATTACAGAAGTATTTACATTTTTGCAAGTGAAGCAACTATCGTGCTCAGAAAGAGTAATAAGAGATGAAACTTCAAATATAACCTGAACATGAGCGGTGACTGTTTTAAAATGGGAAGTATTTGACCAGGGTATTCTTTTAATAAGCCCTGCCAAGCTATACATATTTTATAGTCCTCAGTGTTGATGAGGTTTGGTGTGAAAAGAGAATGTGCAAAGCTGGCAGCTGCACCTCTGAGTCCTTATGCAGCCAGGGAAACCAAACATTCGCTACAAAGACAACATAGTGCGCTTGACCCCTGACCTGGCTCGCTGGCTCTGTGGCCGCTCGGCTTTGTCCTTCTCGTCTGCGCGTCGCTGCCACCGACGGCGTCCCTTAAGATTAAATGTTGACTCTCCTGCCGCCTGACGATTTCACGTTTGCTTGTGACAGCGGGAGGCGGCGAATAAACACGCTGGGCTCTCTAAGCGAGGTGGCGTATGCACGCAGAGGCTTCAGGACACAACTACAGCAATTACGGAGCCCTAACGCGGCATCTATCAAGCAGCCGATGGATTCCATTAATAAATGGCCTTTGTTGTTATATCCTCTGTTCGGCTCCACCAATATAATATTGACCTAATCATTGTCCACCCCTGCAGCGCTTGCTTGGAACCTGAAATACCATTGTTATTTATCCCATAATGAGATGTTGACATTTACAGATAAATTGAAAGAAGAGCTTCAACAGCAGCCTGAGAGCAGACTGTAATAGAAACAGAAACGCTGTACAGTAGGTTTTTGTTATTGCTCTGCACAACAAACAGCAAAAAGGCCGGATCTTAATTGAAAAGCACTGTATGTTCTCATTCATTACTTTTCACATTTTCTCTTCTTTGACGGCAAATACACGGTAATAAAAAATAATTAAATTGGTCAAATATGATCTTTCCAATGCATTTCTGCTTTTGCGTTTTAGTGGTTGTTTGGAGCGTAAAATCATTAAAGGCGCACTCCACCAATATTACAGACGGGGGTTTAGTGTTGATGTCTTTGTCGACTGCTACGCGGCTCGTGATGAGACGTGTAAAGTCTCTGCAGTTTAATTCCAGATGCAGGGGATTTAATGAAAGATGCTGCTGAGTGGCGCGGTGGTAAATGCAGTCCAGTGTTTCTGGAGCTTGACCCACACTTGGGACTCGTTGCGAAGATATCTCTCTGTTGTTTAGCATCTGTTTTGACACCTGTTGTGTGTCATCCAGCTTAATAGTGCAACACTACACCTGGAGAAGCCTTTTGCTGTGTTGACACTGGTGTTATTGTTGGTTTTATCTCATTCTTCATATAAACCATCTGACTTTAGAGCTGGGAAGAGAATCTCACTGATCCGATCTGATATCACTAGATCTGTAGAACGTGGAGCCTCTCTTGTGTTGGAGGTGATGCTGCTCACGCTAACACCTGAGCAGACGTATGACAGCTCCTCTGATCCGTGCGGCGATCACTGAGGGGTTGATGGCCATCAGGCAGCTGTGACTTTAAACAGCATCATCAAGGTGTGTTGCTTGTCACGGTAATTTCACTGCTCAGAAAGCTTTGACATTTCTTCCCTTACAGCTGTTCAAGGGTTGTTTTTACTTCGAGTAGAGGTCTTAAAGTCGTCTCCTCTGAGATCAGACCTCTGTCATGAGCACAGGGTTGATAAAAATGTAACTCACCTGACTTCTTTGTAGACCTGCATGTCTTGTCTGTGGAACATTACAACAAAGTCCTATTAATACATTTGCCTGTTCTAGTTACTCTAGGAAAAACACTCAGCTTTCACAAAGGTGGGCCACATGCTTGGAGATGAAACAGACGTGACAACACGGACTCATCTCCAGTTCATATGGACATTAAAAACGTCTGATCTAACGGCGCGGCTCCTGGGACGTGACATCAGCTCATGCTATTGATCTGCAAGAACAAAAGACCTGCAAAATCATTTTTGTCAGCAGTGGATAAACTTAAACCCGTACTTTGCATGTCGGCTGCTCCCAATGGCAGAAAATGTTCCAGATGCCACAGGAAGTCACTGCGAGGCTGCACTTCCATTTGCACGTCTTTTATTCTAAGGGGCAGAGATTGGATGAAAAGCAGGGCAAGGCAGCACCGAGTGCAGGCTTCGCTCAGCAGAGCGTTCACTTATTGCTGTTTAAGTGACGCTTTGTATATTGGATTCCTCACCACCTATGGGCAAAGTAGTATCTATCCCTGACACGGTATCGCTTAAGCAACGGCGTAACGTCCGTTAAGGGGAGTTCAGCGTGTTTGCATAAAAGCTTTTCTCGTTATGAAGAGCACTTACATTTTGCTTGAATGCAAAGCTTTTCAAGGCGTTGAATGCTTTCTCGGGGTTCGTTTTAGTTTGATGTTCCTTCAGTCTGTTCGCTGAATCGTTGCCGTTTTGTTCGATTGACCTGGCGAGTCGTCCACAGACGTTGGCTCCTACCGGCTGCAGCCGCTGTGTCAGCCTTCAGCGTTGCGTCGTGATCGACGCTGGCAGCTCACTGGCTGTTTGTCATGGTTTCAAACACCGAGTTCAACAATTGTGACGTTTTATAAGCTTTCTTGCCTCAAATTAAACTCGTAATTTGAAATTAACTATTCATTTTATGTTTAACATTCTTCCTTCAGGCAACATGGCAAATAGCAGAACTTCTGTTATCTGTCACATTAATAAATTAATTTACTACCAAGCCTTTTACTCAGGCTCAGCATGGAGAAAAGTCCTGTCTACCTTGTTATTTTTCTTTGGTGCCTTATCGACAAAGTGTGTCATGAACAAAATTATGTTGTTTTGCTGTGGAGAGCAGCCAATAGAGGGAAGGGAATAAGTTACCTGAAAGACATTTCTTGAGGTGTGGACCAACAAAGCTGATAACCTACCGCTGTCAACACACCGGCTGCCTGCTATCGCCTCCTCCTCCTCCTCCTCCTTCAGTAAACGTGATATTTACACATGACCGGAGCCTCTGGACCGCTAGCTCGCCTACGTTGGTCACCTTGTAGCTTTCACTCCACATGTCATGCCCATATGCAAATCTGCCACCTTGGTTGGAATAACAGCGACGATGTGGACTAGTGCAACCGACTCCACGGCTTCGCGGACGCCCAGGCCTCGTCTCCACATCTGTATTGATGCAGACTTTGTTTGTCTTTATACGTCGTCTAATTACTGCAGCCGGAGGAGGTTGCCTAGCAATAAAACGGACCTACGGGCCATTATAAGCTGCTTGCGCTGGGAACCTATAGCGCTGTTGCTTTGGTGGAGGGCAGTCTCATGGAAAGCTTCACTACAGCTGTAGTAGACCTGGTTGCTGGTGACTGGTGGTCATAACAGTACGTTAGCCAGAGAGCGGAAGGACCATCGCAGCATGTGGCATCGTTCCATTTCAGGCCCTTAATTGTAGGAAAATGCAAATCACGACGGGATTTTGTAGCATAATGCATTCATAGATAAATGGTGCATGCTTTGATCTTTTGATCCAGTTTGGAAGTTTGTCCAATATGCTTGTGTTGTTTTTATGACAGTGAAATGAAAATGGAAATGTACATGGAGTAAACCAAAATATTTTACATATTTTTCGAGGTATTTATGCTGTTAGATATTTAGACATTAAATGAGACGATTGGCTTGACGTGCACTAAAACGCATCAAGTGAATTTTTGCTCTGGTAAATGTGACCGCGGCTACACTGATGTTCTCTTTTCCTCCTTTCAGCTGCACTCGGATGTAGACAAAGGAGATGGCAAGGTGAAGTATGTGTTATCTGGCGAGGGCGCCACCTCTATCTTCACCATTGATGAGAACACAGGAGACATCCACGCTACGAAGCGGCTCGATCGGGAGGCGCAGGCCTACTACACCCTGCAAGCTCAAGCTGTGGACCGACTCACCAATTTACCCGTAGAGCCCAGGTCCGAGTTTGTGGTCAAGGTCCAGGACATCAACGATAATGAGCCTAAGTTTCTGGATGGCCCGTACTTGGCAGGGGTCCCAGAGATGTCACCCTTAGGTGAGTCTCCCCATTTGTCTGTAATATAATCCTACAACAGCTTCCCTTTCTGTGCTTTGGCCATTTTATCGGGTCTCTCTCATGCTCTAAATTTCTCTTTGACTTTCCCTCACTCCAACATCTACATCTGATAATTTTCCACCTCACCGAGAGTCCCTTCATCTCTCTCAGCCTCAGTGGAATCAGAAGGTTTGCAATATTAATTAGAATCCAGTGTGTTCATTCTGTGAGATTCAATATCTGCTTATCACGTCGGGCCCATTTTAAACTGCATGAAGGTTTTGTTCTATGGGCTCCACAGTAGTCGGGGTCCAGGTTAAACTGCGTGGCTGTAGCCGTTCCTAAACCAGGGCGAGCAGGCCACAGGCATTTCTCTTCTCTTCTGTAGCGCTTCTTTTCTTGGATTCACTGCTTTTTTTAGTTTTAAATCGAAGAAAGAGTATAATAAACTAAATAAAAAGCAATCAGTGACTACAAGCTTTGATAAACGGATAAGATCACTAAAAACACAAACACATTAAGCAGATGAGAGACCTGCAGAGTTTATTTCATCACTGTAAACTAAATTATAAAGTGTAAGGGGCATAAGGACAAAGAGTTATTTTTAAAAATCAATTCAAGTCATTAATTTGAACATTAATTACCTACTAGCTAGTGACAATAAAACAGCTTTAGTGGCACAAGGGTATGTTATGATATTATTATAGATTAGTAACTAACTCACCTAGTGTAGTCTTCAAAAGTCATTCAAATTATAATATTAAATTGAAACTATCCTAATAGTTAAAAAAAGAGCTCAGAGCCTATTTCTACCTATTTGTTGTATTTTGTGTCACTGTGGGTTCTTATGGGTTAATAGTTCACGTTTAGTTTCATTATTTATTAAAACTGCTCGCCGCGTTTCCTTGTTCTGTTTATTTGAGATACATTCCTGGAGGACGACATAATATCTGTCTTTAACTGACTGCATGGTCAAGATTTCCTCCAAGGTTTGGCACAGGTCACGCTCAAGCTCCAAATGCGAGTGAATGCAAATGAGCAACAACAACATCCTGAGGCTGCTCGACTTAGCAGGTGTATGAGGAACACAGCGAGAGGGAGAGAGGCTGACCTCCATACTGATAAGCCAGACTTGATGTGCTCCTCATACACAACTTAACATGCACAGATGTCTGATATGTCATCATTTTACCAAATCTGGTTTAGATTCAGTTCGAAGATTTGGGATTTTTGAAAATTTTTAATTTTGGTCAGTAAAAAAATGTTCTCAATACGCTTGTTTATGGTGTTTTAGTTTTCCAGACGGAGCGTTGCAATGTGAAGTCTGATGTGCCTTCATTTACATATTTATCACCTCACATATGCCAGCAAAGACCTCTAGGCTCAGAAATGTTGATGAATGATGCATGTTTAAAAACTGACTCAAGCAAACTTAATGTCTGAATAAGCCTCGGAGGCTAAAGGCATTCTTTCCACAAATTGGACTCCGAGTTCACACTAGCCAGTACTTACAGGTATCTGGCAGCTCAAAATGTGTCTGGAAAATGTCTGATACAGACAAATACTTTCTCTCCGTGCGTCATCTTCCCGGTTCACTGTGGCGAGACAGCGTTAGAGATGTGTAACTGGCTCCAGGTCCTTCCAGGGGATCCCAGGGTGCTCTGAGGCTCGCTGGGAGCTGAGGTCTAATCACAAGTGAGAGATGGAGACGGAAATGAACTTGGATGTCAATCGATTGGATGAGGTCATAGTATTTTTCAGACAGTTGAGATACATACATGTATGAAAAAGTTACATTTGTCAAATGACGTCATTCAGATATTTGCTATAGAAGGAAACACTTATTTTGAATTTGAGTAAAGTACTATTATACTGTAATAATGTGCATCTCTGTGTATCCGTACATGCAACCACTGGAAAAATCTGCTCATGTTCTCGGGCAACCCACAGAAAGGTCACCGCTGAAGCAGCCGGCTGTTTGCAGAGAGCTGCACGGAAGCATATTGAAGGAAAGTTGACTGCGTGGAAAAAGGGTGAACTCAGCCTTAAGAAGATCGAAGCCCAGCGAAGCCCAATCTAGAGCTTGGTAAAGCTTCAGCTGCGGAGGGAGGAGGGTTGGTGGTGGGTCCTACTTTGACTCTATGCTCTCTCTCCCTCCCTCTCGCTCACCTAAGCTCAATCCATAGACACGGAGCTGAAAACAAACCCTGAAACCTCAGACATGCAAATGAGCGAAAGCAAAGGTGTTTTTGGCTTTTTTACAACCTTCAAAGCCAAAAGCGACGTTTCAGCAGGCGTACGGTGGCACCGGGACTCGTTCCAAGGGAGGCAGTGCTTTGCTTACAACACAGGCAGGGAGATCTCTGAAGGATTACACAGCCGACTGTCAACGGGGGGCACGGAGCTCAGGCTTAAGGAACCACAGGATTAGAGTACAAGGGCTCGGAGTCTCGTGTCCACGCGGAGATAAGACGGCAACTCAGTACATCAACACAGAGAAGGATGCGTTCACACCGTCAGTGCCGCGGCGCCGGCTCACCCGCTTTATTTCTCTGCCAGTAGAAAAGTGTGTTGGCTCTTCTTTTAAATATCTGCTCAGAGCAATTATCAATACAGTAAAGAACAGGGAAGGGCCAAGCACCTCTTGTCCTCAATAATTCCTTTATAGATGTCTTTAAATCATTACTGGTCACAGCTCTGCACTGCTGATAAATGGGTTCAATTTAGAGGAAATCATGAATTTAATTAATTAAAGTAATTAGAGGCAGAGCTCGCCCGTACACACGGAGACCTTACAGCCCAGGGATCTCTGAAGGCTTTTGTTTTAATCACGACAGGGATGTCAAATAAAAGACACGAGAGCTTGAGGACAGTTGGAGGTGTGACAAGTCTCCCGCTGGCCACCAAAGGGCCAACAGGACCAGACTGAGGGCTCATTACAAGCATAGAAACCGTAATGTCAGCCCAAGGCCACAGCTCCTGCATTTACGACTCACCAGCTCTATGTGCAACTGTCAGTGTTCCTGTCTAATTCATGAGAGTCGGGACGAGATAGTCGCTTAACTCCAGAAATGGAAAGAGTGTTTCAGTTCAAGGAGACTTGACCCAGGTGACTTCTGTGTCATTGTTACAGCGTAGCACGAGGTTTGGTGACCTACTGACTCCGCTCTGTAAATATACGCTCACCCACACCTGACGCCTTTCTATCCAGTCACGCTGCCTTTTTCATTAAACCCTGCAAATTTGAACTGAACTGTACATTATTAGATGGTGTTTTAGAGCTGAAAGAATTAAATGTGTGAAAAACTTGAACTTTGAAGACTTTTTAAAAGTATTGTTCTCTAAATATTGGAAAATTAAGAAGCAGCGGGAACTTTTAATTTATTTTCACTTTGCAATTGGAAATGAACTCTAAGCGATAATCCCTGCTTATCTGAAACAACAGGGAGCAAGTGTGAATGTGTATGAATATAATCGTGTTAATCAGTGGTGGCAGCTTTGAAAACCCGTGAAGACAAACTCCAACTTAAATGCAATGGTTGAATGTTGATTTCTTTTAATGTATGTATATTACAAGTCCTAAGTCATAAGACCCAGAATAAACCAATCAGCATTGTGCTGGCGCGTGCGTGTGGAAGTGCACGTTGTTGACAGACATGCATCCTGGGCGTGCGAGTGCTGAATAATACCTGTCTCCTATCACACTAAGTGGCCTATGACACATTTATTTTCATTACTGCCAGGTGACAGTTGCTCACCCGAGATACAGAATTGATTAGGAAACCTGTTTTGTATACAGCTGCGGGGAATAAATATAAAACGTGAAGATCGGATCCACCGCGTCGATGAAGATGGACAAATATCGAAGGGCCACCCACACTCAGGGCAAATTGAGTAGCGGCTGGCGGTGCCGCGGAACACAACGAATCTATTCTGCTGGGTTTTTTTTTTTTTTTTGACATCCAGCTGGGAACTGACGTTACCGGGGAGGGTGCACGGGTAGAGGAGTCAACTCTAAACGCTGAGTCCACGTTGAATGTTAATTTGCAGCGTCGTCTGCGGAGCCTGTGTGAAGTGATTTTTAACTATCATCCTGTAGGAGATTCAGACGTTGGCTGGGATCTCTTTCTTACAGTCATCCTTTGACCTTGGCGTTTTAAACTACCTGTAATATAAGCTGTCATGACTAAGAGCTGATGATATAATCACGGTGTCCTTCCACCACCAGCCTGGCGATAACTTCTCCAGCCTCACCAAGCCCGTTATGTCGTTCCCATCCACGGCCAGAGCCTGTTAGCGCTGCTTTACGGCCAGCACGGAGGACTCTAATCTTCAATTTCCATGATCACTTCATTCTGTAAAAGCCTGTAAAACACATCTCATGCTAAAAAGTGAGATTTTTATTAGGATGTGTGCATCAAAGTAAAATTCCACCATCTTACGGGAGGGAGCTTCCTGTCTGTCTGCGCCACAGTATAAACTCAACCATGTCCAACTAGCGATTAAAGTGAAACATTTGAGCATAACATATTTATCTAACTACCTGAAAGAGACGCACTGGTGAAAACTAGTTTTTTTTTTTGTTCCAAGGTTATTTCAACAATGTCTATTGTTGATGATTTCATCGCTGCCAACTGTGAGACTACTGTAGGCGTCAGCTTTTAAGAGCAACACTGACGTACAGTCTAAGTGCAGAAAATGTCTGCTCCGTAATGGTTGTTTGTGATAATTTACCAATTTATTACATGACTTTTCCTCCCCATTATTAGCTGGATTCAGTTCTCTAATCTAACATGGCCTCACCTAAAGAAAATAAAAAAATCTATTTTAAACGGAGCAACAAGGCTCATTTGTGCCGCAATGAATGACCTATTGAAACTGATTGGCGCTGATTACGCTTCTTTGTAAAAAATCTTCAAACGCTTTCCGCCCTTACCTTCCAAGCTACGGCTGTCAGCCCAACTCACATCAACTGGGTTCAGTCGGCGGATTTAAAGAGAGATGCATAAGGAGTGATGTCTTCTTCTGTGCCTCGGAGGAGGAGTGGGAGAGGACGATACTGTACTGCACAGAAACAACAGTTGTCATTTGTCAGCAGAGTTCACGGTCGAGTTTGAAAACAAATTCCCTTCTTGTGAGCTGGAAGGAAGTTTCGAGATTCGGAGGCGCGAGCGGGCAGTAAAACAAAACCAGCCTTTATTTCTTAGCATTTATAAGTTTAGCTACAGTTGGTGTCAGTTTATGTATAATTCCCCTTATAGCAACTTGCATTTTGTGTGGTCTAAGCAGTAAAACAACCCCTAAAGTTTTTGACCCTTTTTTTTTACAGATAGTTGCTATACTATCTAAAACCTCTTAATATACCACCGGCCACTATGACCAGTAAACATACATAAAACACAATAAATACTGTATGTACATTACAGAGAAATTAAAGGTAAGGACTTGAGAGGTTGCTGCTCCCTCGCGTTGAGATGTCATTTGGTTTTTATAGTAACAATTTCCCTTCTGCGGAAACAGGCTGTGCAGCCCAATGGGAAACCATATGTGCACGTTAGCAAGAATTTAACTAGAAAATAAAATAGTAAAAGGGAAGGAAATAAAAAACAAGATTTCCCAAATGTTCAAACATTCTTTACACAGTGGTATTGAGTCCAAGTAATATAACACAAGATTCCGTGTCCTTTGACATCGCTACTGCTACATTTCTGAAACAAAAGATGTTGCACTTATAATAATTTTCATATGAGATGCATAATAAATTAGCTTTGTGTTTTTGGTGGCGGTGAAGAGCCTCTTTAACATGCACAGATGGGCTGCACAACTCATTTGGCTGCTAAACTCGAATCGACAGACTGAAGTAAACCAAAAAAAAAAAGGATGCTGCTAACCGATTTGCAGAAGGCGAACCAAAACAATAGCAACAAAATTATCTGGAAAGGCTCAGAGTTCCACTTCAGCCCTGCTGCAGCATCGCTGCAAGTGATGGCAACAACTGAAGGTGTTATTTGTTTAGCAGCGTCTGAGGCTGAGCGCCAGCGCGCAGCACATGTCAGATCATTCGGTGCTACTGAAGGTGAAAAACTGTTTTAAATTCAGGCTTCTGTACACAAATTAAACTCAGCACAAAACAGTAAACACCATGACAACAAAGGGAGACAGTGAAATGACTAATGACTAATGAGATAATTTCCTGCCTAAGAAGCTACGTTTTCATTGCGTTCTGCCTTTTCTTCCTTTCAGATAGAATTGGACACGCGCTCAGTTGATGCGACGGCTATTGCCACATTTGGTTCTGTTTGCCTTGGCTGCTGGATGTTGTCTTAGAAACTAATCAAGAGCTGTCTGCCCACAGGAACCATGGTAGTGCAAGTGGCAGCCACAGATGCGGATGACCCAACGTATGGGAACAGTGCCAGGGTGGTGTACAGCATCATCCACGGGCAGCCGTACTTCTCAGTGGAGCCCAAGACAGGTGGGTGCAGCCTCACCTGCAAGCATCAATCACTTATCAGCTCAATATAGGAACCAGCGGTGGAGTGACTGACTGGAATAGGTTGCACTAGAAGACACAAGGCAGCCTGTTGACTCTCACTGCATCCTGAGGAGAGCGGCGGCAGCCTTTGCTACATCTTCATAGCCGACTCATTAGCTGCTGCCCTGCTGAGGCTCGGCTACTTCATGCAAAGCACCGTCACGTGGAAGTAGAAATATATGGGCCATCCCATAATTTCAGGCTTCATCCTCTGATTTGAGAGCAACACACACACACACACACACACGGAGGGATTTTATATAATGTAGTTCTAATTCAAGTGCTGAAAGTCGCTGCAATGCAGGGATTTATGTCGTTTATTTTTCACAGTCAGGCAGAAACGGAAATAAGACCACAATCGTTCCACGGTGACCTGTAAGGTTCGCTGTAAACATTCAATAAGCCTAACCACCAGAGGAAAATGGAGCATTCAAGAAAAATGAATGTATGTTGCGAGAGAGGAAATGGCTTCACACTGTGTTGGCGTTGGATGGTGGTGTTGGGAGAGTCCACATTTCAACACAGGATCACAGAGTTATGTTGTTTTTCTTTTCTGGAGACCTCAGACTAATGATGCCTCCTGCTGAAGCTTCCATTAGGCGACATTGTTATGTTTCCACATTTATGTTTTATAAACTGTAAATGAAAAAGTTCCCGGTGGAAACTTTCCACTGGGACCTTTGTACATCTTTGATTTTTACTGAAGGATTCCTCAGGGGCTGCTTAGGAAAAACTTCACGGTCTAATGCTAAAATGCTGTGATCACCTTCCTCTGGATGAGTTTGAAGTTATGTCTAGCTTCATTTCTCGTTTCCACGACGACCTATGAAACTGAATAAATACAATTCCTGAGCAGGAAGTGAACATTCTCACCTTGATGCATTACAAACCCAGGGGGGAGATTCAGATCAGTTCCAGATTTATTCTGCAGCGTGACAACAACTCCAGACGTGGAACCAGTCGTAAAGACGTAAGAGTCCTGCAGCAGATGGACCCATCAGCCCCAGACTGAACATCATCCTCTCAGTCAAACACCTTAAAGAGTGTGTACTTGTACCTCAGAGACATGGAGCTGCTTTAAAAACGCTGTACTCACAGCAAACACTCATTTCTTTGTAGTTTACGGCTCTGTATAAAACCTATTCTTGGCTTTATTTCTGTGTATGAGGAACATGGTAACCGCGGTGGCGTTGGCCGTGCAGGATGTTCTGCGTTCAGCAGGTGATGATCATTGCAGAAGGTCTGCTGTGGCTGCAACGCTGCATAAAGGACACGCACTGGTTTTGCTGTGAATCCCTCATCATCACTGTCAATGTGCTAAAGTCTTACTAATATTTAAAGATTGCATAAGACATTTATGTCGGGTGTGTGGCTTGGCCGTACTGTAAGTGTAAAGCCTTACATTTACGGATAAAGTGCTCATCTGTGCCCTTTTTGCAGGACAATGGTTGCTTTATTAACCTGTCAGACTGCCCACACACACACACACACACCTTAAAGCAGCCAGATATGGTGCCTGGGCCCCTGCCAGGACCTTAGCTCTCCGCTGCCTGACCACTACTGATTGTACTTGGCTCGCTTTCCATCCACGTAGAAGGCGATTGGATATTATGGTTATGAGATGCAGTAATGGTGTCAGGATTGAATAGCACGGACCGTCTGAGGGATGTGACTCCAGGGACTTAAAGCACAACACACGTATTCCTGTTTGACAGCAGGAGCCTTAATACTGACACAGTCTAAAAACGTGGCTCATCCAGCAATAACGGCTTTTGTGAATGGTTTATGGTCGTTTCTCCCGTTTCACCTTCACTCTGCTCATTTGCTGTAGTTGAGAGAAGTATCAGGAAATGTTCGGCTGTTTTTCTACACCTTCATGTTCGTTTAGTTACCTTTCAAACACAAATAAATGGATGCTACTAAAACGCTGCTGCCCCTGTTGTGTCATCACTTTCATCACTGTCATTTGGTTGAATTCCTTCTTTTTTTATTTCAAAGCGAATTTAGATGAAGTGTTCAGCAGAAATGATGGGCATTTTGACCACTGACCCCCGACTGTTCAGTGCTCTTTAACAAAGCACTTGAATTCATCGATGGGTCTCAAGTGAGACTTGTGTGAACACCAATACTAATTAAAGCGAGAGCAGACATTTACTTAAGTCATGTTCAAACAGCCTGTCTGTCCCATAAAGTCCACATTAGTCTCATATGATGTTTTTCTTATTCCCATTCAGCTCCGTGATCGGAGCTCACGCTTTCACTGCCTCCACCAATGACGTGTTTTTCATTAAGCTAAGTGGGTCCTTTAAATACCGAGGTTGATATTTCAAAAGATTTACTGGGTCATGATTGCTTCGAGTGGCCGCCGGGCTCCTACAGTTGATTGTGAGTTCATTTCTGCTGCTCGCCGCACTGTGCCCTGTGCTGTGTGGTATATACTGAACCCAGCCTGGGGGATGAGACGTGGTATAGATGTCATGAGGCCGATCGGCAGGAAAAGACGGGAGCGGCGTCAGCTAATGTACAGTCACACCCCGTCTTGCTCTGCAGGGGCCGTGACTCGTGTAGCGACTGTGAAATGGACCACGCTGCTTGTGTTTAACTGTTGGTTTTTAACATATTGTCAATACCATGTATCTTACGGAGCTCGGTCGAGAGCTGGGGCACTAGCTTTCAGACAGCGGCCCAGGATTGAGTGTTGTGGGATGAGCCTTGTGCGTCTGTCTTTGCAAGTTACTAATTAGTCCCATTTGCAGCACACGCCTGGGCCATAGCGGAGGGTGACTTTGACAAAGTGCCTGGGCTGAAATACACTCTAAGCCCCACACTGCAATTCTGCACTAGCGATTAAGTGGCAGAGGGCTAATGGTCAGAGGGGAGAAGATGTGTGTGACCTGGTGTTAGGTGGGTAGCATCCTGGCTCTTTTTCTCCTAACAAGTCTCTTTACTCTGGTTCTTAATCCCAAATTGAATCTACAAGGTGCCCTTGGGAAAAGTACTTAATCCTGAATAGCTCCAATAACTTCCAAGCAATGCATAATTCCAGCAAAATACATAAGTTGCCAGGCCTAAAGGTTCTCAGGCCAGACAGCGTTTTCCAACAAATATTGATTGATAGCGTGTGGTTTAGTTTGAAGGTGAAGCTGAGATGGTGTTGTTGTTAAGGATTGCGTCCTAATTGATGGCAGCTGCCTGCAGCTCCGTGCAGCTTGGCGATATGGCGACTCCTTTACAGACAATTATCCGTGCACATTAACGCAGCTAAGCATGCTTCCACGCACACAAACCTTGATGGTTGCAATAACAAGAGGGAAATTTGGTTAGTAGCGAATGCCAGGTGCCTGAATGAGAGGATTAATTACCTTCTGAAAGGGGGGTATTTAAGATGTGACACGGCTTTTACTCTCAAAACGTAACTACTGTATGACATGTGAATATGACTCCTACTCTCAATCCAGGGTCTAATTCAATTAAAAACACTCCAACAAAGAGAAAAACCTGCTCTGCTCCAGCTCCTCATCTGCAAACGCGATGCTAATATCACTGCTTTGCTGTCATTAACCCCATTACAACAGCTTTTGCATCTTACACTATATGATTTTCTCTCGCCTCCTCTTTGCAGCTCTGTATATCCTTGTTGTGGCGACTGCACTAGATCGAAAACATTACAGCTTAAGGCGAGATATAAATCTGTCTGCCTCCTGCTGTTCCGACAGGTCATACAGAGCGGAGGGCGCCATGTTCTCATTCTAATCACAAGCAGCACACGCTTGGATCTTTGTACGGATGCATGTGCAACCTTTCAGCTCAACATTACAAATGAATGGCTCTCGTGTTTCTAATATGCTGGACAGAATGATGCATCGCTAAACAGTAGCAGTGTTCTTTCAGTACTTTCACACTCGTGGTTACCTGAGCAGGTGTAGTGACCCGTGATTAGAGCGCGATGCTAGAATGTCACTCAGTAAAAAACAACCTGGGCTGCAGGTTTTATTCCCTGTTTGTGTGTCCTGCTTTTGTGTTATGGGATCACTTCCTTGTAAGTGCACCGCCTGAGGGTTCAGCAAATCACATACTGCACCTTTCATGTTTAAGTGTACGTCACCTTCATCAGTACCTCTCATAGCAGCACACAAGAGCCAGAGGCTTCCTCCGAAGTCTGCACTTTTATTTCCTTTTCTCAAGACAAATGTCAAGTATCTGGGCTTTAGCAGGGAGCGTGGCCCACCCGTCTGCCGCCAGTGGTGTGGAGACAGCTAGATAAATGCGCGGCTACAATGCATCTGGCTCGCACCGGAGGCGAGGAGTCGCAGCGCGACGCGAGGCCGTGCCGTGATGGTGACAGAAGGATTTTAATCATCACCTCTCCCCAGGAATGACACCAGCGCCGCACGGGGTAACAGAGATAGAGCGCGGGAGGGGGCTGGCACCCAGCAGACAAACAACAGCCTCGCAACGTTGCCGTGTCGCTCAGTGAGGAGTGTGTGTGCTTCTGGCCAGGCAGGGGGAGAAACATGTCTGTGATTTTTTAGCATGCTGGACTCAGGATTCATGGCATCATTAACCACAACCAATATCTTTCAGGCTCCAGCACACAAAGCTGATATTAAATAAGTACATCAACTGTGTGTAAATCCTGTCTGTGGTTTGGAGGGAGCATTCATTTGTCGCACTGCCGCTGCACAGTTAACATGTTTTTATTCCAGCTTTTAGGAGGAGCCATCCGCTGCATCTGGTATTATAATCCAGCCATTATCCAGCTTCCTCCTCAGCGTCCAAATGTTTAAAGATGCCTCTTTTAAGCAGACGTATGCATGATGTGTCATTGTGCCGCTGTTGTGAGGAGGGGAGAACAGAAAAGTTTTGTTCTGTTTATAGTGTGGAGGCAGCCTTGCCGGATCGGAGGCTTGATGTAACCTTTGTGTTACAACTCAGTAAACAGGGTTCACAGGTGTCACTGCAGTGGACTCCCGAGCTGCGGCGGTGCTCTTTAATTGGCTGCGAGGCTGCACGGTGGAGGAAGCAACAGAGAAGGGATGAACGGATGGATGCAGGGAGGATGAAAGGGATGAACGGAGCAGATGGGTGAATATCCACAGCGCGGAAATGCCCAAATTCTGAGCATAAATGCTTTATGCAAAAAAAAAACAACCCAGCAACATATGACATGTTTTGACTTGGCTGTTGTGGCGGCCGTCTTTTCCCTCTGTGCCGTGTGACAGCGTCCCGCAGTTCTTTACTTGATGCAGGGCTGAAATGAATGTTTTGTAGAGCAGCAGCAAAAGATTATTGCTTTATTGACCACTGTCATCCCACTGAAGCCCACTGGCACCGACTATGGAGAAAACAAGTGGACAGCTCGCTATAATTTAGCGAACTGAGGCATTTGGTTAGAACAGCCAATAACGGTTTTCGCCTAGATGGACTGTAATGACGTTAATGAAGGACGGCAGAGAGAAAATTAAACACTTCTATTATCAAGCACAGCAACAAAAGGCGTCTTTTGACCCAATTTGTTTGTTCCTCCTGCTTTCGTTCCTGGAGCGCAGTCTGGCCGCACTTCTCCTTGTGAATCATTAGCACCTGAACGCTGCGTCGGGCAGAACAACCAGCACCTGTCATTTCCAGTCGTAAACCAGAACAGACTTCAGTCACGCGCTGCTGGAACTGCTGGACCTTAGCGGTAGCGGTGTTGTTTTCTACCAGTCTGTCGGAGCCAGATGCATAAACACACAGTTTATCTGTGACATCACTTAGTGGTCATCCTTTGCTTTTGTGGTGTCACAGGGTGATGGGAGCACAAACGCCACTGGAGAAGGTGTCTTCAGTCCTTCTGCGTCTGCTCCTGTGCTTGAGAAGCTCTTTACTCTGAGGCTTTTTGTTGGAATCTTAGAGTAGGAGCCATTGTTGGATGTAGGTAACGTGTATATGTAAAAAGAATTTCTCTTTTGTACATTTTGTTGAAGGATGTTCCCAAAATAGAAAGCTCTCCTGGTAAACCAGATCATGTTTTCCTTCTTGGGACAGGAGAGGTCTTATTTTACCCCCATCATTTTTCTATCCGACGGGAAGCTACCAAACACATCCAAAGCCTGAAGCAGGTTCAACAAGGCCTTTTACTGTAGCTAAGACCAGCTTTCTGCTGGACATCTTTCACTTGTCCAACTCCTCTGTCCTTTAATGCATTTCGAGAAACCTTCTTTATCGAGCTGTGAATGTGAAAAAAACAGCTAAAAGCGATGCCTGCGATTCATGAATTCAGGAACTGTGCTGTGGCTTTGTGTGGTTCTTAATGAGTAATCTCCCGCGTTCTGTGGGAATCTTTAATAAGTGCCACTTAATGAATGAAGCACATTGTGTGGCACGTCATTAACTTTGAAAGCAACAGTGATAGCTTTTGAAGGATTAGGACACTTTTCTTTGCATTTAAATGTGTTGTGTTAATTTTTTCCTGGATTTACCATTTTTGCAGCCATGAGATGAAATTGAGGTTAGAAAAAAATGGCAGTAATGAAAAGAGTTCTGTACAGGCCTATTTTAAATATTTACTAGACACCCACTGAACCACAGAGAGTCAGCTCAGATTGGTTCCTGATACGCGTCAGTCTTGACAGATAGGAAGCCTCCCCTACAGCGAAGATGTCCCCTCGCGTGTGCTCACTTTCATGACAGCATCTTAACATTAACCTCATCACATGTCACACTACTAAACTATGAGGAGTGACAGCACATTTGATGGCGCAGACGAGTCGCACGTCATTGCTGTCGTGTAAACAAGCTACCGGCCGTTCTGGACGTGCCCATTAACCCCCAAGTCATGTGTTTGTGTAATTGCTGCTTGGCAGGGTGATGTGGACAACTCTTTTCATTTTCAATTATTATTTTGAGACCATTCTCTGTGACATCAATAGAGCCTTCTAGTGTTTGAGTGCTCTGCTCACCGACTAGCATGCTGGGTAATTTTGGGGGCATGACGAGTGATGTTGTTGATGACTTTTAGTCACTTTTCGTTTGTTAGTCTTGAAGCTTACTTGATTCTTTTGTGTGGAAGAAACAACAGCGAACTAAAAGCAGGAATTTGCCACGATCAATGTTGTTGATTGGACTGAAACGCTGGCACTTGCGCTCTGACTTTATTGTTGCTACAGAAGGAGAAAACTAGTTTATGGTTCTAGACCCAAAAAGAGTTGGTGCCAGTCTCAAAGCAGCTTCCTGGCAGAGAGCCCAGCGGCTCTAAAGTGGCCCTCAAATAAAGATAAAGGTTGATATAGACATTATGTGTTTGCGGTGATGTTGAACACATGTATCTAAATGACATCCATTTAAAGATGTAAGATGGCGTTAATGGGGCGGTGCTTGAACCAAAACGGCTTCTTCTCCCTTTGTGTCTCTCTGCTCAGGTGTCATCAGAACAGCTCTGCCCAACATGGACCGAGAGACGAGGGACCAGTACGTGCTCGTCATCCAGGCCAAGGACATGGTCGGCCAGATGGGCGGGCTCTCGGGCACCACCTCCGTCACCGTCACGCTCACCGATGTCAACGACAACCCGCCTCGGTTCACTCACAGTAAGACTCCTGCCCGACGCTACAGGGTCGATTAAGCTCGTCATGTACTGTACAGCGGGAACCGTGTTCTCAACAGCTACTCGGCAATCAGAATAAATCCACCGGCTCCTTGATTCATTTGCAGTGTTTTTCTTTTTTGTTCCAGCTCAATGGCCCTTCAGATGTCTTTAATAACTGCAAAAGCACTTGAACTCAGAGAACTAAATGAGGGCATTCTTTGTACTGTATGTGCTGAATGCAGCAGTACTAAAAGGCTAAGATGTCAGTGGAATATTTGCTGTATTTTATAAACTTATTTTCGCTGGTCTGTTTGCAAAAGTACTTTTAAATTTAAAAAAAAGCAGTCATTATATCCTTATAATTGAAATTCCTCTCTCCAGTTCTACGGCTGCGTTGTCTGTGTTCCCAACCTCACGCCGCCTTTATCTTTTTACTCCGCTGCGTTCGTATTTTCAGCAAACATTTGGCCTTTTATGACCAAATTAAAACCCAGCCTGTGTGCAAGGTGTGCTGCTCTCTGCTCGCGCCCCACTCGTCATCAGGGCTGGGGGCTGTTTCAGCGTTGGATACTAGGATCAATCAGGCTCCTTTTTTTTGTTGTTGTCAGCCTATTTCATGGGCTGCTAATGGGTTCCAGGCAGAGCTTTAGGATTCAAAGGCATGCAGCGCGTCTCATGATAATCCGAAGCGCCAGCAATCGGTTTACCGCTGATAGTCCAGCCACTGTCTGCTTGCTGCACTCACCACTGGCTTGCCATGGAGCTGAGTCTATTTGCTGGCCCCCGGGGCGAGGGGGGTGAAAGAAGGGTTTAAGTTTGCACAACAAGTCATCAGTGTGGTTTTAACCCAGTGCTGTCTTGCTGGGAAGAAAGAGACTTTGGAGAACTGTTTCGGGTTTTGCTCACGCTGTCGCACTCGCAGAGTCATGGGTCAGAATCAATAGACCATCATGGAGCATCAGAGCTGATAGAGTGCAGGAGATATAACCAGACCGAAGAAGGAAACAGGGGAAAGGAGCCAAGGTTACCGGCGCGAGAGGACGAGCTGGAAAACGGGGGCCGGTGCCGAGGCAAAACGGAGGGAGGAGAGCAATTTTTTGGTCTTTTAAAGAGACGCTATTCCACGGCAAATTAAAAAGCCATTATAAAGATTACATGGCGGCAAACAATGTCAGGCAGATTAGCATTTAGACAGTGGCTGAGGGAGACACAGTGAGAAACACAGAAAGGTCTGGTAATGAGCTCTGCCATGGTGATTGGGGAGATTATGATTATGAATATGATTCCCTTCTTTATTCTTATAAGAGTACTTTAAATCTGAAGGGTCAGACAAAAGCTCGGAGAACACAATGGAGGGTTTTGGGGTAATAGAATCTTCGAGTGGACATTTCATCCTGACAAAAGTACTGAAGGGATCTGACCGTGTCTCCTGCTTTAGTTTAGGTTGGTTTAGATAAAGCCTCGCATCTGGACACCATCAGAGAGTTGAATCACTGCAGTCAGACAAGAACTAAGGCCAGTCTTTGCTTTTCTGATTGAATGTTTTGCTTCTTCACTGTCTGTGCTGCAGTATGTAGTGAAAGCAAAGTTCTTTGTGTCACTGCTGCCAGTCTGTGTTATGCAACATGAATTTATTACGGAGCCACAGAGTTGAATCAAAGCTGAAGGTTTATAACAAAAGCCGAGCTGCTTGAAGGTGAGCTAGCAGTGAAAGCAGCACATCCATTTCCAGCATCCGCTCCTGTCCCTCGGTTTTTCAGAGAGCTATCAGTACACGGTGCTGGAGTCGCTGCCGGTGCAATCTGTGGTGGCCAGAATCAAAGCAGCGGACGCCGATATCGGCTCCAACGCGGAGATGGACTACAGGATCATGGACGGAGACGGGCCTGGCATGTTCAACATCACAACAGATGAGGAGACACAAGACGGGGTCATCCTCCTCCTTAAGGTACGGCTTGAAGCGCACATTCATCCCTTTGACTTTGTGTCAGTGTACATCTCTAAAGGGCGTCTTTAGCAGCTTGCCTCCTGCTTCCCATGGTTTTAAAGCGCATATACTGTGTATGAACGGCAGGAAAACTTCCTGCACTGTGTTTGCATTATGCGGGAAGTCAGCAATGGTTTCAGTTCACCACATATCACATGCTTGTTTACTGGAGCACAGCAGGAAAGCTGCCTCTCCCAGTTTGTCCTGCTCTCCCTCACCGGTTTCCCAGTGTTTCCAACTGTCAGAGACGGCTTTGGATCAAGTGAACACTATTATTTTACCACACGAACTAAGATGCTGAAAAAGTGACATGTACCTATGTTTAAGTTAGTTAAATGTGAAGCAAGGCCACTTATTCATTCCAAGAGGACATTTGTTGCACATTCTTGCCTCACTTTTGGTTGCACTGGGGCTCATGGTTCATTCTTCACATTTCAGGGTTTCAGAGAACTTGAAATGGTCTCCTCAGGCCACACGGATGTGACAGTTCATTGCTGCAGCTCTTTTGTGGGAGAGGGAGCCATTGTTGGGCGCTCGCAGTTCTTGTCAGACAGGCCAATTTTATCCTTTGTTTGTTTTGCACCAAACTCAGACAATTACAACACTGGAGAGAGTTACCGACAATGAAAGTGTCAAATCGATGTTTGCCTGCAGTATATTATATGTTCCAATGGGGAGTTCAATAAGAGACACAATGACAAAATGTTTCTAAGCATTCATTTCACATTTTTTATTATGTTGTTTGCCTTTTCCTAAAATCAATTTTGGCACAAAGTAACTATAATTTATCTGCAAAGGCCTGTTCAATTGTAAAGGGTTTCAAAGTCCACATTCTTAATTGGGATCAATGTCCCAGCATTGCGTCGATGATTTACAGATTTACATATGTATATAAACTATCCCCAGACGACCTATAAATGTGGAATAGCCTTGGAGGTGCAGTCAGTATGAAATAGCTGAAGACATTCTGCCACTTGCCCTTTTTCAGACGAGAAAAGTGTGTCTCTCTCACACGTGGTGCACTTTTCCTGTCTGTCTCCTCCAGCCTCTCGACTTTGAAACAAAAAGCACCTTTTCTCTGAGAATTGAAGCTACAAACAGGAATATTGACTCGGACTTCTTGAGCCTGGGCCCATTTAGCGACACTACGTCAGTCAGGGTGACGGTGGAAGATGTGAACGAGGCCCCGGTCTTTTCTTCACCGCTCAGCAAGATGGTCATTTCCGAAGACGCCAAAGTGGGAACCTCGATAGGAAGAGTCTCGGCCCACGACCCAGACACCACCAACAACGCCATCAGGTATTAAAGATGTGCTGCAAATGATAATAAATGATGAATTAACCTCTGTAATGAATGATAAATGTGCTCCTTCATTCCCAAATGATCCTGATAATGGCCCCAAACAATATAGGGGAGATTGATGAAGTGCTCCAAATTATGTATAAACATCCACGGTCCCCGTACGGCTGACACGAAGACGGGGCCATATGGTGGGAGGGCTGAGGAGCGCCGCATTTGCAAAAGTGAAATGCCATCTTGAGCGAGAGAAGGGCATTCCTGCAGGAGGGTCAAGGAGCGACACATGTGCCGTGGCATTTATGACTCACAACAAGCCCCCGCGTTGCCCATCTGTGTGGCGTCGCTCTGCAGAGCCCCGCATATTTAGCATTAATTGAATGAATATCGTATGGCATTCATGCTTGGCCTGTTCGGATTGTTAGTAATCGTAATCAGAAAATCAAATTACTGCACCATTGTAGCTGTAAATTGCCTCTTTTTGCTCCTGTGACTGTTATCAGGCTCTGTAATATATTTCACTACATCTGTTGAAATTAAAATTATTGTGGAACTAATGCAGCCACAAGAGTCAAATTACAGTGCAATAATACCCTTTGGATGTAGGCTAATTGAAGCTGTAATTTTCTCTAGAAATGCACGTTGCTGTGTATTGTAAGGGCTCGATCAGCGTTGTGCTGAGGGACCAGACACTCTTCAGCTTGACCAGAATTTAATAGGCTTTTGTTTTACTCGTGCTCCAAAGCTCAAAGTTCCTGCTGCCGCGTTTTTGAACTTAAGGAACCTTCGCTCGTGTTAGTTATCTGTGTTGTTTGGACATAAGAATGAAATGCAACATGTTGTACAGCGTGTCAGCGCAACCTGATGATGAATGATGACGAACTCAAAGCCTGCGGTCAGAGCCTTTCCTTAAAAGTAGAAGAACAGCTAAAATGTCAAATCAATACCACTATACAAAAGCAATTTTAAGTGTGTATCTGTTGTGTGTTTGCTTCCAGGTACTCTATTGACAGAAACACGGACCTGGAACGCGTTTTCAACGTGGACGCTTTAAGTGGAGTCATCAGCACAGCCAAGCCTCTGGACCGAGAGGCCAACTCCATCCATAACCTCACAATCTTGGCCATTGAGAGCCGTAAGTCCGCTTAAAGCAAACCTTCTCCGTCGGGCTGTAACAGTCACATCTGACGTCTGCTAAGCTTTGGTTTTCCCCACACAATTACAAATACATTGCAAGAAATGCATTTTTATTTGAGTTTTTGCTATCGTTTGCTGCATTACTGTGCAGAGGTGCCGTCCAATCGTATTTGATTTGCTTATGTTTTTGATGCGGCTCGCTCTGCTAACTAACCAAAGACTTTCACTTGTTCGTGCTGGCTTGATTGCATTTTGGCGCCTTCTCGTCCGTTGTAGCTTCTCGCCGCGTGTGTAGTGGAGTGTAGCGCAGCAGAGCAGGGCTGCTGATGTGTAGCTCAACTTGCAGTGAAACCCTGTTGTTTTCGTACATCAGTGCAGCCATCAGGAGGTTTGTGGCTGCCCGTCAGCAGACGCTGTGAACATGCTCTGCCCTGTTATCCACCTCGTTTTGTGCCACACCCGTCTGCTGTGGACGGTACAATCGTCGTATTAGCAGCAGGGCTGTCGTTGAATGTTAATTCATGCACAGGACGGTTGTTTTGACCTCCACGTCTCCCTGAGCTGTGGGGATGAGATGCTGACTAAGGGTGGGCCACCTCACCCACGGGTGAACTATGTTAATGCAATGTGAAGAAGTTTATCTCTCGGCGGCTCCAAGGACACGCGTGTTTTTTTTATTTTTTCCCCTTCTCAGCTCTCAGTTCCTATCATCTCACTGCCATCACGGAAACACAATGGACAAAACCATCAGCACATAATCCACAGTGCGCCTCAGACAGCTGCGTCCCATCAGTATAAGTTAAAAAAGACAACCAGCTTGTCAGTCTGGCAGCTCTACTGCTCTCACATCTTCAGACTGATCACTGGGTGAAAAAGGCTTTTCATTTTTTGCAACACCTTTTTATCACTCTCTGCTTCAAAGTCGTGTTTTTATTTACATCTAACAGCAGACACACGCACACACGCGCGCAGAGATGCTCTAGTTGGTTGATTCCCAAGCGTGAGCGCTTGCCTGATATAGCAACAAAGAGAAGGCTGCATAAAATAATAGTCATTTGAAATGTCACAGCAGTCCCTCATGCATGAGGTACTGGCTTCTGACACACAGTGACACTCGGGCACTGTTCTCAGCTCAGAAGCCGAGTTCTCATGCTGGCAACAGACTCCGCTGCCCCGCATGCTTTATGACAGTATTTATAGTAAACGGCTTCTGTGAAACCGAACAGGGTGCAGGGACTCTTTGGGTTGAGGGATGCTGAGCGCGCTCGAGCTGCAGTCGCTCACTTTTCATCTGCTCTGCCCAGACCATCCCAGCGACAACAAGTCTGTGGCCTTGGGCTCTGCGCGTCCTTTTTATCACCATCAAATCAGCTGGCCTGAATGTCAGCACATCACCGCTGTCCAGCGCGGCGGCAACGCCAGCCTGAATCATCATCCTGCACTCAGACGCAGCCGTTTAGCCATCAGTGTGCGTCAGGCAGACAGAGGCGCGAAGCCGAGGACGGCCTGTGTGTAATCACTCTGGCTGATCCGCAGCAGAGCGGGTGAGGACGCCAGCTGTTGGAAGCGCACTGCATATTTCATTACAGCAGCCTCTCCTACTTAGTGATTAATTAAAACACATCAGAAAGATCAATATTCTATAATTTGGCCAAGTGAGTCATCGCAAAGTTAAGACTTTGTTACGTTAAGTGTTTTACAGAGTTTGCTGAGTGTTGTGATGTGACGGGGGGCTCTCCTCTCTCCTCTCTCTCTTTTTCAGAGGACCCGTCCCAAATTGGGAAAGGCGTCACTCTCATCACAGTGCTGGACATAAACGACAACGCCCCGGTCTTCGCCATAGACTACGAAACGCTCCTGTGTGAAAATGCCATGCCCGGACAGGTAAGACCCGGAAACGTGTCAGCGCGTTGGACCAAGCTTCCCAACTTCCCTCTTTCTCTCTCCACACTGGCTTGAAGTGTGACTCACAAAGACGGCCTGCTGGCTCTCAAAGCCATTAAAACTCCTCCTTGTTCCTCAAAACAAGTCCACTGTGCGCACAGTCTCCAGCTCGAGGTCATTCGAGGCTGACGGCATCATTAGTATGAGACACATCCTGAACTGTAGGTGTTATCGTTCATTAGAGATGTTACTCTCATTTCATACTGTCAAAGCCGACCAAATTAATGACGGTGCTTGACTCTGCTTGTGGTCTTAATCCAGAATGATATCAGGCGGTAATGTGATATCTCACGCTGGGATGGAGTGGTGTTCTGCCGCTGTTTGCCTTTCTGTTCTGTGTAATTACATGAGCGCCACAGAGGACACGGGGGCAGGAACAGCGTCACACCATGGAAAGGCAACCACAGGGATGTTTTGGGGCTTGAAGATTTCATCCAGGAAAAGAAGGAAGGCCAAGAAGCCACATCCATGCATCACGCTGTCCCTGTGTTTAGCATTTGGCCTCATTGTTGCAAAATGACTTGTGTGATTCATCTGCTCCTGGCATTTGGAAAATACAATCAGATGCGAAGGGTAAAGCAGGCGCGTAGACCTGAATAAGTACAATTGATCAGAATGATGCATTGCGTTGGAAATGGCTATTAGACCCTTTTAAATATGTTATTTGCATTCATATTTTGCAGTTGTTTGTCACCGTGCTCATGGGAGAGTGAACAAAAATGGCAAATGATTTCATTTGCAGAAACGAGAGCCTATTATTCATATGTTTATTTGTTTTGTTGTGAGTGTGTGTGTTCCCCTGCCTGCGTGCATGATGCTTGACCACAGTGACTCTTCTTTTAAATGAGGTTGCAGAGCCTCGCAGGTATTGTGGGTTTTTTTCGGCTTCGTTTCGTGTTTGACTTTTTGAGGTATTTCTGTGTTCCACTCGTACCTGATTCGTTAAAAGCACGATGCTGCTCTTTGTATGAAATTCGATATACCTCGAGGTATTTGGAGATGCTCCTATGTATAAATATAACTCATCAGATTTCAGCCTTAGGGTGCACAGTATATACACAAATTAATTTTGCCTCTAGATTAGATGCCATCATTATTGAAGGATGCATTCTACCAGAGCTAAAAGTCTATTTTTGGTTAATGATCCTTCAGTTCATCCTCACACGACTGTTGCTGTTCAGTGACATTAAATTGAGAACGCAAACGACAATCTATCACACGTCAATACTCCCTGACTTTTGTACTCAACAGATAGTTTGTACAATTCTCCCCACTAGCACCTGATAAATTATGACACAGAGACTATGACAATGCCGAAACAAAGTCGTTCCCCAACAATCAAGTCGACCCCCGGGGACTTAACAACAGCCGTGGCCCATGACGGCATCATCAGCAGGAAAAGGTACAGCAAATCTGTAATTACTCAGCTGAAGCAGACAGATTGCTTACTCAATGCCAGCGATAGCTGAGCTGTGAGGCCCCCCCCAGTGTAGCTCGGAGCCACGTTGCTGCGAAACCAGACGCTGCTTGTGATGGAGGCCTTTGTCCTCGTCCACCCAGCGAGAAGCAGCCCTGCATTCCGATTCTGTCCTTATAGTCTTAAAGTGCTGCAGTCTGAAAATGAGCTGTCATAGCTAGGAGCCACTTTTACCATACTAATAGTCTTCCTCCATTTAAAACACAGCGTTGGGTGTGTGTGTGTGTGTGTGTGTGTGTGTGTGTGTGGTGAAAGGTTTCTGCCTTTGTGGTGGAGCGTCCCAAAGGAGTGATGATGACTCAATACGGTTGCATAAGTTCATCTTAAGTTTACCACACAATATTCACGTCACATGTCTAATATTCACTTCCTAGAAGTTTAAAACATCTCCACTCTCACATTTCTAAAACTATGTTCTTGTTTCATTCAGGGTTAACTTCTGTGTCTCACATGTGATCGATTCTCTGACCTTAATGCTTAAGTGACTGACTGCTCCAGACAGGAACCGGCTCTTCTAAAGTGCTACCTTCCACTGTATTGGCTGACTGAATAATGAAGGCAGGCAAAATGGAAATTTCATGATGAAATTTACACCCAAAACAGAGAGCAGAGCAAAGGAGATCGGCTGACATTTGAATATGAAAACACCGTTTGAATTACAACGAGGTGTCGGCTCTCTGTTAGCAGACAGACCGTGTGGACTTGTAACCTGTCAGATGTGCGCTCCACCACCTCCCTGAGTCCTAATTAATTAAAATCCTCCCGTTGTGTACTCTACGTCCGGCCGTTGCAGTTGGCTGTACTAACTGCGCCGGCGTCTCTCCGAGCTTAGGCCGCCCACTGCCTCTGTCACGCCCATTGGCTTATCCACAGCTGCGACGAAGATGAAATAATAACATTTGCCAGTCGGGGCCAAGGTTGACTCCGTGGCTATGTAGCATAGATTAGCAGGGAGTGTAAGGATGGAATAACCTGCCATTTTCTGGCCTAATTAAGGCCGTCTGTGGTACTGGCTCTCTCTAGAGATGCCACTTGTTCCGGATCATCAGTGCGTCTGTCTTCTGCCATAATATTAATTGATATTATGATGGGGTGGAGGGGGCAGGGGCAGTGGGGATGGTGGGAGGGGAGGGAGGCCACGTTACACAGTCACTTCAGCGTAACCATTACATACATGAGTGGACTTGGCCCCCGATCTGCTCCGCTGCCCCTCCCAGCGCTCCTGCAGCATCCCAGAGGAGAGTGGGCGACCCTGAGAGATTTGTGAATGTTGGGTAGGAAGGAGGGCTTTCAGACGGGCCGCGTTAGGATGCTGCGCGAGGTGATGAAGACATAGTAGGTGCATGCCAGCGATCTGCGAGATGCAGACGGAAGGTGGTTAGTGTGGCTTGGCTCGTTCACCGACGTGGTCAGCAGTTAGGGCTGCAGCCATGGCTGAAGAAGCAAACCCCCTGTGCCCGATTGTTGCAATTTGTGTCAAATACAATCCTTCTACTTCTGTGAGACCTAAAAACAAAACAGTCAAAGCCGAAACTAAACGCTACGCGGCTCATTACACTTCCCGACTGGTTCTTTGAGCTTTGCTAGTGTTGTTGTTTCTTGATTGGACCTGAAGTCGTGACCCTAGAAGCCAACCAGCTGGTGTCTGCTCCTCTGTGGAATGAATCTATTTGACCCGTTATGTTCTCTTCTACTCGGTTGTATACAAACAGCAGTAGAGGTGTGTGTGTGTGTGTGTGTATTTTTGCACAGCTCGTGTCATAATTAGAAAAACATCTGGTCAAGATTGTTACAGTTGTTTTTTCTGTCCCACCAGGAAAAAGAACAGAGCACCCAGCACTTGGCAACTAGTGCCTCAACTGTCACATCATTCAGGCAAACAACACAAAGTGTCTTCACACCTCCACTCGTCATTCAAATTATCAGTTTGTTATAGGTGTTGCATCAAGGTGGGAGATGAAAACAGATATGTCAAGGCACAAGGGATGTGTAAAATATTACTGTGTGGCAGCATATTGTCTGTTCTATAAAAAGACAGAACATCGAGCAAATTTAATCTTAGTTCTCTCCGGGAGTCACTTTAGCCTCAGCAGTTCTGACTTGTCAGGATCATGCCAACAAACGTGGTTGTGACAAGACGAATCTCAGCATCTGACTCAGACAATCGATGTGAAATGAGGGAGCGGGCTTAGAAAAAAAGCGAGGAGAGATTGAAAAATGACATTTGTTGAATAGCGCGTATTGATTACCGTTAAATTTATCTACAGTGCTCCGTGTGGGTGAGCGAGTGTGATGACAGCGGGGGGGTGGGGGGTGTTGGTGCGTGAGCGGGTGCCGCTGATCTGTCGGTGAACGAAGTTATGAGTGTCACATGTTGACGACGTTGGGGCGTCGATGTCATAGGAAGCCGCCACGGTGCGGCGCAGAGTGAGGGGTGTGAAAACTGGAGGCCCACCACTTCCTCCGTCAGCACAACCCCTGGTGACAGCTGTCATCGCCATGGCAACGAGTGCCACCTATTCGAGTCTGTGCTTATTTATACTCTTAGTTCAACTTTCAAGTGGCTCGCTTGATCTCATTGTGTGAGTCGCCTTCCAGCAGGACTTCAGGTGGCCAGAATCTGATAATCACACCTTTACGACAGCTGGAAGAGGGATTTAAAATTCACCAGTCTGCTGCCTTCAAAGGCTCGGAGTGTTCTTTAAACATGTCATTTGTCAGATATCTTCACACACCTAAGAGCTCGGTCGGTTCAGTCGGTCCTCATTATAGGAAGCACGTTTGAGGCTGTTGCTTCGATCAGCAGATCCGAGAAGGAAGGATGCTACGTGTCATAGATGCAGTGAATTATGGGTATTCAAACACTATAAGTGTTTAGGAGAATGAAATCGGGATGGTTTGAAGTGCGTGCTGGTGAGAACAGAGACGCTTCAGTTGGCGAGCTGTCTGACGTGGAGTTTGTGCCTGTGCAGCGTTTGGCCTGTGAAGGCTCAGTTCACTTTTCCAGGTGGTGCAAACTGGATCCAAGTCACCAGACCGAGAGCGCCCAGACTCGGTTTGGTGAGGGATTAAAGAAAGGAGCTTTTTTGGGGGGTACACCTGAAGTTTTAGGGCTGAGGTTTAAAAGATAAATTAGCACCGCGCCAGTACCAAAATGCTGATTTGTTATGGAATTCACTATTCCAAGTACTTCAAGCCACTAATTTCACAAATATTCAGCTTCTTAAAGAACTTAATGCTGTTGGAAAGCTGGATAAGGATTCGTTCAAATTGAGCCTATTGGTTGGTTTAAGTTTAAAACTCAAGCAAACATACAACCGTGCATTTAATGGTCATTTAATATAGTTTAAAAATTCAGCGATCATTCGCTTAAATTCTGTCACGTTTAAATCAAAACTTGACAAATGAATGAAAATTAAGGAGAAACCTCAGAAGAAGTGTACGGTTACATGTGGCCGTGTTACTCAGTCTCCCCCAGCGAAGCCACGAATAGAGATAAGCTTCAACCTTTGTCCTTTTATATCCTCTGTGATCTGACGTTCAGTCATGTGTGAACCCTAAACCCTGTAATTCTGTGATTCATAGGCCTTCTCAATCTCGCCTTGCGACAGACACCACTCTGCTGCCGCCGTTAATGTCTTTCGGTAAGAATTTATGTCTGCATCCCTGCCTCTCTCCTCGCGTCTCCCACTCAGCCCATTAGAGAATTCCCCACCAGAGGTTCTCAGGAACGCCTTGCATCAGAGCCACACTAATGAAAGGTATTATACGTTACAAAGTGTTTGATTTAAGGATGATTTACAGTCCTTTCCTTCTGCGGTGAAGAATGAAAACCTTCCCCGAGATAAGCTCAGAACCCATCTGCAATATTCAGAGGACATCAAAGGGTTCAAATTGTGTATAAGGATTCATCGTCGGTGTAAAAAGCACAAAGAGAGGTTTCTATCAGATGTGGAAATTTCCATAACAGAGTGAGAGGCATGTGAGTTATTATGATCCCAGAATCAATGGCAGCTTTCATGATATGCTGCCGAGCAAGCATACGCTGCGTGTTTAGGCGTCTACCTGCCGGTGATCCGGTGCCGACACAAACATCACTTCTGTCTGTTTATACACCAGATATCACAAATGTTCTTGAGCTGGAGCAGATAACCTTTTCAGTTCCGGCTTCACGTGTGAATTTCACTTGCGCTGCAACGTATATTTATAACAAAACAAACCTACTTGATTAGTTTAGCCGACGAAAGAGCAGCTGTTTTCATTTGGTTAAGAAACAGAGTAAAACGTTCATAAATTTCCCCCCCGCTTGCCAGTTTTAATAATTGGCAGGATGTCATTTACCTCCTACACCAGCCCCTAATACCTGACAGCTCGTAACCAGCAGCATTTAATCACAGCTGACAACTGATAATCCAAGTCTCAGCACTGATGGATCGTTTTTGCTTCTTCTTCTTCCTCTTCCTTGCCCTTTTTTCTATTTTTATTTTTTAATTGACTTTTTTGTCTTGATGTAAGACGCTGAGATTTTCGGGGCTGGAATATGTGATAATTCAGTATGAATTGCTTGTAAGAGACTCTTGGATCCCGTCCATGGGTGTGAGTTGTCGCAGGGTTGAGTTTCTCGAATTGCCTACAAAGGATCCGCGGCTCTTGATCTAAATTTATAGGGACACTGCTGCAGTAACACCCACTTTGATGGCCGCCGCGGTGGCTATCATTTGTCGTCCATATGGCATGTCTGTGTGTGATATGCTTCTCCTGTACAGCATGTACTGAGTCTTGCTGTAGCACAAAAGAAACTGAAATTAACGCTCAGTCTTTTATTCTTTATTCGTTTTGCTGGAAAGAAAATTCCAACGAAAACGATTTTCAGATAGCGTGTTCATATAAATAAAAAAAACATACCGCATGCTTTATAGGTAATTTCATTTCCGGGGTTGTATATAGCTGTCACAGCTGCTAATGAAGAGAGTCCAGAGTTCAGAGGCAAGATGAAGTGGGCTGAAACAACTAGCAGTCACTTGTTCAACTCTTGGATTTGAATGCTTGTCTTGCATCGCCTGCAGCAGGAGCCGCTTCCATCATGAGTCATTTCATACTAGTAATAATGAAGAAAGGCCCGACTGCATAGAATATACCCTTATTCCAACAGCACCAGAGTAACTACCTTCGTTTAGAATACATTTTATATCTGGCCAATGGCTTTAGCTGTATTTTAAGTCAAATAAGGTCGTTTAATCCTTAACATCATAGTCATTTAAGAAACGAATCATGTCTGTTCCCAAGATGTTTTTATGTGTTTGCACTGGGTCACATTATTAAATAGTCATTATTTGGAACTGTTGCTATTGACTATTGTTGCTGTATCACATGCTGGAGCCCACACAGAAGTTGCCGGACAGAGAATTCACTTCCCTGAAAAAAGCACTTCACCCGTCCGCGGTTGCCAAGCTCTTGCCAAATAAGCACTTACTGTACTTCAAGAGATAAACGGCAGAAAAACCGCGGCCAAACATTACAAAACAAATCGTTTCCATCAATCAGAATCCAGTTGATTGTTCCAGTTCACTCACAGGCTTGATTTGACTTCTAAGAGAGATTTATGTGTTCGCGCACATAAATCTGCGACACAGTGAAAAGCGACGGATAAACAAAAGGCCTGACGACTAAGCTCTCCTCAAACTGATACCATGAGGGACAACAGCCAGCTCCTACTGCATGCACACATTAAACAATTTACAGCTTGAGTTACCGCCTAATCAGCCAGTCACATCGGATAAAGATCAGCAGAGTAACTGTCTTAAATGTGTTTCTGTGTGTTCCTGGCGTCCTCAGGTGATCCAGACCATCAGCGCAGTGGATAAGGACGAACCTTTGAGTGGCCATCGCTTTTATTTCGCCCTGGCTGCCCCGGCTGCCGGCAACCTCAACTTCACCCTGCGAGATAATAAAGGTGCCAATACCCTCCGTGTTATTGTTTGATGTTACCTTCAGGCGGCCTGGTCTCGCTGTTTATTCTGTGATTAAACGTGTAACCTGTAAGGGAGTTTTCCTGCACTAACCTGGGTGTTGATTAGAAGATGTGGACCGTGTGCACTACTGCAGCACAGTCTAAATACATTTATACTTATCATTTACATACATATACACCTTAGTGCACCTTGTTTCAGCTGTTCATTCATTTTCTTTTATTTGAGAGAAGAAGTGTAAATTGTTTTTTGATGCAATATTTCTGCTGAAGTGCTCAGTGGGACACCTGCTACACTACGCAGAGCAAAACACTGGAGTCAAATAATTAAATCTGTTCCAACGAGAACATGCTTTTATTGAGGTGTCACCGATACTAACCGGCGATCACAGGTGACCTATATTCTGTGGGGTGTCTTTATTGGTGACGCTACAACGCGATAACTAATAAACAACCCAAATAAGTGTCGCGTCTACTGTGTGCAGTCAGAATTAATGTAATTTTTGACACCACAATTAAATCAATAGGGATAAATATCATGTGCAGTCGTAACTTTCTCCTGCTGGACATAAGTTGTTTAATTGTATGGACTTTGTAGAAAACCTGGCTTAATTTCCACATCCTTGGCAAAGGCCCACGTGTCCCATCAAGCCTGTTGCATTCAGCTGCGACATCACAAACTCCTCTGAGTGAATTGCCGGTGGCCTTAGACTCTGTAAAAGGTGTTGGTCAAGTTAGGCACGGTCTATTTGCTGCTTACTTCCTCTGAATTGAGCCTGGCAGCAGTGCAATTGACACTTTGGCCATTGCTCACTGCGACTCTCTATATCTGCCTCGTACCTAGATGCGACGTGACGCGGGAGAAGGAGCGCAGAGTGGCCGGTGCCTGCCTGCGGGCCCAGCCGAGCCAAATGAAACCATAATTCTGCTATGACAATGCCCTCGCTGGCCTGTTTGTTGTAATTGCTCATCAAACCGTAACGCAAAAGCAAACTCTCCTCTGCAACCGGAGCATATATGAGATAAGTCGACTCCATCTTTGTTCTGCTTAATGCTGGGTCTCTGTGTACTAAATCACAGAATAACTTAACCTCAGCACACGCTGTAACGGCCTTTGTAGCGCAATGATGCGGCGCCACCTACACTGCAACCAGTCGGTGGATGAAGAAATTATTTTCTCCGAGGAAAACTTAAGTGTTTGTTTGCATAAAGCTCTGAGGACACGAGGATCGTGCTCGACTCCATTGTTAAATCCCTGTCGCTTTAAACGCGTGCAGAGCGGAGGCGCCCTCTGAGCTGCAGTAATGACCTGTGTTGAGTGTTTTGTTCGCACATGTGGGAGCTCAGCCACAGCTGCCAGGCGACGTTTCACTGGCAACAGCAGCCACTTCATGCCATAGGAATCAGTCAGAACACATACAGTAAACAGTCCTGTCCAAAGGTTTGAGGCAGGTGTGAACAAATGCTGTAAACGAAGAAAGCTTTCAAAAATGGAAGTTAAACATTTATTATCATAAATGAACAAAACGCAGTGAATGAACAAAAGAGAATCTAAATCAAATCAGTGTTTGCTGTGACCACCCTCTGCTTTCAAACAGCAGCAGTTCTTCCAGGTTCACTTGCTCACAGTAGTTGAAGTAACTCGGCTGTAGGTTGTTCAAACATGGTGATGCTGAGATCAGGGCTCTGTGGGGGCCAAGCCATCACTTCCAGTACTTCCAGTACTGACGTAGTGACACCAAATATTGATTTGCCTTGGACTTTTGCTTTGTTTTGTTCGCTCACGTTGCATTTTGTAAATTGACAAAAATAAACATTATTATTTATATTTCTTTCTTTGTTTACAGCATTTTTTCACACCTGCCTAAAACTTTTGCACAGTACTGTAGTTTTTTTTAAGATTGTTTGGTTCTTGTTTGCTCAAAGCGCCTTTTTCCGGAGACCACGCTGTGTCAAATTTCCCCAAGAACAAGGTGTAAGAAATCCAGCAAGCACAACCCTCCGACATGTGAATCTGCGCCAGTCCCATGAAACTAAATCAAGTCAATGTCTGGAGCGTGGCAGCGGCACGAGAATAGCTGCTATGGCTCAACATCTTTAATCTCTATTCTTTACTCACTAATACTAAACTGGACTGAGTGAGACCTTCGCTGTCTTAACACACACTCAAATGTCCGATCCATGAAGGAACCGTTTACCCAGTGGAGCTCAGACATGAGTGTTACTCCTTCAATGTCTTATTTTGCTTCTGTGTGTTTACTGCCCTGCTGCACGCAGACGTCCCCAGAGAACAAATCGCAGACACAACCAAATGTCTGAGAACACACTTATTTAACAATTTAAGCATTTTATTTTGAAACCCATCACAGCTGTTATCAACCAGCCGCACGTTTTCTTTCACCCGTGAGAACATTTTGCTGATTTTATTAATGTGGCATTTACAAGAGAAAATATCTCTATGGTAATTTTTCTACCTTGTTCCTAGACTTCAGAGAGCAATCTGTCTATCACTCAGAAAACAAAGGCGTTGTTCTTCAAGGCCGAATCTACATTTCAATTGTGACTACGCGATTTGAACGTGCACGTCGGCGTATTGATACAGTTGTCACGGTTTGGGGTTTTAGCGGCTGTAGTCGTGCAACGTTCTCCTCTGGCGCTGCCTGTTTCTCCCTCTGCTTAGATTTCATATAACGTTTTACCAAAGCCGTTATTAGGCAACAGGTGGTCAAGACCAGGGAGAGACGCCGCAACGTGTCATGTAATGAATTGTGTTAATGACACCATCTGTTGGCGTTGCTGCTTTTAATACTGTAAAGTCATTTTGAGCTGCACAACCAAAGCACAGCGATGGTTTCAGAGTAGACGTTAAGCCTCCTGCTTGAAATGCTAACTAAATACAGCTTCGCGGGCTTTTTCCCCACAAATCTGCTCCATGTACGCTTTGACTTTCTTTTTCTGACAGACAACACAGCGTCCATACTGACGAAGCGAGGTGGCTTCAGCAGACGAGAGCAGCCCGTGTACCGCTTGCCGGTGCTGATCGTGGACAGTGGAAGCCCGGCCCTGAGCAGCACCAACACGCTGTCGGTGCGCGTGTGTGACTGCGACTCCGATGGCGCGGCCTTGTCTTGTGGAGCCGTGGCCTACACGGCGACCGGCCTCAGCACCGGCGCCCTGCTGGCTATTCTGGGCTGCATTATCACACTACTGGGTAAGAAGTTCACCTCAGAGTCAAAGGTTGATGTAAAACACGCCACAAGTCCTACATGATATATAACCAGATTGCTTTGTAGTTTCCAGATATAATCTGGCACAGGTACTGTAATTATTCAGATCTAAGTTCAAAAACCTCATAATTAAAGACAGTGTCTTTCTGGCCTGGTCCAACAAATTCACGTCACATTTCACATCCCGGCAATTAAACCAATAACTCACAGAAATTAGCGCCGGTCTTTACACGAGCGAATTCACATTGTCAGTGCAGTTGCTGCATTTAAGTAGACGACTGCAGGATGTCGTATAAGCAGACGTTAGCAGATAGCAAAAGCTGATGTGCAGGAAAGTAATTAAGCAGCATTATCAGCAGCTCAAAGACACAGACGAGCCAAGGCGTCAGCCGTTGACGTAGCTATTAGCACCGGGAGCAAATATTGAACTTGGTGAAATAAGGAAGAGAGAATCATATTCGGTAGAAGTTTCTACTCATCAGTGCTGTGTATTTACTGCCACGATTCACACCGAGCATATTTAACAGAAAGATAAGTCCGATTAAATAAACTGAGAAGTAAATGCGGGTACGACCTGTGGAGGCGCGTAGAATGACTAAATAATACGACTTGATCAGCAAACAATCCACCTTTCAGCCTTTTAATAGTCCAATGTGATTGTTCACGTGCTAGTTGAAGAGTAGGTTCTTACCTGCACCACAGACGTCGCCTGCCTCCGTGTTTCCAGCCCATTCACACGTTTCCTGGCTGCTCTACATTCTCCAGGATTGTTGAATATGTTAGAGGAGCCTTGCTAAAACCGAGCTGCATCTCGAGGTCTTGAGCAGGTCAAACCTCCAGGGGCATCGCTTCCCCTCATTTCTTCTCTTTAGTAAATACACATGACCCAGGTCAGTCAGCTCTCAGTAGCAGCAGGGATGTTTCCAAGTGTTTACAAGTGAAATCCTGCCAACATGATCAATTAACTACAGTGGATATGCTGCAAAGTTTAGTGTATTATTTAGTGAAGTCGTCATGTGGTAACATTCATTCTGAATCAGACTAAATCAAGAACATGTGAAAAATGTGGTCACCCAAGGCTGTTACCTTGATTTCCTCTAAAATATTCTATTGTGTTTGTCCAGTCTGTCAGAAATCAAAGAGAATATGACTCCACGAAGCCGTAATGCTGCAGCTTTTTATTCTCTAACTTCTCCAGAAACTTTTAATAAAACCTTCTATTGCCACTTGCGATTATGTGTCATTTACGTGACAGCCAGCCCCTCCTGCACTTGAACACACCACAGTAAAAATATAAAGTGTAATGATGTGCATAGAGAAAGCTGCGCCTGGAGGCAGCCTGAGTCAGTGATGAGGTTTCAGATTTCAGCCTGTTTTCTCATCTAAGGGAGCTGTGACGGTGCCGTTTCATAGGCTTTATGGTGACGCGTGCTGTATGGAGAACTGTATTTCAAGGACGCGGGCTCTGTTCTGTCGCGCCATATGTTCAGATGTTAGTAAAGACACGTGTAAACGAGTTCATTAGCGTCCCCTTAAAGACGATGCGGCACTGAGCCGTCACCTCCGGGCTGCGACATCGCTCGTAAAAACCCACAGACAGAGCGTTTCCTCATCAGGGCAGAGTCGTAGTTTAACGCTTAGGTGATCTTCATCTATACGGCATATACAATAACTCAAATGACTTCTTTGATGGGGTCAAACTTGGCTTTTTATTTCAGTCCCCTTGAAGTTTGCCTTCTTTTCTATTACATCAGAGAATAGTTTCTGCGATAAATGAAAACTTCAAAAGAGCAACAGGGGGAAAGACGTGGTCGCGCAACCCTGAACCGAGCGGCTCCATTCTGCTCAGCATGGCCTCGGGCCACAGGCTGAGAACTAATGGCCTCCATTTTAATATACCTCCAAGTTGCCTTGTCTGTGTTTGTGTGAGAGTGTGTCCTTAGTTATCCCCATCTGTCTGTTTTGCTCAATTGTATCAGCCGCTTTGTTTTGCTTCTGCTTCCTCTTTGTGCATATTCATTGCCATTTCCCAGTGCGCGTCCCTTTTTTCCTCCTCGCTACTTCTATTAACAGCCCGTGTGCTACCACTCTGCGCAGTCTTTTTTTTCTGATCTTCCTTGATGGTCTTCCATCACAACCTCTTCCAATCTGCAGGCAGCAATTCATGCTATGATTGCGTGTGATTGCATTGTTTTAGACGAGAGCCGGGCCGCGTCTGGCCGCCGTCATCCTCGGGTGCTGTCACTCTTAAATCTGCTTCTTTTCCTTCCTCGCCCTCTTCCTCCATCAATCTCTCTCTTTCTTATCAGGTGAGAGGAGTGCACACTCCCACCGGCAGCGCTGATTGTAGTTATCTGAGTCCAATAACTACGATGCGCGTTGGAGAGCTCTTCAGAGCGCCGCTCCCCTTCCTATCTTAGTATTCATCACTTGTGTCTGAGAACTTTGGTATTAACAGCTGATACAAAATGTGCCGTTTCCACCGTACTGCCTTTAAGCTACATACCATAGCGCTGTGTCCACATTAGCTCTGGCTCTACATACCTTAAGCTAAGTGGCCATTAATCAAACGCAGATATTTTTAGATTTAATCACTGAGCTTGTCCTCTACTCCTTACAGTAATATTCCTGAAAATACCTGGGCACAAAAATGTTTTTGTAAAAGACACTGAAAGCCTTTTTAATGATACAGCGACGTCCAAACTACTGGGACAGTCGTTATCTTGTTAGGATCCTGTGTAGTACAGGTCAGGTATTGCTCAATCCTCCCGAGGGCCAATTAAGACATTACGTAGCACTCCAAATCTCCAGGCAGTTATTTCTGTCTGAGTATTGCTTATCAGAGTCATTCCATAAATCACCGTGTCCATTCATCTGTCCCTTATTTTACCGTCTGTCTCTTACCGTCTGTCTGCGGCTTTATTTATGTGTCTGTGTTCTGACAGGAGGCGATTTCTTTTTCAGCATGACTGTGCACATTATAACCCACAAATGACCTCATTAGGTTTTTATGAGTAAGCAAAGTAATTATTTGTGATTGTTGCAACACTGGTTGACATGTTAAAAATAAAAAAAGAAGAAGGAAGTTTAATCCAGTTGGTCAATTAAGGGAATATTTGTCTTTCTAACGAACGCCTCGAAAAGCTAGGACGACCTCTTGTTAGGGAATTGCTAACAGCTTGCAGAGGAATACAGAGAACGAAAAAATCAACTAACTGACGCACAGTTAAAAGTGTGATGAATGGCAACAAGCTGCTAGCGTCATGTGACCTAAAGCGCATAAAGAATGAAGCAGCTTTCGTATTTGCTGACGCTGTCCGTGGCCCTCGTCTGCTCGTCCAGGACGTCTGTCGAGACAACACCATTCGTCAAGTCACCTTTATTTTCTCACACGCTCGCCGTCGTCTTCTCATAGTTATAGCTGCTGTTTTATATGACTGACTTTTTACAACGTAGTCAATATTGTTTTTAGAAACGTCTGACAAACAAGACATCGGAAGCTCGGTCAAATTATTTCACACACTATTGTGAAGGCGCAGTGATAGCGCTGCGTTCGCACGTGTGGGCTGCTGCCCCTGTGCTTTGAATAAGACAGAGGCATCATTAATAACCCATAACGCATGATTCAAACCGCTTAGCCATTGAGATAAATTGCTGTATTGTTCTTGCATTAACTCATGCATGAGGTTTGTTATTTTTTTACATTCCCGTGGTATTACATGCATGATCTCCTGATGTTTTATGTATGAAATTATGCATGAATTCACGGTCATTTATGTGCACTTGCCATAAAGCCTTCTTTATATTAAGTATAAAAACAAGCTGTGTGAAGAAGGGAGCATCCAGTTCCAGTCGCAGCTGATTAAGACCTCTCCTAGCGCGGCAGTGCACCACAAAGAAACAGGAAGTGTGTGAGTGAGGAAGGCAATAATCAGTTCCAGGTTCGCCAGAACCACACAGCGCCCAGAAAAGTACTAATGAAAAAGTGAATTCAGTGATGCTCAGTGGTAAGAAAAGGGCAACGCAGAAAACTCACCTTGCTCACTATCGATTGTGTGGGGCCGAGCCTTTAAACAATTCAATTACAGCAAAAGGCTTTGTAACATGAAATTGATCTGCTTTACTTCTGTTTTTCATTTAGTACATCATCAGTGTGATATGAGGAGCGAGTTTCACGTCGCGCCGCGGTTAAGTGCGCGCTAAACTGTCTGGGATGGAAACCACCGTCGTCTTACTGGTCCCTCGGTGGCCGACACATCATCTGTATGCTCGTCCATCCGCCTGCTCATCCCTGTGCGACGCAATTGGACGTTGGCCCGTTTCCAGTCCGTGACGCATCATAGCTGCTTTCTAGCCATCAAACCCTAAAGAGCTTTGCTGGAAAGCACTGAGAATATTCCATTTCAATGTGCCAAGTTGTAATTCACTTTGGAGAAGCCATGCTGAATTGAAAAGAATTTAAAATGACTCGGGTTCCTGAAATCTGAGGAAACAATCTTCCACAGAAATGTTTGGTATTCTCTGTCAAAGCACTAAAAATGTCATGGATATTAGTAGCGCTATTAGACTAGAGGGACCATTTCAAGAAATGCTGGGTAGAGATACTCATGCTGCTGTCTTAGGGTCCCGGCCGTCGCCACAGAGCTACCCATTCATCTCCTGCAGCCTCTGCTACCTTCCATCTCCTCCATTTGCTCTCTTATTAGAGGGTGCGAAGTGGTATTTGAATTTGGTTCCTGGGCCTCTGACGCTGCCGCCTGCAGTAGCTCAGCACCGCGAAGGAAAAGAAATATGGGCTCACGGAACGATATTTCACTGGCACCAGCCTGACATTGATGGATAGAGGATCATTAGACATTTGCCAGTTTGCTTGGGTGTAGAGTTATTTTCAGCAATAACGTATGGGAGAGGGAGCAGGGCTGGGGGACGGCTTGTGGCTGGATCTCAGAGGGCCGTGGACTCCAGTTTTGTATGTACTAGTCCCAAAGCAAAATGTCGACGAAGACAAACACAGAGGGGACAACAGACTGGAAGAGCAGTTTTTGTAATAAACCTTGATGGAATTCATTTAATCAGATGGACAACGACAGAATTATTAAACCTCTTGTGGCTTAATATAGAAGATTTTAATATTTAACCCTTCGATACCCTTTAATCAGCGTACGTCCGCTAAGGAGTCGTCTTTTTGAGGCGCTGCGTCGCTTCCTGCTGCGTTATTGTACATGTGTATGTCAGTCATTATTGACTAACACTCGTCTGCCTTTCTCCTCAGTGATGGTTCTGCTGATCGTGATGATGCGTCGGAGGAGGAAGGAGCCTCTGATCCTTGAGGAAGAGAGAGACATCAGAGAGAACATCGTCCGTTACGACGACGAAGGAGGGGGAGAGGAAGACACGGAGGCTTTCGACATGGTTACCCTCCGAAACCTCAATGTCATCAGGGACCCCAGCGTGCGGCGAGATGTCACACCTGATACGCCCACGTTCTTTCATTACCCATCAGGCACTCGCCCATCCTACAAATCCCTGCCAGACAATGTGGTGTTTCGGGAGTTCATCTGGGATCGACTCAAGGACGCGGATGTGGATCCGTCAGCTCCCCCGTACGACTCTCTGCAGACGTACGCTTTTGAAGGCAGCGGCTCCGTAGCTGATTCGCTAAGCTCACTGGAGTCACTAAGTACAGACTCAGATCAGAACTATGACTATCTCAGCAACTGGGGACCGCGTTTCAAAAAGCTTGCTGACCTGTACGGCAACAGCGACGGCACCAGTGTCTTCTCATAGCCTCTAAACTCTCTTACCGTTCCTTGGACGTTACAACACAGTAAATTATTGTCGGAGAAAATGATTTTGTCTGCCTTAGTGCGCCGGAGGAAAAGATTCACAGACAACACAAGAGAGAATGAAAGAAAATACTTTGACTTCAAAGGTTTTTTGTTTGTTTACCTCCTTGTATGGATTTTTAAAAGCGTGCCAGGGTGAGTTTTGACACAGACTTCAAAAGTGGCTTGAGTGAGGAAGAAACCTTGTGTGCAAAAAGACATTAAAGGTTTCAGATTTGGGGCTCGAGTCCAACCCTTGACTGCAGAATGCATACGTGTTGGAGCATTTGACGGCGAGGCACCTGTCCTTTCATTCCAGCGACGGGCACGGGCCCAGCACTCCAGCTTTGATGCGTTCCTTTGCTATCTTTGTGCTAAAAAAACATAAAAGTTTCTCATGAAATGCTGCGTCCTTGGCGGCTAATCAGTAGTCACTTGACTGTTCAGATGAATTTTGACAACTTTCTTTTTTTTCTTCCTTCTTCTTGTTTTGTGGTTGGAGGAGCAGGGTGATGAGGGGGTGTTTTTCATAAACATCTAAATACGGAGCCACATTATTCATGGACTCCGTCATACCTCTCAACACTATATGAAAGGTGCAAGTGCACACATACAGTGAAGTGTAAACAAGTAGTTGATGTGCTAAGGAAATGATATACGATATAAGTGCAAATAATAAAAAAGAACGATGCTCTCGTCAGTGTGATGTCTCCTCTAGGTGAAACTGGAAAGCGTATAATTTCTCTTAACAATACATTTTGCAAACGTTGCAGCGTATTTGTCTGTTTTATTTCCTTTTGCCTTTGTATTGCCAAATTCAATGTATGATTTCTGAGCTATTAAATGTCAGGATTCAGTTGTTCTGCTTTTGTGCGAGGCAGGGGGCCTGGGAACGTCTGCGACATCAGACGGCTTCACTGAAGGATCAACTTTTGTTGTGCTTGATTACGAGATTCGCGGCAACATAGAATCTAGAAAACAAAACAACATCAGCAGAAAAATGGAGAAGAGCTGGTTTCTGAAGTGACAGCCCTCATCTGGGTAAAGCTGCAGTAAATGAATTTTGCTTCTGTAGTTCGCAGAGTCCAGCATATGTTGTCATTCAGAAGCGAAGTCAGTATCGTCTATGGTCTGTTTGGTGGTGGTGAAAGGAAACACTGTATGATAATCATATTGTGCCATTTTTTTTTCCAGCTTAAACAAATTATGTTACAGTTGGGTGTCAACATGTACAACCATTATGTATTATTATTTATTCTCAAGAGGCAGAATTGTGCAAATGTTTTTATCCTTTTGCTGAAAATAAAATTGACATTCAGTTCCTTAAAACGCTTAAGAGACTTGTTTATTTCTAACACAGGTACGAGAAGCAAAACCAAACCTGGCTTTTCCTAATGGCACATTACTACACAACCCGCACACAATAATAATCAGCGATTTCAGAAATTCTTATTCTGGCTGAATTTGAGGAACTCAGAGACACGGTTTGAGGTGAAGAGCAGAAGAGACACTGCTCTTTTTTCTTAGCTCTTTGTAATGAGGCTTTTGTAGTTGAAAGGGACAAAGCACAAAAGTGTGTGTGTGATGACTGCCAGGCTCACCATCGGCCATCTGAACAGCCCTGTGCAAATTAGCTGCAGTCTGCCGCTGTCGTACAGTCTACCATCCTCTGTGCTGGAACATGGTTTTTAGTATTTAGGCTGGAGTTAAGAGCAGTGCTAATAGCCTCAACAGTAGCCATTAAAGAGCCTCACTTTACATAGAAGGATGATTTAGATTTTATTATTTATTGTTATTATTTCTACTAGTAGTAGTGGGTGTCGCACAAACTCTAGGCCACAGCTGTTCACATATGGAAAGTCACACGAGTCTCCCTGTTTTCAATTGTGAACTGCGTCCCTGACCTGAACACACAGTCTGAAGTTACAGAAGTAGCCGAGTAGCATCTCTTGCCGCCGCTGCAGAGCTCCATGAGTGCAACTGACAGTCTAATTCATGGTGATGCAAGAGATTGCAAGGAACTTGTTATGCGTCTTTCCTTGGTAAATATGTCGTCTCCTTACAGGTATTGACATAGTTTCCAAAGCTTTGAACCTGACAAAAACAAAACATCGGAGGTTTTCTACACGAGTCACATGTAACCAAGGTCACAGTGTGGCTAATTAAAATACAGTTTACACATGAAGCGTTCTTTCTCAAAATGCACAGGTTATTGCACGCGATGGCCTCTTGCATCGAGTTTTAGAAACCACACACACCTCAGAGAAAATGAAGGACATCTGTAATCACACTATATTTATAATCAATAAACGGAGAAGATTAAGGCAGGCTTTATGAAATATTAACAATTTACTGACACCATGAAACTTTGTATAAACATACGCAAGAGACATTACATGAACATTAAACCTGCTATAAGCAACATTTACCCATATTCTACGAACAAATTACATGACAGCGTGAAAACACATGGTGCACACGTACCTACAGACAATTATTGCTTACATTTGCAGCTCTCAGCTTATAAAAAATCTCAGCTTGTGTTTATCAACCGGTAGATTTACAGCATTAATTCAGCAGCAGGCAGCTATTTCATAAAACACATGAACAGACACACAGCACGTAGCAGGTGACATTTACCTCAAGACAAAAATCAGCGATAAGAGGCTGAAGGCTGGGTTTATAAATGCTGATGTTCAGGATAACTTGTATCTGTGTCCAATAAAATACTATGACATACTATAGGCGTGTTTTTGAGGACATACTATACTATGACGTGTTTTTCATCACATACTATACTATGGTGTGTTTTTGAGGACATACTACACTATGGCGTGTTTTTAGCGACATACTATACTATGACGTGTTTTTCATCACATACTATACTATGGCATGTTTTTTGACGACATACTATACTATGGCGTGTTTTTTGGCGACATACTATACTATGACGTGTTTTTCATCACATACTATACTATGGCATGTTTTTTGACGACATACTATACTATGACGTGTTTTTGGCGACATACTATACTATGACGTGTTTTTCATCACATACCATACTATGGCGTGTTTTTAGCGACATACTGTACTATAGTGTGTTTTTGACGACATACTATACTATGGCGTGTTTTTGACGACATACTATACTATGGTGTGTTTTTGGCCACATACTATACTATAGCGTGTTTTGGCGACATACTATACTATGGCGTGTTTTTGACGACATACTATACTAAGGCATCTTTTTTGGCGACATACTATACTATGGTGTGTTTTTGGCCACATACTATACTATGGCGTGTTTTGGCGACATACTATACTATGGCGTGTTTTGGCGACATACTATACTATGGCGTGTTTTTTGGGACATACTATACTATGGCGTGTTTTGGCGACATACTATACTAAGGCATGTTTTTTGGGACATACTATACTATGGCGTGTTTTGGCGACATACTATACTAAGGCATGTTTTTTGGCGACATACTATACTATGGTGTGTTTTTCATCACATACTATACTATGGCGTGTTTTTAGCGACATACTGTACTATAGTGTGTTTTTGACGACATACTATACTAAGGCATCTTTTTTGGCGACATACTATACTATGACGTGTTTTGGGCGACATACTATACTATGGCGTGTTTTGGCGACATACTATACTATGGCGTGTTTTGGCGACATACTATACTATGGTGTGTTTTGGGCGACATACTATACTATGGTGTGTTTTGGGCGACATACTATACTATGGTGTGTTTTTTGACGACATACTATACTATGGTGTGTTTTTGAGGACATACTATACTATGGTGTGTTTTGGGCGACATACTATACTATGACGTGTTTTTAGCAACATACTTTACTATGGCGTGTTTTTGACGACATACTATACTAGATGACATATTATAATAAGGTATGATTTAAAAAAAATGCTATATTAACAAAAACAAAGAAGATGTGATCACACGAGGAGTTTAGGTTGTTTGAGGCTCATTTTAAAACTATAACTACAAAATAAGCCCTCCATGACTGGTAGACTAGTAAGTCCACTGAACATCTTTGTGTTATCATAGCTGGCAGATCACGTGTACAGCTCATGAGATTTCTACAGAGATAGACAGTAGCATTAACACAGATATCTGAGATAAACTCCAGCGCTGATAGCAACCAATTGCTCGTTTTGATTGAACAGCTGTCAATCAAACAAAAAAAAAATCAGCAGAACATGTCTTAAATGCCTGGGGGTACTTACGAGCAATCAGGAACCCTCTGATATCAGTGGCTCGATCTGAACCTTGGTTGATTACTCCAGTTGGCCCGGGCACTTGGCTGGGGAGGCCCTGGGCAGCTAAAGACACTTCACTCAATTCTTATCATAACCATGCATCATCAACAGATTGCCTTGACAAAGAAGACGTCCATTTTCCGAGAGGAACGCGCTTTTCCTCAGATTGCTGGCTGGAACGTCGCTAATAGAGTTTGACCTCTTGGCTGCCTGTTAAAAAAATCATTCTCTGCAGTCGCTCTTATGGCTCAATGTGCAACAGGTCCTTCATTCGTCATGCAATTACCGTGTTCTGTTTATAGTGATCTGTGAGTAACAGCAACTGAACTGTCAAGTGATCAGCAGCTTAATTTTTCCTATTATGATTTGTTTTTGTCTGTTAACAGGGTGTGATGATGTGTTAATCAGCAGAATAATTCCTTATAGATATTAAGGTGAGAAACGTGTTCCTTCACAGTACAGGAGCTCTCTTTCAGACGTTTGCCTTGCGTTGAGGCTGCTCTACTCTCTAACACAGAGAGAAATTAGATGAAATATAAGCTTAACTCTAAGCCAACTGGGGACTAAGTCCTCGCATATTTATGCATGTGGGTGAATATTTATTTCTGCGATTACCCAGCATGAAACAAAACTCCAAAGAGCCTGTCTTCGGTCTGCTCTTGCTCTCACACAGAGCAAAAATCAAAATAAATAATGCGCTGGCCGTGCATCCCGAGGTGCCCGTTGGTGGCAGAGGAACGTGGCCCTGCTCCGACGTCGGCTGGACGGCTCCTCGCTGGTGCTTTGAAAAGGAGAAAAGGAAGGAAAGGAAGATCAAAGAGTGTTGCAGCACCATGTTTTATTCTCTGTTTCTCCCAGCTGTGCCCGCCTTCAGCAAGAGAAATGTCAGACCTGAGGTTTGTGTACTCTATAGTTCCACCCAAATTAGACTGGGCCCAGACCTGGGCAATATAAATAATTCTCTTGAGAGGTGTGTATGTGAGTGCGAGTGCAACAGCTTGCTCCTCGGGCGCCTGGGGAACGCAGAAAGCAGAAAACTAGGTCAAACTGGCAAGATTAGGGTAATAGGGTGCAAAAGAAGAGAAATTTAGGATAATACCCGTAAAATAGCTCAAATTAGAGCCATCAATTGATGCATCAGCGTCCGAAGGAATTGGACGGAGATGCAAGGAGAGTTGAAACGGAGAACAATCATCAAGATGACCACTGGGTTCAGCCTCAGGGAACTGAGAGAACATTCACTCACATTCACTGGAGGCCTGATTTTATTTAGCGCTACACCGTTTCATCTGGACACGTCAAGGCTCCAAAATATGCATGAATATGGTTCTTATGTTGCGAACTTTCATTTTCACTGTCTTTAGTATATTATTCGCTGGTTTATATTGTATTCAATCATAGAAATTCAATATTTGCTTTATTTTGTTGTGTTGTGATTTTTTTTTTTACTTCTGAGATTTGAAATTTCACCCTTGAAGCAAATACTGTCTTATTACATCATCATTCCTTTGCTTTGGAAAGTCTTGTGGGGCAATGTCTCGCAGATCACGAGGTCAGTGAAACCATCTCTACCATTCATTTGGGATTAATATTTTTCTCCCTTTCCAACAACCCATACGAAAACGCTCAGAGCTTCAGTACAATGATGAATTAAAGTAATTAGAAAATGATGCACCGAAGCCCTCTCCAGTGATGATTGGCAAAAACCCGTCAGGGCAGCATCAGCATTAATGAGCTATAATCAACACAGGCCTAATTAGCAGTACTTTGTACTTTTACGTAGGTTTATCATCATTAGCCAAGCCTGGCTTGATATAGCGCTGAATGCGTGGGTGGCATAAGTGTTTGTTTATCATGTAGACATGGAAAATAGTTACATGCTACAACAGCCTCACTGAGGGGGAGTGTTTCTGTAGGCCTACATCTGCCATCAGGAGGGGCTTCGAGGCTAATTAGATCTCAAAAGACTCTGAAACTGTGGAAGGAAACATGCACTTTTAAACAAACAGCGAGATTTACTGCTGCCGCTTTGGGGGGTTTCAGGTGAATTACATGTTCGGATCAGGGCAGCTGATAAATGTTCCATCAACGGGGCGATTACAGCCCATCACCATTTGTGCACTTTAGCACCACAACATGTTTAACTTGATTTGGCTGATTGTCCGAGTCGTAAAACTTCGACTTCTTGCTGCATTGTTTCGGACACGTCGCTCTCTGCTGGTCCGACGACGTATGTCTGGCATAATTAATGAAAATATTCATCGATCATTTCTTGTGATTTACATATTTTTACATGAAGCTAATGCGCACGCAGCGAATCCCCTGCTTAATAATTCACCGCCTGTTTTCCCTTTCTGTTGTCATTTCAAGGTGCGAGCGTGCCGGGTTTATTTTTCTAATAAAACCCAAAGGCGCACTGAGAGGATGGAATTATGCTGGTTGTATTTAATTGAGTTTGACCAGGTCCCTGCTCGGTGTCGGTCTAATCTCCCCTCAGCACTGTAGTCTCTCTCCCAGGGAGACACGGGAGGCCGATAAACTTTGAAGCTTGCGCTGAGAACCTGCTCACTGCACCCTCTGCATTATTCATGATGCAGAGGACTAGAGCATCTTCAAATGGCCTGTCATTTCCTTTTACCCTCCATCACAATGGCCATATGCTGCACACACTAGAGGAAGCAATGTGGGAAAAGCAATCTGCAGCTAAGCCCAGCCAAACAGGAACACGTACACACTGACGGATACATTCACAGGTAAACCCACACAAGGGGATACGTACAACTGGGAAAGCTGGGGAATTCGAAAATCTGTTGTGGCATATTTCAATCTCGTGCCATTCAAAACTAACCTCCTCCCACCCACCCAGCCTCTGCTGCTAAAGTAAACACAACGACATCCCCACATTCCTGCCAAACTGGAGGCTGCGTCAGCGGTGAGAAGAAGAAAAAGTTATGAAAGGACAAACAAAGGCAACAATCAAAAAAAAAAAAAGAAAAAAAGTTTGCAGCAGTATTTTCAAAGACGCACCCAAGTTTCGTGACACTCTTGGAAAGGTACCGACATAATTGTTCTCATAGGAAATGAAAGATGCAAATCTCTCACAGTGAGGTGCAGTTATGTTGTTTTTTTTTTCCCACAGCTAAACAAAGTGTGGAGGCGTAATGGCTGTTTGACTATAAGTTGCATGGTCTTCAGTTTGTCTCAGATCTGTGACATTTTGTCAGCAACCCCTGAGTCCTTTCAGCCACTGTTCCACTCGTTGTTTGTATTTACAGAGTTTATTTGCGTGACAAAACCACACAAGGCACGTCCCTCTGAGGTAATTGGAATTGCCGTCATTTGGCCTCCCTAATGTCTGCCATTCAGCATTAACATATCATTAGCTCTTTCGGGGACCATTCACTCAGAAAATTGGAGGTCTCAGTAGACCCCCCCGGCTCCATCAATATGGCAAAACCAGTTGACACCTTCTCTTTGTGGTTCTCCAGAGAGAGAATGACGACTGGCGTGGGAGCAAGACTGATGTCGCAGGTGGTTCTTTATTATATTCCTTTGCAAAACTTTGTGCTTGTGGCTGCGGCGAATGTGTAACCATAGCAAAGCATGAAACAGTCCTGATATTTCTTTTTTCCTTCTTATCCGTGACCTTCGTGCTATAAAGTAGAAGGCTGACAGATTGTGGAACGTGATAAAATTGCACATGTGGTTCCTGATGGCTCACGTGGGTTCTCCCAAAGTAGCATCAGCCTTAAAGTGAATCGTTAAATGCTACTGTAAAAACCTTGTCCTTGTTGAATGGTGGAGATGAACTGTGCTGTCTTTGTACCTAATGACAAAGCATCTGGTAGATTGTTCCTGTGCTGTGATGGAATTGCTGTAGCTCCAGCATTTAGTCTTAGTAAATACCTTGTTTTGACACCTATAATGGCAGGAAGCCTAACTTGTTTTGTTGCCGGCTGTAAATTGACGCTGTTCTTCTCCGGGATAATTAGAGGTTAAAATTAAATCCACATAGAAATACCAAGCGTGCATTGCCACGAATACCTCTGTCTATTACTGAAGAGCAGTGGCTCTGGATGTTAATGTGTCCGAATCCAAGGTCAGCTTAGATTAGTCCTTGCGCATTTCATCTGATTTTCTCTCTCCCGCATATAAAAATATCCTGAAGAGGAGCATTTGTAGAGAAGTAGTAGAAACGTAGATACTCAGAATAACACGATGAAAAACAAAGCTATGAGTGGTCTCCACATTTTATAAATAGTCAACTTAAATGGCTTTTAAATTACAGACAAAGACATGGTTAAATTGTGTTTCATGTTTTTTCAGCACAACATAAGCAAACAGTCTATTCAAACAGTCATAAACCAAATTTAATAAATTAGCTTGTGTGCCCACTTTTCAACCCATGTATCTCATACTGAGGAAAACTTATGTTTCAACGCTACCTTTCAGTTTTGTTCTATGATATTTTCAGTCAAAGCTGATCTGACTTCTTTTTGATGAACTGCAAGCGAGGAAGTAACAATAAATATAGATTTGATATTTTGTAATTAACATAAAAAAGTGTTTTTCTCAAAGGGTTTAATGATGGTTCAGCTATATTTAGGTATAAAATTCCTAGTTTGTGCTGTGGCTATTTTAAAATGTGGGTATTGATACATGTGCCGGTATCACTGATGACACTGACAGTGAAATAAAGCAGCATTTTTACTCCACTAACTTGTCAAACAAGAGAAGATCAGTTTGTTAATTATGAAGGTTTTAACTGTTCAGCACCTCACACATACCAAGTGACATTTGTTTGTATTGTGATAAAATACATTTTCAATTGAGGAACTGTTTATGCATAAAATATGATGAGAAAACAAATGTTTGTTTTTTGACTAATGAAGTAACTGACAGATTTCATATATCATCATACGGCACCGAGATCTAAACATAAATGTCACATTATTCAGCGACATTAGTTACAGGCCCACTGTTATTGCTTTTCCACCGTGTTACTGCTATTATCATAAAACTGATAACTTACACAGTCAGAGCTCAGGCTTGTTCGTATCAGTCAAATAAAGAAAACATCCTCCAGGTTGTGTGATAGCTGGCAGCTAAATAAAAATCTGGCCAGGGGACAGGTTTTCGGGCTCCTGACGGGCATATCTCCGCAGGCGAGACAGTCAGTAAACACTTCCCACGGACGGCCATTAGTAAGCCTCCGTACGCTGGTGGTAGGTGATTCCAGTTCAGCAGACAGAGGGAAGCTGATCCAATTCCCTGTATCCTGCAGGACACAGATCTGCATTTCCTTTGCACTTTGATGAAGCAGCAGCCAAGCTGTCCGCCTCCATTAACAGCCCCTCTGATTCTACGCCGACCGTGTGCATGTGTGCGCTTCAGCGTGCGTGTAATAAATATGTTTGAGTGCATCTGCCTGCGATGTGTGTCGAGATGCATATGTTTCTAGAACTTTACAGCAAAAGAGCTTAAGGCTCATGGGCAACACAGTGTGTTTCTAAGATAGATGTAAGATACGAACAACCCAAATCAGAGATGCCGAGACACAAAAACATGCAAAGCTTCAGTCTTCTTCAGTTTCTTTTTTGCTTTATTTGGTCCAAAGTTTCCTTTGGTGAAATACACTATGACATCATAGATCAATAATGACACCACTCGCCTTTTGCTTTTCCACAACATCTTGCGGCAGAAATCAACATAATGTGCCTGACAGGTATTTCTAGGCTCAACGTTTGAGATGGTTGGAGGAACAGTTGAACAAAACCTGAGCTTCCACTTTCTATTTCTTTACCGGTAGCGACTTGAAATCAATCCTTTATATAAAACAACGTTCAAATTTTAGCAAAATTATTTCCTTTTTTTTTTCAGTTAGGCGAATAGCTTACGTTCCGTCAGTGTTTCTCATGGGATCCTGCTGCGTTCACTGGAGCTCGTCTACCTGCGATACCGCGCTAGCATCATAATACAACATTTCTATTGTCGTGTGCTGTCACCTCCTAACGCACGTTATTAGGCTGACAAGGACACGAGTGTAAACCTGAGCTGGTGTATTTTCCTCCCAGGGTTTTTTAGGGACATCAGTCTGACGGTGCAGGTTCCTCAAACACTCAGAGGTAAGGGTCCACTAAATGCCACACGCTTATGCAGAACACTGATCCACGCAGCTTGAAGGGCAGCACAAAAAAATGGCATATTTTTGTTCCACCTCCACGATGATGTGCGTACACAGGATGGTTAACTACGATAAATTGGCCAATGAGTTCAGACGCGCTTGTAATGCAGCCTAAATTGCGTGCCCTTTCAGGCAGGGGAACAAACCTCCTCAATGTCAACGCTCCCTCCCACATGTTGAGTGCTTAGTTTGCCATGCAGTACAAGATCTCCAAGCCTGTTTAGTATTCACCCACTTGAGTTTCCGAAAGGTTACCAAACCTAATTAGACATTTATGCAGGATCTTCAAAGGTCCCTCCGTTATTAATGATGTGCTACTTCTGAGGACTGCATCGATGGCTTTTTTCTAACTCGATGAGCACATTCCTCACAACACGCGCGTACACAATGGAGATGCGCAGACGTTGGAAATGCCGGGAGACACCGGCGCCTGCATGGGGTTTTACTCTAAAACGCACTGGACGTACTTCTGACTTCAAATCCAGCAGCACAACCAGCCTCCTGCAGTGGCAGCGGAGACATTTCACTGGGTTTAATGTCATGGTACAGAGCAGTTCAGCCCATGAACTGGTTTCAGATACCACTGCTAATAAAGTAATTCCGTAAATCTGATGTGCAGCCTTCTTAAACATTGACTAAACAGCAAATTAGTCTTTTTCTAACAGTCCATCACTGGGAAGGAAGAAGTTGAGTTTGCCCATTTACAGTAATTCCCCAAATGAAAAACACACAAGACGACTTTCTACTTCATACTGCACGAAGAAGACAGAGAAAGATGGTGACAACTACTTTTAGTATAATGATTTTCTTTCTGCTGTCTTCACAGAAAAAGTAAGTACAAGAAGTCAAGTCGAGACAGACTCAGTGTCAGATTCTGCCGCGTTTCCTCTCCTCAGAATGTGGAAGTCAGAAGAAAAAAACTGTTAACACTGGAAAAAGTCTTGCTCGAGTAAAGTCATGTGACACCTCGAGCGTCTTCTCACCTTTTAACACGATTAGGTAAATTATGCATGTTTACATCCGGCATCAGCTGAGCGTTGGGTAAATGTAGTTGACAAGACACCTCAAGTAAAATTCAGTTTTCATTTATTATTTACATTTGGGCTTTAATCACTTGTGAATGACAGCTAATTAGTGGTGGGCAGGGACCATCGCTCTGTGCTGTGTCAAAGTCTGCTACATGCTGTGTGTCATGACGTGTGGACATTGACATAAAACCTCTCAGCACTTTACAGATTTGGGCGTCTTTCTGCTGAGGAGACTTCACTAATCATGTGCGAAAGTGCGTGCAGGCGCGTGCACGAGCGCACACGTGTGTCTACGCGTGAACGCGCCGCGCGTGCTGGATAATAATAAGGCGAGTGAACATGAAGAGGAGCTAAACTGTGTAAGTCATTTCTCATTTCCTTGCTTCAGTGCCTGTCAGAAGAAAGCCCTGCATTTTGAATGATGGCTCAGACAACAAAAAGTGAACAACAAACCCTGTGGCTCCGAGGAGAGAAACGGAGGAAGGGAAGAAAAAGTAAGAAAGAAAGAAAGACAGAGAGCATCCAGATGTGTTTGGGTTTTTTTGTCAAATATTGCAAACATGCAATTTCAAAAATAAAAGGAACAACAAGCAAAACAAAATCCCGCTATCAGTGCCTTCATAGTGCTTCTGAACATGAGAAAAAAAATTACCTACAGTTTTAGAAGGACCTTTCAAGGGGCTGATTTAATGTGAGAGCATCAATCCTTTAGCAGCACAGGGCCTTGACAGCGAGTGAAAGTAATCTCTTCTTTATTAATGGGACTTTTCACTTTGGACCCGAGGCCCTTGGTATTCAGCTGTAGTACTTTCATACTACAGGACTAAGGAAAGAACAATATGAAATCAGATCAAGTGGATGTGTTATGAATGATAAGTGGGAAGTGTTACGAGATTCAACAGGACCTTTTGATAGGAAATAACAGCACAAAGTAGGAGCTCAACTCTGAGAACAGCTTAAACAGAAGGTACCTGTAATTTAATCTGATGAAAGCGTCTCATGGCTCGAGGACAGAGGGAAAACTTCGTTGTGATGAGCCTCTATTTATTTATATATTCATTTCAAAATAAAATCGCTGGTCGTTCCGTTTGTGCTTTAAGTTTCAGTACTTAAATAAAGATGGTAGTGATGTTTTGGATGTTAGATATAGTAGAGCAGCATTAGATACTTTGCTTTTTTCACCTCTTCCTTCTATTCAGGTGTTTGTGCATTTATTTATTTGTTCTTATCAGCATTTTTGCTATGTTGTCTCCAATCTGCTCTATTTGTTTTAGGGGCTGATGCTGTTTACTGTGAGGACAGACACAAAGACATCAATCTTCAAAATAGCCTGTTATGAATTCATAATTTCCTGTAAGCATCTGGTTGAGAAAACACGTTTTGAGGCCTTTAATTAATGAAATGGCAACGGACAGCTCGAACATCTTTGATTAATTTAAGCACCTCATCAACATCAATATAATCTTTGCAACCTGCAAAGCTGGGACGGCTCATTTGTTTGTATGTTTTGTCAGAGTGCAAGGTTACAGTAGTTGTTAAAAACGTTCAAGGAATAAAGGGCAAACAGGAAGCTGTTGCTGATAACAGTGGCTGTGATGGGGCTTGAAACGGAGACTTTCGTTGAAGGATGACCCCCTCCAACATCCACAGCCCCACTCTGCTGCCTCGCTAGTCCGTTTTCATTAGCTGCGCTGAATTGCCGTCTGATTTGTCAAAGAAAATGGCCTGATTTTCTGCTGGAGTCAGAATGATGATTGGTGATTAGCAACAGGCTCACTAACTCTCCAATCAAAGGCCAGTCTGTTCTGCTTCTCTCTAATTTTTGGATGAAGTCAGCAGTGTGGCTCGTGTTTCCAAACGCCTGCCTCCGAAAATTCATTAGTTTTATACTGCAAAGCTGCAAATGCTTAACCTTAACTGCATGCGTTGTTGGATTAGCTTTACTGACGGGGCAAAGTGTGATGACTGGACCACTCTGGTTCTGTAAACCCTGCGAGAAGGAGTTTTACTGGTACCACACAAACACGGACACGGCAGCGATCCCCACGCGTTTTCACAATCATCCGTTTCCTCGTGAAAACGAATTGTAAACATGGCTGCAAAGCTGTTACACCCCAAAAAGCCTCCAATTAAAATGTGATGGCAACAAAAAGTTTCCAGAGTTTGTGAATGATATTGTTACTTATTAATCTATTAATTTCATTTCAAACTGTGACAATCCCCAAGTCTCACTGCAGCGACGGGAAGCTCAATAATGGACCAGAATAGCAAAAGCTTTCGTGTAATAACTTGCCGGAAATATATTTTGCAAATCCTAAAAGTTTGCATAATCTTTTAACACGTTTGCTGTCAGATTCGACTCTAGCACACACGCTGGGTGATGGCAGCTTGATTACGTGAGACGGTTCACACATGGAAGGCAGTTCTCCCTACTGCGTGTTCGTTCTCTCTTAAATGCAGTTAATATGTTAGTTAGGTAATATATGATGATTAAAAATGGGTTTTCACGTCCCTTTATTATTATTACTTTTGTTGTTGTTGTTATCCAGGCTGTCATTTCTATGGAATAACATTCACGTGTTCTATGAGCCAATATGGTCTGAATGTAGTTGTTTCTTCAGCGCACGCTGACAGTAGCCTAACACAGGCCTGCGCTGGAGTGACTGAGGAAAAAAGAAGACGTTACAGACTCTGTATCTGAATGTTTCACTAGAGTTGTTCACGTCTTCCAGGCTGGTTCTGTTTCTCCCCTGACCTAAATGGAGCAGATGTGGTGAACAGAGGAGAGGACACAGCCTCTGATGACACACAGTAGTCAGGTTAGTTGGTCTAACTGGTGCATTGATGTTTCCATTAGTAGTCATACGTTTCCAGCTATGTCAGATGTGAATGCAGTCTGTGAACTGTGAACTTGAAAAGCTGCGTCTTCTCCATCCACCATCTATTCAAAGTTTTCTTCTATATTTTGTCACTTGTTTTATGTTAATTACTCTCAAATCCTGCCTTCCAGTTAGGCCAGTGTGTCCCACGGGTTGGGGACTTATACACCATGCATAATGTCTATTCAACTATCCATTAACTCCTTATGTTGGGTGGCAACTGCACACATTGACACTGTGTCAGAATCATGTCCAGATCTTAATCTTCATACTCCGTAATTATTATCACTTTACCAAATTACACATGAATGCTTTTCATCTCATCTTTCAGACAAACCTTAAGGCTTGCACGGCAGTAACGACTTTTTAAAATGGCTCTCTGAATCCTTTTAAGCATCTTTTCAATCAACCCGCTGTCTGCCAAATGAGAGCGCCTCTCAAAGACCCTCTAGTGAGCATTGTGGCGCGCCGTGATGAGTTGGCACCGGGTTTGAAAAGAAGAGCTGAATGTGTAACCTGTGCGGGAGAGCAGAGGACAGAGACAGTTGACTGAGTGAAATCCTTCACATTGCTATAATGGGTATAATTACACAAAGAAAAGGGCTGTTAGGTTAAATTAGCCGTGATATTCACTGTGGTTAATGACAGAAATTCAGAAGGTTAAACGACACCAGGAGCTGAATGACTTTTGACATTAAGGTACTATTGAAAAGGGAATTATAAGAGAGCCTTTATGGGCAAATCCAATACCCTGCATGTTGGACGGCTGGGATTTGTTTGAAAAAACGTTTTTCGGGAACACCTGTGTCTTTAGAAACCTTTGTGAGACAATGACTTAGTCTAACAAGCACCAGCTGGATAGATTGTTTCACACAGCGGAAACTATTTGAAGCTCAGCGGCAGCGATGTTTGACAATTTCCCTGCTGAGTGGGACGAATACTCATAGAGTAACCACATCAGGAAGGTAAAGCTGAACAGATCCATTCAATTAGTTGTTTCCCATATTTCCTCTCACCTTAAAGTAAAGCTTGGCCACAACAGAGGTTTCTTCTGTTATGTACTTCAGTTTGGGAACCGGATGGTCTCTGTCAACAACAGCAACAAACAATGTCATTAAATGATAATGTTGAGACTAAAGGTGCCTACTGTAGTTATAGCTTCAGTAGGTGGTGGAGAACAATATGAACATGGACCTTGTCAGTCTAATGATGATGTGATGAAGTGTCTTAGTTCCACTATTCTGTTGTTGGTGTCAGAATGAAGAACGCAACAAGGCCTTGAAAAGGTCATAACTAAGGTTAAAGCTAAGCTTCCAGGAGCAGCGATGTACGTTTCGTTTCTGAAGAGCGTGTCCCGTGTGCTGCCCACTCAGACGTGTAACTACTGCACATCACGCAACGTCCACTCATGCTACCGTTAAAGACATTTTTTCGCAACACCACAAAAGGTCACTTGTCAGTGAGTTGTGGTTTCTAGCGTCCGTACAAGCTGGTATCGTTACGCCGGCGACACAGCTCAGCTCTCAGGGCTGTAAAACAGTGAGTCCCGCCTGTTGATTGTCGGCCCTAACACATGGTCTAATTTAGGCACCAACACACGACATGTATAGCTGATCCACCATAGCTTCATATCTGGATAGAAAGTAATCCAGCCTGTATTTTTACAGTAAGATGTAGGTTTAAAACAAAAGTGGATCCAGCTCCACAAAGCAAGTCGACAGCAGCTGTTTTTATACAAGCCTTGATTTTATTTTGAAGGGAATCCTTTTTTTTTGGGACATTTTGGGAGAAGCTGACTGTGCAGCAAATATGACGCTACAGCCAGATGGTCCGTAAGCTCGGCGGCCGTCCCCTCTAAAGCCTGAGTCGGGCCAGCGGCCCCGAACGGTCTGACTCTTCCTTAAGAGCAGCTCTTAACACAGAAGCTTTTAAGTAATTTTTCTGTCATGTTGATAAATGCACTGTCCGGGTAAATCAGTCAAAAAGAACAACAGCCATTAAACGTTAAGTCATGTCTCAGAAGAAGGTATCCTCGTTTCCACTGCCGCACCACGGTGTGAGTCGCACTAGGGAAGGTCTGGGGTTAGAAGCAGGCTGCTCAGCCACAAACTCAAAAGACCCCAGCGAGCTCAGGGACCCTGCGGGAGACCCTGAGCCCTCATATGCGTAGATTGTGAGGCAGTCAAACGGGGGCACGTGAGGATCCTGATCAGCCTCCGCCAGCCTGTCCAGAATGAACTGCCTGAAGACCTCGTCCTCCGGGCCGATGAGGTGCGACTCTCGGAGGGACATCCGGATGCTGGCCCTGACGTCCTCCTTCCGCAGCCTCCTCTCCCTCCTCCTCGGGTGGGAGCGCAGTGGGACGACCGGCGGACAGAGGTCCAGATGTGCTCCCCTTGCTCCCGCTTCTCCATAATACAGCACCTTCTGCGACACCGTCTCAGGCAGCTCCAGCTCCTTCGCCGCCACCTCCACCCCTTCCTGCCGTTTCCTCCGGTGTCTCCTCACCATCAGCATTAGAACAGACAGCACTGCAGACACGACGCAGTAGGAGATCATTACAGATAAACACCAGGGCATGAGCTTAGTGAGGGAAAAAAGCATCGGGGTGCCTGGTGGAGCGCACACGGAATGTACAAGCGCATGGAGAATAATAGCAGCCGGGTTTGTTTTTCTCTAACTTGTTGTGGATGCAAAAATCAAAATACAGGCAAATTAGACTGTAAATTATCTGTTTTTAATTTCAGCTTGCACATAAAAGTAGAATACTTTTATTTGCTCCACATGGCACCGAATGCTAAAAGAGTGTTTATTTATTATGCCGCGTTTTCTCTGGGTATTGTGCTCACCATCCGACAGAATGTTAGCATAGCAGGTATCGTCATTAATCTTTCATGTGATGGGCACAGGGACGACACAAAGCAGCCGAGGTCATAATAAAGCTCTTCACTATGCAAACCTGTTATGTCCCAGGACGGCGTTGCTACTGATGTATTGCAACCAATACGCTCATTACCTGACATCACGGCTACTCTGCAGGCTTCCAGCATTTCAGACGTGAGTGTTAAAGGCACGCTGGTGAGTTTTTAGGGGGAAACTTTAGTCGAAACTGCAAATTTGTTAATGAAGAATTCTGCTGTTTACCACACACTCATACTTGCCAAAATGACGCGGGTGGAACTGCTCTATCGCAACAGACCCGCTGAAAAAATACCAAGTTATTATCATTGATTGCGTCTACATCATAATGAAGTCCTTTGTGGATTAAAAATGGTTGTTGTTGCACATTCTTTACTTGTCATACAACAACTAGGACTAATTTTGCAGCCACAGATGGTTTGGAGGCCTCCGAGAGACCTTCTTCATTTTTGTAACACCATTACACTGTGTCACTTGGATTGAACTGGGACGTGATCAGCCCACTTGTTACCTGTGAGTGTGACGAGACAGACCAGAATGCCGAGCAACGTTTGCAGGCTGACCCCCATCGACAGCGACATGGCCTCCACCCCTCCCGTGGGACAGTGGCCGGCCGGCTGGCAGCTGCACACGCTGATGGTCAAGGTGCTGGTGCTGGAGAGAGCTGGAGCGCCGCTGTCCGTCACCACCACCGGCAGGACGTACTGGGTCCGGTCCTTGCGAGTGAACGTGCTCCTGCGAGCCACGATGCTGGCGGTGTTGTCTAAAAGGCAGAGCGTGAAAAAGTTCTGCTTGCTGCGTGTTTTAGACAAATTAAACACAGCAGGACACCAAGCGAAGCGACGCATGTAATGTGATAGAATAGAGCCGAGCCTTCAGGAAGGTCTGCGCATGGTCCAGTCTGACTGTGACCGTGTAGAGAGGTACAGCTGGAAAACTGGGCGCACTTGTGCAGCAATACTTCATCAAGACAATAAGTTTTTGAGTCAAATATGCCTGGTGGCGTATGGAAATGAGCTGTATTCATTATTTATCGCCTGGCTGCTGACTGGACTGTTGTACTTGCCTGGTTAACCACCCATACACTGCACCAGCATATTTTAGCTCAACCCATTCGACACATCCCAACATCCCACACGTGTGCACTTTAACGAGCGTTTTCATTAGAAACTTCACTGCCCACTGAGTACAGGGCATTATGTTTCAGAAAACGTAATCCTGAGGCTGTCAAACATAACAACTCTGACTGGCTGAGGAACTTCATTTGTTAATGTGTCAAAGCACCTTCAAGCAATAATTTAAATGAAAATGTTTCTTACTTCTAAAAGATGTGCCTCCGTTCTGTCTTTGTCACAAACGATATGAGCTCATACAGTTGGTAGCTTAGCCACAGCTCACCATGAATAAATACAAGCCTACACACGATGAGTGTGCTCGTCTGAAGGGATATAACCTTGATTATCTCTGATGGTGAAGTTGGGGTTGATGTGCTTGTCTGCGATCATGGAGAAGTAGAAGTGGTGTCCCTCCACAGGGTCGTCCGGATCAACAGCACCGAGCAGCTGAATGACCTGCGGGGAACACGGGACATGAGAAACACCGCGGCTCCGCGTCAACTTTTAGTGTAAATGGTGATTTACATACTTCTCCTGCCTGCGTCCCCTCACAGATATACGGCTGGTAATCTCTCGCAAGACTCGGCACGTTGTCGTTTATGTCCAGCACTTTGATGAACACCGCCACGGAGGAGGATAAATGGTTCTGCTCTGCAGTAGTGAGGAAAGACATTTGCTGGAGTCCACTGGGTGCATGTATCATAAAAGCTTTGTAAGAGCTCTGTCAAAATAACACTTAAGACTGATAAATGTATCACAGCCTTTGATCACCACTGTTGTGCATTGATGTTCTACTGCTCTCTACAAACCAGGCAGCAGGTTGGACACTTCAGAACACAAAGTACAGCATGTTGGCCAAACGAGCGCCTCACTTGTTTCCTTGGCTTCTACGCTCAGGTTGTGCCAGGGCGCGGCCTCTCGATCCAGAGCCTTCGCAACAGTTACGGTTCCGTTGTGTGCGTCGACTCTGAACGCGTTTGCGGCGTCGCTCCTTCTGTCGATGGAATATCTGGTGGAGAAATCACAGACGCGTGTTTAGCAGGCGAGGTTGTTTTCTGGGCAAACAAAACGCCGCCGCGCCACTGGGAAATTAATTAGGCAAACTGCTCAATTTTTTAATCTGTTGACAGATATCCAACAAAGGGAATATACACACAGACTGGTGTGACAGCAACGGGGAAAACAAAGTGCCTCAAACAGACGACGCAGGCCACGTTTCGTGCGTTTGGTGTCATTTAATTGAATATTATTTTTAATCTGACCTCGATTTTTTTAATTGGCTCATAAGCGAGGATGTAATTTAAGAGCAAGACACTTTGTTCTTTTGAAACTCAACAGTCTCTCACTGTGCCACAGGTGGTGCAGGTGCAGAGACAACACATCGATTTATTTCTTCCGAGGACCTGCAATTTTAATAATTTATGTAAATAAAAAATAGAAATCTATAAACAGCGTTCTTTGTACTGTACCTGTTGATTTTGAGAAAGTCTCTTAACAAAGAAAATGATGAAAGGCCAGTTTGAAGAATGTAAACTTAATCATATTTACTAGAATTGAGGAGCATGTAAAATGTGTGAATCAATGAGACTCTGTCAGCAGAGGGACAGTAATAGACGCTGTACTGAGGATGATTTGCAGCACCTGCCACTCTCAGGCTCTGCAGAGATGGACTACAGGCACCGGTGCTGCTGTCTCCTCTGCAACGTGCCCCACTTGCAAATTACTGCAAATCTCAATTCCATATGCTACCTGGTATGGTGCTTTATTACATCCCCACGTCGAGCCACGTCGCTTTGTGATAATAGCACGGCAATAGATAGAAAAGCCTGTGAGGTATGAAAAAAAAATCTTCATGATTTATTCAGCAGGGCTCATTTCCGACTAAAGTAATATGAGATAAATATGAGCATGTACAGGGTATCCAGAGATCAAGGGTAAAAATGGATGCACCGAGGCGGTAACACTGTTTGAAATGGGATGATTTTTCATCGCATGGAGGAAGCTGTCGAGGGATGTTCCTCCGCCACCAGCCTGGGCATCTACCTCGCCATTATCACGCTGGCAGATGCCATTCCTCCTGTGTTACCTGATGGGATTACTGACTGTGTCAGTGTCTCTGGCACTGACGCTGCCGACCACGGTCCCCACAGCCGCGTTCTCAGGGACCTTCAGCTCGTAGGCCGGCGACAGGAAGACAGGAGGCTCGTCCACGTCCTCCACGAAGATCTTAAGCGTCGTCCTGTCGCTGAACTCATCCAAAGTCAGAAACCGAGTGTCCACGTGATCGTTTACAGCTTCTGCAGCCATGACAAAACGCCTCTTGGTCTCATAATCCAGCGGCTGCGAAGGAAAGAAACTCTGTTAACAATTCATATTAATACACTGGCTGTTATAAGCAGAAAATACCTGGTTCATCATCATTGAGTGAGTCTGAAGAGTAATAGCTTTCCAAATGTGCTTTGCCAACGTGTGCTTAAGACAGATGATTATTCCACTGAGAGCTGGACACGACTCAGGCTCGATGTTCAAATTGTTCAGTCAATGTCAATAAGTTACCAGCTGTGAGCGCGCACTTAAATAATGCTGCGTTTCTGATTAACATCATGATGCCAGTAATAAGAAAACAGCACGCTAACCATTACAGTGTTCCCAGAATGATTCACCGACAGTCAATAATGTTTTTTTTTATATTTTATTCATTATCTCTGCATCTAAATTGAAATCTCCTGTGCTATGAAGGAGAAGCGTTCAATATTCGATGAACAAGTCTAACACAAAACTAGTGAAATCTAATGTTCTGCTACTGTACGTGAGAGAGTATTCTCATATAAAAGTTAATAGCTTGACCTAAGTGCACCTTCTTCTTCTGGCCCTGCAATGAGTGGATGATTCGTGGGTTTGAAAAAGTTCTGCTTCAGGTGAACGATCCCAGACGTAGACCTGCATGGTGTGGGCTGTTTGCCACCACTGCAGGGCAGCGCATGCGGCTTCTCTTCCCTGGCTGGGCTGGATGTCTGGGATCAGGCCATTCCAATCTCTCCACACCTTCCTTGAAGCTGACCCTGGCTGAATAATTGGACCGTAATTAATTTCGGCGCTGACGTGCCATCATCACCCAACTGGTCCACGTTATTAACTGTCACCCGGTCGACGTGTAGACGCTCATATATTATGCACATATGGGCCCAGACTCTGCACCTACAGTATGTGTCTGACATATGGAAATAAATACCGCTGCTCCTGACAAGTGTGTGACTCTTCCACCCGGAGTTTCCTGGAGCGTCCATCACCTGAACCTGCAGGGTAAAGATGGTGACTTCTGGAAATAAACGCAAAACCTGAACACGCAGCTGTTTGTTCACAGCTGGACACTAGACATGTTCTTCTTCAAGCCCTGACATGTTCAGGATTCCAGAGCGAGTGTGGAAGAGACTTAGGTTCCCTGCAGTGAAATCCCAACTGGCTGTCAGTCAGTCGTACGCATCAGGATGAACACGTGATAATTCTCTTTGGTTGTTGTGTGTGTTTAATGGGGAGGACCATGACATCCTGCCACGTTCACCACAAAGCTCAACCGGCAGCATCTCTGATTAAAGAGGAGACCATTAGGTCCATTTTAAGAATTGTGGCTGCACCACTGCCCTCAAAGCATCATTAAAATGAACACAAGGTGTAAAATAAAAATATAGCTGATGTGTATTCACCTTGGCCAGCAGGATAACTCCCTCCTGCGTCTCTGGGTCTGTTTTGACGATGAATGTGGAGCTTCCCTCCAGATCATCCTCCAGACTGTAGGTCATTCTGGCATTGATGCCAGCGTCTCCATCCTTCGCCATAATCCTGCCCACAGTGGTGCCCACGGCCGCGTTTTCGCTGACGAGAAACGTGTACATGTCTGAAAAAAAGCAGAACTCAGTCACGTGAACGCCACCGCGCTGCAGGATGAGGCGCCGGGATAAGAACAAAAGAAACCCAGCACTGACCCTGGCGGTATGTCGTTAATAGCCAGTCAAGAGACGGCGCGATAAGAAGGGCGAACATTGTTGAGGGTCAGTTTGTGGCATCTCTACATGATCCCAGCCTAAGTCTAATAAGAAGATCAGAAAATACGATTGTGTCTTTGAGCAAGTCCATTTGCTGAACCGTCACCCAGCTGCTCCTGAAAACAATCCCTGCGGTTCGGTTCAAATAATATTTATAAGGCCTACAGACTACTGTAGCACCTGCAATGAATGTGACATTAATAGTTAACAGTATCATCCTCCGTCTCGTTTCCACGGAATTGATTTCTTCCTAGGGCGTTCATTTAGTCAGCTTTATTGCTGAGAGGGTAGGTTTGTTTCCAAAGGTCATGACAAATGTCCTTTCACGTGTGAATGATTAAATTCATCCATTGGGCGATGAATAGAACTTCCCCACCTCTTTTTCTTCTTTCTCCCTCCCTCATTTTTTCACTGCCTTCTTTTGAATTTAGCAGAATTTAAAAAAAAGAGACATTTACAGCCGCACAACCCACCCACCAGAACCAGAGACGTGAGAACAAAGACAGATTCTTAGGAATAATATTAAACACATTCTGCAACACCTTCATCGATTCCCTGAGTGTGTGTGCGTTCATAGAAGTCACTCACGGTGCTGGAACGTGGGCCCGTTGTCGTTGACATCAGTCAGACTGACGGTGACCGTGGTGGAGGACGAGAAGCCGCCACTGAGGCCCAGCATGTCCTTCACCTGCACCACCACCAGGTACTGCTCCCTGGCCTCGCGGTCCATGTTTGACCAGGATGTGACGATGATTCCTGCAGAGACAGAGTCATCCAGCATCACGATAATAAACGTTTGCCCCAATTAGTCTCGGATACTTCTCTGCATTACAGTCTGGAAGCTCGGTAAACTTCAAGTCTGCAAATGTAATCAATATCCTAAGAAATATGAAGAGCTTTCAGTCTCTGCTTTGCCCACAGTCTCGCCAACGAGGAGACGAGGGAAACAGTAAACAGATCTGAATTAAGAGAATTAGACCGACTGATTTATCAGCAATTTTTGTCTTGGATGTCATAACTTCCAGTGAGTAATCGCCAACTATCACTGTTGTGCTCTGAGCACGTCTGACCTGTAGCATACAGCATCGTACCGAGCTCTGACCACCTGCTGAGGGGCCAAAAGCTGAGGCTGATGTTCTCTCTCTTTTAGGACTTTCATTGCATCTTTATCTTAGTAAAAGAAGTTGGAAACATTTGTGCCCATCAGATTTCTTGCAGTTGAGGGGTTTTGCACAGTCTAGTGAAGAAGCCTCGGGGCTGTTGGAGGCTACCTGTCTTCGGCTCCACAGAGAAGTAGGGCTCCCCCTGCAGGATGGAGTAGATGAGCTTGGCGTTGTTTCCAAACATGGGGTCGTCAGCATCTGTGGCTGTCACCTGGGCCACTGTGGTCCCTGTGGGGGGTGAGCGGATCGCACAGCGAGAGTTAGCTCGGTCGACAGGGAAATAAAGTGATTATGCCACAGTCCTGCCGGGTGTGTCTGTCTGGCTCAGGGGGGAGCGGTGGAAATGGAAGAGAAGAAGGGGGTGAGGCTGAGGCAGCGTAAGAAGAGGGATGATGATGTGTGGGGAAGGCTGGGGGTGGAGGAGGGGGTCTTCCACGGCACAGTAAGAATGCACAGATATGTGTGACAGTCCCTGCAGCCCTATAGCGACGTCTCTCCCCACCTGCTCCTCGTTTTCTGCCCTTTGTGCTCCTGAATCAGTTCAACCTCCATTTCAAACACTTATTACCCCTTTCTCCCCCCCAGACAATATCATTCTCCTCACAGTATCTTTCTCCTCCTTTATCATCTTGTCTCTCGCTCCTTTCTTTCCCCAGAAAGAGGCAAGTCCTTCACACAGGCAGAGATTTACTGTGCCGCAGCATTTCTTCCTCTCTGATGAACCTTCTCATCTTACTTTGTCTTCTTAATCCCACGCATTATCATCTATCACTAGTGAGATATTACTGAACGCTACAAAAGCAGATTACATTTAAATTGAAATGCTAATGTTAGCGATATGAAAAGGCCAGTGTATAATAACAATATTTAAGGAACGGTTCCATGAAGGCATCCAAACTTCCTGAACGGGGAAAGATGACAGACGCTCATAACCTTTCCTTCATTGTTTTTAGCGAAGATTTATTTTGAAAGCGTTCTTATGAAAAGCATATCTATGGAAACAACAGATAACTTTTATTTGCACACATAAATGCGTTCATGCTTTTATGTCTAAAATTTGAAAAATATAATTTCCTGTCAGGAGAACGTAGCCACGCGACTGGATGTGGCAGCACAGAGGCCAGATCGTCCCCTAAACACACGGGCGGACTCCTCTCTGCTGCTTCTGGCTTCACTCCACTGAACATTAGTTCAGTAGCATTAGTAGTAAGGGTTTTATAGGTTACCTCGGAAAAAAGGCGCCCACTTAAATATTTTAAAGCAAACAGTCTCATGTTTGGCTGATTATTTGGTTGTAATTAAAATATATTCAGCAGTAGCGTGTTAATAATTGATGTGAACGGAGGACAGGCTGAAATAAACAAGCTCCCAAAAAGCTTTTTATCAGGCAAACATTCATATGAACGAGAACAACTCTACAGATGAACTAGACATGAGGTAATTATTGTATAGGTGACATGTAGATGCGGAAATGTGTGATTGTTGTGAAGGGGTTTGCATGAATGTGCTTTTAGGCTTATTTCAGGCTGCACACATTGCATTTCATTCTTTTTTTTTATCTCCTACTCTCAGAGGAATTTTCTCTCTCATCTTTCGCAGACATACCAGTTGGGCTCATCTCTGGGATGCTGGACACATACGGCTCGTTCTGGAACTGGGGAACATTGTCATTGATGTCCTGGACCTTGATGATAAACTCAGACTGCGGTTCCTCTGGCTCGTTGGACCACCTGTTGATAGCCTGGGCTTGAAGGACGTAAAAGGCCTTTTCCTCGCGGTCAAGCTTCTTCAGCGTCTTGATCTCGCCCGTAAATTCATCAATCTCAAACACATCTCCAGCCCCTTCTCCCGATAACATGTACTTGATGGAAAACCCGCCTCGGTCGGAATCAGATCTGAGCTGCAAAACAAAACGGGGGGTTTAGGGAGGCTTGATTTTCTGAACAGCTCTTTTTTTCCTCATGTAACTGGGAACATGCATTTTCAAACTTAAGTACCGTATCAAGGACATGGAAGACATTCAATCTGTGCCGGTACCTGGCCAATAACACGAGGAGTGGGATCTTCCTCGGGGACAAACAGCTGTTTCCAGATCCAGCCTCTCTTCAGGCGACGGTGCAGATGAGTGGACCCCTGGGCCAATTGTTGGGCTTCCAGGCCCTGAGTGCCTCTCATATCACTCAGCAGCCCCCCGGGAATCATAGAAAAGACGGTCACCGCAGCCAAAACGCTGGCCACGCTCATCTTTACCGCCCATGCGCGCTTTTCCTCTGCACTTCTCATGGATGTTGGACAGATAGAGGCGCCACCGGTCCAGTTTCACCAGTCCTTCATTCAGCAGTGGCGTGATTCATGACCCCGGCAGCGCTGCATCCCACCTTGTTACGCTGTGCTTTGTATGCATGCTCATGTCTCTGGAAGCAAAGTTAACAATTTAATTACTGGCTGTGGTGGAAGGTTTCCAACAGTGGATGGATGGATATTGCGAAATGATGAAACTGACATCTGCAGTGTTGTTAAAACAAATGTTACACAAAGCCATAAATACTCTATTGTCCATAAAGTTGAAATCATTTTGTCACAACCATTTCACCAGAAGAGGATGAGCCCTGATGTTTACTTTTAATAATAAACCTATTTAGAGAATTGTATTATTATGAAAAAACGATTACTGTCTGACGTCATCTGCTGTTTGACTTGAGGTCAGTGATGACGTCCTTTTACCTGAACTCATGTCGAGACCGTTTCACAGCAACAATTCAAATGTACTGTACGGTGCACGTGCATGTGCGACGTGAAAGCGAAAGCGAGATCTGGTTTGCAGCTCGCCACACGAAGACAAGGCCTCAGTCTGAGCTCTGCCTTGTTGTGTGGCATCCTGTGGCCCTGCAGAGGCAGCTGAGAACAGCGCTGGTGTTTTAATTCAGACAAGGCCCCGCATTGTGTTCTCTGAGGAGGGGTGCAGGGCCTCGACATCATTCCTTAAGCATGACACTGCTCTCTGCGGCTGACTAATGAAGACTTCTAATTAGATCAATGTCTGCCCAGACGTGGAAAACAGAGACACACACGCCTCTGACGAACTACGAGTCGAATCGATGCGCCAATTATAATGAGCACCGAGCTCAGGGTCAAGAGCGTAAGGACAATGAAAGTCAGACAAGCTAGGACCACACAAACGTCCAGCAGCACAATTTCAGCTAATTCTCTGGACACATTGATTTGATGTGGTGTCATTTTAAATTTGGAAGCTTCCAGACACGTCCAGCGCTGGAGATGTGCCTGTTGCTTCTAGTTTGTGGATTCGCTCTTACTGTTCAATAAGTGTAACCAGGAACGTTGTGCAGGTAAACTTCAATTAATTCAAAAAAAGTTTGACTCCACTTCAGACTGATCACATCGTTTTCCTAGACAGGAAGCCTTAACTTTAACTTAACGCTCTCCAGTCCAGTAACCAGATGCTCGGTGGGATCACTTAAAGGTTACAAGTCGCGACAGTCATTGAGCTGCTTTTTCTTTAATACTGGAATATCAGCACATTACATATACAGCCCTGTAATGCGGCTGCTTGGTTTTTAGCCTCGTTGAGCTCAGTGGAAATGTAAAATATATATCTTAGCTGTTAGAGTAGTTGCAGTATTAATGCTCTAACAGCTCGTAATGTTCATGTTTAATTTTGTAAAAGTAAATTAGCTGTCAAGACCCATTTGTAATGAGCTGGTAAAATCAATTACCGATACAGGCTTTCGTTTGTGAAATTCAATTTCGATACAGAATGTGACGAGAGTATGTATTTGTGCTTATGTATGTCTTAACGGGCCGTAGTCATATCTCAGAGCGTTGTGGAGTGACATTCCAATTAGTGGCCAGTGAATCGTGAGCTGTTACGGTCTTTCACGGGGCGGCTGAGCACGCGCCCAAACTGAGCGCCTTGAGCCAAAACGAGACAACAGCCCTCAATGATGTTACTCTGAGCAACGGCTCGGCTGCCAACATGCCAAGGAGTCTGCTTAAAACCCTTCCTCGGGGTATCAGATGTAACTGATGCGGCTGGAACGGTGCACAGGTCAACAGACGTTTAGGTGCCAATTTAACAAGATGGGCCCGTCGAGAAATAAGTGATGAAATTCTTGGAAACTAATGGGTACGTCCAAAAAACCCCATAGCTCCAGGTCTGTAAATAGTAGAGGTGGAGGCAGAACACATGTCCGCGTGTCACAGACATGATGATAGCGCTTGATAAACAGTGACCCTGCCAAAGGCTCATATTTAAAAGTAACACATAGTCACTTCACAGGAGCCTTTCAAAATAAAATCAATCGTTTATCACCTACAAGTGTATAAAATCAGGCAACACTAAAAATAAGAGCCATTATTGAGCCCTATGGTCAGTTTTCTCCTTCAAGCGAAACAGTCATTTCTCCATGACATGCGGTACATGCAGAGTGCCCTGTGGTTGACAGCCATTCATTACCTCTAATAGGCCTTCCTCCCATTTCCAGCCGACCTCCTGCAGCCTGTATGTACAGTACTCCACTCCAGCACACGGCACAATGACAACGAGCGGCGGTCTCACAATGTTAAGCACTAGATGCGCCGCGACCGTCACATTATTTTCCTATATGGTGATGTGGGCCGGCTCCTAGGATGCTGTTAAAATGTGTCTAATGTGCCAACGCCAATGCTGAAATGCAGCAGCAACGAAAGAGCAGCTTCTACTCGACAATGGCGGCGACGTGTCTGCATCCACATGTTCGGCTGACTTTAGCATCTAAATACGTTTGTGTGAGCTTTAATTGCTTTTCACGCATCACTTTCCTGATGTCTGTATAAATGTAGAAAGAAAAGGAAAATCAGAATATGTGACACCCTCAGCCTGACAGTGGATGTGAATACAGAGTCAGATCTTTCATTTAACTGCAGCTAGAAAAAGAAAATCCATCTGCTTCTTTAAAATCAACCTTCCAAGACAAAATGTGCTTAATTGGTCATTTGGGAGCCCATGATGTTTACTGTTCAGCTCCGTAAAACAATACCACCGTCGTGTGGTTTATGTTTCCTAATTCAAGACCTCGAATGAGTCCAGAGACGGAGCCAGAACAACAGGGGGATGTCAAGCCATTGTGTACTTGTTAGTAAAGTAATTTGTTCAGTTTTATTACGTGCAGGAGTGGAAATCATTACTGTTTAGCCAAGTGTCAGGAATTTCCACTGACATTTATCAGCAGAAGCGCTACATCGTGTTATCTGTCTATTTTCTTTTTTTTTCCCTTTCATAATGTGAAAAACAATTAACTGATGCTGCTGAAAGTTATCAAGCAAAAAATAAAAAAGCCAAACAAGGAAAATTAGATATGAAGTGTTAATTATTGTGCTGAAAAGAAGTTTGTGACAAACGTTTGAGACAAAGTTTGAAGGAATATCTGACATTTACCACAATACGCTTCGTTTTGTGCCGTTTACTCCTTCTCTATATTCAATTACGTTGAATATTGCTGCTAAGACGCTGTCATGTCATTGTAGTTTGTGGATAATCTATTGTCTTGCATTTGTGCTTCGCTGGTTGCTGTCCTTGAATGACTTGGTTAGTCCGAAATATCTGAAGTTCTTTGGCCAAAGACAGGTCATGAGAATGGGATGTGTCATTCTTTAAAAGATATAGTCAACAGAGGTAAAAACTGGAAAAACGCAGGCTTTGTTGCAGAGCTATGCCAGTACACAGGTCAGATTATCATTATTATAATAAAAGACGTCAGCTCATACAGTACGTGATGCAAAGAGCTTCACCACACCCACCTATTTGTGTGATCCTCTGGTCCCGGGCCACTTGTCACCAGCCGCCGTCTAGAAAGATCATCCCTGCGTGTAAGGAAACACAATCTGCTCAGCGACAGACTGGTACTGGAAAGCAATTCAGTCGCCACAATAGCAGAGCGACTGCGTGGCTCTCTCAGTGCGTAATGCGTTGACCTCCCCTTTTCTTCTTCTTCTTCTCCCCGTTTTCTGTGCTCCTCAAACTTCCTGCTGGAGAACAAACACAGGCCCTATTGTCTCGCACTCGCAGCGGAACAGCGGTGAACACTCAGGGCCTTCATGGCCATGCAAATAGTCTCCGTCCAGACTTACAAATGGATTCCTATGTGTTTGCCCTCCTCGTTTCTCTCTTTCCATTTTCCTGAACAATCCGAGGCTTATTAGAGCGGCCTGAAGCGTGGAGGCGATGCCGGGACAGCATCTGATCATTACAGCATCTGTGTTTTGACATTCAGGCCGAGGGAGCGTTCCTCATCCCCCAACGGCCACATTCGAGTTGCGAAATCAGTCGAGATAGTTTTAGATGTATGCAGCCTCCCAGTGGTTTCCTGTTGTTGATCAGGCCAATGGTGGATCAATAACAGAAGAGTAGATGCTGAATACATAAGAAAAAGCTAATAGAAAAGCAAAAATGCTTTGGTATAACTTTTATTGTGATTTATTGGTGATATGGAAAGAAAATGTGACAGTCTTTTATACTGAAATTCTTTGATGTGCACGTCCTGCCACACGTTAATGTTAAAGCTACAGTGTCAAACGGTTTATTTTTGGTGGCGATACGGTAAATGCAGAAATGTTTCATTGTGATTTAAAACAGACAAGAGAGGAATAACATCACTTTATGAAGGTTCTTACCCAAGAACGTTGTTATGACAGAAAAATGCAAAACTAAAAGCATCTCTCCAGCGTGAAAAGGGTAATAGGTGCAATTTGGAACAAACTCACTTCCACATGAAGACAAGATGTTTTAGCAGAAACTGACCGGGGGACGCAGTTTTAGAGCTCAAGTGTAAAGTAGCTTAAAGGCCCACAGGAGGCTGAAAACAAAGATTATTTCATAATGGGAGAGGTGGAAACAACGCAGCCCTGCTGGTAATTGTGGTCAGTCCAATTACCTCGAGTTAAAAGTTTTGTCACTCAGTCATTTTTAATTTGATGACCGAATAACCTTTTGGATAAACTACCGAAGAGCTTTCATTAAATGCGTTCTCGTAAACACATGAACCTGCGAGGGCTAATTACGAGCCTAAACAATACTAATAGAGTCGATCATTAGGAGGCTCTATCTATGAGGTGGAAAAGCAGGCTTCCCTCAGAGCTGGGTGACAGGCTGGACTTTTGTTATTTCCGAAGTTGAGATTAGTTCTGTCTGTGAACCCCGCGACTCCCATTCTGATTCCATATCAAACAGAGAAATGTCAGGACCTGCTCTGTGACATTTAAAACCCCCATTGTAGACCTTGTCTAATTGAGCCTCCCTCATTATAATGATGGAGTGTAGACCGACCACGGCAAAAGAACATCACAGATGAAAGCTACGGTTTGGTGCCAGCTAGAATTATTTACATTCCCGGTCTCTTCTTCCCTCCGAATCCGACCATCTCTCAGTCTCCGGTGACATTTCAGCGTTGTCAAATAATAGGCAGCCACTAATGGTCAGCATATTTGCAACAAGATAAAGGTGAGTTTGGTCAAATCAGCATTCACTGGGATGTCATGTTGTAGAAATAATGTAAGCTATAACTGTGATATACAGCTGGCTTATATCCCGTATCAGTCACTATCCCTGAAACATCATTCTCTCCAGAGGAAGCACAAAGGGAAGATAATGTTGCTCTGACATTAAACCCGGGATTTGTTTTTCACATTTTTACTCCAAGTAGATGAAGGCTCTGTAAAAACAAGTTATTTTCTGACCCTACGCAAAACTCACCTCAGCAGAAAGTTCACACCAGACCAAAACCGAGCTGCTCAGACTTGATCGCGTTGGAGGCAGATGTGCCCTTCACAGCTCGCATCGCGTTGGTGCTTTGCCTGTCTGTAATTGGAAGAAGAACAAAGCGTCATTGGCATTCTGCTCAGGACGCCGTGGCGAGTTTGATGAGGATGTCACATTAAAAATGCATGTTCCTCGTGCGTTCTTTGGCCTTTGTCTATAGCCACGGGAAACAGCAGACACTTATGACAAATAAGGATGGAGCTGATGCAGTCTGAGGTGGATCGGGAAACATCAGCGTCTTCTCCCAGGGTCTGCCTCCTCCACGCGGGGCTGAGCATATGCCAAGCGCCCGGGCTGATAGAGGCGAAGAACAACCGGGTCACGATTGGAAAGTCGAACACCCCTATACGTTATTCAGTCCTTTCCTCCATGATTTCAAAATGTATTTGTTGGCAGATTTGAAGCAACAGCTCAGATGACGGCTGGATGGCAGCCAGCTGTTGAGCAGCTGCTGGACAGTCGCTTGTGAGACATCTCAGGTCTCCCAGCTCCTCCATGAAGCTTCCAAATGAGCTAAAAAAAAAAAGTGCAAGTCTATTTTATTACTACTGTTATTATTGCAGTTCTCCTCTTGCCATCAGTGCCTTCAGCCGACTGCCAGCGAAGCCTCCTGCCTGAACCGCTGTGGTTACAAATAGTCATATCACTGTTTTTCTATTTAATGTCAGCACAGTTTTATCTTGCGAGAGTGAGAGCTGGCATCTCTCAAAGGACTCCATCGAGAAGCCATTCTGTTCTCAAGGGAAATATAGTTTGGAGTGGAACGTGCGGTATCCATCATACGGATGAAATGCATAATTAATTCTCATCATTCCTCTAATCCTTCTCTAGACTTGACCGCAAAGACGAAAATTAGAAGCGGGGCCCGTGTCTTCAACCGAGGTAATATCTGTTGGAGTTTTCTCACTCAGTGGTGAAGAAATGCGGATGATAAATCGGCAAGGTTACAAAGTATTTATACAAATAAGTAGAAAACAATCGATCCAGCGCACCACACTGTCATGCCCTTAGGGATGTGGTTCCCCTGGAAGAATGCACAATCCCCGTGGCCTGGGTTCATTGGAGACGCAGATTGTGTCTGATTGATCAATGAGAACCACTGCTGAGCCATCAATCTAACAGGAGCAGAATAGGAAAAAGGGAACATTAACATGTATAAGCCACCGTGTCCTGACAATGTCCTCTACCGTGAGTTGGTGGGAAAGCAGCCACCTCTGGGGACAGGAACAAAAGTGGTAGGCTAAGTGTAAGACCCGCGACGAGAACGACGCACATAAGGACGACAGGGACGTGTCGGCGCCTCGGCTCTTTTGTCGTCTCATCTGTGACTCCCTGTCTCTGTCTCGCCACAACATACTGCATGTCTCTCATCAAGCTACTGCTGTTACCACGGTCACAGAGTTAATAATCTCTGAATTGTATCAAACTTCAGCATCACCTTCAAATGCCTCCAGGTAATCATCACTATTAGCTGGTAATGAAAACATAAAAGTTGCTGGCACCTTTTTGGCACCTCCGAGCTGCGGTATTTAAGACAAACAGGTGATTAATGAGTGATTTGTGCTGGCAGGGCTGGTAGACAGCTGCTTCATACTGCGGAGCAGTTAAGAACTGTTCGCCAAGGACTTCCTGTAAAACCGCTTTACCGATCCATCACTAGGATAACACGAGCGGCGCACACTCTGAAAACTTCACGCTTGCCTCTTTTTCTTTACCCTGCCATTCCTCCATGTCCCCTTACTCCCCACTTCCTGCTGGACGATGAATCTGTCAGCCGAGCTCCTGCGCATCTGCCTGTTTTCAGAGCCAAAACACATACTCAAATGAAAGCTCACAAGTTAATTACCAACTGTCAATTTAATGTGTCCTAGCCAACATCTTCTTTCACTATTTAACCCTGTCCGTGTACTGTAGCAGGCACACAGTGAAGGATGGGGCCGTGCTAGAAGCCACTTTCACCTGAGGACACGTGGCAGTAAAAGTACGAGCCAAAGGGCATCTTGACACATGTTGACAAGTGCAGAGAACAGCGCGTCTAGTTAACTGGTGCCTCCCTGATTTCTGCACCTTATTTTCTCGGCTGAGTATGTGCAGTCGCTTCCCCAACTGTTCCTCTATTTATTACAGCCTGAGAAAAGACGGCATTTTTTAGAGCGTATATTTAATAAAAATGTAATCACGGGCCGTAAGCCGTTAACGTGTAGATACACTGCGAGCCCGAGGAGTTCATCACTCTGGCTGGTTCCACGTATGATAAATAATAGATGAGTTTACAAATTACTACAGATTCTGACATTATTTCTTAAGCTGCAAAATATCTGCAGGGTGAAAAAGTGTCAGTTCTGGGGGAAATACAGTATAAGGCAGAATATTGGCATTTAGATTGCAGCAGAATCGGTCTTCATAGTAGCAGTCCCAGTAATACTCAGCTCGTGGCATTATTCATTCAGCCCTGCAGTGGCACAGTAGCTAATCTCTGCCCCCAAGGCACTTCAGTAGTAATGCACCTGTTAAAAAATCCCCATCCATGTCATTCTGAATTGCAGAAAGATTAGCTAATATTTTAGAATAGTTTGGGGATTTATTGTGCACTTGTGTGTTTTGCTCTGTCTGTAAAGCTTTGCTGTCACTTAGTCGGTTCCAGCCGGAAAAAAAAAATAGTGAACCGCTGCTGAAGTAACTGTTTTATGATTCAAACAACTAAAATTCAACTATTGTTTCATATTAAGTCACAAATGACTAACAACAGGGTGACACAACATGGTGCGGGGAGGCCAGGTCATGCTCTTCTCTCATTTATGCTTTTAATCTATTTTAGGCAATTAATTATTCTTGGTCTTCAGCTTAAAACAGTTTTGCAGACGTTGTATTGGACCAACAACAGCCATACTTACGGTCATGTTCATTTTTCTACTCAGCAATACGAACCTCACAGCAATGGTTCCTTCAAAACGTCAAAAAGCGTTTGATATCCTATGCAACCAGCTCCTGTCATTAGTGAAACATGTGTCTTTTTCTCTGCTCGCAGCTTCTCTAATCAGCTTCGTGCCTCAGGCCTGTGCGGCTCTTAAGCGTTTGCTTTTTAAGCACTAAATCACTTTAAATTGAATAACAGCTGCAGAGTCCGTTTTTATAATCAGTCATTGAACCGTTAAATCTTTCCGAGACAGTATCTGTTTTCATATCTGATAAGTCAACATCATCAGCAAAGAAAGTAAGTTAGACTGTTGTACACTATCTGGCAGGAAACCAGAAATCTTCATTTTGATAGCAAGAGATTTTATTTCATCTTTATGAAACCAATTACTTTTCATTTCTTTCCCATGGAGATCTGCATAAAAATAGACAACCACATGTGGATTTGACTTTAAATGTGTTTAGAGAGTTAAACAAAAAAGTGCTAAAGTCAAACTTTTTTTAAGAGTCAACTTACAGTAGGAATAACTAAAGCAATGATCACAGCTGGAGCTCTGCAGTGAAGTTTTACCCTGGGATTAATTAAATTCTTCAATCTTCAGTTTTAATTTTAGGATTATGAGAGAACAAATGTGTTTTTTATTAACATTGGTTCGCTTGAAACACGTCAATGTTTTTACAAACACGAGCGGCTCTGTGACGCTTACTTGGAGTCTTGAAGCAGTTATGTGTATGTAAAGGCCGTTGTGAAAACAGAGCTGCAGCTCAGAGGTGGACAGGTTATCGCCCTCCTTCAGACACATCAGGCCCATTTGGTTATAACAGCTCAAACAAGTAAGTGAATTCATGTTATAGTCATGGTACTGGGCCCTGCTGGACCGTCTGGTCCCTCTGGCTGCACGTGTGTCGTTGAGCACTGTGATCTGAAGGTGCTTAGCTTTTAGCTCAAAAGTATCCCTGTCTGGCTAGAGAAACATTAAGCCTAGTGAAATGCAAACATTTCAATATGGAACAAAGCAAACGGCTAAAAGGCAAAAGGTTCATATGATCCCTCCAGGATACGGGCGTGAGCGGTTTAGTGGATCACTGTGTTGACGTGTGCATGATGCTCTTTGCCTGGTGCCTTTAAAGGCAGCGATATACAATCAGAATAACTTGATTCATTGATATTTTCACCTTATTGTCAGAGATTATTAGATCGTAGTCTGTCATTATCCTATATTTAATGTTTTGACTTTACATTAAATGTAATATTTGTTTCGAGTGAATTCTTCCTCCTTGATGGTGCCAGAATGTCTCTCTGGACTATTTACGGTGCATGATAAACCGAATTGAAACTTCAATCTCCCCCCTGTTGATAAGAACAGAAGGAGTCTGCAGAGGGGAGGAAGGAGGAGGAAGGAGGAGGGTTTTTCTTTTCTGCCTGCGTCAATAACAGCAGAATCTCCACTACACACAGCAACAGCCCTTTAGTAACTGGCAGAACGTGTGACTTATTGTTTTTACAGGCTGTTTTCTGTCTCACATTCAAAACATGCTAATAGGTCTGATAGGCTTCAGGATGAGAAACCTTCTGACCACCACCTATGCTGAGGAACGTCCAGGAGTCTTCTTAGAGCCGCCGCCCTACACACACTACCTTCTATGATGCTTTCTGCACCAACACATTAGTTTAACCCCAAAGCCTGGGGCAGACATCCGCCGCCGTACCTGCCTTCTCCGTGTTTGTTCGGCATCTAGCCGCAGTGATTCTCTCAGAGCGTTAGTGAGGTCGGGCAGTGATGCTGGCTCACACTCTGCGTTCCAGCTGATCCCAGAGGAGCTGCATCGGGTTTAGGTCAGAGCGTTGCGTAGGCCGGTCAAGCTGTTTTTACCTGGGACAGGAAAAACATTCTTTAATGGACCTGACTTTGTGAACAAGGACACGATTTTAAAATTGGAAGCCTTCCCTGAATGACCCAGAACAAGCAGGACTTTCTAATTACGACTTTGTGAAACGACGCAATAACATTCTCTTTCGTTTAAAAAAGGGGGCTCTTGCAGAAAAAGTCAGTCACAGAACAAATATCACCATGTGAATTTGAAAAAAAAAGTACAGTTTCTTGTTTTCAGAGATTGCTAATTTGACTGTTATCTAATACTTTAGATAACAGTTATATTTCCCAGAGATCTTCGCAGGCCAGTCAAGCTCCAACATGACAAGCCAACCCACTAACGTCTGAAAAGATCCCGGCGGTTCAGAACGTGACCACCCCTCCTCTGTCACTGTGTCCGTCAGTCTATCGATCCGAAGACCTTATCAGGGAGTGTATCTGAGGCTAACAGGGTGGTGGGGATTGACTTTTCAAATCTCTACCTCTTCGAACTTTCCTTTTGATGTGAACGGTCCTCGTTTCATAATCGGCTCAGCTGAACTTAGCACATCTCAGTCTGCCCGTACCAGTAATGAGTAGAGCAGAGCTGGTCTCAGATTAATTCTACCCGATTCTGTCCGTCTGTGATGCGTCTGGGAGGAGAAAAAAACTGCATCTTTAGTGAAGTTAGAAACCATTTAAAACATTAAAGTCGACTCATCAGCATATGCACATGTCACACAGCTTTTGGCTTTTACATTTGTGTAATGTTTTATTGATGCACCTTGTGCAACTATTGCATCATAGATTACAAAGAATAAAAGTGTAGGAACATCAGGATCATCAGAATAAATTGAATAATTGCAATAGTTGCTCTGTCTCTGCTTCTTTCATGATGACAAGAGACAGAAGCATGCATCACTTCCTCAACCCGACTCAAAGATGACAGAACGATACCAGACACAGGCGGCTGGCGCTGAATGCGGCACCGTGTCCTCTAAGTGGCAGACTCACATGATGCAACATGCAATGTTGACGTACAAACCGCTGTCCAGTCGCAGGCACCGTCAAAGAGATTTCCAAATGACCTACAGTACCATTAAAGCTACAAAGCTCGTATTCTGAAGATGTCAGGATACATAATAAAGAACACGCTGTTTGACCTACCGCGTACATTTGAAAGCAATCGACATGAATAAATTCTACTTAGATTGATCCTTTATTTGTTTAGAACATTCGGTAAAGACACAACCGATTCAGAAGCTTCACAATAAACCGCGTCGCCACAGCACAGCAACCTGTTTACATCCCCGCTAACACTCAAGGTATTAACCCTCTTAAACTGAGTAATGCTGTTGCTTTGAAAACATGAGAAAAGAAACGTTGATTACAGTGTTAGCTGTGTAATCCTCTTGGCACTCAGACAAGCCAACGAGACGGAGAATTTCCCTCCAAAATGAAAGTGTGCCGATGGCTGGCCGGGCTGCCGTCTCTGTATCTAGCTCCAGGAAACGGAGCGTAGTTGTGCATTCTGCACAAGCGCCACGTTATTTGATGCTCCATGCTGGAGGTCTCTTTCCCACAGAAGCCTGTTTTAAGCCGCGTGTGGCTACAATGTGCATTTTTCATTAGAGCGGTATTAAGAGCTTTATTTGTCACTTTGAGAATGAACAAATATTCCATTTGCACAGGATCAGATGTGAAATAGTGGAATAAATCTAATGAAATTTGATATAATGTGATATTATAAGCCACACATGTTGTGCTCTTATCAAATATCCCTCAGAAGACAGAACAGCGCTTCACTGTCTGCTCTCTCCGTTTTCATGCACACGTGGGGTAAAACTGAATAAATTAAGCCACATTTATTCAAAATGATAATTATCGGTAGACAAGTAAAGCAGGAATGCTTGTTTTTAGTCCATGTAGTTAAATGCAGGGTGATAATTAGTTGCACATACTGTTCTAACACAATCAATTAGACCTGATTACAGTGTGTGCCGTTAAATCATCTGAGGCAAATGTGACAACGGTGTCAAAACCCTGACTTTTACTACTTCTTTTACTTCTCCCAATCTTTATTAATAATAGTTATGGTTATTATTTTGCTGTATCGTTAGAGTTTTTTAACCAATTTTTAGTTTGAAACATCTCCAGCACACAGAGACTCTTTTAGGTTCATCGCAGCTGAAAACATCTCTAAATCATAAATCAGCACCGTGAATGCTTCAGGGAAAAGTCCCCTGAATGAATCTCCAAGCGTGATTCGAGGTCAAGGTCAGTGATCTCACACTTGTACAGCAGAGGTGGGGAGGTGTCAGCACAGATCTATCAAACCTGTCCAGTGCAGACACAACGCAGTTCACAGTGGAGCTTCTTCCTGATATGAAACATGGGACTGGCTGGTCCGACAACTGCAAGTCCAAATAAAGCCAAAGTGTGCTATTACAAGGCAAGAGCAGTTAATATCTAGTCAGAGAAAATTCATTGAAAACACAACACTGACTGAACCTTTAGGTCAATTTGGGACCTTGCTGGAAACCGGCTATGAGCTGACTCATCCAGGAGCTGCTGTGTTTGTCACTGTGGTCTCCAGGTGAACGTTTTGCCTCTTTTCAGTTCACCTGGTCTCTAACTTTGAGCCTCTTTGTTTCTGAGCGGCGGCTGCTGCAGTGTTTTTATTAGAGCTTTTTTAAGAGTCACTCTTCTCATGATCGACTTTCTGCACCATGAATATTTGGTGAAATCGTAGACTCAGCATCACATCAGTCCCAGCTGGGCTTCGGTAAAGTCCACCTATAGTAATGTCGCTTAAACGACTAAGGTAATGCAGGTTTTTTTTCCAGCCACCTCGTGTTAAACTGAAGATGGTCATGGTTGCACAGTAGCAGTGCAGTGGCCTTATAGCTCTTCCAGCAGGTACATGTTATGTGTCAGTTTCCAGCCTTTCCTTTACCTTGGGCCCGGTTGCCACCATGTTAACATGCTGAAGTGTGTCTGTGGTATAAACTGGACACGTCTGACAAACGGTGACATTTGGCTTCTGTGTCTCCAGCCTACACTTCTGCTCAGCTGCTCTCTTTGGCCTTCACTTTACCCTATGCTCCTTTCCAGTCAGCTCCTGATGCTCTTTTCCCTCTTAATCCTTGCCGCCTCCGTTGTTTCTGTCCGTTTCTCTGAATACTGACGGGGTCAGCATCCTCTGGGCATTGCGATGTCTTTGCCTTGTGATTGGCGCCAGTGAAAACCGTATTGATTCAAATTAGAGCCAGAGTCTTTTGAATCAAAAAAACCCAAACCCCATCTGAATTCCATTTTTTAAAATGATGTTCATATTTAAAGGGAATCTCGTCTGCATCAGTGCATCCAGTGATTCAAGCTTCCAATTACATTTTCATGAAATGTTTTAAATAACGTTTTCAAATCCAATTTAAATAAAAGTTGATAAGTTTATGCAGCAAACTGCGAGTGTGTGCTTGTTTTTTAAATATGTTTCACATTTTGAAAGTCAAATTCAGCCACGTTTTCTTTTAATGTTGCTTTACGTCTCATGATTACAACCAGACGTTTTACTGGACATTTTCATTTTAGCAAAAGATCAAAAACTACACATCTACTACAGTTTTTCCACGAATCCACGTGTTCATGCAGCTAATCAACGCACAGGAACTGACTGATCAAAGCGCTGAAGTGTTAGACTCAGCACACACACGTTTATGCACCTGAATCCCTTGATTTGCTGAAAGAAAAACACCTATTATTGTTGATATTATTATATCGACAGTTGCAGGAGTCAAGACTTGTACTTTTAGCTAAAGTAACCAAAGTGGAAAAGGACCAGACGTGTCAGCTTCTCTCTGTTATAAGCATCGACTCCATGAGCTAATCTTTGCATTGCTGAGCGGTGCTGAGAAAGCAGGAGAATTCATGCCCTGCCACAGCCTTCATGCTTACAGTAGCATTAGCATACAGCAGCATATCACCACATTAGTTGTGTTTGTAGATTATTGGACATTTGCATAAAAATAAGCGTGTGCAAATGCAAGGTTTGCTATTTCCCCCTCATCCTGGAGCCATGACAAATCCTGAGCTTTGTAGGGTCAATGACGTTTGCAGCGTGAAGACACAGAGCGCCTCGGGTTCACGAGACTCAACTGTCGGCGCGCTGATCAATGATGGGGATGTTTATCAGCCGCAGTGTGTTACAGACACCTAATTGCAATTGATCCCCCCACTCCACCCCTCTCGCTGTACCATTAATTGTAAATCCTCTCTCAATCACAAACTCCACAGTCCACGTGTTCTGCTCTAAAACTGAAACTTCATTCATCAGTGGGTTTGCATCGGTTTTCGATAGGAGTCGGCACCGGAGCTAAGAGACACGCTGTGTTGAGTTTCACTGTGCGAGGAAACCGCTTGGTTTAAAGGTCGAGGTTGAGCTGAGCGCTCCCATCAAGATGTCAACAGACTGACTCACATTGTCAAGGAGGCAAGAGGGTAATTAAACGCTTTTACGTTCTGTTTCCGTTATGCAGGCTTCAGGGATGTCACTGAAACTACCTACTGTAAACATCTGAAATTATTTATTGTCATGATTGTAAAACTGATGGTTGTCAAATGTGTCCTGATGAGTTTGGTAACCTACATATTAGCTAATGTAATCATTAAGTATTTAATTATTATGTGGTTAAGATCTATTATGTTGTTTAACGTCAGTCCCATCTGCTTCAATTTCTTCTTGGGTTTAGTGCTATGCGTTAAATATTAGTGTGGACCTAGCTCTTTAACTCTATCGTAAGCGGTAAACATGAAAAGCACATCTGCCAAAGCATGTTCACCTGCAGCGCTGATGGAGTCGCTGTCTGTCTGTAGGAGTCTGCTCTCAGCCAGTATGTATATAGAGATTCAATTATGAATATATGAATTGATCTAGTGGATGGTGAGATGAGAAGGGCACATAGTAAACAGAATAAATGATTAATCATGACTTGTTGTCTTGCTTTCAAAGACAAATTATACGAAAATTATGCAAACACCTTTCAACAAACTATTTTCATTCCGCCGCTTCCTCTGCTTTATTTAAAGCACCTTCTCCTCGTGAGACGCTTCCCAAGAGCTTTATGAGAATAAACATAATACCAGGCAAGGTGACAGGCGGCGTGTAACTGTAAGGCTAACAGCTATGAATCAGCGTCTTCCCTCTGGCAACAGAGTGTACATAACTAAAAGGCAGCCTCTCAGCAGCAAAGAGGCTTGCCCAAAGGATAAACTCCTCCAGGAAGCCTTGAAAGAAATTGGTTATTAAATAAGGTAGACCGCAGATAAAGATGTCAGCAGTAATAATATTCAATTTGACTTGATGTTATTTGCTCAGGAGGGAGGGTGAACTGCTAAGGGTCTCGCTCTGCTGGGGGAGCGATCTGTCGGCAGATACGTGGCTATGGCGTCTTTGCTGCTCTGCTCTGCTGAGGACTAACTATCGCAGCCACGCTGAGGAGGCGCGTGCGTCCTTACTGTACGTGCAGTCGCAGAGGCTCAGGTGTGGAAACAGGGGACCCCGCACGAGGTCGTCCCTCGGTAAATGAGCCACTCAGCATCTGTCCTCACAAAGCGAGCATCTGTGGGAAAAAACAACATTTGATCAGTGGGTTAGTTAAACACACATAAAACAGACACATCATGAAAATCACCTGGAGACAATTATTTAGAGAAGGAACTAATTACAGAAATCAAAATAATTTACATAAGTGTTGTTGTTGCTCACAATCAGGAAGGAGCAACTTTTTAGCGTGGATGGAACAAACCGCACTTCTTCTGCTTTTAACTGCAGCCAACAGTGTGAAACACAAGGTCTGAGACTGGGCCACGTGTGGTCAATGTGGACCCACGCACCAACGAATACGCATTGACATTTGGCTAAATGTGCAAAACATGTAGGTGTAGTCAAGTATTCCAGACAATGCAAACATATTAGCTGCCAGATGACCAGATGCCCCATTCAGAACCAACGCAGTGAGCAAGAATCCTTAAAACAAGTTTATGGAGGTCTACTGTTAGTCTGCTTCAAGTGCAAGTTAACTTTGTGTATACGGTTCAGATATACTAAACGGGAATAAGCCTGGTTGGCTTGTACACAGAAATACCCAGCATGCATTTTGGCCAGCAACTTTGTAAACAGACAGTCATATTGTGGCCATGAACCGTTGTGTGACATGTTATTCTCTCTTGTTAAGCTCAGTAAGTGTGGGAGAAAATGAATCGTTATCTGTTATGGCTTGAGAAAGTTTATATGATGGCACATATACGGCAGAAGAGTGAGATGCCAGGTGTCCAGGGAGTAATATACAATCATTCGACCACGTCACAGGAGAGACCAAACTAAATGTACTTTTCTTTGTCTCCGTGTTGTTAAGCAGCAAAGGGAGGCACAGAGAGGTGTGTGTGGAACATAGATTTCCTTTGAGGATGTTTGGCACTACCCTCGTTTTGCAAAGCCAAAAACTGTTGTGGCAAGTTGAAAGCGTGATGTGGATGGTGCTGGGAAAGCTGCACCAGGAGATGTTTTTATGTGGTTGCTTGTTTTTGTTCTGAGGGTTTAACTTTCTGCAGTCACACGCATTTGTCCACCTTCTACAAAATGACATGGCTTCATTAAATTAATTAGACATAAAGCTGCAAAACTCCCTGATAAACCAGAGCCACTGCAGTGGGGGGACCTGCATAATAAGCCAGGCGTTATTTGTGCAGTGGGGTCTGATTAAGCAGTTGACAGCGAACCACCTACAGGCTGCGCTCGTTAATCGCGGGATGGCTGGAGTTCAATATGAAATGGACCGGCTCACTGGCAGACGCGCTTCCTTCCCACTCACACAACAACAAACAAGGGTGAACGCGATCCACGGTAGAACCAGACCATCCTGTTAAATGTTTCAATACGTTCGGACCTTCTTCTTTTTACTTTCCCGTGGGGGTTTCCACTGGACGACAGGATGGAGTTTACTGGAACAAACATAAAAGTTGAATAATTAGACCTGAGTTCGGTTTGTGATACCACAGCTGATGTTCTCATTCTTGTGTAACGTCTCAGAGGCAGGTTTACCTCAGTCTGTGTCTTTAAATGTACCATGTATGTACCAGCGCTCAAACCACCTCATTCCCTCGTGGGGGAACGGCCAAACTTTGGTCATTTAACACTGCCAGGTTTAACTAAACTAATAAGATTACTTCTGTCCGTGGAGCAGCTCTGGCTCTGAGAAATGTTTAGAGAACGAAAACTCCAATTTACTTAATGCAAATAAAGCGCTGCACATTGTCTCTTCAGGCCTCCCCTCAGCTCCGTCCTCCCAACTAAACTTGATTTCCTTCCCAGCTCCTCTGCTACAGCATCATGCAAATCAATGCAACTGAAAGATGGTCCACAGGATGTTACCAGCAAAGGTAGACGTCTGCCGTCGTTAAGTTCAGGGCTGAGGCTGTACATTTTACATGACGCGTCCTCTAGGATGCTGACGTGTCGATATGTTGTGTTGGTTTGCTTCAAAAGTAACAACCAATAACAAAATAAATTAAACACGAACTTCAAATGCTAATTATGTTTTGTGAACCTGGAGTCTGCGTGTGTGTAGACTAATGGCTGCCATTATTAGTGACACACACTGATATTTATCCCCAGACTCTTTCAGTCTTCCAGCTCTTTGTTTAGATTTCTGTGCCTTGGTGTTTATTTGTATCTAAATTAAGTGTCTTGGCAGAGCAAGACTAACTATTGTTATGATACACAAAGCTCAGGGGCCTGAATCGCTGTAGGGCTGCCAACCCAATATTCTGGATGTGAATATGTCTTGAAATAGTCAAAAAGACGTTCAGTTAATATTGTAAAGTGAGAGACATGGATGTCAGGGAACTGCGTCGGTGATGACGGCCTCCTGTTTCACAGTGACCACCGATCAGCGCATCAGACATGAATACGTATGTTTAGATGTCATGGAATATGGGATATTATTTAGTAAATGACTGTATAATTTATGTGTAACACCAATGACAAAAATCTAAACTGATTAAACGTTATTTGATCTGGACACACGTTACTGATGCAGCGGCCATTAGTAAATGATTAGCTCTGCGCGACATTAGCTCCTGTTATCAAGGTGCGACGCTCACTAACTGGTCCCAGGACTTCACAGGCGATTTGCCCTGTTTTCCGTGGCTACGGCTCTATTTAGAAGTTGTCAGACACAATAGAGCTGAATTAAATTGAACACGGTTATCAACCTCATTAAGGCCGCAAATTTTGGCACTTCGACTCAGGCATCTCATTTAATTAACTGTCCTCCACAAAGCCGCTTACCAGGGGCGAACACGGCGTCTTAAATACCATAAACGATATCGGGTCTGAGACCTGGCGTTACTGTGTGACTGTTTGACTTCCATGCAGAGGAGACGCAGCAGCTCAGCTTGTTAACCTGAACTTAGTCTGCCAATAAAACCTGGAAACACCTTCCCCTCTGACGCACACGACCTTTGAGAAGCCTGTAGTGTGCGTGACATTTCATTCAGCGTCTACGCGCTGCATTCGTTGCACGGCCGTAGCTAATTCTTCCCGCACATTAAGCACAGTGGACAGACCGCCCCCGTTGATTAAAGGGTGTTTTCAACCCAGTTGCTCTAGGTGATTCGCCGTTGAATCAATCAATCATCCTCAGCAGGACACTGAGGTGATGCTGGTAACACAAGCCGGTCAATGGGCCCCCGCTCGCTGGCCAGCGCTCACCTCAGCGAACCTGCCACGGGCTCCAAGGCGTCGAGAAAGATGAACGCTGAGGCGAAACTGAGAACCCGCTGGACTCTGTCTTTTTTTAATTACACACGCTGAAATAATCATTCTCAGATCTGAGATTTTAATGAGCTTTGGTCTCAGGTTCCAGTTGTTGTGTCCAGGCTTGAGTCATGTTACTTTGGCTTCCTATGAGGAGGAGAACACAGCCTGGCTGCTGAAATGTGGGTCGTGAGTATTTCGTGTGCTTTTCCCTTAATCTAAAATATATTTAAGGGCGACAGGGGCCAGACAGGACACAGCTCTATATCACCCAGTGGGATGCCTGTCTGCCGTAGCCACAGGGTCCGGTTGGGTGATTTATACCACAATACCAGTGGCTCTGATGGTAATATACTACAGGTAATTGAAAAGAAAATTGAATTAGGTCAACAGAAGCCGTGACAGTCACTGGTTGTCATACAAAGGCTTTACAACTATAACATCTTTCTGCCACGCTGGCCCCATCTTGCTGCCAATTCTAATATCAGGCGACTAGATAATTGTCGCCATATTTCATTTAGACTTAACACACTCCAGTGTGTGTGTGATGCACATTCCGTTGCACTGATAAGGTCTCGTACAAGTTGTCCAGTTGTATAACGCGAGACCGTATCTCTCACGTCTGCCTCCCTTGCTGTGTAGGATCCTCGTGGGAGGAACCGTGGTTCAGACCACAAGGCCAACACCACCTAAACCTCCACAGGCTCATGTTGTGACACCAATACACGGAATTGCAATATTGACCCAGAGGTGTCAGCCGAACTGTAGATTCTGTAGCTGCTCCAGCGCCTTCGCCTTGCTGGCCAGAAGGGCGACTTCCCTGTCTGGGATCTAACTGGTGTTGCTCGACCCCGCGCCTCAGTGAGAAGAGGGTCGGTAGTTAGTTGTGTGGCATCATGGGTGGATTACACAACAGGCTTCACACGTACAGGCCAAGGGTCTGCTGGACTAGACCCTATGAACAAAACGAGCGCAACACGTCAGTTCGGTGACTATAAAGAGCAAAATAGCTACAGGTAGATGAAAGGATGGTTATAAAGAGAAACTAAATGGTGTCAAAAAGCGCAACGAGGGACACAAACAGCTATGAACAGGCAGAAATGATCAAAAGACAGCGGCTGGCAGTAAAACACGTCTCCGTACTGTACGTGATGATCAATACATTTGCTGGCTGCATACACGCTGCTAAATGAGCTGCTCTTTCATGTCAAAGGCTCAAATCTGAATCCAGCACTTTGCACGAACACGACGCCACCTCCAGTGTCAGCGAGAAAACGGGGGTGACGCCATTGTTCAGTCTAAGCATCTCTAATGACACGCGGTGCAATTAATTAAGGACAAAATGATTTTGTTTCCATTTACTGTGACACCTTTGAAGCTTGAAGCTTGAAGCATGCGACGCGTCAGGAGAAACACGGCTCCAGCTTCTACCTGCAGCCCTGTCACAACCACCACATCTCACACGCTGCAGTTCCCTGCTTTTATGCAGCTCGGTGGCTTTGTAAAACACAGCGTGGTACGAATAAAGTTTATTTTCTTGTAGTCAATATGCTCTGAACACTCATATCCTTGCAGATGATTCAGTCATATTACTTTAACATAACCTTAAGACTGCCTAAATAAACGTTAACGCCGTTGGCGGGACTTTGCTCTTCAGTGAGCATTTTGGCTGTGTGAAATGAAAGTAAAATGCGATTTTTATTGTACAACACACCTGCTACTCAGTTATTGTACATTGTAACAACAGTCTTGAGAGAATATTGACAGAGCTCAGCCAGAATGAGAGCAGCAGCAGCAAAATGTGGCATTATTACCACGGTTTTAGCTCAGTGAAATAAAAGTCCACAGCTGCCGGTGTTTGAAAGGGGAGAAGGGAAATGAAAATATAATATGCATTGCTTTCATTCACACAATTATTGCCTCACATGCAGAAGATGGTAATATGAAATGTTCTTATAACAGCTGGGTCGCAGTCTCTTCTCTGCGTGTTGAATATATTCATGATCTGGCCACAAGATGCTAATCTCTCCCCCTCTGATTCCTTATATCCACTGTGTCTGTCGTTGAGCAGCCGTGAGACTGATCAGCTTGGACAGTTTTGTCTGAGGGGAAACAGGAGAGTAGACGGGACTGACACAGCTGTGGCCTCCTGCTGAGAAAAGAGAGGAGGTGAAGCGGGATGAGAGGGCAGCTAGTAGATAAATAGACTAATCTAATTTGTTACCTCAGCCAAACGTATTCCAAATCCTCCTCTGTGCTTTTCTGTCCCAGTCCGCGGTGGATGACGCTAAAACGTTTGGGCAGGAAGGGACATAACTGGGAGAGAGCTCGCCCAGAGGAAGCACAACAATATCCCACAGTGCTCTCTGACACGGCGAACATTAAAAACTTCCGTCCAGCTCAGTGCTGCAGTGAAACGCACACACTTATGCAAATGAGATTCTACAGAGTCACCGATTAAATGACTCCAGTAAAGTATTGATAGTAATATGGCCAAACTGTAAAAGTACAGATCAATTTACACAATGGCAAATGACTGTTCTGCCCATTTCCCAGAGGTGAGTAACAGATCTGTGATGATGGGCTGGGCTGCCTGTGGACAGAGCGCTTCTTGACTTTCACATCAAAAAGATGCTGTGGAGAAAGTCCTCTGAGGCCTGGGCGCCGTCAAAGTGTGGGGCTGCGTCCGCATGGTGCAACCCCAGAGTGCAGCGATTTCAGAAGCTGCCGCTGGGTCAAGACGTCTGATTTACTGAGAGAGTTATTGATATCTGAAGACGCGGGCGTCGTTTCGACTTATCTGGGACTCTTCAGCGCGCAAGTACCTGTTATTGCCTGTGCGTACAAATCAAAGCTTGCCCCTAGCGCTAAGCTACTGTTTAATAAGTCCACTACTGAGGCGTCACGATTATTCTACAGGAAGCGAAACAGAAGAAGTTGTAGCTCATTCTGCCTCCAGAACACTGCATCCCTCGTTGCTCAGTGGACCATGCGCCGAAATGTTTTTCCTCATTCCAGCCATACAAACTTCCCAGACCTGTGTTTTTTCCAGCCCATGGAGCATCTCCCTTCACTGCAGCCTCTTGGCTCCCTGCTCAGTCGAATGGGGATAAAATAGGAGAATCCCACAGCTACTCCTGACTTCCCAAATGAAATGGGTCTAAATGGATTAACTGATGGCTGGTTTGTGGCAGTCAATCAAACTACATTCAGTTTCATTTACTTTTGTTTAGTCCATACTATTTGTAGCTGTTATTGCAACCTTGGTGTCTCGTAACGTACACGGTAAACTGATCCACAGTCACCGAGGATTCAGGTTGAGTACGGAGCATCAGGATGCTTTTCAGTACCAGCAAATGATCTTAATTATTCACACATCCCATCATGTTCAGTGACAGTGAAAACTCCAAATGCAAATGAAGACCTTTTTGATCTGCCAGTCACAATCAGAGGGGCGGGTCCTCAGATCTTCACCGACGTGATGAAAGGACAGATATTTAAATTGGTAGTTTGAAAGCCGCGTTGTAATGCATTTTATGAACAGTATATTATGTGCAACAGCAACTGCTCAGCCTTTGGCTCAGTAATATGATAATATTCGTGCTGGTGGTGGTGAAACACGAGCGTCTCCAGGTCAAGCTTAAAGGTTTTGTGAGCCTTAGGGGCTGAAATATTTAGCATCAGTTTTGACTCCAGCCTGCATAGACATAAAATGGACTGTGTCTCTGTAACATTCGGTGGGTTCGTATTGATCAACATTGACGACTACACATGTTGGACAAAGTGAAACATCATGATGATGTATTCATGCTGCATTATTTATCACGCTGGTCTGTTGGTGAGATGATCCCTGAGGTCATACGTCTCCTGATACATTATATCAGACATATCTCTCGGTCACTATGGAGACCTTTTGCCCCAGAGATTCATAATGGTCTTACTTATGGTTATGTAACATTTATGATGCATGTGTGTGTGTGTGCTGCAGTTATATATTGAGAAATCACTGCAGAATAATACCTACTGCTAATTCCATGTTTTATTTATTATAAACTGCTGAAGTCTGGGAAATGCTCACGCTGCACCAGGCTGTTAAAAAGCACAGCGCTATCGTTGCGTCGTCTGGTGTAGTTAAGGGCAATGGGTGCATTCGAATAACTCTGATTATAGATGAATATAACAAAGGTTTAATAGAAATTATTACTATAGATGTGTTTCACCTTTAGATTCATTAACATACAAACACCTAGTGTTTTGTAGAGGCAGTTTGTTTTTCTGCTGTGTTTTATTGGATTTACTGTTTCACTTTGTCATCTCTCTCCCTCTTTTTTTGTTTGGTTCTACATCGTTTGGCATCTGCTTAAATATAAAATGCATTGCACCCGGTTTCCTGAACATGAAAGATGATTAAAAACGTGATTAAAATCCCAGGTGGTGATAAAAGGACATGAGTTGCCCGTGTGTTCGGTGGCTGATGGTAAGAAAATGTATGAAGTATTGATAAGGCTGAATGAGTGTGTTCTACAGAACAGATATTGTTTTTAGAGGGACTGGTTCCTGTAGAATATTAGTTAGTCATTATTTAATATCAGACAGAAGATGAGTGACAGGAAATTAAGAGAGAGAGAGACAGAGGATGGCATGCGACGACGCGAAGATGTGCTCCAGCACACGTTACACTACATGCAAACGATTGTTTATATAATTTTAACATAAAATCAAAATCAAAGGGAGTGTAGCATTTATTATATCACTGAGACTTTATGTAATTAATATGAGTGCAGGTAAGAACGTGAAGGAAATGATTGTAATCACTTGTGTCCTACACCAGATACATCATTATTGTATTGAATCAATTAGAGCATGTGAGATTGAATTAAGAAGGATTTATTAACATGCTACTCTCCCACAATGCTTGTAAACAACTTAATGGGTTCATCCGCGCAATCAGACTGGAACAATAGCAAGATTATTGCATCCAAACACAACCATAGTATTAATGACACACTCAGCCCCGCTTGTCTGATGTGGCTCTGATTAGCTGCTCAGACCCACGTTGAGACCAACGACTGGATCTCACCCACGTGTTTGAACTGTTTGGAAGTTTGGAGATCGCGTGAGGAATTTTTTCTTTTTTTTTCTGCAGCGTGTTAAACAGCTCTGAGTTGTGTTATAGGAGTTGTTGTGAAAACTGAGAGATTGCTGCCAAAGCACCTATTGTGCAGAGACGTCCCCAAGGATCTAAATGCTGCTGGGGTGTCAAGTTCATTTTGTTCATGTTCGATGTACAGGATTAAACCGTCTAAACTCACCGGTGAATTCACCCCAATACAGCCAACGTGTCCTTAATTCTCACTTTTACACAGAACCTCCAGAAAAGTGTGTTACTGGACTATTATCTCAGTCGAGTAATGACGTCCTAGAGCAACTAAGTCCCTCCAGGTCAGACTGAAATGGATGGATGAGCAAAAGCACAAGAAGCCGCTGTTTATCTGAAACCTGAAGCTGCGACCCGGCCGAGCATGTAAGTAACCTGACGTGTATCCGGTACCTTTGTAGCAACACGAGGCTTAAAGCTGAGCAACAGAAACGGTCCAGTTTTCAGTCCTTCTCAGACCTGGGAAGACGGGAAGCACTGAACGTGTCCTCCAAAATGAAAACGGGCAAAAACACGGTGCAACAGAACAAACTCTCACTAAGTCTCTGAGCTGACGTTTGTGCAGCTGGTTCTTAAATATAGATCGAGTGAAGAGAGCCAAGCAGTAGGACGCCTCAGCGCTAATTTCACCACAGTTGTGTAGCTGAAATATGTGGAGCCAAAGTCAGAGCGTGAGAGTCAAACAGAAAGACCTGCTTTGTTTTCATTACTGCACTTCAGTTGCATCTCAGTAACTATTTCAGCATTTTGCTCTTTTCATATCAATTGAAAAATTATGGCTTAATTATAATCATTTGGTTTCGCTCTGCAATTTCTCCTTCGCTGCAGAGAATTCTAATTAATCCATTACAAACAACACCTGTTATTCAATATGTTGATGAAGACTCCTCTGAGGTAAAGCATTACAATAGTGGTGATAGAGGCACAAAACATCATTGCCTGAGACTTGGACTATTCAAAGGGGCGATTAAGCTTTTCTGATTGATGTCCCCCAGTGAATCATCACGGCAGCAGCGGGTAAGCTCCACTTCAGAGAGGAGACCAAAACGCATGATGTGCATTCTTCATTCGCGTTCACATTACTCATTTTCTAGCTCTACATCAGTCCCATCGCCACCAAACCAGTTCGTGCGTCGTCGGTTTGAGAGAACAGCGAAAGAAATCTTATTATCCTAATGAACACTGCAGAAACAACTAATAAAACAATTCCAGCAACGTCTGTCTAAACTTTTCCCTTTGAGTTTTGTATTCAGGAGACGCTGTGAATTCAGACTGGATTACTGTCAAAGTCCCATTTTCTATCATTTCCAATTCATTTCCAATGGATGTGCTGAGTGGGGAAGTCGGAGTGACGTTCCACGTTATGGCACGGGACAAACTCTTTCTTCCTCCTGGTGTAAGAGACAGACGACGATGTTCACTCAGGATTCGAAGCTAAATATAATATAAAGAAATCTGTGGCATATTTGACAAATGGAGACACAGTTTGGGTTCAAGATGAAGTGAGGAGTGTTGTCAGTATTTGGACTGTTCATATCTTTACATCCAAAACACAGGCGGCAGGTTGCTGGTCACACTTCCTCCACCAGACTTTATATTAAGGCCTTCCAGCTAATCTCTTAGGATCAGATGTTCCTATTTAGCCAGCCTTTTCAAACAGCTGCTGCCTTATTGTCCTGACATTTCCAGGGAATTAGTTATGATTCAGACGTGTTTATTGAGACTTATTGTCTGATCTTGTATTATTAAACTCCCTCCCCATCTTCTCTGAGTGGCGAATAGGTATTCCACTTTACTAAAGTGCTTTGCCTTCGACTCAAATTGAAGTGAGAAGTGAATAGTAAACACTCAAGTCTGTGAGAAGGCATCTAAAAATACACAGGATGCCAAAAAAGCAAGAAAAGGCAAACCTGAAAAAAAACTAATGCACAGCACACACAACATGGAAACATGATATTAAATGTGCTTAATGAAGCACTGATGAAAAGACCTACCAATGGGAAATGATCTGCTCTCGTCACAACATGAAACAAGGTAAAGCACAGATGGTGAAACCAAATGTTCGGTTCCTGTGGCTTGACCTGCTCTGTCCAGGGAAAACACCTCCAGTCACGCAGCTTGTGAAACAACCTATGAGTCTGCAGTTTATATTTTCACTCCAAAGACTCTGAAGGAAAGAGGTTAAACGAGGAGAGAGTTGAAGGATGCGGCGTCTTGTTAATAAGGTCCATTATGTTTACGTTCCTGGCTGTTTTAGTGTAAAGTTTATTATACGGCTGAAAAAGGTCAGGAGTCATTTTCGATTAATGTTGTTTTCATCTTTGGCTGTTCCTGGCTCATTAAGTTGAACATACGCTGACTGTGGCCTGTGTGTGGGAAAGTATAAGGCAGAGATTCTGTACCATCGTTATGACATATTGAAAAAAAATATTTGAACTGCGTTGACCAGAATATTTGACCGCAGCGCCAGCATCAGCATGTTGATCTGCGGATCTGTAGGAAAACAATTATTTCACTAGTATTTTTTTTTCAGGTGTTAGACAAATAACATTTTGACCTGACAATGATAAACACAAATATCTGTATTTATTGTCTTGACGTTTTTCTGGAATTAATGGATTTAAATGAATTAAGAGCCATGATTTATTTATTAAATGACTATTTCTATCCAATGGTCTGAATACGGTTCCAGCTGTGACAACAGGAGACTCTCATGGTGTCAGATCGCATATTCTCCCTGAGCTTAGTTTTCTTAGAATGGAAAGTCCATCCTCAGCCAAGAACCTGAGTGCCCTAACAATGTTAAGCAGTGTAAAAAGATTGCTAATGCAGCTTGGACCAGAGCCATTTAATACCTTCCATATAATTAAAAGCATTTTAAAATCAATTCTGTAAATGTTAGGCTACAAGTGCACAGAAGAGCCCAAGTCATACGTAATCCATGGTATCTAAAATCATTCAGGCATCACTTTCCTGCTCTGAACGATTTACTGGCATCTATACAGCAAGTACAGAAAAACAAACCGTCCCCACAATCCTCCCTCGGCAGGAATTTGCCGTCACTCTGACTGATATTGCCCAGAACCAATGAGCTTTGGGCCTAGTCTGAAACTCAAAGCTGAGGAAGTAAAGGAAGTAGTCCTGGAGAAGAGCGGCTGCATTTACCACCTCGCTGAGTACAGTTACAACATGCTGCCTCCACACAAACGTACAAGCAGTAAATGTCACATTTAAAGAAAAAAAAACCCAGAGAGAGATGCTCTGGGTTCTCATCTCTGTAAGAAGGACTAGGTTTCTTTTTTCCAGCTACAGATGTATGTTTGGATCCTGACACAGTACAGGAGACGACGACAAAGAAATGTCATTCTGTGAAGATGCACTGCACACATATCAAGGCACAGCGGAGGCCTGGCCGTTCTCCAGATCTGTTGTTATCCTGTCCACAAACGTAGCCAACACTGTAGGACAACGAGCCACTTTACTGGAGACTAACCTCTACAAGAATGCAGACGTGGCCATATCTGTCACTCTCTGTTGTTGCATTGATGTCCATAAGAGTGAATAACCGGCAGCACCACCAGCTGCAGCAGGAGCAGGAACACTGGACCCAATTCCCCAAAGGATTCCCCACGATCCCCTGGGGACCACAGTCCTTCTTAAAGGACAAAATACACTGTAAAGCACAGCTTTAGCTTTTGAAGCCGAGTTTTGCTTGGTAAGGTAAAAGATTGGTTCGAGGCGCAATCCACTAGTGGCCCTCCTCCTCCTGGACGTCCCCAAAATGTCCAAAAAGGCAAAGTGATTATGATAAGTAGAACAAACCCTCCGGGTCCTTCTTAAAGCACAGAGGTCCCCACCCAGGCCTTGGGATCACTGTCTGCAAAGTCCCAGTGTCATTTGAGAGATGTATCAATCATGACATCTAGATTCCAAGAGCCCTCATTACTTCAGCACAGATCTTGTCCATCCCTGGCACCTTCCCACTAAAGCGACCTCTAAAGCGAACCCTGCCCACGAGACGAGCAGGACGTCTTGGGGATATTTAGGCCCTTGAATCAGTATTTGATTTGATTAGAGGACCAATAATAACATAGTGAGCCAACACAGCGAGTCAACACAGGATCTGAGCGGTGAAGGCCAGTAGATCCATGTGTCACATATTTCTTTTCCATTACACATTCACAGCCCTGAAAGGTTTTTCCCCTTTAATGCGGTGTCTCTGTGACAAGTTGGTGCCATACAGTGTGGCAAGGGATGTAGATGGCCAGAAAAGGGTAATTGCCCTGGTATCAGGGGAGATGGCACCAAATTGGAATGAGTCTTGGAGGCTGGAGCCAGGCTGATTGAGAAGCAGCAGCAATGGCGAGAAGGGGCAGACTTCCTCCATGGGAGAACAGATAAAGAAGACACGGACAAAAAGACTGGGGAGACCCAGGCATCTATTAAGGGTGTGTGTGTGGGGGCTAGTGGGGACACACACGTAAGCAAGGGAGTCAGAAAAGTGCTAGTTTCCTCTGTAATGAGCTGAATGAGTATAATATTGTGCGGTGGCGAGTTTAGTTTGGCCTCAGCGTGGGAGGCTGCTTCCAGCTCACCTTGAGCCTTGCCATCGTCTCATCAAAGCTTCGTGACCCTGCATGCACCCTAACAAGCACCGAGGTGTATCCATACAGCGGATCATTATGATGCTGATGCTTCGCAGGCCGATGCGCTGTGTTACAAAGCCTTGCGACAGTTCAGTAAATCTACGGACGCAAGTCCCGGAAAAGTAAATGATGGTCTACTTTCCAATCTTGCAAAGTACTCTAAAGTATTTCCATTGAGGGTTGGCTGTGTATTCATTAGTATAATTGCATTTGAAGTACTATAAAACAGGGAGTAATCAGATCTCAGAAGAAGCCGTGTCTCAAAACAATACCCCATCTCTGACTGGGGGCAGCTGCGGGGACCTTTTCATTGACTTTATAGGCGCAGAATAGTTGGAGTGTGGCTCGCACTGGAGACTGGCAGCTGTGTAACTGTTAAGGATGTTTTATCTCCAGATTAGGCTGGGAAAAGGCTCTTTTGCATGCAGCCCCATTCTCCCAGGGTCTCTGAGATAATTAAAAGAAAATAGGAGGCTATGGATCTTGATGCAAAGACATGAAGCTCCCCATTCAGACACCACTTGTGATCTTCCCGGGCCTCCGGTGAGCAACTGTGGAGGTCATGACATTGCCCAGTTTGATCAAGGATTCCTGTGTCTTTTGTTCCACATCGTTTCGCTCTCGGCTGTGCTCTCTTGCTGTCGGCACTTTCCACTATGGTTTGTTCCTGGCTTTGATGATATAAATGATATTGATGATGTGAAATTTAAAAAAATTGCATGTCCTTTAATGAACTGACAGACAATTGCTAATACACCTCAGCGTGTTAGTGAAGGTAATTAATGGCCTTTGCATCTTCAGTTGGGGAATCAACCTGCACTTTTTCACGTCTACACACACAGATGTCAGTGTCTCGATGATTCATGGTGGCCAGCCTGGTTTCTTTATCAGTGCAGCGTACTGTACTCGTCGGCTCGCTCCCAGCAACACACCTCCCCAGACTCTCAGATAAAACATGGGGTCTGTCACACAGACGTGTGCTGAGGCCCGGCAGGGGAGCCCTAATGATCGCAATAAAAAACAAATGCAAATGATTACCTTGGGCTTCCCTCTTGTGTGGAATCTGTCGCTCAGCCTCTGGCTGTCAGGATGGATCACTGCCATCGTCTGTGGACATGGAGCGTTAGGAAAATAAACACCAACTGGGCCAACGCAGGCAGCAACAATGCAATAACAATAACACGATTATCTGTTACAGTGTCGCTTGGCAAGCTAAGACTATTTTTGGAGAAGAATGATGGGTCATGGCTTAGCAGAATAACGCTGATCAAATTAGCTCATGTTCATTTGTATCTTTTGATATTGCATCGTTTCATAGCCTCCAAATCGGTCAGAAAATGATTACTGTCATTTCTGAGAATTCATGACGCCGTGTCGTGTCGTGTTTGATATTATCTCTCCTGTGAAAACTTTTTACAATCCAGGAGAGATGGGTCTTAGTTCCCATTACACTTACATAATGTACACATTGCAGCTCAGTCTAGACAAGAAACACATTCCTTCGCAGCTTCTGAATCATCAGCTGTTCCAATTTTTCACAACAGACGGAGAAAATGAGAATGAATCCTGCGCCTGCTGTTAAATGGCCAGTGTGTGTTTGAAAATGTTTTCGTAAAGTGTGTCAGCTCTTTGGATTTAGAGGACGAGAGAGGTCAACGCAAACAAGAGCACAGATGCACCGAACTGTGTATCGCGCTGGAAAAAAAAAAAAGGAAAAGTCACGGCTTCTCTGAAATTAGGCCTCAGGGGCTGCATGTTCCTCGTGAAATCTCCTTCGTTGGTCCTTGGTGAATGAAGCCAATACTCTGGGGTAAAATCTGCCTCCAGCTTTTCCGTCTACAGGTGAATTGAGACCTGTAGTTACAGCGATGGGAGATTAGTTCAGGGAAGGGCAAGGAAGACTTTCTCTGCAGACAGATGGATCATGCATTGTCTACTGGTAAGCGTTCTACTGTGTAAGCTTGGTAAATCCCTTAAGCAAGATGTATGGCTTCAGTTGCATTTGTCTGAAAATGGGCGGTTTGCAGCGAAAGAGCAGCTACCGTTCGGAATTTACACAGAGATTCCCCATATGTTGATTCAAGGTCACTGGGAGCCTCCATATATGTTTGCACATACCTGTATAATACAGAATAGTACGATTATAAGCTTGAAATAACATTACAGCAATGAAATGCAAACATACCTGCAGCCACATCGCTGCTGCTGGAAATGCCGGCTTTTCTATTTCAGCTTTTTTACGGTGTGTTGTAGTTATTTGGTTGTTTGGGTCCTTCAGGGTTCAAGGTGCCTATCGGTCAAAACAATCTAAACAGCAATTTTATGATTGATTTGTCATGCAGGTATATAAGAGGCTGATAAATACACACACACACACACAATGCGTCCGGGGAGACCTGAGAAAGAGCTCGTATAAGAATAATGATGATGTTTGTTTGGCTTTGTTTTTAGCTCATTTTGTTAATGTCTTGATCATTAAGAGTTTTTAAATGGCCCAAAACACACAAGAAGTCCTTAAAATAACTTTACAGCACAAGGTAACAAAAAGATTTGACTTCATATGCCTCGCTTCATATTTTGGCGTTATGAATTACAGTAAATGGCTACAGCATCCAGGCAGGAGCGGAGAATTACAATGAAACATAACGTCATTAGAGCCGTTCTCCAAGTTTGAGGTGGACTTAACTGTCGACTGAAATGACTTTTCTAATGAACTAAATTTGAATAATGTATTCACGGCCAGATTTGGAACGCTGATATGGTAATGATTAGGATATATGACTAAAGACCAGATGCGGCAAACCACCTCTGTGTGATGCATGACACATTCACGTGATTAATGACGACTCGTGACGGCTGCGCTGCCTTACTGTTGGAGGCGGCTCAGGCTAAAGCTTCTTTTAGCTCTAACAACTGAGAGAGACTATTTCGACGATATTTAAACCCATTAATAAACAATACGACCGTTGTCCTTCTGACTCCAAACTCTGCTCCTTTGTTCACTTTGGGCCTTTGGAGGGAAAGGTTGCTGCGTCACTCAGTATCTGAGACGCGCCAGCTGCTTAATCAGTTGTGAGAGAATAGCAAGATATGGGCAGCACACAAATCAGGGCCTTTTCATTGTTGATAACGCCCTTGAAGCGTCGCGGCGACTATAGACAGCCAGAGATTAACGCCGCCTCGCTCAGCCACCTGCAGCGAGTCGCTCCATGCAGGCTTTCTAGTTCCTGTAATCTCCACATGTGGATCACACTTCGAGCAACCAATTAATGAAGGGCTTTACACTTGGACCTGGTGTTAAGTTGTATTTTCAGCTTTTGAGGGAGTGTGTACACACACAAAATGGAGATCAATATGATTTGGCATTCAGTGAAGCGCCTGTCTAATAATGGAGGATTTGTCTGTGTTACAGAGACACCTACTGGTGCCGTCCTCGCGGGGTCGGTGCTGTGAGGAAGGAGAATCGCATCCTCGTGTCGGCGCCTTCGACTAAACGCGCAGTGTGTGCTTGAGTTCAGCTCCTACGCCTTTTAATTTGCAAACAAAGGCAGATGTGTAAAGATGGGGATTTAAGATTCTGATTTAATTAGCTTTGACTCTTGGGGCTGCCTCTAAGGTAGTTGCTCCTACATGCTGCAAAACTCATTATGGATGAATTAATGAAGTGGGACGTACACTTGGCATCATCCATGTGGCACAAACTGATGCATTATGTATTATTATTTTAGGGCACAAAGTAAATCTGGTTTGTTTGTCAGGTGCAAATCAGCTGCGGAAGGATCAATTCCACATCTTCACCACTTGACAGAACACGTAGAATTATTCTTATTCTTTTACATACTGGACACTTTTACATTGACTATTATTTCTGCAGCTGTGTACAGACGTGCAGCTGACTTGTCTGACTAAACTCATCTGGGCTGTGGTTGAATGCTTGAATCTCCTGCGTCAGCCGACAGAACAGGTGGACAAGCGCTTACAGTTAGTGATGCCACCGTAACAATGACGTTAACACTTAGTTCAACCTACTAGCAGCTGCTGTAGCTCGTACAGTACGTTACCGTGATCCAGTGTTTACCTCTGCAAGTCCCAGGAATTGAAATACTAGCTGCATAAAATACATTTAATAAAATACCACATGGCCGCGTGCGTTTGACTGTGGGATGCTTTGCCAGACCTCACAGTCTCAGTCTAAACACTACATTATTGTGCTGAATCTGCCTGAACCGGCTTCTTGCAGCGTCACGTCTGTGTGATGTGTCTATGAGCGCTGTGCTCCTGACGCGAGCTCGACCGCGGGTGATAAACCTCACCTCGGCGTCATAAATATCCCAGGCTTGTTTATTGCATCTTATCGCACGGCGCGGTCGACAATGCATCATTAATTTAAGAAGCTTTCTAATGAATGTGAAATGAAAGACTCCCAAGCAAGCCATTTTTTCTGCGCTTATCACACGAGGGGAGACTGTAGTGGCTGTATTTTCACAGCCTTTACCCGAGCGCTCGTGAAACTTGTGAGCTCTACCCATGACAGAAATGACATGATTCAATGGTCCTGTGCAAGAGCTGATGGACAGCCAAGCTCGAAATGTTAATAAACGCACTGTTTTATATCGCAGCCTTTCATTTTTCACCAATAAATACAGCTTTAACCTTGTCCGCCGGACTCCCTTCAGCGGCTGCACTGACATCTGCAATTTGCTTTCCACCCCTCTTAAAGAACGGGAGGCTGCAGCACAGTAGTTCAAAATCACATTCAAACCACAAGTTCCCGTCCTTACACGCAGGGCATGAAGGCAAATACAGGAACTGTTGGTCATTTCCTGGGATGCACTTGACCTTCCAACTACTCTAGAGCTCGTCCTCAAGGAAATGTCTCAGATCTGCCCGAGGCCAAGTCCATCAGACAGAGCGTGTAACGGCTTGAAGACAAATGCTCCCATGAAGGGCTTGTTTTCAGCATCGCTCGGGTTAGTCGGACAAAAATAGCAACAAGCTCACGTTCTGCTCAAAGGAACAGGCGGAAGAAGGCATTTTTGGCATTTTGTTGCTCAGATTTGTTTTCCACACATGCAAATATGAGCACGTGAATGTGATCTGGCAACGAAAGCACGAATGAATGAATCCACGGCATCAAATGACGAATTTGCAGTGAATATTGGAAGTGTTTGACTTGAATGAGTCTGACGGCGTGTGGTGAGCTTTACACTGAAGCACCTAAAGCAAATGTGCATTACTTTCATTCTGGCCTCTGGAACGTAGGACTTCAACGCAAACTGATTCCACCAGGCACCAAACAAGGACAAGTTTGTCCGTGTCTGACAAAAGACAGAGGGGGAGGCAGCAGAAGCACATTATCCTTCAGTTATGGCTTTAATTCATGTGCAGCATGAGCACGGGTTCATTACCTTGCTGCCTGCTTCTATCCTGAGCCAGGGCGACAACACTTCACCTATTTGAGGACAGTGACATCTAGTGGACATCAGCTGCAAATACAACAAAACGTTTGACACCGACTGTACCGTTTAACATCTATTAAATCCTACATTTACCACGTGTGGGCAAAGACACATACCCACAGTTTTGTGACATTACTTTAGCATTATGTGAAAATAAGACAAGACCTGGAACAGTTGCCTCGTTTTGCTGTGAACTCGCTGTGCACTGCAGGCGTGTGGTCCCTGGGTGGAGCTCGTTCTCCTTCTCTGACCTGTCCAGTGACCTCGTTACACGGGTGCATGAGGAGTGAATGACGACTCAGTGCAACGCTGCTGCCTAGAAGTAACACTATCTGATTTGTCAGTACTAGACCCGTCACATCAATTCTGGCCTGCATGACAACGTAAGAGGTCAGTTAAACCAAGGAGGAAGCATCTCAATACACATTAAGGGGAATTAGACTGATGTGCACGTCACTGGAGTTTAGAGAGTTATTTCCCTATCGTGTAACGTTAATAAGAAACAGACTGAAGGGGGAATATTACGTAAAAGTTCAGAGATGTAATGAATGAATCCTAATTAGTGACTCAGCACCGGGGAAGCATGTCGAGATAATGGATCTGATCTGAGACGGGACAAACACAGTTTGCATAAAAAGCTACGTGGTGAAAAACCTCAACATTCATCTTATTATGTCTGACATTTAAAAGCTGCCTGTAAATGCAAATGAGGCGACTAAGTGGTTCCACGCCACAATTACACATTACCAGTCAGAAAGTGCATTTGTAAATAAGTGAAGTGTGGTGTGTAACGCTCGCTTTCTTGCCAAGAATTAAATGAAAAGCTCACGAACACTCTCAGCGTCTTGAACGGGAAATGCGCATCAGCCTCGGCACAGACTCCACCAAACAACCCACGGCCTCGCTGCCTGTGCATTTACTCGTGCTCGGTCGTCTGGCGAACGTCGTGAGTCGATAATTTAACCTGCCGCACAGAGGATTCTTGTAAAACAGTCTGTGTGAAGATCAGCTGTGGCTTCTGAAGGGGAGGCTGGCTGCAGCAGGGTTCTGTGTGTGGTCTGCTTGGAGATGAAGGCGAAGGCACGTGTAATGGATACTCAGCCTCAGATGAGTTATTGGCTGTTTGCGAGAACCAATTTGAGGGTTTCAGAGCAATTAGATATTTATGCGCAGTGCCTGGAAGTGTTTATTGTGGCTACACTTAAGAGAAACCATCCGATAGTGAAAAGAACAACACACAGCTTTCTCTCTGGGACGTTTCTTTTGTGTTTGGCTCAACTACAAAGTATCATAAGTGGATTAAAAGGTGGGTAAAGTATTTAAGTTTTACCCTAAAGGTCTAGTATTAAAGCTAAAACCACGGTTATGTAATGGCATCATGAGGGAAATGATTTCATTCAAGTTACTATAAACTATTGGACGGTGTCATGATGAATATTCATAAATTGCTTTAATGAAGACCTCACATTGATTAAGCCTTTTCTAATGGGCTGTATCATAGCGAACGCCAGGATGTAATTGGATCACGGTGACTTTGGGAAGTACTTTGAGACAGAGCCCACATTGGAAATGAAGATGTGCAGCCTGCTAACGGCATAATTGACAAGGATGAAGATGGATGGATCCGGGCGACGCTGGTGCTCTTCCTGCCCAAAGCAGAGAAGCCTACAGCTGAGCCCAGCGCAGAGGAACCTTTAATTCATTCAAAGGACTCTTTTTAGGAGAGTCTGTTCCTGCCTGTGGCGAGAGTCAGCGGACAAAGGAAGAGGCTTTATCCCGTTTTCATGCTGGATAATGTTGGCACCACTTTTACAGTAGATGCAATTCAGACATATCACAGTAAGAGAGTAAAAGTAAATGAATTATGTTCAGCTTTTAAAATTTCACAACGATAAAATTACAGTACAATGTGTATTTAAAAACGAAATTCACAAGAATAAATGTGTTTTTATATTAAATTACAGGCCCATGTTCTGCTCTATTCACAAAGCATGCGTTGCCACTTCACAGATATTCCTTGTCAGCAGCACATTAATATACTGTATAACATACCATTGTGCTAAATTATGTAAATCCTTTCTTTCTTAATCAACTCCTGGTTCCTCTGAGATCTGAAAGCCAGCATTAGTCCGTTAGTGGTGCATGTGAAGGGGCTGGTTGGTCATCGGTGACACATGGACGTACAGTAAACTGCTTTATGTTATGCATACAGTACGGATGAGCTAGCACAACATCTGGACCATGTCATCAGAACAGCAGCACGAAAGGAGGTGATCGTCAAGCTGCAGAATCAAAGCTCCTGGGTCTGATGACACCGTGGCTTTAATAAGCTTCCGGCAGAGCTACAGAAACGTGCCGCAGTTTGATTCAAGTGTAGATTAATGTGGATTCTTGTGTGAATGAATTTCATCGTGTGCTCCTCCTGTTAGACAATTAGGAGGAATAGGTTTATTTCAGTGTTGCTGTAGAATTTTAGATGGAACAAAACGCCAATAGAATCAAAACAGGCAGAAACATTCCACAGCAGTAATAATTAAAAATTATATTTATGTAGGATTCAGCATTTTTGGTTAACATCTGAGAGCCAGCACAGCTCGGCCAGATGGCCAGCGCTCGCTTGACATATCATTTGTCCACATGACATTTTCCAGGAAGAACAGACGAGCAGGAATTAGCTTCGCGGATATTTCTGCATGTTTTCCATCTTTGAGAGCAGTCACCCAGCACGTGCAGTTACCAGAGCCACCAGGCGGTGGTAGTCATCACAGCCAAACCAAAATGGAGACAGTTGCCATATTGATTGTCTCATATCCATTGATTTGTTTACCTGCAGCAGACAGGCACTCTATCAAAGTGTTATTAGATGCTTCATGAAAACTGATTTTTTGGAAGTGTGAGCTAAGCTCCTCTTGTACTTGCTATCGACAGTCGAGTACATGATCAATCACTGCTCAGAGAAACATTCAGCATCATGATGCCACTTGAAAACAAATAACATCTGCCAAATTTTATAAAAGTCAATATCAGATACCTTCATGGCAACACAGAGGTTCTCTGTCAAAACAAGCTCTTCTCTGGAGAATGCGCTCGGTTCGGTGAAGATCAACCCAGATCTGGGTAATTAAGCGCTCGTCCAGTGTGGCGAGAGCCAGCCCGGTCCTACTGTAAGTCACAAACTGCCTCCGGCCACGGCTTGTGTTTTAACCGCGTGGTTACTGTGTGTGACGAGGGAAAAGGGTAAAGTTGTCCCAGCTGCTCCTCTCATTCATCAAAAGTTGCAGCAGAGAAATATGACAAATGGGAAACGGCTGCTGCCCTGACCAGGCTCAGCCGGTTCCCCTCAGTCCACAGTGGGTCATAAACCAGGTGGGTCAGAACATGAAGGTGTGTGTCTCCCAAAGCCAAGGAAGGCAAACGACACCGTCCGGATCTGGATCGTGACCTCGTGTGCAGTGTGGATTCTGAGTAAGTCAGAAATAAATCACATAATCACTTTCCAGGCTGGCAGACGGGATCCCAAAGCATCGATTTAGGGATCTACAGATCTACGAGGCACAAGCCAAAGAGCTGAGCTGATGATACACAACATCTGTGTTCAGAATTTCTGGATTAAAAGATGCAAAACAACCGGGAAGAGACAGACTACAAGGGCAGGCAAAACAAGCAGAGATGTAAAGCACCTACAAAGTGAGACAACAACTAAGAACAGAAACCAAACGACGGCAAACAGAAACAAAGAAAAGAGTGAACAAAGACAAATTAGCTAAAAACTGACACAAAACCAGAGAACAACAGACAAGCAAGGAAAGTCTCACAAAATCTAGTTTTGCTTTTAAAATCTGGACCTACAACAAGTCTGCAAAAAGCCTCCTCAGACACATCTCTGGAACAACAAGCATTATAACGTGGCTTCTATCATACTTTTATTTGATTTCGAACAGCAAAACAGTGGTGTCTGTGCTGCTGTGAAAGATAAATGTCACAGAGCGAATGAGGCAATCAGTGTTTCTTCAAGAGAAGAAGCACCTATGCAATATTAATCCAATCTGCGGAGGTGGTTCGGCTTCAAGGATGGCCACTCCCCCAGGGGGCTTCTCCATTACCTCGCACAGCTTATCTCCCATTCCTCGGTGCTCCACGAAAAAAAGCTTCAACCAACTCAGAGGCTGGGCTGCTTTTGTGCTTTTGACTGATTCCTTTCTTTCTCTTTGGGAAATTTCTGTTCTATTATTGATCAACGAATCTGAAGCTGCATTACAGGGCTCCATGAATGTTTCATCGGCTCCAGACAAAAGAAGAAGACACAGAGACGTCTCCATTATTTTGATGTCATAAGTGAATGTCAGAGAACAGAAAAACATTCCTTGTTTAAGCAGAGCTACAGCAGCAGGTCTCGGGGAAGTGAAAATAAAAACGCTGGTTATTGCAGCGTCTGAGTTGCTCTAAATCCGCATTTCTCGCCTCTTTTGTTTTGCTGTGTCTCGTTTACTACACTACTATTCTTGTGACTCGTATCTACATTATATTCGGGTAACAGAACTTCTGCATCACATCAAGACACTGTACGACGCCGACGCCATTCAGCATCACATGCATCACTTTTAGGTTTGTGACATCAGTCATAGAAGATCAGTAATATATTGTAATTATACTGCACGGAGCTTGCAGAGCCAGAGATGATTGATTAGCCTGAAAACTTGAAAACACTGGAAACTTTATTACATATTATGGCTAATTAGGAAAATTCATCACAGGCATATTTACAGAGCAATGCAGACAGATGATCAGCCGCCATCTGGCCACACGTTAATAACTCAATGCCTGTGGTGACGCAGTGAAGTTGGGATCAGCAGCCTAAAGCACACGAGCTCTCCGGACGCCGAGGTGCGACACGTGGCAGGAGAAAATTAACAGCTCTTGTCCACAAGGCCTCTTTAGAGCAACTGTATCTCTTCAGCCCAGGAAGACTCTCCAGCAGCACTATCAACAGCTTTAAATATTTAATCACGTCTGTCACAGGATCTCGCTTTTGACATTGACGTCCACCTCTACACGACGGGCTGCCAAGTGTTTCCATTACACCGACGACTCTTTCTCAAGCACCTCACTTCACAGATCAAATGGTCTTGAGCGCAATCACAGCGGAGTGTAAATATGAGCCCAGCAGCAGCGTCCCCAGACTAAATGAACACTTTCCAGGGATGAAGACAGCATGAAGAAGGCCACAGAGTTTGACTGAAGCTCAGCAACGATGCCTGGGGACGAGTCCCCCGAGTTCTCAGAGGGCTTCTGGCTCGCTGTCACCTGGACGACCGCCTCGGTGACAAACTTCATGCCGAAACATCTGGGAATATGGGGCCAATCAGAGACCCAGCGCTGCTGTAAATAGAACGTTTCTCTCCCGTGTGTTCTTGTTGTTGGCTTTACTTTGAAAAAAAAAAAAAAATCAAAAGGTTGCAACACAATCACAATCCTCCGGTGGAGAAAAGAGCACGTATACGTTCAGAATGGCGCCGCTAAAGTGCACAGCTCCCTGGAGTTCGCCTGCTTATGCTGCGCTTCCAGCCTCTGGCCTTTTAAATACAAAAGTGACACGTCTGGAATCTGGTGAGCTCATTCTTTCCTGACAGTCCTGCTAATCCTGCCCCCTTGTATATGGCAGCACTTAATTCCTGCTCATTTTTTAATTACAGCTCGAGCAGTTCAATATCACTGGCTGATTAAAACGTTATAGGACCTGGGTTCAGCAATAATTACAGATTGTCTGGCCAGAATGTGCAGAGTAAATTATTTTATTTGAGGAACATAATTACATCTACAAAATGCATCGCTGTGAGGCAATTTAACAGCACCTATCAGTTCTGGGGGGAGGTTTAATGGGTGATTTGAGTAAAGCCCTACTGGACATTATATTGACTCGGAATGAGTTAGGATCCTCTGCTGAATTCAGTGGGAGCATTGCTTGGAGCTACTGTTGTGGAAAAACTGTGAAACAGAAGTGATCAAAACCAGAATAAAACCATTGTTTTGATGCAAATTAAAAGCCGATTTATTCATTATTTTTCTGCATTCATATTTTCCACGTTGCAAAATTAGGCACATTGAGTTGAGCTTGTCCTTGTTGGCTGTTAATTAAAATGATCTCTCTGTGCAGCAGACTGGGGGCCCTGTAAAACAGCCGGGCCACATGACTTATGGTACGGCATTAACTCCAAATTATACCTTTCAAGGCTTGATCTGATGATTTGTGTAGACTGAATCAGTCTGAGCTGGGTGGGATTCATAACCAGGAATCCTACTGTGACAGCAAACGTTATCACACACGATGGTTTACTCCAAATGTCATTTGAAAACACTCTGATAAAACCAAGATGCTGTTGATGCATCGTATTACGAAGCAGCGCATTGCGAGGGCGCGATCGTTCATATTTCCGCTTGCCAAAGCCTTATCTCGGTGGCACCGCCGAAAATGGGGCTCAACAAAAGCGGTGACATCATGTTCACACATCATCAAAAACAGCCAGAGAGGCGAGAAGCGGCTTTGATCTGAATTCCTGGCTCTGCACCTGCAAATCAGGAAGAGCTGAAGAGTGGAAAGAAAGCAAAACCGTCCCTCAGATAAACAACAAGCTGTCAGAATCTTTTTAAATGCCCTCAACAAGACCTCCAGTCTGCTCCCGGCTCTCCTGATGCAGAATGCCAGCGCGTACCGTTGCTGTACATGCTCCCCTTCTTGCCACTCTGACTCTGTGAGTCCATGCATGTACATTGAGACAATTCAGTTTGACTACATGTCTTTGTTTACTCTGGGGAGAAAAAAAATCTCGCAGTAAGCGAAACAATCTGTTGCAAACCTGCCATCAGCTTAAATGTCGCCAGAGCCCAATGACCACCAACTGCTCCACTAAAGACCCTCATTATCGGTCCTGGAGCTCTGGCAAACACATGTAACGGTTCTAGCCTTTTTGACACGTACTGTATTTTTAATTTGAATATAAATGAAATAACTCAAATATATCCACAGTTTCCATTTGACTGCAGCTATTAGATGTGATGCATTTAGTTTCATATGGTCGGTCTTGTGGCACTAATCAGACGCTCTTTTGCTTGCTATACACTGGATCTTCTGTGAATCCCATCACAAGGTTTTGGACAGTGGCACATTTCAAAGTAAGAGTCTGGATTTCAGTGATAATTCTGCAGTTACTATTCTCAACAACACTCTTTTCATCTGCATCACAAAGTGTTTCACTGATTTCTTCTCTGAGCCACGAGGAGTCGCTCATGATGGTTCTGACAGTCTCACAGAAGACAGTAACAGGATCGGGCACGTCGAGACAGCTGCCACATACCGTAGTGACAGACAGAGTGACGTTTCGAAATAGCCCAAATTATTTGCTCATGCCAAGGTTATTGACTTGAAAAATGTTGGAAACTGCAGTAAAAAACACAAACTTTAAAATCTGGAAAGCACTGACTGAATTACAGTCAAGACAAGAGGCTGATGAAGCCGCAAGTTCTGAATAATTAACTACTGCACAAGAACCAGAACAGACATGTTCTTTCCAGATAGCTACTGTGATATACTGCATCTTTCTGTTCTGCCTGTTTATTGATAAAGACGACTTCCGGCTTAGTTTTGGCTGATCAGAACTTTCTTAAAATAGAAAATCTTTTATCTTTTTTTTTTTCCTTGATTCCCCATCAAATATTAATCGAGCATCGTTGCCAGTCACCCTGCTGACAGTTTGTACTGAGCTGGCATGGCAACAAGAGAAAGCGCCGCTAACCGGGTTGATATTGACTTTGTATCTGCCAAACACTGGCACAGCAATCAGCCCGGGCAGAGAAGCCTTGATCAGAAATGACATGGAATCAAGAAATCTAATTTTTAGTCCTTCTAGTTTCTACACTGGCAGTAGGTGAAGCAGAGTAACATAAGACAGGACTGGAGAAAATATTCACGCGCTTCTGAATTGTGTACCTTGAGGTTACAAGGCCTTGGAACAATTCTAATTCACTATAGTGGGTTATTACTTTCCAATTATTGGCTCTCATTGGAAACAGGAAGTGAATTCTATTAGCAACCTCATCCAAGCTTGGCTGAAAATGGAAAATTCTCCCGCTCTGTTTATATTGAGATGTCCTTGAGAGGCAATACATCAGTCGACAAGACATGATTGCATATGGATGGTCTTCATCCTGCTACCTGGCGCTCCAAGGTTAGTAAATTAGAAGGTTTCCAGTTGAAGGGCATGTGGCCACATTCTGAGCAGAACAAACGCCGTCTTCAGGGGGAATCTGATTGATTTTCCCAGGAATGAGCTATTATCTACAATCAGGGTAGTTAAATGGACAAAGCAGCGGTGAATGCACAAAACAAATGGAGACACATCCTAATGACTTCAGTGACCCTCTCAGAAGGCGACGCAGTGGAATTTATCCAGAGCCAAAAAGGTCATAATTCGCCTTTCGGTTCTTTGTACCTGTTCTAATCTAGTTTAGTTGCTGTGTGAAACAGGAGAATAATTATGACCTTGATGAACTGACCCTGAGCCAGAGCTTTCTGACCACCTGGGGGCTACACCGCAGCTCCGCCATGAGGCACTGTGTGAGCTGACACCTGTTGGTCTCGCCTGGAAATGAACTACTCACATACCAGCGGCTGAGAAGAAAGTAGTGACTGATCCATGTAAAACATCCAGCTTCCCCTCAGGATAATGTCATGTTATGGGTGGGACACCTTCACTCAGTGCTTTTAAGTTCAGGCTTTTTTCTGGACCTGTTTACAGTTACGGTTTATTTTATGTATATCTATACATCTAGAAGTTGAACATCTTTCAAAATAACATTAGACGTTTATGTACCTCACTCAAATAAAATAAAGAACTCTACTTGTAATATCCTCAGCATTAAGATCCATTTCATGGTCTGTTAACAATGTGAGAAAAAGATGAAAGAAATGTTCCTTGATTTTATTACAAGGACTCTAAACCTAAATGATCGTCTGGTGAAAGTGGAACAGCCTGAAATTATTTAACAACTTTTATCATTTACTTTTTTTTCTCCAAATTTTCCTGCGTGAATATTTTTAAGTGTCTGTATGATGGTAAAGCTTCTACGTGAGGAACATGAAACGGCCGAAGCTGTAAAACGGTTAATGAACTACGTTCAGTGCATTAAAGCAGAGCCGAGAGCCTCGTGATGGTTTAGTTGTCAGTTGCCTACTGACGTGAAAGAGGAATGATTGCAACTGTGTTTTTCAAAGTGAGTTCAAAGACTTGTTTTTAACAAGCAGGCTACAACGTGCATTTTATTTTGAAGAAAGAACAATGTTTGAATTGCACAGTTCTCTCTACCGAACACACGCTGGTCTCAACAAGATAATCAGCACCAGTGGTGAAGACGCAGACTGGCCCGACTACGTCTGCCGTGCAGCCTTCCTTAGCACATGCTGAAGGACCTGGCACCTGCTCATGACAGAAAACGGTGCCGTGTTCAAACTTTCTCTCCAGTGAGACTCCAACCTTTAACATGAATGTAAACAGCACTGACTGCAGTTTCAGCTCCGAGGCTCATTATGCTCCGCACAGCATCTCCTCCAGGTTCAGCTCCTCGCTGTGCTGCTTTCTACTTGGATGTTTGTGACACATTTCCCATTTGCTGCACCCATGGACTAAATGCTGCAAATATGACCATCACACAATATTTCAGTAGTAAAGTTCAGCTTAATGTCAGGTTTACCTCACACCTTGACGCTATGGCTGAATGTAAAATACGATCAGCGTCACATCAAACTTGAGGATAAAAATGAGTTTGTGTCCGTTAAGCTTTTTAAAAAGCGATTGAATAATATATTCTGCCTTTATGAATCTGAAATTACTGTGGGTTTATATATAAGTCATTGGTTATTGGCGGCTGGCGGCGGGGCTTGTAATTTCCCCTGGCATGACTTCAGACAGAATCCTGATGGCTGCCTTGATGGATCTTAATGGAAGTTCAGTGACGAGAACTGACTGAATTTGCATTATGACAGAGGCTGGAAAAGCAAAAGGATAATGGAGGGTCTGCACCTTTGTCCTCTAGCTCTAATCCACTGAAGACCACCTGCTGGATAGAGCCGTTAAACCTTACGTCCGTTTAGCTATGTGTGTACTCCTGGTTACTTTGGGTTAATTGGTGACTCACAGGAACGAACGGTGTCTGTCTTTGATGGACTAGTGATGGACTAGTGTCTGGTCCAGGCTGCTCCGAGTCTCACTGACAGCTGGGATTGACTTCGACGCCCACGTGACCCTATTGAAAGGAGGCTCGTGTGTGTAAATTCATTGTTTAGTTTATCACCCGTATTTACTTTATAGCCCGTTAGTTCGAGGCTGCAGTGATTAACTTGTTCATGTTTGACTTTACGAGTTGACGAGAAGCCCCCACGTGCATCATTAGCCTCAGCCGAGGGTAAACCGTCTCATTTGAGGGGGAGACACGGGTTGGGCCTCACCTCCACACCCAGCTCCTGAACTGGAACGCGGCGCGTAGAACCCTCCTCGGTGTTGTTGGCGACTGATTAGCGTTGCTAATTCATTTTGGCCCCGTTGCTCATCTCTTGACTGCTTCATCTGTTATTTACACCACTGTAGCTGTGTCGCAGGTGCAGACCAACATCTCAGTAGATGAACAATGCTCCCACTCTCCTGATACAAATATCCACTATTGTTTAATATCAACTGACATTCTGCTGATTGCCAAAGATTATTGCGCCCACAGGGACTGCGCTTATAGGAATAATGTAATTTACAGCCGCCATGTTTGTGATTGCATATACAGTAAATGTTTGGCCGCGTGTGCCTGTGCAGAATAACAATCAAAAACTGGGCTGCGCATCAACTGATTAAGTTGTTCCCACAAAATGAAGCCACTCACTCCACACACACACACAGACACACACACACACACAGCACCCTCCCCTGCTGTGGAGGATATTTTCAATTAATCAGGCTCGCTCATCAATAATGCATCACCCCTGCAGCCAGTCACTCTTCTCCAGCCATTTAATGAGGCAGCTCAGCGGAGGGACACATCCACACATTACTCCTATTATAGTCAATGCTCAGGAGCAAAGCCTCTGTGAGCAGCGCCGGTTATTAAACTAACGCCGTCATTCGCGCCTTCCAGTCAAATCAAACCTGTCAAAAGCTGTTTGCAAAAGGGCACAAATGACAATAAGCAAACACGCAGAGAGCCGATGTGCAGCCGAGCCACCAAAAAGTCCAGGTTACTTAACAGCTACTGCAGAGACTCGAGAGATCAGAAGAAGTTTGTCAAAAGTGATGAATTATTTACAAGAAATTTGCTGTAGCAACGTAAAAAAAACTCTGATTGGCTCAAATGTTTTAAAGTTTGAATTGCAGTCCTAATTTAAGACGTAACCCAGGGAGCAGCTGTCAAGAGTCAGCTCAAAAAAAATCTCCTGGCTCATACACTGGAGCGAAGTTCACAGTGTGCTACAGTTTTCAAATTGGGCGCGACGTCGTAGGAGAATCTCAGAACACAACGTCAGTTTCTGCCGCTTATAGTTGAAAGTGAAAACGGAGCCGGTTCTTACAGTGAGTAAACTTTGAAGGTGCAACGCTCCCGTCAGCGTCTTCTCTCTGTTCCACTGTGGTAACTGTACCAATTAATCGAGGGCTGTCTGCGATTTAAAGCTGAAGAATTAACAGCGTAATGACAGCACGCGGGATGTAGCTACAGTATGAGCAAACCCTTTCATAGACAACGACCATCAGCTACTGTACATTTCTAGCCCGGTTCATTTTATTTTGGAAAGACATCGACATGGTTTCTGGCTTGGAGCCGGTTTGATTGATTGACTGGCTGCTCCTGCTAACGAGCCAGTTCCTCACCTTACCGAAATCAAACTGCTGGGACTGCTTGTTCAAATGAACCTGCCCCCACCCCCCATTACAAGCCATCACGTTGGCCACAGCTAACCCCAAGCCTGGATCCAGTGACCCGGGTGAAGGTTAATCCTCCAGGAAAGGATAATGACAAACCCCGTGACTCTTGTGCACCCACAGACATGGCAGCTCTTATCATCCCTTCAGTCCTTGATTTGGGTTTGTCTGTTTTTGCTGTGAATTCTTGCTCAGATGACTCAGACTCCTTTTAAAACTGCTCTCCAGAGTAGAGGTGATCTCGTTCAGTCTATTTCATCCCCTCCCACATATTTCTTTTTTGCCAAGCAGGCCAAGAATGGTGATCTCCCAAGAACACAAACATATGAGCCGAGAATTTGACCATCTGGCTTCTGCTGCAGCTAAAAATCACCCGGGACAAGAAGAGAGTGACGACAGCTTCTCATTTCTGCCGCCTGTCAGTGTCAAGATGTCTCTCTTAAAAATAAAAGCCCTATTGTGGGCTGCTGTATTGAGCCAATAGCGTAATTGCTAAGAAATGTAAGGCCCTCTTGAAAAGTTTCTCTTTTGAAGGAAAGAGTTCAAAGTCACCACGAGGGAACAGACAAACTTTGATTCCAGAGGTACAGAACAGAAGCCACACTGAGTGGAACAGTTCTGGGAAGGGGGTGATATAAAATCTGTGTAATGACTGGCTCATCTTTGAAGCTCCCCATGCAGGAATTCCTCACCCACTCAGGTCTCCTGTCAGTTCTTTGTTGTCGGAGGTAGCTTTCCGTTTCTGCTATCAAAAACCTATGAGACGAGAATATGTAAGTGAGGACGGGGAATAGGAATCCTGTGGTAGTTATTTCATTTCTAAAGACTTTACACATGCTGTGATTTCCGAGGCAAGCTGTGACCGGTGTCGTAGGGACGGTTCCTCCTCCTCCAGGCACAAATGCTACTAATTAGAGATCAATGACTCATGTTTGATGGAGTTGTACTGAAAGGGCGTCGACACAAAGACTCAGCTCTATAGACGTTTCTCTTTTTTTCCCATCTTCGCCATCACTGTCGGTTTTATTGCATGTAGCCTAAAACACGGAGATAATCTCCTCTGCAGACGTGTCGCGCCTGGACGTGGTTCAGGAGAGCAGTGGCCGTGGCGGCGCTTTGACAGCAGGGTTACGCTTTCTGGCTCCCAGTAATGAAGGACCACTGAGTGTGTCATCCAGGAAAAGGGCCTCTCCGCCGTCTGTCTGTCGGCCAGCCAGCTGGCTTCAGTCCCACACCCGAATAACGCTGTAGCATGACCACCCTTTCCTTTAATAAGCAGAAACAGCTCATTGAATGGCAGCGGAGGCTAACCCTTCCCATAACACAGTTGGTAAAGTCACATTAGTCAGACAACAGCTCAGTCATTTGGATTAGCTTGTGTTTTTGCCTTTGTATCCTCTTTTCCGGCTTCTAGTGTCTCTATCTCTCAGCTTGTTTTTGCACAAGCTACTAGAGTGGATGAAACACTGGACAGAGAGCAGCCCTGCACGAAGTAACACAACGGTACCGTGGCTCCATGGCCCAGAGTCAGAGCATCGCCGGCGCTGTACACGCCCATGATGTAAGGAACACGACGGGGATTAGCCAAAATGTCAAGATAGGTTGGTTAATCTGACAGGATATTGGTTCTCGCTTGCAAAGACAAAAAGTCAGAAATTTTTCACAGCAGAGCCTTAATGTCACGTCACATGGCTGAGCAGGGAGAATTTCATTTCCACCCACTTTTATTTCACGTTCAGACAAAAGCACAAGTCAAACAACTTCTCACCTGTTAGGAACAAAAACAAGTGGTGAATAATCCAACATCTATGCTTCACGTGCTTCTCGTAATCATAATAATCATTTAGCTGCCGGTCACAAACCCTGAAAGGAGCAACTGGAGTAAGGACTGTAAGCCTTTAGTGGAGTGTGATCTCAAACTGAAGCGGCCTCTGTGTAGAGAAGTGCCTGAAGTCAAATTCAAAATGCCTCATCTGGTGTGATTTGCCTGCACTATCAGGCCAGACTGAGCTTCATTAGCAGTCGCCGCTGAGCTTTATTGGCGCCGAAGATCCCATTTTCACCACAGAATGACATGCCACCAGCAGCAAATTGACAATGCACCATATTTCCTCGCAAGTCAACTCTTATTAATTCCCAGGATCCGCACCTCCTCGTACCCAAAGCCAGCGGCGGCGGCCGTGGGTAAATCTGAAGCTCGCAGGATTATTTACCAGGATGAAAATGACTAAATGTGAAAAAGTGCTGCCTCGCCAGCTGCTTACTGCTTGACGGTAAAGCCTATACATCCTGGGCTCGTCCCCTGTCGGCCGAAGGACACACTCAGCTAAGTTCATACTGAAGTTTCAAAAGCCGTAACAATGGCAGCGCTGCTCTCCTTTAGTGGGCTAATTCTCCAGCACAACATACTTAGACAGTATCGATAATTACTACTCTCCACAATATCAGGCTGTTCCCTGACTGATGGTAGCTGCAGCAAAGGTTAATTAATGAGCAGTGGCAGAAGCGATGGCTGCCGGCGAGGGAGAGGCTCTCCTGAGACTTGGACCCGCCGGTGGGGAAAGATAAAGGTGGAACAGGGAAGGGTATGACTACTCAGCTGAAATTGAGTCCGCCTTTTCTATCTGGATAACCTCCATGTACATAATAGTCTGCGAAAGCTATTTGATCACTTACCCAAGCTGCTGCATGGAAGTAGATTATATTGTGTCTTTTCATCATTTTTATTTAAAACCCTATTTCATGCAGTGATTATGTATTGGTTATCAAACACCAGAGATAATCTATGAGCTTAAATTAGTTCTGCAAATCTGCTTCTTGTAATCAGACATCAAAAGGTTTTCATAAAGCATGTTTGTCTTTCTGTGCAGCAGACGTTTGCCGCGTTAATTTCAGATGGGACATAACATCTATGGAAACACGCTCTCACATACTCTACAGCTCTATTTTTACCCCGTCTCTGAAATGTCATTACATTTATTGGCTGAGATCATCTATCCAGACTAACAGTCCATGTGTGAACTGGCCTGACTTCTGCCACCCTGTTAAAATGTCCAATTATAAAGTAGATTCTCACTACATATAAAAGTATGAATCTTTATATAAGTCACCTTTTTAAAGGCATTCGTAAATTGCAATTAATAGCTTCATCTCGTTACCAGTATTTCAGCTTAATAAAACAGTTCACAGATGGCAATAAAAGCCTTATTTATGTTGCCAAATTGTGAAAAATTCTGGAAGGGTTGCTAACAAAGTGCTAATAAGTATCAATGTAGCAGCTAAATGAATAAATAATGTCCTTCATAACCTTCACAACCAGTCATTTATTTTCTTAATAAGCTACGGGAGGTTGTTCACACACTGGGAACCTATACATGTTCCTCACTCACAATTATACTATGAATTTAGGTGTAAATAATTCATTAACTACAAATGAATTCATTAGTTTTGATCCCGCGAGCCGATTATGGGAAAGTCGTCAAATATAACAGGGAATTCTTTAAATTAACTTGGACTCATTTATTGAGTAATTGTTAAGACTTTAATAAATGCAACATCTGGGTTAACACAGAGTGACGATCCATCCACTGCAGTTTTAATAAAAGTACAGTGAGTAGCAGCAAACACCAGGAAGCTAGAATCAGTAATATTTATAAACTATAAATGTTAACATCGTATTGATCAAGCATTTCCACGCCTGCCACTGCAACCGTTAAAGTTAAGTTAATGGATTGTGATGCAGAAGAAAAGAAATATTCAGCTGTGTGCATTGAAACGAGTGCTGCAGTGCAGGAGTGTAGGACAGGTTGTGCAGAAAATGGTAATTCTGTGTGTTTGGAAGAGTTAATATTACAGATATAAGGTATAAAAAGAGACGAGGGGCTCACACAAGACACCGGGTCACAACTTAACTCTGTAATGCCAAGTATAATTTAATGAATGTGAGGATATTGGCTACTTTCACACACTTCTGTATGAAATCAGAACGTCTGGAAGGACAAGCCATGTATTGATATTGGGATTATTTATGCACCAATAGTTCCAATCACTCCCAGATCCAGAATGAATCAAAATAAGCTGCTTAACAGCCAGCGTGTGCAACTCCAGACTTGTAAAAACCTCTCTCCCAAAGCATCTGCCTAAGGTTTTTTTGTTTTTTCCAGTGAATAATGTGCCTCCGCATGAAAGGATTAGGCAGCGAAGACCCTGCCAAGCATTAGAGTGTTGCAGGAGGGATCAAGAACAAATGAGTAATGAAATGACTGACTCATTCAGACGGTTCGGAGACATGAGATGCGGCATGTGCTCTTTCAAAGCCCGCTCCTGATATGTTCCCGTCTCAGCTGGAGCATGACATAAGAATTTCCTGACATGTTTTTAATTGTTGGCTCCTCCTTGTCATGCGCGTCACCCATATAAGCAATTAGGCTTCTGTCATCCGTGTCTAATAAAATGGAGATTTTGCCGCTACATAATTGTAACAGCACACAAGCATCTGCATAAGAAGACATTCTACTAGTGACTTAGCAGCGACCGTAGTGAAGGAGCATTTACAAATTAAAATTGATGTAGATAGTCGGCAGTTAAACGTTGCGATAATAATAATATCTGCAGTTAATGAGGACTGATGTTATGTAATCACATGGTGAAGGCTGCCATCACAAAGTGAGATAAATTAGTGCATCTGAACAAAACCGGTTTTATTTTCTTTACATTATCTCCACTTCCTGTTCCAGAACTCACAGAAAACCCAAATAATACAAAACCATAAAGAAATGATTGTAATTCAAGGCCACAGAAGCAAGGAACCATATTCCCACGAGCAAATACAAAACAGAGTTGGTAACAGGATTGCAACACCAAAGTGAAAGCATGTCTGCCAAGTCTACACATTCAAAGATTACAAACATCAAACGGGCTTTCCAGGCAGTCGAGGGTTTTCAGTGTTCACAGAGAAGAAAACAAACAGGACTGATTCGAGCTGAGCGAGGAAGCTTATTTCCAGATGCGATGGAGAGCTTATAATCGAGCGACGCGTGTGAACCCATTCACGTTACAGAAGACAAGACGGCGTCAGAGGTCACTGAGGCGCACGGACGATCGTCCAGGCCAACGAGTAGACATCACACAGTAGAAATGGTCCCTTTCCTTTGAGCTAGAATGAATATTCATCCTCCATTTAAGTCCACTGCTCTGTGAACCTCACCCCAAAAACACCATCGGACACGTGATTGACCATGACAGGAAACGCAAACTTGTGTTGCTCGCTCTTCCTCCAGGCATTTCTAGCGATGATAGCACAGCAATAAAGCGCAGGGTTAGCCTCGGTTATGGCATTTTGCAGATGAATATGAGTAACCGAGGGGGATGCTTTGGAAATTGCTTTGACTAGAAATGTATCAAGGATGACAGTTTTTTCCCAGTTTGATCCCTATTAAGCAATTCTCTCTGATCTAATTCAGTATATGCCAAAGGGAGTTAAAATAATCATATTCATTTCTGATCCTTTGGGATATTTGTCTTTGGAACCCATAAATACTTCTAACTTCCTTTTTTCTAGACACATTATCTTCAAAGGTTTATGTACTGCGTCTTCAGACAGTTTATATTTCCAAGCTAATCGAGTACATACAGTAAAGTTAGCTTTGAAAACGCGTTGAATGCCACATATAATCAGAAGAGTCCCCATGAACGTGCCAACACCGCGTCCAAGAGGTCAACACGGGAGGCGTTCAGGTGCAGTACGCCTCAGCGGGTCAAGCCCAACAATAAATCGCTGTGGTTACATGCATAAAACAGGAAAACTCTTCGAGCACTAAACAAGACGCTTCGGCTCACGTTTACAGGTGTACGTGGTGGTAACTGCACAATCTGTGTGGACATCTGGATTTATCGAAACACAAGCATATGTTCGCTCAGAAGCACGCGAGACGCCTCCTGTGTCGACGTGCCCTACGCCTCTGAACCACCGTGGCATCCCGGAGCTGCAAATTCAATAACTCAATACAGTCGGATCATTTACAGTATACGCCCGTCAGAGCTATAGAGCACGACCGTCATCTTCCTCTGCACACTGCAGCTCGTCTTGTACAGTTTAAAGGGAAGCGGAACTCAAAACGTTCCAACCCTAAAATTCACGACAGTCAGATTAGTCTCCACCGAGCTACAGACTGTCAATGAGAATTACTTTTAATAAGCTTCGTAATAGATCTGTCTCAATCTGGTAAATATCTTTTCATCCCCACTGAAAATAATTCCAGTTTTAACATGATGTGGATTGTGCACAAAGATCTGACATCACAGATTAGCCACAGGAAAAACAACCTCTTATTAGGACAAACAGTAAATAATCCTCACTGAGAAACAGTCCTGCTCTTGGATGAACCATAGAACATAACATTTTATGTAAGACAGCAAAGGTCGATAGTTTCACTTGGTTAGAGTTTCTATTTTAATGTAAAATATTCCTCCCTTATAAACATCTGTTGCTGAAGTTGAAACAAACACAATATCCAGAAAACAAAAGTTAACACAGACAAAGTCGCTGTCAAGTTTTTCCTCTTCTCAAAGTTTGAGCTCAGTGCAAATAAAAGTCTCTACAGAAGTCGCTGACAGCTACAGTAAACAAAGCAGCTCGGTATCAGCTGGCCAGCAGCGGGGAGTTAACTGGCAGACCTGGTGTAGCCCAGCCTCTTCATCATACTCCCACATATATCATCTATGAGTCTGACGTCCTTCCGTGGCATATTCTCCCTCCACGTGTGAAGACTTCTTGGTGAAATGTTCCCTTCATACATGAGATTGTACAGGTTGGTTGAGGTGGTGAATAAGAGCTGGTTGAGCGCTGCCGGCGACAGGGGCACCCCCAGGAATGTGTGTATGTTCCCCGCGGTTTCTTGTGGGAAGTTGACCACGTCCTCAAACCTCAGCCTGAGGTAGGACTCCTCAGGGAGGCTCTCGCTGACCCTCAGCGCTGCTGCGGTGTGAGCCAGCCACAGATGAGCCAGTACCAGGACGGGGTTTTTCTCCGAACGGGAAAGCAGTCTCTGGATTATTTTAAACTCTGGTGCCATACTTGGGCAGCCATCCCTGACAGCGTCCTCCTTGAATATCAAAGACAGGTGCTGTGGGATGTTTTTAAGGGAGTAAAGGTTGGGTTTGCTGTTGTAAAGCATAAGATAAATCCACGCTCGAGGGTCTCTCACCAAGTAGATTGTCCTCAGGGAAGGTCCCACCACCTCCTGGACGAAAGGCAGCTTCAGTGCCCAGCTACCGCTGCGCATGTTGAGCACCACGCGGGCATTGGGATACTCCACCACATGGCGTCTCATCTCCCTGACGTACTCTGCATCCCTGTCCAGACTGGCCCTCAGTTTACCTTTCAGCTCAGAGGCCGACTCCCTCCTCCGTGATCTTTTATTTCTGTCTCTGGAGCTGCCGGCCCTCTGGGGCTGCTTGACCCTACTGCCCTCGCTTAGCTGAATGTTCTGCAAATGCAGCTTGGTGCTGTGCACCAGCGAGTACAGCCAGCCCTGAATCATCTTAAACCGTCCTTGCAGGGCGTCTAACTTTGACCACTCGCAGGCGTCAACAAGAGAGTCGAACTCAAACTCCGTCTCGGGAATGTCCACGTGTTCGGTGGGCACCCTTATGTAAACAAAGTCCGAGCTGTTGTAGAATAGGTGCTTTAGAATTTCCGACCCCGACCCGGGCAGGGCTGTTATAACTACAGTCGGGAGGGGAAGCCGGTGCTGCTCATACAGTTTGATTTGTTTGTTTACTTCACTTTGGGCACCCGCACCTTTCCATTTTACCCCACAGAGAAGCTGATCGCAGCTGTTAGACACAAACAGCAGCTCGGCGATCCAGAGCACGAGCACAGAGAGGAGGGCGTAACGCATCAGCCTGCTGAAGCAGACATAAAACTTCCTCTGCATGGTCATAAATCCGACGGCCACGCAGAGAACAACCCCTGCTATCACGTTGATTGTGACTCCAAAGTCAAACAGCTGATTATCAGTGCTGATCTGTTTGGGGATGAGCTGAGTCCCAAGGCCATATCGAGTGATTTGATATTTATCCTCAACCTTACAGTGACCCCCAAATCGCAAATAAGCCGACCTGGCTCCTATGTCTTTATAGTTTGTCACAATAGACACGATCTTTTCTGTGTTATTTATGATTAAAGAAAGTCTGACTCCATTCTTACTACTGTCAATAAACCTACAGTTGGACACTTTGACATATGGTCCATGTAACACGTATGCTACTCTGCTGACGGCGCCCGTCATCGGGAAAGTGACGTTGACATACTGAGTCCACCTCTTTTTGAACTCGGCCGCCTGCTCTGCCTCCTGTATCCTGGTGTCGGGGCTGTGGCCCTGGCTGTCAAACCAGAACATCTTATAATGAGCATCCCACACGTCCATCATGGCGCCGTTAAATCTATCCATGAATCTGAAAGGGACGTATTTAAAATCGATGTCGAGATTGTGAAAAAACGCACTAAGCGACCTCAGAGGCGAATCCGCCCACTTCTCCACGTGGTCGAGCACCAGCAGAGTCTGTGAGTTGAGCAGAACCAAGGCTCGGAACACGCTCTTTAGCCTCATGGCGGCTGAGTAAGCAGACACAGCTTCCCCGCTCACAAACACGGTGTCGGTGTGCGAGGAGGCAGCAATCACCTCCCCTCTAGCATCACCCACCCCTTCATCAGTCCAGCGCAGCCACTTAGCGCACTCACCCAGCTGACCCTCCCATGGACTGTTACACTGACTGCTAGGAGAGGGGCTGAACACCAAAACATTGTTGAGATAGCTGTACTTTGGGCCATAAAGTGCTTCAGACACAAAAACTTGTCCATTAGGAGCAAACGTGAAAGAGTTCTGATCTGGGTGCTCGTGGCCCGGGTTAAAGCTGTTCCATCCATCAACCCAGGAGTAAGGCTGGTCGTGGACGATGTCGTAAACGGCGCGGCCCCCCAGCCTGCCAGACTTAAAGGAGACAAAAGTGTTACCCTGGCCGTTAGGCAGCCCTGCCCCGTAAGTCACCACACCCCAGTTTGAGAAAATGTGCATTCTGGCTGTGCCAAAGTCGGGGGGCGGCTGTGGGGTGAGATGAGAGCTGTACCAGATGTATTCTGTGTGAAGCGTGGCCCAGCGCTGGGCAGACGACTGCCCCATGGGGCCATCCTTGGGTCGGTGCTTTCTAATCTGCTGAGCGAGCCAGTTGCCCGTTCCATTTCTCATCACAAACGTGTCGAGGAAAACGAGCTGACTCTCTGGCCCATAAAACCAGTTGTAGTTGGAGTCTGCGATGCCAACGGTTCTCTGAAAGCCGGGCAGCAGAGTGGCATAATAAAACCAGAAGTGTCCCCGCAACCAGTTGTTCTGCATGTTATCGATGCTGAAATGCCGCTGCGCTAAGAAGACGTACTGTGTAATGGACTTGGCTGTGTAGCTCCCGTAGGCCACTCCCTCGTCCAGAGACCCGTCAACAATATGATTTAGGAGAAACATCGTTTTCTCCATGTAGTTCACTGCCACTTGCTTCCACATCATCGACTCTGGGTCGTCGTGTGCTCCGACCACTATTGCACCAGTCAGGATGGCTAATATGTTGGTGGTTTGGTGATTCTGGAGGTACTGCTTCCCCCACCCTCTGTACTTAGACAGTTCGTAGAGCTCTTCCGTCTCGGAGCGGATTTTCTTGAGGTAAACGCCCCTTCTGTGCTCATCCAGGTGAGAGTAAATGAAGTCATAAGCAGTGGCAAACCCCGTGAGAGAGTGAGCCAGGGGGACCTCGTCGTTAGGGGCACTGGTCACCTTCCAGTCTGGGTATTCAGCCATCCTGTCCATAAACTTGATCAGAAACTGCAGAGCAGCTGAGTCCTCTGGGCACAACAGGCAGTAGAGAGCCAGGGGAGGCAGGTTGTTCCCATAAATCTCATTCCACTTGCTTGTAAACTCCTCATGTTTCACAGGGGGCATATAAAAGGGGACATTAGACAACATGGTGAGCACCGCCGCTCGGATGACTTTAAATATGTGGCTGTGGGTCGTGGAGGACCTTTGCCTCAAGTGCAACACATCCCCTTGGTTAAAATACAGGTTTGGGTGGGAATCAGGATGGAGTTTCCACTGCTCGGTGGCTTTGCTTTGCTCTTGGGTGAGCTTGACCTGCAGCAAGTCATCTGTGAAAATGTCTCTGTCTGTGGCATTGAAGACCCCTGAGAAAGTGGCCCCCAGTGCGAAGGATAAGAGCAGAAAAGCAGAACGCACAACCCACTTCGCTGCCATGTTGCCAAAAGTCTGTGAGGTTTAAAAACAGAAGCTGGTTGTTTCCGTGCCCTTAATGCTGCTGCTATAAGCCATAAGTTGTCACTTAAGCAAGAGTCTGTGGTTTTTCAAAAGTCTGTATGATGCAGTATCACAGTTCCATGCATAATAGTCGAGAAGACGGAAAAACTTTAGTGCAAGAACAAACACTATCCATACGGATCCGTAAGAGTTGGCAAAAGCAGCAAAACGCGTCACACTACAAATACATAAATGTTGTCTTTACGTTCTGCATGTTCTCCTCCGTCCTCACAGTGATATTTGTGCTGGTGAAGCCTGGCGTCTCCCCCCTCGCTTGCGCCAACTCATACCGATCTCCTCCACTAAACATTTCCTTATGGAGGAACCTCAATCAACCCCAGTCTGTGTCCGGTCCAATCACTGCGACCCAAAGGCTCCGTGCGCAGCCCGACCGTGCCGCAACATCCACGGACATGTACCTCGGCAAACAACGCATCTCCGCAGGCAACATTGCTCGGTCTCCTCGCTGCAGAGACTCCAAACCTGCCGCCTTGCTTAAACGTGCAAATCCTGTTCTGCGCGCATAGTTAAATCCAGTTGCGCCCCGTGGTTCGGTCCACGCGTTATCGCCCCGAGATCAGCGCGGTGAGGTCCGAACGGAGGAAAGTTGTCGTCACTCCTCAAGTATTCAAAGAACGAGACATTATTTTCCCCGACTGCCAGCAAACCAGCCGCCCGGATGGCGAATATTCCAGATGTGGATCTACTGTATCTTTGGCGATTTGGGTTTGTCACCTGCCGTTGGAGACGCACACCTCCGGAGTAAGGCTGCGTATGCGTGCGTAATCTCCAGGATTCGTCTGCGTTGTGTCCTCTCGACTTCCAACACAGTCAGTGTGACTGTTTTCCTGCACCGGATGGAAAATTTCCACTGTACAAACTGTAGAGGGAGCCGTGACTTCAGCAGCCCAGCCTGGCGTCTCCTGTGCTGAGTGGGGAGGCTGAATATTCACTTACTAACAGGGAGGCTGACTAATATGAACTTCTCTCTCCCCATTAAGGTCTGGGCTACAGAAATGCAATATAACAAGTGTTCATTAAACTGTGTTTTTTTATATTTAATTCCGCATTGTTTAAATGTTTTCCTGGTTGTGCAAAAGCTGAAAGGAGCAATGTCATTAGCAATAATAATGGGGAGATGGAATTCACCCATCTCCTCTTTAAAACGTTTCCAGACTAATAACAAGGGAACAACCGACACCAAATGTCAAACTGCTTCTATTTAAAGCAACAGTTTGACTTTTTGGTGTTGTAATCAGGGCAGCTAGTGACCCATCCATCAGCTTTAAGGGCATATGAGTATATATCTTATATTATATCCCTATTTGTAATCTGACTTTTTTGGAGTTCCTCAGAGCCAGACCTGACCTGGACCTTGACTGTCCCTTGGCTGCAGCACTGCAACTGAGACACAGCCACAAATAGTCCCACTCAAACGTGTGAATGGTAATTTAGTTTGCAGTTAAGACTAATTTGCATATGCTAATTGGTAGTGGTAGGCCAGCGTCGTTACTTGGAAAGCACTAGAAGCTGCTCTCTGCTCATCTAACCCAGTTGACTCCTACTGTAGCTGTCTTACGTCAGATAGACTGAAATAATATATATGATATTTGACCGGCATCTAAACTGACACTATACTAATTACTACAGTATTTATAAGCTCTGTAGGGGACATCACATTAAGATAATTCCCTCATTTTTCATCATTTTATCTCCAGCTTGGTAGTTTAATTCCTTGTCACACGTTTCCTGAGGCGACAGGAAAAACCTCCACTAACCTCAAAACCGTGTCCCCTTTGAGAAATCGGTGACATTTGCCTGGTCTGACACGCGGCGCCACAAACTCATTGATCACCTCATTGTGTATATTAACTTTCTGAGCAGCTTCTTCGTTTAATGATGAATTGCTTTTGCTCACACGCGTGGTCTGCGGCATGTTGTCCCACAGGGGCCACTGGTGCATGAGGTTTTTTTCCTCTGTCCCCACAGAAAGCACATGCTACAGGGGCACAGTTGGCCTTATCAGCATCGCTACAGAAACACACAGTATGGGACAAAAATATCCCTCACGGAGAGGACATGCACTACTTACAATGCGGACAGTCATTTATCCATAGAAAAGTACAAATAGCCCTAACATACATGTGTGTGAATCCAAAATTAACGAATCTGTTTTACTGGCTTATAAAACGTTAAAATTAAACGTCTGTGTCTCTGTGTCTACACAAAAGTCAGTGGGAAACAGCGAACTAAAACTAAACCATGTGGTCCAAATCTAACATTTCGCTGCAGTTGCAGTACCACCAACGGACAGTAGACACTTCAAACGGATGCATTATCTTTTGTGTTGTGGTTTCAGGTCATATTCAGGAAATATTGAGCCGCGACCAGACGGCCCAGCTCAAACATGATCCTATCTGGATCCGTGAGAGTCTGCGAGTTACGTCTAATCAAACAGACTTGACTGTGTTAGCATTTGACAACGCTGCGACTGCAATCAGAGCTTCTCATACTTGGAGAGGAAATGCTTAAGCTCCTGACAACCAGCCACTGAATCCTCTTCCCCAACATTTAACATGCGTGTTTTCCTTGGCGAGGGCGTTGCAGCCTTTCGCGCCGACACTCCTCCACTCTGCATCTACTTGTCTGGAGAAAATTATTGCATCTGGCTGCACCTCGTTCAGCGATGTCACGGCTGGTTTTCTAACTTTCTCCGTCTTGCCATGTGATCCTGAAACTGTTGCTTCATCCAAAAGAAAATATTCTACTTAGAGAAAACATAACTATTCACACTTTATCCTTCCAGCTTGTGCATGTTTTGAAAGCTGAAAATCGTTGCCGACCATCTTCAGGCAGCGGGAAAAACCTCAATGTGCTTTGCAGCAGCTGCTTCAATGCTTCCCATGTTGTCTGTTGTAAGCAGGGGAAGAACTTGATAGAGGTCCATGGTTTAATATTAAAATCCAAAAGGTGGTTTTAAAACTGAAGGCAAACCATTTTTTGCAGCGTGCACCCCTCTGCTGTGTACATTACCCAAACTTTCACTTCCATTAATTGTCCATCTGTTCAGCCTCCATGTTTCTCAGCAGAGTCCTTTTGACTAATTTGATCTCCACTTAGTCGCCTCCCCTCGCGTTCGCTGGAAAATAGCTCCTGCGGATGGGTCCTGAGTGGGAGCCGCGTTGCTGTGTTGCACGCAGCCACTGTTCTTTGAAGTTCAGCTCCAAAACAAACTGGAAAAACTTCAAATCGTCGCAGCGCCGCCTGTCAGTTCCCCCCACGTCAGACTCGTACCGGAGAGTTTGAATGAGCATCCTAATTAGAGGCAGCCTCTGTGTGGTGAAATGATTGAATGAACCACAGTAAACCAACACTTCAATTGCTCTCGCTCACAGCTGCTCTGCCTCCTGCCTTGGCTTGAGCAGGAGGTCCAGGAGTTGTTGATCAGCACTCGTCGCAACGGTAGCGATTGATGAAGAAACGGTCGATTTCCTAAACCAAACGTGGGTCCTGAACGCACCGCTGAGTGACAGGTGGCAACTAGTGTCCCTACGTTGACTGCATCTCTCAGCTTTGCAAACCTCCATCCATCCAAACTGAACGCAGAGGTGTGTGCAGAGAGCCAGCGCTCTTATAAAAACACGCCACGCTGTGAAAAAAGGAAGGTGCGAACCAGGCTCTTGAGAGACTCCCCTATTTCTCCACCTGCAGAGAATTTCGATTTCCCCCACAAGTCTCGGTTTGCTCAGCATGACCGTGTCCAGCATCCGGTCCTGTGAGTAGAGACAGTTGGGAAAATTGGCTCCCAGCGTTCAGGTTCCAAGATGGTTTCAGCGTCACTGTGAGGCCGTCTGTCAATCACGGGAGTCTTTGGGTGCTTTTAGGACGACTCCCGCTACCATTACAGCTCGTCTTCTCGCAAAGAACAGGAAATAAAATTCGCCTCGAGTGCCTCATTGAAAAGTATTTGTGTTGCTGATCACACTTGAGGATGATCACTTTCCAAGGTTGTGAATGTGTGTAGCCTCCAGCCTCGGATCAAAATAAGCTACAGTATTAGTGTGCAGGAAACACATTCAGCCTTAGCATAAGCAGCATTCACAGCCAGAGCTTAACTCGAGGTTGTGTTGCGTGAGTGGTTGCTTTGTGTAACTAAAAAAGCACCTTTAAGGTTCTGTGGAAGCCAGGATTGTTCTGTTCCTCATCCCCCTGTTTACACACTGTAATGACTGCGTTCCCTCCATTTGTATCTGGTTGTTAATGACTCCTCTGTGTTACCTCTCGCTGGTGTTTGCATGCGTCTGACGTCCTTAATACCTGCTGCTTAATGTGGCCTGACATCTGTTGTCGCTTTCCTTCGCCGGCGCCGTTTCATCCCTCCGTCGTTTCAGCTTGCACTTCGCTTCTGTCATTGCAGCTTGCACATCACTTTTGACATTTGCATTTCTTCCATCATCTGAAACAACAACGACAGACAGTGGCAGACGTTGACTAGTAGCTGAGGAAATCAGACTGATGCAAATGTGCCGGTGTCTGGAACCTAATATTTGTTGACTGAGAAAATCCGGCCTAACTGTGATCTGAGCCTGTTTCTAGGTCTGTTGTGGACAAAATAAAAACGATGCCTATTGATGTTTTGTTTTTTATATTCATGACATGAATATTTTCATGAAATAACAAGTGACAACAGTAAACACTACATTCTCTGGTCATGCTTTCTAAAGGTTTTAACACAAGGACATATTTCAGAGAGGTTACAGATTAAAGTCCATTATTTCATGTCCTCAACCAGATATGGTTTATTTAATGACCTTGTGGACAGTTTACTTTTATTTGCTGAATGTTGGTCTTGACTGGAAGTTTGCTGCATGATGCTTCTGCCCTTGAATTGAATTGAACTAAATAATTAATAATCCTGCTCTCACTAAGAACAGAACTGAGACACGGCAAGAAACAATTAACCAAGTCAAATGAGTTTATGGTAGTATCGCGAAGGGCAAAGCACCAGCGAACATGGTGTCAGCAGCACAGAGAAAGACAGCACGACAGTAAGACAGCCCGGCTGCACACATGACCCAGGAACCTTTTCCTCTAATTAACAGAATTATGCATGAAAATAAACAGAAATGTTAAAACTCACTGAAGCGAGTTTACAACAAAAACACCAAGTAAAGAGCAAACAACATAAAACACTTCAAACACTTTAGGGCTGTGCACAGGACAGAATGTACAAAAAGTCAACATCACAAAATGAAACGAAAGAAGCAATTAGGTCATAAAAACTGCCGTTTTATGTTAAGTGTGGAACTTGGCTGCCACAGACTTTAAACTTTGAAAAGTTACATAATTCAACTTCATTCAACTTGCTGTTGAGCTTGATGTGTGAAGATCCACTGATCCTGAAGCTCCTGCTCTGCGGTGCCCATGAAAAATTAACAGACTCTGTGAGTGTTGATACATTTACCTGTTCGGCTCCTCGAACGTGTACAATAGCCCTCAAGTTCTGAAGTTCCATGAATATTTCAAGATGCTAATTCCAGCGTCCCCGAAGGATCATTTGAATTGTAAAAAGCCACGCTCTTGTGAGAGGTGACAGGGAAAGAGATGAAGATTGTAAAATCTATTTAAAAAAACAGCGTGAAGCCAACACTCAGACAGCGAAGCTCACTGGTCCCCGTCACTGCTGCCATCACGCTACAGAGGCGCCGATGCCCGAATTGATTCTGCTCTTGTTCTGGTTCCCCTCTTGCTGCTACAGCCATGCAGATATTGGTTTGTGTAACACGACACACTGACTCTGTACAGGAGCAAATAAACAGCCCTCAAAACTAATTCCAGTTCCAAAGAGTGACATGTGATTTTCTCTGAGAGCGCCAAATTAAACATCCCACTGTGACGGATACATCGTTCACTGCCAGTGTTGTGGTCTAGCTTTTTGCGGGCTGAGATTACAGCTGTGGTGATGTTGGCTTTTTTCTCTGCACTTTCAGAGAGGCTGGGGTTTAATCTGACGCTGTCAGGAGTCATCTCTTCACAGCAAACACATCAAAGAGTCTGAGAGAGAATCAGAGTTCTCCTAGGTGCATTATTCAAATGGGCAAACTTGCCTCTTATAGTTTGGGTTCTACATCTCGTCAGCCTCTGCAGCTGACATGTCGCTGTGAAGCAGGGGAATAGCAGATGAGCTTCTATTGTCAATCATGGCAGCATCCAGCGGGAAACTGCAGAGTCTGTGAACAGCGACTGAAAGATGAGATGCGGTGCAGAGATGACTGGGCCGACTTCGCATCGCGCGGCGCTCAGGCAGGGGAGCACAGACCTTTTCAGCAGAACCTCCAGCTCCATCTGTGATGCACACAGAGCAGTGTGTTAGCGCTCTACATAAATTCATGAGACTGTTTGGCCCTAATTAAAATCCATAAACAAGTAAGGTTCAAGTTCATCTGCAGTTCACAGCCAAATGTCTCATTGATTTCCTGTGTTCTTCTACAGCTAAGGAACTGTGAACGGAGGCCTGCGAGGGCAAATCATCGCTTTACAAATAACCTTCCCTTCCAAAAAATGATAGTGAAAATGGATTGTTATGCTCCAACGGTTTTTACATTCCAACCCGTGTTTTATCGGAGTCTGGAGATAAAACTCTCCAGATGCTGCAGCCCACCTGCTGCCTCCCGGTGCCGGTGACATTGATGGTCCGTCCACCGTGTCGTCATCTCGGCGTCTGCTGGATGGATTGTCAGGATGTTTTGTACAGCTGTCTACAGTCCTCAAGTGACACATGCTAATGGTGACGCCCTGACTTTTCCTCTGGCTACAACACAAGTTTGACATGTGCAGTTTTGAGTGAAACGTCTCAACAAGTTGTGGATGGATAGCTGTGACATTTGGCGCACACTCGAGCTTCCCTCAGGAGGAAGTGTAATGAATTTGGTGATCCCTCAGCTTCTCCTCCGGGGCCACAGCCTGGACAAAATCAATATGGTTTTATGACCAAGCATGTGCAAAGCTATCGATATTTCCCACAGCCTCTGCTGTGTTAGCATGCAAACACACAACCAAGCAAAGCGACACAGAATCTGCTAAGCATCATTTTAGCACCGCTGCTCCAACACCAACACTGCAGCTGTGCCGTGGAAACTGAATGTGCTCAACAGCAGTCAAATCGAAGGCAGAGCGTCAAATCAAGAGGGGAGACAATATTTTGATAATACTGTTGTCACAGTCGTGGCAACAAATGCAAAGCGGAGATTCAGACAAAGAGTCGGACCTCGGCTGGTCGCTCACGGCTCAGACGGGCTGCGAATGTCACAATGTCCATTAATCACAATTATCCACTGATAGACTCTAGAAAATGTGTGAAAGACAGTGACCTGTTTTCTGCGTCCTCTGAGGCCTCCAGCTCGTCCTTATTGTGAGGCTGCCTCATTTTCTGCCTGGCAGACACAGAATGGAGCTTGGAGGCCCAGCCTGAAGAAGCAGCGCTCACTTCAAAGGTCCAGATGCTGAACGCTCTCCTGCACATTTCCCTGGCACCTCCGAGCGCTCAGAAGTTCCCGGCTTTGTTTAGGTTGCAAGCTTGACCCGACGGCAGCATGATGTTGTCTGGAATTGCTTCTTTAAGTGATACTCTTGCTTTAAATGAAATCACAGCAGCCAAATCATAATATATGAGCATTTGAGAAGGAATTATGCACAGTAAGCAGTCGCGTTTTGCAATTTGTTGGAGGAAATCTGTAGTTTTTCAACTTCCAAATTGCTCAGGAAAGACCAGTAGGGAATAAAATAAATGATAAGGACAGTGGATTCCCCGTTAAGATGTGTCTGCACCGTACTGAGAATGCTGAGATTAAAACACACTTTGATGAAAAATGGAATTATGAACACAGGCTTGTCCTCGCTGAAGGATGCCTCACCAGGAAAAGGGTTGCTTTCCCGAGCCTTGAAGTAAATCCCCTGACATCTCTTGATGCGGTTTTTAATTAATTCTGAAGTTTCTTTCAAAAACACGGAAACTTTCCCCTCACAGGGAACATGCTTTTGACAGAGCCCTATGACTTATGAGGGCAAGACTTAATTCAGTTTCATGATGCCACCAAATCAATTTAACCGTATTACGCCAACCATTTAATAAAAGTTTACTTTCATCCACGTTTAAGGTTACACATCAAAGCACCTAATTACAATGAATGATCATTTCCAGTGCCTGCAGCGACTCACAGCCGCCGCCAATTACAGGTGATGTAATAATTTGGGGAGAGGATCCAGGTTCTCAGTGGAGAGAAACGCACGATGGTGATGGTGATGGCGAAAATAATTCCCAAAGTCTTCCTGGTCAAATTCGCAGTTTCATCACATTTCACTGTGACTTGAAGCTGAAGGAATGGATTAAGTGGAAAATAAGTAAGACACAGTAAGATATTTAGCTTTACATTGTGAAAGAGTTGTTAAAACTCAACATCAGTGGATTGAATATTAGGGATAATTTAGCTCCTACCAAACTTTCATCTTTCTGCTGAAATAAACACTGATACTGTATCTAAATGGGTTCTGTGGAAAAAACAGCTTTGCAATATGATTATGCGTCCTCTCACAAACAAACACTCCCTGTCGCCATTCAACCAGGCACTGCTGCTGTTAGGTTAATAACAACCCGTGCTTATCATTCACTTATCATTTTTATGTAAATTTGGCAGCAGCAGTGAGACAGCCTTTTAAACAGAGCCTGCACCAGTCATTTACATGTGTTATAATGGCTCTGTGATTTACACACACGGCAGGAGGTGAGTGAATCCAACCACCCGAAAGGATGTCAGAAAAAAAAAATCACATCACAGCCTGCTCGGATTGATTAGCTTCAGGCTCCTGCTTTGTGATTGGCAGCCTCAATTCTGCACCACTCAGCAGGGAAACTAGTATCGTGTGTCAAAGTGCTCCTCCAGCTGAGCCCGACTGACCACACCGTGGACGGAGGAAGTTGGAGCAAATTTCAAAATATACAGTATGCAGTCAGGCTGGACACTGCTGTGCACATTTCCATAATATAAAAGCTGCAGCTACGATTGAGGACGCTTAGGTCATGTCCTGTGCATTTTGCAGGAGAACTTGTGGGGTTTATCAGATCTGTACGTGGCAGCAGAGAGACAACCTTTAATGGCAGAGATGGACCCGGGCTCAGGGTGGGCGGACATCTGCCTCGACCGGTTGGGTTGGAGGGGAGAGAAGAAAGAAAAGACCAAGAAGCAGATCAAGCAGACTGGACACGTCGCTAACGGCTCTGCCTTCCTTTCTACATCTAGACACTCTAGGATCCACAAGTACCCTGGATAAACTGCATCATTTGTTCTAGTATCCCAGTGGAAACATTATTAGTCCGCTGCTTCAGCTAATGTGGCTAAAATATTCACTGAAAGGTTGATTAACATCATAAATATTGCCTTATGAATTGTGCAAAGTGAGAGCCTGGGAGTTATTTGCATTGTTGTGCGTATTGATTTCATTTAACATCAATTAACACTTTGCAGCTTGTTGTGCTGCTCATAAAGTTTACCCCAGCACGCTGTCGCTGCTGTATAGAGGTCAGGCCTCCTGTTTGACACGCTCGTCCTTTGGCCCCTTCTACAGCTGATTTGATTAATCAACATCAATTAGAGTAGCTTAGCGCGGCGTAGGGGGGAGCCCACTGAACGGCCTCTTCGCCGTATAGCTCGCTCATACATACGAGGATGAAAGTGCTTTCCTGTTCTGCCTCAAATCCCCCATTACCAAGTCAGATGTCACACAAGCATGACCGCTAATACATTAAGCATATCCGCATAGTTCTGTTACGATGGCATCGGTCTTAAGCCAGCGTCATTTATCCGACTTCCAGCCAAGGATCAGTTGCAGAAAAGCTTTTCTTGTTTCTGCAATTCCTCATTCTTGGATAAATGATGCCACACTAAGCATTTGCATGGTTAGGCAGGGAAGGCCCATTTATCTTAATCAGGACTAATATCACCATCAGGGAGATGGAGGGGCTGAGCTATCTGTCACATTCCCCCTGGTTTTCTTGGGGCAAAAAATTACTTCCGATCAATCACTAGAAACAGATAAATCCACCGCAGAGACCTGGAGCTTTATCACTTCAAAGGAGGGTATTTTATATGTGTGTGTGTGTTGGGGAGGGGTGACGTCAGGTCAAATTCCATCTGGGATGAGCTATTAACTATTAGCGACCACACAGTCCACAGTGAATCAAAATGATCGCTGATGCTAATGTTTCCCAAAACATCAGGAAACCTATTTCTTCTTCTTGTATTATTCTGTACCTCACACTATTGATTTCAAATACTGCAGGATTGCGCACAGCTGTTAGCATCATAACACCATCCCGTATCATTTCAGGGGGATGGATTTACTATCTGACTAGCATTGGATGCATCAAATGAGCTATTCAGTGTAATGTGCTGGAAAGACGTTTTACGTTTTAGAGATGTTCATATGTCCTTCAATCAGAGCACTTCCATTTAGAAAACGTAATAGCTTTTCTAAAGCAATTAATTTGAAACTTCTACCGTGTCACTTAGTTCCCTCATTACTCAGATGCAATATCCTTTTAAATGAAATTAAATCCCGAGATGTTGTGAGTGACAAGCTGAAAAACATTTAATTTCAGAAGGTGTGAATGTGCTGTCAAATATAAGTGCTTTGCCGCCGTGGATATGACAGACATGCGCTTTTTACGGCCCCGCGAATGTATAGTCCTCCAAAGTGGGGTTCGCAATCCAGCCGACGCGTTCCCCCTCCCATCGGGGCAGGGAACGCAGCAGAGCGAATGGCATATGTCAACACAGCAATGCTCCACTGTCCAGGAAAAGTGGAGGAGTCGCCGAGCCCGGGACGGATCAGCCGTGTGCTTGACACAGCGGAGTGGCTCAGCAAAACCGAGCCACATGCACCTAGCTGTCTGGAGCCCCTCATCCCTCATCACAATCAATCCACCGCAGACCAACCGTAATCCTATTTGTTCAAATAAATAATGAAATAGCTGCAGCCCCACACGGAGGCACACAGAGGGTGGTAATTGCTGCGTTTCAGGCTGGATCAGATGGGCTCTGTGGGAGGCTGGCAAGGCTCCACTGTGACCTTGTGTGTGTTTGTAATTTTCCACAAGCTTAGTGGATATCCAGCAAGCAGGGGCCCTCAGTGGGTGCACAGGAATCCGAGCACTTAGGGAGCGTGCCAAGGCCATCTGAGTGAGATGGAGCCTTTCTCCCCGCTGAAAAAAACCTAAGGAGGGAAAGATGACACGACAACTATCAGGCGAGCACAAGGCTGCAGAGTAAGTGTTATGTCCTTAGCTTGCCCTGATGCACTGTAATGCGTCTTGTTCAATTTGTTTACGTGCAATGGCTCAGTGCATCGCAAGGACTTCTGCAGGGAGCAAATAAAAGTAGGTTTCTAAGGCTTTATCCTTCAATTGAACTTGGACTTTACTGTTCAGCAGATTAACCTGTAATACCACACCTCACAGTTTCACAATTAATGTTTATCCTGTCCTGCCAGGCTGTGTTTGCCCTCATAATCCTGTTATCCCTAACAAAATATTCCATTATCTGGAATATTCGGACCGGCTGAGCTCAGGGTCAGGCTCTGTTCACAGACGCAGCAATCTGTGCTGTTTAGCTCAGGCAGCGTCTATTTGCAAGGTGAAATATTGGACCAGGTAGGTTTTCCCCATTGCTGCAAATGGCTGGCCGTTTAGTGGAGCTATGGCCCATTGTTGTCAGAAAGGTGTGATTGCCGTGACTCTTATGGTCCATCTCTATTCAGTGTTGAGACGTTAAGCAGAGTCAGGGAGGGGTCAAGCTGCGAAATGCTGCTGGAGAATGAAGATGACGGATCCACTGACAAAGCTTCAGCCCAGTTCTTTAAAATGACACGAGAACACAGCGAAACATAACCAAGCAGGGACAATTCATGACTTCAGGAAACTGTATGTGAAATATTTTATATATCGTAAAGGCCGTTTTTCTGTAATTAGCCCTGATCTCATATCGGTCGCTCATTTACTCGCAAACCTACTAAGACTTAGAGATGAGAAAATTAAAATTAAAGACGAACTAGAGGTAGAGGAGGTTCACTTCATGTTGGATTACACCCTGGCAACCATTCACTGCTTCCAACACTGCTCAGCAACAGAATTAACAACTCTGAACTGAGCCTGTCTTGAAGTCATGAATCTTCAGATCCGTACGTGCTTCTCATCAACCCTGTTCAAAAACACACCTTTCACTGGATGAAGGATGAGTTTCTATTACTCAGAGGGAAGAACATGGGCTCGAGCTTCCAGAGAAGCGCGAAGTGAAAGAGACAAGGCTGAAGTGATTTTAGAATAATAAATCCCGTTACTCAGACGTGAGCACGTCTGTCTCCGAAGCCACGGAAGCTTCGTTTCAGCAGCATGTTTGCTTTGCACTGAGGTGTTTGTGTGGGAGTTTCTTGTTAAAACACAACCTCAGCGACTAAACCACATTGGCCTCCAGAGCTTAACAAAATGCAAAACCAAATCGTGGTAACATGAACCACATGAGTAGAGTAAATCAAGAAAAACAACTTTGCTATTTAAACGACATCAACAACACAAACACGCAGCACCACAGTGAACCAACCATTTCCTCTTATATAAATTGAGGTTTTTACTTCTTAATTTGCTTCGCCGTGTCTGTTTGCAGGTGTTGCAGTGCGTCAAGTTCTCACCGTCTGTACTTTACTTACTCACCTCTGTACAGGGAGAAGTTCACAAATCGCAGAGAATTGTGAAAAATATATATTTTTAGAAATTGTTTGTTGTGATGTTTCTGCCAGAGGCAGTTTCCCCAGACGACTCGCCACACAGGACCTGTTGTGTGTCGTGCTTTTATTAGATTTCTAATTCCATCGTTCAAGCTGGAAAGTGCAACGCAATCTGGAGATAAAAGAGAAACTTGGGCCGGGCTAAAAGTGCAGTTTTGTTCCCGTTAAGGCTCTTCTGGCCGTTGACTTGAAAATCAATGAACAACCTGCAGTTTTGCTTTGTCTTGTCACAAAGTATAGACTTGGCTCGGCAATCCAAGACACAAGCTCTCCAATCCCTGCAGGTCCGAAGCTGTAATCTTTGATTCATTGCTGCCTTTTACTCCTTGTTCCTTGTCAAAGCTCGCCTTCGCTGTCATCCTTCACCCCTGCTACTCCAAGCCCTCAGATCTCAACCAGCCCAAACAGCAGACCTCAATGCAAATGATTCAGGCAGAAACCACATAGGAGACCTCTGACCGTGCCACAACATGTTTTCAAGCACTTTATATCTCAGCTGTCTCGTTTCTACAAGGATTTGTTGTCATAAAAGAAGTTGTCCTGGAACAGCAGCGAAAGACATTTCATCCAGTGTCATCATCCCGAGCCATTAGTGAGGCTATTTGATCAGTGCTAAAGCCGAGCGCGGTCATGGACGGCGGCCAAGCTGCAAATCACAGTCACACCACTGAGTGAATGAAAGCGATGTGCAGACACATGTTCAACAAAGCGTTCGAGGCTGCACCACAGCTCCATGGCTTAGAGATGACTTTTTGTAACCACGCAGTGATTGGAGAGGTTCATGGTTCAGTACCTGGCAGCGACCCGAGGGGTGCCGAGCCAGCTGAACGTGCAGCGCTGTTTGCACACTGCAAGGCAGGCGATAAGCATCCGGGCTGTGGCCTGTTGACAGAAACTGAAGACAGGTTTGGACGTGAAGCTTCGTGGCCCCTGTAAAGTCCGAGGCGTCCGTCTCCATTCAAACGCTTCTACAGTAGCTCTATTAACAGCATCCTGAATGTTGTCTCATTGAAACGTTGCCATGCTCACTTATGCATAAGCTGCAACTGGTTCATTTGCATTTTATATGGCCCGAGGTTATTTTGTGCCAAAAGACAGTTTGTTCTGTCACAAGCGCGCCCAGCGTTGTTACACAGCAACTGCTCTCCAGACTATTGTCAATCCAGCTGCGCTAGAGTGCCCTGCGAGAGTCACGCTCATTTCAATATTTATTGAAATGTTATCAAAACCACTCAGAGCGATTCGTGGCAATCAATGCCGTTTAGGCTCCGCGCTGCAGAGGCAGGTCTCCACTCTCTCACTGCTGTTGTTTGTCTTCATGCCATTTACCCTCATCTCTCTGAAAAGAAGATGCCGGAGTCACACCTCTGCAATTCCCACCTCAAAGGAATGATTCGGCTTAGATTGCGCGCTCGCTGACTACAATGGAGTTTAATTGACAGAACGTATATTTTGCCCATGTGAGAAATAAGCAGAAGAAAGTGCAGGGAGGACTATGAAGGCCTGTCAGCTGCCAATAGCCACGTCGTGCTAGTTAGAACGTAACCTTAATAACAAGCACGACGCTCCTGATGGTTACGCTGATAACAATAAAGACTAGAGACACGACCACACCAGCGAAACATTCATCCAGAAACAGGAAAGATGAGCAATTTGTCCATGCGCTGAGGCTGAAATATACGTTTGCCACATTGAACTGAGCTTTGTGTTCTCAACAGGCCAAACTATCTGTTCGTCTGTCGCTGCACTTAAAAAGGCCAAAGAGAAGAGATTTCCCTCGTGGGCTTAAGTGGTCTGAGAGGGGATGGATTAAAAAATCATGAGCTAAACAACTGACGGCATCAAACCTGTAGTCCACACAAGTCAGGTCACACTAGGTCTGCATGAGCACCGTGAGGAACGAGTCTCTGCCTCCACCATCCGTCGCTCGCATGCATGGAGGTTACAGCTCTAAGCCGTCATTTCTCTACAAACACACACAACCAGGTTTCTAATTAGCTTCAGGACAAAGGCTCTAGAAGCAGCATTAGGAGATCAAGCGTTTACAGCTGGACACTTCCACATTTCTGAGAATCTGAGTTAAATCCAGAAAGAAGCAGACTAGGCTTGATTGACACTTTATAGCTTTATATGGATCAATATCTAACAATAAATGAATGTTTTAAAGGAACAGTCAGCCTCAAACACAAACAGCTCGTCTGTTAGACACAACCTCTTCTCTGCGTTTACGTCTGGATAGTTTCTGCATTATTACCATCATTCTCCACCTGGTAATCACTCCAGATAACTTGTGTCTGCATCGTTGTGTTTCGTTACCACTGCTGGTGATGTAATGAGTGTTACTGTCTCCCTCAGTGAAGTAAAGGTGCAAACAGAGAGATAAACTCACACATAAACACCAGATGCTTGTCACCCTGAGCTCCGCAAGTTAGTGAACGACATAAATTGGACTTATTAGAGTCCAATGCTGTATCCTTGAGACATTTAGTGGCTGATCCAGGTGAGAGCAGGTATCGTCCTCGGCAGTGAAAAGTGAAGGTTGTTCTTAGTATATTCACACTGTGACTCGTCAGGCCAAACACACACACACACACACACACAGAATTTGTCTCCACACAATGTTTTGCTGTGCAGTGTGTAATACATCACTGCAGAGGTCAAGCTAGAAGTATATCACTGCATCCCACAGATTTATTCCAGCCAGACAGCCGATGTATGAACAAGCCAGGGATCTCACAGGACACTGAGCAGATGGCGAAACCGCACAGTGTCAGCACTTTCCCCCCAGCAACCTGAGAGACTCACTATGGTCAAATGAAACATGGAAACAGCAGACACCTTCAATCTCTATTTATACTGCATGCTGCAGACAACACACCGATATCTGTACCAGCACCAGCGTAGCGTCACAAAACTGCGATCTGTTTTTGGACGTCCACCAACCCGTTGAGTTCTGCTGGACATTCCTGGAGGTTTTATACCACAAACAACGTCAGCGGTAGCAAGTGAAGCTTCCCTAAAGTCCTGCAGGCTGCAGTGGAATTGTTATGTTTTGGAGGTTGCTATAGGCACAAGTTCTAGCTCTGAACAAAGCCTGGCTCGCTTAACTCTCCAGCCCCCAAAATGTCAAACCGCTCCACTAAAACAATATCGACTTCCATTTCCTTTTAATCAGAGGGTTTTGTTACAAGCAAGGCTGAAAAAGATACAATTACACTTAATAGCACCTTCGGCAAAAATAGAGCTTTAAAAAGAAACAGTAGACCCATAATGAGAGATGAGGTTTCAATGGATGATGTGTGGTTGGGCCGGTCAGCGGAGGAATACAGTTCAGAAAAGGATTGTCCTCTCACTAGCGCATCGATTGTCTCCCACTCTAATTCTGTCCCGTCTCCAGTATCAGAGGAAGAGGTGGCCGGCCGCTGTCGAGATCCATCACGGGCAGCAAATGTATTGTTGGACGTGAAACAATTGTTTATTGTTTTTCAGCTTAACTTGCTTCCTGATGAAGTTCATTGATCTCTAAAGCAATCCATGGTCCCTGGCTTCACACCATTTGTTCCTGTGCTGAAATGATTGGTTTGATCTGGAGGCCAGGCATCAGCTGTAATTACTGGGATGGGATTTCTACTGTCACCATGATAAATGGCCATTTGACTTTATTTGTCTTGGCCCGCCACTGGCCTCGCAGCGCCACCTGTCACTGAGGTGTCCTATTTCCTTTATGCAGCATCACACACACAGGAACCGACTGAATACCTCTTCCATCACTTCAACAGAAAATCTTTGGATAATAACAAAGATAATTTACCAGCAAAATGCTTCTGGTAAGCGAAAAAGCTTGACAAGCCAACCTTTAGTTTTTTTGAAGAAGGCCGTCTGTTCATTTGTTTGTTTTTTACAGCTGTCAGAAACTTTGCCTCTGTTCTCGCCTGAGCATCTCCTTAAATACGCCAACTTTTTTCATTTGCAGCAAATCATTAAGCTGGGTTGCAGAAGGAATTCGCAGGCGACATGATGTTTGCAGGTGCAGCTCTCTGGGGGTGTTTTTCGTGCGTCAATGAATACAGCTCCTAGCCCTGAGTGACCTTAGCCCTCATCCCCGAGAAGGAATCAATTGTGTCTCCGGTCCTCCCGTGCTGGCTGCTAGAATAAAAAACACAGTGCTAACAATAACAGTCAATGCCACAAACAAGGCTTGTTGGGAGAACTGAATGCACTTATTTATTTGTAATGCCAGCAAATATTTGTCTAAATGGACGAGACAGCAGTTGGCCAATGAATAAAGATGTTTGTTGGAGTCTGATAAAGTGGCGCGAGGTCGCTGATAGAGATGTTTTGCACGGCGCCGCATGAGGCACCTTTTAAAGCAACTATCCATTAGCTGTTAAACAGGCTGTGGAACATTTTGTCTTTCTGGGTGAAGCTGCACCGCGCGATGCGTTTTCTCCTCAGCGAATCAGAAACCAAAGTTAGAGCTATTCATTCTGTTCTGCAGTTTAGTCCCAGGCATCAACCAAGACGCAAAAAGGCTGCAGAATCTTGGGTTGTCAAAACTATAATAGAACTTTTTTTTTTTTTTGCCCAGCCCCTCTGAGCCTTTCATTTCTGCATGGCAGTGCTCTTTCCAGATCAATTATTCCCACTAAAATAAGTAAGAGGACGCCATGAAATATTAAAGCAGAGGCTGAGCAGGGTTTGAAAGCTTCCCTAACGCGGGGGTGTTGTATCTGTTTTATTTTTCATGACGATGGAGGGTCTGTGGCGAGGAGGAGGCGCTGCAGTCGCCCAGGGCTGTTTCCGTGGTAGCTAATTTAGTCGGCGGCCCAAATCTACCAGATGAAGAGGCCCATTCAGAGTTAAAAGAGGGCCAAAGCTCGGCCGAGGCCTCCCTGCTCCTCACAAGTCCGCAGAACGGCTGCTTATTGTTTAACTGCCGCTTTGAAGTGAGTTGCGTGACAGTTTGTGTGCCTCACAGAGTTGTGTTTGCCTCGGCCTTCACCTTCGTATGTGAATGAACGCCGGGGTTGGTTTGCCTGATTAAATCACAGATCAAACGTCAACGTATTTCTATCTTAAATGCCACGATTATTAAAAACCCACCACCATATCCTGGAACGTCCTGCAATGTTTTGCCTCTAGCTTGCACAGGTTGTCATTGTGTTCAGCATGTTTATTACTTTGAGTCAAATGCCGTATAAAAAAGTTATGAGTCCTGTTCTCAGACCCGGTGCTGTTGGACTGTACAGTACACGTCTCCGCTGTGCCAGCTGCCATGTTTTATGTATTTAACATCTTTCTTTCCCATACCTCCCTTTCAAATCTGCGTTTGTGTAGATGTGTAATTAGCTCCATAGCTGTCAGTGCACTGCAGTACCGACGGCAGACGGTGGGACAGCAGTGGCGAAGCACATCTCACCGATGGAGCTTCAAAGCGCATTGTTAGCGCCGCATGCAAGCCAAGCGCCAGTCTGTTCCAGATCAAACCGTACATTTGTCCCTCTGAAACTGATGTTGAGAGGATTCCTCAAAGCCGCAGAGTGCTTTTCAAACAGCACGGTTCACCGGCTCTGTGGAAGCTCTTTGTTGAAATTCAACCATGTCAAATCAGCCCTTTGTCTTTATTATGAATAATACAGGTTTCATTGCGGTGACTTTGCTGGAACGATGGACTGAAGATGTGATGAGGTTATAGAGGCCGCAGCGGGAGGAGTTGCAGACAGTGTATGGGATGAGGTGGCTGGAGAATTGTACAGAAATATGTGGTGGTAGAGCTACGGCCGTATCACAACACACTGATGCTGTGAGTCTGGGCCATTTTTTACCACAGAGGCTGGAGCAGATGCAGGCGCATCCTGTTTTCAATTAGTTCATTACATTCAAACAATTGTTTCACATTTTAACAGATGTATTGATAAAATGCAGCGTAGTTACACAGCTGGAAGTAAAAATAGCTATGACGTTACTACCAGGCCTCCTGGTCTAGTCAGTGCTCCTCACTAAGCTGTTTTGGTGCTTGGATGACAGAATATTTGTTTCCAGGTCAAGATAAATTCATTTGTTCAGTGTTCTGAGAAGCACAAGCAAATTATTGTCTCAATTTGCTAAAATTTCCCAATCTGTGAAATTAAGATCTACACAGGTAACGCCAGACTCACAGCAATACTTCAGATCAACTGTAATGACCCAGACATTAACCGAAGCGCAACAGAACGTGTCCTGTTTTGAACCGAAATTTTATTCTGCACATCTGAGTCCTTTCAAGTTTGTGAAAATTTAATTAGCTGTTATTTCCAGTGCAGTGGCTTTAGGTGAACTGCAGCACCGAGCTGTAAACAAACACCGGAGAGAAAGGTTCGTGGAACGCGGAGCTGACGGCAGCCTATGGAGGAAACAAGGCAGTAGCTGTTACAGTGTGTGAATTACAACAGCACAGCATGAATATTTAAAGCGTGATCAGCAGAGACCTCCAACACGTGAGCCACTGCGCTGCAACACCACGGCTGATTATGAGAGAACAAACGCTTCATGCGACGTTGACGGAATCAGTCGCCTGGCGCTGTGACTGCACACAAACAGGTAGCTGTCAGCTCGCCACTCGTGAAGGCCGCCGGTTTTCAGACGCAGAGTATGGATTTCACGCGAGCGAGCTGGAAAAACATATGAGAAAATCATCTCTGAAAACGTAAAACGTGATTTCATTTGCTGCTGTTCACAGAAATTCCCTCAGCCGTGGCAGAATACTGACCCGCCGTCGGCCTGTCGCCACAGACCGCGGTGCATTCACAGCCGCGCCACCTCTCTTACTTCTCCGCTAATCTCAGGGGCACTGCTGCAAATTAGAATATGGAATTTATGAATTATGGCGCCTGTCCACACCGGGTGCTCCTCTGCCCCTGAATCAATTTAAACGACTTCCCCCCCACAGTGAGAATGGACTTTTTGTTAAATGACTTCATGAGAAAGAATTATAGCCATAAATTTGAAGCCAACACCAGCTGTTATGAAGATTTATTGCCGTACTTAATGTTAATATACCACCCTGCCCTGTCATACCCAGAGCTGAGGCCAGTGTAGGTCAACCAGTGGGATCTCTGCTTATCCTTATTTTCATAGGCCCACGTAAAATGAGTTTGACAGTAAAAAGGTCGGGAAAAATCTGCAACGTCTGCGATAATTTATCGTTGCCAGGCCTCGACGGGAAAAAAAAACAATAACTGTGTGATAAGATAATTTTAAAAACTTGCAAAAAAAGTCATGTATGTGAGGATAAGCCCCACCTAGCAGATATAATCCAGTGAATTTTATATCAGTTTCAAAAACAATCGTACATCATGAAGTGGAAGTGAGAGGTGGGATTTTCCTCCGTTCTGTCGGCGGCTTGCAGACCAGCCGACCGCTCACCTGCGCTGCATGGCTGCATCAAAGCGCGGGTCAATACGGACAGATTGAATGTTTTTCATTCCCTGCATCGCCACTTCTGTGGCCAGAGCCTCAGCGCAGCGGAGTGAAGGTGTTGATCAGTGATGTCTCTGACAGAGACGGTGGAGTTTAAATTCAGCGTATATGCAGCAAACGGTGCTGTGGCTTTGAATTAAATTCAGGTTCTGGTGGGTCTTCAAGAGAAGAAAACGGTGGTGTATTCATTAATTATGCCTCGAGGCTACAACAACAAATACTTGCCAATGATCATTTTAAATTGAACATTTCTTGGGGGTTTTGTTTTGTTTCTTTCCACTTGTTTGGCCATATAATGCACACGCCGACAAAAACTAAATGAAACCAATAAATGATAAAAACACCTTCAACCTTCAGCCCACACTAGGCGATAGAAGAAAAATCCCATTAGAAAGTTCAAATCAGCAAAACAAAGTGAAAACAATTACCAAGCTATTCCACGGTGGGTTGTAATTTCAGCGATTAAGCAGCAGGCTCCTCTTATTACTTAGGAGGCGATGGGGGATACTGTCGAGGTTTTCGCTCCAAGTGGGCTCTGGCCATTACAGAAGCTCAAGACCCATCATCCCGGCGCACAGAGCAGCCAGAATGAGCCAGAAGCAACAGTGTAGAGGCCTAATTGAACTCTCTGTGATTCCCTCTCAAGGGCCAGTCTCAGCGCTCATTATCTTACCCTTGTCCCCGTAAAGACCAGATGAGTTTGCTTTGACTTTGAACCTCCCTCTCCAAACAGGTCACTCGAGTTCCTCTTGTCCTTTCATCTTCCCTTTGGCTTTTATAAATAAGCGGGTCTGCGTTTCTCTCCGGGGGCGCGGTTGCATCACCTCAGACAGCTGCCAGCAGTGGCTCCACTTAGAACAAAGTGGATCCAGGCAGCTCTGCTCTAATCACTTTTGTCGTACAGTGAGACCGAAGAAACTATACGCTAAAAGGAGAAAACGAGTCTCCAGCGCTATTATGTTTCCTTCCCCGCGTTTGTCGTTATCACAGCTGTGCGACAGATCGGCATATTTCACCGGAAAGGTTCCGGTGCATCCTACACTGAGGCCGGCGAGGACAGAGAAGACGAAGCCAGTGAAATAGAGCTAAAAAGCCCTGATCAGAAAATCGTTACCACGCAGATGATGATCATTTGCTACTTTGGAATCCTTGCTCACACATGTCTCTGTTTGCTGTACATCAGTGAGGGATCTCAGCAGTTAATGCTGCCCTGTAGATGGATTTCCTGTAGCAGCCCCATTCAAAAGCCATCTGGGCTGTTGTACTGTACCAGCGTCCCGATCAACACGTCAGCAGAGTCTGCACACGAGGGCCACGTGTAGAAATAAATATGAGCCAGTACGCGACGTGTGCAGGCATCTGGATATTAAAAGAAAAACGTTGTTGTTGTTATATTATTGCAAAAGCATTGAATAAAAAAAAACACAAAAGGTTCAAACTAGTTTTTTGTCAAACCAAGCTAATTAGAAAATGCCGCCTTTAATATTGGATGGAAATCTTCCGCAGACTTCCTGAATTCTGCAAAATGAGTGAGAAGTGTCTTTAAGTCCTGAAGCGTTGACGCCACATGTGTCTCAGATCCGTCAGTTACCAAATTACGCTTTGGGCTTTGGTCACATCAAATTAATTCCCCTCACACACCATTTCAATAAATGCTATGTTTTTCTCTCAGTGATGTGAAACTGCAGCTTTTATCCCAGCACCAGAGAAAAATAATGACGTGCAGACACGGGAGATCCAAAAAACCTCGACCTATTTGCTCCACCACATCTGAATTAACATGTTACCACAACATGTTGTAGGAAAAATTAAAAACACATGAATCATCCTTAGAAAGGTCATATGCTTTGGAGGACAGAGACAAACACGCCCGCTCTACGTCTGCGTATTAATATGCCTCTGCCTGTGTTCAGTGGGATAGATAGACTCCAGCCTCCCGTGACCTTGAACACAAATAAGGCCAAACGCTGCCAGAGTTATTTTTCATTTATTGCAGCACACGGGTCATTTGTCGAGAGTGTTCCCTTCTTTTAACTGTGTGACCGAGGCAGCCCTGCAGCGTCTTCAGCGCCACAGTGAGACTCTTCATGTCTTCTGCTATACCAGCGAACCCTCTGCACTTTCTATGAGACATCAGTGCAAAGCAGAGCTGGGCCCAGAGCTTTGAAGTTCCTTTCAAGAGTAAATCAAAGCCTGCTGCGGTACAGTTACATGGATGTCGAACATAATTTAGTTATGCAGCATTTCACCTTGTAAACACACGTTATCCGTTGATACGTTTTGATGGACGGGCTACACGGTTAAACAGCAGCATCACTACTTCACCGCTAACAAGCCAATTCGCTGAATGGCTCTTCCACAGACACTGGAAACTCATTTGCTATGCTGACAACACACCACTCTGTTTAATAAATCACTCTTGTGTTCATTAAAGGCTCCTACTCATGATATACATCACCCCACGCCATCTGCAGCCAACTCCAGCCGCCACTCACCTGTCAGCTATGTCAACACACCTACCACACACACACAGTAATTACTCCTTAGCTTCACAATCGGCTGACAGGCAATTACAGTGTTTAAACATACATGGTCTGTTTAAGGCTGCGTTCATGGAGCTCAGATAACTGTGTGATTAAGTAGGAAGTTTGGGTTGTTTTCTCGGCAAGGTAATCATTAGTTAATGTTAATTAATAAGTTACATTTGAATTTATAAGAATGAATTAACGCAATTGTGTTGAGGACAATAACAGTCAGTTAAAAAAAACATAAATAAAAACAAATACATCCTGTTAAATACCTAAACTAGAAGACACCAACAATATCATACTAAATATGAACATGTGTATTAAATGACAGTTTCTAATGCTTTCAGAATCATATGCCGGAAATGATGGAGGGTGCAGAGGCTGGAAGGCTGAGAGTAAGCCTGACAAAACACGACGGGAGACACAGGTCGGCAAGGCTTAACCAGATAAGCAAACACAGTTTCACTGTAATCCTGTGGACACTAAAGTTAATACCTGCACGGCAAATAAGATTAGGCCAGTATTACCAGTGTATTATATTCATCTGGAATGGTTCTTTATTTGGTCTAATCCATTGTTCATGGGATGAAAACGAATGATAATCTGCAGGCTGCAGATCATCATGAGCACCCTTGAGATGTGATTCAGATCAAAGCGAGTCTCTCAGTTGTTTATCGTGTTAATTCTTGTTTTAGTCTTCTGATTTCCTTCAAACCGATCAGATAGCCCATTGAGAAAATGTCTGCGCCTTCCCTAAGATTGTTATCGGTCAGCTGGCGGCTAGTGATTCATATAAGTATCACACAAAGCATCTAAAACGTCAATACTTCTGAAAACGTCCTTCAGGCTGCAGGCCACATTCACAGACAGGCTTAGGGGGAGGTTAAGAAAAAGGCTGTGGTTGGAGGAGCTGTGTGGATTCCCAAACCTCTGTGTTGACTTGTATGTAGACATTGAAAAGTCTAAATAAACAAAACTAACCTCGGCAGAAAATACACGGACACTTCATCCCTGAGAGCCACCATGTTCCTACGCTGTACTTTGATCTGATTTAGGGGAAGGCTGCCCTCAGCAAAATGGCCTCTAATTATTTTGTCTTTGAATCTGAAATGAAAATACCCACAGGACTCTGGCGGAGGTCTGAAAGTGCTGCAGCTGAAAGCCATTTTCTCATCTCCCTGTGATCCGTAGGCTCTCCCTCCCCAAACGCAGCAACAATGACAATCAAGAGAATTGGCTGCTGGAATAAATGATGCATTTAAAGCCCGGGAACACAGAACCACCTCGAATCAGCGTGGGTTGCTGGGTTTTTTTGCAGGTTTTCCAAGTGGCCCCCACCCACTGAAAAGTTTAATCTGTTTTCTTTATAGAAACATCACCAGCTTGTTATAAATGAAAACAAAAAAAACTGGCAACGTCTCTCATCAACACTTCCCTCTAAGAGAAAACGCGGTGGCAGTCTGCCATCTCCCTGCTGAATCACTGTATCCGCTGCCATAACCAGAGTGGAAGTGCACGGGAGGACAGCGGACGGAAATACCTCGCCCTCTTTTCTCCACAGGCTCCATCCCTGTGATTCTCACCCCTCAGATCAAGGGCTCACCTTGACATTTCCAGCTAATGACACTGACCGAGGGCTTTGGATTTCTCATGACGCGCACACGTCGTTTCCTCGACTGAGCTAATAACCGATTCTTAAATCTAATCGTGGCTGAACTACGGGAAGATTCTTGATAAAGAGCCTTGGACCTCAGGTGCAAACATCTACCCGAGCACAGTTTTGCAGTAGCCAACGTTAAACCGTCTTCATGGCGCACGTACATTTCTAACAGATGTGACGTGTAGGCTGTTATTTGTGAGCAGGTTTCAGTCTGCATGTGGCGGATTTCCAGGCGTGTGATGCGTCCCATCCTTCTATCCGCGTACAGCAGCGTCGGTATCAAACTTGTGTTTCAGTGGAGTGTTTTCGCATTCGCGCGCTCTCCTGGGCTCGTTCTCCTCAGAGTGGATGAAGCCTGTAAATGTGTCATCGGAACAGCAGGAGATAACTGCTGTGCTTTCTTGCTTTTCCAGCTTCTGAAGCCTACCTTTGATTTTCCTCTGCTCTCAGCTTTGCATTGATACCATCTGGCAGGAAAGGAGCCAGTGAGGAGGAGGGTGGGGGTTCGTGGAGTACGCTGCTGTCTGATTAATCATGCTAATCAGCGATGAGAGGTTAGAAGTCCATTAACCTTTTCTGAAACGCCACAGACTGCCGTTCTTCGGGGGGCAAACACCCAGCGGAGCGCCAGCTACAGATGGGGAGGAAACCAAAAAAACGGGAGTCACACGGCGGCCAGCTTAGGAGCGAAACACCTGTGCTGATGATGGGATGAGGATGGTGACAAAATATGAACTCAGCTCTCCTCCTGTGCAGCAAACACACCATCAGACCTTCCCACCCACCACAGGACCGTTAGGAAACCTGCCCCCAGGGGTCAGCTGTGTCCACACAACACAGCCGAAATGAGGATAAAGGGATAATCCCGTGCTCGGCTAATGGGTGGGCCAGCGTCACCAAAACAGCCGCTGAGGTAGTTGGTGTTTCTACTTAAATCATAATGAGCTGTGAGATTACAGAGGCAGTCCGTTATGATAGCGCCTTCTACTTTTCACCCTGTCAGGAGCCTGATTTCTCAGCTATAGCCAGAGGCATCGAGCAAAATAGCAGCAATATATCCGACATACAGGCATCATAATCGCTTCCACTGCGGCGCGGTAATGAGGAAATGTGTATCAGAGAGCACTAAAGAGCTGCAGAGTCACTTTTCTAAAACCTCAGAGGGAAGAAAAATCTCATCAATCCAGGGCAAACTGGTGCTGTTCTCCGATTTCGGTTTGATCCCGTTAAACAAGCCTGAGTGCTGTTTTTGTGACCACTACCATTTGTGGAGGCTGCAGCCGAAAATGAAGGCGTAAGCTGTGTTTACTTTTGCTTCCCCCCCCGACTCAAAAGCAGCCCTGCAGACTGTGCGGTGGGGGAGTCAGCCCTCAGCCGCATGGATTACTTTCATGGGGGATATGAGATGGAGGTTGTGTGTGGAGATTCAAATAACAAACTAAATGAAAAAAGGACTGGAAAAGGTAGAGAAGATATCTCTGAGTCGCTGTGTAAACTAAAAAATGTCATTTAAAGCAAAAACCTCCTTGAAATATGAAAAACACTCTTCTCCTGGAGCCCAGACCCAGATTATCCCAGTTATCAATGCTGAAACCTTCACGTACGTTTTTCTATTTGGCTCCAAGGTGCACGCGAAAACTTTTCTTTGCTATAGGAGAATTGATTTGTTTTCATTCAGAAATCCAAACTGGAGGAGGAGGGTGCGTACAGTGAATTCACTCCAGTGTGTGGGGAGCGGAGAGCCAAACTTCAGTCGAGTCTCTCCCTCGGTCCCTGTGTTTGTTCTGTTAATGTCTGCGTGTGGGTGCGGCGACATGCATGGGCTGGAAATAAAGACTCCACAGATGATGGATCTTTCAGGAGGGATGAGCAATTTTGAAAATAAACCACCACGGCTCAGTGTGAGCAGCCACTGACTGTGGAACAGCCACTTTTCCTGCTTTAAAAGACAAAGCAATGATGTAGATCATCGTTCAGCTGTCTGGAAACGAGCAGGTATCGTTATTATATACAGATTATGCTTCTCCACATGACTGTACTTCATTTGCGCTAAAAGAAAAAGGTTTCAGTAACCTTTGTAAGATGCAGACGCACATTTTGAAATTGTGGTTATGGTCCATAAAAACCCCAGAACATCAACGGTGGCTCCGTCAGAACATAAACTGCAGGAGTTAAACATCCCAACAGCCATCAGCCAGCCGGACCCGTACAGAACGCAGCGCTTCCTGCATCGCCACCGCTCTCTGGCATCGCATATAAATCATGTGGTGCATAATTCTCCAACAGTGGGCGAGAAAGATTTATGCCTATCCCATAGCCATAGGAGTGGATTTCATGAATGTACAACAACAATAACAACAGGAAAACAGAGCGAGGTCTGGCACAAACAAATATCAGCCTGAGATGAACAGAACACAATATGAAACTTCATCCGATGGTGACACCCGATGGTACGGAATCGATTCAGCACTGATGCGGTTCGTGGCTGAGCAGCACCACCAGAACAGAAACAAATCGGACGACCACAGTCTTAGACCTGCTCATTTCTGCTAATAGGGAAGGTTTGAGACTCCAGACACAGAAAAATGTATGATTTACTTTAAGTTCCAGTATGAGAATAGTGTAAAATAACTATAACCAGTCATATGATGGTGAGTGAAGGTGGTAGATGGCCCATAAACTCTAACAGTGACTTAGCTGTACTGCAGCAGTGCAACCACTTAGACAACTTAAAGTGTGTTGTGTCGTGTGGGGACACAGCTGCAGCTGGGGTTAATGGTCAAGTTATTATTTATTCACCCCTGTGGGGAAATTTGTCCTTTTGCATGTGAACCGTCCTGACTATGTAAGAGCAGCTGCGCCGGGAGACCAACTCTACTTCTGAGCAAAGTGCTCTGCTCAAGGACGGCTTTGGTAGCGTTTCTAATACCTACAGCAACACGCACGTCTTTGGACAAAAGCAGCAACACATCCTGAACAGACGCATGCAAATTCAGCACAGACAGTAGAGCTGATGCTTGAGAGCGGCGCCTTCTAGGACATCGAGATTTACATTTAGATTTTTGCTCAGTTCACTGAAGTACGGCTGAAACCAATTTCATTGAAAAGCCGTGTTTGGGTGCACGTAGGTCTGGGTTTGTAGTGAGTGTGCGTCGGTTTTCCCACTGCTGTGCCAGTGAGATGCTATCACCACGCTCTGTAATCAAATTTCCACTTCTGTTCTTTTGATAAGAAACAAAACATTTGGGAGCACAAACAGTCTTTATATTGGGACAGATGAAGAGAAGCTGTTCACTGACTCATTTGTACATATTGCTATGAATAGCACAGCCTGCCTGTGAACCTACCGCCGCACTGATCTTTTTCTGGATGTAACAAAAGCCTCACAATGCACAAAATATATTAACTAAAGGGCACAAAGATCCGTCTCACGGTCAATACCACTGTGCAGGCTAATCATTTAGTCCAGCAGAACAAGCCATTTAGAAATGCCAGGACTCCATTAAAGAGAGCTCTTATCGTTCCTTTGCAGATCAGAGAAATCCCACATTACTGTATCTGGCTTTTGTCTAAACAATGACGTCCCCGGAGGCCGTCTGCTCTCCTCTGCCTCCGGTAAAAGTTAGTCATCATCTGGGAGCAGAGCCGTTAGCGGCCGTCGCTGACCTGTCTGTTTTTCCTTTTCGTTTTTTCGGCCGCCCACCCTGAACAGAACCTACAGTATATTTCTGTGTTTCTATGTCTTTTAAGTTTTCACGTGTGTGCTTTACTGATGTTGGAGGTCTACGTCACACACGGACAGTCTGAGGCCCAAAGCTTTGAGGTAATGTGTTTTTTTTCCAGCCAGGTCAAATTGCTTTAGGACTTTTTTACAGTCCTTCTACACCCAGTAACTCCAGCCCCACATTCACCCCCTCAGGTTGCCTTAAAGACACATAAAGCTTGAATTAGACATAATTGGGCCACTTCAAGCAAATAATGCACATAAAGGTCTTTAACTTCCCACATCTCCAAACATTAACATCAGAAATTGCATTTCCTTGTATAGTTACGCATTTTATTTCCTTAACGATGGGCCACAAGGCACAAAGTAAACATAACTCAGCCCACAAAGGTGCTTGAGGGCAGCCCAACAGCACTAACATAAGAAAAACCTGTCACAAGCCCAACACGGTCAATATATCACTCAACGCACTGTGTTGCTGGCCCAACCCAGATAGGATGCAGGCCTGCAAATCTGGGCTCGGACTAAGGGGCCGAGCATTGGATCTTTTATTTATCACTATAACCGTAAAACATGGAGGCAGAGCCGAGATGAAAGGGAGGAGGGAGGATGGGAGTAGTCGTGTTAGGAAGAAACCCATATCTCCATGAGAGTGATGGATGGGAATGAGGAATCGCTCCTGTCATGGTGCAATTACACCCGACCGACAGGATGTGTTTGAAGGACGGGCCTGGAGATCACAGACTGAGAGGATGAAGTGGTTGGTGCTGAAGGAAGCACAGTTAAACAAATGATGTCTTGACCTTGTAAAGGTCTCAAATATCATCTCTCTTGTTCATTTGAAATCATTTCAACGGTTGTTCATTTAAGCGCCACATACAGTTTAGTATGTTTAGGTTTGATACTTCGGTGGACATTTAATTGTTCTTACGTTTTATTTTTAGGAGGGGTTGAAGAGGTAGATTCACATCTTTACAGCGACTTCATGACAACATGAAGTCGCTACTTTTGGTGAGTCACTACTTCAACTCATTAAACTCAGAGTAGTAACTCCTTCATCTGCACCTCTCCACAGTCTCCTCCCACCTCGTAAAGCTCTTAATCTTGACTAAAGCCAATGTTTACACTGGATCTGGCTCATAGATGGAGCTTTTATGAAATTTAATGTAAAAGCTTTCAAAGTGTGATTAGGCCATATTGAATCACATTCTGACTGCGAGTTGGCAACAGGGACTTGTATTAAGCATAATCTGTCCGTTTTATTACTTGCCCAGTAGTTCCTAAATTTCCGCACGCTTACTTAATAAACTCACGGTTGATCTCATCAGAGGCGGCCGCTGGGACAGCTGACCCCGCTGACGCGAAGCGCCCAGTCAGCAGTTCTCCGTGGATAACAGAGTTGCAAGTGACCTCATGATGAGTTCAGTTCCCAGAGCGATCTGGGGAATTGGCAGTGGATTTAAGACACCCTGCCCTTCCCTTAAATGTGCTCAATACCTGGCAGTTCTTCCTTCCGTCTTTTTTCCTCCATGTGACACACGTCTCCCATCACTTCCTTGTCCTTCAGCTTTGTTTCCTCCCCTGTCACTCGAAAAGTTTTTTGTCTAAATAAGCAACTCTGTGCTTCCTCTGGGTCTCAGCTCAACTGAATCTAGTTAAACTTGTCCTCGTTAGCCGGGAAATGACAAACGACAAATAAATGAACATTGATCTTAATAAAGATCCACACCCCTGCTTCAATTAGCGTCGCAAGTGTTGTGTGATATTTCACAGCGTGTTAACATCTGTCACCGGTGTCACTTCGGTGCCGTCGTAGAGGATTGTCTGAACTGGCTGACACGCGTGGGAAACAATGCGATCAAGAACTGAATATATTATTTTGAAAACCTCACACAAACAGCTGGATCATTCGAGGCACAGGGAACAATGTTTATAAGCAGGGGCCTAATCAAATTTACAACATTTGGATAAGAGATGACAAATGGCTTTGTCTTATCTTGAACGGTGCAACTTTTTCTGACCTCCTGTCTGAGAGAGCTCTCAGATCACACGTAGTTATTCTCTCTTCTTTTTCCATCTTATTTTATCAAAAAGGTCATCGCAGCATATTTTTCATCATCATTGTCAGCTTTCCAGTTATCTCTGCTGCATGTTATTATCTCATCCAAGGCAGGTGTAAAATTAAACCTACAGCGTTGTGCGGAGTTGTTGTGTAGGGTTTTTCCCCCTCACTTTGTAAAAACGCGCATTGGTTTGCCTGACAGCTGCTTTAGCAGGACACAGAACATCTGTCCACATCATGACGGCTGATGTACTGGGTAAATGAGAATTCATTATAAAAATAAGAGCGACGGCAGCGAGGCTTCTGCCGCCGTCATTCTGGTTATTAGCGGATTAAAGAATAAAGAGTCCGTTTTCATGACAACTTCCCCACATTGTGGTTCCAGCTCGGCGTAGCTAAAACGGGCTGAAACGGGCCACGTGTGTTCATTATTTTAGGACAGCGGGTGGCATTGAAGGACGTTTATTGCTCTGCCGCATGGCTCAATAGATTCCAGCATTAATATGCAGCACTCTTTTAACTTTTCATTATTAACCTCAGAGCAACACCAGTGTGTGGATGACACATGGCAATGAAAAGAAACCCCATCACCCATGTTGAGCTTGAGTGAGAAAATCCAATAGTGGGCTTAGGAAATGAAAAGAGCAGTTTGATAAGAGAAATGACTGGGAATGATTTTTTTTTTTTTTTTTTTGCAGCCCCTTATTGTGAGCCGTCTCCATGAAAGGCCATGAGTGTCTGTCACAAATGATTCTGCTTTCATAGAGTGGCCTAATCCAGGCTCTCCACGCTGTCAGGTCCACTGCCTCTCATTGTGTTCCTTGCCTATCTGATTATCTACAGCATTACAAGTGGCCACAGCCACATCGGCACATTGTTACAAGCATAATGCCTTTTGGACAGATCCGCGCTTTACAGACGCACGACCATGAACTAGTTTGAAAGACTTTACCGCAGACTCCATAGACGACTGTAATGACATTCATAACCTTCCTCCCCCCCAGCAGCCGCTGATGATGTATTTCCCTTTGGCCTCAGCTAAGTTAGAAAGCGCTCGTGCATCTCTGAGCTTTAAGACACGTGAGACGCTGACGTTTGTTCTGACATAATTATCACAGTTTTTAATTAAATAATTTTTTTTTTAATACTGAAAACTGTGTCTTTGTTTTCTATTTGAGGAACATGGCTGCTGGGAAACAAGCTTCCAGCTGGTGAGCTAATGAGCCCACATATTTACACTTAATGTTTAAGCTGCTCCTTTGTATCACTGCACCTGTGGGAAGATTTATTCTACTGTTTGGTTTGGTCGAAGAAAAGTTTCCAAATGTATTGAAAATTTTAAATCTAAAAATAGAGGAAATAAATGCTCATTTAATCATTAGGCTGTTCTGTGTTGAGTGCCTTCAGGGTCTCTCTCTTTATTTTTCTGATTTTTTCCCTCATACTCAAACTGAAAATGAAAGGTCTCTCCTCACAGTAATAGGTTTGATTTTTGAGTCAGGGTTTGATTCATCTGCGCTGCTGTTCAAAAGTAATTAAAGCCATCAGTGAAACACACACGCACTGAGCGACTGGATTCTTCATTATGGAAATTGTAACCTCCACATTTTTCTTTTGCAGCTCTGTGAAGCGAATGTTTAAAAGAAAAGATTAATCACATGTTTCATTATGGGATTTGATGAAAAACGCAAAGATAATGACGGAAACGTATCCAATATTATAGTAAAGTAAAAAAATAATACTGCACATCTGTCAATCATTATTCGGAAAAACTCCAAAACACTAGGTCATTCACATCCCATTGCACCCAAGAGTTTTCAGTTGGTTGCCATAACAACCTCACTATTGAGCCTGATCAGCACTGAGTGCACAATAGGGTTTGCATCAGCGGCAGCCAAAACATCACTCTGCAATCAGCCCGATCGCTCTGCGAGCCTCTTATCAGGCTGCATGCGCTGACGAGGCCCGAAGCGCAATCAGATCCACCTCGCGTACGACCAATCCCCGCCACCGACTGCCACTTTTAATTTGATTGGGCAAACAGTGATTTAATGAGGGCTCTACCTTGGAACAGGCGAGCATGCGAAAACCTCATCTGAGGTGTATTACAAATGATGCCTTTGCCCCTTAAAGGCAGCCATTAGAGCACTTAATCATTAAATATTGCTCCTTGGATGCCTCGTAAGTCCTGCTGCGATGGAGCTAAATATGCTCCCTGCTGTAATTCACAGCCAGGCTTGCATTTTCCACGGTATCAGACCTACTTAAAGGACAATATCCCAATTATTCACCCAGGGGTAATTTGTCATTCATGCTAAGGCCGATTCTTGGGATCTGTGCTCAGCTTGGTTTTAAATTATTTAAATCTAAAGTATTTATTTTTGCATTGCTTGCATACTTGATTGGCATCACAGGCTCGTTAGTGTGCGAAAGAATTCGAATCACCATTAAATTCAACCTTCGTTTTCTATACTTTCGTACGTAGATGTGACAGAAAGCGAAAGTGCTGCTGTGATGCTGCATCTTTTGAAGGAAGGAAAGATTTTAAATGACCTTTTCATCACAGGACTGAATCCCTCTGTTGTCCTTTAAGCTTTCACGCTACATAGCTCAGACTTTAAGATTCAAAGTGATGACGTTGCATAAACTGCTTCTCTCCTCATCTCTCCTCTCATGCTAAGCTCAAGTGAACAGTGATCCTCCTTAATGTCGGTAAAAACTTTGGAAAAGATCGGTTGCTCTTGCCAATTAGCAAACATCACAGAAGTTGCACTTTGCACCTGTTTGTCAGGATGTGAAACGTGTACGACTGTGAAATAACGTGTGATAGTTTAACTGTGCCGGATGTGTCTGTAATAGGAATTTAGCTGATTTTCAGTATTGACCAAAACTATTTCAAGTAAAATCTGAATTTTATAACGTGCTCTGCTTCTCTTTCTCTGCTTATTTGTATGCACACACATTATTCCACGTCCCCTCAGTCTGTCTTGAGAATTGTTCAGACTTCCTGTTATGTTTCCTGCTGTGCTTCTGTATCTTAATTCAGCTTCTCTGAATCTTAATTAAAACTTGTTGAGTCCTCTCTCCTGTGAGACGAGCGCCTCGTTTAGCAGCGTATTCATCACGCGGCGCATTGTGTCTGATTAATCATATCAAAGTTGCTTCCTGTGCTCCTTTCCACAACTTCCTGATTGCAAAGGGAAACGGCTGCAGCATAGATGAATAGTTGCCTCGCAGCTGTCTCGTCGACTCTACCACAAAGAGCTTTGGCGAAGCTGCAGTACTGTACGTTCCTGTTCCCACTCAGTGTAACAGAAACGTTAGGTAACCTACGGCTAAATATTTATTTGGATTTCACATTGGTTATACCTGCCTGCACTGTGTTCTCTCTCCCGACTTCCCGACCGGTCAAGACAGACGTTCGTCGTCCTGAAATCAATTTGATCAATTCCCTCTATAATAACCAACACAATCCAAAGTGAAGTAGCGCCATAGTATTTATCGCCTCCATTATCTAACAGACTCTTGATTTTCACTTTTCTACACTTTGATCGCCACAAAATCAAGACAAAGAGAAAAAGAGAGGATTTACTGTTTTTGAAATGCTAATATGTTTAAATGACACATACTGTGAATGAGCTGGTTTTTTATATTTCCAGGGAAATACATTTTCGTGGAAAGACACAGATAATGACAGCAGGGGAAATGAGCACAGCAAGTTTTTCATCATGCTCTGTAAATACAGGTGTGTAGTTCAAAAAACGAATTCAAAGTCGAAGGAGCCGTTTCCCCACGTGTTGACGTTCCTGATACTCAGCCAACAATTTCAAACTTATGGTCACGTTACGTTTATAAGCCAGAAATCCAGTTCAACGCACATGTTAATAATCCATCTTATTCTATTTTATTAGTGCATTGTGCAAAGTTAATGCTGTGAAGCCGTTCGGGGTAAATAATAGCCCAGCAGGATTTATCGCTACGGTGCAGGTGATTCAGCACCTGTGGATAAATCATATACGGTCTGAGCGCACACCTGTGTTGTACACACGTGCAAAAAGCATGTTAACCTGGTTTCGTGTGTGATATTGATGAGACGTTTAGTGGTGCTTCTAGCATCAGCAAGTTTTAGTGGAACGTGAAGAAGCGAGTTTGCAGCAGGTTTTCATGAATACAAAGCAGCAAAAACGTCCTGTTTTCTTTGATTATCCCACGGACGGTTGCACAAAACGCAACCAACAATTTGCCCACTGAAATTCAGCCATGCCCCAAACTGTAACGCAGGATAAAACCAACACTGTGCCGAACGCTGACAGATCCACCGAGGACAGGAAAAGACTGGAGACGCACCTATAGAAATAGAAATTTTCTATCGCCACTTCCTTCCTTCGCTGACTCATGGTGGTCCAACCAAGCTGGCACCACAAACGACTCTCCAGAGCACTGTACGTAACAATCACAGAGGACTTTCCACCCAAATTGCACCTCACAGCTACTAACACACCCACATCTGAGCCACTCCTTCCACAGTCACGTTCGCAGGGTGATGAGAGGAAAATAACCTGTGTGAAGGAACAAAATGCCACTTGAGCAGAACCCCCACGTCCTCCGTCGAGGTCGCGAGGTCGTAAAAATAGACGTCTGTGCCCCTCCAGACACGGAGTCGCGTTTCAAAGGTAAATAAAGGTTAGCGGTGGAGAGGGTACGCTTGGGGAAAACTGACAAGTCTGTCTCCGTGGGTTCCATCCCTGAGCCGCTAAACTGGTTGTATAAGTGAACTGTCAAAGGAACATCCATGTGTTGGTGAAAAACACGCGTGAGGCAGGAAAACTGCTCCTTCAAGAGTAGGACAGATTACCTACAGTACGTTTTAAACGCAGGACAGAGCCACACATATCATTACATAAGTGTCAAGTTTCCATTTTTTTTTTTTTTTTTGTGAGAAACTGAGTTCACTTGTTTCCTCTGACTACTCGCCAGCAGAACTTAGTGAACTGCTTTCGCTGGCAGTGAGGTCAGTTATGTCTCGCAGGAAATCTACTTTACTTAGTTTGTTCAAGTCTCCTTTTCCACTGCTTTAATCAAAGTCTGTATTGAATTTCAGGCTCAGACACAAAGTAGATGCAGCTGCGCGGACACAAGAGATGTCAGCCGATATCATTCAGCGCGTCCCTAAGCGTTTTCATTTTGCTTCCCTTGTTCTGCATGTGTGTGAAAGTGTTGCTCTGTGCCACCACACGACGTTGTAGAAATATGCACAACAGTAATATTAATGCAGATTTGAAGAGTCATGCAAACAGGCTGCAGGCGTGAGAATGATTTGAGTCATATCCTCCTCAGCGAATATTCTTCTCTCATCTTATTCAACAGTGTCTCTAATATTCATTTCCTAGACTTTACATCCAAGTAACCAATAAATGTCTGTGTTTGAGGAGATAGATATTGTTTCAGTCAGATTCAAGCAGGGTTTAAATTTGTTCTGCTCGGTTAGAAGATGCTGGCGACAGCGCAGGGACGATATTAACATTTGATAATAAAAACAAACGGGACGTTTACGTCTAAGCAGCTGCTTAACATTGCTCTGATGAAGGGAAGAAAGGTTTTCTGTCTCAGTAACGCTCTTTGCTGCGGTTCCGTCTTGTGATGCTTGTACTGGGTCACCCCGGCTTTGCCACTCAATCACCCTCTTTACTTTGTTGTTCTCTGTGACAAATAGACGTGTTCCTGCCAAGCTCCTCCTAAACAAATGGATGTTTTCTATACAGTACTCGCTGCTTGTTTGCTGAATCAGGAAAAACCCATCTCGCTTATTGTCACTTCACGGGTCTATATCTCACTCCTTTGGTGATTTCTCAGGAAGACAGATTGATACATCACTTACCCATTTTCTGCTCACTAGACTACAAATAACCTGCCTGAATCTTCTACAGTACGTAGCGAGCCTGCTCCGCGCGCTTGCGTTTCCAAAGACACGACAACCTTCTTCTTTAAATCTGTCTTATTGCTTCTGCTTTTCACGCATAAAATAAATCCGCTTCTTAACAACGTGATGAACTGCGAATAAAGCTGACTTCAGAAACGGCAATGAAACGGAGGTAAACAGGCTGCGGGTCTTTTACTGAACTAGGCCACTGACCTGCAGGCTTTAACATGGCAAGTAGACACGAACGCTAACTAGACCACAAACCTGGAGACTGGATCTTACTCTGCTCAAGGCTGGACCACTGCGTCCGGGCACTAACCAGTCATCTCGCAGCCTCCCAGCTGCTAAAAGAACGAACAACAACTACATGTGTAGTAGTGTTCTTGCACAAGCACCTGTTGAAGACAAGGCTGTTTAAAGTCGTCTGGCGTTGGCATTGAACTACTCATTACCCTTCATTTGTTACGGTTTGATAATTGAGAGCATGATTTAAACTCTGCTGTCAATATTGGGATCAGTATAAAGAGATGAGGAAGGGACTAATAAAAAAAAAGGAGATGCTCATGTAAATATTCGAACCAGGATTAGTAGAGATTTATTCACCAAGGCTGTAACATAGCAAAATAGTTGAATTTTAAATTTGAAAGCATCATTGCCTTTTCATGTATCAAATAGACCTTGAAATTGTATTTCCAGTGGGAGATGCTATTGATGTTATGTGTTTAGGTGGGAAAGGGGGCAGCTTAATGTAGTAAAACTCTCTCTCTCACGCTGCCCCTAAAGAGGCCATCTGCTTCAGACAAGCCCCCAGTTACATGTGTAAAATGTTCACCCCTGCATGTAGAAAGGGATCCACTTCCTGCCATGTCCACATTCACATGAAGCTCAGCTGCTTTGTGCTAATTAGAAAGTGTGGGCAACATATTAAGACCTTGTCAAATCAGGATGTCATGGAAAACCTGTGGCAATATCAGTTTATAAAACGAATGTGACGCACCGGCCAGTTTTATTTCACCCGCTCTGTCCCACAAACAGTAGCCAGTTATATCTAAATGCGTTTTCAGGCGTCCATTCGTTCATTTGACCCAATGTTTGGATTCATATCTCAGGAACCCTGTGAATTTCTACTTTAGATATGAACTAATGAGACACTGGGCAGAGGCAAAGGTCACGGACGCATTATTCATATCAGTGCAATATCTCAGTCTGGGAATGTCATTACATCTGGCACAAGCATCCACTTGGAATAAGAGTCTGGACAGACGTGGATATGAGCTGCAATTTGATCGAAGAAGTACAGTAATAGGTATAAATGTAGAGTAAAAAGTTATATCGCAGCAAACAAAACAGGCTCCAACAGGCCCTTAAATGCAACACCGCGATGAGGAGAACAAGGGATTGCGGTGTTATTTTTTAAATAATTGATTAGACGTGGAGACCTGCTTTTTCTTCCAGGCAGTGAACACATATCAGCCGCACGTAGTAGCTGCCACCCTGCTCCTGCTCTACAGGAAGACGAATAAAGATGGAGGCCAAAGCTTCAGCAAATGTCCCGAGGCACCGGAGACTCCAGACTTTTAGGCACTGAACAGCAGGAGTTGGGTCACTGGTTGGAAAAGAAGAACAGGCTGAAAGACGCTAATATTATCATGTCATTGCAAAGCTCCACCTCTTAGCATCAACAGCACCAGGGCAGGAGATAAAACCCTGTGTCTAAGGGCGTTGGTGTTTTGTTGACGACTGGCAGCTTCAAATAAAACAGCCATCATTTAATAACTGACTTGTTCCCTTTTCTTCTTTACTGGCACTAATCTGTCTGGCTCTTGGCGTCTTCCACTCTATTCGATAATGAGGTGCCTCCAACCTCGCCCAGGGACTTTTTTGTAGCCTGCTCTGCCAAATTTGCACTTCTGAACAACTTTTAATTATACTCCGTGGTACGAACATACACCAGGGGTGGTCCAACAGCATCGACAGGGCGAGCGCCAGTTAAAAATAATTATGCTTTTTAAAATAAATGACTGTCTAAAGATCTGTGTTTTCTAAACAGGTGAGGATACTCAGTGTTTTCCAGCTTTCTAGCTCTCATTGCCACAGTATTGGCTTGTTGTTCGCTGAGCTTTTGTACAATCAATGACAAATAGCACGTCGATGGCTAAGGAATGACTGATGAGCATCATTACAGGGTCACGGCAAGGCTTCGTCATTAAGTGATTTCTATCCATCGATTCAGCAGAGGTCACCGACATTAATTATGCCAAAGGAAATCTGATGATGAAATCATAATGCCAGCATGATAAAATTGCAATTATAAGTATGTCAGTGAGATTAAATACAGAGCAGCAGCTGGCGGGAAAGCACACAGTCAAGACTGGCTGAAATGAATCTGGTGGATAACCTTTAGTGTTGAAGTTATACCTCTGCAAAACCCGCTGCTGGTGCTCTGGAATAAGTTCCCATTAAAAATCTCATGTCTGTCTGCAGACTGGAGCGCGCTGGCCATGTGTCGCGCCGGAGAGCTGAGCTTGAACACTGCACAAAGTCACGGTTCATAAAACTTAAAGAGTCCCCTAAAAAACGTGGCGCGATTTAATTAAGAGCAAAAAGAAAAACGCCGCCCGCTTCCATACGTAGGACATTGCTGCTGAGTCCAGGGATTCCAGGGAGTTTTACCACGACATCGCGGCTTCTTGTTAAAGTGTAATTGTTTTCTCGGCAGGCTGAGTGGGTGCTGCTGAGCAGCAGCAGGAACAGGCCACCAGGTCTTTGGAAGTGCTAGAGTCACAAGCGGAGGTATTTCACCTTATTTGCAGTTTTCCGGGCAGAAGACAAAACTCCTGCACAAATTATCATAACATTAGCGTCGTAGATGGCAGCGCATGCATCAAAACCGCGTTGGCTTACAGGAGAAAGCAGCAGTTTAAAAACAACGGTTTATCAGTGAGGGGGTGTTTATGGGAGCTTCATAAGCTGCACAGCACAGGTCAAAGGGATCATGACAAGAAAACACTTTATTTAGATTGAGCACTGGCTCAGCAAGCTATTCGCCTGTAGATGTGCATGGGTCAGGATTAGAGGTCACAGAGCCTTTACCCTGAGGGCAGGAGCTCACCGCTGGACTTTATGTTTGCTCCGGTTATGACACATGGTAATTTCAGCTGGAACATTTACCTTGAGAGCCTTTTGGTGAACCTGTACTCGATTGTGTGTAACCCTCTTATCAGACTCGGTATGCAGACGTATAGCCAGGAGTGGGAAGCGCCTCCCTCCTCAGAGATCGAACAGAACGCTGGCCTTTCTCTGCCGGCCGCGGTGCCTCCTTCCAGGGCACATTACAGCCGCCGTAGCACTACTGGGCCCAGTCTGACCAGTAAATTGTGTTTATGGGGGAATTAGATGAAATGAGAGCAGTCACATCTACAGTTGCTGTTTAACGTACAGTAACTATAGTTATCGATGTAAGCTGTGTCGTTCTCGAGGCTTAAGTGACAAAGTAAATTGTATTTTATCCACATTTACCTTCAAAATAAAAAGTGCAAATGTCGCTGCAGACGCTATCAGATCGAAGCAAAAGAGCAGATACGTTTTTACATTAAATTTCTATGCATTTCCTAAAAAGATGCGTATCTTTACACAATTTTTTCCGACTTCACTTCTTCTCAATCTACCTTCCCTGTCAGTTTAATCGATACTAACTTCTCCGCATTTGTCCTTCAGCAGGTTTGGCTCCTGGGTTTTAAAGCAGGGAGTGAAATGTAAATAAGGTCTTTTCTATTCCTACACTAAATCCCCTTTGTAGCCCTTCAGACAGATATGTTCCTTTATGCCTCGGTCACTAGGCGAAGCCGTGGTATGTCATTATGGAGAAGGTGGCTGCAGCATTGTCTGACATTCATTGTTGCGTGAGGGGAGAGACAGCCGTGACACAATAATGACGCCGCTGCAGAAGAGCCTGAGAGCACACGCGGTTTGTTACCTGTGTAATACAGGCAGGGATAATGGCGGACGAGCGTTTTAACCTGCGTTAGTGGGTTCACCACGGCTGGACAGTGTGAATGGAGCAATTACTGGTGTCACAGTGATGATTAATGGAAACGAATGGTACTAATGTGTGACATCCATCAAATGGATGAGAAGATGTGAGTAACCTTTCCAACTCATTGTTAGCGTCTCCTGCAAATGATATCTGGATGCAGCTAACCTGAAACGGAGCAAACCGAAGCCACACGAATTCCACATTTAGCCTCTTGTGCTGGAACAGCTGCAGTTTCCTGGCCTGAGTCGCTGTGGATTCCTAAACTGCAGAATCACATGTTCCAGCTTCAGACACATTACTGGCAAACCCACTAACTTCACCACGGCTCTTACGTTGTTCAATTTTAGCGCAGGATGTTGGAGGCCATTCTCTGAAATTAAGCACCGTCCATGTTTACAGCTTCCATCCATCCAGTGGTCACAGGGAAAACTGGAGTCCATCCCAGTATAGGACGCCATCATTTGAACGTTCTGCTAATGTGTGTCATTAAGAGGCACTTGCAAAAACAACTGACTAATGTCCTCATCTGACGTGTGCTTCAAACGCTTATCTAAAAAATAAATTAATACAAAGACAACTTTGAGCTTCACGATGCATTTTCTCCCATCTTGTAGTTCCGCTGTCTCTGGGAATTTTTATTTCCCATTTATTCTCAACACCGAGAAAGGAGATGATGTAAAGTCCAAATTATGCATTCACTGCAGAAAGAATGTCGTTAACGTCGCATCGGATTCAGATATGCAAGCAAAACGCTTGTGAATGTATTTTCCCTGTGATGCAATAGAGATGAAACATGGCCGGTCGTGGCTGTGGTGGGTGGTTGACAGTTATGTCCATATTGACGTATGGCACCATTAGGAACAAAAGCTCCACTCCAGCAGAAGAGACATGACAACGGTGTCGCCACAGATCTGATGGGAGCACACATCTTCCCAGTGCCATCTCTGACCTCTATATCTCTTAGCTCAAGACAGATGCGTTTTCATGCCTGGCTTCAGGCTGTAATAGTCCATTGATTCATTCACAATATGGCCTGGAGTTAGCCAGGTCTCTGATTATTTTCCTCTTGAAAACACTCTGCCCTCTCTCCCTCTCATCTGTCTTATTAAAATGTAATGGCAAACAAAACCGCAGCCTCCCTCTATCTGATGGCGCAGAGAAAAACAATTTTAAGGGATTCGCGATGGTTTATAACCCATGGCACTGAGGGGAGAAAACACTCAGAGGTCTTAGATGAGATAGACCTGCAAATCAATCACTACCGCCAGAGGATTCCTCACACTGATCCTGGCGCTGATTGACAGACTTCACATTTTCTCAGTGGCTGTCAGAGTCAGCTTTGACCACCGGCTTTGTCCATCTAGACGGTGTGAAATTCAGAGTTGTTTACAGTAAATGTAAGGAAAGGAAGGTGGAGTTATTCTAGCTTAACAAATTACCAGCCATGAAAGCCTGTGGACACTTTTGTAACATACGTGCCTCTGAATCTGGAAACACTCTCCGCCCAAGTCGCTTTGGCCTTTTTCGTGGAATGTTACTTATACACTCGTCTGGCACGTGATCTGAAATTCTTACCCTCTTGGGTGCAATTTCTAGAATCCTACTTGTGCAGCTGGTGGTGCAGCTTGTTCTCTTTGCATTCAGGACAGGGAGATGGCCAACCACAATGTTTGGAGAACGCCCTGGCAGCCTTGAAATGACAGATGAGGGGAAACCTGTGTCCATAATGCCCATCTATCAGTGCAGCATCTCACTGGGTGGAAATGTTAAGTTACTGAACCCTTTAATTTTGCCTACAAAGCAATGCACAAAGGGTATGGTTGAATTAAAGTCCGTCCTTTATATAGATATGAGAGATGTACAAGAGGAACCTTCTGAATGGGAAAAATATTTTATGAATAATTCAGGAGAAGGAAGGATTGAAAATAATGTTTTATAATAACCTCTGACTTTAAATTGTACGGGCCTGGATGAGCGAACTCCCATGACCCCTACAGCAACCAGCTTGGGTGAAGAGCTACTCCACTGCAGACCAAACCACGCAGATCCGGGTCTGGCTGTTAAACACCTTTTGGTAGACGACAGGTTTGTCTGGGACATCAGAGGAACAAGTGGGGCGAGGCAGGAAGAGGTCGCCTTTAACGCTGGGAGGCCAGTTTCAGCGGATTATATATTAGCTCATTTATATACTTTGGTGCCAATTCACAGCAAGTATTTTAAAAACATTTACAGTAGATACAATGTTCAGTTTAAAACCTTACACAACATAAAAATAAGAACATCGAGTTAAAGTATATAGAAAAAAAAAGAAGCACTTTAGCAAGTACTAGGCAACAGTGCACTGATAAAGGCACAACTACAGTACGGCAGAGAGAGGTAGGAAGCCCATGTCTACAGCAGCATCACTAAGAGGGGGAGGAAAGTTTTAAATCCAGTCTTAAAAGTGGAGGGTGTCTGCATCCTGAACCTCAGCTGGGAGCTGGTTCCACCCGGGAGGAGCTTGACAGCCAAAGGCTCAATCCACATCTAGGAATCACCTGCACTCACAGAGCCTAGAGCTTTATTGGCATAACATGGAGCTATGAGGATTCCTGGAAGGCTGTGGTTCTGGAAAATGACGGCACAAGAGGAGAGTTACTGGACCGTTACTGGACCGGTGGACTCTTCTTAACGTGTGATTTGTTGTCTGCCCTAATTTAAGACGATCAGATGTTGATCCTTGGGAGAGACATTCGTCATCTGTTTGTGCAAGTTGCCTTGCGGCTACTGATTCCCCAGAATAAAAGGCTTGGTTCAGTGGAAGCTACATCATTTCCCAAATAGGCAATTACATTTCTTAAGTCTGAATATTGTGCTTGGCAGCATTTGGTATTTGGACAATGTTCATGAAAAAATTACTGTACTTAATCAGACTGCAGATGAATTGTACAAACATCAGATTGTTTAGTGTTAAGCACACTTAAATATAATGTGTGCATTTCCACAACTGGCAAAATTATGGTTGAAAGAATTCATATAAGCTCCAAAACAGCAAATAAATACTTTGGAGCAATGCTCCACGGTAAAACTACTGTGTTGTCATTGCTGCTCCGTTTAACAGGTTCTCTAATTTATTACAAACAGCAGATTTAGTTGTACAACAGCAGGGTTTACAGCAGTGAGTGCATTGTGTCAAGCATGACATCTACATGTTAGAACCACAGCCTGCACAGCAGCAAAATAATAAACAGAAATAGATCACGATTTCTACGAATAAACATCTGGTGTTTTGAAATGTAGATGGTTGCTACGGCAACACAGCGACTGAAACCGCAAAAAAAAAAACTTTTTAAGGGCCGAGCGTCTCTGGCAAAAACTACAAAACTACAAACTCACAGGAGAGGTTTGCATTTATAGCATTTTGTCTTCAGTTTGAGATATTATGATAAAAGCTGCACAAACGCTGGCAGCCAAAGGCTTTAGGTCTAACCCATCCACTGATAATCACAGCCCCCTAATAACCCCGTCACAAGCTGCCATCATGCTTTATTGGATAGTCCAAGGCAGTGTCCACACGAAAGACATGGGCAACGTAATAAACGTGCTCCAGGAGGCAGTGCATCTCGGGTTTTTATGTGTTCTTTGCTGTCAATGACCCCTGTGAGAAGAAGGTTAATTGCCGTCCCTGTGAATTAGTCGGCGATGGTTAAGTCGAGCCAACGCACCCGCAGCAGAATCTTCCCCAAGGCTGGAGCTGAATTAAGGGAAAAACAAACAGTGCAAAGCTACAGGTAACACAGAAAAACCCTGAGAGTTGTACATGTGTTGCTGTTTACTATAAAGACACGACTGCTTATTCATTTACTGCAGACACGAACAGAAGCCAAATTTCAAAGTGACTACTCCACTGAGCATGAATGCAGCATTAGGCCCAGATACTTGGTTGGGTTTAGGAATAAGTCGTAGTTTGAGAGTACTTCAGCACACTTTCATAAAAGTTGTAAAGGTTACAGTATTGAAGAGGTGGGTGGTGGACGAATTCAGAAACAGCACCGTGACCAATACGAAGATATATAGAATTACCTGCAGTCAAAAGCTGGAGGTAGCATCAGGTTTTTGTTACGAGTCTGGAAGCCAGCGGCTGGAATTACTGCTTTTCCTCTGAGGCTCGCTGCCTGAAGCAAATTAAGCCTCCAGGATAGTGTTAGCAAACACAGCAGACATTACATCCATCACTGCAGCCACCTACTCCATCTCCCAATTACAGTGCTCTCGCAGTAAGAGGCGCTGGGCTGCGGCCAGTGTCCTGCCTCGCAGATCCCCGACGTGAAACCTCTCGAAGCACCGGCAGGAAGACCACCTTCAGCAGAAGCTCAGTGGGACACGGCGTTTTCAGCACACGCGTCCTGCCAGTGCCTTTTTCATGTCTCAATCAATTCTCTGAATTCCCAGGTGGCCTACAACTAGGCTAAACATGACTTCAGGCTTTTCTGACTATGTCTCTGCAAAAAGGGTCCAGTACTGAAGATCGTCTACTGTCAGGTAAAGGACAATATACAGAGCAAGCCCATTTATTAACATGCTGCACCAGGTCGCTCTGCCCTCACCTTCACTTAGTGTTGACCTACGTCCTGTCAAGCGCTGGATATCACAGTAAGTCTTAAAATTACCTCGGGTTCGGACCCCTGCCGAGGCTTATAATTACTACGGGCTCATCACCACGGGGGCAAATGGAAAACAATCAAAGGTTAAATGAGTTTTCACATGGCCGAGCTTCAGCTAAAGCAGAGATTGTGACTAAAAATAACACGGAAATGACTATTAAAGATGCAGTTATTCAAAATGTCTCAAACCCTAATGACATCCCACCACACGCCACAAAAGACACCTTTCAAATGGAAATACCAGCGGCTCTCTGGCTCCTTTCTCTCTTCCCCATTATCCACAGGCTAATTCCTTGCGGGTGCGTCTAAGCGCCCCCGTCTACTGGAAGCACACCACTTAACGCGACACTCCGAGTTTACATAATCGGAAACAGGCTTGGCACAACCCTCATAAACAATCTGGACAGAATAAAATTGTCATCATCCACAACAAATGCCGTGTTGTTTCCCAGTGTTCATTAAAATGTTCCAAATCAAGGAACTGTCACCGATGTCAAATCCATCGGCTGAAAAATGAAAGTTGCAGAAAGCAGTAATTTGTTGGGACGGTTTACGGCTTTGGATGGATGAACACAAGCACCGAACGCTAATGACGCACTATGTACAAATTAAATGTAGAAAAGCTCATTTCCTCTTCAATTAATGACTCCAGATGACCAGCGCCGTCGGTTCATGCATGTACTCTAGACATGGTTCATGTTTAAGATTCAGGACATTATTAAGCAGCTGGGATGGGACTGAAAGTGTTTAGTCTGCATCCAAAGAAAAGCACAGCAGGCCTAATGTTTGTTACGCTGCTTGAATATATAGAATGTATACACACCCAAAAAGACAGACTTCATGAATACTCGTGTGGGTGAAGTGTGGATCTCCAGTAAAGGTATTTCCATCTGCTGCTTTGTCGTTCTTAGATGGTGCATTTTAACCAAACAAAGCTAAACAAAGGCCTGTTTGTAGAAATGGTTCTGATGAATTCTGAAGATTCCCGTAACCACAGCTGATGCACTGAAGCCAACTAGGTACAGAAACACAGAAACACCCTGTGGACGCTGAAGGGAAAAAAAAAGCCACTTTTGGACAATACTTGTGACACGCACCATTATTACAGTCGTGCCCTTTTAGGTGCAGACCTGTGAATACGCCGAACATAATGCGTTTCACTCAGTGCACTTTGACACAGACATAAAATGAAAAGACACCTTCTTCCTCCTTCACACTGGCTTCGCATACGAGTATAGTATTTACCAGAAGAGGGAAAGAGACCAGCAGCTTTTGGGCCACGTTATTTATTCTGCAGTCTTGGGAGGCATTTAAAAAACATACAGGATCTGTAGCTCGCATATGAGAGAAGCTTTATAGCCACATTTCTATTTTTCTATCAAAGAACTACTGATTTGACTACTCATTGCAAACTATTGGCACAGAATCTAGGAATTTGGACTGGATCTATTTTTACATTTGGAGCAAACATTTAAATCTTTTCCACAAAAGCCTCTTTTGTGCCTTTTATTCCAACGGGGTCTTGAAAATCTTCTCAGTCTACACAACGTCCTCTTTTCGCTTCGACTTGTTCGCAACAAGCTCTCGCCACAAATGGAGTAAGTGCTCGGATTTTGCCTGTGGTGAGCTTTGACGGATGCCGAGTGTTGTGTATGTAATAAAGTCCAATAGAGAGAAACAAAAGCAAGGAACACGTGTACCACTGTTTCCCTGAAACTCTGAATTACGGCTTCTCCCCACAGTTCTGTCAGCTCTGCTTTCAAGTGGCACTTTTTTCAACCCCCCCAGGTTTACACATACTGTAAGAGCTCAGACTTTAATTGCAAGAACCTGAAGGAAACGCAACACATTTCGGATTCATTTTTATGTTGGAGCTAATATGCTGCTGAACCAAATAGGATGAAAGAATTCGTCTGGTACATTGGTTTACTAATGAATCTTTAATGCGTATTATATTTGTTGCAAATAACTGCTGGATGTTTCCACAAACAAAGCTGCTGCCGACATCACTGGGTCATTTTCATCCAACTTAAAGCAATTCAGCACTTTGTGACACTCGTTTGCATATTTGACGCTCATGTGCTGGTTGTTTATGTTAATGAGCGCATGTAACTTGATTTTAATTCATGAGACCTGTGACTGGCTACAGGTGGAAACGATTGTTGCAGTATTTCCATCACTGAAGGCATCGATCCTCATCTCAGGCCCAAAACTAATCCGATTTGTCTGTCTGTCTGAGACTCAGCTGTTCAGCTCTAACTTTAGGCATCTCTCACTTTGTGTTACTATTCGTACATCGTTTGTATGTACAATGATTCCCCCTGTGCAGCTCAGTCGACGCAGCGACTTGGCTGCCAGCGGCCGTTAGATGAATATCTCTCATCTCTCCCCTCCTCAGCACCACTGGAGAGTTTCAACAACATCAGTGGGAGACAACCATTAGAGCCACATTGTACCGTGTAAATGAAATCATTGTCTACAGCTCTGTTAGTCACAAAAGAAATTGTTTTCGGACCCACTGGGACAATCTAGAGCGAGATAAGCAAAATGAGTTTCCAGCGTTAAAAACATTTGATACAAGTGTTATTTGAAAAACGGAGAAGTGAGAGATTGAGCAAGTTCTTAATTGGTTTTATCCATGTGATCAAAATTATAATTGCAAAGAAAATTATAGCAATAGTTTTAATTTTGAGGACAGCAGTTTGATCTGTATTCATTCAACAGGTGCCAAAGAAACATTCAACTGCGTCAAACATTTTGTTTTTCACAGCAGAAATTCTGACCCATAGAAACCAATCAATGAAACCAGTCCAGACAGTTTGATCGAGTGTGATCGTTTGTTTTTGTTTTATTTCTTATTTTTCTAACTTGCGACTATCAGGACAAATGTTTCACTCACAGGTAAATTTCTCAAAAGCGCAGATGACACGTGTCAAGACAACAACGCAGCACTATGCTCCTCTAAAATCTGGAAAACCTTGCCACCGCTCGTCGTCAGATCGTATGTGCAGCAGGCTCACACACAAAACGAGGCCACGCGTCCTCCCCATCTTCACAGAGCACAATGGTCTGAACGCAGATCCTCTTAATAAGAATGAGCTGGAGCCCAGAGTGCAATATCAAACTGGCAGCTCAGCCCAGCTCATGTTGCCATGGCAATAATGGTAAAATCCATAGTCTCCCGTTCGCCATGTCGGTAATTCGGTTATTTTAGCGTGAGTGAGAGACTTCATCTGTGATACAGTCGAAACCACAATGAAACGGGAGAATTATATTCTAACGATACGTGTTCACTCACCACGTTTGGTGTAGGGTGAGGAAGAGTTAATGGAAATAACGCTTTAAAGCTCATGCATCTCCTTCACCTCCTTTAAACAGACTCAAACATTTACAGTCTAGACTAGAATAATTGTGAAGCTCATTGATCCTGTTTCTAGACACTTTACTCAAGCTTATCCCATTAAAACAAAAAAAAACATAACTGTGACTTTTTTGACTCATGTTTTCTTAATAAAATCCTCAATGTCAAGGCTTTTTTATATCCTTTTAAACTTTTATCAGAGCGGTGCTGTTTCCGTTGGAATGGTTGCCAGGAGTAAAGCGATTCAAGAACTACATCGCTATGAACCACAAGCCGTTTGGCCAATGACCTGAGGAGAGGAGAGCAAAGTTGAGCTGTGGCCTTAGAGCTCAGCGCTGTGTTTGCTGAAAACGATGGAAGCTGATGATTTGGGCTCGTTTGGCTGAAGGACAACAAAAGCAACCACACTCCTTAAAACCCAGTTCCATTTAAATGTTGGAGTCCTTGAGAAACCTCTCGTGTTGACGCTGCATGACCGAAATTAGGATCGCAAGCTATGAAGGAGCAATTTTGTTATGACCTCGTGCTTTGTAGATGGCACTTCCACAAAGGGCAGTGAAGAGGCCTGACGACCAATCACACTTGATAAGAGTCCCCTGCTGAACACTGCACCTCCTCCCTGGGTGCACTTAAAAATCAGCCGGGCTGTGAAAGGCAGCTAAACGGGAACCATTCGAATTTTGAAAGCGCTAACCGCACAGCCACGAACAAGGACTACGCCACATTCAAGAGTTTCAAACAGACACAGCATCAGCTGTTACTCTTCCACACTTCTGTTTCTCCTCGGCTATATTTAATCCTTTACCCCGCGCTTCCAGCTGGGACACGGCACAGAGGGTCGAACTCCGCGAGGCTCTATACTAGTGGACTTACTCACAGTTCACTGGCGGTTTATTAGACGATGCCTGAAGGCTGGACTCAACGCAGAGTATGTGGAAATACAACCACAAAGGCAAGATCCAGATGAACCAACTAAACTCTGCCAAGTGTTTCATTGTGGTTTGGCCTGTTAGTGTCATTCAGTTCAATGCAGTAAAGTGGACACTGCAAATCCAAGATCAATATACTGCATTTGCATGTATGTAAGGAAAGATATGTGCTGCAAAATTAGATAATAGATAATAATTAAAGGAAATCTTGAAAATCCATTTAAAGAAGAGCCATCGAGCAGAAACAGTCCAAACAGAACGTTCCCAAAAGAGATTAATGCAGTCATCAAAACAGAGAAGCAGCACAAGTAGCAAAGGGATCAGTTGCGTGTTGTTTGCTTAACCAGACCTTAGTCTGACTCCAGACCAGAGGACGTGGTCTCAGCCTTCTGCACATCAAGTTGAGAACAAGTGATTTGTAGAGAACTGCTGCACTTCTGATACAAGGTGTAACACTGTGATCGGAAAACGACTAACAACGATATCACAAACGCGACAATCTCCGCACGACAGGCTCCTTCGCTGTGCGGGATTAATAAGAAATAAATATATATAAAGGTGGCGTTTCAGTCGCAACCTCAGCCCAAGGGATGTTATCGGTGTGACCAGCCGGGCTTCACGTCGCTCTGAAATGTCAGACAGAAAACAGAGCCGCGGTCCATCCTTAATGATTTACGCCACCAATCAGCCTCGCTCAGTACCTGCCAGCTTCGCATTCTGCTTCTGAAAGCACACAATGGGCGGGACACCGCGAGCGGAGGATAAAAGGAGGCAGTGCTAGTTTCAGACATGACATGAAATATCGAGGAAATTGCCACCATCTCACAGAAACTCTCGGAGCAGGAAGGTGCAGATTCTGGCGCTGTCACATTCCTCCTGTAAAGCCTGCTTCCTCTGACATGATATACTTTTACAGCCCGGTGTGAGGTTTGAATGCATGAACACGCAGAGTGATGCAGGACTGCTAATTTGGACAACTGCATGAAACTAAAGGATGAAACCAAGAGCTTTAATCACTGCATTTTGTCGTGTCCCGTCCGCCTTCCTGCTGCTCAGCTCATCTCTAATTCAGGCTGATTGAAATAAAGTAGAAGCATCTCCTTCAAACAGAGGGACTGCGGCAGGCCTCCCTGGTTGAGGAGCAGCTGGATGAAATCATGTCAGACTGTCGTCACAGAGGAGAAAGGAGCAATTTGGAGCCTTAAAATTTAAAGTGCTCCGGTGACGTGTTCTCCACTGCCACCCACAGTGTAACGCTCCCAGAGGATGCGATGGAAATGTGCTCGTGCCAAAGAGCAGAGCGACTCAGTCTGCTTCGCTAAATCGCTGGAGTCTGACACCTCCTTTGATTGACAGTCCTTCTATGTGTTATTTATGTTAAGAAGACGAATGTACCACCAAACTGACAAAGCCATGCAGAATCTGTGTGAAAGAGGTGATAATAATGACAAGGAATCGCTCAAGTAACAGCCAGCTGCACTAACTTTGCCACAAATACACCGACCTCTGTTGCCTTAGACATTGTGACCACAACCGAGCAACACACAGCTTCTTAAACTCACATTGCCCACTGCAGCCTTACCTGTAGGCCGCGCTAGCTCTCAGCCTTCCCTGCAGACCCGGAGGACCCCGTTCCAACCACAGCACCGCGCTCCCAGCTCCACATCTACGCATGAGCTTTTATTGCCTCTGCATCTGGACTGGACTGTAAGACAACACTGTCATACTGACCATCTTCCCATCTATAGAGGAAATGTGAGGTTTGCTGGTCAGTCCCTCTGTGTCTTTAGCTGCCCTGTATGATGCCTGATTAATATTTACTTCCTGACTATTGATCTTGCCTTTAACATTTTACTAGACAAGCTGAACAACTAGCTTTTTAATATTTCAGGCACAGCACAGCTTTCCTCCACAGGACACTGATCCTCACTCGTGTCATGATGCTACATGCGTCAGACTGACAGCTAGATGTTGTTACACCTTCCTGTCATTACTGGAGACAATGCCACATCGTGTTTCAAGTGAACCGCTCAGTAGAAATATATATATAGTTCCTTAAAGTGAGCGACGGGAGGCTTTGAACGGGTGATATAAATACGCTGGCCTATTTTTGGATCCATCCTTTCTCACATCATCGTTTCAGGTGCCCTCAAACGAGAGTTGCCTGCGAAAGCCAAAGGTAGTCACAGAAGTACAAGGTGCAACGTTCAGTGTGCAAGACAGCAAATGTCAGGCGCTTGTTTATGAGAAGAGAAGCGCTGCAGTGTTTTCGTGCGGGTACTGAGGGAGCACTGTGGTGCTGCTGGAAACAAATGAAGCTCTTCTCAACATGCACTGTGAACGGCGCAGTAGTGACACTTTGATCACACACACCTGAGATGCAGAAGACATGAGGGCCCCTGACACTTACTGACTTTCTTTCTCTCGGGTGTATTTCCTTTGCAAGGACTCATTTCCCGCCTGAAGTTTGAGCTGCTTCGCTTGTCTGGGATAAAGGCCCTTAAACAGTGCGGCTGTTTGTTCAGAAATGACACTGTGTGGTTGGACTACTTACCTCATCAGTGACGCTGTAACGATGAGCATGGGTCAGAGTTTAACTTGTCACTATTGCAGGTAATAAAGGTAATTAGTGGGCATGACAGGTGTAAACTTTGCAACACGATGTAAGCTTTACACCGACAAGCTTGTTTACATACCATCGATTAGAGGCTGAGGATGAGAATGTGAGGCTTATCTCGCCTACTGTGGTCCTCTCGCTAATCCCTGATCATCCCTGATCAAAGCGTGAGACAGACGCTTGTTTAAATTACTGGTGAAATCTCCGGGACAGAAAGGCAAGAAAAATCATGCACCTGTTCCACCATCTAATGTGCTTCCTGCAGATGCATGTAGCACTTTCCTTCAGGAGAATATGCAAATGTGTGCACTCACCGAAACAGACGCACACACAAGCACGGATCTCGCATCTCATCTGCCGGAGGTTCAGTACGCTGCCGCTGCACTGAAGGTCTATCATAGCTGAGCACATGGGAAAAGGGGGATTTTGAATCTGCCTCTCAGCGTCTGCACGTCTGGAAGAAGCTGACATTTCAGGTGCTGTGTCTGCGAATGTGACACACTGCAATAAACATGGGAAGGTAAATACTTTCCAGGCACAGACAGAAATGTGAGGAAAAAGCTGCTGTGTTTCTTTTCCACCGCTCTTTGCAGTAATCTTGCTTGTTATTTTTTTTTATCTTTGCCTCCATGCTGTTGTCAACATGTCCTCAGGCACTGGATCCACATTTCTGCCTCTAATGTACACTACAGTTGACCAGCTGGCCGCAAGATCGTTAAACTCACTTTTTTTGGCCAAACAACAGTGTGCTTGACTCTAATCCATCTGGCCCTTGTGTGGGCTCCTTAGCCTGAATGCTGGGTGTGTTATCATTCCTCTTCAGACCGCTGACTAGCTCTGCCATCCAATTGAAGGGGCATCCCTGGGCTCTGCAGTGCTCCAAGTAATGCGGCTAATGAGCACGAGCAGGCCTGGTAGCAGGGATCAATGCTGTGAGCTGAGTGAACCAGCTGCCCCGGCCCGGCCAGCTGCTGCCCTGTATGCGCCACAGTCCTGCTGACTCGGAGACTTTCCGGGTGACACCGGGGATGCAGGTGTAGACGTGTCCTCATAATCATCTGTTGTCTGCCTCACAGCAGCACCTGAGCCGCTGATACAAGTAGGATACTGCAGCTCACCGGAGACGTCCTCCTTCAGTCATTACACGCACAACGACTTCATTTATGGAACTATGTTCAACAACAAATTTGTGGCTGTCACTTCTTTCTTACTGTTGATGTTTGAGTTGTTCTTAGTCAATTAGTCAAGAGTAAACACAAACAGAGTATGAGTGATGCTGTGTGCACTATCTATGACAGGCTTCACCATGTGAGTACATGGCGAAGAGATTCAGGCTGAATCAAGTCTTCCTTCAGCTGTCAGTGGGAACACTAAGGGCCGGTTTATGTTCTGTCAGAAGGAGTTCTTGGGACGGCTGTCCGACCATACCTGACATCCAAAGTGTTATATACCGGATCTAATCCGCTCCACTCCGAGGCAGAGTGGAAACACGGAGGCGGCGAACATTTCCAGGCATGAAGGCATCTGCAGCAATACACTCACACGCGGAAAGTTGTATGACGAGAGGGAGAAGCTACAGTCACAATGAAAACGTAGATGTCAGCGTCATCTGAGTAAAAACAACAAACAGACCCTGGGTAAAGAAGCCAATTAGCTCCAATTAGATGCTCGAACCGGAAGCCACACTGCTCATCTGAAAGCTGCCACCTCACATCCGTCCCAGCATCTGGCTGTCGGTGCGAGAGTCGAGCATCTCATGGAGGGGGAGTTATTCATTTCACTCTCCACTGTTGTCCTGAGCTTCATGTTTTACTGTTGGGAGTGAGGTGAGGAATGTCAACACCAGGCTCACCTGCGTTCAGACTGAAAGCTGTTGGCACGACTCAACCCTTTTACATTAGGAGGAGAAGAACGTTTCAAGTGAAGTGAAAACATCTGGACACGTCACAGAGCTTCAGGAATCCGCTTCAACGGTGACAACAGAGGCAAGAGATAAAAGCGGAGCGACAGCAGGGAGCATCTGATGAGTTCAACGGCAGACGGAGTCACTGCATTCATTACCAGCTAGTTTACAATTAACATCTGTACAGTTGGTGCATTTGAGCCAAATAGGCGCAAGATTTACAGCTGGCAACTTTGCGTGAAGGCTCAACGTGACCCCTGGCGAGGCGTGCTCCGTCTCAGCACACGCCTGCATCGCGTTCAGTGAAAGACTATTTCATATTTAAGACTCATAAAGACTTAAATATGACAGAATCAGAAGCGGTTTTCTGCGTCCTGTGATTTTAACCCTGCAACAACACATTTTCTGGGGCATTAGTGTCTTTTAGTTTTGTAGGCATTCCTCCTCCTGCTTGTCTTCAAAAATCTATAATGCATTAAATATGAAAACTCCAGCCGTTCACTTCCATTAGTGTCATATCCGAGAGAGAGAAATATATGCAAACAACAACCTTAAAATAAATACAGTTGATCCAGTTTTTCTCACAGTTGCATCAGATGCTGTCCAGAGTATTTTACACAAAAAGTGACATTGAACGCAGCTTGAAACCATAAAAACATTTGTCACAGCCCAATGTAAAAACAGTCCCTCGCATTAGGGCCAATATCAGAATGGATTAAAGATCTTTGAGTGCCTCTCTGGAGCAGATTGTGATTTCACTGTGAAACCCTGCGTGAGTCATCGAGCAGTTCAAGCGGCTCCGAGAGTGGGTGGATGCACGCTTCATGAGTGGACCCTCACGTGGAAATGAGAGCGAACGAGAGAGTGAGGCTCAACGCAGGAGGAGTGATAATTGGGCTGTCAGGTCACCTTTGTGCAAAACATTTGTATAGTGCTGTAATACGTTGTGCTTCAGACTGTGGTTGTTCGTACACGGGTTTCTCCTCACAGCATCTTAGATTCAGAGCACAGCGCTATGCAGGTTTGTTTTTTCAGGCCACTGTTGATGTTTTCACTTTTCACAATAAATAAAAGACTTAAAACTGAACATTTATTCTATGGTCCCTGCTTAGAAGCTGACAACAGTAGCAAAAGGCCAAAGGACGATTCACTGGAGCGAAATCCAGCAGCTGGACATAAACTCCACAGAAATGCTAATATTGCTTTTTGCCTGTTACAGATGTTATGTATGCAGAACTATCTCAGATGTTCATAAAACTAAGTAGATCCTGGTAACGACTCCTGTGGACGTAACAGGACGTAATCATGAAGTTTCTTAGCAGTTAAGGTAATTGCACTTGCATGTGGCTACGCTATAAATAAATAAATGCTTCTTACATCAGATGACACAACTCAACCCACAAGATGCTGCGAGTATCTATAGGCTGAGATTGTCCACAGTGTTTATATCTGTCTGAAGTCTAAAGGGGTGAAAACTATAAATTGGGTTCAGACACCAGTTCGCATGAAACAATATGTATGTGGAAAGTGCCCTTCGCTGTGGTAAACAGCCGTGTTCGTTGACATTTCCCAACCATTGATTCCCATCATTGGTTCAACCTTTTGGAGTGCTTTGGCCTGACCTACACGGGCTCCACGGGGAGGCACAATGCCACTGAGACTCGCACAAAGCGGCCTCCTATCGATCACGCCGCACCTAAAAATAAAGCCAGGGCCCAGCAATGACAGAGCGGCGAGGAAAGAGCCTGTGTCTGCTAATCAATGGTGACCTAGAATTTTATGTCCTCAATCAATACATCACACTTTGCAGCCATGATCTAATGATCTCTTGGATGTGTCCATCTCTGACACTGTTTAGCAGCATGGAGACAAATGTCAGCTGGCAATTTAGACTCATCTTACTTGTGTGTTTGCTGGTTTTTATTTTCGGCTGCAGCCAAATATTATCGGATAATAAATGTGCTCATTTTACGTCACATAAAAGCTTCGGGACAGCATTACAACAAATTTGCAGACTGGTGTGACCTTTGCAGACGAAGTAAGATTTAATAGCCCTGTGTCAGATTTACAGTGTGGGCGAATTAATTGCACCGATCATTCCTCACCTATTCTTTCTTGAGTAAATCTCCTTTCACTTCCCATTGTCCCCAGTTCTTCCGCCGCTTGCCCTGTCGCTTCCTGCTTCTCCACCTCTGCCTCTATCTCACAGCGAGAGCTCTCCTTGCTCAAGGCTATGCTCCTGCATGCGCCTGCATGTGTCCTGCAGTCTTTTTTGCTCAGACCCTTCACTGTGGAACATCTGTTTCAGATGAGGTGACAGTCTGTTTGCACATTTCATGAGGGCTTTTGATCAGAGGATGCAGATCAGGATTATAAATTTCCCTCGACAAGGGCTCATCAAAAAGTCATGAAGTCAGATTGTGGTCATCTGGCATAGAGTTTAAATTTAAATTTGTGCTGCTGCACATTGACTATAATGATAAAAGTTCATTCTTCTTTGTTTCAGTCTTTCTCTCTTCACTGTTTCCTCCTCATCTGCTTCTCTTTGCATCACTGCCCAGTGTGACAGTGATTCAAGCTGTCAGACTTTTCAAGGCCCCAAATTCTTGACTTAGTGACTCACGTTTAGAATGAGCAGATCCCACTTGTTTGCATTTGGCCTTTTCCTGAATATGTGATGGTAATAGTCCAGTTTATGTTTCTAGAATAGCAAAAAGCTGAAATGGAAAAAACATGATGCAGTAATATGCTAACATCCGCGATGATGGAATAACGGGTAAAAGAAAAGCAGAAATCTCAAAAGCAATCTCTAGTGTGTTCATTGTGTTCCGTTTAAATCAATATGTGCGTTTATTCACACATGTTTTATTCATTGCGCCTGTTCTCTATGGAACAAAGATAAGCCATCACTTGCATTTGCAATGCTTTGGTCCATGCATTAACTTAATGTGACTGTCCTGTGCATGTACACGCTCACCCCACGTGGAGAACAAGCTGAGGTTGACGTGCGCCAGTGCTGTGATGGAGTAAACGTCTCGTATCTTCAGTTTCTGATCAATCACACATCTGGCTCGGATCGTGCAGCTCTTCTCAGAACTGTCAGCGTATGTAAGGATTTCCCACCAAGCTGTAAGTTACAGTGGCTTCACCTCCAAAGGTGGGGTGTCCGAAGGCAAAGGAGCCCAGACAGAAAGTCAAAATGGAGACGCCGGAGTGATGGTGAAAGTGCTGTAACCGAAGAGGTGGTATAAAGATGATTTTGGAGGCAGAAAGAAGAAGCGGAGCCATAAATCATTTATTTTCTACCACTCCGAGAACTGATAAATCACCCAGCCGGTAAACTGTGGAGTGGCTAACCGAGACACCAGATCTGGGTTGGGATTCAGCTGAGACCAAATCTGGGTTAACACGTGATTTAAAAATGCTGAAACCACTGGAAACGGGCCTTTGATAGAATCACGTGTTCAGCACTTACTGTCGGAAACTGGGATGCTCACACTGTCTTGTTATAAATCGAGGATTCCTACTGAAATTTCTCCCAGAATTCCTGATTTGGGACCTAATTCAAACACACTATGCAAATGAAATCAATTTTCATCTAGAAAATAAAGTTATAAACAAAAACATTGTTGTTTTAAAAGCACTACTTCAAAATTAGCATAGATGAGTAAACTTTGTCATTAAAACATGGGAGAATCTACTGCATTATGCAGACTGGGTCCTTTCAGGGTTATTATGTATGGCAGGTTATTGGATTGGATGGATGGAGGTTATTAGACGAGTAGATAAGATATGTTCTAATTAGTTTATGGTTTACTTTTTATTCTCATTTATTTATGTTCATCCACGTGCTCGGTGGGAAAATAAAGTTAATTTGACCTGTGTTGTTTATTGTTGGGTGAATTGAATCTAAGGCATCTATAGCTGTCAATTTAAATCAAGTTGAATAAAAACTAACCTCCAAACGCCAGTGACATAGTGTGTACCTGCAGCAACATATGCCACACAACAAGCCCCCCAATTATTTCTGCATGCAGTGTCCACATCCTGTTCAGTGCGTTTCCTGTCATGCAGCCTTCGTTCCCACCTGTGTCATGTCCATTGAAGGCTTCAGTCACATGCTGTCATTCAGAGCGTGATAACTGTGAAAACCGTCAGCCGTGGTTCCACATGGACGCGGGGAGATTACAGTTGATATGCGCTAAAACCCGCTGCTCGGCTTGACATAAATCCAATCTCTGGGCTGTTCTGTAACTCTGAGCATACACTGAAGTCGTCAAGCCCTGCTCTGGGGCAGCCAGCCCACGCCCGATGTTCCCTGGACGGCGCGGGGCTGTGCTGACGGGGCATGACAGATGGGCACTTAGATACCAGAGACCTGTGTGGCACTCGCCTTCCCCCCACGGACGCTGTGTGGTGACAGCAATGAGCCACCTATAAAGCAGAAGGGAGGTGAAGGGGGAGGAGACGGGGGAAGGACGTGCCAGAAGAGTGATGGCTAAGAGATACAGTGCTAGGCAACGGGCTCGGGACTCACCCAGAGGTATCAGTCACACGAGTCCCAGACAGAAGCTGTGGACGGCCGCCATCAAGTTGGTGCCAGTTGTGAGTTTGACCCTATTTAACCATCATTTGATACTAATTAAGTCTGACCTGATGTTACCAGCTGTCTGACTGTAAAGCTGCTCCACTCTCGGAGTGGACTACAAGGATCCTGTAGCTTCGGAGCTCAAACAGGGAAACCACGCTGGGGGCGGACATATTGGACGCACAGTTACACTGTCAGAAGAAAATAAGCAGAGGAATAGAAGAACTCAGGCCAGAGGTTTAACTGTAAATCACATAAACCCCTGTGAACTGACCGTGAACGCACCGTAAATAAGCGCTTTTACAGCAAGGCCATTGCAACCAGACTTAACCGGTAATACAGCCACATCCAGAGTGTGTGTGTTTGTACGTTCCTTCACTGGTTAGTGTGTCAGACTGAGATGGAGACACACGACCTGCTGGCCCCTGGAGGAAGAAGACCTATGTGGGTGTATCCTTTTACACATCAAATTTCCTCTCAACCTTTAACAGTAAAGTGTTTTTACTTAAAAAAAAAAAAACATTTGGTGTCTTTATTGCATGACTAGTATCTATTGACCCTCCATGAGAGAGACAAATAAAATGGACACACCCAAAACAAGCATCTCAAATAAGCTTTTGTATCATTGTAGAAATGCAACAGTGTTTGTAATAAGAGTCGCAGACGTCCTGCAATCCCGCTTTAATCCTCAATACATGTAAGCTCAAAAATCCCGACGCGCACGCAAAGAAAGTGTTCAGGGTGCAACGTGCTGCAGAGACAACTCGCTGGAAATCGATCAGAAAACAGACTAGATTAGTGAAGTGTCGCTGCGGCACCAAATGAATCCAGAAAGTTGCCATCCACGTATGAAGGGATAAACATTATTCATGGCGGGCTGCTCCCAACGTCCTTCGGGTGCTTTTGGAGTTTAAGAAAAGTGCCCGATGGCTCTGAAGATCTGCCTGAAGATGAATGAGCAAAAAGAGGAAGTGCAGTGTATTTGCTCTGCTACTGCAGCTTTTCACGTTCCCAAGTGTCAGCGTATTCACCGTCTGACTCTATCAGTGTGTTTTATTGCTACAAAAGCCAGAACAGATCTGTGATAGCTCATCATTACACCCCTTGAATGATTTCACAGCTCATAGATTCATTTGGTCCAGTGAACAATGAAACGGTATGTGCAGCCGTGCCAATAAAATTCCTGCTGAGGCACACAATCTGACATTAGTGAGGCAGACGAAGTGGAAGTCACACTATAGCAATATCGTGTGTGTGTGTGTGTGTGAACGCTGAGGAGCAGGGGGAGTGTGCTGTAGTATCCTGCCACGATGGCAGAAATGTCGTGCCACGACCGATGCCAATGACTCATTATTCACATAACAAGCCTTCTCATCGTGAGCTGTTAGGGGCCGCAGTGAGAGAGCGGGGCGTCGCTGACGGCGGTTAGGGAGCGCTTGTTAGCCAAGTCAACAACACTTCATTATCACTGGCAGAGACCACAGCCCAGACTCTCCAGTACGCGACGCTGGGGACGCCGTCATCGTCGTGTTTATCTCTCACTAGCATACTGATGTCTGAATTCCTGATTCCGGAGCAGCAGATATGTTGGAAGAGAGACGTCTCCACTTTGTGATACAAGCTGGGCAGTTTACTAAGAGCCCTGCGTCAAGTCATCAGCTTTCCTGGGGTTCTGACAAGGCAGCGTGTAAGACCAAGCAAAACCTTCACTCAGCAACGGTTCCCGTTTGACAGCTGAGTTATGCGAAGGTGTTTCTCAGCTCGTGGAAAGACAATCCCCGCATCACTGTAGTGCACAAACCCAGCAGCATAGGTTCTAAACTGCAGCTCAGGAGAAGGCCTGAACGTCATCACCTGACTCTGTGGCTCCAGGCTGATGACTGACAGACTGGGGACCATACTGGTACTGTTCAGCTGCGTAAGTCATCCCCCTGCGGGTGGTGGAGACCAAATTAGGAGCCTACAGGAGAGTGAAACAAAGCAAAGCAAGCGTCTGATTACAATGAGCAACTCGGTTTAATAATATGTCTGCGTGGTGATGGGAGCTTGTTCCCGCTGCCCACAAGTGTCACAAGCAATTGGTCGTTTAGTGTGTTCATCTTGTGGACGCTCTTCCCACTTTGCAGCATGTGTATTAAATTAAAGGAACACTCGACACCACTACTAAAACCCTGCTTGGGAATAAGAATCCCAATTTTATCCTGCAAGTGATAAAACATAATTGGTAACAATGTGTTTGACATCTCAACTTTAAAAGAGTTTTCCGTAATTAGCTCAGTTGGTTGTAACTTCTTTGTGTGTGTTCTTCATTTCTTTCTCCAGCATTAACACCGTTCCTGCAGTTTATTCTGCTTCACATGATCACTTATTTGCAGTAATCACACTGCATAGTCTAGTCTGCATTAATGTTTTCATTAATCTTGATGAATTATTTATAGATGTTTTATAATTCCGTGGATGTGTTTCCAACTTGCCGAGGGTTAGCGTGCGCACACTGTTTGTTTAACATGTTTTGTGGGGTTTTTTTTTTGCTCTTAATCAAAATTAATCCACCTGAGTTAGACGTAAGAAGAGGAAAATTAACCATCAGATCCAAGCGACGACATTAACATTTCTAATACACAGGATCGTCAGAGTCGTAATAAAGGATGGAAACCGAAGGCGACACAGAGAATCACTTCGCTTGAAGTGTTTGCTCTCATGAAGTTAGAATAAACACTGGCTTATGCAAATACATATTCCTCTACGAAGCGAGATCACAAGGTGCCAGTCAGTGCAGCCGTTTATTCTTCCATCCTCTTGAGATTCAGACTATAATTTTTAATAACAGTTTATTCACATGCAGAAAGACGCTGTCTCTCCTGCATGTTAATAGGTGAGGAGTAATAACTTTCCAGATTTATTCTGTTATCATGCACTGTTGACAGTAGCAAGAGTGAGAGCAGGCAATAAATTAAAGGAACAAAGAGCCGCTTGGCAGGACTGTGTGCACCTACAGTATCTGCACGTGTGCATCAGGAATGAGTTTGGGCCAATTTAGCTACAACTGTTGATAAGGATTTAAACATGACAAGGTAGCAAGAAGCTGCGTGTGTGAGTATTAAGAATCCCCTGGCTTCACACCTGTAGACAGCCAAGATTACAGAACTTTGTTAATCCCTGAGGGAAATTGCTTTTCCTTGTTGCCGCTGCTCACGGATCAAAGATAAAGGAACCACTCCAACCGAAATGCACGTGGAGGCAGATGGCCGCCCGCCCGGAGCCTGCTTTCGCTGGCGTTTTCTCTTTCCACTGTTGCCTTGTGCTCCTCAAACTACATTTGAACTTTTCATTGTAAATAGATCAGACAACTTGTTATGAATTGGTGCCATTTATATAAACTGAATTGAATCAAGCAGAGGTGATGAGCAGTGCGTGGCAGGTTGTTGTTATAGTCAGGGCAGAGTGCTGCACGTTGACACTGATGACTGTCCAGTTTCAGGTGGGTTTCGGTCCCAGTCCCCTCTTTGCCTACTGAAGCGGGAGGTGCTGTGAAGTTTAATGGCTGCTGCTTGAAAGGATTCTGTGGCTCCCTGTGGAACACTTGTCAGTAATCAGTCTCGCTCCGATGCTGCTCCGTCCATCCAGCACACGGTGACGTGTGGGAGGAATTGTCCAGGATGTAAAGGAGTTTACACAGTATCCTCCTCTCAGCCACTACATGTAGACGGCCCGGGTCCAGGTGCTCGACCAGGACAGAGCCGCTGTCCAGGTCCCCACTGAACCAGGTTCATTGTCCAAGTTGACTCCATCAAACCCTCCGCATAGAGAGACCGAGATCCTCTGAAGCCCACCGCTCGCTTTGCGTTACTGGTGATAGAAAGAGGTAGAAGGTCGAGGAAGGATGGGGACCAATCTGTGAATAAACTGGATGTCGTCTAAATACTGAATTTACTCGTGTGAATGTAAAACTACAGACGTTCTCTGAACATTTGTTTGTGCCTTATTTATTTGAGGATGTCATAAATCGTGTATGTGCAGAAGGTTGAGCATGTGAGTTAAAAATGGGGAAGCTTTGAAACCGAGTGTCAGACAGTACTGCACATAAAAGCGGTGTAGACTAGTCTGCAGCAGAGTTTAGAGGTTGGTGGGTTTGTTAGGGTCAGTTTCTTAAGATGTTCTGCGTCTAAACTATTTATGGTTTTTTTATACTCCCAGATGAAATGCACTGGAAATCAGATCTTTGAAAACGGCTGCTTCAGTTCTGAAGTTTGTTCAGAGCATTATTCAGCTTGTTGTCATCTTAATACATGTTACATCTCTGCATTTTCATCTACACTTAGGTTCAATCTAAACAACAAACAGACCCTGTGTCCTCTAACTCCGCATGATGGAGAGAAGCGTGAAGATCACAACAAGGTGCCATTTACCAAGATAAATGGAAATGAGTGCGGAGCAACATCAACAACATTCATCATTTAGACGATTGTTTTCTTACTTGCATTAGTCTTTATTCCACATAACACAGAGACGTATAGCAGGACAAACAGCACCGCTTGGTTCACGTCTTCCTCTCTGTCAGCGAGAAAAGCTGAAAGATTCAAAGATCATATAGGTTTTAACAGAGTTGACAAAACTGTTGCACCAGTGCCTATGTCTCGACTCTGATCCTGAACCAGATCTGATTGTGGAGATGACTACTAGGTGTAGGCTGAACCTGCCACTGTCTGTGAGCAGTGCACGTTAAGGTAACAACAGATGGCATCTGTTTCTATTTGCTTCCCGCGTCGCTGTCAGGACGCGCCGCTTGATACGAACTGCAGCAGCCTGCCTGCTTCGTTCTTTGCTCCTGACAAATGCAGCCTCTAAGTGGCTGTGGCAGGCGGTGATCCTGCAGGACCCTTCGCGTTGCATATGAGCATTCCATTTTTTCATTAACTCCAGGTGCACCGTCCCGTCCTTCCCCCCTCTGTCATCGCGGGAAGGACCTGAGCTGCACGGCCCACACCGAGCAGCACTTTCACTTTCCGCTCTGCTTAAACCAAGTCCAGAACAGCAGAAACGCGTGACAGGCCGCCGCTGCCCTATATGCAGCTACACCTCATGGGCACATCACACAGACAGAGACTCACAGAAATGGAGGCACAGACACAACCCACTTTGGGAAAAACAGGGCTGAGGGCCAGTTCTGACTCTGCCTCTGGCTGTCCTTGACGAACCTCCAGGCTACATCCTCCTGGGTGGTCTAAGCAGTGTGGAGCTCTGAGAAGATTTATCTGGATGCTTGACAACTGCTGCACCGCTCATGCAGGCTGCTTGTATGCCCACAGAGAGCGCGTGTCATTGCCTTAAAAGCAACACACGTTGACAATGACATTGTGGGATTGTTTTTATCAGATACGTTCGCTTTTCTGGAGAAGTTTAAAGGAAAAAACATCGTTTTTCATTGCATTGCACCAGTGTGCTGGTGTTTTTGACTTAGAATGAGGACCACAAAGCTCCACTTATATATACATGTAGCAGTAGAACATCATACACAAGCTTAAAGAAAATACACACTACACAATCACAGACTGACTCGTCTTGGCTGAAGGGGAGCAGATGCTTAAAACAAGAAAATGTCATTTGGCTTCCTCTGAGAATGTTTTAATTAAATATTGAAAACGTGGTCCAACAATAAAATGACACATTGGGTCAAATTTTGAATATGAAACTAAGAGATGTTCAAGTTAACCACGTTAAAAAGCAGCATGGTGCATAGAGGCATGACATGCAGGGGGAACATTTGTGGTGGTTTGATGCACAAATTGTAGAATTTCTTTGTGTACAGTCATGACTTGAGAAGGGGATTGAAACCTTTAGCAGCACAGCCATTAATCTGGTTGCAATCAATCACTACGTAAGGCAACTCAAATGAATGAGCATTTCTGTCCCTCCTGTTCACAGCAGATGAAAACTAAAGACCTTTCAGCCTAAAACAACGTGTAGCAGCCAGAAAAACACACACAGCGCGAAAAGGCCGCCCAGACGTTTACCACAAATATGAGCATTAAGCCAGAGGAGGGTCTAAGATTTGGACGTGGTGGCTCATCACAAACAGCATTAATCCCGCAGCCTCATTACTGCCTGTTTTGAAACACGTTCCGAGGCCATGTCCTATCAACAAGAATGCATTTGAAAAGATTAGTTTGCACCTCTGGGTCATTTTAAACCAAATAACTGCTCACAATTATGTTTTTCTAATTATGATTATTTTGTGATTACATTACACTTGCTGTAGAAACACAACATGGTCTCCAGGCTATTGAGTGAGCGAGGTGACAGTGTCACGGAAAGCAATTAAAAAGCCATCAGAGGCAGCTAAAAAGAAAACATTTCCTATTAGATTGCGAAGTTAACCACTGGCCTGAGCAAAATGTGGCCACAGGAGCACTAAGATGTTATTACTCTCTGCAGGAGCTGTGTTGTTATTCCTCGGTGGTGTTGGATGCTAAAGTGGGCTCCGTAATGACCACTAACAGCACTCTGCGCTGCTTTTCCAAACAATAACACATCAGGAGCCGTCATCTCCACTTGACTCCACCCCGGCTCTCAAAGGCTGTTGTTTAAAATGTTTAAACGCATTTGTTTTCTACGGTGCTCTAGAAAGGGGGGGGGGTTCACACAGGAGGGAGGCAATGACACGCTGCATCATCCTGCTATTAGAGGAAGTCAAAATAATCACTGTCAAGTTCACATGCTTTTCATCAGTTTGGCTAAGAGAAAACTTAATCCAGTCTGTCCTACGCATCCTACAGCCTATCGACAACAAATGGGCTGGTTCTACCGACAAGAGACGTAAAGGGAAGGGTTTGATATTTATGAAGCGTAAGGACATCGATGCAACTCTCATATCTTATCCACAATATCAAAACGTATCCAGGAGGCTTAGCTTAGCGCAGCCTGCCTCTATCTGAAGGTAAAAGATCTGCTCCCCTAAAGATCACAGACTGACAGTCAATGTTGTGTCTTTAATCTGGGCTGAAATGATAAATTGGTTTCATGCAGGACTATTTCTTGGTTGACTTGCTGCTGTTACATGGCTGTTGGATTTTCAACCACTGGAGAGGGTTTCAACCCGCTGTAAAACCACAACCTTAGGACAGAGACAGGCTGAAACGTTCTTCTGCTTTAATGCCGCTTTTTTTCTGTTCTTGATTTGTGGATATTTAACCAAACTACAGGTCGTTAGTGCAGCATAATGAATCCAATGAACACATAAATGCAGCACTTGGTTGAAATTATACCAACGAAGAATAAAAGAAAACACAAACCACAAACAGGCTATAAATCTTTTACATAACTATCTAGTAAGTAAACCTGGAACATAAGTCAAACATTTTGTGCCTTTAGTGTTTCTTCAAACATCTGCTTTTAGGGGTTAAAGGGATTCAGAGGCAGTTTCCCACAAGGTCTCCTTATTTCTGCAGGTTGTTTGCCTCAGCAGCCCAAGGTGTGCGTGTGAGTGTGGATGCTGTACTTCACAATCTGTGACTGCGCCATCGTTAAAAGCCAGCTGGCTACAGTCACTAGAAGGGGGCTTGGAAGTAAGCTCTGGACCCAGCAGGCGAGTCACGTAACGTCCCTGAACATCTGTGTGAAAGGACTAAAGACGAGATTAAACGCCGACTGTGAATGTTGTGAGACATGCACGTGTGCACACTCTGCAAACCCTCGTCACTGTGTCGACGGACCTGTTGTGTTACTTTACTGTAAAATCAGATGTTCAGGCTCTGTGGATTATCTGGCTGTGGAACGGAAATGGTGGGGGGGCCATAAACAGCTGCACAGCTCAGGTACTGTAAGTCCCCATGAACACCCTGAGGGGACAGGTCCCTTCAGCAAATGATCACGACCTGGGCAACATCATTAGGCGACTGCTGTGTGGCAGCAGCTCCCTGGCAGAGTGATAAGCAGAAACACTGCTTACAATGCACTTACAGCTGACAGGAATAATGCGGGGAATGCAGCCGTTATTCTCCACGGAGCCGTAAATCACTTGTAGCCTCCCGCTATCAGCAAAGCCTTGTCACAAACCAAGATATGGGCTGTAGATTACTGAGGGGTTTTATATTTCTAATTGGCTGAATTGACATCAACCCCTCGCTTTGAGCTTTGATTGTCCAAACACACATCAGCTCTGGAATTTCAGGCTGCATGATACAAAGACAAATCCATATTTATGAAGCGACCAGGTCTAATGTTTATATACTGCAGTATTTCAGCCAGGGTCGACCATAACGCGAGGTCCTTATCTTGTTTTCTCCCGTCTGTTACCGCTCTCTGAAGTACTATGACTGTGTTGAGTATGTGTCTTTGATGCAGGAGAAGTTGTAACAGCTTTGATGGGCAGCAGACATCTTCACACAAAGTCATTTTCACACAGCCCTCAAGGAAGGTTTTCTCAAATGTCAGGCTATTCAGAAGAAAACAACAGCAACAAACACCATCTATCGACTGACGGGATGACAAGCGGCTATTAAACCCAGTTGAACTGTTGACGTGAGGTTGGAGCACCAAAAATAGTCAGACGGCAACAATAAATTATCTAACTTGTGATGGTGGGAAGAAAAACAAACTCTCTCTCACACACACACACACACACAGGAGTCGACTACTGAGGGGAGCTGATGTCTCACAAGGCCAAATTTTCCAGTATTGTTTGTGTAATTAGGCATTGAGGCTTTTTTTCAATGAGGCAGCAAACAGATGGACTTTAGCAGCTGCAGCCATCTATCAGCCATAAAGCAAAAAACGAAAAACACTGTGTTTCTAACAGGATCTGCAAAGCCTCACAGAGAACAAGTGTGGGCTGGTTTCCATGGTGAGCAAAGCTAATCAGCCATTTCTCATCATTTCTCAGTGAGTGACACAAACCGAGCTAAGAAACCCTTGAAATGCAGCCTCAAAGCCCTAAACAAAATATCCAACTTGATTCTGTACCTTAACCCAGAACGCGACCCGAACCGTTAAACGCCAGGAATTACGATACGATACGATTACGCATAAGACAGACGACACAACGAGCGGCAGAGTGTAATTGCCCTTGTCTAGCTCGCAAGATTGTTGGTTCTCCAAAAGAAAAAGAGACAGCAGGCCTCCTTCATTTGCCACACGATGGAACTCATTCTCAGAAAGTACAGGGAGGTAATTGAGCGATGAATTACTTTTTGCATCAGCACCACTCAGTGACACAGATTCTGATGTTGTAATATATTATCTCCCCTTTGTGGCAATCTATCCCTAAACTGACAGCCAGCTGAGAATGAACATTATCCTCTCTCATCAGAGCGGAAAACGGACGATCAAACTTCCCGGCGGCAACACGGAGAAGCAGAAACTCTCTCAGTTTTTCTGAGGGTGAGGATTCAGAAAAGTTGTGCTGATTTTCATTATGTGAAGTCACGTCTCGGAGTTTGACTTGTGACTGCTGTCATTCCCTAAGGAGAGGAAATAAATGAGTTTTACATCAAGCAACGCAATCAACCACAGTTAAACCCAGAGCTCCAAAGATTGGATTATATCTGATATAATTGAGTAGACACCCCTGCCTAGGATTATACAGGTGAAAAAAAAAACTATTTGTGTGTGAGATAATTAAAGATAGATGGCGAAACAGACGTCTAAATGGAGGAGAGGCAGCTCATTTAAACAAAAGAAGAGGCACAAATCATCTATAAAAAGAAAAGGAAACAAGATTCTAGAAAACGAGGAAAAGAGGACAATCTTTATTTCAGTCTTCAACCTGTAATAAAGTGTGATCTCAGTTCAAAACCCAAAGAGCAAGTTTGGCAGAGAATAGTAGGCAACTACACAGACCAGAAGGCAAGTCGAGGGCATGGTTTCACAGTAATAATACAGATCTGCTCTGTAGCAGGAGCACAAGAGATGTTGAAGTCGAGGGAGCGGCAACATTTACTGATCTACAAAAGCACAACAATAAGAAAAACTAAAGACGTCTTATTACTCAGCTACGCTGTCTAAAAAGGCGACAAAAATAGGAATTAGGATGAGAGGTTTGCTTTCACGCAGTAATAGAATAAACAGCTCAGAGCATTCATTACCACTTGAAACAATCTTAAAACAATCTCCTCTCAGCGGTTTGCTCTGCTGTCATGGAGTTTGTGAGATATGAAACACTAGTACAGGCCAGGATGCAGACTGCTCTGTGTTCAGTGAATGAACCTTCACATTCATTCATCAGCATTTATTAATAGATCCCTTGAGAGCAGCCCTCTAATAAAAGCTTTCACAGCCCATTTGGACATAAACAATGGTGCAGCTCAGTACAGTAAGTATAATGCGTGATTGTTTCAGATGAATGAACAACACCTGTGGGATCACCGTGACCTGGATGAGACGGCCTCCACAGATAAATCATACAGTGCAGAGCAGACCGTAGCATTATGCGTCGCTGCACAGTTCAGACAGAAGACCAGTAGCCGTTATGAGCATACTTCACTGTGACTATGACCCGGAGCTGGCGAGCTAAGCCCAGCGGTCGACTGGCACCGGACAGTCCAATCCTCCGCTTCCATTCGCCGTGCTGAGCCGAGTCAGGCAGCAGCCGGGCAGTGGAGGTGTCCTCTCTGACTACAGGGACTGACGTGGACGTTCTGTGCTTCTCTCACCGCATTGAGGTGGACACAAAATCCAACAATGAGCATCCAGCAACAGCTGTTGGAAAAATTGGCTGTTGCCACAGAAACTGCCACAGTTCATCAATGCTCAAATGAAACCCAGAGTTTAACGGGAAACATGGTGCTGCCCTTCTTTTTCTTCCAAATCAGTAATTTCATGCTGGAGATACTCCAAACGTATTCAGGTACTTGAACATGACAATGATGCCAGAGATGCACCATAGGGCAACAAGGTGCATTGTAGTGAGCATCTGTCATGAAATCATAATATCACACAGGGCCTAACGGATCAACACTTGGCATTTTCCATTAAACAGGCAGCCAGGTTAATTCAGGAGGAACCAATAACCCTTATTTTATTTCAGCTATTACATACACTTTAGTCACAAAGGATGAAAACAGGAGAGAGGGATTTCTAAACCTGGAGACAGCCGACGGTTGTAGATCATAACAAAAAGGGGAAAAACTCAGTTGGATGTAAACTTCAACCTGCTCGCTGAAATCAATATAGAACCAGTGATGGGGGATATATTGAAATATGGAAACAGACAGAGCCAGTCTATCTGGGGAGTACGAGTTGTTAAAAGCTGTGGGAGCTACTGATGCGTGTCACAGGAGTCCGCTGTACCGGTAAGACCCATCTACACTAGGTTAGGAAGCCGGAATGGGTTCAGAAAGTAAAAGTCTGTTATGACTTCGTTTCAAACGCTGAATGATTTGTGTACATTAACAACATGTGGCTGAAATGCGTGACTGTCTCGGCACTTCGCACCCCGACAATAAGAAGCTTTTCTTTTCTTCAGGCAACATCAAACCGTAGAAAAAAGCACGATTCATTTATGGCAGATTTTCCTACTTGGGCACTTTCTACATACACCTCTCACATAAGCCTACACTTTAGGTTGGGGGTCAGGTTAAAAGATTCTCAGTGTACTTCCGTTCTGTTTTGTTTGTTTGTTTGCGAGAAGGAATGTGTTTCTATTACTATATGTTGTAGCAGTGGACTGGAATCAAAATTTTTAAAAACTGAAAAGACTGGTAATATAAAAAGAAATAACTATCTAACATTCTTGCAAACAGTCAACATCAAATGGGATTTATCAAGCCATAATAAATAACTATTTGGTTCACAGCTGACCTTTCTTTTGTAGTTATGGAGGTGAGGAACTAGAGGTAACAGTTGTTGTTGTTGAAGCCCCACAAACTTTAAACTGTGACCTATTTATACACTTCACGTCAACCTCAGTTTTCCTTTAGCTTGTTTTCCTTGTGTCAATTTGTTATTTTGCTAATTTAACATACGTATAACGTGTTTTATTCATCTCCCCCCAGTCGTCCGTTGCCCCTTGAAGCACTTTGCAACGTCTCTTGTGAAACGCTCTGTATGTGATAAACGTATGCGCTTACACCCCGTCGTTAAATAGCCCATTAGCTTTAAACATGATCTGATGACTTCACTGAGCAGCTGACCTCACGCACTGACACAAAGATGGGAGAACAGTCCGTGCTACAGGGGCTCTGTGAAGAAGTGAGATGAAAAACAAAGAAGCAGAACAGTAATACATTGATATGTCTTTGAGTTTCATGTCACTGCATTTGACAAGGCCCGTCATCCTCCGGCGGCAGGGGCCCCTTTGTTAATCGGTTTTCTTCTCTTCGGGGTCCTTCTCTTCAACATCCTCTTCCTCGAGCTCCTCTCCATCTTCGGGGCCCTCCAGCTCAGCGGCGCGTTGCCTCTCCTCCTCCTCCTCTTCCTCATCCTCTTCGTCAGTCAAGCCCTCCCTCTTGAGCGCATCTATGTCATCCGAGCCGTCATCTGACTCGGCTGTGCAGATGCCGTAGCACATCAGGCTAATTACACCCAGCGGTAGGCCGAACAGGAAGCAGCCCAGCAGTGGAGAGCTGCGAAACACTGACTGATGTCGGAGACAACAAAAGATGAAAGAACGACAGCGAGGGGGAAATGTGGGAGAGGAAGAACAGGAAGAAAAAAACAAGTTTAGAAGAGTGGAGAAAAACATCAGTCGCTGTAAATCTGAATCTAGAAACAGTCCCACTAATTTAAACGCCTTCCAAAGATTGTCTTACTCAGGCACAGGCAATTAATTTGTGGTGATTTGAATATTACATTTGCTTCATAGCAGTGAAGAGAGTTAACAGAATTCTGACTCACTTTAACTCAACTAAAGACAATAACAAGCACTTTATATGTTCAGGACCCATGTAGTTCACTTTTTGTTTATTAGTGATAATGAACTGCTTTTCTGTGTTGTTCTGTGCAACCAGGTGTAATTTTGCATCGACTGGGACACAATTATCAATGGTCACGAGCAGCAGACCTGAGCTCAGATCAGTAGCCTTTCACTCGTCGTAATGATTTAACACATAATGACAAATGACTTGTAAAAGGCAGCATTGATTGTAACATTAGCGGCAGGCGGAACTTTAAGTCTCCTCATCGCCGACATCGGCTCTGTCTGATGAAGGTTTTTTTTCTGACTGGTTCTGGGAATGAACAAACAGTACTTGGAGCTTCTGAGAAAATAAAAATATAATGATAGCTGTTGTGCTACTGTGATGATGAAGGAGACACAACCTCCCCCTCACTGCTTCTGAAGTGGTTCACACGCACCCCCCGTCTCCATATGGTTCAGGGCTGTGCTGCGTTGACAAGGTTGCTCATTCAGACATAAAACCAACACATTCGGATGCCATCGCTCGTGCTGCGAAGCCCAAGCTTGGAAACTGTCATCTACATCTACATCCTGGGTAACTACAGCAACGACAAACCTCAACGAAAAGGGGTCAAGGTTTACACAGAGTGTAAGGCAACATTTAGAAACAACTAAATCTGAAGATTTCTTTGTCAGGAAAAAAGTTCATTAGTCCATATGTGCTACAGCAGCTTTCATGGAGCTGACGTGAGATGAAAATATGCCAACACCGGTTAGGATGAAAAACAAAAAGCTAAATCGTGGGAGAAAAACAAACTGTTCTGATCATTTGCCGACCACAAACAATGCTCTGATAGGAGAGCTGCTTAGTGTCGGGGGCTCTGGACACTCAGTAATGATGTTTCCTTGTGCAGTCTGCCATGTTTATTGTAAATGACGAGTGCTTACAGGAAACAGGATGCATACACAAATTCACTTAGACTTGAAGGAAACATCCCAATGATGGGTCAGAGCAGCCTCGACCTTATCTCCGTTATAACTCCTGCTCTGGAGTGTGTCTGATCACTGAATGCAAGTGTTACATCCTCTCCAAAGACGTCGTTTGTAATAGTAAAGAGCCTCCCATTAGCTATTAGGTAGAGTGAATTTTAAATCCTGTTCAGGGGCCAGATCAAAAAAAATATTTGTGTGAAAATTGCAGACGGGCTCTTTATGCTTTTAGTAAAGATGCTGCATATTTATTCCTTAATTTGCATTATGCCATTAAGCTTAGTGTGTTTACCAGGCAGGTCACAAATCATCTGCAGAAGCTTGGGCAGCCTTTAATGTTTTAGCACTAATTACAGTTTTGTTGCGTACTGTAATTTCAGGACGTCTGGATGCTGTTGTACTGTTGGTGCTCCATCTTGTACTTGTGCCGTTTTGTTTGTTGTGTTGTTTTACACTGATGAGCATATCTGAGAGATTCGCCCTTTTATCTTCAGTCCTTGGGGCTTCTTGTACTTTTTCATTACGGTTTGAAGTGAATTATACAAAGACTTCTCAGACTTCAACCAAAGCCAAAATCCAACCTAATAATACAAAAGAAAGATATTTCTGCACACACACGTTCTTGCTCTTCTATGGTTCCACCATGAATACACACGTACAGAAACACAACAGCCTTAGAACCAATTTAACTACACAAATATTGTTCCGCTAGGCTGTTTCCAAATGTTGTGGATCAGTATTAACACGCCAGTTAAAACATAAATGCACAAAGTCAACATATGGCTCTGGGGCCTCGCATTTTCCTCCAGAGCTGGACCTACTTATACAACGCAACATTTCTATTACTGTAGCCCTTCACTACAGCCACTACAACATCACCCACTATCTCTTTTTTTCAGGCAAGGACAAGTTTTAAAGTTCTACTTTAAGTGAGCTCTGTGACAAATGAGTCATTTGGTCTTAATGTAGTAGGATACATCAGACACAATGTACCTAGAAGGGAGTATTCGGTCAGGAACCTCTGTCAGCCACTGAGCTGAGGAGAAGGTAAAATATTCACGTAGCCTCCAGTCAGAGCCAGCGGAAGAGGGATGATAATTGCCGCTGCTCTGCCGTGCTAGATGAGCTAGAGACGCGTATGCTATGCTAACACAGCTGGTTATGAGTCATTGGGTTTAATGTGGCTACTTCCTCATGCTGCTGTCAGACGTGCATTTAGACTGGCTCTCCAGGGGCAAGGTGAAGGCTGCAGCCTGTCAGCTTTGGATCATGTCACTGGGCGAGAGACGAGCCACCGTGATATGCTTGTAGCTCACTAAATTTAGAGAAGCATAGCAGAGTTGCATCACATTTCTCCTACAGGTGTAAGACAAGCCTGCCAGACATGGGTTCTTAGTTTGGTGCAATTGCTAATAGGAGGCTAAACAATCATCGATACACACAACCGCTGCTCAACGTGAGTGGAGCCCGAAGGTTCTCTTGAAGGGGGAAAAAGGCTTACAGTAAAAGCCTCTCTTTAGTATATTAGTTGTTGTTATTCTTCCACCAGAGCCATTAAAATGCAGACTAGTCAAACCTGACTAGACAGCAAGAGAATTAAGCCTTCAATAAGAGCCTTTCAATGAGCTTGTCTTTGCAGCACAAGGTTAGGCTTCAATTTCACAACTTTGCTGAGTAAAATCTGAAATTCTTCTTCATTTGTTCAACGTCCTTCTGAAGGCATTAAAGGCAGTGTTAAACTCTACAGTTTAAGTGCACCAGCTGAGAAACATCGCAGCTTTCCTTTCCCTTGTGAAAATAAACACCCATTATATGAAAAGATCTGACTACATGGCGTAAAAGTGGGAGGAGGATGGAATGCAGCCTCCTGACCCTCTGTTTCCTCATCCCTCTGTTCTCCTGCTGTTCGCCGTTTCCCTCTCCCCATACTGTGTTTACTGCCTGCATTGCATATTCTTGGCTGTGCGCTCTGCCTTCTCCTGTGAATGATGTTTTCCTCCCTGAGGGAAAGCGCGGGGCACTCGGGCATTTGTTTTACCATGTTACTGAGCTTGAAGCAGGGGGCATATATACTGTATTTAACCCAAAGTGGAAACACACTCGGGGTAAGCCATGGTGTGAAACATGTCAATAGCAACATCACTGAACAAGTTCAGACTTTACATATGACTTATTGCACTTTAGTAACTAACATTAGATTTAATAATTAACAATTCATTTTACACTGAATTACTACTACACTTAAAAGTGTTGTAGTAGCCTGGCAATAAAATCAACCAGCAATTTTTTTTTTTTTTTTTTTTTTTACATACATCTATTTGTCTATAAAACATAAGGGGCTTATCGCCTGTGGCTCCCCCTAACTACAGACCTATGGTCTATCTTCTGCAGAGTTTACCAACCTCCAGCTGATATCGACCACTTCCTGCTGAGGTCAGTGGTGTTTGTCTACAACTAGATTGTCCCGATAAAAGTGTGTTCAAGGGCAAATTGAAAGCATAGATTTGTTTTAGGCTCAGGGAACGACTCTTGTTTTTACAATATGTGCAAATGGATGTTGTTTATAATCTAATTAAGTGCATCTACCTCACTGGGGTCTAAACTCTTCACAAGAAACAATAACCTCTCAAATCTTACCATTACAGTGGACTTTGCATCAAAGGCCACACGTTTGAACCTCTGAATGATGCCATCACCTCCGTACGCCTGCAGGAAGACAAATTATTTCGTGAAGACAGAGCAAATTGACGCATCTCAATTTTTCCTCATGCGAGAAAATAATGACGAACATGTCATTAAAAACGACTCACACATGAATCAAACGGCACAAGGTAACTCAACCGATATGGTCAGTGCACTTCTAAAATTATGTTTAATTTACTGCTTCCCTGCTCAAAAATGAGCCAATGTTCCCAACTCGTTTGTTCTGGTGTGTCTCCGCTCATTTATTGGCGCGCGCACACACACACACACGTGCAGCCAATCAGTGATCAGTCTTTAAGCTTATTCATCCAGCCTGCCAATTAGGGAGCACTGACTAAGTACGACTTAACCAAGCTGAAGGTGGGCATGAGAGGGCGTCTGTGGAAGCAGCTGTTGCACAGACTTAACTTGTGCTATGTGAAATATATGAGGACTGCATAAGTAGTTTGTAATTCAGTGATGTTTTTCACTTTTAATTGCAAAGGAGCAAAGGACAGAAAACTGGAATCAGCCTATGTGGCACAAGCAGCAAGCGAGGATGCCTGAAACTCGCTGGAGGTGTCACAGTCTGTCAACTGAACTACTGCAGCTCTGTCATGCTTCACTGTCTGAGTATCTTTTCATGCATTTCATAAAAACACTTTAGCCATTCATGGAAAAAAAATCATCTCTCCACATTCCCCCAAAATATGTAAAGAGCACCTTTGAAAAGTAGCAACTCCTGTTATTGTCTTTGTTCCCCCCCCTTTGCATCAAACTTAATATTTGTTTATGTGTTTTTCCACGTGAAGTACAGAGCAGTCAGGAAGCAACACCTGGCAGACTTTACCAGCAGGGCGTGAGCTCTCCAGGCCACTGGAACTGGAAAAACTGCAGAATCATTGAGGCTACTGTTGCTGCATGATTGGTGGAAGGTGGTTTGTTTTGCCAAGTAAAAAATAGCCCAGACCTTTCCTGGAAAAAAAGGCTTGGCTTATGGCTTCATACATCTGTTGTCTTTATGTAGTGCTGCAGAAGCAGCATTTCTACTGCAGATTAGTATACACACTACAATACAGACTCATGTAGTAATCTCTGTGTTTTACGTAGACTAGACAGAATTATTGTGAATAATCTGTTTAGAAGGGACAGCAATATGAAATCTAAACATGCAGACAGAGATTGCACAAATACCTCATCTGGTGAAAATATTTTCCACAGAGGACTTAAAATGCAAGGCAGCATGCTGGATTAATGAAGAATACCGGTGTGATTACAACGGTAGAACACAAGGGGATGGGGGAGAAAGGGCTTCACTGAGCTGAATGAATAAGCAGAAAGCAGAACCGGGGGAGGAGAATGGGAGGAGGAGAAGATTTGGACCTGTGCAGAACCGTTCATAACGCTGCTGATGAATTGGACCATCTGCTCCACGGTCTCAATCGGCTCACTGGGCAGGAAGTACTGCTCGTTGGATGTGTTGAGGATGATAACGGAGGGCACCGTCACCTCGCTGAGAAAAACAAAAACAGGAAACAGCATTTAATCTTCTTAACCTCAGTACCTTGAACTGCCATTATCAAAGTGTATCATTAGTTAGGTTTCCTATAGAACAAATTGTAACACAAATACAATTGTGAGATATACAAGTCTTTGTACTCAGAGCAACCTAACTGTTCCCATGGGCATTTCTTCAAAGTCCTGATTTTTTTCGAGGAATAAGACGACGGAGCGTGGCCTATTTCAGAGTGGCACGTCAGCTATCTTTTATGCAAACAGTGTGCAACTCTGGGGCTTCGCGGGTCTGCATCGGTCACAGTTAAAGAGACCTTTACAAATTACAGCCGACAAGTGAATCGCAGGGAATCCAGAGCAAAGCAACTCTGCGTCCGTGACGACACATATAAAACATATACAAAGAGGAGATGCACACTGTACGCTCTCAGAACCATTATTCTGGCAAATCAGCTGAGGAATATTAGCGCTCAGCGAGATAATGAACAAGGTCATAAAAACAACCGGCTCCTCTTTCTCAAGTCTTACACAACACCAAAAGCTTGGCACTAGTACCACAGTGCTTAGACACACACACACACACACACACACACACACACACACACAGGCAAACCAACAGTCCATCACAGCACTGCCTCCTCACCTCCCTGCGGTGCTACTCAACCCAGCAACAAATTACACACTCACACACACGTATCCATCACTGTCCCAATCCACAGCCCAGCTGAGATTAGGAGTACAAACACACACGCCTGTGCGGTACTCATCAACGCCACGCTACGCTGTCCAGCTGAGATCTGCAGTCGCACACACACATCATGGCTGTGTGCTTCCATCTGACATGCAGCCCACTCCAACAGATGGCACCCATTTAGAATAAATATGGATTAGCCTAGTCACCTCTAGGGTGGAGACTACTGGGGGTTTGCCTCCTATAAAGCAGGGTCATATAGTGTACTATATAGAGTTACAAATGGCAGAAGGTGCCGTTTGTTCTGATTATTGCTGTTGCTAATACTTTGGATGACACTTTCACGTATGTACATTAGGAGGTTATAAATTGTGAGTAGCACAATTTTAATAGATGGGTGTAAAACTTATTTTAATGACTATTTCAACTTTTGGGGAGTAATGTTCATTTGTCATTTTATTGCGCGTTTGCGAGTTTGACGTGTGGGTGTCGACTGTGAAGCACGGAGGCAGTTCACTCACATTAGCATAAATAAGTCATTAAACTGGTAGTCTCCTTACTCAACTTAAAAGTTATGCGTATGCCTTTAGTTTCACCAAATATGAATAAAAGAACTATTTGTTCTTAAAATGGTGAAACCATGTTGTTACTGTGAGACAACAGCTTCCTGACATTTGTTCCTTTAGTTGGGAGAGTAGAAAACATCTATTCGTTAAAAAAGAAGTCAGAACAAAATAAAAAAAAATGTGAATATAATGTTCCTCTTTTTTGTAACTATTGTAATTATTGTAATTTTTTCCAACTGTATCTCTGCTGCTGCTGGGACACCAGAATTTCCCCACTGCGGGATAAATAAAGATCTATCTACTGGAGGAAGCAGTTTTTGTTGTCGTTTCAATGTTTTAGAACTTAACAACGTCTCAATTTCCAGAGTCCAGATTCTCATTTCATCGTGATACTAGTCAAACGACTGGTTTGGTAACGATTTTACCACAATCTGAGTCTTTCTTTCACACACAGACTACTTCTGACAGGGGTTGGCGTTAATCCTACATTTAAACAGAGGCAGAAACAGCCTCAGACTTGGGAGTGGTGCTCATGATGTGTGTATAAATACAGTACGTCGACGTGCCTCTCGTGAAAGCAGGGGCACTTTTATGCCAAACGGACGGATGCCAGAACACAGTAATCACTGTGATGACAGAAAGCGGGATAAAAAGCCATCAGATTTATTTCCATGGTCCTCCTAAGGGACAGGATTAGTGGACATTGACAAGCCAGGATTTGATTCCTCAAAGGAGGGCAATTAATCCTGTACTACTGCAGCCAAATTCAGCCCTGTAAAACCCTGAGAAATGCATATTGTATGTACTCGTGCAAAATTAGGAAGGCTAATCACCTCTTTTATCCTTAAATATGAACACTGGCTTTCTAATTTCAGCTTTGCACCAGGGGTCTGGTGGTTGAATACGGCAATGTTTTCGATACAACTTCCACTCGCTGACACAGTTTTAATTACACAGGACTTTGGCTATAATCTCCCTCATACAAACAATAACATGCTCAAATTAAAACAACAGCAGGCTGTTACACACACAGATTCTCAAAAAACGTCCACACATTATTATATGAAGCAACACATACTGTAATTAGACACAGTGCAGTGGTAGACACACAAAATGCTACAAGGCTTCTGGTCTGAAACACTTGTGGAGGTCTAATTAAACGTGTGGGATGTCAGTTGCGAGGCCTCTTCGAGCATGACACCCCAACAGCCTGGGCACAAAGCTACTGCAACAGGGCGCTCCGCTTGATTAGCTAGCTCTTTGACAAGCCATTAAAAACACACAACCGCTGTAGATTTAATCCCCGCATATGCTTAGCCATACATTCCTCACGTATTCTTCGATATCCTGCCCTCACAAAAGCAGATCTGTAGGAGCTTTGTGAGTTTTTTTTTTTACATGCGTGTGTGTGTGTGTGTTCATAATGGCAGAGGGGGTTAAAATTGCCCAGAGCACTAAGAAAGAAATGACAGTCTGTCTGTGTAATTGACTTCCCCGCTAGAGAACATCTAATGGCAGAGAGCTGGCATTACACGGCAGCCCAGACCTGGATAAGTAGCTGACAGAAGGTAACATGAGATAGAGGAAAAAAGGGGGATGACACGAGAAGACAGAGAGGGGTTGGATATGAGACACTCACCCCATAATGAGGCTGTTAATGTAGTCGTTCCCATCCATGTGGCCAAACTGGAAGTCTCTGGAGACGCAAGACAAATCGGCAGCATAAGAATGTGAAACAGTGGAATCAAAACCAACACACAATAAAACAAACACGGTTCTTTTCCAGAAACGTTCCTCTAAACACAAATATGGAAACACAGTGAACGTTACATGGGATTGTAAATTTTCGCTGTGGAAGACGGGGACTACTTTTGTTGCTTGATAAAAAAAATATTTCTCATCATCTCTTATACCAAAACTCTGATTTATCTGAACGATAAGGCGGGATGAGGAATTCAATTTGTTTCTCATTGCACTGCACTGTCTGAGTGTATTGTAGGTGGAAGGCTGCACAAGTCCAGGAAAGACTTTCACTGAATGACTGATTATAGGCCCCTCTATAAATATATTATATTCATCCTGAATCACAGCTATATATATCCAACATGTTTGTCCCCTGGGTGCTAAACAATAGTGCCGGCGCTTATATCAATGACATGATTATGAGAAGATCAAACTCTAATTTCATAATAAATCCAGTGGATGCAATATAAAAATCAGCGTGTTAGCGACGGTGGGGCTGACAATCTGGCACAGAATAAAGCACATCAAGAAGCTATCTTCCAAGTTTTGCTCTGAAAACTGCAAAACTTTGAGTTTCAGGTAAGATCAGAAAAGGTTGGGAAAGGAGCAACATGTCAAACACAGATGGAGGAAAGCACACAGAAAAAGATGACAAATGTAATTCCTTTTGCTCCTTCTTATCTAAATATTTATGTGTTTCTACCGAGTCCAGCTTCTCACTCCCAATGACACTTCTTGGCAAGGCTGCTGAGCGAAGTGAAAAAGGGTGAATAACTCAGTGAGAAACTTCTCTGTGGGAGGAAAGGTATGAAGGAAACCGAAGGCAAGAACACGCAGCATTTTTATGTCTGGTCCAATTTTGCAACGCAAAGAGGGCAGTTCGGTTATTTATTTAAATTTCTCCTTTGCAGCTGACGTGATAAACTCACCATGTTGCCAGAAACACAAGATGAAGTGCAGGATATTTTACCTACATGCTGTATGCAACCTCTGAAAGCTTTTTGTATTTTACTTTTACAGCACTTCAAACTACAAACATACGAACAGTTTACCAGACAACCAACCCAACGGTCAGGTCGACTGTCATGCAGACATATATTCCCTCAGCTGTACAGTCGAAAACTATGAAGGCTTGGACTTTTGGAGCACGTGTTTGAGAATCTTTCACATGTTGTTCCGCTGTACAATTCTCATAATGTATCCATTGCCCCCAGCCCCTGAAATTAATCAACTGATGCTGAAGTACTGTAACAATATCTTAAAACCATTATTAGTTACTAAATGGCTGGCGTCTGTGCCAACCGCAGACACTGATGGACAGCAGAACAACCCAATTCCCTACACCCTGCTCCACTTAGCCGACCAGGAAACAGATTCCCTGTGCCGACCGATAGAATAAATCCTTCTACAAAACTTACATGGGTGATTTTCCAACTCCTACACCAGTGTTATCTGCTCCAGCACATTTTAGTTATGCCCAGTGCTTTTCCATAATTTAATTCCTGCTCACAAAGGCATTGTGTATGTGAAAGACGGTTTGCAGCAACTGCTTGATTTTAGGGAAAATGTCTCATTTGACAGCTTGTGGCAAGTAGAGGAATATCCTGTGGAATTCTGCATTCAGTTTCTATTGTTTTGATTAGAACTGTAAGCAGCAACAGGTTTTCACACATATTATAAAATACTACGCGTGGAAATAATGAAAAAACAGAGACTTAACAGGGACAAAACTTAAGTTAAGTTTTCCACCATCCCGTCGTTATCCATCTTATTAGGGTGGACATGAGAGTCAGTGAGGAAGTGGGGAGTCAGAGACAAGTGTAAAGATGCAGCGGTGCTGAAGTCTGTGAAGAACTACAACTGGGAGATTCTCTGAGGCTTTGCCACTACAAGAGCGAAATTTTAAATATGGATTAATTCACTGCTTTTGAGTGGAGTATAATTTACTGGTCAGAGGTTTTTTTTCCTCACAGCTGAACTAGTCTAGCTGCACCAAGCTTCTGTGCATTAACTGTGGCATAACACCAAGACAATAATGACTAGTACAGAGTTTCAACTCTACACACACCCACCAACTGACAAACTCAGACTTTGTGCACATGTAGGCATGTGCCTCTTTTCCCACCCACGCGAAGACAAGTTCCCTCTCTGATGTGAGTTTTGCATTCACTGTTCTGTCAAAATCCTACAAATGGTGGGTGAACTAAATATCACGACATTTATTACTGCATCAAACAGCATCTGCTCATTCAAATGTCAGTCACCGCCTGTGATCTGTCGGATCTGTGCGCTGCCTCCACCCACCACCGGGGGCAACACTTGAGCCTACATTTTGTAATTACAAGTACTATTAAGGGGAATCAGAACATTTCAGGCAGCTCTGATTTAAGCAGGGACCTGAAAAGTCTGGGTGGTGTGGATAGTGTAATTGAAGATAGGGATCTGTGTAATTCAATCAGTACTAATGGGAATGCCTGGAGAAGGAGAAGCACTTTGATCGTAGCGGTTTGACTTACACCTCTTCAATCAAAAACAGAAACCTATCTGATAAAGCAGCACAGCCACTGATGGGGAACCGTATGGATCTTAAGCACAACATGAGGATCTAAATGCGATACTTTTTATTAATCCCTGAGAGGAAATCCTCTTGTCGCCTGCGCCCTGCTGGGTGAGCCGCGATAAGGGTTAGCTACACAACGGTGACCTCACCGCTGATTTCAATTCGAGCTTGAGCAGACACGTGTTTGCTTTAACCTGCTGCACAAACACAGCACTTGATTCAGGAGCCCGGTGTTAAACATTCAGGTGCCTGTGCGCTTGCATCATCTACATTTTCCATCTCTTCTAACCTCAACTGTCTGCTACAAGCAGAAATAAGCATAATGCCGAAATTATACATTTTAAGTGCATTTTCTTTTTGTATCCAGCGCATTGTTAAATTGGTTCCTCTCCAGTAAAAGAGCAGGTCGAACAAGGCAGCACATAGCATAAACAGCCAATCTCCAGTTGTTATTGCACAATTGGAGTCGGAGAAAACAGAAAATTATGTATTAATACAAGCTGAGCTGAGTTTTTGACTGACAGCTGAAAAGAACACCTATATTTGGAAGCTGACATTTTGCATAATTACCTTTCCACTGAAGCTCAACGAAAACAGACGTGCCCTGACAAAGGCATAAACCTGCGTGTGAATAGACAGGCAGTGCTCCCCAGCGAGTGCACCGTCCTAGAATAAATGTATAAATTGGATATTCATCTTTGACCTCATCGTGTATCCGTGCCTTACCTGTTAAAATCTTCTCTGTATTCCTTTGCCACCCTCTGAATCAAGGCCTTTAATCTAAAAGCAAATGAGAAGAGAGTAAAAAGCCACAGTTGGAGTATAAGCTTTTTTTAGCCAGCGCCTGCAATTTGAGGTAAACAATAACAGCGAGTCTTATCTGTATTTGAAAGCCACACACTTTAGTACAAGTATTGCGGTAAGTGTGGGAGTGTATGAGAATAACTTATATAGAGCCATGCTTTTTAATTTCAATGTTCTTTGTACCTGCCACTCTGCTCTGTGGGGTCCTTCTCGTCAATGACTGCAATTGCCACCAATTTGCCTGAGGTGGCAGACGGGGATTAGAAATCACAATCACACACAAGAAGAGATGGTAAGAAGACAATAGCAGGCAGATAAGAGGCTCTGGAGGAGACATGTCACCTCTCAACAGGGGGAGAAAAGGAAGACGCAGCGAAAACATTTTACTCATTCATCATTCAAACATTAAGCTAGTGTAGGCTTTCTCCTTGGCTGAACAAGTGGTCACTTTGTGGTTGAAGAGCTATTTTGGTGCCATTCACAAACCAAACACACGACGTGACAAATAAGTCTACTTAAAAAATAAAAAAGGCATTACACAACTTAAAAGGTCTGCTATTCAGCCTTGCACAGTTTGACGCCAGAGACCCTTGTTGTTGGGATTGGAGTGCCAGCCTGCCCCCTGCTGGGCACTAATGGTGGTTATGTGGCAATAGGGGGGAAAAGGCAGAAGCAGACCGTCCATAAAATCCTGTTTAATAGGTATATAGGTCTGCTGTATCCTACAGTGTGGGGGGATATTAACAGATTCCAAATGCACTATAATCTCTTCAAAGTATCTTTCCTTAAATACGCATGTGACTGTGGAGAATGTAGCGAAAATTGTTTATTGATGGTTTGTTGTTTTGTACGGTGCATCCAGATGGGATTACACCTAGTTGAGTGTACAGCCTCCGAGCCTAACTAGGAGCACAGATCCTAGCAGATTAACTACAGTTGTGGGTAATCAGGATGGCCATAGTATTTTATTATAGTCATAAAGAACAGAGCCACTCAGCTCTATTGCTACGGGACATTTAATGTAATTTAACATCTTGTTTTCAATGTTTCTGAGCAAAGCAGCACCACAGCCTCACGTCTCAACAAAGCGTAGCCAAGCCACCTTTTCTTACGGCTTTACTGATACTCATACAACAGATATTGGGTATTTATCAGACATTTGGACTATCGGAGTGATCAGATCCCATTCTGACCCTTTCTGTATGATAAACCATTAAATTACGACATCAAGTCTATAAAAAAATGCTAATGATACACAATTCCTGATAAAAGGCATGTGCAAGTCCTTCATAAATAGTTAACATGCTCCAACTAGTCTGCAGCTGCTCAGCATCTCTGCACTGAGAGCCATGATGGAGGTAGATAAACACCTGCCAAAGGGAGTGTTTCATGAAGTTTGCACAGAAATGACTAAGAATAGTTTTCTTGTAGGATCCCTCTGCAGACTGCAGCTTTGTACTTTTGCACATTGCTTTTTTTTTAACCATTGTTGCAGTTTTGTTATTAATTCAAAGCTTCTTTTGAGAGACTCTTTACTACTAAAAACTCAATGTACTTCCTCAGGCGCAGCTCACTGAAAACTCATTAAGACATCTTCACCAGTTTCTCACTCTGCTACACTTTGGCATCAAATGTCCCCCTGTGGATTCAGCAGCTGAAACTGGAATGCTGAAATAACCAGTGTTGTTTTCTCCAGCCTTGTACTCCAAACGGAGATAATTCATGCTTTTCAGTCGCTGTGAGTTGATTACCATGATGCTAAAGTTTATAATGTTTAAAAGTCTTTTTTTTAACTAAAACCCCAAGCAAAGATTTACAAAGCCTCTCAACTTTAGGCTTGGAATAAAATCTTGCTTTAACCATGCTTTAACCACAGAAGACATTTCTAATGCCCCGGCTGCTTGTAAAACCTATGCCAGTAAGGCTGAAGGCCTCCAAGGTTCCAGCTCTTCTAGTAAAAGCTTGAAGAAGCAGCTATTAGCTCAAGTGAGGTGATGCAATTGGATTTGTAAGACATCCATCTAACAACCAGCATGTCAGATTTCCTGAAATCAGCTCAATCATACTCAGGTCGGACCATCTCCTTCTCTAAATCACTGCCTTGTTCATCCTGCTAATGTTACTGTGTGTAAATCCTCTGATTTAAGCAGCAGTACTGTTGTTTATGGATCTAAATTAGAGAAGGTTTTACAGCTTTTCCTTATTTGTTGGTGTAACTGAGGCAATGTTTTACTGAGCATTTGTGGAACACGTTAGGCTCAGTTGTTGCTCAAATTTAGCAGTGCAGCCAGTTTTAAAATGGTTCTTTGTTATAGTTATTAGACATCTATTCTCCTCTGCCTATAAGAAACTGCCTCTCAAAGTTCCTGCACATCATAGAGAAAAAGTGTGCTAAACATGTGTTCCAAGTTTTGTGAGATGGAGCTTTCAGGGCATATAAATGTTGCTCAACCTCACCCAAGTGCATGAAATCTGATACTTGACTGAAATGCATTCAGAAACAAGGTTTAATTGTGGAGGTTTGCACTTTCCACAAGAAGCATGCAGCAGCCATTTCAATTGAAACTCAAAGTTATTTTTACAGACTGAAGGTGCAAACTGTGCCATCTTTAATCAGTCACACACAATTAAGACACTATAGTGACTATCCTGTGTGCAGAATTGTCAATGCTAAGCAGCAAATTTGGCATAAATGGGTTTATACTGAAAGCAAAGCCGGAGCAAACGTAAGCAACAGCCAAGCACTGAGCATCACCGATCTTAGCAAACTGCACACAAAGAGGTAAAATACTGTATCTAATATTAGAAAGAAGCTTTCTCGGCACACGGCATCAATTTACTGCTGTTTAAGAGACTGAATTTATTTCAGTCTCAAGCTTAAATTTCCTATGGGAAAGAAAGTGAATGTTGGCCACAGCAGAAAACATGGTCTTCGTTTTTTCTAGCATGACTCTAATACACATTTAAAGCAGATTTTTCACCTTTAAAGTTGGTTCTTCTGTAATAAAACCTTCAGCATGTTGTAGGTTGGATATTAAGGGGTGGGAAACAATATCAGGGATTTTAGTGCACCATCACGTTGACATGCTGAGCACAACCAACAGCCTTTTAATTCCTCTTTACTTTAAAAGCTTTGCCTATTGATTCTATCTGCACAGAGCATAAAAGGTCCATATGTTTAGTGTACATGTCACTTTAGATGTTTTCCAAGACCCAACCACTACAGATTTATTCTGCAAGCTAATCAATGATGTCATTCCGCTACTATATTTACATTTCGACATTGTTATAAGAACAAATGTTCTGCATACACCACCTGTCTCTCCTAGTTCATACAGAGTAAACCCATCGATCTGCTGGTACCCCTGGAAGCGCTCCTTGTTCACCCAGGATGCCAAACCGCCCTCTTCGTATTCTGCAACACACAGAACAAAATCTGGGAGTCAGGAGGAGAAGCACAAAAATGCCGATTGGCATTCAGCACACGACTTATCTTTATTAAAAGCAAAGCAGAAGCGTTTATTGATGCCTGGACTGGAGGGAGATCAGTGTTTACCACCTGTATACTTGAGGGAATTAAAAGCTTGGCACAAGCTGAGCTTGCACAGACATGGCTTAGCTAAACATTCATTCATTCATCTTCTACCACTTCACGGGTGTGATGGAGCCTATCCCAGCTGTCTACGGGCGAGAGGCAGGGTTCACCCTGGACAGGTCGCCGGTCCGTTGCAGGGTCCTTAGCCCTTAGCTAAACAATGATCAGAAATTGCTCTGACAGTAGGTTGGGTTATGTAGTGGGGGACAGCAATTGGACTGTGACACAGAGCATTCACACTGGGGATTAACCCAGACAAACAAACAATCAAAGTAAACTGTTTGACTGTCAGGACATAAATAAAAAGAACATTCTGTTCAGGCAGGATAATCCATGATAATCATTTTGTAAAAGATGAACTTCTCATTTATTAAACAGCTTGTATACAGTAAGAGAATATTTAAAAAATGTAATTTGCTTATTCACAATAGATGCTATTTTCTTACAGGACTGTGGCTGATCTGACCTCATTTTCAGTCATTATGCCTCTCTGTCTTCATAGAAAAAAACACATTTGGTTTGTAAATGATTCTCCACACTTTGGTACATTCATTTTCAAGACACAGCTCTGGCAGATTTTTACACATTTGGAAGGAATGCATAATTCAACACATGCATCAGGAGGAGGAAAAACACAGAAAGTGCAACAAACAAATAAAAAAATTAAGGGAACAAAAATAAAGGATAGGTTCCTGCATCTGAACCACATGTTGTTGCCAGTATAACATCTGGAGGTATCGTGCAAACGGGAACCAGAGTCTGTCCCTCGGGGGTTTAAATAGGGTGTAACGAGGCTACTTAAGCAACACAGCTCTCTCCAGCTGAGAGGTTACAGGATGCTCATAATTGATGTCAAATGAATCTGGGAGCTCATTATGACATAATAAGTTATCATGACCTTTCTGCCACCATTACAGTAATTACAAGAACACTGATGACTTTTACATGGTTCTTAAGCTGTGGCGTCGCAGAAGGGCTGCGAGCACAATACCAAACATGACAACTTAAAACTTGGAACACATTTTGAACCACAAGGTCAGAGCTCATAGTAAATCAAAGCAGCCCTAAAGCTGTGCAATCTATTTTTCAGTTCCGCTGCTGCGGAAAGGCAAAGCGGTGTCATTGTTAAGGCTGCTGAGTCAGTCAGTCTGGTTGACATTCCACTAAGTTCCTTTCCACGAATGTTCTGGCTTTATAAACAGCAAGCAGCTGCTGCACACTGAGAGAAAGCTGAAGGCCCTGTACTGGGATCGTACAGCCTAATGAACCCACGTCACCTTGAAACAAGTTAGAGCAGCTCACCTCCTGGTTACTGGCCTCGCAATCTCCATATTGCCCTACAGGAGCCTGTCAGCCCACAGCTCCCACAGTGGGAGACAAGAGGGATGAGGTGCAGGAGGGGGAATAACAACAGACAGTGGGTGGAGTACGGATGATCTAGTGTCAGAGAGTAGAGCGGAGGGAGGAGGCAGCCCTGACACATATCAAGGATGAAGGTTAATGGCACAGAGAACCTCCAACACAATAAAAACAGCATAGAAGCAAAACCACAGAAGGAGAGAAAGCTTGGTAACATCAGATGTAACTGAATCAGAGAAAGAGTTTTAACCATGGAGATTAACTGATTAAGAGAAGAGGGACATAAAAAAAACGTATGATATCTGACAAGTTACTGCACCTTGCATCACCCCTTCATCCGGACCATCGCTGCTGACTCAAATGAAGCAGTAGTGTCACGTGTGTCATCACCTTAACAAGTGTGCACTGATGTTGTCAACACATTCATGGACTGCTTATCAGCCTGTCAATTAAGTGCACCCAATGCACATATGCAAAGCAGTTATGCCTCATAAGTGGCAGCATTATGTAAAGTGGCAAGGTCATAAACCACTGGAACGGATGAACACAAAGCTTATGTCGAGTTTCTGAGTATCATCCAGTGTTTACACTGACGTGAAGCATTTCTAAACAGCATCCTATACACTACATACCTGTACACCCAGAGCATGGAGCTTCGGTGCAGCCTTCACTGCACACAATGATCAAAACCGTTCCTTACATGGAGCAGAGTAACAGTGCAGACCTGTACAGCAGCATGAGACTGAGGATTGCAGTAGTTAAATATGCATGAGCCTGCTGTGCTGTACTATACTTCAACAGCCTTTCAAAAAGAGATGCTGCTGTTTATGACGTCCGCTATACCATTCAAAGCGCAACAACAATATGTCATTTCCACCATTTTACACAACGTGAGAGGATGTATTTGGACAGCGCAGCGTCGCTGGGTGACATCTATATAAAATTACAGAGACAACCTATGGTGTAAAAAAGTGCCTGTGAATTATATGCATTTTTATATGCAATTAAATTAATACCTTCACAGGACATTTACAAAAACAAGCTTTCAGAGGGAGATGATAAAGTTGGATACAAATGACAGCTATTAAACCATACAGCTCAATATATAACTTGCATTTATAAAGTCACTACTGAACATGTGTCAGTGTCAGTTGGTGCCTCTATGTAAATGCGTCTGTGAAGTTCAGCCAAATAACATTTGATAAAATATGCAACATCATGCAAAGTAAAGACGACAGAAAGCAACACAAGGTGTCTGTTCACTAATGCAGCACAGCTAGACAGAAACCAGACACACAGGAATCACAGGTGGTGAAAACAGTAATCCAGAGTGGAGAACGCTCTCATTGCAGGTAAGTACCAACTGAGATTCACTGCAATTATTTCTCACAGATTTTAACATATTTCACTGTGTAACAAGTGTTTGTCTTCAAAATTTTCTGGAGGCTTGAACTTGAAAGGAGAAATCCACCATCTGAGGAAGGACACAGCCATGTCAATTTGCTGTGCAGCTCTCCTTTTCAGCCCCTGACAAGCTTAATCTGGCGTCACCATGGCGATGCTAGGCCACATCCTCTGCATCAAGGTCCTGGAGGACTCTGCAGAGTGTGGAGTTTTTGCCATCAACATTTACTGTGACGAGCCTCTCCTGCTGCAGCACTGGTGCAGGAAGCCTGCCTTCAGAAACGGTCAGGTGGAACAGACGGACGTGCGCTCGCAGAAGGTAGCGGAGATGGATTTTGTCCTCCGGGCGCTGCACCGTGCGCCAAACGTGCCTAACAGCCACTACTGGGGCCCGTTTGTGTTGGCACTTTGCCTCGATGCTGTTCGTTTCCGCTTCCGCCTCCCATCTGAAGCCCACAACTTCAGCATTATACAAGACATCATGGAGGAATGTGGTGAACTCACATTGTTTCGATGAGGCGCCTCAAACAGCAGGGGAAAAAAAAGCTGCTTCTACAACCTCATATGTCAAATATGATTCTTCTTCCTGAGGTTTAACATCTGCTCAAGAGATTCAGTTTGTGGCTTTGTCCAACTGTATATACAGTATCAACTTTGCACTGGTTACTTTGGCATAATCTGTGGTCTCTCACACCCACGTAAGCAAGTCCATCCACCCTGGCCTGCTATGTGTGTCTGCCCAAAGACAAACCAATACAACATCACTGGCCTCACCGCACACACAATAGTGGGCAGAGCCCTGTGTGCTTTATGATGGGCCAGGCACACCATAACTCAGTGTGGTGAGGAAGATGAAAGAACAGCAGCGAGAACGGGAAAATTAAAGGAGAACAGCTCCACTTACAAGGATTTTACGAGCGCAGAGGAGGAGGGCGAAACAGAAGGGAGAAGCAGTGAACGGCTGGGTACCCTGAGGGCCCCTTAATGCAACACCAAGACAGGAGACGAGAAGACGCAGACAGGAAAACGAGATACTCACCATCATAGGTAAAGTAGGTTTCGTCCTTGAAGACCACAACTGCAGGAAGCTCTGGCAAAGTTACTGACTGGTAAAATAAAAAAAAAAAACCACAAAAAATGCTTAATTTAAAACCAGCTTCCATAAATCACCTTAGCCTGCGATTATATGAGCACCTGGAAAATATGGGACAAGACTGTCAGCAGTAGGGCACTGCATCAAACTGTGAATCTCAAATCCCTCCTTGTATATTTAGACCTGGTGTGTGTGTGTGTGTGTGTGTGTGCGCAGTTCCAGAAACACATGTATGCCAAAAATGTTATTTGCTTCAATGTGGCGAGGATAGAAACTGGACACACAATTCTCAAGATTATGAATAACAAATGCAAGACTCCCACTGAAATAGTTTCAGAAGATCATTCCATTTACCTCTGGCAAGGCGTCCTCTGAAGCCGAGAAGAAATATGTGTAAACAATGAGCTCAGAGGCTACATCGTTGTACTTCTCCTGCAATGACAAAAGACTTGTTTAGCATTAATAATACTACCATTCAATAACAGCTATAAAGGCTGAGTTATTTCAAACATATGTCTTGTAAAAATATGTTACATATGTTACTATGTCATTCGGTCAATATACACAGCTTTCGTCTAGTGGATGCTCTGAAGAATCTGGGGTCTTAGGAAGAGACGTGTGCTAAAAGGTGCTTACTTTGAGCGGAGACGCGCCGCCAACATACACAAAGAGCACATCATGTCGTTTCAACATATGCTCGAACATCTGCTTGCTGGGAAGCGCACGCACGGCTGGTCTGGAGGAACAGAATTCACAGAGACGTGCTCAAATCAAACGAGACATCACTGACATCACGGACTCATGTAATAACTATTGTAAAGTGCCCAACAATTCTGTTGGTAATTTGTGTGTTGGTGGCACCACCCAGTGGGGATTCAACAGTTTGCAGCCTGGATCTCAAATCAGAGCCAAGCTTTTGATCAAGCCCTCTGTCACGGACCTAGAACAATTTCCCTCAAGGGGGAGAAAATCTGTCAGGCTCAGCTGATACAGTGGCTTAAACTGGAGCATCACAGGCAGAAATCCATTGAGCTGTGAAACAAATGTGGCCTGTATTGATAAGCTCACTTGGATGCTTCATTTGGCATGTGTCCCTCCTATGAAATGAGGAAAGCGCCACTCCTTTATCACTTTCCTGGCCTTTCTTTTTCAAGTTGTGACTAACTGTGACTTACCCGGCCACCCTGTTTGCAAACTCCACAATATCATCTTTAGTCCTTGGTCCCTTGTAGTTATATGCAAGGTCACCCTTTAACCTGACAGGAAGAGATTGGAGCAAAAATGAGGCACATTTGACTGTAGAACCAGTCATATTTCTGATGACAGGGACCAAAGCATTTATGTTAAATAAAAGAAATTGAAAATCACACAGAGACCCTGCATTTTGCATCTGTGTCATCCAGCAAACACAAAGAACAGAAAATTACTGGAGAGGCAGAACCCAAGCAGAATTGCTAGGATTTGGTTTAGAATAGTTTTATATCATTCTCAGGTGTGAGAACACAAGCTGGTTTTCTCTGCTTTCAGCACGTACATGTAGCGACACCTTTCTAATAAAGGCACAGGATGTGTTGCCATCAGCTGTACAGAATGTTCAACCTGACCTGAGTACATCCGCTTTCAGAGACTGGGGTCCCTACAGATGGAACAAGCTGCTTTAAGACTGAAATTTTCACTGGAGAACCCTGCACTAATGTTTTCAACATACCACTGACGAGATGCAACATAATGCTGGTTTCCAACACCAACAATCTTTCACTTATCAAAGTCATATTGATGAGTGTTCTTCCTCTTGATGACAGTTAAAAACAGGATATTATAAATGTCTTACATTTAGTATGTGATTAAATTAAATTCAAATAACTGCATGTTTAGTAATAACTGTTTTTACACAGAATGAACAGACAGAGCGGGTGTGGGTCCGACATCTGAGCGAGGCATGGGCAACCTTTTTTTCCCCACAGAATACTCTGACGAAACAGCTCCTTCACTATAAAAGGTCATTTTAATCTAAATCAATGCACCTGTAATGAAAAGAAGCATTTCCATTAATTGAGTTTCAGCCAGAGAATCTGCTCGACTGGAGCACCTACTTCTTGTGTGTGCAGAACGCATTAAGGATTGCCAAGGTTGCATCAGCCCACGGGGCCTAATGAACTCAGGGGGAAACAGAACTCTAAATCAAGTCTCCTTCTATCTCTGAGGGAGGTATCGTGTGTTCCTCGATAGATGTTTCATCACTTGCTTGGTTTAATGTGATGAACCCTGCCGTGATCCTGTGGCAGTTTCCCAAATGAGCTTGATGAAACTAGATGGAAGACTCATTATGGCAGCGTGAAGACAGATGATTCTGTTTGAAATTTATGTAGCAAACTCTGCATGTGTAGGATAATCATTTCTCTCAAGTCAACATGAGCTCTGCTGTTGAGCAGCTGGCGGCTACGTAAATTCAATAATTTTATATAAAAAGTCACTTGCATTTGAAGGAAAAAAGCAATAAGCGAGTTGAATAGGATTGGTGGAAACAGCTCACAGTTTGAAAAACAAATTACACAGAATACGTTTGTTGATCAGTAAACCAAGATAAATTGAACTAACTCTGACTACCTGAAAACAGTTAAATACAACCAAGCAGCAGGCACGAAGTTAGATTGTTAAAGTAAATCTCCAACGCTGTTAATCATCCAATGAACAAATAATTCACAGCATCCAAAAGTTAAGAATCTAATAAAATTTGAGTTCAAAAGGTGTGAACAGAGTTTGCCACTTAGTTATGCATTAGGGAAGCAGCAAACACACCTCACTCTCCTGTGTAAACCATGTAAAGGGCTCACAACAGGTCAAAGCTCAGGGGAGAAAGCACCACAGCAGGGAAAAGCATCCTTATAATAACAATATAGACTTAAATAATGACACTGGGGATTGAAGAGGGGTAGCTAGAGCAACATATAACACCTACACAGCTTTAAAATGACGCAGAACCAGTGTTGTATAATTCTAATGAACCTAATGACCCTGACGTTTCACAAAGATAATGCTGCTCTATAATTTTCCAGACCCTGAATGGAACAATGGCAAGATCTCTGTAAGGCAACACAAGATTCAATAACTCTGTCAGTTCACTTCAATTAAAGTGTCTGGTAGAAAGACCATAGGCAAAAAAAAAGGTTTCAATTAAAGAGATGTTAGGTGAACAGAGACCTGTAGTAACAAGCGTAGGAGTGACACTTACAGCTTTATTGTGGGGTAACCACGGACACCAAACTCTGATGCCATTCCTGCAATACAGAGAAGAAATGATAGGACTAATCATATTCAGAGAACTTGTGCACGTCAGACATAGGCCACAATTTAGTTTTATTTTTAGATTTTTGGTAACTTTATGATGAGAAAAGTGGATAAACATTAATAAGGCTTGGCACCGATCTGTTGTATGACAAAGACGCTTTGACAGCAGATTTTATTATTAAACTTCCAGCTCTGTCACAAATGTTACTGTGGAGGTCTACAGAGACTTTGGACTTGGACTGGATGATTGACATGTGCTGTGCATTGTGGGACCTTATCGACACAGCTGAGCATCTTTCTAAATTACATGCGGTCACTTCAGTTTGCCAGAGATAAACTCCTGCCAAGTTCTAAACATACCTCAAGTGGATTCAAAGCAAACCAGACCATAATGTGGAAAGTGGTATCAAAGGATGAAAATAGTTTTGTGAAGGAGAGACTGTCTGTTTTGAAGCGTACTAAAGAGAGAGTTGTTTTTCGTGCATTTACACATGCAACCAGAAACCCTAACCCTAACCCTTGGATTGCTTTTAGTGCGCAACTGATGCTTTTTTTCTGTAATAATCCTCATTGGGGAAAATGCTTTTTGGGCCAGTGAGAGACAGAGATATGAGACAGCATTGTGCTTTGGCCACTGTGAAAAAAACAACATCATATCCCTGCTATGATGCTGGGCCTTGATGCAGACACATGGCTGCTTTACTGGACTACTGTATTTTTCACAAGGCTAATTTCTAATTGTACACTATTTGTGACAAAAACAACCTAATAATGTTAGAGACAAAAACAATCTATTTTGATGCCATTAATGCTGTTTCTACAAAGCCTTGAAAGCCTTTTACACACAGAACATCACAATGTTGTTTAACAACAGTAAGTTAGCTGTAATAATCACCTGGGGATACACAAGCACTGAGGGAGGACATTAGAAGGCTTTGTGTACTCACCAGAGTAGGCTGTGGCATCCATCTTTCCCACCCGGACTGGCGACCCAGAGGTCTTCAGCTCGACTCCCACCTCCTGCCATATCGGCTCTAGTTTTTTACAATAGCCACACCACGGTGCGTAAAACTGAAAAAAAACAAACAAAAACCCAGCAGAAGACAGGAAAGTGAACTGACTAATACATATCTATACATATCTCTATATACTCCACAGAATAAAATGTTAATAAAAACAGTATATAGTTTGTAGCTGCTATATTTAAGCCGTTTCATGTTGGGCAGGGAGCAGCACGACATTCCTAGGTTTGAGCTTTGTTGGTGTTAACAGTTATCGTCTCCTCTTCAGCGGTCTGATTCCAGTTTGGGTTCCTGCATAAACCAAACTAGCAGTGAAAGCAGCTTTGGATGCTAGAGCTAAATTTGCTTATACAGACCTAGACACAGACTCTGATATAAACCCCTCAGAGTCCCCTGGCTTTGGCTGGCACGCATGACTTCTCATTCACTAATCACAAACACAGAGGACAGTCTGCAAAGCCCCACCAGACCCCACACGCCTACATCCCACCACAAGCACAGCCACTTCCGAAAGGGATGATCAGGGCCTTGGTGTTTATGAAGTAAAGCGTAGCTGAATGAACATAAACTGTGTATCTGTGTGTGTGTGTGTGTGTGTGTGTGTGTGATGTCAGACTTACATCAACCAGCCAGATGTCATTCACTCTAGTCTCTTTAAATCTGTCAAAAAGGAAAAATAGCATCAAAGGACAGTTTTGATCATTCAGCAGATACTAGACAAGTTCCATCGTGCTACCGTTTGCTGTTTTGAGTCACAATACGTTTCACATAAAAACATACAACAGACGATGTGGACAGAACATGAATTACTGTGTCAGCTGTGTAGATTTTAAAACCAGCCAAGCTATAACATGCACTAATGAATTCAATTGTAACATTTAGATAACATAAGAATGCAAGACTGAACAGAGAAGTGAGGAGGGAATCACTAGAGCAGAGGCTCTGCATGTGTGTGTAAGTATTAATATTCAAGGCAGAAAGTCACAGAGATTATCTGAATTATAACAAACAGACTGAACATGACGGAGGGAAACAATGAGCAAAAGGAGACAAGGGACAATCACATCTGGGCACAAAACAGCCCACACGGATCGAAACTGACATGACGGCCTCACACTCGTTTCCTGTCTCTTTCAGTTCGGGTGTCTCGTAGGAAGAGTGGGCTGTCAGTGCCAAGGGCTTGTTACGTAAAAACTAATTCAGCCCTGCAGTCAAGACGTGCTTTGTGAAGGTAGTCACATTTTAAACATCTGTAACTGAGAAGCAGGAAGCTGAAACACTGAAGCAGCTCGTTCATGACTTACGTGTCATCCAGATCTTCAACAAATGCAAGCACCGCTGAACTCAGGAAAGCAGCTACAACTGCAATAAGCGAAGACACGTGAAATCAGACAAAGTGCTTGTTTGGCGTGACGTGAATTCAAGACTTCTACGGGCTTTTTCTAGCCCTGCAGCTTGGAACCTGACGACTGAAGCATCACCAGCTAAAGCTGCCGTCCAGGCTAATTTAGCATCTCTTCGCGCCACAGGTTCGCCAACGGCAGCACCAAGGCTCGTTTAAACAAGTCGCCGAGTAACAGGCGACGCTAAAGGTTCAGTGCACGCGAAATAAAAAGTCAACGTACCACCACAAATCAGGGAAGCTTTCACTTCTGCCATCGCTTCGAGTGGAAACAGCAAACAGGAAATACAACGGTTGTGCCGGACCCTTCTGCGCATGTGCGAGATTACGCGGAAATTCAAGCGCTAAAAGCTGCAAAGCGCGTTTTTATTTGAAACCTATTTTAACAAAGATTAAAGGTTGTTCGAGTGTGTTCAGGCGCTTTATGGTACTTAGTGCAAACGTTTTTACTCAGTCTAATGCAATTCATTATGCTGCGTTTTATTTGTTGTTAGTTTAAACTTTTAATTTCGTTGCTACTGTATTACAGTAAGTTTTCTACGTTTCATTAAAGTACTACGACTACATTATTTAAAAGGTGTCGTATTCCGTCCATTTCTTAATGATGGAGGCTACTACCAAGAAATGTGGGGGAAATGGTATTCACGTCGTCAATACTCACCACACGGTGGCCATCTAACATTAAACTGAGCAACAGAGGAATCCAATAAAAGCTGTAAGAGTAATGCAGGAGGAAAAGACATACACGCAAAATAACATTATCACATTAACAACATTAACAATAGTTTAACTGACTTCAGGACTTCCCACAGTCTGTGATAGCAAAACAGGAGCATGAAAGCAGGCCAGAGCCGCAACTAACTTCATTAAACACAACCGTTTTTTCCTTCTTTCTAGTAGCCACAGTAATATTTGTAATTTTTTATTAATAGACACAGCAAATAAAAACAGCTGCATCGTGGACTTCACTTATTGCCTGATTTTGAGCTGTACACAGTCAAATGTGCGATGTTATTTGACTCATAAAACCACAGTAAACATAACGTAACTGAAAACATATATCATATTTATTTATTGTTAAACATTGGGAATAACAATTTGTATCTACAATAATACTGTGTGTGTAGCTTTAAAGTTATAAAACATTTCACACAATACATCTGATTTTCAGGGTTAATAATTGAGACTTTTTTTTCATTCATTCAATCATTTTGACACATTAACTCATCGTCACCCATGAGCACATAAATGTTAAAGGCATTGACTGGTTAGCTTTGTAGACAGTGGCTGAAGTTCACAAAACAATTAAGATCTGTCGAAAAATATACAAATCTGAATCTTGTTTGTGAAGAAGAGTGATGCTGCTTCACGCTGATGAAAAAACAGTACCACCGTGGTCACTTCATAATTTCAGTACCAGTTTATACGCAGTATATTTATAAAGCAATGGCTGCATACGCTTAAAGTAGATGGAGAGGTTTTAATGCTCTTTGATCTTTAAATATCAACATCAAGCACTGAAAAGTCGACCGTGGTTTGAAAGTTAAAATGACAAATTCCAGTTTCCTATTATTGAATCATATTAATCAAACCTTTACGTTTGCCAACTGAATCCTTTCCATCCACAAAACATCCATCAATTCACGACGTCATTCTGAGAGAAAAGAGCGAGCATGAAATAGTTTCACACCCTGAGAAAGAGCTGTACTTTCTCACGGGGTGAATAGTGATCATGACTGTGTTACTAAATGGACTCATGTGGAGGACTGTCCTGTTGGAGTCCTCTGTGCCAATTTTGCGAGGGGTGGATGCCTTTGTGTTTCACAGAAAACAGGACACAAGCTGTAAGTCTACATTTACACTGAGACGCCTGAACGACTCCTGCATAGGAAACGGTAAAAAAAAATCTGCTTCCACAAATACACTTTCACTTCAGTTGCATTAAGAATGTAACGCTCCAACGAGTTGTACAATTTCCGTTTCACAAGTGAAGGCACCCTCATTTTGGCAGAAGGACCCATAACACACACAAAGGCATGGATTTTAATCCATTAAAATTGTTTGCACAACTTTCCTTAAAGGAGGTTTTCAGTACAGCATGGCTGCTTGTCTCTTTAAATAAAGGGTGGACTTGTTCCCCTTTCACAAGTCTCGCTGCGGACTCCCACATTCACTGAGACTGTAGTCAGCTGTCCGGCTGACTACACTCACGTCATCTCACAGAACGTCGCTATGACCTCAATCAACCCATAAACAAAGCTTCCTTTGCCGTATTTTATCGCTCATCAGATGGATACATAAGTGGTAAGATGATTCAGTTTTAAGCTAAATGACACAGTCTGTCCTTAGACACATCAAATTATTTGCTTAAAATATACAATAAGCACAACAATAACACAGTATAATTTGTTACTTAGGCTAAATTTAATTTATATCATTAAGGTCTCACTTTGGATAGAGTGTGTTGTATCAAAATGCTTTGACAGGAGACCAGGAGGCTTTTAGGTAAAGCTTCTAATACATCTGTTGTCTTTAGCTGATAGGTAGCTAATATTTCACATTCTTATGAGAACCTAGGTTAGCCTTCATGTCAGTTTCACTCGGATCTTAAGAGAACTTTCATGCCAAATAACCGACGCAGCAATAAAATTAAATTTTTAAGCTGATGTGTAAACAAACGATCTCAATGCTGGTGAAAACAAACATAAACAAACGTGAAAATTCACGACAGTTTTGACTGTCTGTAACACTTAATGAAAGAATTTAAAAGAGAGAGTGATAAGCACAAATTACAATAACTCGTATTCCCACAGGTCCACAGGAGAATGATTTGTGCACAGGTAAAGGCTTTAGGTCAGTCAAAAAGAGAGATTGCTGGTAACAGTAAATGGTCCAGTAAGTGTCTGATTTCATCCTAAACCACAGTCACTGATCCATCACATTATGTTTAGGTTTTAAAGTGGCAATGCAGCGTTTGGAAACACCGGTGAAGACGCCAGCCCCCCACTGTGGCTTGTTGCACCACTGGAGACTTATCTACCTTATCATAATGTGTCATGACACGCTGGAGTAATGGATGAGCCACACTGGTCATCGATGAAGTGGTAGAAACAGCGGTGATGCGTTCTTTACTGATGCTGCTGCAACAAGTGGCTGCATTAACTTTGGGCACCACTGCTTGGCTCCTCTGACAGTATCTATTCCTCACTGATAGAATGAGATGATCCTCCGATATCCCTCATTCCAGGATGTCCGTTTCAAATGGGACCAGATGGTAGTAGGAAAGGTTGGTGACATATGCTTCTGGCTCCTCATCACACATGTCTGCTTCCATTGGCAAAAACTCTGTCCCATCCTCGTACCTATCAGAACATACGACATAAGGCACATGGGGAAATATGGGGTTCGCTGAGTAAACATTCCAGCTTTTCAGGAGGTATGTTAAGTGTTTTGATTTGTGTGTTCCTCTCCTGCTTCCTACACACACCCAGGGAAGGAAGAGCTGCACACACACATCCTGTGCCGTGTAAAGACTGGGCTGCTTTGCAAACCTGTATATCTTTAGACCCACACAGAATGTGTGTGATGTTTCAACAAGCTTATCCTTCAGCAACTCATTCTGGGTTTTACAATTTACGGTTTATAAACTGGGCTTAATACTCACGTGTGTTCTACAGAGTCCGTGGATGAGGGTCGTTCTTTTTCCTCTGGGACGCTGTCATCAAACACAATGGTTTCTGTATTGGCCAGACAGAATCCATTCGACCGCATGATTTCTGAAAAACGCAGTGCTCAACGTTACACCAGTTGTTAAGTCATAGTGACGCTGGCGATCGATCCCTTTGTAACACAAGAGTAGACTGAACACACACCCGATATCTTGACTGGACTCTGAAAGCATGGCTGGATTCTGTGGACTTTGTCATCCCTCAGCACCTGGTCCAGCGGTGACCGCTCGAAGAACGTCAACATCACCTCTGACCTGGAATACTGCAACCGGGAGGTTTTGTTTCCCAACATTGGCTCATTAGTAACAGACAAAAGGCATCGTGGAGGTTTTAAAAGCAGCACAGTGACCCACCTTGCATGGCATGTTGATGGCATTCTTCAGTAACTTTTCCACCTGGTTCAGTTTCTCCTCAATGTCATTTGCCTCTTTGATTTTCACCAGCCCTGAAACAAAAAATGCAACATGAACAGCTGTAAAAACTGGCAGAAATATATGCATACGACACAGTTTCTCTGGGTGGACGAATATGAAACGACAGTCACTGACGAAGAGCTCTTCTCTGGACACCTACTAATATCACATATAAAAGCCTGTGAGTCCCAGGGGGCTTGGAAAATACAATAAAAGACAATCAGTTAAATCATTTCCACTATAAAAACAAACCCAATGTAGAAAGAAACTTCCCCACAATCCAAAACGTAAACTCTTCTATGAGTGTTTCTGTTCCTGGCAGAGTTGTATCTATTTGAAATAACAATACCTCTGATATTTACCAGACGCGAGGACTAAAATACACGACTTATACTGACTTTAGAAGGACAACGCTGTTCCCACTGACGCCATTAAATTGCCAGTGTAAATGCTGGTTTTTATGAACAGCAGTAATATAAGAGGAAAGTAATAACAGTGGCTAGAGGCTGGGTAGGCTACAGAACAATGCATGTCATTCCCGCATGCACTAGCAATGCAACCGAAGAGGTGGTGGGAGTGTAAAATCAGCTCTTTCAGCTCTGCGAGGTGGCCGTGGCCAGCAAAGCATCATTTACCGCCATGCTGACAAGGGGATGTGGTGAGGAAAGTAATGATCAAGACTGCAGACACTGCTACGGACAGAATGCAGTCACACTGTGGTTACGGTTACATGGAATCCACCCATAGTGGCCCACAGTGATGACATCACATACAGTGGGACAGGAAGGGTGATTTGTGAGTTATATCACACGTGGGAACCCAACGAGATCCCCACCCAGTCTGACGCTCGCACTGCATGCATATCATAAGACTGTTCGGAAACAAGGCCTGTCTAATGCTCAAAAGAGAAGTCTGTATATGTATGTTGAGTATTTCTACACTAGCAATAGTCATTTAGCAATATTTTGCAAGTCAGTGCTGGTTGTGCAAGAGTTAATGTAGTTGACCGCAGTGGATGCAGTTTTGGCGGTAGAAAAATTAGAGGCTGCAGATTCAACACGTACGTGCTGTGACCCTCCTCTTTCGGGTCCTGTCCTCACACTGTGGTTTCATACAGTGAATCAACAAAATACCAACGAGGTATAAGCAAGGGAAAAAAAAGCACACAATGCCCTGAGGAGCTGCAGACCACGAGTTTAATCTAGCAATACTCCTCTGTGTGTATCTAATCTTTAATTAGAGGGTGCACATTTGTTTTTTCCTACTAGGTTCCCCAAGTCTATTTCCTCCCTGTTCTTAGAAAAGACTCCTTTACGGGTTTCCTGGCTGCAGTGCTTCTTATTTTATAAGTAATTTTTCCACTTTGTGTCTGAGTCTTTGCCCTGAGATGTTTGGTAATTCACCTCCAAAGAAACAGGACTCAAGCGTTTCTTGAAACACTTGCTTGGGGTCTGTATTTAGTGTCAGTGCTAGAAGTAGGAGGCAGGAATTGGACTTTTTACAAGTCAGGTTATCTAACCAGTGACTCGATGTGGTAACCACCCGCTATCTTCTGCATGGATCCGATAAGCACATGACAGCAGCGTAACGCTTTATCATCTATCTGTCACCTAACCACTAACTCTGCTGTGTTGCAACTTGCTATTTGTGGCAGCTTCTGTCAAGACACGAACACAAACCCAAAGTTATTCAACCCTCAATGTTCATGTTCTAACCTTTGCATAAAACATATTGTTTGGTTTTCAAACAATGAATGTAAAATGGATTAATTACAGGCACATGAACTGACTCCTGAAACAATTTATTATTAAATAATGATTATGGTCCGATGGCTATTTTTAAATAATGAATAATGAAAAGAAAGACGCTTATGATCTAATTTTATGAGTGAGTCAGTGAGTTTGATGATATCTGGTCCATGTGGAATGTGAGCAATTACTTCCTGTCTGTGCTCACTCTGGGATCACATGTAAGGTAAGTGCTGAGAGGCTTTTGCAGACCAGACGAGCTAAATATGGGAAGTCCACTCCTCTCCCAGTCACCCTGTCTCTCATGATGACATAAGGAGCTAAATCTCTGCACCCCTTCCTTGTTGCCTAGGCACAACAAAAAATAGGAAAGAGAGCCAGAAACTGGAGCAAAGTGGACCAGGAAGCTTTTTCTCAGGACTTTTAATCTGACAGGCAATTGGAAGGGATGCAAATGCAGTTTTAAGCAGTGAATAAAGGAAGGCCATTCAATTCTTCAAGCGCCCTTATTTCACAGACACATTTACCTTTGAGCTGTAATCTGGATATGAACAGTGACAGACACTAAAAAAAGATGTGAAAGGTGACTGATGGGCTCTTAAATGTCTCTTCCCAAAATGCTTTGCAGAAGGTTGAGCGTCGAGCTGTCAACAAGCCCGTCAACTATTTCTGTGCCTGGGCAGGAAACAAAGCCACTAAAGGGATGTTTCCAAAACATTGCTATAGCCTCAGTGGGTAGAGACAAAGGGGAAGTGCCAAGGAGGCTGTGTTGGGAAATAAAACTCACACAACAAGCTGGGTCTTCTGCCAAAAACACTGGCGATGCCAGAGCACCGCTGTGACAGATCCAGCATCTGAGGCCCAGAGGTTCACCCCATGTGCCGGAAGGCTGCCCTCTACACAACCAGCTAGAACTTTGGAGATTCATTTTAGAAGCAAACACTAGAGTTTGTGTTTAATTTCACACAGATGCGGACTTTCTCCATTGCAGCATTCTCCCCCAGAATGAGCCGCCTTCTGTGCGTCTGCCCCCACAATGTGTTCACTCCAAAAGCGGACACTAACACCCAACAGAACAACCAGGCTTGTGGCCGTGTGTTACTGCGCGCCCTGCTGCCTTCAGACCAACCTTCTGTCAGTGGAGACTTGGACAGGTCTCTGCTGTCCTCGGGGAAGGACTCCAGCAGTCTTTTGAACAGCCGCCCCAGGTCGGAGTAACTGCGGTGCAAGTATAAAATGTTTCTGTCCGACCACTCAGTCCTGATCTCGAAAAACTCCTCTTCCTCCCCGCGCTGGCTGATGATGAGTCTCCGGATCCCGTTGACCCAGCAGTCCCTGACAAACATGTTGACCAGCGACGTCCCTTCAAACACAGCCGATGCCATCCCTCGGACGTCAGGCCAGCATGCCGGGGCTGGGGCGCGCCGGGCAGCAGCAACGGGCTGGGCGCGCAAAACGGCGCACAAGTTGGAAAACAAACCCAACTTCAGCAACTTGTGGCTCGGTCCGACGTCGCAGTGCGCTGCGGCAGGAGGAGGCTGATCTCTGCGTTCGCTCAGCCCATCTCAAACGTGGCACGATTAGAAAAAAACAACCCGCGGCTTTAAAGCTCGAGATGACGCCCCCGCATCGCGTATCTGGCGAAATCGATCCTGCAGATGTGAATGTTTTATTTTTAATTAAGATGAACTCGAAATGAATCCAGGCCCACTTGTTTGCGCTGTATCCTCTAACTTCTCACTGTCTGGGTCGGAAGGCAGTTTCCTCCCCTCTCCTGTCTGTCCTCCCTCCTTCCTTCCTCCCTCCTTGACAACAGGGCTTTATTATGCAAAGAATGCACAGGGCTGCAAACGCAAAACTGTCCGTATCTTTATATATAATCAGGAGGGGAAGGGCTATTCCCTCACTCCCTTTCAGCCTGGGGTGATTTATAACATTTTCACGTAGTCAGTTAACTCAGATATAAAGTTAAAGTTGTTTTCCTGCCAGTTAGGAAGCAGTAGAATTTGCTTACACGGGATTTGAAATGTCTGTCCTCATGTAACTTTCTGTCTTATCCTCAGCAAAACGAGGAAGTGTAGCCTATTATTTTACTCAGGTCAGCGTGTCCAAAAAAGGAGGAGATTTACTCAGCATCACTGCTCTGGAAACACACTAATGTTTGAGGCATCAGAGGCCAGTAAAGTGGTTTCACTGGAAGCCACGGCCAAGTCCAGTAACAGCGATTCAGCTGTAATGACCCCCTGCAACGTGGAGAAAGAAAACACTTCTGCTAAAACAAGTTTGGACTGACTTGCAGGAAATATGAGTTTAATTGTAAGTAAAACGCTCTCTACTCTACACACGTGGTCTGATGGTGGGACTGGGCAGGATCTGTGCAGAAAATGCTTCAGCTGAGATCAGAGGAAGCAATTCTGCTCTAATGTGCACATTATATTTTATGAGACTGAGCAGCTGTTTGGTATAAACATCTGAGCTTGTAACTGGTCCTTAGTGAGTGGTGGCTGGTTACTGTGGCAAACATCACGGATCAAATTAGGGAAATGGAGCCCATCAGGATAATATACATTTTCAGTTTTTCTGTCCGGTACCTGCCAGCGTAGATGCTTCTGTACAGAAACCGAAACCGCGCTGCTGAAACGCAGAAAAGGGAACCATTCTGGAAACGATGGAGTCCTGTTTCTCTGGAAGTTGTACACCATCAACCACAAGCAACACACTTCACGTCACCTCATTGGCAGTTTTACTGTTTTAAAACCGCCAAATGAAAGTCATGATGTCATATGAAATACATTTTAAAAAGTTGAAACTATGTAGATGTTTGATACTGATCATGAAAAGTAGCCCACTAAGATGAAAGATAATAAAATGATGGGATGACTCATCTTACAAGAACTGGATGAAAGCTCTGTGAGAGGGCGTCGCTGCCGTTGTCACACAGTCCAACAACCAACCTGTGTCATTACAATGGCACAAATTATACAGCAGGAAGAAAATGACTGTGATTCAAATCTGAGATGCAAAGAAGCAGAGCTGATCGTCCTGATGACTATAGCAGCACAAAAAACGTTGCCGTGCATCTGTTCTTACTCTGAAGGCCTTAACCACGTACTTCTTTCAACCACAGGGACATAATGTATTGCTAAAGGTTTGGTAGTGATTCAAACCCTGATGACGATAGGAACAGATGATGGCTAGGAAGGGAGTACGATGTGGGACGCAGTGGTCCGCCACACTGCCCAGACTTTATTGTGGACTCCTCTGTAGTTTCTGACACTGGTTTGTTTTTCTAAGTGTAGAAATGCTGCATGCTGCATATTTCACTGTAAACGTGAATCCAAATGCGAATTGTATTACATGACGAAACCGCCTCAGTATTAGGCTGGTATCAGAAACCTCAGGCCTCCGTGTAATAATAGGATGTGTCGGTTTGAGCAGGGCTTCAGTCTGTGGTTTGGCCACATGTACAGAGTCAGCACATTCTGCTTCAATAGCTCCTTCCAGTGTAATTCCTCTGAAAGGGCAAACTTGAAATGGAAAAATAGACGTTTGGCCAGTCATCCTTAAAATCCCTTCTAATGCAAAGTTCTCACAGCTCCAAATCTAAGAATGTCTGCGTTGGACAGCATCGTAGTCGCTCTGCTCCTCTTGCTCACAAGCCATGACAATACGAAGCTGCTCCCTCAGCCCTTGATACATAAATTTAATTAATGGGACAGGCCATATGTTTGGGTCGTCCTCCCAAATGTGCTTCTTCACCCAGTGCCAGCCCCCTCGCTATGAAAACCAAACACCAGAGGCTCATAAAACCAAAGTGAGAAAAGAAAAGATGGACGTCTGTGCAGTGAAGAACTGCAGCAGGACAAAGTCATTCAGAAACGTCACTCTGTTGAGTTTTAACACTGGTTTTCTTCACTGAGCATCTGTTAGACCCAGTGTTTTACGGCTCCTTATTGTGTCTCCAGTGATGCTTGGAGAGTAGAAGCTCTAAACGTCAAGAAAGTCCAGACGCCTGTTGGCTTTATTTCTGCTCCATAGAAATCCAGATTCCAGCTAGAGAAGCCATAAATCTGAGCTGCTAGGGCAACATGAAATCCATGCGGCTCGCTAGTAATTGTTTTATTCAGAAATCACCAGAACACATGATGCTGGTGGAAACACCTGCAGGACCAGCGTCTGCCAGAAGCACTTGTCCCATTTTAATGTCGGCATTAATGCGGCTACGCCTCCATCACTTCCACGCCACTGTGAATAAGCCCAGGTGCCTTACAACAGCACAGTTTACTGCTTCATATAAAACTGTCAAATGTGGATAATAATGTCAAATGATTTACTGTTTACAAATTTTGCACCTTTTTGTCTTTTGCTTTATGAAGCCAAACGAAACCCAGTTCGTTGTTTTGGTCCCTCTGTTCTGAAGCTAAAGCCCAACAGGGATCAACATTTATAGGCTCATTGTATCAGAGCCACGGGGTGTTTTACCCAAGGTAAATGCTTTATGCCCAAGGTAAATTCATTATAATCTCCTTAGGTACTTACCATTACACTCTTCCTTACAGTACGTGTCTCCCCAAACAAGCTGCAGTTGTTACAATGCTGCACAGAAGGAGGCAAAAGCGAAATCAAATCATCTGACATAATGTTGAACGCAACAGCAACTTGTAGTTGTCTGTAAATGTAAACTGCACAAACCCGCACCCTGGTGGAGAAACCAGCAGCAATGCGCCGCCAGGACAGCAGGGGGCGTGTTGGTGAGGAGACAGCGTCGGTGACTGCCGACAAAATCAGCGAGCAAGAAACGGTTCCTCAGTCGAGGAAAATGGCCGACGTTGAGATGGACATCGCGTCTCGAAGAATGAATAATGGCAACGAACACGTGTAAGTCACTTGATTTAACACAAGACGTCCACGGCAATAAGATGTAAACACTTTCCGTCCAGAAATCAAATGGCGATTGTTCAGTGAAGTAGAAAGACGCAGATTTGCAGTAGCAAGTTCACGTTGGTGCCGGGGCTAGCTAGCTAAATTACATGGCAATGGCAGGCTAACCTTCCTAGCAAACTAGCTACTGTTCTCTAAAGTTAGCGCGCCTAGCACTAGCATTAACTTTGCCCAAATAGTACTCAAGCGCACCCCGTCTGTCTCGCAGCGCATCGAGCTCACGGCAGCGCACGAGTCAAACCACATGAAACCAAGCAGTTGTATTGTCCGGAGGACGCGATCTGTAGCGCAAGTTAGCATGGCTAATGCTAGAAGCTATAGTTTTGCTAAGAACGGTTAGCATGTCCGATCTAAGACAAGTCAACGTAATCTTGGCGGTCGTGCTGAGAGGCAGAGCAATCAAGTGAAGATTACAATTCCGTCTGGCATAATACATGCGTTTTTGGTGACCTTGCGCTCTCCGATGCTGCTTTCCGCGTCTCCTTTTTGGTTAAATTGAGTACATTACGTAATCCGATATGTCAGCTAGCTAACTTGTATTTTTAGGATCTAGTCGCTTAGCTTGGGCAATCAGCTTCATTCTGAATGTGTCACAATAAGGAGCTAAACGATACAGTGCAAACTAGAGCTTTAGCTTTATTTGACGAAGTTGCCAACGTAATGCGGAAATAGGACAAAAGTTTCTGGTGTCATTGATGTGATAAAAACGTCGACTTTTCATGGTTCTTAATGACGCCAATCCTCCGACTAATTCCCTGGTTGCCATTGGTTACTAGAAACGGATGGGATGCAACAACAAAGCTCTATGAGCTGTAATTTTATTAGCCGCTTGAATGAAAAATTATTGGCAAATACTCACGCATTACATTTGGCATTGAGGTCTGAAACGCGTTAACACAAATGTTAATGCTTTAAAACGACGACACATATACATGACAATGGTAATAGTTGCAGCTATATTAAATTTTGTATATAATTGTGAAAAATAGCATATTGGCCATCATTAAGTATTTTTATTCACAGTGTTAACACATTTTTAACCTTTGACAAATTTGATTAAAATGTAAACTTTTTTTAAAGAGAATATTGCATTACATATGAATTCATCTTGGATTTATAGTTTTCTGGCTGATGTCGGCATGGTTTTGTTGATTGTCTTATTAGTTAGTCTTCATGTTAGCTTCAGTTCATGATCTTGTCCGTTCAATCACAGTTGTTTCTGTATTTAACAGGAAGCAGGAGTTGGAAAGTCATGAAAGAAGTGGAAACGAGGACAGCGCAGACATGTCTGAAGAAGAAGAGGAAGAAGAGGTAGGGCTGGACAACAGCAAGACCTAAATATCTCCAGTGGTATGATGTCATGATTCTGATCTAAACTCTTTACCTCAGATAAATAAAATTAACTTCAACCAAGAACTACCATGTCATTCTTGGTGGGACACTGGTGCTCAATGTCTGCAGTTGGATTATCGTAACCTGTAACAATTAAAACATTCATAGGCATTTGCCATCCATTGTGTAATTACAATTTGGCAAAGTGTAATCATATGAGATTGTGTAAAATTGTGTTTTAATGCAAGTTTTTTGACACCCAAACCCCTCTGTACAACTGATGTTACTTTCCCATCCTAGGAGGAGGCAGAAACTAATGGCGAGAAGACGGAGGAAGGATCACGACATCACAGCAGCAGCGGTAAACACAAGAGGAAAAAACACAAACACCGTGGCAAGCACAAGAAACATAAGCATGCCTCTGACGAGGACAAGGACCGTAAGCGTAAACATCGTCACAAACACAGGAAACACAAACGCAAAGAAGCTTCCTCTCCTGCCGCTGGGCTGTTTGGTTCGTCCTCCCTTCGTAAAGCTGAATCCTCTCCCTCCTCTGGGAATCCAAGTCTGGATGACAGGGCCTTGCTGGAGGATTTGGAAAAACAGAGAGCCATGATTAAAGCTGAGCTGGACAGCCAGTTGATGGAGGGTAAGGTTCAGTCTGGCATGGGCTTGATCCTTCAGGGTTATAACTCTGGGTCAGAAGAGGATGCAGAAGCCAGAGTAAGAAATGGAGAACAACGTCAAAGGGTCAGCTCAGGTAAAACTAACTCTCCCAGAGGGGGAAAAGGTGGAAAATCTAGACGGGACTCAACTGAGGGTAGTAAATCTAGCTCCAAGCGTCGTAGTCGGAGTAAGTCACCTGACAGGGCTGTTAAGGAGTCTAAGCAGGACAAGGTGACCAGAAGCACCAAGAATACAGGTGTAAAGGACAGAGGGCATGGCAGGAGCAGGTCAAAAGACAGAAAGCGTTCAGACAGCATTGATAGGTCCAAGGAGAGAAGGAAGTCCAACTCCCCCTCTAGCTGGAGAGGAGAGCAGAAAGGCAGCCGCAGTGAGAAGCGTTCTTCTCCACCGCAAGACGATCGACCAAACCAAGAGAGAGTACCCCAACGACCTAGGTCGCCGGGACGAGAACGACCAAGTCGTTTGGAAGCAGAAAGGGACAAGCGGCCAGCAAAGTCTCCATCAAAAGATGCTTCATCAGGGAAAGAGAACCGTTCTCCTCACAGGCGAGGGATTCACAGCCCTACAAGGAAACGTAGTGTTTCCCCTCGTCACAGAGATGTCCACCGTCCCTCCGCTAGTGCCTCAGATAGGATGTCGAAACAGAGCCACTCTCCATCCAGAACTAGGTCCTCGCCGAGAAGAGGCCGCAGCCGCTCACCAGAAACCAGGAGGAGGGATGCTGACAGACAGGACTCACCACTGAGGTTGGTGACAAGATTTGTTCTGACTTGTATATCTTGTTTCAATTAAATTTAGATTTTGTCTTTATAAACATGGGATTTGATCGGGTTGGTGAAGTGTCAAAATGTTTTCACCAAAGACATTGGCACGGTTTAACAGTACCGAACTAATTCAGCCCATTTGACCATCACTCTGATGTTCGAACAGGAAGCGCCCCCGTCCAGATGTAGGCCCGGGGAGAGACAAATCACGAGACAACAGTCCCAGGTTGTCCTCTCGTCGTAGGATAAGTCGCTCTCCTCTGAGACGGAGGTCCCCATCACCGCGACGACGTTCCCGGTCTTCCCCTCGCAGACGAAGCAGGTCTCCACTGAGGCACAGGTGAGGACAGCTCATTCATCGCATTTCCATCATTAATTTCTTAACCATGCAAAGGTTTTTATCGTACAAACGTACAAGGCAATTTTATTAGGCATTAACCTCTTCGTCTTTGCAGATCTGGGGAGAGAGACCGGTATGGTAGGCCGAGACAATACAGACGCTCAATGTCCCGTGATCGGGAGAGGAGGAGAAGGCGTAGCAGAGATGAGGACAAGTTCAAGGGCAGCCTTTCAGAGGGTATGAAGGTTGACCAGGAATCCTCAGAAGAAGAAGTGTAAGTAGAAGATGCACCTGTAGAAAACAAAAAATGTTTTAAGGATAAGTCTTAACACAATTAGACAACATAATAAATAACAATAAAATAATAATGTTTTGATGCAGATGAGAGTTGTGGCTGTATTTATTTTTTGTTTATGTATCTATGTGAACTTTGTGTTTGCAGGAATGAAGACTTTGATGGCGAGGAGATCGATGAAGAAGCCCTCATTGAACAGCGCCGCCAGCAGCGCCTGGCCATTGTGCAGGTCTGTTCCCATCTGCGCTGAGTCGAACCACAACTGACCAGTGTACAGGAAATGTTCATTATATCTGGAATGTTTTCTTAAAGGCACACTGTTCCTTTCACTGTTTAGAAGTACAAGGTGGTGAATGAGGACACCAACATGATATCTGAGCCCAGCAGCCCCCAGAGCAGCACCCGCAGCCGGTCACCCTCACCTGATGACATTCTGGAGCGAGTAGCCGCTGATGTCAAAGAATATGAACGCGAGAACCTCAACACCTTTGAGGCAAACATCAAAGCCAAGCACAACCTCATCGCCCAAGAGAAAGACGGTAATTTCCCGCTTAGGATAATCATGCATGTTGGCATACAAGGCCAACTGAATGAACCGTACAGTCAGTCGCGTGTGAGCTTTATAACTAACTGGGACGACCACATGCGATCACCTTCCCTAAAACAAAATTTCAAGCCTTGTAGACAGTTGTCAGCATCCAAAATTAAAAATCCTTACGTGTGTTCAGGAAAGGCTGAGATTTCTGCAGACGTTGGCGCACACAGGCCAATCTTTGCAGTAAGCACTTAGGAATGAAACTAAACTGCTGAAAGCTCCACCGGGGATCACTTACAGAATGTTTCACAGCTCTGTGTGGGTGAATTCAGCAGATATGGAGGAGTCTAATTCAGCAAGGTGGGAGCTAATCGGTAGCATACACCAATGTCCACAAATCCCTGCTATTTAGATCAATTTGGCATTTTTGTGGACTTTCATGTGAAAATTCTAACTGGTACAGACTTGCCAATGAGAATTAAAGCGGCATGATGTGTGTGCAGGAAATGCAGAGTTGTATGATGCAGGGATTTTAATTTTGTTTCTTTTTGTCATGTGTTCATTCAGTTGCTGGCTTGTAATCCAAAGCCTGGGTGTCTCTGCCACCAGTACCATGTTTTGATCTCTGCAGAGTATGTGAATCAAACACATGTTCCAGATATTCTGCTTTACAACACAGTGGACAATTTGAAAACTCACGCTCCTGGTTTATTATTGTTCTTTGTTTCAGGAGCCAACCCAAAGAAGCCTTCTGCCCCTGACATGTTTACAGAGTCCGATGACATGTTCGCGGCTGACTTTGATGTAAGTACTCTAATATTAAGCTTTGCAGGCCACCTGAACAATTATTTTTGTGCCACTGATTTCATTTTTGTGTTTTTGCAGAGTGCCAGAATGAGAGCAGCAGGTGTAGGAAAGGACTTCAAGGAGAACCCCAACCTCAGGGACAACTGGACTGATGCTGAGGGTTACTACCGTAAGTGCGGCCTGTCCGAATGTTTCCATGTTTGCCTCAGTATCAGACGAAGAAAGATCTCATCTGTATGGTTATTGTCGAATAAGACCTACTTTTAATGCATGTTGCTATTTAGGCGTTAACATTGGAGAGACGTTGGATAAGCGCTATGACGTTTATGGCTACACTGGCCAGGGAGTGTTTAGCAATGTGATCAGAGCCAGGGACACTGCCAGGGCCGGCCAAGAGGTGGCAGTCAAGATCATCCGAAATAACGAGCTCATGTAAGTCAAACCTGCCCGTGTGCTCTACACATTCTCACAGGAATATTCAGATACATCAGTCACACAGATCTTTAATGGGATCTTTTTTTAACGAACAACACATGACTTTTGGTAAACAGGCAGAAGACTGGTTTGAAGGAGCTTGAGTTTCTCAAGAAGCTGAACGATGCCGACCCTGATGATAAGTTCCACTGCCTTCGCCTCTTCAGGCACTTCTACCACAAGCAACATCTTTGTTTGGTGTTTGAGCCCCTCAGGTACTGACAAAGGACACGCTTCTGGTTTTTACTTGGGCATTTGCATACAGTCTTAATCCTTTAATAACATGTTGTATTCTCATCCGTAGTATGAATTTGCGCGAGGTGCTGAAGAAATACGGTAAAGACGTTGGGCTGCACATTAAGGCCGTGCGTTCCTACAGCCAGCAGCTATTCTTGGCTCTCAAGTTACTTAAACGATGCAACATCCTCCATGCTGATATCAAACCAGATAATATCCTGGTACGATCCAAATACTCACTTAACAGAATGTTTAAAATTTGCTGAGTGTTATGTAACTTTTTTTTTTTTTTTGCCTTAAAAGGTGAATGAATCAAAGACTATTTTGAAGCTGTGTGATTTTGGTTCTGCATCTCACATTGCTGATAATGACATCACACCATACCTTGTCAGCAGATTTTACAGAGCTCCAGAAATCAGTAAGTTATATTGTTTGTCTAGATCAGCAGCATTTCCATTAACCAGGTGCATTCAGGCCTGAAACGTTACCTGCAGTCTTTTCTTCTCAGTCATAGGAAAGCCGTACGACTATGGGATTGACATGTGGTCCGTCGGCTGCACTTTATACGAGCTTTACACTGGCAAAATCCTGTTTCCTGGATCTTCCAACAATCACATGATCAAACTAGCTATGGACCTCAAGGGCAAGATGCCCAACAAGGTGAAATTGCATCATAATTTCAGCTCCATCCGTTTTTGTTCCCATTTCCTAGATGAAGTTTTGCTCTCACACAGAGTGCTGCAGAAGTTATGGTTGATGCAATAATATACTTTTCTTTGCACAGATGATCCGTAAAGGCTTGTTCAAAGACCAGCACTTTGATCAGAATTTGAACTTCCTGTACATTGAAGTAGACAAAGTGACAGAAAGGGTAAAGTGTTCAATCTTCCAAATTATCTAGAGACGATTAACGTGTTAATTACCAAAATGGGGCTGTAGTTAGTTTAACTTAACCCATATTTCATTTTCATCACCAGGAAAAGGTGACGGTGATGAGCACCATCAACCCCACCAAAGACCTGCTGGCGGACATGATAGGAGGCCAGCGACTGCCAGAGGACCAGAGGAAAAAAGTGATGCAGCTGAAGGACCTGCTGGATGGCACCCTGATGCTGGACCCAGCCAAACGCATCAGCATCAACCAGGCTCTGCAGCACCCCTTTATCCAGGAAAAGATCTGATCCCTTTAACGCCGCACACCCCAGAGCAGAAAACCAACCACTAAACCAGCTCTGACAGAAACAGACTTCCACTCAGAATGTCATCGGTTTTTCATTCTTCCTCAACATTACTTTGTTTAGAGATACACAGTCGTTTTATTGTAAATACATCATCGAAATTGTAGCCGTTCTTGATAAATTTCTTTTGCGGTTTTTTCAAATTATACCTACTCATACCTGGCAATGCAGTTATGGACTTCATCTTATCTAACTGGCATTGGAGTGACAGATGATTAAAAGAAAACTATAATTCCTGTAAATACTGTATGTCTATTGCATTAGCAATCGCAAGCAGCAGTTGAGTTTCGTCGTAGTTGCAGATGTCTGAATACATCATTTATTTTGTAACCACATTGCTCATTGTGGGGCGATGCATGCTTTTGAATGTGCACCCTTTGTACTCTTAGATTTCCGTGGTGCGGGCCTGTGTTAACGCTCTATGTGGATCCGTGTGTGACAGCCACTCCACCCACCCTGGTCTGAGCTGACGGAGTAGATGCATATTACGTGAATTTCATTTTCTCAACATGTAATCGTTTTCTGTCGCTGGACATAATGTTGGATTTTACCTCCCCGATCCTCCAACTCTCGGATGACGTCCTGGCTCTTAAGGCCCTCACATTCAAGTGCCTCCTGTATGAGCCCAGTGTGTTAAAACAACGAACAGTGCTGGCAAAGTCAAGCCACACCTGCGACCCTCCTGTTCCATTGTTGTATATAGTCCATAGTTACTGTCGTTTCATGTATGATTTTTTCCCCATTAAGTGGTAAAAACAATCTTGTGATTTCAATAAAGGATAGTTGTGGAAAAGCTGCTGTAAGAGCACATTCAGTATGAGGCAACTTTTTAGTAATAAAATGTTTCTTATTATATACAAATCCTTTTCATCATTTTATCCCTCACCGTTAGAAAAGTGTCGCGATATATAATACACAAATTCATTTAAAATGGTGAAATGTGTTGCTTGTGCGTGAGTAAACGGACTAAAAAGTCATGGAACGTACAGAATTTACAAAGAGGTTCTTAACTCACCTTGGACAAAATCTTTGTACCCCATTAGGTGAAGTCTCAGGACGACGAGGCAATGTCTGAAAGATAATTTTGTTGGAAAATAGTTTTCATCTGCGAGTGCTGCAGCCTCTGAGCATCAAAACTGAAAATGCTCTCATACGTAGTGTTGAAGCATTTTCCAAACTATCATGCTGCTTCACTGCAGTGGAAAGTAAGTAACCCATCATTTCCACTGCATGATTGCACTTGAGTTGAGTGTGTAAAAAGCATAATGGGAGAGTTGCTTAGAAGAGATTTCCATTTTATTCCATCTGCAAAAGTTGGGGAATGATGCAAGATCTTTCTGCTTTGTCGCACAGCATTAAAAGGGCTTCTGATGTGAGCTGATGGGCTGTCAGCCTTAAGGGGTCTGTAAATACGTGTGGGCTGAAGTGGAATGACCACTGGTAAAGATGCTGGCGTGAACAAACAGGCATGCGAAGACTTCCTGGCTTTAATCTCAGCAGAGAAAAATGAGAGATGACTGATTTCAACTGACAATGAAGCCAAACTCTTTATAAGCATACTGTGATACTCTGTCCAGCTCTTACTGTACAGTGTAAGTGTAACGTCTAGTGATGATCAGAAGAGGGCATCAGAAGCTCTCACTATTTTCTATAAAGCACATTACAAACAGTACCTAATATTATAAATTCTTGTTGATTGTACTTAATATAACTAAACTGTTTACTATAGCAACTTTAGACACGTGTTTATTCTTGAAATCACATTATGATTGTAACAGGTACTTCGATCAGGTGCCCAGGTTGAGTTATAATAATATGTGAGATTAGAGGAAAATACTTACTTTATACTTACTTTACTTACTGAATTTTCATGTCCTATTGTCATTAAAAAAAAGCAAACATACGGTTCAAATGAATATATATCAAAACGCAGTAATAGGAAGAAAGGAGATTTAAAATATGATTTCCGTTTTTTTATTAAAACCATACAAACATTTGTAGTCAGTTATAAAAGAGCAAAGTGGCTCTTCTGGCAGAGGGGCAGTGCTGGGCACTTGAAGCTCCGCTCTGAGCCAGATCTGTCTGGCCTCTACCCAGAGCCAAGTGGATTCTTTACTGGCCCCAGGATTCTCTCCATTTTCTCTGCTAAACCTACAGAAAGAGTATTGTATTTACACTTTATATATAAACGCACAATAGATGTGAAAACTAAAAAAAATGCCAAAGTAACGTAGAATGCATTTTGCAAACATTAACTTTTCTGATACTCAGACTTTTCTTATATAAAGACTCTGTCACGTTTCTCAGGTCTCACAAGACATTTTACATGTTACATTTTATGTTTTTTTTAATAATTCACAATGGAAGATTGGCAGTGATCTTTCTTTACCGACAGGCAGATACGTATAAGGCACATACCTCAATGTAATTCCCTTCTATTGAAGGAAATCATTTCTACTTCTTTGAAGAAAAAAAAATCACAATCAACGCACAACGCTACAAAATTGGCAAAGTACCAAGCAACAGTAAAACAATATGTACCTCATTGCTCTGATGCTGAACAAAAAGTAAACTACTTATTATTCTGTGTGCAGTCACGTAAGACTGCAAGGCAACACTAACACTGTTGACAGTCACTGCAATACTTGGTGGCAGTACACATTCTGAATGACCGAGCTTTGGAGAAAACAATACAAATGATTTCCTATAAAACAAAACACCACTTTACAGCACTTATCATCATGAGAAGAAAATTGATGTGGGTTAGACCACCGTTGGTCATTAAGACAGATTTAAACCATAAAGTACTTGTAACAATTCATTTTTAAGCGCACATAAAGCACCAGATGGGAGCTCTGATCACCACGGAGAACTGTCCAACCGTGAAATCCAACATCAAGAATCTGATTATCACAAACAGAATATAAAAACACTGTTATATACATCTGTAAGTACCTTACCAGACTAACTAAATCAAGCCATTTAGATATCAAGTAGACGACAGTCCACGGTGCCTTGAAACTTTGATGTGCTGTCCGTTTTTTGGCTCAATACCACGTTGACAAAGAAACACCACTGGATAAAAACTGGTAGAAGCACTATAACATTTACAGATTCACAAAAGTAACATATAAACAAAATGACAACAAATGTAAATATATCACTTATTAAAACCTATGATATATAAAGTTATCATTATTTCAATTCACCACCCATGTCTCACCTGCTGGAACAAGAATGGATTTAGGGTCCTGTTGGAGAACGGTAGACGCTTGGCGCGTGGGCGAGTCTATGTGCTCATATAGACGTGATCAATGTCTCGTATGCATGCACTTTACCAACAGTGATAATACACAGAATACTGTTGAAAGATGTGAGGTTTTGCTCACCGTCACATAGTAATACAAACTGAAGGGCTTCCAAAAATAGCCTTCATTCCATAAAAGGAATATAACTATTCATCTATACATAATTTTGACACATCTCATTTCTGTGTGAGATATTTACCATTATAAATGGGTTTGGCAACTGCCAGAACATAAGAACATAGTAAAGTTCTCATAACTGTCACTTTTATCTTAATCTTCACATACACCAGAGTTTTTCTCTTCCTTTTTTCCCATTTTCCTAAGAGAGGAGAAAGCAGAGAGAGAGCGAGAGAGAAAGCCGCTACTGCATGATAGCTAGAAACTTGCTCTCCTCAGCGAGGGTTGAGAGGAGAGAGCTCATATCTCCAATAGCCATGTTGTTTAGGCCAGGGGCCACGCTGTGGAAAGTTGCAGAAGCTCGAGGAGTGGTCAGACGTGATGACGTCCTGGACAGGCCCTGAAAGATGGAGGGGCTCAACACCCCTGAGGCCAAGCTGCCCTGGTCATAGCCATCCTCCAGCATTGTACCAAAGTCAAGACTTACTGCCTCATCTAACACAGCAGGCATGTTGCCATCCACCGTGCTGGTCACCTGGTCTGTACCAGGAGACAGAAGAGGCACCGAATTCCCGCTGCCACCATCTCCCACGGACTCAGCCATGGCCTCAAGCAAGCACTGGTCCTCAAGAGCAGGATAGGACGAGGCCTTACGGTCCCCTGGATCATAAGAGAGGCAATCCACAAAGCCCTGTTCTAAGAATCCTTGGTCTGGGGCCTCCAGTTTCAGTCCAGATACCTGTTGTGCAAGGGCACAGTGGTCGCCACTCTGAAGCGGTTGTTGCTGGTTGAGGCTAGTCTGGATTTCATTAGCGCTCTTTGGACTGAGGTACTGCTGGGTCCTGACTGAGTTCCTGTATGTGTTGACTGGTGGGCAAGGGGCGTGGACCTGTCGATTTGGATGAAGAGCAGGTCCCTGAGAGATGCTGGAGAGGTTGTCGACGGATGCCCTGCTCAGGATTAGGTTGTTACCAACCTGACAGGAGCTGTTGTGGCTTGGCTGGAAGTGGCTCTGTTTTAGAGTTCCACCGGAGGCCTGTTGTTTGAAACCCTGTGGAAGAGAACCGTCAACCATCTGTGTGAAATTAGGCCTCATAAAGGTGATAGAGCTGTGACCACCAGCTCTCATCTCCATGCAGGAATTTGGCAAAGTCTCTATCTTCACCTCAGGGCTGCCACAGAAAGCACTTTGAGACGGGTTAGCTTGACCACTATTGTTCTGGAAGTCAAGGGACGCTTGTTGCTGAACTACCATGTTTCCGAATCTGCCAAAAGGTGCAGATACAGGTCCATGTTCTGTGCCCGGCCACCTTCCACAGTGTGTCTGGTGGCTTTGTTCTCTTGGAGGCGACCTGTCAGCGCTCCCAGAGCTCACTTCATTCCACTGGATGGGAAGCTTACTGGGACTCTTCCGCTCTGCTATCGGCTGCTGATGATGGAGAATCTGGGACCCAGGGAGGGTCATGTTTAGCCCGATCTGGGTTGATTCCATTCCCTCCAGAGATGATTGGGATGCATCCCTTTGGGTAGAAGCTATTTGGTCTTCATGTATGTAGGGGCCACCATCCCCCTGAACCTGGGAGCGCAGATATTGCACTAGGTCATCTGGTAGCATTTCTTCATCCCCAAGCAATAGACCAGCCTCCACATCATCCTCCATGGCCAGGGCCTCTAAGGCTGCATGCTCCGTAATGCTAGGAGTGTAGGGCGAGTGCTGCAGGCGCCTCTGCAGGTTTCCTTCTGAGCGAGTATAGTTCTGTAGGCTGAAGTTGTGAATTTCAGGTGACGAATGATGAGACAGAGGTGGAAGAGGGTGGAGATTATTAAGGCTGCTGAAGCGCTGCACTGGGGGCAGAGTGCAAATATCAGGAGCTTGTGTCCGCACTGGGTCACTGGCCCTCCGGTTCCCATTCAGTGCCCCCTCGCCAGGGTAGAGGACCCTCCTCCTGTAAACAGCGTGTCCCACGTGCCCATTGACGTACCCATTGGTGCCATCGCCACACTGATGAGGCCTGACAAGAGGCGGCAAACTGTGATCGCTGCCGCCCTCGTCCATCATGGCCATGCGAGTCTTCAAGCTCATGCGTTCCATGTTGGGTAGAGGTGTTGGAGGTGGGCCACCAGTTGCTGCTGCATACTTGGCTTTAAGGTGATAGTGCTGTGCTGGGGTTAAATTAAGCATCCCCCTCGACCCTCCTCCCCCTATGCTTACTGATCCTACGCCTCCACAACCACCCCCTGAGAGCATGCCTCCACTCCCTCCTCCTGCCCCACCTCCGTACTGGCTAGCCTCACTAGATCGGCGGGAGGCGTCAGTGGAGATGGGGTCATAAGAATCAGTGGAGCTAAGGTTGTGGATACGCCGGTGGTGGGCAACTGCCATTGAACCCTCACCCTGAGAAGCCTGGCTGGAGCGCCGGCTGGAGAAGCAGGGGGAGATGCCCGAGGAGCGTCGGCTGCTGCTCAGGTAGGCTGAACTGGTGGCACTACCGCTGCTGTCACGTCGGTCTCGGAGCAAATTGAGCACAGTTAGCTCCGTGCTGCCCAGCTCAGCGTGAACAGGTGGCTGAGGAGCGGGCTGCCCCAGCGGCCTGCCCAGACAGGATCCTGGGAGAAAACAGACCAAGAAAGGGAAAGAAGAAAGTTTGGACGAGAAAAAAAACAAAAAATATTTACAGCCGAATAATTGTACGTGTGGAGAGATTTCTGAAACAGGTGTTACCACAGACAACTGGCAGCACTTTTCCATGAAACACTGTTACATGCTTTACTCCCTGATATGATATACAGCTGATATGGCTTTGATACCATTTTACAGTAGAACAGTAAATTTTAAGGATTTGTTTTGCCTGAATGCTTTAGCCAAAATGGCCAAGATGGAATCTGGGATAACTCGTTTCAAGTGTGACTTGTACACACAGTTGCAGTGACGTGTAAATTCTGCGAACAGGTGCTAAAACGCGAACCGCTCTCTGTGTGTCAAAGTAAGGTCACTACATTCCGGATTTGTCATAGCATGCTGTTAAAACTTAACAAGAACAAAAGCGTTTTAGGTTAATCTTACCCTTCCCCAGGATGGTAGGCAGTGTGGAACCCCTGGGGGGCGGCGTAGGGGACAGGGGCCCCAGCCTGGGCACAGCTCCATTCACCTGCTTCAGCCTCTCCATCTTGACGTGCTCCATCCAGCGCAGGGGGCGACCAACACTTCGCCTCGCCTGCAGGGTCAGCATGGCCGCGGTGGCTGTGGAGACCGTGGAGTCCATAATCGGGGCTGGCTGACCCTCACACTCCTCCTCCGCTTCTCCTTCATTTCCATCGTTCTCCTCATCCTCCTCCAGCCCCTCCCCTGGCGAGCGTCCGGCGCTCACAGCAAGCTGGACTCCACTGCTGGGATAGGTGCTGATGGGGGACTGGTCACTGCTGCATGTAGACTGACCGCCAGGGCTTGGCTGAGACGTCTGAGACAGAAGGTTGGAAGAAGATGATCAGGTTTCAGATCAGAGTATCAGTGTCATACATGCGATGATCAGATGTACTGGGCTGAATGATGGAGTGTTGTAGCGTCAGAAAGTTTACAAAGAATTTTCCTGCTGTTTTGACATTGTATCATGTAGTCATCAAGAAATATGTGGTAGATAAGGTTTTGTAAGTTACTAGAGCACAAGTATCTTGTTATCTTTTGATCTGCTATGGATACAAAAATGTTTCAAAAAGAAAATAATTGTTGGATTGTTAAACAAATAGAATAAATGTCTCCCGTGAGACCAACTTCTGCCGAATAAGGTGGGAACTGCGATGGTCTGAGGGTTTTTCGTTTTTCTAACAGTGTTTGGAGATTATTCAGTGTTGAATGAATTTGGCTGCACAGTGAAGACCGTGGCAGCATCAGGTAGACTTTCAGTGCCTTCGCAGTTCTGCCTGAAGGCATTGCTCCCAGAAACGCACGTATTTTGTGAAATCAAAGTGCTGGCAATGAAACGAGAGGCATAATCATTTTTTTCAAATGTGAGTGGTGCGAGAAGCCTACAATGAAAACTAATTTGTCATGTTTAGGGTGAGTGTCAAGCAGTAGTGATGAGGATGAGTCTAACAGGCAAGAACAAATGAGCAACATGACAGACAAACGTCTAGGAGAAATGGTTACGAATGCAACGTGAAGGGACACCTGCCTCACCTGATTACCCACTGTCCTTAGTAAGGAAAGGAGAGAATTGCCGAAGCATTAAATAGAAGAAAACATTTACTCGTTAGAAGACTTTAATGTGAAAGGCGCAAGCCACACAGTTTAAAAGTTAAAGAACTGTTAGTAGAAATATTAGAGGAAACCTAAAGGAGTGTGTTAAGAAGAGAAATGGGTGTAAAAGGTGAATTTAAGTCCTACCATGGGCTTCTCCGTCTTGATGGACTTGACTTGCAGACATTCATCTTGTTTTGAGGTAGCGTGGTTGTACTCCCTTTGGTCCCCATATCCACCCAGGGGCAGTTGCCCTGGCGACCGGCCCTGACTGTTGCCCCCAGACTCCCGAGGCTGTGGCGGAGGACGTGGGTAATCGCCACGCTGCTTCTTGGTGACGTGCGCTTCGGGCCCGTGCACGGTCTTCACGTGCTTGCGCAAGGAGCTCGGGTCCGTGTAACGTTTGGTGCAGCCCGGGATTTTACACACATACGGCTTCTGAAAACGGAGAAAGGAGCAAAATCAAGTGTGAACTACAGTAAACAACACTGAAGCGCTAACGCGTGTCTGTAGGAGCCGTTTGACAGTACCTCATTGGAGTGCGTGCGATTTTGATGTTTTGCGCGATCTGAGGCATTGGAAAAAGCTTTGTTGCAGCCTTCGTGCTCACACACATAAGGTTTCTCTCCTGTGTGGGAACGCAAGTGAGTCTTAAGGTTTTCCAGACGGGAGTAGGCTTTGGTGCAGCCTTCAAACTGCGGGCAAACAGAGAGCAGTCACTCATACAGCCCGAGTTTGCAATAGCATCTGCAAATGCATTCATGGTGCGATCGCGGTGTCCTTACTGTGCACTTGTGTGGCTTTTCCCCAGTATGCCTCCGCATGTGGACCACCAGCATGTATTGTGCCTTAAAGGGCTTCTGCTCTCGAGAGCATTCCTCCCACCGGCACACAAACTCCTTCTTCTCCCCGTGGATGTGGTCATTGTTGATGTGCTAGAAAAGAAGACGAAAGAATTTAAACTGGTGCAATTGAGGGAATTTTTGTTCAGCAGCAAGGGGCACATATAATAATCCTGTTCCTGTTTTTCATTTGTTTTTATGTGGCATTTTCTCCATTTAATTTCTTCCATCTGAGTTCTCCTAACTTCTCCAAACCTTCCTTCCTTCCTCCGTTCTTTCCTTCCTTGCCTTTCTCTCTCACAAAGGCTGGCAAAATAAAAAGGCAAGATTGTGAGTCTCAGGGTCCGATCTGAACAGGATTTTCAAATAAAACCCTGTCACTTCGCATCACATTGGGCCTTGCCCCCCCCCCCCCCCCCCCCCCCCCCCCCCCAGTGTCAAGTGCTGACAGTTGTGCTGCCGTGGCAGCTTCCAATCTGAGGCTTAGGAAGAAGGGAAGGTGGGAGGGAGGTGAGGAGATAGGGTGAGAATGAGAGGGCTTTGCAACTCCAGCCAAGTATTATGTCCGTGAACACTGCCTTTCTCTCGCTCCTTTTCTTCTAGCGTCCTTTTTTAGGTGTGAAGTGGTAGATGTTACAGAGGGAGTAAGGAGGCGCTGGGAAAATAAAGGACATGCAGGGATAGACCCTCTGGGAATGGAGTCAACATCTGGCTCTGTTTCACTGACAACACTGTCTGGTGGCCTCTTTGGAAAGCAACCCAGGAGGCAGACACAATATCCTGACCCAAAGAAACTGGTATTATTACATTCCTGAGCAGGAGGGAAGAATCTTTTTACCTAGAGGTGAATGAAGGATGGGTGGCAACAGGAGAGAAGGAAGGGGACAAGCGCACTGATATGACTGGAGAAGCAATGCTTTGCTAAACACGTAAAACATGAGGAACCACGAAAGTGAAGTATCCAAGGTCAGTTCCCCTTTAAACAATAGCATCGTCTTGCCCACTGGCCAAACCATGACCCCACATGTAACAATAGAGACAGAAACCACCCGACTTAAAGTCTTTCTTCAAGACATTTTTGACCCCAGGTCTCTTTGAGTCTCTATAAACCCACTGCACTCGCTTCCAGTAATCCTAAAGGATCGACAAATGAGTCAGCACAGTACCAGCAGAGTGCGACAGCAAAAGCAAAGAGGAAAACTGACACTAATATATCCACAAAGGACCTCCATTATTCTCACTTGACACTTTTTTAATTTCAAAGTGACAAAACAAGACTAATTTCAGGGAAAATGATTGGGGGGACAGCACGGCCACAGACGTTAGTGAAGTTTCCCCAAGATTGATCGCCTCCCCCAGCTTCGGTCAGAGCCACGGAAAACCGGACTCGTCCTCTCTTTTTCTTCCTCTCTGTGAGGAAGTCACCGTGGCAAGAGATCGGTCTGTTGTGAGCAGCGTTCAATATCCCGCGGCTGAGAGCGATGGGAGAGGATGACGCCGGTGGCTGGCACGACACCAGCGCTCGCACACACAGGCACACACAGATGGATACGCATTCACACCCTGTTTGTACAAATGAAGGAGGTCGTTGATGGGTGTGATGCATGAGCCTCTGAGCTGACAGAGAGGAGAACAGACAGCACGGGGAGAGAGGCCGCCGAGAAGCCTAATAGCATGATCTAATGGCAATTCTTATTGAATCAATAATCTCCATGCTGAGCAGACAGGCCCCGTTGGCCGGCTAAATCGACAAACAGGTGCTGATAGCGGCGGCGCGGCAGGTTATTCATCTTCCCCCTGCCAGCTTATCGGCCAACAACTGTAAAAACGCCACCAAGATGGATTTAGGAGGGAGTCGCACGACAGGGAGCGCCGGGGACACGGACACAGGGGACACGAAAGCCGCCTGTGACGTACAAGTGGAGCGCACACACAGACACACACACACACACACACACACACAGGTGCAGGCGTCTTGGTCTGGACCAGTTGTTTGGGTGCATGGCCAAAATATGCATAGACATAAATAGCACTGAAACACAAGAGCAGTTTCACAGTTTCTAAAGAATAAAACCTCGTAACCATTATACTGTGTCCCTTCATGTACAGCGTACTAACCCACAGCATCCTATAATTTCTCAGGCTATTTCTCAGCATTTGCCCACTTCAGTATCCATCTCAATGTCTCCTTATCAAACTCTCTCTGGGACGCAGCCCTCACGCATTAGAATGCAAGCGTGCATGAAAAGAGGGCCTGTTTACAAGGCAATTTCACTAAGCTGTGGGACCCGCAACACCGTTTAGCTTTATCAAACACCGCCTAATAAATCATATGCTCTTTTGTGATGTCAGTTGCTGAAGTGCTTTGTGTAAAGAGGAAAAACAGCATGAACAAGGCAAAAGGGAGGGAGGGAGGGAGTAAAAGGGAGAGCGATTGAATGAGGGAAGGAGGGAGGATGAGAGTAAGTGAGCAGGGGGCAGGGAGCTAGAATTGGCATGTGTAATTCAGCGCAGTCTTTTCATCTTAGAGTAAGATACTCTAGACAGATAAGGGGCCTAATCCTTCTGCTGATCAAAAAAAATCTGCATTTTACCAATTAAAGGCCTGCGCCAGCAGCCAGAGTGGGGGCTGCTTTCAGCCTGCACCCACATTTATCTCTCTTTAACACCAGGGAGGCACACAGCAGCCGCCTTAACAAGCCAGCCCCCATCTAAGAACAAGGACGTCACAGCGCCACCTATGTAGATGACCCCAAACAGGGTGGCTGACTGCGGAGGGTAGAAAAGGCCGGATGGGCGGGAACACGTATTCAAATCACCAATCAAAGCCCACAAACTCCACCGTAAGTAGTTAGTTGCAGGTCGACTATGAAAGGACAGAAACTTGAATTTTTCCAAGCGAGAAATGGTTCAGAATCAGAAGAGTAATTCCGTCATAGCTCAGATAAGTTCAATTAATTGGAGTTACAGAAAAGTTGCATTTAAAAAAAGCCCTATTTAAAAATTTAAATGACTGTTAGTACAGCAAAGAGATCAATGACTTGGTTGTTGAGCAAGGCCATATTAGGAAATTAGGGGAATGTGGGGCTGGCATCTGGTGACAAACCCAAGCAAAGAAAGCCACTTCAAGAGAGACATTAAAGAAGCCACCAGGCCTTATCTCTAAAAGTAGTCCCTCCAAGGGGAAAGAGGGGAAAGAGGGGAGGGAGGGAAAATGAAAGAGAAAAATAGTGAGGGAGCGGTTTATGCCCAAAAATGGGTAAGCAAAAGAATGTGGAGCCGAGCAGAGATGGAGCTGGAGATGCAGTAGTATAGAGACTTGAAATGTAAGAAATGAAATAAATACAGCAAACTAAAATTGACACCCGCCTCGCTTCTGCTGACTGGGTAGGCCAGATAAGTGAGCTAAATTGCACAGATCTGATGTTTATCTTATCGGCTGCACCGAGAGCGCTTAAACGCGGATGATAAAGGGACGGCGCGGCGCGTCATGGTGAGAACATGTTTGAGAGTGTAAAAATATGCATCAGGAGCGCAGCGGGCATGCTTTTGAACAAGGTGCAGCGCGATGAGGGTGGCGTGAAGCCTTAATTCTGGAATTAGGCCACCACAAAGAAAAGGGGACGTTTGAACCAGCGCCGTTGTTACTTTTAACACTTTCAAAACGTCATTTATTTCATGGCACAGATTCAACCATCGAGCGAATCCACACAAAAACTTTGGGTTTACATTAGTTGGTTTCGACCATGGAGAAAGTGTTTTCTCTCATCACGGGTTTCCCCCAAAGCCATTTCAGAAGAGAAGCACAGGGGGAAGGGACGCTCCATTGTTTGGTTATATGGAAATCCCCCCCCCCACCCCCATCTCCTCCCAGTGTATGCGCAGAGCCACTGTGGTCCAAATACTGTACTTATCCTATTACTGAGGGGTGAGGGTGCAAAGAGATAAGAGCATTTTCCCGTCCGGTTGCTGAATTAGAGACTTTTATTGGCATCTCTGTGTGCATACAAAATGAGAAATAAAATGAGATATCACAAAGTCAAATGGTTAACGAAACAACTCCATGATGGGAAAGTGTGGGGGGGGCACAGATATCTGATAATAGGTGCAGCTTGGCAACGTGAAGCTGGATTGCACGCGTGGAGAAATGATGGGACGCCGCTTTGTTCCGATGGCCACCTGGTGTGACCACAGTAGGGGGATGTGAGCAAGCTTTTCCTCTATTAAGAAGCCATCCTGCCCTCCTTTCCCACCGCCTTAACTCATTCCGCTCCCTGAAACAGGCGCAAGAAGTTGTCAAGAACCTCAACCTTTGAGCTGAGCCCTTCAAACACGGGAGGCAGCCCATTCCTCGCTGAGGATATCAATTATAGATAGGGGTTACCACCGCAGCTGAGGATTGCAATGTCAAGGCGGCAAACAGACAGCTGTGAAGAGCTGAGGATCTTTCTATCAGATGTGCGCTGATGTGTCTCACGTGCGCACATGTGAGCGTGCATGTGTGCACTTCACCACTCCTTGCTCACAGCTGCACGTCTGTGTGTTTGCACCACTTCTCCAACTTCTCTGCCGGCTGACGGGCGAGCGGTTCACAGGCCGCGGGAGAGCAGCAGAGCTAATAGCGTCAGTGTAAGTAGCCGTAGTGGGGCTGACATGACCATAATGTCATTAATATTTAGCTTAACAGCGAACCCTCGGGCGCAGAGTGATGAGAGCCATCCATCTCCCGGCTGTGTGAGAGTCCCGATAACAGACAGGAGGAGGGCGGCTTGGAGTAGGACACAAAGCTCACATCCTGACTCTGGGAGACTCCACAAGCCAAATCAGTTAACTTCTGAGCCCATTACCACCATCCCTGGATCCAATCAGGAATCCAGCAGCAGTATCAGTCTACGCATGCAGCTCTGACTTTACTGGCAGCACAAACACACTGGCAGGGGTTGTGGCCTGATACGAGGCATTGTCCAGAAAAGTACAGCTGCAGCTGATGTTTTAGGCTCTACTGAGAAAACCCGCACAGCAAACAAGCATATACGAAGAGTTTGGGTTTGTTTATCTGAGATGCACAAACAAAGCTTTTATGTGAGGCTTCCCACCGTCGTGCAGCAATAAACGCACCGTTACCAGACAGCCCTGGAGAAGAAGTGGAGTCGTATTGTGAACGAGTCTCTACACACTAAGTGATGAATCAGAAAACAACTACAATGATAAAAACTAGACTGAACACAATGAAATGGTTTTGTCTAACTGGTCCCTTTTTGTAAAAAGTTCAGATTATTAGAAATAATCATGCTGGGCACAGTTACTGAGAGGTTATTTCTGGATTTAATGTTTACTTAAATGTCCATATGTTGTCCAGTAGAAGCAGCTTGGGCAGGGTGTGTGTGCGTGTGTGTGTGTGTGTGTGTGTGCGTGTGTGTGTGTGTTACTCACTTGCACAAGTTGCTCTTGTGTGTCAAACTCGCGGCAACAGTTTTCCCAGTGGCAGTTGGTCTCATAAACAACCTCCGGCTCTTGTTTGCTTTCATCTTTGTCCCCCTCTTCCTTCACCAGAGTGATCCCGTCGGGATGATCCTGAACCAGCGAACAACAGCAGAGCACCCAACGTAAATAAGCCGCTGTCGATCTAACTGTGTCACGCAAGTCATTTTTTACCGCTCTACTCTCTTACATGAAAGACACAGCCAAGAATGATTTGGTTACAGGTCCCAGCCACAGGGCCCCTTGTCTGAGAGCCCGGGAGAGCGGAAATGTAGCGCTGAAAGCCCTGCTCTGTGTTTGGGGGTTGTTATACGACAAGACCGGGCGGGTGTTTGAGAAATCTAAGCCCCTCTTCCTGCTATAGGTCGCTCTATTAGCCCAGACATATTTCACTGTCACCGTTCGGTGAGGAGAGTTGGTGCGGGCTAATAACAGGGAGCCTGTAGCTTCCACCGCACACCTCAGCCCGATTCTGCAGCTGGATCGACTTTAATAAGGTTTTTTCCTGCAGATGCAAACATTTACAATAATCACGATTCTCATACTTCAGCCACTTAAGGTTTTGATTAAACAAAAGCAAAAACCATTTCCTTCGAGTGTCCCAAAGATCAATGTTCCCGCTTCGGAAACTGATGCCAGCACGAGGAAAACCAACACTGTTGAACTGCAGACGCGGGTAAACAGCTTTTTTTAACTAAATGCGGATGCAGGTCTGTCAGGTAACTGAAGCTTCATCCTCTCACGGCAAACGCTGATATTGTTGATACTGTAGACAGTCCTCACCTGTACGCTTACTGCTCCTGGGCTCGGCAGCTCTTCCTCCGGTTTCATTTTGGAGCGTTTGTGGTGCATCGGGTCTCCGGTGCTGCTCACAGCAGATTCGCTCGTTGGCTTGGTCTGAAGAAACACAAAACATTTGACATCGTCCTGACGCTTCTGGCTTTATGCCTTTCAAAAAACTATCATCTGCTTTCTCAACCCCAGAAAAAAGCTCTGGGGTCAAGTCACACTGAAACACATGCTCGGTCGCAGGCGTGAGCTTTGGCTGTGCCCGTGACAAACTATGCAATTCAGTGTATCTCATTAGCTCTCTAATCACTGCAGTTAACACAAACTCACAAACCAATCTACCGACCCAACAGATGACCCGACTTTGGCCTCGGCTTGACTTCACCCACAGGGGGAGTTATTATTTCATATAAAAATAAAGGAAATAACAAGCAGAGTTCTAGAAGAAAGAAGTTTTGTGTGTTTTTAAATACATTTTACTTCCATAATGTTGATCTTTTTTTTCTAGGACAGCATGTAACACATTTGCCACTCTATCTACGCTGAGAGATATGAGATTCAGCTGTGGCCCCAAAGCAATATTCTGTTTATTCAGGAGGAGGAAAAGGCAATTTATATGTGCCCAATTTGAATAAGGTCTCATTCGTGATAACACAAAATTCAAGCGATGGAAAACAGCAGGAAGGATTGGTAATAAACACTGAATATTTACTTCAAATGTGAGCCCGCACATACAGTAAGGGTTGAGTAAGGAGAGAAAAAGGCCCTTTGGATCCATCCATCCATGTCAATATTCCCTCTCTATATCCTTGTTCTCTCTCTAGTGATTAATGGAGTCAGCAGTGGGATTCTATGCTAACAAGCCCCTTGTTGTTTGCTGCAGGTACGTTCTAGGCCGTGCTCGGCAGTCTAAAAACAAGACACAACACAAGTAGGAGGAAACTCCCAGGAGATGAGCATGTGGAGGGGGGGTCCTGCCTGTGCCATGTTAGCTCGCTACGTTTCACCAGGATGTGGCTGGCATGCAACGCTGCTATCTATTACCTGTGATGATGAATCGCTCCGGCGCTCTCACCTGCGAGGAGTCGTTGGAGATGGCCGAGCGCTCGTTGGCGCTCAGCCCCGAGGGAGGAATGCCAGGCACGGGCCTCTGGGTGGCAAAGGCCGGCGTCGGATGAATGAGTGGGGGGCTGTGGCCAAAGGCAGAGCCCACGATGCCTGGTTGACGGCCAATCAGCTGCTGGTGCACGTGCAAAGCCACTGGGGTTGGAGGGTAGGCGAAGCTCAATGCAGGGCTGCAGAGAGAGCAAGAAGGGAGGACGCAGACTCGTTATATTGGGTAAAATAATCACAAATCTAAAGTACAACTTCAGTAGAACCTCTGTTGCTACGGCAATAAGGGGAAAAGAGTGAATAAATGGATTGTTCTGGATAGTTACTAATCCCTGAGGACAATCTGACAGGAGATGCTGTGGTAATGCTGGAACCACGGGGCTGCCGGCAAAATCCCTGCCAATGAATGTTCAGCTTGTTAACACACAGTGAATTATCATCTGCGTAAGGCAGTATGTCATTCCTCCGGTGGGCGAATGATGCAGATGATAAACAATCTGGAGTGCGTCGCGCAGCCTGGTAAATACAGCAGAAAGATGTTCCTGCGACAGAGTTGTTAACTCAGTCGATTTACCCTCAAACTGAGCTTACTGAACTTTTTTTTTTTTTAATCTGAAAACATCCCAGAAGCCACAAACCTCCTCTGGGGTGTGTATAACCACAGGTAAACCACGGGATAAACACAGATCTGTGTGGCTTGACAGCAGAGGCCTCCATTCATCCTGAGCGCAGACGCTTCGCTCGCTGCGACCCATATGTCTGCTGACCTTATTACCAGCCCACTGGAAATCAATGGGCCGAGACACATTCGGAGGCCCATCTGCTTGTCATATCACTCATCAGTCTGTTGGCTCTGGCTATTTGGGGCCTGTCACTGGGACAGTGTCTGAGCGCGCAGTGTGATTGATCAGGCTCTTCTTACAGATCGCTGATCAATGGCTGTGGGTGGGGCGATGGATCTTTCCTTTCCCCATCGCACTTCTTTTCTTCTGCTTCCCTTTTGATCGCCTCCGGTACCGAGCCGTGATGTATGTGATGTTTCCACGAGGTGCACCGATTGACTGACACAAGCCGCCGGGGAGGCAGTGTGACTGGCTGGCTGGGAGACCGTCACCCACACGGGGCTTTGACATAGATGATACACACAGACTTTCTTTACACAAGTCTCTCACATATATGCAACAGAGCGCATCCTAACTACCGCCTTTTAAAAATACCAATCAATTTACAGCATCACCCCTCACAGGCAGATCGTGTAGAGAAACAAGTGTTATTGGCGCATATCAATCAGAGCTGTTGAAAGTAAACATGACAGGATAAGAGTTTTTAAATAACAGTAAAGGGAAAATTTCAGCATTTTGACATGGGCTACAAACTGAATTAGATGCTCCATCCTGTTAAGGCAAATCCAGACGAGATCAGTTTCAAAAAGCCGCGCTACCTGATGGCCCCAGCGGAGAGATGACCGTAGGAGCCGCTGGTGGAGGAGCTGGAGCGAGAGTTGTTGAGCATGGTGACGAGCGAGTTGGGCGAGTTGCGGATCATGGTCTGCAGGTCAAAGCTGTGCTCAGAGAGGGGCGAGAGGGGCAGCGGCCGCTTCCTGCTGGGCCGCGACGGCAGCCGCGGGCTCGGAAAGCGAGAACCTTCAGAATGAAGAAAGAAAGAGGAGATTCTTAGGGACTGGCTGTCAGGCAGCAGCTGTAACGCCGAAAGGTGAAAAAGCAGAAAGCGAATCTTTATCTGCTCCATCACTTCCTGCTATCGGAAATAAACATCAGCTAAATTCCTACCAGTGAGTTCCTCATCCAAAACTGTATGACTCGTACTTCATCCAAACTCTAACCTAATCTAACCCTAGCAGATGACATTTTTGTCAATCATCAGACAAAGGGCTTATCTGAATGAGTGTTCAGCTGTCACTTGATGCACTGCTTGCATTTCAACCATGAGAAAACATGCCTTTTATGTTGGAGAAATGCTCTGACTGTGTATGGTAATATTTAATCAAGTCCAATTTGAGTCGTTATTCAAATGCAATCAGTGTTGACTGGAAATACGAAAAGGGGGTTTGAAAAGGTAAAAGGCGGAAACAGCACAACCATTCTCTCTGCACATACAAAGAGCCACGGGTAGAGATTAAAACATGACTTTTGTTGTCTTTTCACATGGAGATGTCACAAACAAGACAAGGAAAAACAGAGGAAGATGGGAGGAGGAGGGGAGGAAGCACCGAGGGGATGTCGCGCTTTGTGCGTGAACTGACACAATGACTTTGTGACTCAAGACTTGGAAATAAAACATTTGGAGTTATTTTATAAAGGCAAACAAAACCAGCTCACGCAGCCCCGGTAACCCCCCTCCATATTTACGTCCCCCACAATCCATCCATCTCCCAAACGTAAATGCTCCGTCTCTCGTTTGACACGTCCAACGATTACAGAGCGCTCCATTCACATGGTAATCGCAGCGGGTGGATGTGAATGTGTGCGGATGCAGCGGCGGTGTTCTGGCGTGCGTAGGCCTGTGTTTCAACTAGGGTAGGAAGCTGCACGGAGAGCACCCGCTTTACAAATCCCTGATTGATCAGCCAAATCTAATTATATATTCAATCCCACCGCTAAAAAACATGGCTCGTATTCCTGGTTTGGACAAACCGAACTTTTTATGTTCGGATTTGAGACCCCTTACACTTTCCAAACCAGCCAGAGTGTGAGAGACAGCCCCCAATTGAGGTGAATTAGGAGAGGGAGGGACTGTGAGGAGCAGGGCTAGTGTCCCTTCACCGCAAAGTCTCGGGGGGTGGTGTTTATTAATGCACAGCCCCAGTGATAAATCGGCCAACCAGGGAGACAGAGAGAGGAGCGTCCTGGCTCATAGCAGGACTGTCCTTCTAATTTCCTCTTGATTTATGGACGCGGCGGCTGGTTACGCGCTGCGTCATTAATTCTGGCGGCCGGGGAGGATTCAGACGGGCCGGACTGACGGATGCTGGAAAAAAAAAAAAAAAGATGGCTACAAAACTGAGATCGAACCCTTGCGGACACACCTGAGAAGGATGCTATCACAGGAGAGGCCTCGCGTGTCAAGACGAGTCTGAGTCTGGATGATAACTGACTGATTAACAGACTCCAGTGTAGCTATTTAGTGTAACTACAGCTCATAAACTGAATGGTGTGTTTGTATCAAAAATCTAACAATGGAAAAAAAATCCGTATGAGGAAAAATGGCAAGGACATTTAAATTCAGCTTATGAAGACCACAAATACAGACTTCAGTGCAGTGATCTATGAGAGCTATGGTACTAATTAGGCAGCATGAACGTAGACAATAGCCCATTAAAGCACAAATAGGCAGGACAGGCCCATTGTTTCATTAGCGCAGCTCTGTCTGAAGATAATTACACTGATGTGAAATAGACTAAAATAGCCACAGTAACACAGTAGCCCAGATTATCAGCCAAAGCCTCTTGATAGACTCTGCTCTTTGTATGTTTTTTTTTCTGAAATCCAAAAGCTTTAAAGTGTTAATTTTTCAGGCGTTGGAACACACATTGTTGCAACATGATGAGTTATTAGCGGCAATGATCACAGGCGATTTTTAAGTGAGGAGCACCACATCTCCACTTAAATTTGGCCCTAATTGTTTTGTTTCAGTCTATTAATCTTAAAATGTGACACAGAAGAAAGGATTTCTCCAGTGATGAATGGTGGGACATTCCAATTCCCACTTAATAGCAATTAATTTTCTGATACCCGCACAAGTTTGGCTAGTTTTAATTAGTTTGTTCTGAGGAATAGGAGGAACTTCACCCCGGATTTCCATGAAAGCGGCGCCTGCCTGACTAAATACATTCTCATCAAAGGGAACAGGGTGAGGCTGTCTGACCTTTCTAAGATTTAGTGTGCGTTTAATTTCCTATTTACACTTTAAAATAACTCATTAGCATAAGTCCTCTGCACACAGTCCTGAATGCAACACATTAAGACAACGGCTCATTTAAATCACGTCAAAGTGAAGTTGCACGTCCCTGCGTCTATACATAGTAGGTGTGTTGTGAAAGTGCATTTTGAGGACTGAATTCCCACTGGGCCCACCCATGTTCTGATGAGCACGTGTGAAGGTTCCAGTCCCTGAGGGGGACAATGTGGTAGGTGTCCTTTGGTTAACAAGTTAAATGTGACTATTATATGCAGGCGAGCTGTGTGAAAACATGTACCAGAATTTCTCCGCTTACGAATGTCCACGTGTGAGCGCGGTGCAGACTTACTGTCCATGGCCTGCAGGTACTCCATGTGCAGGGCACTGGCGTTGCTGGCACCGGCTGTGGACGCCACGGAGGGGAGTAGGTCGGTTGCGTACGGGCTACGGTGGCCTGCCAGCAGGGCCATCTGGTGATAGTACTCAGCTGTGGTCAGACCTGCGTGAGGGGCTGGAGCGAGAGAAAAGGTCGGGTCAGCAAGGAGGAAGCAAGGTAACCAAGAAGTGAAGTTGACAGATGAGGAGGCGAAGGGGATGCGCAGCAAGAAAAATGGTGAATCGAGGGGAAGCATTAGAAGAAACAGAAGAAAAAATATTAGGCGATGAGTAAAAGACGACAGGGAGAGCACCTGCAGTGCATTACAGACCTGCGTTCATTTACATGAGATGATAATCAGCTCAGCAGAACAGTAATGAGCACATTAGCAACACCATCAAGTTAAGCAAAACAGCTGCACGGGGAGCATCACCTGAAGTGGAGGGGCTCGCTGGGGATTAGCAAGTGCTTGCTCAGAGATTATGGTGAGTGTGCATTAGTCTTTGATTGATGCGCTCACGCCGAGCACAGGATGACTGATCATCTTACAACAGGATTCTTAAACAGCCTTTTTGTTTCCTTGATCGCTCGGTATGAGGGCTCATATGTATATTTCTCTATATATCCGCGAGTGCGTGTGGTAAGAGAATGTGGGCCGATGCATCTTTTGCCAGAGATGGTGCTCGAGCGTTGTGCTCATCAGGGCTGCAGTCGGCAGATATGCAACCTGCTCCTCAACTCTCCTCCTTTAGACGCACCGGGAAAACAAAAGGCCTAAATCTGCCCCGATATATCTGCATGCATAAAGATACAACAAACGACGTCTCTCTCTCCTGCTCTCAATGCCTCTCCATTCCAAGTCATTCCCTTAGTTATAAGAACGCTGTAAGTCCTTGAACCGTAGCCTAAAAATAAACATCTGGCGGTGGGTTCGCTTATGCAAATATTCGAAAAAAGACAGAAGGCAAAGACTAACGCTGTGGTTTTGGATGCAAATATGGAATCGGTTCAGACCCACAGAGTGAGCTCTTTTTTTTACCCCCGTTGAAGAAATAAAGAGAAAATAAATAAACACTGTATGAGGAGATTTCCTCTTAAGACTGGCCTGTATGCCTGCAGTATGCATCCATGACTGGTTGAATGAATGTAAGAAAAAAAATCTAAATTAATTCGATCTGGGTATTATGTCTTCAGTGGAAGGGGGGAGTCTCTTAATTGTCTCCGCTGTTCCGCCTTAGCTTTGCCTTGCATTCAACCATAATATGGCCCATTCAGGATCCATGCACAGAAAGGCGCTTTGTGGAATTTCTAAATCAGAATTTCTGGCATCCGAGTGCGATCCTGGGGGCAAAGAGAGGGGAGTGGGTGCAGCCTGTCAGTGTGGCACCCGATGTGAAGAAGGCAGATACGTGCCTCAGGACTTGCTGAGCCACCGGGCGCACCCCTCAGCACAACAATAGGATCAGGGGCGAACCAACCTCTGAACCCCATCTCGCACGGAAAAGAAAGAAATATAGCGAAGGAGGAGCCAAAATAAATATAAAAGGCTGTGTGGCAGCAAGAGGGTGGCACTAAATCCCACCCACTTTAAACCTTCATTAGATTCTGTTAATTAATTCATCATTATTCAAATGCACTTTTTAGCAGAAAGAAAATCTTTGCATATTGAAGAAGGAGGCTCCCTGTAAGCACTGTGATATACTAACAACACAAAAGCTGATGGGTTAATTAATCGCCAGATTGATTAAAGGAGTAATTAGATGCCTCATTCACAATTCAGAGCATTATGAACCGAAAGGGGATCATGTGGCTGGAAGAACTATTTTGATTTAACGCAAGCCAAGGCTGGTGTGCGTTATGATATGCTAACGGAAAAAAACGGGAGGATGGAGAGTTTCAGCTTCAACATTTACTGCGTGTTTGCAAAGAGGGCAGGCGAGGACGGGAGCGAAGCAGCGAGTAGAGGCTCTGGGATGGGATGAAGTCGAGTGTGCTGCTAGAGAAGAAATCCCCCTTCTACCTGCCATTTGAGACACACGCTCAAAGCAGAGCTGGGCAGCTAAAGTGGGGCTCTGCTGCTGAAGTGGTTGATGGGTGGGGTCCTGATGAGAGCCCAATGGAGCATCAGGCTGTTGCTAGGCCGCGAAGCCAAACGCACACATGATCATCTGTGACGTTTATTCAAATTCTCCGTCGTAAAAACACAGAAGTTTTCATTTTCATTGCTCGTTTGTCTGTAGATGATGATGATAATTAATTGATCATCAGGAAAATAAAAAACACCACAAAACACCAAGGAATTCTGGACATTTACACGTGTCTTCAGTCTGGTATTATCAACAATTACCTTCTGCTTCTCTGCTTCTGGTTGAACTGGTGCCTCTTGTGTACAATATTGATCAATTGGATCTTTTTTTTAATATAAATTCTGCTTCCATTGATTTTCCAGTGCACATGAGACCTCAGGAAACAAATGCTCCCTGCAGGACGTCTTCGCCACACAACCCTGAACTTGAATCAGACCCTCCCTCGTGTGCACGATGTAACTGTACGTGACCTCGCCGCTCACTGATGCGTCCTCCCGAGGTTTCTGACATGACTTACAGATCAAAAGGATTAGCCTCCCTCCAACCTGCACCCACACGGATCGCGGCACACTCATAATACTCCCATCTGGCCGCTCCCTCGCTCAGATAACATCTCACCAACCCGTGGGTCCTAATAGAGATGGATCTGGTTGCCTCTCACCTGACCTCCTCTGATCTGAAACGGGAATTAAGCTGATACACAAAATCCAGATTTCTCCTCGCAATCGAACCCCACTAATCAATTCCAGCATTTTCTTTTTAAGGGTCCTCTGGGGGGGGGGGGTGCAGATGTGCATGTGTGTGCTGAGTGCGCACATGTGCCGCGAATGTGTGTCTATGCATCATGCTTTGCGTGACAGTGTGTGTTTCACTTTATTCACCATCTGCAGGGCTGAGGCCGCGGGTGGCAGACAGAACGGAGATGGACGGGCTGCTGTGGAGCGAGCGGATGTAGTCCATGTATGGGTTAATGTAGGGAGGATGGAATGGTGACTCCGCCCCCACAGAGGGGTTCCGCTGGGGCGAGATCCGGATGAGGGAGATGTCAGAGAAAGACGGACTGCCCGCCAGCGCAGGAGCCCTGCAGGAGAAACAAACAGAAACACAGAAACAAACTTTATTAAAGCAGCTAAGACATTTCCAGAAGTAGCTACACGTGAACATGATGAATGAAGTTGACAGGTTTAGTCTGACAGTGATTTACAGCATTGTTATAGTTTTAATAAAGGCAGGAATAAATCGTCTGCGTGAAGCTTTTAAGTCTGACCACAGCACATGTGCAACAATCACATCGTTTGATTCCACTCAGCTCTTACGTCACCAATTCTGAGCAAACAACACGTGAAGATTCTCGTTGTCTGAACAGATAAACGCGTTAAAATGCTGCTTTTAGCAGCATGGGTGGACCGGCCGGGGCCAGGCCAGACAAATGGACTGTGACACTATCTCTCTCCCTCCATCTGCAAGGCAGAGATGAGAGCGCTGCATTCCAACTGCTCCCTACGCAGACATTTCCTCAGATCAAAGGCAGCTTTCACCACCGCGTCTTAATCAGAGGGAAACGCTAGACCGAGCTCACCACTGGCCGGCACCAGACGAGCAACGCTACACCGCTTTACTCAGATGGCTTCAAACTGGGCTTTGAGCTGAAACCGTGGACGGAATTGCACATGACAGATACAAAAGTTGAACAAAATCCATCAGCAAGTCTCACACGAGATGCACAAGATGTTAAACAGAAAGTTATCGGGCTATTTTCTTTATCAAAACGCTTTACTGTGGCTTTTCTCCATAGAATGAGATGTGAACTAAAGTTGAGAACAATCATGAAAAGTTTTTAAGATGAACTAATTTGTCTCCCTTCTTATAATTGGCTAGAAGGGCTAGAGAACTTCATAATGATGGCCTTCACCACAAAGGCCTTCCCCCGAGGATGTGGAGAAATCCACATATCAGCCAGACATTAACAGGCTAAGAGATTAGACTGAATTAGCCCCTATACTTCTCTGTGGCTCCCTAGTGGACCAGTCTACTGTGACAAAAGACCCCAGGAGTAGGAAAGGATGAGCAGAGGAGGTAGGGACCGAAAAAGTGAGATTTAAAAGGGACGTGAGGCAAAAGAACAAGGGGAAGAAAGAGTCGGAGACCTGACTCTGTCTCGCAGTGACCTTGAGCAAGGCCAGGGGAGCGGAACAGCCCAATTATGACCTCCGCCCCATCCCCCGTTCCCCTACCGGCCCCTCCGTCCCCCCACTTCACAGCTCTCCTAATGAAAGAGCTCAGGCCAGGGCCAATAATGAGCACAGAGGAGCGGAAACACAGCGAAACGTGTGCACAGCCTTTCTGTAATTAACTCAAAGGGGCTATGGGACGATTTTAAAGCCTTTCACAATATACAACAACATGTCTCCACGATGCTGAGGCAGGAGTGTCTGTGTGTAAAAAAGACGACACTCCCCAGAGCGGACGCAGGCTGGGATGCGTCCCGGGAAGAACGCGGGGATGGCGTTGACACTGCAACACAACATTTCGGGTAGTTCATCGCTTTTATGCACAGTAGCAGTGGAACACACCTACAATCCTGACGCTTCCAGCCATACAAGGCTCCATTTAAAGTCAAACGCTGCCCCAGTGTTTCTGCCTCCATCACATGGCAGCATGAGGCATTTCCCTAAACATCTAAGAGCCCAAGGGGAAAGCTAGGAGAGTTTCATGACTTCTTGTCTGGCCCTTCTCATGCTTGTTTGAAGGGAGCCAGACACACACTCTGGCTGCCATGACACTGATTAACCCTGTCATTTGTTGGCTGCATCTCCCTGTGCTAACCCTGGCTCATCGCCTCAGCTTGGCCTTGTTTTCCCAATTAACTTAGGGAATAGGAAGAAAGTTTGGCTGCAAAGCTGGGAGCTCTGGGAAAGGGAGATTTTTTCAGCCGAACTGCAAAAAAAGAAGGAAGGAAGAGACAGGGGATCTGAGGGAGGACGAACAGTAGTCCTGAAGAGGAAGATGTGGACTCCGAGCCGGGAAGGAAGGGCGGACAGGGAAGAGTTAGGAGAGAGTGGGAGCTGGAGGAGGAGGGAAAAGGAGGTCTCGGAGGGTGCGGAGCCAGGTGTGAGGGGATTTGAGAATGACAGCAGAGAGATGGATGCTCTGGAGGAGTGTGTGCTGCATCTCTGTACATGTGAGGGAAAAGGTCGTGATCGTCTTAACATCTGGCAGACGTTTAACCAGCATTACTGAAGGAATGTTCACCGTGTGCGTGCTGCTGTCCGATGGAGGTGTTTGTCCTAAATGCACCTGATCTGAGATTTAAATCAAAGCTGTGTCGCTGGCTTTGCAGACAACTTTTCCCACATTTCTTAGTGAATTGCTGCCACCCCCCAATATGGACGTGCTGGATAAAGGGCACAAGGAAAGACTGAGCTCCCAACATATGGAAGCCATTTCCTTTCACGTGGCCTTGCATAAACCAGCCAGTGCCTCTTTCAGACTTCGCATGTTTACACGGGCTGGTCTGTGGATTTTAAACTGTCATCTTATTTCACCGGATGAATGTACGTTTGCCAAGTGTAAATATGCCCCTAAACGTTTTAGAGGTTTCGTGGCTGGTTGTGTGCTCATGTAAACACTCTGAGTCTTTGTTTGGAGCAAGGTTACATCAACACTAATAATTTTTTTTTGAAAGCTGCAGCAGAAACACGCTCTTGCGGCGAAGCCCGATGACTTCAGTTAAGACAGAAGGTATGATTGTGGTGCAGCGCTGAGACCTGGTGGCATCCACAGCTAAAACAGGAGCTGTGATTTGCGAAATACTTTCGAGTCAAGCGTGAAGTTGTTTGCATAGGAAATGAAAACATCGTTATGCGTATTTTCCAGATGGAATTGGATCCTCGTGTTCTTGGATCCTCAGAAAAACAAAGATTTGGAAAAGAAGAAGGGATAAAAGCTAAAGGATACTAAAATATGACAAATGCACAGACTGTGGATGAAAGATCGCCATCGATGACACCACGGCTGCTGCAGCCCTCGACCCTCTGTCCCACAGACACTCGCCTGTGGCCACATGGGGCCAAGTGAGGTGGAAACTGGAGTTTTGGATGCAACCGGCATCAGTCAGGTGCCAGGTCCTCTCCTGACTGAACCTGACAGCCTCACCCCCACCCCCCTCAACCTCACCTCACTCTCACCACCTCACAGCAACCTGTGCCCCCCACCCCCCAGCCTCAAACCCACCCAGCCACCGCACAGGGCTGCCACTGCTCTGAAAGCCTAAACCAGAGAGGAGGAAGAGAGGGGCTCCTGACAGCGGAAACAGAAGCACTTTAAAGCTCCAAACCCTTTCACTGAGATCAAAGAGCCACAGGAACAGAGCCAGCTGAGACCCAAGGAGAGAGGAAAGGGAGAGAGAGAAGACAGAGGCAGACACAAACAGAGGAAGGTGGATATATTCTGAGTCTTAATGATTCAGCGGGAAAGTCTTTATTACCTTGTGTCACTGAAACACATCCCATGACTTCATTTTCCACATTAGTAAAGACAATTACGGAGCAGCTGGAACTGGACCGAGTGTTATATTTAGCCGCTGTTCGTCAAGCCGCTGGTGTCTGAAAGCAAATACCAGCACGTTCACGCTGAGCCTCTTTCATTCAAACACCTGGTTTTCCACAATTCAAAGCCACGAACGGGAGCATTTACGTTTGATGCGGTGCGATGCAGATGGCGAATAAAGATCCACAGAAATGCTGACATGTGATTGTCATGTCGTAAATTTTTCAGTAACATGACTGACATATGTCGGTTTGACAGCAATGTTACGAAGCCGACTTTCTTTAACCTTTGATTGTTTCTCTTTATAGGTTGTCACACACTTGTCACGAACGCATTAGTCTGCTTCTGTTTTCAGACTCCATTTGATTTGAAGGGTGTGTGATAAAGACGCAGAAAGTTCCACACGATGTGTTTCTTGTCCAGCTCTGCGGTTTAATTGTAGAGTCTCTGAATGTGCTGCTACTGTGGTTGTGTGTCATCAAATAATAAATACAACATAATACATGTTGATGTTTCTTAGATTTTCCTAGTGTTGCAGCAGCTAGTTTGTCGACCATGAAATCTGAATTTCCTCCCCTGGGCTATAAGCGTCTCCTCTGGCTGGGCAGAGCGGACCTGAGGTTGCCAGGCTTTCAGGGCAACTATGTCTCCCCCCTCCCTGCAAGCTGCGAGGTCTCTGTGTGACCCTCTGACATCAAAGGGCTGGGTGGGTTCAGGGGGTGGGGAAGGCTTCTATTCATGGTCACATCAAGCAGGATTCCCTCTCTGCAGGATCGCTCTGGAGGCCTGCCACACATTCCCATACATCGCACACACACTCGCCTCTCTCCTCCAGCTTCTGTGTCTCCTCCCCCTCTGTGTTTCAGTCACGCTCATATTATCTACGTATAAAGCTTCAAGACAGTTGTCCTGCCAGGAGCTGTGCAGTACCTGGACACTACTACTGTCCAAGGACAAGGTCAAGAACCGGTCCAGGTGTCAGAGGAACTGCTAGACACGTCGCACACGAAGAGCGAGTTGTCTCACACCGAGCATCGTCGGCTCTCCCTTCGCCTTTACACAGTCTGAGGATTACGCTTTATCAAAAACACCAGAATCACATCTTTACACCGCTTGCTCCAGTTCCAAATCATGCTCCAACACAGCCGCTGTTTTATAAAAGTTTATGTTTGGCTTTGCCACGCAGCAGGGGTTTGATTCACAGGCTGTTTGCAAAGCCATTTTGCACACTGCAATTAAATGTAATTTCAGCCATTGAGATAAGAATGTCTACAAAAACAAATCAACAGATTATATAGCAAGAAAACGAAAACATGAAAGTGAAATTACACAAAATGAGCCTGGCTTTTTTCCCTGGGATTTCAAGGGGGCTGAAATCTGGGAACAAACACGAAACCAAAAACAAAATTTTTTTGTTCCTTTTTGATCGTCCCCCATGTTTGATTTTTGCATCGAACGTTCAACCTTCATCTCTGCTTATTGCAAGTTACGCACTTGATTGCAGCTTTTTTTTTTTCCAAAGCAAGAACAGGTGGAGGCTGGTGTCAGTCGGTGTTGGGAGTTCTTCAAGCATGCCCCAGGCTAGAGAGAAGACAGGGCAGGACCCCTGGGTGCTGAAGTGTTAAACTTCTAAAAAACGAAGAGGAAGCGCATCTATCTTTCCTCTTCCTCTCAAGAAGAAGTGTCTCGATGGCCCTGATGCCTTTACACAAAAAAATTCAGCTGATGCCTGCAGCTAAACAGCTTCAGGTTCCACACCCCATCGCCTCCACTCCCTGACAAGTCAGGTAATGAGCGTGCACGTCTGCGAGGAGAACCCGTGTGGCCCAGGGCTGCGAGGATCCGCGAGACGGGCTCCGCGTGATCCTCCTCAATTCACCGCGTCACACTGGGCTGCTGAAATAAGCAGCCGCATGGATGGGCCTGAGCAAATCACAAACAATATGCCGCACTACAAGACAGCGGAGACACACTGCTGGAGACGGTTAATCCTTCAGACAGAGATCTGAGGTAGAACAACAGAAAAAACGGGGGTCGAGAGGAAGAGGAGGGATGGAGAGCGGAGACACAGAGGGAGGAGAACAGGAGCATCAGGTACAAAAAAAATATATGTTTCCTCCTCGACGCTGAAAATCTCCTGTTAAGAATGAAATCCATCACGTTTTCCTAATACATACCTCTCATAGGGGACGGGAAGGAAAGAAGAAAGGCAAGCGCTGGTGGGAAAGTGAATAGACACAGCCTGCTTTATTCTGGCCATTTCATCCATCTTGTTGGACTAATAAAATGTCAAGTGGAGTTCCTTGATATTTAATCATGAGTGCGTGGTGGTGCCATGCTCGTGCCTGATGAAGCTTTGGGAGGCTTAAACACAGGCCTGCAGATATTTTGGATAAACCAAAAGGAGAATATTTCACAAACCCTGCCGCATTAGCTGAAGGAAGATGCTTTGTTTTCTAATTACTAACACATTGCTCACGCATACGTCAAACACTGCTGCATTTTTACAAGAATCCCCTGCAGCTGCATGACTGTGCATATTTGTGCAGCTCCCACCGGACACTCGCAGGGGGAAACTAAAAACAAAAACACCCCACAAGCTGACCCTTACTCGAGAAAAGGAAGAAAGAAGAGAGAAGCATCATGGGACACAGACGTGGTGAAGGCTTTCGTTTCAGCTCGCTCCAAACTCCCAACAACATTATTAGATGAACCCATTCTCTATCACGCTATCAGATGTAATGGACTCAACATCTGATAAGTGAGATAACGAAGGGCCGGGAGAATACAATCACTTTATGTGATATGAATTAATTTTCATTGGTGAGGAGAGTGTAAAGCAGTGAATCTGTGATTTAGAGGATAAATAGAAAAAGGGAGGAGAAAGAGGTGCAGAAGCTGTAAAAGAGGCAATTAACTCATTTCCTCCCACGTTAAAACTGTCAATGGTTTAACTAAAGGCGTGTTGTAACCAACACGTGGTCATATTTTACATCGTTGCATTCGGGTCTCCTGAAGAGATGGAAGCAAGGAGGTGGGGGGGGGGCGAGAGAAAAAAGGGAGGCACAGAGGGAGGATGGAAAATGAGCAGAGTTGGAGAGGATTTATGACCCTGTTCCCTTGGACTCGTTACTTGCTGTAACTGGCCCCCAGAGTGGGATCGCAGGGTCTGAAGCCCAGAGATCACAGTAATGGAAATTACACATTTCTACACGGCTGCATCGCGTCGTCCGTAGGGCACGAGCCGAGTGAGGGGGGAAAAAAGGAAAACTGTCAGGCTCTTCAGCTAAAAGTGATTATTGTTGAATGAAAAGGCAAAATATTTCCGGCATAAAGTGTGCAGTGACGAGGTGAAGCGCAGCGCTGCCAGAGCGGGGAGACACGTCGATCTCTACGGAGGAACGGAGGATTTGAAAAAGATCCATCAGGAAAAAAGACCAGCTACAAATGACGATACGTCACACATCAATTATTTGAAACCACTGAAGCTCGAAGAGCTTCACTGAAGACGTCGTACAAATTAAGTCTAAATTTCCCCATAACTTTTGAATTTAGGGATACAAAATAAATGTTCCCATATTTTGATATAAAATCTATTCATATTTTATAAGCTAAATTGTCTCTAGGTGAGATTTTTACCTGCCTTTTTCACTTCATTTTCCAGGTTTCTGAGCAATTGCTTATATTATAATATCAATCTATGGACTTGGCCTCTGAAAATTTGTGATGGGAATTTTGAGTTTGTTATATTCAATATATACAATCAATCAATCTAGAAAATAACGTATTTATTCACTATGACAATACTGTGAAATGATTTGCTTATTATAATTGGTGTAATATCTAAATAAAGCTTATTATAACACCTAAATATTGTGACAAACAGTAAAAGAGTGACAAATAAATATTGAAAAATAAATTTTCATAAATATTTAATTTGCTGTCTGCAATTCTTATTGCAAGAAATGGCAGTAAAATACATATAAACCAAGACTTGTGCATTGACTGAGATATTTGCGTGTGTGTGTGTGTGTGTGTGTGTGTGTGTGTGTGTGTGCAGCCATGCTCACACACACACACACACACACACACACACACATTAACACAGAGCTGTTGGCACCTGCCCGTTATCTCTTCCCCTCAGACCTGGTTTTCCATTGTGCTCCATGGGAGAGCTACAAATTGAGATCTCAAACATGAAGAGGGGGCAAATGACTTGTGTATAGAAAATCAAATCCACTAACGTGTTACATGTGCAAATTCACAGGCCTCGTATTTCAGATTAACGCATTCCTGTTTTATCAAAATGTACCTTTTTCAAAGATACTTTTAATGGACTCTCAAATTAAAGTCAACCAGGGGCTAAAGAAAGGAGCTGAAGAAATGACAATGAGGAAATGTTTGCTGAACAAATAAGCCGACTGGATTTGCATGAATCAAAGTATTATGTGAGGGATCATTTGCAGATTGGAAACACTGTGACGTTTAGATCACTATTTGCTTTTAGACATGCTAGATTATTCACGAACCATTTAGCAAAGACCAAAAACACCACATTAAACATGTCCGTGATATATAATAACTGGAAAAACACAGACACACACAGAAGCAGCTGCAGCAGCGGTAACCCAAGCCTGGTAAGTTGAGTTTTGGAACATGTCTTAGCAGATCTCCACGGGTAATGACTCACCCCTAAAACCTTTACAGACCTTGTCAAATATCTGCTGTGCCAAACTCTTTGTTTTTTCCTCCTTTTTCCTTCAACCTGCTGGATCCATCAGTCTCAAAATACACAGGTGCCTTCAAAATATGACGGTCCTGAGCCCAGGCTGACTAGAAAAACGGCCTCGACTGCCCATTTAGGCGTCTGAACTGGTGTATTACAAAAAAATAGATATACTGTAACTTCAGTCTGCCCACATTTCTGCTTAGGCATTTATCTCCTTTCTCTCTAAATCCTGAAATTGCCTCAGAAAAAAGGGGGAGAGATACTTTCCCCTCCTCGCACATTTTCGCAGAGTGGTGCACAACTTTCTTTCTTCCACGTTTTTTTTTTTTTTTTTCACCAGTGAAAATTGAAGAGGCTTTATGTCAAATATGGCTAAAGCCAGCCTCTCCATATCAAACAACGCAGCGCGAAAATTACTGTGGCGATGATAAGGCTGCCAGATAGAGCGGGAGAGGAACGCGAGGGGGGAGAAAAACTGAAAGGAAGTGACTCTACTCAATTATACTGCAAAATTGGTATGACTGAATATTTTTCATTCAGGTGACTGATAGTATCAGTGAAACTGCAATGCAGATAAATAAAGGAGCCTTCTGTCAAGAATAAACACCATTAATCATGAAGCCAGCTACTGCGTGACCGCCTGTCCCCCCGACTTACTCCATACAGAAAGTATTAAAGAGGGGGGAGGAGAGACGGCACCGGAGAGAGGGGTGACCTATGAAGTCACACAGAATGGGTTTTAGACAGTTCGAGTGGAAGATGAAAAAGTGGCCATCGCCTCTCTCCCCTGCTTCTCTGTGACAGCAGCCACATCTGGACAGAGATTATCAGAGGCGATTTCGAAATAGTCCTCAATTCTTCATTTAATTTATGGCCTCGCTTCTTATTCTGTTTCAGTCTAGACATTATTTAAATGTGAATATTAATAGACCAAGGAAATGTTGCTACTGTTGTGCGCTTGCAAAGATGATTAACAAAAACGAACTTGAGAAACGAAACAATCAATTTTCAAATGAGGCGCCAACACGGCAAAGTCAAACCACGGCATCGCTTCACTCTGATGAAGTTGTACTCTTACGCGTCCTCTAGTTCCATAAAAGCTTCACTAGAGGCTTTTGTTTTTCTATTGTGTTGCAGTATGTTTGTGAGTCTGTGTGCGAGTTTTGTCTGCGTGTTGCAATGCTCGGCCTCATCCCATCTGGAAGGAGGTGCTGAGATAAGACCGTGGTCTTTATGCTAAGCAACGCGCCGCTCCTCTATGCCCAGACTGGGCGCCCTGACAACAGTTTATGTAAATAACGAAACAACATGGCACACATTGGAAACACACACACACACAAAGGCAGAGGACATCGAAGGGGAAGCATGTGTGCGACGCTGTACGGAAACTGTGTGAAATTGCTGAGATTCTCCAATGCCTGCAGAAAATAAATTGGAAATGTGAAGGTAACAAGGTGCTTCGTTTGTTTCGGGGCCATGTAGCTGTTTTTAGATAAAACGGCGTGTGAAGCAACAGCTCGTGCATCCCTTAAGTCCGTTAACTGCTTCTCGGTTCATCGTTGCAGAGCTGAGGCTGTGCTGCGACGGCAGCTCTGGTTGGTACCACCAGAATACCTTCGCCTCAGGCCGACTCGGGCCCGCAGCTGAGCAAACACACCCCTGAACCAAACACCCTCACAGCCTCCACCTGCGCTTTACTCCTACACTGATTTTTGTCTCACCCAGAAGCTTCTTAAATGACTTTTAATTTTAAATCCTTGCAGCCTTTTTCCAAATCTATTAACATGCCACTGAAGCTGCTGATGTGTAATAGATAGATATAGAATAGGTTGTGTTTTCATCTTCTCAGTTCAAATGTTTTGTATTCGTTGCGCTTCATAACTTCAGAAGTGTATAACTTGGCTGAATCAATCCTCAGTCCACAATTGTGCAAAAGTCTGTGAGTCAATTGCTTATCCCATAAGAATGTTTTGTTGTTTTTGTGGTCCCATTCACGGCACAAGGGCTCAGGACTCCAGAGTAAACTCTGGTGCTGATAATTGACTTGTGTCGAATACCTCTGTTTGTTCCGAGCCGTCTCCGGGTGACAGAGGGCCGGCGCTGAGCCGCATGAGAGGGCTGTTTTTTTTTGCTGTGTACCGTGGTCAAGCAATAAAGCTGAAGTGAAAGGAGCAGCCTCTTCTCTTGGCCCTGACACCCCCACCCCACCAAACTCCCATTAAGCCGGGCCCACACAATAGCGGTGGCAGAGGGGACCAACGCTCCCATGGAGAGTCTACTCTTCGCTGATCAATGTGTTTATTTAAGCAAGAAGCATCGTCTCCGGAGCAGGAACTGCTTGTTCTCTCTTTGGCGAAGGTCGGATGTCAGCTGGTTCCAGACCAGCCAGCCGCGTAGAGGCTTTAGGGCAGATCCTGGATCAGTCCAGAACATCGAGCCTTTGCATACACGGGGGGTTATTCAAAACCAAACCACAGTAACTGGTACGATTTCTTTGCTGTGCTGATGTGAATACACTGCACAAGTTCCTGAGCAAAGCAGGCACCTACAAGAAGGGACCCCCTCCCTCCCTCCTGACCCCGAGGCTTTAATATCGAAAGGCACACTGGTACCTTCCCCACAAGAATTCATAAACTAAACGATTAGCCTCTGTCTGTAATTGCGCTCTCCCCTGCCTAATAGAGGAGGTGAGGTAAAGAGGGGGGGAAAACAAAGGACAGTTAATTTGTGATTTCCTCTGCTCATTTGAAGGCAAATTAAGTGTCAAACAGCTAATACAGAGCATATTTCATTTTATGAGCTTTTAATTTAATTCTACCGCCTCATATCGCTGGAGCGCGTTAGCCGCGCCGCTAATGCCCGCGCCTCGTCTGAGAACGGGGGTCATAAATAAACATGTTTCAATTAGGCTGTTCACGGTAATAGGATATGATCCTGTTCATTCGCCACGCATGCACGGTGGATGTGTCATTGCGGCGGAGAGGAAACAAGCTGCTGGGCATTTGTGGTGTTTTTCTCCGGACACGGATGCCCAGTGGTGACTGGCTTGTGCGCGTGGCGGGGGAAGCCGGCTGGATTGATGGAACTGCCGCAGGGCCGACCCAACTGTAATTACAGGCCGTAATGAGAAGCTGCATGGGGAAGTACTGCAATAATAGTGCCTGTGTACTTAGGCATATCTTTGAGAGGGCTAATAACGATTAATTCTGTTCGCCGAGGAGAACTTGTCTTAAAACAATTCAATATTTCTCCATAAGCCGCCTCCTGTCCTCCGTTTCCCTCAAGCGACAAATACGCATTCGCCTGGCTCTGCTCGCTCAGGCTGGCGACGCGAACGCATCACTTCAGACGCTCACGGCCGCTTACTCACCGTGGTAAAGTTTAGCCACAGCTCCAACTCGCACAAAGCCACGGCTTGGAGTGCAATTAAGTCCAATTTGCGATCAGGTGGTTGGAACCAGCTGTAATAGCACAAGTGATGAGCGCGCGTCTGCTCGCTGAGGAATACGGTCCTGCTTTTTTAATCAAGGAGCTTCCCAGCGCAAGGACTCAGAAGCAGTTGATATCATTTCTGCGTGAACCATGAAAGTTCACAGATAAAGTAACACAAACAACAGCTATCAAAGTGGATTTAAATACGCTGGCCACTAAACAGCTGTCTTATAATAATGACAGATAGTCTCCCTCGGTGCAGCGTGTCATATTAAACAACTCTATGCTTAATGGCTTGGATAAATAGGCTCTAAGTAGCATGACAGAGCGCGGCCGTGTCTCCGGTGACAGCAAACCAAGCGCAGATAACTCCTGTCCGTGCAGAGTGACTGGAGACGGCGGCGCTGCATAACTTCTCCCCCTTAATTCAATTCCCTGCCCCTTCGCCCCCTCCTCCCCCCGTTCCTCCCCCTCTGTAACCTGTGCTTCCACATCGTTCCAAAGCGCCGCTGACGGATAACAACCGCGGCTGTTTGTTCAAGCTTATGTAGCCGGCGCGTGTTCGCCCCATTATCTCCGCATAAGCTAAATGCTAAATTATATTTGCCATTTTGTTTGCAGTGACACGGGGCATCAATCACTTCCCTTTTTTCTCGCCCTCCACCCCCTTCTTTTTCCCCCCCGCTCAGCTGCAGCCCCTGAGCAGGAGACGAGGGGTTGAGAGGTGGGGTGGGCCGGACGTGGGGAGGTGGAGGACGGGGTGGACATAAAAAATTCATTACGCTTAGTGGCACATCAGCGAGGGAGAGATATGACTCCTGAGGAGGAGAAAGGGGGAGCTCATAATGATGAAGAATATCAAACATAATGCGGCCCAAGTAGCTGCCCCATCCAATTTGTCCCCGTCGCACGGTGATCGCTTCCTTCGTGACGGCGGGTAGGAAACAAGCACCGCAAGGACGACGAAGCGTCTCCTGATTGTTTGAATGCAAAGAATACAAATGATGCTGAGGAGAGTAAACGCAAGGGGAAAAAAGAAGAGTAATCTGTGCATGAATTAACGTTAGTGAGTGAATGGAGGAGCTGCGGGGGGAGTTCTATGCTGACCGGGCCTGCACCGTCAGAGGAACCCACGGGAAATATGAGACTGCTGTAGTAACAGTTCCCCTACTCAGAAATACTTACACATTTTCTTTATGAGGCCTGACACCGTGTTTACACCTTCCTTCCTCTGTGATTGCCTTTGCATGCGCTTGATTGGCTGAGGCACATCGTTGTATACTGATGTTTGTCAGAGACGGGTAGGCGTCAGCAGAGGCGTCGCATCCCTCTCCTGACAGGGTTTGATCACTGCTCTTAAGAGCATCATACGCTCCCAGGCTTCCCTCTCCCTGCTCTCATATCCATGTCTCTGACACGTGTTCATTTGCGTGTCTGTGACACGCGGCTCATGTTGCGCATACAGCCCCCTGGCCTTTGATGCTGAAAGGCAGAGAGTCGCCCGGAACCCGTGAGGACGATGCTCCTACGCCCACAGGTGGCAGGAAGCTTAGGGCCGGATTGATTAGTATCGTTACTAATAGCTGTGCTGCTGAATCAAACGTGCCCTCGCATATGGTCAGCCATGCTTTAGCTGGGTGTGAGTGTGCGACCAGGTTAGGAGACTTACATGTGAAGCGGTGGCACGGGCGAAGGCTCGTAGATGTAGCGCCCCTGGGCATGTCTGTCGTCAATCGGCACAGGAGGATGGAAGGTAGGGAAGAACTGCGGTGCAGCTGTACAGAACAGAGAGAGAATAAGATGTGAAACCGGCTCTTTACACTCTGCGAGACCAGAATGTTGTCTGAAACAGTGCCAGAAGCCACACAACACCAAGTACGAAACTAAAACGGAGCTGAAGCCACACAGGATGCGCCCACTCGTCTTGTAACCTTCACTCCACGCCAGAGTCTCACAAAACTGAAGTTGGATCTTTTCATTGTAACTTTGCACCCGTTGACTGACAAGTTGCAACGAGCAAACCACGAGTGGGAACTAGCGCAGCCTGGTTGTAGGTTGGGTACGCACAGCGATGTTAGTCACTTTATTCACACGCTAAATGAACACGTCACTACCAGATGTTATTTAATTGCCTGACACTATTGATATTTTGTTGTACCACCACCACCCTGAGGCCAAGCATGTGTTAACATCTGCGTACCTTCACGTAGCGGGGCTGCTAGCTATGGGTGCCTTGCTTGTAAACGTTTGGACGCCGGAGGGGGGCGGATTGCCCAACAGGCAGCTCAGTGCTGGTCCCTGCCAAACGCAGCTGCATCGTTGGGCAACGCAGCAGGTGTTGATCTCTCACCAACCTCAGGTCTCGCTTCCCTCCTGACTCATTCCATCATTAGCGTTATCACTGCCAGCTTCAGCGAATGCGGTTAACGACTGGAAGGCCAGTGTCCGGATGTGATCCTCCAACAGTCTGGAGTGCATGTGTGTGGGAGAGTGTTACGGTAAGCACCAGTCATTACCCTTCACACATGCAGCCTAAAATATCATCATTAGTCACCGTAGAGCAAACAGAGTCTACTTCGACTGATCAACGAGTGAAAACTTGGCAAAGAAACCACTCAAGGCTTTTTCATCCTGCTTTCACAATAGTCAACCTAAGTGGTCAAAGCCTCCTCCACACAACTCTGGCCAGTATCTGACCACTCTGTCTATGTCTGTCTGAAAGTTCCTCCTGGTGACTCAGCGTTGGCTCGGCTAGATGAAGGGATGCTGGGGCGGAGGGACGGGCTGGTGCTGGTTGTTTACTCTCCGCTGCTCCACCTCGAAAACGAACTGTCCGGTTAGCTGGGATTTTACTGATCCCTGCCCACGATGCAGGAACTTTATACCAGCCGCTCTCGTTTTAAACACGCCACCCCCTCCGTCCATTCGCCCCACGGTACAATACACCTTCACTCCCACGTCCACCACTCACTGAATTACCAGATCCCTCTATGTTTATGTCTCTGGAGTTCCTCACTCAACATAGCTCCATGCCTGGGCTGGACCTTTTTGTCTTGGGCTTTCATCGCCCCTTTCCTCCCTCCTCTCACGCTGGCCTGTGTCTGCGGTTTATTTAAATCCAACTCAGAAGTTTACTTTACCGCGGCCGCCTCTAAACGGAGCCCGCCACCTCTTTTACACCGGCACGGCTCTCCATTAGCAAGGCAAACAGCCCCGTGTCACTGGAGGGAATGTACACGGTGCAAAAACAGAGGGTGAAGGCGAGGAAGGGGGGGGCGCCTCCTCATCCTGCAATCCATCTCCTGTGTTTCCTGTAGGGACTCCTTACCGTTTACTCCGGGACTAAATTGCCCTTGCTCTTCTGGATATTCCAGGGTATTCTCATCTTCTAATACAGCTGGAAGGAGCGTACGAACCACCCGACAATTTTTACCTTCCCAGTGCGGCCACACACGCCACAGCAGCTCCGGTGCTCCTGAAGAAAGTGCAATCATGACGGTTGTGTCCCTGTTGTGCAGTAAACCAACACTGGCAGAAGTGGAAGATTAAAGAAGTTGTCACAACCAACCAAATGCAGAAAGTTAGGAATCCAGGAACACTAAATATGTTTGAAAACTTTCCCAGATGCAGCTGTAGATTTATGGCTAATAATTTCAGAGCTCCTTACAATTCATCACATCTTTAGAACTGTTCTCAAAATATTTTAATGACTCCTGTGCAAGTTTTCCAAGCAGCAGTTTTCATTTTGGGTTTAGAGTTTTCCTTTTTGTTCTTTGGGGTGGAAGTCATTAAGACATGATTACAAATGGATCTTAATGAAAGGGCAATTAGAAGAAAACTTTGACCAGGCTCATTAATTCTAATTCAACACAAACACGCCTTGCTCCAAACCAAAAGCCAGCTTCCTCTTCATTATGGTAATTGCCTTGTCTTTTATTGGACACTTGAATCATATCAAAAGAAGGGGGAGGACAAAGGGAGGATAAAGCCTAAAGCACATCATTTGCAATATCCTTATTGGTTAATCTCCTTTAAAATGAAAGTTTTACCACAACGGATCTTCGCTGTGCTTTGGAACATACGTGACGTGATACTTTGAGGAAATCCGAGCTGTCACTCGCAATTCTGATTTGAGCTTTCGATAAAACACAAACAATTTCTCATCTTGGTCTTTTGTTGTCAAGTCAGCATTGTGAGTTCATTGTCTTGACGGCTGAACCTGGGCTCCTCCTCTCTTCTAGTGAGGGTTCACTGACTCTGCCCTAACAGAGTGTCACTCGTATCCGAGGATGAAACACTCCTCCATAAACACTGCGCTTCTCATCGGCGCGCTGCTGCGAGAGCACAAAGAGCCAGTGACAGATTGTCATAAGCGACTAAGGCGGAGTGAGAAAAGGGCTGCTGGGACCTGCTCCAGAGGTTTGTGAATTGCTAATGTGGAACATATGAAGCCTGCGCCGGGGCTGCGACTGCCAGATTTCATTATGCCACTTCTCTCTCCCCGCTCATGATCTCACTGCTCAGGCACGCTCGTCTGCAGCGGGGCCCGCAGTTGCACCATAACGCCGCTTCACACTTCGCAGAGTGTATGAAAAGATGCTCTGTACTGTACGCACCCCGGCTGCATGTTTGCGAGTGTGCGCCGCGTCTGCAACTTTTGAGAAGCGAACACAGGGTGTGTAGAAAACTTTACTGTGCAGAAAAGGGACAACACGGGTAGTTTTCACTCACTCCTGAAGACTTTTAGAGCAGTGATCCCAAACCCATTCAAGAGAGGAAGATCCCCAGATGTTCATTTGGAAATACAAACATCTAAACAAGTTTGTTTCTGTCTTAATCGTACTGCAACTTCTCACTGGAGTTGAAACTATGAGTATATATCAGTTTAACAAATAAATGGAAAAGGAATTATTCAGAAACCGATGCCTGCAAAAACCTTTCTTTCGGAGTGTGTCCGGCCAATATGCTTAACACTTATTATCCTGCTTTCTTCCTGAAATCTGACACCGAGCCTCCTGTTGTTATCTGACTGGCAGGAGATGGAGATGAAAAAGCCCTAACCAGAGCATTAACAGGAGTAGTTGAGAGGCGAATTCCCCTCTGATCAACCCCCCCCCCCATCATGTTTGCTTACACTGAGACCTCAAGCTGTTTGGACATGTAAATAACACTTTCGGAGACTGTTTAGCTAAGCTCAATGGGAGTTGCTGTTGACTTTTGGAGCGCTTTGCTTAATTACAGGTCCCAGATTGTTTCAGGTCTAATGGCCTAATTACCGCTGTATAAATTAGCCTAATGTCCTCGCTGTGCAGAGTCTCTACTGTGTGCAGGGCCTGGGCTCTAGCGTTGCATTTGCTCTGACAGATCGAGATAAAACACGCCTTTATTCAACATGGAGCAATCACGAAAGAAGACGAAGCAGAAGAAAACAAGCAGAGAGGTTAAATAACAGAAGAATGCTAAGTGCTGGCTTGACAATCTCGCTGCCATTCATCATACACACAACCTGGCAGATCACACTCTGCCCTTCCTTTTTAGATCAATAGAGTTTTTTCTCTTTCAGGATGTTCTGTCGTCTCTTCCTCAATTGCTCTCACACCCTTAAACGCAAACAGTGTTTCTGTGGGTAAAACTAATTTACATGGTGGAAAAAGAAAAACAGAGCAGAGAATAGAAAGTGAGCGGCTGGAAAAAAAAACAAAAAGCATCAGCTATGCACGATAACAGGCTCCCTGTTCGAGTATACATTCCTTTGCTACTCGCTGTCAGAAGTAATTTGTTTGTCTAGACTGAACAAGTCGGTCAGTGCCCATCCTTTCTCTTCAGGGCTCTACAAGTCTATGCATATTTGCACTGGTGCTGGGTTTTTGCTCTAGTGTTCAGGCAGATTATCTCTTCGCTCAAATATTTACAATGTTATGTACAGAATAAATTTCCAATCCGAAGCTTCACTCTGCTCATACATCATCCACATGAATGCAATAATATCCTGCCAAACCTAATCTAAAAGTTCCAGTTTTTACAGATAAGTACTCCGTAAAATATGAATCCATTTGCATTATCTAAAATAAAACTCGGTAAAAGGACGTGTTGTTTTTAGCAACCACGAGTAAGAACCAGAATGATTAAGATCAAGATGCAGGCTGTGCTCCAAGTAGCTTGTAGTTACATCTTTTCCACCCTCCTCCCTCCAGAAGTCACATAAATATCTCCAGCATCTGCAAGACATTTACCAAGCCAAGTCAGTCTTAACAAATTGCACAGCAGTGCAAAGACTCGGGTCTTGCAGGAGAACGGAGCTAAGCACGCACGCGGCTCTTCCAGGGGGCCCCAGCAGCATCCAACCCCAGGCGCTTCCCTGCTCCTCTTTCATTCCTCCCTGTATCCCAGCGCGTATCAGGGAGAGAGGGTTATTTCGCAGGCCTCTGTGGAGTTTCAATCCATCTCCTGCGTTTGGTGAACTTCTGCAGATTGGGGTAAGCTGGGGAGCAGAACAAAGCGCGGTGCGTTGGCCCCTCTCGCCTCACTTCGGCACCTTCTCCACCTTACCCCACCCTACAGCCTCGTCTCCTCACCCAGCTCAGAGATTTACGCAGCAGTTTAGTAGCTGAAGCGCTCTGCTGCACCTCTCCCTTCCTATCCGCTCGCTTTATCTCTCACATATGTCTACCTCCTCCTCTCCAAACAATGATACCTCTCAGAGAAAAGGGAGTTGATTTAATCCTCAGGTTAACTCACTTGGACTCGTGCTACATTTACTTTGCTTCATTTCCCCCTGTGTGATTTATTCTACTGCTTTAGCACTTGATCTAGTTTGAGATCTGTTTTTAGGTATTGGAGAAATTCACCAAAGCAAAAAAGCAAGTCCACAGTGTGTTTTTCTTAAAATGTTGGGATCGTAAATAAAATATATGGTGGAGGTAAACTATTCTGGTGCATGTATGAACCAAGGTCACGTTCAGGCTGTGTGATAACTGTGAGGCAGGAACCAGGGCAGCTTCAATGGCACAAAGCACCACCCAACAGAATTTCATATTTTCAATAATAGTTTAATTTTTCCAATTTCCTTTGGTCAAAAGAGTTTATTATTAATTATCAATTTAGTTAAAGGTTCAACAAAAGGGTCACTTTAGAAACATAACGTGGATCCTTCAGGACCAAAACGTGACCTTAGATAGTAACTGATTAATGAACTAAGAAGAGGAGACATTTAAAAACAGCAGCAACGAAATCTGCAAACTCCTATTGCAGCCATTAAACATAAAGTATCCTTATAGTCTCAGGTGCATGTTACAGTGAAGTACAGCCTTTGATATATTTTACCACTGTTGTTAGTCTATGTCTCTATGTTCTTCTCAGGCCTTAAACAAAGTCTGTGAAGGCCTCTGGAGGTATGTAGCCATTATTTGAGCTAATGGAGGAAACTGTGTGTCACAGAACCAAGACAAAGCCTGGTGTCAGAGAAACGAGACAAATGGCTGCTGGGCTCTGCAGGGCCCGGCTGAGGTCGACACTCCTGGACCAATTAGGTCTTAGCAGTATAACAACATCTGGAACCCTCCGATTGTCTTTCCCTTTCCGCTCTCTGTGCTCTTCGCATTGTTGTCACCTTACCCCGTCTTTCACCCCGTCTGTCATTCTTGCACATCTTCCTAATTCTTTCCGTTAATCCTGCTCTTGGTCTCTGTCTCTCTTTGCTTCTCTCATTATTCACAGCGCATCCTCCTGATCTCTCCCCTTTCCCTTCTCACAGCATCGCAAAACAAGGACAAAGTTGTAATCCACTTACTGCACCCCTGTCAACAGATTCCACCCAAATAATCCTAAAAGACTTACAAACAGGCCTAGGTACTATCAAGGGAAAGGGGAGGAAAGAAGAGGCAAGTATACACAAGGGAAGACAAGCAAGAGCCATAGAGACAGAGAGAAGAGAGGGGAGCATACATGGGGAGCGAAGGAGACGAGGCAGCAGTCGGAGGGAACTTGTGTCACAGTGATTTGAGTCTTTGTCACGCAGGTGGCGCCCAGGGGTTCCCTCAGCCTGGGCAGAGAGACAAACTGGGGCCCATGTAAACCTTAAAGAGGATTAACCCTGCCGGAGCGCTTTAATGAGACCTGAAAGTGCAGGGCACTGGAGAGCCCCACTGATTGAGCTGCGCTCGAGTCGGCTCCCAACGGTCCGCCGGCCCAGTGGCCCAGCAGCGCCGCTGCAGCCCCGTGGCCTACAGCTGCCCGCTCACACTGAGCCACATCAAAGCAGCCAGCCTGGGAGAACCCTGAGACGGGAGGATGGAGTGGGGGGGGTGGGCACGAGGGAGGCGGAGAGCGTGAGCACAAGTGTGTCGGGGAGGAGGAAGACGCCTGGATGGAGGAATCCCTTATCTCCTCCTGAGAGGATGCTGCTCTGTGGTGCGAGATTGTCTGGAGCTGCCACCTGTCCCAGCCATCTTTGAAGGCAAAACTAAAGCCTGTGATGGGCCTGACCTCCTTGAGCTCCCATTCTTTTATGTCTCTCTTCATTTTCTGCTTTGTTACACCCTCCTCCTCAGTCTTCTCCACTCTCGGGCTCTCGTCTCTTCTGCTTACTCCTCAGTCTCTCATACTCTGACTCTCAGCTCTGACTCTCTTCCCGTTTCCCTTTTCCCCAGTGATGCTTTTTCCCACAAACATTTTAATTATATTGTGACCATCAGCCTTTTCCTGTGTAGAACAAGTTGCAGAGAGTGTCCAGAGACAAGAGCAAGATGTGTTGTTGGCTGAAGGGTTAAGGACGCTTATCTTTGCTTCTATGTGAGAGGGATGGAAATACAAAAGGGATCGATGAGATTTGGATACACAGGAAAGAAACATGTACAGTAGAAAGACATGAACTAAGTGATTTTCCCACAGCACACAGACGTGATTATCCTATTGGAGACTAAAGGGAAAGTAAAAGATGTTGTGGCTTTAACCATCTAGCTGAATAAAGCCCCCGTGAGCATTTAGCCCTCTTGTTTTTACACTATAGTGTTTAATGTTATTGTTGCCTGTGGTGCTTGCTGCACTTGATTCTCACTTCGGATTCACGAGATCCAGCAAATCTTCATTTTAAGCCATCAGCAAAGTGCTATTGTTCCAAGTCGCATCTGTGACTTGACTGATTAACCAAACTCACCCACTGACAGATGTTGCTGCAATGATACAGAGAACCGCTGACTTTTCGTCTTTAAACGTCTTAAGTTCTGTGGAAATTCTTCTTAAGCCCTTTCAAACGTAATCTTGTCATTGTTAATAACAGCTGCCGTTATTCCGCGATATTCAGTTCACACGCATCAGCTTTGCGGTAAAAGCAGCACATGACCTTAAGATGGTTTCACATTCTCGCAGCACTTTAGACTCAGCTTAACCCCCTTAAATCATAAAGGCCTACAAAGGGGCACATGCATGTGAGAATATGGCCCATCTTACAGCATGAGATGCCTCTAATAAGCTGTATAAAAGGGGATCATCTGATTATCCCTGGTGTGCTGGACCAAGGGGCCACAGCAGAGCATAGGCCCATGTTTTTCTTTCTTGATGAAAGGAGGTGGATGGAAGGGATCCCTCTGAATTGCCTGCAGTGTGCCCCAGGCTTCTCTGTGCCGGCGAACCGCTGGGGGACTACACTGTGCCACCACACTCAAAACGCCAATATCGAAACAATCACAAAGACAAACACTTACCCTTGAAACGGGCACGTGTCTTCTCACCCCAGGCTCTTCTCTTTACACCCCCAGCTCATTGGGGGAGCGTTTGAACCTGTACCCCAGCCAGTACGCTCACATTTAAACCAACAAGAGGCCTGAAAGTTTGTTCTTTGAGCTCAGCTTCAAAAGGCTCCTGTTTGTCACACGTTTGCAGCAAACACACACACACACACTCGCGCTGTAATTGGTCTTTCCTGCTCTGTTTGCTGAGAGACCATATAAAGTGAATGACCAAGCACTGCAATTAACTGTAGAGAGTCCGGGGCCATTGTTGTGCAGATCACGTCCGCGTGGTGACAGCTGCTCATTCAGCTCAGTGGTCAGCTGCATTTTGATACGGAGGCAGACGCACCGATGCCGGGGCGGCGGCCGGCGCAGCGACCCAGTGGACCTGAGATCAGCACGGTACAGCAGTTTAGAGTTTAACCCCCGCGACTGGACACCGACCACCACACCATAAAATCGAGATGGGTTTTACACAAGAGCTTACGGTTCTCTCCAGCCTTCCTGGAGCAGACGCCGAGTATGATCCCAGTAGCAGTCGCTTCTGGCCCGACTCGCGGCCTTACAGCGATACATGCGAGGGAATTCTGAAACCAGGAGATTCAGTCAAGGACGGCGAGGCTTTAGGTGTGGGGATTACGTCCTGGCAGCCAGATCTCCACTAGAGCTAACCCACAGACTAGTATTCTGACAATAAAACAGCCATCAGTGACCTACGGGACCACAGACACAGTGCAGTCACAACACTTGGTGTCACTTCAGCGCCAAAACACTTTGCATTGTCTCTACAGCTTTCTTTAAGTTGCTTCCCCATTCACGAAAATTTCTTGGATGTTTCTGTGCAGTTTTTTGCAAGAAAGCAATTGAAAGGGGTGCGACTTAAGTCCCTCCATGGATGCGTTTAGCCTGGCAAGCGTTTCAGAGAGAGGCACTTTAAAGAACACGATCCCCTCAGACGACGCCTCACCAGCAAGTGGTTCGCTGTTGCTGTAGGACCACTGGCCGGCTAATCGGCGCACAATGTAAACAGATGTTGTGCCATGCATCCCATTCACGCGTCTACACAATTAAGATCTTAAAAAAGGACTTCTCCCTCATTAATCCTCATCTCAATCCTTCCCTCTGATCCCACAGCAAAGCTCCATGTATTAGTGTTGTGGTAAGAAGGATATGGACTCTTATCCAGTGTTTGCCCAAGAAAAGCTGCTAAGACTCAGGCATCACCACGATTAGCTAATGCTGACAATAGGGGCAATGTTTCCTTAGTGCCTCCTCTCTGCTGCGCTGAAGTGGGTGTAAAAGAAAAAAATAAAAAGCTGAGTAAACACTGTCTTAGGCCACGGACATAAGAGAAGTGGGAGATCACAATTCTGGGTGAATAGCAGAGATTTACCCGGAGCACAGACCCCTGAAGATAAACCCCTCTGTCTATCTTCTCATTGTTCAGCTCCCACGCCTCCCAGAGCTTCGCCACCACATCAGCGACCCAGCGGCCAGGTGTGGGGAGGCTGCAGGTGCCGTCTCATTTAGGCACATTAAGCAGTGACACACACCGGCGCTAAGAGTAATCGGATTTACCTGGCTGTTCGCTGCGCGGCGCGTCACACCGTGCAAGCACAGCACAAAGACTTAGGGCCCCCTCTCCATCACAAACGCACACAGCCGCACACCTGGAATGAATTTAGGAGGTGACAAAGCCCTCATGGAGAGGGCCTGCCGCTGGTGCCGCTGGTGCAGCAGGGGCGGTGTGTGTTTGCGTGTGCTTACATTTGTATGGCACCAGAACAGGAGCCGGGGCCTTTTTACACCTCTGCGACAGACGCTACAGGCTTGTTCAAAGGAGCAGGGAGGGCAGAGCTTTAGGGGGCCCCTCTGGTTCCGCTGACCCTCAGACCATCGGAGCTCATGGGGACCGGGCTCTGGTGCTGGGTTCAATCAGACAGAATGAGACCGCTGCCTTCAGGGACACCCTGTGTCCTCAACACCTGGGGCCAGGAGGAGGCGTTTTACACAGCAATGCTCACACGTCAGATCATAAGTCTTCCTGAGCATCAGAGACCTGACAGAGAAGATCAATGGAAGCTACTCACACCTCTGTTTTATTCAATTGTGATTTTCTTTCTCTTTACACCTCTTAACTTTCCGCGCAACACTCGTCTCTTCCGAGTGGATCTGCGCCTAAGCCTTTGCGTCATTCGATTTCTTAGCTACCGTTTTGACTACGAAATAAAAAATAGGATTTGCTTTTTCACAGACTCCAGGGACATGGCTGTCATTTAAATATTAAGATGCTGACTTCACATTACATTTAAAAGGGAGAAAACAAGCAAATTATCGTGTTTACTGCAGGCAAATGTGTGCGTTTATTCAATTAAGCAATTAAGATGTATTGATATTTAATGTGGAGGACTGGCAGACGCGGACTAACATCACGTCATGTCTATCCCAGCAAGCATCGCTGTGCTCTCCTCTACTCGACTTCGTGTGACTGCCGTCTTTCAGCCTCTTCATCCCCCAGCAGCAAGAAATCCTCTTGAAGCTCGGCGGCCCTTTTGACTTTTCCTGCTGCTTTTGAACTCTCCGTTTCAGACTGTGACTTTTCCACATGACCCTAAGTCTCAGAGTGACCCCCCCACCCCCCTCTTCCCACTCTTACCCCAGAGCTTTAGTGGCCTGGAACCGCCAGAGCTCCTTCACACATACCCACACACGCACATGAAATGAGAAGTGGCAGTGTTGCTGAGTTAGGTCAGGTTGTAACGGGCAGTAATGTTCTGCCCTCCAGAGTCCTGTCCACAGCACCATTACCTGGTTTTAAGTAACCTTTCCCTTAAAGAGGCACCTTGGTGACTCCCAGGCACCCAAGCACGAGGGAGCAGCAGCTAATGAAGTGGCTGAATAAATAGAGTTACAGTATAAGGTTGGGCTCCACTGGACCTTTCATTACTGCCACTGGATTAAAATCACTCTGTCCAACTCTGTCTGCCCCAATTCAGAGCCAATTTAACCAAACTAAACAAGCTATCACATCAAATCCTTGTCTGCAGGCTACGTCCTGGCTACTCCGGCTGCTGAATTAACCTCCCGATCAACCTTTTACTCCCCGATCATCTATCTCCTGTTCTCCATTCACACACACAGCTTCACTTTCATCTAACTACTACTGTCTATCTCGCCTTTTTTTTTTTTCAAATTATCAGTAACTAACTGAAGCCACAGTTCTCCCTTCGCCTCAATCTCTCAAGCTCCATCTCCACTGGATACAGCCCCCTCCTCCACTTCTCTCACAACGTCTCCGAGTCCCAGGGAAAGAGAAAGGAAGAGAAAGAGAGGCAGACTAGGGGGTGGTGAGGTTTGACTCTGCGCTGCTTTGGGGCTTTGAAGTGTGCGTTGATGAGAGAAAGTGGAGTACTATGTTCAGACAGGCCCCTAATGAGGGAATTAAGAAGTTACGCTGGCCGTTCCCCATACTAACTTCCCAGGCGCGAAACGAGCCGAGTGTGCGTGCGTGTGTTCACAAACGTGTGTGCGTAGAGGTGAGGAGGAGTGCGAGAGAGGCTAATCTGTCAGACTGAATCAAGCATCTGCCAGTCCTGCCTCTCACCTACAGTGGAGACAAACTTGGGCTCCGTGCTACAACCATGCCCTTGACTTGTGGAGCTTCTCAACTTTTCAAACAACAAGCAGCTTCTCTCCGAAGCTGGGGGACTTACGGTAGTGTGACTCTAGGTAGCCGTTGCGGGGGTCCATAGCGAAGAGAGTGCCTCGGTACGGCAAAGCGTGGTCAGCCAGGTGGGGCAGGGAGCCATGCAGCTCCTTCTTGAGCAAAGACGGGCGTTCCTCCGTGGAGGTGGACGGCTCCTCGCTCACGCTCCTGTCGGGGGCGCCAGGGGTCGGGGCCTGGGAGCTGATAGCATTGCGCCTCTCACGATGGTATGGCGCGCCTGAACTCTCGTCCTCTGCAAGAGCAGACAGACAGAAAGAGGAGAGAAGGAGGATCGTATGTTACAACTTTAGAGGAGCTTAAGATTTATTATGAGCAGACATAAGAACAAAAAGTTGGGAGCAACTATGAGAATCTTTCCCGCCTGTGGTTATATTTCATCCACATTCCCAGTCTCTCACACACACAGCTGAACATGCATGTTCTAAACAGCAGTACGCACCATGGAGAAGTCTGTTCACGTACAGCGAGCCGGTAGAAGGAGGAGCAGGAGATTAGGTTTTTAAGCCAGAAACCTACAGGGCATTATGCAGCAGCAGATGTGGGAGTTTAGAGGCCGACAGCGTTGAGTCAATGGACACCGTGGATGAAAGGGAATCACAACCTCTCCACTTTACTTTTAACCAAAGGTCTGTTCTTGAATTCAGCTCTGCCCCGTGTTTCTTTTTTTCTTGCACTTTCAGCTATGACCCTCAAGTCTTAGGTAAATATTTAGCTCATAGTCCAAAGGCAATATTAAGAAGGTAAAAAAAGAGAGTGCGTGACCTGAAGCCTCCTTGCAAGGTGGATAAAGAGGGTAATTGTTGAGTTGAGTTCAAGAGCTGAACTCCACTAGAAAGACCTGACCCTTGACCCTTGACCTGACCTATGAACCGGCATGTATGAGGGTCACCAAGTCTCCCAACCCAGTGCTAATCTATTCTCGAATGATACTACGCTGATCAACTCAGAAATGTTAAATGACATTTCTTTTAGTTTTTTATTTCAGCTGGAAATGAGTGAATATGTGAATGTGTGCGTACACACAAAGTCTGCTCTCTTCTCCGTTTCCCTCATTAGCTGCTGGAGTGAATGGCATCCATTTTTAGCCCCGGTTGTGTGCGGACTGGTCATCAGCGGATCCCCTTTGCTCCTTCTTGCATTAATGTCACACACTGAGAACCTGGCAAAATGCCGCTGTGCTGGCGCCAGAGGAGCTGTAGTATTAGCAGCCTAGCGGTGCAACGCTCCCCCACTACGCTCTGCAACCTAACAGCATCCAACGGCTAATTAAGAACAGAGGAGAGGGCCAGATTAAAGAGCACTACCTTAAGCACCGCAGAGGACCAACATAACGCTGTGGCACTTCACAGAGAAGAGTGGGGCGGTCATGGAGAGGGGATGAGCCAGAGACGGGTGAGAGCCATAGGACCAGGTCCCGCTTTTATTCCCTTACTCTCCACATCCATTAGCTGCGTTTGGGCCAGCTGTGCCCCAGAACAGGACCGGCAGCAGAATCACGAGTTCCTAATGTGGAACTGACTGGCAGAGAGGCAAACCACTCTCATCCCCGGGAAATGACAGTGTCAGTTATGATATAAGTATTTAATCCTATCCTGCACAGCCAGTGATCTTATTAAGGGAATAATGCCACTTATATGGTTAAAGCTGGATTAATAGGTCTGCACTCGCAAAGTGCAATATTAACATAAAGGGATTTCGGAACTGGGTTCGTCTCCTGACATGGATGGAAAGAAGTCGAGGCTGTAAAATTCGCAGGGAACACGCGCTGCTAAGGGAAGAGCATGTCGCTGTGCAGCACACGCTGCTCCCAGCGCTTCCACGTCCACAAAACCTAGCCTCACATCTGGGAAAGCAAAAGCCATCGGCAACTTTCTGTTTTATGTTTTATACATTTTGTTGCACTGGCCTGATCGACTTGTGAAAAACTACTCGCGACATTCAACAGCTTCATTTTAAAATTAGTTTTTCACTATTTTGTCCGGTTCGCTCTCTTGCCTCATCTTTCTTGTTCTTTTCTGTTTTTCCGTTCTGACGGTTCCCTCTTCTCCAAGGGAGGTCAAGCGACTAATGGTTCAATCACGGCCGTGTCACAGTCCCACCATCCCCTACCAGCCGCTACGGAAACCCACAGGGGGGTTCATCATTCTGCCATATACCACCTTAAGGGGCTTCATTACTTCAGTTCATAGCACCTAAAATGGTTATCAAACACACAGCAGCCCCAGGGTCAACTGACTCGACTGGTGAATAAAACTTGAAGTCAGGATTGTCTTCTGCTCTTCTTCAACCTGCTGGTGAAATAACTTTTTTTTTGTTCTTATACCACGTCAAGTATCTGTCAAAACTGGGCTAATGAAGACAGCGCAAACTCAGGTAAACACATGCAACTTTGAAAAGTTCAGCCTCGCAACACATCTCTAACTCTGACCATCAGCCCAACAGACCCTTTCCCTTTTTCCCTCCCTCATTTTTCATTCCTCTTTATTCCCCCCTCTTTTCCCATGGTTGCCGCATCCAGTCCTCTACCAGTTTGCAGGTCTATTCAGCCCAACACAAAAGCAGCAGGCTGGTCCTCTGTGGACCAGAGGAAAGCATGCCTCTGAAAAAAAAAAACAGAAAAAGAACTATCCCGCTCTCTCTCTATGGTGATTGAATTTCTTAACATCTTTTCAAAAAGCGCTTAAATGCCTGGAGGCGAGAGGAAGAAACAAGCTAATGGTGGATGGGGAGCACTGAACAAATTTCAGAGCCCTTTCCTGCTCGCGTTTGAGGTTGAAAGCGAGCTCCTGCCTTTCAAGTTTCAAAGTCCTCCTTCCTCCCGCAGTGTCACTGAAGGATTTGAAAAGAAGGTAATTGTGCTCACTGCCGTCCTGATCAGAGCACACGCCCCAGCTCTAGTATTTCAGGAGCTTTCTCTGCCACTATAATGGTACCTGGTCCTCCATTCCTGCATTCTTCCTCCCTTGCTACTCTTTCCCCTCTCTCACTCTCCAACTCCGTACAAGCCCAGTCTCGCTCGCTCTCCCTCGCTCGCTTTCGATCCATCTTTCACCCCCAGCAAGCCACTCATTAAATCCTAAAGCCCAGGTTTCTCCCTTTATTCCCCCCTTGTCTGGGGTCTCTATTGTAAAATTGTGGTCCGAATACCTTCAGAGAAACCCCTATGCATGGCCTTTAATACAGCGCTATAAAAGAGAGTGTGGATGCAATGACAAAATGAAATTTTAAAAGAGATAATGAGATATGGAGTGGGGCCAATTCCTCTGAGAGCTGGGCTCTGCAACAAGAGGGGGGCTAAAGTTAAGGGTGCCCAGCCAATTGAAAGGAATGAAAAGAGAAACAAAACCCTTGGCCTGTTGTGTTTTAAGGTATTTTCTAGAGGCAGGGGTTACGAAGAGTTGCTGTTTCTCCACATGCCAATCTGTCCTTTCTCAAGCATCTGATTTGCCCTCCAGCCTGAACCCAGTCAGCGTCTCTAAAGCTGGGGGCATGTATGTTTCATAGGTTCACAAAGGGCCATTGCACGCTGCCACGCTTTCCTTGCCGTTACCGCCTTCGCTTAAAAGCCTAAAACATCAGAGGAGGTGTTGTTGTACCTCTGAGCCAAATCCCGACATGTGCTGTGTTCCACCTTCGAACTTCTCAAAGCACTGTTGTCAGTGGCACAAACAGGTTTTGGCTGGGGAGCACACGGAGAGCGAACACGGACGAGAGGAGCGGAGGACATACAGTGAAATCACAAAACACTTCTTCAAAGCCCCTCTCCTCCTGTGCAATAATCTCTTGCTCCTTTTTTTCCTCCCCCCTTTCTGTTGCAAATCACCTCCCGGGAAAGATTCGAGACTCCCCAATTAACAATGAGAGGGGGAAGAGAAATTCCAGCAGCTGGCTAGAGTTTAATAAGAGCACCTCTCCAAGCGGCTTAGGCTTATGTACCTGATTTACCGGCCCTGGCATTGGCGCTATAGACAGAGGGAATCATTGACGATTAGTGGAGACTGAAAGACGAGGGAGAGGGAGACCGTTCAAACTGCACCAAACCCAACACAGCAAGAACACAGGGGATTACTGCAATTGTATGAGATATTTTTCTGATCAACTTCTTGGCTTAAGTGCCTGAAGGAGCTTGATGCCTTCCCCAAAGCAGAGTTCAGTCCTGCATTATGTGAAGGTTACTGAACCCTAATGGGTCTTTCTGTATCTGCCTGAAAAGGGTGCGGTTCAAGAAGCTCCCGGACAAATGAATGCTCTCAATGTCAGAAGCCATAATCGGGTCATTACCGTAGTATTAGTTGGTATAATAGTTGTTGATCCCCAGTCACTACAAAGTTCACTCACTCTGCCTTCGCGCTCATGTTTGATTCTGTCTCAGCAGAGTGAAACCACAGCGATAAATTATTTAAGCATTAGTGTGCGACTGATGTCTGGACGAAGACAGAAATGGGCAGGTCCGGATGTTCCCCCTCCTGGTTAGCAGTCTATTGTCAGCTGCCGATTTCCCAAACAGCGCCCGCGAATGCCCTCTTCAATATTCATGTAGGTAAATTTGAAGATTCCCACGTCTCAATTCGGCTCCACCCCGTGCTCCACGGACCGTCCTGTTCTCTCTGCCGCTGGGGGTCTGCTGGGACGCACCCAGAGCTCAGCATCTCGCAGCCCCAGTCTCCAGGCCTCAGGGCTGGGGAGGGGCAAATCAAAGCTTGCCTGGCTCCCTCCTTCTTCCCTGCGCTCACCTCAAATCAGCTTCACAGCAGGGGTACGTCATGCCAAGCTGCCGCCTCCCCCCTAGCTACCCTTATTCACCCATTAGGGGCACAGGCCCACCATAGAGCAGCCCGAAACCCCACTACCGTTTCATCAGGGCCACATTGTGAGGGAGCAATGAGCATTGCAGTGAGAGAGCTGAAAGCGTGACTGTAAAATGCACACTGATGCATTTCTGACCATGGATAGTTATGGCTTTTAAGGTTTTTCACTCAGGGGCACCTTGGCCTACGTTCTTAGAGGAATCAAACAGCAAAAGATGCATTTGATCAGGGCTTCAAAGGAAAAAATGCCACTTAGTGCTTTGATTGGCTTATACAGTGTATTAGCATTGCTTCAGATAGTCACGAGCTATGATCAGCCATAACCTGTTAGTTGCTCTCACTGTCCTCTGTAACAATATAAAGTGATTGAGTGCGAAGGCAGACGAGGACGGAGTGATGTCCATTTGGTAAAGTGGTCTTTTAGGGCAAATCCGGGCACTCTGCCCACCAGACCAGAGTGGGCCAGCTTTCCACTGGGCCTCGGCATTGGAATCCCACTTCTGACCCAGAGTGAGCCAGACCAAGTCTGTGGCACTCAGATTAGGAGCAGCTCGCCAAGAGAAATGCATATGCAGCCAAAGCAAAGACACCCAGAGCCAATTGTTGGGAAAAAACAGAAAAAAATAATACAGCAATTTGAGCACATCAAACGCAATTTAAAAAGCCACTGTGGATGTTTTTCCACCTTTGGCTTCGCAATAACATCATGACATTCCTCCACTTAACTTTCAGTGGGTTGAATCTGTTTTGCATATGTATTTATTAATGTAAAACTGCGCAGTCACACGTTGCAGCTCATGTGTTCAGCACCAAAGCCACATACTGCGGCACAGAGGATAATTAGACACTTCAAAGGCACCTGCCCGACATCCCAGAGGGGGCAGGGATCCCCGCCCTGTTTAAAAGCATGTTAACTTCTATCTGAGGCTAGCAGGCTAATTTAACTTTTGACATTTTATATCTAAGGAATGAGAGGGATCAGCCATTTAGCTGGAACAGGATTACACCCCCTCCCCACCGCACACCACCCAATCGCCCTCCTACTCCTCTTCCTCTCACTCCCCTTCAACCCCAAAACCCCTTCTCCCAGTCAGACCGGATTCATTAATTTTCCCGCTGCTAAGCACTTTATCAATGACTGGTGAGCGTCTGAGTCCTGGGCGGACTCTCTCTGCCTCTCACTTCTGTGGCGATTAGCCTTGGATGTTCTGATCTGTCTGTCTAATTCACTGCCTGCTCTGTTGCCGCTGATCTGTACCTGCTATGCGGCTCAGTAAACAGAGATTAAACTGTTTCGAGAGCCGTGTTTGAAATGATTACGTCCTCGCTGAGAGCTGGAACGAGCTGCATGCGAGCCCATAGCGGTGATTGTGCTCCGCTCATGGCGTTTTTTTTGTTCTCGTTCCTCTCCAACACGGCAGGGGGAGCAGTCCCCCACAGCACACAGGAGCGGAAAGGACGCCGAGCCGAAAAGGGCTCGCACCAACTTAATATAAACATTAGTCTTGTTTTGTCGAGTTCGGGAAGGAGACGGTGAAAGACATGTCGGCGTAGCAAGTGTCAAAAAAGGTGGAGGCACATGCCAGACCGGAGGGATGAAACGCTCAAATTCAACACGTTCTTCTGAAATAATGTCATTTTTGTAAACATCTCAGTCTAAAGAACAGAAAGTGGTTGAAACTCTTCCCCCTATTTTAGTTTGCAAAGCAAAAACAAACGGTCTTGTGTGCCTTTCAGCCACAGTGAGGCCTCAGGTGGTTAAGACCTTGTGTTGGTACAGAACAGTAGGTTATGATTGTGACAACGTTACGTAATGTACTGACTTCTAACAGAACTCCAGCCAAATGTATTCAGACAGTCTGTAACCAGTGACATCTCTCAGGTTGATAATTGATGAGAGCTCACTTGCATCCTTAGGTCTACATTAGCCTCAGACTGGTGCCGTCTGCTGAACGTCTATGTTGCAGGTCGAGTCGAGGGCTACGCACGAACGTGACAGATCTGGGTTAAACGAACAGCGCGCCCGGCCTTTGATGCTGCAGCTGGTAGCGCTTACAGTTGTAACCCATCACATTTGGACATAAGGCCTTTTCAGCGAGGAGCATTAACAATTTGAATTCCACACGACAAGCCAAACGCCATGAAATAACAGGAGCAAACGGATTCCTTCACTGGGTTCTCACAATGAGGGGCTGTTCTGTGCACACGTTAAGTCACCCTGTGTTAAACGTACGAACTCCACGCTTCCCCTTTACAGCTTGACACATTAATTATTTAAAATAACATGTGCTCATTTTCCACACTTTTTTCCAAGTCACCTCACAAAGAACCCTTTATAAACCGATCAATCATCATTTGCCTTGCAACATGTTATTATCACTATGAATGACAGCTGGGTTGTGTTTGCAGCAAAATCCCTGACCTGACCCCCACCTGCCCCTCGCGTGTGATATGAATAGGAGTCGCTGCTCAATAAACTGCGTGTAATTCACCCCAGCCCCCCCTTAAAGTACAGGTGAGGCGTGGAGCCCGTCATTACAGTGCCTGCAGCAGGCAGGGAAAGCCCTGCAGATTAGAGGATCTGACATGTTGGCCAAACAGACTAAACCACCGTCTGCTGGAGGTGGGAGGCAAGTAGGCAAAAGACAGACAGAATATATGATTAGATGCATGGCTCTGTAATGCAGAGGCAGATTGCAGGTCTGAACGACGGCTGGAGCTGTCACATTAAAGGCCACAGGTGAGGCCATGCAGTTTACAGCAGCCCGTCTGTCCACCCTTCACTTTCCCTCGCCGCGTGTCCTGCTTTAACATTATCTGTCTGTGCTTTTCCTCACTTCCTCTACTCCTCCCACCCCTCTCCCCTCCCAGTAATGAGCTCTCCTCATGTATGACCTCTCCTGTCACTCCCGCCAGTGGAATCTTTTCCTCCGGCTCCCCTCGCGCCGTCTTCTCTAATCTCTGCATTACTTTGCCATTAATCCCACATTCCACACAAGGATGGCTGCTGCAGCTCAGCGGACGTGTTGCCTTCATATTTTGGTGGGTTTTTTTTTAACAGAATAAATCCGTGGCTGCTTCCAAGTGTTTTGGGATTCACCTGTAGCACGAAGCTGTTCCTCTTCTACATCCCACCTCATTTGTCTCATTCTCACTTCCCTCCCACTAATGTTTTGTTGCTCGCTCTGGTTCCTGCCTCTCATCCCTCACTCTTCCAGGTCTTCCCGTGTTCCCACGTCTTTCCTCAAATCTCCACAATCTCCTCCCATCTTCCCTTATCCCTTTTACCTCCTTCTCTCCCCGTCGACTGCGCTTCCACATCCATCCCTCCACCTTCCTTTCAGAGTTGCTGTGGGACTGTTGGACTCACGCAGCCCCATGCTGAGCTACTCCAGAGCCAAGCCAGAACAAAGAGCCCATTGAGCCCGGCGGAGACATAATGTGGGCCGCCTCTGACAGCACCAAAGATGAAGTCATGAGGTCACTAAACAGTTAATAATGACGGCCCCTTCCTCCAGCTGCACCGAGCATGTGTGTACAGTCATCAAGCAAAGTGAGAGAAAATAAGTGATTATGTTTGCGTTCATGCATGACTGAGTATCTACAGCATGCAATGCGTGTGTATATACATCTTAAATCGTGTTGATGATAAAAAAGCTTTTAAAAGCATAATGAGATATTCCATGACACTCAAAAATGCGCTAAATCATTTTGTAAATACCACAGAGGAAAAACAAAACCTTTGGAGAATTGCACTTTTAGATTTGGCTTTGCTCCAGCTCCACTGAAGAGCACCTCTCCCACTCCACTGCCACCCCCACCTTTTCTTATTGGAGTCTGTCTGGCGCAAAGTCTGACATGAGACACATCTCCCCGGGACTGGAGCTGTCGCTGCGAGGCCCACACTCCGAACATCATTAGACTCACAGCTCCAGGTGAGATCAAGCAGGGTAGAGAAGACAGAGCGGGAGTGAGGTGCATGTGTTTGTCTCTGTGCAAAAGCTCGCACAAGAGAGAGATTCAGCTCAAGCATTAATCTCAATGCCACTGAATGGCCGTGGCCTATTAAAATACCTTTACAGGACCACTTGCTTGTCAGCCTCAGGGCTGCGCTGCGCTGAGGACAAGGGGAGGAGAAGGCGGGGGAGGCAACGGTGAAAGACAGCTATGCAATTGATTAACATTAGAAGGACTTGTTCAAGTTCAGATTGCATGGCGGCGCCGCTGTAAGCTACAGACGCTTGTTTCCCCGCAAGTAGAATGACTCCTTCAAACCCTGTCTCAGCTACACATCTGAGTTCAATTCTCCGCATGCCCTCTCTCTGAAAATCAATTCCTCTTCTCCTCCTCTGCTCTTTTCCTCCAGCTCTGTGAACAGACCAGGGCGAGGGGATTACACTGTCCCACCCCAGATCCAAGCAACTGACTTATCAGCTGACACCCCCCTGCCATCCAGGAAGAGGAGATAGAAAAACTGGCCGAGTCGCTCCGGCGCGGATGTGTTTCTGGGCTCTCTCTGCCAATCACGGCAGCTCTTTTCACACTTAAAGCCTGAGCTATTTACGAGAGCCCTGGGAGAACGCATGCACAGCACCGGAGGGTGGGAAGAGCGGAGGGGAGAGAGCTGCTGCTTCTCACCCTCTGCTTCTAATCAATCACCAGAAATCACTGCCATAGTTTACGGCCTTTGATCCTGGCTCCTCTTTCGCACTGCGAGGGTGAGAGTTGGGCGGGAAAGGGGAGGGAGAGCAGGGAAAATGATGAGAGTCGAGGCCCAGGGGGTGTGGAGGTCAGGGGATAGAGATTAGGATGTAGGGCCTTTTGCACTCTCAAACCTTGAAGCATGCCTTGAGTGAGTTTTGATCGCGCAGCTTAAAAACAGGCAGTTTTAGACTAGTCACATATTCCTGCACGCTTGGCTTAATCGGACATTACGAATGTAATGTTTTCTACTACGGCAGCTCACGTAGTTGCCATTTCACTCGCTCTGTCCCGCTGAACGAGAAGCCAACTGTGCTAAGAACAAAACAGACAGGACCAACAGAAGAACGCACCCCAATAAATCCTTCCAGTGGGGTCAGGACACTCCTGTTTTGTTCCCCCTGGCAGGAGGGAGGCCACTGGCTCGGACCGACAAATGGACAGAGTGGCAGAATAATCAGCTACTGTTTCCCTCCTTTATGGGTTTATGAGTTTATGGGGCCCTTGGTCACCCCTGCGTCTGCCTCGCACAGAGGAGTGAGATCCGGCGCGGTTGCAGAGCTGCTGGGACACAGCGCGGCTGGACCGGTTGACTTGCTCCAATCCGCTCACACAGGCTGGTTTGTCTTTGTGAGGCTCTCTCGCCCTGGTGACCTCTGACTCCGAAGCTTTTTAGACTCTCAGCATGTCAGTGAAAATGACCTCAGGAGCCACTAAGGAGTCATTGTAACGGTCCGCGTAAACTATCACAACGTATTAGACTTATACTTGTCATGTACAAGCCCCTAATCTCACCAAGACAAAACATACTTTAAATGAGACAGATACATATTCATAGGTTTGATCATTATTATATCATTAATAATGAACCACTCAGTTAAATGCTGGTTCCTACCAAACTTTTAAATTTAAGATCTAAAGTACGACACATGAGGAACGACTCGACTTAAACCTTTCATTGGGGTCAGTGAGGTCAAGGCTGTGACACATGCTACAACATGTAGTACTGTATGAGCACTGACCAAAACCAAACGCGCAATTCCACCAGAGTGAGGTTCTGGCAGCATCTCTGCAGCATGCGGACGTCCTGAGGCAGAGGCTTATGTGTATCTTCCAGCAGCGAAGGCGCAGCAGAGCTCCAGTAGGCACATCTGAGCAGGCGGAAGAGCAGCCAGGCTGGGTTGGGCTGGGCAGCTGTGGCTCCCCTCTGCCCCGAGTAGCGGCGAAGCTAAGCTAATCCTGCGCCTCGGGCCGCTGTGCTGTGGCCGTGCCAAAGCGCGTTACCCTGCTGCTGCAGGAAATTGCTTTCAGTGCAGATGTCCATAAAATTGCTATGGCTCACCAAGCACCGCACCTCTGTGTTCACATCTACTCTAATCTACAGGTACGTTTTATGTTTGGTCCTAAACCCTCATGACGCACTATCGTGAAAACCATTTTGTAGATTTTTTTAATGCAATCCTGTTAATAGATTAAGTTTTATGTATTATTTACGCACAGTACAGACGTCTTTTGACAGTAAAAGCCAGCTTTCCCGTGTGGGGTTGTGTGTCAGGCTCTATAACGCCTCCTCCATTGTGCTGTTTGACCCGTGGGCCAGTCAGAGCTCCCACGAGGTCCCTTATCCCTCCATCAGTCCTCTCTCATTAGCCCCCACAGGCAGAGCCCAGAGCAGGGTAACACAGAGGGGCCCCTGCTTCCTCTGGTCTCCGTGAAATACATACAGCACAAACACAGATGGCAGAGATCAACCTTTACCAGTTATGATACACAAACAGTACATTTGATGAAAAGTAAACAAAGAGCTATAAGTCTCCCAAAGCTGAATTGAGTGAATATTGTGAGATCGTTTGGATGTTCTTGTAATGTTTTCTTCAATTATGCAAAATGATCACCAAAAGCAGCTCATCTTCTAGTGGGAATAAAGGAGGGATTTAGAAAAGCAGAGGTGGCAACATGAGGAGGGAGGAGGAGGAGGAGGAGGAGGAGGGCACTGGGCAGGACACAGTGGAGAAACAGTTGATTATGAGTCCCGTCAAGTGATCAATGATTTCATTAATAAGACGGATCGCACGGCTGTCATAGCTGTGACACCGGCTGAGGGATGGTCTGCTCCCAACGCTCCGTTTCCCCCAAGCCTCCCTCCTTCCCTTCTCCCTCCTTGTCCTTCCAATATCGCTGCCTCCCTCTGCCAACGACACAGGAACGCCGAGGGAAAAAAAAAGGGGAAGGAGCTGGGTGTTGATGGGGGTGGAGGGAGGTTAGTCACGAGGGAGGGGTGGGTGAACGAAGAGGGGAGGGAGAGGAGGGAGGAAGAAAAGTGAAAATCCATTTTGAAACCCATTTTCAATTAGGGGTCCACAAGCTGTTATCACAGGTGTCCCAGAATGGAGGCCCGTAAGTGAAAATGTCTCCTATCCGTTTCTGAAATGAAACCTTATCTGGGAGGCACAAAGATGGTGGGGACAGCGTATCTGTAAATTACTTTCCATCCCTGCTGTTAACGGGAACTTTATTTCTGTCAGATGACATTCCCCTCTATTTACTGTTGATCATTTAAATGGCTGCTTAAAAAGAAGGTGGCCCCTCACTCATCCTCTATCTCACTGCTCTCCCTGTATCCCGCTTCCTTTTCTTCCCATCAGAAGACAGTTTTTCCAAAGAGGTCGAGTGCTCTTATTCTTCTTTAAACGCTCGCACTTTATTTTTAAAAGGATTTCTCTTATAACCTCCATGAAAGCTTAACATTTGCTCTAACACTTGTTTGCCCCCCAAACCTCCTTCTCTTGCCGCTTTACAACCGGCTACGAACTTTTCCCTCTTTGCTCCCTTCAGGCCACAGCTTTTTTTTTTTTTATTATTCTTTTTTATTAGCAAATAATCCCATGACGACAGTTTTTATTCAACCACGAAGCAGAGACCTTTTTTCTCTTTCTATTTTTTTTAGCTCTGCCCCAACAAAAGAATCAGGGGACTTTGTGGTCCACCTGCCCGTCGAATGATGAGGGTGGGAGGGGAGAGCACCCCCACCGGACCGCTCCTAAAGAGCACCAATCACAGCATTGTTGTGGCACAGTCGGCCCTTTTGAGCCGTCAGTCCGAGAGGAGGGGGCACGGAGATGAATGGCACACAGGATGAAGCCACCTTTTAGCCGACCACGTGGGAACGCTCCACCAGCACTCAATAATTACTCAGAGTCTGTGCTACTTGGACAAAACATACAGAGGGGACGCACTGGAGCAGAAAGAAAAGTTGAGGATGAACTTGTCGAACTTGCCAGTCGTACACATTAAAGAAGGTTTAAAGCTAAATAACGTTCTAGGCAAAACGTGCAGCTATAGGATGCGATCAGACTGATCTGACCCCGGTCACTGCTGCACTTCCGGGTGTTCGGTTTAGCTGCCGAGGCAAACGTCCGATGCGGCTCCGCTTGCTCCTCCTACTTGTCTCAGACTTTTCACAACTTATCGCTGCAGAGTTGCTGAAGCACTGCGAACGGGGTTTCCGCCGCGCTGACATCAGGGGCTACTCTGCCTGACGGGGGGAATACTTCGCCGGGCCTACCTATGGAGAACAAGTCACTGGGGTTCCACAGCTGCTCACAATTACCTTTTGTTTGGGATGGAAGCGGCGGGGCAGAGGCTACGAGGGTTAAAGTTGAGGCGAGTGTAGGGTTACACCTGATAAGAGGTTATGAAGTCTAGGGGCAACTTGGGAATGCGCTGTAATTATAACCACACAAAGAATGTGTAAGCTATCTTATGATTCCAGGAGCAAGACTAGGATCTAAAAGGGTCCATTCTCTGCCGATACGTATCTGACCTCCCCCTCGTCAAGTGAATTATGAGACTACTGTATTGAAGGGAGTGCAACGTTGCTCAAAGCGGTGTCGCGAAGGGTCGCTGCAGGAAACTCCTCCGCGAGGTTTCCAAGGCAAACATTATCCCGTTCTGTACTGTAATTACCAGAACATAAAAAAATCCACATTCTCAGAGCCGAATTACTTCCACGCGTTTTCCACGAGGATTTTTCTTTTTTTTTTGCTCGCTGTCCCTTTAATTAATAAAACAGCGCTGGCCATCTGGGAATGAGTAAGAGTGAGAGTGTTCCCAAGATGCTTCAGAATGCATTACCTTATCCAATCCCTGTGATAACTCCCATATGGGGAGCAAACGCAGCTTATTTACCCGATTCCAGCGCCGTTTGTCTCCTGTTCGCATGTAGGATTATCACGTTTGACATCAGCACTTTCGAGCTGGGTGATGGAAAATTCAGGCCACCAGCTCCCGCTACTATAGAGCCAACCCTCCGTACCCAAAAACCTTCCAAATCCTCCCGCTGCTAATGAGCCCAGCTGCAGCTTAGGCCCGTGGTGATCTCAACTCTGGTTTTGTTATGACTTAAGCTTGATGCTCCAAGGCTTCCAGTGAAGAAAACGGCCGTGTAGCATCAGAAATGAGAATGAAAAGCTGAATGACGACAGGCCTAATGAACTGTAAGCTCCACGCCGCCTTTAATAGCATGTGTTGAAGACATTGCTATGTAAACATGACAAAGTTTTGCTACTAGTGAACACTGTGCATGACTCGCTTTGAGCCCTGAGAGCAAGAGGACGGTAAACATTCACAGCCCAGGAGCAGTGCGTGTCTACATCTGAGGGAGTGAAACCATTTCTTCCTAAAGTAATGTGAGCATGGGTACAGAAACATTCCTGGGTCCCCAGTAGATCCACAGCTCAGATATGTTGAGAGATGGCAGGTGAAGTATTGTAGCTACGTTTCAAGTTCTCAGAGGTCTGGAAGACATCAGAAAATGCTCGGCAGTGAGATGTTGCAAGTCTTGTCACACGGAAAGAAACTCGAGGCTCCGTGGAAAACATTTAATTCGCTCTGAGGCTGCAAAAACGTTTAGACTTTTTCACACAAATCTAAAGTTCAAAAACTGTTTATGGTCACTTGCATAACATCTACGCAGTGATTTTTCCCCGAGACCACCCTCCGGGTGGTTTGTGCCTCTTATTTGTCTTCACAACTACTAATCTGACTATTGCAACAATCTCTGAAACTGGGTGTGCTCCAACAGACCAAAATTCTATTTACATTAAACCACAGCGGCTGAGTGTGCACTTAGACGTCCGACATACCGTTTGACGTGGTGCTGGAGGCCACTGCCTTCTCACTGATGTCATTGCGCGCTGATGAGCCCTTGGTCGCCACAATGGTCTCCACCCTCTTCTTCTTCTCAGCTGCTGAACTGGCCTGGGAGTGGGTTTCCATAGCGATTGCTCATTCCTCAATACCTCATGGAGACAGGATAACTGGTAGGGATGAAGGAGAAGATGGATGAGACACACGAGAATGGAAAAGATCCTTTGTTTTAATTCCAACACGAGCACATTCTCAAATTCAGCTCACAGTATTTTCAACTGTGTCACACTAAACTTCTGACTTCTTGTCAAAAAACCAACAACTCTATAAACACAGCAAGGCAGGACATCCTGCCGACGTGTTACATCTCAGAATAGAAGTAAAGGCAGTTTGTGGATAAACTGATAATCCTGCTCCGGCAGTCTTTCCAGAGAGAAAGAAGAAACCTTCAGGGGATACCACAGAGAGAGAAACATTCACAGTCCTGAAAAAACAAGGGTTGTTTGAAGGCCCTTTTGGGAATATCATGGTGCCGGGCAATTTTTCTTTCAAAGAATAAAGGTGGTTCAAGTTAATACTGTCTGTGGGTTTAGAAGGGGTTCAGCCAACAGTCTGGCAGACATGCTGCTCAGTTCAGCACCTCAGAGGATGTCTACAAACTGAGCAGTATCTAGGTCATGGAGGTCTCTGATTATGGAGACAAACACAGTGATGCACCATAACCACTCATTTACACAAAGTACAGGACAGTTTCATTCGGTCCGTTACAAAAGCTTTAGTCAGGCGCCATAATTCATGGAAATATTTAGTCTGAGTCACATTTTCTTTCCAGTAAAGACCAACTAATTACCTGTTTGTACTGTTTAATTGTCTTCCACCTTATAAACATGCATGGACACAAAGGCCAGCAGTAAAGTCAGCTACAATGCAAACAGGGGAGTGCTCTGCTGAAACTACAAAAAGACGAGGGGGGGCTGATTTTTACCAACTCCCCAAGGAGGGAAGGCAAAGGGGGAAGTGGTGAGGGGTAAACTTCAGACAAACACTGTGCGCTTTGTTTGTTTTTTTTCCCCAGCCCCCTGAAAAACCAGAGTCTGTCATCCATTCTGACCCGACAACAACATCTGTAAGCAATCGCTGGCTTACAAAAAGAAGGAAGGGAGAAAAAAAAACAATGCAATTACCCCCCTACCAATCAAAACAGAATTAAACAAGAGCTCGTCCTCTAATCACTCCCACATGAATACACGTGTAGCCGTCATCCACAACTAAAGACATTTTGTCCTACTTGCACAGATATCGTCTCAAATCACTGTTGCATGCGTTTGATAAAGTGACTGCTTTCATTTCTCTTTTTTGTGTCGCATGAGCTAGTTAATCATTAAAACATGTGCAGCGCATGTAGAACGTGTACAGCAACCAATCGTAGGTGCTTCTCCTTCACTTTTATTTCCAGGAACTGAAACGATCAGAGAAACTTTTCAGTCTTCCTCTTTGAAACCGGATTTGCGCCATTATAATGAACCTGAGCAAAGGCGATGTAGTGGAAAACACGTTGTTTAATTGCTCCCAAACACACTTTGCATGCGGTGCGTGCAAACATGCACATGTGTCGTCTTCTCAACCCCCCCAGGTGAGTGATCAGAGTAACGAGAGAGAGAGAGAGAGAGAGAGAGAGAGCAGTAAATGTGAGGATCAGGACTGGGGGATTTTGTAGGGGAGGCAAGGAGAAAGAGGGGCATTCCACTGGTGAGGCAAATATTCACAGGTCCAAGCCACTGAAGCGTGTCTGACCGGCCTTTTGTGTTCCACCAGGCAGGCCACAGTTCCAAAGCAGCAATTAAAAGCAGGACCTTTTCACCCATAATCCCTCTGACCTGGACGCCCACACCCAGTCCTGCAGATGTTCTCGTCTTTGCTTTCCCCTTTTGTGCTGCTCATTTCTGCCATGTACACGCATGCAGAACCATCACGACAGTTTTTCAGCGTTGTGATCTAAGGACGGAGGCTGTAGCTCCTTACAGAGTGTTGTGTAATTAGAAAACACAGGAATCAGCATCTGCGCATGAACAACCTCCCTGGTTGTGCATCAGCATCTGGCCTCTGTGTCACAGACAAGGCATTAGTTGCTGCATGTAGATTTCATATTAATGTCTTTCCTATGAAATGTCCTACACCCAATTAGAGGTAGAGAGAAAGAGGGTGTATCTTTATTTGCGCTATACTATAATCCTTCCACACAGAAAGGGGGGCGATTAAACAGGTTTAAAATACCACAATTCAGACTGTTCCCTCGGAAAAAAAAACGTTCTTATTTCATAAGCACATTAAGCAAATCAATTTAACATAAATTATACGCCTTGGTGACAAAGGCGCCGAGTTGAAAGTCATCCGCAAATTGTACACATCAAAGTGAAACACTAAAATAAACTTTTGCCTTTGATAGGGAAAAAAACAGTTTTTCCTTCACACAAGCTTAAGCAACTGCTAACAGCATAAAAACGGGTGCTTTGTTTTTTTCTGTGTCTTTACAAGCTTAATTTGATGATACTGCTCAAGGTGCACCTCCACTTATGTTGGCCGTTTGCAAATGTATGACACACTCTCTCTCTCTCACACACAAACACTAGAACCTGGGGGATATTTCTATATAAACTCTTGAAGTGTCTTTTTGGATTTGGCAACCCCCCCCCCCACCCCCCCGCAGACGGGCACTGTATTTGTGTTCATTTCATTAGGGCGACTGTTCAGTGTCGAGGGCCCCCTGAGGGGGGAGACTGGCAACGGCGCAGCATTCATCATCATTACATCAGCGACCACCGAGATCTGCTATCTTAGGCTTATCAACGCTGCACAAACACACCGCGGCACAGCTAGTTACAGGGGAGGGGAGAGATGGGAGATGGAGACGATTGAGGGAGATTGTGAGCAAAAGTGGGATAAGAGGGGGAGAAAATGAATGGCGAAAGGGAGGAGCGTGTGTGTGTGCGTTGCCCCTACGTGCCTGCGCGTGTTTTCCTGCGTGTACAACGTATGTTTTGCACATTTCGCAGCTATGCCAACAACATTAAGGGCTCCCGCACAGCTGGAATAACTGAAACACATGGAGGCGCAGAGGAGGGAGGAATCTAGGCCCTTCAGCAAGATTAGCTGAATTTAGCAGTAAAACGATGTAGGCTGGCTTAAGGTCAGTGAGGAGGGAGGCCCCTTAAGGACATAGTGGAAGCGCTTGCTGGTGGTTAGAAGACCCGCCACAGGTTCAAAATCCCAAACTCAACGGCTTTCCAAGGAAATCACATACGTCGCTTTCCACGCTGCATGTGAATCGCCCTCGGCCCTGGAAGGCAAAGGTGGGGGTTTGGTAAATGGCAGCGTTTCCCGTTCTCCAGTGAAACTTAACATTGTGCCCAGATGGCACTAAGTCTGGCCTACAGCTGATGGGACCAGCCCCTCAAGTAAGGGCCATTTAGCAGGAATTAGTCACACCCCGCCACACACACATATCAAATGCCAGATATGCACGTGCAAACTGGTTTAGTGCTGTGCCTTCTCACCCTTTTGTGTGGTGGGACATGGTTGAGCTATTTGCATTGTTAGTCATTTACATGTTTCTATATGATCCTACTACAATTTTACAGTTGAGTCTTGACATATGTAGTTGATACATTGAGGTTATTGATTAAATGCTTTCATAGATACAAGAGCAACTGTCTGGGCCCCTTTACAAATGCACTCAGCAAACTATGAAAATTCTTTCAAATGAGTAGTGTTTATCATTTTTCAAGGACGAACAGTGCGACACCACAGCCCATCAGTAGCTTTCAGCAGCGCTAATATGATTATCTCCGCGTGCGTCTTGGTCCCTCAGACCTTTCCACTTAAGATGCTTTGGCGAGCTGGTGAGGGACCGGCGCGTTGCGCAGCAGAGTGAGCTGAGCGCATCTTACATTCCTGGGTAACAAACCCACACGATGTAATCACAATGCTTACACGATGCCTCTTTTGCACTCACTACCCAGTAGATAAGGGCCAAATAAAGCATGTGTCACAATGGAAATCTTCCGCATTTCCCCTGCAGCCCCTGCTTATTAAAGTGTTTATTTATATATTTTGACTGTGCGTTTGTTCACTTGTGTCGGGCTATGGGGCTGTGGAGACTAGACAATGGGGTGTGCGGGCAGCTTTGTTGCTGTGGTGGCCCAGTTCTGCAGTATTGGTTTCCCCTGCTCTTCCCATGCTAAATGTTAGAGCCTTTGTTTGATCACGCAGGTTTCCTGATTCTTCAAAATACGCTGGTTCAGCTATTTACTGGAGGCCAACGCAAACAATGCAACATATTACTTCAGCAAAATACTACGAAGACAGTAACGCATGCAGAAGTTTTTCTTAAAGTTGCCAAGCTTAACACAACCACAATTAGGTTTGTATCGCAGCCTCACAACCGCTTGGAATTCACTTGTTAGAAAAATCACAGTGCTACGGAACTCGTCAGACGCGCTACACCTTCAGGTTCCACTGCCCCTGCACATGCTGCACAGCGCAGGGGAGCGGGTCCGTGTGCTGCCAGCGGGCCTCTCATCTCCAGTGAAAACAGCCTCGTGTTTGTGGAGACACTCTTCATGCGACGCTTTAGAAGCCGCTGTGCACAGAGCGACGACGACATTCTTCGCCGCGTTTTTACAGTGAAAGAATACACGCCGCGCGAATAAGAGGGTTTGCTAGAGTGTGTATGGGAGTAGATGCACCAGGTGCTCCTTCCAATATGCAAGTGCGCTCACTGTGTGCAGAACATAAATAAGGGAGGGACCCCAGGGAGGGGATGAGTGGAGGAAGAGAATTTCTGCACTGATGAAAACCTCACACACATCTCTCTCTCTGGCGTCTCCTCACACGTGCACTCAGAGAGGGATCAAGCAGATAGATGGTCCTGTGTGAGTGTAGTGGCAGCAGGTCTTCACACTTAGCCCAGGGGACTGTAGCATACAGTCCTCTTATCCCCGGCGCCTTGCAGAGAAGTGTGTAACGGCGAATGACGCTTTTGGGGCAGCTACTGAGAGCAAGCGCTACAGCTGCAGGTTACGGAGTCATTGTGAAACCGTCCTGCCCATTTGGGCTTGAAGTTCCCTTTCTCTTCAGTTCAGCGTGTTTCGGGCGCCTCCTTTCTCTCTCCTTCCTTTCCTTCACTCCTGCGTGTCGTTGGGTAAGCGTTTGAGCGGAGTGAGTCAGTGTTGCTCTGTGATTAATGACAGGCACTGGCGTCTCCGGGGCCAAGCGCTAACAACAGCCAGGGGGCAGTGCGATAATGCACAATAATAAAGCCAGCAGACAATCAGCCAGGCAAAGCAAGGCCTATTAGCCAGCCCCATCAGGACGGCAAAGCGAGAAATTAGCCCTTCCCGAGCTCCGCCACAATTCATCAAGCGCTGCCTCTGAATTCCCTCTCAAGAAGTCATAATGTTTACTTAAAGACTGGCCTCGATGCCCCAGTGGTGAGCTTTATTGGCTCTTATTAATTCCCGCCCTGGCCCTCGCGGCCATGCCATCTAAACCGAATTAAAGGGGTGAAAATTGGATGAGATGAAGTTGTCTTGGTGTTTGGCTCTCGCGTGATAAAGCTGGACCCAAACAGGGGGAGACTGGGAGGGGGGAAAAAAGAAATAAGTAGGGAGGGCAAACAGATTGGGATGTAAAAGAATGCTGAATGAAGCTGTCCTAAAAGGCGCTGCAGTCAGTCAAAGGAATGCAGGGAGAGAGGAGAGGAAGGGAAAATGAAGAGATGCCATGGCTTTAATGCTAGACTTCCTGCGTGGATGGGAACAGATCCAAAAGGGTAACACTGGGTCACACATTCCGCAGATGCACGACAGGACGATTCCCATGTATCTTCACGTTCCCGCTTATCTGTTATCAGACAGGCTGAGAAATACCTTTTAAATAAGGCCACTCTATCAGCACTCCGGCCTTAATTCAACATGTCAGTGATGGAGAGGAGTAAAACGGCGAGGGAGTACACTCGCACGATGTACGCGCTCCTAATGAGGTGGCTGCTCTTCGACCAACGCAACAATGAATCACGGGAGTATTTTCATCAACTCACAAACGACCCGTTCTTTAGAGTAGATGCTGAGCACATCATCGACCTGAGAGTCTTTGTTGATTTATCGTTTATCACGCAAAAATTCTAAACACGTCTTGGATCCAGCTGCTCGAAGTGACAACATCCTGCTTTTTCATCATCGGGAACTGAGCCTGTTTGGGTTCTGGACTTTCGCTCAGGCTCCAAGCGACATATGTCGCGCTCAAGAACGATCATTAGAGCACACCACGCGGTGCAGGGCCCTCGTGCGGGTCTGTACGTACAGTAGGAGCCTCCTCCGTGTGAACTGTGGGTGTGAGCTACAGGATCTGCGGCAGGTGAGGTTGCGCGCTGTGGAGTAATGTGGAGCATAGAGCAGCAGAGGTGTGAGATCAAAGACAGATGAAGCTCCCAGAGACTTCGGGCTCCCTGACGGCTCTCCCAACGGCGGCATCGGGAGACAACTCTCTCCCTTCACTTTCAACTCCCCCCCCCCTCGCCTCGTAGGCTCCAGACACACTCACACACTCACACACACACACACAAGCAGTCTCAGAGGATTTTGCAGCGCTGCCAAACTTGTACCTCACCTACAGCAACACACCTTCACACACACACACACACACACACACACACAGTGTTGCTCATCAGAAACCAACGCATCAAACAGCCACAGCCGAATATCTTGGGTTTGGAAAGGCCGACTTGGTGAGAAACTCACACTCACGCAGCTCAAATACCAAGACAATATCACTCTGGAATGAGATGTCATAAACCGAGGGCTCCAACGAAGAAACTTGGCACAAACTCGAAAGCGCACAGTCACAAAATGGGCCCCTAAAAATGAAAAGCGCTCGCATAAAGAGCGAGGAACAAGACTGTCATTAGAAAGGCAGCCCCCTCAGGCCCTCAGACTTCACCGTGAGGAAGCCAAACATCTGGGCGTAGTTGCTCAGTTCAGCTGTTTGCAACCCCGCCTCAAATAAATCAGGGAGCTGCAAAAGCCATTGCTTAGGACTTCTAAACAAATATACTCGGCACTTACTCACTCGCTCGCTCACGTCCACATGCTTGAGCATCCCTGGCTAACGCAGGCAAATAAATTCATGAGGAGGAGGAGGAGGTGGAGGAGGAGGCCTTAATTGGAGTGTTTGACGGATGCCTGGGGTTAATTGGGAAGCATGGAGAGCAGCTGGCTCCACGGTGGAAGTTGAGACAGGGATAATAAGTTCACCCTTTGCAGGAGAGACAGTTAGTGATGAATCAGATCAGAGGAACAGTGTACTGTAATCATCGGTACATCTCCCATCCTCCACCCTGCTCTCTCCTGACAAGCGGAGACAACCGAGCTCCCAGCTACACAATCTGGCACCTATCACACAGGACTGACAGTCACACACACATTAATACAGCCAATCACTCACACATACAACAACGCTAACCCCTAGGACACACAACCTAGTTCATAAGTTCGCTGGTCGATTGTATGTAAATCTCTCCAACAATGTGTGTACTAATGGCTTATTACCCTGCGTTAGTTGGTTTGCATTGATCTCTGTGCCAGAGGGAGACGAGGGAACTAGAGCAGCTCGCTGTTCATATGTACCAAGCAGGACTATAATCACATCCCAGCTTGTTTCAATAAAAGCAACATTAACATAAACCATCTCAAAAACACTAAAACCTTCACCCCCGCTTGGTCCGTGCAAGGAGACGGGGGAAAAACTTTCCTGGATTACTGGGTAATCGAGGCCATATGGGAGGGCTTTCATAACTTTGCGTGTCTCTCTGCATAGATTGCATCTCCATAGATTAGGACTTCCTAAACGAGAAGTTTCCAGAGGATAATGTGTTCAACCAGCATGTACACAAAGAAAGAAAAAGAAACTAGTAGCTGTACAGGTTCAGCTACGACACCGAAGCGGGTTGGTGGTGTTGGAGCGTCTGGGGGCTGCAGGGAGCCCAGGTAGAGTCGTAGGCAGTAATGGGAGGAGACAGGGACTTAGAGCGCCACACGAAAGCCAGGCTTTATAAATAATTCCAAAAGCTAACAGGATCCCTTGTATGTGTGAATCTGTGAAATACATTCACGCGTGAATGCACACACCTGCACACGGGGCGACGTGGGCTGTTCACACAGCTCCACTGGGGCTGTTGCGGGGCTGACCTGCCTGGATTGGTAAATTTGGCTGAATATCATTCCCGCATAAATGTTCCGCAAAAAAAAAGAAAAAGAAAACACGTCTTGAAAAACAGGATGGTCTACTTCAGCAAGACCCCCCCCCCCCCCCCCCCCCCCACACACACACACATATTTACCCACGCACACCCCTAATGCGGGGCAGCAAAGCACACCGGAGACCTGTCTTGTAAATCTCTTTGTGAAAGCAGCTTTGGGGGGTAGACAGGGGCTTACACACTGAGCCCTGAGGTAGAGCTGCAGACTCCACTCCTCCGAACCCCCCCACGGTCGTCCTCCCTCTCCCACACACATACTCTCCCTCGTCTTCTCTCTTCCTCACTTTCCATCCACCCACATTTCCTCCTCCTTTTCCTTCCCTTCTCTCACCTTTTCCGTTGCTCCCTCCCTCCCTGCGTTCTCCCCTTTCCCCCTCTCTCCTCCCCTCTGTCCCAGCAAAGCTCCAGAGCAGTGGTCCTTAGCCCTGCAGGCTCCCGTGGTGTTGCGGTGACTAATGTCCTGCCTTTGCTCAGACAATGAGTTTGAGACTGAGCCGGGAAAGTGTTGAGGAGGGAAAAATACTCCAGCACCTTTGACAAATGGAGCCCTTCGCACTCCCATGCCCACTAAGGGAGGCTTTACAATGTCGCGCTCCACGCTCCGCGTCCTCCAAGGGACGGCTGCAGCGCGCAAAGCCGCATCTGGGGGAATATAATGAATTCTTTGGGAAGTCTAACCTGGCTTTCTTTATGAATAAGATATATTTCCAAAGCGTGTCGACCCCTCTTAATAAAAACACCAGCCTGGCAGGAATAGCTAAAGCCGTTTTAGGGCCTCGTGTACTTGTTAATTTTTCTGTTTCTCTATAAATTTTCTCAGGCCAACTTCTTTCCAGGCCTGTCGCTGCTACATTTTCCGTGGAAGGTGGTGGTTCCATGATGACAAACTGTCATTAAAAACAGCTGGATTCCCTCTTTTTTAAGGAACTCAAACTCTTGGATGCGCCCTCCTCTGCTTCGTGTACCCTGCCCCCATGCAATCCTGAAAGGAACTGGGCTTTGTCTGAGGAGCAAAGGAGAACTAGAATGCCCCCCTCCCTCTCCTCACCCCCCCACCAAAAAAAACCCTGTTCCTCACTCCCTGCGGAGTATTGTTAAAACACAGCCCCCTCTCCTTCCAAGGCCCGGGCTCTTAAAACAGCATGCTTTGCATGAGAAAAAACGATTAGTCTTCAAATGCTGCGCTGTCAAAGGAGGGCTCTTTCAGGTTGGGGCAGAAATTTGCTCAGATAGTCGAGTTCCTCTTTTGTTTTTCTAAGATGAGGCATTATTAGAGCCAGGGATCTGTTAGCATTCATTGCTGAGAAGAACACACTAGAGGGGTTTATAGGGGACGCGCCCCCCCAGCCTTTTCCAACTTGCCCCAAGTCCGCAGCAGACGGAAATGAAGGAGCAGACCAGGGGAAGAGGTTCTCATCTAAACATGTTTGCGGAGCAGAGAGAATGTCTGGGCCTGTGATTCTTTCAGGTCTTAACCTTGAGATTTACATGTGACATTGAAATAATAGACCCCTCCTTGACCTCCACTCCAGGACGCAACGATACTCAGAAACAGCTCCCACTGGAACACAACTACAAGCAGCGTGGGATTGCAAACACATGGGGTTCACCTTGAGAGCATCGTTGCATGACAATGCATGACTTAATTAGTGGTGTAAAGGCAGCGGTTATATAGTTTTTCTTCCTTAAATGAATTGAGTGGGGAAAAGCAGTTGCGTACCGGTGTCTTGGACTCGACAGAGCCTGACCTGTGGCTTTAACAGCAAGAAGCAGGAGTAAGTGACAGATCATTGTTCACAGCAAGCGGTCGGTTCATCCGCCCCCCTCCCCAGTCACCACCCCGAGTGAAAAAGCACAGACCCCCTCACGGATGCCACAATCGGCTCCCATCAAAGCCGACACAATGCCACATCTGCAATAACAACCCCGGCCCCAGGAAACTGTGTCTTTAGGTGCACAACCTTACACACAGCCCACAAGCAAATGGGCCCCAAAACCAAAGCACTTCACCTCTTGCTGCTATACTTCACACTGCAGACTTAAAGACATTTTTACGACCACTACAGCAAACAGAGGCGGGAATGAGCGGCGCCCTCGTGTAGGTGCGACCTGTCCTGTTTCTCCTCAAGTGTGTGGGAAAAGAAAATCGGCACACTCTGCATTCTCACACCCGTGCCTGCATATGTGCAATAAAATCTACCGCGACCCTACAACAGGTCGTGTGTTAAGCTGTCAAACACAACTTCATCAACAGTAAATTCCAGGTACCGGACTCTAATTTTTTTGACTATTTTCCCTGTTTCATTTTTTTATTGCCGTCTACGGTGCCTCGCTCTGGGAGACCGGTCCACCAGACTAATTGTCAGGTGCAGTTTAAGTTTCCAACAGGCTAGAGCCATAGAAAACAAACAAGCTCTCTCTCAGCTCCTGCTAAGGCAACTTAAGCTCCTTCGTTTTTTCCCCCCTTTGATTTCTTAGTTTTTCAGACAAAATTTAAAAAAGAAAAGAGAGAAATGAGAGAACATGAAATATAAACACAATCTGTATTAAGCAAAGCGAAGCAGAGGCTGTAAAAGACAAGTGTGACTGAGCATCAGAATGCATGGACATATCTGGAGCGTGGTGGGGTGGGGGGGGGTGTGGCTCTTGACTCAGTGTTTGTCCAACCCTCAAGTGTATTAAGATTCCTAATTGAAACTATTTAAATTTACTTTATGATATCTGCAGGCTGACACCCTCCCTCCCCCGCTGCACGCCTCATCCAAAGACATCACCCGGCTTGAAAGGTGCCTTTAGTACGCTCCTTGAAGCGGGGAGCAAGGGGTCCCACTCTGGGACAATGATGGTTGAGGTGGAGGGGAGTCGAGGGAGCAGGAACACATAGCATATTAAATCTGCTGGCAGAGCTGGGTCGTCCGCGCAGAGAGCCAGAGAGCCAGATCTGAGGCATGCCCTGAAGGGATGGCTGGGCCTGGGGATTAGGAGGCCGTGGAGAAGCCCTCACGCACCCGAAGACCCCTTCTTGTCTCTGCTCGCACGCAAATGCATCCAGACACTTTGACGCTCTTCAGGTTTGCCATCTCAGCCCAACTTTTTATCGTGCACCTCGCAAACCATACCAGCGCGCACACACACACACACACTTGCACCCGCTCTCACGAGCAGCCTTTTTTCCCTCAATCACTACCTCTGTCTGACTTGCCCTCTTTCTTTCCCCACTGTGTCTGTTTCATTTGATGTCAACATATCAAAGTACCAAATCATCAAAGTGAGAGATTTCTTTTGGGGGCCATCTATTCAGCAGCAGCGGTTATATGCAAGAGAAGCAACAGCTAAGCATATTACACAGGGAATTACTACAAACTTTTAGTGTGTATTTTAAAAATGGGCGCCAAGAAAAAACACACAAGTCACAACAACTTGCAAAACGAGTTTACCAACACTAAAACTACAGCACACTTTTTATTATCTTAAGGAAAATCTACTTCCTTCACATTAGTGAGACATTTGCCACCTCTCTGAGGGCTTTAGGACGCAGCATTAGCCCAACAACGCGGCTCATTAAGTCATTGTGCATACACACCTGATGACAGGTATTCTTTCTGCAGGGTGTAAAAAGCCCGAGGACAGAAGCAGCCTTTAGCTGTGAATGCCAGGCCTTAAAAACAGAGGAGCGGGCCATAGCTCAAAGCCTAATAGCGTGTCAGCTTCGTGCATTAACATGACAGCTCCTATTCTGCCAGGTCTCAGGGTCACGGGTGTGAGCTTGTGTCGCTATGCATACTTTTACCTCAAGGAGTTAAGTAGATAAAACAGAACGCTGCTGCTATCTGACGGACCGACTCCTGCAGAGGGAAACGTTATCCGCTCTCTCTTCATGCATGGAGCGGCGAACATGCATCTTCTCTGGCTACAGTACGCGAGTCCTGTGTCGTGCATCTCATTCCAGCTGATTAGCATCTTAACCACTGCTGCATTCATCACTGCTGCTGCATCACAATAACGCAAAGTCATTTTTCTTGGTAAAGGTGCACCTGTCTGACGCCGGGAGCACCAGTAATATGTGATACTAGCAACAATATTAAGTGCATACAAGCATTACACTGACGTTTAGTAAAATGTTCATGAAGTTGTTTACTTAAAAAAAAACACAGGGGAAAAACTGTTTATATGCACAAAATTACATTCAGCTAAATATTACCCTTGCGAATACGTAACATTGTCTCCATCGCTGATCAGTCACTGAGAATTTGACTGGGACCTAATTTAAATCTAGTGAAGAATAGCTGTTATAATCTGTCTACTCTTTGAAATTAAAATCAGGCCCTATCATGATTTTGACCATTTAAAAATAAAGGTGCAGCCATTATCATATTGAATTTTTAATTTTCAGTATTATTTTAAGATTCTTAATTAACAAGTCACAGGCTACAAAATGCAAAACATGCAAAGATTAAAGTGCAGCTGTGCTCGATTCATATCCAGAGTTAAAATTATAATTTCCAATGATTCCTATGTTGACATTTTGAAATAAAAGATTCTAGGCCTTAAATCTGCACAGCTAAAGGCCTGGTGTCTGTTTTTGATGTTCACATTCTGACACGGTTTCAGCACCCATTTAAAAAAAATCTGTAAAATGTGACTAACAAAATAGTGGAAATATTAAGTGACAGTTCATGTGACAGTGGCCTTCTTACTTCAGTACACTAATGAAACCGAGCCCTGAAAAACCCCTGCTCAAAAGTCAAACCCAAAGCCAAGATTAATGATGGAGCTGCCTCATAAAAATAACCAAAAGGCGATTTTCATCTGCTTGAACTTGTGCTGTTAAACATCTTATTTGCTGTGTTCAGCCGCTGCTCCGTCTCAAGGCAGCAAGTCCTCCGTTAATAATTTGTCAAGTGTCAGAAAAGGGAGGATTTGAGCTGCGCCGCATGGTTGAGCACCTCGGACCTTCGTAGTCGGTATGAAACCCGAGAGCAGACAAGCAGATAAAATGTGGAACAGCTGGCGAGAACAGAAGGGAAAGTTTCAAACAAATATCTGCACATGTGGAGGCTCGAGGCTCTGAAGCGGTTTCATGTCCCGGACCCCCTAAATGAACGCACAGCCTTCCTTCAGAGTTTTTAACTCGTAAATCCAAGTGAATTTATTTTTGTATTGGGATTTTTAAATTCATATCCAAAAAAGATACAACCCCGTGATTCCATTAGTCGTTTTATGCTGTTTTTATTTTCGCATATTTAAATATTTCAACTGGTTTGTAATAAACTAAATTATGATGAAATTTACACTATTTGTCATTTTGCTTGGGGCCCCATAAACCTCCCCACATGGACCCCATGCCGACCCACAGCCCCTGCTGTAATGGGCTTAAATTTCTTTAAGCACATTTTTACATGCTTTCAATACGCTATGATCAACTGATAGGACCTAAAATATTTTCTATTTTTCTGTGAGCTGGAGAGAATAGAGTAAAAGACTGATTATAAATAATTTGCTTAATTTACAGAAACTGACACTTAAAACTGCATTGAAAAAACTAATAATTATTTTACCCCTGTGAAATGAAAATGTCATTTTCATTTGTTTATTTTTTAATTATTGTCACACATGAATCTAAATATTTGGAGTGACGGCTTTACAGTGGAAACGTGTATTAAAATCACGTGTGTGTTTAAAGAAGGCCTCGCATTGGCTTTTAGGCTCAGATGTCATGTGAAATGTTTAAGTGGCGGAATGGTTGTAAACATTAAATATGTCTAAGTGTTAAAGGTCAAGACGAGGGTCAGCTCCGGGCTCGTTGTGTTTTTAATAAACCGTGTGTGAACTTGCTCCCTCGCCGTCTCTGTTCTGTTTCTGGGAGTTTTGCCGAACTGATATGATCACACGTGCGCATAAATATGCATGTTTCCCCACCCGATGCCCCCACGCGCGTTTCTTTAGGCAGAGGCTCAATAAAGTTTCATCTCTGAGGTCGTTCACGAAGTTTCCGCTCAAAACTCTCCCCGGGTCGCACGTGTGTTCCTCTACTCTGATCTGAGAAACGCTGCACATCCAACAACACGTTGTCCGTTAATTCTAAACTTTACGCAGCTCTAAACAAGTTTAAACTGCACATACGTGTGTCGGCTACGTGTTCACTGTGCCATCCGGGGCTTCTAACCAACCACACTTATTTCACAGGCGAGAAATCACAGCCAGGCCAAGTTTGGCACAGACTGTGGCGCATTTGCGCTTTTTGGGGATCCCTCACCGCAATAAACGGTGTTTCGTGCGCGTCCCTGCTGTTATTCCACCTCGCGTCTACATCTAAACTTGTATGAAATTCCACCGTTTTGAAACGTGAAACCTCTGCTGCTTCAAGACGTCCGCCTGGTTTTCCAGGGTTTAAAAGTACACAACTAAACGCAGCAAAGCTAAAAGTGTGTTCAGCCGGTGCGGATTTCTGATGGATTACTTACTTCTTTCTCAGTGACTCTGCTGATTATCTTCTGCGAGAAACCGACTTGTCTTCTTTCTTCTTCTCCTCTCCCTAAGTTGCAGATGTGCCTCTGGAGTTGCCTGGGACTTTTTTTTTACGCTGCACGTCCAACTCCAAAACGTCGCTGCCAGAGTTTTTCCTCTCGTGTGTCTTTCTCCTCCTTCTCACAGTTTGCTGTGTTCAACCAGCGCCGGACTAACACCATCAGTGTGCCGATAATATCTGCCGATAGCAGACCGCAGATGTGCGTAAAAACAACAGAAGCGTCAGAGAAGCGCATGGAGAGTTATTGCATTTAGTGCGCTTTTTCCGAGGAGAAGAGAGAGAGGGCGAAGTGTTGGACTCCAGCTGCTCCTTCCCTCGCTTGACTCCTCCCTTCGGTCGCTCCCTCCTTTACCCACTGCCTCCCCCCTATTTCATGTTGTGTACCCCATTCTTCTTTCTTTCTTTCTTTCTTTCTTTCTTTCTTTCTTCCTAACAGCCATTTTGGAAACTTACAAAACAAGCGTTAAACTCAATTCTCTTCACTTTTTTTTTTCATTTTTCAAAAGTTATAATATTTTACTTAGTGTAGTTTCCTGTTTGTTCTTATCTGTCTGTGTCATTTATTATCATCGTGGTCTTTATTAGGAAAGAAAATGCATAAATTCATACAGTCATAGCTGCTGGGCTCTTTTCAAAAAGTTTGGTTCTGCATATATTCACATAAATCCAGTCAATAAGCCTGTGGGACACGTGCGCGTCATTACATCAACAGTTTGGACGTATTTGCATATCATAAGCCTGTGTGGTATTTTATGAGTAATTAGCTTTCACAGTTAAACGTTTTAACCGCTTTACCCAGTTAATGCTGTTGGTTCTTACTTAATTATCTACCTTGAAACATTTACATCGAGTGATTTGACTCACCTATTGGAATCTGTTGATTTACGAGGGCTGAAACCGTCTCCAGGGCTGAGCCTTCAGAGTGATACCTAATGCCGCAGTAAAGACGAGCAAAGTCCTTCCTGTAGGGTTAGGTGTAATCAATATACATAATCAATATAGAGGGAAATTATGTGGTAAGAGAGGTCTTCAGGGTGCTGCTCCAATCAATGAAGAGGTGGGAGTTTAGAAAGGAAAATCACCGGTTAATCGTTTAACCAGGATTTGAATTGTGTGTGTGGTTGAGAAGTCAAGTCCGTCAGGTCACAGTTAGTGTATTTAATCTGAACATTGCACACATCCAGTTATGGAAATCTGTAATTTGAAGATTTTCTCTTTGTTTAAAAAGGGACATTTAACAATCACTTATTGTGTCAATTACATCCGCACTAATCACCGCCCTGATCAAGATCTTCTGTCACAACTGTCAGCGCGCCTGTTGTCAATAAGCCTCCGAACGTTTGACTGTGAGTTTGACAGAATATGAAGATGGATTTTGCATGTCAGAGCTGAGCAAACAAATAAAGCCACGACTCCTTCAAAAGTATTTTAAGTATTCCAGTGCAACATGTGGCCTCCAGTCACCTCGGACATTGTCCTTAATAAATAAGGGAATAAGGACGAGTAGACAAATTAAAACATATAAAAAACGCTACAAATACACAGCTGTAGTTGTTGAGCCATGATATGAAGCAGTGTCAGTACGATAAAAACGCTCGTGTCCGTGAAGTCAAGAACTCAGGCCCAGAGAGGAGACAGTCAAAGGTGTTCTGTAAGACACGGCTAATTCTCCTGTCAGTTTGTCAGGCGGTGCTCATCTGGCCTGGACTACACAGAGATAAAGTCCTTGTTATGAATCTCTCAAAGAGAATCTGAGGAACGTAGAGGTGGGTGTGGGGGAGCTAGGTGGGGGAGAACATGAGGGTAAAGGAGGCGGAGGAGGAGGAGGGGTGCACATGGGCATCAGTAGGGTTAGCGGCTCCCGAAAGTATTTCATCAAAGAGGGCCAGGATCCTGGGGATTGAGATTCTGCCTGGAGGCAAGTAACCAATGGTCTCCCAAGAACATATTCCAAAGTAGGACTCGCAGAGCCAAAGCACACATCAAAAGCACCTCTGTAGCCAAAGCGATTCAGGAGGAGAAAGAAAGGGGTCCGGTCCCTTCTTGGCCCCCTTTAAGCCCCAGATCTCACCCCAATTAAGAAGGAACTACTGTTTGTTCCAGACCCTAAGATGTAGAGACAGGGAGGTGGACTCGGAGAGGTACACACTCCAGCACGCACGTGCTCACGTGCACGCCGCCCCAATCACACACTCTTTCATTCGCACCCCCCCCGCCGCCGCGTGCTGTCACTCGTCTCCACGTCGCAATCAAGAATGTGAAAGAAATGCTGCGCGTTCAAGATCAGCGTCTGTATCTCATGGTTATTTTTCAAATAATGACCAAGTGACAGAGCGTGTTTCCAGTTTCAGGCGTGATCTCACTGAAATTATATGTAGTGCTCGGTGTGTTCACATATGTTACACGAGTAACAGTAAATCAATACTTGGCCCAGTGTTGGATTTTTTGCCTTTACTCCTTCGCCGCTGGACAGATGTCACTGTGAAATGGATATGGCAGAATAAGCATATTATATCCTCACAGATGTGACTGCTGCAAATGCACTGGCTGCACGGACAGGGGAACAACAGAGGCTCCCGTGTTTCTCACAGCAGTATGAAGAGTGTTAATAACTCAGTGTAGTCAAGTATTTGCATTTGAGGAAGCACAGTTTTTAAATCTTGTGTTAATTTGCCTTCCTTTAACAAACAAATGGAAGAAAATGAAAACGTGCAGGACTGCGTGTTACGGGCATCTGGTGGCGTAGTGGTTTGACACAGTGATCCCAGTTTGACACCAGGCGGGGACACGGTTTCCACGTTCCTGTTAAACAGGTGCAAACCTAGACAAACCACAAGTTGAACTAAATTCCGTTCACCATCGTTCTGTTGGAACAGAAATCTCAGTTCCTCGTGAGAGCAGTGCTGGAATGTCCTCAAAAACTGTAATTACTGTAAGCACAGCGTTGACACGCGAGTCACGTTTCATTACCCTTAATTGGCAGGTTACAATTTTCCACCCATAGCATCTGATGAGGGCGTAAAATATGATGAATTGTATTTTAATATAATGTACAACATACAGATTTTAGGCAGAACATTAGCTCGATCACATACAGCAGTGAATACCTTTGATAAATAATAATCTACAGAGCTGTCTTGTTATTCCAAGCTGTGCCAAGATTTCATTTCATTTAAGCTTCAAAAGGAAATCAGATAATTGTGTAATATTCTAAACATGTTTATATTAATCACAATTGTGAAAAGGTTCAATATGTGTATGTACATGATTTAGCTCACAGGACTGAATTAACACCGTCCTACAACTGTTGCTTGTTCTTTTACGTCCTTGTCTCTCTGTGAACAGCGGCCTTAACGCGTTTAGCGTTTGCTTGCTCTTAATCTTAGGTCAACACGTGTCAATTGCGCAGAGCAACAAATGATCACAGCCACCTGACACTGGGTCTGTTTGCCAGCTTTAGGCCAAACAAACACATCACAGGGAGCTGCGGTGACCTCTGCTCCAGCGTCGGGAGCGTTATCTCTCCTTTAGATGTTTGCCTAGGTCTTCCCTCCCTCGTCATGTTAGCTTCTCCTCCTCTCTTATCCATTTCCCACATGTCCTGTACCTGCGCACGGCCGTACATCCAGGACACTAACAGACACGGCGCTGCTTATCCTCCCCTCCCTGCCTCTGTCCTACGCCCCCCACCCCCCCGCCGGAGGTATCGGGTGACTTGAGTGGGCCATTAGTGTGAATGACTGATAAGACTCTCAGCCCCCAATCATCAGAAAGAGGATATTTGCAGTTATTTTGAATCCGTCAGAAATAATAAACGCAAAACTATATCCACTCATACTATTATTTAAGCAATTTCCCCGTGATAATATCCCGTGGGGATTTCATGTGGTTTCCAAATAACGACATAATAAAACCACGACGCCTGCACCCCCTTATCAGGCGGGATTAAAAGGGAATAATGAAACAGAGAGGGTTTAGAGCCTTGTGTGGTATGAATATGATTATCTAATAGACTGCAATGGAAAGGCATGTTAATTCCACTTTAACGCGAGACCTTTCCCAGACTATTTCGTGCCCCTGGCTCCTCCTAAGACCCCTCCTCTCTCCCCTCTCTGACCTGTTTCTCTACTTCTTTTCCCCTTTCTCTTTAAGTTTAAATAATCTTCCTTTTTTCCACAGAAGTCATTATGCCCTCCGTCTATCTCTGTGTATGAACACGAGCATGAGAGTGATAAACCCCCCCCCCTCGTTTTTTTCTCCTCTGGTCTAATTGAAGAGTGTTGGCCTCATAACTTTCATACGAAACCACTCAAGGCAATTATCAATATTCAGATTTTTTTTTGCATGGAGATCATTGTTGCTTGAAGAATGTGGGTCACTCTCATACAAACTCAAATCAAACTTTCCGCTCGCCCATTTGAAGTCACATTACATCCATGGGCTTCACTGTGAGGAATGTGGACGCCACGAGAATTTATTTCAAGATGCCGTTTCATTATGTGAACGTTGTCTGTCTGCTGAAACCACAGAAGCCGATCAATTGACTCAACGCTGATGAACTTTCAGCTCGCCTGTGCCCACGTCGCGATCGCTTACAGCTGATGCGCCTTTGTTTCAAGGGCAAACAATTACTCACCCAGCACCAAATAAAGATTGAAGTCATGTGCAGGCTTTGCTGTCAAGACTGTGTAAAGATGTTGTCAGACACACAGATGTTATGTGTGTATTTTCCTATTGATGCTGACTGATTAAACCTACCTCTCCTTTTGATCAACACAGAAAAAATTCCCAGACCGATTGGAGAGAGAATGGGGGGTCATCATTAGGCCCATTAGGGCCAATCAGGCTTCTTCAGCCGTGTAGTCAAGTCCATTCTGATCTAGCCAGGCACGGAGCTGTATTGTGGATCAGGGCACACATCCTGAGAGCAGACTGAGCTCCCACAGGACACAGTTAAAAAAAGCATCAATATTTCATCAAACTACTCTCTCTTTCTGGTCCAGATCAAAGCCTCGACTCCCACAGTCCTACAGGTAGAGATGGCTCTTTTGTTTTTGCTCCTCAGGTAGAGCAGCAGTCAGACTCTGTTCTCTTTGGAAAGCTTGCAACGCTCTGCCCATCCATCTCACGGCCTGCGTTTGGAAGTGGAGGTAAAAGGAAGGGTTGAGACTGCGAGGGTGAAAACATGTTCCAGAGATGTCCAGAGATTGAACTTCTTGGCCTTGTGGTGTTGTATTGTTTCCTGCTTTTTTGTTTGTGTTGTTTTTTCCCCCACAGTGGGACTAATGGTACGAGCAAACCAAGGGTGTTGTAATTTGTCTCTGAAACACTGCAATACTGTTGCACAAGTCATTTGCATCAACATCCTTATTAGTACATTAATATCTGTGATTGGAGTTATATGCTGTAAATAAGGACAACATCAGAATTAGAAGCACATCATGGGTATAGCACAAACAGTGTTTACTAACACGTTTTCAATGACGTAGGTGTAGATGTTCAACACAACAAAAAATCTGTTAACATTATGAAATATTGTCTTCATCATCCTGGTAATTAATTTACAGACTCCATAAAACAAAGCTTTACCAAAACAGCTACATGAATATGTGATACATTGCAAACGTAACTGAACAGCACGTCTTTGTTCGTGTCCTTCCATGTATGTGCTTAGTATGTTTGTGCGCGGCTTCATATTTATCGCCACGCGCCTGTGAAGACGCTTCCTCCCCCTACATCAGCCGGGCTCTCCGTTCTCTCGAACACACCGAGGGGCCTCTGCTCCTCTCATCATCTGCGTCAATCTGTGGCTGTCACTCGGAGCCGGACAGTGACTAACGACATTCCCAGTCAGTCAAACACTTATCACCGCACAGGTAACACACAGGCCTGGAAATGACTGACATGAAATGGAAACGTCTCTCATTCTGTGGGACCGGGAGCTGAAGTGAAATATTAGCTGTGGGAGAGATGGCAGATGATAAGAGGCTCCCTGTTTAGGCTGGAATGGTGGAGGTCCAACTTCTGTTACATTTCTTTTTATGGCCTGAGCCTCCTGCTTGGATACAGGTTAACTTTTCCACTTCCTCTCTCATGCGTGCCTCATTTCACTGTACACAATATGTTTCAAATCTTCCAATGAGCTTTACCCTAAATTTCTTGGTGACACATCTGTGACTTATTATAGTATAAATGCTGCTCGAAGCCACAGGGTCATTGTTGACAAAAGCCATTGTCCCTGAGGTTTTGTGGGGTCCACAGAACCAAACCAGAGGCCACTTGAAACCAGACGCAGCCGCTCAATGTCAATGGGTCACATACGCTTTCTCTGTCTCACCTATTACTCACAGGCTCCACCACGTCCTGCCTCTATCCTTCTTTTTCTTTCGCTCACACATCTCCATGGACGCACACACGCGCGCAATTCCCTGTGTGCAGAAAGATAGATGGGATGTTCCCAAACCACAGGTGCTGCTCTACTTGTGAGTGTTTCACATTCTTCACCACACAGTCCAGACCTGCTCACTTTCTTGGTTTTTTTACCGTCCCCCCCCCAGTGGCAATTACCGTGGCGCACCAGAGCTGTGGGATAATGAGGAGCACGGAACACAACTAATGCAGTACACAATCAATCTGCCTGTCCATTAGCAGCTCTTTGGGAATGAGATTCCTTTGCAAGTTCAAGACAGAAATATCGTCATGTTGACAGTTCAGGCTGAGACGCGGCCTCCAGACCAGCTCACCACTAGATGGGGTTAGCTTCGTTTGAAACCTGGTGTTGCTGCCTCTCACTGAAACTCACAGGCTCTCAGCTGGGCAAGGGCTGCCACCATGTGGTTGAAAACGAGGAGAGGGAAAACACAAAACCCGGGAATGAGCCTGAGCAGGCTTTTGCATTGATAAGACACATGTGAGCAGCGAATTTCGACCTTTGATCGCCAGCTTCTTAACAGTTGGACGTTTGTACCAGTCTGCGTGACAGGATGGATGGACGAGCTCAAGTCATTCGAGCTTCTTCAACATACGTCTCATTTAATTCAGGCAACATGACGATGGAGAGGAAACTGAAAACCATCTCATTAGTGCAATCTGTTCTCATGATCAGCGTTTGCGGAGGTAAAACTGCAGGCTGGCGCTCATAGTGTTATTTTGACCTAATTACACATCCAGATAATTTCCCTGAGAAGCTGGTTTTTTCATTCAACAATATTTCTCATTCGATAAAAATCACATCTGACCTGATTAAAAGAATCACTCCTGACATCAGACATCAACTGCACTTTGCAACAGGATGTGTCACGCTGTTATTGTTCCTCCTTTTTAAATGAACATGAGAAGCACTTCTCCCCCCACTGTTCAATCTGTATTGTTCAATGCTTTCCACCTTAGCCCAGTTTGGCGCATCTGGGTTGGTAGGAGCATCGTGGCGAGGCCTCCGCTCTGCAGTCAGGTGGGAGCGAGCTGTTATTGACTTCAGCGACGGTTTCCTGTCGTGAGAGAAAGAAACGTACAAAAGTGGAAAATAAAAGCGCGTCTGTGGTCTCCCCTGAACTCGGCAGGTACATTGCAGTTGTCTGGGGCCAACCTCAGTGACCACAGTAGCGCATCAGGTTTTGTTTTTTACAGTGAACGTGTGACTAACATCTACGTTGTGGTGATGTATTTGTCTGTTTTTCTTCATCTGTCAACCTGCAAATTAAAATGGAAATTGTCTTACAGTTGTGTTTGTCTCCCCTAATTTCGTTTCCATATTTAATTTGACCGTACAGTTTAATAAAGACGTTGTTGCTTTGATTAACAGGGGGTTTTATTGTGACTGTAGAGTGAGCTTGTTTTGTTTAAAGGAGGTCACACAGAATAAGCAGTGAGGCCAACCTCAAACCTCAGGGTTGAATCTTTGCCTGTATGCCCTGATTTCAAATTTATATTACAGTGATTCTTCAAGGCAGATCTCAACGCCCACAGCCCGAAGATCAATACGATAAACGGAAAGCAGGCCACCAGCCTGTTTGATGCTCTGAGCTCTTGATAAAAATCCAAAAGCAGCTGCAGGAATTCACACTGAACTGTGTGCAGAACCATCTGTCTGAGCTACAGCCACTGAGGGGCCGGTGCGGCAAACTGTCTGTGTGAATGGGTATCCGTTAGCATCCACTGTGAAACTGCCACATCATACCCAAAGCCCAGACAAGGCTCAGCAGTTAAGAGCACAGTCGATGGCACAGACTGTCAACAGGAGGACGTTTAGTCAGATCGAAAACGCTGTGGATTGACTAACCACATTTAGAAGCGTGCTTCTTACCGCACCAAATACGTTGCCCCAGTGAAAGCTCTCGAGCACTTTCCCATACATAGCATATATCATTTGTTGATCTCATCGCTGGCCTGCAGCCAGATGTAGTATGGACGAATGACTGCTGTTGCACTTCCTTCCTGGTTTTTTTTTCTACCAGGGGTGGACGGAAAAGCAACAAAGAAAGACGCCACGTGCTTTTGCTTTTTCTCATTTTTAATTAGCTTTTCATCAAAAAACACTTTCACTAACCAACAAAACTTATTATAGATAGAAAACTACAAACGTATCAAAAAACACAATATACACACTATAGTACAAGTTAGGGTAAACCCTAACCCTATACAATGACATCCAGGAAGAATGTGTTTATATCACAATATGATATGATGATTATTATGACTTGTTGTTGGGTTGGGTTGTTGTTTTGTTCTACTTGAAAAACAGGATCCCGTTAAACTACTGCAGGCTCAGATGTCAGGTCAGGAGTTTGGTAAGTGTATTTATATGGAAAGGGCAGGAGTAGTATCAGTGTCTGACATGACAGAGGGACGTTTGGGAACTGCGTGCACTTTGGTGAGTCCCCCTTTGCCCAGACCACCGACGCACATCTTAATTAGCCTCAGGAGGTCTTGTCTGAAGCGAACTCCGATGAAGACGTACAGGAAAGGGTTCAGGCAGGCGTGCGTGTAAGCCAGGCTTTTGGCTATCTGTCTGCCTACGTCAAAAGCAATGACAGTTTTGCATTCGGTCATGGTGGTATTGGCTGCCTGCATAGCCTCGACTATTAGAAGACTGTTGTGAGGCAGCTGTGAGAGGACAAACACAAACACCACAGCAAAGATGACACGTAGGGCCTTGTGCTTTTCGAAGCTTTTGGCCTGCAGCAGTGTGCGAATGATGACAGAGTAACAGAAGATCATGACAAGCAGAGGAAGGCAGAAGCCCATGCAGATCTGCAGGACTAGCACCAGGATCTTAGTCCGGTTGTAGGCGTTGTTCCAGTAAACCAAGGTGCAGAAGGACAGTCCGCCTATGTCTGGCTTCACCTGGGCAAAGATAAACTCAGGCAGAGCCAGGAGAGTGGAGACCAACCAGACGCCGAGGCAGGCCAGTTTGCTGTAGAAGAGCCTCTTTTTCTTCAGGTTGTGGGCCTTTGTGACTTGCACGATGGCGATGTAACGGTCCACGCTGATGCAGGTAAGCAGGAACATGCTGCTGAAGAAGTTGATCTTGTAGACGGCGGACACCACTTTACAGAGACCAGTGCCAAAATCCCAGCCCTTGATGGCGTCGACGGCCCAGAAAGGCAGCATGCACAGGAAGAGGAGGTCAGCCACGGCCAGGTTCAACAGGTACACGTCGGTCATGGTTTTCAGGCGGTTGCGCACGGTGGTGTAAATCCAGACCACCATCAGATTACCAACCGCACCGAGGATGAAGATGATCCAGAAGAGAGGTGGTTCGTACTGGCCACGAAAGGACCTGACAAACTGTCTTTGACACATACCCGTGCCCTCAGTCGCCCCTGAGTCATAGTCATAGTCAGAGTCAGACGTCCCCTGCATTAACAAATGAAAACATTATTGCTATTAAAGGGACTTTTGTTCACCAAACATGCAGCCAGTTCTCACTTCCTGTCAGGCAGCTTCTTACCCAACTCACTAACTGCTTTCAGGGTTTCATAGTGTGAAACGCTTCTAGTGGGGATGCAGTGATACAACATCAAACACTGTCTGTGACGTACAATCTAACCAGAGTGTGAAAAAATCTGCCGTCAGGTGCAGGTGTTATGTCTGAGCCAGAGAAACCGCACAGCACAACTTCCTGCTGCTATCCAAGCCCGAGAGGGTAAACGATCCTGAGGGGCTCCAGAAAGGGGCCCACAGCAAAACCCAGTACCCCAGAAACATCACCTTTAGATGTAGGGCAGAGATAAACAGCAGGATGAGGCCTTGGGTTACAGTGGAAAATTTGAAGTTTGTTCACCTGTGACTCTCACTGTGGCATTTGAGTATCCTATAGACGCTTGCTTAAGATAGACCTACTGTACGTGGATCAGGACGTGACCCAGAGACGGGTAAATGCTCCACCACCAAATATACCATATATGACTTTATATATTAAATTAAAGAAATAAAACATACTTTATATTATTTTACTTCATTTGAAAGATGGCAGTGTTTACTGAACTTCAAAATACAATCAATCAGGAAAAGATGACATTAAAATGAATCATCTCACTGAACATGTACATGACAAGGTAGAAATGAGCTCATCCTTCTACTACACGCTACTGTAGTAACAGATGTACGTTGTTGATTTTTAATTCATTCTCAAAGTTCGTCAAACTCTGGATGAGACTGCATCAGATACTAGAGAAATATTTTAAGCGAGCTCTTCAAATTGATGGATTTGATGTAACTTTTTCTTACTGGAAGTCATTTCTAGGTAATTACTACAATGTTAAACATATGCACAAAAGTGGTTTCCTGTCTATGATAATAAGTAGCAAAGTCATTTCACGTCTTATTCAGTCATACAGCACACGAACGTGGCTAAAGGCGTCTGCAGTTCCTGTATTTGTAACGACTGTTTCTCATAGAATTATCTCAAAGTAATACTTACAGCTTCAGTATAACCAGGGGTTGTAAATGTTGTTAATGTCCCACTCATGTTATCTGCATAGATCCAGATGAGGAGAAATACAGAAAAAAACATTTTAAAAAATACACCGTAACCTTAAATGAGCTTGAACAGAGTAATGTTTCTGTAATGGTGCAACAAACTTACCGGCTCAGTAATGAAATGGACAGAGCAGCTTCTCACTCATGCAGCTGTTGCTACTGTAGCTCTGGTAGCACAGTAACACCTAGCAGCCACTCGCATCTCTTGCTTTTATGCTTTTCCTTTTAACCACAGGGTCACATGCTCTGAACGGTATCTCACAGACACTGCAAAGTGGGCTGTCAGGCAGACAGAGCAACCCCCCCCCCCCCCCCCCCCCCCCACATTCTCCTTTAATTAGAGCAGCACAGCAATACAAGAATCACATAGAAACACGAAGAGTTTCAAATCGATGAGTATTGTTTCAGAGGGAAGCTGAACCGTGGCCACCAGAGTTGAACCAAAAACATTACACCCACATACCTCTGCACAGCCGATTAGGTTTCCAGTAAAAGCTCACTTCTGACCGTGTTTGTGTACACAGGTGAAGCAGGAAACTGGAAACCATGAAGCACCATTATAAAGCATCATAAAACTGAAACAGACAACGCAGAGATGTCCTACATCAGCCCCACGGTATCAAAGCACTCATCTGTCAGGAGCTCAGACGCTGTTTTAGTTCCTAAAACGACTGAAATGACTGAATCAGCAGAGTGAGGCAAGTCTTTCTCTGGCGTTTCATGTTTCAGGGAACAATGCATCCAAGCAAGTGGTGAAATAAACCTTTGAATGTCACTCTGTGATAAATTACAGTAACGCCACACCTGGACGTGAGACATGTTTAGTTTAAGAGTGGAGACAGATGGCTCTGTAGAGTTACAGGATTAAAGAAGTGACTTCGTGTGTTCATGTAAGTACATGTATTCATCCACTGGACTTAACTGTAAAAACTGCAGGAACCAATAGTTAGTGATAAGCATCCGATTAGCACCTACACTGTAAATCACAGGCCGTTTTTCCCTTCCTGTTCCTCTGAAGCCGAATGGAAAAGTAAAATTCCTTTGTATTGTCTGAGGTAAATTAATAAAATGCCACGAGGTCACATAGCTGACCACAGTGATACAAAACATGGCGAGAAAGAAAGTCCCTGCCATACCAGGGGTTTACGTAAAAAACTGAAAGCTAAGACAAGACCGTATCACTGTCAGGATCATGACAAAGTTATACTCGTGACACATCTGATCCTGAAAAACAAAATGGCACGGTGTAAAATTTAATAGTACAGGGAATTTTCTATTTTCTGTGCGGAACTGTTTGGCCTCACGTCAGGTTTGTTGCGTTGCTGTTGCTGTCTTTCACAGTTTCACTTCCTCATTAATATTTTTGGTGTAAGCACGTCGACCTGTGCACCAGCACATCTTCTACCTGGTTGCGTTTCTCGGTTTTGATCACAGCTTACCAAACGAAAACGTCTGTATCATGAGCAGACAAGATTTTTCTTCTTGGGCAACAAACGGCAGATCTTTCACACAATCTGCCAAAGTGCAGCGACTGTGCTACAAAACTAAATGAATAAAAAGAAATTAAAACAACCTCACACAATAGACAGAATAAACTGGGTCACTTGTTAATCCTGCTCCTTCCTGACTGGACAGAGCACTAGAGTTTTACCACACGATGGAGTTGACTAAACGCGTGATTGTGACATTGCCGAGCTCACGTATGATGGTTATAACACTTCCCTGTCACAAGGTCACAAATCACGCAGTTTAGTGTGTCAAAGAACTAAAAACAACAAAAGGAGGACACGAGTCTGGGTCAGCACCTGCTTCCACTGGCACAGTTGCGGCCACTCGAGTCTATCAGGTAAAGTAAACTGGCAGGTGGAGAACTTACTCGCAGTATTTTGGAATATGTGATCATTTCTGACATTTCGAAGCTCCCCCGTGGCTCTGAATGGCAGCTTGACAACACAATGGCTGCTGGAGGTATGAGAACTGGGGCCTTGAAATAAATGAGTCATCTTTGAAGCGCGACGTAGGCAGTAGGATTCTGACTGCTAATGCTGCAAGAGAAGGAAAGCTGAGTGTTACATCCCTCACTGAAGCTGCAGGTACTTGCACGCAGATCTGACGTCTCATTCTCACAAGAGACAGAAAGACGCGTCCGGTGACTTTGTCTTCATGAAGATGAAAGCCAGAGATTAAATGAATATGTGAGTGTGTGACATTAATGAAACGAGATGTTCTGGTCACACCCCACATGGACTGAACGCAAACCAGGCTGATACTTAGGAGATAAAGCAGCAGGGGTCTGCGAGACAGAGATAAGCAGCAGAGACAAAAGATGAGTGTGTTGAGAAAGTGGACCACACATAGCAATTAACACTTGAACTTGGAAAGAAAGAATACATTTGTATTTAGATAACACTGACTCCCTTCTTCTGCTGCAGTAAAGAGCCACAGGGATTCAGTAGAGGCACTGAGGCCTCTTATAAATCACCGTACACGCTGTTAACATGCTGCAATTCTAAACCGACATTATGAGCCCAGTAAATATCATTAATAACGATACACCTGCTGTGTCCAACGCGTGTGTAATGAAGTACTGAAAGTCACACCATTGATGTTTTGAAAGTCTGAAAATATTTGATATTTCCCACGCGCGAATTTCTACTTGATGATTCTGTAGAAAAGCCAAACAACAGACGCTTTTGTGTAGCGAGTGAAACTGAGAAAATCCCTTTGATGCCGTGTCACTGAGCAGGAAGCTGCTGTCAATGGGTACACCACTCTGACACATATTAACACTGGCCCCATGTTGTGGGAAAGTGCTGTTGCCTGTTGCAGAGTGAGACATAGACTCGCAGCTTCCTGTGTGCCTGCTTGCTGTGATTTATTTCATGCACACAACTGTTCATCATTTGCATCATTTGCGTCATTTGCATCGTGACACTATCAGATGCTACTTATAGAAAACAGATGCATAGAAAATGAAGATTCCCACAAAGTCTTAATGTTGCAGCTGACTGCTCTTTGCTATGGCATAGGAATTGACCCAATGAATAAGAACGAATGTGCCTTCCTTTCAGCTCTTAGTGCTTAGAAGGTTTTCATTGGTGGGCCTTCCCCCCACCCCGTTTGTGCTGCACCTATAGCAAGAAGGGTACATCACGCATTCAACCCCTGCACATGATGCAAAACCAGATTGTGGCTTTAGAGTTTCACTGAAAACAACAAGGGGTTGACAGTTAACTGTCGGGTGACCACTTTGCTTTGTCTGCTGTAGCGCAAACACAGCTTTTGCTTTTTTTGAAACAGTGGTGATGTGCTTAGATGAACAGATTAAGATTGTATTCGAAACAACAAAACACATGACGCACATACTCTTCCTTTTTTAATCCAAATCAGCCCATTAATCGTATTCAGCAGCTTCTGAAGCACAGATGAACATAATAGGCCACTTACTGTGGTAGAATTGTATCAAGGCTCACACAATTGTCTCAACCTGCCTGCTCTGACAGAAAAAAACAAAGCTTTTACTTATTCTGAGTCTGGTCTGGCATGATGGGTCTGCATCTGTCATTCCTATCTCCAGCCTATCCAAGGATATTTTCTATCTTTATAAAATACGTTTTATAAACATTCAGCTGAAAGGATCTTACCGCTCAAGTTCCCGCTGCCCAGCGTCAACGGCCTGCGCCCTGACAACCTCAGCCTTGAAGTGGATGCTTATCATCCCCTATTACTTCGTTCTTGACTTTGTTTCCTCTGAGCTCCAGCCCATCAGAGAGAAATGACATGAAATTCTTGTAAAACCACAGTGGTTAACATATTACATCCTCTTCAGCGTGTTAGGCAAAAGCAGTGATCAGAGGTCACTTAGCGATCATAAGGTCACGCAACTTTCTTCCTGCTAGAGGAGACTTACAATCAATTACCGTAATGGTCTATGTTATACTGTATCATGGCACATAACGGCCTTTACATTGTAATTCATATCTATGTGTTTCTGTGGTTCTAAAAGTGTCAACCTGAGACCTGCTTAACCTGCTTAAAACATATTTAAAGTTTATGATGATGTGATTCTGATCAATTAAAACGATGACGACAAAACTGGAATAACACAATTCCCAGCAAATTATTTGGTAGCAGCTTTTATTAACCCATCACTTGCACGGTACAAACAAATGCCATCTACTGTAATACAGGGTAAATACCATACTCTACAAGAGCATTGCTTCATGAACAACATGTGTATATAAATATACAGTTTTTTTCCTTTTACACTCATTTACCCATAGTAATACGAAAAGTACACACTTGGAATTTTAAGAAAAAAGCACTCTAGGCCCTTTTTAAGTATGCACAGAAATTCATCTATGTCACTATCCACATCTTCCACATAGCAGGAAAAAAAATGAAACGCTAGAACATCCAGTCACAAATTAAAATGAGGAGTGACCTCCCAGAGTCAGATTAAGCCGCTCACTAAACAAACTAACTCACTGGTTGCTTGAAATTCTCATTAATGGATTGGATGTTGATTACACAAATTAAGACGGATTAACAAAGTAGCAACAATACCCCAGTCAAAAAGCAAAACATTACCGCAATCCATCTGATAAGACTGCAAAGCTTCAGACAGTACATATCTGTCCAATTCAGCAAATGGACAAGGCCTCTTTAAACACAGATATGATCGAAATTGCATAGAGCACTGAGGGAAGTCTGCTCGCTACTGTAAGTAAATCCTAACGGAGACAGAAAAAGCACATTTGTAACTGTATTTGTGTATTCAGTTGTCTGTTCTGAGAAGCTCCCTGCTCTCACTCCAAAGTCATAAACTGCTATAGATAAAAAAGATGAACAAACAGCTCCCCGTGGAAATCTTTTGTCTGTCTCTCTTGTTTTGCAGCCGTGGAACTGGTGGCTTCTTGTCCAAACCACAGAGAAACATTTGGGTTTGACATCCTGATCAGGTGTCTTGAGTAGACCTCATTCGCTGGGCTCATATCTAAAACAGACAAACCATACAAATATGAGGCAACAAAGTTTACTTAGCCTCGTCTGGACGGTGTCATGTGGAAGTAGCTGAGCGCTCACCTCTGCAACCGTTTTCGAAGTTCTTTGATCTGCTCATTCTTCTTGGTCAGGATCTCCTTCATGTTGCGGTAGGCTGCAGTTTGCTGGAACTTCTTCTCCAGTTCCTGCATAGCATATATTCAAGTAAATAACAGCACAGCATGTTCATGCTTGCCGCTTCCTGTAAAGACCACCATCAGTCACCTTCTCCGCTAAGGCGAGCTGCTCCTGCACTCGAAGAAGCTCATGTTTGGCAGAGATCAGGTTCTCCTGCAGATCCTTCTTAGATGCAGCATTGGCATTGAGAGACCTTTCATAGTCGTCCTTCAGAGCTGCTACTGTGTCCTCTAGACTGTTGATCTCCTGCGATTTTGCAGCAAGCTTGAATTTAAAAAAAAGGATGTTTAGATGGCATGAATGGAAACTATTACTCTTACTAAAGAGAATCTACAGTGATTTTGTATTCCAACAGTGACAGTGACAGATACATACCAAATAAAGGCCAAGTTAGCAGACAAAACCAAATGACAGCATGTGTTCAGACACAAAACAACAAAAACTGAAGAGTTTAAACTAAGGCAACATACTGAAAAGCAAAATACAGATGTCACATTGCTCATCAGGGTGGAACAGTACCTGTTGTTCACCCTGCACCTTCTGAAGGTCTTTAAGCGCTCGCTCTGCCTTCGTTTTCTCATCAAGCGCACTCATGGCCTGATGGAATTCATCAAAGCATAATGTTAAAAATGCGAAACTAAACACTTATGCTCAACAAACGTTTGACTATATGTTTTACCTGGGATTCTAAAGTCCTCAGTCTGGATTTAAGTTTATCATTTTCTTCCTGTAGTCTTCCTATCTCCTGAAATATTCAACACGTATGTGCATGAGTTAGTCCTATTTCTTATCTTATGATCATGCAATTAATGACTAGATATTGTTTTTTTACCTTGTTGAGAAGTTCCGATACCCCACCTTCATTCAGTGGCGCTAACTTGGGTTTGCTTGTTTCCTGGATTATCTGAGAATGAATTAAATATTTCAAAATTGAAGCAGTTACATGTATACCTACTTAGTTCAAACTTGTGGATCACTTCCGTGCAGCCATGCGTGTTTCAGAATTGCAAAGACATCTACTGTCGACTAGTGTCAACTAGAAGCCGAACGCGTGACTGAGTACTGCTGTCAAAGGTGAACTTTTTCATTTACAACGCTTCATAAAACAACACGTCAGCCTCACAAATGTGTGACTGTAATGGTTTTACATACCAGCGTCAGGCTGCCAGACACACAGAACACTTTAAAATGTACAACAAGACCAAAACACCTCTCTAGTTACTAAATTTCATGTGGGTGTGAATGTGCTTTGAAAACATGATTAATGGCGGCTACACTAAACCGGCATGTGACAGAGTTGCACATTAAACTTACTTTATCCATGGTTTTAAAGTCAGTCTTCTCAAATTCAGCCACTTGTTCCAACAGCTCCCTGTATAGATAGAGAAGAATGAAGACTGAAGAATAACGATAAAAGACAAAAAGCTTTTTCAATATTATCTTTACTTCGTAGAAAGAATTAATTTGTATATATAAAATGCAAAGCAAGTACAGTTGATGTAAATATTTTGCAGTCAAGTCAGTCACACCCTGAGTGTACTGCAACTCATCGAATAATGTGTGCTATCATGTGACACAAATGTGAGCATGTTTGTGTTTTTGACATTAAAATTATCTACAGTTTGGCAGTTATGAGTATTTGCAAAGAAAATAAACACCCTTGCTCTTGGTGGCAGTTTAGCACTCTTGCTATAAGATATATGCTTGTGGTGAACAGATGAGCTTTCTAAAAAGCTCACATGTGGTTTTTAAAAGCAGCTGAAAGCACGTAGACTGTGACATGGGGCGTACTCCTGGCTTTAAACAACATGTCAGTCACGTAGGGCTGAGCCCTGACATCAAATCTTGACTGCTTGTTTATCCACCCACAATTTTCATATTGCAAACACAAGAACTGTTTTCAAAACCTACGATATGAGGTGAAAGGTCAAAGAGGTTAAAAGTTATGCGAAGTTCACCTGAATATCACAGGAGAAGAAGAATAAATTCAGATCAGTGTATACGAACTGTGGATCAAACTAGCTACCAGCATTGGCTCATATTGGCAAACAGTCAGCTACAGAAGTAGGTTATGTTCTTGCCCTGATACTGAGGTCACCAGTTAATCTGACGCTAGTGCACATGAAAAAAACATGCTTCCTCCACCTGACTGGCAAAAAGGGGAACAGAGTGGCAGTGTCTTTTAGGCCTAGGTTTGACTTTCAGATTATTATTCAAAGCAGACTTTCAAAACAGATTCCTCTTACGTATCTGTGTGCATTATTTTTTATTTGATACAACTATGCTCTAAGATTAACTGACTACATTTCTAGCATTAACACTTGATGCTTCCTTCGCTTCAGTTTATTTGTTTGGTTGTTACTGGCATCACATGATTCTGAAACACACACATCAGAAATATTGTTATTCTTGGCACAACTGCCCAACAATAACAGCAATAGCAGTCATGGCTTTCCTGAAACACCAAACATGGGCACAAAGCAGTGACATGACCACATGACTTTACTACTACTTAACCTTAACAAAAAGCTCTAATGCTTTTATTTACTAACACTGACAACATGTACCAGACTTCTTATGTGTGGATTTGAATAAATTCTAACTCTACGTTTTCTGCATCATACAATAGTAATTGAGATTATTAAAAGGCTTGAAATAAATTTATCTTGCAACACAGAAGGTAAAATCTGCGGTTTTAGCTGAATGTTAGTGTTAAACGGAAACTCAGTGTATGTATAAGTATGAGGTTTGGCAATAACATTTGTCGCCTGGGACACAACTCACAAGAGATGAAAATCTAAATAGCGCTGGGGAGGAAGTGGAGCTGCTTTTTTCATACACGTGAAGGTGTACAGTGTGTTTAGAGATGCCTTCTTATATTAGTGTGACAATCTGACCTTAACCTGTGACACAACTGTAAATAATTACACATTTTTGTGTTCATGAAGAACTCATACTTTATACATGGAGGCTTATACTTCATGTATACAAGATGTATATAAACGTGAAACCGTGTACAGTAAAGTTATTGAATTAGCTTATGTGCTTATTATTTAACAGGGAATCTAAATCTGCTTCCTTCATCACTGCCCACCTGTTTTCCAGCTCTGAGATATCACTCTGCAATCGAAGATAAAACTTCTCAGCCTGCGAGAAAAGTTGCCTGAGCAGCAACACATTGGTGTGCGCTGTGTTGATGAGCTCCATCTCCACGTCCCCACGCACCACCACCTGCAACCCATCCAGCATCTCCCGCACCTCGTCCACTGTGAAGGTTTCCTCCACTAGCCTTCAGGCACAAACACACAGACATTTTAGATCTATCTGGCTTCGAACCAAGTGACCCCATACTGTGTATAATGCTGAAAAGAAAAAAGGTTGCACCAGAAATTAAATGATGCCCAGTTACCTGCTATCTTTGAGTTCCTCAAAGCATGAATCAATAGTCTTTAGCCTCAGGACCCTCTTAGAACGTGCAAATCGCATGTAGTTGATGACTTCAATCTGGTGGTGTTCATTAAATCCAAATTCAGCCTGCATAGACACAAAACGGCAAAGATGAACACCAAGAGGCTGTAAGAGCAACCACGACTAGGTGATCGGCTATCGTGAGGAGGATTTCACCCAGCTAATAAGCGACACGGCCTTTTACATGCTATGCTTGCTAAATGTCTACTCAAACATGAATCCAGGTCGAGCACCATGTTAAAACAGAGATAAACGTTTAGCCTGCTACATGCTAACAAATGGTCCGGTCTCTAAAGAGCCAAGGGAAGCTGCTACTTACCATGGTGGCTGTGCAGCTAACGCTAACGTAACTAAGTTCGCTAGCTTGAAGACTGCGCTGATCCAATGGGAAAATGGGTGTTTCAGTTTGTAATCCGGGCCAAGCAGCGAGCCAGAAGATGAAGCTAACGTGCTGGAGCCCAGATGGTTCCCTTAACTGTTCTGCACTAAACGTTTAACTCTGTGAAAACGCCAAACGGAGCTGAGATCATAGCAATAAGATTATCTGGCAGATCTGCTAGGCTAGCAATCCAGCTAGTGTGTTGCCTTGGGAATGCCTTGGCAACGGAGAATAGCGTCATCACCTTGGTTACTGAGGGTGCGTTCACAAGCGTTACGTACAATTCAAAAACAAGCAATTATTTGTGCAATACAAGCAATAATCTTGCATCCTTGCGCAGTTTCCCTCCTGCTTACTTTGATCTCATCGAATTTATTTTATTGTATCTTATATTTTACACAGGTCATTTTATAAAGGTTATTTTATAGAACCTGCTTCAATGTCTAATAGTCAGCGGTAGGTGGCAGTATTGGGTTAGAAAACAGGCAGTATGAAATACTGTAAGTACAGCCAGAGAAATAATGGAATATTCACATCAAGTAAAAGTTACAGTTTCATTCTAAGTATGATGAATTGGGTGAATTTGCAGAACTACTTTAATTACAGATATGATAGAGAATTATCCTACGTTTAATACAAATGTACTGATTTATTTAGGCACAATAACCCAAATGAGTATTACTCTATTGTCACTACGCTATTATTATTCCAAGGCGAAACATTACGTTTGTTTGATTTGTTTATCCTCTATGTACACTTTTACACTGTTTTCATTACTAACAAACTGAAATCCTAATGTTCAGTAGAAACACTGTTGAGTGGGAATTTAGAAACATGCTGCTGGTCAAAACAAGGTGAACGTTGTGAAACAGTCTGTCTCATGGCTCCATTTCAGTCACACAGAGTCATTTTCAGTATGTGCCAGACTTTCTTTAAACACTAATCTTTCATAACGTAGCATTGCTCTTCTTTAGTTGCTTCATTATTACTATGTGATATCCCTGATAGATATAATTATGCACTGTCTACTTGCCCTCTGTCACTGAAGACATCACGTTCCATCTATTTAAGAAGGTTCCTAACAATAAAGGAGGAATATTTTCCCCCTCATTTCTCTCTAGCTGTAATTTCATTAGTATAACGGGTAGCGCATGGTTGGTCACCTAATCAGATGCCTCATAACGTGACTACTCTGTGCTGTCCCACTTAAATTCACTGTGTAACATCAGTCAGTCACGGAGGCCAAGATGTTTCCTCTTTACCTTCAAACACGGTGAGTCGGAGACCACTTCTTAACATATTAATAGGGTGGTGTTAATCTGACACTATGTTTTTCTACTGTTAGTGAGAGTCTGGTATTTCAGTGCCACTTTTACCATGCTGGTTACATTTTTTTATTTATATCTATTGCGGCTTTTGTGGTAGATGAAAATTGGTGGCGGTTGTTGTGCAGCAGCTTATCCATTAACTGTTCTAGCAAACTGTGAGGGAAATGTAATTATTGAAGAATGTCCGTCATTAGTAAAAGTATACAATGAAAAATAAAACGCAAACACCCAATAAAGTAAACGATAAAATTAGTAGGTAAAATTAACATGAGATTTACTGCTAACAGATTGGTGTCACATGAACTGCTGTAACCTGAAAAACAGAAATTACATAATAATAAGAATACAATTGTACTTAGTGGTGTATTGTTGCTGCTATTTAACTGTTGTTGTCTTACTGCTCTTATATTATATGTAATATAACTGTGTGCTCTGTGTTTTTTTGGTCTGGTTCATATATAAAGTAAAAACTTTTAACACAGTAACGCGCAAATTATAGCGTTGCATTGAGAGAACCCTGTCCCTAGAGGCAACACTAGATCTGTTTAATCCATGATGCCTATACCAGCTAAAGAGACGCTTTCACATTGTTTAAGTTTGTGGAAAGGAAGAGTTTAAGGAGACTACATGTAAATTATGGTAGTGTCATTATCACACTACTGTCTGGTCAATATTTAAGCCGTTTTATATATAATTGTTGTATCCGTTCTGCAGTTTCCCGACATTGCAAACTGTTTCGAGGTCCGTCTTGGTTTTATCAATCAATTCAAACATTAAAGGAAACTGAGTGAGAACTGATCTTGGGTCAGGTTTTTCGATAATTCCGCGTCCTGGAAAACCAATCAGCTGACAGCCGCATGACAGGCAGGTCTCACGCATGCGCAGTGCCGCATTTTTGGTATCAGGAACATGGCAGCGTCCTTAGCGCTGTTGTGGGGAGTAGAGCGCAACTGAGCTTCTTCAGCATCACAGTGAGAAAACTGAAACGCAACGGCCGCACTCGGAGGAGGGAGGGCGGCTGAGAGACGGCTACAACTAACCCCCATTAGCGAATTTACAGGTGGGCGCTTCTGTTAACACCTGACACTTTCCTCAAGCCATCTTCTTTCACGTTTGCTCGACTGAGCCGCGCTGCTAATGCGACTAGCTGCAAAACCTGAGCGGTGTGCTAGCTAGGAGCTAGCGTTCAGCTAACCCAGCGTTAGCCTGCCACAACCCTTTTTCTACATGCAGTAAGCACATCCTAGGAAAGCGTAGCGATGTGTGTTGCGTTACGTTTGCAGCTTGCCGACACCGCCAGACCTGTGCTGTCGCTTTTGTTCTTATCCTGACCGTAAACCCGGTAGGCCTCTGTAATACAGGCAGAGCTTGGCTAGCTGCTTGAGAACCATCGTTAACGTTAAAGCTGCCTGACAGGCGTCAATTGACAGCTCGGGAAGGAGCGTCTCTGCGTGGACGCTGTCCGTGTCACCTCTGTCCTCAAGCGCAAACGGTACAAATCCTCCGCGTATCCTGCTTTGGAAGTCGTTCATGCAATTCATACACACGGGCATGGAATGTGAAGTTTTATTGATGAAAGTTCCTGTCGTGGACGTTGGATTGCTTCACACAAGTGGCCTAATCAAGAGAGGACATTGCAACATTTCTGTAGGGCAGAGAAACTGTAAGGAAGAGCATTTGCACAGACACAAGCAGGACATAACGCTTTTGTCTGCATGAAAAATGTCAAATGGGTTGAAAACGTCCAGATAACCAGCATAGAAGTGTTTAGCCAATGCTCTGGCCTTTATTGCATTGCTGGTTCATATAAGGCAGCATCTTTTAGGTGGAGCCATATAAGTGTGTGATGGCACATGTTTTTCTGACCCTTGCACTTTTAGCTTTGTTCTTAATACCTTTAAACTGAAGGGTCGTCCATGTTGCTTTCTCAGCAGCTGTAAGAGAGCTGTAAACGGTGGCTTTGGTCCAGTTTGTTGGGTGTTGGCCATTAAATACATTTACCAGGTTATAATTTAATGTCGTTGTGTAGAGGTAATAATACAACTGTTGTCATACTAGAATGCATTTTATTAGCAGGCGCTTCTACTACTGTGCTGGATCACCCTGCATTACACAGGTGTACTTGAGAGTGGGTGGCCAGTATGTGTGTATCGTTAAGACGGCAACAATTGTGTCACAACCTTTTGTTTGTAAATGTTTCTGAAAAAGTTGTGAGACCTGTCTGGAACAAGTCACCTGGAAATGTGTGTTCAGCTTGAAGCTGCAGTCTGTTTATATGCATTGTCTTGTGTTTATTCTTTCTCCTTTCTTATGCTAAATTTAGTCAAGAGAACATCTTCGATCGATTAACATACAAGCAGGAAGCGCTCGGAGTAGTAATCACATGACCTGGTCCTGAAATCTGCCTTGAACTTTGTTTTAAACACTCACACAGTAATGAAACTGCACCACCCCTTTGTCTAGCAGCAGACAGCACACTGTGCACCGTGCTGCAAACATCCCTGTAGTACATCATGTCTTCCTTCTGCTTGGTTTAGATTCATCATGCCTTTGTGTGCGTGTGTGTTCAGACGCTAGTCTCGTTTGAATGCTGAATTCCATAGTTTCTGCCTTTTTTAGTTGCTACATTTGCACTGGATGGAGAGGAAGGAAACCTGGAGTCAGATTTTTCCAGGATCCTGACAGAGTGCTGACACAGGTTCCCCTTGTCACTGTGCAGCAGCTGGTAAATTACTTAGTAAGGACAGGAGGAGCAGTTAGTCTTTTATTTTTTTAACTACAGGGCCTGGGTGATTGGTTTGTTGTTTAGTCTTTGAGTCCAATTTGTTTCAGCCAATGTATTACAGAATTTCACAATTTAAGAGTAAAATGTAATAACTGCATAGAAATTGAAGTTCGTTGTGTAGTCACATCACATGCAATGTTGAACATGCTGTGATTTAATAGAAATGCATGTATAAAGGTAGCGAGGATGGTATAACAGTGATGATTACAGCAAAGGGTCATTATTGCTGAGGTCATAACAATAAAGAATCAGTCATTCATGCAGCCAAGATTATCCAGCTTTCTCCTGCTGGATAGTCAGTGTTTACTGCGTATTAGTCCTGTATCTTAGGGCGTGCCTGGAGGGCTTTTTTCCCTATAAGCTGCAGAATGTTGACTGTCTGTGTGAAGCGTGTGTGTGGTCATGTATTGGAATGTGTGTTAAATAAACTAAAAGTAGTAATAACTTGTAAACGTCTGGGGGCAGGTTACTTGGTCTCATCGAGCGGGTATTACTGGACCTGAGATCCTTCTCTTCTGCTGTATAACTAAAAATATACATCCTCCTCTCAAGTAATGAGTTTTCTGTGTTTAGAGAATATTTTCTTTTTATCTCCGTTATACTAACAATTTTTTTCTGTGTTGTAGGTCCTATGAAAAGATGAATGTCGTCAAAGAAAACAAAGACTTGGCCTGTTTTTATACCACCAAACACTCCTGGAGGGGAAAGTAAGACCCACAATTTTACTGTACTGTTTTTTTTTACCTCACTGATAGGGTTTCGTCTTCTTTGTGTCGCTTTTCAAGGCAGCATTAACATTAGCTTTTCTCTTCATTACACTATAGAGTACAATGGTTATGGAAAGTCCCAAAATCCTTCAGCGCTGACCACAGCCATCAGCCACTTATCAGTACTAGTGATGTGTGTCTTGTAGAGATGCGCCGCCTTATGAATCTGAATCTTCTCCATGCATTGTGCATGTATTTTCATTTCATAGATTATTAAAGTCATGCTTGCGTTACAACAGATATCAAAGTGGAAGGCATGGTTTTACTTGGTGGTCCTCACAGCTAACGTATCAGACAAGCTCCAGTTTGAGCAGTGAGCGAGGGATCACATTACCAATACCTGCTTTCTAAATGTCTTTGTCCCATTAAGGCCTGCCATTGACTTGGGTAACTCAAGCAGGGCTGCAGCACATTAGCCTTCATCAGAGCTTCATCCGGCTAATGCTTCCTGAAGTGTCCGGAGAGGCGAGTGTTGATGTATGTGTGGTGGACAGTGGAGACTGACGCCCCACTGAGAACAACACAGTGATGCAGTGTAGACTGGTTCAACGGATTTAGTCTGTGTATATCGGCTAATCTGGGGCCATGACCGTCCTCCTGACTTGGGCCTGGACATTGCCTCGCGAAGAGGCAGTTGCATCTATCAGAAAGTTGATTTACTGACATTAAAACTTTATGGTAATTTAACTGACTCTTTTAAGAGAAAGCAGTTGATTTGGCAACATGAGAAGCCAGGCCACCATGTGAAAGTAAAGTGTGGTAGAAGAATAAAAAATGAAACTAAGTTTTGTGCTTGTGTAACATATAAGTGAGCAAATGCTGGGAACCACAAAACAGCGTTCACTGCAATCTCAAATGAAAATGTATTAGATTGGCGTCGTCTCTGTCTCTACTGTATGAAAAGGGTAAAGTGAAACACTGTTTGAAGCCAAAGAGAAGGTTTTATAATTTTCAGGTTGCTTCATACCTACCTCAGATGTTAGTTTTGTTATCACTGGGCTCTAGATGTTTCATTAACCATCCAAATTTGGACTGATACGCTAATTAATCATGTCATTACTGTCAGTGGAGCAGCCTGATTCAGTTACCCACAAAATCTTTTTTGAATCAAATGTAATTTTTCCACAAATAAAATGAGCATAGTTTTTCCCTGTAATTGAAGTCAGACATGTTTGAATTTAAAATCGGTTCAATTGTTCTCATTAAATTGCAAGAACTAACAGCAGTAGTAAATGACAGCTCAGATGTTATTTGTGCCCAGTTTTTTTAAAAATTAGACCAGATGACAGATTGGTCTCGGTACATGGAGAATATCGGTCATCTGTTCTGCAGAATGACGCCGTGTTTAGTACAGTAGTTTCCTCTATTTTATGTCTGGTTTCCTTTTTAAATGCTTGAAGCGAGTCTTTCAGCTTTTACGGTGGGATAATCAAGCTTGGGAAAACCAGTAGATGTCTGTGCGACAGAGAGAAATGCTTCTGCAATGATGTAAAACGTGTGTGACCGGCTTTGGTGTTAAAGCAGAATTTTTCCTTCCCTCTGTTCTCATGATCATGTTTAATTCATGTCTTGTGACTCTTGCTTCCAGAGCCAATCAGACTTTCCATGCATCCCCACAATCCAGTGTTTGCGAAGTGTTGTTTTAACATAGTGTTTTTTACTGGATTTGTTTGTAGTCATACAAATACTAAACCCCATCATCTTGGTGAGAAATTGAACATTTGTTTACCAGTAACAGTTTAGATGACAATGACACAGATGAACAAGCTACATCAGGTTGTGAGACACACTCAATAATTATAGGGTAAATTAGTAGCTTGGTAATTTTGCTGATGGGTGTTTATTTCTTGTATCTGGCCTTTTATGTATGTCAATAAAACTAAATGTCAGCAGAACTGTAATTTCTCTTTTTATATTACCTAACATATGGAAGCCTTGAATCTGTGCAGGTTGATTTTCATATCTTTGTGTAAATGGAAATTTAAACCTGCTTGGTGGTTGTAAAATGATTCGCGTTCATGTGATATTTGTGATTTGCTGGCTTGGCCAAAGCATGCAATTCACTGGTGAAGTTATTTAAACTCTGCTAGTCCTCCTCCAGTCTCTGTTACCATAAATACACTCATTTAACCTTAAATTACCTTTAATCTCAGGCCCCCGAAATGGAAAAAGCTGACACACATGCTGGGGACGGTTTAATGTTCACTGTGTGCAACGATAGTATTTAGAGAAAGATTTAGCCAACAGAGAATGAATAATTAACAAGCTTTACGCTGACACCCAAATTAAACCAGCCACAGCACCAAGGTCAAGTCAGGTGGAGTGAGAGCACCCTGAGATCACTGGACACTTCCCCAGGCCATCTAATGGGGAGTGACTTAAAAATCACATGGCATTTGTATAATTTTGAAGAAGCGATGGGGGAAGAGGGATGTAAATGGACCTAATATTCCACATCGGCCTCGCCTCAGGCTGCTGCCTCTCTTGTCTATTTGTGTTTGTCACGTACTGCATACGCAATAGAAATGCATCCTGCAGAAGGAACCTCTGAATTTAACCTCCTTTCACTCTGCTTTTTTATCCAATTGGCTGCTTAAATTGCAACTGAACCAGACCTCATAATTCCATCAGGATTAATGAGGATGTACAGAAAACGTGACATATCACACTGGCATTTGAATAAGGCAACACAATTTTATTGCACCTAGATATATATATATATATATATATATATATATATATATATATATATATATATATATATATATATATATATATATATATATATATAGCAGATACAAATAACCTAAACTCTTAAATTTAAATTAAAAGTCAAACCCAGCATATTAATATCACCGATACAATGCAAATTGTTTTATTGCCAGACGTAATAATAATACCTAGAAAGCTTGTGATCGAGTCAGAATTGCTTGTTATCGCAACCTGAATCATAAAAATATCTGAAAATGAACATATTATCATCAGATAGCTGAGCTCACCAGTGATGTCACCTGTCCTTGACTCATTGTGACTTTACACACACTGTTACACATGATGGAGATGATGTTTGGTCCTGTGGAAATCTTCACAACCTGACTTAATAGAGATGTTGGAATTAGTCATAGCTAACTGGATTTATCATCTTTAAAACACAACCCCCACATCTGCTGTTAATGTGCTGTTGTAGGTGTTGCTTTCATGTGCAATTGGCAATGGGTGGGTTGTGTTTCTGACTCATTGCATCTGTGTGTTCCAGGTACAAGCGAGTTTTCTCAGTGGGGACACATGGCATTACCACTTACAACCCTACCACGCTAGAAGTAACTAATCAGGTGAGTGTGTATGCAGCCGGTCGTGGAAGGTTCATGGGATTTCATCACGTCTTCTGTTCTGTAGCTGTCAGTGCCTCCCAGGCGACTGTGAGTTGGCCTGTTTCTGGACCTGTGTGGCTAAAAGCAGCATTTTGCCGTTGCCATGTGCTCAGTTTGTAAACATGCTGAGCTTTCAGCTGTGCAGTTAATATTCAACAGCATGTTATGCTGATCAGAACTCATTAGGTGTGAGATGTCATAATTTTTTTTCAAGGAATGACTAAAAGTAACTTTGAGTCCATCTAATATAGATATTTAATGAATTGTTTATGACATTTTTTCTTGTAGTTTTGTGAAGCTTTACGTTTTGTATGTGTACAGTATTTTTAACGTGTATTCTTACTGTGTTTTACTATATTTACATTCATTGTTTGTATCTGCACCAGCCTTTGGTGTAGTTACATGCAGCAGTAAGGTGTTTTCTTGTGCGACTATAACACCGGCTTTATGTTTGTGTTGCTCTGTCTGACAGTGGCCTTATGGAGACATCTGCGGTATTGGTCCGGTAGGAAAAGGTCAGGGAACAGAGTTCAACCTCACATTCCGCAAAGGCAGCAGCAAGAAGTCAGAAACGCTGAAGTTTTCAACAGAGCACAGGACAGAACTGCTCACAGAGGCATTGGTAAGCAGGAACAGTCAGACAGAGCTGGTGCTCATATTTCTTGATTTATGCTTTCTAGTTGTCTCATACTGTAGCTGCACAGTTTGGCTGGGTTGTTTAAAAGAAATACAGTAAACTCATGAAGACTAAGAAAAGCAATGCTTGCAAATCACAGCCCCATATATTCACCGTTATCATGTTGTAGTAAGCTCATTATGCTGAGATGCTGACACAGCAGCAAGAATGAGTACTTCCCCATAGATCTAATTAAATGCAGTTCTCATTTTTAATGAAAGATATTTTAAGTAATATTTAAATAAGTTGCTACTGTTGTATAATGCTTTTTTCTTGGTCTCAGCGATTCAGAACAGAATTTTCAGAAGGAAAGATAACTGGCAGGGTAAGTACTAAAACCTAGAAACACATACATGACAATTTTCCAGCATGGACACCACAATTAATGTCCAACAATATATGTCATTAGCGCTACAACTGCTTCAAGCACCACTGGACCGACACACGAAAGCCTGTGTGTTTAGAGGTGACGCCAGGTGGCATCGACCAGATCGACCCCCACACTAACCGGGTGGTGTGTTCCTACGACTATCGGAACGTAGAGGGCTTCGTCGAGCTCTCTGATTACCAGGGAGGGTTCTGTATCCTTTATGGAGGCTTCAGCAGACTGGTAGGTGTTGTGTGTTTATACCAGTGTTTACCTTTCGCTGCTGTGTGTTGACAAAGTCGAGAGTTACTTTCCATTTGCTTTCTATTAGCATCTGTTTGCCTCGGAGCACCGGGATGAAATCATCCGCAGCGCCATAGAGCATGCTGGTAACTTCATCGGCATTATGCTACGACTGAGGAAGGAGGCTCTGACCTTTGAGGGTTTTGTGACGGACAGGTTGGGGAAGTACAGCTCAGATGAGAGCATCACTTCTCTGGCCGAGTTTGTGGTGCAGAAGATTACGCGTCGACACCCGGTCAGAACATCCTGCTACTTGTTTCTCTCATTGTTTATGGTGGCAGTGTGGGAGCAGACACTCACTAGATATTTCTTATACGCCTTTTAAATATTAGATTATAACTGTATTCAAAAACTAGTCTGCTCTTTAAGAAAGATTATTGTGTTGAACTGTTAAACTGTATAAATGATTTCTTTATCTGTGTGTGTGTTCTGTTGATGCCTTTCAGGAGCCCGTAAAGCGAATCCTTGCCCTGACAGAAACATGTTTAGTGGAGAGGGATCCAGCTTCATACAACATAGTGACCCTCAAACCCTTCGGAGAGGTGAGCCCTGGGTGTCTAAATTTGAAGTTAATATTTCAGTGCGTTCTGTTCAGTCGGGCTGCCCTTGAAGAAAAACGTTAATTGAGCTGCCTGTGTTTGTTTCATCATGTATGAAGTGCATTACTGCAAGTTATCAGCTCAGATGAAGACTCCTCAGCCTCTGTGATACGAGTTAACTCTCTCCACCTGCTATTTGTCTCCTCATCCGTGTCATTCCTCATCTCCCCACAGGTATTTGCTCTTATCTGTGACGTTGACAACCCTCAAGTGTTTACAGTTGAATTCATCAGAGGTCAGATCAGGAAGTACTCGTCCACAGAGAGGTACACAGTTATATATTAAGTGTGTCGAAGTATTTTTAACTTAGCTTTTTCTAACTTTATAGGTGGTTAATTACTTACTGAGTACTCAGTGTCCATTGCGCTACACAGCTGATAACCTGCTTGTATTTAGCCCAGTCTTAATGTGTGTTCGTAGGGACTCTCTGTTAGCCAGTCTACTTGATGGAGTCCGTGCATCAGGCAACAGGGACGTATGCGTCAAGATGGCCCCCACGCAGCGCGGGCAAAGATGGGGTCTACTGAGCATGCCCGTGGATGAGGAGGTGGAGAGTTTGCATCTCAAATTCCTGGCAGCACCTCCTAGTGAGTGAAAAACCCAGATTAGATTAGACTTGGTCATATCACTACTGCTTAACTACTGACAGTGCTCAGTGCTTTGGCTTTTATCTGTAATATCTGAAGAAAGACACCCTAGTTTGCATATTTCGTTAAAACAAAAGTGCCAAATCTACAGTGTGTGCTCCTCCGTTCATTTGACAGAAGATATTAAGATGTGAGCTTCAAACTAGAAGAAATGTGGTCATACCAAAGCAAAAGTTCAGGTGTAGCACACTGTACCAGGCTGTCATTTTAAATTTCTTCATCCCTGTTTCCTGTGCCTAGATGGAAACTTTGCAGATGCCGTGTTCAGATTTAACGCCAACATATCCTACAGCGGCGTGCTGCATGCAGTAACCCAAGATGTAAGTGAAGATTTATGTCTACGCCTCTTCCTCAACAATATTCACACTAATTTGCCAAACGTTATCTGTTTTTCTTTTTTCTTTAGGGTCTTTTCTCTGAAAACAAAGAGAAGCTCATCAACAACGCCATCCTGGCTCTTTTATCTCAGGAGACTGAGCTGCCGGCTCTAAATGCAGAGCTCGAGAGCCACTTTCAGGCCATCCGACGCTTGGTGGCCTCCAAGGCTGGTTTCCAGGCTTTCACCCAGCTGCCTAAGTAAGGATGGATCAGATATGTCACTGTATTTTCTTACTTTTATTCCTTTGTTGAGCTGCTTGTAACAGGCATGCTCTGTCATTCCAAGGTCTGGTCAAGGGTCTGGACTCACAGATGCAACGTAAATATGAATCCATACATCTCAGTCTGCCCTTTGTTCGTCTCTGTTTCTTTCCTTCTCATTCCTTTCCAGAGACTTTCTTCTTGCTGTCTGTCAATCAACCTTCTCTTCTTTTATCTTAGTGCTGCTTTCATCTCAAACATTTTAGACAAGCTCTTCAGAGGGAGGTTAGGTCACTTCACTCTGCTCAGTAGCACTGTCAGCCGTAATTTGCCGTAACCTTCTACTCTCATCCTCTTATTTTTTGTGCCTGTGCCCCTGTTTCTCAGCTACTCTCTGCATTGCACTGCATTATGTCTGCGTAAATCACATGTTTGCGTCTCGCCGTCTTTCCGGGTCACTGAGATGTATGAGAGGCATTGTATTTACTGTTTATTCCATGTTTCTTTGAAGCAAATTAACCAGAATTGGTTTTCCTAAAAGATTCATTGCTGCAGCAGTTTGGTGTTTCACACATGCACAAGACAAAACAAAACAAACAATTAATTTTTGGCTTTGGAGAAACTCTTTCATGAGGTTACTAACAGTTCTGTAAAGTTATATGACAGTCGATTATCAAAGAAACAACAAGCCACTCCGTAAGCAATGAATACTTGGTGTATCCAACCCCAGACCTCTTTAAATACAGTACCACCGTTTTTGTGTGGTCTGTTTTATGTTGTTTTGGTTTTTTTTTTAACACTTCCCAGTGTTTTCATGCATGGTTTGTGTAGTAGTGTTGCTAAATCTGCGAGTTTCTGTTTGTGTGTTTCAGGTTCAGGGAGAAATTGGGAGTAAAGACAGTAAAAGCTTTAAAAAGGAACAACAACGGTGTGACACATGCTGCTATAGACATGCTCTGTGCCCTTATGTGTGTAAGTGAAGTAAATCAATTACAAAGTGAAAGAAAACACTTGTAGTTACTGTAATTTGGTATTGGACTGAGACGCTTTCTGTCCTTCCAGCCGATGCATGATGATTATGACCTGAGGCAGGAGCAACTGAACAAGGCTTCTCTGCTTTCCTCCAAGAAGTTTCTGGAAAACCTTCTTGAAAAATTCATCACAAATGTGGTGCGTTGCAGCAAAGTGGATTCAACCTGAGCTAAACTGAACTAGGGAATTTGTACAGTGTATTTCTAAATTCTCCCCTAATTTTATGTCATTCTTGTTCTTTCGTTTTGTTTTTTTTCAAGGACCATGGCACTGGAGCTTTGGTGATCAGCTCCTTACTGGACTTCTTAACGTTTGCCCTCTGCGCCCCCTACAGCGAAACCACAGAGAGCCAGCAGTTTGACATGCTACTTGAAATGGTTGCTTCCAATGGACGGACGCTGTTCAAACTCTTCCAGGTGGGACATTGAAGAAGACACATTGAGATTTCCCAGTCCTTTCCATGGTAGGATCTGATGAAGGTATACCCACATTCTACTAATTGCGTTGTCCTTATTCAATAGCATCCCTCTATGGCGATAGTAAAGGGAGCTGGACTGGTGATGAAGTCCATTATTGAGGTAAACATTTCTGTATCTTAGGTGTAAATATGTTTTTATGACTCTACTGTCTTAAGTTTTCATGCATATATAATGATAAACATTTTTGCTTCACGTTCAGGAGGGAGACAAGGAAATAGCCACCAAGATGCAGGAGCTGGCTCTGAGTGAAGGAGCTCTTCCAAGACATCTGCACACATCGCTGTTCACCATCAGCACTGACCAGAGGATGCTTACCAACAGGTCCAAGCTCAATAAGTGCCCACTGTTACCACAATAATGTACTCAGTTGGAATTTCCTGCAGTTAGAGTTCACAAGAATTAATTGTAACAACAGACTAAACTGTAGTAGAGAAACTGAAAGACATGTTCAGCTGTTTACTCCAGATGTTTCTTTATCAGACAACTGAGTCGCCACCTGGTGGGACTGTGGACAGCAGAAAACCCTGTAGCCATGAACCTCCTGAAGAGGATACTGGTAAGCTTTAAGGAAATGTTGCAGTGCGTTTTAAAAACACAGCTATTCAGATCCTTTCACTGTCAAAGAAGCAGAAGGTATTAAAATGTATTATAAAATGTATAAAAATTATTATATAATAAATTATATACATTGAAAGTAGTCTGGCTTGTAAGTGTATTGGCCTGCTAATGTCTTCACCCATTTCATTCTGGGTTCCTGCTGCTGCTCTCGTAGCCAACCGGTCTGCTCGCGTACCTGGACAGTCCTGATCCAGTCCCAGAGAGAGATGTGGACAGAATGCACATCCGGGACAACTTGAAAATCGCCTCGGTATCTAGACAAGAAGACATCTGCACATTTTTGCAAGCTGAACAATAAGTGATCCATTCCTGTACCACAAACTATAAATATGGCTTTATTGTTTGCTTCAGGACCAGCTTAACAGAAACAAGGTTCCTGAATGGCAGCGGATAGCAGGCAAAGCAGCCAAAGAGGTGGAGAAGTTTGCCAAGGAGAAGGCTGATCTTGTGTTGATGCACTGGAGAGACAAAATGGGCATAGCACAGAAGGAGGTGAGGCTTTAACTTCTTTCACAAAGGGACTGCAAAGCTGATTCTTCCTGTTACCTTCTAAGCTTGTGCTGCTGTGGCTGCTGTTCAGGCATTTGCAAATGTTGCTCCTCCTGGTGATGCTGCAGAATTGACAGGCAAACCTAATTTGCACTTTTTAGTTTCTGCTGTATTTTGCATGAGGATGCAGATGCTGTCTGACCTTGTGGAGACGCTATCGTCTAAAACACAATCGTATTTGATTTTTATGTGTCTGTTTAAGATGCTTGAAAACCTTTAATCTACAGTATGTTCAAAAGATGTTTTCCATCAATGGTATGACAAAGGCTTTCTCATATCTCAATTTATCTCTGTGAGCCAGCGTCTGTTGTGGTGAACTGCTCAACGTGACCGGAGTTGTCTTTAAATCTGAATCTCGCCTCTTTCTTTTCAAAACATGTGACGATGTGTTTGAATTAAAGGCAAACTTTGCGCAGAAACATTCACGCTGAACATGTTTGGGTCTTCATGTTGAAAATGCGTGGGTGGGTTGAGGTTTGTGGTTTTAGCTAAGCTGGGTAGTAAAACTTTTCAGCTCTATTGTCCCTTCTCTGTGCGTACGCTTCTACAAATCTAAACCCTAACGCTTTCACCTGAACATCACTTACATTTTTCTTTTCTAAAACTTCGTGTTGAATTCCTCAAAATGGCTGAAGCTGATCATCTGTTTTGATTGACTTGCTTTCACTAAATATTTCAGATCAATCAACCAATCAATCCATGTCTGCGCCATCTATGTTATTGAACCCTTGTGTACATATATATATAGATCTATATATTAATAAATCTAATCTATAATAGAAGAGAGAGTTTAGATTTGATTTTGTGTCTCTAGACTAGTAACCTGAAAGCCATTTTGTTGCAATTCATCTGTTTTGATCTGAGTAACAATAATCTCTCTGTGTTGTCTCTGCCCAACCCTCCCTTGTCTTGTTTCTCTGCTGACAAATAATGCAGCAGGACAGAAATAACCTGGTAAGTAGGACTGGCCAAAGGGAATCCGTGGTGTTTGCTCTTCATTTGCTTTCTCTTAACCATTTTTCCCATCTTCGTGTTTCACGTTAAGTGTGTTTTTTTTAATTCAAAAGGGAAGAACATGTAATATTCAACCACTATGTGTTTACAGCAAATAATACTATAGCGCAGCTACGTAAACGTACTACCTGTGTCTGTAGACCCTCATGTCAATAGACAATCTTATAAGGCCTTTAAACCAGTCCTTCAGTTGTTTATCATCAGACTACAAAACTTTCTAAAACACTAAAAAGTTTAAAGAAATAAAAGATCCATAAACAGATCCATTTCTTTGCTGGTCTTCCTTTTCGGGTTTTTGGCTGCGTCTCAGGGAATTGGAGAACACATTTCATCTTGGTTTTTGAGTTTTATAAACTTAATGTCCATGTTTATCCACGTGTGTTTTTGTCATTTTGTCTCCTCTAAATCTCACTTTCTCCATTCTCAACATTTTTCATTCATGTTTTCTTCACATTGGTGCCCTTGTTAATGGCGTGAGCGTTGGTAATGTTGTAATCTTTTAACATCAGAACTTGAACCAGAATCCTTATGCCCTAAGCTGAAAAGGGACAAATGCTGAATGCTGTGTATAACAATAAACTCACTTGAAGCAAGTCGTGAAACTGTTTCATCTTTCATTTTCAGAACCCAAATCAAAAGCCTGTCATCCTGAGGAAGAGGCGACAGAGAATAAAGATTGAAGCCAACTGGGAGCTTTTCTACTATAGGTACAACTTGTCCTGTTGCAGTGAGACAAATAAGAGACATATATTCTACAAATTGTTATCTGACTGTACCAAAAATCGTCTTCTAAAGATTCCAGCTGGACCACGCACGGTCCAACCTCATTTGGAACCTGAAAACTAGAGAGGAGCTGCGGGATGCTCTGGAGGGTGAGATGCGGGCCTTTGGTGTGGACCGCGAGCTCGGCAATGCCACCGTTATTTCCTGGAATCACCAGGAGTTTGAGGTTTGTCCCCAGAATGCTTCACTCACTGCTACCAGTATTTGAAGAATATTGATTGATTGATTAATTGATTTCAAATCAATGTGTTGTCTTTGTATTTTGCAGGTGAAATATGAGTGCCTTTCAGATGAAATCAGGATTGGGGATTACTACCTGCGTCTTCTGCTTGAGGAAGACGAAAATGAAGAATCGAGTGCCATCAAGAGATCGTAAGACTATAATACAACCCAGACAGCTGCTTTAAGATGGCATATTATAATGTTTTGACTTCCTACCGATCACTTTTTTTCTCACTCTCTTTACTCTTAGATACGAGTTCTTCAATGAGCTGTACCATCGCTTTCTGCTTACACCCAAAGTTACGATGAAGTGCCTTTGTTTACAGGCACTTGCTATAGTCTATGGGAAGTGCTATGAAGAGATTGGTGCATTCACAGACACAAAATACATTGTGGGCATGCTGGACAGAGTAAGTACTGGCATTTTAGATGTTTATGCATTAGTAGCAGTCCCACAGTTTTTGTGTATTTTAATTAATCCTCAAATTTAAATCTGCGTCTGTGCTTACAGTGCACTGACAGGCTGGAGAGAGATCGACTAATCCTCTTCCTGAACAAACTAATTCTAAACAAAGTAAGCTAATTAAAGGACAAGTACAATTTCCGCATTGCATTCTGTATATGTCAAATAATTCTTTTTGTTTTCCTGCAGAAAAATGTGAAGGATGTGATGGATTCTAATGGAGTGCGTATCTTGGTGGACCTACTCACTTTAGCCCATTTGCACACCAGTAGAGCTACGGTGCCCCTTCAGGTAAAAACATGGTTGTCGGGATGTCATGTGGGGTAAATCTCCATGGGCTGTTGGGAGATTAATGCAGCATTGACTCTGGCATGAAGTTCTGTTCAATTAATCTGTCTGCGGTCTGAAACGGAGGTGTTTTTAATTCTCACAGAGCAATGTGCTGGAAGCAGCACCGGACATGAAGCGGGAGAGCGAGAAGGAGTGGTACTTTGGTAATGCAGACAAGGAACGAAGAGGACCTTTCGGTTTTGAGGAGGTTTGCAGTCAGTTTTGTGTGCTGTTGTCAGGGTTGCTTTCCCTTCCCTTTGCAGAAGCAACCTCTAGTATCTTTACAAGTTTTTATTTTCTTCACCAGATGCAAGAGTTTTGGAGCACGAGCGTCCTGACAGCGAAGACGCGCTGCTGGGCACAGGGGATGGATGGATGGCGCCCCCTGCAGGCAATACCTCAGCTCAAATGGTGTCTCTTGGCGACTGGACAGGCGGTGATGAACGAGTCGGATCTGGCTACACTAATCCTTAACATGCTCATCACCATGTGCTCGTACTATCCCAGCAGGTGGGAACCACTGGAAAAGTCTCTGTAGTAATGTTATCATCGATTTCGTGAGGCCAAGACAACAAGAGATGTTTGTTTATTTTTCATTTAGGGACCAAGATAATGCAATTATTCGTCCTTTACCTAAAATCAAGAGGATGATCAGTGACAATGCCTGTCTCCCACACATTGTTCAGGTAATTCAACAATTTTAAAAAAAATGTTGTCATGTTTGAGCTAGTAAGTAAGTAAATGTAACTAAATGTAGTTGTGTTATGGTTTGTCTTCTTCAGCTGCTGCTGACATTTGACCCTATCCTGGTAGAAAAAGTTGCCAACGTTCTGTATCTGGTGATGCAGGACAACCCTAATCTGCAGCGCCTCTACTTAACTGGGATCTTCTTCTTTATCATGATGTACACAGGCTCCAACGTCCTTCCTGTAGCAAGGTAGAAACACTCAGCAACTCAAACTCATTGCTTTTCCTCCACAGAATTTTTGAGATAATTTTTTCATAAATGCATCAGTAATAATAATTTAACTGTTCATTGCAACCTATATATATGCAATTCATGTTGCTCATCATATCATAGTGTTAAACTGTAAATATTTTTAAGACATTCATGTGATTTCTTAGGTTCTTGAAGTACACTCACTTGAAGCAGGCTTTCAAATCAGAGGAGGTAAAGTGTGTTTTCAGTTTTTCTCTCTAAACTACAGCAGATCTAGTTTTTAAAATAACATTAGCCTGTTTGTGCCCTGATAGGCGAAGGGTCAGGACATAGTGCAGCGTAGTGTCCTAGGACCAGTGTTGCCTGAGGCCATGGTCTGTTACCTGGAAAACTACGAGGCCGAACGCTTCTCAGAGATATTCCTTGGAGAATTTGATACACCTGAGGCTATTTGGAGCAGCGAGATGAGGTAAACTGAACCTGTTAATTTGGTGAAAAAACATTTGTTGCACAATTGAAGGACTCAACCACATTGTTTCATGGTATGTTTGAATTTCCTGCTTCAGACGAATGATGATTGAGAAGATAGCAGCTCATGTGGCTGACTTCAGCCCCAGGCTGCAGAGCAACACGCGGGCTCTCTACCAGTACTGTCCTATCCCTGTGATCAGCTTCCCTCAGCTGGACAACGAACTCTTCTGCAACATCTACTACCTCAGACATCTCTGTGACACCATCCGCTTCCCCAACTGGCCAATTCGAGATGCTGTATGCACTGTGCCTTACTCCTAATTCGCCTGAACTCGTGTCTAATCATTGACCTGCTTTTGACCTTGTGATTCACCTCTTGGCTACTACTATCTCCACAGGTGAAGCTGCTAAAAGACACTCTTGAAGCCTGGAAGAGGGAAGTCGAGAAGAAACCTCCCTCTATGTCTGTAGATGATGCCTATGAAGTTCTCAACCTCCCCAAAGGACAGGGACAGTAAGTGAAATGTTGTTTTATTCATATTTATTTTAAATATATTCTGTTAAATTTATTTAAGAAATGTTGTTGAGCAACTAATAAGTGTATCAGTAAACTGCCTGTGATGTAGAGGAGAGTGAAAGTTTCTTTTACAGTAACTGTGAAAGGCAATTTAACTCTACAGTGATGGACATTTATAATTAAATTGTTATTTGTCATTATTCATGGATTTTTGTTTGTCTTTGTCTTCAGGCATGAAGAGGGTAAAATCAGGAAAGCTTACTTCAGACTGGCACAGAAGTACCATCCTGACAAAAACCCAGAAGGCCGAGTAAGTCATGTGTAATTACAGGTAAACGATGTATCTACAGCTTGAGATTTAAGATTTGCCTTTAACATCTTGTTGTGTACTTTAGGACATGTTTGAGAAAGTGAACAAAGCATATGAGTTCCTCTGCACCAAATCTGCCCGAATAGTGGATGGCCCCGACCCTGAAAACATCATCCTCATCCTCAAAGCTCAGAGCATCTTGTTCAACCGACACAAACAAGGTTTGTAAATGCATTTTTTTTCTAACTACGCATCATTTTTCTAATATTAAATATTTGATAGTAAAAATATAACTTTGTGAAAAAAAATTTATTTGTTGTTGGAGAGACTTATCTGACCACGCTCTTGTCTTGATATAGAACTGGAACCCTACAAATATGCCGGTTACCCTATGCTTATCAAAACAATAACAATGGAGACGGAGGATGCGCAGCTCTTCTCCAAGACCTCCCCTCTCCTCCCAGCGGCAGCTGAACTGGCCTTCCACACGGTTAACTGCTCAGCTCTCAATGCGGAGGAGCTGCGCCGCGAGAGTGGCATTGAGGTAGATAACGAATCTAAATATTACAGCAGTCTACACATGTCAGCTGGTGAATGAGTGCTGTATTTTTGCTTGTATTTGTCAGGTGTTGTTGGAGGCTCTTTCTAGGTGTGTTGCTGTATTGACTGCATCCAGCAAAGCTGAAGACATGTCCGTACAGGTAAAATGGCCTTAAAACACCGGAGTCATCTCTAGAGACGAGTCTCACGTTGTGTCTAATGCTTTTTCAACACTTTGTGCTACAGGTGTGCGGGCACATCTGTAGGTGCTATAGTGTAGCAGCCCAGTTTGAGGAATGCAGGGAAAAGATCATAGAGTTGCCCAATATCATCAGGGATCTCTGTCACATTTTGTACTATGGAAAGGTGAGATTCTTGTCTTGTTGTTTGCCTAAAATTACACAGATGTAAAATGAAAACAAAAAATACAATATCTGTTTTCTTCCTCACCTCTTCTCAGGGCCTCCCAAAAACCGCAGCGCTGGGAGTACAGTGCGTCAGCTCCTTCGCAGTGGATTTCTTCCTACAGACCCATCTGTACCATGCGGGGGTGCTCTGGCACCTGCTGGTTAACCTCTTTAACTATGACTACACTCTGGAGGAGAGTGGAGTGCAGGCCAGCCAGGACACAAACCAACAGGTGGTCGCTAACAACCTGGCCAAACTCAGCCTGGTAGCTCTCAGTCGTCTGGGGGGCTACAGTCAAACGCCGCACACCCCAGATGGTAACAACCCTGTTTCGGAAACCAACGGCATCGAGGGCATACCTCCAGAGAACCCCACCATACGAAAGAGCTTAGCCGCCATGTTGACACCATATATATCAAGGAAACTGGGAACAGGAACTCCTGCTGAGGTCAGTTGAACAAATGGAGAGAAAGTAAATGAGAGAGGTTTTAACTGCATAAAAACAGACAGAAATCTGTGCTTCATGTTCTGTGTTTAGGTCTTGAAGCTGTTGAACAGTAACTCAGAGAACCCATACCTGATCTGGAACAATGGAACCCGAGCTGAGCTGCTGGAGTTCCTGGAGGGTCAGCAAGAAGGAAACATCAGAAGGGTGCGTAGATGAGAGCTGAACAGAAGGTCTTCCTAGAAAATGTGTTAATAAGGAGACGATACTGATGAGCTGCATCAGCGTGGTCTAAAAAAAGTGTATCTGTAGTTAAAATGTTTGATGAATCTTCACAGGGAGAAAATGATAAAAGCTTTGGTGCCGAGTTTGTGTTCAGTGATCACAGCAAAGAGCTGATTGTTGGGGAGATTTTTGTCCGAGTTTACAATGAACAGCCAGCTTTTCCGCTTGAGGTGGGTACAAGAAAACAAAAATATTACAAATATGTCTGTTGTTTTTAAAACTAGCACTATTTCCACATTTAATGGTCCAGTTTATTCATGCTAAAGTGATGTATTATCATCGCCTTAGTACCCCAAAGCATTTGCAGCCAGCCTCCTGGATTACGTTGGCTCCCAGGCTCAGTATCTCCACACTTTACTGGCCATGAGTCAGAGCAACAAGGTCGAGTCCCAGCAGCACGCTGAGAGGCTTCGCTTTGCTGAGATGGCTTTAGAGGCACTTCGTAATGTCATCAAGAACAACCCTGGTGAGAAAAGACCTTCTTTTGTTCCTGTTACATCTGGAGAGTCTTCAGAGACTGGACCGTTGATGGTTCAGTCAAACAATTGACGTGTTTTTTTTCTAAACAATTACAGGTTCTGAGTCAGAATGCATCGGCCATTTCAAATTGCTTTTCTCTCTGTTGCGAGTTCATGGAGCTGGCAGAGTGCAGCAGCTGGTTTTGGAGGTAGAGCTTTTGACTGAGATAACTACATCTATCTGCCATTCTACTCCTTACTGTACATTTTAGTGATGTTTTTTCCTGTGCAGGTTGTGAACACTGTGACATCAAACCAGGACTGTGTGAGCAACATTGCAGAGTCTCTAGTGTTGTCCAACCTTCTGTTGCTGCTGCACTCGCTGCCGTCCAGTAAGGCAAAAGATTCACTAAAATTAGTATTTTCTGTACCTTTTCCAATGTTGTCCCTTTATACTGAAGTTGTGTTTTTTGCCTATTATAGGTAGGCAGATGGTGCTGGAAACCCTGCATGCACTTACTTCCAACACAAAGATAATTAAAGAGGCTATGGCAAAAGGTCAGTGCGATTTGTTTTTTTTACTATTCTGAAAGTTGGTGCTTTATTTATTTTATTTTTTTTTCTTTGGATGCTCATGTTAATCTGTCTGACCCTCAGGTGCCCTGATCTACTTGCTGGACCTCTTCTGTAACTGCACACACCCACAGGTTCGCACACAGACCGCAGAACTATTCTCCAAGATGACCTCAGACAAGCTGGTCGGGCCAAAGGTCAGTATAAGGAGAATAAATGTTGTTTCCATTATTAAATGTCAGAATACAGTATATCCATACCTCCTTAATTTCTCCTTTTGCTCTCTGCTAGGTGCGTCTTACACTAGTACGTTTCCTCCCAGCTGTGTTTATGGACGCGATGCGAGACAACGCAGAGGCAGCTGTGCACATATTCGAGGGAACGCATGAAAATCCTGAACTCATCTGGAATGACAGCTCAAGGGAGAAGGTGTCAACCACGGTGCGGGAGATGATGCTCGAGTATGTGCTTTTAATTCATCACAGTCGTCAACAAAACGACATACAGAGAAACAGCTATATCCTAGAGTTGAATGGAATTCTTAAAATCGCCTTCTTTGCTTTCTTATCTTTTCCCAGGCACTTTAAACAGCAGAAGGATAATCCTGATGTGAACTGGAAAGTAAGGGCAACGCTGCATGTTTGCTGTTGTAATTGTATTTGTCTGTGTTTCTGTGTATAATGGCGCAATAAATGTTTGTTCTCTGCTCAGTTGCCAGAGTCCTTCACAATGACTTATGGAGCAGGACAGGGTGAACTTGAAGTGGGTGGCGTCTTCTTGAGGATCTTTATTGCCCAGCCAGGCTGGGTGCTACGCAAGCCTCGAGAGTTCCTGGTGGCCCTTTTGGAAACCCTGACTGAACTGCTGGAGAAGAACAACCCCAATGTGAGCTACTATGTTGTGAAACTTAAACACATCTTGGTTTCAAGTCTGTTTTGTACATTAAGAGTTTCACATTTGGTCTTTTTCAGGGTGAAGCACTGGAGACTGTTACCACAGCAGCCGTATGTCTGTTTAGCACACAAACTCAACTGGCTGATCAGGTCCCTCCTCTGGGTCACCTGCCTCGCATACTGGCAGCACTAAACCACAAGAACAACGCTGTACCTAAGAGCTCCATCCGCCTCATCCACGTGCTGTCAGACAATGAGGTGAGAAACAAAAGTACTTCTACAAAAGTGATTCTAAGATCCCTTTACCTTTGGCTGTTAAAAGGTTATTCTGCCATCCCTTGTTTGTAGCTATGTGTACGCTCCATGGCAGCTCTGGAGGTCATCGGCCCCTTAATGACTGGAATGAAAGTCCGTGCAGACATGGCTGGGTTGGCTTGTGAAGCTCTCAACCGCATGTTCCAGAAGGAGCAGACAGAACTGGTCGTCCAGGTGTCATCATTTTACCATTAGTGCTTCTTTTCAATTCCTTACAGTATATTTGGTTGTACTGTAGCCTTTGTGTGTATAATATAGTCTATGGTTCTAATGTAGCCTGCATGTCGTTAATGAATAGGCTCTGAGAGTGGAGTTAGTTCCATACCTCCTGAAGCTCCTGGAAGGAATTGGCCTTGAGACGTTAGAAAACCCTTCAGCTACCAAGGCCCAGATTGTGAAGGCCCTTAAGTCTATGACTCGAAGCCTGCAGTATGGAGAACAGGTATGAAAAACACCATTATGTCTAAATATCATAACTGATTTATATAGTTTGTGACTAAAAATTGATCAAACACCCCTGCGCTAGTCAACATTCAATTTAAATGCTTTGCAGGTGAATGAGATTCTTGCAAGGTCCTCAGTGTGGAGTGCGTTCAAAGACCAGAAACATGATCTTTTCATCTCAGAGTCTCAGACCGCAGGCTACCTGACAGGTAAAGTATTTCTAAAGACTCTGCATCACACAAGTTGCCCTTTTCTATACAAGAAACATGTATGTTTTTCGAAGGTAAGTCTTTGTGCTACTGTGGAACTTTAATGCTTTGCCTTATCCTAAACACTACCCTTGTGCCCCTCTACCTCACTTGAGCACAAGCTCAGCAACCCTTTTCTCTCTGTGTTCTTTAACTTCCTGGCTCTGTCGTTCCCTTCCTTTTTGTCCTTCACATTTCCTCCCTAGGGGTATCCACTCCTTCTCTCCTGGCTGCCAGCAGCCCACTGCGAGGTGGGCTCTAGTCTCCTGACCTGGGCCCTCACAGCCCTCCTCTATCTTGCTCTGATGCAGGTAGAATTTGACCTTGCTCCTACTGCCATCCCTTGCCTCCTTAACTCCATTTTCCATTGCCGCCACTCCATCTTTGCAGCACTAAAACTTTTACCATTTCCAACCCATTCATCAACTTTTACCAACAAACTTGAATCTCTCATATACAGCAACCTTTCCAGATTGTTTGTGTTGAGGTGATCGTCCATCCCTGCGTAAATTGCAGTATCATTGTAGTACACCACCGAGACAAGGCCGGTATTTTTAGAGTCACCCGTGCACTGTATGTTATCTGTAAGCTACCTTTCTGTCACCTGTAGGTCCAGGAGTGGCAGGGTACCTCACAGCAGGAACTGGCACCACAGTAATGCCCAGCGTCCCACCACCTGTGGACAACGACATCGGAGACCAAGGCTGATGGACACACACACACAGTCAGGCACCCAGACTGCAGCTTCACAGTCGCCGCTTAGAGAGGCACTGTTCCGCTTCCCAGGAGGGAATGAAGAGAGAGGGAGAATGATGGAGGAGAGCGAGCCATTATTACCTGTCACCAAAATCTCCAACACCTCCTCCAGTGTCACTACTCTCCCCTTACAAATGACACTTATGTCTTCATAAACACTTAAAATTTGTTTTAACGGGTGTCCTCATTTGTTTTGTTTCTGCGCTTTTTTTCTTTCAATGACACACAGAAGAGTTTACTTTTTGTATGAATCTATTTTTTACTCTAGATTTTTTTTTTTTCATGAGGAAAACATTCTAAGGCTGAGCCTTGTTATAGGCAATATGTCTCGTCTCCATTAACTTATCCCTTTGTCAAATCCTGATTGGTTTTATTAACCTCAAAATGCTGTGACCACTGAACCTCCACTGCAACAGGCCCTTGCAAACGATCAACGCACCTATTACATGAATATGTCCTATTACTAGTCTGTATTATGAAGTCTTACATGAAAAAGAACAAAAGGAAGTCAAAAGTCTGTTGTGTTTGATTTCTCTGACCTGAAAATGCAGAACAAATTATGAAAACTGATTCTGACCTGCAGATGGGTTTAGATCTCTTCAAATTTTCTGCCTCTTATTCCTCTGATCTTAATTCATTCTTCATCTTTTTCCTGGCTACTCTTTCTGCCTCATATTTTTAAAGAAATCCTCCTCCTCTCCCAAAATGCAAAATGCACTATAACAAAATATTTGAATAATGACCACGGAAAATGAGCTTCTGCTAAGACTTGATGAATGATGTTGACTTTGATTATGAATCTATGTGAAAGACTAGTGCAATTTGTGAAATGTGCGATGTAATATTACGTATATAAACTTTCTATATTGAATGTACATTAAAAAAATAAAATCAGTCACACTTGTACATAAAATTTTAAGAATTAAAGGGAACCCACAGTGTTGTTTGTATTTGCGTTTGTCTTAACACATTTCAGCAGGGTTTTCACACTCGTATTGAAACAGTTAAAAATAATGTGAAGCCTTCACAAGTATTTCAAGTATCAAGTATTTGTTGGAGTTTTCTGTATCAAGAGAAATTACATCTTCTCCTGCAGGTTATACTGTAAATGTTAATTTAACTTGATCGAGCACACATATTTTCCTACTGTAACATTTGACACACATTTGTTAGGCCGATTCCAGTGTTTGCAAGCTAAAGTAGACTAATTGCAGATGACTAACTTTAAATCTGTAGTATCCAGGCCTTACAGATCGATTTAAAATGTCTTCAGATGACACAAAATGTAATTGCAGTTGAATAAAGAATTTAGTTTAATGCATTGTGAAATATGAGTAGGATTAATGCTTTTATGCTTCATGATTCACTATACATCTCATAATTATACGGTCTATTGTTCTTATTTATTTTGCATAAACACGAACATATGCATTAGGATCAGTACTTTTCACTAATGGTCGTTTTAAGCTGTTTGCTCCGGAACCCTTTTAACATTGGAGTTTGGTTCTACACGGTCGCACTTTGACGAACACCGGAAGTTACGCCAAAGGCGCGAATAATAACAAAAAAGTAAAATTTTATTTCGCTTTCATTAACTGAATATATGATGTAAAGAGTTTTTCAACACGCTTGAGATTTCTAGTTCAAATTTGAATAATATAAATGTGAATGTTTTTAACATTTTTACTTTTCGTATTATTTTCGTCAGACTTAGCTAGTTGCTTGTACGCTTCAGCCACACTCGGCGTGAAAGTGACACTAGTAGCGTCTAGGCTTGAATATATGTCGATATAATTCCTCTAGCTTCTTGTTGACATGTCTTAATACCGTTAAGCTGGTTTCTCGTGACTTGTTAGAGGTCGTGTGATGTCTGAGTAAAGACCCTGACTCGAAATTCACTGACGGGAGCATCAGTTGTAGGTAAGTCAGGCTGCGTTGGCCATCATTTAAGCTAATTCGCATAAATAACAAGCTGCGGGCTGAATGGTATATGAAAAACACGTTTACTTCCTGAAACGTCCAATTATTTTAATAGACGTACAGTCGTATCATAGTTTATGTGACTTCTTCAACACCGGGCTGCTGCTAATGCTGATCAAAGGCTTTGTTAATGTTCTGCAGGTTGACCATGTCCAAAGAAGACAAGGAAGGATATATTGTGAAGTTTGTGAAAAGTAAAGGACATGAAGCTGATTATGCCCTCAAGGCGTATGAGGTATTTTTTTTTATCTGACTAAGTGTTTATTACATTTTCACCTTGTTGTACTGTTGTACTCAGGACTGCTGTCATTTGTTGTCAGGCCATTTTGGAGCTGCAGTCTGAGAAATACGTGAAGAAGATCGACGAGGGTGCAATTTTACAAATGCACCAGAAAGACAAGTCTTTGTTTGTGTTCAGCAGTTTCACCTCTACAGGATTTCTGCACTGCAAAAAGGTTTGTGCCATACTTGAACTGAGAAAGTGTTTGTGTCCTGCTTGTGTCAAACCGTAAACATACCTGATCTCTTTTTCACTCTGTGTTCTGTAGCTTGGCTGCCGAGTGGTGAGTCCACTGGTGGTGTTGTACTGCCTGCAGCACCAGCGCTGTGTCCCCAGAGCAGAGAAGCCCGTTTATAACATGGCCATGGCTGATATCACTATTTCTTGTACTAGCCTGGATAAAACAACACGGGTTAGTTCGCTGTGTCTGATACTTTGTAGACTGCTAGTGCTGTTTGTTTTGCCAAAGACATCTGTGAGGATATGAATACTTAGAATAAAACTTAGAAGTTATCTTGGTTCATAACGTGAACCCTGATGTTTTGCTCTCTCTACAGTCAGAGGTTATGGATCTTGTGCAACTCATGGGTGGACGGGTGTATCTTGACCTCAATGTATCTGTCACACACCTGATAGCAGGAGAAGTGGGCAGCAAGAAATATTTGGTAGCTGCCAGTCTGGGTAAACCCATCCTGTTACCTGCATGGATCAAAGCCTGCTGGGAGAAATCTCAGGACAGGTACTCACTTATTTACTTTTATGTGTAATTTATTTTGCATGTTAAAGATTCTAGTTCTGTTGCTTGAGAATGTTTAGTGTTTTCCTGTATATTGTATTAACAAAACTGTACTGTACTTAATTCATTAATGTAATTGTTTTTACAGTCTTTTCAGGTATACAGATCTACCCCTTGAAGACTATCTGTGCCCTGTGTTGCGTGGCTGCACTGTCTGCGTGACTGGTCTGTCCAGTGCAGAGCGCAAAGAAGTGCAGCGGCTCTGTGAGCAGCATGGTGCCAACTACACAGGCCAACTCAAAATGAATGAGTGCACACACCTCATTGTTAGTGAACCAACAGGTAAAGCACACGCAGTTTTAACCTGTCCTTCATTAGAATTCTTGCCAGTTTCGTTTTGATTACTAATATTGATTAACTTGTGTTGAAATTTGAAATCCAAACACAGTGCTTCATCTGATAAATATTTTATAAAATATGCCTTATTACTGCTTGATTCCAGGTCAGAAGTACGAGTGCGCTCGGAAGTGGAACGTGTATTGCGTGACACTGCACTGGCTATTTGATAGCATAGAAAAGGGCTTTTGTCAAGACGAGAGCAGGTACAAGGTGGAGCCCAATGCATCAAAAACCACTCGACCACACACTTCTACCCCTACTGGCACCAGCAAGAAGGAGGGTGAGCCACTTATAGCTGTTTTAAAATATTAAATCATATTTTTAATCTTCATCAGGACAAAGGTTTTCTCATTGTTTCTTTTTATGTTTTTGGCTTTGTGTTTTCTTTTTCTCTTCATCCAGAGGGTTCATCTCTGTTGGGTTTGAGCCACATTTCTGTCAATGCCAGCATGACAATAAACGACACTGCCCTCACTAATGGCACTATAAGCCACCTGGAAGGCCCAGACTCTATAGATAATTTGGACCTCACTGTCTGCCCAGCTGATGATTTACTTGATGGATGCAAAGTAAGTTGAAGAATATTCTCTCTGATATGGGTGGTCCCGGACAGTATGATGTTGGTGTTATTAATTTGTCAAGTAATACAACTGTCAACGAGTCATCTTTCATTTGTCTGGGCAGCTGTATCTGTGTGGCCTGCCAGAGAAGAAACTGGATAAACTGCGTCGGCTTGTGAACACTGCAGGAGGTCTGCGGTTTAACCAGCCCAGTGAGGAACTAACACATGTAGTGATGGGGGAGATGGACCAGGGTCTCAAGACGTTTTTCTCCAAAGCATCTCACAGGTCTGAACTACACAAATTTCTGCCTTTATAATATTGACTGTCTGCTAACTTATGGCACATGTTCACAAGCTTAACTATGCTAAATCTTTTCATGGATTGTTTCAGTCTGTGTACTATTTATGTAGCAGGTTTGAAATGTTCACTTGCACAATATGATCTGTTTGTTTGTTCTCAGACCCCATTTTGTAACAGTGCAGTGGCTGCTGGACAGTTTCTCCAAAGGCAGTCTGCTTCCTGAAGCAGACTACCTCCACCCTGACTGTCTGCCTCCTGCTCCAGCTGTAGTATCTGTGCCAACACATAAGCCTCCTACCTCCAGACTTTCAGCTGGTCCTCCTGTGGCCAGTCCCAGCACTCCAACACAAAACAGAGCAGATGAGGATCTCCTGTCACAGTACATGGATGATGACCGTACAGTAGGTGAGAAGCAGAAGAGGACCGATTTAGTGACCACTGGTAGCTGCCTTGTGTTTTTATATGTGGTTTGTCTTCATCTCCAGTTGACATTCCACTACCACCTTTTGAGGGCAACAGCAGGAAGTCCATCAGTTTAGCTGCAGAACCTCCATCTGAACCTTGGGCACCAAAACACATCACAGGAGCAGAGATGGACACAACTCTGCAGGAGGCTGGCGAAGCGGGTTTGTTTGCTGGGAAACGTTTTCTTCTCGTGGGCTTTGGTACAGAAGCAGAAGCTCAACTGTCTCAGATAGTGATCGAAAGTGGAGGCAGGCTGTTAACGGGTCGTACACGAGTTGTGGCAGACTATGCTGTGGTCCCACTGTTGGGCTGCTCTGTGGAGGCCACAGTGGACGAGGTGGTGACTGATACTTGGCTGGTAAGACCACACACACACACGCTGGTTTGTGAGCTATGTAGGGGTTAAGAGTTTGATACCTGATCTCACTCCTTAATTTCCAGGCTATGTGCATAGAAAAGGAGTGCGTTTTGCAGCTTTCCGCCAACCCTTTGTTCACCCCTGTGCCTGTGATTGATGGACGATTACCTCTCAAGGATTGTGTTCTCTCTGTCAGCCAGTTCACCGGATCAGAGAGGGAGTCTTTGGTGGAGTTGGCCAAGCACCTTGGAGCAACGTATGACTATCTTACACAAACTATTTTGTCTTTGGTCTACACAGTATCAACAATAGACACTACAGGGTTCTTTTGGCATTTGGTCTCATTAGTGAGTAGTAGAGAGACACTGGAGAAGTATGAAAAGAGGGATTGATATGGTAAAAGGTCCACAGGGAAATCGCAGATACAGTACATGGCCTATCTACTAAACTTTTAGCTACCAGGGTGGTCTTTGTTTTTGTTTTTTTTTATAAAATGGGAAATCTGCTGTTTTAACATACACTATATAAATAAACCATTGTAGAAATACACAAAATCGTCAACTTGTGATATCTTAGTTGTTTTCATGACAACACCCCCAGAAGTAAATTAATCTTTAGCTGAGTTTTTGAGCTGGGGTTTATCACCACATTAAATAAATGCAGATAAACTCAGTAGCTCTAGGCATTTATGGCATTAATTCACTCTTTGCGCCTTGTATTTTATAGCCTCATGCTTCTTGCCTGCTCACTGTGAACTACTTCTATATCTACATTTGTTCACGTCTCCCTCCTGCAGTGTTCAGGATTACTTTGTGCGCCTTGCCAACCAGAAAAAAGGCATGCTGGCCAGCACTCATTTGGTGCTGCAGAGCCCTGAAGGCACGAAGTACCAGGCAGCTAAGAAATGGGGGCTGCCTGCTGTCACTTTGTACTGGATACTGGAGTCTGCTCGGATCGGCAAAAGAGCAGATGAGCAGCGATTTCTAGTTGACAAACCATCATCACCAGGTTAGAGTGACCCTTTGCCAGATCCCTCAGTGAACAATGAGTTTGTCTGTGTTCAGGGAGAATAAATGTACTTCTTTCTTTCACACAGAGAGAGATGAAGAGAGTTTTGTCGGAGGTTCCCAGAAGCCAATCATGCCTCCTCCAGCTCGTTCGTCTCCAGAGATTCCTTTGCTAGGTGTACAGAGTGGCAAGGCCGTCACCCCACTGGATTTAGGTCGCTTTCAGAGTAAGGTCTTCCAGTCTGTGTTGGACAAGATGAAGCCCAAAGAAGAGTTTAGCACACCAAAACAAAACCAGCAGGGTGGTCGAAGGCATGCACTTCAAAAGGAAGCCTCGTTACAACTGGATACGCCTTCTCGTTTCCTAAGCAGAGACCAGCTCTTCAGACCCTCCTTTAATGTCAAGGTAGCAAATCACTCAGCAGCAACAGAATCTACTGCTGTAGCGTCAATGTTTGTTTGATAATCTGTGGCTAAATTCTTACACTTAGGATGCACTGGGTGCTTTGGACACTCCAGGTGGGAGATCCAAGCCTGGAGAGATGGAGGGGACTCCACTGACAGATATCATCAACAGAAACATGAAGGTGGCTCTGGCTAATAGCACCTGCAGTAATGTCTCCGACATGCAAGCGACCTCTGCAAGCCCCCAGCTAACGAAGACAACTGAGAGGGAGGTAAATACAGTAAAGAAGTCCAAACAGTCAGTTCTAACAATACAGCGAAAAATATCACAGGTCTTAGTCTGCAAAGATTTGACATTATACGAAAAAGAAGATGGATATAATATACAGTTTATATTTGTCACTTGTCGTATTATATCTGTGCAATTTATATAACGTTTAATGCAAATTGTGTTTGTAAGGTCCCAGTGAAGGAAACTGGTCCCCTGACTGGTGTTGTGATCTGTGTGGGAAAAAAACTGAGCAAAATGCAGAGTGAACTAAATGCCATCGCTGCCTCTCTGGGAGCTGACTTTAGGTATTCAGCAGCTGGTTGCACACTGCCCTAATTCTCCTCATAACAAATATGGATGCAGACAGGACGAACATCTCTTTGTTTACTTGGTTTGTAGGTGGGCTTGTGATGACACGGTGACGCACTACATCTACCAGGGTCGTGTGGGGGACAACACACGGGAATACAGAGGAGTGAAGGAGAGAGGACTGCATGTGGTCTCCCAGTACTGGCTGCAGGCTGTGAGGTTCCTAGCAGCATACATGGATTTAGACGAAGCTTTTGATTCTGAATCAAAGGAAATGTGTTCATTCCTTTTGATCATTTAGTCGAAATGCTTAGCTAAGATTGTAACGTAAATTAATAAGAAAAGACATCTGATTTAATTTGGACTTTTCATCCAGTTATACCATTTAGTGTTTTTTCTTCAGAGGGTTATAATTATCAAGACAAGAAGTTTTTGATTCAGCTGTTTATCATGCAGTCACAAGCTAAAGGTTCTGTCCTACACAGTGTGCTGATGAGCAGAGGCATGTTCCAGAGTCTCTTTATCCTTTCACTTACAACCCCAAGATGAGCCTAAACCTCAGCCAGGTGCCCAACAGCACTCAGAGGTCTCCACCTTTAACACGAACACAACTGAAAGATCTCACTGAGGCAAAGGACGACAAGGTGGGGCTTCAAATTTGATTTGAACTTGTTGTGTTGGAAAGATCCAGATTTATTTCTCTTTCAATCTGTGTTTTTCACATTTATTGATCTGCCTATCAGGCTGAGCACAGTGTCACAGAGGATATAAGCCTACGTCGCGTGAGTGATGGAAGTGTCGATCAGGATGACGCGAGTGCAGAAAAGAAAGCTGGTGAAGTGTCCTTTTCCAGCTGCGTCATTTAAGTCCACATAGCTCCTGCACATACCCAGTGAACAAAGATAAATTTGTTTCCTTTTGTGTCCAGATATTTCAGAGACTCTGGAAATGAGAGAGAACCTGCAAAGGCAGCTCCAGGAGATTATGTCAGCCACCAAACTGACGACAGGCAGGCGCACCTCCGTCAGACTTACCAGAATGGGATCAGGAGGGGCAGATTCACGACCCCACACACCTGACGGGACCCGGGTTGGACGCACTGGAAGCAGACGTACCCTGGAAGCTCTAAGGTAACACAGGCCATGCGTTGTCAGTCAGATAATATGTTAACTGTAACCATTTGGTATGTAATATAGACACCAACTAATAACTAACGAATGCAGTTCCAGACTGATGAATCACTTTGCATGTCACTGCATTCTCTCCTGATTTTAGGGTTTCCAGAGAAGCAGCTATGGACATAAACACAGAACCATCCCAGAGTGAACAGATAGTTTGGGATGACCCTACAGCCCGGGAGGAGAGAGCCAAGCTGGCTGACAATTTACAGTGGCCTGGGAGTCCCTCACAGCATTCGCAGCCCCTGGCACCTCCACCTGCCGCTGTGGAGAACATCTCTTCATTCAGGGACTCCATGACAGACTCTGAGCTGGTGGAGATGGGTGAGAGAGCCGATGGCATAAGTATTACTTTTATTAGTATTACTATGATAGTTATAGACGATATACTTTATACTTTAACCGCCAGAATACACAAAATTAATGGTCAGTATGTTTAAATGCTGCTTTTGACATACAATACTACAATCCGTGTGTGTCCCTCCAGCTGCTTGTGATGTTATAGATCAACATATGGGTCTGAAGGTCACAACGCATCCATCAAGCAAATCTGAGAAAAACGTCCCTACACCTGAAGCTCGGAGCATCGCCCTCCCTTCTGCCAGCCCCCCAGTAGTGCAGGTGAAGGTTAACAACAAAGCGAATGTACTTGTTCATGACGCAGATACTTTTTTCAGGGACTCTTCACAGATGCAAATGTGATTTTTTTTTTTTTTCCTCTACTGCTACTAAAAGGTTCAGTTGTGTCAAGGATTTAGGTGTTAATTAGGAAATCAGAATGTGTCTATAATAGGTCGCGTCTAGCACTTCTTACTGTGCAATCACCTGTTTACACATGGAAAAGCAGGTACATTTTCTGAAGTGCATTTTAAACGAGCCACTTGTGCTGAAATGTCGATTGTTTCTCTCAGCAGGAGAGAAAGGAAGAAAAGCAGCCACCCAGATTCCAGCTGTCCTCACTCACTCCTCAGGAGCGCATTGATTACAGTCACCTCATCGAGGAGCTTGGTGAGTTTCTCACCTAATTAAGGTTCTCCCAGCGTTTCATCATCACAGGCCTGAAGTCAGAGGAGCTAGTCCCTGTTGAGTAAAAAGGATCTGACTCTGCAGTGTGAACGTCTTTGTGCAGGTCTCTGCAATGAAAATTGAATCAATATGTTATTATTTTAGAAACTATACGTCTACAAAGCACATTTATGCCAAGGAAAGGTGAGAGTAACTTACATTAAGTCAGCACATGGGTATAAATGGACTCAAAATGGACACATTCATGAGGTGTTTGATTGTCCCTTTCGATAATGTTTATAGCAATAAGGAAATGTCTGTCTTTGCTTTGTGTTGCATTGTAGGTGGTGTGGTCCTAGACAAGCAGTCCTTTGATCCCAGCTGCTCCCACATCATCGTGGGAACTCCACTGCGCAATGAGAAGTATCTGGCAGCGATGGCTGCAGGCAAATGGATCTTGCATCGCTCGTATCTGGAGGCCTGCAGATCTGTGGGTCATTTCATCCAGGTCAGGATCTGAGGCTTGCTTTTCATTTTGCTTTCAATTTCTTTAAGCGGTGTATTCGCAGTTTCCTTAAAAAGCGTAACATGTTAAAAGGTTGGGACTTTTTAAGATTTCAAAGCAGAAATAGGATTAAACATCCTTTAATTCAGCTTTGATATTGAGAGATGCTTATAGAGCAAGGTAGGTTCCAGCCAAGACCAAGCTCCCAGCTTACAGGTGTCTGCTCTTGTTTCCTTTTTTAAAGACTAATTGCAGCAGGAGCTAAACCTCATTATAAAAAACGTAGTAAAATATTTTTACATTTAAGTTCATCAGCTTTGTCATACTTGTTATAGTTCAGTGTAATATGTTCACTCTTAAGATTTGACGTCTCTGTGTTGGTTCATGTTCCAGGAGAATGAGTATGAGTGGGGTAGTAGCTCCATCCTGGATGCTTTGCCCTCCATCACCACCCAGCAGAGGAGGCTGGCGTTGGCAGCCATGCGCTGGAGAAAGGCCCTGCACAGACACGCTAAAGATGGGGTACATGCAAAGACACACACCTAAACACTGCTCACTCAAAGTATTAGTCTGAATCGTTTCTTGACTAATCGTGTGTTTTTCAGGGTGCGTTCAGCGGATGGACAGTCATGCTGAACATTGACCAAAACAGAGAGTCAGGCTTCAGACGGCTTCTCCAGTCTGGTGGAGCGAAGGTTACTGCTGCTTTACTGCTGTGTCGGGTTCACATCATCTGGCCTTCATCCACCATAGCAGATTCCTCGTCATCTTAACACCAAGTGGTTTAGCTGCGATAAATATTTAAGAAGCTGTTGTTGTTTTCTTCTGCAGGTCCTGCCCAGTCCCTCCCCGTCCCTGTACAAAGAGGCCACGCACCTGTTTGCAGACTTCAGTCGGCTGAAGCCGGGAGACTTCAGAGTGGATGTGTCAGAAGCTACGTCACAGGGAGTCGCATGCTTGAAACCAGAGTACATCGCTGACTACCTCATGCAGGTTTGTGGAGCTCTTGTGTGGATTTTCATGATTGTGTTGGCCTAATAGTATTTCAAAAAATTGTAATCGTTTTAAGGTTTAATAGTGGCTGTGATACTTTAGTTCAGTCAGTGTTTCTTTCCTCCAGGAGCCGACTCCACCTGTTGAGCTGTACCACCTGACTGAAGCCCCCACTGAAGAAACCCCAGACACCCCATCTCGTAAACGTAAAGCAGCAGCCGACGCCTCCAGGCTAAAAAAGTCGCGTCTGAACTGAACTCTTAATCCCAAATATTCTCATCTGTAAAAATTCTTGCTTATTTTAAATGTATTAAATGAAATAAATGTAACACTGTCTTTTGTCCCTGTGACATGTTTACGTAAGAGCACTGCAGTTGTTTCTGGCACCGTGAGACTGGTTGTGGCTAATGACTGTGAAGGTCTGCAGAAAATGTTGAGTCACGTTTTGTAATTGGAAGCAGTGATGATCTGTGGCCTGTGGAGGGCAGTAAAACTATGACTCAGGACTGATGCAGATGATTTTAACCAGAAACTGTGGTGTGTTTTTACTGAGTCTCTGAAGCTGAGGTGAACGTAAGATGTTAGTGTCACCCTTCAAAACAAATGCTCCCCGTGAAACAGATTTCAAACTTGAACTCCTGTCAGTGTGCTCTTCCCCACCCAGGCATTATGAGCTCCCCATATCAGCTGTTGATCTCTCTGTGCTGTAAACACCAGACTTTGTTTGCCCACTGTTGCTTCACTGCAGTGATGTGCGGCTTCATACCCGGGTGCCAGCTGAGGTTAGTGTGTTCCTCCCATATGGACGGATAAGTGGCTTAACCTCAGACCAGCTGACGCCCTTCTACAGATTCAGGGCTGAGCTGCTGATTCATGGTCCAGGGCCTTGCAACAAGGACGAGAGGAGTTTAAGGTCACTTATTGACATTTGCACAAAATGAACACGAGTGTCACAATAAAACCTCCTAATCTCCCAATCCCTTAGATTTATGTTATGACAAATAATAATTTAATGATAATTATACTTTCTTCTATTGTTTTTAAGTGATATATACATTTAAGCTATTATATTCTTCACCCTTACCACATTCAACTTTGGGAGTAATTCCAGACTGTTTTTTTTTTATATGGAAAACAATGTTATCTAACAAAGATCTAATTATGTTTTAACCTGCCTAGTTTGTTAGATGCAACAATAATAAAATTAATTATGGGAGAGATAAATGCTTATGGAGTAACCATTACGCATACATCTGATTTATGTCTTATTCTTCTCTGCGTCAACAGGTGTCCCATAAAGGTGCGTAAATCTGCTTTGTTCACTCTCAGGTGTGCAAGGGTTGAATCCGTTGACGCTCTATTTCGTCATGCCGCCCCCTCCCTTCGTCATAAGGTAAGTTTAAGGATTTCAGCACAGAGGGGCCACCTCTCTCCGCTTTGGGAGGAAACTCTGCAGCAGTCCTCATTAAAATTCCCCGTCCGTACACTCACCGCGAAAGCCTCCTTTAGTGGGTGGCACCGGCGTCCTGCGCGCCTCTTAATTGCGCACCACGCATTAACGAGCCATCACGGATCACGGTGTGAGCACCAGTCACCGCAAATCACGCTGCTTTGAGGTGGAGACTTTCTCGCCCCGCTATTTACGACATCGAGGTTGACACGGGAAAGGTGGGCACAGTCTCAGGGTGGCGCCCTGCGCATCGCATCCAGCGCCTGGACACAGAGCCGCTTCCCAGGCTCCGAGGCAATCAGCGACCCCGTCCTGCAGTCCGCTACCGGGGCTTCACTGGCGTCTTGTTGCGGCTGGTGATTGTGACATTTGTCGGTGAGGACTGGCAACATGTGCGCCCGGATGGAGTGAAGTGTGACACAGCGGCTTTGGGTTGCATTTCTCTCGGATACGCCAAGTACCCGACGTTACGACGCACCTTGTGTAATAGGTGAGTGCATTCACCGGTCTCTCTACTTCACCTCAGCCCGCTTACCGTCCGCTCCTTGACGCCGGTGTGGTTCATTGGCTGCTCGGACCTCTGCGTAGTGATTATGTTCAGCATCGTTCGTTGAAATCGTGGCTGAAGGTTTCCAGGCAGTTCTGGGCAGCAGCGACTGTCACACGCAGCATCAAATCACTGTCAGGGCTGCATCCAAACGGCTCTGCAACATCATCAGTTAGGGCACGGAGAAGTATGAATACTGAAAAGGTGAGGCCATACATGTCATGTGCCATCAGAACCGAGCTTCTGGTCAGGTCACACGTTTTCACTGGGACTTTTTAATGTGGTGGGTTGGTGCTTTGGGAAGGATTCTGGTCTGGATGATCCTTTAAAAGGTGGCCAGCTACGAAACCATTCATTATCCTGAACAGATTAATGATGGTGGCTGCTGGTAGTGCTTGGCTCTTGTCCCAGTTTATTTACAACAGTCATGCTGTAGTTTTTGGGGTTTAAAGTTTTTTGAAGAGAGGGAGAGAGGGACCTGTGTGTTGTATCAGCTTGAAGGTCTCTGCACTGGGTGCCCTTCAAGTGGTTTATTTCTCAGTCAACATGGCAGCAACGAAGCAGATAATAGGAGGAAGTCTCTTAAAACGTAAGACCACCGTGAGCAAACTGGCATCGTCAAGTTCCCCCTTTGTCTCCGGCCACAGTGGGGTTTTACGGGGCACATTTTAAAGTGTGTGCTAATTGAACCTGCCGGCCACTCTCTCCATTGTGACAGGAATGTTTGGTCGCCTGTTCTCCACTAAATCCCCCCCCACACTCCTTTGTTCTGGGGGGACGATCCTCCAGTCTCCAGTGTGCAGCGGTGGGGGGAGGGAGCGGGGTCAGCTCGGGGTATTGACATCTGTAGCTGACAGCTTCCTGGGGACCAGACGTGCTGTGATGCCGTGAATGGGTATTAGGGAACATACGAGCGCAGCACTTATCACTTATGAGTCTGTTAATGCTTCAGGGGCTGGAGTAGACGTAAGTTCATTAGTTACTGAATGTAGCATAAAGCTGAATAGGGCCACAGATGTGCAAGCAGCTGAATACATCAATTTAAAGCTTGTTTGGATCCATTAACCTCAGCTTTTATTTGTGCAACTAAGTATTGAGGCATTGTGAGTCTTGTGATTAACGCTGAGATCAGTATGAAATATATAGGCGTCCATCCAACACCTCAAAGAGTCACAGAGGCTGGGAGGGTACATCATCTGGGGAACGTTCGTGTTTGGATAAAGTTTCATGCTAAGTCGTATAGATTCTGTGCTGCTAGACATCCTGAGTGCTGCCTCATATGTGCTTTCAGTTGTAATGTTGGAAATGCTGAGTGGAGAAAACACTGGTCTAGTCAAATGTTAAAGATTTGAAAGTCAAATACTTGAGGATGAAGCATCAATGTCTGCGAGGAGTGTCCTGTTTTCTAGCATTTCATAGGCTGAACACTGAGTCAAAGTGTCTGTCGCCTTTTTATTTGCTGTGATATCTACTGTCAACGCTGTGAAGAGTTTTCAGCAGCTGATGAATCTCCACAGCTGTTGCTCTGCTTATCACCAGTGCTGAAAAACAATGAAAGCGTCAGCGTTCCCATCTACAGCGACACCCTTAAACAAACTTATCGGGAAGTTCCAGGAAGGTCTGGTTTCTGACTCACGTGGGAGAAACTCTGAGGTGATGGGAAAGTTTTAGGAGACTGTAGCTGCGACAGCGTGAGCTGGTCTCACACTTTTCGTCCCTCGTGATGGGTAGCGAGTGGTACACGCCGGGAGGGGGAATGCAGCCCCCGTCGCCCCCTCGTGCGGCACAGTGCAGGCTCAGGATGGACTTTGCACCTTCCTCTAGCCTGACAAAACAGCAAGTGGCCAAAACAGGATTTCACCTAAGCAAAAGGAGGAAAAAACGCAGCTTGTGCCAGTGTTTCTTTTCCTGTGTTTTCTAAATGCCAAGGCTCACAGCTGCTTTTGTGATGGCAGTAATTTAAATCTGAGGGGGGCGTCACACACAGGAACCAGAGGGGGAAGCGCCAGGATGAAGAGCAAGCGAGAACCACTTTATTCAGTAACGAATAAAAATGAAAATGGCCTCGTCTTTAACCCTTTCAGCTGAAGAACAGGACTAGAAGGAGCCTCGTCGTGCAGAGCCGCTTGGGTTCAGGTGACAGGAAAAACCTCTCTGTTTCAAGGTGTTGACATTTGAAAACCACTGCATTGCACACGGAGGCATCGGAGCAGGCTCTGTTTGCCCACTGGGGGGTATCAGAGTGAATAATACACCATATGGTGTCTGGTGACCACCTGCCCGGCCCGAGCAGAGGCCACAGGAAAAGCACGTAGAAGACACGGAAGAGGAGGAGGGGGCGCTGGTAATGGATAACTCTTTACCGCGATGATAAGAGTGTGGGGACCGTTCAAGCATGAGGTGTTTACAAGGGGAATTCTTCACATTCCCCAGCTGCAGCCATGCCACTCTGATCTGCACCTCCACCCGCTGACGGCCACCCACTGCACCAAGAGGGACCCAGCAAGTTCCTCCTCTGTCTCACTGCCGCTGTAAATGCGCCACATAAGACGGTTTGGTGCGTTTGATATGATGACTCAGGCTGAGGAGCGCGTGCACGAGAGCCCCGAACAATAAAAACTGGAAAAGGAGATTTCCAGTGAAAGATGGACTCTGTGCTTTACTATATTCCCACTGAATACGCATGTGGAAACGCATTAAACTAAGATGTTGTCGTCCAGCTTAGCTCATTGTTACAAGCCTGTTTGTGTCCTTACATACTCGACCTTATTCAAGAGACTTCAGTCAAAGGTCAAATATTTAACCTGCTTATGTGCATATCCACGATCCTTCAGTACTGCACTAGTGTTTGTTTGCATTTCAGTGGTTCTATACTCGCACACAATCCATAAACATGTGGTAGAACCGAATACATGTGTCTCCGCAGTAGAATTTAATAATAAATTACCTTAAACGCGTGGATACGATGCGAGTATGAGGTGAAAATGTTTTGTGCCTTTTAGACAAGGAAGTCATAGGACTGGGCTTAACTTTATCCTCTCAGGCTTTTCTACAGGCAGGTCCTTTAAGCTTTGCATTCAATAGGTTAGGTTGTTTTATCTCCTGCAGTCTGTTTGAAGCGTGTTGGTACGGTTAACATCAGACGGCTCCAATAATCCAGCTCGTCACACAAGCAACATTCAAAGTAGTAGGACGAGATCGGGATTAGTTTTTTTTTTTGTGGTCCGCTTCCAACGTCCGTGTGTGAAAAGTGAAACACGGGTGAGATGAGGTCTCCTCTGCAGAAAACCTGAGGACACGGGGTTTTAGGGTCGGTCAGCACCTTTTTCAGTGACTGCGTCTAACAGGATTAGGAGAAGAGAAGTCCTCCAGAGCAAACCCACCGAGGCCAGATGCTGGCGGTCATGGGACGCTTCAGGTCTGAAGCTGGACTCACCTATGAGGATTACTCAGAGCCTCTAATGCACGGCAGGCTGTGACCCGGCTCGGACAAAAGGAAGCAAATCGCCACCCTGTCGCCCCGACAGAGCTACTCTGTCAGGTTGGAAACACAGACACCCGCCAGGCTCTGGTTTCCGTGGCAACTTCTTCATTGGGAATATTAAACGCAAACACTGAACTTCTCAAATTCAGACATGTTCATTTAGACCTAGTGAGCACATTTGCTGTGTGCTGTGTCCTTTGTTTTCATTTAGCCTCTAAGCTCAGAGCGTCCAGTCAGTTAAAACCAGACCACGTCTCCTCGTCAGACTCGTCTGATAGAGGCGGCAGATTAAGGTGCCACCATATGCTGGGGAGTACGGAGTTCATTCCCCAAGGCAGAGCTCATTACTGGGCTTTTGTGTCACTGTCAGCAGCTAATAGTTGAGGGTTGAGGTAACGGGGGACAGTTCCCCCATCTTGTGTTGATTGCTTTGTCATCTCTGCCTCTCCCTTCGTCCTTACAGCCTTTTATTCTCCAACAACACAAACGCACAATCTTCATTTGGCATCGCCTCTGTTTTCTCTCTGTCGCAGCATATGGGACATTTCACGGCTGCTGTAGAGTCTGATTAATGGGCTGATGTTTTCCATGTAGTGGTGCTTAACCGAGCGAGAGCCAAGTCCTCATCGAGGTCACACGAGGTAAAAGGAAATACAAGAGCTGGATTCACCAGACGGCCACAGAATCCCACCCTGTGCCAAAATGCTCTTCATTACAAAAACAGGAAAGGTGATTTTCCAAGGAACGTCTGGGCTACATGACGGCGAGTGCAACGGGTGATACGATCTGTTTCGGATGTCTTTCCTGCCAAAAGTGTCATGGGAGCTGACATTTCACTGTAATCATTGCATTAACCACCACTGGGAGAGCTGCTCAAATATGAAGCTATCGGCACTTGTCACCCCCAATTAGGGAGCAGTTTATATGGTTTTGCTCCTATTCTGCTCCGTCTCATTCTCCAGTCTAAGAGATTCTTGGCCCCAGGGGCCTGGAAAGCTGTTTAGTAATCTGAGACCGCATTAATACTGAATAAGATGGAGCGAGGCGTCGGCCACGCAAATTAATTTCCACTCACAGAGCAGATGAAAACAACTGCAAAGTGACACGGTGGGATTGCGCCTGGTGTGTGTTTGTTTGTTTGTTTGTTTGTTTTGTGTGCGGTTGTGGCGATGGAAGCGGTGGCAGGGACCGTGGTTTGTGGCGGTGTCACCATGGAGACGGTGGCATCGTTGCGTAGAGAGGACGTTGATGCTGGAGCGAGTACAGGATTGGCAGCAGGAAGGAGCAACAACCAAATCAGAGTGGGAAGCAACTGGACAGACAGTGTTACAGGAGGATGTCTCCTCCGGGGCTTTCAGATCCATGTTCACGCCGCTGTGAATGACAACCAGGCAGCATGAGCCGAATCAAACTGCAGCTGAAGCACAAGCTGGTGAAATGAATTGACCAGTGGAGTGTCCTTAGGGTTGGAAAGATGAGTTGACATCTTGTGTTTGTGAGAAGCTACAGATAAATGCGACTCGTGTAAAACCGGCACTGTGCTATAGTTAGAGCATCATAATGATATAATTCCTGTGGCTACTTATGTCACATATTTGGAAATGACACATGTCGGAGCCCTGGGGTCTGCAGGCATCCAGAACCACACAGGTTGATACGTGTACTGTTCCGCTAAAGATGCTGCAAGTAAACCAGCGTGTGTTGTGTTGTGTTGTGTTGTGCTGTTTCAATAAGTGAGACTCCTGCAAAGTCGCACTATCACCTCTACACAAGGAGCCGCCCACAGTTTACCCAATTAGAAAAACACGTCCGTTTCCAGATTAACTTCATGCTACAATGTGAAACCACAGGAAACAATCAGAGTAAAATGAAGGGTAATGGATGAATTGTACATGAACGGTTAGCTGGGATGCAGAAGTCGTCCACGTAAAACCACTGGAATGCTGCTAAATTATGATGCGCGCCAGGCTTTTTACAGTGACTCTCAGAATAATCTCCATGAGGTTTGTCCGGCTCCATCGCTTTCCCCCGGGCGCTCGCTCCATTCTTCACTGTTTCAGTAATAATAGATCCTGCAGCTCATCCTGATGTTATTGTCCAATGCGCAACATCTCGCTGAGGAGCGAACGCGCGGAGGAGGGAGAGGCACCTGCCGCTCAGAGCCAGACCGTCTTCCCAAGAGGCAAACGTTTGACATTTAACTGTGAGAGCTGTAAATGGGCCCCTGGAATGTCGGCCACATTCATTAAGCCTGGCACAGTTTTGTCTTTCTGCAAAAATCAACACATCTGAAACACAACAGAAGGCGTCCGCAGCACGTCTATATTTATCTATATTTGCTCAATTTTATCTTGCTTTATTATAAAACTAAATCAGGTTTTGTGTAAACGTAAGCATCGCTGAGGGTCAAAAGGAAATGGAATAAAACGGCCTAAAATGCAGGTTAGAAAGATTTTAGCAGTAGAGTTAAAGCAATAAAAATACATGAAGCTAACTAAGCAAACAGCTGATGGCATGTGGCAAATAGGTTTCTCATGGTATTTACGATTTTAACCTGTTGCAAGTGTGAACAATGGGGCGTATCACCTGTGGTTCATCACGTACTCGTGAATAACAAACCACCCACCAGCCGACCGTGGAGCTGAGCTACCTCGTCCTCCATAATATTAAACAGCAGTGACTCTGTGTGTGTGCTGTCACAGATCTCAGCCGGACCTCGTTGAGTCTGTGTTGTTCCTCTGCTGCTTTCTTATTCATTAATTCAGCCATGACTGGTGGTGGGGCTGAAGTGATGCGCTCCGTCCTTTGGTAATGAAACTAAACATGCGTAGATAAGCACACGTGTTGTCTGCTGGGCGTCCTGCGCTGGCTTTGGTAATTAGCGTGTTGATTGCTTCATTTCGCCTCCAGTCGGCCTCCGGATACAGTAATACAGGCTAATACGCGTCACGTCTCCAGGAGCAGTGTTTGCACTCAGCTTTCCGCCGATCCCACTCTTCTTACATCAGACTTGTTATTCACAACGCTAAAACTAAAGCAATAAAACCAGCGTCACGCTGTTGCTCAACGTAAACACGCGAATCCTCGCTCAGGAGCTTGTACAGTTGCAAAAGAGCGGAAGGCTTCAAACACTGATGCTGAATAATTGTCTTGTTTTGCTCACGGCGGTTCAGCTTAATACCGTGAGCTGGACCACAGTCAACAGCAGCAATGGCTTATTTTTGTGCAATGCAAATAATTAGTGGCTGATAATATCAACTGACCTTCATAAAATGGTAAATGATGTGTTGAACGTTGAATCGGATCCTCTCCACACTTCAATCACTGGGAGGAAGAACAGCGTCTGCTCCATGTTACAACATCTCTACCCATCCAGTACCTCCTCCCCTGAAACTGGCCTCACTTTAAAACGTCTCTCCTGTCAGGTGCCTGCCGTAGCTCAACCATGTGCCGGTCACTAACCTACAAACATTTTTTTAGTGTGTGTGTGTGTGTGTTTGCTGCACCACATGTAATTTAGCCTTGGTGCATTTGTCTTATCAGGCCCTCGGCCTGTTTGGAGATGTAGGCTGCTCATCCAGGGGTAAACTCTCCAGTTTCAGGCCGGTCGTCCTCGTTGCGCATCTGCATTCGTCTGTCACACACAGAAGCCCCACTTCATGCGACGTATGTGTGTATGTCCACATACAACGAGCCAGACACACACACCCCGACTGCTCTTGGAGTTAATCCGTCTTAGTAATAGTGGGGGTTGGAGCGGAGGGGGAGGAGGGGGGAAAGGAGAACAATGCAACATCTCCCCCTCTGTCTCTCGTGCGCGGTGGCGCTGGACACGTGGTCTTCGCTCGGCGGGAAAAGTCCGGACCCTGGACGTTCTTTACGGATGTTGCTCCTTTCGTACGCTTGTCCCAGCTGGACCTCAGCGGCCTCTGCTGCACCGCTCCAGGAAACGAGGTACAATACACTCCCCCGCCTCCAGAAAATACCCTTCCCCACTGTTGCTGCCTTCCTGCTATTCTCACCAGACAAGAGGCTGCGTCAGGAGGTAAAATTAGGGATGTGTGTAGTGTGAGGAACTTCCTGGACGTTGCTTTGCCTGTTTGTGTGTGCGGCGCAGGAAGCGCAGACACCCCTGCTTTACAATGCAAATTATTAGGTACAGCACAAATTTGCTCTTTCTACCTCGTGGAAGTACGTTCATGTCACACAGGGCTTTGCTTCCTGTCCTGCTCCGGACGTGGCTCTCGTGTGGTTCAGCGATGTCCCAGTGAGATTATTGGACCGTCTGTCTCAGGAAAGAGTGAATTCCATTCTGTTGTCACCAACATTTTTCCTCGCTTACATATTGAAATCCATATTACAGTATTGTTCTGCGACAGAAGGATTTCCTGCAGCAACAGTCAGTTTTTATGTTAAGCTGCGAATGGCCGACCCCAGGTTGGGAGCGTGGGATCGACTTATTGAGTCATTGTTGCAGCTCTGATGATGATCTCTTGAGTCTCATCTGACACAAATCTAACAGCCCAGAATTAGTTTGTGCCCAACCCCTCCACAGTCTCGCCCTTCTACATCTGTTAGGTGGATGTGAAGGGATTAAACCTGTTTATGGTGTGATGCCCTCTGTGTCGGTGGCGACCGCAGACACCTTTTGCATTAAATAAAACCTAGAAGAGAGCTTGGCTCACGCCCAGAGGGTGCAGCTCTGGGTTTGTCATCTCCCACCGCTACATTTTTAATCTCTGGCCCTGAAGGCAACAAAAATTGCTTTCATGTTCATGCATGATCCTTTGTTAGGCGACATGACTCATGTAGACGTGGAATTCACAGCAGACACACGTGAACTTTATCCATCCCTTGATTAATGCACAGCGGCATGTGAGGCCACTACAGTTAACCGTGACGCATGAGTCCACTAACTCCTCTGAGTTGTGCTGCAGTGCACTAATATGCTGTGTTCTCTGTGATAAAGTGTGGCTGGGTTTCTTTAACGATTTACCTGCTCTGAATAAGAGGAAAGGCTCCGCTAAGGGAGGCCTCGTGTTAACGGCGATGCCCGCTGGGAGGCGGGAGGATGGATGGTGGCAGACAGCACCTGTGGCGTCGCCGGGATGCTGCTGCGTCACGTGGCTGCCTGTTTGACTCCGTTTCAAACCTTCGGAGAAGTGTTTTGCTTTTTGCGTTCACCCTCAGGTTTCATCGCGTATTGAAATACTTCTAGAAGAGCGCTGACCACACTGATCGGCTCTTAGATTCAATACATTTGTCATTCAACTTGAGTCGTGTTGAGAATGAGCCCGTCTGGTTGAGTCGGTCTATTTCTGGCGACCGCTCTTAAACTGTGGGGAGGCAGCAGGTCGGCCGTCGCCTTCAGTCCAACCTGCTGCATACGGGTTGTCAGATGGAGAGACCCACAGCCCAGAGATTACAGAGGATGCACTGTAGTCTACATGAACATCACTCAGGGATCAGCATTAAGCAAAGGGCATTTACTTCATCGAATTTTGTTGTCAGGCTGATGTATTTGCGCCACAGCTTCATCATTCACTATGATTCCTTTTGGGAGAATTTTACAGGATGTCTCCCTGTTGTGCATAAGTGACGGGTTAACGCTGTTTTCTCTCTGTAGATATTCCAGGTATTCTTCCTTAAAATGCATTAATTGGCTTGTTTCATCATTCGGAGGCAACAGCCGGAAATGAAAAACCATGACATTTGTCAGATTATGAAATCGTCACGATGATTCATTTCTACTATACTGGATCCTTTAGAACATTTAACTATTTGGAAAGCCATCTTTTTTTTGTCTGCTGTTGGAGAACTTTTGACATTTGAGATGTGAAGCCACAGATTTACTCATTTCACTACAAAACAATACGGCACAATCAGTTCCTTCTCAGCAAAGTACTAGTGTTAAGACACAGAGAGCACAGAGAAATATAGTCGTATAAATCATAATATAGGGAGAGGTTTCCTGTACTTAGTGACTGGAAGTCTTTTTAAATTATTTATCTATTTTTTTCAATCCAATTTCCCTGCCGTCAAACTCTGGCAGCTTTGATTCGCCTCCTTGGTTCAAGTGAACACGAAGACCAAGCCTGAAGGAAAGATGAGAGTAAGGAAAAAGGAGCAAACTTACAGTATGTGGATGAAAGCGTGACACGTCATTAAAGTGCGGAGCGAGAGATGCGAGATGAGGGAGCTCACTTTGCAACTCAGAGCTTTCCTACAACATCAAGCCGTGTGTTAGAACCGCTCCCTGTACAGAGCGGCTCCGCTTCGGGGAGTTAAACAGACGTGCACTTATGCAAAGTTCCCAGGCTGCCAGGGATTCGTGCCTGGAGAGAAGAAAGTTATCTCCCAACAGCCTGAGCTAAAGTGGTTTTCTCAACTTCTTAGATGCAAAACCTGGAGATAAAACATATTAGTCGCGTCCAAATCGGTTCTGACATTAGTGTTTACACGTGTAAAATAAAATGCTTTAGAAGTTTAGAGTCTTTGATCAGTGAGGTCGAATGCTTCATCACAGGTCTCCTGGTCTGTTTGAATGTAAATTTAGATTTAACAACCATTTCATGGAGGATAATGTGTTTTTTACCAATTACCTCACTGAACAGCTCAGGCCGATAATCGATGTGGACGCTCAGGACAGGTAGACTTTACATATCAATCTGTCTGTGGGCCTGACGGAGACGTAACGGGCCACAGATCTGGGAGACGGAAGCTAAAGATGAGGCTTTGATCAAATGTGTTTCAGATGTGAAAGAGAAAAAGGGCAACGAAAGGTTTGTTTTCATTTTTAGCTCAGTGAAGTAACTCCGTCTCATAATGCCTTCACCCCCCTGGAACCATGTGAAGGATTGTTTTTCCATTACTACTTCCAGGCTTTTTGACCTGTTCTGGCTCCATCTTGCTCTGTTTTTGTTAATCAGACCAATAAACAAACACCTCGCTGTGTTGACACAGCACCTGGTTTCATTTCATTAATGCAGAATCAGAGGGGGACAGAAAAAACACTGAACCAAGGCACCGGCAGCTGCTAGAAAGCCGTACTGATTAAGTATTCGAAGGGGCGTCGCTCGATTATCCGATAAGGAGACGCGTTATGTTCAAATACACTGTGCTATTATTAATTTCAGTGCCGACATGCTGGATTTGTTCCAACGTGACCTTTTTAGAGCCGAGATGCATTAAAACAGCCATTTGTCTGCAGTGTCTGGACCGTGTTCTGCTCCGCTCGGTAAGTGCGGTGAATTTAACTGTCATCTTAAGCCCCTTTCACCTTCTTTGCAGCAGTGTTACTTTTTGATTGTTGTACCAGCTGTGACAAGCGTAGCGGGACGTGACACGCTGTAGTTTCACATGACTCCTCATCGTCAGCGAGCCTCTCTCAGCGGCAGTCAGTCACGCAGCCGGGGGTCGCGTAAGGACGGAGAGAAGAAAGAGGGAGAAAGTGACAGCGAGGCGGAGATAGAGAGGAGGATATTTATGACTCAGACAGTGGCGAGGCTGAGCTGCATCTCAATGTCTGCTCCTTTACTGCCTGGCTCAATAACTCCAAGGAGTCCAGTGAACCGGTGCTGGCGATTTGCAGGTGTCACAGGTCTCCGAGTCTGAGCGTCGTCAGGTTGTAAAAAAAAAAAAAAAAAAAAAAGCCAAGCAGCACATGCTGGGGAGGTCTTATTGGACACATCCATCAACAAGGACGCAGCGTCTGGCATCATCTGACGGTAGAAGCGTGTGATGTTTGCTACCCTGCGCTGCTCAGTGCTTGTAATTTGCCTTTTTTCTCTGCTCACTTCCTGTCTTTTCATCCCATAATCGCCCACTCGCTTTCTTAAGATGAATCACGAGGCCTTTGCTAGTGACAGTTTTCTGTCTTCTGTAATGGAATTGTGTGTGGGTAATTATTGAACTTTAGTGCGCAATATTAAGCTCTTACTCCTCATTCTAGTGACAACTTTGCACTGTGTGCCAACATCATAATGTACGGTCACAGTGTGAGTCAAACGAGACGGTTTGACCTCAGAAACCCGCTGGTGCCAGATCATCAACACTTCAAATCCTCGGCAGGTGTTTCACATTCAGACAGGGCTGTGTCGTAATGTGTAATATTTTACCAAGGCTAAATGTCTGTAACAAACAGGATCCCAGACTATACGGTAACACAGTTCCAGAGATTCAGCTCTTCTTAACATGGACGAGCTTGACTTGCACTGGTACATGACGACTGGTGACTTGACTCATAGGCTTGAGATCCAAAGCAGACTTAAGTTAAAAACCAAGACTTGAGAACTGACTTGGACGTTTGTGGGACTGGTCTCACCTGAGTCAGATGAGTTTGCTTTTGAGCAATGTTAGAGAAGAAGAAGAGTAGAAGCTCTACTGTTAAACGAAGGCTTGGCTTCAGACTAGAGACGTGGACTAACTTGAAATTCAAGGTTTAAAGTTCGTCTGTCTTACTTGACGCGGTTTAAACGTTTCAAGCAGCTATGAAATGCACAGGAAGCTCGTGCAGAAAAGCTTTTGTCTTGTAAATGGCCTGTGCAAGTCAGAACTTTCTTCCGGCCATCGTTTATCTCTGTGTCCCACATGTGTTCACACCCCCACAGTCGGGGCTTGTGCCACCATTACTCTGATGAATCGCTGTAGTCATTGGTCCTGGCTGTGTGTGTGCGTTGAGCACCGGAGAGGCCGGTGATGCTGTTCCACTCCTCCTCGCTTGCCCTCGAGTGCAGGTGTTCTGCTCTTCTCGAGTGGGAGTTAGAAATTCATTCATTGTGAGCGAGCTGCTGTTGATGCGATGCGAGTCTGTGTTTCAGCCTACAGGAGGCTAAAAACCTTCCTTTATGCCTGTTACTAACAGAGAAGTGAGCTCCTGCGCTGTGACCTCTGCGTTAATGACTATCGACAGGTGCATCATCCTCGATGCTCACCGCCCTGCGTTCTCAGTGCAGACATGTACAACACGTTAACCCAGGGCCGTGGATATGAGCTGACAGCTCGCTCGCTGAGCCCAGGAAATCTGTTCAGCATGATGCTGAACTGTGAGCATAAGGCTGGAGGCATTTGTACTTAAAGCTGACTATTACCATGAGATGCTGTAGATCCAGTACTGTCTGTCCACATTCAGGCGCCCTGGTTGTTCCACACAGGAGCTGTCACTGTTTCTTCTGGTTGCAGCGGCTTGAAAATAGCTTAAAAACACATGTCTTGCATTTTAAGAGAAAACATTTAGAAAAGATCTGACGATGCGCTTCTCCAGCCTTCACGGTTTACCATCCAGGGCCACAGGGACAGCGGTACGGCCGACTTCGTGGGCAGGAAGATTAGAAACCACCTAAAATACGATTCTGCTTCGTTCTGCTTGCGTTTCATTTAGGCCTGTTGTTACACTGAGTCAGTACTTGTAATCAAGTCAGCTGTGTGGATCCTGGCTGGACACTTGAGTGAGCAAAGCTGCGGTCTCTCATAGTCACTATCAGCAATCCACACAACACGACCAAGGTCAGCAACAGCCCCAGAGGTAGCGTTTACCCGGGAGTCACTGATAAAATGTCCACCAGGTCGGAGCCACATCGACGGGAAACACATGGACACAAGACAGAAGCCGAAGTGCTATCAAGGATTGTTCGCTTTAATCGAAACGTAAAACACCATCAAAGAAGAAGTGGATGCGTTCTGCGTGGGCCCGTCCCCTGGGTCAGGGTGGAAGGGCAGGGCTCAGGGAAGAGACCGAGATGGAGCTAAACTCAGTGAGATCACATACAGACTGGGATCTGACGCATCCCTGATGTAACCAGTGTTTTCTGGCACCGTATATCTGCGGTGCCTGTGATCCCACTGTAAGATGAAGAAGGAACATTTTCAACTGTGACTGTCGAAACGCAGAACGCCACTAAAGGAGAGACGGAGCGCTGCAGCTTCATTTAGCAGTTTCCTTCAGAGACGCAGCTCTTACACCTCTCTGCATGTTTCCTCACGCGCAGCCTGGTAGGAAACGTCCCCAGTTCGTCACAGGGAGCTAAACCAAAGCGTCCAGTTATCAGTTGACCGCGTGAGAGCGCAGCGCTGTCGTTCACACTGCTGTCGTCACGTCCCTCCTCCTCCCCCCTTGTTATGGAAAAGCTGCAGCCGATGTGGGCGAGCCGCCAGCCTCCTGCAGCCCTTATACATAACCCCAGAATAGAGGGAAGTCCAAAATTAAAAGCATTGTTACGCCTGCGGCTGGTGGAGTGGCAGACTTATTTCGTTGTGCCGTCTAAGGCGACCTTGGCTTTGGCCTCTGGTCTGCTCCCCCCTCCAGACGCTCAGTTCAGAGCTGCACTCTGGGACCTTCGGGGACCAGGGCCTGCCAGCAGGACCATAAAGACAAAGCCTGCGTCCTAGAGACAAGCAGATTGTTATTGGATTTCTCACTTTGCCACCGGTGACTGAGAATGTCTGTAATCCAAAATCCCCAATTCAGTTTAAGCCTCAAAATGTCCTCGTGAATGAATTTGAATATAACGTACCATTAGAGTTGCTATGGTGATGGCTGCCGTCTGTGTGCATGTCAGTTGCCATGGAACTTTTTTCTCTCCAGTAAAACGCTGGGCTGCTATGTGCAGAGTCTGTTTACGCCGTCCTACCTGTGAACATGTTTGTTAGTGCTGCAGTCTTTGTTGATGCTTGAGAGGTGGATTCTTCTCGGTCCAGAGGTTTCAACAGCAGCTGAGTCCTGTGGCGACTGTTGCATCCACCTATAGAACACGATCTCTCAGCGAAGGTAAACTTTCCTAATGCTGCAGGACTTCTCAGATGATCCTCTCATCGATGGTTTTGGCAGGACGGTCATCCTGTATAATCCTTTGTACACAGAAGTGAAGCGTGATTCAGTTTCCCAGTGGGAGGCCACGAGCAGCCTGTCCACCTACCCCAGCAAATACAACTGACGCCTCACCCTGTGTGTCCTGTATATTAAAGAGCCTCAGCTGCTCTCTTCAACCTGTACCACCGAGCTCATTTTCCAGTTTGATAAAAATGCAATGCTCATCATTTCCTGCCTTTTGATTTTGCCTCGTTATGAGGCCAATTAAAGGTCCATTCAAACTTCTTGCCAGTGAGAGAGAACAAACTTCTGTTCTGTTCCAATTATAATGAATTATACGAAGACATTCATTGATGTTCATGTTCCTCAACATCGACACAATTGTGTGGAACTGTGATGTGTGACTTATTGAGTGCGCAGGCGTTTATTTTCTGTAGTTTCAAGTTTTTCTCGCTCAATGGTACACAGAGGAATCTATTTTTATAAATACAAGAGGACCTGGATAAATAGATGCCTCGCCTCCACAGCACGTCTGCATTTATGGGAAATAAAGCCTTATGAAAGGATCGATACCGATAGCTTCTTGTTGTGTGTCCCTCTCATCTCACAGGTCACCTGCAACGAGACCCCTCATCCTGGGGGGCGCAAATCCAATTTCACACGTCACATTCGCAGCACATTATTCATGCAGGCAGAGCGAAGGCTGCGTATGAGTTCGTATGCGCTCGTGCTGGTGTGTGTGCATGTGGCCTTTTGTTTAGCAGAAGGCCATCGGTGACTCATTCTCCTAGAAAGCACCCTGGGTCCCTCGCTGACATGCACGCGGTGGCTGTTTCAGGACGAGCCCTGCTGGTCAGTCTTTAATGCTCCATAATTGTTTTTACTGACCGGTGCTGCCGAAGCCGACGAGAGCAGCTGATGTTGACCACCGCTGCTGTGCTTCCTCTGCCTTTGATCATATTATCTGCGATATAAACCCACTTGACTGTATGACTTGACGTGTATGTTATTCTGATTCCTTTCTTTTTTTTGGGGCTTTCTCTGTCCACCAGAGAACCATGAGCACTGTGGAGGAGGAGCCGGACCACATGATACCATGAAGACAAGCCTGCAGATCCTGCGCTGCCAGCTGCTGAGTGAGTAGGAACCGGTACCCGGAACCCGCACAGACGGCTCCAGCACCCATGTAGACAAACCACATAAATAAAGGGTTTGAATCATCCATACATTTAAATATAAGAGAAATTATAATATAATGTAATGGACGGTTGACCGTTGGTTAAGACTAGAAAGAAGTAGTTTTAAGCTTATAGTCAATATATTATGCAAACTCCTTTAAGTCCTTTAAGCCTTATTTGTTCCCTTTTAACATTAATATTAATCAATGGTCAAATTAATGTCATTCATTTTGATTAATATTTAAAATTTAAATCTCAAAATTATTATTGCATTTGAAGCAACAACAACATGAAACAATAAATGCGGACAATTTTACCTCCTCGAATGAGAATGTAGATCATATACAGGATTTCTGTGGCTTGTAGAAATCAGGTTTAGCAAACTCCAGGCCTCGTGGTGTTCGTACTGACAAATAATTCATTATTCATGCTTTTTGCTGGAGACCCTATTGAATGGCTTCAGGGAAGCCCAGCAGCCATCTGTATAACAAGAACCAATCTGCACGATATATGCAAAATCTAAGAGATCTTTCTGTAGAGGTCTGAAAGAACGGGATCAGGTTCTGGGAATAGGTGCACAAAGCCATGACAGGCTACCAGCATGAATATGGAGCATGTAGGACACACTGGGACTCGCCCGGCTCCTGGACGACTAAATCAAACTGATTATCTGCTGCAGCCTCGCAGACCCACCTCGGGGCAGCAGAGCCGGAGGCGGTCTCTGACAAATCTGCCTCAATCCCTGATAAGTGATAAACCTGAACTGGTAAACTGTGAGCGAAGAGCTTTAAGCCACAGCAGACATGATGCGAGGCCACTTTGCAGCGGCTAAAGCTAAACGGGGGAAGTCGAAGCTGGAGATCGTAGCTTAGTGATCCAGCCGACATCGGACTTTCCCCAGACACGTTAAACCTTTATTCACTTTATCGTGTACAGAACGATGTAGCTCAGACCTCAGTCTCCGTCCTGCACAGAGACATGTTTCATTGCTGTCTTTGGACCAGAGCATCTATAGGAGACAGATGTGCTTCAGCATCCTCTAGCTGTAGCAAGAGAAGAGAGATGCTGCAGATGGAAGAAAAGTCAGACGGATGGTCCTGCATCATAACAGGCTTTCGTCTGGTCACCGGCTGTCAGGCTTTTTCTCTTCTGCCTTCTGTATTTTCTCATTTCCATGTTTCTGTCAATGCTCCTAACGTACGTGAGCAGGTTGTTTTCAGTTTATAGCTAATTAAATTTTGTCTAGCAGCTCAATGTTCAGACAGTTGGACAATAGTATTTTGAAGCCAGCTTTTAAAGAAATAAATATCTTGAAATGAACTTTTGAGAATAATCACGTAATTGAGTAATCGTTCAATCTGAGGTGAAGATGTCTCTTGACAGTAAATGGATTTGTGTAACGGTGTAACATTTCAGTATTCTCTCCAGATTCCAAACAACTTCCTGTTTAATGTTGTTCCTTCCTCTCAGATCTGTAGCTGCTGTCAGTCGCTGCGGCTGAATCGTTATCCTTGCATAGACTAAACAGCATGCAGACTCTTTGTTGTTCTTGTTTTTAGCCTTCTCCCTTCGCTGATTCCCAGATAATCACGTCTCTCGCTTCAAAGCTGCTCCGACTTGACAAACAATTTGTGGCGATTTCTAACAGGAAGCCATTATCCTGTTGAAAAAGCTTTCCCTCTTATCGCAGAGCTCCCATCTGTAGAGCCACCTCTCCTCTACTCCACCCATCCAGTTCTGGTCCAGGAGGGTCCCAGCGGTCAACAGGATGTGTCCTATCTATTCGTTTCCCCCACGAGACAGACTCTGTACCCACAGTGGCAGACGGCCACACCCAGAACCGAACCGAAGGAATGTGTCCCTGTGCCTCTATTAATACACTGTGAGGATGAACACTCAACACTCAGCCCTGCATTGTGAATAAAGACGTGTTATTGTTGAGGAAGGAAGGGCAGGGCTGCGCAGATGAGTAAATGACTTATTCATTTCAGGGCAAGTGCACGAATGAAAAGCAACAGCAGTCATAGTAGAGGTGGGCGTCGTGGCACGAGGAGCGAGAGACGCGTGTTTTAGTAGTTTGTCCTTGTACGCGTAGTTGCCCTGATGGTAGCAGCGGCAGCAGTAGATCCAACAGTAGCGATAATGTGAAGTGTGTCCAGTCCGAGCAGCATCGACGGCTGTCAGTCCGGATGCTGATAAAAGGTTCATTCTCCTGAAACCGACGGATCTGATCTGTTTCCGTGTTGCTCTGTGACGTCCCGTCAAACCTTTCATTAGAGTCCGACTTCCCTCAAGAAAACGGTTCACTTGAAGCTTATGATTACTTTATATTCTGGCCTGTCAGCCTTTGTCCTCAAAGGTGAGGGATGGGTTAATTGTGTATTAAGGGGGCAGAGCTGTTCTGTGCTGGGGCGACGGGATAAAGGTTCATCGGTATTCCGATGAGCGCTGTTGATAAAGCCTTCTCCGTTCGCCCTGAGGGACTTAAGCAGGAATCCCACGAGGGTTCGTCTGGAGTGGTTGCGATTAACATAAGTGAGGGTAAATGGGATCAGAGTGGGGATGGCTGGGCAGAGCCGGGGACATCCTTCATTATCGGTTTTGGTTCTTTGCCCTGGCGCTTCCAACCTCGCCGTTATGTTTAGATGATCAGCGGACACACGGCCGTTTCCATTAACTCCATCTTAAGCATGTAGGTCAGAATGGCTGGACAGACGGAGGGTACGCGTCTCGTTTAAAGCCTTTACCGTCACACACGGAAAAACTGATACAGAAACAAAATCCCAGACACCTTATCCAGGCTTGGTCAGAGGCTTTAAAGTGGAAATATTACGCTTAATTTAAAAAAGTGCAAATACAAACAAATCTGCATTGATCCGCTTAATCCCTTCCTTCCCTTCATCCAGGTGTGTTGTTGACAGTTATGTAGATAATTAAACCTTCTTGTTGGCGTTTCCTTTGCGGCAGAGACCTTGGATAGGGTCTCACTGGGTGACTGTACATATTCAGCTCTTCTTTGATTCCCTGTCATGCTGTCTGAGCAGTAACACCTCAGAACAGCCTGACGGACCAGCGCGAGCTTTATTGATGAATGATTTTGCAGCGTCTATTTTTGGCTTCCTGTAGCACCTCCAGCTCCAGTAGTGACACTGACAACGCTGCACAACCCGCCCGGCCTCAGCACTTGCTTCATAGGCAGTTTGTCCCTGAACGTGGAGAACAGAGAACGAGGTGACCCCTGGAAAATGAACGATACGTATCCCACACGAGGAGCGGAAGCGTGATTGAGTCCTCGTGGCTCAGCCGCACTGTTCGCCTGCAGTGTGACATCAAAAATGTGAAGCAGGAGTGAACGTTAGAATCTGACGGACGCTCTTGTCTCTGCTGCGTCTGATAGTGAATGATTGGTGGGACAGAGCCTGCGTTGGATCAGTGCACCGATCCTGCTTTGCAACGTGATTTATTGATGTACCCTATGGCTCCAATGGAGGACAGCGAATGCCAGCGGCTTCCTCTGAATTCAGAGAAGCCCTAATTCAGCAGGTTTCCTGCATAAATTGCTCCTCCCTCTTTTCATATACACTCTGAGCTTAGTTAATGGAAAGCAGGTTGACGCCATTAGTCAAAGAAACTGTGTGAGCTCACAGTCGTACTACCTGGAGGTTGTTTGTCTTCTAGATATTAACATTTGCTGTTCTGAGCTGATTTGCTGGGTTGGCTTAGATAATGAAGGCAACAGGTTGGTGAGCGATAACAACGTTAGCAGGACAGGGAGGAAGTCGCTGCAGTTCAATGTCACTGGACTCTAACTGCACCTGGTTTGCCCTTGACTGGTTGCTTCACAACATTATTGTTTGCATCCACTGTTTGTTATCACGGCTCACGTCAGGCTACAAACAGCCAACAGGCATGTGGAAGAAAAACGTCCGGCTGAGAGGACGAATGTGCTAAATGTCCTTTTCGCTCCTTGGCCTAATGTCTGAATCAGCCGTTTAGATTGTGTCTTGTCTGTGATGGACCTCCCACACGTCTCTCTTCTTTGCACATTCTCTCATCCTGTCTAACTATTCCTCCCCTTTTTCATCTACTTCTCTCATTTTCTTCCCAGTGCTTCAACTCCATGATGGATGCTCGTAAAGCAGTTCAGTTCACATCTCAGGCATTTTCAGCCCTTTCTCTTCTGTTAAATTACTCTCTTTGCCTGCGTCTCGGCTGCACGTCACAGCTCTGTGTGGCTTCATCCTGCTTCCAGCCTCGCTCCATCGGCCAGATGCACTGTTGACAAAGCAGTTTGGGAAATTGTGGAAAAATGCCACACATGGTTAAAAACGCACAGATGCTCACATAATCCCTGCGCACAGCAACATAACAAATACTGTATAGATCAAAACAGATGGGGTTTAGTTCACACACAGCTGATGGGTGGATTTGGTTAAAAATGATCCTTAATTTACTGGTTTAGCCTCCAAATATTAAACTGTACCTAAACAAAAGAATATAATTATTTAACAACATCTATACAAGTAATATATATAACTGACTTGTTATTGTGACCCCTTACGAGGTGATTCTAGCTGAGGGCAAACAATGACTCAAAGGGCAAAGCTTTGTGTGTTTTTTGATTCCAGCATCTTGTCTTGTGGACAACTCAGAGCTTTGTCCTGTCAGTTTGTCCTTTCTGACATTATCTGTGATCAACAATGGCCCAAACACTTTAGCTTAGCTTAGGTTGTCTGTGCCCAAAGGATCATCTCAGGAAAGACGAGCCGTCATAAATCAAAGGCGGCTGTGTGTCAGTTCCCCAGTCACGGGTCTGGTGTGGGATCCGTGGATAAGAGACGTGTCAGGCTTGGTTAATGGAAGACGGTGCCCAGACCCTCCACCCTGGTAGCATGAAGGAATAATATTGATGATTCAGAAGCTGAATTTAAATCCTCAGTGTTGTTTTTGGTGATAAAAACATTTTGGATGACTTCTTCAGTGTTTTTTGGCTGCATGTTCACCAGTTTCCCTTTTCATGTTTTCTTCTCCTCTCCCTCTCTTGGAAATAGTAACTTGGTTTCCATAGTTACTGAGGAGCACGATAGTTAAACAATGGCAACAAAAACACGAGTTTGTGTGTTTTCTGACAACAACAACAGACACGCTCCAAAACTCTCTATTGCCGACACTTTAATATGTTTTTTCTTTTTCTCGACAGAAACATAATGTTGTAACAAGAGATTATTGTCTTCAGTTCATTAGTGTGTTCGGTTCAGCATCTGGTGGTATCAACATGCTCAGTGTTATTCCGTTTATTTAGATTCTGAATGCATAGACACTGCTCAGTGGAACCACATCAGAGCTGTTAGACGCCATCAGTAGACGTAAGGACTAACAAGACATGAATGAGCTTTTGCATCTTCCTCTCTATATAACTTTCTAGCTGTCTGGATACAAATAATACAATTAAACCTTTCCACAGTCACTGCTAATGACTTGTCACTGCACTGAGCCCAAGGAAGCCTCACAAAGATGGTTTAGCACGAAAAGCAGGCGATTTTGACACTAAGACTCTTATGAACTAATCTCCTTTTTACACTGTGAAAATATGACACGTCAGGTTAGTCCAATTTAGCATGAAACCAAGTGACAACTGCATTTGGACTCAGGAAGGTGTGTTTGAAATGTTGGTGGCAGCACTGGGTTATCAGATATCAGGAGCTTCATAAACACGAGAAAAGCCACATCCAGCTGCTGGACTTACGTATTAGGAGGAGCTCGCTGAAAAGACAAACCTACATCGAAACGCTTGAGTAAATCAATACGCTATTTGCTGTTTTCTCTCTTTCTGTGCAGGTCTAGCTATCCTAGCAATGCCAGTAGGACTGGTGTCATCAGCGCAGAAGCTGTACCTCAGCCAGACGTCCCAGGACTCTGTCTCCATGGCAACCACAGAGCGCATCTCGCTGCTTCCCCCTGAACCTTCCCACCCTGACTGGCATCAGGAAGACTCCGGTAGTGGGGAACAGTCATCCGAAGCAGGCGGTCAACCCTCGAATATTATCCTATCTACAGACAGCCTTGGCCCCTCGGCCTGGCTGCACACCACCCAGACCTCCAGCGGGGGTCTCGAAGTCCTGCCCACTCTGGAATTAACTACTGACTCGAGCACTGTGAGCACGAAAAACCAGATGAAGCAGCCTCTCGAGTCCAACTCTGGTGTTGTAAACAAAGGTCACATACACAAGTTGCAAAGGGTACCTCCAGCTCATAACCTACTTCCTGTCAACGCCAACCAGGCCAGCACAGCAGTGGAGTCTGCAAACCTCCTGGCTCCTGTGTCCAGCTTTGGCTCAATCAGAGGAAACATGCTCACTGCACAAAACGAAGAGCCTGCACTTGGCCTGAATCTCAGGGAGCATGCTCAGGATGTGCTGGAGGTGGCTTCCCACCACACCAGCACCCTGAGGGAGGCGCGGGCAGTGAACGAGCCCCCCACAAATGTGTCAGCAATACAGCAAGAGACAGTTTCTACAGTCCAGAGCCCACAAGTCCAGTTTCCAGTTTCCACAGAGCTGAGTTTCCAAACGCAACCTACAGTCATCCCAAACAACAGCTCAAGCAACGAGACCACCACTGGAGAGGCCTTTGGTCCGGCTGTAGGTAACAGCACAGACAGGGCCCCTCTGGGGGAGCTGCTTGCCAATGTGACTGCGTTTGGAGAGCTACTCTCTAACAGCAGCTCACTTGAGAAGGCGTCTGGTCAGGGTAACTTCTCCGAGGCTCCTTCCACAGCCAGTCGTAACTTCCTGAACCGGCAGGTGCCCGGCACCACGCAAGAGCCCTGGATGCAGGGAAACGGCTCGGGCTCGACTGTCAGCTCCCCGCCGTCCCGCACGCCCATCTGTTTGAGCAGGATGGACTTTGTGTGGATCGTGCTGGCCATCAGTGTCCCTGTGTCCTCGTGTTGTAAGTAATCTGATTTTTGATTCAGGTTCTGACATAACGTTGTGAGCCCATCCAGCTTCATGCTCCCACCTAAGCCTCCCTTCCTGGGAAGTTTAAACGTGGCATCGCATTTGTTCTGCCAGTTTCTAGGAAGCACATTAAAACTCTAATGTGGCTGCAATTTGATTTATTTTACCCGATGAACACGTTGAACTGTGTCATCTGAACATTCAATCAGCTCGGGGGTTGTGACCTTTTTTGCCCTACGAGTACAGCAACACTTTTCTTAATCTTTTATCATTTTATGGCTTCTAACCTTTGTTATTGAACTTTGACTTTATTTCTCAGACTTAAAATATATGCTGAATTCAAAACATGCTGTCAGACTATAGCTATGGTTAGATCAGATCATGCTTTAGGAAACATTTATCATTATTCATTATAACTCTGTACTTACTTCTTTTATGACGCCTTTCCTTGAGGTGTGATGTCGCAGACGAGGCTTCAGATGGTAGATTACAGTTCGCCTGAACTCAGGTTAAACAGATGATGCTCTGTTTCAGGATTCTCGTGTTTTCTGCAGAACACACGTTCTGACGTGTGTATTTATTAATGTCAGTGTATTTATAGGTTGTTTTTTGCTGTGAGTTGTTTGTCTTTGATTTTCTGTTCCTCTTCACACTAGCATCAGTTAGTGATGTGCTGTATATCTCTAGACTCCTTGCGACAGCCCGCTTTCATAATTCACTTCCAGAGTCGTTGCCAATAATTTGATGCAGTGCAAAAGCATAATAGTAATAGTTGCCAAAATAAAACCCAATTCTAGTGCATTTTGGTTGTAGATGGAGAGATACCACAGTTCCCTGCTGCTTTCTAAGAGGCTGAATTAGCTGCTTCCAATAACCACATACCCAGTCGACTAGTGGCGTGTCCTGAAACATGACAGCCTCTGCCGGAGCAGCTAGTGTGGGCGCCCGTGTGTCAGCAGCCGTTTGAAGCAGTGACTCCTCCAGCGACTGCGCTAACTCTCGTTTTCCTTTCCTGCCTCTGCCTGACGCAGCTGTGCTGTTGACTGTGTGCTGTATGAGGAGGAAGAAGAAGTCGTCAAGTCAGGAGAACAACCTCAGCTACTGGAACAATGCCATCACCATGGATTACTTCAGCAGGCACGCCGTGGAGCTGCCCAGAGAGATACACACTCTGGAGAGCGAGGTACAAACTACTGGCACATTGCTGTACAACCCTGCACACTCAAGCGCTGGGACATTTAGTTGATGTTTCGGAAGCATTAAAACTATTCTGCTGACAGAGAATGGAAACAACCACGTCCAATCTCCACTGTCAGCACGCCTGGAGGCCTGCTGAAGTGCACTTGAGCGTGACACCGTATTACTGCGATTTATAGGGGAGACTTTCCCTACGCGCATGCGCCAGAGTACGCTTTCTGTTTTCCATCTGTTTTTGTCTTGATTTAAAATTCATACAATAGCAGTATAGCTTGAATATGAATGCATACACATAGCTTCAGGGGGATTTGTGCTGTTTAGACTCTAGCTGTTGGAAGTTGGAACAAAATTGTTATATTGGTTGAGTCGACATGTTTTTACATATTGTTCAAAAGAAAAAAAACGAAACATGTAAATGCAGAGCAAAAAAAGCTGTAATAGAGTAAAACTAATGTTAAATGCAAATACTAAATTATAACTTAATGTAGCTTCAAAGAATTTCTTTGTTATTAGCCAACATCTGTTTCTAACAAAATGCAAATTGTTCATCTGTTTTTCTAAATTTTTAATTACATTAGAAGCTTTTCAACTGTCAGTTTTCACGTTTCAAGTTCTTCTACTTCTGACTAGAGATGACTATAGTCAGACACAGTACATCCTGTATTAGAAGGTCATGTTAGTGCGTCACAGCACCATCTGTTGGTAATAGTACCACACGTCAGCAGGCGCTAGTATTTCATCTGCCTCCTTCCTCTTGCATGGCCATTGTGCATGTTTTGTCATCTTCTTTCTAGCCACCATTCACTTTGTTTTCTTCTGTTTGCATTCCTGTGCCTGCTGTGGGGGAGACAGGACAGGGCTGAGGCTGGATCATGTGTAGGATGCCCCTGGTGACCGCCAGGTGTTGTTTTTCCTCTGATTTACCCGTCTCTGTAGACCAGCAGCCTCATAGCTCCCCTGGTGCGATAGGTAAATGAGAGTGCTCAGAGAGGAACGCTCATAAACCTGACTGACTGGGTCTCGCTGATGAAATGGGCTAATTCCTGCTGCAAAACAAATGATTTTGTGACTTTACACCTCCCTTCTCCAGCACTGCCTCATTACTGCTGACTCACCATCAGTTCCCCGAGTCATCACCCCCTTTTTGTTTCTCGACCTGTGACGCTTTCACATTTTCTCTTCCGCCTCCCTTTGTGTCTGTGCTCATCTAGCTTTGTCAGATATCTTTGTGCACCATCTCCTTCAACGCTCTGGGATGCACCCAACCCATATTTAATTCCGATCCCTTGCACATTAACCTATCTGACTGTGCTCGCTGCCTGTAGACTGACTTAGACACAGCAGACTGCAGTGTGTGTGCTCTGATGGTGAGCTCACAGCTGTTATTTACCTGTTTTGTCTGTGTGTGCACGTGCATTTGCAGGAGCATGACACCTGTCTACCCCCTAATGGAGACTACAGCGGCAGCAGTGTGGTCCTGGTTAACCCCTTCTGCCAGGAGACCCTCTTCATCAACAGAGACAAGGCTTCGGCCATCTAGACACAGAAAAAGCAAGACACTGCTCAGTCCTCTCCTGCTCTCTGCAGTTGTCTATTTTATATATGTGGTAAATATTCAGAGACTTTGACTTTATACTGTATTATAAACATGAAGAGCAAACTGAGAACAGTGACGTAAACAACAATATTTACTATGAGGATGCACTTGCATATTTTTCTGATGTACATTTTCTACAAATTGCTTAATTGTGATAAAAATGTTTTTATTGTCTTTATAAAACACAGAGTATATGTGGTTTTGTTTCATTACAGTGGCTTGATGGTGCACTGTGGATGTTGCCACATGAAATCTGCTTTAGAGAGAGAGACATGATATGAAAACATTTAAAGCTGTACTTTTATTTTTCCTTTAAAATCAATTCCAAACTTCTTATAACCTGTTGAACTTGAATATAGCACCTATATACTTTAGGGGATGTGTGGCGAATGCTGTATGTGAAATCGGGGTCTGTATTTATCAAACATTTGGTAAATACATGTAAAATCATCCAAAAAGGAGTTTTTGGAGTAAAAAGCTAATTAAAAAATAAAAGAGCAAGTCTTCAGAGCAGAAATAAGCGCATCAGAGACGAGCTCCTGGTTCATTAATCAAAACATGTTTATAGCTTACTTATATTCTGCAGAAGCATACGCTGATTTTTTTTTTTGCCATGTTCCTAATATCTCCAGTAGTAATTACTGTAAAATTACATTTAACTATCCATCATTACCAATGAAAATTATTACATCCACAAACTAGTTTAAAAACTAATCCAATTTCTAAATACAAGGGTTTTTAAAATTCAAGTGATTTGCAACGTTTCTCTTTCAGCTGTTTGACAAACACGGGCCCACATACAGTATTAATATGGATTTGAAAGATGGTGGATCTGCCAGTCAAACATAACTGATGGGCAAAATGGCTTTGCCCCTAATGTGTCACCAGCTTCTCCTGAGAGGGACCACATAGATGTCTTATATCTTCATGTTGGCCCTTTATATATGAGTGTGTGTGGGTGGATGTGTGTGTGCGTGTGTGTGTGTGTGTGTGAGAATGCAAGCGCACTGTACGCATGTTCAAATGTTCTACCCCTTAACCAAATATCACTGTTTCTTTTAATCAAACAAGACGTTGTATCACATTCTGCTCAGTTTCACGTGTTTTTCTGTGTGCGTGTCTTTGTGTGTTCGCCTCTGTATGTATTTCGGTTTGTTTGTCTTTTGTCTGTATCGTGAAGTGGCTACTGGTTATTGTCCAGTTTGAGAAAGAGATCCTCAGCGCTGTAGGAAACTTTTAGACCAAACCTTTGTCTCCCTTCATCATCATGAATAATGTGTTTTGTCCATCAACGCAGCTGTGTTTGTTGAATGATTGTGAATTTGTTTATTGTCACATAATAAATGTTGACATCTACTGAATATTTACTGTGAGCACCTACAGAGACGTTTGACCTGTGGCCCCTTCTGTCACCTGTTTTCCTTTGCATTGCTGCAGTTTTATTGGGTAATAAATGCTGCCTGCCTTTATTGTCGCTACAGATTTTCTGCATTGTGAGATGCTGTTCAGACAGTGACGCTGGATACATGGTTAAGCATATTGATATTTGCTGCATTGGATGCTCACAGCTGGGCTTGTTGTTTTGCACGCTCAAAAAGTGGATATTTTACAAAATGTTCAGTTGCACGGTGGAGCAGTATTCAACATATTGTATCTTTTGTACTGTAGTATACACTGTACTTTTTACTGCTGAGCAATAAAACTAACAAAAACACGGACTTGCGTCTCACTCGTTCTCTAAAAAATCCAATTTATTAACATTTCCTCGTATTTTACCTGGCACATTGCTTTTGATAGAAGATAACTGCAATGTTAAGCAATAAACTTTCAGTTTATGGTAGTTAGAAATAGCACCTACTGGTTATATACTGTAACAAAGCAGTGTAAACAGTCTTGCCGACCACAGCAAATCCATTGATGCAGCGAGCTGGAATTTTCTCGTTGTGCAGCAGTGGTCAAGTCACCTCCAGCTCCGCGCATTGACATCGACTCATTAGTCTGTTTACAGGTCTGTTTAACTGCTAAGAGTAGATTTGATGCATTATTTACACTTCTAAACTTCTGCCTTAACACTTAAAGTTAAATATACATGATCAAATACATGACAGTTGGTCCAAATGTAGCCCATAAATTGTACTGGCAATTTTAGCAATATTGAATACTTATTTAAATATAAATAGGTATTTGTTTGTTTATAACATCAATAATAACAAATTTCATTGTGTAAATACACTGAAGCAGGTATTTGAGAATTAGCTCTACAGGGACTTTTATTTTGTTAAGATTAACACTATATCCGGTTCACTGTAAAGTCTTTCCGGGTAACGGTACGGATTCATCTAATAGTCCGTGCATGGCATGGTTGACAGGACGGTAAAGATTCAGAACCGGGTCGGGCGTTTTTAATCAGGCTGGAGCTGAAGTTCGGCTGTGAAACAAGCAGTGACTCCGTCTCCTCTCGCACTTTGACCCGCTGTCCTCACTTTCCGAGAGCGGATTTCCACATTTGTCATTGCTCGGTTAGCAAACGAGTTCACGTCGCTCTTTGAAAATGGCGGATGTAACAGAGAAGAGTCTGGACGATTTTTTCGCCAAGCGGGATAAAAAGAAGAAGAAAGAGAAAGGGAAGGGCAAGGAGTCCGCGGCCGGGCCCACGTCCGCCGCGGCGAAGAAGACCAAGAAGGAGAAGGAGAAATCGGCGAAAAACGAGAACCAAGACGCGCAGCTTGAGAAGGTAGCGCAGCGTTCTGCCCTAACTGCGTGATTCCCAGACGCCGGCGTGTGTCCGCTTCTTTACTCCCGGCGCGTTTTGCTGCGTGACGGCGGTGACAGCTGTGTAACATTTCGCCCGGGTGGGAAGAGACGTTTCCCCTCATAAACCGGTGAAATGTGTGTAGTCGGGGGGACCGAGCCTGGTTGCTAGCATATGGTCTGTCCACACATTCTGCCAGGGTCGGAAAATCAGCGCAGCGAGCGCGTTGTGTTGTTCTCGCAGCCTTATATCTGAGTGAGTGCGTTATTAAAGCGGGTCCCCTCCTCGATATACACCAGTAAACCTGTGAGGATCCCGTGTTTGCAGACTTGCTCGTCCCGGCCTTGTGCTCCAGTGCGGTAGCTGTCATTCTCTGCGAATCGTGGCTCTCCAGCCAGGCCGAGCCGCCATTTGTCACAGGGCTTTTATAAAGGCCCTGCAGCTGCAAAGTCACATCGAGCTTTGCTTTAGTGACGGAAGATGATTGTGTCCAGGTTAACTGAGAGTCTCACTAATGCTAGAGACGATCCAACGCTTAGAATTTGTGGCCCGGTGTTTTCAAATTATTACTTTGTGTCGAATCATAGTTTTCACCTGTTTTAAACAGTCATTGCCTGTTTGCGTTTTTAAAAATGACGTGTAATTATTGCATTTAGTGATGTTGATCTGCTGTTGTCACGATGGGGAAGAGGAGGTGGATATTTTTTCATAATAAAACAAAAGGGTTTGTCCACAATGTGAACGGTTTTAGTAACTTTGTTTACAGAACAGAACACACACATTAGTTTGTCTTCATAAGTAAAATAAAATGTGTTTGGCAAGTTTGAACTAAGGTGTCTAACACCCTTTACCCTAAACTCCCAACTTTAGTCGACCGGTGGTTGTTTTATACAATTTTACTAATGATCTCTTTGCCTAGGAGGATGAGGAATGGAAAGAGTTTGAGCAAAAAGAAGTGGATTACAGCGGGCTCCGGCTCCAAGCTTTACAGATAAGGTGAGAACTATATTCTGAGTTGTCAAGACTTCTTATACAGATGTTAATAGGTACTTGCCAAACCAAAGACTCTCTTACAGACACACACATTGTTTTTGTTACGACATGTGCTAACACACTGTGTCAATGCTTCTCTTCCAAAGGAAAGTTGGTAATTGATTAAGTTTCATGGTGTGATTTCCTCCTTTATGAAGATGGCAACAGAAAGCAGTAGTCTGGAGGAACACGCCGGACGCCTGAAAACACGCTGTACTTCAGGCTTTTCGTTGCCTGCCACCTCGTGTTTTTCACATTTTCTAAGTCGTGGAACCAGTCCGGCTCGTTTTTTGCTTCTGTAACTTCTGGTTTCCTCCTGTCCTCTGGTTCTTTGCAGTGATGAAAAAGAGGAAGAGGAGTATGAGAAGGAGGAGGTTGGTGAGGATGGAGAGATAATTCTGGTCAGTGGAGACAAAGTGTCAGGGCCCTGGAACAAATCGGGTGTTGCTCCACCTTCTGCTGCAGTTGTTGGTGAGTTAAGCAGCCTGATCCCTGATTTCTGTTTTTCATCAGTTATTGCCATATACTTGTTACTGTGTATAACGTGTTTATTAACCCAAAAGGGAAACTGTGGTCAGGACACAAAAACCTTATACCTATTACAACATGGTCAAAAAGAAAATCAAGGATCCTTTAGATTAATTTCCAACCAATAGACTTCACATAATTAATAGCGATATAAATACACATGTTGACTTCTACTATGTTTTATCCCGCCCCCTGAAGCAGAGGTTCAGATGACACTTGATTAATTCCTCAGAGACCTGTTCCAGTTAATTGACCTAGAGTTGGTGTTCACTTGTTAAAAATATGACTGTGCCTCAAGTTTCCAGCAATACACTGCTCAACAGCTGACTCCAAAAGTAAACAGTATGAGGCACTTTGAATTTAATCTATCTTGTCAAATTGTCTCTGTTTTAGAGGATGTAGAGGTGCCTGAGGCGAAGCCCTCTGGTGTATATCGCCCTCCAGGGGCTCGGCTGACCACCACCAAACGAGGCCCGAGTCAGGGCCCCCCTGAGATCTACAGTGATGCACAGTTCCCCTCTCTACTGGCCACCGCCAAGCATGTGGAGACACGCAAGTACGCAAAGTCTACCCACTAATGGTTTGACGGTTGGATGCAGGGATTTTAATAGTCAATCCAACTATTAAATCTAATTTTTCAGTGGTGAAATGCCCCAAAATACTGATTGTTTGTTTCGCATTGTTGTGTTTTAGAGACAGGGAAATGGAAAAGACCTTTGAAGTTGTAAAACACAGGAATCGTGCTAGAGAGGAGACCATCGGCTCATCTATGCAGCACTTGCAGCTTGACAACCAGTACGCTATCCTGGGGGATAAGTAAAGCCCTCCCCTCCGTCCCCTGGCCCCTCCAGCTTGGTCCTGCCCAGCCCCTTTAAGGAAGCTGAACTCTAGCTGTGTGGACCGCAGTCCTGTTGGAGCTCAAGTTGCCACCATCACCACACTGGTTTCACACACGCACACACACAGCCTTGCACACGTACATATTCATCTAACACGTGAAATACATTTGGTTGGCCAAACTGAAGGACTACATCTGAAGGGGCTGCTGAAGGAGGGAAATAATCGAAAAGGAATTGGCAAAATACACCTAAACGTACAACACGGCAGCAGCAACAAAAGACAACATAGTTGTCCTTTGTGGATTGTACTCAGAGCAGCAGTTGTGTGGCACAACTTCTCTCTGGATTTTGATAAAGCCACAGAGGAATAAAGATGACTTTAGGCAAGATGATTTTACAAACTGAAAATATCTATTTTTTGCAAGATCGTTATAACCCAATCGCACGTGGTTATGTTGGGTATTTTTGGAGTTGCGTTGGGGCATCAGGGGTGGGAATACTACTTCAGCATCAAAGCTGGTGGTGACCATGTAGACTGAGCGTTTCTTTTTTGCTGTGGTGGTGAGCGGGGCAAACAGCTTTGTTTTTTTTCCTTCAATGATGATGACAACACTCTGCAAAGATCAATGGACAAGAAGCAATGCGTTAGGGTCCTCATTTAGACATTCTATATAAAGTGGCCTTACTAATGGAGAAACACGGCTTTGTCAGAAGTTTGCTTGTTGTCTGGGCTGATGTGGCCTCTGGATCTCACCACTCTGGAAAAAAATAATCATACAAAAGGAAAAAAGAATGTAGTGCTGTGGTAGTATGCCTGATGATTACTACTAACTGTCTCATATCCATGGTTTGAGTTTGATCTCTAGACATCAGTAAAGCTTACAAATCTGAACACATTGTGTTGGTTGACGATTGCTTTATTGTGGTTTGACAGCTGGTGGCACAGATGTTACACGGTCAACAAAACCACTCAAAATGCAAATGTAAGGTTGTTTGCTTGTAATGTCATGAAGTGGTACAAGGCATTTTTTCCATTAATCAGAGCTTTTCATCTCACAAGATACTGTTTCAGCCGTCGTTGCATAGTGTATAACAGGTAGCCTGCGTAACCTCCGGAGTCCCCACTACTTGTTTATGTCAATACAAACTGTCGCCAAACCAACAGAGTCCTATCCACTAACGAGTGGCATTCCCACTTTTTATTATGAGCATAGTTCTATTTAGAAAGGAAAGAACTGGAGTTATATCGTTTGTCCTTTACATAAAATCTATCCAAACGTTGGTTCCTGTTGGGGAAACGTAGAGTGGACCTAGATAATATTTGTGATGAAAATAGAAGAGCCTAACAAAAAAATAAAGTGATCCTTGTGACTTAACTCTTGTCTGAATCTGAAAAGTTAAAAAATTGGAATTTTGACGGCGTGTCCTGTTTTTATTTTCTACAAAAAAGTGTTCTCCATTTGTCAACTAAATGCTTGTGTTAACTTGCTATCCCATTTATAATCCCAGATGTCGATATCGTGGTGTCTCATTTTGTCAGAGTAGTTCATTTAGCCACCGTTTGTCACAACTATCAAAGGTTTGAGCTTTTTTTGGAAAACAAACAGGTTATTATGAAATAAAGTAAACTTTTCTCATGCAACAGATTTAGAATGTTTATTTGAAAGTGATGGTAAAATCAGCAGTTAGGTGTCTTTGCCATCTTTGAGTTCTTTTATTGTGTCCTTCATTCTGGATTCTCCTAAATATATATATATAAAAAAAAGGAAAGTCAACATTCTAAGTGCACAATGTAAAACTAAAATTCATCATTTTCAAAATGGTTAAAACAATCATAACCTTATCTTCAGTTGATTTAGGTGGACCAGCTGGAGGTGGATTAGCTCCATTTTTCATTGGGTGCCATGTGATCTAATGGTGAAGAAATAATTTTCATAAATCCATCATGTTATGTCTTGATAAATCTAAATTGTCAAAACGTACACAAGCAATTGTAATATTCTAATAGTCTAATCTACAAGAATTAGATGCATAAAGTAATAAATTTAATCTAAGAAAACCAGGCATGTACTAAAATTAGATTAAAATTAATTTATATGCAAAGATTCATGGCAATTATTGGTTAATAAATAAATGCTATAAGTAGCCAAATACAATTTAAAATACTAAGTACTGCTAAGAATTTTCACCAGTGGTGGAGCTATAATGTGATGAACATGTGTCAACCTTCACAGGCTCTTCTGTGGTCTTCACTTCAGTTGATTTAGATGGACCAGCTGTAGGTGGACTAGCTGTATTTTTCATTGGGTGCCACGTGATCTAATGGTAAAGAAGAAATAATTTTCATAAATCCATCATGTTATGTCTTGATAAATCTAAATTGTCAAAACGTACACAAGCAATTGTAATATTCTAATAGTCTAACCTACAAAAATTTGATGCGTAAAGTAATAAATTTAATCTAAGAAAACCAGGCATGTACTAAAATGGGATTAAAAGTAATTTATATGCAAAGATTCATGGCAATCCTTGGTTAATAAATAAATGCTATAAGTAGTCAAATACAATTTAAAATTCTAAGTACTGCTAAGAATTTTCACCAGTGGTGGAGCTATAATGTAATGAACATGTGTCAACCTTCACAGGCTCTTGCTTGGGCTTGACTTCAGTTGATTTAGATGGACCAGCTGCAGGTGAACTAGCTCTAGTTCTCATTGGCTGCCACGTGATCTAATGGTAAAGAAGAAATAATTTTCATAAATCCATCATGTTATGTCTTGATAAATCTAAATTGTCAAAACAAATTATACAAAACATACACAAGCAATTGTAATATTCTAATAGTCTAATCCAAAACTCGCCCTAATCAATCAGGAAGAATTAGATGCATTAAGTAATAAGTTTAATCTAAGAAAACCTGGTCCGCCAGTGGTGGAGCTCTAATGTGATGAACATACTTTTTCCGTCACACACTCTTCTTTCTTGGGCTTGACTGGTGGCGCCTGGAAATGAGATACAGGGCACATTTTCAAACAATACAATTCTAAACCAGGGACACAAACGTGTTTGAAACACAAACGTGCAGATTGATAAAACATTTCGTGCTCAGTTTTTCAGATGAGTTATGTCAATCCAGTGAGAAACCTTTCTTACCTTCAGTGTCTGTTTCTCCGTTGGAGATGTTGGGAAACCGAAATTATTTTGAATCGCTTGTGTGGTACCATTCCACTGGAGAAGGCAAATGGAAACACTTCATACTGGTGTAATCATGACATAAAAATATGCCTATTTGTTAATTAAATATTACATACTTGTGCATTTGCAGTTGCGTTGAGTCCACTACTGGCTGGAATCTGAAATCATAATGCACTTGAATCAGAAATATTTACCCACAGACACTAACGTAACAGTAACAGTGAGTATTTACTTGTTCCAGCAATTCATGACCTTTGGACTTCAAACAGGACAGTTAAACAAAAACGCATTTAATCTGTAGAATTTAATTTATTTTTTCTTAAAAGTTAAAAACCTTTTTCACAGTGAAATTCCTTTCAATTGAGTTTCTCCAGAAAGAAAATCAGAACATTTCAGCTCCCTGCTGGTGGGTCTGAGGTTTTCATTAGAATACATTAGGATCCTTTTCAGAGCCTTTAGATTAGATACTTAAACCCACTACTTCACAGACTGCATGGTTCAAGCTGAATGCACACCTGCGGGCAACAATATTTGTTTCCTGGAGACGTGATTTACACCAACATGGATCTTACTTTATCATCACAGGCGTTTGGGCATAAATGAGGTTTGTTACCCAGCCAAAGAATTCCTGCTCAATGAATATAACTATGTGCAGTTTGTATAAACAAATGAGCCACGACCTAGAAAGCAGACTAACAATAGATGACGTATATTAGTAGTAGTGTAGTAAAAAGGTTTACCCACCATCGATGAGTTGGTTGTTGAATTAAAACCCTCCTTGTTTCCCAGAGCGCCTGTGGTTCCAGGGGGCCACTGAATGTCACATTAATATTATTATTTTTCACTTGCATTTGGCATTACACACTGAAGAACAGTATTTGAACAGAAAACAAATTTTAAAGTAAACATTAACAAGTTGAATTGGGAAAAAAGGTCCCATGAACCTGATTCTACAGAACCTGAAGTGTTAGCACATTTTACTGTACCTCTAGTAAATCGTGCAGAGGAACTGCTTCTGACACCGACAGAACAGATCCAACCAGACAGAGCAGCACGAACATCTTCATCTTGACAATGCGTTGGCCTTGCGTCTGCTCACACATCTGTTTTATGAGCCACATTAGTGGACAGAAGCGATTAAGCTTTGCACGATATCAAAGTCCAGCTTGTTTATTTTGTTAACCTGCTCCCAGAGGACACTGACACTGGCTTTCAAACAGTGTTTGTCATCCACTGCTATGATACCAGATTACAAGGAAGGATGTTTAATACACCTCTTCCATCCTCCTCTTTGCAAACCCTTATATTTTAATGAGCCCGTCTGAAATTTGGCCTATTCTTCTGAACCCGCTTTAGCATCCTACTGGCATTTCACTAGTGGTGTGAGGTCTAGTCTTAACTAGACGTCAGCTAGTCTGAACAAACTCAGGGTCACTGCTTCTTTGTGTAAACACAAAGTGGCATTGGATCAATGGGAACATTTGCCTTGTCTGCTGTGTTTCGGTTTAGTTTGAGAGTGTTTTTAAAGGACCCGTTGCTGCCTTTCTATTAAAACAAGAGCATTTGTAAAAGTGTTTACAGTCACTGTAAGAAAAAAAACAGGTCACCCATAATAGTGGGTTTTATGAATTAATGTCTTAAATCAACATAACAAGCAAATGTCAGAGTTTGAATAGTTATAAAGAATCAATTCAGTGTCAGTTTTGATAAGTTGATAATAATAAAAATAGTTCCAATCTACTTAAGTTTTAAATTCAATTCAATTCAACTTTATTTATATCGCACCAATTCACAACATCCGTTATCAAGGCAACTTTACAAGTGAGGTTTAAGGCCTGACACAACTAGACCCAACACATCCCACATAGAGCAGCTTTTAATTGTAGCCAATCAATGAATTGTACTTTGTCAAACTTTGTCAAACTGCTGTAGATCAAAAGTGTAATGAAATGTTTCTCCTGTACTTACTAAAAGCAGGTGTATTTGCTCTAAACTTTAGCTTCTGATTGGCTGAGCGCACCTGGTGCAGGTGATGGTGTCTGGGAAGCTGGCGGCTCCGTGGCCCTCGCAGGCCGGGTCGTCACACACTGCCGCAAGTGTCAGATCAGTGTGTTTTTAAACCACTGCTGGGTTTTATTCCCCTTCAGAAGAAGCGAGCGGATAACTGTGAGGCGCAGCAGCGTGGACGCGCTCCGCCACGCGGTTGCGCGCGTCGTTGCCATGGCGCTGAATGGACGTCTCAGCTAAACTGAACCGGATCGTTGTACCGGAGGCGATGGCGTGAAATGACCAAGTCCCTGCTCAACGCGGGTCTGCAGGTGGGTAGAGCCGACACGGACGCCGACGTTGTGTTTACACCACAAGCAAATTATTATGCGAACCCACGAATTTGTGATTCAAGCTGTATCAGACACGTGCGCGTTGAAAACGTTCTGTTCTTCAGGTGACATGAAGACGCGCGGTGAGGTCGCGGTGTTCGCGCGGCTCAGACCGAGCGCGAACTTCGCTCAGGGCCTGATTGAGTGTCTCCCTGACGGACAGGTAGCGATTATTATTGTTATTATTATTATTATTATTATTATTAAGATTCCAGCTCCAAACCGGACACACTAGTGTTTGTGGCATAGAAAAACAAGGCATTTGATGTTTTGGAAAACTGGAAATCAAAACAAACACATGTTGTCTCTCTAGATGTTTAAACTATTTCAATTACTAATTCAAATTACTCACTAGTGTTGATAACACAGCATAATGGACACAATTTTTAATATGTTTTTAATATTGAAAAATCCCTTGTTTCTGTCTTGACCTACAGACAATGAATATCTATCATAGAAAAGACTCAATGAAGCTCCGGGAAAGAAAAGGGCAGCCGAGCCCGTGGTCATTCCGGCTGGACGGCGTCCTGCAGGACGTGTCCCAGGAGGACGTGTATAGCACAGTGTGTCAGCGGGTGGTACAAGGAGCACTGGATGGCTACAACGGTAAATCTGAGAAGTGTGGAGTCAGGCATGAACAGACTTTGTCTGCTGTAGTTAACGTTTCTGGAGATTTACCAGAACTTTCCAGAAATATATGAATAGTGTTGTGTCGTGCGTCTTTCAGGTACTGTTATGTGTTTTGGTCAGACGGGTGCAGGAAAAACCTACACTATGACAGGATCCACACAATCATACAAGTGGAGGGGAATCATTCCTCGAGCCCTTCAGGAGGTAACGTGTCTTGAGACATTACTAACCTGAACCACACTGACTGTTTAAACGTATGTAATTAATTTTGTCCAACGCTGTATTCAGGTGTTTCAGGAGGTGGAAAAGAGGGTTGAATATTCCTTCTCAGTGCACCTTTCTTACCTGGAGATCTACAATGAGACCCTGGTAGACCTGCTGTCACACCTGCAGGGGTCACCTCAGCATCTTCCTCGGGGTCTGGTGGTGATGGAAGAGCCTGGCGGAGCGATGTTCATCAGGGGCCTGTCTCTTCACCGAGTCAACAGTGAGGAGGAGGCACTAAACCTGCTGTTTGAGGTGGTTTTTATATTCACATACTGTATAGTATGTCGCCCAAAACACACCATAGTATAGTATGTGGCCAAAAACACGCCATAGTATAGTATGTCGTCAAAAACACGCCATAGTATAGTATGTGATGAAAAACACGTCATAGTATAGTATGTCGCCCAAAACACGCCATAGTATAGTATGTCGTCAAAAACACGCCATAGTATAGTATGTCGTCAAAAACACGCCATAGTATAGTATGTCGTCAAAAACACGCCATAGTATAGTATGTCGCCCAAAACACGTCATAGTATAGTATGTGGCCAACAACATGTCATGGACTATAGCGTGTTGTCAATAACTTAAAAGCTCTGTTTACTTAGGGAGAGATGAATCGCATTATTGGATCTCATGCCATGAACAGAAACTCTTCCAGGTCACATTGCATTTTCACTATGCAAATTGAGGTATGAGTCTACTAAGTCCAGTCATTTCCCATCATTGTAATAGTGCTGTCTGAGCACAGTTTTAAGTAGGACACAATGTCTTTCTTGATCAGTCTCGCTCACGGATGTTGTCTGATGCCACTTATATTACATCTAAGCTGAATCTGGTGGATTTGGCTGGATCTGAGAGGCTGGGAAAGATTGGGGTGAGTTTAAGAATGTCTAAAATCACTTTGGTTTTAGGGAATGTTGGAATCACACAATTAGTTTCAGATTTGATCATCTGGAGAAACTAACAAATGCTTTCTGTAGAACTGGTCATAACTTGTTGCTTAAGTGTTTCATGTTCACATGCTTCCAGTCACAGGGTCAAGAGGTAAAGGAAGCCACATACATCAATAAGTCCTTGTCCTTTCTGGAGCAAGTGATCGTGGCTCTGGGTGATCGTCGCAGAGACCATGTTCCCTTCAGACAGAGCAAACTCACACACGCTCTCAAAGACTCACTGGGTGAGGCTTTTAGCTTTTAACAGCGCTGATACAACATTCAATGGGATGTCGTTGGCTGAAACCATAGTCATTTGACTTCTTACTCTAGGAGGGAATTGCAACACTGTGCTTGTGGCCAATATCTACGGTGAGGCTGCACAGATGGAGGAAACCGTAAGGAGTAGAATATATTCAAAACTTGCTTTTGTACTTACCGTAATACAAAGTATAAGTAAAATATTTTTTGCAGCTCTCTACTCTGCGTTTTGCAAGCAGAATGAAGTATGTCCGGAGTGACCCTGCCATTAATCAACACACAGATCCAGCTGTGAGAGGGCTACGCATAACAAATATAAACTATGATTGTTTACTCTCATCTGTATGAAGATGTGTTGCATGTCAGATTGATTAAATTCTGTTGTTCTTAGCTTCAAATCAAGAAACTTGAAAAAGAAGTACAGATGCTCAAAGAGGAACTGTCAGTCTACAATACGCTGGTGAGTAGTCCCCCACTAAAAAACATGACCTGATTCATCATCCTCTGTCACAGTCCACTGTGTAAATCTCTAAACCCTCCAACAATTTGTTTAATTTAAATGAAGAAACTAGATCAGACACACGTCCGCTGGAACGTTACACGTGAAGTAATGTAGCTGTCATTATCCTTCTACCAGGTGAACAGACCAAGCACCACATACGAGCCGTTGTCTGAGGCCCAGCTGGCTGAGATTGATAGTCAGGTGCAGGGTTACCTAAATGGAAGCCTGGAGGAAATCAGTGTGAGACCATCAGAAATCAACACAGCTAATTATACTTTCTATCATACTGTGACAGTTCTGTTTGAAGGGTTTGCATTTCTCTCTCCTTGTAACATCCATATACAGATCACAAGTATCAGGCAGGTCCACGCTGTGTTTGCCCAGTTCAAGCTTGCTGTGCAGTGAGTATCTACCTTTAAATCAGGGTGTTTTTAGACGTTTTTCAGGTTGATAGTGAGCGACTGTACGTGTTTGTTTATGTGAGCAGAGAAGAGAAGCAGAGGGTGAAGGCGCAGCTACGCCAAACTTTTAACCAAAGTGCCAAGACATCTGCGAGCCAGGTCGGCCGTTATAAGTATTCTTTGCACCAATGATGAGCCTTTCAGCAACGTTTCATTCTGATTCACCGTGAATATTTTAGGAGTTTGATGCCACAGGTCCCAGAGAGAGTGTGGAGGCCAGTGGCTCTGAGGCAAAGCAGACACATTGTCCGGTTTCTACCAAAGTCAAACCAATGAAGTCCAGGGACAAACAGAGGTGAGTTAAAGTTTCAGAGCCCTCAAATCATATTTGATCATTAACAAGCCAAGTGGTGCGTCAGGATCATGTGGTCAAACGTATTCACCTGGTGACTCAGTAACTACCTACAACAGTATTTTATGGATGTAATTACCAACCAGGGCCACAAACAGTGATGTGTGTTTTAAAGTGCATTTAAAATTACACTAACTGCACTTAGTATTAAAAAGTTCAGAGAATTATCACAGTTATGCAGTGATTCTTGTCTATGCATATATGAATATGTTGCATACAGGAAGTGGTAATGATTAATTACGGCTCACTTAATGTCATTATACTGTCAAAGCAAGAGACAAGAAACCCTGAGTCCAGTTTTAAGGAAGGGATCAGAGAGCGCCTCCAACTCAAAGGTGGACTCTGTCCAGATGCCCGAAAGTGAAGAGGAGCTCCAAGATCCAGGCACACAGGAAACGCAGCAACCTGGCGATGAGCCCTTTTACCTTGAGTATGTGTTCTATAGAGATGTTGGCATGTTTTCACTTGGCAAAGGTCCATGAGAAATGTGATCATTTCATGTCAGCAGATTACAGCATGTGTAGTGTGAGTCTTGTAGCTTTGGCCTTTTTAGATATGTCACATTAAGTCAACCAAAATGTTTCAGAATGCTCTTTGTATTGTATCAGAGTTCAAAGTTCAGAGAGGAAATGTGATGCTTATGTGTCATATGATACAAGGCTCCTACATATGTCGCCCCTGAAGAATTAGTAAAAGCTGCCAAAGCGCTGCAGGTAGTTGTTTACTAGACACTGGCTGTGGTGGTGTCTAAATGTGAGCAGTCTTGCTTGGTCCGCCAGACGTTTGCTGTCTGTTCCAGGGCGCCGCGATCAAAAGCAGAAGTGTTTGAAGATTTCAAACTGAGGCGAGGCAACAAAATTAACGGCATCCTTAAAGAGAACAAGGCCGTGCTGCTGGAACGATGCAGTCTGCTACAACAGCTGACTGTAGAGGTCAACGCTGTCAAGAAAGAGATCGACTGCACAACGGCTGCCATACAGCAGCACAAGGTGACGCGAGGAACCCAAGGTACAGTGCTTCACATTTGTCAGTAAGTGGCAGATGCTGTGCTGCGTTTGGCTTTCATTTACGTGTGCAAGGTCTGAAAAATAAGGAAAACATCCCAGATAACGTTGTATGGATGCACTTACAGATTCTATGACTGAAGAGGTTTTTACATGTTTGAGTTGTGTGTGTGTGTGTCTTATTTAAGGTCAGTACTTGGTTATGGAGAGCGAGCAAGAGGCCAATTTAATCCAGCAGCTCAAAGAGCTGAAGACCCTGTACCGACAGAGATATGAAGCTCTGTGCAGCATGAAGGCAGAGGTCAACTACTGTCAGCACCTTGTGGATCAGTGCAGGGTTCGCCTGCTCTCTGGTTAGTTGTGTACATGCGTGTTGCTTAACAGGTTCCTCTACTGAGTAACACAAAATAATCTATTATGTAATAATTCTGTTTCCCAGAATTTGAAACATGGTATAAAAGTACTTTCTTGTTACCCGAGAAGCTGGAAGTAACTCTACACCAGACTGTTGCACAAGTGAGTCTGTTTTATACACACACACACACGTTACGTTAATTAAGTCAAAAGAAAAAAAAACATTGGTGGTAAACATTGTAAATTCTATTTGCTTGGTTATTTTATTCAAATACTGTTTGAAACTGCAGTGGAAATAACATTGTGTTATTACTCGCTTCCCTGAAGCACCAACGAGAGCAGATGGAAAACGAATCTTCTGACAGCTCCAGTGCAGAGTCCTTCTACAACACACGCTGCAGGACGCTGAGGAGAGTAGGTGTTGACTTGGTCTATTTCGATCTCACCTTGGCAGCAGCTTTTTAGGGGAGTTGATAGATGTAGTAAATATAACTGTTTAAGACTCCTTTACTCTCTCCCCACGTAGAGGAACAGCAGGTTGCAGTCACTTACTCCAGTGCAGAAAAACCTACCTGCAGGAAGGAGAAGACTTTTTCCACCTCTTCCTGGTACTTAAGTGAGTTGTCAGTGACGCTGTACATTTAATCTGTGTATAGTAATGTACAAAAAAAACACTGCACAATTAATCAGTTTCTTAAATGAAAAGTAAAATTTATTATTCCTGAACCACAAAATAGACTTCTTTGGTTGTACAAATTCACTAGTTACAGTCTTGTATGAGCTCTAACCCTTGACCCCAAGACTTCTGACCCTTTCCCTCTGACCTGTTTGCAAGTAAAAGCCCCCAAAGAGAAGATAAGACAAAGAAATAAAAATTAAACACTGCATTAATAATGTAGTGAAACCCAGCTGGAAAAAAAAGTATCTACTGTAAGTTAAAGATATCAGCCATTGCAAACGTTACCAAACTGAATTTCAGTCAATGCGAGCGACACAGAAAGCTATAATTAGAAGACCTACATGAACACAAATGCTACTATGCTGTGATTCTGCAGAAACACCTGTCAGATGCTTAGAGTGACAGGAGGTCAAGCTGGGAGCTGAATGTGAGACAATTCATTTGTGCCTTTCGTGGCTCTCCCAATAATAAACCAATATACATGCAGAGAGCTTCCCAATACCAAGCCTGTCTGGACCCTCGCTTGGTCTAGGTCAAGACTGGCTCAGTTTCACACCCAAAGTTTGCTTTCCATTCAGTATTTGTACATTATTCACACAAATGATTCTCAGTGGCGTCAGATTTAAATTACCCATAAACAGAAAAATAAGACACCTGCTACCTTCACATCACTCTGGAATGCCTCCAGATAAAGCAAAGAGAAATGAACCATTCACACTGAAAACTTAAACAATCCCAGAAACAGGACAGGGTAAGTACCGTTGATGTAAAAGTTCTACTAATAAATGAAAGGTCCATGACTTCTCAGTCTAAACGTTTGTATTAAAACTGCCTGCTTGGTGCTGCAATCTCCAGCGTGGCCAGACTCTCTACAGGGGAATGTCACAGAATAGTCAATTGGACAGATGCTCCTGGTTGTGTCCAAATGGTTTAATTTATAGAAACGTTGTAGATTTAATGATATGACGTGATATGCAGCTAATAATATGTTGGAAGCCTTAATTGTCACCTATATAATTGAAAGTGTGATATATTTGGCTCAGTTATTATATTGAACCATAAATAAAAGCCTTCAACTTGGGTAAAACAATAACTTATGTTTTCTTTAAAAGCTGTGGCAGTGCATAATTTCTTTAAAAGCTTTCAACCCTTTGACTGTGAAGGTAGCAGGAAGTCGATCATTTCATATGTACACTCCTGTCCACACAGTCTCAAAACAGTTTACAATCTATTCACTGTAAACCTAAACATGTCATCTAAGAAGTTACTTATAATCCATTTCTTTTCTCTTCCAGTATTTTTTTTAACGAAACTATTGGAGGTGAGAAAAATAAGAACAAACCTTTGGTCACCTCCCTTTGAAAGCTTCTACTAGGCGAACCGTGTCAAATAAAAACAATGATCTGTACGTTGCTAACCACACTTGCTCTTTTTTGCCCTTAAGGGACTGTTGTGTAATTTGCCATCTCATCTACGGACTGTAAAGGCAAGACTGGCACGCAGGCTATAAATGTGTGTGGCAACTATCAGCTTTGTAGTTTGCAGTGGTTACATATGCGAAAGCAAATCTTGCTTTACTATGAGTAGTGTGGTTTGGGTTTCTTGTCGTGGTGTGAGATGTTACGTGGGCACGGCGGTTTCCAGGCTGCGGCGACCCTGCCTCAGTTTGCGCTTGTTGCTGTACAGGGCCATCTCCTCCAGGGCTGAGGTGTTTGGCAGCGAGGTGGGAACCTCAAGCTCCAGGCTTGCAGCTGGCCCTAGACGACAAAACAAATGGACCCAGTCAAGTCACAGTGCCACTTTCAGCTTTTTCGTGTGACATTTAAACCCCAGCGCCAACTGTGAAGAGGAGGAAAGATCAAGCCAACTGAACAGAAAGTTGCTCTGCAGCAGTGTGTGACCAAAAAAAATCGATGGAGCCCATAAATCTGCGAGAGAAGCCTCACATTCAAATCAGCAGCTGGAAACAAGCAGGAACCGAAAGCACAAAGCTAAATCAGCTGCAACGTGTCCTTTATGTTCAGATCCGATATGTTGATGATGATACATGCACTCTGACGTGACCCGGATATGATCAGATTCTGTACCAAACACATCTATGATTAACCAGGGATTTTACATGTTGGACTGTGGAGCACAAAGACTCAAAATACAAGAGAGACCATTACACTTAACTGTTCCAGTGAAATTCAGAAAAAGACTAAACACTGTGCTCTCACTTCATAGCCCTCTCCTCAGTTATCGTTTTAATTACATTTTGCACTAGTAAATGAAAAAAAACACGCATGCATTTACCTCAACCGGGTTCACAGAGCGCATGTACACATACCCACACATCTGACTCAAACAAGTGAATACTCGTAAGCGATTCCTTCATCAATGAAAACTAAATTCATGCAGTCACTGTGAAGTTAATCGTTTAGACGAAGCTAATTTCTCTCCTGCTTAGTGTCGACAGAACGCGCTTGCTGCAACCAAAGCACCACGGGAGACCCTCGTGTTAAAACCTAAACCCACAGCTAGGCCACACAAGCTGGTTAGAGTATAAGTCCACAAACCAACACATTCCTCTCACATGTTCCATACATACAAACATATGTACACACAGTCCTACCAATAGCAGTTGCTTATCCCAGGTAGTCACCTGTTTTGAAGGGGATAAAAGAAATTGAGGTAATAAAAAAAAAAAATGGTGGTCTTTCAACAAAACCTGAAATCACTTAAAAACATCCAGAACTCACCTGGTTTGCCAGAGCCTTCATCCATGACCTGCACATCGTCAGCTGTGTCTGGGGACTGGAACAAAAGAAAGGACAATCAGTGACTGAGCATGGAGGCATTTCACAACCATGTACTTCTGGGGAAGCCTTCACCATTGGAGTGTTGCAGCGAGGGAGACTACGAAGCAATGTGTCAGCAACTCACTGCTGGTTTCACAGCACTGAAGCTCCCAGTCGCTCAGAGCCACAAAAGCACAGTGCGTCTACTCAACTACTCCCCATGAGGGATCGACATGTTAATAGAAAGGGAGGTTAAGTCATGGTTCCAAGGTTTTTGTATAGTGTGGGCTCCACAAAGGGAAAGCACAAAGAGCGACGATGCAGAACCTGAACCAAGCAGCAGACGTCCTTTTTCTTTTATATGCCAACACTGATCACGTTTGTGTTTACATTTCTATGAGACTTTCCCACTGAATGTGCTTGCTCTACATATTGTACTGCTGGGACACCCTACTAGCGGCAGCATGCGGGATGGGGAGCACACTAAGTCTTCATCAGTGGCTACGTAGGACTCGCTTCATATTGCAACTCAGTTAGGCAGCAAACCTCACAAGGACCCAGACGATCTCTGTAACTGTATTCTTTTAGTTGTAGGCATTCATGTCGCGTACGTGTCAATCACACACAATATAAAACACAATTACATACAGCAATTAATTTACAACCACCAGAAAGAGATGAACGCAACAACAAACCCACAAGTGTCACACAGAGAAGCGCAGACTAAGACATACTTCAACCAAAAGACCACTTCCAAAAAAGCTGTGCTCATTCAACACCCGTTTCCATACAGAAAGAAAGACATGATCTATTTCACATTAAGCTACTGAAAGAGTAAACCCATCAGCAGATAAATGATTCAAAAGCCACAGCATGAGAGGAAAGGACATTCTTTTGTCTGAGCGTTGACCATGCATGAAACAAACAGGCCATGGAAATGAACATGAGAGTTGGATGGGATGCAGAGTTTCTGGCCATTTTCCCCGTGGAACCAACTTTGGTTAGTGGGATTAAACACTTCTCTGGCTGGTGAGTGCTACTGCCTGTGACTGATTAGTTAGCTGGGAAATCGATAAATGTGGTGGGTTCTGCTAAAGATGCGCCTTCATTAAATAAGGGCATTAGAAAACGGAAAATCAGAATGTGAGGGGGCAGGAGACCCAGGACAGATTTGGTTTTGCATAGTGTTAATAAATGTAAAAGTTCCTCTTCAGAGTGAGAGTTAGTGAACTACAGGGCAGAGCAGCAGGTACTCAGCCACAACCTAGACTGCTGCTGAACTGATGCCTCCTGATTAACAGAAACAACTAAAGGAGGAGGAAGAGGCAGTGGGGAAAGCCAGGGGAAGGGAGGAGGCTGGAGGGAGGTGCCCCCAGAGCTCAGCATGCAGCCAGTACCTGGATGTCGTATACGGGTTTGGAAGAAGGAATGGCAGCAAACTGTCGGTAGTCAAACTTCTTTGACGACAGGGACTAGAAGGATAGCAAACAGGAATGAGCAGAGGTCAAGGGAGAAGGAAAAAGATAAGGACAAAGGAAAAAGGAGGGTGTTGCAAGGTGGAGAGGGAAATCAAAAGAAAGGAGAAGGAAAGGGATACACGGGAATGGAAAAGGAGAGGAAGGAGGCAGAGAGGCTAAAGGGTGATTCAGACAGCCAGCTGTGGCGTAAGATTGGAAAGAATGTTCTCAGCCCTGATTCAATAGCGTGACAATGGTGATGAATTAATGCCAGTGTGTTTTAAAGCAATTCAACGTCTACTACTTCCTTTACCAGTTTGTAAACAAACATCTGCTTTTTACCTTTTTAAAATAAAGATCCTGTGATGAAAATACAAAGAGTTAGATCTGGGCAAATATTTGCCACGTTGGCTCCTTGGGTCCATAAAAATGATAAACAATTCAGACTGACGCCTTCGTTTCATCAGTGCAAGAAAAAAAAACAAATTTGCTAATTAAGATTAAAAATGTTTAGTGCTTACCAGCCTGCCCGGTGAGGTTACTCCACGAGGACTGATCTCTGCCAGAGAACAAAACAGAACATGACATTAGTGCATCTTCAACTTAATCAGCATTAGAAAATAATAAAAAATAGAAAGAATAAAAGTTAAAGAACAAGAACAAAGAAAGAAATTGTAATAATTACATTAATGGTGGTTCTGTATAAACAGCTAGTACTAGCACACAACATTCCACTCTGCTACAGCGCAATCACCGTCGCGCTACCAACCTTCCATGGGTGTGGGGGAGGGTGTGGGGGCAGGCGAGGGCGACTCGGTCAGCTGGTCTAGTGTTCCACGTTTCTTCACATCCCGTGACTTGGCAATGACCATCTGAGCTTTTAGTGCATCCTGCTCCAGTGACTTCATTCTATAATAGAAACATCCGCTATCAGATATACAAAAACAAGGCTTAAATAAATAGATACAAAGACTGACTGAGGCACACACCAGTATGACAGGTGTGGTGCACATCACTACTAATTTTGGGTGCTCCTTGTCCTGGTTTGCTACGACAAACAACCAGTTTAATTTCATTGCACAATATAATGGGAGGCATTCCAGGAAAAGGACTGCCTACTGCCAGTAGGCTTACCCTCAACTCACAAACAGCTTGCAAACTTACTGCGGGCTGTGTTAGTAAAATAAAATTAAACTCAACGGAAGAGCAAGGCACAAATACAAATGAAGAGCACAGCACAGAGGGCGACGACAAGACAGAGAGGAGGGAACCAGGAGAAGCTAGAAATGGAAACGTGCAGAAGCAAAATGGCGCCAGAAAGGCAGTGGAAGCACTGTCGCAGTGTTGTTGCTGCGAGTGCTTGCTGGGACCTTTCTAAATTCTGCCTCTAGCACAAATACCCCAACGCCAAAGCACCCCAGCACATCCGCACGATGCCGTGCATCTGCCCCTGCTGGCTGGGGCCCAAGGAGCAGACCTGAGCTGCGAGGCTGCAGAAGAGGAGGCAGAGGAGGTGGTGGGGGGCTGGGGGGGCGCGGCCGCGCCCTGAGATGCCCTCACTCGGGCCTGGTAGAGCCTCTTAGCCAGGTCCTGCTCATACTGCCTAACATCCTCCTCTAGGCCGTAGGGCCTGTGCCCCACAACACCACAGAGAAGGAAGGAAGAGGGAGTCGGATGAAAAGAACACCAGGATGGAGGAGGAAAAAGAAAGTAAGGAGGAAAGGAGAGGCACACAGACAAAAAGAAGAAAACCAACCAATGGAAGGTAAAACACAGACACAATTAGGGTAGCCAGGAATAGAAGGTCCAAATTTTGGACACGAAAGTAGTGAGAGAGACGATAAACGCTAAAAACCCACAACACAGAATCAAGTGTGAAGTCCCTGTATGTGAGCAAAATTGGATATATATCTTTAAACTTCAAGCTTGATGACTTGGCTGATTTACCTCAGTCAGTAAGTTTAATGTATTTACCGTGCTGCTCTCCACATGGCTCTCTTCTCAGCCTCCAGAGCTCGTTTCTCAGCAGGGGACAGGTCCTTGTTGGGGGCCACAGCCAGCTCAGGACTCTGCATTCGAAGTCTTTCTTGATGTCTGCGCTCTGCTTTGGCTGTCCGGACGGGAGCTGCCGAGTCTCCAGGGTAAACTGGGACCAGACTGACAAGCCAGAGGGGGATAAGTGACACAAATGACAACAAACATTCAAAGATGTGACACTGCACATGGTCATTACCCAGTCATGGAGTTGGGCCTCTGCTCCATTTTGAAGCTGTCATCAAGGGAGTTCCTCTGTGAGTCTGCCTTACCGTCAACAGAGGAGGGTCTACACAGATGAAGAACAATTAGCCGTAGAGATGAAACGCCATGTTTAGGACAATACGGTTTGTCCAAGTCCTTACCCTGAGCTGCCACAGTAGCTTGGAGGTGTGGAGTAGTGTTGAGCTGGGCTAGATGCTGGCTCCACATTATACTCCACTCCATCCAGTAACACCTTGCCGGTGGCCTTCATCTGTGCCACCTGCTTGGCCAGGTCTTCCTCGTCATCTTCATCATCTTCATCCATCAGATACTCCCGCGCTCGCTGCTCAAACTTCCTCTCTACAGTGAGGTGAATTGAGTCGAGTGTTTTTGTTATCATCATTTATGTTTTCACTATTAGCAATGGAGGCGCAGTGTAAAATGTAAACAAACCTTCTTCCTCCCTCATTTTCTTGAGGTCATCCTCTCCAACCAGGGAGACTCTAGGTTTGGGTTTCTCGGGTGTCTGCTGCTTCACGTCAATCTCAAAATACTTCTGTCTGTCCCTGAAAGAGCGCTGCTCTGGGCTGTTCTTGCCAATAGGAGAGGGACTCTGTAGTGTTACAAGGAAAAAATAAATAAATCAAGGACAATGCGAGACGTAAATGTTAGGTAAAGTAAAGTAAAAACAGAAAAAAAGGCAGACGGTTGATTTTGATTTGAAGTACATTTGCTAGAGGAGCCGCAATCACAAAAGGACCAATAGGAAAGAGACAAAGTAACACCAGTACCCAGCACCATTTAGTTAGTTTGAGGTAAAATAACTGGCAAACTGTCCTGTCATGGACAGAAGTTGCATTGCTGTATCTCAGTCTGCAGCAGCACAGACACCACCACCCATTAAGCCAAGCAGACCAGAGCCCTCATGAAGCACAGGGCTGTCCCAGCTGTGGCGGAGGCGGTGGGTACCTTCAGGTCCGCTGAGAGCTTGGAGAGACGAGGCACTGCAGCCAGGCTCATATAGTCCCGACGGTCAGATGTGAGGGAGGACCGGGGGGAGACCTTGCTGGTCAGACCCTTATCTGCTCTCTCCTGACCATCTATGTCATCATCAAACACCTCGTTGTTCAACTCAGGCTGAAAAGGCCACAGAGGTTATCACCAGGTTGTCAAACCGACAGCCACTGGGTTTTAGTACTTTACATCCCATTCGGCCATTTATTATGTCCATAGTTGTTATTTCCGCTTTTTATTTTATTCTTCGATCCTCATATTTTTGTTTTATCATTTGTTTTGAACATTTCTATTGATTGTGCCGTAATCTCAAGCACCATTTTTTTTATATATTTCAGACCAGCATGTTACCGACTGTAATGAATGCGTTAATCCTGCCATATTTTTTCATTTCGCAATATGTTTTGGCTAAAACTGTAACTTGTGCAGCAGTGTTTTTAATATTGTGTGGACTCACTTCTGGAGAAGGCTGCTTTGGGTGGAAATTGTTCCTCACACCATACAGGTCCTGTTGGGCAGAGCAAAGATTTGGTAAAATACACCAGAACACAGAGATATAGAACAGGCAGAGTCATTATCAGCTGGGATTCGAGTATTAGTACATGAGCCACACAGTGATGGATGAATGGATCAGGAGTAAACACCAGTTTGACAGATGGTGGCACTGAAGTGCAAAAACCCACGATGAATGCATTCCACAAGTCACAGCACGTCACAAGCCCCCCAACATGGCGCAGGCTTTATATGGGATTGCCTGATCCAGTCGGGAGGGGGGCAGGGCCAGACCAACCAATCAGCACAGCATGCTCGTGTCGTTGCGACAGGATTGCGTCCAGGCAGCACGGCCTACCTGTGGCGGCTCCAACACTGCGAGCGAGCGAGGCACAGCGGCAAAAGCCTTGTATGCCTGCTTGACATTCATAGGGAACTCGCCGGGCGAAGTGGGGGAAGGGGCACGAGGCTGCAGCAGGGGAGGACGAGGAGGGGCATGGAGGATGGGGAAGATCCATAAGGTGGCGAGGGGGGAAGAGGAGGAGGGGAGGACAGACAGAGACATGGAGGAGAGGACAGACTATGAAAAAAACTGCAAAGTTGAGGAAGACTGGAGGAGCACAACTAAACAGCATGGCAGCTGGTGTGGTGAGAGAGGAGGGGAGTATGCCAGAGAAATACAGACAGTAGGGCTTGGAAACTTCAGTGACAGATTGTTTCCATGGTGAACCAATCGGCCTAAGTTTCTTCAGTATTTACCAATTCATGTCTGTTTGCCAAATAAACAAGTCAACATTTCAAAAAGTGCAAGTCGTGTGATTTAGGAACTCAGACTTGGGCTGAGTGCTTCGTCTACAGCTGTAGTGTAGTTTGTACACCAGTAACCTCCAGCTGTGCCAGACTTAGCTGCCCTGGCCTATCAAACACAAGTGTCTCTATTCTATGGCTGTAGATTCATTTCGTAACGTAAATCACCCTCATGCTGTAATTATCCGTATCTGTTGGTAGAAACGCTTTGGTGTTAGAAAGGTTTGGCCAGCACAGAGCTCAGAGCGGGTGGAACAGCCCTACGTGGTGGTGAGGGGTCTTACAGAGGTCGGGGTGTTGAAAGGGGAGGGGCCATGCTGGAAGGGGTTGGGGCTGTGGCTGTCTGGAGTGGCGGGTGAGGTACTCGGCCGCACGCGTCCAATTGGCTGGATGGCACCCGGTCGTGTCTGCAAAGAAAACGAGCGACGTTCAGCATAAATAGTAAGAATGTTCAACGTGGATGTGAAAAAAGAAGCATTGTTTGTCTTGTGCAAAATGAAGCATATCCTGGCTGGATGTACTGAGGAAAACAACTGATCCTATTTTCTACAGGCTGATTTCCGACACTCACTGATGATGAAGTGTTTTCCTTGGCAGTGGGGGTGGAGGTGTAATGAATGTTTGCCTGGAAAAAAATTTAATAAAATGACAACTAAATAAAAATGCATAGAAGTGGTTTCATTAGAATGATGCCAGGCTAAACAATGCAACACCACCACAGTTTTCCTTGAGCCATCGTGGTCATCACTAATATGTCCTTGCAGTAATTTAAAGCAGACACTTCTGTCAAAACTCTTTAGATTTACTACATAAAATGTGTTGACTGGTAATAGATACGTTTGCTCAAGGAAACATTAAACTTTAATTTTATTACTGTTCTACGAGAAAATATCAAGCCAGAGCTGGTCAAGACATTAAAGGACAATCAATCAAAACTATTTCTAATGAACAACCAATCCTCGTGAGGCAAAGCATCCATAATCAGCTGGCCATAGAAAAGCAGTCACATGCTTTTCAGCCTGGTACTACATGATAAAGTAGTTATGTTTTATTTCCAGATAAAAGGCTCAAGGCAGCTGATGCATTAAATAAACTACATCCAGGGCAGCACAGAGAGGGCCACACGACCCACTTACGAAGCGGGTCTCCCTGCCTGAACACAGGGAGCTGTTTGAAGAGTGATGGCTGGGCTAAGGGTGGCAGAAAAGGTCAAAAGGTTGAACTCTACATCAACTCTTTTGCAGAGCTGGAAGGGATTCATGGAAACAATGAAAATTCAGTAAAAAGATGTTTTAATAAGTAAAGCAGGTGTCTCGGGGCTGACGCTGCTCACCGGTTGGATAGTGGGAGAGTACGGCGCGTCCCTGATTGGGCTGTCCGTCCTGGCGACATCAGAGGAAGGTGCCTGAAAAAGCAAAGTACCAAAAACATACTGAACGGCTTTTACTGAAAATGTCGTAAACAACATTTACTGGTTAGTCATTTAGTCAACTCAACCAAAAACTCTCCCCTGATGATAAACATGCACTTTGTGTCCTGTAGGTCGGGTGCGTTCATTTCAGCTTATGACCCTTGATGCAGCTGTTTGACATACAAACATTCCAGTCGTCCTGACTATGTGGCACTTTACTTCACAAGGTGCTACAAGCTCAGTGCTCAAAGCAAGCATCAAATCAGCTGGTTGTTACACGGAGATTCAGCTGAGGCTGCTGTCAACAGCACAGCAACATTAACAGACTCAACAGGGATTAGGTTTAAACTGGGGGCCATCCATCTATATTAAGTATTAGTTATACGTATTTTGTTGGAAAAACAACCATTTCAGTTTCGAAGCAAGAGGTGATGTCTTCAGATGTCTTACACCGTTCTTCTACATATAAGGATGCTGTATGACTTGTGATGTGGTAAACTGTGTGTAGTAACACACCATGCTGCCTTCACCCCACACACAGGCAGCTTCTTGCCTTGTTGTACAACCATGGCTGCAGTTGGCCTTGTCTCCCATAACCCACAGGAGGCCCTGAAAGGATCTGCTCTCCGGGAGGGAGGCCTCTTCCTTTGCGATTGGCCACTAAGAAAGGGTTCTCCTTGAAGCAGATAGACTGAGAGTCCACCAGGCACTCTTCTTCATCCGGCACAATTGCTGAACTAATGGTGGTGGATGAGCTGGCGCTGTCAGTAGGACAAGTCCCGTTAGGGGAGAATGAGGATCTAAGGAGAGAATCGTGCTCTGTGTTCAGACCAGGGCAGGATTCTGGGTCTACGTGGGTCAGAGGTTCGGTGGTGTGACCTAAGCTGAAGCCCAGGGGCTCTAAAGGGGGTCCATACTGGGTCTGCAGGGGGGCCTCCATGGGGGCAGTCAGAGTAATAGAAGTGGAGAACTGAACAGGAACAAAGGAAAGAGGGAGGACAGAGTGAAGTGAAAGAAGAACTGAAAAATATTATATTAGTGGATAAACAAGAAATAAGAGAAAACTGGCAGGTTCATGTCACCTTAACCCTACAGATGAAGGCGATGTCTACAGACTTCTGCTGTTTTGGAATTTTGAACTGAAATACACACTAATGTAACTGACAAAAGCTACAAAAGCTAATTATGGGAACAAATTATATTTTGAGACTGGTTATAAATAGGGTAGGAGGAAAGAATGAAGACGTGCTTTATCTTCATGAAGCAAACTACTGGGGTCAATCTGAAAGAAATGCAACTAAACTCTAGGAAACGTTCAGAAAATAAAATAAAAAATTACTTTAAGGAACCACATTCAATAAACTAAAAAAATAGTGCAAGACGTTCCTGTTGTTTTAGCCTGATGAGTCTCTAAGCTGCTAAAACCACTGTGTTACTAAATCATCTTAGCGCCTTTAAGATAAGTTTCTCAGTGACTGTTAGTGTCCTTAAATAACCAAATTATCAGAGCAGCGAGACATTCAGGCTCCAGGACACTTTCAACTATTACTTTACTTCACAGAGAAGACACGTGTCACATGGCAGGAATACGCAAGGTGTAAACCATGCTATGTAAAGGAACATGATAGTGTCCAGCTCTAGGAGCACTATGTGTTTAAATACCTTTAAAATATTTACATTTAAAAATAAATGTGACTCAATAAAGTCCGATCAGCAGAGTAAACATGCAAACCTCACTGGCCTTGACGTGTCTGGTGATAATCTAAAAGGTCTAAAATTAAAGTTAAGCATTGTGAAGCACTTATGTGGCTTCCTACATACTGACTACAAGAGTCATGGTGTGATGAGGGTCAGTGGGCTGGAATGTGAACGAGTGCACCGACACAGGCGGTGAGGGACAGCTGGGCCTTCAACCCAAGAGACATGCCAGACTGAGTGAGCCATGCTGGAAAAGCTGCAAGTCAAAGGAACGGGAACTGAGCAATTTATACCTTAAACTGGTTTTAAGTCACCAAACCAGCGCATGACGCTTAATTCCTTCTCAGAAGAGCGAACAATGTTATATTGAATTATATTATTTAAAGATACACTGTACACACTTCACTCTGCTGTAACATGTGGTTTACAGACAGTGCAGGATGTTATGTGATATGAAAATTAGATGTTGAACTTGTTGCTAAGGTTCGTAATTCTCAATGGTAATACACGAAGGGCAAATCTAGGGCTAACCAAGCGAAAGACTTAAGACATAAATCCTTTTTAAACACAGCTATGATAAAGTCACCGTCACCAAGTCTCCCACCACGTGTGCTGGAGCAGAAAATCCAGCTCTAATGCATCAAGCATGAACAGTTGCATATCAAATGTGGGTCACATTTAGCTAGAAAAACTAAAGCACAGCCACAAGTAGGGTATAAACGCCACCTCAACAGCTAATGTACATAAAGTACGGCATTAAATGGCTCAAATAGCAATCAACAGCAGTAATTTGCCTGTTAGCGCTCACTATTGTTTAAATCAAAGAGAAGTTGTGTTTATGTTCTAAGCCAAGTCTGCATTGTCACCTGACAACAACAAAAAATAATAATAATTCATAATAATGAAAGAACTAAACAGAGACAAATATAGGAAACAGGAAGGAAAAATAAAAGATACTATCCATATTTACTCACTATTGGATGTTAAAAGAACCACGCTGTAGCTTCTACTCAAACGTCAGGGCTCTGGGAACCTAAACTAAAATACTTGTCCTCCTTCTGTGTCTAGCGCCCACCCACTCAAGAGGCTTCATTCAAAGGGCCAGATGCAGGTTTAAAATATCACAGAGGATAGTGGGCAGCTGTCCCCTTCCCCCATCTCACCACCTCTCTGTTACACACTCACAGTTCATCAGGGCCCACCCTTTGGCCAGGCTTGCTTTCGTTTCCACCGTCCTCTGTCCTGTAGGTGCTTCGCCCTTTGTTACAAAGGTTCATCCAGTCTTAGCTTCAGGGGCCCTCGTGAAATTAACCAACAGGGGGTAGTGGCCAGTCAGGTTCTACATATTCCTGCTCCTAGGGGGGAACTTGTCACCTAGTCACGCAGCGTTTCCTAAAGATCTACTCTGAGCTCAGAACTCTCACAATTATACAAGCTCTTTACAGGTCAAGCCAAACAAGCCTGCCTGATAAATACAATGAACCGGATTCCTAAGATTAATATTAAACAAATCTGTGACTCCAGTGTCCTCACAGTCTGAAGACGTTGCAACGTTCAGACACACTCACCCTGTTGACCTTCTGCAGGCTGGTGGTGGGCAGTGCAGCCAGGGTTTTGTAGTCCAGCTTTAAAGGTCCAGGGCCAATGTTCTACAAAGAAATAAATAGAAACAAAGGTATGAAGAGGTCTAAGCTGGCGGTTATTATAGGACAAGCCCTGAATGGGTTTACTGAGAATGCCCATGTACGGAACCGCTTATGTGAGGTGAACAATCCACATTGATAATAATTTTGCACGACATTGACTGGAGTTGTAAAATTCTATACGGTTGCAAAATTGTGACGCAAAATTCAAATATACTCTATAGAGGACTGCTCTAATTATCACTGATCAAATACTGACAGATTTTTTACAGTGTGCATCACTGAGGGTTTTATCTGATTAAGTAATGTCCCTTCCCAACAGATTTAAACTGGGAAGACGAGGTGTCCTCTAGAAGGCCAGGGATACAGTAACATGTCTAAAGACCTGCTGATGAGGAGTGTCTCACCTCAGTCTCCTCTTCAAGCAGGCGAGTTGCCTCCTCACGCTCCAAACGCATTCGCTCCTTCACCAAGAAAGGAAGTGGAGGAGGAAAGTATAGAAAACACCCAAGCACACACAGCCACACAAATGTAATGAGGGGTGAAATGTGAGAGTGAAGGAAAGAAATGTTAAATGGGGCACAGTGGAAAAACAGCAGTGGAGAAGTGGTGAGGAGATGGGATGATTGGATGATTGTGTATCACAACCAAACACACCAGGGATAAAGAAGAAATGATAGAAAAACAAAGGGGAAAAAGGATAGAATCCACACACATTAAAAAGTGACCTACTGTTTGGCTTTAGGAGCAGAAAAAGCATGCAAGGTGCAGGAACGGTCAAACAATATCCACACAAGGTGCAGAGGGGAAGCTTCATTCACCCGATAACAGACAAACCTGAGCATCTGACTAATGCTCCACTCTGCAGTACTGTGCAAACTCTAGTTTGGCATTTTTCAGAAGCTAAACGTCAATAATCCTTCCTGACATTCTCACCTGCTTGTCTCACAGATACAAATTTACATTTCGCTTTCCCCAGACTGTTGCGTATTTTAGTTTTACTTACCACTTTTTCCATCTCTTCTCGCTCCCACTGCGACGTCTCTCTCACCATCTCAGACTCCTGGAGAAAATTAAAATTCTGATTACTTACCGAGTTCAAATGATGAATCATAGCTAAAGAACTGCTGAACTCACGCACTATGTTTTCAACAGACCCCAACAGATCCCTACATTCCTTTAGTAGGAGCAGCCTCTCAAAAGCTAATCTAGAGACAAAATAGACAATTGTGCTGGTGCTTTCTGGCTGCTCTGGTGAAAAAATGGGTGTGCATGGTTGGAGTGACTCACGGGCGTTATAAACCCAGCTATAACCAAACTGCTGTGGAAGCACAGTGTTGATTTGCCAGAATTGCTGAGCTAAACATTTGATTCATGCATTCTCGTCAGGGGCATTAGGCTCCATTAGAATGATCAAATTTGATTTACAAATCAAACATTGCTGCCCTCGTGTAAACTCTGTTTATTAGGTTTCAGTTTGTGAACGTCAACACAGTAGCACAAGAACAATGCTTATAGTGTCTAGTTGATAGGTCTAAAAAGTTAGGACGTTAAAATCTTGATCCTTGTACCTTCTGTATGATGTCCATCTCCTCTGGGCTCAGGTCTCGATCTATCGAAGAGATGCTCTCCATACTGTTCTTGCGTACGATTCCAGTTGCAAATGGGTTGGCAATAATGCCAGGAGAAGCCTGAAATTTAAACAAAAACAGCAGGTCTGTTGCAACTCATTACTAACTTAAACATCCATTCTGTACGTATGTAGAACGGTTTGCTCAATGGTGTTTCCTTGTGGTGTCTCACCTCCACAGCAGCTACTTTGTGCGGGTCAAAGCCATCACACACGAGCATGACCAAAGAGTCTCCAACGGCACGAAGCACTCGCACTGCCTCTGTGTGAGTCATTCCCAGCAGGCTGTGGTTGTTCACCTCCAGAATCCGCATACCGACCTGCAGGCGTCCATCCCTCGCTGCTGCTCCAGTTGAGCTCACCTGTTTGAAATTCAACTGTGTTAACATGTTTACTCTACGCTGTCAGACTGCTGCAACGTCTGCTACCAATAAATCTGACTATTGCATATCAGCCTCTAAGACAAGTAGCAAACTGCAGTACGCTGAAGATCAAGTATTTTATGGTACCTTAGAGATGAAGATGCCCTCATCAGTGGGGTCAAACGGATTTCCAGCATGACCCTTGGCTCCTCCACGAATACTGATGCCCAGCTTCTCACCCGGCTGCTTGTGGATGGCAATTTCCTGCAACAATATAAATGTGCAAAAGTTTGTCAAGATAAACATGGCGTGATAGAGTTTAATAGCAAATGTCGGTATGCTGTTCTACCTGCATCCCAGGCGGTGAAGGGTCCCTGCGCACTAGCATACGGATCTCCTGCTTGTTGGCCAGCAGGGCTCGCACAGCTTCTTGATGTGTGGCATGACGCAGGTCGATGGCGTTCACCTCCAATATCCGGTCCCCCACACGCAGTCCACTCTGACACGCCAGGCCATGAGGAATAACCTGAAGGTGAGACGGCACATGAAAAGGTAATAGTGGTACTAATACATAGGAGAGGTACTGCGTAAAACTGTAACAAAACAATACCTTTGAGATGAAAACACCAGGTTCATTGATGCCGAAGGGGTGACTGGCATGGTCGCTGCCTCCTACGATGCTCAGGCCCAGAGGACCACCTGACTTCATGAGGATCACTTCCTGTTGGCATCAATTTCAAAACATTTGAAAAGAGACATTTAATCTCTAGTGATTCCACCTCTACTTGCATAACTTATCTACTAAACTAAGCTGTCTGTGATGCGTGTACATTCTGTTTACAAGTCTAAGCAGCTACGCAGTATTTTAAGAAACTACTACTTTTTTTTTTAATTAGACCAAGCCCTCATACCATGCACCATCTTCTCTGGAACTGGAGAGCATTAAGAAGAAGGCACGGTCCAATTAAAAAACATTAAGAATGAGTGCTTTAATGAGGCTTCCAATTCATTTTTAATACAACTCACTACTAATACTCTGCATGCTTAAGTCACTTTAAGCTATCTCACCTCCATCGGATACTCGTCTTCCATCCGGCTTAAGTGATTCCCATGAAGGCCTGTCTCCTCCTGGTCTGGAGATTCTGAGGGCTCGGGGGGTGGGGGGGAATGTGCTCGTGCCCGAGACTGACCTGGAGAGCCACCTGGTGGATTCAGGTCTCTCTCCACTAGGAGGGCGATGGTGGGGGCGGTGCCGGTAAGCAGCGCTACTGCCTGGTCATGTCTGGCTTCTGTCATGTCTACACCATTGATCTGGATCGACAGTAAAACCAACCAAGGAGCATGTCAGCCTACCAGGAAGCTCCAAGTGACAACGGACTGTATTTACCATTTGCCATGAAGAACAAATAAACGCTGCGGTCAACTGTCTCTAATCAGACTTCACGTCTTGTCTTCATCTTATCTTATTTCAATATACAATTAAAATGATTACATTTACAGGGATTTTGAGAGCGTTCCAAAAGTGAGTAGTCTTAATTGAAGAAGAACCCAACACTGATGTAAAGCAATGAGAACAAGCAGAGAGAGAGAAGGATCAGGGGTAAAACTGGGCTGCTGCAGGCAACTTAAGAAGAGTTTCCATGAGCGAGGGAGGCTAAATAGCAAGCCAAACGTTCAGTCGAGAAAATCCATTCTAATTAAGTCTAATTATTAAACGTGCCGTTCTAATAATTTTAACACTTTTCCATTCCACATTGCCTTTGCTTACTTAAAATACAATTACAAGTGTGTCATTTATGAAAGTTTGCTCTTAAGTCAACAAAGGCAAACAATTACATCCTCTGACAAGTTAAATTTTTAGTTTTCTTAACACCCTCGTTTAAGAAATACGTTTGTAGACTTAAAGCATGCACAATCCTAATTACTGCATTCTAGTCCAAAGCGACAAGCAGAGGCCAGCTCTGACCTGACAGTACCAGCTTTTACCGTTGGCTGACGGCTGTTGCGGCCGATACCATGGCTAACATGTAATTGCCATGACAGAGGCGCAACAGACTCAGCCCCTCCACCCCAATACCATACCCTCCACCAAACCAGCAAGAAGATGCATTTAATGCAGCAGTGAGCATGCAGAGGAAGAGAGCGTGAGGGGAAAAACGAGAAAAACTGACAAAACAAAGAGGGTAACTCCTTTAGGAAAGCGAAGAGCAGAAGTAGGAAGCAACTGGGTTTCGGACACAGTGGGGATCAGCAAAAAATTGAGTTCATCAATATAATCAGCAAGTGATATAATAAGAGATAAAACATGCAAGAGAAACTAGTGATAGAGAAGAGTGACGCCAAGCTCCAAGTGTTAACAGCAGGACGAGCATCTAAAACTTCAATGAATCATCTGATTTAGAATTAATACGAGGTCTGTATTGGTATAATGTCTCAGCTATTAAATAATGGCTTCAGTGTACTAGAGTAAACTGTGTATGTAAGACATAATGAAACATCTTGAGTAATAAAAAGGAATTATTAAGAAATATCACATTATTAAAAGAGTGGACACACAGAGAGGTGAGAGAAATGGCAGTACTCACAGAGATCACCCTGTCGCCCACACGCAGTGTGCTGTCTTTGTGTGCAGCCCCACCCTCTGCGATGCGAGAGATGTAGATTCCCTAAAAACATAAAAAAAAGGTTTAAAACGTCTATGCACATTTGTCAACAGTTTTACGCCTACAAAGTTCAAAAACTATTACGCCTACAAAGTTCAAAAACTATTCAAACCATTTTAAAGTAGAGAGTAAGAGTAGTTACACTGTAACTGTGAGTTGTGTTATAGAGCTCCCATTTTGTCAGTATATGATCTTCTATATCTGGGCTTTATAAACAGCAGATATTTATGAAACATTTGCAGTCGACAAAAGTCACAAATCTTAGATTTCCAAACAAAGAAACAAACTCAACACAAAAACAACTGTTACACAGCAAACACTATAGGATTCATTACAAAAGCTGGGCTCTTATTACACGGTTTGAGTGTAATAGGAGTTAATAAAATTATTCCTGTGTGAAAAAGTGCGAATACATGCAAGAGCGAAATTTACTGCACCTCCACCACACATCAACTAAAGCCAAGTCAATCAAGTCACTGCATCCATTTCAAAAAGTTTTTGAAAGAGAGGCAAGACTTACAATCAGACCAGTCTAAATCATGAGTTTATGAGTCCTTTCCTCTTTGTGGGCTCGATGAGCTGCATGAGTTGCAATGCAGCAGCGGGCTTGCCCAAATATACACCTCACCCTGTCCGATTACTGTGGCCCTATCAAGTGTCAAGGCTGGCTATTCATAACTCCGGCTCCCAGGAGATGACTATAAACGCTGGGGCTAGAATAGACGCTGTTAAAAGAGAGATGCCTGTGACAGTTACTGCAAACGCCTACCATTGAAACTTCAAGACGCATCACCTGCTATAAATACATCTAACATCTTATTTTGTGATAGACTAGGGCAGCAGTTTGAAATGCTTCTTCAGTGTCATCTAACTGTGATCCAAATCAAAGACAGATGCTAACTGGATGCAGTTGGCAGGTTTGCACTTTGATGAGGCTCATGCTTTGTACTTATGTTGCCCTGATAATCAGGACAGATGTGTCTCACCGTGTCTCCAGTGCGGTACGGTGTGGAGCCTTTGCCCCCTGCAATGCTGAATCCCAGCCCCTTATCATTTCGGATCAGGCAGGTGGAGAACCGCTGTCGAGGCCCGCTGGGACTCGTCTCCATGTTGAAGGCGATACCACTGCTTCTCCTCTCCCGTGGGAAGTAGTCATCCTCAGGCCTCAGTGGTGTGGTGGTGATGGCGTTCTCAGGTTCCACCATACGCTCGCGTAGCACAGTCATGGAAACTGTAGCACCAGAACTACGGAGAGCCTCTACAGCTGTGTGATGTTCTGCTTCATGGAGGTCTACTCCATTTACCTGAAGCGAAATAGACAGGCATATTGGGAAAAAAATCATCTCATTTGAATTGTATTATAGAAGCATGATGTCACATATGAAAGTATTTCAAGTATTTTAACCTCAAGGAGTTTGTCTCCCACTTTAACTCCTGCTCTGGCTGCAGGGCCGTCTTCTGAAACCCTGGAGATGAAGATTCCCTGAGGACACAACAAGATGATGTCACATTACATACCAGCTGGCATTTGCTTTGTTTTAGATATCTAGATATAACAACTTACTTCGTCATCACCCTTGTAAGGTGTAGATCCCTTCCCTCCAGCAATGCTGATGCCCAGGCCGCCTGTTTGTCGCAGGATTGTCAGAGTGTACTGCAAGTCGAGGTGGAGGAAGTCAACACAAATACTACAAAAAGTCTCTTAAAAACTACTCAACTAAGGACAGTGTAAGAGGGAGGTGATCTCACAGTGCTGGTATTGGGTTTTTGAAATTCATTTTTATGACTTGACATTTTTTCAATTTTAAATTTTGGTTGTGAGTGAGCTCCCTCATATTGTCAGAAGTTGGAGTTCATTTTAGCTGAGCAGCCTCCTGTAATCATGCCAAAAGGAGGATGGAAAGGACATTTCGAGGCTGTCAGAAACCTAATGTCACATCAAGTGGAAGGCGGATGATTTTACTTGCATTTAAAATATAGCCAAGCATTTGTTGGAGCCAAATCATCAATCATCAGTCAACACTTGACTGACATTAGACCTATACTGAACAAATACACAGTCTAAAATCCTCTGCAACTGGACTCACAAAGGCCACACTTTTAAAAAAAAAAAACAGACCATCACTGTGTGTTTTATCTGATAACAGGCTGTGTATATCTGTATACTTGAAAGCCATGCAAAAAAGGAGACGTAGGGATGAGTGAAAGTGAAAACGTAAGTGTGACTCTTTAACAAGATCAAACTGTGTATATACACAAATATTCCAAAATAAAAACATGCAAAAATAACACAATAGAATTCAAGAAAAATATAATTAGCAAATATCAATTGTGCCTTTTTGCACTTCCGCTATCATGATAAAAAAAGTTGCATACAGAGCAGTAAACCTCTTGATCCATATGGAGCTCTCTCGTTGGAGTTACACAACATCACTCCACGCCTGTTTACTACAGCAAAACCCTGGAGCAAGCAGGCAAAGCAAGCTCAACATCCAGCTCAGCAACCAGGCCATTCAGCTCAGGGCAGAAGAGCATGGAGAGGCGATGGAAAGGAGCAAGGCAGCAGAAGCAGGGGAAGCCAGGAGGGGCACAGTGGCAGGACCTGGTGCTGGAAGTCTGTCTGAAATTCCACTTCTATTTAGTTCGGGGGTGTTAACATGACAACAGGACTGTGGACTGAAGGGGAGTCTCAATTACATATGAAGGTCCAGGTTTCCAACAAGTTTAATGTTTGGGAAGCTGCAAGTTTGGCCTGCTGTGTCTTGTCCTAGTGGCAGATCTTATATGAATAAAGTTTATAAAGGTATACACAGGATCATTTGGACTTAAACATTTCAGAAGGGTATCTGATCCTCCTTTATGTGTAATGATATGGATAATGCACAGAGTACAGTATGTTCTGCTGCTTGAGCCTCTGTGCCAAATATTTACTTGGTGACTGTTTATTCAACAGAAGGTCAAACTAAACTCAAAGTCCAGATATGTTCAGTTGCTAATTCCACTGGGAGCACCCTTGTGGTTGTTACTGAGCATATAATCTATTGCCAGAATCCCTAGTTTGATGTAATTTGGGACCTTTGCGCCATTTCTCTCCTCCAAGTTTGTAAATAATTATATCAAATAAAAGTCAGAAGTCAATGCATGGTTACTGCCACAGTGTGTGAATTGTGTCTTACTACGCTCCTGCATTCAGGTTTTGCCACAATGCCCATCTCATGAAAGAGCTGTCGTTATGGTGCCCCTAATGATCGGCTCGGAGCGACCATGGATTCTGTGGGTTCACCCATCTACACGAGTGGGTGAATGGGTGGGTGAGTAGGGCATACATAAAGACTAGATGGGAAAGAGTAGGTACAGACCTCTTCCTCCTCAATTCGAGCAGGTTCAATCAGCAGATTATTGACTTGATCAAATGACACCCCCTGTTAGGACAGGACCAGCAAGAGGCATGCGGATTAGTCAGGCCAAAATAAAAATATGCTCACACACACAAAAGAGAAAATAAAAACACTGTCCATAAACTTCACACACATACACACACAACACTCCACTGTCTGCTTGCAGGATGGAGGACTTTAACGTCCACCGTGATGAAACACCTTGAAGCAGACGTGGTCCCACACTCACTCCCCAGCCACCAGAAGCAAATACAGGCAGAGGTGGAAAGACAAGATCACTGAGCTGAGCTTTAGTGGAATACACACACAGTGTAAAGAGAGCGGACAAAAGAAGGCAAAAGCTCCCAAACCAGATTAAGCCCAGTCTCCACACCACAAATCATCATTTCCTCCAGTAGCAAGCCTTAATTTAGTCAACGCATCTATTTAGGTGAAGTAATAAGAACTTTAACAGCAGGCTGGGCCTAAAAATACACATAACTTCAACCTCTAACGACTTTGCAAAAATTCAACAGAACGTAAGAAATTAATCATCAACAAAAGTTTGTCTTGCTGAATCTGGTTAACAAGAACAATGAAGAATCGTGACGGTGAACATCCCATTACTAGATGACACAGACGAGGCTTGTTGAGCTCACATTCCAGCTCTGCCAATACATGTCCTGGTTGGTCTGAGTCCAGCCACACAAACAGACCCGCACACACAGACACACAATGCAGCTCTAGTAAGAATAATTGTTTGATCACAGTGTTACAAAAAAAGCATTTCTGAAATTACCATGATAAATCAACTGATCTGATTACAGCCCCCTCATACTAATGATCAGTACGAATTTGATTGTATATGCAGCATTTCAGCAGCCTTCACTCACTCAGTTCATTCACACATGCCCAATGTTATAAAAGCAGAGTGTGCAAATGTTCTTTTATTCAATCAGGAGATGGCTGATAACAAGGTGAGAAGTTTAGTACTGAATTGGACTAGTGTCGAGCAAGAAGGACTGCACAACCGTTTGCATGGGAGAGATATCGCGGAGACATAATAGTGGTATACGTTATGTTTAAGTCATTTTTAAATGATTTGTAAATCGAATATTGTGGTGTTCAAGTTGAAAGTATAGAGAAAGTCACTGTAACTTTCAATGCAGCCATTCTGACCTGATGAGTTCATGTTTAGGCTATAAAACCAGAGAAACAAATCCGCTTGATGTAGAGGCACAAATGTAGATAATTGGATTTCCACAATGATTATAATGCGACAACGAATGCACAAACGTGAATAAACCCCTGCACTTGAAAACAGCGATGTTTTTCTTTTTGTTACACGTAACTTTTTACCTAGCATGACTGTCATTCCTGTACTGCAGCCTACTCGTGCTGAATCCTTCCTTTACCTTCACTTGACTGGAGTTGACCTGTTGCCGGCTGTCCTCCTGCTCATCCCTTCTCTGATGGTGCTGCGGGGTGCTGAAGCTCTGCTCTTCTTCCTCATCCTGCTCGTCCTCGGCAGCCTGAGTCGGCGAGTTGAGCCCGTCAGGACTGAAGCCCTGCAGCAGCGCAGCCACAGCTTCGGGCTTGGGCAGCTTGGTGATCTTGAAGTGCTTCTTGTAGTGTGGCGTGTCTTTTCTGATCAGACGCTGCTTCTCTGCGGGAAAAGCCGGTCTCTCATATTCCTCATCACTCCTCTCACCATCCTCTCCATCCTCATCGTCATCCTCATCCACACCACGGATGATGGGCTCCTCTGCAAAATGAACAGTCGGCTGGAGAAAAGAAAGGACGACATTTTAGAATTTACTATTAAACTATTTTTATAGTAATACACATGACTTGATCCACGTTTCGGCAAGTCTAAAGATATTTTGAATATTCACCTCAATGTACTCCACCTCCATCTCATCCAACTCGTCGTCCTGTGGGAAGCGACCGTCCACAATTTCCTCCCTCGGCAAGGTGAATGTCACATTTTGTCTCTCCTCGTGGGAGGTGGCTGACAGTGTGCTGTTAGAGACCTGGGAGTCGTGGCTCTGATTGGAGAGGTCACTGAGACGCTTCTCCTAGAAGCAACAGAATTCATTTTATCACACAACTCAAGACCAGCACAGGTGGATAATGAGGCAGAAGAGGAGAAAGTTGGTTCACCAGGTGGTCCTCCATGTTCACGTTATGTGGTAAACCTCAAATATATGGTACAATGTTTGTACCTGTGGGTCGGGAGATTCCTCTCCATCTGGTCTGGATGTGTAACCTTCATTCCTTCTCTCTTCTATCACCTTCTTCATTTCCTTCAGCTCATTGGGGTGTGGTGTGGCTCTGCGGTGCAGACCCTGCAGTAAAGTAAACTAAACATTAAGAACATGTTGCTTGAACATGAGTTATCATGGATCAACTAATTGTGATTAATTTGTGTTAAAATGTATCTATCAACTGGAAACTCTAAAACAATATTAGTTATTGCTGGCTCAACCAAATCATGATGGATAATGTACACTATCATACTGATAGACAGGTAAACATAAAAATCCGCTCAAAAGAAGGACATGAGAAAGACAGAAAAGACGCTGCATTATTGAATTTCCTCACTCTGCGCTCTGCTGCAGCCTCATCATCCTCGTCCTCAGCCTTGGTCTCCTCCTGGAACTGAATGACTGACACGCGGTTTAGGTTGCTGTCTGTCCAGCTGTCATCCACACTGTTCTGTAACAAGTTCTCTGTGGAAAAAGAGGAGGAAAGCAGCGTCAGAATGAGACATTACAAAAGTACATTAATGAGTCAAACTCCTAATTAATATAGTAAATGGATTCAACCTTAGGTTGTGTTTTTAATATAATGGAAGTAATTTTATAAACATATTGAAGAATGTATGAATGAATGAAAGATTTCCATCTTAGATTTCCAGAAATAGTAGTGTCATATCGAACCAGCACCTTCATTATAGAGTTATTCAAGTTCAACTTTGCATTAACATGCTGCCACTCACCAAGGATCGGTGAAGGCTGCTGGGGCAGTAAATAGCAGGTCAACACTTTCTCCCCTGTCCGTTCATCGTCCTCTGTCTGGAACTTGAGCATCGGCTGTGACTGGTTCTCTGCGAGCCACATGGCCTTCAGATTGAGGTTTGTCAGGGCAAAAGGCAAATTCTGTAACCTGCAGAAAGGACAAGATAAGAACAACTTGAGTTCAGTGATCCGTAAATGAATGAGTTTATGATCATCATGCTTTTAGGGGAGCTTTAAAACTACATATGCATGTGGTCACGCTGTCACTTCTTTTGAACTTCATCTCAATCAAACTGCAGATGCAATGTCTCTACAGGATGCTAGTAATGCTGTTAAAACTAGGTGGCAAAGGCATTTCATTCAGTAGAAGCACCAATGTATGTATTCAACAGTTCAGGGAGTTAAGTGAGGTTACCTGTTACCAGCCACATCCAGCACATGCAGTTCAGTGGCATCTGCAAGCTCAGCAGGCAGTTTGCCCAGGCGGTTATCTCTCAATGAGAGAACGTTGAGGCTAGCGCAGCCGCCCAGCTCTTTGGGCACACTGCCCAAACGGTTGCGGTCTACATTCAGGTTGGTCAGCTTCTTCAGCTTGCCCAGCGAGCGAGGAAGTGACTTTAAGGAGGGGAGACAGGGGCCATCAATAATCAGTGGAATCAATGATGAAAGCTAATAGCTGTTAATGGGGCTTGGGTATGAATGGGCATACTTAAATCCCTGCTGGGTCAGAGCAAGGCTTGTAATTGACTTATATCTTCCTACCTGCAAAAGATTCTCTGTCAACACGAGCTCTGTGAGGTTTTCACACTCTCCTATTGAGTCAGTCAGATGGGTCAGCCTGTTCTGGTCCACTTTCAGGATGGAGAGCTGTTTCAGGCAACCTGGAGATAAGGCATAGTGTCACATAAATTGTGGAAAAATAACTGCATATTTTACAAGTTTTTTTTACCAAACAAATCTCAACCTGGGTTACTATCTGTGGCATAATTCTGTATGTATGCACCTCTCTAATGTGGTGCTTTCTTATGTTATCTCCACTTGCCTCTTGAATTTCTTTGCCCACTGGAGGGCAGTGCTGTTTTTATTTAAATAGGCAAAGTCACCTGCACACAGTGCTCATGTCCCAAGGTCCTTTTAATCAACTGTGCAGCTTTATGAGCTGGCAAACATTCACCAAAGTACCCAAAACATTTTCAGTAAAAGCACAAGAAAGATGTAACACTGAGGAAAGAAAGTATTCTAAAATATTGCATAAGTCACAAGTTACATCTTTGCAGGATATGAAATGTGCACACTGTTACAACAGAGAGATTAAATGTTGCTAACATATTATTTTTTCATCATTTAATACATTAGTAACTTTATTGACTTTTTTTTGTACAAATATGTTTATTTGTCTCTTGTATTTCACACCTATGCTATCTGGGACGACCTCCAGCAGGTTTTGTGTGAGCAGCAGGTCAGTGAGAGCTATGAGGCCGTTTAGCTCTGAGGGAAGCTCCTCTAAACGATTCTCTGACACATCCAAACACACCAGTCTCCGGAGGTTCCCCAGCTCCTACACACACACACACACACACACACACAGAAGATATCACATTTACAGTAATCCTGACCTTCACAGCAAACATTTTTTATTCATTCTACAAAACAAGACTTACTGGTGGTAATGAGGACAACTGGTTATGGTCCAGCCACAGCTCCCTCAGGTTCGGGAGAGCACCAAGAGTGTCCGGCTAAGACAAGATAGCAGGTTGTTTTTGTTATTAATTGGCAAGAAGTCAGGTAAAGGAGAACTCAAACACATACCACAACCGTGAAAAGCTGAGAACTGACCACAGTAAAATCCAAAGGTGAATGTTGCTTATACACACATTTTGTGTGCATTAGCGTTTTAATATTGGATTCCTAAACAACTTGATTTCATTAGTTTACTAAACTGAAGCAACAAAAAGGACAAAGCTTTTCTTTCTTCACTTTATGGAGCATTTTCCTAAAGTATCTGAACATCCATTTAGAAAACAAGTTAGGTCTGCAAACCTTTCCTCACCGACAGCTCATTACCTCAAATTTGGGTCTAAGTAACAAATTAAATTAAGCCAGTCAGTAAAGTAACGCTTACGACAAACGTTTACAGGGAGGCAAAGTGTCATCATAAAGTGTTCGCTCAGCCTCCGCCCAAGTCACGAGGCATCGTTTGTCCTTTCCCACTGAGACAGGTAGAAGTTTTCAGCTAAAAGTAGCAATCACTCACGCAGACAGGCTCTTGTGTCTCACTATGCTGAATTTGGCAAACATGTGGTTTGGATGATGATTATTGTGGCGGGACCAAGAGAAGGAGATTTATTATATGTGTCACTCTGCGTGTACATGCACCAGCAGTGTGAAATATACAGCAAAGGGCATTATTAGTAGGTAGGTTCCTTACTAAAACTTCCAGTTCATTGCTGCCAAGGTCCAGCTGTTCCAGTTTCACCAGGAAAGAGAGTGACCTGAATTCAAACACAAAATAGAGCAAGTGTTACGTCACATAAATATGCGTCATGAGGAAACAAAGAGGTTTGATCACATTCTTTCGTTTGTTTGTAATTTCAGTCATATTCTTCCGCATGAAACAAAACCTCCTCCTGTGGGAGGCTTTAGTTAAAATTTCCAGCGAGGCTAATACTGATATGTCACAGCAACAGTGATGAAGAAGAACTACTGAGGACGTGTGTTGACTCATCTTGTTTTGTAAACAGGCATTGATTGTGCCTGATGGAGATGGTTGGGAATTAGATGAGAGACTAAGCTTAGCATATGTACACTGAATTAAGATGACACTTACGTGGGCAGACACTTCAGCAGGTTCTCCCTGAGCTCCAATGTCACCAGGTTGGCCAGGCTGTAAACGAAGGAGTGGCAGCAGGGTAGGAGTTGGCAGGGAGGATGGGGGGGAGAGAGAGTGAAGAGGAGAGGCCGGTTAGTTAGTCAGATGGCGGGTCTGTTCGTCTAGGCTGCCTGGCATAGAGAGGGCCTCCTCCATCTGTCTGAGCACAGTAGAGGCCCACAGCACACAGACTGCCTGCCTCAGAGCCCACTGGGCAACAGAATTACACTCTATGGAAACCTGCTCATTCGCCTGACATATTATGTCTGGCAGCACGAGTCAGTGTAATGACTGGAGAGTGTTTTTCCAATTATGACCAAAATCCTACTCTTGAGTTTTGTAACTCAGCGTTATACTTCTTCATTATTAGACCCACAAAAGCATTTGGGTACAACATGGGGCAAAATTGTTTAATATGCATTCAGAAGATTTCATACCCATGGATAGGTCGGACTTACAGAGACAAACAACCACGTACACGACCACTGACATTGTTTTCTATTAGAAATAGTGTGTTTATGTACGTACTTTCCGATGTCGTTGGGCAACGCCTGAAGTGACACATCATTCAGCGCCAAGTGAGCGAGTGTTCTGAGTTGAGTGAAACCATCCGGTAATCTAAAGCAGAAAGATGGAGACAGGATTGTTTACACAATGTATGGAATTATTCTGTAAATTCTAATTGTCAGAGTTGTAGTTATGTTGTTCAAAATATAGTAATGTTGTGTTTCAAATAGAAAATAAATTACTCAAAATCTCTCCTAACTTTTTTGCAACTGCAGGCACAATATTTTCTCCGTTATTAATGAGTAGATTAATAGGCTGTTCCAAACTATTTACCTGGACAGAGGGTTTCCACTAAAGTCTGCAATCTCCAAGGCCCTGCAAAACTTAATGCTCTCGGGGATCTCAGGAATGTCTGCAGCAGAGAAAAAAAGAGTGAGGTGGGGGCAAGAGCACAGCTGAGACGTAAATGTAGATTGGTGGGGCTGTAGTTTATAGAGGGAAATATATGATAATTCTTTGTAACAACAGCCAGATGTCCATGAAAGCATGGGGAGAATCAAACAGGAGACAACATGGTCAAAGTGTGGTGGCCCATCTTGATTTCATTTCCAAAGAAGATTTCTAGGGCCATCGAACATCGAGCACATTGTATTATTATTACACTGTCGAAGTTAAACCTGGCTTGTGTAGCAAAATCTAAACATTTTACAAAAATAACATTCATCAGAGACAAATAATGAAAAGAAATTATAATTGTGTTTACAGCTACTTTGTGTAAAGGATTTCTAAGATGATTTATGACATCACAGATTAATTATTAAAAGTTGGCTAAATTTATAATGGAAAAAGGCAAACTCTTAGCTTAACACCTGCCAGCTTGCTGTGGTGCACAAATAAATAAGAAGCAGAAACCTGAGCGTTTTGACCAGGAATGTAGTTTTACAACTGGATCCTGCAGGTGCACATTTGGAAATCCCCACTGAGCCAACCGGCCTGTGACACTTATCTAGCTTGAGTTGTCCTGCCGCAGGAGCAGAGAAGCAGACAGGCAGACAGATGGGAAAGGCACTTAAAGGCCACTACACACTGCCCGTGCAGCAGCTGATGCAGTGTGCGTTAGGGCAGATGGCTCATGTCTACTGTATACATTCTTCCTGGCTGTGTGTTTTTGTGCAGCATGTAAGGACACAAAGCAGGCAGGACAGGACTGTTACAAACACCTTGATGGTTGGTGTTGTAACAGTTGTCATAGAGCAAGTGAGAAAACTTGTGTGTATTCGTTTACCATTTCTGGATATGTCCAGTTCCACAAGCTGCATGAAGTTAGCCACTTCAGGAGGGAGTCTCTGGATCTCATTGTCACTCAGGCCTAGCTTTCGTAGGTTTAGTAGTCTGAAGAAAGGCTGTGGGGGCACAGGAAACCAGAGTAGTCAAACATAACATGCACAAAAGCATTTCCTTTAGCAGCTGTCATTTCATTATTTCAGTGAGTACAGTACATTAAAAAGCTTGTAGACCACACGTCACATTTGAAGACGCAGGCAGTCACATTTATGAAGATGTAATCAAGATCGCTCGCCTTTTTTTGTGAGAGGTAATTATCACTTTCATCTTCAGCAAACCTCTCAGACTGCAGTTAGTATTTTAATATCTGTCCTGGTCATAATAGTAATGCAGACATAAAACCTCCTGTGTATTGAAAAGACAGACACCTCCCAAACTGGTTGACAAAAACATTCCTCCGTCATATTTCCAAAACCTCCTGCTATGGCAACATGAACAAAACACAGTGGCTTTCGATACGGGAGCTGAGGAGAGTGTTGTGGCCATGCCAAGTTCTTTCACAAGAGCCTGGTTGTTGGACAGGACAGCGTTTAGAAACATTCCTCCGCCAGCAACACTGTGTGTGTCTGTGTGTCATCTGCCGTTCAGTTGGACAGACAAGACAGGCTGGCGGGGAACAGCAAGAGTAACAGGCCGAAACTATGCCGTTATTAACCCCTCACTCAGTTCCCGGGTTTGCAGTCCACAGTGGGCCTCTGTGTGCCCTGTCAAAAGCCCATCGACTTCTCAGGCGATGTAAGGGAGGAAGACTCTTGAGAAACTTGCAGACTTGGCTTTCTGGAAGTAGAGGCTTGTATAAACTCATTATTCATGGATGCTTTCTGAAAACAGACGTCTGCAAGTTTGGAACCTAAAACTTAATTCAAATTGAACCTCAAGCTGTCAGCAAAATTCTCCAGTGAAAACATTCAGTGTGTGTCAATTACCAGGAATTAATATACTAAAGTGAAAAATCTAGAACATTTCCCTGCTTTACAGTGACTAGAATGTAAAAAATGCGGTACTGGTACAGTTTGTATTACAGAGTCTGGTACTTAACATTATCAGACAACACAAAACCTGCTTTGATGTGTGTTTTTCTGCATGACAAAAATAACTAAACATGATAAAGAGACAGCTCCACAATTACTCTGCCAAAGAGAAGAAATGACAGATACTTCCTCCACTTAACTAGGTATGTGCACTGTGTAGAATGGGACAACTATAAAGACAATCTCAGGCAGCACGGCGCCAATTTTTAAAATGGGTTCCCAGAATCTAAAACCTTTCCATCGTTACAGTGGTAGTCTGTATTAGCGTCCATACTTAAAGGACAATAATACAGAAGAAAGAGGAAAGTAACAAATAGAGGGTTGGCTCATAGAGAAGCAGGCGACAGGTATCAGATGGCTAAAGCAGGAAACAGGAAGAAAAGGTGACCATGTGACTGGGGCCAAGCCCACTTGGATATCAGCCTCCAGCAGGGGCGGCGACCTTGCATGGAGAACAGGTGACACCTCTGAAATAGAAAGATACTCCAGGGGCAGGATGCTTTGAAATACCTGAAATCTCATGCCGAGGATGCGCCAGTACATTTCAGAGATACAATCCATAACAAATAACTCCCGTAAAGCCTTCCCACACAGAGTAGTGGCTCCTATTACCAAGGAAGCCGTTGTGCAGCAATGCTTGCATTCCAGCTAAACAAGTCACTAAACTTTAGGGAGTGTATTCATCTACTCATATGTCTAGAGTTCACTGATGAGGGAAAGACATTATTATGAACACTCACAAAGATGGCCATTCACTCCTGACTGTCCACTCAAAGACTCGCTGGTGTTTCTCTCGGAAATAACACTCATACTCTACACAGCAGTAGTTACTTTCTGAGGAATAACTTGTCTGATCAAATACATTTGCATCCAATCAATCTGCTCTTTGCTGAGTTCAATTACTTTCATCACTGCTAACTCCATGGACGAGAACTGAATCAGACACCCCTTTCGCTTCCCACTGACTCATGGACATTGAAATTAAACAATGGGGAGCCAACACTGTTGTACGGGTCAATGGGTTATTTGGAATAACAAGTGGGAGCACTGGGATTTCGTGTGCAGCGAGCATCTCTTCATTGTATTTGGTCGCTACAGCAGTCAGCCAACATTTACTAGGCTGTTACCAACTGAGGCAGAGCAGCACTTGTTGGGGAGAACTCCTGTTACATTTCCTACAGCTTTTTCTGGGGATTTTACTGAATGCCATGCAGGAGTTGTTTGCTTAAGGAAGGGAGTGAGTTGTGAGTAGGAGGATGTAATACATCGAATAAAACAGGAGTGGAAGGGGAGGAGTTGGGTAATGATTGCAATGTCAGCAGAGGGCAGTGTGGCATACTGGAACACTTACAGTAATTTACAGCAGTCACCACAGCCCATTTGCAAACAACAATTACAATACTATGTGCTAGTTCTGCTATTTGTGTCACTTCACTGGTCAGCGTTGAACTAGATTTCAGCAAATATGTGGGGTTTACAACTAAAACAAGCTGAATAAGGTGCGCATCAAACTGAAAACAAATCCAAAAATCCTTGTTAGATCAGATCTTCCTAAAACAGTTTTGACAGCTTTAACCTCTAATTGTAATTGGTTGGGTAAAATTCTAAAGTCACGCCTGTAGCCTGGATACTTCTGTAAGGTTATTACACAGCAAATGAAGCCTGGTGATCCATTTGCAAACAGTAACGAAGAGCAGTGCATGTTGGAAGAAACACCCACAGAGGCTACATAAATAAAGGCTTTACTTTACTACGCACTGCATATGTTGATAGCCATAAAATGTTTCTCTTATTTTATCTTCAGCACTTTACTTTGCTTTCAAACCACTCAGAGGTAGTGTGCTAATGTCCTCTAATGCTAAGGTCCTCAGGATCTGTGCATTTTGCTACATGCTGAAGTCTAAGTGTGCTGTAGATCTGAAAGTCAGTTTACAAAGTCTGAGTTTTGAATTGGTTTATGTTGCCAAGAACTCTGGTTGCAGTGGTAGGGTTCTCCATGTGTGCAGGGCAATGGGGCGGTGTGTTAAAGTGCACAGCTGTGCTCACATGCATTAGCAGCAGCGGTGTCTGTTCATGTTCTCTGGAAGGGACTGTAAATTCAAACGTACCTTGCGTCACTCTAGACAAACTCATTAAGATGTAACTGCAGATGAGAGCCCTGAATCATACTGCCAGGGCCAACTTGTTATTTTAAACATCTATGAAAATCCCCTGAATGACTTTCAACAGCAGGATAATAGCTAGCGGAACAAAAACAAAGGGTGGAACCACCTCTATCAGGTCTCAGCTTGCCTACTGAGGCGCTTTATCAATGGACCTACTCATCTCCAAGTTTGCCACAAACAGGAAGTCAAATTACATAGCGTCAATAATCCTCCACTCCGTTCATTCATTTTTCTACATTACCATAACACACTTCCTTTCCGCTGTAAGAGGAATCCCTATTCACACATTCCAGAGCCTCTTAATCTTGTGCCAAATCGCCCCCATTGGCCAAGTCGTTATATCCCCACTCTTCCCAACATCCACTCTCCCTCACAGTGTTCACAAAATACACACACTGCATGCACACTACTTGGGTGAGGGTCCTAAGGAGAGGGGAGGGGAGAGCACATGCTTTGTGTTGGCCTGTGCGCTTTCAATGTTCCGGAAAATAAAACAACTCGGATTTGGTCGACTGAGTAACTTGGTCAGTCACTTAAATGGTGAGTCTCGCTACAGCACACTTGTTTCTATACATAGCTACAGTCATTGTTTGGGTATAAAGCCAGTACAAGTGACCAGACACACGGCAGCTGTGTATTAAAAAATGCATCCTTCTTATTAAGCCTAAAAGTTGGGTGGCCAGAGTTAATAGAGTAATATGTGCTGATGTTAGTCTGCTCTTTGGCCACAGCAGAGCCCTGTTTGAAACCCAAAGTTCACAAAACTTCTACACATGAATGACACCCAAACCGATCCTCTCCCCTCCACCTCCCTGGGTTCCCTCCATTTTCTTTGGCAGAAGGACAAAGGCCAAGCAGCCAGCCCCACACAGGGCTGTCAGTCACAGGCTAGCCTTTGCTGCCCCCCCCTCCTGCAGCCAGGCCAAGGGATTCCTCCATTGTCCGAGAGGGCACCACAGAGAAAAGAGAAAGGGCTAGAAAGGGAAGGATAAATACTTGAAAGAAGAGAGCGGCACGGATAACAAAAGACAAGAATAATTAAGAAGCACAGAGATGGTGAGTGAGGAGAACAGTGCAGAGAAGAAAAGGAAGGTTGTGTGTAGAGCAGAGAGGAGAGAACTGAGAGAAAGGGAGCGACGGTGGATTATTAATGAAGAATGGAGGGTAAACAATAGATCCCCACAGTGCTCTGGACACTCTTCACTAATGGGGGGAGAGATTTCAGCCACTGACCAACAAATTATCTCAACGGTCTATAGATCCCCTGCCCTCCTCCGCGACGGATGAATAATGCCATTTGCTAATCGAAGCGCACAACAAATCAGCAGACTGTCATTAATGTGCGTAGTCTGGTACACCGTGCCTCACAACTAGTGTGGAGTACAATACGCTTGTTGGACGCATCAGAAAACCCACACACACAACCACCCACAACTATAAACCTACATTCCACTTCCTTTGCCCTCACCCACCGTCTCCCACACACTCTCCCATTGTTGGAGCTCAGGTGTGTGTGTAAGGCAAAGAAAAAGCCAAACAAAAATCCACAAACAGCAGGAGTACAATGCAGTGCAATTTAAGATTAAATGCAGCCATAGCTCCGTTAGCTAAAACATGCTCACACAGAAGCAGAACACAGACTGAACATATCTTTGCGCGCCATTATAAAACAGCGTGTGCCTTCAGACATGACTGCTCTTATCTGGCTCCAGGCCCCCAGAGGCAGCCTGAACCGGCCACACACGGAGTGAAGGGTGTGGCGATGCTGCTGTGACCGACAAGTTGACTAACTCCTCTAGTTACACCTGTCCCGGTGACTTAAATCTGTGCAGAAAGCAAACACAGCTGACAGTCAGGCCAAGCGATGTCTAAGCCTACCACTCCACACAAGTAGTCTGATCTACAGCTGCCAAAATCTGCTCTAATAGTAAGACAGTGACAAAGATAAAAGCTGCAGCCAGCCACGAGAACACGCTTCTGAAACAGCACTGCCATTGTCATTGCAGGAAAAATTTGCATGAAGGAAAAAAAAAAACACATTGACACTGTGTGTGTGATAATTCAGATTTCCTGGGTGGATAGTTATTACGTTTTCACGTTGTCCTGTTGACGTTTCACTTATGCTTTATTCAATCATCTCGTCATGTGTTTTTGAAGTTTGTGAGCATCTGAACCGGTTTTAATAAGTAAAATAATAGTGTATCATGTACAGCCTGGTAATGTTTTCACAATGCCACAACCGAATGCTTTTCCAAAGTCGATGTAGTTAATAAACAGCCAGAACAACAACAGGGTCTTGTCCCTGTTTGCCTCCTGGGAATCCTCACTGAGTTGATAATACTATTAAGTTAGAGCAGGTCCTGACAGAATTTAGCCAAATGCAAACTGAAATGTTAAACTTACAGATTCCTGTTTGGCAACTATATATACATACAATGTCAATGTACAATGTGAATAAAGAGAAAGCCTCCATCATAGTCGTGCCTGTTCATGTAGATTCCAGTGGGCTGTAGCACGAAGATTGAGAGGGAACAGGTGGACATGGCATTGTGAAGCTAAGAGGCTCTTCTACTCACATATACACGTGGCTAAAGAGCTGTGACGCACACACGCATGAGTAAAGAGCGTGTAAGACACGTAATCATGCATAGAGCTTAGAGTAAAAACACAACAAAAACACACTGCTTCATTTACCATATTCGCATTACAATGGTAAACAATGCAGCTTGTGGCACTTGTAAGAATGACGACTGCTTTGTGCGATTCAGAGTTTTAAAAATAGCCAAGTAATCCCTCCACTGTTGCCATATTGGTGGACTAATCACTGCTTTTGTTACTAAAATAGTCACAGTGATAGAAAAGGTTGCACCACAAGTGAGAAGGAACGAGAGTTCACACAGTGTCTCTGTGCAGATTTGCAATCCAAACCAAATTCAAAGCAGCAATTCAGCCGAAAGCCTTGAACTTGAGCCTTTCTGAGCCCTTACGTCTGTCTACATATTTGTTTGTGTTAAGTCTGTACACCCACTGAGCAAAACTAATCAGAACACTAACATCATCATCAATACATTATTATTGACAACACTCTAATAGAGGGGTCAGGTAACAATGCAAGAATTTAACATTGGGATAGCCACGCAGGGAAATGTCTTGGGTAATGACCCATTTCCACCTTTGTCAAGAGGGTGTGGTATAATAAACATTAACAAAGCCTAAAATGTAAAGGATTACTGGACCTGCAGGTGTGTGAGTAGAAGCTGAGCAAATCATAACCAAAGCGCATTCAAAAGGAGAAACACACATACTCAGATACCGACAGCACATGCACACAGCTCCAAAGTGGTTCTAATATTTTCTAGTGATGCTCTCACACAGCAGGAGTGAATGAGTACACTACAGAACTATAATGGACCTCCACCCCTGTCCCTGACTGTCCCATCATGTGCGCTCTTATTCTCTCTGTTCCCGCAAACATGACACAAATCCAGCAGCCCCATTGTTTACAGTCGACAGAGGACGTTTGGCTCTTTCCTGGATGGGCTGGATCCGGTATGCACTGCATGCCTGCGTGCCAGCTCTCCGTCTGTCCCACAGTGGAGCTGTGCTGCAGGGTACCTACACTGCTGGCACATTGACCAGGGCCTGTATACAAGTAATTTTCTGGCTAGTTAGTATAGTGTAAACACCAAGCATGATGAGAAACGAGCAGAAAGGAAGAACACACTGATCATGGTCTGTGGAATATACACATGCATGCACCAATATACTGGAAGGAGTAAAATATCTTTTGATTCCAGCAGCTTCTTCGACTGCAAAATTACTAGGTGCTTCATCCGCCCCCAAAAACTACACTTAAGATGTTTGTGTGTTATGAGTGCACAAACAGACTCCACACAAGTGACTCATTGTGTGTCCAGGTTGCGGCCTCCCTCACAGGATCATGTGCCTCTGCGTCTATCGTTTTCCTGTAACGGTCTTGGCAGTCTTCCTCCTGCAGTGAGATTCACACAGGTCTCCTTCACGCTCATTAACGTTCCCTGACCATTTGAAATGGACAGTGGTTTCCAGTGTACTGCTAATATTTGGATTTACCAAATAAGAGAAATTTACACTCACACATCACCACATAATTTAGTTGCTACGCTTATTTTAGTGTTTGTACATTCTCTTTAATGCACTATATTTACAATTTTATAGTGCAGGTAAAAAAAACAACCATAAGCTAACAACTGGAAGTTCAAAAGAGCAACACAAAGTCCTCTTTATGTAGTTCACTGATCTGACTACGCAGCCCCTGTGGAAAAATAACTGCTCCACTTTAGGTGTTGCTATAAAGTGTCTCTGCTTTGGTGCTGCAGCTTTTTCCAAGGCCAAGGACAAAGTGTGACTCTGAGATGAGCAAGTCTGGTCTCTCTCTCTCTCTCGCGCTCTCTCTTACGTCTGTGTGACATGTTTGACTCGGTCAGAGACCAAGGTTGCCATCTTGATATGAAACAGCAATTGCTAGGCCCCCCTAGTTACAGTAGGTCTGCAGTGACAGGGAAGCCCGAGCCCATCTGTTGTCGCTCCCTGACAACACAGGGTAAACATGCCCCCGCATTAGGCAAAGCACCAGTCCTGGGAGATCCATCACCTTGGAGACCAGCATTTGTTCAGTGGAGGAGCCATGGGGAACAAGGAAGCAGAAACCTCCCTAGTGACGCTCAACCGACATCGAAATGAAAGACGAGCCTCAGTTGATTCAGAAACATTACCTTAGGTAAACAGTAAGTGGACATCTGCACTATATTGTTAAAAGCTGCAGAACCATTACTGCAATGTAATCCTGCTTTACATCCGTTTTGATGGCTTTTCAACATGCAGATTCTTTTCTTTATAAACTGAAGACTCATCCGTTCAATACATACCTATAATACAAGACAGGATGACAGGACAAGGCAAGGATGCAGTTACTTATTAGCATTACAAGCTACACTCCATTAATAGATCATGGAGACAGCATAATTACAGAGCTATCAGCATGTCGCCCCCCCAAATGACGCCAGAAAGGATCCATACAAGGAACAGCCAAAACACTAACCCTGAACCCACAGGCAAGTATGTGCTGAGCAAAAGCTCCCCTGTGAAACACACATCATCATGTCATGCACCTGGTTTGTGACAATAAAACATCAATAGAACAGAATCTCACGGTGCTTTAGAGCATAGAGAGGACATTTTGTGAGTTTGCCAGGATGCCACGTTCCATCTAGAACACAGTCTGACATGACCATGCAATGTACACTATGCGCTTGTACTTCACCTGTTGCAGCAGAAATACTACATTCTTCTGACAAACATGGCTTACAAATAATTGTGAGAACTTAAAGTATCAGCGTGAAGAGGTCATTTAAGCCACACTCAGTGGTACACACACGGAGAAGGTTGTGAATTAAACAGGCTAAAACAATAGGTCTACCTTTTTGGACCCAATACTTAAATCTGTAAAATGTTCTCACATACAAGATGTTATTTTACATTTTAAAGGTGGAGCATAAACAGAAAACCAGTATTTCTGAATGAGCTCAGATATATTTTTATATATGTCACTTTACACCCAACACATTTGCACAACAAAACAAGCAGGCACCAGCCTTTATTTAGACAAAACTTATCAGTCTCTCTCAAATTTGAAAGCCACACTAGACCAGATGTAAAAAAGCAAATATAAGCACCCAGGGAAGTCACAGATATACTGATATGTTGAGGTTTCTTTTAGCTGAGCTCCTACAGCGTTGTGTCCCAGAAGAACGCAACCTAACTTAATTAAGACACTGTGAGAAAAGCTCATGAGAGGAGAGTCATATTTAACGAGGGGAGACTGAAATTAAGCTTGATGAACTAGAAAATTCAACTGAGGCAAAGTGTGCATATCATGCGTGTTTCAATGTTAGTCTAAGTACAGTATCGCTTTGACAACAGGAATGTAAAATGAGTCATGTTGAAGTGTGTGAGTAGCAGAGGAACGAGTGAAACTTCCAGAGGGCAGAGCAAACTCCTGGAGATTCCAGACATGCCTGCATTTCCTCAGATGTCACGTGCTTTAGTGCAAACACAGCTACACTGAGTTAATTACACAGACGACTCCAAGTGTGATGGAAGGAATAATATTAGAAAGCTGCAGAAACAATGTATGCTAAATATTGCATTGCAAGTTGCTGGAATTCCTCGGGTTAAAATAAATGACCTTTTACTAGAAACAATGCTCTTTCTATCAACACTTGCTAAATCAGTCATCACCATGTCGACCGACTTAAAAGCTACAGAATCAACACAAGAAACAGCAACGGAAGGGGTTAAGTGCCAGGGCCAGAACACGTTCACGCAGCAGAAAATTGCAGCGTTGTTGTTAAACTGGACAAGTGCTTGGGGGGCCTACTGTCCGCCCGCTGACGTGCACGCACACAGACACACACACACTGCTATGATTTCCTTTTCTTTAGACCTGTTAATGCTTCATTTGTCCTTTGCTAAAGCACAACACACAAATGCGTACATACTGTTTTTGTTCAACCCTCTTGGGCTTTTTGTTGACCTCACCCATCATCACCTCCCTATTAGTAGACTGGAACTGGTCGAGTGGCACAGCCCACACATTCAGTATGGGTTATATTGTGTTTGTTCAGTGGCTCAATTAACAAACCATGACCATGGTATGTACTGATGTTAAAGTCCTCACATCCCAAATCAAAATTGTTAACGAGTGTTAACAGACTGGTCATCTCTTCTACTAGAGAAGAAAGAAAAAGATGGTAGTGAGTGTCAGCTTGTGACTTCAGTACAGCTACAGGAAACCATCTGAATTACATTATGCAGTATTGGAATAACTATCAATGTTGATTTTAATACTTGCTTTATTGCAACTGGTAACTTAAATGGACAGAAATGACATATTCTATGTATGATACTATACTTCACTGTTTCTGTCATATCACATGGCAATGTGAACATGTTTATATAGTGATACTAATGCTAAGCAAAATCAATACTATGATCAATGAGGAAGAGAAGCAGACGACAGCAATTTAGATAAGTGGTGAATGATTATTCAGTCGATGACACCTTTAGTGATCAGGAAAAACACACTGCTGCAAAATAGGACCACATACTTGTATTGTATCAGTCAGTAATTACTGCATGTGTAAGCACCAAAACTAATTTATTACAGACTTAATTTATGGAGACACCCACATAACATAACCCACAGACACCCAAGAGTTTGTCATAACCCTCACTGATTGTGACATACTCTTTTAAATATTTTATATAATTGTTATTTTATGGTTTGTATGTAGTACAAAAAAAGAGACAGATGTTCTCAAAGCACAAACACCTCTGGTAGTCAGAAATGCGCTACAATGCAGTTTTAAATCAATCACGATTGGCTGAGCTGGAGAAAAATATTCCCCAAATGGAAGCGAGTGCTCTACACAATCTGGGAATTTGTAGGTGGCAGGGAGTGAGACAGTGAGTCAAGTGAAGCGTTTTTAAGTGGTGTAGACACTGCCAACATGGTAGTAAGCACAGTTCTAGCTTTAAGCGTATTACTCTACTCCTTTATCATGACCTCTCTGCTCTGCAACTTAACATTCCTGCATCGGTTGATGGCCACATCTTGTAGGATTAGAAAGAAACAAGGTGCTTTAAACCACTTATCATAAACACAATCAGTTAGAAGCATTGTGCACATCTGAGTGTGTGTACATGAGAGAGAGCGAGGGAGGAGCAGGAAACCAAGCAGAAACGGTGCTGTACTAAAGGGGAGGGGAGACTTTTCTTAAACCTCGTATTTTTATGCCTAGAGTTCTCCCAAATTTTGCGTTCTGAAGAAAACAGGGCATTCCATTGGTCTCTTGATTAGTCACACTTCCTGAACGTAGAAAAGCTCCCAACAAAAGGAATCAACAAGAAAAACACAGGCGTCAACATATCACATTGAGCTGAATTAAGACTAAGGGCCTGAGCTGCCCTACTTCAAAAAAACAGGGCTTTGTGTGCAATACGATGCAGGGACTTGCCCAGACGTTAAAAGCTTTTGTTATGTGTAAATGCAGGTTAGTCACTGAGTTGGTTAAATGATTAGTTTCTATTACTCTAAAAGTTCTCTCAACGCCTGCGATGCCTTTCACGATGCACTAAACGCTAAACATGAGAGTCCAAAGCCAATGGTACAGAAAGGCCATAAGCTAGGGACGTGACGGCTATCACGTTTCATACTGATAGAAGTCTTCGGTGACAGTGTGTGACCAGCAGATAAAGGGCAGCATTTGTTTGTGGCTTTAATACCATCCTGGGTGACCTATTCCCTCAGACGAACATCAGCAGCCTCGGAGATTAGCCATTTGTGTGAGGATCATTCATGAGCTCTTACTACATCAAAAAGTCCAGAAACAGCACCGTAACCCAAAGAAATGTCAAAGTCACTCCAAGCGTATGTTTGTCTGGAGCAGGAGCAACTTTTTGGGAAAAGCCTAAACAGTGGAAGATGAGCAAAAGTAACGCTAATGGCCAGACACACTGAAGTTTGCTTCTTTATGTGTGTACTTAACGTCTCCAGTCAACAGGTGTTTGGTCCCATCACAGTGCTCCAGCAGGGTATACAACACAGCCACAGACTCTCCCCTCCCACAAACAGATGCCATTGCCACCACCATCAATTATTCACCGGAGCTTTGCCTCCTTGTTTACCTTTGAGGCTGGCAACTGAGGCCAGAGTGCAAGGGAGAGTGGTGAGACACAGCAGCATTGGTGTATATTTGTATTATTAATCCATTTGTCACGTGCCACCTTGGCCTACTATGTATAAGAGAAGTTAACTGATAATATAAGCTGCACATCAAGTGGTAAGATACGATCTACAAAGATGATGATGAGAAAAGTTATGATAATGAAGGGTTAACGTCACTGAACAAGCACCAAAGTAACCAGGTTATTCAGAAAATACAGGTTTCTCAGGAAATGAGAAAATGAGCCCATGTGAACCTAAAAAACAGGTCACCAGAGGGTTTTAGGAGCTTTGTTTACAGTGTGTAATGGTATAGTGGCAGACTTTCCTGCGTATGGAGGGGACATCACTGACAACACTTGTAAACAGGCACAATGCTCCTCATAACAGACTGTGTGAGATATGAGGCACATAGTGCGAGTTTTAGGTGGATTTTGGGCAGGTTTGCATTATTTAAATATATCACTTCATGTTGTGATCTCCCTTCTTATCCAGCCTGGTTACGCAGACACATGGCAGCAAAATCTCACCTCTCTAGAATAAATGTACTAGGGGACATTTGTGTTTCTTCAATCCTCTAGAGAACTCGGGTTTCTCCTTTACATGACAGAGAAATCAGCTTACTCAAAAAAGCCAAAAGTAATCTTGTTACTTAAGTGCATTAAAACACTTCAGGGTTGCGCTTTCATTATGTAGAAGAGCATAAGGCCCAGTTACAAGGTGCACAAGTCTCCAGTGAGTCGACTGCTAGCACTTCCTTTACAACTACTGTCCCACCTGACATTGCATCTGAGCCTAGAAACGTAGACTAGTGTTACTCAATGGACGGATGGCTCTGGAACAATAAAGTCCCAATGGATTGAGGATCAGCTCGGCTCCCAGATCGCTTCCTGTAGCAGAGGTACCAGACCCCCCCCCCAACACACACACAACCTCCTCCGTCTCCCGTTAATCCGTCTCCGGAATGGAACACGCTCCTCACCAACACTCTCATGCCCACTCTCTTATGTGCACACACAAACACGTGCCTCCCTATTGCTCCTCTGTCCTACCACGTTGAGGGGGAGGGGACAGGCAGGATGTGAGACCAGCTGGTCATCGGCTCAGACAAAGAAACCTGCTGAATGTGCTCTTGCATCAAAAAGAAATTCGGATCTCTCACACTGTTGTTTCTTCATGACTTTGCCAGCTCTGAATCTGTTTCACTTTCAGCCACTGAGATCAATGGGGGTTAGGGAACTGATTCCAAATGAAAAAACTCTACTTCAGTTTTTTTTTTACTTAGGTTCTCTCTACAAGGTAGAGGTAGGGTCAGTTACAACCACAAACTGATTGTGTGGTTGTAATTTGACTTTTATTTATACTTTGTGAACAATAGCACATCTGCCTGCACAATACTTTACCAAAGCAGGAAAGGAGAGTGAGAAAAAGCTGAGCCAGAAAACGATGTGGTTTTACTGCAGCGGCACCAGTGGCAGGTGTAATTTATCTTTGGTTCTAGCCTACTTCAAGCATCCACTGGGGAAAGACAAACCAGGACTCTCCGGCAGAGTTCACTGGAAGCTCAGACAAGGGAGACAGACTTAAGAGGTAGCCAAGCTGCAATTTTCCCCTCACACTTTGTTTGAAATTATATAGCAGATCTAGCAGCAGCCTAATTCAAATCCAACAACAGCTGAATTTGCATTTCTAATATGTGCTACGCTTGACCCAAGGCTATAAATACATTAGAGAAAAGCACTTTGATTTTAGTCCAAAAACTAGGGGCAGAACTGCCCTAATCTGCCCTTAAGATACAGATCTGCACAATCAGAGGGAGGACGCTGGCGACATGTAAGGATTGCATAGTCATCCTTCCTATTTGTCATGAACACACAGTTCCTCCCATGTTCAACGCTAACTAGTCGAGTAAAGTCGTGCACCAACTGTTGATTTTCACGGTTTTGCTTGGACCTACACTAGCCTGCTCCTCACCACGGGTGCAGTCTCAGAAAAGGTAGCAGGTCAGTTATGGGACGGAACAATTCTAACACTTCTGATCATGACAAGTGCACAGGCACGAAATGGATAATGTAACATATCCACTGTGCATATAAGATCCTGTTAAGTAATAACACTGGGAGCAACAAGCATAAAAACCTGTTTTGCTAAGGGTGGTGGTGACACACCCACCAGGGATTTGTTCCCTATGTCAACAATGGAAAACCCAAGACAAGAACAAGCAGATAGACCGAGTTTGCTGTGTTAGAGCTCGTATCTGGCCTGCTTCACACTGTCCCTGCAGCCAAGATGGCTCTACGAAGGAAAGCTCTCACTGGGCTTTTCAGCAAGTGTAATCAAACTACAAGAAATCTTTAAAATGTTCATTTTAATCATGATACGCTTGAGGGTTAAATGTAAGCCTGGACAGGGGCAATGCACACAAAAGCAGAGAGACCCATGACACTGGATATGAGGGGAGCAATCAGACTGATGAATGGACTTCTTTGTAACCTGTCAGGGGACTTCAGAATGGCTAAAAAGATTATTCTCTCTTCCTCAACACGATCCTCGTTTTTCAAAGCAGCGGAAAGACATTTGGATCACTTGAGTACATATCTCCCCAGATAAAAACAGATCATATAGGCAAATGTGTATCGGGGAATATTAGTTTATATCACACTACCACAAACACTTCTAAACATGATGGAAAAAACTTTTGAGCAAAGCAAACTTCCCCCAATAAGAAATATATTTTTTTTCATTATGCCTTAGTGCAGTAAGATGCTTACTGGTAAAACTCGTAAGTGCATAAAGACGGTCATTAAAGACTAGCTGAGATTAGTTTGTGTACAATGATAAAACAGAGCCACAATACAGCATTAAGACCTAAGGATGTACAAGCATGAGGGGAATTCCTGGCCGGTGCCTTCTTAACAGGTACTAGAAAACCTCTTTCAGTGGGATAAATCTTTAAACTTTATACCCCTATCACATATGATTGGTGGATAACTTGGTGGGGAGTGAGTCACAGCAAACTTAAGAAACTGGTCAGGACGTGTAAATCTCCATCTGTTCACCACGTTAAACCTCTACATGTGCCAGTACGATCCAGACTATCCGCCCCTGCAGTGCAGCACTCAATACAGTGGCAAGTGATGAGTTTCCCGTCTTGTGTAATTGAAAAGCAACTGGCTGTATTAATTATGTCACTGGGTTTTAACGATTACTCCTGGACCCATTTTAGCTCCTCTTATAAAGAAGTTTGCAAGTCAAGTATTCTGTCTGTGACATTGTTTGTACTTGTTGGTGCAGCAACATCATCCAGGCTGTTTGTTATGAAAGATGGTCTTATTCACGGACACATGGGATGAGGTGATGAGCAAAATATTAGACTGACATCTAAAAATAACTAAAGCCAGCCCAGACTTACCGCTGACATAAATACGCAGTGACGGGAAAGGAACACGGAATAACACAACGCAATTAGGATCCTTGTTCATTCATGAGTTCTTTGTAGTAATGCTATTCATTGTAGTCAGCCTTGTTGTCATGTATGACCTGACCTCACACTACTCCCTCACTGTAGCGCTGCTGGCTCTGAGGACAAGAGAGGGCCCATATGCTTTGTGTCTCAGTGCTATACATTCATCGCCAACACACAACACATTTTGTCAGCACTCATTTATGTCTTTTAGTTCAAGCCTGCCCCACACAAAGCGACGGTGTTGGTTATCTGCCTGCTATCAGTCAGACAGCATCTCAAGGGTTGTGCTGCCAGAACAGTGGTATGAACTAAGTGGAGAAAACACTGTCTTTCTGCAGCTAAGGCTCATTAGGTAAAGTAGGCCAAGAAACAACCATATTTCCCTAACGGCACCAAAAACATGTTTAGCAACTACTATACGTGGGGCTCTTGAGTTTCTCTTTGTTCACCTGGGGAAAAAGACAAAAGACACCAGGGAAAAGACAAACAGAAAGCTGTGCTATGTACAATTCCAGAAGTTAACAGGCAGCCCCTGTATCAACACTTCAGCCTCCGTTGACCTTGAGCTGTTAAACAGTCTTCATTAGTGAATGCGCCACCTGTCCCTTTAACAGTGAGAGACTGACTACTACTGTACCGGCCACTGCAGAAATCTGTCAATATTCCAGCTACATCACAATTATGTGCATTATTATGGTAATAAACAATATATGACTGTGGTTGCAAGGACTAACTTGGGGAAGCAAGTGTTTCGTTCCCCAGTGTTAGAGAGCCATGGCCTTAAAAAAACAGTTTGGCAATGCATAGTAACCTTTTGTCATGTTTCATGGGTGGGCCTAGCGTTGCAACTCATTTCATGCATGCCTTCCCACACTGCATGTACAATCCCACTGGCTACTGATGCCATTACTGCAGGCAACATGGTGTGACCCAGCTGTTCTGGTCCGGGTTCCTGTGAAAGAGCAGCAGATCCACCCTACGTGCAAACACGTTCTTTGTACCAGGTCCAATTCCCTTTTCGGCCTAAAGGCAAACAGCATTAACTTGTCTTAGTTAGAAAAATATTTAGCAATTCTTGGCCAAGGACATCACACTTATCTGCTTGCACGTAAGCAAAACAAATGCAATCTACAATGAACACCAGGTACTTTCCTGCCTAGTGCTGTTTGAGCTCTACGGGGAAAATGACCAAACCCGTTTTCAAGGAAGCATCATCCCTGGGAAGCAGGTACCTGCAGGGTACGTATCACGCAAACTGTGTTACTGCTCATGTCACCAAGCAGTGACCTTTGCTTCGCCCATGTGAATCAGCACTCGATGCGTTGTGGTACAGTATGAATTTGGCATAGTTACACACAGGACGCATACCTTTGGTAGCTCTTTGAGTTGGTTGGCATCGAGGAGAAGCTCTTCCAGACTGCGAGTGTAGCGGAAGATCTCATCGGGGACTGTCTGCAGGTTGCAATGTCGCTTGTCCACCGACTCGACGTGGCGGTTGCAGCGCCACAGGGGGATACACTTAAGCATGTCCGGCCGCCGTGGGGGGATTTGGTTGCCGGTGCTACTGAAATCTCCGCATCGGAGGGCGATGGGGGGGTGTCGCTGAAAGAGAGGGGGTCTCTTTGGAAGGAGGCTCACTCAGTGTCAGCACCTATTACGTCCCCGCGACGATACCGAACAGGAGGCCGAAATCCACTTAGAGACAAAAAATAATCCCCTCGATGTGTCCGCGATATCCCCGGGTTCAGCTCAGATGTGTTGGGGGGTTGCCTGGGTTGTCCTTGCGTCATCCACCCCGGAATTACAATTCACATAAACAAAACTGAGAACTTCCACTTGGCTGAAGTGTTTCCTTCTCCTTCACGCACACAGACGCACGCTAGCTTGTTTTGCTGCTACCACCACCACCACCACCATCGTGCCTGTATCAGACCGACTATCTGAAAAACATGCCGCCGACGGACCAGCTATGTGGAACCGCTGAAGTGTCCCAGTCATGGGTGGCGGCTGCAAACACAACCACTCGCCTCACACCGCTGATGAACATCTATCGCAAAACAGCCGAAATGTCCCACGGAGCGACTCGGCAGAGATTATCCCGAGTATGGCTGCTCGGGGACGTGCTTGTCCTCACCGGCTGTGTCGTTAGCAGGCTAGTTATCGTTAGCTAACATCGGCTAGCAGCTGACTGAACACCTTGGCGGCTAACTGCCGTCAGCCAACAATAATATCACGAAATCTGCGAAAGGCGCGTTTAGCCGCTTAACTCTGTGCATCAGTAAAGTCCCAGCACACGCCAAGGAAAATGCCCAGTCACCGCTCTCTCCTACGACGCAGGTACAAAAAACCAGGAGCAATAGTTAGCAACAACCGCGCTTCCCTCCTCTCGTTGAGCGGCGGCAGGCCGATTTGTCGTGGGGGGCTGGGCTAGGTTGAAGCAACGGCACCGCCGCTTCGCTCCCCCTGTAGCAGAGCGGCAGCGGTTGCGCTGCAGCGACACCTACCGGCCGAGACCGGTTAGTGTCCACTGAAAGAAAAGTAACTGCGTTTGCTTTTTCCTGTAAATGTCAAAGAATTATTCACGTATTAGTAACATTTTTATATTGTCTCACCGAAAGTTAGAAGTAGCAGAATTGCATATTTTTTTTTAAAAACTACTTCATAAAGACGTAATTTAATATGTCGTTAGTTGTACCTACAACTCATCTACTTTAGTTACTACTTAGCCACATAAATTAACATAATAAATACAAAATATAATTAAATAATTTTACATTTTCATTAACCCATCTGTACATAAAGTTAAATCTAGTTGATGCTGTTCTACTCAAGATACTTACTCTCTCTTTAGGAAATATTCTTTAATAAGTACAAACTTAGATAATTGACCTGCTCCAGAAAGACTGGGCTAATAAAACACCCAGAATGCAGAAGAATATTTATGAATATATAAATAGAAAGCTTCTTTCACAACCCTATTAAAAAACGATCACACCATTTGTGGACAAACAATAACCTTTATTTGGAAAGGAAAGAAAATGTGTTTACATGTCCAGGCAACTTTATGAAACAAAAAAAAGGAGCTAAAGCAGGAAAAGAAGTTCTACAAGTTTGGATTACAAAAATTTTCACAGATCACAAAGCAAAATCTGACATGGAAATACTTTCATAATCGCCAATGAGGTGTATAACATTAATATCAACAGCAATTTAAAAAATAAAATAAAAACGGTTTCAGAGGCCATCATCTTTAGCTGTAGTGAGTGTATTTGAAATGAGTTCGGGCAACAGGTATGGGGATGGATGCTGGTGAACCATTTCAGACACTTTATGCAGACAGGTCACTGCTGTTAAAACGATCTTGGTCATACACCTCTGCGACAACCTTGCGGCCTCCGAACCAGCGGTCATTAAGGGCCTGGATAGCTTTGTTCATCTCCGAGGCCATGGAAAACTCTACAAAGATTTTGACAATGATATCGGCATCCTCCTCCTCTCCTTGTTTTTCCTGGTAGATGATGACTCTGTTGACGGAGCCGAACTTGCCGCACTCTTCCGTCACCTCACCCTCCAGGTCGTCGTCAATGTCCTCTGGTCCAACCATATTTCTAAGCACCATAACTGTGGACTAAACACAAAAAAGCAAATCTGAATTTCCTTGGCAATTTACTTAAAATGACAAAAAATAAGTAAAAGGACGCCTGTCTTCAAAACTGTACATTTTCTTTGACCTCTTCATATCCTCAATCTTACCTCTGATTTTCTAAGCAGTTTCTGCATCACCATATGTCTTGCACTGCTGCCTGAGATGCTCATGTGCTCTTGGTCACTCAACATCTCTTGCCCTGTACCATCCTGAAGCATCTCTTCTTTCTCCTCTTTTTTCTCTTGCTGGTTGGATCCTCCAGCTTGGTTAGACAGGACAGGAGGTGATGCGAGTACAGGGTTCACAAGACCAACCTGGGGAAGCACTGGTATGGGAGGACGCACTGGAGTGACACCTTTAGAGGGAAAAGTAGGCAGTTAGGGGACTTGTGAAGGAAATAAACTAACTAACATTACATAAAGCCAACAATAAGATCAATGAGATCAACCAAATAGCTCATGCTAAACTGAGCTCTTGATCTTTGTCTTTGTACACACCTGTGATGACACCTGGTGCCTGGGCAGCCATAACAGCCTGAGGTAAACCCATTTGCTGACCAAGAAGCTGTGGTGCAGCTAACGCTCCCAAGACTGACGCGCCAGCTACAGCCTCCTTAAGAGAGGGGGGGGCCGAAGACATTAGGCAAGGGAAACACACAGAACACAACACAAGGCAACACAGTCAACAATCACACAAAACAACAGAGCGAGCTAAACCTGTCCTGGACTCACAGTACTTAAATCAGCAGCACAGACTTTCTTACTAAGGGATAATCTTAGCAGGTTTAAATACACAGCAGTGGTGTTAAAACATTCTACAAGAAACAACTGTCTGGTTAATAACAGTGACTGATTAAACTGGAAGGAATCTTAACTGGACACACCCGGTCATTACACCAGTGAAAAAGTATGACACTATTTGCAGTTTGTCTATGCTGACAAAACACAAACATGATGCTTCAAACACAAATAATAAAACAGAGACATTGGAAATAATCATTGCATAATAGTGTTTAAACTAAGATCCCAAATTTGGCAGCATTAGCCTTAAACAAGCATATCCTGTAGCGGTGGATTAGAGCTGTTAAGACATCAGGGCGTATGGATGTCATGCATATCTGGTATGAATGGCTTGCTTTAAATCCACAGCATCTCTACTGGGGGCTAGGAGACTAGCTGGGCTGCTCCAGAATGTATCATACATTATCCCTTCAAACCAGTGTTAAATCAACGTACTTTACCTTCTTTATGCCATATGTAGAGCAGTTTTACTCCAAACACTTGTACCATTGTTTTATCAGCATGCCTGCAATGTTGTGATTGGAGTAATGGCTTCCTCTGTGGCATCCTGCCATGAATACTATGCTTGTTTTGCTGTATGGTTGACTCATGAACAGATACGTTAAACAGCACCAATGAATGCTTTAAGTTACGCTGTTACTCTAGAGTTCTTTTTTTACCTTGCTGAGCATTCTGCACAATGCCTTTGGAATGATACTGGCTGGCCGCCCACATCGATGGTGGTTGCCACAGTAACAAACTGCCTCCATTTATAGACAATATGTCTAACTGAACGATATCTAAGTTCTTTGAGATTCCTTTATAACCTCTATGCAGCAGCTCTTGATGGTAGGACTTCCGAGATTTCTAAGTAGCGATGCATGACTCATATCAGACGACTTAGCTGCCTATACCCGCATCTCTACTTGTACTTCACTGCTTAGTCTTCAGCTGATGTGTTCATAATCCCTTTTCCATCACTTAGTTGAATGGTTCATATTTTTATTAAAAGGTCATGACTGTGTTTAATCAGCTTTTAAAAGTGTGTTTGCTGATGTTTGTCTTTTTATAAATGAATTATCCAAAACTAGCAAATAGTGCCATTACTTTTCTTGCACCTATTTCTTACAATATAATGTACTACACTCTATATGCACATGCACAAACTTTGTTCATGTTTAAATGTCAAGCCCTGCATGTCTCATATCGATGCACACTTAAATTATGTCAGGGCAGCAACTGAACTGTTTAATGCGAGGGCTTTTTCCAATCACCTAAACCAAACTATCCTGAGCCTATTTTATCTGTGCTTTTTGTGTTAATTCTAGCTAGATCTTGTTATATTTACCTGGAAGGCCATTAAATCCCTTTGGAAGGGATTCATACTTGCCTGGGCTGTTATCTTAGCAGTGGCCGCCGCTGCAGCCACAGCTGCAGCTGGTGGCAAACCACCAGGAGTCGTGGGGGTCAGTAGGGGCATGGGTGGAGTCACTGCTTTGCCCACCCGTAGATACTGACCCCCCAGGTCAAAGAGGTTCATAGAAGACACAGCATCCAGGGCTGACTGAGGCTTTTCGTATTCTGCAAGGGAATAAAATAATACTTGTTAGCTGGGCAATTGTAACACAAGAGCACGAGCGAATGAGGGCTCCCCAGCTCACCAATGAAGCCAAAGCCTCTGTGTCGCCCTGTGGTGGGGTCTCTGGCTAATGTGCAAGACTTGATCCTTCCGAAGGCCTCAAACACACTCTTGATGTCATCATCTGACAGGTCAGGGTGGACCGATGCCACGTAAATCCGGTTAAAAGCGCGTGCCTCCTCTGCCAACTGGTCAATGATGGGTTGCGCCTGACCGATGTTACTTGGCCGCCCAACCTATAGCACAGATCATACCACCAGGACTACTGAGTAAGGGGTTTATAGTACCAGTTAGGAACGTATCCGCAGAAAACCCTACAAACCCCCGCAGTACTAACTTCTAGCAGCCACCAAGTCTCCCTCTCACAAGCACTGACCTCACACTGTCATCCTCACACTGCTCAACAGATAATCTTATAATATCTCCTTAAGTATATAATGCTACACTCTGACATAGAACAGGATCACTACACCATATGCTATAGGTATTACTTGGACATTTCTGATTTACATTTTATAGAAACATAAATTCACCCCTAGGCTCCATGTAAATCAAGTGTGCTCACAAGTTGTCTGTCAGCTCAGCAACAATATCTAACCAAACCCCAAGTCACTTTACTAAAAAAAGTCTCTCATTCTTTTAAAAAGGTACATAAATTACTCCAGCAGTCAGCTCTAATGTACTACCAAATATTGCCTAATTTAAAATTCCAATAGAAAACAGATTTACAAAAAAACCAACATCTGTATTAAAAATGTAAAGCCAACTTCATTTCCAAACAATGCAAAACATGACACAGCTATGCCCTCAATGACAAGTTACCCTCTCTGGCAAAACCACTGAACTCCCTATGAACTAACGAAGCAGGACATGGATCTGTACTACAGATAGGGCGGCCGAGCAACACCAACCAGGCGCAGCCCATCATCAGCACACCATGGAAGAAGAGCAGCACCATGTTCGTTGGGCATCCTACTGGAACTTGTTACTAAAACAGCCTTGATGATATCATTGAAGCAACATACAACACAAAGAGACAATACACTGAACACACGCAAGCACGCACCTGGAAATCAACAGACACAGACAAGCATAAAAAAAAATTAGTGACATGAGTAAATTTGGTCATTACACATGAAAGGTGTGTAATTTATGGAATCATTACTATAAATATATATAGATATATATATACTGCAGAGCAATTCAACTCTGTATATATTAAAACTGTGCACAAATAATAAGAGTTACTAAGTAGAACATAACTGCATATACATTTTCCACTTTGAGAGATGTGATATCGTAACCAGACAACCTACCTTAATGTTTCGGCCCCCCAACATGACAGAGTTCATCTGCTCCAGAGCCAACTGAGCCGCCTCTGGGACATCATACTCCACAAAGGCAAAACCCTGAAAGGAGAGGTAAACATGCAAGAAAAAGATAATTCACACACACTGAAATTCAAGAGGAGAAAGAAACTTAATATCATGTTACATGCTTTTCAAGACTCAGACCTTGTGTTTCATTGTAACAGAATCCCAAGACATGTCTATACTCTTGATTGGGCCGAAGGGGGCAAAGGCCTGCCTGATGGTGTCCTCGCCAAGTTCGTAGTATATGGAGCCGACATATACCCGACACATGATGGCTAGAGCACGCTGCCGCTGAGCTGCCACCTGCCAAGCAGGAAAAACAACAGCTTAAGCATTAGAGAGTAAAAAAAAAAAAGACAGACAAAAAACACACACAAACACACACACACAAATAACAAATGTGCATTTTATACTGCGCTTGTTTCCCCCAAAATATTTAGAAGCCAATTTCAATATAGGGGGTCTGGACAGGTAAAGAAGTTAATAATACTGTAATCTATGAGCATAACCTTTAAATAATCAAATATAAATATGGACTACCACTTGCAACATTATGGCCTCTATTCTGTTGCTACTGAACAGACATATGGAGGAAAACACACTCAAGTGATTGACATGCACAGCCCTCACAAATATTTTGGCTTCAGTAACTGACCTGTAGTCCAGGGATGCAAGTAAGGTAACAAAAGTAATCGTGGAGTTCAAATGAAATCCATACATAGTCTTGATGAAAGCATTTCAAACATTCTTCTCATGTCTAATAGGAGGGATGGGTTACCCACCCAGAGTTGCTGTGTGTAGGACAGTCTGCTTCTTTATTACCAACAAAATAAAACATGCCTAATTCATGAAATCACTGACAGAAAAAAAACTTGACTTTGAGATGGCCAAAAAGATTCCTATTCCAGCAGTTCTCTCATTTTGGTCCACTAAAGGGATGCTATCCCTCTTTTATCCCATGCCAAGACCTTTCAGTTTTTTTAATCAAGCAAATGCATATTTTTCAAAAAGACGTGACTTCTCTCGAACCTATACACATTTTAAGTCCTTTAAATTGCCAAGAGGCTTCAGCTACATTCTAATGATCCCATTGCGACTTAAGTGCTTCAACATTCGTTATTTTCAAATGGATTACGCATATCATCGCAGGCATACCAACAGCAGCAAGCCATGTTGTCCTACAAAATATGCATTCTTTGGTTAGATAAAAGGCAGGGATAGTTGCCAACGCAACGAGTAAAAGAAGGGTAACAGTCCTTTTCCATTGGGAATGCGCACAGAAAAAGAATTTAATAATCTATTGACCGATTGTAAAGGTGAGAGAGGATCTCCAAAGCCCATTGTCACTGCTGCCATCTGAAAGACAGTAAAGATGAAAAAAGTGCTGAAAAGTAGGTTAGATATCCCTTAGCTTTGCTTTTTTTAAAATGGCTACTGCTCTGCTAAATAAACAAAATCTTTTAACTAACACTATATTAAGACCTCTCTCTAAATAAACATCAGCAGGGAAAGATGCCTCCCCTATCTATACTACTAATCACGATACAAATAAACATAAACAAACTCCCTTTAAAACTGCAAAGTATTAAACATGATAACCAATGCCTTCCCATAGATCTTCTCCACCTGAAAGAGAGCAGAGGCAAAAGCAAGGGCACTCGTGGTCTTTTTCACAGCACGGGCATAGTACGGAGTAAAGCTTCCAACAAAGCTACACCAAAACAGACTTCTGAAACAACAGATGTCTGAGTTTCTAAAGTATCAAAAGACAATAAGCACAGAATCAAGAGTGACAGATTACAGACACATTGAAATTATTATTTTCTCCCAGACATCTCACCTGCAGGTTGGTGAGCTGCTGTTGCTGATGGGCAATGGTCTGCTTCACCAACACACTCTTAATGCTTTGTTCCATGGCATACTTCTTTGCCTTCAAAAAGAGAAAAGAATTAACTGAAATTCCTCAACCCGCACTTATATTATAATAATAATATATTACTAATGTCTTTCTTGTTTGCCTCTTTATGCACAGTTACATACAGCAGTATCTACATTATCAATAACGATAGGTTGAAAGTTTATCTTACCCTCTGAAGTGCCTCCTGCTGCTCTGGGGTAAGAGGCGGCAGGCCAAGCTTGGAGCCTGTGCCCTGTCCATTCTCCATCGTCAGAGCTTCACCTCCCTGCAAATCAGAAACAGCCATTTATTAAAAACAGAACAGAAACAGAATAGAGCCTGTAAGTAACACATACACCTGGCTGTACATCAACAACCATGACTACATTAACCTGTGAAAAGAAAAACTCGTGCATTGTAATCAGTTCATCAAGCAACATCGTCCCAAACAGCAGAGTTGATCATTACAATGCTAGCATATACAGGACATACACCCGGATTTAAACCAGGTGGAACCGAACAAACTTCTTACCTACGCAACCCTCTAATCGCGGGGTCCACCAGATTGACACAGGAAAGCCCCCAAGGGGAAGATGACTGACGAGGAAGCTTTAACAACTCAACAAATTCTAGAGGAAATAAAAAATGCCTTCAGACTAGCAAAAAGAGAGAACAGGCAGCTGGAATTATTTTTACATTGCAGCGTAAACATAGCCAGCCCGTTTTGGTCAGCGAATGTGGCTAAGAGCACATGAATGCTAACCTTGTCTTTTACCTCCGCAAATCGTTAGCCAGCGCTAGGTAAGGTAGCAATAATAGGCTAACGCTAACCCTCAGCCGAAAAAGAGCTCAACTACTACCGATGTCGATCACGAACACGTTTTATTACACGACCATCACCTAAACTGGACAATTATTACAAAACGCCCCACTATTAGTGAGTCCGTTTCATATTTAGCTAACGAGACGGACGTGTTTGCTGCTAGCAATGAGCTAGCTAACATTAGCTAGTGTTAGACATTCGTTATTGTGACGCGCCAAGCCAGTCGCATTTTCCCCAGTAAGATTTGACATAAACTTGCTGATTATTAATCGCAGTTGATTTCTGCCACGATTTCTACATTACTTGCAAAACAACCACGTGAGCTAAAAAAAAAGAATATATGTCTTTATGAAAGATTTTATTTACCGCAGTCTCGGTAACCGCCATGAAGCACACCTTCCCGGAGAGGCCTACAACCCGAAACACTCGCGAGATGTCCTCGTTTTCAATGACAAATATCGCGATAGTGGAACCCTCGCGATGATGAGGGGGGGCGGTGCGTTTTGAATACACGCCCTACTACAAAGTACAGCTTATATAACCAAAATAACAATTTCACTGTTTCAGCGTTTAGGTCAGACTTCTGTGTGAAATTATTGATTTATTGAAATGTCATAATAATTTAACAAGACATTTATCTAAAACACACTAAATGTTCATTTGACGGTTATTTAAATCATTACTTTCAGCTTTTTGGTGTCAGCCAAGTTGTTCCTCTGTGAATGATGTACAAGCATGTCCAGTCTTTTAGTACCTCAATTGTTAGTCCACTCTATACATTAAAACTATGTCTATAAATAATTTATTAAACCTGTAACAGTAAGTCAGCTCTAACATTAGTGTCAACCTGAAGGACAACGCTAATAGACTGTAATAATTTCAAAAAACAACATTTCACATATTTTTATTGTCTTGAATTTGCAGTAGCTACAATAATTAAAGACTTTAGTAGAACACATCCAAAGGCAAGTTTCATTCAACAGTCATGGAAAAAAAAGTTCTCTGACGCAAAATAAGACGTATATGGATGTTTTTCTGTTTTCATGATTCCACAGTCAAAACATTCGTTTTCTTGGTCAAGTCCTGCTTAGAACTGCACAGTGACTGACAAAGGCAAAATGCAAAGTTCTGACAGGTTGCAGGCTATTAAGTCATGCATCTTACTATATCAGATGAGAGCGATAGTGGCACTGCTTTCCATTGAAGGTTTGTCCAAAGTGAAACCTTTTAATAGCAACAAACAGATATGTACACCACAGCGTATAATAAGTAAATGTTTGGGAACCAGAATTCAGGGCTCTTGTCTTCGGAGACACACTGATAAGAAGGACACAGAGTATAGTAAGTATTGTAAGCAATGACTGTACAGCAGTGTGACTGTTACATAACAAGGGTGCTGCTGAAGACTGATCAGACAATTCTCTATTGTTCATGTCTTTACTGTCCAGTTCTGTTAAGGAAAAATCCACCCAACTGCTTGTACTCATACGGTGCCAAAACGGGCTCTCGACAGAAAGATTTGGCAGAGCTGAAGGGATAGTTTCTATTTTTGGGTTTGTGTGGGCTTCACTGCAAAAAAAATTCTAAATTTCCATTTGATACTTTCTAAAACAAAATTCTGGGAAATGAATGCATTTTAAGCAAATAGTTCTTACTATATGTTATATATATATATATATATAATTGTAATGCTAAGAGAGATGCCGCCTTACGATCAGTAGCCTGTGGAAATATATGGCAGCACTATTACTGATTACAGACATGACAACCTATTAAAACCTCTGGGTAGATTTTCCCTTCAAAATACATCTAGACACATTTACAAAACAAATTCAAAGATCGTCAGATAGTTTGGGAAATACTGCAAAAATAAATATAGAACAAACCTTTATTGACAAAATGGCATTTTTATTCATTGTTTAAGATCACACCACCAAAACCTCATACCTGGCATTTACATAAGACTGATTTTTTTTTTAGCTGACCCAGATATATTCAAATTTCCTATTTTTACATAGCCGCAACTTTTATTACTCTCATAGTGCAGCAGTGAGCATTGCCATCTGATCCATAAATCCAATATCCGATGGCTGCAGCATTTAATGGCGCTGCCATTACTAGGTGTCCTACAGGCTGTCGGACTTACGATACGATAGGCTTAAAATAATTCACGTTCCAAATGTAAAATTGGTTTCGATGCCGTTTTACTGTGAAATTTTGTCCATTGCCATTTCAGGCACTTTGCAAATCTTTGGCTTTCAGGACACTTTCGCAGGGAAAACCCTTAAGAGCACTACAGGCTAAGACAGAGGCATCATCTCATTGCTGGTTACTACATTTAGGCTTGGCTTGTTTAGCTCTGGGAGAAATTGCCTTTAACCCAACAATGCAATGAGCTGCTAACTTGCAGAAAAAAATAGAAAAGCATAATGTGCAATGGTTGTATTGTTCACAGTTAAACAATAATAAATAAGTCAACTGAATGAGTATTAACAGCATGTGGACGGAATATTAAATTCCTGAAACGGTTATGAACTGAAGGTTCTGGCTTTTAAGAGAGAGAGGCTTTAGTAAATTACTACACTGAGATTTCAAAGTAAATATTCACCAATCAAAGTGGACATTGGAGTGCAATCAAGGCTTGCGAACAATGAAAGGTCTAAAACGACAACTGCTGCATTTGTAAGTAAAACATATCTGCTCTGAGTAGTGGCATTACTGAAAACTACGCTGTTGAGATATCTTAAGGCGTGATAGCCCTTTTAGGCAGGGAGTTTGTCAATCTTCCACTGCTTTGTGGGATTGCTGAACACAGCCATGATGACTCTGGTCCTCTAACCGCAGGAGATTCCAGCTCCTCTCGGTGCTGGTGGTGCCTCTGTCTCTCTGGGTTGATTCACTGACGGTTAAGTTCCAGCATCCTTCTGTATTTTCCTCCGCTTTATCCCCAGCTGTGTCTGCTCCCTCAGCTCTCTCTGTTCCTGGCTGTATGGTCCTGCCTGCTCCTCTCGTCTAGTGTCAGTTCATGCAGTCGATACTCTGAACCGCATCCATGGGCTAGCTGCTGCAGTGACTCCACCTCACTGTGTGCTCCCAGATGTGAGCGCTCTGACCCGGTGTCGGCTAATGGCGTCTTCCAGGAACCCCGCCACCTTCTCACTGTCGTCCTAAACAGCATGCAGGACAGGACATGAGCGTTCACTCAAAGTCTCTTGTGAAACTAGTTTTAAAACATAAATATCAATTTCAGGCATTGAGTAAAATAAAGGGGCTTTTGCATGTACCTCATTAATGAAGGCGTAGTGAACAAGTTCACCGGCAAGATCTTTGGAGGTGTCAGCTGAAAATTTCACATGAACATTTCTGTTAGAATTTCTGGGTCAAAAAATGCTTTTGCTGTTTCTACAGCTAAGACCAGGACAAATAGTTGAGGTAGTTTAGGGCTTTGCTTAGAGTGTGACCTTATTCCTTTAGGTGGAGTTGTCCTCAACTTACTTGGAAAAATGTCACAGCTAAGCTGCCTGTGCAGTTTGTCATCCATCTTCAGGAACAAAGAGAGCTAAGGAAAGATCACAACAAACAAATATATGATTAACTACGCCAAAATAATACGGTGTATTCCAAAAGTACCTGACACATTGTGACTCACATGAGTTTTGGTCCCTTCATCATTTGACTCCAAATTACAGTGCATCTGAATAACCTGCAAAATCAGCAGATAGAAGTGGACACTGAAAATCATTGTTCCTCTGCAGGCCAAAAGGCTGGTCAGTAGAGATGCTGGCACAGCAAAGAGCGAACCTTTCTTGTTTCCGTCTCCTGCGGTTCAGGTGTAGGTGTTTTGACTGCCTCAACCTGCTCCTGAGACATGGACGGGGCACGAGGGACTGGGTGAGGCCGAGAGGAGGCGAAGTTCATCAACGGGTAAATCCCATTCCTGACGAGGGGAAGCAACTAAATGAACTTTATGCTCAAACCACAAACTGAGGACATACTGTAGATATTCAGTAGTTCCACTTACTTGACATCCTCCAGAAACTTGTCAAGCTCCAAAGGAGACACGTGGGAATATCTAGAGGCCGTAAAAAGAGACCAGTTAGTGTTGTGTTTGAGCATTTAGAAGCAGATCAAAGTTGGTCATTTGATTTTACTTGAGCTGAACGCCCTGTCTGTCGTTGTGTTTAATCTCTGCCATGACAGCGTTGGGGTCAAAGGACTTAGTTTTCTCCTCAACACAGTTCTCTGGAAGCAAATCTGCACATACAACAAACATTTGAATGGAATGATACCAGTTTAATACAGTATTACTGCATTGGTCTCTATAATTAATGTTTGACATAAAAACCAGTATATCATCCATCTACTGTAGATCCTAGAATAAATTAACTCAACATGTTTAAGAAGCTCTTGTCAATATTGTCTAATATTTGCTTGCATCAAAGCTGTAACTATGACAAGGTCCATTGAAATAAAAGCATTTCCTTGTGGAGGTGAGAAACTCACACTGGTTGTTGATGAGGCAGTGGGCGGCAAGCAGTTTGAGGGAGTGGACTTCGAACAGGACGCGGTGGAACAGAAGGTCGTGAGCGGTGGGACGGAGCTTGGCTTCATGGCGCAAACAAGACTGAGTGAACTCCTGCAACGAGACATCGAGACACAATTACATGGCCGTACAATGCGACCCAGTTTTCTGAGCATCGCTGTGCTCTGAATTTACCAACAGCTCAACACCAAAGCTGTAATAAACCTAGACGCTTAGTGACTGGTGTATATTAATAACATGATGTATTTATGACACTCACTCTCATGAGAGGGTCTTCCAGAGATTGACCTGCATTGACGATGGCCTCCTTGGATACAGCACTATCGCCATTGGCTTGGATCTCCAGTACGGCCATCTAGACGTACAAATAACCTGTTAACCCATACAGAACCACGCAGAGATGGGAGTTTTGTTCCTGTGCGTGTCTCTCACCTCTAGAGCACAGATGCCGAAGGAGAAAATGTCGATGGCATGGTCATCTTCGCCAGCTTGAAATGAAAAAGGAGAAGGGAATGTGTAGCAAATAAGTCTTTCGAGGGACAGTCAGGTTAAGCCTCATCACAAAATCACTGACAGATAGAAGCTGAAGCGGTAATAACCGACACATCACTCCATCACACTTACCTCCATATTCTGGAGCAAAAAAGTGCAGATTCCGCTGCTCGTCACGGTGCTGCCTCCCTTTGCTGTGGACACTGGCATCTGGAAACACTGGTTAACGAAGACACCGTTAAAACGCGTTGGCAGGTATGAAATTAAAGCAGACATGCGCATGTTTACAACATAATACTGGATTTCTTACCATTAACAAACAGCCGGTGCCAAACTGAAAACAAATGAAGCATAAGTTAGAGATTAGTTCTGTGCAGTAAAGCTGCAGAGGTCAAATATGCACATGTGACTTTCAGTCATGGCTGTAGTGACATAAAAATCCCTGCTGGGAGCAGACCTGAGCCGATCTTGATGAGGCCGTTGTGCTGGATGAAGATAGTGTCACATGTCAGGTTGCCATGGATGATTGGTGGGTCACAAGAGTGCAGATAACTGCCAACACACAATTCATGTTAATATTAACGTTCTGGCTGCATAGGAACACACATATTTGAACAGAAAATCAATTGGTACCTGAGGGCAGAGAGAATCTGGGTGCACCATCTCTTCCAGGCCTAAAACATAAGGCAACAGAACAACGGGAACCACAGGTCAGACTCGTGTATAAATGAAGAAGAGAATAGGAGACGATGATTCGCTGGACGCAGCACGTTTATATAATATATATAGTATATTAAATATACTGTATGTCTCAGCAGACTGGGCCAGAAGCCTGTCCTGTTACATAACCACTAATCCTGCTTGAAATATGGATCTGAATAGAGATTGGTCTACAATACCCACCACGATGGGACACACTGACCTTCACATTCATGGTCTTGTGGTTCTTCTTAGTTTTCTTCAGGAACTGTTTGAGGCTGCCTGACGACATGTATTCCGTGATGAATATAACCTGTGAGTGAGAAATGCGACACACTTAATAATGAATTAATAAAAGTGAAAAAAGCCCAACAGCTGAAGACTCAAACGACAACGAGGAGAAAGCAAGACGTCTTACTCGAGCCTGGCTCTCCTTCATGTCCAGCCAGTACTTGTGGAACTTGACAATGTTAGGATGCTCAACCTGCATCAGGTTGTCAAACATCTCCTTGATCTTCTCCTAGAAAACACACACACACACACACACACACACACACACACACACACACCTCCATCATCATATGGACCAAATAAATTCAGATTAACAGTCAATTATTACTAGTTTAAACCGTTATAAATGTCGCAGTCTGACAAAATGACCATTAAACTATTCTTGTTCTGTTCTGTGTACGTGAACGCAAACTACACACCTCCTGCGCTTTGAAGACCTTCTTGTCTGAGAAGAGCACTTCATTCCACACGACCTCCACGCCCTCCTCTGTGTCCATGGCCAGGGAGGCGCTTTCCACACCTGGGACATTGCCTTGACTGACCTGCAAGACCACAGATAATGAGCTTTACATAAACTCAGGAGATGATAATGAACTTTAAACATAGTAGCAACAAAATCCAAGCGTTCACTTCACTATTTTAGAACACAGACAATGTTAAACCTGTATCTTACCACCATGGGGCAGCAGAAACTAACTAAATACAACACTAGCATATTTTTTGTTTTCCAAAATAAAGTTTCCCATGAATTAATGCAGAAAAAGGCATTGGCAGCTTGTGTTAAGAAGGAAGAGACGTATTAGCAGCCAGACAGAGAAGTGAGGGGACTGAGACAGGAGACACAGGAGGTGGCGATAGAGTGAGAGGCAGTGGTTTGAGTCTGTAATCTGGCAGATGCAAACAGCTCCATCACTGCACGAGGCGGCGTTCATGAAACAGCGGCGAAGAGCTAAAGGCTGCTCATCACAGGATATCGCAGACCTGACGTAACCTCTTTACAGCGGCGGCGGTGGTGGTGGAGTGAGTGAGGAGATTAGATACGGTTCAAGGTCCACTGCTAATAACAGTCAAACCTGATGCAAGAGCTTCTTTACTAATACTGCATCTTGGCAAATGATGGAAAGCCACATGATTTTCAGGTGGATCTCAGCAGCAATTGAATAGAATAGTAGAAAACATTTTGTTCAGACATTCATGGTGCCCAGGGGAAAATGTAGAGCCGCACCGATGCATCAGCACGGCTGCAGATTCTTGCTTTGACAAGTGTTTTCACAAAGCCGAGCGTCTGAAATGACCAAATTGCAGCAGCAGCGAGGCCTCTCAGCTCATTGTTGTTGAATATATGCACTTTAGATTTTGTCAGCAGCCGCAATGAAACTCCTGTTATTTTATCAGTGCCTTTTCTGTCTCTTTACTTCTATCTATCACTTTTATTTATTCCTAACTTACTGAAGACAACAGAGAAAACGGTTGACGTTAAGAACAGTGAAACAGTCTATTAGAGATAAGCAAACACAGAGATGAGTCTTTTTTTTCCTGCTTTCACTTTTATTTTATTTTTATAAAAAGCTGGACAAACACATAATCTGTGTCTTGATAAGTCTGAATATTGTTAATGTGAGAAATCTAAATTTTCTGGTCTTTTCATAGCCTACGAATCAGAAAATAAAAATCAATGAGTCCACTGAAAGTCCATGGCCACACGTGACTTTTTAATACAGCCCTCAGGCCTTTTATTCTATCTCTGTTGTACATTTCTATGGCTCCACATTTTCTGGCATTTCGCCTTTAAAAGTACAGAAATGACTTTAACCTTTTACAAAGCGAGAGAGAGAGACAGAGAACAAGGCCCGAGTGACAACCTTTGTGTACTGGACTGGACAAGACCCAAGAACAAATGAGCAAAACAATGTAGTGTATAAAACTAAGTGGATGACAGTTTATACAACCTAATAAATCACATCTGCCTCAGCTGGCTTTTTACAGTCTGTACAACAACGACATCCTCTGTATTTACACCCTCGAATCAGGTACGGAAAGAAAAAATAAGCAAGCAGAGAGCTGTAAACCAACACGGAGCCTGATGACGGCGTAGCAGGGGAACAACTGCTATTTATGCTTCTCTTTCCACCTAAACGACTGTTTATTACTGCTAAATGCTAGCCATTGATATAATCTACAGAGCTCTACTTGTACAGCGCTCCGTAATGTCATCATCTTTGACACAACAGCGAACCCGCGTCAGAAACCAATGCGTCTCAACAGGAGGTGGTTTGTTAACCGAACCGAAACAGCAGGAGACAAACAACCATCAGAGCGACCACATAAATATTCTACTTTTTAGATTTTGACGTTTCAAGGAGCTTCAAAAGAAAGAACAGCTCCGCTCCATGATTTGTGTCTACTTTTTTTTTAATTCCTCAGCCCACTGAGCCGATACAGCTCAGCTCTCTGCAGGGTTTTCTTCACAGACGTGGTGGGCAGCTTGGGAGACGTGACATATAATCTCACTCCTCTCCCACGCGAGCACAGATACTAATCTGATTATTGGTATTATGGAGCTGGAACACAATACACTGACTGGCTGACAACAGAGGGAATCCCTTCTGTTTGATGGCTGTAAGGCTACAGGTCCGCTTCCCTCTGTCATCTAGGCCAGACTGAGGTTTGTTTATCTCCCTAGATGTTGAGAAAGGCTCAGCTCCCGTCCCAGCGTCTCCATCCCAGGGGTTTAGTGAGGTCTGTTACTTGGTATTGGTAGCGTGAGACTCGTAAACAGCGAACTGGACGTTGGGATCTGATTGGATGTTGGAGGGGAGGTGGGTCCAAAGGGATTTAGAGCTTGTGTGTTCATCTAAAAAAAAAAAAAAACTAATTCTATTCTGATGCTTCCTAAATCTGCTTGAGAGCCAGGTAAAACTCGATCCTGAGGGCTGATGCAAACATCGCATTACAGAACAGAGCCACAAAAATGATGAATCAACCAACTCAACAAAGCCGAACCGCTGCTGGTTGCTTTTTCACAACTTAGACACATGTGGACACATTGTAACATGTAATATACTGTATAAAAAGTGTTTCTATAAATAAGTCACCATAAAAACCTCATGTTGCACCGATAGTTTCAGGTTCTGTCTGCTCTCTAGCTGATGTCCCACAATCCACTGGTATTAAAAGAAAAAGTTGGGCTAACAATGTGTTTATCAGCAAGTGTATTCTGGTCAATGCATCGTATGATTCTTATTTGTCTATAGTGATCCACGTCAGAAACCAAGCTAAACTCAATGCAGTCTAACTCTACCGCTACCTGTGAGATGTTGGAGAAGTTCAATGTCTTCATTTGTGATCCGTCTGAGGGACATGGTTTATGGCGCTGTTACGCTGCATTGTGTAATATCTCTGTCGCAGCCATTTCTATCAGTGAGGACAGACTTGACTCACTGTGTTTATGCTGTAAATTACCAGACACACCCAGCTTGGCGCGTACAGCTTGTAGATGCAACTATGAATCCTCTCCTCTACAGAAGAGAAACAAACGACAGCACTGCAGCTCGTTCAAGGCAGCTCTATGTGCAGAGACATTAAATGAAAGACGGTCTTTGTCTGAGACGTGTGTGGGTCCGGGCCTAACAGCGACAAAGAGCTTTGTCTCTACGGTATTTGGCCTCTAGTGCGTCTCCTCCTACACCTTCCTGAAACCTCAACAATGAGCTGACGCGCCGCACGCCATTAATATTTAATAACTAGATCTGGTATCTGCATAGCGCGTTACTATCTGCTAGTCTGGCGTGCTGTATGTAAATGAACTCAGGCTTCATTCTCCACTGCTTTGTGCTCCCTCTGACGTCTCCCTGGCATCAAAGACGAGAAGCATGAAAGACTGAAACGCCGTGGAAAATATGTCTAATCCTGCAGGTTAGAAGTGCTACTGCCAGTTATTCTGTATTTTACGTAGGACACAGGTGTGAAGGCACATCGCAATAACCAAAGAGAAACTACAATGTACATTCGTATTTGTATTAGACATGTGAATTTGCATGTGGTGAAGTGGGACGTGTGAAAGGTCAGTGTGACATAGGTGAGATGGAGCTGGATGATCCCCTGTGGTGACCCCTGCAGGCTTAGATGAATAAGAAGCTTACTAACAGTAGGTACATGCTTGCTCACTAATAATTACACTCATACTTTCGTCCGCCCCAACATTCCTATATATGATTAAACACTTGAAGCCTAATAATAAGCAAACCGTTGAACCGCTTCACCGCTCAACCCTCTCTGCTCGCAGTCTGGTGGGTGTCAGAGCCTTGAGCCGCTGACCGTGCGCTGACCCTGCCCTGCTGCTCTACACATCTCTAGACCCAGAACGTCGCACGTCGAGCACACTCTCAGGTCAGCGTGTCAGATGATGCGTGCGTCCCCTCAGGATGAAGAGCACCAGACGTGACAAGTCAAGCAGAAGACAGGAAATGTGCAAAATCAAAATCATGTCTGGAGCGTTTCTCACATTAATGTCCTGCATATTTTCTGTCCTGTAAATGAACCTGCGGCCGATCCTCACTTTTCAGCACATTGAAGCTGCGACTAGACAAGGTCACACATGCTTGCGGGCGTGATTTCAAACAGCCTTCATCACATCTCACGTTTTCATTTTCTAATGGCGGAGTCAAAGCTCCCCACCGAGAGGACTGAAGGACAGCACAGCGGATTAGCAGAGCACAGGGTGCAGAGGGAAGAGCTGCTGCAAAACAACAGCAACAGGAGGCAACGCAGAAAAAACATTTTTAATATAAATGTCCAGATAAAATCTATTAAATTGAACTGAACACACACTCGAAGAGCAGCAGCCTTGATCGGTGTTGGCAATGAAGCTTGTTTTTCTGCAGCTGAGAAGTGACGTCTGTTTCAGTCCCACGGTCACAACAAACCTGCAGGTTTATAAGGAAAGCTTCACTTTACCGCGACGTCGAACATCACGCAAGGCTTTTACTCATTAACAGCGTTTGTTCAGAACCAAGACTTCGATCTCACGTCTCACACAGAGAGCAGCCTGAACGTGGATGTGCGACCGTGGGAATTACGTAACAAAGCTCACGAGGATTTTTTTGCACTAATTTACACTGAAAGTCAGATGTTAATTTACACGCTGCAAGGCTGCGGTCGGGTTTCAGCAGCGCTCTATCAAATCCAAACAGCAGGAATGTCATAATGATTCCGCTCTAAACATTTTTAAGCAACAAGGCTCAGTTAAGAGGCTTAAGAGCTAAAGCTTGAAACTTTACTTATGAGTATGCTGGCACATAAACAACGGCTCCTTTTAAATCTCCGGCTCCATCCTAGACTGTATGAAGCCATTTCTACTATAAAGTGAATTGTGTGTTTTAAATTTATTGCATGATATTTAACTAAATTCCTGACAAATTTGTTAGGCCAGACATTACAAATCAATTCAACTGTGTTCTTTCAAATGAATAAATCATTAATTATTACAAACAAACAGACCTTCAAGATGCAGTTTAACAAACATCGGTTCTCACTTCAGCAATTTGATTCAACCCTATGAATAAAATTAAAAATACAGCCACTGGGTCACACAACTGAACGACACCACACACACATATTTCAACTAATCCATTGTACTTCAAGTGGAAAAGAACAAGGTCAAGGTCATTTCATCTACATACTACAGTCTATCAACTACTTCTCCTGTTCAACCTCATAAAACTGAAGATAAAAGCCCATTGAGTGGCATTTATAGCGTTTAGAAGAGTACAGAAGAACACACACCTGCATCTAGGCTCACACACACGACTATAACAGTAAATAGAATAGACCCGTGTGAGAAAAACACAGAGTAATCACACCTCTCCAGCCACCTGGCTGTGCTTTACTCTGAGAGGTTAAAGTTGCATAACGGAGCAAGAGAAATCTCTACCTGCCTCTGTTAACACTTCCTCAAACCATCCGTGCAAGGCAGCGGCGCAGCTTTCTCACCTTCTTGTGAGCATGATTCTGATTTCACAGAACAAATGTCCTGTCCAAAGCAGAAAGGCGTCCAGCAAAAGTCAAACAAACAAGGTTCCCACTAAAACCTGTGCAAAATACAAAACCTCCTGCGGAGGATGTACAGCATGAACTGGGAATCATTTAGTAGGCTTCATGTAACAAAACAAACATTTTAGGTTATGCCTGATTAAAACATTTAATCACTTAAGTGGGAGAATAGATTTTATCCTGTGGAGAGACTGAAAAAGTGCTTTTCTTCCTCCCTCCGACAAAGTCCAAGGTTAACCAGGTCGGGCCGTTGTCATCTTTAATAAAGCAAAATGACCTCGGATCAAAAGGGGCCAGTCTGCTTGCAGAGAGCAACGGGCTCCGGAGTCAGCGCGGAGATGAGTGTGTGATGACAGACGATTCACATAGTGAAGCGCGTTGTCGTTGTAATTACTGTGTCGCTTTTAATCATCAGTTGTTTTAAATGAGACAAAAGCAGCTGATGACATTTAGTTACAGTGATTAACAATCTTCATCTGATTTGCTGAGACGATGTGACCCCAGCAGGTTTTCTGCCTCTCCCCCTGCACCAGACACAACACTGTTCCCCACCAGCATACGTTTGTTTAGCCGCCTTCATTTCGTTTTACAATTCATGCAGAGTTATGATTTCAAGCTGAGTCATAATTGTGGCAAATGTGTGTGAATCATCAACTTCTCTTCCGCCTCTGCTCCGAGGAACTGATTGATTGTACAGCTGCTCACCACTCGCAACCCATGCAACATTCACCAGGTAAGAAAATAGGTCTTTCTCAATCCTGCCTCTCAGCTGTGAAACGTCTTTTCACTACTTGACTGACATTCCAGTTAAAAACAAACAGGACGATGTTTAATTAATGTCCATGTTGCGTAACTTCATCCTTCTACTCCAACAGAGTTAAATCACTCACACATCAAGTGGACGTGGAGCAACATTAGTACTTATTTAGGTAATTTGTTTGATAAGCATAATGGGAATAAATGTTCTGCTTAATGAAAGTACCAGCAGTTGCAAAAACAACATCACAAAAACATCTAAATGGGGTTTACCGTCTGCTCACTTAGTATCACGTCCACAATCACGACACCCAATGAAGTATTTCGAGAGCAGGAGGTTGGCAAAACAAACACGAAGTGTTTCGCAACTGGGCTTTTTTTAGGGAACCGTCCACTTCTCGGAATAGCAGCGGCGGCTTCTGACCAGGCTGCTAAGAAGGCTGTATGTGTTTGCCATGACCTGAAACTGGCCTCCGTCCCATTTCTTTACAAACATCTGCAACTGGCTCCGTCCTGGGAGAAGCTTAACATGTGCTGGCAGAGCCCGACTACTCCAGTTCTCCATAAAGTGGGCTAATTCCTGCCCACTGAATTACCCAATTCACGCTTGCAAATCCACAAACATCGCTTGCTTCACTGCTACTACAAATCCAGCAGAAGAGTTCCAGCAACCGCACCCCTCGCCCCTGTGTGTCCCACAGAAGTTAGTGGTTCAGCCTTCCAGCAAAGCAAACACAAAAAAGGGTGACTCAGGGTAAAAGCTCTAAAGGCCTGGCAAACAGAGCTTATTGAGCAGTTGCCACAGTGGCCAGTGAGCAGCAGTTAAAAGCTGGGGTTGAGCACAGCCGCTTGCTTATGCACGTCTGGGCTGACAGTTCTTTGCATCACTCCCATCGCTGGAGGCATGAGCAAGAAAACGAAGCCATCAAACAGTGGAAACCACTTATGAGGTGTGCGAGAATGCCGTTAAGCGAGTTTCTGTTGCATTCTGTCTAGAAGAGCCCGTGTGGCGAAGCAGAGAGAGAATCTTCCAGGGGGATTAAAATGGGAAGCGAGAGTCAACCTGAGCAGGCTCTTCAGCACGTGTTCAAACAAAAGGCCCATTGGCAGCCGTGCACAGAGACCACAAGCTGCTTTTCTTTGGGCCTGTGTTACATAACAGATGGCCAAAGCTCAATAGTGGTGTCTGTGAAAGCACCGTGTGGGGGTGGGGGGCAGCCTTTGTTTATCCAACCCTCACCTATGCACAAGACATCAACGGCTGTGACAAGTGTCACCTCAAAAACAACGGTACACGTAAACAGGACGTCACACTGAAAACAGACGTTAGGACCAACCACTAGTAAGTGACCTCTGCAATCAATGCAAGGGAAGAGCATCAACCCTGTTACTACGATGAGCAACGTGCACCGCATCGATGCAAACAGGTGAGTCGGGTGTGGAGCCTCTCCTGAGCCCGGTCGTATTGTGCTGCACAGGACGAGGCCTTTATTCTCTGGCTCTATATTTAATTCATCAGGCACCTCTCTGATTGATGCTGGCTCTTGCATCAGAGTCGCCCGCTCTGCTTTCATGCAAATGCCAAACACAAACAACAGCAGGTTTATAGAGGACTGGAGCCTGGAAAGCTGCAGATTATTAACGAGAGATCTCGCGTTGCATCTTGTATTTTAACCCCTCTCTACCAAAAGCAAATGCACATATTACTGGGTAGGACAAGAGATACATGGAACAAACCAGTTGTATGAGTCTTGATGGAGCAAATACAAGCGATGGAGTATTTCTAAATAGAAAAAGACGCTTGAAGTACAAATGCAAAATGTCCTGACCAGCCAGGCCTTGAAAACACGTCCCAACAGCAGCCAGACGACATGACCGTGTTCCCCTTAGATTTACAGCAAATAAAAAAATGGCAAGCGCTGTGCACGTCCGCAAAGTTCACTGTCCAGACGTCACTCTTCACGCACATATTAGACGCAGAGGCAAAGATGTATTTGGTTTCAAAGGTCAAGATATGAGCTGCTGGTGTTGAAGGAATGAATCAACACTTTAGACCTGCACACACACGCTTGACGGGTGGACACAGCATGAACAGCAAACTTCAGGTAGTATGGATGCTTCCAGCTCAGACGTCTGTCCAGAGATGCTCTTACATTCAAAGCAACCTGTAACTATAGCTCTGCTGTTTTTACAACAACCCTTTTAAAAGCTGGAGGCCTGCAGTGTGTGGGAATTAGCGGACGGTGGAAAACAAAAAACATTTATTAAAGGCTTCACATAACGACACATAACAGGAACCAGACCGTCTGGGACTCCTACAACATACTAATGTGTGTGTGTGTATATCTGAAGCTCTGAATGTGCACAGGCACAGTCACAGTCGGGACTCGGTTCACAAGTACAGACAATGTGCTCAGGCTATAAATACGCAGTTATAATATATCATTCTTTCCTGGTGGCAGCCATTAAACACTCAGAGAACTGGTGGAAAAAGAATGCGAACAATGGATTTAATAACCGTTTGCGCCTCGTTCGGCAGCAGTAAATGCTTCTGGTAGCGCTGAGTTGACTTCCTCGTGTGCAGGAGGGATTTCTTCCTGACAGAACTCATCTGATCGTGTTCTATAGATTTGTGTTATGTATGGCTCTACTTCAATGACTTGTTGAAATGTAGGTTTTTATAATAAAATCAAAAGAGAAAGCTGAGGCTGTGCCCTGCCTGCAGTTATTACTGTAAAAACACTTAATTAATTAAAAAACTAAATCAATGCATCAGAGCCAGATGCAGACTCGTCTCTTCTAGAAGTCAATGAACATCACACTTCCTCTCAGGCACAGACTGTTACACAACAGGCCCCGTACTGCTGCACATTCAGTACAGGGTGTGCTGAGGTCGTGAGAGGTCACTCGCTTCATTTTTCGCCCACTTTAAGCCAGAATTCATAATTTATAAAACCTCTTTTTGATTTTGTTGATTAGCCGCGACCTGTTGAACGGACCGTTTACATAGTTTCTACAATGGGTTTCCTTTTGCACAATAGTCAGCCTAAAAAGTATTTTAGGAATGAATGTTCAACAGCCTTCTATCATTTTCATGTTTATGGTCTAGCTACATTGTTGTGGTTCTGAAAAAAAGAGAAAACCTTATCCACCTTCAAGTGCATTTAAGAGCCTTTAGCTGGAGTTTGTTCCCTGCTGTGCAGTTCACTTCACTGCAGAACGAGGCAGAGAGAACAGCTGACTCTAGCAGTAGATGCTGATAAATAAAGACACGGACAATGATGGTGAATTATGCAAATCCAGGCGGAACAAGTAATAATGAAGAATGAAACAGAAAGTCTGACTTAAACTCACTCATTTTTACAGCAGGGGCAAACCATGACTCCAGGAAACTGAATTCTTGCACAGATCTTGCCGACTGTGTGTGAAGTATGCTTGAGTAGCTCTGTGGCAGCAGTGTCACGTGACATGAACTACTATGACAGCTCAGAGAAACCCGCTGGACCCGCCAGCTATTCCTAGAGGATTCCTTTTCATGCCAGCTTTCCCACCCAACTGGCAGAAAATCTGAGTAGCTCCGTTTCACACAGTGGAAACAGCTGACAGCTACCTCTCTGGATTTCCAATCGGATCTGATGACCCCCAGAGGCCTCGCGGCTCTGCCTCTTACATTTCATAAGCTGGTGACAGGATCACATGCCCCGAACAACAAGACCTGTTGTTCCTGTGCTAATGTAGCTCACATCACGTCAGAGTTCCTCCAGTGACCTCACAATAGTGTGTCATGATATTTTTACAACAGCTAGAGTGAAATCATAGTCACTGTATCAGTTTAGTAATAACACAAACGAGTGCGAGCTCTACACCTGTGCCATTAATCCAAACTCTTTGTGTTGGTGTGAATACTGGGTTTTAATTCACACAAGCTACTTATAACATCCGTCATTGCTTTTGTCACCTGGAAGAGAAATTGCTCATCGCTCTACTTAATAGGTTCAGCTGGGAGGTTGATGTAAAGGGTTTCAAGTGCATATTTATGTTCTATATACAAACACAAGTCATTTACACTCTCAGAAAACCTGCAGGAGTGAAATAGGAGAAAACCGTGACATAAAGATTTCATTCTCACTCTTTTCACCTGCAGTAAAGCCTCTCAAATGAACTTCTCTCATATATCACAGGCTGGTGGGAAAAGTAAAGATATTATGGTAGTTTTACTTCACATTTTTTTATAAATCTGAGAGGGTGAAACCTGAATAACATATAATCAGCAGCCACACAGACCTGCAAACTAAGCCACACCTAGACCATATTTCTAGAAGGGATTAAAACCCACCCACCGTCCACCAACTCATCTTTACAAATACTGTTGCTGTATTCTAGGATTTACAGGGTGTATACAGGTTTCCTAGAAAACCCCTAACGCGAAGGGCAAACAGCTGACTGTCCCTGCTCAGTTTCCCCTCTGGGGGAAACCGGAGCGGACGCCATTCCTCAGAGGGCAGCTGTCAAACCAGCGAAGACATTAGGAGGATCCTCTCAGGACAGGCAGCGCGTAGAACAAGCTGCAACATGACATGGGCTCATGAGGGTGAGGACTACGCTGAAGCCTCACCCACATATGAAACTACTGGACATTACTGTTAAACCTGTGTTTCTTATGTGAGGGAACAAAACAAAATGAGGAAATATGAGGTTATGACTGTGGATACTACATTTCTAATCTGCTTTCAATTAATCTTGATGTTCTATGTGGTGCCTAATACAATAACTTAGACATCTGACATCCTGAGCATTACAGAGCTGCAGAGACAGAAAACAAAGCATCTGTGCAAATGTGAAGACGCTTTGATTTCCTTCACTTTTATCTCCTGGGAGACGAGCAGAGGTGAAGCATCGCGCAGCTGTCGTAACAGTTTAAAGAGCTCGACTCTTGTTCAGGCCATCGTGTACTATTTCAGTTCAAATGAGTCACAGCGGAGGTGGCTGACCAGTTTCCACTGGGAAAACACTGAATATCATCACATTACACAATCTACAACAATGTCATAATCAATACACCAGCGCACAAACACAGGTGCCACTATTGAGTATTTATAACACAAACAGCAGTTGGTTTCTGTGATTTCCCTACGGTTGAACGCTTCTGTGAAAAATGCCTCTTGCAATAATAACTTTGACTTTAGCACAATTTCCTGACACATACGTTGCCGTTCAAACAGCATCTGCCAATCACGCTGTGAATAAGGGCCATGATGAATGATTTAATCTCTCTGTGAGCAGATGGAGACAGATCCTGGATGGAGGAGATGGAGCTATTAGTGTGAATAAATCCTGCTCTGGCTGGGTGTGGACCCAGAACCGAGATCACAGGGACCAGTGCTAATCTTTCCAGGCTGGACTAGACGGACGCTAGACTGTGTTTCAGACCATCCCTGCTAAATAATCACGTCACTGACTTAGTTCAAACATTAAACATGGAAACATCAACCCAATAAACTGCATAAAACTGCCTTTACAGCTATTAAGCCTGAGTTTACTTCAATCGCAGCAAGACCACTCAGTCCTTAAAAAACCGATGCTCTGTGTTGGAGTCCAGAAGAAACTGACTTTGAAAGCATTACGTCCAGTTTAAACATCTACACCTGCTCCGGCCTGTGCGTCCGCTGAGAAAACAGCCATGCGAGGCAACAACACCATGCGCTGACCATGTGACTGCGGCCGTGTTTATTTTCATGGCTGTGCTGAAGAACAGATACGGCAGCGTGTATTCTGAACTTTAACACAATGAAGAATTTACTGAGGGATCAAGCAGAGATGGAGACGCGTTCACAGCCGTGCATCACAACAAACCGACGGCACTAAAATGCGACCGGGTTCAGTGATCGACTGCTTCATTTAACTCTGTTTAGACTGGATGCATTTTAACCTGCTGGAGCAGCTCTGGGAATGTTGGCAGCTTCTCCCCACAGAGATGATATCATGTAGCCTCCATTGTTAGTCTTAGTCTGGATCAAGCTTGAATAAACAGAGAAGCTGTTGCAAGTGTTTTTGTTCCGGTGGTTTGACTTACTTAAAAAGCTGCCCTTTCAAAGCTAAATACACACACAACCATTAACCGCGTTAATGAAATACAATCAAAACAACAATCATTTATCAACATTGAAAAGCTTCTTAATTTGTTGATAGGGTTTGTTTTACTATCAGTCAATGAGCAGGAAAATTAATGTTATCAAACAAGAACAACTGCAGTTTTAAAACTATAAATAAAGATAAAGAGCTTCTACACCCAGTGTTTTTTCTGGCCATTGCATCACATTAGAGACGGTTCAAGGTCCTGGCCGCCATGTTTCTAATGAACGAGGTAGCCAAAACGTTGGCACCACCTCTGAAGCTTGAAATTAAAAACTGACAAATAATAACACTGGAAAAGCAGAATTAATGGTTTGAATTGTGACTGTAAAACTGTAATTTAAACTATTAGAATGAACCTGGGTTGCTGCAAATAAACGAAATTAAAGTTCATGGAAGATTAGTTTTACAAAAATCATGCAAAAGATAGGTAACCATGGTAACCATTGATGCAATTACTCTGGGTTCTTTCACTGGCACAGACTTCACTACTACAGTACTAGCGTCAAAATGACTGATGCTCTCAGCAGTGGTTTAATTGAAATGTCACTGTGGAAGCACAGAAAACACACATTGGTAATCAATGGGTGGAAAAACACAAGGGTGGGGTAATGGCGGTGTGTGTGTGTGTGTGTGTGTGTGTGTGCGTCCGACTTTCATCAGGTTCCAGTCAGATGGTCGCCATGATGGTGTGTCCTGGCCTGATAACCTAAACTTCAGTTTCAAGTTAACCTTATCTGGAGCTTCTGGTGGAGGCGACGCCCACGGCTTCAGTCCCAAGATGTTCAAATGTCAGGTAACAACCGAACCTCTGGAGGCTTCAGCAAACACTATCCAGCCTCTTTAACGCTCCTCACCGTTCACGTCGACATGAACAAACGCAGGATTAATGGTTAAGGCCACTGGGTCCAACAGCAGATGAAGGTGTTAAGAGTCACTCACTTAAAGATCCTTTACTTATCTATAATAATACTATACGGATGCCACAACAGCATGTAGGTATATATAACAGCTACCTGCAGCCCAGTGTGAGGGCTTCACCTACTTCAAGTGCCTTTCTACAAAAACAAAGAATTTAAAAACACTTTTGAAATATTGAAATTAAATTATTCATCCTGATCATGTGCTGTCTGAATGTCTTTACTGTTGCTAGCACATCACAAACGTAGCTGCTCCTCATCCTTTATGATGCTGCCTGGACCAGAGTTGCCGCAGGCTGTAAATCCTCAGTTCACTTTCACAATCCGAGGCACAGGGCGTCTTGATGCTCCAGTCTGGTGATGAATGACATAACGGAACCCTTCCCGTGACCCGGGCCTGCTGTAACAGACTTTACGTGGGCTCACTGGGTCACTAACCCTGCATGGGGGAGATTTACGGGGGGGGGCAGGAATAGCTCTACATCCTCGCGAAACAGAGGATGAGCCGCGGTGTTGATTCACCTGCCACAGAGCTGACTCCCGTTCAGACACGCGCGCCCACGAACCCACCTGCTCTTTGCGCTTCTGCCAGCGGCCGCACGGGCTCTCCTCCAGGATCTCGCTCTCGTCCTCGCTCTCCTCCTCCTTCCCCTCGGATCCTGATTTCCTCTCCGGGACGGACATCGTCATTTTACCGTCGTAAATGTCCAGACTTCCACTCCAGAGCTCCTCCGCTCCCCCCGCCTCCCTCCCACTGTCCTGTGAGCGCTCTGTTGTTGTAGGGGAGACGCAGACTGGCAGTGATGAGCTCCCCCCTCCGCCGCCTGCGTCGACAACCAGCCGCTCTCTCTCTCAGCCGCCTTGACGCTCAGAACATGCTGCGGGGAAAAGAGCAGGTCGCAGTCAGAAGGAAGAGCCCGCGCTGTGTCCACACAAACACCGCAGGCTGCGCATTGCAACGTCGCCGAGCGGGGCGGAGAACGACGTCCCAGACTCTACGCGCCCCGCAGGCTGCATGCGAAACGGATTGCGAAACGGTTTGGTTGTGTCCATTCACGGGGAGGCAACGCGGAGGCGGGCGCTCGGTGGGCGACGCCAAACGACGCTCCCTCAGTCCAGGGCGCGCACGGCTCGCCTCGGATCCCGGCTGGTTGAAAGGACGGAGCCCGTTTTCCGCCCGTCGTCCACACGCCTCGCCGACGGCTTCGCAGGATCTGAGGCTCTGGGCTCACGCCAGGCACGGTGCGCACGGAGATACCGTAAAGCCTCCAGCTAAGGCGCGCGGTGCATTGATGCGCGCGCAGAGCGAGCGTCACAACGACGAACAGCAAAAAGCAAAGCAGTTTAATCTCAAACCCAACACGTGCCCCCTGAAACAAAAGCCTGTCGTCCGAGGTTTTACTGAAAGCTCCACAGAAGCAGCACAATTATAGGCAAACAATCACACAGCAGCAGCGTCCGGACGGAAGGTCCACAGACGAACTTCTCTCCAGAACCAGCCTCAGTTCTCACAGCGCCTGTATTTACCTGTAGCCACAGACATTACGGTAACGGGGCCGCGTTTCTAGCATCACGGTGCTTGCGAGGCGTCAGGAGAACTGCCTTGTTCAGGGAAAACCCAGTTTGCCATCTAGTGGTTCTGGTTAAAAACACACCCTGACGCTACTCATTGTTCTAGTAAGAAGCTGAATGAACTCGTCTTTGTGTTTGATGCATTTCACGTGTAGGAGCAGAGTGTTTCTTGCATAAAGTTTTATGATCTTCAATGTGACCCGTGACGTCACTCGTCCACGCTCTGCCTGTTGTTGTTTGTGTTGTGCTGTGACCTGCCACACCCACCTGTCCTTCCTGCAACTCCAGCCACCTGCCGCTTCCCTTACTCACCTGCTGCTCATCCTCACGCTCCCAGACACAGTGTGAATGTATAAATGTCACCCTGGTCCATTTTTTCTTCTTCTCCTTTCCCACAGCGTCACATGAGCTGTTTTATTGCTGGACTTTGACTCTGGTCTTTACTCGTCTCTTCTACCTGGATGCGCTGCCTGTATTTATTTATTTGTTTCTCAACCGTGACAGTTTACGCTTTAAATTTCCACCTCAGTGGTAACAGTATCATGTGCAAACCGGTCACCATTTCATGTGTTTAGTACTGGCCTCCTTCTCTATATTTAGCCCTCAGCCCTCAGTAGGACGTGCGAGAGAAGGCCCCTGTTCTGCCAATCCCTCCCAGCGTTGATGAGATTTACTCTTGGCACGAGGAGCCGAGTGGAGCGAACAATGGTGCCGTCTAGACGAGGTCTGAGCATCACAAAATGGCTGTTTCAGAAACTCTACTAAGAACAAGAGGAGAGACAGCACCACCGCAAAAATAACCAGTCAACACAGGTTAGGCTCTTTTAACTTTGGCACAAATATATCAATTACAGTGTTGTTCCGGCTGTAATTTAGTCGCTGTGCACAACATTTTCTGACTCTTATCTCCATGAAATGGGAGCAAGCACAGCGAGGCAGTGAATGAACCTGAATGTGGCCTTTTAATAGGAACCAGTGTTTTATTTCTTACTTTTTATTTATGGTCTGAAGAGAATCTGTCCCCGCTTCTAATGCTGGGCACAAACAACATGACACACAGACATGTGACTTTTCTCTATGAAGTATCACCTCCAATACAAACTGGGTCTTGGAGAGAACTAAACTCTCTAGCCTCCATTTTGGACGAAGAAAAAGTTGCACGTTAAAGTGATGTCATATGTGAGCACTGCCCTCTTGTGGGCATTTTCAGCACTTCACACACGTCAGGTCCTAAGCGATCACGCATCCGTCATAATAAATGTACGTTTGTGTATAATAAATCGCCAGCCAATAAAATGTGTATAAATATATGTTACATAACAAAGATCTAAATAAATAATCTACACATGTATTTAGATGAGTGTTATTTGAAGCTTAAAAACAGACTTTGTTGTCCCGGTTGATTTGTCTGGTGTTTAGCCTATATAGTAATACTACAAGCAGAGCAGTTGTGCTAACACGACACAAACTCTGATCTAGTTGTGTCTACTACACGCAGCATCCAGGGAGACGCTTTAACCCACAGCCGCCCAGCAGACAGCGCAGGAGGCGGCCGCTTTCTGATTGGCCTTCAGGTCCGGACCCGAGGAAGGATTCTCCAATCATCGGCCAGCGTTGGCTACAAACGGGCGGGTTTAGGCGTCTTGAGGACCAATACCAGGAAGGCGACCACACACACATATTTACATAAGGCAAAATAACCCCCCTTTCAAAGTCCCAGGATTCAACAGCTCTAGCAAAATATGCAGAGTGTAAAGATGTGTTCTAAAGTTTGGATCTGTAAGAAAACTCACTACTTGAGAAAAATTAGGTCTGTTGTGATTTTATTTGACTCCAGGTTACACACAGAGTAATTTGGCGCTTATTGAACCTGTAACCTGCAGAGCTTCCAGGCTGGCGTCATGTCAGGCCATCTACTGATCACTTCATGCCTTTGGAGGTGGCAGAGCTCCACAGCTCTTCAGCGTCTTTGTAGACCAGCAGTTTGCCGTCATCGGTCAGATGGAGGTTGCACGCGTGAGAGCCGGTCTTGTAGGAGTTGGTGTGCCACCTGGGGTTGCCACTCTGGTTGTACATGACCAGGTTGCAGTCGTCCTGCATGCACAGGCGGACGGCATCGGATCCATATGTGTCTGAAGCCCACACAGGCTTCCAGCCGTAGATCACGAAGTTACCATCGGTCTGCAGAAACATAGGCACAGTTTACAAAGAAGGAGCAGTAATAGATTCATATTTTATGTGTGACTGACACCTTTACTCACCTGGAAGATGGCCTTCCACTCCCTGTTGTTGGAAAGCAAGAAGTCTCCCTTGTGGAGCTCAGCATTCCTGGCCAGGAAGTTCCTACTCATGATTCTGAAACAAAACCGGGATAAAATACTGGCACTGTTAATATTAGCTTAGGAGACATCAAACAGTAATGTAGGAGGTGATGTTCACAGCTGTTCAGTCTGTTTTATACCAGAAGAAGAGGAAGGAGGTGCAGCTCAGGCAAATGTGATGCCAACACTGGGTTCTTTATGTATTTGGTGCAGATTAGTTTACCTGCAGTTCCTCCCAGTTTAATAAAAAAAATTCCTAAGTACAGTTGCCAGTAGAAATGTTCCCTTTCATGATGTTCTGCCTCAGTTTGTCTTCTGATAAAATGTGTGCAATGCAAACATTCAGTGTACAGATATTCAAGCTGCAGCAGTCAGAACTTTAAGTCTCTTAACTTTAGTGAGTCTAACTGTAAATTGTATTTCATTTTTGCCTTGTTATAGTTAATTTACAGATACAGATATAAAACCTATGACATGCAGATATTAGAAACACAAAAAACATAAATATACTTACAGGCTCAATCGTTCCACAAAAGTCAGTCTGCAAACAGAGACAAACAAGTGAAGTGAAATTTGTGGAATTCGCTCCCTTTTTATGTTGTTTAAATGGGGGTGGAGAGAACCGTCAGGGAGGGGGAGAATCATGAAATGTAAAATTTCTGTTTGGACTTGTTTCAGCCCCTAAAGCAGCAACACTTTTACATTACATCTAAGAAAACAGTTTAAAGCTAAAACTAAAAAAAATTATCTCGTTAAAGATCCATGTCCTACCCAACAATGTTGGCTTCAATATATACTATAACCTGCTTTTAAAAATTAAACTCAGTACCTATAGTATAAACACTATTAAAAATCAACTGAACTGAATTATCTGAAATACAGATCTTCTGAATCTGAACCTGGCATCAAAGATAATACATCATATTAAACACGTAAAAGGCCACAGACCCTTCAGATATATGACGTAACTAAGCCTGTTCTGACATTGAACACTTTACTTTTAGCCTTTGTCACCGGAAACAGCCAAAAGTGTGGGGGCTCCACTGTTTTAAACGTCCTGCTGTAGTGATCCTGCCTGTTGCTCTTCGTGTCCTGAAATGAGAGAAAACACAGTCAACGTTTCGATGTTAGAAAGTTCCAGGCTTGTTTCTCATGACGCACCTCTGTGAATCTCGGTTTCTAGCTGCAGTCAACGTTGGGATGGGCTTCGCGAGGCAACAGCACCATGTTCATTTTCATGGCTGGGATACAGCAGCATGTGTTCTGAACTTTAACATGTAAGGGAAATTTCTATTGTTCACCCTCAGTAGAAAATATTATTGTTACATTGTAACTTGTCTGAGCTCAGCAGAAAAAGTAAAACACCATGATTCTTTATTTTGGCAATAGAGGCAACACTCTATTGCCAAAACTCCCAGTTAAGAGCAACAGATTCTTGTTGATATTCCTCAACATGAGCAACTCTGTGGAGAACTGATAAGGAAGGCAGTCCCAGCAGGCTCTTATCTGCTCTATGTGGGATTTGTTGGATCTAGTTGTGTAAGGTCTTAAAACTTGTAAAGCCCCTCCAGATAACCGATGTTGTTAATTGGTGCTATATAAATAAAGTTGAATTGAATCATGCGGGCCTGCCGACTCGGCCGCTTTAAGGCCATTTTGACTAGTCTGATTAAATTCTTCAGAGCCACGTCAAAAGTTACACCAGTAAAATGTTTAACCTAACAGGAAACTCACTGGACACGTAGGCGAGAACAATGACGTTGAGCATAAAACTTGACGCCTACTACACACAGGTTGAAATACTCGCTTTAACTCACAGCAACTGTCTGATTCTCCAATCAGCGGCCAGCGTTGGTTACGAATGGGCCAGTTTAGGGGTCTTGAGGACCAATAGCAAGAAGGCGTCCACACACATACATTTACATAAGGCAAAATCGGACCCCCCTCAAAGACCAGACTCAACAGCTGCAGCAGAAATTACATGAGTATGAAACTGTGGTCTAGATCTGTAAGAAAACTCACCACTCAAGAAAAATTAGGTCTGTTGTGATTTTATTTGACTCCAGGTTACACACAGAGTAATTTGGTGCTTATTGAACCTGTAACCTGCAGAGCTTCCAGGCTGGCGTCATGTCAGGCCATCTACTGATCACTTCATGCCTTTGGAGGTGGCAGAGCTCCACAGCTCTTCAGCGTCTTTGTAGACCAGCAGTTTGCCGTCATCGGTCAGATGGAGGTTGCACGCGTGAGAGCCGGCCCTGTAGGAGTTGGTGTGCCACCTGGGGTTGCCACACTTGCTGTACATGACCAGGTTGCAGTCCTCCTGCATGCACAGGCGGACGACATCGGATCCATATGTGTCTGAAGCCCACACGGGCTTCCAGCCGTAGATCACGAAGTTGCCATCGGTCTGCAGAGACACAGGCACAGTTAACAAAGAAGGAGCAGTAATAGATTCATATTTTATGCGTGACTGACACCTTTACTCACCTGGAAGATGGCCTTCCACTCCCTGTTGTTGGAAAGCAAGAAGTCTCCCTTCTGGAGCTCAGTATTCCTGGCCAGGAAGTTCCTACTCATGATTCTGAAACAAAACTGGGATAAAATACTGGCACTGTTAATATTAGCTTAGGAGACATCAAACAGTAATGTATGAATAAAGTACTTACAGCCTCGATGGGTGAAGGAGGTGATGTTCACAGCTGTTCAGGCCGTTTTATACCAGAAGAAGAGAGAGGAGGTGCAGGTCAGGCAAATGTGATGCCAACACTGGGTTCTTTATGTATTTGGTGCAGATTAGTTTATCTGCAGTTCCTCCCAGTTTAATTAAAATGAATTCAGGGCACTTTGAATAAAGACAAGGTTTATCCAAAGACATGACGTCACGGACCTAAAGCGTTTGACAGACGCTGCTGCTGCTCAGATACCTTTTGATTTTGATTAAGCATCTTTCGTCTTCAGTTGGAAACAGCATTAACAGGTAGTGGGACATTAAATAAGAAGCTAATTTTTCCAATGTGATACAGTACTAAAAGATGTGGTGCTTCATATACCCATCATAACCTCAGATACATGCGATAAGCAAATCACCCACACTCTCTAAATGGGTTAATTGACACCAAGCTTGAACATCATGTCAGCTGATGATATGAGAATATGTATGTTTTTGCATAAGGGAAAAACGTTAGATGTCAGACAGAGATGAACACGTCCCAAACGCTGCGGTAAGAGCCGAGTTTACGCCTGATAAAATGACGCTTGATCAGTGAAGTTAACTGATGCTGCCTGTTTTACATCTTTATTTGTTTCAGCTTCTCAGTCCAACAGAAGACGAACAGTGTGTTGAGCAAACTATGGATGCAGATAGATGAAAAGGAATAAATGGAACTAAGCTTACGGTAAATGCATTTATTTGACCTTTTTGACCTTAAGAATTAACACTGAAATAAGTGTTTCTTAAAACAGACAAGAACAGGAACTTGAAATTGTTTAGACTCATAGTTTTCACTTTCAACACACTGTAACTCAGTGATTGTTTAAGGGGACGTGCACTGGTGAACTTTCTTAAATGTTCCCAACCTTTGCGTAAATGTTCATTTTAACTTTGGTAGATGTTGGTCATTATTGTTTCACAGTTTCACACAGTGGACAACACCAAGCACAAAGACAGGCTGAATTTCATTCCAGATTGTTGACAGACTGGTTCGCTGTGATCTAATCTCTAATCTTCCACTGTCAGAGCTCAGTATCTGCCACATTAAACCACTAAACCTGATCACTTTGTGATCAGTTTTAGCAGATAGAGGTCCAGACAATCTCACGGTCCAAGTACAGCAGCAGGAAGCCGTGATCAGTCAGAAGAAGACTACACGTGTTGCAGCACGGGTTGCCTGTATTCGTCTGCCACCTGGGCGTCTTGTCCGGGTTGTACATGACCAGGTTGCCGTTGTACTCCATGCGCAGGCAGGAAGCATCAGATCCACTTGTGCCTGTGTTCCACCTTGTCGTCAGTCTCACACAGTTGTAGACAACGAAGTTGCCGTCATCCTGAGGAAAATGCTTGTTTGGTTTTTTTTTGTAGTTTGTGATGACTGGTTGTGCTGAGTATGTAAAACTACCTGAAAGATGGCTGCCCACTCCTGGTTGGTGGAAACCAGGAGGTCTCCTCTGCAGAGCTCAGTATTTTGGCACAAGCGGTTCTTCATGATTCTGTAAAATTAAAGCAATAAATCTGACTAAATACTGAACACACACGATGGGATGGGAGCTGTTCTGTGCTTCTTACAGACAACGTGTAAACTCAGTTTAATTCATCTATTATAAACTGGTTCAGTGGAACCCTGCTATGACTCTGCATTGAAATTATATATTTCATTCTGGTGATCCAATGAGGATAAGTGTACAATTTCCACAGCAAGCTTATGAAAGTTGTCCAGCAAACACAGCTTTCAGGGTTTGAGTCAGAACACAGGCAACTTCTCCAGCTTAGGGTCTGTAACATGGGCACGTTCACAAACATCTACATGCAACGTCACAACCCTGAGGCATATTAAGACCCTTCATGCACAGCAGTGTACGAGCACATAGGAAGTCAGAGTAGAAGTGTCTGGTACTTACAGCCTGAAACGTTCCAGACGCTGTGCCCAGAAGTCAATGCAAAGAAAGTTCTTCACTCTATTTATATTCTGTATCATTTGAACATGTGACGTGAATTAGTCATCTGGTGTATGTGTCACTCTTACGACTCGCACCAGTAAAACCTTGTCATCTCAGCCGTTTACTTCTTGGGAGGAGTCACAGGCAGTTAAAAACTCGTCTTGTTATACAAATCTTTACAACAAGACTTATTTCAGATAAAGTGTTGAAAACTGGAAAGACTTTGTCCAACAGATCCAACATCACACACATCATGTCACAACACCAGGAAGCAGAGAAAAGTGCAGCACAGCACTTCTGGCGGATGTAGATGACAAATTAAAGCAAACTGCGTATTTTGAGTATTTGAATATGTATCTTGCAACAGTCACATGTCAGGACTGCAGCGCTAAGTGAGCGTCTGAGGAATCTCTCTTCTAGGCAGCAAATGTGTGTGTGAACCTAAGAAAGCAGCTGATGTGATGAAAGTGGCGTCAAAGACAGCTGTGGAAAACACACGGTGGCTTTGGGATTTGATTTTATCCCACGTTACAAATGCTTTTTGTTTGCTGGAATGTCCAAATACAGCTGTCACTTTGCATCACTTCCTGCCGTTGGCGGTGGCAGAGCTCCACAGCTCTTCAGCGCCTTTGTAGACCTTCAGTTTGCCAACAACACTGGTTGTATAAGACCAGGCTGCAGTTGTCCTACGTGCACAGGCGGACGGCATCGGATCCATAGGTGTCTGAAGTCCACAGAGGCTTCCGGTCGTAGATCACGGCGTTACCATTGTCCTGCAGAAACACATTTCCAAATTAAATCCTTTAATCATTTATTTTGGGTAAAGAGATTGAAGTAAAATGTACCTGGAAGACGGCCTCCGCTGCTTGTTGTTGGAAAGTAGGTGATCTCCTTGGTGGAAGTCAGTATTTCTGGACATATAGTTCTTACTCATGTTCTTACTTACACATTTTTTTGGTATTTGTACTAATTAGGAAATGATAAACAATCACTCACAGGTTATAAACTGCTCGTCAGTAAGTCCTTGTAGAGTGTAGAGTACAGTACTGACAACCTGAAATGTTCCACTGTCTGACCTTCCAGCAGCTGATGATACCTCTTCAAAGTGTAGAACAAGAAATGAGGAGTCACGCTGGGAGTCACAAGTCTAGCACAACCAATTCAAAAGCTTAAATTCTAAAAAGGTGCACAGTAAGAAATATTATTACAGGTAAAACGTTAAATCATAGTCTTGAGACATAGTTGACAAATCAATGCAAGAATCTCTCTGATTCTCACCTGGGGATGAGCACATGATATGAGATGAGCCCATTTTCACAACGCACACGGATGGAGAACAGACACAAACCCAACATCTTATCAGTCTTATAATAAACTTAGAGAGATCAGAGTAAAAGTGAAACCTGCTGAACGTAGTCGAAAACTCAGTTGTGCAACTCAAAGGAGAAGTGAAACTCTGTCGAAGCTCACACTGGGCCTGTTTTACTGTCTGTTTCGTCCTGCTTGTACATGTATACTAGATACTAGGCCACGTTGCCACCACCTGTACAACAGTGGGTCTGCACTCAGTACACTTCCTGTTATGTCACGTCAACACCAGCCCACTATGATCCTCCAGGACTGAACAGAAAGTTCAAAGCTCCAAATCCAAATGTGAATTCCAAGCCATCATTACCTGCATTTTGATTCGTTTTACACATGAACACCCACACATGGAGTTTCACGCACCCTTTGTTGTGAGCTGCTCATCTAGAAAAGCCCCTGGTGATGCTTCTCTTTTTTTCCATTACGGCAAGTGCCTGCTTGTGATGTTGCTCTGTGTGTGGAGCATGTCACCATATAATTATTTCATTATTAGTTCTTTTGCAGCTTCAGATAAGTGATAGAATAAGCTGAACATCTGGATTTTAAACATAACCCGGAAGCTGACCCTGCCTCAGTGGGCAGCACATGAACCTTAAGCCTGAGAGTCAACTCCTGGTTTCTAGTTAAATAGGAAGGACAGAGCAGTATTACTGCACCTCCACCACTTGTCCTCTGTACTATAATATTGAGCTTATAGCAAAACCTTTATTGGTAGTTGATTTGATTTTTATGATACATTAACTTTTTCTGCTCCTTCAACAAAAGGACAAAACCCATTCAAGGTTTTTGAAAAGCTGCGTTTATTGGCTCTTTAACAGGCTGGTTTATGTGTAAATCAAGCTGACAGTCAAAGACCTTCCCATAAAATTCACTTCATGCCTTTATTCTTGGCAGAGGTCCAGAGGTCGATACCATCTTTACTCAACACCAGCTGCCCTTCATCAGTCAGCTGAACACGGCAGGCAGTACAGCCGCCCGGGGAGGAGGAGTTAGTCTGCCACCTGGGAACGTGATCCTTGTTGTACATGACCAGGTTGCAGTCCTCCTGCAGGCACAGGCGGGAAGCATCCATTTTATCGGTGTCTGAAGCCCAGATTGGCTTCCAGGCGTAGATCACGAAGTTACCATCATCCTGGAGGTGAAACATATCAGAAGGGACGTCTGCAAACTGCATTTCTCTCACTGGTATATTTAATTCTACAGAGCTGCCCACATGTACATATATTAATACATAGATTTTCTGAATCACTCACCTGGAAATAAGCCCTGAACTTCTCGTTGTTGGACACCAGGTAGTCTCCTCTGCGGAGCTCCTCGTTCTTGCAGAAGAAGTTCCTGCTCATGTTTCTGCAACCACACAAACAATGTTGTGTCTCAGTTTGTGTTCTGATAAAATATGTGCAATGCAAACATTAAGTGTACAAATATTTAAACTGCAGCAGTCAGAACTTTATTTTCTAAAAAAAATAAAATAAAATTTAGTAAGTCTAATTGTAAATTGTATTTAATTTTTGCCTAATTACAGTTAATTTACAGATTTAGATATAAAACCTGTCACATGCAGATATTAGAAAAACTAAAATTGTAAATATACTCACAGGCTCGATCGTTCCACTACAGTCAGTCTGCAAACAGGGAAAAACAAGTGAAGTGAAATCTGTGAAATTCACTCCCTTTTTATGTTGTTTAATCGGGGGTGGAGAAAATCGTCAGGGAGGGGGAGAATTTAAAATTTTCAGTTTGGACTTGTTTAAACACCTGAAGCAGTAACGGCATCACATATTTAAAAGCCTTAATTATAAATTAAGACGTTTTATAAAAGATAAAACAAACAATTCAAACTATTTTCAGGTTTCCCACAATGGTCAGTCTTAGGACGATTACTCTTGCTACATATGTTCATATGCTGATGATACACCGCTGTTACTTTGTCTTCTAAATCTAATCCCACTAAGAATTCACCGTGTAATAATAAAGTCAAGACCAGGATTTCTATGACTTAACAACTCAATGACTTTGATAGAATTACTAGTCCTGAAAAATAGACAGACTGTCAATGATTGTATCAGGAGAAGACTCAGTCTTTGAGTCCTAATAATTAAAGTTCCTCTGGTCTTCTTCTCTGCACTTAACTTCCAGGTTAGAGATCCACCTCCTACCCAACAATGTTGGGTTTAGTATATATGTTATAACCTGCTTTTAAAAATTAAACTCAGTATAGTATAAACACAAATAAAAACTCACCACTCAATAAAAATTAGGTCTGTTATGATTTTATTTGACTCCAGGTTACACACAGAGTAATTTGGCACCTATTGAACCTGTAACCTGCAGAGCTTCCAGGCTGGCGTCATGTCAGGCCATCTACTGATCACTTCATGCCTTTGGAGGTGGCAGAGCTCCACAGCTCTTCAGCGTCTTTGTACACCAGCAGTTTGCCGTCATCGGTCAGATGGAGGTTGCACGCGTGAGAGCCGGCCCTGTAGGAGTTGGTGTGCCACCTGGGGTTGCCACACTTGCTGTACATGACCAGGTTGCAGTCTTCCTGCATGCACAGGCGGACGGCATCGGATCCATATGTGTCTGAAGCCCACACGGGCTTCCAGCCGTAGATCACGAAGTTGCCATCGGTCTGCAGAAACACAGGCACAGTTAACAAAGAAGGAGCAGTAATAGATTCATATTTTATGCGTGACTGACACCTTTATTCACCTGGAAGATGGCCTTCCACTCCCTGTTGTTGGAAAGCAAGAAGTCTCCCTTCTGGAGCTCAGTATTCTTGGCCAGGAAGTTCCTACTCATGATTCTGAAACAAAACTGGGATAAAATACTGGCACTGTTAATATTAGCTTAGGAGACATCAAACAGTAATGTAGGAGGTGATGTTCACAGCTGTTCAGTCTGTTTTATACCAGAAGAAGAGGAAGGAGGTGCAGCTCAGGCAAATGTGATGCCAACACTGGGTTCTTTATGTATTTGGTGCAGATTAGTTTACCTGCAGTTCCTCTCAGTTTAATTAAAAAATTCCTAAGTACAGTTGCCAGTAGAAATGTTCCCTTTCATGATGTTCTGCCTCAGTTTGTGTTCTGATAAAATGTGTGCAATGCAAACATTCAGTGTACAGATATTCAAGCTGCAGCAGTCAGAACGTTATTTTAAGTCTCTTAACTTAATCGGTCTAATTGTAAATTGTATTTCATTTTTGCCTTGTTGTAGTTAATTTAAAGTTAATTTAATTTAAAAACTATTTGCATGCAGATTTTAGAAAAACAAAAAAGTTAAATATACTTACAGGGTCGATCGTTCCACTACAGTCAGTCTTGCAAACAGAGACAAACAAGTAAAGTGAAATCTGTGAAATTCACTCCCCTTTTATGTTGTTTATCTGGGCGTGGAGAGAACCGTCAGGTAGGGGGACAATCGTGACATTTAAAATTTCAGTTTGGACTTGTTTAAACCCCTGAAGCAGTAATGGCATCATATAATTACATTGAAAAGCCTGTTCATACCAGTTTTTATAAAAGATGAAACAAACAATTTTCAGGTGTCCCACAAGGGTCAGTCTTAGGACAATTACTCTTGTTACATATGTTCATATGCTGATGATACACTGCTGTTACTGTCTTCTAAATCAAATCCCACTAAGAATTTAGCGTCTAATAATCATAAAGTCAAGACCTGGATGTCAACGACTTAACAATTCAATGACTGTAAGATAGAATTACTAGTCCTGAAAAATAGACAGACTGTCATTGATTTTTAGACTCACTGTATCAGGAGAAGACTCTTCTTCTCTGCACTTAACTTCCAGGTTAGAGATCCACCTCCTACCCAACCATGCTGGGTTTAGTATATATATTATAACCTGCTTTTAAAAATTAAACTCAGTATAGTATAAACACAAATAAAACTGTAAATCTTATACTTGCAGTATTTCAAATTATTTTGTGAATTCATTCGTTTACCAGTGCTTACATGTCATACGAACACTGAACCTGGCTGACAACAGGAAGGTCAGTGTAATCGTATGCGAATGTTTTATAATTATTGTTTTTGTCATTTCTGGCTGCAACTATTCTTGGTGAGAAATCTGATCTGTAAATAATCTGCATATCAAACCAGTTTGCACAACCCACACATCTAGCACTGAATGAGCTGTACGTGCTTTGTTGCATGCACTCAAATGACAAGAAATCCAATTCAGGAAAACAGGCTTTGTTTAATTTTTGTGGTTATTACACAATTGTGTTGCATGTGAAACACAGACTTTAAGAGCAAAAGAAGCTGTAATTTATGGCAGGAGAAACTTCACATCTTCTGAATCTGACTCATCTGAACAAACAAACCTGGCATCAAAGATAATACATGATAATTAAACACGTAAAGGCCTGTTCTGATATTGAATAATTTTCAGAGAACACTTTCTAGACTTTGTCACCGGAAACAGCCAAAAGTGTGGGAGCTCCACTGTTGTAAACCATCCTCCTGCAGTGCTCCTGCCTGTTGCTCTTCATTTCCTGAAATGAGAGAAAACACAGTCACAGTCAATTTCAATATTATAGAGATACAAAATTCAAAGCAAGTAGCTGTTAGAAAGTTCCAGGTTTGTTTCTTATGGCGCTGATAACGCACCTCTGTCAATCTCGGTTTCTGGATGCAGTCAACGTACGGCTTGGGATGGGATTCGATCCCTTCTGTTGATGTTTTGTAGCAAACTGCACAGTCCATCAGTGGCTGCAACAAAAAACAAAAATACGAGGAGCATGAAGATGCTGTTTTCATACATAAGATACGACCTGAAATTTGTCATGATATTTACTCTGTTATTCCTGAAGGGGCAATTCTGAGAGCTTGAAGTAGTTGTTCCTTTGGCGCAGGTGGTGGGACGCAGATAGAAGTGATGATAGAGGAATTTCATACCGAATCCTGTCTGCAAGAGCAGAGCAGAGGGATGATTCAAACAAGTTACAAAGCAGGTTTCAAAGAGGTAAAAGCAGGTCATTCTGTACACCTGAGGGGTAAAAGGTTAGAAACCGCATTCACACAGGAGAGAGTCGTTATTGTCGTTATATCATGTGGCAGAGAGCCTTTTTTTTTTGACTGTTGCACAGATTATGAAATTAGCCCAGAATACCTGTTTGATAAGTGAACTAACTGGGAGGCAGGAAAACATCCAGCATTGTTTTTGTCTTTTTTCAGTGGTGACATTTTAGATCACAATGAAAGTGATTCATCGCAAAACCTGGAAATCATATCAACACACAACAGCAGTCAATCAATCAGCATCAGACGTTGGTGGCAAGGTTTTAGGGTCATCTAAGGGGAAACAGATCCCGTCAGAGCAAGAGTAGCAAACCCTTCTGTCCATGAAGAAACAGAATTCGAAAGTCAGACAAAACTGTACCAGAACCTCAGCCTCACATCAAACCAAACCTTGACATTTTGGGTTTGATAAAATACTTCTATGCGGTTCTAAAGACATTTAGGGGATTTTTCGTATCAAATCTGCTATTTACCTCAACTTCTGACTTGTCCAAGGTTTTGTAGAAGCGGAAATGGTGTTGCACCCTGGCATGGGCGTTCAGTTGGTCGAATGCCAGATCCACTCCGCTCCTGTAATTACTAGCCAGGTCATCGTAAGACTCCTGGGCCTCGGCAGAGCAAAGCAGGAGTCCAGCACAAGCTAGGATCAGCAACCGTGCAGCCATCTTCCTCTGAGTGTGAGGAGAGCAGCTCAGCTCAGAGGGTAAACACCCTCCGTTCCCGGTGTGGGGTCTATACTTGCATGCAAAACAAGTCCTATTATGGTTACGGGAACCACAAGTGAAACCAAACACATGGGTCATCAACAGTCCTGCAGTTGGGACTGTTTGGACTTTATCCACAAATGTTTGTCTTCCTGTTAATACTAAGGGGAGATCACTTCAAGCTTAGAGCTTAGATTAGAGTTTCCAACATAAAACTGGGACAAGAGTGGATTTGATTTGACAGATTCTGGAGACAAGCCCAACACGCAGAACAAAGAATCCATGTCTGTGTTGATTCATGGGTGAATAAGCTGTTTCTGGCTCTGGTTCAGAACCTCTTGTTTTTCTTTAAATAGGAAGAGGGTCATTTACAAGAAACCGAAACTTTACTAGAATGTGTTGGATGGAGCTGACGCTGCTGCAAGTACTGATAAAAAGTCACTAATAAGTTAAAGAATCTACTTTTCAAGATTACAAACCCGTCCAAATAGGTCAGGGACGAAATCCAGAGCTCTGTGGTCTGACACAGGAATCCAGAGTCCTATCAGGTCTGAACAGCTTTAGTAGTGTACATTTGAGGAAAATTTATTTATTCCATATTTATTAAGGTTGGAAGTTTGCAGTGTGAGATGATAAACCCCCTGAAACATGGAACCCGTTCACTAAACCCAATAATCGGAGGTGAATTATTATTGACTAGAAATAACATAGAAACAATCCAAAACAGGTTTTACTGTGAATTTTGCATTTCATAAGAAGTGAAACAGAATCTGTGATAACAAAAGAGAAAATTGAACCTCAAATGGAAAAAGGAAACTTTATTCATGTTGGGAAACATCTGCAAAGCAATGCGAGTAAATGACAAACCGCTGAGGACATTACACAAGAAGCTTTCAAAGAAAGAAACCCTGAAATGCAGAACCACTAAAACACAACATGTGGGTTCAGTTATTTCCCACCGACGCGAGAAGACTTGGTGATCCGTTGTTGTAACTCATGGTGTTGCACTGATTTACTCTGTCCGCCTTCATTTCCTGCCAATTAAACAACAAAAAGCAAAGAGCAGTAAGTGAACACGCTTCCCTTAGTTTGTGGATTGGTTGATCATGACAAGTGGCTGAAATCGAACACAAACCTCAGTGATCGCAGGCCTGTGGATGCAGTGAACGTATGGTTTGGGCTCTTGCTCAATTTCTCCTCCAAACGTTTTGTAACAGATTGCGCAGTCTATCAGCGGCTGCACGGACACACACAAAACAACACAGACAAGTCAGAACAGGCTGCCGCCCTCACATTCCACAGTTTACTGCTCGAAACCCCTCAAAGCTCACTCTGTCGTTTCTGAAGCGGCACGACGTGGGCTGAGTCGTTCCCTTTGGACACTTGGTGGCTTTGAGGTAGAAGTGGTGGTAAATGAAGCTCACATCAAAGCCAGGCTGAGGGAAAACAGAAGTAGGATCAGACCTTTATTTGACAAAAGCGCCACAATTTTCGATAACTAGCATTTCCTCTTAATTACATTTTCACAGTAGTAATTAGTTTCAGTGATGACGCAGAATTTAATAGTAAAGGGGCGTAAAATATCAAGTACAGTACCTCAATGTCTGACTGTGTGACGCTTTTGTAGAACTGGAAGTGGTGCTGGATTCCGGCATGAGAGTTGACCTTCTCCAGGGCGAGATCCACTCCTTTCCTGTAGGTCTCAGGCAGCTGACTGTAAGCATCCTGTGCATTAGACAAGAAGAACAAAGCTCCGAGGCTCAACAGCAAGAATGCAGCCATCTTTTTACCCGAGCGTGTAACAGTGAGGGGTGAGGGGGCCAGACGGGCTGTTTTCCCTGAAGAAACCCAGAGCGAAGAAAACCCAGCCCTCTTTTCTCTGGTGGAAACCAGCTCGGAAACTAACACGTCTCGTTTTGTTTAGTGTTAAATTTAGATTTAAAACAATGACAAAACAAGAGGGATAAATAGAAAATATGTTTATTCGTCATTAATATTTGAGCCATTATTGTACGGTCTCTTGGACTTTGTATTGCCTTCAGAAATGGATCAACACAGTAATTCTTGACTTTTACAGACACTAACATTGACAAACTCCATCCACAGGCACAATTAGCAAACAACCTAACTCGCATAAATATCGACCTTTAGCCACACGACCAAAATACCAGCACGTGTACATAGAAAAAAGAAAAAAAGGTTCTGTGACATATTCTAAATAAATCTTCAAAAACAGCAATGTGTCATATTGCAACATATAAATAATGTAGAGATGTTTGATTTATGATCGTCTCAAAAGTGCAAACTATTGTAACACGTGTCATCTACACAAACACAGCTGATCACTTCTCGGCGCCACAGACACTCAACTCTGTGACACCAAACAGGCACGAGATCACAACAACAGTCGGACGTTCAGAGAGAAACAGAGTAACAGAGAGTAACAGGGCGTAAAACATACAACAGAATTCTTTTAAAAGCCTTCCCTCTCAGCGATATTCAGATTGTCTACTCGATGTTTGTGGAAATTTGGTTGACCAGCTTCACATGAGTATGAGTGAAACGCTGAAACTGTAAAAACATTTGTTGATGCCATTTTAAAACTTAACTTAAAACAAGGAATGTTATGAAAATTACTTAATTTAGGCTAAAACCTCTGAGGAGATGTGAAACGACTGAAATGCAGCTTTTTGTTCTACCTACATAACTATTTACAAGGCGTTTGGCACCTGGATACTGAGCCTCTAAAGGGACGCGAGCATGTATCACTTAAACCAGTTAAACTACTTCCAGAGGCAGATTTGACTGAGAAAAAAAAAGTTAAATAGCTTGTTTCTGTGTTTTCACAAATGTAGGTTTAAATCTGCATTAAGGCTAAAAATGTGACCTTCAGCTGCATTAAACTAAGAACCTGTCCCATCATACTGTAAAGTTTCCTTTACCCTTTCCCTGAACCGCACAAATCAGAAACCGTGAAATATTTAACACCATTAAGTAAGATGTAGACCTGCAGTAGAACTCAGCCAACACCGTCAACAAGTCTTCTAAGTTTCCATCTCACTAGAGTCGAGCCGACAGCAGGCGCATGTCCTCTAGTGATTTACAGCGACTCCCATCCACCCAGAACACAAACATAATTTAGTGACCTAAACTGGTGTGGAGACCATTTATTCCACCGTGTTATTGAAATAAAAGTGTGGCAGCGACGATCATGTCCTGGCATTAGTGTGACACGAACTTGCATTTTAATGTAGAGTTTTTTTGGTACATCTTTACAGTTGTGACACGTCTCCACCTGCTGGTGATCTTCGCTACAGATGCAGAAATTGACTTTAAAGCCTATAAAACCATCATCCTCAGCTGCTACATGCGAGCACAGAAACTTCAACGGTTTAGGAAGGACCAGCTAAAATCAGTCATTGAAGCAGCAACGTAAACCGACGTGCATGTTTACAGGATTTAAGAGGATATTAATGGGATAAATTAAATACAGTCATTGTTCGGATTTGGTGTCTTTAAAAAGTGCTACAAGCTTCTGGAGGCAGGTGAAGTGATCAGCTGTCCAAAGTAAGACAGGATGAGGAAACAGCCTCTCACTATACAGTTCATCTCCTCTGTAAGGCGCTTGGTGAGCTAAAACATAAAAAATGCACGTTAAGATAAAGGAATGTATCCCATATAGCCTCCACATATTCAATGTGAATCAGAGCAACCTTTCAGGGCTAGACATCAACCTGCCTTGCAAGTCTATTTACGGCTTTAATTTTGAGCTTAAGATCACATCATTTGACTTATAATCTCTTGTCCCCTGAAATGTATATATAAAATATTTGTGTGTGTATATATATATATATATATCTATATATCTATCATGTGTTGTAAGAGTGACACAAAATGATTTTATCTGTGTTACACAGCAGAAAGCCTTCATCCATATGATAAAAAACTACTTAAATAGTGACGTTTGGCCAAAATAATCCACAACCAGACCTTTGGCGCATGCGTCTCAATGACGATAAAAGCCAGAAGTGCACAGTGATGTGGCATGAAAACCTCTGCGAGTGTTTGGAGTTGGAAGACCGTCGCTACATCCCACATGTGAGTGGTGGTGTTTGACAGGTTTTGGTGTTTGCTATGAGGAGACGGAGGCCACACGAGGGCTTGTTGTGGTTTACACAGGCATCTGCATCTCGGAGTATTCATCGTGACACTCGCGCTCATCAAACGCCGGCTCTGCGTCGTCTGCATCCAACTGAAAGAGAGACACAGCACACAGAAAGTCAGCTTTATAAACATGCGTTAAAGGTTTTGAAATCTATTTGCACTTTCTATATACACGATGAATAAACACAGCAATAACAATGAATTGTTTTGGTGGGATTAAAGGATGCTGTGACCCTGCGCCCCCCTGTGGTTGACTTACACATGCCACCTCTCTGGGACTGAAGATGCGACTCAGCAGAAACATCTTGACGGGAACAGTGAGGAGCAGGACGAACGGGAAAGCCAGAGACGCCTGTGTCGACATAACAGCCCAGAGGACCGCCAAGCACACGAGCTGGATGCAGGTGAACAGATGCATGCGCATCGTGCGAACCTGTCGGAAATAGATAATTTAAAAGTCTCCTAGCAGCTCTGATGAAAGAATCCTTTGTGTGAGTTGCAACTTATATAAACAGCATGAACCTATTTAATTCTAGCAAATCTCTGTCCTTATTCCTAGAAGAAAGTCCTCTGAACTTTGTCATATTTCTTCAATTGACATGTGCCTCTCACCTTGCGCACATAGCTGTGGTCAGGGTGATACTTTGGTGGCATGAGCAGCAGCATCATCCGCTCTGTGAGCTGGATACCATTGAGTGACATCACACCCATGTAGAGGAAGATGCCGAACAGCACAGCCAGAGGGATCTGACGCAGCAGGTCTCCTATCCATATGGAAAGACCTGGACAGAGGGTACAGGGTTAAAACTTTACCCAAAAACATATACAAGATAAAAACGCTCAGGTAGCTGCTATAAGATTTCCACTGTGCGACACTCACCAACCATTAAAGCCACCAGGAACCCAGTTATCCTCTGCTCTTTGACTTCCTGGACGCGGGGCTTGTCCCCAGGAGCGACGGCCTTACTCATGACGGTGAGGGCATTGACGTGCGTCACTGAGCGGACGGTCGCGGCCGCCATCCACGGCAGACCAAACAGAGCCGAGCTGCCGCCCAGAACCACGATCAACATCAAGTCCAGGTGGAACCCAGAACCCTTTACCAGCATCCGCTCCTTTTTACTCACGATGAGGCTGCAGGAGGTTGGACAGAAACAGTTTGCTGTTCAGAAACTGTAGTTAAACTAGAGAAAGATTTGTGTTTTGCAGCTGAACGAAAAAAAAAAACAACGTGATTTTCTTATAATAACGTCAAGGTGACTGACGTGGTGATCTGTGTCTCCATGAAGATGAGGATGAAGACAAGCAGAGCAGGCAGACAGCAGGCAAACATCATCCAGATGGGGAATTCACCGTTCGAACCCAATGGACTGATTATCCAGCCGCGTTTGTCAGGACTGGTCACATTGAAGCCTCTGGGAACACTGAGTTTCTGGACGAAGGGGGAGGAGGAGAAAACGGTCTGAGGCGGCGTTCAGTCAGTGCTGTGCCTTTGAGAATAGTACTAGTTCAGGGTCTTACTTGGGTGTATGTGTCGTCCACGTTGTAATCCACCAGCACCATGATGAGGATGGCAATTGGTACCCCAAAATCTCCAATAATCCTGCGAAGCTGAACATGACAAGATGTGTCATTCTACGTAAAAAGGGCTCAGTATGCGTCATTAGACATTAAAGATTAAACAGACAAATGATCATTTAGATACAAAACAGTTCATTTCCCAAAATATTCAACCTTCCTTTATTTTGATTATCCATAATCCAACGTCTGAGGAGTGTAACTATAAAGCTAAACGTTGCAGGCTTGAGGTGTAATTTATGTGAATTCAGCTCCTCACCCTCCCAGGGAAGAAGGCGCTGTTCTTAAACTTGCGCAGATAGAAAGCGATAAGAAATGTCCCAGCCATGAGAACCAGAGACAGCAGAGCAGTGTTGGGCTCCCCCTGGACCTTCACCATCACGGGCAGGGTGCCGTTGATGTCGTTTTCCAACGAGACGTTTCCTCCAGTGCTGTTGTCGAGGGAACAGCGTTTCAGAGGGTGCTCACTGAAAATCTGTTAGAAAACGCAGTAGTTAAATTCTGGATCCGTCAAATGCACTTGCTGCAAAGACGGACAGACCGCAAGTTGTATTCTTCTTTTGAAGCTTGTGATGCACCTTGATAAGTTTGATGAAGGTCTCGCAGATAAAGATGAGTGAGATGAGGAAGGAGAAGATCTCTTGGGTGAAGCGGGAGACGAAGCGAACCAGAAAACTTCCCTCGAAGGCCACCGTGAATATCACAATAACAATGAGCCAAAACCCGATCCACACGCGGCCGGTGAGGTACTCAATGTCGTTGGCCTTGCAGAACTGTGGAGATAACAATAAATCTTAAACACTAGGGGCATATCACAGTTAACATCATCTGATTTACACTTCATTTGCTTACTGTGAAAAACGCCTCTTCAAAAACAAGCAGGGGACCAGAGAACCCCACAACCAGAAGCGGCTGAGCTCCCAGCAGGCAGAAGATCATACCCTGCACCGATGTGGAAATGATGAGCTCGGAAACACCAATCAGGCCGTTTGTCTTCTCACCTAGCAACAACCAGGTAAACGTGTTAATAACCCCAACCGTCGTTACCAAAGCATAAACAGGAGGTGGCTCATGAAAGCTCAGCTCTTAAATCAGAGTGCGACTCACCCAGCAGACCGCCGAACGTTATGGCCGGAGACAGAGCAGCAAAGTAGATAAAGATCACAGCAGGTATGCACTGACTGTTCAGGGCATCCTTGAAGTCACTGATGTACTTTGGGTAACGTCGCTGCACGTCTCGAATCAGTCCACCGAACGGGCGCCCGGTGCGCTCCAGAGGGTCGTCCGACTTTTTCAAAGGCGTGAGGAGGGCCTCTGGGTGGTGATGACAGGACGTTGAGTGACAAAGCTGGGTTTCTTTTAGAAGGCCAGAGTAAGAAATCCTCACCTTTTTCTTCAAGGCTCTTGGGCTCCAACAGTTTCACCTCCTGTTCCTCCCTCTTGCGCAGCATCTCCCTCTGGAAGCGAGCGACCGAGCGAAGCAGCTCGTCTCCTCCCATCTCTGAAGGTGGCAGCACGATGCTGCAGTCCAGGAAGCTGTTGATGGCATTCAACAGATCCTGTCTGTCGTCTGCCAGGTAGGCGGCCTCGTGGAATTGCTTGACAGAGATTTACATACAAATAAAAGAATTTAGAGGGGACGCTTATCATTATTTCTCTTTTTACCGTTTCTGTTCACTTCGCCAACCTTGTCGGACATGAGTGTGGAGATGGAGCGTCCTATCTGGTGGTAGTCCATGCTGGTGGTCGGTGGTCCCAGCAGAACAAACAGGAACCTGACAGGAACAGGCACCTCCAGCACCGACTCGAGCTCCACTGCCTCCTGCAGTCGCACAAACGCCATGGTGGGCTGCTTCAGGAAGTCCACGCTGCCTGAAAGTCAACGAGACGCGGTAGTTAACACGGCATCCGTGCTACAGGTGATGAACGACGACGATACGTGTTCGAGTTCAGCAGCTCACCAACAAGAACAACGGTAGCCTCTGCATTTTCAGGAATCTTCTCCAACAGCTTCAGCTCGTGTTTCGATTTGGACCGGTGCATGCCGCTGCTCAAGCCCGACTCCTTCTGCAGGAGACAAAGACGCAGGACCAGGACATCAGGACTCATGCGTCAGCTTTTGGCAAACACAAAGACGCGTTCAGAACCTGTACTTCATTCTTGTCCATGTCGATCCGTGTTTCCACGTCTGCAGCAGAATGCACGGTGCCCATGAGAGGATCGGTAACGGACGGTTCAGGCAGGTGGGTGTGATTGGCACTGTGGTGGTGTGTGATCAGACTGCCCAGGCTGGCTGCTGAGATGTTCCTAGGAAAGGGGCTACTGTGCTCCTTCTCGTCGCTCGGGTGACTAGGGGAGGCAGCGAGAGGCAGAGAGAGATTAAGCAAGAGGAAGAGAGGCAGTGACCAGGAATGAAGCCATCTAGTAGCAGGAAGTGCGTAGTGATGGGAGAAACACTTTAAATCGCTCATACTTGACAGTACGAGCAAACACACATCGTTTTCCTTTCCAGTAGCTGAATGTCACCTGTGTTTAAGCAGCAACGCCCTCAGGACGTTGGCTCGGTCGTCAGCTTTGATCTGGTCAGAGATGATCATCTGCTCAACCACCTGATGGGCGATGCCAGGCAGCGTCTTCTGGTCCAAGTCCAGAAGCACCGCACCTGCAAACGCACACCCTGCGCTCAGACCTCTCCCACCTGCACTATCAGCTCCTTTTTCAACTTGCTTTGTGTTCTTACCGTGAGAGATGGTCTTTCTCAGCTCCAGCAAACTGCGGAAAGACAGCGAGGCCACGTGTGGTTTCCCCCAGCGCTCGGTCTCCTCTTCCACATCCTCCTCAAACTTGATCCAACGAGCCGTCTCCTTCCACTGCATCTCCTGGTTCTTGTCCATAGTGAGCTCATTTAGCTCCACAAACACCTGGAAGCAACACGTGAGGCTGAATAAGGAACATTAAAAACAAGCTAACAGGCACAATGTATGCACTCAAGCTTAGGGTGGCGATGGTGACAGAGCGTTTTGCACGTCAACATCAGAACAGACTCCATGCTTATAGGACTAGGTGATCTATTCAAATTAAGTTAACACTGTTTATCGCCCTATAGATCTTCAGCAAACGCTGCATATAAAGCCACAAAAAACCAGACATGCTAAAAAGTTCATTGAGAGGAGATGGCACAATCAGCTGTGCATCTTCTTCCAGCATTAAATGCCTGTTAACAGGTTATTAACTCCATGCTGATCAGACACAGTCCTGAGATACATCAGTCCATACGACGGGCTCAAATAGTCCCGTGGATTTGGCGCCTTGTGCCGTTAAACAACCTGCTGCATGCAGGTGAAATCACGCTCATACAGCTCAAACCTGACCTTCTGATATCGCACCATTTGACCAGAGTCCATGTCCAGCAGGATGCCTTCTGGCCGCGAGGCAGAGCGGTACAGAACCACGGGTAACGACTGGAGGAGCAGAACGTTGCAGGACAGGACTCAAACACTGATGCAACCAAAACCCAAAGGAAGGGACCCTCGCTTTTACACACATGCCCACATGTGATTCTCCGTCAACACACACACCTGACAGGTTGTTTACCTGGGCTGCTGGGGGCTCTGAGCCATGTATGAGAAGGTGCGTTAATAAAACATAGCTCTCCTTCTCTCAGGAGCGTTCAGTGTCTGGTTACCTAAGCTCTACACTCTCCTGTGTGAAAGGAAAGAACTCGTTCATTCATTTTTAATTGTCTCCTTCACTCACTGTCCCCCATCCACAGAAGAGACAAGGCCATGCTGAATGGAAAAGGGAAAATATTTCCCAGGATTTCATGGGAGTCCATTTGGAGCAATTAAGCAACGTGGAGTAAGGGGGAAAATAAAGTTTTAGACTTTAAAATGTTCACAACTACTATAAAGTAATTGTAATGTTCTGATTTTGGGGCCGGAGAAGACATCTAGGGAAACGTGCCACATTTTGTAACCTCTCACCTCATGTGGGGTTCGGTCCTGCTTACGGCTGCGACTTGTTGGCTCTTTGTGGTCTTTGCCGATGTGCACGATCTGCCCCTTGGTGCTCTTTCTGACCAGGTGTCTGCGCACACCGGGGACATCTTCAAAACGATGGCCTGAAAGAAAACGAGAGAGGAGTCAGCTGAGACGTAGCCACGTTATAAAAGAGCAGCTAGAATTCATTAAGGGAGGAGGAAAAAGTAATTCCTAAATAATTCCTAGTGTTGGGCACTGGAATCCTCTCTCCAGCCTCGTTTTACAATGAGCCATCACATCCAGTGACTTCCACTAACAGCAGGAATGGTTCATTTAAAACTGCTGCACGGTCTAATAAGCTGCTACTCTCTGTCTGGAGGGGGTCGACTCCTTGACAGACCGTAAATCCCCTGAACACAAGCCTGAGCAGTGCTTAGAAGCAGCTAACACCAATGTCTGAAGATGGGAGCATCTAAAGTCAAGGATTAATTACGCAACAACAATAGTGAGGTAACAAACTAGTAGTAATAGGATGAAATTACTTCAGGAATAACACAATAAATATACAGATCAATCTGTCAATGAGTGTAACGATTTCATCCACACTCACTCTTAATGCCGTCCAGGTCGGCCGACGCCAGCATCTGAGCCTCGCTCTCGTCCGTAGGGATGCGCTGGTACTTGGCCTGCTCGGCGCCCGTCATGTTGCCTGTGCGTCGGCGCTCCTGCAGGTCGTAGCCGCGGCTGGCGGACGACAGCCTGGCAAGCGGCGCGTGATCAGAGGTGGGAGACTGAGGAGCGGGGCTGGGAGTGTCAGGAGGAACCGCTTTGCTAAATAAAAGCAGGAAAAAGAAACAGAAGTTATTTATTTAGATTTTTTGAATTGTGGACCATAACTGCTTCTTTTACTGCTATGCTACGTGAATAACGTGACTCTTTTCCAAACATCTTGTTTCATCACATGCATCAATCATCAGCTGAGATTTGCAAGTTTAAAAAGAAAAACATCCACAGAAATGGTGAGAAATGCTGCCCAGCCTTCAAAACTACTTAAAATCAAACAATCAACTCACCGTGCTTTAGAGAGTTTTCCAAAAAAAGCTACTTTTCCTCCCTTCAGTGTCTTGGGATCAGTGTCAGTGATGTTATTTGGTTGCTCTCCAGTAGATTTAAAAACAAGCAAAGAGACTAAATGCAGCTTTATCCCAGCTCAGACTAAACCGTCATGAAGTGCAGAAGTAAATGTCACAGGTGGAGCCTGGGGCTGCTGAGGTGTGTTGCGTCGTCTGTAGCGACGGGTGATAGATGGGTCTCTGAGGACAGGATTACTTTGGTCCACCACATCATGCCCAGCAGGCTCACTAGATGCCTGAGGCATAGTAACATACAGCGTGTACCGCACCAGCCCTGTAACGCATGCGCCTGAGCCGTCCCAACATTTCAACGAGGCGAAACGCGCACTGTGCAAACAGATCAAACAGGATTATTCGCCCAGCGGTCGTCACAAGCCTTTACTCACTCTGTGCAAGTTGCATCTTCGGCGTCCGCAGCACCAGACTGTGGGACGACGTGCAGCTCTCGGGGCGAGCGCGGGCTCTCTCCGTCTCGCTTGGCCGCTTGGTCTTCGTCAAATAAAAAGAACTATGGGAGGGAAAAACAAAGTGAATGTGAGCAGTCAGTAAGCGCAGACAACGAGGCCAACATTTGAACCAGGAGGCTCTGACATCAGATTCAAGCAGTGGAGAATCCAATCCCTGAAACAGACCTTTGTGAGAACAGCAAGGGAGAAACTTAATAAAAACTAGTAACAATAGGAAAGGTGTGAAGTCATAGTAATTAAAAATGGTGTCGTCACCCGTCTTTCATACCTTTAGTAGAGTTAGCTGAACTCCTGCCGTTTCTTCCTGAACTATTGCTGCTATATTTTATTATTCTATTGATATTTTGCCCCTGCCCATTGTGGGTATAATACATTCTGTAATGGATGCCCACTTGCTTCCCATGTTGTTGGCGTTTGTTTTCCTTTTTTACTCGACGTTTACAACCACTTCATGAAACTGAAGCTAATCATGTCAACAGTGAGAACTCTCAGTTACATTGTGTTGGTATTAAATCAGTTTGGTAAAGGATCGTAATAACAGCGCACTAATAAATGATTGAAACCACACTGAAATATTCATAGAGGAAATATGGTAATGTTACTACTAACAGAGACAGGGCTGAGTGTCAGAGCGCAGACTGGGGCCATGTAGAGTCCAGCACATTTCTGAATGATCACCCAGCTGCATCTTAACACACTGACTGATATGCGGTGAATGATTACCTCCACATCTTTGGCTTTCTCTGACTCAGATGGAGCAGGGGTCACCTCTGTCCCCTCCTCCTCCTCCTCCTCTTCATCCTCGCCTTCTTCTATGATGCCAGTGGTGGTCACATGGCTGCTTTTGTGTTCTTTGTCCTTCTTCTTCTTTTTGCTGCTCTTCTTTCTGCGTCCCTCCGAGGGCAGCTTGGACAGAGGTCGGTGGATGTGATGGGACGAGTGACGGTGGTCTGCGAGGAGAAGGCGGCAGAATAAAAATCACAATGGGATTTTAAAGGCTTTACACGTTCTTCGGATGTTGCACTGTTTACATTCAATGTCCTCTTCATGGTAGTTGTGGTGCTGCTCATCAGGTACAGATGTGGGACTGAGTATCTGCTGGAAACGCTCGATGCCCAAAGCTTTGTTCAGGTCTCCATCATCCTCCTCCTCCTCCTCTGGGTGTGGGGTACCGTGTAGTGGAGAGGCAGCAGGAGCCTCTGGCTGCAACACAGAGGAAACCAGCCAAGTGATTAGATATAGACTCAGTAAAATATGCAAATAAACAAACAGCAAATACTGATATAGATGTATTTTAAACATTATAACCATAAAATATTGTGTTTCTTGTCCATTTGCAAAGTGTGTTTTTGTGCTGCCTTCAGAATGTGATGCAACAGACAACCTGAGGTGACATTAAAGGGATTATAACCATCTTAGATGGACCTTTATGGACCAAAAAAAGCCACACCTTGGCTCTTTGCCCGTCCCCGTTTCTGTGACTACGTGATTCAAGGCACGTCTCCCGTTTCGACATGTTGAAAGATTCATAGTTTTGAGTTTAGCAACCGGTGATTCTGATTATATTGAAATGTCTGGCGTTGTTTTTGGAGGCCACATCTGGCTGGATGAAGGGACGATGGAAAGAAAAGCAGCTAAGTTTGCACTAGATGGCGCTGCCTCTCCAGCACTCCATGCTACGTTGGCTTAAAATGACAACTCACATTCATGCCTGCTCTCAGTGAAACAGAGGCCCTGTATGCTCCTGTACATTGAGGAGACGCTACTTTGACTTTCCTGTGTCGCTTAGCTATGTTTGCCTTCCACCTGCCACTAGAGGGAAAACAGCTTGGGCTCTGTCATGCATGCATGCATTCTTGAAAATAAGCTTTCGAATTGGAAACAAGTGCCATGTGCTTCGACCCGTCAGTTTTCTCCATGCTGTGGTGCGATCATGTGGGCGATAAGAGATCTGTTTTCTTGCAGCAGGTTGTGGTGCCTCGCTGTGCCCCGCTCTGTCGGTGGGATGTTGTGATAAAGGATTTACCTGCAGTAATACAGCAAACGGATCCACTCGGGATAACAGTGCTGAGCTGTAGCCACCTCATGACAGAGTAAATGTTGCATGTCTGCTGCACAGATGCCTCGGACCCTGCAGCGGACCCTTCCTGTGCCAAGACCAAGGGGCCACGAGTTACCCGATGCCTCCTCCGATGGTTCTCAGGACGCCCGACATGCAAGTCATATTACGCTTTCCTCCATGACGCATGTGAGGAAACACAATTATACTTCTCACAAAGCTCAGACTTCTACTCTAAATTGAAACTATACCGTTTTAAATTACAGTGTAAGGAAGTAATTACGTACACTTACTCAAGCATGGTTAAGTATAATTTTGAGGTGTTGAAGCTTTTCACCCAACTGTTTCTATTTGTATACACATAATATGACGCTATAGTTCTACGCGTCAGTATTTTAGTGGTGACAGGGAATTTTTTCACTTTGCTCCCTCTAAATTTATTATTTGGCAGCTGAATGAAAAAAATGTAAAGTCTGGATGTAAATGAAACCCTGCTAATAGAAGATTAAATAACTAACATGAACGACCTGGAAAACCTGACCTGCAAACACAGCAAAGTTGAACTTAAAGCACTGACTGGTAAAGCGGAAGAACAAATTTCAGGAACGGACCATAACATAAGCCTAAGTAGAAATGTATAAGCGTCATATTTCACACCTTCGATATCTACCTCACCATCTAAAAAGCTGCACTCGTTTGTCCTGTCCAGTTGAAACCCTCACAGCGGAGTTTATTTGTACAAAGCTCTCATTCATATCATAGTTTCACAGTGAATCACTAGAGGTGGGAGAGATGTGTAAGAAATTCTCAAAAGGAGTTTTTCCACAGCTGAAACCATGTGCAAACACAAGGTGAGAGGAGCAGAGTTAAAGCAAACGCACATAAAACTGAAAGCAGTATTTTCTGATGATGGGCTTTCTGACTTACCTCGCTCATGGCAGCCAGAGCTTAATCACAATCAGAGGATTTGGCAACAAGCGTAGGCGCCCAACAGCAAGACACTGAAGCTGTGGCCCGTAGCACCTCAATTAAGAACAGGCAGGAGATAACCTCTACTGCTGCTTATCAAACCTCGTGTTCACATTTCCAAAGCCCTATCAGCAAAGCTGCCACCTTCACCAATCAGCCCACTGCACCAGGGCAGAATAAACACCACTGTCATTCTCACTTTAAGGACAAACGCTGCCTGAAAGTGTTAACCGTGTTTGCACAGCCAGGAACAATCGCCCCCCGTTGACATTCATCTCCACATTTCAGCATAAATATTGACTGAAGTGCTTTTGCTTAACGCAGTTTGAAGGGCAACGTAAACGGAGTGCACGCTTTTCTGATAGTGTTGAACAAAGCAACAGGCAGAGCTCTCCATGAAGGTACAGCAAAGCCTTGGTGATGCAATTTGACTTCAAGGGCGCATTGAAGTCATAAACAAATAAAACAACTGTGAATGAAGGTAGAAATAAAGCATTTCACCCTCTTCACCCAGTCTTTGAGCGGAGATGCACTGCGGCAAACACTGTGTCTCTCCATCAGGTCTGATAACTGCGGCAGCATCATGATTACACACCAGAATTTAAATTCATTCATCTTCACTAGTGAGTCAGGACATGAAGCTACAATAGATGCAAATTAGAGTATAAGGCACCATCGCCAGCATGACCTTTGCAGGCAGAGGAGATTGTGCTGGAAATTACATTATAAAACATCACCAAATGTAGTTTTTCTTTCATGTTCACCTCCTAACATGTTACCTGTAAAATGACATGACAAACGTTTTTTTTTTAGAATTCTACAGGCTTTTTCGTGTTGACCTTTGTGACCTCCATGCAGCTGATTAGAGAACTGCTGACATATAGATGGTAAAGTCGTCCATATTCTCGAAGGGAATTCCACCTGGGGTTTGTCAAATCCCCCACCACGATTAAGGAAACCAGGCTTCCCACTTACATGTGAGCTTAATGGAAAAAGTCAAGTGTAACCTAGTTACGTACATAAGTGCATGCAAACTGCACAGACAGCTGAAATGCAGCTCATCAGGTGTGATTCACCGTGTCTGTCATATTAGTGTCGCGTAGACAAAGTACAGAATCTCTGACATTTCCTTCTCTTTCTGACATTTCATTCTTCTGCCTGCAGAACTTTTAATAAATAAAATGACCGGTAAGAGAGTTAATTTGTGGCCATGAGCGTGTTGTGCCCTGTGTACAGTACATAGACGCTGCAGAGATTATTGGTGTCGGGAGGTAGGCTCAAATCCTGCAGCGCTCAGCACTTGGAGCCGTATGCTAGTAGTAGTAGTGCTAATGTGTTTCCATGCGGCTGATGAGTCACCGCATTCCTGCATATCTTAACATTAGGCTGAGACGAGAGGCGAGCGCACGATGTGCTCAGGCAGTTGTGGCCTAGTTCTGCCCTCAGTCGTCTGGACATTTTCTTATTCTTGACATCCTTCCTGTTGCATCACGACTCAGACACAGCTTCCGCCGTTTGCTTTGCTTTGGACTCACAGGTCAGGTGATGTCTGCATCAATCAGTTCATTACATTCATAGTGGCAGGTGAGCTTTAAGCTTTATCACTTCATAATGTGGAAACAGGTTTTCAGTAGTCACGCAGAAAGATCACTTGAGTATTTTCACTACTTCGTTTTATCTAAATTGAAGATGACCTACTGATAAACTCTGCAGAAGCCACATACACATCACTGGAAGTATAAGGAAAGTAATAAAGCATTGAAGACGAGGTGGCGGAAACCATACTGTACAGAGTTCGCTTCCTTGTACGGACACTTCACTGTGACACCGTGTTAGTCATCTGTATGTTAAGAAGTCTGGAGGTGTGTAACTTATATTCACATAGAAGGAAACTCTTAACCTACCTATGCCTCAAAATTAATATTTCACATCTTGCTCGAGGCATAAAAACCAAAGTACAGCTTCCTATATAAACTCAGAGGGTCTCGTCCTCTATGGATCAAACTGCTTCTCAGTGACAGTTCTTGGCTCTATGACTTCTTTGACCTCTGACTGCGAGCAAGATATCAATGTTCGCTCTGTCTGAAAGTAAAAAAAAAAAAAAAAAAAACACATTTCCCAAAATCTCAGCTGTTCCTTTAAACCAAGGGCTGGGAGTCACTGGTCTAGACAGACATGGATGTTGTTTGCTCTGCTGTAATGCCTGGAGCAAAACACTGAATCTCTGACCCTGGCTTCTAACATTTCCGTGCAAGTACAAAAGTATCACGTTATTAACAGGTTTAATGCTAGGAGGGCGCTGGACGTATTCAGGGCTGTGTTGAGATTAAAGAAACATAGGTTTAGAAATTCTCTAACAGTACTATTCAGACTGGTGTGTTATGACTAAGTGGGGGTGAACACAAACGCAAATACAGATCAAACCACGCTTCATAGTTGAAGTAGTGTCTCAAAAAACCCAACTCACCTTAAATGTGTAAAGATAGTCCATCAACACACTTGCACACTTGTGTCGCAGCAGGTATATTAAGGTATATTCGCTTTTCCAGTGCCAAGAGTAAAACCCAGAAGCTCAACAACTATAAGAAACGCCACCTGCTTCCAATGTCAGTTAACCCATGATATATGACTAGGTCAAGATGAAACGGTTTCATTACCTTCGCCTTTAAAATAGAAACAAGATCATCTGAACGCTGTCCAACCACACAAACACACTCACACACATTGTTAAGGAGATAATAATTAACTCGGTCGAGTTGGAGCCAAGGGCCGATCAGCCAATAACGGCTGAGGCACCGTCACTGAGCAAACAGTTTTATCTTTACTGAGCTTGATCGTCACGCTACCTGCTGGCAAGTGTTATTGCTGCAACGTTGGTCCCACTCCACCTGTCTGAAGGTTTTACGGCATTTAGCATTTCATTAGTTACCAGTACCCGATCAACTTTAAGACAATGAAAAGCTTCTGTAGCCCTTTGCACCAAATAAAACACAAGGTCACATTTACAGTGAGCGCTATTATGTAATTATAATTATAAAAAGGCACCGAATTAGATGTGGTGCATTTCCACATATTTTAGGTTAAAATGTAATGAAAGGTGACTTTCAAAAATAAAATGCTAATCATTCCCAAGATTTGTGCCGCAGTGATGAACAAAACAAATCTTGTGCTGCCACATTGGACAAAACAATTGTTTAATCATGCTAATCATATTGTTTTTTAAAGTCACCTGCAGACTCGACCCACAGCAGCTTAGACCAGAAATCTGTCTCATTTTCTGGGAAACGTAGGGAATTCTTAACTCAGGCTGAGAAAGGTGGGTAATGAGTAAAGACGACGCTTATCAGTCCTGGAATTCACTGACCTGATTTAGTCAAATTAAACTGTTCACATGTGGATTTTTCTGCATCAGCACATTAATAATGTTGAGAACCTCTTGAGTGGAGGAATGCTGCTTTGTTTGGCTGCAGACCAGCTGCCCTTTCGACTTTGCCAGCCACGTTTATCACATCAATCCCACCAGCTGCTTCGCAATTATACTATATTTTAGGATCCCGTGCCAATATTATATTGTTTCCAACACTGCCAACTCATCGGCTTCAAGAAAGAGGAAGGAAACCGTTTCAGTTGTGACTTTCTCCAGTGCTCTGATGAAAAAAAAAAAAAAGGATTTCTGCAGGAGCAGCGCTCTGTGCAGGGGTTTGAGCTATTCTGAACATTTTTATTTTTGCACAAGTGCACAGCCAACTTTCTGTACAACACAACTAGCGTTGTACTGTACATGCATGACTTTAGAGGAAAGAGCACAGTCCAAAACACACACTCTGACGCCAGAGAGGCCAGAGAGAGCTGGTTCAGCAGAACTGTGCCATAACGTGGAATAACGTAGAGACAAGTTCTGAGCTGAAGACCAAATCCTCCTGAATAGGAAAATGCAGCTGTTCAAGACATTTGGCCTGGTTTCTCTCAAGACTTCCCAACTCTAGCGCTGGACCCTGATCTGATTGGACTCAGGCGGTGTGGTGTTGGAAGGACTTACACTTTGAATAACCGATGCCACTGCATCTGTAATCTGGGTCGGAGCGCCAGGATTGCTCATGGCTCCGCAGTGGAGACGCCTTAGGAGAGGAACTGGAAAACTGGTTGGGATTGGTGTGGCGTTAGCCCTTCTCTTTCTCACTGGGACTCAGACAGCTTTTGGGCAGCATAACCTGGAGACAGAGAGAAGACCAGGAGTTAGTCCCCACACAGAGGGAGATTTAAAATGTGAAAAGCCCAAAAATATAAACAAACCATTATGCTACTGTGTCCTGACACTGTCTACACTGTCAGTGTAGCTAAGGATTAACAATTTCAGAATTTCCTGGAAGTCTCTCGAGCACCTTTGTGTTACCCCACTTCATAAACACGACTGGCCTAAAGTGAATGTTGTACTACAAATGGAGCAGAGACAATTGAAGCAGTTACATTATGCCACCAAAGGATAAATATCAACAGCCTCAATAAACACCAATACTTGATTGTGCGACTCAGCTCCAGCAGCACTTCCTCACTGCCATTCAAGGTCATTAGCTACTTGAGTCAGATTAGATCCCAGAGTAGTGAACCTTCTGATAAGCAAAGGCACGCGCCTCAGTTAACCTACACCTGCCTCACTCAGTCTCTTATGTGAAGTAAAATCACGGAAATCTAAAGTAGTCATCAGTCAGGCAGCTACAGCCAAGTAGTCAACCATGGACATAAAAATGTTCATGTGTAAAGAGACATAACTACCTTCATGATCTGTCTAGATGCACAGTCCTGAAAACCTAATGAGCATCTCGTTAGTAACATTATTAGCAGATGAGCGGTTTCTGTCTTCAGGGTCACTGTTAGAAATTTTGTTCTGCCAGATCCAGTCTGTGACAGCAGCTATCGGACCGGTGATAAGCCTTTCTGATGCCTGGCCACAATCCTATCTATGACCTTGTTAACAGCAAGGGACTTATTAGGTTTGTTTCACTGAAGTACAAACAGTGAGAAACGATTGAATGTGAACATGTGGATGTAGCCGAAGCCATTATCTGATCTACACACAGTTTTGGCAGCTCTGTTAATCACTGAACCAAAAGCAGCTGTTCTGTTCAGAGCAGCTACTTTAACCAATTTAAAACGGTGCAATGCAAGCAATAAGCGTTAGCTTAGGTGCGCTTTAAGGCTACTTTCTCAGTAAATCTAGACCCACAGCGCGGGGAAAGACACAGAGCTGGCTACAGAGGGATAAAGTTACAGAACACTGGGGTCCTGGGCCAAAACCATGGGAACCGGCTCATCTACCTCAGGGTTTGTGTGTAATATAATCTTTATGATAACAATGATCAGAAGAAAATAATAACAGCAACTGCAAGACTGTAGAAGTGGCGTCATCAAGGATGCGTTGTTTATTCGTTATCTTTTTTTGTTATCGGGCACAAAGGGTCCGTCATCGGCCTGCGAGAGGACAGAATAAAAGGGAACTGATTGTCCCTTGTGTAATAACAGAGATGGCCGAGTGCTGACAATGCATGAGGAAGCGAGGACAAGTTGCCCTGTATCTCTCCTGGAAGAGGTTCATATCATATATTCCAGGATCCGTGCAAAAATGGGCATCATGTTAAATGTTCCTAAAAGAACAATAAGTCAGGAATTATTTCCTTCCCGGGAGTTTTCCATGTCCGATTTAGTCACAGTCTCATACTGTACGTGGGCTCACAAGGCTTTGGGAAAACGATCCTTTTAGGAGGAAGTAAGTATGAAAACAGGAAGAACTGCTACAGACTGACAGCTGTCAGGAGGAGCTTTAAGCAGGAGGAGAACTCTGGAAACGTTTCTTTCTCTAAGCCCACTTTCTTTCTAAAAAACAAAAAGTCATGACAGAAAAAGATATTCTGTTCCTAATTAGTAGGTATGAGTTAAGACAAATCTGCACTTGATGTCTAAAAAAAAATGTCAAAATATGACAAAAATGTGTCTCCGTTTAACACAATTTTTAAAAGGCCAATTTTGTTTATAGATGTCTTATACTGTAATCTCATCTGGCCTTTAAAAGGTTATAAATGGTTAAAAATCCATCGCTATGCTCCTCGCAATGACATTTAGGGAAAAGAAGCGAGACAGACAGACGACGGGACAGAGGTTATGACTCAGACTGGCACGAGCCCACGGTTCTCAAACCGGCCGTCCGCTGGACGCCCCGGATGGGCTCAGCTTCAATCAGCAGCTTGGCACGCGAGCGTCCACCACAAACTGCACAATCACATACGAATCCTATTGAATAAGGCATAATTTTAAGAACAGTTCAATAAAATATACAAACGGCCAATAAAAGTGTCCAGAAATAGAGACTTGATCACAATGTGCAAACCTCAACTGACAGGCCTGTAGTTATAAAAACAGGGCAACAACAGGGAGGAAGGGAGCAATTTAAGTTTTCATTAGAGATCTGGGTTTACAGAAAAACAACACAGACTAAGAGACAATGCGCGTTTAAAGAGACAGCGCTGTGATACCAGATATACATTTTATCAGTCGGTTGAACACAACGTGTGATAAACTGACATGGGTCAGATACAGAGCGATTCAAAGAAAGAAAATTAGGTCTGTTTTTTTTAAGTAGCTCTCAATTGTCAAATCTAAAATCGCCCACAGCCCAAACCTCCCAAAAAACAGCCTTTAAAAGCTCAAATTTAACTTTTACAATAGTGGAAAGGACTGTTTGTGCTACTAAAACCTAAGTGGTGCGTTTGAAGAGGTTTTCGGCAGTGGAACCTGTAAAACTGAGCAGGATTCATTTACACTTGTTCAAGCTTTGGCTACAGATCATCATTGTCCAAGCCTGACTCAGCCAAACTCTTTCCTGGAGTGTGACTCATTTCATTACATCTGACAAACAACAGCAGTAATTAAGGACTAATCAACATAAAAATGTATTAAACAATAAAAGAAATAGAAAAACAGACCGATATCATACCTTTGTGTGCTTATTGCAGAGAAGCCACCGCAGACATTGTAGGGCAATTGTGAACTCCGCTGTGAAGAGAGGCCCGGGTCTGGTCAGAGTGAAGAGACAGAGGGGAGAAGAGAGACAAAGTGAAGTTAGAGATGCGGAGCGTGTCTGCCTGACGATCACCTGGTGCCGAGCCGCTCGTTGAGCCGACTGCTCTCCCGGAGGAACATGCACCGACTGATAACAGCAGCCTTCCTCCTCAGGATTATGTTTCCTCCTCCTTCCTGCTGACAAGAAGCCATGTGACACCAGGACCCATACAACACTGAGTCACAGACTGCTGCTCCAACACACACCGCCTGTGACACACACACACTAAATGTGGAAATTTATTTTCAATTCTCAACATTGCAAACCATAAAAGCGGTTGCTGGAGTTTTAATCCTGAAGGATCAGTGATGCAACATTTCAGCTTCTATAAAGTGTTGGTTTCCAGCTCCTCATACCCACCTGCTGAACTAGAAAGAGGTTCCTCACTTTATTTCCTGAGCCACAAATATCCAGTAACTCGCAGAACAGTGATGTATGGCTGCAAACTGACAAAACAATTCTTTGTGAAAAACTGCCACGGGATCAAAGTCTTTAAGTTTAGCTTGCTGCTAAAACCTAACATAAACCACCACAAACGTCGGCCTCATGATTGTGCAACAGCAAAATAAACCCATCTACCAAATATTCAAATAATAACCACGTATATCTATTTCCCCCTTGTCTTTCAAAGTGTAATAAATTCATGTTGCAACACACAATAGGAAATCTGGACGTTACAAAGTAAAAGGCGACGTGAGAGGGAGTGTTGCAAATGCAAACACACACCATTGACTGGTTCACCACTGCCCACAAGGAGATGAATGACATCTGACGTTTAAAATAATCCACTCAATAGAAAAAGGGAGTGACTGAGTTTGTACTGAACCTTCTTTAAAACTGAGCGGCCTCTTAATAAATGATGCTGCATGTACACCTATTCATTCCTAAGCATCTTTAAACTTTGTTACTAGGTGCACCTGTGCAAAATATCAGTCCATCATCGTCTTTCTTTCTGCAGTGCACATGCATTTCTTGGAAAATATCAGATTTTTCTTCAAATACACACGCCGGCATGCCACAGGTTCTTAGTGTACTAGGCAATGGAAACTAAATCTGTCATGTCATGGAATAATCAACACTATTAGACAAATAATCCCACCTAAAGTCATAAAAGCCGCCAGATTAATTGTGTTTTCCAGCGAACAAAGAACAGTCCTGTGATCTAAACAAGTTGCTTACCCATGTGCCAAATAGTCGAGCGCTGCATTCCACATCAGCTTATAGAAGCCTTAAAGGAATATCGAGCCGCAGCAGCAGCCTGAGATTGTGTGTGTGTGTGTGTTTGTGGAATACGGTTTGTCCCCAGGGATGTAGGCTCACAGTGCAGTCACATGCACGTCTTAAGGGAAAAAGAAACACACCGACACAAGCGGCTAAAATTATAGTTCAAACGTTGGGGCCTTTTTCAGTCCACTAGTCTGGTGGTGTAAAAAGGTGTGACATCATGCACGAGGATGATTGACAGATTGTTTCCTAACCAAAACCAGGGACAAGGTCCCCCCCCCCCCATTACGTTTAAACTCCAGTTTTACCAAATATGGTTAAAACAAAGTTATTTTGCACTTTATCGAAAACCATCCCATGGAGACTTCACAAGAATTAAAAGATAAAAATAATGTTTAACAAGAATCTTTGACACAATAACGTCCCACACCCTCAATTTTGCTAGCTTTTCTCCAAAGCGTGTCACACAGAAGTCGGAAGTCCTCCCTGCAACTTCCTGTTTTTCTTCTCTCTGCAAGACCACTAGGCCTCATTTTAGTGACACGGAGGTGGTGCAACCCACAGTAAACTCTAGGTGTTTGGAACAGAAACTCAGAATCAGTTGAGTCTTCTGTGCAGCCCGACTGACCTCGACGTCGCTGTGCCCCTCTGACAGCTGCCCTGTTTGTTGATCTCTATGGGAATTTGGTCGTGGTGTATGTCGATGCCTGCGCCTCTGTTACCACCAGGCGTTTTAGCCTAAAATAGCTCAGCAGTTCAGAAGTCACCTATCTATATCCTGATCCTCTCAACACGCAGCCGTGTCTACCTCCCGGCGCAGCTCTTCGGCCACACCGGCTTCACTCAGGATGCAGCCCTTCAGCATGACTGTGCTAAGTTATGTCCACACAGTCACTGGAACAGGTCCAGGCTCACGCAGCCAACAGCTGCACTGGAGTCTATGCCATCTTTATCTCGCTCCAGCACAGGCCCCAGGCAGCAGCCGCAGCGCTTACGCCTAAGACACCACCTGTCTGTGGGGTGAGGGGAGATGGGCGACGCAGCTAAACCCTAGCGGCTTATGCGTCTGTCCGTCGCCCTCCCCTCTGGAGGAGAAACAATCCCAAGTCTTCTTTGTAGCTTAAAGAGTTGTGGCCCAAGTAGAAGGACAACAGGTGTTTTGATATTAACGGGGCAGAACGGCCGGGTCTAAGTTAATGAATCTAAATGTTTTTCAGGTTCGTGTTCCAATAAAATAGAAACAATAAATCATTTCTTGTGGTCAGTCACCGTAGATTTATTGCATAAATCTACATAATGAGACGCTGTGACTTGTTCACATCCACTGACTCCAGTGTCAGGATGTGGCCCCGCTTTTCAAGACTCAATCAAGATCTGTTCAGGTTGCACAAGCTGCACCAAAGCTAACGCTACGTTCTCACAGAATATGTGGTAACCGTGAGGCTTTGACCCAGTGCTCTTGTAATAACTGCTTTTATTGTCATGAGCCTGGAGCTGAGATGAGAATAAAATAACCCCCCAGCTTGCAGAGCCCACAAAGGTCTAAAATCTTACACTACGCTCAAGTACAAATCATCCATTGATCCATGTTCTGGGAACCAACCTAATGTGATTACGTTTGTGTGGCAGCAAAAACAGCCTCTGCGAGTAAAGATTAAAAAAATCCACAAGAATTTCAACTAATGCCCACCGGACTGGGCAACAACAGTGAAGGTGGATGGGGGCAAGTAGAAAACCTGAGCATGTATTTTATTAGCAATAATATACTTAATTAATGGGTTTGATAGCAACAAGCGAATGGTGATTACGTGTAATTTAATAGGATGGAGTATACGAAGAAGACCTAAGGGAAAACAATGCGTTTGTTTATCTGCAGAGGTGAAGGTTAAACAAGCACAAACCACGATGTTTGATAAGAGTTATCTACCTATTTTCCTTTCCTTTTTTTCTACATGACCAAGCAATTCACAACAGGAATGTGGAGACGGTTTACTCAAGAGTTGTCGCGTTGACATTTTCTCCTCTGCCATAACACTCCTGCCGTCACATTACTATTACTTCATGATCCACGGAAGCAAAGGAAAACAAATGGGATATGAGACTACAATCACCGAGATAAGATGCACGAGTCTGATGTGTTTGAAAACTGAGCAGGGTTATGCAACAATACAAAGCAGGTCTGGAATTTAAAGGTTGTAATGTAAAAAATATGTCTGGGAAGAAAAAAATGGCAGAGGCTTGTATTAATTATAACTAGGAAAAAAGGTTGTTTGTCCTGCGTCTCTGCTCTACATCAAAGTCAAACATTTCCTTGTAATAACCTGCAGAGCATATGGAGACGATACTGGCGAGTCAGCACAGGAGACACATCCTTCCTCCATCCTGCCCGAGGGCAAGTCCTGACATCTACCAGTCACATGGGAGTGGGCTGCAGCGATCCAGCAGCAGGTTTCAAATGAGCCCACGGCACAAAAAAATTATAACTAATCCAAAAAATAGATTAGAAATACGCCATAGAACCAACAGAAGCAGGAAGCTTCAATTATTAATAGTCTCTCAAGCAACTTTTACAAACCGAACACACTCCTGCTGCTGTATGACCGTGGACCTGGGAAGAAGACAGTCATAGTTAAATTGTGACCAACACATCACAGTCTGTCTTTTTGTTTTCTGAATAAAGCTGTTTAAATAAAAAGGAAAAAGAAAGGAAAAGGAAGTCTTTGGCCTTTTCACAGCACATGATTCAACTTGTTAGAGCAGGTGGAACTAATAAAATTAACGATGGCTCTGTTCCAGTAATTGCTGCACCGCAACAATCAGTCTTAATAGCTACATGTGTGACTCTCATAAAACGCTCCATAAAACACATTTTCTCCTTGGTTCGTCTCTTTTATATGAATATAAAGCCAATAAATCAGCGCTAATAGATGTTTAAAACTTAATACTTAACATATAGTACTATATGATCTCAAACTGTTCACCCAGCAGCAATGAAGATAAATGTATATAGTTAGAGCATAAGATCCCAGGTTAAACAATTATCTAAAGTAGTTACATTTGTTTTGTCTTGACCAACTGCTGCTGCTGTACAGACACAAAACAGACGTATACTCAATACGGATTTTCAGTTGCTTTCCATCTACCGCTGAACCAGTTTCTTATGAATTAAAGACTAAAGTGACAGAAATGCTTGATTCTAACTAAATAAATAGCTTAGTTCGCAGTCAAAGGCTCCAGCTTCTTCATTGTGAGAATTTACTGTTTGTTCAAGTTGTTTTTTGCCTTGTTCCACAACACAAGCACTCTGTCTTTTTTCCCACCTTCTGCTGCAGAATAATCAACAGGTGAACCAGCAGTGACTGGTGGCCCTGCCTGCGCCATCCACTCACTGCTGCTTAGCCCTGCAGAAACCTCTCGACCTTCCCAATCACACACCTTCACAATGTGTCACAATAATTTGCGCAACACAGTGCACAATGCTGTTGGATGGATGAATGGACGAGTGAGGGAATAAGCAAATACCACCACACCTCTGATGAAATACCAGGTTTACTTATTTATCCAAGACTTGAGACAAAGTGACTCACCCAGGACCGGATGGGCCACCACGGGGCTGACACAGCCATGGAGCTGCTATGTGGGGACGTGGACCCCGCTACATGAGGAGGATTTAACGCCAACGACACAATAAACACACCTTCCCAGCAGTTGCCCTGTTTTACCTGGTTGAGGACCGAAGCGAGGTCACCCACCGGCGGCGGCAGCTCGTCCACGCATGTGTGGCAGAGACGCTGGATGTCAAGGCTTCTCCTTCCCTGTCTTCACGCGAAAGCAATCAACTACTAACTTGGCTTGAGGGCAAACACGGGTTTTAAATGAAGCCAGGTCCTTGTCAGGCTTTCGGTCGCACAGTTAGCGGCTGGCTACGTGAGATACTCTGTCTGAAACTCTCTCTGAGTGGCAATGTTGAAGCCGGTGTCAATTTCCCGTGAACGCAACCGGCCCACATCCGGCGGGGTATTCCAAACTAAAAGGTCTGACGGTTTCGTTTGTTTGTTTGTTTGTTGTGTCTTTTTGTTTTTATTCCCAGCTTTGTTTAGCAGCTTTATTGTTCACTTTCTGTGTTTGTGTCTTTCTCTGATCTTTGATTAGCTCTCAGTGTGACATGTGCTATAGAAATAAAAAGGCCTTGTTGAAAATCCATCCAGAAGCAAGAGGATGATACTGTTTGAAAAATCTTCATCTCCAAAACAGATGACGCCAGGTAAGTGCAGTGGGATAATAATGCAAACCCCACCTCTGAATTACAGCGGAGTTAAAGTACCTCAAACCCTATTACTGGGTTAGTTTCTGTCAGTTGTCAGTACTCATTTTGTCGTTGGCGTCACATTGGTGCTTTTATTCCGAAGCCACCGTCAGTGCGAAACATTCTCCAGCTTGTCGCAGAAAGTTACGGCGCATGCGCTTAGGATGATTAACGTTCTGAGGAAAGCCAAGGCGTTTTTCCGCTATGATGCATATGATGCACATGACGTACGCGAACGGAACAAAGAGCTACACGTTTAAAGAAACCGCCAATTAAAATTAAGCCGATTCCTCAACACAACGTCTATGCTGTGAAAGAAGTCAAAGACAAGCTGCTTAAGACGTGATTTGAATAAAGATGCAAATACTGTAAATGTACAATGGCCGGAAAAAGTTGTCATTTTTCAGGAAATGGCCTGTTTGCTCTTTTACGACATGTGATCAGATCTTCACCAAAGCCAAAAATATAAACAACAATATTCCTAAGTCAATAAAATAGTAATAATCTTTGTCAGAAACTTCACTTCAGCCACACATTATAACCCTCCTTCCACCACACTACACTATTGATGATGTTTCAATGTTCATTTACATTTGATGGAATATGCATCATATGGTAGATTTCGCAAAGACAATGAAAAATGCAGCTGAAATCATCGTCAACAACAGAAAACATCAGTAGATAGTATTTTCAGCCAGAGCTAGATGTGTAAAATAATGCCTATAGTCATTGCTCATTATTTTGTTTCCGAAGACATCTTCACTTGTGTTCATAGCTCAGAGGTCCAGGTTGTGTAAAGTGTAAAGCCCTTGAATTACCAGCTCTTCCTGTGCCTCTGTAGTCAATGGATAATCACCTGTATGCACACCTGCTCCTCATTTCCTTTAATTAGTTACCCAGTATATAAACATGCACCACAGCAGCTTTAAGATCAGCTGTGCTCTAATTTATGTTAATATTAATAAGGTGCTGGCCAACACATTGTGCAATATAATGCTCTCCAGTAAGGCCTCACCACTCTGTATAGCCTACATAATAGAAATATAGTAACAGTATGACTTTTCTAACATTTCCAATAAAGTTTAACAAATTCTAACCTTGTAAAATTAGATGTGTATAAATTTCATTTAAATGCTGTATTGGATTGAAAGAGATCGTACAGGTGGACCAGAAGTGGTCACTAAATGGATATTTTAACACACTAATCAGGAAGATAACCTTTGTCTGTTATATTGTGCCATAAACTATAAATGTTTAATTTAACACCTCCTCACTGTGTTCAGTAGTAGCTTTATAAAGACCTTATCTCACGTAATTACACTATTTATCTCTCATGGCGTTGCTTACTATGCTTATTAGACCTTAGTGTATGTGTGTAGTGTGTTTTTCAAAATGTTTCTTGTTGTATCAGTGTTATTTAAAATGAGAAGACGACATATATACATGCACGCTGGCTGATTTTGATGCATATAGTTGGTTGTTTGCATAACATCATGTTTCACCAGCCATTGGTTTTGATATGCTCTAGTGTGTTTGGAGACAGCGATCAAAGAGTTAGTCTATGCAGCATTTTTCTTTGTGCGGCTTTAGTTCTTGGAAAATATGAGTAGACAGACATGTAGCAAGACCCCACCACAAACCTAGAGGAGCTTCACATAACATAAAATGTTTGCATTGGGGTTGGTCGTGGGGAATGAATGAAATCGCAGCGAAACCTCGAAGGAGGAAACGTAAAGTATACGAAGAGTATAATATATATAATAAAAACGCCGTATTTGCATTTGAGCCCTACAAGCCCAAGTTCTTTGGTGTTGCCACACTACGTTTTGCCAACAGGTTATATGCAGGGTGCGAAAGGTCACGTCAGCGTACACACACACACAGGGTGGCAGCGTCCCCTAGTGGCGACTCATTGGTAGTGAAGCCAGGAGTTATCATCGTTAAATGTTTTAATATAGCCTTTCTTTATTGTTTTTGCAAGTCTTGCTCTATAGTCACACGGCTTTTATTCCTTAGGGCGAACACTAAAACCCCACATCAAACCGATAAAGTTGGATAACGTCTGCGCAGCGGTAGGACTATGAACCTGTCAATCACTGAGCAGCAGGCTGGATCTTAAAGAAACCTCGACAGTGATTGGCTGATTGTTTGTTGTTATCCTGTCACTCTGCAAGTCAACGAAGGGGGAGGTCAGTGTGGCTAGCATAGCAGGCTGAGCTGCACAAGCAACCAGGAAGTCCGTAAAGTTACTAAATATTATCACCTTCACTTTGTTTTTCCACAGTAACGTTGAAACAGCATCATGAATTCCGCTGCCCCTCCGGTAAGACATAAACGACTTTCCTTCCTTTGACATGACACTGTTAGATTTGCTCAAAATATGTCAGCTTGCTAGCTGCGTTAGCCTCGCCAGCTAACCGTTAGCGTCGTGCTAACGGTGTTAGTTGACAAGTCTTCACTGTACCAAAGGCACAACAACACGCAGAGCGTTAGCTGCAGGCTAGCTTGCTATCTTTTGTTTAGATTTACATCGACTGTATTGAGAACCGATGCGTGAACCTTGACACGGGCTAACGTCCTAGCTAAGTGAAAACTTAACGAACTAAACAATATTTTAGTATCAGAGACTCAGTCCTGGTCAGATTGACTGAAGGACAAACAAAGAGAAACGCAAATGTAACTGATGTTAAAACAAAGTAAATTGAATCGTTATTATTTTCACGGCAAAAACATCAACTGTAATTTAGATCTCATATAAAGTTTAAACGACAAAACCTTGGTTTTATAATATATTCATAACAACGACCGAAAGCAAGAACATAGTTAAATAAGTCGCAGCTGAAATGTCCACACACACTGAAACACACTGAATGGTAAAAACAGCAAATATTATATTCATATAGAAAAACTCTGAGAATACAGAAATGTCTTTAACATACAGTTATCCTGTCCTGTAGGAATAGTGCGGCACTACATTATGTCAGTGTTGTTACATTTTGCATTAAGATAATAACTACTTAATAATTCTGTTGACATCCCTACACACAGTACGACAGATTTAACAGGAAGGTAAATGTAGCAACATACACAACATCACAAGAGATCATAAATAAAATTAGTCAGTTTAAAGGAGTTACAGTTAATGCGACTGACAACTGTAATGGTATTGTAATAATAAAGACTCGTTATTTATTATCACACTGAGTTGTACTAAACGTCCAGTACCTTGTATGTTACTGATCTCATGACGTTCTGAGCCTGACAGGCTTCAGGTCTTTGCTTGTGCTGTAACTGATGAAGGAGGAACAGCCATAAAGTTTGTCCAAGTCTTGTTTGGTCAACGTGATGATTTGACTTTTTAACAGCTTCTCAGTAATATGCATTTGATCAAATGTTGCAGACGATTGGGGAGCTGTTCCTCGTCCTCAGTGAGATGGGTTTCACAGAGGATCAGATCCAGGCGGCTGTGCAGGCAGGACATTTTTCTGTGTCAGAGGCGGCTGAGTGGTGAGTTGCCCAGCACCTTTCAGTCTGTTCAGTTTCTATAAGATGACTGCTTTGAGTAAATGCTGTGTTCCTGTCTCATCTGTTGATAGGCTCTTACAGGGTCAATATCCACGACACACGCTGGTCAAACACTCATCACAAACAGCTGAAACAGCATTTTCTGCTTTCAACCCACCAAAAGAAGCAGCAAGCACTTCAGAGTCACACCCATCTTCCAGTGAAACCAGAGGTATAGAAAGAAACAACTTTGATCATATATCAGTTATTTCCTTACTTAGTTGATGTGTTTATTAGGGTGTAATAAAATCCCACACAGATATTTAGACTGATTTTCTTTTACTAATGCGTCAATTTAATGCAATCTAAAGGACATGATGTTTGGGTGCACAATTATCTTATTAGATTGTTTCTGACTGTTTCTTACAGCATGTCCTTCATTAGTGCTGAAATCATCACAGTCATGCAACCTGTCTCCAGAACCAGTACCAGTTGAGTCACGCATCAAACAAGACAAGAGTGACTTTGCAGAGCAAGAAAGACAACGAGTTGCTCAGGAAGCCAGAGCTGAGAGAAGACAAAAGAAGCAGGTCAGCAGCTCCAAAAGAGGGACTTGTATTGAATGGGGACTGAAAGCATTGTTATCTGACAGAGAACTATCTTTTGAGTGAGTAAGATTAATAATGTTAAAATAGAACATCTTGTCTGATTTGTTTTGTACTGACAGGAGCGTGAATTGGTGTTAAAGCGGATAGCTGAGGATCGGAAGACCTTGCAGCAGAAGAATCAGACCAGCAGCGTCCAAGAGGCGTCTCCTCCTAGCAGTCAAGGACAGAAGCTTGAAAGAAAGATTCAGACAAATGTGGATAACAACTGTATCCTTATGGTGAGACTGTGAGGAACCTCAGCTTCAGATTACGTGAATGATAAACAGTCAAATTACAGTATTGTTTTTGTGTCATGCTACAGATTCGGCTGCCATCTGGTGAATCAATGCGTGAACGCTTCCCAGCTGATGCCCCTCTGCGCAGCGTCGTGGAGCACGTCACCAGGCGTTACCCCTCCCTACCTTCCTTCTCCCTACTTCAGGGTTTTCCCCGGAAACGCTTTGGGGAGGCAGAGTTTTCTTGCTCGCTGCACTCGCTGGGCCTCACACCTAATGCTGCACTGTGTATTCAGACCACCCCGCCAGAGACGCCTCAGGATCCACAGAGTCCTGCAGAACCACCATCAGCAGAACATAATGAGCCATCTCCATGTTTGGTGCCACCACATTCTCTTATTCCTGTCCTGGAGGAGGCAGGAGAGCAGGACCCTCTACCCCCTCCACTGCCTAATCAGCTATGGGAAGAGGCAGTGAATTATGCTGGGATCCCTAGAGGTGGTCCTTCTCTGCCAGGCCCGTCTCACTTCTGGGGTAAATTCATTCATCACAGTTTGTTTGTTGTGTTTAAGAAGCCCAAATATATTATTGAATTGCAGAGTAGGAAGATGCTGATGAAATATTATTACCTCACTATGCATTTTTTAGAGATACAGCTTTTTACTATACATTTTTTACAAAAGAAAGCATTTTATGTTGTTAATTTTTGTATTAATGTCCATAAAACGCAAAGATGTAATGTTTAAATGTTTGCGTGTTATGAATGCTCTTTATGGAGACTTGGATTTGGGGATTTTTACTTAAGCTTTTCCCAGTTACCTACTTAATCAATGACATTCCTGGTACTCAACAGGACGCGGCCAGAGGCTGGTTCCGGGTGAGGCTGAGGATGCAGCTGAAATAGAAGTTGATGAGGAACAAGAAGGAGAAGAAGAACCACCTTACTTGCTAAATGGTGCTGCTCTCTTGTCTGAAGTTGTTGGAAACATCTTATTTGTTTGATTTCCTCCTCCCACTTTCTTTTCTGTCTGACTCCTTTTGATTCAGTTATTCTTGCCTCACTCATTGCCTCATATCAGAAACACGACGCAACACGAGAAACATGTGAACATGGGCATTTGCTTGCTGCTATTAGAGTAACTTTGATTCCCCATCATTTCACACTGTAAAATCCGGTGCTCAACCAAAGACTGACTGAGCCAGTGAAATGTGGCATTGCATAAGAAAGATTAGGATTATGAAATATGTACTGTAAGTGAAGGCCCTTTCTGTTAAACATAAACAGTACAGATGGTAAGAACTGCTGAGCTGAGCTCCACCAATAAGAACAGAGGTCCCTAAACACTTACAGCTCGTCATATTTGGTCTGTCAGAGCATGAAGTTGTGATATATTAGTCTGAATGCACATAGACAAGAAGAGAAGCCTTTTCACAAAGACATTCGTGAGAGAATCAACAAAATATGCTGATCAGAGGTTTGGAATTTTTTCTCTTGTAAAGACAAAAGGAAAGGAATTTATACTTACGTGTTTGTGATTTGTGTGTATATACTGCATGGCTTGGTTTTAATACGACTGCCGGTTCTGTGATAGTGTAAAACTTACCGCTTTAACTCTTGCAGGAATGCAACGCCTGCCTTTCTTTCCTGAGAACAGGATTCGCGGAGCATTTGAACCCAGGCACCACTGGCCAGAACAAGGCAATCGACTCAGGTGAGTGTCACAGACTGACTGCTTCTGGGAATTGTCCAGTGAAGGCATTTGCTCATAAAACTCTTGACTGAACAGTGGTTTGTGCTTCAGGGAGGCTCCAGCGGAGGACCAAGCAGATCCTGAGGATGCAGGAGGTCGTGTGGCACCTATAGCTGCGGGTCAGGCTGCGGTGGAGCGTCTTCAAAGAGCAGCACAGGAAGAAGATGCCCGTGCTTCACAGGGCCAGCCATCTCCACCTAAAAGACCCTTCAGGACACCCAGTGTGCCATCCTTATGTGCCTTGGCTACCCGTGCAACAGTCCACCTCATGACTGGTGAGAGTCCTCATTGAGAAGTTGTTAAAGCTCCACTCTCTGCTGTCTTTGCTCACTTCGCTCATTCTTCTCTGTCTCAGCTCCCAGCATGCAATACAGCAGCAGTCTGGCCGGTCTGACTCCTGAGCTGGCAGAGCTTTTGCTCAACCATATGGCTCGTGAGAGGCTCCTACGTCCTCGCACCCTGGAGCTTTTCTTCGGTTGCCCTTTACAGAAGTTTGTTCTAAACTGCTATCCTTACTCCACCAATGAACTCCTGCGACAGTTAAGGGCCTTTACAGCGCTGAAGCATCTGAGTCTGGTGAACTCACCCCTCATCACTGGTAGGTTTATATTTGCATGTGCTTTCTGGACTGATGTTTCAGAATATCTTTTTATTCTGTGTAAGTATTTGCAGCAGGTTTCATCTTAATGTTTCTTACTCTTTCTGTCTAGACTCTGGTCTATCAATTCTGTCCAGCCTGGTCAAACTCCAGTACCTCAACCTTGCTTCCTGTAGCAAACTGACTGACTCCTGTCTGCAGCATATCACAGGTCGGGCTTTCTACAAGCTTTTAAACAACTCTCAGATTATGTAGCACCACTTTACCAGCAAACAGTTACATGCGAGAATGCCAGGCCCACCATAAGCTGCTTAGTGTCAAGTAGTTACACTTACTGTTAAATGTTCTTTGTAATTTTCTTGCACATCACATTTTTTTTCCTTCTGTCTGTATTACAAAGGTTTGAAGAGTCTGTGCTTCCTATCTCTGGACCAGACCAAAGTGACTGATTCTGGGATGGTTCTGTATCTTCAGTCGGCTCCATCCTGCCTGTCTCAGCTTAGCCTGAATCAGACATCAGTGACTAAAGCAACACTGGCGGTCCTTCCTGCCTGCGTACCACAGCTGCGACTGCTCAGCATCAAGCAGACAAAGGTACTCTACCACCACAGTCGCTTCAGTCAGTGGAACATAACAGCTGGTAATAATAATATCCATCTATGAACCAGCTGTTCCGTCCGTATGTTTGCAGGTTGAGGATTTGTCAGCTTTGGCAGAGTTGTCCAGCTTACAGACTCTCAACCTGGATGGGACGTTTGTCAGAGAGGAGTCACTTCATCACCTTGCTACCCTGCCTGCTCTCTTTTCACTGAGTTTGGCAGGAATTCCCGCAGCCGACGGTAATCACGCCCTGCAGATCATTTCAGGTCTGTAACTTGAAAGCAACAATCAAAACTGAGCAGAGATTGAAATTAATTGTTCAGACTTAGTGAGATTTCTGCTTTCTGTCCAGGTCTAAAGTTGACTCACCTCACCCTGCCTGGACGCCATTCAGTAAATGACAGTGGGCTGTCATTTCTGTCTGATCTGTCGTTACTGCTAGAGCTGGACCTAACAGACTACACACAAGTCACAGACCAGGGAGTGCAACATCTATCCACAATGACCAGGTCATTGTCACCTGTTCTACCATGGAGTTAAATAAGTTTGAGCATCATTGCATGTGAGAGATTGATGACTCTTTTGTGTGTAGGTTGAAGAAATTGTCACTCAGTAATACTCAGGTGACAGACGCAGGGCTTCCCTCTCTGCGTGGCTTGCAGGAGCTGCAGGATCTGTGTTTGGACCGGACAGCAGTTACCAGCAGAGGAGTGGCTGCACTCATCACCTGTCTGCCGCACCTTCAGGTGAGTCTAGTTAATGCAACAAAAACAAAACAGTGGAGAAAACGTGCTACACGTGTGAATTTCTTAGACGTCACTAACTAGTGTGGATTTTGATCTACCTGATATTGTTCTGACGTACAGCATTGTTTTTTTTTCAGGTGTTGGGGTTAGCCAGCACTCGGGTGGGAGACACGGTGGTGAGGAGAGGTGTGATTCGCTGCAATCAGCTTCTTAAACTCAATCTCAGCCGCACACGGATCACAGATCATGGTGAGGCTCCATACTGAACACACAGTCTTTTCTACTTCTGACAAATGGAATGGTTTGGTTGCTTGGATGAAGGCAGTGAATGTGCTTTTACACCTTTTTCCTCAGGTCTGAAGTTTCTGAAACACATGCATCTGGCTCAGATAAATCTGGACGGCACTGGAGTGACTCTGATGGGTATTGCAAGCCTCCTCTCACTCACAAACATTAGCAGCATTAGGGCCAGCAACACTCGCGCCATTCCTCCTGATGAGGTGTCAGATGAGGAGTATGAAGCCCAGTGAGCATCAGCACCAGCTGAAGTACACATATTGTACCTGAACATGCCTCCACCTCCTGCTGCCGACTGCTTTAGCCCTTGAACCGTGCTGCCACCGGGTTCACCTGGAAACAGTAACTTAAAACACTCCTACTCTTCAGTTTCCGCTGCAGCTAGTCACAGTAATCAGTCAGTCACATGCAAAATTGAAACTTTTAAGGGGAGCCCTTTGTTAAGCGACTAGGCCATTACAATGTTTACCTATATAGAAACAGTCAGTATTTACTCACATTTACTGCAGGGTACTCCCACCCGACAGACTGTAGCTTCATGTACCTTATATGGAGATAATGTTTCTCCTGCTTGGAACCTGTGTAGTCAGCTGTCAGAAATGATGAAATATAACTACTAACACAGCATGTATTGACTGACATGGATAGAATTTTAATCTAAAATTGCCAATCCAACCCTTGTTAAGTGTTTGGGTTGGATATGAAGGCAGAGAACATCTTCCCTTCATAATTTGGTCATGCAACCTTAGCAAGATGTTCATCTCAGACTTGATGCTATTAGTACATGTAGCCAATATGAGCTCAGCTCCAATAATGTTAGTAAGTCAAAAGCTATTTTAACTGTTAAAGCAGTTGCTACAATTGATAACCTAAAATAACAGATTAGCTGAAGTTCACATTTGTCAACAAAGTACTAATAGTCTTACCTACTGTGCAACAAATTAAGGTTGAAGAGATGGTTGTAACATTTATAAAAAAAGTTTATAGGTGGCATTTGTTTTTATTTTCCATTAGCTGAAGGACACTATCTGCAGATCAACTTACATTTGCCTGCATCAGTAATTCAAGTGTTTCTTCTTGTGATTACAGTGCAGAGGGCAGGCATTTAAATGCCAATAAAGAGGTGGCTGTAGAATTTGAGAGGTAATGCATGAAGTCACCTAAACACTGCATCCTGGAGATGTGAAACTTAATTTCCAAATTCTCTGAATAATGTTAGTAAAGTAACACTAGCATTTTTGACAGCTCAGACATTTTAGTTGGGTGGACAACTAAAGCGTACTTTATTGTTATGGCTGTAATTTAAATGTCTATGCAGCCGCGAGGCTCAAGCCAGAATCCAAAGCAATGTCTTCTAATCGGTTTCCGTTTGTTTACAGAGTTGTAAAATAGTTTATTTTCCCTAAAACTCATTTGACAGCATGTTATGTTTTAACCGAATAAAGTTTCCTTTAAAAGCACTGCTTTGTTCCATTTCTTCAGACAAACCTTTATTGCATTACATTGTTAAATAAGGCAAAAATGCTCTTACACAGAAAAGATGTCACCTATTAAATATCATAAAATATGACATAAAAGCAGCTGCAGACGTTGGGATAAAACTGAATAGTCTGAGAGAAACAAAAAAAAAAAAAAAAAAAATTCTACGAACACTGCACAATGGAATGGAATCCAAAATGCACCAAGATGCTTCAGATGAACCACCCAGACTGGATGGAACCAGGTTGAGTTCAGTGTCGAACCAAAATACGGTACAACGTGTACAATAAGATGCATAAGATAAATTGTGTTTTTAGTTAGGATATGTCCTGCAAAGCAAATACTGCTCATCCTTTCAGGGGTCAGATCAAATCCATGATGCAAGATAGAGGGGTGGGTGATCTTTTAGATGTCATGCGCTTGCTTTTCAATTTTTGATTTCAAGTGCTCCTTGTATGCCAGGATGTCCCTATTCCACTTTGTGATGGTTTGATTTTCACACACCCAGATCTCCTGCGCCACCTGAGAAAAGAAAATTTCTTCTAATGATGACCGCTATAAATTGTGGTTTCAAATTAATACATCAAATCACAACGTACCTGTTGAATTAGCCTAAAGTCGTGGCTAACTAGCATCATGCCACCTTCAAACTCATTGACTGCATCAGCCAGTGCATCAATAGTCTCGATATCCAGGTGATTGGTGGGCTCATCAAGGAACAACATGTGAGGGTTCTGCCAGGCCAGCCAAGCAAAACATACTCGGCACTTCTGGCCATCTGACAGGTTTCTGATTGGACTGACCTGGAAGACATTTCAGGTGTCTATTCAGTGTGACAAACCACACAAAGCAGTTGTAATCATTTTTAAACAGTGTTAGAGTTTTATTATGGAGACCGTGCTACAGACGTACCTGTTGTTTTCCTGTCAAACCGTAGCGACCAATGATCTTCCTCATCTCTTCCTTTTCTTTGATCTCAGGGAAACACTTCATCATGTACTCTAAAGGAGACAGGTCCAGCTCCAATTGCTCTGTCAGATGCTGCAATACAAATGTATGCATAGGAGACATTTTACTTGAAATAAATTCACAAAAAGGAGTTAATGGTCTGTCTGAAGGAGGGAGATGCTTTGAATGGATTTGACACAGAGGCATGTATTGGGGTGCAATCAACAGGATCAGTCCTTTACCTGGTGATACCTGCCAATCTTGACATGAGAATGTTTGCGAATCATACCATCAGTGGGTAGGAGCTACAAAGAAAAAAAAAGATCAGTTTATTTCTCTGAAGACTAAACTGACCATTTCAAACATTTAGCTGCACTGCACCTACCTCTCCCATCAACAGCTTCAGCAGCGTGGACTTCCCTGCTCCATTAGGTCCCACCAGAGCCACTCGTGTATCAAGGTCAATACCAAACTCCAGATTTGTATATATGTGTGGCTAAAATAAACCAATGTAACCAATGAGTGAAGTAAATCAGTGATCACTGCAAAATTGCAATATTGACTATACTTACGGTGTTGTCACTGTACTTGAAGCTCACATTCTGAACCATGATAACAGGGGGAGGAATCTTCCCACAGGGAGGAAAATAAAATGACAGAGTCTGTGGGAAAGTAAGATATCAGTACAACAGCAGCAAACTTATTATGGTTTAGAGACACACTAGCGGGGACCATCAGAGCTCAGTGGTTTGTAGTATTAGCCATTAGCACCTTGTCATTCACAACTTTTTCAGTCAAGCCGGACGCCACCATCTTCTGCAGCGTCTTCTCTTTGCTCTGTGCCTGTCGTGCCAGCTTTGCAGAGCCGTGACCAAATCTGGCTATGTAATTCTGGAGAGAGGGAGATGTAAACATTAATCCCCACTACTTCTGGCCATTTGAAAACTTGAGATGGTTACTAATTTAGGTTATGATGGAATCTATAGCAAGAAATAAAACCTTTCAAACATGGGACTCGCAGTAAGGTATAAGGCTTGACAACCCCATCCTTTACCTTCATGTGTGCTATCTGGTCCTGTTCCCAGTTGAAACGCTTCATCTGGTTCTCTTCCAGCTCCTCTCTGGTCTTCACATACTGGTCATAGTTACCCTAAATATAAAAATAGATTTGCACAATCAATAAAGATACTAAGAACGCCTTCCAAGGGATGCTAAGCCAGCCCTTTTCAGGGAATGCAACTCTTGATTTTCCTTTAAAGCACGAGCAGTGGTTTCAGCCAAGTGTTCTTACCGTGTAGTACTTCAGTTTTCTCTGATGTAGGTGGATGATGTTTGTACACACACCATTTAGGAAGTCTTGAGAATGTGAGATGAGCACAAGAATTCGCTTGAACCTACAAAGAACCAACATAATCAATACAAACATCTGTGCATACATGAGAAATAACCAGTTATTGGGGTTTAACTTACGACTTGAGCTCCTCTTCCAGCCATACACAAGCATCCAGGTCCAAGTGGTTTGTGGGTTCATCTAGCAACAACATGAAGGGCTTGATAAACAGGGCTCTGCAAACATAATGGGTGACCATTAAAATTATAGTTCCATGAAGCCTATGCTTCCAATTCACAGAAAGGAGTCAAACAGGCTCAGTCTCTTCCAGCAGCTTTCAGTTTCAGCAACTAAGTGCTGCAACAGTTGTCCCTTATTTTGCCCCACATGGCAACTTGCCTAGTGTAATACAAAGCCCTTGACTTTACCTTGCCAGAGCCACACGCATCCTCCATCCTCCACTGAAGTCCTTCAGTTTCTTCTGCTGCATAGCTGTGCTAAAACCCAAACCATGAAGGATGCGAGAAGCTCGCATCTCTGCCTTGTCTGCATCCAGCTCCTCCAGACGCTCATACAGCTCCATCAACTTCTCACACTCAGCTATGCAGTAGAAAATGGAAGACATTCATCATTTGAATGCAAATAACCACTTAAGCCAATCGTTTGTTGTTCTAAAAATTGCAACTATTCTTTGCAGTTTCAAGTTGAATATAGCTGTACCAAGGCTATATTCAAACTAGGCTGTGTTTCATATGTCCTCTATATCACATAACTTACAGTCCTCATGAGCAAGTCTCTCTGCTTCCTTCTCCAACATAATTCTCTGTTCGTCAACCTCCATAACGCACTGCAGAGCTGTCTTGTCACTGGGCGCCATCTCCCGGGTCAAGTGGTAAATATCTATGTGCTCTGGAATGGGAATCTCGCGGTGCCCGATAGCCGACAACAGCATAGATTTACCTGGCAAAGGGAGAAAAATATAAACACGTATATGTAATGGCATATACAGGTATTGATACACCTTGCAATTACGTCCCAAAGCAGCGAGGTGAACAATGGCATCAGGTAATCTTCTAGTGAGGAGCCACTTGCCTGTGCCGTTAAGGCCTATGAGACCATAGCGTCTGCCTGAGTTGAGCTCCAGACTAGTGTCCGCTAGCAGTTCTTGACCATGGAAGGTAAGAGACAGGCTGCTAATGTGGACATCAGTACTGTTGGGGTGCGATGCCAGAACACCGGTCACAGCTCGTGCCTCTGTCTTCCGCAGCTCAAACTCATCAAGCTCTTTTGTCAGACTGTCAATACCTGTCAAAATATAGTCATGTTGGTTATTTTACACATGGAACAGGTTACACAAACTAGGTCTCTTTTCCCAGACCATAGTGAGCTGCCTTTTCTCTTACCATTGCTCCCTGCTCCATTTTGCTGGGTCTCTTGTTGTTCAGTCTCCTCGTTTACCTCATCAGGTTTCTTGCTGCGCTGGCGGGCCTTGGCAGCCTCCTTCTTCTTTGCTGCCTTTTTCTTGGCTAAGTCGGATGGCATGGTGGTACAAAGCTATTCAAAGGCAGGGAGGGAAAAGCGACAAACTAAAGTTACTGTCAAATACTGTTATAACGGAAAACCACTACTATACCAAAACTCCCAGTTGTTCAAGAACATGGAAGTTCTGAAGTGGTTTCATAAAACCAGCCACTTATGAGTTGTGAACAGATTAAGAATCACGGTAAATGACTAATCACTTCCAGGGAGTTGCGTAGGAAGTAGCACACACGCCGGTAAAGCGGTTTTCACAATGTGCCGGTCTAGCGTCAACTTCCAGCTGGTTAAACAAGCGTTTACGTCATTAGAAACACGATCAGCGGCGAGGATGAAGATGGTGGTAACGCGGTCCAGCACCGCATTCCGGCTCCTCTCAATCCCACCTGCTTGCACGTTGGGCTCTTAACACGACCGTCGCCAGCCCAGCTGTTAGCAGCTAACTGTAGCTGGTTAAAGATTAGCGGCGATTTAAACCACATCCGATGATGAACCGGTTAAATGGCTCACGCGGGGCCGTGGCGTTAAGCCCAAGGGTTGAAGATAAGAGGCAAACCATCCCAAATTACGAACTGTCTGGTTACTACGTTAGCCAGCTAAGCTAACAACGGCGGCTAACGAAACAACTGACAGGCCTGCGCTGCTAATGCTAACGACGCGAGGCCCAACTAGCAACGACAGGCTCTGAAAATGGCCAGTTAACGGTTTACATAAGCGCTCATATCCTCGGTAAATAACAACAATGTGATAACGACGAGATACCGAAGTGTCAGAAACCAAAAACGGTTTTCCTACCTAGATAACGAAGCACAGTTGTCCGGCGCACACCAACGTCTCGTGCTCACTTTTCGCCGGGTGGATGTAGCGGCTCGCCAAACCGCCACGCGGCCCATATATGGGCAGGAAGGGCGGCGACAAGAAACAAACGCCCCCTTTTACCGCGGCTGCACTAAAACCTCTATGCTCTAAAGTAGCAAGTAATAAGGCGATGACTGGTTGAATAGACAATTACTGAATAAACGTAACACACGTAAACAAATAATCATTACTGGCTACAGTGCTGCACAACATCGAAGCAATGTAAATAATATAGTAAACGTAATAACGATATTATAGGCCATTTAAATGGCCACGAATTCCCTCACCACCCGTTTAACACTTAACCCTATTTGAATATCATAAACATGTGTTGCACACGTGATTAAATGACTTCACTCAGCAGCTTGGTGCGGTTGTTTCCTTTCAGTTTGAACACAGCGCCACATAGAAAAAGGTTGTTTGAATCTTGAGGAAATGTTTTGCTTGACTTCACACTTAGTGAGGGGCCATTTGGCTCCTGATGGGAAAAGATTATAGCACCAGATTTCACCAACCCATGGGTAAATACATAAATAATAGTAGACATCGTATAGCTCAGGCTGATCAGCCGGATGAAGTGGCCTGGGAGGAGGGAGAGCAGGAGGTGATGATGCTGCGGTGAACTGATGGTACGGGCGGAAAAAAACGATGTGAGAAGGGGGACGTTGTTTCCACTGTGTGTGTGGCACTCGCGCTTTGAGGAAGTCGAGAAACTGGCGAAAACGGACGACGTGTGTACGACTGTGCTTGAAAGCTTCTCGCCTGAACGATGGGACGTGTGCGGTCAGGTCAGCGAACATGCAGCGACGAGATGGACCGACGTGTCTGCGCTACAGCCACGGACGCGATGCTAGCTAGTTAACGCTAGCTCGTCTTTGATGTGAAGGCTCGTTCCCCCGACGTTTAGCGGTGGCCCTGTGGGCTATCATGCCCGAGGAGGCAACTACTTTGTCGATTTTGTGTCACGCATTTGCCTACCGCAAAGTCAAATTGTCAACTTTATGAGGTGACAATTAGTCGTTTTTGTCGTACACGAGTTAGGTCGGAACGTTAGCTATTAGCATTAACCGTAGCCGAAATTAGTTAAGCTAATTTACAAAACGGTGCCTCTGGAGCGTGTTTAACGCAGCAGCCTCTGACGTAATCGTTTTAGTTTTAGCAACTCAGTCTATTTTCATTTAGTGTTAGTATATTTGTCATCGTTATTTCAAAGGGACCAACTAGTTTACCTTATAAAGGTGGCTGCAACGTTACAGCGTGGCCGAATCTAAGCTTGACGCTCAGGATAAAAGTAAACTCTTTATTTTTGCTAATGATTTAATTTGCAGCTCTAGGGGGCAACGACTAAATGTACTATTGCATTAATATTAGATGCGTAATAACGACTGTCTTACCTATTTAGAGAAGAAAGATACTGTGACAATGTTAAGTCACTACTGTGCCAGTTTTAACACGTTGAACTTTGAGTAAAACGTGCGCAGGCCCCGGAGGAGACTTGGCACATCGTCAATGCAGCGTTTTTCCACATCTCCTTAAGTGTAACTCACGGCTGGCAGACATGCGTCTTTCCTCGTTGCTGGCTCTGTTCAGGCCTGCGTTACCCCTCATCCTCGGCCTGTCCCTGGGATTCAGTCTCAGTCTTTTGATGGTGTCCTGGACGCAAGGGGATGCGGATGACTCCTGTGGGGATGGACTGGGAAACGGAAGGCTTTTCCTGGGCGGAGGAGAGTCCAACAGGGACGCGAGGGACAGAGTCGGGGACGATGACTTCCAGCCACACATAGTGCCATATCACAAGGACCCAAACAAGCCACACAAAAAAGTCCTCAGGTGAGCGTGGGAGTTGTGCGTTTGATTTCATTTGCATTCATGTCATCTTCACTTTAACCACATCATCTGTAGAGTTGTGTAAAACACAACAGCAAACAATAAGTGAGGTCTGGCCTGTTAAAGAAGCCCCTCATCACATTACTTTATATCTGCCAGGATTTGGGTTAATGAGCATGAGACAGTTTGATTCCAAAGGATTTACCATTGTTTTAATAGGCTTAAATTGAACCCTCCTCTGCAGTAATCTAAATGCACTGAGTGGGATCAACACTATTGCTGCACTATAGATTATAGGTTAAATTAGACTTGTTTATTGAAATGAACAGTACAGGTCTGGAGAACACAGACAGTGTCACCCTTTCATAGCTCTGTAAGCTTTGTGTAAATGTGTTGTAAGTTCTTCTGAGGTGAGGAGCTTTTTAGACAACGCTGTCTTTATCTATTAATACTGATGTATGTATTATACTCATATATATTATATTATTCACTTCCCCAGAACTCGATATATCCACACTGAGCTGGGCATCAGGGAGCGACTGCTGGTGGGCGTACTGACCTCTCGGGCAACTCTGAACACGCTGGCTGTGGCGGTAAACCGCACAGTTGCCCATCATTTCCACCGCACTTTCTTCTTCACAGGCCTGCGCAGCCCCAAGGTGCCTCATGGCATGACTGTAGTGGCCCACGGTGACGACCGCCCGGTGTGGCTGATGTACGAGACAGTGCGTCACCTCCACCAGCACTACGGCTCAGACTACGACTGGTTCCTCTTAGCCCAAGATGACACTTACATGCAGGCAGATCGCCTCTCAGAGCTCGTGGGCCACCTCAGTGCAGGCCAGGACCTGTATATGGGCAGGGCAGAGGAGTTTATTGGTGGGGAAGAGAAAGCACGGTACTGTCATGGGGGTTATGGCTACCTGCTGTCTCGTAGTCTGCTGGCCCGACTGCAGCCTCATCTTGACACGTGCCGTAATGACATCCTCAGTGTGAGACCTGATGAGTGGCTGGGACGCTGCATCATTGACTACCTGGGTCTCAGTTGTGTGGAGGTGCACCAGGTAAAAAAACAAAGCCTGATCCATGGACACATAGAAATACATGTAGAAGTTATTCAACTGTAGAGTGAGTTTCTAAATGTATTGCTCTTCTGAGGCAGACATTTGTTATCTTACCTTCTGTGTTTGTGTGGTTCACAGGGGATGACCTACCGTTACTTTGAGCTTGGGAAAAATGCCGATCCAGAGCGTGAAGACAGTGCAGAGTTTAAAAATGCCTTCACAGTTCATCCTGTATCAGAACCAAATCTCATGTACCGCCTACACAAACGCTTTAGCCAGATTGAGCTAGAATCGACCTACCTTCAGATCCAACAGTTGCAGGTTTGTAATACTAGAGTTTTCACATCTATGAACATCTACAGCACGTTACAGTTTGCTTAACTCTTATGTAAGGGGACCCCAGTCAATAATTTACTGCGTTGATGAGTTTTGTGTATAGATATTCAGTTTGTTCTGCATTTCACCCCACCTATGCAAAATTCTCGACCGATACAATATTTATAGAGTACTGTGCAAAAGTTTTAGGCAGGTGTGAAAAAATGCTGTAAACAAAGAAAGCTTTCAAAAATATAAATAACAATTGTTTATTTTTGTCAATTTACAAAATGCAAAGTGAGCAAACAAAAGAAAAACCTAAATCAAATCAATATTTGGTGTCACTACATCAGTGCTGGAAGGGATGTCACGGCCCCCTCAGAGCCCTGATCTCAGCATCATGGAGTGTGTCTGGGGTCACATGAAGAGACAAAAGGATGTGAGAAACCCTACATCCACAGAAGATTTGTGGTTGGTTCTCCAAGATGTTTGAACAACCTACAGCCGAGTTCCTTCAAACACTGAGCAAGTGAACCTAGAAGAACTGCTGCTATTTTGAAGGCAAAGGGTGGATACACCAAATATTGATGTGATTTAGATTCCTCTGTTCATTCACCACATTTTGTTCATTTATGAAAATAAATGTTTAACACTTTCATTTTATTTTGCATTTTTTCACACCTGCCTCACACCAGTATATATGTGAGCAAGCCAGGACAAGGCTTTGGGTGTTTTGCTGGAGCTTGAAGTGCTACATTCCACTGTCATCTTATTCTGAATATGATTTGCCTCAGCGGCCTTGTTATGCTGTTAAAATAGCTGATAATGACAGTTCATTAGGAATGTTTTGACTCAGCTTTAAATATACTTCACACCGCAGAGCCATCAAAGATGTCATGACATAGATCAGATGGTGTCATCTTTCTCAGGCTTTGATTTTACATTTGAATTACATTTTGTGTCCTCATCAGATGCAGATCAACAACCTGAGCGACCTGACACCAGAGGGCAAGGCTGGAGTGACGTGGCCTATTGGAATCAACCCTCGCTTCAAACCAAAAGTTCGTTTTGAGGTTATAAACTGGGAGTACTTCACCGAGGAGCATATTTACACGTGCATTGACAGCTCTCCGAAGTGCGAGATTAAAGGGGCCGACCGTGCTGATGTAAATGCAGTGCTAGAGATTGCAGTGGAGCGTCTAAACAAGCTCTACCAGCCTCAGCTACGCTTCCGTAAACGGCGTCTGCTGAACGGCTACCGGCGCTTCGATCCCACGCGCGGTATGGAATACATGCTGGACCTGGCCCTGGAGGCCTACACCCAGAAAGGCCACAGCCAGGTCATTGCAAAACGGGTCAACCTGTTGCGACCTCTAAGTGCGGTTGAGATTATCCCTATGCCTTATGTGACTGAGGCAACACGGGTGCAGGTCATCCTCCCCGTCACTGCCCAGGATCAGGACTATGTCAGCAACTTTCTCGATGTGTATGTGATGAACACTCTGGACACCCATGATAATGTTTTACTCACGTTCCTGTTCATATATGATCCATTTGATGCACAGAGAGTCAGCCAGACTGACGTGTTTGCTGGCATCAAAGCGATGATCGGGGAGGTGGAGAAACGCTACGGAGACGTGAAGATCCCCTGGATCAGTGTGAAGACGGAGGTGCCCTCACAGGTCAAGCTGATGGACATCATCTCCAAGAAGCACCCGGTGGATACGCTGTTTTTCCTCGCCAGTGTTTGGACAGAGGTCAATTCTGAGTTCTTAAACCGCTGCAGAATGAACGCCATCAGCAACTGGCAAGTCTTCTTCCCCATCCACTTCCAGGAGTACAGCCCTGCAGTCATGTACCGCGACCAGCAGCCCTCTGCTGCCTCCTCTTCCTTTGCCTCCGAGTCGCTGCGAGACGGCCACTTTGACCGTCACATCTTTGACGAGGCCTGCTTCTACAATGCAGACTACATGACGGCACGGACCAAGATGGCTGCCGACATCTTAGACAATGAGGAACTGCTGGAAAGCATGGATGTGTATGACATATTTGTTCGCTACTCGGGCCTGCACGTGTTCAGAGCCGTGGAGCCGGCACTCGTCCAGAAATATGTGCGACGAACGTGCAACCCTCGGTTCAGCGAGGATATCTACCACCGCTGTGTGCTCAGCAACCTGGAAGGTCTAGGGTCACGCTCGCATCTAGCCATGGCTCTGTTTGAACAGGAGCAGGCAAACAGCACCTAGAGGCCTGGAGTCAGCGGTGCTTCACACATGCTGCCTGGACTAAAAGACACTCACGCAGAAAAATGTGACTAATAATATTGTAATTTAAGATCCATACACTGAATTACTAACGCTTACATTTGGACACAGACACTTAAAGAGAGCAACTGTGTGGATGGATGCCTGTCCTTCCGCCCACTGTGAGGACTTTTGACTTACGAGCCTATAACTTCAACTGTGTCATGTCTAGACGAGTTATGAGTCACAGACGTGTCTTTCTTACATCTCCCTGAATGTGGGCTGCTCACATTCACAGAATACAGAGGTGTTACTTATATTCCTGCCATTAATGTACTGTAGGCTTACAGGAGCAGAGGAGCAATATTTATACGCCAGTAAATAAAAAGGTTCTTGACGTGAACAAAGGCCTTCATTGTTCATATTTAAGTGAGAAATAATTTGAGCCACCTTCTATAGTGAAGATGTGTGTGATGTAACTGGAAACATCCTGAAGCCACCGGCTTCCTTTTTTTAAGATGTCTGTATTAAAAGGAAGCTGTTTCTGCGCAGTTGTTTCTTTACTCATATTCATTAGACAGAGAGGCGACTGTTTGTGTGCAGGCTGTTTGAACAGGCCAGTGTGACAGAAAAGTCTTCATCAATGATGACGTGTTCATACTCAGAATAATACATCTTGTAGTTTTCAGTGTGTCTAAAAGCTTTACTGCAGTGCCCAGAGGCAGTGAACAGTTTGTTCCGAAGCAGCCCACCACGCCCGTCTCCTCATACATTAACTCAGTTATTCTCCACCCTCACCCAGGCCTCCTGGGCTTCTGGCAAATATTCTGTACACATGTCTTTTGGGAAGAAGAAAAATGAATGCATTGCCCAGAGGGAGGGTCGTGCCTACCTAGCCAAGGTCTGGAGTGGTTAACCTTCACAGCAAGATGGTTGAACAAGCTGAATGGCTTCCTTTGCACAGGCCTCTTCTCTTCCTCCTCCTTTGCCTCCTTCCCTTCCTCCTGTGGGTGAGGCCCCTGAACCTCCCCCACCCACAAAACCTCTCCATGTGAAGGCTGTGCGCTCAGGAGACCAGTGGAGCAGCAGAGTAAAAGAGGCTCTTTCTGAGGTGGGGGCACGGCTGCAGTCTGCAGCTCAGTGTGGAAAGACCATCGCCTGTTTCTTTTTTGGAAAGGTCAGGGAACAATAAGATGCCTGTGCGCCACCTTTGACCAACACCTGGCTCCTGCAGGAAATTGAACCCAGCAGTGAGTATGAGTGTAGAAATGTTGAATACCCGTATTACTACGTGTCTGATACTAGTATTCCTTAACAAAGGCACATAAAAATCTGCTTTAAAATAAACTGTCCAGATGCTGTCTGGACCACCAGTGTTTGATGATACAGGAAGGACAATCATTAATTCACCTCTGCCCAGTATTTCAACAGTGCTATGAAAAAGAAACAAAAAACGTAGCTAATACGTAGATAATACGGCTCAATTAGCAAGATGTCTCAAATGAAGGTGAGTACTATTTTCAGGTGTTTTATATTCATCACTGACTAAGTTACTGCTTACTGTGTATGGAGGGAATGAAGATGAAGTAACTTTATCCCTTAGAACCACACAACGCAAAAAGAAAACCTTAGGAATCCTGAGAGCTTCCGTGGAAAATGTAAAATCTGAACTGTGGCAGTGCTTAGAGCAACGTTTATGAAAAAGGTGACAAGCAAATAAGAAAAGACACCTTAGATACAATGGCATTTACAAACTTTGGCAAGCGCTTCTTTATTTACATCCAGGCTGTCTCGCAATGTCACAGCTGTTTTCCCTTTTTTCTCTTTTTGCAGAATGTTATCACCAAACACGTGTTGCTCTTTACAGAAATACAGTATTTTGTATACTATAATCCTTCAGTCAGTGAATCTCTGACAACAGTGTAAACAGAGTGAAAGAGCAGTTCCCACTCTTCAGAAACACATGCAGGCAGTGGGACAAACGTGTCAACAGTATGCCGTGGTTTAGTAGCAGGAGACACAGTAGTCTGTTAACATTTTGTCAGATACTCTGGTACAGAGCTGCTCACAGCGGGTCACCCAGGAGCTGCAGCCTCAAGTTTTCGCCACAAGAGGGGGAGAGTGACTCAGTGACGACAATGTGAAGGCCCTGGCCATAAGAAAAATCACTCCAAGTCAGACAGGACTCTATAAGATACTACCAATGACTACTTTTCTCCTCTAATGAGTGCAATTAATATTATAACTTAGTCCTAGTAACAAAAACACAATTCGAAAAACTCACACCTACAGTTAGTTGCTGGTAGGGCTTATCATTTTTGGCAAAAAAAGTCTCCAGAAGGCATTTCAACAAATGTGAGTGTTGTTCTCGTCACACACACTGCCATGCCAACGTTTTATATATACACATATTGTCTCATCAGATGGATTCATGTCCATGAAGCATGCATAGGCCATTGAGAAATCATCCAATGTTCTGTATATGCTGGGATAATAAGAAGGTCTCACCCATGAGTTACAGCACAGTGCAAAGAAACCCAGACAAGGCTCCAGCTAGGAACTGACTGCTGAGAAAAAAATCCTTCATCTGACATCACAACATATATATACAGGTCACGTGTCATTAAAAAAGTGTAAAATGAGAATGGTGCACATTATATCATGTGTTACAGCTACCGAGGTTTAAAGTGAGGGAAGTCTTTCTTTGTTGCAGCTTGTAGCTCCCATGACAGATATGGGATGGACCTAAAATAAACCACCCGACCCAAGATAGTACACAGAGGAACACTAACATTCCTGCCCTACTAATTCAAAACTCATGGAGCTCCCATACTGCACATGTAGCTCACCCACCCCTTAACCCGAATCCCCCAAAACACACACGCACGCACACACAGATAGTCTGTACAGTTGGCCCTTCTCAGGGAAAAAAACATATTTACATTCACATCTCTAGAAAATCAAATGCAACATAAAACGAGTAGAAACAGACAAAGCTCTGCAAACCTGGGCTTCTGTGTTTATTGCAGTAACAGTTCAGAGTGCGTTTAAGAGTCTAATTGGCTACTAAGGAAACTCTCTGTGAAAGTACTAAAACAGTTGGATTAGTTCAGCTTGACCTATTTCACCAATTTCTATTAAACCCAGTTCTGGATTTTTGTCCATTTCTATTTCCGTGATCACGTTCTCTTCTTTTTGTTGCAACCTTTGGTAACACCTTCATAACATTAACAGGCAAAATACTACACAAGGAGGAGGCAGTGAATGACTGATGATGTAAATGTGTCCAACAGTTACAGACATATTTGTTATTCTACTATGATTAACGTATTATTAAGATGATGAATACTTTTTTTCTCCTCCAGAGTGTCACTAAATTTGCTATAACTACATATGGAGCTGTAATTGAAACTTACCTAACACTGATGTAGGAAACAAACAGATCAGGTTATAGGTGAACACGACTAGAACGAGACACTGTTCAAACGTGAAAATGAATGAAATCCACACCTCAGGTTTATACATAGCATTGATTCCCTGCAACCACCCAATGTGTCACACTGTAATCTCAACTCTGCTGGTGTAATTAATCAAGTCTTAAAAAAAACTGTCTCCTAATGAGAACAAATAAAACACATGCAGTTACGATCACCCAAAACAATTTAAAAGAGTACGAAAACTCATCCACTGACTATGGCGCCGGCTCATTTCTGTGGGACATAATCACAGACTCTTTGAGATGAGAGTCCGAACACAGTGGTGTGTGAGCAGCTGGTTAGAGGTTCGTCTCAACGCAGAGACACGGGGTTGCTAGTCACATGTCGATAAAGTAGAGAGTAGTGAGAGTAGTGATGTTTTGTTTATAAGAAATGAGTCTGAGGATGTTTGTGGTCCGAGAGGTTGACCTTCAGGGGTCAGACGCAGGTGAACACATGCAGTTAGTGACGACGCTCATCCATAACGAACAGTGGACACATGTGCGTTGAAATCTGGCTTCTACGTAAGCGCATCGCTGCTGTCGAGTGAAAACCTGCTGTTCTGATTCTGAATTTTCATCTCACAACATTGGGGGATTGTTCTGTGATTGCAAAGTAAAAGCTTTTTTAACATTTTAAGAGGTATACTGTTTCATCAGACTACAGCGATGGCCTCACTCACACTCACACACGCTCACTGACACACACTCGACTCTGCAGAGCTTCAGGAGGGCCTCGGTTTAGGTGTTGCGGACAGCTAAGGCCTGTTCCAGCTCCTGTCGCCTCTGCTGGATCTGTGGTGAAAAAAGGAGAAAGAGAACCAACAATACGTCAGGTGAACATCTGGAGGCAGAGCTACAGGAGCGCAGAAGAGGCAGAGGTGCCGTTTCCTCACCTTGCAGTAGAAATAGCGGCTAACAGCCTCCTGGGACCAGGGCTCGTGGTAAAATGATGCCCTCCTCTCCTCCTCAGGGTTCCCCACCACATCAGTCATTAACTACACCCCATGAGAAGGCAGAATCAGTAATGAGAGGCCCATCACTAGCTGCATGTTACATGTGACAAACTCTGTAACTCGGTAGCAGTGAGTCTGTGTAAGCACGTCGAAGATGAAGCATGGCTCACAGACTTTGAAAGTCTAGCTGTAGAAGATGCTGCTTTCTTTTTATTTTTTGGGACGTGCCTGCTTGTGCCATCTTTAAAAAATCTGATTAAAAACCTGGTTACGTGTCTAAATGGAAGAGGAGCGTGCCCATCCAAAAATAAATAGTAGCGAACCTTAAGGTCTCTGCTCTGGGATTTGAGCCAATCCTGGATGTATCCCTTAGGATCTCTGGAGAAACTGAGCATGAAGTCCCTCTGGATCTTCAGCTGGTTGATGGACTCGATGGTCTCGTGAATCTGGAATAACAATAACACAGATAATAAATGCAAATGTGTTACTTTCCTCCTCCACGGACTTACTTGTGCCATAAAGTCTTCAAAAAACAAGTACAACTGCCAACAACTCCAAGTGAATCATATATGTACAAAGTGAAATTAGACTCATTTCAGTAGAAACCACACTTCCTGCTAAGTCATAGCAACCTGCTCTTGAGAAAAACGTCACCAGGAAAAAAAGCACAGCAATATAACGGCTTCATGAGGCACGTTGTCACCTCGCTGCTACACGGCATCAAAGCAAGATAAAATCAAACCGAGGCGTGTATTGTTGTGATGCTGGCAACCTCACCTTGTTGTCAAGTGAGGCAATTTCCTGCTGGTTGGCGGTGGAGAGGAGGAAGCTGCTCATCTGGCTCTTCAGGGGGTCTTCCACCTCCACGTCGATGTCGTAGCAGGCCGTCTTCTTCTGGTCGTTGGGGTCCACACTTACAGCATGAATGAAAACGTTACATGGTAAATACTGCAGGTGGACTGTAAAACATTCATTTATGTAGAAGTGAGAAGTGAGATGTGGTTCTGGAAAATCATTACAGCACTTAAAAAACACACCGTTCAATAGAGCCTACAAAGCGAGACACCGCATGGTGCCCACAGGGCCACTCATCCATGAAACCATCGCACCTTTTGTTCTCTAATTAGATGTTTGTTTCTATTCCTGCTCAGTGAATAAACACAGACCTAAATAAAAGTTTGTTTTACAAAATCACAAAAACATAAATTACCTTTTGACTGTATTAATTAATTGTTACTCAGTCTGTTTATAGTTTGAGTGGCTCCATCTGTGGTTCAGTCTTGCTGTATTTACATTAGATTAGGACACTTAATGCTCCTTCCTTTAAACATTTATAGCTTTTTGAATTAAATACACTTTAAAAAAAAAAGCACTTGTACAGATCCAAGGTCATCGCTGTCTTTCTTATGTTGTCTGTAACTCAGCATCAAGCAGGAACCAATAAAATGAACAGTCTGTCACTTAGTGGCAGCACAAACCTTCCCTGCCCAGAGTGTGGGCACTAAACATCTCTCCACAGGCTGTCAATCATAACCAGCATTCATCTTTGTTTTGCAGGAGCTTGCTGGCCACGAAAGAATCAGACATCAAAGAATCTACCTGATAACATGGTTGATGACGATGGGGTCTGGGGGCAGGAGGAGGTTGGTGAGACGCTGGGGGATCTCGGAGAACTTCAATCGAGGGCAGTCAAAAATCTGTAAATGAGATTGAACGGGAAGAAAATGACCCTTCAATTTCAAACCAACATTTACTAACGGAAAAAGATTTTGTTTCGCTTCAGGCCAGTACAGCAGTTTTTTGTTGAATGCAAAAATACTGGGTTTATTTTGAAACTCCGCAAGGAAGAGCACATTTGTTTAGCATTGCCAGAAATTGAAGTTTTCCTCCAATTAGTGAACTGCCGAAGAGCCAGTTGAAGTGGAGCCGGTGGAGTCATATGGAAAACTGAACTGGTCAGTACTGTCACGGACACATTTCACTGCTGAAATTTTCCAAATAAAAGGATTTCTCCTGCTATTTCTGCCTCTGCAGTGCGATCCCGTACCTGTTGGAAGTACTTGTCACAGTTGATGTACTCTTTGTCATGGGAGTCCTGCAGCTTGTTGGTCTTGACGTACTGCCAGAGGGCCTGGATGATGCAGGAGCGAGTCTGAGTGTGAATGCCAAGCAGGCGAGCCAGGCGAGGGTCCAGCTTAAACTGGGGAGGCTGCAGAGACGATATAATCACATTACAACACTTTTCTACTACCGCCCACTTCGGAGCGTTTACATCAGCTCCCTCACATCTGACATCCTTATCGTATTCCCCCGGCTTGAAGACGGATGTCAGCTTTGAAACGGAGCCTCGAATGCACCGTAGTGTTCCTGTGGAGCAACGGGTATCAGCGGTGTGAGGCCTGCAGGTTGTCACTACAACAGCTGATTTCATGCCACGGATTAGTCACACTGTTGTAACAGAGAGGGTCTATTTCTGGACAGAGCTGCGGCTTGTTCTGAGACTGTGTGGAGCCTTTACCTGGTAGTCCAGCATCAGCAGCAGAGTGCAGCGCACGCTCACATCTCCCGGCCTCTTCACCTGGAAGCCGTCTGTCTCCTGGGTGGTGGGCGTACGGTGCCACTGGAGGAGCAAACACAAAACACCACACGTGAGCTTTTCACAGTTTACTGATCCCAATTTAATTTCTCTTTTCATTGTCTCACATGAGATATTTCTGTTTTCTCATTTGCTTTATTTCACTGGTGGGCAGGTCTCAGTTGGCAAAAACATAAGGTCACGTTTCCATGTACACAGCAGCAGCACTAGAATCAGGACAGCAGTGACAGTCGTTGGGATTTTGCTCACATTTCAATCACATCACATCACACCCACAGAGTCCTGATGAGGCAGACGATGTTTTTTAGCCACGCCAGCAGTACAGCGTCAGCAAAATGACTCTACAGACGACAACAGCAGTCAGTCAACCTCTGGGTTTGCTACCAAATATCCCAACAACCATCTACCATGACGTTTTACATTTAAAGGGCCCAAAGGATGAATCCTACAGACCTGCCACCATGACGTTCATATTTGTGGTTTTGAGTCAAACGTCCCAAAAACCACTGGATGGGGCTGCAGTAGGAATTAGGTGGAGTTGATGTTTCCTACAGGTTTACTGTTCCCTGCAGAAGAGGTTTTTCCTGCTGTACTGTAATAATTTATAAATGCATCCATTAATATTTATTATTATATAGAAAAACTTCAGATGCAAAAAACTATTTTAAACGCTTTAGGAACACTCCAGACTGTCAGACCGACACAGCATAAATATAAATATAAATATAAATAGGTATGAGTGCACCTACTTCCAGCCTTGATCTCGATCATACAGTGTTGTCTGTGGTTTTGTGAGAAGTTAACTCTTTGTAAACAGTCATCAGTGTGCTGGAAAAGCAGACACCCAAACGGTTAACTACGCAGCCGCGCAGCCGAATGTTGTCATGTTCCAGATCATCCAACCAGCAGAGAAGATAAATATTAGCCCACTACCACTAAAGTGTGTTCCAGACATTTGTATACAGTGTGCAAAACTAAGAGCAGCTATAAAGCCTGTATGAGCGTATTACAGATGATTACAGCACTACTATACAAGAAAGACTCGTGATTAATTCATTTCAAACAACAAAGGTTAACTTTTAACATTTAGTACTATTTTGGCACCGACCAGCTCCGTATCAGCTCACGCCCACGTCCCAGCTTAGCGGCTGACTGTCACCGTGGGAGCCCTGGTCAGGTTCACGGCAAACATTCCTATCAGATCCAAACAACCCGTCCACAGAGGCCGACTCCAGGACCTGCCACGCATGTCCACATACGCTTCCTGTGTGTTGTAGTGCAACGCTTGTTTGTGGTGTCATAGTTTGACTACAGTATATCAGAGCCTTCTCTGTATCTAACTGCACATGTTGTTTACATGTCGATTTACTCTGAACTGCTCAGCAACTGAACAGAAAACACTTTACTCCCCATCTCCAGTGCAGTGGACTCCAGCAACTCGTAATACAGAAAAACTTTCCTTCAACCAGCGACACACAACATATTAAGTCCTTATTGCACCTCAAGGCAGAGAAAAAAATCTTTTGATGGAAATCATTCACAGAAAAACACCTGAGTGCCTTTCGAAAATACCTCTTAAAAGGAGGAACCTTGAGAAGTCATAATTTTCACTCTCAAACTGTGAAAAAGTGATGTTTTTAAGTCGATGCATTTTGTGAAGATACAAAGTGAAGGGCAGCTATGGGTTGTTTTCAATATGTAGCTTTCTTACACCTGCATCCCTGCATTACTGAATACCTGAAAAAATAAAACTACTCTTATAGAATATAAATTTATTAAAAGTGAGAGAGGGCAGTGCACAGTCCGCTCTTCCTTCACCCGCAGAGGACACGCGGTGAAAAGCAGCAGGTTACTTTGAGCGCTTGTAGATCGAGGTTTAACTTGACACCACAAAATAAGCATTTTAAAATCCTTCCTTTGCGCGTAGAGGAGGTCGTCCCTGACCACGTTGCTGTGCACTCATTCACTGATTTGAGCCGCTTAAAAACCTCTTTATTACAGTGGATGCTATTTCTAATAAAAGAAGCAAATTGTTCAGATGTGAATGTCGTCAAAATTGTGAAAAAACACAACTAACACTGAAGCTATAGTGTTTTTCGTTCAGGATGAGTTTGACAGTTTGGCCATTTCAGTTTCACACCTTTCACACCTGTATGATTCATATCAAGCAGGAAATATGATGATCAGCGCCATCAGATTAGTAATGAGTACTTTTATTCTTTTATCTCTCATACAATGTCTTATGTACTGATAATCTGCCTGAAATTAGGAATACATTTGAAATAGAATATATTTACTTGTTTTTAAGCATTTGAACATTTTAGCTGTGGTACTAGTAGTAAAGGTTCTGAATACTGGTGGATATGTTGCTCTAATGATGAACGTCTTCCTCTGTGCACAGCTTGCAGTGACTGTTTAAACTGACCTCAACCAGGTGGTTGTCAGGTCCATACAAGTCTTTGTCCAGCTCGATCACCAGGCTCTTGAAAAACGAAGAGAACTTCTTCTTTTGCTTTCCTGGCTGCACAGAAGACATCAGTTAGTGAGGTAATGTCTAAAATCAGATACACACACATATGCACACATCAAATTCATAAAACTAAGAAGACAAATGCAAACACTGGTCTGTGCTTATAGCAACATTAGTCATTAAAAAGCCACAAGAGGCTGAGCGAGATCAGAAACAAAGTGAGAGACTACATAGTCTCAGGCCCCACTTCCTCCGAGCTCAACCAGAAATATTTGCGGTTTTTGAAACCTAAATGCTTCCTTGTCTCTGCTGTCTCTGCTGAGAACATCTTTCTGAAGCAAACAAACGTAAGATCACTCTGCTTTTCATGCTGTATCTACGCTGCATCTGAGCAGCCTTTACAACATCAATCATTCATTTTAAATTCTGAGACAGCCAATCCCCACCTGGCCGACGCCATTTGAGAAAATCATTACAGAACACGACTGTGAGCCAAAAACGACCCAGAGCAGCTCCAGGATCAAAGCCAGACACACTTTCATATTAAATGAGGAGACTGTGATCTTTTTGACTCACTCTAAATTCGCCCAACGAGGATGATATAACACTGCAACCCGGAGCAGATCGGCTTCACTAATCACCTATGCAAAACTGTTTGTGTGAATTATTTTTACGTTCTTGAAATAGAAAATAAAATCTTACGTCATCCAGCAACTTCCCTTCTACTCGCAGCTCCCACGATGCAATGCTGCCATCTGAGTCGTCAGCGTCAGGCCTGGCAGGGTTGAAGGTGTTTGATATGTAAAGCCTCAGTTTACGCTTTTGCTGCTGACACAAGGGGACATTACAGATCCCAGTTTAAAGCAATACTCTTTCCTTGATTAGATCAATATGACATTGGAAGAGTTTTACTATAGGTAAAAACTGGAGCACAATTTAAATTTTCTGAAAAAACATATCCATGTCGAACAGCAGTAGTTTTATGACCTCTTAAAGGAACAGGACGAGGTGGACACCTGTGACCTCTCGGCTTATTTTCCTTACCTTCATCGGCCGCTTCAGTGCTTCTTGGATATCCACACGTTTACGCATGATGGTCTGGTCCAGTTTGCGCTCAAATGCCAGCAGATCCATGTAGGCCTGGGACTCAGGGACCAGCTCACGAATCTGCTCCGAGGGGAAAGCGACAATGTGACGTACAAATCAGTCTCCAATGAGACTTCTTCAGTCTCTGTAAAGTGTATTATTATTACATACATTTCTTAACTAGAGAGCTTGTGCTTTACTGTTGGCAAGAAGATTAACTTAACTGGACAAAATCCACTCCTCCGTCCTTTAAAGACGGGATTAAATGTATATTCCTCTCCTTAAAACTGGGGCTGATTAGATTAAGTTTACAGCGAGCAGCAGACTGTGTGTGTGTCTTCTGGTGGTAAAGAAGAAACTTTGCATATGTCATGACGTAGGACACCAGGTTTGACCTGAGGAACAAGAGTCAAGTCCTGTGTCCTATTTCTTTACATCAGGTGAAAAACGGCGCATTCACAGGACTTAAGGGCCAGATTTTCTCAAAGTCTTAAGTAGATTAGCCGCCGGACCTGACCTTGGTGCTTGAAGGGTCCACGGTGTGGTTTGAAGAGTATTTCAGGCCCTTACATCTTTTTATTGTTTGACATCTATTGGGTTACTTTAAAATCTTAATAATCGCTATAATAAAGCTTTATCTTTATTAAGTTTTATCTTTCATCTTTGTTATTACTTTGCGTTAGAAGTTGACAGTCAAGATAAGAAAGACAATTTAAAGCAGATATAGACATAACTAATGTGGCTCATCTTAGTTTTACCTGTAAATCTGCCAACTGCAAATACTATTAGCTGCCTTGGACACAATGTTATTATCAGTCTAACATTCATTAGCATTGACAATCATTTTGTTTGGAGAAATGCTACTTATAAGGAGAGTAAATTAGATTACTTTACTGGTCAGTGACAACATTAATAAAGAATTTGTTATAATCCTTTAGCTTTATCAGCTTCCAAAAATTATGGCCTCAGCTTGGAGATAAAGTTTAGCAAACACATTTGCTTTAGCAAACAACACAACACATTCACTTAATTATAAACTCTTTACTAGGATGCAAACGCTAATGATGCTGGCTGCTAATATTAGCTGAGCAACCTGGATGGTTTCTAATCCCATCAACACACTGTGCTTTCAGTTTAATGCATATTCTTCCAAATGTCTCCTGACTTACTTTTGTATTTTGGAAAGTTTGGAACGTTTCGAATAAGAAACAGATTTCAGAGGCTTTGGATAATATTTTTTGGCTTCATCACATCATCGTTCACGGTTAAAAACAAGGCAACCTGATTCCACTGGATACCTTGTCAGCGCATTAGTCTCGTTAGACAGACAGATGACAGCATTTTAATTGCATTTTGCTCTAAATCCACTACTATCTTCTTACTCATAACAATGTGATGAGTGAACATCTGCCCTTACTGCTACCCAGTCCGCCCATAATACTGGAGTCCGCATCATCCTGGGAACACTGGGGGATAAATGCGAGATGCAGTGTGCAGCCAGCCAGGACTCAGACATTACCATACCGGCGATGAAAGTCCTCAGAGCGTCAAGGACTGCTGCTTACACACACTTCTACAGTGAGCTGCTTCTCCTCCCTCCCTCTTCTCTCCTCTTTCATGCCTTCTAAATGGCTGCTTTCATTGTTCCCGTTCATACCTTCCCTATCTCCCGCTCACTGAGATGCCGAGCAGACGCGTGGACATTCCCTGTCCCTGACTCATAATTGTAGAGCGGCGCCCTAGCCGTGTGTGTTGCTATCTCCTGGTCTGGGTTATGGTAAGGGGATAAGACCTCAGCCCTGACGCTCACAGTGTCCAGACCTCCTCTGTGAAAGCCCTCCGTGTGCCGGCCAGGACCTGCTGAGGTGATGGCTTGGCACAGGGCCGAGAACTCAACCATGGGATGAAAATCCTACACAAACTCACCTGCGGCAACGTGATAATTCAGACGCCACTGTTGGTTCTACTTCCCACACACTATTTCAATTTAAACCAACAAGCCAGCATCCAGAAAACCAAACCTCCGGACTGTTCCCCTCATCCTCTCTCCTCTCATTTGGAAACAGCAAATAATTCTCTGGCCCTCAGCGCTTCTAAGAACCCCTGACATCAAAAAGCAACCGGGATTTTTCTCTTCTGCAGACAAAAGATTAAAACAACACACACAAATACACATAAAAACACAGCAGCAAAGGTAAAAATATGCAGCCTCACCCTTTGCGGAAGAATCTTGTCTGCCATTTTCCTTCTCTTAGCACTAGAGAGAGGGAGAGAAAGACAGAGAGAAAGAGGAAAAAGAGAGCATGTTACTATGGTGACTGATAGCGTAGCACCCAGGCCATCTGCTAAAATGCTGGGCCATATCCAGCACCCCAGCGTCCCAGCTGTGTGTGTGTGTGTGTGTACGTGCCCGCGTGTTGGCGTGTTCTGCGAAATGCAGCGGTCCACCTGGAGAGCGAGAGCCTCTAACAGCCAAAAAAGTGTCACATCACACATCTCTTGCCTGACGCGTATGCTGTGCACGCGCACACGCACAGACGCGCACAGTGCAGTGGCCGCTGCAGCAGGACTGGAATGGCGACAGGATGCGTGTTCAGGAGCTTTTAGGAATGCACAGCCTTCAGGATTTGCAGCAAGGAAAACACACGTGTGAGCAGATATTTTCATTCATGATTCTCAGCCACTTCCTGTTGTGTGAGATCATTTATTTACCCATGTAACCGAGGACGGACTCAGAACAATAACGCAATCGGTGCCAAGTTGCTGCCTTTGTCGGAACTTCTTTACCATTTAACCCAAACGCTAAATCTTTCGCACCCGTTCAGATTTCATTTCCAGTTCACAGACACGTGAGGACGTCTGCCGTCTGTGGAGCACCCACGTAAATTCATGCAAGTGTGCAGTTGCATGTTCTTTTATAAGAACACTGTCTGAAAACACGAGCTGCAAAAAGAGTACTTAAAATGATTACGTGTTGGGATGGATTAATTTCTCATCAGCGATAAATAAGCTTGTGGGCGTAGAACCCTCCTGGTGAAGCTCAGAAAAGTGTAAACAAGCAGAGGAATTTATATCTCAGGGTTGTCCGATCCTCCTCTGTAGCCTTGTGTTCAAATATTGTGCTTAAGCACCTGAATTGTGAGTTTCAGAAGATTTGTTGCTATTCTTTGATATTTTATACAAATGTATTCTTTTGGAAAATATTGCCATCTGCCTTATGACAGTTATCTTCACAACAGTATTGCAATTCTTCCATACTTCACTAGACTCCAGTGAGGCTGAGGTTTGTGCATTAAGACATGCTACGCTACTTGCTCAGTATCTTCCCCAAGGCCTTAAATCTGCCCTTACTGACTGCGTGGAGTTGCATCATGCGTCTCCCTATAAACTTCACCTGAGAAAATCTGCCAGCGGCGTTTTGATTCGTATTCATTTGCGGTGATGTTCATGAACACCTGCCTCACTTGTTTTTATCCTGTCTAATGTGTGTCTCAAACTTTCTTTCTCCACTTTCTCTCTGCTGAGGTTTCATGTGAAAAGTTCCAGGTGAAGAATAAATTGTGATTTAATTTTACTGCAAGGAGACAAAGCTATGTTATCAATTTATTTGGTGTTTTGGCTGATCAGTTTAGAATATCCCAGAAATATAAGGAAGACACAACACAAATCCCCTTCTCTGAAGAGAAAAGGACCAATAGTAGCAGACGTGTATGAAACACAGCGTAAATACACAGTTAATTACCTCACAATTGATGTAGAACATTACAACAGCTCCACACAAATCCTTGAATTTTCACAAGGATTTTAATGTTCAGTGTTGTGCTACAATTTTTCTTGTCTTTTGAAAAGAGGAAGAAAATGAGCCAATTCCTTGCTTTCTTTTTCCAAATGAAAAAGAGCCATCTCCGTTTTATCTGCCTCGCAGTGCGTTTCAAGGATGAGTCTCTTCTATGTCTCCTGCTGAATTTTAAGTGAAACATGTCAGCAGATATCCGACGAAATTCAAACTAAAGTGAGGTTGAATTCAGAATCTCAATTTTGTCTCTGAGCAGTAAAATTGTTCTCTAGAAACATCTGCATATACTTACATCTTGTATTTTGATTCATCCATCCATTCATCCATCCATCCATCCATCCATCGTTTTTTTTAGAAATTATAGGCGTTTGATTGTTGAAACACATTTTTTTTGCTGTGTAGAGAACTGTACAGGCCTGTGAGGCAGTATTTTACATCAGCATGCCAGATAGTGAAACAAGCCTGCTGCAAGGAGAATTGAAAGGTCTGGGGGTGCATTGCAAAGGAAAACACAAACCTGCATCACAGCAATCCACCATTTGACGCTAATTTATAGGGTTTCGCGTTGGTTGAGTTTATAATCTTGTCGGTTTCCATCATGCCATGCTCCAGTCCAAAGCATGCACCACTACACTATAGGAGTCAACGTCTAGGTTTGTGTGTATGCTTGGCCAAAAGAAGTCATTCAGGGAGAGCTGGGCTCAGGTGAGAGGCTAAACTGGCCATAGTTCATCAAACGTAAGAAAACGGACATGCAGCAGAATGAACTCCTACTTTGATCCGAGCGTGGGATCTGATTGGGGCTCTCTCATGTCCATCTGCCTCGCCGGCATCTCATTGGCTCCGGGGAATCCGACTGGCTTCCTAAGGATTGGTGAGGATTCGAAGGTTGTCTGATTAGAGTTGCGGTGAGACACACACTCAGTGGCAGCAAGAAGAGGGGTAACATGTGGTGCGCGTGGCTATTTGTGTCTGTACGTGCTGGATGTGGACGTTCAAGGGTCTGTTAGCCGGCACAAACTCTAAAAGTCAGACAAGCTTAGGTACTGGGATGGGAGTGTCACTGTGTCAATGCATGCACAAAGTGCAGCAGGGGTGGACCTGGGAGGCATCCTGCTCCTCTGAGGGACACACTCATTCAACAAAGGCCCTTAGTGAGCCAAAATAATCATGCTTCACACACACAGACAGACAACACACAGATAATGGACACACTGTGAACTTGTGAATCACAGGGGAGGGAGAAGACAAGCACTGTATGAGTTCAGGTCTTCTGTTCAGCTCATGGCGTTGAATTGCAAACACGGATGTTGTCCAGATGTTGTAGTATGCAGTGGATGCTCAGGTGCAGGTGACAACAACATGCACACTTTGCAAACCGTTCTGTGCATTTCTACTTCCAGAAATCGCATGTGACCAGAAAATTGAGCTCAGTTCAGCAACTTAGCCCTGGAACCTGCTTCATCACTGAATCAACCTGCCCTGTCTTAAAAAACCTACATTGTCCTTGGTACAGCGCGCATGTCGAGAGCAGTGAGAAAAGGTTTGACTTCAAGGAAAAGGACCAAAATAAGCTACAACCAAGGTTCAGAGTTTCATATAAAAGCCTTGATGTTGTAGAAAGAATATGGCTCTAAAGGGAAATAAAATACTAAATAAAAGGTTTGAAAATGTCTGATGTGAAAATTTTAAAAGGTAAAAAGCTGGAGTCTCCTGAAAGAAAGAACAGGTGACGCAAAAGTTAACAACCCCAGATCGATCCTATAGACAGACACTCAATAATTAGCTGTTTTGTCTCTGGTGTCGAAGGGACCAGAAGGTTTGAGTGACGCTGAAACACCACATCACACGGGTCGCAGCTGGAACATCAACCTGCCAGAGGACGGACACTCGCACAAAGCAACAGAGTGAAAGAGGCTGAGACACCTGGACAGGTCACCCTGGACCATCGATTAGAGCCCACACAGCAAGACGAGGCCCGAAAACATTTCCCCTGACCTCTTCGACAAGTCTGCTTAATTGTAAGTGGATCAATTGTTCTGCAGATAGGGAGAGAATGAAACAGAGAGTGTGCATATTGATCTCCTCTTAATGACCCGGCCTGCCACACACTCACCTCTTAACAGACAGCCATACAGCGTGTGTGTGTGTGTGTGTGTGTGCCTTGGATCGTGCTGGTCGGATCTTTTGTTCACAGTGGTAGAATAGCTGACAACAGAAGGTGTAACAATACACCACAGCACGTTTTAGAGTGAACGTCTGCAGCCTACGAAGCCCGTGAAGACGCACAGGGAGGAAACGTTCACGGCAGCAACTGGACGCGAGCGTGGCTGCACCGAGCGCCGGCCAAGAGCAAACATACACGAAGTGGCGCGATGGGAAAGAGACAGAGAACAAGCTTAAAGAGAGACGACGGAAATAAGACGTGAAAGTTTGTGATTTCACTTCTCAACATTATTTCTGACATCTGAGTTCAGAAATTCACAGTATGGACACCGCATGGAAACGTTTTCACTTGAGTACTACTGAGTTTGTATACTTGACCACAGTAAGCTACATAATTAATTAGTAGTGATGTGTATGATTTAATTCCAGTATCAGCATTAGAAACCGTTAAATAAACCATTTAAATGTTTTACCCAACATTATCACATTTGCACATGATTTAAAGTCGTTTTCCATGTGAGCAGAATCAGACTCTTGTTCATCCAGACTTGTTGAGAGTGTGACCACAGTCTGAGAGGTCCCACAAACCACACAATAACAGACAGATCAGGAGCCGCTGGATGCGAGCCATGCAGGATTTAGCTTGCAGTCGGCTGAGTCGACACTTACTTTCTGGCCCGGTTCTGGACGGCCTGCTGTTGCTGCTGCTGCTGTTGTTGCTGCTGCTGCTGCTGGACCTGCTGGGAGGGAGCAGGCCTCTTTCGACTGGGCTCCATCACTGGGGAGGGCAGGCCAGGTCGCACAGCCGGGCTCCCTCCGTACGGTGGGCCGGGGGGGCCCATAGGAGCTCCCTGGTGGGGCATCCTCGCGCCAGACGGCATGCCAGGACGCTGGAGAGAGATCAGGAGGAAAGAAAGGTGATGTGGATGTAGGAATGTATGATCTCTACTCTGTTTCTGATTAATTATAATCACAAATTACTGCTTCTAAAAATACAACAAAGGAAACGTTAGATGAATTATTTTTCATTTCTTACTGGCGGATTCAAACTGGACTCAGGAGAATTTCTGTTAAAAACATAAAATCATCTGACGCACAAGTGTATCAGTGAATCAGATTCTCATCCAGACATTGCAAATATATTCATATAAGCTATATATAATACACATAAACATGAATCCACAAACAGGTCTGCTTTTATTTTACTGTGTTGCTCTCCCTGCCAACCTTCAGTGACCTGGTAGCAGGTGGGCTGGTAAACAAATGCTTTGCACAATCTAGTGACGTCAATTTACACGACTGCTGTTTCCATGTAGGGCAGTAAACATTAAAAATGTGTGTGGTGAAGTTTTCATGTAGTGCAATAAAGGAAATGTCTTTGTTACACAGTGACAGTTATATCTAGGCCTTAATTGTGGATGATAACCTTTGATACAAATAATATAATAAATTATAATTAATATTAAGTGTTTCCAGTGAGAACAAGCAGAGATGTCTGACGGCTGCAAAGCCACGTTTTCCATTTCACCCCCTGGTCAAATCTCAAGCCTTATCTAGACCAATTCAGACCATATCAATGCAACTAAGCCTTAACCTTCAAATAGTCTTTTTTGTGGCCAAAGTATAATCACAGTGATGATTTAAACAATTTCTCCACACAAGCCACATACAGACAGGTGTAGACGCACACACGCTGGCACATATTCCCTCGAAACAATGCAAACAGTGTCAGAGGCCACACTCCCACACTCCCATTTTTATGTCTGGGAACAACTGGTGGACTCCCACCTGTGCTCGTCACTCCAGCGGCAACAGCTGCCTCCTGCCGCAGTCTGTCGTCTGAAACCAGGCAGGAGTTTGAGATAGAAACAAATCCCTTCGTTTCATCCTAAGCACAGACCTCCTACTGTAGACAACCCCATCAGAAACTCAACACACCTACAGAGAATAACCACTCCTCTAATCATTATAAATTATTTTGCAGAGCTGCCATTCTGTACAAATGAAAGGAAGTATGGAAGTGTTTGTAAAGGAAGTGCTACTTTCTCAAATGTGTGACTGCATTTCTCTATAAAACATAACTTAGATGGTTACAAAACACATTTCTCCTCAAATGGGATAAGATATGGCTCCATCGTCATCTAAAACATCTTGATTAGTTAAACACAAAAACATCCGCGGAGCCTTGACACTATGGCCCAGTTTGCTCACCACGTTAGAAAGACGGCATCTGAGGACACTGAGGAAACTGGCCTCTAGTTTCATGCTGTAAATGTGATCAACTGTATATAACAGAACAGAACAGTGAGGCCGCTCTAAGAAAACTGGACATTAACCGGTTCCCGTTTAACAGCACGTCTTCACAGGCAGATTTAATAACTGAAAGCAGATCATGACGCCGTGCAACAGGCTGACGTATCGTGTGCCCTTTGAAATAGTGACCAACAGAGATCCTGCGATAAGGAGGTCGAGCAGGCGCTGCTGTCACTCTGCGAGTTTATCAGTGTGTGTGTGTGTGTGAGTGGGGGGTTGGTGGCCTGACTGTTGTCACCTTGTGCAGTCTTAAGAGACTCCCTTTCTTTTTCTGGCTGCCTCCTACCGAAGCTGGACGATAACAGCACCTAAACAGCCTCGGACTAGACGTTCAGCAGCCAGACACAGCCGTTACAAGCTGTCTGGAGAAGTGGAGCCTTTCAGATAACAGATACAGAAAACCATAGCTGGATGAAGTCTAAGATAAATTTCCCCTCAATCCACGCACACAGCGAGCGGTGCTCTGTAATCTGACCTGCTGAACTGACTCCAACGCTCTGCCCCGAGCTCTGCCAGCCAGCCAGCAATCGAATCTGCCATGTGGACGGATATCTGAGAAGTGTGTTGGCATCTCTGGGAAGGCCGCGGGGATTTGAAGAGGCCGAACTTAACCCACACTGTACTAAACATGTGAATCAGTAGGTTGTTACATGGAAGATCCCTCAAAAGCTTCGACTGGGAATCTACTAAAGCTGAGAACGAGGTTCCATTTGAACAGCATGCTACTCACGTTAGAGCTCAGACTTGAAAACCAAATAGTCCGATCGTCTCAACTTCTTATTATTACAATATTTACTATTCCCAAAACCCCGTTAAGATACTCAACAGCTCTGTTTTATGAGACATTCAAACAAAATCAATGTTTAACTATTCTACCATATTTTGTTTTGACAGATACAACATAACTCACATGTTTGTCTCATTAAAGACAAAATTACTGACACTTCATCACAGCAAGTTATTCACAGAATTAATCCTTAAATTAATTAAATAATTTATCAATAGATAAATTATTTGTCTATAGTCTTTCATCTATAATCTATATTTTATACACTTTCCCATTTTCGTCCCTTATTCATGTCTCCTTTACTCAGATTTATATTAGTTTTGACATGTTGTTTATTTATGTATGTGTTTGTTTTTTATATATATTTACTTTTTTGTGTCACCTTTGGGCTTTGATAAAATTAGAGATGAGTCAATTACAACATAATCAATTTACAACTACTACAATAATAATGTAATCACTCTTTAAAGCGAAACCATTAATCATCCTGTTTTCAGTTAATTTGAACATTTGTTCATTTAAATATTTTCACTGTTTGTGACATTTCATAGAACAAATAATAAAAGAAATTTGATCAAATCATGAAACAAGCTACTGATCAGTCAACAGTTCATTGCTGTGAACATGATTGGTTGATGATGTGATTTTAAGGCGTAATATTCAACTGCATCTCCTAAACCTAACTGAGAAAATGTTTATATGATCATCAACCCATTTGCAAAACCCCAATTTACATTGATGCGACACCACCTGATCATAAGTGATAGTCTTAATTAAGTACACGTGGTGTTTATGACCATGCATGGCCAAGCATTTTTGGCTCAATATGTAGATGTTTCAGCATCGTCTCTAGCCCCACCTTCATCCAAATGAGGTGAATGAAATTTCAATAGATGTAATGGGAATAAATTCAGAAACACAATAGAAGCTCTCTGAGACTTCACTGTGAACAGCCGCTGTGTTTGTTATTCATTATGAAGTAGCTTTAATGAAAACCGATCATGGCAAGGTCTGTGGATTATCCAGAGGAACCAGGACATTGTGTTTTGGAAAGAAAGTGGCTCCTGAATTTTTAAATAAATTACTTTACAATGCTGTGAGCGCCACAAGAAAATGTCTTTTATCTCTTCCACGTGAGTGTAGCCGCAGAAAATTCTGATATCTCGTAATCTGGGCAAACAAACCCAGCAGATAGAGAGAATGACATGTTTTCGCTGCCATTTGGATGAAATAAGGAAGTGATCCAGACAATCCAAAGGTGAAGTGTGTCTTCAAAGGTCCTGTCACTCTCTACAAACTTTACCCAACACAGCGCTGCAGCGTGTTTCACTTATCAGGGTTTCCCACGCAGAGTGCTGGAAGGATTTCTGATCGCTGTAGCAGCTGACCTCAACACACACACAGTCCGAGAAGGAACACAGCAAAGGGAGGTGAGGCCGATAAGAAGAGAGGAAGAGGAAGAGAGTCAGGCCTTCAGCCCACCCATCAGTCCTGGCACCAGACCTCCACCACGCACACACACAGACACACACAGAGCAGCTGGGAGGTGGGAACACCACGACCTTCAGTTACCGCAACAATGTGTGAATACTGCATCTGTATATATTTCACGCATGTACACGTGTGGCTCTGTATGTCCAAAAGCCTGCTCTGCTGCAGCCGCCCACGAAGGGAAAGGAAACGTCATCTCTTACCACAGGCTCAAACTGGGCCGAATCATGCCCATGTCCCATTGTATAAATATTTCTCCATTCTGCAGCGTGTACCACGAGGAACCTGCCGCAACTGTTATAACAAGACTTTTCCATCGTAAAATGTGAGCCAGAGATGAGAGAGGGGCGATGGGAGAGGCAGGCATGAGACAAATAAGCAGAGGGAAATATTTGGCTTGGAGCAGCCAGAGCCTCATCAAGGTTAATTGGTCTGTTGAGAGGACACACTCATCTGGCTCATCAATCACCTGGTCCATTGTTTCCTAAAGTCTGTCGCTGTGCGCTGGGCCTCAGCACCAAAGCCCCTCTAATGACCGCTTCTGTCAGAGAGACAATACCTCATCTTGTTTCAGTGTATAAATCTACCTGGTGTCACGGCGGCCAGCACCAGCCCTGATTAAAACGGAGCCACGTCTGAAACTGGAGCTCAGTCCGGAGAGTTCTGTGACTTTAAGGCGTGAACGATTTCGACAGAAACAAGCAGCACAAAGTCTTTTTTGACCTTCTCTGTGTAGTCGAGGGCTTGAAAAGCGATGCCAAGTTTCAGCAACAGACGCAGGAGGCAGACGTGAACATTATGACAACAAAGTCCTTATTTGACTGGTCATGGAATAGCGTGAAATCATCACAGTCCAAAGTCCGAATAGCAACATAAAAGCCAGAAAAATGGGAAAATGTACTGTAATATATTTGTAATTTTAGTATTTCATGAGTTAGTAAATTTGTTAGTTATGCTATGGACCACTGAATCAGTTAGAGAGTAGAAAATAAAACGAAATTCAAAGGATGCATTTGATGTTAATTCTTAACATTGATGCTTAGAAGTGACGCCATGTTTGAGGATGTGTGTGAAGGTGAAATCAACAGTAACTAGCTCTGGAAATCAGTTCACTGTCCTCCGTCAACGTCTGCTACGCTCCACCATGTTCTGCACAGCCGTGCAGCTTTCAGCTACGAAGAAATCACAATAAATCAACAAGCTTCAGAACCTGATAATCAGAGAGTAATTGGTGAAATGATTAGACTGGTTAGCATCAACCAAAAACTTTCAGAGGCAACAATATCTTTTCAAAACAAGGGTTAGGGTTGAGAGAAAGCTTCTCCTCAAAACATAAATATGAAAAAAGAGAAAACTGTTCTCTAACATTTTGTAAAATGCCTTTTATTATTTTATTCAAGGAGCAGATCATAAACAATTTTGAGACTTGTTTCCTGTCACCTCTCTGCTGTTGATCCTCTAACAAAAGCACATACATACAAATACCTGAAACTGCTACGTTTGCTGATTATATTAAAATAATTAAAGCGGTTGAAATTCTGATCAGCAGCAGACGTGTTTTGAAGGTTGAGAATAGCTGCTGTATTCACACACTTGAGTCAATGTCAAAGTCACATCTGCTAAAACTTTCAACAGAAAAGTGTCGCTCAGCCCGAGCACTGTAGTTGATTCAGCGTTGTGTCTTTAATGTGCAGTGTGGGGCTTATGTTAATAGTTGCCTCACCTCTAACCATGAGCAACACTTGACTTGACATTTCATGTTTGCTTCACATGAATGGACCGATTGTTCTGCATGATTTCCAGGACTGGCTGCCTGCTTCGATACTACATCCGCTCGTCTCGTGACCTTACAGGTCCAAATCCTTCCACTGGCCAACAGCTCGCCGCCTGGAAGGCTACTCTGACTGTGTTGTTGTGAGTGGACTCGTCACCCCCCCCCCGTCTGTGACTCCCAGGGAAGCATGCTCAGTGTGCTCCTCTATTAGCCAAAGGAGGAGCTGGCTGCTTTTCGCTGCTGCTGCTCTGCTTCTATTCCTACAATTATCCTTTCTATGTGTGTGTGCGTTACTCTGCTCCCCATCCTTGTCCTGCTCGCCTCCATCCATCCATGCTGCTCCACTTCTTGTCCTCTCAAGCCTTCTCCTAACAGGCTGAGATCCAGGGGGCTGGAAATAACCTTCACATGGCCAGCGTTACCCAGCTATCTCTCACACACAGACCGCCACCGCCGCTGCTGCTGCGCCGAATCACGCACACACACACACATACACACACACACAGATGCATGCCAGAGCCCCGCTCCCTTCGCGGGAATGACGGACAGCGCCACTCACCACTCCATGGACCAGGAACTCAAACAGTTTGCTCTTGGTGGCTTTCCTGGCTCCCCCCGCCGTCTCCTCCGTAGCCATTTGCTCAGTCCCCTCCGTTCACCCTGCTATGTCTCCCCTCTCCTTCTTTTGTCTTTCCCTCTCCCTTCACCCAGCCTCCTGTTCCCCTCCCCTGCTCCACTTTCCTTCTCTTTGTGCTCTCCTTTTCAGCACTGCCTGTCCCTGACTCTCCTTCTCTCTCTCTCTCCCCTCCCTCTCCCTCTATATTCAATGTGCAGCAGCCCTGCCGAGTCTCTCACTGTGTCTGGCTCACTTTTTAGTTGAGCTGCCTTTCAGGAGCCCAGCACGTCGCTTGGAGGTGGAGGGGGGGGGGGGTGGAAGCTGAGCGGGGGTCTGGCAGGGGGGTTTCAGCCAGCCCACCCTGCCACTCCCCCCCAACAGCTGTTGCATTCCTTTGGTAGATAAGGGCACGCAGGGGGGGCAGTACGTGCACGGGGGGGCTGTGGAGGTTAGGATCAGTTAGCCATTTTCTGTGCTGCAGCTTCCCCCCCCGGTGACCAACCCAGAGGCCACGGTCAGCACACGCAGCGCTCCGAGTCTGGGCTCATTCTCAAAAAAAAGGACGCTGGAGTCTTAAAGGGGCCGCGCTGCATATCATTAACTGCACAAATGCCTATATACCACGGGGTTATGACGCGGCGATGATGAAGAGCAGGAAGGTGGTTTCTCAATTGAGAGCAAAGCCACTTAACTCAGAGGGGTTTTATTTCCAGGTTTGTCTTTGGGTGTTAGCAACAATAGGGGATTTAATGTGCTTTAAAGCAGAAGGCCAAGTCAAGAGCACCTTCATTTCCTGTGTTTCTGTGCCGGCCTTTGTCAGAGTGCATTTATAGGTTACGAGTGTTTCCTTCTCTCACCTCATTAGTTTTACCTTTCACCCACTAGTTGGCCCAGAGGCTACTCGACTACATTCAGGCTGTGGCCACACTGAAATGGCAGAAAAACCCAATGCGCGTGCTGGCCTGCACAGCAAGGTGACTGTGTCATTTGACACGTGTAATTAGGCGCTGTTGTGACTTCTCGCAGGCTTCTTTTCTTATGGTGCGCTGTACAAAATGCAGAAAAGCCAAAGAATCAACTACACCATCTCTTCAAGGACAGAAGGATGTGACGTGAGGGATAAACGGAGGCGCAGCTGAACACACACGCTATTCTGACTGGTTCTGTGTGGTCTGCTTTTTAGGTTGCGATGTGACATGTCGTCTCACTTCACACACAAGCCCGAGCTTCGCCCATCATCACACAGGTCATTACTCTGACTAACACCACGTCACGCGAAGATTATGACTCTTGCATGTCTCCTTCTCCTGCAGCCACTCTTTCCTCTCCCTCCCTTCTTCCAACCGTTAGATGAAGGAAGTGAAATATTCATGAGGTTATCTGAATGACAAAAGGAGGTGACGTGGGGCTTTGTCTTGTGACACATGATGGCAAATTGTCACTGTTACTGTTTCCTCTCCTGTTGTGTTAGTGTGAAAACAGGAGGAAAGTGTCAGACCAGGTGTAAAACTCAAAAGGAAATTAACTTAGTTTAAAGAAGCGTTTTAATGCAACAAAGCACAAATTTGTCCTGAATTGATGAAGGTATACTGACGAGCTGATGAGAAGAAAATGAGCTGCTCCACTTATTATCAAATGTCTGTGGCAGCTGCTTAGTGGTGGGTCCTGTTACTTCTAAGCCAAAGGTTATGACCTTGCGGAGGATTCACAGACTCAGAAGCATCAAAATAATACAGAGTCATAACACACATGACACAAACACACCACTATAGAAATCAATATTACCAAGAGGCAGCATTTGAAAATATAAGATCTAAGTCCTTTAAACTTCCTTCATGTCTCAAATTATTGGAACTGACTCATTGATGGTTAAACACTGGTCCTCCCATGTGTTTACCTAACTCGGTGGTGACATCTGCTGTTGAGATGAGTAAACTGCCGCTGTACGTAATCTGGGATATTTTCAGGAACATTTAAGTGAACATACTCTGCTGCTGCCTCAACCCATCTCTGAGCTCAAAAACTGTAAGTGTATGCATTCACCTGGTATTACATAACATGTGACCACAGCTTTAAGCACACTAAACATACAGGCACACAATGTGTGCGTCTCAGTTCCCCACAAGGTCAAAATCTCAACCCGTCTAGCTTATCCACAGAGATTCGGAGATTGTGCCAATCCCCTGGTTCCTCCAGCAACGACACGTGGGCGTTCAAAGATAACAAAGAGATCCGGCAGCTAAGGAGCTGCAAAATGGAGCCTTGAGCGTAGGAGTACCCCCTGCTGGACCCCCACCGTCTCCATCACCAAAGCCAGTCAGTTTCACCAAATGGTAATGTCCCAGTGTGTACGACGGGTGTAGAGGGGGGTAAGAGGGGCAAAGGAGCAGCAGCAGTATTATTACTGACCAACAGAGGGAGCAAACAGCCAACTGGAGGGAACCGCGTCCAGGGCCTGGCAGCACACGCGAGAAGAGAAGCCAAGACACAAGACGCCAGTTCAAATTATGTTTAAAGTCTTAATGGCTGAGTAAACTTCCAGTCACTGATTTCATGTACTAAGCATCTTCTTTCCAAAGTAAAGCTCAAACTCATCTAGTATTTGAACGCTCTAGCATCAACTAGCTAGGCCTTATTTTCCATTAAAGGCAATGTAGGGTACACTGAAGTCATGAAAATTAAATTAAGATGAAACTGCCACGTGTGTCTATATTAAAAATAATATCAAATAGATGACAAATAGAAACGATATAAACCTCTTTATCTGTTGAAGTAAAATGACTGACAATGAGCCAGAGGAGGTAGAAGTACATAGTGGCTAAAAGAATGCTGCTGTAAAAGCAGTAGTACGAGTATCACTTCAACTCAAGTTGAAGTACAGCACTAAGTACCCTCTCTCTCTGCCCATGTTTCCTGTCTGCCTCTGCACTGTCCACTGATCAAATACAAATTTCATAGTTTTCATAAGTCAAAAACGACTGAATGACTGATGCTGCTGATAACATACAATTATCAAAAAGTTGAAGTTGAGTAAAATGCAGATTGGAGACGGGTCAGATTAATGTAGCATGAATGTAAACGGCAACAAAAAATGACCTGACTGAGAAGAAACTTTTGTAATATGGTGGCTCTATTCACTACTACCATGTAGTATTATATTTTTGTATCTGCTTTATCTGCAAGTAACTAATTTACTCCACTACATTTATGTACCAGAGTATAAAATACAATACTTCTATATTAACTGTAGAAAACTAAAGGCATTACAAAATAGAAACTCTGGAGACTGCCTCTCCTCTAATCCATGATATAATAGATTTTACACCTTTTTAGCACATGAGAAAAATGAACATAGAGGAAAAAAAGACAAATATTTACGTCTGAGCTCCCAGTGGCAAGGTTTACATACCAGAAACCACAACCTGCCCTCGTCAATGTTATTGTCACAGACAGATGGGGTGCGCTAGGGGGAACGTGGACTGTGCTGAGGGCATGAAGAGAGAGCCTGGTTCCCTCCCACTACTGGGCCTCTCTGTTCTCTTTCTTCAGTTTTAGAGTTGCACACAAAAACCAAGCTCAAGCTCCTTAAAGGCCACGGCTCTTGGAAAAGCTACTCAATGGCCATCGGCCACCATCAAAGGGTCTGTATGAAAGCATATAGAGCTGCACCTTCACCAAGGGACTAGCTAAGCATATGCAAAGAAGAGAAACCTGCAGAGTAAAGGAGAAAAGTCTCCCATGACGGCTGAGAATAATGGGACATCTGCTGATATATTGTCATCAAATGTGATTTAATACAATGTAGTGTGTAGAAACAATGAGGCTGAACAAAGCAGCAGCGTTGCTGTGGATATTTTTGTTCCAAAGTCAGCACCTAACCTAAGAAGCTGCAGATAAGGAGTTTTGGGTCGACCTTGGATTTCAGGGCTTGTTTGGGACAAAGCATCTTTATCCAGACAGTTTATAGTTCAGCTCCTTCACTGCTCCCTAAAAACAGCGAGGGATTGTGGATGCAGACGGAAAGATGGAGAAATAATAATGAGGTGAGTTTTCTCTACCAGCACCGGCCGACACAGCGGAACAGCCCTGAAGCATTACCTGCTTCAGGGCATTTCCTGTTTGCTGTAGCCATGACTACGGGATAATCTGCCTTTCGTCTAAAGCTAACATCCAATCGAGGGAGAGCAACAAAGACTGCAGTGACTTCAAAACTGGAGCAGCAGCTGGCAAACGGAAGGAGAGAGTATTCCAGAGTTGCCTAAACTAGAAAGATTTTCCTTATAGCAGAGACAGAAAAGGCTTCAACTCACGATGTGAGTCAGCCAAGAGGACACCTGGGTCAGCTCTGACAGAGAAAAACACTCTCACTATGAATAAACCTTATCCAATACCATGGAAATAAAACTGGTAGGATGCTGTGAATAATTCCTCTACTGCAAAGTCTCTCTGCCCCTTTCTCTACCCTCCTCTTTCTTTATTTTCTGTCCAAGCCCAGTATTAGCCCTGATCTTTCAGCACCGCTCTGCCCATTCAGGATGGGTGAGAGAGCCGACAGAACGGGGGCACGGTTGGTATGTGCACTGTAACAACTGCGCCCACATAAAAACAACATGTAACCCAACCACAAGCAACAGTTACATCCATGTTCAGAGAGCCACTTTAGTCAAATTTACCACATATTTAATGCACTTGATAAACTCCGGCTTCCTGTTTCATGTACTGCCTGTGGAAGGATGACATTAAACCAAATTCAATTTCATTTTCACTAGCAGCCACACCAATGTTCAGACACTAGCCTGCGCTTAATAAGTGGTAAGAAAATAAGCCAATTCACTGAGTAAACAACCAACAAAACATTAACCAGTGACTTTTGTGATGGCTGTGATGGTTTTCATGGAAAAATGTGACTTGTTTTCCTCATTAATATGTTGGTTAAAAAAACAACAACATATTAATAAGGAAATCACTATTATTTTTAAATCAATTTCTTTAAACTAGTTTCTGATCCAGAAACGAATCAGCAGATTACTGATCATAACTGCAATTAAGATACTATTCACACAAAAAGGTAGTAATCTAGATTAATACATCTATAAATTATTCTATTAAATAGTGCCTGTATGAACATGGTTCTCTGCCACTAACATGACATATAAATACTGTAAATAACTGCTGCATGTGCTGTGTTACATCCCTTTGCTGTAGTTTGTGAGTGCACAGCAGTCTCCCACAGAGCATGGTGCAGTATCGAGCGTTAACATCTAAATGGGTCAAACCAGCAGCTCTGTCAACAGTAGCACAATTAGGAGCCGGACAATTTGTCTCAGAGTCAGGTGCACAATCTCATTAGACGACTACCATCACATTATAAATGGGAATCATCTGCAGTTAAAACTAAATCTCAGCAGTAAGACAGGAGTGGATGTAAAACTCCGTTATAGTCTGACAGTAGCAGGGTAATTAGGTTACAAAGCGCTCCACTTAAAACCATAAAAATCCATAATCTCACTGTGGGAATGACACAGGAGAGGTTCATAGAGCTGTCTGAAATGTGTTTATGGCTTGGAAACTGAATCGAACTTCAGCATCATGGCTAGAGATATATTGTGTCTACATAAAGTCAAAAAGCCCCCCCCCCAAAAAAAAAAAAAACTTGAAAAGATGACATTTAAAAGTTGTTGTTGATGCTGTTGATAAAAACTACAACTACTTGACTATGTAAGCAGCTCAGTTGATTAACCTTTCAGCAAACTGACTGTCAGCTCTAATATTTTCAGAAATCCATCATTTTATAACTTTTTCTGTATGCTAATTTGTTCCTTATGTAACAAACACGCATTGAGCCAGCACATTCCTCCAAGCCAAAAAAGGAAGTGCTCCATTGTCCATTTATCCATGCAAATAACACCAAACACAAAGACAGGGAACATTTAATTGGGCGACGTATTATTTATGAAACAAAGCCAAGTGTGGACATGAGTGAAAAATAAAGTTTGACAAACTTATGGGAAACTATGCAGCTGAAACTGAACACTTAGTAAAACATTGATTGACCTTGATGGGTCTCCCAAACTAAATTGCAAACATGACTGAACAGAATGACTGGGGTGTATATGCAGGAAGGGGATGGCGGGGGCCTGTTGAGTTTTCCCTTAAAAAGCCAGGTCAAGCATTCAGCGCTCTGTAAAAGGAGCTGATCCTCTGATCCTTTATCAGACCTCAGGAGCTGTGGCGACACCTTCCATACTAATGGGACTGTTCCCTTCTTTTGTATATTGAAAGGAAACTCTGTGCCAGCCGCTGGGCCAGGGAAGGTGCAGTTTGAAATCAGGTCCAGACTGGCACTTAATCACTGACAACAATAAACCAAATATTAGGACAAAAAAAAGCATCTCACCATCATGCCTCATTTTAACAGATTATGAAACAACTCGAAACAACTCAAGTGCCTAAAGTAGCTCAATATTTTATGCAAAACCTTAAGGAAAAAAGTAGGAGAGGAGAGACGTTCGTGCACCACTGCATTTAAAACGTAATGTAAACGCTATCTGGGAAAAGACTTTGGCCACAGAAACAATGAATGGAAACAATGAATTTATGGAAAAATCAACATCCAAGCATCAGTTTTCAGAAACAACACAGGTTACGCAACTGTGCTGAAATGCCTCTGTCTGTTTTGCTTTTTCATGTAGAGCATCAGGCTGAAGTGCTTGTTGGCGAGCTTTGAAATCGGCAAGTAGCTGAGTCACCAACTCCCCGTAACTCAACAATTCTCTGCATGAAACCAGAGCTGGAAAGCTAAAGAGAGAGAGAGCCAGAGATCTGAGAAGGCTTTCCATACACTTACAGTTATTAGCACAGGATGAAGCCCTCATCAAAAATAAAATCGCATGCTTGTTGAATGAATGTTTCCAGCTTTTCTCAAGCTCCTCCAAGCATTTCATTTTACAACCCTGCTTTGCTTCCACTCTGTGGACGCAAGAATGGGGTCATGGGATAAGTGACATAATGTAATAAAGTAGGGTTACGGTTAACGTTAAAGGAAGCAATTAAGAGTGTTATGAGAAAAAACACAGAATAAAAACACCATCATAAACGTTTCAGGCACAAAAGCTGCATTTAATTCATGAGCATAATGTTAAAAATAAATGAATGCACAGTATTTTCAAAGCCTGCAATCCTCACCTACAGTCGGGTGAAAAGGTTAGTGCCACCAGACTAATTCTGTCTACAGAATAGTTTCAGTATAAACAAACAACATATAAACCATGACATTATTTTGCTAAGCCAAGTAAAGCCAAAATAAAAGCACAAGTGGGCACTATTAATTACCCTCCTATTGTTTTCATAAGACTCAGACGGGTCAGGTGTAGCCAGGAGTGCGCCACACAGATCTGTTTAGGTCTTGGCTATTATTATAAAATCTAGATTAGAAAAATGTTTTGTAATTTGAAAACATGTTTGACCATATCAAAGCATTCATTCCCCGGTGCCCTTAATAATTCCTAGAATAATTTAACGGTTACAAATTATTTACTAATTAAATAACCAGTGAACATATGAAAGAAATCAAATAAACCCACAAAGCAAACCTCTTCGCTTGGTGTCTCTTGTTACCATGGAAACGTATGCCTAACAGCTTCTGGACTTCCTGCTAACACTAGCTAGCTCTTTACTCTTAAAATAAGCTTTAAAAACATTAATTGGAATAATCCAAGAAAGGAAGGGTTGTAATGTAGAGCACTTTAATTACAAAACGTACTTAAATAAATGAGATAAAGCCAGATAAGACCTTTGCTTTTTCTAGCTGTTATGCTAAGCTAGGCTAACTGGCAGCTAGCCTCAAATATTGGTGTTAGCCTACATTTGGCCAGTTATCTCAGGTGGGAGCGAGCTGTTTTTGTACAAATAAACAGGATTTAGCTCACCATAAAAACATGAAGCAGCTATAGCTGATCTCACCTCACTCTCAGGGCAGTAAACGGACCCCCCCCATAAACTCTTTAGCATCTTTAAACTTAGAAACTATAAAGGAGCAGACTTGGCTGCGGCTGTAGAGACTATGTCGCAGGCTACAGCTGGAATATAAAAACGAGTTTCCTCTGGATCAGCAGAAGCGGATCTGGCCCCAGCTGTACGCCCCAGATTCCTCTCCCGCTGCTGTGTGCGCCCACGGGCCGCCAGCAGATTAACACAGCGAAAGCTAAACTTTTGCTGCGGGATCCAAAGCACACTTGCAGACTTGTTGGCCACTGAAAGCCCCGCACGAGGCCCCGTTGCATTACCGGCGCCTGCTGGGTCAAAAAGGCGGGGAGGTGCGGCGGGGACCGGGTGGATTTTAAAGGTATGAGTGAAGACACAGGAGGCCGGTCCGCTGCAGTGTGCATCCCCAAGTATCTGTTTCCCACACCAGTCAAGGTTAACAAGCAGCGCCGGTGTCTGCGTCGGCTGGAAAACGGGGAGGGGTGGAGGTGGAGGTGGAGGGTGAGGTGCTGCAACTATACACTGTGCCGCGCGATGATGCAGACTGTAGCCTACAGAGCCCTTAAATATTCCCAACCACATCCCACACCATGCTCAATATTCCACACACCGAGCAGCGTGCCGCTATCGTGTACGCCTCGGATGGAGCCTAAACGCATCATGAGGTTGAAATTAATCCTGGCATCTTTTTTTTTTTTTTTTAGACGCACAATAAATTACAGCTCGACGCGGGGAAAACTCCGGTGCGCACTAATCCGGCTGGGAACGCGCATAGAGGATGGAGAAAATATACAATGAATAGTTTTAATGGTGGATGCGGATGGGGAGTAGCGCGCACTCAGCGAGGCAAAGTGATGTGGGATAAAACAAATGTGCTAATGTCTCACAAGGTAGCCAAAGCATCCATACCTTTCTCTCCATCACTATGCGCTTCTCTCGGCGACTCAACAACCGCAACTGTCGGATGTGTCTCTGTGGAGCTGCCCGGTCCGGCGCGGAGCTTCCCTTCACTCCTCAACTTCCTCACGGCGTTCAGACAGCAGCGTCTCCCTATCACTTCCCCATTACTGAGCGGCTAGGCGACTTATTAGCACTGGCCTGTGGGACGCCGAGCCGGGGATGGAGCCAGAGCCAGGATTGGTGAAGCCTCGCTCGGAAGGAAGCAGGAGCGCAGGCGCGGTCTCTGCTGGAGAGTCGATATAATGAAAAGCACCAGTGCCAGGGAGTGTCATCAAATTACTCTCAGGAGCAGGTTTTTTAGGGGGGGGGGAGCTGCTGCCTGACGAAACGTTTTAGCAGAACTACGGGTTACTGTGCACCCAGCAAAGACTGGGTCTAGAGAGTGCAAAACAAAAGAGGCTGACTTTAATATAGGATGCAGGCCTCCGTGCGTAAAACCTGTTTATTACAGGCAGACAGGACCAGCGTCAGCTCCTTAACCAAACACATCTGTACCCCGTAAAACAGGCACCTTTTAAGAATTAATAGATGGGTTTACTAATGCTTTTAAGGTTGTCTTAATGTTTCCTTATGGAAAATGTCTGCAAATAACCTAAACCGATATAACAGGTTGGCAAGTATTTATTAATTTATTTGTTAATAGATAGAGAATTTACTTCCTGTTCTGGGCTTAAGTTTACTTGAATTTGTTTTATTTCAATCAGTGACCTTCGTTGACTACCGTTTTACAATAAATCAATCAAATCAAAGAGTAAGGAGTGGCATACTGACATGTACCATCTAGAATAGGTTAAAAACGATTACACTACCACACAGCGTGGTCTCTTAACGACGTGAATCCTACCAAGTCCAGAAGTGCTGAAGCTGACCTCAAATCTTAAGGTTTTCAGTGTACAGCTCCACATCTGGGTCATAGCCACATTTCAGACAAAGCTTTCATTCCGCAGTGCAGCTCACAGCTACCCACCCACAAACTCCATCAGCAGAGGTTTACTACTGATGTCCTGGCTCAGTACCAGCAGAACCCATATCCCATGGCTGAAAAATGCTTGGCACAGCATTTGAGAGCTCAAACTGAAGAAGCTTTGAGAAACAAGCCATTTTAAAAAGGGCATCATTGGATTTTAATGCATCAAAATTCATCTCATGGTGGAATTTAAATAAGCAATAATTCAGATTTCACTAAACTGCTTTTAATGAGGGAGGGGCTACAAAGAGGGGGGAAAAACACCCAGGAGCTTTTCAAAATGAGTCATATTCCTCATCAAACCAAGTTTCAATCATATTCAACATGTAAAATTAGAAGAAGCCTCACATCACCTTCAATCTTTCTTTTTTCACGTGCGTGTTTCCTGGAGACAATCACATCTTCACACATTTCAAATGTTCTTTTATTTGATTATGAAGGCAAGGAACTATTACTGATCTACAATGGACATGAATGGAATTAATTTCAGACTTTTGGTAGAGATGTTTTTGATCCACGGACGTCTATCGTCAGGCCTAATCTTAGTCCTGGACGTCAAAATAATCTATCACAGGCTCTTCTTTAACTGTCTTTGACCAGGTGCTTCCACTGGCAGTCCTAGAAAAGAATCCAAAAACAAAATAAGCCGAAAGCAAACAGAAAGGGCAACAGATGTTCCTCATAAAAGTTGTTAATTTCTCTGTATCCTGAGCAACTAATAATAGGAGTAAGTGTGATGGATTAAGACACTTTGGGGGCATTTGGCTGTGGAGAACCCAGTGAGCATCCTTTTACAGAACAACCTCTAAGTGAGAAGACTTACTTGCTGCTGTGCTGTTTGACATGAGCAATGGGAGGAGGGGCTCTTGCAGCCGTTTCTCTTCCTATCAGCGATGTCAGGGATGAGTTTGGACAGGACGACTTCCCCCTGAGAACAAGCAAGATAAGCAGGCACATCCTCAAGCCCATGAGTACTTTGTTTGAAATGTTTGCCTGTATTTGGATTAAGTCCTACTTGTGGGCTGTGATGACTACGTTGCGTTTGGGCTCGCTGTCATAGCTCACACTCTCCACGCTGTACACCTCGGCCAGATCGTGGATGATTTTGCGGTGTTCTCTGTTCATGGGTGGGAAACAGTGACTCCTCTTTGATTGTTTTCCCTGCAGGGAGATCAGTATTGCATGTCTATTACAGATTTACACAAAGAAGCTTCTTCAAGCATCGCTAAGATACTTCTGGCTATTATGCCTTTTAAATCTCTGAAAAACAAAGTTCTTGCTGAACTGCAGCATCTGTTCCTAATGCCAGAGCAAAACCCATTTCTAGAAAAATGAACAAATACTCTCTGTGTCCTCTTGTTAAAGAGCAATTTACAGTGTGTGGTATTTTCTTGTGCCCTTGGTTTGAAGTTAAGGAAAATCTTACAACATACAATGAAATTGTAAACTGTTGTGTTTGTTCTTCCAACAGTTTGGGAGATACCCTTTCCTGTTTCAACATGACAATCGCGGGTCTGTCCTGAACATGACCTCAACACTCACCAAGTTGCCCTTGTGACTGTAAGGAACAAAACCATGCAGATTCATAAGATGGTGTTGGAAAACTTCAGAAATGCTCCGGCTCGAGTGATGTGGTACCGAAAGATAACATACGTGGATCTAATGTTTGAGTGTCCGCATACGAGCGTGTGGTGCACGTGTGGCGTTTTTCTGTCAGCAGCGTGCAGCTAATTTAAGATGTGACTAAATTAGAGATTTACTTGGTGATAAAAAATATCTTATATTTGGCAAATAAAGCACAGAATGACCTTGACAACCTCACTCCAGACACTGGCTCATCTGTTTCCAGCTGTGGTTGTACATTCAGAGTACAAAGACACTCTGCATGAGTAACTTACCTTATTGACAAGCTCGACAAGATTCCGGATCTCTTCTTCTACCTCTGAGACAAATTTCAGATCTTTTCTGGGAAAAAGCAAAACAAAAAGTAGGAGAGTTTTTAGTGAAGTGGTTCATCTGCATTTGTCGGTTCTGGAAACAAGTAGAATAAAAAAAAAATCAGAATACAACAGCGTGTAATAATATAATAAGTAGACTCATAGGATCACAGATATTTCAGACGGACCTGGCATCTTCTTTGAGGCTGTCGCTGTAGGCAGAGGTGGAGCGGACGTTGAAGGGATCAGAGGATGCGTCTATCTGCAAAGCCTCAGCCAAGCGCCTGTTCCTCTCCAACGTAGCACATTCTTGATCACATTCAAGCCTGACAAACATCTCAGCGTTAACACCATAATATCAAGACAGGTACTTTTCACACCTCAATTGTGCTAGAATACAGCTTTTCTCTCAAACACATCATTCTTATTGGCGGAGTCAAACTTCAAGGTTATGAAATCCATTAAATCAAACTATCTGATAAAATGAGTCGAGCATAGCAATCTATTCAGACAGAAACGGCTCCGTTACACTACCTGGTCTGTTTCAGCTCCTTCTTAGTGAGGAACTGTCCAATGTCTACAGAGTCGCCGAGCTGCATGTCAGACAGTTTGCTGGCCATGGCGATAGCAGCATACCTGCAATACAGAGGTCAAACAACATTCAAGCCACTTCCCAACACAAATTCAAACAGTGGAATATATGCACGTTTTATATTGACCTCTGATATGAAGTGGTTGCCTCTGTGCAGACCACAGTTTCTTTTCTTCGACCACAATCACATTGTAGAGTTACCTGTGAAAAGTATGTAAAGTATATGAGGGACGTGACTTTTTTAAATTACATCTCTGAAGCTATCATTTGCTGTAACAGAGGCCATATGCACAGATTCTGTTACAGTTTTGCTTTTCCCAGCCACTGGAGGTCCAGCTTTTCCCAGTGGCTGGGAACTGTACCTTGGCAGCGCAGGTGGAGCGTGGGCAGCTGCTGCCTTTATGACATGGAGCGGCACACGGGTGGCCACAGTCTGGACGAGGCAGTACGCAGGGCTGCTGGCAGCTGCCTTCTGCTACGCAATCGTCCCGATGGCAGATCCGTCTGCAGCGGTGCATTTCGCATGGCAGCGCTTTATTACACGTCAGGCCACAAGAAATGTGTTGCAGATGACATGGGATGTTGCTGCGTTGCTGTGGGTTGACGGAGAGATTGATGCTTTAATCGTGGAAGTAAATAACACAAAATGAGTTTTGCAAATGTGCAGTCTAAGGCGAAGTTACCTCGTGCTTTCCCATGCACCATTTCTGAGTGAGGTAAGTGCAGGGTGGACATTTCTCTTCACTGTGGCAATTGTGAAACACTAAAAGAGAGACAAACATTAGGAGCACAGTTACTGTTTGCAAGTGCAGTGTCAAGGTTTAGTTGTTTCTTACCTGGGTGGTCACACTCATGTCTTCTTGTACACAGGTTTTTACATTCTGGTGGGTTTGTGCCACAGGGGATTGGTGGATACAGCACAGTGAGCCCACAGTGACATGTCAGCTCATCAAAACCTGTAAATCACAGCAGCACATGGGATATAAGCCATGTGGCAACGTCAAGGTTTAACTATGTCGAGAAAAAACTAAACAAAACATCATTCTAACTCTTGGCTCACGAATACTGCTGTACTCACTGGACTGCCAGCAGGGTTCACAGTTTCCACGATGACAGGGCTCCTGGCAGCGGTGGAGACCACAGTTCAGCCTGTAACCACAGACCAGGGGGCACTTGTGCTCCACAGCCTGATGGACAGAAACCAGTAACACCAACTCATCAGGTCTACTACACGCCTAACAAATACCTGCACAGACTGAGGCTTTGAATACTTATCAACTTATAAAAATGTTAGTACTGACGCAATCTGTATTTTAATGTCTGTGTCACCTTCAGGTGCTGCAGAGAAATGATTAAACAAAATGACAACAGTCTGGGTGTCCTTAGTGGATTAGTGATTGGAACAAAATGACACAAGGACATCGAATAGCAAAAGCATTCTAGCTTATTTTACAAAGATGAGAATAACCAACGCATGTCTGCAAAAGCAGTTAACCATGGTGCTGGTTTACTGTTACATTTGCACCCTGTAACCAGAGTGATCTAAGAAAGACTGTGGTATTCCCAGAATGTGTCCCATAAAAAAACAACTAAATGCCAAACTCAGTACAACCCGGCAGATTTATTCCAGTCAAGTTAACTGGAGCATTCAGGCTTTGGTAGAAGCACAGAGGACGTTTGTGCCACTGCTCCGACAGCTTGTGTATTTTGCTTGCTGGACAAGTTGCTACACTGTGGGTCCTAAGTTTATCTTTAACGTGAAGAGAGTTTAATTTTGAATAGTAGCAAAGTCGCACAGACAGTGAATACTGACCACGCAACAAAGCTCGCCACACTTGTGTCGGCCACACAAGCGTTTCTTGTTGCAGCGTTTCTCACAGCTGAAGAGAAGTTCATCTTAAACACACAAACATCACAGAATGGGTCATGTAGGCGGCAAAGGTACAGTTCTTTAAGTTCATCTCTGTGCGTGTAAATCTTACCCTCTTTCTGCACTGTTGCACATGGGACCTCCTGAAAAAAAGATTACTTTTATTTCAAATTTGGGTGTCACAGATGAGAGTGTAACTAACATCCACATTTGCAGCTGGTGTTTCTGCCCACCTTGGTCTTGGAACCACATCTGCACCTGATAGTAGAGGTCAGAGAGCAGGGCCCACAGCTGCCCTCATGGCACAGCTTTTCACACAGATGAATGGTGTCTGAAATAAGTAAGATAAGATAAGAAACTCCAAATAGCTTCAGACCACTGAGCTTTGTTTCAAATTTGAGTGGAATTTATAGGTTTACACAAGCATCTTGAACTAGGGTACCCTTTAACTTACCACTGGAGCCACAGGCCAGAGGTTTGTTGCAGGTCTTTCCACAGGAGGGGATAGGATCCGAGCAGCTTTGTCGCTCAGAGTAACCCAGTTCCAGAAGTTTGGTTAGTGGTGTCTGACCACAGGGACACGTCTTCACCAGGGTCGGAGAGCGTGGACATGGCTGACACAGACCACGATGACACACCTGCTGACACTGATGAGTTTCACAGTCCAACATCCTAAACAGAGGAGGAAAACAGAGAGCATCAGGCTGCGATGATCTGATAACTGAAATATTAGAAATAGTAGAGGACATAATTTTATACAGACTTACTTGCCACATATTTTCTTACAGGAAAAATGTCCAGAGCCATCAAATTCTTTGTTATCCGTGCCACAGAGGACTTCACGGATTGTGACTCCACAGTAGCAAACTAGAGACAGCAAACAGTTCAGTGTCAGTATCATTTAATTCAGTCACTATGTTACCCAAAGCACTTCTGTCAAGCTGAGACTTACACTGCTGAACCTGAAGCTGGCAGGGCTGACACGCCCCACTGTGGCACACCTGTGTGCAGGTGTGTTGAGCACAGTTGAGCACAGCTCCACACACTTTGTCGCATTGAAGAACTGAAGCCTGCCCACAGCGCATTGGTTGACTAGAACGATATGGTTCACAAGGTGTCACAATTTAAGAACCTGAACCAGAGGAGTGACATGAAGATAGACACAAAGTGATGCACACAAAGGAAACATACCTGGTCTTCCCACAGACACAAGACCTTGTTACAAAGGCAGGGCACTGAGGACAAGGCCCAGGGTGACATAAGCTGAAGAGAAAAATAAACAACTATAAACTATATACTAATAACTATACAACATCAGGTATTGCTTCATTTTTGGGGCTTAGATGCTGAAATAAAACAAAATCACCCTAATGTAAGTTCAAACAACTTCTAAATAAACCTATGAACACAAAATAGTGCATTCCTATGATTTTAGGGCTCACATGTTGCAGGGGTGATTGCAGTCCACTCCACTTCTTTTCTTTCCACACATATCACCACAGCTGTGGGGAATCTCACTACGTTGCCACTCCGGGTTTGTCACTTTACCTGCAAAAGTGAAATTAAATTAATAGTGACATAATTTTATCTACTTCTAGTAGGAGATAATACAAAAGTTAAAATGTGCCATGATAGAAAAGTAAGAGTAAATAAAGAGTAAATAATTAACAAATGATTTAATCTGACAAGTCAGATTTATGATGTGACTACCGCTCACCACAGAAGCATAGGTAGGAGGTCGGGTGTTTTAGAGTAACATTCTGGCAGGCTGGACACCGCCAACCTTCATTAGAATCTGAAAAACAGCATCATTTTAAGCCTAAATATATTTATATTTAACTTATTTAAAAGCAAACAGAGCAGAGTCTACGCCATGTTACATAAATTGGTCAGAGAGTCAAAGGTTCACACCGTCTGCCTGTGAGGCTGGAGATCGAGCCCATTTCTTGATGCAGTTCAGGTGGAAGACATGGAAGCAGCTCTGGCAGCTCCACACCGGGGCCATGAGCCGGATGATATCACAGCACACCATGCACTCATACTTCTCCTCAGACAGCTGTTCAATCAGACATCCTGTGGAAGGACAGGACCACAGATGCTGAAGACTGTTGAATCACTAAATTTCAAGAAATTCATTATTTTGTGTGCAACATGTCCAAAGCATATAAATAAACTGAATGTTGGACGAAGGACTGGGTTGGTCAATTAAAAACACATAGGAAATGACGACAACCTTCACATAGTAAATGAAGAAATACTATACTGTAATAATAGCAACATCAACAACAATAATAATAATAATAATAATAATAACAGCATAGTGTTGTAATAGAAGAAAATACTACAAAATGCTGTGTAACTGTGAAAGCTTTAGAGGAGGTCTTAGACTAACCGGTCTGTGTCTCTCTGCTCTCTGGCATCTTTTGGTCGTTCCGCTTCCTCTGGCCTGGCCAGTTGTGTTGTTGGTGTGTTCGTCTCCCTCCTCTGGTCTGGAGGGGAGTGTGTGTTTCAGAGCCTCTCCCAGCTTTACAGGCAGGATTCTCAGGTGGTCTGCCACAGTCTGAGTCATTCTGGCCGCTGGCTCCCTTCTCCGAGCCTACCTCTTCTTGGGGCTGTGGTTTAGGTGGCTTAATCGGTCCTTGCTGGCGCTTTGGTTCAGCGTGTTTCCTCTGATGATCATCATGTTGAAATTCGGGACCTGTTCTGCTCCTCCGCGTTCTTTCCCCATCTGAAGCTTGTCTCTCTCCTTTGCTGTCGTTTGACGTCTGATGCCTTACTGAAGTGTTTTTCTCTGTGTGAGTACCTTTCTTAATTTGATCTCCTCTCCTCTGCTCCTGACTAAACTTTCTGGGTTTTTTTGGCTGCGTATCCTGGTCTTCGTAGGTTTGTTCCACATTTCTGTTCACGTCGTCTCTCCGCCAGTTTGCATCATCAGGTCTATCAGCTGAATGGGCACCTAATTGGTGGCCACCTACCCCTGTGTTGCTGCCCTCACCACAGTTTCCTCCAAGTCTTTGCCAGCGAGGACCGAATCCACCAGCACCTGCATTTATACCTCTGTTTCCATCTCTCCTCCCTCTGCCGCGGCCTCGCCATCTGGCTCCATCCTCCCCTCGGTAGGGAGGATGCTGATACTCTACATAATTTGAATTATCAGGGTTAAATCTGGGTTCAAAGCCCTCTCTGAAGTGGCCAAACTGCTGAGAAGGATCATAACTATTATTACTATGCAGATTTTTGTCATTCATGTGTCTGGGACGGCCTCTCCTAGATTTGTTCTGACGGGGTTTTTGATGAGTTGTTCCATCTTGATTGAAGTCAGGTGGATCTGCAACCATTAAAAGCTAATTAAAGACCTGAGACTGCTGTCTGTGGACTTGCAACTCGTGAAATGAAAAGGTGAGCAACATCATATTGATTGTAAGACCCTTAAGCAAAACACACTGAGTAAAGTAAGTCGTTTATTGACTCCTACGGTCGCCACGTTTATTGTTAGATTTCAAACTTCACTGTCACATGTTCTTACGTCAAGTGTGAAAAGCCTGACCACTGAAGCTAGGATGCTAGGCTGCTAGGCTAACGTCAGCAAGTTAGCCAAACACAAATCAGCTGCTACTCAAACTCACTAGTGTCAAGGTTCATGTTCAACAGTTTACTTAAATAACGCAACAAAAGCGACCCATTTAAATCATAGACATCGAATAAGACAAGTACAGGACGTTGGAACAGCAGCCTAATTAACACAGTACTAATTCAGCCACTGAGGTGAAGTCGTAGTAAACGGTTACTGCTGTTGACTAAGTTACTAGGACATTAGCTGTATTAGTTACCTGAGGAGGCCTCGGCCATTCAGTTGAAACTCTGGTTGTTGCTTCTCTAAAAGTTTGATAACAGCAGGTTGTTTTCCAAAAGATGACAAGCGAAGCCCGGCGCTCAGCACCAACGGGCACCTGTTCGCCCTTGTCCTGCTTTTAGGAAACGTGACAAATCCCCTCGTACGCAGGAAGATATAACACCTGCTTTACACGCACCCTGTCTACACCAATGCTAGCTAAAAGCTAACGCAGATGACGTCAAGCTGAAAAGCTCGCGATCAAAACCGGAACTTCCGAATATTTTCAAAACAAAATCTGTGTAATGATCTGCTAAAATCCCGATGAACAAGGCATATCTCGCTGCAAGGAATGTTATATTAGTATCAAAAAATACATACAATTCTTCACATTGAGATAGTATTGATAGAAAATGTTTCCCCATTCAGAACGTTATTCATTTTTTATAATTTGTTTTATCTTTTATTATTCATTTAAATACACGATTTGCGTCATGGCAAACCAATAACATCTACTAGGTGTGGTCATAGTAATTTAAACAATCTGCTCAAATAGACAAAAAGCACACACATTTTGAATAATTGATTAAATAAAATACCACATTTTGACCACGAGGTGGCGCGTCATATTTGGATTTGGACAAAAGGATGAGACACATGTAGGTCATGCATTCGCTCACACTTTAAATGTGCCGTTCATCATTTATACATACATAATATGTATATGACTACTTAGAGAATATTGTTTAGACCACCGTAAAACATTTTAAGTGTTTACTAATGTGTTATACTTGTGAATCTCTTGTAAATACTCTGCGGCAGTTTTTTCCATGCTGTCATTAATTATCTGTTAATGCTGCACCCTCTGCTCATGGGCTTATGTCTTTGCGAAATACAAGTATAAATTCAAGAAGCTTTGAAATAAAAGGCTGTGGCAGTTCAAATCTAGCACGTAACCAATAATCAATCAAACGGAGACCTAAATTCTTCATTACAATATCAAATGTAAAAGCACTCTTTATGTAGAATATGTGACACAGTCAGAGATATTTCATATATAACTTTAGTCGGAGATGCATAATCAGTTAAAATGCCTTTATTCTAATTCAAATGTTAATTCTTGTGATCCGTGACCAAGTTTGAAGCGTAAATGAGTCTTTGATGTGGAAGAACAAGTGCAAAGTCCATCCAACAAAATGTCTTATCAGACCTTGCTAATGTTAGCGATTAGCATATGGAAATTAACCTACAACAGTAACAGTAGTTACACGAGGAATATTTGCTCAGCGTTTGAATGCAAATAGGCAGCGGTTACATCTCCTAGTTATTATAAAAGCATTATAAAAAAGTAAAGCACTGATCAGCTGTATTTTTTCTCTGTAAATTGCTGTTTTCTGTTGTGCGTCCCACAGGCGAACATCTATCCCCGCAGTTAGATTCTACAACACGCATGCGCATTGTGACTCTTCTGCCCAAGCTAAGTGGGTGGAAGAGAAGTGCGTCATTTTAGCGTTAATATATATATATAATCTACCGGAAGACGCGTAATTTCAAAATAAAAAAGCAAATGTGAATCTATCAAATGCTAGCAATGAATGCGTAATTTCATGGCAGCTGACTTTTACAGACCGTGTGACTCATCTATTTGTATATTACACACAGTGGTGTAAAGTAAATTACATTTGTATAAGTATACCTTTGTCCAATACTGAGGAATTTCCGTTTGACTTGACGCGTCGAACGCTGGTGTTTTATGTTGAAAAACCTCACCCGGACGTTGCGTCTTCGCTCGCAGCCAGCTTGATTCTGCCTGGGAGAAGCTTGAGAGCGGCCGAGCAGCGGAGAGAAGCAGCGAACGTGTCTGCGGCAGCGTTTGGCGTTAAAAAACACACACGGAGACTGAAACGCAGAGGAGCACAGTCCGCTGCGGCTCGACGCGACCTCGGCAGACCACGGACTATGGTAGATTTCGGGCCGGGGCTGGTAACGGTGGGCTGCTTTGACGACGAGCGGCTTATTGAACATCTGTAGCGCGTAATGAGGGCATCCGCTATTCTTTACGATGCTTTTTCCTCCGAGGTTCAGCTAGACGCAGAGTGACACTATTTACAAATGCGTCGCTTTTAGACACCCTCTGTAGCAGCAGACAGACCGAGGGGACACCGCCTGTAGACGTTCGGCACATTCCTCCTCCTGTGGCCCCTGGGGAGCAGCCAAGCCGTCGGGGAAGAAGACGCGTCTTATCATCCCGCTAGTTTTACGAGGAAAACCGTCTTCCAGCTGCGCCGGACTCCCTCCGCTTTTCTCCCCGTTTCCACGTCTTACATGCTATTGTCTTTCTGAGCATTCATCGCCAACCCTCCTGTGGGCGTTTTCCCCGTCAAGAGGATGCCGGATCAAATATCGGTGTCCGAGTTTCTCTCGGAGACAACAGAGGATTACAATTCCCCGACGACGTCCAGCTTCACCACCCGACTGCAGAGCTGCAGGAACACAGTGAATGTGCTGGAGGAGGTAAGGCCGAGGATGCGGAGGATGAATGAATGGGTGATGCCTTAATAAGAAACACGCCACACTGTAATAGAGTGTTTAGGTTGCAATGGTGCACATATATATATATGCAATTACCCCAAAATTCAATTAGTGGTCTACGGCATTTCAGAAAGCCATTAGAGGCCCCAACACAGTATTATGTATCATAGCTACTTCCTGGAGAAGTCATTTAATACACCTGTTGAGCTGCTGTTTCTGTTTGAACACGTTTTGCTAAAATGGACACTTCCCACTCCTGGAGGCTGGTTATGCACAGCCACTGTGTGGAGCTGGATCCGGTGTGTTTGAGAATCTGCTGCACTCTTACTTGCCAGATATGTAGAGTAATCGAAGAGGGGGAGGACGGCTTTGGTGAAAGAGTGCAGGGAAAAGGAGGATGTGCACTCAGGCCTGCAGCTCTCTGTGTTCGCGATTACATAACTCGCAGCTTCAGAGCATGCTGCCAGGCTGGAGCAGTGCGTGTGTGACACCGAGAGAAAAATCTTTTCTAGTCCCTGGCAGCCGGATCTGGATTGATCTGTTGGAGTAGCATAGAGACTCCCCGCTCTCACATGGGCCAGATTGCATTTTAAATGTTCAATTTCATCTAGGAAACGTGAAGTATAGCACAGAAATGCACACTCCACGATGCTGTGTCACATTTGATCATGTGGGAGGTGTGTAATCAGGTCAGGCAGGTGGGCTATAAGATGTGTGTGTTTCCCACCTCCCTGCCCCCACCGTTGCCCTCGCTGGCGTCCTTCCTGCCATGATTAAATGGAGCATCAGTTTGTGAGAGCCCACACCTTCGCTGTTGCCTGTTAATGCCAAAACGTGACCTAATTTCCCACTTCTGCAGATGTGAATGACCTCAAGCTCACAGTTTTGTATAACATTTGCTTGTTTAAAGCCCAACAATTTATTTATGCTGCTTTAAAGCGACTAGATTGAGTTTATTTGTGGCTCAGTCACATGTAAACATTCAGATTAGCAGGACAGTAACCTGAGACGGTTGATTGAGGAGAACAACAACAGCTACGTCAGCTCACAGTCTGCTCTATCCATCATTTCTAACGTCAGTTCTAGATTATTGTATCTTCACAATAGAAAATCTACCAAAACAGAACCTAGGTTGTGTTTACTGCCAACCCAGAGCACACTGTGTCTGCTGACTGGAACAAGGAAAAGGCTCGCATCATGAATCACCTCTCTGGCTCTGCGCCTGTGGACCGAGCGACTGCAGCAGCACAAACGAAAAACATCTGTATGAGAGGGCCGCCATGTGCGCCTGGCTTCAGTAGTAGCCTCTCTGGAATTTTTGCAGAGATCACATGACAGGGAAGACCATTATACATGGCAGCAGAGAGCAAGGAACATGCTCATCAGTGCTCAGACAAAGGCAAGACACCCGTGCAACAAAAATGAAACTGGGATACAGCAATCAGCAGCAGACAGCCTGAAGCCAAACGGGTAGATTAGTGCCTGTTATATACAATTAGCTACTCTGTTCCCTGCGCAGACACATAGACCATGACTTGCATCATACCCTCAACAGAGCCGCTGCACAGCAGTAAAATTGCCTTCAGCGTCATTTTGCTTTGTTTCAACTGTCCTGGATTTCTGCTGAGCTCCGACTTCCCGTCCTCAGACTGCAAGCATTCACCCCAGTTTTTCTCCCAGTCATTTCCCTGATATGTTGACAAAGTGAATTATGCAAAGGTACAGTATGAATATTTAATGCTGTAACCTGAGGGGGAGAGGTGACCCCACAGGAGAGTTGTCATTCTCTGCGTGCTTCCACTGAGTCATCAGAAGGTGCAGAGAAAGAAAAAGGTATTTGCAGCATCACAACGTCTTAATTCAATACAACACATCACTTATTTATCAGTGCATAATGACACAAGTATTCATGAATCACCAGCCTCCACCCCTGAGCTTTTCTCTCCCTGTGGCCGCTGTGGAGCACTTAAAGATGTTTACTGTTTACACTCAGATCAGTGCAGAAATCTGGGAAACAATGAGCAGCGATATGGAGGGAGATAAAGTCGTAAAAATAACCTCTGGATCTCCGTCTTGGCTGTTTGAGACACAGGAGATGAGGGTATTGTGTGTTTTGCTTGTGTGGGTGGCAGACCGGAAGCTGCCTGGTGTGCCTGGGTCCTATTTTGGTGACATCTTTGGTGCAAAGCCGTCATTGTTGTGGTATTTTTTCCCCAACGAGTTGTCCAGAAAGCTTCGAGTGGAAGTGGGCGAAGGTGGTGGGAATGTAACTGAAAATCCTTCTTGATGCATCCAGATGCAAGCTGCTATTATTGTAAATGTGCAAAGCCCTTGAATATTCCAGGAGCAGAAAGTAATTAATGTATGCATCAGATTAAAGCTGTTGATTGTTTTTTGTACACTGTAACCTACAATATTTGGTGTTTTTGATCTGCTATAGGTTTAAATATATCATAAAATCATGCTATTTTTGAAATTATTTCTTCTATCTTTGAATTTCTTGTAACCCGGTAACCATTTTTGGATCTGAAGGCAAATTCAATTGAACATAATAATAATTATCATTATTAGTAGTAGTAGTAGTAAATAAACAATTTTTTCCGATATGGATCGCTATGTAGAGAAGTCACCACTCTATTAGATACACAGTTTTCTACAGTTAAAAAGAGTAAACACAGTAGGATTATATATATAAAATGTGAAATCTGGCATTGTCATACATGAAAAGGTCACAGGTTATCACTCGGAAGCGTTCTGTGTTCACAGATTTACCCTGATGTTAGTTAATATTAGCAGCAGGCACTTGTCGTCCCCCGAGGGGCATGCATTGTCTCCCCCTCTCTGCCTCACAGATGGTACTTTGCGTCACTGGGTTTGCTTTCCTAAACCACACAGAGCCATAGCAGCGATACAAGGGAAACCCTCACTGCATTGGCATTCCTTTGAGCACGCCTCTCACACCACATCACAGGGGTCGGACCAGAAAAATGTTGACTTTTCACAGTCACCCTATTCAAGCCCGGTTGGGCTTGACCTAATAGGCCGAGGTCTTTTATATAGTTTGTGTTATATAACCATCTTTTCAGGCCCAGCATTTGTAGCGCGAGACACTTGAGAGTGTTTGATGCTGTCCTGTTTTTTGAAAGGAAAAACTGAATGAGGAGGTTTTATTCCACACCAGTGCATATTTATACTGGAAGGAAAATTATTGCCTGAAGTCATAATTTTTCATTTACTTTGTAATTCCCCTCATTTTTACCAGGAACATTCCCACCATTCTTTTAGAAGCACTTGTGTTTATATTATTTGGTGTTACTTTAATCACATGAAGCATCTCCAGTGTTGAGGCTCCCTGAAGGGATTTGACCACTTGTGATGCTTGGTGGACAAGGCTCGTATTGTTTGTGCTGTATCTCCTGTTCTTCCATCATGTGTGGGTAATGCGTGTGAACAATGGGAGGAGGTAATGCACCGTGAAAGGAAAAGAGCTTCGCAACTTGTTCAGGGCTGTAGTTTTTAAAACCAGCTAGTGATTCACACAGTGGGCAGTGGCAGAACCAAATACTTCATACTGTAGGAGTGGGCAGACTGGGACCAGTATGTAATTCAGGGTGGTACTAACATCTGTGTCATATTTAGTTTTTCCTGTGATACTGGCTGAAACGGACAAATTAAACAGAAAGGCAAAGAATGCAGGACAACAACTGGATGCACCTTTATTTTGAACTGTTGATCAAATGACTAATTTACATTACAAATTGCAAATTTGCTTTACCAACTAAAATGAAGTGAATAATTAATTGTGAGGGTTTGCTTAATATCATGCGCATTAGATTAATTTGTCTGTGCACCTAAAATTAACCCCCCTAAGGCCCCTGAAACAGTATAAGCAAATCAGAGGAGGTTAGAAGAAGTCACTTACTGCAGTTTACAGTTTACAGCAGTAAACCCTCCCACTCCTTCCAGTGGTCACATCTTCTGCACTAGAGATAGTAAATGCATTCAACACGTGTGTCAGACCATATGGATACACCCAGCTCTGTTTAGTACAATATCCATATGCTTTACTGTATGTGCATGTCCTTGAACGCAAAACATTGGCTGCTTGTTCATTATAATTTCTCGATATTTTACCGGCGCGTTATTTTGTTCACATTCGCCTTTATTAGATTAGATATTCCGGACTGCTTTTAGTATTCCCTCTGTCAGGCGCTAGCAAAAACAATGAATAATTCAATAAAGGCCAGACAGGTTTTTATCATACTTGGCTTTACATAACCAAACTGAGTGCCGGCTATTTACAGCTTCCTTCTGCTACATTTGCAACCGAGGAGCACAGCTGTGTCAGATTCAATTATTAATGAAGTTAGGGCTTTTTATTCACCATTTGTCCCCTGTGTCACCAAACCCAGTGAATCATATGGTGTGAGAGAATGGGAGCATTTTTCTTCCCTTGGCTCAGTGACTCACATGACATCTTGTTCCAGTTTAAACAGCACTGTAAAAAGGCTTCACGTGGTCATCTCTGAGAGGTGCAGCTCTAATTTCTAGGGTTAAATACACAGTTGGTACCATTCTGTGTTTCTAGCCTATGAGACTAGTGATGCTTCACTTTGTTGGACTCCTGCCATCTGCGTTTGTTACTGATGCTGGGGTGCTGCTTTAAAACCAGACTCAAAGACGGTGTTTGGGTTAAAATATTTAGCTTGATTCCTTCAGTAAGCGGCAAATGGAGTCGCTGTGTTGTCTTCGTTACTGTACCACTTAGCCTAACGCTTAATAAATGTTGGGTTTACTGGGTTTAATTGATTGTGTTAGATATTGATTCACACTAGTTTGAAATTTCTGCGTTTATCGTCTGTGTACACTAATGCAACAAGCTGTTTCTGTCACTTAGCCTTGCTTTGCTGCTATAAGTCCTCAAATTTGCCATTATCATCTGAAAGAGGATTTACTGTTGTCGTGTCACACTGCATTAGCTCTAACTAGGTGTTCCTCACATACTGGCAACTGAATTTGGTTGGCAGGAAATGTCATTTTTTAGTAATGGTTGTAGGTCAAGTCTGATCACAGGAATGCATTAAATAAGGATTCACTAAAAGGCTCATGTTCCTATAAATAATAACAAACCTCCAAGCCATTTTCCAAATTGTTCCGTCTCCCACAGCAGGAGGTGAGGCTGCGTTGTGTTGCTTGTTTGTCGGCGCGTTTGCCGCCTGTGACTGAAATCTGATAATCGGCCTGTGGGCCACAGCTGTTGGCCTACCTTCCTGCCACAGCTGCGCTGCGTATATCATCAAGGGGCTATTAGCCGGCAGCGGATTAGCCTCGGACCAGACTCTGCTCCGGCACCCTGAGCCCCTCTTCCCCAGATTTAGGCGAGGAGGAGTGGGTCAATGTTCACGTCTGTGTGCTGCCCTTTTAATTCTGATGGAGAACAGATATACAGTTTATTATATATACATATTCTCCTCTGGCATCAAATCTGATTCTTACTCGTGATAGTACCAGAGATGATCCATTGACCCTCGTGGGGACGTCATCAGGTCAGACTTTCGGTTTCTCCACATTTCAGCTAAATGTTTCTTTTCATTTTGCTTCTTGTATGATTTTATCAGCACAGTGGTAACATTGTTGTTCCCAAGGACGGCCCAGCGAGAGCAGGAGTCAGTGTTGTCCTGTGACGGCCGGCTGTCTGGTTGTGTCCTGAGGGGTAAACAGCGGACGGCTGAGGTCTGGCCCTCGACCATGACACTGTGTCTTTGTGTGCGCTGACAACTGATGTAGCTTTTCAGTCTTCAATGTGAATGCTACCTTTATCACAACAGCTGAATCCCTGCTGAGATCCTTCGAGCAAACAGGAAAAGCACTGACAGTCCTTCAAGAGAAGTTGTTTGCATCTTTTCCACTTGCCTCTCAACACAGCAGTCGTCACTGCTACCGACTCTCTGCTCTAGAGGTGGAAACTCCAAGTGGAAATGGCTATTAACATGTTTTCACAAGTTGCTAAAGCTTTTGTTGGACACTAGAGTAAAGACTTATTTCTGTTCCTCTTTGTGTCCAGTGGCTCAAATGTCATCTGAACATCATTAATGGCCTGTGGGAGTGGACACACCTGTGGTTTTGGAATAGCTGGTCTCTCACACAGCGGCGTCCCGTAAAGTGTGAAATTTGAGACTTATCTGCAGGAAAACTTCAAGGAATGCTGTAAAGTGCTCCGCAGGGTCCCCCTCTGTGACTCTGGCTGAGGACTCATGACCAAGCAGGACGCAGGAACGTTACTCAGAGGCATTTATCGTTCCTCGGCGGCATTCCCTAAAGACTTACAAGGTGGGTGGGTGGTTGGTAGGAAGCTGAGCTGGCACGTCTGTCAGCTGACACGATAAATAAAAGATTAGACATAAAAGCTTGTTGTGGTTTGTTTCCGTTTTTCTTTGACTGACTATCACTTGTCAGAATCAGAGATACTTATGCTAAAATGTTAGAATCTCCATTTTTTTCTGACCAGCAATCATTAGCTCAAAGACAACTAGTATAAAGAGACCAAATTATACATAATGTCATGTTACATACTCTTATTCTGGGGCTTTACTGAAATATATTTGGATGGTGTTTCCACCCAGAAACACTGCTTTTTTTATTTCTTTATAACCGGTCTTTATGCGGAGCCTCTTCTGACCCTGTGTCTGAAATGGTTTGTGTTAGCTCCTGTGCTGAGACATAGCTGAAACACAGTGACTCAGCACCGCCCTGAACTTTACTGACTCTACAACATCGCTTTATAACTTCACATAGCTTTGCTTCTGGTTAGACACAAGATCGAGACACTGTATGATCAAAAACTCCAAAACTGTTACTGATCAACTCAGTGTCTCCGTTGCTGCAGGCTGAACGTTTTTGTGACTCATACAATCGGATAAATGCTGCAAATTATTCTGTGACATCACACTATGGTTTCTTATCTTGATCACTGGTTTGTTCAGGTGGAGTCGTTTGACATTTTTGAGGTTTGTGGATGAAGAAAACTGAAGTGTAACGGAAACAGGAGAAAGGAAGAATGTATCTGTTTGTTAAGCTGCTACAGAGCTGCTTGTGTAGCTTAACTGGTAAAACTGCTATTTTGATCATCTGTTGAAGCCATTATTAAATCCTATGGGTTTCAACTGATGGATGGACAAACAACTTAGACAAATGTGTCCTTGGGCTTTTTTTTTACTATTTTCCGTCATTCGTAGACCAAATAAATAATGTAAACCAATGAATAGCCTGCAGAATAATCAGCCATTTAAATGATTGTTTGTTTCAGCCTTGTCTGTAATTATTAATTGCAACTTTGATGTAGACAACAGCTTGTAATCCCCTAATAGGAGCCTTTGGAAACAAACAACCTCTCTGATCCTCTCTGCTTCTCTTCTCAATGAACAACGATGCTGGAAGTCGGCATCAGCTGTGAGTTCCTCCCACTATTCTCCTGGCTGTTAACGCCAGCATCTCAGAATAATCCAACAGTTGCTTTGCATGAAAAATGGCTTCCTGACTGGTAAATACAATGTAGATAAAGCTATGCTTCTGGCTGCTGGGCGAGCGCGGGGCGATGCTGCAGTGTGGGCGTAATCGTGAAAACATTGCTCGTGGTGAGCTGAGTGAGACCAAGCCGCCAAATGATGTGTGAATGCAGCGCTGCTGCTTGCATGGCTTGACTGTTTGCCGGATGCACGCATGCGTGTCAGTTCCTGTGCAGAGTCTCTGGAGATTTGCTGCAGAGAGTAGCCGTCCTTGCAGCTCAGGACATGGCTTTGCTTGTTATCGTGTGGCCAAGTTCAGCACAGAGGAGCACACATTTGAGTCCCTGGAAGGCAGACAGGGTCCTAATAGCAAGATTTGTACAATTGACACTGAAGAAGACTGAAAAATACTTTCTTCTCTATCTCTGTATAACATGGTGATGCAGTTGCAGTGTGATGAAATTTCATTGTGGTTTGCAGTTCCCTGTGGGACGACAGGGTGGTAATAGGAAGTTGATACATATAGGAATTGAGAATAGTCAGTGCATCAGCTTTGTATGTGGAAGTGAGGGTCATATAAAGTAAAATGTGATATGTTTTAATACAGATGTGTAAATTATGCACTGAATGCGAGATTCGTCTTGGTGGCTTATGACGCTGCACATCAATACGAGGTGTAAACAAGGCCTTCGAGACCAGATGTTTTTATGCTGTTTGCTAACTTCATAATCTGCAGAACCTCATAAATGGCTGATTTAGGCATTTCACTGCATGCATTATTGCATCAGCTTTCACCAGTGACTCTCTCAGTAATGTCTCTTTCAGCAGGTTTTCTAGACTTGAGCTGCAGCCTGGGAGTCATATTCATGGTGTGTGAATGTGACAAGTTATCAGAGTTGTTAGCAAAGATCACACGGGGACGTATTTACGGACGGGCTTTGCTGATCATTTAGTGCCCTTTGCAGGTTAAACGGCCAACAGCAGCTTGGATCAAATGAATCTAAGTGATTTTAATTTCATCAATAAAATGGCGATGACAGACCAAATTAAAACATAAACAGCTGTTTAAATACTGTTGCAGAAATACCAACCTTGTATTTCTGTTGAGTAAATCTGCTGCTCATCAAGTGCGTTTTGCAGATATAGTTTATTCATAATTCCTTATTAAAGCAAAAGATTAATGGCTTCTCTTTATCAGATCAGCACCGCAAGATTAGGTGCAAGACATGCAAACCTCCCGGTCATGGATGGGTTACTAAACAGGTTAACAAGAATAGATACCAGCCCAACCAGTAGACAAAATGTCTGCTGATGATGTCCCTTTTCTTTTCAGCGCAAATGAAGATTGCAACACTGGTTTTAGAATTAGACACTTCCCTGCATGACGAATTACTACAAATATGAGCGTGTGAGGGTTTTTATTTGTTGCAAAAGCTCACTTGAGTGAGATTATGTTGCTGTCAGCCCATTCAGTGAAATGTGCTTTGCTTCATCAGGCCAGCTGCTATCAGGATACATTGCATCAGCCATCATGTGGTTGTGCTGATGCACCTTCTAACCAAAACCAAAACCACTGGCTGCTGATCACTTTCTTTCAGCACCATGGGCGAGAGACGGAGATCAGGCCTCAGCTGCCTCTGGAAATGCTCCATCCACTCATTTTTCCTATTCCTCTTGGAGAAGTGAAGGCCTCTCCGGCTGCAGGCTCAGAGAAAGGGATGTGCATTTGTTTCCTGCCAATGAAAACGGCTCCCCACCCTTCCTGCTTGAGTCATGCCACATAGACTCGACCGACAGACACGATGACCTGACTGACAGCTTTTGGTTTTGTGCGACTCCTTCATCTTGACAGAACAAACGGAACTCGACAGATTAATGTGTTAAATGTAAATACAGACACCTTTTTTTGAGTCTGGTGGCATGTTGTACTGCTGCTTTTGTGTAACTGTGAGCTTGAAGGGAAATGAGACGGCGTTTATGCACAACGAAGCAGAAATAAAGTAAAAATGATGACCTGGTCTCTTCCCCTCTAAAAATATCACTGCAGATGTTTGTTGGTGTCATGTCTGGGTTCAGGGGAAGTCTTTAGATATTTGTTCCCTTTCCTGTTTTCTTTCTTTAGGAAATAATTAGCATATTAGCAGTTCTGAGTGAAATATGCCACAGCCGACACACTGGTGACGAACAGAGAGCTGGCCACTTAGTCAGAGCAGCTTTCATCTCCATGGTGAAAAATGTGGAGCTGCCGCGTGAGACCACCAGATCCCGTCTCCTTGGTAACTGCACAGTCGTCCACCAGTGTAAAGCCAAGTGTCGGCATGCGTGAGGAGAGGAGCTTGGAAGGATGAGTTCATGATAGAATAATGACGATTTAATATGCCAGACAGAGCAGGACTCCCAAGGGTGGATCAGAAAATCAAGAGGAACACGTCGCAGGCAGCCGGTTGTTCTTCAGCTGTCAGCGGAGAGCAGTCGGTGTCGTTAGCCCACGTGCTGCAGACCCAGGACAGGCCACTGTCAAGCCTGGACGCTTCCTGCTTCCTGTCAAAGGACGGCTGCAGGGGAAGCGACAGGGCTGCTGAGGGAGGATAAGACCTCGGGCAGGAAGCGTGAAGCTGAGACAGCCGCCAGTCAGTCATGCTCAGTCACTCCGGCTCCCCTCCCTTCCTCACGGGTTGTGGTTGTGTGGTGACCGTGAAGTCAGCACTGGAAACCCTATTGGTCACATGGATCACACTTTGGGGACATTTTTACATGTTTATTTTAAGTTATTTTAAAAAGCAGAGTTAATGATTTGAAGCACACTGGAAAAACTGGAGGCTGTCAAGTCAAAATATCTGTCTAAAATATGCACTAGAGTTTAACTTCAAATGATATTTCGCTCTCTTCCTGTTGTCGGAAACTGGCGACAGGTCTGACAGAAAAAGTTATCGCCTATCTCCTGCTTTGCTCCATTCATTCCACCTTTCACCCTTAAATCGCTGAGTTTGTCTTTTTGATGTTTGCTTTTGTCAGAAAGAATTTTTGCCTGCTAATCTCCTGCCTCCCGTGAAGTCAGACTTTTTAAGTCTGACAGGAGTGAAATAATGTTAGTTATTGTACTTTATGACTAATATACCTTTTGACCTGATATGTATGTTAAAATACAAGCCATTAAAGCTGAGGAAATGAGTTAATCTATTCAGTCGCTGTGAGAAAGTGCTAAACCATAGTTGGTTCCAATTTCCATCTATCCGTCCATCATCTTTAACCTCGTAAGGGTCGCGGGTGGTTCTTCAGGTTTTCATGCAAGAAACTCATCGATGTCGCTTTGGCTTTGTTGTGTTACGCAACAGTTTCAGCTTCTTACTGAGGCAACGTGCGCAGCCGCCGCCCTTCGCCTCCATTAACTCGGCCCTTGACCTCTCTGGCTCCGTCTCTGACAGACATCCACTTTAAAGCATTCTGACACCGACTTGTTGATTTTCGCAGCACAAATGGTCCTTCGGTTTAGATATGTCTTAGAGCAACAACACAGCCTTGAAATGCACCTAATGGTCTGCTACATCTTTTCTGCTGCACCAAATAAATCACTCATACACATTACTTACTGTTTGCTCCGAGAGACGAGTGAACGCAGATGTTTTGGCATTGTCACACTCGCTAATCCCCCAGGGCTGAGTGGGGGCTCACTATTGGTTGCTGGCAGATAAAAACAATTCTTTGACAATATTCAATAGTTGTGTTTGCTGCTTGCCTCTGGCCAAGGTTTGCAAAGCTGGTGCCAAGACAGCACTTTTTCATTGATTTGTTTTCCCCTGGAAAGCTGAGGGAACGGCTTTAACCAACCATCGCTATAGGTTACGTCACTCACATTTAACACTGAAATAGCTTCAGCCAATAAGAAGATACTTATTGTTTATCCCCTGTAATAATTTACTGACCTAGTCTCGTCATCTGAAATGAAAAGTATGAAGTAATTAAACAAGCTTTATCTGAATTTGTAATGTATGGAAATGTTAAATAAAAGAACAGCTAAGAGGCAAATCTGCTCAAGCTTGTTCACGTTATGGCTGAATATTTAATTAAGAGCACAGACAGTGGATTATGGGTGACCCTCGGGTGGCGGTGCCAGCTGCTCTCGACGTGCGCATCACAAAGGTCAATCTGTCTGCTCAGGCTCGGCTGTGCATCAGGACGCAGCGACGCAGCCTCCGAATAATCGCAGATTTACGGACCTCAGCTGAGTGAAGTGGGGTCTGGTGTGTTGCTTAGAGGCGCTTTGAGAGGAAGGTTCTTTGCAGTTGTGTAGATGGGGTCTACTCCAAATCGCAGAGTTATGTTTCAGCTTTTAGCGAAGGATCAGATATACCAAATGTTTTTATTGCCTTTAAAAATGATCTCGAACTTCTAACTTATATTTAATGACCGAAAGGACAAAGAAACAGCAAATGGTGACACTGGAGAAGCCGGGGAACCTGAGAATGGCTTTTTTACCAGATGGTGTATGGGCAGAAACGTCTGAGGTTGGTTTGGAGCACTCGACTTCGCTCTGTGGCTCCCATCTGTTACATACGGTGACGTTCTGGATTATCCGACATGTATTTACTCTGCTCTGCGTTTGTTTGCGTTTGCATCGATGCAAAGTTGCAAATACGCATCAACTCTACTGTAAAGTAGATGTGATTTAATACTGACTGTTTCTATGATAATAATTACCCAGACACTGCATGGGGCAAGGTAATGTTGCTGTTAGGTCTTCAGAGTAATGAGGCCGTGCTGGGAGGTATTGGGCACCAGAGTCTGTTCCCATGTGCACACGGATCAAAGGGCTCGGTCCTGCCAGGAACCTCCTGCTGCCGCAAACGTAGAAGAGCATGTAAAACTGTCCGTCTGAGGCCAAAACAGACTTAATTATGTTGTGAGTTGATTTAACCCTCTGTTGTGTGTTTGCTTCTGCTCTTAACCAGCCGACCTTGATGCTGGTGGAATTTTTGCAGCCGCTTATCTTGTAATATGAGCGAAGTCATGGTTCCTTTCCCTCTGGTTATTATGCGTTGGATATAAAATGTTAGTGCTGTCAGAGTGAATTAGCGTGAAAACCAGAACTGGCTCCAATTTAAAATGGTTTCACCTTAATGGTGAATACAGGTGTGTGTCTGTCTGCTAGCATGTGTCAAAGACAGATGGTGTTTAGTAGAACAGGTGATTTTCGTATTGTTGCTCTGTGCTAACAAATGTGTCCAGGTTGTTGAGCTCGATGTAAGAATAAATGCTTGACCTCATTGTTGCCCCCACGTATTGTCCTCCATTGTACTCCTTGAGTGTTAATATAGTGAAACAGAAACTACGTTCTGCTGGAAGCATTATGTGCCGGTGAGTAATGATAGCAGCAACACATTCTTCAGTTTCTACAGTATCTGGTGAGTTTTTGGGTAAACTCGTCTGGACACAGATTCATTTGTGGTCGGCTCACACTCACAAAATGACAATGACAAACTGTCAGTGACGACTTTTTTTGTACAGGGATGATATTTTGGATATTTTTTCCATCTGTAAATCTGATCATCTGATCTCATGTCTCATATCTAAAACTAGACTATTGTTGAATGAGCCGCTACAGCTGATGCTGTCATCATCATCAAGTGTTTTTCTGTGTGTGCTGGTGATTATTTTAACTTCCTGGTGCTTTGGATGCTGAACTGAGAGCAATAACCTCTGAAAGTGAGACAGATAACTCACAGTAACAGCAGGTCAACAGCAGTGTTAGTCTGTTGTCGATGTGAGTGTTTCCAGTATATTCTTGATAAATGAAGCCGCTTCATCCCCGCCTCCTCTGTTCACAGGCGCTGGACCAGGATCGAACTTCCCTGCAGAAGGTGAAGAAATCAGTGAAGGCCATCTACAATTCAGGACAAGGTGAGGCCGGACGTTTCTAAATTTAAACTCACTGTTCTCTAGCTAATGATTGTTTACATGTTCACAACTCTGCCCATAGCATATGGATGAGGTATTTCTTACACAGCTTTAATAAAACTAAGGCTTGTGTTTCTGTCTGGACATTTGTGGGACAGATGGTGTTTTGCGCTAGTGTCCGCGCTGTCCCAGAAACTAACACCTGAGTTTGTTTTGCTTGTTGCTGTGGCATGAATCTGCAGTGATTTTGCTTTGAGAGCAGCCTCCTCCCTGTAAATGGACAGTTTCAGATGTTTGTCTCACAATAAAGGACAGACAACACAGTTGCCGGTGAAGCTTCTGAGCGTTTTCATTCAGGAGGACATGTGCTAGAGCAGCGCACCTACCAGAGCCAAACCTCAGTGAATAGATCAGTGGCTGAACTTTTCTTTCCTCTGTTTCTGACTCAGACCACGTCCAAAATGAAGAAAACTACGCCCAGGCTCTGGACAAATTTGGAAGCAATTTCATCAGTCGGGACAACCCCGACCTGGGAACGGCCTTCGTCAAGTTCTCCTCCCTCACCAAGGAGCTGTCTGCCCTACTGAAGAACCTGGTGAGTCCAGTGTGTCGCTACTTAACACGGGCACGAGGGACGATGGTCATAGTCCTGCCTTTGAAAAAAGAAAATTAGCTGTGGGAAGCTTATTCTGTCTTTTTTTACTTGTTTACGTGGACAAAGAATAGGAGTAAAGACTAAGATGAGGTAGTTAAGGAGACGAGTGTTCATCAGTGTCTATACTAACACAACAATAAAGAAGCCACCAGCACAGTCAAGACCATCATCACAGTCGTCACTATATCTGCCAGTGGACCTTGGACCCTTGTTTTTCTCACTGGTTGAGGCTCCAATCTGCCTGCTGTCGATTCCCGATGTTTCTGTAGAGTAATGTGTTCGGTGTGAAGCCGCAGTGAGTGATTGCTGTTGGAAGGAGAGCCAGTCCCAGCACTCTCCCTCTCTTCCTGCCTGGCTGAAAGCAAGATTAGCGTCCATAAATACTCCTGGCAGTGTGTGTCTCCTTAGATTACCCACCTGTCTGCACTACCTGTGTATTGTGCAACCTGCCCGTTCCTCTCTTCATTTCTCTCTCCTGACACTTTGCTATTTTGAGTTTATTATTGAGTTGTTAGACTTCAATAGCTTCGCCCCGAGGGCTGCTGGTATGTGTGTGCGCTGGAAACGAGTATTGATGAATCGTGCTTGTCCTAGATGTCCAACGTGTGTTATTGGCCTTTATTCACAAATTTAACCACCAGGTTGTTGTCAGCTTGTCTGCATCCTGTTCAAGTTCCCCCCCAGAACTGTAGCAGAGACACTAAGCGCTTCCAGGACGGGCTGTTGGAGCAGCCGGCAGCCGGCCAGGGGAAGATTGATTCTGATGTTGGCCATATGCTATACAGGCACTTCAGAAGCACATTAGCAATCATTAAGCGTTGTTTACTTCCTTGACCTCGGCTGTGTGTCTGTGCGGACTTGGCTAACAACAACAGGGACTTAAATGCTTAGTGCTGTTGTAAATGACCTAGCTGATCCTAATGGTGCGAGCTGCTGAGCGTAGCTGTAGCAACCAGAGCTGTTGGCAAGTCCTCTGTATGTAGACACATTTTGCACACAGGGCTTTTGCTCTTATGTTTGTTGTCTTCAGTCAGCAGTGGTAATAATGTGTTGATGCGCTGCACAAATGTGTCCAAGTACACGCTGTTCAACAGTGGCAGTCACACAGTTTAGCAATAGGAAGTAAACATACTGCAGTGAAAGTTTGGTGGATGCAAAGTACTGACCTGAAAATAAAAACTTTTTACTGTAGCGGGTTTTACAGGAAATGATCATGTGGCTCAATGGTGAAGGTCTGTGTTGTATGAATGAGGATAACATTTCGGTTACATTGACAATACTCGTTTTCTTGACAAGAAACAGATCCCAGACATTTTTGCCCCCTTATCCTGTGTTATGACACGATGCCTCGTTTCTCTTTCAGCTTCAGAGCCTAAGCCACAATGTGATTTTCACGCTGGACTCGTTACTGAAGGGCGATTTGAAAGGCGTGAAAGGGGTAAGACTCTCCTCCTGCTATTAATTTTCTTTGGCCTGACTTGCATCTTCGTGAACTGTCCCAGCTGAGGAGCAGTGGAAATAAAAACCTGATCAGTACATCTCTGCTCCCTCAACCTCTGTGTGTGTAAGTAAGACAGAATCACAAAAGCCAGGATTCCTGTTTAAACGATCGCACTGTAAATCTCGACGCTGCCTTTGCTGTGCTTCAAGAGAGTAACTGCATCATGAACCTTTGGGGCTAAGGCATGAGGGGGGGTGTGATCGCTGACTGGGCGTCCAGGACATAAATTGCAGGTCGCCTGGTAGTGATCCAACTCTGTGAACAAGTCCACCCCGGGACTGACCTCTGTAATTTGCTGATGCTTGTCCTCCTGTGTTTTTGCAGGACATAAAGAAGCCCTTTGACAAAGCATGGAAAGACTATGAGGCCAAGTTGTAAGTGGATACCTAAAGTGTTGCACTGTAGCTGAATCAGAAGCGTTCATCACATTAGACGTCAAATACAAAGGTGAATAAGCAAAGTGGATGTAATAGTGAGTTGTCCTCTCTTCTGTGTTAGTACAAAGATAGAGAAGGAGAAGCGCGAACACGCTAAGCAGCACGGGATGATCCGCACTGAGATCACCGGGGCTGAAATCGCCGAGGAGATGGAGAAGGAGCGACGTCTCTTCCAGCTCCAGATGTGCGAGGTGGGTGCTCAGTAGCACGGAGCTATGTCACACCATGAGCAGTAACACATGATGATGATGATCACAGAGCATGCGAGTTTCTGTGGCTATATATTATACTGTAGGTATATATTATAATAATAAATAAAAAAGACTGACTGCCTCAGGCATTAATCGGAGAAAATCTGCTAATTATTCAATCGTGACAAAACTTACAGTTTATTCCACGTTAGGCCACATTTTATTCAGTGCTCATGAGCTGTTGTATACTGTTCAGCATACAGCTCCAGCCACATTCAATTGATCAACTGTGTTGCATCTCTGGCTGCACCAATACTGGTTGATGCAGTGACTGTACAGCAATGGATTCAGCTTCGTAAACACAAAGAGTCGTCCTCAGTACATGTCAGATATGCGTTTGAGCAGCTAATGAGCGCTCTGACGCCTTTCCTTTGATTTAACGTTTTCACATGTTTCTCTACACTTGTTTGCTTAAAGCGTGCTGTGACCCTGTTTGAATTCTCTTCAGCGTTAATCCTCAAAGAAATCTGACAGCTTGAATTAAGTGTAAAACAAATGCGAGGTCTTTATGTTCCCAGGAGAATCAGAACAAACTGTTGGAGCTCACTTTGCTTTGCCAGAACCCTCTGTAGTGGTGGGTGGCGACGCCCACGTCTCGTTCACTTCTTTATCCTGTTACTGGAGGATTTTTTACTCAAATTACATAATAGACCAATGAAATAGTGGCTTTACTGCTGGAGGTTGTGTGATTTATTCGCTTTAATACTCGTGTGCTCCTTTTGTGCGAGGCTGTGCTGATCTGCCCTCTTCTCTCTGTGACTCAGAGGTATTTCCTTCCCCGTTTCTCTGTTACACACCAGGTGCTGCACTATTTACCATTAATGTTTTCCAAAGATTTGTTGGTAAATCTGCCTGCTGCTGCTCATCTAAGACTTATTTTTAACTTCTGGCTGTTTGCTATGTGATGCTGAACAGATTGTTTTCACTGGGACCTTTGTTAAAACAGTGAAGTCGGTGGCTGAGGTGATAATTCTCAATGTTGTAATTTGATATATATTTTCATGATAAAATGACAAGTTTGATGATTTCAGAAAATCGACTCCCTGTCTTCTCTGGTTTTGTCACCCGCCTCCAGTTGATGCTGGATGCCAGCTACCAGTTTGTAGCTCCTACACCACAGTAGCACAGGCTTCCTCTTTTGTTGGCAGCTTTAAGTCCTGATTTCATTTGAATTTTGTAATCATGTGCAGTGCTGTGCATGTTCGTGGCCTGTTTTACTGTATTTCACTGATTTATTGTGTCCTTGCAGCACTGTGGGAGTCCTCCCAGCAGGACCAGCTCAGGGTAGAAACCTCCAACAAAAAGCCTTTGTGAATCAGCCTTACTGTAAATAATAGTTAGATGACTGCGTGCTTCCAAGAATTTCCCCAAACAGGCATTAGTAATATTCTGTTATGGGAAGATAATGGACTTGCAGGGCAACGTACAGTACGATGTGCTCCAGGCTAAGTACAGTTGGCTGTACAGGGGGGAATGACTTGCCAACTGCTGATGTACAGTATGTGCCGTCATTGCTATTAATCATCCGAGCTGTCAGTGAGTCGTCCCTGGTAGCCATGCCTTTACATTTCTGGTTGTCAGAACCATGCTAGCACAAAATAATGGCGTGTCCGGTGGTTTGGCTCAAATACTGTACCTCAGCAACAGCAGTTTACCATAACGGGATGTGTTGTACATTTTGTAATGGGACAGCTGCCTTATATCTCCCATCAGTGTTTTGTGTGTAATATTTCAGCTATTGAATTTGTTGTACTGTACCTCAACATTTATTCAAGGATTTGTTAACTTTTTTCATAGATGCTTGTATTTTGTCTCGACATACCGTTGTTTTTGTTGCTGCAGTCAGTGGCACAATCTGTTTATCCCACTTAACCTCGTTTCTTGCTGTTGCATGCAGTCACGCGCGCTCTCCCTCTCCACGTTACCCAATCACCAGATTAAAGTATGCTCCCACTCTCTCGCCCTTTTCATCCTACGCTGTCACTAAAGGAGTGCGGAAAGCCAGGGCTCAGCAGGCTCCATTATATTCTTTCCAGACACGGCTGCAGCACGAGCATCGCTGCTCATTCACTAAAAGAGCCCAAACACGCACATGCACTCTCTCCACAACCCTGAACCCAACGCTCTGACAAAATGTGGATAATCTCCATCCAGCAAGAACTGTCAGGCAGATGAAGCAACAGCTCATGCACGTACACACACACATGCTCCCATGTGAAAACACATGAATCCACACTCAACATAAGGAGCAAATTGAAAGTGTATGTTAGAGGCTTCAGAAAGCCTTTGTGTAGCAGATTAACTTTCACTGTGGAGTTGAAAGTGGTGTTGCTGTGACTGTAAATCTGTGTGGACTGGCAGCCTGTGGGATTAGCTCAGATTACGCTTTGTATCTGAGGGTGTTTGTTCTGAAGATCCAGACACCCAGACTGAGCTGTTCTTCCCTTCTACTGCTAATGTAAAATAGTTCTCATTACACTTTTAAAACTTTGTTTAGATCAAGGCAGAGGAACGATGCTGTCTCATACAACACAACATTTTCCTCTGTGTTTACCAGTCTGGGCCTCCTCCCTCAGAGTCAAGGCAGCGTTGGCTCTTACATCAAAGCCTTCATGCGGCGTATGTGCAGTCAGATACGATTATCATAATGCATAAGGTTCATACTCTAAGTGTGTACGGGAAAGCAGAGGTCTTTTCTCTTCGCGTAACAGCGCTGCTACATTATAGCTCATTAAACCAAAAATCCTTTAAACACACTCTGAATTTCAACCCGAGGCTGAACCCTGCTCCTCTTTCTGCTTTGCAGTACCTGATCAAAGTAAATGAGATCAAGACCAAGAAGGGAGTGGACCTCCTCCAGAACCTGATTAAGTATTACCACGCACAGTGCAAGTAAGTACCACCTTAATCCCCCGAACCTGAGCGTGTGAAGCTCACCGTCATGTGCCTCACTCCCACTGAGGAGCAATTCACAACATGCCAGAGGAAACGTTTGTCGCTCTTCTTCATTGCTGCTCCTGATGTCAGTTCTCTGTGTCTGTATTATTCACAGATGTTGAGGCTGCGCAGTCTTTTTTAATACAGCGCTCTCATAAATATGCACAGGTTATCATACAGATATGCTCTGACAGCTATGGGCTTAGGTGGCTAAATAAGTGGACGCTCTCTGTGCCAGAACCTCAGCTTGCAACAGCCAGTGAGAGAATGACAAATTTTCTTTCAGCGTTGCTAGGTCCTGTCATAACAAAACAATATACAGCACTTCCCTGTTAAACTGTTCAGCCTGACGGATGGAAAGGCTGCAGTGGTGATGGATTAACATCGTAAGGACACCGAGGGGAGCTGAATGAAGGGTGTGACTGCTTGCTAGAACGAAGTTGATTTCATTGTTTTCTTTAAATTAAGAGCAGCAATTATAGGGAAGAGTTGGTCTCTTAACCTGTGTTTTAGGCTTTGCATATTACAGTGTCTTTAGTTGCAACTGAAGGTGTCTATTGTCACATAACATTAAAGCAGGGAAACCAGCTGCTCAGTCAATCATGGTATCATCATTTGTTTGGTTTGTTATAATTAATAAGAACCATATTTGACACGGAGTGGTGGCTGCAGTGCAGGATCCTAAATGCAGGGTGAGATGAGGCATAGAGAGCGATGAAAAGCAGGAGGACTCTGCTCCGAGCAGAGGAAATGGGTGGAGAGAGGCGGAGGTCATTAGAGGTGATTTGCAGCTGTGGTGCTGTGCGGAGGTGTGTACTGCTGACAGATCTGTAATGGATTTCAGGATGTGCTAAGCAACTCTGCCAGGCAAAGACATTACATATACATTAAACATAAACTGCACCAGTCTGTAGAATCACCTTCCTCTGTGTGACCTTCACACCGTGTGAGAGACTGACTGATGCTTAGTGATACGTGTGCAGTGTCTCTGTATTCCACTTCATGTGAACCCCCTGTGCCTCTGTCCTGCAGTTTTTTCCAAGATGGCTTGAAGACAGCGGATAAGCTGAAGCAGTACATTGAGAAACTGGCAGCTGATCTCTACAATGTAAATACTCACACCTCCACCTCATGTCTACCTTCACGCGTCTTAATTTCAGTTCGATTTGTCTGTAATTTTTCACCGCTGCGTCTTCTCTCCACAGATCAAACAAACTCAGGATGAGGAGAAGAAGCAGCTGACGGCCCTGCGAGATCTGATCAAGTCCTCCCTCCAGCTGGACCAGAAGGAGGTAGGCCCACACTCATGGCAGGTGAAGGTCTTATAAACTGACTTAACCAGCCATCCTGACCACCCCCCCAACTGTTTTCCACATTTGTACCGTGCCCCCCTCTCACTCTGGCCACTAGCAGAGTTGTAGCTTGTCTCCTGCAGCACAGAGCGAGTGCCCAGTGCTGTACCATGCTGGTAGCCAGTGTGTGGTAGGCTTTGCTGGTGACCAGTGTTGTGCCTCACTGGCTGCTCAGTGGAGACCCACTCACTGGCCCGACTTTGCACCACCTCACACAGACTTACATCACTGTTAGCTGTAGTTGTACACGTCATGCTGTAGCTCCCTTCACGGTTCACTGTCCTGCATGAAGCAGTCCACATCTACTTAGAAGCTCTGGTCGTGGTCGGTGCACAGGCAGCCAACACACACTTTCTCACACCCGCCTGCACCTGAGCTAGATCTTTCACACCTCTCCCCTCTATCTCCCTCTTTCTGCTTTCTGCTCATCTGGAATCAAGTCTAGAAGAGTAAGTGCTGATGCATGTTGAGCATGCTGACATCTATCCGTGCTGCTTGACTCTGGAGTGGTTTGGACCTTTAGAGGTGTTGCAGAGCATGCCTTGCAGATTTTGTCCTTCGTTAAGCGCTTTTAAGACGTTTGGTTTTGGGACGAGACCCTGTGTTTTGATAAGCTGTTGTGTGTCTGCGTTGCATGTCTCAGAACAGCCTCTCTGTGCATAGTGTGTTTTTAATGATTTCTTGTGTGTGTGTTTTCACAGGACTCGCAGAGTAAGCAGGGTGGCTATAGCATGCACCAGCTGCAGGGAAACAAGGAGTTTGGCAGTGAGAAGAGAGGCTACCTGCTGAAGAAGAGTGATGGGTGAGCTGCTAACACAGCCGCTATTAAAAAAACGCGCTGTTCATTCATGTAGAATTAAACTTTAAAGATGGAAGTCATGACAGTCCTCTCACCAGTGTGTGCCCTCCTCTCTTAGGCTGAGGAAGGTGTGGCAGAGGAGGCAGTGTTCAGTGAAGGGGGGCATCCTCACCATCTCTCACGCCACAGTGAGTACAAGACAAATGTCACACAGGCGTACGGACGAACTCTCTGACCCCCAGCAGTGACTTTGCGGATCAAACAGGAAGCATCAGGGGGGTTGTCGTGGTGGGATTTCTCATCCTGGAATGTGGCAGAGTGGAATTGACATAAGCGGGTTGCCATGGTAACACCGTACCCAACCCTCCCCCATCCGCCAGTCTGCTGCGCCTCACCCTCAGCGCGAGAGTGAGAGCACTGTACATGCGGGCACGTCTGTAATGTTGTCTGTGCTGCAGCAGCTGCAGTTCAGTTTGATGGTTTCTTTCCTGTGTGGGCTCTGACTGTCACTGAGCTACATGAGTGAAAGTGCTACAGACCCTGTTGTTCTAGCTGTAACAGAGCAAGGAGGACGATGTCAGTGCATAATGATCGTTGCTGATGTGGCCCTGATATATAATATAAAAATAAACCTTCACACAGATGATGCTGGAAGAAATACAGGGAATCTATCTCCTCTGGTGCTCTGTTATACAAAAACTTTAATTTCTCTCTCTGCCTGGAGGCAGTTTAAAGTCACTACAGATTTTTTCCTTTAGCCGTCGTGGCAGCTGAACTCTAGGTGACTCTAGTTGCTGTGGCGCTTTGCCAGCAGGCCAGCCAAGCTCCAAGCCTCGCTACAGCCTGTTAGCATTTCATTAGCACGTGCCCCAGCTCCTCTGCCCGGGCGCTGGCAGGAGACAATAGTCAGTGTACATGTGCCAAATGGGCCCATTACTACAGTACACAGCTCGGCCAGCACGGTCCAGTTTCTTAATAGGAAAAGGAAAGAGTTAAATAATACACAAATATACTTTGGTAATGAATTGTAAGCTCTTTATTATTGTCGCCTGACTCTGTGTTAATAACTACGTTGTTTACATACTTTTCCTGTGCGGTCATGATGTTCTGTTGTGTTCGTGCTTCAGTCCAACAGGCAGCCTGTTAAACTCAACCTGCTGACCTGCCAGGTGAAACCAAGTGCTGAGGACAGGAAGTGCTTTGATCTAATTTCCCGTAAGTGGCTGGCTGAATATTGTGGACTTTACACCGTTACATTTACTGTAACCTGGGGAACTCCTGCTTAAACAAAAATGTTTGACAACTCGCTGCCACTTCTTGCACTGGCAGGTTTCAGTTGTTTACTAAAGACATGAGATTTGTAAATTGAAAATCGTAGTGTTGTTTTTTTTGTTCCACAGATAACAGGACATATCATTTCCAAGCTGAAGATGAACAAGAGTTTGTGATGTGAGTACCAAAGTAACCATAGCTGTCAGTGCACGTAATGAACACATCTAGATTTGTATCATTACTTGTTGACATTTAGAAGTTTACCCATCGCTGTGTAACCTGAAGGCCAGATTTACAGTTGCTAATGTGTTTTTATTAATGGTGGGTGGCTTGGTGGCAGCTGTTTTGTGTCATTATCGTACGTGAGCAGAGGAAGTGTATTACTTTGTGAATACCAGAGAGGCTGCTGAGAGCAAGGCGCTGTGAGGATGGCCGTGGGATTTGTGGTTTGCAGTAATTCAGGTTGCTGTAACCTCATACTGTTGTTTCCCATGCAGTCGCACACATGCAAGTCTCTAGACAGATGGAGATGCATCAACACAAGAGTAGTTCATCAACAGAGTCTTCATCTTTCCACTCGCGTCCATCATGCTTGATTTTACTGTGAGCTTTCTGTCAGGATCACATTGTCACATAGTGGATACACTGGACACGCATTGAATCTGGGACGACACACGAAAGGCTTCTGATGTTCATTCATGCTTTGGCTAGTAGCTCAAAGCCTCATTTGCATATTTCCCAGTCGGATGTAGGGAAGAGATGCAGTGAATGTGCATTATTTAGGAAGATGACATGCAGCAACGGAACCAATAAACTGTAAAATAATAAGGTGATAAATAACTATCATGTACAGTGGTTGACAATCATGAATTGTTTTGGTACTGTGTTAATTAAAAGCTAGTGACACAGAGCTCCTTCGTGTTTCGGGTTTGCACTGGACTGGCATGTTCCTCTTATGATGGAAACTTTCTGTCCTGGCTGTGGTTGCACGACTTGCTTCAGCGATGCTTCAACTCCCTGCGCCTCCATGTACATGCAGTCATGTGGCATCCAGCTCGCTGCTCTTCGCAGCCTTTCCTGTCACGCATCTCCAACTGCAGCGGCATCTTCTTGGGATGAAACACTGAAACGTGTTGTTTTCAATAAGGTGCATGCTAGGACTGTCGTATATATTGTAATTAAAACAGAGCCTTCGCAGCTTAGCAGCTGTCCACCTACGCTTCTGTAGATTAAATATCTTGTTTTTTTTTCATACATTCAGATAACACTCTAGCGGTTTGTGTGCCCACTCCCTGTCTGGCCTCTGCCTTTGCAAACAGGGCTGAGTGACAATAACAGAGGAAGTGCTGACGTCAGGCTCATAAGCCCACTTTTTGTATTTGTGTTTGTGGGTGTGAGTGTGGGTGAGTTCAGTGGGTCGAGTGCAGGAGCTGATGTGCTGTGTAGTGAACTGTGGGGCGACAGATACACTGTCTGTCTGCATAATAACAACCTCTGTGTGCGTGTGTGTATAAATACATCTGTGTGAGAGCTGCATTCAAAACAAAATAAATATGGGAATTACTCTGTATTTTCCTGTTTAAATTTATCAGAGAACTTTAATGAATTTAATGAATGAAATAATTTTATTTATCTTGTTGCAGCTTTTCAGTTGTGATGCCTTCCTGCCTTCCCTTTTTTTGTATTGTGAGACGAATGTTTTGATTTTGAATATCGTGCTGGTTGGTTGGTGAGCTACTGCATGTGTGTAACTTTAGTGATACCTTTCTTTGTGCAGCTGGATCTCGGTGCTGACCAACAGCAAGGAGGAGGCCCTGAACATGGCTTTTCGAGGCGAGCAGAGCAGTGCAGGGGAGGACGGTTTAGAGGACCTGACTAAAGCCATAATAGAAGATGTGCTGCGCATGCCGGGCAACGAGCTCTGCTGCGACTGCGGGGCTGCAGGTGTGTGCTGCAGCGTCTTGGGTGTCTAGTGAAGCTCTGTATACTCTGTCCTTTAAATACATCCTGTCCCTGTTTTGTGCTTAGTCAAGCATCAGCTTGCAGAAGGAAAAAACTCTCAACCTCACCTCAGCATTTTCAGCTGCGAGCAAATGTTTTATTTAAATCCACACACCAATCTAAATATATTTAGTGTCACTCGTCTTCCTGCAAATCCCTGAGCAGCCTTCAACAACGACTGTGCGTTTGTGCGCGCGCTAGTGTTGTTAGAATTCAGGACACAACCTGATCCTGATCCTCCCCCACATTAGGAAGCGAAGACTCAGCGCTCAGGAGCGCTGTAGGCACTCAGGCCCTCTGACACTTAACCCACACGCACACATACGTACACACACACTGAGGCTTGAACTGAACAAAAACTTTAAGCTCTGAGGAGAAAAAAAACCATTTCTATGCTTTGAGAAACAACATCATTACATCACGCTGTTACGTAAGTCACACACGCTCCGTCAACCCCTGAAATCTGCAGATTGGAGGCCATTTGTCATGTCTGTATTGTTGTAGCTGTTCTTATACAAGGTTTCAGTAACACCCGCTCCAGATGTTGTGGTTAAACTGTTTAATTTCTGCCTTCTTTAATCACACCACGCATTGATTCTTAAGTTGCTGATAATACTTATGCACCTACAACACACACAATTAATATCATTTAGTGACTTTGTTCCCTCCTCAGGTAGAAAGAGGATGACTCCATCTCATTTAGTAGATAATCAGGCAGAACTTTGCTGCTGCAAGGTCACTGTGCAGCCGCACGTTATGCTGAACAAGGCTTTTGTGACCTATCACGGGTTTGCATCTGTTCACGTGTAATCGTGCGCCTGCTGTCTGTGTTTGTGTGTATGCGTCGTTATTTTTTGTGCTGCCTCTGATGTTTCCACCGACCTTTGTCTGGTGTTTACTTGTCAGATTCAGACAGAACATCTCTTGCCTCGGAGCATCATTGAGCTCATAACCAACACAGCCTTGTTTAAAGCTCACCTTAATCTCCCAGAATGCATCAGAGGAAGTCGCTGCTACTAAACATCTCAGCATGCTTGTGTCATTTGTGGTGGTTTTGTGTCTCCCACGACTTATGTGTGCGTATAGTACAGATATAATAGTTATAACAGTTTCACTGCCAGCAGCCCTAAAAGACTAGAATACAGCTGCACAAAAGCTGTTACGTCCATTTTATTCATACACTGCAGTTTAATTTATTTGGTAATAATATGCGTAGTTCCGTGAGTTTACTCAGATGCAGCATAAATGTCATTACAGGTACCACCTTAAATCTGAGGAATGCAATATATCCTTAAAGTCGTTGTACTGACTGGCTTTTGCCTGTGTTTATAGACCCTAAGTGGCTTTCCACCAACCTGGGGATCCTGACCTGCATCGAATGCTCTGGTATCCACAGAGAGATGGGGGTTCATATCTCCCGCATCCAGTCCATGGAGCTCGACAAGCTTGGAACCTCAGAACTCTTGGTGAGTCATCCTCTGCAGAGAAAGGCTCCACCGAGCAAATAAATAGCTTTTTATGAAGCAGCAGTCCACACCCTTCACTATTTTCATCTCTAGTGAAATATTAGAAATAATGAAAGAGTAGTGGAAATGCTAGCGCAGCAGGATTCAGACTCCCAAAACAAACATGCTGTTCTGTCTCTAAGCACATGTGAGTGGTGTTCATCATGTTAAGACTGTGGTCTGATGCTGACTTTTCCCTTTTTTCTCCCTCAGCTGGCCAAGAATGTAGGGAACAGTAGTTTCAATGAGATCATGGAGGGAAACCTCCCTTCTCCCTCACCAAAGCCCACACCCTCCAGTGACATGTGAGTAGTCGTAGGGCGGCTGAAATCTACATTTGCTATTCTACACATATAAACACATATTTGCCCCACAGGACAGTGAGGAAGGAGTTCATCAACGCCAAGTATGTGGACCACAAGTACGCGAGGAAGACGTGCACGTCCGCAGCAGCTAAGATGATCGAGCTGTTTGAGGCGGTCCAGTCCAGGGACCTGCTGTCCCTCATCCAGGTCTACGCAGAAGGAGTGGAGCTTATGGAGCCGCTTCCTGAGACAGGGCAGGTGAGTCTGACCATAGACACCTTTTTATCCAAGCTGGGAGTTGGAACTGGACCTCAAAAGGCAGAGAAGCAAAAAGAAGTTACTGTGAACATGGGACACATCCCCTGCTACCTTCAAATTATTTGGATGTGTTGGTATCATTAGTTGTTTTTAAAGGCTTTGTTGCTACCTAACAATGTTTCTTTGTATGTTCCCTGGAATGTCAGCTCCCCTAACCTCTATGTGCATTGCTACAGTATATTTCCAGTGATCTCAGGGTAGGACTGCCCAGAAAAATTCGAGTCATCCGGATCATTTTACCAGCAGGTGGTGATATCCAGACGCCACCACATTGTGGGGCATCATCTCTGTTGAGTTCACATTCACTCAGATTACTGCATCTGTGGTGGCTCATTGTTACATTCCTCTGGTTCAGCCTGGGTGTCTTTGTTTCCTTTTGCTGATGTAAATATAAATAAATGTTTTAGGAAAAACAAGCTGTAGATGCTGCACAATGAAAACAGACATAAATGGGTCACGCTGCGTCAACACAGACATGGGTTTGCTCTAATGAAAAATTAAGTGTACGGTCCTGCAGGATAAAAGAGGATATTTTTGACATTTGTTGACAGAGGGAGCTGCTGCTACTGCCTGCGCTATGAAGTCTGACTCACTGATATCCGATCAGCTGCTGTCAGTATATATGAATGACTGCAGACAGCACAGACACATCCCTACCCCCCAAACCTAAACCTACAGCATGACAGCCCGTACTCTGCCCTCTAGGTTTCACCAAATATTCCAAACTGCAAATATATTTAGTTGTTAATGTTGCTTTTAAAGGAGTAACAGTTTAAAACATTTAATCGGATTACGTCAAAACAATGTTCATCCCAAAAATCAACAAGCATCAGCTTCAGGCCTGAAGAAATGATATTTTTAGGAGCCATTTTGTTTACTGCAGCTTGTTTAAATGCTGAAAGAGACATAGAGACGGAGAGAGTACAGAATGGATGCTGGCCAAGATTGTTTCACCGTGTCTTTATTGTGTTTGATGGCCCCCTGCAGGAAGCTGGAGAGACGGCACTGCACTACTCTGTACGGACTGCTGACCAGACCTCACTGCACCTCGTCGACTTCCTTGTGCAGAACAGGTAGATTTTGAGAAGTCACCTGCGGGGTTGAATTTCAGTAGAGCTGCTTAAAAGTGCGGATATTTGTTGGCTTTTCATGTGAGTTAAGCAGGTGCCAAATCTTCTTTAAGCGCGTCTGTGGTTCACAGGAACCTTTTGTAATAAACGTCACAGCTTTGTAAAAATTACATTTGATCGCGGTGTCTGATGTGAGTCTTTCTTGTCGTCCGCTCCTGTCTGTGATAAAGCAGGAAGTGCAGATGAAAAAGCTAATGCTGCACGGCTCAGCTCAGATTCCCACAAGGCAAACAGAAATGGGTCAAGCACTTGTTCTCTGCCTTAATTTATTCCTCTCTTTTCAATTGTTTACCCGCCACTGCTCCAACTGCACACAGAGCAAGAGGGACCCTCTCATTAATTAATGGCTGTGCTCATACACTGTCATGCGTTACCCTCATTATTTAAAATATTTCTCTAGGAGCTGCAAAAGGAATCTACAAGAAATTATTTCGCTGGTGGAACAACATTTTTGTTTGTTTGTCATTATATCATGGCAAATGTTTTCATTTCATATACAGTATGAACCAGTGAGTACTTGAGGCATTACTGTTGTTTCCAAGCCTTTTCTTTCATGCTCAATCATAGAATACTGGGCAGTAACACGTTAACCCGAAGCTACAGGATAGTGGAAAACACCCCCAGGGTTGTGCGCTCTAGCTTGACGTTATATGTGTGTCTGTATGTGTTTGTCCCCAGTGGCAACCTGGACAAGCAGACGGAGTTCGGGAACACCGCCCTGCATTACTGCTGCATGTACGAGAAGCCAGAGTGCCTCAAGTTACTCCTGAGGGGAAAGCCGGCGACTGACATCAGTGAGTCACACGTCGGGGTTCATCCTCTCGTTAATGTCAGCTGTACGCACATATCAGTCTCTAACTGTTGATTAATCCTCGGCTCCCTTCAGCCAATCAGAACGGGGAGACGGCGCTGGATGTTGCCAGGCGACTGAGGAACACTCAGTGTGAGGAGGCAGTAAGTAGAGAAGCGCTCAGCCGCTGCTTCTGGACATCACAGCAGAATCTATTGGCCTATTATATTTACAAATATGAATATACTACAGCTAAAGCACATAGTAAAACAAAAGGCTGTGTTGACCAGTGATTGGGCAGATTAATCAGACACTAGATGGCAGTCAAAGGTCTGTCTCTGCAGCCCCAGGCAGAATGGACAGCAGAGTGGTAATAATGGTTAATGTATGTTTATTATTAATGCTAATACGAACATGTAGGCATTTCACATTGCATCGCATGTGAGATTTGTTATGAATCAACATGTTATGTGCGAAGAAAGATCCTGCAAATAGGTTCCTAAAGAGGTGTCGTATACTGATTAATTAACAGTTAATATAATGAATTATTATGGTAGATAACAGAAATATAACAACTCACAGTGTTGTTATATTTCAAGCAAGCAATTCAGCATTTTTCCGTGCAGCGATCTGTTATTGTTGTAAACCTTATATCTTTTCAGAGACAGTATTTTGATTGTTAAATCTTAAGTAGTTGCCGTTGGTCTGAAGTGATCGAATAAATTGCTGATGAACATAGTCATTGGTTGCAGCGTTTGCATTTAAATGTGCGTGTTGCTGCGTGTGTCAGCTTGTGCAGGCTGCAGAGGGGAAATTCAACCCCCACATCCACGTAGAGTACGAGTGGAGCCTCAGACTGGAAGAGATGGACGAGAGTGACGACGACCTGGACGACAAGGTTCGAACAAAGATTCGCATTACCATGAAAGAGACACTAAAAGAATAGCTGCAGACTGATTTTAATTTCCCTGCATGAATCACCAGATCACCATTAGTAAGTGTAGTGTGACCTGCAGTTTGCCAGAAAGGTTCACACTGCAGGAGATAAAGAGCCTTGCCCTGAATCCTAATTTACCTTTGGCTAACAAGACCACAACACAGTGGTTTGTGTCTGACAGATGGAAAAATTACCCATGCAGACAAATTTAGCAAATCACTGGGTTACTACCACACACCACAGATGTCTGAATGGATTTTTATTCATCATTGCCGCAATACAAATAATCAAAAAAACCCTGAGATGCCTGAATCTGTCTCCACTGGCAGCTGGGAACATAAACCATATACAGATACGTTGATGTCATCGTAGATGAATCACAGGGCAAATGTGTTTGTGTCGTGTGAGCTCAGTCTAGTCTGTCGCGTGTCCCTCCTCAGCCCAGTCCCATCAAGAAGGACCGCTCTCCGAGGCCTCAGAGCTTCTGCCACTCCTCCAGTCTCTCCCCCCACGACAAGCTCTCCCTGCCGGGCTTCATCAGCCAAAGAGACAAACAGCAGCGTCTTTCCTATAGCGCGTTCACCAACCAGATGTACAGCGCTTCCACTGACCTCACTTCCTCACCTGTGGCCGATGGGCCACCGCTGCCACCCAGGAACCAGGGCAAAGGTCAGACCTGCCTGCTCCGAGTGCTTTTCGATCCATTTTCAGACAGTAAAATCATGAATTGAGGAGATCCTGTTCTGCTAGCATCTCTTTTTCAAATGCTCTGAAGTTAGCCTCTATGTTGCGCTGTCTGATCACTGCAGAGGGAAGATAGCCTGTGAAATTAACTTTCTCCTGTCTGTTAATGTTTGATTACATCCAGGGCAGGATTAGCTGCAGATGAATGCTTCGTAATCAGTTTTGTGGGGAGAGTTCAGCCACTGCACGCACGCATTTTCACACCCTGCAGTGGTATGCAGTTTGTCAGCTCACAGATCAGAGGGTGGGAAGCAGGTGTCATTAAGATTGCTTACAGAGAAAACGGAAAGGACAGGGTGGCGATGCTTGGAAAGCTGGGTACACATCATTAGTCTCAGCATACCACGCTCTGGGCAGGCGGCCTCTTCATTAAGAGAAGCAGTCCTCCCTCTGCGGAGGGGGTGGACGCACCCATGGACAAGGCTTAATAAGAAGTGGAAAACATTGCAAAAGCTTACTTTGCAAAACATCCATCCTAACGTCATTCAGTCCATTGTTGTGGGTTTAAATCCTCTTTTGCTTAAGACAAGTGAAGGGAAGTTTCACTTGGTTCCACTTCATGTTATGGTGAAACCAGAGACAGTCAGCACCACTTGATGACTCACATACAGTAGATAATGTCATTTTTCCATTTGCCCTTTCCCCTTCAGCGCAGTGGTCTCTAGTAACTAGACAACTAGACAGCTTTACCTTTGTAAATTCAGCTCCTTCTTCTCTAAGGTTCCTGCTTACATTTTTGCACATGAACACATTTGTATTTCAGCTCAGTTTCAGTTTTAGGTTGATTTAGGCAAAAATAAGGTGAGAAGCTTGAAGATAATAAATGACATAGCGCACATGCACAGAATAAAACCTGAACTGTTAGGATGCTCCAGATCATCTCTCTCTCTCTCGCTCTCTCGCTCTCTCTGAAGAGCTTGCCCTTGGGGGGCCAGCCTCGCACTGTTCCTGCTCTTTTCGCTTTGCTTGCCACTGATAAGATCTCATCTTGTTATTTTCTAGTGTGTGGGAGCAGCTTTTTTTCAGACTGATTGACTCCCACACTCCTCATCTCGTTCTCTTTTCTTTCTCTTTTTTTGTTTCTCTATTCTTTCAGCTCCACACTTGGCATTCCTTGGCTCTCATTCGCACTACGCCACACTGGCTGGCACTCGACCATACATCAGTGAATATCCTGTTTTTACGTTCTCCCCTTTTACTCGGCTGTGTATCCCTCAGTTGTTTCCTCCCTTACAGCTCAGGTTTGAAGGATGGTGGTGTTTTTAAGTAAATACTGGGACTACGTAGGCAAGCTGACTTAATTATGTCTTGCTTACATGATTTTTTAAATCATTCTGCAATCATCCCACCGTCCTTGAGCTGTAATCTCGTACCACAGCTGATTCCTCTCTGGCTGAGCTCTCTAATAGCTGCTTCCACCCTATATTTCTCCAGGATAGTGACCGCTTCATGCTGGTTAGACGCAGGTAGACATGCTCGAACACAGACACAGCGATAGACACCAGAGAAATGTCCCCACACCTCGGATCATAGTTTCCCTTTTGTTATTTTGAGTGTTTTATTCCACGATCACGTCTCATTTTGTCCTCCTTCTCTGTGTGCTTCATCATCCTCCCGTCTTTTCCGTCTGGGTCTTTGGGGGGTTGACAGAATGGTTTTTGGGGCCTCATCACCTCATGTGTTTTACTGTATGTATTGCTCCTCCAGCTCCTCCCCCATCTGGCCCTCCCTCTACACTCACACCAGGAGGCAGCTCCACCCTGTCCAAGAAGAGGCCTCCGCCCCCCCCTCCTGGACACAAACGCACCCTGTCAGACCCACCCAGCCCGCTCTCTCACAGTCCACACAGTAAAGGGGGCTTGACTGGGGGTGAGACACAAGCACACATAACAGTTGAGAAGCCAAAATATCCTGGAAGGTTTTTAATAGACATTCATTAAACAAAAGGATGTTGAAACTCCCTTCAACTCATTTACTAGCGTCTCTCACATGTAACATGTAATGGCTGGAACAACACATTTCAATATTTTTCTTATTTAATTTGTCCAAAATGCACAGCCTCAGTTAATGAATGTCTCAGGTGATGATTACAGTCAGGAGGAGCTTGTATGTGCATGTGAAGAGGTTTTTCAAATTTTATCCTCAGAGCAGTTTTATTCCTCACATTATGTGAGATCCACTATACAGCAAACCTACGTTTAGAGGCACTTATGTCAGGGTTGGTCAGTAAAATATGTTTGAATCTCACTCAGCTTGCTTGCGTCCATTATACTGTACATGTTAGATGTATTTTTTACTGCTATTGTGCTTGTTATTGTTCGTCGTATTTAGGGTTTCTTGCATTTTGTGTTACGCACACACTGCTAATTAAATGATGACACTTTGTGTTGCACAACCTTCGTTTCCAAATAACATCGGCTCATGGAAAGCTCAGCCAGATGACGCCTCCCTCATTGTTTTTTTAACCATCACTGCATGTTAATTTATTTCTTCATTTAAATCAAATTAATCTCTGGTTTAGTGCCTTGTTGCGGTGTTGAACGATCTGTTTGTCGTCGTTGATGTCAATATTTTAGGAAGTGACTCCACCCCTCCTCCTGTTAGCAAGATGTCTCCTGTTTCGAATAAGTTTGAAGGCATTCCTCAACAACAAAGGTACCAAAAAAAAAAAAACACAAACAAAATCTGAGGCTTGATTGAGCTGAGATACACGGTGTCACTGATATAATAAAATTCCTTCTTAGCTCTACTTCAAGCAACACAAAATCCACACTTGGTCCAAGGGTTCTACCCAAACTACCTCAGAAAGGTACGGTCCGTGTCAGTCTTATTTCACGCATTCTGTTAGAATGAATCCATAGCTGACTTTATCTTGCCGTCTCCAGTGGCTCTGCGGAAAATCGACACCATACACCACCCGTCTGTGGATAAGTCTAGTCTCCCTCCAGAGGTCTTCCAGAAGTCCCCACCAGCAACTGACACCCCACAGAAGACTCCTCTGACAGACAGGCCTCAGCTGGGAGACCTGCCCCCAAAACCGCAGCCGTCTGAACTTCCCCCTAAACCTGGAGAACTTCCTCCGAAGCCGCAGCTCTCCGACCTCCCTCCTAAACCTCAGCTGGGAGATCTCCCACCCAAACCCCAGCTCAAAGACCTCCCTCCCAAGCCTCATCTCACAGACATCCCTCCCAAACCTGGAACGGCCGAGTCGGCTCCCAGGCCACCTCCCGGAGAGACGACGCCGAGGCCTCAAACACAGCCTCCGCCCCCTCCTCAGACCCATCCACATCCGCAGCCTCAACCACAACCACAGCCTCAGGATTCACCGTCACCTAATCAGCAGGTAACTATAACGACCCCCACCCCACAACCTGCGGAAGACACCAACGGGACCCCAGCTGGAACTGCAGAGACACCTGTGCCGCTCCCGAGGAAGCTGAACACGGTGCGAACACGCTTCTCTTTCTATCAAACGTTTCTTGCAGGTTATACTGCGAAGCCTGATTCATCATAATAATGGAATTAATGGAACGTTTCTCTCAAACCTTGTGTTTAGGCAAAGAGCAAGGCCCGCAGAGTGAAGACCATTTACGACTGCCAAGCTGACAATGATGACGAACTGACGTTTGTCGAAGGAGAGGTGATCATAGTTACAGGAGAGGAGGACCAGGAGTGGTGGGTAAGTTCAGCTTGAGTGCTACACGGTACTTCCAGTTATTCACCCGTGGCTCTTGAGCTCATGGTCTGAAGGGCACAGACGACCAAGCCCCGACTGCCACATTCTTCTCCTTTGTCACTTGCTGTTTTCACTTTCAGATCGGCCACATTGAAGGAGATCCGGAAAGAAAAGGGGTGTTCCCCATGTCTTTTGTGCACATCCTGAGTGACTGACAGCCAGAAGGACTTGCACTACGCCTCTCCCTTGGTTGGGAAGTCCTGTAAATAACTATTATAGCACCTCTTGTCACAAGACAAGTGTCATGAAGAGAAAAACAACGATGATGAAACCCAAGAAGGCTTATCTAACCATGGATGCCTCATCCATGCTGTACAAAGAATGTGTGTATTCTTCCTTTACCAGTATTATCTTAACCCTATAGCACGGCTGCAACCAAGCCACTCTCAAAAACCCTAGCACTTACCTACAAATCTATGTTTATGCTGTTACTGTGTATATATATGTATGTAAATATATATATTTGTGTGTGAGTGTATATACATGTTTTATTGTACAAAACATGTACCATTGCTCTCTACCCGATCAAGCATCGGGGCAGAACACTTTGAATTTTATCTGTATTAATTTTACTGGCCCTCAAGTAACTATTAGCTCATATTCTTGAAAACAAGGACAAAAAGAGAAAAGGAATGTGAAATAGGTCATGTCACTTATTTGTGTCTTGCATCCTTGTTTACCACCAAAATTGACTGAAGAGGCAGGTGTTTCATTAAACGTACTCCTTGTTCTTGCTTGCTTTGTGTGTACATGTATTATGGTTGTTTTACAGTATAGAAACCTGCTGCTACTGTGTGGTGGAATATCAAAACCTGTGGTTCACTGTAGGTCACTAATTTGCTCCTTGTTACACTGTTCACTGTATGTATGCTCTGTGTGTGAACTCAACGCCATCTCCACAGCCTTGACTTTTTCTGTGCATGGTGTAACAATGACTGGAATCGAGCGGAGTGCTGCGTTCAAAGACGCTCACCTCAGGGTTTGAAGAACCACTATTAAGCAGGAATACGAACGGTGTCCTGTTGAAGCCACTATAGATAGGTATGGGAAACTCCAGAAGACGCATCTTAGCAATAACTTAATTTCCTGACAGACTAGAAGTCTCAACCTGTGTTCAGTCTTGTAAAACCTCATGCTTGAATTATTTTTGTTATATCACAATGGTATCAGTACATTTCCAGGTCGACGTCTTAAAGGTTGGACTTCGTAAAAACAAAACAAAAGCTGAAGAGCTGATGTATTTTCACCTGGTCCTCACTGACATGCAGTTCTTCCCATGTTAAGGAACAAACCCATCAACCTATTGTATTATTAAAAGTGCTGTACTTCAACCCTGAGCCTGATGTTCATTGTCTGATCCCGTCTGGTTTAAAATGCGCCGACTTGTTCAACAGTAAAGTGCCTACGCCGAATCAAACTTTAGAGAAAGCGCTTTATTAAAGAAAGGTGGTCACATCCAGCATTAAGCAGTCAAGTCCATTTTGTCATTTTCAAATAATTCTTTATTTTACAAAAGTTAAACAGAAATTCAGCATCTTCCGTTGGATGCTGCAATAGTACTTAACATACCTTGTTAACTTAAATTAAATCTTCTGAAAAAGGTTTCACGTAATGAGTGATACCAGAACACTGGTAAACCAAATTATTTACACACTTGGACTTTATGTGCAGGTTTTGACCCTTGGTTTTTCTCCACCGACTTGATCACACCTACAGCGACCGTCTGCTTCAGATCTCTGGCTGCAAAGCGACCTAGACAGCACAACAAAAGGTCACTACAACAGCACAACTAAACATGGCTGAGGCTTCTTGTACACAGTTGGACGATACTGTACCTAAGGGAGGGTATGTGAAGAAGCTTTCCACACACATTGGCTTGATGGGAACCAGTCTGATGGTTGCAGCATCTCCAGACATCAGGATCTGAGGCTGGTCCTCCAGTTTCTTGCCCGTGCGTCGGTCAAGCTTCTCCTTCAGCTCAGCAAAGCGGCAGGTCACGTGGGCAGTGTGGCAGTCCAGGACGGGAGAGTAGCCAGCTTTGATCCTCCCCGGATGGTTCAGGATGATCACCTAAGGAAGCGAACCGACATCAGTACAAGGAACAAGAGCAACGACCCAAACAACGCAATGGTCCAACCTGAGCCTCAAAGCTGCTGACGTCTGATGGGGGGTCCTGTTGGGTGTTTCCAGCTACGTCCCCACGCCGCAGGTTCTTGACAGCCACGTTCTTTATGTTGAAGCCAACGTTGTGCCCTGGCAGGGCCATCTGCAGACCCTGGTGATGCATTTCAATGGACTTTACCTCAGCCGTGAGCTTAGCAGGGGAGAACGTCAGGATCATACCAGGTTTGAGGACACCAGTTTCAATCTTGCCCACTGGTACAGTACCAACACCTGAATGTTGAATGAAATTTAATCTATTTAGAGCAGTTTGAAGTCACCCCACCTGCAACACACCTGGATTTCATTTGAATGGCTGGAGCTAAATTAATTTAACCAAGACATTAAGAGCAACAAAATAGAAAAGGCACTGATTAGTCATCTGACCTCCAATTTTGTAGACATCCTGCAGAGGTAACCGTAGGGGCTTGTTGATTGTGCGCACAGGTGGTTGAACGGAGTCCAGGACTTCTAGTAGAGTTTTCCCAGCTGCGTTCCCTTCCCGTCGTTTGACTTTCCAACCTTGGAACCACGGCATCTGTACAGAAAACACTTTAATACGTTGCATAGAATTTAGAAAATTACTTCTTTAGCCTAGAAACCGTCACCTTCTGAGTTGCAGTGATCATGTTCTCCCCAGTCCAGCCAGAAATGGGAACGAAGGGCACGGTCGTGGGGTCGTAGCCAATTTTCCTGAGGAAGCCGCTCACGCCTCGCACCACTTCGTCATAGCGTTTCTGGCTGTATGGGGGTTCAGTCAGGTCCATCTTGTTCACACAGACGATGATTTGTTTGACACCCAGCGTGTAAGCCAGTAAGGCATGTTCTCTGGTCTGACCGCTCCTGGACACGCCAACCTCATACTCGCCTTTGGCAGCAGACACCACCAGCATAGCAACATCAGCCTGAAAGGACGACAAACCTTTTAACAGTCTGTGCACACAGCACATATAGAATTAGTCGAGTTTTCCTTTAACCAAACCTGTGATGTTCCCGTTATCATGTTTTTAATAAAGTCTCTGTGACCTGGAGCATCAATTATAGTCATGGTGTATTTCTGTGTGTTGAATTTCAGCAGTGATATGTCAATGGTGATGCCACGCTCCCGCTCAGCTTTCAGCTTGTCCAGCACCCAAGCAAATTTGAAGGAACTCTTCCCCATCTGTTAAAACACAAAACATAACTGAACATTTGAGCAGGTTTTGATGCATTCACAGGTTCTGACCGTTCATCTCACCTGCGCTGCAGCTTTCTCAAACTTCTCCAGTCGTCTTTGATCAATGGCACCACATTTGTAGAGGAGGTGTCCAGTCGTGGTCGACTTGCCACTGTCCACATGGCCAATAATGACCACATTAACATGGGTCTTCTCCTTCGCCATGACTAAATGTTGATTCACTAACCAAGCAACTTAACTGTAGGGCTCTGCAGTTGAACAGCACAGCTCACTCGTCCAAATTCTCTTCTGAAATAGACCTGAGCAGCATTTCTGCACTAACTTTATATGCTGGAACTGGCCACGAGAAAGTCATTTGATTCAAGACAGGTGTGTTACCCAATTAACCTTCATTGGTGTCAGTCCTGCTTTGCTGAAAATGTGAAAAGTCCCCCTGGAAGCCTGACACTGACGAATTCCAAATCGCTACAAAAAATCTTCATAAATGCTACTTTTTTATGTTGAACAACCCTGATCAGAAAGAAGTGGTACAAATGTTTTTCATGTGAGCTTTCATCAGTGTGCAACTACAATTCTTTCAAGTCTACCACTGTGGATCACCTAATGATCTCAAATTACAACCAGGTGTGCTGTTTGAAGATGGCAGTCTTTGAAGCAGCCCCAGTGCGTCTCTCTCTGTGAATCACACTATGACCAAGCGCAAAGAATAAAGGAAAAGACATCTGACTGGCAATAAACATGTTTTTATTATTAAAAGGGCATTGAATTGAAAAGATTTGTATGTTCTAGACTGTCAGCTTAAAATAATCAGCCCCTACAGTGTGGCTTCAGTGACATCAAGACGAGACAAACCATGTGTTAACGCAGGAGCATGAAGATATATTATCAAAAGGTTGCACTTTATTCTACAAAGACCATCACAAAACCGTGGTTTTATTTCACACAAAACAGACACAGAGATACAGTCAAAAAGGAAACATGACACTTCAGTGTACGGTTGCAGTTGCACATGTAAGGTTGACTGACACAACTCAGATAACCCGCAGGTGTGTTTTCCTACCACAGATCCGCACCTTTAGTAAAGAATGTACAGTATCAAAAAACACCCAAACTTCCACAATCGCTCGCAAAGTAGCGTTCACACCGACCTTTAAGTCAGAATTCCAGGTTGGGCATCTTGGGAATTTCTGACTGTTATGTCTATTTCCCACCTGGCAGAAAAGAGTAACTTGTAAAATATGGTTATCAAATAACTTGTGAAGTAGCAATGGCAATGAAAGATAAATGAAATCCAATAAAACTAAATATTATTTGGTGTCACATAACATAAATAAATGCGTCACACATTTATACCTGGAGAATAAAGGCAAAAATAGAAATGTGACTGGACAGAATGGATTCGGTTCGCGTGGTGGGCTCTTCTGGGATCCGAGCCCCTGCTCCTGCGCCCCTGGCGGAGGCTCAAGCGCCGCATTAGCGACCCCTGGAGGTCGCCTCTGTACAAGCGCTACTAACCTACAGTAACGGTTCCTAGCGGTTCTGCGTCCTAATTAAAGCTGCGCTGCGCCATATTTACGGGTTCGGCGAGTAGTTATCCGCTTCAAATCAACCGGGCCACACTGGCCGGGCGGGTCTCTTGCTAGCTCTGCGCAGAAGGTGTGGAAGCCCCCCCCCCCTCCCTCCGCGCTCAGAGGTGGAACAAACCGAACTCCCCTTTCGGTTGACGGCCACAATGACGCTCGGTAACTAACCCGGAAAAAGCGGCCGCAAATCGCTTTTCTTCTCCTTTCGGCCCCGCGTCTGGCTCGTAGCGTGGCGTCCTGCCGTCAGCTGCCGTTTTTCCGAGAGCACCCAGGTAAGACCGAGAAAACTGCCGCTTTATCTCGCCTTGCGAAGTGTCTCCGCAGCTACTGTCCACCGGTTGCCATTCACTGAAGCTGCTCGGGAGCGATCATCGGAGGAAAACTTAAAGATGAACCATGAACATGTGGAGAAAAAAACAACAACAACACCAACAACGCGCTCTTATTGTTATCTTGAATTATGTAGAATTAAAATAGTGATAATATCCGCGTTGTTTTGGTTCCTTCTCCGAGGCGCCTTTAACTTCCCCTTCTCAGGGCTTACGCTGCTAGCTACGTTTTCCTTTATTTGGCCAGAGGCAGTGAAGGTAACACTCCTGACCCACATAGTGCTAAAGGCAGGTTATCAGCTGGGTTTGGACCCATGTGCGGGATGATCAGCACAGCTTCACTAAACCGTGTGGTTGGATTAACACTGCTCTCTTTACAGGGAGCACCGTAAATGCTGCATTAAGGGGAATGCAACCACTGACAGCAGAGGCTGGACTAGAGCAAGTTTCATTTTCATCCGTGCATAATAAATGAATGAACATTTACCATATGCCCCAAGCTCTGATCCACAGTGCTCTGAAACAAAGTCGTTGCATTAGGTTGGTATTTGTCTTGATGCAGTAAGAGTGAAGAAGCCATGTAATGATGTTGTCAGAATCCCACTGAAGCTACATTTCACTCTAAGCCTGCATCTCACGGTTATTTTCATTATGTCGTACTCTCCTAATTATTGTTGATTAGTCGTTCATCAGTTATACGTTATCCGTTGTTGTTTATATCATAAATTACACCGGAACTAGCTCATTTACATATTTGAGAAGTTGTAACCTACAAAATGTGTGTGCTTTTTTATTTTATATACTCTTTTAAATGCATCTTCAAAGCAGTTGTGTAAATGGAGGTAGAGGATCAGAAATAAATGAAAAAGTGTACTTGCTGCAGCACCTTTTAATAAGTCTGCTTAATTACACTCTACTACAGTCCTCTGGTATACAACAAGAGGCTTTAAGTGGCTTCATGCGACTCCAGTAATAAACCTATCATTAGCTCAAATCGCTCACTGAGTGGAGCTCGTTCAAAGCTTTGTCTTTGCATCAACTGTCTTCACGGAAGCGTGTTATTTGCTTTGAGCCCAGCCTCTCTGTTGGGCCTGAAAGTGGAAGTGAAATGTCCAGAGATCGGATTTTGGAGGTGGTGTGTGTAGCGTTGTGATGCAGGATCTATGCTAAATGTGGTTTCCATTCTGTTACACTGCGGTTATGAGTGGCTGTGGAACTGTCTCTCCACATTGTCTGATGTTTAAAGTCTGTCTTGATGTTTCCTCCGTGTGTCACCGTAAGAATGAAAAAGCTTTCAAGGTGTGGTTCTTAAAGTTAGTTTATAAAACACTCCCAGGTTATTAGTTTTCACCGCCTAGTTTGCAGAAATGAAAATGAGTTGGGGTAACATTTAAGAGTTAAGAACTCACTTGGTCTACAGTAGGTCTAAGTATCCCTTATACTGATTACTGTTGCATGTACATGTTTCAGCAGCAGTTACAAAGATTGCAAAAAGGGCAGGAAAAGCTGCTTGCGACAAAAAGTGTGAAATCTGTTATTGAGCGTTTAGTAAGGTTTTTGTTTCTGTAACGAGAACAAAGTGGAGATACTGTGTGGCTCGTTTGACACAATGTGTTCCAGGTCTAATCCAGGTACAGGTACAGGCGTGCAGGTCTCATTGATTGGATCTTTTGCTGCAACGTTGCCATGCACAATAAATATTAGGAGTCTTGCAGATTAGGAAATCTGCCTCTAACCTTTTGACTCTGATACTGTTGTCTTTCTCTGGCAAATGTGTTTTCTAGCTTGGACAACTGTATCTGGAGTTGATCACACGAGACTGAGTGACTACAGCGAGTATAATGATGGTTAATTTTAATTATTAATAATTTTCCAGACCTTTCAAAGACCTTTAGGGCAGGGCTGCTCCATCCTGTAAACAGAAACGCATTAGAAAGCTGTTGTTTAGGGAATGGGTTTGATAACGGTGTGCTGAAGATGAATCCTTGCAGAATTTGCTCAAGTAGTTTGTTTATTCAGAAGTGTATCGTTTCCATTTCGGCCGCTTCCATGTGCCCCAGTGTCAGTGATCTGTTGCCTTCAGGGTCAGTCCTGGATTTATTTTTGATGGTTAGTGGCTCTTCCCAACAGCGTTTTGTTAAGTAGATTGTTTCATTGTGTGGTTTACTTCAGTGTTGTGACAATTTACAGAAGCAGCAGGTTTATGTTAAATTGTTTGTTTGCCACAAAATATGTTTCATGCAATCAGCAGTGTGACCCATGAGCCAGGCACCACACAAAATCTGTCAGTTTGAGAAAGTGTGACTGAGTCGTTTCTGTTTTTTTTGTTTTTTGTGTTTTATTTTTTTCATGACCGCTTGTTTAATCACAGCAGCTTGAAGCTGTGGATTTAGATTCACGTTTGCGGGGCAGTTTGCGTCGTCCTGCCACTTGGATCAGATGCTGCTGTCTTAGCTTATGGAGAACAGAGCTGTATTGATTCCTGTCTGTGGCATAATGCTGTCCGTGCAGTTATCTGGATGAACTTCCTTTAGCTTATTTGCTCAGGTGGTGACTTCAGCGTCATTCGATTTCTAGAAAGCGTTCTGTTTACCAAAATGGCTTTAAATGGCCTCATTACAGCTGCTCCACATAACACAAGCTGGAGTGTGATACTCTCCTCTAGCAGAGATGACTTACTTTAACTCCCATTCCTCCCTCACCGTTGCATGCCTGTTCTTGTCCACAGTTGGAACCATGACATGCTTGAATCACTCTAGGAAGGGCTGACTGTGCCCCCTTCACGGCCAGCCTGGCTCTGTCTGCACTCTGCCGACTCTTAGAGCACGTATCACAAATATTGTCTTGACTGAACTTGCTGGGCGCAGTTGGTGTTAAAGCTTGTGCGCAGCTTAGAGGTTGTTTGTTGGGCTTCTGAAACGTGACTTGCACCGTCGTAGCTGTTCAGTTCACAAACAGTTCAAATAGTTGTTGATTAACACATGCTGACTGTTTTGCAATTAAATTGCAAAAAGAGAGAGATCTGGACGTCAGGGGCTGCTGTGCTGGTTTGTGTTGTAGCCTTCGGCTGCAGCGAGTCATTCTTTTGATGTGAGCGCGCCAGTTGTGCTGGCAGACTCTGATGTTGGCTTGTCTGAAACCCTAAGCGTGCAGATAATGAGAAGAGAGCATCTTGCATCTCCTCCTGTCTGCAGGCCTCCAGCTGGATGCAGCGGCATCTTCAGAGTGGATGCAGGAAGATTTGCATCGCAAAGAATGACATTTCAAATTTCATCCATATACGATGGCCCTCAGGTCATCAAAAAAAGGGGGTTTTATTGCCGTGGACAGAAGAGAAGCTTTGTGTTCGCCGGCAATGACGTGGATAGTTTTTATTTATCGAGTTAAAGCACATCCTCATTTGGTCGCCCACACGTCCGTGGACACACAGAGGATGGGTGTTGCTGCAGATGGCAAATCAGCAGGGTAGACATACAGTTTTTGCATAAAACTGTGGCTGTGCTGCCCCCGCACCAGACCTTCATCCTCACACTCCTCATAGTGTTTCACCTGAGGTTGTCCACCTCTTTCTAATAGTTTGAACTGCTCTGTAATGCTAATGATGCCATAATCTCCCATCAGAATCCTGTCAGTACTTTGGAACTGCTTAGCGGCTGCTCCTTATGAAGGCTTGTATTGACCACAGCACTGATATTAAAACCTCTGCATCACTGTTTGGTTACTGGCTGTCATGCTGCAAACCTTTCGGATCCCAGCTAAGACGAACGAACCCTCAACAAGTCGTTCGTTGTGACATTTCACTTTGAAATGATTTTCCACAGAGGCTCCATGTGCTTCAGTAACTTCAGTCGATATCCATCCTCGAGGAAAAGGGAATACGGGTTGTCATGGCAACTTGAGCTTTAATGGAAGTTTTATTTAGAACGCCACCAGGACGCTTCACTCCCCCTCAGCTCCATGCTGATGGTAACATCAGGTGGATTCGTATTAAAGTGGTCCCTTTAGTAGGACTTGCCTTCTGCAGGTGGAGTTGCCCACTTAGTATTGAAATTTATTTTTGACATGTGACATCATGAAACGCTACAAAACCACAAGTTTCAGGTCTCAAACTGAAATGCAGTGCACCTTTCAACATTTTCACTGGACTATTTTTTTAAAGTATGTGAAAATCGGTCTCAGTACGTTTCTGCAGCAGGCCCACACATGTTGGCCCACATGCACAGACGCATTCATGTGGCGGAGTTTATTAAAACAAATGTACTCGCTGTGTCGACTTGATGCTCTCACAAATGCCCTTAAAGATGAAACTACTTCCTTCTCTCAACGTTTTTGTGCTGTAAAAACCTAAACTGTTGTGATGTTGCAGCCTCAGAACAGTCTTGACTTCACAGAATTACAGTGGAAATGCATTTAAAGAGCGTAGAGTGGATTTTTAATTCAGGGCCAGTTCACTGAACAGCATTGGTTTTACTGCTTTTAACCCTGTGGGAATAAAGTATCGTCAGATTAGTGAGGACGCTGTTTGTGGTTTCTTGAATGGTTTACTGTGGATTACGGGTGATGTTTGACCCGTAAGTCGCGTGTCCCTCTGGCCTGGTCTTCATTCAGATGGCGGAGAAAGAGCCTCACATGACGGACGCCTGAGAGGCAATCGAACCCCCACACACTGCCGCTGCAGTTCTCTACCTGACAGCCTGGATTTCATTGTTGCTTCAGGGAAAGCGCAAAGTTGAATCATCACAACCTGGCACGTGAATATGCGTTTGTTATTTTCAGGAAGCTTTTTCTATGACTTTAACGTTTTAGAAACAACTGCTTCCACAATGCAGGGAGCTGGCTGCTCGCTGTTGTGGGGATGGCTTCTTAGACAGATGTAACGCTTTCCTGTTCAATAGTTTTGAATTCCTAACGAGCTGCTTCACACGCTGTAGGTCTGACGTCAGCCTCTCTATCCTTACATGCTTTTCCAAGGTCTGATTGGCCATGTGTTGTGGCCTCCAGCTGTAGACATGATGCATAGCTGACTCCCGTGATGCCGGAGCGCAGATGTCACCCACAATGACCCTGTGACATGTCAGCTGTGTTGCATTAGGAGGAACTTGTTCTCAACTTGCATGAAGGTGTTCTTCGTTCGCCGGGTTCAGAAAAGAAAAAATATTTTTTAGTTCATGTTTGTTTTTATTTATTTCAGCATCTGTGTAGTTTGTCCCCTTGTTGGATCGTGTTTGCTCCTCCAGTCGACTTTAGCTCTCGCTGTTCTCGTAGGTTTGAAGTCCGATCACATTCACGTGTGGCCGCTGTCACGGTGCATTTGTATGCAGGCTTGAGTCGAGAGAAGCGTCTCAGTCTAGAAAGGTTTTGCTCTCAATCAGGGCTGCACGACTTGCGAAACGAGGTTGTGGCTAGCTCAGACGTCAGAAATGTAACAAGTCATGGGATTTGAAAAGTATTTTTGATTACATTTTTAAATCCCAAATGCAAAGGCTTTAAATTACTGACACAGCCATCATGAATTGATTGTTTTCTCAATGAAATGCCAGCGTCTCTGTGACTCGAGTCGTGTCACCCTCGTAGGAGGAAGCAGGGAGCCTTGTACAAAACCTGAAGTGAATTAGAGGAAGTGTTGCACAATAGGAAGTGGTGTGTTTTTCTTCTTCACGTTTTAAATATACACCGATTTGTTCCATGTCTTTTAAAGTCTACAATTAGCTTATTAAAGAGCAGGATGCTCTGATATTTTAGTCCCATATGCTGCCTCTGGTCAAATATTTATCTCTAGTGTTTCATCAGTTTGTGTGAGAGGGAACCAGTATGAGTGAAGTGTGCAGATGGTTCCACTGCATCTTTTTCTTCATGTCTGCAGTTGTTGGAGCTTTGAGAGCCGAGTGTGACGCTGTGTTGTTTCAGACTCTTTCTGCTGGAGGATTGTGAAGTGGGGCCACCTGCCACAGCGGCCTCCACTGCTGGTAAGTTCTCGTATGTCAGGTTGCAGCTGGAAGGAACGATGTAGGCCTGCTGCTAGCTTTTGTTTTCATTTGTGTGCTGCCTGTAAAATATTCCCTCGGTTCAACATTAAACACAACTACAGCTACAGTAGCTGGTGTAAGTAGCTTGGTTCAGGCCTCGCTTTTGCTTGAAAGATGAATGACCTGCACTCGGTACTGTTCCTGAATGCAACACACACCGCTCACATGCTTTGATTCCCTCTTCCTCTAAGTCCTCAGGCTTCAGTTATTGCAAAGTTTGACTGGTGTTTTCATACGGTCAGTCTCTGCCACACATCAACATCCATGTTTAGCGCCAGCCGTTATTTGTTTACATCTCCTCTCTGGTCCTAATTTGAATTAACCACAGAGTTTGAAAAGCCGGTTATTGAGAGGAGCTAAATCTCGCGTGGCTCCTGTTTGTGCGCGTGTCGCTCTCACGTTTCATTTCACAGTCACTTAGCTCATGGTGCCGTCTGAAAGAGGTAAAATGAAGGGATGCATTTCTCTAAATGGCACTTGAGTCAGTTACTTTGCTTACTTTCCACTGGGTGTTTTTCATGGGCTTGGTGTAGGTGGAGCTGCAGCTGTTGTCAGAAGTACCTTGCTCTTATTGCAAATTCAGAATGAAATGACGCTGTGTTATACTGTATGTTGCTGTAATGTTCTATCTTTAACACATTTAGTCCAGGTGCGAGACAGATATGTAAGAATATGTCACAAGTGCTAAAGATGTAACTGCCAGCCTCAGTTTGAATGTGATGTTGTTCTGCTCTGTGGACATTGTTCCACAGCTTGTGTAGAACCACATCCTGCCCTTTTGTGTTTAGTTTTTTTTCTCCAGCGTTCAATGTATGAAAGTCAAGGAAATTACCATAAACCAATAGAAATCAGTTTGAGCCCTGATAGTGTCTCACTGATGAAAATCTTTAGCCTGTAGCTGTTGGTGTTTGGTTGAAAGTGGAACATCCACCTTTATGAACTACTACTATAATCAAACCTGTCGTGTGAGACTGGCGGGGGTGCACCTATGTCATAGTCTGTGTGCTGGGGCTGGACGTGTAACGCTGGCTCAGGAAATGAAGTGCATTGTGGGCCATAAACCTGTTGAGTAATGTAGGTGCTTCCAGCTTCCTGTTGGCGTTCATGTAACTTTAGGGCACAGGGTCACTGAACTGGCAGCGCTTACTTGTAAGATCAAAGTTTGTCGTTTCGACCTTTAGTGGCTTGAGTCTTGCGGTCGACCTACTTATTCCTTTTTTCACAGCATAGTATTTTAGCTGCGTGCAGGTTTCCAAGCTGGTAATTTCCATGTTTCCTCTTTGTGCACAAACAACTCACCATCTCATCATTTCACTATCGCTTGCATGTCAGCCTATGTTTTCCATCCATGTCTCCTTGGAGACTGTTACCATGACACACAGCTACCTCTTGATTGGCCAGGCTGTGCTACTGGAATGCTGCATGGTTTTGACAGCTAAACCTCACATGTATAGGATCAGTGTATCCCCGTGAGATATCTGTGTTGTCGTCTATGTATATGTGTATTCTCCAACACACTCTAATCCCTTCTCTAAAATAGCCTGAGTTAAAAGCTATTTCAGTTAGCACGCAGGGCACAACCCTGTGGCGGTAGACGTGTTGCATTATAAATGGAGAATGGGGCTGAGATAATGCAGCAGGCTGAGTTTTGTGTGAATATACAGAGGCTGGATTAGCCTCACTAAGCCGGGGGCAGGTGCGCTACAGTAGCCTGAGGTGACGCTTTTCTCAGCTCGTCTGTTGCTGGGTGAGTATTTGGGTCAACACTGCCCCCAGCTGGTAAAGAATAGACATGTCAGGCATGTGTAGCTGATTTATTGGGCAAATAAATAAAGACAACAATGAGTTTCATCAGTTCCATTTCATATTGTTTGTGACCATGGTAAATATTGTCATTATTTACGCAACGGATAATATTTTTGGCCTGGTTTAACCATGCAAAGGCGTAAGACGGCATTCACTGCATGGAAACATCATTTGCTCCAGTCATGACTCAGCATTTGGGAGACACCCTTGCCCCCCCCTCAGCCCAACCCACTGAATAGGTCATTTGAGAGGAGACGTCTGAGTGGGTGTAATATGTAGAGTGGTTTGTTATGTCAGCTAAAAGCTCCCAGCTTCTCCTCGGTTATCTATAATTTACATCAGAGGAGAGCTGACGCGTGTAACTTCCTGCTCAGGTTCCCTGGAGGACGACGTCTGGCGGCCGCCATTGTTCTGCACTCGTACATCTTTAGGAATCTTGGCCACATTACTACATATCATCAAGAGAAATTGTTGATTTCTGCGTTTTCTTCTGTTATAATTGCTCACTTTTTACTCCAAGTGAACACTGGTTGACGCGCTTGGATCAGTTATCAATGCTGCTGCTCATCCTAAGAAACTGATGTGAGCACAGCCAGTCACTGACAAATACAAATAATTCTATCAATATGCAATCTGTATTTTTATATAACAAATTGGTCTTGTTTGTTTATTTAAGCATACGCATCCCTGAAGTTTGAAACAAGTGGCGGTAGTAGTGGTCTTCCCTCACTATGCGTGCACAACTGTTTTCATCCTCCAGGCGGCGCTGCTCCCACACTGAAGGAAAAGGCCGGTACTCTTCAGTATGACACTCATGGTTCCAAAATCTCCACTGTGCCCCACCCAAAATCCTGTTCGCATGGCACTGTGCAGGAAAAACATAAACCAGTCTGCCTCTGGATGCGCTGGCTGTGGTGACTCAGTCGTTCAGAAGGTCAAGTCAAGTAATGATGGTTCAAGGCTGTTTAAGCAGAAGAAAGGGAGACGCATGTGTGAACTGGTCGAGGAGCCAGCTGCCCGAGGGAAGCAGCGAGTGACAATGCGCCCTCACGTCCATGAGGAAGTCGGAGGACTCTCAAGGACAGGGTGGGGAGAGCTTCCTTCTGAGGCAGTTGTTCAGGAGAGAGGAATCAAAGCATTAGATTTGTTGTGGAGTTCACACGAACGGCATGAACCGGTTTTCCATCTCTAATGGCTCCTTTTATCTGTCGGTGATTTTAAAAGTGGAGCAGCAACTTCATTTGGCGCGACCACATAGGCCAGGAGGTGTCGGTGCAGAGGCCTTCGATTAGCAGGAAGCCTATTCGCTTAAAGTCATTGATCTGAAATTAACACCAAGTCCACGCCGCCTGTATCGCCGCGTGTTTGGATGGTATAAAGTGTTGTTGATGTGACTGAAGAGCGGAGCTAAGAGCCTCTTCACTGAACTCGTTTTCAGTGGAGCCAGCATTTTAGCTGACTCTTGTGTATGTGCCTGTTGCCATGGTTTCCAACTTTCATCAGCTGCCGTCCAAAGAGAGGGGCTTAGTCGAGGATGCGGCGCTCCTGCTTTTCATCCTCATGCCGGTTTCATGTTTTCGTTTCCGTGCACGCTGATTGGGTTCATCATGTCTGCAGTGTGGTGCAGGAATATTTGAAGGATTATTTTTATTTATTAGGGAGAGAATATTTATTTAAGTGCATGTGGCTGCAGGAGTAAGATGAGCCAGCTGATGCGGGGTGTCACCTCCAGGTTTAGCCGTCAGTCACTATGATTCATCTTCCTGTAGGTTTGTTTTGATTTGACAGAATCTGGGTGAAGCGGGCATTAGCTGATGTTTACTTGGGTGCAACAATATGCAGGCGTGGCTACGAGGTAATCGCGCCATAAACAAACAAATGGCACACCCCCCCATTGCTCGTTGCCATGTGCGCCCCAAGCCATTTTCAGTCAGCTGGGTTGAACTGGCACGAGACGGGAAGGGTGAGGAGAAGTGGAGTGGGGGGAGGAGGAGGCGACGGGGGCTCATGCCATCCCCGTTTGGGGAAGTGCTCCCCCATTTTCTGCCTGTCGATTTGGGCCAGTGTCAGCAAGCTCCGGCGGGTCCAGGTCTGGCCGAGTGGGCTAATGCGATGTGGCGTGTCACCCAGAGAATCTAGGTCAAGTTTAAAGCTGCCTGGCTTTGCCCGCCTCTCTGCCACAGTGTGACGCTTCAAATCCCTCCCCTTCGTCACACACAACAATATTCAGCACATATTCTCACCCAGATCCGTGTTTTTAATATTACTAGGTTATAAAAACAGAAATGAGCCATGCATTTTTTTTTTTCAGATCCACAACATTTCGGCTGTCTCGCCCCATCCCCCCCTTCAACACCCCAGGCGAGCTCTCAGCCTCTCCACGACAGAGCCCACGTGACAAGCCCCCCACCCCCCGACTAGGGTGGGGAGGGCGTTGTTTTTCTTCCATAGTAAAGCAGCAGGGCACGTGGATCCTCATGCTGCAGCCGAGTAGAGGAATGTCAGCACTATCCCTCTCTCGCATCAGCCCCTGAGCCGTATTTGTAGGATGCTGCCGCAGTGCTCAGATTCAGCTGCGTCCTGCGTATTAAAGCGGAGGCACAGAGCTGGGACACGTTAAAAGGCAGTGCCATCCGGAGGTCGGCTTGCTGCATGGGTGTGGCACTGATTGGTGCCTTCTACTAAAAGAAGGTTCAACCTGTCTGCAAAGATTCAGCAACATTTTATTGATCTATTAGTAGTTATCACAAAATCTGCTGCAGTTCAAATGTAGAAGATTTAATGAATTTCTCATTGCTATTTAATCCTTTGTCTTTAAAAAAATTAATCATAATGACAGGATTTAGCTGAGCTATGCATAATTGCATTGAATCACAACATGCTCAATAGTGAAATTAAATATTTCTCCATCATCTCCACTTGACTTTACTCCACTACTAATCCACAGTTTTGGCGCATTACCTCATCTGTATTAATATATTCATGTGCTTTCAAGTCCTACTATTACTGTACTCGCTGCTCACCCAGAGCTCGCCCCTGATTGGCTGCTGCAATGTTTTCAATGGTACCAAATTTTTTTTGGGCTCCATGGATACAGCGAGCTGTTGGGTAGATCAGCTCAGCCAATCGGAGAGCTACGCGGGCTCCGGCTTGTCAGATTCTGCCCGTGGCCTTAGAAGCAGCCCCCCCTCTCTCACTGTGGGCACGCGATGGCTCAGTGGGGGGGTTCAAAACAACAACAAGGCTGTCGTCGTGCTCTCCGTGGTGTCCAGGACAAGCAAGTGCTGCTGGGTACAACTGCAGCCACTGTGGGCTCCTCATCTGGGAGCGGTCCGGCAGCTGTCTTCTCTTTCTATAATATTACTAAAAAGGACAGTTTATAGAAATAAATGGGGGAATTTCATAATTAAAGGTCACTTACAGTAAGATGGGGTTGGTAACGGAGTGAGAACTAAAATAATTTAATCTAGTCTATTTCTAGTGCACATCAAGATTCTCGGGTGGACTTTGAAATGCGGCCACGCAAATCCCCGTCCTTAAAACGACCTCATTTCCAGCGGCTGGCGTGCAGCGCTGTGCCCGCGTGGCCGTGCCCGCGCCGCGGCTCTGGGAGGTGGCAGTGCCCACATCCTCCAGCAGGGTGAGGCCTGTGACAGCTCTCGTCCTTGTGAGGGTGCATCAGGTGCCGCTTTGCGACAGCCAGCGAGGTGCCAGCGCTGGCACAGTCAGACATTCAGGTCAGATTAGTGGAGGGTAATAAGATGAGGCTGGACAAGGCAGGTGGGTCTTCGCAGGTGGTCACTGGGTTTGAGTAGTGTCTAACCGTTGTTAGAGGTTCTTCTAAAGTCAGTAAATGTGTAGTCTGCCTAGTAGCAACATAATTACATTAGTTATTGAAAACAAACAACAACAGTGGTACAGCGGTGATTAATTTGACTGATTAACTCAGTTAATGAGTTTGTTGTTTAGTCTCTGAAACGTCAAATGATACTAAATAATGTCCTTCAGTTTCCCAGAGTCTAAGTTTACTTTAAAAACTTTATTTTACTGCCACAATATTAAAATGTCTTTGTGTTGTGATTGAACCTGAGGAGGAACAAGCTCGTGGTGTTGCTTTCTTCTGCTTATTTAAGGTGTTGATCTGCCATTTGGGCACAAGAACAGCAGTTGTAAGAAGTCTTCAGAAGTCAAATTGAAGTCCTCTATTCATCCAGTCTAAAAAACGAGGACATGACCCACTGCTCGCTTCTCAAAATGCAGGAGTCCGTGTCACCCCTTCCACGCACACCTCATGCATTTTAAACGCACCTCGTCTAACCCTCTGCCTCTGACTGCTGAGTGTGTCCTTTGCTGTGTCGCAGCACCTCGCTGTCTCCCAGCATTACCCGTGTTGTCGTGATTCAGTCTGCCACCACTGCTCCTCAGTCACTTTGGCTTTTTACCTGCCACTCATGTCGGCTGACATCTGCCTGCTGAAGTCGGGCCTCCTTCCAACCTCCGCGCACGTCCCGTTCGTCTCTGCTCACCTGGAGTTCTATCCACCCGCTGCCGTTTCTCTAGACAAACTGTCACAGATCTCTGACTTGTCATATGTCTGACCTCGGCTTCTTAGAAATATGGAGTCTGCTCCTTCCGGGAGTTGGAGGAACATCAGAGCAAAGAGCTCTAAGATTCTGTCGCTTCTCGTCACACAGTTCACATCTGACATGTATGTTTAGTATCTGTACAGATGCCCCAGCAGAGAAGGCAGATGTGTGACGGAAACGTCGGTGTGATAGTTTAGCCTTTATGTTTTATTCTTTCAATGAAGGGAGTATTGTGTATAATTTGGATTTATGTCTTTATTCTCGTCCTCTTCTGAACAGTTTATTTCCAAAACCTTGTTTTTGTATAATATATTAAAACAAAGCAGCAATTCTTTCCACCGTTTGTATGAAACCGTTCGTTTTCACTCTGCTAGTGGACAAAGTGGTGCCTCTCCTGTAAAACCTGTATGAAGAAACCTTTATAGCTGGGCTTTAGGTGCATTGGACTGTATTGTTTTTAACTTGTGGTTTCTAATAAACTGCTAACTGAGTGTGTTTATATTTAATAAGATTTGCAGACTCTGCCACATGTGCTCATGTTTTCTAAGGCATGTGAAATATTAATGGTATATTTCAGCTCCTGTGATCCAGACGCTGCTTTGCACTTCTTGAAGACACTGATTCTGCAGAAATGAAGTGAATTTCAAAGCATGTCAGACGGGGTCTAAATCACATACAGCCAGCCATCTCCATAGCTACATGTAGCTCCTCTAATGCCTCTACTTGACACGAGTCTAAATGCGATTTCCCTGTGGAGGCTTGTAAAGTGGATTATTTTGCATACAAATGTCTGTAAATACTCATAATTTCTGGGAAGTTGCTTAACAAAGCAGAAAAACTCAAACAGACTTTTACGTTTTTTATTTTTGGGACTTTTTGGTGTGACATCTGGCTGGTAAGGAAACACACGCTGGGGGTCCGAGGGGAACGTGGGCACATCTGGGGCACCGCTGAGTTCAAACAGGCACCAGTGCAGTGAAGCGGAGCAGGAGAGAGGTGTCGTGGATGCAGCAGTAAATCACCAGCTGCTCCCTCCCACTTGTCTGTTAATCATTTCTTTCTCACTTGTCCTTTACAGGTATCGTAATATGGGGAACCTACTGAAAGTTCTGACGTGCACAGATTTGGAACAGGAGCCTAATTTTTTCCTGGATTTTGAAAGTGAGTTGTTGTTTTTTACTTAAATTGATTCCTCAATCTCTTCTGATATTGAATACATCAATATCATAAATTATCAGCCCCCTTTTTTCATCCCCACTCATGATTTACACTACGCTTCTCCCAGCAGCAAACAGGAAAATCAAATCTGCCATTAGAGCGTCTGCGCTTTTCCGTCAACGTGCCTCTTCCACACTGGAGTCGGTGCAGAATATCAATCAGACCAAAGTTGCACCAGAGCCCCCCCCCCTCCCCTAGATACAAAGCAGTGAAGTTCAGCTGCTGTGTAGCCCCCGGGCCCCTCAACACGCCGTGAACCTGCACTGCAGTGTTCTCACAGTTGGCAAGCCCAGAGAGCCGGTCATACCTTTAGAGAAAACCGCGTTTCATGGAGCTCAGTTTCTTGCTGGTTGTAGATTAAAAGAACACTTGTTTTATTCAATGCAGTTTTCATCATGCCGATCTCATTCTCATGAAGCAAAATATAAATGACGTTTTCAGTCTTAATAAATTAAATGCATGCTCCACAGCCAAGGACTAAACTGTGGCTGCTGATGTGAGCTGTGCCTCGTTTCGTCTGCGCGGCAGCAGGAGGTTGCAGTCATCACACTTGGCAAGGTGTTCTTGCTTCAGGTGGTGGAAAAGGTTCAGTGTTGCTGTTCTTCATTGCCACTTCTCTCAAGGCAAAATAACAATGCAGACATTTCACAGCTTCTTTACCCAGAGCTGTTACAAAGCTGTAAGAGGGTGCCTCACCCTTTTCATTTATCTCTTCTCATCTTGCTCCATTTCGCTCCTCTCAGCCAGGAAAGTGGGTGGTGTCGGCGCAAAAGTGTTGGGAAGATGAGATTATTTCAGCGAACTTTAAGTTAAATAATTGAAAGCTGGATCATAAACTTCCTGTTATATTGGACAATTTGATAGATTTCCTCCAGCCGTCTGAGTGTGAACATGGATGTGGTTTTCCCTGCAGATGCTCAGCCCACAGATGCAGAGCGAGAGGTGTGGGATCAGGTGGACGTGGTGCTGAAGGACGCCAAAGGGATCCTGGATGAGCTGCAGGCGTACAAGGGAGCAGGGCAGGAGATCAGAGAGGTAAACCTGATACAGATATTCACCTCTGACTGACAACACGCAGAGCTGCTGCAGAGCTGGGAGGCTGCTGCGTCCCACTGTGATGAAAAGCACGGAGAGGAGCACAGTGCTGCATTAGCTGAGCTCGTGGATCCTCAATAGCAGCAGGAATAATTGCAGCAGTACACCAGTCGAAACAAATTCAATAAATAACCTTTACAAGAGAATACTGTTGGCTGGTTCAGACAGTTCATTTAGTGGGTTTCGCTCCTCTGAAATGACGCTGAGCTCACTTTTGTGATTTGTGATTTAAATTTCACCCTTGTCAGCCACGTCCTGCTTCATTGTACTTTACCACGAATGCCAGTCAAACCATGTATCTACTGTTCCGTTCTGCTTCCAGGCCATCCAGAATCCCAGTGACGAGGCCCTGCAGGAGCAGGCGTGGGCGGCTGTGGTTCCTCTAGTGGGAAAACTGAAGAAGTTCTATGAGTTCTCCCAGAGATTAGGTGTGTATGAGCCTGTCCTGTGCACGCAGGAGCAGTAATACGCAGGCCAGTGGTTTTCTCACTGGATCTCACACCGTTTTGACGTCGATCAAGCCGAAGAGGAACCGCATCAGTTCGTGCCGTTTTCATTTTCCTGCGTCTCATTAACCTCCCTGCTCAAGCTTTTAATTGTTTGCTTGTCCGTCTTCCGTATTGGCCAAACAGCAGCAAGTCAGCGGACATTAGCATGCAGCATCAACACCCTCAGGCTCATATAAAAGTGCTGCTCGCCGCACCCTGACCTTTGTGTAGGATGAGGCTATAGTTTACCTAATTAGCATGGATACAGGGTGGGGTGGGGCTTTGGCTTACTGCTCCCTGAGCTTCTTATAACCCTGAGGCTGAGGACGTTGGGGGCGGAGCCACATGTCTCGACATTCTCATCGCCATCGTCTCTAGCGGTGCTGGAGAAGGTAGTTGATGCCGTCTGCGATGGCTGTTATGTAACAAAGTAGGTCAGCGCCCAACCTCGGCTGCTGCTCTGTTTCGTCGCCTTGACTTTAGGCTTGGCCTCTGCTGCCCGCTTACACATGAAGGAGCCTTCTACTACAGGCTGCCGGGCCAATCTGCAGCATGGATCCCCTGCTCAAGATGGCAGAGATTAATGAGAGAAGATTATGAAATGAACTATATTTGAAGAGTAGCGTCTCTCCTGTTCAGGCTTCACTCGGCTTGAATTAACAGAATCTTAAAAACTGCAAGTGATCACAGTCAATGCCCCAAAATTAAATTTAATTGTTAATAAATATTAAAATATACAGGAGATGGGTTTTGTCTCCTACAAACTCAATTGATGAATCTGTACTGGTGTAATTTTCTGCTAGACAGACCCACCCAGAATCATATTTATCCTGTAGATGTGTTGGGATTTTCTGTTATTTAGAGGACCAGATTTAAATTGGAGCCAGCCTGGGGAGTCTTAGTTTGTTGAGTCTAGACGAGAGTAAAGTCCCTCTATCCTCTGACCCTCCCCTCTACATGCTCGCCCGCTCTGCTGTGACCTGACGAGATCAGACGTCGCCCACCGCCCCCCGTTGTCCCCGACTTCTCGACACAGCAGCGTGGCCCGTTTCTGCGGGCCTGAAAGAAGCTACGTCTTAACTTGTGTTTGTACTGGGAAGTAGAGAGTAAAAAAAAAAAAACACCCTGCATCACTAAGGCCATTTTTAATCAGCCGCTTCGCTGCCAACGCTGCCCAAGCAGATGGGAGTCATTACTGAATGTCAAACGTGCTCAATTTACTGCGCTGCACTGCTCTGTCCATCTTCCAAACGTCCCTGTGCGATTATCTTAAGCACCGCGCTCTGAATCGGCCGTTTCTGCGTTGACGTGCTGCGCTTATCGTCATATGTAATCAAGAATTGTATAATGCGCTGTGAGAAATACGCTTCACGCTGGTTGAGGACCACGCAGTCGGTTGCATCAGATGTGGAGCTTGTCTTGGTTATGTCATTATTGAAGCCTCTCCTGTGTCTAGACTGAATTCTAAGCCCGTCTGCATCTATAAATAAAATCTCCCTCTGGGCTTTATTGTTTTTTTTTTTTTTCTTCAAATCTCGGTGTTTGATCATGACGTGCGTGTTTATTAAAACCACTTGCTAGGAAGTTGTTGACTGCACATCTCCTGATCTTTTGCTTATTTTCTTGTTCGTGCCTAATTCTCAGTGTATGGGTATGCTACAGAGGCTTTGTGTTTACTTACTGTCAAAACAATGAGCGTAATCCTGCTTGAATTAACGCCCCTCCCCAGTTTAATGCCAGTGAGATAATTAGTCCCACGTCTCATCTGCATCTGAGCAGGAAAGCCTCTCGGCCCCCTCCAGACTCTGCCTCATCTCCCCCCAGACCGGCACTTGGCCCTGGGCAGTTTGGGCACCACCGCCGCGCCGTTATCTGCCTCTGTCCTAATCAGGATGCTTCAGCTGGCTGACACTCTGCACTGCTGACACATCCCAGTGGGGCCATCGTGCACATTCGCACATAAAGCAGCGTTTACTGTGCTGATTTCTCTTCTTTTCATGTTTCTTACGATTTTTTTTCTGGCATTTGAGATAAGTTCGTGAATTTGGGTTACGTTTGCAGTTGATGCTTAGACCTGTAATAATGATACGTTTTGGGTTTTGACACCTGTGGTTTGTAAAGTTAAGGGTGAATGAATCTATATTGTGGATAATTATTATACAGTTATATACAGTAGAAACAAACAGCACAGGTGTCGGGTTTCCTCAGGTGTCCATGTTACCTGCTGCAGGATTATTCAGCAGCACTGGCTGACGTTCTGTACGCGCTTACATGCATCCGTGTCTCAGTACAAGGACTATTTCACGCTCCGTAGAGACTGCAAAAAAGCTTAGTGCGTACAAGCTGATGTTTTTTTTTTTGTGTCCGTCCTCTGACAGCACTGAACCTCTAACACACACGTCTTTTTTTGGTACAGAGGCGGCGCTGCACAGCCTCCTGGGAGCTCTCACTAGCATGACTTACAACGACCCCACTCAGCACCTGGAGCGAGAGCAGGCGCTGGCCAAGCAGTTCGCAGAGATCCTGCACTTCACACTGCGCTTTGATGAGCTTAAAGTAAGACGCTCACTCCTCACTTCCTGCGTTTAAAGCCCACACTCACCATTTAGATGTTGATGTAAAACGCTCTTTTTTCCACTGATACCAACCGGACCTACAGGCTGCTGATGCTGCTGAATAGATTTTCGCCCCGTGCGGTTTTTAAACAGCCAGTGAGCACATGTTTAGCATTTAATTTGAATCCTAATGCTGCGCCGCTGTTTATAATACAGTGTCGGCTAATAAGAGGTCTGCAAATTGTTGTTGCCCTGAGCCGATTTCTGCATAATGTGGCAGGCTTTATTAATGACAGAGGGAGGAAACATCAAGGACGTATCTGTCTTGAATTCAGACATAAATGGCTAATGTGCAAAAACGTTTAACACCAGGAATCAAGCGTGGGTGTCGGCTGAAAGCCTGTTATCAAATACATAACTCTGGAGCAGTCCTCTGGTCAGACAGTGGGTGAAGTAGTTGTGCTACACCCTGGCTCCTTGGTTTTAAAACCCATCCCAGCACCCTGAGGCGATTTGCTGCGATGGCCCAATTAGTGCCCACTAGCCAGGCTGGCAAGATGAAAACACGAAGGTAGGGGGTGCAAGGTGGCATGCCAAGCCTATTCATCAATCTTTCACATCCGTGCATGGGCTTCTGACCTAGTTAAAGTGTCTGTGCAGCCCCTCCCTGGCGAAGCTGCCTGTCTCTCTTAGTGGACACAGTGGACACAGACTGAGCACCAGTCTATTGTAGCGGGATTAGCAGGCTGCCAGTGCAGCTTTGACTGTGACAGGCTCGTATCGGAATGAGGATAATTAGCCACACGATGAGCTCTCACTGGTGGTGACGTTTGAAAGAGCCACGGCGGTTGGTTGGTTTGGATTCCTGTGGAACCACATTATTCATATTTGTTGGAAGTTAAGTGACTGTGGCTCTTATCGGAGGTTTGGAGCGTAAATAACGTCTATTGTCTCCTCAACGGGAGCCTTTTAATGCCTTTCTGTCAGCTGTATAATTGTGACATGTCACAAACTGTCTGCACATGCAGGAGAATGACCAAATATTTCCTGACAGACTGAGCTGGGATGTGGATGTGAGGGGGATGAATGTCAGAGCGTCCAAATCCACTACGGCAAATAAAATTGTATTTGTATCATTGTTCTGTTTATGTCATCCACACCCCAAAGCTACGTTTCTGCCTTGTTGGCTAAAACATTGTGTCACGTCGCCGCCACTAGAAGTCGTGCTGCAGGCTGTTCCTCCTGTGGGAGCGTAGAAAAACTCTTTGAGATGCTTTTCTGTTTCCACAGATGACGAATCCCGCCATCCAGAATGACTTCAGCTACTACAGGAGAACCCTGAGCCGCATGCGGATTAACAACGTACCGGTGAGGTTCAAACATTTAGTTTTTTATTTCTTCACCATTTCCATGGTAACCTGGCATCAGGTGGAAGCACAAAGTAAAGGGCAGAAGGATCTGATCCCAAACTGGTAGCAAGGCCCGTCCTTAACTCGAACTCAAGTGGAACACACGTCAGCCCGAGTTGTCCTTTTATTCAGTCTGTGGATTTGTGTGGTGCTGGCGATGCAGGAAAACGTTCGGTTCAGAGTTTACTTTGAACAAAACTGAAGCAGGTGACTTTATAAAAAATATCCACTTACAAAAAACATTCTCTCTCCTGTATCGTACATGCTGAACGTCACCAGATGCACGTCTTCACTCAGTACTGTATCAAACACATTAAAAAGATATTTGGTGCATGAAAATTGTGTAAACTGCGATTCCAGCGTGGACGTGCAGAACGAACCTGAACTGCTCTTGGTTTTGACCCGTCTGACAGGAGGATTTATTCTCCACACCGGAAAACGCCATTAGGCAAATGGGTCCAGACAAGTTGTCATTAGGACCTGTCACTGCTGAAGGATTCTCAGGCTGCCGTCTCTCCTCGCAGCTCGGTGTCTCTCGCGGCGGCAGCAGCGTTTTAGTCACCACTCTAACTCTCGACTGAATCATTCAGACATCCGAGATGAAACAAATCTGTCCCCGTGGTAAACAGTCTTTGAGCTCGTATGTCACCGTTTGTTAGAACATGAATTGGTTTGAAATTTTGGGGAGATTATTCATATTCTGTCAGTGTTCTCATAAAGGCAGGACATCTTCGTCTTCGTTTAGATATGCAGACAAAATTAGAACATGCCGTTCAAGAGACGCCTTGTTCTTTGTTACCCACCAGGTGTTTATAGTTTCTGACTGGAAGTAAAAATAGCAGGAGGACATGTTAGTCAGCTGGGAAACCTGGACGAGCTGGAGGACTCAGGGATGTGGTTTATCTTCTGTCAGGATCTTTTTAGTTAAACGGCTTCAAATGCACAACAACTACAACCCATTATGTTGAGGAGCACAATGCCCAAAAAACGTCTCCTTGTATATTTTAATAGCATAATTTAAATATTGTTTAAGTCTCCAGCCTAATGGAATATAATTATATGTTTTATTTGAATGATTTTCAGGCGGAGGGTGAAAATGAGGTCAACAATGAACTGGCCAATCGGATATCTCTGTTCTACGCCGATGCCACACCCATGTTGAAGACGTTAAGTGATGGCACGACAAAGTTTGTGTCAGAGGTAAGACTGACGGGACGGGCACCGTCCTTTCCGACAGCGACGTGAAAAGTTTATTTTCATCTTTGTCTCGTCACAGCACAAGAACCTCCCTATTGAGAACACGACAGACTGTTTGAGCACAATGGCGATGGTGTGTAAAGTCATGTTGGAAACACCGTAAGTGACATTTTGTGTCGTCCAAGATGCTTCTTGTCTTGTGTTGTCACCTTGTAGTGTCTAATTTGTCCTTTGTGTGCTGCAGGGAGTACCGCAGCAGATTCAGCAGCGACGAGACGGTGTCTTTCTGCCTGCGCGTCATGGTTGGCGTTATCATCCTGTATGACTACGTCCATCCTGTGGGAGCTTTCGCTAAGTCGTCCAAAATCGACGTGAGTGCAGCGTTCAGTTGACCGTCGCGCTTCATGGCTTGTTCTGCAGCTAACGGTCTGTTTGTTGTCCGCAGATGAAAGGTTGCATTAAAGTTCTCAAAGATCAGCCTCCAAACAGCGTTGAAGGACTTCTCAACGCTCTCAGGTGAGATCCCGACGCCATCAATTTGTGTTGCTGCCCTACCGCTCGGCAGGTGCTGAGACTCCAACTCTCCAGGTGTGGCTTTCACAGAGAAGGAGGCTGCTCACACTGAGAGCTGGATGGTGTCGGATAGACGTCTCGGTTTATTTCGCTTCCCTGCGGCGCAGTGACTCAAGTCTCACTCAGATTTGATCAGCTGTGAGCCTTCTGTGCTGGATTTGTGTTGGGTGTCGAAGCCTCTGCAGAAAGGCCGATTACAACTGACACCTCGTCCCCTCGCAGACTCCGGTTCTTACCCAGCTTGCTTAACGCTCACAGCTGCTGGATCTGACACGGGCCATTTCCGTGGTGACCTCACATCTGCATCTGCCTTTGTAGCCGGGCCCGAGGCAGAGCGGCTCTATCCGGGTTACATGAGGTCATCTGCTTGTAGAAACCGCCAGAACTTCTTCCAGTCATTACATTTGTGATGTGACACACGATGGGGAGTTTGTGGTATAGGAATCTACAAAAATACACATTTTTATGGTACCTCATACTGTTTAAAACACTAAAAGTACATTTACATGTCATATTTAAACTGCACATAAACTACATACAGTAGATTTACCAAAGTGCTTCCTCCTTCTTGTTTCTGATGGTCTAGATTTTAGTGAAGCCACTCGGGAAGTGATCAGGGGTCTGGAACAAAACTAAACTTATTTACAGAGCATTTTCACCAGCGCTCATGTAATTATATCCTCTATGGCTTCATTCGTTTTTGTCGCCCGCAGGTACACAACCAAGCATCTGAATGATGAATCAACCAACAAGGCTATCAAAAACATGCTGCAGTAGGACGGAGCTGCTACAACTGCTTGCCTCAAAACCTGCTGGGGGAGATGCCACTCTCCTGACTGATGTCGGTGCACAGAATGTTTGGTTGTTTTTGCTTTTTTATTGTATTTTTTAATGGAAAGAGCTACAGTACAGTTCCACCCTCTTTTATAATGCAAAGTGCTACTGCCATTATGAACGTCTTTTTCGGTGCCAAAAAGATGTTATTGTAATGTTTTCGATGAAAGGCCATGTGACAATGGCAGCTAAGGAGAGCGTTGTGGATCCTCGGGTGTTTTAAAAGATTTTTTTCCCCTATATCAGGGATGGGAGTGCTTTGACTTGAAAATTTAAAAGAGAGATATATAGAGAAGTATATATTATTTTGTTTGATTTGTTATTTAATATTACATCCTCTGCATGATGAGAATGATGAATTTTCCTTTTATTTAAAAACAAATGGTTCAGTTTCACTTGTCTGCTCTGTTGTGCATTATTAAATGTTTTGATATTGAAATGGTACCTGTCGAAGTGAGATTAAAAAGTACTGCTTTTATATTTTTTAAAGGTCTTATTTTGTGCATAGGTCTTTTTTTTTCCCTCATAGTTGTATTTTTCTTTTGAAAACTAAACTGTGATGTGTGCAAAGTCAAATTAAAACTGGGAGTGTGTACTGTAAAGAACAGTATGGAGGAATTAAACTGAGGTTTTCTACAACTGGCAGGTTTGAGCTCTTGTATTGTGATCGTTTGATGGCTGAGACGAGGTTATATCACGTTGGTGACATGCACCTTTGCATGCACGACCACGAAACTTAGAATTTACTCGCCAAATACTTCGCTTTTCATTAGAGCTAATTTCAACTCAACGCGCAATAGAGCGTTTATGAATATCGAGCTTCTCTTTGTCTCCTGTAGTTAATGGTTCAGTAAAAACATAATTGCGTGATGTCGGGGACAAGTGGCCGTCGCCCTTTCATTAAAAAGAAGCTTTTGTGGATCCATTATTCTTTCCCTCCACATAAAGGTTTTCTCCTTTCACCAGAGCAGAGTAACGTCCTTCCAAATCATTTCAGCTCAACCTCTTTTTGGTGCTGGGTGGACGCTGCAGCGCTTTGAGCAGCGTGTTGGAGAACTTCTCAGGGTCAGAGAGAGAGAAGCAGAGGTTGGCTGGGTGTGTCCTCTGCAGCACTGCTGCATTAACGGACGGGATCTTGGCGGGTTTTAAAGTCCTTGAGGGAGAGATGCACAAAAGGGGAAACGCACTGCCTGCATGTTGTGCTGCAGGATCCTAAATGTAGTTGGTAAGAAACCATTGCTGCCCTGCATCTGTGAAGTGGATGTGAAATGAATTCTGTCCTTCAGGGAAATATCATAGTATCATAGAACCCAGCGATCTGATCGGAATCAGAAAACGGGGCAGCTGCTGCCACAGCTCGGACACATTGGAGCTGATGTGATGTGGAAAATAGTTTGTGACGACTGAAGGTGAACTTTGCCTCCGCGTGTAGTTTTTTTTTTTCTTGTGACGTGTCTCTCACGTCGTTTGACAGTTTGGACCATTATGTGAACTGGCACAACTGTCAGTTACTTCTGAGTAGAGAGTTTCTTCTTTTATTCCAGTGAAACCTTCTAAGCAGCCTGAGAACTGTGTTCTGTCCATAAACCACAAGGCCCTAACACATTGCTCATCTGTCTCTTGGGTGAGACAAGTTCACTTTTCTGAGAAAGACAACGGCTATCCTCTGAGACCACCCCGCCACCCACTCAACCACCTCTTTCACACACAAACACACTGCCACAGATGCAGAGCCCCCCCCACCCTCAAATCCCACTTCCTTCTGTACGTTGCTTTAATCGGGGGAGTCTTAGTTAATCAGTCGTGTCAAAACATTAACGGCTCACTGAGGATCGCGTTTCATGCCAGCAACGCTGAGCCAGTGGTGCCGTAATCTCGGTCCGTTGGGCAGATAGGACTATTTACTTGAGCAAAGCATCAGAGCTTTATCAGGAACTTAGAGTCAGTGAAAGTGTTGCTACACACCAGCGAGAGGGCGAAGGCTCACGTCAAGTTCCTCTAAAACCCTGTCAAAGACAAACATGTCCCTTCGGCTTCTAGTGCACTTCTGTAGATTCACAGACATAAACAGCTCGAAGAGAACTTTATTTGTTTCACAGCACATATATAAGATAAAAGCTACAGCTTCAGGGTTATTGAATATACATGTTTATATCATTTACAACCAGTGGACAGAAGCATTTCCTGCACTCTGCCAAAATATCCAGGAGGCTCTAGATCGATTTGATTCATGGGCAAACTGATGCATAAAAATAGACGCTTCTTACAGGAAAGGCAAAACACTGCCTTCAAAACAATACAAGCCCTGTAACAGTGTGTAGCCTTTGGTGTTTTGTAGACAGAACAGGTCATAAGTGATTCAGATTAATCAGCCGCGTTTTTAACTTTCTAGATTGTTGAAAGTGGAAACAGGAGATGACAAGACAACATCCAAAGACCCGCTGAGCTGAAACAATAATCAGCCACGTTTGACTGGGTGCAACTGTTCATGATGCATCACATGTCCAACCTGACAGATTATTTGATTTACCTATGATACATTATATAGTAACAAATGGGTTTCAAGCTAATTTTGATCCATTAAGTTAGTTTAGCCAATCAGCAAATCGGAGACAGTAGAGAATAGAGACATCAGGGCTGTGGTGATAATCCTGAATGAAGATGAACTCAGTTCGGTTTGTTGACTCCAGCTCTGTAGTTTTGTGCGCGCTGCTCAGACTGTGTAGGTTCTGTACAAACATAACATACATTCATAGTTTTGTGAGGCGATGCTACATGTCTGCTTATTGCTTTGGTCTAATCGCTGGTCTGGGCATCAAACTGTGATGTTTACTTCCACTTGCACTTTTCATACATCCTGTCTATTGCAATTTCCTCAGACGAAGGTTTTAAGGGAGCCAACGGTTTTCTGTCGGACCATAAATCATGACTCAGAGTCCTGATGACTGTGCAACTGCGGTCAGGGCCTCAACAATCCAGGTTTGTCTCCGATCATCCTGTCACTGAGTAATATCCGACAGAACAGCCCAACGTTCACGTGAGATGTGAAATCTGCTGCTGTGGTTTTTCCAAGTTCAGCCACTGCCACGTTAGTACAAAAGTGGTGAAATGGTTGGAGTTTTTGTTCTTGGTAATGTGAATTCTTCAGTTGAGACCCTCTGAGGTTTACCACTGATTGTCTTATTATTTATTATCTTTATTAGTAAAATAAAAGCCAGCGTGAATGTAAAAAGGGAGAGAACACAGAGTAAAAATTGTGTTTTTACTTTTTATGCACTAATAAAAAGTAAAAAAACCAATTTCCTAGCGTCACCTAAACCATGTGAGGTTTTACAGTGGATGACAGTTGTTGTCGATGTGGATATGTCTCTGATTACGCTTGAAAATGTAAAAACACATTGTGTCCTCGTGAGCCACTTTAACCACTTAGACTCACGCAGGCTGAGGCAGAGTATTTATATTGAATTATGAACTGAAGTGTGAGCGTGTGTCAGCTGGTGCAGTGTGAAGCGCAGGGAAGCTCCAGCTGCTACTGAGCGTTCACATTACTGTAATCAAGCTCTGCTGGCACCGGCTACGCTGCTGCTCTCCATCGGCTTCGGTTATCTCACGTTACTAGAAAGGGAGCTGTCAAAGACGTCCGGCTTAAATAAGATTACTGGGGCAGCAGATTCTTGCACGTGAGCTTTGCTCTTGTTTCTATTGCTGTCAGTTTTATTCTAGTGTCAATGTACATTAAAGGGAACATAAGGCAGATAAGTCAGAACAATTAATTAAATATTTCAGTCATTTTTGAACAAAACTGTGAAAACTGCCTCAGTAGATGGAATAACTTGTAATTCTAGTAATTCTTGCTCTGCCAAAGATTTGCATTTTTTACTATTTTACCTGATTGTAATAATCAGTAATAAAAACTATTTGCTGTTTTACAGTGTGATGTTCAGGCTGTAGGACTTGACGATGCAGCGGTGACTCTGATGTTCCTCTGCAGGACGTAACGCTTCACACACGGACGGACTCCGGCTGTGTGGCCTGTAGTTTCTGCATCTAACAACGTGGGACAAATCTGTCTGTCAAGATGAGATTAAGCCTTGTGACACCGCGTGATTCACATCCAGGTGATTTATCAGGGCTGCAGAGCGAGAGAGTCTGATACGGTGGCCTTTAATTCCTCCCTCCCACAGAATCCCATTGGCTGATAAAGAGGAGATGAGGGTTGCAGTGTCAAGATACGTTTATGTTTTACGCCATCTACACAACACACACACACACACACAAACAAACACACACGGTGTGGTGGTGAGCCTGCAGGTGGTGCAGTAGCATCAGGTTTGGCTCACAGCTCTGTCTGTCAGCCTCTCCCTCGCTGGGAGAAGAGCTGCTGACTGAAACACATTTCCTCGGCTCTGTGCTGCGGAGGGAAAACACTGATTCAGCTCTTACGGGAGAAGCCTGTCTCTGGGGTTAACGGGGTTGGGATAACACCGCCACCGCTGAGATCCTCACATCACTCTCTGACACACCGGAGCTCAGATTTTAAAGCTATTAAACTATATCAGCTGCAGGTAATCACAGTCACCGTTTGATGATTTTCTAACTATAGGAGCATCAATGTTCAGGCTGGGTTCATTTGTTAGAAAGCTGTCTGCAGTTCTGAGGGGGGAGACGGCTTCTCTGTGCGTGAGAGCAGCCTGGAGGTGATGAAAACTGACTGAGCCCGGTTGCTGTGTGGATGACCTTCTCTGCTCTTTACAGCCTGGCAACACCCTCACACCTTCTCGTGCTTCAGCAGAGGTTAATACCCCCCTCCCTCTCCCTCTTCTTCCTCCTTTACGGCACCCATCTCCCTCCTCAAGCGCCGACCCCTCGCCTGCTACTCCTACATGAATAATGCAGGAGACCTCCTCGATAGTCGCTCCCAACATGCCACGGCATGTTTTATTCACACTGAAGTCAGACGGCCTCAAAGGCATCGCGACAGCAGCTCGGTGCGTCTGCTTGTTCTGTCTCCATGACCTGCACGTCGCTGCAGAGGAGACTGAGCCCGGTGTTTAATGGAAGAACTCAGCTGGAAGCAAATATTTGAATTTAATTCAGCGCATTGTGTCGTTTCCTGCTGAAAGTGAACGCTTTAGATTCAGGTGTTCATTTTCCATTCCATTTACCTGATGTTGTTTGTTGTTGTTTGTGCATTTGTGCATCTCTAATTAAGGTGGTATGTTTTTCTGTGCTCACAGTGAAATACTAAAGTTTAAAGTGCGCATCTTTCAGATCAGCCACGCATCCACAAATATGTGTTTGACCACCTTGGCAACACTTTTAAATAAATAGCCCTTATAAAGAGTTTACACCATGAAACCAATCATGTTATGAATCATGAAAAACGTGCATGAAAACTTTTATTAATAGGAATATAACCACTGACTGTCTTATAAAAGTCTCTTTAATGCACTAAGCCAACTTTTAAATGCTGTGATTTGTCGTGATCGCATTTACCTGGTCAGACCTGATTTATTTGGGTCAGGCTAATACACGTAAAACGATCCAGATCCAGTTGTACCTGCTCACTCGTTCTTGTTCACCTGAACATACGGCACAGCACAAAGGTCAAAGGTCGCCTAACTACGGTTTCATTGTGTCTTCAGGTCCGAGAGCACCAAACAATGTTTGACAGTGTTTACTTGGGCTGTTGTGCTGAAGGTGAAATGTTCCCCAAATCCAACTGTTTTGTGTATCATCTGAACACGGTCGCTCCGGAGCAACTGTCCTGTTTTGAAAACAACACGCTTGCCTTACTCTAACAGACGTGTTGCCACATCAGAGTTTTTCACCCTTATCTGGCGGTGCCATCACCTCCACTCATTATCCTCCGGAACGGTCCGAGCAGCTTTGGTCACGCGTTACCGACCTTCAATGGTCACGTCAGCAGGGATGACAGCGATTTTTCGAAGCGCTTGTCACCCACGGGACTCATCTCGCTGCATGATTTATTATTCATTTCTATTCCCGCTGGGACTGAACAGAAATTAGAAGGAAGGACACGAACTCAATTGCAAGGAATTCTGCGCAGGTTTGATCACTTTTCAGCCGAGACGTTTAACTCAGAAGGACTCAGCCTTTGTTGTCGCCAATCCCTTGGTTCGTCCTGTCTCTCCTTAGTATTCATCCCTCGAAAATGATCCCTCACCTCTGAGTGGTGAAACGTCCAGCGTCCAGATGGTCTTCCATGGCAGCCACTTTATCCTTGGAGGCCTCCTTAAGTGCTAAGATTGTCTGTTACCAAGCACTGAAATGGCGGGATTATTTCTTAAAACGCTTTGATTCGTCTTATTATCATCTCCGGTGCATTTCGCATCTAAAAGTCACTGATGACGATGGAATATTTTGTTTGTCTGTTTTATAAAGAAAACCTTTCTGACCCACATACAGATAATATTTGTTTTGGGTTACAACACTTCCACTACAATTATGTTTATATTATGTATGAATCGCTCCTGTTGACAGAAATGATTTAAATGTGACGTAAGTGGGTCAAAGGCAAGAGATAATGTTTGTGAGCTCCTCTTATGTTTAGGGACAAGAACACAACGTTACAGGACACCGTTGTGTTGTGTTGCAAGTACTTTAGCTGCCTTTTCACAAATAATAAATAAATCCCTACAGCGTGTATAATATTTACCAGAACTAATGTCTACATAGATTTTTCGCTACGCATGTTCCACTACTATTTTTCAATAGTAGTTCAATTGTGTCAAATTTTTTTTAATTTGACACAAACACAATTCTGCTTGTAGTGTGTGTTCTTCTCAAACGTAAGATGATGGGGTTGGGCTGAAAACGGAGAAACTCCTCTTCAGATTCCCTCAACTGTATCTACTCATCACACAGCATACGACGACCTCATTTACGGAGCCTTAAACCTCTCGTTTGTGCCTCATTTTATGGATGCTGAAACGCCCTTTAGACCCAACGACGAGCCTCCCGGGAGTCTCTGGAGCTGCTCTTGTCCAAGTTTAGTAAATACAGCCTGAAAACAGATGTCGCTGCTTCGGAAGCTATGCAGGAGGAAGACAGCGGAACCAGTGGAGCAGCCCTGGGGCCGACAGAGGTCGCGTTCAGGGCCGGGAGAGTAACTGAGCACATCATTGAGCGCTCAGCTTGACCCTGGTGAGTTATTGTGTTGAGAAGCCTGGTCCACTGGGAGGCCCTGCTCAGATCACTTACCTCCCAGGCTACCTGTGGTTCCTGTGACGCTGCTGAGAGGCGAGTTTGTAGGTGTAACATCTGTGGGTGTGGGTATCACTATCAGGGGAGAGCTTCAAAGAGAAAAGCTCTTTGCTTCAGCTAAGGTCAATTTTGTGTTTTACTTCATAAAATATAGAGCTGCTGTACATCAGACCCTTTACTTACCCCCTGCACAAAGTGTTCCCATCATTCACTCAAGGCTTAAATAAGCAGCAGAGTGGGGATGAAAGCTTGAGCATTCAAGCACCTCCAACATCCTTTGAAGCCCGACCATGAAGTATAGAGCCGTTAGTGTTCCTGAAAGATTTCTTTGTGTGTGTGAGCAGGAGGTCCTCACCGTGAACGTGTCCTCTGATTTGAACGTACGTCGTTAGACGGCCGGACTGAGTCAGGTGCTGCGCGGCCACACTCGGGCTAATCTCGCCGCGCTTGCTGCTGCAGATAGCGCGAGCCGTTGCTGAGCGTTGCGGATGAAATCGATGCGGAGCCGCTCGCTTGTGATAACGTGCAACAGTTGTGCATTGTCTTCTCCAGATATTTCCTTGTACACAGCCTCCTGTCGTCCGCCTTCTATTTTCTGCACAGCTGTCTATTAGCTGAGTGCCTGTTAGCAGGATTTTTCTTTCTTGCTCTCAGCATTTTGTCAATTCTGTGGAGATTTGGGTAATGGCTTCCACTCAGCTAAAGGAACGGCTCTGAGTGTGCTGACAGACTTCATCTCCTCTCTTCAACGGGCTTTCCTCATCATAAAGCCGGGTCCCAGAGGCCACTCTCTGATGCCTGCCCGGGCCCTCGCGGTCTCAGCTGTTCAGGCTCCGGAGAGCATCAGGCCCACTCAGCTGTCTATTCCCATCCTGACCCCCCACCCCTCTGCTAAGCACCGGCAGCCTAAACCCCGCCAGGACTGACAGCATCTGTCAGTGTCAGTGCCAGCTGCTTTTTGATATTTGACCTTTTTAAATATGAATATGCTAAAACTTTCATCACAGTTTGTTTTGTCATTACTCTTCTAAGAGATAATTTGTCTTGTCTATATCTGTACATTTCCCCGATGCCCCCTCTGGATTATAGGATATGACTAAATGCAAAAAGAGAATAAATTGTCTGCAGCATCACTGCTCATTGACCTTTTCTTCGAAACCAGTAATGGCCAGAAGGAGCCAGAAGCGTCACAGCGCTCGAGGATAAGATCACGCCTTCACCCGTTTTATTAGAGGCACTCACTGGGGAAGTCGTTTGTCAGAGACACATTCCCTCAGGAGCTCTGCTGGATTTAGGGGTTTCCTCCGCTGTTCATGGGGCACATTTCCCAGAATTAAATTCATTCACAATGAGTGAAAGCATCCAGAGGAAAAAAAAGAGCTGCTTCTCTTCTCCATTCAGCAGCCCAGGCCCCTAATCTCTGCTGGGACAGCCCACAAAGGGAAAAGAAGGCCGACACTCACATGAAGCACCGGGGTCTGTAATAAAGGCCCAAGGAAAGTGGACATGGTTTAACATGGACTCTGAATGCCTCATGTGTTCCTCAACCACATTCCTTTGACATTATCACTGTGAAAGTCTAATTTTGAATAGTGCATGTTGCTTTTACTTTTCAATAACCTTCTATAGGATTGTGTTTTAAAGCAGCAAAGCAGCATAAATCTCAGTGAACAGCGACGGATAGAGCAGATGACGCCTTAACATACAGTTTATGGCTTTGCTTTCAGTTACAGTCCTTTATTGAAGCTATTCATTGTCTACGCTAAGAGAAGTTGAACTAGATGCTGTGGAGCTTTTTGTGTGTTTTGTGCATCGCTTTATTAAAAGTTAAAAGTTTTTCAAAATCCATCTTACCTTTAGAAACCTTGGGACCGCAGATAGAAATATTAGGAGTGTGGATTGTTTTGTGTTTGAATCTTTGAGGCCAAATATGTTTTTAGATGCACTGAATTTTGAGATTTTCCTACAACTGATCCCTAGAACTATTGTTAAAAGTGTAAATAACCTTTCTGCAATTAAAAATATATTGTTAGATAAACATCCATGTGTAAAAGGTATATTCATAATGAATAGCAGCGATGGTCTGCTGCAGGACAGTGTTGCTCTCAGTATCAATATGTGCTTTGCATAAGTTGTGACAACAGCTTTGAATCAAAACAGACACTTGGGAAAAGTAAATATTGTGCTGATCCTGCAGCCGCGTCCATGTGTTGCGTAACAAGGAGCATTAACAGGTTGACTGGCTGCTAGAGAAACTTCCCCGACCTGATCATTACCTGGAAGAACCCCAACGAGCACGATCTGCTCATTTACGCGTCACACCTGCTGCAAAACATAAACAAGTACAAGCCAATTTGTTCTCAGCGGGTTTAGTGGTGCAGCAGAACTGGTGGCCTACTTTTTCACCAAAACAGCCAAACAAAGCCAGAGAACGTTTTGGTAAATAGCAGTAGCCTTCGGCGCCGGTGGCGCTTTCCTCTTCTGGCGTTGTTGCTAGGAGACAGTGGGTCTAAAATCTGGCTCCGGCAGGCTGCACCTGCTTCACGGGGTCTGGCACATTCAGGCTACACATTCAACACATGGGAGGAAGACGGATCTGAGCGGCATGAATCTGGGCGGAGTTTCCTTGTTTTCTGTGCTGTTTCTCGTGATTAGATAATCCAGCTGAACTGAGTAAAATCTTCAGGAGCAGATGTTTGCGTGTGCAGGTGTTTTGATTGCAGTTAAGCAACCTCCCGTCTTCTGTCGCTCAAGTGGGTAAACAAACAGCATGAGCTCAAGAGTCAATAAAGGACAAAAGGATTTAAAATCATGCAGCTCCTGTGACTTTGAAGCTAAACAGAGCCTCCGAAAGCTGTCACACTCAGTAAAGGGCTGATCTCCATTAGGTCTATAAGGATGGAAAAATGGGTCACATCATTATTTACTGGCATCTCCAATGGGATGCGAGTTAAGGTAATAAACGCTCTAAATGTAGGAATATAGTGGGAGATTGAACATAATATCCAGTAGTAATAAAAAATGGACACACCTACATAAATGTAATACTGTATAATATCAAATCAAATCCCAATCAGGCTCAGGGTGAGCAGCCATCTGCCTCGACTGGTTGGGCTGAGGGGGATAGAGACGAGCGAAAACTGCAGAGTCCCAGGTTGTTCTCAAACCGATTCAACGTTGACTGAATCCGAAAAAAAACAAACTTTTTAGCAGACAGCGAAGTGAAACAAAGCCCATCGCTGTCCGTGCTTCTGCTGCTATGTGTGTCAGCCTCCTTCCGTGGGGCCGTGCATGTGTCAGACTGGAGAGCCTCCAGCTCCAGTCTGGAAGATGATCAGCTGGACCGCCAGGGTCCACAGGGGAACAAAAGCCAACAGCCAATAAACACCTCGGTACTCACACGCTGACCCGCTGAGCTGCACAGTGTTAATTGTGCTGTGGTCATTAGGCTGAACGCAGGCGTATTTCAGACGTGGCCTCTTTGCAGGCTGTGACCTTCTGCTGGGCACCGTGGGTAGCGCTGTATGTGGGCGCCAGCTTCAAACTGACGGGTACAGGACCAGTGCCAAACTAAAAATATCACTTTCTTCATATATAAGGAGGAAAATGATAGACATTTGTAATTAGAAGCCATAGTTGCATTTCTATTTGCGCGAAGCTCTTGCACTGTAAAAACAATGTTCAAGAAATGTTTTATTTCACTTATTAAGCTCGAGTCTATTAATTAAACATTTATATAAAAAAAAGATTTATTCTGGAAACCATCTGTAACATATTCTCACTAATTTAGGTTGTGCTTGGTGAGTGCTTGTATGACAAGTCTATTAATATTTCAGTCATGAAGCTCCTTTCAGAAATAACCGTGAATAGATAAATGTGCAACAAACAGATTAAAAATGACCAAAATGATCTTAAAGAGGCGAAGAACGGTCTCAACTGACAACAACTCAACTGCTGCATGATGTGGTAGCAGGGCCTTAATCTATCTGTGCCCAGAGGCCTATTCTTCACACTATGAATGCTTTAAAATAGAAAAAAATACATCTTGAAAACATCATTGATCTTTCGCGTTTTAGTTCCCAATTAAGAATTTAAAATTCCTTCTGTTGCGCGGATGCTCGAGCTCAGCTGCAGGAACACGCTCGAAAATGTTCAAACGAACACGCGTGAGGAGGCTCTAGAGGAGATGCAGCAATAAAAAGCCCTTTTTTATGATTATGCAATCATACAAGTGATACAGTTTTAACACAGAGGCGACTGGCTACGGTTAGTAATATAAAACCACGCACTGTTCACGTCTACAAACCTTACTTGTGGGTTTGAGTTACAGTCTTGATAGAATTCAGTAGCTTCCCCTTTTTAAAGCTGTGGACTGATTTTGTGACCCCTTTACCTTTTGGAGAACTCACCTCTGGAAGCCATCTCGCCGATTTATGAGCCCACTCAGGTCAATGGGCAGCTCCATTTAAGATGCTCAGTGAGGCAGATGGGGAGAGAGCACAGCTAGACGTGAGGGTGGGCAGGAATCAGCCGCTCTGCTCACTTGATGTGTCTGCTGAGCCGGGGCAGATGATACTTACGGTGCGTTTGATGGCTGGAGGTGCCCGCTGGCCATCTATTCTCCGGTTTTCAGGAACCAACAACCTGGTGTCCTGTTGGATTCCTTGTTTGTGTGGGGTCATGTGTTCGGTGGGGCTAAAGGGTTGCAGGGAAAGCCAAAGACAAATGCTGTAAAAGCCTGAAGCGTCAGACCTGTACTCACCCAATAACCAACCTCTGCAAGGCTTTTGTCTTTAATGGGCAGCTGGTGACTGTGGAGAGGAATGGATCCTGTTGTTTACTGATACTAATAACCTTTATATCACGTTGGTTGTATTTGACTTGAGTTTACTGATTTTTCTGATGTGATCGCACGTCAGACAATCAGACAATCAGACAAATTTCATTGTGTAGACTTCTGCACCAGGTGCCAATAAAACAGAAAGACAAAGGCTGAAAACGTTATAGAAAAATTAAGTTGTTTTCATTCTGCACCCAGAGCTGATGTTTGCGTTGGACACATTTTTTTTGCAAACTGCAGTGGTGCAGAAGCTTAAGTTTCATGGTTCATATAAAGTACATCATGAATTATTCACTAGACCTTTTACCAATGCCCTGTGCAATCGCATTTCCTTTATTGTTAGAGCAACTTTTACATCTCATCCAAATGTAAAAATGCTTTTAAATGCTGTAACATTCAAAGCTCAGATTTTAAGCAATAAGTCAAATTTGCAAAGAAAATGAAAACTGAGAGGCTGAACCTTGGTGCGTGTGGCTTGTGTCGGGAAAACACAAATCAGGAAAACCTCAACACAGGTTCGCATGTGGAGAATCAGTCTATGCCCAAGGTGGGACTCCACTTGACGTTTCCATTCATGGTTTGAACCTCCTGAGTGATTCTCAGTCGGCGACAGATCGACGATGTCTTTGCCGTCTGACAGCCTGCGCCACTCCCTCACCCTCCGCTCCCACTGCGGCACAAGCCTTTTAACCTTGACTTCTCCCGCACTAAGCAGCATTTCCATCAGACTGTACCCTGGTGGTTTTGCATTGATGTTGCAGTTAATCTCTTCTGCTCGCCAACAGGGACCTTTCACAGGGTAGCTCACCAAAATCAAACAGCGAGCAGCTGCCCTGGTTCACGTCGGACACATTTGTATTCAAAGTTCTTCGGCTTGTTTTAGAAACAATTCGTACAAGACGAGCCCTGGAACGCTGGGAAAATGACACAGATATCTGATATCTGATTCATTCGTGTCCACGTGTCTTTGCAGCGTGTGTGTGACAGATCACCACCCGAGCCTTTGTCATGATTGTTGTGCTTTAAATAATACTGTTAAGGTTAGGGCATGAATCAGGTCACGTTTGAGACAAACACTGAATGCTGCTTGGCAGTAGGCAACCGTCACCTCTTTGTGTTGCTGCTGCGTGTTTTGACAGCAGGTACATCATATTCCAACATTAGCGTCTTGCTTTCAGGTCCTAACGCTTCGTAAAAGATAAAACATATGCTCTAAGTAGCACAGATGCATTGTGTGTGGATTTCAATGTTTTCAGTTTAGTTTCTTCATGTAGTGCCAGATCACTACTGCCTGGACCGGTTGGGTTGCAGGGATGATCCCCTTTATGGCGGAGCTAAACACGTCACCTCCTCATCCTCCTTTCCACAGATAAATGAATCCGCCTTGACCACGGCCACGTTTCAGGTTACGCGTCCCTGCTGCGCGATGTTACGGCCGCACATTCCAGTGGGAGCTTTGGGCTCGGTGCCACGCAGCCGGAGTTCAGCCTTGTCTCACGTCCAAGACTCACGTGTCTCCTCCTGCCAACCAGATCCTCATTCCTCAGGTTCTACTGGGGTCAGGCCCTGGATCCGACGGAGGTCCTACCTCGCCGACTCAATGAGAGCAGATCATGTCCTTCAGGTCTGAATGTGGCTCACGAACTTTTACCTGTCGGAGTGTTACACAGTCAAGCTTCTGTCCAAGATGGCGCCACCTTAAAAACCCACATTAAACAAAAATAAAAACCATGAAACACATAGTATAAGACTCACTCGAGGTGACACCACTGCTGAAAAAGCAAAGAGTTAAAGAAACAGATGAATCTGAGACATAACATGCACTTCCACTCTTTTCCTCAGCGTTTGCCTAATTGCACGGAGTAGCGTTAAAAACTGACCTCACTGGATGTTAGCCAGATGTTTGGACCACCACAGTTCAGCAGGAGGAGCTTCAGTACTTGGCTAATTATCCCAGCAGGGACTGAAGGCCTCCAATTATCAGTCTAACGTAGCAGAATGCTTATTACGCCGCGAACCACGGAGATCTGGAGCTTTGAAGCCCACCTGATATCCAGGAGTCTAGATGGGATGTAAAAGATGAAGATGTGTGATTCTCAGCAAAGTGTTGTTTAACTGTGTAACCGCATCTTTTGTATTTCAGCAATATCGTCTAAAAGCAGGATAGAGAAGCTAATTCCACGACGGCTCAAATCCATGTCAGGAGAGCAGGAAAGTCCCCGATTGCATCACCAAGGAGAAAATGGCTCATCACGAACAACATCTACTCTACACACACTGCATGCGAACGGAGGCAAATGAGACAAAAGGAGCAAAGTGTGGAAACGAGACTCACATGCAAAACGTAGCACCGGCTCCACGTGAACATCTCAAGGCTCCTCTAATAATTGGAGTTAATAAGCACAACAACCTAATTACGCTTCATAATGAGGATGACTAGCATGTCTCAATAACACAGAGGGGGGTCTCCCATTAACAATGGAGGCCATCGACAGCAGGGTGGAGACCTCCTGACCGTGACAGTGACACATTCACCCACATCAAACAGCAACACACGTCTGTTGTTGTGTGTTGAAGGAGGCACGTCCGTGTGATTCCTTTTAGTGTCACTCAGAAAGGATCAAAACCAGAGGGACGCTGTTCTAGACGGGCAGCCACAGAATACGTGCTGCAGGCTACGTATCAACCTCAGTAAATACACGCTGACAACAAGGTGTGGATTTAAATAAACCACCTGTCATATACTAGATGTTTTCTGATTTGATTGTGACTCATTTATTGCACTTTGCTGATTTTCCATGATGTAGTCGTGAACTCAAAGCGCTGCTTCCTATGAGGAACAAAAGAGCCGGACTGAAGCCTCCTCGTGTGTTCAGGTTGTGGGAATTCCAAGCCCTTCACCTGGTCTTCAACGCTGTGTCCTAATGAAACTCAAGCTCACCTTGACTCTGACTGACTGGTGCTATTCATAAGTGGAAACGTTTCAGGAGAGCAACATGTTTACACGTCGTGATGTCCATGCGCGTGTTTTCTCTTCCCTCCACTTTTCCTGGATCTGTCTTTCAAGCTGCTGTTGCTCAGATACTGTTTGTGTGTGAGCACAGAAAATTTCCAAACTAGCTGATTTATTGGGCTGCACAAGCATCGCACAAACCCAAACCTCATGTGAGCTAACCCCTTGTTTCCTCCGGCTACTTCTTTCCGGCCTCTTATGCCCCTTATAGAAAAATGCAAAAGGTTGTGGGGTCAGCAAATTCACTGCAGTCAAGGTGCTACAAGTGAGAGCAACTTGTCTGATCTCAGCATGATGCTTGTCTCTAATAAATTAACCAGCAATCACGGTTATTTAGTTTGGTTGGGGGCCATTTGTGCAGGCATCATTAACTGGCCAAATTCAGGCATTTATGAGAAAACGTGCGCTTTGTCCTCGCTGAAGCTCTTTGTAGAGGCTAAACGTGCAGCGCAGGGGTCCTGCTTAAAGCTGCCGTGACTCAGTACCCGGATGATGAACTCTCAGGGAAAAACAGAAGAGTTTTTTAATGAACACATTGCAGAGGTGGTGTTTTTTCCACTTCAAAAGCCCCTCGTTTTTCATATAAATGGGAGGCACTTATTGCAAACAGGAGCCTGTCTCAGCGCATAAGTCACTTTGCTGCCTCTGTTATCATTCAGTCCAGATGCCTGCATAGGTCTTTCTATTTGTATTAAAAACCAAACAAGTCCATGCGGTTTGAAAATAGTAAATTTTGCCTTCCGCACCTCCGGAATGAACCCGATGATCTGTGCAAACACCCACAACAGACCCACCACTTCCTTGTTTTGCAGGGCTTCTTCTCTTCTGCTGCTTTAGTTGCCTTCGCTGCTGGGAGGCTCTGACGCCCCCTCCTCCCGCTTTCAAAGTTTCAGAACGCGAGACAGACCAGCCTTTTTCTGCCGTCGATGGACTTCACATGGCTTCCTGCGAGAGCTGCCATGAAGTCATCCACCAACACTCCACTGCAGGTGGTCGAAGCCTCTGAGTGTGCGCCCACGTCACGGCAGACGCATGCAGCTCAGGCAGCGGAGGTTTCCATGAGGAGGATGGAGCAGCGGTGAAGCATCGTCATCTGGTCAGACTTCCTTCCCTCAGTCAACCTTGTGTTTAACCTGAAAACCTCCTGTCCTGATCTAACGTGGGCACATTCATTCATTTATTAGCGTTCTTTCTTTTCTTGTTTATGCACAAATTTAATTTTACTATTATATGTTGTACAATTTAAGCACAATTTGCGCCGCTCACAGCTTAGTTCGTGATACCAGGAGTCTAAAAAGCTGAATATACAGCATCTGTGACAGATGTGTGTTGGTCACACACTTTACCAGCGACTTCAAACTTCTGATCTGCATCGGAAGAAACTGTGTTATTCAAACCAATGTCACCCACAGCTCAGGCCTGTGGCCCCAAGAGATGTTTGCCTTTCATCCATCAAATGGAGTCTTTTCACAGCACCAGCTGTGGCTGCTTGTCCATTTCTGCGTAACTCTCCCTACTGCTCGATGGGTGGTTGTTGAGCAGGTGATTTACAGTCGTGAGGAAAGACGGGGCCTTAAACAGGACGCCAAGGGAGCTGACACATTTCGAAGAAGAATAGTATGGGTGGCGGATGGACGTGTCAGAGCGCTTCTGATGAACATGTGTTACTCATGGCCATAAATACGCATAAACACTTGGATGTAGGCTACATCTGAAACCAGGTGTAAGGTTCTGCTTTTGGGCAGCACAAGCTTATCTCTGTGTATGTGTGTGTGTTACGTGCTGTAACTTAAGCCGACACAGCGTCTCCAGATACGCTCTCTAAAAATGGGGAGACGTCAACGAAGTAACGTTTCTTGGAAGCACGAGTTGCAGAGCAGTGAACTTTTCCAGGATAGGACATGTTAGTGTGGACACATCTGTCTGTACACACAGAGTAAATACACAGAAACACACACAGAGCTGGGATTTATCTGCCTGTTCCTCAAAATTGAAATTCCTTGAACAAATACTGGGTTAAAAAAAGATGCTGGATGTGCCAAGGGGCAAAAACTCTTGTGTCAGACTGGAGGTCATGAGTCAAAATCACACAAGGCTTTTGTGTGTTACTGCAGAGGTAGTGACTTCATTACTTTACATCACTATGTAAAGTAATGAAGTCAATACAAGGACGACTTCAGTTACACTCCAACATATTTAACACATTACTGTGCTGTTCTGCAGTATTAACTCTGTTTAACTGTGTAAACTCCAAACATGGAGAACTGTCTGGTGACATATGATTGGTGTCTTTATGTAAGTCTCACACAATTGGTCACCGATACGCTGAGGTAGCTTCTATTACACAGGCTCCTACAGCAAGCGTCACATGTGGACAGAGAGACCGTCACGTGTGGACGCTGCCCTGATAAATATAGGAGTTCAAGGAACTTATCCAAACGGGCAGCTGCTTTCATGGCACTGATGGTAACTGAACCCGACGGGAGGTTTGCTGGAGTGACACATATCATAAGAAACATGACATATAAGCGTCATTTGTGGGGATTTGATTTCTGACGGCAGATATAGGCTTTAAGGTCAGAAATATTTAGAATTTCTGTCAGTCCAACTCAGATATCGGTTTTGAACTTCACACCAGTGGTGGGTGCGCTGGTTCAGAGAGGGTCATTGTAAAACGCTGGGGCCGTGCTGGAGGGTGGGAGGGTGGTCACAGTATGTCCTGTCCTGGCCCCTCTCCTGCAGCGAAGGCCTTGCTTGCTGACAGGGGAATGACATCACCGGGGGGGCCCTTTGTCCCCCTTTTTTGGGAGCATTGAAATTTTGCACACAAAAGCCGCGCTCCTATCTCCAGATCTGAGTGGACGCAGCACTTTTGAAAATCCCTAACAAGATTAAACCATAGCGCAATCAGCTGTCAGTCTGCACACACTAGCTGCTTCTCAGAACTCACATAGGATCTAAGCCCCGCTGTTCAAACTGAACACGCAAAGGCCACATCCAAAACCAGAGTGGCATGGATGGAAGAATGGCAAACTGTAACAGTGTAACAGAGCTGCCTTCAGTTCATGCCTGACTGACCGAGAACCCACAGAAAACATCAGATAAGAGTAAGGTCATCTGTATTTAGCGTCCATGTGTGGATCAAACGTGGAAATGTGATGTTTAATTGTAGATTAAAGGGGAACTGCATCGTCAACTACTACCAAAGGCTTCCAGCGTACTGCTGAAACGCGCCGGAGCAGCGGAAAAGCGAAGGAGGCTGTAGGAGGTGTTGGAGCTACGCGGTGTGTAATGTGCAAGACGCGAGGGAGACTGACTGACACTCGCTCAGTGTATGTGGGACAGGGGAGCACACAGCTGCTGGTCAGCTAACCAGCCATGAGAAGTGGCTGTCAGACCCGCGGTGTCTTTCCCAGAAATAAAGAGTCTGGCAGAGCTTTGACAGCTACTATAAGAACATTTATGGCCCTTTGAGAAGTTCGCTGGGTCGAGGGGGAGGTAGTAGCTCTGGGCAAAGCGTGGATCAGTATGTTGTTATGCTCTGAACACAATCTCAGTTGTCTGTGATTTGTGTGGATTATACCGTCCAACAAATGGACGATATTAATGTTACATACTGTATTAATGTGCCATGTGCAGGCAAAGACCACACTGCTCTTCTAAGCTATTTAACAGGGCTTAGTCTGAGTTTCGCTCCACCATTACTTGCTTTGCTCATTCACTGAGCTCAGTCCCTGTGGGAATGGTGATTCATTTATTTAACATTAGCACATTAGCATCCTTATGGCTATTGGCCTTCGGCTAAATGTGGCTTGATTGAATGATCATGGCTGAATGATGAAATAATCTGAAATTAAAGAGTCAGAAGGTGACGGTTTATACCCATTGTGATATTAAATCAGACCAAACGTGTTGATTCACAAAGATTCTGACTTTTGAACAAGACTGGTGAAATCTGAAGGGAAGTAAAGGCGTTTACTTTTCGTTTTGCAGTCTGATTGCTTTGATGGTTTACAGATTTCTATGAGAGCATCACACAGTGAAAAAGACGCCAAGAAGTCAGATTCAGTTTGTACTCAGCATATCAGCATTTCAACTTTGCTGTTTTGTCGCAAAAGGTTTATTCTCCTCACAACTTTGAGCTGTTGTTTTAATCGGTCTGTGCTTGTCACGGCCTGCGGGGCCTTTAAGCATCAATCCACCCTGTCCCGTCACTGCAGCCTTCAGAGTCGCTGACCTCATGTAAATCACGGACTCATTCTGTAACTAGAATCCTTTATCATCACTTAACTCTTGCACTAATCCCCAGAAACAGATGAGCAGCAGTTGTGGCTGCTGCTGTCCAGATGTGTACGTATCTTAACATCTTATCACAATACGGCATAACTCAGAAACGAAAGGCATGAGCTGAATGAATTCCAGCTCCGGGTTTGTTCTCAGTGTTCAGCACATGTTAGGAATTCACAGCTTGCATCTCGTGCAGTTGCTCCATCCTTGGAACAACATGACGCTTTGTCAGGATGCAGGCAGGGCTCCGAGGTTGGTCGCCTGTGTCACAGCTCCATCCATAACAACAGGTTGGCCAGAGATGAACAGCGCAAATCTGCTCTGTTCTCCCCTTTATGTGACATATTTATACTTGATTTATTTTGAACATTTAATAGGTCAGATTCAATACGCCTGCAGTCAGAAACCTCATATGGGCTGTAACTGAAAGTGTCTTCCTCATCGAGCATTTCCTGACAATATCGTGTGAGTTTGTGTTATATGGCCGTTGAACGCAGTGTGTTTATATTTATATTCAATAGAATGAAGCCACTCAGACAGATATCAGGGTATTGGTAGTAACAACACAGGTCTGAGACAGTTGAGATTATTTCCTGTAACGTTGTTTTAGGTGATTTAGTAGGAAACATGTTAATACACTGTATGCTTATGAACCAATTATCATTTTAATTAGATGATCAATTAAATTAGTTCTTTGTTTCAGACATGAGACATGTAGGAAGAGATGAGCTGACATGAAGGCCTTAATTAGTCTTCAAACAAAAGAAAACAAAAGGGTCATGTTTCTTAATGAAGATGAAGGCTGCCTTTATTGGGCATTTTCATTAGGTGTCACAGGGCATTGAACATATATGCAATCAAGCCGCGAGTTTCAACACCAGCCCAGATAATTACTGAACATTAGTGTTTGGGGATCTGCACCAAATTGGAATAAACACGGGTTTACACAATGGTAGCATGTGCAAAGCTGAGAGAGATTCACTGCTCCATTAAGAAAAGCTTCCAGCTCCAGTGTCTCTAGTGAGGGTTTAACCTCTATAGTCTGGAGGTTAACACCACAGACAAATGCAGGATCTAATCTGGGTCTTTGCATAATTAAAAAGAAAGAATGAGGAACAATTTGGGAATAATTTGCAGTTCTCCTTTCATTTCTAATTTTTCTGGTGGGCCGCTGTGGTTTCAGGCTCTGAATGTTCACAGTGACATATAAAGGAAGTGTTTAGTGATCTGAACTCTATACGTGCTTTGTTAAATTCCCACTATGCAGATTAGACGGTCACACAACTCCGTGTTGTGCTTTGTGATCTCACCCGTGTCACAGATGCTTCATTAAACGTTTAAGAGACAACAAAAGCACTGAATGCACATCTGTCTAATCAATGCAAACAAGTCTTATAGAAATCAAAAGCCTTTCAAAGTATGGATGACCTTTCCCCAGCTGACCCTGACACAGCAGCCCGTAGATTCAGCCCAACGAGGTCAGACTGGTCCCCAGCCTGGTGGTTCGGTGCCGTTCTGGAAATTAGAGCAAACTAATTGTCCATCAGTCCACTTTAATTACAGCCAAATCAAATGAATGTCTAGTTCACTCATTCTAGAGCCGTGACACCAGTCGTGGGCGGGGGGGTCGGGGGTTGTGGCGGATAGAAAATGCAATTATGTATGGTGCAGTGCATTGGACACAGACGCAAATTCCCAATTTAATTAGCAAACAAAGATCCGGGGGAACAAAAGGCATGACATGGGGTTTGAGGTATTACCCTGAAAGAAACTAGAAAATATCATAGTGACTTATAATAGTTTTTATCAGTATCAGTCTAATACACTGTAAATGAGACTGTAGATTTTCTTGACTGAACTTTATTTATATGAACAGACGTCAATGTGTCTCAGTATAAGACGCAGCTTCATCTACAGGCGTGTTATCGTTCATGTCTGTCTCAGAGGGGAAACCTGATCCTAGTTAAATAGCTCATTGCCCAGGCTAAACCCCTGAGCCTCCAGTATGTGATTAACATATTAACATTTGCATATTAGCGTGCTTGCTGCTAGTTAACAGTCGGCCGATCCCCTCTGTTATCCCCACAGCAGCTATTTAACTTGGTCAGCAGCAGGGATCCTGATCTGCAGACAGCTTGCTCCCTTGGTGAAAGGTTTAGCTCGTTAGCTTTGATCAGTTAAATTCTTCTTTCTTCTTCTGTCTGTGCTCCAGTCGTAGCAGGCGTCTGGATCCAGGCCCTGTGCTTCTTCAGCATCTTAACACGTGAAGCACTTGAAAGATGCTGGAAGGGCACTTTAGTGTGTAGTGGCCTCTCTCTGGCGAGTGCCATCGGACGGAGCTCTAGAGGTGTATGGGTGGTGTTCACGTGCAGGCAGCTTGTGCTCGGCTGTTGCGTTGACTCTGATCCTCGCACGTCCTCGTCTATGCTTTAAACGTTTGCTGCTGGTGGCCACTTAGCTGCATTCCTTATCTGCGCTTCAGGTTTACCACCCAAGCTCTGAGCCACGTGTGGCTCTGGAGAACTGCTACAGAAGATCAAGCGATGCCTCGCAGTTTCTCGCAAGGCCTACTTTTGGCGAGACTGGTGCATTTTTCCGCTTGGAGAAAAGCCAAACTCTTCTGACAGTCCTGCTGAGCAGTCACAGCCAGCTGTGAAGTGTTGCTTTTAAGGACTCTTACTGTAAAACATGTGGCTGCCGTCCTTAAATCAAGCTATTTGTGGCTGCATAATTGCAGTCTAGACACGCGCTTGCTTTTCAACACGAATCTTGACTTACATCTGAATCTCCACATACAATAACACAGAGAAAGTAAAAACATTTTGCTTTGTGCAGTAATAACATGAAGTCTGGTGCCTTGTCTGACAGATTAGGGAAAAACCCAGCACTTAAATGGAAATGTTAGTTAGAAGGTTTTTAATTGTGGACTCCAGGATTGATGGAACTGTTTAATTTCGGAGGTACGTGTATTTCATTTTTGCCACATTTGATGAAAAAATTGATCAGAAAACAATTAAAAACGATTTTTATAATGTGGCATTTTCTGTGTTTATGTCAAAATGTGGTTGTGAGGTTTTCAGGCCAAATAAGTAATTTTTGACACTAGGGCTGAAGGATAAAATCTGAAACAGGTGCGTGTGCTGTACATATGGACGTGGACTGTTTCTGTTTCGATTCACAGTGGATGAGAGATGAGAAAAAAACTGTGTATGTCTTAAAAACTTGAGCCACGCTGAGGCAGAAGCGAAGGCGTTTACTATCGTTCAGGCGTCTCTCGTGTTGAAATGCTGATTGTGTGCATCTATTAAAACACATGGGAACTTTTAATAGCTTGCAATTACGTGAGGAATAATAACTATCCATGTTGAACACGCACCCCCAAGAGATTGGGTTGAATTTATGCAGATTAAATATGTGCCAAAGGTGTGAGAAAGACTCAGCTGCTAGATCTTCACACGCTCCACAGTCCTACAGTTTGTGAGGACTGGTAGGGAACAAAGGGTGGGCCATCATTAATATCACAGGTGCCTCTCAGCCTCTGGTCAGGAGACTCCTAGGACAGTAACAGGCAGAAGCGCATCCATCATCTTGCACTTTGAAGTCATGAACAGTGGATAAAAGCCCATCAATATCCTCCAGAAGAGCTATGAAAACATTTGACTCGTTGTGCGAGGTGTCGCCGTGTCCCCCCTGTGCTGAGGTTCGCAGCAGGGACCTAAACGTGCTGGCCAGGATTCCTGCATCAATGTGAAGTTGTCTCCTGGTTCTGAGAAGAGAGGCATAATGGGAAGAAATGCACCACCTCATTACCACCTCCCAGGGCTGCCATAATGGAGCATCCATGGTCATTAATGGAGCGTACCTCCCACCTCAAGAGTCTCTATTCAGTCTCTGTCATCATTCACGGCCATCACTTCCTCAGAATTTAATGGTTTTGGAGGTTCCTTTTATCCCATTGTCTCTGCGCCTCTGTGTCCCTTCCCTATTTAGGAGCCTAAACTAGAGGACGGACCTGTTAGTTGGGCGTTGGGGCTGACCTCTGCACTCCTTTAGCGGAGACTCCATCAGCTTTGTTTTGGGCCTCTGTCCCCCTTGCCAAGGCAAATCAGAGCCCAGGCAGGTCATGGAGAGAGTGAGCTGCTGGGGGTCGCATTGTCTTCCCATTCACATCATAGACAAGTGGTCCAGAGTGGACATCAGACGCTCCCTATAGCCACACACACTGAAGGGCCAATGTCCACATAAAGTGACAGCTCCTATTGGGAGAGGAATGCATGTGAATCGAGAAGGTTCAAAGAAGCACGGCAGCAAATCAACGACATGGGAACGTTTGATTGCCAAGCACTATCTGTCCCTCTTCTATCGTCCGATGGCATTCAAGCAACAATGACGAAGATTACAGTCAAAACGATTTCTTGTAACGTAAAGGTCAATATATAGCACAGTTAATGCATTAGTGTCCATATGTGCCCCTGCTCTGCCGGATCAGGGAGGCGGATCAGTGATCCACTAGGACTGACCGCTGCAGGCTGATTCTACTTCTGTGCTTTAGGTGGCAGGAGAGGCCTGGTAGAAAGGACTGGCTGGACCTCACAGGCAGGGCCAGCGGGTCAGAGCGAGCCTGTGGCTGGGGGTAAGATTAGGAGGCAGCTGAGAGAGGGCACGCGGCCATCCTCCAGCACACATTCCCGCCATGGCCTGAGGCCAGGAGCTGGGGATTAATAGAGACTAAGGAGAAGGGCTGGTGTTAGCACGTTACCATCTATCATTTCCAGGCATTTCTACTCATCTTTTCATCCGTAAATGAGCGTGCAAAGATTTATTTAGAAGACTGTGACTAAACTCATTCGCTGTCACAGATTCGTTCAATTACCCTCTCACACTCTTGGCAGGTAAACGAGTTTGCAGATTGATACAAAAGCAGGGGAATGTTTCTGCTGCATGTGCTCTGATTTCCTCAGTCTGCGCGGTCCACAATGCGTCATAATAGCACATTCTTCCTCTTTATACTGTATGTTTTCTTATCTATTCTCAAGTGATAATGTGGAGAGATTAAGGCACCAAAGCCTCCTGTAGATCCATTGACCACAGATTCATCGACTCATCACAGGACGTAATGCTATGCTTTGTTAGCCCTGTGAAAAGCAGCTTAGGGGGTTCCTCTCTGGCAATACCTGCTGAGCGCTGACGCTGAACCTAAATGCGCGTCTGTAATTGTCCTTCCAGTATCCAGAGGAGGTGTCTTCAATGCAAGTGTGATGACAGCCACAGACCCTGTGCAGTGGATAGTCACATTACGCGTCCAGATGAGTGGGAACTGTGCCTTTTAAAGGCTGCTTCCTATTAATTGCTGTTGAGATGGTGACACATAGGAGGGGCTGAGGCGCTTAAAGGATTAAAGCGGTGCTGAATGAGTCATCCAAGAGTTTTAGTTTATAACATTTGTAAAAGTGTTCAAATGTGGAGCCTAAAACAATTACGCTACTACAGTCATGTGTCTTCACAGGCTTGACTTAAAGCTCGACTGGAATGAAGCAAACGAGCTCGAGGGTTGTGCACAGCGTGAATAAAGCGTTCGGGTTAATCTACGTGAGCGTGAACGCGGTTCTGTTTTTTTTTTGCCTGTCTGTCTCAAACGCTGCAAAACAGTTTTAAGGAGGATCAATCGAACCCCGAGGTGTTGGAGCTGGCCCCCTCCCCTGTCTACCTTTCACTGTTGCCACGGTGACGTCATGGAACATATGATGTCACTGCCAGAGCACACACGCAGCACATACTCTCACCTGGTTTCCGCGGTAACCAAACCACAGCAGCTTCCTCCCTGCACATGTCGCAAGACGTGTTCAGTGAAAGGCCTCATGCGTACCCAGAAAACACAGGAATATCAAACAAGCGAGTGGAGCACATGACACATGTGACGGACAGCAATAGCTTTTCTCTGCTTTCTTTTTTTGTCTCAAACCTGTGAGTCCTATGTGACTCACTGCAGGAGTTATTTTCACTAACACCTTCTCAGCACATGAAAGACTGAACGTGTGACACATTTTTGGCTGCGGCTGCAAACTCTAGACCCGGGACAATAGTTTTAGCAGCTAAACAAATTCTCCCCATGTAAAATAGCTTCAACAGCTACAGGACACCTTCGGCTAATGGCTCGTTCCATCAACCCGTGCAGCATGAACACCACGTAAACAACACAGTGCTCTTGTTCATTCAAAATAACTTTCGGCTCGCTTTCATTTGAAGTCCTGGCTTTTCTGCTCCGTCTGTAAACGCTGTTACCAACTTTTGGTTCCATAACTAACTATGACATCATGGGAATAACCTGCCAGAACGATACATTTGTGGTCAGAAAAGTCTCTATGCAGCTGGAATTTACTTTAAAGAGGCAGCTGCAGCCTTTTGCACAACTATGTGATGCGTCTGATGTGTATGGGTGTAAAAAGCTTGATTTCTGTGTGTTTGTCCCAGATCGGCTCCGTGCCTCCAGGCTACAGGCCTCTACAATTAGATAATCACACAAAAGGCTCATCTGACTCCTGCCGAATTTCTTCTGCTCACTGTGCAGACAGGAATACTGTACAGCGTGTAACCACTTCCCTGGCTCAGCCTGACAAACAGCTGGTAATGGCATTTTGGCGGTTGACACACCACATGGTTCGACTTCTAATAATACAGGCGCACATTATCCAGGCACACTCGGTGCGCACAGACACGAGCGCACACATGCTCGCTACACACGGCCTGCTCGGCGCAGCGCCAGACCTTATGTGTAATTGGCATGACTGGTTATCTCCATGGCAACGGGAATGTTGACCCTGGCAAGTGCCAAGAGAGCAGCTGGTCGGTAGTGGCAGATTAGTCTCCAAACAGATTTACAGCCAGTCAAGTACAGCGCGCCCTTTGAACAGAGGAAGAAATTAGAAGAAAGCCATTAGAGTGAAAGGAAACAAAGGCGGGATTGTAGCGCGACCGACCGAGAGGAGGAGAAACTTTTCCCCAGTTGATCTACAGCTCGCCGGAGGTGTTGAGTGTGACTGAGGAGCGTGTAGCGTGAAAGCCAATGGTTTAAAAAAAAAAATGGCTCAGACATTCTGAGAAAATACTACGAGGCGGTTTACTCGCTCTCCTGTTGTGATTCGGTGCTGTGATGTAGGCAGGAATGAATTTCAAGCGTTTCGTTCAACAAACCAACATAGAGGATAAAAACCATCAACTCCTTAACCACAGAACAGACGAATATTTGTGTCTTTGTCAGACTGAATGTTTCAACTCGAAGATGAATGGCAGGAACGGGAAAGTGGACATGTTCTCCTCATCTGCTGATGTTGACTGTGCTACATGAGCTGGTTTTCTCAGTCCCTTGACATCAGCTGTACAACTACGAAGACACGCGAAAGTCTCCCCTCCCATCGTTGGATGGAAACTCCCTCCCTAAACTTTTGACCTTTATCCATTTGGGCAACAGGTCGTGTGATTAGATAAGTGTCATCTAAGTGCAAATATCATGTAAATGTCAACACCAACAACCGATAAACTGGGTCTGACTGGAAGCGATGATTCAAAATATTTATTGATGCGTTTTTATAGGTGTTACATGGAGAGGAAGTTCAGATCTACATCGGTCTGTTATCTCAGCGGAATCACTCCTCTGCTCTTGTATTTTGAGTTTTATCTGCCTTCTTCTGTCGTCACTGAAACAAACAGACTCGCTTGGTTTTGATAAGCAATTTAAGGTTTAAGGCTAATGATGCTCTGATGTTTTCTTTCCACGTCACGTCACCAAGGGTCAGGAGGCTCTGGATCGTGCTTTGAGGCCATTTTATGAAACCTTTTGAACTTTGTGTAAAACACAGTAAGTCTGACTTTGGTAATGTTTGGGTTTCGGAAGGTGCTACATAAATAAATCCGACATGTTTTACACCAGCGCAGATAAATCCTTCCTGAGAGCAGTCCATCAGCCTATGCAGCTGCTGTCGGCGTCCTCGTTGTTAGTTTGTACAAAACTAATGCGTTTGTTTGTTTGTTTGTTTATTCATACATAATTTACAATGCATACCCTTCTGGTTTCATATATTTTCTGCATATGCAATTGTTTTTATGAGTTTTAAAGCAAACGCCAAAACACATTTCTCATTCTGGCATCAGGTAATTTAAATTCAAAATGAGTCTGTTTGGCGTCATTAGAGTGTTTTATGGCTGCTGCTGCCACAATGTTCTGACTTTTACGGCAGTTTGCGCAACAGAGACGTAATTTTGACTTGAATCTTGTTGTGAGTGCGAATGAAAGTTGGTTTTAAATTGATGATGGGGCCATTAAGACTAGATGTTCTAATTCTAGAGTTGTCCATATCATCTGACACCGGTATAAAACAAGAGCAGACAGCGGAGAAACACATCAGTCATGCAAATTACTGGCTGTGCCACCAATATTTAAAATTACAGACATATAAACAAGTCCCACTCATTCAAAGCCATCATTTTGAATTGTTCCTAAGATTAATATAATGCACTAAACCAAATGTTCTCACACAGCGACCCATGCGTTACCGATCGCATTCACGGGTTCAGTTTGCTGTTGTATTCCCAGTCCAGTCTGACTCAGGAACATCCTCACTAACGAGCCTCCGCTTTCTGCAGAGCTCATCATGTTAACCCTTTCCTGCACGCTCCAGCTGCTCGTCAGCCACCGGGAAGATAAAAGGGATCAGCGTGGCCAACAATGGCGGCTGTGTGAGTCCACGTATAGCGAGCGAGCTTATTAGCGCGTTTTTTATGTTTGCGAGGAAACAAGAGCTGATTTATGCCAGCAGGTGTTCAGATGGTACGAGGTCAAAGGCACCTGACTACAGGCAGCGCACTTGACCGTGCACTTGACATCACCTTTATGTCAACATGACACCGCTGGCGTCAGTGTCAGACCGTCAACTGTTTCCTCAGACGCTACAGGCACATGAGAGAAAGGACTAATTATCAAACCGGGCTTCATGAGAGCAAGTCTAGGCATGTCCTAGCAAGTGCATCCCATCAATGCCATCCCATCAGTGGGTGGCACAGAGTGCAGCGTGTAGGCAGGGAATAACGGGAGTCTGCACTCGTTCTGCAGCCCAGCAGCTGCCTCCTGCAGCTGGCCAGGGATGCTGCCTGTGGCTGATTAAAACACAACACGAAATCAAAACAGGTGAGAAAATGGCCAATGCGAAGAGATTCATCTATGCAGCTGACACTTGAAATGCTCCGTCCTCCAAACGACTGCTCGTTGTCAAATTATCCAGGGGGATCAGCTTACGAGCCTGCAGTGCATCGACGCAACGATAAAGAAAATGACCACAAACAGTTGTGTGGCTTGTAAGCTGGTTCTGGACCTGAGAAGCTAATTACGGAGCTTTAAGACAAGTTCAAACTTTCTCAAACTTCACAGTGGCTGGTACAAAGGATTTATTCAAATCCACAGAGAAAGATCTGAGTCGGAGATGATGCAGATGCTTGCACAGATGCCCCCGTGCAACTGCTGCTTCCACACTGGGCTGTGTACGAGGAGGGCTGGCGCTCTGACAGATATCTAATAAAACGGGGGGAAGCGCAGAGTTCACCGAGGCTCGGCCACAGAGCTCGCTCCGCTGCCGTGGACGCAAACACCACAGATTTAACAGCTCATAAATGCAGCAGAACGAGCCACTGCTGTACTTTAGTCTAACTTCAATGAGAAAGTGTAATTCTATATTCACGTGAATCAGCGTGTGGTTTGCTCTGAAGTGGGAGAGGAGGTGTAAACAATGGGCTGCATTCTTCACTCTCCTCTTCCCCTTCGTCCTCGTCTTTTTATAGACGCCTGTCTTTCTTTTTAATGTCTCCCTGCCTTTTCCTTTGACATGGGTTTCAACCGAGCCATATCATTAGGGAGTCAAGAGCATCTCTGTTAGGTCTCCCCTCTCAGTTATATAATGATCTTCCCATAGGCCTCTTCTGGTGTTGGCGGCGGTCCCCGCCTGCAAACCCAGCCCAGTTCTGGCCCCACTCCAGACCAAACAGAACCCACTTTGTCCTCAACTCTGTGTTTGGCACCAGCTGTTTGTGCACCACTCCAGCAGCTGACTCCTTTGTTTTACTTGCAGACGTCTTTTTCTTCTTACATCACCTTCTCGCCTCTTTTTTTCCCCCCTCCCCGCTCGGTTTGATCTGTTTTTCAGGCCTCTCTGTTCCCCCTCGTTCTGTTTTTCTCGTTCACTCTTTTTGTCTCTGTTTTTTTCCAGCTCTCGCCTACAGCCCTCCTCCCCTCCCAACTGTCTGCAGAAGAGGCTGTTAGTGCTGTGATGTATGAGGGCAGCTGACGCCCACCTGCTTCCCAGCCGTCAGTCTGGAGGGTGTTTCTGAGCTCCCCCATCGCCTATTGGCTACTGACCGGACTCTGAGGATGAATCGATACCAAGTGTCACACCTGTCGCAGCTCCTGGTGAACGCTGGTCACGGTTGCTGCTAAACCATTAGGACAATGACTAATGGAGACATAATTGTTGTGTTTTCAACTCTGCTACTAATGTGCCATGATTTACTTAATGATAGCCCACTAAAGCTGGATTAGCTTGTATTTTATAAATGACTGCAGCGTCATTAGATGGGATTTACGCGTTCAGTAAGTGGATCCGAGCAGCAAATGCCAAATAATGGAGAATCTTGCTCTTAGGTAAAACACTAAGTAACTAGCTGAGGTCTGAAAGTCGCTGCTACAGACTCATCCTCCAGGTAACTGAGCAGAGGGATATTGATTGGATGCCTGCTGTGATTTTGAGCTGTGCTCAATAGACGTATAACCAGCACGAGTGACAGGTTTATGATCCGATGATGTATAAACTCAAAATTTTATGTTACCCATCAGTCAGATGAGGGAGCAGGAGACCATACGTTGACCAACTTTCTGTTAACAGCTCGGTGTTCTATTGATTTGTGCTTCAGGCGCCGCTCCTGGTGTGTGGTATCAGTCTTGATGTATATGTGATTCATGCAAGTTTGATGTAGAAGGGCAGAGTCCAGAAAAAACTAAATGTTGTACTGTACTGGAAATGATCACCGAGATTCGCTGTTAGATTCACCAGAAACTAACAGGTTTTATCATAGATGTGAAGCAAGAGCCTAAACTAAACTTCTGCACACTGCTCTGAACAGAGGTTCTCATTAGGCGTCAGCAACCAAGCACCACAAGGAATTCAGCATCAAAACGATGCTAATCACATCTAATACAAGGATTTGTTTGCACAGCGTTTGGTTTTCAAGTTGTTGTCATTGTATGTGGTTACCAATTGGTATCCAGGTCATTTTCTTGTACGCTGGTTTTAACTGTTTCGAACTCAAGATAAAAGGAGGATGTGTGTGTGTCAGTTATGCAAAAACCAAAGAATCCATATTCAGACGTCGACTGCCCCTGTTTTGATGAAAGTCGGCCCAATGATTCATCTTGTTATTGACTGGCCCAAAGGACACATGCATCATTTATAGCCTTCAGAACCTTTATTTCACGTGTAGTTCTACCAAAAAGGTTCATGCTATGAATGCGTTAGTGGACAGCGTGTTTTACGTCTGCTTCATTCGGGCTGAACAACAGGTTTTCCGCATCTTGTGTAAAGTTTACTGGTTCGAAGCTCTACTACTTGCTCTGTAATGAAACGTCTGAACCACTTTTAGAAGCATAGTCACAACATTTGGTGGAACGCACATCGTCTGCCATCGCTCTGCTTGTGCAGGGTTCACCGTGTAATGTCCACAAAAACAAGGCTGGAAGCGCTTCATCAGTGCAGTGAGGTACGGGTGCCACTTATCACTCAGCACTCAGTCAAACCGCTCGGAGAGATTAGAGTGAAAAGGAAACTCAAACACCAACACCCTCAGCTTTGTGGAGACGCACTTATTCCCAAGCTGTTCCGCTAATGGCTACCTCTGCCCTTTGCTGTCTGTTTGAACGTCTCCGCCTCTGCCTCCTGTCGCCTCGCTCAGCAGCGCTGCTCAGAAAGTGATGAGGAAATGGCCTCTTCCTGATGTACCTTGACAGGATGAGGGAAAGTGTGGTTAGTGTGCGTGTGAGCGTACGTGTGTGTGGCATCTGCGCACGTCGACGCTCAGCTGCCTGTGGGCAGAATCTGCTGTGTAATTACAGGGGAGAGAAAATGAGAGAGACAGCAATAGATAGGGACAAAATAGAAAGTGTGAGAAGCTAAGAGGAATGTGCTGATTAATGGGCGATCGAAGGCAGCGTCCCTGAGCAGCTCGCCTCATTACTGCTCAGCGCGACCCAACTCTCCCTTCATTAGGCCTTAAAACAGCCTGTTAAAATACTGCCGTGTGTGTGGCATCCTCATTACGCTTACAGATGATAACCAAACAAAGGCCAGAGTCCCTTTTGTCAGTTCAAACCTCTGTTCTTCAGCCAGAAAACTGCTTTGTATCCGGCTGTTTAAAAGTGTTTTTCTAAAAATACTTCATAGCTGAGAAAAAGGCGGATCATCGTAATTACAGAAAGAAAATGAAAGAAAATCAATGTCTTGTTGCATGTAGTGATGAACACAGAAAGAATTATCACCTCACTGAGTTTCCTTCAGGTCCAGTGCTGCTCTCCGTGCCACCGTTAGGTCACATCGACCATTTGATCAATCCTGCTGCTGTCTGGAGGATATGTCGCCGTGGTAACAAAGTTGGCTGGGCTGGACAGTAGAAGGGAAAGACTGACTCATGGCGCTCAATAAAACAAAGAGCAAACAAGACGTGCGTCAGGGCTGGATGTGCTGCCGCTATAAATGTCAAAAGCATCATTTCCCAGGGAGCGAGGCAGTCGGATCACAACAAAGCTCTCCAGGTGGGATGTTATGACTGACGCGCGTTCAGCGGGCTGAGCTCATTTTACACACCTGACAACGAAACGTCAGAGAAACGTGTGCTTGTTTCACTAACGAGATGATATTATACAATAATAATGATGTAAGGTTTTCGAAAAGGGATGATTCAGGATGTTTGAAGGTTTTAACCTGCTGTATTTGTGGTAACGCTATAGCTGGTGTTCATGTTGCTGTTGGTGACATTTAAGGAAATTTGAACATATTAAACTTGTTTAACATCATAACAGCTTTTGAAAGATGAGGGTATTTGCAACACATGCTATTTGCCAATATCAGCCTGCATTTACACATAATAAAGGCTGCACATTTTGTCCCCAGCTTCTTACAGCGTGGTCAGATCGCTGGTGGAATTTGATCCGCTATGTCCTCCTAAGAGCGAGAGACGATACTAACAACATCAACAGAAGGTTTTCAGGTCTTGGCTAAGACGATAGATATTAGTCCAGAAAAGGTTTCATGAACATGACAATGCTGGGCTTCAGAAAATACCGTAAGAATTTGGGTGGGAGGTGTAGAAAAACACTTTTGTTGGCAAAGTCGGAAAGTTACAGATGTGACTCGTATTAAAGGTCAGTCTGGGACTAAGATGAGCAAAAACAGAGTAAGAGCAGAAGAAGCTGAATGGCTGAAGAAGCTGAAACGCTGGCAGACTGTACTGACTTGCATTAATCAAGCGCCTTTGTTTTCGTGCAGCAGTGCGCAGCTAAGCTCAGCCTTAAGTTTCTACAGCACATAAGTCTTCAGTTTTCATGATGACATTCAGTATTTGCTGAAAAAAGTGAAAGTATTAGTCTGTGGGAGGCTGGTGCTCGTGGGTGAACAAAAAATCCCTTGTTTGTTTTACAAAACAGGATGTTTCAGGGAATAATAATAAAGAATGATGTGAGCAGTCGGGCAAAGGCAAACTGGTTCCATTCAGAGGAAACAAACGCGTTAAAGGCCACTGGTGTCGGCTTCCTTTAGTTTGACTGCCATAAAAGGCATCACTTAGCATCAACAAACTTCTTACTGTGAACCCAAATCATCATTCCTGTTAAATGCTGACGGACTGGCCTAAAACTAAACCGTGTCCTCATGTGCTAAGACCAGACTAACTGCTGGTGGTCCTCTGTGGCTGAGACGGGACTAATGCGGTGTCTGCACAGGAGGCGTAGCGTGGACCGCGTCGTAGCTGAGATAGCAGACGCGTCACTGCCACGTGTCCAAACCAGAAGCATTCAGGTGCGCTGCAGAAAGTAGGTTGCCGTGGTCCGCGAGTCAGTCACGGTCACTGTGGCTGCGTGAGTGAAGGCAGGAAAATAGACTAGACGTGTTGGGCTGATGTTACACGTGTGTAGTGGAAACAAATACCGGCTTGATGTTGCCTTGTATGTCGTTGTTTTTTTTCTCCGTACCGATGATGTTGATGCTTGTAGTAGAGGTGAAGGTTTGGGTGAGTGTGGAAAGGAGGATGAAGGTAGGAAGGTAGTGTGCGCTGCCAGGCCTCCATCCGTTGTTTTATAGTATCTGTTGAGGATAACGTGAAGTGGCGGCTGCCTACTGTATCTGCTGTTATCTGCTGTCTGTTGCATCTAGAATAAAGAGCTCAGACCTGCCTTCCTCTTTTGGTTTTGGTAGATAGAGGGAGCTCCTCTCCTGTTAGATCAGCTGTGATTGAACCTCCCAAGTGCCACAGTTTGATGACATTTCATAAAACGGCCTTTGCATTTTCTTTGACAGCCTCCTTATATCCTCTACTCTTATGAAGCAACATGCAGCTCAGTCTGTGGAGAACTATTTCGTAACGCCATTCATTTCACCCTGTGTTGGTTTTAAGGGGAGTGGTTTCATCCTCTTACAGATTTTACTGGAGGAGACTGAGTGCTCGGCCTCGACCTTACATCATTTCTGCCTTTCTCCAAATATTCGTATAATTGGCTTTATTTGATTTGAGGACAATTCAAATGGGTCATTTGCTCTAACCTGAACATAAACAGACCGGATCCATCAGAGAAGAAAGGTCCTGGCCAAATATTTGCTGCTCTTCAACCCCATTCGGTTTAGTGTGTTCTCTGTTTGCGTTTCAATGACCCACGGTCAGCGTCAGAACGTTGGCACGTGTGTCCCTGACGAGCCTGTGGCGTCACTGATAAGACGCCAGCGGCACAGAAAGGCCTTGTGGGACGAGAGCAGGGTGAAGGATGGAGCATATGGAGACAGGCTGCTGGTTCACATACGATCGATCTCGTCACACGCGTCTCGCTCCCGCTGCACCGTTCAGCAGTTCTCTGATCGCTGCTGGGTCTTATCCTCGGCTTGTGTGCGTCCTACCTTCAGCAGATCGTATAATATCCTCCCAGGGAGCGATTGTTATTCGATTCTTTATTATCTGAGCGGCAATTGTCGATTAAATAAAACCACCCACCCTGCACCTCTGCAGTCAAACATACTGTAGTGCCTTTAATCCCTAAGCCTCCTAATTATTGCTCATGCAAATCACAGATCAGGGCTTAGCAACTGTTTTGTGACAGAGGGGAAGCGCGCGGGTGTGAGTGGATCAGGCAACGCGGCGTGTGCAGGTGTGCAGCGCTCTTTTTGGGGAATTGCTGCAGATATTGGAATTAGCTGAGGAGGACGGGATTGTGCGGATTAGGCCGAGAGATTTTAACCGAGCGCAGGCTCCCTGTGTGTAACTCATTTTGGCGTCCTTGAAATTGCTACTGTGAGAAATTCAGCAGCTGCAACAGCAGCAATGAGAGTCCTCAAATAGGCAGAATCCAGCCCCCCTGCAGCCACCCACAACACCCACACCGCCACCACTCCCACGCCTCTGAAGGATGATTGCATGAAAGCCGTTTGGGGCTGTGAATGCACAGTGAAGGTTTGGCTTTTTGTGAATTTTGCAGCTCCTAAAATATTTTGAGTCTTCGTGGGGATTGGATGAGATACAGTTTGCCCAAATCACCAAAAACATGCAGAATATTCCCATTTAGTTGCATCCTGCCAAATTAGTTTTGGTTGTCAGGTGCTCAGTTCAGTTTGCAGAGCTGTGGTTCCTGGACAACAGGAACCACAGCGTCCAGTCAGCTTCACGTTCTGGAGACATCTGTTTGTTATTTGCTGTCGCTCCTTTCATTTCCTGTTATCTTGTCTCTGATGCTGTTGGGTAAAGGTATAAAAACAATAAAAGAATAAAACCCTGAACTAAAAGGCTCGACGGCCGTTTTTGTTATTAAAGCAATATGTGGCTTATTATACAGTAGACGAAGCTCAGACTTTCATCTGGATCAGCTCTGTGTTACCATCGTACTGTTTATGGAGAGATGCCTCGCTGCTGTTTCCACCATGAACTAAATTTAAATCCGCTTTCCTTTCACTGATGTGGCCGAAGAATAAGTCCTTTTATCTTTGTGCTTGCAGTCTCGTGCGGGATCAGCTTGGATCGGTGCTCAGGTATGTTCCACTCATTATAGCGATACATTAACTTGACATGGAAATTACTGAATCATTACTGAATCACTGATTATTAGACTCAATGGAGGGACAATACTTCATTTCCATTCTATGGTCATTTATGGTACCATTCACCTACAGGTCAAAGGTCACTTCAACTGTTTTACTCTGTCACGGTCTAAAGACATGCAGTTTGGTTAATTGGTGACTCTTAATTGTTCATAGGTGTGGGGCCATAGTTTGTCCAGTGCCGTTCACTCAGTGACAGCTAAGACTGGCTCCAGCTGGATGCATTTCTTCAATTGGAAACAAAACGGTTAAACTACACTTCAGTCAGAAACAAAGCCTTTAAAGGTGAGAAACAGTGCACAGCTTGGAAGTCAGGTGTTCATAAAACTGTAGCGTGGACTCATAAAACATCATTGCTCTGCAGTTACAAGATAATCACTGTTAGACTCCACCCTGAGGCCCCCTTCACCTTCATGTATTTAAAAAGCCTGCCTGGGGCAGCATCTGAGGACGAGCGGAACTCTGGTGGATGATGAGGTCCTGTATTTCCAGTGTAACTTTTAGTCTGCATAGCCTCTGCTGTAAAAATGATGCAGCGAGTGTCTGGGGCTGTAAATGTGTCTCTCTGTAGCCCGGGGAGGCCTGCACGAGCACGAGCTTCAGCCCACCCGTTACAACAAGCGGTGTACAGTAAGAGGATTATAGCAGCAATCCCCTGATGTCACTGCAAAGCCACAGAGGCCTTACCTCATGGTGAACCGCTCCTTCAGCCCCCCCCCACCCTCCCTCATCCCTGCGGTGTGAACGATGCCGTCCGTCACGACCTGGAAATCGCTTCTCAGGTTCAAGCCACTTTCCCTTCGGGCCAGTGATGACGGGAGCGTCTGCACAGGTTCAGGCGCTTGTTTCATTCTTCAGCTGGTTGACTGTCAACAACTGACAAACTGCCCACAGGAAACAAAAGGTCATAAGCTGTGGGTGAAGTTGCCATATTCAGCTACTGAGTCGTTTGCTCCTAGATGCAGAGGTGATTTCTGTTTTGGCTGCGGTGGAGTTTTTCCTGGAAATGATCATTTAGTCATGTTTAGTAATGCTGAATTAATGGATTACACCTCAACATACTGTTTTTAACTCCTGCAAATAGAGAGAACAAAATCAAAAGCATTTTCTATGTGTTGCTCCATATTGTTATTCATTTTAAATGAAGGGAACTAAAATTAAACTAAGTAGGTGGAGGAAGACATGAGTTCATTTAAAGACTCACAAGACAAAAAAAATCAAGTAGTCGTGCGCTCAAAACAAAGCCAGACTTAAACATTATTATTGTAGTATTTTAATAATATCTTTAATAATCTATCTGTTATCTATTATCCTGCCTGGAGGACTTTCTCACTGCTGCTGTCTCTCCAGGTTGTTTTAACGAAGCTGTGTCACCTTTTAGCTCTGCACACAGATGACGCCAAAGCCAAGTGCAGCCCCTGGTTGTTCTCAACGTCAAAGACACCAAGGGCCGAGTCAGTCACCTTGGTCTCTGGTCATCCGTCATCCTGTTCTCCCACCAGCTGTACCGCCTCGTCCAGCCCGGTGTACTTAATCACAGAAGGCTCTGAACGACGTCTGCCAGGTGACAATCCCAGCATTTTGAGGTTAAGTGAAGGTTCATGTGCTCTGGGCCCCAGTGTGTGACTCTTACTGAGGATTATGCCCCTCCATTAGTTAATCATCCTCACAATAAACCTCCTGAGCTTAAACAATAGAAAACCTCTGCGCTTTCATCGTAGCCGAGTTCTATCTTCCAGAGTGAAGCCTGGCATCCACATGGCAGACATTTTAAACAAATTACTGAACACATTTCCCCCGCGGGCGTGATCTCTTCATCGTCATTAAACAGGCTGAGGCTGTAAAGCAGTAACACCCTGCAGGCAGTAAATGTCCAGACGTGGAGGGGACGTGGGTGCGTAGGTTGTTCTAGATAACCGTCCTGTACCTTCAGTCCACATTTGACCCATTGCTCAATTTACCCCTTCAAAGTATAAGGTCATTTTGACCAGAACTGGCAGACAAACAAATTAAATGAAATAACAAGTGGAAAAAAGTGCTCATCACAACAACATGAGCTTTTGATATTTGGAGATCATTAATAGAGTTTTCCCTGATATCGTGCCAAATCCAACGAAAGCTTCGATTGATTGTTTGCTCGCTTATCAGTGCTGGTGCCACAAACGGTGACAGTACACAATATTCCAGAGAGCGAAATCTGCGAGGCCATTAAAAAAACAAAAAACATGCGTAAAGTGCAAATTTAGCCGCGGCAATTCCAGTGTGCCTCCAAAAACAGATGTCACGGGAGTGTTAAATGTCAGACGAGCTCTCGAGTCGCTCTCGGAAACGCTGCGGAGGAATTCAGGGAATGTAACTTCTCGGCACAGATCAAAAGCGGTTGAACATTAACTGCTCTGAACTCTTCAGCCCTCCAGCGCCGCTTTCACCGGCGCTAATTTCATAAAGTATGTATATACATGAAAAATAAGCTGAGGCAACTAATTCTCATGTTGAGATGTACACAAAGAGGTTTCAGACCAGTTCTCTCTGACTGTACAGAACCTTAGTCTTTCTGGATACTCAGAGAGAAAGTTAAGACCACTGCCATGAGTCATAGTGAAAGATGCAGAAAAGTCTCCATTGTTGCATTTTCTGTCACGTCTGTTTTGCTTCAATTAAAACCAGACGCTTCAACAAATCTTCAGATGAGTAAAAAAAAAGTACATTTGTCAGCAAATGTCTTAAAGTGGATCAGACGACATCCAGAGTCGACTAAACTCTAACACATCGTCTAAAAATAGCTGCCAAAATTAGTCCCAGCACCGCAGGGCTGCTTCTCAAGTTCAACGGGAGCCCTGGTGAATGCTCCATGTCAATAACAGACGCGTCACACGAGGCCGCGGGTCATCCCCTTGTCAACCACACACACCCACACATGTAATGGGAAACACACAATCACCTTGTTGAGCGACCGAGCGGCAATAAGCATCAGTCTGAGGTGAAACTCAGCGGCAAAAGTTTCTCCGTCGCTGGGTTGAGAACTTCACATGACTCATAGTCATCTATCTTCAGACGGCGGTTTTCCTTGTCGTCTGACGTTCGCTGTTTCACAGAAAGTTACATATTTAGCAGGAGCTGCCAGGTCTTAAAGGGAGGCCAACTACTCCTCAGTCCTCCAGATTAGGGGCCATAAATAAGTGATCTTTGCTCGGAGCTTCCAGTTAGCGGCAGTTAAAAGCACTCAGACCTGGTTAGTTAGTGAGCACAGACTCGGTCCAGTTCGGTTTAATTCAGGTCACCCGCTGATGACAATGTAAGCTTGTACTTGTACACACAAAGTCCCGCATGCGCCCCCATAACAGAACCGAGGGAGGATTAGAGTCGAACGCTGCGACTATTGTACGAGCAGCATCTCTTTGCGGAGGCCTTGGCAGCGTTCCCAGGTAGGAAGCAGCTACTAGTGAACTTTGGGTGGGTGCCATGTTTTGACAGTGAGGGATGGGGGCGTCCATGCAGCAGCTGTGGGCCTCTGTCACAGCGCAGGAATGGGATGTGAGCGGGTTCACTGGGTGATGCTGCGGTGGAGGCGCCCTTTCTTGTAGGAGGCTCAGCGCGCTTCCTGCTGGGGGCCCGGACAGATTTATGGCCCAGCAAATGAAACGGAGCTGGAAGCTTAGACGTGAATGTGCCGTATCTGCTTGGGTCTGCTGCACTTGAACTTATTATACGGTAACAGTTGGCACATGTGGCAGCCCCGAAACTTACGCTTTACAGACTCACCGGGCCGCGTTAGGTTTGTTTATTGTCCAGTGCCAATAGATAAATAATCTCATTAAGTCTCATGGTTCTGCTTTGCGCCGCAAAAGCCAGTGAAGACAACAGTTTTACCCCCACACGAATATCTGACAGCTCATCAGAGACAAGTGAAGCGGCTAAAAAGGCAAAAAGGCTTCTCATAATCATCAGGGGCACTTTTTACTCCTCATTTTAGAGGCTTTTTATGAACCTTCAAGGACACATTTGCCCCGAGCCCTTGTTAATTATCGACTCTGGTTAGTGTGAGTGTGTATAAATGTCTTTTTGTCTGATTTCTTCACTTATCGTTCATCTAGTTATTGGATAACTGTCTGAAAGCTCTGCAGTCTCCCCGACAGACGACGGTCGCTGAGCTATGGGACCACATTTCGCTGATATGTCCATGTTTCAATATGCAGCGGAACAACTTCAAGCGTTCAGTTATAAAGTAGCACTAATAGATACAATATGTACAAACTCTAAAGAGCCTAGAACCAATGACAGCTAAATACCGACTTGTAAGAATCCAAACCAATAAGAAAAACCTAAAAATGCCTCCGGTTGTCTCTAGTTGATCTACTTGTGGTCAGTATTCATATCTTGGATGAAGCTTTGCATTTCTGAAACATATTTTAGAAAACGAAGCTGCGTCGCTCTATAAGTTGTTTGTCGTCACATCTTTTGTCACTTTTTGCGTGTGGTCCGTTTGCATCTATACGCTGCTGGTTATCGTGACTGTCCGTTATTGTGTTTCCTTGTTCTCTTACTCTTTTCAGTCCCATCATGTAAACGCTCTGAGGGCTGCACTCAGAAGACTTTCACAAATGACGCTGGAGGTCCAAGTCTGTGGACAGCGCAGGTCAAGGCTCAGCTGAGATGGCCTCAAGCCCAGAACCTTGAGCTGTGAAGTTATTTCAGTCCAAAGTTGTAATGAGATGCATACTTGTGTGCACGGCAGAGACACAGAGGGTACTTCATGTACACAGCATCCCTGCGTCTCCTCCTCTGTGAGCTAACACAGCCAGCCATTCACTGTCTGTCACACTGCAGCACATGATTCTCACACCCACCGCCGTCCTAATTGGCCTATTTATGAACGTGGCAGCGTATAAAAAAGACTTTTCGTCTCGCGGCTGTGGCTGCGCACAAAGACGATAATTGATTTATTCAGTTTAAATAATAAAGGCTTCTTCATGAGGTCAAGGGCGTTATTCCCCCAGAGTCATCGCTGGGGCCTGAGTCGTTTACTGAGCGTTGAATCATCAAACGCTCCTCCTTAGCTGCTGCTTCTGATCACTTGATAGCACAGGGAGAAACTGTGAATTAATTTTAGGCATCGTGGAGCTGCACTCGGTGAACTCTGTCTTTTTTGTGTCGGAGCTGTCATTTGCGGAAGCACATGATTCTATGCTACCTCACCAGAGCTATACTCATCCTGGACGACAGGAGCTACAGTAGATGGGAGATGCCTCAACGCCACTGTGCAGAAAATTACAAGCTTTGATCCAATTGCGGTTCCTGTGCGGCTGTGGGAGACAGAGGGAGTTAACTGTTTTCTGAAGTCACAAGGTCGCAGCCCATCGGATCAGAAACTAACACTGATTACCGAGGTGGAGACAACAGCTTCTCTCCGTTCTCCTGCTGTCTCGACAAAAACCTCGACAAGTCACTCAGGGACATTCTTCACTTAATGAAATAAGCTGATTAGCGACATATATATTCTGAATTTCTTGAAATCGTCTTTGAGACGTTGGCTGCCAGCAGAGGCTGAGTCTGAATCAGGACAACGTACTCAGACAAGAAGTGACGAACCAGGGAAATTACGGGACACAAACCTGCAGATGTGACCCGAAAACCCCACACGTCCTCATGGCCCAGAAAAGCTTACAGCAGTCAAGGTCTCATTAATTCACTGAGACTCTCATTGAACACTGACATACATTTATTTCTTTTAACCACAGTTTAAGACCGTGTTTGGGGGCGTTGTTAGCCTGCTCATCTCAGCCAGCGTCTCCAGCTAAAGGTCTGCGGTAGCGTTGCGTTATGCATTACGTAATGTTTGCAGCAAGTTGTGAAGGGGACAACAAACTCGGAAAAAATCCAGAATAAGTGTGAATAAATGGGAATGATATGTTTGGAGGTCACAAAGCCGCTGCTGAATCTGACCTAATGTGGAAACGAGGCCAATCATTTCCACCTCATGTTTGAAGGGAATCCTCTCAGAGAGAACTTCAAACAGTCAGGTCATTAATAATTCTGATTTAGGAGCAGGTCTGCTTGATATTTGCAATTCTGATAAGTGGTGTCTGAACTGCAGGAGCGAACGGGGGGTGGTAACGTGGAGGTTGGAGGTTTTGATTTGGGGGTAATTCCATTTTTTTTTTCTAATTTATATCTCAAAACGCTGACACTCCCTTCAACACTGCAGCCACATGGGACTTCCCTACAAATATCCCTTCAATTATTCTACAACAAATTGGCCTGTGTGTTCTGTTGATGCATATTTCATGCACTTTTCTTAATTTATTAACATGTATTAAGGTTAATCCTCATTAACCTCTGGTTCATTATGTGCCAGCATAGGAAGCATGAAACCTGCGTCTTCAAAAAGTAAACACGCACTCGAAGCAAAGAGGAAACTGCTGTTTAATTTTAGCGTTGCAATAAAAGAATATACTCTAAATTCTGAGAAGACTTAACAGCCATCGTTCTTAGAAGTGTCAGCGGGGTGATAAGCCTTCATTCACGTTACAGATATTTAAACCTGCGGGGCAACGCGGTGGCTCACCACTTTGAATATGCATAGTGACTTCCTACTGAAGGCTGTGATGCAACTTCCTCTTTTGCAATGTAAAGGTTTACGCTTATGTCTGCACCATAACCTTGAGCAGTAAAGATGAATGGCACCGCTAAGTCAGTTTTCTGTTTTGGTGTTTCTGATGCGACAGGGCGGCTCTGATTGATTAATCGAAAGTCACACCCTGGTAGCGGCCGACCAATTAGCAGACAGACACAGAGGAGGAGGACAAGGCATCGATTAGCCCCCTCCTCAGTAAACACGAGAAACGAGACACAAACCATTCACTGGCTGCAACCTGAGCAGCCCCCCCCTCCCTTCTCACGGGCCGTGTACGCGTCTGCATCTGTGTAAACAGAAAAGACAACTCAAATAAATAAATAAAAGGACAATTCACTCGTCGGCTTCCTGTTGTGAGTGTGGAAAGAGCAGAGGATGCCCCTTCGGCCCACTCGTCCTCTGGATCAGCTGCTTCTGTTGGTTATTGTTCAACCGCAGGATCTCCTCTTATATTTAAGTTTTGTTTTTGGGGGAATATACCAGCTGACATTTCAGTCTGATTTCTGGTATGTTCGCTGTTGACTCAAAGGCGACTTTTTACACACAACTTTTTTTTGTCAATACACAACTTCAGTGAGGTGTGATAGGGTGAGTGGATACACACTTTGCTTAGCAGAAGTGAGAGCAGGGGACCTGGGGAGGCCCCAGCGCAGCCTTTAAGCTTTCAAAAAGGCACCTCATAGCAGCAGTAGTTTTCACAACCAGCATACATGCATGAGGACAGAATCAACTTCCCCTAACCATGACTCAGAGTGAAGGTGCTGAAGAAAATAGATTGAGCACAGCTGAATTTTTCAATACCTATATGTCTGTACATTTTCCACAGACATCAACAGCGTCTGCGCATCAGTTTAATCCAAAAATACAGTTTAGTTTAAGTAACGCTTCTGAGTGTGAAATGACAGTTGACGTCTCATACACATGAACAAAAACGCACCTCTAACGTCTCCGCAACAAAGTCAGGGAGCTACACAGCCGGTTGCTGCTCCACACTGTGTTGCAAAGTGTTTTCCATCCTCGTATCCATCACAGCGCCACATGTGGAGACGGACAATCAGTCATCAATCTACAGGCAGTTCTCCAGATAACCCGAGTTTGTGTGCAGTACATTTTAGCACCTATCTTTTGAGTCGTTTTAGCTGCTGATGCAACACAGAACACTTCCAGTTTTGCTTTAACAAAAGCTTCTTTATGAATGTTCATCAAACGTTTGATCATGTTACATGTATTTCCATTCATTTGTAACTGAAGAGAAAAAGTCAGCCCAGAGTTTATATACAAGCGTCAGGAGTGAGGAGAGCACACCAACACAGTCTGGTTGAGCCCTTTCAGCCCTTTACAGTGTGTGACGGCTCGTTCGCTGCGCGGTGGCGGCACTGAGATCGCTTTCCCTTGTATCATGATTATTTGTGACTTGGAGCCAAGTCTTTCATTAAAGAATGCTGTTTAAATTTACGTTGGAACGTTACGGGTTTTACTGCACACAATGTTATTTTAAGAAATCGTTTTAACCCAAACAAAGTGATGGGTCTAAATGAAATAAAAGTGCCTGGCGGGGCATGGAGACCGGTGGAGCATGATTCCTGAAAAGTGCTTTCCCATGTGTGGGCGGACAGATCAGTTGGACAGGAGCAAGTAGCAGCCTGTGCTGGTGCTTGATTCGGGAGAGGGCATACTTTTGAACACACTGCTGCCAAGTTGCAGGCACTCAGAGACCTCCCACAGCTGTGCTCCGAGCCTGGGAATGCAGGGTTAACTGCTCACCTGCAGCATGTCGGGACACTTTTTAATCTACAGACTCTCTGCTTTAGGGAGGACAAAACTGTACCAAAAAAAAAAAAGAGAGAAAGTGAGATCATCTGTAGTGTAATATGACACGATGGGAAGATAAGAGGACACATGCAAACGTGAAGTGTCACGTGAACTTATGCGCACACATGTGCACATATCCAGACATGAAGGGATCGAACGAGAGGCCGTGTGAACAGTTACGCTAATGGTAGACTTGCTGATGGAGACATGTGCATGCTTAAAGTAAGTGCCTTGCTTTATTTAGCTCATCATAGCCTCACTGACATTTACGGATAAAAATAGTGTAGTGCAGCAACTATATCAGCATCATTAAAGAGGTTTAGTCCTTTTATTCTTGAATCATCACTGAAGTCAAACATAAGGGGAAATCCTGAAAACTCACAATACTGTATTCTAACAAAACAGCCACAAAACGCTGTAAGAATAATAAGGAAAAAAGACAAATGCTGCTCAGGCATGAGCTGCGTTTGCTACGTTTGTAGTTGTGTAAACTGAAGCTCTGCTCTGCGTCTGTTGGTATCAGAGGTGTCGCTGTCAGGGGTTCACAGAGTGCAGATTTGTGAATGAAGCGCCTTCCATTTATGGCTCTGGTGGAGCTGTCAAGACGAGAGGAACCTCACTTGATACTCTTCCGCTTGTTTCAGTGTAAAACCACTGCAGCAGAAGCTCATTTCAGTTTCATGTAACAATCATTGTGACTAAGGAATCACGTGTTTACATAATGAATAGATATTTGCTCTTTAATTAACGTCTGTGAAGTCAGTCAGTATCTAAGCTTACAGTGTTTACTACAGTAACCGAGTCTAAAGGCTCCTGTTGGTGGTGATCCTGTCGGTTTCCTCTTTATTTTCACTTTTTTTACTTTCAGCTACGTTGAAAAGCAAAGGTTGTAACTGTTTGTCATCATTTCCTGGATAAAGACCATCTACAGTTAGTGAATCATGGTTTCAGGTCATTTGTGCTTCTGATGAACTAATTGTTATACATTTCAGTTTTGCATTGATGAGTCAGAAAGCATCTGTTCTAGTAAATTCAAACCAAACAAAAAAATACCCTGCAGCTGTTTGGTGACAACTTCATCACATGTGGAACCAAATACAAAAACCTGAATTTAAAATAATTCACCTCCTACATCCCCCTTAGTTAGTGCTGCTGACTATTTATTATTACTATTCTAAATATTAATTACATCTTTTAAATGTATATATACAAATAAATGTCATATTGATTTTTGGATTAAAAATCTTAAAATGTTATTTCTGGTCCCATCCATTCATTTATTCATAAATCATTCATTTTCTTTTGTTATCGTTTACCTTTTTGTCCAAACTCTTCATAAAAGCCTTTCCTTAAACAACATCCTGTTGTTTTAAACACTAGAATCTTTGAGTCTTCTATTTCATATGTTTCCCAGTGAATATGCACTTTACACTACATAGTTTTCATGTCACACTTGTGCACGTTGCTTATTGGATTAAGTTCACTAGTGTGGAAGTCTCAAATCCTAATCTGGGAGGGAAGAATGAGGGCTGTAGTTTCAGGTTTCAGCTCCTGTTGTAGTTTGGGCGAACTTGGTGCTTGCTGTCTTAGTTTGCATGCAGGTGAGAAGACCCAAGATCCAGGCGACCAGTGCCGAAGAGCGGCCGGAACTGAGGAGCCGCGTGCTTCTCACCTCACGGTGCTAAACGCAAACAATGCCATAGCTGCAGTCCAGCAGACCGCTGGCGCTGGTGAACAAACAGAGCAGCCACATCAAAAGGCAGAGGGCGTGAACCGCTGACGATAAGGTCAGACAGTCTGGACCTGCTCGCAAACAGTCAGTTGCCCAGGCTGATCCATTTAATGTGAAACCTTAGCTGCATTATTTAAAACAGGGTAATAATCGTCTGATACCAGTTTGGGTGTTTGTTCATTTTCCAGAACTGTAAAAATGTTTCGAGCTTTCAAGTGTGAAGGAAGAAAAACTAACCTGACTAAATATGATTATTTAAATCTAACCAATGTAGGTGTAAAGTAATTGATTCACTAGACTCCACTGACTATCGTTCTCTCGTTTCTTATTTTTCTCCTGTTCTTACCTTCCCACACTCTTTGTTTCTCCTTCATCCTTTTCCCTTTTGTGAACCAGTAAAGAATTAACCAGCTTCATGTGTCTTTTTAAACGGTTTCACCAGAAGAGCGTGTGAAGCGTCACAGGTAAACTTCATATATTACAAACACTGAAGAATACGAGGTTTCGGTATTTGTTTACTAAAAATCTTTAGGTATTAATAATTAAGAGTTTCACCACCCACGGCAGCAGCTCAGCTAATCAGTCTTTTCAGGATTGTGTGGGTTTGGCCCGTCGCCGCGTTTTGATTTACATGTTGCTAAACTCTGATGCTTGGAAATTCAAGCCCACGTGAAATCACAGCTAAACAAAGAGAAATACCAGGAATAAGACAAAAGGGTTTGGGTTGTTTTTTTTTTTTGGAAACAGATGTTTTAAACACTGAAACAAAAATAGTTAGTGGGCATTAATACTATTCAGATTAAATTGATTGAACACTGTGCATCACCAGTACCTGTAACCTCTGCACATCCGCAGTCATAATAAAACCGGCGACGCTCTATTGTTCTGTGCGTACATGCTTCCGTACGGAGACTACGTGTTTATATACATTAAACTGTCCTGTCTGATGAGGTGGCGCGGTTATGGGAAATTCAGTCAGCCTTCACCAGTCAAGGAGTGACGGCTGTGGCTTCTCTTTGTCTCCTGGTTGGGTGGGCATCCCCCCCTTCACTCATCCATTCATACCTGAAGTCCTGTAGCAATTCTGCGTGGGATGCGAAGCACGACGGCGCATTCCTGCATGTCAGAAAGCAGGGAGTGGGAGGTGACAGAGGTTTATTTTAATGAGCTCTGTGTTTGTTTAACCTCATCATTTCAACCACGGCTTCACAGGAAAGCGAGCAGAGGAGAAAATCCGACATCTTCAACTGGCATTGTGATGACTTGTAGCCGGCTGCCATACGAGAACAACCACAGATGCTCAGGATGGGGGTGTGAATCCGAGAGCGGGGCTAAGCACTTGTAAAGGGAGATAAAAGTGACAATGGCTGAAGGACATCCAGCCCAGTAGGCATGACTAACCACTCGATTGGCCAATACATAGAGAAGGAAGCAGCATGAAGTCAAGAACACGAACCAACTCCTGGTCTGTAATCAGACGTGAAAACTAAACTACAAATGACAGACAGTCAAATCTTTCTACAGCTGCCCCTGAGCAAGGCACCTCACCTGCACCCGCTCCAGGCTGAGTCTCATTTACCTGCTACTTGCCCTGTGGTTAGGATGTGGCAACTCTGATGCAGTGTCTTGGTGTAGACCCATGCGACTGTGAGCATAGTAGTGTACGAACACTTTCACTCTGTGCAGCTGTAAACAGGAGCCAGTGATGCAGAAGCATTCAGTGTAAGTTCACGCACTTGTTGGACAAACAAACGCTCGCTAAACGTCTGCCAGGGGGAAAAGTTTATTCAGACAAGATCAGAGCGTCTTCGAAACAAAACAGCGTAAAGAGCTAAAACAGAGTATGCAAAGAAAATATATAAATATATAAAGCAACCGTACTAGTATAAATTTAAACATCTGATGATATGACAAACGTCAAAGCGGCTGATCAGTACGGCCCCTTTAAGCAGACCAGCATGACAGTTGTAACATTAGGTACTTCCCAACCACAATGTAGAAGGCCACAGGGCCCCATTCAGGGTGTATCTGTGTCCTCTCAAAGAAAGGGGGAAGTAGACAGTGTGTGAGCGCTGCATTAAGACGCAGTGAAACTGAATCCAGCACTGTCTGCCTCCACCTTTGCGTCCTCCTCATTCAGATGGGTCGTCTGTAGTCATCAGTCATCATAAATGTTGGACTGCGAGAGGGCAACACTCCCCAACCTGCAAAGCAGACCAAAGACACAAAGAACAAGGGTTACAGTTCTGAGATGACTGTTTGCGAAGATGAACACGCATCTCAAATGAGCCCGTCTTTTCGCTATGACTTGGGAGAATATTCTTTGTAAATTTGCTGTGAATTTTCCACCTTTACATGTTTGTCGCACATTTGTCTCCTCAAAGTCATTGTTGTGCCACAGGTAAAGCGCAGACACGTGTCCAGACTCTAATCGGTTGATCTTTGACACCTGTGCCAGGTTTGAAGACATTCACCAAACAACGGGACGGACGAACGGCTGAAGTCCAAGCGGGACGTTTCCGGCCACAGCTGGGAAGCGTGTACACTCAGACCAGCAGCTCTGGTAACGTTCTGCTGAGCTGAGAACTGGCGTGGAAATGGGCAGCTCTGTTTACAGCTGGACTTTCTCTCGCTGCTAAAATCCTCCTCCGCTTCCTGCCACTGTGTGTGTGGGGAAAGTCACCCGGGAAAGCATGAATGCAAATGACGAAGATGTTGAGTCACCTCACGTTCGAGTGTGGTGTTAATTAGAAAAGAAAAAAAAAAGATTTAAACAGCAACAACGTCTAAGACGAGGATGTTAACATTTGCTTGCGAGTTTGTTGTCTATCGTACCTTTTGTAGTAAAACTGAAGCTGTTGTGGCTAAATTAAAGCACACTTTCACTTACTGGCATGGGTCAGCTCCGAATAAACCCATAAACCCATGACGCAACTCAGTAGTAACTTTCACTTCCCTTCCAGCTTCACATCCAAAGATGGAAAAGATCTTTTACAGCTGTTATCGCACGCTTTGTTGTGCTTATTTATGGGGACTGTCCCTTCAAATGAACTACTCCAGGGATTTTCCACTGACAATCGGTACAAAATGAAAATGATTAGATATTCAGCACGAAGCAGGCAAGTAGCTGAGGACGTCCTTCCGCCTGTATTTTTACTGCTGACGTACTGTATGTGCTGTTCTCTCGCTGCGTTATAAGGGCATTTTGCGGTTCACACAGAGGTTGACTTCTCGGGCAGCTGACTGGCTTTTAAAGCAGGGACACCATGTGTCAGTGAAAATGTATTTCCAGGAGGCTGACACAGTATTAAAAGGAATGTAGGCGAGGTTGTAACCAACACGACCCAACTGGCACCGTGCCCCACGGCCTGCTCACGTGACCGCACCCTATTTGTGGAGGTGTGGTATCTGAGCACGGCTTGGCTAAAACTTGCAGCGATATGAACTCCACTCACCCGACTTTACCTTTACATGCTGCAGCTCTTATGCTGGCGCTGCACACTCATCTCACGGCTGCTATTTATACACAGGAACTGCAACTCAAGCCCAGAGCTCGAGTAGCAGTTCCCGCCTCGACTTTGGTTCTCTGCACATCTCCCCATTCATCTGATGTTCATGAAACCAGGTCAGTCACTTGATCACGGCGGAGTTTGAAAGGATAGCGTCGCCTACAATGGGTCACACAGACAACTCACTGGCTGCCGTCCAGACAGAAGACACATAAAAAAAAAAAAAAAGATGACCCAAGCTTTCTTCCATACACATCCCTTTGATGACGGGTCACTGAAGACGTAGGATGATCTGCTTCCAACTAACTCAGCGAAGGCGACGTCAGCCTCTTTGGGTCACCGGTGACTAAACTCGTCGAACTCCAGCTGCTCCGTATCGCCGGCGTAACCTGAACCAGCAGGAATGTGCAGCCGCGTCCGTGACTCCAGCGGCTGCTCCGACGACGATGCCGAGACCCATCCTTCATCGACAACAAGCTCATTAGGCCAAAACCTTTTGACCAGAGCTGACAACACAAGGGCAACAGTCGGAAACAATCCCAGAGAGGGGTTAAAGGTCGCGATCCGCGTTCACAAAGGATCTAATCTTACCACGGGCAGTCAACCACAATGTCTCTAAGGGTTCGTCACTATTAGCTTCTTCTTCACACCTTTTCAAAACTACTACAGTATTTGATTTTGACTTGTTAAATGTACTGAATCCTGCAGATGTGATCGCCTACATGCACCAGGCGCGTGAACTAGAAGCTTGCTTGCTTGATGCACCATATGTATTATGTTTATATCATCTTGGCATATACCAAACTGGTTCTTGCTGTCTGAGGTCGCCATCACAGCAGGCATGCATGAAATTAAACATCCTCCGTTTGAGGGTAAGTGGACAGTGGTTTTAACTTCATGCCTGACACGGTCTGGGTTGGAAGGACCACCCTGCTGAGGTGACCACCACACAGACTCCACGCACTTGGCCAGGAAAGACTGCGAATAAACAGCGAAATGCCTGAAACCATCTCCAGAGGCAGCAGGGGATGCTTGTCATTTACCACCTTGTGATGCTGTGTTCAGGGCCAGGTCTTCCTCGAGAGCTCCGAGCTCATTAGTGCTCTGTATTTCACAGATTTACCCAGTGACACGCTGACCGACAGCTGCTCCAGAGGAAAGCCAGCAGGCGAAAGGGGCACTTCCTAAAATCTTCTGCTCATACTGAGACGCTGCTATCAAAGTGGAAGTGTACTACATGCTTCTTTTACTGCCAAAAGCGGAAATGAATTGGCCGAGACCTTTCACATACTCCTTCAGTGCTAATATTTCTGTTCACACAGCTGCCAGCATCATAAAAAGTCAATTTTCTGTTGCCAGGGACCACACATATGACAAAATGGGGACATTTTATTGGTCTTTTCCTGCTCCTCTTTGATTCATATGAATAGATTGAAATGAGACCACAGCACAACCACAAGGGAGTATGAAAGCACCTTTTAATTCCTTTGAAATGAGCTTCAATTGAGTAGAAACTAACAGCTGATGGCAGCGCCGTGTCAAATCAGGCTGCTATCAGGTTCAAGGTGCAGAGAGAGCCTCCTCTCCTCAGTGTCTTCTACACAAGGAGCCAGTGAAGTCATCACAGCTGCTACGACTTTCCCATAGAAGCACGAGTGAAAGGTCAGGCTCCAGCTGAGGGCTGTAAATTCAAGATGTAAAACGGGAAAGACGTGCACTCCACACAACAGGTGCAGATCCCGGTCCGCTCCCCCCCCCCCCCCCCCCCCCTCTGAAGAAGCGAGGACAAAGACGAGTAAGAAGTGAGTCAGGAGCCTTTAGCCTGAACACGTGGCGATGGTAACACGGCCAAAAAACAAAGATTGTCGTTCACGAAATGTTTGCAAAGTGCAGAAGTGGAACAGAAACTTGTGACAACAAACACACCAATATCTCAAACATAACAGCTCAGGGTCTCACGCCTGTTTCCAGACCACTTCAATTCTCCACTTCCTCAATATGAAAAAATGTAATAAAAAAATCACATTGTTGCATCTATTACTAAAAGTGAAATTGAACCATTCCAGAGGCTGAAGGATATGAATAATGTATAAAGGCTCAATTAGTTTCCAACATTATTTGGCTGCTCCACAGATATTATGTAGACACACGGGGTTGTTCTGTCCCTCACAGAGATACACCAGACTACATTGTGTTTGAAATATTAAACACTGAAGATGGAGACCTGGTTAAGGAAATACGGCAGCTCACGGATTTACCTCAGTTACAGTCAGTTTGGCGTATTTGAGACATTAAAGCCAGTTTGCAACAGCATCTGCTTTGTGCTTCGACTACATAGTTTTCATGAACTGCTGAAAAGGTATCAACACTGACTGAGCAACTACCTGACACCAGGTACTCCAGTACAAATAGCAACCAAGCATGAGAACACTTGTTGCTTTCAAGAGCCTGAGTCACTGATAAAGTTACCTGATAGCGCTCAATGCCACAGAAACCACGAACAAGCCTGAGCGCTGAGCCACTCTCCCGTCTAACACGACTTGGAGGTCGTCCTGAGTCGCACACCAGCGGCTTAAAGCGCTGTCCACGCTGATGCAGTGTTTTACCCACCTCCCGTGAAATGCGAACACACGTGTGTGGATGTGGTGCATTCAGAGGCATATGACTCCTGATAACAGCAAGTCACGCTCGCCGGCGGTGAAATAAGAACAGACTGTTCCCAATGACATTTATGGAATTTCGCACCGTTCATTCTCCTTTCGTCCTCACTTCCAGTCATTAGGAATCGCCCCCCTCCCACATCCACTAAAGGAACAACCAGGCCTCACATTATCATTCTGATGGCGAGTGTTTATTTCCTGCTGTAAGAATGACACCATTGTCATTCTCAAAAAAAGAAAAGGGTGTCTCCACGCCGCAGATCCTGAAAGGTGACTGTCAAACAGTTTCATTAAGGAGGACCGTGAATTTAGGAAATATTTAGCACATTTTACTGGCCTTTGACGTTTAGCTACTGTTCCGTGATGTGACCCGATTGACCCGTCCGTGAACCGTGAACACTGATTTATCCACCTAGTATTTGTTGCCACAGGGAAGCTGCTGAAGCTTGGCATGCTTATGAAGAAATGCTAATGTAACAGAAACAGTCTAGGCATGTTGGCGGAAGGCACCGAGGTGACACATGACGAATTAACTTCCAGAAGATGAAAGACATTCTACACATATCAATACCTGTGGATGGCTGCCTGTCCTCATTAAATAGGTAAAGGGTGAAGCCTGTAGAAGTCAAGACATCTGTTGCGTGAACGTTCACCTGAAATGAGGAAATCTAACTGTTAACATTAAGAATTTCCCTTCAGCGCCGGTTCCCTTTGGGGCTGGATCGTCTTTCAGCAACACGCTCGTGCCTAGAATGACCTTTCACACCACTCAGACATGACCTTTGACCCCGGGGCCCAGAGCCCCATAGCCAGACTTGTCCTTGTGAGTAATAATACCCACTCACTAACTTTAACTTTGCAGGACAGCGGAGTTTAACTTTGAGGCACTAAATTAATCAACAACTTTGTCTGGAATCTCAAGGGAGCAAGCACCTGAATGCGTCTGGTTCCTCTACCGTGAAGTCCAGTTCGTGATTAATTGCCGTATTACAATAAAAGCGCAGGTTTAACTGGGACGTTCCTTTATGGACATTCAATCCAGCTTCTTTTTATCTGCCTTGGAGAAGTCGGAGCATGTCCCCCATTCATTCATTCAGCCGCCTTTGAACTCTCTCAAACACGCAAGGCTAAATATTTACACAGCAGCCCTTGCTTGTTTAATGTTAAAGGCACACTTGCACAGCAGAGTAAATGAATGAAAAATCTTCAGACAAAACACCTCCAGCAGCTGATGAGTACCAGGCCACTTCACAGCGCCGGTCCCACAGGTTCAACCTCCTTTTCAGGGCATGGGAGACAGCGACCCAGGGGTCTGCTCGGGGGGCTCAGCCGAGAAGCACAGCCCTGCTGACACTGCTGTCTCTGTGAAAAGAGGCGATGTGTGCATTTAGAGTTGGATCAGGCCCAAAGAGATTAAAAGGAGGTGGGCTTGAATACCATGTGAGGGCATTACACAAAGACAACAAGCCACCTGATCAGCTGCGATCACCACAAAAGAATGAGGCAAGCGAAGTCGTGTACTCACACTAGTGTCGATTGTTAAATACCGTAGGTCTGCTTTGGTTTTAAAACCAAAAATTAAGACCAACAGATGAAACAACACAACACGCTAGGAACTATTCGCTTGTTTGGCTAATCACTGAAGTTTGTTATGCATTCTAGTTGTACAGTACATCAACTTCAAGGTAAGCAGCTAAAACATGTTGGAAGAATGTTATTGGTACATTTCTAATGATGAACAGTGTGTATTTACCTTGTCAGCCACTAGACAAACAGCACAGAACATACAAAAGAAATACAAATAAACACAAAGCAAATTTAAAATCTTTGTCATGTAATGTGACGATGAAGCCTCACCGACGCTGTAAACAAAGACTGAGGGGAACAAGCTGCAAGTGCAGGACTGACTCCACTCCAAGTTTTAATCCTTAATCAGTTTACTTTTGGAGACCAAGCTAATTCCCCCAAATTAAGTATCTGTTTTAATTCCCACTAAGTCGGGAAAGTGCCTAGGTCAGTCAAACAGGAGCAAGAGTTCAACTTAAAACTATATGCGACTGAGGAATAAATGACAGTGGATGCAGACCTCACTGTCTGCATTACAGCCCATACTGTACGAGTTGCATGTAGATTGACACTGAGCAATCTCACACTCACAGCAACCTAATCTGTGTTGAATCATCAGCGACTGAAAAAGTCCCATCCTGCTTCTCCCCGATAGCGAAAAGAACAATAGTCATCAGCAGTAAGAGCGAAACAATGACCAATGTCAGCACAGAGGAGAGCGGAGGATAAGACGCGCTCAGCTCCCAATCTGGGGTTAAACAAAAGAGTTGATTTGTACACTTGTAACAATTTACAGGGAGTTTGGAAGCTGTCTACTCCATCCAAGATGTAGAATTTATCACGAATCTCAGACAAACAAAGACAATCTGCTGTGTGAATGAAAAAGCTCATGAGACATGGCACAGCGCAGACGCTGCTAGGACGAGGCGCGTTTTCAGTCTGGTGCTCCATTTGTCTCATTTGGCAGATTTATAAGTACAAGTGCATAATTTTATTCAGACACACACACACACACACACACACACACACACACACAAAACCTGGCACACGCACTGAAAACTGTGACTGAGGGATAAATGGATGAAAACATGGTTGTTTTAACTACGAATGTGTTGCGACAGATAGGAGATGCGATTATATACAGTATGATATGGATGCATCATGGTCTAAAATAGAAAAGATGTTTTATTAGGAAAAAGCTTTTCAATTTGACACTTAATGATAGAACCGATCGGACTGAGTTTGACCACGTCGTCTCTCTCTGCCTGCTTCCCCGTCAGTCTTCTGCACACACGGATCTGCTCGCTCCTGCAGAACGAGGGAACTACGACGAGGATCTGCTAAGTTTGTGAAGGTGGGCAAGTCGCAGAGGTCACCTGTAGGTCAGGTGGCTCTGCTCAGGAACCTGTTCACTGATTAAGATGAAGGATGCTGAGCGCATGAGGCAGGGGAGGTGCGAACGAGCAGGGGCCCCGGGGGGCCCATCTGTTGTGGCCAAACACACATGTGCTTCAGCGAATGTGAAAACAGCCCTGCTCTTCCCCTGCGAGGCCCCGTAGACAGCTCCATTAATCAGGACGTGGATGAGCCTGCTGGGCTCACAGTGACAACTCAGCAGTGGGACAAACTCGCCGCCTCACACTGTATCTCCATTAGAAGCCGGAGGTGTCAACCGCCTGCCGCTTCTGTTCCTCTGGTGTCGCTATCGATGTTTTCACAACTGTCCTCCAAGACCGACAAGACAAAGCAACTGATAGAAGCAGCACAGGAGGAGCGGGGACATAATTTATGGATTGACATTATCCCCAGCAATAAACAAACGTTGGTTTAGTGAAGAACGACCGAATGACAAGCTTGAAGAGAAATCATCTGTTAATGATTAGTCATGCGTCACTGAAACGGACATTAGACGTGATTCCTACAGTGACAGAACTTTGAGGAGAGGCCTGACAGCTGCATGTTTTATCTCCTAGTTTATTGTGCTGTATTGTGCATCACTGTGCTTTTAAGCTCTGTGTTGTTCTATAAACTGTGGTTCAGAGCTCTGGCATCGAATCAAATCTTTAACGCATTGAGGTTTTCTTCTAACTGGACCAGCAGTGACAGTAGCAGATACACACAAGTCTGAACAAGGCCAATACACCCGGAATGACGGGCACATCCTGCATCTACCAGTAAGATAAGACCCGTCCCTGCCGCCCAGCTTCACACAGGAGGGGTAAGAGTGGTGAACAGGGTGAGAGGGTGCAGGCAGGGACAGAGGAAAGGAAGATGGTGGAGCACTTTAATAGTATGATTCAGCAGCGGTATCAATTCCCACAGATGGCAGGCTGGCCCCTATTGACTTACATAGGAGGGGGGAGGAAGGAGGCAATCAAAACCACCCCAGAGACAGACAGGCTGCACATCAAACGGGAGCGGGATCAGCCGGCCCACGGCTCCTCATCAGACCCGAGAGAGGAAGGAACAGAGGCAGAGTGAAGTGAGTGCGAAGCGAACGGATGAGGAAACACAGCAAACGTGAATCAACCTGATGATTTTATTTTAAGCAGAACTACAACCTTTAAATGTCACAGTAAACAAACCCCTGCATCCTGGTTTTGCATCTATTCGTCCGGTCACGAGTCTCCTGAACTTCATTACTGTGCGTCTCTGCATTTCCATGCAAACAGACGACCGGCCATCCTGAGTGACAACCCCAGGCAGCATCTAGTGACGTCCAGGTGTCGGGGGACGTCCCGCGACACCCGTCCTACTGTACGACAGCTGCAGACGCGGTGGCAGCGTTCACACGTACTCACAGGAGCTTTAAATAACACAACAACAGACAGAGGGAAGGTGAGGAGGCCGTTCTCACCCCAGTGCGGAGCGACCCAACATACTATCTGCACTAACGACTCCTCATTACCTGAGACAGAACACGTGGACAGTCTCAAAACAACATTAACCTTTTAATCAGACTAATGAATTCTACCAGACCGACAGCGGCCTGACCTCCAACCCCTGATGAGCAGGCGATAAGAGAGCTGGCACTGACAAGACACTGTTAATATTTCATTAACAGTCCTTTAATGATCATCACAGCGCCCTGTGAACCCTGCCAACAACTTGTGCTCGTGTTCTGTACTGTCTGCTTCCCTGCCTAGTACACGACGGTCAATAAGTGTGTAGACGACAGGGAAGGTACTAGCGTTGCCTTTAGAAAGAACAAAAGCTTCACACGAGTATTTTATGCTTTTAGAACAGTTGGATCAGCTGCTGCAGCATGACCAGACCGCACACACTCATTTTTCCTGACACTTGGAAATTCGAACTAATTTTGACTAAATTTACATTAACACAAAGGCCACTGCAGCATCAATGATCATTTGCTAAGCATGAAGGAAATGTAATTGCTTTCCAAACCGACTAAATGCTGTCAATGAGCTTTAACGCGTTTAGGAAATTCTTCCCACACTGGATGAGTCTTTAAAAATGCATTTTCATTAAGTTTTTCAATTGTGTGGCACAAAATAAAACCAATTTACTTCCTTATCCCTGCTACAATGCATAAACATCCAGCATGCAGATGAAAAATGTGACCACTGATTGGACGGGCAGCAGGTTTATTATTCTAATAAATAAATAAATACCCTGATAATAAACTGAACTGGCAGATTGTTTTGGCTTTGACCTGACGCTGTTTTCTATTTAGGCGATAAATAAATTTACGTGTCGCTCCCCTTTCCTTCGCAACTTGTCGCCATATTTGCTTTGATAACCGACTAATAAACGAAGACTTGAAGGTGACCTTTTAGCTGAAACAGCGTTGGTCATAGCTATATAACCAGGCCTTACACTGATATGGCCCTTTCTCTTATTTCATATTAGCAGCTAAATATGGCAAATAAATGTTGCAATGTTGGGTAAAGGAGTGGTTATTTTTGGATTTATCGTTGTATTAAACACTCGTGAGCCTTTAATACAACACAAATATCCAGTTATGATCCCTCATTATGCTGGTGTGTCATCCTGGAGTTATGAGCAGTTCCTTATCCATTCACTCCCCAGATTGTTTCCATGCTGGGAACCAAGAAATCATCACAGATTCCATGTGTAAAAAAGGCTTAGGTGACAGTACAAGGCCGCTTACTCATCACATTTGTAAAGAATTGGCAGGCGTAGGCATCACCTCCGGCTTAAAAGACGCCATGTGGGATCCATGTTTCACGGTTGAGGGCAAACAAAAGGTGCGTATCCGCCTTGAGGCTCCACCTCTGCTCAGGTCAGCTCAACAATGGACTTTTGAAACCAGCTTATTAAATGTGTGGGCATGTTTCCCTTCAAACACAAGTGGCAGGACACATAAACACAATATGTAGGTCCGTCAAACAGTTTGTCTGTTCTCTCCCTCCGCGCCTGACAGAGTGCTTGCTTACAGAGTGTGAGTCAGCTCATGTGTGGAGCAGCGTCCGTCTCCTCGTGGATGCTGCTGCTCTCCATGCTACTGTCAGTGGCATCTGCCAAACACTCGCACACTCTGAGTCAATATCACAGCACAATAGCACAGACTTTTCACGTGTCCTTGCTCTTATCTCTGCAATGATTGATTGTAAACTCCAACATCCTGGGGGTGTTTATAGCTTAATGTCATTGGTGACATAAACTGTGCTGGTTACTTGTAGTGAGCAGACGTGGTCAGTTCCTGCACCTACAACATATACGAGCCTCACTGAGTTTAGTAAAAGCCCACGGATGGACGGGTTTGTTGAAATTTACTCCAGGTCCTTTAAATCCCACGTTACCACATCACTTTAAGACCAATATAAAACACACTCTCTCATATTTAGTCCCCAAATGCCACAGAGTTTCAGAATGCGGGTCGTGACTCTGCGCCCAGCATCACCAAGCAAAAGTCTGGCTCCAGGCCATTTGTGTTTCTCCCTGTAACACACAGCTACACACAGCAAACAACTTTATTTTTGCCAAAACTGGATCAGGGGCTCATCAGAGAGACTTTCAGACAAATTACTGTGGCTGAGGCAAAACCGTCAAGAACTTTACTACGTAGACAAGGTCTGGACATCTACAAAGGACACTGGTCATTTGTTAAGTCTACATAACTGCATGAAGCCTTTAGTTTTTCTTTCTATATGATAAAAGCAGACAGTATGAGGTTAATGACATCATTTACCAGAGGGACCAATACTGTTACATAACCATAAACATCCTGCTGCACTGCTCTACACAGTCTCTCTCACAGTCTGCCTACAGAAGACAAGACATCGGACTATGAATGTTTAAAGATATTGGACATAATCATGAACACTATGGCAGCCAGTAGTTTTCATCATAGCACCTTGGATCTTTAACATCCGTCCACCTTGAAGCCACATGCAATACTCACAAATTTGTATTGTAAAAATGTTATTAGGTTGGATAAACAAAAGGAACAGTCGCCGCGTCATCAGGGAGAATTTCAAAGATGTCAAATATTTGGTGGCACTGCAGCCAAGAGCACACGTGTCATGTTCCTATGCTCCTGAAGTCTGAAGAAACACCTCACACTGAAAACACGCTGGCAGCTCAGAGGCTGAAACAGACAATCCACATGAGGCGACACGTTCCCAAAGGGTCTGATTTGATAATAATGATGCTGTAAACATAGACGCAGCCAGAGAGAAAAGTCTGACGGACCCAACTTCAGCTGCTTTAATCAACTCCAGCTTCCAACCCTGAAAAACACTGATTACATAACAGGAGACCTCTGTGTTTTCCTGGGCCTCTGACGTATGTAAAAAGTATGCGTGGAGTCGCTGTGGCGAGGCACAGGTGCTTAGCTCAGGACAACGTTTGTCTGGAAAACACGCAGAGCTACACTTTTACTGCACAATATTCCAGCGAGGTGCTCTGGGCCTCACAAGCTTGTGAGTATCGGACGAGCTCAGAGCTGATGTAATCATAGCAATTCAGGACATTTAAATTCCCGTCCTAACTCGAGGAATAGCACGGACTTCAGCAGGATATTCATACCAAACACTGCAGAGACACAGGAGCTGAGTCCAGCTGGAAGCTTCATCCAGTAAGCACATTCGGAGAAGACTCCTTAGATTTTCCTAGAAGACTCATCTTATCTTTGCTATTAATAACAGGTTGATGTAATTGATAAATACAAATATGGGGAAAACAACTTTGCACTTGAGAGAGACATCCAGCTACGTCCGGGTAAAAGGGTTAGACCTCCTCTGGTTGGTTAGAAGGGCGGGGGGGGGGGGGGGGGGGGGTCGTTCACATCCTTGGCAACGCTGGTTGAAAAGACACCAAGGTTTAGGGATCAGGTGCAACTGGACGAGCAGGTAACAGGTCCCAAGCCACAAACCTGGCTTTTACATGGTGTTTATTCAAGACCACCATACAAAAACGTTCGCTGTTCTGGAGCCCGGGTTGTACATAAAGTGCAGGTAGGTGACCTCTTTGTAACTCACCTGAGTAGCATCTACATGGAACTGATCCGTGGTTCTCCTGCAGCGGAGAACCTCCTCCGAGAGGGGATTCTGTGTTTTACTGGACCGCACGGCAGCAGGGTGGACGCACTTGAGCTCACATCAGCCAGTCACAGCACTTTCCCTGCTCACTGCCCACACAATGAATCTGATCTAATCGTCTCAGTGTGGCTCTACCTCATGTCTCAGACACGCTCCTCCACCATCTCTGCTAAAGTGCTACAGTCTAGAGATACAGTACTTCTGTGGAAGCTCAGCGCTTTAAACAGCAAACCACAAAGTGTAAAACGGACACAGACAGTTTGCTTTAGTTATGATCCAAACAACATGGACTCTCACAGTAAAACAAGGCTTCAAGCAGCATTAGATTCGAACATCCACAGACAATAAAGAGCCAAATATGAGCTTCAATATAAAACAAAAAAATATGTGTGATCAGATAAAGCAACAATATGCAAGCAAAAAATGTGCGTGAAACCTCTGCAGCTGTGGACTCAGCAGCAGGAACAGGACAATAGAAGCCAGACAAGAATAACACCAGAGAACAATAGTTTCAGACAGGTTGTGTCAGCACATGAACTACACATCACATTCAACCTCTGCGAAGTCGTTTTCAAACCTTCAGCTCTCATTTCTCCTTAAAACTGAGTTTCCATAGCCCAGAGTGAAAAAAAGAAGAGGCTCACTTTAAAAACGAGGCAGCTGTTTATGAGTCTAATTAAATGTCTGATTAAACCAAGGATGAATGCATGCGACAGAAAACGCTCAAAGATCTTACCGGGCTGCTCGCGTCGCTGCTTGGCTGCATCTTCTCTTGTTTTGTATTCCCGTTCTCTCTTATTATCACTCGGGCGTCTCACAGACGCAAATCTCGACCTCACTTCCATGTGCTCGCGACTAGGACCACGCGCTCCGGGGAGAGCACGGGATACGGCGGTGACGTCACGAGGAGACCGGGCGAAAAATCGGTACGATAAAGTCGCAGCAAAACAACAATGACGTTGTGAATATATGTGGCATTGCTAAATATTAAACAGTCTGTCACTACGCGTGTTAAATTTTTCAGTATGTTGTTATTTAAGCTTTGTTATGCTTCAAAATTTTAAACATCACAAGTTGATTCATTATTTCATTTTTAATAGTTGTATTTGCGTAGAGATCCTAAATTTATCGTAACAAAATAGAGCTTGCCTTAAACCCTTAAAGTGCTCAGTATGATTATTAATTATTTCACTTATTATTTAATTTAAACTTATTATTTAAGTTTATTATCTTAAGCTCTTCTCTATGTGTAAAAAAATGTGAATAAAAGTGTGTAAAAGACACCGTAGCCTCTAAACTGTGTTGAGGTTCCTGCTGCACATTGTGGCAAAGGTAAACCAAGTTTCTTACAGCTAATCAGGGTTAAATCTTGTCTGAGACACGACACGCAATGGTGATCTGACAAGGACCCTTCACTCACTCACTACACTTCAATATGCAGGAAAAACAAGCTGACAACACACAGGTACGACCCGCCGCCTCTTCCAGGCCGTTTAGGTGCTTGCTGTCATGACTGACTTTGGTCACGTGTGATCACTTTGTACGCCACTGGCATCTTTTTGTCTCTTTCTAGTAATATTTTGTCCTGTTGAGTATCTGGTTGTCATCGGTTTCTGTTTAACTTAGCAGTGTGACTAAAACAGCCTGTGACCGGTTATAGTCTCACCTGTTTAAATGAGGGATCACAGCCCAAACCTACCTAGGAGCTATTTAAAACACAGACGTCTTTATCTGAGCCCTATAGTAACATAACACGAGCATCTTGCTCCATGTCAGAGAGTGACATGGAGCAATGTGTTGTAAATCTAGAGAGATCAAAATGACAGACACTAAGAACCATTTTATTTTTAGAGCCATTGTTCTTTATATTGTCATTTGTCTGCTCTGACGTGTTTGTGCACTGCAAGAACAAGGACACAAGTTAAAGAAGAAGCATTTTTATATGTCAAAAGGAACTTAATGGAAAAAAAACACTGGGTTTGAACATCCAGACAATTGAATCCAAAAATACACTTTCTTAGGAAATATATACAAAACGTAAAAATTTATATTTTATTTTGAGTCCTCAGCAAGGTGGGCTCAGTTTTAATATTTTATTAATAAAAATAAACTTTTAAATATTTAATTCACCCATAACTTCAATTGAGGCAGTTTAAATGTGGAAATCAAAAGAGATTCCAAACAACTTAACCCATGCAACAACTGTACACTCGAACTCTTGAACTTGCATTTAATAAAACAAAACAGCACAAAAAGTCTGACTTCGCTTTAAGCACGAGCGGCCTGCAGATGAGCAAGTCTCTGCTTTAAAAGTTCGCTTCTCCTCCTCAGCTGCTCTTTTACTGAGAGGAGTCTCTGTTCGTCTGACTGCATGCTGTAGATGCATTCTGTAGCCTTCTTCAGGATCACCACCTTGGCTGCCTTCTCGTTGTTTGCCACTTCTGGGATCTCGTCCCGCAGAGCGAAGAAGCTCAACTTGAGCTCGTTCCTCCTCTGGCGCTCCAGTACGTTATGAGTCCTTCTCTTGTCGTAATCCTCCGTGTCGGACGTCCGCGGGCTCAAACACTTTCGGTTGCTGCTGATTTGTTTCAGGACCCTGCTGTGCCCACCTCCTCCTCCTCCACTGCTGCTGTCCAGCTTCAGCCTCTTGACAGCCGGCTGCTCATGCCTCATGGGTGGATGGGCGGCGTAATTGTGCTGGTGAGTGGAGACGTGGCACCTCTTCAGCACTAGCGGGCTGGGATGCCTGTTCTCTGGCGGGCTGGGGTCACAGCGCTTGACCGCCTGCCTCTTCTCCACGGTGACCACATCGATCTCCTCCTCCTCCTCCTCTTCCTCGTCGTCGTCATCATCTCCATCCTCATCTTCTGCAACACAGCACAAAAAAACCCCATCACAATCACACTCAGTCATTCCTCCGGCGCATGGCACAGTGGGAGTGGGCTGCTGCAACCCACTCCCCTTCCACATTAGTCAGGTGCTGGTTTTGCACTCACACCCTAAGCTCCAGCTAATCTCAGGAATCTACACCATGACAGGGCAGCATGTGTCTGTCTGGAGCCAGAACACCCATCTGCAGAGGTCACACTAACCGATTCTTTCAACCATCCCGCTCGAATTTATTAAGCTCTACTGACGCTCTATTCTTGCGCGCTCAGCAGCAGGGGATTCCTAGTTGCACAGAGGGGCGTGACTACGTTCTGGGCACCTTTCCACTGCTTACCTGAGTCACTGCAGCTGCTGCTGCTGCTGCCGCTGCTGTTGGGCGGCGTGTCCAGCCCCAAATCCTTACTAGGCGGCGTCCCTGCGCTCTGCTTGTGCGTCTCTGCTAGCGGATACGGGAAAACCACAGACGGGTCAATGCACTCCGAGGCGGATGTGTTCAGGTCTTGCAGGTAGCTGCTGTTCATCCTCCACGCGGCAGCAGCAGCAGCGTCGGCGGGCTCGGCGCTGTCATCGGCCGCCGACTCCTTCCTGGCAGCGTGCAGGGAGGCGAGCCGCTCGGAGACCACCTTCTCCAGCTTGGCCGCGGCGGAAAAGCCGCTCCACATGCAGTCCTGGATGATGATGGACTTGAGAAAGGTCTGGTTGTAGTCCGCGTCGCAGATGATGCTCTGGTTGACCACGTCGTCGCCCAGGAACTCGGTCACCATCTCCAGCTGATCCGCCGTGGAGGGCAGGAGGCTGGACAGGGACGGACGGCGGCTCGGGGAGAGGGGAGGGGTCGGCAGCAGTTCAAATTTCTTCCAGATGTCTTCGCTGGGTGCCGGGGTGTGCTGCTGTGGGTAGAAATCCTCCTCCTCGTTGTCGTAGTAGAAATACGGCTGGAGAGAGTCGTAGTCGTAGTCATAGTTCTTACTGGCTAAAGTTGAATTGAGCGGCATGGCGGCTCCGGGGCGTCAGTCCAAACTGTGAACCTGGTTGAAAACAAACAACAGTGATTAATTGTCGCTTCTAAAGCTCGGCGCAGCTGCCTGGCACGTATCCTGCCGGCGACCTTACGCGTAAGCAGCATCACATGGTCACTGCAAAACAGCGCACGCCTTGCATGGATGCACCGGTGCAGCTGCAGCACCTGGGGGACACTGGTGCCAAATGACATGCAGCAGCAAAAACAGCCCCCGCTGAACTGCAGCTGATGGTGATGTTCAACACGTTGAGTAAAATTGCGCCGAAAGGCGACGCGCAAAGCTGCACCAGCCCGCTCCCCGCCTTACCTTCTCTATTCCTACAGCCGCGGAGTGAAAGCGTCTCGAACGGTGCAAAAGGGTTGCAGGGAAATTATTCCAGTGCGGAAGTAGCATTAAATCCTTCAGCGGGGGTGTAGGCAGGCGGCGTCAGTGAGGCTGTGTGGAGCAGGCATGGGGAGCTGAGAGGCTGCACCGGCGCACCGCTGTAAGCGACCCGCACTCTGTCATAGGCGGCGCGACAATCACAACTGACTGCTCCGCGGCGTGAATTAAGAAGGCGCCGCAGCACTGCCCGCCTGTATCCTTCCACCTAGTTTCCCGCGAAACGCTCGCCAGCCTTAATAATATAACACGCCCTCAATATATTTACCACCGTAATAATTATCCTAATCCATAGCGATTAAAACCACGTTCAGTTAGTGGAGGTATAATCTGCTAACTGATTAATTTTGTCCTCACTTAGGGTCTATTTGGGTTAAGAATAAAGTGGGAGGGGTCATAGTAGAGCAGCGCGTCCATTGACGGGAGCGATGCAGAAATACTAACGTAAGTAGTAGTGACAGATAAATAGGTTGAGTTGTTTTGACGCAATCCCGCCAAAAGTAATTAAACACAACTTATCTGGACAATACTGAAATCAGAAAATGCAGCCGCCAGAAATAATTAATAAAACAAAAAACGCGCGCGATCTTATTGCTTTTTATACAAATCCCGCACAAACGCGGGCCACTGTGCTCGTGATGACGCAGGTGCAGCAGTTTACCGACACATCTGAACTGAAACAGGTGATTCCAACGAGCACGCGCGCACCAAACTACTGCACCTTATCACGCACTGGCAGGCGCTAAGGAGAAGTCCAGCACCTTTTCCTGGCCGTGTAACGGAGCTGGTTGAGGTTGGACAGATTGGCATCAATTAACTACAGGAAGGAAGCAATTAAAGGAATCAAATGGAGACGGCGCCCGGCTCTGCTGGGCTGGGGAGCAGGAGATTGAGCGGGCTCGCAGCGCCCCCTGCTGGAGAGCCGGAGCTGGGCAGCAGCCAGGTAGGTGCAGGGTCACATCCTGGAGGTGACCTTAAGCTCTGCCTGCTGGGAAACTTTCAATGCTGTTAGACTGGAGAGCCCCAGAGTTTGTTGGGGTGCAGTGAGGGATCTATAAATGGCCCAGTAGCAGCCTACGGTGCAGCACAGTGGGTAAGTGGAGCTGTTTATTGGGGTTACTGGGTCACTTCATTAAAAAATAGAGCTCTGGAGGAGTGACAAACGAGGCAGCCTGCAGCCTTTTGACAAAATAGGCTGTGCTATTTAAAATCAGGCAAAAATTAATTTAAAACCCATATAAGAAACATCACAGCTCACATTGTGTGAATGTATGTGTAATATTCAGTTCAATTTTCTTATAAGACTTAAAAGCTCTACTATAAAACAGGATTGTAAGACACATTGAAATTAGTACTGTGGAATTTGTGTCAAGTAACTAAGATTTTTTTTTCATGGGCTGAATGAAAAAAGCAAAGCAATAACTAATTTAAGTTCATGGACATGGATGTGACTTTAAAACTAGCAAAAGTGCATCTTTCCATCCAAAGAAAAACTCAGGTTTGGATGATGGATGGGTGGATATTAATTCCCTCAAATCTCAAACAATTTACAATTATTCAATCCAATTTGTTGAATCTTTGTATAAATTGTTAGGTTTGGTTTACAGTGCTTGAATTCTGTAAATGAGGTTTTCTCCATTAGAGGCGATATCTGATCCACCATTTAAAGAAAACGAGATGTGATGCATGTGAAGGTAAAACCTCACATCAGAACGTGTGTAATCTTATTTACATATTTTAAAATGTTCCTTTTGTTTGCGTAGTAAAGCTCGTTTAATCTCAGTTGATGCTGTATAATAATGCGCAACCTCATAAAAATCTGACATCCATGCAAAATTGAATCCACATGTTTTATCTTATTTGATTAAGTCCCCGCAGGCCTGGCGTTCGTAAGCCTGCTGATGGATGGTAATGGACACATGAGGCTTCAGAGGAAAGAACAAATCAATATTCAGGTGGGGGAATGGAAAAGTGGGAACAAGTGGGAGACAGCAGGACGAAGCAGCGATCAATTTCCTCAGATGGTATCAACTTAACTCCAGAGGAAGTGGAGGAGAAATTCCCAGCCCTGAAACTACACCCTCTCTCCTTTCCTCTGTAGCCGTATCTTCCTCCTTCTCTCCTCTCTCGCCGTGGAGGATAGCGATCATAACCGCTACATCCATGTGTTGTGGTCATTGTGTTTATCGGCTCCGGAAGTTTCTTGTGTTACTGAGTCTCAGTGTTTCCCTGTGCGGACACAGAGGGAAGCTTTGAGGCTGGCTGGCATGGTTTCCTCTGGAGCCCCGGAGAGGCTGATTGTGTGTTTCTTCTTTCCTCTCAGTCAAACTGGTTCTGCCGCCCCAGACTGACAGAGGCCGGCCAGTAAAGTGCAGAGCTTCTATTTACAGAAACACTCTTTATTTTCCATTGAGGGCAGAAATTTCCATTAGTTTGGCTTCGGCGTTATTAGCAAAAAAGTTCTGTTTACCCAAATCATGTTATGACTGACTGCTGTATACATTTATAATACACATATTTACTGTATGTCAGCCATTTTGGAAGTTTTACTTCTTATTACAGCTCCAGCCCTGAAGGCGATGCCTGCGGTAATTTGATGACTGTCATCACTTGAGATTTTCACAACGACACTGGGGCAGTTCAAATATGTTCAATTCAAAAAATACATAGAAAGAAAACAAAACAGTGTTAAACTGATGTACTTCTGTTACTGAAACACCAGAAACATACATAAATCACACATGACAGGGCTTTAACAAAGGGTTTTTACCTCTTCTATTAATGCGTCAACTATGTAATAAATACTTTACATTTTGACTAGTAATTCATCCTCATTTGCATGATTTAGTCTTCAAATCAATTATTTACTCTAGAAACTTAAGTAATGCCAGTTTTAATTATACACCCATAGAGACTGACAGTTATTAGTAGTCATAATTACCGATCTTTGATTAATTAATTACCAATTGTAACAGAGAAGATGCTGTTTGATGCGCTGCTCTAACTACAAGATGCTGCTGCGCTGTTTGTGCAGTATTAATGTGTTGATGCGTTATCGCCTTCATCAGTGAGGATTTATTTCAGAACTTGACATGTGAGTCATAAAGTGTAGCGTCTGAAATTCTCACAATCTTTGTGTCCACATTTGAGTTTTTATAAAAACCTGAGTCTGAGTCATAGACGGTGTGAAGCGACGAAGCTAAAGTTGACACCTTTACATTTGAAAAGACACCGATTCCATGTCTGTTCTCCAGTTTTATGCCTGACTGCTGGACTAGTCAGGAGCTGGACTGTCCCGCCTCAGGCGCTGACTCTTTCCTTCTGACATTCTGAACTTCCCTTATCTCTGGCCACAAATCCAACGTCCTGACATCTGCAGCTTCGTACATGCAGCACAGTCATCACACACTACTTCAGTGTTTTCCCTGGTTGTGTCTCATCTTGTCCATGCAGTTATGAAACACATGTAGTTGCAGCTCGCAGATGTGATGAACTATCATTTACTGAAGTACTTGACTTCTTACACTCATATCTGCATGTCAGAGTAAAGTATAGTTGCTCCACACATGAAGTTAATTATTTAAATCCTTTTAATTTTTTTGTAATATTAATTTGTGCCGTTGGGCTTTTCACTCAGTTCTACAAACCAACTAGTAAATTAAAAGTATTCTGCAGATAAACCAATGATGAAACTAACCAGTAAACATATGGATAAAGTTTTAAGCCTGAATAGAAATGATCTGGTTTTAAAAGTGAAGTGTTTTAATGCAGTGTTGAGTACTTCCTGTACCATCGCAGCTGCAGTCGCGTTTCCAGTCCTTCAAACGGAGACGGACACATTCAGATAAAGCGGAGCTTCTTCACCACCAGGTCTTGGCCTGAAACAGGAAATCAATAACTGTTTAGCTGAGTATGTGCCAAGTAAGCAATGAGATCATGGCAGGTCTGTCAGACTGCTCAAGAGCTAATTGTGTCATTAATTATTGACAGTCACGGTTATCGACAGGCTGAAACTGCTACATGCAGCCAAACCTGCCGTGCATTTACACTAAAAGGCTGACAGGCATTTGATTTGTCTCTGTGTGTTTCCTGCTGGTGTCAAACCTACGACTAATAGCACAATAAGAACACAAAGCACCACTTTTAATCCTGCTTTATGCTGCACATATATTTTGTTTATTCCCACACAATATTTTTCAGCACTACATTGCCCAGAACCTAATGTGTTCACGTATGTGAACACAAACAGACCTTTAACCTGATCCGTTTCACTGCCACAGACGTCCACAGGCTCCGCTGTTCCGCTGGGTCTTTGTGTAAAATATGCCAAGAAGAAAATATCTGGGCAATTTAAGGAAGTTAAAAACATAGGAGTTGGTAGAGGAGACTTTGCAGCTGTGTCTGCCAAGTCCACGTTTGTGTGTGGTTGTGTGAGGCTGAGAAGTCGGTGAGTCCTGCACCACAGAGGCTGACGGCCTCTCTCTTCTATCCCTCTGCTCGCTTTCCATCGGCATCTCTTGCTCAGTCTTCTCCTCTTCTCTGTGTTTGTCCCTCTGTCCTCTCTCCAGGTCTTCATGGTGAAGAGGACCTTCACCTTCTGTAGGCAGCTCCTGAAGGCTGCTTCAGATCCTCCCTCACTATTTTATAGATAGATACATTTCAAACATATTATTATTCTGATTGTCCATAATCATTGTTTCTCTGTTGAAGGTCTGTCGATCCTGGACTAGGAATCCCTCCAATATGAGGAATGTTTCCTTCCATTTTATTTAAGTATTGAGGACAGAAGAACCAAATTTTAGTGCCTTAGGGCAAATATGTGATATTTTGCTGAAATAATAAAATGAGATGTTTGTAAATCTCCTCTAGCAGATGAACACTTTAAAGAAGACATGTAATGAGACACATGCTGCATCCTGGGCTTCACTTGCTCAGCACCGAGGCTCATTTGCTGTAAACTCTTCGCATACGTGAGATAAGGTTTCACGCTTCCATGAATTTCTGCTTTTCAGAGAAAGCTGGGTCAGCCAGACCACACCTGCAGCGTGAGGATGTGAGTTGGTGGCTGTTTATGGGGGCAACGGACAGAGTTGTGACTCAGGTTTGATCTGAGGAGAGCTACAGGTCACGGTTATGTTGAGCCAGGACGTTGCTTGTGTTGTAAATTGGTGGGAGGAGAATGTCGGCCGTCAGGTGTTTTTGATCTTGTGCGTTTCTTGTTTGGGGTCCACGATAAGAGCCAGAAGTCCCAAGGATGATGACCTTACATCCAAAACCTGAAGGACGGAGGACGATTTGAGACAAAGAAACATGAAGGAAAAATGTAACAGAGAAGCAGAGAGGGATTAATTATACAGCACAGCCTTCACTCTGAGATGGTCTTTCCTCCTGGATGTGGATTGTTTGAGTTGTTTTATTATGGCAATTTGTTCTGCAGGACTGCGTCGGACCATCCATATTCTGCAGAGAACATAAATCCGCTTTGTGGAACATGAGGAAGAACTCCTGGAATGTGAGTAGGTGGCAGCGCATCATCCAGCTTCACAGACGTGTGTGAGGGCTTTGAATGTGCGCTGATTGTTTCCCTGTTGTCTTTGTTGAGAAACTTGCTTCTTCTCTCTGCGGTTCAATGCATGACTAACACGCGTCAACATGCTCCACTGCATCAGCTGCTTCATTCCGTGCTAAATCTGTGCTGCGTGTAGATATTTCGGCAAAGCTGGGAAATGTTGTCAAGTGGTTTTGATTCATCATTATGGTTTCAACAGATGACAGCATCCAACTGCTGAATGGATTCACGTGTAGCATTTATAGCAACAAATAACAGCATGATCCTGATTCAGCATCTGGATCAAACATGATCAGATTCATTTGTCAAATAATTTGATGAATAATTAACAGTAAAAAAAAGATTAGTTAGCTAATTAGTAGCAATTTACTTAGTACAGTTTCTAGTCACTTTTCATAATCAAATTGTTATTATCGTCAAGGAAAATGGATGAAGTCATACTTGAAGTAATTCAGATTATAAATACTACATAAAGACCTGAAGGTGTTGAAACATGCTCTATAAGTACAGTTTAATCCATAATGCATCAAGTGTACTTTTACTTTGGTAATATTACTGAGTACTTCATCCACCACTAATGAATGTGGTTAACAAGCTGGGCTGACATGGTATATTAATGCACCTTCTAGGCATCAGCGTGTTCACATTTCCAGCCTTTAGCCTTAGGTGTAGCTGCACGTCTCCATCCTGTGGCTGCAGACCTGTTGCTCAGTGAAGTCCACGTTTTTGGGTGGTGATCGCTCCAAGTTAAGCTAATTCATTTATTTCCTGTGTTTTTGCTGACCACCGGCGGTTTATGCATCGTCTCCCGTTGCAGAAGTGATTTACAGGCGTACTTTCCCACAACATTTCTGCTGGGTGTGTTTACAGGTGCAACAAAGCACTTTTGATCATAGTCGACCACAAACACAGCCCAAACAGACCCAGACTGTGTATAAGTCAACATGTCCTGCATGGATTTTGGTTAAAAGTCGGGATCCTTCAGTTCTGTTTTCATCCTCTTTTGAGTCCTAGTATATACTCACTGACTCTATCTTAGTAGCATAGTTGCACAGGACACCTTTGGAAAGCTTTGAAGCGCTGCCTCATGTCATCACATAAATCAGATCATATGGCACCAATAAAAAGCTTCATGTCTTTGCAGTTATAATTAATGGGAGTGAAGTAACTGTGCAGTGCAATATCCTTTAAAATGAGTTTGGTGGGTCTGCAGTAAATCATCAGCATTTAATAAGACAATGCCCTTGATGTTAAAATGTCTTTTTTTTTATTTATAAGCATGTAGCATGTGTCCACATTCGTGCTGACAGCTGCCTGTCAATGTGCATTATCACCACACAGCTATGAAACAGATTATGCTGACATGTAACAGATTATAAACAGGTTGAGGAGCAAATCAGGTATTAAGAGCTGCTGAGCTGCTCAGCGGCCACTAGAGGGCTCTGTCCGTCTTTTTTTTACCCCTGGGGAAACATTCAACACATTTACCTTTTACAGATAAAAACTATAAAAACGGTTTGTTTCTAATGTTTTAATTAATGTTTGTAATAATTTAATGTAATGTTTATGTTAAATGTATTAATTTGACATTTAAAGTTTAACACCTCTTATTCATTCTTTTGTAAAGAAATGTCAAGGTTTAGGTTCCTAATCTCCTGCTGTCAACCGTGTGGCCATGTTGTGCAATGATTTCCAAATGTTTGTCAGACGCCCTGGAGCCAGGGTCACTGCATAAATCCTGAGTGTCTTTCTCGTGATAAACGTGAGATGATTCTGATAAAAGGCGGCTGCTACTGAAAAGCCTTTTAGTCTTTCGACGTCGCGTGCACATAAAACAAATCACACATTAGAATATGTGCAGGAAGAGTCGACGTGTAAAACACGTTCATGCAAATCATAGAGGCGCGTGAATCTAAATTACAACTCACTCGCTTTCCTGACATCCTCATACATACAGTGTTTTGTTGTTGAGCCTCAGACATATCACCCAGGGGTATCTGGGGACCACTCCCTCCTTGTTATCCAGAGACACACTCACAAACAAGTTTAGGCCGTTGGATTGACGCTGCCCTCAACACTCTTATGAACTGTCTGCTCTAAACCCCACTTGTAAAAGTCAATAATTTACTTCCATGGGAAACCCGCAGAGTCCTCTGTTATTGGAAAACCTTTGAACACTCTGCTGTACATGTGATAAAACAAGCTCTGCACTATAATGGCTTTAGCCTGTAGCTTAAGGATTTCTCTCACAGATACAGGTTCCTTAGCAAACATTTATCTGTCAAGGAGAAGCGTGTCAAGCGTTTTAATTATTACTGAACCTCCCTCAGGCCCCAGGCAGTAACACAACTGTGTGTGTGACGCTGTTTCACATATGAACTGCACACGAGCGTCACAAACGCACGTTTAACACCCAGTGACAGCGAAGGAACAAACAGATGGAGACTAATAGAAAAAGTGCGTTTCCAGTCCGCCTGAAATAAATGAAAGCATTTAACCAAATAAACCCTTGAGTCAGAGTCAAATATGACCTTTGAGGCTCAAAAAAGGTTGCACAACATATACTTTTAACAATTGTTTGATTACATTGATTTCTAACTTTACTAAGTGAAACCGCATTCACTGTTTCTGTTTCACATATACTATTATATTTGTCTTTCTTAAATTACAATAGCCTAGTGGCCAAATGTCTAAACAGTCATCTTTACGTCTAAATGTTGATTATTAAATCCTTATGAAAAAAGGACAAATAGAAACATGTTGAAGCGGCCATCGTCCACCAGGGGGCGCTGTTTCACCAGACATTTCTATCTGTTTACACAGTGTCTGTTTGACTGGGTTTATTTGTAAAGCGCGGTGCAGGAGACATGTTTAGACTTAATATGCATTTTAAAAAGTGTGTTTTAATAACACTTTTGCTAAAGGCAGACATCCCTCTCATATATGTCATATTATTATTATTAATTCCCTCTACACGTGCAGTAGGTGTTTACCGTTATTATTAGATTATTTTGCCAACTTTGACGCTAATGGTTTGAACCTTTAGTCTTTTGTATATCTGTCATTTTCGCGTCATGTGTGTAGCTGCTGGGTCCAGTCAAGTTCTCCCAGTACGGTCCAGTCACGGTCCCAGTCCTTTAGTGGCTTGTTCACTTAGCGTTGGAAACCAGCTGTAACTGGACTGTAAACGCATATTGTTGTGTTCCGGCTGTGATAAGGAACCGGTTCGGCCCAGTGATGATGTCAGGCCCACGTGCGACCAACTGGGCTCGAGCCTCGGGGAGGGTCCACACACCCGGCAGTGCTCGCGGCGCAGGCCAGCCCACAGGCACCAGCCCAAGCCGTCGGCTCGTCGCTCCTATATAAACACCCACCGGCGGTACCGGGACGCGCTCCTTCCCGCGGATCCGGCGCTGTTTGCTGTCACCTCGCGGCTCCCTCCCTCCCCCCACGATGATTTGCGAGGAAGATGCGCCGCTCTGAAATTTGCGCTGACCTTCGCCTGCGCGCAGCAGCATCGGAGCATCGTGACGCGCCGCCGCTACCGGAGCCTCGGCTCCTGCCGCTGTCCCACTTTACCTCTCGCCGCCGCTAGAAACGCAGGTGCCTCCGCCGCCTTTCTAGCCGCTCATCTTTGATTTTCCTTCCAACACATCAAGACCGAGGCAGATGCCCGTCGCTCTGTCAGCCCGGCTTGTACTATGGTGGACTTTCCATCCTTCAGTCCTTACTGGCCTCTCCTCCGCTTTCTGGTGCCTCTGGCAATCACCAATGTTGCCATCGACCTCGGGGAGCAGGTAACCTCTGCGGCTGTGCCGTTTCTCTGTAGGTCAGGGGCTCCTTGCCGCGGCTGCCGCTAGCGGCGGCAGCTAGCGGCTTGGCCGTGTTTGTGTGTGCCTGTGACGGATTAGGTTTCAGTGTCAGACGCCGGCGGCGAGCATCAGTGTCTGAGCTTCGCCAGACGCCGTGTTTGCGCACTGACACCGGAGATTTGCGCAGGTGAAGGCGGCAGGCGTGTGTTGTGGTCGCCGTTAGCTTAGCAGCGCGGCTCCATACATTATTAAAGAGGAAGGGAGGGGGGGAGGCGCGGACCCCTCACGCACCAAGGCCGTGGTTTATTCTGGGATTATTATTCTACCCAGAGAAAATAACGCACCGAGCTCCGGCGTGTTCCGCTGTTATTTCATCTCCTGCCTCCACATCACCTGCCTTGGATTCGCTCTGCCATTTATATCAGCAAACCGTAACCAAGGCCTGTGTGTGAGGATGAGGATGACGATGATGATGAGGATGATGGCTGTTTTGTGATTTTCCTACACTCTCCACTCTGCTGCTTGGATATTTCCTGCCTTTCCCAAGTGACACTGTGGGTAAAAAACACGGAGCCTGGCAGATAAGGCTTAAGCTTATGTAATGGCTCTGTTAGCCTGTACGTTATAAATAGCCCAGTCCAGCAGAGGGAAAGGGCAGCTGTTGTAACAGTTGCTCTAAAGGTAACACTGAATGGAAATAATGCTGGATGAGGAGCTGTGGGCGTTTTCCTGTCCAGACTCAGCGCTTTGTTGTAGCCAAAGGTCTGTTTTTACTGTTCCTGTAAAGCAGGTGTAAGTGTTCGTTTTGTGCTCAACACAACGGCTGCCGTGGAACAGAGATAAAGTCCAGGCTAAGTCACGATCATGTGAGACGGTCACGCCAGCAAACCTCACTTCTCTTTCCGCCGTCCTCTCTTTTCCAGGCCCTCAACAGGGGCATAGCCACAGTCAAAGAGGATGCCGTCGAAATGCTGGCCAGCTACGGCCTGGCCTACTCCCTGATGAAGTTCTTCACCGGGCCCATGAGCGACTTCAAGAATGTGGGCTTGGTGTTTGTCAACAGCAAGCGGGACCGGAGGAAGGCGGTGTTCTGCATGGTGGCGGCCGGGGTCATCGCCTTCGTGCTGCACATCTTGATAGGTGTGTTTACGGGTTGTTTGTGCACACATGATGACACGCTGCGCTAAACCGCAGCACAGTTCTGCCTTTTGTGGCCCGGACCGACGTTTTATTATTCTAGCACCTTTTGACAGTTTTATATCTGCTGTAAATCTCATTCCCTGCTCTTCAAAACCATCAAAATGCCTCCTTTACCTCTGGTTTCCTGTTTATTTTTATTTTTTTAGCTTACACAGATTTAGGATACTACATCATTAATAAGCTCCACCATGTGGACGACTCCGTGGGGAACAAGACGAGAAGGGCTTTCCTGTACCTGGCTGCTTTCCCTTTGCTCGATGCAATGGTGAGTGCAGTTCAGCAAACACTTCACCATCCATGAGTAGATCTAAACACGCCTGCCCTAGAAATGGACCAGTTTTAATCCTCTCTGACCGGGCACATCCAGCTGTGGTTGAGCCAAAATGGCCGAACAAGAGTTTCTGTCTGTCTGTCTGTTTGTGAGTAACCTCCATTGTTCTGCTTAAAGGCGTGGATTCATGCAGGGATACTTCTCAAGCACAAATACAGCGTCATAGTGGGCTCTGCCTCCATCTCTGATGTCGTAGCTCAGGTAACAAGACCTGGTTCAGACTTCTAGTTTTGATGCCACTTGAAGAGTGGAAACTTTATTTTAGTATTGTTGTTGTTTATCGTCTTCGCTTTCTCCTGCAGATTGTGTTCGTGGCCATTCTCCTCCACAGCAACCTGGAGTGCGTGGAGCCTCTACTCATCCCCATCCTCTCCCTGTACATGGGTGCCTTGGTCCGTTTCAGCATCGTGGGTCTGGGCTACTACTGTAACATTCACGACAACATCCCAGACTCCAGCGGTATCGACGTTGGGGTACGTGTCGCTTTTCTCTCCATGATGTTATTTCATTTTTATGAAACAAAAGCCATTTATCGTCTCGATCCCCGCAGGGCGATGCCACCATAAAAAAGATGCTGAGCTTCTGGTGGCCCCTCGCCCTCATCCTGGCCACTCAGCGCATCAGTCGACCCATTGTCAACCTCTTTGTGTCTCGGGACCTCAAGGGGACCTCGGATGCTACAGAGGTGAGCACATCAAACAGGTTTAAAGCGATAACTGTCCATGTAAAACGTTTATATTGACATCTTGTATTAAAGTGACGTCATTAAGACTTCGAACCAGAGGATTGACTCCTCAAGTTATTGCACATGATCTGCCAGATGCTACCAGACTCCCTCTGGAGCTTTCTAGCTTACAGAGACCCTAAAAAAACTAGAGACAATACAAAGCTGTTTACCAGAATGAACTGGAAATCAATGGCAGCACCTGCTGCCAGTGGTTTGGGTGATTCACCATGTTCATGTGAAGCTCGGGGCACGATTACACAGCGTGAAAACATTCCTCCATGGCCCTACTGTAAAGCCTGACTCGGCCCGTTGTTGTTGTCGTCGGGACACAACAACGGGCTCAAGGCTGCTGTCCCATCGATGCGTTGTGAGAAACCACACGCCGCTGTGAAAGTGAGAGACACGCGCGTTGCTTTCATGGCGCATGCCTGTCTTTAATTAAGCCCCGTGCGGTGGCATTTCCAACACTGAAGTGGCAGATGGCTGACGGACGTCTTTGTCGTTCCAGGCCGTGGCGGTGCTCACAGCCACGTACCCTGTGGGCCACATGCCCTACGGGTGGTTGACCGAGCTGAGAGCAGTGTACCCTGCCTTCGACAAGGTAAGTCGCACTGTTCGTTGAAGCGGTGACCGTATACAGCACACGGCTTTGTCTACACCTCTGGTTTTCTTCCTCTGTCACCAACAGAACAACCCCAGCAACAAGATGAACGCCGGCAGCCCCGTCACCAAGTCGCATATTAAAAAGTTTACATTCTGCTGCCTGGCTCTGTCGCTCACGGTAAGAAAGAGGTGGATACTAATCTTTGTATTTGCAGCCTGTAATATCCTGTGGTAAACAGTCAGCCTGGCTCCGTGCAGGCAGTGCAGGCTGCTACAGTCTTGTAGGGTTTCAGGCAGATCCACGAGGGTTAAACATCCTCCAGCGGTTGTATTTTAATCGATGCCCACTTGTATTACACATGGCGATATCTTTATGACTGCAGCACAGATTAGACTGTCTGTGTCAAAGTTCAGAACACTGACAGAACCAGTCCTGTGTTACGCAGATGCATGTTTGAAATATTTCCGTGCTCAGGGACAAACTGTCGGCGCCCAGCCAAAGGTTTGCAGTTCCAAACAAATGGGTTCTGTCAAGTGATTTCGGTGCTGGGTGAACTTTACCTTCGCTCTGTTGTGGCTTCAGGTTGCAGCGAGAGGGGGCACAGGTTTGTGAGTTTAGGAGCTTATTAAAATAGACGCGGCCATAAAACCTAGCAGTTGGCACATTCCTAAAAACCCTATGCAGGCCTAGTTTTCTGCGTGGTCACCCGACACACGCTGCTGCTGGGTGGTGGTGTTTTCAGCTAAACTTTTCTATGGTTATGGAAGCACATGTGCAGGAACACTGATTCCAGTGCTGCTTAAACTATTCGAAGCAGAGACGTTCCTCCAGAGAGTCTTGAAAAACAGGAAGTTAGTGGCCAAGGTTGGGCCTTTCAGGAGGAGGAGAATGGCACCAGATGTGGAGAGAGCTGTAAACACGTCTGGTTGTGAGGCTGAGCGCAGCAGGCAGATAGGTGTGACGGCTGACAGCCCTCGTGTCCGAGCTTGTCCCGACGGCTGATGAACAACAGCAGAGGAGGAAGACTGGGCGTGCATGAGAAAGAAAGCATTACTCATTTCCTAACAAATAATTTGGTCCTATGAAAACAGACTTAGTTGTGAGTCGGGATGTGTCACGAGAAGCCACAGCTGAATCCGTGGCTTAAATAGTGCAAGTTCATTATCACGTGCCTTCATCCTGCTAAAATAACAACGGATGGCAAGGTGATACCAAATGAAATCATCAGGTTCAGGGAATTAAAACCCACAAAATCGTTTGGTTGAGGGTTCTTTGATTTCTGTTCATGTTCAAATATATAATAATCCAGCCGCAGTAGGTGATTGAAGTTTATTTGGCAGGGCTGTAGGTGCATAAAGAAAAGCGCACCGTCACAGAAGGATTAAGATGACCAAGCCGGAGACGGCAGCTCACCAGAGCTTTCAGCGTCTGCCTGCAGCAAGTTGCATTGTTGTTGTGGAACGAGAAACGGTTCCTCTTCAGTTGCTCCAGCAGAAAAAACACGCAGAATTAACTTATGTGCAAAAGTCACACTACAGGGAAAAAATGTGACAAAAAACCCAGAATGAGTCAGAGTGGAAAAAAACCCCACATGAATCTCCTCTGCGCCTGATGTTTGTCCCACATTCAACATGCAGAGAAATAATTTTCCACGCTCCCTAACTGTAGAGTCGTACAGTAGCTTTGAGATGCTTTGTCTGTAGACACAATAACGCTGTCCGTCATGTGTTTGCCCGCTGGTGAGCTAAAGAGGCTTCGCTTTCATCTGCAGCCTCTTGAGTTAATGAGCTAATGAAACCTCTATTGTGGTGCAGCGAACTCTAAAGAGAATTTGCTTTTGTCCTTTTCCTGTGTCCAGCTTTGCTTCGTGGTGTTCTGGACCCCACATGTGTCCGAGAAGATCCTGGTTGATGTCATCGGAGTGGACTATGCTTTTGCTGAGCTGTGTGTGGTCCCGCTCCGAATATTCTCCTTTTTTCCGTTGCCAGGTAAGACACGGCGCTGCGTGTTTTCCAGCCGGGTTTTCCTTCCCGCTCTGCGGCGCAGACCAGTGGGGTGATGTTTCCACTTTGTGTGTTTACAGTGACTGTTCGGGCTCATTTGACTGGATGGCTCATGACCCTGAAAAAGACCTTTGTGCTGGCTCCCAGCTCCGTTCTCCGCATCATTGTGCTCATCACCAGTCTAGTTGTGCTGCCTTATATGGGGTACGTCAACACTTCAGAGTGCGCTGGCAGGGTCACAGAGGTCGCCGGTGTGACACGGACTCACTAATGATGAAACATGTCAACTCTTGATTCCAGATTAGAAAAATAAATCACGTAAAATACCAGGGCAGCACCAGATTGAACTGTGTTCTATTGCAGGGTCCATGGTGCGACACTCGGGGTTGGATCCCTCCTGGCCGGGTTCATTGGGGAGTCAACGATGGTTGCTATAGCAGCGTGCTATGTTTACCGGCAACAGGTGAGATGGCCTGTGAAGTTCATTGCAAAGGGAAAAGTACACACCTTAATCTGTGCTTTTTCTAATTCCCATCACTTTCTTAACCCAGGCGTGACTCTGAAGTCTGCACACGGATGTAATTAAGTTATGAAAAAAACGCATCTAAAAGCTTTAATTATGAGTTTAGTGACTTCTTCTCTTCTATTGTGTTTTCTATTCAAACTGTTAAAAACAACCCATCTTAACGTCTGTGTCTGAATGCCTGGCTGTGTTGGGTTATTGCTTTATGGTGGTGAATCAGCTACAGAAGCTGCTGCTTCATGTCATGCCAGCTCCTCTGAAGATCACTAATTAACATTTATCTAATGAGTTTAATCGGTACAAACGTTTAATTGCAAAAATGAAAAGTGCCAGAAACGACGACTCCTGGAGTTTCAGCTGGTTGCCCGTCGACCTCAGATGAACCGATTAAATCCGTTAATTGCTGCTTTATGTGGAGTTTGTGAAGATTAAACATTGTAAAGTGTTAGTGAATGAGCTTTAGAGGCGCCACTAAGATGATTCTGCTTCCTTTGCATGCAGCCAGCGGTTTGATGGGAAATCACATTTTTAACTTTGCAACACGGAAAATGACTTTTTGAGCGATGCTGAAAAGCAGTGTCCATTTGCTGTTTAATATATTATAATGTAACCTAGTGCTGGACTGGATCAGTCACCCATTCATTCTACTCTTCGTATTAGATGCTATAGCGGCCTCAGGTTTTTGTGATCCTCATTTCTCTCCTGGTTTCTGCAGAGAAACAACGAGATGTCCAACGAGCTGGTGGTGGAGGGCGAGGACTCTGCTCCAATGAGCGAGGTCTGCACCAGGACTCCGATGGACGCCATCGAGGAGCTGCAGGAGGAGGAGGAGCAGGAGTGAACTGTGCTGCAGGGGGAGGAGGTAAAGCAGACCTCCATGTGAAACTTTGCTGAAAAGGAGACCGCCGAGTGTTGGAGCGCTGGAGAGGAGAGGACCTGAGGATGTTTTGTTTTCAAAGGTTCTCCCTGAACTGAACTTTCAGTGACGAGGTCGTCTTCACACCTTTCAAACGCACACTGTAAAGAAAGCCATGCACGTACCTGTGTTCATCCATCTGTGTAAATACCTTTGTCTTCCGACCTTTTCAACAATTCTCACGGTTTGGCATCATCCCATCAGCAGGTGTATTAACCACTGTCACGTGTTTACTGGTAAACGAGGGAAATCGACACAGGAGAACGTAACGTAACCTCCTCAGCAGCAACAACGAAACATCTGTAAAGTGCTAGTGGAGTTGCCAAAATACAGAGTTTATTATTTAATTTTATTTTAAGATTAAGCAGCAAGGCCTTGCTTGAATTCTAATGTAGACACGTTGTGGGACTTGTTGGGTTGTGCAATTGTATTTTACAAACAAGGGTGTACAGATTATTGTTGTTTTATATAGGTAATGCAATGTGTATATTTAATAGCCCAGAGGGGTCAGGAATCCCTCGTTATAGTCTCTTCAGGAATTATTCAGACCCCTTCATTTTAAACAGACCCTGTTCTGAATTCAATAAGTCAAAATAAAAACTATTTTACAAACATCAAACCAAAATCTCATGAAAACGTCCACACCCTTAATTCTGTGTCTTAAATAATTTAATTCCAGCTCTAAGTCTCTTGAAGCTTCTCCTGCCCCCGACCGTCTGAACTCGCATCCTCAGGTCTGCACATGCTTCACATGCAGACAGGTTTCAGTCTGGGCCTCGGCTCAGCCAGTCAAGGACAGTCAGGCTTGTCCTTGACTGGCTGTGCACAAAGTGTGCAAAAAGTGCAGGGGTCTGAATACTTGGGGAAGCCACTGTTCTCCTTGCGTGTGTTACAGAATACAGTTATGATTGTTCACTTTCCATGCAGTCTGGGAGTCCATCTACTCTTGTTTTGCCACGCATTTTTCTGGTAGTGTTCAGACTGTCGTACGTACTGTATATACTGTATAGGCATTCTTATTTGGCAAATAAATAGCTTTCTTATTACATCTTTTTGTTTTGCTGGCATTGGCCTGACTCTAGATATCGTTAATATTTTTTATGACCTTATTAAAGCACAACAAGTGGAAAAGTACTGGAGTGGTGACGCTGCCCTTTGCTACAAACTGAGCTTGCACATTTGATAAAGATGGCAAAATACGGAAATTACCACAGTGGTGTTGTTACACCAAACAAGAACATCATGCGGGCTTAGTGTGCACATGTACAGTACACTCACTCACTAATGCAACAACCTCACAGTAAATTTTTTTTATGAAGGTGATACTTATCTGAACGTAGTTTTAGCTCTGGCCACAGACACAAATATAAAAATAGTAACTAAGAGAGCTGACATGTGTTAAGAGGTGCTTTACTTAACTGAGTGGTTTAATTATTATAATGAATAATAGAAACACCTGTTCTATAACACATGGACAGCGTCACAACGATGCAGGATTACTATGACTTCTAAAGCAGGAGTAGTGATTTGTGTGATGGAAAAAGAAAAGCAACCTGTACTTTTAATTTTATTTAAATGCCATCCAAAAATCTGACAGTGCAAGAACAAGAGGCATCATTTTCCTGTTTGCTTTTCACCTTCATTTGTTCTGGAGTGAGGGGACGGAAGTGGCCCCGTATACTGTAGCCGTTAACCAACACCCATTCTTATTGTGCATTATTTCTAAGGCAACGTGGAGAGGCAAGCGAGCCTTTGCTGACTGAATCCAGCGGCTGGTGGTTGGCACTGCTGCCAGTGCAGGCAGCAACACTGGCACATTTCCCCCCGATCGGAACAGCTTGGTTAAAGGCAACGTGTTACACACTAGTTCAACACACACAGTCGCAAACAAACGCACACAGATCATCTCTAGTTGCGCCTCAGATGGAGGCTGCGTCATCGGAGCCAAACTTGGAAAACACTTCATCGACTAAATCAGCAGTTTCACATATGACAGTAAACGTCATTTATCATAAGAAGAGGAATAAATTAATTACAAAGTGCCCAAATTCCAGTGTAAACACAAACTGGTTGGTTTGTTTGGCGCTGCACTCGATTGAATTAATATTAGAAACGTTAAATCCCGGGAAACTCAAATGAACATCCTGCCATGTAATTTACACCTAACTGAGATGATCCTGTGACATTAGAGGCACAGCAGTGCTATACAGCAGTGCTTTGAAGTGTGTGAACCCTATTTTAGCATGAATATGACCTAAATCCGCTTCAAGGGTCTTTTAGTTTTGGATGTCTGTCTCCTGAGCTTGACTTGATGGATGGACACTTTTTTTTTTTAAACAACTCAGCTCCAATAATGGCAGTAAACCACCGTAGTCCGGAGACAGCGAGCGTCACGATGCAGGGATCAGCGTCTTAAGCTGGAATTCAGACTGGTCGTTGCCAAACGCAACACCTCTCCTTCTAGCCGCAAAGTTCTATTTTGGTCTCATCTGTCCACAGAACATGGTTCCAGTAGCCTTTGGGGTCGTTCACGTGGCTTTTAGTGTACGTAAGCTGCAATGTTTTTTGGGTGTTGCTTCCACTTTGCAACGCTGACACTCCCACCATTGTTCAATGATGGGAAAGTTGCTGAAATGAGGATTTACGAATATTGATCCTAACCACTTCAAGAGCAGCCTTTCATTTTTCTTTTGACGACTACCGGAGTCCAAATTCTTTTGGCGTCGTGAGCATCAACCGCTCTTCACAACATCTTTAGAAATCAGATACATCTCTGCTAAGGCAGGGCCTCTCATAGCGACACCTGATTGTCATTCCTTTAACTCAAACGCTGGCTTTGCACTTCAAATTAACTGACAATCCTACAGGTTGACTTCATTTTTGACAAAAGACCTTTGATCACGTTTTAGGTCATATTTATGCAGACACTGAGAAAAGGTATAAAAACTTTCAAGCACTGTTGTATGTTCACGTACCCAAGTAGAAAACTCTCTGTACAGTACAGTGTGTACAAAAGTGTGTCATCCACTTTTTGTACAGGGTCTCAAATCAGCATATTTTCAATAAGAAACTGTCAGAACATTTTGGGAATTACGAAATCTGTGTTGCTGCAATTACGGATAAACAGGCAGTTTCTGTAGCTCAGCTTATCACCAACACTGGGAACTGGGAACAACAGCTGAGATGACTCAGTCCAAAACTAATAAAACCCAACAAGCATGTAACATCATGTCTGTTTAACGTCATAGTGACGACAAGGGAGTCTCCCACTTTGAAACATAAGAGACCCACAACCTGTAATTTGTCCTATTGAGTTGGTTTGGTAGAATTACTCAAGATAAACATGGGTCAACAAGTTTTTCTTGTGTCCTTTGGTTCCATCTCGTCCTTCCAGTGTTTGTGATAAACTCAGCTCGTTATCTGTGGCTACATATCGGCCGTACAGACGCCGCGGTTTCCCAAAATGTCGAGCCATTCCTTTAATTTGCGTGAACCTATTCTTCTTGTTCGACCTGAGCAGTGTTTTGTTTCTATGGCAGGAGATTTCTCTGCTGTGGCAGTCAGCTCACGTTCAGCTCCTTGTGTAGACCTGCAGCTTCTACAACTGGCACATTGTAGTGGCGATCGTCCTCTGTGACGAGGGACACCGACGGCCACTCGTCCTTGTGGTCGTCTGGGTAGTAGGTGACGAACTCTTCCGTGTCAGCCTTGTACAGTCTGTAAACTTGAATGGTGCACTGCAAGGCGTAGCCCAACAGAAACATCTCCACCTGCACCAAAACAAAAAGGCACGGTGAGATAATTTCACAGTCACAGAGGAGGTTTTCTCTAATGAAACCGTCACTGAAAAAGCTCTAATTAAATGAGTGACGGCCATAAATCACTCACTCACATGATGCAAACACGCTACAGCCACAGCACAAGCAGCAGCATGCTTCACAGTTCAGGCGTCGGTTCATATTACAACTTAAGTCATGACTCTGAACATTAATTCTTGTGTTTGTCTATTACTCAGCATGACAGTGATGAGTAATACTTGTGAGAAATACTTGCTTGTCAGAAATTCAGACAGACACAATGACATAAACTGTCTTTACTCATTAAACATGTACAACTGGAAAAGTAAATTGACCTTTGGAATTAATTTCCTGTAGCTACACGACAATAATAGTTTTTAATATTAAGCCACATCTTGTAGTGGGACCAGCCACAGAACCAAACCATCTCCAGTTTGTCTTGAGCGTTGGTCTTCTGAGATCGTAGCATTTTCTACTTATTTTATTTATTTAAGTGCTTTTATAATATGAAGCAGGTGTAACTCCACCTCCAGACTCCATGTTTCCTCCAGGGCTGTATGTTTTACGCCCTGTTTAAGTGATGTAGTCAATATTGACGATGAGTATTAGTTAAAACAGTTGTTGGTTCATAACTATAACATAGTCAAGACACAACAGCGGTTTAAAATTATTTTATGCTTTTCCTGTGGATGTAACCGCTCTCCACCTGTGTGCAGACAATAAAACACTCACTTTACTTCACTGGCTTTTTAAATGACTTTACGGCTAATTTATAGTCAAAGAGGCTCCAGAACAGGTTTCTCCTCCTACCTGTTCCAGCCCCGCGCTGAGGCCCACGTGGCTGAGGTGATTGGAGAGGAAAGAGCGCGGGCAGGTGGATGAGTCCCGGGCAAACAGCAGCCAGCAGAAGACCGGGACGTCGCCGTTGTTCTGCATGCGGCCGTGCAGCTCCACCGCTCTGCCCAGCATCAGCAGCTTGAGCGCTTCCAGCAGCCCGAGCTCCTCTTCTCCGCCCTGAAACACTCGCTCGCACAGCTGCTGCCGCTGCACAGCGGAGGGACAGTCCACTGCCGCCTGCCACTGTGGGGAGGAACAATGATGAGTTCATGCAATCACTTATCAAGTCGCTTGTTTTTGATTCTCTGTTCACAGATTTGTTGATGTTTATTTGATTTCATGGAGTTACTCCCAATGAAATAAATAAACTGAATATGTCTAATGTCCTCGGAAAAATGTTTAATCTCCCAGCTCTTGTGACAGCTTTGTTTTAGGTATTACTGTGTTGTGTAATGAGTTACACTTTCTGTTTGTTTAAGAATAGCTTAGAGGTGTGTACTCAAGGTACAGTCTCACTTAAATCTGCTTGGAGAAATTTGCTCCCATGTTGGGGACAAAAGCTAAAGGGGACAGGAAACAGCAAGGGTGGGTTTGTAAACATACCCTGTAGCAGCTAACACAGCTAGTGGAGCTAACAGGTGAATTAAACCTTTCACTGACTTTAACCTCCGTCTCTGTCACTACAGTCAAATGATCAGTCAAATTATTTTCCAGACAACAGACCAAAATAAGGACGCAGCATAAAACTCTTATAAAACAACAGAGGCCTGACTTATGAAGTATGTGTGTGTGCAGTAAACACCAGAGTACAAGCTGAACTACATTAACAGTGGCAGAGACTGACCAGAAACTCCTCTCTGGGCCTCACGCTACTATAAGACGGACGCACTTTGCTTTTAACACACAGCTTTTTACTTGAAGCTGAGGCTCCTCATCTCTCCGATCCCTTAGAGCTTTACCAGGCTGAGTTAATGACACATAGAGAAAAAAGGCTTGAGGGATGCGACACCATTTACACAACTGCCTGCCTGTAAACATATGGTAGCAATTACAGCCAAAATTCCTGTGTGTGTATCAATAACCTCAGTGTAAACGCAGGACGTAAAAATAGCTTTGAGGGTTGCAGCGGATTTGCAGCAGTACCGTATTTTGGAGCAGCTTCATGTAGCCTTTTAGTTGCTGAGTGGCATCTCCTGTCCCATCTCCCTGGAGACAGTCTCCAGGAAACGTCCACTGACTTATCAGTCCATCCTGGGCCTCAAGTTGCTTCGGCAGCTGTAAACACAAAGAACTAACAGGGTGAGATATACGACCAGCTGTGTTCACAGAAGCTGAAACATCCTAGAACACGTTGGATGTCAGACAGGGCGGCTCGTCCTTTGATATCTTTTCAATCATCTGTAATTAGTAGATTGTTTCACCCACTTATTGTTTACCAACTGTGGGTTAAACATCTGTCAAGTGAATTTATAAAAAGGATGAGGTCATTTTGGAGCAGAAGTGTAATTACTGGCACCGTGGGGAGGTAAGCTGCAAACATTTGTCTTTCTGTTAAAGTACCGTATTACGACAAAACAAAGAAGGCATTCGCGCATTCTGTTGCTTACAAATCATGTTACGCTACGAGCCTTTACCATGATGAAGTCCTCTTCCGGCAGCCATGTGGGCAGCCGGGTGCTTTGGGAGAGCAACTGGAACAGCGTGGCCCTGAGTGCACAGTAGTTGTCCCCTCTCACTCTCCTCAAGCTGCCAAACCTCTGGGACATGTCTTTATAACCCTGCAGCAGCACGCAGAGGACACCACAGGCCATCTCTTAGCCGTTAACGTGAAATAATAAAACACAACAGGTTTTATTCTGGAACGTGTCTTTCCAGGAAGGCACAGGCGCTGACCTTTCTAATGAGAGCACTTTTGGCAGTGTTCCCTTTCCACTCTCTCTCGCTGTAAGACAGAATATCCATCGCCGGGGCCAAGCTGCACCTGTCCTCCACCTTTAAAACTGAGCAGGTAAAGAAAACAGTAACAGCATGTGATGGATAAAACAAAATGACCATTGTTCAGGTTCCACATGACAAAATAAAAGTAGGGTTGTTTCAAATCCCTGACGCCATTTAATTAAATAAGTGTGATTTAGGTTTACTCACATTTAGTTTCCAACACAGGCGATGGTTGTGATTTATTATTGTGTGATGCTGACAGCTCCTCTGCGCCTCTGTACAGGTCCTCCTCACTAAAGGGAAAAGAAAACACATACGAACAATGAATTGAACAGTGAAGTGCAATTAAGTTGATGCTGAAAATGAAAACCACAAATGATCTTTACAGACCTGTTTTCCAGGTCATCTTTGACAGCATCTTCTTTTTCAATCTCTTCTGCCTTGATGTCATCTTTTCCAATTACTTCCTGAATCTCAGCCTCTGAGAGATTGCTGTCTGGCTCCTCTTTCGTAATCAAATCGTTCTCATTTGTTTTGGAAACATCTCCACCTTTGTCATGCACTTTTGGCACCACTTCCTCCCCAGTATCCTGTTTGATGCTCTCTAAGGAAATGGCCTCCTTCAAGCTCTCCGGATCTGGCTTTGCATCCTGTGTCGGCTTTAAGCTGAAGGAAGGACACAAGTGATGGTTTCTTATTTGTGTGTTAAACTGATATTTTATTACAGTATTACGCTAATACTGTAAGAAAACTGTAAAGAAGCTGAATATAGAATAATAGTAGTGTAGTGCAATACAAAGGGGGAGTTTACGGTAACAGTAAAACAAGCTGTGGTATTTCTACACCCTCTAGTGGCCACAATGACATCATCAAAAACACTTGTACACAACTGTCTTGTTTTGGTAACTCTGAACCCACTGACCTTTCACTGGCGTCTGCTGGAGCTGTGGTCTGCGGGTCTCTAACGGAGCTAACAGAATCTTGTTTCTCACTGCTGTGGGTGAATCCTGCAGGCTCTGCTCCAGAAGACTCAGGGAGATCGGGCCTTTTTAAGTCCCCAGCACCGGCTTGCTCAGACAACTCAGAACTCTCATTGCTTGAATTCACAGCACTGGGCACAACACAATGAGATGAGAAGACAAAATGTTTAGCACAATACTTATTGTTCTATTAGTCAACCACATTGACTAATGAAATACTGTTATTTAGTTCCTAATTTGGCAACTAGTCACATGGCAAAACATTTAATTATATTACTGCAAGTATTTAGATCATCAAATAATAATTTTATAGACAACACAACAAATAAATTATTCAGAATCACTAAAATCCTAAACATCCTAAAGTGACCTTTGCTCATCTCAGTATTCTTCTGCCAATTCTAACCTGGAATGCTGCATTGTGATCCCTTCACCCCTGCACTGTGGGGGTTACTGGTGACCTTGATCAACCTGACCGGTGTATGTTGCTCAGTTAACCAATGGGTTTTTTTCCTACCAAATAGTTTTCTTGGATATTCCTAAGATCTGCACAGGGCTACATTTTTTTTATTTATCCTCCTATTATTCCAATTTACTTTTTTCCTTGTGTGTCGATTTATCAAATCAAGTAGCCACAGGTAAAACACAAGGTTGAAACCAAAACAAATCATTTAGACCTAGTTATGGGTGAAAATCCCTCTGAAAACACCAGTCAGACACAAGTTCCAGTGCTTCTGCTCTGAAACAGCACCTAGTTTTTAAGACTTACGAGTTCTTTGTCTCTTTGCAGAAATCCTGACTGACCACAGAGCTGGACGACACCTGACATGTTGTTGGGGCATTTTGAAAGTATTCCCCTGATGGCTCAATTACAGCATTGTCATTGTTAACTTTGGAGCCTGCTTCATCGTCATTTTCATGAGGCGTGCTCTCTGTAATGTGCTCTGTTGTTGCGGTTGGCTCTGTATGGGAAGGCTTTTCAGGGCAGACTGTCCCAGCTGTTAGCAAGGTGCCATCTGGGACTCCATCCTGTACCGAGGCTGGATTTTCTTCTTCTGCAACCTCTGTCGTATGTGGAAAACTGCCCCTATGAGCTGCAGCGTGGGAGACTAAAGTGCATTGCAGATGTTCATCCTGTCCACTGTCACTTGGGGGTTTATTCATATTTACATCTTGTGCTGTGGAGAGGTTTTCTTTGTTTTTAGACCCTTTGTGAGGAGAAGCTGTTTGAATGCTTTCCTTCTGCAAGGGTCCATTCTCCTGAGTGTTACTGAGCTCCAGCTCTCCATTCTCAAGATTCTGTGTCATCTGCACAACTTCCTCTTTGTCATTTGCCTTTATATTGACCTCATCAACTGGTTTCCTGACAAACAGAAAACAATGTCATATAAGAAACCACAATATGAACAAGCTTCAAAAACAGATATAAACTGTAAAGAAGCTACAGTCTTGATTATTGTGAGTAGGATGTGTTATATTAAGGTTTTTCGTGGACACAAATGTGACAACAGGTAAGATTCTGCAGCAAGATGTCTGTGCTGTAAGTTGTGGGGAACCTGGAAATATCCACTATTCTGTGTAATGACACATTTCGGTCTTTCTGAAACCTTTAAAGGCCTTTGGAAGTCCCCTAGTCCCATTTATAACCACCACTCCATGACAAGGTCTCACAACCCACACAAACCTTCTGGGGAAATGTCATAACTTCTTCTATTCTTAATCTGTCACACTTATTTCTGACATCCCAGATGTGGGACATTTTGTCTGCAAAGATTTAAAACAAATGTTTGCACATTTGTTTATGTCTTTTATTTCTTTAATAACACTAAGCTTACAAATGACAACAGAGAAAGTATAAAACATTTCACTGGTCTCAAAGCTCAAACATTGAATTGAGTACAAAGAAAAGCTATGTGACTATGTACCTCACCTCATATCATCCTCTGTTTCAAGACCACAAGTGCCCACCATCACTGTTTCACCTGTGGGCATGTCGGTCTTTGACTCATCTGTCAGAAGACCGCTTCTTTCCTCCGCACTGCCACATGGACTCTCACCACGACAGCAAACAAGCCCCATCAGCTCACGCCCTTGTGCTTGGGAGGTCAGAGATGTTGCAGAATGAACGGTGACCTCGGAGTCGAACACAACCCCAAGCGACCTGATGAGTCGCTGAAGCCTAAAGATCTTAGGTGTCCATGATGATTTTTTTCTGTTAAAGCCATAAAAATTGCAAACAGGTTTAAGCCTTGCAATACAGTCAAAATGTAATTGAATTACTATGACATGTGTTTTAGTTCAAATCACATTATTGCTAATAATATTTATTTATTATTATAGAGATTTAAAAGAACAAAACAGAAGTGATTGGTCTGATGGCATAAGGAAGAACATGGATGCTAATTTCAAAACAGCCCTGTCTTAGTTACAGGTTATAGTTATTCCGAGAAAATTATGACCAAGAATGGATCAGAAAATCCGTGTTATGAGATCTGATCTTAATCCAATTTAACAAATACGTAACAATGTGAAGCCATGCATCAAAACGAACAGAACCGAAGCAGTTTGCTCAAGGACTGGACAGATCTCATTAAGAGCTTCGAAAAAAACCGAATTGCGGTTTGTCTGCAAATGTTTATATGTGACGCTCAACTAATCACTCAATTTATCGTTTCAGCTCCAGATGTAAAAACAAGTTTAACGTCGCATCAAAATATTTGGTGACGACTGCGACCCAATGGAAATATCAAGTGAAGCCAGTTTTAGAAACTGCTAGTACTTAAAGTAAAATCGTTTGTAGTTTGATGGTTTTGTACCGTCTGTGTGGTTAAAATTCCTTCTACGTCTTCACAATACGCCACATAATAACAAGTGCTAAATTTAGCTTCAATCACAGCTACACAACAACAACAGAGTCTTTCACGCGGCACATTCAACTGCCAGCCTGTTATTAACCTGAAATATCGACAGAAACATACCTTGTCCAGGTCTTATTGAGGACAAACGCCACTGGATTTCATGCAGCTCTGGTTCCGGTTTCACTTTGGGTTAGCTGGACAACACGTTAGCACTAGCTGCAGTCAACGTGAAACACAAACATGAGCCGCGAAAGAGTGAGCACCGCGTCTGGACAAGCCGCGGGGGCCGTTGTTACCGCTCTTAAAAACCGCCCCTTTGTCGCTTACTAGGGTGCATTTCTTAAACAACAGGTATTCACTGTGCGTGCGGCTCAACATCTGTAGGTTCGCACTCCTAGCATAGCCGGAGCAGCGGGGTCCCGGCACTGCGCATGACGTCATGGGCCTAGACACGTCTGCCGCGTTCATGGATGCTCGGGAACCTGGACACACCTCGAATGCAACAAGAAATCGGAGAAAAACATATCGCGACTAACATTTTTCTTCCCACTACACAAAGAACGTTCACATTCCGTAATTACTATATATTATCTTATTTTCACCGTACTACATAATTACAACAAACAAATAACATTACACATTTTCATACTTACTATAAATATTATAACCATATACTATGTAACTTCTGTGCTCCTGAAAAAGTGAGAAAAAGTGCAACAAATGCAGCAAATTGATTTTATTTTAAACTACGTTGATCACTTCATAAAATGGAAAAATACAAACATTTTTAAATATTTCACATTGTATCAAAAATACTGCATCCCCGCATAATAAATAATAAAAACCTCCTTGTCCACTGTTCATTTTGCCGTTTTAAAGTATTGTCTTGTGATTTTCAGTCACTGCATGTCCTTTAGTGCTTGTATGTGACCAATCAGCTCACGAGGCAGTCCGAGCTCTGTCACCAAGTCCATGCAGCGCTGCAGGAGGTGATTTAAAGTTTCTCCTGAGCTACAGTGAGTCAGGTTGTCAGTGCATGTTAAACGTGGCTTTTGTGGCTGGCGAGGAGCATGTAGATCCACGTTTGCTCCTCTGCTGCAGCAGCCTCGTTCTTTCCGCCCCTCACCACAACAGTCTGACTCCGCGTGCTCCACCTCCAGGTCATCCATGCTCTCTGAGATATCGCTCACACTGGGAGGAGGATGCTCCAAAGCTGTTCTAAGGTTGTCCACGATTTTGTCTTCGTGCTGTGAAACCTGCTGTAGAAGCCCAGTTACAGACGCTAGGATGGGGTTTTCCGGACTCTGGATCTGGCACCAGCACCATATAGCACTGTGACAAAAGACAGAGGCAACAATGTGGAATACAATGGCACAGAGAAGCGACTGGGACTCACATCCACGGGACAGAAAGTAGACGCAATAACAGCCAGTACAAAGACACTCAGGACGTTTCTGTCTGAGATAACACACAACAGGCAGCTTAGCTTTCTAATGTTAGCCAAGACATCGATGTGGATTTACCTTACGATCCCTTTAAGGCGGCCCACCGCTGCTGTCTGAGCTGCTCCTTCCCTGAAGCCCAGGTTGAAACCCACCTGAAGCGAGGCCTCCTCCCCGGCATCCACTCCGTCCACATAACCATCCTGTACGTGACAGCCACACCGTCAGTTGCAAGGCTAATGTGCACATCTTTACACTGAACGCGGAGTTAACAACATCAAAAGTTTAATGAGGCGGACTGAGCCTTTCAGACGCCAGCGTTGACGCGTACAGGGAGTCAGAGCACATTTAATACGACGGCACGCGTTACCCTGACTCGCTTCTTCATGTTGGAAATCCACTCTTTGCTCTGAAGATTCCGCTCGTCCGCGTTCTCGTCGAAGACCTCATCCCCAGTGGATAAAGCAGATTTCACCCAGGACATGGTGGACTTAAAACGCAACCTGTTACAAAGACGAGCGCCGGTAGTTTAGTAGCGTCAGAACAACACAACACCGGATGCAAAAGCTCTTCTTCTGCTTGAGTTTCCGGTAGACTAGGCTCAGCCGGGGTGTGGTGCTGCCCCCTACCGGTCAGCTGCAGAGCTGCTGCTCCTCATGTCAAAATGTGGCCAGAGGCTTCTTAAATGCTAAAAGATATCTGAACTGTATATATCCACATTGTTTATAGATATAGTCAAAATGATTACATATATCTTTAATTACACTAGTCACAAATATACTGCAGCTATCTGTGATGTGAATCATGTCCACCTTGTATAAATAATATATAATGCAATAGAATGATGTTTTACTTTTACCTTTTGCTGTGGTAGAGTTGGTGCATGTCTGCCACTTATCCAATCCTGCAAAACACAGCTCTCCACCAAAACAACACATATAAAGTATCTTAAAGTATGTAATAAGTTATTTAAAAAACTTTAATTCACTTGTCCCCCAGTCTGTCTTTCCTGCAAACAGTAAATGTTGTTTATTATTAATCAAATAAAGTATCTGCTTATTTATAGAGTCTCTGCACCTTTACACAATTTAGACAATAAGATGTTTATACTTTTTTCAAATATATTATTAATTTATTTAATTATTTAACTGTATTCAATGCTAAATATAGTTCTTTTAGGAAAACTGTGGTGATCTGAGTCCTGTGACCTGAAATATGAGAAAAACATATTAATATGCAGCAGGTGGCGCTAACGCCTCAGCGTAAATCTGATGGTTTCAGGTTCCAGGACCAACAAACATCCACGGGCTGCAGAGCTACACTGGGCTGACAGGGAGCGAGAGATTTAACTTGTAAATATGTAGTCTGAAGATTATTTCAGCATCTTTTCTGTCTAATTATTCATCAGATTTCTTTTCCTTGTTGCTTTGGTTTTTATTTCCTCGTGTCTTTTGTCTTTTTTTTCTTTTTTTTAATCTGCATTCAGATCACACTGTGTTTTGTAAATGTAACTGCTGCTTGTTTTGATTTTCAAAAAATAGAGCCACAAACAATAAGACATTTAAAAAAGCATCAGTTCTACATAGTTGTATTTTTTAATTATACAGAAAAGAGTCTAAATTGTTGACGCTAAGAAAAGTTCAAACAAGATTCAGATATAACACATAGAATATAGAATATACCAGAATATACCAGACCACTAGTGTTGACTTTAGATCAATTAAATATAACTGGGCTAAAACATTTCTCCTGATGACGTTAACAAACTTACTGAACAACATAAAAACAAGTTTTTGAAGTTGGAGAAACAACAGTTTTTATTTGATCTGCAAACAGCAATAAAATTTGGCATTTTTAAGTGAATTTGAGATTAATTTCTTTACAGATCTTCTAGCTGTGTTTATTACTGTCAATTTGAAATAAAACAAAACAAGCAGAATCATAATTAATAGCACAAATTAATGTATCTTGCATGTAAAGGCATGATAATGTTTAACAACAAAAGATTTTACAACTTTAAGATGAAGTAGATTAGTCACATTCGTGTTTCACGAAGGTTCACTCCAGCTGTTTGAACCACTGTCCGCAGCATCTGTACAGTTTCCTGTTTAAGTTTTCAAACAAGAAACTGTCATCCGTCATGACAAACACATTATTCACTCATCAATAATGCATCCCACCTCCCTTTTTCTCACGGTTGACTAGAGACAGAGAAAAAAATGCTCCTTGTTTCATTTTCAGATTTTCCCATTCTTCATGCCCTGCTTTATGGAAAACACAAGAGAGACCGGACGCCCGGCAAATGCATTTCACCTTGGTGGAATGCATTTGCAGCCACTGGACGATAATGGCCTTGAGAATACTCGGAGGCCACGGTGGTGTTGTCTCTGTTCTGGAAATGGGGGCCGGCCCCGAGGCCTCATTCACGGCAGCCACACCTTCAGTCCCCTCGCTCAAAGAGTCAAAACAACCAGCCGGGGCAATCGCCTGACACATTTCCATCCAATTTCCACTGCAGAATGTGTTCATTTTCAGGCTAATGGCATGTCATTTTGCTGGAGCCTTTGGTCAAGAATTAATCCTGGAATCAAAACAGATTTTCCGGGGAGCAATCTTCCATCAAGTATTGATTTTTTTACACTCACGGAGCCTGTACTCCCTAATTTAACCTGACAGCCAGCAGCACAATGGACTGGGAGCACCTTGGCATCTCACAGAGGGAGCTCGCCTCCTCCTCATTCTCTCTATGAAGTGAAAGAGAGCTTGGGAAGGAAAAAAAAGACTCCCAGATGTATAAAACAAAGAGCATTGCGTAGAGAAAACACAGAGATAAAGCTTCTGTCTCTCTGTTTTACCTCTAATTATGTTTTCTAGTATAGTGCAACTTGGGCAGGTACGGCTGAGAGGGAAAAAGGAGAGTGTTCGGGGGCCATCAGCTATCATTATGGGCCTGTTGACATCTCCCTGTCTTTGAGTGATTCCCATCTGTGATTTCCCCTGGCCATTTTCTGCCAATGCACGAAGAAGGGTTTCATCATGGCTCCATAAAAAAGGCCCAAAGTGTCTGTACAGGTCCTCGCTAATAAGAAAGCAAAGACGTGTGCGACCGTGTCACTCCTCTTCCATCCATATCCTGCTCTCTTGATGCCTTCAGATATGCAATCATTCTCTTTTCTCCCCCTTCTTTCTTTGATTCCCGCTCTGTATGTGCTGTAAGTATACTATACCGTGCGTAGAGGTCAGAGGGATGAGAGGATGATGGAGGGCAGGGCCGCTTATTTTCCTCTAGCTCTTAAAGCTGCAATGACCTATGTGCAGGAGAGTTGCACTTTGCCAAAGGGTTCTCCATGCACTGCTTACAAACTACCTGAGCCGAGTTCTCATCCGCTGCCTTTTAACTCATTATTGTCTATTTCAGGATCCACCTGGTGGGATACTGCTGAGTTTTACATAAAGCAGTGATTATATTTAGGGCAGGAGCGGTTGTAGAAATGCTGGCTGTGTCTCACACGACCTGTTTTCTCCATTTGATGCATTTGCTTGTGAAGAGAGATGGGCCTCATGCCAAACACACACACACACACACACACACACGCTCATCTGATGCCGTTTATGCTTTATTAAACAACGCTCCCATTAGGTCCAGTCATGTTACCAACGCTCTTCATTACAGCTTTGCAGACTCAGACTCTGACCGAACTCTGACCAACTGTACAACGACATTCACAATTATTTTATAGTAAATATCATAATAATCACGTTCGAACCATGTAATCATACGCTAACACTATTGACATCCTCATATCAAAACATAGCTTTTGTCAATAAAACAGTACGGTCACTCTTATCATGAAGTATTTTAGGCTTTATTATAAAATCCTTCTGTCGTCCGCGTGGCGTTCACACCATTCGAGTTTGAACACCAGGTGAATCCAAAGGTGGCTCCACACAGACGGTTTAAAGGTGAATACTTTTAGGCTTAATAAATAATTCAGTGTCTTCCAAACAGAACAACAAACTGGGCGAAGGCAGTAAAGTGGGCAACAGGCCCAGTGTGAGACGGCAACACGTACAAAAGAAGCAGACTATTAACAGACGGATCTCCTGCGCACGCCGGTAACGTGCCACCATTTCAGTTACGGGTTACTGTTTGTTTTTAACATTTCACAGGAGTTGAGCAATGCTTTCACCCACGTTCCTGTGGTCGACTGACTCCTGCTATGAATGTTAATCATGAGCCCTTTGAAGGATCCATGTATGTTAATGTGTGAAATGGGTCAGATTCAACACAAAGACGGTCACAATCTCTTTTACAGGCCACAATAAGCACATGCAGTAGCTGCTGAATACAGACGCTATGTAACTATTAAATATTAAAGCTATTCACTGACATTCGCTGTAGAAATGCATGTTTTGATGATGTCCTTGTGTTACTTGGTTTGCATTCGCTGCTTTGAAAAGGTGTCAAAGTGTAAAGACATAAGAGGACGTGAACTTTAAAAAAACCTTCTTGATCACTTCGTTTTTTTCCTCATAGAAATCTGGAGCGTAGACGGTGTGAGCTGGGTGGAGAGCACCGTGCAGACGCTGTGCAGCTCCTGCGTGGTTGTAATACACGGAGCTAAAACTGCTAGAAGACAGAGACATCACCGCCTAAAGACACGCATTCAAACCCTGGGCTGCTAGAAAGTTAAATGGACTATGAGCCAATGCAATCAGCTGCTCAACTTAGACAGGTGTCTCTGTACAGACCCGGACTATTAACTCCTCTACCTGCAAATACCTCACAGTGTGTCATTGCTAATAACGCTGAAAAAATAGAAACAAGAGTGAAAGCAAAAGGGATCATATGCATGGCCAACCTCGATTGCATGTGAGGATTGGTAATTGCACCCCCAGAGGCATCTGGGTGTGCAGAGCAGCAAAGTGGGAGACGCCTGAGCAGCTCGGGCTTCACAGTCAGTGTACCAACATCTCAACCTTGAGGAGGAAGTGAAAACAAGAAGGCGGCGGAGCGGAGGGTGAGGCGTCTACAGACAGTTCATTTACCCAGAACATCAGCCCACCGCGCATTGTCTGAAAGATAAGGAAAGTGAATGCTTCATGCCTGATGGAAAACAAAGGCAGCAATTTAAAACCATCTGCATCCAACACATGCACTCTCTCCCTGCACCTCTCTGTTTCTGTGTCCTGACTGATATTGAAACATAATCCATTTGGGGCGCCAACATGTCATAATATTTCTATTCGGCCTCCCTCTACCCATTCAGGACAATTTCAGGTGGCTGCAGGTTGAACAGCAATGTTTTATTTCAACAAGTCAGACAGTTGACTGAGTGGAGGCTCCTCTCTGATTCTCTTTAAATATATATATATTTAAGGAGGCACGAGTAGCACTGGGCTGCTCCGGTCAGCCTCAACGCACACAAACAACACCATTCACAAAGCAAAGGTTGTTGTTGGGTCTGTCTTTTCTAAAAACAAAGGCGTGAATCCTCCGATTACGTTTAGATCTCAAAACGCAAAGAGACGAAAGACGGTTCACACTTTGAACAGACTTTGTGTAAAACCAGTTGTTCTCTACCATTAGTGCATCCGTCACCTTTTAAGCCTCAGCTCAGGGAAATGGCGATTGCTGAACCAAACGTGTGCAGCCATTTGACACAACATTTAACTTATTAGTCAGTTGTGAAATTAGCAGTAGAAATAATAAACAAATTGATGTTAGAAACTTTGGATTCAGTCTGAGTCCAGGATAGTAATACAATACGTGTAAGAACAAAACTTTCAGGCATAAAAAGCACAGACCCTGACATCCACCGTGTAATATGAGCGTTCAGATTCCTTTTAACTGAGCTGTTACTGCTGTGCTGCTGCTGCTGCTGCAGAGAGACAATAGAAAGTAAACTTTTATCAACAGCAGAATACAAACAGCTCGAGAAAACAGATATGGGTCAGGAGCTGCATCTGCACAATTACATCGTTAATGGCAAAGACAATGAAAATGGCGCAGATAGAAAACAAAGGAATATCAAATAAGTTGCTGGAGCTCCGTGCACCTCAGCCATCACCACTCAAAAATACCTCCAATGTTTTGAAATGAAGGGGGAGAAGTGAGCTGAAAGGAAGACGAAAAAGCATCTTGTACATCAGTTTTCAGTCTAATGTTAATAATTTATGTTGTCTGTGCTTTTTATTATTATTATTTATTTATTTACTACTTTCTTTTCAGCAGCCTGCCCGTTTTTCAAAGGCATCATGGACAGGGAAGCCATATCAAACTTTTGAGTTTAGTTTCAAAAGGCTTTCTCCCCATTTATTTATATATTTCGTCTTCTTTACACTTGTCTTGTTGTTATTTGGTGAAGCAAACACATGAAGCTTTGATGAGAAGCAAACCTGACATGTATTCTTCTGCACTGACCCTGAGGAAATCTAAATAAATAGCTGAATATTGAACGTAAGACACGTTTTGTGGACTTTTTTCTCATTAAAAACACCAATAGCCAGTAACATTCATTCATCTTTTTTATCAAAAACAGGTCATATGTCAAATGAGCTGACTGTATATCACTTTAAAGATGAAGGTGAGTATAGGAATGGCTTAAGACGCACTCGACCATGACATCTTAAGAAGAGAAAGTCAGGATAAGTCTGATTTTATTTGATGTATTTGACTCAGTAACTGTGTTTAGTTTGAAAAGATGAAAAGAGATGTCGGTCATGTTTATAGAATATTTGTATGTTACTGAAAACTTTGAACTCTACTCCACCACAGTCTTAACCTGTGACGCATGTATCGCGCTTCTGAAACACACTGTGGCTTTTCATGATTGTAAATTAAATTTCTATCTTTCTGTAGTTTAAAGTTTTTAATTAAACTGTTTAATGTAACAAACTACTGTAATGGCTGAAACCCAATTAAACTGTATTGGCTACTGACATTTTCAATAAATTAAAATATAATACATTCATTTTCCCAGAAGGTAATAACAATAATAATAATAATAATAATGCTTGTTTTGAGTTCTAGCCTTCACTTGATAAACAGAAACATGCCAGAGCCAGATTCTGAAAACACAACACACAGATCATGTCAAACAATTGTTTATTACTAATTATGGTACAAATCAATGTGACAGACTTGAAGCTTTTTTTTTTAGAAATACACAAAGTGCTGCTTAACTGACCAAACAGATATTGCTCTATAGATTAAGTACAGTTTTCAGTCTATAAAAATGAAAACCAACCTCTGCAGGCTCTTCAGCTTTGGTTTCGAGTTCTTTGACTATTAATAAAACATCAAACCGGGTTGTCCGTGTTAGTAAAATTTCACAAAAGTGATTAACAAGTCTTCCTAATTGGCTTAAGAGCAGCGTTGATGTAATCTCGTCCTCCTTTTCCTCTACACGGGTCTACAGGGCTGTGAAAACTAAGGCGACCGCCACAACCTATGAGAAATAATGCAGAACACTAAAAAAAAACAGAAGAGCAAAGATTAACGTGAGGCTCACGAAAATAAAACAATCATGTGTCACAGCATAAACAAAACCAAGCCTCTCGCTCCATCAGCGACACACAGTGCAGAGTGATCGTCCGTCTCTTCTTCTGCTCTGCTGCTGCTTCCAGGGCCTTTGTATGATTCTCACATGAACGGTGCTGAGGTAAACCTTGGATGAACTACTGTACATTTCTACCCTTCAATTCTATTATTTCAGATTTTAAAGATTGTCAACATCGTGAATCTACGTCTCTGTACAATGTGCATAACTATAGAGCTTTGGTCCAGCATTGAAAAGTTGAGCAAAGGCATAAACTCCTTTGTGTCTGCTTCAGTTGTTTTTGGTTACAGCTTTTACTGTTAAGCCTCAGAACTGATCCACTTCTATGTCTCATATATTTATCTCACAGATGGTGCAGACATACGACCTTTCTTGGACAAGTAGTTGTCTGAAAATAAGCATTTTTTTCTTGGAAGTAAAACAAAAGTGGACAAAATCTATAGTTGTAAATGCATCAGGGTAACGATTTAAATGTCTACATGAAACTCTAGTGAAATGCTTTATTTATTATCAAATTAGAATTACTACACTGTCCAAGCACCAAAAGAAATGAATTAATAACTTCTTTTCCTGCAAACCTTCTTTCATAACGCAGGCAGGATATTCATATGTTGTTTTTTTTTATTATTTACTGAGTGTATGTGCGTTTTCCAGGCAGTGGTGATGAACACAGCAGTGCACAGGGGACTGGGAGACTGAGATAACCAACATGACATGGAAGGACATATCGTGCAGACACATGATTCTGAATAAACTGCATCAAATTTCACCTCACTTCAAATTAAGTTCACTCGTTCTGACATGTGACACTTATTTTCAACATTCACCTTGTTTTTTCATCTTTTCCTGTGAGGGTTTTCTAAGAGCCGAATATGTGGAGCGACGTCTGGGAAGGTTTTTGTTTGCCTGGAACGTGACATTTTGACAAGGTGATACTACATAAAAGTCTAGACTAAATAATTCATCAGCATATTAGCAGGCTGAAATTAATTTGCATCCATGTAAAGTGACAAACACACATTTCAATTAAAAATTAACTCAAGTCAACCTTCACTTGGCTGAGAGGAATGTAGAACATAAAGAAAACAAACACTGCTGTCGTTCACATTTGAGTCGAAATGTTCAGGCTCTAAAAACAGCTGAATTGGAATGAACTCACTAGTTTGGTCAGTGGCAACAATTAGCCTTCAACCACGTTTAATTACATGGAATAATTAAAGGTTTTGTGGTGTAAAATAACATTTACCTTCAGTGATATCAGTAAAATAAATCACAGATTTGGCCTGGTGAGATTCTCCAAGCAGCTTTTCAGTTTGGAGTGGAAGCATGCAGAGGAATAAAAACGTGTTTAAAAGACAATTCTTGTACATTTCAAATTGCCGTGATAAGAATTTACAGCATCTTGTAACTGCTTGACATGACTGCGTTTTTTCTTTTTCTTTTTTTCCTTTGTTAAACTTAATTCACAGAGTAAAACATTTTAGAAAAAGGGAGGGCAAAGCTATGTGCACAAATAAATAAGAAGGTAAAATCTTCCCCAGTCCTTGAGCTGTATGTTTATGTGATCTTTGGCTATCAGGCTTTGGCAACAGAATGACACAGGAACAAAGCTGCAGTAGACTTATCAGGAACCGAACCCATGATCATCACCATCACGTGACTGTCCTTAGTTTACTCTGCCTCAGTCCTCATGAGATTATTAATAAATACCTGTAAAAGTTGTACAAAGTTACACCGTGACTGAAAGTATTTGCAGATGAAACACAAATCGGAGGCAAACAACAATATTATGCAACTGTTTAACAGCAAAGGTAATTTTTTTGTCCAAAAGAGAAAATTTATCATGTGTGATATCAGTTCGAAGACAGCATTTTTCTTTTTTGTTGAAATATTTACATACAAACAATGAAGAAAAAAGTAAGCGAGACGAAGATAAAATGTATACTCATCCTCACACATATAGTTTAGATTTGCCAGTACAAATGTAAAAATTTAGAGCACATTTACATTACAAAATTATTCTTAGTACTCAGATGCAACAGACTTTGGTAAATAGTGTTTTGATTTGGTATGATCTCTTTACTAAATCCCTCCTCGCGGGAACCAAAATTTGGGCGATAGTCTGGTCCTGAAGGCCAGAATCTAAAACTCTTTGAAACAGCACACCGTAAGTTTTTACATATTTCTCAGATATTAATCTCTTTTGTTTTTGGTTTCACCAAGGTCATTTACATAACTGTGGTAATCACACTGACAACACTTAGTTTTTGTTTGCAAACTCACGACTGTCCATCCAGGCGACTCGGGAACACATTTCAACTCTCATTTCGAGATGAGTTCATCCACCTTTGTTGTTTTTAATGGCTTCCACTTTTCCACTCCACTTTGTTGTCAGAGAGCCGGCTCATTTTGGGAGCTCCTCTAGAGAATCGGTGAGAGGGTCCATTGGCGCAGCCGTGCCGAGTTCGGGCTGTTTCAAACGCTTTATTGTGTTTTTCAAGGCTTGCCTCTTGTTGCAGAACCAGACACGCACCACCTCCCTGTCATAGTTCAGTTTCTCAGCTATTTCCGTCATTTCCTGTCCGGACGGGTGTGTGTTCTTCTCAAAGTGGCTGTTGAGGATCTCCAGCGCCTGTGGGGTGAAAGAGGTCCTCCGCTTGCGTTTTTTTGAAGGCTCGCTGCCGATAAACTCAGTCAGGTTCTGCATGCCGGATCGGTGGCGGGCTTCAGCCTCGGCCATCCAGCGCTCCAGAACGGGCTTAATCTTCTGGGCGCTTTTAGGGGTGATGTCCAACTTCTCAAACCTGGCAGGATATAAAAGGCCAGGGTTCAGTTTGCCTGTCAGACTGCTACCTATAGTGTTCTCTTGGGCTTCCTGTGGTAGGAAAAAGTGGCTTCTCAGGATGGTGTGTCTGGGGAGAATTGAGAAAAAAGAATCTTAGGTGCCCTGCCAGAACAAGGGATACGCTGCCTGTCTTTTAGTCTCCTCAACCAGAATGCCACAGGGACTGAGACTAATAACCAGGTACACATCCAAGCCAAACTTCACCTGGAAACTCCTCAGCTGCAGCAGCTGGAGGTAACAGGTGTCATTTTCTAGAGGAAGCTGTGGTTCTCTGTCCCAGATTGGCAATAGTGGAGCAAGGAGATATTGCCAATGTCTAAAATCAGGTCCGGTTGAACCATAAACATCAAACATCTAACTAAATACTGTGCTACAACAGAAAAAACAGAAACGACTGCCAAATATCCAATTCTTTCCCTCAGGTGATAAAACAAAAGTCCTACTGCATGCAGTTAAATATGACGCCATCTTTTATTCACAACAAAAGCTTGAATTACTTCAAAATGTACAATTAATACACTTCTCAAACTTTGCAAGTCTAACAAAATCACATTTCATAATTCAATTATGCACACATTCAGATCCTGACCATACCTGCAGACACGTAAATCTGACTACACGTGTTAACGCGTCGCAGTACGCATGAAGGATGAAGCGTTTTCTAAAAACACTGCAAGGCGGCGGTTTTGTGTGTGTGTTGCGAGCAGATACAGTGTTTAGATGGAGATGACGTTAGGGTCTGGAAGGATCCTTCGTTGTACTTCATCATCGTTTGTGGTTGTTCTACGACGAGTGCTGAACATTAACAAGGCCTGTGTGTGATTTTAATTCTTCTTTTACACAAAGTACGACAAAGCTCAGCACCTGATCTAGTATGTGACTATGTTGTGTGTGGATGCTTTTAGTGAAGTATGTTGTATGGGAAGACAGCAGAGAGTAGTAGAAGGAAACTCTGCTCTCTGTGGAGCAAACAATGCACACTGGACGTTTTAATGGTGTGGTGAGCTCCTGCAGACAACAGCAGTCAGGGCGCGATGCCCATGCATGCATGAACTTCTTCTGTTTCTACACCTGGTTGGTGGCTTTCTGCTCGTCGACAGGCGGTATTATTTATAACCCCATCCTCCTAAACAGTGGAATGAGGAGGGCTCTGTACTGCAGGGAATACATTAGTAGATATGAAGAGTCACCAGAGACAGGACATTTCATGGATCAACAGGAACTGCAGATACTAAAATGAGCTGAGAGCTGCTCAAGTTGGGTATGCACTCCCTCCTCCAGTGCATCAGCACGAGGGAAAATGGCCTGAATGCACCTCCAGCCTCTTTGGCTCTTCTTGAAAGTACCTCAGGAATTCAACCCAAACATGCTGCCTGTTTGACCTGAGCTATAGTTTGCCTCAGGGTTTACAGTCATATAGTAGGTTTTAAGCCATTGAGGAAGAAATATCTATGAGATTGGATAATGTGACCTAAAACCTATGTCTAGATAAAGTGATAGATTTATTTAACCTCCATTTTAACATGGGCGTCCATGTCAGGGCTTATTATAGTCCTTAGTTATTAGCTTGCTGCTTTCTCTCAGAACTTGGTTTTATAGGATTAGGAAAATCTACACATCTGGTGTTATTATGATCTGGTTGGATCTGACAAGTCACTTCTTGTTCTGCCTGCGTGACACATAAAATGCATGATAACAAAATAACATATCTGTCCACGTCCAGTGTCAAATCAAATCCTGATTATGTTAGACAATATTAGGCAAAGCTAATTTAAAGTGAAAATTATAGTGAGAAGAAAAAAAAAGAATTTTTATGCTGTGTTAAATGTAAGAAAAGTAATCTGTCTGTAAATAAAGTACATTTATATTTAATTAAAGTGGTTGTTTTGACAATTTAACTGGGTCACGTGCTCATTCAGAGCAGTATGAACGACTCATTAAGGTGTGTTATTATTGTGTTATTGTCTTATATATAAAATCGTGGACTTAAAGCGTAAATTGAGTACATCGGACGGCTGTTTCTGATTTCAATGTTTTGTTTTCATATCAGAAAGGCTGAAGAGGACCGATGGTTGGGTTGATGATGCCCTCATGTAATGTCGGTGCCTGTTTAGATAAACTAATAAAGTGCCCGGGAACATACTGAGCAATGAAAGGAGACAAGATGGAAGCATCTGTCAGTGTCTGTTCACTGTCTGGGTTCAGAGCTGGAGCCCCAGAGCTACTGCGACGTTTCTCCTCAAACTTCATGTCTGCGTTGATGTTAACTAAACTAAAGCATGTGAAGTTTGCCCCTCTACTTAAAACATCACAATGTCATGTCCTATGTCTTACAAACAAAAAAATTGTCTTAACAGCATGAATAACAGCCAGCAGAGTGTTTATTTTTCAAGCTAATGGCTTTTAATGTATGTTATAAATATTTGAATTATGCCTGGCATTAAATATTTCATGTGTGATTTTAACTCTAAACATTAGCCGGAGACGGCTGGGCCTCATAAGAACCTCGGCTCCTGTAGCGTTTCACATTTTATTGGCTGTTTGATGTTGATGTGATGAAATTTTTAAAAGTGCGTGGCAGTGCTGTGTCACATAAACAGTACAGGTCATCAGTAAAGCACATGCATTGCAGAGACACATTAAAATTAATAATAAAAACGCCAGTTTTATGTTAACAGACTGAAATTGTTTTAAAATATATATTTGAACTATATTTTAATAAATATTTCTAACACCAATGCATATTTGTATGTTATTACTTTCCACTATTCAGTTTACTTAAAAATAATATCAGGACATGATTGGTTTCCATTAATAGGGAAACGTGTCTCATTGGTGTCTTCATGCAAAATGTTAGTGGAGGGGAAAAACAGGAGGGATGAAACACTGATTGTCTGATTGTCTCATGAATATATAATGCACCCTTATGACTAAACTGTGCTCGTGGCAGCAGTAAAACATGGCATCTTATTAACAGATCATTGCTGTCAAGCTCTCTCTTGTTCAGATGAAGCGAACAGCAACAGGCCTTAGTAATTATTAAGTGCTTTAAGTGCTTCGTGTAATACTTGTGTATGTATTTTGCATAAATAAGGCGCGGCTGTCATGTCAGCGGGTGAGAAAGAAGGCTAAATACAGACATGAGAGCTTTTGTTTGGCAGGGTGGTGAGAGTCAATTCAGTATTTTAATCTTAATGCCTGTTAAAACATGAAATGAAAAATAGATGGTGGTGGTGGTGATGAGCGCCAGACAACTCATCGGCTGCACGACTTCATCTGCGATCATGTGACAGAATGAGGACGTATTGATTTGGAAATAATGCACCAGTTGAAGTTGGATGTTTTCCTTTTCGCGCGTCCTTACCTGCAGATGGCAGACTGACTGTACGCTGGCCCCTCGGCTGCGCTGAGCGCCTGGCCCACCTGGGTCTGTGTCAGGCCCAGGGACAGCCGGCGGATCTTGAATGCTTTGGCGAATTCACGAATCTCCTCCAGGTTGACCCCGTCCACCTCGCTGGGGGCGGTCTGCGGGTCTGCGATACAACAAACAAATCTCATTTTATTAGCCCTCTGCTCCTCTGTCGCCTACCGCGTTTTCCAGAGTGAATGAAGCAAGCGTCCAGCCATATGCGATCCTGATCGTTTCCACACATCTCTAAAAATATTCCTACTCCAGGTCAGGACTTATTATTTCCTGTTGCCCTGGTGCTGTAAACTACATGTATCAGAGAGATGTTCTGAAGAATAAATTCATCCCAGGTGTGAATACAGGTGTGTAACTGCTTCATCCTTTTAATGTAAACCTTTAATCTTACATACAAAAGCATATGGACAAATCCCATGACATCAAGCTCATTCATTCAACGGATGGACAAATGCTGAACACACACATAATCTGAAGCCTTAGAAAAATGTAACAGAATGTGTAAATACATTATTTCACCCATCTGACCCCTGGTGACGACAGTTCAATACCCGGACGCGCTCTACACAAAGACCTTCTGCTCGTGAATCCCCACGTTTGAACAAAGCTGAGGAACCTCACTGAAGCATTTTGAAAAATTTCCCTGCTAATAAAAAGTGATTTCACATTGTACATCAATGTCAGGTGCCCTGGCATCCTGCTTACTAAAGCAAAGTTTGTGCCTCTGAATTATTCATCCTGGTCATTATCAATGAATTATTAAAGGAATCCTCCAAGCGTATTTAAGCAAAAATCTATGGGGCTGCCATCTTGTGCCTCATAAGTGACGTGTAGCGTTTGCGGCGTGCTCCAGACGTGTGAACACTTGGAAGATGAGGGACTACAGACTCCAAGCTGACTGAAATGGAAGGGATGAGCACTCACAGCTTTGGGTCCCATCATCTCCACACTGATGAGAACCTCTTCATTATTCCCAGTGGAGATGAATTACTTAGTGGTTTGAAAGACTAATGGTCGTCTGGAGCAGCAGTTTCAGCCGTGTGGCCTCTGGATATATATTTGTTTTTAGACGTTCAGTCGCGGCTGATTCAAGTTTTATTTTGCAATAACGAACGAACCGTGGAGAACAAACAGCGATGTGCCTAAAAGGTTCCAAAACAAACAGAAGCAATGATGCCAATCACTCTTTCTGCCTGTAAAAGCTGCTTCTTCACATCTTTAATGAACTGATGTGTCTTAATAATTACAAGTTAAACAATCAATTTGTTTGTTGAAAAGAAAGACCATTAAAAAACGCCCTTTCTTTAATGACAGGCTACACTCATGCTATTATGAACTTCACAGCACACAATGCAGGTTAATGTTTGTAACTTGTCTGTCTTTTATTTCAAATGTTAAAAAAGGTTAAATTACTTAAAACTAAATGATGCTTACTTATGTTTCTGTAGTTAGGAAACTCCAGCGATGAACTAATCCCAATTCGTACAATTACAGAAAAGTGAGGGAGTAATTCTCATGAGAATGGGCCTGCAAGCCTAATCATGAACCATGATGTGATTTAATAGGGTGAGAAATCAATGTCCAAGACGTTACTTGAAGCGAATCCAGAGTAGAGGGTATCATGTATGTACCTGCTAAAAACCAGAATAACAGTAAAAGGCTGTTTAAACTGTTTCTGTGTTTGTGGCCTGCAATGACATTCACCGTCTCTCCTCAGCAAAATTGTGTCATGGGGTTTTTCTTTGCGTATGTTTCCTTTAAGCAATATTGAGAGGAAGTGATAGATATGGCTCATACTCAGCATAAACCATTAATTCGATTTACCACAAGGCTGAGCCACACCATTTGTGCAGACTCTAAAATGGTTTATAAGATATTTTCCAACCTACAAGTAAACATAAACTAAACACAATGTCTACAACAAGTTGATCAATGGCGACTTGTTTTTTATTAAATTCTGTAGCATTGTAGCTGCCTTTGAAATGAGTTTATGTGGAGTTTAGGGGAATTGACTCTGACAAATGAAATTTATCTGAATAAAACAGAGTTTTTAAAGGCAGTAGCTGCATGCTGACAGGCTGTGGCCCAGTGATTTATAAGGCTCTGCCAAAGGCCCACGCATCAGGAGAAAGGAACTTATGTTCATTAAACATAACACACGCCACTTTGGATCATCTAATAAACCAGAGAAATGACAGTCAGGAAAAGTAAAACAATCACAGAGGGCGGGGATCAGTCAGAAGCTGTCTACACTGAGTGTAACGTGGGTCCTGGGTCTGTTGCAGTTCTAGTCACTCAGACGGATATTGCTTTTTGTTTTATCTGTGATATTTATGCCTTAATTGGGACAAACTACGTTTCATTTGTTCATTTAACCATGGTGATGGTGACTAACTGATGGACAGATGGCTACAGAAAGGACAAAAGCATTTTCTAAAACATTGTATCACGCTCTTCAGAAATGCCGCAAATAAGACGTTCAGACCAAACAAGTTCAGCAACGTTTGTTGACCACTAAACGTTTGCATGTTCAAAACAACAATAACAGTGATGTACAGTCGTTTTTCACTGTGCGTATTTAAGGGCAGGCTGTGTTTTTGCGAGCGTTGTCGGACACTTACTGCTGACCAGCTGCCCCACGCTGAGAGCTGAGGAAGAGGAGGACGTGGAGGAGGAGGAAGAGGCCTGGTGAAGAGGACTCTGTCTGTGGGGCATGTGGAGTAGGTTGGGCTGAGACGATGCGGGGCCTGTCTGACCCTGCTGAGCCTGAGGCAGCTGAACACGAACACACACACACACACACACACACACACACACACACACACACACACACACACACACACACACACATACAAACACAATATATTGATGTGCAGCAGAGACAAACATCCATTAATCATCCTATTCCCTCTGCCTATCATCATAATAATCAGCATTCACAGTAATCATGTCATTATAGTAATTTAGTTACAATATTAAACCAGTCAACCAATCAACGCTTATTAAATTAAACACTTAGAGGCTGCATTTAATAAGATTTAGTTTGTACCTAATAATGAATAAACGTTAATTACTGACTGCAGTAGCTGGACTGTCTGCTCAATAGACTACAGATGCTAGTTCAGCTGCGCTGCTGTGCTCCACGGTCTCTATGAGCTTCATCATAACTTCGACGCGATATCAACTCGCTGCTCGTGACAATTAGAGCCCTCTCTCTCTCCCCGCACCGGGCTTGGGAGGATGCTCATAATAGCAGCGTGAAGCAGATACGCAAACATGTGGACACAGCATTCCCCATATCAAACATAATTCATAATCCACAAGCTACTGCTCTGATGGCGAGAAAACAATGTATTTTCATGTTTTATGCACATTTGAATGGCTTTTACAAGATCAAGATGGTACGGCTTGACTTTTAAAGCAAAAAGCTGTCTCTGCTAGAAGCTGGCCCCGCTTCTTCTCTCCGTCTTTGCTATTAATTATTTTCCCTGTGGCATGTGTTTGTTTGGATGGTGGGGGGTGTCAACAGCGATGCACACACTGTCAGGACTGTTGACAGGCTTGGAGAATTATCTAGCTTCACTGGAAATATTCTAGACTGCAGGCTCTGACAACCGTAAATTATACCCGTGGAACAATGTGTACATGAGGGCTTTGAAGTGGAGACAAAAGCATAAACATTATTACAAATGCATTAATTCATTCAAGAGTATGATCTGGTGTTTCAGGGAGCCACAATTAGGTGTCCATCTGCCGAGAGGTCATCCATTTGGCACATTTGTACACAGCTTCACAGCTCGTGAACTTTTACCCTGTAATTCTGCGCCGACGTTGTCATTATTAAGTCAATAACATATTCATAGCTGCGTGCACGCATCTGGCTCCACACTTGCGTACCGTATAGATCCTCAAATTGGGGGGAAAATGTTTGCGCTTCAGTTTCTACAATTACAGTATAAACAAAAAAATGTGGTTGAGCTAAAAGAACGCGTGACACGTGCAAACAAAATACTTTCTGTTTGGGTCAAAAAGGACAAATCATAAGTCTGGAGAGTGTGATTGAGGAGGGAGTGAGCGTCAGCGGGAAGAGGTGGGGAACAGAGGCGGGAGTGTTTGAGTTTTAAGTGGGATGATGAAAAGTGTTTTTTTTTTATGGGGGGTAGGCTCTGCAGGGGCGCAGCAGTCTCTGAGACTGTCTGAAAGGTTGGCTGACAAGTGCCGTCACAATGTGCACAGACGCACAGGAAAACATGCAAACACACTCACACACCGCGAACGGCTAAGCTGCGATTTTCCAAGTGGAATGTTGCAAATGAGCGTTAGTGGAGCGGAAGCCGGGAAATATGAGCTGTTTAGCATAAGACAGGCCTCACTAGCAGTGCTGGAATACTGGTTGGAGGCATAAGCAGAGCTTTAGAGTGACTCCACTAGGTGCTGCTCATTCAGTAGTTTTTAAAGCAGCCCTTCATCACTGTTGAGGCATCGCTTTCGGTTTATAATAAGCTGCTCTACAAGACATCTTCCTTTATACAGTACGTGTGTGTTGTGCATCTGTGTACTGTATGTGTTACCTGCTGTCCAGGCTTGATTGGGGACAGCGTGATTCCCTGGGTGTTGATGACAGGCAGGATCTGATTGCCGATCACTGTGGCGATGATCTGGCCTTGAGCGTTGGTCAGAAGCTGAGGTGTAATTGGCTGTACCTGCAGTGCTGGGTTGCCACCCCCTGATTGGCTGGAGGGCCCTGCAGAGTTGGGCATCAGTGGGATTGTTCCAATTATCTACAAAGGGGGTAGAGAGGAGACGAAATCAGCCGGGCAGTTTAAAAAAAGAAGGAGCAGAGAGGGTAAACGCTACTGGAGGTATCAGTCTTAATGATCCCCGCCGCTGTGAGTCTGTTGTGTTGGCTTCACTGGAGAGATCTGAAACAAAATTAAGCTGATCGTTGCGGCTAATCAGCGCACTCGGGCTTTTGAGATGGTCTGTGTGTGATTTAGCGAGCGAAAGATGCAAGTGTCCGCTGATCATCTGTCACTGTGGTGGTTTTACAGGCTAGAGCAAGTGAAGCCACTGCAGACTGCTGCGAGCGAACTGCAAAGGTCAGCTCTGAATACCTGTGTGTGTGATGGTGCACACCAGTGACTGTATTATCTATCACGAGTGTGTGTGTGTGTGTGTGTCTGAGTGTGTTTGTTCTTAAGTGTCTTTGTCTGTCTCTGGTGAGAAGAAGTGTGGCTGCTGAGAGACAGAGACCCCCATTTCACCCTCTCTCTCACACACAGACAGAAGAGAAGAAGTGGAAAGAAAGAGCAAGAGAAAAAAAACAATAAGAGGGAGAAAAGAGGAGCATCAGAGAGGGAGACAGGACCCTGTGTTTCTAATTCAACTCTCAGGGTCCCAGGGGTACTTCACCCCTCCTTCACCTCCCTCCATCCCCTGCTCTCCTCTCCTCTGTGGCTGTAATCAGGAAGGGCAGATCAAAGGGGGCGGCAGAGTGTCACTGCAGCGTTTTAGCTCTCAGAGCTGCCAGAGTGTGGCCAAGAGTGGCGCTTTAGGGGGGACTTAGCGCCTCTTCACCATGATGAAGGTTAATGTCATCTGGGGACTGGTTCTGGGCAGCTCCCGAGCAGTCGTCGCCCTCACCCACCAACCCCACCCCACCCGACCGGGCCCCTCTACGAAGCCTCATTACACCGGAGAGCAGCTCAACACAGATGTGGCAGCCATCACTCTAAAGTCCGTTATTTGGCAACTGGGCAATGAACTACTTTTGCTAAATTTGCTTTGTCTCTTCTTCAATCCAAGCTCCACAACCAAATAAACAACCCAACTACAAACAGCCTGCATAGCATTATCTGAGCCCTTTCTGGCTCCCTAGTCTGTGTCACCACCACCTCTGATGTGTTTCAGCACGTGGTCCACCCCCCTCTGCTGTCTTCCCCTTCCCTTTGACATAATAGGGGGGGATCAGTGAGAGAAAGGTGGGCCGACAATCTGTAATTCATCCCCGCCACGGCTCATTTGCTTACGTTACTTCGCATTAGAGGGGAGATAATTTATCTCTCTCTCCGCGCCGGCTTTACAAATTCCCTGTAATGCTCTCCTGCCACTTAGCATATTTTATTGCCCTGCTTGACGCTCGTGTCTCCCGAGTCCCACTGATAGCGCTTTGCATGCCACGGTGGCAGGGAACTTGTTCCGCTCAATTATTCATCGTCATTGGACTAAGTGGTTGTTCTATAAGCATAATAAAAGAGCAGGCAACTGACAGCTTAGCTCTCGTCCCTGACTCACTGGGCAATGTTTCTCCGTCTCACTATCTCGAGCAGATGCTTCATGGCAGAGTCGCAGAGCTCTGTTCACGTCAAAAGGCTGGAGCTCTTAGAGTAGTTAACGACTCCAAGAGCTGTGTTACGGCGAGTTATAAACAGATAGAAAAGCTTTATTACAGTTACCTACTTGGAAGGGTTACATTTTATAATCTCGAGGTTTGGAGAGCACACGTTTCTATTTTTCTGTTAATGAGAACCTCTACTGTTTAATTATGATGTCATGTTATTTGGCCGTGTCTGTGGTGGATGGTCCCTCCGCCCATGTCTTTAACTTTATTTGCTTTTCTTTGCTTTCCCGTATTTGCCTCCTGCTCTAGTTCATATAGCGTGTGAGCATCACGCTCCTCTCCACCCAGCAGAACTCATTAAGATTATGCTCCTTTTGTTTCCACAGAAATGTCATCTCATCTCTCGAGCCAGGGCAATCTGTGTCTTTAGCCATGGTCGCCAGGCAATATCTCTGCCCATTTTCTCTTCACCGCTGTCCATGCGGTGAATTCAGACCCCAGAGGAAAAAATGTTTGAGAAGTCTGGACTCATGTCAACACACAAGTCCAAAAATGCTGTTCAGAGAGGATCAGAGTGTACAATGCTTGTCTTTTAATGGTGCACAGGACAGAAGACACTTCCTGGAAATATTTCTTCTTCGTATCGAGCATGATGTATTTAATAATAAGTCATGAGCATTTGTTTATGGTACATAGACTAGTTCAGTGGAGCAATGATGAGTTAATTACACCTAAAACAAAAATCTAAACTCTATTCTAAGCACATTTTGAAGCTTCTTCTGCTTTTGTGTATTTCACTTACCATCTTTAGTTTGTGGGGTATTAGTCAGACAAAGCGAGCAACTGACAGATGCATTGATTATGAAAATAATCAATAGTTGCAGCTCTACAGTAGATTTATAACTACAAGGTCAATGGAGGTTTACAGTGTGGTTGCACTTGATCTATCAATACGAGGGACACGGCTGCGTTGTGGATCAGCTTCGCCTACTTTTAAGCCTCATTCATTTCTGCAGGTTAACAGTGCATGTGTTCGCTACCTGTTCTGACCGAAGGCTCAGAACGAGAGTAAAAGCAATGAACGTCACAGGGAGACAAGACCGATTGAGGAACGTATCTACATTTCAGAAGGTATGGATCACCACATAAAAACTCTGTAAGTTCCTTTGTGTTTTGACTCCCAGATTAAGTTGCAATAATGGTAAGAATTTGTACTGAACACAAGGTGTTCACAAAAATGCCACAAATTCATACAAGAAAAAAATCAGGAGTGAGTGACAACATTATTCTGGCTTTTACCCACAGCCTTAAAATCCTTTGTAGAGGCAGTGGGAATAAAAGAGCCTCATTGATTCTCCTTGGAGAATAAAAAGGCTGGGGCCAACATAATTAAGGTTTAAAAACATATTAAACTCAAAACGTCCATCAAACCTGGCACTTTTCAAGGTCCCCAGAGCTCCTGCAAATAAAAAGGTCTATTAACAGAGTTGTCGAAGAACGTAGGAGGTCAAAGATAGTATACTGCGTTTGAAGAAAGTCTGACTTTTTACTCAACAGTCATTATTAAAACTATTTCATGAAGTCTAATTGGATATTAGTCTAAACGATAAACGCAGTTGAAAAAGAAAAATCAACATTTTTAAGAGGCTGTTTGTGTTTCGTAGATTCTGCACACAGATGCTCAGAGTGCGTTGGTTGGACCTCCAGCCTGGTTTGAGGTATGTATTAGCCTGTCTAATCTCCTCTGTGTTGGACAGAAGGGGGGCGGGACCTACTGATAGGGCAGTGGATGTTTCAGAGTCCTCTGTCTGAATAATGCTGTGGAATAATAAGGTGGGGAGCAAAGGCTGTAGCCCAGGGCTTTGACCGTCTCTGTGACCTGATTATGTCAGGGAGTGTCAGTCGCCAAGACACTACAAAAGCACAGAGCATCCCATCAAGTCCATATCCACAGTGATCTGTCCCCAGTGCTCCAGGCACCTTGTGAGCCAAGTCCATACTGTCTCATTAGCGGTGTTTAGCATCAAGCGCTCGCACATAGACAACACCTCACTATACAGTGACGCATCCTGGTGGTACAGAAACTTGAGTGTGGTAGGTTGAATGTTGAAAGCAATAAAATTAAATGAGGAGAAATAACATACTGCTCCGGCCTCGCTGTATTCTTTACTTAGGAGGACAGCGCAAGTGTTAAAGGATGAAACACGGGTTAAGGTAAATAGCAGAGTGGCATGAAAGGGCACATTGTCCATACAATTTTCCTTTAATATGTGCTGTGTGCAACTGCGATAAGATGATTCATTAGATAGGGCCCCACAATGACAAGCATCATCGTTCAAGCCTCTGGCTACTGATGGAACAATTCTGCAGCCACCCTGTAAATATGACAAGGTCAGCGTTTTACTGCGACAGGCGCATGCGGATAAGAGAAAGAAGGGCTTTGTTTATTCCCAAAAAGCTTAATATATGGTAGGGTGGCTACTAGAGTGTAGACAAAACAGCTTTAAGACAACACAGCGAGCCACCACTAGAAATCTATGAGGAAAGATCGACAATACTATAACATTTTTATATACAGTGGCACATTCTCACATGATAGATAGTCCACAAAGATATTTCACAGACCAGTTAACAATGCACTTACTTCATCTCTGTAGTATGTAATTAGCTGTATTATCTAGCATCTTAGTGTCAGTATACAGGACTCACCTGTCCTTGTGCGTTGGTCACCAGCTGCCCGGTGGCTCCTTGCAGGTTTGATAGGGTGTTACCAAACACCTGAGAGCCAGCAATGGATCCCATGGCTGCTGCTACCGCTGCCTGGCTGGCCAGAGGGTTTAGCTGGAAAAGGAAAAGAGATCACTCATCAAGTGTATCTGTAGTTCTTTTCTAGCAGTAATTCCAATAAAACAAGGCTCGGGCTGCTTTGGTGTGTGTGTGTGGGGGGGTCGTCACACTTGTGTTCGTTGTTACTAGGCCAAAGCAGGCTAACTGCAGAGATGTTTGTATCGTCCAGCAGCGAAGGCGATGCAGTCCATCACAGCATTCCCAGAGGTCTGTGCTCCTGGACCCAGTGGGAGGCTCGAGGGTAGGGAGGAGCAGTGAGAACGGGAGGGTGGCTGTGAATAAGTGGCCATTTTACCACTCTAAGTGCTTCCTCTGGCCCCCGGGGCTCCCCGCGGGCCGAGTCGAGTCTCTCTACCCGTAGCCGTGGCCCAACAGCATCCTGCTTTCACAATAGAGCCAGATAGCGTGGCCATGCATCACCGTATCGTCAAATGCTTCGATATGCTTCGACTGAGAATTCCTCCTGCGTCATATTGCACTAGCACACCGTACTTCTGAAGGAGCGGAGGGTTAAAATGACCGTCTTTATCCCTGCTGTAATGGACTCATCTGCTCTGGCCTGTGGTTGTGAAAAGAGGCTCCTTGCATCAGGGGGAGGCTGTAGAGCTCCGCCACATCGCCGAGATTACCCATATAAATCAAGCTAACCACTTATTAGGGGGCTGAAAATGCACTGCTGATTTGGTTGTAGTGCAGCAGAGCAAAGTCTTATTAGGTTGAGTAAGTAGATCAAAGACCAAGAAGAGATAGGAGACCTCCCAATTACTCAACAGAATAGAGAAATAATAGAAACACTGCTCAGAATCAGGCTACCAGCTCCCTGCTGCTAATACTGGTCGACTACATATTCAAACAAGGCTGAAATTAAGGCCGAGTTCCCGTCTTTCTATAAATTCACCTTTTAAGATGCTGCAGAAATTCTAACACTTGCACTTTTTGTACTCTGCAGAGAATCCGCTTTGTTCATCTGAGATCATTCCGTTGCCATTCATCTTTTATCTTACCCCACCACCATATATTATTACACTTTCTGAAATCAAATGATGAAAAAATGCCACCGAGCGATCAATACTTTTTCATTGACAGTAAAGGTTAAGCACATTAAGAATGACACTGCATTTGTCTTATGAAATCATATTTCATGTTGGTGGCCTCAAATTGGCCGTGATTGATATTGCCTCCTCTCGTCTGAAAGTCATCCAGTTTTTCCTCGATAATCGCCGGATTGTCTTTTATGTGTCCAGCGGTTGTCCTTCAGAAATATCAATCAAATGATGAAAAGGTGGAAGCATGATTCTGACTTTACATGCAAGCTGGAATTAAGTCTGGTGTTTGTCAGCAGCACGCATTCGAGGTTCACGTGCTACTGTATATACTGTACTGAGCTAAATGACATTATGCCAACAGTAATCACCAGTGAAAACACATACGTTCATCAACACAATTTGAGTTTCGTTTGAACGTGGGAACGTAAATATAAAACAAGCGTTAAACAGAAGCTGCAGATCAACACGCGGACAATGTGATCTGCTCAGGTGAGCACGACCAGATTCTCCCTGAAAATCTGCTGTGCTTGGTGTCACTGAGTGAGTGATAGGTTGTTGGAGAAGCTTTCAGATTTATTTGAAGCATCATGACTGTGTTTCGCTCCATGATAGGCTTTTCAGATGCCGTGTTATTCTGGAAAATGTAGGTGAAAAGCAAGCAGACTTTATTGCTGCATCTTGTGGCTCCAGGTAATATGGATAGCAGCTGGGAGGAGAGTCAGGAATAAGGAGAGGTGAGGCTGTGTTCGACACCTAAACAGGTGATTTTCTGCCACGGTGACTCCTCTCAACACCACGGCGGGAGGCACAAAATGACAGACCTTTCCCAGCATTTGTACTGATTGCATGTGTTGCAAGAGATAAACAGTGATCTTCCAGTTTGCAGGGCCTGCGTGTTAACCATTGTGATTCTTTTCATTCCTCATGAAAAGGGCATTGAGGGGATTTTCAGCAGCATAAACCACTTTGATCAGTCACAAAAGTATAGGAACACAATAGATAAAATAAACAGTCCATGTATTTGTTGAAGAAATGTTTGCGTTTTAAAGCTAAAAGTAAGGTTAGATAAGATTTAGCACAGGCACCGCCTCCATTATATCACGTGACATTATCTTGTCACCTCTAAGCCACCGCAACCGCTGCCACTCTCTGCACTATCACAGTCAAATATAACCAAATGCTCAGGGACACAGGGATCAACAAACACTAAATAAAAGTCTGACAGGAAAAAAAGCCTGCAAATTGTTAAAAATGCATCTCTTCTCTGTAGCGTACAAACGGGAGGGAATCTAAACTCCACCAGGCTCTCCGTCACCTGTTTGACCATGAGGGTCACCTGGTGCAGCAACCCGTGTAATCTCAGGAATAGAGGGAAAAATAGCGCCACGCAAACCGTGGAGAGCCCCCAGGAAGCTAAAATTGTCTGACACCAACTAACTGGAGTTTATTCTTCGTTTTGCTCTTTTCATGTGGCCGTTTTAAACTTAATTGCTTTTTTTTTCTGGGCCAATACAGGACCAAAAAAAAAAGAACAAAGATAAATGGACAAAGTGGTGCAGACACCAGAGGCTGGTGGATTTGTCTTCGCTCAGGCTTCAGTGGTGTGTAAAACTTATTTTCTGCTCATCTATGATTCAACAACACAATCAAACATTTATCTAATATATCAGAGAAGACTAAAGGAGAATTTAAGACCACTGAGCATTATTTAGCAAATTAGTGGCCAGTGATGTTTTCAATCCACAATGAAAGCAGTCGTGTGTAACTTTTGTCTAGGGAGCTACTCAAACTTTACTTATCCATTTCGAAAAGGTTCTGTGGTGTAAGACGATGATGATGTTATGTTTTACAGTCAGTGCCATTATTGGTTTTAGACTAGAAGAATGTCCTTTATCCCCGGAACAACATGGAAGTTTCCCTCATTCATCCCAGTCCAGCGTCTCTGTCTCCTCCCTGCTCTTTTCCCACTCTGGAGTGAATGTAATCAGCTGTGACAAGAGAAAACACGTTCTGTGTCTGTCAGGACTCTGCTAGTCTTCCGCTGACAGTCCTCTGCTGACTCTCCTCCTCCTCTTCCTCCCCCAAAACGGCCTCTATCCCACCTCCCCGTCTCCCCACCCTCACATCCACTGTGCTTATGAACATCAAAATGCCATTAGGGCCTCAAAAACACCTCTGGTCCCATGGTTAGCGGGGCCTCGCGCTGTGGTCGTGCACTCCGAGCTCTCCTATTGCTCACCACTGGGCCTCTGCTCCAGCCGTTGTGAAAAATAAACCCCAAAAACAGCCATTCTGGAGGAGAAATATTAGGAAGTGAAAGACAGATAGAACAACTGGGGCAGATAACACCCGAAAAATACAATAACGCTGCATCCGATGACGGTTGGACATCTTAATTGCTATAGGCAGTGGAGGGAGCATGGTGGCAGCGTGGCTGAGGTGGCGCGGCGGCTGCTAATGGAGTGATGTCATATTAAACGGCGGAATGACAGTTGGTTAACGGAGGAGGTTTGGCTGATCAAATAAAACGCATTAACTCCAGGAAATGGATATCACCAGCAGCCTCAGAAATGGCCATTTCTAATGAGGCAAAATGCAAATGAAGGAGGAACAGAGTCGTGAAAATGTTTAAACTAACGATAAAGGGATGATGGAGTGTCGGACAGTGGCCGTCAATCTCCTCACTCATTACCTTCATCTGAAATTAACAGCAGCTTTAATCATTACATAAAATCCGTTCTAGCCCATTTGTTGATAATTGTAAAGCGCAGAGGTTCAGAGTGGGTTCTCTGTCATCGGTCACAGCTGCAGCATATTTCCTCTAGTTAGGTGACACTCTCTGAGTAAAAATATAAGTTACAGTACACTACATTCCTCATACACTATTTCTCTTCCTTAGGAATGATCTATAATATTTAGCTGTTTCCAGATGTATTAAATTTGAAACGACTTGGTGATTAAGTATCTGCGGGAAAGTGCTGACCGCTTCAGCTCATGATGTGACATATTTGGTGCAGTTATTTCTGTAGCATACCTGCGTTGGGTTGGAAATCACAGCAGCATTAAACCAGTGTTGCAGTAAATCTACTGCTGCTGCAAAAGTGTTTACAAGCAACGTTTTTAGATGCTGTGAAAAAATAAAACCACTAGAGTCAGACTGTGAGGATATTATGAACACTTCATATTTAGGCGTATTATTAAAGAATCCTCTTCTCCTTTAGATGACAATTACCAACAACATTCAATACGTAATAAAGCTCATTTCTCGATTTTAAGAGTTTTATTTCAACTGCACCAACTACAAACTATTCGTTTTCGTTTTGGTGGAAATGGCATCTCTGTTCACTCGGCTGTTGTTTGACATATAAATATAGCATTTGAATGACTTTAATATCCTCCTAATCAATGTCCAGTGATCTTTTGATGTCCTCAATTCAATATAGGAAGGGTCATCCATGCCGCAGCTTTATAAACACAATAAAGGTAAATGATTACTCCCAACTGTGGTGTCCAAAAATACGGCCAGTAATGAAGAGAAATGGAGGAGTTTGAGGGGGAGACCTGTCATGTGTCATTGGCCAACTCTAAGCCCCAAGATTAATCATGGGAGAGGGGCTCCGTGGCTAAGATGTGGTCACCCTTGATCGATAAATCCACCTCCCTCCCTCCCGCTACGTCTCTCTGCTTCACTGTCTCCCTCTCTTTTACTCAAAAAAATATACACAGTCGTTGGCACAAGCTAAATCAGCATAAGTGAGGAGATGAATTGATGACATTTACAGCCATATTTGTATTGATTACTTGGGATTTGACTTCCGAGGCTCCTGTCTTTGAAGAGTTGACTTGAGAAAAATGCACTGCTCTTGCATTTTAGTTGAGTCTATTAACGAAACCATCAACTGCACATTTCTTCTCCTAATGAAGACGGGCATAAAATCGCCCACCAGAAGACGGAAGAAATGCAAAATGAGCACGGGGCAGTATGGAGAAATTTCAGTTCTCAACGCAAAATACATACCAAATCCTCACTAGATAACCACAGCGACAACACTGTAGAGGAAAAATTGTGATAATATTCTGCAGGGACCACAAATAGGACTTTTGACTTGGTCTATGAGGAGGGCATAATGCAATAACATTGCATTAAAAGGGTCTTTTTACAGCGTGGCAGCGTTGTGTGCTTGTGTGAGCCCGGTGCTCTGTTTGCGGTCACTAATGGGCATCAGAAATTACAGGCAGTGGAATCGCGCCCCGCGGGGGGACTGGCCTCCTCAGCGGAGCGGAGCACTTAGACAGTGTCTGGGAGGCTGCTGGAGGAGGAAGGGGGAACTCAATGTCACAGCCCTGCCTCATAATTAAAGAAACCCTATTCCTTATCCACTGTTAGGTGAGCCCTAGCTCGGTGCTGCATCTGAGGGCTCCCCTGTGGGCGTCTAATGCGTGCTGCCCCGAGTAAGCATGTGGGCTGAGCAGGGAGCTGTGCTTTCTGCTATGTGTCTGAGCTGGAAGCCCTCTGCCCAGCGAGAGAGTAACGGGGCCAGGTGTAGAAGAATCACGAGCCTCAAACAGCGATGGAAATATCAACACGCTGAAGCCTGGAAACCCAACAAACCAGACATGTCGAAAGTAAAAGTGAGGAGCATGTAGGTGTCATTTAAAAAGTTGGTGTCTTCACAGTTGTCAAAATGATCCTTTAAATTGGACAAATTTAACTTTTCCCTTATTTAGAAATTCAGGACTCATTGTGGATCCTTAAGTCTGTAGATTTCTTCCTGCCTTAATCCCTCATTTGAAGTAAATAAAAGTAGTAGAGCTGTCATGGTCAGGTTGTTTTCCTCATCTAGCTCCTATGCTTTATAATTATTCATATGAAATGTGGTGCTGTTGATGGGCAACAGTCTTATTTTCTGCTTCAGTCAACAGTGCACATTTGTATTTCTAAATTGTGGAGCGCTTGTTATGTAAGGCAATTTTCTGCCTTCTTAAGAGCCGGATCTCCTGTGCATTAATAAGAGGCCGGGCTGAGCTGCTGGAGAGCTGAGGGCCCGTTCATCCTCCAAACCACAAAATGCAGCAGCGCAACCATTTCAACACAGCCGGGCACCACGTGCCATCTATTTAAGATGTATGTTAAAAATGCGATTTTAAAACCGCTGTTAGTCCAGATAATAGTCAGACGGGAAAACGCTCACAACTTAAGTGTATTTAGGTTTATGTTGGACTTTTTTTTAGGACAGTTGCAAGCAGGATTTGGGAAAATGCTGATGTTCCTGTTTTAGGATTTTCCACCCTTATTTATTCAACTACATTCATTGTAGAACAACAGTTTAGTCTTTTGCTTTTATTTATTGTTGGTCTTAAACAGTTAAGTTAAAGAATTGAACAGACCTTTCTGTCTTCAGCGTCACCTACAGTACATAACTACCCAGTGTTATTTCTGATACTAAAACAAACGTATTCCAGTTTAACCTTAAATACACAATTTTTTTCCGTTTTCTGTGTTGTTAACTCATTCTAGCAACGTAATAATGTCAGAAAACCTACTACAAGAAACGTGGTCAGAAGAATCTGCAGAAATCTTTAATTATAACCTCGTCTTTTTCTGAAAGACACACCGCTCTGAGTTAGAAGATATATGAGAGATAATGGACCCTTCCTTCAACTAAAGCGTTGCCAGTTTCATCGACAAGCCACAGTATGAGCCATTGGGTCCATATTTGAGCATGTCATTTTAATTTTGATTTAATACCCTGTGGAATGATGGCAGCCCCGTTTGCTAAATTGAAAAGACGTGGAGCTGATCTGGAAAATCAATTAATCGATGTGCAAGGCTCATTTAATACACATGTTAATATAATGGAAGAAACACCCACAGCCCATAAAAAAGAGACATTTGGAGCAAATTGGACAGTGGTGATTTTAACAGCGGTTGACACAAGTAAAAGTGCACTGCAGCGGAAAACAGTGACATGAGTGTCTGAAGGGGCCTCAGCTGGAGACAAAAGCGGCAGAGATGGGGCCAATACTTGAGGAGGATGATGAAGCGAACGGGAGGGGGCGGATAAGACGAGGATGCCAAGGAGGTGAGGAGAGATGGAGAGTGCAGGCAGCCAGGCCTCTGAAAGGCCGTTGTGGTTGGCAGCTGCTGACCTTGGCGACGATGGGTTTTCACCAGAGGCTTCTAATGAAGGCTGATTGCCAGGCAATAGCGAGGGAGCCGAGGGGTAGAGACGGGGTGGAGGGGAGAGAGAACAAGAGAGAGTGAGAAAAAAGATGGAGGAGAGAGAGAGGAAAAGGATAGAGGAGAGGCTCAGGTAATTGCAGCACTTGTGGGTCTGAGGCCCTGCGGTCCTGTGATGTCGGGGTGCAGCGGGGAAGAAGAGAGATGTCTGTGGACGCTTTGGTGGTAAATTGTGGAGCATAGGGATAGAAGGCAGGCCCCTAGGCTGTAATTACCCCTATGAGTGTGCGGATGGAGAGTGGACAGACCCAGTGTGGAGCTCTGACAGCGATCAAGGAGACAACTGCGAAGGGGAGAACAGGCAGACACGCAGACAGACGGCAGGAGTCTGACGGAGGCAGAAGACAGGACGCCTCCATCTCTGCCAGGCCCCCTGAAAACCAGCCAGCCAGACAGTGGACCAAGGTCAGAGGCTATTAGTGAGCACACAACATGCTGGTGACAAGACAGCCATGACAAGAATGGCAGAGAGACAGCGCAGTGTTTAGAAGACGCAGCTTCCGGGTGCAGAGGAAAAACGGCAATAAAAGCAACTTATTAGATCACAGCCACAGAGAGAGGGAGATGCTGGGGCTCCACTGGATGGCGCAGCAGGGTCAGGAGGGTCCGGGCATACAAACTGGAATAGGAGAGTTGATAGGCTGGCCTAAGCTTCCTGCTGCCACGGATCAGTATGTACTGCCTCTCCTCTCCCTGCCTGGGCTGATGTAACTCACTGGAGTGGCAAATTACACCAGACCTACAGCTGTAGCCCGACATTATGATTAATTTGATCAGTAATTTCTCCTGTTTTTCATTTTAATCGCCGCGACCATTCTGCTGTGGCAGGTCTTTCAGATCTAATTAAGATCAATTCCGGTGTAACAGACTTGGCGAGCGCTTTTACCCCGTCAAATCCCTGAGCTCTCCGGGCGTGGCGAAAACCCACTGCTCTAATCAATCAACTTCCAGCAAAATCCAGCGGGCTCCCACAATCAGCCCATTAACACACTTAAGCAAATTTTATAATCTCCCCCCTGTATTTGTCATCACTATGGTGGCTATGTGAGGCAGCCACTGGACGCATCTCACTGTAGAGAGGGGGAGAGAGTCTGGGAGGGGTGGAAAGGTACATTCTTATTCCATTTAACTAAATTAGCGGCAGTAATCTGAGTTTAGACCATTGACTCAAGGGGACACAGTCCATTGTGGTGTGATTTGTCCTCTAACAGGGGATATTAATGAGCCAATTAATGAATTTTGTCTCACAAATTAAAAGCAGCCAACACTAAGAACACTAGGGATGTAATGAATGCTTAGGATTTCCTCACTACGAGTAAGAAAGAATATCACAAAGCTCCCATGAGAGGAGAATTACAATAGGACATTAATTGGAACATAATGAGTGTTTGTCTCTCTGCAGCTCAGTGCTGTATTTTCAGAAAATAGCTGAATGGCTGGGTGATTCTGCACATCTGAATAATGACAGTAGGAAATAGGAATGTTATCTACACGACGCTGAATATATTATGGTAATTATGACTCGACTTTACTGCACAGAGCAGCTCCTCTGGGGAAAGCAGGGAAACAGAAACTGTCCACCTGCGTCTGTGATTAAAACAAACTAAAGGTTGATTACAGCCTCAACTCGTGCGTTTGTGACTTTGATTCTATAAGTCTTTGCTCAGATTTAAAACTGGTGTGGAAACCAGCGAGCTGCTCAGTGATTCTCAGACATAAAATCCAATCACTGACCCAGGCAGTGGACGGGCTGGAGCTGCAGTTCAAATCCTATTGCAGCCTTAAGTGGGAGATGAGGCCTCGGTCTGTCCTTGGGCGAGCCCCTCGCCAGGTGACACACTTTTTGACTACCCCAGCATTGACCGGGAGAAACTAAACCTTTTACGGCCATTGAGCGTCTCCCACATACACACAAGCACACTTTCCATAATCCTATTTTATGAGGCAATATCTTAATGATACCTGATGTGGCCCCTTCAGCTGCCCTCAGTCATCATAATCAGCTGATTCTTTCAGAAACAGATAATGTATATAAAGCTAAGGGTCTTAGTTGGAATGAATCTGTGAGATTGGTTTACAATAATCCTGCTTCTACCGTATTTGTGTGTCAAGAAGATATTCAGGGAGTTTTGGAAATCTAAGGAGGGTTATATGATTGAGGCTGTTACTTAAGGCCTTTGTATGTTTTCAGACGCAGGCTTAATAGTAGGAGCCCCTCTTGCCACAGACTACTGTGGCAGTGTACTTGGTACGACGTAGTCTTTGGAGCCCATTAAATCCAGAGGCTGTTTTTCCTGCTGAGTCTCACTAGGCCGTGACAGGGCCGGAGAGGGCTGCAAGAGGGGAAACAAATAGTCCAACTCATCCTGGCCATAAAGAAGGTTGCACCACAACCCAATAAGGGTCTGACGCTGATGAATGTGACCAGGGACAGAAAGGCGACCCTGGCCAGTCTCCACCAGAAATGAAACCACAGGGATATAAAATAGGTTATTATCGTCACACAGTGACAGCCAGACGGACAGACGGCCAGAGACGGATGGATGGACAACGTGACTAAAAAGGTGCGAAAAGCAGCAAAGATTAGGAGATTGATTACACTCGGAAAGCGCTAAGAATAGACAACCTCTGGATAGTTACCGAAGCTGCCAGAGGAAGATGTAAATCTACTGTAGCTGAAATGTTTAAAGTCACACTCTGATAGCTTCACACAGACAAGTAGCTCATTACTATTTAAACACGATCAAGCTCATGTGTACACAGATCAAGTCCTGACCTGACTAAAAAGGAAGCAGATGTCCACGTCAGTTCTTAAGAGGTTACACATCTAATACGAGCTCTGCAGGTTTGTGTATTAGTTAAACTGAGGACTAAAGCTGCTACTGTACACACTTTAGCATGTCCAACATAACTTGAATCACAGCTCCCATCCCAGCGTTCCCTAACATGGTAAATACGGCTTTGATCAGCTGTTCAAATCGCAAAAACAATTGAACGTATAATGAACATTCTGACAAAAAGAAATTAGTTTTAATATTCCAAGTTATAATTTCCGCCAAATCAACCCCTTCACGACTTTCGTTTTCAGCTGGTCTGGATGGTAGTTTGAGGACTCACCGGTAGGGGCATGGGTGGAGTCACTGGTGAAGGAAGGCTGCGGGCCGGTGACTGGTTTGATCGGTGCGGCGGGGACTGCTGCAGCTGTCCGGAAGTGGAGGAGCAGGCAGAGCCGGGGGATGGGACAGAGGTCTGCTGCTGACTGGGTGGAGTCATGTGATGCTGGGACGACAACTGGTTCTGGGTGTGGGAGTGGGTCTGTTGGTGATGCTGCTGCTGCTGCTGCTGTTGCTGCTGGTGGTGCTGCTGCATCTGTTGGAGCTGCTGCAAGTGCTGGAGCTGGGAGTTCAGTGATGAGGTAGCTGTTGAGAAGGGACAACGAGCTGGTCGGTTCCTTTTTTTTTACGTCCAACAAACACACAACTGTACCACAACGTGTTTTAGCACATCGACAGGAAGCGCTCGTTACCTGAAGAACAAGCCCACACCTGATAGACGCATATGTGGTGGGAGAAGGTGTGGGATGCATAGGGTGAATAGTGACAGACAGATGTAAATTGCACGGAGTCACAACAAGGTCCTCCAGGGTTTTTAGCCTGCATGATAGAGTCAGTGAATTTAATTTAGCTAGTTGGAGGACAAAGCTATCAAGCCTGGCTGATATAATTGCTCTCTCTGGAGCCAAAAGTCTTCATTGTCACTCGGAGAACATCAGAATCTTTGGTTTAATGGCTTAAAATCTCAGAGGAAAGACACATCCATCTTCAATGCCAGAGTTCAGAAATAAACCCATTAACTAATTGGATCCAATAATGGCACACCATTAGAACCTCATTTCTACATTTAAATGCTCATAAATTTTTATGCGGCTTAAAAAAACGTTAACTGGCTAAGCTCGGCTGCAGCTACCAGAGCGTGCGAATATGGCCATGGACCCAGGATATGTAAGACTGAACACAGTGCAGGTGTGTTTCAACTTCATGGCAATTTTCTGTGGACGTTCACTCAAAAACATCTGAATATATATTTCAGTGGCTCTTCAATCTGATCACTCATATTACGTTTGAACGTTAGAAGAAATCCATAACGCACCATAGACGACAAATAGTGTCCAGTAAGGGTATCAGCCGTTACTATACGTGGAGAATTGGGCAAAACAACATCCAAGCTGACCTTCACATCGTAAATAGACGAAAGGACAAACTGAATTTCTAGCCACACGTTTGATAGCAAGGCTTTTTAAACCTGTGCACACGTGCAGAATGATCTTGGAAGTCTTTTCAGTCGTGTCCGGAAATCCTTAAAAGAAAGACGTGAAAACACAGCCCTGTGTAAACAGTGACACAAAAAAAGTCACAAAAATCTGTGAATGCAAAATATGTAAACAACTTTTAACTTTGGAATATGTTGTTCGTACACACGACTTCTATTTGTGTTTGTATTGCTGCCCTTTAACTCTGTGGTGAATACTGGTAACATAACAGGATCTAACACGACTTTCTGTGGATTAAAGGATTATACAGGCTTGGCGTGGACAAGACCTGATCTAGAGAAATGGACTAACAAATGTACCTTGAATTAAACTTTGATAAAGTTATAATCCCACAAAAAAAGAAATCCAGCTCTATTTTATAATGATTCAAAGTCATAAATGTGCAAAGACACTATTTTCATTCAGCCATTCATGGAACAAAAAATAAATAAATGGCTCTTTTTCCATCTAACATGAAGTCGCCCATTTTTGGTTCATTTAACAGATTATACTATTGTTCAGGTGACTATAAAACAGATTTTTAAATTCATTGCACCTACTGTATGTATGATGTGTAGACTTTCCACCACGGTGTAAATCATCAGACAGGTTTAAATCTGTCTCATATAACAGTTTAGTATTAAAAGCACACTGAACAACAAATGTTTGTGATAGTGCAGCCAAGCAGCTGTGAACACACACTTGCAAAAGCTTGTATACATCAGAATCAATGCACTTAAATAATTTAACTATGGTTGTCTCATAAAAGATGAATAAAACATCATGGCAGACAAGGCTTTGATTAGTGTGGTCACTACGACTGCAGGACAGGCACAGATGAAGATTTGATGAAGATCGGCTCATCCTGCTCTTTCCTCACTCGGCAGAACCTCGGCAAAGAAAGCCGGCGTTCCTTGGCCAGTAAACAGTACACTTTTACATTTCTTCTACCTCCTGACACATTGACACCTCTCTCACACCCCCACCATGAATTATATATCATCTGTGCAAACGGCAAGAGCCCAATTCTCACTTGAAATGTTGGGGCAAGTTGTCTAGCGAGCACTGAGCCCCTGACAGGGCCGACTCTTTTCCTTTGCAACTTCACAACGACAAAATGTTGAGCCCTGTTTAAAGATGGAATAAAAGCGAACAAAGACGAAGAAAACAAAAGGGGGCTAAAATGAGATTTCTGTCAAAAAATTATCGAAACCAGGAGAAGATCAAAGACGATTGGAGAACTTCCTCCAGCGCCAACCATTACGCTGAGGAACAAGAGGCACAACAAAAGAATATGAGGCAAAAGAAAACAAATACAGAGGGAATATGAAGAAGCCCCATGTGGCCTTATTATAAGGGCTACACCGCAGGTAACTATATTCTTTAACAGCAGTGCTTTATAAATTCTGTCATCTTGTTAAGACTGTCAGGACCACTGACCCTCCCTTCCCCTCTAACTGGGCAGCTGGCATTTTGAAGCTCATTCCTTTAACCACAGCTGTCTGATTGCTTTGGTTGAGCACATAATCCGAACGGCTTGTCTCAGCTAATTGTTTGTGCTCCTTACTCCAGCAGACACGGGGCCGAGGACGAGAACGGGAGCTTCGCTTATTGTATGATGGAGAGAGGGCAAAAGGGTGTCGGGATCCTATAGTGCTCATTATATCTCCCAGTGTCTCTTTGTTGTGTTTGATATTCACTGGTTCTCTCACTGCGACGCAAGCAGCGCTCCCACTTAGTCATCACGCCTGAGGGGTGTAGGAGCAAGGGTCCCACTTTCACTGCTGTCACAACGCGCCTATGCTAATGTTTATAATGAGGAATGAGCCATGCCGCTAAACGATCAGATACAAGCTGAACTGTGGCATTTTTAACACTTAACAACAGTCATTTGAAGACTATGAAACACCAGCGCAGGGAAACCTAAGGCCTCCAACCTCAGTGCTTTGAGAAACAGTCATGTCTCTTTCAGAGCTTGTTTTTTCTTTTTCTTTTTTGCTTTAGTGCCACAGAAGATATCAGCTTTTATCTTTGACTGTCCCGGCCCCAGCTCTTGAAGAACTGGAGGACGAAGCAAGACTGATTGTCAGGGGTCGAAAGGCTAGGTCAAAGCTGGCTCATTCGTCAGACAAAATGCTATTTTTGTTTCCTGTGTGCTGTGTGTGTATGTGTGTGGGGGGGGGCTGCTCTCATTACCAGCACTAGCTCAATATTCTCTGCCAACCCTCCTATTACGGCGCTTCCCTCTTCGGGCCTGATTCAAGCTCGACTCCTTGTTTTCATGTCAATTCACAACACCTGCGTCTACAGCTATTCCCTATGAGTGATCTCATAGATCGTTTGTGCGTGTGCATGTTTGGTCTAGTCAGGGTTATAAGTCAAACCTTTCACATCTGTCACATTGCTTCTCAAGCTAAATTGAAGGCTTTTCTCTAATGATGAAAAACAGCCATAAATGCACAGTATGTGTAACTTTTGAGTTGTAGGTGCTCATCGTGTAGCAACCTTCCCTCTCTCACACTGCGTTAGCGACGACCATCTTACAGTTTGTGAAAGGAAATCAGGTTCCCCACATCATCAGCCTTGAGAAAATAGATTGTACAGTAAATACAGTGTGTGAATCTGTGCACTGGAGGTTTAGTATAGTTACGGCTTTGCAGGAGTTTTCATATTGCGCTGCTGAAATATGCACGGCCACCCTATTCAGCTTTCTATTCAGCTCAGATGCTGTACGTAATTTACCCGAGCACAGAAAAAATATCTGCAGATCAAATCATCCTTAACTGCTGCAGCACGGAATGCACAAGTGCTGCGAATTAGGAAGTGGGCAGGAGGCCATTGCAAGTTAATAAAATCGTCCAGTAGCGTCCACCCAGTATTTTTAGGAACTGCTCATGTCTAAACACAGCTGTTATCCTCTAACAAGAGAGGTGAGAGGGGACAAACAAGCTCCCCATTACAGCTCTGCCTCACGTTCCACTAAGGGAGTCCATAAACCACTGTCTCAATTGCCTTTTCAGTGAGCCACACTGATAATTACTCCACTGGAGGTAAAGAGATTTAGACTCTATGAGCCCTGGTAATTATGAAGGTGGTCAAAGGAAGGTCATTTTTGCTCTGCAGATTAGATTGGAGCACTCGCACACTGATGAAGTGGATAACATCACAGTTTCTGTAGTGATTTCTTTAGTTCACTATTAACTTTGATCACAGTTGGTCATTTCAAGAACACTTGTCTGTTTAGTCTTGTATATGTTTGTCTTACAAACTGAATCACATTCAAGAAGTGGAGAACAAATTTCTGCTTTGGCAATAGCTGGAATAAATACAAGGAAAATTAAACATTAAAAGAGCTACTGAATAAAAACATTACTGAGAGCCACAGCAGGCAATATCTGTGTTTCAGGCCTGCTGCAGAAGAACCTCAAGGAGCCGCTACAAAAAATATAGACGGTTAAGATTTGAGCAGAGTCGCGTAGCCACAGGATTTTACAGAGTAAACCACATGGCTTGTAGGAATCCAGAGATAATGCGTTCACTTTGTGATGCAAGGCAATATCAAGCTGTGTTGTAGAATTCTCACTCTGGGGGAAGCATTTCAAAGAATCAAATCCTCTCCATGGAGATGTTACACACACAAGAAAATCCCCGTGTACTCGATAATGTTGCACTTTTGGTGATGCTTGCGCTTGGTTATTGATTTCTAAAGTGTGGTCCAGGGACCTCCAGGGGCCCTTGCGAAAGTTCCTGCAGGTCCCAACTAAAGTAAGATGTAGTTTTCTTTGATTATATTTCAGTCCTTTGTGAGAAAACTATAAAGAGTTATGTTTTGATTGTTGCCATTTCTGTCGTTAACGGTGACCTCTGGTGTCAAACCATGTGGAGAGAATACCAGGCAGCACTTTATGCCAAAATCAATCTTTTTATCAGCATTTCGCTTATATTTCTGATGAGGTAACTTAAGGTTTGTTCGTCTGTGCTGGAAGTCGCAGCGCTAAAGGTTTCAAAAATCCTCCAAATTCTTTAACCATTCTAATCTATAGTGTTATATACCACACCGCCATCTGCTTTCTTATAAAAGGGAGTCAGTCTGCCTGGCAGGACAGTCTGGGTTATTACAGCGTGTTCATGGTCCCATCATGTGTCGTCAGACCAAAGCGGAGGCCGCGAGTAAAAGCCTCATGCAAAATTTATGTTCATGCGGCTGTTTCAGTGGGTGGAAAAATCAATATTGCGGGCCTGATGCACGGAGATGACTGAGTGCTCTCTGACTGACAGTAAAAGCTGAAAGAGATTGAGGGGCTGCATTTACTGCTCTAGAAATGGAGTGGAGTAGAGTTACCCTAATAGTCTAGTTCACCTTAAATTTGAATTTCATCGTGGATTATTTTGGTAACAACCTGGAAACCGAGAGCTTGAAAAATTACACCATTAGACAAAACGAGAACAAATGAGGAATAAGCAAGCTTGTTTCACATCTTATGCTGTGGTTTCTCAGCAGCTACAGTATTGTATATTATAGGTTTATTAAGCCTTCCCTTCCGTCCCAACTTATACAGATATGAAATGATTGTAGAATAATCAAAAGACAATGTGGGTATGAGGAGGACATCACAGGGCTTTTGTTCTGCGCTGCTTCGCTTACATATGCTTTTGATAGCGTGCCACATACCCACAGTGCATTTGGGGAAGAATGTGAGAAGAGAACGAAAGTAAGTGAGAAAAAGAAATTCAGTGGGATGAAATAACCCCAAACAATGGGATTTGCTTTCCATTCTTCTGCCTCCATCTTCTGTCTTTAATTATTCCCTTTGGTTGTCTGAGGGAGCGTGTAAGCACTTTCACACAGCACAACATGCCCAGCAGCACAACACTGTCTGCCTTAGTGATGTGGAGACTTCTGAGTGACACTGAGCCTCTTGTGATTATTAATGCTGTTTAATACAACACAGAGGAGCCACTATGATTGAGGGGAAAACAGATTTCAAAATGCATGCATCCAAAATGCAATGTGAATGGAATTATGTAGTACAAGAGCCCTGCACTGGAGAAACAGCCCCCCCTCCATGGCACATAAACAATGTGTACACAATGAAATGAAGGCTAATGTTTTGTTGATGTACACTGAAAATATGAATTTGATTACAAGTACCAAGTGTGCTCTATTTTGTACACACATTTAATGGAACCTCAGCTGATCCTGGTGGGATCCTTTGTGCCGGTTTAGTAGTTTCTTCCTGAATCGTATATGAGATATTTGAGAGCCCAGAACGATGTATGATGAATGAAGTAGCATGCTACTTATACGCTTATCGTGCTCACTGACTAGCAACAGGTTCAGCAAAGGGCAGCGGCAGTAAATGAAATTCCGCACCGGGACAATATATCATCAAAAGAAATGTATGCACCTGAAACTTACAAGCCTACTTCAGATGCGGACAAGGTGTCTGACGGGGCCGGGGGAGGGGGCCAGGATGGGACGGTGGGGGGAAAAAGGGTCGAAGTGGGAGAATAGGGGAGGGCTTTTTTTGTCGGATGGGTGAGGAGCAAGCAAGGGGAAGCGGGGGAGATTTTGTTGAATCAGTTTTATTTTCATACTGGCTGATCTGTGTCTTTAACCATTTCACTGCAGCTGGAAAATGAAAGTACCAGGGCTAATTTCACAGTGAGAGCTCACTGAACAAAATCCCCCACGGTCTGTGGAAAAAGGTGCTAAGTCTACTTTGTCATTGTGAATTACTGTAGTGTAATTCAGGAAACAGGCTTGTGTGTACGAGAGTAGAAAATTTGTGCAGAAGCAAAAGCAAGACAAGCCATTTTTCTGTCCAACCTCTGGTGTACTTAGGGAGGTTTTGTATGATCTGAAAGTAACAGATACTGTATCCCTCTCCAAAGTGCCGTCCTATACTGATGCCACAGGATCCATCTGTGACGTGTCTGCAGTTAGTCCAGGAATAGCACCCACGGGACTGACATGCTCCTCAAGCCTCCTGTGGGACCTTTTAAGCTTTACTGATACTGATAAAAGCCCCACAAATCTGGCCCCTAGATACTTCTGCCATTAATTAAGGTAATTAGGCCCTGGTCAGCAATTAGTAACCACAGATAGCTTTTAGCAGCGGCTAAGACGTCCCTGCTGGAGGAGGATTTGGTTCCACACCATCTGCTGACAAATGTCACCACAGACTCTTTGGTTTCACACATGGGGAACCGGAGAGCTGTGTTTAAAAGTGACCTCTGTGTGATCCAGACGGGGTCCTGGACTTCCACAGCCTCCCTCTGCTGCTGCAGAAACACGTTATTTTTCCTTCTCACTTCTTTGGTCCTTTTCTCTTTCACACTCGGAAAAGTGAGCTATATGAAAATCCATACATGTTGTATGCAGCCAGAGTGGGAATAGGAAACGTTCACTGCACAAGCTATCGATCAAAATTAGAACATCTAGGCTGAAAGTAAGTAGTATTGATTGGTGCGTAATGCTACACTGATTTGCTTGTATTATTAACGCTATGATAGATACCTATTGATAATATGTTCGTTTACATTATAACGTTATTGCGAGTTATACTGCGAGTGGGGATATATCAAAATTATGTTGTGTATAAAATATAACACACATTAATGTGAGGAAACAGCCTTTAACAAGAAATAAAAGCATTTACGCTGATACGGTGTAATTCTTCCTGTGGCAAAGGTGTGAGAAGTGAAGCACTCCGAGTCGAACCGGCTGATAAAAACGGGCTGAATACAAACATTCAACTCCACAGAACAGATCGTGCATCAACTCACGTTATTGGGGAATAGGAAATAAAGGATGCAGCTGTGCTACGTTACACAATTCCACATTTGAAGCAATCAGTGATAAGACCATTTTCATTCCAGTTCAGTCCCATAAAATTACCATTAACATTACAACTCATGCAGAACACAGATAAATGTAAAATGTCACCCAGTTCTGCCAGGCGGGAATTCCAGTTCCACAAGATTACCATCTCTGTCTGCTCTCTCCCACTGCACCTTGTCTAATATTTCATTTACAACATTTCATAAGTTCATTTTCCCCTCACTGACCATGTAAATCACAAATCAATTTTCATTTAAAATGCTTGATGCTTGCTGTTGCTGAAAGCTTCTGAATTGCACCTCAGCAATATGGCAGACCTTTAGCAAATCTTTTGGAAACAGTCTGGCCATAACAGGGAGGGGAAAAAGTGAGATGTAATTTCTAGGGAACAACTCCAGGGCCAAGTGGTCAAGGCATTCACTGGAAGCTTTTCACAAGCGTCGACATATCATGAAAACAATCGTGTATTATGTATTGTAATGTGCATCCCTTGTAATGCACATGCCTCACTCATTGAAACCTCAGACTTGTGACGGACGGGTCTACTCAAAAGGAACGATGGGCTGATTATGGGATGAACTCTATTGATTGTGAATAATTATTCAGGATAACTGATCAATAGATGCAACCGTGTCAGATACTGAATGTTTATTAAGGGTGGCAGTGTGCAGGAAATTTAGCGGAGAACTGGTTCAGATGACTGACATTTAGTTTAACATAACTCGTGGCACTGTTAATAAACGTATTTTGGCTCAATGGACACACAGAAAAAAAAAATTAATTGGTATTATTTTATATTATTCTCATAATCTAAATTTTGTGATTTGTGAACCTAAAAGGAGTCTTTCCTACAAATAAACACTTCTACATTTTAAAAATCTGCATCGTCCCCTGTGCAGTATGGTGCAGACAGGTACATGCACAGTGTGTAATGTGGACAGACTGTGTGTTTATGGCAGGAGGTTTGCAAAAAGCCTCCCTCAGTGTTTACCAGCGAGGGCAGATGTCAGGGTTTGCTGTGGAGGAGCAGACACAGCCACATCTGATTAACAATATTACTGTCCTCCTCCACAGCGCCATAAAGACCCCACCCCCTCCCCGTTCCTTTTCTTTCTTTCTATTTCAGGCTGTGGCAGCATGTTGTCCTGTGGCATGGCTGAGCCAGAGTGACACAGCCACCATGCACACAAACAAAGCACGAGTCAAGAGCCAGCTGGTTAAAACTAACAGCACCAGTGCTTCTTATCAGACAGAAAACAACAAATATCTGGGAAGACAAGCATTTAAAAATCATATTTATATGTAACCACACTGTGCATCATTATGGTGCTATTATGAAATCCGTACACTTGAATTTAGAACAAATCATTATCATGTCGGCAACAAGTGAAACACCGAGGGGTAAAATGTGCTCACGTCTCAGCTTCAAAGAAGACACAAGTATAAATCACAAGTCTCGTGGGAGTTTCCCCGCATGTGCATGTGTGCGCGTACAGTAAACCTGTGCATCAGCCCAGGTGCAAATATGTGTTTGATTCGAATTCACTCACTGCATCTCTGTACATTTTGAGTGGTGATCTTTTTTTCTTTCTGCCACAAAAGCAGTAACCCCACACGTTTCCAAGCTGCTTATTGAAGACAAACAATAAACCAGTGGCTGATATCAATGGCAGAGATGAGAACCCGGGTGCCGTATCTGCTGGGACTGCCTGGTGAACCTGCTTCTGCCTGCGCTTCATCTCCAGCAGCACCTCTCACTCTCAATTATTTGGCTGCTGTCACAACAAATCAATCAAATTACCGCTCCAGGACTGTGTGCAGCTGCTCCTATTGCATCGCTAGTTGCATTAGCTTTGAAATGTATGAGGTCTACATTTTATCACTGTTATTTATTTAATGCAGCTCTCTTACAACCACAGCAAAGTTAAATCATTAAAGCACATGGAATACACTTCGTATTAAACGTGTTAAAGCAGTACAGTAATGGTGGGAGGAATTACAGACTGCATGTCCCCTTTCACTGACTTTTTATGTTCTTATCCCAAAATGACTAAATAAATATAAATAAGCCCACAATGTGCAACTAGTGTGACTATAACAAGCCCAGGAAGGACATCTGAAGTCCTCTAGATCTGCTAAAGTAACGGGTAAAGGGACGCACAAGCGTTCCCACAGCAGACCAAGGTTAAGTCAGTGACCCGGCCCGGTGAGCTAACCTCTTAAAGGAGCAGCAGTCAGCTGAGGCAGAAGAGATGCAGTCTGACATGTCTAACTAGTGTGGAAACATTTGGCTCTTCCCCCAGGAGCCCAGCCTTTGGTGGTGTAATGAGCACAGCGATTTCCTTAATTTGTATCATGCCAACAGCCGCAACCTGCAAACGACACAGCTGAGCGTTTTCATCAAAACAGCAGACATGGCTTTGATTGGCGCTGACGCTGGGTCTCATTACTGCAGGTGAGTGGGATGCCGACCTTTATCAGGAAGCTTGAGTGCTGTTTTGTGTTTCCTGTGGACGAGTACAGAGGAACAATGCTCTCGCCTCACCATTAAAACTCAGCTCTCTGATGTGATGCGCTGCCTGACTTTCTGCTGAGAGCAAATGAGATAGGATGTGCTTATTAATATGAAAGCGCTCCGGTAAACTAGCTTCTTGCATTACCTTTGAGTGAGTCATAGAGAAGAGGAGTAGACAGATGGGACTTTGTTCTGCTTCCTGCCATTGAGCATTACATGTACAGTGCTTTGATTCAACTAGTTTTACAAGTATGGTAATCACGCTTTGCTTGTTATAAAATCACTGGAAATGAAGACCTATTAAAAATGCAGCAGAAAGTTAGCACAATATCTAACAACAAGATCGGTTTGTCTGCTCAAACTGTGCATGCTTACATTAAATTTGAATGGTATATGATGTTTTTATTCATATGCGCCGTCATATTTACAGACCTCTAGCATGACCCAACCTAGTTTTTGCCTCTGTGAAGTCAGCTAGAATTGTGTGCACTCTGTCACAAAAGATAACTTTCTCCCTTGTTTAGTTTCATTGGGAATTTGTTTTTACTGCATGTGTGCAGGCATAAATCATTCTGACAAATAACCAGTTACGCTGGTGCCTGTGTTTACTGAGTCTGCCACAAGATGCTGCTCGGTTTTATTTAAGAAAACTTTATAGCACAACCCCATTACAGTGATAGTTATTCATCACAGTCTGTGAGAGCTGAGAGCCTTCTGAAGCCCACAGCAGTCCAGCCAGTTCCCTTCTGCCAACATGCATTCTTTCATTAGCATAAGCAAAACATCTGATCAAAGATACTGTTGCTTGCTCTAATTTGCCTTTTCATTTACTTCCTTAATTAAAAGTTGATATGAATGCAGAACAAATTTGTGAGAACCGTTTAAATTGAAATACTGTCAGTGTGTTAACAGGTCACAGCTGTTTCCCAATAAGCCCAGTTTCTTAATTTATGGCTGTACGGGGACACCTGGCTTTCATGATTGGACTAAGGGAAAGAGAAACTTTATTTCCTCAGGTAGATATTTCTAGACACATTTCTAGTAAGACAAGTGGCTCAGTGAGGTCAAAACACAAACACACAAATCAAATCTTCCTTGCTTTCAGTCTGTCCAATGTCCGGCAGAAATTTAAATCTGAGGGAGAGAAGATAATCTAATGACCTATCTGTGTTATCCGATTTACAGCAACTGTGCGTACAGTATAAACAGTCTATGAAACTACAAGCATGCTGACTCTCGTGATAAGTACACAATTCCTCCACCCTCAACCACCGATTCCTCTAGACAAACTGCCTTATTAGTTGGTCATTAGCCGCCTCATTACATTTAAAAACAGCCATTGGCTGGGCTCCTCCTGGAGTCTCATTACTGTGCCTCACAGTTGTTTTGTGTCTGATCTGACACTAATTAGCTAGCAGCGTGAGTGTTGTAAAGCACACTTGCTCCTGAGGTCGTGAAATGAGCTGACTGCTCCCCGGAGACAGCACGATGCTGTATTATACGTGTGATTAATCAGGCCTAGAGACCCAGAGGGGCTGGGAGGAGATGTGAGGGGGAAGCAGGGGCAGAGGCCAGAGTTGCAGTTGTCTGACAGAGGTGCTGTGCCAGCAGGCCTCATTCAGCGGAGCTGTGATGAACTCAGACAGGGGAGAGTGGAGGAGCGCCGCGTGGCCAGAGGGGTGCGGACACAGTCAAGACATTTAGCTTCACTCGTGACTTGTGTCACTTTCTCTCCACGGAGGTCCCTTCAACGCATCCCCTTCAGATAAGAGGACGTGCGAACAGGCAGTCTGTCAGTCCACATGCTTAAAAAAAGATCTGCCACAGAGGCATTTCACCACAACGTTTTTTTCTCCCTATCTCTCATGGATGTGGAATTTTATCAGGACACTGGATTCCAGACTGTCTGTTGGTTTGTTTGGCAGTGAACAATAAGGATGACTGAGAGCTGTTTGTTTTGGTGTTCTGACACCCTGACAATATGTCGATCAGTTCATCAGATCACTGAAGCCTCTGGGTTGTCCTTCATGCACCAGGAAGAAGATCTGTTGAAGTGTGAGTCAGATGGGCCTGCTGGGCCCATTATCATCCACTGCTGACGGATACATCGAAGGGCTCGCTGGATAGATGCAGGTTTATTAAAAGCTCTGCCCACAGCAAAGGCTGCTGTTATTTATGCATGTTTGTGTCCATTAGGCTTCTACCTCCACATTTCCTCACTCAGGGCATCTGTCCATCCATTTCCCCACATGAAGGGAGCGTTCACTGCACTTTATGCTGCACTGGCATTATTGTAATCTCCATCCTAAAAATCCACTGCTTTACATGTAGCCTGGCATCTTTTTACATTAGTGCAGCTCTCTCATACAAGATTTATGACTGACGGTTTCCCCATCCATCCTTCAATCTAATGGTATAAAAGAGACAATGTTTTAAACATTAAAATGAAAACCATTTACAACTATGATCAAAAGAGAACACTTGGGCATTAAAGTTTAAAAGACAAAGATAAGTACAGCCATGTGGATGGACAGATGAGGTGGAAAAGAGATAAAAAAGGGAAGTACAGTGCACTCCTACGCTGAGGAAAGAGGCATAAAGTGCCTGTGCGCTGCACTGCAAAACGTTGACCTGTAATTAATATGGTCGTTCCTCAGGGCAAGTTGAGGATAGCCGCTTTTTGGATGCAAACCCCTGAAGGATTCTTACCTGCTCACAAGCTTTGTAAAGCATTTTTATTTATGAAAAAATGGTCTGCGTCAGTACACAGAGTCGTATTAAGAGTAACATTTGCTTTACTTATTATTTGTCCCATAAATCATTATCTAGAATGAAGAAAAACCTCCATTACTGTAAAGCTTACAGCTTCAGTGTTAGCATCAGTTTCTTACTCCTGAATTATTATTTATACTGTACATTCCTTCTGTGGTGACATGTTTACTGTGTTCGGTCAAATCCCGTGTTCATTGCCCGTTTCTTACCTTGCAGGTTCTGGAGGGGGAGAGTCATGATGCCCCCTGCAGCGGCAGCAGCCACCAGGCTCTGGATGTTGGCTGTGGGCAGGGAGAGGACCAGGCCCTGCTGTCCGCCCAGGTGTCCGCCTGCGTTGAAGGGGATGAGGATGGGCTGGTTCATGCCTGGTCCTGCTCCGGACATCACTCCACCCACTGCATTGGCCAGCTGCTGTGCCACCAGGAGAGACTTCGGGGCACACACACAAAACACATATGCAGAGACATTTACACTGCATCACTTGAGGTTGGGTTTCTGTTAAATTATTTTGGACCAAAAAAAAAATTATATCTACATTATACAGTAGAAGACATAAGGAAAGGAAAAATGCAAACACCACTAAACAACACAAACAAAGTCCACGTATAAGCTGATAGCGGGCAGTGTAACTAAAACCCATTTAACAGTATTAATAAGGACACATTCCAGTAGTAACAAACCTAACTCAGGGAAAAATGAATAAAATATGGCATTAATAATGTAAGTAATGAATTCTGTTCCAGTGATAAGGATTACATGACACTCAATCTACTCTTTGTGCAAAAATAAAAAATTCAGGACTTCTGCTCAGAATGATGATGGGATTTAAAATGACAATGTTAAATAATTGCATACAGCAGAAAAGTCAAATATAAAACAAGCATGTAGCTGCTGAACATTTACTACTAACATTGACTCACTCGACGCCTCTAATTAAGACAATGAAGCGGATGTCACCCATTTGTCCGTAACACTAATAGGTATGTTTCGATGAACGCGGTTGCTTTGCCGAATTCTTTGCTGTGTCACAGGCTGACAGTCAAAGCGCACTGCTGTTGGTACTGACAGAGATCTCATCCAATCTTTGGGAAATAGCTGAGAATTTTTGCTTCGCAGAGATGCAGAGTGATACATGTTTCATCTCGCTGAACAAATCCCCGCTACCACAAGGATGTGCCTGAAATACACAGTTCTTTGAAAAAAAGAGTAGCTGTACTTTACTCTTTTGATGAGGGATACAACACATCACTCCCTTCTCTTCATGTATCCATTCATTCATATTAGTTAAGTGGAATCGGTGCAGTCACACTCGTACAGGAAGAGATATGTTATCAGTGGTATCGCTCTGAGATATTTTGCACAGCAGAAGATCTCTTCAAATGTATTTTCCGAGGAAGTGGGTTTGGAAATATACCCACACGTTTTTCATCGAGAGCTTTGTACCGTGGTTGAAATCTCCATGAATACAGAGGCAATGGCATCTAAAATTTTATTCATTCTTATAAAACCTTTTTCAAATTATGTCAGCGCTGGTGCATGTCAAACTGAATTTGCACAGAATGTACAAGACAGGAGATACTGAAGAGTCTGCAAAATCTGACAATATTACTATTTAAGCATTGAATTGAACTGTTTGGAGTAAAATAATAAAATCACATTGTCAGCTTGTGTTGTGTCCACAGCAAAGCGGCCTTTAGACACTGCTACGTAAGCCAGGGTGCACTGTGTTGTCTCCTCCACTGTGACTTAAGTTCACAAGCCTTTAACTCCAATTGTCAGCTATCTGCTTCTGTTTTGCATGGTGTGTCTGCAGCTTGCACAGGATGCGGAGCGGGCTGACTGGTGTGAGGAGCCCACCGTACTCCCAGGCCTGGTGCTCCTAGGTGACAGGCATGTCACTGTGATAACGCTGCACGGTGCAGAACGCCGGCACCTGCTCCGACACACATGCGATCACAGTTTAAGAACTACGTGGTCACGTGGGTTTTAAGGCATCAAGCACGAAGAGACCTTAGGATGAAATATCTTCGATGAATACCTGCTTGCGTTTATAAGCTGTTAATATGATTAAATGCACAGAGATGTGACGGTGGCTGACAGCGGTAATCACGTACAGTGTAGGATTCTCCTTTTTCAACATTTGCTTTGATACACAACTGCAGTGCATAACAAATGACAATATCTGATGCTTCTGAGAGCATTCGAAATGACATTTGCCATTAACTTTAAAAATGAATTAATAATCCAGAAGCTCAAAGAATCCTCAAAGGAGGACAACAAAGGCGATGCGTTTGTTGCTGCGAATGACATATGTTTAATCTCGCATTTTAAACTAAATTTAATCTTGAATCGAAGCAGCATATTATCAAAGACACCCTTTGAACATTTCATCTCTGTGTCAAACAAAATGAGATTGCCAAGCTTGACAGCAAAGACAGCCTCACATATAAGGGAATAACATTAAAAGACAATTCCACAATTATCAGATGTAGCCCTGATTTATTTATCATTACAGGCAGCTATGGAGAACCAGGCAGCTGCTACTGTAGACACGCAGGCAGCTGAAGAGAGAAAGCGCTTTGGAGGTTTCAGTTAAAGCAGTGAGAGCTGTTGGCCTTTAAGCTGTTTGTTGTGCCACTTTAAGACTGATTATCAGTTTGATCTGAGGTGTGAACAGCATAGATCAAAATAAGAGATCAGACTAAACTGTGAACATAATTACTGTATCTTAACTCTGTGGTTTTATAAGGCTCAACCGGAATTTATCTTCTTGATATCACCTTCTGCCTTTTCATAAAACACTCTCACTCCTCCTCTCCATAGGTGCTGCTGTACTGTGGTTGGCAGGCCTGACAGCTGAGTGTTGAGAAGTGGTCTCCTAGGGGCCACACAGATGCACAAAACTGGGTGTGTGTTCAGCTCTGGATGGGGAAGCAGCCCCACTCAGAACTGGATATGGTACCCAGCCTCTCTGCCCATCAGGGGAGAATAGGCCTTTCTATCTGCTTGGCAGCTCTGGCACTGAGAAATTGCCCATAATCACCCAGATAGCAGACTTTTGTCATCCTAACTGCGAGTGTGAAACAGAAGGAAGGTGGATTCATGTTGGGTAAACTACCATCGGATAATGGTTGTTCGAACAATATCCGGCTCTGGAGCGAGAATCTATCAAAACATATTGATCCTGGAACAAGAGAATTGGGTATGGCATGCGGAGCGCCTTTGTTTCTGAAAAGTGTTAGCTTCACAGAGACTGTACTGACAGCATTAATATATTAGATGGTGACTGTTGAGAGCCGCCTGCTGAGGCTCAGACTCTAACTGCTGCCTGCTTGCGACGCTTTCCCCTCTGTTTATTTCTTATCTATTACTAAAACGGGCCTTTAACCGGTGAGGGCATGTGTAATCAGAAAAGTGCTTTTAATTAAGCTCATTCTTTATCTGCACTTGCAGCAGATTGACTCTTCGTCTGGGGAATTCTCACCCTGCAAACCTGCCGGACAAAACCGAGAGCCTCTTGTCCTCTCGTGTTCCCCTTTTGTTTATCTTGATGAGGATAGACTGTCATTGAGTAACGCTGATTGCAGGGAGAAAGGCCTTATTAAGGAGGGTGGAGGGAACCTGATGCTCTGTGCGTGAGTGTGCTTGTGTGACATTGAGCAACACTAATGAGCTAGATGTTCATTAAACATCGCAAGGCCACCAGGCCAATAACTCCAATCAGATAAGACAATGCCTGATTGAGCTGTTAACGGGGCTGTGGGCTCAGGCTCTTTGCTCCTTTGCTTGTTTTGACAAGGCCTGTATTGTCAGCTCATTAGTGCCACAGCTCAATTAAATTTGAAGATGATGTGTCATGACAAAATACAGTACAATTTTACATTTTAGCGGAAATGTTCACAGAGCAGCCCTCACTTATCACATGCGGTTAAAGAGAATGAATTTACTCCTGCTGTGAGCAGATCTGAGCTGTGTTTACATTTGCTGCAGCTTCCCCAGTGGTTATGGATACTCTCAAATGAGACAAATGCAAACTGTGAATTCAGGAAAACAGCAGCAAGGCAATTATAAAGATCTTAAAATATGACCAGCACTCACAATGAAGAAATGTTAAACATAACGAAAAACATTCCCTGAGAGCATTTCAAGCTCTTTTTAGTGTAACCCCTTAACAACAGCCATAGTAGGACTGTATGGGAAAAAGAATATATATAAACAGAGGCTCCAGCAAACTGTCAGTCACACCTGTCAATCAAGGCTCACATGGCAGATATCAAAGCCCTTTATAAGACCTGTAATAAAGTAAAGTAGATAGTTGAGTTGTGGATTGGGAGAGCTGCCCAATTCAGCTAAACGCAATCAGCATGTAGCTGAATTCGTTTGCTTTTAAGTGACTCAACTGACACGTTGAAGCTTTGGTTGGTTGGTTTGTGTTGTGACTGATCCTCCACTCACCTGTGGACCCATAGGGTATCCTGGATGAGACTGGCCCAGTTGACTCTGTTCGGAGGGACTGCTGCTGGCGTCAGACTGGACCGAACCGTCACGGACTCCTGAAAGAGCAAGAGGCAGGAATCCATGAAGACAAAAAATGTACAAAAACTCACAACGATTCCACCTGAGATCAACACAGAACAACGTATATGTAAACAGAGCACGCTGTGATATTACAACATAGAGTATTCAGCCGACAAGGGCAGCTGGGAAAGGAGGGTAATTTGTATTTAAATGTTTTATCAATAACCACTTTTGCACTGCATAAATTACCAACCAGTGGTGGAGGCTGATTGATAGAGGATGATGCATTCTGGCCTAGATTATCGCTGAAAGATAGAGCTCCACCACAAACACTGGGGCTGTATTATTCAGCCATTTACATCACTAAGTATCACTCATCTAAACCCACTCCCCCACTCTTTGCTGAGCCTGCAGCTACGAGACACAAGCAGACCTGTTTGCTATGAGGTCAGAGTGGAATAGAGCAGACAGCGACATGATAATAAGCTCGCTGATGGCTGCAGGGAGAATAAAGACACCAACAATTGGATATCATAGCAATTCTTATCTGACAGAAACAGAATCTCCCAACAGGACACAGAGTACGCACTGCTCTGAAAGACCCAAAAGCTGCTTTGACCCTCGTTGTTCACACCTCAGCGAGACTGTGATCACATGATGTCGCACTGTTAACAAAGAGGCTTTTGTAGTGCAATGAGTGGTGTGTGTTGCAGAACAAAGCAATAAGACAATTAAAATACCGCCTTAGTGACTGTTCATGCTCTAAAACCAATATAAAAGCATTAAAGTAGTAAAATAATCTGTAAAAACACATTCCAAACTCTAATAATATTCTTGAGAGTAAAATCTTGGCGCATAGTTAATAAACTGCTGAAGGTGATGGTATAGAGCGATAGAGTTTCCTCCAGAACTATGACTACTATCAGGACCCTTGTGACAGTGAGTCGGTACAGTGGATAACATCTGTTCAGTGATTCATCTCACTAAGTCTTTTAGCCTTAACCTGGGTGAAAATACAGTAGCTCTGTTCTCTTCAAGCAGTAATACAATTCTTTCAGCGCCTTTTATTTGGTGAAATTTCCATTAAATCATACTTTTATGTAATTTAATATTTTCTTCGTTCAAGTCAATCATGCATCTATATCAATTTAGCTTCATTTCTAGTAATTCTACACACTGGTGGCGTGGCACAGCATGGCATGGCTTGGCTCATTTAACACATGGTGTTTTTTTGCAGTTCCTCCTCCTTTGGCAGTATCTGGTGATAGTGGGTGGAATGTTTGCATGTGTTCCCAGGCCAATAAAATCTGAATAAATACAATTACAACCACACATTAAGTGTCACTTTGAATATTCAGACAAATACTTTGTAAAAATGTTTTTTTATGAATGGAACTGCATGATTCTTGCTGTTGAAGCTATTTTAGTCCAATCCGTAAAAAAACACGAACAGTTTGATTGCAAAGAATAAAAGAAGCTAGAACTGTTAAATTTACGATTATTATTCATTGCAAACAATATAAAACAGACACTGTTAAACACTTCCTCATTGTACATGAATGCATTGTGTAATTTCATGTAAGTAAAATAGTTCTGAATGTATGATTTAACCGCATGGACGAAAAGTTAATAACACATCTTTTTAAACGTGCCGTCTCCTTCATAACACAGCTCTTCTCTTAAATAAGTGAATTTTGCAGATAAAGTCAAGCCAACCATGCGGAAGCATGTTTGAAGGCCACAGAACCTTGTTAAATTGCACAGTGTTGGCAATGAATTAAAAAATGTAATCGCATTTCCACTGTAAGATCGATTTTCTTAAAAGGAATATCGCAGCTTTTAAATAAAGAACAAAATCCTGATGTATTGTGTCTTTTGAGTCACTACTGAATAGGCTTTTTTTGTTAAACATACAGCGCACGCAGTGGTTTTCTAGTCCTTTTATAAAAGCTTCATACAAAACGTACTATTGAATAGCCTTGCCAGCAAGATCTCATTGCCTGTCAAGAATATTTATGCATTACATTTTAAACTCCCCTGCGCCAACTAAAATCATTTCATCTTTACATAAAATCCAAATAATTGGTGAATGGCATGACCTAACAAATGAACCTCAAGCATTTGATGGTTGATGCGAAAGCCCAAGGGGAAGCCTGCTTTTCTAGCTGGTTTCTACCTCTGGCTGGCTCGCCCTGCTTCTGGATGAAGGTCCACATCCTCTCGCTTATCAACCTCACAACGCAGTGGACGTTTTGACAAGCCAGTCTCTTTTCGGCAATTATTTCACCCATTATGGATGACGCTGTGCACAGCCCCACCCTGTGCACTCAGTATCTGGCATTAAGATCAATCTGAACACACAGTAAAGACCTTGTGGCTGTATCACAGCTCAAATAAAGCTAGAGATAAAATACAATATCATCATAATGTGCTGTATAATTTCAAGTTTATCTGGAAAGCGGGTGAGTGGATATTATGAGACCATACATTCTTCAACCCGATTTCATCAGGGGTATTGTCTCTAAGCAATTAATTCTCACTTTGGAAGTTATCAGATTAAAGTAATTTCGTTTCCAGAGACTTGAAACTGTCTGTTTTTAATTTACAGCTTCAACTCCAACTTCATACTACCTCAAAGGCAAAACGTAAAGGCAGTTCTCACACTGTACAAAGCCACTGAGCAACTTTTATACCACTAAATTATCTAATTATCCTTATAACAAAACCAATTAACTAAATTAAGAATTCATCAAATCAAAAATACATCATCAATAAGCTCCAAACACTGTGGCTCATGACTGTAGTTAAGATATTGGTTGTGAATAATGCATTCTATCGGATAAAAAGTGTGGGGGACTTACTGAATAACGATTCCTTGATGCCTTTCATTGCATCATTGCACAATAACTTAGAAAGCTTCATCCCTTTGCAAATATCAGCAACGTTAACACGTTTATCGCAGAGGAAAAAATCAATAATAAATAAATACACATGCACATCTTCCCCCAAAGGATGTGTGTAATTTCTTTAACTAAATTAAATAGCTGACAGGAGAGATACCCAGGGAGTCAATCTTCAATTCTTTTTATTACTAGGATCTTTGTTCGTGTTTTGCTTTTCTTTAAAAAATCTGCTTATCGAATGCGAATGACTGTTAAATGGTTTTCTAGATGGAGATTAATACTATATACAGAAAAAAGGAGAAAATACCTCGATCAAGCCTTTTACTAAAGAGACGAGTCCTTTGATGCTGTGATTATACGCAGGTCACACAATGAATAAAATGAAATGAATGGATGTATTGATGTAAGAAGATGTGAAAAAAGGGGCCAAACAGAAGACAAAACAGCCACAGCACATTCAACATAGCTTTACATTAATGTACAACACTCAGGCGTCTTCCTGTTTAGAATTTCTTTGGCAGCTAATCATGTTAATTGTAACAGTCTTCACACCACATTCACAAAACCTTTCAGCTCTTCAACGTACAAACTTTATGTTCCTTATGTCCTTGGCTGTTAATTTAACTCCAAACCTATTCTTTTTAACTTGTTAGGCCGAGTACTCCAACACAAAATGTCGTTATGTGTCTGCATAATGACAATAAACGCTTCGGATTCTGATCTGATCTGATTCTGAGGTGAAATGGTGAGATATTAAGTGGAAGTACTTTTTTATGTAAGCAAAGTAATTATATTTATTACAGGGCACAGGGTGGAATTTGATGTGACTTACGTCTCTGCACATATTGCCAATATCCACCACTATATAAATTCTCTTTCATTGATCACAAAGTGGCCACTGGAGAGCGACTTTCAATGCCACACAAGGCAAAGGGCCTCTCTGTGCTGTGTGTGAGTGTTGGGGTGGGGGCAGGAGGGGGCAAAGAGCTATATTTATTTGACTTTATTCTGTCTGTCTTAATGCAGGGTGCCCCAAGGACTACACCACAAAACAATTAGCCTGGATTTCATAAAGCAATCAGCATGCCACCTTGTCTAATGCAACCGCTTCATACATTGACAGTCTGAATAAAATGGGTGTTATTGAAAGCTTTGTGTTCATGTTAGCTTTCGCCTCAGTGCATTTATGAATCAATTTTTGCCCATAAAAGAAGCTTTAACACTTAAGCTATTTTAGTGGAAATGCATTATGTAAGTTGTCAAATGTGCGCGAGAGGCCTGGTAACGATTCAGGCTATTCAGAAAGAATAGCCAACCCCCATTTTTATAATGGTCCTTTTGAAAGTGTCTGGCTGAGTGCATGTGTTCGCTATTAAGATGTTGTCAATCATCTTTCCACTGAAATCTAATCCATGGAAAATAATTTCAGATGTGGACACATTCAAAACAGCTCAAGATTAGAAGGTAATAACATGCTTAATTTGTGTTCTGGGAGGAATTATCACACTAATCTACATTCTGCAAAAAGACTATACAGTACATTCTCATCATCAAATTTGCTGTCCAAGGATCTGTGAGCTGTTGAAGCAAAAAGGATGGACCCTGATACACAACAAGCCACAACATACAAGAGGGTCAATTCCATCCATACTCAACCAATTGTCCCAGATTGTTTGACCATTGATTTTGTTAATACCGCTTTGAAAGCTGATGTGGCAGAGAGAGTGGGGAGAGAAAGAAATCGCTGTAGAGCGACAGACCACTCCACTCTCACTTTTCTATCTAAAGCAGCCTGGGATAAAGTCCACAAACTAATGTTACACACACGGCGCTGTGCTGTATAGAGGAGAGTGCAGCCCATAATACAGTATGAAGTGCAGGCTTTATAGTGATTTACTTAACTCCTTGTAGAATGCAAGAGAGCCAAAATCACCAGTGATTTAGCTCAGTGTTTCATTACTCCCACCAAAGCCCTCAACAATAACACAGGGCATAATCTGCTGCCAATAACTCCAGGTGCTCTTAGTTAGATGGCTCCCTCCGGACCGACAGGAAAGTAATACTCTGTTTAGAGGCTGGGGTGGAGAAGCTGCTAGGGATAGGTCAATAGTGTTTCTGGGGATAGAAAATCACCAGAGACTGACTTTTGAGTGGCTGCCTGTAACACTATTAGCTACATTACGGCTACTGCTGCTTCTAGGAGAGCTATCATTTCCTTAATTAAGAGCCCAGCTCAGGGGCAAGTGGGAGAAGAGGCCACGGCAATCTCTCTGGGCCTCCAGCATTAAAGTCTGATTCCTCATCGTGCAAAGGTGTAGAACTTTTTCACAATTCTGCCAATGAGTGTGGCGTTAAGGAATTACAAAAGAGGTGATGCCATGGAGTGGGCTGAACAGACAAGATCTGACACCCCAGCAGTTCTGTGGCTATCTCTGAGGTGCTTCCTAATTCACAGGCAGAGCAACTGAGAGGACAGAAGAAGAAGGACACACAGACTAACAGATGCCTCCACAAAAAGATTTTAAACACAATGCGCAGGAAACAGTTCACTTCAGTTTGGTGGAATAACTCTCCAGCTTCTTATAATGGATGGGAAATATGCATGTAAACAATGCTTAAAGCAGTAAGGGCCCAGAGCTCCAACACTTACGCACTCACTTATGGCCACAGGTCTTCACCAAAAGGCTCTCTGACACGAGAGTGCTCTGCTCCACAGCTCTTACCTGTCTCTCCTTTGATGCTGGAGTGGAGATGGAAGCAGCATAAGCACAAGAGGGACCAGAGGGAGGTAAATTGGTGAGAAGAGGCAATGCCCATTGCAAAGGTCAGGAAGGAAGAATGGGGTGATGGGGTGAGAGAGAACAATGCAGAACAGAAGAAGGATGGCGGTGGATGAAGACGGGGGCATTTTTTGTTGCATCCTTGGGGGGGGGGGGGGGGGGGGGGGGGGTTTACTTTGCACATGAGCGTGCTCCTCAATCTCAAAGCAAGGTCAACCTGATTAGCGGCAGATAACAATCCCAATGATTCCTCATTCTTTTACAGCCATCAGTAAAGGCCGGACAGTGCGATGAAGACCAGCTTCCTCTAAGCCTTTCAGGAGCCGTTCATGAAGAGCTGAAATTAGAGCTGGAACTGTAATTAATACTGATTATATAATTTCAAAGATTTAAGCTTCATCAGGTTTTCTGGAATTTAATTTCAGCTTAATGAGACAAAACAAAGATTTTAACGTTGTTCTGAGATTTGAAGATGAAATAAATGATTCGTGAAGTATTTCTTGCTTTTCTGCTGTGTGTCTTTTAACCTGTTATTTTTTTACACTATTATTATATTTTACTTTTGCTTCTGACATTTCATAGACTAATAATTATATAAATTACAATCAGTTAATATGTCTTATCAGTAATAGAAATTAACGTCTTCTGCTCTGTACTAATTAGTACTAATTAGTAACTTTAACTTATTAGATTTGTCCACCGTGTGGTCAACTGCAGGATACTTGAAGTAGCCAGTGAGCAGTGCAGTGTATATGTATATGTCTGTGCGTGGGGGACTAGACACCCACATGTCATGCCTGACACATCATGCCAGACCCCCCAGGCTATCTGGCAGTAATGCTGCCTATGTCCCACTTTCTACCCCTTGCCCCTCAAAGCCCCCTATCGCCCCCCCCCCCCTTCCCAGCTCCTTCTGTCATTGAGGTATAATAACAATGGATCACACCAGTGCTGCAGCACAGGCTCAATCACTGTAGGATAACATCAGGTGATACAGGCTGCACAAGAGTATATCTTACCTCCACTGAACCTGAGGTAAACTGACTTTATCTAGAAATGAGTTTATCTGAGAAAAGTCCTGTATTAGTTGTTACTGCAAGCCCCTGTTGGGCTGATAGTTACAGTACTGAGTGGGTACAGGTGGAAACACGCAAATAATCATGTAGCTAAAACACACCCCACCTTACCCCAAGCCTCCCCTCCCAGCGCATTATTCTGGTGGAGCAGACAAATAGTGGAAGGAGGGACGTCAGGAAATAGTATTGCTTTGAAGCCCATAACTCTATTCTGGAGAAAAGAAGCATCACAGTGTTATTCCACATCCTCAGATATAAAGGAAAAAAAACATAATAACTTCTCGATAGCCTGGATCTCCACTGCCCTATATGCCCCCCCCATCATCCGCCCACACCCCTGCCTCATCCACCATACACCCACTTCTCCTGCCTCAATCTTTGGTTTCAAAGGAAGCGAATCAGCCAGAAGGACAGAAGGTTATGCATTAGTACTGGTCATTGCTCAAAGAGCGAGCGTTATAAATAATAAAGGCTTGTGAAGGACACAAGGGCTGTGGGATGCATCTCTGGTTCACGCCACACAAGTCAAAGACAAGACTGTAATTTCTATTCCAAAAATGTGACCCTTGCAGCTTCAATTACATCTCAACAACACCAACCGTGTCCGCGCCAGGAGATGTGATGCCTCTTTGTTAGCTCTACATGAAAGGCTTATTGATATTGGTTATGGAGCGCATGCTACACAACATGTACGTTTTCCTCTGAAAATGATTTCCCAACTTAAAGAAAGCGTCTAACTAAAATAAGTGCATATTGAAATTCAAGTTATTTTCTCCACAGCTGCCCACCTACAGAACTTGTAACATGGTTTTCTCTCCAATACTTTCAAGTCAAGATGGAAATAATCTATTTTACCCGTAAATATGACAAAACAATAGGGGGGATTATATTGTCAATTATTTTGATATTTTACGTGTAATTTCTGCACAAGCAAGCATCCGTGAAACCTGATGACCTTTGCTGGTAAACAAGACGTCTACCTTGTGCTCATCCTCCTCCACCCTCCATCCATGCACAGATTGTGTTTCTGTAGCCATGGGCACTATGGGCACATTAGCAAATGTATTACACTTGCTTTATAGGCATGCATTAAGCTTGTTTTCAAGTTTGCATAGACAGCTGAAATCCCCATAATGAGATCCACCTCCTGGGGAGAGGCTTGTTCCCCCTCGGTCTCCTTTATCCACTCTTATTTACTCAGCGTGGCCCATTCAACACTGGGTTTGCACCACTTTATTACTTAACCTCACTACACAACATTATGAGGCTCTTTGCATCAGCAAGCAGCCTATCCCACCATGCATCCTGCTCACTAAGCTGATTACACAAAAATAATAAGAACCCCTGCCTCCAGCAGCGTGTGTGTCTACATGTGGGTATGAATTTGCAGTGGGAAAGAGCACAAGGAGTAGTTTTGTCCCATACCTGCACTAATAACAGTATGAAGTATGCAGTAATATACAACAATTCAGCAGACTTTACTATTTTGTACAGAGAAGAAATAACAGAGGTTTATTGTGAAATCAATCAATTCAGTGTGAATTCAAAGTGTGACTTTGACAAGTTAACAAAAGAGTTTATTTTCGATTTTGAATTCAGTTTAACCACTGACCATTACTGTTTATTAATCCTATAAAGGACATATTCTGACTAAACTCAAACTAATAAAGTGTGCACTAGTATAGTAACAATAATAATATAGATAAATAGTTAATAAAACAGAACCCACATTTAAAGAAACATATCTTAAAATTTCTGCTGACACACCAGGGTGATTCTTGTGATACGTTGAATTGAACAGATGCAACTAATTTCACTAATGAAAGCGCGTAAAAACATAGAAACAAGGTGCAGCGTTGCAGCCGATGTGGCATTTGGGGTGAACTTTTTGCGCTGAATGACCTCCAATACCAGGAATCAATGAAAAGATTCATTTTGCTCTTTTGGGGAGGGGGGGGGGGGGGGGGGGGGGGTCTCTAGGTGACCTTTGTGAAAATGTCCCACCATTTTGGCAGAATCCGTATAAGTGCAGACCATTTCATGTAGACAGTAAGTGTATGAAATGAGTGCTCCTGTCGTTCCAGCCTGGCTCTCTTTGACAGCATGATGATAGAAGCGTCACATCCTTGGGAGAGTAAATGCAAACTGACAAGAGATGAGCCTTTGGTTGCTGAATATAATACGGAATTGTGCTCTGAGTGTCTTATTATCTTGTCTGTTGATGTCTGAAAGGGGGAGATTTGCTTGAGAAGAGAAGACAGAAACTGTATGCATCCAACACCATCTCGTCCTTTGAAAAAAAAAAAAAAAAATTGCTTGCCCTACTAACCACAGCTTTTCCACCTAATGTCCACTTCTACTTGGAATAAATACGAGGCGGCAGGATGTTTGTGGTGCCTCGTAGCCCCTGTTAGCTGAAGTGGAAGACTATTTGCACAGGCAAGCTTTTAGGAGGAGAACAACCCTTTCACCACATGCTTACTGCAGTGGTGGAGAAGGTGGACAATTTGCTGTAGACAAACATGACCGCTACTGTCATTGTCTTCCAGTGACTTCTCCGTCTCATACTTGCACAAACTCCTAGAAACAGTATTAAGTCACTGAACTAAAGTTACAGCGAGGACTCTTCTAATATGAAACACGATTACACAGCACATGTCACCGCAGTTTAGAGTAAGCATGCAGAAAAGCTCACAGTCTAAAACACATTAATAAATGTAGGTTGCCAGAAAACAGACACAGTCACATGTAGTATTACTCTATACATTTCCTTTTCTTCAGCTCTTTACCTGCAGGTGCTTCTCAGCAGAGGAGAGTTTGAAACTTGACTTGACACAGCTTTCTGTGTTATGAACACACTGTGCACACACTGCATTGTAGGAATACTCAACACTATAATACTGAAGTTCTGGGGAAACAAATTAAGTCCCAAAATGATTTGCACGTCCTTTTAAAATATTAGTTTTGTTTTAACGTGCAGGTGATGAGCATGTTATACGTCTGTCAATCATGAAATTGGAGCATTCTATCAGAGACATTTCAGCATAAAACAGAACAAAGTTGTTCATTTTTCTCTCTTCTGAAACTGGGGAATTCAAAGCGTACCTTCATTTTGTGCTATTTCACCACAGTGCAAGTAAAGGAAAAAAGTAAAGCGGAAAAAAACCCCATAATGCTGTGCTGCTGCTGCCAATCCTAAAACCAATGTAACTCAAATAAAATACTTTAGTCATTAAAAGCTTAAAACACTTTTTAAGCAACAAATTACTTCTAAAAGTAAAAGTGAACTACTTTTAGACATTTAAAACTCATTCGGTTTTAAAGAGGGTTCGCAGAACTGACTTAGTTCATAGTGAAAGTTCAATGTTAAAAAACATTGTCCGTAATATTCAGTAAAGCTTCGACTCAACAGTGAATAAAACAGATTTTGCAACAACTACTGTAATAATGACGCACCTTTTGCTTTAATCTGCTGGAGTTTACAGGGATAGAAAAAAAGCTGTCTCACTTGTTTAACCCCTCTGCTCTCTCTCTTCCTTCCTATCTCCTCCAGCACAATACACAACTCTGCCACATCTCCTCACTGGTCCCTGTGTTTCTCTCTGACAGGTCATGCGGGCAGCTATTTCTGAACCAAACCTGCCGATGGCACAGCCCAGGGCTCCGCCAGTGGGCAGACAGAAACTAACCCCGACTAAAATTCTCAAGTTACGCAGGGGCAGCTCTGAGCAGCCACATGCAGTATGACGACACGCCGACAGCAAACACCACCAACAAAAAAGACACGGTCGCGAGAAATTAGAAACATGCTGAAGAAGCTTATGGTCTATTGCCTATTGTCTTTTCTGAGAAAAGTGCAGAGCTGATTAAACATATAAGACTTAAATATAAATAAACAAGAAAGCATTTAACAACAAGCAAAACACTGCAGGAGAGAAGCAGACTCAGGTGGAGGATGATCAGAAAGGCAGAAAGAGGGAGAGAGACTTGATGCTTATTAAACCAAATTGCAACACTTTTGAGACAAATCCTACAGTACACAGTCCTTGTTTAGAAGTCTCTAGCCGCAGGTTATTCTCAAAATAAGGATTTAAAAGACAACCAAACTCTCACTGATTAGGTCTGAGAGTAATATCTGACTCCCCCTCTTTCAAATTCCCATCTTATTCTGCTCTAAAATGTTGGCCAAACTCAAGCTGCGGGAACTTTCCTCTCCCCCTCCTCACACTGTAATAATAAAAAAAATGGTTTTAAATGTATAACTTACATTAACCAATTCACAAACGTTAGGTCTCACACATACAAATCATACAGTTTACCTGTTCAAATCAAACTGTCCGTCATAAGCAGTGGAAACACCAGCATCTAAAGCCATTTGTCATCTACATCAACACATTATACAATTTAAATAATAATAGAACTTATTAAAAAGTAAATGAAGAAACTGTGAGTAAATGTGTATATTATATGTGCAAATGTGTGTATTAAGTCCTCAGTTTTTGTATGATACCTTTTACTTTTACTTTACATATTACTTTTACTAAATGGAGATTAATATATTTTACAAACAAAGTAGGAAATCCAGTTTTCCTAGAAATTAAATATACAAATTAAAGTTTAATCACAAGAACAAATCTGCAGCTACTGGACATTAATATTAAAATTAATGTAGTGTTTGCTGTGTAATTATTTCTAATTCTAATTATTATACAATCTCTCTAATGAAAACATCTCAAGAAGAAATAACTTTAAGGCTACATTACATTTCTCATTGCAACAAATAACTAGAAAATGTGCTAAATGGTAATTCATGTCATTATGCTTATCGATTTACAACAAAGCACAGTAATTAAATTAGTCCACATGACTGGAACAGCTCATAATAAAACACACATATTTAGAAACAACCAAACAGACTATGAACACAAGTAATGACATAACTGCAAAAATAATGAGGCATGCTAAAACAGAAAGTGTCTCATTTTAAAGATCAACAACAGAAGATCCAAAAGACACAAAACTATACAAAACAAATATAATTAAATATAAAAACAGAAACCTTGTGAATCTGAAATGGCCAATGTTATAGTTGATGTGCTGATCAGCATTTGCATTAATCCTGAGGTCATAATTTTACTTAGCATAATTTTACATTCATTTGTTTATTATAATTAATTAAATTTCCTGCTCTTGATTGAAGAGGACAAGGTGTATCTCACACCACATGGGTGTAGTTGTAGTTTTGACATGAAATATCCCAACACATAAAATGTTGTTTTATAGTAATTCACAGTTCACATAGTTTTACAGTAATTCGATTTTAGATAAAGGGTTTTTTTGCACAGCTATGGCCAGGAGTATCACAGAATGCTTAATAACTATAAACATATTTTAGTGTATAAAAGTACTGCATCGTGCATGTATGTAACATATTTGCCATTTAAGTATCTGTCGTAATGATATCAGATATTAAATAATACAGTAAAAAATGTAAGACATATGAAGTCTAAAGGTCCATAAAGCATCTCAACACACAAGAACAATATAAAACATAATTTCCATTCGGACATATCAAAACACTTAACTTGCTTCTTGCACTTAAACTTAGTTTGTTGCCTGACACTGCTGACACCTGTCCCAGCACTGAAAGCCCTGTTTTCACATCACCGCTGCTCAAACCAGAGCTTAACCAGCAGCTTTATGGAGGTGAAGAGACAAAACAAGGGTGAGCCAACTTACCGTACAGCTTGTTGGGAGTGCCCTCTCTGTCCGTGGCCTCGGAGGGCAGGAGCAGGGGCTCGTCGTTCAGATCGCTGTCTGGGGTGGCCGCTTTGTCGTCCGCTCGGAGTTCCGCCGCGCTCATGTCGCTGCGCAGGGAGAGCAGCGGCTTGCTCAGCTGCCCTGTAATCATTGGATCCTAGAGGGAGCTGGGAGCCCAGGTGGGAAACAAGGAGGAGAAAAAAAGAGAAAACACCCCTGGTTAGATGTATTTCTGCGTCTCACCTCACCAGTTCCTTCACTATGTCTCTACCCACTCTCTTTCTACCCAGCTTCTCCTTTCTATCGCTCACTCATCACTCTCCCTCTCTCTCTCCTGCTCCCTCCCTCTCCAGCTCTCCCTTTTATCTGACGCTGGTGCTACCCCGCTAATACTCCCGGCTGCTGCCTGGTGAAGAACTGTTACGGATCGCGTGGCTTTACCATTATACCCTGCAGTCCTAAAATGGTGATACATCCATCTCCATGGGCTCATTACTACCTGACATGGGCCTCATCTTCAGCAAACACTAAGCTGACAGCAGTCTACAAAGAGGTCCATGGGCTGTGCGCTGATAAGTAAATGAAATAAATCTAATTCTACATCTAAAAAAAGATGGTATGAGAGAAAATACACACCAGCGATTACATCAATTTTCACATAGTTGGGGACACAACATGAGATCAAAGGTGACATCTTTCCGCAGAGAGGCAGCAGAGAACTTAGGGCCTGATTTAAACAAGAGATGATGTTTTCCAAATGTTTTCCCAATTATTTTCTTTTTTTTTTGTCTGCACAGGAATAAGAATAAAGTATATGAAGCAAACGTGACATGATGCGAGCGTATTATCTTTGTGAACATCTTGCATTAAAATACATTCAGTTGAGAAAAATTAAAAAATACCCAAAACTGACATTTACGGTTACACACAACAGAGACAGTTTTTTTTTTTTGTTTCTTTTTACAGATGCTTTAATTTTACAAATTTCGTTAAATAAAAGCTGTTGGAAAATTTGTTCTTACCTGAACAAATCTTCAGAAGAAAACTGTGAAATAAAGAGTTTTCAGAAAGTCCAAATTAAAGTCCAAATTCAGTCAAGCAGCAGCCAAATCATGTCAGCACAATGCAGAGACCAGCGAGTACAAGCAGTACATTTCTACTAAACCAGAAGCAGTGTCCTCACCCTTCTCGTATCTGAATGGCCACCACAGGTTCAAGCCTGAGGTTTCTTCATAAGACAAGCAGTGGAGATGTCACCTCCTCCCTCTCTCGCTCTCCCTCACACATACACACACTCTCTCTCCCTCCCGCCTTCACTCCTTCTGTCTCTTCCCCCTTGTGTCTTCTGACTGGAGAGCTCCTCAGACAGTGTTCACCCCACCTCGGGCTCTGAGGCGCAGACACAGAGCAGCAGGCCTTCTTCCTTATGAATGAATGGAGGTCCAACCTAAATATGTCTGAGCAAAGAACAGGTGACCAGCACATAGAGTGTGGGCACAGGAAGGGAAAAAGGACGGTGAGTCTTATCTTGCCTCAGCACCCATCAACGCCGTCGCCTCCCCCCCAACCACAAACACTTTTACCAGGGTGGTCGATGAGTTCCTGCCCACAGGGGCCTTTTTAATGTGCTCGTCACGGGAATCAGCCCTCCTTGATATGACACATGATAATCTATGAAAATGTTAATCAATAGAAATAGTTTAAGCTGTCATTAAATACGCGAGGCGCCTGGTCAATACTTATATCTGCGGTAACAATGTCACTAGTCATCAGGGCTTCATTTGTGGAGCACTTAAATGTGGGATACTGTGCATCAATGCCTCTCCCTGCCCGCCGAGGTAAACACATTTTCCCCTCTGTCTGAGCCTGGCCATACTCTGCATGCACTTGGGTCTAACCCCTCCTCACCCCTCTTCCTACCTCTTCTCCTTTGAGTTGCTTGATAGGTCCACTGGAGGGCAAAATTAATACCTAATTGAATCTTGCAGTCATCAAAATAATCAATAGTTTTTTATTATTTATTCTTCACAGTCTGTTGACTGTTTGAAAGCTCAGAGGGACAGCGGAGAGCACAGGCAGCCCTGAAATTTCTACCGTTTCACAATGTAATTTTCACTGGGGCATGAGAGTTTGCAAGCCCTATAAAAAATGAGAGCAGTGGTTTTTGTTAGGAGGTGGGGAAAAAAATAAAGGAAAAATGGGAATCTTTGCCCCAGCAGCTACGATGAAAAATAGAATAAACAAGATACTGACACTTCAGAGAAGGGCAGGGTCCTTTCTGTCCATCCCTCCATCTTTTTGCCTTTCCCCTTTTCTCCTTATTTCATCATATCAGGAGTGTGGCGGTACCTCTCTAATGCTGGCATTTCTCTTCCTGACAGACTCCAAACAAGTGCTTGGAATGAGATCAGAGCTCTAATCTTCTCCTGGCCTCTGAGGCTCAGGGATGAGGGGCAAACACATCTCTCACCATCTTAGGCAGCTGTTAATTACTTCATTTCAAATTTTTCCAGCTCTGCCCATTTGCCATCATGTCACCAAATTGGGAATGTCTAATAATTTTAACTCAGAGGGTAATGTAGTTACACATAATGGGATAAGTTTAATCTTATTGTAAAAATCCGTAATAAAAAGGGATATTTTAAAGGGATATAATCAAATTACCATAAGAAAACAGATTACAGATTCTAAGCAATGGATGAGTAACGCATTAGCTTAATTTTTAAAGTAGACTTTAGAAGCCCAGATTAAAGTATTAATGTGCGTTTGTGAATACTATTAATGGGTGTGTGCGTGCGTATAAGGGTGTTGGAGGGAGCGGACATCAGGGAGCAGGCTCGACTCATTTCTCCTGTGTTCAGCCTGGAACAGCTCCCAGGAACAGGTTGCAGAAACAAGAAAAAGCACTTGATCCCCCCCCCCCCCCCCCCCCCATCCGCCTCCAGTGGCTGGAGAATCAGTGGTTGACCGAGAGGTCCGACCACCATCAGCTACCCATGTTAATAGCTATAGGTCTTACCAGCGCTGTCACAGGATGAGGGACACGGTCAGCAAGAGACCAGAACGCTCCACGTTCACGTCCATGTCTTCTCTGGTTACACAAAAAAATTATAATTACCACTCATCTTAACTATAACTACTGTATGCTAATTGTTCAAGCATTTAACATGCACAACACATCCTCTCTGCTGTAGCTGAACTCCAAACCCATACTAAGATAGCTGTTAGTACAAAAAACTTCTGTTGTTTTTGAGGTTATACATTCGCCAACATACTTCAGTCACACTATTAAAGAATGTATTCGAGGCTTAAGTAAAACAAGGAAATGCATCCCGTACTATACAGCACCTGTAGTGTTTAATATCCTTTTTTAAGCAAGTTGGTTATTTGATTAGGTGAGGAAATTAATTAATTGGCAGATGAATCAATAATGAATGGTTGTTAGTAACAGACTTTCGCGAGAACGACACAATGTCTTCCCCAAAGATGAAATATGCATTGTTTTAAAATCTGGCCACCTTTGTTACGTCTTCAGACAAATTTTCTTTTGCTTTATGGAGTACGGCTGGATTCGAACACAGCTTATGTATAAAGTGCCAGTGAGGGTACAGGCCGGAGCACTCCTGTAACTCTAAACTGGAATAAGCTGGAAATAATGGTCGTCACCTAACGCTACAATAATGACTTAAGTAAAGCAAGAAATCTGCTTAAATCTGCCATTATAAATGTATTTTCATTGCTGCAGCAAAATGTCTCAATCTTACTGTAGGTTTTGAACAAAACTAGACGCACACAGGCTGACTGAACTAAAATATTGTATACATTTAATTAATATTTCAAAGAAACTGTACGTGTATATTAAAATAAAACAACATGCTGGTGTGTTAAGACTGGCTGTGCTGATCTGACCTTTAAAATGAGAATACAACAAACAATTTTAACTTTATCTCACTCACTAAACACTAAAAAATAGCTTTATATAAAGAGCATGAGTATGAATGGCAGAATAACTAGAGATCGGAACGTCTGATTTTATAAATCTATATCTGCTTTGTTACGCTACTGAAATGGGGAAATATTCTGAGACCTTTTTGTCTAATGTGTTACGCTACAGTAGATGAGGATTTGTCTCCCCCTTAGGGCTATTAACCAAACTGTTCCTCTATCTTTCTCCCCTTCTTCCGTGACTCCTTCACCAAAGCACCTATATTAATTAAACTATGCGTATGCACTACCGTACCGAACATTTTCTGTGATTTATTAATTAAAAATGCAATAGTTTGGATTAGGCAATCTGTCAAATTACGGGCTAATCTAATCATCTACATACATCTACATCTCGGATTAGTAGTCTACTGGCATAAGTAGTTGAGATTTGAGGTGATTTTTTTTTTCTGCACTCATTATTATGATCAACAGTTATCCCTCCCGACTCCACTAAAGCTAAAATGCTCCCCAGTGGATGATCTGTGGGTCAGTGAAGGCTGAGGGCTATCAAAGCAGTGTATTAAAAGGAGCTCTTTGAAGCTTGTAAACCACGGTGCCCAGCAGGTCCACAACAGATAGACGCCTCTGATTGGTCAGGTGTGTGTGTGTTTTTTGCTAGATCGATCCAAAGAACTGACATTCTGGAGCATCAAAGCTTTCAGCACACTAATCTGACTCCTCCTATAGGGGCAAGGGTTGTTTTTATTATTTTCTTTTTTTCTATGAAATGCTTATACCTCAGAGGGGCTCCTGCATGCTTATGAGAGGGAGCAAACCACGTGTTTTAAAGGTTTGAAAGGGAACCAAAACATATTGAAATAAAGCTCAGACACGGTATTTATCAACTAATAAATAATGCAAAACTATACAGTGAGATGGGGATAGCAGCAGAAAATCACAGGGCCATCCACTGGGCATACCACTGACAGCAGAGGAGTGACACCGCAGAGATTCACACACCGCTGCTCCTCAAAGTCAGTTTCCCCTCACAGCCTCTCTAGGGACCTGTGCCACATACACACTCATGAAAGGTGTGAAAATCTGATTTCCCAAAAAGGATCGGTAATTCTCTGTGAGGGTGGAAGCCGCAATCAATAAATCATTGCTAAGTAGATTGTAAAGAAAAAAAATTATTCCCCGTTGGTATCAGTGCATTAGGATTCTCCTGAGGATGGATGAGGCAAGATGGGGGTGTTAGACAATCTCAATAAAGGAGGCAAATCATACCTTTGGCATTCATCTGGACTCTTGAAGCAGCTGTCAGCATAGTGAGGAAGGACCAGGAGTCAACTCAGATCCCAGGGATCTGGCCACGTTTTCCAGGAATGTCTAGAAACAGACAAAAACAACAACCCAATTTATTACCTGTATGCAAAGGATAATTAAATGTTTCAATCTCTTATCTTATACTAACATATATAACCGGCCAAAAATGTCTTTAATCAGACAATTAAAAAACGAGTTTCTTTGTCAATCGGGGCAACAAGTTCAGAAAATCTTGCACCAGCCATCAATCAAAGCACAACACGGCAAATTAATTTGATTAATATACTGGGTTTATAACAGGTGGGTTTTAATACAACTTTCCACGGATACGAGGAAAACATTTCCCCTTTTTATCAAACTATAATTATCTAACACCACTACTACAGTCGGCAGATGCATTAAAGCTGAAAATGAACATGACGAGGCCACTTCGGTTGCAGACGTCAGTGTTTTCTGTTCTTTCTCCACTGCTTTAGTTAATGCGAACACTAAAGGAGGAACTAGATACTTACTCAAGCTTTCATTTATTGTGTTTTGGAAAGAAAAACCTGTAAAGGCACCTGTTACTTGTACTTAATTACTGACTTTAGGCTACTTCAAACGTGTAATTTGCGTTAGCAGTAACTAATAGTGGACGAAGAGACGAACGTACTTAGTGTTAATTAGCTACTGTTGTTATGAATTAAGCTTTCTAACGTTAACTATGTTAACCACGAATAAACTTAAAACACATAGTATAAACAAATAAATGACTTTCAGAGGCGTGACAGCTTCTGTAAAATACCAAAACGACAGAAACCCCAATTAAAACCTCACCTTCTTCTTTCCTTCCCCTCCGCCTTTTTTACGGCTGGTGTCGTCTTTTTTTTTTTTTTTACTACAATACCCAAAATGCCTCGCGGCTATGTTTCAGTCATGTGATTTCACTTATGACAGGACACGGCTTCGCCAACAAACATCACTTTGTTGAATATCGGATGTTTTTGTAAGCGCGAGGTGTAGGTAGATTTTTAAATGACGGTTTCTGCACGTGTACAGTAAAGCTTCTTCACTGACCACTTCAACAATGGCGGAACTAGAGGAGGTAAGCGCATCATGCTAACGTTGCTCGGCTAAATGTTTACGTTTCATGTGAATCAGAATAAATGAGAAATGCGGGCTGAGGCCTTCTTCAGCTAACGTTTTGTTTGATTTCGCATGTTTGCTTACGTCTTTATTGTTTCTATGGCATACGATACGGTATTATAATGGCTGCAATGATGGTAGAGCTACCCTAAAGGTTAACGTAGCTAGCTAACATATATAGTTCACCAAACTCTATGGTTTCTGTCTTATAATAAGAGCTTTCTTTCGTATTAGGCAAGAAGACCAAGTGAGGAATCCACAGAGGAGTCTGAGGTAAGTTAGTCTGTTTTGATTTGCACAATAAGACACGGAGTGAAACGAGGTTTATTTGGAAGTAAAAGTGCCTCGTAGTTGCACCAGAGTGTCAGCTCGGAAAGGCATCAACAGCAACGTATTGTCGACATCAGGGGTGAGCATAGTTCAATCAGGCATGAAGTGAAACAAAGCTTGCTTACTTCTGAAAGGACTGTAATACATAGCCATCCTTTATCAACCCAGCTCGATCCCACAAGGGTCTTTGTCAGATTTTTGAAAGGTGTCAAACACTCATGAATTACAGATAGCTCTCCAGGTCCATCAATATTATGACTGACCTTCAACGTGTTACAGTACACCTACGTTTCTGAGAATCACAAGTAGGCTAAATAAAATATAGCTTTACACATCAGCTTGGCAGGAAGGGGAGTTTGTCTTTATAGGAAGCTGTGAATAGAATAAAATATCAGCGTTAGGCTGAAGCGAACGACTGCATCTCTCCAAAGAAAGCAGCGGGCCAGTTAGAAAAAGAATCCTGACTTGTACATAGAAGTAGTTCCTACAGCCTTCTTCCAGACGGTGCATTGTGTGTTCAGTACTGTAGGACACAACTGCTCACAGGAAAATGAGGACAGGTTTGTGGAATTATACGTCTCCTCCAAGTGGCTGCAAGCTCTTATTTACTCTGAAAACTGCAATATACTGTAGCTTGTTGGGTGTCTGCTGCTGCTGCTGCTGCTGCCTGTTTGACAGCAGCCTTCCTGGAATGAAGGCAGTGATGCCCTGTATGCTTTACAGTCTGCTTCTCACAGAAATGAGCAAGATAACAGTTTGTCAGAATTGTGGATTTTAAGAGTTGGAGCTATTTTCTCTACAACCTTTGGAAATTGTCCTGACAGATCTTACTTGTAAGGACAGCACAGTAATATGCCTGGTTGTGTGTGTTTTTTATTCAATGATAGAGATGAAGAAATAGGTTTGATTTTAGCTTTTAGTTAAACCCTCAAATACCATACGTAAATAGACAAATTGCACGTTATATATTTTGCGAGCGTGTAAAAACACGTGTGAAAGCGTCCAAACATGAAAAGATGTAGGTATCCAATGAACATACAACACATACACCTACATATACACACTAAGGTACTGTAGATGACAAATGACTGGTTTCCTTAAGTCTTGGTTGTGTATTTGATCTATTGTGTTTGAGAGACCTCTAATTTAGAGTGTGGATCAGTCAGATATATTTCAAACGGCAAATATTCAAGTATTATCCAAAATGTTTAGAAGATTTGAGGACCAGTGGCTGATGCCATAATGAACAAGAGAGTAGAATCTTCTAATAATTATGGTATAGCTGTTTCTTTATTATTTCAGTTTTATCAACCATGTTTCACAAATGGCATCTGTAGGTGAAGATTAGGTTCGGGTATGATCTGTTTTAACAGCTAGTATAACATTTAAGGCGTAAGCTGAGCTATACCCATTCCCATCACCTTCAAATGGTAGATGGTGTCTTCCAGCTTCATATTGACTAAACAGTCCTAATCCAGGCAATCAGCAGTGGGTGGAGCATTTAAAGAATGTGTCAGAAATGGTAAAATCTGAACGGTCAGCTCAGTAGTTGACAAAGCAAAGAGCAACTTAAAAGAAAAGGCAAAAGTTTGAAAATGGATAGCTTCTTTCTGAGGATGAAGTTTGCCTTTGTTGTTTGATACGCCTTTGAAACCCATGACAAATGCCCTCGCATCAGAAATCTCACAACCAGAATACACAGGAAATAGCCTAGATATGGCGTTGTTGAGTGGAAAAGGATTGTTTTTGAAAATAACATTTTTTCCACGCTATTGTCCCCCACCTCCAACCCAGTAGCACATAATGGCAGACAATGTTTTGAGTTGATGCACCCTCTGGGCAGCCAGAGACTGTGCAGCATTGGTTATAAACTGAATTAGGAGTAATATTCAGGCTGTGACTGGCCGTAAATGTTGGCTCACGCTGGAAAGTGTAACACTGTAGAATACCTTAAGTTTGATTTATGAAAAGACTACATTCATGTATTTCACTAGGGATGAAGGAACTGATGAAAAAGAAAAATTACTTTATGCTGTTTTTCACACAGTGTGAAGTGATTGTCTCTTTGCTTATTTTTTTTAGTCTGACCCATGAGCAAACCCTCTCTTGTATTACTAAAATACAGAAAATAATGAAAATATAAACAACCAAATGAGCAAGAGGAAGATTTCTGTCCATCGCAAGACAGATATAGAAGAGAGTCGAGCATAGGTAAAATTGATTTTTACACTTGCCAGATTTGGTGTTTATTTAGTGTTTCATCTTCTCTAGTTTCAGGAAAATCACAGCATCCCTGAGCCACAAGAGGGAGTTTTTGTTGAGTTCAAGTGAAAAAAGTGGCATCTTGCCAGTAAGAAAGTGAGAACTAGACTAAGTGCTTAAAGGTGTGTTGGTTGCAGTCTTCTGGAAAAACAAATGTGGGTCTATGAAAAATCATTGGTTTATCTGAATGATCTGATAGTCACTCTGCCGTGTACATAAATGAAACTAACAAACAAGTGCATGTTCCCAACCAGGAGGAGGACAGTGAAGAGGAGCCTAAGCTGAAGTATGAGAGACTCTCCAATGGGGTGACAGAGATCCTCCAGAAGGATGCAGCCAGCTGTATGACCGTCCATGACAAGGTAGAGGTTACGATCCACTGCCCACAAGGGCATTTCACATTCAACAACCTGAGGTGGAGAATTCACGTTCTGTCTGTTAGAGAGCTGGTCAAAGTCAGTTTCCATCTCCTCTGTTCAATCTGTAATGGCAGCCCATTCTCTTCTCACCTTCGTCTGCATGTCCTCCCGGGGAGCTACATCAAAGGGCATCAGGCACCATTGTCTTCTCCTCTTCCTCTTTCCTCTCTTACATATTTCCCCAAATCTCCACTCTTTCTTGAACGCTGATATTTGTAAGAGGGCCACTCTCAGTGAGATGGTTAGTGGTCGTGGCACCAGCAGCACACATGCACGCCTGAACAGAGGAAAAGTCATACCCAGTCATGTTTCCTCAACTGATGTTTTATTAACGCCCATTGATTTTCATTTATTTATTTTTACTTTGTGGATTTCACCTTTTATTTTTTTTAAACAGAGGCCATGCCACAGCAAGAGACTTGCTTTGCTGAGAGTCTAAATTTGATCGGACTGCCTTTCCGTGCTTGTGAACCTTCTGCCATCCAGCTACCTGTGTGGTCACACCAGCCCCCACCACCCTGGCAAACTCCCACAACCTTAAAGCCACCGACAGCACATATTGCCTTATGTTGCCTTATATTTTAAGCGTTTGAATCAGAATTTCATTTGAACAATTCTATTCTGATAAATCCCTTTAAAACTCGCTCCACCTCACAAGGTTGAACCCTTTATTTATTTATTTTTGGTTATTTTATTTGGGGAGATTGCAGGGGCTCTGTCTGACATGCTCAGCTGTGCCTGTAAATATAAGCATTTCATTATAGACTGCACTGAAGCATGATGGGCTCGCCGCACATCCACATGCTGGTGTAGAAGGGAGGGGGATTAGGAGGAGGGAATGGAGAAGGGGCTGGGGTGGAAGAACACACACTTAATCTAATGCCAAAAGCCTCCAGTTTCTATAATTTTTTTGTCCCAGTGGACTCGCGTACACGCGTACACACACGTATGAACACATGCACTTCTGCTGCAGCACAACACACGGAAACCAGTTGCTGTTCAGTAGAAATAATAGCTCTGTAGTGGGCAGGGAGGTGATTGGGTTGCATGGGGAGCACGAGGAGAAGTCAGATGTGCAGTGCATTTATTATGCTTAAGCATTTTAATTTGAGAAAAAAATGCCATTTCACACTGTCTGCTTTAATAAATAGGGCTTTTCCACCCCCTGCAATTTCACAGTTTTGCCTCCAAGCCCACCCAATCCCCACTCTGCCCATGTCGCTCCAGCTCCAGGAAATATGTTTTATCCTCTTCCACAGCCTTCATCAGCACAAGATTTTCCCAAGTTTTGAATAGGTTTCAAGTGTCTCCTGGTTTAATTTATGTTACATTTGTCCCTTTGCAGTTTCTTGCCCTTGGCACTCATTTTGGGAAGGTCTTCCTGCTGGACGTCCAAGGAAATGTAACTCAAAAGTTTGAAATTGTGAGTACGTTAATGCTTTTGAGGAGTTATGATTTAATTAATCATGCGATTGATTTGTGATGTAGTTTGAAGATGATGTGGTCAGATTGAAATCTGGCACCTTTATGAACCTAATGCACTGGAGTTAAATGACGTAAGTATGGGACGAGAGCAGATGTTTCTCTCTCTCAACAGACTTCAGAGGCTTGTAAATCTTTCAGTAGTTGCTTCTTAACTGACCTTGCTGTAATTTTTAGCTCTTGGTCATTTTTTTATATAAATGTTAAAAATGTGAAGGCATCAGCAGTGAGGGGACCTCTGGCCTTCTCAGCATTAACACCACACTCCATGCATTGACACGTGGGACCGAGCACCCATTACACACTCAAACTTTTACCTTTTCCTTTTTCTGGCATTTCACTTAGTGCGGTAAAATGTCAGCCACAGAGATATTCACCTGCCGCTAAAAAAAAGATGCCATGATATTATGTCTCTACAGAGTTCAGTGAAGATCAACCAGATCAGTCTGGATGAAAGTGGAGAGCATGTGGGCATCTGCTCCGAGGACGGGAAGGTGAGATCTCGCCGCTCATCACAGCTGGTTACTGATCCTTGGGTCTGCAGCAAGGACTCAACAAATCAGGGTTTTTCATCTTTCATAATTCAGCCTCAGATTCATATAAAACTCACCTTATCGGCGTCAAACTTTATGCTAATGACGTGGAACTTTAGATGTTTGGTTGTGAATTTTTAGAAGGTGCTTCTTTCACACTTGGGGCATTAACCTGGAGTTTTATCTCCACTTCATCAACACATAAATCCCATATTTATAAAAATCCCAGATTTATAAAGAGCTGCAATTTTGAAGTGTAGGGGGAAGGATTCAGTCAGTCAGCCGTCAGCGAGCATCAGCCGTCTACGCATACCTGCTCCATGTTCTCCACCTTGCTCTTATCTTGTCTCCTATCATCATTACCACCATCCTTCATGAATTTCGCTGTTAAGATATGCTCGCTGATATCACCCCCCCACCACACTTCTGACACCCGGGTCCCCCAAAAAAGATCTTGTCGTACAAAAAGCGGGGCAGACAATTAAAATCAATGCTACAGCAATTGTTTGCCCTCAACCAATTCAGTTGGCTGTTAATCCTTTGAAATCTAACTTAATCCGTAATCACTGGTGTGGCTCAAAAGAGATAGAGTCTGATTTTACTCCACCGCTTAAAAATTTGCTTTCTTTCTGGGGCAGAGATAAAGGAAACATGGGTGTCATGTACTCTGATGGTTTGGAGTTTTCTGTAGCCAACTGAGGCTGTGGCCTAGTCCAAGATTAGGACTCCTGTTTCTAAACCCTGCAGGGTTGAAAGAATCAACTTGTCCACTAATTGGTGACCCAGCGGAGAAGTGGGAAGCCAATCAAAATCTTTTCTGACCACAATTCCCCCTGCTGGCCTGCGATAGTTGCAGAGGCAGCAATTAAAGAGGAAATTTAGAGTTATTCACCTTTTGCTTGCTGCTCCTTGTCCTAGGTTCAAGTGTTTGGCCTCTATACAAGGGAGGGCTTTCATGAGAACTTCGACTGTCCCGTTAAAGTAAGTGTTTCTGCAAACTTGCAGTATGTTAGCGTGAATGTCACATTATTAATTATTCTAATCTGTGACCTATTTATTGTTGTTATAGGTGGTTGCGTTACACCCTCAGTTCACCAGATCGAACTACAAACAGTTTGTCACTGGGGGCAACAAGGTACCTTAGGCCTTATCTGCAGTTATTATTTACAGTTTGAGCAATTTAAGATATTTCCTGCCACAAGTATTTATCCTGAACGCGTCTGCTCGAAACCAACTCCTGCAAACCTTTTTTGCTTTGGCACGACCCAATTCAAAGCGCAGGCCTGTGTCTCCTGTGAAAGGCTCTTAGTTTTCTGTCTTGTTGCTGGAGTGCTCTTGGAAGATCGGCCCATTTTCACAAAGTGCTGCTCAACTGGGCAATGCTTCACACGCGCAGTAAATAGATGTCATTATCAGGGGGCTGCATAGTCTTAGGACTTCCAAGCACATACAGTGATCCCTTTTCTAAAAGTTGTCTGAGGTAGGTGTGTCACTGTGGACTTGTATTGCACAGACATCCATAAATATACTGACATTTATACAACGTGGGTGAGGAAAAACAACTTTTTTTATGAAACCCCATTGTTAGTGTTACTTTGCCATTTTCTTTCAATTGGCGCTGATTCCTCTCGGTTCCAGGTTGTGAAGGCCTCCACAAGGTGCCTGTGATGAAAATCAATAAGCCTCAACGGGGGCCACATCCTGTCAAAGGAAATTCAATTTTGTCTCCACAGTTCTTTTGTCATATCATCTCTTTGTAGAGCAAACTGTTTATTAAAATAGCCCAACTGCTGAATTAAAGAGCCTCTACAACCTTCTATCAGCCTCCTTGGTAATAATACAATTTTTGGGGTCTTTTTCTTTTGTATTAATTTGCTGTGTGTGAGGACGGCAACAATGGAGGGAATGTGATCGACGCGCTTTGTCCTCTACAGCGTGTACATCACAAGGCCTGAACATTAACGTGCAGATTATGAAGTAGCTCCCCTACTGCTTCGCTGCCATATTGTACAGTATTGCGGTAAAAACTCTCTCGCCTCACTCACAGCGCTGTCACTGACAATCCACTCTGTTTTGGTACTTGTAGCCTAACCAGTTATGATGAAAGGTGCAATGTATGGAGTCCCGCTTATGATTTATCATGTAAACCCAACGTAAGCCCTTTAATTCTGCAAGTTGGCTTCATACTTGTCAGACTAGACTCTAGTGATCTACTGGTCATCTACTGCCCTCTGTAGGTGAAGGAGAAAAGCTGCACTCCCAATCTTCCATTGTAGATGTTATTAAATTGCTTTCTGATTCCTTTCTCTAAGCTACTTCTGTATGAAAGAAACTGGTTGAATCGCTGGAAGATGTCTGTTCTACATGAAGGCGAGGGCACCATCAGTAACATCCAGTGGAGAGCTAATCTCATCGCTTGGGCCAACAATGTGGTGAGTGATCATCTATAACATGGTGATTAAATATACAATTTGAAATGGAAACCTAATTATTTTACATGTGTCTCTTATAGGGAGTTAAAATTTATGATTTTAGTACAAAACAGCGAATCACAAATGTGCTGCGTGATAATGTCAGTCAGAGGCCTGATATGTACCCGTGCAGCCTGTGTTGGAAAGACAACACCACCCTCATTGTTGGTTGGGGTACTTCCATCAAGGTTTGCTTTTATTATTTTCTTAAATTAACCAATTCTTTAGGTGTTGCGCTTTTTTCACTGCAGTTCATCTGATTTTTTTCTCAGATTTGTGTCGTCAAAGAGCGAAATGCCACTGAAATGAGAGATTTGCCAAGCCGCTACGTGGAAATAGGTATAAAACACAGCTACTAACACAACACACAATAAATGCAAAATAAACCTGATCAGACAGGTTTAAACTCTCTAGATGACCTAGAAGAGGGAAAAAACTGTTCAGTTTGGTTTCTCTTTTCAACAGTGTCGGCGTTTGAGACGGAGTTTTACATCAGTGGCCTGGCGCCGCTGGCAGATCAACTGGTCGCCCTGTTCTTTGTGAAGGATCACATGGTGAAGATAGTTTTCAGAGTGGCCTCACACCAGTATAGTCTAATGCAGTCCAATAAGGTCATAGGTGAAGGTGTTGTTATATATATTATATTGAGAGGTGTTTCTGATGTGTGTCTCTCCCATCAACAACAGGACATTAGTAGAGTAATAAACATTTGGATTGCATTAGATCATAGGTTCCTAAAAAATACATTGTATGGAAATTAGAGGGGGTCAGTGGAATGTACCGTCAAGTCACTGTTTATTTACTGTGTGCAGGATGAGGACTTTCGTGCTCGGCCTCGTCTTGACATCATCCAGCCTCTCCCTGAAAGCTGTGAGGAGATCTCTTCAGATGCACTGACTGTGCGCAACTACCAAGACAACGAGTGCAGAGACTACCGCCTGGGTGAGATTATAAAAGAAATGTCACACAGCCCTTTGCTGTGTTCTGATTCCATTATGCATTGATTACTAAATGTCATCTTTAATGTACAGTACACAGGGACATAAATGTATTTTTAATAACAGAGCATTCAGAGGGCGAGTCGCTCTTCTACATCATCAGTCCCAAAGACATTGTTGTGGCCAAGGAGCGAGACCAAGATGACCACATCGATTGGCTGCTTGAAAAGGAGAAATATGAGGTTTGTGTTTGTGAATTGCATGAATGTTACAAAAGGTTACAATCGACAGTGTCGGAGTTTAATTCTGTTTCCTGCTATTGTGATTTAATGTGACAGGAGGCACTGATGGCTGCAGAGATCAGCTTCAAAAACATCAAGCGACACGATGTTCAGAAAATCGGGATGGATTACATCAATCACTTAGTGAAAAAAGGAGAGTACGACTCTGCTGCAAGGTAATTTTAATTTTAACGTGATCAGTTCTGTGTATGATAAAAGGCAGCTCTTTTATTTTTAACTCTAAGTTGAAGGTGTTACAAAGTTTACCCTAAGTACCTGAATAATCTGTCACATCCACTGTTTAATTCCTCATTAACGGATGTTACGTCATGGCAAGAAGCATGTCCACTGCCAAAAAGGTTCAAATGCAGGATGCTCAGGTTTTTATTTGAATAATAATGAGGGCTTTTTTTTACTGCAGGAAGTGTCAGAAGGTTCTTGGTAAGAACATGGAACTGTGGGAAAATGAAGTCTACAGGTTCAAGACTATTGGACAGTTGAAAGTACGTTAGAACAGCTCATCTGTAATTTAATGCCAGTATTAAGGTGTTTGTTATGAAACCATAATGAAAAGTGATGCATTCTCTCTGGAAACCTTTGTGCATCCTTCTTAATGTTTTGTGAACTTGTTCTCTGCCTTGTTCAATCCAGGCCATCAGTCAGTATTTGCCCCGAGGAGATCTGCGTCTCAGACCCGCCATTTATGAAATGATTTTGCATGACTTCCTCAAAACTGATTATGAGGTAGCGATCATGTCCTTTACTTCTTGTGTTTTGCTCCCTGCTCCATTCGTTGGTAAATGTCAGCTAAAAATACACCTCACTTTCTTCAGGGTTTTGCCACATTGATCCGAGAATGGCCTGGAGAACTTTACAACAACATGGCCATTGTTCAGGCTGTGAACGATCACCTGAAGAGAGACCCTACAAACAGCACCTTGCTCACTACGCTGGCTGAGCTGTGAGCTATTTCAGCATGTGCTTTCTAGTATGTAGCTAAAATTGAACCAAGAATGATTATAATGTAACTGTTTTATGTTTGATGCAGGTACACCTACGACCAGCGCTACGACAGAGCCTTAGAAATCTACCTGAGACTGCGACACAAAGATGTTTACCAGCTGATCCACAAACACAACCTCTTCTCATCCATAGAAGACAAGATCGTACTCCTCATGGACTTCGACAAAGAGGTGAAGGACTAAAAAAAATAATATTTTTTGTTCATGTTTAATTTGATTTTAAGAACCTGGTAGTTTAATTAACACACGTGATGCAGATGCTTCTCCAGCCAATTATTTGTCCATTTTCTGCGGCTAGAAAGCTGTTGATATGCTTCTCGACAATGAAGACAAAATATCAGTGAGTGTAACTTTTACCCATCAGTATTTATACGTTATGTCCTGATAAATTTACGCTATTCACTGAAAGTATTGTTTGCTCTGATGACAGACCGATAAAGTGGTGGAGGAACTGGCTGACAGGCCTGAACTTCTGCACGTGGTGAGTTGACATATGCATAACTTTGAATATGATCTGATGAATGCTCATAATTTCATTAATAACCATGCGTTTGGCTCTTTTGTTCACAGTATCTCCATAAACTATTCAAGCGGGACCACCACAAAGGCCAAAAATACCATGAGAGACAGATTGGCCTGTATGCAGAATATGACCGACCAAATCTATTACCTTTTCTGAGAGATAGCACCCACTGCCCTCTTGAGAAGGTACAATCATTGCATGTTCTCTCATCAAACTCAGGAGTTTTTCACAGTACAATGTATGAATTATCTCGTCTTTTTCTGTCATTCAGGCTCTCGAGATTTGTCAGCAGAGGAACTTTGTGGAGGAGACTGTCTTCCTGCTTAGTAAGTAATTAATGCCTGTGGTTTTTTTCCTTTATCTGAAATAAATAAAGGAAGATTAATTCATGTATGTGGCTCTCAGGCAGGATGGGGAACTGCAGGCGTGCACTGCAGATGATCATGGAGGAGTTAGAAGATGTGGGCAAAGCCATAGAGTTTGCTAAAGAGCAGGACGATGCAGAGCTGTGGGAGGATCTCATCTCTTACTCCATTGATAAACCACGTATGAAAGCCTTCTTGTGACTCCTAAACCTTCATATTGTCTTTGCCTGTCGCTGCATGTCTCAAATTTTTTATTTTCGTATGTGTAGCGTTCATCACTGGCCTCCTTAATAACATCGGTACCCATGTTGATCCCATCCTGCTCATCAATCGCATAAAGGAGGGGATGGAGATCCCAAACTTAAGAGATTCCCTAGTAAAAATCCTTCAGGACTACAATCTACAGGTGAGAGCATTTTGCTCACCTAATAGTTGTATAATATAGAAATAAAAACAGGTTTAACAGCAACTTTATGTGGTTTACAGATGATTAACTGGTAACACAAATGTAATTGTTCACTACTACTAGCCTACTACCAGAAATAAATGATTTTGTTCTTTTAACTCTCAGATCCTGTTGAGGGAAGGCTGTAAGAAGATCCTTGTGGCCGATTCACTTTCGCTGCTACAGAAAATGCACAGAACGCAGATGAGGGGAGTCAGGGTCGATGGTGGGTGCACAGTTATCAGTGATCATGCAAAAGCTGTGTCGATTAAAACTTTTTGAACTGAATGTTGTTGTTGGTTGCCTTTGCAGAGGAGAACATTTGTGAATCTTGTCATGCTACAATATTACCATCAGGTAAGATCGTCATGAGTCTGTTATTGTAATAATGTATCCGACAGATGTTTCGTGCTGAGTTATCCTTCACACCTGTGTTTCAGACATGGCCCAAACCTTCAGCGTGGTAATGTTTCACTGCAGACACATGTTTCATAAAGAATGTTTACCATCTCCAGGGACAGTAAGTAACAGCACAGCCTTGAAGTTGGCGTCTTTGCAACACATCTTTTTCCCTGACTCTTTTGTGTCTCTTGTTTTAGTTTCCTGGAATGCAGTTTTGTAACATCTGCAGTGCGAAGAGGCGCGGGCCAGGAAGCGGAATACTTGAGATGAAAAAATAACAAGAATGTGTTTGCAAGTTATTATTGATGCTTTTATCCCCCCTGTTGCTTTTCTTTTTACTCTCGGTGCATTGATCAATAAAAATCACTTTCCCTCAGTCACTGAAATGTACACTTGCAAAAATGCTAAATATATATATCGGATTGTCTGTATATTTAAATCTAACAGCTGTAAAGTGCTGTGCTTGTGTTTGTTACTAATGTGATTTGGTGTCAAAACATTTAATTCACTTTGAAACAGTTGTGACTTACAGGTTCAACTGTCTACTTCATAACCTTTTGTTTGTATCCATGTCTGTTTAATAAAATGTCAAGGACATTTTGTAATGTGTAAAGAAATGCAAACATAATCCTCCAAAGTCACATAGAGTATATATAATCAAGTCTGTTGTATTTGTATAGCACTATTCATAAAATTTAAATGCATAGCTTGTCGTTGTTTTGCCAGTGTATAGCTTCTGAGCAGGATGAAAATTTGAGAGAGAGAGAGAGATTTGACTGTTCGCCATAGACTCACCACAGTGTCAAAAAGGTATTAAAGATTTATGTGAAGACTGCACAACAGGACATCTCACACTGATGTCATTCATGTTTATCTCCAGTGCTGGGAGGTAACTGCAGGTACAGTGCATGTGTTTTTGAAGAGCGTTACTGAACTACATTTGTTACACTACATATCAAATAACATTAATTTATGAGAGTTAGGTGCTTGTTACTTGTTGCAAATGTAAATGATAAAATGGATTCAACAAATAAATAGCATTTATCTCCTGTTGGTAGTATTTACAACCAGCTACAGCTTTACCAGCTGCTGAACACAACAAGATAACCACAAATTGCCATAACTATACATTTTATTTCATGAGTAAACCTGCGGGTTTATGTTATAAGCATGACTTTAAAATTCAATGTCTAATAGAGTAGCTATATTCAGATTTAGTGGAACTGACCTGAACTACTTTTAATTTGCTAAAACGAAACAAACTGCTGATGAAGTAAATGTGTCAGTGTGTTGAAAATGTGTTGAGGAGGCCGGAATTTCAAATAGTGTGTTTTATTATTGTTGTTATACTACTAGTAACAATTGTTAGTATTATTATCATTATGTAAACAAAACGTAAATAGTAAAATCTTACATCTCGATCTTCTGGCGGCCTGGAGGGTAGTGACGTCACATCCGCCGTGTCTCTCCGGAAGTACAGTTAATTTTTATTCACAGGAAAAAAACAGCTGTTGTTGAGGAACATAAAAAGTGAGTTTCCTTGATGTATGTCGTGCCTTTATGCGTTCGCTGGATTTCGCATGGGCCTGGCCGCTGTGTAAACTCTCCGCTCGGTGGCTCTGGCTCCTGTTTTGACTGGTTTTTAGCAGCGGTCCTGCTTTCGCTCATTTGTTGCGAGTTGGCTGCTGCTAGCGTTAGCGCCCATCACCGTGGACTTGAGCTAGCACAGCAGCTACTCTCGGCTAGATGTCTGACTATTTCTGTCTGCACAAAGATCTCTGTCGACTGCTTCACCTCCAGTAGATAATTTGTGCGTGACTAGATGGCGGCTATGAGAGTAGACGTGGATCGTATGTCGTGTTGCTAGTTTAACTGCGTTTTCTCAGTGTTTGTGTCCAACGTTAGCAGCCGTGTTGCTTGTTGGAAAACCAGGTAACAGTTCGTGCATTTGGAAACATGTCGTTGTTTATACGACCGAAATACACACGTTGAACAGAATACTTGATGTATATTGGTATTTTCCGTGACACAATTTGAACCTATGTTACCAACTCTTCAGATTTTATTGCTCTGCTGAAGGCAAAATACAGGATGCTAGGGACAGTTTGTCCATCCCAGCCAGGGTAATTAAAAATGTGTTGGCTGAAGTTACACGCTGTCCTGACTTTATCTTGTTTATTGTAATTTCTTTTTTGTTGTTGGTTGTTTTTGACAGAATGCCGGCCCCTAAAAGAGGACTGGATCCTCTTGATTCTCAGCCTAAGATGACGAAGTTGGATGCAGACGGACAGGATCTGCCATCCAAAACTGCAGCAGCTAAATCACTTAAAACAGGAAATATGCAAGAAAAGACAGCAGCCCCACGGACTAAGAAAAAACTGTCTGCTTCAGCGGAGGATGGGAGTAAACCAGCAAAGTCATCTAAACAGAATTCCCCTGAAAAGGAATCAGATTCTGACCCACCTATCAAAAAAGCCAAGCTCCTGAATGCCACAAGTGCCTCCTGTGGAGAAGCTCCCTCACAAAAAGTTAACTACAAAGCTTCCCTGAAGCGAACAGCATCCACAGACTCTGATGACGAGCTAAGTAGTGATGGGAGTAAGATTGATCTTTTTAGAGAGAGGGATGATGACGACAAGGCGCGGTGCATCAGAAAATACTCAAACCGAGCAAAGCGCAAGGCTGAAGAGTCATCTTCTGACCTGCAGGAGAAAATCCAAGGCTTACCCTCTTCGCCCACGGACCCTGTACAGATGGACCACAATTATGGTAGGTTCTCAGATTCACCAAGTGTTCAAGACATGGCGTCTCTGAATGAGACACAAGAATCTGCAGAGTTTGTCATTGAAAAGGAAAAAAAACAAAGCTCAGATAATCGGACAGAGTCAAAGGAAAATGTTGCTAGCATCAACTTTGGATGTACAGCTGAAGAAGGTAAACATGAGGCATTTAAAGACGAGGAAAGCCAGAGGCTCACAGATAACGAAACACTAGCATCATCTAGTAAAACATTAGATTCAGCAGCAGATGTGTCTTTCAACTCATCTGAGGTTGAGGAAAATGAAATAAATAGTGTTGCAGATTCCATCAAAGGCCAAAAGGATGTAGAAGAAAAAACACTAGCAATGTCAGTAAAAACACTATGTTCCAGTACAGGAGATATAAAACAAAGTTGTGAAAACGAAGCACAGCAAGATGATAAAACTGTTTCAGCTTGCAGACCAGAAAATCAGGCACATGTTGGATGTGAAAGTGAAACAAAGGAAACCGAATCTACTGAAGGTGAAACAGAAATTAAAGGAGTGATTGAAGCTGCCAGTGTCTCAGTGGAGCACAAAGATGTAGGCGTAAAAGAAACAGACCCCTCACCAGAGATCCTGATAGGAGGTAGTAATCTGGAGAGCGAAACAGACATCAGTGTCAAAATTCAGGTTACTTTTAAGGATGAACCAAAATCTGTGCTCATGCAAGACCAAGTGCCCGAAACAATCACTAACTCGTGTGGTGAAGTAAACAAAGTACTTAAAAAGTCTGAAGCAAAGCTTGAAGTAGGTGAAAGAAAGGGAGGTGAGTTCCCATCCACTCAATCTGCTGCATGTGCTGCATCTTTTGTTGAGATTCAACCAAGCCATGGTACGACTGACAGCAGTACTGAAATATTGACACCCGATTGTGAGGCATCTTATGAGCAACCACAAGTGATTTCAGAGTGCGTCACAGTCTCAGCAGGTCAAATGGACATGCAGCCGAAAATAACTTCAGAGGAGGTGTCTGACTCAGCACCAACACACGATAGACAAAACCACAGAGGATCTGACCAGTCTAAAGAAGCACCCGATGAAGTTAAAGAAGATGCTACAGTTGAAGTGTCTACACATATGGAAGAACAAAGGGAGGCAAACATTGTGTGCACCTCTGCCTCAAATAGTCAAATGACAATGGAAATGCCTGCTTCAGCAACAGAGGAGCAGGATATGTGTAAACCAGAACAAATCCAGAAAAGCCAAGAGGTTTGTGAACCCACTACAGATATCCCTGATGATCGGAATAGTGACGCTTTGGATGAAAATTCTGAAACGAAGGAAATGGAGTCTACAGCAGAGATTCCTCAGCCAACGCCAAATCAGACAGAGCAAAAAAGCAAAGAAATTCCTGCTATTCATGGCGATATGACAGAAAATTGTAAAGTTGTGGAAATGCAGACTAAGTTGACGACAGCGATTTTTCACCGAAACACTGATGTGGCGGTAGAACCCCAGAAAGAGCAAAAATATGAAGAATTGACTACAGAAATATCAACGGAAAATTATGGAGATGTGATGGAAAATTCAGAACAATTGGGAAATGAGAGTCCAAGCAAAATAGAAACTCTAGAAACTATAACCCCATCAGTGATTTCGAATCCACCTCTCGAACTGGAAGTAAAAGAGCAAGAGAGCACAGAAGTAGGTGAAACCAGCAACGACATGTCTGATGAAGTTCCCTCACATCCAGCTGCAGATTGTCTGAGCACGGAAGATGAAAGTGGGTTTGATGCTGACAGTGTTGCTGCTCATCAGAATCTAAATGACCTGGATATGCAAACTGCTGCCACATCAGAGAAGTTCGCTAACCGAGCACCTGCAGTGGAAATACAGGAGAGACTGGAAGCCTGTGAAAACACAACAGATATGCCTGATGAATTTTATGAGGACAAAGTTGATGATTCTAAATTTGCTTTAAATGAAAACAAACTGGATTTTGAACCTGTGGCAGCATCAGAAAATCAAATCGAATCTGACTCCGCCCCTTCAGTGGAGACGCAAGCATGCGAAGTGGAAGTGGATGGAAAAATCGTACCAACACCTGAGGGCATTTCTGACATGTCACCTACAGTCGCATTACAAAACCAGACAACCCAGGAAGGTAGGGAACAAAGCGCCGATGTATCTGATGAGTTTAAAAATGTCTGTAAAAGTTCTGATTTAAAATTAGTTCTTAATAGAAATGAGGAGAATTTTGAACCCATGGCTATACCAGAGGGTGAAACTGATATGACACCGCAGATTACTTCAACGTCAGAGCTTTCTGACACAAACACATCAGTAGACAAACAGAAAACTGAAATACAAGTGACCATACCAACTTTAAAGTCACCAAAGGAAGTCAGCACTTCAGACATACCTGATGGATTTCACAGTGATAACGTTAAAGATCATGACAAAGTGAGTTTTGAAGCTGTGGCTACACCAGAGAGACAAATTGAAATGGAAATGCAGATTTCACCAGCGCCAGGGATTTCTAACTCTGCCCCTTTTGTAGAGATACAAATGAGTCAAATAGAAGAGGACATGCAGACAACAAAAACATCAGAGGAGATTGCCGGTGCATCACTTCGAGTGGAAATCCAACAACGGGAAAGCCCAGAAGTCAGTGAACTGACCACAGATCTATGTGATGAATTTTATGGAGATAATGAAACTAAAGATAAAATCGAGCTGAGTTTCGAAGCAATAACTGCAACAGGAAGTCACACTGAAATGGAAATACAGACTCCGTCAATATTGGAGATCAGTGACTCTGCCCCATCAATGAATATAGAAACAAGCCAAATAAAAATGGACATAAAAACATCAGAGGAGATAGCCAGCCCATCACCTAGCGTGGAAATGCAACAACGGGGAAGCCAAGAAGGCAGTGAACCAACCACGGATCCATCTGATGAATTTCATGACAACAATATAACTAAAAGTGAAAATGAACTGAATTATGAAACTGAAGTTGCAGCTGCAACAGGGAGTCAAAGTGAAATGGAAGTCCAGAGTAATAACTCTGCCACAGTGGTGGATAAACGAGCAAGTGAAACAAAGATGGACATAAAAACATCAGAGGAGATTTCTAACACGCCCCCCACAGTTGAAAATCAAGAGGAAACCCAGGAAGACGAAGCTGAAGCCAAAGCTATATCAGTAGATGTTCATCAGGAGCTAAAGACTGAAAACAGTAAAAGTTTGGAAAAGGTTGACAAGGCGAACCCAATGCAATTAGAAAAACACGTTGTGTCATGTACGGATATTGCTAATCCAACATCCTCAGTGATGGTACAAAGTCAGGAAAACCCAAATGAAGTAGAAATGGTGACGGCAGATACTTCAGTGGAGTTTTCCAACATAGCACCCGCAGTAGTAATACAGACCCAGACGAGCCAGGGTGGCCATGAGGACAGTATACGAGCAAGTGAGAGAATGAAAAATGAGGTTGTTGTTTCAGCTCCCGCAGTAGAAACACAAGACCAAGACACTAAGCTGAGCACAGAAACACCAGAAGAAGCTGAACCCAGTCTAAGGAGTCCTGCAAAGAATGAGATGATCTCACAATGTGTCAGTGCTGTTGAGAGTCTGACAGAAAGAGAAACGCAGATGACAACAACAACAAAACAAGAGGAGATTTCTAATCCGTCAGCACCTGGAACACAAAACCTCAGAGGCCAGGAGGTCAGCAAACATACCACAGACACTGAACTTCAAAAGGATGCGGTTGTTACTTATACTGAGAAGAAAGATAACAAGGAAGAGGTTGAGACTCAGTGTGTTGATGTTACTGAGAATCAAATAGAAATGGATCTAGAAACAACAGAGGAGATTTCTGACCCAGGATTTGTGATGGGAATACAAAACCAGGAGAACCAGGAGGTTCTCGAACTCAACACAGTCACTGCACTTCAAAGCGGTGCAGTCTTGGCTTGTACTGAGAATAATGAAAACAAAGAATCAGTTATGACTCAATCTGTCAGTGCTGCTGAGAGTCAGATTGTTGTTTCCGTCTCAGAAATTGAGACGGAAACAACAGCAACACAAGAGGAGATTTCTGATCCAGATTCCATAATGGAAATGCAAATCCAGAAAGCTGAACTCAATGTGGCCTCAGATGTTCAGAAAGCTCTAGCTACAGCGAGTCGTTTGGGTGAGGAAAGTGAAGACACAACCATCGCCCGACATGTAAATATTTCAGAAAATCTAACAACTGTGGAACCGTCTGCAGTGCCTGAAGAAATAACACCAATAGCAAAACTGCTAAATCACGAGATGGAAGAAATGACGGAACAACACACTGCTGGCTTAACAAATGTAATTCATGAACCTACTCAAACCACTACTCTGGAATGTGTGGCTGAGACAGGCCCTAGCACCGAAGACATCCAAGGAGATATGGATTTAATAAGTGGATCAATAGAAACAGTAGATTCTGCTTTGGAAGCAGAAACGAGAAGGAAAATGAGTAATGCGGCCAAAGAAGAGGCTGCAGCCATTTCTAGTGATAAAGTTGATGAAACAGTCACTAACAATGAAGTAAGTGGAAGCAATGAAGTCTCTGTTTTTGTTTGTGAACCACCAAGTGACACTGATGTTGTAATTCAGGCACCAGAAAAGCAGCTAGAGACAGCAGTTCAGCCTCATGAGGACCAGATAGTGTATGAGCCTATTAGTAGTCCAGAGAGTCCTGATGATAGGGACGTTTTTGTGACGTCTGAGAAGCATGGTATTTCTGTATTGGACATACAGAGCATAGAGCCCCATGATATGAAAGAAGACACGCCTTCTTATGAAGAAAGCACAGAAACTAGCGGCCCACCACAGGAAGACGAAGGGCTTGTTAAGGAGGAATCCCAAGAATCGCTCGAAATGGAACTTCAAGCCATCAGCGTAGCAGACGCTTCTCTCCCGCCTGCGTTGGAGCAGAATGACGACACCGTGGATGTGAGACAAACTGCACTCGTCATCTTTAGCGATGCTAGCAGTACGACAGATGGCCGGATAGAGGAAGCAACAGAAAATAGCGAAAGGAATGGTTTCCCAGGATGTGTTTCTGAACAGGTGCAGGATGCTGGACTTCAAGAAGGGGCAGACGTGACAATGGCAACAGCCTCGGCTGACGCGGAGATGCCACCCGAGGAGTATGTGATCATGGAACCAGTCCCACAAAGTGAAGTTCACGTTGATATTGTCACCCAAGCAGTGACTGAGTCAGGGTTGTCTTGCTCGCTTACAGAGGAAGTGAATTTAGAAAGTACATTTGAAAGTGAAGTGGAAAATCAAAAGCTCTTAAATGGTTCCCAGCAAAGTGACCAAACGGTTCTCGCTGAGTCAGAACATGAGGTCAAAGATGCATCAGTGAGTCCAGACGAGGACGGCGACAGCAAGACCGCGACAGACGAATCAACAGGGGAAGCGGCACATGTTGACCAGTGCCAGCAGCCATCGTCTGATGTGACTGATGTTACAAAGATGGAAACGGCAAACTCTCTCGCTCAGGTCACAGATGAGAACTGCATCGCTGTGGTGATGGAGAGTGCTGAGACCAACTTGGATATGCAAGAGGTACAGATTATGGAGGACATGGAGATCGGTCGAGAGATTGTCGTAGCAGAGGAGGCCGAAAAACCCAAGAAGCAAGAAATGAACACACAGGCCAGAACCAAAGCTCGTCTGGCAGCTCTGGCCGAGCAAAAGGCAGCCGAATCGAAGAGAACAGCAAACAGACAGCAGCTGAACCTCTTAGCACTGTGTCAGGAAATTGCAGAGGACATCGCCACAGACAGCATGCTGTTGAAGAGGATAGAGGAAGAAAAGCAGGCAGCGGCCGCCGCCGCAGCCAAGGCTGGAGCCTGCAAGAAGGAAGAGCCACCTGATGCCGAGCAGGATGCTGACGATACTAATGTTGACACTCCCGCTGGACCAGAAGAGTGTCCCGCTTCAGTAGGCGTCACGCCTGCTGAGAAGGAATCCACAGCCCCGGACGCCCAGACCTCAGCGGCGGCATCGGCTGAGACCAAGCCTGCCGCAGAGCCTCCAAAAAGACGTTTCTTCATCTCTCAGGTTTCAGTGCCGCTGAAAACCCATGAGAAGAAGAAGCTGACGAGATATCAAAGACTGAGACAGGTTGAACTGCAGAGAGAGAAAATGTCTTGGGCTCGTGTAAAGAAACTGAAATCTGATCAAGTAAATCAGATGTTTTCAGACATGGATTGGCAGGCACCTTTTTCTGCTGCCTCTTCATTTTTAGCGAGCTCTACAACGACTCCTCCACCTGCAACTACTCCACCAAAAACATCTCCTCCAAGTCCTGCCGCAGCCAGCAAACCTGCTACACCTAAGGCAGAAGTTCCCAAAGCTGAGACACCTAACACTGAACCAGTCAAGGTGGAGCCTGTTAAAACAGAACCCGTTACCCCAGAAATCTCTAAATCGGAACCCGCTAAAACCGAACCTGAAGTAAAAACTGAATCTGAATCTCCTAATACTGAAACTCGCAGAATTACAAGGCAGAGTAAGGCTCAGGCTGAGAAAGCGGCCGCTGGGAAAGCAGCCACTACTAAAGCAGCGCCTGCTAAAGCAGCATCTACTGCAGGTACCGCCGCAAAAGCCACCAGATCAGCATCCAAGAGGAGTCTTCCAGCAGTACCTCCTCCCATGCCCAACGGACTCAACGCTCAGAAACCCAAACCAGTTGAGTACAAGCCATACAGGCCCAGGCCCAAATATTCCCCTGATGACTTTGAGCTAGATGACGACCCGTTGCCAGTAGCTCCAGCAAAGCCCAGTCCTCAGTCACGGCCCATGCAGCCAGCACAGCCCAGACTTCAGTCGCAACCCGCTCAGTCTAGACTCACACTTCCATCAAAACCCACAGCATCAGTACAAGCTGCCATCCAGGCAAAACAGAAAGCTCCGTCCACACCTGCTGGACAGATCTCAGGTCAGTCAAAGCCCACTGTTACAGCTGCAGCTCAGTCAAAGCCTGCCTCTTCCACCAATTCACAATCGAAGCACGTCACTGCAACGACACCTCAGTCAAAGGCCGCAGCCACCTCAGCAGCGTCACTGGCCAAACCTCCGTTAAAGACTCCTGTCGTGACGGCACAGCCGAAGGCCGTTTCAGCCCCAGGTCAGTCCAAACCTGCTGCTCCTGGTGCTGCGCAGCTGAAGCCGTCGGCTCCCACATCCTCCCAGCCGGATGGACCCACCACGTCATCTGACACCAAGTCTGCTGCTCTCAAGCCTGATGTTGCTTCGTTAGCAGATGGGAAACACAAGGTAATGAAAAGCATGCCGTCATTTGTCACACGGAGACTATTCGAATACACACTGAATCGTACTTCTTTGCTTTCGTCTTTAGGATACAGCTGATCCACCATCATCCGCTCCCATCCCTTCGCTTCCCTCCAAAAGCAGCTCAACAGTATCTGACGACAAGCAGCACTGTGAAGACCAGCCTACAGGCATGTGTTTGTTTAGTTTGCATGATGTCAAGTCATCGTGTTTCTAAGATAATTCTGTCTTCAGGAGATTGTTTGCTTGAGTAGATGAAGCCATGTTATCATACATTTTGTTAGTGCAAAGCATATTTATTGGACATTTGTAGTTCATACATAACTAATTACTTAGTGAGTTAAAATATGTTTGTTTACAGTGACTGGTGCTGAGGCTTCTTCAGAGAGTAAGACAGACTCGGCCAAGAGAGCTGAGAAGACACTGGATAACCCTTGTCAAGAGTAAGAGGTTTCTCTTAATTAATTCAATATCTTTTATTTCTTTGTACTGATAGACCCTAAGCTGATGTGTGTTTGTATCACAGTGGAGCAGCTAAACCACAAGACAGTGGGACTCTGCTCTCTGATGCGTGTTTGCAAAGAGAAGTCAAGAAACTAAAGGAGGCTGACAAAGATTCCACACAAACCATTATTGTAAGTGGTTTTCTTCATTTCCTTCTTTAGGACTCTGAAGCATAGCTCCTTCAGAATAACACGTATTCTTGGAGCACACATCTGTTACCAGAGGATTTGTTTAATGCAAGTAGACATCAGTCTTCTGAAAGAATAGACTCTGAGGTTATGTCAACTGTTTAAAATTCTTTAAATAAGTGTCTGAATATATTTGATGTTCTGATTTGTTGAGGCGTGAGAACGGACTGTTTTCTTGTGTCTCGTAGGATGCAGGACAAAAGCATTTTGGCGCAGTGGCCTGCAGTGTGTGTGGGATGCTATACTCTGCTGCCAACCCTGAGGATGAATCTCAGCATTTACTCTTCCACAATCAGTTCGTCAGCGCTGTCAGATATGTGGTAAGAGGATGTTTCCTTAAATTGCTTGTCTAGTGTCTCATAGCATTGACTCATCAGAGCATCCCTGCAGCGTTCTGTTTTTAAATGCGCTAAAAGAACATTAATCTATGCTTTAGGTATTTAATGTGCACATTACTCCTCTTAGTCATTGGTCCGTTTATTCAGACACAGCAGTGCTATGGTACATTAAGGGAGTGAAGTTAGAAGGTAATCTGAACCTGCTACAGTAAACCCTAAAGGCCAACAAACACAGAAGCATCTGATAATTACAGTTACTGCTGTAGTAGTGATATGTCTAAAATATGAAACACTCGTGGTTACTATATGTAGAGAGTGAAGAACATGACTCATGAGCAGGGCAATGAAACTATGGTAACACATTACGGTTTGATAAAACTTTGCTGTGGCTCTAATCTGTTTTTTCTTTTCAGGGATGGAAGAAAGAGAGAATCCTTTCTGAGTATCATGACGGCAAAATCATTCTTGTCCTGCCTGATGATCCTAAATATGCTCTGAAGAAGGTGTGTTTTTGTGCGTTCACAGTCAATGTAATCTTAAAAAAAAGACGTTATTTCTGTAAACAGCAGCTTGTTTTTTCCTCAGGTGGAGGAGATCAGGGAGATGGTGGACAATGACCTGGGCTTCCAGCAGGTGGAGACCAAGTGTCCCTCTAAGACCAAAACCTTCCTCTTCATCTCCAGTGACAAGAAAGTGGCTGGATGCCTCATAGCAGAGCACATACAGGAGGTGAGTCATCTGTATCAGATGTTTATGATCAAATGGTCAACAAAGATGAACACACCGCTTCAGCCCAGGCTTGTTACTGAGTCGTGCTCGTTGTGGTTGCTCTCAGGGGTACAGGGTGATCGAGGAGCCTCTGCCGGGAGGTTCGGAGCGTGAAAAGGTGATGTTTGAGCGCCAGAGAGCTTGGTGCTGCTCCACCACACCGGAACCGGCCATCTGTGGCATCAGCCGCATCTGGGTCGTCAACACGATGAGACGCCAGGGCCTCGCCACTCGCATGTTGGAGTGTCTCAGGTCAGTGCATCTACAGACGCCAGTGGTTTGATGATACGTCATCAAAAAATAAGTTTAACATCTGTTTTTTTTCCCTTTCGTTAAACAGGAACAACTTTATATATGGTTCGTACCTGAGCAAGGATGAGATTGCCTTCTCTGACCCCACTCCCGATGGAAAACTCTTTGCTACACATTATTTTGGCACGTCTCAGTTTTTGGTTTATAACTTTGTGAGTGGAAGCCGCTCATCCCAGTCCAAAACTGGTGCAGTATGACCGTCTACAGCAGAGGTAACTGGATTTAACCAAGACGTCCCTGAACGAGTGGACCCACTAAACGGTGTCTGACACGGCCACGTCACGACTACGTAACAATGCGACAAACTGTAAATTACTCCTTAGAGGTTTAAATCTCAGGATTAAAGCAACAAGGTGTTGTTGAAAAAAAGAAGATAAATTCACCCTTTAATCCTTGCATAGTATTTTGAAAAAAAGAGTATTTTCTTTATACATTTTTAAGTAAACACCTGGTTTTATTAGAATTATAGCGTTTACATGCATGATCTGACAGCAATAGAAAACAACATTTCTTCAAGTTGGTTCAGCTGCATTAAATAAACATTTTAGGTCTGTCTCATGTTTCTGCTTCAGTGTTTTTACACCTTCATGTGTGTACATGAAGGCTTTTCATGTTCATGTGTCTTTGCAGCATCGATTGTGCTCGGACGTCACAGCTGCATTGAGCTTAATCGGTCGCCGGTCATGTTTTACTGTAACGTTTCAAACCGATCATCTCAACCAGGTGATTTTTTTTAGCAGAGGGAGTCATTCAGATATGAGGCATTAACCGTGTGCTCTGATTTTCTTCAGTCGTGTCACCTGGACTGTTAAGTTTCCAGGCTGAGCCATATACTGTACACCATTTAGCAGGGCATTATAGCCTAAACTGTATGTGTGATGTCTTTTAATATCAAATGTTTGTTTTTTTTTGTCCCTGAATGAATAATAACGACTTAAAATGTTGATTTGTTTTCTTTTTAGCCATATGTTCAGAGCAGAGTTTGGCTCTTTGATGATTTACTGTAGAATATCCTCTTATTCTTTAGTAACAACAAATTAAAGTGTATATCAAATTATCATGTAGATGTATGAATACTATAACAAAGTTTATAAAGAAACATGAGCAAGATCTTACGGCTCAGGTGTTAAATGGTATTTAAGTGTTGGTAAATGTCGACCAGGTGCAGCCTGCAAAGGAATATTTGCTCAGATATCAGCATGAGGGGTTGAAATGAATCTCTGCCTCTCAACATACCAACTTAGTGTCATTGTTACCCACCCATAATTTACTTCTTCCTTCTTGTTAAAGCAGTCACATTTAGACAGATGTGTTGAGTAAGAAATTTGATTTATACGAAGTTATGTAAATATTTATTTAAATAAACAATTTAAAATGTGTTGCTTTCTCAGTTTTATGGTTTGTATGAGGGTCTGATTGTGTTAACCCTCGAGCAGCCTTCGAGGATGTCAAAATGAAAGTAGGAGGCACTCCAAAACCACACAAGGGTTGGATAAAACAGCCGCAGACAGACGATAAATCACAACACGCCTTATCTAGATGAACGGTCAGAAGACCCACGTGTTCATTGCTTGTTTTATCCAACCCTTGTGTGTGTGTTTGAGCTTTGAGCGCCCCCTAGTTTACAGTGGGGTAGTTTTGACCCTCGAAGGCTGCTCGAGATTAAGCTTGTCTACTGGATGGTGAACTGATACTCACTACCATCTAGTGGCCAATGTGAGTGTGCTGGTGATATGTGAGACTGCATTACTCTAGTAAATGTCCTGTCAGCAGAATTGAGCGTTATCAGAGGAAAGTGTTGAGGAGCACTCTGGCTGTCATGTTTTCTCTTGCTTGGTGCAGATGTAAACACTCTCCTCTTAGTGAATTCCCCGACACTCCTGTCACAACACAAACCAGCTCAGTGGCAACTTCTGAGAAACAAAACAACCTTAGAACAACACGGATACTTCCTCAGGCTGAGTGAGAAAACAGAGGCCTCCGCTCCTCCGTGCAGGTCTGATACCGATCAGCGGGAGGAAACGGCTGAGCTGAGCTTCCTAAGGTATCCTCAACACATTTCACCTCGGCCTTCTGACCTTTGGTGACACCAGTATCATCTTAGTCCCTGCTGATCTTTCCAGCGTAGGGTCTTAATCTATCATTGATGGAGAGTATTGAGGTGGAACCAGTTGATCACAAAACCAAATCCAGCCGTTGTAAATACACATATTTATTCTTGCACATGTTTTTTTTACAGACACAAAGGTTGTCACAGCTGCCACAGCGCATGGATGGATTAAGAGAACATGCGTCCCTGGGCACAGAGAGGTCGAAGCCCTACACATGACCAAAGTGTTGTGGTCATTTTGCAACTTACTTTAAACTAAACTTTATTTTGATTTCATTCTGTGCCTGTTTTTCTATTTATAACGATCTTTTAAAAGGCTCAGTCCAGTCATCCCTGTACGCATGTTCACTAATCCACCCACACCACATTGTAAACCAAAAAAACATTTATTCTAATTATACATATGTACAGCTATGGTTAGTGGTGAAAACCAGTAGATGTAATTTAATTGACATATTTAAACAACCAATATATATTCAAAACAATATGAACGTACTTGCTGACAATCGCTACAGTCTGCGCACAAGCTGATTCGACTGTAAAATAAGAAACACCGTTTGGACCTAACACATCACAACCACAGACTGATCCGCCCTCGGTGCCGTGGGGAGATTGGCCTTGTTGCCTGACATCTGCAGGGACGTGATCTGTTTTAAGAGTTTTAAAACAAGATTACAGTAATGCTCTGGGTGCTTGTTCTGTTTACGGGCAACCTATAAGAAGAAAAGAGCTGCTCTGGAGATCTCATGGCAAAAACAACATCCAAATACATTTAGATTTAGAATTAAGAAGCAGTATCACAAGCTCTTCACGTACGTGGACATACAGAGCGAAGGTTAGTCCACTGGCTTGTGCATCTGTCACACATAGGTGCACACTTGACAGTTAGCTCAAGTGAGTTGACATGTAATCGTGTATTATGCCAAAGCTATGGCAACATCTGCATATAGGCACCAAAGATAAGATAAGATACTGAACCCAAGACTTCATTCACAGAAGAGGCTACAACAGTGTTTTACAGAATGGGACAATGCTGGCCACAAAAATTATACAGTAGATCTAAGGCGTCAGGTTCCTGAAGCCTTCTGTTCACAACACCCTGACCCGTCCTGGGCTGCACCACCACAACCTCTGATGGGACCTCTGTCAGTGGGTGCACTTTGTTGTCCGGCCGCTTAAAGTCGCTGAGCGCGGTGCTCCTCTCTGCCCACGTCTTGGTGTCTTCCGGGTTGTCCTCCGCGTCCGCATTCACGACGCTCTGCTCGTCCTGACACGCGTCGGAGTCGCTGCCATGAGGCAGAGAAAAGTAGGTGCACTTCCTCGACAGCGAATTTTTGTCTTCCTGCTCCGGCTTTGTGCTGAAAAGTGAATATGGGGTGTTCTCCTTCGCATCCTCACACAATCTCTCCCCTTGAGCAGAGTTTGTCATGGTTTTGTGGATTCCGACTGGATCTGAAACAGATTTTCTGATCAGCGTGTTCTCTCTAAGGAGCCATCTCTCACTGTCTCCTGGTCCCACCTGGGCGTTAAAAGCAATACATCTGGTAGCTTCACTTAAGGTGTCCAGTGCATTAGTGGAGCTGAAGTAGGACAACTCAGACATTGCTTTAGATCGAGCTGAGTGAAAGGGAGAGAAAATGCTTGAATGTTCTTTCTTTTTCTGCGTTGGCTCAGGCAGAGACCTTTCTCCTGCTTCCTCATCAGGGTTTGCATTTTTTTTGCCATAAAGTCTTTCAATTGTTCTCCTCACAAAGCCCTTAGTAATAGATTTCCTCGCTGAATCATCTTCCCCACTGGACACGTCACTGGAAGTCTGAGACTGGTAGCCGCCACTACCTGAAGTCTGGGCTCTTAATTCGGACAGCTCGAATGGATTCGGGCTTGGGAAACGCCTGCTCCCCTGCTGAACATCCATCGCGCTCTTTGCCAGGAACATTTCCCTGATGGATCTGACCCTATTCCCTTCAGGTTCTGTGGTTATGACCCCGCTGGAATCGTAACTGAAGGCTAACGACGACTGAGGAGCTGATCGGGTGCAGAGAGCCGACTGAGATGTGGGCGATTCTGAAGGCAAGTCCTCAACATCCGTGTCAAGATGAGCAGCTCTTTGTGATGGACGTCGGACTGCAGACGTTTTCTGCCTCTGGGCATCAGCAGCCTGCTTTTCTAGAAGACTCACTCTCTCTGCGACAGACTGAGACAGCGTTTTATCAGACTGACGTTGGTCGGACTCTGTTGTTAATAAAGACGTTATTTCACAGCTCTCCTCTGTAGTTTTTTGTGTATTGGCAGGTTCTTCCTCGAAGCTGGACTCTTTTTCATCGTAGCTTAATTCTTCTTCGATTGAACTGCTCATTTGTTGGTGTTTGTTGTTTGTCTGTTCCTCGTCCTGGTCTTCACAGCTGCTGTGGTCATTCCCACTGTCCTCATCGGCATTAAAATAACGCTGTGACGAACCCTCGGATTTTATCAGGCTACTCTTTTCTTTTTCAGCATGTAAATCCTGATTTTCTATAAAAATGCTCAGTCCTCCGCCTACAACACTCGGCCTTTTTGTCATGTGGCTGACCTTGTCCTCCTCTGTCCCTCCGACCACATCCTGGAATCTGTTACACGGCTCAATCTCCTCCTCGTCTGCGGGCAGATCGTGAAGGTGTTCCTCCACTTCTACGCTCTCTTGCTCTTCCTCAAGGGCAGACAAACTCTCCTCAGTCGCAACCTTTGGCTCGTGATGCTCAACACCCAGCTGCTCTTCCTCTGAAGAACATAGTTCACCTGAGTATTCTGCGCTTTCGTCAATACTGACATTTAGTCCCATGCGCGATTTCTGAACCTCCTGCTCGTTTTCTGGGTTGAATGGACTTTGGTGGTTGGACAGAGCACAACTGTCTGGACTGGAGGCGGTTTCCTTCCTGCTGAAGTTCAGCTCTACATAGTAGCTGGAGCTTGATCGCTTGTTCTCCTCCTCAGAGTTGCTTTCAAGGTTTGATGAGTCACCTTCGCTGCTCTCCTGCTTTATGTCCTCACATTCAAACTCAGGTTCAGGTTCAGTCTCCTTGCAACTCTCTCTGTCTTCAGCATCTTTTCTGACACCTGACATGTTCTGCTCTTCCTCCTCCGAACCTTCATCCGTGTGGTTAGGTTTGTTCTCAGGGATCCTCATCGTCTCTTCACTGTACATCTGCAGTTTTCTACTGTCCATGTGTTGCTTCTTTGTCATGAAACTACAGCTTAGATTTTCTTTCTCTTCACTCTTTGCTCTCCCTTTATTTAGTTCGTCTTCAATGTGACCTTGATGCAGATTGTTTTCCTTTGCCTCATCCCTACAGAACTTGGTGACGTCCCTATTCTCTTCCTTGGGTAACTCTGTGCTGTAAAGCTGCCTGTGTTTTGGTGCCTCTTTCTCATCGGACTCAGCTGTTTGCCATTCGGTTGAAACATTGGGAATGTCTTCGTCCTCTGTTGCTTGCTCAGCTTCTTGGCTCTTTGCTGTTTTTGGTGAAACACTACCCAGATCTGTGTCTTTTGCTTGGTTAATTTCTACGAATTTCTTAATAATGGATCTGACGTCAACATTAGCTGTCTCATCTTGGGTAATGTCCCAGATAGGAACAGGATCTTCTGTGGATGAATGCGAAATCTTGCCGTCTCTGTTTTCATTCAATGACAGCTTTGTGATAATCCTGGCCGACATATTTTCCTCTTTCTCACGCTCACTTTTAACGGCCATTGGAAACGAAACCAGTTCCTCCTTTAGCCTCTCGGGTATGTGAAGGTTATCCATTAGTTCGTTGATAACATTTTCTTCAACACCACAGTCTTGTTCTAGACCAGCCTCTGCTACCAGTCCATACTCTGAATAGTTTGGTGTCGAGCTGCGACTCTTGCATTTGTCGCTTAGTACCTGAAAACCCTTCCAACTCTGGAGGAGCTGTTTCGAAGCAGATTGCTGTAAGTCCGACAAACTACATGTTAACTTCTGGGAATCCTCAATGCAGGCAATTTCTCTGAGAGAATCGATCATTTTTAAGGCTTCAGCACAGCTGACGCTGTTTGCATTCAGCTCATCCATATTGAAGTTAGTGAGGCATTCCTTCAGGGTCATGACGGACAAGAAAGCAAGGAGAACTTTTGATGATGAGCCAAACGTGGAGGCAACGTGAGATGAAAAGTCAGGCATGCTGTTGGACTTTTCCAAACAAGAGAGGCGTTTGTTCTGAGTGATTTGTCTAATTGACTTGATTGAGTAGCAGATCTTGTCAAGCACGGGCTTCATGTTTGCCTGGTCTGACTTTAAAGGTAGTATATCAGCCAAAGGTATCTGTTGATCTTCGTTGGTAAGGTCTTCTGTCAGTTTTGCTTTATTTTGATCAGTATTGCCAGCGTCCAGCGTGTCATTCTCACAGGTCAGTGTGTTGTCTCGTTCAGCTGGTGCTTTTATTGGTGGTGTTCGGTTATGTTTTCCCTGGGACGATGCTTCTCTTTCGATCTTATTTGCCGCCTCTGATGCATTATCTGAGGACAGATTCCTGGACATCATCTTTCTGACTGGCTTGCTTCTGACGGGTGGTGACACCAGGTCTAGAGACTGAGAATATGGAGATTGCCTCTTTTGGAGTTTAGGCTTGTGAATCTGCCTCTTCTCAGTAGAGGGGCTAGCATTGGCTGCTGCGTGCTTTCGTGTTGCGCTTGGCGACATAGCATTATGAGGAGGGTGGTCAGCAGGGTTAGATGGTAATTTCTTGCTTTGGGATTTCCTCATTGTTGATGGACTGCTTATGAGTTTTACTTTTTTAACTGCAGCTTGATTTGACACCGGTGTTTCTGTTTCTTTAGATGAAACATTACTGTGTGTTGGAGTCTCAATCGATGAAACACTGGTTGATGACATTCTCTCGTCTGATGTGGTAGTAGGAGGTTCAGAAGTGCAACCTGACGGGCTGCTCATCACATCAGTGACTGATCTCTGTGCTCCCTCCTGTAGAATCTTGCTCGGGTGTTGTGCCACGGTTGAACGATTGCCTTTGGGCGGCACAATATCGCATAGTGTGTTGATCGAACTGGATGATGTGCTTGTGTGCGAAGTGGCATCGCTACATGAAGTATATTTATCCAGACACGCCTTTCTCAAAGACATTTTCCTTTCAAGAGACAGATTACTGACCAAAGGGGCTCTTTTAATAGATGGAGTTCTTGGTAATGGAGGTTCTCGGAGTGACGAAGGTTTATCGCTCGGAACGGATGTTACGGGCACTGAGTGTTCGCTGGGTGAGCCAGCCTGGTCAGATTCAGGGCTCATGGATAATGGATGATTATCTGGCAAATGACTGCTCACTGATGAGAGTTTGCATAATGGGCTGCTGAGGACTGGTGGCTCATCAGTCCTGCTGTACTCACTGTAGGTCATAGGGTCCATGTTTTCAACAAGCTGGGCTGCTGGTGGTACAGGTATCTCCTGTGCACACGTACTGGGCAGGGTTTCTTTTTGCTGTGAGATTTTGATTGGACTTGATTTCATTTCCACGGAACAGATGTTACTTGAGATGGGTTTTATTTCTTCTGTATTAGTCTGAGCTACACTGGTGCAGTTTTCTGTGTTTGTACCGACAGATTGACTGTTTTTCTCCATTAACTGATTTGATTTGTTTTCAAACGACTGGACCCTCAGTTTAACAGATGTTCCCTGTAAACTCTCTGACACTAGGTGAGATCTGACAGTTTGTATGTCGGATTTGTCTTCCTGACAGTCTTCTGTGTCAGCGATCAACCTGTCATTATTTCTGTTATGCAGTTGTACAGGAGTAAGTGCTTCAGACTGTTTGCCTGAACACGCTGTGGGGTTAAGGTGAGATTTCTCCAGCCATTTCTGTACATATTCATTAGCATCTTTCTCCTCACGCACTGAGGCCTGGCGGGTCAGTATTCCCTTTGGCTGACTCACTTCGGTAGGAGAACCATTCAGCCTCCTCGTCTCTGGGGAACCTGTCTCACTCGTATTTTCTTGGTGAGGTATGTTTGGGCCTTTTATTCTGTCACCCAGCGTTTGTGAGCGTTTTGTTCCAACACCACCATCTACTCCATGTATCCGTCTCTTTTTGAGCCGCTTTTTTGGTGATTTTGATTTATTCCCATAAATTCTCCTGATGAACCCAGCACTGGAGAAAGTTTTCACTTTTGTGCGTTTCTCTTTTTGCCTTTTGCCTGGTGACGTCACTTGACCCACACGTTTGTTGAGCACTTTGACTTTTAAAAGAGCCCTCTTATCTTTACTGCCTTCTTTTACTGCCACGCCATTTCCTTTTGTGGTTCTAGGCAATTGTTGCCTATTTGTTGTTTGTATTGTACCGGTCTTGAGGGAGGGCAGAGGAAAATCAGATGACAGGATCTCAGCTCTCCAGTTTCTCATGGACTCTGATGCTGTTTGGGGTCTCTTGACCTCTGGTTGAAACTCGCTCTCTGAGGAAATACGCCCGGTTTCCGAAGTAGCTGGCCTATCAAAAGGAAACCCAACAGCAGACACATCTTGCGCACAAAGGTTTGCAAGGAAATTATCCTGGCACATCTGCCGTTCATATATGTGTAAAACAGTTTCAGTGATCTCCTCTTCACTGGATTCAATCTGTAGGATTTCAGCTGATTTCAATGAGGATAGGTTTGTAGGGTTGGCATCCACGGAGCCAAGTCTTCTCGGTTTGGGGACTGGCCTAGTGGTGCTCTGTTTAAGCATGCAGTACTTCTCTGTGGTGGCTCCATTCTCCATGCTTTCTCTGTAGGAGTAAGAGCCAACCACACCTTCCTGAACCCTCTCGACTGTCTCTGGTTTGATGCTCTCCACAGACGTTTGCTTCTTCCTAATTTGCTCGTGCGCTGGTGTAGGAGCTCTCGTTGGGGATCCTGCATCTGCCTGTGCTTTGACGTAATGCTCCTCATTGCTGCTGTCACTGAGGACTCCATTGCTCAGTGATGGAGGATCTTGGTCATTGTCGTCTTTGTTCTTGTCCTTTTTTGTTGTGTCTACGGAGGCAACAGGCATTTGTAAATCCAGTGAGTTTCCAAGTGAGATGCTCTCCAGCTCCTCTTGCTCTGGTAGACAGGTGTCATTAGGTGGACCGGCTGCACTTGATCTTGTCAGAGTGGTTGTCCAGTGGATGGTTTCCTCTTCTTTAATTGTCAACCGCACCCTCATCTCCACTGTCATGCTGCCATCCTGGTTCACCCGAAAGGATTTCTCAATGTCATCCTCAGTGGGGAGCAGGCAGTCCAGGCCCTCTGCTCCATCACTCAGACGGGTGTCACCCTCCGTTTCTGCTACGGACTCCAGCATATGAGCCGACTCCAACTCGTCAGAGTTTGTGGGGTTACTCAGTATGTTGCTTGAACTTCTTACAATAGAGTTTTGGATTCGATTCACAATGTACCTCTCAGAAGAAGGGGAGAAATGTCTTGCCTTGGGAAGGTTTGAAAGGGACTGCTTTTTACCTTCTCGGTCGGTCGGTTAGTCAGAAAAATAATAAATAAAGCATGAGGAGAGAAGAAAGAGAAGAACGTTATGAAGACATTCACAGCTTGAGAAGCAGCAGCCATGCAGACAGTGTATATAGGTCATCTGCAGCATTATGCATAATATCACTGTGTCAGCACTTTCCCCAGGTCCATCCAGTGAGAGCAGGTAGATTACTGCAGGCGTGTGTCATACGGGTACACGTCACAGTCTAACACACTCCTTCAAATGAAGTTAATCTCATAAACTGACTAAATGAAATTATTGCATAATGCTGCGTCCGAAAACCTTAAGTTTTATTTGAACTTACGATTTAAAGCCTTTAGTCTTCGAAGACCCGTTCGATTGTTCGACAGGCGCGTCGGAGCTGGTGATTTCTCTGTATCATAGCTTGCGGGCCTGAATGGCTCCCTGCCTGCAGCCACCACAGTCCCAGAGCATAAAATCAGGCCCGGAAGACCGTCAACCTGCAGCAGATATGACATTTAAATGTGTGTCTATAAGAATAAAGCTGCATCAAGGCTAAATTAAATTGTAACGCAGCAGGCTCTAAATTTACAACAGAGCCTTGACCTAAAGCCTTCCACGACAGTATCCCAGAATGCCTTGCTGGGTATTAGAGTGAGGAGGCAAAGAAGCTTAACACTTTCTATGTGTGCAAGTCAGCTGCAGGTCTACAGATGATGTTTCAGTTCGTTCTTTATAGATCAAAAAAGCTGGATCTTTCCTGATATTTTACATTATGTAAACTTGGCTCATACTGTAGAATCACTCACACGTCTGCCATCAAGCGTGTGTAGCTTCACCACGTGGAACTGGATCAGCTGTGAGATATATTCCAGGACAGACTCAAACGTCGGTGCGCTCCTCTTGTGAAGCACCACAGTCTGTTTTGTCGCGGGGTCTCCATTGCGAAAAACCAGCAGCCTCTTTGGCAGGCGCACAACCACTGGTTCCTGTTTGTGGATGTGGAACCTGGCCTGCTGCACGGTGCGGCGCCGAGAACTGACAGGCCTGGCGTGGTACCAGGGCGGCAGCTTCTTTCTAGCCACTGCCAGGTTGATAGGTTTTACCTTACGCCTGTCAGAGCAGATGTAGGATTTCCCATCCTCCAGTTCATCCAAAGTGTAGATGGCGTGAACCCCCCGCGGTGTGGTGATGTTTCTCACGCCGAACGGCAGGGGAACCTTTTTAGAGAGGCTGTCCAGGAGCGCGTCGAACGTTTTAAAGGTGCGGTTGTTGATGACCATGCGCAGCCCATTGAACTGAGGATCTCCGCTTTTGTAGAAGCACACGCGCTTCGATAGGATGGGATCGGTGATGCCTGGGTGGCGCGGGGTGCCAAAGGTGTGCCCGCTCCCCGACGACTGGTCAGGGAGGATCCTCCGCATCCCCGTCTCATTCATCATCACTGACTGGCTTCAAGAAGGAAGAGTCAAACGTTAGACACAAGTGGAAACTTTAATGTCTCCTGTTTTACATTTATGAAGTTGTTTCTACAATTATGCACATGGCACAACATGCAAACCCACACGAATGACAAATAACACCATATGATGACTTCAGCCATGTGTAAACAATGACATCATGCAAACATATGTTGTTTACTTCATTTACCGTGGTAACATCAGGTAACCTAACCTGACTTTAAAGCCGCCACGTGAACAGCATCTTCAATTACTTAATTACCTGGGTTTTAACAACACAGCAGAACAATCTGTGTCTACAGTATTTACATGGGCATTTGTTCTGTGTAGTTTTTAGTGAATGGAAACAATTTAATACCACATGTCAGTGTTAAGCTTTTACTCATTAAAAATAATTGCAAATTAATGCAAAATGTTTCAGGTATTTAAAAATCTGTTATATATAAAACATAAAAATCTGTTTCATTCCTGCTTCACAAACTAACCTTGTTTTAAAATGAGAGTTATTTATTTAATGGCAACAAATAACAGAAGATTTTCACAGATTTCAAGCTGACTTGACTAAATTTAAAATCCTAGAAATGTCACAGTCGTAGCCTCTAGTGTTTAAACTTGATCAAAGCTATTTTAGCTGAATTATTTAGCCTCAGCAGCTACTGCAGTTATTATTAGTACTGGTCAATCAGTTACACGTATGATTTTATTTTATATTCCAAATATTTGTAACAAATACTGATAATAAAACTAAAGCATAACAAGATCTGATGCTGCAGTTGTAGTAAATTGCTGTGCAGTTCACCTGAAACATAAACTAAATGACGAAACACATCTATCAACATTTCAGGAGGAAGGATTTCAAAATGAACTCACCTACGTCGGCATCATGAACAGGTTTGAAAAGGATCCATGACACGTTGAATGAATTTCTGTGCTCTACATCATCTTTGCTGGTGAACAAACTGCACAGCAACCGTTTATTTCAGTAGACACATCGCGGTTAATTTGCTTAATCTTTGCTCAGCGTTAATCTCCGCTACAAGCGCAGCGCTCAGAAAATCCTCTTCAGAAAGGTGTGTCAAACAGATGCGTGTGCTGTCACAGCAGCAGTAATGAGCCAGTTCCATAGATTTGGACGTGAATGAATAGAGAATATTTCATCTGTAGTTTCCTCAATCAGAGTTTTTTTTTATTATTTAAATTTCTACTAAATCCACAGTTTGCTCTTAATAGAGACATAAAAATAAGAGCACACTGTTGCACCTGCCGGAGGTTCTACAAACTGAAACGCGAGCCGGCTTTTTCCCACCAGTGGCAGCAGATGGTGAACCAGCGTCCAGTTATAATATTCGTGCAAGGTTGTAATCTTATTGTGGGCCTCTTTAGATAATAGGGATTAAGGGGCTTGCCGTTCGCAGTAGTGCAGCAGGCAGCAGAGCTTGTTCTCAGTGAGACTAGTGAACGTTCACCTTCCTGTCTCTAACCATAAACCACATTTTTCGAATTAGCTTTTTCTGAACACAGTATATAAAGAATTCTGTTAATAGTGAAGACACACACCGTGACATTTTTAGTGCCTATAAAAACACTAAATACTACAATGTCTGTTTTAGAAATACTGTAGTGTTTTGAAGGGTAATGGGGCCCAGTCGTTAGTCCAGTTAGGCTAAAGCGTATTACTGGGGGTATTAGTTGGTTGTGTATTTACTTAACCGCAAACTATCACGAGTTGCATAACAGTTACCAAAAGTGGACTGAAGTGAATCTATTTCTGTAGTGGAAGGGATTAGTCGACAAGCCATGACTTCATTCCACGGTAAACCTGGAGCTGAGCTCAATGAAACAAAAGATCCCGCAGAAACGATCAGATGTCTGATAAAGTGATGTTACTGATGGGTCGTTGCTACAAGAACATCTCAGGTGTGTGCGCAAAAGACAACACATGATGTGCAGTAGGAAAGAAATCCCGCTGCGCTCGACCAGACGCAGGATCAGGAATGTTGCAGGAGGCTCCCGTGACCTGTTCCCAAAACAACAGTGAGCACAAAAATGTGAAAAATCCTTCAAAGGAAGCTGGGGGGTGGTGGCGATGGAGGAAGCCCTCAGAGTAAACAGGTAGGCCCGAAGCCTGCATGCCTCTCATTCCAGGCCTCCACAGGAGAGATAAGGGCTCCGCAAATGTTGAAGGCTAGCGGGTAAAGGTGGCCGGTCACGGTGACAGAGCGGGTCGGAACCTGCCAGACATACCTGGGTCCCACTGCAAATAGGCCAAGCTCAAAGCGCCATGACAGGTAACAACCGCAAATGTCTGAAGCTCCATTTGTCACACGAGCTTCCACGTCACAGAGTTAAAACGAACCAGCTGCTGATATGAACGCTGTTATTTTCCCTTCACATGATTACACGTGAAATCACACGCCGCCATGACAGAAATATCTGTCTCTGCGTTCCGAGTGCATCGCTCTATTTTTAAACCCTCTGCTGCACCTAATTGGCGCCAAGTTAGATTCAAACCTATGCTGTTAATGGGAAAAAATGTGTGATATGTTTTGGCCCTTGTCCTCTTTCTATATTTGGCCCAGCGTCCTCCGTGCAGCTGCTCATTCAGATCTGTCTGCTTGTGTTCCCATCAAACACCTCTCTTCAGTCTGCATGTACGGCCTCAGTTCGAGAGGCAGAGTCTCCAGTCAGCTCCTGCTTACAAGTGCCGAAATACAGTCCAGCGCGTTTGCTCTGATGTCGAGCCATGTTCAGCCTCTGTAGCATCTTTTCAGACCAAATACCTTGGTTAAAAGTCCGACTACAGCTGCCAAGGATACAATTATACGCGATGCAGCGACAGATTACGGTGACAACATGATCTGTTTTAACCTTTAACTGCAGCCAAAGCCTTCCACAAATGTCTAAATATGCACAATAACGTTCAGGTTCATTCACGTTCCACTTTCCCACAGGGAGCAGTTTAGTTTGACCTTTGAAAATATGGCCTGACTGTTCAAAATTCCATTCAAGCGACGTGATATTACATCTTTTTTCCTCTCGTACAGTAACTTCCAGTGGAATTCCTAAGTTTTGAATGAATCCCTGCCAAACAGGACTGGTAAGGTCACACCGCAACCCGTCCCCTCCCCTCCGAAGCCCTGTGCACAACAGTCAGAGGTCCTCACCCCATCCATTTTGAGCCCTTTGTATCAGCTGTGCCAAACTTTTAATCTGCCTGGTGACATCCCAGTGTTTCCTGCATAGGACAGAGGCAGAGATAAGCACGCTCCTCTGTGCAGTAAATCACTCTGCACTCCCACTCGTTCGCTGATATGACCATTATTCAATTAGACGCCGCTCACACTAAACACAGTTCGTGGTAATTACAATCACAGGCTGCAGGTTGTTTTCACAATATTTTATTTGTCTTAATCTTTTCCATCACTGGCTTTAATTGCCCAAAACTTACACAAAGCTTGAGACGGAAAGTTATTAACCAAGCTTTGAAGTACTGTGGTTTTACATTTTTAAAGTCCAGCAGAGAGCTACACCTTAAAACCCGCTGCTTGGATAAAACTGTATGTCCATTATGTGGACTTTGTGCAACTGTAACACAATTACAGTAACATTTTAGGAAAGAAAAAAAAACAAATCTTGTATTGCTTCAATTCTTGTGCAGAATTAAAATATTTCTGAGACAACAGAAGAAGGGAGAGTCTCCCTCCCACCAGAAAAATCCCAAATCCATGTTTAATTACAAATAGTCATGCACCAACATTTATGTAAAACAAAACAACAAGACACACATGACACTTTTAAAACTCAGTGTCCATCCATAACCAAATACTATTTGGTTCCACGCTATAAGCTGATTACACTTATATATATATATATATACAAACACACACACACACACACACACATACATATTAACGCAAATGTTACATTTTCTTTCTTTATTCTTTCTGTAGTGAAACATTTTATTTTACAGATGTGGAAACCAAAATCTCAACATGTTGAAAAAAGAAGAAATAAAGCAAATCCTTTAATAATTTTAATAATTAAAAAAAAGCAGGAAGCTACAATAGATCCCAATAAACAGAACATTTCTAGGACGATAAAGGCAGCAGCAAATGGTAGGTAACAAAAATAAAACACGTGCAGACTGAGAGCGAGTGTCTCTCCTTACTGAGCCGACTGAGGATATTGTACCGTACATCAACAACCGAGCCTCTCAGTGGCAATATAAATACTGAAATGCACAGAATGTGGACTATTATTCTCCAGAGGGCAGCGGCAGGCAAGGTCCTCCTCACCAAACGGCTGAACACCACATGGCTGTTAGCTTTGGAGGGCCCGGGCGAAGGGCCAGCCGCTGACGGGACAACCTGGCTACGCGCGACCCAGATAGCAGCCTGGGGTGAGGAGTGATTTATCCGTCTGTGCTCGCATCAGACAACCTTCCACTGATTAAGGGTCAGCCACTGAGCGACGGGGCTGAGTGGAGTGGAGAGAGCGAGACAGGCGGCCTGGCTGTGTGAAACACTGGCATCCTGACCCCCAACACAAGTGCACTCTGGTGTGCGTCTGCGGCGACAACGCGCACACATCCACCAATGGGCATATACACTGGAATGTGCACGTCGCCGTCGTTTCTCCCTCTTTTATTCATACGCGCTGGCTTACACACACCAAAGCCAAGATAAAGACGCATTGAGTTGGCCTTGACTTTCCCTCCACCCGACAACAAAAGGATGTGGTGGATCTGAGTCGCCCACTGCTTGACTCGTCTCCGTGGGCTGTTAAAGATCAGCGTCGCTGATGTCCAGGGTTCACAAACAGGTCACCACCCCCATCAATTTTAATGCAGATAGTGTCTATTGTACACCGCACAGTACGGGAAACGTGGACGGGTGGAAAGTACCGATGTTACCTTCTAATGCAGCTTCTTGTAGAAACAATTTGCCTGTTCATATTGTATGTAAAGTAATGTATTTATGAAATATTGTATTTTTCAACATAATGAAAATCAGATTGAATATTTGAAAAGGCTGAGAGGTGTAGATTAAAAAATGTGTCACAGTCTTTCTTGAACTTGTTTAATTTAACACTGAATATCTGGGACAAACTGCTGCCTTTAAACTTTTAAGAAATTATATTTGTTATGAAATTATAGTTTTAAATAATCTAAAATATGGCTTCAGCTTTATGCATCTTTAATTTCCAGCTCATTCTGCTCGTCACACATATTTAGTGTTTTAGTCAAAGGTGCTTCAGCTTCTCCCAGTCTGAAGAGTTTAAAGTGTTATTTATTTACACAATTATTTTGATTGGCTAGTAAATAAAAATCACCAGCAATAGGGTAACGCCAACAAAACAAACAAGATACATTATAATCTAGAAACATATGTCTGTTTTTTAAGTGGAAGTAACAGTTGGTGTGATAGTGTCGTCCCAGGGTCAGGAGAAACGCTAATGACACAGAGCTGCGTATGTGCGTGACCACAGCAGGACGTCAGTCAGGGATTACCGGGACACGCCGCCGTACCTGGATCCACACAGGCCTCCCGCATGGGCTCACGTGCCCTCACCGTCCCATCAATCGCTTTTTCTTTTAGCTTTTGCACAACTGTGCACTGTAACAACACCAATGCAAATTATAGGCGACAATTTATACGCAGAATGAAAGTAAGAGTTAAATGAGAAGGAATAATAGAATGTCAATATTTAAAATATTCTTGTTTTACTCAAGGAAGCCAGTCAGTGTTTTATAATGTAACATGGTTACACACAATAAAAGTGTTGAAGTCATGGCTTGCTCTTCACAGATTCCTGTGGGCCTGTGCACAGCTGACCCCTGGTGGCGGCGACCTACAGCACAACTGCCTCAACCGCTCCAGCTAGTTTGAAAAGAAGGAAACCTGAAAACAGAAGTTCGCTTTTAGAAAATCTGTGTGAAGCCTATGAAAACGTGATGTGATGTGTAAGCTACAAACAAGTGTGACAGGACGGACCAGAGCCACAGGAGAGGGAGGGACCCTCTGTCAGCTCCCGGGGAACTGGAAGTCCACTGTTTGCTGTTTCAGTGGAAACGTGTTTGATATTTGTTTGAAGTTCATAATCCAATAACACGAGCACAAACACTCTTCCTGTATAAGAGACAGCTTTCGGACTGGTTGTATTATTGAAAAACAAAAATACCAAACAGTGTCTAGACGTAGTTCTGATTGTAGTTTTGCTCGATTTGAACATTTCTCTAAAAATATCCCACAGCAGACGAGTTCCTGTTACCTTTCTGCCACAGGTTTAGGAACTAGTGAGCTGAAAGGCAAACGAGTCAATTCAAACACAGCAGAGCTCGAGATTTTACATTTAAAAACATGCCAGATTGAATAAATATCGATACCTCCAGAGTCCAAGTCATGCCATGTCTCACAGTTTAAGTAATATTCACTTAATAGGATCAGATAAACAGCAACTACTTATGAGACAACGCTGCTCATTTCTTACACACATGCTCACACACTCACACAATACGACCAGACAACAAAGGCAGCTGACACAGGTCACACTCTGCCCTCACCCACCTGTATTTACAGCCTATTTTTTATGTATCTTTATTTTGTAGGAAGTCCTACCGACGGGTCCAAAAGTGGTGTGAATTTCACAGAGCACGGTTTCCTGTCGGACAGAGGATGTTCCCAGCCAATCTTTCATGGATGGAGCAAACAGAAGTCATCGTAGCGAGGAAGTGGGAGCAGGTGGATTCAAAGATCCACAAAGAGAAGAAAACAGACAATGGTCCACATTTATCTCAGCGCCTCTGCTGAATAACAGAAAGGGTTGGAAGAATGAAATCAGGCTTTTTGGTCACTATTCATTATGTGAAGTATCAACGACTCGTTTTAAGCGCTGCCTAGAATGTAAATTACCACTTCAGCTTTGTGTATATTAGTATATTAGTTTTAGATTTAACTAAAGATTTTTACAGTTTTATCTCAGTGCTGTAATATATTATATTAGATTAAGATGAGTTGTTAATCCTAACCCACTTTCAGGTATTCTAACTGTCTTACCCGTCTGATCTTATCTTTTAATTTTTTTTAATAATCATGTTTCCTAAGAATTAACTTTTTTTCTATTGCTTTTGTGATCTGTAACTCTTTTTCATTTTGTTAACATATGTGTTTCAACTTCTCTAATCCCTTAATCATTATTTTTTCTTTAGTGGATTTCTTCCCGTGTTCGTGTTGCAGTTTCTTTTTTTTCCCAAATAAGTCAAACAGCTTGAGCCTAAAGATAATCTAAAATAAGAGCTACTTACCTTTGTCAAGCTTTTGACTTTACGCTGTTTAGTCATTAATGATGTTTACTTAGTCACAGTGCCTGTTTTTCCTTCCTACAGTACGAAGCAGCATTGCTCACAAAGGAGGTCCGGGGCCTGCTGGATACCAGAAGTACACAAGACTTAGGGGGCATAAACTGTGGCTGGACTCCGCACACACTTTTCAGCCTTCCAAAGAAAAACACAGCGAAGAGGAAACTGACTGCTGATATAGTCATCTTGAACGCACTACCCGGCTGGACACAAGCTAAAAATTGTCCTGGATGCCACAGGGGGATTCAGACAAAAGAATGGACAGAGCCGAGCTGAACGGGAGAGGCGTGGAGTCGATTCAGCTCCCTGAGTCAATTCCTGACCGTGAAACAAATGTGTTTGCCAGCTTGAAAAATGTTCTCTGGCACTAAATGCCATTGTAAAAGCAGCACTGGCTCCCGTTTGTCCTCCACTGCTCATTTGTGCGGCTGCAGTCCTGTATTAAATGTACGATATTCCAATATATATATATATATATATATATACAGCACAAAAGTAACGTGGATGGTTTCATTGTTGTGAATTATTTTACTGCCTTAAATTAAAACAGCTACTCAACAAAGGTAAATGCTGAATAGCAACCCCACTGATCCTTAATAAAATAGTTCCTTGAATAACATGTTCTGAAATGATGAAAGGTGAATGTGGGAAGCAAACAATAAAACACATGAGGATAATAATAACAACAGTCGTAATAAGGATGGATAATTAATCAGAACTGTGGTCGCTTGTTTGTTGTAAGTCTGTGAAGGCTGTTGCACCTGCATCACTTTGTTTAGGTACAAGATCTAGACCAAAGTTAACGTAAAAGCGAATGCATCCCTGCATTAAACGGTAAATGAACTAAGAGCTTTGCCTAAAGGTGTAACAAGGTTTAACATTTTACCGCACGACAAAAGTGCAAAGGCAGTGCTGCAAATCTTATGATAACGTATGCAATGCGAGCATTTGTGAAGAAGCCCTGTGAATTTTGACACAACAGTTGCGGTACCTGTTAGATTTATCAACTCATGAGACGACTATATATAAACCGACACGTGTGACAGCGCTGGAATCAGAAGAAAAATGAACCATTGAGGCTCGGTGCTGACTGGAGATGGACTGGATCTGTGACTCTATATATAGTGGGAACACAACTGGACGGTGGTGTGACAGGCAGAGGCCATAAAAGCGATCAGGCCAGAGAGGGACAGCATATGCCTGGGATTATGAGCGACCAGCCCTGCTTTAGACGAGGGACACACCCTCTCCTGCAGCTGTCTCACATGCAGTATTTGCAATCTACTATCAATGACTTAATCAGTTTGGGCCCTCGCAGCCTCTCTGTCCGTCTGACACTGAACATGGGAATCTTCACCTTGACGGGGAGCGTTTAAACAGACTCTGTGTGTGTGTGGGGCCACATGACTGTGTGGCATTTATGATGAAACCAAACACATTCAAAACACAGATGCTGATTTGGTGGCTTGATGTCAGAGCGTTTTATGTGCGTGTGTGTTGTAACTCGAGACGAGGCCTGCGTCTTTCTCTCAGTAATGTCCTTGTCGTCAACGCTCAAATTGTTGGTACTGTCGCTAACTTATTTCCATTACCGGCACATATTTGCAGTTGTGTCATTTAACTTAAGTTCAAGTGGTAGAACGTTCCATCGTTAGTCTACATGGTTCATTTGAGGCTGGATGAAACACACTGCAGGTGACGTAGCGGCTGAATGAAGCTGTGTTTGTGAAAGGCAGCAACCCGAGACCAGATTAGGGCAGTGCCATGATTAAGCGCCGCTGTGTTAATGTAGTCGACCTGCTGTAATCTCTGAGTGGCTCTCTGCAGACTCCACGAGGCCTCGGGACACACACACACACACACAACGGCACAAAACAAAAGCCTGGGTTCCCCAAGCTTTGAGTTGTGACTTTTATTGACTCAAACAGCAACATCTTGCTTTCTAGCATTGTATTAACAATATTGTTGCTTAAAAAAATGTATATGTTGAAATTTGTTGAAATCAACCTACATATCAGCCTCATGTGATGTGTCTGTGCCTTCTTCAAGCATCTCCATGGGACGGTCAGACTTACCCTGAAGCTCCTCCTGTGTTTTCTTGTCTGTTTGCTTCAGGCTGTCGTTGAGCTTAAAGGTGAATCCTCTCGGGTCTTTTCCTCAAGAACCATGCTGCATTTATTCTGCCCTGACCAGGACCTGTGTCCCACATGATGACGCTGCCACCACCACGCCACTAGCAGGAGGTGAGCAGTGCCTGCTGCTTCACCGTCAAAGCATGTAGTTGAGAGGTTACTAAGATGATCGTCCTTCGACTGGACTCCACCAGATCCTCTGAAGCTCTGTTAAAAAAAACCCTGTTCAAAGGTCAGTGAGGACGTGACTCTAAAGTGTATGCTGCTAATTTTAAGCCAAATCAAAAAGACAACTTTGCAACATAAATTGTAAATATTATGTTATGAATTACATTGTTTGTGATAGTTTTGAGCTTTGAGGTTTACATAAGCACGAATAATAATTTGCATTATTGCTGTGAAATATATATTATGTACTTTGGCCAATGGCATCAAATTGCGAATTTTATTTATATATTTCAATTATTATTTTTCACTCTCCTTCTGCCAAAATGCACATTGAGGCTGGTTTAGTTTCTGAGGCATTGCCGTATTTATCTAATTATTTAACTTTCATTTATATGATAAAATAAGCAAAAAGGCAAAATAATGGTTCCAATTATTATCCTTCCCATAACAGCAAAACACTCAACTCCACCTTGTCAGATCAACTTTAAAATGTGTAAACTCCTCAGTGAGTGCTTCCTCATCAATTAGCCCAGATAATATCACACACGTCCAGGCAGGTGACCCCCACCCAGTTTGCTGATGCCTCAGGGATCATGGCCTGAGCCTCTTGTTATGCACCTATTAGCCGTAACAACAGGGAGGATAAACCTGCCACTCAGCTGCAGACTGAATTTAAACACAGTTACAGTAGATTCTCCCACGTGGCCTGAAGGAAAATACGCCTGAGACAAGTTAGGAGATGCAGCAATAATCTACACATGTCAGATGTGTAATGATTATTCCACTTCAGGAACCGTTGACGTCAGTATTATCAGCGTGGGAAGAACTGACGATATTTAGTTTGAAGACCAACCTCTATCTGTTAGAGAACATTTCCAACCATTCAGCATGAACAAAGCATGAACATATACACCTCTGGCACGTTTCCTCTGAAAGCACTAAAAATGGATCATAAGGTCAGGGTGGCTGACCTGTCAGAGAGGAACCTCTTCCTTTAAAATAGGGAAAACCCCTATTTTTGAAACATGACTCTTGTTCAACTATAAATAAACAGAGGTTTGGTGTTGTGTCTAGAAGATTTTACCTGATAGGTTTGCTTCTAACAGTTATTATGTATAACTGGAGGTTGGATGCCCATATGTTTCTCATGCATTGTTATAAAACGACACAAAATAAAGTAACAACCGTGTTCAACGGTGTAGTAAACAGTGTAAATTTTAAGGGCCCCTAACATTAATCAGAAGACACTAAATCATTAACAGACAGGACATCCGGACCATAAACTGTGCTCCCATGCTGCGAAAACAAGGCGCCGCGTGTAACGCGGACGCTGATTAAATCCACTGCGAGCAGGCCAGGAAGCTGGGTCGCAGCCCTCGGCCGCCTCGCTTCCAGGTGAGCAACTGGTGCCGCTGGGAGCCCATTCGAGTGGAAGTGGGAAACACAAACAGAGATGGGGACACGTCATAAGGCTGAATGATCCCTAACTAGAATGTGAAAAACACAAGACAGGACGAGTAATTGCAAAAGGTTTATTTTTCAAAAAGTGCAAAAAATATAAAAACACCTTCGGTCTATACACAAACATTAAAATAGTATTTGTAACTATACAATACTTATTTTCACAAAATGAATTCATGTCCCTGCAAGAGAGGAAGTTAAAACCAGTGTTTCAATATATTCAGTGGCTTCATTAACTGTTCTTAACACAGATACAGTACAATGTCTCCTCCAGAGCTTTATTTTAGAATCTCACAGGACTTCTCTGTAAGTGGCGAAAAACATTTATAAAAATAAAAAGATATTTTGTTCAAATTTAGCTATAGAGATTTGAGGTCAGATCATGTGTCCTTGCAGCAGGATAACAGGCGAGGCGGGAGGTTAGGAGTTGTTGTAGCTACAGTAATACACAGCTGTGCTGGCGTCTGACAGCACCGATGAAATGAGGCTTTCAGGTCCTTGCATGCCAGTCTCGTGTGGCCCGTACGACAAGCCTGTCATGTCTGCGCGCGCCGAAGAGGAGTTCAAATACTGCTCGAACTCGTTGCGGTCCACCTCGGCCAGCAGCTCGACGTGGTGCATCTGCTCCACGCTGTCTGCGGCGTGAGGGTGGGAGTCGGGAGGCGGGGAGAGCTGTCCTGCCCCCCCAGGATGCCGTTTAGGTTGACTGGGGCTGCAGTGCTGCGGGTAATACATGGACAGAGGGTTGGGGCATCCCATGTAAGAAGGGGGAAGAGCGGCAGCCGGAGGGGCCTGCTCTGGAGCCGAGGCGGGGTGTCGGTGCAGGATGGGGTTGCTGTGGTGGTTGGAGAGGGGGTCATGGGGCTGGTACTCTGCTGCACTCTGGGGGTGGTAAGGGTACGCAGGCATCATGTGGCAGTCCTCCTGTGAATGAGGAGGGAAGAACATCGAGTCTGACTCTACGGCGTCAAGAGGAGAGGTGTCAGGTGTGGGGAGGCTGTAGCTTTCATAAGACGGACCCCCGAGAACCTGAGCATCTCGGTAGTGACTGAGTGGCTGGGGAGGAAGCTGGAAGCCGTGCTCGTGGTAGCCCAGGCCCAGATTCTCCCCGGGCATCGAGGAGGCCCGGTGGTCGGACACGCCGTGGACCAGAAATCCAGAGTCCAGCCTCTTAATCCTCTTCACCTGCTTCCGCCGCCGTGGACGGTATTTGTAGTTGGGGTGATCCTGCATGTGTTGAACCCGCAGCCGCTCGGCCTCTTCCACAAAGGGCTGCTTTTCTGTGACAGGAAGAGCTTTCCATGATTTCCCTGCAGGTCAGGAGGAGAGTGCACATCAATGATAAGTCAGCAGATACTGTAAGCAGCCTGGTTATGCACATAAAAATAGCTTGTTGCCATTTTAGAGGGCTGGGGCAGATTTTTAACGTTACACGTGAAGCTTAACTCAGACACAGTAACTTTTAATAGCATCACCTGCTGCACCAACAGTCACAGCTGAGAAATAAATATTTATCGTTGCCCGAGTAGAATAAAAATAAAATCCACTTTGCCAAAGCACAAAACTAAGTTTAAACAGCACAGCAGTGAATACAACCACATATCTGTAACGATGCGTATAAACCAGAAGCGAAGGGGACTTACCAAGCATTTTGCTGAGCTCCGCGTTGTGTAGGTCCGGGTTTTGCTGAGCCAGTCTCTTGCGCTCATCCTTGGCCCACACCATAAACGCGTTCATGGGCCGTCGGATCCGTGGCTCGCTCTTCCCGCGATTCTGGCTCCCGGAGCTGGACGCGCACGGCTCGTTTTTCACTTTTGCGTCCCCAAGAGGACTGAGAGGTTCGGCCCACTGGCAGTGTCCCATTCCAGGCATCATGACTGACATCGCACACCTTGCCTGGGTCTGATCGTCGCTGGCGTAACCCGCATCGGGACTGCTCATCTCTGTCCGGCTGGGAGGTTTGGAGAGGCGACAACACGCTGCTGCTGATGACAGGCTACGAACAGATAAAAAAAAAACTTATCGAGGCGAGTTCAAATGTTTCTGGTTCTCAAGCTGGGATGGAAAACAATTAGTCACATCCATTGGCCACTTCCAGGCGCCGCGCACTGTGAACCACACCGACAGTTCAGCGTTGGGTAGTGAATGCTGCTGCGCTATAAACTCACAGACAGCCAATCACCATGTGGTGGGAGTGCCCGCTACTACAAGGTGTAAAAAAGTTGTCAGTACCCGCCTCCGGTCCTTCTGTGGAGCTTCGAGCGCCTCCGGGAAAGGACTGAAGGTGCAAACCTGCAAACCTGCAAACCACAGACTATTTGCTCATGTAGACAAGAATGCGTTTAATATCTATTATCTTTAGTTTTTGAGTTTAATTTAAAAAAAAACCGCATGGATCTGGTGAATCTAAAATCTGGTTACTGCCCTTTACGCTTTAATTCCTACTAATCAGTGACGTTCAGACGCCAATACACTAGATCCCCAGTGTGTGTATTGGGTCGTTAACTATGTTAAATCGTGACCTCATCCCACTCCTCATGCTTCAGTATCAGGTTTACGCGCCCTCCTTTGCAGCTTTTACGCACGGACGTCTCGGTGATGGAAACTTCCTTAATGAGATGCGCAAGACAAAAGGCGCTAATTGAGGATTTAAAATTCCAAATGGGGGAAATCAACAAGAGTACAAAAAGCTGGGGATGTCAATAAACAAAATTCAGCTGGGTGATTAAATGAAGGGCGTTTGAATATTCTAAGGTCCGATCTAATTATCAGATTCCAAAACGCCCAAAAGTCTTAATTATAATCTGGTCACGATGAGGATAAAACTAAGTATCTAAATATTATACATTTAGGATAATTGGAAAGTATTAGTATGGTTGTAGTCTACTCAACATTGTAATTTGCATTTAGAATAAAAATGCAACTTTGCCACAATAATCAGTTCATTGTGTATTTAAATGCTACATTACATGCAAATAATACACGTTGGCATGTGTTTTGCTTTCTTGTTTTTGGTGTTGCTGTGCCTGTTTAGGGCAGCGGTAAAAGGTTAAAGCAACCTGTGACACCTCAAACATCCAGACTGTGTTTCTTAGTAGAGGGAGAATCCAAACATCACCCACAAGCTGCAGCGACTCTTATCAGAGCCTGCAGACCTCAGCCTGTCAGCTCCGTCTTTTCTCTGACCGTTCCCATCTCACTGCGGTCGGTCTTTCTGACACGTCAAAAGGAGTTGACAGAAATACGAGCGATGCCTATGCAACCTTTTCATGGCCCGTGCAGACACCATTGGGGGACACCAGAGCACGCTGGGTGACCCTCTAGGGGTTGGTGGGAGACTGTTTTGGATGGAGGTCCAGGCAAGCCGTGCACGGGACAGGATCTGAGCTATAATACTGTCATCGTCTATTTTAACGCCGATGACCTGATAGGGTTTTCCCCCCTCCGATGCTAAGCGAGGAGAAAAAGAGGCCCCGTGTGTGTGGCGTGACTGCGTGTGTGTCTCTGTGAATACGTGTGTTGACATGGGCGTGGGTATGAGTGTGCCCCGGCCGCCTCTCTCTCCCTTCTCTTGCCGTGTGGGAGTGAAAAATCCTGGCTTTTGATGGGAGAAGTCATAAAGTCTGGAGTCGCAGCCACATTTCCTCTACAAGGTGAGGTTCAGAGTCAATGCGAAGCGGTGGTGGTGGGGGGGGGGAGGTGACGCGCCCTACGCTCCCCTCCTTCTCCCTCCATTCCTCCCCCTGTCCCTCCACCAAGTCCCCCACCCCGTGCCTGGGGAGTCTGGGGCTGGGTGGGGGCCAGGGCTCTCGACGCCAGCCTCTGGATTCTGTGCTCAGGGAGAGGTCACTTGGCTTGCTTACACAATGGCATTATCTCAGTTCCAGCCTCGGCTACTGCAGCGGTGAGCACTTCCTGTCCCTCTGCAAGCACTTCCTGTCCTTGGCGTAGCAGCCCAAACTGTCCGCCTTCAGAGCGAGTTCTGAAACGCAGTTGGGCTGCTGGTCGTCACTCTTGCTGTGGGTGGCATTCTTGGGAATTGCACAATGTGTTCGCTGGCTCCTTTGTGCTGAGCTGCAAGGCAGTGATGTTAGTTTAAATCACAGGGACGGAAGGTGTATATATGTTAGCACTCCGCTAATCCCCTGGGCCAGTGGAGCGGCACAGGCCTGGACAGGACAAAGAGCCAAGAGCTTGAACAATACTGATAATTAGCTGCTAATGTTTTGGGGTATTCGCGTTCTTAAGATATTCGTCAAGGCATGTGTTAACATTTGGGGTCAGACAAACACGAAGAAGAAATCACCTGATGGAATAACGTAATGGAATGAATATCCTTTGATTTAAGTCACTTTTTAGTTGTTTCCATTAGGTTATGACAGAAGCCGCACGTGACAGGTGTGCAGGAGACAAGGAGCAGGATTCTGTAATTAGAAATGACACATTTTCCTAAAGCTGGGACATTTGGAGTGTGAACATTAGTGTCACGCATGAATTTATAATGAGTCTGTATTGCGCTGCCGGCTGTCAGGCACACGCTGCAGAAACCTGGTCAATAAAAAGTGTCAATGAAGAGTTAGACTCATTCGAGGATGTTCTTTAGTAACCTGAAAATCACCTCGTGTGTGGGAGATTGTAGATGTGAGAGATCGTCTTCGGGTTAAGGCAGTTAGATTATGTTCACTTGAAGGATGTGAGAGTCTACGGTGGGTCATGTTTTTTCCAGGGTCACTGTGCGAGACAAAATTTAGGGAATTCAACACTTAAAAAAAGACAGTGAAACTTAAAGCCTACAACTTACTCAGTCACGTGCACACAGACGCACACACGTTTTAATGTGTCACTGGCGGTAAACTTTTCCTCCCCCCAAGGATTGCTGGGAAAGTTTTCCTGCCTGAAAGCAAACACCCTAGTCCCGCAGAAAGGGTAACACTGAGATGTTGTCTGCCTCAGAGACAGAGGAAGCCGTCTCTACTCTCATCTCATTGTTCTGGAGGCGTTAATCCGTCAGAGATCTTCTGGGAATCAGGTGGGAATCTACTCTGCCCTGTTATGTTTATTGGCCGGTTCATTCCACAGGAGGAAACCTTAATATCTTCACCCCGTACCCCTCTACAGCACCATCCTGACCCCCGCCTCACGAAGATGCGCTGATGATAAAGCTATTTCTTGTTTGTCTCTGCTGCTCGGTTTGTGGATGAGCACATCCGTCTTATCTCCTCGTCTCGTCCTCTTTCTGCGTCTGTTTTACTAAACTGAAGCCAGATCACAGCGGGGCCAGACAAATCTTCAATATGCCTTTAGTCATACTAACATGAGGATGTTTGGAAACTTCACCACAAGTTGTAGTGACCTCAGGGTTTGCGCGCTGCCAGGGGTCAGCCAACAATAAAACGGAAGCAACAAGCAAAATAATCAACGTCTTTTTCCTGAGAACATCCATAGAGCTGTAGTTTCACTGAGGTGACCGAGACGTCACCGCGATTACACACAGATTCATTCTCCCACTGTTCTGTGATGCTGCCCCAACAATTTCAGAAGGAAAAGGATTTTACTATATTGTTAAGTCTGGAAACATCTGATTGTCAACTGGCTTTAATTATGCAGGAGAGACACACGGTGGATGTGCATAGGTTTAATTGAGGTAAGTGCAGTAGGTCAAAGGTCAATCGCTTGACTCTGTACTGTTAATGTTAGGGGTTGCAGGAGCGCCGCTCTGGACGGGTCACTAGTCCATCACTGGCCCAACACATGCACACAGTTCCCACAAAATCTATTAACAGAACGTCTTGATTGACCGATGCATCATCATTAGCGGACAGAGAAAGGGAAAACCCAGGTTTCCTCCGCGAGGCGAACAGGGAGGTCAGCCACACGGGACAGCGCGCTCTTTTATCTCTTCACTTTCACTGGGCTGACCCTAATCCTCCCCACTGGCAGGCAGCACATTGTCCTGATGGAGGCTAATTGAGACCCATGTTTATCATTTTTATGACTTTATCCGTGAAGGCAGAGGAGCGGTGGGCTTCCCGTCCTTCGGGTTCCTTGACAGACCAGTCGCATTATTACGGTCAACCCCAGCTCCCATCTTGCCACAGCATTGTTTCCACTGGTGCGATGGCCATTCCCAAACTGATAAGACTTGTCTATTTTGGGTCTTTTTTTCCTTTTTGTCCTTGACACATGAGTGTGAACATGAAAGAGCTTATTTTTACTTTCAAAAAACAAAACATGCACAAGATTCCTTATGCATACGTGATACTCTTAGCCAGCCCAGTATTCATTGTACTAAATATCAACACTCACACAGTTAATCCACTTACTACAAGCGTTGCAAATTAAGGAACCGCTTCATGGGTTTGTGGAGAAAATGAATAATAGACTATGTTAAAGCTGCATTATTGTTTTCACAGCAGCCGCCAGCCACATCAATGTTTTCCTCCACAACTTGGCCTGTTTTTGACCCCTCCGCCCAAAGAAGTCGCTTAATTCATCTAATCTGTTTTGCAGTGACACAATAATGCAGGTTGAAGCAGTTGCACTTTTCCTGCCACCTACATGGAAATTACAACCGTATCTAGACTTTAAAAATCACCATTTGATGCCTTCTCGATGGAAGCTGAGTTAATTACTGATCTATCCAGACTAGGATTTTGGAAACACAAGAGAGACAGTGAAGCCTTTGTATATGACAATCAGGGTGTGAATTGATTAAGCAGTCGCTCAAACACTCAGAGTCCTTTCATGTGTGGCCTTTGCCTTGTTGAGGCGCTAAAGCGTAAAACGGAGATACCCCCGAGGGTGCTAACAGGACACTGCGTCGGTCCGTCGTGTCCACGCCGATCAATAACAGTGCGTGTGATCGGTGGCATCACAGCTAGCAAGAATCTGGATCAATACAGGTAAGCAAGGAAGCTGCAGAGACAGAAGATAAGCGGCAAGATCCAAAATTTTATCCTGAGCTGCGGTGGAACTGAAAACATACGATATGGTCAGTATGGTACTTTTCAAAAGGTTTCAAAAAGTGCTCTGTCACGTCTGGACATTACAGAACAACTCCAAAAGTCAGAGCTGGAACTTCCACATAGATGCTGCAACTTCTCCTTTAATGTGCTGCGGTTAAAAGCTCCTTAAAACTGTTTTCCCACATCAACTTTGATCTTCACGGTGGTTCTGGTGACGTCACTCTTCTATACGATCTTCCTTATCACCGAGCTCATCTACATGCATTTCACTGAAACAAACACAAACTTTCATCAAGTCTGGGACAGTAACTTCAGAAGCGACGCCGACCTGCAGACACTGTTGTCCTTTACGGTGCTAAAGTGAGAGAAATGGCTGAAGAATGTACCTCGTGTTGTTTTCACACAGCTGTGGTTTTATGGAGGAAATGCACTGTGTGTGTGAGTGCTTCCTCCCTACGTTGTTCCCTTTATACTAACGTTGGACAGAAACAAGCAGCACTGATAGGAAGAAGTGGGCCACCTCTAATCACACTCACATCATTTCTGTCAAACAGTTTCTTCAGAATGTCAAAACAAGCCCTGCCACCAGCTTTCGCGCTCAAGTCTCTCGTGAAACAGTGTCATCAAATTATCAGGCAGATGAATGGTTGTCAAGGTAAAGGTGGCGCGAGGTAAAAGAAAAATCTACCTTAGGTGTGAAAGTTCGCTTTCACCTTTTTTTAAGTTTCCTTTTCACAAGCAGAGTGAGCGCTGCTCCAAAAACAAATGACTAAAACGAAGGCGTCTAGCTCGGCCATGTCACAGAGAAATGTAAGAGACAAGATCAGGTTCTCGATACATTATCTCACATATGTGGCTTATCTAACCTTAAAGGAGTTGCCGTGTTTGACTAAACCTCTCTGTGGCTGAGTTCACCTGATGGAGATTATCTCCTCAGTTCATTTACACACAATGGTCTAGATCGTCAATATCTACTCACTTGTAGCTGAGGCTGAACCCTCCCCTCAGCTTCGGTTGGAATAGGAGCAGCGTGTTCGATTCCAGACCAGCATGACTGGATCCAAGTTGTTGCTTTTCAGCCTGGCATCTTGGAAAAACTGGCTTATACTGTATGCTGCTGGGTGGATTAGACAATGAATCCACATGCGTCTATTTTGTGATTTCACAGTTGGTTAAAAGGTGGCGAAGGCAAAGCTCAACGAGAACTAAAGCTGTAAATGTCATGTGCATTTGCCAGGTGCCTTTAGTGGCTGCTGCATGCGAACATGCACGAGCCACCGTGTGCCAAAGTGAACTTCAACGCAGAACAGCGTCAGAGCTGCTCGTTTCCAGGCTTTATGCTGAGCTAAGATGCTAAGCTTCCCTATGTATTTGTCCAAAACATGTAACACGTATTTCCCCAAAAAGATTTCATGAAATCACATGAATGTTGAAAATAACACACAAATATATCTGCATCACGGACATATGTGGTTGTAATTTTAAGCTTCTAATGGCTTGTCAATAATCGCTGCCGCCTGATCATGATCCCTGTTGTGATGAAACCAATGTGATGCCATGGGAAAAGCTCATATCAGGAAACTTGGGGAAAGTCCCTCCTGATATCATCACTAACTGCATCCACACAAAAGCCTGCTACCTTCACTGACATGCTGCATTGGGTGAGACAATGGAGACCCAAGAGGACCCGATCTGCAGCTGAAAAACGGCCTCCAGATATTCTGATCCATGTCCGTGGTGGGGACTTTGAACTTTGCAGTAATTGTTGCATTCTTTGCAGCAGCAGGTCCAGCTCCTTTGGCTCAGTACCACCTAAAACGTGTTATCGCTGCAGGCTGTGGAGCACAGGGCCTTATCAGATGGCCTTACAATAACACAGGCTCTATCGTGGCTCAGCAGACCCACATCTGGCAGCGGCGTCATAGAACAACTGTAAATACAACATACTAACACTCATTAACGTGCTCCTTCTAGCTCTGACAGACATTTATTGAACCTGCAACTTGCACATGACTCTGCAAATCTGACCTCGTGATCGCGGCACTTTAAGGCCCAGATTTACAGAACAAATCAAAGCAGATGATTTCCTCCGCCCAGAGGAAAACCCCTCAGAGGAGAATGGCTTGACAATGTCCCACTGTGCCCACAGCTTCCTCCCAGATAAATAAATACATAAATAAAAACACGCCTGGCCTCTCCAGATTTATTGTTCCTCTGTAGGCTGTGAAGTAGAGTTTATATTGTTTATAATAAATAAGTCCATTAACAGATTTGGCCCAGGTGGGTGACGAAGGCCTCTGCAATACCCCCTCAATCCCCCCCTGCAGGCACCACATCACAGCGGGGCCAGAATACTTCCATTTATGGCACTGATGGCCAAGGAAAAAGGGGGGGGGGGGCTGCAGAGGTTAGCGTTGGTTTGACGAGGCTGAGACTGTGTCACGTTTTGTGCAGTGATAAGAGCCGGAGCAGGAAGCTGTGAGAGGGCAGGAAGGAAGAGAGCTTAGGTCTGGAAGGAGAGGGGAGCTGTGGAGAAGAAGGATCCGGGCAGAGAGGGATGCAGGAGAGAACAGCGAGCAGCGCGAAGGACAAGGCACAACATCTGAAACATCAGACGGGTGCAGCTTTACTCTTTTATATGTTGAGTTTTGCATGCTGTGTTACACGCATACGAGCAGGAGGGGGGCAGGGCCGAGGGCTCTGCTGGGAAATGCAGAGGGAACCTGGGGTCCAGGGGGAAGTGAGTGGATGACTACATTTGGTCTGAAAGGCCACACAAACACACACCTGCTTCCCACAAGAAGTACAAACCACACAATTATGACAATATCGAGGATCAGGCTTTTGGCTGTGCAGCACCAGCTCCACCAGTGTAACAAGAAAAATTGGTAAAACAGGGAATAAGAGCTGCACTGATTACCTGCAGTGTGCATTTTCTCTCTCTCTTGAAATAAAATGTCTCAGCTGTCTGAGCTCTTGTTGTGTAACCTTTAAAATAATGGAGCTCACCTGTATCAACAGTCCGGTTTAAAACAGTGGTTTGTTAGCTCCGGTCTGAGAACGCCAGGTAAGAATATCAGCGGATCTGCACCGCACACTCGTTTTCCCCCTTTTTAATCAGTCTCTTCATCTAAAAAGGATTTCTCTATTTTGAGATTTTAATCCAGTGTCAGATTTAATCTCTGAAACTCAGGGATTGGAGCAAGGGACAGGACGAGGCATCAGAGCCACTCAGCTTCACCCCTGCTCTCACAATTACGCCCGCCAGGCATCGAGGCATCCAACGAATCACGCTCTCATAATGCATCTCGGAAAATTAATTTTTTTCAGGCTCAGGGATCGGTCATGTAGGTCAGATGGCGCGGTTGATTTCCAGGCATTTTTCAGTCAGATTAGAACACGGATGGGAACGAGTGTGAATGATGGTCAAGCTACTGTCAGGATGTGTTTGAAAACAACATCAACTGTGATGTTTGACCTTTAGACCAAGGAACTGGAAGCTATAAGTTTACATGCTGCATTATTTCAAGTACAAGGGGAGTTTTGAAGGAAATGCACTGAACACAAGTTTATCCATCAAATCCTGTGTATCAGACCTGAAAGTGTTTCTTCACTCATGCGTTTCACAGATGCTTTGTAAACTCTGTCCGACATGGCCCAGCACAGCAGGAGCCCTCCACTGGAACACAGCGGCATTACACACAAACCTGAAAGCCTCACGCCTCATCCCACCGACCCTCGACCACACGCTCTGCGACTGGTTCGGGCTTAGTGACTTTATACACAGAGAAATTAATAAAAAAATATGACACGAATAACACTTTTTGTGTCTATACTGTGGCGTGTTTGACCAAAAAAACGATGGTAATGTCAAATGTTACAGAACAAATTAATTCAAAATTATAAAAGTTTTTTTAGCTGGCATTTACAGTTAATGACTTCAAAGAGATTATTATGAACACAGTATAAACTTACTAAATATATTGTTGTTATGCACGTATAGCACTAGTGTGTGTGTAATTATGACATAATAAAAACAAAAAACAAAATCAAGATCTGAATTCTTAGGGCAGAGCCAGTGAGTCTAGCCTCTACTTGCCCTCTGAGGTCTTTATTAGGTCTCATACTGTAAAACTATCAGATATTGGAGGGAGGTGGGGGTGTCCCTGGCTGCCACTAAGCAGTAAATAAATATGAGCCTATTGTATTCTTGTAGCCTCACTGTCCTTGCTCTCCCATGCTGAGTAAACGCTCACATACAATGGGAGGCCGGACTGCCTTGTCATTCCTGATCCCCGTAGATTGCTCTTCCAGGTCCTCTGCCTGGGAAAGTGGCACCAGAGGAAAGAGGAAGCAATGAAGGGAGGGTTTGACATTAGAATATTTTACTGCGTCTCAAGCCAGAAGTTCCATTGATCTGACAATTGATTTGACCTTTCTCTGCAGCTTCACAAACAATCTGGTCTGATTAACATGATGGTTGAAAATGAATTGTGTGATTGTCAATAGCAGAAGTGGCTCATTCCTCTGTCAGATTTACCTGAAGGCTTGTCTCAGCATGTTTCAGTTCTAAACGACTTCATTTGCAACTAAGGCCTGTGACAGATGACCCCACAGAGTCACATTGCTACCGGAGCACCTGCTGGGAGTTAGTACATCACAATCTGAAATTTGTGTGTGGTCCAGGAGCAAAGATAAAAGATAAAGAAAAAAACAGAAAGTTGTGGAGGTCTGTGCCCTGGTGGAGCTTCCTTTGCAGTTTCTCCACAGGAAGAGTGCAGACAGGACTGTAGGGACGCCGAGTTCCTTAATGGAAGCAGAAGCGAGGCCTTGAGGGAGGAGCGGAGCCCCATGGGACGACGCTTTTCAGCTCCGTGGACCCTGGCGCGAGGCTGCCAACGCCAGGCGCAGGCGGGTGCTGCCCTCCTGTAATCGCCGATGACATACGCGAACTAGTTTTCCAGATCGCTTTTCCTGTCCTTCCAGCTGCGAGTGGGGCAAGCAGCACAGGAAGAATAACACAAGTTGCAGCCAGGCTCGGGGAATGTGGCCTTTACAAACACAGCACAAATAAAAAAAAGTTAAAAGGCGCGCTGCTCTCCTCCTGAGAGCCTCTGAGCGAGGGAAGTGAGGCTACGTCCTTAGAGTGGGTCCAACCTTCCTCAACACCCCCACAGCCTCAACAACAACCTGCCAGTCGGGCAAAATACCTGCTAGGACTCTTCTCTTACGCTTGTTTAGCTCAGGTTTTTCAGTGTTTTCATGCTAACTTTAAAATTTGCATAGACATCTTCTATTCTGTGCAAAAGGTCAGTTCATGCTTCTCACACGTCACATTTGCATCGTCACGGTAAACACGCGTCAGTGTTTCTCCGTCTGCGATTGCTGCTGCACGTTACAGTATTCTGCTGTGAACTGCTCCCGTCCACCTGCTGAGGAGCCGCAGCATCAAACAGCGGAGGCGTTAAAGAAAACATGTCTTCACAAGGTAACAGGTGCCCACCGAGGAAAGCGCCGAGGTGGCGGATGGACAGTGCTACTGGTGCTGTCATTGTATGCAAATGCTACGTCACATCGCATGTACATTTCCAAAACATAAACGAAGGACAAAGTGTTCAAAACAACACATTCTAGTTCCATATTTCCTCTGCAGCTTCTTCACACACACACACGCAAAGAGACGCATATAGAAACGCACAATTTTTCTAAGCTATAGAACGAAGTAAAGTTCTCTTAAACTGTTTAGCAGCTGTAAAAACATGTGGGTTATTTGCTAAATCCCTTGGCTGAACAGACATGTTCCAATAATAGATTAGGAACAGTATGTATCAAGCCTGTCACGTCTGCGCATGTTTACACAGCTATATTTATATAGCAAATTTGAAATGCTATAGGCAAAGATAGTCATTAGAGTAGCATTAAAAACCAAGAATCAACAAATGTCCAAATTCAAATCAATTTGTGGCATCACATAATGGCCATGCATGTACATGTGCTTAGCGATGCACACAAGCAAGAGGTGCTGTGGTCAGTTGGTCAAGAGTAGAAATGAAATGAAATGGAATAAAAAGGAGCAGAGCTGAGTGTTTATGCCAGGACGCAGCTCTGTTGTTGTCCGAAAACTGGAAATGAAAACATTAAGGAAACGCACTGATAGAGACGCACCTATTTTTAATACCACACCTATCTCTGCACTGTGTCTGGAATGGTCATTTACGCACTGCGGCCTAATCTGCCAACACGTACGCATTGCTCCTAAAGTCATGAACATACTCGCAGACTGAGTCACAAAGCAGCAGGAGACACTGAGGAAACACGTGTGACGTTATTTCCACATGAAATAATCTGCTAGCGAGTAGACTGAACAACAGCACATTACACGTTGGGGAACGTGTTTCAAGCAGATTAAAAAGTTAAATAAGTTTAAAATGTGAAGCGGTTTAACGTCTGTTTAGTGAACATGAAGAGGAAAAAGAACGGACGAACTTCCGACGCGAATCGTCCTCTGATTTGAGGCGTTGGTCCCTTCGCTCACACACTCTGACAGACTCTTCCCACGTCTTCTCAGTGTCACGATCACGACTGTCTGTCTCAGGGCTGGGAACACTGAGATCATAATGACCACACACACATATAAATACATCACTTATTGTCTCCACCGTGATGCCTCGTACTTGTACTTAAGTAATTGCAGGACATGCTGCTACTTAATCGATATTTGGAGGAAGCTGCTGCGAGGGTTCAACCAGTCTGTCTGCTTTCCTCAACTAGGAAGTAGAAACAATAGTTTTGAAACATTCATATTTTTAAATGTATACATTTAAAAACATACACTTTTGTTCATAGATTTAAATTTCTTTCTAATGTCTAATGTGAAGCTTTGTTGCGTTGTATTGTGTTGTACTTAAGGTCTTGATCTTATCTGCAGGAGCACAAGTACTGAGGATGTAAAGCTGTGAGACAGGCAGGTGAAAAGCTGCTGAACCTGGTCTGATGAGGTTATAGTAATCTCATAGACTCAATTAGTGCTTGATTAGACTGAGTCGTAATGAAGTGATCAGACAGACACATTTCATTCACCCAGAGTCTCCTGAGTCTGAGCTTAGAGTTAAAGTTATGGATTTACATTTTCCAGGTTGAGAGGATAAGAATTTAGTATCAGAACTTGTGGAGTATCCCACTTCAGGGCTCTTCCTGTTTCAGTTTCCTCCTCAGCTCCAGACAGAGCAGATGTCCCTGCAGGATAATACTCGGATGAGCACTATCTGCAGACAGCAGTTTCAAATTTGCCCAAACTGCACTCAGGACAGGAAGCTATTGATGACCTTCATGCAGGAGGTAAGACAAGAACAAGCTAATTATAGCTCCCACAATTTGCAGATTGCTACCAGTTCGTGAAGGCAGATCTATTTTTAGCTTTAATATAAACTCCAGTTATTGGCGTGTCGACATAACTGGCATATTTACATGTTTCAGCTGTGATCTTAAATCTATTTTAAACTTATTACGTTAAGCTGTTAACGCATTCGTCCGCATTAATGCACAGTGGAAGCTATTATTATTGTATTTTATGAACAGTGGTCATTCAAATTTCAAATCTAAGTAAACAGACGCATGGAGCAATTCCTCCTCAAGCCAGTTAGATTCAGCTCATGTCAGATGTAACGTTTGCGGTTCCTGCAGATGTGATTTTTTTTACACTCCCTCTTGCGATCGTTTTATATGTTTGTCTCTCTGACTCGTCCAGCTGCCACATCCATCTTGTTTATTGTTGACGATACTTTCACCTGAAATACTGATATCATCCAGTTGTTTTTCCTTCAGGAAGTTCCTGCAACTGGTCATTAATTGTTGCAGAGGGGCAAAGGTTTGAGAAACAACAGGTTCAACCAAAGGTTTGAGCTCACGTTAATAAAAGAGGAAAATAAGAGCACAGAGGAAACTTCATGTTATTGCAGCTCTGCATCAAATATTTTCTGGTACATTCTGCGTTTCACATTGCAGCATGTTTTGTAATATTGTCCCGGGAGTTGGACTGACGTCAGATTTCTTCCGCTCATTCAGGTGACACTGGATTGCAGCGGTTCTTTAATTTCCTAATCAGCTTCTGCGCTCTCCGACGAGCAAGGTCATTCTTCCCTCAGCTGGCCTGCTCATCCTTTTCCTTCCAACGCTTTAAGATTAGAACATTACCCCCTGCAGGCTTATTTCTGTCTCTAATGTTTAATGAAACTGTTTTCAATCTGTGGTAGTTTATATTTTACGTATGTGCTCCCTCCTAGATTTGATGGCATAATACTGAGAAATGCGTTTTAAAAACATCTCATCTAAGTGGTGAGACAATCAAGATGTCACTCCACTTATTTAACTATTGAATGTTTTAATTTCAAACCAAGTCACCATAAGACACAGGTTGCTATTTTGAATAATACAAATAATAATATTAAAATACATTACAATATACTGTGAGTCTGGCCATTTCACTATCACTGTGCAAATATGTTTATGAAATGTGTAGCAAACTTTTTTCCTTTTTCTATCAAGATACCAACAATAAACAACATCAAAAAGATAATTTGAAAAATCACCAAACAAAAGAAAAGAAAAAATTTTGTCTTTATATGTTATTTAATAGCTTGTTTTTAAAAATTCAGTTATAAAATGAATGTACAGTAACTTTTTGTTACTGTACAGTAACTTTTTGTTACTGTACAGTAACTTTTTGTTACTGTACTGTACGTGTTACTGTTTGTGTTGTGTTATATGCAAAATGCTTCAGACCACAGTCTTATCAGGACTAATGGAGACCAGCAGAGCCTTCAATCTGGATCTCTATAAATTAAAGCAACAAGCTTGTCGCCGTTGCACCAATTTACACGGTATCTTATGCCGAGTTCAACCTTGAGGCTGTGACACAGAAACTTCCATGCAGGGAAGTAAACATTTCTCTAAATGGGTAAACATTTGGCAGCCAAAGTCAAATGAATTTTGAGATATGTCGATTTTGGGCATATTTTTAGAGCCTTTGTGAAATGTTTTAAAATGAAACAGGAAGTTGGGAAGTTTATGCCCCTGGCGCCCACCCTACTTCCCTCTGTGAGCCAAGAAAGACGTGTGGATGGAGATAAAACCGTGTGTCAACACTTTGGCTTCTGCCAAAGGGCGGGTTGTATAGCTGCAGCATTGTTTAATGCTGAGAGGCCTAAAGGGGTCCGCCACAGATTTACATGGTTGCACATTTAAAAGACGTCACGTTATAAATTACACAGATTATATGTGGCATTATGGGAAATGTAGGAGTCAGGGCTTTAAGGTTCTTATGTCAAACAGATGGTACAATTTTGGCTGTATTGCAATGATTTAAACCAATATATATATATATTTTTACTGATCAACTTTATTTTACTTTTTAATCTGTTCTTTCCCCTTATTTAATAATACTGAAAATAGAAGAAGTCAAATACACATGTTTATTGATAGATACTTATTATTATTCCATCAAAAACCAGTATAATAGTATATGCAAACAGAATTTTTGAGCACTTTCAGTAGATGTTATCCAGTGATACACTGAATTGGTTTAAATAAATACATCCATCACTCTGTTATGACAATGAGTGTTCTTCACTGTAGCTGCTGGGATCCACTGACTCAGGCCTGTGTTGAGGACCCAGGTACTGTTCGAACTCGCTGCGGTCGAGATCATACAGCATGTCCAGCTGTACCTGTTCTAGGTAGAACTCCAGGGAGGGCCCCGTGGTGCACAGTGGACTCCCGTACACCCTGGACTCCTCCTGCTCTGAGGGGGGACCTGCAGGGCAGTCATACGGCGTGTGTCTGTGCTGGCTGCCAAAGTAGAACGGAGGCCCTTCGGAGTGTGTGGGGGGGTTTGCGTACATCAGCGGCTTATTAGGGAAAGGCTCTGTTGCTGTCGTGTCAGGGAACACAGGCATGTTCGGGCAGCTGCTCTGCATTGGGGCGAAGCACGTTGCTGGGTTTGGGAAATTGTTCTGGAAGGTGTGCTGCTGGTTCTGCAGCAGGTAGGTGAGGTTGTAGGGCGCGGGGTAAGAGCTGCAGAGAGAGGGGTGAGGCGCCTCGGCGGTCTGGGCCTTGGAGCCCTTCTTCAGCTGCTTCCGTCTGCGCGGCCTGTACTTGTAGTTGGGATAGTCGATGGTGTGCTGGACCCTCAGCCGCTCTGCCTCCTGCATGTATGGACGCTTCTCAGCCAAGGACATGGCCTTCCAGCTTTTTCCTGATGGAACACAGTGGGGTTATTAACCTGCAGTCACTGTTTACGCAAACCTAACAAAACTTTAATCATGTGCTATACTGTGGTTGTGAGAATCTAATCCCTTGGCTCCTTTTAACTTTAAATCAGCATTATCAGACTCTTACCGAGTATTTTGCTCAGGTCCGTGTTTTCCAAGTCTGGGTTGAGCTGAGCCAGCCGCCTGCGCTCTTCTTTGGTCCAGATGATGAAGGCGTTCAGAGGCCTCCTCACTCTCTGCTGCGCTGGGACACTGGACTTGCCCTCGGGACTGGTGCAGCTGGAGTCCGAGTTCACGGACAACGGGCTGGAGGGCCCTGAACTCGGGGAGCGCATGTCGGTCATCTGCTCCCCGTCTGCGCAAGCGGAGTCTTCGCTGTCGAACATGTTGTGCGCGCAAAGCTGGAAAGCAGCGGGGTCGTGGCTGAAACGCATGGTCACCTTTAGTGATGCTGGTCAGTCTCTGTCGGAGGCCGCTGTCATCATCCCAGTGACGCAGGGTGACGGATATATGCAGCGGATCCGCCAATGGGAGGCCAGGAGGTGTGGATTTAAGGTGTGAATTCAAGGTGTTTTCTCGGGTCGGTGATAGGCCCATGCGACGCCCCAAACAACCACCACACGAAACTTGGAAGTCTGTAACAAACCCCAAACTCTGACTCGATTTATAACATGTGTTGTAAAATAATAATACTAATATTGAATTTCGTCTCATCTGTAAGTCGAAAAAGCCAAAGACTGACACGTTCAACCGTGAGCAGGATTCAGACCCACTGGGTTAATGCAATTACACGTTTTAACCTGTTTTAACCTCGTTATATACAAATTATTATTTATAACTCTTAATAAAATAAACTGAACAGATATGTCACAATGTGAAATTTTGAAAAGTTGATTTCAGATCCAATTAATCCTTTAATCATCACTGTGCCTGAAACATCTGATTTTTGACCACGTTTTTGTTGCTAAATATATTAAAAAAACAAAAAAACAAATCTGCTTCAGTTTCACGCATGTTTAATTGTAGGGAAATTAAGTAGTAGTTAAGGAGGAAACCTTATTCAAACCATATTAAGAAAATCTAATTACATATTTATCCACCGGAGCGAAATGGAATCCAATCAATAGGAGCTGAAAGGCAGTATTGATGGGTGAACATCAAAGTCTCAAGGAGGCTGGGCTGGTTACTAATTACATTGAGGCTTTCAGCTGTTATCGCCGTCCACTGTCTCTATCAAAGTACATTTTACAGGACTGGAACAAACATGATCAAGGCGCGTTTATTACGCGATTACAGCGCACAAATATTTGCTCAACCCAAATCCTGATAACTGTGTACAAGGTGCATGATGAGTTCATCCTCACATTAAACGAAATAAATGTGCATTTGCTTCGTCATATTTAGGAAAATGCCTCCAAGGAAAAAGCAGCTGTCTTTGGCACCGAACCAAAGAGTTTAAAGTGTATTGAAATGGGGCAAAACTCCAGCAGAGACACAGACTCATAGAAACTAAGGCAGGATGCGGCAGCTGGCAAACTTTCAGCCTGTCGTTTATAAAAGTAGAGCTTGAGTCTTCAATGTGTTAAATTACCTCGAGTAATACAAGCAAAAGGTAAAAATTATAGCAATGAATTTATGAAAATATTTTAAGAGGCTTGAGGTCTGATGAAAATTAAAACTGTGGCTACAGCAAAATCCTCGTTTGCGTAATTAAAACACAGATCTGCATTAAAAGGAAGCTTTTCCCTGTAGATCCTGTGTTATTTGAAGCACGTGACGCCAGTTTAATACAACAGGGCTTCATTACAGCGAATCGACTGCCCTGTATGGTTTCAATGAATATGTCTTTTTGGCAATGATGGCAAACATTATTCAAACAATTGATGCCATTATGCAGATGCTGACTCTGCAATACACGGAGGGACCGAGCCTGCACCTGCCCTGCTTTGTCCCCGGCAGACGAGCCACTTCTCTGGTCTCTTTAAATTGTAAATATGTTGCATAATATATTACGGTTTAAACAGAAAGGGGTTAATACACAAGGGAAACCAGGGCACGTTGCTGCCATCTAAAAGTTTCTGTGCGATGGAGGAAACTTGCAGAAAACAAGCACATGTTCCCAACTTGGAAACTTTATTCATCCTGGATTTTGGACTTTGGCTCCAGTTAATCAGACTTTAATGCATGATGTCATCCGCCAGTGACCAACATGGTGAATTCGACAGCAGGAGTGATTAAGGCGTGTTTTAAAACCTCATCTCCCTGTGACAACTTACCCTTTTGTATCCGTCGAAACTGATAAGCTGGCATGTGCCTTGGAGGAGAAGATAGCATCAAAAGTCAGAAATCAATAAAAGCCCGAGAAACGGCGAGTTTTGCCTCCGTGGGGGGCATTTATACAGGATGATTCATTTCGGCCCAGCTCGGCTGTCTGTGACGGGCTCGTACTTGCGGGGGGGGACTGCGTGTCGTTTCTTTTCGCAGGTTGTCAGAATTACAGCTTGAATCCACATCCGCGGTGTTAAACGGGACGCGCGCCGCAACGCGCTGTGACGAGCGCTAATGGATTTAAACAATTACCCCGAAGGACGCAGCGTGAATACAATAACGTTAGTTTCGCCCGAGCTGCGCTGTGGATTGAGGCGACTCAATATTAGACAGTGTTTGCTGTTGTTGTTTAGTGTGTGGGAGGGGTTAAAGTCTGGATTTAGAGTTTGGACAACGTGGGTTTAGCTGCAGGCCTGTGTGATTAACTTCTTTATTGATCCGGGCAGTTATTGCTGCAGGAGTTTTCCAAAACATGTGGTTTTATTCCGGTTTATTAACGGGTTCTAATCTATGAGGTGACAGTAGTGTATCACCGCATTGTCTCTAAGTTAAACATGCAGAGAGCTGCAGCTGATCCCTCCTGAATGGGGATTGTTCTCTGCGCCACAATGTGTCATTGTATTGGACAGAACTCATATATGGGAGACTCCTCTTGACTCCATCAGTGATGAGCGAGCTGGCACAGGTAGATGTGCACTGAGGACGCTCAGGAGTGCATCCCCCTGAAGCGTGGACTGTGTGGAGTCATGGGCTGAACTCGGGAGCCTTTTTTTCATTGGTCTGATACAACTGGTTTCCTGCTGTGGTGGATCACCGGAGTTGTCATGTTCGCGTCAGCGGCATCTGTGTGTCAGTAAAGTGCTGCTTTCAGTGCTGCTGCACACTTGGTACTTTCATCGCTGTGGATTTTACACTGGATGCTTGCTGCCGAAGCTTCCTGCGTGAGGTCGCTCCAGAGGAGACAGCCACAGTGCAACGGGTTAGTGTCATGACCTCTGGTAATGAAGCACTGTATTCCAACCTGCCTTCAGCGCCATCCCACCAGTTTCCTTACAGTGGCTCATCCATAAAGAGCTGCATTGTTCGTGGCGTAAGGTGTGAAACGGATATAATACTGTTGTCTGATGTGACCTCGAGCTTTGCTGTGAGGCTCTGGGTTGCATTGTTTGGTTGTGTGGGCACAGCAGGTCAGCATCAAGACATACTCTGTCAAGACTCAGACGCCATTCTATGCAGTGTTCTCTGCTCCCGCCTCCATCTTCGCGTCTTAATCGCGTGTTTGACCAGAGGCCTGCAGGGCCGCGAGTGCTAGCCTCCACACTCCCCGTGTAAACAGCGCCCTGCCCGGCCCTACATCAGGCCAGCTGAGAGGATTACATACCCCCTGGTGTAGACAGGCTTAATGTAGCCTCATTAGCAGAACACAATGATGCCCCCACCTCTGAGCAGAGATAACCAGCCACGCTCAGCCAGACTTCAAACAGCCCAGACGCTAACTCACAAGCTGTGTACAGTGCGGCCTAAAGAATCGAGGTTTTATCCATCTTAAAGTGATCCACCAGTAAAATGTTGATGATCAGTGATGACCGTCATCTAAAGTCATTCATTAGGCAAAACGCTTATTTACACCTTTAAAAAAAAAGATACTTCTTCATCATTGTAATCCCCAGTTTCACCTGTAATTTAGACATTAACTCAGAACCACTGTGCACTCACTTGTGATACATGAGTCAATGTTTGATTGATGCTAGAGCCATTAACTTCACTCCTCTTGTACTGGAGGTGTAATCACACTGTTTTCTAATTTTATTTCATCTGTCAATCATGTAGGCCTTCTCAGCCTGTGACTGGATAATGAAGCAAAGCTCCACTCTTACACTATTCTTTGTAAATCAGGAACTGTATTCTACTGATAAGACTCTTATCTGATCAACTAAATAAGTCTCCCCACTTTCTTATTGTAGTATTTTATTGTATTGCCACAGCGGGCCATTTATTAAAGCTGTGCTGGCCAGAAATAGTCATCAGGTTTTGAGCGGTTTGCGTTTGAGTCTGACCTTCATCCCAGACTTCTGCCACACATCTCCCCTCAGCAGACAGAGGAGAGGGAGGCCTGCACTTAGCTGTAATTAGCCCTAATTATTAACTGGAACTAGACTGAAACCTGTGAGACACCATGATATCTGTGTCTGTCTGAAACGGCTCGTTCAAGGCAGCCGATAATTAAAACAATCTAGCCCGGTGAGCTCCGGCAGCAATGCTTGAATGTTTAATTAAACAGTGTGAACTGGTTAGACTCAGACATTAGATTATTTGGAGCAGAAACCAGAGATAAAATCTCTGAAAACAGACTAATGAATCTTTTTAGCCAAAGTGAATGACCGTTTTCTTCGTAGCAGGTACTTCATTAAATGTCTTTATTCTTATGTCATGTTATTCTTAGTCTGTTTGTGTCCCTCCACAAACTTTTAGGTTGCTGGTTTTCTTTCTCTTGCTCGTCTGAGACCTGATCTGAATTCAAAAGGATCTGCTGCTTTGAAGATAAGCGCTGCAGTTCTGCCATAAACAATGATTGTGCTGTTTCTTTCCTGTGGCGTGATTTATTTAAAGTATTATGCTGTAAGGATTTGGGCTGGTTTTCCTGGCAGGGCTGGCTGTGTATGTATCCACTGCTTGTGTAGTTTATTGGATACTTGAGATTCAGGAAAACACTCAGGGAGCCGCAAGAAAAGTCATCAAAGCACAACCTTTGCCACAACTTACAAAGGTGAGTTAAGAAATTCACCTTTCGAAGCTTTTTAAATTTAGATTTTTAAATGCAACAGCTGACTTAATAAAATCTGGTTTATTTAACTTGTTGCTTAATGCGTCACGTCTTCTCGACACCTTTCTTTTTTATTGCTGCTTCACTGAGACCTGCCCACCAGTAACTAACACTTTGTGGAGAAACACAATGCTCGTGTTCTTGAACACACTCACAAACATATGCTTCCTTTGATAAACTGTTTTTATACCAGCAGAAATTCTATGGCAGCGTCCCTTAAGACAATAATCTGCGTAAAATGCCGCGTTATTTATAGCGACTGTGCCATTTGACATCAGAAAATAAACATGAGCGTAATGGAGACTTACAAGTACAAGGGGACCATTATCGCCATACTTGACTCTTTTGGAAGGTGTACAGTGTGTTACAGTAGTGAGTGTAATATTGCAAAAGTCTTTATTAAAATAACCTGGCTTCTATTTTACAGCGTGAACACTGCAATTCAGCCTGGTTAAAAATCAAACCAGAATAATTTCAGGATTTTCTGTCTCTAAATGATGCATCTATGCATTTGCCTATGAATGTACTCGAAGGGGGAGGAGAGGGATCTTTTTGAACGTCCACACCAGGATACAGCTGCCTATGAGTAATTTCAAACTCCCCTTCTAGGGCCTAGGCAACTCGTTTCACAAGTAACACACAGGCATCTGTTTCCTGTTTTCATTCTTTGAGTTATCTTATTTTCCTTATTTCCCCCCTCACCTGTTACAGTTCACGTTCCTTCCATCACACAGCACTGGCCAGTCATGCTCAGACACAGAAATAATTCACTCAAAGAAAACGTCATGAAAATAGAAATGTGTACGATCTCAATTAATTCCATCAAATAACTTACAAAGAGGACATTCAATCATACAATTGTGTCCAGTATTTATTATAAAACGGAACAATGTTGCACATTTTACACGTTCAACATCCAAACCTCAGCGTCTTCCAGGTCATTCACTTTTATCATCTATGAGCTATAATATTTAAGCAGTTTCTCATCGGTTGGTTTTAGAATCTTCTTCTCCGGCATGTTAACAACCCAGCCTGGAGCGAGGCCAAAGAAGATCTGTCGAACATCCTTCCTCGTGGCGAGCATGTGAAACAGTTCATCTTTTGAAATGTCTGGCAGAACGTAACCGTACTTTTGTGCCAGGGCTGACCGGGCCTGCTGGACTTTCTCTGGGTCTGCCAAGTAACCGCGGTTTTCAGCATCTGTGTAGTATGGGACCATTTCTTCCCCTGGTAACATTCGCTTCGGAATAGGCTGTCCACGCAGGAAGAAAGGGACGGGCTTGATGAGAATTCCTGCAAATACCAGAGGATATGTTTAATGTACAAAACGTAGATGCTATACAGAGAGTAACAACAAAGTCAGACTAGTCAGTTACCAAGACTGATAGGATCATAGAAACTGGTCGTGATGACACCTCCGTTCCTTTCAATAGCAGCTATGGCTCCTTCAGAAGCTCTCTGGACCTCAATGTTGATTTTTGCAGCAAAAATATCGGCACCCTGGAAAAGAATAAAGAGATAAAAGGTCAACTTGTTGCAAAGTGGTGTTTTAAACAATATCTGTGGCTGTCATATGGGCAGTGTTGTTATATGGCGCCACCTTCTGGCAAAAAATGATCACACACAGACCTGCAGTTCTAAATCTTGATTTTTTTGTCCATTCACACCTTTTAAAGAAGGCATTTTTAACCAAACTGCAATCATAATACCTGAAATAATAGTCTGGCATCATCAGCTCTGATGGGCTTCAGGTTTCAAAAAGCAAGCGCGTTGCCAGTGAACAGCTTTTGTTTTTGAATGACTTTTTACCTCATCAACAAGCTGGACTCCATAGTCTCTCTTTAGAGGCTGGATCGTCACTCCTCTAGCGTTGACCAGCTGTGTTAAGTCTATGGGTTGGGTTGGATCGACTCGTCCCAGATCAATCAGGTACTGCAGTCGTTTCAAAGACAGAGGCTGGTACTGAGGCCGGCGACTAAGAAAGAGAGAGAGAGAGGAGAGAAAGGTTTGCTGGCTATTATCAGGATGTGACGCTGAAAGTAATATGTGTATATTTTAGAAGCAAATGGCAAATAAACATAATGTGGCGACCTAGAACAACGTTATCAAAAGAAACTCAGCATTTAAATTTGAACACATTTGAAGTGAATCATCATGGTTCGCTAGTTCAGATACAATGGTAACTAACAGTCCGTGAGGTATTAGTTCTCACGGGTTAGACTCAGAGGTACAGGAGAGTGTTTCACCTGTGCCCTTCATTGTAGCCGTATTTGGGAATAGCCAGATAAAAGGGAGTCTGGCCCCCTTCGAAGCCCAGCCGAGGTCTGTTGCCTCTCTGTCGCTCTCCTTTATGTCCTCGCCCGCTTCTGTTCCCACCGTGTTGTCCTCTTCCTCGTCGTTTTTCCTGCAGTTGGAAGAAAACGGAACGGTCGCTTTCAACACTTACTGATGCTTCGACCTAGCATCTGTTTGCGCAGGCTAACTAGCTTCGTTAGCTAAAACATACAAGCGAAACAAAGCACCGACCAGCTTTTTGGATCCCGGTTCAGGTCGCAGGTTTGCTAAACTGATCCGCGGTAGGTTCTGTAGAACATCTAACGCCTTACCCCCAGGCTTTTTAGGGAAAGACATGTTTCTGTTTCTCACATGTCAAAGACACAGAAGCAAGGACACGCGCGTCACGTGACAGATGTGAACGGAAGTACTTTCTTTTCAGTTGGAAGGTATTTCAAAATTAAAGCCCTCAATTAAAAACGTTAAAGTCAGACCTGGTGTTTTCTGCTAAAAGACATCCAAAAATGGTTTTATTAAGGCAGTAAAGCAAATATACGTACTTACAACAAACAAGGAATTGCAATGTATATACACTGTATACAGATCTGTGTCAAAGGTCACGACACATAACGCATATACTACTAATACTACTACTACTACTACTACTACTACTACTACTAATAATAATAATAATAATAATAATAATAATAATAATAATAATAATAATAATAATAATAATAATTTAGTTTTCTGTGGCGTGCTACTGTCACCGCTGAGGATTTAATTAACTTCATTGACGTTTCAACGAACTAATCAGTGGTCAACAACGTCTTATACAGCCAATCACGTGGCGCAGGAGGCGGGCTTACCGGACGTGTTGGTGCGGCTGGAGAGCATTATGCTAGCGGTTTAGTGCGGTTCTGCGGTGGATTATTTCCCACATAACTCGTCGTCCAGCGACAAATTGGCGGCTGCCCGCGGTCATACGAGGCGGGGGACCTTGACTTCTATTTGTCCTTCAGCAGCTTCCCGTTGCACCGCCAGAGTTAGTCCAAGACCAACACAGGTGGCGTTATTAGCTAGCAAGGGCTAACTTCTCCGTGTGAATTAGCTGCCTCAGCGCTGTATGTGCGGCAACAACATGTCAGCGCCTTTACCTGCCATTGTGCCTGCCGCCAGGAAAGCCACCGCAGCGGTGAGTTCAGCAGGAGACTCCGAAATGTAGCGTAAAGTAGATTTGCTCTCCAGAGGCAACTACTTGGCTGCAAAATAAAATAGCTGCCACATCCTGACACGCTTTAGCCTGCACCTGCTTTTGTAGCAGCTCATCGTTGTTTGTTTCTTACAGGTGATTTTTCTGCATGGCCTTGGTGACACGGGGTACGTGTTTTTGACGACAGATGCACACATCACTGTGAACATTAGAAAAGGACATTTACTGAAACACTGCAGTGTAGGGACTTGACTTATTATTTCAAATTTCTTCAATGTCCTTGATTCGCCTCAAGTATTAATAGCACACATTCACAGTGTAGTTGCTTCAGAAAGTATTATTTTTGTAATTATTAAGTTTTGAAAGCACAGAAAAACTGGATTAGAAACACAGACATTTGCAGGGAATGACATTAAAAGGTTTAAAGGAAGATGTGTGTGTGTGTGTGTATATATAAGTAAACCTGACTAGTAGCAGCTGTGGTACATTTAGTACATTACATTACAAGTACCTGTACATGTACTTCAAGTGGAGTATTGTTGTCCAACATGACAGACATGGCTGGGCTGAAGCTTTCACTGGCATTAGGATACCACACGTGAAATACATCTGTCCACACGCGTAAGTATTCACATCAGCCAAAACGTTATACATTCAAGATTTAAGTCTTAAAAGGTCTGACACCACTTAATTTAAAGACTATATGATTGATGTTTTAGTGGATCTGAAAATGTGCTTTTTTGGTTGTTCCAGTCCCACTCAGCCAGTTTCTTTGAACATGAGGATGTCCATGCCTTCTTGGTGAGCATTACAACCTGTTCCACCAAACTGTGTGGGTGTCTCACACATACACTGATCTTCGCACTTGTTATGTAATTTGTAGGTTTGATATCTATGGCTTGAGCCCAGATGCAGATGAAGACGAGACTGGTATTAAAAGAGCATCAGAGAACAGTAAGTCTTATTTATTAAACTGTACTTAGTAACTGGTAGTAATGTTCTCCTTTTTGCTTTCGGCGTCATAAAGAGTTTGTCTGTGTTTTCTTCAATTTCTCCACAGTTAAGGCTTTGATAGAGCAGGAAGTAAAGAATGGGATACCTTCACACAGAATTATCCTGGGTGGATTTTCACAGGCAAGTGTGAAGTGAACACGATATGTGACGTGAAGAAGCTCAAATAATTCTTCTGATGTAAACACAGTAGTATAGCACAGTAGTGCCTCCCATTTATATGTAGCAGGGACCCTGCCTTTTACCAATAATCAAGTGACAAATGTTGGTTTGTGTTCCAGGGTGGAGCGCTGTCTCTCTACACTGCTCTGACAACTCAGCAGAAACTAGCTGGAGTGGTCGCTCTAAGCTGCTGGCTTCCTCTCCGCAAGTCCTTCCCTCAGGTAGAAGAGAAAAAAGCAAAACATGAAGCAGACCAGTATTCGCCAATGGAATTATTATTAAACATTTTTTTATTGAAAAGTTCTTATACTTTTTACTAATATAATGATAAAGATATCTGATAACTGTCATAATCGGATAACTCTAATCCTAATCTCTCTCTCAGGCGTCTGCTAACAGTGCTAACAAGGACATGCATGTCCTACAGTGCCACGGGGATGCTGACCCACTGGTCCCGTTTGTATTTGGCAGCCAGACGGCAGAGAAAATGAAAAGCCTCGTTAATCCCGCCAACATCACCTTCAAGTCATATCGGGGTCTACCTCACAGCGCCTGTCCAGAGGTTGGTGTGGGAGAAGTCACATTTTCTACTGTATCTGTCGATACTGTACAAAATGAGCCTTTTTTTCTGTTGTATCGCTGCAGGAAATGGTGGATATCAAACGGTTCATAGAGAAGCAGCTTCCTGCCATCAGCGATGAATGAGCACTACTTTGTTTGACTCCAGTGAGAGTCAGTGGGCTTGAAGAACCTCTGACTTACTTGACAATAAAACCACGCTGCTACTCATAGAGCCAGACAGGACTGGGGCTGCTACGCATTAGCAGGGAGGCATGACTGAAATGATGCTGCATCCTGACCTGGAGCCACATATGGTTGTCAGTGTTACATTAGAGTGACATTAGTTGCTTGATTGTAAAAGCTATTTGCCATTAAGACAAGCCATTACCTGCAGGAAACATATGTACTGGAATAATTAGGGCTATAATTTATGGTTTAATACTTAATATCTCACAATAAATGGCCTGTTGTTCAATGTTTTAACTAACGTGGTTAATCTTCATGCTGACATGAGTTTATTATTTATTAGCTGTTTTTGATTTGTTGTTGAAGACTATAACCACTTAAATACATCAACTTGGGTGTTTTGTAACAAGATGAGTTTGCCAGGACCTTATAAATAATGCAAAGGATTAAAATGTTACGTAATATAAGATGTTGTGAATGTCCACAACACACACCAGCAGAAACAACGTACGATTGTGCTTTATTTAATTTGTGAGAAGTCAAAGAACTATTTCACACAAATTCTTTTTAAATACATAAATATATCAGTGGTCATGGTCATGTATTCAGTTTGTTGTTCCCTGTTTAGTTTAAATTAAATATGACTAATATCACAGTATTGAAACACAGACATTATCTATTTCCAGGTTATCAGCTCATTGAGTTGTAAAAACTTTAGCTTTGAGAAGAGCTGAAAGCACCAACATATTGAACTGTTGTCGCACCGTTCGTGTTAAGCTAAAGGTGCTAGTGTAGAAGATCTTATTCCAAGGCACTTTCCTTCTTCTTAAGTTACAGTTAAATAAAATCTACTGCTTTCTACAAGAACTGGATATGCATTAAGGCTCACAATATACCTAAATACAAATGCAGTGCTCACAGATACATGCTTTCCCTCATTAAACAAGGTAGAAAAGTGCAGTGTCTAGGGAATATATAAAAATATAGATATGTTTTTGAACAAGGAACTGATGCTGCACCTAGCATTTGTTCTCACTTGCTCCAGGGATTTTGGTAAGTTAATGACGGGTGAATAAACAGCAGTTACAGCTGGACAGGTTAAGTAGTGCTCATTGTCCTGTCTGTCTTCTCTAAATAGCAGGACTCCAGCAGGAGAACCAAACTCCTCGGTGTTGGGACGCATGCGCCATTTTGAAAAGCTAAGTGTGTGGCAGTGGAGCGTTTATGGCTCAGGGGGAGGCTCCTCCAGGCTCTTCATCAGATCTGTGTAAGCAGATGAGTTTATGAAGCGGGGGTAAGAGTCTCTCTGCATCAGCGTGTAAATCTGCTGCTGAGCGTCGTCGAACGTGCGCGAGGTTGGTTCCAGCATGTTGCGGTTTATCACTTCTCGAACCCGGGAATCCAAACTGACCTGGTAAGACGAGCACACAAATGGGTGATGATCCTTTTACATGCAAATGCATCCTGTAGTACAAAGTGAACCGTTACCACGGCACTTAAAAGGCTAAGAATGTTCTTTTTGACCTTACGATATTGTTGTTAGTCATGTTCGTGAGTTCATTATCAGGACATTATTATACAAGCAACAAGTCCCTACTCTTCATAAGAGAACAGACAACGCTGGTGTTCGGAGCTAAGAAACTGTTAGGTTATGGGTTCACAAAATACTTATGCTGTACTTAAGTTTGGATCACTGATGACTTAGGGGCCAGTTTGAACTTTTGAGTGAGTTAAATATGGTTTACGACATCAGATAGATGCGATAAAAGGCCATGACGCGCTCACTTAACCAAATAACAGTGTAAAACCGAAAAATGCCGCAAGTTCTGAGGTCAGGATGCATTTTTCCACGTTGATTAACTGATTACACTTAGAACAGATGGTTAATGATTGGTTTTCTGTCTGACTGACTGACAGATTAATGACTCACCTCTTTAGGTGAAAGGATTGAGATGAAGTCCTCATATATTTGACGGACCTTCTCCTCCACCACAGTCTTGTTGGTCTCCTTTTTGAGCTCCTCGCAGGCGAGCCAGAACATCATGTTCTCCTCGCTGAACTCCGTCCGCAGGAACTGCCTGAAGCAGCTTCGACCCGCTGCACTCTTCATCACCTTTTCAAATGACACCGTCCAGGAGCGGGCGTCTTCCAGCGTAGGCTTTAGGCTTAAGAACAAAGAGGCAAAGCTGAGGTTCACTGTTACTTAGTCCCACATCGTGCCCAATGAAATGCGTTTTGCAGCGTTTATTCATTACCTTTCTTCACAGTTAGCAGTTCCCTCTGGCCTGTGCTCAAAGGTGGATCTCTGAATTGTCTCATCTTCGCTCCGAACAGTCAAACTGCAGGGAAAAAACAGCGAGCGCGGGTTTGCTTTGATCATCCGGCTATTTAAAGTAGCTTATCAACCATGTTTGATTTACCTACCAGCTTAGCGTAGCAGTGAATTTAAAATAGTTGCAGAGTACTTTAAACGTCAGCTTTTCATACTAAAAATAAAGCAGAAAGCAGCCGCAGTACCCACTCAAGCCAGGATGATTTAAACAGATTTAAAAAGACTTAATCACAAGTCACCTTTAGCTTGAACTGCTCATAATTTATGTCCACATCCACTCCATGTAGAAATCACAGTAAAGTCTCCATATATTAACCATGTTTGTTCCACATTTAAATAACAGAACTGCTTCAGCAAATCATGACTGATCTACTGGGAATGTTTGCGTAGTTGAAGTGTGTCAACTGTCCAGCTCGTCCTGTGGGGATCACCTGTGTGTAATTAAAATGTTCCCAACGCCTCATGTAGCAGCTGGCAGTGGCCTAATTGGCTCAGGTGAGAGTCCACTGTGAGATGTCGTAGCTGTGCAGCAATTAGACACAACTTGATTTGGAGGCAAGGCGCGTTATTCATCCCTGGCGGAGTGAATTAACGTGGTTGCGTTCTACAGCACAACAGGCTGGTCCTCCTCAGAGGAAGCTCGAGTAAATGCTTGATGATTCCAAAACAGATAAAAGCCCCCGAGGTCCCGATGAAATCCAGCATGGGTCACAGGACCACTGCGTCTGTGGTGGTGATGCTGAAAGAGTGGGAGGACGGAGGGAAACTTACATGCAGTATGTCTGCTGTGGCTTAAAACGATAGGCTGCAGTGTCACGAATGACTTCCACCAGTCAACACAAAGCCCATTTACAGCTGCAGTGGATTTCCTTTCATTTGCAATTATACAACGTTAAGTGCTGCACACTTCGACTGCAGTGGAATTTTTCACACGACACTAATGTTGCTACTGCCAGTTCTCGAAACATCCACTTCAGAGCCAAGGTTTTCCAGAGGAATCAAAATTATTCTGCACAGCATTAACAGTAATATGTAGCTGAATAAAGCCAGTGCAAGTGTGAAAATGAAATTTGGCTGATTTTTGCCTTAAAAACACTGCAGTTGTACAGTGGAATAACTCAACAGAACGTAAATGCAGAACGATAACGGTCCTTGTCGTAAAAGTTTTGTGAGGAACGTGAAGCAGGAGGCTCAACGCTCAGCAGTAATACTAAAATATGCATGAGGGGAACACACGCAGTAAATGGTTTTAAAAGCGTAGCTTGTTTAAGAAACACTGTGCCCTGTGATGTACCAGCGAGCAGAAGCGCAGCCGTGACGGGAGGAGAATCCTTTAGTTAAAACGAGCACATTCTTAGATTAAACACTTTCAAAGCGAGAGGAAATAGGTGTGAATGAAAAACAGAAAACAAACCCTGCCCATCTGGTGTTATACAGAATGAAACAAGGCTGTATTTGTACCTATATACTTTGTAGTGACAGTACACAAAGATTAATAGATGATGGGCAGTGTGGACGAGCCCTCGGTCCCCCCTGGACCCTCATCTCTGCTATGTCCAGCCCTGCATGTGTTGAAGCAGGTGTGTTATTACCAGGAGCAGCTACAGCAGCAGCACCAGCAGAAGCAGCAGGCGTTGGAGGCGTTGGTCGGAGTGTTTCCCATTCTGTGGCTCGCTTGGAGGACGCTGGCAGCTGCTTCCCGATGTACCTGTATCTGTTTCTTACGCATCTCCACTCGCTCTGAGCCCATGGACTGCAAGGAGAAGGCACAGCAGAGACCCCAGTGAGAGCCGGAGAGGAGGAGGAGGAGGAGGCGGCTTGCTGGAGGATTAATGCCGCATTAAGCTGGAGCATCATCATCATCATCATCACACACACACAAACATCACAGTCAAAGGAATGACACGAGATTAAGCATCTGCCAGGAGGCCAGAATCTTCAAAGTTGCAGCACAAAGCGGAGCGGAACTACCTTGAAATCCTGTAGAATGCAGCATCTGAAGCGCGGGGTCAACTTCCGTGCAGCGCAACCTCAACAACCCGCATCAGTGACAATGACATTAAAAGCGGCGTCGTGCGTTTTGGTGCACACACATCCCAGAACACGCAGCGTAAATGCCCAAACTGCGATGAGCCACAACCCCCCGCATCTCTCCTCTTCTCTCCTCCTGCGTCTGTGAGGCAGGAGCTGTAATGATAGCGACAACACGCTGCTCCCGGACCGCAGCGGTCGCATCCATCAGTCTCATCCCGAGGATACACACGCACGCACACACCGATGGTGGGTTGAAAGAAAAGCACTGCCACAAAGCAAACGGCATGCAGCCATTTATAGACCCATAATGACATTATCTGATCAGAGGGGCTGATCATTTGCAGTGGAATCGCCTTCTGTTTGTTCTTCCGAGGCAAACAGCAGGACATCTACTCGTATTTGTATTTGTTCAACCATTTTCTGGTTTCTGTGTAAATACCAATAAGCAGTAATTACCCAAGATGAATCCTAATATCTCTGGTTGCTGGAATTTCCACATAAAGATGCCGCCGCCTCCCTGGTTCGTCAAATTATCCGCCGTGTTCTCCAAAACCGCGCACAACCAAACACAAGAGGTTGAAGTTAAGCCCAAAAACCAAATATAAACGCGTACTCACTGTGTCACCATGATCACACATGACCACGATCACATCCGTCTGCCTCGACTTGACACAAACCAGTTGGTCTCCTCTGTGCGCATGCGTTCCCTGCAAGTGTGAAGGTTTCTCTGCGCCCATGTGAAACCGGCCAGAACGCAATGTGCGCTGTCTGTTCCGGCGACGCACGGGAGCTGCCAGGCGAATTGGCACGACGAGGGTTCAGGGGACTGAGTTATTTCACTGAACTACCTGGTATCGGCGCGCTTCACGTTTGCATCTGTGTCTTGTCCCACGCAGGCCCAACCTGTGCTCATTCATAAAAAGCACAACAAAGCAGAATTGTCTCAATACTAAACGATTGGATTTAGACCTCAGTCACACACTGAACGTTAGCAGATACTAATAGCAGGAGAGTTCTCCAAACAGAAGGACATTAAAGCACCGAGGTCGTTAATGATTCGATTAGACATCTGGACATTCCTGCAGCTTCACTTATCCACATGCGCCCATGGAGGCCTGGGATCAGTGCGTCCACCAGAGGGCAGTGCTGCTCTACTCAAACACGCTCGGTCCTGCGGCTGGAGAACAAGTCAGGACGAAGTGGCTGCGTCACACTGAATTTCTGACTCGGTTTGATTTCGACATAGTTTGAGCCGAAAGTTTAGAGGTAAAACTCCCGTAGTTCAGTAAAACCTAAACACAGCCACCACAAATATTTCAGATTTGTACTTTTACACGTCTGATGTTTCAATTTAAATAACAATACGACCTAAATTATTTCACGTCTCTGTCAAGCAAAGAGGAGCGATGGTCTCACAAGTAACAGCGAGAAGCTTCAGATCATTCTTTACATTTCAAATAAAGGCAATAAAAACATTAAAAACTACAATACGCCGTTGTCATAATTTGGTTAAACGTCTAAATTCTAAATAGATGGAGTCCAAAATATCAGCTTCAAAAACTTGTGTGTGTTTGTGGTGCCCCCAGGTCTAGTGAATGCTCCCTCAATTATTCTGTCGCTAGATGTTCTGTACAAAGCAGAAGCTGCACTTACTCACTGCAGTGAGGATATAAACAAATCAAACTAAGCTCTGTTTCTCAGATTTCATTGCATAGCACATATTGTGGAATTTAATTATCCACTGAAAATGGCAAATATGACTTTGGGAATATGCTGAGCGGTGATTGCAGCCGAGCAGGAAAATCCAATCCCCCCTTTAATGGAGCCTGAGATAATGGTTACTGTGATCTACAGCTGGAACACACAAGCACACGTGAATCTAAATCTTTTCACGCCGCGTGCAAGCGACTATAAACGCTCTGCCTCTACTGTGTTTGCATCATCTCTAAACCCGATACAGCATCAGTTTGAGAGCCGCAGCCTTGAACAAAGAGGAGCCAGCTTCCCAAAACACATCCAGTAAATCACCCGCCCAGCTGTCTGCTGAGGCAGCTTCCAGCAGAGTGGAACACACCAAATGTGCACATTCACTTTGGTTGATGTGCGGCCGTATTCCCAGCCGAGACTTGATTCATTACACGTCATCATTCCTTCTTTGTCCGTAGCAAAACCTTTTAACGAGTGGAGGTTGAAAAATTCATTGTTTTCTCCTCATTTTTGCTCCGTAATTTAAGATGGAGGTCCACACACTCTCCAGAGTTTATCTCAGAGCCACAGAGGTTTCCGCTGTAACGACCCTCTACTTTTTCATCTGGCTGATTAAACTCCTCGCAGAGCTTGGAGTTTGGGAGAGTATTGACACCGGCATGTGTCCTCAGGTGAAGCACAGAATACATACACGAATCCACGGGACGGACGAGCAGCAGGCCGATGACATACGCAGTGACAGCACTATTTGCAACCTCCTGTTTTGTGCGTTATTTGGTCATGAAGTTTGTTGTGATCTTGACCAAAGACACACATGTGACTGTACAGCACATCTGACCCGGCCAGAAACAGGATCCACCAGTTGTTGTGGACCAGAGCTCAGAGCTTGGAGACCATAACATTTGGCTGTAAATGATAGATGAGGTAGGTTTAGTGGGGATGAAGAGCAGTTTTTGACATTTTCAGACCCAGTGAACTTATTAAATAGTCAAACAATCCCCAAGTTGACGTTCAATTCGGCTGAACCTCATTAAAATAGCTCGACCATTTATAGACGAGTGGGACATATTTATACCAATTTAAATTCTGGTTTAAATTGCACAGCAATGTAGAAACTATTTCATTGAATTACAGCTCACTTCAGCTCATTGCGAAGCTTCTGTAGTGGAGGGATGTGGCTGCAGTCACCAGTACAAAGAGAAGGAAGGGAAGACCTCCGACTGCACACGGCTCAACAGTGGAGCATCATCATTCTGCTTCATTCTGACATTTTCATTTCGATCAAATAAAGCCTTCACAAGTCTCATCATCCATTTCCCTCCCACCTCTTCACACACGTCTCAAGTTTTGCTTACAGCTGTCATTTCTGCGGAACGAAGCAGCGTCCAGTGACAGACGCTCGACAGCAAACTCATCCATATGAGTCTTTGCAGCAGAGAGGGGCAGCTATGAAGATGAATATTAACTTCTGAGTGTTTGCAGTTGGGCATTAAACTTTTATTTTTATTCAGGCTACAGATTAAAAATGTATGTTTCTGACTTCAGGGCGTATGATTTCTGTGCTGTCTACCTGCTTGGTGAACATTCTTCCTTCTCTTGGAGGATGTGTGTACACTTGTACTGTTCGATGCTTTGTTTGTTTCGTGCCTGTTGTTGAACGTGAACACTAATAAATGGTTGTTGGACATCTACTGTATTGGTGGCATTGTCTTTTAGCGTAACTTCGTTGTCGAGTCGTCGCTGCTTCATTTCAAAGGGGTCACGAGCAAACGATCTGGTCTGAACTGTTAACAGATGCTGCAGCATTAAGACCCATTTATGTGAACTGTGGTCCACGCTCACCTTCGCCTCACTGCTGTGACTGTAATTCTGTCTATCTTTAGTTTTTTTATTTCTCTACTATTTGATGGACTTTGTATGTGCAACTGTGTGAGTGTCTCTCTGGGGTTTGCACTGTTAACCCCACATTTGGACCATGTTGCATCATTTGCCTCAGTTTGACTCCAATGTTTTCAATCTGCCTCTGACAAGCGTGGCAGCTCTAGTCATTTCTGACATGGTCTGGACGTGTTGTCCAGCCCTGAGCAAAAACACTGGCTCCCAGGCTCCAACCTGTTTATTGTCTGCTAACACTCACTTATATTTTCACGTTTTAAGAAAGGAAACAGAATTTAGAGACCAAATAAAAGCACTGAGCAGACGAATAACAACACAGTACATGACAGTGGGGCAATGTGGTCTAATACACTAGCCCTGCGTTCAGAGGGCATGTGATTGCTGCAGACCCAGGGAAGAGGTCGTAATAAGTAACACACACAGCAGGTAATGGAGCGACTGAGCTTCTTCATATTCACACCTCGTTCACGAGTCTAAAGAAACAAAGACAAACCAACAGCTCTGGTTCTTCGTCTCGCCCAACGTGCTGCTTCGGCCTCTGGGTTCTGTTGGACTCTTAAACCCACCCGGTGCTCACGCAGCTTATAGCGGCCTGCAGTGACGCAGTGACACCGTGCAGCTTGTCGTGTCAGGTGGACGCTGTCTCCCCGGGTTTTATGTCCTGCCACCTACATTACACTACGCCAGGGCTCAGCTCGTCTCCCGCGGACAGCGACTCGCAAAATACAGCAACTAATTAGAGATCTCTCAGGAATGAAATGAAGGCTGGGAGAAATGGAACCTGTTCCTCCGAAATAATTGGACCGAGACAGTAGCTGAACTAGTGCTGCGCTGAGGCAGTAAAAAGAGAGAGCGGGTGTCTGTCCTGTCACCCCCTTCATGCCAGATGGCCTCATATTTTAAGGTTTGTCAAAGATCCATCTCATTCCTTTATTACAGGAGATAGATATAGTACTGTAGACGTAAAGTAGTGTCAGCAGCTGCAGCTCCCTTTCGATTTCCCCTCAGCGATACAGTTGGATATGTTATGTATTCTACCAGCCCCGGCAAAAAGAAGATCATGCAGAAGAAGAAAAAGAGCGTGTTCTGGCTGGGCAGGTAACAATACGTACTGTTAAAATGAAAATATAACTCTTTCAGGTTCAGAACCCTGCATGGTCCTCATATCAGCAGCTCATTGAGGAAACAGGCCTTCAGTGTTATTAACCGAAGTCATCACAGCTGGAACCCAATTAACACACAGCTCCCCAGGTGGAAACGCTGAAAGAGTCCAAACGGTTCTCACGTCAGCCGGGAGACGCTGGGAAATGGGTCAACGCACTTCTAGCGCGACGCCTGGAGTTAGAGGTAAAAGCCCTGGAGGCGAGCAGGATAAGCCTTTCGTGCGCTTCTCCCCTGCTGCCTGCAGGAGCTGATATCGCTGATACTGACGAGTATGTCCGCTGCAGGAACAGAACTGAGGCAGATGAAGTGTTATTTGTTCTTACAGGGAAATGATTTGCCTGCGTTCCACGTTAAATCTAAATTAAATCAACTTCAGATAATTGCAACGCAGCATATGCAAGGCTATAAAACGTGTAGACTGCAGGTGGCTCATGTTGTACATTTAAGAGCTGTTCATTCCCGCTGCCTTTTCCTTATCCTGTATATGCTTGATGCTTGTGAATCATTTTCTCTATTCATCTTTATACGAAGTCGCGTTCGCCTGCAGCAGCCTGTCTGTACTTCATCCGCCAGCTGTGACATTTACTAGACGAAGACACACGTCTGCTCACAACAGCTCGCACGACAAGGTTATCATGTACCTGGAAATAAAACAGCTCCTGCAGATGTTCAAGAATAATATTTATTCCATGTACTCCTCTGCTGAAGACTGCGCTGCTCTCGTGCAGCAGGACAGATGATAAAGGCAGCGAGTTAGTGATAGACTCACTGGGAACATTCTGATCTACAGTTTAAGGTTTACCTGGGAGTGATCTGGAACAGTTTCAGTACTTGCCTTCCAGACAGTGTCTCTAGAAATGACTTTAGAAGAGTCACATTAACTGTGTAGATAAGGAAGAAGATTTTTAAAGGGCTGGGCAGACAATGTTCCTGTAGTTTGTGTTACATAAAGACATCCAGTGAATTGCATTAGGTCAGGGACCCAGCACCTTTATCAGCCATTTAGCTCAGTGTAACCATTCTTTTCTGGCGTGCCCATAAAAACATCCCTTTCTGTTTCTCAGGTAAATGCCTTCGGTTTCATGGCAGTGCTGGAGAAAAGAACAGAGCAGCGGTGTACAAAATGTCAGCGAGAAAGGACAAGAAAGATGAGCTGCAATGTTCCCAGTTTGATTCTGCCTCGATGCAGGTCATGCTCCTCCATCGTCCCCCTCGTTTCCTGTCAACGATCTTAGAAAGGTGAAAATGCTGTGTCCATTTCTACCTGCTATTTTTCCTGCACTTCTAATATGGCTTTGCTTGACAGCTGTAAATTTGCACTTCACCACTGTGAGGTAGCCTGTGGACAGACTATTTATCAGCTCCTGTCTGAAATCGGAGGGATAACATACACAACATCAGCTTAACATAAAGAGAATATTTTGTGGCATCCAACAGCTCAGTACACGACTTATTCTCTAAATCACAGCTGACATCAGCAGGAAGCTCACACACATGCACAGAGTCATTTGCTTTTTGAAGGCACATTACATCTACATCACACCAGTGAAGAATACGTCTAATAACTCAAAAGCAGGTTTCAGACAAATATTATATTTAGGTAAAAGTCTAATTTCCTTTCCTTTTTAAGTTGCTCAGAATCTGCGAGTCCATTTCAGTAGCTGTTTGACTTCAAACACGGCACAAATGGACAAATTATTTGAGTTCTCCTGAGAGGAGTCTGCTCTCTGGGATTGTTGGAATCAATTTTCGTCCATTAAGTATCCACAAGAGTTGAATTAGTGAATTAACTAAAGACAGGAAGAGGTGATGTGGCTGCTGGTGGAGCCATGCAGTTTGTTGTGGATTTGTCCATCTACATGGATACGAAATCTGTTTAGCTTCCATTTTGCATACAGAAGTCTACTGTCATGTTCCATTAGTCATGGTTTTCATCCTTACAATGAATCATGATGATTCATATTCATGGAACCAGGCCCTGTTTTAATCTGTTAAATTATAATAAAAAAAAGTGTTGTTTATTCTTGAGGCATGGCTTTAATACTTGGAAGAACTTAACACTTAAAACGAGTAAAAATCTCAGTTTACGGTTAATTAGCATTTTCAATTATTTATGTTCGTACATGTGTACATCTCTGTTTTTTGACAGTAGACAAAACAGATCGTTTCCACATCAATGGAGCACAAAAATATATTTGCAGCATTTTTCTTTCCCTTTTGCTTTGACCTCCTCTGCACCGCAAAGACCTCAAATCTGTTCCCCGTTACAGATCCAGACTTGCATGAGTAACGATGGATGTTCTAATTCTAGTGGTAGTCATCTGATTATGCTGGTTCCTCGACCCTGTTTGAGTAGCAAATTAGACCTTTGAGACAATTTTGCAGTTATTTGTCTATTTTACTCAGTGTCTGGGCACCAGTGGAAAAGACGGCAATTCACCAACCTGTTGATCGGGCTATTACAGAGGGACCTCAGAGGGGAAATTAGTTTTTTCAATCAATGGGAAACAATTAGGTGTGAGTGAGAGAAGACTTTCCTTATTTAAAGAAGAGAAATCTCAGTCTTTACTAAAAGCCTAATCCTGATTACACAGGTCTGTAGAAACGCGTCATTGCATTGATACTCAGCAGGATGAAAAAGGGCTTATAATGAAATTTACGAAGAGTTTGGAACCTCAGGGCGACAGCTAGGAAAGTGAAAGCCTCTCATACGGTGTGTAATGGATCCACCGGCAGGAAGATACTGAACAACAATGGATTGCATGGCACAGTGTCATGTAGGAAGCCATTACTGCCTCTGCTGCACGTCTACAGTTCACCCAAGGCCGCTGAGATAAGCCTGTTTAGCCAAACCCAAACAGTGGATTCCAGGATAAAAACCGTATCCCATCTGTGACGCGTGGTGATGGTAACATCATGGTCCGGGCTGGATTTCTGCCTCTGGTATGTATGAGGATCAGGCCCCAGGATAGAGGACAAACCACACACACGCAGAGTCAAACTAATACATCTTCATCTTACGCCCCAGTGTTTTTCTATGAAGCGCATCAGTTTAGCAGGACGTCTGTTATTAAAGCGTGACTAAAGCTGAGACATTTCGCCCAGGGAGACAGCAAAGTCATGTCCAAAAATATATTTGCTAAAACCAGACAGTTGTAAATAGCAGGCACGTTGAGGGGCCTGTGTGATAAACGATTAGGCCTTTTCCTAAGGCGAGCGAAGAACTGGTCTTATATAACGTATACATAACGTATGGCAGCAAACATGAGACATAACGACACTTGTTGCATTGTTTAGGCAAACAGTTGTTGCATTCAATCCCTCTGTAGCTGATCTGTCTTCATTTCGTTCATTTTGTTATTTTATCAGCTGGAAGCACAAAACAAATGATTCCTATTCTTGGAGCCTTTTGCCTGACGTCTGCTCAGTGCGATCGTCTGTTTACTGTAATCACATCACATTTATACTATTTTGCATCATTCATTTTGGCTTTGTACACGACAGCATTTATAAACGTCTGAGCCTTTATTTTGAAATGCGGAGACGTGCAGTCTCTTTCTCAGCAGGACCGGTTTCTTGTCATACCATCATTACTCGACACAAAAGTGTCTGACGGGCCAAATCTCCCTGTGGTGGATTCAACACACCTGCTGGAGTGTGAGGAGCTGTCAGAGCGCATCTGATCTCGCCGCTGTCAAACCGGTTTCACCGTACACCTGTTCGGCTCCAGCCCTCACCGTCTAAAAATACAGAGGCGGCCAGAAGAGACTTGAGTGTCAGACTGCAAATGATTGCATCCACTCAGTGACTTTACTGCTCCTGGTTCAGTGTGACCTAAAAACAAAAGCAGAGTTATCGACTTTAATTAGATTCTGGGCACCACGCTGGTTTTGTACAGCATCCCGGGAGAAATCTTATAAGTATTATTAAATCTGCTTGTGGGTGACTATTTAAGGCTGTTGACAGTGTTGGTGTGTGACACTGGAAACCTTTTTTAACAGAAGGAAAACAATTGATTAGCAGTTTTTATTACTTTTATTGTTATATAAAAACGTGACAGAGTAAAAAGCCAGCATTGCCTAATGACTTAACTAATAAAGTGGCGCTGATGATTGTTTCCATTGTGACAGTGCCAACAGAAACACGCTCTGACAAACAAGGAGGGACGTGAACTAAAGAGACACGAACCTTTTATCAAGCAGATTTCATCTCCTCGTCTGTTGAGAAAATTAAAGACACGTCATTTAAAACGAGCCTGTCAACAAAATGTAAACACAACAATAGTCGTGGAGTCTTGAGAACGCGTAGCTGCAGTTGGAGGTGACTTGTTTTTGGGCCAGTGGCAGCAGTTTGTCCAGCTCGTTCAGACTGTGCCTAATCTTCATGATAAGCGAATCTAAGCTTCCCAGCTGTATCCTCACAGTGGCAGCATGCTAACATATTTTCTAAAATGTTGTGTTCTTAATAACTTAATGTTCGTCGTCGCCATGATTTCTAGATTTTCATCTTCAAACAACTAAACTGCAAGTCATAACTCTCCCACTTTAATTTATGTTTTTAAACGCATTTTCCATTTAGCAGAGAACTCGCTTCAAACTCTAATTCATTTCTTTCCTCAGTGTTATCTGTGATTTAGGGGCCTTTCTGTCCTTCAATCATCTTATCAAGCAGATCTCTGATGCTGGTAATCAGCTTATCAAGCAGATTGAAGGGTAAGTCTGGCCCATCTTTCCAGAAATATGATGGTGAGCAAGGAGCTCTACAGTAAATTTAAATCCTCTGAACCTCGACTTGCCCTGCAGCATGTAACTGCAAAGAAGAGGAGCCTACCACTGTGAACAGTCCTGTCTAAAGGAAAGCAGCTCTTTGTGGGGCCAGAGAACTCAAAGTCACCTGGGTTGCCTCCTTCTGGGAGGAACTTATAGTTTGTTTCTGTTTGAAACTGTCTGGCAAAAGTTTGCACTCTCTCCACTTTTCAAGGTTTCATCAAAGTTAGGAAGGTTTTATTTTGAAATTTGCGTTAGTATACACGTTTGTGTTGCAGTGAATATCTGTACGTAGGTCAAATGAACTGATCAGTTATTTTAGAAAGAGCAAATCTCTATCAAAGGTTTCTCATTTATGTAATGAATTAAGACCTAAGAGCATCTAATTAACCTTTGTCAGACAGCGGATGATGTCACCTGGGAAACAGTTTACTGCCTCCACTGATCCTCCTTCCTCATAAACGTATCAGAGCTTTGCTTTCCTTGTTCTGCTGTGTGGCCTGACACACCTGGATGTCGGCATCGCTTCCATAAAAAGTTGACATGACGTGATTGACACTTGACTGTGCGCTGATGGTGGAACAGGACGGAGATGCTCTAATTAAAAGGAGGGACAGAGGAGAAGCCAGGACAGTTTATCGATCTCAGCCATCTTTGCAGTTCATGAGGTGGAACGATTCCTGAAAGGCAGGACGGTTCTCCCTTGTTGAATTCTGAAATAGGAAACCAATTAAGAGCTGCTCCTTTGGTTTTCTTCTTAAGGGCTGAGATGGTTCTGCAGGGAGAGCAAACAGTAAGAATTTCTATATGCTGCCCACAACCTAGTGCAGATTAAAACATATCACTCACACAGTTTTCACTAACACTGTAAATCAGGAGATTGTACGACTCTGTCATCATCTTATGAATTTCTTCATAGAAACCAATAAATAATGCAGAGCTGATTTAGGGGTTTGTCTGGAGAATCCATTTACCATCAGTCCAGCATCGAACAAATCAGACATGAATAATTCACATTTCAGCTTATTTAAATTATTAAGCTATTTTGTATTGGCCTCACTTCAAAGACAGAAAATCCATCTGACATTAACGACTTAATTTAAGGAAGTGAAGGGTGGAGGCAACGGTAACTGTTGCTGCACTGCCAACGGTGGGCGTGTGCAACAACAACACGGGTGTGGAGGAGGATAAACACGTGCGCATGCTCTTCGGCTGCGTCTGAAAACCTCAGCGTGTGCATGAATTCAAACTGGGTTAATGCGTTTGCCCCTTTGCATCATTTGCGTGGGTGAGCGTACAATTTCTGGTCCGTGGTCACTTATTCGTGCTCCTCTGGATTATTACAGCGTCACGGACGCGAGGCAGCCGTCAGCTCACCACTTAGTTGCTCAGGGTGGACTTAAAGACCAATCCTCCTCTGCGCTGAAGTCAGCAAGTGGTGTTGATCTGCGACAAAGGCCACAGAGTGAATGTATTAGCCCTTATTTGCTGCCGAGCTTTGCCTGATAGACGAAAGCGACAGAGAAGCTTTCAGGGCATATTCATTTCCACCAGGGTACAAGCAGTAACTCCCCAAGTTTGAGCAAAAAGAAACTAAACATTTGGTTGTTTTCTCCTTCGCAGGGCAGACTTTTACGCCAGTGTTATTGATTGTACCTTGCTTGTGAATGATGGGGTAATTTAACAAGATGTGATTCATGTCACAGCACTCACAGTAACAAAACCACTGTTTTCAAAAGTCTGCCGAAGAAACTCGGAGCTGCCGTTAATAATCCTCTGGTGGACTCGTCTCCCGACAGCAGCTTCATGACACGTGTTAGAGCATCGCACGTTTCTGGCGACGTAGATATTCTCCAAGTTGTCTCCCAGATGCTAAAACCTGCCAGTAACCCCCCATTTACAGATGACGCCAGTCTGTTCCCACCTTTTCCGGTTTCATTTAACTTTTATTCAATGTAGCCTTTGTGAACAGCAACACTTAAACAATGCTGTTTTCAGCATGTATGACGGTGTTTACGTGTTAATTAATTAGTTTAGGCCTAATTGCACTACTCCAGTGAAAACAAATTAGTTAAGGAGAGAGTAGATAAAAACTATTTCATGAATAAAACATTTATTTAAATAGTGCTGGTTTGAATTGATGTTCTTTATGGGTTTTCTGTCGACTGTAGGTTGTGACTCATATTTATAAGCCATTCCAAGCAATATTTGTCCTGTTGGAGCTGATCCAAGAGGTTAATAAACATCAGAGATGCTCTTACCTCAATCACACAGAGCTGGTTTCCTCTGACCTCTGAAGTTCTCTGCAGTCTTTGCAAATAATTTGTATGTGCCCTGAGGAGGCAGACGGGACTTAGTAATACACTAGCACAGTGGATTTTATTACTGGAATTGCATTGCTGTCTGAACTTCTTCAGCTTCTGAATAAAGGCGGTTCGGGCGATGACTCATTGATATTTGCGACCTTCTGAATGCCTGAATTGTATTTCTGGGGGCATAAATGTTTTTCAGGTGCTGGGAATGAAACGATAACAGTCCTATAATTGCCCAAGGCGGGTAGTTTAAAGAATGTAAGGTCAACCTGGTATCTGGCTGAGGGATCCAGCCCTCATTAGCAGGCCGTCTGTCAGCCTGATGACCATTAGCAAGATACTACTTGCTTCTTGTCACCTCCATTAGCCTAAAGACCAGGCTGGGGTGTCTCTGATCCCGAAAAGCCTTATGCACAATAAAGCTGACAGTTAATAATATGTCTGAATCTAATAAATTATTCATAACTTCCGCCTCTGTCTGAAATATTTGATTGCTAAATAAATAAGAACTGGGGGTCTGGGGGGGTGCAAAACTCAGCAGTTTCAGCCTGTGCCCTGAATACAGATTGGTGGTTTTAAAAATCATTATGGCACAGAGGATATAGACATTAGCACCATTATTGATGCTTTCATAGTAGCCAGGCGTATTTCGGCCATTTGTCTTTTGCCGACTATATCTTGGATGATTTATTATCACAACGGTTGTTTTCTGACAGCAGATGATCCACATGAATTCCTGTCTGAAGACGATCTTGACAAACCGATACCCGGAAAGCTGTCAGCCAGACACATCGCCACACGACACACCAGTGATGTGCTGAGGCCCGTTCATCAATCATCTTCTCGTGCTCTTGTTTTAAAGTCACAATGAAAAGTCAAGGCACGGATGAAGGCTTAACGGCGCTGAAGATATAAAGCATATACTGACATAACGTCTTTGACCTTTAGCGGTTTTATTTACAACACAAGGCTTGATGTTTCACGTTAATGTTTCATGTCTTTTGTCAAAACACAGCTCCACAGCCTGACAATGACAATCACACCATCACTCCTACAGCCTCTGATGTTAAAATGTGATAGACTTCGACGCATATTAGGTTCTGAAATATATATATATGTATATATATATATATATATAGTTGGGATTAATTCTCCAGGCCGTGCAATGGAACTACAGGAGAAGAAAAGAGACAAGAAGAGCATAAAGTATCATTTATATATATAGGTGACGTCAAATCAGTTTCATTCCCTCTCATGTCCAGAGTGTATTTTTAGTAGCTTTTTGTTAGACTCTTCTTTGCTTTTGAAACAAGGTGGAGGCTTCAAAATCCCCTTAAATAAGATGGACGTCCTATTTTGCTAAGATGCATTATAGTGGTGTGATTAAATTGTTCTTAAGGGTAAGTTCGAGCCCAAACACTCTTTTTTTCTGCTTCTCTTTTCTAAAATACATTTCATGTAGGTGGTAAAGGCAAATGAGACTGAAAAGTTATTGTGTATTAATAGCCTCCCACACCCAGACAGATGTTTGCAGCGACTGGCTGATTAGAGAGCTGCTCGGGTTGTTGACAGGTAGAACTGTGCAGAGTTATTTACTCATTAGTCTCACACTGCAGAAGATGTTTCTTCATGCAGGAATTGATCTCAATTTGCTCGTATGCAAACAAAGTCAGTAAAGCAGAGAATATTTTTGCTCGCCCTCGGCCTGCTTGAAGCCTCGTGTCATAAATTGAAGACAATATTATTTGCACCCTTGAGTAAGTTAGAATCAGTTTGTTTGCATACGTTATATGTTAATAGTCTTAATGAAAGGAGCAGAAGAGGATGTGTGAGTCTTTGGGGGAAAAATAAACATGATCCTGATCGTCCCTGCTGCCTCCACGCAGGACAAAGACCAGTCAGGTCCTTAATTATTGCAGATGTTTCGTGAGCCAGAAGGGCTTAGTGGCAGGGATTGTCTGACACGCTGAGTGACTTTGAAGTGCTTTCCTGTTTTCAGGCTTTATACAATGGTTTTCACACATTAATGCAGAGTTTCTGCATTAATGGCCGCGCATGCAGATACACAAACGAGGGTGACAGCAACAGCTGCACACAGATTTAGTATTTACCCAGATCCATCCAGGACGTGCTCTGAGATTTCATACCTTACTGTCCACTTCGCTTTAGACTTTCAAAACTTCTCAGTCGTTTTATTTCCCACTCTTTCTGACATGTGGCTTGAATCTTGGCTTTTTATGTTCCAGCTTTTGCAATCCATCCCATCCACGCTGTTCTGTTTCATAAATGCTTTCAGCCTCCATCGCCAGCAGCACAGTATCCTGTCATTATTCCTCCTGAAGCACTCTCTGGTCATTTAAAGTCCCCAGCACCATTTCAGATGAGAGTCAGGACTTTGGGAGCCAGAGTCCTCACAGTCAGCATCTGATGTGATGAGTCTATATTTAGATATAATTAGTGGAGCAGCTGGGCTTTTAGAAATGAACAAAACGAGTCAAAAATATTCCAGACTACATTGAAATGAACACACGTCTTCCAAAAGTCATCATGTGTGGATGTTTTCCTGTGGCACAGAGACAGATCCCTCTGGTGTGTCACAAATCACAACATGACCCGTCCATTATGAACCAATTTAAGGTTTCCTGTCAGGGGCAAAAATAACAATTTAAGTTGAAAACCTGGAGGGACTATGGAGTTAAAAAAGAAAGTGAGTGAAATAATGTGTTCTCCCTCACATCCTCTGTGTTCTCAAAAGAAAACTGAAATAAATGACGAGTAGGACACTGCATCGGGGATTCCCAGCAGGCCGGTGCTCCATCCTTTTGTTGTAACTTCAAAGACTCTTTCACAGGGGATTGGTCTTTTCTTTCTTTCGCTCCCCTCCTGTGATCAGTCGGTCGAGCAGCTTCCACGTGTTCTCGCATGCTGTGGAGCAGTGACATTGTTCTGCTGATGCAACCGGTCTAACAGGTGAATCACGACAGGCGATCACCTGAAGCCGCGTTAAATGACGTCCAGTTGCCTCCGTGTGACCCAAACATGGGCGGAGGAGCCGCTCCAGTCGATAACGTGAGTGATTCTGGTCTGATGTTCACAGGCGGCTCATGCACCGTTCATTCAGGCTTTGTCCGCTGCCTCTGTTCATTTCCAGTTCAGTGTTCTCCGAACCTTCTGCGTGTGATGTCACGCTCCACTTCAGGCTTCCTCTCTGGAGAGCTCCGTCATTAGCGCGATTGTTATAATGCCAAAAAATCACTTTGGCAGAAGGTTGTAGTAGATTAGCTGAGCAACATGTGCGACTGTGGGAGAGGAGGCTTTGCATCATGGACCACAGTGGTTCCTCAAGTGTATACAAGTAGTTAAACCTGCCTAAAAATAATTTTTCATGCCCAGGAAATGACGCTTATATCAGTCATTCATTTCTTTTTGAGCAATTATAGTTTAGGCTTATTAGGGAAGTAACCGTCCAGTGCATTTGTAAAGTGTTGGGATACAATAAATACTGTATTGCGGTGCACTGCGCTGGGCATGATGTCTTCATTATGACATGGCCTTCACACTCAAACATGCACCATATACATTAAGCTGAATAATTTACCAGTGAACTGCTGTGACTGTCTCTGCTGCTGGTCATGATTACCTCAAACCACTGTCACTCCTGAAATTACTTTTCAGTCCCAGCGTTTCTATTCTCTGCCCGACATGTTTTGCGCACCTTTCTTCTGCTCAGACGCATTAATCATCCACCAGTTTCCTAACAAAACACTGTGAGTAATGAAAGAGACAAAAGCTGCAGCAAGAAGACCAGAGGGAACAGAGGAAATGGATGCTGAATATCCTTTACTCTGGATCTGATATCATTTCAATTTGTGACCTTTACGTGCAGGTAGAGTTTCAGTGGCTCATCAGCCTCGGGTCAGGATATACCATGTTCACCTGCTTTCTGTGTTTGATTTATCGGGTTCATACACAGAGATTAGACAGAGGATTGTGGGAATATAGGAGGGTTACAAATAGCAAACAAGAGCTTCAATTACTGCGGGTTGTGATTTAACTCTGGTTCCAGCCTGATTACGTGTCCAGGAGAAGCGGAGTGGATGCCCAAAGGCTCCAGCCAACGTTAAAGCTCATTTTAAAATCTGCTTTTGATAAACACAGCAACACATTAGGAGCATGTCCTGATAAACGTATATTTCTGTAGTATTGGTAAACACAAAAGCAGCCTGGTTGGAGGATTTACACATTGTTCCTGCTGCGGAGCTGCAGTTTAATGAGCCTGTTATTTGCTGAGCTTTTAGGATCAAAGCATTCAGGGACTGGAGTGAAAGACTTGTTCATGGCCAAACTTCATATGACAACTCTGCACTATACTACAGCAGGCACTTCATTAAGATGTAGCTTAAGGGCAGTTTAATTGGTGAGTGCAGGGTAAGAGCTTCTCTGTCTTATGCTTCTCTGTGTCATTGCCAGTAATTTTCTTCCATTTGTAATTCACCATTAAACTCAATTTAGTGCACTCTCCGTTATTACATTTCTTTTCAGGTTTCACAGGTTTTCTAACGCTTTTATTTTTACGTAATCCTTGTTCTGCTCCTTCTTTCCAAATGTGATGTGCTGCACGGCCCCACTCCGAGGACGTCTGAGAAAACAACCACGGAGGATGGTGAGCGACGTGCGATGGTGTCTTCTTTGGCTGCTGAGGTTCTGCTGGATCGGCATCATGCCGCCTGAACTGAGAACCCACATCTGCTCTGTGTTCCACTATGATTTACAGTATATCTCTGTAAGTAAATCAATTAACTACCGTGACTGCTCTGATTTCAGTGGTTGTAAAGCTGAGTATGAATCTATAGCTACACACTAAACCAGCCCTCTGCTGAACACGTTGCACCTTGATAATTTAGGTGCTGCCAGCAGGACTTAATAGAACTGCATTTCTAGCACCTTAAACATCTCACTGTCTGATTTATTTATTAATATTCGCTGTCCGGTTCCCTGCAGACGCAGCTGATTAATCAGTGTAATGAAATGACTGGAGCCGCATTGCAAACTGTCTGTTTTTAGCCGTGCATGTATCACAATTGTAGTGTTTTGGGTTCAGACTTTAATAATCTATATGAGGAAATGGATCATTAAACTCGTGTCGTTACGTGTTTGCATCTTGCAGCATTGATGGAAACAAGCCAGAGATCATTAACCTAAGTTTGTGCCTGAAAACATTCTGTTGCTTTTCGTAAACAACTTGGCTTTTGTATTCCCAGATGTACCCAGTTAGCAGACACCAGTGCAAAATAACTAGGAAGCACCATTAAAATAATAATATGTTGTTGTTTCTGTTAGTCCTGCAGATTCTCATGTTAAAATATGATTTAGCTTCCACACTGTCAGACTGAGCATATGAAATTAGTCTTGTGTCTTTTCAAACATTGCCAGTGATGCTAACATAGCTCCCAAACTCAACAAGCCTCTGGGGACCATGAATGTACCTACTTTTATGGCAACCACCAAGGAAAAGAGAAAAACTTCCAGAAATGGGTTAAATATTTAGTATTTTTTTCAGATTTCCTGGTGTGAGGACAGTAAAATTGCCTTAATTTTCACTGTGAGACCTGATCTAATGAAACGGGATCATTACCATCATCAGCAGCAAAATGTCAAAGGCTTTTATTAATATCTCACAGTGTCGTGGATAATGTGGCCTCAGTCCATCAGCAGCGTTGTTTGTGAGACCACGTTAATAATATGGGGACACGAGAGCTTTTCAGGCTGATCACTTATTCTCTTGGTCTAATGCGCAACAGCTTGAGCCTCAGTGCTCCTATTATAAAATGCAAAGTCAAATCAGTGCAGCTCCAGCCGGATGCTGTTAAGTGCAGATTGGACAAAACAGCCCGCAGCCTCTGCATCAGGCTTCTTTATCACGTTAACTCCTCGGACGGGGGCGATTTATAATATGATGAACTCCGAACCACCAGCGCTGTCGACAAACACACAGATACTTGTGTACAAAGCCTGTGTGGCCTAATAGAGCATTAATTATTAAGCAGCCTGCTTTAAGAAGCAATCATCTCTGTGCAGCTACATGTTAACCGGTGCTAATTGCATTTTCAGATTTCAGTTTTGTTTGTTCAACTGTGTTCTTGAAGTTATAGTTATTATATCAAATTCATTCATTCGCGTAAAGCTCTACTCTTAAAGCTATGATGATCCTTAAGAAATGATTATGTAATGCGTATGGAAATGATAACTGATGTTGTCCTCTCCTCGTAAGCTCTCCACAAAGACGTTCTTAAATACTCTGAAATACTCTCTAAAGGTCACCACTCACTCTGGTGTGAGAACAGCCTATGGTTGCTATGAAAATGTGGACGCGGCTAAGCGGAGAGTGATTCACCGCACTACGCTCAACAAGTCATTACCTCCATCTGTCTGGTGCGCTGGTGGCCGTGCGCCCAACGGGGGAGGGAGCTGCTCTGATCCACGCACGCATCCCGGAGAAAATATCCAAATATCAAACGTGAGCAGAATAAACAATGCTGACTGCTAAAACAAGGAGTGTATTCGATTTGAGATGATATCTAATAGGTTGTTTTTTATTCTGACACTTAGAATGAAGAGACAGGATCCAGTCAGAGACGCTTTGACTTTATGGGCCAGAGCTTCTCCATGAAGAGACTGTTCATAACGCTTGTTAGTCAGTAAGCTCAGATAACATGAGTCATTCCTATTCATGTTCTTTTGCTTCTGATCCTGACGCCACTCCTGGAATAACTGCAATATTTATTTCATGTGCATGTCGCGTATACACTGTATATTTTTCCTTTATTTCTCTCATTGCTACGCAGCTGCAGGCTACGATCAAAACGAACTTCAAAGCTGATAAGCTGATCATTCAGTGCACCGTACGCTCATTCATGTAACAGGTGCTGAGAATGCAGAGCAGGAATGCCAACACACACACACACACAAGACTTCTACCGTGTCTTCGTGTAATTATACGTGTACGCAAAATAAAAAATCTGCATATCACTCATTAGTTATCTATAACAGGTGTCTGCTTAGACAGATTCTAACGGCTCTCAAAATGCAAAAAGCATACAAATTAACACCTTGATAGAAAAGCCTGTACACAAAATTATATAGACACAGCGGAAAACGCACACAATGAAGCACGAGCACACATTTAGTCCATGAAAATAATCATCTCTCCCTGAATGCACTATGATCTATAACAGTATATAAACAGGAACCAGTCAGCGGAGGTGCTCAACCTTTAACAGCCTTGTAAACTAGTAATAAAGATCTGCTCAGGTCACGGGAGCGAGTTGTAATCAGTGTCATTCTTCTCCTAAAATGCTTCCGATTTTTCCAGCGTACGTAAATGTCTGTGAAGGGAAACACAATCATGCTTTCAGTTAGCGTTTCTGTCAAAATGACGACCAATAAATGTGATGAATGCATGGCAGCAAAGGTTATACAGTACCTCAGCCAAACCCAAACCACAGCACAGATTCACACCTAACACCTGGATGTTGTCATAAAGTAGAAACTAAAATACAGTTACCAAGCTCCTCTCCTGCAGAACCTGGTCCCAGTGCAGGCTCCGGCAGACACCCTCCCTAGTAAGACCAGGCTTTGATAAAGCTTCCAGCTGGGGCTGGCTGAGGCTGCTCTGAACCTTCTCTTGGAGTTAGATGCTGGGGGACCTCCTTGATGTGTCTTCTCTCTCCCACAGCTCTGCATTTCTACGCACATTAATATAAGATGACATCCGGGCGCTGCCGATCCTCGACCTGGGATTGTCATCAAGTCGTAAAGTACTGTAGGCAGAAAGTTGCTGCTTCCAACGAAGCACACACACATTCAACAATTTTTGTGCATGCGTCGTTTGTGTACTGAAAGTTGGGACACAAGCCCTGTGGGATCCTGGACGTACTGTGAAGAATACAACAGACGGTAGAAAATCACTGAGCTAAACATGTCTGTTTCAACAATGCTGTAACAACAGAGAACCGTACACTATGCTGTGTTGGCTGTGTTGTGAATTGCTGACATCCAATGACTGATGTTTTCCATTTCACAGCATCTGAATGTCTGCAGGGGACGTATGTGTGCAGATCTGGGCTAAAGCGCGGTTCTGAATCAAGGATGGAAATGTGTATCTGTGGAGTGAAGCTGCTGAGACGCACGCCTCTGTGCCTATTGATCCTGTCCATTGACATCTCTCACTTCTCATTAAGTCACTGGGATCCATCAAAAAGGCTGCGGTTCCCCTGGTGACTGCTGGTGGAGGATCACAGGGAGAAGCCTTAATGTACCGTGACCAACATGCAGAGAGGGCTGGGACACCTGGCGCTGCGAGAAACACGAGACCTCTCCACAGAATAGAGCGAGATTAATTCTGAAAGGATGCTTAATGGCTTTGGTTACATGTATATCTGCCTTTATTGTATTTATGAAACAAACACAGCTTGTGTCTGCAGGGAGCATCTGCACCGATGCTCAATGAGGCCGAAGGACAGGTCGGTCAGTAAAGAGAACGCGTCTGATGCTGTGAGATACAAACATTTCTGCTGAGTGTTTTCTCTAATTTCAAGCACCACTGGCTTTGTGACATGTGATATAACAATTGTGTTCAACTCAGTGAGGAGTTGACATGAGTGTGAGTGAATCTTTCCCATAAGGAAACAAGACCAGGTTGATTTCTGACAAGAAATTCTGCCAGTAGTTTCCTCCCCTCACAAAGCCAGCATGTAGGAAAGCAAGACAAAACAAGACAAAGCTAATCAAGTAAATGGTGATAATTAATTATTAGCAATGCTGTTTGTGATGATATGAGTCTGGTACACACCGTGCAGTAACAGAGGGCGTTGGTACACGGTGGCATTTGGTCTAATTCGCTATATTACAATTCATTGTACCATCAAAATGACTTTAATAGCTTTACATCCGGACACATCATCGTGTCTAAAGTTGTTTCTCTGCCACCAAAGGCTTCTTGTCCTCTGCTGTCTCATCATTTCTGGCCTCTGTCCACAGCTTCCATAACTCCTGCCTCCGCCTCCAACTTTTTCACTGCACCAACCTTTAAATTCTCCAACTTTCCCACCTTGCTCTCCGTGTTTGATGTAGAGGTCCTCCCAGTCCCTCGGTCATTGATTGTAAATGTCCCGCTCGCTCACTGTGCACATTCAGCGTTTTCAGAGATGATCAGCTATTCCTCTGGGTCATAGATCAAAAACACTGTTCTCCACCGGCTCCATTCCTCAAGCTGTCTCACGTAAACACGCACAGAATGGATGAGCTTTAAGGACTTTGTGTAGACTCCTTATAAATTATATTATATTAGAATTTTAACAAAACAGTTTTGCCTTCATTCGACTATTTTCTAAACAAACTGATCTCGACTCTGCGCAAAGTTTTCAAGCAAACTTAAGATTTTATCTAATATTTGAAAAATGCTGTCTTCTTCTTCTTCTTCTTCTTCTGTCCTCTCAAGTCATAAACAGGGGTTTTCTTTAGTTGGTATTTAGTTCTACCATGATCATAATGTCTAATTTTATGCATCCATGAAAACCAAAACTAAATTAATTATCCAATCCAAATGATCTTAATTGAAATGGGATTACTTTGACTTTGTTAACTTAATGATTTGTTTATAATTAACACAAATTACAACTTACAAATACACATCGAATGTATCAATAAAATATTACCAGACAAAGTAAAACAGAATCCAATTAAAATGTGCTGCACAAAGAGAAAATTAATTTAGTTTATGATTGTTATTATTACTTGTATTGTATGTCTTTTGTCTTTTTGCACCAGGTTTCTGTACTTTGTTGTGTTTTCTTCCAAAACATTTTCTTTCTAAATGCGATCCCTGTGTTGTCAAGGTGTTTCCTTAACTTGACTGTGTGCTGTCAATTTGCACGTGTTTTATTAGGTTTCGGTGCTTTGAGCTCTCGGGACAATCGTAAAGGAACCAGCAAAGCTAGCGGCAACCTGGCAAATCCGCAGGTTTTATTGCATCGGGTTTGTCCTTCCTTTCATTTTAACCTCAGCCATACGAAGGTACTGCCAGTTTTCTAACGCATTACCGCCTCCACTCCCACGTGCACTGTTTGTGCCCAGCAGGGAAAACCTCCAGCCGGAAATAGCTGCTGTCTTCTCTAAACCTACACATTTTCTATCTTTGCCTCACGTTACCAAGTGAATCACCGTAGGTGGACGCTTACTCACACGGAAAGAGACAAACAATATAGTTATGACCTCTGCTATGTGCTATTACAGACAATTGGAGAAGATTTGGAAGAGGAAGAAGCAGGGAAATGGTTCATGCAACACGTAATGAATTAGGTTTGTGGGTGTAAGTGCTCTCTGAATGCAGAAGGACAAACACTGATTGTCTGTGTTTCTGAGTCAAGCTGAATTCAAGGATTTTAGGCTGAAACAGCTTCTGTGCTTGAACTGGTCTGACTCAGAAATCATCTCATATGAGAAGGAGAAGAGTTTTCACTTATCGCTGTGCTCGCATCATTTCTGGACTGAAGCTAAATCATTACCAAGACTGGTCTGACCCACCCACATCTCAGCATGTTTAGTGTCCATCTGTCCTTGTCGAAGAGACAACAACGGCCTCTCAGCCATGCAAATAAGCAAGTGTGTGGCACTTTGTTCCTTTAGTAACAAATTTCAACAAGCAGGAAGAGCGTCCTCTTAGCCTTTGCAACAGCTGCCACAATGATGGCGTGACATCATTAGAAACCTCCTAAAGGCCAGTTCGTCTTCTGTTTCCCTCGGATGGATCTCAGCCGACATGAAGAAGCTTTTACTCACACTGCACTTGGGGATATGGGCACGTTCCACACATATGCATTTGCATGGTGGCAAGTTCAAACGGCAAAAACAGGAAGAAGATGCCGTGAGATGCTTCTTGTTTTGTCCTAAAAGATGTAAGAAAAGCTGAAGCTGTTGTAACAATCGAGCTTCAAATCCAGGATTTCAGTATTTGTTCTCAAAATTACAGAAAACCCGACTCACATCTGACGCTGTGTGTTGACGAGCTTCAGAGTAATCTTCTTTTAAACCGATTTAATCCCTCACTGTGGGTATACACTCGTAATTCTAAGAAACTGACAGAATAGTGTCTGTTCACATGTTGAGTATTTTCTTTTAAGCTTGTCAGGGTGTGAAAAAAGGATGAGATTTAATTTGAATATTAATGTGGTGTTGTATTGATTCCTGTAAGGAGGCCAGCTTGCTTGCTCCAGAGCAGTAAAGACCGTAGGGTCAGGATGGGATAAATTGGGAGATATTGCTGAATCGGTGAATGGGCTCAGCAGGGGGCGGGCGCTGTGGTTTCTCTGGATGAGTGACAGTGGTCCTGCTGTTTAGACCATCTCTGACAGATGTGTACAGATGATTACAGCACAGGTTGTGAGTAGATTACAGCAAAAATCTGGTTCAGCAGCCGCAAATGAATCCCCATCATCATAAATGTAACAAAGCAAAGTCCAAAATAAGATTTTCGCGCATGTGAAGAATCAATGTGCAAAAAATCCATTTACCATATATTAATGATTTAAAGTGAACGTCATCCCTCTTCCATTCATGATCGCTTCTTCATGTGACATTGTTTAGAAATGACTGATGTTTCTTAATGTCAGGCATCATTTTATCGTGTGTGTTAGCAAATGTTGCTGTCGCTCCAAAACGAACTAGTCTAATTCACATAAATCAATATCTACACTTTTACCTCTAGGAGAATGAGCAGCGTGATTAACAAAGGTTTGCCTTCACATATCGAAAACCCAATTCTCATAAACTGTGAGATCCAGAGATAAAGAGCTCACAGACATTATGGTTAGTTCTGTTTTTAAGAAGTGTTATACATAGATACATTTATAAGCATAATACTAATAATAATAATAAAGCAAATATTTGAAGCTTTTACTTCAGATGTGACATGATGGATCATGTGTTTGCTGCTTGGCTGGTTTGATGCCAGCTCTAGACCAGGTCATACATCATCTCCCTCTACTGTCCCTGTGTTTTGCTCCAGAGTCCAGTCAACGTGGCTCTGACCCTCTGACTGCAGCCACCCAGTGCTAAACATCTCCAGCCGTCTCTCCTGCACTTCTCTGGAGAAAAATACCCAAAAATCTAAAGAATTGTCCCATTTCCTGTTGAAAATTGGATCCGACAGTGTGATTTTATGGCTCCAGGCACTAAAGAGTCATGAGCCACACCATATTTTTAGATGTTCGTATTCTGCGAGGAGACAATTGAATGAAAATGTAAAACAAATGTCATTTGAATCTCTTGATTGTGCTCAGCAGTTTTGTCTTAATTGTGACATATGATTGTGGGAAGCTGTGTCTGCCTGCAGGTTGTAGTCATCGCTCTGTCACCTCATATTTTGGCTGAGGATTTGGAGCGCGTGGGTGCGTGCACGTGTGTGTGTGTGTGTGTGCGTGCTCCTCTGAAGTGAGGCAGAGAGAGAGAGAGAGAGAGAGAGAGAGAGTCTAGCCTGACTGCGCGCCCCCTGCGCTCTCCATCAGTGCGTGTGCACGAGTATCCGCAAAGCCAGCGCTGCTCCTCTCAGAGCCATCTACAAACTTTGATGAGCCGAAACCTGCGCAGCGGGCAACAAGACATAAAGGAGAGGTTTCATCTTTTTACAAACAAATATTGTGCAGAGTGGGATCAGGTTTTCGGGCTGATTCAGGTGAGTAACCCGCGAGCTGCTCGGTCTGTTTACAGTGCGCGTTATTCCTGAACGTCTCCAGCTTTGTGTTTATTCCTATGCTTTAATCTACAAGTGGCTCCAGAACCAGAGTGAAGTTTGTTCATTGTTCATTTGCGTCATCACTCGTCTTGTTTGCGCATTCTTCGTTGTGTCCACGCGTTGTTGTGGCTGCTGTCACCTTTTTTTGTCCACCTTGTCACAAAACGCTTTCCCGACGCACTGATTCACCTCCAAGTCTTATTCTGAAGCGTCTCTGTTGGCAAACAGGTGACGACCATGGAAGCTGCTCCGGTTGAGATCTTCAAAGGAGACAATGCGTGTGTCCCCACGCCGCTCGAAGACTGCCCCGTGAATTCCTCATCCTGGGTGTCCGGACCCTTGGAGAGCCGCAATGTGACCCACGACAACAGCTGGGAGCCGGAAAGCATGTCTCCCATCATCCCCATCATCACCGCCGTCTACTCAGTGGTGTTTGTGGTCGGTTTGTTGGGCAACTGCCTCGTCATGTATGTCATCATCAGGTAATATCATGTCACACATTCCTCAATATTACGGCTATTGATATCAGAAGTGGAATTGCCTTTGAAATTAAAAGAACAAAATTGTTTAAATCCATCATGTTTTTGGGCACGTCATCAAAAGTGTTATCCTTAAAGAGCTGATCATCTATTATAGCAAACCTAAGCAGATGCCCAGACAGTGGAGTGTTCCTCCACAGCCTCTGTAAATGTTATTGCTTGTGGAGGAGGCACTGGCACCAACCCTTGGGCTTTTACTCTGACCTCTAGGCCATCTGGTCTGTGTCAGCGTGGCCCTTCACTGAAACTATGCGCTGCTCCGAAGTTGGTCAGTTCATCAAAGGAGTGATTAGAATTTGTGAAACCCTGAACGCGACGTAAAACTCCAGATAATAATGAATCACATCTCGTGGCATGAATCTTCTTGCATTTTGATAATAAAAGGGTTCAGATGAATAATGTCATTTCTCATGTGGCATTAAATGTGTGACTGTTTATTTCTTTTACTCCTGCCAATGGCCGAGAGGTGTGAGAAAGCTTCAAGTGTCCAATTGAATTTAATAAATCTGAACGTAATAACAATATTCATAAATCCTCCTGGCAGTCAGGTGAACATGACGTTAATCATAGTTGAGACCAGTGGAGATTTATCAAGCTGCACCTCGTTGGGTGTTATTTATGGTGTGTGAGAGCAACAAATTTCCTTTTGATGGAATGTAAAATTTAGCAGCACCATTTAACACGCTTCAGTCCATAGACAACAATTACCTCAGATCAGATCGCTGGAGTCACCTGTCGGCAGAAAGCAATTTTATCCCTCCTGCCCTAGAAAGGCCGATACGTTCTGCTGCTTAGCTGCTCCTTCGAGGGTGATTCAGGTGCCAGAGAAAGATTATGGTGATTTAGTGTAAACAAATATCTGCAATTACACTCAGGTAAACACAGGCCACATATCACACATCTGACTAGAAGCCATTAGTAGAATGAGCTGAAAAGCCAGTTCATCCTTTATGTGTTTAAATAGCTTGTTGTGCTGCTGAAGCTGGTCTAATCCATATTTGTATACGGATGAAATGACTATACTTTAATGTGGAAAGTTACCACCCAACTCTGCAGAGCATTAACGCCTCTTTGTTGTAGTTGCATGGTCCCCAAATGGGGGCGTGGTCAGAGGAGTTGTTATAGGTCAGTGTTCATTTTACTAAAACGCTTCACTTCCTTAATTTGGCATTTTAGCATAATACAACATCTGTGTTTTTTCTCTCCTGTCAGCTTAACCACTGGTAAACATTAAAACTTCAAATAAATCAGTGACCCTCACGTCATGCTTGTAGTAAATTGTACTGTGTTGCCAGCATAATGAAATGAAATGGAGACAATCTGATTACACGTGACCTGCAATCAGCAGCATGTTATACATAGCAATGAAGTGAGTCAGTAAAAGATGGCCTTACATATTCACAGGAGCAGAACGAACTAATGGGCAATGTTTAATTCATAATGAGCCGAGAGGAAAGGTTTTCTACGGCGTCAGCAGCCAATACACGACGCCATGATGGATGGCTCGGGTCATGTCTCGCCTCCCGGTCAGAGGGTAACCCTGCGCTCTGCATGTTTAACAGGTACACGAAAATGAAGACAGCCACCAACATCTACATTTTCAACTTGGCGCTCGCGGACGCTCTGGTCACCACCACGATGCCCTTCCAGAGCACAGACTACCTGCTGAACACCTGGCCCTTCGGTGAAGTGGTCTGCAAAGTCTTCATCTCCATCGACTACTACAACATGTTCACCAGCATCTTCACTCTGACGATGATGAGCGTGGATCGCTACGTGGCCGTGTGCCACCCGGTGAAAGCCCTGGACTTCCGCACTCCCATCAAAGCCAAGATGATCAACGTGTGCATCTGGATCCTGTCCTCAGCTGCAGGGATACCTGCGTTTGTCCTGGGTGGCACCCAGACAAACAGCGGTGAGGGACATCCTCCGCCCCCCAGTTACAAACTTTCAGGAAATTTACTAGAGAGTCAAGTGTAGAATTTAATCTATCGAGTCGAGTTTTCATTATCCACACTCAAATATCGTCATCCCTGAATATAGATGATGTAAGAAAAATGTATTTAAAGTTTAGAGCATAGTTTCCCTCTAGAGTGCAGATTAGCTGCTCTGTACCAACTCGCTAAATTGGCCCCAGAAAGGCACCGAGTGGAATTCTATTCATTATAAAGCACTCTATCACTTCATTTACATTTTCTTAATCTTTCTTTTCCCTTGCAGACATAACTGAGTGTGCCTTACAGTTCCCAGAGCCGTATGTGTACTGGGACACGCTGATGAAGGTCTGTGTGTTTGTCTTTGCCTTCGTCGTGCCTGTGCTCATCATCACTGTGTGCTACTCCCTCATGCTCCTGAGGCTGAAGAGCGTTCGAATGTTGTCTGGCTCCAGGGAGAAGGATCGCAACCTGCGCCGCATCACCCGGCTCGTAGTGGTCGTGGTGGCCGTGTTCGTGGTCTGCTGGACGCCCATACACATCTTCATCCTGGTCAAAGCACTCGTGAGCGTACCAGAAACCACCGCCATCATGGCCGCCTACTTCTTCTGCGTGGCTCTGGGTTACACTAACAGCAGCCTCAACCCGGTGCTCTATGCCTTTCTGGACGAGAACTTCAAACGCTGCTTCAAGGACTTCTGCCTCTCTGCTAAACTGAAGGGGGAGAAGGTCTCGGGGAGCAAACGGGTCCCCAGCACCATGCGGGAGGCCGCTGTTCCCCTGGAGAACCCAGACAGGACTAGCAAGCCAACATGACTAGCAGTGGAACTGTCTTCAATTTCCCACATTGGGAAGGAAGACTCACATGACTTGGGCTTAACGCACGTCACATCAGCAATGTAGACTGTCAGTCCGACTCCGGTTCTGTAGCTGACTTATTATCTTGTCATTACTAGAGGACGCGTCTCCTGACGTCCAAACAGCTCCACCGTTGACAGGATCTCATTTCAGAGATCACATGAAAATTACACGCCATGAACATTTTCATAAATCCACACCGAGAGAAATACACCAAGCACACCTGCACAAATTTACTTTGTCATCTGCCTCTCTCGACTATTAATTACATGACGATTAGATGAGTCAGTGATTACAATAAGCCTCCAGCTGGTTTGATAGACTTAAAGTCATATTTAAGCAGAAATGAAAACATTTGCTACAGCTTGTCAAATGTCGATTACATTCATTACATGAATGTGGTCACTTTAGGCTGTTGGAATTTATGTCAAGCATTTCCCCTATGTAATGATGTTTTATAAACAATAACCTAAACCCAGAAATAATCATAAACTGCAGCACTTCTTGAGGAAAATCTACAAACTAAAGTTGCATCAGACATGAATTGAAAGCTTTGCCAACATTTCTCAGGAAAGCATTTTTAAAAGGCAAGATTAATCAGTCATGTCAAATTTTGCATCAGTGTTTTAACTTAATTGGATTTTCTTTACTCATCTTTGCTTTTCTTATTATTATCTTCTATTTTTTTACTATTATCCAAAAGTGCCTTGAACAGTCCAGGGTAAAACAGGTTTGCAATGATGGACAATTTCAGAAGTGATTGTGGAACATGGTTAAACAGCACTGAACATGTTACACGTCAACAGGGGCTGTGGTGCGGTGCATGAATCACTGGCAGAAATGTGCTGAACTGACAGAATCAGGGAAGTTTAACACCCAGCTGCACTGAAGCAATGTGGTCGATGAGTAAAAATCCTGGACTTAATTGTGCATTTAAAATTTGACAGAGGGCTCGCTATCAGCTCTGACTCTGGACCCATGTCTAGATGGATGAGCTGACCAATTTATGGTGTATACTGTAATTCAGTCACGTGCCGTGTACTGTATGGCTTTTACCATGATACACATAGTCCCATTGAAATACTAGTGCTATTATTGTAGAGAAATGTCTTATTGGTTACATCCTGACAGGCTGTGAATAGACAAACATTACATTCAGTCAAATATAGAATATTATATTATGTAAAAGATACATCTTTGCACAGACATAATTAAAATATACAGTATCTGTAGCATGTCACTGATCATTGCTAGGATATATTCAGACATCTGCAGCCTATTTGCTTGGTGGACTGTGCTGTTATTTTGAATGTACTGCACATAGACTCTGTATCATATACACTAGATTAAATATCAATTCATTTACGTCATTAGTTCATTTAACTAATTTTTGATTTATTCAATATAAAAATAAATTTATATTGGGGTAAAAATTCTTTAAAATCTTCAATAATCTCTCACCATAGCATGTTTACTGGTATGAAAATACAAAACCACAGACGTTCTGTGAGACATTATATTAAACATCGCTGTGGATTTTAATATGTTTCCCAGTGTTTCGTGTTTTTTGTTTGAATCTGCGACTGTATATTGGCTTTGTCTGCTGTCAGCTGAGCAGCAAAACATCCTGTCTGTGAAAAGTGCTTGATAATAAAGCTAATTATTTAAATCCACACTGATTCTCTTGTCTTTCAACCCATCTTGCTGCCAGTTTGAATTTGGAAATTCTCCGTAGTGTGCAGCAGCGATGACCACTTGTTTCTGGCTTTCCTCTAAGTCATTGCTTTTGAAATGAAACCCTTCGACCTGTGGCTCATTAGCCGGAGCCTGCAGTATTGGAGTCTTACCACGTGTCAGCAGCGCCCCCCAGCGGACAGGACACCATATGACAACGTAGTGTGCGCTTGGCACAAATTAAAAGTCCACGACTTGATCTAGTTAATGAGTAAATACATTGAATTCATCCTCAGTTCAACGAAGGAGAATGTGAAGCTGATCATGATCTTAGTGGTATGTTGTTTTTTGACCGTCAGTGTTTGTTAGTTTGTCTGAGGCAACCAAATGATGCCATGATAGTTATTATTCATTAATTATTATTACCTTTGGTAACTAAGAATAGAAACAACACCAAACACCTGACAGCCTCATAATAACCCTTAAATAATAATTAATATTTAAAGAAGCCGGTTTCGGGGGCGTGGCTGGTGGAGTCAGGATCGCATGACTTCTCTGACGTCACTTCAAAGTCTCTTCCGGGTGTTTTCCCTCAGCTGGACGGTGTTTGTCAGCAAACCAACCTCGGTTTCTTGTGCCGCTTAAGCCTTAATTTTGCCAAAATGAACCGTATATTTGGTAGAGGAAAGGCCAAGGGCCCACCACCGAACCTCACAGACTGCATAGGAACCGTAAGTATAGTCTGAACACAACTGTGTGGACTAAACAAAGATGGACGAGCTGTCGGGTAGCTGTTAGCTAGCTGCTAGCCAGCTGTTAGCCAACTTTAAGAGCACAAACAAGGCCAGAGTCATGTCCATCTGACGTTTTGTTATAATAAACGGGCTCGGTGGCTTTGAGATCATTTGTTACACTATCAATGACATGTTGGACCATCTACGTAGGCGATTTCAGTTAAAATGACACAGACGGCATCAGTGCGTGAACAAATTATTTAACAAAACAACCGTTTGTGTGTTTAGTTAACGAGTCATTGTTATGTAACGTAAAGCCTGAATTTGAGCCATTTGGCTGTTTTATAACAGAAAACTCTTCTCTGCGTGACATGGGCGACGTCAACCTGTTAAACGGGTTGTTTGTCTGGGCAGAGCCATTGTTACCTGACCGAAGCTGACTTGTTGAGTGGAAGCAGATGATCTACAGTGATGGTGTTTCTATTTCAGCATTAATATGATTAAGGGAAGACAGCTGAACAAAGAAACAAATAGAAAAGATTCACCATTTATTTGTTTTGAAAATTGTCAGATCCTAAACATTTGTGTTTGGCAAAGTTTTATGAAAATTTTTGAGTCATGCGTTTCAGTAAATGGGAGAACAGGCCATATTTGAGAACAGAAATCTGGGTCTTCACTATCAAAGTGTGATCTTGATAACAGGTTTTAAAGGTGTGTCATAGAATTTAATAGTATGGCAGCTCACAAGGAGCCCAAGGGTAACATATAGTAAACTATAGGCCTTGGTTGTAGTGTTTACAAGTCAACCTTCAGGGGAACATTAAGCAACAAATAAAGTTTCAACTAGTAATGTGATTTTGATGGAACAGTCAAGTCAACACCCTGTAGAAAAGCTGCAGATTAACATAAAGCAGCCTTCAGCCAGCTGAATAAGCGCAACTAACATCCCAGAGTCAAATCTGTTCTGTAAGAAATATAATGTAATAAAATCCCTCCAAGCTAAAAAACTGTTACAAGTGAATGTTATGTTATTGTTGTTGACGAGATCACACAGGTCACAGGTTCACCTACGCGAGCCACTCACAACATGATAAGTTGTTATTAATAATTGTATAAATTTATCCCCAATTAAGCGGCTACAGGAAAATATTGAGTGATGGTTGATGGTCTTCCTTGTTCTCTGACGTTAGGTTGATTCTCGGGCAGAGTCCATCGATAAGAAGATTGCCAGACTAGATGCTGAACTTGTAAAATACAAGGATCAGATGAAAAAGATGAGAGATGGGCCTTCAAAGGTGAGCAGAACAATGTTAATTAAGTTCAGGAGTTGTCTGATGAGTGACTATCAACAGGACTGCAAATATTCAGCAATGAAAATTACAACCAGTAAATGACAGTTTGTGTCATTTGTTAAATGTTTCTATCTACTAGAACATGGTTAAGCAGAAAGCCCTGAGAGTTCTCAAGCAGAAGAGAATGTAAGTGTTTTTTCTTTCTCTCTCTCTTATTCTCTCATCAAATTCTGGCATTATCTCTGTTTAAGCTATTCTAAAAGCTCATCGTCATGTTTCCATTGTCTCCTGCAGGTATGAGGGCCAAAGAGACAACCTGATGCAGCAGTCCTTTAATATGGAACAAGCAAACTACACAATCCAAACTCTTAAAGACACTAAAACCACAGTAAGAGATGCAGAATCACTCAGTCACGTACCAGTTTTTTGCCTTTCAGAAAGGCAATTCAGCTTGGTTCTAACATCTGTGTCAATTTTAGGTTGATGCCATGCAAGTCGGCCTTAAAGACATGAAGAAAGCTTACAAGAATGTGAAAATCGATAAGATCGAGGTTTGTCTCTATACTCTATACGAGTAAATGGAAGAGAAGAAATCTGTTAATTGACCTTCATGGATTAGGATATTATTATTATATTATTCAGGATATTCAAGATCAGCTGGAAGACATGATGGAGGATGCCAATGAAATCCAGGAGGCGCTGAGCAGAAGCTATGGCACACCTGACATTGATGAGGACGACTTGGAAGCAGGTCAGACAGGCACCACAATGTTTTATGATAGTTTAAATATAACACAGGGGCTAAGCATCATCCACAGATACGTAGTGGAGACTGTTCATGGTTGTGTCTCTTATATTCCCACTCAGATGTACAACAGCATATCCACAATGTTTTCATTTGACATTAGATACTATCACTCTCCATTACTGAACTCATCCCTTATTACGCAAGAGCTGCTGTCGCTAACGTTTGACGTTTTGGCTTTAACGACTGTTGTCCACAGAGCTGGATGCGTTGGGCGATGAGCTTCTGTTGGACGATGACAGCTCCTACCTGGATGACGCTTCATCAGCTCCGTCCATCCCAGAGGGTCTGCCAGGCGCCACATCGACCAACAAGGTTCGTACAAACTTACGTATAAATGAAATTTCTCATCTCAGTTTTCACAACTCAGATATTAATCAAGGGTTCTCCTTATGTTTGTGTTTGCAGGATGGTGTGTTGGTGGATGAGTTTGGCCTTCCTCAGATTCCTGCCTCATAAGGCAGTAATCACAATACTCAATGCTAGTTTTATATGTACCATAGCCTTATTTGTATGTATCCAGCTGACACTCCAGCTTTAGAGGGCAGCAATGAAAAGCAAAGCATCTGTCAGTGGGGGGAAAATGCAGATTTCTTAATTAAAGGTTGTAAACCGAGTGAGCTTCACGTGTATCTGAGGTGATTATTGGAATTTCTAATCTCAAGTTTGTACAGTTTCAGTGGCTTCTTTCAACAAAATAAATTATATTTTTCAAACAATACTTCAGTGACTTCAGTGTACCAAACGTTTTTATTCACACTTATTGTCAAGCCAGCTGTGTGGGAATTTACAAATAAATACACTGATTTGGCATTGACTATAGCAAAAAAAAAGAGAGGCATCAAGATCCCTGAAGTTGAATCGACAACAGATAATCACCAGCTCAGTCTGTAAGTGTGGGGGAAGATTTTTTGGTGCAGATACTCCTCCACCTTGGCCTTGCTTTGGAGTTTTTCGAATTCATAGTAAGGAATCTAGAACAAAATGAGAGAAAACGTGACAGGTTAGAGCACACACATATCTAACATCTGGCAGAGGCAAATCTGATGGGAAAATGGAGGTTAGGCCCTAACCTGAACAACTTCATATCCCAGGAGCCTCAGGTGTCGCTGCTTGATGGCTTCTTTTCCAAGCAGCTGCCTCATATTAGTAGTGAACCTCTTTTGCCCATCAATACAAAGAGCTATCCTGTATCACACAGATAACAGGACAAAGTTATCACTCATCCAGCTGACAAATGTTGCAATTAGTACAGAACATACATTATAGACACATTTACCTCTTATATACATCTTCAGTGTGATTAGCAGGCAGCACATAACCATCTTCATCAAGTTTTAGTTCTACATCTGAAACATAAAAAATATTAACCCTTAGTAGGTACATGACAAAAATAAGTCACGAGACTGCAGTTAAGTGTCCGTTACCAAGTGTGTAGCAGTATGGCGTCAGAACTTTAGATCCAAAGAATGAGCGAGACCCAAGCAAATCGGTCAGTCCCGTTTTCACAGCGTTGTACAGCTGTGGATCCACTGGCGTCTCCAGAGAGCGTCCAAGCATGTGGAAAGACTTGACGCGGTACTTCGAGTGGAGTTTAGGACCCTGATGGAAAATACATAGGACATGGAAAGAAAATTAATAGAGGGTATATCAAGACACTAAAATGACAGGTGCAGGTTTTACAACATAAGTGGAATGTGCTGAAAGTCACCTACTGATGATATGCTAAATCAGAGGGTGTGTGGCTGCTTTGTCTTTAGAGATTAAAGTCAGATTAAATCCTTTGATTGGTTTTTAAAATTCTCACCTCATAGAAGGGACACTCCAACTTTACAGCCATGTAGAGCTGAGTCAGCTGTGCCAAAATGAATCGATCCAAACCTGTGCCCTGCTCTGCAACACAGAAAAAAACAATAAATACAACAATGAAAAAATATATATATATAATATTAGATTTTTTTTTTTTTTTTTTACACATGCATTCATGGCATATTCCTACATGTTGCATTTACCTTGCAGTTGTTGCAGAAAGTAACTGCTGAAGACTTTGGAGAGAAAATTAATAGGATATCTCTCCATGAGGATGCAGGAGTGAAGAAGGTTCAGGACTGTTCGAGGCTGGAACTGTGAAAAGCGTGTGTGCAGAATGTTTTCAACTTTCCTGAAGACCTCGCCAGAGTTTGGCGGAAGGTATCCCAGCTTCCCAAAAGCCATGATCTGCCTCGCCACCTGGCTGGTGTTGTAGTCATCTGCTCGGTACACAAAGCTCTCAGCAACAGCATTGAACACAGTCGGGGACAGTGTGTTCCTCCGGCTGAAGAACTGCATAACCTTGGTTATTGTCTCTGGGTGGGACGTAAAGGCCACTGTGGGCACGTACCTCTCCATTGCCTCCACAAAATAATAATCACTGTGACCAAAGTGCATTAGTGCCCCAAGCACAAGTGTGAGCTCCTCGTCAGTGAAGTGAGGGACATGTCGCACAGCCTGCTTACACAGATTGATGACTAGAGGCATGGCCTGGGTCTGATTCAGGGTCATCAGAGAACTAAGCAGCACACTGACACCATCTGGACCCATACGGGAGGTGACAGTCACAGCATGGGTATGCATGGCATTCAGCAGGTCCCTGTATTTTGCATCTTGACCGATGCCACCTTGCAGAAGTCTATATACAGCAACAAGGTCTGTAAGGCTCCACTGGGCAGGTGGCTGCTTCTGGATTTTCTGCATCACCTGCTCCAGCAACACACATCCAGGACCCTCAATGGCCAACATTGCCTGACCTAAAGTACACAACTGCCCTACACTCATCTGGCCCCGGTCTAGTCTCTCCTGGCTCTCAGACACAAGGCGCACCATGAACGTGCTCCAGGGATCCAAAAAGAGGCGTGTGCAGGCCAAGAGGGCTGATACCACCCCAGCATCTGTCAGATGACTAGAGTCCTGCTCCAGCTGGAAGCACAAGGCTCTCATGGTGTCCTTCTCCAACACCGTTGGGTCCCTCAGAGAGTTTCCTTCCTGCTCCAGGTCGGCTACACGATGAAGTGCTGCTGCAGCCATGGTGTCTGACACGAGCTCCACTGATTGCAGCAGTTTGAAGACCTGCCTGGATGTGGAGCAGCATCCTAGACGGTGCTGGAAAGCCTGCTCCTCAGCTACCGGAGGTCTGCGCAGCTGGGTTAGACAGAACTGTGGCACCGAATCTCTGTGGAGTCCTACAGAGCTGCTGGCCACAAATACCGGCTCCCTGACGTTAGTGGTCATGCTCCTAACCCGGAAGTATGACCGGAACCGCCTGGAGCCCTGTGTTCTAGTGCAGCGACCAGCTGAGCTGTACAAGCAGGCTGCACAAAAGGGTTGGGCGGCACTGCTGGTGCTCGGGTGCTTGGTGAAGGAGCTGAGAGGCTGGATCCCAAACTGCCCGAGCAGCGGAAGTCTCCAGATCTGCTTCAGAGCCATGACCCAGCTCCTCAGACCCTGCAGATTCACAAACAGTGGAAAAGTTTAAAAACAAGTAAAATGTGCTTTCAAAGACGTAAACATTCTAATTCACACCCATACCACGTTGGTAAAATAGAGAATGAAGCGGTAAAGGCTGAGAGTACGCAGCTCCCCCCGTAATCCCTGCTCTGTTTACTAACCAAGCTTGAAGTTAGCTAGCGTTAGCTTTACAAGTCGCTAACTCTCTGCCAGCTCGCAAATCACTTAGGGTTAGTAGGTTTTGTACAGGCTTCCGGTCACAGCAATTAAGAAAACTAATAAAAAATGAAACTGACTGGTCAAAAGTCATACCTGGACCTTGCAAGAGCGACAGACGATCAGAGAACCGGTGTCAGGAGTGAGGAGGATGCTACATAACGTGGTTTCACGAGAGTCGTGAGGTGTTCAAGGTCCCTCGGAACACACGATTCAAATCGTCACCTCGATGTTTGTTTGTTTGGTTTTTTTTACTAGAAACGTAAACTATTATTACTTGGGAACGCTGAGCTTCTATTGTGCCTTGTATGAGACCCGGCGAAGGCATCAGCGGGTTAATAGACGCTCTAGGACTGTGGCAACGGACTGTGGCTGAATTTCCAGCCGCAAAAAACCTACCGTCAGTACAGGAAGTCACCAAAACATCCCGCGAGGGTGGGCGCAGGTAACTGCAGTGTCATGCACACTCTGCGCTTTTTGCGTGCAACGGAGAACAGCCAACCATCATTTTTGTCGGTTGCAGCTGTTTGTGCCTCCTGCTGCGGCCTCTTGCTTTTCAGACGAGGCGCAGTTCATCTCAAATGACCTTCACATATTGACGTTTGAAACACGCGAATGTAGCACCACGCAGTTCCTACCGCTAGAGGGCGACATAAGCCCGCACAGGTTACTCATTTGTCCATGGTGAGTTTGGGCATTTTATTAACCATCTCCATCTGTTTAGTGTGTCAGCACCATATAGCATTTAAACCTCAAATTAGATGTTTAGATAAAGTTGAGTAAAAGCTGGAGACTTACTTTAAATTGTCTCCTCTGGTCACACTTTAAAACTAAACATTGAATATTGGTTTTGTTAATGGAGAACATCAAAACAATAGTTACATGTCTGAATAGGTAAACATTTCTTATTCAGACAAAAGGTGCTGATGTTGTGATAGATTTGTGACACCTACGTCCTATTGCTGTGATAAAGTCGCATTTAAAAGATCCTGACAGCTACATACAGCCACCCTATATACAAGTAATATCAATGTGTGAATTACAGGGACTGGAACCATCTTTGCCCGAGTACTTTAGACTTTGCAGCTGCTGAAGCAGGCCTAGCGCCATCTCCACCGTAGGACAATTTTAATGATTCAGTTCATGTCACCAGGCAGCGATAAACTTTACGGCCGCTGTCATTTGACTGCAGTATCATTTTCATGCTAGTCTGATAGCTCAGTGTCCTCTGCTCATCTCATTGATAAAGGCTTTATTACACTGTTGTACTATTTGCCCAGTGCTCTTTTTAAACAGGGTTAAGCTTTTCTTTTAACCATGTCTGGCCTTGCACAGATACTTGGCAACTGCTCGTCAACACACGTTGAATGAATTTGAATAAAAGGCAGAGCAGACGTGTCAAGACCTGACAAGTACCGGTGGAGGAGAAAATGGTGCTAAGGAATTTTACCCACAGAAAAAATAAAGACAGAATAATGCAACATGTATTTCAGCTGGTATTTATGGAAGGGAAACTGCAAAATACAACATGATAAAGGGCTTTATTTAAAAAGTTTATATTATAAAATGTAAAAATTCAGCTAATCCCAATCACATGAACTGCAAAGACTTATCCCTTAGAGCTTCCAAAGTGATGCCACATTACAGAAAAAAAAAATTTAACAGATTTTTTTTTCCTTCTCACCAGAGATGTGTACTTTTGGCAATACTGGAAGTTCACACCAAACATAGTGGATAGTTATTGCTTTGGTTTGTTTAAAATGGGTTTTATACTGGAGTTGGGAGATGCAGCACGTTGATCTAGCTGACTGGAGAGAGGCCGAGAGGAACATGCTGGAATAGCTCTTTAATCGTCCTTGTCCTTGGCACCGTGCTTTAGGATGCGCGTGAACTCCACATAGTTGAAGTTGCTTTTCTTGTCAATGGGAGCCTCCCTGAAGAGCTCGTCCACCTCTTCATCTGTAAAGCGGTCACCCATTGTTGTGAGCAGCTCTCTGAGGTAGTCTTCTGAGATGAAACCTGAGGGAGGAGCAAAGTCAGATCACATAAGACATAACAACCTAAATCAACACCAGTCAACTGAAGAATTTTGTTTTTCTCTCGCAGTGATTTGCGTCAACTCTTTAACACAGCGCTGGAAGAAGTGCCATTACAGACTCACGAGAAGAACTAAAGCATCAAGATAAAGCTACTTGGAAACTGTTTCATGTATAAACTAGATTTTTTTGTGACCTCCACCAAAAACAAAAGTCAGAGCGTACCTGTCCCCTCCTCATCAAAGCAAGCAAAAGCATTTCTGATCACATCTTCAGGGTCTGTGCCATTGAGCTTCTCTCCAAACATGGTGAGGAACATGGTGAAGTTGATGGGTCCAGGAGCTTCATTCATCATGGCCTCCAGGTAGTCATCAGTTGGATTTTTACCTGTACAGCAATAAAGGGTTAGCGGACTTAAAATTATACCTTCAGTGGAAATATAAGCAGTCTCTCAAGACTCTTTGTACTGACCCAGTGATGCCAGCATATCATGAAGGTCCTCTTTATCCACGAACCCATCGCGGTTCTGGTCGATCATGTTGAAAGCCTCCTTAAACTCCTGAATCTGAGACTGGTCAAACATGGCAAAGACATTGGACGTGGCGCGCTGAGGACGCTTCTTTGTGGTCTTTCCCTTAGCCCTTTTGCTCGACATTTTGGCGGTTTTATTTCTGTGGACGTTAAAAACAACATACACCAGAATATTAGTGCTTTTGCAGTCAAATAAATAAATAAAAGTAGGTAAGAGAGATTCATATCTTGAACAGAAGTCTGTGGACAAAAACTATCTTGCATGTTTAACTACTATTATAGATTTATTTTTGTAAATCTGAATGCTTTAAAAAGAGCACGCTTTTACAGAAGCCATGACAGACAGGAGAAAATATGATCAAAGGTAAACGTGGATTATGCCGTTACTTGGAATAATATTCAGTCATTCACGCTCAGCTGCTGGGCTATTTAATTCTCTGGCAGTGAATCCCCAGTGTGGTGTCCCTCAGTGAGCTATAAATGGAAATGTTCCTCATCTTTCTAGGTTGATCAGATCACTGCCTTCACAGAGGCCAGTAAAATTACTGATGTGAGGGCCGATGCCCAATTCAGGCAATGTATCGAAGGCAGACAGCAGATGTCCTACATTCGCATTTTTAAGTTGACAGGAGTCTGTTTTTGTCTCATGGTGTGGATGGAAAATGGACTCAAACATGTAGAGCAGGGCTTTCATTTGGTGCAGTAGGAAGGGTTGATGGAAGAAGCATTTGTTTAATGCTCAGCAAAAGAAAAAAAGTTAGGACTGTGGCCAGTCATTATTAGACAATTACTTCTGTAGCTAATTAAGCTTCAGGCAATATATAAATAAAATATATATATAAAATTGATCTCAAAAGATAAGACTTCACACGAGAAGTGAGTGGATCTGTGTGTTTAGAGTAGATGTTACAAAACAAAATGTATTCTTAACATAATAAATGACCATTTTATTTTACAATAGATATGTATCAACTGCAAGCGAAATGTTAATATTTGTACAAAGTAACATTAAGCTCATTCTAAACCCAAACAGTTTCGCGCTGACTTGTTTTAAGAAGTGATGTCACCACAACCATCAGGTCAGTGGTTTAAGTCGTTCAGTGACGGTACTATCTCTGTTCAGCGGCCTATTTGGAAACACGTTAAACAACCATTTTACATGCATCTAGAACCAGTTGTCTAACAAGGAGCAGGTTCGGGCCATAACTTAACTTCTAAAGCTAACAATCAACTTTGCAATTATTAAAAATATTTGCGGCCTCCCCGGCTTCGTTGCGTTAGCTTTCCTGCCACTAGCTGCTAACAGGTAGCCGTGTTCTCATGCGCCACAAAAAATCACGCAATAGCACGTTATTCCAACATAAAGCTTTAACATTAACGACGGCTACGTGGTACCACAACAGCTAAACACTAACAGTAAAGCTAGCTGTAGAAAAAAGAGGCTCAAATGAAACGTTACCTTTCACAAGCAGATACTCGTCAGCAGCGCAGCTCTTTTCCTCAACCACCGCCCTTCACTTCCTCATAACAACGCTGGGCTCCGCGCAGAACAGCAGAACGAACCACTTCACCATCATAGGGGGGTTCGTAAATCACAAAACTATTATTATTCTTTCAAAGATCAAGTCTCGCCTTTTGTCAACATGAAAGCAACTGTTATTAAATGCTAACTGCACATTATATGAAATACAAATATTATCTTTTGATTATTTATGTAATAAAACACAGGAGGCACGCCACGAACCCCCCCGTGAGGTAATGTAACTTCCAAAAACTTCCTTTTCCTGACGTTCCTGGATATGTCCTTTTAAGGAAAGAAACTCCACATCCTGCTGTGAATTGTACAAGGCGAGGCAAAGGTTAATTTATCCATCAAAACGCAAGACTAGAAATAAGCATTGTATTATTTTTATGTTGTCATAATAACACTCAATGGGCATTACGCATCAATTTAATGTTGCAGCTGGAGGGACATATTGGACTTATTTCATCTATTGCAGTAGTTTAGTCATTTAAGTCTTACTTCTACATTTATTTATGTACAGATACGTTTCTATTATGTGATATTGTTAATGAGATCAAATTGAATGTTGTACAGTGTTTAAAACAATACAGAGAACACGTTGGTTAATAATAGCCTTTCCACAATGGGTCAGACAGCAGCTGGCACGCTGGCCGTTGCTGGAAAGTGAGGCTCGCTCCAGCAGGGATTCAAGACATCAACATGTGGAACTGTTGACTCACAGGTTAAAACAAGCCACATCTGTCTTTTCTCTGCAGCTGTCGTATCGCTTTCCAAGGCGATAACCAAATGCTTGAACTTGGGCCACAAGTAAGCACAACTAATTGCCAGTAGCTAAAAAAGGTAGTTTTTGTTCAGACATTTACAGATTTGTTTGTTTGTTTAATGTAATGATTAATTCCACGTCAAGTATAGAACAATTAATGCAGTGTTATGTGTCTGGCTGAGCACTGCCATAGATCACTAAATGTTTTATCTAATTTGTACATGTTGTAATGTTTGTACTAATCAATACATCTTGTTGAACTATGCTGTATTTACTCTAGGTCACCCCTTTGCTTTCATCATTTGGTTCTAGTGTCGCTTCCAACCACTAGAGAGCGTCAGTGCAACAGGAAACTTTAAATTGACTGCTATGTACAAAACCCCTGGATCATCGTTCATGCGCAGGGCTTTGCCAAACCAAAGCTCCAGTACTTTGTGTGAACTCACTGTGTGTCCATAATTTAAATGTTCATATAGCCTTGGCATGTAGAGACTCTAAAAAACAAACGCACTGCACGAATAGATCCCTAATCTCTATTAGATCCCTGGAGATCTCCATGCTGTTGGAATTTCCTGGACAGCTGAATCCAGTGACATACTGCTAACGTGAAACATGAAGGCATTTGTGAAGTAACAGGAGCTATGCAAACTTTTATTATTGGTTGTTTATGACCAATAAAATACAAACATTAGTCTTACTAAAAACAATAATAAAGCCATGAGTTAAATAACTTTATTCAAAGAAAAGCCAAGTGCTATTTTTTGTTTTGCTTTTGAACAGGATATTATGTGTGTTGCTGTCTTTTTCAGGGTTACAGTAGTTGTACTATGTAGCTGGTTGTGACATATTATATTCCACTTGTAATGTACTTTTTATCCCGTGTTCATCAACACCATGCCGTGTTGTAACCCAGCTTAATGTCTTGCATTAGTTCAGGTCACAGAGGATCTGCCAGGACATTTTAAAAATGTGGCCATGCTAAGCTTTGTGTCGTGTTGAGGAGTGGTGGTCAAGGGCCAAAAAGTCTGTTTAACAAAAGGACAAAAGTGTTCAGCAACATATGTTTGGATGGAAACTGACCAGGTGTCCATTTCCAGAACAAGGTCCAGACATCTGTGCTAGAAAAACTAAACATGGCTTTACCAAACTAAAGTCCTTTTCTGTTGTTTGATCACAAATTTTATTTCATGTGTGTGTCATGTTGTTCCCCAAAGGGTGTTTTTACTACTAAAATGGGAATTTAAAAATCCGAGTCTTTTATTTACGTCACCTTATCTTTAACTATGTGTTTATGACCACGGGGAACAAGAGGGAACGTTTTGTATTTAAGGGAGAGTGACAGAGAAACACGTTATATGTGATGCAAGTAACAATAGCACAACTAAAGTTAGTCAGAGCCACAGCTGAGACTGCTGTAATAACATGAAAAGCTGCTGGCGATTCACCAGCTGGGTCGTCTTTCTCCCGTAGTTGTGTTTCTTCCCCTCTGGATCCTTTTCTGTACGTTTCTACAGGTACAGGTGAGTTTGCTCTGTGCAGCCTCTACCAACCTGTCAGCTTTTTTTTGGTGTCTGCTGTACAGAATAACATTAATGTCTGTATGTGCTGAACTTGTGATAGATTTGTGACACCCGTGACATCTGGAATTGGTCCCCGCACCCCTGATCCTAAAGGCAATTAGAATATTAGGTGGACTGATGGAAGAATCACCTTAAAGGACACACAAAGACGGAAACACAGCTCTGTGTTTACCTGCACTACACAGACCTGCAATGTGTTGCACAGTGGGCGTTGACTTGCCCCCCAGCTCTGCTCTCAGCTATATTTATCTCCACCCTCACCATACAAGGCTGTGACTGCTGCTTGGACTCTCTGGCTGGGCCAACATTATTTTGGTTGTGTAGACCGCAGTGCTGCACGCACTGATCTGCAGGTCTGCTGGGATATCAAGCGTACAGTGGAGCTGGACCATCGTTTCCTCTAAAGCTTGGAGTTTAAGGGCTTGTGTGTGGGGTGAGTGATACCCGCTGTGCAGGGATGAGATGCGTTCGTAGCTGTTGCATTTGTCTAAGCATGGCGAAATCGTGCCTGATGGCTGAATCCAATATCGTGTCTTGGTAGCTGATGTTGCAGGTTTTATGATGATGTAACATCCTTCAGTTCAAGTTGTTGGTTTAACTCTTCATGTTCCGCTAGAAAAAGAACATGTTAAGCGTGTCCAGATTGTTAATGCAGCCAACAGTGGCCATGAACCGGTAAATCACACCTGTTGATCCACACTCTCTTCATCATTATTCAACCAACCAGACGTCCAAACAGGCAGCAAGACTCTTATAAAGTCAGGTCTTGTGAGAGGAGAGGCCTGCAGCATGTCTGGGTCTATACCTTTCTACCAGAAGCACCATCGCCACTACGACCGTGGCTACCGTAGCAGGGAGGCCGAGTCTATGCTGAGCCAGTACCAGTCCAGCAGCAGGTACAGTGCTGCCAGCAGCACCAGCAGGAGCAGGCGGTAAGGAGCAGGAGGAGGATGGAGGCTCACACCTTCATCAGTGTCACTGGAAAGCTGTACTACTCCTGTAACACCAGCATCTACCCCACACCAGCTGACCAGGTTCATGCAGCTCACCCTCACTGGATCACTTCCCTGTCACAGATCATCGTTATTGACACGTAACCCTCTTTCTCCATCTTTGATGCCGGTGAAGCCACTGTCACCCTGAGGGTTAGTGGCTGAAGACAGCTCTGAATACTGCATGAAGTCATTGCATGGACACTGGGAGGTGCCCTGCGCATGTTCACGAACCTTTACCCCACATATGACACATTTATTCCTGAATTTCCTGTTGCTCTTTTTAAGCTAAGTTGTGAGGAAATGTTTTGGCATATGTCATAAAATGGTTGTGGTTTGGCTCACTTGAACATTAAACCTGAGTCAGTTTAAAGTCTCTTAAATTCACTTGCTTCACTTTATTTGCAGCAGATGCAGTTTTTTTATCATCACCCCAGGAAGTTTAATAAAACATCCAGTTCATCAAAGTCTATCTTTAAATATCCTGGTCTGCAGAGTGTGAACATGCTTATGTTTTAACAAGCCCACTGACACCATCTGATCTTTGCTGTTAGCGTCATGACTGTGGGCTACTGGGCAAAGCAACAGATGCTGTGGTGAGGAAAGATTGTTATGCGATGATGATTTGTGAAGGTGGTTATGACAACAATATATACTTACATATACCTGAAAGTCAAGGTACAGCTAAAATGATTCTGACCCAGATAGATGCAGGAAAAACAGAAGCATCTGCCCTGAGCTCTCATCCAGTTCTCGTTCTCTCCTACCATGAACCATCGCTTCTAACACTTCATCCAATGGTGCAGTGGCCTTTATTGATTTTGAACAGGATTAATTTTCATCCATAATTAAATCCACCTGCTCCACCACTTCATCTCCCGCTTCCACCCCTGACCTAGGCTTCATCTCCACATGCTAATGTTGTGTTAATAGTTGTCTGGCGGTGTGCCAGACTCATGGTATCTTGTCTGTCTCAGACTTAACCTGTCTTCACATTCTGGGCTGGACGAGTGCAGACTGAGCCCCACTCCAAAGAAAGCCAAGCCAACTTACTTGGCTGTGGACAAAGAGAACCAAATCATCGGCTATGTAGTGCCTATCTTCAGGGGCAGGTAATAAACTCTTCACTACATGAAACTGGATCTGCTAGAATGATCTTTTGTCTAGTTATTGCAGATTTAACGCTGTGCCTTATTCCCTACACCGATGCACGACGTTCTGCTGTGTCCACTCATAGTCAAGAGTTTGCTTCTGGAGTTTCGGACACAGAGGGGGCAAGGGTGAGGGACACATCTGCACACATGGCCCGCAGGGACTTATTCACCAGTGGTCTGGAGATGGAGAGGTCAGAGCAGATCTCCAGGAAGGAGGCCATGCGCGAGTCGGCCGAACGCATCGCTATGAGCAAAAGGGTCAGTGAGAAAGGGCTTTTTGAGCTGTTTCAGCTCAGCCAGGGACTCGCTGCCTTTTAGTGCAACGTGGAAACGTGAAAACAGAAACAGACACTTGACTGGACCGGCGTATGATTTGGCTTTTCTGGTTTATGCCGTGAACCACTGTAATGTGTTGACACTAGGTGTAACTAGAAATGCCCAGTGCCTGTGGCCTGGTGCTTGTTATTACTACTCTTACACAACAGAGTTATTTATGTTCCTGGGTGATTACAGTATGTGAAGCAGCACCCAGCCTCTCATTGAGGATCATAAAAGCTGTGACCACCTCGCTGTGTTCGCTGTCCACTCTGCCAGATAGCAAGACTGTGTGACAAATTCCTCTGGAGATCGCCTTTCTTGAGACACAGGGAAGCAGCGTCCCATGGGTGCTGTCATAGTATGTGCTGGGTTATTAGATGTGCAGCTACTGTCGCGGGACCTCAGCAGGCCTAGATATTCATAGCAACACATAACGCATTCAAACACACATGTGCATGTGTAAAATAAATGTTGGGATTTTGCTTTGTTTCTGCATCAAGCATGTGTTGTGGATGGGAACATGGCAGTTTATTAGGCTTAAGTGAATCAATGTGGATCAATTTGCTTTGTTTGTCTTGCTTTACGTTTTTGTTTATTTGTACGTATTTACATGTTTCAGATCCATGAACACGAGGAACACTTCAAACGCATGAACCAAGACAGCCTGATGCACGCCCCGGAGTTTGTGATTAAGCCTCGCTCCCACACAGTGTGGGAGAAGCAGTGTGTGCGCCTGCACTGCACTGTCAGCGGCTGGCCCGACCCACGGGTCGTCTGGTAGGTCACACACATACATCACCTATAGCGTCACGTCAAGCAAAAAAGTCAAAACTTTCCTCACTGTCAAGTTCTTCCTGCTTCTCTTGGTGTGTCGTCCTCTATGTTTTCCACCTCCTGCCACAAGGTACAAAAACAATGTGGCAATTGATCCTCTTGCCAACCCTGGCAAGTTTAAGATTGAGAGCAGATACAACGTGCACTCACTGGAGATTAACAGGTATGTGTACGGGTATGTCCTGAGGGTTTAAATGCAGATGATTGACAGATGATGGCATCATTTGCTGGGACTGTATGAATCGTATTTGATATGTGACACTAGGCTCTATAGATAGTAGCTGATAACAGTCAACCACTGCAGCGTCTTCTTTCACTCAAAACTGCACCCAGTGGAAAGAACGTGTCTGCATGTGATTGACAACACAGTACTGTGAACGGGGCTATTTCCCAGGTGGAGACCGATAACAAAGAGCCTCTAAACATAGCTAAGATCACATTCAACCATTTCAGCAAAGCTCCCGAGGGTAACGTAAAAAAACATCCTTTTGTCTCTCATGCAGTCTGAGACTTAGCCTCTGTTACTTACTAACCACCTGGTGCAAGTGACATCACCAGCGGTGTCTATTTATTGCCAGAGTATTCCTGGCCAGGAGTTATGGAGCGTGTTACAGTCACAGCTCACATAGTTGGTATTATTTGCATGGCTGACAGGGCTGAGCTGGAGGAGGGGGCAGCAAACTGTGCACGCGCCTCCCTAAAAGACAGAATGTGCGTATCACGGACACTGATCAGCTGATGCTCTCCTCTTTCAGATGTGATTTTGATGACACAGCGCAGTATCGTGTCTCTGCCATGAACTCTAAGGGAGAGCTGTCTGCATTTGCCTCCATCGTTGTTAAGAGTAGGTTTCACCAAGTCCCTGCACCATGACTGTAAATACCCTGGAGCTCAGGATTGAAATAATATTGTCTTATAATCACAAAATCATTGACATCACAGAAAAAGCAGTTCTCAGCTGTTATGGTGATTTTGTGATGGTTCTTCACAGGGTTCAAAGGGGAAATTGATGAGTCCCTGCCAGCCCCCAGACGTAAGTGTGGCTGCACCAGGAGTTTTTCATTTCTGCTGCTGCTTACAGCTAAATTTAAAAATTCACACTTTTCACTGTTGACTGTGACTCTTCGTCTTAATCCGTAGACGGTCCCGTCTCTGAGTATGGCATCACCTTCCAGACTCACATTGTCGATAAGTTTGGCGTATCATTTGGCAGAGAGGGGGAGACCATGAGTTTGGGGTGCACGGTCGTCATCTATCCTGCGCTGCACCGCTACCAGCCAGAGGTTGAGTGGTACAGAGATGGTAAGTAGATGGTGCCGTTCCACATGGATCCTTTAACGTTATTTAGTAAAACTCTGTGACACGCCTGGCTTCTTCTCCAGATGTTCTCCTGTCTCCTTCTAAATGGCACCACATGCACTGGAGTGGAGACCGAGCCACGCTGACGTTCACACACCTCAACAAAGAGGATGAAGGCCTCTACACCCTGCGTGTCTCCACCAAGTCCGGATATGAAACCTACTCGGCCTATCTGTTTGTCAGAGGTAGACGCTGTGATAACGCTCATCATTTTCTGTTATTTTCATAAATTAAGTGAATACTCTTCCAACTTTTAAAGACTCTAAGCTCTGACTGTGGCTCACTCACATCATGCTGTACCAGCTATTATTTAAATATCAAAACATCAAACCTCATCTTAAGTCAGACATAGTGAACAAAGTAGCAAAGCTTTTAAAAATGTTACATATCTAAGGTGTTACTCCACAGCCCTAGTCATCACAAGCTTTAAGGCAGTGGAATTCCCCAGGCTTTGTTTTTGCCAAGTATGATTAGTTCAAGGTCAAAGTCACAACAACACATCCTCTGACACAGAGTCTGAATGTGAGTGGATGTCTTTAAATAAGACACCCCCACAGAGTTTTCATTACAGAATCTGTGGAAAAATAGGTTGGAGAAGCTTATCTTTGCTCTTCACAGACACTCTGACCTTTAAGGCTTCAGATTCTACACGGCAACAATGCAGACCCCCTCGCTGGAGCTCTCTAAAGCAGACGCCAGGTTCAGGCGCCATAACGCTGGATGGAGTCAGGTTATTCTTATAGAGCTCAGCTGTGGAATGAGCAGAGACACTGTAAATATCTGCTTCAAGGAGAAACAATAGGCAGCCTTGTCTCCTCCTCCTCTGTTCCTTTTATGAGCCCAAACACCGTCTGGATGTAATTATTTCCAACTGACAACAATGCCAGAGAGAAAATCCAGGAAGGCAGACTGTGTTGGGGGAGAATTTTACATACGCACAAGTGTTTCCATGACATGATGCAGCTCTTGTCTGTGTTGAGGGCTTTTAGGTTCCCTCTTATCTTATCCTCTTTCACTCCGGGGAGAGCTGCTGCTAATTCCGTCCTGCTGCTGCTGATTACTCTCAGCTTGTGTTTGAGTTGAAGACCAGAGTCATTGCTGGCATCCAGCCCTGCAGCCACGCAGCCGAGAAACACCAAACAATAGTAGAAACCATGCTCTTAAATGAATATGAAAACACTGTTCGTCAGACACTGACTGCCCTGTTACGGTTGGTGTCAGATACCGATGCTGAAGTCGAGGGAGCTCCTGGCGCTCCTCTGGATGTTCGCTGTCTGGACGCCAACAAGGATTACATTATTGTCACTTGGAAGCAGCCAGCTGTCGACGGTGGCGACTCCATTCTGGGCTACTTTGTTGACAGGTCAGGCAGCCGTGCTTTAACACCTAACAGCCGCTGCTCCTACCTCCAGACCTCTCACCGCACCCTAATGAAGTCTGTGTACATTAAAATCAACCGCCATCATCTTACACGTGTGGGATTTTACAGGTGTGAGGTTGGAACCACCCACTGGATCCAGTGCAATGACACACCAGTCAAGTTTGCCCGTTTCCCCGTCACTGGCTTGGTGGAGGGTCGTTCGTACACGTTCCGCGTGCGTGCTGTCAACAAGAGTGGCATCAGTCACCCGTCCAGAGTGTCTGAGCCAGTGGCAGCCATGGACCCGGCTGACCGAGCCCGCATGAGAGGTACCGCAGCCACGGCTTCTAACTTAAATACAGAAATCAAAACATTGTTTAAAAAAATTCTTTTTCTGTGTCAGGTACTTCTGCTCCCTGGACCGGTCAAATCATTGTCACAGAGGAGGAACCTGCAGGTAGCAACGACTTATACAGTACCAGCCACATTCTTACCAGGGCCCGGTTCTATGAACACTGGGTCTGTCAGCTTTTCGCTGTGCTGCTCCTGTGTATCACTGTGTTTTTGTTTGCTGATCAGAGGGTGTCGTACCTGGCAGACCTCGTGAGCTACAGGTGACAGAGGCGACTAAAAACTATGTGGTGCTGAGCTGGAAGCCACCGGGAGAGAAAGGCCTCGAAGGTGTCATGTACTATGTGGAAAAGGTATCAGACCTTGGTTTGAATTTGGATCTGCAGCTGGAAGCCAGCGTATCCATGATGCATCTGTGTCCTCGTGTGTCAGTGTGTCTCTGGTACAGACAGCTGGCAGAGGGTGAACACAGAGATCCCAGTCAAGTCTCCTCGCTTCGCTCTGTTCGACCTCGCCGAGGGCAAATCCTACAGCTTCCGTGTCCGGTGCTGCAACTCCGCCGGTGTGGGTGAACCGTCTGAGCCCACTGAAGCGACCACGGTTGGAGACAAGCTTGGTCTGAGAACACACATGACACATGCGTGTAGCGCTTAGAGCAGCAAGGAGTCGCTTGCAGTTACTGACATAGGAGTGTACACTGTTGTGGTCCCCAGATATCCCATCTGCCCCAGGAAAAGTTGTTCCCACCAGAAACACAGACACATCAGTCGTTGTGTCTTGGGAGGCTTCTCGTGATGCCAGTGAGCTGGTAGGCTACTACATTGAGGGGAGTGTCGTGGGGAGCAACGTGTGGGAGCCGTGCAACAACAAACCTGTGAATGCAACCAGGTAAAATCACACATTTAGCTTCTTAACATGAGTTATCTGTTACCTACTATCCCATCGGATCTCTCCAGGTTTATCTGCCACGGTCTAACCACAGGAGAGAAGTATGTGTTCAGAGTGAGGGCCGTGAACGCTGCAGGCCTCAGCCAGTTCTCCCAGGAGTCTGAGCCTGTGGAGGTGAAAGCTGCTATTGGTAAGTGACATGCAGAGACCGTACGTCTAAATATGAGAGGTTAATTTTAATAGTTAGACGATGTTGTGTTATTTGTCCATTGAGATCAGTTATTAGAAGGAAAAAGCAGACTATTAGGTTTTGGTATTTTAACTTTCATTATGTTAAAGGTTGTTGCTCTTTTGAGACATCAGCAGCATCTATACTCCCACACTTTCCCCACCACGGCCCCACTCTGTCATCCTGCCATCCCCTTATTCTGTCGTGTGCCCCACATACCCACCACCCTGTCCAGCCACGTCTACCTCCACCACTTCCTTCACCCTGCGCAGCCTGAGGCAGGGTCCGGACTTGTAGACTTCCTCTAATTTGGGTCATTGCGATCCAATTCAGCGGTCGTTACAAACCAGTCCAGTGTCCACCACCATTATCCTATCTGTCCTGAGCACAAGGCATGTTGGTGACCCCACATGGTGCTAGAGGTACCAACACACCTCTCCCACTGGTACCGGTCTAATGAGTTCCTCTGTCTTAACATCTGCCCGCACTCGATCTGACAGTGGTATTGTTCTGTTGGAATTTATGAAATCTGAGTTTAGTAAAAAATGTAATCATAAATGCTAATGTATGTTAACAAAAAGAAAATCTAAAATAAAATCTCTAATGAACTCTAATAGTTTCTTTTATTATTCTGACTACTATTACTAATAATGAACTAAACAGAACAGTGCTACTGTTGCAAATGTCAAATGCATGTTTTCTGTATCTTCTTTCTGCATTACAGATTAAAAAAAACCCTCTCATCCTTTGCATGTGACATCACTGTCCAGCTTTGTGCTGAGCAGCATGTTCTGTTTTGGTGCCAGTGGTTTTCACTTCACAGTCGCAGAGGCTGTAATATTCTCAGGACACATATCAGTTAGATTGTAAAGAAAGAAATAAGCTGTTGTACTTGCTGCTTCTACCACAGATCATAAACTTTATTTATAGTAAACACAGTAGTAACTTCCACACAAGAAAAGTCCAGCTGCACTACATCATGTGCATTAGCTCATGGTGTGATTTAGCACCAATCTTTTCATCCTAAACCTCAGAGGTGATGAAATCTGTTGGCATCATAGCGACAGTGCAGTGTGTTTTCATAAAGGACTGGCGGAAAAGCCTGCAAGCACACACACACACACACACACACACACACACACACACACACACACACACACACACACACACACACACACACACACACACACACACACACACACACACACACACACACACACACACACACAGAGAGATCTGCTTCACTGCTTGCATGCTCTCATAACCACAGCCTCCTCACATGGATGTCACTTGTGGCCATCTTGTCTTCATTTTTCACTCCCAGTCAGATGAAGACATTTTACTGAGTTTATAAGCTGATGTCATGATAATATCGCATTTTTTATGTTTTATGCTGTTATGTTTTGATCTGTTGCCTGTTTGTTGAAAGCCTCTTCTGCTTCTCTCTGCTAACTCCTGTAGGGGGCGGCATCCCTCATGGTGTGTTGCCAGAGATGGGCCCAGGGGGTAACATGGGCCGACTAATTGAGCACAGGCCACACTGGACGGGCACGCATGAAACTGTCCAGTCCCCTCCTCACACTATGCAAAAGTGCAATAAGAAAACTCAGGCTGACACTGAAACCAGGGAGGGGTGCAGGGCTGCGAGCTCGGGCCTCAATGAGACCGACTCCAAGGGCAGTAAAAACAAGGGGGACGGCAGGAGCAGTGTGTCCTGTGCCCCTGTCCTGGCAAAAGACCTGGTCTCAGAGTCTGTGTCAGACTCAGTTTCCAGCTTACTTACTGACAAAGTCACTGCTGCACAGTTAGACCCAGTCACTGCTGAGGTTCAGGATCAGGCTGTGGACACAGCTGACAAGCCTGAAGCCGAGCAGGCGCGTAAGTTCTCTGTAGATGCTCCTGCTAAATGGGACAAAGCCAGAACCAGGACAGAGTCAACAGGTGAGCATCGCCCCCTTCGTCAAGCCCAAAAGTCTGGAAGCACTCCAACAATTCCCCACTTAGGATCTATGAATATCACACAAATTTAGTATGATTAACATATACGTAATAAGCTGGTTTGCTCCTCTTTAAGGTAAGTTACTGTGAAACATCACCAGACCTTAACTCATCACAGTCGTGCTTGTCAGACGTTTTGCTGGCTGCCACTTTCCTACAACCTCCTGACACTGCAGCGGGTGTAAACCCACACATTTAAGAGTATAAACATATGTATACAGCTGCTGTGTTTGCCTCAGCTTCCCATGACATCAACCCGTCCCTCTGCTGTGGTGCTCATTTGAGTTGTCTGTCACCTCAGCCTCCCCTGCTCCGCCCTACGGCATCAGTGTTCTGGAGTGCGTGCGTGACTCCATGGTGCTGGCTTGGAAACAGCCAACCTTCATTGGCGGTGCTGACATTACCGGCTATTTTGTGGATTACCGTGAGGTCATTGATGGCGTTCCCGGCAAGTGGCACGAGGCCAACATTAGGGCTGTCAGCGAGAGGGCCTACAGAGTAAGCGCCCTAAGAAACACCCCTCCACCCAACACTGGGGTCAGCGTTGTGGGTTTTAAAGGCTCTTTGGACTTCGTGTCTTTTTGTCTGCAGGTGTCTGACCTGAAGGAGAACAGGAAGTATCAGTTCCAGGTGAGAGCGGCCAATATGGCAGGTGTGGGCATCCCATCGCTTCCCAGTGACACCTTCCTGTGTGAGGAGTGGACCATCGCTGTGCCAGGTTGGTCAGGCGAGAAAATAAAACTCACCACCCACACAGGTCTCTTCTTTTTAAACATCAGCGTGTGTTTATTTTTCTCCACAGGACCCCCTCATGATCTGCAGCTGAGAGAAGTGCGTAGTGACTCTCTGGTGTTGCTATGGAAACCACCCGTGTACCAGGGACGCAATCCGGTCAACGGCTACTATGTGGACATCAAGGAAGCGGAAGCACCCGAAGAGGCCTGGAGAGGCGTCAACAACAAGGCCACAGAGACGACGTACATCAAGGTTGGCGGCAGCTGGAGTTTTTCTGAGAGGTTATCTTTGTTTATGAGGCAGCAGCTGTTGTCTATTCAGGCTGTTTTTACATCATCTTACAGATTGAGAATCTTAAAGAGGGAGAGACGTATGTGTTCCGTGTGCGCGCTCAGAACAATGCGGGTGTTGGAAAAACCTCAGATGTCACCGAGCCGGTCCCAGCTCTCACCAAACCAGGTAAGACAGAGAGTTTGTCAAGGGCAGGAGCTTCAGATGCAAGTTATCTGCTGAGAACTGTGTCTCTTTGACTCTGTGTGGTTTCAGGCACCAAGGACATTGTGGTGAATGTTGACGATGACGGCATTGTCTCCCTGAACTTTGAATGCGGAGAGATGACTCCCGACTCCAAATTTGTGTGGTCCAAAAACTATGAGGAAATCACAGACCCATCTCGTCTGACTATCGAGACGAAGGGAAACAAGTGAGACAGTCCCAAAATATTCAATTTAGAAGCTGAGACTCTTTGATTGTTTTCATACGCCCTATTACTCCAATACTGCGTTGTTGTACAGGTCCAAAGCAGCTTTCAAATCTCTGGGGGAGGAGGATGTTGGAATCTACTCGTGTCTCGTCACCCACACTGATGGTGTTTCATCCAGTTACACTCTCTCTGAGGAAGGTATGCTACAGAACAAAATGTAAAGTACATGCTTAAGAGCTAAAAGCCTTGAAACAGTTTGCACTTTGACCTCCGTTAAAGAATGTGCTTCACTCATCTTTGACAGAGCTGAAGAAGCTACTGGAGATCAGTCATGACCATAAATTCCCCAGTGAGTGCATCCCTGTCATCCTCCCACTGTTGTTTTTAGGAATGCGCTGGTTCTAACGTTGTCTCTCGCTTCTACCTAGTTGTTCCCTTGAAGTCAGAGTTGGCAGTGGAGCTGCTGGAAAAGGGCAAAGTTCGCTTTTGGCTGCAGGCGGAGAAGATCTCGGCAAACGGCAAAGTCGATTACGTGTTCAACGATAACGTTCTCTCTCAGGGGGAGGTCAGTGAACAGAAAAGGTTTAATCTTACACAGTTCACATTCATATAACACATAATCATGTCATATATGCATTTCTATTTAGGTAAACTGATGCTGTCATCTTTGCTTTGCAGAAATACAAGATGAACTTTGACAAGAACACAGGAGTGATTGAGATGATCATGGAGTCTTTGACCCCAGCTGACGAGGGCACGTTTACCTTCCAGCTGCAGGATGGGAAAGCTACAAATCAGTCCAGCTTGGTCCTCATAGGAGACGGTAGGTTCATCCTGCACTGACAACCTGATCCCAATTATGTTGAGCAACATTAGTAGCTCACAACATTTCGCGCTTATTATCGACACTAGGGGGAAGCAGCAGCAAATCACTTTGTTAACGCATCTCCTCATTCGACTGCAGCCTCATTTTGTGAAGTTTTACATCTTATTCAGATTCTTTCAACTCTTTTTAACTGCAGTGTTCAAAAGTCTGCAGAAGGAATCAGAGTTCCAGAGCAAAGAATGGGTCAGAAAGCAAGGTATGGAAAACCATTGGTAAATTATAATTTCTTTCTGTAGAAAGGTTTAAAAATGTTATAAGAAAAAGAAAATATTAACGTTTAGCTTATTACCTTGATTAATTTGATGAACACTTTTTTTAACCAGGTCCTCATTTCATTGAGTACTTGAGCTACGAGGTGACCCCCGAGTGCTGCGTTATACTGAAATGCAAGGTGAGGCCGAGCGTGACACCGTTTCCACGCTGCTCTCTGTGTGTATGTGACGCTTACGCAACGTTCTGCTGCGTTTCAGGTAGGCAACATGAAGAAGGAGACCTCTGCTCTGTGGTACAAGGATGGACACGAGATCAAGTCAGACGAGCATCTGGGCTTTACTGAGGGGGTGCTAAAGCTGGAAATAGCTCAGGTCAGAAAACATGATAAGAAAATCTGCGTGAAGTATTAATTCATGTTTATATGTATATTTCTGTGCTGAATTTGTTTGCATATATAACTGTATATGAATTCCTACACAGCTCTGTCACCTCGATGTTCGTCCAAAAGATCAGAGCTTTGGAGAAAAAGTGACACATAGACAAAAGCAATGTTTTCAAAATACATGTAACACATTACATTAAATCCGTTATTGCTACCTTTAAACTGATCCATACTAAATGTCTGGATGCCTTCTTCTCTTTCTCTGACTCTTCTGTCCTCTCTGTTTTAATCTGCTCTCTTCTCTCTTTTAACTCTTTCTTCATCGTCAGCCTCATCCTCATTCTCATCCCACTGTTTCGTCCTCTACTGTCTGTGCGATGGCATGGAGTACAGTGGCATGCCGTGCTTGATATCACATATAAACATGATGTCACATGTGTCCCATTTCAGCGCGACTCCGCCGCAGCCACAGCAGAGTCAGCCGACGACGTAATCCGGAGAAGATTAAAAGTTGGGATCAGTTATCTGTTATCATCATGGGCCAATGGCCACCTCTGGTTTATCTACCTGAGAATGCTTTATTTAATTCATGTTTGTTTGTCTGTTTGCTTTTTTGCTTTTGTGTTATATGTGTGTTTCTGCAGCATCCTTAGCAGAAGAGAAAAGCTTAGCTTTTCAGATCACGTAACCAAATGTTGGTGTCGTTTGTTCTTCGCAACTCAGCTTGACTTGACTACTTCTCTCTCTTCGTCAGATCTCCAAGAAGGATGCCGGCGTGTATGAGGTCGTTCTGAAGGATGACAGAGGAAAGGACACGTCTACACTGAATCTGACAAATCAAAGTAACCTCAACAAGACTCACACTGTTAATGTCAGTACATGTAGTAAACGTATCACTTGAAATGATGATTTTATTCTCTTCAAGATTTCAAGGATTTGATGAATGACGTTTTCAGCTTCATTGGTAAGAAGACAATTTGGTATTTTAAACGTGCTGAACTACCCAAAACACTGATAATGACATTTTGGCATTTTCTTAACGTGCAGCAAACTCCTCCACTCCACTAAAGATCACAAGCACAGATGAAGGCATCCGACTCTACACATTTGTCAACTACTATAACGATTTACTCCAAGTAACGTGGCACTACAAGTGAGAAATATAGAATACGATGTTTTTAATAAATCTGATACAGAAAGCAGCACTAGAGTTTAGAGCTCTGCACCCACACAGCAGGAGGTATTTCATGTCTGGATGGTTTCCTGTGGCAGGGATTCAGCCATCGCCTTCTCGGACCGTATTAAGAGTGGCGTGGTGGGAGAGCAGCTGTGGCTTCAGATCAAAGAGCCCACAGAGAAGGACATGGGCAAATACGCCATCGAGTTCAACGACGGGAAGGGCGGCCTGAGGAGGTCTGTTGAGCTGTCTGGACAAGGTGAGGCCAGTTCTGCAGTCACCCCTCTGCGTTTGTCTGATCCCTTCTCTCAGCTCAGTTTTAGCGCGACGTAGTTTTACTTCAGTAGAGCTGATGGTGAACTAATTTCAACCATGAAACAAACTCACATTGTTGTTTTGTTTGGCAGCATTTGATGATGCCTTTGCAGAATTCCAGAGGCTCAAGTAAGTTACCACTTCACTCTACTAGCTTTCTGGAGCCACATTTACAATTGTATCATAACATTGACGTCATGTGGAGCTTCACATGGCTGCAGTACAGAGTTAGACCAATTGTTAAATTCAGACTTGAGGTTTTACATATTCTTCTAATTCATTGCTCTTCTTGTTTACATCCTCAGAGCTGCTGCGATTGCAGAGAGAAGTAAGTGATGCTGTGTTTACAGTGGTGTCACATTTGTCTGTGTCTTTATCTTATGATTATTGTAACTAAGACAAAAAAACTGTAGACACCATGATTATGATTTCCGCACATGAATAATAATAATGAGATAATTAAAGTTTCAGCAGACTTATTGGACCCCTACTCGCAAGGCATTTATTTAGGTTTTTACAGGATTTTTATTTTACTAAAGCCAATTTGGCAGCATGAAGTTTATATTGATTATTGAAGTAAAAATATTTTTTTCCAGGCCGTGCTCGAGTAGCTGGAGGCCTTCCTGACGTGGTCACCATCCAGGAGGGCAAGGTGCAAACTCAGTAGCATAACAAGAAACGCAGGGAACATTACTGCAAAGCACAGTACACCATTATGGACGTATGCTGTGTCCTATTCTCCCCTCAGGCTCTCAATCTCACCTGCAACATTTCGGGTGACCCGGTGCCAGAGGTCACCTGGCTGAAGAACGACAGGGAGATCACATCTGACGACCACTGCATCCTCAAGTTTGGGTCGGGCAAGTTTGCCAGCTTCACCATTACCGGCGTGAACGTATCAGACTCCGGCAAGTACAGCATCCTGGTGAAGAACAAGTACGGCACAGAGAGCGGGGACTTCACCGTAAGTGTCTTCATCCCAGAAGAGGCGGGCGGCAAGAAAAAATAGAAGGGGTCCAAATCTTGTCATAAATATGTACAAATGAAAAACAGGAAACAGTTACAAACATGCTTGAGGACGTGTTAGATACTTTGTGTAGAGTATAAACAGATATTTAGAGGTGCTGAATCTTAAAATATGGTTAAATTTAACAAAATCGAATTAAATAAATTGTCCAATTATAAACATAAACAGACATTATGTTCACTAAGCTCATATATGAACTGGAACAACTGTTGGCATGAATTTTTCTGTGTTTGCTTTAGACGACAAAACGAAAAGTTAATTCCAAAGATCACACAGTAGCTTTAGATGCGTTGCCAGGATGGGGCAGCACCGCTTCATACAAAAGAAAAGAAGTTGCAGCAGATACACACGACCCCTTAAAGAAACGCGCCACCTCACAGACGCACATTTGACACTTTGCCCTGTTGTTTTGTTTGTTTCAGTTCACTTTGTATCACGTTCACTGACACGGTATCACATCCCGTTCACAGTCCACCGCTAATGATTCTGTCTTTGTGATGATGATATTAATGATCGCACTGTAACGAAGACTGTAAAACTATAGTGATTCTTTCTTCACGCTCCCTGTTTCTGGACACTAATAAACAAAGCATGTACCCCCCACTTCCTCCTCCTCGTTTCTGAGTCGTTTCACGTTGCTTCCATCCTTCCACCTTTTACTTTCAGCCTGAAGAAGAGCCACCAGCATGGAGACCCCCCCCCCGTCTGTTCTGTAGTCCAACCCTGACCTAAAGACTTGTTTTATTGCTGTTGAAGAGCACTTGGTGGATTTGTCTTTCCTGAACCTCACTGAGAGAAAACTAATTTCTCGTTTGCCGTTTTGTCCTTACCCACCAGAGTGGTGCTACAGCGTCATACCCTAGAAAGATAACACTTTGTTATTTTAATAAAATCTTTATATTTTATCAACCTAACTATATCCACCTATGTACTGATGGACAGCTGATATTCATGAAACATATTTGTTCATTAAAAGTGTTTGTGTCGTTCTACCTCAGCCCAGACAAAGTTTGAAGAAGTAGCTTTAATGCCATCTTCCTGGTGAAAACCATGTTCATGCAGGGTGTATGTAGGTGTATACTATACTGTTCCCTCGTTGAGTAGTGAAGCGGATTTCTCTGGCAGTCAGTGATAGGTCTGATAGGTCTTCAATTGTGCTCCTTGGGTAAGTAGTGGAACATTTTTCCGGCTGATGCCTGATTGTTATCGCTGAACAAAGTTTGTTTTCTTTCTCTAACTTACTGTCTCCTTCCAGCTGGAGGTAGCAGAGGGGACGGCTGACTTAGGAGTGACTTCATATTGGTCTGATGCAGAAGGAAACGTGGTGTTTGGGCCAAACACCCCCAAAGAAAAGATGATATCCCCAGTTCCTGGAGCGAAAACGCAGAAACGAAAGAGTGAGTCAGCTGGAATGAAACGTGGGTTTTTGTGAGTGACATGGCTGTGATGAAATGCTGACCGACTGTTTCTTTTGCAGAATCTGTAACTAAGACTCTTCAAGTGGAAAAGGTTGAAGACAACAAAGAGAGAAAACATGAGGAAATAGCAGCGCAACAAAAAGACAAGAAGGTTGCAGGTGATGCTGCAGCAGAACCGAAGCCCTCGGAATCAGAGAAAACAGAGGATGTTGAAGGCGCGACTGACGCCTCAGATGCTCCTGAGCAGCTCCAACCACAAGCCTGAAAGCACTGACTGTATTTACATATAAATTTAAGTTTGCTGTGGCCTTATGTTGTTGCCTTATGTCAGCGTATTTCCCGCCACTGCTGGGATGTTAGATTTGCTCTTAAAAATAATAATCCCAACATTATTCCATATGTGCATTTTGCGTTTGGTTTTGTTTGCATTAATGGAGCTGATGATAGAAAATCCATGCACGTTTAGTTTTGTAACAACCACACACCTTTGATGGTTTCCTCTGTTTGGCTCCTTGGATATTTTGAAAACTATATGCATCTTTTTCTCAGTTTCTTTTAATAAAGCAGCTGTTTTGGTTTAATTTGTCCTTTTATTTATGTAAAAATAAGCAGACTTAGAGTTTTGTTTTTTTGATTTGTTGCTTCCAAGCCCATTAAAAGAGAGGAACTATTACATTTTTGAGAACTGAAAATAATGTGAAATACCACAAAGTGACAAACTGATCAGTCTGAGAAATCCTTCCTTAAAACATCCGGTCACAACTTAAACTGACTCAGCTTGTGTTAAATGAGGAAATGAAACTTTCTTCATCCTCTGGAGCAACTTGTGTTGATTCTGCTGAATTGGCCTGGATGAGGTTCCTTAAAGTCCATCACCACCTGCGGTGTGGCTGCTCTGCAGCTGCTGCTGACCTCTGACCTCCAGATGTAGTCATGACTTTCCTCATTGCTGATTGCAGTTCATTTCAGGGTAAGAACCAAGGGGAGGGTTTGTAAATAAGCATGCAGATGTGGGTAATTCAAACGTTTGAGGTCTCTACTACTACTGTACATAGCATGAGTAATATATAAATAATTTATAATGATGAATAAATAAATAGTAACCTATGTTTATATGAGGCTTCAAGAGTCTGACTGGTTATAGTTGTTGTAGTACTTTGACTTTTTAAGTGACACAAAATAGATTTCTTAATATTGTCATAAGAAGAAATGTGTATGTTGTGGGTGTAAATGCAAAAAAGGAAGCTGCTGATTTCCTCCCTCCTCACCAGAAACGAAAGTAAACATAAAAAAAAACCCAAACAAAACGGCTGCAAGAGTGTTAAGAGTCAACACAAACTATAAATGTTCACTGTTTGTCTTCTGTCGCGGTTTATAAGCTGACGCGGCAGGACGTCTAATAGTTTTCATCATTAGCGGCAATAATCAACGTCCCACGCGACCTGTTGTGGTGACGTGCGCGTGCTGCGGGGTCACGTGGTGCCGTCGGCTTCAGCAGCTGACAGTCAACAGGCTGAGAGCAGGTGAGTTGCCTCGGGGTGAGGGAGCCTGAAGTCCGGCAGGTAGGATGGTTTTTCAGCTCAGCGCCTGGACATTAAAACCCAGAGAAGCGTAGAACGAGCCAGAAAGAGCGTTTGGTCGCTAAACACCTCGAAAACGATTATTTAGCGTCTTGTGCCAAACTCGTGAGTCCTGTGATAATGAAAGTGATAGCGGGCACTTAGATGCGTCTTCAAGGGAAAATAAACCGGTTTAACTTTTGCGTTAACGACACTTTGCTGCTATTTATACAACTTAAATATCCCCGTAAATATCCGTTTTGTGTCCCTGAACGCCTCACGGCCAGCTCGGACATTTAATTTTTCCAAATACTCCACATTAAAGTCACCTAGTGGTGCGTTCACAGCTTCTAGTCGGCTCCGTTCGGTCAACGCAGCAGCATGAAACCTTGATACATAAGAACGTTTACATATCTTGTGGTTGATTACAGAGTTTTACCAAATAGAGATAAGGAACTAACCTAGATAGAGACACACGGAATGTCAATATACAGTACAGTATCACATACGGATCAGATTTAAACGTGTTGTCTTTAGCCTTTAATTGTTTTTTATATTTGTATTATTATTGTTGTTATTTTTTGTTTAGTGAAATTACTTATTTGATGATTTTGAACGTGGTTGGTGCACTAGTTGTGTTATCAGTTTACTGAGTGAGAAGTGTTTTGGTATTTGATTTGGGACCCTGCTGCTTCTGTCACAGCCCTCATCTAAACAACAGCAGCTGACGCAGGGTCGTTGGACAAGGTGCCAACACAGGGAAAGCTAGACTGTCCTAATCTCATAAACAAGGATTAACACTCCTCAAGGTTTCTTCATCCCGCACTCAGAGAACTGGTTGTGCAAGGTTTCACGTAGTGGCCAGTCTGTAATGAACAGAGAGGTGTATGCGCTTCATTGTATCCATGGAAACGGCCTTTGATGGTCCTAGTAAGAACCTGCTGAGCCCTGGGCTGTTACATCAGTAGATTCCTGTATGGAATGGTTGTTATTTCTTCCTTTTGTATGTGTTGGCTGCAGCTGCAAATATTAGTCGTTCATTCAATAAATTCACCAGCACAGTGACTATTCAGATAAATATCTAATAATTGTAAAGCATAATTTTACAACCATGAGGGTTTGAGAGTTTTCTTTGGAGGCACTAATTAACCCAAGCTGCGTGATTCTTTGGACTGCAGCAGGAACAAGTGTTGTGCTGTCTGGTGACTGATCTGTCACATTCATCATTGAATCATTAAATCTGGGTAGTTTTATATGCGGGTCATGTTTTAATTTCTCTGATAATATCCCATCCACATGCACCACGTCTGTGCGCTTTGGTGACGTCGTTCACACAGTCGATGTGTATTCAGCTCACTAGAGCGATGTGGTTAGTGTTAGTCTCTATTCTCACTCTTCTGCTTCCTGCATTAAAGCTGCTTTCACCAGTTCCAATACTTTTCATCAATGAATTTAACGCTACCTGTGACTTTATCGTCTTAATTTGAATGAAATGATCATTTTGAACATTTGGAAATTATTATGTAGGGATTTGGATCACAGTGAAACGTCTCAGTAATATTTTACTGACATTCTCCAGAGGATCAATCCTTCTCACTTTTGCACTCACCTCCTACAACTGACTGAATGTATGTCAGCTTTATCTGTGTTTAAACTAATCTATAATGACACGCTGACAAATCATCGTATGTCCTTTTAGGCTATAATAACTGATGAGAGCTGAGGCCCTTATATATTTTATTCAGATAGTTACAGTACTTAACTTAAACTACTTGAATTCATCGATTAAAACATGACCTAAAGCAGCTTTGAGGCAACAGAAGCAGGATGGTGGTTTGGTTCTGGTTCTAGGAGAGGTTATGTAAGCGTTTTACAAGGCTCAGGCTTGGGGAAGATTTTTCTTCCAGTGTTTGTGTGTAGGCTGAGGGGTTAGAAGGGTCGTAGGAGCTGTGGTGCATGGCACAGCCGGCAGAGAAAGCCTGAGCAAAGCCAGCTTTCCACTTAAATCCAGTTGGAGTGACATGGTGCTCTCAGGAAGTTTTGCTGTAGAGCAGGAGGACCAGCGAGTCCACCTGAAGTCCCCCTGGACTCTGGTGAGTAGACTTCCAAATGATATGGAGAGGCTGGTGCTGGACTTTAGCTTTAGGTAAAGATATTTAATGAGGCTAATAATGTGTTGGTTGTGTGGTCGCTAGTGTTCTTGGAAAACAAAACCCACACTGTCCACTCTGGCCTGGTCCGCAGCGACCTTGTTGCAGCAATCGAGGACCTGATTTAGTCTCAATCAGCTCAGAACAAAAGTGGGACAGAGCCGCTGTGTTTAGGGACCAGCTTACTTTTCCTTTGCAGACTATTCTGAACAACGGGCTCCTGCAGGGATGTTAGCCTAGAAAGGTGCCGGAGAACAGTGCTTGGTTTCACTGTGGTAGTGATACGGGTGTGATTGGATCTTTTTATAGGGTGATATACGCAGAATCTCTCTCATTTACAGTTGGCAGTGTTGACTGTGCCTGATCTTTAAAGAGTATGATAATTACTGGAGAATATTTTCCTGGCAGGTGGACACCATGAACTACGTGGGGCAGCTGGCGGGCCAGGTGCTGGTGACAGTAAAGGAGCTGTATAAAGGGATCAATCAGGCCACTCTGTCAGGCTGCATCGACGTGATAGTGGTGCGACAGCCTGATGGCACATTCCAGTGCTCCCCCTTCCACGTCCGCTTTGGAAAGCTGGGGGTGCTGCGCTCCAGGGAGAAGGTGGTGAGTGGTCACGTCAGTTCGTACCATTCAGGAGGGAAAATTTCCTTACAGAGCAAAGTATGTGTTAGAGAAGTACAGAAGAACCAGACAGTGTAGAAAACAGTCTATGGTTGAGCACAGTTCACGCGGGTTAAAAGTGTCTTCCTCATATGAATTGTCTCATTGTTGTAGCTTATTTACTGTTTACTGTTACAAGTTAAGCTAATGTGACCCAAATAAAATCAGCCAAATACAACAAGCCTTTATACTGTTTGCTGTTTCTCAGGCTTAACTGTAAATCTGTGGCACAGTTTGCATTCATACGCACTAAAGCACATCCGTGTAGTAAACAACACAATTACTTCCTGACATCTGTGTAGGATGTGGTGAACTGAAATTAGTACACACTGTGAAAATCTTACAGACTCTTGTGGTTTGACTCTGTAGATTGACGTAGAAATTAATGGGGAACCTGTGGATCTGCACATGAAGCTTGGAGACAGTGGAGAGGCCTTTTTTGTCCAGGAGACAGAGCAGAATAATGTGAGTGTCTGGAAGAATGCAGATTTTATTAAAAAATGGATCTTTAGCTTGATCACTAAACTGTATTTTATTCCTAACACAGGAGATCGTCCCAGCCCATCTGGCCACGTCGCCCATCCCCACAGAAGAGGTCCTGTTCAGGAGCAGAGGGTCAGCAGGGGAGAGTGGTCAGCGTCTCAGCCCGGAAGACGTCCAGCTGATCTCTAACTCGGGCAAGAAGAAGAAGAGACGCAGGAGGAAGCACAAGACTGAGCCACGCAAGGAGGAGCAAACGCCTGCAGGCGGAGAACTGGAGCTGTGTGAGCTCAGCTCCGATGAGGAGTACAACCCACACCATGGACGGTACACAGACATGTTCACTATGAAAACTGAATCAGTTAAAATTCAACTTATATTGTATTCACTGTAATTTAATTGCTGTTTTCTGTGGCCAGTACATCTTCACTGTCTATGATGAAGGACAATATGAACCACAGACAACATTCCTCACCCTCCGCCCTCGAGTGGGACAGCTACCCTTTCTCTGACGGAGACTGGTCACCCTGCACTACGTACGGCCCTCTCACGCTTTATTTAAATATTTACATAGTTCATAGTAGCAAAGAGAAACAACAAGATGTGACTCCCAGCCTGCCTTATCAAAGCAGACACCCACAAGGTCATTATACTGTTGCTGACTCAGTGGAAATGTGCTGTTTGCCTAAAGTAGGGAGATGTGCGAGCCCACGTCGCCTAAAAGTGATTCTGAGCTGATGGTGAAGTCGACAGAGAGCATGCTTAGGGCCGAGTCCCACATCCAGTGGTCTTGGGGGGAGTTTCCAGAATCCACCAGGGTATGGTTACTCTACGCTTGATGGATCAGGTTGAAATCTAATAGACCTATTTATAGACTTTTTGTTGTGCTGAACTGTGCTGTGCCCAGGTCAACAAAAAGGACAAATCAGAGCCCAAGACGCTGACCATCACTCCCTCGGAGAACACACATTTCAGAGTTATCTTGAGCTCAGAGGCCATGGAGGACGAGGCCAAGGAAAGGGAGAGGACCACAGACACGGTTTGCAGTATTGTCAAACCAGAGCCTCGGACCATCAGTGTCAATCAGTGCGGCTGCAGACCACGGTCACGCGATACAAACACTGAAGGACACAAGCCAGAGCTTTCGAGTGCGATGTCTAGTAGTTTTCCATCTGAGCCATGCAACTCAAATCCTAACGCACAGACAGTGCGCAAGGCCAGGTGGACGTCTTCGCCTCCTGGCCGCAGGGACAGTGGCTGTGCTGCTGAAGGAGGTGGTAACGTGGTTGGAGATTCTGCCTCAGTTAGTCCTGATACAAGGACCTCGTCCAAAGCCACAGACTCCCCCACGAAGAGGAGAGGTAACGAGACTCCTTAGGTCTTGCTGTGGTGCACAGTGCTCTACATTAGTGTTTTTACTGTGTTGACAGCTACACCCAGTTTCACACTAGTACATGTAAGCAGGAAGGATGTGGTTTTATTTCAGGCCTGACTTCACATTCTCTGTCTGGGGCTCCTCACAGAGAAAAGGAAGAAGTCATTTCTCAGTCAGTTTCTCAGTAGACCTCTGCTGTCTCTCTTTCATGAAGGTGTGAGGAAGAGGAGCCAGCATCAGGGCCCTGAGGACATTTACCTGGATGATCTGAACGCACTCGAGCCTGACGTTGTTGCTCGCTACTTCCCAAAAAGGTACAAACCTGAGAATCCACACCAAGTGAAATCACACCCCTGCTAAATAGAAAACCGCAAATGTACAGCTGTTGAACTTAGACAATAGCAGAACTAGGTTGTGGAAGTGATTGGCATAGAGATGGCCGCCCGTATTTAGACTGCTTTTCTTTTGGTCAGTGAGTCGGAGCCGGTTCCTAAACACTGGGTGGAGGTAGGCCGGCGCTCTGGATCCCAGTCACCTCAGTCTGTTGGCAGCGCTGCAGCAGACAGTGGCACCGAGTGTTTGTCCGACTCTGCTGGTGACTTGCCGGACGTCACGCTGTCACTGTGCGGAGGCGTTGGTGAGAACTCTGAGATCCCTAAAGGTAATTTACGTTGGGTAACATCTCTACTGACAGTTACTAATACAAATGTCACTGGTAGAAACATGCTTCCTCTTAGCTTTGACCTTTTAAATGGTGACTACTGCATATAATTATTTACAGAGAAAACTTTTATGTGTAATTAATTGCAGAAAAATTCATGGAGCACATCATCACCTACAGTGAATTTGCAGAGAACCCAGCGATTATTGACAACCCCAACTTAGTGGTTAAAATTGCAAACAGGTTTGTCATCCTGCTCAACAAAACTCCTTGACTGAAATATTACAACCATTGTCAATTAATAAACGTGAAACCGCCCCTTTAATAATCAATTCCAGCATATTTACTTCATAACAGAAAAAAAAAATTGTTTCAGGTATTACAACTGGACACTGGCAGCACCATTGATACTCTGTATGCAGGCTTTCCAGAAGAACTTGCCAAAGGTATCCACACTTACTTTAACATGTTTACAGTGACGCTGGCTTTGTGTCTGGACATTTCCTCTGTTTATACGTGAATCATTCTGAATGGCAGGCTACAGAGGAGGCCTGGGTTAAAGACAAAATGCCCAAGAAGTCTGGACGCTGGTGGTTCTGGAGAAAAAGCAGCGTGAAGCAGGTGCTGAATGCGACAGATTAGTGTAGAGCAGCTCAAGTCACACACAGTTTGAGTAACTTTGCATTGTAAATTATTTTAGATGCACCAGTAACACGCTTGGTCCTGTTTTGCATTATTATGACACCCTTTTTATCATATCCTTCCTCAGTTGTCAACCGAGACCAAGTTAGAGAGACAGGGGTCCCTGGCCAGCGAGAGCCCTGCCCCTCAGCAGGGCCCAGAAACACAGTGAGTCAGCAACAAAGCTCACATGACCACAGCCTCGTTGCATGTCTGTTGGGTAAACATGGTCTACACAGGCTGGATTAGCATATTGTTCAAAAAGCAGCGCTTGAATTCAGTAAACACACACTTAAAAATCCACGACAAACTGTTAGCAGCTCTGCTTCCCTCTGGTGGTGATGAATGATCCTGCAGAAGCGTATATTGCAGTATTATCTGTTTTCTCCTTTACAGGCAGAAAACAGCAGAGTGGTCCAGTGACGATGAAAGCAAAGAGCTCAGTGCTGTGGCGCCAGCTCTGACAACTACTGAGCGCGTACAGACGGAGAGCTCTGCGACGGCGCCTTGTCATTCTTACAAGAAGTCCCTCCGCCTGTCATCTGACCAGATAGTAAGTTGAGCGGCAAGTGATAATGAACTGCTAGATTAACTATTATTAGAGTCAGACTCAACCACTGTTCTTCTAATCATGTGACATTGTAATGCTCGTATAAACTGATCTCCACTCATGCAGCATGTCTGTTACAGGCCAAGCTGAAGTTACGGGACGGGCCCAACGACGTCACCTTCAGTATAACCACCCAGTACCAGGGAACCTGCCGCTGCGAGGGCACCATCTACCTGTGGAACTGGGACGATAAGATTGTGATCTCTGACATCGATGGCACCATCACCAAGTATGGGAACTTTATTTTTATTTTTAATTCTTAATATTGTAGCAGGTGTTTCCTGTAAAATCTGAGCCATCATGTTGTAACTTCCCACAGATCCGACGTTTTTGGTCATATTTTGCCTCGACTCGGTAAAGACTGGACTCATCAAGGCATCGCCAAGCTTTACCACTCGGTGCACGAGTAAGCGTCAAATCACCGCTTTCTCTCTCTACAGCGGAAAAGTGACAAGATCTAATCTACCAACAAACATCTGTCTGCTTCAGGAATGGTTACAAGTTCCTGTACTGCTCAGCCCGAGCGATAGGCATGGCTGATGTGACGCGAGGGTATTTGCATGGGGTGAATGACAGAGGGACCCTGCTGCCCCAAGGACCCCTCACTCTCTCACCGAGTAGCCTGTATTCTGCTTTCCACAGGTAAGAAATCCTTTACCTGCTTGTTTCACTCTGGAGCATTATTCACATTAGACAAAACAACAACAAAAAAACGGTTGAAGCGGCTGTGGCTGAGCTCGTAGCAGCAGAAGGTCGGCGGTGAAGTCTAAATTATTTCCCCGGTGTTTGTCTTGTTAGAGAGGTCATAGAAAAAAAGCCAGAGAAGTTCAAGATCGAATGTCTCACAGACATCAGGAACCTGTTCTACCCAAACACAAATCCCTTCTACGCAGCCTTTGGAAACAGGGAAAGTGTGAGTGCAACTATGTACTTTCTTGTGCATTATCATATTTAACTGCGTGAGAATGATACTTATTGAGCTTTTTTCTTGTGTTTCAGGATGTTTTTGCCTACAAGCAAGTGGGTGTGCCCGTGTGCAGAATATTCACAGTGAATCCCAAAGGGGAGCTGATCCTGGAGCAGGCCAAAGGCAATAAAACATCGTATGTATCAAACCCATCACCGGAGTCTTTGGTTCTGTGTGTCAGCTGTTGCTCTTACTCAGATGTTTTCCGCCTTCACTTCATTTTACAGTTATAACCGACTGAGTGAGCTGGTGGAGCACGTTTTTCCTTTACGGAGTTCACAACACAACGCCACCTTCAGCTGCCCAGAGTTCAGCACCTTCTGTTACTGGAGAGAACCGATAGCTGAGGTGTGTTTCGAGGAGCTGCTTTAATTGTGGACTGGTTTTAAGTTTTAATGAGTGTCTTGAAACCAACTTAACTCAGCGCAGTAATTTATTTAGCGGCTGCATTAACTTAGCCTCATACTAGTAGCTCTGTCACTGTGAACTTTGCAGACATCAGGAATAGTTTGAAATTGTCGAGTTCAGTGAAAACCTTTGGGATATCAACGCATTCCTTGTTTTCTAGTTAGGGGGTGTATTTCAAAGCTATGTCAACTTTTGGAAGCCACGAGTATGACATCAGTTGTTAAAATGTGCACACTTTGTTAGACTTAGTGGTGATGCAATAGATTTTCTGCCTGACTCACAGCTGCGTAGTCACCCTTTAAAGCCTTATTCTGTCATTTATGATTAGACATTTTACCAATTTGTTGCAAAGCGGTTTTTGCACAATAGGTTAAAAATGTGAAATGACTTGACTGTATTACTACAGAAAAAAAAGCACTTTCTCAACTATAGATACTGCTGCTGTTCAGTATGAAATATGTTTAGATACATAGAACAAAATTTTGGATGAACTGTGAAGATGATCTGCACAAGTGATGTTTCACTAGACTAGTGTATTAATCTTATGTCTGTCCTTGCTTTGTGATATTTAATACACTCTTTCTATGAAAGCGATGAACTTTGTGTGAAGAGGACACAATATTCTCTTAGACAAACTTTTCAATGAAAAACATTTGTTGCTGCTTCAAGACTTTTCTGTACATTGTTGATTACTTCGTGTTCTGCACAAAATATGTTTAGTTTAAATAAATATGTTTAACTATTTGTTCTGCTTTCTGTGTAATGGATCGTGTGAGATGAGTCCTGAACACAAACTATTTCAGTGACTATCTAGTGTATTCAAAAGTCAAATGTCCATTGGTGGACGATTAAAGGCACAAACTTTTTGACATTTAACTCAAAGGTTACTTGGTACATTGTTTGCAGTTTTAGCACCAGAAGAGTCTATGATGATCAACCGTATGACTAGAGCAGTTTAGATAAACTCAATTTAGACTTCAGCACCAATGACTAAAGCTACATTACACAGTGGACAATAAATGTTAGAGAAAGAAAACGGTAAACAATATATATTAGTATTCATGACAGAAACTAGATGCTTTTTCCATCTGGTAAATGGGTTAACTGATAATAAAATCACTGTTCCCTTAGTATTTTCCCCCAGTAATGTGCATCCTACTCCACTTATGGCTTACGTGAGGTGTCTGTCTTTGAAAAGAGACTGGGCTACCGTTTTGATGGGCTGGGGTACAGAAGCACAGCACTAAACGATGAGAGGATCTCCGGGGAGGCTGAGATGGCGAGCTTTCCAGCCGTCATGATGAGTCCTACTCGGTCTCCGCGCCTCAGTGACAGAACCAGGCTGAGTGAGGCTGGACTGCTGCAGTTACATTGAGCCTGTGCCGTCGCTCCTGACGGGAATCCTGCTGAATCCAACCTCTGGATGCTGCGGCTGGACACAGAGAGGACCGCCTCTATCCTCTCGCCCCGCTGAGCTGCGAGCACGGCGGTCACCAGGTATCGGCCGTCTGTTGGAGCTGTGAAGATGCCTGGGAAATTCATTCATAGCAGTCACTATATAAGATGCTCCAAGTGTATTAATATATATCCATAATTAACACATTTATTACCTGTTTGAGGGTCATAGTGTCCTCCATCATTGATCAACACCTTGTTAAATCTAATGATGCCGACCTCCTCTTTAAAAGGCAAAAGAGTCAGACCAGCTGAAAACGTAGCTTTTTCTCCTGGACACAGAACCAAACATCACACACTATAAACATTGCAGCGTCAGAGGTGGAGCTGTATGAGGAATAGATTCTGACCTGAGGCGACAGGTTTCTGTGGCGATGGTCTGTGAGGCATGATTACATCTGTTGAGAAACATTGTTTTACCCACGTCTCAAAAAGGCTTTGTTATGATGCTGCAGGCAAATGAAAGTAGTGTTTACCTGAGATGAGTGTGCTGGTCTTCACAGAGTCAGTGGATTTAGCTGGGGAAGCTGTAAAATTAAAGAAAAGCGTGAAACATAAACCTGTGGTGACAGCCGACAGAGTAGAGAACATTTAAACGTGGAGGCGTCTCACCTGGAGCTCCAGCAAAGCCCTGAACAGGCATCGTGCTGCCATCAGTCCCTCTGGGCAGCTTGGACGTGGTCATCTTCCCAGGGGGGCCTGCTTCACCGGTCTCCATCACAGCTGGCTGATTCAGAAAGGCATCCACTGGACCAGCGGGCACCACCTGGAAAAGCCCCGCGTCCTCCACCGCAACCTGAACACCTGAAAGACACAGGTGTGGAGTGACAGAGGCAGGCCATTTGTTCAGAGGTGACATGGCTTATCACAGCCCTGTGTATTTTACACGTCCAGGTTGTTGAATTGCTCTTTTCAACCTTTGTCTCCAGCCTAACTTTACCAGCAGACTCCTAACTCTCACAGTAACGACGAGCTCTTAGCGATCGCCCCACAAACACGTAATTGTGTCCAGGTTTACAGTTTCGCTCCTGTCGACTCTTGTTAACAGACAAAAAGTGAGTGATTATCTGAGCCTGTCATTATCTGTCATAAACACAGAAAACGACGGTGCTGCCATCATCCATCATTTGAACAGCATGTAACGCTGCATTCCTGGGAGCCGCAGCTGAGGAGAACCCAGCGGTTTATCAACAAATCAGGCCTCCTGGCCGGGGGCGCACGCTTTCTCGCGCTTTGGTCTCCAACGAGACAACATGTCCCAAAGGTGCTGCCCCCCAAGAGAAACCTGCACATCAAAGACATAACGGCAACATACCAAGGCTCAGCCACATGATCCGTTTCCAGACAGCCTGTCCGCTCGCCCTCAAGGGTCGTTTAGCGCAGAAGCCAGAGAGGCGGCCTGCTAACTGTAACATGTGGAGTGACCATAAAACACATGTGCATCTGTTTTACTGGGCTGCGTCTGTTAGCCGTGTCGCTGCGCATATAAAGCAGAGGTATGCGCTGCAGAGGGTGGGCTTTGATGAGCACATTTCAGAACCTAGTGCCACAAGGAGAAAAGATCCAAACACAGGATACGTACGAGAGCATGTGAGAGTGTTTGCCAGGATGAAAGCAGCGCGTTATAAACAAAAGAAGCTGCATCTGGCGTCCAAAAGAAATTCCCACCAAAGCTGGATGCTAGTCACCAACCTCCGCCTCCCAACAGCCACTGTCCACATTACCCACCACATTCTAACCACTGCAGAGCTCTTTGGCATGTGTTGGCTTCATGTGTCACAGCTGACAAAGCCTGACAGCTTTATTGTTCCTCTCAGTCAGGTCCCATCTCGTTTTGGTCGGTGAGGTTATCATGACTGACCACTGACCAGTGTGTGACCATACAAGCCGCCTTATCTCCACCACCGTAAACATCGGAGTCTCGTCAGGGGCAGGAACGCATCCCATCTTATCTCAGAGGGTCTATGACACAGCTCAGAGCTCCACACGTAGCCATGGCTGTTGAAGGCAGCAGTTAAAACTATGGATCACTTTCTATGGATCAGCTGCTTAATAACTCCTTCTTCATAACAACTATACATCTCTGCACCAGTTATTAAAGCCTTCATTGATGCCTTGTTAAATTGTTAAATGTCATTACGAAGAACTTTAACCTATAACCTTTGCTCAGGAGCGATTGTATGACACCAACCTATTTCAACACTACGTCCAAGGTTGTAATGCAGCTGTAAACAGCTGTAACGTAGCTTTACTGGAACGTGACCGACCCCTTTCCTGACTCTCCAGTTGATGGTATGACATCATCGGTAAGCACATTGACAAACGGCCCTCGAGACACTGCCGCAGCTTTAAAAAATGTAAGAAAGCTGCAGCTGGAACAGAGAAAATGTGGGAAAATGTGCTAGTTCTGCAGAGATTTTGAGGAGTGATATGTGTCAGTTCAGTAGCACCTGCCTTAAATACTCTTGGCTATGAAACGATAAAGACGCCCACGAGGGGATCCGTGATAAGCTGTGTGAGGAGACCGTGAGGGAGCTGTCAGGGCAAAGAAATAGAGCCAAGCACAGAGAGGCCTCTGGCATCACCGAGAGCGAGAGTGGAAACCATGAATAATCCTGTTCCTGCTTACAGAACCACTGACAGAATAAAGAACCGACAGCCACAAAACTAAACCTAATATCGCCTTGTCCCAGGGGAAGTGGTTCTGCTTGTTAACATGACAGATGTGCTTCTAGTTCACGTTTACAACTGTGAGGCTCCGTCAAAGCCAGCTCACCATAAACAGCTGAGAGAAATCCGTGCACGTACCTGATGTTAAATCATCACAGGAACAAAACTGCACGTTTGCTGCTGGCTTAAAAGCAAATCGACATGATTTTAAGAAACAACAAGTAAAAACAAACTGCCTGAAGAAAAAGTGAGCAATCGCTTCGGAAACCCAAAGTATTGCTCAACACAAGTGGGGTCTATTAAATGCAGCATGTGTCTTCAATCAACTCTGCCTCCTTTAGACTGAGAACATGGGTAAATGAGGATCCAACTTCCTTTCAGCCCGACGCTGAAACTCTCCATTACTGCAGCCCCTCCGACAAACACAGCCAGGCTGTGACTAAGGATTGAAGGTGACTACCTAAAGCTTCAGATTAAGTCTGGTCTAAGCTGCTGCTGTTTCAGGAGTAGGGTCATGTTTACATCCCTGTACTAACAGCTTACCTGTTGACCCAGGAGAGATGTTCGTCGACAGCTGAGGATCTCTGGCGACATTAGCACCAGTGTTCTGGAGGCTCAGACAGCTTCCCTGCAGTCCTCTAATATCTTGTGCATGACTGGTAACGGTGCCATTTAGCTGGTTCACACAGGTCCACAACCCAGTGACGTGTTTATTCAGCTCCTCTTTGATTCTCTGGAGGCTGCTGGAGATGGGATCCAGCTTTGCGCACAACTTCTCCACGTTAACAACGCGGCGGTCCATACGAGCCATGTCTTTCCCAACGTCTTCCGTTCTTTCTCTGCAGCGGTCGGCGTCGGCTTTCACCTCCCTGTCCAGCTCGTCCAGCCGCTGTCTCAGCTCTTGATGCTGAGTCCTGTGGCGTTTCAGAAGGTCCTGGGCCTCCTGCTCGGTCCCTGTTTTTACTAGATTCCAGGTGGAGTTGAGGCTCGGTGAGGTCTGAGACTCCTGGTTCATTACACCTGACAGCGAGGCCTCCAGTCTACGGACGCTGGCTTTCAGGGAGCTCAGCTCGCTGAGTAAGCTCCCGGTGTTAGTGGTGTGGTTGAGGATCTGCTTCTCTACGTCTCTAAGGCCATTTATCTTAGCTGTTAGACGGGCCTCCAGAGTTTCTACAGCTGTTTTGCAGCTCTGGACGTCTTGCTGAAGGCTTTCTACAGCTGATACATTGGCTTTACACTTACTGGAGCACAGGTGATCTAAGACATTTAGTCTGTTCTCCAGAGTTTTCACAGAGCCCTTTAGAGAGTCAACATCCTGATTCCCAGGTTGGGTCTGGGAGCTGGAACTGGTATCTACCCAGAAGGTGTTCAGCCTGTCTTCCACAGATGAGTTCACATGGCTCTGCAACTTCTCCACAAGCTTCGTCTTAAGGTCCTGGATCTCATTCCGAAGGTCAGTTTCCTTTGACTCCATGAGCTCTGCCAAGCTGAGGTAGCTGACTTCTTGTCCCTCACACTGCTCTTGGACGGACATCATTTTATAATCGCATGAGTTCTTCAGGTCTGCCATCTTGACTTCCATGCCCTCCATCAGCTCCTCCCTCAGAGAGCGAATCCTTTCGTCCACATAGGCACGCAGGTCTGCATCGCTGGCTGCTGGGGCGGGAGGCGGGGTGGACTGTGCCTTTTGGGCAGCTTCCATTAGCAGATGGATTTGTCCATCGTGGTCGCTGACGCGACCCAGCAGGTCATTCAGAGTATTACTCTTGGACTCCAGGTCATCTGTGACCTGACTAATCTTGTTCATCACTTTATCCATCGATGGCACGTCAAAAAAGAAGTCTGGCAGCTCAATGGTTTGTGTTTCTGAGCCCCGTGCACTGGCCGGCTGTCTGTGGTTACTCAGCAGAGTAAGGAGCATTTTACTGGCATCCTCTTGGAAGTCCTGCCTTAAATTGGAGGACATGTCTGTCATTCTCGCCTGCATGTCAAGGACCATCTGGGAAAGCCGCTGCACCTCCTCCTCCAGGTGTTGCGCACTTTGAGATCCTCTATGACCCGTCTGACCTTCGAACTGACCTTCCCTCCCCCGTGGACGGTTCCCTTGGACCTCTGTCCGCTGCTCTGGATCTGAAGTGACAAGGAAAGATTTATCCTTTAGACATTTTTCCAGCACTGACATTGTTTCACACATTTTCATATTATATTTCCATGTAGTTATGATTGTGTCTTGCACCTTGTGGGGCTGGGACGTAACCAGAGGGAGCCTGAGGAAGACGCTCCACTTGGAGAAGCTTTAGGTCTTTCACCTCCATGCAGTTGTGGCCCTGGTACCCTGGGCAGCACCTCCACTCCAGCTCTGTTACAGTCTTGTAGGCAATCTTGTACATGGGCTTGAAGTGTGTCCGATATCTGAAAGGATAAAAAAAAATCCTGTTTACTATTCAAACGCTATTAAATCTGTATAAGGGAATAATTTACTGTCAACAAACAAAGTACTGTTTGTTGACACCAAGACTAAAAAAACGTCCTTCATGTTTGCAGCAATTAATTATGTAATTAGCAGGAAGCAGTTCCAGACTTTCAACCACTACCAACCATGAGGACGCTGTTGATGCCAGTGATTAACTGCATTTGTTGCTCAATAAACAGTGAAGCAATACAAAAAGAAACTAATGTCTCCCCACGATCGCTACTCATCAACACAGATGCCAAAGAATCTGCTGGGTTTTTTAAAATCAATTTTATTAAAAACATTTTAAGGCTAAGTAAAAAAAAAAGAAAGACGATTACGCACGGAAATAAATACACATCGTCCCCAAATATAATATGTGACGTTAAAGCAAAATGTCTGGATTATAACATTTAGTTACACACAAATACAGCACACAAGTAAAAAAAGTTCCATAGTGATTTTACTATATCATACGTAGCTGAACAGGCGCAAACTGTGGTTATTAATATGACATTTTGTATTATCCACGAGTTGTTTAATTCATTATTCAATAATTGATTCATTCCAGTGTTGGACGTCTGGTAACTCACATCATTTGCTGACCGCAGTTTGGCAGCTCCGGTGGACACGGCACCAACTCCGGCTGCACGAAGCTGTCCGCGCCGCCCACGACGGCACAGCTCACGTTCTTGTGCACAACATAGGCGCACCAGTTCCTGCAGGAAGCCACCGAGCGATCACTCACGACGCGCAAGTGCAATTAATCAAATGAACGAACATACGCGTGATAAGTCCAGTTTACTCACTTGTTTCTCTGGCGGGTTTCTGCGCCAGAGTACGCGCTTCCCTGGAACATGCTGTATTGTAAAGGCGACCCACTGGTGACAGGAAGACTTATTAAAAGGGCGATAAGTGGAAGCCCGCAGAGTTGGCGCTTCATGTTTAGAACAGAGTCAAAGTACTATTGTTCAAGCTTGAACTGAAGCTCTGGCCACTGAAGGCATTGGGGGCTGTTCCCTCTCTGCGGCGCGCAGACCCCAGCAGCCTCCAACAGCTTCCTTGGCTGTGACGTTTTGGGCCCCCCTCCAATACTGACAGATGCCCTTTTCAGTTTTTCCTAAACTCTACAGACACACCCAGATTCAGCTTTCTTATGCCTTCCCACAACACAATGTCAGCCTACATAATTTCCGGACGCTTGCTTTTGGATAATGATTGTCTTTGTTTCAAATCCACCGTAATTATCCAGTGTCCTTCAGCGTCTATATCTCACTTCTAACTCTAGCTGCATTATACATTTGTTACCACAGGACACAAACAAGAAACGTGTGGTAAGAGACTTGGTAAATATTTATTTTTTATATGGAAAGCATCCGGACGTGGACACACACACACATATCTCTCTCTCTGTCTCTATATATGTATTAAAAAAGGTATAAAAAAGGAATGATGATAAACCAAACAAAAAAAGATGCTTAAGTTTCATTTATGTGGGTCTCTGCCTCGTCCTTTTTGTGTCGATGCCAGAGGGCTCTCCAGAACCCAGATGACCTCGTTTCCCTGGTCTTACTGGAGTAGAAGCTTAAAAACCACAGACAAATTAGACATTAAAAAAAATACAGTAAAAAGCTTTGAACGAATTCCCTGCCCTTACTCCCAGGTGAACAAACATACCAAGCTGCTTCTCAATCATATCCAGTTGGCTCCTTTTCGACTCCATATCTTTTTGCTTTGCCAGCGTATCAGGAGACTTCATCGTCATTGAGAAATCATCACACTCCTTTGCTGCCTCCTCATGCTTCTTCACAGCTCCCTGGTACTGATATGCCAGGTCTGTTAAATACAGTTAGAGAAATTAAAATACAATGTGAGTGAGCTGGACGTCCAAAGGAAGCTTGCAATTAGTTTGAAATATCAGATTACCTATTTGCTCTTTAACAAGGTAGTAATGCAGTGGAGGAGGGGATCCGAACACTTTTATTTTGTCGACTGGTGGAAGCTTGTTCTGTGAACCTCCAAACATTCCCGTGGAGCTGACCGTGTCCCCTCGCTTGGTCAGTATGGTGGGGCACGGTCCCTTGTTCTGCACAACCTGAGAGCAGTTACACATTTAGAGGGATAATAACCTCCAGCCAGATAATCTGTGGCGTAGCTCAGCAGTCAGCATCACTCACCCCTCTTCTGTAGGAGGTTGCAGACTCCAGGTCATCCATCAGAATAGTGTTACCAAGTATATTTCTAAACACTGCAAACAAGCACAGGCCAAACATTTTAACACAAGTTACGACAACACGTTTTACCCAAGCCTCAAGAGCTGAGAAACTGTCCAGGTGGAAGCATTTACCTAAAGGTTGAAGGGTTAAAAGGAAAACACCTCAACAAACTATACAGGACCTGTGGATGCACCAGTGTATCATAACAACATAGTCATGTTACACTGAGTAGGTAAAGTCCACTGAAGGCAGCTCACCAGTCTCACACTCCTGTTTGTTGTCAGGGAAAATCAGGACATCTCTGGCAAACACAGGGTTTCCAGGAGGATCAAAGAGTTGGCAGCCATTTCTGATGTGTGGCAGCGGCCTGCAAGCATCTCAGGTGTTAGCAGAGAATGTCACGGGATAGGAATGTCTGCTAAACTGTTGAGTTTAACAATAAAATTAACAGTTTGAACTGTTAAACTGTAATATAAATGTAAACTGTAATAAAAACCGTTAGTTTCCTGGTCTCCAATATACAAAATAAATGAACGATCTGTCAGAACATCTGTACCTGTTGTCTGGAGACACATATATGCTGTCGAGGGCCATGACCTTCTGACCGCCACGAGTGTCTTTATGAATTGTCTTTGCTGATTCAGTTGTTCTGGTGATGACACAATCCATGTAATTCCTGAGGTGCCAGGAGATCACGTACGCAGCAGCAGCATCGCCCACGTAGGCCAGGTGACCAACCTGCAGCCAAGAGTTTAAATTTCACTTAGGAATGTAAACACACATTCTTTCAGGTCAAACAGATCCAACTTTACATTATTTCTGAACATTAATACAGTATAAAGCCTTATGACAAACTGCATATCAAATGCATTTTAGAATAATGAATTATATAACTGAAATGACATGGTTATAGCAACCAGATTCCCATGTATATGAAAGACTACTGAGCTTTGTAGATGTAGCAGCTTTGTAACAGCTGTGTAGACGGTAAATGTGTATAGATGTAAGTATCTTCCTGAAAAGACAATGTGGGTAATTACAGCTGGACGTCACGTCTCTTACCATTCCTAAAACACCCTGCTGCCCCCTGAAGGGGTCAAAAACTGAGAAGATTCTTCCAGACCGTTTCAGAATTGCTTCAGCTTCTGTCTCCTTCTCCCTTATAAATCTGTCAATATCTCTGATCTAGAGACATAAGAACATGAGACCATGATTTATATTTAGAAACATTTTACAGCTGGGATCTGTTATATGCACAGAAGGAAGCCCTGGACAGAATTATGTAATTACATTGCTGGTTCGTGCTATTATCATTTTCTTTGTGTCCAGGACTTCTTTAATGTGAGAAATTCTTCTGTTTGCCTCCTGTTTTCTTGCTGGAATGAAGACAAACGTTCAGTTAGCGAGCATGTCAACAAGACATCAGACAGACAAACAAACAAACATGCAGCACTGACACATGACAGGTATATTTACTCAGTTTAAATGAAAGAGAGGAGATGAAATTCTTACACGTGAGCACTTGGAGAAGCTGTTGACTTTCTTTAAAAAAGCTTGAATATTTAGACACTACATCAGTGAGCTCCTTCCTCTTCTTGGAAAGCTCAAACATTTTCTTTTGATTAGCCACATCTAAGGAATCACAAAACAATAAACTGTCTCGTTATACAGTACGAGCACGTCCTCATCTTCAGGTCACACCACTTCCATTTTCCATACCATTGTAAAAATGTAAAAGCAGCTCAAAAGGCTCCAGGGGCTGGGGAACCATTAGCACTTCAGGTTTGAAGAGGAGGGTGTATGTGCTGCCATCCTCACCAGGACAGTTCTCCATGATAGCCAGCCTCTGTGGAGGGCAAGTGTGCACTTTTTATCTACGGGCTGCTTAAAGACCAGTGTAAACAAGCTCCTCGAGTGCTGAATGGCTGCTCACAGGGATATGGACCTTCCCCTCCACCAGTTTAAAGGGCTGGCTGTTACTCCTGCTTTCAAACAGAAGGTTCGTATCTCTGTCACCACTGAGGTTCTTTATAGAAACAACCACAGTCCCGTTCAGGTCCTGCCCTGCTGGGTTTCCATATGCATCCTAGAAAAAAAACAAGGCACTTAAATCAGGCCACAGCTACTAATTTAACATTCATGCATTCGTCTGTTTAAGGTTTCCTAATTATAACAAGCTTTGATGGCTGACAAGCCGCTGGTCAGCTCACCATTATCCTCAGAGTCATATTCTGTACCAGGGTTCGGTTGGTAATATCCTTGCTGCAGGAAACAACTGCAGGTGGTGGCATGGAGTCAGGTATCAGTCTGACAGGCTGATTGGCCACCACATTTATAAGAATCTGGGAGAGAAGGAAACAGACCAGAGCTCAGCTATTGTTGTAAGTGTTGGTTGTCTTCTAATAACACTTCCAGGTTTTAAATTCAACCAACCTGTCTACTCTCTAAAAATGTTGTTTTAGTACGAAGACGGAACTGGATGAAGTGCTTTCCTGCTCGTTCCGGGATTTCTTTACCTCTAAAGGCACATAAAAGCATTTACTGTATTAAAAACTGATTCTTTATTTCTTCCTAAGGGTTGGAGGGAAGTAACTATGGTGGGAAAGCACCATGGAAATCTACCTACTAATGCTGTAATGTACTGTAGTACCCTGTTGGCTAGAGTCATAGTTACAGTAGCATAGTTTGTTATGCTGTCAGGAATGAGTTAAGTTTATTATAAAGACCAGATAGTGGAGTGGCTCTTCTTAGCAAACCTACTTACCTGAAGTGAAAACAGTCTTTCCTATCATTCTCCAGGGGTTTGGTACATTTCAGCTCAATGGGCTTGACACAAAAAAGTTAAATAATATTACAAACAAAATATTATATGTTAGGAGAGAAGAAAAACATGATATATAGCTCCTCACTACAGTTCCTTCTGAAACCACTCCCTCCCAAAGCAGCATGGTTATAGCACTAGGGCTAAATGTGGTCATTGGGCTGCCTTCATCAGACTCCACAGTCACTGAGAACGCTGAGAACACAACCACGGACAAACAACCACACGTTAGTAGCCAACACGAAATAGAGAGAATGAAACAAGCAAGAACATATGAATACAAACATGGGAAGGTGCCTCCGGCAGGAAACGTGGCGCTGGTGTCATACTCCACTGACAGACACACAGGTTTGTTGGGATTGGGTAAAACAATGAGATTCACTGATGGACCAGGAAGAGGTTTCATGTTGAGTGAACCTATAAACTTAAGCTGGTAGTAGCCCCTAGTGGAACGACGGGTAACAACACAATGTTGATGACTGTGGATCAACTCATGACATGCAGCATATTTATTATTGTATTATAATAATGTTGTGTTTGTAATCGTTGAAACGTTGACACTTACTTTGTTCCGCTCACACTAGTTACAGTGAAGGAGGCTTTTCCTTCTGCATCCACTGGCTGGGAAGTAACAGTTGTTGTTACCTGAAAACAACACAAACACGTCAAAGTCTTTCTGTAATGAAAGGAGATTATTGCACACGTGATACTTGACACCTTTAGTGTTGGAGGTGAGGACTTCACTTCCACTACAACCCTCTGGTCAGACGACGAGTTCCCCCACTTGTCAAACAGCTGGACCAAGAATGGTTTAGGGATTCCGTTGTCATGTAACACCTGCAAAGGCTTATCCACAAACAAGAATCAATGCTAAGTTTGCCTCGATGAACATAAAACGCAACATAACACAACCGTGAGAAGCCAGGACCAGAACTTCTTACCTGATCTGGTCCGCTGATTAGTTTAAGCTCTGCAGGATCTCCAGCCGTCAGTGTGACTATGACAAAGCCCTTATAGCTGCCATAGGTGAAGCACAGCTCCCTGGGACCAGGAACCCCACCCTGGAAACACACTCCAGCCACCTCCACAGAGCAACTGCTCTCCTGATAAAGAGTGAGGACGTCTGTGACTCGCAGCACGTTTAAACACGACGGAAGAAGCATTTTGATCCTTGTAAAGTGTCAACAACAGAGTCTAACATTATTTCAAGGAAATTCAACTTCTGTATTTCTTTCTCACCTGCCATATACAGGTGACAGCCGATTGGTCCAGATCCTCAGCTTTCACAGTGATGCTGTTTACACAAGATGGGTCCAGTGTTTTTGTTGCATTGCCATACCGATCCACAAGCTCCAGATCTGTATGAGGAAAACGATTTGAGTTGTCCAGCGTCAGAACACTTGAGATGATTCGGGTGTTTAGGTTGACGCTCACTGATATTTTCAGACAGGGTTTCACCAAGCTTCACTCTGGTTTTGGACAGAGCTGCTTTCAGCTGTGCTGGCTCATCTGGACGTGGCCTGAACAAAACAAGCAAACGCGTTGATCTGACAGGATTAGGTGAGACAGTTAGATTGGGATTAAGTCTGCTTGCGTAAATTACGAGGCTTACATTATTGTAAAGAAGACAGATACGCTCTGGTCATGGTAGGACACCTGGTAGGAACGTTCTTCCTGCACCCGAGTGGGCACCTGCACGTCAGGCAGCTTCCCCTGAACCAAATCTTCCAAAATTAAGTTTCGGGTCCAGTTGACCTTAATCACAATGAAAAATGAATTAAAGTCAGCAACAAGCCTGGTTCATTTTATTTATCACCACACACAAACCACTAAACCTGATATTTAGAGAACCAGACACATCAACAGCATCATAGCTGTGCAAAGACGCACCTTGATCATGGAGGCGATTTTAGAGGTGAGACGAACTTCTCTTCCAGCCTCGTCATACAGTTTATAGACCAGGTTCTCCAGCAAGCCTCCGGCCAGCCACTCTATCTTGTCATTGTTCCTGAGCACCAGGTTCTCATCATCCTCACTGTACAGCTTTATCACAGACACTCTGGTGCTGGGAAGCACCATCAGCTTCCTCACAACCGATGTTATGTTTTTCTGATTCTGATGAGAAAAAATATTTAAAAATTTGCGTTCATGTACAAACAAAATTGTGAACAGTGAAAAAACCTATTTATAAATTTTATGTTTGTTGTAACTTACAGGAACATTGAGTTGAACCTGAAGCTTTTGTGGTTCTCCATTGATTATATTCAACTTTATGGGCTTTGTCTCGAGCTGTCCAACTCCCGTCCTGCTGCAGTCAAGGTCAACTGGTGGAAGGTCCTTACCCTAAGAATGGGATGAGGTTCAAACTACAGACACTCAATCATCAATGTGCAGACTAATAAAATCGTTCCTGATGGGAAAGTGGGAAGGTTACAGCAGATAATGAGAATCAGACAAATGCATCAAAATGTTCCAATAATAGTAACAAAGCTTTGACACAAAACTCTAATTTTCCCAGTAAACCCACCCGTACCTGACAGCGAACAACGTGTTTAGGGCAAGTGGTGACGTTTCCAGCCTCGTCATGAATTTCAACATTAAACCTGACGGAAGTTCCGTTCTCTACAGTGATGAGACTGTCACCTGGTGTCACATGGAGGGAACGCGAAGGGCCTGAAAAAAAATCAGAATGCATCTGAGAAACTACTAAAAGGTTTCCTCCACTGGCTTCACCTTCTATTGTGAATATTTATTTACAAGCTATTATTATAAAACATCATTGCTCCTTTGTTATTCTAAATGGATAAATGTAGTCTTACCAGGAAGAAGAGAAAACGTCATTGTTTTTGTCTCTTTGTCTAGTCCAGGCAGGGTCACACTCAGGTCATAAGTCTAAAGAATGAAACTGATTATCCCCTTTGAACTTTTCGAGTAATATTTGTTGGGATTTTACAGCACTGGAATCATTTATGTCCACGTTGGGTCTACATTACATCTGTTTCTAAAATTGGGCAAGATATATACTGCATATATATTTTCTGACCTTTCTTTGCTGGACTTTTCCTCTTGCTCTGACATTCTTGATGGTGAACGTGGTCTCGCTGCTGTCTACTGACTCGTATGTCACATCTAGATCACTAGTTAGCAGGTAATGTGTCAGAACAGCATTGGCTCATCTTGCTGATAAGTTATCTAATAAAAACAAACCAATTTAGGTGAAATTATGTAAAGAGATGTTTGACTGACCTGCATTCGAGTACAGGCAGGACGTTGGGAGGAGCTGTTGCTGTGTGACCGTAATAGTCTCTTATCTTCAGGGGAAGGTCGAAGGGCACCCCTACCTGGAGAGTGGGGCTTGTTGCATCGATGACAAAACAGGACGCGCTGCTTGCTGCAAAGGATAAAAGTGTCTGCTTAGAACTTTCAGAAAAAATGAAAACCACGGGTGACACATGCTGCTTCCGGCTACCTTTGATTGAGAACTTGAGGGTGTACGTCGGAAGTTCCCTTCCCCCATAGTTTGTTTTCTCATTTATCATAGCGTTTAGATGCAGTGTATAGTTCCCCAGTTCAGTCAGATTCTCTGCCAGACATAAAATAAAAGTCAATCATGATGTTTCAGCACATAAAACAGACCAATAGTAAAAATGCTTAAGTGAAAGTTACCATTTTTTTTGAACCAGAACGCCCACTTTGCTGACCACTGGGCAGTAAAACTAGCAACCTCTTGCGTTTGTTTAGGAGCTGTATCAAAAGTATAAAAAGCAAACATGTATTATAGTTGAAAACAACAGTATCAAGTATTTCAAAATTGTATAAAACTATACAAAGACACCCATCATTGCACTTTTTTGAAGTTTGAGACACACATGCTCTTACCATGATGGGTTATGCTGAGCCTAACACTTAGCTTTGTCCCTGCATGTTTGCCCATTGCTGGCATAGTGGACAGACTCTCCCCCTTGTTGTTCAGAATTTCAATTTTGAGTGGTCCTGAAATGTCAACATGTAAACACAAAACTCAAAAGTCCCTGAAAAAGGCAAATGCTGATTGCAGTTACATTTAACGCAATCATCATTTTACCTAACTGGGCTCCAGCTGGATGAACGTCGTTCTGTGACCAGGCGTTATTCTCTGGCCACTCCACCTTCAGCTTATGTGGAAGCCTGAAAATACAAATATATTAATACAGTCATCAGGTAAACTACACTGTCTAGTCGGGACAAGGACATAAGGCAGAGAGGAACATTTATTTGTGTTATAAAGGCATTTAAATGTAAATATCAGATGCTAGTAACACTGCGCAGTTTTCCACAGGCTCACACTCACTTGACTAAGTTACTGTCAATGATCTTTTGGATACTGTCATCAGTGGCGACCATGTCGATCTTGGAAATAGGTACGACCTTGGTCTTGTCATAAAGTCCTTTAGGTTCCTAAGAAGCAGATTCTCAAGGTCATACTAAATTTACAATATATCAACGGGACAATGGGGAAAGAAGGTCTCGATATTTTCTAAACAAATGTAAAGACGCATTATCACATTTTTCAGTACTAACACTACAACCTTCTTCTTACCAGATCCATTTCAACCTGTCCACCTGTGGCAAAGTCACCTGCCTTGTGCTCTCCATACACCAAGAACCGAATCACTGTACCGCAGTAAATGGGCGCCGTGTTCTTAGACTTCACCTGCACAAAGACCAGTCTATTAGTGTAAAAGCAAACGAACAGGATACACAATCAGAAACAGCTAAACAAGCAGGGGCTCACCAGCTGGCCTGTTTTATACGTGTTGTTGCCACATTCGATCGTGGAGAATGTCGACCAAGGATGCTGCATCTTCTTAACTCTTACATCTTCTCGGGATATAACTCCCTTATAGCCCAAAAATTTAACTTGCTTGTCAAATTTCACGTGACAATTTTTAAGCCAGTCTGTGAACTTACTCTGAATGTTAGCTCTTTGTGGTTTCTGTGAACATGGAAATGAAGATATTTATACATTTGGATATTTAATACAAGCCATGTTAAATGACAACAACAATAGCAATGTATGATCCACATCATATTAAGTACATAAAGTTAATAAAGTTCAGCAGTTGAGAGTCTACACATATCTGCTTTGAAAGCCCACCCTTTCGTTAGCAACATATGTGAAGATGGTTTGCTTTTTCTTCAGTTTCAGCTCCAGATCTGAGAAGGTGAGCTTGGTTGTGTTGACCTCAAATTTGTCATCAGTAAAAAGCACCCCTGAAAACCGGCTGTAGCACTCTGGCGGCAAATCTTTTCCTTTGGGGCGTGTGCACCACTCTAACCTAAAAACACAAATGGAGCATAGGCCATATAAACTAAAATAACTGTTGAATAAACAATATGCAAGTAATAGTTTGACACTTTGAGAAATGTTGGTTTATAAGCTAATTTGCTGAGAGTTACTGTAGATAAAAAACATGGCCCAGGCGTCATATTTAGTGTTTAGGCAGGGAATTACTAAAATTCCTGTTTACCCTCTACAAAAATTTTTGGGAAAAGCAGTCAACAAAAAGTATTTACTCGTCTATTTTGGTATAAGGTATGAGGCGTCCATTCCAGAAGCATTCAAAGATTGGCCTCTTCCCTCTTGCCCGTGCTCCAGGCTCATAATCACCACCATCCTCGTCATCACTTTCTGCTGTTAAAAACATCACAAAATAAAAGTACAACAATTAGAACTAAAGCTGTTATGTGTCCTGAAGTGGGTTTACTATTTTAGAGCTTAAATACCTTGAACAGCAGGTGATTCTTTAGGGTAAGTCTCCCTGTCATAAAGAAAGGGATGATATCGAAGGATTCCCTCCACTGTGCCACAATCTGCTTCAACAGAGGCCTTGAACTCAAACGTGTCCGCAGCGGCGTTTATGTAGAGAGTCTGCATGTCGTCTTCCACTTCCCTGAGATTCATCACACAAGGGATTTTGGGGGGCTTCTCTCTCAAAGTAATCTGATTTCAAGAAAGTGCAAATGTTAATAAACGGCGGTGTAGTGGTTGGCTCTGTCCTCATCACAGCGGACCTCCACTGGCGAGGTGTGTTTCAGTGTGGGTTGTGTCCAGCTTCCTTAGTTCCTAACTGGTGAGAGTGGGTGTGAATGGAAGTGATCAGAGAGCATCATAGATCAAATGTTAATACCAGCTTATATGGACTGAATTTATATCTGGTGACACTGCCAACGTGCAACAGTGTTAAAGATTATTATATTTAACTTTTTTCTTTTTAAATATTTATAAAAGGGTTTATTCTTTTCAGTGAGACTACTTTAATGGTTTAAAATCTGCTTTGTAATTGTGCAGATCTCATTTCCAAGTTTAAGCCGTTTTCACTGAACTGATATTAACAGGAAATGTAACAGAATAGTCAAATTGTTTTGTGATGACCACAGCGTGTCTCACCTGAATGTCAATTTTAGAGAGGTCTGGGTTTGTGGAGCTGTTTTTCATGTCATTTCCATTGACTCCATGAATGTAATAATGATAAATGTGACTGAAATAGAAAACAACATTTATGAAAAATGCATTTAATATGTGACCTATAAAGATGTTGTGATACAGTAGATGAACTTACGCCAGTCGTCTGGTCCAATCTGTAAATCCTTGCTTCAGATACTTTATATGTTCACCTTGAACATCTGTAATGACCACAGCTGTGAAGCTTTCTTTCCCCTTTTCTTCAGCAATGAGTTCACGGAGAAAGCGCTCCTCGTTTTTTCTCACATGGGAAGCGTCACAAGGCTGCAAAATCAAACATCACACAGAGAACAAAGCTTTAACTCTCACAAATCATTATCCCCTAAATTTAAACTTACATTTCTACGTTTACCTTTCTGTTCTTGATGGTCGTGCTGTAAATTTCCTCTTTGTTCTTCTCTTTTCTCTTGAAATCCTCTTTAGACAGAAGAAGCTCATGAACATCTGGGGAGCCTGCAGATTTGCTGATCATCTAATAAAAAAAACAAAAACCTATGGTTATGCCTTCGCAATATTGTGTTAATACACTGTAGGACGGTAAAGGGTCCAGAAAGGGATGAGACCAGTTTCTGGTTACTGCTACAGGCTACATTGGTTTTCTACTTTAAGGTAGTGCAGTAATGCAGAACCACTGTGCACTTCAGGACTTTTTAACCGTTTTTAAATCTTTTTACTGAGAAGTTACCCTGGTCGAGGTTCCGATGAAGAAAGCCGCTTGTTTTCCTCCAACTCCAAAGTAGGATATGTCACTGTTGAGACTACGTGGAACAGGACTAGGCGGGACATACTTCTCTTGAAGACTATGACAAAAAACAAACAAAAAAAAACATTGCAGTATTCTGTACTGGAAGCAGACCTTGGACAATCACAGCTTATTACAAGTGAACTATGAAGTAAAGCAGACAAACCTAGCAAATGTGCTATTTTCTCTTGTGAATTTAGAGAGTCTGTACACTGCCCAGTTGTTGAGCTGTTGAGGGGTCATTCCACACCCGTTATCCAAGACAATCACTGCAGGTTTCCCAAGGGTTTCATCAAACATCTGGAAAACAAAGAAATTACATATCTACCGACGGCTCTTAAATCAATCATTTTTGACTGGCACAACTAAAACTCTACTGACTGGCACAACTAAAACTATACTGATATACTCTATGATATGCATCTGTAGACGCTACCATTCGAATCTCTATTATCCTTGTTCCTTGGATTTTTGTTGTTGCTGAAAGAGAGTTGTCTATCAGCTCAGCAAGCGCATAGGCTGGGAAAAGATTAAAACAAGCATGAGTAAAGTGATGCAGCTCTTCGTCGCTGCACAGTACAAGTGTAAAACCTAAGCAGTGACACTTACGTAAAGGGTTCTGACCGTCACTAGCATAGTACCCATCCATGCCAGACTGAAGTAGTGTATCATAATGAGGCATGAACTTGATCTCTTCCTCCACTGCCACTGGCAGTACTTGCTCCTTCCTTTGCAACAAGTACAAGGTGATGCCATCCTGAAGCTTCCCTACAATAACAAAATGACAGAGATCTTTTATATTAAATAAAATACTAAGGTATTATATATACTAAGGTATGTTTGCAGGTAAAATGTAAAGAAAATACTGTTCACCTGTCCATCAACAGGAGGTGATTAACTTACCAAATCTGTCAAAATCAATGACTGTTCGGTCAGTTGTCGTCACCACAAATGTTTCATCTGAGCGAATTGCGAATTTCTGTGCAACAAATATATAGTTATGGCAACTGTTACTTATATTTGCTAGTTACTGGTTAGTGTTTAAACAATAAATCAAGAAATAATAATCTGTAATAGTAGATAGAAAGAAAACAGAAAAAGGTCTGGTGGGTTTTATGTAGCCTGACATTCTAGCACAGTGTGCACATTCAGGGCTAATGTTACATAATGTCATTGATAGTGCAGAAGTGAGAATGTTTTAGTATTTTTAAATCAATAAACTTACTAGAAAACATTAGGAGGGATGCCACACACACAAACACATCTATGTATATCCTATTAGGTAACATCATATAAAACACACTTTTGTGTTTTTTTGTGGCCTTGCTGCAAACTTGCTGTTTAAATATCAATATATGGAAATTGTGTATGGAAATTTCATGGAAATGTGTGCGCTCTTGACGTATTTGTCCTTTTGCATTTCTAATTTTTCTATGCTAATGTTCTTGTCTCATGCTGTTTAGGACACAACCTCACTCTAATTAATAACGTTTATATGTTTTTACAGCTTTGCTTTGCTTGTCGACACGTCAAACGTCACAGTGATTTTCACCAACATTACCTTGCGCAGATCTCGACGGAAGTCATTATAGTCCAAACGACTTGTTTCTATCAACTTCTTCTCAACATTATTTTGGTCGCGACAGTCGTAAACGAGGATTCGTCTAGTGCTTCGTCCTCCCCCCAGAGAGGAGCCCGGATCTGCAGACATCTTCTCAACTTCAGCACCGGACAGCTTAGCTAACAGCTAGCTAAGGTACGTCCACACCCACCGTTACTGTTGTTACAAAACAAGACGAGTCATCGCGCATCTACGCGTTGCTCACTTTGTATAACGCAGAAGCGCAGTTTTCCTGATGCGTGAGTAAAGCGCTCCAGCGATATCGAAACTAACTTTGGCTCTGACTCCTTCTAGAGCTGCTAGAAATGCGGCGTTCACGTCACATTGTTTAAATCACAAATTCACATGCCTTTATACGTTATTCTCACGTTATACGCTTTGTGTGTGTATAAATATTTATTAAACACACAAAATTGTACCGAGTAATGAAATGGGCAAACCGCTTCCCATCACTTTTTATTAGTAACAGCTACATATGACATTTACTTTCACTTTAAATCGTTACCAAAACCAAACAAATTGAATTTACTTTGGTTATGTAGTGTGACACCAACCACGTCGTACTTTGGCCAATAAAATGGAATCGTACGTGAATTATTTTCAAGGCGTAAATTCTATCGAGCTGATTAACACTTATTTCGCCCATTTCTCCGGATCGTTTAATGTGGCATGAACGTGCCAGGGTGTCTACGGAAGCCGTTAGGGACGAGCAGCATACGTTTCAATTTCCGCGAAAGTCACACCCGTACCGGTTAAGTATCGTTTTCAAATGTATCGTGTTGGGCGGATCACCTCGTTCCACAGAGTCTCGCATGATTAATTTGTTTGAGCTCTGTCATTTTAGCCAGAATCACAATGCCCGGGGTGATCGAGAACAGCCGAGGCTGGATGTTGGATGCATGTTCACTCATTGATCAGAGCTGTTCGCCCTGCATCCGATGGAGGGACCATCAAAAGTCACATGTCAGATGTTGTTTCAAACGACAGTGTTTTCAGATCTTAAAAAGTCATTATAGCGAGAAAGCCGCCGCTGCTGTGGAGGCAGGAAACGCGGGCATGTCGCAGCAAACAGACAAACCACAGAAGGTAAACAACGCAGAGGATGCTGGGAAAAGGGTTATACCACAATTTATACATTTTTAAATATTTAATAATATTAGTAATAAGTCTGAAAACAACAACGTCTTACTTAATAATAATAATAATAATAATACATATGTTGTCTGGTTTAATTAATTCAATTCGGTGGGTTTGGTAGCTGAGTGGATGCTATTTTTGTGTTCTCTCAGCATTCAGTATTTAATTACAATTTTACTTCCAGAAAAGGAAACGTAAACGCAATGAACTCAACCAGGGAGAAATTGATTCACAAGTCTTCCATGAAAAGGTGAGTTAGTTTTCATATCAGCTACATATGCAGAGATTTGTCCCAGCGAGTGTTTTAACCACTAAAATGTTGTGTAGTCTTATGTAAAACTCTCTACTCAGCAATAAATGGCCCAGCTGTAGATAAGAATATTTCTAACCAATAAATCCAGCTTTTTCTCAGAGACCTGATTCTTCTTGGTGTTTCCTCGTTTAGTCTACTCTAATTTGGCTGTAAATAAGCAACTATATTCAATTCTAGAGATGTTTACAATTCACTTTTAACTTCACTTTTTGCAAACCAGGTCAAATAATCGGTGTGTCATCATGTACCGTAGGTCAGGTCTGTTATCCTGGAGGGAACCAAGTCTCTGGTGGATTTGGCCCAAGCCGTTGGATATCTAAATGGGGTTACAGACACAGTGAAAGACCCTGTTCCTTCTCATGAGTGCCGACTTGCTGCTCTTTGTGAAATGGCTAAAGAGCTTCCTCTAGTGGAAAATCAAGAGCACCGTGTTCAGATCCTCGTTGCTAAGGATGGCTCTGCATCCCATGTTGACTTGTTCTCCCGGGTAACAGAGAGCAGGACAGACTGCGCCGCCGTGTTTAATCTGATGGGAGAAGAATATGTGATACCAGCACACGCAACCTTCTTGTTGTCTGATTTCACACAGATACAACCTCTGGTCCACTGTGAGTGCATATGAAAGTTCATTTCGTCTGCGATAGATGTGAAAATTCAAATGCCACCTGTAGTCACTGCATGCTTGTGGTGACAAAAATAACAAAACAAAAGATGATCATTTGTTGTTAGACAGACATTGTGGCATAAACATTACCAGTCCACTGTGATTTTATGTTGTATTTATTGTTGTCTTTTTGAGTGAGAACATACTGGGAATGGTGACACAAACTGGGAATGGTGCTTTCTCTCACAGATGGGAAGAAGTTTGACGTAATAGTTATGGATCCGCCTTGGGAAAACAAGTCTGTGAAAAGGAGCCGCAGGTAATTTAGCATCAGCGCATGTTAGCAGATGATATGTGGGAAGGTTGATAGGATAAGGCAGGACTCTCTCCAGACGTGAACATACATTACAATCACAATGTCCTGTATGTAAGTCCATGGACCTTTAGGGATGTGCTTAAATAGAACTGTGGAAAAGTGGTGGTTCCTAATTTTCGAATGTATTTCTCGATTGAAGGTACAGTTCTTTGCCTTCATCTCAGCTGAAACGGCTGCCCATTCCCCTGCTGGCCTCTCCGAGCTGCTTAGTGGTCACCTGGGTCACAAACCGGCCCAGCCACCGGCGTTTCGTCCAAGATGAGCTGTATCCACACTGGGGGGTACAGTTTGTAGCCGAATGGTTCTGGGTGAAGGTACAGAAACTTCCAGAACATTTGACTCCTGAAAGCAACTCATTGAGGCGATTTGATGTTTTATGGTTGCTCTTTCTCGTCAGGTGACCAAATCTGGAGAGTTTGTGTTTCCACTGGATTCACCTCACAAGAAGCCGTATGAAGTCATGGTGTTGGGCCGATATCGTTCCTCTGCAGACAACTCCATGAGGTGTAAAAGGCTGTTTTAATAATGTTAATGCTTTAACCTTTGAATGGATTTAATCCAGATCATGTTCTTAGACTTGTTTAATCACTTTCAGCCCTTCAGAGACATCAGAGGTTCCTGTAGAGGATCAGCGTTTGATTGTCAGTGTCCCGTCAGCTCTTCACTCCCAAAAGCCTCCTCTCTCTGGTAAGTATCCTCAACAATTTACTGAATGTCAGTCTGTCCTAACCAGTACAGCTGTGTGTGTTTTATTGTGCCACAAGAGGGCAGTGCTGCAACATCTGTGATTGTTATCTCGCTGCAACGCACCAGTGATGAGCTTTTCAGGCTACTACAGCCTCCTGTCAGAAATGTAATGTACGTCTGAGTCAGACTAGTTTCTGAACCCTGAAACTGGAACATACCTTTTAATAGTTTTTTCAATTCAACAACATCAGTTAATAAATGCAAAACTATCTATGTTTAACATGCACTTAAGATGTGTCACATTTGTGTAACATGTGTAACTTGCTTTTCAGCATCTTAATGTTGACAGTTACTGTTGATAAGTGCAGCAGTGGTTGCAGATGGAGAACCTCAGACACTGCTCTGTAATAACTAGAACACTTGAATTCTCAACTCACGACGGGTTCGAAATTTCAGTGGCAACTTTGCCGTGTTTGCGCTGGTTGTGGTGTGGCAAGACTTGACTCCAACAAGGACTCTCTTACTTCGAATCAATGGAAGACCTTGACAATGAATATGCAGCGACTATGAATAAGAGAGGCTTGACGTCATTTTCCGCCCTCTCATGGGAACACAATTTATTGTGCAGTATGGAGAGCAACACCGCCAGTGTCTGCTAGTGCCCTTTCAGCAGCTCAGAAAAGCCTCCGCCTCATAGAAGTAGCTGGATATTGTACACTGATTAAAATTATAATGATGCCATTGAGGAGCTGCGATACCATAGAGATTAAGTAGATTAGTGTACAGCTCTCCATGTGTGATTCTTTGCGAAGCCTCTCAGCAGGTTTACTCAGAGCTGGTTTGTTTATTGCAGTTACTTTTCATTCTGTGGTGTTTTGTTCCCCCTGTAAAGCACTCGACATCCGACTGTATATGTACTGGCTGCACAAGAATCAAACGCTTAACTGCATTGATAATCAAAGACAGAACTTTAGAAAATGACTTTATTTGTAGAACTTCATCCCAGTGTTTAATTAAGCTTGCATTACGGTAGTTAATGATCAAAATGAAACACCTCCATTATTGTCTTTGAGCTCCAGTTACTCCAGCTTCATTTGTAATTTAGCAAGAGCTGAAAAATCTTTGTTTGCAGCTCAATCAATAAAAGCAGACATATTTCTTCTTATTTAACTATTTGAGATGATGATTTAACACCCAGGGGCTTCAGCGATGACTTTCTCTCACTTTTGCTCGCTCCTCCGTTGTATTATGCAAGTGCTAAAAATTTCGAGTAGGTCCCCAGATCCTTGGCATGGAGCCACATGGAGCTTTTCTTTCTCAGTCACTGTACCTCTTCTGCACTTCACGCTCACGTCGAGCATGTCAGGTTGCTCCAGCCAGCCGGCCGCCTGAATGCTGTAAATCCACAGCCCTCGAGCCCGCAGCGCCGAGAAACCCTGACCCACTTCTGTCCCCCTCTCAGACGGGCCTTCTGTCACTGGCATTCGTGGTTGCTATGGAGGAATAAGGGACACCATTACTCTGTTACATGTAAAACACATCCTCGCCAGATGGCCAAGATGAAGATAAAAAGTCTTTGCACTTTCCTGAACGATGCAACGTGCTGTTTTTATCAATTCGGAGAGTTAATTCTCTTTCCTATATAATTCATGGTGCACTGCATATTATGTGGTTTGCAGTTTGTGTCAGTGTTGGTGTTCAGTATTTATCCAGTCTGTTAAAAACACAGACTCCAACATGCTGATTCAATATTCATGATGATCGTTCCCATGTGTTGCAGTCTTGATGCAAGTCGTGTAGGGTTTTACAGAATTTAATTCTGAATGTAAATTGTACATGGTGTAGTGCTGTAAAGCATATATGTGAAATCTTCTTCCCTATTTAAGTCCCTTTTCAAACTCCACTGTGTCCAATCTGTCTGTCGAGCAGAGAAACTGAGACTAGACCAACTACATGCAGGCTAATAGTCCTTCTAGCATTGGTGTGTTCTCTAAGTTGCTACGTACTTTGGTGCATAATGTAATCTATGGTAATGAAGATTAACACTGGGTCCAAGACTAAACCCAGGGGCACTTGATGTGTGCTAAGAATTAAATCCAGTGCTTAAACGGAATGGGGGGAAAAATGGAAAGATATGATTCAGGCATAAACAAAAATTAAAATCTTCGACACCAAATCATGGTATAACTAATTAAAACAATACTGAAGTTAACATTCCTCTGGCTCAGCTATGTCCTGGCTGAAGTTTAATACGTTGTCCCATTTTAGAGCTGCGGATAATTAGACCTTTTATTCTTTGTTCAACTTTGAAAGCTGAGTCACGGTCTGGGCTGAATTAGTCGGAGAGCTGCATGTTTGGCCTTTCCACTCTGTCTCTCTGACGTGCATAGGAAGAGAAAAGGAAAGGCAGGACACCACGCCGTGCAGGTTGGATCGGTTTGTGGATCAGGCTTTTGAGCTCATTAACTCCCTGAGTGTTGGCTGAGGTGAGTGTCGGGGTAGTCTGAGCGTGCAGACAGAGCAGCACCGGGGCAGGGGAAGTGAAACTTATCTGTCAGGTGTGCTGCTCCTGGAATATCATCACTTATAGACTCAAGGTCATTGCTGGTGTGTGCAGAAAGGTGCGTTATGGGGAGCAGGAGCTGTGCAGTTGCCAGCACTGTTCTCTGTCTGTTGGTGCGTCAAAACAGCGCCTTGTTTGTCGTCTTCGTTCATATTGTGCATAAAGTGTCACAGTTTCACTGCACGTCGAGGTTCAGCCGCTCTTCTGAGCTCATACCATCGTGGTCTTCTTCCTTTCCACAGAGGTGCTGAAGTCATACGTTGGAGCTGAAGCCAGGTGCTTGGAGCTGTTTGCCCGAAGTCTGCAACCGGGATGGACGAGCTGGGGCAACGAGGTGCTGAAGTTTCAGCATGTTAGCTACTTCACTTTGGCGCCTGTGGATGATCCAGCAGACTTCTTGAAAGGAGACGACTGCACAGACAAACCTACAGCCACACCAGCGTCCAGCTCACCTGGGGAATCGTGTCCTACTTGACGCGTGGACTGATGTTTAACATTTGTCACTTCAGTATTTCACTTTTCCTCAATAAAGATTCAACACCAAAATACTCCGAGCTCCTTTTGATCTCTTCTTCGCTTGCATGTGGGACCTTTGATTTCTTTCTTTGGCTCTGGGTACAGTTTTAAAGTAGTGAATCACAGGGCAGATGATCCATTTGGAAAGATGAAAGTGCATTTTTGGATTTCTGTGTTTTGATTCCGACTTCCCACTCTGCAATCATATAAACAGCACTCGCGGTTTTATATATTTGCCTTTTGAGCAATCTTTGGCACAATATGTCTTAAGGAGGATCAAAGTATTTCTATTTTTACTCATTTTAGGCTGTTTTCATCCGAATATTTTCCAAACCTAATGAAAGAGCCATTTCTGTATTCAATACATAATATTTTTTCTTGTGTCACCATCAAGGATTCAGTGTTTTTTTTCCTCTGAACTGTCCTAATTTCCAATCAAACATTCTTCCTTAACTGTCTACATAACCCTTAGCCTGCCTTATATTACCAGGAGCGTCCTTTCTAATGAGTCTGTGGTCTCCAGGGGAAGGAGAAATGGCGGTGGGGGGGCGAGCAGGACTGTCTTTCAGGCAGATGAGGATGAATTACTGGCACTGCAGCATGGGACACATCGCAGCTAATGAAGCCGAGGTGTGACTCCACCACCGTCATTTACACATTACTGTACCTTGTCTCCTTTCAAACATAATTTTCTGTTCCCTGTTAGCAGCTAACATCTTCCTCACAATATCTTTGTATATTATACAGATTGATTGTATATTTTCTGTATCTGCAGATTTTAACTCCCAGATATTGAGGGATTAAGCTTCCAGGTCACCACTGTTTCCACTTTAAGTAACCACGGTTCTCTGTTTCTGACTAAATCTGGAAACGTCGCTGCTAAAGACAGCAGAAAAACGTATTAAGCAACCATGTGCAGGAGATGCAGTGACCTGCTGTAGAAAAGGGATTTTTTCGTCTGACACACAGACTTGTTAATTAGCTTGTGGTTGCAGCTTTTCTTCCTGCGTTCGCTCGGAAGACGGCTGTCACTCAGTCACACTGATGCTGAGGAATAGCTAAAAATAAAAGGGTTCCTAGTTTATTGTAAAGCACAGGTGGAAACCCCTACCTGAGAGTTAAAGATGGACTAATGCTGCCTGCCAGCTCGCCCACTGATTAAAGCTCTGTTTAAGAGAGGCTGTGGCTCAGGGGTTGTTCACCAATTGCATGGTGTCATGTCCATGCGTCAATATGTCCTTGGGGCAAGACGATGAATCCCAGGTTGCATTAGTGAGAAGCAGCTTTGTAGTGAAGTTGGGAAAGTGGTATAGACGATCATTTAAGGACAGTTAATGATTATACTGTGGTTTAGTGTGTGAGTAATTCATCAGTCTTTACAGTTGTTGTGCTTTCATTTCACCTTTTTATTATATAAGTAAAAGCAATAAGAAATGCATAATGCACATAGGTATGAATAAAGGTTCTCATCACCGACTGCCAAGCTGAGAGACGACTTAGTTGAAGTCAGATAACGTGTCTTCAGTGAGGCGCAGGTGAAGTGGCGTTGCCAGTCCAGCCACCAAGGACTTGTTGTTTTTGTCTGCATTCCCACTGACACGTAGGTACGTCAAAGCAAACGCGAATCCATTCATGCAGTTATGCTTCTTTTCATTGCCATTGGTTTTTCATTGACATGCTTTACATTTCCACACCATAGCAGTCACCTTGTTCACCTCTCTCCTCGCGGAAGTCTGTGACTGCACAATCAGACTCTAAAAGCCCCACAACACACTGCAGAATGATGTAATGAAGGTCTTTCTTCCAGGCGCCAGGGAAGGGAGGGCGCCCTGTCAAGCTCAAGACGAAGCACCACAGTGAAGACCTAGTCATCCCTTCTCCGTCCCTCTCCCCCTCCTTCTCTGCCAAAGTCAGCTAGCATGAGTCGAGTTTTCATTTTAAATCATACCTGGCCTGTTTGAGGCTCATCTAATAAGGCTGCCACGCATCAAACTGGCAGTCAGGCTAGCATGGAAAGAGATGGAGGTTGGGAAAGGTGGAGCACTACGACAGTGAACAGTGACCAATACAGAAGCAGAACATTGTTCATCAGTTCCTTCACTGGCTTTTACAGTGATCTTATGTGAAATTTTAAAAATGTTTTGAAGCAGTTTGCTGTAATAAAATCAGGAAGTTGGTCTCAAGCTGCATTTAAACCTTCATGACAAACAAACAAAAAACAGAGACACCCACAGTCCTTTGTTAATACAGTGAACAATATGGAAAAGCCTAGATTCCTTTTCATGACGCACAATTTTGAAGCTGTAACGTTGGTTCAATGTCATCTTGACTCATTCTCACTGAGAGAATTATCTTCAAAGTCTATGTAAGGGCCGAAGAGCCCTGCACAAAGGTTATTAACATGTTCAGCATACTCACACTTTGGTGCTTCTGTTTAGGAAGAAATCCATTTACGCAATGGACACGTAAAAGTAATGTGTAAATCTACCTTTAAACGCTTGATTATAAAACGTGTTCTACTTCCAAACGAAGCTCGTGATGTGCTGGTCTCCTCCACGCAGAATCCCTGAGAACACTCAAGTAACAAGTTCAGACTCCTTGTGAGTAGTAAAGTGGCTCTAACATGTGGATTTGGTGGAAAAGTTCTTCTGAAGCAGGGCAGAGGAAGATGTCAGTAAGAAATCGACAGTGTCAAACCTATTAAGCTGCTTTGAAACAATCAGACGTTTAGGTGTTATAATGAATGACTTAGTGCTTATCACAGCAGAATATCACATATTGTGAACTGCCAGAGAGAGTCAAAGAAAATGTTGCTGTAAATAGTCAGAAGCTTTGTCAACACTCACGGCGCTCGCAGAGGGAAAAACAAAGCCTTTGGTTTGGACACAGCCGCGCGGCAAACTGGCAGCCCTCACGGCTTGAGCTCCCACAGGAAGCCGCGGGGAAACGAGACAGATAATTATTTCCTAAGAGGTGCGGTTTCTCCTCCTCAGCCTCAGTCCCAGGGCCTTGTGCTGTGCGCTGGCTGTGCGAGGCATCCGCATGCAGCTCAAACTTCCACAACTACAAACTACAATGAACAAGCAGCACATAGTTTCATCAGTCAGCATCATCAGAGGGAATGTGAAATCAAAGCTGACTGTGCAGACGTGAATGTAATTCCCAGGGTATAAATTTATCACCACAGAGTCTGGTCTGATGCTTTATTGGAGCTACTCTAGTATGTTGTTATATCTAAAAAGGGGATTTGTGGTAAAAATATCCACTGGACATTTTAAGCAGCTCGGTTTCACTCCTTAGGCAGCAAAACAAAGCAGCTATTAAAAAACGTCAGAATTTATATTTAATTGTAATTTGTTACTGTTTCTTAGTTTATCGTGGACACAAGTCTTGAGCTGCCTGTTGACTATTTTATGTCTATTATTCAACAAGAGCTTTGCCAGTAACTTTTAATATTGAGAATTTTTCAAAGTGAGCTTTGATTTCCGTTCTGCTTCATTCAAATTAGAATTTTTTCCTCAGAGAATCCATTTACCTCTAAGTTTAAGATTAGAAGAATCTTTGCCGAATATCTTTACAGTATTTATGAGGATCAGTGCTATAACGCAATATGATCAGATTTGACATTGTACGACACCAGAGGGACAAGATATATCTGTATGTCATTAAATATACATATAGAGAGACGAGAAAGACAGATGACAGTTTGTTGAGGCACAGCAGAGCTCGTATTTTTACAAGAACACACTGTAGCTCGCAGATCTCACACTTTCATCCTGATCAGGATTTGGTGCCGAACAGCCGCATTATCTGGACTTGAGCACAACAGAGACACAATGGAGCCATCAGTGAAGGGAAACGGAAGGTAGAAAAAAACTGTTGGATAAAAGTTTAATTGCACATTTCACCATTTAGATAGAGAAACAATGGACTTTGTGACACACTGACCAGACAACAGTGTGAGAGCAAACACATGCTTATGTAGGCTTACATATAATCAATAGTTTCTGACAGCAGACATGTTACAATCAATATTTCTATGATGTGTAATTAATGTGAAGGCCATATCAAACATGATTCTTTTATTTTTAGATACGTTTGGCCTGTGGAAACAAGAGTCAAAAGAGATGGATAAGAATTGTGAGATGTTAAAGCTGTGGGAAAACAACACGTGGAGTAAAGGTCTATGTGGTTAATAAATAACGGTGTATAGCAGAATGCAGCGTTAGGGTTTAAGCTCCACGCTGGGACGGGTTGTGTGCAGTGTTAACCGTGAGCAGCTTTCAGAGGCTGCTTCGTTTATTGTTCGAGAGCAGCGATAAATCTGCCACGTCAGCCTCCGTCCATTGAGAAGTTATTACTCGGGGTGGAGAGAAGTCTTAGCTCATCTGGTTCAGGGGCGAGACCGAGTCACTTGCCTGCAACATGGGTTCTATGCAATAACACACAACAGCGCAACTTGTTTCAGTGGCACCTGCATCTCTTTCCTAGAAGAGGATGAGCATTCATACCAAAGCCTGGATCACACATCAGCACAAAAGTGTTACAGACAATAGAGAGTTGTGCTGTGAGCGACTGACAGCCAAAAGCTAACAAGCAGCAACACGTCACCGAGCTGAGAAACGCTGCCCTGGAGAGAACCACAAGGACACACGAATCTGTCATCATTCCACCGAATAACCGAGACTTGTTGCAGTTATTTATTTAAATCTTAAATCTTCACTGATTATGTTGATTAGTTTTCCTGTCATTGAGTGTCATCCAGCTTCACATCCAGCTCTTACATTGTAATTTCCCACTGGTCCGTTGAATGTTAGCGTTTTGTCTTGTCCCTCGGCCCAGTGCATGCTGGGAAACGCTCCAGCTCAACAGAAACGTGTGATTAGGCTTCCGATGAACTCGTCTCCTCTGACAGGAAGCCGAAAGCTAATGTTTCAAACGCCACCACGTCCCCGCTCGGCTTTACGACACGCTGCTGGAGGCCGACTGCTTTTCCCTCGGGCTCCCGGAAAAATATTACAGTCTCATTGACATCAAGCTCATTTTCTAATTCCTTTCATTCCCATCAGCATTCAGCGGCAGTGAGGCCTAGTGGCAGATGGACAGATGGACAGCTCCATCCATATTCATTCACAGGATACTTCACGTCTGTCAGCAAGCACTGTGTGTCAGTGAGTCAACGAAAAGGTGTCAGAGAGAAGAAAGACTCTGTTTGAACATCTGAACACCGGGTGCCCGTCTAAAATAGTCGCTGAAGGAGATAAATGGAGGGATATTAGCAGCTCAGGTGTCAAAATGGCTGGCAGGTGGATAGAAGCAGACAGGAAATCACTCTGTGGCACATTCATAATCGTGTGGCTTTGTGAAACAGAAGGATTCATGACGGCTCGCTTCCCCTGCGGACGCTACTCTGCCTTTGTCTGTTTTACACGTCGTAGTAGCGCATTAGCAGTAAGTACATCTGAAAAACCAGACTTCTCCTTTGTTTGCTTTGTATAAGAGAAACGTCCATATTTTGCTCTGGGAGCTTTTCTTCATAATTTCCGTGTCAGCGATGGGTCATGTTGCATCACAGCCGATACGTTGCCGTCTCACGTATCCCGCTGGGAGAGGAGTAAACAAAAATTTGGATGTTTTTAATGTGGTGGGAGGCATATTCATCTATGCAAATGAAGCAAAGGCCAAGGGACGGTGTTTAATTCAGATTCAGTCAAGCTTCTCTTTGTGAGGTTACAGCCAGTCAGCACTAACATCACCCTGCTGTTCAACAGTCACATTCTGCAGGTTGGTGAACTGAATGCGGATGAGCTCCGTATTGTTTCGTGCTTTGGGACTGTGCTGTGATATTTTAACACTGGTTGGAAACATGTTTAAAAGGCTCATACTGTGTTTTTTTTTAATACGTTACCTTTGAAATAAAACAATCCCAAAATGCAACATATCACCAAGATCTTCCTGAAGCTTCCTCTGACGCCCTGAAAACTCTCCTGGTGTTCACACGTGCGGTAAGACCATCGTCAGTCGCTGCACAAGTCCCGCCCAGCTCAGGTTTTACTGTTAGGACTCCCTGTACTCTGTGTGACAGACAGGACAATGTGAGGCACAAACATTTATTCTGGGTGTGAAAAATACAGTCATTTCATTTTACCCAACAACATACAATTTCCCCAATATGTTAACATGTTAATGACAAGCTGAGCAGTAACAGCGTTGTGTTTACGTGTATGTCTACTTCAGCAGTGTTGTGACTCAGTACGACTCCGCGTCTGCTGGAGTTTTGAGTCATCGTTTGTTTCTGCAGAGAAGCTTGTTGTCAGGTTCAGCTTGTGATTACGAATCCTCCCTGAGAAAAGGTCTGCTGTCCGCTAAACAAAGCTCAGAGTAACAACTAACATCATGATACTTTATGATGGGAATAATAATAATGTAGTGGTTTATATAAACCTTCTACCTTCATTAGTGTTTGAATGCATTTAAACCAGCAGGGTCAGTCAAGATACAGGAAGTCTGCAGCAGTTAATACAGCATTTCACTTGATAATTTGACTGAACTGAATTTGTTTAAACTCATGCTGTGCAACTAAACCAAACCACAGAGTTTCTAAAATTAGAAAACATGTCAGCCTGCATTTGGGGTAAATGTTTAGAGTTTTATGCAGAGAACATTTTAGATTTTTCTGCTTTTATATGAAGGATATCTGGGACATAGGAGAATTTGGGACGACAAGAAAAAGCAAAGCTACTATTGTAGAAATAGCTTTACAGTTTACAGGTGGCCACTGATTGTGTAGCCCGGCCAGTTGTGCAAACCACTGTGAGACCTGCGGTCAGAGAGGAGGGAACATTGCTTTAACTGAAACTACACTCCAGCTGTGTAACAGAATGTGTTGGGTCAGGTACAGGAAGAATGAACGGATGTGTCCTTAGGTCACTGCTCACACTGGGCTGCAACAAACAGCCAGACACCAGCCAGATGAGACCACGTCTTACATCCTCCGCACAAAAGCCTAAATTAAAGCAGACACAGACAATCTGAAGCTGATTGGAAACTTAGCTCCAGCCACGAGGTAGAGTGTTACCAGAAAATCGCCGTCATGACTGTGCTACTGTGATGTAAATGTGCGAGTGCAGGACGTCGGTTCTGCGTTGATGAGGCTGCGGTTGCCAGTGAAAGCCAGCTACCCGGTTATTCAGAGGAGTTTACATCAATCACTGTCCCAGCGGTGTGCTCACCACGTCTGCTTCTTCTTTCCTTAACCTTTAGGAGCATGTATATGGATGCGTGGAAGCCGAGCTGAGATGAATGACACCAACGCTTTACTGGAGGAGCGTGTGATTTGTAGTCGATACATGATTCAAAATTTTCTTCCGAAAGCAACAAAGAGGAACACAGATAAAAATGATAACTCACAAACTCACAGGGCGCCTCCACTGTCTGAGTGAAAAGAGGGAATACATTTTACAGTAGCCTGAGTAAATCACAGCGTAAACAAAGGCAGCAGTGGGGGCGACTGTTTGAACAGGCTGCTCATACAGCAGTATGGATTATGGAAAGAATCCGATGGATAACCTTTGTTGAGTATTGATTCAGACTCTGTGGGTTAGTATTCTGCTGCTGACTGCCGGAGTAATGCAATGCTCTGTGAACTGTATTTAAAAGTTGTGTAAAATTGTTTTTTATTGTCTTATTAATATATAAGAGAAAAGTTCAAACTTCAAAGTATTAAAAATCTGCTCAAAGCTGAATGTGGCAGGTAAAAGCGTCTATTTTCATGTTAAGACTTAAGCCTTAAAATCCGTTGACACCTCTGTGCAGCATCTTATGATCAGTCCTCCTCCTCTAACAAGGTGGGAAGGGTCTCTAAAGATTAATGAGTTTCACCTTTAATGCTGAGGGGCTGTGATGGAAACGGATCCATCCCTAATGAATTTCAGGTCAGATAAACGTAGCCTGCAGTGGCAGACTCGGGGCTCCTTGCATACGTCTTACCTAAATGTTAAATCGTTCCGAGGGTTGAATTGATCACGACAAGTCACGCTCTCGCTGATCCATGTCTGCTTTTAAGCGTCTCTCATCATTTTAAAACTCAACTCCAACAAAAAAATAGATGATTAAAAGCATGATTTCGCAAACTAAACGAGCACATAACGTCCTAATGTTTGGCTGTTGGACACTATTCATACACAAGACTTCATTTCACTTCCTATTTTCTTCAACCAAGCCCCAAGGCAGACTGTATAACATATTATCCTCTGCCCCTCTCACCATTTCCATTATTACATATAAACAGCAAAGAAATACAACCACCCACATGCTCACATTTGACTTTTATTAGGCCACAAATTACAACTTCCCATATCTGGTCTAGTACTGGGCACCGGATGCCCCCTGGCTCCTGCCATTCCACATAAAGCTGTTGTTCGCCTGGTTTAAGTTATGTTTCTTCGTCCACGCTGTATCACCAGCCTTCTCATTCACCTTATTACTGACAGCTCGGACGTCTGAAACTAAATATGTCTCCTCTAACGACATAACAGCGTTTCCGGCAGTTCAGGGAAATCTGTTTCTCCGACGTTTGTTATTGCTCTTCCCTCTGGCACGGGGAAAGTCTGCGGCTGTAAACCAAATAAGCCAGCAGTTGAACTCAATCAGACCCTGTGGTGAGACTAACACTAAACAGTTTTTTACAGTGTATTTACTCTTTTGTTTTGCTCTTTTCGGGTTAAAGGGAGAGGGAGGCAGGTATTTTTGCCGCATCTCCATGTGATACTTTTCGCTGGCTCTGGAGGTGGTGAGACATCATGCTGCCAACTGGCCCAGCAAGAGAGAGCGACAGGTCGATGACAGGCCAGGGCACACAGGCCTCGGTGAGTCACTGATATGGGACAGCGATGACATGCCTTCACTTCAGCGTCCGCTCTCCAGGGCTCTGCAGCTCTATTTTAGAGAGGAGAGACTTACGTGGAAAGTGACTGCAATGGCAGGACTAAATGCTGGAGAGACAGGGGAGGTCAAAAGAATAGAGGAAAAACGTCAGCCTCTTTGTTTTCATTTCTGAAGCAGTGAAATAAATGTGGTGTCGCGTCATCGTGACCACACGGCACCAGAGACGTGTCGTCATCAGTCCATCGCACACTACGTGGTGACAGTATTAAAGGATGTGCCCAGTATTTCTGTGGTTCCAGTGGATGAACAACAAGCAAACATTCACTCGTTCATGCAACTCACGCGCACATGCTCCACTCGTCCGCTCTGCTCCGATCAGACGAGGCCAGTGGGTCCTTGTCTGATCTGGAAGCAGGTAACAGGTTCACGTCTTTTGGCTTCAACCTTTTCATTGAGTATTCAGCTCTTATTTTCTGATCTGACGTTCCACTGAGGCTTAATTACTCTCCAACATTTTTGGAGAGCTTAATATAGATCGTTTGAAGTGGAGTTTCACATAACGAATAGTAACAGAAGGCCGACATCAAGACCCGTTTCAACAAGGTTATATCAAGCAAAAAAGCGTCTAAATCTGATTTTTAGAAACTCAAAACTAGCTCAATCTGACTTATTACACTGATCACCTTGACATGCGGTAAAGGCGTGAACAATATTCTTGTGTTGTGTTGTGTTCAGGAGACCTCAGGTGGAGGTGGGCTGCGGCTGGTTCACTCCCGTCGTTTCTGACGTCATGTATTCAGTTTGTCCAGGCATCAAGTCTTTGATGGCACAGACACATTGAACAGCCTGTTATAAAGTTTGGCCCAAACTGGTCCCATCTTTATCTGCACATGACTGATGCTCATGCAGAGGGTTACTTCAAGGACTCATCCATTACATATAGGTAATAATAGCACCCTGGTTAATCAGCCTTCAGACAGATACTGATAGAGAGATTGGTAATTAGATTGTTTCCACCTGGTAAAAGGCTTAATTGGGCACCTTTCAGGTCACTTTACTTCCACCTTAACCAAAGTTCTGTCCAGCAGGACGTATCTATGCACTGTGACAACATCACTTATCAGCGTCCAGAGAAAAGTCCTCGAACAGATGCATCTTGTAATGTGCGTTAGCAGCAGGCTTGGACCTGCACAGACCCGTCAAGTCCAGTCTGGAAACTATTCAATCGCGTCTCTCTAGATGTGAAAAAGACAGAGTGCAGAGGTGAATGAAACACTGAAGGGATCCAAAGGGCTTGTGAGTATTTTTATCCTGAGGCATTTACCAGCGAGACTCACATCAGTTTGCATCTGGGTTTGAAAGCGGTTTTCATTCACGTCATTCATTTCCTCTTTACTAAACCTGTGTCTTACTTTTGCCAACACTTTGCACCACAGGCGACACAAGAGGCAAATAAAAGTGATTTGGTTTTACCTGATGTCCTGCTGCACAGCCATCAGCTCAAAGACCTGCTGCTCTGGTTAAAACCAGTAACAAACATCAGAGCGGGGTGAACAGCAAATTTGCATTTTTTGTCAGAGTCGTCCTACTGATGCATGACATCAACTCAACAAATGGAAAATGTTCTGCACTTGACACCAACACAGATAATCAACAGACAGTCAGACAGTAGCTCATGCACAGTAGGTGGTAGGGACTCAAGTGCTTCAGTGTCTGGTGGTGCTACCTGACACCGGGCTGGCATCAGCCTGTGGGGGCTCCAGGTGACATTTGACTACACCTCCAGGAGGCCCAGATGTGCTGCTTTGATGGAAAAAAGACGTGTCAGCTCCGAATGCCAGCGTGACAGAGACGCACATACTGAATGAGGAAAGACGGGGTCCCTGCGTCGGGACGGCACAGTCCTTGTGCACAACCCACAGGAGGGCTCGATTAAGAGTACTCCTTAAAAACACTCTCCAGAGCAGCTGAAGGATGCGTCCTTAACACAGATCACTCTGCAAAGGAGAATCCTTGGCTGCATGAAACCAAATAAAAAAGAGGAAATAAATAAGTCTGGCTTTATCAGTTGCTCCACTGTCAATTAAAACCAGTTCTTATCAAAGCCCTTCAGTTTTATTAAAACGCAGAGCAGTGACAGGCCAATAACCTCTGACAAATTAATTGAATTTTGACAGGCAGCTCATAGCAAGAAGAGAGCGGAGATCATTAAACAGACCTCAGCGGAGATCCACAAACAGACAATGATAAGCTGGGCTATTTGAGAGCAATAAAATACGCATGGTTTTATTTTGCAGCGAGTATGTTTGCGCACATGTTGGATTCATTTAACAGCAGACCTTTATGACTTTTATATGGTTTATGGAGTCGTATTTTAATATAAACAGGCTGTTCTCATCGACTTAGCCAAAGCTGTACTCAGTAAAAGTTTATCATAAAAGGGCTTGAGAGGACAAAGTGACACAAAATGAGCGAAACATCTTAATATTCTCTGCAACAAACTTAAACACAAAGAGGCTCCAGCACAAAGGCCTCACAATTTCAAATAACATTATATCAGAGAAACAAGATGTAATAACTGCTACATTTGGACAGACGCGAACCAATGCATCTATGTTAGACAGAGAGTGAAGGCAAATTCGTATTTTATTGGAGGTTTTTCATTTTCTCCAGCTCCTGCCGTTCTCTATCATCAAAAGGCTCCGAGAATTAAATGTCTCATGCTGCTTCTTTGGGGAGAACTGTCTCAAGAGATGCTTTCACGCTCCTCTCTCTGAGCCCTGCTACTGTTCATCTAAGCACAAGCTCAGCTGCAAATGTGGTTTGTTTGTTTGTTGACCGCATGCTGACCAGACAGCAGCCCACGACCAACCATCTTAGCTAAAGTGGCTTTATTGCCAGAATCGTGAAATATTTATAAGCTTAATCGTCAATAATCTGACCTAAGCTTCTCTTTCAGACACAGACAGAGGAAGAAAAGCCACCAAACAGTTTAATATTGTTCTCTGGATCGTTGAAGTGTGGGAGTGAGAAGATCTTTGGTCATAAAAGACAAAAAATAAATAAAACACAAGCACCCTGATCAGTGTGAAAATGGTGCCATTAGCTTTGATTATGAAGACATTTACAATGACGCAGAGGAATCGAGTACAATAACAAATGATTGGAGAGAGATATTCAAAGCGACAAAACAATGTGAGCTGCTTTTTAACTTAGGAAAAGAAAAGTTCATAATGTCATTTAGTTTAAAGATGCCATCGAAGAGCTGAGCTGATATAAGTTGAGCATCTGAAACTATACCAGACCTGCTTTATTTCTCTGGGCAGGAAGAGACAGATGCTGGTTGCAGGACGTCTGTGGAAGCTGCTCTGTTTCCCCAGATATCACCTGTTTACCTTAATCTGAGAGGAGCAGGTGAGGAGTTCAGCGTCTTGAAAGGACGCTCCTGTCCGAGCATCTGTTCAGCTTTTCAATCACCTCCTGTTGAGCTGTACAGGGATCATGAAGCACCTGGAAATCCTCCTTAACAAGATGACTGTAGTTGGTGAGAGAATGGATATAAAGTTCTGACACTGCCTTGTTGTAACAGCAACTAAAATAAGATGTGAGAATAATGAAAAGAGTCAAATGAATGATTTCTGCAACGCTCAGCTGCCTCTTGGCTCCACGCCTGCACAACCAGCTTGGTGTGAAGGCGTGGATTCAAAACATATGCAACGAGAGGAAAGTGGGCGGAGAGTCGCTGCAGCCACGTTTGTCTGGGGCAGTGCAAATATTGGTGCGTTACCTGCCTTGAGCAGTGATTTCACCTGGACTGACCTTTTCCACCGCAGGTGACAGGATGGAGATTGGCGGCAGAACAGCGCAGTGGGTCCACGATTAGACCCGGTCAGAACGGCAGGGCGTGGTGTTCTCTGAGCCGCTGTCGCACACAGCAAACAGGCCGGTGTCCCCATCAGGTATGAACGAGCAGCAGGACGCCGAGGCTGGAGGAGGAGAGCGAGTCTCCGTTGACCCTCTGACCTCTGGGCTGCTTTCAGTTCTCTCTGTGTGTGTGAGCAGGCGGATGCAGGTGTTTGTGACGACCAGGGAGGGTTGGTGGTGAAAAACAAACGAGTGTTAATGAATTAACCCTGAGCCGCCCTCACTAGAACAAAAACAATACATTGACACCTCTTCCACGTGGATCTTGCTGCATAATTCATGAGTCTGGCATGAAAGAAAAGCATAAGCGCAGTAAATGTGATAAACAGTCATCACAGCTTGTGAAATTTAAAATTGCTTCAATTCAAAGTAACTATTGATATTAGACACGAGATTTATGAAGCATAATTCAGATTTGGTGCAGTTTAAGTGTCTTAATAAATACTGTTTACTGTTACACACTGTGGAGATCAGAGTGTTACTAGTACAGTGTATAATAAATGTAAGAGTTTATAGTAAATTCCTGAAATAAAGTTGAATGACGTGGTTTGACCACATTTGTGAGAAAAAGTGTTTTTACACAACTAAAGGTGTGAAACGTGCCATCAGAGAGAGAGAGAGAGAAATCAGACAAATGAAGGCAGCAGTGTTTGATTCACTTCATCACACTCGAGTTTACTGTAGATACAAAAGTGGCAACATTAGCTGTGGCGAAAAACACATGAGCCTGAGAAATGTTCCCTCTCACACCTCTGGTCAGCACATCTGGTCAGTTTATGTGTGAAGGAGATGTGACGCTTGTTAGTTCTGGAGTAAACAAAAGCTGTCAGATGAGGAGGACGAGTTAAAAAATTAACGCCACAAGAAAGAACAACAAAGAAAGAACTGTCCTCCGTTTTATGTAATCTCTGACTTGATAACGTTATGACTGTGACCAGGCCTGCTGCACGACTCCTTGTTCTTTTTGTCCCTGAAGACAGCTCTTCGTGACTCGGGCTTTCTGTTTGTGGGCACTGTGAGGTTCTGCATAATAAATTAAAGCGGTAGTCCATCGCTTTTACTTGTATAAGGTGTTTAACTGCTGTCTGGAATTTGGGTGTGACCCCGACTGTGCCTCAGCATCGTCAGCCCAGCTGAGCTCGTGTAAGTGGGAGACTGTCACTGCAACATCTGGCCACACTGCTGAAATTTTAAGCCTGTCTCTGGCTGGGTCACTGTTAATAAAGCCTGTCAAAAGCAGTTTGTTTTACCCGATTGATATGAAAGCTCAGTTTAACTCAGGATGGGAATGAACATTGCTCTGAACTACACTGGGTTGGAGACGCAGACAACATTTGGTATATATTTATAACAGAAACTGTGTTTGCCTCTTATAATCACCATGTGTCACCGTGTCACGTCCCAACGGATTCTCAGGCAGGAGTTTGTGAGCCCAGAAGTGTCTGGTTTATGGATTCACAGCGATGGTGGCTAATATAATAACAACAAACAGTTCAGAAATGTTAATCAAAGCGAGAGTGCAGATCCGTCTCTCAAGGTAATATTCCAAACACCGGAGCATTGATGTACCTGCACAGAGTCAGGGGACACGTGTGGGGTGATGGAAGCGTGTTTCCATGCTTCCTGGTTGCTCTGGTCGCCTGCAGCCAGCTTGAGTCAGAGCAGACCGTGAGTCACATTCTGAGACTGCGCTGAGAGGATGATTTTTGACCAAGCGGGAGCTCAGACATGCTGCCTGGTGTTGTGCAGTGCATCCTCTCACTCTTCTCATTATCCTCTTTCTGGGTGTTAAGGGGGAGTGGAGACAGGAGGAGGAGGGTGGCAGTGGCAATGGAGAGAGGCTGGCTAACCCAACGTCCCCCGTGGACAGGGAACAGATGGGACCTGACACCCTCCACACAAATCACTGCCAAGGAAGCTTCAGCTGCTCCTGAGACTGCTTCAAAATGACAGCTAATGTTTACTCAAACATGACGAGCGTCTATGGATGAGGCAACGAAACGAGGATGGAGACTTTTCAACCAGGCAGTGACAAACACATGTAAAGTTGTAGACGGCATCTGTTTTAATTAACAGCAGAGATATCGGTCCACTCGTTTTCCTAATGTAATAACTGAAGAAATAAGTCATTAATCCAACTGATGATCTATTTCCAATGCACCCACACACCTTTCAGAAGCTTGGGGTATCTGGGTAATGTAGTCATCCAATGGGGACATAATTAGAGAGCTGCCACCTGTAATTCCTCCTCCAGTCCTGCACAGGCCTCATTAGGGGGACTGGTAGTGAATCAAGCTGTAGTGGAAATGTGATACTAATTAGTACGTCTGGCAGGAACAATGAAGCAATGAATGCATTTTAATTGTGCCCATTAGATGCAGACAACAAAAATATATCAAAACACAGTAATTTAATTAATCAATATGTAAATGGGCAGAACCGTGGAAGTTTAGTTCAGTCCAGTTTAGTTTTCCAGTTTCAAAAACCACAATCATCAACAGAAAACCTGGGAAGACAAAATACCTCTGGTTTCTCCCAGTAAATGTCTCATCTGGGCAAGAACGGCCGAAGCCCCAGACCCTGTGTGGCAGGAAGCAGACTCCAGTGTCACTATTTGACAATGACAATGGGCTGGGTTGCCAGATTTGTTATCATTAGTACACAGCCAAGACAAATCTGGTGACTGTTTGCTTTATTCATCAAGCAATAAACCAGCAGAGAAGAACAGCTGCTGCTCACAAGCACACAGAGATGGAGACAGACAATGTTTTATTTACGTCTGGGACAAAGTCAGAATCTAGTCATTTGCACTGTGATATGAATGATAACAAATAAAATGAAGAGGGAAAGTGAACATTTTATCCTGGATGTATTTATGAATATCACTCATCAAAATAGAATTCCTGCATCACTAAACGTGCTTTAATCACTGATTCCCAGCATTTATAGAATCCAAAGCACCTGGACAGACTTTATGGCAAATCTATTCTTGATCCCTACAAATCTGTATTTCACTACAGACATGCAGATATTGAAGTTCACAACTTCGTCGCAGAGCGTGAGGGAGTCGCCAACTCAAGCAAATCAAACTGCAACAACCAAGCAGTGAGAGCTCGGCTAATTAACACTTTAAATTTAGCTTCGGCAGCGGCAACATTGTCTGCAAGGTTATGAATGTTCCGATGGATTGAGTGAACCAGGAACTGAATGAGAAAGTGAACAAAACAAACTTCATCAGCGAGCTCTCACGCTGCCCTACAGAGAGGAGCTCTGGGACTGTGGTTCTGAGGAGAGAGACAGAGATGTAGAAGGACATTTATGAAGAGATGGAGGGCGTAGAATAAGAGGCATTAAGCAAGAATGAAGGCTTTCACATGTTCTGCAGCTAGAGCCTTATTAATCCCATCTCATCACATCTGGCAGGTGAACGGCCTGTAAAAACTCATCAACACATCAGCCCATGAGCACCAAGTCAACAGCGTTTGATCAAAGTTGGACTGAATGGTTATTATTTCCATGTGCCGCTGACTTTTTTTTTTTTTTTTTACACGCTAGTTGCAGTATACGGCTGTTATAGCTCAACATATGTACAAAATTATCCCGAGTGTGTGAAACGCTGTGTGTGAAGTGTGTGTTGCGTCATCGTCGGTGACATTTGCATTCCCCTCCTACTCATCGCCACATGGAGAGAAAACAAACAAATGCATGCAGGAGTGCGAATGTGATATCAGACAACAAACATGTTAAGGTAGAGACATAAAGTGTGGAAGACAGTGTTATTCATCTTGAAATCCACACCCACCACTAAATACTTTTACTACCCTGTAAAAGCAACTGGCTGCGCACAGACCAGACTAATGTATTTTCATTTTTTTCCAGACCGAGCATAAACAACCTTTGCTTAGGTCACTGTACATGAACTCTTCCCTTTGTTCATGGCAGGCAGGACCACAATGAAAGCAACAAACAAGCTATTATCAGCTACTACGTGCGCACGGGATAATTGGAGCCTCATCTATGAAACGCTGAAGCTAATTCAAATACCTGAGTCTAATTTATTTTACAATGTGACGAAAACCACATGTAAGAGGCTTCAAAAACCTATTAACATTTTTATTCTGTCATCAATCAGACTTGAAATGAATTCTTTTAATCGAAAGTTCATGTTTGTGGATATTCTAGAGCAAACACTCATTCTAGAAAACAGTACACGGTATTTTCTTGGAGACCGGGGGGATAATTACCGGCTCTCTTCTGCTCGGCCGGGGGTCCACTCGTACATGCAAACAAAGGGATTACGAACGCTGTGATCGTCACTGGAGAGCATGGTGGAGAGGTTCCTGAGAGGAATACCCACACATGCACAGGCTGCCACATATGTCAGCGTGTGTGACAACATATGAGTCACACTTGTGCATTTTCGAAGCAAGAAAGTAAAGCTTGCAACTTGTTTCACTGCACGCTCCCATGGTTACACTGCTTTAAAATGCAGCACCATTGTCCCACGTCTGAAGGATAACTAGGCTGTTCGCGTTGTATTTTTATTCATGAGGCAGAGAAGCGCACCTCAGGTTTTATTTTAAACCACGCAAAACCATTAGCATTTCTTTGAATCCATCACCTTCCCAACAGATGAGGCTCCAAACCAATACAATGAGCGTCACGGTGAAGTAATTAACAAAGCTTAACCGAGTTCTTCAGCGCAATTAAAAACAACCAGGCTCAGTCGCATCCCTGGGTGGGTTCTGACACGGAAAGCAAACAAAAATAAACTCCCACTGCCGCTCAGCTAATATCAGAATCTTGAACAAAGCTCTGCAGAGAGAGCGAAGCCGTCTCAGCAGATCTCCCAGTTGTGGGGTCAGCTGTTAACTGACAGCCTGTGCTCTAACTAGAGCTCAGCTTCTCATGCTTTGTCCTCTACTTCCATAACAAGCCAGCGATCACTGACAGGTTTGAGACTTTACACACACACTAGAAGAATAGAAAAGCTTCACTACAGTAATTTGTCTCCTTCAAAAAATTTTTTGTAAAAAGTGTTAAAAGTGATGTTTCTGTTCCAAATAAATCTCATTTCAGGAAATCCAATAAAGGTTTTGCTGAGAAAATGGCTTTATTAAATCAGCTGAAACTAAAACGGTGCTTTCCAGCATTGACACTGTGTAAGTGAGTGCTCACTCTCACTGACACGTTTGGAACTTATTATACACTTTAATATAAAATCTATAAATATCGAATTCGCTGTTTCTTTTTGTGAGAGCTGTTGGTTAAAACTGCTCCGACAGCGTCTGAACATCACTCAGCCAACTAGACAAGTACAAATCAATACTGTGACGCTAATGTTTCGTGACCTGTGGTAAATAAGTCGCTCAGCCCACTTATTCAGTATTTATAAAGCTTTCAGTGAGTGACCACACACCATTATATTGAGTTGAGCTCTGCTGATAATCATTCCCAGTGACACATATTAAATTCTCACACCGTCTGTCGCATGTTGTCAACAGTTACAATTAGCTCAAGAGAGATGGTTTTACAAAACATTTTTAACAGTGAACAAGCCAAGCTTCACACAAAACACATACTCTATCAAATCTCAGCTTATTTTACCATGAATGAAAGATGTGATCTTCTTAAAAAAAGGAAGAAAAAAAAACTGTTTAATTAGCCCAAACCATAACTTTGCAGGATTTCACATGTTGGAGGTGAAGTGACAACCACAGGTTTCACAACATATTCACACAGCATACCAATGCCCCAGAAATAACTCAAGGCCTTTTCTTTTCCCTTCTTCGTCTGCAGTTTCCATCTGAACACTGAACAGTGAAGCTATGACGCCGTTTGATATGGAAATCGAACTGCTAATTTGGTCGTAGACGTTACTCCTGAGAAATTACTGTACACCCGTGGTCACGTCAGTAGATGAAATGTTTAGTAAACACTGACATCTCCTTGGAAATGCCAGACACATTTCTGACAGGACGTTCTCTTTACTTGTATGTACTGTAGTTGGCCTCAAAGTGATGCAGATATCGAGAGTTTTGGACTTGTGCATCAAAAAGTCTTGAAATGAGCCTCTGAAGCAAAATCCTAACGATAGTTTTAAACGTTCTGGTTTATGGTGAGTAGCTTCTTTGTGAGTCACTGCCAGCTCTGACACTGTTACTGTGTGTTTGCTTATTTGATCACCTGGATGAACACAGAGCTTTTTCAGCGGTGGACAGCAACTGATCAATATTTCCATTGTATAATAGATGTTAACGTGTGATGTCTGCCCTAGAACTAGAAGCTCTAGTCTAGTCTAGGTCATCTAGCTCTGCAGAACGAGGCGTCTCGTGTAGGATCACGCTACATCATCCTTCTCGCAGGTGCAGCACTGGTCAGTTACATGCAGTCACGGATTTTAGGACCTGACGTCATAGAGAACATCTTTCCGTCAGTGTATCTTTTTCTAACCTGTGTGGTTTGACCACTGATGGACCGGGAGCAGGTCATTAGCTGTGTGAGTACTCTCTCGCTGCACTGATTGTCTCAGTAGTGAGTCAATCCTTCACCTTTCAGAGGTCATTACAGGCAAATAGACTCATTTTGATCTCATTGCTAATGTGATATGAAATATTCAAGGCCCCAAGCGTTTGCTAATTAGGCAAGCTCTAGGTGGTCGATGAGGCTGTGATGACTGCACTGGATGCGTAACCACCACGCTGTTAGGCTGTGGTAGTAGTAAGAGTAAAGAGCACTCACATGAAAACCTACTGCACTCATCTGGCTCCAGGTCCTTAAAGTTTGGTTGTTGCGTCACTTCCTGTCTCCCTGAAGAGGGTGGAGCAGGTAATTCTGCTGAGAGGGTAGTGACGCTGACTTTGACGTGAGAAAATATGGTGTCACCGCTGAGATCAAACAGCAGCACAATCAGTGGGGAGTTTGTCTCGTGCATAATGCATGAGGGGCGTTCTCCTTTCAAAAAAAAGCCCCGACACGTATGAAATATTCAGGTGGAGGCCAGATTATTGACCTTTGATAGGGAGCATCTACAGGGAACCTGAACACTCATCACCACGGAACTGAAAGATGATTAATTAGAGCAGAGACACAGTTTTGAACCAAACAAAATACAGGCTGAGTACCTGAAGAGAAAAAAAATAAACTAAATAGTTCTAAAGTTATAATATTTGTATTAAAATCTAGATGACACACACAGACGTTCCTCAGGCAGGACAGTTGTCTACAAACACAAATACCACAAACCTTGGATATTTCTTATCGATATCGATATGTCTTAGTGATGAAGTCAGTCCTCCAGCCTTGTTTCTTGGTACAATATGTGCACACTGACATTTTTCTGACAAGGTTGACCTTGAGCTTCTATTGATTTGTACCTGAGTCATTTTTAACTTTATATGATATTCATTCAGTTGTGTTGGTTTATTCTTGGTGGGTTTAGTTTTTTGTCTACCAGGAAAACACATTTCAGGCGTAATTGGAACCAGAATCATGGGTGTTCTCCCTTGGTAATGTCAGTCAATTCTAACCTGACAGGTGGACGTGCTTTGAGCGTTTGTGGATCAGACTCTGGCATGTGAATCCACTGCAGCTCTGGTCTGGATGAGGGAGATCAGCTGTTGTTGTTTCATCACTAAACACACCTGAGCTCCATCTCTCCATCTCAGTAATCACCCAAGTTCCTCAAGTGGACTTTAATTAAGGCTACTTCACGGTTTCCAAGTCTAGCGTTTTAAAATATTTCACATGGATCATTTTTAACATTTCTTGTCTTAATTCATGAAGCACATCATCGTAATTAATAACTAAGCTACACAGAAAGTGATCGGACTCAATATTGCCTCCTACCCGCGTGTCTGTCTTTTATTTGCTCTGGTTTTTCATTGCATTCATTGTGATGAAGACCAGTGAGAGCGCAGGCCTTTACTACACAGCCTTCATCAGTGGTCTGACTGAATAGTTATGTGTGGGTTTAGTAGGATGAAGCTGTCATTACATCAATAAATGCACGATAATCGACCGCGCTGCAGCTTCTTTTTCTTTTAAGCCTGGTCTTGATAATTGCCACCTACAGTCTTTCTTTACTAATTAGTTACTATTGACGTGTAATTTGAGAGGTGAAAAGTGTTGACGAGTCAGACAGTGAGTAAGAGGCACATTTGGAAAGAGACAGGAATAATAATGATGGACATTAAAAATGGATGAAGGTGGGGGTTTGCTCTTAAACTCTAAACAAACAAACACACACATGCCTCCTAACTGCCTGTGTTTTCTGTTATTTGGCTACGCTGCCTCACGGGTTTTAAACGAAAGGACGTACCTGTTTGCTGAACGCTGTTCATCTGTAGGCAACAGCACCGCCACCGCTGGTCTCTGCTCCCAGGAGAGCGCTGTTACTGCAAGCTTAAGCAGGAGGATGAAGCGACGAGCCGCTAATGAGCTGGAAAATGTGGCAGGTGGACATGACTTAATGAAACAAAATGCTTGACCAAGGAAACATTAATGCTCACAGGGCAACTATTTTTATATGTTTAATGTGATTGCTGGAAAAGAAGGAGACGTCTGTGACCGAAACACACACATCTGGTTATGACAGCACAGCGACAGGACGAAAACCAAGTTACGAAGTTCAAAGAACGACACCTTCACACAAGAACCTCAAGTATGTCATTTAGTGGGGAGGAGTAAATCAGGGCTCGTCACCTGCTCACACAACCACCAGGTTGTCAGGAGGTTTTTGGGTTGAGGCACAACAAATCACAGGACTTTCCCTCGGGAGACTAGAGTTGCTGGAGAATTCAAGGCCTGAATTGTGTAAAATAGAGATGTTATTCTTTACAAATGAACCCCTGCATTCCAGCACGTCATCATGTTCCAGTGTAATGGACAAAATTGCAATTTCAAATTAAATTTACAGCCCAAAACAAACAGGTGAAGGATTACTATAAAGACTTTCAGAATGAATAAGAAGACTTTCAATGTGCTTGTTGTTATGTTTATACTGTAGGAGACTGAATGGAATCATTGCTGAGTTGTACGGTAGCGTGCAGATGAGCATTTATCTTCAGGCTTTAGTGCTACCATCCAAACAACATGTTCCATTAATTAAAGCCGGTGACGTTTCAGCGCCGTCTCTGAGAGAACAGGCTTAACTCATCCATTGCTCTCGACGCGTAATGAGATGCTGCGTGTCTTCCAGCACAGCCTGCTTTAAACTAAAATAAGACCATTCGTGGTACTTCCAGAAAAGTTCTGCTCGATCATTAGGACGTACTGTATGTCAGCACCATACACAAGTGTTTTTTAGCATGGAGAAACACAATTATGGCTTTTGATCTTGAGATTGAATGTAAAAATGTACAGCCCTAGTGTTTTCTACACCTTTGATCACTCAGTGTTTGTCAATTATTACATCAGCGCATGAAACAAACATGAACCTAGTATAAGAGTGTCTGTCATGTCATCTGCGGGAATTGGACTTTAATGTGAAAGTTCATAAAGACTGAATGTTTAATGAGATTTTTTGGAATGATAAATGATGAAAAGAGGTTTAGTTTCAAAAAGGTACTTAAAATATATTGACAGTTTCTGTGATGAAATAACGAGACAGCGGGTGAAATGATGCTGGGGTGGGAACACGACTGGTAAAAGCAGGTTTATCGACTCATGAATCACTACCTGATGATGGACACAGTCAAAGAAATTCAACTGAAGTTACGGAATCAGTGAACTAAATCGATTTATTTGAGAAAATGTAAATATGCTCAGTTAGAGGACGGATGTGAATACATTTGTTCCATTTGTAACTTTTACGTTACGTGTGTGAATGGTGTTTGCCCTACTCCCCCTCTACAGAATATGTGATGGGGTTACATAGCATTTAATGATTTTAGTCACAGTGAGCTGATGGAGAGCGACAGGCTCTGTGGAAACTGGTGACATGACTCAGTGAGATCCTTGTTGCCCAGCAGGGAGGCTGCAGGGAGCGTTGATCTGTTGTGCTCTGCCTCCAGAAATGCCAGCAGGTCAAAGCTGAACAGCGAGTATGCGACACACTGTACAGCACGGGAAGTTGGCTGCTTCCACTTTGGGTAGTAATAGTTCACAGTCGAGCACAAGTGGCCTCTGATTGGTTATTTATAGGTTGGACTTCAACAAATGTTTTTTAAAAAGTGGAAATAAGTAAAAATAAGATTATTATTATCATAGAGCTGTATGGAAACAGCCTTTAAATAAGTGGAGGCTACACTTCAGCACAAAGGTTTACACATAATAAAATGCCAGTGAAGGGTTTCACAGATCCTTCTGCGAAACAAATCTGAAATGAATTTGTGGACATGGACCATGACATGCTGGACAATGACCAGCTCTTTATTGGTGGTAATGAATCCGAGCCGTTCTGTGTCTGCGTGTTGTCTAATTGCGCCGACAGCGATGTATGAAAACATCGCTCGCTCTCGTGCTGCTCTCTGCTCTTTTACGCAAACTTGGGAGTCAAATGTGACCATTCGCTTTAACTTACAATGTGCTAAATGCCAGAGACCAATTAGCCTCCTGTGGCCGTCACCGCTGGCTCCTTCACCAACAGAGCCTTAATTCCAGTCAAGCTTTTCTCTCATCAACCTGACACCCAGCTCAGCATCAAGGGCACCAGATCATCAGGACTATTGTATTACCACTATAATTAAATCATCTGGGGACAGCTCAGTATCACAAGGCTTAATTGGCTGGAAGTTGAAACTATTAGTTGAAGGTGTATGAAAGGGGTAGAAACATCTGTCTGCCAAATCTTCCTTCCAGTCTGAGAGAGCTTGAGGCCATCCGGTGTTACATCATCAGTGACTGTGTTTAGATAATATTTGACATAGTGTGTGTGGGTAAATAATCGGAGGAGGAAGACGGAGGGTAATGGACTTGTGATTGACAGGAGAGATCGCAAAAGGAGCATGTGTGTGCTCCTCAAACTTTAATGAAGGTAATGAATGGACCTGAGCAAATTACCTCCCGCCTGTAACTATGCTGGCCCTCCTCACACACTCACCCTCCATCAGGAAAATCACCGTAGCTAGTGCAGCTCCGCAAGCACCTGATCCATAAGTGATCCATGACCAAGGTATTGCCAGAAGCCGTCGTGAATGCATCATGTGTGAGAACAGATAAGTGTCTTGTGAAGCTTATTACGGTGTCCAAGTTGTCATCACGACATTCAGAAGTGAGCTGCTTCTCGAGCTGTTGACTTACTAATACAGTTTGTGTTATTCCCTCATTTTAGTCTATTTTCGTCTTTGTTATCTAAACCCAAACTTCGTACTGCTGTGTATCCAAGATGCAGCAAGGTCACCGCTGACGTGAACTTTGCAGTAAAGAGCTGCCGCATATTTTCACACTCGGTGTAAGAACTGGAAGGTTTACTGCTAAATCATTTATGACATTTTTAATCAAATCCTATGGCTAAGCTAAAAATTTGTGAGGCATGTACAACCAGGGCGCTGCTAACAGAGAGTGAAGGACTCCGATCTGAGCAAAGACCGTGAATGCAGCACGAGGGCCAGTTCTGCCTGCAGACAGCTGAGGTACAGGCTTCTGTCCTGAATTTTAGGACGAACAGTTGCCTCCAATTACCCCAAAACTTGCCCCCAGTGGCCTCGGGGGACTTTAACCTCAAAGGAGATTCACTCACATCAATGAGATGTTTCCATGGATTCCCTGTCTCAGCATCAAACAGCTTTTCAGTTTGATGGCTGCAGCATTTTAACTTTTCACCCCAATGAGCGTCAACACTCACCGGCTCGACTGTGGCCATTCAGGCCAGTTTTTTGCAGTACATTTATGAACATTTCAACTTTTATGACAAAACATTCTGTACAAAGGGTCAGAAAACACAGACACAAAGGTTTGAGGGTCAATACTAAATTCAAATGTCAGTTGTCTTATTGAACTTGTGTTTGTTTAAATCAATTTGTGACATCAACATCTTTAACACAGTGATCACTGCAGACACTGAACATGGGTCCAAAGCGAATGATTGAGCTTTAAAGAGAACAGCTTCTAGTTTCACTCAGTCCTTGCACACATTGGGGATTTAATTCAGGAGCTCAGATATTATATAATTTTGTACTTCAACTGTAAAAACCCAAATGAGGCTTCAAAATGATCCAGCAGACAAAGAAAGGCTGCTCTCAGGATTTCAGCTCCTCGCTAATCCATTTTCCACTTGCGTTAAAATGACAAGACTCATATTAGCTCATCAGCATACAGTGAGGTCATCAAGGATGCAGCCTGCTCTGTATTATTAAAATGTCTGTGCAGCTGCATGAGCCGTAGAGCTTGTTTTATGAACACACTGTGGCCATTAAACGAGATGAGGAATCATTCACCTTCATTCTTCATCACCAGGAGACTGTGATGTGGTTAAAAGGTTTCATAAACAGGAAGTCGCCACAAGTGAACTTTAAATTCAACTTTTACAGGGAGACAATATTGTGGTAGAAAGCATTAGACAGAGGAATAAATCCTTTTATAACCTCATTAAATATTTACCCCTCTGCTCGTGGTCTTCTCATCTATCTGCCAGCATTCTTGCCAACAAAACAGTGACATTTCCAAAGAAGATATTTAGCCACAAACAATCAGTGCAGATTAAGGCAGACGAGATCGAGCCCTGACGCTTGCGAATCCCTGTCCCCACAGCGGCTCGCCACTTACGTCGCCCCTAACAGTAGTGAGCCAGACAGGAGCAATTATTCACCATAAAGCAAGCTAGCGCTGGCTGAGAGTAAATTACTGAGAGAGCCTCGACCAATTACTTCTTGTAATGGTGAGACAAATCTCATTTGACACTACAACACTCTTGCATTCAGTGGTCCAATAATGAGCAAGTCCTTGTTTCTACAAAACAGGAACATGATGATGCATCTTAATTAAACATTGCATGAAGGAAGATAAAAATGCTCACAGAGACTTTTATTGCAAGCGTATAATTGCAGTTTTACGTGGTTTTAAATGAATATAACGCAGTGTAATAAATCCACAGGTCAGAATGACGGCTGGTGATAAAGAATCTGGCTTCAGGGATATTTTATCCTTCAGGGTCAATCTTGTTTGACTAGATACACTTTGAGTGCAAGAGCTGATGAAATTTAGGTTGAGATGAAGGCACCATGTCCTCACTGTCATTAGATCAGCACCACGCACAAGTGAAAGTGTCTCCACAAGTAAACACTGGCTTTGATGAGGGCTATTAATAACCATGCACATTTGGATCATAGCATATTTCCTGGGGGTCACACTGTTTTCTGAAGCTTGACATCTGCAGTTTTGGTGGAGGGTGACTAAGACATTTGCCAGAGAGGCAGCGTCAAGAAAACAGAAAAATTAAAGCGTCTAGTAAATCATTTATTTTTAAATGCTCATGGATCCTTTCATGCTTTATGCAACTTATAGATAGAAAACTCAGATACAAACAAGCCGTTAGGATACTGGATATTTGTTTGTAGGATTACAAGTTCAGGGTTACCATTACTCATAATAATATCAATTTAGTGTTTCTTAAAACTCCTCCTGAGTCCAGTCAGTGTGTTTTACAATGGACCCATTGGCCGTTGTTGTGTCTAAATAATGGCAACGTCCGATGATTACTGACGCTTCTTCAGCGATCTCTGGAATAGAAACCTGGTTGGTAGCTGCTGATTTTCTTACTTAAGGTTATGTAATGTTCTTTAGAGCAATACAGGACCTCGTGTTCTTTACAGCGTCATCATCTGTCTAAAAACAATTGCTCCTTTGTGGGTCTCTTTGTAAGTCACTGTGATGCTCAAATATATAACATAATTAGTTAGGATGAAATGCAGCACCATAAGGAAGAACAGAGAGCACACAGGATGACACCCAAGGGTGTTGCCCCGCCTCATTTTCCTAGACTCTAAAGAAAACGGCTTTGCTGAATGATTCGCAGCTGTCAGCAGGTGCAGCATGCTCAGTCTTTTTTAATAGGCACGGAGCTTTACAGTAGACAGTTATGGTGCTGATTCTCACACAAAGAGTTGTTTGTAGCTAAGCGGTGATTTATCAGTGTGTGAGAAGGACAAATAAACAAGCATCATGAATTTTTCAAGACTTTCCGCTTCAAGGAAATTGTAGATTCCATGAAAGAAATGCAACTTTTTCCATCTCCACATATGTTTGAAAATCTCCAGCTGCTCAGCTGCGGCGTTGCTCGCAGTTGTCAGTCGTTTCTCATGTCTTATTTCTCAGCTGTGAAACGATGATGCCGCGGAACAAGTTCTGACTTCTTTGCGCCCTGCTGCTTCATCGACACTTCATTTGAGCAGCATTACCTCTGAGCAATCTGAGAAGAAGAGACTTTATTTTAGGAACAGTCACTGTCTGCTAAGATGAACTGTGAAACGCTAAAGATAGACGCTCTATTTTAGGAACTCAACATATTAAAGATACATATGAAACAGGCAGTAGGAAAGATGAATGATGCTCATTCAGTCCGTGGCTGGAGGAGCTTTTAATAAAGGTTATCTTCAGTTTATGACCTCCAGTGTAACTACGGATTTTTAATTGACAAAGGTTAATTAGCGGATAATTAATTGTCAAGGTGCAAATTAGCTCAACATCCGAGAAACAAATGCCTCCATTTTTAGTTACGGACCTACTCATTCATTACATAAACCTATTAAACCAGCGCATGGTGCTGTTCTAAGGGCACCCACCAACATAAACACAAGACAATGTGCTTATTTTTCAATCTCCAAAAAACAGATTCATTAGGCAAATGTGCACTAAAAGCCCAGGAGCATTGCTCTGTTACACGTTTGTCTACACTGCACAAGGATGTGAAAAATGAATGACTCATTTGCTGAACCATGAACATAATAACACTTAGAACAAGCTGTCTAATCATGTATGACAAGAAATTAATTTCTTCCACAAAGCAGGCTATAATGGTCATGGAGCTATTGCTCAGCTAATTTAAAAACATGTATCAGCTTGAGTCATATCTAATTACAGTTCTTATTAATCACCTGTTTATTCAGGTGTTGTTACAAAGGCGGCCACGCACAGGGGTTAAAAGTATCCATGAAATCTTATTAGGCTGCCACTCACTTTGGTAACTAGAGCAGACTGATGGGAGAACGCCCCGACGAAGATGGATACCAGGAGCCCTTTTCCAAATGCCAGCCAGAAGAAATAGCTGCACTGACTGAAAGAGGAATGAAATCACTCCGCAAAGAATCAGCTTTAACTTTTTTGCTCCACAGTCGCTCTCAGAACGAGCTCACACAACCTCGAAATATTGTGACCAGCCAGGGAACAGTGGAGTATTCACAGACATAACGACCAGATATTCCACAAGAGCTGGAGGCGACCAAAATCAGAGCAAAAAGCCAAGATACGGTGGCCTTGTATCCGTAAATAAATGCTGTGGGTGTCCAGTGTCTACATACATGTATGCTCTACATCTATCACCTCTACATGTTCTCATGTTTAAATAGCTTCTTCTAAAAAAATTCAAAAAGCTTGTGACAACATGTATATGCATGTCAGTACAAGTGAGATAAATTAACTGCACCTCTATCTTTAGGAGGATATAGAGCGAGTAGTTGAACTGATGTATCACCACCATTTCATTGGTGTCAGATAAATGATGAACGTGTAGCTATGAGATGCATGAAATCCCACTTTAGAGCCTTGTTTTTCTTTTCTCTGACCTCCCGACACAGTGGGCAGGAGCCACTGTAATCTGCAGAGGGGCGCGTGATTTAATTGTGTACCTATCTGCCAAATCTCCCAAAGTGTCTGTGACCTTCCTCAGCCTGTGCGCTTGCAAAGTTACAGCCATTGTGCTTTCCCGGTGATGGTTTCATGAGGTAACGCAGTGCGCTAATGGAGAGATCGATGGCGTGACGTCAGCAGATGCATATTAATGCTGCTGTAGCCTGTGTGTGTGTGTTGGGGGGGGGGCTGAGTTTGGCCTTGAGACCTACAGTATCTCTAATGATGTGAGGAAAATGACATCAGAGGTTGGCTGACAGCCCAGTAATGAGTACAGCATTCAGTCCAAATCCAGGAACATGCTCTGCTGTGGCCCTTCTCGCTTCGGCCTCTCAGCCCAGACAACCACGGCTTCTGAGCCTGGTGATGCTAATTGGGCTCTGATGTATTGTTATGTGTCCACAGAGAAGGCGAGGTGGGAGAGATACAGGAGAAACGAGACAGGTGTGAGCTACAGTACAGGTCTGAGGTAAAGGGAATGATTTAGGTGTGGGTCTTTCTTCTGACAGCTGCCTATACAAACCTGCATGGCTTCAGCACTTAATGCCCTTTGTACTTCACTCACACTCAGACAGCCGAAAGTGAGGCACAAACCCTTGAGCATATATTTAATGCAGACACCACAACAGAATAATGTTCATATCAGTGTTCAGACCAACAACCATAGTAGCAAACAGTCGTTGTTTCTTATCCTGCCATGAAGTAGAATTTCATCATTTTCTCTTGTGAATATGAGTGAATGCGAAATGACTTTATTGTTGGTGATTCACAACTTTGGTGCCAAAATATTCACACCGTCATTGTTCTTAAAATTAGTCAAAGCTATGACTGTTGTCAGGCTTCGTCCAATCGCCTCCATCCATACCCACGCGATGGAAGGTAGGAGTTGACGCATTCAAAGTCAGATTACGCCCATTTACACAACAAACCTTCACAGAGGTCTGACATTAAAAAAGTGACATTTTACTGGTGTCAATGCAGCGACAGTGTTTCATAATGGCTGAACTTTTGCTCTGTGTTGCAGTCAGTCGAGCAGGGCCCAGGGGGCGGCACTGATGAAAAGGCTTCGTGTGGATTCCCCCTCCAGAAAGCTGTCACTCACTTGGCCCCCAGAGGAGCAAGGGGGATCCGGGGTTGAAGCTTGTTTGGGTTGTGGAGTAGGAGTTGAGCACGTAGGGAAGACAGTACAGTCTGCATGAAAGATGACGAATAAAAAATAGCTGCATCAGAGACGACCCACATATTTTTGTGGGATTGCTCGCAATTTTACTTTTGCTTTTCTCTGTGTGAATTATATCTGAGCTGCATGATTAATTCCTGAAAGGACGAGTACAGTCTGTGCGCCTGCCTTCCTGAACGTCTGTGCATATTGACGAATCACTTCACATTTCTCTACCTTTGTTTTCTTCACTCTGAGCCTATTCATCAGCTCGTCCCTGCGACTTGCTACGGCAGCCGCTGAAAGACGGCTCGGCAGAGGCCGAAGCCATCTGAGTGAAATATATCCCGTATGATCTTTCGGTGCCCAGAAAGAGCATGGACGCCACACCCACTCCTCCCATCGCATCAACCTGGGGGCGTTGCCAGGCAACCCTGTCTGATTGGGTTAGCAGGGTTAAGAAAGGGTCTGGCACGGGCAGGAGAATCAGATCACTCCCATTGATCATCTCCTCGGTGTGCTCCTCTGAGAGCTGAGGCCACGGCCACAAAATCAAAGCCCTGCCATCACGTCTGAGAGGGGGTTATTACGCACAAGGGAGCAGAGCGAGAGACACGTGGCTTTGTGTAGTTGCTCAGTCTGACATCTGGTACCGCACAACAGACTGGCACCGCGACGACCCACAGTCGCAAGTGATGACTGTAAAGAGATTTCAGGCACTACAGAGGGAGATCTGGACAGCGAGGGTGTCAGACAAGCCTTTAGTGTCTCGCAAAGGCCTCGCTCTGCAGTGATGACCTATTATCAGATATTATGAAATATGGGAGATCTGTTTAGGGTCATTAGCTGTAATTTGGTTTAACTCACAAGTATTAAAAGGTGAAGCTTTTGGGGAGAGGGAACACAGCGGATGGCTGTAGGCTGGGTGGTCACGCAAGCTCCTGTAATGTAGAGGAAATCCACTGGACTGATGGACTTCAGCTTCTTCATCGTCTGATCTATGTCCAGCCACCTCATGACTGATGCTCAGAACAGTGAGATCATTAAGGTAATCCTGACTAATTGCTGACCTCGGGTGGATTGTTACAGCCTTGGTACCTCCCAGTGCAGCAGAACCTCCCCTGTGTATCACAGACTCTTGTCAACAGTCTTTTTTAATATTTCTATTATCTATTTCTATCCATCGTTGGTTTTCCACAACTACACCAACTTTAATTCAGAAAACATTCCACCATTAAGTGTTTTGTCCTGTTAAAGGGCAGTTGTGTTGCATTGCAACAACACACATAAATGACGAGGCCAGAGCCCTCGTTATAACGTTTTATCTTTTTTTTCTTTCGAAGCCCAACAGTCGACACTGAACTTCACCACAGGGAAATGAACGAGGTGAGTGGCAATGAAAGACTGAAGAGACGGGCTACGCTCAGATTCCCGGTGACATGTAATTTCTGCCATTGTGTGAAGTTTTGTTTGGTGATGAAGGAAGAGCCCTTCAAGCTGATGCCGCAGCTAAACATGGCAGCGCTATCACCGTGGCCTTGTCCTTTTTATGGTTTAAACTCTTATTCAAACGTCCATTCAAAAGCATTTTATTATTAGAGGCCGTGAAGCAGTTTGTGAATTGCATCAAAACTCTAAAGATATTAAATCTAAATGTATCAGACTCTGAAGACTCAAAGTGTAAAGTTTGGCAGTTTCATGCTTAAAGTTATCAGCCGATGCGTTCCCTCAGCTCGTGTCTGGTGAAAACCAGTCCTCACCGGTGCCTTCGCTTCACACATCAATATTGTTTGGCGAGAAGGCAATGTACCAGCGTTGGGACCGGCCAACTGTTCCACCAGTGCCGCAGGCCTTTGGTGGCGACTGCTGAAGTCCTGGAGAGGTGCAAAGTGCAGCGAGGCAGTGTGTAGTGCAGGCTGGGTGAGCCCTCCCACGTCTCTTTACTCATGCTGTCCCGAGGGGAGGTAGACACCCAGCCAACTGGTGTCACAGCTCTTCGGCCAAACTCTCTGAGTCACCATGAAGACGGGGCAGAGGCACAGATCTGTTGGTCTCCTCTTTACCAGCTTGTGCTTCTGTTTGTGCATCTTATTCTGTAGGAATATCTTATTTAGCATTTAGTTTTGGACAGGATCTTAATGTTTTCCGCACGCTGTCAAGCGGTTGTGCATGACTGTGTGGTTTTAAACATCGTTGTAGGTTGTTGCTGTCCTTGACAAAAATTTGAAAACAAATTATTTATTTCCTAATTTCTTACATAACCTGCTGTTATTATTTCCCTGTCTCATCTGAATACATAAATGTTATGCTTGACGTTTTCATAGAGTTGTCATTGTCTGAAATGTGTCTTAACTTAAGGTGCTATTGGCTTCAAAGATTAGACGAACTTTTTGTTGTTTACAAAAATTTATTCATACAAATCTTACAACACTTTTTTTTTAACATTTATTGACTTAACCCTTGCAGATCGTCGTGTGAAGTAAATTCACGTCTATACAGTAAATATATGTCTTGATCTATGATTTCATTTTAGTAAGGCTATTGGCGCTTTCATTATAACACATATGGTTTCAGTTTCAAGAAGTGGGGAAACTGATCCTATTCACAAACGTCTACATCAAATGCTCTGCAAACAAAGTGCAAAAGAAAGCAGTGCAAGCAGGAATGCTTGACGTCTAAGCTGGATGGCACTAAGTCCTATTGAATGTCTGGGCAACACAAAAACAACAACAAAAGGGTGAAATGTAAGCTGATGATGTGCAGCATTGTAGGGCCACTAAATAGCCATCTGTGATTCATGGCAATTTTAAAGTCGATGCAAGGCACCACAGCCGCAAACTGCTTCCTGCGTCACAAAGCCTAGAGGAGAATGCAAAATTAAAGAAAGGTTGATACAGTAAACACAAATCGAAGGACTTGATCAGGTTTTCTGCAAAATTTCACCTGACGCATCACTACAGCTTCCTTAAGAACTGGTCTGAATGTGCAGACTGCAAGATATTGTTGTTTGCTGTGTTCTTGCTAGTCTTGTTTTCTTTACTTGCTCATTTGTTTGTGTTCCTTCAAAGTCTTCTCTCTGCACTCAGCTTTTTTTTTAGAAACGTAATTATGCCAATTGACAACTTTTATATCGCAAAGATGACGACAGGTGAACACTTTCATCGTCACAACTTGCTCTTGTCCAAAACGACAAACTCAAAGTATGACATTAGGCTGAGAGATTCTTTGCCAGGACTAAAGTACATTCAGAGAAATTCATCAAAGCAGGATAAGGTTGTAGAAATACCAGTGAGGAGAACACAACACAAAACAACATCCAGAGATGGCGGGCGTGCGTGTCTGCAGCAGTCAGAAAGCAAGCCACGTTACATGTTAGATGTTAGCGTGTGACCTCCATTTATTGATGCTTGTATATTTGAATGTTGGTGATGCTCAAATGGGCAGAGAGACATGAAACCCCTCAGCAGAACAGGAAGGCTCCACGCACAGAAACCAGTTGATAGAAACACAAAGTTGGCACGTGACACAAGTCAAAGGTGAAAGGTCATTCTGTAAAGACTGTAGAAGGAAATGCCTCAGAAGTACTCTGGTTCTCATTGGGAAAATCGGGATTTCTTTTGGCGAACATCCCATCTTGACTTAAAAGATAAATAGCTACTATGCTTTAAAGACGTCGAAACCCAACAGGGCTCACGTTTGGTCTGTTCAAATGACTTTCATTATAAATTCATCCATTGCTTCTATGAACAGGATGCAAGTTGCATGATTTGTACCTTTTAGTATCAATCAACGGAATCTGTGAGACTCTCGAGAGACAGGAGCACGAATGAGGTGGAAGAAGATTTGTGTTTGAGTGTTTGGTGCAAGATCACAAGAGTTAAAGATGAGAAGGGGGGAAAAGAAAGGGACATGAGATGTCCCTGTAAGGACATGGCCTCAGGAAGGAGCCCGAAACTCACCGGAAACTCGGGAGAGAACTGTTTCAGCCATTCTCCCAAAAAAGCCTCAAACTCATCCCCGTCCGGGAGGGCATCAAAGTCTATCTCTTGTAGGATTTGGTGTAAACCTATGTCTTCAAGGCTGTTGTGAATAAAGACAACTAAACTCTTAATGTCACTTTTCAAAAAGCAGCATTCAATACATTCATTGTCTTTTAAACTATTTATTTTCCTCACAATCATATCTCTTCACTAAATGTTTAAAAGACAGGGCTGATCATTTCATCATGTCAACAATTATCTCCCCTCAGTAAATAGGGCTAAAAAAATAAATCAATGGATACATAAATAGGGGTTATTTTTATATAATGAACAAAAACATTGGTCCACAAAGTAGATATGTGCGTCCTCAAGTGCTTTAAGTACAAAATAAAAACAATATTATTATCAAAATATTCATTTTAATGGCTTACTTCATACATAAATACATGTTTAAGAACACAAAAGCGATCCACTGATTGTTCATATCTCATAATGACTTCATCTGGGGCTGCACACGCTTTTTTCTTTGTTTTTTTTTTGTTTTTTTCAGGAGGGGAGGATGCTACAAATATGCCAGTCGGCGTCCTTTGTTTCTAATTCTCTGTCTATACCTTTTCCCAAGGACCGCTGCCAGGTATTTCTTGACCGCCATTTGCTTTCTGTAGCGGCTGTAGCTGTCTGTGAAGATCCCGTCTGAGTGTCGCTTGGACAGGGGCTCCGAGCTGTCCTCCAACGTGTTGCCCGCACTGCGTGAGAGAGAGGGAGAGAGAGAGAGAGAGAGAGAGAGAGAGAGAGAGAAGGTTTCACTAACGTCACACTGACACATGTGCGTTCACATGACCTCTGCATGTACAGCCTGTGGTGCCGAGCGGAGGGACACTTGAATTAGTGACATCACATAATCACATTCTGCTCAGGACTCTGCTAAGACCAGATTTGAGAAATTAACGCACATCCAATATTTATTTTCTCCCAGCAGTATATTTTCAAAGCCCTGTATTTTGTAAAGACGAGTGCATCTGGCTTTGTTTGACTTTCAGTCCGTCCCAGGACGTTTTGTCTCAGACTTTCCATATGCTGTAAAATGAGACAGATCTGCTTCTCGGGCTGTAATTGGATCCCTCCCTTGCATCGTGAACCGCCGGGACTCTGTCTTTTAACGTATTCATATGGAAATAACTTCAAGCCCGTGCGTCTTAATTCTTCTCTGGGCGTCTTAAAGCGACGCAGCAGCGCTTCGAGAAAACGCCGCTTCCCAAATCAATCAAGTGCCCATTTGCGCTCCCCTCCGCGGTTTTATACCACTGTTAAACTCAGATTCAGAGGGCGGCAGCGTGTTGGGACATGATGGGACCACAGACATATACAGCACGTGTAACAGCGTGAATTATGTGCATTTAAAGGACCAGTCGTAAGAAATAAAAACGTACACAGGACACGAAACATTGAATAGAAAAGAAGAGGTGTCAACCAAGAGGATGTTCTTACCCTACACGTTTTGCCATCAGAGAATGCAGATATTTCCTTGCTGATAACTGACCCAGCGCTTTCCTGTAGGCTTTATTAAACATGCCGTCTGCATGCCTTTCCGTTCTGGGATGATAGATAGCCACACAGTGAAATCACCACACGCCCAGCGCAAGAGGCAACAATGTCAAGTAGCTGCACTGCACAATAAAAAAACATCTATCTGCACTAATAAAATGCCTCACATCGGGCCTTAATCGCATCCTTCTGGAGAACAAGTTGTGTTTTGACTAATAATTTGCAGAATACTGGAAATTATTATTACAACATGTTTTAGCACAATTAACCTCCCGTTTAAATGAAGGTCGGATTTTAGGACAGTTTATGTTTATATCAAATCCCCCTCGTTTAGTTTTTTTTAAGCTTTTCTTGCAATTTGGACACTTCTATCAGTGTCAAAGCTGGAGATAACATAAACTCTTGTCTCGACAAAATAATTTGACAATACGTTACACGGATTCACACAAAACGTACAACTGACATGGACATAAATAGGACTAAAGCAATGAGATGTTCAACACAGAGCCTCCAACGCCGAGGAAGAGGAAAGTCTGTGCTAAAGCGGTGCTGATAGTCACCTTTTCTCTGGTGGGTAGAACAAAGTGTAGACGTCGTCGGCGACAGACGGAGGGCTTCTCGCGTCCAGTTGGTCTCTGTCATAATCCAGGGACGGTAAAGAGTTTCCATCCTCATCATAAACCTCACTTTCAAGTCTGAGGGGAGAAAAGACATTACACGCGTTTTCACACCCCGTTTCCAGCCGCACACGCGTGACATCATCATCTAAACATCATTCACATTTTCAGGATGCAAGCAATTAAACCAGGCTGACGGAAAGGATCATCACCCCTTGGCGTTTTGACATCAGCGTGTTTCAAGGGCTCAGTGGGAGACATCTAACGTAATTCTACATGTCTACAACATTTCTATTCGAAGAAAATAACAGTTGTTTCCTTAAACGTCTTCTATTAATTATCTAAGCTCATAAATTGGTCGATTGGTGCTTGCAGGACAGTGAGACGCTGCACTTCACTGCACCAGTAGCCAAAATCACATTACCGCCGCTCCCTGGTGAATGTTTGGCTGTAATTAATTCTGTGAGAGCCGCCTTATGGATTGTCTGTGAGATGATGCTATCCGGTCAGCCAGTGGACTAGTACAGCCTGTGCCCTGGCGCTACTGCGGAGCGTAACGATTTCACACCAGATTCCCCAACAAAAGAGAAATGAACACGTGAGAAGTGATATTTAAACAAGTAGGGGTGTACGTACCTAACACTGGGGAAGCTAAGTCCCACAGGTGAGGAGTTGACGCTGTAGTGCATTATGATTCCATAGATGACTAAGGCTAAAGTCGCTTTACTAGACATTGTCCTGCTGCAATAGAAGAAAGACGGCATCGAGTGAGGTCACGGGAGTTTTATCAAAGCACAAAGAACAATTATTTGAAGCCTTGACGTGAAGCCCAACTTTTACACCACACCTGACTTTTGTTCAAAAGCTCCTAATTTTACCCTGCGTAAAACTACCGAAAAGTGTTTGGTCTTACCAGTGGCGAGGCGCCGTACGCGATCCGCTGAAGACCTTAACTAGGAGAGTGAGATAGGATCTCTATCTCAGTCTCTCTCTCGCTCTCTCCCTGCCGCTCCTCGTCCTCTGCTCCCTTCAGTGAAGCTCCTCTTCAGTCTCCTTGAGCTTGTTCCGAATGTGCAGCCTCTGTGCCCCGCAGCTCGGTTCTAAGGATCACTACGTGTACTCGGTCATGAGAAGAGCGCCAAACATTTGTCTGCAGAAAACTTTCCTGCCTTCTGCGAACTTAACTCCACTTGGTTTTTTATTCATGGATCCGTAAGACATGCCTTTTTCACTTGTCACGTAGCAAAGAGGGGGGCAGAGAGGGGAGGTGGGCGGCTGCGTCATCCCCGCCCCGTACCATTGGAGTGCATCCTTCTTCCGCGTCAATGAAAGACCCCGAGCCAAGTCATAAAAAAGGGATGAATCTTGAATTCAAACATTATCATTAATTAAATTGTGAATTAATGTCAACATTTGACGTCACGTGTCCTTTGAAGTCTGAGGAGATGTCAAGAGCTGTCCAGTTCTGACATGCGCAGCGGAGCTGTCCAGTGCTGAAGTATGACTGACAGTTTCAACAAAAGTTCCTCTAAGGTTCGAAATAAATGTTCCTGCAGCATTTTTGTTCTGCTCATCACCATCAAGGGCAGAACTACAGAAGCAGATACTGTAGTACTGTTCAGTGTGTGAAAGTCCTCTGGACGAAGGACTGGGATTGACACATTTCTTACAGTGTTCTATGATAATGCATTTCCAAAATATCATTTTGGGTATAATATGGCCTGTTTAGCACTTTGCATAAAGCATTTTTCAATAAATACAGTGAGGTTAGCGATGTGTTGTCTGCATTGACAAATTATGACCAACAGTCTTCCCTCTAGAACATGTTCCCTTTAACTAAGGTATCAAAGACTCATCTCTGAGGCAGATCTCTAATAAAATTGTTCTATTTTTAGGTACGTAGCTGATGTCTTTCTTTTTCACACCCAACTTTCTGGAAGCCAGGCTCAGTCATAGAGGCAGACATCAGACTTTAAACCTGCGTCACCTGGTTGAAGGATGTCCATGGTTCAGTGGCGGATGTGCTGTATAACACATACAATTCAAACGGTCAATGACTAATCTCAATGAAAATACACTTGTATTAAGGTACAAGACAGCAAGGATTTAAAGACAGTGAAAGTCATTCCTATACCCTAACAACATATTTAATGGACTTATGAAAAGTAAAAGTATTTAGCCTGCATAGAGTCTGTGTTGACTATTTTTAATACAAATTTGAGACCAATTACTTTGGTCTTTGTTGTTTTACTGGACACGTTTACCACTGGGATCCTGTTGAACTGGTTAAATGAAACTACAATATAATACAGCACAATAATTTCTTTATGTGTGTAGGCGTTCCTCTTGCTCTCTTAGTGTCTTTTTTTCCATGAAGGTTTTAGGATCATGCGTTGAATCTTGATTCACAGCGAGCAATTCCCTTTTCTGGCTCTGACGTCATGTGACGGTTTGCTTAGCACAAAGAAACACTTTACACGGAATATTTGAGATGCTGAGAAACTATCTGGGAGACTGAGAGTTTTTCTGGGAGAGCACTGCACCCAGGTGGTTACGAGAGGCAAGTGCAGTGACTACAACTCGCAAAAAATCTATAAAAGGTACAATCAAATGTCTGAGAAAGAAAGAAAGCTGCAACCAAACACTTTTAAACAGCTTTTAGTGTCTAGTTGTTATTATTTGTAAAATAAAAAAAAGAATTCAATCTTGTTGTGTTAATCAGGATGAATCACCCTCTTGTCTTACGCACACTTGTTATAACCCCTGTTTAAACAGTGTTCTAATTAAACAATCACGACTGAGTAATCACAGTAAAATGACAATTAGTCATTCAGCTTTGATCCTCAGAACATCAATGTTTTAAAATCTAATTACAGAGATGATAAAAAAATATTCCACATTGCTTTTATTTCCTGTATCACCTGAAACTGATAGACAATCTGTTAAACATTAAAAAAGATACGGTAGGTTTTCAACCTGGCTGCTTGCAGTAACTCCTGAATATTCACCCAGACAGTAAAAGGAATTATGTTTCTGCTTGTTCAGATGGGAACAGGCAAACAGTCCACACGCTTTCATATATTTTACTCGGAAACCTGCTTGGCTGAGTGTTATCATGGCAAACAAGACAAGAGAAGAACATATGAGTCAAGCTAATTTTAGCACGTTTGCCTTTTTATAGCATCTGCTGGTGCTGACAATTGATGTTTAAAGGGTTTTATTGAAGTTACAGCCCCGTGGGTCAAGTGTTTCAATTCTGCTCAGTGTTGACAGAAGACAGCTGTGTCTGCATGCTCTCATATTACTCATGTTGTGGGGACATAAATCTGTTTACACGCTCACATTGTGGAGACTTGGCTTCTGTTTGAAGACACAAGGCATGACCCTAAAATATAAATCATTAAACTGAAGGGAGGTTTGGACTGTGGCTCATCTGGGGGAGACTAGTCAGTCGTATTAATGTCCACTGACGTGATTAATAAAGCAGCATTTATAATGAAACAAAGAGATTAAAATACAACATGTAATGTTAAAATAAAGTAATCATTAAAATACATTGAGGTAAGTTTGGATGGATTTAATTTTTGCAGCCAGCGTATGAACCACGTGGCTTCTTATGTGAGCTGTTCTAATCAGTGTGATTTGTGTGGTCATTATCAAAAAGCACAAATGAATTTATGAAAAACTTGTAAACCAGCTTAGTCTTGTCACAGAGGCTCCCGTCATGTGGTTGTTAGTCGTGTTGGTCAGCATGTGATCAGCTGCTCGTAAACGTGTTGGAAGCAGGAAACTGGTTAAGTGTAAAGATCGACGTCACCTTCACAACCGTCACATTGTGTCACTGTAAATATGAAACTGTCTTTGCTAAACCTGAAAAATAAGAAAAAGCCACACATGGAAAAGAGACTTTATAACTGTGTCCGAGACACTTGGTCAACTTTAGGTAATGTTCACCATAAATAATGATTTTACATAGAAAAACCTATTGTACTTTATTCATTGTTAGAGATTGACACAACACAAAATAACAATTAATAAATCAATCAATAGGAGACTTGATCTGGAAACTACACAATAACTATGTTCCACGTAAAATTAAACACTTGTACAACATATGTTTGAAATGATGAAAATCTGTGACAGTTGGATACATGTAGGAAACACACTGTAAAGCCAAAGTACAGAAACACATCTGTGGTGTTTTTATCTAAAACACCTCTGAGCTGCTGAAAAAGGCCCAGCAGAGACTGTACTTCCTGAGGATACTCAGGAAGAGTAACACCACACAAAGACTGTTGGTGTCCTTCTACCGAGCCACCATAGAAAGTATCCCGACTTACTGCATATGCATTTGGTTCACCAGCTGCACAGTGGATCAGAGGAAAGCTCTCCAAGGCGTCATCAACACCGCTCAGAAGATTGCTGCCCTCTCCCCACGCTGGAAAACCTACACAGCTCCTATTGCCTCAAAAAAGCACAGAACATTATGAAAGACACTTCACACCCTGGTCACCCCCTGTTTGAACTGGTGCCTTCAGGCAGACGGCGCAGACTATATAAAGCGAACCCAACTGCAAGCTGCTAAATATAATGCACAAATCTAATCTCAGGGTCTGTAGCTGGACAGATGCAATGACTGATGTATGTGTGGGTTTTTAGGTGTATTTATTCTGATTTATTATTGTTTTAGTAATTTTAGCAATTTATTATTAGTAATATTTTGACTTTTTATGAATGCTGCACTGACTAGAGAGCACCTTAAATTTTCGTTGTACATGTGACAATGACATTAAAGATGCATTACAGGATGTGTTTATTTCTTCCCACGTCCACTTTATGCAGTACTTTTACTCATTTACTAACGTTTTAAGCATCCTGATGCAAATGCGCTATGCGTGCTCCTGCACCACCACCATCACAACCAGCAGAGGGCGCTACCGACTCGTGGTTGTGTGTTTGACGTGGTCTGGTCGCTTTTTGTTGTCAGACCCATAGTCCAGTCGCTCGTCCGCTCTTCTCCTGCCTCCGCGTTATCACCACCTCGTTGTTTTATGGTCTTTGTTCGGATCGCACCGCTTCGGTGAGCGTGTCTCTGCTGTTCTGGGATCAGCTGTGTAGGACGGATCTGCGTCTGTATCTCCAGCTGTGTGGCTCCAGTCCCGAAGGCAGGGTCGGCCATGTTGTTGTGTGGGGGTTGATGTAAGTTTAGTAGTAGGAAGTAGAGGCTGCGAGGAGCTGGGGTACTTTAAGATCTGACTTTTTTCATCAGCACCATGCTGCGGCTGGATCCATCCCCTGTGACCCGTGCGCTCTCGGAACAATGACTCTCCGTGCGCGTCGCCATCCTGAAAGATTGTGACAGTTGCGCTGCTTTGATTTAACTTCAGCACCACAGTTTCTCTCCTGGATGGATGGAGGAAGGATGAAAGCGGCACGATCCCGGTTGGAATAACTTGGAACCCCCCCCCTCTCCAGGATCTGATTGAAGGGGAAGGAAAGAGGGAACAAACGTCAAGAAGGACGCGCATTTTGTGAAGGTGAGCGCACAGATTACACAGGTCTTTGTCAGCGCTGCTTTATCAGATAAGGATGGGCCGGAACGCAGCAGCTGCTCGTCTGTCCGACCTGTCACCAACAAAGGAATGAAGCTGCCTCACCGTAAAAGAAACATAAACCTGCATAGAGGCTTCAGTTTATGCAGCAAAGCCAAAACCACGTCGATAGCATTTATACATGGATTACACGAAGATGTCAATGACCGCATGTGCTCAGTCCCTGTGGGATACAATTAGTTTAATTTTCATAAACAGCCAGAAGTACATCTAATTTTCAAACTCTTAAAAAATCTGCACTAATTTATTATCTATTGTGACCCGTTTTCGTTAAAAGCCTGTTATTTCCACGTGAGCCGGACACATGGTTAAGGTGCCACCTCATCATTTCACAGCTCTGACCAGATCTTTGACTCATGCTGATTCAGGTTACAGTGAGGTCAGTGTCTGGCTGAGGAGGAGGAGGAGCTCGTCCAGACCCGGTTGGCGATGCTGAGAATTCAAAGTTCCACATTAAAGAGCTGAATCAGAGCTGCTGGTTTATTTGTCCTCTTTACCTACACCAGCCTGGGAGTGATCTCATTCACTCCATCCTGAACAGATCTCCATTTTTGCACAACTTTGACTGAATCATTGCTGCTTTCAATCCTGAGTCATTTCCGACCTATATACGAGAAACAAATGGACTCGGCCAGTTGTGTCAGGGCTATTTCCTGTGTTATGTCAAGATACAGTCAAAATCTGGGGCATCAGGAAGTGCAGCCGCCGTGTTGAAAGCTGAAGATACCTTTTCAGTCTACATTAATAACAGCAGGTTCTGCATATTAAGTAAATAACACAGCTCAGATTTCTGTGCAACCCGTCTCAAATAGATCTCTTACTAGTGTAAGGAACCTTGGCTAGAACTTACATTTAATTATTTTAGTCCTTTTTTGGGCAAGGCATCAAAACTCCCACGCACCTGCTCCTGTAGGTGACATCATCGTTCATCAGTGATTAATCGACCCTCCTGTACCAGCCCAGTGATGCCCTGACAATTCCCTAAAATAGCTCCTGCTCATGTTTTGGTACCAGCGTTCAGGTATTCCCACAGGATTTGTTATTCTAGTAAAACGTGTGATGTCTGGCAGCAACATGAACGCGTCCAGAAGCTGTTAATGAGGTTTTGCGTGCAGGCTCTGCTTCTTTCCAGGGAAGAGCTCCGGGCTGTGAATTTCTCAAGTCAAACTCCTTCACAAGTCTTTTCTTGCCCTCAAACCAGTTTTCTGTGAGCGGGCTTGCAGCACAGCTCTCCACCCTCTTCAGCGTAACTCTCAGAATGAACCATATTTTTGATTCATTGCAAGGTTTACGATGTGAAGCTTTCCATTCGTTTTGTCACATGACATTTGTCCAGACCTAGTTTTAAGGCTCGGGCATCAGAGGAATGTGGCGAATGGTGGCAGGCACCATCTGTTGCAGTTCTGAAGGCCAACAAAGCTCCGGAGAGTCTCCCTGTCTGTCCACCGAGACGCTGGGCAGGGCTTCGCTCAGACTGCTGGCTTGATGGATGGAGCAACCCCGCGGCCGAGCTCCCCGTCAGCTCAGCTGTCGAGCTCCCAGCCAAGTGTCAACTTCATTAGACTCTAGATAATTTAAACCGCAGGGGGAGCGGAGAGCGTCTGATCCAGTGAGATGCTGAAAAGACCAAAATACATTTAAGATTTGTTGGTTTGTATGAGAAGCTTAAGTCGGTGACATTTAGGTCGCGTGGCTCTGGGGACGGCAGCTGGTTGTTCGCTCCACCTTTCTGCTGCAGACTGAAATATCTCAGCACCTATTAGATGGACTGGCAGTATGTCCAGACAGATGGTTGTCTCCCTATTTGTCTTCCAGCTTCACTGAGAGTGTACATGTTTGGTTTGTATAAGTATCAGATAATTATAGAATCTCTGTTAGGATAAAGACATTAAACCAGAAAACTGCAGGTTTGAATTATCACTGGAAAAGGCGAATTTGTAAAGACCTGGTAAATGTTTTTCTCCCTCAGCTGATGGCGGAAGCTGATTCACTGTGGTCTGCTTTTGGTTTAGCAGACAACGCTTTCCACAAGTCTGGCAAATAGCTCATGTTGGTATGCGCTGGCTGAAATCAGGAGCGTGTGAGCCGACACAAATAGAGTAGACGAATTAACGTTAAGCAAAGGGACTGAAGCCTGCAAAGCCTGAGCCTGTTCAAACGAGCCGGAAGAGCAGAAGCCTTGTTGAAGTGTTCGTGGAGGGTTGGGTCTCTCAGGGGAACATCTGGAGCCTGTTCAGATGTCAGTAAATACGTTTTGTTCTTGTTCTGCCTGTTCTACTGACGTTGGAACGTTGGATAATGCACAATATGGGCCATTGAGTCTATACTGTAGCATTTAGTTGTTCAGGCTGAGGCAAGAGCTGGTGCCTGCATTGAGTCAAGTCTCACACAAACCAGCACAAAGCATAAGCATCAAGTCAAGTTGGCAGAAGAAAGCAAAGATTTGTGAAATACTCTTCACACTTTCTCAGCCAAATCATGATTTGATTTAAGCAGAATGAAAAGTCAAGCTTACTCTCAGACAATAGCACCACCAGTGGGATGAGAGGAAGGAGCTTCAGTATAAACAGAACATCAGTTCGTGTTTCGGGTATAATGGCGTGAGCTTCCTCATTTTGAACTTTTCACCTTCCCTGTGTTCATCGTGTCTCTTTGCATTGAACTGGTGCGACTGGGGGTAATTGCGTTTGCATGCAATGCGCTGTTGAGGTCATGCTGCCTTCCTGGGGGCAGTGGATGGGTTGTTGTGAGCAATTAGAATAAAGAGCAGCGGAGCAGAGTTGGCTTGTGGTTCCATGGGTCTGGATATTTTGTATGTTAGTTATTCTAGACCCACTACGGTGGCTTTTTAACAGCCATGGATCATATTCCGAGCCGATTCTTCGTCCTGAGCCTCTGCTTGCTGTTTGTGCAGCGGGACAAATATAGAGGTTGAGTGTAGGTTGAGCCAGAGGTCAGCAGTGTTCCAGCTCCAGGCCCTGGTGGTCAGTCCACTATCTGGTTCCTGTTATTATCCTCTTAAGGTAAATCCAGGATCCTCGTAATCCTCCTATGGCTCAGGATGCTAGATCTAGCACTATCTGCCTTTTCACTCCCTCCCAGCTGTTTGTTTTTTTATTTGTCTGTCCACGTGACTGTTTCTCTGTGAGGAAGATTGGTCAAAGCACTCCATAAGTCATGATGTCATGTTTTAGAAATGGCTCATATTTTCAGTGCAAATTTCCTTGGACTCAGTCCAGCGAAGTTAACCGAGCTCTGCTCTGCTTTGGGCTCGTCGTTAAGAAAATGCTGGCTCTCAAACTGAAAGTCCGTCCTCTGTGCCAACATTCTCAACGTTTGGCTGTAGATCTAACATCTACAGGGAAACTTTTTTTGGCAACCACCTATAAAGCAGCATTTAGGAAATGTGTTTTATTTTGACTCGCGTGCTTAAGAAGGTTTTGTGAGGATGGGCTGGCGTTCGACTTGAGCCTTTAACCAGTTGTGCAGAGTGTTGAGCCAAGTGTTTCTGTGGTTTGTCCCCATTTTGTTGATTTCCACAGCAGTTCAGCAGGCGAACCCGATGAACTCTCGATTACTCCCCTCCTTTTCTGGCGAGGAAAAATCCCTCCCACCTCCGAACATCAAGGCTGCTGCTGCTCCAGAATCAGTGAAAGATCTATTACTGATCTCTTCTCTCCACGTGACGCGTGATTGACTGTAATTCGGCGAACTGTCGCTCCTGTCAGCAGCTGTGCCACAGTAGCGCCAGGTCTGCTTTCATACTCCACGTCTTTTCTTCTCAGAATAAAAGCCTTGATTTCATGTCAGTCCTCTATTATTTTACTCTCCCGTAATGTTTCAGCGCCAATTAACCAATATTGAGTCCAACTCCTCAAGCAGCCCTTGTACTTTGCGAATGAAACCTCTCTGATCTCCCCGAGCTCAGACGTCTTTATGAGCGTGTCTGATTGTCTCCACATTTTCTGCTGCTTTACCTCACAAAAGAATCCCTCAGTGTGACTCCAGGCCAGACTGTGTTAGGAAGAGGAATGACAATCACGCAGATGGAGACACGCCGATGCTTTAAGCTTTCTAACGTTGCCCAGCCTGAAACAGAACCCGATGAGGGCTCTCAGTTGTAGTTGGATGTTTAGAAATCTGAGATTATGATGTTTTGCAGATCTTTGTGTCACTGCAGTTGTTTTTCAGTCTGCATCTCTTTGTTGTCACTTTGGCTCAGTTGATTGTTTTCCACTCTCGTTGTTTTTCATTTTGCACCATTTTGTAGCGAGTTGGTTTTATTTCTAGACTTCTCTGCTTTGTTGTGTAGTAGGTCAGGGTACTAGTCTATTCACACAGCAAGGGCCTCAAAGAGTCAGACTGTGTGCGCTGATGTGATGTGGTGCCATCACATAAACAATGGGATAACAACAAATTGCATATCACAACAATGCAGATTAAGGTAGTATGTTTATCCTACTGGTGTGCACTTGTCGTTCTTCGTGGCCAGATTGGATGTTTACCCATATGTCCCGGTTACCAAATGGCTTATAGTCTTAGCAGACGCAATAGCAATGACATGATTCACATTGCAAGGTTATTAAATTTTCATAACATAATGTTCCAGTGCCTGCAGTTGTTAATCCTGCACCTCCTTTGACCCTTCACTTTATTTATGCATCCAAAGGCGAGTGATTATTTGAATGCAGTGTTTATCAGCGTGCAGACGTTACACTGCAGCTCTCTGTCCTGTCTGTTCAGCAGGCCGAGACGATGGGCTGCATCAAGAGCAAAGAGGACAAAGGTCCTATGATGAAGTGTCAGCAGGACGGATCCCTGACATCAGACCCCAACACCGCCGCCACCACGCCACACGTCGGCCACTACGGGCCTGAGCCCACCCAGCCGCAGCAGAGCCAGGTTCACTCGTCTGGTTCCGCGGCTGCAAACTTCAACCACACACTAGCTCCTTTCGGTGGATCCTCGGCTGCCATGACTCCCTTCGGTGGGATGTCGTCCTCCTTCTGCGGTCCCGTGTCCAACTCGTTCTCTGGGGCTGTTTCAGGTATGATGTCATTGCTGGACGCATTATTAGCTTTTGATAGCACCTTATCATATCCGAGCAGCTTAAGAGACGCAAACCTCATGTTTGTGGTGGGATTTAGGCTGTAATCGGTTGGATTATCTTGTATCAGACGGGGTGAAGGTGCCACTGCCACGATGTTTGCTTTCTGCAGGAGATAACGGGATTAGCGTTGACAGCGTCGTTGTCAGTGGTGGACATATGAATGTCATCTGTCAGGGAGAGCAGATGCACAGTGGTCGGATTAGGTGCCAGGTAGTAACCGTGCTGTAACCTTCTGCATCGTGGCTGTTTTGCTTCGTGCAGGTGGTGTAACTTTCTTCGTGGCCTTGTACGACTATGAAGCCAGAACGTCAGACGATCTTACGTTTAAAAAGGGCGACCGCTTCCAGATCATTAACAACACGTAAGTGTGCTCAGCCTTTCTCTCAGGCAGTAACTCCCTGTGTCCTTAGCCTGAGGTTACAGCATTGTAATGTCAAATAAATCCAATTATTTGGTCTTTAACACGTTTTCAATCAGCCCAGTAAAGTTAGAATAGGAATATATTAAATAAACCAGTTACATAGGGACTGACCTGTAAATGATCAATCTGTAACTATCCATCCAACTGATTTGACCACACATCATGCTCTAATAAACGAGTAACCGTCGCTGTTTGTGAAGTCATTGGAGTCTCTTCTCTTGCAGAGAAGGAGACTGGTGGGAGGCTCACTCCATCAACACGGGGAAGAAAGGCTACATTCCAAGCAATTATGTGGCCCCTGCCGACTCCATCCAGGCTGAAGAGTAAGGCTACACTACTGTCACATCAGGGCTCAGATCTCATGTTCAATCATTTGTTGATTTTGATGCTTAACAGTAGGACATGCGCTTGGTGCATCAGCGATTTCAGTCCCCATCTTGCGTTTCTTGATTTTGTAGGTGGTATTTTGGGAAAATGGGACGAAAAGACGCTGAGAGGCTGCTGCTGAATGCAGGGAACAATCGAGGAACTTTCCTGGTGCGAGAAAGCGAAACTACTAAAGGTGGTGCCTTCTACACACATCCAAAAAAAGTTCTGCACAACCAGTGTTCACCCCACTAGCAGTTGGACTGTGTGGGGCTTGTATGGACGCGAGGCGTTCGCAGTTGAACGGTTGCTGCTAAAGATGAACAGCTGTGTCAGTAGCACACACTGTCCGTTCAGCTGGACCAACATTTCCCTCGTCCCCTCCAGGTGCTTATTCTCTCTCCATACGAGACTGGGACGAGGCCAAAGGTGACAACGTGAAACACTACAAGATCCGCAAGCTAGACAGCGGCGGATACTACATCACTACGCGAGTCCAGTTCGATGCGTTACAGAAGCTTGTCAAACACTACACAGGTATGTGTGATGTGTAAAGCGTCTGTGTAAGGCTCAGTCGCTTCTGTCATCATTTATTATTCATCGCAGACCTCAAGGAATTATCTTAAAAATGGCTGAGCTGCCTGCAGTAAGTGGTGCAAAGGGAGCTTTTTAATTTTAATAACAATAGTGGCGCAGGTCGGATTTTGAGCCTGCTTCCTTTCAGTGTGACTCTGGAGAGGGTTTTACTGTTTAAGAATCACTTCATCTCATTTATATTACATGTCTGACTTCAGCCACGTTAAATGAAGGGAATGAATGCATGAACGCTGTCTATACGTACAGCACAACGTCCTGTGTGATGGGACACACTCTCTGTTTGTGCTGCTGCAGTGCTGAGTCTCGCTTCGTTACAGAGCACTCCGACGGCCTGTGCCACAGGCTGACCGCAGTTTGCCCCACCGTCAAGCCTCAGACCCAGGGCCTCGCTAAAGACGCCTGGGAGATTCCCCGGGAGTCCCTGCGACTGGAGCTCAAACTGGGCCAAGGCTGCTTTGGAGAGGTTTGGATGGGTAAGAATCCATTCATAAAATATTCAGTGGTTTGGTACGAACAAAACTAAACCCAGACTTGTTTAGGAAATGCAGGCTTCACAAAAACCCAAACACTCTGTCCATTGCATCTATTTTAGTCCATTTCCTGCAGTTGCTTCCTTTGTTTGTTGTATCTTCATCTCCAGAGATCTTCCTTCAAACACGAGGACAGCTCCAGACAATTTTTACGCGCACCCTTTTGAACCGCAGGCTCATATCCGCCCATCCCAGGAATATTTTTACAGGGAGTGCATGCATGACGGCACATGTCGGAGCGATTACATGAGCTAATTAATGATTTTGTCTCGCTCCCAGCTCATTAACAACACTGATTACTCCTGCGGCCTGTGAGCTTTTCTCTCGCTATCTCTGCCTCTGCAGGCACATGGAACGGCACCACTAAAGTGGCTATTAAGACACTGAAGCCGGGAACCATGTCACCTGAGGCCTTTCTCCAGGAGGCACAGATCATGAAGAAACTCAGGCACGACAAACTGGTGCCTCTCTATGCTGTTGTGTCTGAGGAGCCCATCTACATCGTCACAGAGTACATGTCCAAAGGTACGAGCTCCTGAAACATCCTCTGAAAAAGCAGCTTCTTATTACACAACACGTGTTTCCTTATGGGCTATTAGACTTATGTGTGTATAAATGTTGACTCATCACTGACTCTTTTACAGGAAGCTTGCTTGACTTTATCAAAGAAGGTGAAGGCAAATTCTTGAATCTTGTCTTGTTGGTGGACATGGCTGCGAAGGTGAGATACACCTCTACGTACCTGCAGTTCTTTTGTTCCACGAGAGTCGGATTTGTGTCAGCAAATCACGCTGTTAAGTTTAGAGCTCTATTTTCAGCTTCGGATTAAAAAAAAGGAAGATGACAGCCGCGGGTAAACGTCTTCCTCTCCCAGATTGTTCTTTCTACCTTCACTCTCTCTTTCGTGTCTCTTTCTCTGCCCAACCTGCCCAGGTTGCAGAGCTAAAACATATTTACTAAAGCGGCTGTTTTGTTTTTAGATCGCTGATGGCATGGCTTTCATCGAGAGGATGAACTACATCCACAGGGACCTGCGCGCTGCCAACATCCTTGTGGGCGATAACCTGGTGTGCAAGATCGCCGACTTCGGTTTGGCCAGGTTGATAGAGGACAACGAGTACACAGCCAGGCAAGGTTGGTACGCGCACACAATGAGTCGCAGGTGAATGAGGTGTATGGATAGAAATAGATGGAGCAGTGGCAGTTGCAATAAATTATTTGCGATCTTAAGACACTTTTTATAAAGTGTATTGACCTGTTTGAATTGTCCAGGATGCCTCAAACATTAATCAGATCCCTGCACAGCTTGATATGCAACTCTGGGTGGTTTCCCGTGACTTCAACCCAGAATGAACACACACGCCCTCTAGTGGGATCATCTGACCCGTATTCTTGTCTCTCCAGGAGCCAAGTTTCCCATTAAATGGACGGCCCCAGAGGCTGCGCTGTACGGCCGCTTCACCATCAAGTCAGACGTCTGGTCCTTTGGCATCTTACTCACCGAGCTCGTCACTAAAGGCCGAGTGCCCTACCCAGGTAAGCGACGGCGTCACAGCGCACACGCAACACGGAAGATGGGGATGAATTGTGCTGTTAGGTCAACACTGGGCGATGAATCGCCGCCAGAGTTATCGGCTTTCAGTCTGTCAGGCCACGTCAAGCTGGCGTCAGAGGGTGTGGTGAAGCTGTCTCACGACGTCAGTACTGGCTGCCATCTACACACACACACACACACACATCCGACATTAGATGAAACCATCTGCTGTGGCCGATCAGGAGACTCTTGTTTATAACTGATGCTGCCCTAAACAAAATGCTGAGACAATTCACAAATTAGTCCTTAGGCAGCAAATATTTTAATTTACATTTTAGCCAAGGATTAGAAAAACGCCTCGTTCGGAAAGGAACAAAGTCTGACAACAAGAACCTCTAACGCTCACATTATGCCACATTTGCTTAATCATGGTGGTCTCAGTAGTGAGCAGCATGAAAATCCTCCTTCTGTCGTCACATCCTCCCCTCTGTCCCATCTCCTCATCAGGGATGGTCAACCGGGAGGTGCTGGAGCAGGTGGAGCGAGGCTACCGCATGCCCTGCCCCCAGGGGTGCCCCGAGTCTCTGCACGAGATGATGAAGCTCTGCTGGAAGAAGGACCCGGACGAGAGGCCCACGTTTGAGTATCTCCAGTCTTTCCTGGAGGATTATTTCACCGCCACAGAGCCGCAGTATCAGCCGGGAGAGAACCTATAGCCTGCATGGGTTCAGTCAGACCAACCACGACCTGCTCTCTCTGCAGCAACACTTGCTGTATTGTTTTTATTATTATATTTGGTACTACACAGATCCTACCTGTGTAATTCTGGACTGTTTGTACGACTGTACACAATGATGGACTGGGCTTATTCTCGTGTGAACACAGCGCTACATGCGACATAAGCTGTGATAAGGTCTCACTTTGCTGGTTTTCATCTCTCACTGCATTTCCCTTCGAACTTAAAAATTAGTTAAGCTATTAATTATTAACAGAAATAATACATTTTAATGGTTGACATTGGCTTGTGAGGGTGAGGGTCGTTATTAAGGTTTGTAAATCCTTCACAGCTTAACTTTATGTACATTTTACAGTGCACTTTTTTTTAAAACTCTGTCAAATATGCGACTAGAGAAAGACAAACTGTCGTATTGATTTTTGGTATTTACATTTTTTATTTCGCCAAGTCAAGTGAACATCATATGAACATTTTGAACCTCTTTGTGAATAGTTTCCTTACTGTCCACAAACGCTGTGATCACTACATACATTAAACTGTGCCACTAAGGTGACCAGGCAGAAAACCCCCCCACAAACTGTGGTTTTGTATGACAGCTACTGAAATTGCTGCCAGCAGCGAACACAGGAGGAGTTTACAAAATAAAAGCTGTGGGGTCATTTGATCCAATCTCCAAATACCTTTTGTGCAGCAATATCCCCCTTTGCATTTTGTGACGGAGTCTGAAATAGCATTATAATACGATAACTGACGTGAGCTTGTAAAAAGGGCTTTGTGTGTTATGAAACTCTCTTTTTTGTATTATTAGTAATTAAATGCACACTGCGTACTTTACTTGGGCGGCAGGGTGTGGGTGGGGACTCGTGTCATGGATTTGTACAATAAAAATGTGATTTTAGCCCGTGTTGCGTTGTTTCCTCTGTGTCACTTTAAAGTCATCGACTTGACCCGGTGACAGGCTGAGGTGGGCGGGATCAGCTTCCCCAGGCCGCGGCCTCTGATCACAAGACGAGCGGAACCCGTGCGAGGACGATGTTGCACAGAATCACCAGCGCAACCGTCCGGGACGTTCGCTTCCCGACGTCTCTGGAGCAGCATGGCTCCGATGCGATGGTAAGGACGGCACCGTGTCGCCTTTCACGACCTGCGGACATGATTGTGCTGACGTTGGTATTTGTGAGTGACCCGAACTCAAACTCCTTCCACCTTGCAGCACTCGGACCCTGACTATTCCGCCGCGTATGTGGTGCTCGACACGGACTGCGGGTTGAAAGGCTTCGGCTTAACATTCACTTTAGGGAAAGGCACAGAGATCGGTAAGACCGGCGTGTATGGAATGACCTAGTACAACAGTTTGTAGTTGTTGCACGTGATTTCTGCTGATGTGCGTTAAATGGTTCCAAAAAGGCTCCTGAAGAAACGGTTCCTAATGCGTAAATGGCTCCAAAATCCAAACAGTTTACTTAAAAGGTCCATGGTGCTGCTCGGAAATTCTTCCCACAGTAAACATGTCACCACACTGAACTCTACTAATAAAAATGCCACAAACAATAATTGAGTGTTTACGCATGTGTCGTTTTCTTGCTCGCTTTGGGCAAAGTTGAACCCTGTAGCGCCACCTTGCGGTGTTATTTATGAAACACAACAGCCTTTAGCTGGATCTTATTAGAGAGTATTAATCTGACATGTGAGTCCATAACAATAAATGAAAAGCAAGCTCTGCTCCTCACGCTGCAGTGGTGTCTGCTGTGGAGGCCCTCGCACCTCTGCTTGCTGGGAGATCCTTGCAGGAGATTGTGAGCGACTTCCGTGGCTTTTACCGCCTACTGACCAGTGACAGTCAGATGAGATGGGTGAGAGCTCACACACACACACAAGCAGTGATGAATAAAACGTTTTAGCTGAGCTCCGCCACTTTGCGTCTTTCAGTGGCGTTTGTGTAAATGGTGACGTTTGAAAACAGCTCGGCCCAGAGAAAGGAGTGATCCACCTGGCCACTGCTGCGGTGCTGAATGCTGTGTGGGACCTGTGGGCGAGGGCTGAGGGGAAGGTCGGGATGTCAGCGGCAGCACTTTGAGTAGAAATCCATTTCCTTTACATCTAACGACTCATAATCTGTCATCGTTTCCCTGCAGCCGCTGTGGAAGCTGCTTGTTGACATGGTAGGAGGAAGCAGGAACGTTTAGATGTATTGAGAATCTGTGCCATGATTTGATCCTAATGGGGGGAAAAAAAGGACAAAAATGTTGTATGTGCATCCAGAATCCAAAGCAGCTGGTCGCGTGCATTGACTTCCGATACATCACTGATGTGCTAACGGAGGAGGAAGCTCTAGGTGAGGCTGCTGTGTGATGTGGATTATATGCTCAGTAAAGACTGTAGTAAAAGCTGTTTTTCTGCTTGTGTTTTCAGACATTCTTGTGAAAGCCCAGGAGGGAAAGCAGCACAGAGGTGAGCCCACTGAATGGAGTCATTAATTCCTGATTTGGACTTTATGAAACTAAATTGCCTGATCTGAAGGGCTTTCAGAGCTTTTAGCCTTCACAATAAAGGCCCCTGCCCTTCGTGATTACTCTATTAAATACTCACCTCAAGCATTTATTGCCTTCTACCAGAGGAGCAGATGCTGAAAGAGGGTTATCCTGCATACACCACCTCATGTGCTTGGCTCGGTTACCCAGACCAGCAGCTCCAACAGGTGGCTGTGCTATAAAATTATTGTTTCACTGTTAGGTAGGCAAACTTTCTTTTTATTTCAGTGACAGTTGTGTTTTTCTAAAGCTCTGCACAGATGCACTTAAAGGTGGTTGGACCAAGTTTAAGGTGAAAGTTGGTGCCGATTTAGAGGACGACAGGCGCAGATGTCGTCTCATCAGACAAATGATTGGACCCAATAACATGTTGGTGAGGTTTGTTTTTTTGTTTTTCTTTGGCCCATATTTGCAGATGGAAATATTATACTAACGTGTTTCTGCGTTAGATGATCGATGCCAACCAGAGATGGGACGTAGCCGAGGCAATCCGCTGGGTGTCCAGCTTGGCTGAGTTCAAGCCTCTTTGGATTGAGGAGCCCACGTCTCCAGACGACATCCTCGGACACGCTGCCATCTCCAAAGTGAGAAGGAAGCTCAAATTTATATCTTGATCCATTTGTCTGTTCGTGGCTGGATGTGTTGGGCTTTGTTTCTGCAGGCTGTGGCTCCGCTTGGGATTGGAGTGGCAACAGGGGAGCAGGTCGGAGTTCAGACTTGGTTCAAACACATGCATTGCCCAGTTTTGAAATGATCATCTTGTTCAGATGACCGATTTCTCCCCAGTGCCACAACAGGGTGATGTTTAAGCAGTTCCTCCAGGCCTCGGCTCTACAGTTCGTCCAGATAGACAGTTGTCGGTTGGGAAGCGTCAACGAAAACCTGGCTGTGCTGCTGATGGCGCACAAGTTCCAAGGTAAACACAACAAATAGTAAGATTTTTTTGTTCTGTAACCTCAAATAATGAGAAAATGTTTGACATTAGTCTGTACTAACCGTGTCAAAGTATAATTTGGATTTGGTATTTTCAGTGAACAGTATTATTAGCATTTGCTTTGCCTTAGTGCCGGTTTGTCCTCACGCTGGAGGAGTCGGTCTCTGTGAGCTTGTCCAGCATCTGATTCTGTTCGACTACATCTGTGTGTCTGCAAGTCTTCACAACCGGTGAGTAAATCATCTCATAATCACCAAACATCATTATGTTCTTTATCCTGCATGAAGGGGGCGCTGTAATTAATAGAACATCTTTTACTCTCCAGGATGTGTGAATACGTCGACCACCTTCATGAGCACTTCGCAAGTCCAGTGGTGATTAGAGATGCTCACTACATGCCCCCTAAGGTATAAAATAAAGTACAGGTGAAAATCTACTAATACCAAACATGTTTGCATTCCACTGCTACTCATTTGTGTAAACTACTTATTATCGTCAGGATCCAGGCTATTCCAGCGAGATGCTGGAGTCATCTGTGAAGAGACACCAGTACCCTGAAGGAGATGTATGGAAGCAGCACCTACGCAAGAAGACTTAAATTTAACTGAATACTAAAAAATTAAACAAATTAACGGTGACATGCCACCACAGGAATAGAAGTGTAGCAGAGTATCTGCTGAATCAGTATTTCAGTACGTGTCAACTTGAGACAAATGCAAATTCTTTATTTACAAATTAGATATTGATTAGATTTAAAATAAAGTCACTCAAATAAATGCAACATTCGTTTCAACCGATGACAGCATTTCCTATATTGCTTACCTTAATGTAAAACCTCTAAACAAACCCAAGCAGTGGACTGTAATTGGCATAAACTAAACTTTTGAAGAAGGTGGAAAAAAAGGTGGAAGTGTTACACAGCCATCTGCATCTTAATGGTGGGATGAGGATTGTAATCACAAATTTCAAAGTCCTCTGCACGGAAATCGTTGATGCTCTCCACATTTCTCAGAATCTTCAGCTTGGGGAAGGGTCGAACCTCCCGCTGAAGCTGTAAGTCGCAAAACGGTTTTAATTAAATTGAAATTCAAGCAGTCCGAGGTTAAACATCGCACATTTGATCGACCCACCTGTAATTTCAGAGGTTCGATGTGGTTGAGGTAGATGTGAGCGTCTCCCAGAGTGTGAACGAAGTCACCAGGCTAAGAAGACAAATACAGGACAGGTGAGGTTGCGAAGGACACGGCCATGATCTAATCGTGATGAGAGCTTGTGACAGGGCCTTTACCGTGAGGCCTGTGATGTGTGCGATCATGTAGGTAAGAAGAGCATAGCTGGCGATGTTGAAGGGCACCCCCAGGCCCATATCTCCTGAACGCTGGTACAGCTGACACGACAGCTCGCCGTCACACACGTAGAACTGGCACAGCGCGTGGCAGGGAGGCAGAGCCATGAGACGCAGATCTGCAACCACACACCAACAGGCAGAGTTAAATCTGACCGATGATCTGATCTGGAGTTAAAGCTTAGTTTCTGCTGCACCTTTGGGGTTCCAAGCACACATGATGATCCGTCTGTCCTCTGGATTCTTTTTGATGGTGTCAATGACGTTTTGCAGCTGGTCAACACCTTGTCCTGTGTAATCTGCAAAAAAATAAATAAGGGGACAGTAAATACACAAATAATAGATATCCTCACAAACTGGCTGTGTCTGTCGCATGGTTTACCTGCGTGCATGTTTGTGTACTCTGCACCAAAGTGCCTCCACTGGAAACCATACACTGGTCCCAGGTCGCCCTCTTCTCTATCTGTGAACCCAAGATTGTCCAGGAAGTCCCGCGATCCATTGGCATCCCAAATCTTCACACCTTTCTCTGAGAGCTCCTTGGCATTTGTGGATCCCTGTGACACATAAAAAAAAAAAAAGTCAGGCAACAATTTGGTGCATCTTCACCAAACGCTGCATGATATGTTTCATAAGAAAATCTTTTTGTCCCCTCATGAATCTGACCTTGATAAACCACAGCAGCTCTTCAAGGATCCCTCTCCAAAACACTCTCTTGGTTGTAAGCAATGGAAACTGGTCTAGACACAAACAGGAACCAGTTATTTGACATTACTGTCCCTGAACGCATCACAACACAGACGGTCATGGCGCCACTAACAAAGAGCAGGAAGGTTCCAGACGTCTCGACAGCTTCAGCTACTACTTTCATTGTCTACATGCAAAAACACTTTTCATGCAACAATATTTAGCTTGTTCAGTGTTCAGCTTCACAGAAATGACAGTTGGAGGTGAATTCACCCATTGTTATGAATAGGAGTGTATTCATTTTTGATTGATTTCCAAGCGTATAAAAACACACCGACCTCTCAGACTGTATCTGGCCTGAGCACCGAACACAGAGATGACTCCGGTCCCGGTTCGGTCTCCCTTCCTGCGGCCGTGCTGCAGGATGTACTCGATCTGATCCAGGTACCCGCGTTCATCACAGAAAATACCGAAGCTCTTACTCCCGGCAGTCTGACGTTTATCCTCCTGGTTACTGCAGACTTCCACATCACCCTGTGATGATTCTGTGTGTATTTCTGAAGTCGCGGGCATGTCTGTTGTCGTGTTGGATCAAATCCAGAGACGGATCACGAAACGGAATTCGGTGAAAGTTTCCCGGGTGATTTGGACCGAAAGGGGAAGAGCAGCCAATAGGAGCGCGACGGACAGATCTCGCGAGAGTTACCAAAACGCCCCGTGTGTTTTTGCTTTTCCGAAAGAAAGGCACGATAATTATAAACAATGGCAGTAATAGTCGAATAGCTTAACACAATTTTTCAGAATACCTCGCTAAGGACTCAAGCACAATCTACTGTATTTTATTGCACAAACATTTCAATCAATCCATTATCAAACATTTGAAAAAATAAAATCTATAAGCTGTGCGTGCAACTGTCAATAAAGTGCATTTTACAGTTGTCAGCTGAATTGTTCAAGATAAGTAGGACTGGGCTCATCTGCAGGAAGATTCTACGCCATCCCTGTGGGAAAAGAAAACATCTTAAAGTTAACATCAACTGATATTGATGCACCGTGGTGCCACTAAGGCTACAAAAAGTCACAAACAATGCATTACAATTTATTTACAGAATGTAATTCAAGTTGATTTTGCAGATTGCTTTGCGCGGGTTGATTGTGCATCGATCTTCTATTAATGCCTGTTACATCGGGGCTCCACTAGGGGGAGACAGCGCTTCTATCCCTCGAGAGCAGTGCGCCAGCTTCACAATTTCCTCTTATAGTTAAGGTAATAATGGTTCAGAGTTATGTGAGTTTCTAGGCTGCCGTGTTATGACATATGAGCAAGTGAGACCTAGTTTGCGTGAGTTTGTTCGGCAGACGTTTCTGGCTAATGGTGGCTAAGCTAGCAGCGTGGTCCTGCTGTAGAGTAGCCACAGTGAGAGTTCAGGTAAGTCAGTTCAGCCAGGAGGCTAATAATGTGTATAACTGATTTTCCAGCTTACTCATCTTATTCCGCTTACAAATAAGGGCACAACACCGTCATGGTTTCAAGTTATCACAGTCCATTAGTCAGAAATCACATTTGGACCTTTGCCATGTGAAGCTGGGAGCCAGTAGCTGATTTAAGTACCTCTTATTGTGCGTTTACGAGCTGCCAGAGCCTCCTGAGCTGCATACTGAATGAAACCCGGGTCATCCACGTCTAGATCTGCTGGGACCAGTACAGTTAATGGGGCCGAGTTGAGTATGGTTACAACCACACTGCTGTCTGGCTTAGATGTGACGTTCTTCACCTGGTGATGATGAATCACCTGAAAAGTGTGAGAATCTGTTGTGTTGTTGTTTCAACACTCAATGTAGCGATCAAAGGTATTATAAAAGTCCAATTCTGTTTTTCTAGAAGGATACCCTGATGACGCTGAAGATGCTGAGTGGGTCGCCTGTGCTGGTGGACAGCTGGCCGACCCAGCCGTGCTTGTCAGACATGCTGTTGAGCCATCGCCGCGTGTCCGCTGTGTGTCTCTGAAGCAGCTGCAGTCTGTCGTGGTACTGCTGACCGGAGGCGTTGAGCAGCATGTACATTTCCTCCATCTCAGAGTGCAACTGCTGCACACTCGGACATTCTGTGAGTACAAATAATCACACATATGGAGCGGAACTAGTGAATTTTTGCAGGTGAAGGGCTTAAACATAAATAGCAGCTCTGAAGTCTATTGCTCATTAAAAACACACGTTAGTGTGGTAGGGATTCACCTTTGAGCAGATAATCCTTGCATGTCTCACACAAATCTTGGAGCTGCAAGCACTCAGATGCTTGTCTGCGCAGTCGTCTGCACATGTCTCTGTCCTGCAGCGGCCGCAGAGCAGAGAGCGATCCTATGTCTTTGCAGACAAATAAACATTAACAGTTGCTACAGGGGTTTTCTCATTCTGTGTGAGTGCTATAAGTATCAGACACCTCTACTTGACGGCTGAAAGTGGTCGTCCTCAGCTCCCTGTACCTCCCCAAACACATCGGCCGCAGTAGAGCTAAATTCCTCCAGCATGTTCCTCCCAAAGTCGTACACTGAATCGACGAGGTGATCCACAGTCCTGAAGAACTCTGCCTTCGACCCACCCTGAACATCTGACAGCGGACTAGGCTGGAGCTCTGTGGTGAAGACCGCTAACAAGGGATGACCGAACACCTGCTGCATCTTCTTGGCCAGAGTGATGCTCTGGTTGTACAAGAGGCTGATGTTGAACAGCAGCTGGCTGAACAAAGCTTCTGCCTGTAGCGCCTCAACATCGACTTCACCCTCACTGAGCTGGCTTTGAAGTGAGTTGGTGTGATCCATGTTCTCCTTATTTTGGATGTTTACAAGCTCTGCAGGTGTAAACTGGGAAGACATTTTCCTGAAGAACTCTTCCACCTATATAGAAATTAATTGAAATATATAAATATTATTAGCACATTATAATGCCATTCAAGTAGAAGTTATTAATAAGTTGAGATTAAACCTCGAATGAGAAGGAGGCAAAGCCGCGGCGACACGTTGAAGTATAGAAGGCCTTGCAAGTATCTTCGAGACAGGGTCGACACTGCTCAGATGAGGCTTTGGTCAGATCTTGACATTGTTGTTTGGCCTCCTCGAGCTTCTGCTTTGTTTCGCTGGCCAGCTGCATCGCCCCCTGAAAGAAAGGGAAAATTCCATCACAGATGCCGACCTCATTAATAAACCCCAGCCCTGGATTTCATTCAAAAACTGTTGATTCTACATAAAGTCCATGCGTCCTGACTAGTCAAGACACGCCCCCGTCTCCAGAACCCAGCCCCACTCCCACATTCATTATTCACTGTCTACTTTGAGGTTTCTCTGTAAGGCCTTGTGCAGCTTTGTCTTTATGAAGCAGAAAATATGTGGTGGGCTTAGGACTAACGCAGAAAGACAGGCATGTAACTGCTCAGCTACACTGGTCATGTTCTCTGCAAGGTTACTGCACTTAAACACATGACTTCATGCTGCTTTGATTACATTGGCCATAAAACAAGTTTTCAGATGAGAAGCACTTCACAGCCACCACAGAAACACAATGTTCACCTTTTTCTTGTCCCTGCTGCATCTTAGGGCGTCTACCAGATGTCTGTGCTTCTCCTCTTTATCTTCCATCATTTCCTTCATCTGCTTCACCCCGAATAAAGCCCGCTTTACTTCCCCTTCAACATACTGCTCCCCTGCTGCAGACAGCTCTGTGTGCAACAGGTTGTAGTGAAGTTAGATTATGTCCACAACTTATGCTAATTAAAAAAGTGTTGCCAGTGAGTTCGGTCCTCACTTTTCAGGGTATCCGCACTCAGTGTTGAAGAGTCAGCGGCACAGAAGAGGAGGTCCGAGAGTGAGATGCAGAGAATTTGAACAAGCAGTCTCCTCATCCTGCCTTCAGCTCTGAAAGTGCAGAACTTTTCAGACAGGTTACAACATTGCTAATAATTGAAAAATGTTCTACCCCCAATTGTAAAACAATTTACCTTGAGAACTAACAGCTGCAGATGAAGAAACGAGGGCGAGAGATGGACGTCCAAAGATGGCTCGGTTTTTATGGATCAGCTTAGCACATATCCTGTTAGTATTAATAGTTATTAAGCCGTACACGCACAGCATAATTCTAAATCAGCTTAAGAGGCTTTAATACAACATGCTCATTTGTTTGCAGACCTATCTCACTAAAATGTCACTGACGCGCTGCACAGGCCGCGATGTGAGCAGGAAGATCGTACATGTGCACAGTCATGGTCTTTGATAGATTCTCGGCAACACACAGCCCTAATGTGCGCTATAAATATTTAGTGAGGACCTCTGGCAGAATCTGGTTTGCCACCGTTCTCTTCGTGATCTGTCAAGGTGGCAGCGATGTGGTAAATGTGGAATTCCTGTTTGCTTTTTCAGCCCTCTGTTAATCTGATCCCACTGCTCCGAGCCATGACCCACCAAATCAGGTCCCAACCTCTGCACGAGGACCAGCAGGAGCTTGGCTGTGAGATACCTGACCCTCAGCTGTTTTTTATCAGCGTCCCACAATCCCTATCTGAGTCCCCATAGCAGCCTGCCGCTCCAATTACAGCCAGCGGTGAAATAACAGTTCCAAAGCCTACAGGAAAACAAGTAATTAGTCTCTTTATCATCTCAGGCTGGTCTGGAATCTAATATGTGGAGCACAGGGTCAAACTCAAGCTGGTTTAACAGAGCCAAGGTTTGAAGGCTCACTTGTCCAAAGGAAAAAGAATAACAAAAACTAGTTTAATGTCTTTGTTGTGTGTTTTTGTTAAAGCTCAGAGTATTTTACAGCTGAGAAGTGAGTGAGTACAAAGATTAACATCAGGGCACCTCATGTAACCCTGTGACACCAGTATGTACACAAGAGTGGGCCTGTCTAATTTCTTTGATGTTCCTCATTAGGCTGGGAGGATGCGGCTGTTTTGGTTTTGATCAGTGATCTGTATCTGCAGGCCAGAGAGATTATAGACACAGGAACTGTTGGAATTATCCCTGCACCCATGGACGAGCGGTGCAGAAACGGCCGCTGGGAAAGCAGTGGTGTGACTTTGATGGATTGCGCTCGGTGCTGGCTTCCACTGGGACTATGTCATGCAACAGAAACCCATTGTTAGGGCAAAAGTAAACACTTGAAAAGATGTGTATCATCTGGTGAAAACATTAAGAATGACGTGTCTCAGCAAAGTAAAGTAGTTGTTTGTCCTTTACGTCCAAGTAGAGTATAGTGCTAAAATTACGGGGGGTTATAAAGAATATGATCAACGTCTTGAGTCTGATGGAGATAATAATTTTACCATTTACACTTTGGAATAGATCAGGTTGAAAAATGAGAACTGGCAGAATCATTTTGTGAAAATAATAGCATAAAACATCTGACTTGCAGTGTACTACAGAAATGTTGTCTTGAACTTTACCCTGTTGCACACAGAGAGGCCAGGGCCAGAAAAATAATTGAACTAAGAGGGAACTGATGTGAATATGTAAAAGGCAGGAAGTGCACCGAGAGTCGCAGTGTTGCTGGAGCACCTCCACCCTCAAAAAACCTTTGAAATGATCTCTAATGAGAAGCAGATTTTTACCCAGGGACGCGATTGCCATCAACCCCCAGGAACAAATTTAATCTCCGGCTGGATTATGCATCGCTGCACGACGTCGGCGCAGCAGGAGACGACGCACGTTCAGTGAGTGACTGAAACACGCGCAGGGGCCAAAAGACGCTGCTGGGGGCGTCGAGGAGCGCAGAAAGCTAGAGGGAACACAGCGGAAGTGACGCACAGGGCTTGTCAAAATAAAAAGCTTTGATTTGCTTTGAAGCGGACAGTAGCAATGTTCTTAATGGTCACGTTATGCGGTGCTTTAACTGAAGGTCTTCCCCCATAAAAGAGTCAGATGGTTATAAAGTTAGTGGATTATGGCCAGTGGCAAACATCGTCCATTTGCTGGCTTGCCTTTACCTACAGTTAGGTTGTATGTAAAGCTGAAATATCACAATTACGTGGGTGAAAGTGGCATAAAAGCGATGCAGAAATCTTAAAATGACACCTGTGGGGGGGGAAAGGAAACTGCGATGGCATTTTATTATGAAGGCGACACCGGAAGTGTAGTTTGCCGCCGTGTGTAACTTAACGACTGCTGCCCCGCTCTCCTTCCATCTAACAGCGCTCCGCTCCGGGACATCTCTTCTCCAGCAAGTCCTCAGAGGCGCCGCCGTAGAGACGATGGGCTGTTAGAGCCATGCAGACGCACTGAGAGCTCAGTTCTGGCCCGACTCGCTCTCCACGGAACAAGTTTGACACCGTCGCGCTGGATGCTGAGATGCGCAGAGACTGACAGGGCTCCTCATCTCTTCTACAGTCCCCACCGAGTCACGAAACGCCATGAAAGGTACGTCGCGTAGTTTAGTGCATGCGGGTCATTTAGATCCGCATTAACTGGGTTTGACAGACATTTAGTTGGGCTTTTTGTTTGCGGTGCGCCGTTAACATCTGGATGACATTACGGTAGTGCGCTGCAGAGTTCATTCTCTCCACCGCTTAGCCGCGTTTCACTGATGTGAATTAAAGGCCAAATATTGTTTACACAATTAATAAGTTATCCTGTCACTTAAATGACGCACTTGTGGCTGGGAAAAGAGAGTTTTCACAACTTTTACTATGCCAAATAAACTGATGATGGCCAGTGAACGCCACCTGCAGAGATTCGTCTGATCTGATCTTCAGTGGCTCCCTTTGACTGCCCATCAACTCTCACCCATACAGCTAATTCTTCCCCGTTATGTCCCCTCACCCATGTCGCCCTGCTCGGCCCCATCTGTTTACCATTAGCAGTGATGTTCTCTGTGCTCTGCTCCAGTCTTCGGTGCAGTGTAATTAAGGTTTACTGTCAACAACCAGAGAAACCGCAGCCTGTGGCTTTTACAGTTCTCTGCGCCTTCGACCATCTCACACACACAGATGAGCTGAGACTCCACATCTCCTAACCTAAAGTCATATTGGCTGCCTTCACTCCGCTCGGCAGAAACTCCTGCAGTGAAGGATAATGCAGGGAATCTTGTTTTTCTTTATTTGTGGAGTCCTAGCTGCTTTAAACTCAGCTCAACTCACCCCCAGTAGCGTGTGTATGACCTATTTCTGTCATGTGTTTCTGATTATGTCACACAGACGACTTTGCAGACGAGGAGGAAGTTCAGTCTTTTGGATACAAGAGGTTCGGTGAGTGAAACGTTTGTCCTTTGTGTTTGGAGCAGCTCAGCGTGAATGAAGCCATCACACAGACACACTTCACATCAGTTTGACTTGTTTACCCGAGATGCTGCAAAACACATTTCCCACGTAACTCATTTTGCAAGTACTTACTGGCCTTCATAGCAACACAACAGCACGTTCGTAGCTTCTTGCTATTCTCGATTTGTCTCAAGCCTTTTATAGAGGGTTCCCAGTGCATCACCATTAACTTTACAGCTTTACTTATTTACACTGAGGTCTAACAGAACCGACTTGGTGCTGCCCCAGGGGTCCTGGTATTAGCAGTGTTCTGGCTAACCTGACATTCAGCAGGATGTAAAACACACACATCAGAAACACACAGAAAATCTGTGCGGCACTGGCGACTAATGTCGATGAGGTTTTGCTCGTTTTGCACATTTGTGGCATGATTCAGGAATGTTGCTTTTGAATGTGCCAATGATTACAGGTTGAACGGTTGAACTGAAATGTAGCAGACCACCTTCTCCTGCTTCTTCTTTATGGTGGTGCTTTAAGAGTCCTCCTCTTTCAAATATGTTGTGTGAAATTCGTACTTGGCCGTAATGATGAACGGTTTTTACACAATGCACGAGCCTCAGTCTCGTCATAAATGTTGTTTCTCCTGCCTCGTTGGTTGGAGGGTCTTCCAACTCAGCCCAGAAAGGCCCAGGGTCAGCGGTTTGCACTGGAAGTATTTTCTGCCAAACAAATCCTTCCAGTGACTAACAACTTCCTATATTGTGGAAAATATGTTTTTGTAATTTGGCTGTGCTGATGTCTTTAGAACGTGCATCTCTGACCAGGTTTCTACCTCTTTGATCCGCTCTTGCCTTCCCTCTGCCATTTCTCATGCTTTCACACATTTACTGTGGGTTTTATAAGTTCACTTTTTTATTCATTGTATTGAAAAAGGCTGCGGGTTTGAAATTTTGTGCATCATGCTTCAAGAAAAAACTGGCAGCACAGGGCAAACATTGTCTCACACAAATGCTCAAACACATCATTATAGTTCTCCTTGGAGACAAAGCTGCAGCTCCACTGCTGTTGTGTTGCTTCAGCCTTGATTTGGGTTTCGGAGCCTCTGTGTCTCTGTATTTTGGGTGTTGCTGCTATGACTCACACTCAGTTCAGGTCCATGAAAGTGGATGGGAGGCAGCGGCTCGCTGTTTAACGCAGCACCAGCAGAGACGAAGTCCAACTGTGAAAAAACACCATCTCTTTCATGCAGGTCACCCGAGTAGAGGCATCCTGTCGGTCTTTGTGTGTGAGCGCGTGCGAGTCCCCCCTCATGGATCACATGTAGGAAGAGGAGCCAAATCTTTATTCAAATGAACTCTTGACATTTGGAGGCGTAGGAGGAAACAGTATTTGAACTCTGAGCTGCTGTTGGTCTTTGTGGGGACACAGCAGCTGTTTGGAGGAGGCCAGCTTCAAGAGTCCAGCTCACATCCTCAGGGGTTTCACTGTGCAACAGAGCTGCCTTCATGCAAGCAGCTCTGTTGCATGCATCGAAAACCCATATTTTTCCATTATTAGCACTATAATCTCTGTACTCTGGGGGGAAAGCAAACAGTTATTTCCTCTCTGCATGTTTTGCTTTAATTCACCACCTGACGTAGACGTAGTTTTTAAATTGTGACGTAGTTTTTAAATTGTGACATCTCAAAGCTGTGACTGTTACAAATCTGTCTAATTACAAAAGTGACTTAACAAAGAAACAGCGAACACTTAATCCTGCTGCTTTTAGAGAGCTCACGTTGATGGTACACACTGTAAACTGTATCAGTCCGGATAGAGTAGATACACATTTCACACATTTCCTGTTGCAGACATGTTTATAGGGATCCACCGACTTCCGCCAAGTGAACATTTGGAAAGCAGCTTCTTGTTGGGTGAAACTCGGCCGTTGATAGTGTTTCATTCTTCATCCGTCTCCCACGCTACCATCTCCAGCTGTTCCAGAAGGATTCCCAAGGCTTTCCCAAGCCAGAGGAGATGCATAATCTCCAGCTGAGCCATCGTGGAGGTGTTCTGGAAGAAGACCCCATGCAGCTCCGTGCTCGGTCGGTTCAAGCGAGGCTAGAAACCTGCGTTGTGACAGTTCTGTATGAAGTCGTCACGTATGGTACAACTTTTAGCATCATCTTCCAAGAAGTTGTTTATGAAAATCTCATCTCATGAAAATCTCAGTTACCTCACTTCCAAGATTTGATGCACTGATCTCACTAATACAGTCGAAACAACACCAGACTTGGCTCTCGTTCTTTTTTTTCTTTTTTTTACATTTTGGCTGTAAATCATACACAATCAAACTCAGGCTCCAGGATTTATGCAAACCAAACATGAAAAAGATCAGTGTGTGGCTTGTAAGCATGTGCTGGTCCTGTAAATTTGCTAACGTGGCTAACGATTCAAAAATCTGAACAAACCCAGTAAACAGCCTTTACTGTTCCCTAACCAACCCTACATCTAAACATAAACGTAAGCAAAAAAAAACCAACCATGCACAGACACACGTCATGTACATTTACATAAACACACAGAGGCACGCACCCCCCACTCACTAGTGGAAATGCACACCCCACCTGCACACACACGTGTACACGCACTGAGTGAATTCATATGGTAATACGATCTCGGTCGCTGCCAGGCCGGAACTGCTTCCACAGTGCTCAAGTTTAAACATATTTATTTTTCTGTGGGGTGCTGACATAAGAAGGCCTTCAGATTAAAAACTAAGCCAGCTTTGGCTGAACTTCTCTAGAGCTGATCATCGGTCATTTATAGCAGTTGTCCTCGGCCCGACTCTCACCAACCCACCGGCCGTGGAAACGTTATCTTTGTTGAAGAAGCGACGCGGTTGAGGAGGGTCTGAGTTAGGGTACTACTCCCCCGTTGCCGCGTCTCCTTTTCCCTGATATGTGGCTTTGGACATGCCGGACCCGGTGCGGTTTGCGGCCTGTGTGGAACCCCGAGTTCCCTAATCTATTTCCTGCACTTGTTATGGTTTCTCCAGCAAATGCTGGAACATTCTTGCAGTTGAGCACGGTGCTCGGGCGTCTGCGCCTGGAACCAGCTGTGTCAGCACAGGCGAACCTTGGTTCGGCCCGGTGGGTTTCTCTGGCAAAGAGCCTACCTCAGCCTCACAGGCACCTTTAGCTGTAGTTATAATGACACCCGCCACCTCATCCATCCTGGTGAACACGGGATCAGACAGTTATCCTAACAGAACTCGCCAGACGTTCTCAGGCACTGACATATTTACATATGTGAAACTTTGCAGTCTGTTTGTCAGAATGTTTGCCAGAGGGGTTTTATGCACTTTGCTGTGGTTTCTTGTCCTTTTTTAGTGTTATGTTGTGGTCTTCTCAAATTCTGCCTCTTGCCTCTTTCTTAAAAGTTGTGTGACGGGTCCCGATCACTTAATACTTTGCTAAAGTGAACAAGGCCATCTTCCCTGTCTGCCTTACCACTGTCAGCTTTTTATTTTTATTATGCATCCCATCTTTCATTTGCCTTTTCTCCATTTGTTGTTAGTTGTCAGTTTACATTTCTTCAGTAAATCTTGTTTTCTGTTGTATTGAAGACTCCCACTGTCAGTATTTGTTGTGTTTTAAGAATAGCTTGTTCAGTTGGATCACTATTGTTTCTAGAAGCAGGAAAACTTGCTGTACGTCTGCTGTGTCTACTGGCTTTGCACAACTGATTTTGGTTAGTTATTTATGACGTCTGGTCTAAACTGCAGCAGATTCTCGGCTTTTGTTTTTCTACAAATTCTTTATTTGATTGTTTTGTGTCAAAACCCACAAAATGGGGAGCCTGGAAAACTCCTCTAAGCACGATGGGGAAGAATAGAAGAAATAATGTGGTGACAAGAATGAAGTTTTTTGTGAGGACAAGAAAATTGTAGTCAGACACTACACCCAGAAACAACGAAGTCAGGTTGTCAGCCTGTGGCTTATAGAAACTCACATCCCAGATTCATGTCGAGCTTATGTCTGCGCGGGGAGGAGAGTTCACCCAGAGATTACAGAGCGGCCTGTTAAAACTGAGGCCTCAGGGTGTAAACAAACAAGAGGATGTGCAGACCAGGGATGAGGGATTACCTCCAGACAGACAGGAGGAGAGATAACTCCGAGATGCTGAGGGAACAAGAAGTGCAGGGGCCGCTAGGCGAGAGGCTGCTTTATCCTAGAAGATGGAAAGGGAGTGAAAAGCAAGTGGGGAAAGGTGGAAGAGATGCAGCCGGTTGTAGGAGGAGAGCAGGAAGTGGATGGATGGCTCTGGAGCAGCATGAGAGGAACTATTTGTGAGGAGATCAGGATTAGTGAGCGTGACGATAAAGGCAGTTGTAACAGTGTAAGATCCAGCTGGATGTGTTTACGTTTAGCACAAACTATACACCTTTATGACATCAGAACATATGCACTCACACATACACTTAGAAAGTCATTAGTGTGGTGCCGCATTTTTCACAAGCCTTCATTCCTCTCACTCGCCCCTTGGTCTTATCTCTTCATTCAATCCCTTCAACCTGGATCCCACAGGCAGAATTGGTTGAGTGTTTTGATTTTATGCTCGTTCTGTGTGTGTATAATTACATTTCATGCTACAGTGTAGACAGCCACTGTTTAGGATTTCACCTATGTAATATAGCTTTGCCTACTTTCCAACATGTTTATTTGGCCAAGAAGCTGAAACTCCATCAGGTGCAGCTGTCCAGCACCTTCCCCCATGAGCATCAGCAATATTATTACTTACAGTGAGAAAGGTTAAGACAGTATTTTATAACGTGGCTCTGCAATTATTTTAATATTTCTAGATCACCTTTCAGCTAGATTTGGTTACGGCTGATAGTTCTGCTGCTTTAAATCACTGTTTGTGCTCGTCTCGGCCTTCTTTCTGAAAAACAGACCTTTTCCAACTACTTACCCAGCAGCTAAAGGGCCAATAAAGAGACACTAAATCAACGAAAATATGCCTTCACTTGACCGTTTGTTAATTCTCTCATATCGGTCGCATGTCTTTTTAAACTGGATAATCCAGATCTTTCAGTTTAAAATCCAGGTCCAAACCGCAATGAAGGCTTTTCAAACTTGAGAAAGCGCCTCCAGATCCGCAGGAGACTGTCTTTCACAGGCGTTGTATGTGAGGCTGGTTAACCACTATGGTGTGTAAAATCAGCTGAGTGCCATATGAAAGCGTTCTGAATATGGCTCTTACAGCACGTAGCGAGTTTCCAGCACAACAGGCGGCCGTAGCATCTCGGTCCGTTCAGAGGGATCCAAACTTTCCATCTCTTCATTGTTCTGTGTTATGCCTTCATTAGGTTGAATAAACCAGGGGTAACCGGACTCCAGGCGCTGAATGCAAAGAGCAGGCGTTGATCGGTGATGTTCCTGCCAGAACAACACATGTGCTGGTAGTTAGCTGTTATTTCCAATCTGGCTTGTGCTCATCTGAGTGTCAGTGACTTTTCTGACTCACCTTTGAAAGTGAGGAAAAGCAGCAAACCCGACCCCCCCCCCCCTTCGCTTCCAGCTCTCACACACCATAATAACCCCAGTGTCCTTGATGTGACCCACGTGCAGATGTCAGGAGAGCAGTACGGCGTCTCTTTAAGGGCTGAGTCATCGATTTAGTAATTAAATCAAGAACAGCAGAGTGGAGGGAAAGTTCTCCCAAACACCTGCGTTCCTCCCGTGAAAAGGCTTGCGTTGGCTTTGGCGAGCTGCAGCTCTTTGTTCTGCAGGGATAGTGCTTGTACGTGTACTTGTTCATTTCCTCCTCTGCGAATTTCTTTGCCTGCGTTTGTTCAGCCTTGGGCTCGCGCACAACATCGCGGTGTTGTAATACAAACTGATACTTTTATGTGTGTGTGTCCCCTGTGCCCGAGAACTCTAAAAACCTCCGCAGCACCTCGAGCTGCAGAACACACAGGAACTCTTTAACAATGATTCGGGGGATTCTAATTTCTCCTCTTATAGCATAAGTTGTAAAATCCACTCAATCTGTTATTCATGGTCCAAAATGTTAATGAAAAGGGAAAAAATGACTGAGCGTTGCCAAGATCAACCTCCAGCTTCCTGGTTTGCAAAAGGGAGTTGACATGGTGAGCAGCGTTCAGGTCCAAACTCTGTCAAATGGATAATGAATATCACATTTTCCATGTGTGGCTGCAGACGCAGGGAATTCACTGAATCCCAGTTCTGGCACCAGTGTTTTTTGTGCATTATATTAATAGTTACGTGTTAATAATCCTGCGTCGCTGTTGCTTTTCGATGTATGTAAAGGTGGCGTTACTGTAGCGCTATGTTCCCAGTGTGCTTTGGCCTGGGCAGGGGATGCAGTACATATATATTGTATGTACTCCAAGGTTAGTAGTCTTTGGAGGGAAGCTGAATAATATCACGTTTCCTTCTTGTTTGAACTAAAACAAACTTTCTGAAACAGCTTCTGATTTTCCCATTTTCACCGTCAAATTGTTCAAAGCATGTGGAGGTGCGGTAGTTTCATGAACGGATAGTTCTAGGAATCAGATCTTGCTGTGTGGACTAATAGTAAGTTGATCACTTTGGCTCCTGGCGACGTCTGTTCTGCACAGACAGGTTTCCTCTCCAGCACTTCCTCTAAATGATCCCAAACAAACTCATGTGTGGAGTAATTGTCTGGTGTTTCTTGGTGCCTCCACTAATTTGATTCACTGCCCAGATGTCACACAGCTCCTCCTGCCTCTCGTCTCTCCATCTCACGCTGCCCTGAGGTAGGAGAGCGTGCGTCTGTCTGTCACAACACATTTTGGCAGAAAACGTCCTCTTCTTGCTGACCGGGACGGCTCGTTGTCATTCAGACGTGGCCACGCCCCCACATCCGACCACACATGTGGCGGACCACCCTGAAGGGAACTCCAACACCCATGATGCAGCATTAACAGAGGGATTTTCCATTGTTGCTGACCTCAGAGAGCTTCCCACCCGCCATTAAGCCCGGCTCTTTGAATTTTATCTTGTTGATTTTGGCGGCTCCTCAGCATTTGGAGAAGTGTATAACTTGTACTTCTCCGCGTGGTTTGCTCTCTTTCAATCGTCATCAGGAGTTTTTGGTTTTCGTGAAGGTTTTCCACTTGCAGAGCAGCACATGTTTTATTCGAAATCTCCTTTTCTGCTTTAATGGGGTGTGTTAGAATCTCCTCACACTCCTAATTACAGAATTCAAGAATTTCCAGCTTCAGTCTTAATCATGCTTCATTCAGACACCTGTCAGCACAGAAAACCAGTCTTGTTCATATTTTATGGTTCTTACGAAGCCAGTTTTAAATGCGAGAGTTTTCTCCACAGTGACCAGCACCGAACAGAAACCAGAGAAGATTTCTGGAGGGAACGTGTTCCTTCACTGGGCTTTTGAAGGGCAGGACGTGCATCGGCTCTCAGTCACATCACAGTCAGTGATGGATGTGGCAGATGAGGACTGAGAGATGCCCCTGAGAGATGTTCCCGCCCGTTGCCCTGTAAAGTTTCCTCAAACACCTGCACGGCGCTTTGAGTGCTTTGGGGTTTTTTTTGCAGCACCTCAGCGGAGCAGGAACATCAAGTTAAAAAAGGACATTTTGAAGACGTAAAGCATGGACATTGTTGGGACTTGTTAAAGATCTGTCTCTAAATTGAATGCAGAACATCACGCTTTGCTGTGTTTTGAATTTGTAATGCGTGCATTCATATACTGTATGTATGACTGCTTTAACCACATCCTCATGTTTCCTTGAGGTTCGACATATGGAGCTGCTTTATGTATTTTTTTGCTGACTGTATTAGTCGTTTTATTTTCCTGCTACACATCAGTCTCCCTCAAAAATTAGATATTTAGACTTTTTATATTGGCTCCCCTGAGTTTTTATGTAGTGGTATTTAGATCTGTATTTTTTTGTGCCAGCATCACACAACCTGCTTCTTTAAGCAGTTGTGCGTTAGTTTACATATACAGCGGTAGCGGTTGCCATTTTAATATATGATGACGTAAAGACACAAAGCGAGGCCTTCAGTTGTCCACCTTGTCTAACATTTAGATGTCTAACATGTCCGTATCCCTTTAGTTCTTTTTCATGCAAACAGAAAAGAGTTGTGCTTAAAATACCATTTTGTGGTTTATTATCCCAGCTGTTCATCTGGAGGAAACTGTCCACTTATTTATTTTATTTCTCATTTTCTTTGACTGGGGACATTTAGCTGTTTATTTTTCTCTGAAGTTCTTGCCAGCCCTCAGTCTCTTTGTAGTTGTTTTTACAATTTGACTGGCACCTTAAAAAAAGGGAAGACGTGGTGGATCTGACATTAATCATCAGATTAGGTTTTTGTCCTATTCTTATTTGAAAGGGGATGAGATAGAGATTAAACACGGTTGAATGTCAGCTAAGTGAGCAGCCTTTGAATCTCTCACTGGACAAAGTGTTTCTTGTGTTTCCTGCTTTACCCCTTTGAACTCTTCTTTCTTTTTTGCTGAGGCGTTATATTTCCTGAGTTTGATGCTAATGCGATGGTCATTAGCTAAGGGCCCCACACGCACACACACACACACAGAAAGAAACGCACACACTTGCTGAAAAGCTGCGAGGTTTGGGGTGCTTAAGCTCCAGTGTTTGGATTTGTAACTAAAACCCACTTTGTAAAAAAAAGTCACTGCATGGGCCCCAAATCCCAGAACTCAGTAAGATCAGTCCCGCTCTCCGCTCCATTGTTGATGCAGTTTTGTGGAAAGACGACCTGCTTGTCTGCAGCGAGCGCTGGTTCTGAGCAGAGCTGAGCGAGGCCACGTAGTGTTTGCAGCCGTGCACATTTTTGTTGCCTCCCATAATCCTTTGCACTCGCATTCTGCGACTTTCAGAATTGTGAATGTCTTGTGCAAGCCAAAATCTAACTCGGTGTGAGCCTAATGTACAGTACCTCCATAAATGTGTCACGGGATGAAAGCACAAATGAATCGGGTCTTTCTCCGTCACTCCCCCGCGGCGAGGCGGCAGACAGTTGGAGCCGGGGAGAGAGTTGCTGGATGGTGTAATGTCGGTTGCCTCACAACTTGACTGTGCCTTTTTGTTGGATGTGATACAAAGCACCATCAGAAAGATCCTGTCATAGAAGCAAAACTCTTTTTTTCTTCTTGTCTAGTTTTCTGATGTGAATGTTCTGGCCTGTGTCACCGTTCGTTCTTGGTTTGCTGGGGGAGAATGTGGCTTTTACGATTCATCCATCTCTGCTTTCTCTCCACTTCTCGGATCTTTACACCGACTTTCTTCTCCTCTTTCTCGTGTCTTCAGCCACATACTCATAACCATGCTCGCCTGCTCCGTGGGACTGAAGCATACGGTTTCCATCACATGTAATAAAAAAAGATGGAGACAAAATCAGGCCACACATGGAGCTGGGATGGGGTCTTAGAGTCATGCCATGAAGTCAGTACCCACAGGCCCTAACTCTGCGCTTCCTCGGATGGCGTCGTTGGCAGGTAGAGCCTTAGAGTGAGAGCAGTGGGCACGTCACAGCAGAAGATGTTTTGTCCAAGCTGTAAACTGGCAGCTAAGGAGTGAAGTAACCACACAGCCAAGACCTCCGCTGTGAGAGGGTTTTGCACACTGGCTGTGGATGAGCCTCAGCAGCAACTGTCTCTGTCTGTTCCTCAAGAAATAAATTACCCAGAGTAGTGTTACAAGAGCTGTTAACTTCATTGCTTCCAGCTAACATGGGAATTCGACAGGTTTTCTCTTTGCAGAGCTGCATCTCTCCAGTGCAGGTTCACACAAAGTGGCTCCACCTAGATGGTAATTTAAACTGCTCCAGGAATGCCCCAGACGTCGCTGATTGCTACTATTTAACACTGTAAGGAAATCAGCAGGAATGTTTTTCTTCCAAATGAAAGCTCTAACAAAAAATTCCTGGAGTTGTGCTGCTGCAGCGCATGAAGCTGTGCAGGCCATGGCAACGTGTCGCTGAGAAAGCTGAGACCGTGCGTGAGTCACTCATTGAGCCATCATCTCACTCCTGACTGTAAAACATCTTGGCTTGGATTACAGCGTGTCAGAGATCTAGTAAAACTTGTATTTCTGTTAACTAACCAAGGCCAGATGGCCTGATAGATGACTGCCAATTAGGAACAATTACAAACAAACAACTCAACTCAAGCTTTGGCCTGCAGTGAAAAAGCCAGAGACCTTCCACTGGTGGATCTGTTAAGTCTCCCGTCTCTTTTTAGCATCTTTCAGCTCAGTGGTTTGTTTGGTTTACTCCGACCTCCTTCATCGACATAATGTCCAGCCGACAGCTTTTATAATGCGATAACGCTGCATATTAACGTTTTACAGGTTACACTGTTTCTAAGTGACCACACACAGCTGGTGTAAATATTTCAGATTTGGTAGAACAAAATAAAATATTGTTTTGTGTGACAGTACAATACGTAACTAATTAACATGCTTCAATTCTAACTTTTGCTTTTCATCTTCTTCAGTTATTTACTTCCTACTTTATGAGAGAGATTGTGAAAACTGATGTTTTGAAGACTTTCCCCTTGTGAAACCTCTGCTTGTACTTCGCTGAAGTCACGTACTTCAGGTCTGTTGCCCTTTCTTTTGAGCTGCCAGGTACATTTCACTGATTGGCCTCTCCTTTCACTAAAGTGTGTGTCAGGCAGGGCAGAGATCCAAGTCACAGTTTGTGCGACCTGAGCTCACAGAATGTGTTGTCATCCGTTACTACAGCATCCCTTGTGATATTTACAGCCAATAAACATTGTCTTTTAATGAGCAGGGCCCACGTGACGCAGTGTTGTAGACATTACCCAGAGGGAGATTAATGCTCCTGCAAAGTGGAAGATGATGTTTTGATCATTCTTTGTCCCAGTGATCACAGCATTGTAACATCACCAAGTATCAATGTCGGGATAGAATCCAGAGGTTCCACAAAAACAATAGTTGACTCTAAGTTCACAGTGAATGTTGTCTTTTCTTTATTTGGAAAGGTGCTGTCTGTTCAGTCATTGTTTTTGTTTAGCTGGGAGCAGTAAAAGTGTTGTTGTCAGTCTGTGGTCTGAGCGTCCCAGTTGGTTTTTTTTTTTTTGGTGTGTGCGGTTGTGGTCGTTAGGATGTGTTTGCGTCCGACTGTTCAAGGCAAAAATGGAAAATAATGAATCCGTTTTTGATTTGCTGACCAGCAGCCGAAGAAAGCTGAGTCAGTTTACCTGAAAACAAAGCGGGGGGTGTTCATGTGCTTCTGGCTTTAGCTTTATGCCCCTCATTTGATGTTTATAACATTTTTTAACTTCATTACCAGGCCTGAATATATTACGCAAATGTTCGAATGTAGCCAAACTACTCGGGCTACAAACCTCCTGATGTTTAATCCATGGGATTTTTACATCTGGGCTCAGTGTGTGGCAGATATTTAAGAATGTGTGAAAGACCTTTGTCCTCACTGTCTTGGATCCATCTGCATGTTTGTCATGTAAACAGCCTGATTGGGAACCTGGAGCTTTGTGATGTTTACTTTTTAGACGGAATTAACGCCTTTAAGCCTTTACCTTTTGAGTAATTGTCTGTCTTGTGTTGGTGTCGTCATCATTTCCCAGATAAGAGGACGTGGATGCACTGTAATGAAGTATGGAAAGCTTGATTTCGTCAGTGTGTCCTGGTTTTCGTTTTATATCTTAAACCACATCAGCATTAACAGACTATTAACAGATCAAACCTTTATTAAAGTTAATAAACTCACTGCTCTCGGCTGATAAATCTCACGAGTTAACATGTCCCATTAGATACAATAGAATACTTTCTTCATTTCTGTTGGGAATAGAAACTATGCAATGCTTTTATTTTACTAAAACACCCAAATGAATGCTGGGTTTGATTACCAATAAAACTCAAACAGCAAGCCTGAGATCGTGCAGATGATGCACATGGATATAAAGACCTCACACGGACCAGTGTAAATCAGGATCTTCCTCTTTTCTTTATTTGTCATGCTTGGACCTACTGGACATTGACCCGCTGGGGAACAGAAGAGCAAGCAGGTCGTGAGCCCAATAGTTCATGGAGAAGTTAGGGATCGATTACAGCTGCTCCAGCTGACGTCCGTTCCGTTGTGTTGGTAGAGTAGCTGTGGCTCGTTGCTCTCTCCCTTGTTGTTGTGTTGTTGGCCATGTGTTTTGTGTTATACCAGGTGTCCTCCACATTTGACAGCCAACTCAAAATTCCTCACTTATTCATAGAGCATCTGAAGATCGTCGCTCACGGACGCAACGTGATGGAAAAGCCTTTCGCCTGTGTAACAGTTTATACGCCTGCAGAGTGTTTTGGTATCATTTCAATGTAGCACATTTGTAAACACTGTCAGTGTGTTTGGATTGGAACAGCAAATTTGGGGAACAGCTCTTTGATTACTGTGAACCGACGAACTGATATCCTTGCTTTATTGTGGAAGCATGAGCTGACACTTTAAACATGTCAGCAGTTATGAACGACCCAGAAATGCAATCATTTATAGTGGCTGCCTTCCCAGAGTGCACTTCTTTGCTTAGAGCTAAACCAGTGGCCAGAGTTCGGTAACGCCCGACGTCTCGAACACAGCTGCGATGGCCACGCGTTTAGTCGCTGAGGAAGCTTGCACAGCGGCCGTTAGCGTCAGCATCAGTTTGAGGCGATAACGTAATTACAACCACGACAGACGTACGCAACTAGAAACCGTTTCAACTTCGTCCGGTTCTTTATAGCAGATGCCATGGCCTCTCAGATTGGCCCAGGAATTTATAGACCTCCCCTGTGATAACAATCCCTTCACACACGTAAGAATAAACCCAGTTGGCATCTCAACTCCCATTGAGGCACTGAAGAGCCAATCAGTGCTGCTGTTTCAAATTAAGTATTGCAATGCATTTCACTGGTGAAGCTGGTGCATTTTACAGGCTGGTGCATGATGGTACTGTAACTGGCTGTTTTCCTGTTAACACACACACGCACACACACAGAAATATAATTCCTCAATTGAAAATGAAATGCAGCTGTGTTCCCGTCAGCGCTGTGAATCTCGACGCTCTTCTGTCTCCATGGAGATCTTCATAAAGGAATATTCCATAAGCGCCTCCACTCACAGAGACTTAACACACAATATTTAATTACGGTTCTTATCTTCATTGTCCACACAGACTTGAGACGTGGACTAAAGCCCAGTGGGCTTGCTGAGTGAACACTGAGTTCAGGAAAATAAGCATGTTGCTGAGTGTAAACAAGTCGGTGGGGGGGATTGTTTTTGTGTCCCCTGCCCCTTCACCACCCGGGCCCTGAGGGACCTGCTGCACTCTTTAATGTAGACTCCAGGGTTGTTTGTCCAGATGTGGTACTGCTGGACAGGGGGAGTTCAGCCGGCACCACATCCTACCAACTTAGATTAGATGTTCTTCAGCAAAGGCAGTAAAAGGCATTAAATCGTGTTGTACTCCTCACTGTTTTTACACAGGGATCCAGGAGGGCAGCCAGTGCACGAAGTGTAAGAATGACTGGGCGCTGAAGACCTCCATAGCTCTGCTCTATGTGCTGTGCACTCTCCTCACCATTGCTGTTGCCGTACTCGGATATAAAGGTGAGATGACGTCACACCCCTTTGTAGACTCGCTTATACTCCTCCAAACATCATTACAGTGATGCTAAATCAGTGTTGGACTGATTCTGTTGTAGAGCTATAATCCAAACTCACTACTTGCTGCTAAGGAATAAGAGCATTGTTGTTTATAAGTGCACTGAGTCCTTCTGTGTTTGAGCAAGCGGAGCTGCGTTAAATCCTAAATGTGAGATGGATGTTGTTTGGCGATCGTTGGTGTAATTCAAAGACAATAGTTGAGTAATGTCAAATACGGGATGAGGGGAGTTTTCCTGTCAGAACTGGTTGACACATAAAAGGTCAGCTCACCCCCGAAACACTTTCTTTAAATTGAGGATTTTTTTTGTATTGGAAAATATGCATATATTTGCTTTCATGTACAGAATTAAAAAAGCCATGCTGCCTCTAAGTCTGCACAGCGAAGCCGCAGCCAGCAGCGTGGTGTAGCTTAGCAGAACAACGCTCACCAGCGTTTCTGCAGCTTCGACACTGGGTTAAATCGTCTCATGTAAGTTTTGACGAGAATTGAAATACATTCCAAAGTGCACCAGGAGTCATATTTATCCATGCAAATGCAAGGGAATTCTGTTGGAAATGTATCCAATGAAAACTGTTCACAGTAGCTGGGATCCAGATTTTAAAAAGTTTGCTGTCAAATTTAATAATTGTTCTTTTCAGTGGTGCGTGCATTGAAACTTCCACTGTATTAGGCTGGAGGTAGAAATGTCAAAACCTCAGCACATGAAACCAAAACTATATACGAAGGTAAGTGAGACAATATGTTTCTTTGTCGTAGGGATGAACAGACCGTTACAGTCCAGCCTCATCTGTCCCCTCTCTGGCTCCAGCCCGCAACCTTGTCTCAGTTTATTTTACCAACACCCCCAAAAGCTCATGCCCCTGGGGGAAGTCTTCAGGCTTTGTGGAGCTGAACTTCCTGGTTGACTTTTCCAAAAAATTTTCAGGTCGGGAAACGGCCTCGTCGACTTTGAGAGAATTGAACTCGGGCTGTTTCTGTTGTAATTGTGCTGATCGTTCCCATATGTGACTGCTTTATGTCCCCTCTGTCTTTTCAGTTTGTGATAATGGCATGAAGTTAACATGTTCAGGGGTTATCTGTGTGTCTCCAGTACATTAGCGGTGACGTCCCCTCGCTCTCTGTTCTGTGCTGCATGTTTTCATGCAGGCCTAATTGATCCCAGATGAGCAGCGAGTGAACTCCATGCAACTCCAGCAGAACCCGCTGAAATTGGGTTTTTACTGGCACTGAAGCGCTGCTCTGTCAGGGGAACCACAGCTCAGCTTAAACACACTCCCAGCTCCAGATGGTTATGTAGTGAGGCCCCGAGTGCTCTATGCACTTAACATGTGTGCTTCTCGCTGTCCTCCACCGCTGACCCACAGACACGTCCTCCGTGTGGCTCGCTCCTTTTGATGCCGTTTAACCTGAGAGCTTTGGCAGCGATTCACCTTCCTGCAGCCAGCTGTCTTGACTGACACAACCAAAGGTAGCATGAGGTGAATCTGTGGTCTTCCGAGGACTAAAAATCCCTTCACTTTCCGCAAATACAGCACAATTATCTTCTGATCTGAATATGTTCAGATCAAAACATATTCAAATAATAGTCTCAAAGTATCAAATAATAGTCTCAAATAATCAAATCTAGCGTGTCACAGATTAGTATGTTTTATTTTAGGTCTTAGTAAAACAAGGGCCTCACAGGGAGACGTACTGGGACATGGAACAGCGTGAGACAGGCTGTAAACAGCAGCTTGTCTTTTGTCAGATATTTTACACTGGCCTTTGTCCTCATCCCTCACTACTCCCAGTCCAACTTCTCCTCTTGAACTGAAAGCTGATCTGAGTGAGAGCGTGTGACCAGGGAGGCTTAACACAAAAAAAAGGTTTCGATGCACAACATACGGTTTTATTTCATTACTCTTTTTACTGTTTTTGGCCTTATGTGTGTAAGGTACCGCAAACGTGCTTCATGGTTCAACGGTGTGGTTTATGGTAACTTTTGCAACAGTGTGATGCAAACGGTTTCTCAGGGGGCCTGCAGTACACACACAGAACACTCAGAAACTGCTGCATGCTGGATTCTGCTGTTAGTTTCAGTTTTCAGTTTCCTGCATGTGTAAGGGCTGCTGAACGAATCAACAGTGTGCAACTGGTGTAGCCATTGGTTTGGCTGGTAGCTTCTTTATTTTCTTTATTTGTTGCGATATGGTTGTGTGTTTGGCAATGTGTCCCATTTCGTTTTGCAATTCTCGGTCCAGTCGTCTGGTCCTTCACATGATGTGACCTCTGGAGGTGACCTCTTTGTGACTGAACTATTGTCTTAACTGTTGGAGTAAACCGCTAGGATGCAGCTTCCCAGCAGAGTAGGCCATGCAGTTCCCATTTAAAAGATGTGTGCCCCTACCGAGGTTTGCGGTAGAAGTGGGCTGACTCCCTGGAATCCAAGACACATTCCAGAGGATCTGAATGCTTGTGTCGCCTGTGGGGGCGTGAAGACCCTCCCTGCCACAGCATCTGTCTCCTCTGCGCTGTCTTTGATCTGCCTGTTTACCAAAACCCCCTCCACAGGTCACTTCCTCTCCCATAAGGCCCACAGCAATGTCTCCCCTTGCACCTCTAGCCTTGGTCTCTGACGTTGACCACCCACTCTAGCTTTGCTGCATCAAAGTTTCTTCCCTCTGTTTGTTTTTTCCATTATTTTCTGTCTTTCCCTCAACTTAATTGCACCACATCTCTTTATTTAATTTATTCTAACGTGTCCTTACTGCTGTCCCATTCTAAATCTGGCCTGATCCAGGAGATCACGTTAATCCAAACCATTATTACATGCCTACAAGATGCCCTTGTAGCATGTCTTCATTAGTTTTCTCTCCAATCCCTTTTGCTAGACCAGTGGTAAACTTTGTCCTTCCTGTTCTGTTTTGTTACAGTGGTGCAAAGAGTCGACAGTGTATCTGAAGGTATCGCAAACTATGGGGGAAAAATAATTGCGGTTGAATCTGATTTGAAGAAGCTAGGTAAGGTTTATTTATCTTAAGTAAAAGCTACAGAGAGGCCGAAACGTTTGTAATTCATATCAAATCTCCATCTTTAGATGATCAAACAGGGGAAAAGTCGGAGAACACCACTACCGAGATCCAGGCTTTCAAGAACAACATCTGGGCTCTCCAGAGGCAGCTGTCTGCGGTGGAGGATCGCATCCACAGCGATCAACTTAAACTGAATCAGCTGCAGAACATTAACTCAGACATCCAGAGCAGCCAGGGCTCCATTCAGGGCCTGCTTGGCGCCAACACAGCCACCTTGCACTCTGTTAATGGCACCCTGCAGTCTTATGGCAGCGTTATTCAGGGTCTGCAGGATGACACAGCCAGGCTGCAGAGAGAGCTGCACCAGCAGGTGAAGCTCCAGAACCAGGCACTGCTCAGTATCGGCAGCCTCAACCTCACACAGGCCCAGCAGAGAGGCCTCATTACTGCTCTGCAGCGCTCAGTGGATGATACCAGCCAGGCCATCCAGAAAATGCGCAATGACTTTCAGAGCCTCGAACAAACAGCCCGACAGACACGATCTGATACTGAGTGGCTTCGAAGTAAAGTGGAAAACTTGCAAATCTTGGCTAGTAATGCATCGGTTCTAGCAAAAGCCAACAATGACAACCTGGAGGATGTGGGGTCACAGCTTGCTTTCATTGCCAGCCAACTCCAGAACACCAGTAGCCTGGCTGACACACATAACCAGACTCTGAGGGAGATAATGGATCAGCAAAGGGACTTCAGCAACCTCACGTGCACCAAATTTGACCGCCTGGAGGTGCGGCTAGAGGAGTCCGAGCACAGTATGGACCGTTTGACCGGCAACATCAGCTTCACCACGCAGCTCTTAGCTGCCATCAACCTTAACCTGAATGACTTACGCACTTGTTCCGAGACTGTTGGCCGTCACTCGGACTTCTTGTTGAACCTCAACGGCAGCTTGGCAGACATGAGGACAGATGCAACTGGTCTCAGATCCCAGCAGGACGAACTGGCAGCACGTCTGGACAAGGAGGTTACCAGCCTCTCTATTGTCATGGAGGAGATGAAACTGGTGGACACCAAGCATTCACAACTAATAACTAACTTCACTATTTTACAGGGTGAGGGACATTTAGCTTTTACAAACTGATGGAAATGTTTAGCATGTGTTTATTTATAACATATAAAAATCTAAGGCAGCAGCCAGTTAGTTTAGCTTAGCGTAACGTGATGTGAAACCAAGCTAAGTTAACGGACTCTTGGCTGTAGCTTGACGTTCTTCCTCTAGATGAGAGTGGTATCTTTTCATCTAACCCTCATGAAAGCTTGAAGGTCAGTGTGTATTTTTCCAGAATGTGGTATTATGCTATTTAAGAGTTTGATTTGTTTGATGTTTCAGGTCCCCCTGGTCCCAGAGGGCCAAGAGGGGACAAAGGACCTCAGGGACCACCTGGTCAACCAGGCCAAAAGGGAGAAAAGGGAGAAAAGGGCTCTCCCGGTATACGTGGACCTAGAGGAGAGCAGGGTATTCCAGGACCACCAGGTCTGCCAGGCATGAAAGGTTTGCAAGGAGTAACTGGCAGCCCTGGGTCCAAGGGCTCCCGAGGGTCAGGAGGCAGGGCTGGACCTCCGGGTACTAAAGGAGAGCCAGGTACTGCTGGCTTGCCTGGAAGAGACGGACAGCCTGGCACTCCGGGGGCACAGGGCCCACCAGGCATTAGAGGCCCTATGGGACCAGCTGGGGAGCAAGGACCAAGGGGAATGCCTGGACCAATAGGGCCTCCAGGTCCACCTGGACCAGCAGGGCACTCAATCCAAATCCGGGATCAAATAGTTCCTTTCAGTCCTGTGTCTCTGCAGGATGAGGGAGTAGCACCTAGTCTCTGGGCCCCCGGTAAAGCTCCTGTATTTCGTTTATCAGCCGTAGAAATAAAACAATTTCACTGCTTTGTATTTTACATTTGTAACATTAGTAGAAATTGATCCTAATATATTGCCTTTAGCATCTCTAATCAGTTCGAATAATAACTATTATGTTTTGTAGGCTGCCCTGTCGAGTGGGTGAACTACAGAGACAAGTGCTACTTTTTCTCTAAAGACCTGCACAATTTCGATGATGCAAAAGAAACCTGTGAATCAAAGTCTGCTTCTCTGTTGATGATCAGTGATATGGAGGAACAGGTGATTAGATCTGTTTGCCGTTTATCTCTTAATGTGCACTATTTCATCACAGATTGTAAAATAATCTGTGATGTGCAATTTCTGTCCCTGTGTGACCTCAGAATTGGCTGAAGAAGCAGACTTTTGGAAAGGGTTACTTCTGGATGGGTCTGACTGACAAACAGGAGGAGAACGTTTGGCGCTGGCTGGATGGGAGCAAACCTGCCTTCACGTCAGTTCTTCACTCATAGGAAATATTTTATATGCCTTATATGCGTGGTGCTGGTTTTGCAGCTATGTAGTAATAATAACAGTCACAGAGGACCATTTGTATGCTAAATATATAATGCAATACAGGATGACGGTAACAGTCGGAACAGCTCCGGTTCCTAATCTTTTTTTTTCGCTGCTGTGGTTTTCCACCTGACCTGTAGTATGTCTGACTGCAAACCTTGACGTGTGACCGCCCCCTGTTGTTTGCCTGCAGAAAGTGGAAGCCTGGTCAGCCTGACAACTGGGGCCATGGGCATGAAGTGGGTGAAGACTGCGCAGGGCTCATCCACGAAGGGTTGTGGAACGATTTCTTCTGTCAAGATCTCATAAGCTACATCTGCGAGAAGGAAACGGAGACCTGTACGTCTGGTTTGGTCTTCTGTCCTTTTCAAACACTAGTTCTTTTTCTGATTAGCAATTGTTTCAAGTGTACAGTACGTTCCACTTGCACAGAGGTGTCCTAATGCCATCTTGTGTGTTTTTTGCAGCAAAACCATCTGGATTGTAGCAATAGCTTGAAGGCCCACATGCAATGAGCAGCTAGACTCCACCCATGTGGCACGGGTCCACTGACCCATATGGGAGCACAGGGACTATTTTGTAATGAACCCAGAGCTGCAGCAGCAAACATGTCTGATGATGAGGAGCTGCCTTTCTCCTCCAAAGTGAAGCCAAATCCAACTTTACCAGCAAGTGCAATACAGCAGGGCCGTTTTTTAAAATCCCTAAATCACAATCTGATTTATAGATATATAAATAAATGTTTATGATTATTTTAAACATACTTTATAAAACTGTATGCTGAAATGAATATCTGAATGTATATTTCACTATGCAAGTTCTGAAGGAAAGTGTAACTTTGAAACAAAGGTGCAAAATGATGCGCAAAAGCCACAACGCCGCTGATATGCTACCGTTGAGGAACCTGTCATGTACCTCATGAATGTTTATATAGCATTTACATTTATTCAAGTAGGACGGAACGAAATATTCACGCAATAACACAGGAAACAGTCACACTGAATGTCGGTTCAGAACCAGTTTACAGCCCAGTACTGTAAACTGTGTATAATACACTATTTTATGATTGAGATTTATTTTTCCTACTACATACGTATGTTTATATAGAAGAATCTGTGGTGCCTACCTACAAATAAAAATAATGTGTCATTTCCTGCACTCAGGTATTTTAAACAGCATTAAGATGAAGGAATCGCACACAAATAAATATGTTAAACACAAGATGTGCGTTGGCTTGTTTGTACATTTATAGTCCAACAGTATGTGTAGTAACATCTGGCTGATGCATTTCAGCATGAAGCTCATCACAAAACTGCAGTATCATAGAAGTTGGTTTATTGAGTATGCACAAAGATTTATTTTCACATTTCTAGTTTTCTTGAAAAAGAACTTTTCCAGTGATTTTCTGACAGATTATAAGTAAAAGGTTGCTTTTCATTAATATCCATGGGCAATGCAGTTCATTGACCAACGTTACTTCTCAATCATTTCACATTCTGAATTCTTTCGTCCCATCAGGGTCACTTCAGCTGCACAGAAGACTGAAACGATCTCATAATAGCACCTTCGGTAGGAGGAAATCTAACTACTTCTCTTCTTTATGTTAAAAAACAGTGAGTGAAGACTGCAAGTGCTCATATAAATTTGAATGATAGTCTCACCTTCAGCAGCCTATAGAAAAACACACTTTTTGAAGACTCTTGTATCTTGAATCTTGTAAATTAAATTGACACATTTACATCAAAGCAACTTTAAATTATGCAAAAGCTGAGCCAAGCAGACAAAATGTTAAGTTTGAGCTGCGCCTGCTCTGAGTGATACAGTGTGTGAATAAATTATTATTATTAAGAAATACGCTTAATATTAACTGCTTATTTCACATTGCATCATTTACATATAGGTTAAACAAACTAAAAAGCAGCATATTGTCTAAATGTTGATTTATAGTTATGCTAGAACTTTGTAATTAACCATTAAGAGCCCAGACCAATTTCTATTTAAAGGAAAACTTTGTAGGATATGAACCAAACCAAATAAACCATGTGCAACGCATCTGTGAGCATATTTGCTTTAGTTTGTGACACCTGTGTCACCGTGGGCTCTTATGTTTTCAAATCTGTGGTGGAATCCAAATAAAAATGATAAAACAGCCAATTGTGCAGGTTGGGTGACGACACTGGGGCAACTCAAGACAAAACTAAAAGCTTCCTCACGTTTTCATTTCACATTTCCCTGGAAGTTTCTTATTTACCACTTTTTCCTTCGGGTTGTAAAGCTGTGGCTCAGGTTTAATGACCAGTGCATGTTTCAGGCTGCGATGCTTCAAGGCAACAAGATACAATAAGGCTGATGTCAGGACCTTTCGTGCTGAGACAGTGCAGGACACCAGGCTCTCAAGCTCCAGCTACACTGGGACTGTAAACACGTTTCCTATATTATCCTTCAGATAGGAATTAATGTAATAAAGAGCTGAAGTACAGATGGTTTGCAAATTCTTCCTCAGTATCGCTGGTTACAGCTGTCGTCAGCGAAGAATATAACGGCCGATGATGCTAAAGAGGAGATGGAGGTGAAGCAGGGCGGAGTTCAGGGACGTGTGGAGGCAGGATGGCTCAAACAAAGGCAACAGGTGGCGCTTGTCTAGTCGTCCTTCTCCACTATGACCTCCCCGTGAAGCACCTTCCTCCTCTGCCGCAGCATGTGAAAGTAGAGCTGAGGAAATACTGGCAGAAAGAATAAATTTGCCGCGTCATTCAAAGATGTGATCTCAAAAGGGAGCCGGTTTCACTTTCTGTTTCAGATTAGAGTAGAAAGTTATACTTACGTGGGATGTAGGACAGCATGGCAATGATGAGGCAGTAGTAGTAGTCGAACGACACGTTATACTTGTTAGGGAGCCTCATGGAGAACATTCCAGACCTGCGTACGAACGGCAGCGCAGCGTAAATGGTGAGCAGCTCTCCAACAACTCCCAGGGGGTAGAGGATGATGAAGAAGTTGTATCTGGAGGAATAAGACATTGTGCAACAATCACGTCCACTAAAACGGATGAAACAGAACCAGAGTTGTTGATGAATTTTCCACTCTCGTCTTCCTACATCACCCACAATGCAAAGCAGGCACTGCCAGTCCGTCTGTTATTCTACAAATAGAGAGCGTCGTCCTGCACTGCTATACTACAGCTCAGAGAAGCGAGGGCGACTACAGAGACCCACTTCGTTCTAGCTCCATCTACTCTGAGTGAGTCAGCTGTGTGAATAGAACTGTTCCTCATGAAATGATTCCTGACCTACAGCTGCAACTACTGAACCTGTTACTCAACGCGCTGTATGTGTGCGATCGCGTGCTTCCCTTTGTGTCAACTTGCACGCTCTCTAGTACGTTTCGTGCCATGACTCAGGGCTGCGAGGATCCTGTGTGAAGTCAAGACCACAGCGGAGCCTCGGGGAGCGTCTCGGCGGATGTGAGAGAAATGTTGGGCGAACATTCCATGACCAAAACAGATGGTCTTAAAAACAGGAGCAGCTGAACATGAGCCCCACTACGGGGGCCTAGTGTCTCCTCCACGCAGAAAGACGTGACGGGTGGGGGCAGGGAGGAGGGCGCCACTCAGTCCACAATCAGCATGAAAGCAAGGCAGCAAATGCTACGACTTCGGAAAGACCCCGGAAGATCACACTTGGTCCCACGGTTGCAAAATAATGTCCCCGCTAGTTAAGGTATTGATGCAACATGCAAACCTCTCTATTCTCTGCAGAGGAGAAACCCCGTCTGTGCACCAAGGCCCCGAGTCTGTGCGCTGGCCAGCTACCAACGTGTACAACCGCTGCCTTCAGTTTCAGCAGGGCTACTGTAACACACACACTGACACGTCACAAGCGGTAGACGGGCGCTGCGTCAATCTGACAATGAATAATGTACCTGTACGCTCGGGGAACAGGGTTAGCGGTTAATAAGCACACACAGGCTTGTCTCTGTGAACCAGGGATGCTTAATGCACACACTGCTCTACTTCCCGGAGTAAACCCAGTCTAAACCCAGCGAGGGAAGCCAGAGGTGAGGCTGACATGCTGGATGACGCAGCATCCGACACAGAAGTGAGAATTCACGCGCATCCCAGGGGTAAGTAAAGGCGTCTCCACCTGGCCCATTTGATGAAGTGTGGCAGGTGGTTGAGCAGGTTGAATGTGTAGTAGGAATATCTGGTAATCTCTGTCACCGTCCACACAACCAGGAATAGGATCACGCTTTCTTCATTCTGGATCTTCATTTAAGCCAGAAAAATATGTGACAGATGAGACAATCTTGTGCGTCTCGTGAGCCATAAAGTGAAGTAATAATACAAATCCACGATAAAGCAGCAGCGCTGACATCAGAAAGGAACAAAAAAAAAAAAAACGCTGTCGGTCACATAGACTCACCTGTCTGATGCTGCTGGTGACGAACCAAACCATGAAAATCCGTGAACACACTTGAACTCCAGTGACGATCACAGAAGTCTTCACAATCCCTACAGCAGAGCAAGAAACTGGACGGTTTACAGCTGCACACGTGTTGTACAGAAGTTTGTAAATCCATCAGAATCATCACATACCAATGGCGCAGTGTCCCACCTGAAAGGAAAGAGGCCTGTAGTCATTTTGTCCTGATTTAAAAACCTGACAGCAGCTCATCAGACTCTGACACGTCTCAACTCTTACCTCAACTAATGCAAAGGTCTGGAAAAACTTGAGTGTCCTTGCTATACTTCTGTACAGACCCTTGTGTGTCCCTTTCCCGATGTAGAAGCGCATCATCGCCAAGGCCAAAACCAGCCACCTGCAAAACAAAAAGCTTCATATCGGAGCTTTTACATACAGTATAGTCTCCTGTCCCCAATCAGGAAACAGTGGAAACAGGCCTCAGTGACATCAGACTCAGCTCAGTGCAACATTTTCCTGTATTAAATTCATCACATATTGCAGCAACACTAAAACACAGGAGCTGCCAATATTCTGTTTTTCGTTTCCTGACAATATCAACACAACTTCAGAACATATTTGCTCTCTCTCATAATGTAAAGCGACTGCAAAAACGAAACCAAATGCGCGAGTGACAGCTAAATGAATGACTGCATCTTGAACACCAGCACAGGGAAATTTAAAAACGTCGTCATCATGACCTCACTGCTCGCCTCACTCTGCCCAGGACGCAGACACACATCCTACACTCTGGCAACCAGCTATTGTATTAATGTGCATGTGCTCTTATAAAATTGAAAAGCCAGTTAATTTAGTAATTCGTTAAAGTTTCCTTTATTCAGATTTGAGTAATAAAGTGTCTTCATCTCTATCCGGTTTTTGGTGTTTTGTACTTTACTATACTAAAACTGCCGCCACATTTATTAGACATCTTTAGTTCATACAAAATACAATAAACTAATAGGTTTATTATTATGAAAGCATCCAGCTGGCAGAAGATGAAGTGCAGTAGCTATTAGTGTCTCACCTTTACCAGCTGTAACATTATTGATGTCTAGACTGACGCATCGATCTGTAGACTCAATAATACATCACACTGAAACCGTTTTCGCACTAAAATACTAAGTTGTGACTTGTTGTACATGTCATTGAATCATCAGCGTCGTAAGGAGAGGAACTAAGCTGTAAGTGAAGGTGAAATCAGTGCGTAAGGCACGATGCCAAGCCCGGACCACGTTACCGATGCCGTGACGTAAGCAGCGTCGCTATTAATCCTAACGCTGGGATGAACGGTCGCAGAACTATTTGGTTAAATTTGCCCGTTGAGCATTTCGCAGGCGCAGACCTGAGCTCCAGTGTCAGCGCGCTCCGTCTAAACTTATCACTGCGACAGTCGGAAGCGCAGCGGGCCCGGCGCCACGCAGTCAGCCCTATTTGGACACGGCTGCAGCGCCAGCCTGGCACTTTAAAGAGAACTCAGACAAGTGCCGCTCATGGATCGATCGGCTCCATGACTGCCCATTCCTGCAGTCACACGGTTGTCCCGGCTCCAGGTTGCCGGACAGCCGCTCAATCCAACCGGCTGAACGGGCACTTTGGACTCGACACAGAGACACACGGTCCTATAAACAGCAACACGCCGACTGTTTTTCAGGGAGCGGCTCGCGTCTCCGCTTTTCTTATTAATAGGCGACAGGGGCGGAATTACGCACGTACCCGGTGGTCATGGCGATGTTGTAGAAAGTGAGCCATGCGGTAGCGAGGGCGCTCCTCGTCCTCTTCTTGTTGTTGTTTTCCTTCTCCTCCACCGTGCCGTCCTCCTCGCTGGACGCCATGGTGCCGGGGGCAGGGTGGGGAAGTCAGGAACAGAGCTGACAGCTGGGGCTGGCAGGGAGGGGAGCAGCAGGGTCATCCATCCATCTCTCCCCTCTCACTGGACTAGTGCGTGGCCTGCCGGTGGGTTAGGGGCTGGTTTGGCCTTTTGTGCATGAGTTGAGGTGTGTGACGTCAGCCAAAGCATATACCTCCACCTGCAGATCGTTTTACGTTCACTTTGACTAGATTCAATCATTTCTTAGTATAGTTAAGTAGATTTCAGTTAATTAGCCTGTGTTTTAGAAAAGGGGTTAAATTACACGTAGGAAAGGCAACAGCGTTTAGCCTGGGATGCATTTAAACATGTTGTCACCTTTTGGCACTAGATGGCGATGTGTAAATGTGAGAGGCATCACCTGGTCCATCACCAGCTTTTCTGTAGCATCTGTGTCATAATCCTTCTGCTGCGGGCGTCATCCAGTCTCGTTATGCTGCGGTGCTTGTTCAGGTACAATATAAAGTACATGCTCACGTCGCCTGCTATGTTTGTGTGACTGGGAACATTGACTGAAGCCACCCCACCGCAATACCTGCAGCACATCCTTCAGGACAAGACAACCTTTGTTTTTTATCGCATGTGTAAAGAAAATAAAGGGTCGGGCACGGCCCCGTCACACCAAGGCACACAAAGCCTAGTGCAGTGTAAGCAGATGGGTGAGCAGAGAGGGCAGCGGTGTGTGGAAAATGCTAGTGGAGACAGACAATGCCCTGGTCCGAGGCCTGACCAGCCCTCAGAGGGACAGGGGTCGCCTCACTGCGACAACAGCCCCTGTCTCCATCCCGTCTTTTTCTTTTTTTCTACCGCTACACCATGGGCTCGGGGAGGATGCTGAAGTTTGCCCTGTGCGAGGTGCTGCAGTTTGCCGGCCTGTGCGCGCCGCTCTTCATCGTCATGCAGAGGTTCGCCGTCATCGTCGCAAAGGTCAAATCATCGGCGCAGCCTCCCGGCGACAGCACCACGGCCTACTGGCTGATTGTGGCCTCCTCCATTGCCTATGTCACCTCCGTTGCCCTGCTGGTCTGGGTACCCCTCAAGTTCATGGTCTTCATGAAGAAGAAGTTTCTCGTTGGGAGGAAGAAGTGGTGAGTCTCGCCTGCCTGCGTCCTGACGTCGGTACGTTGGGACACAGTTCGTAGCTGGGACACTAGTGACCGAGTCCTGACCAGCGTGTTTGAGTCTGAACAGGCCTGCAGCTGGTTTGGCTGCTCTTGGCTGCTAAATATCATGAGTTAGCATGTCCCAGTGCCTTTGTCCTCCTTCCTTACTGTTTTGTTTTTCCCTTGCTTTGTACCAGGAGGCCCGTAGCCCTCGTCTATGTGATCCTGTCCACATTACCCTGCTTTGCCTTTCTCATCGCCAGCTCTGAGGTACATAGACAACATCTTTCTGTATTTGTAACTATACATAAAGATATTTGTAATGATAGCGCTTTGAAAAGTGGCGATTAATGTTTGTGAGGAGTCTTTTGGTTCTCAGGGGAGACATATCCAGGCGCTGATAAGCAGCTTGGGTTCTGTTCCTGTCCGGGCGAGACCTGTCAAATCATCTGCTCATGAGGCACATTTTCACTTCCTCGCTGGCTGCAGCTCAGGAACTACTTGCTGTTTTTTTTAGGTGGCCCTTTCTAAAGCCTAGGTTGACTTTCTGGCCTTTGCTTATCTGGTGTCTTTTACATAAGAGACATCAATTCTGCTAAGATGTCCACTCGTCTGCTTTGTTCTGTGTCCTGACTCAGGAAAAAAACAGCGCTGCAAGTGTTTTTGGCCACAAACCAGAACTAGAGGTTCAGGAGGTCAGAAATGTCAGTTTTAAAGGTGAAAGTGAATGAGAATGAATGTTATGTTGAACTGATTACTTTGTGATTTCCTTTCCCCTAGGTTCAAATAAATAACAACATCAAACATGATACATTCACAGAGCTCCCGGTGTCACTAGTCCTCTTCTCGCTCATCTGCATTGACGTGGTGGAGAGGATGCGCCACTGCAGACTGACGGGCCAGGGTGAGCCCAGCTCTCAGAGCACGTCACTCACTGAGGGCTATGGATCCTGAACTTTCCTCTGTCAAATGCTCCTATAGGGACTTTTATTTACCCAGAAGGATTTTGAGAACACAGTTAATAACATTCGGTGCGGTCTAGGGAACAAACTGTAATCCTTTTTACCAAGCTTACTTCTCCTAAAATAGTGCTGAATCGACAAAGATGAAATCATGGTTATACATATACTGGTTTTCTAAAGAAAAGCTGTGGTTTGACCAGACTGCAGTTTTGAAGTTTGGGGAAAATCCCAGTCTTTAAAAAAGTTTTAATAACTTGCTCCCAGCTACACAAACGTTGGAACGTTTTCTTATTTATATGATTATTTAGCTGTATCTCTATTGCTCACACAGTCTTTTTTCATCTGTGAACATTTGCTTGTTTTTGGTTAACATTAAAACAACTATTCTTGTGACGACTACTCAGCAGAGCTAAAGCTGTGGTTTTGTTTTGCTTTGTGTAACCTGGTTTTATTTAAAACTCTCTTATCTCCTCAGCCAACGAGACGGAGAGAAACGCTGACATCCCCTCCACTGTCCTCACACATGTGCAGCAGTTAACTCCAATGACACCTATTTCTCCAGCTACGCCAGGGCCCGCGGTGCCCGGGCAAGGTGTCCCCGCTCCCACGCAACCAGGGGCAAACCAGTCCAACGACAGGGACCAGAACGGAGCGGGGGCTGTTAACCAGAGACCAGACACCACTAGGACGGTCCCAGGCATAGCGGCCAACTCTGGGAGGCCTTTCAGTGAGTCTGGACTGAGCTCACACTCAGCAAACACCACAGTGTACCACATGTCTCCGTACGCCTACACGGGTCCGCTCAGATTCCTTTGTGCCAGCGATGCGCGAGCGGACGTGTTTGTGGACAGCTTTATGTTCTGGATGGACACGGTGGAGATGGTACGTGTGACAGGACATCCCTTGGTCTACTACTCTGGCTGGGTTTTTCCTATCTACGTCTTCAGCTGCCTGTCCTGCCTGCGTGTGGTGGTCGTGCCCCACAGTGCCCTGCTTTCTTCACTAGGAGTGGCCCTGCAGGATTTGCCCTTTTTCTGCATTCGTGTTGGCCTCATTGCCCTTTTTGGCTTTGTCACCCCTGTCCTGTACCTAATGAAGAACCTGTTGGTTTGCTTGGCCTTTGTCTACTTCAACTTTATGACCAAGCTAAGACTCTTCAACACAGAGAGGATGTTTGTAAGACCAACACTTTGAGACAGAAAAATGCAGAGGAAAAGAAGCTGTATGATCCCAGGGTTCAAGAAGTTGGTTGGTTGGACCGGCTGTTGGTAAATTTAATCATTACCAGCTACGGTATAGAAAAGCTGGTGCAACCAAACCAACTTTATGTATGTGATATGAAACGTTTATTAAATATATGACAGACAGATGTTAATGGTACGTTACAAAGGACACATAGCGTCAAATTAGTGTTGTGTTATTGTTCAAATGTACTATTTTACCCCTAAGCCTTCACCCCACCAGACGAGATGGCACTTTGGACACGTGTAATGTCACAGTCTGGCACAATCTTTAACCATCATAAAGTGCAGTGAATGTAGAAAATCATAAAATCCATGTTGATCTTTTTTTGCTACTGGAGGGAAAAAAAAGTGTGACTTTCTATCATTGATAGATTTATTTTGGTACCATTAATAAAGGAAACCTTTTAAATATATAGTTTTAAATGTCACTTGTGTGAATTGTGTGTAGTCGTGGGGAACTGAAAGTACTTACACTAGGATTATTTTCCATTTCTCACTCGCTAAAAGGAAAGTCCCATAATTCCACAACATTAGTGCTGAATAATGCTGGGAGTAAGGACTCGAGTATTTGAAGAGTACCTGCCCTCTGTATATGTTATTTGTCAAATGTAGGTTTAGTAGGTGCAAACATCTTTAAGGATGCTTCATTGAATTACCTCCACCTGTGTAGAGATGGACTCCTCTGTATGTTCTTATGTTCTGTATGTTGCACGTTTTCATGCATTTACAGTTTACAGCAGCTCTTCTAGGTATTCGTGCAGTTCGAGGCCGATCTCCACTCGCGTCCCTCAATAGGAAGCAGGATTTCCTGCTGTCCTCCTTTTCTACATCAATGCTCTCCTCACCCGAACCCTCGCTGACTTCCTGGAGGCTACTATCCCATGAAAAGGGTCCCATCAGCAAAATGCTACAAACCTCGTTTAGTCCATGTTTGCTCTGTTGACCACATAGACCCTGGTACAGCCTTTAATCTTCTGACGCCTGCAGTAGCTTCAGCTCGTCTTGTTGAGGGACAGTTGCTCTCAGGGTTTGTTATGCAGGCACACATTTAGCACAGACGTCAGAGCTATTTATAGTAGATAAAAATTCTCTGATGAATACATTGAACTTTAACATTGCATAAATCTATTCCCAAAGTTAATATCTCTGTTGTCTATTAAAAATAGATTCATTGTCATTTCAGAGTTTCCATGAAGCTCCTGTTGACTTTCATTTTCTTGTTTAATAGTCTCTGAGCCTGTTTTGCTTCCCTCTTCCTGCCTTCATATTCTGCCATAGTTCTTGGAAGCTGGTGGAATTCACCCGTTTGAAACAACCGTGCCCATGTGACAGGATGTCCATGAGCGTGATTAAGGAGGGACGAAACCGCGGCTCTGTCAGTGTTGCGCTTCACGCACCTTAACACACTGCAGACCTTTCCCTGCTGACTGGAACACGCTTGTCCACCTCCTGCTCCACTGATTGGTGAACACCAAGGATAATGTTCCCCTGTTTACATTTAGCCGTGGTTCTCTGTCTCCTGCAAGTCCTCCGCATCACTGCTGATGTAGGTATGTACACTTTAAATGAGGGAACATTTGAGGATCGTTAAATTGAAACGTGTGTGCTCACGCTGTTTGCTCTTCTCCAGACAGTGGCTCCTTCCTGATCTTCAATGACAGCCACAACAAGTGTATCAAGGTGGAAAGTGCCACTTCAATAACTGTGGCTCCTTGTGATCCTCATGCCAAACAGCAGCAGTTTCGCTGGGCCTCGGAATTGCGCCTCCTAAGCCTGTCGCTGAAGCTCTGCCTGGGGGCCACCAAGATAAAGGACTGGGTGAAGGTGGCCCTCTTTGAATGTGATGAGAAAAGTAATCTTCAGCATTGGGAGTGCAAGAATGACACTCTGTTTGGCCTGAAAGACCAGGACTTGCACTTGAACTGGGGCAATTATAATGAGAGGAACTTAATGGTCTACAAAGGCTCTGGTGTCTGGAGTCGCTGGTTGATATACGACACCAAGGGCGACCTTTGTTCCAGGGGATATCAAGGTATGAGTCTAATTCTATAAAGTTGACGATATAATCGTGTCCTAGTGGATTGAATGTCCAAAAAATCAAATTACTTGTTTTACTGCAACCAGCCATTTTTGACGTTCATTCTGTGTATCACTTGTGCCTCCTCAGAGATTTTCACAATAGGAGGCAATGCTTTTGGAGCCACGTGTCAGTTCCCATTTAAGTTCCAGGAGAAGTGGTACGCTGAGTGCACAAAGGATGGACGCTCAGACAGACACCTGTGGTGCGCAACGGAGAGAGACTATGATAAAACCAGGAAGTGGGGCTTTTGCCCTTCCCAAAGTAAGTGACCGGTTTTATCAACCTCACAAATGGCTTCAGGTCAGCGTTGTGTGTTTACTGCTGTATCCCTGAGGTTCTGGACGTAATTACCGTGTTTTCTGTACTAAATGCTATGACTGTAGAGGTCAGTGCTGACGAGTCTGGTTTCTGACCCCACACCTCCTCTCTCCCAGCAGAAGTGCGGGTACAACTTCCTTTCATGAGTTGTCAACACAGCACTGTCTTTGTTTTCCTATTCTCACAGGCCTGTCTTTCCTCTGACACTGCTATAAAACAGAGGCAGGAAGGTGGACAGGAGAATACTGCAAGCTCACTAAGTCTTAGAGAGGGATGTAGCAAGCAGTGTTAAGATAATCATTGTGTCCTCTGCCATCCAGCAACCTCAGGTTGGGACACTGACCCAGTCACGGGCGTTCAGTATCAGAGGAACCCTCAGTCAGTGTTGACCTGGCATCAGGCGAGGAAGAGCTGCCAGCAGCAGGGAGCTGATCTCCTCAGCATCGTCGAGCTCCATGAGCAGTCGTACATTTCAGGTACAGAGTCACCCTGGATCCACTGACTGTCAGAGAGTAATGGTTGTGTATTAAACGTATGTGTTGACCCAGGTCTGACAAATAATTTGGGAACATCTCTGTGGATTGGACTGAACAGCTTGGACTTTGACAGTGGATGGGAGTGGAGCAATGGAAACCCATTTAGATATTTAAACTGGGCCCCAGGTTAGTGAAGACATGTTGGAAACAATAATGAACTGATTGTTTTCATTGTTAACTATTAATAAATGATGTGATTCTTCCATAGGTCATCCATCATCGGAGCCTGGTCATACCTGTGCGACCCTAAATGCTGCCAAAGCCTCAAAATGGGAAAGCAGCCTCTGCACCAAGAAGCTTGGTTACATTTGCCGTAAAGGAAACTCTACAAATCTACCAGCTCCATTAAGTGAGATAAAACAATTACTCCGGTTTATTGAGTTTACTAAATGATACTTCAACTCACAACCAGATACTGTTCGGGTGTCAATCCTCAGGCAACGACCAGCCCAGCTTCTGCCCCAGTCACTGGGTTCCTTATGGAGGTAACTGCTACTACCTGGACAGAACGGAAAGGATGTGGGCCGATGCGTTGGCTGCGTGTCACAAAGAGGGGGCCAACCTGGCCAGCATTCACAGCATAGAAGAGCAGAGCTTCATCATCTCTCAGTCCGGATATTGTACGAATGCAATAAGTATTTTTCCCACTGAAGTCATTAATTGTTTATTGATTTCTATGAATTACCATAACATCAACATCTGCATGTGCTTTAAACTCTCAGTGCCGACAGATGTGCTCTGGATTGGCCTGAACGATCAGAGGAACCAGCTGCTGTTTGAATGGTCCGACCACTCTCACGTTACCTTCACCCAGTGGCAGAGCGGTGAGCCGTCTCACGCCACCAACATCCAGGAAGACTGCGTCCTGATCAGAGGAAAGGTGAGACGTAGTAGACACACACAGGGCCAGAAAGCATGACGTGCTAATCGTTCACTTTGTGTGTACGCTCCCCACGCAGGACGGGAGGTGGGCAGATCATGTGTGTGAGAAGACCTGTGGATACATCTGTAAGAAGAAGGCCTCCATTAAACAGGCTGAAGGCACCCAAGAACAAGCCAAGGACACAGGATGCCAGCGAGTGAGCCAAGTGGTTTTCTTTGCATTTCATTCATGTCATTTGCACCTGACTTGTGCTCATACTGGGGTTTTTTTGTTATCGTGAAGGGATCAGTCAGGTTCGGTTCAAACTGTTACAACATCGGAGCTGAGAAAAAAACCTTCGATGAGGCCAAGCGAGCATGTTCACAGGCTGGAGCTAGTCTGCTGGAAGTGGTCAACAGGTACATTTGTGTGTGTTTTATTTCATTTTTTCCTATTGTTCAGTCACAGTGATTCATTTACATTCTTTAATCCTGAAATCTACAGGTAGTTTTCTCTTTCTGCTTTGATGTGTTGCAGGTATGAGAACGCCTTCCTGGTCAGTTTGGTGGGTTTGAGACCAGAGAAGTATTTCTGGACTGGTTTGTCCAACATGGCGGACAGAAAAGACTTTCAGTGGAGCAGTGGAAGAAAGCCCACGTTCACTCACTTTAATGTGGACATGCCAGGTACGACACACGCGCGCTATCAACTGCAGCTATTTATACGGACGTGCTGTTGTGTAAATTCACATTTGCTGTTTATGAAGGCAGAAAAAGAGGATGTGTCGCCATAACAACTGGGGTTTTTGCCGGTTTATGGGATGTCGTCAGCTGCGACAACAAGGAGAAATATATCTGCAAAAAGCGGGCAGAGGATGTTCAGATGTCAACCGTTGCCCCCACTACCGCAGCCCTTACCTGTGCACCCGGATGGACGCCCACTGCCAAAAGAAACGTCTGCTACAAAGTAGGAGGGCACATTTTAAGGATTTAATAACTCTGTGGTGTTTTAGGAGCAGGGACTTGTCTTACTTTTTCAATCTCTGAAAAGCTTTACAAAAAAAATAGCGAAATGAAGAAGACTTGGCATGAAGCACACAGCTTCTGCAAGGCCATTGGCGGGGATTTGATGAGCATACACAGCATGCAGGACCTAAGAAATGCTCCGTATGTACAATCACCAATATTCTCCGTGCAAGTATCGTGATGACGCTAATCACTAAACCTTTTATCAATCATTGCTTGTTTTCTCTGCTGTTATAAAGGTTTTACAGCTCTGATGCAGCTTGGATCGGCTTCAACTCCCTTGGTACCAGTCAAGGTTTTGTGTGGACCGATGAGTCAGCTGTAAGTCGCACTTCACTGTTGTCCCTACGCGTGTTGCTCACTACCACTATCTAATGATTATGCACTGTGATCTAGAATGATTTTAATAATTGGGGCTATGGGGAACCAAACAACTACAATGACAACGAACACTGTGCAGAAGTTCAGCTTCTCTACCAACGGCACTGGAACGATCGACACTGCGAGGCCTACAATGACTGGCTCTGCCAAATAAAAGCAGGTAGAGCTCATCGAGGAGCTGTGGCTCAGTAAACTCTCCACTGTAGTTACGTGATGCTTCATTACAGCTTTACCGTGTTACTTAGACTCGTTTGCATTTTCAGGCGTTCAACCCAAACCTGAACCTGCCATAGTTGTGCCAGGTATGTTTCAGCAGTCTGCCACCAGATGTGCTCTCGCCTTTAGTTTCCCTAGTACGCTGCTCTGCAAATGTGGTTTTTAACAAAAAAACATGTGCGGTTCCCTTCACAGTCTACAACACCACAGAGGACGGCTGGCTCATATACAACGACTCTCAGTATTTCGTCAACAATGAAAAACTTAGTATGGACGCTGCAAGAGCCTCCTGCAAAAAAGCCTCCAGTGAACTTGCAGTAATCACCGGGCAGGATGAGAGGAAGTTCCTTTGGAAACAGGTTTGATGCTTTTATGAGTAACATGGAATTTTAACAGTAGCAAAATGTTCCTGAGACTCTGCTGCGATGGCAAAAGTGCAGCCCCAGTATGTGAGTTGTGAATGTCACATTTCTCTTCCCATCATGCCTCAACAGATACAAAAAGGCACAGAAGGACAGTACTACATTGGTCTGATAGTGAATTTGGATAAGTCGTTTAGGTAAGTCAACTCAGTACTGTAAGCTAACACCACAGACACAGATTCTACAGGTGTCAGATAAGATAAGTGAAGTCCCGTTTGTCTTCGTGGTTCCACTTTAGCTGGCTCGACGGCACCCCGGTAACCTACACAGCTTGGGAGCACAATGAGCCCAACTTTGCGAACAATGATGAAAACTGTGTGACTATGTACAAGAGTATGGGTGAGCCTAATGCTGAGACACGCCATTCTGCGTGGGCTAACTAATGCTCTGTTCTCACCATTCAGCCCTTCTTCTCCGTACGCCCCCTACAGGTTACTGGAACGATATTAACTGTGGCGTCGAGCTGCCCTTCATTTGCAAAAGAAGCAGTAAGTTCATCAATACAACAGTGGCCCCCACTACCGTTCCTAAGGGAGGATGTGCACCAGAGTGGGTAACGTTCCAAGGGAAGGTAAACATGATAATCTGTGGGTGACCATTACACTGCAATCCAGACACTCAAAGCAAAGCTGTTCTCGTGTTTCCAAAGTTAGACCGAACAATGGTTTTGTACCACGCATTTGCACTGAATGCATGTTGCCTTCACAGTGCTACAAATTTGTTGCGGGCACTGATGAGAAGAACTGGCAGGACGCCCGAAAGTACTGCATCAACCAGGGAGGAAATTTAGTTTCTATCCTCAATGAGAGAGAACAAGGTGAGTGATATGAGGAAAAGACTGCAACGTTAAGGAATTCTGGCAAATGTAACACACATTTTTCTTCCTTTCAGCTTTCATAACAACACAGATGATAAATTCCAAAGGTGACTTTTGGCTGGGCTTGAACGATATCAACTGGGAGATGCGCTTTTTGTGGACAGATGGCAAAGGCGTTTCGTACACCAACTGGGCCAAAGGCCACCCAGCATCAGTTCCTGATGCACGATACATATTCATGGGCGAGGTTATTTCACCTTCTATCCATACTTAAAAATCAAACACACTGGGCAGCGAAAAGGTTTCTCTTTATGTATGAAATGTCCGTGCATTCATTTTTTATTATAGTGTTTTACTTCTCTTATTTCACTTCTCTATTCCCAGACGAAATTTGTATTAAAGTTCCATTCTAATGGTTCGAGAAAGCTGAGTTAAAATATCTTTTTGTCTCCTGACAGACGTTCGACTGTGTGATTATAGTGAGCAGTGTCTCCAAACTAACAGGCTCCTGGAAGGTGGAGGACTGTAACACAAAAAAAGGATTCATCTGTAAAAGAGACATTGGTACGTTAATAAAGTAATTAAGTCAATTATTTGTTTAAAAGAGATAAAATGTTTTGACTGACAACTATGTGTCGGCTTTACAAAGATTCTCAGATTGCAGTCCCACCCACCACTGTGTTACCAAAGGCTTTTTACAAGTTTGGCAATGACTCCTACAAGGTGGTGGCCCAGAAGATGAGATGGGACGAAGCGAGGAGGCAGTGCCAAGCAGATGATGCGGATCTGGCCAGTATCCTGAATCCCATTGCCCAAGCATACATCACATTGCAGAGCTCCAAACACAAGGGGCCTGTGTGGATTGGGCTCAACAGCAACGTGGTAAAGACCCCACCTGTTATTGAATACTGCAGACCTGAATAACTGAGGACCTTAGAGAGTCACATTAACTTTCATCAATGTGTCTTTCAAAGACTGGTGGTCGGTACAAGTGGGTCGATAACTGGCTTCTGACTTACACCAACTGGGGCAGAGGTGAGCCTAAACTCAACTACGGCTGTGTGTATATGGATGTGGACCGAACATGGAAGACAGCACCGTGTACTAATTCCTACTATTCCCTCTGTAAGAGGTCACAAGGTCAGACAAAGCCTCCTCTGTGCAGTATAACCAAGCACTACTCATGCTTACGTGGAATATAAGATTGTGTCTCCTTTTCAGATTTAGCTCCCACCGAGCCCCCACAGCTTTCTGGCACCTGTCCAGAACCAAAGAAACTAAAAACCTGGATCCCTTTTAGAGGCCATTGTTATGCCTTCAGCTCAGTGAGTGACAACTGGGCCCACGCCACAGTGGAATGCCTGAAAACGGGTATGTGATGTGAGAATTCCCTTTACGACCTAGGAAAGGATGGTTCGCGTGTACAAACCCGTGTTTTGTGCTTTTGCTGCATGTTGGTCAGGTGCTGCTCTGGCCAGTATTGAGGACCCTGTGGAGAGTCAGTTCATACAAGAGAATCTGGCGCTTCTGCAGGACGGTGCCAGGTCTTTCTGGATCGGCCTGTATAAAACCTACGAGGGTGAGTCTACTAAGATCAAATACAGCCACTAACAGTCTCGGTGTAGTACATAAATTGTACAGTTCTGTGTACATGAAACACATTTTGTACAGCGATAACAAGCACCTTTGTTTCAGGTGATTGGATGTGGATCGATAACAGTGTTGTGGACTATACCAACTGGGAAAACGGGATGCCGAAGTCAGACACATGCGTTGACATTGATTCTGAAAGTGGACAATGGCGAACAAACAGCTGCAACAGATATAGATCCTACATCTGCAAAGCACCCAAAAGTACGTTTCATTAGCTGGTACATCGTTTCAATCTGACTACTTACTTAAAGTCTAACGAGTATTTCAAATATTTTTCAGTCATTAAACCCACAGAGAAGCCTACATCAGTTGGTAAGTTAACTGGCCTTTATATACTGTATGTGTTGAGGACATTTCGCTTGTGTTGACATTTACACATTGTCATCTTTTTAGACCACGTGGTTGAAGAACCTTCCCACGGTTCTGCTGGAATCACTGTAGCTGTAATACTGGTTGTAATTGCCATCGCTGGACTTGGCGCCTTCCTCGTCTTTCGTAAAAAGATACCGACACCCGTCCTGGGAGAAAGCACCTTTGATAACAAGTTGTACTTCAACAATCCCATGCGATCCTCTGTGGACACCAAGGGTCTGGTGGCCAACATCGAACAAAACGAACACATGTAGAGAGACTTGACCTCGGTGATGATGAGACTAAATTAAATGATCAGACCAGAGATTTTCATCTTTTTGTTACATTTCGGTTCACGTGAGTCTCAACCAAGTCCTGTAGTTGGACTGGATCAACGTAACAAATACAAGCAGTGACGCAGCACAACACAAGATAATACATGTAAACAATCTATAAAGTTGACTGTGAAATATGAAGAAATGTGGACAAATGTTTTAAATGGTTACCAATCAACATAAACAAAAACATATAACAGCTAACTGTGTAAAGATGTTTGTAATATAATTAGCCTCACCTTTCTTGGCTGTTTGCAGTTTTTTCTTGTGCACTATTCACAAGCTTGTTTCTGGCTTGTTGTAAGATTGTAAATAGATTCTCAATAAAATTGTATAAAGGACTTAATTCATTCTAGTTATTTTCTCCTATCATATCTGTAGGAGAAAACCACATCTAATCAGTTCACCAAATTCAGAATACTGCTGTCTCAGGCAGGAGTCATTGACTCAGCGCAGCTGGCAGCTGGCCACCCCCATCACCTCGCTGCTGAAAATGAGGCAGCATTCTCCATGGCAACCGTAGACCCTCCAAGGCTGTCGCAGTTAATCCTCATGAGCTTACTCAGTTCTAAGAGGGTTTTCGCAAACCGCACCAATGCCCAGGAATTCTCCCCAGGTCGCCACTGGGTCTGCTGTTTGTTGTACAGGAGGAGAACAACTAACCGAGTCACAGCAGCTGAGAGGAGCAGAGAGGGCAGAACAACTGGCCCGGCTCATCAGGTAAAGCCTTTTCGTTTTTCATCAGCTCCAGCTTGTACTGTAGCCTTAGAGATTCTTCTGCGGTTTTGTCCTCCTGTGGTTCGGTCGGTTTGACCTGCAGGCTGCAGAGAGTGGGAGGAAGCTGGGAAGCGCTGTGAGACAGGCTGGCAAGTTTTACTCTGTGCGTTTGATCTTGGATGACTCAGAGATCAACAGAACGAGAAAATCTTGTATTTGAACGTCACCGGTGCTTCGTGCGTGATGGGTTCTGAGGGTCACACAGCCAGCACGCAACATGCCGACACTGACACAACTCCTGGCTTCCTCCGTCCAACAACTGATGCTGCTAAATAAGGAAGCCGGCTTCGTATTTATACGGCCATGAAATCTACAGCATTCAAAGACGTGAAACAACATCGTGACATTGAGGAAAACTACTGTTTTTGATGCGCAGTAGCTGTCTGTCTCTGTCTGAGTCATTGCATTAACAATAGCTGTTTCCTGGTAAATCTCCCCTAGTCCCCCTTTTATGCCCCCTCTCACTTCCCTGCACTAATCCCTTTGTTGTGGGCTGAGGGGCCCCAGCTTTGGCTGACCGTGTGGCACTGCTGAATGCTGGTGCAGTTGAAGTGTGCCCACCGAGCCTTCCTGTCTTGTACCAGACCTGACGGCCTATTATTAACGCCTCCTTCAGCCCTCACACATCCATGGGCCTTCTGTTTTTAGAAGCGTTCTGTTCTCTCTTCTTATTCACGGACGTCGACGTTCTCTGCCTGTTATTTTCTCTCCGTCGCCCTCTTGCCTAGTTCGTTCGGAACATGGACTGCGGGAGAAGCGCTTCCCTTTTGCTGCTGTTAGTTTGTCTGCGGGGGAACGTCGTGGAGGTGAGAGGGCAGGAACGCGGGTACCTGCAGGAGGCTCTCAGAGCCTTGGACCTGCCCCTTGGAACAGGAGGAAAGTCTCAGCTGCAGAAGAACCACACTGATGTTTTGATCACTGCACTTCTCCGGGCAGTGAACTGCGCAGGAAGAACTGGGACCTCTCAGGACATCTGCGCCAGGGTACACTAAGGTCTTTGTTATCATTTAAACTTGGTTTAAGATGAGAGAAGTGAAGTTGGATATTTAAGTTATGCTGAGTGGCTATCGACACTGTTGACGTTTCCATGTTTTACTATTCTCTGACATTTCACATGATATTTTCCCGTCACCTCTCCTTAAACTCCTCCTAATTTCCTTCTGACACGGATCTTTTCCAGTGCTTGACACCAGACACCGTCCTGTCTGTGCTGGAAGATGATGGGAAAGCCTTTCTCACTGAGGAAGACTACCAGCAGATCTCTACGGTTCTGCTCTACTACGTCATTAACTTGCAAGATCTGTGTGTGTCAAACGCAGCCTCCCCTTCCTCTCTTTCCTTTTCTTCAACTGGGAACTATCAGTTTTACCTTTTGGCCCTCACCAATCTACACCCAGAGGAGGACAACCGGTTCCTATCACCTGGTGAAACAGAAAGTATTTTGCAGGTCATCAACCAGCAGTATGACCCCTCCAGCCAAGAACATCATGATAAGAAGGTAAAAGAATTTATATTTCAAAAATCTGTCTCGTAGGACCAACGCGTGGTGATAATGTCATCTCGCATCCTACAGTGTATTGATGCTTCTCGTCTACTGGAAGATGTTGGCGTAAAAGAAAATGCAGGTGCTGGTGAGTCTTCTGTGCCCAGACTGGCTGCAGCCATCATCAGCCACATCCTGCAGGGCCACTGTTTCAGGCGAAGGAAGCTGCCGTCACCTGCGTTTTTTACCGACTACATCTTTCATTCCCTGAACTGCACAAGTAACCTGCAGATTCTAGGTTAGTACAGTTGGCCTGATTTGCTTTTTATTTAACGCACTGGTTACTCACTGAGCAACAATTTTAATAAATGCATGTCTTTAACATGATCTAATTCTGGTCTGTACTAGAAACTGGTGTAATTCACTAACACGTGCTAACCTCAGACCTCGTGTGATATCTTATGATCTGTTTCTCTGCTTAGACTTGGAAGAGCTGCTTCATCTGCTGGGTGTGGGCCGAGAAAGCTCACACACCAGCATCACGAGAGGGCCCAGGCAAGTGTCTGGGCATCAGGCCGATGGCTGCGACCATGACGCAGCAGCGGTGAACAGGGACTGGGCACAGGTGAAGCTAAGACAAATACTAGGTTGGATTTGGTGGTAAAGCTTTTTTTTATACCTCCTGCTCATTCTTAAAACGCCTTTTCCTTTAAATTTTATCAGGTGTGTTTTTCAGCCAATCAGTTGGTTGATATTTTTGCTTTGGATCCTCATTTGCCAATTTCCAAGCAGCAGTTCGGACAAATTTGCCCAGCTATCGTTCAGCAGTTGCTAGGCAATGCCTGCGAGTCTGCAGAGCAACAAACAAGTGGATCCCTGCCCACTGCTTTGGAGAGTAAGACGCATTACCTCATTGTGTTTCTCTGTGAACCACACTTCCAGCACTAATGCAATCTTCTATTGAATCCATTTCTCAAGAAATAATGAAATGGGAGATTAAGTTGAAAACGTGAAAATGACAGGTCTCCTATCTGCAGAATATGGCTACAGCACGGCCGCAGTGCTGCTCATCACAGTCGGCTCCATGTTTGGCATCTGCTTGATCTTCTTCAACTCCTGCCAGGAAACCTACACACTCGTCCTGCAGCTGTGTGTGGGCCTCGCGGTGGGAACTCTCTCAGGAGACGCACTCCTGCACCTCATACCACAGGTAAAAGGCCATGATGCCACCCCGGTCCCATGCGTGCCTGAAGTACACATGTAGTACGGTAAATGTGAATTTCTTCTTCTTTGGAGATCCTCGGACTTCACAGCAACATCCACGGTCACGACAATGAGCACCACAGTGAAGGAAGGAAGCATCTGTGGCTGACAGTGGGGATGATCTCTGGGATCTACAGCTTTTTCCTTATTGAAAGGATATTCTCCTTTTTTGTGCCTCATGGCCACGTATGTCAAAATTTCTTCTCAATCCCATGACAGGAACTGTAAAGTTCATCATATACTGTATATGCATGTTGAGCAACAGCGGTGTCATGACCTTCTTTTGTATCCAGGGTCACGCTGGTGACTTCTCTGTCGAGCTCAGCTGCAACGGTGAGTCACAGAGGGGCAAGTCCATCTCCACCATCCAGCTGGTGAGCATTTCTCATCCCCAGTATTTACCGAGAGAGGAAAGGAGACACAGGTGCAGTTAAGCAGCAAAATATTTAAAGCGTCTCATACATACTGGAGCAACTTTACATTAAATGGATGTGATACCACAGTAGACAGCTACAAGCTCAGATCCTACTGTGACTGTGCATCTGACATCTCTCCCACAGTAAATTTAGAAGCAGCTCTTGTCTTGAGTTGAAATCAATGCATGGATTGAATATTTTGCAGCAGCACTGGTCAGAATAGCTTCATTCACTCCAGTGAAGCGTCTCTCCCACACTACTCCTCCGGGTATGATGGAAGACATACAGTAAGAAGAACAAAAACCAGCTGTAAATGAACCTGGGAAATGAAGTTTGCCTAAATAAATTTCCCAGCACTGCTTTTATAACTTGGGACTTGGGTAGGAGGAACCAAAGAAAGGAAGCAGAATGTCTGTATTGAATTCTTTAGACAGCACTTACACTGAATAAATCTGAATTAATGTCACATACTACTCCTAACGTCTCACGTTAGATAATAAAGTGAGCTGTAAACGAGTATCTACCCTACAGGAACCAGTGGACGACCTGGAGTGTACGGACATATCTCCGGAACATGTCACAAGGAGCGCTTCCAATGAGAGTAAGCTCCTTCTCAGTGAGCCGCGCAGCACTGATGAATGCGATGCACTTTGTAATTAGTCGCTGGGCTCTGGCAGAGCCATTGTCATGGACTGAGGATGTGCTTTAATAACACAGACCGGCTTTGTGTGCTCGCAGGACGAGGGGTTCCTCTGCTGGCTGTGATGGTAATCGTGGGAGACAGCCTCCATAACTTCGCAGATGGCCTGGTTGTCGGCGCGGCCTTCTCCTCTTCAGCTGAGACCGGCATGGCCACGACCGTAGCCATCCTGTGCCACGAGATCCCACACGAGATGGGTGAGAGTCACTTACTTTGGGAACACGTGCTGCGTCACTGGACTGACTCATGTCATCTTGTCTTGAAGGGGACTTTGCAGTGTTGCTCAGCTGTGGGCTGTCGGTGAAGACTGCTGTGCTGATGAACTTTCTCAGTGCGCTGACAGCCTTCATGGGCCTCTACATCGGACTGTTCGTTTCCTCAGAGTTAGAAGTACAGAAGTGGATCTTCGCGGTCACTGCTGGCATTTTCCTCTACTTGTCACTTGTAGAAATGGTAATGTAGCCCCATTACATTATTTGTTTATTTTTCATACCTGTCAACAAATCTTGTGAAACAACAACACACAACATTTGTTGGATGTTGATATAAGCAGGTGCGTCAGATCTTTGTCAGACTTAATATTTTTGTTTGTAATGTCTCTTTCTCTTCCTTTCAGCTTCCAGAGATGAGCCGAGTGAAGACTGACAGACTGTGCCTCGTGTTTTTTCTGCAGAACCTCGGCCTGTTGATGGGCTGGACCTGCCTTTTGCTTCTTGCCCTCTTTGAACATGAACTGAAATTTTAATGACAGACATACGTAAAACACACAGCCTTTATTCCAGGATGTGTTCAGTAATATTCTCTTTTGTGCACATTCTAGCAAGGTTATTCTAGCACCATGTTTGGCCAGTGCAGTATTTCCTGTTGTTGTCTCAGCACTGAATGATAAATATTTACTGTGTGGCTGATCCTTTTTATACATGATGATTTATTTTTGTATTATAGATGTGTGTTGATGTCTAGTTTACCCTTAAAGTATTATTTGGCAGCCTCAGGTAAGATTGTGTCGTTCAGAAATAATATTGCTGCCTCAACAATCAAATCATTTGATTTTGAAGTCACTGCTCGTGCTGAGCTGTCCATGATTTTATGCTATTATATGTTTGGGAATGACCAAAGTCCAAGAGGCTAAAATATTGTACAAATCCTGTTCAATTAATGAAATGATTTTAGTTCATTTAAAGTGAAACTCACCTACACAATTTACAAAATGAATTAATTTTAAAAGGATTATTTAAGTCCTGCCTGTAATCTTTAATTAACATGTTATTCCACCATTTGGTTTTATGACTTTAATACTGGTTATTGAAAAATGCTTAATAAATAAAGTTTGTCATATTATTTAATCTGTTAATTACTTCCTCTCTACCTCTCTAAATCCCATATCCTTTTATTTTGAGGAATTAAATTTTCCCAGTGTAAAAGCAGTATCAAATTTCAGTGTCAAAGACCTGTAGGATAATATTAGAGAAATGATTAGCAACAGAAAAGGAAAGGAAAATAAAATAAAAGCGAAATTATTTGATTTTGAACAACTCATCACTTTATTAAGCTTAGGTGGAAAAAATGAAGAGCACCGTGTTTTGAATACATTTATTTTTGAAGCTCTGTTTGCTCTCTTTCGCTCTGTCTCATCTCAGTGGCATTGTTCTTTGTTTTTGAGGCCAGTGTGATCCAATATGAGGGCACTTCCACCCACCTGAGCCACTTGTTCTCTTCATCCACCAACCTGGATGACTAATGCTCACTGTAAGAGACTGAAAAGCTCCGGGGCGATGCAGCCCACACAGCGCACACGCTCTTTCCCGACCGGAGTGGGCCTGTGGATGCAGCAGGAGGAGGAAGAGAGAAGCATGAATACATGGGCACAATGAGATAAATGCATAAACACAGAAATTGGATTTGTGATACTGAAAGTGTGAGTGGGTTTAAGAGAGGGCTTTTCTTCTTAATCAGCTTGCTGTGATTAAATTCTGGTGCTCTGAGCATCAGCACAGTTCTGTACAGTCTGTATTTGTGTTTGGGGATTAGCTTCACTGCACAGTTTGCATGGTGATTACTTTAATTTGCCACTCTAAGCCTAAGAGTCACGTGCATGGGCAGTATCACTGACAGTGTCATGAGATTATTTGACTGTTGCATCAGAGAAAAGCTGACACCATTTATCCAGACTTCCTGACTAATGTGAAAACAATAGCAGGAAGTTCGTGGCATTTTCTCTTATTCTAGCAATTCTTGTTACTTTGGAAATGCCAGTCCCATTGAGGTGATTTTCTGGCATGTGTGCATCTTTGCAAGGCAGCTGCTGCCAGGATGGAGGAAGGAAGGTCTTTATATGTTGGCGTTAACGCCGAGCGTCCTCGTTAGCTCAGCGGAGACCTGTCAGAAGAAGAACTGAGCTGCAGGGGCAGCAGGGCAGCAGAGCTCGCAGACGTGATGACAGTAATGTAGGAAAATAAAAAAAGTTTTTACATACTTTACTGATTTAAATGGATGTGACCGAAAACAACATTTAGCGTCTGAGAGCAGAGTGTTCTCACATGGGACCAGCTTAGTTACTGTACAGTAAGTGACACACTTAGTTGTATTGTCAGTCACAGATCTGACACAATATATACGTTTCTCTGATATGCTACATACACATGATAAATAAAAGTAAAAATAATCACATCACTTTTTTTTTTAAATTAAAATCTGTGAAGTTCCTGTTATGAACGCACCAAACCGCTAGAGGGCAATGATGAACACGTCAGAGCTGCAGTGACTGATGTGAGGAAGGGGTTCACTCACTTCAGCAGCAGGCCACAGGTTGAATGACCCTTCAATGGGTCTGCACTGGCTGTTAATCTACTATTATATGACCTACTAATGTATTCAGTTGCTGAAAACAAGCAACAGCGTCAAGTGTTTCTTCAATTTGAAGATTTGCTGCCACCAGTTGAGGTCAGACCCCAGACACATAGATTATTACTGTATGTGAATCAGTATAAAGCTAATCATGTTAATCTATAACGAACATTTACATTCACGTTGAGAAATCTGCCGCCGTCTGTTTTTACAGTGATTACTCTTGTAGACCTTTCCAACCAACGTGGTCTTTTCAGAACTTGCTATTACCTCCCAACCATCAGAATCGCTTCCTCAGCTGTTGACTTCCAGTCAGGCCCAGAGATGCGGGAGGCGTCCGAATGTCACGCTTTACCTCACAGCTCCAGTATTTATCTCCTGCTGCTTGGAGGGAATTATTGACTGATTGGTGAGAAATAGCACCTGTGAATACGTCCAACAGAGGCGTGAATGTTTGCTAGAATACACCTGTGCATTTTTTGAATTGTTGTCCTGGTTCTGGTTAATATGTCCCACGCACTGTAGCTCAGTGCACACATATTATGTTTATGTCTGTCTTTACATTATATGTTTTGAAACAATTCAGAAATGTTGGCTGCTGTCTGAAAAGCACACGTCTCCTCCATATTAGACCAGTATCAACCAGGTTTATGGTGTTAAGCAGGTGTTGCCACTAAACATTCTGGGCTTTTGCTTCACCTGGAGCTACTGTGTACATTATTGTTTTTATTGGCACAACTTACCAGACCTATTTTAAGCACATGCATTTCTTAACAAGTAACCACTTTCCTGGGTCGTACTGTATCTTTAAATAGAGCTTCACATTATTAACAAAGTTCCTGATTTGGTTGGAGCTTGAAGCCTCGTCCTCCCGCTTTGTCACGCTTCATTACACCGCTTTAAACCACGCGTGGAGGTTTTCTGCGTGATTCGTCTCGGTCGCTTCCGTGAGAAGGCAGAGGTGTTGGCGTTGGATGAGGGCGCACGGCGCAGGGGGGCGCGCAGCGGGTAGGAGGGCACAGATGAGGCTGAGGCTCTGTGATGCTGAGGGAAACGATATCACCGTCATCTGAAGTGGAGGGAAACTGCTTCCACAAACGTCCCGTCTCCAACTTGCAGACGGGCGGTACCGGCCCGGCCGCGGCGCCCCGGCTGAGCCGCCTTGGACCCGCGACGGCGACAGAATGCGCCTCAACAGCCTTCACCGCCGGGGTTTGGTCAAAAGGTGCGATGGTCGTCAACAATAGTCCCAAAACAGGAGAGACGACGCCTCTGGACAAACACATGGAGTCACTGGAGCAGCCGATGATACAAGTAAGACGGTTTGTTGTGAAGCATTCCCACTTAACAGCCTCCAAAAGTTAGCACGGCTAAGAACCGGGCTAACTCCAGCTCACCTGCCTCAGCCTGTCGCGGCAGGTGGCGGCTTCTGCCTGATGAAGTTGGGGTTGTAATCAGTTCAACGTGACGCTGTCAAAGTTATTCCGTTCCAACTTAGTTTCACCTGGCTTTAAACCAGTTGCACGTTCATAGGTTGAAAACCATCAGTGATGGTGACGTGTTTCAGGAAAAGCGACCCTATGATGTAATCTGTAGAAAGAAATGATGTCAGCAAAACAAAAGGTGTCATGTGCAGCAGCTGAGGCTGTTTGATTACTATAATGTAAGCAGCATTTCACACTCAACACTGTTGTGTTAAATGGAGGCAACAACATTTTATTTAGTGAATAGATTTTAATCAGTTACTAAATGATTTGCCCGGCTCCTCAGAAACAGTCGAAATAGCCCCGTCCACCTTTATATGCATGATTAAAGTGTCCCAGCAGGAACGAGCCGGAATAACAGGCAGATCTGGAATTAATTTATGTTTTTCGGTTGCTACTGGCAACACATGCTGATCGAGCACTTGAGCCGTATTACTTTTCCAGCCTCCCCTTAAAATCGCATAGAATTTTAGAGACCACCCACATAATTACCATCATTTCATATCTTTTATAACATAGCACTTAAACATTGAAGTGTTTAAGTAGCGCCTTGAGAGCAGAACTCCTACATGCCTACATTCAGACAATATTCATTTTGGAGAGTTGTTTTTCCTTTTCGTACTTGTGGGTGCAGCTTATCACAGCTTTTCTTTTCTTACTTGCTCACAATAGATCCCCCAGCTGCTCACTTCCAGTCACACCCTGTACAGTATATGTGTTGCAGGAGCCATCTGTCATATAGTTCAGTATTTATCTTTTCCTCACTGGCTGCCAGCAGTGAGCTTTCTTGCTGCCAACTTTAAAGAATCACTTCATTTAGCTGCGATCGACTTCAGCCCCTCCCAACCGTTTTAAAGTATAAGCACTTTAGATAATGGATGGATGAAATTCAGAATTTTTCTGGCCTCACTGGTTGTAGATTTCAAGGCTTTACCTCTGATGAGCAGTGTTGAGTGTGAGTTGTTGCAGTTGTTACCACACCCAGTATGTCTTTGGCCAAAAGACGGAGCCTTTAGTGAACGACACTCTCACCTGTCACCAACTAACCTGATGGTTAGCATATAAGCTTAAGAAAAAGTTCTGTTGAAGTAGAGTTCTGTAGTTTTTTTTTTTTTACTGTTTTTTAAATAATGTCACATTTTCCATTTTTGCTTTTGAAGTCTCAAGGCAAAGGGGCTCGAAGAAAAGGGCGATTTAAAGGTTCAGATGGCAGCACCTCCTCAGACACCACAACCAACAGCCTCGTTCGCCAGGTAGGGTTGACTCTTCTCTGTTAATAGATGCTTCGGGCTCCTACGGCTCCTACGGTACCTTTTGTTCACTGATGAAGGGCAAAGGTGTGTGTGGTGTGTCTGCTCACGTTGTGCTTGTACCAGAATACAAAGAAGAATAATTACACAAATTAGTTTCCTGGCTACAGTTGTTCCATTTAGGAAAGAAGCACTTGCTTGTGTGAGTATGTGTGTGTAAATACCTGACAGTAAGTGCAGCGGGCATAAGAGCCCAGTCTCAGTCATCATTATCCATCAGGGGTGAGATGTGCGTTGCAGTGAAAGCTCTCTGTAAACACTGCTGGGTACAGTATGTTAAGTAGACTCCTCTCTGCTGAGTTGTGAGGCCACTGTGTCAGTGCATAATGACACAGTGGCCTGTTATAAAGCAGACCATGCTAGGTACACACTCAACGTGTCTGGTCTTTGTTGAGGAGACCTGCAAAGGGACAGGATGGCTCAGGGTAAAGATGCGCGCCCCTGCCTAAATGTTTCTGCCTTTTTTGGAGGAGGTACACGTCTCCTAGTCTTTGGCACAGCCGCGACAGAGTACTGGGAAGCTGGAGGAGGTCAGAACAAACCAAGACACCTCCCGCACTGTTGCCTGCTTCATGTCAAGGCCACAGAGAAATTCTGAATGAGCTCAACAGGATCTGATCCGATCGTCTTTACTGGCACCCTTGGGAGCCAATACCCATTCTCACAGTCCTTTCCTCAAACTCGGAGGTCGCCTTCAGTCTGAGTAATCGCAGATAAACTGAGTCAGTCTGTATTGTAACGAGACGTCTTACAGGAATGAGGCAATTCAAGTTAGATGCAGTGAAGGAATGTAGTCCGTTCGTGTGTTTCTCTGTCAGTGACGCTCCGGGCAGAAACATCCTCTTTTAGATATTTGCCACAAGAGGGCCCCCGAAATAGCTGAGCTTCCAGTAACTCCCCGTTTGTTTAGATAACACTGTAAATGCAGTTATTCAGTTGTGTTATCATAACTGCACTTCCAGTCTGACCTTATTTTTCTCCTGCTTGTGCTCAGTCATACTGCCTTGTTACAGAAGAATGAGCGTGTTTAAGTCAATAAACCAACCTCATCCAAGGAAAGTGTGAAACCAGCTTTGGCGCGGTTGTCTCAGTGCTGATTCATCACACTGTCATATGGTTTAATCTTGCATCTCTTCGTTTTATCACGTCTCACTCCACAGTCGTCAACATTTGAAGCTGCTTGCACGAATGTTTTTAAATGAAATGATCTTTTGTATACTTTCTCTCACTCCGCTGCCGGTGTTGATCGATCCACAGCAGCTCTCAGCATCGTGAACATGACTTTCATGTAACGGCGTATAAACCGCTCCTGAAAGACAGAATTACTCACGCTCCAACGGATAGAGCAGAAGCGCAGAGGCCAGACGGAGAGTAGGTTGACAGAGAAAAGATGAGAGACATTCCCTGTGGCCACGGCCTGATGCCCAGGGGGAATATGGAGGAGGCTGGGAAGGCTGAAGGTCCAGACCGCTTAGCCGTGGGAGTAGCGAGGTCAGTGCATAAGTGGAGCTCGACTCTACAGTGAGAAAGAATAAGGGTAGATCTGTCACGGACATGTAGAGCATCTCAACAGCTTCAGATACATGTATCTGAAGCTGAAAGCTGAAATGTACAGCTTCAGATACATGTATCTGAAGCTGTACATCTCCTCACTGAAGGCAAGTCGTGTGCTTTCTGCTGCAGTGGGACTACAGATGATCATACAGTAGATGTATAAACAGAGAGATTGTGATCAAGCACATCTAATTTAATTTCCTTTACTCTCCAGACATTGACCCCAATTCTCACGAGGCAGAAGAACATTAATATGAAAATAACAAAAGCATGTAATATATGTATGTCCATCAGCGTCAGGCAAGTTGGATCATTCAGTTTGTGTTTTTTGTTTTTGTGTTAAAACTCACCATGCAGAACAAGCTACTGCTGGATTTTCTGGACATACCTGTTGGTGTAAATGAGAGTGATTGTCCGTCTGTAGCCTGGCACAGTGTTTAGAGTGCCTGCTCCTGTCTAATGCATCCTGGGAAACAATCCAGCACCCCATCACTTTGAATAATAATAAACTTCTCTAACAAAGTGCCTTACAGAGAGCAAGAAACAAAGCTCAGAACAAATAACAGGATTAAACAGGAGAGGGAGGATTTTTAAAGCAGGGCTATAAAAGTTTGTCCTTAGGAGTAAATTTGAAAAAATAATTTCTTTTGTCGTGCTGTAACAAAATGTGGGCTCTCTAACAAAGCATGTTAGATCATTTCTTTGGTAGTCACTTCTCCGGTTGTTTGTGGAAGATGCTTTAGTTGTTTGATGCGTGGAAACAAAACAAAATTTAATTTGAAGTTGTTTGGCACATGTTGTTATCATTTAACAAAGAATGTGTTTATTAGAATTATACTTTGACCTCTGCAGCTCATTTATTGCTGTTTCCATTTGTGAATACACATTTGATGCCACAGTCATGAGTTTAGAGCAGCAGTAGGGCTGAAAATAAACAAAGGGGTCTTTCATCTGATGTATTTTTAATCATTTTTGGAGAACTGTGAAACTCTTTGGCTCAGAAAATGCACGTTGTCAGGCTTCTGATACAAAGTCAGCAGTTAGTGTTATTGATGGGTTTGGTCTTTTCGTGTGAAATGTTGAGAGGAGGAAAAGTAAGAAATATCAGCATTGTTTGCTTCTTAAGTTTACAGTTGTTTATTTTACAGCAAAGTTGGATGAATTCATTATCAAAACGTGTCATACTAAGGCTTTTTATATCACCCGTACCTTAAATCAGCATTTATACATTTTACAACCTAAAGTGCAGTCATTAGCATAATTTAGTGTTATGCTATTTAAATCCTGCTGCTCCCCACATTCATTATCATCATGTACATGGTTGCTTCCCAACAATCTCTTTTCTATACAATAGTGTTTCTTGAGTTCACCTATTCTGCGGCACATTGTTGCAGTTAAACCGTCTTTGAACATTTCAGGCCAGAGGAAAGGATTCAGCGATGAAAGGCTATCTGAGAGGCCCTGGAGAGCACAGGAAAGCCCTTCTCACTCACTCACTGATTGCAGGCATTTTTCCCTTTTCATCATCCTCTAGATTATTGTTTTTCTTCTCTGATGGAGAAAATGACGTAAAGAACTTCTAGCTGGATCTGGTAACAATCAGATGTAACCTATAGGCTGCCATTAGAAATACGGCACTGTCTAGTGTAACGTTACTTCTACGGCCCCATGTCTCAAGCTTAAAGGAACTTATGTCATCATTTTCCAGTAGTAGATATTTGTGTGGAGCCATAGTTTTGGCATCATCTCACACCAATGACCGAACACTCTATTTATGTGAATATGAGGAATGAAGAAATGAATCTGTAAACCACTACTGCTGCTCGGTTGGCAGCACCAGATCACCATCTAGTGGAAAAATAAACTAATGCACGTCCCAACTCCAAACGGCGCCACAAAACTCTGTTGAAGCATCTTTATCTGCATCCGAACGAGGCTGTGGAGCATTTCACACTAGGCTTTTGTAAAGTGCTTATCCCTAATGTCACATTCCTGCAGCTTTCTCAAAGATAGACACGCCCTGAGAGAATAACAGATCATTCCCCCCTCACTGTAACCTACAGAGCTCTGTGCTTATAATAATTCCCCTCCATCACAGCAGACAAGTGCCAGGCTATGAAATATAAACAATAAACTCGCTGATAAACGACACATCAAAGAACTTTTGGTTTAGTTTAGACTAAATATTAAATGATTAAACTTGACGCACCTCATATGTTTATGTAATGATGTCAAAGAAAATGTTTACTGCTTTTGAATAAAGCTAAAAGACTTTTGTCTTTAGAATTAGAGCTCACCAACTTCAACTACAACACAAAGATTCAACCAGCTCAATATGTCAACCTCAGTATAATACAAGATGTTTTATTTCCATCACGTTGAGAATATGATATAGTATGACAAGACGAAGGCTTTTCAACATACCTACAACATAGCAGACTGTAACAATACATGTCACAAGTTGGTTATTGTCAATGAAACAACACATTCATCATAAAGGCGTATCGATTACATACTGAAAGGTGAGTAAATTAAAGTCTGTGCATTTCCGTCTGACGCAGCAGATGCCATACGCTACCTTTGAGGCTGCATGTCAGACCGATTCAGTCACTTGAACAGTAAGAGAGATGTGTGTGACGGGAACAGAAACAATCCTGCAGGTTCTGCAGTCAAACATCTTCCCTCGTGGTGCAGGTGACTGTGTAACATGAAGAACACATTGCAGTCTTTGTGAGGGTTAATGCGGCGCAGGTGACGAGTGAATCACTACAGTACAAAATAACAGGAAAGAGTGAAGAAGAAGAAAGCACAAAGTCAAGAAGGAAGCCAGAGAGAGCGTGTGTAAAGCTTGTAAAGCAGCCTGGACTCTGGATAGAAGGAGAGCGATGAGGCTGTGAGTGAAGGGGCGGATCCCTCCATTCGGAAGCAGGGGACAGCGGTCAATAAAGGACACTCAGAACTCCACCTCCTTCATGCTGAGAAGGAACTTGTGTGTGATGAAGAGTGCGTCTAAATCCGCCAGCAGCTGAACCAGCGTGCCAGCCTGCAGACCGATCGTCTCTGCCACAGCACAGCGGCAGCACAGCCGAGGATCTGTCAGAGTCGTTACAGAGCCAGTTCAGATGTGTACTTCGCTGTCATATAGTGGACACTGCTGCAGCCGCTTGGAGATGGGTGCAGAATGAGAACAGGGAGGGGTGGCGTCAAAGAGATTGTCTGAGGTGGAAGGATTTAAGGGGGTCGGTGCACACCTGGCTGAAGTAGGGGGGTTGTTGGGGAGTCACCCGTCTTCACCTCTCCGTCCCACGTCCTTGTGGGCTGAGTGTGCAAGCATGGACCGAGGTTGAGCGCATGGTTGTGCCTGACAGGGAGCCTGTAGGACGGCTGTTCATTCCTCCACGTCCTGGTCCCCTTCATGCCGTGCTGTGGGCTGGGCCATCGCCGGAGAGCACAGCTTCCATATGTGAGTCTGTTGGTTTATCCTAGAGGTTAGAGGAGAGAGAGAAAGTGTGTGTGTGTGTGTGTGTGTGTGTGTGTGTGTGTGTAAAAGAGATTATGGAGCTGATTAAACCAACCGTTTCCCAACATGTTGAGACTGATGTGCTGCATTATCATTTTTTTTCAGGGTGGGCTATGAATAAGTAATAGATGGTTTCTGCAGATGTTGGCACAAATGCATAACTTCACTCTCAAAATGTCAGTGTTGCTTCCATAGAGTCCAGAGCACGATGCCAGATTCTCCCCTCAGTGGTGATCACTGCTCCCTGCTGCAGGACTTTACCCTGAACCAGTTCTGAATGCTGCAGGATTCAGTTGAGAAATCTCCCCTGCACTTGCTTGACAGTTTTCTGCAAAGCCGTGATCTCGCTGTGCATGCCCCCAGACACAATGAATCTTTTATTTCACGTTTATTCTGGTGTTTGGAGCTGAGATTGCAGTGTTGTCAGAATCTGTGGACTCGCGCTGCAGGCACGTGTCTGCTCGACAGCTCGACTTTATTGGGCTTTGCTGGTTTATTTCACGTCCCACTTGTTTGCTAGTGTCTCGAAGCAGACGCTGGCCACTCTAGACGCTGGCCACTAGTACATATTCAGTTTAATGAAATGGAGAGAGAAGAAAATGTTTTCTCTGCTGAGGTATGACTTGCAATTTTCCCCATAATGAGGACGGTTTGTACTTTCTAGACTATTCTACTGGAGAAATGCAACAATGATTGGATTTTCACCCTTATTAACACAATCTGCAGAACCGCAGCTAAAAATGATCCTAATTGGGTTTTACCACTAGATGGCCACATTACACTTTATCTGTCACTCGCCCACAGGCACAGCATCAATAACACGTTCCAATGCATAACAGAAAGAAAATGTATTATAATTTTAGTATTAAAGCAGTCACTTTATTTTTGTGTGAATTCTACAGCTGACGGCTGTTCATTGGATTATTTGGCACGGAAGCCAGTAATGAAGCAGTTGTGCTCCTCTAAATCCAGGCTCCTAAATAAGGAGCCTGCTTTTCTTTGGAGGAGCCTTTGAAATGGGAGCATGTCTTGTGGGCCCATTATGACGTATTATGTCTAGAAATGTGGACAAAAGCTTCCAGCTTCTGAACTGGGACAAAAACCTTATCCAAGATATTATGGGGAAGGAAAAATGCCATTGGTCCTTTGCTCACTACTGCAATATGGTTATACAATTTTAGTTTTGTGTGCCACACACTTCAATGCTGGATCAACATTTACTGAGCAACTGCATCAACTCTAATTTAACTGATGAGTGGATTAATGCAGAAGCAGCTGTTGACTCCGCGCTGGACCAACTAAAGCTCCCGTGTAAGGTGTTTGCATGTAAACTAACGAGAAGGAGCAGCATGTGTTTGTGTTTAATGAGCGTGCACACAGTCAACATGTTGAAAGAAATATAATGTGCACCGCTCAAACCAGAGCTTCAGGGTCACGGGGGACAGACTGTGTCGCCGGTGCTGACCTTGAGAAGACCCAGGCTGTCGTGACATGCCACAGTTTCTTTGACACTCCTCTCGCGTGTTGCCAATACGGAGCACGGCGCCGGTGTTTTACGTCTGAAATGGGCCGGAACGCAATTCAGCTCTAGATGGAATGTGGCGCACATAGACCGGACCGGATGGGACCGTGTCAAACAGAGTAGCCAGTCCCAGACAATCCTCACGGAAAGTCAGCTAATTGAAGACAGCAGGACCCTGCTCGTTAGTTTCCTGCTTGTCATGATGCAGCAACGGTAGCCAGGAGTCTGTAAAGTCAGTTATGCAACACAGCAGAGAGCCAGAGATACAGAAAAAGTTTCTGCGACTCCCTCTGGTAATATTTAGACGTAGTGCCGTAGACAATGTGAAGTGCAGTTATGTTGCTAATGGGGTGCACGTATTGGTTTTGGATGGCGGGACGGCGGTAATGGTGTAAGGTATGGCATCATCTGGGTCATTTCAGCAGGAAAGGGGCGGCACACTGGAGCCAGGTTTTCTTGGCGGCCATCTCGCGTTCTGTCACATTTACATAGAATATGGAAATACCCAGAAACTGAGCACATAATTGCCCACAGGGGTCTTTAGGAATATTTCAGATTCGCGAGGATTTTTACTGCCTTTACATAGTCTGTCACCTCAACGTGGGACTGGAAAGTGTGATGTGCTGTAGACTCCAGCTTGGAAACACTGATGTCAGTGAAACTGCGAGCACTGACCTGGATTCAGTTACGACTTTTAAAACTCTTTAAAACACAAATTACTCAAATTAGTAATAAAACAAAACAAAAATAACTGACATTTGTGTCACCTAAAAATGAATGTAGTCTTTTATTAATGTGCTATTGTCGTAAATGCCGTGGAGCTGCACAGTACTTGCACCTCACTCGTCCAGCCCCAGAACCAACCTGAACATTGCTTAAAACAGCACATGTTTTTTTAAGACCAATTAACAGTGGAGAGATTCACCCAACAATGTGCATCAGAGGACTGTTAGCCCATATGGATATTAGACACAGTTAATTAGAGCATCAGGCGTTAAAAATGAACCAGGAGTTGAATAAAGTCTCGCTTTAAACTTGCACTTCCTGACCCCAGGTTTTACTTATTATTTTATTTTACTTATGTTTGATTTGATGGTTGCAGTACTTAATGGGCTAAGAGTTCATGTACTGCAAATGAATGGCATAAAACCAGTGAGAGTATAGAAGATTAAAGGAACAGACAGACATTTTCACTGAGCGTCTCATTACTCACATTATGTGTTTCCTAGCAAAGAGATGCCATGACAACAGGCAGTAGCCAGGTGGGAACACATACCCCAGAGGGCGAGAGAGAGCGAGGAGGAAGTGAGGGAAGTGTGTAGAGAGAAAAAAGTGAGATTAATTAACTTGGACTGGAGCAGATGAAGGGTGGTGTTTTGGTTGGAGCTGTCAGTCAGTGGACAACCCCATCCTCTCCTTCAGAGACTCACTAGGTTCATCCTGCCGCTTCTATAAGCTCACCCTCAGGAGCCGGCCACTGAGATCAGCCTCACGATTGGGCGCACGCAGTGGCTCAGCAGGGTGGGGTTAAACCTGCTGGGATGTTTCATATTCATACTGAGCGTGAATACATAATCAGTCCGTCAAGTGACTGTGTGCTTTCAGGAAGGAAGTGGGTTTACTGGATGGTTCTTGTTTTTTATGTGATCGTGACGGAGCCTGAAAAACTTTGGGGTGGTCCTCCTCTGCGCGATGCCGTGGTCCGGTCCTGCTGACAGATGTTGGATTTAGTCAGACCGGGCCGTTTGGACTTGCAGGTTCGCAGGGTCGGTGACGACCTATGGCTGAGGGCGACGTGCCCCCGGCCCTCACTCCCGATCTTACGCCGACCTGCATAGGCAACAGGCTGTGGGGCTGAAATCTCCTGAGGAGCGGGCTCCTCTCTCCACGCCACCGGCCTCCTCTCACTGCCATGATCAAACAAACCAAGAATAAAAATGTGTCGTGGGTAAGTGAGTTGTGTTGGCGGAGCTGGAGACTTCTTCTCTACTCTTTACTACTTGCACCTAGTATGTACACGCTACGTAACATTTTGCATGATGATAATATAGATTTTGGGGTTTAACAGATTATCCAGACTATTTCAGTATATTTCCGTTGGTTTTTGATGCTCCTGTGCCAGTGGCTGTTCCACAGAGAGGCTTAGAGATTTAGGTATTATATAACTACCAACTACTACATGCCCACTTAATGAAATCTGGTTATCAGTCTGCCTCTGCTCCAAGGAATATGACCTGTTAAAATTATACAATAGATAGAAATAACATCCAAGGCTGAACCTAAAGAAAGTGCACAGCTGTTAATAATAAATTAGGAAAACAGTTTTTAATCATAATGATGGAAGGGTGCAAGGTTGATATCCGATTCTTTGCCAGTACAGATGTATCAGGGGGGATTTGAGCAGGAGTGGCTCAGCTTGAGGAAGGGGGGTTGGGGCAGGGAGGAGAGGAGATGGAGTTACGCTTTACTACTGAATCCACCTTCTGTCTGTGGAGTTTAAACCCCTTTTTCTCTGCAGCTGCATGACCTTCAGCCGCTCCGCTCAGCCTCTTTGTTGTATAATTTATGAAGTCTCTTGCTGGAGTTACTGTTTGTCACAAGCGAGTGACACAGTGCTGGTGTCATTTGTTGCCCATATGAAACCACGCTCTGTGTTTGGACATTCGAGTTGTCGCCGTGACAACTTTGCCTTTTCGTCCAGTATATTGCATGTGTGCATAAATAGAGATGTACTTTGTTTTCCTCCGGAGGGAAGCTGTGCTCCACTTTCCTTCAACCCACCCATATGGTGCATATGCAGCTCAGCTCTTCAGTACTGTATGTCCTCACACTGAACCTGATCTCCCCTGCACACGTAGACATGAAGACTCTGGTGTCTTTGAGTCTGGTTAAATAAAAAAACAGCAGTTCCAGGTTTTCGAATTTTACACCCAGGATTTCTACTTGCTAAGAGGCACAAATTATTATAGTTTCCGTTCCTGTTTGAACATCAGTATTATTATTACTAGTATACCGTTGATGATATAACAGCATCATCCAAATGATGAGAGACATGTCTGCAAAGGAAGTGGTTTCCAGCATCACGGAATGAATCATCTGTCCTGTTTTCGTTCTAATTATCAGAATAGCTATCCTGCCAAACCTGTTTGCAAATTAGTTTCTCCTAATTTCACAGCGTTAATCTGAAGTCAGCAAAAAATGCTCTGGGTTGGGACGCTGATCCCAGGTATGTACTTGTCTATCCAATAAGCCTAATGACTGTGATGGCCACATGCATAATCGCACGGGGTAGGCAGTGCCAGGCGGATTAGGACTCCAGATGGTACCGTCACTGCCTGTCTGTCTGGCCTGTGCAGAGGCAGGAGGGCACATGTTTTACTACAGTGGTCAACTCTGCCACTGTAGTCAGCATCACGCAGCGAGTGTTCCTAGAGCTGTGAGGTGTGTTGATGTGATGCATGTGGCGTGAGCTCGTGTCTGCCTCTCTCGGTGGCGTATAGATGACTCGGCCATGCAGCAGATGTCACACTATCAAATTAAAGCTTAATGCCAGCTGAAGAAAACCTCTCCCGAGCTAACCGTGATGCTTAAACACTCCGCTGTGTGTTGGAGAGACACTCTTCAGCAGGCTCCGCTCCCAATGAGGCATGACACCTAATGTTGAGAAGCAGTCGTTGAGGATGACCGCGTCTCCTTCACTCTCCTCCAGATTTCACCTCGGTTGCTTGCCACACAGCGTGGCGCACCGCGTTATCGGTTTTTGGTTGCGGCAGAGAGTTCGGCTTTTTTCACGCCGGGCGTCAGCTGCTTACACCCCTGGGCCATGGTACTCTAAACTAAAACCAGGGGATTTGCATAATTCATTACAGTCACTGTGGAGCGGAGAGGCGACACAGGTGGGAGGACAAGCATGTCTAAGAAGAAAAAGGTAAAAGAAACGCACATAACCTGTCCTTTTGTTTCTGTGTACATCAGCCGCTGACTTCTGTAGAATTTGTTGTTTCCTGAAAGAGGCTGCAGCTTTAGTTTGCTTGCGATGACAGTAGCCTCCACCTGTCACACCCTCCTGTGGACTATGGCTGTCTGTGCTGGTGTGTTTTCATAGGCCTATATCTGTACTGCTCGCCGTGTAGGTAGAGATTACGTTTTAATCGTGGGTTCATGCAGGGCTGTGTCTGCCTTTTGGCATTGCCGTTCGTGAGGCCTTTCTGAAGTTGGAACACAATCTGCAAGGTCATCTTTCTCTTAGATCACTCTTAACAGTCTGTCCGGGCTTGAGCTTTGAAAACAGCTTTTAGATCATGTGGAACAGAGCGATAGAGCCTCATTTTATGGCGTTTCCAGACGCTTTTGACTTTTGGTTCCTCCACATTCAATTTTAATGACAGGAAAGCGTCCTGCTTTTCTGTTCTATGCAAAACAAGACAAGGCGAAGATGTCACCTCTCTCTCTTCCTGCTGCTACATATTCCAAGGTATCAGGAATGGCTTTTAACAGCTTCTGACCATGTTTCATGTCAGACATTTCTTTTACTCTAAAGCCTGGATTGGCAGAAAGGCCAAAGCAGATTTAAATCTCCTTACAGAGAGAAGCAATCATCACAAAGTATGTCAGGGGATGAAGTGCACACAAGCAATCACCCCCATGGATGTTATTGTGCGCAACGCGGGTCGTTCCCTCCCCCATGACGAGATGTAGCGTATACAGATGAGCATGTGACCAGACAGCAGGTGATTATCTCATACGAAAAATAGTTTTGTGTATGTTGATCGTCCCATGTGATGCGTTCCCGAGCATGGGATTTAATTTCGATTGATGCTGCTCAGTGTGTAAATACACAGCTGTTTGCATCTGGACATTAGCTTCAAGCGATGCATTGTGGGTAAGAATAATGTAAGTCAATGACATTATGTTATTGAGAATCGTTGAATTACATTAAACTAATTAAAAATGACTGGACTGTGACTGGTCAGAAACAGTTCATCTGTTGCATTTAACACTCATACAAGTGTGTTTGCAAACACGGTGCGATGGTCTCACCCTCTGCTTGTAGTTCCCTGACCTGTGCCTGAGTCCATTAGTCACAACGGTCCCGTATTGCAGACTGTGGAGTTTTTCCTATGACTCCATGTGGGACAGCCGATGTGTTGACGTGTTCAACGAGCGTGAAGTGACTCAGTTAGCACCACTTGCTGCTCTGCAGCCGCCAAACGTTGTACATGTCATCGCTTCAGAAGTCAAGTTGTTGCGTATACTCGTTGTCCAGCAACACTGAGCTCATGGTCTTTATTCCCTTGGGTGTACTTGACAAACTTCCTTTGTCTCCACGGACTAAGCGCATCTTGAGACGGGTAAGGGTCTTTTTTGTGTTAATAGAAACGCACAGACTCTGGCGTTAATAACTCTGTTATTGCTAAAAGAGAGGTTTTGGCCTCCTTTATGGGATGCGTGTGCAGGTTCAGTGCTGTTCTCGGACGTGGGACGCGTGCACAGGATGCCCTGTGGTGTAGTGGAGACATAGCAGTCAGACTCCCCCAGCACTCAGAGAGGCAGAGGAAACCGAACAGCTGGGGCTTCATCGTGTATCTCGCTCCCTCATCCTTTTTCTTATCTCCCTCTTTCTCCACCTCGTTCCTGTCTTCCTTTCTCTCATAGAGTGTAATTAGGGAGGGTCTCGGGGCTCCAGTGGCCTGGCATGTGTTGTAGCTAGGTAACCTCAGTCAGATGCTGGCTGTCGGCCCTGGGGGTTTCATTAGATGGGAATCAGAGTCATCAGCTCGCCGTGTATGCTCCACTCTGATCTGGATATTCTGAGTCAGGATCTGCAGCCATGCGTTTGATTCCATGCTTTACATGTAGTGGATCTTAGTGGAGCGGGTCGTCATGCGATGCCAGCATTAGTTGTTTGCAGTCTTTACACTAAGCTAATCAGCTGCAGGCCTGTTGGTAGTGAGATGGTACAGTATCAATCTGAATGTGCTGCATTTAGCTCCAAACATTATGACGTTTGACAGCATGTGTTCTGATTGCACTGTGCAGAATCAATTTCCGGATCAACTACTGTAAATAAAGTGCTACACTTGTTAAGTTGTTGTAGAGGCAGGATAAGAAAGCAAGTCTACTGATGGACGTCTGCGAGGGTTTCTTGGAGGCTAACTGAAAAGATTTATTCCCCGGCACTTGAAGTCCTCTTGGAGTGTTTCATCTGTGTAATAGCATTCTTGGCAAAGCAGAAGCTCCATGAGAGTCTCCCTGACACATCATCAGTGACTGTAATTGTGATGTATGTATTTAGTATTTTGTAGCCCATCAGTGATGATGATCCTCATTTTTATGAGTCATGTCATAATAGAACTTTTGACAGGTTATGTTATTGTAGGTTTGTTATTACACAGCGTGTTTGTTACAGATAAACCTGTTGTATACTTTAACGTGGTCGCTGTGGAGTTGCACAGGTATGAAACTGCTGGACGGCCTGGTGACTCGAGACTGTAACTGAAGCTGCGTGTGTTTTGAACTAGACACTAAACACGGAGTGGTTCACTGGCTGCAGATAAGGGAGGCGTCTGTGTGTGGGAGACAGGCTTGGATTGGTCAGTTTCCAGGCCGAATGTGTGATTTCCGCCACGTGAGGCTCAACATACTGATTTCTTTGGTTGCTATTACATAATAATGCATAAAATGTAATTAAACATACATACTGTACACTAACTGTATGTGTGCAGTAGAGATCCTTGCAGTAGATCTGAGCCCTGTTTGAAAACATTATGGCAACTTCCCAGACCTGCCACTACTACTTCAGATTGAAATAACATTTTTTTTATCCTGATTTAATTTTCCATTTTTTATATTCAGCTACTTTTACTACCTTTCCAGTTTTGTGGGTATGTTTTCAGCAACTAAAGCTGTTATAGTCTAACACAAACAAACAATACAACACACTGCAGTGAACTGTAATAAAAGAAGCATTTATTTCAGACCTTAACTGATAAATGCACAGTAAGAGCACAAGAGTCGTTGGGATCTGCATAGCAGGGAGAAGCAGAGGTCCAGCTGCTGTAAGCTGGCTTCATAAGCTTTGATAGGCACTGTGCGCGTGTCAGTGGTAAGGTCTGACGTAACCGTGTGCTTTAATGCTGGTCAATAAGCCAAAGGCAATGGCGACACTCATTTCTCAGTGCAGGCAGAGCTGGAAGTCATCGATCCGTCAAATCCCAGTGAAGGATGCCATTGTAACATTGCATTATCGTAATTACTCAACAGTAACGCTAGCTCTTCTGGTTAAGTGTCTGCAGAATTTGGCTTCCAGGCCTAAACCTAGACTTTACGTTTCACCTCTGTTTACCTTGACCTCACGTTACCACTGCAGAGCAAGGCTGGACCACACACTGTAACAAGGCCAGTTAAAATGATGGTAATAGTCAATAAATGAATAATCAATGTGTGGAGGAGATGAATTGTCGACTGGTTGTTGTGAAAATTCACTTGTTTCAGATCCGAAAATGTGAATAGTTGCGATTTTCATTGCTAGACTAAGTCCATATATGAAGGTATATCATTATATAAGTCAAGTAGCTGCATTTTAGATGGATTTGTTAAACCCTGATCAAACACAATATAATGCAGGATTTCGACTTGGTTGCCCAGAAAACGTTTTCTCTGCACTGCAAATACAAATGTGAGCTTCGCTGTGATGTCGACTAAAGCTTGTACAGAGTTTGTAGTGAGATGCATAAAACAGCTGAGCCACACTGTGTGTTGCTTTCCCTGACACACAGTAGCTGCATTCCTCTAGTGGTTCTGATGTCTTATGACAGGAACAGTTGGTTTGGTTATGAACAGTTTTTAGGAAGTTGTGACTCAGCGGTGGGAGTTTTTGTGATTCATGTTTAAACGCTTTAATAGAATATTTTGCATCTCTGTTGACTTGTGCTGCCTCAAATGTCAGATCATGAAGAGAAGGACGAACAGTGAGTTTCTTTTGAAGTGAATGGGCTGTTTTACAGTATCGAGCAGCTGCATCACACTGGAGTTCAATAGAAATCTGTCACTTTATTACCCAGCAAACCTTTACATAACCTTATTCATAACGTTTTTAATGTACTTGCTTTTATTTTTGGAACGTAAAATTACATGCGAGGATGATTCTGTGCCACGTGGGAAGCTTTGATGCCTTTTGTCCTGTCGATGATGAAAGTACATATGGCATTTTGTCGATGTAGTGAAGATAATTACTTCCTGACGTCTTGGTCTCGGCACCATGTGTTGAGACTATACAATGAGTTCAAATCTGTAGCTTCCTTTTCACAGAGTGTAACCTCTTCAAGGCGAAGCAGAACACATGTAAGCTCCTTGGATCACACACTCGCACACAGACATAAAACGCTCCTGCAGCTGCTTTTGGTGCTTTCTGGAATTTTCAGGCCAGCCCTGTTGGCCAGAGATCTTACTTCCTAAATGTGTGTGTGTGTGCGTGTGTGAAACAGTTTGTGTATATATGCGTGTCTGTGTGTGGGAGGGGAGAAGGGCAGGGGGCAGAGGGGCTTGTTTTTGGGGCTGGAGGACGGTCGCGGCTCTCTGAAGGAGTGTTCTCCCAGCGTGGGAAAGACACTGGTCTTTTCTCTACCTCTCAGGAACTGAAGTAGGCCAAAGAAGTGCTGAGAGGAGCTAGCTCTCCTCCGGCTCCAACTTTCTCTGGGCTAGAGGTAAAGCCGTTCCCCTCTGGAGCCGGGACAGGGGGATTTGTAGGAGCGAAGCAGTCGGGCTGGTTCCTCTTTCAGCGAGACGATGGGCAGCAGCTGAGGGGATTTTCTCGGTAGGACAGAAATGTATCACTCCGGCAGTGAGGAGTCAGACCTGGTAAGTTTGTATAAAAATGCTTCAGGCAACTCAGACTTTATACGCTTCTACTTTTCAGGGCATACTTGGCAGTACTTCTCTCTGCTCTGAACAAAGAGGAAGGGCTTGGACTGCAGGAGAATGTAGGTTATTAGAGCAGGACTTAAAGGGCCATAATCATACGCTTCCTATTTTTCTTTGTTTCTGCTTTTCCAGAAAGTCTTTACCAAGTTGCACACTGACTCTCAGCCAGAATGAATTTGGGCTTTTATGCGGTAAGAGCTGCACAAATATTAAAGCAAAACTTATATATATAACACATGGACCAAACAGATGATACCTCCTTTAGTTTAACTTTATTGCAGAATATAAGCGCAGCCTGCAAATCGCATCATATCGCATCACACTGTCTTAAGTGGGTGTGGAGTTGGCATTTGATTATTACTTATTAACCCCATGACACTTTAAATATGTCTTATGGTATAAAACCATATCTTAAAGAACTCAATCACAGGTGGTTCATAACGCCGATGTCGACATAGATGGAATTTATAAACCACTTAAAAGCAAGCAAAAAGGGAAACTGGATAACGGATTAACCTGAGACCAGTGTGAAGTAGTAAAACGTAGCAGTGACTAATAGCTTGTGCTCTGACGTTGGTTTGACACAGACGCACTGGGAAATAAAAGGATTGTGCTGATGAGCTGTTTGAACTGTACCTGCCAGACCGTTGAGCTGCACTCACTCCGTTCCGTTCAGCTTGTCAGACAGCACCTATTGTGTCCTTTAAGTGTGTGTCTGCCTCAGTGTTTGTGTATCAGATGTAAGTGTCTGTCAGGCAGTGCTGTGAATGTGTTCACACAGCTGACTGTGAAGTGGCGTTTGCAAGCTTGAAGGACAAAGCAAATGTCAGAAGTGTCACTACTTTAAATGTTATCCATCGAAATGATTCTGCTGAAAACACATAACTCATCTTGTGCCGTAATAGTAAACAGTAAAGCAAATCAGCAGTGTCCACACGGTAGTTGGAGGATTTATGTTTTCCTACAGTTAACACAGAATGAACTGAGTTTCTTCCTCCAGATATATTTAGAATATTTGTGTAACTGGACATGTTTATCAAGAAGGTTCTTTGTTTTTAATCTGGGAAATCCCCAGGCCTCTTTAGCAACAAGCTCGCTTTTTTATAAATCACAATTCATGCCAGAAATTGCTCCAAAGTACATCATTTATCAGCATGTGAAATAAAATAAATGAAATCATTTTGCTGGAGCACAGTCCAATTTGCAGGATGGTGCGTTTTGCTCCACTGAAGATGTTTAGCAGCTCATTCTGCTCTCCCCGCCTGCTCTCATCAATCATCCACAGTCCGCTTCAAACACCGTGAAAGGCCAGAATATTGATGACACAAGCACAAAATAACAGCAATGTGAGCTTTGCTGGACCCCTTCATGCTATTTAAATAAACGTTACTCTCAGATCGCTAGGATGCTTCTCATCTTTTCAGATGTAGATTATTACTACGATATTTTACTAATAATCTTTTTGAAATGAATTATCTTGCTGTGACAACCTTGTTGTGCCCTTTTCTCAAAGGTTGTTTGCCAGAAGGTACAAAAGATTTAAAATGTTTCGATAATGATAATACTCATACATTGCTGCATGTTTTTAATAAATTACATCCTTTCCTTCATTAGTTAATTTCTGTGCTACCTGTCATTCCACATCTGCAGTAGCTAAAAGCTTGTAAACGATGCAGAATAATCAAAATACTTTTAACTAGCTCTCCACCGTCATGCGTCAGGGGATCCAGTCATGTGATCGACAGTGGGTCCATCACCTCGATGGGGTGATGCACTTACCTAATGCGCTGGCTCGTGAAATGCTGAGTAAACACTTTTTTTCACTGGCCTGTCAGTGTCACCTTGACGTCCATGGGGCCGGCCACGCCGAGGGGATAATTACTCCTCCTTCCCTTTTATCTCTCTCCTCCCTTCCTTCACACACTCTTTCTTTGCTGTCAGGAACGTATTGACGTATCTGTTTCTCTTTAACATCTTTCACTCACTTTGTATACATTCCTCTGTCCTGTGGTAAATATTAGTAATCCTCCTTTGTAGCAGTCACACATCATTCATGCTTGGCTCGCCTCCTTCCGTCTCTGTTTTGACGAAGGAGACACTGTTTGTGGACGGATGATTTCATTGACTTGCGCTGCACCGCGTAAAGTGGCAGTGATGGACAGATGGCGCGGGGAGAAAGGGCTCTGGTTCCAGCCAAGAGCAGGTCATGCCAAGCCTCTAACTGCTACCACGTTTGCTCAGCCTGTTGTCAGCCCACTGCAGTTAGATACAGTCCATCAGCCAGAACTGAAGGTTACTTGGAGTGAGCGCTAATCTTCAGTGTTCAGTGCAGAATGTGAGGTGGACTGTGCCGTGTCGATGGGTGCGATTTCTTCTATTCGCCAAGTCTCTGATTGTGGTGGATTGTGATTACAAACTACTGCACTGTTGCTGTCATTTATAAAATATGAAATGCTGGGCTGCGTGTTGTCAGGGTATCTGTAGTTGTAGCATATAGCAGCAACTTTATGCGTGACAGCTCTGCAGCTGTGAAAATGGCCGACACAAGTTATTTTTCATATGGCAGCTCAGTATTACTTCATACTTAATATACGTTGGCACAAAATCTGTTTATGTCTAATTACTAATAGTTGTTGTGTAGAAGAGACACAGAACCGTTCCCTCCCTTTGGAGCATAACCATAAAAGCAAGAAAGTCCAAGCTGCTGGGAATCCCTTGAGAGATGGTGGATGGAAGAAGCAGACAAAAGGGTGAGATGAGAGGCAGTGAACGGACGTGAAGAGAAGTGCAAGTAGGAGAAAAGGAAGCGTCAGTGTGGGCTGATGGAAGAGAGGCAGCATGTACCGTACAGTAGGAATACGGTACAATACAAGGGTATTAAGGTTTCCGACAGCACTTTATAGCTCACATGCACAGCATTTACTATATGACTTCATATTTCCATTTTCACAGAGGACGCGTACGGGGAGTAACTTCAGTGGTGGACGTACGGAGAACGTGCAGACGTTGCCTGTTGTGGCTTCTTTGTTCACTGTGCGTGATTCGGATACAGAAGGCAGCCGTGACTGACTCACAGCCTCCAGTTTTGTATTTTCTAATGTAACGATCGCGTGCCACTGCTGCATGTGGAGGTCATTTGTGGTCTTACAGCAGGGACCTCTGTCTAAATGGATTAATAGGAGTGGTGTAGAGATCATCACCCTTTTCAATTCCCCTCCTCATCTCTCTCGCTCTGATTGATGGAGCGGAGACAGTCACCTCTCAGATATTTCTTGCCAGTGGAGCGGAGTTAAACAATCTTAAAATGATGTGCTTTCATGGTTTCTTTGTGAGTTAATGGGACTGTACCAGGATCACTGTCTTGAAAGGGCTGCTACAGAGTCGGGCAGGATTAAAACCAGGGTTGTGTTTGAGGCAGAAATCAGATCCTTGCTCATTCACACCTGTAGCTCCCAGTCTGCTGCGTGGAACAAAAAAGCAACCTCCCCTCGTGTACTGTATCTAGGGACGGTCGTGCTGCGTTTTGGTTATTATGTGTGGGTGACAGTGCTGTCAATATCAGTGTGGCAGCGGGTCTAGAGGACAGTCGCGTCAGGCAGCCTGAGGCTCTTTCTGTCCATGCGAGTCTTTGTCAGCTTCCTCTCCAGGCTCCATCGCTGCACATCCAGAGCATCTGTGCCCTGCGAGCCCTGGAGGCTGGTGTCAAACTACCTTATTGAACCATATGTGACCCTTTCACTATTTAAAAAACTGGGAGGCAGTGGTGTTGCTGCGGTTTTATTTCCCTAACTGCTCTCTGAGCTTGGTGAGAATAGAGAACTTTTCTGCAGGTTGTACTGCTTTAAAGCGTTTCCGTGACCCAGAGCCAGTGGAGGTGTGTCAGTGATTGGAAATGATAAGCATCACTGATTACCACGTCATCCTTTGAGCTACTGTTAGTGGTCCTTAGGGACTGACCGCTGCTTTTAAACCAGCAAGCTCATTTGAACCATTGATCTCTCCAGCTGACCCCTGACTCCTCTCACCTCACCCAACCCCAGGACCGGCCACTCAGAGGAGCAGCATACGTCAGCAATGCCGCGACAAACATTTAGACTAATCGTTCTGCAGGATTTAAATAAGGTTCATACTTCATAAGGATGGGAAATTTTAATTAAGGCTGTAGTGAAAAAGCGATCAGATGTTGGTCTTATGTTATGTTGTTATAATGACATGTTGTACTATAACTATGTGCCAGCTTTGCTTGTGTTAACGCTTTAGTTATAATTAGATGGTACGTTTCAAAACGCAGGGGGGGCATGAATAATTTTTGGCCTCCTAAAACTGAATTCCTCCCAGTGAGAAGCACTGCATGAATCATTATTGGGAATAAATGAGTAGACGCAGCTGTAATATGAGCCGTGATAAATGCAGCAGCAAAGCGTTTCTCGTACGGTGTGACATCTCTTCCTGTGAGCTATAAACAGACAAAACTGTATGCAAAGCTGACACACTAAACCGTATTCACAAGCACATGCACTTCCCAGCACTCATCACTGCAGAGACACAACGAGCAGATGGATCGACTGCGAGGGGTAACTGAGGAAAAAAATGAGGGGAGTGACGGAGAAGGAGGGGAGGGGAGAGACAGAGACAGAGCGGCAGAATCACTGAAGTAGCGTCGGGAAGCTTGTGGGAGGCAGCGTGCAGGACAAACACAGACAGGCTGAGAGAGTGAGGACAAGGCTGCTCGCAGCACCTGACAGGCAGCAGCTCCATTAGCATCAGGAGGAGACTCGGTCACACTCAGCCACACCGGGACTCGTGTAGACAAACTGCTGTTGCCGCTTGTGGAGCAACACGGGGAGGCTGCAGCGGAGGAGGAGAACAAGGCAGGAGCCAAAAGCTTAAGGGAGAGAATGAGGACCATCACAGCCACCTGACTCATACTGGGAGTGAGCCTCAGCACCTGCGGCGGCAGTCTGAGCACTCACTGAGCTATCAAGGAGACTGGGGCAGACGGGGAGAGAGCTGCTGAGATTATGCGCGGGGCAGCGAGCTCCTGTGGATTCCCCATCTTTGGCAACGGCAGCGGCAGCAGGAGGAGCAGGAGGAGCTGCAGCAAAACAAGGAGCTCTGACTCCGAAGCTAATCATTTATCTAGAGATGGTAGCATTTACAGCCAAGGTGTAACAGGAACCAGCTGTCGATGTAGCCACAGTGTTGAATGTACCTGTAGCCAGAGCAGTGACGGTAGCTGCAGCACCGGTACAAAGGTGACCACAGCGGTGCAGTCAGGTGTAGTTGTAGCAGTAGCGGGGGGGCAGTGGCTCAGGACACTGAATGACCAGTGTGGCTGATGAAGGCCACCTGGATCCGCTTGCTGAAACGAGCCAAGGGAGGTCGCGTCAAGAGCGCCGATGCCTGTGTAAGCACATTTCGAGCATGTTGTTGGTGTTATTGTGTGGATGTGTCTTATGCAGTGAGTGTCTGTGACGCGGGTCCATCCATCAGTCTGCGGCGTCGGGGGCCGTGGGTGACAGATGTGTGTTGCCTGGTGATGATGTGAAGCTCGGCCGTTGTTATCAGTTATGGCTGTCAGATCGTGCGCAGAGCTCCATGTCACCTCCTTCTGACCCACTGGGACTGCGCTCTTGATCACGCCTCATCACTAGTCGTGACCTGATCCTGTTCATCTGAGCTTTTAAGCTGCGCGTAACACATCCCAAACAAATGACTCATGGTTTAGATTGTTGTCTTATGTTTTGAAAGAGTTTCAGCGTTACTTAGCTGGGTCTCGAATGAGTTATTCTTATCAGGCAGAGAGGAGGGAGGATGAGCAGCAGAGGCGATTGACAAGCAGCAAGATGTCTTGTGAGATGAAGGACATAAATATAAATAACCTTGTGTTATGTGAGGTGCAACAGTTGTAGCATCTCTGTATATACGTCAGGTAACATATAGGTGTAGAGCAGCGAGATGTATGATCCTGCTTTGTATGTATGTGATGGCTGAGTAATTCAAATCAGGCACAGAGTGAGGGAAGCTATTTTTAACTCAGACAGCAGAATGTAATGGTGCAGTGAGATGAATGAAAGCCCTTGTGTGGGTGGCATAGTAGTGAACAGGTAAGAATAATGAGCGTAGCGGCTTCACTGTAGTTAAACTTCAGTTTATGTTAATTAGTGATTCGTGCTTAACTGAAAGTGAGCTGTAGCAGAAAATGAATCTGTAGTTTACATGCAAATGTTGGTCTCCTTTCCCATGCACGGCGTAAATTATTAAGGTTTTTCTCACATTTGTTTGTATAATTCATGGTGTTTTATTTTAGGAAACATAAAGACTAGTTCATTTAAATGTAGTTACATGAATCTTGTTGTAGATTAGATGCAAGAAAGAAATATAAACATGAGAGTATAATGTTGTGAGAGGGTCAGTTTTAGCTGCTCAGATAATCCAGGCAGAAGCTTTTTTAACATACTAATTCTAAGGCGAAAAAGATATCGCATCATATTCCTAAGACAGATCGTTCAGCTTCCGTGTATTTTGAGAGTTTTGCATGTGTTGTATGTTCTTCTCTGTCTCACAATCACGTGTGAGCTCTACTTTATCAATCATTCATGGCGTGTTGTCGTAGTGGGTCCTGTATGCGGTGGTGAGCTCCAGTGTGCTGTGCTGAGGAGCAAGGTAGTAATGGTGTGAACTGGTATGTGAGCCTTTTCGGAACCATGCGGTGTATCACGCAGTGTACGAGGACCTGGCGTTCTTCAACATTTCCCCCCTGAGTATGTCACAGTGGGGTCACAACAAATCTGGCAAGCAGCTGAGAGAAGGCTAAAGATAGAAGAAGAGCTGCTGGTTATGTGTGTCTATGAAAAATTATTTGTGTCCTTTGGCAAGCTATCGCCAAAACAGCGGGACTGTCCACAGATCTCATCAGCGCGTGATGTCCTCGGTTTGTTGCAGCGATGTGACAGATTTAAATACTTGTTTTATTGAGACCACAATTTGCTCTTTAATGAAATTATCTGAGGTTCTTGCAAACAGTTTAACACTTCAGTCTGCGTGGGTGTTCTCACATTAGTGAGTTATACAAGCTCCAGAACTGAACCGTGGTCTAATGAAGTTATCTCCTGTGCCATCAAGATGCTGTGAAGCCCACCACTTCTCCTCAGACAACACCTGTCAGTTTTACACTGTAAAGCCAAAGTCATTCAGCTGAAGTGTTGCTGTTCGTGTCTTCTCAGGGTTCGGCCGACTCCTACACCAGCCGTCCATCAGACTCCGATGTTTCCCTGGAGGAGGATAAGGAGGCAGTGCGCAGAGAGGCAGAGCGACAGGCTCAAGCACAGCTCGACAAGGCCAAGGTTGGTATCCTGAACCCTGCAAGGTCACTCTGTCTGGTTCACCTCCTGCTGAGGAACGGCCTCTGTGAGGATTGCGCTCGGGGCAGACGTCGCCAGATCAGGGTTCAGAGTAATGGGAGACGGGCCAGCGATCAACGTGTCTCTGTACATGTCCTCGTACTCTTCAGTGGTCTCTGTGTGACTTTCTTTCATGAACTCCAGAGATTAAAGATTTAAACTCTCTTACACTTTAGTTTTTTATAATAACTAGGGCCCTTCTCTCTGACAAAGTAACATTCCCGTCTGCATATTCTCTCAGATCTCAGTGAATGGTGTCACGGTCTGCTTTGCTTTCGAGAGATGTTTTTAGCGTCTGATTCATGCAGGTCTCCTTCGTCCCAGCACAGCTGCTCTGATCACGCGTCACTGACAGATGTTGTAACGTTTTCTAATTGTTTTGGCTGTTTTTGCTTTGGGTCGCTGGAAATTGTTCTTTTTACGTTTGCGTGTCATTTTTGTGAATGAAACCTCCCCAGAAATGCAGCAGAATGAGTCCGTGCCAATTTCAGAGAATGTTGATTTGCTAATAACATTCTGTTGAATTTTAGTGATAAGGACTTTATGTGAACACAAACTGTAGTGTTGACCTTTAGTGATTAGTTTTGGGATCAGTAATGACTGAATTATGCAGTGAATGATGGGATGGTTAGAATTATGGGCAACGGGATCCCTATGTATAAAAGTGCAAAGATGTGTTTGTACAGACAAAACTAGTTTATTATGCTTGAATCAATAATAGCAGGCATCACCCAAATAATCATGTAAACTGTATACTGGTCTGTTTGTTATTCGATGTTGAAAAGTTGAGTCTGCTTCCTTTTTGCTCTCTATTCTTAGGTCTCCACACATTTTTTGTGCTCTTATAACATTAAGCAACTTCGGGGGGAGAGAAATTAGAGAGAGCTCCCAGATCTGAGCACAAAGTTCAGTCTCATCAAGATTTGTGTGTGTTTTTTATTTGTTTTGTTTTACTGTAGTCCTCCTCTTCTTCGTAAGATTAGTGGACAACGCTGCAGGACTGACTAAGTGTAATAGAAGCCGGATATTGCAGCCAATCTCAGCTAGTTTCCGAGACCAACAAGCGGCTGCAGGCCCTGCTGATGTGAGAGGTTAACACTCGGCGTCACTGTTTATCGGAGCCAAGCCTCGTTCTCTGCTCTGGGCCACAATTAGCAGCATATAAACAAACACATGGACGGCAGAGCAGGATCGCCTTTTCGCGACAGGATTTGCAATCAGAGCTGACTTCCGCAGAATCACTCAAATCACTGGCTCTGTTAGATTTATGCCTTTGATCTGTGAAATAATTCGGCTGTTCTCTTCCTGCTTTACAGGTCACAGAGGTTTGATTGTTGCATATTAATTCCAGCAAGCGTCTAAAAAATGTTTTATTGTCTATAACAGCTAGTCGCTTATTAGCAGCAAAGCTCCAAGCTTTCGGGTATCCATCCATTCAAGCAGACATTTTCCTCCTGCAGCGTCTCGGGGCAGCTCCAAGCTGGCAAAGACGGATCATTCCAGCAGATCTGTGCTGCTATTTTCCAGAGTCACCCTCTCTGGCTCACTAATTAAAAAGATAAGTTGGCTTTATAGATAACCTAGCATAGATTACCCCTGCTGGCATTTAACATGACAGATGACTAGTAAAAAATAGCTGCTGTGGTCTAGCCACCAGAAAACAAGCAGGCTGGGGTCAGAGGAAGTGCAGACTCTCTGACTGAGCCTTTATGGGCAGTAATTCAACTGCTTTCCTGACATACCTCTGATATTTGTAAGTAGTGGGAATATGGTTACTGCCTGTGGTGTTATGTGTAAGGTTTCTCATTCCCCTCTTAGCTTTCTAAACACATATTTACACATAAACACCCTGTGTTGTCTGTAATTAACCTTAAAGGAGCACTGCACCGGTTTTACACATCAGATAAGTTCATCCTTGAGAGTGTTTTTCATGTCTTCAGCGATGCTGCAAGGAGCCTTGTAAAGTCAGAGAAAACAACTCAAATGATGTCACGAGGGGAAACCTGACAACCTGGCAGAAAGACAAAAAAGAAAACGTAGCAGGAAGAGCCCGATTTTACATCATCAAAGACTGATGGCGTATATGCAAGTTGGCCAAAATCACTAATCATGTTAGTTTCTTTCCAAGTTATATCAACTAAGCTTCATATTATAGAATGATAATTTAAACGAATCCACATTTTAACATATTTTCTTAAAGGTGATACTAATCTGAAATGCCTGCCTTGTTTTCATGCTTTGCTGTACAGGCAACCTTAACCCTGAACTGAGCTCAAATGACCTCAACCTGTTAGTCTGTATTACTTTTTGGTTGCTTAGGGAAGATCAGATTGTAAGACTCCTATGATAAAACCAGCTCCAGCGACAGGCCTGAGTGCACTTCAAAGCATTTTTGCAATCTATATAAATGTGAACTAAAGTCGGAGACTCAAAGCTGTGATCCTTTGGCCACTGTGTACGTTTGTTTCTTGGCTGCACGAGAACCATCAGTGAATATCAAAAATAGTTCATAGTGCAATGTCTGTAAATAAAACTGTAGCTTTGAGTCTAGTTGTGTGTTGAACTCAACCTGTGTTACCTTCACACAGAGGGAGGCTGTTTGTCCTGTCTTTGTGCCAAGATAAGCTGACCTTTCTTGGCCGTAGCTTCATATTTGATGTGCAGACACGAGCGTGGTATCGATTTTCTCATCAAACTGTTGGTAAAAAGTTAAGAAGCCTATTTTTCTAATGTGGAGTCTGTGGCATGTTTCGTGGCATAACAGCATCAGCAAGGACAGGTGTTCTCTCAGCCAGTGCGAGCTCAGAGAAGACGGGGCGGTGTTTCCTCATGAAAAATTCATGGAGTGATGCGATCCTGCGACGAGCATCATGTGGTGTTAATTGGCTGTGTTCCTTAGCGCCGGCTCCCAGGGGTTCTGCTACATATAGAGCGTCTTTAGAGCAGGTGATGCTTCATCTCTGTGTCTCCTCCTGTCTCCTCCTTCTCCGCTTCCATCTTTTTTCCTCCACTCAACCCATCCGCGCTGTCTTTTCCCCTTCGCTCGGCGTAGCATCCGTAATGAAGCCCAGGGTTATGTAAGAAGCAGCCGTATGAGCATGTTGTACAGATATTCTTTAGCAGGATGACGCCGATGCTACTTCGCGTACACATCCAGGAGCCATTTGTGATGCTTGGCTGCGTGTTGGGATATTACAGGTTTCATTTCGAGTCTGTTAAATATCATTAGGCCTAGAAGTCTTCATCTGACAGCCAGCCGTCTTGCATCCAGTCGATCAAAGCAGCTGGGAGGGAGGAAGGAGCCAGTGTTCCATGAGACAATTGAGAAACCACACCTACTTACATACTAATAGACCTCACACCTTCCTGCAACCATGTGACTCAATAGCAAGGGCGCTCTGTCCTCAGACTGTGGGTTGGATGATTCCTCCAGCAAGAGCACGTACAGCTAAAAGTCATCGCTCTATAGAATATTTACACTATTGTCTGCAGAAGCGAAGGACTGCAGTCATGCATTATTTCCATAATCCCTTACAGTTCGTCGTAGTCTCTTCACATATGTTGTATTTAAATCTAGTCAAGCTCACCTTTCCTTTACCCTTATTACTATTTGCTGATATGACAGATCTTATGAATGAAGCAATACTAAAGCTAACAAACACACAGTTCTCGTTTTTCAAGCATCTGTTTTCGCATCTTGTTACTTGCACAGCACCTAATGGCTGCGGCTCCCAACAGATCAGCTGTACCTGGAATTGGTTCTGTTTTATCATGTGGAGTTCTCCTGTTGTTCGTTTCTTGTTTGAACTGAATCTGTGCTTTGAATCAGCTCAACCTGTTTGTGCATTTGCTTTTTAGCTTGGAGAAAATCAGATTGCAGCACTGTTTCACTATGATGAAACCAGCTCCAGGGTTCACATGTAAAGCGTTTTCCAAAATCTGTATAAGGTTGAACCAAAATCTCATGGTCATAGCATTGAGTCGCTGGGTTTAGTATATCTTCCAGTTGAATATCATGCACCGTTTCCCTCATCTGCAGGTAAACACACTATTTAGCGTGCAGGTGTACTCTGGGAGATTAGTGTAAGCTGCATTCGTTTTGGCTTCCAGTTAACTTCTGTCGTGCTCGTCACACAGTCAAAGGCAGCGGTAATGTAATCTGGTTGAGGGCATGACCGGGGTGTCTCCAAGATTATGTCCAAAAGCATTTTATGTAATTCTTAAAGGGATGTGTGTGTGTAATGGAATCTAGTTTAGCAAGTTTGTTTGTGACCATATGGTTCTGCCATTTTTCATGACGTGACCTCATTAAATTGTATTTGAATCTTTTTGTGGAAATGTTTGCGTCACTATGAGCAGGCGAGATTTGTCCTCGCTTTGTGCAAAAAGAGTTGCATTTCACAGCCTGTGTGGACAGTCAGCATGTTTACTGGATGCAATAATGTCTCTCGAGGTACAGGAATCATTTTGTGAACGGCTTGCAGGGATCGATTTCTGAACAGTGTTTACGAGTGCTGCTCGCGAGTAAACAAATAACAAGTGTCCCATTTTACTGTTGGTGTCAAAGTGGTGATCGCTACAGATGTTAACACGCTGCTGAAACCGTTCCTGGATAGGAACTCGGTCTGCCAGCCTTATTTTTAGCCTTTGCACAAACACAGTCTCACACTTTCATTCATGTCCTTTTTTTTTTTGTTCTGCTTTCCAGACCAAACCTGTTGCATTTGCTGTTCGCACAAATGTCTACTACAACCCGAGTCACGATGACGATGTCCCCGTGCCAGGCATGGCCGTGTCCTTTGAGGCTAAAGACTTCCTCCATGTCAAAGAGGTGAGCGCCAGACTCTCCAGCTGGGGATGGCTCTGGTAGCGATGGCTGAGAAAGATTAAGGCGACAACCAAGAGGAAGGGGGATGTTCAAACCTGCTCTGTTGAATAATTTCTGTAGAAATTTAACAACGACTGGTGGATAGGACGCCTGGTGAAAGAAGGCTGTGAAATCGGTTTCATTCCCAGTCCAGTGAAGCTTGAAAACACTCGAATCCTCCAGGAGCAGAGAGCCAAGCAGGGCAAGTTCCACTCCAGGTAAAAGGTCTTTTTCAATAAACAGAAATACTCATTTCAGACTGTGGACTGTTGAGCTAATACTAATAATGATGTTTCCTGTTTTAGTAAATTGGGAGCAAACTCATCTTCTAGTTTAGGTGATGTGGTTCCTAATTCACGGAAATCTACTCCTCCTTCATCTGGTAAGTCGCAAATAGGCAAATTTGTAAAAGCATCAAGTCATTTCAGCCAACTACTGAAATCAAATTAAAGGTACATCTTAGATTTTCTAGTCTGTAGATGTAGATGTCTTTTCCATTTGCGTGTTTTAATGGTCATAACTGCACTTTGACGCGTTTCATTTGCTCTCTGTGTATGAGCGACATTCTGTGCCTGTGTGTGAGATGTCGCCCGTTACCTGTGATCTTCTGTGTTCACGTGTGTGATGGTGCTCTTGTCTGTCTGTGTGCGTAGCCATTGACATAGACGCCACAGGCTTAGACCCTGAGGACAATGAGCTTCCCGTCAACCTGCGCTCCCCTAAAGCCAGTCCAAACACTGTCATGTCACCCCTAGCAAAAGAGAAACGAATGCCCTTCTTTAAGAAGGTAAACTCTGGACTACCTCGCCCTCTCTTCTCTGTCCGTCCGCTCGTCTGCGACTCAAATGCCTGTGGCTGCTCGGCCTCACTCAGCGCTCGTCCTGTTTGCTACACCAGTGTCCTCGTCCCTTGACACCCAGCCATTAGCATGCATGCCTGTTCTTAACCTCTCTTTCTCCTCTTCCGTCTCACCACAGCTAAGCAGAAGCAGAAGTCGGTAAGTCGTGGTTTGCAGTGCACTGGCTCAGCAGGGTCTGGGGATGACCTCTGTGCTCTGAGCTGTTCTTCTTTATGTGGCTCCTCTGCAGAGACTGTACTGACCTCTCACCCCATTCACTGCCCCTGCGAATTGTCTGTGTTGTGGTTGTGACATTTTGTGTTTGTGTGTGAACTAGTGACCCTGATTTTGTGAGACCTCAGGTTGTGAACGCCTTTTGAATCAGCTTGAGGCATTTTCTACAGCAACGTATTTGTGCAGTATATGAAAGCAAAACTGTTTTAGCAGCAGTATTTGCTGTTTGGTTTGGACCTGTAATCAACAATCAAAGGATGCTTTGATTATGCTTCCCACAATTACAGTGACAGAGTAATCCAAGGTTTAAACGAGCTGCTGAAAGCAGAACCATTGCCCCTTAATAGCCTTGTATTAGTCAGCAGTAGCGTGCATCAGTTCCCACAAACCCCAGTGGAAGCCGGATGACGTCAGAATATACACAATCTACTATAGTACTTGTCATTATGACAACAGCCGGAGAGAGTTGAGCTTAAACTTCAGGACAAATAAAGAAGAGGGATTGAGATGCTGACCAATATATAAGGGATGGATGCAGACACCATAGTGCTTTAAAGTTGTTGTAGGAGGAAGGAGTCACTCCTCTCCTCTCCAACATAGCTCATGCACCGGCTTGTCAAAACAGTTTTTTCCCCTTCAGTATGCACATATCGCACACGCTCAGGACCTACAGCAGTATCGGGTTCAGAGAAGCAGACACTCCTCCAGAGTTTGACGAGTGTGCGCAAACAATTCAAATCTTTCCTAAATGTTTTTATTGGCTCCAGCTGGAGGAAAGTCACCGCGAGTTGCATTGGAAAATTATAAACCGCTACAGCAAATATGAAGCTTAGCACAAAGGAAATGTAGACAATAATTAGGCAAGATTAAACGGTGACACATACAGTGGCTGCTAAACTGTGGTCTGGAGGTAACGAAAGCACAACTTTTATTTTTCGCTTCGTTTTGTGTGGATTAAACAAAACCGTGACGTCACGTATGAACAGGATCTCTCTGCAGGCTGTAGCATCTGCATCAGCATCTTTTTACCCAAATAATGAAAAATTAATTCTCCGCCAGTGTGATTTCTCCTTTCCGAGATTTTATGTTTGAAGTCGTTTCACACACTGAGCTCCCACTTTGTCCCAGCAAAGTGTTTCTATCTTCCGTAGTCTTTGTCAGTCTACTTCTTTCTCCTCTCTGACTAATGTTTCCTGTTTGCCCAGTGACATCAGAACCATGATATGAGACACTGAGTTTGTCATTTAGTCTATGAACATTTCACCCAAACTGCCAAGTCTGTTATAACTCAAAGCTTTCTCCTGCATGTGCTGAGCCGTCTCATCTCATAGTTCACAATCTTCCAGTGCTTTTAACTGTCTACCTTGTAGCTGAGTGGTGTGTGATGGTGAATGTTTACCTTTGTCTCCATAAGTGAGTGCAACCGTCTTCCCTTTTCTTCTCGTCTCTAAAGGCAGAGCACATTCCTCCATACGACGTTGTGCCTTCCATGCGGCCCGTGGTTCTGGTCGGACCATCGCTGAAGGGCTACGAGGTGCATCAAAGTTTTTCACATTTCAGACGCAGCGGCGTCTCGGTTGTTGCTCTGGGACTTTACCAGTGAACCGATTCCTTACGCTGTTTTATCGTGTGAATTTCCTGTGCACAGGTGACGGACATGATGCAAAAAGCACTGTTTGACTTCTTGAAACACCGATTCGAGGGAAGGTAGGTTCCTCGTGGTCTTGTAAATCTCATCCTGCTTCCTTCCTCATTCTTTGTCTCTCTCCAACTCTATAGGCTGGTATTTATTGGTCTCCTGATGTTACCCGAGGGAGCGTGTAACAAGTTTGTTTGGCCTAGAGATGCGTGCTGCTGCTTTAAATAGTCCCTCTCCATGTCCTTAATAGGCTATAGCGGGCCCTAGAGCAGAGCAGGATTCTCCTTATTCACTGCAGAGTCCATCCACCCGTCCAGAAAGAAAGGCCACAAAGTTACACAATGCTTAGATCCACTCAGATCAGCAGCTCCAGAGAATGCTGTTTATTCCCTTCTGAGCCCTGTTCTGTAAACATGGATCAGCTAAAGCAAACTAACACGTTCGTCTTAAGATCCCGTTAATGACAAATCGGGCTCGTCAGATGTCATTAAAGCGTAGACACGTCAGCTTAGGTGCACTGATCTTAGACAATAAAGCAGATGCACAGACAGAAGTGTATTTGTTTTTCTGTCCTACTCTGTGCTCCATGTTTCCACTCTTCCATCTTTATTTAGCGCTTCGCTGCACAGGTTCGAGCTGCTTGCACATGCACACATTTACTGGGACTAAATAGAATCAACAGTTTTTCTTCATAATCCAGAATCCTCTGCTGTGACCTTGTAAACATCCTTGCCATGAAATCAGCCAAAATAATGTACTGTACGGTTTATTTTTATGATCGCTGCTCATTTCACTTTATTGAGTTTCAGTGTTTCTATTTAAACCAGCCAAAATGGTTGTCACCAGGGGTCATTTATGTTAGAGAATAAATGTACCCATGGGTTACAGCCAGAGAAATGATCCAGCCACGTGGGGAGAAGCCCACACTGGCAGGTTTTATGACGTGCCTCCTTCTTTTTCAGCCTTTGAACTGACTGAATAAGTGCATGTCCTTTTTTCCCCTCAAATAAATATTGTCTGGCTAAGCAGCTGTTATTCTTGTGCCTTGTTTTAGAATATCAATCACTCGGGTCACGGCAGACATCTCTCTGGCCAAACGCTCAGTCCTCAACAATCCCAGCAAGCACGCCATCATCGAACGCTCCAACACACGCTCAAACTTGGGTAAGTCCGGGTTTCAAGAACACTGCAGTTCCTGGGAACATCTGGTGTTTTGATTCATAATGTTTTCAAGGAGACCAGCTCATGTGGACACGGAAGGAAACGATTAAAGTAACTCTTTGACAGTGGTAGTGATAACTTTCCGGAGCAGCCTTGGCCCAGTTTTCTTTGTTAGACATGTTCGATGTCAGGAACAGGTTTAAGAAATGCTCTGATTTGACTGAGGTTGATTGGAGTTTAGATGTGATTAGGGCAGAACAGATTGTAGAGTCAAACGGGTGACAGGGCTGATCTCTATTATGTATCAACACAAGAAGCGGTCGGCGGCTGCAGAGCAGCAAGAAGTGAGCTAGACAGGAGAAATGCCTTAGACCGTATGTTAATGTTTCACCATAACTTAAATCACCACAATTAAACTTGATGATTTGATTTTGTTCTTCATCAAAAGCTTCAACTTCTACCAGAGGAAACAATCAAGACAACAACTCCACCATCTCAAGCATCTTATTTAAAGATGTATTAGCACTGAGCTTTAGAGCTTTTATGTGAAGTTGAGTGGCACTTAGCGCTTGTTTATGTTCCTGCCGGAAGAGCAAGGTTCCTGCATTTGTTTCAGCGCAAACTGATTCTTGTGAGTTTTCTAAATTGAATCTAAACCGACACTGGCTCAAGTTCAGCACAGGAACCAAGTTGAATTATCTCACCCTGGGGCATATTTTAGCAGCAAGCGGAGAATTTGTGACTCAGTCATCACCCAAATGAGCAGTTAGGTTGGAATGTTGTCATGTTATCAGTTTACTTCAGACTTTGTCGTGACTGAGCTTAGCCACGATTTTGCTCAGATTGGGCCTTTGCCCTGCTGGGATATCAGCAGGATTGTTTTTGCAGTCACATCGTCATCTGTTGGTTAGCAGTAACACAACATGTTCCTCTTAGAGCTAGTGGTCTCTGTCTTTCAGTCGGGTTATTCAAGCCACGTCATGAAGTATTTATGGCACTATTTAGACTTAAAATGGGCTTCAAAGAAAAAGCAATAAACGTTAAATAGACAATATAATAATAAAACTACAAGTAGAGAAGTCAGACTTGTGGAGGTGTCAGTGGACAGCTTGCAAGTCTAAGCTGTAATGAGTTGACAATAACTAATTAAAGAGCATGTTGTTAAGTTTTATTATAGGCTGAGCAATAAAGATGAAACACATCACAGAGTGACTGTCACATCCCGTCACCTCGTTCTCAGGTCTTTAAGGATTTCTTTGCACTGGGCTGCGTTCTCGCCAGACAGGATACTGTAGGGATGGTGTTAGCCTGGTGATGAAGTCTCAGACATAGACATTTTTCACATTTTTTATATTGTTGATCTTTACAAAAATAAACAACTAAGTGTATTTCACAAAAACATCGATTGGCTGATTTTCACAATAAAGCGATCGTGCCTCTTATTTTTTCTTCAGCCGAAGTTCAGAGTGAGATTGAGCGAATATTCGAACTGGCACGGACGTTACAGCTGGTGGTCCTGGATGCTGACACCATCAACCACCCATCACAGCTGGCAAAGACTTCTCTCGCCCCCATTATTGTCTATGTCAAGATTACCTCTCCAAAAGTGAGTGAAATCCTATTTATTTCAGTGAGGAAAGAAAGTCAATGGGAGATATAAGTTGACGTGATGTGTTTTTGTCACTGTTTGCATTGTTACATGTGTCTGAGCTTCTCCCTTGCTGTGACTTTAAATGCAACATGCCAGACGCGACTGACGCTTGAGATGACTGATTCATACCCAGTGACCTTCGGCAGGATGCAGCAATCAAGATATATGGGAATGAAAAATAGCTAAGAAAACAGATACAAGAATCAAATCAGTATGCAGCGTACATACAGCTCCTGATGGCCAAAACAAAGATGTTTCAAAGATGGGAGAGGTGAACTGGTGTCGGGGTCATAGACTGATTAGTGTGCACCTTCCAAAGGGTCACAAGATGAATCTGTTTAGCTATTACAGCTGTCAAATACATACAGTGGTGTTAAGAAAGGACAATAATTCCCCCTGAAATGGTAGCAAACATACGTAAGAAGCATTCAAAGCTTAAAACGTTCTTACGTCCTAAACAAAACCTATTTGCCTTCAGGTGCTGCAGCGGCTCATCAAGTCTAGAGGCAAGTCTCAGGCCAAGCACCTCAATGTCCAGATGGTGGCTGCTGACAAGCTGGCTCAGTGCCCCTCTGTAAGTGTCCACAGGGGACCCACATGATCCCCGATCCAGCATTTCTCCTTTATAACAGTTCATTACTGTCTCAAGTCAAAGCTTTTTTTATAATTCCTGCCAGTGTTATTTCTATTCTTCCATAATCTGCTTAGTATTTATTTTAGAGAATGAAGCAAGCACGGCGAGTTTGTGAAAGTGCAGGCTCAATTTAATTCTAATAACACTTTATAACTTTGGGGAATTAGTGTTGATAAGATTTTTACAAAGTTAATGTCTAGCACAGCTCAGTGTCTGATAGAGCTTTGGGAATTTAGTATTTCTAAAGATTAGTATTAGTATAATCTCTTTGTTTTCAGTCTTTTATTATGAAATATGCCACAGTGCCATCTTGTTTTGTCTCTTTTCAACATCTCCCTAACCCTTTTGAGACCTTTTCTTTTTTTCAGGAGATGTTTGACATCATCCTCGATGAGAACCAGCTTGAGGACGCATGTGAGCACATGGCTGATTATCTTGAAGCCTACTGGAGAAGCACTCACCCCACCAGCTCTAGCCCCGCTGACGAATCACTAACAGACCTCCCCTCCAGCCCAGCCCCAGTGCTGGGTGTGCAGGTACAAGCACAGAGTGAACGATGGGTGGGGATGAAATTATTTATTACATAAATCCATGAAAACCTGGCTTTAATAAAAATGACCCCAACGGACACAAGGTTGATGTCACATGCAGCAAATGTATTCATTGCGATATGAAAAGTACTTTCATCATCATGCAGTATATTAAGGTATGTGTCACATGCTGTATGATCCCTTATCTGTACCCTCTCTTCATCCACTGCCATCACAATGGGAAATGTAAGACTGAAAATGAGGAGAACCTTGATAATGATGAGGAGCAGGAATGAGCTTGACATGTGATAAGTAGTGTGGTGAGTGTGCTGTGGCCTTTAAGAGAACAGTAAAACCTAAGGAGTAACAAACTGTAAACGTCATCCACGTCTGGATCCGGAGCCACAGTGAAGCTATTGCGTGTATTTGCTGTGCGTAGGTGCATTAAAGTGTTTATTCACGATGCATGAGTATAAAGATGTATAGAGTCCAGTATAAAGCACCTGGAAATGTGTGACGTGGTTCTTAATCTGCATGAGTTTCGTTTGTGTGTGTTTGCATTGCCTCCGCTCTCTTTCTGTCACACCACTTACTGATGGATGTAACTCATTTCAGGGCAGCACTGCAGAGCAGAAAGGAGACAAAGCATTAGTGGAGAGGAAGGGCTCCAAAGAGGATCACCAGCACCATCACCACCACCATCACCACCACCACCAGAGCCAGGACCAGCCCGACGCTGACGCAGAGGCCGAGGGCACTGAGGAGGAGAGGCCTCTGAGGACAGAGACCTCCAGGAGAGCCCAGCACGTTCACCACCGCTCGTCTTCCACTAGGACTGAGCATCACAACCACCATCACCACCACCATCACCACAGCAGTCGCGCCAAGGGACTCTCCAGACAGGAGACTTTGGACTCGGAGACTCCTGAAAGCCGTGAGAGCAAGGAGAGCAAGGACTCTGCTTACATCGAGCCACGCGCTAAGCACCTCCACCAGGAGGAGGAAGAGGAAGAGGAGGAGGAGGAGGAGGAGGAAGAAGAAGAAGAGGAGGATGTAGGGGAGGGGCACCCCCAGCAGCAACAGCGTTATGAACTGCTGCCCCATCGGGACCACAACCACCATCACCACCACCACCATCACCGTGGCGGGGCAGATGAGGCCGGCCACGGCACTGGACACCACCGCTCCAAAGAGCGCGAACAGGACCATAATGAACGCAACAAGCAGCGCTCTCACCACCACCACCGGCCAGCACGAGACCACCACCACTACTACGACCGGGACAGGGACAGGGACCGAGAGGGAGAGGTGGCTCCCAAAAAGAGGGGTGACGCAGGGGAATGGGCCAGAGACTCCTACATCCACCAGTGACAGACCAAAACCCTCCAGAAGCTCATTTGTTCTCCCATCGTGCTGCTAAACCCTGAAACACAGCGTCCTATTTATGTACACTTCCTTTGTAAATGCTGTTGCATCTTTTTCAGTGGCAGGATTTTGATGACATAGATACAAATATATAAATGTTAACATATGTGTGTATCTATGCATAGACGTTTATGTGTGGATATGCATGAATATTCTCAAATATGCATATTTTAAAACTGTGTTTGATAAAGCATGACACAAAAGCAGAATTATTTTCTGTACTGAGCTGTGCTTTCTGTGATTAGCATTTTAATTTTTATTCTGATTATTATTATTATTATTGCTTGCTACCACTTGAATCAATTGTTATTTCAGACTACTGCTAGTGTCGACTACAAGCGTTGACCAACCAAGTAAGTTTGCCTGCTTGTTTGCAGACTTTTTTTTTTTTCCAGAATAATAGTTTGGCAATTTGGGAAATTCACTTGTCTGTTCCTTGTTGACAGTTGTACACGTACAGTCGCTAAACAGTTCAAAAAGTCAGCTTTTTTTTTTATTACCAGACGGAGGTATACAAGAAATGTCCTTTAACAATTAAGTGCATTTCCCAACGTGTCACACTACTCCCTTGATTTTATCTCCATCATTTGAGGCTCCTGTTTTGATTCTGCATCGGTGGTTTTAGACATTTGGTTCCATCGTACTGATGCCTCAGTCGAGGTGCACCTTAGTCTTGCCTTACAAGACAGATGAGTTCTACAATAACGTTCTCTCCTACATGCAGTACTGTTCTCTTTGTATGGGTCCAGAAACATTTTGTAACATTGATTCTGCAATTTCACAGATTCACACTGGTTTGATATGACGATAAAACTTGCTGTAGGTCTGCTACCAAAACACAGTGATGGTTCATCTTCTAAGTCTCCCACTTTTTTCTAATGACGACCTAATCCCCTCTTCAGTGGATTTTTTTTTCTCACTGTACATTAAAAGGTGTGTCTGCACAAGGAATGTTTACCAGGGGAGGTTTTTTGGCTTGCTGTATATTCCCTCTTCAGACTAAAACACAGGATCTGTGTAATGCAGAGTGATGGTGTTTGAATTTGTCCCCAAAAAGAAACTAACAAAAAACATTTAGCTCTTTTTCTTTAATTATAAATATTTATGATGATGAAGAAATGCACCTGTTTACAAAACTACCACCTCCATCCCCTTTTTCATTGTTGTCTGTAATTGTAATTACAGAAACTTCTCCATTTTTATGCTACATTGTAGCAACACAGGTTTTTTTAACAGTGTACATGTGTATGTACATAATGCGTAAATATAAAAAATAAAGTTGGCAACTAAGGACTGACGCAGGGTGAGAGGAATTTGATGTGTGCTTTGTCAGAAGACCCAGACCATGGAGGGAAGCTGTGTCTATAAATAGTAATGTGAAACTCTACTGAAAAATTGAGGTAGACTCACCGGCTTGGCTTCTGAGTCGTCATGACAACATCCACATGAAGGACAGGACTGAGGGGATGCGTCTAAAATAGGAAGCTGCTTCTCCACACACAGACGCCTCCAAAATAGACGAGCACAAACAAACAAGCAGTGGCAGAGACGCAGCTGGGTTGATGTGAGACTTGTAATGTCGCTAAAGTCACAAAAAAAACAACAACACTTAAGCGCTGCAGTAAATAGAGCAACGGATTTAATCAGTTCAGCCTTACAGGTTCAGCGAGTGTCGTTTTTCACACACCTAATTTAACTGAGACAGAGAATGACTCGCGATTCAGTTAGCGCAGAATGAATTATTGATTATCAGAAGAATAAAAGAGCAGTGTAGCGTTTTGAACTACAAGTTTTTGTTCAAATATATTTAAAATTATATTAAAATAGTATTTAGAACAACAATAAATCAACATAAAGAAACACCCAAAAATTATTTGAAAGTACTTTATGATTTTAAAACACAGAAGTTAGAGGTCAACAGCAGCAGCATTTCTCTCTCACATCCAGCAGAAACACTAATTAAAAGGCTCTTGTCCACTTCTACTCAGAGACACTAAATTGTTAATACCTCTCATGACCCCTTTCTGTACGCTACTTCCTGATCCTGCGAATCCACAGTCACCATGGCAGCTGTGTCGTCACTGTTGTTATGGCGACGCTGGCACTGCTGCATTTGCCAATACTCATTCAGTCTCCATCCCCACACGCCCCATCCTCCCTCTGCATCTCTCTCTCTCTCTCTGCTGCCCTTGGTGTTTATAAAGCTTATCCGTATATGGCCCGCAGTTTTAGAGTGCAGCTGCTAAGAGGCAGATGCTCTAAACAGCACAGTCAGCTTCTTTGTCAACACTGGCCCATCAAAGCCCACAGAGTGTCATAATCTAAACACTATTGTTCCCGTCTGAGGTCTGGTGTGAAAGCTGTAAGTGAAAACCCCACGGTCAGTTTTTCAGGAACTTGGCGATGAAAAAGCCGATAGTGTCCGTGTCGGCTCTGCGGGAGAGGGGAGCTGTCATTTCTGTCTGCTCCCAGCTCAGCTCGGGACTGAATCTCTGGAGGAGACGCAGCTGCTCAGGTGTCAGCCCGGCTCCCAGCATACCTTCTGCACCAATGTGAGGCTCCTGAGGAGGAAACAAATGAGCCAGAGCATGACTTGGTATGGTTTCTTTACAGCTTTAGAAGGGACTTTGACTCGATTGGGCACGTGGCTAAATTCCTTCTACCTGAGGCTGAAGCGTGAGGCAGGGGAAGGTATCGAGGGCCCAGGCTACCTGCTCCTCATTCTCTGCTAGAGTCACTGTGCAGGTGCTGTACACCAAAACCCCACCTTTCTTCAGCAGCTGCACTGCCTGTAGCCAAAAAAGGACACGTATAATGTGACAAAACAAGTGCTTATTAAACCCATTATAATCAGTACTTTTATAATAAAACATGAAGTGAAAAGATCACTTGCAGCAATTAATCTACAGAGAATGAGACAAATTTCTAATGAGCTTCACATCTCTCTGGTCTGCAAATTCCCTCTAATTGTAAAATGTAAGGCTACGTCAGCCGTGTACACCATTTAGTTGCCAATGTCAAGGTAATAATTGATAAGTACGGTACACTGTCAGCTCACTGTTGCTCCCTGTGGCCACTGATGGGATCACAGCTGGAATTCCCACCATGGACGCAACAGTGGGAACTGGTGAAAGTGTCCAGCGACACTAAAATTTCAATTTCTCTTTTACCTGAATTTTAAGCTCATAACCTTGTTTGCAGTTTGTTTGTCGTTAGCTTGCGGTTTGGCTGCTGCAGGATTGTTTTGTTGTAATATCACCAATGACCACAGGGGAATCTGCCACTAAGGTTAAGCAAGTGCTCTCCACTGCAGCCTGGAGGTTGGGGGCAGGGCTACAACATGTGTAGCTCCACCCATAGACACAAAACACATGAAAACACCTTAACAATGAAAAACAATGTGCTCTAATCTCTAATCTAGTACTCTAGTAATCTACAACTCCATATACTAGCACCAGTCACAGCTTTTGGTAGACTTTCCATAAAGACATTGGAATGTTATTTTGACGTGTATTTGCTCTTTAAGTCTACAATCACAGAGCTGTACTATACCTGTCCAACCCTGCCACCTATTGGACAAAACCAGTTATTATCAATACGATGTGACAAACCCTCAAGCTGGTGGAAGAGAAAAAGGTGAAATATTGTAAAACCCACAGCACGGAATAACTTGCGCTGCAGAGGCTGGTAGGAGCAGATCTCCTTAAGGCTCCAGGTGTTGGCCATGTTGGGCCTCTGTCCCAGGCCGCTACAGGGAGCGTCCAGCAGAACCCGGTCGAAACTCTCAGGAGGGAAGGGAGGACCTGGAATATACACAGAAACTGAAGCGTTAGTGGTCAGCTGAGGTCTGGGATCAATCATATATAGACATCATCTGAATCAGCACCTTCAGTTTTGTGAGCTGGGTCACTGCTCACAGCCTGAGTGCTGTTAAAGCAAAACGCTTTGACACTGTGCAAATGTAACATCTGGGCATTTTGATGGATTCGATCAATCTTATTTCTGATCCTGTCCAGGGCCACAACCTCACCCTGTGTGAGACAGAAATCAAAAACGCAGGTTAAATCTAACGTCTACAGTGGAAGAACCAAAAAGCAGAAAATGTAAAACTGTGACATATTCTCAGAATGTACACTGCCAATTAACTGGGATTTAGAGGAAAACCTTAAAGCTGTTTATATTACCCATAAAGCATAATTCATTATCTCATTACAGGTGGTACCTGATCTCTCATGAGTGCTGCGATGTGGCAGGTCTTCCCTCCAGGTGCAGCACACATATCCAGGATACGTTCTCCAGGACAGGGCCCGAGCACGTGTCCCACAACCACAGAGGGCAGGTTCTGCAGAGCATAGCACTTTGTTACCGTGAGTGATGAAACAACTGCATCATTCACAAAGGGACTGTTACACTGTTCATTTTAAGTGAAGTACTGACTCAATTGATTTGCATCTAATAACGCTAATACACAACAGGAAAAATACCTGTAGGAACACAAGGCTGGGTAGAACACCATCGAATGAAGGACTCTGGTAAAGTGGCTCCACCATCCGGACACCAACACCTCTAAAATATACAGAGTAGCAGGAGTAGTAGTAGTGGGACCACTATAAGAAAAGCCTTTTAATAAGGACACAAACTTGACTTACTTGACAGGTTCATCTGTGCAGAAGATGCTGGAACGGTCCATTTCAGCAACTCCATTCCCCACAAACACTGTCTTGCCCTGGAAGCTTGTGGCTCCTTGAGTGCACTTTCCCTCCAGGTCAGAGAAGACAGAAACCACATCTCCAGCCTTCATGTCTTTATGTCAACAGAAGCAAGAAAAAGTCTTTAGAACAAAGTCAGGAAGAAGAGTTTTACCCAATGTACAAATCCTGTTTATTGGATCTTAAAGGCCAATTTTCCCTTTTTCTGACATTGGAATACAATATAATAACATAATTTGAGATGTGACGCAATTACTGTGGATAAAACAAATTTCATAGTTAACATGTTTCAGTCTTACACTTAGGGCTGGAAAGAATCCCAGGGGCAAAGACATGAGCACCTCTGAGAACAGCACTGCCACACTGAGCCCCCACCACCACCTCCGAACTGAGCTGCTTCACAGCTCTGAGAACACAAGAGAAAACTCCAAGTAAGTTCTAATAAACACGTGTATTCTGTGTGCTCATGTCAACAAATTAAAATGGGTTTGGCCTTAGGACAAATGCAATTTCAGGCTGTGTGTGACGTGGTTCCAGCATTCCTGGCATACCTCGGGCCATCGACAGGAAGGAGCAGCACATCTGGAATTTGTGGATGCGGAAGAATCTGCTGGGAGACCTCTTCTGTTGATGAACTGCACATCTGCTGCTTCAAAACAAAAACAGTGCCATCAGTGATTTAGGTGATGAAAAAAATGGTATCTATATTTTCTTTGCTCCTTTTTCTATCCTGCTATCAGACAATAAGTCACCTTTCTTAGCTCTTCTCCCAGCCTGTGTCTGATATCCTCCAGGGAGGAGAGGTGAGTGCTGGCCCGAACACACGTGTACGAAGGAGGGTGTGACAGACATGAAAGCAGCTTCTGGAAACGACTTTCTGCCTCCTGATGACCCACCGCAGCCAACACCTGAGCACGACAATAATACACCGCTGAAAACACTTATTCCCTCCAAAGCAGAAAAATATATTCCAAGTAGAACAAGATAAAACCATACCTCCTTGTTTAAGAACACACTCTTTAGATGCTCAGTGACTTCAGGCTTCAGAGATATTTTTGGAAAAATAGACATTCCTCTTTCAATATGTTTCGATCTGCACATAGAAAAACAGGATGTCAAAGAGCGCAAGAAATGTAAAAACATCATGACTGATGGAGAGTAGTAAAAAGTGAAAACGCTCACAGTATAGTTTGAAAATCTAACTTGAAAATCTTAGACGTTAAGCTTTCTCAAAATGAAACGTTATAAACTCACACAGTTGATTCTTTGTGGTTATGGGATAAAGTTAGGTATTAATCCGTTTAGGTTCAAATGAACACGGGTCTAAATGTTTTGGCATGGCCGGTGCTACTACTTCCGCATACGTCATTAAAGTGTGATCACATGACACTTACTGGACTGTTTGATTGGTGTTTCCGCTGACACTGGTTAAAAACTAGGGGTTTTTAGGTTTGTTGCGCGCAACAAAAAAATATGAACAGTCTCTCTGATTTATGTTTTTGACTTTGTGCATTGTAATAAATTCATTGTAAGTACACAAACGTTTTATATATTATTATATGAATATAGCAGTATTCAATATCCGATATTTTTAAATATATCATTATTATATCCAATTATTACCATTCCAGTTTTTGTTTTATGAGGACTGAATGATGATTTTTTTAAAAGTCTCAGGTTAATATCAAGCGTGCGTCGGTTTCAAATACGACGTCATGACGCAACAGGAAGAACGCTGAGTAGTCGTGGTTGCTTTTTTTTTTTTTTACCGGAGCACAGCCAGCAGCTAACGGGCAGCAGAAGCCGAGCGGCCAACACGGAGCTGCTCGTCAACCCCGTGCTGGTACTATTTAAAAAGGCTTTAACGTCACCGTTTTAGACACTCAGCAACACGTATTAGCGTCTCTGTTAGCGGCCCCCGTCTGTATCTTCGCGTGAGTTGCATTGTAGACCATACCGGAGCGCATGGAGTCGGCGTTAAGACGCTCGGTGAAGTGTTTTGCAGACAAGCGTTCCAGCAGCTAGTGTTAGCTAGCGGCAGAGAGCCACGGTGACGGTTCGGGCTGCGGGTGGAGAAGCTCTGTTCCGGACAAACGTCGGCATTACCCCCGAACAATGGGCCTCATATTCGCCAAACTGTGGAGCTTCTTCTGCAACCAAGGTGGGTAACGGTACCATTGTTACGGCTCACTGAACGCCCGTCTGCGACCCAACCGGGACTAACGCGCACTGCTAGCCCGCTAGCCCAAAGTGAGCGGCAGGACTCCCAGCAGCAGACTGGGATTTCTTGCCAAATATGCCCGCGTGTGTAAATCTGAGCTGTCTTTGTTTAGCTTGCGCACCAAGTGATCCATTTAAACCACAGCTTCCCGATGCTATCGCTCAGCCCGTTACTTAATCTGTTGATCTGTTTTCAAGCGAGGTGATCACCGTAAGTCACTAACAAGTTGCCAGACGGCTTTGTCTTACTTTCTAGGACAAATCGCATTACATAAGTTTTCTCTGTTGTTCGAAAGCTCGATTGATTTCTATTAAACACTTGTGAAAGTGTTTCAGCTGTTTACCCATCTTGTTATTTACTTTAACTGTGAGAATATCATCAATGAATCAAAGACCTTTAGCCTGGTTAACAAGTAAATGTTGTTTTATGGTCAATTAAACATGTGGTTGTTGGCAAATAAGGTAACTGATTTCCATATCCCACGCTGCAGTTGAAATACAATACAAGCAAATAGCTGACACGCCCAAATTATCTATACACCTTTAATTCCTGTAAAGTATTTGTACAATACTCTAACATTTCACTCAAATGTTACATTCTTACATACATGTTCATGTTACAATGCGAGTTCCAACTATCAAGCTTTCTAAAAGATAACCTAGTGTTCTGTGGCATAGACAAAGTGAATATTATCGTCTAGATAAATCTAGTGTCACTTGCTTTAAGAGATTAGTGAGGTCTGCCTAAAGTCCCTGAGCACAGACTAGTAAACGAGTAAACCCAATCAACTGATCTTAATTAGATGATCACACTTTAAATGTGCTTTGCACTCTGTTTAGTTCTGGTAGGAGGATCATAAAGGGGCAGCTCCTGTTTAAGGAAGCAGTAGACATACAACAAGGTTTACCTTTACTCACATACTTTGAACCCTCTGACCAGACTTCCTTCCTCTCAGACGACAGGATAAGGAAAACCACCAAATCTGGATCTTTTAGCATGTGTGTATCAACTTCTCATTCTTCATACACACTTCTACTGTGGTGTTCAGCCTATACGTTTTGAATGGGCAGCCTAGACAATGGCAACATATTGTACAGGCTGAAACGGACACGTCCTCCTATATGTTTTACAATAACCAACAGTGGTATTTACACTTAGTTGAGAACAGTGTTTTCTCCAGATGAAGTGTTTAATATGTAACATGCAAACTGGATCGTTGATGTACTTGATGTGTTTGTGTTGCAGAGCACAAGGTGATTATTGTTGGATTAGACAATGCAGGGAAAACCACTATACTCTATCAATTGTAAGTATTTTCTGTCAGATTTTCTCTTTGCTGGCTTAAGATGTGTTTTTCAAGACTGTTTCTGTCCCGTTTTAAAAAGTCTGATGAACGAGGTGGTCCACACGTCTCCCACCATCGGAAGCAATGTGGAAGAAATAGTAGTGAAGAACACTCACTTCCTTATGTGGGATATAGGAGGACAGGAGTCTCTCAGGTCCTCCTGGAACACCTACTACTCCAATACAGAGGTGAGAAATATAAGCTTTACCATCCACTAGTGGAGGGGAATATGCATATTGTCAGACAGCTGTTGAGTGTAGCAGCTGGTGTGTTTGTTCAGAGCACAGGCGGCAACAGGGGCCGCCCAAGTCAGAGGTCACGGTTTCACAAAGAGGCCTGTCTGAACAGCAAAGACCAAGAGGTGGAGGCAGATGTTGGGAGGTTTTAAAGAAAACTCTCTACAACCAGATGGATGTAACCTTCCTAATTTAACATCTGTCCGACACTTTTCAGTTATAATTTCAAGATGTGCATATTTTACACACAAACTCATTTCTGCATGACATTGGATAATAAGCGCATTGCAAGCAGGAACTCATGAGTAAATACAGGGTCACATTCATTCATTGAAGACACCTAAACCTAGGCTAATTTACTCGCAATGCATAAAACTTTCTTTCCTAAGTTGTTACCTTTGGTTTCCATGGTGTCTCTCACATCTCTTTAAAATGAACGCATCTTTGGCCCTTTGTCATTCAGGGTCACTCTGTCTCATTCAAATTAAGGTTATTAGCATAGCAGCCAGTGTGAGGCCTCTGGCTCGGAAATGCCCGCCCGCTGTGATGCCTTTCATTGCTGTAAATGCCTTTTCCGAAGAAGCCACTTATTGTAATTTTTGTCTTTTGCGCTGCAGTTTATCATCCTGGTGGTGGACAGCACAGACAGAGAGAGACTGGCCATCTCCAAGGAGGAGCTTTATAGAATGTTGGCTCATGAGGTACAACTTTCATCCTAAGATGTCTCAAGTAGTTGTTATGTAGCCATAATGACACAGTTTTTGCAATGCAGATTGATTTTCCACTGAAGTTAGATTTTTTTTTTCTCCCCGGCTACAATGTTTGGAGGTTGGTGTCCAACATAGCAGGCAGCGGGGTTATAGTTTGTTCCCTCTCTGCTGTTTCTCTCAGGATCTGCGGAAAGCAGCTGTGTTGATATTTGCCAATAAGCAGGATATGAAGGACTGTATGTCTGCAGCAGAGATCTCCAAATACCTCACCCTGAGCTCCATCAAAGACCACCCCTGGCACATACAGTCCTGCTGTGCGCTTACAGGAGAAGGGTAAGTTCTGTTGTTGATAGTCCCAAAGTAAAGATGTTAATTTATTCAAGAATTAGACATTGGTGAAATTCCATTGACATTCCAGCTCCATCCAGCTGCCGAATAGTTAATTCACCCTTAATATTACAACACAAGACAGCAGAGTTATAACAAATAAATAGATGGTACAGCACTGTCACAACAGTTTTTCACATTGTTTGTGTATGGATATATTTGTATATGGATTCATATAAACAAATAGTCTGTGTAAATATTTTCTTTAACCAACCATACTCCCTTCAACAATGATGTGTTAGATGTGTGATGTAGATTAGATTATCATGTTCATGTGAAGGTCCTTGCTTCATTAGCCAGAACTAAGACAAATGTGTCTAAAGTGTCTTTCTGTCAGAGACCAGGTTGTATTACCTAAATTATTTTCCAAGAAAGCAAAGCTTCTTCTTCTCCACCTATGACTTCTGTAAACCACTAGATGTCTCCAATCTCATTTGAACGCAGAGGAAGTCCTGAAGGTTCAACCACCCATCACCACTGTATTTCTTTAAAAATAAATCTAACCCACAGTAGAAACGGGCACGTATAATTAGTATCGGACTGTATGTTATGTGGTGTTAAAATGCTCCATTGAACGTTTTCTGCCACTAACATCTTTACTTTCATTTTGTTTTCCCCTCACCAGTCTATGTCAAGGTCTCGAGTGGATGACAGCCAGAGCAGGACTCAGATAGCCCCTCCTCCAGCCATCAATGGCCTGACTACCTGCACCACCTGTACGGTGGCATAACAGCTTGTCTAGCTTATTGTTACTTTTTATCTTTTTTTTTTTTTAACAAAAAAGTTTGACTTTGACCTCTGGAGACACAAGTGCAGGGTGAGAACGTTGATGTTTCCTCATCTTAATTGTTACGGAGCAGCGTATTCTTCTTCCAGTCAATGGAAGCGTGACCAGATCTAATGGGACACATTTGTGGAGCGAAAAACCATCACCTACTGAAAAGAAGAGGATTTAAGAAGGATTTCAGAGGATCCAGGTTTGAAGCAGCACTCAACTACACTACAAACATCATGTTGCATTATATCATGTCTTAGCATCAGCATAACATGGATGAGTTCCTTCATGTTCAGGTTAAACTTAAAGGGATCACGGGCGGTATTGGTGGTGGTTCCGCACATAGCTTATCGGGAGTTTTACACATTATCATTTTTCTTTTCTCCACACTATGTTACATTTCAGTTACATAAGCTACACTTGGTGGTAGTTCTCACACTAGAACCTATTGGTGCCATATTGAAATGTGGTCAAGCATGAATTTTTATTTATTTTTTTTAATTTTGAGCCTTTTGAATTTTGTTGTTTAGTTTGGCGTGTAGATAATTTCTTGATCTATCCTTATTGCAACAAATGGAAATGAAGTCAGCCGTTAACTGAATTCCTGAAAACAATAAATGGGTATAAGATGATTTCAGGCTCGGTTTAACATTAGTATCAGTATTTTTAATTTAAACACATGTCAATGATGTTTTTTTTTAACGCCTTCTCCACAAGTCTCATCTATTTGCTTCTATGGATGTTTTATAGCTCAGGTTAGCATCTAGACCTGTTTTAATGGAGGATCCTTGGTGCTGAGTTTGAGTGATCCACTGCATCCTTAATATTCTGCAGTCATGTTGACACATATCCCTCTAGACTTTAAAACCAAGCATTCAGATGCACAAAGGTGCCACAGCAAATGAGAAGTTGTTACTGTCTGAATTGATGTTTCTGTAGTGTTATGATCTGAAATCCATTGTTTTGACCATCAGTTGTAATACTTGAGTGCAGCCCTAAGGAAGCTGTTATCCAAGGGACCATATGTGACATGCCATGTTTAATTTTTCCCCCTTGTTTCCATTTTTAAACCTGGTAAAGGACTCGTTGAACGAACAGGTCTATGCACATGTCTTGAAACCTTGTTTACCTTTTTCCATAGTGGTTAAGAAGGAAGAGTGCATAAGTTTCTGTGAGTCTGAATCTAAACTGTTGTCCATCAGTCTGATAGAACTTCTGCCTCTAAAGGACCTGTGCAGCTACCCAGACTCTACACTTTTTACTGTGTAACAGCACTGATCATATGCTGTCAGAATGGTGGTGTCTAGTCTGGTACTGTATTTGTTTTCAATAAATATTTGTTTTGAACAGAGTTTGCCCTGTGAACATAATTGTTTGACAAGAATCTGCATAGTCTGACTGAAACAAGTTTATTCACATCTTCAATATATCAAGCCAATTGAAGCACAGCGCAATCGAAAGATAAGACCCCTACCTACCATTAAAGAATGTAAAGAGCTTATTTCTGAAAAACAATTTTACTATACATTCACTTCTCAATGAAGCCTTTACGCTGGGGTAAAAGAACAAACACACAAACATTTAGAAATACAGGATAAAAGGACAAGTAAAAAGTTGGAATCTAGATGACAAAGTAGAAAAACAATAGCAGATATGTTTTCTAAGCTGCAACTTTGAAGCCAAAAGTGCCTCTGGCTGTGCCCTCTTGTCTAATAAATACAGACAAGCATTCACAGAAATATCAGTCAATAATATGGTTAAATGCAGCGTGTGTCGATTTAAAAATGCTAAAAAAAAAATATCTCACAGTAATCACTGTCACAAGTTTAAATGAATAATATGGGTTGTCACCCTCAGTCTTATGTGGATTTCCATGCCTCCAACTCAGCTCCTTCACAGGTTGGAATATTATGAAGATCAATCTGCCAGTGTTGCCCCTGCTGGTGTTTTCTGGGGTCATCATTTACCTCATCTTTTAAGAAGCCTCTTTGTTGGCCACTTATCTTTGCAAAAGTTTATGAAGTGGTCTCTTTGGAAATGTGGCAGATGAACAGAAGCTCCTGTTGACATGTGCTATTCAGGCTTGGAGTCTTGGGTCACTGCAGAAAAACCACCCCAGGATAATTGCAGTCTTGAATCTCACGTGAAGAAGCTCATAGTGACCATGTTCATGTATACAGCTAACTGTCAGCAGAACAGAAGGCTTCAAGCATGCATCAGTCTAAAATGTGAGGATGACTTTGGATGAGGCAGCAACATTCCGAAGACAAAAAATGGTAGATGAGGAGGGACAACAAAAGGTATCGTCTTTGGCTGGGGCTATCCCATCACAACAAATCAAACGCACAGAGCTCTGGGGCACCTGACAGGAGGAAGGAAAATGAGATTCATCATAGACCAAGACAACTAATCAGCAATAAAACTGAAAGAAACCTGAAGTCTGTTTAAACTATTACTAACCATTCGTTTTAAGTAGAAATCAGAGTTTGTCTAACCTGTCCTCAGTGAAGCCATCCATTTCCTCCTCATCCTCCAGCTCCATGTCGAGCTCATTGTCCAGACAATCACGACCATAGCCACTGAAGCCACTGCAGACAGTAAACGATTATATCATTGGATTAACAAAAGATAAGGTCAAAAGCACTTCACTGGCTCTGGTCTTGACAAAATTTGAAATACTGTGAATCTTACTGCAATTGAGTGAAAAGCTACAGTGACTTAGTGAATCTGCTGACCTGATGGAGCGACATGTGAAGAACACAATCCTCTTGAGCTTCTTGTTGTAGAAGAAGTAGTTGAAGGACCAGAGACTCCCCTCTTCACCAAAAGGGTCTGAGTCCAGGTCAGGGTTGTAACTATGGACAAATAGTTAACACATGCAGCTTCAAGACGTTTTAATAAAATGTGCTATGACACAGTCAGTGGCCACATACTCCTACCTGTAAATGTCACAACCTTGCAGGTTGATCTCTTGGTCGATGGCATTCCACAGCTCCGGCCCGAGGGAGTTGAACTCCTCACCCACAGCTGAGAACAAGCTGCTGTTAACTGCATTGGCCACCTGCAGACAAACCATGTTAAAATCAATATTAATATTTTACTTCACACAAGACTTGACAGGAATCAGAGTTTAGCCAGGTTTTACTGACCCAATTGACACTCGGTTCTCTGCTGAACTCATGGGCTCGTGCCGCGCTGAAGTCATAATCTGGTCTGAAGGACTCATTGAGCGTGGTGATGAGGTAGAATAAAGTCTTCCTGCAACACTTGTCACTCAGAGGGTTCTCTCCATCTTCATTGCTCTTCCCCAGCCTGGACAGAAAACCACAGAGGCATTTAGCAAAATTGCTTTCCATCATCATTTGCACACCTGTGAACTGTAGCACTCACTGTGAAGGGCTGGTGGTGCTGGTGGTCTGAGGGGGAGACAGAGCCTCCAGGACATGTGGCTCCCCCTCCTGACAGAATTGCTTGAACATGTGTTTATCATCTCCTGCCATCTTACAGGAGTAGCTCTCGATCCTGCAGGGCAGAAACATTTAACATTGTGAGTCACAAACCTTCAGAAACGGTGAATAATACGAAAATGGGTAGGTTCAGGGACACTATTAGTTATAAGTTACTAGTTGAAGTTACTTGAAACATCAATTGTCAGAATCTGTTAACAGCTTGATTTTCTACAGGTCGAACACTGAAGTTTTAGTAATAATAGAAAGGCAACAATAGCTCAATTATGTCCTACACAAATAGAGGAAATGGCAGAAAGCCTTCCTGTGTGTGACCTACAGTGTTGTAGCACTGAGAACAGCTGGACTGTTTGACATTATCATTTAGGGCAAGAAAAACTCCACTGCAACATGAGCCACAGCATAGTTTAACAGTCCATGTACTTCCACCTGTAACACGACTACAAGTTGCTGCAAAAATCTGCTACGTGCTCTATCATGACTCTAGGTCAGACGGCTCTGTATACACAGACACGCAGCACCCTGGAATGCAGTTGTGTATTATGCCTACGCCGACTCAGAGGTTATGTAAGAGCAAAGGTTGCGCAACTTTATCTGCCTACTGAGACCCTCTCTGGCCCTGATGGACTAATTATAGCAAAGCTGGGTAGTAGAGGACAATGTTGTGGAAATAACTGCCCTGAATTTTCCACACACAGACACAGCTGACATGTCACCAAAACATGGTGGGCAACCAGTGACAGAGCAGAAAAACTACAAAACGGCTTTTAAAGAGTTGTTCATTCATTGTATTGCCTTATTGTTAGGCCTATAAGGCATCAACAGAAAAACATGAACTTAAATTAATATTTAACTAATCAGAGAATTTCATCAATATGTTGTGCACAACCTGTATATTACCATTTCATAACAAAAACTGCCTGCCAAAAAAAGGCCTGTGCAGAGTGTGGCTGAGCATAAACAGCAGCAACTCCCTGCTCAGCTGCAACCGAACGGGGAGACGCAGGTACAAATATGGCAGCTTTATGTTGTTTAATATCCTTTCTACATGTTTGAAACTGTATCTGAAGCAGATGCACTGGTTTGTAGGTCCACAGCTTGAAAGTGCTGCCTCACTAACCCATTCGGTTGCTTAAACACCAGCAGCCTCCTGAACGTGTTTATGTGCATCTACATAGACAGCTGTAACACACTTCCTAACAGTCTCCACTGTGTTATGTGTCTGTTGCGAGACACCACGATGTGCGTCACTCTAGGCCACAAAACCACAGAGGCTCAGTTTCACCTCCCACTCTCCGACTGGGCTGCATAAATCTACAACCTACTGCCCTTTATACAACTACGCTGTCATTGTAACCACAAACGCTTTACATAACCTAAATATACTGTTACATTTTACAACTTGCTGGGTCAAAGACACATGCTGTCTGTTAGTTATTAACTTTTACAGCAGACAGTCAAAGTAGGCGTTTAATCTAAAACTCCTATCATGACATTGCATAACATGCACATACTTGTTTGCTCTACCAGTTTATAAGTTTGTGATCTCTAAACAAGCCACACCTCTCATACTCTTTTAAGCTGCTCATTACACCAGAGTAGTCTTTTCCTGTGCAAGTAAAAAGTACAAGTGGCTTTTACTTGAAAACATGTCGTCTGGGGCTTCACTGTTATGTTGTTGTTCCTGTTGAGCTTGTACAACATCCACCTCAAGGGGCAATCAGGCATGACATCACCTCTGGGCCATTGGAATGTGTGTTGGTGTAAAACCTTCACGCAACACTTTTACTGATTTTACTGTACAGAAGCCTGACTATCCCGGCAGGACTACAACTCATTTCTTCTGCTTACAAAGTTGTTTGAGTACGTGTGCTAGTATAACAATAAAATTGTGTTTTGCTTGTATATTGTGTTTCTTTTACTGTTGAAGTGTAACCAATAGAGTTGTACTGCAACACAATCTGGGAACTACGACCGCTCACCTGCCAAGGATGCGAGACTCCCCTGTTTCAACACACAGTCGAGAGCTGAGGGCCTCGAAGCTGGAGTTCTCCAAGAGTTTCATTGCGATCTGAAAAGCAACAACAGAAAAAAAACGGCTGAGTCAAAAGTCAAAGGTGTTGGGCATTTCCCAGTTTTTATCTTCTGAACTATACAATTTCATGCATTAGCAGAAAAACGAACAGAGTAGAATCTCTAGTTACATACAAATGCTCATAAAAATATAAATGCTTATATATACACATACATATTTACACATAGCCTCTGCTTTGCCCCTTGACTGTGATATATGAAGCCTATGCAGTGACAATCAGCTGCATAATGCGCGTGATAATTTATCATAACTTGTTTCCAAAGTATGTGTTTCCTAAATGTTTACGTCTTGTCAAGAGCTGTTTTTCTTTACTAACCCGTCCTGTGGTTTCATTAGTGCCGCGGGACTACAGCGCCCCGTGAGGGACATATTTGGATTAAAAACTAAATTTCCTGTTTAGTGGAAACCACCGCCCCTCCCCCACCCGAAGTTATAAATGGTCTTCCTGATCGATACTAGATCACAATTCACTTACCAAGTCGTATTTCCGGGCCACACAAAGGCGATGGGCGTGTTGACCAGTCCGTAGGCCGTAGACACTCTCGGTTTAACCCTGTTTACTTAGCGTCGCAGATGAGCGTCCCCCGCTTTGTTGACGGCCAGCTAAGGTTAGCTAACGGTTAGCCTCGCGCCTATTAACGCTCGTATCTCCACTTCACAGCTCAGCTATTAATTCGCACTCGAGCTTAAGCGTCTTACGAAAACACTCGGTCGAGAGTGACTTATCGTGAGGCCTTTTAAGTTTATAGAAAAGCTGCTCTTTCCGATTAAATGTGATGAAATTACATCCGAAGACAGTTTGCGTCCGTCGGAGTCTGTCTGCAGCGGCATCCCTTTCGACCTAATTTTACAAAGCGATTTGTATTAGCTAGATCAAGTCGCCTTGTCCCAAGCGACTCGATCAGAAACTAACAGCTAACGAGCTACCTACGCTACTCTGCTGAAACTTGACAGTGTAAATGTAAATCGCCGTTAGCCTTGTAAACGCATCTATTCTAGTCAAAACAACGGCACCTACTGTACGTGCTAGCGGAGACCCTCAGTATTTATATACGTTTATGACGTACACGCCCAGTTTGTCACAGGGCTGGTTGGTGATTGGCTGATTTGATCTGTCTGTAAAAAATGTAAGCCAGGTGATTGGCCAGTAGATCTCCGTCTGTCCCTAAACAAGGGGCTTAACTCGACTGGTTTGTCATACAGACACAAAAATTGCAAATTGAATTTAGCTTTGCTACAACCGATCAAAAATAAAATAAATGAATTGAACTGTTTTTATTTTTTCTTATTCGTCTTTTTATTTAACTTTTTTAATCTAATGCTGTTGGCTATCTTTCTTGCCTTTCCAATTTGTGTCGCTGCAAGACATTCTCCACTACATATTAAAGGTTGATGGCACCGAATACACTGTTGCGTTGAAAACGCTCAGCATAAAATTCACACAGAAATTATAAAGTCACCATATGCCGTAAATGCTGCATGAAATAATAAAATATGACCTAAGTGTAGGCCCAGTGGCCTAATGGATAAGGCTCACAAAACTGCAGTAGACTGACTTAACTTACACCCACAAACCACAAATATCTGTCTCATCTACTCCCAAACAAAGAATTCGTTTTCTTTTAAAGGTACAGGCTCAGGGCAATGTTTGTAATTATTTTATTGACGGAAACACAACTTGCATACAGGAATTTACAAAGTAATGGCAGGTAGTCGTTTATCTTGTCTGTGTAATATAATCGCAAACATCTTCCAGTCCTGTGCACTCATTTTCCAGGTACTCCAAGATCAGATTACCCCCATTGTACAGTGGAGTTTCTGGGTGAGACATCAGCAAGAGTAGAGTATCATCCATTCGCAAAGCCTCACCTGTGTCAGGATGGCACAGCCGCAGCTTCTGAAAATGCAGAAATGAGAGGCCTGTTGTTGGGAGTTATTCAAGAGACACATGCTTCATCAAAAAGACGAATATTAAAAATGTACAATATTTTATGAATGTACAAAAGTATTTGATAAATCATATTGTGTGTTAAAAAGCAATGCACACGTTACAAAGATAACCTATACACCACTGACTACACGGCAGCTGTAAAACCTAAATACAGATATTAGTAAAACATTTTGCACTACTTAATCAACTTCCTCTGTGGAGACGTCAACTTACAGGAAGCTGGATCTGTGTTGAGTCTCTTAGCGTAACAGCTGATAGTTACCACCCAGTGAAATTTATAAGGAAGGGAATATGTCATTTAGCTGTAACTCCTACAATGTATATTGACTACTTTCCTGCTCTCTCTTACCTTAGCTGTTGAGACATTATTGTTGTTCTTGAGGCTAGCTTGAGAGGCTGCAACATCCACAACTTTTCCCACACTCCATTTAGAACAGAAGAACATGGGCTTGCTGGAGGTTTTACATTCTTTAGGAAGATAAACTTGAAAATATGTTCTCTCTATCTGGAAATCCAGAAATTGAGTGAAACTGATCAGCTAGTCATAGCAACAAACTCAGAATAATTAACAGTACACAGTAGATATATGCAAGGTTTAATAGTACTTTTTATTAACTAAATAACATAATAGCTAGAATGTACCTGGGGCAGTCCCTTGTCGCCAACAGCATGTAGCTTCAGTTTCATTAAAGCTACCTTGGCTGCAGTTGCACTGTTCTTTGCTCCTCTTCGTCCTTTGGTTTTAGATCCATCTTTTGAGTCTGGGAGAGTCAAGAGAGGAATAAAACACATAATACAACATGAGCAGGTGAATCTATTCAGAAAGACTGGAGAGAGTCTTTCGTTCAATAGTGATCCCATGTGGCCAAAAAATGAATGACAGACAAAACACCTGACAAACAGCAATTAACAGTGGTACTACACTGTAACTGACCTACAATCTTTTGCACCAGTTCTTTAGTGGCTGTCATTCGTGGCTTAGGGACTTCCAACATCTCACACTTATGGTCACCTTGATGACGGTGGCTGTAAAGTAAGATCATTTGTGTAACTTTTGAATTTACCCAAGCTGTTGATAAAAAGCAGTATAGTAAATTATGTTGGTATAGCACAAACACAGTCAGTGTCAACACAAACTATGCTATCTATGAAAAAAGACATGCAAATGTAAACCTACGCCAAACAGAAATGTTTTTCACACTGTGGACATATCACTGGCAGCAATTCTTTTCCCTTGCAGTCTTCAAATGAGCACTTATAACTAGTGCTGCTCCCCAAACTTGAAGTTTCCCTTTTCACTGGTTCCTGAAAACAGGTCAAAAGAAAATAGGTAAGATGAAACATGCAGCTGCAGTGGTAATCTTATCAAAGAAGAACATGTAGGCACATCTTAGTACAGTTTACCTCGGTACATGCGTGGGCCTCTCTGCTCATGTGCTCAAGACTAAAAGAGATAACAGGATGTGTGCTTGTGATAAAAAAAATGACATGAAATTGTGACTAAAAAATAACCACACACATTGATACTTCCAGTACTTCTGTGCATCTAAAAGACAGTTTCTTGAGTCATATCTTACACAAGTTAGAAGAAATACTATAGTTTGTACTCCTAAAAAGTTACTGTTACGTAGCTTGACTATTCAACTCTCACTTTGGACTTTGAAGAAAGTCTGACCAAAATATGTTGGATAAAGTGACCTATACTATTTAGTTACAGTAAATGATGGCAGGGAAATCTTACCAGAATACACCGCTGCAGGAATCACAGACAAATGGAAGAAAATCTATGAGAAAAGAGGAGAACAACTGATTTATCATTGTTAGAGAAAACTCACTCAACAGCAAACTGCACATTATAACCTTTGCTTAAACTGTAGCAAGGTTTACAGCACCAGGCTATGGCTTGAGAGTCAATCGTGGCAAAGAAAGTAGACCCAGAATCGGGGCACGAGTACAAATCTCGCCAAATGCACGAGGAGTTTGACTTTGTTTATCATAAAACCAAAATCGTTTTTGCACGTGGCATCAAGATTGTTGATCCCCTTTAAATAAGTTAATGCATCCGCTGCAGCTGCTCCAGTGATGCTGAGGCCATAATCAAATAGTCTTTAATAAAATAAATATATTACCAGCCGAGCTAAGAGGCTGGGCTAGACGCCAAACGTAACCTCATGACAAGATTCACGAGAGGAGCTCTGACAGTAAAATAAACACTGATGTCCGGAAAAACATGGTGTTTGTTAGATGGATTACTAGCTAACAAGCCAAAAGGCTAAGGCTAATTTGTTAGCTAGCTCACAGGCTAAGTATCCTGAAGTTACACGTTAAGTAATACAACGTCAGAATAACAACATGTTTCTTATGACCGTTTATTGGAAATCTCAGTGAGGCAGAAACAGACCTTTTAGGTTACAGGAATCGATTTGACAATGTTTCCCTATGTCTAATTCAGCCATTGTTAAGCGATAGCTACCAGTGAGTCTCCGGATGTCAACACGAACTTTGAACCCGGAAGAAAAATCATGTAACTGAATTTGACCTGAATGCAGTCAAAACGTGTTTAATTATACATATTTTTGTGTATGAAAACTGGGATCTCTATATAAGATGTATGTTGTATAGTATGTAAGATGTATTTTGTGTACAGTTTCAAATTCAATCAAATAAACGATGTCAGGGCGTCAGGTGTCAGTGCGTCACTCAGGTAATGGGACAAGGTGTGGCGATAAGGTGCGTTCACTGGCTAGTCTGTATAGAAAGCGCAAAGCCGTCCAACTGGAAATTCCACCTGCTCCGCCTGTAGAAACATTGTGTTGGAGGTCTGACCACATACAGACTCGAATCTTCGTGTTTGCTGTTGTTTCGGTAAAACAAGCCTGTCAAAATGAGCAAAATCTCCAAGTTGTTTAAGGGCAGCTCCGGCTCGAGTTCGTCGTCCAAACACCACCGATCGCGGGGTGGACCTTCACCCCAGGAGGCCATCCACAGACTCCGGGAAACCGAGGAAATGTTGACGAAGAAACAAGAATATCTGGAGAAGAGGATAGAGCAAGAACTGGCGCTCGCCAAGAAGCACGGCACGAAAAACAAGCGGGGTATGTTTCTGCTGTAGTCTAAAAAGTAGGGGCACCTGTTCCTCTGCAACCAATGGCGATCAGACAGTAGAGGCACAGGCCGAGCACCGAGGCCGATTACACGGCGCACTGTGGACTAAAAGGCCAGTGTTTTGGTTTAATTAAAAGCTCCTTGCTTGTATTGAAGGAGGTTAAAACCATCTCCGGTACAACATGGCGCGTTAAACACACTTCCATGCAGGATCGGAAACGCGGATTGTTTTTAAGGACCATCACAAGTTAGTTTCTGCTGAGTAGCAGTTGTAACAGTAACAGGTGAGGTGACACAAACAAAACAGTCACTTAATTACATGTTTGTAGTAAATAAATGGTACAAAAACTATTGTACACCTCGGTGCTGCTAATTAAACTTACTTTTCTGAGTAAAATAACTTCTACTTGTACTTACTGTAGCTATAGTGAGTAGTATAAAGAGTAACAGCAACATTTAAGTGATGAATATATTACTTATTATAATGCAATAGTTTATTTTCCTTTCCATTCTGTGAATGCTTTCATACTAGTGAAGCATTTTAAATGTTTGCACACTATTAATTAAATAAAATTACTACTGCGTTTTTTTTTATCAGCACAGACTAAAAACAAATAGAGTATGTAATGGGAGGGACCTTTTTCCTTTTGTTTATGAAATCCTGGTACAAGGAAGGCTCAACCAAACATGTCAAATTATCAGACTCGCCAGAAGTGACTTGTACAATATTTCCTTGCCAGCTGCTCTACAGGCCTTGAAGAAGAAGAAGCGACTGGAGCAGCAACTCACCCAGATCGATGGCACGCTCTCCACCATTGAGTTTCAGAGAGAAGCACTGGAGAACTCTCACACCAACACTGAGGTTCTGAAGAACATGGGTTATGCAGCTAAAGCCATGAAGCACGTCCATGAGAACATGTAAGAGTCTGGGCGTGTCATGAAAATGATGAGATAATTTTCTCTAATTTTAAAAATCATTACCATGGGTAGATAAAAAGGTAATTAAATTAAAGCTGGAAATGCTTGTACTTATGAGTAATAATAGTCAGGTTCAGGTTTAGCTGCATCGCTGACCAGAATCAATGCGACATATTTTTTTATATTAACGTTTCTAAAAGCTTATTGCTTCGAGTTACATCTCTTCTATATTAATAAAGACAAGAAAATGTATTTTTTTTGGCTGAACAAGTGCAAACCTCAATTTTTCTCCACTCATTTTCAGGGATGTTGATAAAATCGATGACCTGATGCAGGACATCACAGAGCAACAGGACGTGGCTCAGGAGATCAGTGAAGCCATCTCCAGACCTTTTGGCGAAACATTTGACGAGGTTCAACTCCTCAAAGTTAATTTTCACAGAATTTACTCCCATTCATACATTTTTGTGAGACTCTTGTCCGCTTTATGTTTTTATAGGATGAACTGCTGGCAGAGCTGGAAGAGTTGGAGCAGGAGGAGCTTGAGAACAGCATGAAGAAGATGGGTGGACTACCCAGCGTGCCCAGCACCAGACTGCCTTCAGCAAGGCCCGATCAGCGTGCAAGTACGTACACTGTCCCAAGCACATATGTTAGTGGGACAAAAACTTTGGCCTGTAAGCAATTTAAGATTATTTATTTATCAATTACGTGGAGAGATACGATAACAGGCTACAGTCTGAACCATGACAAATGTTGCTTTGTACTTTAGTAGGTTTAATTATTAACAGATCCCTTCTGTTTACAGCAACAAAGAAAAAGGTTGAAGATGATGACGACATGCGTATGCTGGCATCATGGGCAACTTAAGGACCTGAAAGCAGTATTCAACTCACTACAAGTGATAAATACACATTGTATAAATACTTTTCAGTTCTTTTTTTAGTGAAGTGCATTGTCTCTCTGAACTATTTAGTCCAGCTGTGCAGGAGTGTTATCAGGAAATTAAAACGTGTAAATGAAGGAATCAACAGACTTTTAGATGTGCTTTTATTTTCTGTTTCCCTTTGCTTTTCATTTGTCCCTAACCATCTCTGAATATATAAAGGCCTGAAGACATGAAGACCACCGGTGTTTGCTACGGGCATAATTCCCATTGTTTGTCATACTTCTGTAAATATGCATGGAGCTTTCATTCTTGTTGTACATACAGTGTATATAGCCTTTCAGTTCCGAATAAAACCCTACTTAGTAGCATTGCAAATAGAGTTTTGCTCTCAGACTGTGCATTTGTATCTGTATCTCCTGTCATACTTTGTGATGCCAGTTAAATGTTGACCAAAAATGACCAATTACCAAATACTTTTTCAAAAACATGACTTATTTTTCCAATATTCACATTATTTCTACTATCAATCACTATTATGTTGAAAATCCACGGATCCGGGTTGGCGTACTCTTATTTTGACACAGCCGGAAGCAACCCCTTCATATTTCAGTTAGCTTGTTAGCCTGGTAATAGGAAGTCCTTCTCCGGTGAAGCAGTCGCTGAAAGACGAATAAAACCAGAAACAGATAAATATCTGGAAAAACTCTGAGAATGGACGCGAACAGTTCACTTCAGACAAACGGTGAGCCGGTCATCTAACTACCTCTGATTCTAAGCTGCTGTTTATCAAATAAACATGTAACTTGTTTCCGCGGCTATTAAAATTAGCATTAAGTTAGCAAACTGTTTGTACGCTAACACCCAAACCGGACTGTGACGCGTTTCACACGTAGGAATGACAGAAGGTGTTTGACAACGTAACCTTACATTACTAACCAGGTATTATCACATAATACTCGTGTAATAATCGCCTAAGTCGTGGTTATTAAATTGGCAGTGTAGAATGAAATAATCACAGCCTTTACCAAAGTAGAAATAAATATTTACATACATATTCAGGAGATTATTACTGCTTGTTTTCTACCTTGTGTATTTTATCGGCAAAACTTTTATCAGTAAATCGTGAAAAACTGTTAATTAGTAAGAGTGTGCGTCTCGATATGTAATGTTACCTATGGGCAATACACTGTTGACTGGACAAAACGACATTAATTGTAGATAAAATTGTGTATAAATACTCAAACCCAACACAATAACCATTTACTCCCTACTGCGAGCGATTCCAGTGCTGTAATATATGTATTTGTTGTCCACAGCAGGAAATGCCACTGCACCAGAAGAGACCAGTAAAGCTTCAAGGCAGAAACTACAGGAGCTTCGTCTGGTGGTCCTGGGTTGGAGGTGGCCAGGGAAAAGCCTGACAGGAAACACCATCATAGGCAGAGAGGAGTTTCGCTTGGAGCGTGCAGCCGAGTTCTGTGTAAAGAGGCAGACCGAGGTGCAGGGGAGGCAAGTGATTGTGGTGGACACTCCAGGTTGGTTCTCCACCCAGGATACACCAGCTTCTTATAAACAGGAGCTTGTGAGAGGAGCCTCTCTTTGCCCTCCAGGTCCTCATGCCTTCCTCCTGGTCATCCCTGTTGGCATGTTCACAGAGGTGGACCGTGCTCGCATTGAGGAGCATGTGAGTCTGTTTGGCGAGGCTGTGTGGAAGCATACCATTGTAGTTTTCACCTGGGCGGAGGTGCTGAGGAAAATTTCAATTGAGAGGTACATTCGAAGGGAGGGCAAGGAGCTGCAGTGGGTCCTGGAAAAGTGTAAGAAAAGGTACTTTGTCATAAATAACTGCATATTTGGGGAACATCCCCAGGTAGGACAATTGATGGAGAAAGTAGAGAAGATGGTGGCAGAGGAAGGTGGCTTCTACAGCCCAGAAGAGTTGGAAAAGGAGAAGAAACCTGTGGATGAGAACCAAAACCCAGCCAGGGATGTGCGGGAGCTGGGGGCAAGACCCAAACAAAACTCTGGACTGGGTTTGTCCAAAGCCATGGAGGTGGAGCCGGTTTCCAGTGAGTGATGCCTTTACCTTGGCTCACAAAAAAGTGAGATTTTAAAAGTTATATACATTTCTTCTAAGATGCTTCTGGTTATTAAGGCCTCCATGAAATGACCACTTCCTCAGTGATGTGAACAAAACCTCCCAAATTACAAAATATTCACTAAATCTAACCAAAGGGTGATTCATTGCTTGTTGCTTAATTCCCTGCCCAAGACGTTTCAACAGGAAATGCATCATTGACCTGCAGCAGTGGACCTTTCTAGCCATGTAAACAAACTGACAACACTATATGCTGTGTTATCACCTCTTAGGTTAGTACAGGGAACTTTAGTTAGTGAACAGCCGCTTGTTTACGCAGCAACATTATTATACTTGCTGTCATTTTATCAATCAAAAGGATTCCTGCTGTGTTAGGTACACAAATGTAACATTTCATGGAGCCTTTAAAACCGATACAACGTTTATTTTGTTTTTTCTTATAATTCCTCTGTGCCTGGCTGGTAAGCTTGAAGTTTTATTTCAAGCGTGATTACACGTCATGCATCCCAATATTTTCATTGTTGCCTCCATTACAACCTAAGAAAGACAAACATGGCAATAAAACAAATCCTTTTTTTAACAGTACTGCGATCATTTGTTTATCTAAATGTGTGTGTATAGTGCTGTTAATAACACTCTGTGTTTAATTCTAGATTAACCAGACATTCTTGGCTGATGGACCCTTAAATCCACGAATAACGGTGCCCGTGACTTACTGTTCTGATCGCAGAGCTGCTTATTAGATGAGAGAGAAGAAGAATGAACTAAAATGTTACTGAATGTAGAAAACGATGATGGATTTTATTTATTTTTTTAATCAGACATCATACTGTGTGTTTTAGTCGTCTACTTTCAGCTTCTCACTGGTAAAATTAGGCTTTAACATGAACCATTTTTTAATGCTGTCCAAAGGTTTATATTACACCTGATTTACTGTGTAATGATGTTTTGTTCTTGGGTGTGGAGATTTGTAGAAGTGTCAGTGATGTAATTGATCTGTGAACACTGAAGAGCAAACTGTTACATACAGAAGAATTGTTGTCTCCATTTTAAACCTAATGTGTACGATCTGTAGTCATGGCGAACTGCACTACCAAATAGTTACTATAATATTCTGTTCATGACTGTTGAGGGAATTGCTTTAATATTGATTCTCATTTGTTGTGACCAAATTGTAAATGCTTTGCTCCTGCTGCGATGTTTCTGTTATAGACTGTTATAAAGCACTTCAGCAGCTATTGATGTTTATCGCCTTAAAGTAGTTTTTTGTTCCTCTTTAATAGATCTTTCAGATGTTTGTATCACTTTGCAGCAGAGGGCTATGACTGAGGCTGAAACATGCTCACAAACAAATGCTTTCTCTCTTCAGTAAATCTGTAGAATGGTGATAAGTTACTTTAGCTTTTTTCTAACCACACAGAATAGTTGTCAGTGGTAACAACTGAGATGCTTTTGGATGCTAAGCAAACAATGCAAGATATAAAATACTGAAACATCCAATTTATCTTTCTGTGAAAAACAAGTTGCTGAAACTGTAATTGTTTTGCACTTAACAGTGCATGTTCTACTGGGGAAAGTCGTAATAAGGGCTTTGCTGTTGCACATGTCTACACAAAAAGGCCCAGGGGCATAAAGAATAAACAGGTGCTTGCATATCTCTCCACCACAGATCACATTGCATTTGAATAGAAATGGCAATGGTAATACAGGCAAACACGTTCTCATATGACTGTTTTCCCTGTTTCCACCAATGTTTATCAACTGTATACTGAACTCATTATTTAGTGGCACTAGCAGCATCGTACCAGTCAAAAGGATTCTCATTATTTTTTAATAATTAATTTAGTTACTTTCAAAGCGCTGACCCAGTTTAGTCTGCTTCCTTGGTTACATTGCCCTGAATCCATAAGTGTAAGTTAAGTTAGTTTTAAGTAATTAATGACAGACACTGGGCACCGCTCTCAGTTGTTCCTGGAACCTTTTAGGCCTTAAACATGAAATTTTAATGTTTTTCTCTTCAAGACCTATTGCACTGTTTTTCTTTATATCAAACTAAATGTATATGTTGTGATCTACTGCATGTAGCCAGATTTAATGTTTGATAAATCAATGTTTCTGTTTCTCAAATATGCCTCTTTAATTTGTTGAGTTTAAGACTGATCTATATTTTATTTTGAGGAAGAAAGAAAGAGTTTCATTTGATAGTTTAGTTGTTATATTTCACTAATGGTACCAACCAACAGATTTTCCATTTATTTATCATTTGTGCCTTGAAGTCAAGGCATCTTCTCAAATGTAACCACTATGTGGCAGTAAAACATCAGGTCAAAGAAAGGAGCAGCAACAAGATTCACCGCACTGGTGTGACCACAACAGACACACTGACTTCATCAGAAGAATATAGTAACGTACGTAATCAACAAGTTGAACTTTTTGTGCTAATGAGCCAGGATTGTCAGAATTCTGCCCGGCTAAGGAGATATGCTTTTCCATTTTTCATACCTCTTTTGTAGCTTTGGGCTCGCTGAGGTCTGCTCCGTCTCCGCTTCCCGTGTTGATTGCTCAGCCTTCTCTCTGTGCGGCTGTAGGGCTTCATCTCCTCCGTCTGCGGGGAAGCAGATCTACCACCCTGCGTGTTTGAGGGTTTCACATAAACCAGAGTCAGTGTTTTTTATTTTCATGCTCGCTGTCAGGACAAATGGGACAAATATAGGGGACAGAAAGATGAGAAGATTGCACTTTAAACATAAAATGAAAGAATGAGTGAATGAATGACGTCACTGTCATGTTCATATCAGCTAATGGGAAAAGTATGTGTACACAGGACTGTTTTAAACAACATTGTTTATTATTTCAAATGTAATCAAAACAACAGTAGTTACAGAATTTACTGACAGCTATGATACTGTGTGATTTTGCGTCTATTGTGTGGTCTTTCATGCCATGATAAGATCTGAACAAATAAAAACAATCAAGGTCACAATTGGGAGAAATGTTCACTTTCTCTTTCACTGAGCTCTGGTGGTCATCACTAAAATCAGTGGTTTAACATCGTTCAATCCAGTTCACAAGTCAAAGAATCAAGCAGAGCACAGAGCAGTGACTTGTCTGCACAGCACCATGATGCTGCCTCTCACCGTCTACAACAAACTGTTAGAAAAGCAATTAGTCACGTCCAGGGAAGCACGAGCAGACTTTGTTGCTAAACCCCCCCCCCCCCCTGTTTTTATGATCAAACACACACAAATCCAGCCGTCGGCCACTGTCTGACTGCCTTTTGACAGTGGGTTATGAAAACACTTGCAGTTTCAGGTGGCGGTGAACAACAAGCAGATGTTCCAAGCTCTTGCAAGAAGCATTTCTCCACAGGGATCAATCTAACGCTGTTAAACTAAGCCTCTGGTTCTTTCCTCTGCAGTCTTAATTCTGCGTCGTAGCAGGGATGAGACCACGGTGGATACGAGCGTAGCTGTGTGCAATCTTTGGGTGTGTAACTTATATCTGATGTGTTAATTAAAGTAGCTATATTGAGAAGATTAATCCGCTATTAGCCAAGCTCCATCCTCTGGATAGTGTTGTGGGTGTCGTGAACAGCGTCAGGGCTTTAGGGCTGATTGCTCTTAGTCTTTTGGTTGCTAAATATTACAGAAACGGGATAGTGGTAATTATTAACACATTTTATAAATGTAACTTTAATAACCAATTGAGTTACAAGCGGAATAAAATAAATACTATGATTGGACGGCCGCTGTTTGAGGGGAGGGTCATGGCAGTGCTCACCTGTGCTTTTGTGTTTGCACTGAGCTCTCTTAAACCATCCGGGACACTTCTGCGCCTTTTTGCACAAGCTGAGGAAACTCTGTTGGACGTGTGGTGATGTGGCGACTGAAGGGCAGGTTGAGATACTGCGCCAGGTCACTCAGCTGTGGAACAATCTTTGGTCTCGATGTGAAGGTGACAACGTGTGAATAAAAACAAAACAGCTAATAGTATTTGTAGCCACCGTCAGTGTCAAACTGAATACATGTCATATTGCACTTTTTATTTCTCAGTAGAATTCCAGAATTATCATAGTGTCTCTAAGATGTGTCTACAATCATTGGCGTTAAATGTGGTTTTATCTTGAAATATTATCGAACAGTAAAAAGCAATGTGTTCAGTCTGAAGCCTTGTGTTGATCAGTGACAACAATGATTGGAACATCATTCACATTGAAGTAAAAAAGTAGAGAAAAAAAGGCCACTCAAAATCGAAAACTATGCTGCTGTACTACAAATGTTTGCCATGAGTTACCTGAATCTGCAAATGTTTTGGCCTCGGTATTTACATGTATGTGTTGACACGGAAGAGCCAATCAGAACTGCTGAATGAGGACACAACCAGCAGGCTGGCAACAAACTGGGAAACGAGGACAAACTGTAGAATGACCAGACCCGCGTGTCACACAAACTGTTTACAAATATGCCAGATGGAAATCCATAAGAGCTAAGTATGCAGAGCCTGACACAGATCCATACATAGATCCACCGAACACGTGTCCAGTCACCACCGCGCTTGTCGCACTCACATTCTCACATTCTCACACACACAGGAATCACTTACACGTTAGAAAATATATCGACACTCACAAGCCCCTGTCTTGTATTTTGCATTAGTACCACATGATCAAATGAGGAAAAAAAATGTGCATGGAAAAAATGTGCAAAGTCTAGTCAGGAACAAAATGGCACAGCTGTAATAAAAAGAGCGAAACCAAACCAGAAATAAAGGGATCAATCAATGAACCAAACTAAATGAAGAGCAGGACAGAACGTGCCCATCACCCGTTAAAAATAGATATTCTAAAGAAACTAGAAGCATCCTAATCTACAAAATGAAACCAGCCAAACGTCGCAAGCTAAGTGTGCTCAGAGCTTCAGTCTCAGCTCATGTCATGTCACACAGCCGCTGTGTGCCTGTGCAGAGCAGGCTGTGGAAAAGTCAATTTAGCCTGGCAAGGCATCGAAAAGCAATACCACAGTCTATACAGATGGATATGCCAACCCCTGTGAAAACAAAACTAAAAGAAAAAAGGAAAAGAAGTCAAACCTGATGGATATACGAAGGCCTCTACTGTATAACCACTGCCAATGAAGTGGAAATCTCTGTTCACATACTCTGTATTGTTTCTGAAAATATATATTGGATAATTCGCCCTGCTCCCCCCTCGGACACACCGTAGCAATCTTTGCTGTACAGTCCCTCCAAACGCTTACCCGACGCTGCCTGACCTCCCTCTGCCCCTGGCAGGTCAGTTCCTAACCAACAGGAGCTCAACAGTGGGTCAGCATCCAGTTTCTCACTTCCTCATATTATTGGCTGCTGTTTCCAGTCTCATTTAGCACTCGATGGGCCGATTCCACAGATCCTGGAGGTTCCTGATAAGAATTCCCTGTGGAGCGGGAAGGAGCAGGGCTGACGTAGGAGAGGGTTGCAGGGATGCGGGTGCCTCCTCCTGCCTCAGCACTGCTCAGACTCGATGAAGCCCTCCTTTTCCTGGCCCACCGGCTCCACCTCTGCATATGCTGGGTGACCCGACCCCCGACGAAACTTCATGGCTGGCCACCTGCTAGGACGTCTCTGCAAGGGTGGAGCGTACACAAGAGGGCAAGGTGAGGGTCAGAGGTCAAAGGTGACTTCAAGCGACTGGCTGAAGGGGTGATACACTAAAATCAGAAACTAGGTCATTAATTCTCTGGCAGACAATATTCTGAAAGTTCCTATGACAATGACCTTGTCATTTAGTCAACATAAGGCGCCACCATTTGTTTTTCGTTTTAAAGTTATTCAAATTGAACAGAGCTGCAAACGGCACCTATTCAACCACAGCGAATTTACATTCATTTATTAAGAAAGCGTGTGTGCAGCGAGTTTCATCACCCTCCCCTGGAACTCATTCTGCATATTTATGAGACATGAATTGAGGAATAAAATGCAGTGAGCTCCGTCCAGAGACAGCCCTCTGTGCTGAGGGTGTGTTTTGTATGGCTGGTCAGACAGCTTACACAGGAAGGTCTGATGGTTGAAGATGGTTGAAGAGTTTATACCCTCGGTCTGGCAAATTAGGACTGAAACGTGTCTTTCAGGTCATGTATTTCCTCTGATGATCTCTGACTTGTTTGGTTATGATGGAAATGAAATAGTGTGGGTGACAGTCTCAAACATTAAGGTTTCATCTGAAAAGTGTAAGAAACAGCCACTGATCCGATCTTTCAGTATGAATGAGCTAAACTACACCAGAGCCTCTTCGTGTCCCTGCTCACCTCGATGAGGAAGAGGCTGGCGGCAGAAGTGGGGTGATGGTAGACGTAGACGGTGACCAGCACGGCAGCGACCATGATGAGCATCACCAGGAGGATGCCGAGGATCAGACCGGTGTGCAGAGGGTGGGAGCCTGGCATCCTGCCGACAGCGCTCTCGGCTGGCATCGCTTAAATATAGAGCAGAAAAGAGCCTATTAGAGATAAATGCATATCTTGTTAGAGCACGGCAAGACTTGCTATATACGTTTTTTACATGCTTGTACGTTTGGGACGCAGCAACCACGTCTCCTTTTGCTGCAGTCCCACTGTTGACCAGCAGGGGACACACATTATTCACCAAAGCCTTCTGTTCTCAAATGTACCAAAGCATCACCACACTGAAAACAGATATTTAACTTTAAAGCTTTAAATATAAAGTAAATATACAACAATCCCATTTTCAGTGGGCTTCCATGTCTGAGGTGACTGAGGGGACGTTTCTTTCTTTCAGCTTCAAGTTTTATCACTGTGTGGCATAATCATTTTGTGCTTTATTAGATATTCATGCGCTGATCTCCAGTCCTGCAAGTACAAGCAGGCGTAAAGCCCCACACCAAGGTTAGCAGGGTATGGTCCTTAAAGGGGGAGGAGCCTCCAGTGGTGGCACAGCACACTGAAGAGGCTGCGCGTGGTGACTGCAGAGTAAGTCTGTCCTTCAGCAAACTTAGAAGTCACCACTCGTTCTAAAGCACTTGCTCAGATTCATATTGGAAGCTCAAAGTCAACCCAGCAGGTGTTGTTAGCTCCTTTGAAGACGAAGGGAGCGTCCTGTAATCTACTGGGAATCTCTGCCTTCAACTATGGGAGCACAATCTCCAAACAGGGGAAACAAGAAATGCTCACCTGCAATTTCTCAGCAGGAAAAATACACCGAACAGAAGAGGATACACAGAGAAGCTCTGTCTCAGAGACACATGGATCACAGCAGAGGAGGGCTAACAAACAGCAAAGCCAGCTCTCACACCATTACAGCAGCTTCAGCTTGTGCTGCACATTTCCTCGTCTGTGCCCCGCTGACAGCCTCCCCCCCGGCTTTAATTAGCAGCTATTGCCACCACTGAACTTGTCAGCTGATCGGCGTCTCCCCTGGTTCCTGTCTCATTGACTTTCAGCACACAGACTAAAAAGGTGGCAACCAAACCTGCCCGTTGTGTTTTAATGTGCTTCTCCGTCCAAGCACACTGTACGTATACTGCACGGCTCCTCGGATCCACGTTTCAGTAAACACCTGTATGTGTGTGACTCGCTACTGGGTTTAATCCTGTTAACGCAGCCTGAGGGCGTTTTCTCAGGAAGGCATTTCTCCCGTGTTTATCTGTCAAAGGTATCGGATCAAGCAGGCTTCTCCTGGTCAGCAGGAAGTGATGCTAAATGATGGCACAGGCTGTTAGTCTGGAGTGTTGGTAGGTGAGCAGGGAGCATGCAGCTGAACAGACGCTGGGAATCAACAGCCGAGCGAAGCGGCACAGACAGGTCCAGGCCTCTGAAGGCGATAATAAGGTTAGAACAGCAGAGAGACGGCCCTCTACACAGAATTAATACAGGACCAGCGCATCCCATTATAAGGTTTGTGTTGTTTTATATTGGTTGCTGCCAGGGTGATGCTGTTATGGCCACACTGCCTTAACACACAACCAAACACAGGAGTCACAACTTCATTATGTCAGAGCGAAACGTCTCATCGTTTCAACTAGCTTCGTCCTGACGGCGGCTCAAATCCGAGGAGGCTGAGTAAACACTGGTGAGCTACACTAACACTAGAGACAACAATAAAAAGGAGAATTCAGTTGAGGAGTACTTGTAATGAGGAGATCCTCCTGAGATTAAGTGCTTTGCTGGCGTTTGTTTGCTATCTCACCTGCAGTCATCTCAGTATTTCCTGTGACAGTGAACATGCCGATCACTGTCTGATTAATTAAATAACATATGGAAACGTAACCGATCATCTTTGGCAGCAGGCTCCCGTTCAGGCACTTTTTACCTTGAATAAAATCACTGCCTGGTAGATGGTGAGAAAACAGAAAGGGGATATAAAAATGCAAGGGTTTTATCACAGTGCTGGCACGAGAGAGCTGGGGAGAGGAGACACGCGCAGTGTTTGTGTAGCCCAAGTGTGGCAGAAGCTGCAGATTTCCAATTCCTCTCAAGCAGGAAATGAAACATTTGAGAGGCTATTTCTGAAAATCGATGGAGCTGAAAGCCGTTCGGGGTTTGGATGGTTACATGTATTATCATTTAAAGCATTCTGGTACTTGAAATGCCGCATTGTGAAGGTTAATGGTTAATTATTGATGTACACATCAATAACATTAAGATGGAGTCAGTATTTCTTGGATAAAAATCAACTGCAAATAAAGTATTTTTTTAAAGTAATCAATGCATTAAACAGAAGCCATGTAGGGACATGTAGCAGAATAAAAATATTCTAATGCGTATTAAAACTATCAAGATTTGCTGTTGCCATGGCATCGCACACATTCAGATTTCATTCACCTCATCATTTTAAGGGCCATAACTTTTCTGAATCCAGGCTGCGTGAAAACAAAACACGGGGGATAATGTCTCTGAGCGAAGGCGCGTATGATCAACAAGGAGGATAATGGATGGATTCAGATATTTTCCAAGTCCATCTGCTAAAAGCTCTGCGACAGCTGTTGATTGGAGCTTCTGTTTTCTGTTTCCAATATGAACTGAAACTAACCACCGACTTACAAATGAAGTTGTAATTTTAGACCTTCACCAAACAGAAGAACATAAAGATTCTACATAGACAGAGAAACTGAAGAAAAGTTAGGCGGCATAGTCAAAACTACTGGTTAGGAGAACACTTCTCCACAGATAAGGCACATTTTGGAACGTAATTATAAAAAAGAAACAATACTGATGAAAAAGCAAAGAACAAAAGAAAGCAGGCACGTACCCTGGTTGTCTCTGAGATGCAAAGCGATCTTTGTATCGTCTGCAAGGAGACAAAGAAAAAGACACCATAATCAATATTCCCCTTTGTAGTTTGTTTTTGAAGCTCTGACACTGTAAACAACTCCAACGAAGTCCCGGTTGAGATTACGCTTCCTTCATTAGTGGATCGCCTTCGTTTCAACATGAAATTTACTATTTTATTACACAAATCTGATTAAAAGCAGTGCTTTGAATATAATGGCCCAGCATGCATAATTCAACACATACAGCCGTCTGGAGTTAACTATACATGTGAAAGATGAAAATGTGGCGTGACCCACTTCTTCTCCAAGTGTAGCAGACATTTACACACACCATAGGATTCACATTATGCAAATTCACACACACACACACGCACACACACACACTTCCCTGGATGATTTAATTCAAAAGGATTTTCCATTTCAATTTTAAAGGAGAATAAATGCAGCCACATTTCTGGGTCTGAAATGAATCATTAAATTAGATAATTTACTGAAAGACACAGCCTCAATTTAATCTGACTCAATGCCAGAGTGACGATCATGAATATGGATCATCACTGATGCTTTACCAGAGCGTCTGCATATAACTGTATCACATCCCAGTATGTACATACACTTCTATGTATTATGGAACATTTTCAAGTGAAGCGAACCCGAGTGGTCTCTCAGCCGCTCCGGCCCACCCACAGGATTTTGTGATGCAGCTCTTCATTGCAGGAAGAAAATGCCAAGAGCAAACACACATGCTGCAGTCTTGTCCGCTCTGCTGTTCCCTTCATGCCAAGCCCCTCATCCAGTCGCAGGTTGGCAGCATGTGCATGATCCACCCAGGCTGCTCTCCAACATGGCATTTGACCCCAGCAGCTGAAGACACAGGCGAGCGTTGTGGAAACAGAGCTGCTCAGACGGAGCGTCAACAAATACCACAGAGAGAGTTCCCAGCCTCACGCCCTGCAGCCCAAACGCGTTCATTCCTCTGTTAGTCCTCTCACCACACCCTGGCTTCTTCTCCCTAAACTCCTCACAGCCGTCCGTCGAGTGAAAACTCAGCCCACACAACATGGGAGCTGAGAGGCTACTGCTTCACTTAATGCTGAAGGTAAATGCGTTTTGTGAAAATGCAATAACGGAACGTTCAGGTTTGAAGTCAACAGAACAACACAGCAACAGCAAGAAATCTATACAAAGCACAAACAAATTCACCCGGTTTAATATTAATAGCAACTAGAAGTGAAAGAAATAAAAGTAGATTTAATCGTACTTCTCCTGATAGTAACAAAGTGCTTTAGCGTACGCCCTCGACCTTGAACGAGCCAAACGTCCCCGTGGAGGAACCTTTGAGAAGCTTGGTTTGTAGTGAGTTTACCTGATATTCCTCCTTTCAACCATCAAACTGGAGCCTCACTCCTCTCTCACCTTCAGAAAACATTACGTCCAGCTCACAGTGAATGACAAGACTCGCCATATATTTCATCACCTCAACGACCAATTAACAAAGCCTCAAACTCTTTGTTCCTCTCTGCTGTGGAGCTCAGTTTGTCCAAAAACTATTAACGCACAGTTTATCTTACTTTATTGCAAATTTGAATGCACTGAAAATAATACATCAATAAGCCTATATGAGATGAACAAATGCATTAATGGTCCCTACCCTCAAACGTAATAATTAAATGCACTGACACACACCCAGCAGAAGCAGTGTCATGTCCTTCAGAGATTCTCCCTCCTGCTCATAAAAGGCTGCAGTAAATCCATTCATCACCAGCAGAAGAGTGGATGTCTGCAGCGATTGGTCGTCCATTAGTTCAATGTGCTTTGTGCTCATTAGGCATCACATGGCGTTCAGCTAGTACAAGGCATGATGGGAACGCGTGCTCCATACAGAGCAGCGTGTGCTTTTAGCGTTCGTTGTAAACACAGTGTGTAATCTGCTAAATCTCACAGACACGTCATTATGTGAAATATATGGATTGATTAGCTGAGCGGCTCTTGCCTATCATTTTGATTCAGTGGCACCACATCTGGAGCTGACTAAGATAAATGGCCCTGCAATATCTTAAACAAAAGCCATAAGAAGAGTTGAGGACATTAAACTCAGCTGACTCGCTCTCCGTCTATTCTAGAGGGAGCGAGACAGACAAAGGAGGAGGAAACAAAACTCTAGAGGACACCTTGGCTGTTTTCCTACCATCAGCAAAACAACCCTGCCTGCTCCTTTTCAGACAGGATTTGCATTAGATGACGGAGATTATGCTGCGGTTTGGTTCGGGTTAGACTCCCGCAGCGGTGCAGCGAGTCACGTGCCCAATACTTACAATAAAAGAAGCACAACCTTCCCTGTCCTTTGCTGATTACAACAGTGAGAAAGCTTCATTTGTGGATAATCATAAAAAAATCATATCTCCATTAGTCTTTTTTTAAACACGGTGTCTTTTCAAATCTCATTGCTGAAGTAAATATAGCTTTGTGTCTCTCTGCACAGCTGTTGTCAAAACTGAAAACATTGAAAGATTTAATTCTGTTTAACTAAAATCAAATTTTCAAATGAGGCCCAGAGGGGGAGGGGGAGCGTGTCCGGGTAATAACAAGGAGCCGAGTTAGAGAACCTTCCATCGGATGGATTAAATTTCACTAAACTCCAAAATGATTGTAAAGTCACTCTCCACTTACTGCGAGAAAAGCAAGCGCTCTGCCCAACTTCCTGTCAAAAATGAAACCTTGCCTTCACTTGGCTTCACAGATACATATTAAAAGTTTCAATCACAAGCCCAAAAGCGTATTATGGAGAAACACGGAGTGAGGATAAGAAAAATGTCAGGAGATGCATCATAAGAAAAAGAGGTGATGGATGGCGAGGCAGCAGAGCTGAACGTCACGATCACAGGTTTGTGTGGGCACGTCTATTTTGGACTGGTGAGATTTGTCCCAATTCAATCTCCATTGTTTAAAAGTTGGTACAAACACAGCTGCCTCGCTCCAGTGGCTGCCACCTGCAATACATGTTCTTAGTCTAAGCGGAGAGCTACTCATATTTATGCAATCCCTAAGAGGGAACGGTGTCTTGAGCAAGTTGCAATAAACAAGAAATATACCAATAAAGAACAGTTCCAGCAAATCCAGAACAGAGCATCCATCAGCTGCCCTGGGCTCACACACAACCGGCTCCACGTTGGCTACTTTACCTTCGGTGGGGACGCTGGTGGGAGGGTGGGAGGTGGAGGGAGCGTCTCTGCCCGCGGTGGCCTCTTTGCTCCGGGATGTCGTTTTGGTGAAAGTTGTGGTGGTGAAGGGGTAGAGGTGTGTAGTGTCAGCGGTGTCACACATCTTGTCCTTAGTCTGAAACATGAGGATCGTCATGTGTGTGAGCGCTCTCTCAGAAACATGATAGGAAATGGGTCGTCCTGCATGCGGCAGAAAAGGCTCGCGTCATCGAGAGCCGCACTTCAAACAGCGCTCACCTCGTCGGGGCAGCTGTTGTCCACCCAGTCCTGACGATGGCGGTCAAAACCACTGGAACATCTGCACACAGTGACAGACGCAGAATGCTTTCATTCGTGTTAAATGCATTTGCTGGTATTTAAAGAGCAGCGGTCTAAAACCAAAACAAATTTAAATTACATTTCTAAAACAGTCCCTGCCTCCCTCTGAAATGTTGGTCTAAGGATCATTTACAAATGAAGCCTTTGTGAGTCTGTGAAGGCTCTCGGCTGCTTATCCACCATGTTGGACAGATCAGAACTATGAAGTCGCCATAAAGTTGGAAATCTGTGGGCAGCGTGCCCTTTATTTCTCTCACTGAGTGCGATGTGTGGAAAACCACACGCAGCAACCGGTGGAACACTCACAAAGCAGGACAGGAAAGTTCAGGACTGTGTGTGTGCTCTGAGCTGCAGGGACAATACGAGTCCAGCAGAGTCTGAGACGTCCCCAGCAGGCCCCATTCCTCTAGCGCACATATTGTTATGGTAATGGTTTTATGTGAAGGAATCCATTTTCATCTCCCTACCTCTCTAATCATCCCATTCCTTTTATCCCCCCCAAAAAATCAGCCTCATCTGTTCAGTCAGGCGAGACAGATTTCCCGACTTAATCCCCCACTTTTCCCCGACTGCACCCCCCCCCGTCGCCTCCCGAGAGGAAAGCAGAATGAGACACAATATTACAGCGCAGGTCTAGTCTAACCTGTCCCTGCGGGGAGCTTGTGTTTTGTTTCTTCTCAATAGGTTCCATCTCAGCTGGCTGCCATCTAAGGCACAGAGCTTTTAATTAGAAACGGGCTGAGTGTCTTCAGTAGAATATAAATGAACCCATGAGGGATTTCACATCGCCACTACACTTTTGGGATGATGCCTTCAAATCATAGGAAGCAAACAAGCAGGTACGCTTGGAAATGTCGCTCTTAGATTTACAATCCTTAATCAAACTACTAAACAGTAGCTTCCGCCGCTACCTTACGGTTTGTCGTGAACTCTGACAGCTGTAACACAGCTGGAAATCAAATAATCTACTGCTGCCGTTTTCACATTAAAAGCAGCAGTGGGTGTGTTGTGAAGCAGCCTCACAAAACGAGTCTGTGGTCACAGTTTTTGCATTTTTCATCACCTCTTAACATTTTAAAGGAAACAAGGTCACAAAAGCAACCGCTGAGTTTCAAAAGGCTCATCACAACAACAGGCCTGTGTCCAACTGAAGGGTCTGATACCTCATGTTGCAGAGACATATTCATAAGCTTGTAATTACATCATTTCAACATAAAGGGCACAATAAGAGTTTGCAGGGAGACTAAAACCTTTTAGGTAAATGAATCTCTCCAAACGCATTAACATTATCCTCCATGTCTGTCATGCTTCGTTAACCCCCTTCAGCCCCGATTCAGTGCAGCACTTGGCATGAGAGAGGCGCTGCTCTCTCACCTTCGCAGCTCTTCGCCATGAGAGAAGTTCATTAGAGTTGGTCTTCAGAAATGTCAGCACCTTTCATTAACCCCGGAGCCAAAGAGGGCGCCACCGCTTTTAATTAGCCTGTGTTTAAAGCACGCTTGCCTGTTCCACAGGAAGCGGGAGGATACAGAGGGCAGAGTGTGGCCGAACGGTCAGATTACAACACAGTTAGGAAGTTCATTAAAATGCAGCTTAATGAGACCAACGCTACAGGCAAACAGTAGAGCGCAGTCCATAAAAGCTGAGGAAAACAAATCTTCGTGTCACCGCACTGTAAATTAATTTGTCTCTGTCAGATGAAAGCTGAAGAAATGTCAAATCCAGAATCCCACCTACACAAGTGCTGCACCTTTCTCCAGTCAACCACATTAGTCACAGAATAGAAGATTAACATTTGACGCGTGAGGTGCTGAAAATGCACGAGATCGCGGCTGCTCTGAGACATTGACAAGGAATAAATGCAGACACCAGCCCCCAACAAACTTTCTACTTATCGGCACAGTAAACATCAACCGACTTGCACGCTGACAATTTTTCAACTCACATGGATGATAAGACAACTTTACTATCGCGCCACAGTTTATAGTTTACTTTCCAATTCTGCCCTAACCGGCAAAACAGAAACCCCGCGATTCGGCTGTCAGAACGTTGTGGGAAACTACACTAACGCTTTAGCAGCTCAAATATTGTCTTTAGTTTAAAGACAATGGATAAGATAAGAGGATAAGATAAAAAGCCGAGCAGAGGTTGGCAGAGCAGGTGTGGGTTGAATGAATGTCAAAGTGAGCCCAAGCTGCAGCACGTCTACATCCTCTGAAGAGAGAATACAAATACAAGACCATTACGCTACTATTACGGTGTGTCCGACCTGTTGAGCCGATGGCACCAGCTGCAGTTGAAGTTGATCTGCGAGGAGATGCAGGCGCCGCAGCTTGTGAACTGCAGACAGGCTGTAGAGGAGAAAGGAGAGAAAAATCTCTAGCAACGACAGCACCGGCCCGGTTGACACGCAGAGAAGCACGATGCAACACAGGGCGGGTTTAATAACGTCTCCTTACTGGGTAATGGCATCATTTCCACGGCTGTAGAGTTGGTGATCTTCGTCTTTGTCAGCTCCACGCGGTGGTACTCGTAGATTGTCCTCCGCCTCACGTCTATAACGTACAGAAGAGAAGGGAGGCGACAGAATGAGACCGCGAACAAACCATCACAAATCTTCCATCTTGAGATTAAAAGCAGGAGAAGTATGTCGCTGAAGAAAGAGGAAGGGAGGCGCTGTCAGGTCAGACGGGAGGCTACCACATCCCTTCTTCCCTTCCCCTCGCTCCGTGTTAACCCACTTGGCGATAGACGTAGCAGTTTCCCTTGGGAGCTGATATCAATTACCCTCAGCTGAAAGGCTGCTTTCCCAGCGATTCATCAGCTGGGATAAGATGAAGCGATTGACTGGACACCACTGGACATCATTGACTCCCACTGCATCCTGGCTGCTGTAACTCATGTGGTACAGTGTAAAGTGGGCTGTTTGTTTTTGCAGAGGATCAAATCCATCCCTAGTTAAAGACAAACTCATAATAACTATCTGCTGCTGTTGTTGTAGTATTGTAAATACTAATTGGGTTTTCATGGGACGTCCTGTGCAGATGCTCCAGAAAGGAAACAATAAATCCGCAGAATAAACCACTGCAACTGCAATTCAGTGACATTTCTCAATATGTGACATTCTCTGCAGGGCTTGTATTTGCTTGACCAATGAGCTACAAAATTGAAATTCAATACAGTGGACTCATAAAGTTCATAGAAGAGAAAATAAATGTAGTTTCTGTGTGAGATGAGAGGATGAAGGCCACTGTCACATCTGTCGGTAGTAAAGACGCTACAGATGATCGGTTTTCCTTGGACTACACTGAGCTAGCAGCTCGCTAGTGCAGATATTATATCAGCATCCTTTTATTCCATGCAATAGAGTGAAGCCTTTCCAATGTGTCAAACTACTCCTTTAGCACAACACTGCTTTCTGCGTAGCTGATTGATTTCTCATTTGTGAACGCATCACTGAGCTGGCTCCAGCGTTGGCTCTCTCATATGATAGGAAGTTGTTCCCCTGCAGACCTGCTTGGTTTGATTAAACCCAGGACAACTGATCAAAGCAGTAAAGGCGAGGCAGCTCAGCTTAATCTGAGAATAAGTCCACGCTTCCTCTCCTCCCCTGGTGACTAACTTCCTCCTGCCCCTAGAGCTTATCAGGTGCCTAATGACACGTTAGGGGCCAGAGGAAGGACAGCTCTGTAGCCTGAGGCTGTGAATGTGCAGGTTTGTAGGTGGAAGGAAGCTGCAAACATAATAGTACCTAAGCTACTGTAGCTTCCACTGCTGCAAAAGGGTGTGTGTCACTGCAAATAACCCTTATACAAATTAAATTCTCATACAAAGGATATTCATAATCGCTCGCTTCAATAAAATGTTTCATACGTATCGCCTCGGGTCTTATTGCTTATTCATACGTATCAAAGAACTGCATAAAACTGATGGAGACGTGCTCTTAGGAGCTGAAACTGAAGGTGAGACAGAGGCAGACTTGCTCTTCGCTCATCAAACAGCATCCTGGATGTTTATTCTGACACACTGACGGATTTCACTGCTCACTAATGACGAAAACCTAAAAATAAAACTCCACAATGAAAACCATAAAACATTCAGGCCTCTTCCTGCTGGGAGTCCAGATTATTAATCCATCGACAGACACAAAGAGACGCGAGACAGTGGAGTCTGTGTAAGTGAGAGGGTTTAATCGAGCTTTGGCTCCTCGTAAAAGCTTGTACCTGACCTTAATTACACACCAGGCCATCGCTCCTATCTCTCATGTCTGCATTTCCTGGATGGGCTGAGGGTCGGCATCGCCTGCAGGCTCTGTAAAATATTTTACTTGAGCTTTTAATCTGAGGCAAAGCTCCAGAGGGGTTAAAATATGTCCCTGTGACTGCCGTGGTTACTCTGCAGTAATTGCCTGCAGAGAGGTTCTTCATAGCAGAGCCCGTAGCGGTCATGGCTCTCCTCTCCGTCTTTTCTCTGCTACAGTGACTTTAAGACTTAATGCTCCCAGGACATGGAAAGCTAAGCCATCAGAATCCTTTTAGTAGTCTGGCATGACTGTGATACAGTCTCCAAACATTTTCCTTTCCTTCATATAATCACCCTTTAATTAGATCGAAAGCAAATCAAGACACAACTGAACCACAACCTTATTTTCTCCTCAACAATTCTCCTCTCACCATCTTCTTTTTCACTCAGAGGGACCAAACATCTACAGCGAAATGAAACGAGTGACTCCTCCGTCGTTAAGTAGCCCCTTATGTAGAATTAGCCTTTTTTATTAGGCGTTTTTTCTTTCATCGTTCTTGGATCATCTCTTACTTTCATGCAGTCAATGAGACACATCAGGTCTTCGCACTGAAAGGTGCTGGATGCAAATGCTGCCCTTTCTCTTCAGACTTGGACACGAGCCTGTGGACTTTATAAATACCACCTGCTTGTTGCACAGCAAGACAACACAGCCTTGTTTGTTTGGATTTTGTTTAAGAAGGCTGAAGGCAGTCGATGCAGTTGACTGCTCTCGAAACAGCCACAAGCCTGGCGATGCTAACGAAGCACGGACGCTCTGTCAAACGCCTTTAACACGTTGCGCACACGCTGATGCGCAAAGACCCGAAAGATGAACGTTAGCAATCTAATTGTGATTGGATTTGCAAACCTGAAATACGAAGACTCAGTAACTTTGAAGCTATGAGCAAAGGTATGATCCGGTTTCATACATCTGCCGTACAATCTGTGCTGACTAATGCGACATCTGCTGAAAAACAGATTGCATCTAAAATTGCCTCACCCTCTAATTTATGAAGTTCAACTTTCAGAGCTGTGAATATTGTTAGAAACACGAGGTACATACATCATATCTAAAATCTCTCTCTTTTATCATTGTGTACATCATTGGATCTCTACAGCCTTGTTTAAAAAAATCAGATGGAAATAAAATGTAATTGAAGTTAAAGTTGGATTATTAGATGATTTGTAGCCGTCATAAAGCCTGTTAGTGGCAATCAGGGTTTCATCCTGTTAGAAAGGGGAAGCTCGCTTTCGTTTACCTCTGCCTGAATGAAGAACACAAATGGCTGAGGGTGATGCTCAGTGTAATCTTGTGTTTTCTTTCAATATGACACATGCATAGAAGGATTTGTTTGCATATTATCTGTTTGCATCCATAGTGTCATTTCACGATCATAACTTCACTGCTGGGAAGCTCTAACTTCAGATCAATTAGAGCAGAACAAAGATGCAAACGCTTCCCCCTCAGAGACACTATTTATTCCCAACAAGACACCTTGGTCTCGTTCTGCTACCACTGAAGATTTCATCATTGCTCCGCTAAGCAGCTGCTCACACTGATTTCATCATGTTGTGTCAGGAACATCAAAGCTTATGAAGTCTAGGAGAGCTGCACTAACAGCGCCATTAACATACGGATGCTCAGGGACTACACATGATAATGAGCCTTTTGGCCAAGTCTGGTGTGTTTTCAGAAATGTAATTATTGTTTCTCTGTCACAGAAAGGATCGAACCAACAGTTCAGTACCCACATCTACCTGTAAAAGGCTTAATATGAGACCGAAAAAGTCCGCGTCAGAAACTCCTGTCATCCCAAAGAGCTGGCGTTGAAGATGCTAAGTGAACGAATGAAAAGAGGTCAAAACAGACTTTAAACGACTGAATAAATCATATCTGACATCTCGTTATTGATGCAGACCTTGAATCGAGGGAGAGAGTCTGTCTGGATGAAAAGGTTTGCAGTGTCTCCCCTCTGCTCGGATTTGTTTTACATTTAATTGGCCTCTGTTGCAGTAAGTCAAAAGCAAATAGAAGACACAGGGTAGAGCTGCGCCCTGAGACGTGGACGGATGGTGGACGTGGTGGTGACAGCTGGAGCTAAAGCGAAACGGGCGATGCTGAATGTGTTGGTTTTGTATTAATAAAATGTGTGTTTCATTTTGTCAACTGAATGCATGTTTGAGACTCACTGGGGATCTGTTGGATCTTGTGGACCACCACAAAGGCATCAGACAAGCCCACCTTCACAGGGTGATTGACAGAGCTGATCTGTGACACCTCAATGGGGATCTGAAACAGAAGAAGGGAAAATCAATTACCAGGGCCACGGCAATCTGTCTGAGACGGGACGGAAAATAGAAACGGGTCACGCAAGTCACCAACGACAATTCAGCCGATTTATTACGGACTCCCTCAGCAGCCAGGCCAGTCATGCAACACCAATGAGCATATGGTTGCATGTGCTCTGTAAAAAATAAACCTGACCTTGTAACTATTGACATTATAGGTGACTATTGGCTTCGTCCATCATGGAGGCGAAACTCTACAGTTTATTGACCAAAGTGAAAACATATGAACATACAGGGCGTTAGGTAAAAAATGTGACATACAACAGAACATGAGCAGATTGTTGGAGTGATTTATAGAGTTCTGTTTTATTTTGAACTGTGATTATTTAAGGAGAACTAATTGAACTGAAAAAAGCTAAAATATTCAGCCGCACACAACAACAGAATCTAACGTCTGCTTTTGATGTGTGGAAAAATCCAGGCGTTCTACTGTGAACTGAATGTGCTGACTTTCAGTAGTTTTGCTCTTTTGAAAAGCATCTGGCTCTAGGTGTCCATCTCTTTCAGTGGATAATAAATACCAGCATAAATCAGACTGACCTCTTTGTATGCAAAAACGATCCTGCCTGTGTTGTGCAGCGTCGCCTGGAAGGTGAAGCTTCCCAGGTTGTAGTTGTCCTGTAGGTGGACGTGGTCCCACTGCACCACCAGAGCCGTGCCTGAAGGGCCAGAACCACAACAGATACACTTCACATTAGACCTGCACAAACCCTCCATGTAGCAACACCTGCCTGATTTCACGGTTTTGAATTCCCATCCCCACTGAACCAGAGCCTGTGTAAAGACTGCGCTTATGAAGACGTCCTGGTTGTGAGGAGATCCCGGACGTTTCCAAGGGATCGCTTCCCAGCACACACTTTCGTTTCCCCCGTGGGTGTGAGGTGATTGACACTGAAGCGGTGCGAGCGCTGATGTGAAGACACCCCAGTGGAGCGGATTGAAGCGGCAATAAAACAGAAACGTTTGATGAGACCAAGCGTGGTGGTTGCTGTGATGGATTGTGGTGTTGAAAACATAGAAATAATATATAGAATATTTCCAACTACACTGAATGAGAGCAGCAGGAGTAACGTAAAGCAGAAGACAACTAAGTAAAGGGCCAGTTCACCTAAAAAAGGCAATGATAACTGTGCGGTTGGTTTCTGTAAGTAAGTATGTTGTAACTTTTTATATATGGAGCTTTAACAGGTTTAAACATTTCGATTTCAAAGCAAACTGTCTTCACAGAAACAAATGTCTGACTAAGAAAAGAAAACAAGTTCTCACACTCATCACTACGTTATACAGTGATGCAGTCAGGTAAATTCTATATAGATCATAAACATGCTAACTACGGGGATCATAGGTTAGATTATACGTGTGATTTAGGTTCAGTCAGTTTAGTGTATACAGTGAATCAGCTGCTCTTCTGTTCAGCTGCAGCCTCACGTTACTTTAACGTTATTTTGATTTACTGCAGACTCCACAGCATCTATTGATGAGAAACGACTCCCTCCACCAGCCACCTGGCTTTATTCCAGGGCAATAACGCAACTAATCAATTTTTCCTTTGCCTCTTCCATCCAAAGTAAAGATGAGACGTTTGCTTGTCTGCTGACAGTTTGGAGAAAACAGGCACGGGAAGGAAAGTCCATAATAAATAACACGTGGTTGGTATAAACCCACTGGTGCTGGTCATACATTTAAGTTTGAGTGCTATGTATAATTAACATTATGTGGCAAATATTATCCACGACTGTAGCTTCAAGGGAGGAAAATGAGAAACAGAATGAGGCGCAGCACTTTGTAATTCATTGGGGAAGAGGCGGTGAGAAAAGTAAATTGCTGCAAACTTGCGGCACAGCGAGCTCAGCCAGTCAGTACAAGTTAAGCCTGATATTAGTCTGCTTAAAATGCATTGAGATCAGGAGGGGAGGCTGCTTTGCTATCTGGGGCTTCCAGGCTAAAAATACAGGCTGTGCGCGAGGGGAGCACACACTGGCCTTGTTTCTAATTCCACTTACAAGCTTAACATGATGTATGAAAACAAAACAAACAAACCAAATCCAGGCCCTATTATGCCGGACCACCCTCCGGCCTGGAGCTGCCGCGGTGGTTGGGACTGCGTCAGAGTCTTGTTGGGCAAACTAAATACTACACATCGGTCTTGGATTGACAGACTCGACTTCATTTGCACCTTTTGCTGGAATGAATCTTAAACAACTCTTATTACCAAGGTCTTTGGATTTCAGTCCATCTCACGCATCTTCTTTTTGGGTCCAGATCATTAATCACATGAAGTGACCCTTTACATGCTAATGGGCTTTGTCGTTGTACCAGCATGCGTCAAACCAGACGCAGCTACATGAACTTCCACTCTTATGAATTTTATTATTATTAATAATAATACTGTGCTTTTCCTGCTGTGACTCATTGAATGTCCTATTGGAGGTTTTCATCACCTTAAGTCAGGCTTTCTTAGTTTAAACTTTTGTGCCAGATGATGGTGAGAGACCCGTTAATGACAGACTGCCTGGCGCTATGAATAAAGGACACAGCAGAGTTCTGCAGATGTGTTGAAGTCAGTGTGAAACATGCTAAATACCCATAAGCTGTATTTTTACCTCAGTGCTGTCACGAGATCCCAGTGGCAACAACTGATAAATTTAGTCTGACAGCTGCTAAAACTGTCCACTACTCCATGACTGAGCAAAGTCCAGGACAGTGTGAGGATAACACTTCACAAAGTTGTCTCTTGAACAAGTACACAGTCATAATTTTGCAGATTTTTGACAAAAAGAAACAAAATATGTTAGATCTGGTCAAAACACTTATTTCGGCATCTAATTACACGCAGTCGCTGGCACGTAGGAAAACATGCAGCGTTGTTGTAACGCAGGGGTAAACGTCCGTGTGATTACACCCTCCTGCCGCATTGGCAGGACGCTCACTGATGGACATCGTGGCGAGGAGCCGGTCGGCTGAGAATCGATCAGCTGCCAGTTTAGTTCAGACCTAATGAGCTTCACACAGTCGGTGGCTGCTGCGGAGGGATCAGACAGCGATGACGGACATGAAGGATGCCAACCACCGCAGCTGACAGAGGGCGCCAGTTTAAATTAAAGCAAGTAAGTGAAAATGAGGTGAATGTTAACAGTTTCATATAAAACATTTCATTAAAACACAGCCCACATCTGCTCCTCATTAACAAACTGAAACAAGATAGTAGTAGTAAAATTACCGTTGTCAAAGTAAATGACGGTAGAGTTTCTGGACACACTGGGGTCAAAGTTGGCCATCAGAGGAGCGATGTACTGGGTGGCCGTCAGCATCCGGTGAACCACGTCACCCGTGTAGATGAACCCTGCAGAGAAAAAGACAGAAACACAAGACATCTCAGCACTTTCAATCAAGTCAAGATGTTTCTCAAGTACAGGAAATACCAGTTTAAGTCTTGCACATGCTTTAATAAATTGTTTTCCTTCTTACGAACAAACTCGATCATCTCTACCTACCTTTTACCCTCACATCCTTCATCCAGACAACAAGTCTGCCCTGCAGTCTAAAGTTTAAAGCTTCCCATTAACCCACAGGTCTGTGAGGTTTCTCAGTTGTCACTTCTGTCTCAGTCTGTGGCCCAAAGCTGCAGCCTGCTTCAGTAGCACCAGCCAGTAATTAGATCAAAACAGAAGGGCAGCTCTGAGGGGCTTTCAGGGAAGATATGCCGAGTTAGCGGTGAAACATTAGTAGAAGGTCGTGAGCTCAAAGGATTTTTGGTCTGACATCCGGCTTGTGGCTTTTTACTCCACACCATCAATTACAGTTGTTAACAAAGTGACCGTGACAACAACATTTCATTAACTTTTCAAATATATTTGTCCCCTAAGTGAAGCATAAATAGATCAGAGAGGGCCGTACTCAGTCAACACACACTGGAGCAGCATCACTTAGCAGCCTGTAAACATGGTTATTAATCGACTATGCAAACGCTCACTATTCATCATCTGTATACAGAATCTGCACAAATGACAAAAGAATTAAACTGCATCTAAATTTCCCAGCTGACAGCAAAGTTTAGCAAAGTCAGCTGCTATTTAAAGATGAATTGAATTGCAGCAATATTAAATTATATTATTATAAACTGTGCATAGATATTCATAATATATTAATATAAGACACTTGGGAAAACAGAAAACCAACAAAAAGGAAAAAAACTGCTAAGAAATTTTCTTATACAGCCTTATTTCATATCACCATATAGTCTCTTATGCAGTAGGTGGGCTATAAAAACACATCTATCACTCTGGAACTAGGAGCAGAGCGTGCAGCACCATGAGGGGAATCAATCTTCCCCCAAAGACCTCCATGCTCAGAATTACCACTATATAGAGCACTGTCAGCACCGCGCCCAGCGCAGGTGGGGGGGGTCACGGCTTTATTTAGTTGTCTGAAGTCCTGACTGTGGAGAGCTCCACCTAACAGGAGTGGATGAGGGGAAGAATGTGGTGTGTGGAGCCTACGCAAATGGGTTGCCATGGTTACTATCAGTATCATCCCTAATTAACAATATATGCCCTGTTAACAAAACAATCTTAATTAATGCTCGGCAAGAAATACATCTAAAATTAGCCTACAGAGATTAATTTGCCATAAATAAATAATAACTAACATGACTATTATCTATTAATCTGATGTCAGTGACAAACTAAAGCATTATTCCTCACATTGCAGACTCTCAGACTGTTTGATGCTTGATATTTTGTCTCTAAAATCATACTTCTTGTTTTGTTATTTTAAAGAATTTGCAGCTATGCTATCAAAAGAAAAGGCGCATGTTTATAGTTTCACCTGCCATGAGGTCGGCCTCATGTCTGTGCTGTAAATATGTGAGCGTTAGCGGAGGGTTTGAGGGCTGGAAGTTCGAGGAAACAGATAATGTGACCTTCTCCAAAGACAACAAAATCCACCCACCAGCCAGAGCCTGAATATGAGTAGTCACTTCTTAAAGTTTCCATTGTTGCACTAAGAATTTGTAAAGTTACTGTCTGCAGCCAACAAATACAGCACAACCCCCCCCCTCATAAAACCACATGCTGTTTGTTACACCCCTTTATTTTGTATGGATTTAACACGAGGAACTTGTTAAACAGAGAGAAGTCAGGCACTGGTCAACTTTGTTTGTTTTCCCCTGGCTTCGATACTAATACGTAGCATTGGCTGGTGTCATTACATCCTCACATCCCATTTGAATCATGTCATCTGTCTCCACTGAACGCATCACATCAGATAAGAGCTTTTATCCTGTTATGTTATGCTGCATTAAGGTGAAGACGACAGAAAGTAGTCTGCACGTCTACATTAAGGTGAACACAAAAGCAATGCCGTACTGCAGACACATTCACTGCTGGTGCCTTCAAGGTTGTGCTTTGCGTGTCGCTACCTTCACATTCTTTATCTGATTGTGCAGCAACACAAGCGACTTCCAGCAAATTGTCCATTACGCTGCACACACCACCTCTTCTCACATTCACCCACCGATCACTCCGGCGCCTCTTCATCGCTCTACGGTTGGATTTGCTTCATTTTGCCCACTTCTCTATTTGTCCTTTCACTTTCACCCTCTGAAAAGCCTAAAACATGCAAACACACTTGTCTGGAGCCACACAGAGATGCGTGCGGGGTTTTTATTTTAGCGCTGCTTTCCCCTGGCACTCTCCTGAAAACACAAAACGGCCTATTTGACAGTCTGAAGAAAATCAGACGGCCTCTCAATACACTAAAGAGGTGAGAGCTGTGGGGCGCTCAGCAGAGAGGCAATTCATTCATTATGTCTGTCACTTACAGAAGGAGACTGGACAGTGGAGGCGGGTGGAGGAAAACGATAGAGAGGAGACAGGCGAGAGAAACGAGACAAAATAATAGAGGAGAGTGAGGTGGAGGTTTAGAGAAGGTGGGATGGAGCAGGATAACTCCATTCGTTCGTGAAGGTATGTTTATACGCGGCGCTCGACTATACGCGTCCAAGAAAAACATGAGCAGGAATTAGAAGTCTCACTAGACTAAAGCTTTACTTTATTGGACACAGTGTTTAGACAAGGTCCCTGCTCCTTTGTACTGAGCTGTGTTTAATTTACTGGACATTTTCTGTCTATCACAGATGTTCTGAGGCCTGAGGAGAACATCTACAGTCCTGTATGCTTCACTTGGGCCTTGTGGAGCTAAACGGGTTTAATTGGAATCAAATGTCTGGTTTCCATTGCTGACTGATGCAAAACAACACACAGGATGCTAATAACTGATATTTTGCAATAGTGTAATACCTTAATCAATAAATACATTATTAAAAGGCAGCACTAGCCTGAACAGGGACTTTCTGCTGTTTGACAAAAAATTTACAGTATATAAAAACCATAAAATTGCACTTAGATGTCAGATGTTTGAAAAGGCCTTGTGCCAGCTCCGCCCAGTTTGAACTGGCTGCCGGACTGTTTAGACAGTAACTGTAACTCAGCATAAATAGTCTCTCTGCTCTTTTGTCACACTCTATTAAGAAATTATCTTTTCCTGCAGTGCTTTGGTGGAGATAGGTAAACTAAAAACATTTGCAGCAGTAAAGTAAGTGAACTGTGATCCGCTGACAGGAAAGAACGCAGCGAGGAAAGATGGCGCGAAGAAAGATGGAGCCTGAAATGACGGGAGACAAAACCCCGGGAGGCCTGTGAGAAGCAGATAGCGGCCTTCGCCTGTCGCCCCTGTCTGGAGGAATGCAAATTCACATCACCCGCCCCCCCCCCCCCGCGCTGGTAACATCTGCAGCCATCCATGGCTCCTCACCATCGCCCGGAACGCCTCTAAAGCCGACATTCCTGGTGGTTGAGGATCAAGTGGGGAAAATGAAACCGTGATGAGGACGATGGCGAGACACAACAGATTATTTCTTTATTATTCCACTGGCAGTCGGACGCAGCATCTCTGAAATAGTTGGTACGAGCAGGGCTTTGGTCTTTGATGTGATAATGGCTGGTTGTGGTTTAGTCGTCAAGCCTCAAGTGGAAAATTGCTTTGCACACCCTGACAAACTGCTGAATCACGTGTCCAGCCCACACATACACATCCTCCGATACCCCCACCCCTCGTCCACATCTCTGAGGGTGCGTGGCCAGTTGGAAGAGGGGATCCTGTTTCCAGTCTAAACCCAATGGTTTGGTTTCTCCTCTAGCTGAGCCTGGTGTGGAACTGGCGGTGCAGAGAGGCTTGTTTTATTATCCCCCAGTCTAGCAGACTGGTGCGGGGAGGTGAGAGCTGTAAATGGGTTTTAATGTGGCTTACTGGGAGTAGACTGTGCCAGAGCCTTTCAAAGCCTGTTGCTTGTGATTTATCTTCCCGAAAAAAAAAAAGAGAAATCGCCCCAGTTTGGTTCTGTACAGTATCAAAATGTCGGATCTCTTTATGTCACTGTGCCACAGTCACAGGTACACCACGAACCAGAAACCCACTCACACAGGCTCACACCCTTTTATAAATGTCTCCGTTCTCCAGACTCATTTTGTAAATCTAACCACATTCCCTCCTAAAGCCCACAGCAATAAAACCGTCTGTGTACAGTCTAATACGCCAAGCACGTACAGAATATCCAATAATAACACTGGTAACTATCACTGGGAGAACAGAGTATGACAGCCGTGTTCACTTACCACCAGTCGCCACAGTGATTTCACGCAGGAAATGTCCGTAGAAAGGGAAATCGAAGGACAGATTGACTCTCTGTGAGGGAGAAAACAGACAGATGACCTCGGTCAGAAAGATAGAAGTAAGAGGATCAGAGAACAGACTGTTCTCATAGAAACAACAAGAGGGTTTAGATCTGAAGGGAATGTAAAAAGGTGGGTGTGTGTATCTGCTCAGCTATACGATGAAAACACTGGTCACTTCAGAGACGGAGTGAAATCAACGCCATCTATTCTAATTCACCTTGCATGCGTCGAACTCTCACGTCAACCTGTTGTTTACTGGACCTTTTCTTAATCCTTTTAAAAGACTTTTATCACATGATATGATTCATTTCTTTTTATAAACACATTGCTTTGCTAACTGGCCTCTTTCAGCATATATAGTTATCGTGACCATGGCAACAGAGGGATGCCACACCACATGTCCTGCCACAGTTCAGCACTGTGGGGAAGATGTTTTGACTTATTACTACATGTGAAAATCCGAGTCTTTTACCTATGTTTCTAAACATTTCTGTGTCATATTCATGTCTGCGTTATTGTTGTTTGCAGGTGAGTCTTTCCTGGGAAACACACTGCAGCCCCATATTTTTGTTGCTTGTCCTGGCAGAAACGCCCCTCCGTGCTTTTTGTAAATACAGTGGGAATTAACACGTCATAAAAAAGAGGAAAAGACGTTGTAAAAGCACTCCTAGACTAAAACAACAACTAACTGCTTGTGTACAACACAATACCACAATGACGGGTTTGTTTTCATTATTTTATATGGTGCAGTCATGTCGCACCACTGCCAGAAAACGCTATAAGATGGACAGTGCTGTGTAAATATGCAGAGTTTATACATTGTCCTACACTGCACCACGGGGTGTAATCCTGTGGTGAGCCACAGTCAATCTTACAGACTAAATAACCAACACAGAGGTTAACTTTTCTTCAAGCCTGTAATGAAGCTGACCTTTGCAGCTGGGTCTTGTTTTACGATCTCACTGGCCAATTTCGGTGGACGTCGGGGCCAAAGTGCTGGCAGGGAGCAGCGCCAGCAGGGAGCATGAGGCTTTCTCCAGGCTCTCGCCAGCACTCGAAGCTTTATGCAGTTTCTCAGGAATTTAACTGCCTTCATAATAAACTCTGTTTGCTTAAAATGTTATTCTCCTGACACGGAGGAGACATTCCACACGGTTTTCATGCAGTCTCACAGTTCAAACTGTTCAGGCACAACTTGGCTTCTACTTGTGACTCTGAATTGCATGGTTGCTCTTTGATTTGGTAAAGCCCCTTATTGATTTCTCAGACTAAGCAAACGTCCCGCATCCCTTCTATACAATTTGGAGGAAAAGCCAGGACGTTGTGCGGCTAAGAAGAATAGCCTGCGTCAGATTGTACGGTTCAATCCATCATTACGCGGCTGAAGGTTGAGGAGCAGAATGCACAATGCTGGTTCCATCCCCTCCCTGCTATTGTTCAGCCCGGGTGCTTTCTTTCTTTCGACTGCCCTGCTCCGAGCTGCTCTGTCTCTCCAGTCAGACTCCTGCTGCCTGGTGCGGCTTCATCAGTATGTGCCTCACACGGGTCACCTGCTTGTGCTGAGGTGAGGGAGAGGAGCTTTAACACTTCACTGCAGCGGAGATTTGTTTTACTGCTTTAAGAAGTATTTCAATGTGGATTTTTGCCTCGATGCATAAAACGGCAGATGAAACAAAACTATTACTTCATTCACAGGGTTCAGGTTCGTGTTCTGACACCTGGATGTTGCAAAAGGTCTTTACCCTAGTTTGTGTGTTGAGCTCACACACTGTGCTTGTTTCCTTGTTTCTTATCTTTGTGCTGCACTAGTAGTAATCATGTGGTTGGCATCATGTTGTTCCAGTTTTAGAGGAAACACGATCTCCACATGCAATTTGCTTTATGGCATCTATTAGAAACTTTAAACGAGTCTCCTTTGAATAATAAACTTTACCTGCATGTTTACCTGTTTAAATCCTTCTACTTCGACTGCTGGACATCAGATTTAAAAGCAGTCTCCTTCTCGTGTCAAACTCTGCACGTCTACGCAAACATTTTTCACACCCTTGAACTCACCGCAGCTTGTCTGTGTGTGTTGGACAGGATCCCGTGGATCTTCACTTTCTCCTTGTCCATCTGGTCAATATTCACCCACAGGTCCTTACTCATGGAATCTGACGGGCCGTATGTTTTTGATGTGTAGTAGTTGTGATCTGTGTCCTCCTGCAGAAAAACACAAAAAGGAATCGCAAGTTTGCACGATACTTTTAATGTGATTGAGCAAAGAACAGCAAAAGTAATTTAACAGATGACATGGAGCTTGAAGGAGAGAGTAGATATTGCTGTGTTGCTTTGTGAATTACTCTGATGGGGAGTGTTCTCCTATTTTATTGTATGGAGTGCAGGGAATTTAAAGTATACAATATAAAGGAACATTGTGCATCTGATTGTTCAACTCAGTCGCCATGAGCCTAAGTCTAATTCGCTGTGTGGAAGATCAATAGCATTATAGAGTAGTTTTTAATTCGACTGCAGGACAAATTAGCTGCCAAATTAAATTAGATCATTTCCATTGTGTTTGCATCGTCTTTGTCCTCACGTTCAGCTTTGTGGTTTTCATTAGAGCACAAACAACACAAAAGAGTTTTAATGTAATAATAATAAAATCAGTTTCTTGCAGATGTAAGAAGCTCAGGCAAACTGTGAAGTCAGGACTGTCATGGATCTTTGAAAGCCATGTGGGAGAGGCCCGTCTGCTTTTATTGTTTCCTGTACAGAGTTAGAAGAACGCCTGGGCTTCCCGACGCTCTGGGTCTAATGAGACAGCGCACGGCTGCGTCTTTTATCGTAAAAGTTAATGTTTAGCTGAGAGGGACGTGTAGTGTGATCGCACTGAGAGGAACGCACACAGCTCTGCATACGCTTTGATATATGGGTGGTATTACTTTGAGCTACTGCGCTTTGGTTGTCAAAAGGCCATGAGACAAACATTAATTAAAACACAATCCTCCACTGTTCATTTCGTTTTGCTTCAAGGACTCACATTTCCCTCAGAGAGTTATAATCTAACGTCTAGCCACTGTTCAGCCTGGGATGTAAGACCGAGAGTTAATGTTTCAGGCTTTAGCGGAGCCTCTGAGGGATTGATAAATATCAAAATGGAGTTCAGCCACGTAGGTGGTGTTACTTGTGATTAATTTGTAGATTTAAACAAACATTGCCAGGAGCCTTTCATCACGGCTTAGAGTGCAGACAAATTGAGTCAGGAAAAAAAAAACAGGTCCTTCCAGGCAGCCTTAGTCAGCGCATTGCTTTCAGAATAGAGAACAAGGGCCCTTGTAAAACGAGAAGACACTAATGCAGGGCTCCACCGTTTCCTGCTAATCAGCACAAGATGTTTTGGGTGATAAAGCCGTCACGGGAGCCTGTCAGAACCTTGAACCATGTGAGGCTCAACGAGGAAGAGCCAGAGAGACTTTATGAGGCTACTTTAGTTACTTTACTTAGTCACTACTTCTATAGACCTTTTACTGTTTCCAAACAGTGATGACATAAGCTGGTGGATAATTAATGTGGTTTATTGTAGCCCTTCTAATAAGAACACTGGCATTTTTAATCATGTCCGACTTGCTCGCTTGCTTGAATTAATGGGACGGTTTCCATTGCTGTTGGATATCAATTAGACTTTATCATTTACTCCACAGAGACAATAGAAATGTTCCACTGCTTCAGTTTTTCTGACAGCCTCAAACTATTTTTCTTCCTTGTCTGGGAACTCAGGGCTTCAAGATGCTGCATTCAGGCTCCCTCAGAGATGAGAGAGGCCAGCTGGCAGTCCTTCCCCTCTAGGGGAAGAGTGAAGGGGCAGATGGGCAGGGTGCCACCGTCCAGCTGGGTGTAGGTGGACACCAAGCTGCGAGGGCTTTTCAAGAGCAAAGCAAACGGAGAACAAGCCAAAGAAACAGGCACGCATACGTAAATACACAAATATTGACATAGATGTGGTGGGAGGTCTTCAAATCAGGCACTGGGAACAACAAGTGACGAGGTATTTGTAAAAAAAAAAAACGGGCTCAATAGCACTTCAGTCGCACACGCACACAGTTGCAGCCCATCTGGAAAAGGTTTGGAAAGATGCGACTGTTCGTGTGCTGCTTTTTTGTCGGCTGATAGTGCTCTGCTCCATCGCCTGCGACTTTTATCAGCTCTTGGCTGCAGTGAAACTCATCAACGTGAAACCGCATGATGGTCTGAGCTGCTCCAGACTATTTCAGAATCCTTGTATGTTCAGACTCCTCTCCCAGTGGCTATGAAACCAAGACGATGCCAGAAGGACTGGGTTCAGATGAGGTCTGTCAGTCTGAACTGACTGATTTATAATTCTGGTTAAGGTGGAGAAGTGCATGTCTGGATATGCACTGAAGGTTAAAATCTGATGCAGACTGGACACGCACTGAAACGTAACCATCTTTTGGCACCTCTCCGGTTTAAACACGAGCAACATAAAGGCAGCAAACATCTCTCCCCAAACACATTACCCCCCCGGGAATCTTTCAACTAAAACAGAGAAGCAAAACAAACAAAAAGGAAAAAACTCATTTGCATTCACAACAGGTTTGGAATATGGAGCATGGTAGGGGTAAAAGCAGCGCTGGGAATCAACCGAAGTCGTAAAAATTAGTAAGCAGAGCGTCTCGCTGTGTGAATTCTCCCCTTTAGGAAATACACAAATAAACAGTGAATGTAGTGAAGCATGTATCCCCCGAAGCTCAGACCCCCTGAGCTGTTCCAGATATTCAACCAGGACAGGAGGCAACGCACTGTACAGCGAGTTTTCTTACAGCATTAATTGAAAATTTGACTGTTTTTATGCGGCTGAATTATGTCGCCTCGTGCAGGTTTATGCTCGACATAAAGGCGGGACTTTAAATGTGCCACCTGACAGCTGGGAGGGTATTAAACTGCAGGTCCTGACCCCATGTTGGCTGGGTTAGCATGCAGGTCACTTATAAGACAGAGCAGGTGCGGTGCTAAAAATGCCTTAGTGCAGTTTGAGCGTCTGATGCCGTGCGTTGGACTTTTCCAGTCCCCTGCATCCAGACCGCGGCTGTGATTTCATCTAAATGAGCCCAGAGCTGCGGTTTTTTGTTGTAGCTTGATATTGATATTCAACCGTTAAGGCACTGCAGAGTTCAGCGCAGGCTGGTTCTGCAGTGCTTCACTTCCTTCTTCATATTCTGTCACACTCGTCTTTATTTATCAAAGGCATCTTCTCCAACCTCGAAGGACATCACTCACTTTATTTTCCCAGGGTTGAATAAAAGCCTAAAACTGGAAAATAACCTGAATATATGTTCACTAAGAGAATTACACTTAACAAGACTTTACATATTAAGATGCAACTTCACAGCCACTTAATGTTTTCAGAGGATGGAGATGTAATGTTGCTTAAGTCCATTCATCCATCCATTAGCTAGATGCTTCTAGAAGCTCACTGGGAGGCTGAAGCCATTCACAGCTGATGTTGAATAAAGACGGCGACACCCTGGACACGTCAGCAGCCACCTGGACTGACTCAGACAGAAAACTACAGGAGATTTGAATTTATTTATTGTGACCAGATACTGTCCTGAATTATTTATGCAACCTCAACACTGGAAACAGAATTGAATTGGACAGGTTCTGAAAAATAATACACTGCAGAATCAAAGAAATGACACCTGGCTTGAATTCAACTCTTTTTTTCTCCTCTTTTCTACCTTGCAGCTTGAAAACACCTTCGGCTGAGAGTCTGTTTAATCTGGTTTAATGATCTGCAGAGCTGACTCACTGAGTCACGGTCACTCGCGGCGCCAGTCTGTCTGGCTGGTCAGGCCGCTCTTACGAGCCTGCGTGAAAAAGGTGAGACAGATCTACTGTGGGGAATGGAGGGACTGCTCTGCCGCCCCACTAGCCGGCCGAGGCCGATGGCCGTCCACCCTGAGCCTGGTTGTGCTGGAGGTTCTCCTCTCCACTGCCACGCAGGGCTGGTTCAGTGCGGGATTGTTGGGCTTCCCACTTAGTCTCCCTGCTCCCAGTGTTTACGCTCGGCTAAGCTGCAGATTTTAATTTAACGCGCCAACGAGAGCGTCTCACTAACAAGTGTTATTGCATTTCTCAAATCGTATCGAAAGATACAATCAGCAAGTTTTGACTTGCACAAGACTCAACATCCGTGTTTCAAGACTGAATGTTTCACACCAGCTGTCTAACTGAAGACAGTTCCTTTTGCTAAAGCCAAATTAGTGTCTGTGTTATAAATCACCTACTGCAGCAGATAAAGACGGAAAAGAAATTTATGACGCAAAATACCTTTTTGAATGTGTCTCTCATCACATATTGCTGATACGACTTTATTGATTGTCTAAAGGCACATTTTTCATTTCCAAAGACACACAGTTCCTCCTCTGTGCTCGTCTTCCTCGCCTAAAGCTGCTTGAGAACAGAAAGAATGCTTGGCTCGAGTTGGAGGGAAGATTTCAGCTGAGTGTCCGGTGGTTCTGGCCTCTGAGTGAAGCTCATCTTATATCAACAAAGCGCTGGTGGCAGTTTGCTTTGTTTGGACGGTTTCTCTATTCAGCAGCAACAAATGAGCAACAGAGAAGTGAACAGTGATGGAGAACGTGTCCGTGTGTGTCGATCTGTAGTGGTATGCATGTGCGTGTTTACTTGTGTCCACCATTCTGTGTGTGTGTGTGCGTTCACAGCAGATGATCAAAGCTCCTTCGCTCCTCACTGAGAGATGTGTGGCTGTGAACCTGAGATGATTAGAAGCCACGGGGAAACTTAACGAGCCGTCTGAGCCCAGGCGGCCGCCTTCATTACCACGCGCCGACGCTGTGCGTCAGGCAAAGAGCCATAACAACAGACACAGGCAGTGCCTTTCATACACAGACACACACAGGCCAGGCCACTATTAATCTTTTGCAGGTTCTCCGTCCCCTCAAACTGTAGGAGGCTGGGTTAATTTCCTGTTCTGGTCTCTCTGGGGTCAGCTTTAAGAAGATCCACTCCCACCCAGCAGGCAGATGAACACCTGAGGGTGCAGCTTAATTTTAAATAAAATATAATATAAAGGCTCCTCCTAGACTTCGATCATTACCACCACCCATCCACTCTTCCAGACTTTTAATTGCTCCAGGGAACTAACCAAGTATTTTTAGCTACAGCTCAACAGACGACTTTATCGATGTATTCATTTTATAAGACCTCACTAGACAGGATGTATAATTGTGTGAGCTGGTGTCCAACTTCCACACCAAGCTGACATCAAGGAACCAGCACATCAGCTTCAATGAATTGCCCACTAACCTCTATCTGGGAGCTGTTGTCTGCTTCCTCTGTCGAGAGCAGTCCTGGAAAGCCGTCGGGCTCCTGGCCCGGCTCCGGGTCCCGGCCCTGTTCCTGACTGGCCCTGTTGCTGTCCATGTTACGAGGTTTTGGCGGAACCCACCTCCTCCACCTGTGGCTGTACAGCTTCGCGTCCACCGCTGTGTCGTCATCGCTTGCCCTCGACTGCACGTGTGCGTAAGGGGCCTCTGTGGAGAGAAACAACACATCAGCATAAAAGATAAGTTTAAGTTGAGACACAATAAATACACATAACAATGAATAATAGCTGCAATAATAAAGCTTAATATAATTTCCTTTCCTTCCTTTACAGCTTTCAAGTCTGTTAGTCGAACTAATAGGGAAATCTGTTTGTGCTTCGCGAATGAGGGGGCCGCACAAGCAAACTAATGACGTGGCACAATAATATTTTTACTCTCAATAAGGTATCATCCCTATCACAGAGGCGAGGAATGTTCCAGCCATTAATCTCGTGTTGCTCCCTCATAAGTCACTGTCTCTGCAGACTTTCTCCACGCTTTGCGGTGAAACGCGTCCCTGCCTGAAACAGATGCACATTAGGAATGAGTCAGCAGCCATCACGCAGTCCAGTAGGCCACAGTCATTCCCAATCATCCCTGCGTCTGGGTGTGAAATGAGACGCTGGCGAACGGTGGGAGACTGTGCTCATGTAAACAACGGCTTGATTAAGCAACTCAGAGTCAGACACGAAATACAGGTAATGGAGTGAAAAGAGAACGAGAAGCTAGACGTCTTGATATTGTTGCTTTTCTTACTAGGAAATGATGAGTGAGCATGCAGATATGAATCACTGTGTTCATTCCAGTTAAGTCATTCTCTGTGTAGATTAGGTTTTCATAGCAGAGCAATCACATCAGTATTCACACTCTCATCAACAAGCAACTGTATTATGACAATGATGTGTCAGCTGGGGTTTGCCCCTCTACAGGTCAGTGTCTTATTCTATAGTCGCACAGAATTTGCATCACAGCTGCAAGAAGTGGGACAATTTAAACCTGGTTGCTCGGAGTTTCAATCATGATGATACTGTAACGTTGAAATACGCAGGACTGTGCCAACAAACTACACGCAAACGAGACAGGATACTAGCACAAGACTGACTGACTGGTCATCAAAGGGATTATTCTCCCAAACAGGACAGGCCAAACAGAATTAAAGACTCAAAGACAAAAAAATATATACAAGGTATTAAAATAAACAGTTTAACAAAGTAACAAAATAACTTGAAGAACACAAAGCTCTAAACATGAAAGTCACATCTAAAGCAGGAAAAACTAACAGGACACTAGAGATTATAGAAATCTTACAAGAACCAAACCAGGACTGACTCAGCGAACCAGGGAACAGAAACAAAACCAAGCCACTGACAAACACATGGAGCAAACTGACACCTTATATAGAAAATACTGAACACAGGTGTGTGTGATTGACATAATTAAACCATGGCGGGAAAATGGGACGTGATGAAGAGAAGACTGAACAAAATGAACAAAAACTCCACAGGTCTGTTTCTTCTACCTGTTGAAGGTTTCTCTCTGCTTCCTTTCCCCGGTCCCCTGCATTAGACGGGTTAACTGTCCAGCCACAGCAAGTGTGTTTTCTTTGCCCCTGTGATACACGTTTCCCTGCCTTCGGGCCAGCGCTCGGTAGCTCGGGTTCACCCCTGCTGCCCCGGACCCTGACACCATTACGTGGTTGAAAACAATTGGTAATAAATTTTATTTTCACTGCAGTCACCCAAGTGCAAAGTTTACAAAGTGCAAACCATTTTGTCTTTCAGACAGAAAACACTGCTAATTTTATTCTATTGTTAACTTCGACAGAGGTCGCTGGGTTTAACTAGCAGAGTGCGCTTTCAACTTATTTCCCCTCTTTTCTCTCACGCTCACATTTTGTTCTCCTTGTCGTCCTCCTCTTTCTGGGCCCCAACCAGTGGTTCTCAGAGGGGAGGAGAGAGGCGGAGACAGCAAGCAGAGGAGCTTAAGATGTTAATTCAGCCAAAGTGGAAGCTGACAGATTCATTTTATAATGAGCATCCGCATAGCAAGAAGCAAAGGGACCAAACTGCTCATGGAGCTGGATGTTGGTGTACATTAGAAGAATGCAGCTGAGCAGAGGAGACAGCATGAAGGATGAAAGAGGGATGAAATGACTGCTTCACAATTTGCAGCTAATTGTTTGTGGAGCCGAAGAAGAATGATTAAAAGTTACAGCCACAAACCAAAACCAGAAATTGTAGTGTGGTCACAAACCGAGACCAAATGTTAAAATCTGCATTAAGGCATTTATAAATCATCAAAAAATGAAAAAAAACTAACTTTAATGGTATGTGTAGAAAAAGCTTCATCTCTCAGGTAAACTGAAAATGAAATGTTTCAGTTTGCTGTCTTTTACTAAACTGCATTTAGAAATGTAAGTTTATTCCTCTTTTATTACTTCTGCTCCGTCAGTCATTTCTGTTCAATTCATTTCTTTCATGTTAGACCTTTTCTCTATTGCTAATTCCTATAAAATGAACTCTTTCACTTCTCCATGCTGTCAAAATGCCTCTTCTTTCATCTGTGTTCTGTATAAAACTGTTCTTCTGGCTGACCTTGAGGGCTTCCTCAGTACCAAGCATCTCAACAACTCTGCCAATTGCTGTTTCATCAGACGGCTGCACTGGAGGGAAAAGCATGATTTGACTTTGGCTTTGATTTGCTATTGTTGACCTTGAAGGTGTTTGTAACGAAGGCAGACTGAAGCTGGACAGGCACTGTGCAACTACTCAGCATCTCAGGCTCATTGTATGGTTCCTCCTGCAGCTCTTGGCCAACTTTCCATTCACAGCCTCATCCTCACACACCTCTAATAGCTCCTGACACTCACTCTGTGCCTAACAGTCATTAGTCACATCCATGTGGACAAGAGAGCTTCCAGTCAAAAGCAGCTGTATCGCCTCCATTTTCATCTTGTTGGTCACTGGCAAATGGAAACTGTAACTACACCACACACAACATGGCAGCCTTGAGGAAATGGTTGCTCATTTCCCAGTGCTCTAAACGAAGCGTCACCCTTCAAAGAAGCGAATGCACCTGCATTTCTTTTGTGTGCACCACCTCTGGGACTCTGGGATAGCTGATTTCTTATTATCAAGGGGAAACTCCGGGTCCTTTGTCAAGCGTGTGGGAGGGCACTCAGGGCAGACCCTCGAGCAACATGTAGAATAACCACCCAGCAGGACAGGGTCTCTCCTCAGTGTGATATTGTTCCTTGGCTTTTGTCCGAAAGGAAATCTTTCCCCTCTACTTTCCTTTCAGTGCCTCTGAAAGCCCCCGCATACCTTCGCCCTGACTCTGTCGAACAGCCTTGTTGGCCGTGCTCATGCCTGTCAACACCCCCGATTCACAAACACTGGAGGGACTGTAATTTGGTTCCACCTAAACCTGTCAAGGATGTTTAGGAGGTCATAAAACCTCAGAAGAAAGGTGCTTTCTGCAGCCCTTCTTTCATTCGCTCTCTGCTTTCGCCCTCCACGTTCTCACCTGACCCGGTGCTGCTGACACGCATGACTGGCAGCAGCGGGAAGGCTTCGTCGCGTTTCTGCATACCACTGTGTGCACGTGTTTAATTTCATCATGCAAACCTCTTTCCCCTCCGCGGTGTCTTAGCGTTTCTATCACAGGGAGTCAGAGGGCTTAATTTAGTGCCCACTAAAAGCTGCTTTATCGCTGTACTCACAGACTCGGCCAAACGCTCTGGAGGAGCGTCTCTCTGCTGACTGTGTGCTCATCTACTCGCCAGGGTCAACATGGATTAAGTTCACCCCCAACTTCCTGGAATTGGGCTCATTTTAGTTTTTTAACACAGAATTTTTTTAAACACATTTCCTCCCTCATTTACATTTTGCTGCAGATCATGAAAGAGAATATTGCATATTCTTCCATATTTTCCTCCATTCAACATGTCTTGTTCTTTTCATTAGTGGTGATTTACAGGCATCATTTGTCATGAGACGCAATCCATCAATCTGTCACAGACTGTTTAGCTCCAACCCTTGTCCAACCTTGCCTTGAATTGCTCAGATTGCAAAAACCCCCAAACAAATATTATGTATATTAATGTGATCCAATGAAAACAACAGGCCTAATGAGCAGGTTGAGCCACCTGCCTCCCACAAACCAATTTGCTTTAAGTGATGGTCACTTCAGAAGGAAAAAGAAAAGACAAACATGACCAATGTTAATAAAGCAGCAGTGACACATAAGCTGAAACATCCAGTTCAAGTGTAAAATTAATAAACGGGAATGAATCTGGCGACTGTGCTGCAGTTTAATTTTTGGTGTGAGTTAAATTAGCTCCATGTTTGGTGACAGTTTAAATTTACTGCAGAGCAGCATTTTTCATATTAACTGAATGAATAAGCAGCTGGAGTCAGATCTGTGAGGAGACAAACATTAAACAAACTGCGGCCTCCACAAAAATTCCAGACAAGCCATGTCTGAAATTATTATGCAAGGCAAACTGAGCCTGTTGTAGCTTGCTTCTTACACATCCTCTCTTAAAAGCAAGCCTGTAATTTAGCAAAGACATAAGAGCTGACTGCGGGAGAAAGTTAAACATGAGTAGACACAGAGGCAGCACCTGCAAAAGTGACCCAAAACAGAGAAAACGTACCTGATAAAGGGAGGACCAGCGTGATGGAGGGAGAATGTGCACAGATTAAATGGGAGATGAATTTAAATCTCGCGTAAACACTGCAAGGGACGAGCCAAGACATGGAGACAACAGTGCTGCACACAAACAAAACGTCTGTCTCCCCACAGAATGGATGCAGACTTTCCCCCCAGAGAGACGCGTCAAGTGAGCGAACGTCAGTTACGGACGCTTCATTACACAAGAAAATTCTTTTACCGACATTCAATCCAAGTCAAAGCACTGCGACATAAACTTCCCCTGAGGTTTGGATTAGGAATGGAAATTAAGATGCAAGGGGCGACGTCCAAACTAAACAGCCTTTGTTAATACTTCATTTATTGTTTATTGTGAACGTTGCCTCGGTGTAGTAAGAATCACAAGCCTTATCATTCCCTCTGCAGCACATCTGGAAAAGGACAGGTGTCACTATGTCAGAGGGGAAAGGAAAAGACTAAAGGGGAAGTAGGAGGTTGACACTGCCCAACTTTGGGTCCAGTGAATGTTTAATCAAGCAACATAACTGATTTTAAACAGGTTTTGTAGCTTGAACCTGAGCCAAGATCCAAATACAGTGGACACAAAAACCAGGCAGGCTAAACCACACAGCATGCTGTAAAATACCCGAGCGCACAGCACGAAACCCCAAATCACTGGGCTCGAAGTGCTGCAGCTAACCATCGCGGACTCCGCTGTCACTGCCGCGGCTTTCTTCATGTAATTGGTGGTTGTCTCGGCTCCGACATTGGTCAGTGCAGGAAGTGTGTACAAACAGACGTGCATGGAGGGACGCATGGGATTGTGTATGAAGAGGAGGAGGGGAGTGGCTTCAGTGACACAGGCTTTAGGAATTCAGGATTCTGGTCTGGTCTGTTGGCTCTCATTCCACTTTTAACTTGAAGCTCAGGAGCCCAGAGGCCTTGGATCATCACCGTAAGCAGCCTGGGCCTGGCAGACTCTGCACCGAATCCCAGGACAGTGGACCGACAGATGGTGATATGACCGTATTGTTACAGGTCAAAAAGTGAACAGAACCGAAAATGGATCCTTTCTTAGCGCCTCTTTAACAGACCTTAAATTGGAAGCGCATGCACGGGCAAGTGGAGACGAACAGGGCGGACAAAAGTTTGCACTTTCACTGTCACAAGCCACATCACAAACAAGAGCCTCACTGTCCTGACCTCACCGACATCCTTGCATGTTTTACACACAGACGTCTTTGGAGCAACTACACATCATCAACTACACATCCGTTGCCACAACTGGGAGGAATAATATTTGTAAATCTCACAAAGTACTGACAGGTTGGTTCAATGTAACATTTGTACAGCAATTAAAAGTCAATAAAAGAATGTTTTGACGTGTCTGAACAGAAAAAAAAACTAAACACTAAACATTTACACAAGGGTGATAGAGAGACAGTAATGACAACTAAACACTTACTTCGCTAGTAATTCATTTTATTCTGTGCGTCTTTTCCTAATGAGACCCTAAAATCTACTCGTGAGGAACCTCACAGTGTTCGAGCGCTCACAGAAACATCCTCAGCTGCTTCAGTGTTGCTGTTCGATGCTGATTCTTTTGGCATCGAGTCTCCGTCGTAGACCTCGTTTGACTCATTAGCCACGTTCTCCACACACCACTACTGGTTCTTTTTTAAACTAAAAACTAGAAGCATCTACATCTGCCTACCCGCGTCGTTTTAATCACTGCTTGACGAGACAAGAAGAGAAAGACTGCCCACAACACCCAGACGCTCCCAGCACAACGTCTGAGGCTGAATTACTGCATGTCATTTTTAAAGGTATTGATATACCTGTATATAGTCCTACGTAATTAAACACTGCTCTGTTTACAGTATGTCAGTCTAGAAGTAGTCGATCTTTGAGACAACTCATGTCTGTGCCAGGAAACGTCCCTACAGTGCGATTGCCTGCAGTGTCTGCGTTGGTTTGCTGATGTATATGCATGCGAGTGGTTTCTGGACCAAATGCCAGTTTGAGTCTATTAACCATGTTTTTATCCCACTTTCCTTCTGGCCTGAAGCACGGCCAGTTGGGGCCTTCCCCGCTAATCCATCAGAATCAGCCTCTGCCCTGCCAAACCTCTCCACACTTCAGCGTTCTCTAAGTTGAGCTCTGTGTCAACACACAGGGACATGTCCCGCTCTCAGGCCAACGGACCTGCCATTTCTCACAGCTACTAAAGAGGGAACAGGAGCCAAAAACAATCAGTTCGATCTGAATGTTAATTTGCTCAACTCGCCGTCTAAAACCAAACAGGAATCAGCGATGCATCCTCTTCACTCAGTACTACAGACTGTCATCAATCATGGTAGATTTGACCAACAACACGTACAGCGGTTGTCAGGCTGCAAAGCTGGTTGATTTTCCAGCACTAAGGGCAACACTCATATCCACTTATAAAATTCCTTAGAACCAAGCTAGTTTGCTGAAGCTGTAAATACTTCACATGAATAAAAAACACACTCTAACATAAAAACATGCATTACACATGTTTTTTCTCCAAGATCTGGATAATATCCCACTTCGCACTTGTGAACACATGCCAGATTTTTAATGTTCCCCAAAAATACGTGGAAAAACATACAAACTCCTTAAAAACGCTTTACGCTCCCACCTACAGCGAACAGCAGCGGCTGGGAAACAAACTGCAAAAATATAGAACCAAAGAGACAGGTCCATTTTCAAAGAGCTTATCTGTTGACACACGAGCCACATCCAAGTCACACGCAGTCTGTAATAGCTTTAACCTCTTTCCATACAGTGGTCGAGACTTCAGCCGTTCAAAGGAAATCAATATTACACACTGTTTACAACGCAGCCTCCTCGCCTCAGCCCATGTTTTGCCATTTACAAAACGAGACGTATAGACCTGTGTGTCACATAACAGAGGGATGGCTCCCTCCAAAAATCTCATTATGGAGGAGATGCGTGTACAAAAGTGTCTCTTCTTAAGATTCACAAAGCTCCAATCAATCAGACATTTGCATTCTCAACTGAATAACAAGATTTTCTCCTGGGAAATATTTTTAATTATGCAGGTTTACACAGAAAATATTCCATCCGAGGCCTGTTTTTTTCTTTTCTTTGCCTAAATGACAAGTGAAGTTTCAGTTGTCAGTGCAGTTGAACAAAATTAATTAAATATGAAATTCATCACATTTTTCATTTATTTTACTCCCTGTGCTCTTTTCTGTAACTGTGATGGAACCTAACATGAGACCCAACAACTGCAGGACAATGTTCACCAGACATTTAATGGACGTAACAGTTCAGCTCGGCAATTTCTTTTAAGTAGAACTATAGTATTTCTCTGCTGGTGAGGTTATAATTATGCTCCTCTGCGAGATTTAAATAGCTGTCATGGAGATAAAATGATTAACTCATTAAACTAAACTATTTTCCAGCAATTCGCTCTTTTCCATGGCTGGTTTATCAGCTGAGCATGGCTGCACTGGGCCTCTGCTAGAAACAGACAAACAGCCTGGGAGACCCTGGTTCAAAGACTTGTTCTGGTATATCCTCCAACTCCTCACCGCCTTCCCCTAAGTTAGTCACCCTGAATGAGGGCTAGGCCCTTCCCTCGTGAGACACTGACTGAGAAAAGAGGAGGAGTGGCCGTGTTGTTATTTGGGTAGAGAGAAAGACGCAGCTTGGCAGTGACATCCCCCATTTACAAACGCTGGTGATTTTCCCAGGAGGAGAACCACTAACGCTGCCTTTGGTTTGGAGAGCGTCCTAATGAGACAGGACAGGTTCACACTCGCACTCATCTGAGCCTCAGGCTTAACTCGATTCACATAAAATTGACTTTGACTGAAATAAAATAGACTGAAGTATAAGATGGTTGCAGACTTTTACATTTTATGGGAAAACCCGGCCCCAGACACACTCTGGCTCAAGTGTGACAAGTACGCCTCAAGCCCCGCCTCTCTCTCCATGCCATGCTCCTGGGCACCCTGCCATCACCACTGGGGCCCATGTTCTGCCTCTCTGGGCTTCACTGATCAAACCTAGGGAGCCCCACAGCACCAAGAGAGGCTTGGCTCGCTTCTTCAGGCAGCCAGAAGAAGAAACAGAAAGGTTTCAGGCCACATGTCTTTAGACTCTCCTAACATTTGCTATAGGGAAATATTCATAGTCAAATGCTGACAGATAAACACTATAAAGTGGTGAAACATGAATAAAACATAAAAATCTCCCTATAGCAACACCCCCACCTATTTTTCCCATGCACATCAGAAGAAATGCATACGGCTTGGCTCAAAAACAAGAATTTTCTGTTTGAAGGTTTTTGCAGATTATGTGTCACAATAGGAGTAAAAAGCAGGTCACAAAAACAGTAGGTAATGATGAAGGAGGGGAATAGAGACAGGGGCCCTGTCAGAGCCACTGTCAGAGGGGTGGAAAGGCCCAGAGGGGGTGGAACGCTGGGTTCAGTCACTTTGAGTTTCTCTGAGCTGCCGTACCTGGAGCCGCAGCAGACGCCGCCTGTCTCCCAGGACTCAACCACATAAGACAGACTGCCGCAGGCTTTACAGGCAGAAAACACAGGCTCCATCACACAGAGGCCCACAGTAGCCTGCGCAGAACGGTGCCTGGGAGCAGGAGGGACGTCTGATGGTGTAATTCTTCTTTTCTCATGTAATTAGTCTTAGAGCGAACAGCTCAAATTTGCCCAGAGTGATCGGGGCAGCAATTTTAGAAAATCCTTTTCCAAAATGATGTTTTTCTATATTGACCAATATGATACGAGCTTTTCTACAGCTTATTCTCAGTCAGCGATTAAAAAGTGCAGACAGCAAGGCTGCAGGTGGGTTTGTATGGGCCTGTCCCGCAGGAGCACAGTAAACCTGCACAACAGCGCCCGTGGCTCTTTTAAACAGTCTGTAAAGGCGGCACCGTCGTGTGCTGGGCCGTTCTTCTCCTTCCAATCAATCTGCGGCGCTGTTATTGTGACCCTGTCAGCTGAACTGGGTCACAGCCCAGGCGAACCTGCAGAAACACGCCGGGACCTTAGTCACTCTGAAGAGAATAACAAACGCGTCCAACCGATCCAAGCTGGAAACGTGACGTAGGCCTGCAGAGCACCACGAAGCAGCTGCGGCCACCCAGTGACACATTCAATTATTATTAGTCCCAATCTATGAATTATTAGTATAGAACCACAGACTGTCACATGTGTCATATTATTACCACCTGTTGCTTCAAGGCAGACACCACCAAACACCAATCAGCCCACTCGACCAGAACCTGTAGCTTCTGTGCTCACACTTCATCTTTGTCTGAGGACTGTGAATGTCTAAGCACAATTTCATCTAAAAACATCGACACAACAACAAAACATTCCAGAAACAGTTCCATAAAGATACACGGTCACTTTTCCTGCTCCTAGGGCAGACTGGCAACTTTATATGTGGAAGGGAGACACTTTATATCGCTCGAAGACACTGTAGCAGGTCAGAGTCTCTTATTTATAATGAAACGCCTTTCCTCTCTATTCAATAAAATATAAATGAACACGGTCCGGGCCAACACAGCTGAAGCTACGCAGAGCTCAGGGAGGTTTAGTGACTAACAAAAGCCTTCACATGAGCAGGACAGAAAAGAGAGAGAGTAGTGGAAAGTTACGCACGGCAAGCACACATGACACCAGTGGAGCCTACGTGTGCGCCCGGCTACACGTGCCCATTCACCACGTTCACGCGTCTTTGTGTCAGTCAGAGAGCGAGGAAGAGGATGATGAGCCCTAGATGGAGGAAGGTGAAGCTTCAAAGCCTGGAAGTTTTCGCTAACAAGCTGGTAGGAATCCTGAAACGGAATTTGGCCTCTCCTGTAATGCGATGTTCCCTTGAGATGGCCTCAGAGCCATGAAACATTGATTTCACACGCTCGCCGTCTTCCATCTGCTTTTGTTGTGCACGTCACCAGTTTCTGCAGCTGAACCTGGGTTGTCGATCTGTGCGTCTGCTGAAAGGAAGCTGGTGTTGCTCCAGTCCTAGAGTCCATGAACTCAGACACGGCTCCTCCGTGGCTTGCCCTCACACGCCCTCTCACCATCTGTTCAGTCCCACGTGGTTTTCCCATCGCTCCGAGTCCTGGGACTTCCACTGAGTCGAACTGAAACAGCTAAAATAAGGAAGTTTAACAACCAGGCAGTGCAAAACATGCTGTGGCCTCCTACGTTGTCCAGAAGCTTTACTGTCAGAAACAAACAGTGTTTGACAGTTATAATACATCTGCGGCTGAAACCATGAAACCACCAGATCCTTGTAGTAACGCTACTCTATAGGGAGGCTCATTAGACAGAGTCAATCACTGAACAAGCCACATCAGCACTGGCCCCACGTGGCACAGCTGAGGTGTCAGGGAGAGGGACCTGCCTGTCAACCTGACCGGAGTCTCATATCACGCGGATGAGATTACCTGTCAGGTCTCAGCACGGGTCTGACACACACACACACCGGTGTCCATGCAAACAACATACATCCTGCTATCTCCAACCGCATTTCAACCCCCAGCGGGAAATTAATGATCATCATCTCATCTAATCTTGAAATCTTAGCCCAACCTTACGTCTATGTTTGTCTTTTCAGATGTGATCTCGTGTTTGCGTTTCAGGATGCTACGCTGCTGAGTGGCCTGAGTCATCCATCTTTCAGGACTTGAGTGTGGTGATACCAAGCTATAAATCAACACAGGAGGAAACGCTTTCGTCAACAGTTGGTTGAAACCCAAACAAAGCAATAAGACAAATGTTGGACTTGGACGGTCGCCTCCAAATAAATGCTAATGTTGCTTCATACATTTTTATTGTGTTTACGGCTTCTTTCCTGAGATCAGGTATGTGCAGTTACATTTAAAAGACAGCAACACACGTACTGCTATGTTATGCAAACCTTCAACCTACAGCTGTCCAGCTTTTACATCTGCCTGCTTATTTGTAAGGTTGCACGTGAAGACAGCCTTGGGGAAGGTATAGTACTGTCGAGGCTTCTCGTCTTATAAACCAGAGCCATTAAATTTTATTGGTTAGGTGTTCTCCTGAGCTCCTGCTAAGCCTCGTAGCTACTGACATTCTCAGCATAAGCAGAGGGAGACAGAAGGAGACGCTGTTGCTCAGAAAAATGACAATTTTACAAGGCTCCACTGACCTTAAAAACGTTAAATCCTCTCCCAAAGCTTTTCCCCGTCAGCGGCTTTCTGCTGTAAACAAAGATTTATCGCTGAAATGTGTTCCCTGTAAATGCCAGGATTAAATAATAGACAACATCTCGACAAAACTGCCAAACGACAACTTGATGAAATGGAGCCAGTGACGACTGAAAGACACTGCTGGGCTACCGCATCGTTTATACACTGACACTGGCAGCAAGAATTGTGCTGCTGTTGTTCTGATAAGAAATAAATAAGATATCATTTGCTCAGTTAAGGTAATTAAAGATAATGGCTTGGGATAAGATGTGTTAATTGCACAGTACAGAAATAACTCTTAATAAGTCCTACAACGCAGTGTTGCTTTTAAATCAGTCAGTCTTCTTGGAACTGCTTCTCCAGGCACGACTCAGTCCTTACTGAGGCTTTACTGCAGTGTAAATGTCCACTTCTCTGAATTAAAGGTTGAAGGGTTATGTGCCTGATCCATTATTATTTGCTCACTAGTTGGCAAACCTGCCCCAGTGCGTATATACATCTAAAAGGGATATTTGTTCTAGGTCTGTTGCTGACTCCTTTATTAGGCCACAGGCCGACAGCACAGCGTTAATGTTTGCTTACCTCGTGCACAGACAGACAAATGACTTCAGCCAACAGCCTGTCGGGACAGAGTCAGATTGAAGCGCAACAAGAGAAAGGTCAGAGGTCAAGATGAGGTGCGTGCTTTACTTTTGGCGTCTTCTGTTGCCCCCTTTTGACTCTGACTCATCCATTTTTTAAGGGTGTGTTTTAAGCCTTAACTCTCACCGCACCCATGAAAGGACCGCAAATCCAGTAAAGAGTTCATTAATTTGAATGAAGTCAGTCTTAAACATGTTCTTTACTCCACCAGTTATCGCACTTTTAAACACGCAGCTTGGTATTTTAATGTTAATGCCTCGTGGTGATAACTGCTGCGACGTTATTCATTGCTGTACTTGACCGTATTTATTCGTATTGATTGCTGTCTGTAAGCCTAAACGCTGCACAGCGCTGTTAAAGCTCCGCACTAACTCAATTCTTGTAGTAAACTTTTCCAGATAAGTGATTTTTTTAGATAATTATTGTGCATAATTTGCATGGATGCCTAAAAACTTCAGGCCATGTTTTTACCCCCCATAATTATGTTTTATTTGTTTCAAAACATTTGTCGAAATGTGGCCTCACGCATATGTTTGGTTGTTAAAACTGGTGTGAGTGATGTGGTCTGATTTTAGGTTGATATTGATTCATATCCTCTTTCTTCAGGGCCAAACTCATCAGTGTGTTATTGATTTCCAGACTTCTCATCGGCTCGGGCAGCAGCAGGTGAAGGACAGGCTACACAACGAAACTCAAACGATTGATGACACATCTTAAGACTCCAAAGCCTGTTCATCTTTACACTGTGCAGACACGTATAAAAACTAGGGCAGGAAGACAAATGGCAATAAGAAACAGTGTGGGAGGGGAACGAGAGCCTGAAAATGTGGAGGGTAGTTGGAGAAAAGGCCAGAACATGAGAGGCAGGATTTCCCTTTTCTCCATCACTGTCAGGTGTGAGTGGACAGGCACACTGGCCTTTGTTCTCAGCAGATTACTGTGACCTCCAGCTTCTTGAAAACACTGTCAGGGTCAGTCTGGACTGTAGCAGTGCAGGCAACCAATCGATAGAGCTCACTGGCTAATCACATTCAGCTACAAGAGAACCTGGAACAGGCAGCTAGAAAATCAGCAGTAAGAGTGGATTCAAACTTTTCATCTGCCAGATCCACACGTCTGTTCTATATTGACATAGACACCACAAACGCAAACTATAGTACGAAACTCTAGCAGCAGAAGAGAAATAGTGTCATGCTGCTTGAAATTAGCATGACTGTAAATACTTTTCTACTACGCTGTATTGGAATTTCTTCCTGCACATTTAAAACATGGCAGAATAAAATTAATAATAATTCATAAACTGTCAGTTCAGGTCTGTTCAGTTCTAATGACTTGCAGAGACGATGTGCAAATAATAAGGCAGTGTTTCCCTTGGATGTGATCTGAGTTAGTACCACAAATTCTCTGCATGTGGCCCGACATCTGCTAGACAAAAAAACAAAAGACGTAGCGATTTGTTTAACAGCAAACACAACAAACTTTACTGCAGTCTCAGGAAACTGCTGGGTCTTGACTCATCATAACTTAGCATTTTTATTTCCAGATGATTTCCAGCTGTTTTTGTTGGGATCAAAGTCGGAAACACACATTTTGACAAGTAATTTCCTCCGTTTCAATTGGCTCAACGCAAAATCTCTAAGACGCAGTAAAAGTCATTAAACATCTATAATGTTTGCGGTTTTGACAGATTTTTATTCCAACAACAAGTGTCAGAATGATTCTAATAGGATTACAAGCGGAATGATAAAAGAGCGATGTGACACTGAATGATATGTCACAAACAACAATCCAACTGGCTTTGCAGCAGGGAGATGACAGATAAGTCAGAGTAAGTTCTTGAAGTAAAACCAGCGTGTCTGCCAGCCGTTTGGGGCTCTCGTGGGTAGAAAAGGACATCAAATAACTCATCTATATTCATATGGTCACCTCTCATTTTCAATTTTGGCTCCTTGTCGATGGATGGGAGTTTCAGGGCATATATCACTGGCCTGGCAGCACTCTGCAAGAGGGCATTTAATATTTGACCCCCATTCAATATGTTCTGGGAAGCAGAGCTTTTATAAGGGCAGAAGAAAAACAAAAGGAAAAAGTGTTGCATCACAGGTGACGAATTACATCCCACGCAAATCTTTTTTATGACTTAGATAAATGAGTTTAGATGATGTTCTGTTGGCAGTGAGCAGATCCCATTCGCAACGATGCACCTTGCGTTGGGACCTGACCAGTGATACCTGTGATACCAGAGGCCTGTGGGTGACCAGGGAGCCGCCAGACATGTCATCAAGTTTAGAGAAGGAAAATGTTAAATATTCTGGGCGCAGACATGACGGGACATATTCAGACACCTGTAATTAGCAGAGACGTTAAGCAACAGATCAGCCAATTTGCGGATCGTCCCGGCTAGACTGCACAGGAGAGCGTAATTAACTCGCACAGTCAGTCAGGGCACGCCGCTGGATTAAGACGAAGAGTGTCTAGTTACCCGGGCAGGGCACAGGACCACTCTCACTGCTTTCTCTGACTCACACACAGTACAGTACACACACACACACAAAGGCGATTGTTGCACCTTGCAATTCATCACCAGAAAGACTCAAAGAAAGCCTTTGTTCCTGGCTCTGCGCTGAGCTGTGGGAGCCCTGGCAGGAAGACAGAAACCTGAACACCTGGCACAGGCTGAACCTCATTTACCAGAATCATTTCGTTTTATTTTATCTTTGGTTTGCTTTACTTTTGCTTAAACAAGCACATGTCATAACATATGAAGTCAAAAGTGGTAAACAGCACAGAGAGGATGATGTGCTACAGACCACCCTCCAGTTTCCAGCTTCAGTATGAGCTCATGGAGGTGGACAGCTGGGTGAAACTGGGACACACAACTAAATGCCAAAACAAAAATCACCACGACCTCCGGAAGCCTCTGCTGCCTTCTGGGAGTCCTTTGTGCTTTATCCTCCCATTCCTGGCAGATCGTATTCCTGAAGGCTTGAGTGATAAACAGCAAGGCTGAGTAGAGTCAACACAAAGTCTTACACATGTATTACAAGAAGTATGTTGAATCTTCATGACTCACTGGGAGAAGGAATTAGTCAAAACAAGACACAGAACAATGTTAACACAGAGTTTACCATTCTCTCTCTGACAAAGCGTGTTTTACATCCCCCGGAGCTGCATGACCCATAAAATGCGAGTCTGTTTGAATTTCTGCGCATCCGACCACCAAACACACAAAACGGGCGACATGTTCAAGACAAAAGCAGTTTTCACATCGCTCTTTGTCTCTATGCATTATTGATGTGTGGTGGCAAACAAAAAAAACAACCTGATTAGAGCATCAAAAGTCCGAAATCTGCTCCCTCCAACAAATGCACTCGTGGCTGCAAACGTTCTCATTTTCATTTCACATGCTCTCGTTCGACTGCAGCTCTGTGCAGCGAGAAGCCAACGCTGCGGGTCATGCTTGGTCTCTGTCAGGAAGGGCTTGGTGAGGAAAGACAAACTTTTGACAGAGGACGTGGAGACGCTTTCCGGGCAGAGTAACAAAGGATTTACAGCAAGAAAAACACATCAATGTCTGCAAGGTTTCGCTTGACACGGTTCAAAACACAAGCGAAGGAGAAACTGCTGCATGTTATAAAACTATTATCGATAGCGCTGCTAGTGCATAAGGATAAATGTGCACAGCAGTGGGTGCAGCCCTTATCACCTGCGTAACCTCCTTGTTCTCCCTGATGCTTCAGCGTGTGGCGACCATGACATGTTAGATCTGTTGGTTAAATGGAGTTTGAGTTGAGAAACTCTCCAAACATCCGAACTGAATAGCTGTTTTCACCAGTTGATAACTAAGACCACGAGAACACAAACGGGCCTGAGAATCTGACCATCACTGACAAACTCAGCCTGGACTCAAAAAAATGAAACGCAGCCCTAACATAGAAATCCTGCGTCGTGTAAGGAGTCAGGCAAAGACAAAATAACTGCACGGAAACTGACAGATTGGGAGAGAAATCTTTCACACACAGTTGCACATATAGGCAAAGGCATGTAGCAGCATGCTACCAACCCGTGAGTGACAGCCGGTACTGAAGGACAAAGCCAAGCTGCCTTTCCTGCTGGGTTCAGGATATGAAGCCTGCTGCTGGGTGGGGTGGCAGGCTCCTCTGTTGGCCAGACACCTTATCTCCCTTCAGTGCGCGGTGACAGCCTGAAACATCAGGCTCAGCCCTCTCCTTCATGATACTGACGCCTGCCACACTTCATTCCCCCTTGGACGGCTGCCTCTTGCAACTTTCTTCAGTGAGCACATCAAATCTCTGGCTTCTGTCCGCATCATGTCAGTGCAGGCGCTGCGTGAACCACCGTCGTATTTACTGTACGTTATGATGCACGGCTACAGTATGGGCACCTGTGGAGCTCTGTGAGCTGAGAGAAACGACCCACGTACAGGTAAAAGTGAGAATTACTACACAGATGCTGGTATTGTTAAGCTCTGCCATGACCTAAGCTGTTATTTAATGGAAACATTTCAGTATGCTTTAGTTTAAGCTACATTTAATCTGACTTCCTGATTTGATTGCCTTGTCCTCTGTCTTCCTGAGCTGTTGTTTCACTGCCAGTCGAACCATCAATCACGGGCAATCTCTGTCTTTTTGTGGCCTCGATGCCATGAAATAAACAAATACAACAAAACCACTGAACGTAAACCCTAGCATTCAGATGCAGTGCTACGCTAAACTAGGCTTTCATGCATATTTTACAAACTGACAAATTGTGCTGATTGATTGTAACAGGAAACATCTGATACAAGAGCAAATGAGACAGAAAACTGGCAATAATCCCTGAACACAAAGCCTCTGGACCATTTTCCTTAATGTTCCAACAATTTGCTTAAGCTCCTCTTTTTCTATATGCTAATATGAAACACGTGACTTTACAGAGTGATGTTTTTTAGTTGCTGTGTTGCTGTAATTATTTTCATCCTCTCAAACTTTCCCTTCCAGGCCAAAGCTAAACCAGCTCAATGAAGAACATCTGACTGCTTTTGCTCCTTGCTCAGCTGATGATCTTCTCGCACATCTCCGACAGGCCGGACTGTGGATTGTGCTGCAGCATCCGTGTAAAGGGATGTTTACGGTGAATGGAAAACGCCTGTCGTCCTTCACTGAAGCGCTGACGCTCAGATCTGTGTGGTTTCATAACGAGGGCGCGTCACAAACGTCCTGCTCCTGCGTCTGACCTTTTCAAACCGACTTGGTAGACAAGAAGCAGCCATTTCTGCTTTCACGTAAGCTGGATGAATCACACTGAGTGGAATATGCCAGGAATTACTGATGACTGCAACCTCAAAGACGTGATAACGCAGTGACTGGACGCAAAGGGGGTTTAAATACATGAAGCACAATAAGAAAAGGCTAAAGAGGAGCTTAACGGCGCTGGGTTTCATTAACCAGTGGCCTCTTTGCTCTTTGTCTTTGAGCCTATTGAACCTTCCAGTCCTCTCCTCCCATCTGAGCTTATTCCTGGACTAGAAGGGCCAGGCGTGACTAATGCACGAGCTCGGTGCTGCTGCTTCATGCTGTTACGGGGGGATGACCCTGCCTTCCTGCCCCTGCAATGTATTGCACTGCCACTGTCACTGCATTCAGGGCAGCACAATAACCGCTGCCGCCTCCTTCTCCTCCTCTCGCTGTGCCTCACCCAACCCTCATACCACCCTACCCCCGTCATCCAATTCACGGCAGCTCCTTTCAGCAGGTCAATAAAGAGGCTGGCTCAGTCTGTCCGATCTGAAATGTGCAACGTCAGAAAGAGGGAGCGATGGGGGAAGGGGTGCAGGGGTGGGATTCCAAGAAAGCTTAAAATCCCCTCAGAAGAGGAGACTGACCTGGACCTCCTGCAAGTTCGCGCTTTATCGTTTTAATTTGCTACCTCTAATCATAAACGTGCAACTCCTTGACTCTGCATGTTTCTCACACGCACACTGTAAGTGCCTCCGAGTGTGTTTGCATGATTGCGGCTGCCGGCGGTGTGATGGATGAGGAGCTAGCGACGCCTGCATCTCTGCCGCTCACTGTGAACAGGTTAACCCTCTATCAGTTGCCCCGGGTTTGCAAACAAACAACCTCGAGCATCCGGGGCAGATGAAATTCCACACGCAGCCACAATCTTAGCACATTAACAGCCCTCAGCACAGGCTGTTAAATCAGACCACATCATTACAGAAGGCAAGACTTTCTCTCTCACGCTCCTGCTCTCACGCTTCGCCTCTTCTTGCACATGCAGTCGCACTCCACTCTCTTCTTTTTCCACTCCTAGAAAAGCGGCGTGGTGCAAATTAACCCCAAATCAGCCCCAATTTCTGTGAGTGTGCCGCTACTGAGCATTTCACCGCGTCACAGACTAACTGCTTAGGAGAAAGGAAGACACACTGAGCTCACAGGATGCTGTGTAATTTCACCCAGATGTGCTCCACAGCTCATCTAACTGATAAATGCAGGGGGAGAAAATGAATGCTTCAACTGGTCCTACTGGCGCTGATGAGCTTGGAGGGTGCATTAAAGTCTCCCAATGGACCTGCAGAGAGTGGACAAGTCCAAATGTGATCTATTAATAAAGCTCTGTCTCAGGAAGGACAGGGCTGCTCCTCACAGTTGCACGGATGGAGGTCAGAGGGAAGCACTTCACCCACATGTCTAAAAATACTGTCCTACATACAGTACGGGGGGACTCAGCTGAATAGTGTCCAGCTCCAGCAGAAGACGGACCGAACACCCTGAGAGGGAAGCGAAAAGGGTTCAGTGTGAAGATGCTGGTGTTTTGGAGTTTTCCTTAACCTGTAACCTCCACAACAGCCTCACCATGAGAGTTTTCCCATGAGAAAAACAAATATACAGAGGAAAACACAAGCCGTTGTTTTGTTTCCATCAGCGTGCGGATGTCAAATGAGCCGGAGCACAGCACAGCCACGAAAGAATGCCTCAATTCATAGGTAAGAATGAGAAGCACTGTGTGAAACTATGAAGCGTGTCCACGGTATGTGTTTGCACGTGTCTCTGTGCAAAACATGCCACATGGCCAACAGCATCTCTCCCCGAAAGACGGCCATACATTCCTCTGTGGCCTACGCTCGCACACCAACACATACGGGTTTAATTTACGCTCACTGTCAGCAGCCGAACATTTCTCTGCCACTTTCCGATACGCGATGAAAAACAATAAAAGCCCTGGGAAACAAGAGCGAAGGGAACCCACGTTGGCGTGAACCTTGTGAGGGTGAAGTCTGCGCGTGTGTCTGCATGTGATGGACCTGACGTTTTACAGTCGACTTGTCATCCTTGGGTCTGGACACCAGTGTGGTGTGTGATGAATCATCTGCAGGAGTACGACCACTGTTCGTGAGGCCGCAGTTGACAAAAATGCCACTTCCGGGTCACAGAGTCACGCAGGCCATTCGACAGCACTAAATAATCTGGAAGACGCACATCAGTGCTGTAACCGCACTGTACATTTACACTTACAGCAGCGGCCCTGCATCAGTAAAGATGGAAAAGCAAAGCAATCCAATCAAGCCTGAAGCCATAGAATATTCAAAACGTCATCACTGGAATAAAACAAAGTCTTTGATGCAGAAAATGAAGTCAGTGGGTCACAGCAGCCTTGTCTGATAATTCCTAAAAATAGATTGATTAAAGTACAACGTGCACAAACCAAACCTCTGCTGCCATTGTTTCCAACTACAACCTTTTAAATCTGAGGACAAAACAAAATAATCCTCCTGAAATCCTCCTGCAGAGGCAACGCACAGTCCACCTGCCTTCATTCTGTGTGAAGTCTGTGAGAAACGGACCTAAACCTGGGCTAAGGTGCTGTTGTCTTACCGCGGCCGGCTGAGATCCGGGCTTGGACATCCCCCACACACTGCAAAACTAATATAACTCCAACGAGAAGGTCGACGGTCTTCACACCCGCCATATCCAAGTTCATCTCCCGGTGCTCTCCTCGGTGTGCCCGGTCCCCTTGTCCGTCTTTCTGGTGCACCGCCGCCGCTTCCCCTCGGACTCCGTAACTCTCCTGCTTCTCTCGCCGCTTTTTAAACGGAAGCCCGCCTGCGCTGCACCGGAGCTGTTTTTGTTCCAGCGTGTGCCACTCTGCGCGCGCCTGGGGAGTCCGCGAGCTCGTCCCCACAGGTCCACGCGAGAATAAGCAAAATAATAAGAGGGATGAGGAGAAGGACGCCCACTTCACAGCCTCGTGCCGGGTCTAAACCCTGGTCTCATCCCGCTGGACGGAGGCGCAGAGGCTGAATGAGACGCCGGACCGACGCGCCTCTGGAGCAGACCGTGCGCTCCTTCCGTCATCAGCTCCTCGGAGCCAATGACTCCTCTTCTGTTTGGTGCTTCGCGTGCGCAGGAGAACCCGAGAAGGAGGCGAGCACACAAAGCGTTTCTCCAGCTGAGGGGGGACGTTCCGACTGCTGCCCTGGGATATAAACTGCATTTGGTGAGACGGGCAGACACTGAGTTATGTGGAAAGATGTGGGGAGCAGCGAGGCGTTTGGAGCTGCAGGCTCATTGTCTGCCAGCAGGACACTAGTCTCTGTAGACTTTAAGAGAACATAAAAGTAGATGCCATAAAGGCGATGTGTTAGTTATTTAAACGTGTGCTTCTAGTTTTCTGGTTTCTACTGAGACTCTCCCTCCATCAATCCAACTCCAACCTGTTAGACTGGCCTCACTTTTACTTCACAGTGCGCCCTCTTCAGGTACAAGCTACATGAGAGCTACTAAAGCTCCCACAACCCTCCCAGCTGCGTGTGTAGGGACATGAATTATAATGCACAGCTGCCATTTCTGAATTTAATACAGTGTGTGACTCTACAGGTATTGTAGTAAAGTATAAAAACTGAAATGCCTCATATGAGGGAACTTTTCTGTTTCTCAGTTCTCCAGTTGACATCCCACCATCCTTTTTCTTCTTCATTGCATAGTTGATGCTTATTATGCACAGGAAGGAAAACCTGGACCACATGCTTGTTCCAATTAAGATGCTCACTGTGGGAATTCAGCTGCACCACAGTCGTGGAAAAGCTAAACGTGGAGAGGAAACTCATGCACAAAAGAACAGTTTTTATTAAATACTTCACTGAGCGATGTGCATACTGAACATTTCCTTTCTGGTCCTTTAATGGAAAACAGAACTGCTAATAAAGGAAAATGAAACTGCTAAGTTGGTCTGTTGTAATGGTGATAATTTGACAAAACTGGGCTGAATAAGACAAATTAACACCAACACATAATTCCTATTTACACTTCCCAGATCCCACATTTGTCTAACCACTATCTGAATCTGAATCAGCCTCAGTGTGATTCCCAAAGGAGCACGTATCAAACCTCTAAGCAAGAAAAGCAGCTGAACTTAAACAAATGTTGCCCTGTACTTCCGTCAAACAACGCGTGTGTTGCTGTTGTGGTGGGACCATTTGTGCCATAAAACTTCTCTCAGGCAGATCATGCAGTACAGTGTGATGCTCCGATGTGGTTTAGCTAGTGTCGATACGGCCACTGATGCTGGTAAACCAGTCCTCTTCCCTCCAGCCACACACATCCATGCACTTCTATCCCGCTGCATTTCTGTTGAGACTGAGAGGCCACAGCTCTCCGTGAGGTCTGCTGCTCTAATCATCTCCTTCCCTAACTCCAAGAAGATGCCAGGCTACTCCGATCACTCTGAAAATCGCTCTCTTTATCGCTCTCTCCCAAGGCGTCCTCTTTCTCCGTCTCGCTAAATTCTCTCTAAGCCTTTTTCTCTCTCTGCTGAACCATCTCCAGCTCCTTCTCTGTGTGATGTATAAGGAGGATCAGTCACAGATGCTGTGAACTTTTGCTTGGCTGGAGACCACACCGCACTCAGTCTCCCAGGGGGTGACCTTAAAGTGCATCAAAACAGCAAACTGAAAGGGGAGGGTTCCAGCAGCATCACAGATTTGAAGTCAGAGGGTGTGGCTGAATATAATTTTTCCAGACATGTCTGGAGCTGGGTCCCAGTTGTTGAGATGCAGAACGGCATGTCACCACAGCAATTATGACACATGCTCACATAATAAACAAAGAGCAAAGCGGGCGTGTGGCAGTCACAAAGTGGAAACACAGAGAGAACAAGCTCCACTCTGTCTCTGTCTTTCCATTAGCGCGCTGCCGATGATTAGCTTAACGAGACGGAAAAGCTCGGCTTTGAGTGGAAACTTGAAAAAGCTCTGTGCTGGTGCATTTGCAGTGACTTTAGAATCAAATATAATTAGGGAAATAATATTCACCTCTGAAACGAGCTATACAATAGCAAAATTATTTTATTAGTTATTTTCCAACACTGGTACGAGTTTTTTCCAGCAGAAGGCCTCACTACTCAAACGTCCTTCTATATTGATCAAACCCCTCTACATTGCATTTCCTGTCCAAAGTAGAATAAACTCGGCAGAGGCTGTTCTCCTTCACTCCATCGTTCTCACGAAGCAGACAATGAACCTTAAAATGTCACTAATTTGGTCGTGTTTGATGATGTATTGACTTCTCTCTGGTATTCAGAAAGTTAATGAAGCTTCAGTGAACAGAAGGAAAGCAGCCGAGCAGGAGATACGTCAATATTCTCTGCACATCAGAATAGGGACTAATTGGTTGTACAAGGTGCATAAAATATCATAATAAACGTGTAATGTATAACACTATAAGTTAAGGGGGGAGAGAAAACTTTACACCCCCTATTTAGAAAAGATCCAATCAAAAAGCAGCTCAGTAGTTTCAGCTTTCTTTACCTCGGTACAGTGACAGAGACTTGGGGTGTTTTTGTGGGAAGTCACTGAAGAACGAGAAGAGATCGACCCCCTGGGCTGACAGCCGTCCACCTTTAAGCGAATATACAGATTCAGACACAGTTTCCTCCATCCTCCGCCCAGCAACACAGGATGAGCGATCTGATTCAGCGCCATCATTACAAGGAAAGTGGTTGGGGATCGGTTTCACCTTGACCTGACAGGAATAGTTAGGTGACCCAGCAGTGGGAAGGAAATTGGGCTCGGTGCTGTGACAGCAACTCACAGTGAGAGAAGGTTCTGCTAAACTGTTATGCAAATGATACAAAAGTCAATCATTTCAACAGTAGCCCCGCTTAGAGGCCGTTCCTGCAGAGCTTTTATAAAGGGAGCCTCACAGAGCAGAGAGGTTCGACAACTGTGACCTTTAGGTGGACTCTGCTCTGTGATCAAAACGGGGACAACAATAGCTTCTGGTGGAAAAGCTGACTAATGCTTCACTAGTGACACAAAGGCAGAGCTGGTGGTGTCCACGACGAAGCCACCAGAGAAAAAACACAGAGATATGCACATTCTCAGTGAGCGGACCACCACGAGAGAGTGGGACACGCGAGGGGGTTTGTTACATCAAATGTCACTGGGTCGAAAGAAATAAACACCGATGTGGAGGCTGCGAAAAAGCTCGGCTGGCGATTCAGCAGTTTCAGAGAGAGAGACAGCAGGGTGGCCTTCGGTGCGACTGTTAGGTCTGCAATTACCGATAACGTTAGAAAAATAGAGCGCACAAAGGGGCCATTATGACCAAATTGACCTCATTGCAGTATTTATAGTGGCACTGCTGCAATTCTCTGCATGTATGACGTCCTGGCCTCGAATCCCGGCGCCTTTTTTTCTGCACCGTGCGTGTTGCTCCCATGTCTCTGGATTCTCTTCCTCCCACCGTCAGGTTAATTGGAGTGTGAGTGTGAATGGCTGCAGTATATGGATGGATACCAAGATAGGCACAACAAGATAACTTACCTGAACATCTTCTGCATACTCCAGAAAAAAGAAAAGTTTTGGCAGTATGACGATAAAAATGTGGAGCAGCTTAAAGTCTGATTGATGAATTCGTCTATGGACTCAGCAAAGCTTCCACAGTGACGGAGAACAAGACTAAACAGCAGTGACACTGGAGATTGTTGTCATCTAAAGCCTAAAACCTAAACATTCACAACTTGAGCTAATATAAAGTTTTTGACAAAGGGCAACGCAGGCAGCGCTAAACAGATGTTTACAATATTAAACCACAGGAGTTTAATCAGTGTCCATGATGAAAAATAAAAGGCTGTGTGAACCAATAAACTATTGAACTGCTGAGTTTTAACTGGTGAGCTGCTCGTATAATAGGCTGATATTTTGCCTTCAAGCATCACATTTAAAAGCACAGATGAGTGAGTGAGTGGTATCGGTCTTCTCATGCAGATCCCACATGGGAGCAGAGTGACTGACGGCCTGATAAGAAGCCGCCTGCAGCACATGAAACGATTGCACGGTCTGAGCTTTAAATGTGTTGAGTGTCAAAAAATGAGAACGTAATGATGGCGAGTCAGATGAGACACGGTTCAGGAAATCTATAACCAACTCTTTTAATTGTGCCGCTTATGACTCGTCTACTCTGTCTGGCTGTTAACAGGTTTTAATTTGAAAAGAAAACAGGGGCGAACGTTTTCATTTGCATTTGTGAGGATTAAACCTGATCACCAACGAAGCGGAGTCTTCTAGTCCAATGAGCTGGATGTTTTCTGCTTTTGCCAGCATTAAAGAAAACTTTGCAAGACATTCACAGCCATTTAAAATTACAGCAGTCTTAATAGACCTGCTACAGTGGCCGCTTTCAGCATCTGAAATCTCTGATTCAATCTCACATTATTATTGTCACATGTTATCTGTCTGCGTCTAATTACACGGTATGAACGGCAAATAAAAGTTTGTTCTTTTACCGCTTTCCCCTTCAACAACAAATTCATCTTAATTACTATAAAATGTGGAAGTATCCATAAAACATTAAATTAATTAAATAAATATTTAAATTATTTGTCCATTGTTGGACGTTAACATTCAACTTTATAAAAATCCACCTCCTATCTTGGACTAGCAACAGGAATAGTTTGACATTTTGGAACAAAGACACGATTCCTAAACAGTGCGGGGCTAATTTGCTGTATTTCAGTGCTGTATGTAAAGTCCACCTGTTCATGCTTCAGAGCTCCTGTGCTCAGCGACGTCACCATCGCGGGGGTAATTGTACATTGGGTTGGTGAAGGACAGCTTGGAGTCTCTCCAGGTCAAAACCTGCTACAGATGAGTGGACACACACAGACGCACATCATGCCACTGACTCTGCTCAGGCACAATAAAAGCTGAAATGTTGAGCCGAGACACCTCACCTCCACCTCCCTCCTCCAGGGGTACACGCTGATGAAAAGCCCCCGACCATCACTCCTCCTGGGGTTAGCTCTTGGACAGATGCCCGGCCTTTCCTCCACAGACGGGAGCTGAGGGAAAGAAAGTCATGTTCCCATGCTCAGAACTAGACGAGACTCAATGTGTAAGAGCGCGTGAAATGCAGGTGCAATTAAAAATAAATTGACCTGTTATGCTCTCATAATTACACCTTTAACTTCAATAAAACATCTCATCGTCTTTCAGAGGTGGAATAATCACGTCTGCTTCCATGGCTCCGTTAAAGAGGAGCTGAGGAGGATCTGTCTGTGTTGTTGAGATATGAGTTCACACCTACACCTCTATTTATAGATGAGTCCTCACTGGCAGTCACATGAAGGCAAACATGCACAGACATGCCAATAAAGATTCCTGTTACCAATACATTGTAAGTTACAGCATGGGAATAAACACTGTTCTGTAAATATTGCATAGATGTGCGATTGGAACAAAATTTCAATAAGATTACTTCAGTAAAAGTAAAGATTTCAAATTATTTATCTGCATGTGCTCACATGTAGGTTCACTGAATTTCTACAAAACGTGTATCCAGCAGTGCATGAGTGTGATGTAAAACACAGGTTGAATCAAATCTTGCAATGTGTCCTGGTACTGATGTCATTTCCATCCTCGGGTGTTGCATTTGATCAGGTTATGTGGTTCGGTTCTTGTGGATGTGCTGTAAACACGCTGTGTAAAACCACACACACAAAAGCACAAATTTCTGCCTAACCACAAAATCAATGATCCCAAATCAAAAGATGCAATCTAGCAGAAAGGCTTGGTGATCACCTTTTGACCTCCTCCAATGTTAAATTCGCTTATTGAATAAATGTACGTCAGAGGGGAGAAAGATGAGGTTTGTATAGCTGGGAAACCAAACAGAATTTCCTGATGATTGATGGGATATTGCTGTGTGCTGACCTGTGCTGTCCAGTCCCTGGCTGGCTTATCCATCACCCCATAATCCATCAGGTCAGGCTTTCTGTGGAGACAACAGATGCATCTCTCATCACCAACATTATGATCAGCAACACAACAGTCAGCAGTCGTCACTGTCGCCCAAACTCACCTCAAGCGGCATTTTTTCCTGCAGAAAACCAGGAGGCACAGAACCACTCCAGCCACCGGCAGCAGCAGCCCGACAGCGATGCCAACACACACGTCATCTAAACAGAAAGGGGGGATTTACTCCTTTAACAAGATGCAGTGGGATTAACCGGGCATGCATGGATTTAGGGAACACATTCAGGAGAGATAGTTTAATGGACACTCAGGCCACGGTGTCTTCATTTATTACCGAGCTGCGTGTCCTCTAGTTTTGGTGACGAGGTGGTGAGGGATGGTTTCTTCTTCACATGGCAGCGATTACCTGTCCATCCTGGATCGCACCTGTGATCAGAGTCAGTATTGAAAGACAAACGTATACATTGTTAGTTTTGGGCCTTATTATGAGAATTGTTGACCATTAGCTTTGTGTTTTAAAAACTGAACACAATGATAAAAGATGAGGAAACTTTAAAAAAAAGGAAAAATGAAAAATGATCTACAGTATCTGCTGATCATCCTGGAAACAGACTAATTGCGTAGTCTGGCCCATCCGCTGCATAGTTGCTCAGTCTGGAATGGAAAGTGCGTTCCTTCCCTCCAACATGAAGACACTGCTCCAAGTCAACATCTGTGGAGTATCAGCCTGATTCCTGAGCAACACTGACCTTCTAATGTGAAACACACAACTCCCACTGAAGCTAGACTGTCATTGTCATTCAGAGGAGGTCGGAGCACATATTGTTTGTCTGTCTGTCCATGCCAGTGGGCTGCGCGTGGCCGGGTTCCCTGGTGGAACCATCTCAACTCAGCGAAGGAACGTGATGAAAATACGGAGCCAGAGATGCTCTGGAAACAGCCTTATCAATGCTGGAGCAGCTACAGGAGGCTCCGTACCCCACCACTCAGTGAATGATGGCGCTGAGGTGCCGCTGCATAATGAGGAGAGGCAGCAGAGGTGGCTGAATCTAACACAATGAGCCTGGATGACATGACGTGCGAGCCAGAGGCAGCATTCCTGTAACTAACAGCTGTGAAATATCTCCAGTTTTCAGGTGGTGGACAAGTTGGGCATCATGCAAGAACCCGTGTGATTCGCGTTCCACTGAACTGAATAGTTTGCATTGGTAATATAAAAACATAAAATAAATAAATAATAAAATAAATAAAATAAGCATTGTAAGTATCACAAGAATCATGGGACTTTAGAAACTGCATCTCCCCTGCAGCTCTGTTCACCTCCACCTTCCAGAGTCTTCTGAAATGAGGACGGAGGAATGTGAAGGATTCACTGGAGCATAATGTTGTTAGCAGATCTACCAGCAAGTCTCATTTCATTTTTACTTTTGTAATGAAATATCTCATTATAGATATTCAAAGCCACTGACGCAGACAACAAGATTCATGAGTCTACTAAAAAACCAGCGTGAAAGAAGACCTCACGCCACCGTACGGACTCTCAGCAAATTAATCGGATGCATGAGTTTTTGTGGTCTGGACTAAGACCATTGGTAAAAGAGGCTGTGCATGAATATTGACCAGGAGAATTCATCAGCGATTCCCAGGAAACACTGCACTAAAGGATAAATGAAGGCGAATGAATGAGCATGGTTATGCTGGGAGGGATAAGCAGATTCCCACATGCTTCACAGAGCGTGTCTTTTCCAGGGAAAGAAGCGAGACGATGGGAAGGGATGATGGGATTTCCATGATTTAAGTCTCACAAAGACCGATAAAGGACGGGAGGCAAAGTGAGGAGAAACACGATCCTTATCTTTGTTTGTGCATATTTACGATCATAACTTATGCCTTGTGTGTGTGTGTTTGTGTGTGTGGGGGGGTGGAGGTTAACTGTAACTCACATGCAAACAGGTCCATGTCTGTCCACAAGGCACGAGCCATGATCCAGGCAATAATTTGGAGGACAATCTGTAAATAACACAACAAACCACAACTGATTGTTTCTGCTATGAGCAGATGAATCACGCTGAACACATGAAATGCTCCAAAGCTTTCCCTCCACCCGTCATTTTTCCATTTCTCTCGTGAGCTCATAGAAAATCAAAGTATGCTCATGCACGTTACTGGTCTAACAAAAGAACATAAAAAACGTAAATTACGTTGTCGGAAAGAACTGTGCACTTCAGTCTCTCCATTAACCTCTGCATTCAACTGCAAGCGTGCTTGTTTTCTACAGGTGCATCTGAAATATATATATATGAAATATTCCTGTCTCTATAGACTGTGGAGGGTTAACAGGGCAGTCCGTTAAAAAAGGCTGAGTCCTTGATAAAGGCGCTTGGCAGTGAAGGCGGGCTAAATAGGCTTGGTCTTACTCCTGAAGACGAAGAAAGCGGAGGTGTTAATAGATTCTGGCAGCACGCAGTAACCTGCGAGTTGTGCTTTGAAGACTTAACAGCCAGAGTTGAAAATGTTGAGAGAGTTGCTTCTTTGGGTGGAAACGGGCAGATATGAATAAGGCTTTGGCAACACTTGACACAAAAGTGACTCATGAGGGATTTAATACAGCAACATAATATATTGAAGTAAGTAACAACTTACTTACAGCATTTCGAAAAAATGTGATTTCTATAAGAGACACATTACAACTAAATGTCACATAAGAGTCCGAACTTATGAATCCAGTCACAGATGGAAGTAAAAACTACAACAAACTGTCAGGGAATCACAAAGGGAACATCATAAGTTGTTGAAGGACAGAGTTACACGTTACCGTGGCAGCTGGACTCATCAGACAGGAAAGGCAGACAGTCGGCGTAGAGGTCACAGCGCTTCTGCAGTGGGACACAGCCAGACAAACCTTCACACACCAATTCTCCCAGCTCACACTGCAGCACAGCTGATGGGGAAAAGGGGAAAATGGAGAAAGGTGAAGACGTTGTTCTTGTGGTCACAGTGATTTGCATCACTCCTCATTATTGTGATCACATGATGAGCGGTCTTATAAAATTTCACGCTGCCTGGACACATTCCCCCCGTGGCAATCATACGGACATTACTCTTCTCATATACAGCAGGACCCAAACATATGAGACTACATCTGGAAAGCATTCATGCACAGTAGACCTGGAAACAATCAGAACCTCTGCATATCAACCATGCACTGTGAGTACAATGACGTGTATTCAACTATTGCAACACTGGCAATAACACCCTGACTTACGGCAGCCGTGTTCATCCTCTCCACGAGGGCAGTCGGGGACCCGGTCACAGCGAAGGATGGAGGGGAGGCAGAGCGAGTTTGAGCACTGGAAATACCCAGCAGGACACTGGTCCTGAGGAGGGAGAGTGCCGGGTACCGCGGTCGGACAACGCTCTTCGTCAGAATGATCGGCACAGTCGGGTTCTCCGTCGCACCGCCAGCTCTGAGAGATGCACTGAAAGGAGTACGCACACTGGAAATGGTCCACGGCACAGGTCAGAGGCTGAGGAGTTACCGGCCCTGGAAGGATTATCACAGGAAAGATGCGAGCACACACTGAGCTTATCATCCACTTTTTATTGATTTTAGTTTCCATGCAGTGAGGAAGAACACGGAGAACAGGAACAGGGTGAAATAATAGATCGCAAGAGCTGCTTCATCAGAAAGTTCGCCTGAGAAGCTGCTCAGGAGGGAATGGAGAACAACGGGGTCACAGGGAGAAAACACCACAATATAAACGTAATTGCTTTCCCCTTCCTTTTGCCCTCTGAGCTGTCCCTCGGCACTGACCAAGTCCACCGTGAATTTATATGGACCTACAGGGCAACAGGCTCCATTAACTTACTACGCTCTCCTCGAAGGGCCACACAATTTATGTGGAAACGCAACAGAGAAGTATGGATGTTGGTGGATAGACCACGTGGAAAAAGAAGAAATGGCAGAAGGTGAAAATGGGGAGAAAACATGAAAAATGAGCCCAGTGGCAGATGGAAGGAAACAAGGGAAAAACAAAGAGCAAATTGGATGAGCAAGGGCAAAAAGAGACCACGAGGAGAAAAACCAAATGGCTTTACCTCCAGTCATACATTCTGCAGAGTAGGAGACGTCATCCAGTGCAACGTCTGTCCATATGTCTCCACCCACCTCCGCCTGGAAGGTCACTCGAAAAGGTGCTGGGTTGGACAAGACGACGTTAGCGTATCTCCATCGCCCGCCATGGTTTCCAGTGGCTGCCCACATCAGCAGACTGGTGCCGCTGGGTCCAACTGTATAAACCTGTCACGGTGCAGAAGGAAAAAAAAAATGATATTGTAATAATCAACATCAACATGTCTGGACGTAAAGTACAAATACTTTCATAGCAATTTCAGTATAACCCATTTTTAGTAAAGTAACCAGAGCATATGTGTGACAGTTGTCGTACTGTACAACAGTCGACTCCCTGTGTCTGTCGGGCTTCGCTTACTCGCTGAACCTGTGCTGTCAAATTGGTGAAGATGTTTTTTAATTTGTGCTGTTTGTGTTGTTGTTTTTACGCTGCAGTAGGTTGAGCTGTCAGGCCCACAGTAATTGTGAGTTATACTCTTCCTATAAATTTCCACGTGTCTAATCAGTGGCTACATGTGGAGCACACCTCCTGTCTAATTAGTATTTTTTTAGCATTTGCTTATTGTTTGTTGTTTGAAATTAACCCCGCTAACAAAGGCGCCTAAAAAAGACATGAAAAGGCGGATGTGATAATAAGGTTTGTAAGGTGACGTGCTTTGATGGATTATTTCCTGGCAGGGCCACTTTCATTCCTTCCTGTGGGGATCAAGTGATTGACAGTAAGCAGAGTGAAATGAGGTGTTATGCTGAAAAAAACTTCTTCTGAAACCAAATTAAGCGCTCAGACCGAACGTGATGGATCAGGTGACAGATATTTTGATGGTGACAGAAGAGGAACTTTGAATCATTTATGGAAATGTGGCTCAGATTAGATCACCTTCAGCGTTCCCATCCTTTCAGAGCCGTGCATGAAGAACCAGAAGCGCAGATGACACAGGCCGATACTGGAAGGAAACGGTCTCCTGGTGGTCACCTTTGCAATGTCGCCCTCCCTCTGAGGGGCTGAGTGAACATACAAGAAGTTCCCTCCACCACCTTTGGAGATAATATGTTTGTAATTACAAAAGGGTGTCAGGAAGATCCAGGAGGGAGTGTTGTCTAATAGTGACCAAACATGTAGATATGTGATAGAGACAGTTTTGGAAGCAGGTACCAACCCGGACTGTGATCAGTGTGAGGACCAGCTCCTGGTGTCTCACTCCGGTGACTGAACCTCCAATCAAAGTCATCATCAAGATCCTGGGAAAGCTGACACGCTTCCTGCCACTGGTCTTCCTCCATGTTGAAATTACAAGCACCCGGTGAGTGAAATGTACGTTCTGGATGAGAGAAAGAGATGAGGGACAGAATGAGACGTGGGGCTGCTCTTCTAGAAAATGCATTCAATCTCAAAGCCATTTCCCCATTTCTCACTCACCACAGTCTATCTCATCTGATTCATCAGCACAGTCGGCCTTGTTGTCGCACACCAGGTGGGACTCGATGCAGCCGCCGCTGCGACACACGAAGTCTGTGACTGCAGGACAACTAACTGGATCCACAGCAACTGAAACACGCACAGACTTCGAATCAAATCTTCATCAGATAATCATTTTTCAAGCTAAGCCCTTTGACTGATCTCCTTTTCCTTTAAGATAAATTAAATCTACTGCAGCATCACGGTACAAGAGCTTTATTTAAACATATTCTTCCTGAGCGCGGCACCAAAGGACACAAGTAGAGAAAACTGTAAACAAAATCACACAAAGGCCTGTCAAGAAACTCAGACTCTCATCCCTCTAGCGCTGCCTTGTTTGTGACAGAACAGAGACGAGGGAAAAAGATCCGGTTGATCAGAGACACACACAACTACATTACATGAGCGTGTGTGCACATTTAAACTTCAAAAGGCATTGACATGAAATGATGAGGAAACAAGCAGAGAGCTGAACCTCACTCCAGGAGGTCAGTGGGGTAAATCCATCACAGGAGAAACTGAAAATCCATTGTGGCACGCCTCTAAATGTGATGGGCGTTGTGTGTAAGAGTCATTCGGTTTTGGACAGATTGCCTGCTGTCAGACTTTGCATGCACGCCTCTCAGTCTGGTTTGATCTACGTCCCGGCTTGTCTGCAGGTCAGTATTTATGTCTGTAAGTGTGTTTATATTTGTGTGCTGGAGAGGGGCTGCGGCAGAGCCAAGAAATATTCCACATGGTGTCCAGCCTTGTGCCAGGTCCTGTTTAATGCGCAACATCTGCCCGGACATAAACATCAAACAGTGTCTGACAGAGACTGTCATCGCTGAAAATCGAACTCTCTCCCTAGCTCTCTTTTCCTTTCCCCGCTCATAGACTGAAGGTTCCAGGGACAGAATCAATTTCATACACCAGACTATCAGTTGGAAGGATCATAAAATAATTTCACAGCATAAAGATATCTCACTTCTGAATATTATTGGAAGTATGCTTTGATACAGCGGCGACGGAGGAGGAAAGAAGCAGGGAGGTTGCATTGAATGTATTTAAATTCACATTATGTTAAATAGACTGAAGGATATTTTTACTGAACTGATTACTTATCCAGGTGCTTTAACGTACCTTACATTTGAAAGGGCTTTGAAGAGCTGTTGCCATAGTCTAATAAAGAGTCGATTAATGGGTTCAGCAATCTTCAAAGATGAGGTTAATGCAATTATCATTAGATATTGTTAGAGGCTGATGAGAAAGCCAAAGTAACAGACCGTGAGCTTCTGACAGTCTGACGGGTTTGAGAGTTTTCTGAAACTTTTAAACGTTAATGCACAAACAATGAACAAAAATGAACAATACATTTTCAAGATATTTTCAATCTTGTCTGTAGAGCATTTTAAGCACCTAATGAAAGATGACAGGTGAGACTGGAAGTCGGCTCCTTAGCAGGATGGATGGACTTGGCTCTAATTGTTTAGCTCCGTAGTTAACATTATGAGGATTCAATCATTGTGGTTGCATCATAAAGTGAATTACATTTCCAGTCCATTGACTTCCAGGAAACTGCTGTATGTCACCTACTTGGTGCACAGTCTACAAACTCTAGGTCATCCAGGGCAGCTCCTCCGCTCACATCCCTCGAGCGGATCCCCTCAAATATCACTTCAAAGTTCCTCAGCTTCTTCAGGGGGACCTCGGCTCGCCTCCACTCGTCCCCCTGGTGCCCCGTTTTGTTCCACACCTCCAGCAAATCGTTCTCCGTCTGCACAGAACAGCAGAGATGATCATGTAGCGGTGTTTTACACACTGTACTGCTCTGGTTGCGGTACTGGAGCTAATGTCAGCTGTAATAGTTCTGAGCACCTCAAAGCGAGCACAGTCAAATGTTAAATGCAATGGAGTCATGTGTCAAGAGTGAAGGACTTTAAGTTCAAATAAACTCCTGCTCCTGAATGCCATCCAGGAGGAGTCATTAAAGTCTCATTAGCACAAGCTCGCACAGTAATAATTTCCCCTGCTTTGAAACCTGGTCTTCAGTCTGAAAGTGTACTCCCCCTGGGTACAGTGATGGATTTCTCCCATGCCACATATGGAACACATTAAAAGACAGACTGATGCGTATTCCTGGGCGAGTGCGCTCTGTCTTTTCCCATGATGCCTGTCAGGCACTAAATCATGACTAATGCAGCTCTAAAACAACACATGTAACTTTGTGGATGGACCGTTTGTGCTATGAGCCAGCGTTTAAACGAGCAGCATAACTGAGACACTTACAAAGTCATATCTCCTCACATTACCTGGAAGATGAAACATGGCAACTGGACTTTACTTGTTAGGTTGAAATGTGTTATCACTCATCCTGAAAATGCTGATACAGGGAGAGGGAGCGAGTAGATGTAGCCTCGCCTCCTCATCATAATGTGTAAAAGCTCAACTCTTGCTGGTAAAGGAAAAGATCATTAACATTTACTTCAGCTTGAGGTCAGAGTGAAGATGTGTGTGACATAGACATGGTATAGATTTAACTACCCTCCCTGCTGAGGTTCATGAATCGAATCATACACTGTTTTATCATCATAATAATTCATAACAGCTTCCGTGACCTCTGGTCTCCTGTAGCGGTGACAGAATGACAGCTGGTCTATTACATCACATCATGTTTTCAGTTTAAGGGCTGAGCTGATGTGATATGAATCAGGCCGCTCGATGTCAAACGCTTCAACGCGGCAAGTGGACGAAGGACGAGCAAACGGCTCTGACAGTGTAAAGAAACAAATCAAGACGTCAAACGTGTTTAAAGTTGTAAGTTGCAGCCAGAAGCCTGACTGCAGTGAAAGAGACGAACCAGAGGACGAGCAAAGTCACATTCCACTGTGCGGATTCAAAGCCGATTAACGTGCACCCTTGGGTGAGGCATGCGCAGGCTGTCTCCTCTGCTTTACGCCAGTGCAGCCCTGGCATTGAAATAATCTTGTTACTGTGAGAGTACAGTGTAGATTAATAGGCAGAGTTACAGCAGGACTTATCCAGATTTCTGTCACAGAGTTAAGGCTCAATCCATAAAACCATCCTTACAGAAAATGACGAGAAGATGACGCTGGTGGCTCACACTTGATGTCTGGGTGGCAGATCAGTAGAGGCATTTATTCGATAACATCTGAAGCTTCATTTCTAGGACTCTCTGTCAAGGCCAACGCAACCACAAATTCCCTTTGGTCAAACTGCAGAATACATATATATTTGAATAATGTCATTATGTTCCCCTGCTGACAGTCAAAAAAGAAAGTTGTAATCACAATAAATGCTTATTTTATCGAACTCCCCAATGTATTAACCAAATAGTGAATGTTCTGCTGAGCTGAAATCCAATTTGTATTCATGGCTTTTTCATTTTCTGGAATCGCTGGCAGCTGTTTTTCCTGTCGACTCACCTCCAGTTCAGTGCTGCCACGTTTGTCGACTCAATCACTGCTTAGTTAAGTGAACTTACAAGCCCATCACTCACATGACAGGACGACGTTTGGAGGATGAGCGTGATCATGGGTTGTTTCACTTTAGTACAGCATGCTCTGTTTGGCCACGCTTTGTTTTGAAGTCATTGTATATTAAAAATAACATCTGAAAATATTTGGTTTTTGGCTGAAAGGCAGATGAGATTATTGAGACCACTGTCATGTCTGCACCGTAAACATGAGCCCGGGATAATTACACTTTATGTAAACCTGGCTCGCGTCCCAGAGACGAGATATTACGTCTCTGTGGATCAGGCTAATGTTGCTGTCACCATCAGCAGCTCGAGCCTCCTACAGTTTTACAAATAAAAATGATTTTTACACGAACTCTAGCTTCTGAGTCTGACAGAAGGTAAACAGAAAATAAACAGATGGCTGAAATCATCTTCAATGACCTTCTGCGACCCAGTCTTTGTTGAGGTCCTGACCTGCTCTGGTCTCCAATCGACTTTGAATCTAATCGAAGCGTTCACTGACCTCAGTAATAAATAACCAGACCTGTTAAGCGCCACTAAATATATAATCCCCTGCTCCTGGTCTGTGTTTCGCATCATTACCACAAGTCCCTTTATTCTTCAATCAACCTTTAAAGATTGCTCACATTGTATTTACTCTGTAATGTGTGTGAATTTGTATTCTTCTTCTTCTTATTATTATTATTATTGTAAAATGTTTGGGCATCTGTATTTATGTACCAAAACCAAGGCAATAGTGCAGCATTGTAAATGAGAGCACAAAGCTCAAAGGGCACCTCTGAAATCGGTAAATGTTTCCACTGCCAAAAGGCCACATTTTCCATTTTCCATCCATATACGAGCATGGAGGACATGTAAAACAGGCTACATGCAATCATCGTATCCTGCCCCTCAGAGAGTCATAAAATCAATCAAACCACCGGAACGCTGGGCTGGAAAGAACGACCAAATGACACGATCTGAATTTCTAAGAGTAGTGTCTCTCCCTGGATGTCACGTGAAATCAATAGCACAGTAGGGTTCTGACAATTAAAATGAAAACATGGGGAATATTTACGCAGCATGTTTCTACTCAGTGCATAATCCCAAACGAGACTCAAACTAACCCACTGGTTGGGTCACTGAACAGCCAACAGGCAAGCAGCCTTGAAGAGAGGCTGAAGTCACTCCAGTATGTGCCCAGATGGTGGGGTGGAGCAGCTCTGGGCCAAAGGGCGACCGCGACCCTCATCACTCACAGCTGCCCCATAGAAAACCCACCAGAGGCGTTGATAGCCTCACCGCTTTTTACCAAAGTACCTCAGGCATCATATACACTCATTTTTGAGATGGAGTTAAATGCATTTTAATCGAAAAGGATTTTTTTTATTTTACCTTAATCAGCAGACGGATGGTTCCTGGGGCCTTGTGGGAAATGTAGTACCAGAAGGACAACTCGCAGAGGGCGCTGGACTCTTTCCACACAGAGCTCCTAAAATGAGCTTTGTCACCCTGCAGCCCCACAGGTGTAGCTTCCAGATAGACAAAGTGACCTGAAGACAAGAGCAGCGATGAGAGACACACGGTCTCTGTACATTAGAGATCGACCTTCCCTACATTTCCTAACGTCTCACTGCTTTTGACCACGTTTGCCTGTAGAGAGCCGTCATGTGTGGCAGATACCCACGTACCGTTTTCATCCATCAGAGTGTGATCATATGGGGGCCCTATGCTTTGCACAGAGCCGGTCCCTAGCGTCCAGTCAAAGTTATCCGACAGGGAGCTCTTCCAGCCGCAGCGGCCCTTCTCAAAGGAGCAGGAAGTCCCACAATCCTTTTCGTCTGTGCCATCGCCACAGTCGTCCGTGAAGTCACAGCTCTGCCTCGGAGTGAAACATCGCCCATTTGCACAAGGCAGGAAGCCTGAAGCACAGGGCCCTGGAAATAAGGACAAAGGACAAAGGATACAGTTGCACTAATTCTGCTTTTACCTCACGTTAAACAGTTTGCTTTGTTCTGCACTGATGTGATGAAATGCTAAAATCCTTGCTCTAACTAATCATCTGCCATAATTTTGGAATAAGGAATAAATTCTTTTCCCACACGTCTGATTATTTATGTTAACCACATTGTCTTCAGAAAATCAGCTTGTGCTCAACCTGATTAAACAGCACTGCAAGAGTTCAGTATTAACTTCAGAACACAAGAAGTCATCTCAGGAGTGGGAGTAGCATCAGAGTCTTTAAGAGGCTTAGGGAGACAAAAGGAGCAATGGGCTGTTTGGGGTGGAGGTGCTGAAGGAGACGGGAATCTGCTTCTTTTGGCTTCAAGCATTCCAGCAGGGTTGGTGTTGGCTGTAGGGAGCGTTAGAGAGGGAGATGAGGCGTGAGGAAGAGGGGCGGTTGCTGTAATTAAGGCAGAGAAAGGGGAATAAGACCCTTCTAATCCTTTGTTCCTCTTTAGACGCACAGGACCAGAAGCAAAGCACGTCTACAAAGGCACGTAGGAAGCCATGGCACCCGACCGTGAAGCCAGGCTACCTTGCTGCCTGGTGTGGAGCAGTAGGTGGATTTTTTTCAAGAAGCTGATGTTTGAAGCTCATAATAAGACACGTCTGCCAGAACAGTCTGAAGCCTTTTTCATTCATCTCGTCACATGTGAGCGTGGATTCATTTGGTCTCGTTAGTTCCAGCACATAAAGCACCTTGTTGCATTAGGTTATCACTCCGCATCGTTATGTGCAGCGTGACCTTGTCACCAGGTGCCCCCAGCCCTGATGCTATTGTCCACCACCCTGGGTAGCACACTGCCCTCTAGTGCCTGGGTGTTGCTCAAGAGCAGGTTTCCGTCTCTGCAGGTACTCTTCCTCCGCTTAATGGTGATGAATGATGAATGTTACTGTCGCGGCATCGCATCCACTTCCACCCATTTTATTTGCTCTTTTTGTTTGCTTGTTATAAAAATGATCATATCTATCAGTATTTAGTTTTGCAGGGACCACACCATTTCAGCTTCATTCTTTACTGAGCGCACAATCGAGCATCTCTGTCTTCTCTGCAGCGTTCAATACAAAAGAAAGGCTATAAATTTAATGGGCCAATTATAGCCGCAGTGACAATGGCAATAAATCAGCTCTTGTTGTTTTCTACTCTTGAAGCATTTCCCCTATAAGAAACGTAAGATGCAGAGGAACATAGCTGAGAATTTAGCATTTCTGAACTGTAACAGTACAATGTTCACGCTTTTCCCTTTTTATGTGGTTTTCTAGTTATTATTAGCATTTAATGCAATATATTTTGAAATATAAGAGGTGGTAATTCCCTCATTACCATTACTCATTAAAATGAGCATATTAAATCAATGAATTCATCTGCAATTAACTATAATCCTTCTCTAATCAGTAAAATACCAAAATACCCAAATCTGGCACTCAGGGCTTTACAGTCACATTACGTTAGACCTTCCTTTATCCCTCTAGACAAACACTAGACAGGAGTAGTGTTAATGCAAATAAGCTGCCTGAGTGGATCACGAACCACAAGCTAAGGAAATTGACCAGAGGTAAAAGAAACTTTATTACCGAAATGACTTTCGTCTTTGCACCTTTGCATCTTTGGGTTCACGTTTCGAAGCACTTGTGTTTGTTAAATACTGTACATGTTAGTATTCTTTGAAACAGCTTTACAGAAATTACAATCTAAATGGATCACCAAACTCATTACAAATCACACTACAGGCAATATTTCAGCCTATTTAGATCCAAAGGGGCTCGAGGAGGTGGTTGGACTGAAGTAAACACAGGTAGCCCAGAATACTGACATGATTAAATGATTATAATCTGAATTCATACCTGCAGAGGGTGGAGGCTTATTGTCGTCTTCTCCAGCTGAGGTGGTGAGCAGACATCCTGGTGAGAAAATGATATCGTCCAAGCAAATTTCCCCCTTTGGACTTTTGCCCACTTTGCCTTCAAACACAACCTGGAAGTCCCTTCTGTGGCTCAGCTGGATCTCCCTCATCTGCCAGTAATTGCCCTGGTCCCCTGTCAGGTTGAGCAGCAGATGAGCACTTCCTTCGCTTTTCCTGAACACGCTGAGAGTCCCGATGCCGTCCCCAGACATGTGGAAGTAGAAACGCATCTGCAGGACGGAAAATTAGAGGTTTACGGAAACATTACATAATACTGTAGGTATTAGTTTTATTTAGTTGAATAAGACGTGAATTTGACTAAATTAAATATTAAATATATTTCTACTGTATCACAGCAGAATATAATAGGAAACCAATAGTGCTACCTTTTTTTGTTTTACTATATTTACTAACTCAACAAACGCACTTTGTGACCTATACAGTAGGTCTCCTCAGTTCCTCAGCTCCTGTACAGCAGTGAAACTACCGCCCGTCCTTCTCTCCCACTCACTTTCCCTCTGCACAGCCTCTCTTTAATTGGTGCCTTTTTGCTCACTGCATGATTGACTGACAGGTCAGGGATGGGACAAGACAGATGCGGTGCACAGAGCAAACCGACCAGTCAATCACGCAGTGGTTCCTACAGGAGCATGACACAGACAGAGACACACACTCTCTGAAGTGTGGTCTTTTTTCAGTTTAAGAAAGTACAAATAGTTTACATTTGTCAACTTCACTTAGTTTAATGCTGCTAACCTGTGGAGCCCTACTGTACTTTTGCCCTTTGACCTTGACCTCACCTTGCACTGTGAGCTCCTCCAGCTGAACAGCGGTCCTGATATACGTGCGGTGTCTCCGACTGCCTGCGGGAAGGAGCTCTTCAGGTAGAGGTAGTGCCCTGAGGGGTCTCTCAGCGTGTGGTCACTCCGTGGACCTGTGCCAACCGTGGGAGCGCTGCCTGTTTTGATCAGCCAATTAAAGTCGTCCCGTTGACACTGGTGCCAGGAACAGAGGTCAAACTCAAAACTGCAGCGTCCAGTGAAGCCCTCTGAAAGACGGCAATAAAAAAAGAAATCGATTCAGGCTAGCCCTTTATCTGGAGGTATCGGTCAAACATTAATGGGGGCCTCACTGCAGATGTAAGGATCCTCATCTGAGTTGTCCCCGCAGTGGTTGATGAAATCACACAGGTTGTCCTGATGGATGCAGTGGCCATTGGCGCAGGCGTACTGCTCAGGTAAACATGGCTGGTCTGAGGGAAGAGCAGGGGAACAGTCCAGAAAGCTGACATCATCTATCACCACATCGCCCATGTAGCTGATCCCTCGCTTGGCCCTGAACACGACCTGACAAAAGGAAATCAAACTTAGTCCCCATGTGGTGTAAACATTACATTACTGCTGCACTGTAATGCAATCAGACAAGGCTAAACTGAAAGCGGACGAGTCTCGTTATTCTCCACCTCCGGGCGTTCGCTTGATGATGAGCTCAGCGGGTGAACATGAAATGGCCCTTCAGCTGCTGTTTGTAGCATTAGTGCAGATCTGGCACTGCCTGGCCTGACAAAGGTTAATGTGCATCGGCTAAAACGTGCAGAGGCCTTTGGTCAAAGGGATGATACCTCTAGAGTCTGTGCTGCAGCAGCCAGCCACCACGAAGAGGCTTTTCACAGCACGTTTTCATTTGGCAGTAAAGCTCTTTTTACGTCATAGGGAAAGTGTAAGTGATCATTGTCAGACCTGGAAGTTGTTTGATAATCCCAAAAACACTTCTCCCCGTCTCCATCTGTTGCCTTGGTTACCCGTCTGAGACCAAACTCCATGAGTTACGTTTCTGTACTTCAGCAGCACCTGCAGGTGTCGTAAGAACAAAAGATGTGAATGTTGCTGCAGCTTTTGAGACCCCCCGTACGCTGCAGCGAGCGCCTTCCTCCTGCTGCTCTTACCTGCAGTGATCCCACGGTGAAGCCAATCATGTGATACCAAAAGACCAGAGTGCATTGTGGGCCGGTGGAGGAGATGACAGGCGTGTAGAGGTCAGTGGTGTGACCATAACCACCATTTGAACTGTCCGCACACATATACCAACCCTCTGAGCTGCCTCTGTGTCAGGAACAATGGGAAAACTATCACAATCATGTCTGGCTGTGAACTTGGAGTTTGCATCACTATGGGGTTTGGTACATTGTACAACTCTGAAATTAAGTCATTAATCCAAAGTTCACAAGTTAAAAAAAAGAAAAAAAAGGATATTTTAATTAAAGACGACAATGCACTGACACATTTTCTCATTTTGAAGAATGAGGTCACATGCTTGGCCTCTAAAACTAACCTCCTCCTCTTTGCACCAGCCGCCCATTATAATTCAGCACTCGATTTTATTTATTTATTTTATGCATAATTTAACGCTAATGTAAACATTTCGCTTACTGTAACGTTATTGATATTCATTTATGATTCATGAACTCTCTCTAGCCTCAGCCAGCGAGCTATAAACTGTCAGGAGGATAGATGTCACTGACACGACTGGCCTCATCTGTTGCGTCACTCTCTCAGCATGACGCCTATATCTGCTCCAGCCTTAATTAAATTCCCATAAAGGATGTGGTTCCTTTTGGGTTAAATAAGCCTCAGCGTCCGCTCTTCGCTCCTTATCGACTGAGAGGCGAGGAAGCCAAGCTGTGGGGAGGAGGGAGAGAGGAGCTGCAGCCAGAAGGTGAGGTTATGAACGAAGATAGTGTCTGGGAGCCTGGCTGAGGCAAGACGTTAGTGAAATGCAGCGGTCAAAGTGCGCCGCGATTTTCAACCCAATAAAACTCAGATAAGGATCAGAAAAGCATCTGTCCAGTATGGATGAGCCATAGTTACTCAGGTGATGTGTTTTCTCATCTGTGAAATGAGAAATATTTGCACACAACAGAGAAAAAGTACGACAAATGACTGTGGGTGTGATTTATTTGGTCCAGCTCTACTTACAGGGTGTGGTCATTGACTGGACGATGATAATGCTCCCCATCATGGATGGTCTCCCCCTGGTCTGGTGCCCAGCGAAATGCATGGATCGGGACCAAAGAAGAATCAAGAAGCTTCCAACCACAAGTGTCCCCACCTTCAAAGTCGCACAGTCCCTTCACTGGAGAATGTAAAATCTTGGATGAAAGATGGCCAACAAAAGTAAAACAAAAACAAGAAACAGGAGTGGAGGGTATTTACAGGTGGGAACAGAGGAAAAAACATTTTACCACAGTGTATTTCATCAGAGCCATCAGAGCAGTCATGTCTGAAGTCACACACTTTGCTCATGGGAACACACTCTCCATGTGCCCCACATACAAACTCCCTGCCAGGGCAGCTGTGGGGCTGGTGTGTGGGGCCCGGAGTGGTCACTGCTGTGCTGGTGGTGTTGGTGGGGAGCTCTCCTATAACAACAGACAGCGGAACACAAGCCAACAGTGGAACCAGAGACCACCCTCACTGCCCTGAAATGCTCCTACGTACTGTAATTATTTACCTTCATATGGGAAACAGTCAAGGAAGGAAAGGTCATCAATGGCTATGTCTCCATGGAAATCATCACCTACCGTGCCTTCGATTAAAATCTGGCAATAAATCAGATTCAGGATCAATTGTGCTGTATGTTAACACACAGCATATTTGCTTTAGGTTACTGGCGGTAATAGCAAACTACAAAATACAGCATGAGCCTTGATCAGAAGACGATGTGGATTTTTAATTTTAAGAAACCCACAGTGTAAATAAACAACTACTGTCTACATTTGGCTCCCTTCCATGCAGAGTCAAATCTCGAAAGTCCTTTTCCGTCTGTTTTCTTGCGGGAAGCTGTGCTACATTCAACGAACTCAGATTATTATCCTTCACAATGCAACTAATATTTCACTGGCAGATTGCTTCAGATATGCTGTGTCAGCCACTATCTAACCTGGTAACATTGCCAAAGATTTGAAAACATTCCATGAAGACAGAGTTTGGCATTATCTTAAAAAGCTTATACCTTAAAAAAATGTTTTCTGGTGATAATACTGTCACTGTTGCTGTCAGAATGGTGCACGTGTGCAGACGCAGCATATCTAATAAACAAGGCGGAGGAAGCGCCGCGTGAGCATTTACTGCTGTTTTGTCACATTAGCATGATTCAAACTACAGCACGTTTCAGACATGGTTTGAAATAATTTTCCAATAAGTTCCACTTGCTTTGGAAAACAGCTCATCTTGGAAACAAAGAAATGAGCTTATACAGCCAAACATCTCATTGCTGATTCTACATGAATGTTAATGTTTTTAGTCACTTTTTTTTCGTTTTCATCAGGATAACGTGTATGTGATTATGTCATATCTGTCTCTCACTGCATCTCACATCTTAACGCAGTTTCAGAATGAGTGCGGTGGTAGAATTCATTGTGTTGGTGTCAAGTAATTATGATTTGTCATTTGGTGGCAACGTGCCCACGATGTGAGCAAATCTATCAGCTATTTATCAGCCTGAATCGGAGTTTAATCCATCAGTGTCCCATTTTAACTTTTACCCATTCTGCAGTCTATTAACTTGACAAACAGAGCTGCTTTTTTCAATGCCGTAATGGAGGAAAAGTCTTTAACTGCCTGTCAGGTTATACTCACTCATGAGTAATGACAACAGAACATCCATCTTGAGGGATCAATGTCAGGCAGTGACGCTATTAAACGGATCACGCAACGCTGGAGTGCCCTCACAGATACAGACTCGCTGGTGTTTCGCTGTTGTGCTGCGACACTGTGTTTACCAGAAGCTTATGTCGGCATGACTGTGTCAACAAGTAGAGCACATCGTTTCTTAAGCACTGCCAATAAAACTGCGATGTTCGCTAATGGTACTTGCAACTTTCTAACCATGCAGTTTCAAGGGAAATGCTGAGTAGTAGTTTGATTGTCCTGACACACTTTAACGCACACACATATTTTTCCATACGTTTCTGGAGCATTGCACTGTAACCTTTACCTGAAAAGGCTGAGCACTGCTGAGGTAGAGCGTCTTCTTGTGCCATAGGTTTCCTTGGTCTCCATATCGGACCCACAGCATGTGACCACGGCCTGTAGCTGTGGTGCGTAGGTACACTGCCAGACAGAACACGTGTAATCCATACATGTGGTAATGGAAGCGGAAAACACAGTGGTGCCGGGATGCGGACAGGTCTTGGCCGCGCCGGTGGGTGCGCTGGAAGATTCGGCTCACTAACACTGCCGTGTCCTTAAACTCCTGTGGGGCAGATGACTCGATGTAGAGGTAGTGGCCGTAGCTGCTGCCCAGTGTGTGGTCCTTCCAAGGCCCCGTGTGAAAGGTCGGAGTCGGGCCTTGGATGTGGGTCCAGTCAAACGAATCCCCTCCGCCCTGTTCCTGTTTCCAGCTGCACAGTCCTTGCTCAAAGTCACACTGCAGCTCTGGAGCTGAGAGATACAGGAAATGAATTTCAACCACAAAACATGCAAGCTTAATATAAACCTGTAGTTGGAAAATAATTATGCACTCCACTGCTTCGAGTCTAAATAGTTACTCCACCATCAGGGACACTCACAGCATCCCTCCTCATCCGATCCGTCCCCACAGTCATCCACCAGGTCACAAAGCTGGTTTCGCTCCACGCAGACTTTGGTTTGGGTGCAGTGGAAATGGGTTCGATTGGGGCAGTCTGTCACCGCTGGTGGCATCGAACAGTTTTTGAAAGTGATATCATCCAAGGCGGCGATCCCATCAAACATGCCGAGGCTGAGCTTCGCCAGGCCGATCTGGAAGGGCTGGGTGATGCGTCCTAGCTGCACGGTGATCTGCTTCCAATGGCTCCCATGGTCGTACAACGCCCTCCAAATGACAGTGTTGTTTGGGACCCCTTTGATGCGAAGGTACATGTCTGTAGCCCCCACAGATATGCCCGAGTTATAATGCCTAGGACGCGAAAGACGGCGCTTTAATGCACATCAACATGTTCATTCCATGGCATTGTAATTAGGAAATAACATCCTCCCACCAGATAAACAGGCTTTCCCCGTATATCACAGAGTGCAGAAATATAATCTGACACAACTCAGCAGCAAAGGAAGAAGGAAAAGGAAAGCGGAGAAACCGAACCCAGCAGCGGTTAACACTTAAAGGCATCATTCAGTTTAAGATGAAGGCTGATAAAGGCCAAAATGCCGCGCGTCTCCCACCAGAAGATCATGGTGCAGCCTGGGGCCGACTGCTGGAACCAGGGTCCTCGGAGAACAGCCGTTGGAATAAGACTGCTGCTGTTTTTCCGAACAAACATGAAGAGGCCTGCATGGAGTAAGACAGCGATTAGTATTCAAACTACGTCCAGCGTTTACTTTATTACACACACCTCCACACTTCTGCAAACAATTAGTTCTTCAAGACAGGCGGTGAGTCACCTTTACAGACGTTCAGTAGCCGACAGACACGAGGCTCATTTATTATTAAACCGAACACCTTCACGCACGTTTGGTGCCAGATAGTTCAAATTCATCTACTGAGGAAATCACCTCTCTCTGGAATTGTCTTACTCCAGTGTCTAGTTTTTATTGACGTAACGAAAACATGTCCTGTTGCCAAAGCAACAGTGGCCTGTTGATGAGATGGGTCATAGGTCAACAGTCTCACTGCAGACACACGTACTGTAGCAGCTTGATGGAGAAAATCTTCATTATTCATTTCACTTGTCAAAGCGGCGTTTTAGGTGCATCATGGGATGTGCACTCACACAGAGAAAGCCAACTTTTTGCATTCTAGCAAATCATGTACAGATCTACAACCTCACAACATGTACCAACATATTGTACAGTAGAAGTAGCTATGATTACTCTGCATCATGATTAAATGTCACTGCCTTGTTCAGTCACGCAGAGCAAGAGTTGTAACGTCACCTAAACCACAGCTACTGTAGATATAACCAAACACCTAATGTGTGTATGAAGTGGTGCTGTGATAGAGTCTGAATGTTTTCCTGGCTCACGTTGAGAACATAACTGCCAAAACGCGCCGTATGAACACCACACGCCTTCGCATTGTTACTTCGTAGATAATCCTTTGATTGGTCACAGTCACATTTGGTAAATCTTCAAACAGATGCTCCCACTAGGATATGTGTCATTTCACAAAGCTCCAAGCTTCCCAGAACATAACAGAGACTCCAGTTCAAATCTGAACCCAGCAGAGCGTCTTCTCAGAGCACAACGTACGCAACAAAAACAACAGATGGTGCTGCTAAAAAAGAAAATGTGCCACGACATGTTTTTAAAAGTACAGAAATGTAATGAGGTGATATAGTGTTTCAGTCAATGACGCAGGATCAGTCCAGCGTTTCCATTATTCAGATGGCTGACAAGGCATTTCAACAGGCATCTCACAAAATCACACAGAAAAGGGAATTTCTTCCATCCTGCACTATCGATTACACATACATTCAGTTCTCTACCTTCTGTGCTGTTTGTAGTGTGGTCCAGAGGCGGACGCTGGCCGCGGTAGTCCGGTGGCACTTCCAAAGATGAGCCGCTGACCCAGTCGAAGCCGTCGCCAGAGGTGAGCTCATGCCAGCCACAAGAACCGGCCTCAAAGTCACACGCGGAGGCTGGAAAGATAGAGACGAGGGTGAAATTTCACTCTGGACCGTGGGGCGAACATCTGAATTTCCCATTTCCAAGAGCACTAAGTTCATTTTTATATGCTACTGTGACCTAAAAGCTCCAGAACTGCTAATAGTGCAGTTTATATCAAGTTTCCCACCTGCCAAGGGAACTGTTAGTACGATAAACTGCTGAAACTATTTTGGACTGACAACCACCATGATTTGTGCTTCTGAATGTCTTCTCCTGTCCTTTTGGCCGATGGCTCCTTATACCACAATAACCCTGAGCCTCGTGCCAGTCAGAGGCATAAATCCGAGCTCTAGAGCAGTGGAAGTGCTTTTCTATTCTCCAGTACAGTTACTCGTTTGGACAGATCATTTAACTAGGAATGTTTTGGTGCGAGGGAACCAGGGACAGGAGCTTCTTCCTTCTCTTTGCAGAGCTATGGTTCAGGTTTGGTGGTTTTAAGTGGAAAAAACTATCCCCAGAAACAAATACAGCAACATCACTACACACTAAAATGTTAAATACATTATCCCTCTCTATCTTGTGGTCAGAGTGATGTGTTTACCATTTAAATAAATGTACAAATGCAGTGTGTTTCCTAGTAACGCGGCTTACGGCAGCTGGCTTCGTCCTCTCCGTGGGGGCAGTCTGGGGTGAAGTCACAGATTTTGTTTTCCTTGATGCATTTTCCACCAGCACAGGGAAACCACGAGGGAGGGCAAGTGGAAGAAAGGGGGACAGTGCTCCCTGAAGAAAAATGGACAGATTAATAGCATTTGGTTGGAATTCAAGTACTGAGCTGCAGTTGCAACGTAGAGCTGAATCAAGTTTAGACTCGGTCATGTTCCAGTTGTTATCACTGACTGTGATCATGGGGTTTTATCAGTTAAAAGCTTTCAGGAGCCACTGGATTCATACAGATGAGTCACCCAGAGAGAAGTAAGAACATTAGCTGCATTATGGAAAGATTAGCATCATCTGCCAAGAAATACTGTAAATTAAGTTCATCTACATTTTGCTTATGCTAAAGCTTATTCATCCCACAATGTGGAAAACGTGTGTATGGACATATTTACAGATTTGTCTGTTAAAAGGCTTAATGAGTCTTTCTTATGTTGTTTGATATTTCAGTATTTCTCTCTCTCTAACTGTAATGTGTGTGTCTTATCTTCAGCCTCCATCCATTTACACCAGGCCAGTGTTTAATGGTTGTACTTCATTGCCGTTGCCACTGCACCTAATCTAAATTAATTGATGCTGTGAACCTCATAATTCAGTACAACAAATTGATCAGCTACGCGGGAACGACAAAGGACACGAGGACATTAAAAAGCCTCTGCAGCGGACCGTGGTTTGTAAATGTGGGCCTCCACGGTACAGTTTACACACCAGGCTGACGTGGTGAGTCACACAGACTGAACCTGGTCTGTGTAGTAAAATGTTATTAGTATTTTAATGTGAGTCCGTTAGTAATTGTCTGGGACAGGTGTTGGAACATTAAAGAAGGCTTTGTTATAGTGTGAACACCTTTTACCTTGGAAAAGGAAGGCAAAAGACCAAGTGCCAAGTCATTTGGGTTTTTGGAGTAATGACAGTAGGTAATATTTGCCTATTTCTAACTAATTGCATATGTTCTTCAAAGGTCCTTTGCACTTCAACACACAATAGTTGTCTTTGAAGACAGTCAATGAAGTCCCAGTTGTGTACAGACAGAGAGATGTTGGCTGGAAAGTACAACGTGTGAAGACACTACACAGTATCTTGTACATGCAGCTGAAATCCTGCATCACCGTGACCACACGTTAAAAGTCTGAAGTGGCCCGTGTTTTGTCAAAACTCCCATCCGGCATGTTCAGCTCTACTACATCCATCACTGAGCTGGAGGCAGCACGTTATCCGGTAGCACATAAATAAACCCACTACGGCACTGACTGCTCCATATTCAGCACAGGAAAATGTGCAGTAAGCAGTATTTTAATGATCCGGTTGTTCTGTTATGAAGCCTGCCCTGGATGCTTCAGTGTCTTCCCCCTGATGTCAGTATTCTAAACATATTTGTGGAGGTCTGTTTATGTGTGGCGATATTTCAAAATGTCAGGGTCTGAACTTGTCCCATCTGTGCAGTGAGACGTTATTAAGCAGTACCGGGCCCGGTGCTGCAGCCAGGACTGAAAGATAAATCATCGATGGCCAGGACCTCGGAGACGTCGCCGTCAGCCCAAAGTTCCCCTCGGATCACCACCTGGTGGACACACAGAAAAGCCACTCAGTCGCAGTATGGCTACAGAAACGCTCTGTATTATGACCTACATCAGCACCAAGCATCAAGCAGAGAGAGGCCAGTAGGACAGACACTGAGAACATTTTCTCTGATTATCACAGTGCCACAGTATCGCAGTAATATACCTGTACACTGGACTCACTGATCAAAGTCCACAAAACGGCTTTATCTACAGTGGTAGATGTTTATAACCCATTGTTCATGTTCAAGATTGTGTCAACCAAGACTGCATCGTTTTTATTCATCTATTTTTTTCCCTAGAACTGGCCCTTCAGGCAATAAATGCCCCATAATCTATGGCAACGGATATACATGCACATAACGGCTAAGGATTTAAACCCAACCGGTGTGTTTATCTGATCCAGACAATTTACGAACCCTTATGGAGAAATGGGGTATTTGTATCTGTAGAATCTGACTTATGGTCCCCAGCAGCAGCTCTATAAAAATATCCATAAAGAGAGTTTGTGTCATGTGCTTCTAGGCTTTATAGGTCAAGTGTTTATACAGTCATGTCAATTTTAAATGCACAAAGTGTGGAAAAGATAGAGAGGAGGATTTAATTGGGTAGAAAAAATGCAGATCGTTAAGCAAGCAGACCCAAAAATCACTGCGGTAAATAAGGACCCACTTAGCTCAACTGCATTGGAGACAAGAAGTGAATAAATGGAGGGAAAGTGAAACTGGCTGAAGTCAGTGACAGATGGTGAAGAGTGATACGCTACTAGGAAGGGCCGCACAGCAGGAGTCCGAAGGCTCCGCGTGGTTTCTCGAGGGTCTGCTTGGGTCAGTACCCCCTCACTACACATCAACGACTCCTGTAGTGCAGCGGGTTTTTTTTTATCTGTGATGACTCAGCTTCACAGGATCATCAGTTTAACACCAGATGTCTTGACAACTACATGTAAAGTATTTTGCCTTTACCGCAAATATCTACAGTAATTATAATTAAAAAGTTAACTTCACTTTTGTATTTATCAGGGCTGTATTTCCATTTTTTATTTCTTATTTCACATTTTTAACTAGTAGGGTATTCAACTTCTCCTTAAACAAATGGTCTGAGTACTTTCCACCGTGGGCTAAAAGATACAGAACTTGGCTATGATCTTCTATCTGAATTATGTAGACAGTATACTGTAATATTTTGTATATTACGATATTCGACCGCAGCCTAAAACTCTGAGGACTGGAGATGTAACACACCTGAAAACTGTGATTACTGGAAAACTGAATCACTGCCCGCAGCCACGAATCCACCTGAGGGCGACTGGTGTGTTTCCACAGCAGGGTGCTCTGATCCCCAGTGTGAACCAGGACCTGAAGCTCTCCACGCGGTGCCCCAGCATAATAATAGAAACTCATCTGTTGAGTGAACATGCATAATAACCAGCGTAAACGAGCTATGCATCGTTTCTTTATTGTTTATGGTAACTGTGGCCGACGAGAGGAACATTTTACCCGGCAGGCCTTGGTGGACATAAACACGGGGCTGGTCAGGTCTGCTGTGGTTCTGCTACCAGCAGCAGTTAACAGAGACAGGAAGTAGGCTGTAATGTACACACAGCAAATAAAATGTGATGGAAATGTTTGGATTCATAAATAATGAGCAGTACAGTTTGCTCCACGCAGCAGTTCTGACCTGATTTGTCGGTGTGATCGTGGCAGAGGGCTCGGACCTCAGTTCTTCTGGTCCATTTAGTCTCCGAGCTCTGGATCAGGTCACAAAGCCCCTCCTCAAAGTCGCACATTTTATATTCTGAGCCTTTAGCAGAAAGCACATTCACACTGTCACTTCTTATGCCTTCACTGTTATTGGATTGGGTAAAATTGTGCTATTAACACATTTGCAACAAAAGGCTCGATTGTTAGTTAGTTAGTTTTTGTATAATGGGTTTACATTATTACACAGTTCTTCTCCACTCACAGTTTTTCTCATCGCTGCCATCTCCACAGTCGTCGGCAAAGTCGCACACGGAGTCCTCAGGTACACATGATCCCTGGGTGCAGGTAAAGTCCTCGGCTGAACAGACTCCAGCACACTCAGCGGTAAACAGCAGATAGCAGGCGGCCAGCAGCCACACCGAGCCCAACAGCAGCGTCATCAGCCTGGATGGTGTGACTTTACACTCAAACACCTTATTTTCACCTCCAGTCAAAGCATTTTGTTGTTAAGACAGAAGGAAGGACTCAGGTCTTAGCAGAGCTTTGACCCGCTGTGTACACTTGGATGTTGGATCAAGCTGTTAATATGTTGTAAAGTGTCATAAATGGCTTTTATGGATGTTACTCAATAAGGTCACTTCGCTGCTTTATTTGTTCCTGTATTTAACAGCAACCAATATGTAAACATGGAGGAAGCAAAACCTCTGAAGCTTAATAATGAAACCATTGTTTTAAGATTTAAAAACATTAAAATGCATCTTCAATGTTGTTGTGAGATTTAAAGAGAAGATTTATTTATAAGGTGTAAAGATGCAGGATGTCTGGTGAATGCAAACACAACATGTGAGAGTGTGCAGGGGATAAGAGGTACTGTAACCAAGCCTCTGGTATGAGAGCAGAGGATGTGACAGTGGAGGTGAAATGCAGGGGACCCTGCCGAGTCTACGGTGAATACAAAACAGTTTAGGATGGAAAATGCTTCTGGGGAAAAGAAACAGCTGTTCTTTTTTTATGAATCTCAGTCTTCATCCTGAGGGAAGTAGTTCAAAGAGTGGGCGTCGATGGTGGGCTGCACCAAACAGCCATGGATGTGAGGATTTAAGATGTTAAAGAAGCTGAAGAAGCTCCTGGTCTTCCGTTAGTGGGATTCAGTTTTCAGTAGTTAGTCAAAATGTCTGTCTATATATGTCTGCTTTTAAAATATATTTTAAAAAAAAAGAACAACAACACAGAACTGAAATTCAAAACTACGTGCATCAGCCTGTCCTGGTGGAAACAGTGAAATACTGCAGAGATCCCAGTGTTTTCCTCAGTGTAAAACACACTACTGCTCCATTACAAGCTGAGAAATTAAACGTCTCCATAAGCAGAACATTAACTGTGTCCAACAGGACCCAGTTACCCGCTTTACCGTGAGACTTTTCACGGCAATCAATAAATACAGGACCTTAAAACAGAGAAACACCGCACCTGTACAAGAGCCTGTGTCGTTCAAATGAAATTAACCTTGAGAGAAAAGTCAACCTTAACAGATCAGTGAGGAACGAGGGCCCAAAGGAGCAAGGAACAGATGCACTGACCCCTGCTGGCAGTGCAAACAGAGTGTGGCCCAAGTAAACGTCCATATAGTTCAAACAGATTCAAATTTACCTTCACACATTGCTAATATTCTTCGATTTGGAACAGTGAATCTTAGCTAAAAGGTTCTTGCAAATGCAAAGTCCAACAGCTTATGAATTCTTAACAGCTGTGTGATTTAATTCACCTTCACGAGCAACACACAGGTCAAAGCGCGGCCGCACTATGAAAGCCTTAAATAAGACAAATTCATCACGGAGGGCTGAGGGGCTGCTGCGATGAAAGTAGACATTAATCGCAGATTTAAACTAACCTGTTTCACATCTACACTCTTGTACATACTAAAGTAAAGATGATTGAATCCTGTTCCTGTTTGCAACCAGTCTGATTGTCTGTGACCTCTGTTGATGTTTCATCTGAGTAATGGAGAGTGGGAGTAGGGACAGGGACTGGAACCTGCGGGGGATCGTTTATGTAAGCAGTTACATTATCTCACCAATCTAAAGAGAAGACGTGAGACACTGTGTACTGCAGGTGGGATGTTTTGTGTAGAGCAAAGAGCAAAGACATATTTGCATCAGCGTGCAGCAGAAACTGCGCGAGACTGTATTTTTACATCTGACTCCACAGAGCTAACGTGAACTTGTGCTGCCTCGTCGTTCGTCTTCATAATTGCTTTTTCCCCGACGCTGGCGCCTTTCGACAGTTTGTTAATTAGAACATATTGACAGCAAAGAACATTTGCGTCACATTTTGAATGCGGCCAATCTGCTTTCACAATCGTAATCAAGCTGTGGTAATGTACGGCACCTGTTCGCTTTCCTCCAGCCCGAAGCCACCGATTTACTGCTGAGTCGAGGGATCATAACAGCTGAGCTTTAATCTTATCCGTGCACCTGTAGGAGACGCTTTACTCGGCGCCTCCATTCAGCTCGGTGCGGAGGAAGGCCCTTCAGTGCCCCGCGATGTGCGATTGTGCACAAGCAGCCAACAAAGTGTTGACAAATGAGCTTAATAAGAGGAACCTGAGCCGGGAATCCTGAATGCATTAAACACCTGAGTCTGATGCTCCTGCCTGTCAGTATGCAAGAGGCACCAGATACTGTGAGAAATGTCATTAAAAGGTAACACGCAGGGCACCAGTCAGCTTTCTACAGCTGCAGGCACTCAATCTATTGGCCCTGTGTGTGGTTTAAAAGCACAGCTTACATGTCACGCTAACATTAAAGCAGTGGTGTAAGAAGCAGTCAGATCATTTACGTACATAAACGGAAAGGTTTGGGCCTGAGTCTTGGTTCCAGCTGGATGTGGACGTACCTACTGTGCCACGTGTTTTGTACTGAGGTTCTCCTGTATCGTGGCTAATAAGCATCACTCACAAAGTGGACTGTTGCACTCATTTGACGGGAATGTGAGAAGATTTCTTCAAGTAAATGCAACATATGCCTTGGCTCAGCCTGCACTTTGTCAGTAAAATACAATATGGGCCAAAACCTCCTTTCCTCAGCTCAGCCCAGAGTGTTTGTGTAATTGTCTTACATCTTTAAGTAATCTATTAGTATTAATGACACAAGAGTCAGTTAGTACTTTTAACACACACTTTTTCATACACTTTTGAATAATGACTTTGAATATGTGCATATGTGAATAGACTATAAATCTATGCAGGAGTGAAAACTGTGTAGTAGTAGTGAAAACAAATGTAGTAGAACAAATGCTAATTTAACCTCTGAATTTAGAGAACAAAGTATCATATTACTGTAATTGTAATAGTAGCTGATTAAATTTTAAATTAAATTCTACTGCTCTTAACAGCAGCTGTCTCTACAGTAATTAAGAATTAGTTTAATGTAAACGAGCAGTATCACATGACTATGAATCTGATTAGTACTTCAGGTTATGGTCCACTCATTCTCTTCTTCTGGTCATCAGGCCTCAAAATAAAACAAAATAAATCATACTACAGCTTGATCAGTGACAAAGACAGGGCCGTTTAAATCAGATCTGAATTCACAGGCTTTTACATTAAGGCTTCAAACCATTACCTGATTTTATAGTTACACTGTATTTTACTCTACAACCTATTTAATATTCAAGTGTTGCAGTGTATAAACCATAAAGGAAATCAACACATGGCCAGACACATACGTTTCAAAGCTACTATAAAATGTCAAGGCTTCCACCTGTATGAGAAAACAAACCACGTCTGTGGCTCAGATTGACTGATGTTGGTTCACAGTGGCTGTGTTGAACTCACATTAATCATGTGCTTCAGAATACCAGGTCACACAGAGCACCTCGTGTGCTCGCAACCTGCGCGGTGAGAACTTCACTTCTACAGCTAGATTCGTAATCTTGAATCTTGATCATTTATCTGAGAAACTTCTGTAATTTGAAATATATTTATTTTTACTTTTCTGTTTGAAAGTTTGACAACTTTTGCGTGTTTTTTCAAATCTTTTTCTATCTGAATAATTTACTTTGGATCAATCATGTAATTACAGTCTTGCTGTGATACACCTTAACATTCCCCTTTTGCCATAAATAATAAATGTCTCCACCTTTCTGAACTGTATATTGGGCAAAATATTCACGTCTTACTGCGACTTTGATGTTGTTTTGCTCAATCAAACGAACAGGTTGTTTGAGGAGAACGTTCATTTCAGAGATCAGTTTCACAAGGCAGTCCTTCAGATTTACACATCGAAGTTTTCTAAATTAAACCAAGATCATGATAAATCTTCTTCTACTCCACCTAGATCAGACTTCTGGTCCAGTTTTCTGCAGCGAGGACACAAATCACACTTTACACCTAATTATTTGTCCCGATGGCTCGCACAGCTTAAGCTGCTGCTTCGCTCCATTTAAAGAACCTTGCAATCATTGTCTTGACAATTGTTATGAATAGGGATCAGCCATAGTAGTTTTTCTTGTTGTATATAGTTAATCTAGATGGATTGATTGCACATTGGTACAAAGGAGTTTCCTTCATATGGTTGTAAAGCACAGAGACTGTGGCCACACACATCATCATCATCACACGATGTCTTATGGCCTTCATTACATGAGATCCATCAGTTTTATTATGGAACATAAAATTTAAATCCTTGCTCCTCCTTATTTCCGGGCACTAACTGGACTAACTAACGTGTGGCATGAAAACAAAGGGCAGACAGATGGTAACTTCAGGGAAGCAGAGCATCTCTGATTCAACAGGTCCACAAATAAAGATACATTTTAAATTAAATTCATCAGTTTTAAGTCAAATTGCTAATTTGTTTACAGTATGTACTATAGTATTTTTGTGGTAAAGTGCAGAGGGTTCGTGAGATCATTGTGTAGTAATAAAGCAAATTAAGCTGATGGAAATAGTGGTTAAGTGGTTAAAGTGGTTTTAATCTGAAAGGTAAAATGTCTCGAACTGCAGGGTACATTCAAGAAATTAATTTTTCTCTGAATAAATCAAGATCTGAGTAGAGACTGTTGGTCACGTGGACAGCAGTATTAATAGGAATATATTATTGTGACTCTCTCTCTGCTGGGGAATCAGAAAGACACGTTTTCTAAGTGTAAATATTTCTGTTGAATTATTAAAACATTGCAGGATGTGACCTGCATATGAAATGAAGTAAATCAAGATGAGTAACAAAAACCTTGTGGTTAAACAATATTTAGTCAGCCTAAAAAATTATTAATGTTAAATTAAAGATTTAAGCAAGTACACTTTTCTGAAGTAAACTAACACAAAAATTGTTTCTTCCCTTCTTTGTTTTATTGTACAGGCATCTGAGGCTTCCAGTCTGTCGAGCATATGGTGTTTATTTCACCAAAGGCAGAGCAACAGATTGGTCTGGTCTCAGTTCGAAATACAAGGGATTCTAAATTTAAAAGGTAAAAAAAAAAAAAACGTTTTATGGTCTGTATGGGAAAAATGCCATCTGTTTAAGATACAGTACAATTATTAGGTGCTGTTAAAGTGTTTTTAGCAAAATATTGTGTCTTGTGTCATCGGGGGGAACTGACTGGGTAATGGTTTGTTTACTGTAGTTATGTGTGTAATGTGCAAAGAGAAAAATCGATAAATAATGTTTATTTTTTATATTAAACAAAGCGTTTGTGATGGAAACAGACAAGCAGCAGAGCTGTGCAGCGGTCGTTTGGCGCCATCTAGTGGCTCATGTCGCAGTTTTGCTTTAAGTAATTGTCTTTTCTGTTACTGCCTTACTTTACTATATTTCACCAGTATAATCCATTATGCATCTATTAGACAATTAAATAGCATAATTCCCGTTAAACAATAACTATCTATAGTGTAATTACTACTGATGACGCGGTGCCATTAGGTGCTACGTCACTGACATGCGTCTGTCATGTTGTAAACATTATCGAGCTAGCTAACAAGATGTCCCAACGTTTTTGTATTTCACCCGCGTAGAACTTTTAGTCGTCACTTTCTAATTTGGTACCGTTATTAACCCAGGCAGCTCAGATGGGCTTATAGATTCTTTTCCGGGCCGCATCACATAACTGTCCTAAAGCTAATCTTAGGCTGCAGGCTAGGTGGGCTAGCTAGCGCGGTCCCTTATTGCTAAAAGCTCACCGTCCACTGTAATGGTGCCAACCTTGGTGAGCATTTGTGCCAGTGCGGTGGTGAGCGACCACAGCTCGTCGCCCTGCTGGCTGAGGTGGGTGCCCAGAGAGTTGTTCGGGCCGCTGCTGGAGGCCGCTTTCACCGGCTGCAGACCGCTGGCTGTGGGCGAACTGGTGCAGAGATGGCCTGAACGCACCCTGCGTGTGGGACGACGGAGGAAACAGGGACAAACTTCACCGAATCGACTCTGTATCCAGGCTCTGCTGCTTGCAGTTGTCAGAGGACTCTCAGACCAAAAGTGAGTGGTAGGTCAGTATTTAAGGTCTGATCTCCCTGCATTCACTGTTAGAGTCTAAGTGGCAAGGCCTTTTGTGTGTTCATAGGTGTGCCCTGCAGGTACTGGATCTCTGTGGGCTACAAGGAGACGAAGGAGGGATGGGGGACTCGATGGGAGGCTGGTCCCTCACTGTGGCTCTCTGTACTATGGTTGTGCAGGCCAGGGCCAGTTCACAGAGGGGACTGAGGAAAGAAGGAGAGCGGGAGAGGAAACGATTTTCAGCTTTGGAGAGAGAAAAGGATGTAAAAAGAGAGAGAGGGCAGAGGAAGAGGCGGAGCGAACCTCACAATCATGAGACAAGCAAAGACAGGCAGTTGGGAGTCTTGGGTGAAGAGGAGCTCATTAAAGGAGTCAGGAGGAGGATGGAGATAGAGAGGAAAAGAGAGAACATGGCCACAGGCGGAGCAAGCAGCAAAAAGGAAAATCAGGAAAAAGAAGTGGATGTGTTTGTGCACGTGAGGGCCGATCTCTTTGTCAACGCTCGATCCTGGGAGCGTGTTTATGTTGCTCTCAGCACATGGGGACCCCTCAAACTTCAGTGCCGGTATCTACGTGTAGAGGAAATATCTGTATCAAGTATAAGGACTCTGCTAGAGCTCCTCCCTCGTCAGAGTCTCCTTGGGATCGATGTTCGATACAGCAGCCTTGGGGTGGCTGGCTTGGCTGAGCTGCTGCCTCTTCTCTCCACCTTTCCTGCACTAAAATCTCTCCGGCTGCATTATTGTAACTTGGACTTTCGCCGAGACCACTCCGTGCTAAGGGAGGCACTCAGGGACCTGTCTCAGGGCCTGGCACAGTTGCAAGAACTGAGACGCCTGAGCCTCACTGCACTGCGCCTGCCTGGACAGCTACGTGTGCTGCTCAGGTATGTACAGTAAATGTTGGGCTATAAGCAGCTTTGAGCCCACAGCCGGATTTCCTTATTAGTCTTTACTAACATAAATTTTGTTTGTTTCAGCTCTCTACCGCATCCTCTAGAGATACTGGAGCTGCCCTATCTGAGCCTCAGCCCAGCTGACCTTGCCTATCTGTCCTGCAGCCATCACGCTTGCACACTACAACAGCTAGATCTAAGCGAAAACCGTCTGGATGAAACCACCCTGCCCTCTATTCGGCGCCTCCTTGCTCAGGCATCTGGCAGCCTGCAGCACCTTTCCCTAAGCGGCTGTGGGCTGTCTGATGGTCTGCTTGTACTCCTTCTGCCCTCACTTGGGGGCTGCAGGGCCCTCAAGAGCTTGGCTCTGGCCCTGAACCCACTGTCCATGACTGGCCTCATGGACCTGGTGAAGATGGCGGTGAGGATGCCATCCCTCCGCCAGTTACTGTACCCAAACCCCCTGGAGGACTACCAACCAGGCCTTCCTGAATTACCCTCTAGTGCTCACCTCTTGGACTGGCCTCTGAACGACACCACAGGCATCAATGCAACCAGCAGCCAGCTCCAGAGGATGCTGAGAGACAGCAGACGCACTGACCTGTTCCTGACCTGCGACCTGCTCAATTATGATAAAGACTTGGTGGACTAGAGCAAAAATCTGGACATAAACACAGATGCTTTGAAGTTACCTCGCCAACATACAGCAGATCAATGTAACACTGACAATCACTGTCATATGAAGGATGTAATTACTTTTTTCTTGAAGGATCCAAAATAACAATCAAAGCAGTATCCACCTCTTCTAACACCCAACAATCATAGAATCAAAGTTTCTGTTTACTGGGGACAAAGTTAATGTGATCCTCAAATGGCTGAGTAGGTAACATACATTTTATAAATGTGGGGCTTGGCCTGGCAGAGTTTGTCTTTGTTTCTCCTGTGATGTGGAAATGTTTCAAAGTTTTTTTTCAAACATAATTGAGAACATAACCTTAAGCTGTCAATGAAAACTCTAACATCTTCAATCTAAAGGTGCTTTTCTACTTTACTAACATCACTTTGCAAACGATTTACTGCTGCTTATGCACCAGAAAAGAGGTCATATTTATAGCTGGCTAACTGGATCATGTCTTTGGATACAATGAACATCCTTTCGGTCAAAAGCCTGCCTGAACTTGTGCTTTATCTCTCGCCTTCTACCTGTGAATAATGCAGTGATCACCCAGTGCCACCAGCTTTGGTAAGTAATGTTAATGAATGCTGTTCTATTTCAAGCTTTGTCATACATAAGTTTCTGTTAAAGATTTTCTTGTTTGGACTTTTTGTATTATTTCAGTTTGTACATTACTCAATCTAAAAGCATTACTGTTCTCGAGTTCATCAAATCATCCAGTCTGCTACAACATAAATAGAGCAAAGACTTGAGCCGTTTAATGTATGAATAATGTTACTTACATTGCTCACCATGTGTTTATGGGAACGTTACAGACTAACAGGCATCATCTGTAGTACTCTACAAAAGACTGCTGTGGAATAAAGTAGCGTCGTGGTAAATCCTTCTTCCAGTCTTTGTCTGAGTAGACATGAAATGGGCGCAGAGTGACTCGAGTCATTGGCAAGGAGATGAAATTTGGAAAGTCCATGAGAACGGGACGGTTTCTCAGGGGAGGTAGAACTATTCCTGGATGAAAAAAAGCTTTATGCATTAGGAAAAGCCTTTAGATTGATCAGTTACGTTTAAGCAGGAGTGTGTGAAGTCTTACCTGGTGGCCTGCGAACTCTGGCCATGCTGTAAGTCTCTCCTAGACGAAGGATTGGTTGAGAACTACTACACAAACCAAGACAGGAAAGCTGAAACAATTTGGATGGCACTAATATGCATAGGTAACTAAATTCAGAACACTCACCAATCGTAAAGGGGAAGAAGAACTGTATCATCGTGACCAGCCGGTCCAGCATATCGGGCCTTTCTGCACTCGTCCCTCCGGACAGAGCAGAAATAATTCAGCACGTCCACCACGCTGAAGGTTAATGGCTTCCACTTTGCTGTACTCCTCAGGTACATAAACCTGTTGTGTTCCTGCTGGCACAGACAGAGGGTAATGTGTAGTAATAATGATCTGGGAAACAAAGTTCAGTGAAACATGTCTGTTACTTTGTATTTGGAGATCCATAGCTCCAGCCAACTATCTGCACGGTCATGGAGGCTCATCCAGATGTCGGGCTGGTGCTGCTGCTCTGAGCTCCAGCCCTGCAACTCTGGCCACAGCCACTGCTGAGCCTCATCTACTCCTAGTGCTACTAGCATGTGCAGTGATGTTTCCCTGTGGACATAACATAACTTCATTTTAGAAACCCGACTTTACTCTTTAATTCCTTTTAAACTGAGGGTTTTGTTATTTTAGCATTTATGGTCTTACTGGAGACCCAGATCTTTACAGGCCAGGAGAGTGAGAAGCGTTTTCACCAAGTCAGACTGAGCAGATTTTAGACCCAACAACAGGTTCAGCAATTCTACCATCATGGCCTGATCCAGTGGGGACTAAAACAAACACAGAAGAATAAATGGTATAAATAATGTACTTGTTAACATGGAATGAAAGTCTTAATTGTGGACACAGTACCATGTGTGGTCTAGCAATTTTAGGCACTAAATCAATGAGGCCCTGGTAAAGCTTGTCTGTATTCCTTAGGAGTCCCTGGCTGTGCAAGGCCTGCAGTGCAGCAAGGACCGTCATTCTGGAGGAAGCGCTGCAGGTGTTGAGAGAGGCCAGCACTTGCAAGGAGAAGTCGTCTGGAGTCAAGATGCTTGGGATACTCTGCACACGCATACAGTCATTAAAACTTATACTATACAAAAACGATATACTGTAATATACTTTGTATATTGCCGCTGTTTTTGTGATTATGTCTGGTACCTTTTTATCAGGGTACAAGTCTCTAAACCAGGCTGCATCTGCAAACTGCTGGAGGAATGTCGGCACCTCAGGAGAAGGTCCCCGGGACGGGAGAGCTGTTGGGATCCTTAGAAGACGAGGAGTTTGAGGAAGTTCAGGTTGTTCTACTGGAGAAATGGTCTGCGGACGCTATGGCGACAAATCATATGCACGAAACTGAGCTGCTGTCATTAGTGCTTGTGTCTTGTGTGAAATGATTTTACCTCTTCTTCCTTTTCCACTGCAGTGGGTTTCTGCTGTACGGCTTCCTTCACAGGTCGTGGTTTGACGTCCATCAGCGTCTTTGATTTCCAGCTTGCTTCCGGAGCCTTTTTGTGCTGCTTTTACATGTCAGGGAAAAACATCAGACTATTGGACTAAATTCTACTGAAATGTGAATCAGTAGAATGCGAATCAGTTCATACCTTCTCTTTCTCCACTTTTACAGGAACACTTATCTCACATTCAGGGCAGGCATCCTCCTCTGTGGTAGGATGGTTACAGGGCTCGGTGACATTCGATATCAATATCTCTGGGTCAGACATGTCTTCCAAGTCCAACTGAAAAAGCATATTCTATAATACCATCACATTTCCCTCGTTATCCCCAAAGTATTGTCGGTTTTAGAACATGTTCACTGTGAGCAGTGTCAACCTGGGTATTGTAGGTCCATCCATACAGTATTTTCATGTAGCGATCAAAAGCCTCCTTCTTGGTTTGCTTTGTGCTGGGAGGTTTTCTTTTTTTGCTCTTGACTGTGCCGTGTAGAAGTGCAGATAGGTCCAAGTTCAAGCTCACTATGCTTTCACACTCCTGGAAAGGGAACAGATAGATGAGCACATTTTCAGCTTGCTACTAACATTCTCTGTCTCACGCACCTCCTGCCTCCTCATATCTTCACTGAGTAACCGATTGCTGGTGATGGCTGACGATTCCTCCTCCTTGCTCTCGGCTGATTTCGCAATTCTGTAGCTGCTATAATTAATAATAAAATTTTTATGTATAATTTTTTTCTCATTGTTAACATGTAAGAAATTTAACTGCACCGTACCTTCTTATGCTGCCTTTTGTTTTACTCTCAATAATAGGAAAGTCAGGATAAGGTTCTTCATAATACGTGTAACGAAGCTGTGAGAATAAAGTGCGATTAGTAGCATATTTTGCTGATATTTTTCAGCTTCGGTTTGTCACGCTGTCAGGTTACTAGATACCATTTGTTGGTATTTGTGTGGCAAGAACTCTGCACAGTTCATCCTGTACAGGTCTCCTGAAATTCCTAGAAACAGCTCTCCTCCAGACCCAGCATAAGCCAAAAGCTCAGGCGTTGCATTTAGTTGGAACTTCCTGAAGACACCACAGACACATAAATACACACAGATGAACAGTATATTTTTACAAATATAAAAGGTCATAACTCCAACCTTATGAGATGACTGTCTTTATTCCAGATACACACCGTCCCATCTAAACTGCTGGACACAAACACTTCCAGATCAGGACACACGCAGAGTCCTGCAGGAAAACCAAACAAACCCCAATTCACTCACATGCAACCCTGCAACACCATCACCATCACTAAATAATTCCTCCTCTGTCACCGGTGAAGCGGTCCTGATGTCCCTCTCTGAGTGGTTGGCCAGTCTGGCTCTGACTGGGTAGGTTAAAGTGCATAAGGCTGTAGATCCCACTGTGCTGTTGAAAGGCTAGAGCCAGCTGAGGCCCCAGTGCTGCCACGTAGACCTGAGGCTGGCCACAGTGCAGGCTTAGTTGTTGGCTCAGACACTTCTGGACAAAGGGCATAACTCTCCACACTACCAAAGTCATATCTTCACCTTTGGGAAAAGTAAAAAAGTTATTAAGTTGTTACTGACAGAAGAAGAAAGGCAAGACCTTCACAATGGTAGATACCTGTAGACAGTAAGTAGCCGTTCTCGGGGCACATCTGTATCGAGGTGACTCTCTGGCCATTGTGCGCCGGTGTCCTGTACAACACTTTCCCATCACCCAGTTGCAAAACACTCACAAAGCCTCCATTCTGGCCAAGTATGACGAAAAACCTGTCTCAAGCACATCACATTTGCTGAAATGTAGATTTTTTTTGTAGAATATCTGCTTTGCACAGGTCAGCGCTCACCTATTCTGTGCATCATCAAGCGCCGCCTCGTTCCTGTGACTACACCCTCTTCTGGTCTGCAAACTCCTCCACTGCTCTAAAGCTCCCTGTGGATCTGTAACATAACTGTAGAGTACGAGGCAGCAAGCCGGGCCAGGGTCTGGCAGACGCTGGGCATCGTCTTTCGTCACATCCTCCTCCTGCTGCCAAGGTCCCTGGCCTCTCCCCTTCCACTCTTGCATCAAAGTGACTGGATTAGTGAGCGTGCTGGCTTGCAGCACATCACCTGTGTCAGTTAAAACCAGGAGAATCTCTTTGTGCAGGCAATAGTCGGCACACAAAACCCTCTGCTGGGCTTTTAATGAAGTCACCACCGCTCCAGTTTTTGCTGACACCAGGATAATGTCACTGCCTCCACTGACACACAGGACTCTTGTAGGGTAGGGAGCAGCGAAAGGGGAAACCAGGATTTGTCTCAGTGGGGCTCCTTCCTCCCGTTTCAGCTTACAGTGGAGGTTGTACAGGTTCCTGATGCTCCAGAAGTCCACTCCGTGCTGAGAGAAGGAGAAGAAAGCGTCGCCGTTTCGTGTGCCCCCTACGAACAACGGTGGACTTTTCTGCTCTGTGCTGACACACTTCACCATGTTACCCTTCTCCACATTCCACCAACGAATTGTACAATCCACAGAGGCTGATAACAGCGCGTGTGACTCAGAGCAGTAGAAGAGTGAGGTCACTACACCTGGAAGAGACATCAGACATAAGTAATTAATGCACCACAGAGGGACAGATAATAGAAATAGAGTATAAACTTACCATGATGTTCAACCAAAGCCACACGTAGCTCCCAGTCTGGACCCCAAACTCTAATGGACGACTCTTGGGATGCTGTGATCAAACAGTCCAGTTGCGAGCAGTACACCATGGCAGTTATATCACTGTGAAGCACAAGATAATATATATGCTCATGCTTATTCAATATCTTCCTCATCTATCATCATACACACCATGAGCAAAGATTCCTTCTGCAGTCCAAAAGCTTCCCATCATCAAGGTCGACCACTGCCACCACACGTCCGCATGCAGCAAAGGCTCTGTGGGGCCTGTCTGATCCTGGAGGGGCTAGTACCAAGTGAGTAAATGTAAAGTGCTCCAGCCCCTGCTGTATCTTCACCTTACACCTCAGGAGCCTCACCGACCACACACACACGTTCCCCACGCCTGCAGTCACCAACTCGGGGGAGTGCTCTGCAGGCTGACACACACATATGTCCAGGGCATCGTGAGCTGTATCCACCGGGTTTAACTCCTTGTCCAGAAGTGTAAAGATGGCACCAGGGCCCCAGCCCACAAGGCAGCCCGATATCTTTGTAGGAGTCAAGCCCATGAAAGGCAAGCGTACTGAAGACGTCTGCTTGGAGCCATCAGTTTTGTAAAGGCAGACTGTGTTGTCTGTGTGGAGGCTGATGGATGCTGCAGCAGCCTCAGAATGCACCATGAAACGCACAGAGCTGTCAGAAGGGAAATGTTTTATGCGATGGAGACTGTGAGTGAGCACGTGCTGCCGGCTCCCACAGCGCAGCACCTACAAAGACAGACAAAGCAAGAACACCTTCATAGGTGTGAGTCCTGTGAAGGTGCACACAGACATTCAACAGCCAATACCATTCAAAGACTCAGCCTTACCTTGCCTGAAGCTTGCACCACTTCTTTGAATAGATTCTGCCCTTCAGGCAGGTTCTCATTTGATGTCTCAGTCCCTTGAGACAGCAGCCTCAGGGTGGGACTGGTAAGGCGTACGGTGGATGTTCTGCTTCCCTCTCCGGGGGCCTCCATCTCCTACACTTTCTACACAGAACTGTTGTATCCACTAACCCTTTGTATGTTTTATATAAACCGTCTCTTTATGCTGGTGGACATCTACTTGCTTAGGACATTGAATAAAAAGTCAAATACTAAATAAATGCATGGTTTGTGTATAAATTATATTAAAAACACAAATGATCTCAGCACCTGTTATTATCTTGTGATTTTTTGTTCACAGGCAGCATCATATTATTTAAGGGATTGTGTATTTTAACAGAACATTAGCAAATTCACATAAAAAACTATGGACACAATATTTATCATCAAATAATCAAACAATGGTAACAATAAGTTTCCACAATTCACACAGGGTTAGTTGTGAATGTGCACTGAGAAATATTGTCAATACATTTTAACTTTAACACAAAAAGTAAGCAATGGCTGCACATCTTCTAAATCAGCAAAACACTAATAAAAATCACTTGTCCTTCAGTTCATATAACTAAATGTCTTGTACTGTATAAGACCAGCTTCAGTGTCAACGCTAACTTGTTTGCCTTCTAACAATTAACTAAAAGTCCAAAAAAGTCTAATGACGTTACTCCACCTTCACCTTCCATTTAGTGGTTATTTAGTCCCGTTGTCGTGAGTGTTCCTTAAAATCAGTAGCTAAAAGTTTGTTCTTATGTCCCTGTGGTAAAGAGCTCAGTCCTTGTTGCTAGGCAACAGGTTGCTGGGCTACATCCCTGACTGCAGGTTGCAAAACAAACTTGAAGGACGAAACCTGTATATTCAGTTTTATTTTTAAAGAAATAGACACCAAAGCTGGGTCTAGTAGGATTTCCTAGTAAAATTCATTGTACTCATGTTGATAGTTCAGCTTTTTGGAGAAAATTCTTTTTTAAAATACTGTACATGTAAATGGATTATTTAAAGGTATGATCGCACTTATTCTTGTGGAACATTAAAAAAATCCTAATACTAATCCTTGGCTTTAAATATTCTAATTACCTTTGTGTTACACAAGCTACAGTATTTAAAATATTGCATTAGTAAAATTGAACAAGCCAAAGTAAATAAAACTGCCCCAACACAACTGCACACTGTACATAACACTTTATTAAATCATTTACATCAGTCAAAAAGAACAAATATTTACAACAAAGATAATTTCCATTATAGCTTTCTTCTTAGATGGTTCTGAAGGTGAATTAGTTGTGGTCCTTGTAGAGTATCTTTGGTATTTAATCACCTTTTTCTCATAGCTATAAAATGTTTAGGATTTATCTCCGTTTAAGATAAAAACACTTCAAATGTGATTATGACACACATATTCAAAGTGGCTGTGACAACTGTACATTGATCTTTATGCTCTTCCACAGTAAACATACAAGATGAATTGTATTACAAGGCGTCAGTCATAATACTCTCTAACTTCTCACCTTCAGCATCAATGGGCACTGTAAAATCTCTGGTGAAATAATGCATTTCTAATTTTCCTGATTCGTGTGCAAGAGCTACTCCCGAAAAGACGTTTTTTTGTCCGGAGTCTCCAAACACAGCCATGGCTGTTACCCTGAAAACAGAAAAAAATACATATTATATTGGCACATATGATAATAATGAAGGCCATTCATCACTTGTGTCTGGTGATACCTATCAACAGTTATCCTCTCAGTGACGACAGGCTCAGTCTCGCTTTTCAGTAGGTCCCATATATGGAGGGTAGAAGCTGCATCCAGCACACAGAAGACAGTTGGCCTGGTTTGGCCCCACTGCAGTAACATAACTGGTTCCCCTGCTGTGCTACTCTTCCACTCTGCCACAGGCTGTTCGTGGCCGACTGCATGCAGCCTGATGCTGCCATCCCCACACCCTACCTATAAAAGGGTAAAGATAAGAAAACACGTTACTTATTTTATGGTTAAAATATGTGTTACAGTCACTGGATCATATTAGATTGTGAGACACTGTGAACGAGATACAGTAGAGCATAGACCTTCGAATCGCTGTTTTCTCACCAGGAACAAGTTTTGTTTGAAGGGAGAAAACTGGATCGATGTGATGTCAACAGGCCGAGTTCCAGGCACCTGAAACCTGTAAAACTTTGGAGGAGACTTCAAACCATGACTCGTTCCATGATTGACCAGACCCTACGACAGAAACGACTGGTGAATAATCACAAACTCCTACCGTACTCATATATTTCTGAGTATTCTAATGATGCTTACCATATTGGTGCCAATAAAGAAATGATTGGAGTCAGTTGGATGGAACTTTAAATGAACAGTCTGTAAAGGCCCTGTTTTTACTGGATCTTGTGGTGTCACCCTAAGAGGTGGAAGGAAATGTCAGCATACCGTGAAAATTGCAAAGATTTTCCTATTAAATGTTGATGTGACAAAAACAACACCCCACAGTGCATAGCAAACAAAATTGTATAACTAAGGAACAGCTGCTGTGTTCTACGGGGCGATGACATTGTGGGATATCTTACGTAATTTGATTGACAGTGAGGAATGATCATGACAAGCTATTTATTAATCTCACCTATCAACAGTGAGGAGGGAAGAGCTGTAAAGCAGTTTCACTTTGCTCCCAGGCCTGAGTCCTGCAGTGGAGAAAGTAAAAGGTTGATTCTAATTCCACATGTGTGAGAAGGAAGAAAAAGTAAGCCAGCTATAAAACATGTGATATACCCAGATCTGTTGGAGAGCCTGCTTCATTGGCTTTCGGGAGATCCACCACCACCTAAAGGAGAAAAATAAACACGCAATAACACAGGGTTAGGGATGGATTTTGATTGTGTGTAGCTACAGTATTTGAATATACTGTAAAGAATAAAGGCTGTGTGGGTCTGACACATGTAAAAATATTCATAATGTGGCAAACATGCATTTTTTGTATAAATCATATATGAACAACAGTGATACTGAAGAAAATGTTTCTCAGGTTGTGAAGTTATAAGAGGTCTGTGTTTTTGTTGCCCAACCTACCCAGAAATTTAAGACTCCGCGTTCATCCAGAGAAGCCAACTGGAATGACAATCCTGACAACTCTAGGTCAATTGAAAAAACAAAATAACTCAAATGTGACAAATCGTGTTTATAATATAACACACTCTTCAGTCAGCGTGTTACGTCATTTCTCTTATAGTCCATACCCTCCTCAGATGCCGCTAGAGGCACCTCTGACGTCAATTCCCCTGCTGCACTAGAGGAAACAACTTCTACAGATGTCACAGCTGATAAATGGCCAGAGTCAGCCATTACTGCATCTGTGGGGACAAGAAGAAAAACAAAAGAGAAATCATCACAATACTGAAGGACCACTCATTAAGTGTGTTTGATAAATAAGGATTGTTGCTGTAGCGTGACACATACCAGTAGAGAAGGTCGGCTGTCTGAAGGTCCACTCGTCCCCTCCTATTTTTATGCTGTTGTGGTTATTGGCAGGCTCCCTTAGGTCCCATAACACCACAGAGCCAACTGATGTGCCTGCAAACACCAATATGGCCTTTCCAGTGCTGAAACAGCAACATTGAATCTAAGGCAAAGAGCGAAGCAGAGCATAGTTACTAATGAAGCATAATTACAATAATATAAAGTAGTGAAAAACGTTACAAGAAGCAAAGCACTGTATCGATGATGTTACTGTTAGGTATCGCTACAGTTTTGATACCAGTCAAAGACCTAAATGAAAACCCATGATGAAACCTGAAAATGTCACCTCAGACTCATAAACAAGGATCTTCTGAGGTCTGGATGGCTCCCAAATATTCCAGATGCAAATAATGGTGCAGCTGTCAAGATGCACAGCACTGGGCTGTGTAGTAGGCGCATGGACTGACATCATAATGTGTCTTTGGACCTGAGAGAAGTGCACCAGATGGATGTTGCGACCTGTGATTGACAATCAGTGATGTTTGTGAAGAATTATAATCACATTCATCTCTGGTTGAAGTTATCAGTGTGCTGCTAAGAAGACCAATGAAACGACTACAAAACGGGAGTAAAGCACAAAAGTATTTTTTTTAAATCCTTCACTGTATACCAGAAAGAAAAGGCAACTTAGTGTTGAGCTGTAAACGTCCTGTGCTGAAAGACAGCATGTCTGTTTGAGTCCCCAGCTTCCTCAGGGATTTTCTCTCAGCTTGATCCTCTTCTAACAAAACAACCATGACCTTGATGAAGTGAAACCACACAACAGGAGTCAGTACTAATAACACAAGGTTCAAGAATATAGCAACAGTAATATTTTTGTAATTGTTTATTCGTAAAATAGAACCTGTGAAGCTGAGCTGAGAAATGCTGTCAGACGCTTTGAATCAAAGTTCAGTTCACTTAGGATTTTGTCTTGTGCTCCGTGAGAAAGATAAGGATCTATAGAAACAAGAGCACTGTTATTGAAATCTACTCTACATACATGCACAGCCTTAATGAAAGAATCATCTTACCTCCACATGCTCCACTGCCGTCCGGAGGATGCTGTGTCCACTTTTCACACATCTCTATCTCTTCTGTCTGGATGTCACGCTCTGCATTATCCTCATTACACTGAACATAAGCCTGCCAAACAAGAAATAAACATGCCGTTTGGATTTTATAATGATTTTATTATATTTTATAATTTAGCTTAGTCAGTTCTGACCTGCTTAGTGTTTGCTCTTCCGAAGTTTCTAATATACATGTCATATTCATTGACCGGTGGCAGATCCAAAAGAGAGAACGTCATGGAGAAATCCAGATCAATTAAGCGGAGTAGCTCTGTACTACGTTTCCTGTAGACAAAAAAAGGTGAAGGACAATGACGCTATGCTACGTGCTTGGCAGAAATACTCCAAACCATAAACAACTTTTACAACATTGATTTTCCTACAGATACCCAGCTGCAGTGGAACAATCCATTTTCCATTTAATATCAAGTCAACTTACTTCTGTTTTGTGGCAACTTTCTTGCTGACTTCACGCTGCTTTGCTGCCACAAAGTCAATAAACTTCCCACGTTGGGAGCCTGTACTCTGGTCCTTTTCAGGTGCTATTAAGAGACAAAAATGTTAACTTTTGTTCCTGTACACTTAATGATTTGTTTACAGTCAGTCAGTCATGGATATACTTCAACACAGGATAAATCTCTGAGGCAAATAAAAAGTAAATTATTACTGTACCTTTAGACCTTTTAAACTCATTTTCTTCTTCTCTGCTAATGCTCTGTCTGTGCTGAGCTGTTCCAACTCTCTCATTCTCTTCCTCCATTGCTCTCTGAATTGCCTCAATCTCCTTTCTCCTCTGTGGTGTGAGCTCTTCTCTCTCTTCTACTTGTGAAAGCTCAGTTTCCTTCTCATCCCCACCTTCATTTTCACTCTCATCCATCTCTTCAAAGTCCTCTTCGTAATCCTTAATTGTAAAAAAAAAAAAAGGCAAATTCCTTGACTTTACATGCAGTATATTAGATACTTCATTAAAATATTCATTCATAAAAGTCCTCAATACTCACCAGTTTCTTATAAAGTAAAATGAATACAGCATGCAAAAGAAACATTAAAAAATAAATAAATAACAACCAACAACACAACACACATAATTAAAATAAACAATGTAACCTGTTCCAGAATTAAATGGCTCAGTTACTTACCTCAAAGTCATCCTCATATTCCTGCTCATCCAAATCTTCCTCAAGAGCAACCTTCATGTTTGATACAAATATATAATTAATAACGATTGAAAATATTTGACTCTTTAGGTCAAGCTTGCAGTGACTCCCTGTGTGATTAGTACAGTAAGCAGTACAGGCAGTAGGTGACTAAAAGAGCAAAGAAAAAGACACATTTCCCCATAACACTAGCTATAACCACCAATTATGTGATTAAGCTCTTTAATCAGTATGCCTGTATTTTTTGTACTACTAACCTCTGTTTCTACTGCCTTAGTCTCATGCATGTTACTTTTATCAGATGAGATAGTTTTCTTTGAGCTGGTTCTATCTCTGTGCTTTCCCTCTGGTTCCTGTTCCTCCTCTCTTTGCCTTCTCTCTCTTTGTTTTCTCTCAAGAGCTTCTTCTTCTCTGTGTCTTCTTTCTTTTTGTTTGTCCCTCTCTGCTCGTTCTCCATCACCAAGATGGTGCTTGACCTCTTCGACGGATCTCTTTGAGTCTCTATGCTCCCTGGATTCCCCATCGTGCTTCCGCTTTTCTTCCTGGAGATTTGAAAAAAAAAATCACATCAAATATATGCATTGCATTTTGACTACTACTGACTACTTTACTGTATGTTTTATTTTTATTCAAATTGCAAAATAGTAAACACAGCTAAAAAGATATAAAAGCTTACGTGTTCTCTCTCTTTGTGTCTCCTCTCTCTTTCCTCTTTACGTTTTTTATGTTCTTCTTTGTATTCTAAAATCAAACAAAGAAATGCTAAAGTCATGCACTCTATAGTCCTGTAAAGAGGGAAAACATGGTGTATCTGTACCTCTTTGCCCCATTCCTTCTGAATGTTTTCTGGCTCCGTGTCTTTCTCGTCTTTCTTTTTCATTTGTCTTTTCTTCACTTCTGTCTTTGTGTCTGTCTCTCTCCCAATGTCCATCTCTCCACTGTCTATCATATTTTTCTGTCCTGTCTCCTCCTAATTCCCCACTTTCCTCATGTCTCCTTCTCTCAGTCCTGTGTTCTCTGCCGCTTTCTTCCTTTCGTCTTTCCTTGTCTCTTTCTTCCCTCCTTTTGTCCCTGCCCCCCTCACTATATCTCTCTCTATTCCTTACCCTCTCTTTTTCCTTATCTCTTTGTCTTTCCTTGTCTCTCTCCCTATCATGCTTTTCTTCTCTATCCCTCCTGCTGTCTCTAACCTCTCTATAGTCATCACTGTACTTGTTTATATCTACCCGTTGTTCTCTATCTCTTCTCCTCTCCCTGTCTCTTCCATCCTGTTCTTTATCTCCTCTCCTGTCTCGTGAGCCCTCTTTTCTTTTGTCTACATATCTGTCTTTCTTGTCTTCAGCACGTCTGTCTCTTGTACTCTCTTGTTCCTCGTGCTTATCCCTCTCTCTTCTGGACTCTTTCTCTGGGTCTCTGTGTCGTCTTTCTTTTGATTCTCCCGCACGGTGTCTTCTCTCAATGACATCTTGCCTCCTGCCATAATCATCATGTTCTTCCACCTTAAAAAGAGACATGTTGTTATTTATATTTAGATACAATTTTCTCTTTTAGAGTACATATAGCTTATACACTCAACATTTTGGGACGTTTAAGAAACTTACCCTGATGTATCTTTTCAGGTCATCAGGTCTCCACGTGTCTTCCTTGGTTATTTTCTAAATAAACAAATGTTTTTATGGTCACGGTCATAACAACAGACTAAATCCCTCAAATTAGCTAGCTAGGCTACACAACTGTCTTTGAACGTTTGGCAACACACGATACTGTCTACTAAAAACATTATTTAGCGTGCATTAGCTGAGAATACAGTCCAAACACAAATTTCAACAATTACCTTGCCGCTATGCATGTTCTCATTCCTGTATGTACTTTTAGAGTTATTTTAATTGGTGAAAATAAGCTCATGTTGCTGTATTGACGTCGCCATTGTGGCAAAGCCTCCTACTGCGCAAGCGCATTTACTTGAAACCAGGGAGATCGCGTCACTTCGACCTGACAACAGGCTTATTAATCAGTAAAAGAGCAATCGCTGGAATCAACAGCATGTTGTCATGGTAACTGTCTTAGACCTTAGGCGCAAACGAGTATTTTTTTTAACACAGCTGTTGAATACAGATTTTCTATTGACTGTTGTGATTTGATTCATGTCAGGTTTTTTTCTAGATTTAATAAACTGATGACTTCTTGAGCGATGTATCAGTGTTCGTCTTGTTTAGCTTAGCTTCTTGCATTTGGAAGAAACCTAGAGTTAAAAACGAGTTTGGGTAAAATATTTGGCTTTAATCGTTTGACCACCACCGTCACGTGTTGGGGATTCATGTATAGTGAAGGATTTGCTGTTTTACATGTTGCACGTTTACGGCGTATTGTGTCAAGCGTTATTGCTACCGATCACCAGATGGCGCCATTTCCCTCGTTGGCAAAGCTACGGGGCGCCTCTGGGAGCGCACGGCGCTGGCTCCGTGTGCCGTTTTGGAAATGGTCACTCCTTCCACGCGCGGACTGTGGAGGCAGAGCTACAGCACCGTGGGCTGCTTCAGCGGACTGACACGAGTAAAGGGACGCAGGTGTTAGCTTTAACACGAAGCGGTAAATGCCAGTGAGTCTGCCGAAGGCGATGGGCTGGTGCGCGTCTGAGCCAACGTGATCACTGCCTCCCCGGAGCAACCGCTGTCCGTTCGCACATGGAAACCGAGTCCCGATGCGCATGGTGCTAGTTTGAAGACGGACAACATGACAGTTGTACGAGGAGCCCATTCATACGATGGGAGCCCGCCCTCTCCTAAGGAGAATGGACTCACCGCGCCGAACCCATCTCAACCCAGCGCCAACTTTCCCCCTTTCTCAGCGGGGGACATACCCGATGATACCCCATTATCCTCCACCAGCGAGCTGACACAAACCTGGGTTGACTTTGCCAAGACGTTTGTCCTCATTTTCCCCATTTACGTGTTGGGATACTTGGAGTTTAGCTTCAGCTGGTTGTTGATTGGACTTGTTATCTTTTTCTGGTGGAGGAGAAACACTGGTGGGAAGCAGAGCAGGCTGAGCCGAGCTTTGTCTGTCTGTGATCAGGAGGAGAGAAGTGTCAATCAGAGCATTATGACATCTGATTTACCACCATGGGTAAGTCTGGCTGGTAATTACAACCTGTGTCTCTCACGTGATGTGTTCCATGAAATGTGTTTTGAGTTCTCAGTAAATACATCAGCTGACATCAGCAGGAGGAGTAGAGTTGTACTGCAAAGCTGTGATGAAGCAGCTGTGCCCCGCAGTGACATTAGACCGAGCCCCAGTCTAAATACAGCAGTGTACAATGGTAAACCAGACACCATGCTGCAAGGAAACATCCTCACATGTCCACTGTTATTTTGGGATCCAGACTGCTATCTCTGTTGTAGTAACACTTCAGCTTGCAAAGGAGATAATACTGGGCTTCTTCTTCACTTTCCCTTGTCAGAGTTCAAGTTAAAATCACTAGGAATTTAGTGGGATCAGAGGAAAACATCTGTCTATTACACTGTAACATGTTGTGTTTCATAGCTGTTTATCTGAACATTAACTTAAAGCTGAGTTTTCCCTCAAAACACGTCCACATGGACCACAACTGATAATTATTCCCAACTTAGCGATGTGGTGTGACCTTTTTCAGAACTGCTGTTTTTGAAAGAGGCTTAAATCACAGGATGTTTATTTATCGCAGTAAGAGCAGCCATGTCACAATAAAGTGTCAGACTTCTAAATAATGTATTGAACCTCCTCTGTAGAGGTTGTGCAATGATTACGTTGCTACCATTCATTTTCTTTATGCGCTGATCCATCAGACTACCTGCTGACTCCTGCACAAGGCAAATCTACAGAAGTTTAGACGGAGATGGAATAAATCTAATGCATATGTAATATTTTCAGCTTTCTCCCAAAGTCGACAAAAGACGTGGAAAAATCTTCTGGTATCTGGTTTGTGAGTCACTTAGTAACTGTGAAATTAGATTGCATTCAGTCATCGGTTTAAGTGATGCGCCACTTCCAGCAGGTCTTAAATCTCAGCTGCTTGAAACTTAAGCAGGTTATATATTCAACACTTTCCCTTCCAGAATCACAACTCACTTTCTGTGCGGCCTCGTCTTTTGAGTGCAGTTAAAAGCTGATTGTGCTGACACATGGCTGAGGACGCATTTGCGCTGGACAAGCTGGGCAGTGAGGAGCAGGGGCAACTCACTGGAAGGAAGGGGGCATTTATTGAGTGACCTCTGAACTGCCTGAGGTTCATAAAATTAACAGTCCTGAAGTGGCTGCTCATTAGTACCACAGGAAATCACATTACACTCTTCAGAGTGAGCACAATGATTGATTTGCCTCCTCCGCACTGACAGGCTGAGTGCTCATTGATAACTGTGCTCTCATCAGGGATTTTCACCCGTTATACATCAGCTTTTGAATATTCTCATTCCTCTGAGTATTAACACAGATGCCATTGCTTTTTCAAGGAACGTTTTAGTGGAGTGCCCCCATTTTTTAAACTTCTGTTGCTGAAGTGCACTTCTCGGCGCTCCACATTTTATCCTCAGCTGTATTCATCCAGAGTGAGTCACTGGCTGGTGTTATACTAAAAGGAAAAGGAAAAGTACCGTTTGGAGTGTTTCATTATCTGCAGCTATGCGCATGTTGACAAATCTGGAGAGACATAAACAACACAGTAGCCACTTTATTAGGTTAAGTACAGATGTTCAAATAATTCAATCCAACACAACAGATCTGCAGCTATTTATATGATAAAAATAATATACACATATGTAATATATTAATTATTCACCTCACCTACATATTCTGTAAGAAGGTCCTGGTTATTTGAGCTGTTGAATAGATTTCTATTAAGTGCAATGTGTTCATAATATTCTCACTGCTGTAGTTCAGCACCTGGTTATTGAATTTGTGTTCTTTTATATGCATACAGTTGTGTAGCTTCTGATTATGATACATACTCACTAGTAATGAGATCTTCCACGTATAGTTGCACACGTAGTTGCTCTCCAACAGAACCTTTCTACGAGCTCTAGTTAAAATGAAACCTCTCTCACTGTCAATGAAACAAACGTAACAATCTGTCAAGGTAGAAGCTTTGTAATGTATCTCTTTCGTGGTATCTACTAAACTAGCAACACAGTGTCATCCAGTCAAACCCTACTGACCTACATACCATTGAAATGTAAGAAAACAATGGAGAAAATAAGTGGCAACAATAACTGCAGCGAGTCAGTGTGTGGGAGACTTTTTTTAATAAAGTTGTGCTTTCTTCCAGCTCAGCTGCCATGATTCATTTGAGCAGAGGATCCTACTTGGGTCACAGCAGCAGGACAGAAAGCAGCCACTAAAACAGTAGAAACTCGTGGTGTGTGTAGAGGAGACATCTATCTCTGGGATTTATGAGACAAAGGCATGAGGTCATTTAGCGTTTTTGTCCTGGTCCTGATTACATTCTCCACTCAGTTAAACCCAGTAGCATAGATTACTGTATCTGAATAAATACTGTGCTGTGCAGTTTTCTTAGATAGCATGTTGAAGCGAGTCATCCATCGGCTCATCTACACGCTCTCAATAAGGTGACTGTGTGAGGTGAAACACTGAGACCTTGCTGGTAAAGCTCATAATAAAACTATGAAGCTAAATCTGTCACATTAACCAGAACTTTCTTCTCTCCATTGAGTTGCTCTTGTCACAGCTTTTTTTACGCTTTGACATAAATGCTGCATAAGCGCCTTTGCTGCTTCTGTGAGGCGTGTTGCTGTCCCCTGTAGCTGTCGTACCACATGTCACATCTCAGCATCCGGTGGCATCTCTTCACAGTGTTGCTGTGATTACGGAATAAAGGTCTTAAATCTAGCATGATGAAGAAGCTGGACTGTTTATCCGTTATTTATTAGGGCAAGCGTGTGCATGGTTGCACACCATTGTGCACGACATTAGCTTTATTGCAGGCATTTCCTTTCGCTCATGTTAAATCAATGCCTGATTTACTTTGCCCGTTCAGGAAGATTAGTCAAACCACAGATCAGTGTCAGCACAGTGTTGGTGTGGAAATAGGTGTGGAAATGTGAGAGAAGGTAAGATCTTCTACATCCTACTTGTTTGCTTCTCATCACAACATTCCTGAATTTGTTCTCCAGCATCAGAACCCAGCACAAACACTGTCCTCTCATCATTGAAGTATTTTTGTTGTGATGGTGCAGTCAAAGTGGTTCCAGGTTTGCTTTAATGCGTTGAATGGTAAATTGAAATATGTTCAAGGTTTTTGCTTTGTGCTGTGTTGAAGATTAAACGCTTTAAAGTTAAAGCTTTAAAACTGTATGTATGGAGTTTTGGTTCAGTGTGGTTACAAAGCTTTCTGCCATCTGTGGTTTTAGCCAGACTATAGATGTGGCCTTGGACAAGCAGCTTTACAGTGTTACTCGATTAGAATAGCTGTACTTCCTTTAATACTAGAGTACACGAAACGCTGCGTGAAACATGCAGATGAGCTGCTCTACTTCTCTGTTGCAGGTCCACTTTCCTGATGTAGAGCGAGTGGAGTGGCTAAACAAGGTAAAGAATTCAGCAGATGTCTCTTTAATGTGTTTGCGTGAATGAAGCTTCCCTTTTTGCTTTGTGAAAGCTGAAGTAAGTGGGATGTCAGTTGTCCTTCTGCTCTTTCTTATCTTCCCACTGGGCCTGTTAGTGTTACCACACTGCAACATATTGGACTTAACATGCAGCGCTGTTTGTGACATCCATTAACCCCTGTGAATGTGCATGCTATCGGTCTGGATGTAATCTAGGTATAAATTTAAAAATACTCACATGTATCTGTACATGTTGCATGATTTAGACTGGATGTCATTTACAGGGTGAGAGAACCTCCCTCTGATGCCCAATTTTTAAAATGTTGATCAATATTTTATGATTGCTCACTGAAGTTCATGTCTCCTTCCACATCTCCTCAGACGGTGAAGCACATGTGGCCGTACATTTGCCAGTTTGTGGAGAAAGTGTTTAAGGAGACGATTGAGCCGGCAGTGAAGGAGTCCAACTCCCACCTCAGCACCTTCTGCTTCAGCAGGATTGACATAGGAGACAAAGTGAGCGCCTCAGTGGATTTTCAGTCAGACACTTGCACTGATCACGTGTTGTTTCACCAGTCAGAAAATGCCGACGGGGCAGATGGCATGGGTGTGCGGTAGCTTGAATGCGAACATACATGCACGTCGCTGACACATGTGGTTGTTTCATAAATAGTTTCCATGTGGGTCAGGAGAGGGTCGACCTTGTGTTAACCACGTGGGGGGTTAGGAGGGGGGAAGCTGGTGGTGCAGTTGCTGTAATGGTTTCTTCTATTACGGTGTAGCCTCTGAGGATCAATGGGGTCAAGGTTTACACTGAAAATGTGGACAAAAGACAGATCGTCATGGATCTGCAGATCAGGTGAGTCAACCAAATGTCTTTCAATCATGTTTGTTTTTTTACATCAGCAGAGTCTTTACATTGAATTTTAACAGAGCAGCAATTGCTAACTGTTATTATTGCTCAAGTACTTTTTAAATAAATGAATCAGTGTCATATCATGGTCCACCAACAAGTCTTTCATTCTTAAAAACTGAAGAAACCCTTGTTAGAGGATTTACAATATTATTGTTTTTGTCATTCAGCTTTGTTGGCAACACAGCGATTGATGTGGATATCAAACGATTCTACTGCAAAGCTGGAATAAAGAGCATCCAGGTAGGAATGTCCTCATTTTTGTCTGCTGCTGCACATCCTCAGAGCTGCTCTGCCTTCCCTGGCTTTTACAGGGCTGTGACAAAATGAACACAGAGGACTCTTGTTTGCCTGTCTCAGAAGGCAAACAATTTGTCTAGTAGACAGTAACACAATGTTCAATAAGTGGATCTACAGTATGTGTATACATTTCATATGAAAGGAGATACTGATTCCTGAAATACACACATTTTTGCAGCATTTACTCACTTGTTGGATCATTTCTAATCTAATGGTCAGAGCTTTAACGTTAGAAAACGAAATCACATAATAAAAAGTACCTCCAGCTCTCTGAGAAGATGCTTTCGCTGTTGCGCTGACTACAGATGTGTGTTTCTGTGTGTGTATTTGCTTCTGTGGCAAGGCGTGTTGCTGCAGTACAACACACTGTAGGATGCAGAGAGAACAATCAGTGTGCCTCCTTGGAGACCGGTGCTGTTAGGTCTGTCCCTGGGAAACATTTGTTGCTCACTGCCCTCGTTACACAGCTCAGGCAGACCCACATCTCTACACCTCATTAGCGCTTTTATCCATTTATCATTTAATATCAGCCTGTTGTGTGGTCCCACTACTACAGAGAGGGTCGAGTCGTCAACACTCAGACACACCTAATAGACCAGCAAATGACGTACAATTGAGGTTTTGTTTTTATAATTATATCAGAACAGAACATCTAAGAATAATTATTTCATTAGATCTATGTTGGTCTTTTTTCTCATTGTTGTTGTTTGTATGTGTCACTCTGCCTTGAAGACGTCATTATTCCTTAAGACAGTTTTGTCAATATAACTATAAATACACAATATACAGAACCAGCATTTCCCAAGGCTGCTAACTGCAGATGTATGAGTCACTGTTGTCACTGGGGTGTACACTGTGACGCCGCTTTGTTAAGCGGGAGGTACATTTCTACATTTTGTCTCATTCTATTCACCTACATGAGTTAAAGTGTATATTGGTGTGTCAGCTTGTTGTTTTTCCAAAGAGCTGGTAAAATGAGAGAACTGTGTTCTAGTTACGTCCTTGGCTGCAGAATCAAAGTCTTGCACCAAATGACACTTCTCTGAGGAGCTGCACACACTTAGAAAGCTTAATTAGTATTGATTTAAAGAGTGTTACTGGTTAAAGGCTTTATTAGTGTTGGGTTCATTGGCGTAATGGCAAATAAATGTGTTGGTGCTAGACGTCAAGCATCATTTTGTTCCCCGCTGTGGATTAATGCAGCTGTGTGGTGTTCACATGACAAGCACTTCCAATATCATAAGCCCTGTAATTGTGATAACATGTTATAGAGAAGGTGGAGGATGACACGGGGCAGGCGTGACGTCGGGCCGTGATCGGGTTTTCAGCTTGTCGTGCTACATTAACACTGTGTTTCCGTAGATCCACGGCATGCTGAGGGTGGTGATGGAGCCCTTGCTGGGAGATATTCCTCTCGTCGGAGCTCTGTCGCTGTTTTTCCTCAAGAAGCCAGTAAGTTCAAGCACTAATAATACGCTAAGCACGAGTAGATGTTATGACTGAAGAGTAATAAAGGCAGTATGATTAGAGTAAAATCAATAAACTAGGATACAGATACTGTACGGCGGTGGAGGTCTCCTGTTATGGTGCAACAGTGCAGCACATCACCGTGCAGTGTTAACTGGTCGAGTGTTGCTGTACACCTTCCTCCTGTTCTACTCACTCGCCTCATTTCAAAGGCTATGACAACATGCCCTGAATGTCTCACTGGATCTGATGATATTACACCTCATAAAACAAATTGCTTCTCAGTTTTTACCTCTTATCAGTTCGCCCCTTCCAAGCAAACATAATAATAAAACGTAAATTGGATCGTAAATGACCATTTTATAAGTCAAATACCAGCTGAGTCACACTGTGACGTGCTTATTGCACTTTACAGCTTCAGCTTTCAGTTTTATTTCAGTTTGATTTGTGTGTAAACAACCCGCATTACATCACCCATTTCTCATTGCCACTTGCTTGCATGTGTAATATTTTCCAGTGCACACGCCATTATTCTCCTTGTGCAGAGCCACTGCTGCACAGCTTAGAAAATCTTTGACCGATTTATTCTACATGGAAGGACCCAGCAGAACTATGGCAGTGCTTTAAATAGCCGCAGATCAAGCCAGCCCTACTTTGGCAGATTTTTCTATTCAAGGGTTTCAGCTAAAGATCAAGGTGGATATATTCCTGTAGGAGGAAGAAGATGTCAGCTCTAGTCAATAAATAATGCTGCATGTGCTTGTTGAATATATATTTATATATTACAAAAATGATTTCCTATTAGAAACAACATGTTCACTGTAATCCAACTAACTCATCATTATTCTTCTCGCGCGCCGTAGAAGGTCGGATCCAGAGAGATAAATGAAAAAGAAACATTTCCAGACCATAAGAGGTCGTGGCCCATTCTGCCTGTATGATCGCACTAACGTGACTCATCCATTCAACCATTCATTAGCTGGACTGCTTATCCTGTAGAGACCCGCAAAAGGTCAGCGCCGAAAGACATCCTCGGCACAAATTTACTGGGACGCAGAGGATTGTAAATGAAAGGATACAGTAAATTCTGCTGTGAGCACCTTTAAATGGATTTCATCTCTCTGGGTCAGTTGTCTACTGGAGCAACGGTGCAAAATATGTGCAGTGACTGACTTTGCTATGAAGAGTATTGACTCCTTAATGTATTAGTCTATTGATCTCACAGTCGTACGCAGTACTAGACCATGTTTGCAGTAATCATCATTATTTGAATATGTTTATTGTTTATAATTTATACTTTCTCCAGGACTGGTTACCAGAATATATCAGAGCTCGTTTTGCCGCTGCAGAGAATTGAAGCCCTGTATGGTCAGGGTTGTGGCTCCTTACACCATATTCCCACAATACACAGCCACCCCACACAACATTCATAGTCCTGCAGTGTTCCTCTCTCCCCTGCAGCGCTCAGTGCATCCACTGCAGTGTAAGCAAGTTAGGCAGAAAAGGTAGTGTGGGAACGGCTCGTTAAGAAAACGCTGCTCCTTCAGCTTAGAGGCAGAAGCAGCTCTGAGAAGCGGATCTGTCTCCATCTCAGCTCTAAGCTGATGCGCTTTGATCTACTGTGTTTACATGCGTTCCCTTTCCCTCATTAGACATATGTTCCAGTTTGTTTTCACACAAGTTAACACGTTAGGAATAATCAACTGTTATACACAAAGATTTTATAGAGAAATACCTTTTCCATGACCTGATTATACTTAAAACTAATAAGACCCCAGAGGATCACTGCTGCTGCTCCAATAAATATTGCAATAAGCAGGTATTTTTGTGTTTTTCTGTCCTGTTCCTGTGTCTCAAAACTGTTGTATACGTTCTCTCTCTTTACTTCAGGGAAAACTAAATTAGGTAAAACAAATCTAAATAAATTATGCTAAAAAATTATCTTTTTATTTTCAGAATCATTGTCAAACTGGTGCAGAGTGAATTGGTCACCAGTGAGAATACTTACATTACATTTTTCCTAAATAATTAATATAAGAACAATGCAGTAGGTTAAATAGTGTTACCAAACCATTAGACCCTTTGTCTCTGCAGTTATTAATCAACAGGGTTTGTTTGTTTGTTGGCCAGTAAAAAAAAGCCAAGTGGTAAATGTGGCACAGAGGGCAGGAAATAATAAAGTTAAGTGTTTGGAACAAGTTATTAACACTTGCCACCTTTTCTTCCTCTTTTAGCTTCTAGACATAAACTGGACTGGCCTCACTAATATACTGGACATTCCTGGGCTCAAGTAAGTCACTTCAAACTGGCTTTTTTTGCTCATCAGGGAAATCAGGAAGCTTTATAAAGTTTGGTTCAAGGCAACACATTTCTTTCTTTTCCTTTCGTAATAGATGATTTGACTTGACTACATTTTATTTTACATCCAACTGGGCTGAGAAGGTTCATATCGTCAAAGCCTCTGATTGCAGAATACACACTGCGTCTCTGTTCCACTGTGGGTTACGGCTGTGTAACCAGCAAGTGAAGTGTCTCGCTGTTGTTGTCATGTGTCAGGCCTCTCAGCTCTGAGCTGGAGAGAAGCTTCAGCTGTGATCAGTCCCTCACCAGATAATCACGTCTCATCCCACTCAACGAGAGCTGAACCCAGCTTTTCACTGGACGATAAGCTGAGGATTGATCAAATTAATGTCCCTCCTGAATCCACACAAACACAAGTGGCTAAATTGGTTTGACTGTAACATTGACCCACAGAAAGAGCGATAACTGTGTGTTACACCTGTGACTGTTAAATGTACTGCGGTAATGCCGTGTTACATATTAGTATGTATTAAATTGGTTTCCAATCATCCCCATGTTTGCTCTGAAAGGTCAAATAGCTGCTGGTTGGTTATCATTTAACTTCTGGCTCTATTGATGTTTAGAAAGTAGCTCCCACTGCTTGTTAGTGTTTCCATCCTTCCATCCCGATACGTATGGGCAGTTAAGAAAAATGTTTTTCATATTTAAGTCGACTGATTGCTGGCAGGGTTTGGTCTCTGAGGTGCTGTGTGATGTGTTTTCAGTCTGAAGGACTGCATTAGCCTGTAGTCTCTGCTTGGTGATTTACGGTAAAGTGATGTGTGCTGTGAGCTATTGCTGCAGGGGCTGACAGCGAAAAGAAAATCAGTTTCTGTTCTGGAGTCGAATAATTAGGGGAATACACGTCTACACTTACTTACAAACCTAAGGCTTTATTGATCTCAGCCATAAATTTGCCTCCTGAAGGACAGAAACAGTGGTAGTTTAGAGTTCGAAGGCTATTAGCAACAGCATAAACAACATAAATAAATAGAATCAACAACAGATAACTAAAACCAGAAACAGCAAACATGGTGACCAATGTTTAGTTGGAGCTAAAGTTTACACTTTCAGTGTGATCCTTTGTGTGATTTTTTAAATAACAGGCTTTCAACACAGGTCAGACGTGTAGATATTGTTTTACAGAGGGAAATCTAAGAATCCTGAGCCTAATTCAGCGAAAACCCGAGAGACAGTGACACATGGGACAGATCCTGTGTCCTGTGTTTTGGTAAATGTCACATTTATTTGGTCGTCAACATGTTGTTGCGTCGCACATGGTGGCACTTATCCCGCAGCTCATTTTACAGATTGATCCCCGTGGTTCACAATACTGGAATCACTGAAGAGACTATTTCTGGAGCAGTAGCAGTTAATGCTGTGGGTGTTTTATGAACACGTTTGATTAGCACATGCACATCATGATATACTGTGTGAGTCTTTGTTCTGTAACCAAAGAACAGTTTCATTGCACTTTGTTTTTTTAGCAACCATTGCGATTTTCACGCTGCGCTACAACATCTACATAAATAAAGTCGAGCCTGTCAGTAATGCCATTCTCTGCCCTCACTGCCATTGTTGTTGTAGTGCAGCGTTAAATCATCTGTGGATCAGTTGACATTCAAAGGTTTGTTGGCAAGCAACAGCAACATGTTTGAACTGGTTCCAGTTTTCCTATCATCCTATTATTTCACATGCAAAGCTGAACTGTGCTGCACTAAGCTGAGCTTAAAGGAGAATATTTATAACCCAAAGGCACCCTCACTCTCGTTTAAATAATGCATTGCTTCATTCTGTTTATCTTTTCTGCTCTGCCCTCACAGTGGCTTCTCTGATAGTATAATTCAAGACATTATCTACAGCAACCTAGTTTTACCCCAACGTATCACCATCCCACTGATCGACGATGTGGAACTGGCTAAGCTGCGTTTCCCAATGCCGAAGGTACTAATGCAGTGTCAGTGTGCAGCCAGTTAGACAAGAGGCTTTCAACACCACTTGTAACTCTTCGTGTTCAAGGACAGTAGCTGAAAGTCCTTGGTAGACAAATATGATAGGTTCCGTTTTCTGTTATAAAGTTGTAGGTAACGCCAAGCACTGAATGAGACCTGTGTCCATGGCAACAAGATTAGATTATCAGCATTAGTGTGTGCGTTTGCTGTGCAGCAGTATAAACAACTTCTCTTTGCAACCACAAAGATTTTGCTAGTTTTATATGACAAAATAAATATATGTTATATGAGTTCAACGTATTTTTATTTGAAATCAGGTGATGTGAGACGTTTACATCCACAGGGAGTCCTCAGGGTCCACTTCTTGGAGGCTCAGGATCTGGAACCCAAAGACACATTTCTGGGAGGTCTGATAAAGGGCAAATCTGACCCGTATGGCATCCTGCAGATTGGAAACCAGCTGTTCCAGAGCAAGACGATCAAGGAGACTCTAAACCCGAAGTGGAACGAAGTTTATGAGGTGACAAATTTACAGCATTGCAATTTCACTGCAAGTTGCACCATCATTTGTAGTGGACTAGCATACAGTAGAATAATCTGTTTATTGTCCTGACATGCCTGTTCGAACAAGCACCAACATGTTTGTTGTGTTCATCAGGCGATGGTGTACGAGCACTCGGGCCAACATCTCGAGATTGAACTCTTTGATGAGGATCCAGATAAAGATGATTTCCTGGGAAGGTGATTTCCTGCGTTGCTCACACATATTTCAGAGGAAACAAGATCTGTTGCACCTTTGCAGTGTAGGTACTGAACAGTAGGAACAATCGTGGTTGTTATCAACAAGCTGAGGATCTGATGTAGCGTTGCAGGACATCTTGAAACCTGTGGAAAAGAAAACATTTGTTTGATTAGATGAGTAAAAGCAAAGTGGAGAACTGACTTTGCCTCAGGTTGTGTAACACTGCACCTACTGTAGTGCTGACGTCACAAAGTAGCCAATCAATAACTGGATTTCCTCTTCTGAAATGAAGTGGTGGCTTCTCTGTTTCTCTTTCTAATTTGAATATTCATTTATCATTGTTTACAGCCTGATGATTGATATGGCTGAGCTGCACAAAGAAGAGAAGGTTGACGAGGTAGGTGGCCTCTATGACAAAATCAGGGAACTCTATTAGGACTTTGTCAGGCTTGTAGGACTAGTTCAACGCATTGGAAACAAGTAGTTTCCAAGGCAGAGTAGGCAGGGTACACCCTGGACTGGCGATCTGTCCAGGGTGTTCCCTGCCTCTCGCCCATAGCCTGCTGGGATAGGCTCCAGCATGCCCGCAACCTTCGGGGAAGAAGCAGTAGAAGATGAATGAATGAATGTCTTCTGGATCATTAGGGATGTTTTACTAAATCATCATAAACTAACCTTTACAATAGCATGACTTCCTTATGTCATACAAGAAGATGAAGATGAAGAACAGCAGTAGGGGAAACCCAGGTGTTACTGTACATCCTGCTTTCCAAGCCCTGTGAAAACCTGTCAGGGAAGAAGATCTTCTGTGAGGGAAGAGAGAGCCCTGGGTGGTTCAGGGCCACCACCCAGCAAATAGACAAATTGCTGAATGACGTGCTCATTATGACATGTTACAACCGTACAGTGAAAGCCTGGTAAATACTGTGGCTTCACTGAGGGGCTGTATTAGAATTGGAATACTCCTATTCTGTAAAGTCTTAACCTTGTATTCTCTGTGTCTTTAGATGATTATCAATGAGAGTCTGTATAAAGAGCTCAATTCAATCCATTTCAGTTTCCTGCAGTGAAACCTCGTGACCACACTATTCAAAGCATGGATTCGCAGAGGGTGAAAAATAAAGCTGAGGCTTATGTACGGCCTGGAGAGCATTTAAATACATTCACGTATCAGGCCCCAATGGTTGAGCTCGCTGATACCGACCCAGAGCTGTTGAAGCGCTGAGAACGAATAGCCTCAAAAGGCTTGGCTGGAGGTTTGGGAGCTCATGGATCTGTCTGTTTTGGTTAATTAATGATGATTGCTGTGAATTAGCTTCATGTGCGTGTCTACTGTATTCATGGCCAGTACAGAAGCCAGAACAACCTGTTCCAATGTAAATACGAACACCTGCCTGACTGAAAGTTGTGAACCAGTTTTTTAATGTTGTTGAAACGACTTTGGACGTCATGAGTGAGTGGTCTGGCTTCCTCTGTCACTCCTCTTCAATGTCTTGTCCCATCATTCCAGTGGTTTGAACTGGATGAAACGTCAACTGGGAAACTCCACTTGAAAATGGAGTGGCTGTCTCTGCTCTCCACTCCTGAGAAGTTAGACCAGGTACAGTACAACACTGAGTCATGAACTTTCACTGGAAGCAGAGTAAGCGTCTCTGTCGGTAACGATGACAAGTCTGCGCTTCTTGTTCGCGCAGGCGCTGCAGAGCGTGCGAGCAGACAGAAGCCTGGCCAATGACGGGCTGTCGTCGGCTCTGCTGGTGGTCTACCTGGACTCTGCAATGAATCTGCCAGTAAGATGCTGCCACGTTCACTTCCTTTAGATTCTGTGCAGAATTTGTTTGTTGTGGTAGCAAATCCACCTACTGTTCTCTAAGAAATGTCAGAGAAGCAGCAACAGATAAACAACACTGTTAATAAATGTGCACATTGTTACGTTTATTCTGATGCTACGATGTTTCATAGTTTTGGACACTTCCTGTGACATCAGCAGTTTTTCCCTTTATGTTTTCGGCAATTTGGATTTCATTACTCTGACCTCCAGCACTCCAGGCATCGCTTTATTAGTATCCTCATTGTTTCCTTTACTCCAAACCCAGCCATAAAAACAATGGATGTGGCCTACAGCTTCTACGGGTCAATATGTTTGTGTATGACTGTAAGATTCTGTAGTCCTTCAGATTAATATCTCATCATCTATTTCAGCATGACACTTTTTAGCCTTCTCAGCCCACATTACTTAGCCTTCTCCTCTTTATTGTCTTTCACCCAAGGGTGTCTTCACGGGCAGCTTAGGCTGTGGGAATTTAAGTGAGAGGAGAGCATCTGGCCTAGTCTTTTGTGAGAGCAGCACTTCAGAGTATAGGACCATATTTGTGAGTCCACTGGTACTTTGCATTTTGATAGTGTCAGCGTTAGCTGTGTGCCATGACATGCGTTGAATAGTAACAGGAATTCGGTTCTGTAGCATGTGTTGGCTGCACGACTTAATGTGTCTAACAAAACACCACTGAGTGTCCAAGAACCATTAACATGAAACAGGCACATGCAGTCACATGCTGCATGCATATCCTACTAAATTAGGGTCTTAGCTCAAGGCTGAATATTAAACGTCTTCTATACAAACAGAACCCTGGCAGAGCTCATTATTACTGTTTGTATTGGTGGGCCAATTAATATGTAGCTGTACACATAAAACCTGTAGCTTGTTAAAGTGTGTCCCTAGGCCTTTCCTGTGGCAGATGCCCTCATTATTATGACCTGTCTTTATTGTTAGCTCTCAGTGTCAGCAGACAGGCCTCTCGCTACTTTTTTATATTAACCACATCGTTCACGTTTCTGTGCGTGTGTCACCATATTTTCCTGGGTTTGTCCTTATGCCTCGTAACCGGACTGCATCACTCCCATCCTACTAACTATGGGTGTAATTTTTTTCCCCCCTCAAAGAGCAACCTGTCAGAGTTCATCTATGATGGGTTGAAGCAAGTGTCAGTTTTTAAGGCCCTGAAGGTAATTTAGTAAAACGGGACCGCATGTGCAGATCACCCACCTGTGCTGACCCTCAAGTGCACCATCCAGTGTCATGTGGTTTTGATGATGAACACACAAGCGTGAATGGTCTGAGAAATTGTGCATGAAGATGGACAATTGCATCATGTGTTTCTTACTTGACTGTGCTGTGACGTACACAATATTTTCTACTTGTGCATGCAAACGTTGTGCATATTGAAGTCAAACACAAACCAGCAGTGCTAGCCAGCATTACAGCAGCAGTAAGAATAATAAAGAGTATATTAAAAGAGTAAAAGCAGCAAACACTAAAAGCTTTGAGCTTATCCAGACATTTCCTATCTGCAACTATTGAATTTCACTGATTCAGATCAACATGCGCTGGGATTAGGCACAATTTCTTTTGCGTGGCTGTGGAAAACAAACAAGCCAGTGTTACAGCACCATGACTTTTGGCAGTCCTCCTACCAGGAATTATTTTTAGCCTTTAGATGTATGCATTCAAACCTGAATGACAGCTCTGTGTCTCTTGGCGTGATCGCTGCATTTGACCCGTGGTGATTTGGAAGTTTTTCTTATCGTCTTATCACTTTCTGTGTTGTGTTTCTACAGGTTGTATATTCAGAATAATTCATGCATAAATAAAAAAAAAAAACACACACAATGAACAATACGTTGCAACATTACATCTGCTATCACTGCATAGTTTTTTGCAGTATGACACAGAGACATCCACTTTACCCCCATCAAACAAATCTAGTGAATATAAAAAATAACGTTACGTGTGAGTTTGGTTAGTTCAATAAACTTAAAAACAGAAGATAGGAACTCGTTTTCGTGCTAAATGCTTTTCTGTTTAATATGTAGCATATTCAAAAGCAGGACTGTGCCAGTAAGTGTAAGTAAGTATAATGTGGAGCTTAATTCGTAGCCGGTGACAAACACATATCAGAATTGAAAGCTATCCGTTAGAGTAAGGATGGGTTAGTAAGACGTTCCCTCTGTTACCACAGCCCCTTCTTTCCAGACCTGTGGGATATTATTATTCTGTAGACAGTACTGAATAATACTTAGCTGTCAAACCCAGCATGCTAAAATTAGACTGCAGTGGAGACAACGCCTTGCAGTCTCCCTGGTAGCATCTCTGCCTGCAGCCCCGCTTGTCAAAATGTGCGGTCATGTTCTTTTCCTGCTGAACTATCCACTCTCACTGCCCTGTGCTTGATACGGGGCCTCAGGATGTTTGAGTGTAATTCTGTTTTCTGAGAGTGATATTTATGCACTTTGTGTCACAGTGAGGATAATCCACTAATACCCTTCACTCTGATTCTCTGTTAGTCTGCAAAGAAGAGCAGCAGTGATCCCAGCCCTTATGTTCAGTTTACTGTGGCACACAAAACCCTTGAGAGTAAGGTGAGTCATTTAAGGATGCATTTTAAATGTTATATCATCCAAGTTTTGTTTTTAAATCGCAAAAATGTGCATCAGGTTGATTTAGATGAAGAAGAAGAAGGAAGATTTTTGTAAAAGCATCCAGACAAACAAAGAAAAACAGCATTTCTTTACCTTTTGTTTAGTTATAATTGAAAATATAGCACTGCCCAGTGAGTAATGACAGACATCTTCCTGTCTGCCCATAAAGGTCCGGTATAAAACCAAACAGCCTCTGTGGGAAGACTGTTTCTCATTCCTTGTCCATAATCCCAGGAGGCAGGAGCTCGAGGTGGAGGTATGTCAGCATAAAGACACCTGATGGCATACTGTATATATATTTAATAAGATTATGCTCTAAATAGTGGGAAAGGTAAACGTGTCGTAAAGTGGATCCTTTCTTTTTATGCACAGGTAAAAGATGACAAGCACAAGTGCACCCTGGGGAATCTGACGGTGCCTTTGAACAGTCTGTTGACTGAGGAAGAAATGACGCTGACACAGTGCTTTCCTCTTAGAAACTCCGGGCCGAGCTCCACCATCAAACTTAAGATGGCTCTGAGGGTAAACGTGGATGGTGTCAAGACAGATGTTAAATATCTGATGATTCAAACAGGAAGCAGTGTGCACATCTAAACTAAACCAGTCAGATTTAGCCCTAATGTCAGGCTGTCAAACTGTGGCTTATAGCTCTCAACTGTCGTTAATAGTCAGTAAATCAACATTACGTTGTACAGCAGACATTATGTTCTATTAGAGATGTTGAGAGATCGACGTGTTACAGTATCCATAAGGATAAAACTGCTAATTTGTACTTACAACAGATACATTAAAGTCATTCAGATACTAGTAAGTTGTCTCACAAAAAAGTTCAGCTACAGGCTAAGAAAACAGGAAACTACAGAAAGTAAACTGGGTTTTCCCTTGTGATAGTGAAAGTTAGAAGGCAGAAATGATCAAATTACGAACTGAAAGCATTAAGAAAAACAAACGTTTTATTTTGACGGAGATGGTTTTGCTGTACAAGCTTGACGCTAATCGTGTTTTAAACCTTTGAAAACACGTGAAACACTTTTTGCAGATCCTGTCCTTGGAGAAGCAGGCGACCTCAGACCAGCCCTCCTCAGTCCAGGTCAGAAAGTTCAGTGGGCAGCAGGTGACCCCAGCCCCCTCCGAGAGACCATCAACCTCAGATTCCCCGTTGCCTTCGCCGACTCCTCCGCCACCCATAGACGCTTCCTCCCTCACCCTCCATCACGTGGACGGCGAGCCGTACTCAGCCAGCCCTCTCCACAGTACCTCGGACTTGAGCACCTGTGTATCCAGCTCTCAGAAACACCTGCCCCATAAGGAGTCCACGCCCAGCCTGGCCTCCGATGTCTCCCTGCCCTTCGCCTCCCTGGAGCTTCAGCAAAGGCTTCGCCAGCTGCAAAAGTAAATGACAGATGTGGTTTTTAGAAATGATTTTTGATTTTTCCTACATTCTTCTCCAGCTTCTGTAGCATCTGTTTTCACTGGTCTTCATTATATTCCTGAAGTTGTTGGCATCTTAATACATTGTGCTCTACACGTCAGCCTGTTCATCTGTATGGAGTTGGCTGCACTGTCTGCAAGCGACTCTAACAGATTCTGTTTACAGTGGCTCGGCCCCCAGCCAGTACCCGCTGGGTGAGGTCCAACTAACTATTCGACACAGCTCCCAGAGGAATAAGCTCATAGTGGTGGTGCACGCCTGTCGGTGAGGTCCTGCAGTTACTGCCATTATGCATTAAACTTTTATAACAATGTGTGAGTAGTGAGTACTAGTACTATTGTACTTGTACTATTGTACTAAGAAAGATGAAGCAACATAGAGCGCATGCCTAGCAACATGAGTAAAACAGATTTGACCTGTGTGTCCTCAGTAACTTGATAGCCTTCACCAAAGATGGCTCAGATCCCTTCATTCGCCTGTATTTGCTGCCTGACAAGAGTAGAACTGGGAGGAGGAAGACCAGCACGATGAAGAGGACCCTGAACCCTGTTTATGATCAGATGTGAGTTTAGACACTAATACTGTATCGGCTTAACAGGGCTGCTGTTTAAGACAGGCCATGTTAAGAGCTTCACTAGATGTTGCTGTACATTGTTGTTATATTTTAAATTCCTTTTTATCTTCAAAACTCATTTCTACCGCCTGGCGTGTGTGTGTCTGTGTGTACATGTAGGTTTGAGTTTACTGTATCTCTGGTGGAGCTCCACAGGAGAACTCTGGACATAGCGGTGAAGAACGGAGGCAGCATCCTCTCCAAACACAAAGGGCTTCTGGGAAAAGTAAGTCCTTCTAGATGTTGCTCATATGATTTCAACACTGCAAAGACTAAAACTTTATTTTTGTTCAAAATTACAGGTGCTTGTAGATTTAATAGGGGACGATATAGCAAAAGGATGGACACAGTGGTACTGTAAACGTTCAGCTATTTTCATGTCATAAATAAGCCCATTTTATTACATAAATAAATGACTTTGCTTTTCCTTCTTTTAGGTACGATTTGAGCGAAGATGGATTATCTTCTCAAGGCATAACAAGAATTCCAGATCCCCTTCTCACATAGTCAAACCATCTACAGTATTGTAATATAGTTTATAGTTCATTTCTTAATTTAAATGTATTTTAATAAAGTCTTCTACATGGTTTATTTCCAGGGATATTGTAATTTCAGCATGAAATGTGTATGTCGTTAAAGTATTTATATTATTATTTAATTACAGATCACAATTTGAAAGTATTGTAACATATTGTAATAAAACACGCTGATGGCCTTGTCTCTGTTTGTGGTGTTTGAGGCATTGAGTTGCTCATATATAGGTAGGGGAGTTCACAGGGCTTTTCCTGGCATTATACGTCTTTAAAGGGAACGTTACAAAACTCTGTTAGAACTTTTTATCCAGTTTTCTTACATGTAACCGTTTCTGTTTTGTGTTACCGAAGGCACAGACACGATCACAACAGTAGGCTGTTTGACATGCAGTGTTACTTGAATGTCTATGCTTGATTATAAACATGGAATGCAAATATGCAACTAATTAAATGTCTGCTGTTTGTTTAAAGGAGGTTTTTGGCACTTTGGATCTGAGCATTGTCTCGGCTACTGACGTAGACATTTTAGGGCTAAGAAAGTGATATAGAGTATATGAAGGACAAGGGACAAGGGTTTCTCCTTATAACCAGTAACGAGTGGAACAGACTAAAAGTACATATAAATAATATAAAGAATTGCTGCAGCTGAGCAGCGCTTGAGTTTGGTATAAAGAGAACACAGATATGTCTGAGGCTTGTTTGTGTTTTGCAGTGCAATTGTTTGCTAAAGCTTTTAAATACTGTAATACTGTTACATATTCCGTGCCTTAAAAACCCAATATGTAATTTTTTTTTGCCTTCTTAATGTTATTATTTTAAATGAAATTATGCCATGTTTTAAGGAATAAACAGCTTTTGATTGTGAATATCGCCTCATTTGTTTTTGTCCAGCCAAATTGGACGCCACTGTTTGCAAAAGCTTCCGCAAAGTGTTTGATCTTGCGTTGATTCATTTCCTTGCTGCCATAACTGAGCGAAATCGTGAGTGGAGAAGTAAAATTTAAACACCAGCAGTGATTTGTCGCCATCCAGTGGCCAACGTACCGAACTACAGCTACACGCTTGAACGACGCGTGACGTCACGACGTCACGCACACAGCTGACGTTATCCAAATTTGCGCGGTTCACTGTTATGATGTTTTCCGTCACATTGCGGGTTGGTCACTGAATTTGAAATCAAAAGGTAATAAGTTATAGGTTTTGTAATATTAGGTCATATTATTGCTTGTAGTAGCGGACAGGGTGGGAGAAAACCGCTTTAAACGCTAAAAGACGCTCGGCCGTGTTTGTGTTGATGCTGTTTTAACGCCACTTGTTGATGTCGGTCGGCTAGCGCTGCTAGCATAACCTGCAGAGTGGTAGCTGTGTGTGTACATCAGTGTGGTGTCTTCTCAGGTTTACTGGGAATCCGCGCGTCGTTTCACATCCTTTACAAAACCGATAAAATGTCCAAGCGGGGGGCGTTTTTAGATTCCGCCTGCGAGGAGAACGTGGAGCACTTCCTTCATTTTATCCAGCTTCATGTAAGTACTTTTGATAATATGTCGTATAATAAAGGAGCCTCTCCAGAAACGATGTGTGTTGTGCATCTAAGCGATTATAATACATCTGACTGAGTTAATGAGTCTGTGTAATTTGTACTGTTGGAGATTCAGTCTGAGGCAGTCGGGCATGTTCGTGTCTCACTCCTGTCTCTATCCTGGAGCAGAAGGACGCAGCAGAGCCCTTCGATGTGGAGGAGGTGGTGCAGGAGATGCCCAGAGACCAGAGAGAGGCTCTGTGGGGACGACTGGCCTCTCTCCTTCGGGATGTGCTGTTGGAGTTACCTCCTGAACGCTGGGGGGAGGACTCAGCCGCTGAGTCAGCTGCAGACCCGGTGAGTTTACCTGCCATGTGTGCACTGTTCACCTTTGTCTCATCTGGCTTATTGTTATTGTGTGGTTTTTCCTTCAGAAGCGCGTCATGGCTGTTGTGGATGGTGTGACACTTGTGGCTTCAGTATCACTAAAGGTCTTACAGGACGGGGACCTCTACAGTGCACTGCTAGAAGTAATCCACAGGCTTCATGGTGAGTATTTTCTGTTTTTTTGCAGTCTCATACACTGCAGTTTATTAAGGGAGTGACGATTTTTGATCTACGTAAAACCAATGTCTGATTTCTTTTACTTAGATGTTCTGGTGGCGCTTCCGGCCTCAGAGGCCCCTGTGCAGCGCCATATCCACATGCTGTGTGAGGCTTGGTGGAAAAAGGGTCTGAGGGACAAAGAAGTATTTGGTCGCACTGCCTTCCTCATCTCTTTGCAGAAGAGCTTCATTCTGAAGAAACCAGTCAGTGTTTGACCTCAGTTTCAGTCTCAGTGTCTTTTAGTGTGGTCTTAACCATTGTGTTTTCACCATTAAGCCCTAAATTCACAGCACATTTGTAGCATTATTTGATAGTTACACGCTGCTTTTAATTAGTATTGTTAGGTTTCCATGTTCGCTGAAGTGAAATGTGTTTTCTGTGACAGCACTATCTCATAAATATTGCTCAATCATGTGTTTTAAGCACTAACAGCTTTGTGGGCACATGGGGATTAGAGGGCTGAGATAATTACTGTGCAACACTTGCTTGTTCTGTTTCTCATGGTAGGGTGCTGAGATCCAAAGAGTCTGGAGTCTCCATGATGTCCTTTTGAGTCTGGACTACACATCAGAAGGCAACAAGCAGATAATCGACTTGTTGCTTCAGTGCTTTCACCGTCCTCTTTACATTAGAAATGATGATGTGAGTGATTCACATGTTGCTGTCTCTGTTTATTTATTTCATTTTTTTGCCTTTTTGTCTTGGCCTTTTCTTTGAGCCGTTTTAAGATGTGAGCCTGACGTTGTGTTATATTGTCATAGGGAAAGAGATTCCTGGTGTTTCTTTTTAGCTGGAACATTGACTTCATCTGGCTTATTCATGGCACCATCAAAAACCAGCTGGAGTTTTATAGCAAGTAAGAAGTTGAGACGTTACTATGGTGGACAGCATTCAACTGTCTATTCATGTTATCAACCACTCATTTGTTGTCGTCAGGACAATGACAGCTCTTATATCAGAGATCTACTACAGAGCGTGGAAGAAGGCCACTGGGGACATCTTGGAGCAGATTGAGATTGCGTGCGTTCAGGATTTTATGCAGTGTGCAGTCTGCCTTCACAGAGCGTCCCCTGTCCATAGCAAAGTCCGGCAGGTACGCTTTTTGCCGACATGTATCTGTTTGTCATCGTGTGCTTGCTAGAATGTGGGTGTGTTGACTCTCCTTTTTGCTCTAATTCAGATTTTGAGTTATTTTCACAAAAGGAAGGGATGTCACCAAGTGGATAAGATGCTGCACAATCTCTACAGGCCCATTCTGTGGAAAGCTCTAAGTGTATGAATACATTTTATGTTTTATAGTGTAGTACTTTAATCTAGAATAATTATTAATTTTTTAATTGATATGTTTAGGCTCCTAATTTTGAGGTGCGAGCAAATGCCACTTTGCTGTTCACGGAGGCCTTCCCAGTCCATGACCCAGATCAGAGCAACAAAAATATAGATGAGGACATTCAAAAGCAGCTGGACACAGCAATGGTGAGACTTTGTCAGCCTATTCAAACTATTTTTGTTGAGTTTGATGGACTAAAATCTATGACCTGTCGTTCTCAGGGTCTCCTTGAAGACCCTCACCCCACTGTGCGCTCCAATGCCACTCTGGGGGTGTGTAAGATATTGGCTAAGTGCTGGGAGCTTCTTCCTCCAACAATCATCACAGACTTCCTGAAGAAGCTGGTGATGGAGCTGGCTAATGATATCAGCTCTCCTGATGTTCGTTGCTCCGTCTTCAAGGTAAAAAGTACAGTGTGAGCAAAGGGAGCCAGTTGTAGTTCCTTTAATAGAAATGGAGTCGAAGCAGTGGTGATGTGCTCTAAAGGGTTTGTGTTGCCAAACTTAGGGTGATTATTCTCATTGAAGACAGAATTAGCAACACTGGTGTTATTGGCAGTAAGCTGGATATTCATTGACTTGTGGTTTGTGCAATGCGATCCCCAGTGTCTGACTATCGTACTGGACAACCCTCTGAGCCATCCACTGTTGGAAAAGCTCCTGCCCACTCTCAAGTACAGCCTTCATGACAACTCAGAGAAAGTCCGCTCAGCTTTCCTCGACATGCTTATGAAGGTTAAAGCGGTTCGTGCTGCCAAGGTACAGTATGTGTGCCCCCCCCCATGATTCATTGCCGTTTCTATGCATATAGTGCTTTTTATTGAGGAGCGGTTTTAAAGACGTTTGCTGAGCTTTTGTGTTCCTCTCTCCAGTTTTGGGATGTGTGCAACATGGACCACCTGCTGGCCCGTCTGGCTATTGACTCTCATTCCGTCTCTAAGCGTATTGTCGACCTGCTTTTCAAGTCCTTCTTCCCTGTGAATGAGTCTGAGAGAGAGTGGTGCCGTCGGTGCATCACCCTCATCCAGATGAGTCCGATGGCTGCCAGGAAGTTCTATCAGCATGCCTACAGACACACAGCTCCCACAAACATAAGTGTGTGCTGCATTCATGGTGTGTTGAGTTCTTCCAGCATCTTGTCCTGTATCTATGTGTTTTCTTTTACCTTCTCTTTCAGTCAAACTGATGTTGGCCATCCGTCGTGTTTTGAACAGCTGCATTCAGGCTGACTTGGACTTGACTGAGGTTAATGACAGCAACAAGGAGAACAGTGCAGTAAGGCTCTCCAATTTGTTATAATATGAAATGACTTTGATTTTCCCACACATAAAGGCCAGTTACTGTTTATTTATATGAGTTACAGTAGAAAGTTTGTGGAGTTATAATCAAGATTTTCATCTCAGCAGGCTGAACCTGTTACACTGGGGAAGGACACTGCTGTTGTGTCCAGTCTGCTGGAGGTTGTAGTCATCCTGTGGAGAAGTGTGGAGAACGCTCTGAAACAAAATGAAGAGGCCCAGAAGTACATTTTTGCCAAATATGGAAACGTTATGAACAAGTATTTCCAGGCCCTGGAGGTACATTACGGCAGTGTTGTGGTTAGTTTTCCCTTAGTTGATATTACTGTAAAACCTTTTTTGGATTTGTTTCTCAGGATGAGCGATGTACTGTGCCTCTTGTACAGCTGGCCTCGTTTATGCCCCCAGCTGTAGTCCCAACATTCAGGTGAGCAGGAAAGCATCGTTGTCTCTCTGCCTTAATCTCTCATTCTACTACTGCTTTTCTTTTAATAACTTTGTCCTGTCTAACCTGTCTCCGTCACCTGCTTCCTTGTTCCCAGCTGCGGCGTTCTGTCCAGACTGAGGAAGCTGGACCCAGGAGCTGTGCCAGCACAGTACAGCCAGTTATTAGATTGCATCTGCAGCTGGGGCCAGGCAGCTGATGTCCTTGAACTCATCACTGACTGGCTGACTGAAGCTGTTCCCAAACAAGGGGTAAGTAAACACATCCTCACAAAGTTGTGAATTGCAGGCACTGGGCAGGTTAAACAGCCACTGGTATGTGCTTGATTTATTTGGTGGACTTTGCTTTTCATGACAGGTAAAGAGGGGTTTATTCAAGACAAACACCTTTTCCTTTTTCTAATAATCATCTTCCTGTTGACTTCAGGAGAAAACAAACACCAGTCGAAAGGTGCGTATCCTGGAGACGATGGAGGCCAAACCAGACCTGGCACTGACGTACCTGGACTATCTACTCAGCCACACCTCAGCCCGAGACAAAGTCCTCGCTCTGGGTCAGGGGCCGCTGGAGCAGCTCTATGCCGTTCTTGGAAACTGGAAGGTACGTTAGATACTTACTGAATATACGACCGCAGACCTGGGTCATGTCATGTCCCTGCTTTACTGCGTTTGCCTTAACGGTTCAGACATTTTGTAACGATTCCTGTATGAGACATGTGTTCCCTCAGGTGTGCGACTGTGTGTATTTGTCTCAACAGTCAGTGTTGTACACTCACCTCAGCTCCAGCACAGAAGACCCTAAAGCTCCCAGTGTGGACACTGCACTGAAAGCCTTCATGTACTACGGCCGTCTTGGTGCACACCTGCAACATAATGTGAGTTCCTTCGTTTTCCAGGCTTTACATTTTTCCTCTACCTGTCTCTACAGTTTATTTATTTATTTATTTCATTTATCTTTACGTGGTGAGGGATGAACACACGATTCACACAAATTCTTTGTTAATGTTATTTTCTTCAGACAGATCTGTCCACTTAGCATTTGAGTACAGCATCGGTCATTAACCTCATGTTAGCTCAAACGCATACTTTGCTCATCCATATCATTAAATATATAAGGAAGTAAAGTTTCTTCTCTAGTCCTCGGAGGGTCGTGACTACCTGGTGTCCCTAGAGCACATGGCAGCTTGGGTGGCTGAGAGGGTGTTACCTTTCCTGGTTCAAGGTACCGACGCTGATGGGGGCAGTTCAGAGAACTCGCAGCAACTGTCCATACAAATAACAGAGGTAAGAAGTAAAAACAACAAACGTTGTCCAGGGTCCAAGAAATGTCTGGTGCACTTTCCAAAATGTAGAATTTGAGGGAACTCGCTGTTCGGTGAAAAATGAGAGTTAAGAGCTTTATCAGAGTTTTATCAGTTTTAGACTGATATGGTATTTTTTTCCTTCGTGCTTAGTAATTGAGCGCACTTATTCATGTACTGAGAAAAACGTCCTCAATCCAAGCAGCAGGATCCAAATCCAGGCTTGTCTTTGGTCTTTTTGTTTCCAGGAGTTAATTTCTGCTCTGTACAGTTAGGCTCCCGTAGATTGTTCTGCTTCAGTCTACACATGCTCGCTACATGTCTCATCCTGCTCATGCTGCCATACAAATATGCAAATACCAATTTTCAGCTTGTCTCCACATTTCTACTGCGATCAGATTATAAAAATACCCGTTAAAGTGTAACATTCTGCAAGACAGAGCATTATTTCTCCTTGTTGTTGTTTGTAATTCTCCTTTTTTGCGTTTTTGATCCTTTTTCTTCATTATGTTGTGCGTTTCTCCAGAGTCTCTTGTCAGTATGCCGAGATGTTCTGCTTGTGGGTTTGGGCGACGAAACGTTCAAGGGTCAAATCCTCCACTTCTGCTCGCTGATTATTCTCTCAGGTGAGTTTTCTAATGTCTCTAAAGGGCCAAACAAAGAAGCTGATGCTGCGTTTACGACAGATGATGTAGATGACAAAATAAGGGCAGGAATGAAAAGGCTTTGCTGTCTTTGGTGTTTTCAGGGGCAGGTTACCTATGCATCCCTGCAGTGCTGTCAATTCTGAAGGAGGTGGTTGAGACTTGCGCACCTGAGGATAACCACGAGGGTCAGGAAAATCAGGAGGATGCAACCGCTGTCATCCTCGGTGTTGTGGCCAACATCTTCCAGAAGATTATCGAGCTGTTAGCTCGTCGCCTGAGGAAGGACCAAGAGGAGGGAGTACAGGTGCACAGAGATCTGTGATTTAGTAGTTTAATTATTCAATACAATAACGTCTTTACAGAGCGTTTTAGTTAACATAACTTTCTATCACTGGCTTCTTGTCTTTGTAACCTGATTTCAGCTGTGTGAGTCAGCTGTACCTGGTCTCAAAGACTTCCTGTCGGTGGCAGAAACCTGGGACAGAGCACCTCTCAGTGGAGTCTTCTCCACTGTTTTTGCTGTTATCATTGTGGAGAGGAGACATTTACTCCAGAAGGTATGAGGTGGATGCGCTTGTTAGCAGTGAAATACCTTTTACCTGTTGTGGAACTGAGCAGCTTTTCGCCTGTGTTCATAAAGATTACCCATCCTGAGGAGGTGATAACCCCTGAGACAGTAGAGGATATGCCTCCTCTAGCCAAAATCCTTCTCTCCGTCATCCTTGCGTCGCCTTCTGTTTGCAGGTGAAAGTCTGCGGACATGGCTTTGATGCCTGAACATAACTTTATTCTGATCAGATTTGTTTCTGTTTTCATTGCATCATGAATTTGATACCTAAACATGTTAAGATTTAAGAAACTGATTTGTTGTTGTTAGGGCATTTCTGACAGAAGTCAGCTCTTCTCTGGACTCGGAGGCCATCAGCTGTCTCAGTGAACTGGCTGCTGTCCTGCACGTCTTGGCTGTCATCAAACATGGTAGGTTTTTATTATGAGAAGCTTTTACTGCAGGTGGTTTTCCATTTCCTGAAAATGAACTATGAAAAAAGTGAGCATTTCCTTCATGGTTTCTACATTGTACCCTAGAAATATTTCAGTGACCTCATCTTGTGGCACAGTCTTTAATTGTTTAATGGCACCCAACTGGAAAATTGCTGCCACCAGCTGTTTTTCTTAATGAGTCAAATCTTAATATTCTCATAACTGTGGCGGCTGGAAAGCTGTTTATTTGCTTTTTGCAGATTTTCTGAAAAACATTGTCAAACTTTGATGGATAATAAACTCTGCCTCTTTCACATGTTCACTCCGTCTCTGGAGGATCATGTATGTTCAGCAGTCTGTCTGAACGGGGCGTTTGATGTCCACATCGGGCCTTTACAGTTTCTTAAATGTCACATTGGTTGTTCTACAGCAGGACAGTCTAAAGGGGACTTGAAGAGTGCAGCCACTTCGGTGCAACAGCAGCTTTGCAAACATGCTGTCACAGCTGCAGACAGCAGAAGCATTCAGAGGTAAGGGATGCAAAGTAAAGATCATGTTTTGTTCATTACGTGTTGTGATTTGCATCAATCTTTTGTTGAACTGTTAAATTGATTTCTTGGTATTTAAGCTGTAATCATAAAGACTTTTGTTTCTGTCCCAGGGTAATTTATGAATCATCAGTGAAGACATTAAATGAAATCCTGGATTTGTAAATGTCTTTAACAACAGGCCAGTTTCTTATTTAATATTTGCTTTACATGTATTTTTAAAGCGGTATAAGACAACGGTGGCGGACTGTGAACAAGCACCAGTCTGATATATGTTTTATCATGTTGGCTCCACTTTGTTGTTTATTCAAACTTATCCAGACAACAAAGAAAAAACTGTGGTTTCCTAGATTATACTTGAGCCAAGTTCTTTTTAAACGTCAGCTCTCTGTCTTTCTATCTGTGTTTTGTTTTTTTGTCTTGGCTGTCAGCTTTATTGTGCTACTAATAAGAATGAAATAAACACACTTCTGCTTTTGTCCTTGTGCTTTAGAGAATGTTTATTCTCAGCCTTTATTCCTAAAGACCACAGATTGTCTGGTCTTTAGGAATAAAGGCTGGTTCACATTTCAGAAATGACTATACATTAAAACAGTTCAGTGACTGTTTAACAGAGATTGTTTTTCTCCTCTTTAAGAGGTTTTCATAAACTGAATCAGTGCTTTACATGTTGTTGGAAAGTAAAAACATGTAAAGTGTATAAATTAGTTAAGAGATAAATTCTGGGCTTTTTAGGTCACTGTGCTGTTTACTGCGTAGATGAACAGATTCTGTTACACATTACCCAAAAGAATATAATGTGAACATTAACAGCACCGCAACTTAATTGATTGTTTAATCATATTTATTTTACTTAATAAATTAAAGATATGCTTGAGTGTTTTGACTTTAGCCTTTTGCTTTAATTACACAGTGCATTAGCAGAGGCCTCGTTTATTCACGTCACCACATTTATCTACGTCTACGGTGCTGCCAACGATGGAAAACCCTGATTATTCACTCACCTCATTGTGTTGTCAGTTGAAACACATTTTCTTGATGTGTTACAGAACCGAATGAGGCGCTTTAACCTGCAGTATGTTTAGAGTTATAAAAAAAGTTATAGTTCAATTTGACTTTACAAGTTGAGCTTCTCGTAAAGTTTTAATCTCTAACAAGACATTTTACCACCAAATATGACCTCCTCCCACCTGCTGGTGTACAGGAGTCGTTAAACACTTTCATGGGGTAGTAATATTGTTTTATGGGCCTTATGGCATTTCATGTCATAAATCTGTTTATTTTCGAGTCATCTTGTTAATTGTAAAGCGCATTGTCCTTTTGTCTGTTGCGTCCATCCATCCTTGCATCCCTCCATCCAAGGCGCTGTTGCTGCTCGCATCGTCCCTCCTCACCATGTGTGTTTGACGTCAGACACTTAGGAGGGGCTCCTGCGTGAAGCTCGTTGCTGTTTGTGGTGCTGAAAACCATCCCGCGTTGTGCTGCCTTCACGCGAATTGCGGCTTCCGCGTTTCTCTTGCGGGTTTTCCTGCGCACACGCGCGTCTTTAGTCGCACGCGGCGCGTCGTTTAACATGCTGTTTTAGCGGAGGTCTGCGATGGATTAGAAGCGGTGCGATTAGGCAGGAGCGGCATGGATTCACCGTGGCGTCCCATCCTCTTCGCTGCATTGGCTGCAAGCCTCTGCCCCTCACCTGCCCTCGCCGACAGGAGGTTTGGTAAGCGGGTTTCTTTTCTGTCCCATCTCTTTCCCACGTGTTGTGCCCTGTCGTGGCGCACTGGCTCTGTCCGTGGTGCTACATCCCGTCTGACGGCGGCGTGTCTGGGTCGTCTGCGCAAGCGTCTGCTCCCCTTTCGAAACTTCACCAAATCTGAATTTGGAGTGAGATGCTGTCATTGCCACCTTGTTCCTGGTTGCAGTGAACTTACGTGTGCGTTCTGGCGCAGGAGAGTGGCTGAAATCTGAAGAGCACGAACAGCAGGAAAAGTTACATAATCTAACAGGCCCAGTGGGTTAGCGACTGTTTGCTGTTCCATTGCATCCAGTAATTACTTTTACTCAGATTGTCAAACACACTAGTGCAATAAAACCCACCCGTAAAGGTTTGTGTGCTTATCAAATCGCCTAAACGTGTCCTTTTGAAGGTCTGTGTGATTTGAATCCGGTTTGATGCCGCTCTATCATTTTCAGACTTGGCTGGGTTATATTTTCATTACCCTTGATCTGTTCTTCCAGCAATATCTCCCAGAGACACTATTGTCTGGGGAAAATATGGCTCACGTCCAAACTGTGACAGAGGCCACTGTAATGATTATGGCTTTTCATGAAGACAGACTAGAATAGCGAGAGAATAGCGGCTTCTCATTAATGTTTCAGTGGCGTGTGAGTCGAACAAAGAGTCTCCCCAGTTACCGCCTCCACTTTACACCTCTAATCACACTTACTGGTCTGGGATCAGCAGTCAGTACACGGCAGCATAAACTTTATTATGAGCAAGAGACAAATATAGGTCTCAGGCTGGCGCTCAAGCTCTGTGATGATTCATGCAGGCACCGAGCGGCATCGTTTTCTTTATATTTAGAAAAAGAGTCTGTCGTTTTTAAATCACACACCATCCAGATTATAGTTGCCTGCATTTTACACTTTAGCTCGTATATGCGTTCGGGTTGCAGAAAGCCCAGAGCATTTTCACTAACATATGTTTAGAATATTTATGAATGAGTTGGTCCTCTGGGCGTTCGTTTCGTTGAAATCTGGGTGTGTGTGGAAGAGGTCTCCATTGTCACAGTGTGGCTGGGACTGAGAGCTGGTTATTGTTTTTAATGAGTCCCGCTGCGGGTTACACTGTGTCATAGGAAGCTTTTGGATCAAGGTGTGCTGAGGTGATGTAGCTGCACCGTATGTGGGCGGGTGAGTTACTGGATGTGTGGGAGACAGAGACGAGGTCTTATGTGCCTTCTGTTCTGCTGTCTAAAAGCACATGAAGGCCAAACACGAGCTTCCTGATGTGATTGTAAAGGTGCTATGTGAATGTAAACATTCTATATGTCTGCCATTATACTATGGGTTTAGATTCATTCCAACTTACTGTTAAATAACACCAGTAAACAACTAAGACGCCTAATTTTGTACCTTCAAGCAAGATGAAATTCAGACCAGCAGACGTTTTCGTTTGGTTTTAAGAGAGTAGGAAAGTCCAGAATGTTTTTACACCATAAACTGAATCTGAATTTACCGACGGGACGCAAAATCAATGCACTCTGGCCCAGCCGGCCCTCTCTGCACCTCAGAGTAGACATGACTGTACCATGCTCTGCATCACAGGAGACCGATAAGTTCATCCTTTATTTTTAGCTTCGTTAGCTGTCGTTCAAATTTACTTCAACCATTCTGCTCTGTTTGTTAGTGTTTGAACCGTGTTAACGGCCTCTGAAGAAACCCCTCTGTGTCAATTACACGAACCCGAGACTGCATGAAAAAAGCGTAAGTGTTAAACCATATTGATTGTTTTTATGACCTAGACTTCAAAGCGCTGAGCCTCAGCTCGCTCCAGCTCTCCTTTACGCCCAAATTAAAGCGTGTTACAACATGTACCCATGGATTGAGATACGCGATAGGGACACTTATCTCCTGTACGTACGCGGAGACATCGTTCTCCAAGGCTGTGTTGCTGGATCTTTTCATTATGGCTGACTATCAGCAGCCATCGCCTAATATACCCAGACAAGTTAGATTTGATTCATAGGCTACTGAGCTCTATCTATTTTGCCACAGGCCTCTGTCATTCCATAGATATCAGGACTGAGTGTTGGTATCAAACATCTTATAGCGGTAATAAATCATCTGGGGGGATTGAAATATTCGGTGATATGACGAAAGATATTTTACAACCCTGTGGCTTATGAGCATGCCATAAGTTCAGGTGAGGATAGACACGTCGCCGCGCTAGAAAGGTTTGTTTTGATCGTATATTGTGTGGTTTGTGTTGTCTTATTACCCCGACACTCCCTGCTTCTCCCAGAGAACCAGTCCTTCAGATTTGATTGAGAGATGAACCGGCACCAAAGACAGTGAACATTAGGAGCTAAATGAAAAGTTATTACAGCTCAGCCACCAGAAGCCACAAGTGTTTCTAAATAGTTTATTGCAAACCAGATGTTCCCATCGCTCCTGTACTCTGACCCAAGCTGCTGGCACACTTCATATTCTCCTTCAACACAACACACACGGTTCTGAATGATGCCGTTTCTAAACCCTTTTCTGATGTAAGAATAAAACTGGTAGGGCTGCCAGAAGTAATATCGTCCCGCTGCGACGTCTCTCTCGGACTCAGTAAAGGTCACGCTGCGTTTTTCTTATATCTCAGGACGTCTGAGTCATCCTGACTGAGCTGGGAAAGGGTCAGTGTGAAGCAGCTTCGGTTCAGACTGTCCCGACATTTTAAATGTGGGGCCTTTCTGGAATTCACACAGGGCTCTTAACTCATCCACTGACTTTTCTCAACCATGTGTTTATTTGATGACATTTTATTATGCTGCACATGCAGGACTGTGCCGGACGGCTAAATGAGCATTTGGTGCAAAGTCTGTTTTTTTCCCAAGTTAATACTCTCAACAGCTGGAGCGTTCGGTTGAACATTAATATTTTCTGCTATCGTCTGTTGTTGAATGTAATAAATGCTCATTTATTCGTTCTGCTGTAATAAAAACGCAGCGGCCTTGATTTTTACTCGTGCCGATTCGCGTGAATTGTCGACTGACAAGCTTTTTAAGCACAAGACTGTGGAGTTTTTAGTTAAATCCAAAGTTGCACCCGTCAAAGTGAAGCGTGAGCAGAGAGTGTAAGGAAATCAACACAAAGCAGGCTGTATGTTCGAGGCTTGGGACGCTGCCACGGCTGGTGTGACAACAGAGCGAGTGCAGCGTTTCTTTGTGACTCAACAGATGCTCGGAGGAGTGTGTTGGCTTTCAGAGGTTGTTGAGACGAGGGAGTGGGAGCAAAGCGGCTGGCTGTGCTTCTGTGTTCTCTCCCCGACAAATGTCCATGGCACTTGAGAGGAAGGAAGTCAGAATCGTGTCACATAGACGTGTCGCGCCAGTCTTTGCTGTTATTCCTGTTGCTTCTTCAGTCCAAGGTGAACCCAGATATTGTAGGTCAGGGAGCTAGAGTTCCACCAGAGAGCCGGGGAAGCTGCTGTCACATTTTCACATTGGTGGCCCGAATGTCTTTTGCACTAAATTTAAATTACATTGCTTTTGTTTGTCTCCCCCGCAGACAAAGATGCATTTGCGCTGCGTTGATACACCATTTGCACACCAGTGAAATCGCTCCTCTCGTTTTAATTCCGTTAAAATTCAGCAGCGTTGATCCCGGAGGTCAGTCTCAAGGTCACCTCTGTGGCCAACATTTAAAATGAGGACAACAATGAGCTCAAGTATGACTCTGCTGTGCTTTAAGCATCGCACGTCTGCTTTGTCTTAGGGAGCTGCTGATTAACACTCCAGACCATTTCTCAGTGCAGCAGGGGGATGAAATGAATATCAGGGCGAGGTAAAGCAAGGTTTACTGGAAGTATGACGGGAAAGTAGCAGCACTCTAGAATGAGGTTGACTCAGATTCCAACAGACCAGTGAGATTGTGTAAAGCACTGGTGGACGTACTGTAAACCCCCACAGATCAGTACCTACGGCCTGGAAGCCTAGAAACCCTACCGTTCACATAGTGGGACCTGAAGGTTTATGCTCCCTTGGCTCAAAAATGCAGAACATCTGGCGGATTTATGCAGCTTGGGAAGCAGGACGAATTTAAGATGGCATCTAATAATGCTTCCGTAGTGGCGCCACACTGTGGTGGATATAAAGAAATTGGTAACTTAGCAAGAAGTATCAGCTTCATGGTTAATGATTTCTGTGGCTTGTTTTAACTTGAAGAATACACAAATTGCACTTTTCTTGCAATGTCACACTGAACGTTGTTACATATGCAGGAAAGTAAGTGACCACTTCACTGCAGCAATGACTTGTACGTTGAATGGAGGTAAACTGGCATCATAAGAGTCACCTTTTACTTCTTCTGGAGGCCTGGGGAGATTTCCCTTAGGGCCAGATGTTTTGGTTCCTATTCAGCTCCCCAGCACAGGAGAAAGTCGACACTTAACTGTTTGACTTACTGCGGTTCTGCACGCAATCGCGCCTCGAAGGAGGGGAGAAAATCAAATATCTAAATCATTCAGCACAGGTCAGAGAAAAGGTCAAGCTGGCCTATTTCTGGGCTCTCCGCTGCCGCGGTGACGCTAGCATCTTTAATTCATGGCCGTTGTCTGGGTTGTCGCCTGGAGCTGGCAGATGAGTGACTGAGAGTGACCTGCCTGCATGAGAATCCAGGGAGGAATTTATTTGGTTATAGTCTTCACGTCCGTTACGTCTTATTTCCTCTTCAATCAAACTGACCTCAAAATTATTAATGATGTTTAGATTTATTCTTTGATGGATCCTTTTGCCTTAAAGGGAAGGTTTGACATGTTGGGAGGTATACTAAGGCCATTTTTTATTGAGGTTTCCAAGCGAGCTCGGACCCCAGCAGACACTGGCTGGTTTTCTTCATGTGCTTTTTACCAGATGTTGGACAAAACGTAGATTGCCCTGTTAAAAAAGCTTGTTCTCTGCTTGCTTCATCCCAGGATGTAGTGAGGTTCCTTATTTCATGAGGAAATTCAGGCCGTGTTGTTTAAACATCAGTTCTAGCAGTATCCTGTCATGAGGAAATGTGCTCGGGGATGAAAATGTTGTGCGTAGCGATGAGCTGGCCGCAGCTCAGCGGCTGACAGGTGGCATACAGCTTTTGACGAGAACAGACCTTTTGGGGCAGAAAAGCGCTCGCAGCCATCTTTAATTCTAGCAGGAGCGCGCCTTAATGACACAAGCTGTTTGAGTCTGCGGACATGGTGTCACGCTGATGCTAATTTGCTTGCAGGTAATCTTCTTCTTCTTCTTTGTGGTCCCTGCTCCAGCCACGTCCCACTTTTATTGCCTCACTGTTCTTCTGTGCTTCTTCTATGAGTAAAATGAGTCAGACATTTGTGGTAGCTGCTTATAAATATTATAAAATACACGTTGGTGGCTCCAGAGACTGGCTGAAATATGTCGTACACTGCAGAAGGCAGGGAGTGGCTGTCCTCGCTGCCAGGCACTCAGCATCCTTCTTGGCCCATCAGACGTCACAGATGGTATCCCGACACCCGCCAACCACCTGTGAGGCAAAATCAACAGACAAGTCTCTGACTCCTTGTTCAGGTTGGGTTAGTCCTCGATGGGACGTATTTAATGTTCCAGGCAAGGTCAGCCAAATGTCTGAGACGTCGCAAGCTGATCTTCCAGAGCCAGATCTTCTCCGGGTGCGTAATCGATGCCTGGACAATGTGCAGACGGACGTTACTGGAGGTATTAATACCTGAAATACTACTTGTTTCAGCTGGTGATGTTTATACACAGTGCAGTAGGTGGTGACAGATGCACCACGTAGGACAAGTCACCACAGCGTTTTACGATGCATTCAATAAAACGTGACTCAGCAGCTTATTTCCAGCAGTAACGCACATGAGAAGCTGAAGGTGACAACATGATTTTGAGAGTTTGCTGCGTGAGAGCCGGCAGCTTCGCCACCAAAACCCGGCACAGACTCGATGCATTCACTGACCTTCTGGATTCTCCCTGCGTAGTGCATTTGCAAATTAGGTCGCACGGCGTCTATTTTGGGAAAGAAAGTCTCTGCATAATCAGAGCACCTGTAGTTCTGTCACCCAATGCTGCGTCTAATGATCATCTTCACGACTTATTAATCATACACATATTTTAATGAATATCTAAAAACAACCTACTTGCACGGTGGATAGTAAAAGCAATTCATTTATTCTCCAGCCACCTCTGCGGCTCCTCACCGTCCCACTGAGACTTTACTTGACATGAGTAACAGTCGATTTCCCGCTGATGAGCCACAGTAATTGATCTGTGAAGAGGTTGAGATGGTTCACTTAATATCCAGAGTAGGGCTGTTTTGAAAGGTCGCTTTGTTTGTGAAATGATCACACACCTAGAGTTACGAGACAGCGTCTTTTTTTCTTATCAGGGTGGTTTATTAAGATACTGCCTGGACACTTTTTTTTCCTCTTTTCCTCAAACACATCCCTTTTTTTGCCTGAGGTAATCAGCAGCATCCACTGTGATTGCATTTTAATTAAACGGCACCATTTTAATCATCTGTGGCGTCGTGCTGGAGAGAGGGGATGTGGTGTTATCAATCCTGTGTCCCTGCCTATCACGCGTGCACACGTACGCGCACGCACACACCGTGTCTGACTAACTATGCTTGGCTGGATGTTTCATTAAATGGAAGGTCGTAATTAATATTGAGAGCTGACAAGGCCTCCCAGAGAAGCCGAGCGGGGAAGTGATGAGGAGGTAAAGTTGAATGAGTTGACACTAATTGCTGTGCGGTGAGATGCGCGGTCAAGAGGGACTGTGTGGCTCTTCCCACTTTACAGCTCAATAGGTTGTTTGTTGTCATCTTCAAGCTGAGTCTAGATTCAGCACAGGACAACAGGCAAAGGCATCCAAGCCAAAGATGTTCTGATAAAATTTAGGTTACTGTCATTTATTCTGATCAGTTAAATTGTACAGTTTGTATTTGGGTTGTTTTGATCTATAAAACTAGCTTTGTGCTAGTGAGCGCTTCTCACGTTCCCCAGTAGGGGGCAGCACAAAGCTTGGAAACGCGTGACTGACACGTTTTTGCATAAGTGTAGTGGTTCACGCTGCAAAGCTACAAGTTGGGTTTACGACGTATAGCATAGTTTAAAACGTGTCCTTGACGTGTTATTTCAGAATTAGTAATACAGCACAGTAATCTGCCTGGAGTTGTTTCATTTTGGGACTTTTTGACTTTTTGTTCCAAAGGGCTGAGCGACCTTACAGCTAGACTCACTCAACATCATTAAATAACCATTTTGTCCTCGTATTGGAGCCATTATCTCTAAAAGGTGTAATTTTGTGAAACCTCTAAACAAAATGACTGCACATCGCATGTGTATAATCACGTTCCCACACACATTGGCCTTTAATAATTAAGCTTCCGTTAGACTCAGAAAGTTTGCCTCTAATCTGCACTCGTCCCTTCTGTGCGAATTGATTAACAGGCTTCTCGCGCCTATCTCTCCTCATTATTAACGTCTGACAGAGTCCTCACCTTCGCCTACTCAGCCTGTTCTGTATTCACGGTCGCAAGCTGCTTATTGTGTCCATCAAGGCCACCAGGCCAAGCGAGTGCATCAGCTCCATCACTCCTACTGAGGGGCAGAGATTAAAGCCTCATTGTTTACGCACCGTCTCTGTGTAGCTGAGACTCTCTTGATGGCAATAAACTACCTCTCAGCGTTCTAGGTGGCTTACTTCAGACGTCCCTATTCTTTCTGGAAACATGGAAATGCAGAGAATCGCCTCAGAGATCGCTGAGCCGAGCCGTCGCTCCTCTGCTTGTTCAAGCTCCCACATTTGAAATGTGAACACAGGGAACATCTACTCACAAAGCTGCTGCCATCTGTTCGTCTATTAGTCCAGAACACCCAGCTTTCAGTTAATTAATATTCATACATCATTCATATATGGAGACCTTGCCCATGGAATTGGGTGTCGGAGTGTCAGAGACAGGATAGAGTAGCTCACGCTAATTGATGATTGATGGCTTGGCCATTAGCAGCAAACCACACAGCCCCAGTTAATGCAATATTAAGCTGGACTTTATAGAGCTGGGCCATATTTAGAAATTGCAGCGTGGGGCTAAATTTATACTGCAGTTAAGTACATGTTATGTACATTAAGTTGTTCGCTTACGGCTTTCCTTCAGAACCAATTAAGGCATTTGTTGTGCTGCCTTTATGGCTGCCTGCCAAATGCTGCTCCACTTGTTTACCGTTTCCCTCTTCTCCCATGTTAACTAGACGCACATAATACATTTAAGGCGGCAGCTAATTCCAGTGATCATTAAAAAGAATTGTCTGACATTTTGGGAAATGACTTCACTCACTTTCCTGCAGGGAGTTATTTATATGCAGCAATCCTTCATGTCACATAGTGAAGCTGATGTTAGCAAACCAAGTAACAGGTTAGTTGTACAGAAAGAAATTAGACCAGTGATGCTGTCACTGAATGTGCGTGTTTGTGTTGAATATGAGTGTTTTGTCTTCATTAATCATTTTTAAACTGCAACCCATCAAATCAACAGTAAAAATGCTGATCATGGATTATAAAAATAGAGGCTTTGACTTTCAAATGTACTGTATGATTGAGTGCTTAATGAGTTGAGCTGTGTATTCATACTTTCTTCCTTTCCCCACCTGCAGGTTGCTTGTTCGAGGACGAGCTCTGTGCACCGTACGAGTTCTGCGTCAACGGTAAGTCGCACTCAGGGGGATCTCCACTGAACGACCACCGTGTTTGACATCATCTCTGTGGTACCACCTGTCATCGGCCCCATTTTTAATCGTTGGGGGATTTATAGATAGTTTGTGACCGGAGAGTTGTTTCAGCTAAGTTTAGACGTATGAGTCATGTTTAAGAAACGCATGAAAGCACAAGGGAGTCAGGCTGCAACAGTGAAACACAGCACAGAGCTCACACACAAGAGTTGTCTCGTTCAATTCATCCGACCAGCGACGAGGCTTTTGATCGATACCGAGAGGATGTTTTCCACTTTGTATGCTGAGGTTTCCCCAAAGCAGGATTTCTCCACAAACCTACGAACCGTCTTGTCACAGAAGATGGATGTGCCTGCGGTTGCCATGACAACCTGCCACCTGATTAACGCAGGGGGAAATGTCGGGGCTTCCTCGCAGTGTGGCATTAAGCCGAATCAAACGCGAGGCTTTACTTTTGATGGGGATTGATAGCGTGTCGATATCAAGGATTATCTTTGCGACATCACCATCGTGAAAGGTTAATGTATTCTCCACAGTGGAAGCCTTGAATCTGGACACTGTAGATCCAGAGACCTACACCTATCTGTTTGGTCTTCAGACTAAATTCTTGTGCCTTGAGATTGTTTGATTCACTTCATTTACTTCATGCAGATTCATTTTAAAATCAATTTTGCAAAACAAGACGGCACCAACAAAGGGAGCCTCAAAGGCAAATTCTCATTGGAAGGCGACTGAATTACATGCAAATGTGATGTGACCTATAGGAGACTTCACAATCTGACGAAAACACCAGACCAGGACCGATTTGAATATTAATATGTTATTTATAGGAGGCGAGTGACATGGTAAACAAATCTTGACTAGACTTGTTCACCATATGTATTGTTTTAGGTGTATAGTCCTATTGATGCCTAATGAGATATTTTTAAACTTAAAGTAAAGTTTATATCTGGGCACAAGCAAATACTTCATTTATTTATATTCTATTGCTTTGAAATGAGTTTTAAAGGAAGGAACAGCGAGGTGGTGGGAAGCTCCATTTCCATATTAACCCAGTTTAGAAGAGGGTGTTACAGCACAGCGGTGGAATATCTAAAACTCACTTTAATTACACAGGCTGTACTGGTGCAAGGGGGAGCTCTGTGCAGCCTAATTGAAGGAAATTGCTGACACCTCATCAGAGAAACACCCAGAGGCAGAGAGGAGGGTCACGGTGGGTGTGGACGCCTCGTACTATCTTATATTACGCTATCGTGAATTCATGTGCTTACTTCTTTTCAGAATTTTTCATTTGCCCACTAGATATTATTTCTTTGCGTCACAGCCCTCTGCACATACTCAACTCTGTTACTCTCCACTGGAATCGTGATGAGCAGCAGTCGCCACACAGACAGAGGATGAGTGGGCGCAACTAGGTCTGCCACTTCAACTCTTCCCCACGTCCCTGAAGGAGTAACCTGGTATATTCTGGCTTGGGCCGACCGTGGTCTTCGTCACCCGAGCTGTTGCTATGCAGGGTGGGGAGGGGAAGGGGGATGTCTGAGAAGAGCCGCTGTCAGTCAACGGCATTTCATACAGTAAACTGTTCACTGAACAGCCACCGCAGTTCTATCTGCTGCAAAAGCTGCTGGATTCCCACAGATTTCCTCTGGCATCTGGCGACACGTCAGCTGAAAGGGTTCTACGGACATGCAATCCTGATCTACAAATTAAAAAACCTAAAAATGATCCCCAAGTGGAAGAGAAACGGTTAAAGTTTCTCTGCCGCGAAGCGTCATGGATAAGAAACAAACACAATTACACAAATGTCTGGAATGAAGCTTAATGAGAGAAGCGCAGTGTTGTGATTGGAGGTTAAGTGTCTTAATTAACTGTCTTGGAGGTGGTGCAGTCATGTATTTAATAATTAATTTATCTTATTAACTTAAATTACTAGGGGGAGATGTTTTCAGTTTTTATATTAAAACACATTAAACACATTTCACATCCTCTTTTATTCTTTCTCGTTTTCTGCTGTAAATGTATATTTGTCATTTCAGATTCGGTCAGTAACTCCATCCTTGGTTTCCATCTTTAAGGGCGTTGTCCTTAGGTTCGTATAGGAGGTTTGTAAGAGGTCGCGTGACTGACCTGAGTTGAACATGAAGTTGAATTTGACAAACTCCTAGAATCTGAAACGCTAAACTGTTGTGGAGCTGATTAGTCCCACTCTTTTCCTTGAGGGAGCTGGTTGACTCATATTAAACACTCAACCGATAGTGCTTTATTGATTAGTGGTTATCTTGCCTCCACTTGGACTAATATGGTCTAAACTGTCCTCACTGCGTTGCTTCTATTGATTGCAGCTTGCAACGAATGCAGCTGCAGCATAAACATTTTAAGTAACCTCTACAAAATCTATAAACCCAAACAATCTGCATACAAAGCTAATTTATGTTCTTCTTCTGTTTGATGTGCTGAGAGGTGGGTTTATCTATATTAATATCTGTATTTACATGTGGAGTGCAGCGCATGCATGAATGCAATTATCATTTCAAAGCCACAATTGTGACATAAAAAAAAAGAACTGGAACGATGCATAAACACTTCATTTATCACGTCGTGATCGCTGTAGCTTTTGTTATAGCTCCCTTTCTCTTTATTTGCAGACTACATCTGGCTGCTCTTGCTGCATTGATTTAGACCAATTCATTTTCATGACACGAGGTTGAACAGCTTCTGCGCCCGTTCCAATATGTCTTCATTTGTCTCCCCGTGCCCGCGCTCCCCTCCCCTCTGACACACAGTCTTTGAGAAATGCTTTGCTGACTGTCAGCTTTAGCGTTCGCTCGTGTTTTCCCAGAGCATTTGCTTTCACAGTTTAAATAGCTTAAACTGCAGCTGATTGTCGCTCTGTCTGTCACAGCAGGAGCGACGGTGTCTGGATTTAGAGCTCTTTGCCGTTTTTATCTTAAAATCTCCTTTATTCCTGCAAAATGCTGCTGATGAAGACGTGAAGCACAGTAGCTGCTCTTTAGCGAGAATGCCTCTGATTTGTGGAATGATACATCAAAGAAGTCCTTGATTCATAGATTCTGTGGCTCGATCCATGCATTATGAACTAAGGGGCTGGTTAAGATTCATTTGCACTGGACGTTCATTTCATTCGTTACTGGTGAAGGAAGGAATTGATCTATTTCTGGTGTTCATCGTGGGACCACTACTAGTGTGATAGAACTGGACCAACACAATGTAGATCACACTCAGTAATGTCTCGTATCTTCCGTTGTTATTTATTTGCGCCTTGTTTTCTTGGGATGTGGGCGAACCTCCATGCGCCCGACACACGCTGTGCCTCTCCAAGCCTGAAATATAAATGAAATGTTGTTTTAGCTGTCAAAAAACTAAAAACGAGAGCGATTCATACAAACTGTCAGCCACTAAAAGCACAGCAGCTTTCATGCTTTCGTAAATATCGACATTGTTACTACACGACACAACAGTGCTTGGGGTTTGGAACGGCTGAGCATTACCTCGAGAAATCAATCAGCTGTTTGCTAAACAAAGCTTTCTTTATCAAGAGGACCTTTGGCTAAAATAACACACCTGTTCAAACTCTTTTTAAGAGAGTGACACAGAAGTTTAAGCAACAAAAGGGATCAAAAAAGTATTGAAAGCTGCAGTTGTTCCACAGTCTGGATGCAGCTGTGGCCACTATATGAGAATTGTGGTCTCTCTCTCGATGCCCAGACATTTAATCATTCACATCTTGATCCATGTCCTAACCGTACACATTATGGGAACCTCCAGGTCCAATAATGAAAAGGCCTCTGTCTTGGTTTCATTCAGCTGAAAAGAAGACTGTTTCTCTTTAATCATGATTTTTTTTAATCATCCTCACAATATTTGGAATATAATTATATTCATCGTGATCACTGTCATAAAGACGATTGAGGGATGAGGATCATCATCAAGTATTTAAGTGTCCTGTCACTTATTGTGTTTCCAGCCTCTGTTCACTTCTTACGTAACGTGTTATTAACGTCCAACTGGAAAAACGAAATAATATTACCCAGTATCTTGTCACCATATCCACCACGTATAGCAGCACTAAAAGAGACGTGTTGTTGGCAGAGTAACAAGACATCCGACGCCGTGTGACTCACAGACGTCTGTAACGATCTGCGCTTCTGTAGGTGGGAAGATTTCCTCTGCGCTGCTTGAGATCTCAAAATAACTTATGAGTGTACTGTGTTGTCTGCGCTAATTCTCTCTCTCCTGCAGGCCTGTTCCTGTGCAGAGCTGCCACTTAACGGGTCACAGGGAAAACAGGGAACAAAACACTGTCACATTATAATCTTCATCATTTTACACTCAATGTGGCACTGGAAATACTTTTGTTACGTTTGAGACACAAAAATTATTCTTGTTGATGTTTAAATAGATAAAATAAAAATCCTATATTTCTTGAATGTTGCGTCAGGAATATTATACACTGAGTATAAATCCTAGAAAAGCGACGTAACATCCGTGTTTGTGTTTTCTGCATTAGCCGACGTGTCACTGAGCATCACTTGCACCATTGATGTTTGCCATCATTGTTCGACATCTTGGGGCTAATTAATGGAGGCTACAGTGCGTGACAAAGTGTTGATTCGCATCATTACGTCCCGTCTCTTCACACTGGCGTCCTCACGCGTAGTCTCATGCGGTGGCATGCCTGACTGCACAGACACAGATGAAATAGTCAGGTCTGAACGTGCAGGATTTATGTCCAGAGATCATCTGCAATGTGTTTGCATGGATTTATCTCTTCAGCTGAGAGAATGTGACAATGTTGGCCATTCATATTCCAAATGCTACATCTACACACTGCTTTGTGACCCCCTGAGCCGCAGCGTCTTAGAGGTCTTGACTATCCATTGAATTGTGGGGCTGATAGGGACTCTGTTGCGTGGGTTGCCTAGCAACTTGTATCGAGTAAGGCGGGAGGCCTGCTGATAGGTAGATTACCAGGTACCAAGATAACGTCCTTCCTGCCATGAACGGCTGCTTATCGTGGAGCTGCCAGAGGAGAAAATGTCAGCTATTAGATCCCCCAAAACAGGAAGTTAGAGGTGTGAAGACTGCACCTGAGCAGGTAGACGCCAGTTTCCGTCAGAGCCGCAAAGGTTGCGTTAGTTGTTGTGTGTTGTTTGTCACTTTGAGCTTGTTCTTTCCTCTTGTGTTTCTGCAGATGGAGTGTTTGGAAGATGCCAGGAGCTGGCTGCTGCAAACCTGTACGCATACGACATTTCTTCCTCTGCTCTGCAGCGCCTCAGGATCCTCCTCCAGAAGCTGGCTCACCGAGGTAGACGCCGCCTGTTTTCCTGTCCATCTTTGCCGTTTTCTGTTCGCTCGTCTTTATCATCCGCGCACAGGGCTCGCAGCAAATGCTTGTCAACTGCCATTGTGTGAGGCAAGCCAAATAAACCAAGCTGTCTCCTTGGCTTGTGTGGTGCTGCCATTGAGCTAGAACAGGTCATTTGACTCATACTGGGAAATTGTTTTGCCATCATCACCTAAATCCAGCAGCCAATCTAATTGGCTCGTATGTCGGTAGAACTTTCAGAGCTAATTTTGTGGATGAGTAACTGGGAGGTGTGCGGTTTAATCACATCAGGCAGTCTCTCCCACTCAATCAATGGCGGCAGCTAATGTTACAGTAGGGCGGACAGTGCATCTACCGAAAGACGTCTTCATAACACAAGTCACTGTGCAGCTCATTATCTGGGAGTTGAACAAGCAGGTTCTGTAGCTTTCCCTCCATGTTGGTTTTCCCTCTGCTAACACATATTCCCATCTCATTAATTCCTTCTACGACAGACTTTATATTCCTGTCATGCATCGGTTGTGATGAACAGAACCTTCCCTTGCTGATTGTTGTTACACTTTACTCTCTTCTCTCTGCCTCTGACTCGTCTGTTTCAGGCCTTTGCTTTGCTTGAGTGTTTTATAATTTGAACCAAATATGAACTAAATGGCATTAATTTGATTTTAGTCTGTAATGGTTGTTCTGATTACCGTAATTAATCCACGTTATGGAACCTGGTGGGTGCGTATGGACACAGATCATCTGAACATACAGGTCTCTACAGATTTTCATGGCGAACGAAGCCTCAGTAGCTACTGAATACATATAAAAGATAATTTGGTCTTAAATTAAACAGTTTGAAAGTCAAACCAATTAAAACATCAACCTAGATTTTCCCATAATTTTACAAGTAACAAACAAATTACAGGGGTCTTTCAAGAAACCACCTTAGGAAATTTGTAGGCAATTACTCGACCGTTAAATGAAGCGTTTCCAAGCAAACATGCAAAGTTTCCTTGTGAGACGCATTCCGCCTCCTGTAACTGCTGATATGAACCACCAGGGGGCAGTAGACACCTTTAACACATACCGTGACCACAAACATCAGCCCTCCTAACATAATTGGCTTTGCAGGCCACTCTGAGCTTAATATCTTTTAACAGGCGTGAACCAGTGTTGAAAATCATTAGGAGTAAGCAGTCAGCCAGAGGAAATCAAAAAACGAGGGCAAAAAAATGCAGTGATGAATATTAAGCCAGGCGAGACCACACATTTATTCTAATTACTGCTTAGAAATAAACAAATGAGAGTGAGGAGGATGAGAAGAGAAGCACTGTGTAATTTTTCCTGCACCCTTTGCGAGTTGTTTAATTCTTTAGGCGAATTTCGCCACTACAGTCGTTCTCTGACCTTGTGTTTTTAGACACCGGTGTACAGACGCAGCAGACATGACATCATCACTTCGAATCATTTTCCCTTTTTCTGTCATGCAGAATCACATCCACAGACACAGCGTTATCTTCGGGTGAGGCCACAATGCACTGCTAATGCTCGGTGGCACGTTATTCTTATCAGCTCAACAGCTATTGAAGTGTCATTTTTTGAGATGTGAGAGTTTTTGGAGACCAGACAGGGCTGTTGAGACCATTGTACTGTAACCTAAATTGAAGAGATGAAGAGGAGAAAAACAGGGAGGAACGTCAATGGAATTGATTTACAATCCTCTTTATCTTGCATCAGAGATGCAGGTAGAAATCACACAATCTCTGTTCACTGCACAACACCAATGTCATCCAGATCAATAGAAATTGACCCTTTACAAAAGGGCCTGGGTTGTCTGGACACGTCCCTGTTGGCAGCGCACATTGTCTGCTGTTACATTTTCACCACAATACCTTTTAAATGGGAGACACTGTCATCCAGCTGCAAATGACTTTTATATTACGCTGCACCTAAAGCGGAGCAGCTTTAGTATTCACCGCGTGCCGCCAGTGTGTGTGTGCATCTCATAGCCAGGCTGCTGTCATATTGTTTTGAAATCATTACGGCTCTGCTAAATGTGTGTGCGTTTGTACAGGCTGCATGAAGATGCCTCCGCGAGCCAATTCACTAATTCAAGGGAATTAATTGAATGTTCAATATATTAAACGATCATATCTTTGGAGCTCTAACCAGCACATTAAGACTGTCAATCTTTGCATTCTCCACATGCTGAGTTGTGTGCATGGGCTGTTTAAAGCTTCTTACTTCAGTTTAATTGTCCAAAGGGTGCAATTCTGTTACACAGTCTCTGTAGCTACAGTAAACGCAGCTTTATTTGCTTCCTGTCCAGGACAAAAGTATCCGCTAAAGAGTTTGAAGTAGCATTAGAAACTTTATGCAATACACAGAGACGTGTGAATCTGGTGGCTGTGTTAGCTGCCCAGGTATTTATTCATAACACCCAGAACACTTTGCTCATGAACATGTAGAGTCTCAGACTAACTGAAGGACAACAGGAGGCTGCGTGAGAATGAAAAGCAACAACAAAGCGAATTCCAGGGAAAAAAACAAGATTCGTTTTCGACGTATGCAGTAGTTTACGTTACACAATATGTAGACCATCAAACGCGCCTGACTGCAGTGTAGTGTTGTTGACAGACGCACATTAAACTACAATAACCTGCAGTCAATGACCTCCTGACCCTGTGCAGCTCAGCAGATAGTCTCATAGTCCAGACAAGTCAAGTATGATGATCCATTGTGACATTTGCATTAACTCTCTTGACAGGAATCGTCAGTCAGGGAGAATCAGTGACCACAAACTGACATCGTGTCACTCAGTGCTACTGAAACCACATCTTACTCCCAGTCCTTCTTTGACTCCTGTTTTCTTTGACAGACAACAACAAGACTATTGTAAATCCTCCTCGTATTCTGCTCTGTCTGTTCCTTGACATCCTTGCTAGATGGTACAGATAAGAAGACATACTCTGACATACTAACATGCCTTGAAAACGCGACTTCTTATGAGGAAAACAGCTTTTATTAAATCCAGCTCTGTCAAGGAGGTATTTCAAAGGAACCTGCTGCAGATTTTTACACATAGACAAATTATTTCTTTTAATAAAAACACAGGTGAATCGTCATTTCTGCTCTTGCAGATGTGATGATAATTGATATGTAGTGATGGTAAAAGAACATGACTCCAGTATAAGGGGTTGATTTGGGACCTTTGCAACATTCAAAACAGAATCTTTTTATTGTAACATCATATACATCTGCCTTAATTAAGAACTAGAGGGTGATAACACAAGCTGGTGGATGACTTTTATTCTCATAAAGACGCTAAAGGGTAAAAATAGATAATAACCATATTCAGTAATGATTTTCATAATTAAAACAGAATTAAAATATTTGAATTGACACATTTCAGTTGACTAATTAGGTAGAAGTTACTGTTAAATTATTCACGCTCTCTTCCATGAATGCCTTTAAAATCCAGTGGTGGACAAAAGTTAAGGAAAGAGGAAAATCTGCATTTCAAAAACACCAGATGAAACAAGACAAGACCCAGCCCCATCTAAAAGGCTTTGAATATTTAGGAGGCCACTCTCTCTTTTTCTCTCTGTCACAGGGAAAACAGACAGGAGGCCAACAGAAATATCTTGCTTGTTTGAAAGCTGTTGTGCTAATGGCAAGGCATTAATTAACGGAGGCATTTGCCTGAGACAGCACGCTTTCCTTAGCAGGCAAAGAAGACAGCGCTTGGTGATGGAAGCTGCCCCTTCTCTGGACCTACAGATGAATTTGCATGGCATTTATCTCCTCAGTGCCAGGATAATCAGCTGAGAGGTTGATTGAGAGGAATCCAACCGTAAAGGCCTCGGCACTTTCCCTCCTGACGTTTTCTTTTACAAAATGGTTCATTTTGACTCTGCAATTTGTGCCGGCATACCTTCTCCCTCAAGTGTGCCCATCACAGACTCACAGACATGGTATGTATGGAAATGAGTGCATCCCCTGGGTGACAGAGGGAGGATAGAGGTGTCACAGTCAATGAAGCCAGCGTCATCCTGTGGCAGCATCACACGTTTTACTCAGAACCTCTTTAACCCGCTGCAGTTAACTGCAGATGCCATATGGATCCTTCGTGGCTCAGGCCAGACCCGATTCCCCCATCGCACCTGATGATAGCGTAAATGATCATCGCCATGCTAATATATAGCAAATACACACACGCTGGCTAAGCCACGGGTAGTTAACTGTCATTGTTGTGCGGATGGATGGCTGAGCTGCGTTCCACTACAGTGACAACATACGCTGCTTTGTGCTCCACTCGGCGCTGCCAAGAATGACTGGAGGCATCTGTAGCTGCTCTGCATTGCTCAGATCCTCTGGTGCTTATGAATATCTTTGAGAATACCCAGTGTCTGTGGGTGAGAGGCCAGGCTAATGAAGACATTCTGCAAGGTTGAGACTTTCATGTTTGATACATTCCTGCCCAGGCTGTTCTGCTGTTGCTTTTAAACATGCCCATGAAATTAAGAGTAGCATCATTTCTTAAGATGAGTCCAGTGAAAGGTTAGGAATGTGGCAGCTGGGGATCTAAGCCTGCGCCACGACATAATTACTTCTTTGTCATTAAAATACTTGTGCAGAATGGAAGTGTCATCAGTGAACATCTTGGCTCCTTCCAAAAAACGATAATATCTTTGTTTTTTCCGCGCTCTTTGCCGATGGAATGCTGTGCCTCTTGGCTCATTGGGAACGAGGCCATGTTTTGGGTATCTTTTTTGCTTGGGTAGCTCCATCTGGTCCTGGCACCACCGCGCTTTGCCCCTGCCCAGGAGTTCTGCATCCCAACTATGTGTTGGCAATTAGCAGAGATGTTGGCAAGGCGTTACGCAGTGTGACATTCTCCCCAGGCTTGTTGACTGACTGTGGTGTGTGTGTGTGTTGGGGGGAGGATGTGTGCGTGTGCAGCCATAGGTTCCTTTTGTGTTGGTGCAAGCGAAACATAGTGTGTGTGTGTTTGTGTGCTACTTGAATTAAACATGTTAAGCAGTTCATATCCAGTTCTACTACTTCCACGTCTTAGTCAACATCAGGTTGTTCGACAAAAATTGCTCACAAATGCTGGCTTCTCTGTTTCTAGGTTTGACATGGCGGGATGACATCACTCAGCGGGTCATCTCTAGAGAGCTCTCCAAACTGAGGAGCATCCCCCTCCGTCATCAGGCCACGGCTCCGAGCCCCATCACTGCCTACGGCAGCATCAGAAGCAGGAAGCTGAGGCCTACGCAGGCAGAGCTGAGCCGAAACCTCCAGCAGTACCTGTCAGGTCTGGGCTTCCTGCCACAGGCTGCAGTGGATGGACAACGGGGAGCCAACCTTCAGGTCAGACTCCTACACACTGGAGACCTCCAGCAGCTGTTGAGATCACACTCATTGAGATGAAGCTTTACCATGTGATGTCTTGGATCCAGTGCTTTGGGAGTTTTACCTCACTGCCCCTGCTACTTAAATGCTGACCCTTAAAATATGTTCTTTACATAAAATGCTTAGAGGCATGTAGGCCCGGGCTTAAGGCTGAAACATAGTCTGTACTAAACTAAAGGGACACAGCCAGTATCAGTCTTCTGCTGGGGTTGTCCTCTAATTCCTGCTCGGCTTTTGTTTCTTCCTTTCACTCCTCTCCCCCTTCTCCCACAGAGCACGGAGCGTTTACACAAAGATCTTTCATCGGCTCTTTACATTACTCAGCCATCATATTTGGGGTGGAACCCCAGCTTTGTGTGAAATGTGCGCCATCCTGCATAGCTGAGCCGCTTCCTGCTGCCGTGTCATTCCTGCCATAATGCAAAGTTGAAGAGTTCAGGACCTTCCTTATTGATGAGACGAGCTCCTTTGTTGTGTAGCGTGATGGAAAAAGGCAAACATGTTTAGCATGAATGGCAGAGCACCCCCGTCTCGCTGCGCTAATGCCATTATAGCTTCTCAGTGTGCTTGGCTTGGAAAGAGTGACATTTTCTCTATATACATTTGAAGGACAGAAAATGGCACCAAGGGAGATAGCTAGTATTAGTGCTGCAGCGACATGGATAATAATGCTGCTCAGGGGATTGGATATACAGTATGCTGAACTGAAGCGTGGGCCTTTGTGTTTCAGACAAGAAGAATGATTTCTCTTCCTTGTACAGAGAAAAAAAGCACAAAAATCGCACATTCCGGTGCCAGTGACGATGCCAAACGCTGTGCCAAGCGGTGAAACGCACCCAAAATAGCCCGTGTACCAGTACATTGTAGCATAAATGCCTAATTCATCATGTGTCAAATCAGAACTCATATGGCTAACTTTGAAATCAAATGGCTCACGTTTTTTCTTCCTTCTTTTTAGATAAGGGACTGTTTTTACTTCTCTGACAGAGGGGATTGGCTTTTAGAGTTTGTGGTGTGATGTGGAAGTGCATGAAATTATTCTTTGAGTGACGTTATCTCATCTGTGATTTCCATAATGCAATTTCCAAGGGCAGTTGTCTTTGATCTAGAATCCCTATTCATATCCTGTCCTGTCTAGTCGAGCCCAGGTTACGTCTCTTTTTATACTAAAGGCTGTCACAACAATGCTGACCCAGTGCAACCCATTTAATGTCCTCACGAGGGAAAGCACACACCCCAAAGCCCTCGATTTTATCATTCTACCTTTACCCGTATGAACTAAATAATAAATAACCATATACAAAAATGCGCGTACATATGTGAGGCTATATTTGGGCACAGCGATCCTCTTTTCAGTGTTAATATTTGTCACTAACACAGATTGTCAGAGTCTGGAAAAGGAGACAGGAGGAGACAAGAACATTACAGCAGGGGAGTAACAGTACATGTTTGTCACAGCTCACTGGGACAAGCAGATTGTTGTAAGACATAATATCCTAAAGCCTCATGCAGTGTCTTAAAAATAACATGTATTATTTCATTCCCTTCACTTTTGACAATGAAACAAAATCTCTACAATTATTGACATGTTTAAGCTTTGGCTTAACGTGACGGACTGACTGTTGCACCATCATTTCCGTCTTTGTAGCCATACAGCAAGCAAAGATAAATAAAATAATGGCTTAAGACATGAACAATGTGCTAAATGTCGTTGTAGAATGGAGACATCAAACTTTCAAGCAGCCAGTTGTCCAGTCAGCCAAAACCCCAGCAGAGCTGGAAGGAGACCACTATCTACAGCCTTCAGAAAGGAGCTGGACAGCCTCCCGTCACTAAGGTTGTCAGTCAGAGCGGGGAGGGCAGGCACCCCAAGCTCAGTGCAGCCTACCCCAACCCAGACCCAGGAAACGGCAAACTGCTTTCCAGCCATTTGGAATGGCTTCTCGCCGGGGCACCGGGCACTCAAAAGCACACCCCAGCTGGAGAGGCTGCGTGGCCCAAAGCAAAGCTTCACTACCTCAGCAACATCCAGCAGCCTCCAAGTGACAAGGCAGAGCTGCAGCCTCAGGTGGCTTTTGGCTCCAACATCCAGAGGCCTAATCTAGACAGACTGCTCAAGGCTGGCTCAAACCGACCGGCAGCCAAAGAGCCGCTTAGCATCATGGACGGTAAAGTCAGCTAGCTTTATAAGCTGTTATTAAACTCTCTGACTTTTATATTTGTCCCAAAGTGCTTCTGTTTGTTTTAAATGCTTTCAGATACATTATCTATGATTGTAGCTTCTCGTTCCTCTCTTCTCTGTCCAGAGCGATTCATCCAGAATGTGGTGAACCAGCTGGGAAGGCACAGCATCAACATGGAGGCTTTGATGGGTAAAGACCTGGACCAGCTGGCTGAAGTCATCACAGGAGCTCTGCAGGAGGTGGATGAGGAACAGCCTGTGGCTGGGGCCCAGCCAAGACCAGGAGCTGCTGACTCCAGGGGGGACATGGAGGCTAACAGGGAGCCACTGGCAGCCGCGCAGATGAATCAGTACCAGGACCTGAAATCAGACAAAGGGCAGGATTCAAACCAGAAAAATACACTGAGAGTGAAACAGCAAGGTTTGTGTTTCCGCTGCTGAGAAACAGAATCAAATGTGTATATGCGTAAGTATTTTCTGTCAGAGATGTGATGAAATACAGGCTATTCGAAGTCTATGAATCCTTTAATGTTGCTTTGTTTATATAAAGCTCTGCTAAATGTATTTATGATTGTTTTGAGTTCAACAATTGTTTCTTCTCTAAACAGAAAAGACAACTTTTAGGTTTAGTCTTCTCACATACGTTGTGTTTGTTTCCAGGCCAACAAGTAGACGGTGCAGACAAAGAGCCTGTTGACAAGGTGAATTTAAAATTACTCAGCTCAACCTACAAATTGGTTTCTGAGGGAGCACGTCATGTCCAAATTTACACTTTATTCACTTCTGAGTGCCATTTCAAATAGTTGTGAAGAACAGCGTTCACTTTGAAATTAGTGGAACCGAATCTTAGCGGAGTTTGCTGGCTAAACTTTTTCAAAAGTGATATGAATTCAAATCTGCCAAACGCTGTTTGTTTACCTTTTAGTAGATAAGTAACATTAAATGTATGTGATTGTACAACACTGCTGTCAGCAAACACAAGACTGATTCATATGTTTTCAGTGATTTACGTTTCTAAATGAAGTGTTTATTGAAGATGTTAATTAAAACTGAGTCTGAGGCAAGAGGCTAAAAGAAGCTAAATGAAATGAGCAGGTAAAATGAAGCAAAGAAATCCTTCAGTCTTCTAAGGAGAAATCTTTGATTCGTCGCAGCATGCAGCTTTCTTCTCCAAACTGCTGGACTACCTCAACCTGGACACAATCGGTGATGCTCCAGAGGTCAACAGTGGGCGTCCAGCTCCCCTTCAGAAAATGGTTGGACTGGAGAATGTCCAGAGCCGGACGTCGCAGGGCCAAGTTCCCGCACCCAACCGCTGGGAGGAGAAAACCGTGGCCACTCCTGCGAAGGAAGGTTCCACCCTGCGGTTAACCGGTGGCGCAGAGGGGCCTGATGCACAGGTGGACTCTGACATCGAGAGGTGGATGCAGGGGATCGAGGACCCGGCGGGAAAGAAACAGCTGGAGGAGCCGCAGAAGAAAGACATGAAAGTCAAAACGCAGCTGGTCCATGTTGGGGTGAAGGAGTTTTCCAGCAGAGGGAAGGACAGACACTTTGGCTACATTATCACAGGTTCAGAGTAAGTATTAACTTTATTATTACTATTATTATTGCTATCGTTGTTATTTAATGATAGCAACACTGCGGAAAAGGCCTCGTACTCTTCTTTACGTGTTGTTATCTACTGACTCGACTGCAGGTTATTGCTTCACTCTCCATTTGTTAGCTGCTCCATTGGACTGGCTTCAAGACTCATTTAACAAACCTCAATACCAAACACATGTCTGCTTAGTTCCGTTACTTAAAGCTGCCTCCAGGAGACGCAATTTAGGTCAAAACCGCCCACATATTCACGTTCTTTTTGGAAAAGGATACTGTTTGAAATCCTTAGTGTGTGTTGTACCTGATTACAATAGCAGTGGCGATAAATCCCTCAGTGTGTGGGTATTACTGTGCAGTATTACAGCTTTAATGATGACACTTTGTCAGGAAGGATAGCCAAGTCCTCTATCGCTCCCTCTCACTCACCACTCACTCAGCAGAGATAAGTTCCTATCGACTGTGTCTGCACCCCTGGCCTTCCCCCAAATCCCTTTATGGCGTTATCAAGTCCGGTGTCAGTGGCTTGTCCTTCACCGGTTCGAGAGACGTGGACTCATAAAGGTCTGATGGGTACAATCTGTGTCACCTTATTGCCACATATATAGGAACACAGATTAAGACGTAAACACACAATATAGCCGGGTGTGAGCCACTGGGGAGAGAGAGGTCACCTCCTGAGTGAAATATCTTTACCCAGGAGGTGACCTTCACTCCTTCTCATCTACGCTCAGCCCACCTAGTGGACACCTATAGTTGGTCTATAGAGGTCTGCGTTTGCGGCAGACCTCATGATTGCATGGTTGTTATCCACGGCCTCTCCATACCCTGCAGTGAGGCTACGCAAACCTGCTTATCTGACAGCTCCTGACATTGTGGTGGTGGGTTGGGGAATAGGAGGAATGTGGGGGTTGGTGTGTGTGTGTGTACGTGGAGGATGGAGTGGAAAGGTATGGATAAGAGAGAAAGAGACAGAGAGACACCCAGGGGAAAAAGTGCTAGCATCAACAACCAAGTCACTGCTGGAGCTCTCCAGTTGCTAGAATTACCACAGAGGGATGCAAACGTGCCTGGAATTGCTTCGACGAATCTTTAACTTTCAAACCCCTCAAAAAAAGAGCGAAAAAAGAACCACCCACTCTCTGAAAGGTGAAGTGAATCAGCCATTCATGCAGAGTACGCTGTTTTGTGTTCTGAGAGAGAAAAACTATTGTAATGTGGCATCAAAGCTAAACAAGATGGCTCTGCATACATTTTAACTCGAATATGTCAAACCATTGTAAAAATCTGGCTTTTTCAAATTCCCGAAGCTGCACGATATCTACCCAGTGCTGCACGGACGCGTGTCCTGTTTATTTCACATTTCTGTGCTTTGGAGTTGTCACAAAATCCAAACAATGTCTCATTATGATCTCTGACTTTCTGGTGCATGTCACCTTGCAGTCACTTGGCAGTCTCACTTCCAGGTTAAGCTGTCAACAATGAAGTCACTTTCTGTGTGTTTGTGTGTGTGCCCTTCTCATTTCCTACCCAGCGCGTTGTCCTGCAGATTGCCTTTGTTTGGTCTATTTCCTTGGCGATTTACTCTTCGAGTGAGAGAGCGGCCGCGGACTGAGCTGAGATGAGGCATGGCTTTATCAGTCCACCATTACACTTCACCTCCATTCCATTTGCACCTTATTATTCCCATCGCTCCGTGAGGGCGCGTGCGTGCCGCCGTGTTTGTGCACCCGGTGTTATCACGTTCCCCCCGAGCGTGCGTGCACGCGTGAGACGAAAAAGTGAATTTGGGGAAAAGGGAAAGAAAGATGAGAGAGGGAAAGTGAGAAGAAGGCCGTTCATATGATACAGCCATTACACCTCATGCAGGTTCCATTTGCACCTTATTGTTTGTCTCATTGCTGGAAAAAAGCAGGTGATTTACCAAGCCTGAAGAGGCAGCTGATCCCTTTTCCCTTGGCACAGTGATTTGTTTGTGTTTGCGGGTGCCTGTGTATCTGTCTGCTGGTGTGTACATGTGCACAGTACATCCATTCAGACAACCATAGCTTTTGCTTGTGTGCAATGACCCATTTGTGGGTAGTATGAATTGTGGCGGTATCTGCCTAAAAAAATAGCATTTTAACGGCTGAGTGGCTGCGCGTACGGACCTCCAAATGTGACGTCCGACTCTTTGTGTGTGTCTTCCCCAGCTCCCTCACCAACGACCAGAGTCTGGCCCTCATGGAGCATCTGACTCAGAAGCTGAATCTCCACGCTGCAGACCTCACCCAGCTTTCGTACGTACGCACCCAAACACAACATATGCATTGTGACTAATAGGACGTACAAGCTATGCATCACATACAAGGTAACTGCCCACATTTGCAGTCATTGAAGCGGTTTTGTTTTGAGCCTTTGAGTTTGGGAAAACAGACTGAAGGTCTGCTGGTGTGAAAATTCTGGGCCACACTGCCAGCGACTGTAGGCGTTTGTTGTTTTTCTGACCTTTTGCAGTGTTTGACTTCTCACAGACAGAGAACTCGGGCTTAATTACTTGCAGACACTTACAGATGTCTCCATTGTATTCAAAACACTGCCTCACCACTGCTGTCACTGTATCCTTGTCAAAGGGAGAGCGGTCGAGCCATCAAACAGCTCTCAGATAGGGGCTGGGACTCGAGGAAGCAGTCCAACGGTAGCTACAGTAGTTAACGCATTAATGAGCGGGTGAACTGCCCTTGAACCCAGGCTGGCTTGTGCTCGTACCACAATGCTGTACATTTGGTGTCAGACGTTGCAGGAGGCAGGGGAGACGTGTTCGCCTAAGATCTGACAAGCCTTTCAAGATGCTCCTGCAGGACTGGAATCTGGGTGGTTCAGTAACACCCGCAGCATATAAACACCGAAGCCTGCTCGCTGCAGCCTGTAGGTGCTCGGCAACTGTGGACTCGGGCTGTTCTGGCTTGGATAATGGTTATAGATGGAGGGAAAACTGCCTGACAGCGTTTTTTAAAATTCACACAGTGACCTCGAAACAAATGCAACCACAGAGCCGTTCTGAATGGCGCTTTTGAAACCAGACTCCGACTTCGTTTCAAGCTAAAGGATACGTCATCGTGGTCGGCAACAACTGAATTAATCTTGTTTTTAGACTTGTCACCTGTTAATTATATTTCTATTCCTGTGTGGATGCATATATGCTTTTTTTGTACCATCTGACTAGCAGCTAATGGAGCTGCTCTTCCACTGGTCCACGTTTCCACAGTGCATTAAGGCTGTTAAGCTAGTGTAAAAGCCACAGACACATCCCTCAAATAAAGCCTCTGCTCTGTGTTACACCTCGTGCTGATAACGGTGTTTTATAAAGAAGACAAATACAGAAAACGTCCTCATTGTTGCGCCTGTTTTTCTTTCCTTTTACCAAGTAATGAAAACGCATTTGTGTAGAAATCGCAGAGATGGAGGATGTGACACAAACCCATTGTGCCTCTCGCAGTGCAGGTGAGGCAGGTGAGTGTTTGAAAGCCCGTGTCTGAATATGAGTCAGCTCAAGCACAAGAGCTGGGTCAGATCACACCAACCTGCTTCGGGGGCCGCTCTCTCCCCCTCTCGCCTCCCCCCTCTCTCTCTCGCTCTGATGGGCCCTGAGAGACGGGGGAAGAGATACTCAAATATGACAACAGGCAGGCAGAGAAGAATTTCAAACTGGGTATAAGAAATGTTCACAATTGTGTGTTGGTCTCGCTGCTACAGTAATCAGCCCAGAATATTCCCTTTTCAAAAGACATTTGAAATTGTAATTCTGGGTGATGATGGGCTGGAGATAATATGTGCTTTTTCAGATGACGTAAGTGTTTTACTCTACGTAAACACTAGGGGGAGTGGGACGCACACAGCCTGTGCAGGCAAACACACACACACACCCTGCCAGTCTCCCGCCAACCAGCTTGCACATACACGCTCATCATCCCTCCCGCACGGCTAATATGAAGTCCAAGCTTACACATCCGACAACGCGGGCGGCGGTGTGAACTCCAGATAACTATCTTAACTTCATCTTACGACGGTGGCAGTGTTTTTCCACCTTCTACATTTAAATAAGGTTTGTGTGTCAGTTCAATTTGAGATGCCTTGCGATCTCTGGTAAGAAAACCTTCGGCCACAGAGGATGGAGGCAAAGGTAGAGATTGTGGAAACATTGACATTTAAGAGGGCAAACAGAGCCCAGGTGAAGGCATTAGAGAGGGGTGTGTGTCTTTCAGAGCTGTGCGTGTGTGTGATCATGTTCACCAATGCATCAGTGCACGGTCGGGTCCGTCTGTCTGGCAGCGTCGGCTCATATATTGCTCCTGGCCGAGCCGGTGTTGCCGCCTCTGTATCAGGCTGACTGATGGTGAGTGGGTCCGGGTCACGGCACTCTGGCAGCCTGATGAATCTGCCTCTGTGTCATACAGTCTGGCAGGAAGTACACTAAAATGTAGGTACACTTTTCAGGACACAACAGCTCAGAGGCTGGTGATTTAGAGGCGGAAGGGACAAGTGGACATCTCAACCCACCAGTCAGTTATTACTGTCAGCCGTCAATAAGCCACTGACACTCATCCATTCATCCTGACAGTACAATGTCCAGAAAGTGTCATTTGTTGAATTGAGATGTTGTTGTTGTTGTTTTTTTAAAGAAGCATTTTGCATCCTGCACTTTACGAATGTGAAGCTCCAGCATCTGTGGATTAGTTTAGCTTAGCATAACAGCTGGAAGCAGCCAGTCTGGCTCTGACCACAGGCAACAAACCTTGCCTGCTGTAACGTTACCTGCTCTGTTAATAGCGACGTGTTGTTGTTCAGCTCCTTTCCCTGCTACAGTAGACAGGAGTTTATTATTTGATGTCTTTACACATTGCTACAGTAGACTCTGCTTTTTCTTGCTGCTGCTGGGAGCCGCTGTTAGATTTTATTTTATGACCAACCTCAGAGACCTAAAACATTTATTCTGCTCCAGGGAGAGAAGCCTGTTGCTGATTCTTGACCACACAGAGCTGAATATACGCCCAGGAGCTACAAGCTCTGTAGATGAAAATGGTGCACAGCTGGTGACTGTACTGGAGTCTGAGGTCAAAATAAAACAGGAGGGGAAGTAGGAAATATGCTGTATGGTGCTTTATTAATTATGTTCTGCCGAGCGTTGTGTTTTCACAGCATCTTAAAGTAAAATGCCCCTTTTCCCTACTGTTTTCCTGCAGTGTCCTGGGTCCTGCGTTGACTTTCAGAGTTGGCCACAACCCCAAGAATGTGACCACAGCCGATCTGGTTCAAGTCGCAGGTGAGTGCGCTCGATATTTGTCCTTATTACACACGATCGTCCCATTGACAGCCTTCATTGCGATTCATCTCATTTTTACCAGCCGGGCCACTCTGTCACCGCCTGTGCTTGAGTAAATGAGAACACAGATTAGTCTCTCCACATACAGTAGATAGGCTGCCGTTCATCTTGTCCAGACAAACCCCTGTCCCAAAGAAGATTATCAACACAGTGCAATGACAGATGACCATCAATTACCGAGATGATGAGTCTAGTGTGCGCTCTCCTCCTGTCTGTACACACACTCACACGGCACACAGGACACTTTATTGTGTCTTCTATTATGTCCAGCTGGCTGACAGGTTGAAACAGGTTTCACCAGCCAATCACTTAGTGTATACTACTGTGTGTGCGCGCGTGTGTACTTGCCTGCATGTATGCACTTGTTTGATGTAGACTGATGGAAAGCTGTCACCCACAGGAAGAAGACTGTCAGTATATGCGCTACCTCGTTCCCCTGTTCATTGTCTGCTCTCCGATCAGCCCAGCGTTATTGTTTTTGTGTGTGTGATATGTTCGTTGGTGGTGTGTCAGTGTCCTTGCTTTGGTCTGAAATGACTTTGAGAAGTCCCAACAGTCAATATCATCCAGCATCACCCCACTGGAATCAACATGGTGGTGTTGTTATTGGCTGGAATGTGCCGCTGCTCCACTTTTTCTCGAGCGGCGGCGCTTTTTGGCACCAACTCGTTTCTATTAGTGACGTGTTGGGCGCTGGCTGACGGTACAGCTTTACCGTGAGACCAGTTGGGCTGTTCGGTGGAGTTAAAGGTGTATAAATGGATTCATCCCTTCGCCATCATCCCACTTTGCAATGTTTGTTTATTAAAATGATCAAGTGAGCAAATATTGCTTTCACTATTCTTCATGAGGTGTAATAATTACACGCTTCTCTTGTTTGAATGAATTTGATGAGGTGGCGTGTGGTGAGAGCTAATGACAGGCGTGAGCGGGGCTGAAATGTCAGACCAAATGTTAAGTCAACATGATCATCAGCCTGACCCATGTTGATGAATTATGAACACAGCCCACCTGAATAGTGATTTGTAAAGACAGACAGAGGCAGCTGATCAGACTATTTATGCTTTGGACACATTGTTTGTCCCAGTTGACCCAAGGGTTGCAGCTCTGAATCGTATTTTAAATTTGATGCCTGATGATACCAGAGTGTCTGTGCAGCTACATGCTCCCTCACTGACCCTGGAGCTAATGCTGCCATGGTTTCATCTCCTGTTCCCCATTCCCACATTGTGGCTCTCTCTGTTTCTAGCACAGTGTGCAGTTCAGTGAACATCCCACTCTCATTCTGGTTTAAAAAGCCCAGAAACCGTCCTGTCTTGGCGTATTACAGCTACAGAACATACATGCATGGCTTTGAATCCAACACAATATGACAATGGGTTGCGGTAACTGGGTTGTGGAGCGGCAGCACAGTTTAAGTGGACTCAGAAAATCAAGCTGACACCCACATGCAGTGGCCACCTGGGTGATCCTGGATGACCTTTGCCTTCTGTGTGACTGTGCATAAATGACGTGGCCTCCTAATGAACTCATCACAACCCCTGCTGAATTCTGTGCTCAACCTGCTGCTGAGCGTCTGCACAGCATGCTCATAACACACATAACAGACAGAAAAGCAGAGAACTGGGTGTAGGATCGTGTGAAAAAATTCAGCTAATGTGTTTATTTATCATTCTTGAAGCTAAGTCTGCAAGTAAAGATTATGTCTATAGCAATAGCAAAGAGCTTAAAGCAGTTTTCATGAGATGTCTTCAGGTTCAGTAGCCAACAGGCAACAACCTCAACATATATATTATTTTACACCGATATTAAAAATGAAACAGAACACAGTCTCTTTTGAGAAGCTGGAGGCAGTGTATGTCCAGGCCTTTTGCTTTATTTAACAGCCAAGCCACAGCTACGGTTGAGTTACTTGTTGCGTGCGTGTCTCTGCATTTGAGGTTATTTTTTGTTTCTGTCAGTTATTAGAGCAAATGTTTAGAATGAAACATTTTAAAAGAAAAACTAGATTTTATTGTAGCTCAATCCGTTATTATTTGTGAGGTAAAATGGCAGGAAACAGTCATCACAGCAATGTATCTAAAATCTACAGTACAATAACGTAAAGTATGAAATCACCTCAACAATCCTTAATTATTTGAACTTTGCTGTTGACTATCGGCTGTTTGCCATATTAGGTTAGGCTTTTTCTTTCTTTAGCGACGACTTCACTGATTATTTTCTTGGTTAAAAGTACAAATGTTCTGTAAAATGTCAAAGCCTGAGGTGACGTTTCTACTCACTTTAACAAACAGCTTTAAACCTGCAGATATTTAGATTTGAATTAAATAAACCACAGGTAAAGCAGAAATCTATACACCAGAGAGGCTCAGACAGTTAATCCCCAGTTTATTAATTTTGTCATCGGCTAGTAACTGAGAGCTTCAGGGTGACATCTACAGTAAGATGTTATGTTATATTATCTATAGGGTCCTGATGAGCGGCTTTACTGATAACTCTGATCGGCCTGAACATATTAATTATTATCATAAAATACAAATGAAGTGAGAACTTTGTGCGTCTTTCTTTTTCACTGTAGGTAACCAGCTGATTACTGCAGCTGAACTGTATGTTTGCATGTTTGCTGTGTCCAGCTTTAATAATGTGTGAAATGTGTGCTGGTGTTACCTTGACTGTACTCTGCTGTGTCTGAATGAGGTTAATATGGCTCTGCTACATTCTGCTGTCCATCTATCTGCCCATCAGTTCTTTTTGATGTGTTCAATGCTCCATTGAAAAGAACAGACAAAGAGACTCGGTTGAAAGGCACGGACAGTATAGAGGAGATTTGATAACTCACTGAAAAGCATCTTTTGGGCAGCAGGTTCTTAGCGGCTGTGTGGTGAAAGGCCTGCTGGGAGGTCTGACTGTATTAGTGGAGGTAGAGGCTCTTGTGTTCTGCTCAACTGGAAAACCGCAGGACAAAGACCCGCACTGCCTAATCCCTGCTCGGCTGCAAAACAAAAGCGAAAGCTGCTGCTTTATCAAAACTACAAGGCATTCTGTGTGTCGGTGTTTGTGCGCGCGTGTGTGCGGTGTGTATGTGTGTGCTTGTTTTTTTTTTTTTTCCTTGCAGCTGTGTTCATACTGTGCCAAGAAAATGATTTATTCAATATTTGATGAAGTGGCAGCCAAGCTGTTAAAACCAATGTTGAGATGTGTTGTTTAGAACTCTACTTTTTGTGCGTTCTTGCTTCTTCTCAATCTCAAAATGATTTCTAAACATGTAAATCACCTCAGTTGTGGGAAATTGGATCTGTCAAAATTGCTTTTGCTCACTCTAAAGCAACATTTTGTAGCTGATGATGGATGTGATCCACCCCCTGTTTTCACTTACATGTTTGTGCACTTCACAGCGAGTGGGTGGATATAAGTGAGGGGAGGGTGATTTACTATAATTATGTCCTGTCATTATATTCTTATTCGGTGATATAGATGTGTTTTGATGGATCATCTTCCAGATTCGCAACACATTTGTGTTCCAGCGCTACCGTGTCTTGTTTTTGAGCTTCCTGTCGCAGGTATTTCACACGATCGCGATCACCAGCTTCCCCTGAATGTTTAATAAGAAAAGTGACGCCTGGTGACTGATCCACTGTCGACCAACTGCGGCGGTCAAGGATGACCAGACCAAACATCAGGGTGCGTGAGTGGATGTGTGTGTTACGAGAGGCTGGTAGGTGGTGGGTGGGAGCTGGGTGAGGACACTCCTATTGTCTTGGCTGTCACGGCTGGGCGACCCCTGAGCCCCTTGGAGGCCCCAAAGGCCCCAGAGGCCAGGCTACAGCAATGAGTCCTCGAGCCCCCAGGCCGTGAGAACCGCAGCTCTGGTCAATGAGCGCTGTGAGACTGGGGAGCAACTGGCTGGGCCATCTGGAGCAGAGAGCAGAGACCCTGACACACGGCTGTCACCCGAGGGAGACACGCAGAGACGTGGACGTAGATAACGTCTTTCCCCATGTTTCTCCCTGAGCCTCAATCTGCCTCTTACACACACACACACACACACACACACACACGATACACACTCGTCTGCATGTGAGTGACAGCAGAAAGGGGACTGAGAGGGAAAAGGCTGGTGAGAACAGTCCTGAGAGAGTTTCCATCCGTCCACTTATTTTTATAAGCATTTTCAATTTGTGTGTGTTTTTCAGTTTTTGAGAGGGAGCTACTGCAACAATTTAAGCTTGGTTCAGGTGGACGGACTAACAACCGCTAATCGTCGGCTCCATCTTCTCCTGTCCACATCAAAGTGCCATTTGGAAAGATTATTTATTGTTCCCATCAGTCAGACTATTGCAGCACTTGGTGGTTCACAGCCAGGAGTTTGAATGATACTTGCGTAACGCTTTAGATAAAAGCAATCACAGTACGATTCGGGTAAATGTGGCAACAGAGTAAAGACTTTAATAAATGACGACTCTGACGAAGCGGGTGAACTAACCATCCACTAATGCTTCTGCATTAAAACATCAGATATATAGGACTGACTTGGTCCACACACATCTTTTAATCACATCGTCTGCTATGGTTGCACCTGGCTCGCTTGCTTCATGCGATGAACTCAACTCCTAATGTTTGCAAAACCACGCTAAAAGTAATTTTGTAGACTTTCTGTGAATCCTCGAATTTGATGGTTGGTGAACATTTGATGGGAACTTGGGAGGTTTGCCTTGAAGCCACTTTTGCGAAATGAAAGAACTGCACCTACACCGTGTCTGCTGCGTGGTTCTGAAAACATAGGAGCCTAAATATAACCGGGTTGCTTTTCTGTCGTGCACTATTTCTACGTCCGTCTGTCCCTTCTCGTCCCGGTTCTCTGTCTGATCTGTCCGCGGCCACGCGCGCATGCACGCTCTCACCCCAAAGTGAAAGCACGGTGGCTGCGGATACGTAATGGCGCTAGCTGCTGTTTGAGTGGTGAGTGGTAGTCTTTTCCAGCTGAGCAGATTAGCATAGATCTCCCACACAGACAGAGTTGACCTTCACTCTGGCAAACACTTGTCAAAATGCCAGCGATAATTACCTGCTCTCTTCGCAAATAGCACAATGGTTTATCCACCTGCATTTCAGCCGTGGAGAACAGAGGTGTAGTAGTATAGATGCCAGCCTTCAAACGCACACTGTTTGTATAGGTAATATAAGCCAGAGGCATTCCTATGTGATATGAATGTGTATCTGCTTTCTGACTGATATTGTAATATTTACCATTTGGATGTCAGCAAGCTGCCACCGGCTGAAGAAATAAGTGTGATTGAAATCTTCTGGTTGTTGCCACTGGCTTCAATATGCTCATGTCCACACACAGCGTTCGCGTGGCTGCAGCGAGATTCATTTTGTCAGCGTTGGCTTTCAGGAGAACCTTTTTTTTAAATCTTTTGAACGCAGCAGAGCTCGACAGTGTCCGCGTTGGATGCGTGATGGTCTGCGTGTACACGTCTTAACATCGGTATCGATGAGCGTAGAGGTCAAAAAAGCCACCCAACTCGCCCCCCCCCCCTCTTCCTCTCCTCACTCCTCCTCGTCACTGACTGCCCTCTCTGGTTGAGTGCTTCAATGTGCTCAGGTCGGTGATCAAAGTCTTCCTCAGTCTCTTCTCCTCCATTGCCCCTGGCTGTGTTTGTGTGTGTGTGGGAGTGATTGTGTGAGAAAGTGTGTGCGTGCGCGCCATCATCCAGCTCTCAGCCGTCTAAACCGTCACTCTCGCTAGCTTCTTTCAGTCTCAGTTGTACCCTGCCAGGCTCCCTTGCATCATCTTCCCTTCTGCTAAAGGGCACGCACACACACACGCAGGCACAACGCAAACGCACAGTGATGCTTATTTCGTATGACACATCTCACTTTTCTGTCTTCCTTAACGTTTATGCATTGTTGATCTCAGAGACTTCCTCTGTTGCAATACGTACGTTTATATTTATTTTTGCTGCCGGCTGCTAAATAACTAGAGCTGAATGAGTCAAAAGTAAACTGTTAAATAGATTTTTATTCAGGTGGAAACTTTTTTAATTCCAAGGTTGTGCTGCTTCACTGTGTGTGTGTGTGTGTGTGTGTGTGTATTGCTACTAGTGCCTACAGGATGACAAAAAGCTGAAATTGTCAAAGCTAGATATTAAAAATGTTGTAACAGGACATTTTGTTGTTTGGAAATCAGCCTAAATCATCTAGTTTCATCCTTCCCCTGGCTCAGAGAATGAGCTTTCATCAGCTAGTGACTCTTTGTGCTCGCCTCACAGAAAAAGGTGTCATGTGGAAACGTTTCTATTGTGTTGAGAAGCCAAGAACTGGCTTACACTCCCTCTTTATCCAGTTTATCCTTGTCAGTCATGCTCTTTCCTATTCTGCCTCCCCCCACCGCGCTGTCCTTTTCTTACTCGTTCCTTCTCCTTTGCTTCAGTATTATCCCCGCGTCTCAGCGTAGGGTCAGAGCTGCACTGCTCCTGCAAACATTTTTACTGTGTCAACATCGCTGTAGCAAAGCAGCTGAAGACAGTAACAGGTGCCTGTCAACAGCCGGCCAGTCCTCTAGTGCATTAAAGGATCTTTGCTGTAGATGAGGATTAGTGTCGCCTGGCATTGTTTGTTTGCTAATTCCATCTCCAAGGTATTTGTGGAAAATAGGCATGAATAATTGAAAGCGATTTCTAGTGGACAAAACGAAGCTATCAGCGAATGGAGGGAGATTAATGGGCAGGGAGTGAAACGCAACGCAAATTGGAACAACGGTGCAACCTTTCTCAGGCACCAGAGAGACCCTGAGTTGGTAAACAAAACCTGAATGTGGACTGTTTCTTTGGGAGAAGAGCGCGGAAATGAGAAAGACATGGATCAAGTGAAATGCAGCGAGGTTTAAATGTGAAGTATCAGGAATCTTTCTCATCTTCGTCATCAGTGCTGAATATTGTTAGATTAAATCAACATACTGTCCACAGTAAATTGCGTTTTGGGAAGGAATCCAAGTTTGTGACAAGGTAATGAATCTGTTAGTTCTGGTGTCTAAACCCATAAGAGTTTGTGCTAGTTGATCACAACACAATAATGGTTTTGATTTGAAGGTACGGTGATACTTTTTTAATAGGCTTACAAAAGTCACTTTCATTTTCCTGTAGTATGGGTTTGATGGATGGCTTCTCCCATCTGTCAGTTTGGGATCTGTCCATGTTCTGTGGAGGTTAAGATCAGGGCTCTTAGCAACCACTCAACAGTACTTTTTTCTGATGCCTTTTTGATGCTTGAGCTGAGATGTTTTGGCTTATTATTACGTTGGTGGAGCCATGATCTGTGACAGAGACAGAGCTGCCCGACACAGGGTTGTTTGTCTCTCTTCACAAAGCCTTGATAACTTTCTTGTGCACAGATTCAAGACCTTGAACGCTTAATTTTTCTTCATGACCAGAAACCTCTTAAGTGTGTTTAATCCCTCCTAAAGCTGTTTTTCCGTAGCACTGCCAACATACAGTACTGCCAAATCCAGTCATGCAGTTATTTCTTCTTTTATTGAGAAAGTGACACATGTTGCAACTCAGCACAGCTAAACCTTCACCCCGGATTTATTTTGTAAGTGTTTGTTGTGATGTTTTCCTCGATCCTTATATTATATTTCGAACTGGTGCGTGTCCCATGGTCCCATTGACCTTGAACTTGACACCAGTGACAATAACTGAACATAATAGTCTGATTGAAATATCACTTCAACCCACACTTGTATGAAATATCAATTTTTAGCGAGAATTCAAGTCTTCACAGTGTCTTTGTTTTATTCTGTGACAAACCAAAGGCGGACACATATACATGACAAAAGAGCTTTTGATTTCACAACTACAACGAGTCTAGTTCTGACTGTCTTGATTTGTTAGAAGTTTAACCCACCGTGGAGAAGTTAATACCCTGAGCACATTTAAAAGTAACAATACTGCATCATGTAGAGACAAGAAAATGGGCTCGCGGCGGCGGCGAAGGACTTTCACGCATTTGAAACGAAAGAAATCTCTAAAGCTGTGAATTTTAGATTTCAGCCATTTGCAACGACACGCACAGACTTTCAGAGGAAAAAGCAACAGACAAAACGGTTCATATGTAACATTTCTTCCATGCTCTTGTTTTTACTGCCTTGAACTGTAGCTTTTATTAAGCGGTTATCGGGTATAATTGATACATTTTAAAGCCTCTTTTGTCATCTTTCATGCATTTTGTCAGGTTTAGACCATCTTACTTTGCCAAAATAATAATTCAGACCAGGCTGTGGAGTTTTTGAAGATCTGGACTCACACTGGGTTTACAAATAAACTAATGAATACTCTATGTTATTTGTTTGGCACAAACAGCTTCGGTTTGCCAGGCCTCATCATGATTTTACACTTGATATGATTTTTATCTGACCAAGGTCTTTACCATGATCTCATTTCCAGCTGAGCCATGCAGGATGGCTGGCAACAACACATTTTCTCACACATGGCAGCAAACTTAATAACACAATGGCTCACTAGCTTCATGTTTTATGAACTGACAAAACGGCACATTTTGTCTCAAAGCTGTAATGATGGTTAGTCGTCTCTGAATCAGCCACGCATTCGAATGTTCTGCGTGCATCAACACAGAACGTGTTAAAGTAAAATGACTTGTAAGATTTGTGAATATATTTTCAATCATCTTTTTTTCCACTGACATCACAAAATTATTGAATTGATTTGCTTTTGAGAAGCTTCTCTGAGCTCTGTTTCTACAGCTGCTATTCTCTGGGACCTTTATGTTTTGTATTCACTTAGCGGCTTCATCATTACTCCGTAAACTGCAGGAGCGGAGGGTGCTCATGCAGTCGTACCGTAGAGATGCTGAATACTTGTTCACCGCTGCTGCTTCGAGCACCATGTTGGGAAGAACATCCAACCTCCCTGTCAGTCCAGGCTCCACAAGCGCTTTCTCATTCTCCTTCATCCCGAGCCCCCGTCTCTACATTCCCCCTGTTCCTTTGTCTTCGCTCCCTGCACCCGCAGTGAACGCTGCTCTAAATGAGAGGCCGTGTTCTGATGGCCCTCATATTGAGAACAGCAGGCACTCATACAGTACGTTGTGTGTGTTGTATGCACAGCGGTTTGTATACTTGATGGGTGCTACTTTATGAGGCAGGAGATACAGACAGCTATGTAAATGAGTTTCTTCACATCGCCTGCTATGAGTCATAATTCAATAAAAGAAAAGCGTTATTAAAATTAGAAACACACAGAAGATGTGTGAGGGTTTTTGACTTTATGTTCCTGTTTGTCTCATCTAAAGTGTTGGGTCAGACAATGGACGCTTAATGCTGTCAAAACGATTTAATGTCATCGTAGCCTCAAGAAAGCATCAGCAGTTTATACATTGTATTTTAAATGCCAGCGTGTCCTCCTGAGACAACCAAACCTGTAAATGTATGTACAGCTTTAAATTGTAGCAGGTAATTAAACACTGTACAATGAATGTGACTTACAGTAACATCATTTAATATAGATACTAGATAATATAGTGTAATTTCAGGTTGTAGTGCTGTTATTACTGTGATATGATCACTATAATATCATTTCTAAAATCCTTTTCAACCCAGCTTCAAAGAGGTGGACTGACGGTGTATTAATATTAATAAGCAACCTTAAAATACCTGATTGACAATCAGCTCACTCGTTCAGCTTCTGCCTGACTAAACTTTGTTTGCATCACGGCTTATATCACACGGCTTAAATCAACCGAAAGCCTTCATCGTCGAATCAAGAATGACTAATCTACAGTTGCAAAACTGAGGTCAGAGATATACAGTGAAGAGATACGTGTTGTGTTTTGTTGGACGTGGCTGTTAATGGATTAACAAAAGTGCGCGTGTGCATCAAAGAGGCAGCAGATGACACTTAAAGTGCTCGAAACCACAAAGGGTTTGTACAAAACGGCCATACATTTGCTGCACAGCGTCGCCTTTCCAGGTGTGTGTGTTCCTACAGTATATCACTGTCTGAACTCATGAGCATGTGTTTGTATGTCTGTGTTTTTTCTCTTAATGGTACATCCGCACTAAATTGGCCCCTGAATGCAACGCGCTGTGCCAGTGGTTTTGTGAGCTACAAGTGTAGAAAAACAAAGAGAGCCAGGGAGCTTCAAAGCGGGTGGGTGACATTTCAGGCTTTCCATCTTCAAAGCACTATTTGCTTTTGTAGTTCCTCTTTGAGTATAATTATATATATTTTTTCTAAAGGATTACAGCTGTCTGAAAACATAGTGCAGAATTTGAGGGCCATTTCATAGCCTTTTCAGCAAAGGACGCACAATGAGCTGTCTGTGTTTTATGTTGGAAGTTTGGGACGAATTGTTTGCTATGATGCATCATTTAATGTGGCTTTGGAGCAGCATATACGGGACAGTGCTGCAGTGTTATTGCTTATTGGCAGCTATTGGCAGGGAATTGATCGTTGGCCTGATAGAGCCCCCGGTGAGTGTCTCCAGATGGGGGAGACATGAAAGCCACCCTGTCCCCTCATTTTCATTCACCTCTCTTTCCCTTTTCTTTCTTCCATCTCTCTCATTCAATTGCTTCTCTATAATTTATGTCCAGGTGCAGCACCAGCTTCCTTTGGCGCTGTGCTTGAAAGAAAGACAGACAGATGTTCAATTTTCACTTCCTTTGTGCCTCTCTCCACGTGTGTTTGTGTAGTAGCTGACCACTGTTGCCTTCTTTACCTGTAATGCAGATTGTAGTGTCTCCGGAGTTCAGCATAAGCTGTAATTAAGGCAAGTCACAGCCATGACTAACTGCGGACTCCTGCTTTGTGTGGATGTTGTGGTTTGCAAACAGTCAGCGTAGTGTGTTTGTTGTTGCTGTCCATGAGTTCAGCGCTTTAAACGTGAAGCACCATAGAGTTAAACATATATTTGTTCTTAATCGACCAAAAAATTTGAAAATACATAACTGGTACCTTTTCTTTTTTGGACGTGATTTAGAAAGCACATCTCTTCAGTCAGGCAATTTTCACAGGAAGCGTGAGGCGCATGAATACCAAGGCAAGCCCACGGCACAGCTGTATTTACAAGCTGCTTCTGTGCTTATTGTCGCAGCAAACACGAACCCTCCACTGACTGCAGAGCTGTGGGAGTGAGTGAACTCTGCAGGTGGACGTCTATATTGCAAAGTGACATGTGGACTATGTTGCAAAGTTGCGCCCTGGACACATCCTGCACTGACCTGCACAGAACGACTGTAAGGGTAAAATGAAGGTTCTTCTGTTGTTGTCTGTGTCTTGATGGTGTAGCTTCAACTACAGCTGGTTAGAATCCAGTTATAGAGGTTTCAACGAATCTTAACATATATTTGTCTTAGACAGGTTCCACCATCAAGCCTATCACCAAACAAACGTGTTGACGTTATGCGATATTTGTAAAGTTATGCTTAGGGAAAGATTGTGGTTATGAAAGTAGAGACTGGCACAAACTGTGCTGTGTTTATTTTACTGATACAGGCTGATTTTTTTGTCACATGCTCTCTGTTTTTCAGGACTGTTCACACTGTTCCTACATCTGTACAAATGTGCAGGGGGAAAAAAAGCCAAGTGCCCAGAGAAACCTACAGCACTGATAAAAGGAAATCATTAGCGGAGGCTTCATTGTAAAAGGCCTGCGTTTTCACACATTTATGAAATCTTTTAGAAGAGAGAAGGCAATAACAAAGTGTTGCGGGACAAATATGACTTTCACGCAGCTTAATGGATTCAGCTTGTTAATTGTTATGTTCAGTGTGCGCTTTTGAGAAGCAAAACCATGTGAACAAACAGATGTGACACGTTCTTCAGAGTTCTTAATCATTCGTCCTCGTCTTCTTCTGCTTCTCAAATCCTGCTTCATTTTCAGGAGCAACAGTTGCTTTTAACAAAAATTATCATGACCATTTCAATGTGCAGTAATGGACTAATCTCAACATAATTTTCCAAACTGTGCATAATAATTTGTCTAATTTCCAAATGCTTCCTGTTGCACAGTTGTGTCTCTTCTACGATACGACTATAGCTTAATGCATCCGCGTGTGCGTGCACCAGTCTCTCTGTACGCGTATCTGTGTGTGTAAATCGAGGACCAGAGGGATGCATTTCAAAATAGGTTGGTGCTAATCCCCCTTAAAAATGAGCATTCCCCTGTTGTGCACCCATCTGAAAGAGAAAGAAAGTATAGAAGGAAGAAAGAATGAAAAGACAATGAATAATGGATACGTTTTAAGAGGGATATTGCTCCCTGGCCTCCTCACTGTTTTTCATTTTTTTCCCTCCTCCCCTCCCTTTCTCTGTGTCCTCTGCGTTCTCTTAAATCAATACGGGCTGACTGTCATGGGTCAGTGGCCTGTATGCATCAGGCTGGGCTGCTACAGAGGAGCGCTGTGTCTCCCAGGGCTCTCTGTGGAGGTGATAACTCGCTCCTATCTCAGACCTCTCTTTAAGGAACACCCGCTTTCAATTTAACTCCAATATCCACCTCAGATTGACTTGAGATGACACAAAGGAAAAGCATATATATGTATGATCCCCATTTCTCCTGGAAGAAAGCGAGCACGCCTAAATACCTGCAGCAATATCTTAGCATAGATTGGAAGAATGAAAGCGGATTGCGTATAAAGATCCTTCCTACAAATGTGCATTTTAATTGACCTTCTGCTTGACACTAATATTGTCAAGTGTTTTCTTGCGTTGCATAAAGATGAATTTCTAAATAGTAGCTGAGTAGTATAGGCTCAGTTAGAAATATTAATATGCCTTGACTGTATTTCCATGTTTATGGAAGTAAGGTCGAATCATTTGTAGTACACTGTGCTAATGGGAGCAGTTTACGAGAGAGTTTCAAGAGAGTAGAAAAGGAAAAAGCACCAGTCATCACCATTCAGAAATCAGAAAGCACGTAACTATACTTTCTGAACAGATAAAGTGTTTGCGTGAGACTATGAGCAGCTCTATTCCTGTCTTTCAGTCTTTGTGTTGCGGTGTAGCCACAGGCGTTCTCACACTCCAACTCCAATTACCTGTGTTAAGGTAACACTTGTGAGACGGGGGATTACAGCATATTATTCTAGCACAAACACAGTCTCTCTGCCCACCAACCTGCAGGCAGCCAGACACAGGCAAGCGAGGAAGGTGTGAGAGGTGTTACATTAGCACCTGGATGTGCGAACAGTAGACTAGTGACCTTTTACCGGTGGCTGATACACTACCTGGAGAACTTGTTCGCCTCCTGCAGATTCTTCTTCTGTCCTCAACTCTTTTTGATATCCTTCCACCCCTGCGTCTCACTTTTGTGTTTTTTTTTTCTTCATCTTCTCTCATTTTTCTTGTGCTTCTATTTTAACCTCCGCTTCCGTTGCCGCGTCTATTAAACCACTCTCCACAGAGCCCGTCTTTACTTTCTCTCACTTTTTGACAGTTGATTCTTTTACCAGAGGATGTTAGTGAGGCTGCCACCTCTTTCCCTTGACTTGTTGTCACCGGTTGAAATATTTCTTTGGAAGTCACTGCAAAGCAAAATACTTCATTAAACCTCCTCAAGGCAGCTCCTGGTCCCCAGAAAGGCCTCGAGAAGCTGCCTCCCACTGTGGAACACTGTTAAAGTGATCTGTCACTACAGTTCTCAAGCCATAATTTCATATCCTCCTATTTTGTTCCGTTTGCTATTACTTTGTCTTCTTCAACATGTGCATGTACCTTTCACTGCGCCTGAACATGCGTGAGACACAACTTCCTCAAGTCACCTGCCAGGGGCTCTAATTAGACTGATAAGCAGTGCAACTGGAATCAGCTCTTCCTGGTAATCAGCCCCACGGAGCCCAGACAGACGGCTAAATGAGGAGGAGATGAGCCATGCAGCCCAACAGGTGTCCTTAAAAGACAGGGAGGTGTGCTCATACAGGCTCGTCTTTCCCTTCCCTAACTACTTGAGAGTTCAGTCGCTGGAGACTTCGCTGCGCATATAAAGATTCTGCAGTTATTTGAAAAATTAATACCGCAAAACAACAGTATGTGTGCGCTTTTGTGGTGTATAGATTTAATCATCATGCTGTGACTGAGCAGCTGCCTCACTTTTAAAAGCAGTTGTTTGAGAGCGTGCAACAAGATGATTGATTCAGTGAGAGAGGGACTTGCACAAAGACAGACACACCAGTCAAACGGTGCATTTTGATTTCTGAATCGTATCCCATCCTGAATACGTGTCCTGTGTTTCTCTTTGCAAACGCAGCTGCTCCGCTTTAGACGTATAATAATGATTATCACATTTTGCCCGAAGCAAAATAGTAATAAAAAAAACAGCCCAGTGACATATCAGACAGGCAATGCAAATATATCAGAACTAATAAAACCTCAGAAGGGAAATGTCATATTTCTCATTTTGACACCTGCGTGAGACTGTTGTGTCATTTCGCTTTAATTTTACACCCACCACTCCCAGCTGTACACAGGAAAGCAACACGGCGAGGTTAACACAGCGATCCGAGGAGAAGCCAGGAGAGACAGAGACGGGCAGACAGATAGGACACGGCTGCTTTATCCACTCTCTGAGAGAATATGTCCACTGCACTAACGTCTGAAGACGCGGTAGACGGATGGACTTAAAGGCCACTGACGGCAAACGCGTTGACTCTGACATTAACCTCCTCCAGCTGAAAGCATCATCGCCTCACAAACGAGCTGCTGATGCTCAGACAGGTGATTGGTTTGAGCAGGGAGAGGAAAAGGGAGAGCAAAACACAACCAATGTGGTTTTCAAATGATTTTCTGAACTGTTTTAACACCTTTTGTCATTGACCACATTTGACTGATTAAGGATCCAATTTAGTTTGTCTTTCAGGATTTTGTCAGAAAATGGTTGCATCTCCTCTTGACTTGCTACATCTTAATAATCTTAATAATCACTAAGAAAAGTGATGATTTTTACCTGGAGCTGACACATTTTGTCAGTAGAGTTATGACTTACTATACTGTACTTAAAGACAGGTTAGCCAGGACAAATTCCTTTATTCAGCCCTGTGACGTAATATTTCTGTAGAGATTCTATGTTACCTGATATTTGACTGTAACTTTAGTTTTGGTTTTTAATCTAAAGAGAGCTTTAGGTTTCTGAAAGTCACTTTATGAAGACGTTTGCTGTCGCACAAACCGGTTTACTTATAACAAACCCTTGTGTTTTGCTCTGGTTGAACAGCTGGTCATCGCCATGGTGACTTTGCCATTCTGTAGCAATAATGTCATGTGTCATGGTGATGATTTTCCTCCCTCATAGACACGGATCCATGGCCCTGGGCCGGAAGGGTTCTTTAGTGAACAGCCTGCATGCGCTCGTGTTCACGTTTATAGATTGTTTGATTTCTAGTTGAAATCTACTCGATTATCAACCAAGGCTGACGAACCCCCTCGCTGCTGCTAACTCCGCTGTGTCTCTCGTCCTCTCCCTCATTTTCCTGACTTGAGTGATGGATTTCTAATGACAGACGGAACAAATCTATGATAATAAGGTCACACTGGGTTCTCCTTTTATTTTTTCTTTCTCTGAAATCACCCTTCACAGCTCGGTACAGGCAGCATGTTTCTGAGGCTGGGTGCTGGATGTGAGCTCCAGTGAACCTGTGTGAAACAGATCAATTCCTTCCTCAGGAAGACCTCCCTGCAGTCAAAATGGACATCGTCTCCTTCTGAGCAAGTCCGTTTTTTTTCCAATATCCAAGATTTATTATGTCTTGACTCACTGGAGCTCATATCCTGGCTTCATGTTAATGCTGCTTGCTACGTTTTCTAACTCTGCCTTATGATGGCTTTAGCATATTCATTGATTAATTTTGTTTTTTATAGTGTGTGCATTTGCAGACCTCTTAGCTGTCTCGTCTGTGATACTGCATTTATTTAAAACGGATGAGATATGTGTCCACGCTTGCGTGAGCACTCACATCCACATAATGATGTGTGTTTCTCCTGGCTTTAGCAGGATGTCTGCACCAAAACATCATTGAGATTCGCTCGAGCCATTAGCCTGCAGAGGGTGAATTGTGGATGAAAAGTACGACTACTCGTGAGTGTATGTGTGTGTGTGTGGGGGGGGTGTACGGTGTGCACACTCAGTATGGGTGTGCTCAGTGATGTGGTTAGTAATGTGGAGACCTGCAGGAGATGGTCCGTGGAGAGAGCCTGCAGGATAATTGCTGCCACAGTGACAGGTAGGGCTGCCTCTGCCAGAGTTTCCTCAGCAGGGAATCACAGAAAGAGAGTGTGGATGTGTGTTTGTGTAGCTCTGTGTCAACTTCACTATCCCTTCCTTCAATAAGCATTTCCCCAGTAGGCTGCCTTCAGATGGTGGCAGACTTCCAGATGTTTTCATCGACTATCACGTAGATCCAGGGAATGAAACTGAACATCTTTTACAGAGAGCAACAATCTTTGAGTCTGTGTAAACGCATTTTACATTTAAAAAAGCCTCTAAGTAGTGTTTTTCATCTAAATCTGGAGTATCATGTCATTTATCATTTTGGTGTACTGTACCCGTGAGTTGCCTCACGACTTATTGAAGTTTCCCTGAAGACTGGTGTAAATGGCTTCTGTGTAATGTTCTTCTGACAGCGAGGCGTCCAGCGAGCGTTATTGCAAAAGGTCATCCTCAGAGCCAGCGGCATGGCTGTGCAGCAGGCCGGACGTTTGATGGCCGTGATTGTTTCAGATGCGCATTGTTTACCACATCACTCACTGTAACTGGCAGACCCATCCGTTCTTTCTGAGTGATTGTCAGATGTGATTTCCATCACATATGTCACACATCTGCAGATTGTCATCTCTGAGAGGGAGCGTAAACGGGTGTAAACGGGTCCCGGTGAGAATGCAAAGTGACATCCGTGGGGTTTCTCTCACATCTGGAGGTTCCTGCCATCCAAGTCATTTGCCGTAGCTGCTTCTGTTTCCCCAATCTCCTGCAGTCCGTGAAAAATTGGTGTCAGCACCTATCAAAGACAAAATGCCTATTCTACACAGAGTGTCAGAGCCGCCACAGTCTATTAATCAACCAGCCGGCAGAGAAACAGATATTACGCTTGTGTGCCGGGGCAGTGTGCAGTTTTGCATCTGCACATGTGCAGCAGAGGCGACGACTCCTCCAGGTGTATTATTCAGCCATCTTTGAAAAGAGCCTCTAATAAGGGAGGATGCAATTATAAACATGTCATGTGGGTTCTGTGTGAAAGAGGAAAGGGCCTGTAATGTGTTTGACACCAAAGGCCACGGCAGGGTCTGCAGCAGATACAAGGCACCCGCTGGCTGCATGGAGCCGGAGCCGAATCTCCTTTTGTGCCGCCTTGACTTTTAACACTGCCTTTAACGTAACATCTAAAAGGAAACATTCTGTCTTTGTGATATTTTTGCATTTTTGCGTCAGGCTCTATTCAGTTCGATGGCAAAGGTTTGTGGTGTGTTGATTCAGGCTGAATAACAGCAGTTGGTTTGTTGGGGAGCGCTGTTGGCTTATCCGCAGGAAACGATCGATCGGGGTGAATAAACACTGAGCCAGCCAGGACTCCCCTGCTGTTAGCAGCATGGTCCTACCATGTGACACACATGGCAGTATATGATTGGCACTGCTGATTGGATATTACAGCTCAATGATGTCACGGGTATCCGTCAGGTTGTGTAATAACAGACCGAGCCCTGTTTTCAAGTTGAATCTTTGGAATCGTTCCGTTTTAGGTGTTGGACTGTTTTAATAAATTATTCTTATTTTAATGACATTTTCACATAATCGTCATTATGTACAACGAGTTTTGAGAGGGCTAGTGTATGATTTATGAGTGATTGCAAAAATGATCCGTTGACTGACAGAAAATTAACGAACCACAATTTTGCTCAATTAATAATTTTGCCAAGCTAAACTAAAAAAATCACTGATTCAAGCTTGTTACCCTTTATATATAATCATGAACTGAATTAGAACAGACTTATATTTAATCAGTCAGTTAACTGAATATTTTGTGCTTTATTCAACTGGCAACGTGAGTTTGGTTTGTCAGAAAACTGAGGAAACCTACAGAAACGACTGATGACAATCTATAACTAACGTATCTGCTGTGTTTTCTCTCATCTGGTCTCATCAACCTGCACATTTAATGTTTGCTGGCAATCTATTAACAGAACAATTAATCACGCAATTGATTATATGAAACTACCAATTTTCTCCCACTTGCTGGACCAGTTTTGACGTCGCCGTCTAATTTTGACACAATGTTGTTGAGCTGAATGGATTTTCAGCAGGTGACGACGTATATATGGAGACGTTTAATGTCTCGCTCTGTTGTTTTTACCTTTTACCTCTGTGTTTCATTTGTAGGTGTTGTCAGACGTGCAGGGCCTTTGATTTGGTGTCTTGATTTATATAAGCCAAGGAGCAGAATAGCAAATGAGACACATGAACAAGAAGAGGCAGAGCAGAGAGTATGTCTGCGGGAGCCTGCTCAGATATATATGAAGTTATTTACACGTTTATCCACCGCATCAGGCCTCGTCTGGAGGTCTGTTTGTATTAATACGTCCTTTTTGATACATTTCCCAGAAGCTATAGTAGAAGCCAGAAAACGTGAACAAATAAGCCTCATATAGGAGCAACGGTATCTGTGAATTGATTTACATTTTGACAAGCATCAGCGTGTGGAAGTCAGATGTAAAGGGGTCGTATACATGTAATATATCATGCATGTAATGAATATGCTGCTGCTCCGACATCAGCGCTGTGGTTCTTATATGCAGGGCGATGGAGGGATATTGTTTTTGTTTCCCTGCTTTTGATTTTGACTGAAAAATGGGTTGCCGTGCATCTTATCTGTGAGGGGATCAGGTGCATCTCCCCCGTCTTTGCCGCGCCCTCTTTCCCCTCCCTGCCTCCCTCCTCCTCCCCGTCTCTGATAGGTAGAGACAGCCATCATATGTGCAAGGGAAAAATGTGATGGGTGGAATGGCAGCTTTAATATCAGAGTGATTGCCTGCTGATAAGGCTAACGGCTGTGGAGAGGCGTAAGCGTCATCCCTCCTCCGCAATAAACACTTTCATTTTGTTCGGCTGGAGTGACGGATGGAGAGATGGAAGTGGTGAATAGACGACCTGAGGAGCAGCGGAGGGAGGGGGGAGATAGATGGAATGGATGTGGATGTTATTCAATATTAACAGATCAATCAGAGGGTGATGAAATATGCATTTTGTCAACTATATACCTCCATTTGGCCAAAGAGGCAACATTACAATCAAAGGACAACAGTGGCTGCTGTGCCGTGTTGAAATACAAAATAGTCACAGCTTACATCGGGTGATTTGTCTCCTTATTCAGAATTGATATTCCTTCTAACAATAACAACCCTGTCATATATCAGAAAAAATGAATATATATATATATATTCATGACGTTAAGCTCTGGTGACTCCATGATAATCATTTCTAAACTGCTATTAGAATCTATGAGGACTGAACATTTGCTTCAGTTTGCAGCATATGGCAGAGAAAAGCAACATTTTAATCAAATTATATCTCGCCACGAGATAATTTGCGTTGAGCACATATGCTACGGAGCAATTTAAAGGTCGCATAAATTGAGCTTAAATGTGCATTTTTTTCCCAGTGTTTCCGCTCATTAGCGCTCGCGACAAGGAAAGGTGCCGATGTTTGGAATAATTCTGTAGACTGATGATTGAAATGGCCTTTTCGTCTGCCTCGACGAGTTCTTGATGAGTTTTTGAAGTTTTGCTGCTCCTCCTGTTCACCTGGCTGAACTTTCTGGTGCTTAACAGAGACAAGGTGATTATGGCTTAAATCAGCAAAACGTGCTTTTTAAAACCAAAAACTGTGCTTTAGTAGTAGGAGCAACACTAGCTGAGCTGCTTCGGATGTGAACGGTTGCTTTAAATAACTATTTCAACGTTAGAAATCAGTCGGTGTTGTTTTTGAATAGACGTTGAATAGAAATTAAATTAAAAAAACAAATGATCCAGATTCAGATCATCTTGAATATGCCAAGGTCATCAACTACTATAATTCAGATTCACTAGTAATGTGTGTGTGTGTAACTTCAATAAGAAACTGAAAACATTTGAAAAACGTTTCTTTGGATGTTCTGTGTTTTTTTCTGCTGGCAAACATCAGATGGTCTGAGCTCAGTGTGACTCGAAACTAAAAAAGATCAAATGAGCAGCGAGAATCAGATCTGGATATTAGAGATCAGACTAGATAGGCTCAGACAATGCCTATTAAAATGGCTGGAGGAGCCGCTCTGAAATGAGAGCTGACATCTCTTTTCCACAGTCTGTCAGGAGTATTTGGTGGCTAATTTGAAGCTTACAAAAATCACTGTGTGTGTGTGTGAAGAGAGAACAGAGAAAGCGAGGGAGCTCCAGTGGGAGGTTAATATAAGGGGTGACCAAAAAGAGATGCTGTGGGCTGTTATCTGTACAGTAGCTGACTGAACGAGCAACACACTGGCTGGACTCACTGCAGACCAGATCCATCCAGTTGCCAGCTAATGAGCTTAGCAAGTACATTGTATTTACATTTAAAGTGGCTGTTGTACGTCTGTCCTTCCCCTCAGGTTGATTGGAGAGTCCTCAGCTTTGATTCTCAAGTAAATACTGACCTTCAGGCTTCCTTAGTTTCGCCATAAGTTGGTTAATGGCAGCTTGTCATTCAAAGCCTGAGCTGCAGCCGCTCTGATGTGCATGTGTGTTGATTCCAGGCTAATCTTTCGTAGTTAGACTCATGATGTGTTGTGACCCCAGAGGGGTCCTCATTAGGATGAAAACGTCGCGTGACCTTTAGCAGCTTCGCCTCCCCACCACTTCCTACGCCCTCACCCAGCTGGGCCCAATTACCTCGCTCATTACCCCCCTCCTAAATAGCACCAGGACTGAGCAGGTACTGTAGCTATCTGTGGCCAGTGTGTCTGTGGCTAAATACAGGGGTGGCAACATGAAATGAAAATGAGTTTCATCTTGGGCACATGCCAGTTGGAGACTTCTCTCCTCGCTAATGACAGAAGGTTTTTTCGTCCTCTTTTGTCGACTTCTTTTATGAAGCACACTAATTTAGAGACTTTGGCTGCGTATTTGACCTTTTCATCGCACGCCGCCTCCTTTCTCCTCCCTCAGACACCCAAGGCTGACACCTAAAATTTGAGATGTCCCCTTTGCTGCCACGTTGATGAGATGATAGCATGATCAATGTTTGCGAGATCTCTAATAACCAGAAAGAGAAAAGGGCGTCGGAGGAAGAGAGCGGGAGATGGATGATTATCCTAAAAGTAGCGTGCTTAATTAGATGGAATGCTGCATACATTGTGGATGAGTGGAATCATTGGGATAGATTAAAATACTAATTAAACAGGCCCTTGCCGAATTTGGAGTGTGAGGTGGGGTTCAGCTCTTCAGGGTCATTTGCATAGCCTTCATCTGGGGTAATGGGATTTAAAGGACCTGCTGTCTTTCTCTTTCTCTCTTTAACTCTCACTTTCTTCCCTTTCCCCATTACCAATCACATTCACATGCTAACAAACTCAATTAAAATTATGCTCATTTTTTCCCCCTTTCACTCTGTAATTTGGCATAATCTATTAAGGCCCCTTTGATTTTGTTTTTCAATAAAAATGTTTCCATCAAAGTGAGGAAGGGGCATTTAGCACAAGAGTTGGGGGGGGCAGTCGGCAAAATGTGTGATCTTGAACGGCGGATATTTAACGTTGCCTCATTTTGGTTTGATTTGCATGAGAATAACTTCTGCGAACAAAGCGTTGGAAATAGCATGCCATATTTGATTAGATCAATAGATCTGAAGATCAAACTCGGGGGGTGTTAATTACTGGAAGAACAAAGGCAGGAGCTCAACTTATTGTGCGCTGTGAGTCTAGAAGCACCCTATCTGCTTTCTAGAAATCTTCAGTAGGTTGGACTCAACGTGCGAGAAGACTTTTACAGACGTTTATGTTCCCCAGAGAATTAGATTTACTGACTCTGGTGATCTGTGGGCATTTTCTGTGGTTTTCTACGGAGCTACACAGCAAAGATGTTAAACATGCCGAACATAAGCTTTGTGTCGGTTTTGAAGATGCTTCTTGCAGAGCTCTATGTCCTGTGTTCTCAAATCTGAACCAAGGCTCTGCTGGTAAAGCAGTTTTGATGTGGTGCATTGAACCATCCACGACATGTGGGCTGCGTTCTTGCTTGCTTTTACTGTGCATTCTTTTGATTTTTAAAACTATGTTGTTATTATTGATGTGCTTCGAAAGGCGGACGAAATGTGTCTATGCCAACATTTTGGCATTGCAGCCGTGATGATAGCAAAGTTTTTGGCCTTGTACACAAACATGTGTATAGACGGGATCACTGACCGTGAGCTTATTAACCACACCAGCCTGGTTCTGCTTCTCCTCTTGATGAGGATTTTGTCTGTGTCTGTGTGTGTGGGTTGTCTATTCTCTATGACCAGTTTGACATCTGACTCATGTTGTTAGGTCCGTTGCGTCATTCTCGGTTTCACTGACCACTTGTTCTGCCTCAGGAACTGAAAAATCTGCTACTTTGTCATCCGCTGCTCGTTCTCAACACCTCCCCTGCTTTTGTCTCCCCGTGCAGTCCAACAGAAGCAGCAGCTGGAGAAGGAGACAGGCCTGAAGATAGTGGAGGCTGGAGTCAGTGATGTAAGTTATACTCGCTAAAAATATCTGTTACTCAGCTCTGTGTGTAAAAAAAAATGCATGTGTGGGTGTCCTTGTGATTGTGTGCGTCTTGGGCTCATGGGACAAGAGAAATTTCAACTCATCTTGGCATCAGTATCACACCTGCAGCTTCAGTTGCACACTAATGTTTAGCAGCAATGAATTCCACACACAAACCCTTTAAAGTGCGTTGCTTTGAATTATTTCCTTTAGTTTTCTAAGAGCTTGTTGTCACCATGGCCAATAAAACCGAACAAGCAAAGCCAAAGCCTGATGCTTTTTGTTAAACTTAAAGTAAGTGTTGATCATCACTGCGCAGCAACAATAACCAGATTATCTTGAGTGCTGTCACTTCACAGGCAGCCCTGATGCTCCTATGACATATTCACTGGTAGAAATTAAGAAGAGTGCAGATGAAAGGAGTTTAAATGTGTATTCATTCAATACTGATAAATATTCAAATGTATCAGAGGTAAGGATCTAATCAAGCACCCACTGATGCATCATAGCCCTCTGTGCTTGCCTGGTAAATGAGTTTCTCTATGGAAATGAGACAGACAGCCTTAGACCTGAGCTGCCCCGATCATGAAGCATGCTGGGAGCTAAATGGCTGTGGTCTGTGCATCGCAGGACAGTTGCCAATGGCAACAGCCGTCACACACTGTATAGACAAGATAATTCTCCTGTGTTAGTCTATGCTGTCTCCCTTTTAGTGTCACTGCCTTTCTTCGCCCATCTGCCTCCCACTTACAGTATATCTTTTTTAGTGCCACATTTCCCCTCATCTTATTCCACATTGTGTCTTTATCACGTTCTTCTCAATTATCTCTGATTCACGTTTTTTCATTTTTTTTCCCACTTTGACTTTTGTCCTGGTCTTTGTCTGCGTCTCCCTGCCTCCTTTTCATTCTTTTATTCCCACTCAGACTGATTCCTGTGCTTAGCCAGTACTGGTGCAGGGTTGTGTTTGTCATATTGGGCCTATTTGTAGATAATTAGCTGCAATAATAGCCTCTCTGCAGGAGCCAGGGTGAGGGAGGGAAGGATGGTGAGAGGGAGGGAGAAGAGGATGAATCTGTCTTCCACCTCATGGGGAGAAAATCTGCGCCAGACTGTTTTTGTAGAAATGCATGTTAAGGAAGCACAGCATTTACTTTACTACAAATAACAAGCTGGCAAAGTATAAACCTTGAAAACTCACTCGGGGGTGTTTTATTAGCAGCAGCTCTGTGGATGTGTCAATCTCGCTAGTTTGTGTCCAAGAAGTGGAGAGTCGAGGCTAAGTTGGGGAAAATAGCGTTTGAAAGCAGAGCATGTAGAGAGGGCTCTTCAAACGCATTACTTTAAAAGGTGTTAAACCGAAAGCAGCTTTCAGCAACGCTTCAGTCGACTGACCACAGTGAGGAGTGCATGCATGCTAGAGGTTGCAGGATGAACTTTCTATAACCAGCTTGTCAGTGGCAAGAAACAAAACCGTTGGGTGGGAGTGTTCAGTGGATCCAGAAAATAATTAGACCATCCCTAGGTTTTCTACAGACTGTCATGTCTTGTATAAAACCATCACTGTGGTGTCATTAAGTCATTAAGACAACTCTTCCCTCCTCCATTTTTATTTAAGAGGTGACAAATAACAAAACAGCTTAGGGAGATGTCCAGATAGCGCCAACATCAATAGCAGCAGATGCAGACGGGGATAAGCAAACGTCAAAGTGGAGCTAAGGGTACATCAATCAATAGGCTGAGCAATATCTACTCCATTAGTGATCACAGGGAAGTCGTTCTCCTAAAGAGTGAAAAACACCAAACAAACATATGCATGTGTGGGGCGTGAGCAATGTATCATCCTTATTAACAGCTGTTTCCCTGGTGGAACGAAGGTCCTCTCACAGCAATTCATGAGTCCTGCAAACGTGTGAAAAAGAACGAAAGAGAAGTGGAAACACATCCATGGCTGACATGACCTTTGTGCTGCTTCATCTGGCTGCACTGTCTGTAGTCATACTCCATTTGAAGCATGCATGTAAATGCATACTGTTATCAGTCACTCTGCAGTTTGGGTGTGGAAAATAATCTCTGGCTACTGTTTATACCAAATGTTTCCCTGCGTCTCAGCTAGTTTCATCCTAATCAAGGTCTATACGACCAAAGACTTGCACTGTTAATAAAGATTTATGCCTAATATACAGACATCACGTCACTGTTTTTGCCAGTAAAATATTCCTCCATAATATTTGCTTAATTAGAATTTACTTTGCCAAGATATAATAGCCAAGCCTTATGTCTTATAAACCGACAATATAGAAACTATACGACTTGTAATGTGTTTCCAACTTCTCCTGTTTCAATTTCTGCCAATATTCCCAATAAATTGTAATATGGATTCATTTCCACATGCTTGTGCCTGATGAGATGGTCCCCATGTGATTAACTTGGCAGTTAAATTGAGATTCATTGACATTTTGACAGCGGTCTCATGTTCAAGATAACTCCCGCAAACTGCTTATGTGAAGAGGCACTCATTAAGCAAAGAACTCCCTGAGCTGCATGTCAGCTGATTATTCAGCCACTAAATGTAAATTATATATGGCAGGTGGAGAGTCTCTGAGCTGTGCATGAGTGTGTTGTTTGTGCTCGTTGCAAGCACAAAATGTACAGAAAAGGTGCAAAGTAAAGGCTGTGTAGCTGCGGCACCCTGATATTTATAGGGTGGAAATATGCATTTCTGACGAGCTGCACTACAATAGTAGTCGTGTATTTCTAGTCAAAGTGCATTTGCAAGGCACAAAGTTAAAACGAAGAAGTAAGTCTTCTCTTCAATGTCCTGTTTCACATTTCATGCAAGGGCACCACTATTTAAAAATGTTCTGACAGGCTTCCTCACAAATGAACGGCATCATATCATGTTTTGAATATTATGATATACAGAATCTTCATATTTTAGGTGACATATTTTTAGTGCAGACAGTTGTATGAACTGCAGTTCAGCTGCAGGCGACAGCTGCAAACCTACGGACAGAAAAGTCTGAGCAGCAGCGGTGAGGTGCGTTTGTTGTTGGCTGGATCTTACACAGCATTTAGGGGATTAAGCGTCCTGGTAAATATGGTGCTTTCACAGTGTTTCTTCCAGCCAGTCTAAGGTTAGACTTTTTCTGTACATTATAAACATATATTCACATCATCCTTAGTTGTAAATGCCTGTTATCTCTGATACCAGCAACAGTTACTGACTCAGTGTCTACAACCCAACATACATCCTCACACAGCTTCTTATACATCGTGTTTGTGTTGTTGCTGTGTCTCCGTAACACTTTGCCAGATGCATTTTGAAAGCCTAACCCTTGAAACGACGTCGCTTGAAGTTTATGCTCGTTTTCATGTTAGGATGCATTACACCAGAAACCTGAGAGCGTTTAGTGAAGTCAGTAAAACAAAATGCATTTGCTCTGCACACAGTCACTGCAAATTAGCATTTTGTTTTGTTTTGGTGAAGTCTTTTTTGCATTAATATTTATGTCCATATTTTTTAAATTATTCGCGTGGCTATGAGGAAGTATCAGTGCACATTGCTTTCCTTTAATCTAACATAGCCCGAATATTGTGGCATATACCACTTAACGAGAGATACCCTGTCCAACCATCAGCAAATGGAATTCCTCTGAGCGAATGGGACAGATAATTTCAGTGGGCACTTCAAAGAAAAAAATACACTGACCATTTCCAACTAGACATGGAGGCTGAAATACAAAAATAACAGTGATAAGAGCTTTACAAATTGATTTTGTAACAGCATGGATGCATGCTTTACTTCAAAACGTATTTCCCCATGTTGTTTTTAAGAATCCGGTCAGTTTTGTAGTCTTTTGTTCTCGCGGAAGTGTTTATGCAGCTCCTGTGAGGGAACGAGAGCGGCTGGTTGTGCTGCAGGGTATGTGTACTGTCCATGTCCTGCACTATACAGAGCAGGACGCGCTGTATACGTGTGGACAGCCAGTCGTTTCCTCGCTGCCTCCTTCCCTATCGACAACCTATCCAGCCTCCTTCACGCGCTGTAATAAAGCCAAACAAGCTGAACGTTGCCGTCTATAAAATTTTCAACATTACAGGAAGGCCAGTGTGGCTGTTTTAAAAGTGGCTGAAATGCCATTACTGTGGCAGATCTGGATGTGAAATGTCATATTGGAGCAGCCCCACTGTGCCTGCAGCCCAGAGTAACGCTGCCTCTTTGGAGACTCCAGCTGCCTCCCACTGATGAAAGACCGTCCAGCAGCTCCGTTTCTCAGCAACCTTTTACCATCACCTGACCTTTGGACTGCAGAAATGCCTTTGATACCATGCCATGCAGTTTGGTATTTGCCTCTCTCTATACCATGACGTGAGCTCTCCCCCGGGTGAGGGTGGACTTTGTCTGTTTTTAATGAGTGCGAGAATGTAAAGTGTTTACTATGCTGCCTTTTGCTTCTTTTATGTTTCACTGCCTTTGTTAAACAGAGGTACGGTTACTGTGTGTCGCTGACAGTGGTATTTTCGCTCAGCTTGCTGAAGGGCAATTGTTCTGTCTTTTGTAAGGTATTAAATAAAAGTTTAGCACTCATCTCCTCCTGGAAAAAGAAGCTCAAGGCCGAGGTTACCTTGGAGGAGTTATGGGGGTTTAGATAAAATTAAAGCAAAGCTCCACTGATGAAAACACTAATGCTGTTATAACTCATCATTCAGATGTTCAGTGCTTTTAAACATTTATTTAAGCATTCGTTTCTTTTCCAGACGGTGATTTCCCACATTTCTGCACAATACTATATAACACAAGGCTGTGCAGTAGTTCAGGAGGTCCATCTAATCTACATATAGAAACTGTTATAAATCAAATACGTTCTTCTGGAAATTAGTTGAACTTTGAAGCGCTTAAAGGTGTGCACGTCTCTGCATCTTCGCCTGTTGAGGCGGTTCCTTCCCTGCCTACCTCGTATAATCAGTTGAATTCACGGGTCTATGAATTGCTATAGTAACATAATGATGAAAGTACGAACTGAAATCTGAGTTTTTACAGCTTGGCTTGTGACAGTTGTCCAATGTCCTGTCCTGTTGTGTAGCCGCGTAGCAATGGATACACTCCTACAGTGGAATGTTCGTTAAATGTCAGGAGAAATGGAGTGTGGAGGGCGAGAGCGTGTCCTTTGAGCTTTGTTTAGGTCATATTTGCTGCATCAACAAAATCTGAATGAGAACAATACAAACATGAAGGAAGAAATAATTCTGACAGAGTCTAGAATGACGAGAGACTAGAGTGATAAGACGATGATAGCCATCAGAGACTGTATTTCAAATTTATAGTGACAGACAACAAGCAGACTTTTCATCCCAAATGACAACTCGGTTTATTAGCACTAGCAACTATAACTAATTAAGTAAATCCAAGTTTTAAGTGTCAGTCAAATTCCAATAAAGGGTACTTGACTTTGCTTTTTCTCTCTTTTTGACGTAGCATCCCTGTCATATAAATCTATGCATAGTAGCCAGTAGAAGGCAGCTTCCTCGTTTTTGTCTGGCAGCAGAGACAGTGAGTTTGAGGGCTGGCTGCCTGGGGGAGGCTGGGGGTACGGGTTTGTCCGCAGCATCCACAGCTGGATGGCATGGCAGGGGTTTTAAATGTCACTGTTGAAGGGGGGGTGCGACTGCCATTTGGCCTGACAAGCTGCATGCCGGGGGACTGGCAGCAGGATGCAGGGGCAGGGTGCTCCCGGTCCCGGCCGCAGAGCTCTCACCTTCTGCCATTTATCATGCGGCTGCTCGACTAGCACATCTGGCACCTCTGCATCCACAGCAACAGGAAAAGCCCTCGCTGCAGGCGAACCTGAGGCCTGTGGTAATCTTGTTAACATCAGAAAAATAGCAGCGCATTGTTTGAATACATGTTTAAGCTTTCAGAAGGAAAGACTGGGATCTATGTTTATGTCCATGCATGAATTAATCATATTTGCTGTGAAGCAGTAGATATTAAACCACTTTGCTGTCACTAAATTAAATGTAACCAACTGTCATATCAACTTTTATTGGCTTTAATTGTCTGTAACTGTGAATCCTGCTGTAACTGCTAGTTACTTTCTGCATGGCAAGGTCAGCTGAATTGCTTGATGAGCTGCTATGGTCTTTTAGGCGATGACCTTGACTTGGGAAGGTCCATGAACGTCTTCCATCTGTGGTGATAAAGCATGAAATTAAGCTGGACCACTCTGCTTCTGAGTGTCTCTGTAGGTGTTCACTGCTTACAATATTACACTATGTTGTAATATGGCATCAAATATTTTAATGCAGATAAGTAATGCGTGTATGATTTTAGTTAGACTTTAAGCAAGATTTTTAGTTAATGTTTTATTATATTCTATTTATTATATTAATATATAAAAACCGTGTTGCGTTGCTTTAAATATTAGCTATTTATGTTGTTTTTAAATTCATCTAATACGTATTAATCTGACAGTCAATAAGTGAATCAGCTTGGAACTGAAGACATTACTTTCATGTGTTGCTGTAATGTACTGTACTGCATGATGCAGCCACCGCAGACACGTGAAGGTGCAAAGCAAAGATCAGGCGCCCATGTTGTGCCGGGGACGAATCCTGCTGCGCGGTGGGATTTTCGCTTCACAGTCTCGTCCGTGTGTAGCATGTTGCCAGAAGGACTATTTACATTCACGAGCGTGCTCATCATGTCGGATGCAGCTAACAGGCTGCGCTGTGCATGGATACCTGCATAAAAACAGGATTATCTGCTTATGAACAGAAGCACAACTCTGATTCATATGATGTTTAATCCAGACTGACATTAAAAATACGACTGAGTGTGGTTTAGTACTTTCCACAACATTGTTACCATTTATCATCTCAATTTGTCTCATAATTGTTTCCCACTTCTTTATTCAAACTCTATGTATTTGTGCACATTATATTATGAACAAGGACAAATTAGCAATGAACCAAACCTCTTCTGCTTTCAGGCCATTCTAAAGAGAAGAGAAAAACAACCTATGAATGTATTATTTCTAATGGCCTCATCAGCATCAGGAACTAATAGGAGGAATTACATTTTATTGTTGGAAACAACAAAAAGCACAGGGATCGTGGCAAGTTCTTGAACACATGCAATCACACGTCAGTCACAATTCATCACGTCACTCGCTTTGAGAAAGAAGGAAAGACGGCATCAGCACAGCTTCACAAAAACTCATACACTGTTTTGTGAGTGAAAATAGGTTGGATTGATTATATGCATTTACAATAACGAGGCGTCGACGTATTATTATGTTACAGAGCTATCAAATTCTTGACATAAATCATAATTAATTCTGCCTTCAGAATTTCTGATCAGCCACACTTTGCATTGTTGTCAGAGGCTGTGGTGTGAAGCGATGGGAGCTGTGAGTGGCAAACGGGCGGCTGATACCGTACTACAGCTGTGGCAGCAGCCTCATTAGGGATTCACAGAGGTTCCCTTCACAGAGCAACGCCGCTCGCTTTGGCTCGGGGGCAGACAACTCTTATAAAGCTTCTGGAGCGGTGACACAGACGGGCAGCGGCCGGGCAGGCGGGGTGGCAGCCCTGTTTGTGCGCTGGATTGTGTTTGCGGCGCGAGGCCTCTGACTCTCCCCCAGCTGATTGGTGTGGCTTCATTAGCATGGGCTGCGGCTCCTACGATTAGCAGTAATTAAAGAGAGAAATCAGAGCGCTTGTCTCCAGTCCAGACGCAGCCAGTGCCTGTCAAGTGAGATCGCCACGGAACAGATCAACATTCCTGGCCGCCTGCCACCCCGCAGCGCAGCCCCCCGCCCCATTTCCCCACGGTAAGAGTGAGTCTGGAGGAGAGGTATTGGGTGTTGCCGTCTGTGCCAAGTTACCCCTTAAGTAACCCCCGGGGTTACACAGGCACACACGCTTCTCCCCACGGGCACATGCTGGGCCGCCGTTGTCATGGTGATAACAGGGGAAAATGCTTAATGAAGACACTGATGAGAATTTATGAGGCTGTGGCTGTGTGCATTTACAGGGACACGACCCTTAGCCCATCACGCACTGCCTCCAGTGGTTCTACATCTATATCTCCACTTACACAAGGTGTAGCTGATCACTAGGGCGTATGCTCGGGCAGGCAGCTGCAATATGGTCCGAGACCGGCGACGCCAGGGTGCAGGTGGAGGCACGTGGTGCAGGTCGTCTGCTAATGTGATCAGAAATGTGTATTGTTTTCATTTGGTCCAAACTGGAAGAATGGTTTTCTTCTAATGTCTTGAGAGGCTTTTTCAGGAGACAATTTAAATATAAATGATGTTACCAAGGCTGTGGACTACCTACAAAATTGAATTATACCTTTTTACACCTGTAAAATGGCAGAAATGTGGCCATAAAAAGGTGTTGACTGCCACATTGTGCACAGGCTGGATAACGCCTAAATAAGACTGACTAGTAGTGAGGTGTGATTGGATTCTCATTGTTTCTCGCTTACTTCTAGCTTCGCCTGCACCCATCCCTGATATACATGCCATTAAATTAAACTGGGTCACACTGAGGGCGCTGGCATTTGCTCGGCGCAGCAGTTCGGCAGCTCTTGAGCAAACTAGCTGTGTTTTATGTGCTTTTTGGTAAATTAAGGACTTGTTTGATGACTCTCCTGTAAGTCTAGCTGGTGTGAGGTGATGGGCGCACTGAAAAAGTGACTGTGAATGTAGGGGTCAAAGTCATCATGATGCAAACCTGGAATTATCCCCAACAGTTGTATTCATGGGAGGCCGGCGAGGGATCGTCTCCTCGTAGCAGCGTGAACACGGTTTATTTGAATACATTATTTATTTGGGTGCCTCATTTGTGTGTTCAGACATATTGGAAATCTATCGTCATGTTCCCCATTGAACAAGATGCTGCAATTCTTCAAAATACATTCTTCACCTGTGCCTTGTTTTGAGATTTTGGTGGAGTTAAATTTGGCACCGCCGAGCCAGTTTCAAACAGAGGGAGCTGCAGCGCTTCAGAGGCTTTCAGCAGGTACATGGGCCCAGGTGTGGAGAGGATATATCCTGCTGAAGCCATGAAGTCACACACTTCCCTTTGTCCTTTTACTGTCAGCCTCGGTATCAGAGTCTCCCAGCCCACTAAGTCTCCTGTGACTGGGGTTTCAATTATGAATGCTACCTTACTAGCTCTGTTATTCCGCAGAAGCCCACGTATCCCTGCCTGCCACCACTCATGTGTGACTTGATGTATTGTCTCACTGTCCCCCCCCCTTTCAAAATTAATTGCAGTTTTATCTCTCTCAAAGATAAAAGAGCCTGCAGTGAACATAATAGTGTAAAAGTAGTGTGGATTCGAGTCCAACAAAACAATTAAAACCTCTGTGTTGTGCTCGCTGTTTTGAATGTGGACATGTTGGATGAGATTTTTTTTGCCTCCTTTATCTGTTCACACAATAGGAGTGTTATCTCCAGTTGCCTTTGGTGATTGGGTTGTGTCTCTCTAATGAACATGGATCACATTCTAGACCTGGTCACTTCCGTTTGGTGTCTAATGACTTCTCACCTAAACCTGTAATGTCTCTCGTCAAAGACTGATTCCATCTTCCAAACATTTCTTGTCCTTGTGACTCATTTACTATAAATGCGAGAGTAATTTGCAGGCTCAGAGCTGAGTGCAAACACATTCACCAAACCATGTTTCATTATATACATTTTCATCTGCTGACTTGGTTTAACTAATTTTGTCTGACGCACACACACACACAGGATAAATGCTCATTACTCCTAACTGGAACCTACAGGGGATTAAAACGAAGCAGAGCTACAGGTGTTGGCTACAGAAACACAACATTAGTGCTTCAATGTAAAGACACGTGCACAACTAATGGCTGTAGAGCAGGTTATGGGCACGGTCCTCACGACTGGTTGGACCAAGTTGCTTCAGGTCTGTTCTGTGTTTTAGCTGGTGCTGGATGTCTTTAATATAATAAATATTCTAGTGTTCTGCCTTGTTGATCTTGTTACTGCAAGTTCTTCTCGTGAAGCTTTGTTGACCTGTGTGATTCGTGTCAAGTTAGATCACAACAGTTGAAAACGGTCATAACTTTAAGTTTGCACCTGAATCTATCGTTGCATTGTTTGCATTTCTGTTCTCGTGGGTTCTCCAGTCGTCACTAACCCGTTGTTCAGTCTGTCTACCTCTGGAACGTCCTGCCTCTTAAGTGTGAACTGTCTGGTTTTTGTGGAGCTCATCTAGTCTTTAGATGTGTCCCTGACTTTAAACTCTCCAGCGGCAGCGCTGCATAAAAAGGCTTCATCCACCTACAGTATAAATGAATCAGAAGCAATACTCACCATGTGGAGTTTGGTAGGTGGTGCTTTTAATGAGCTCTTTGGACGACTTGTCCAAATATATCTCCTGGACTACAACATTCGTCTTACAGATATGGTGTGATTTCCTACTCGAGGCTATGACGCCACAACCCTGCTTCTTTTTGAAGTGCACATTGTTGTGCATGTGTGTGGGTTCGCCACTCTGCTTTAAATATAGTCGAGATGACAGCCATAGCATTTACCTTGATGTTTACTGCTTTGAACTACTTGGCATGGGCAATGCCTGGGTTGGGATTCTCATAAGAAAGAAGCTTATTTGAACGAGCTCATCTGGGGAAAATACCAGAATGACATGGCTGACACACACACACGCTGGCTTTGAATGGTTCCTCTCTGAACGAGTGATGAGCATGAGACACAGCAATTCAAGTGTTTCAAGCAAAACCCAGAAATGGGACCTTTGCGTCTTTGAACATCATCCATTAGGAAACGTGGTGTTTCTCTCTCTCTCTCATCTGCGCTGAAACAATGTGTTTTAGACATCCACCTCGCTGTCAAGGTTCTCCTCCTAAGTGATCTTTAAAGAGGAGTTTAGACAGAAGAGCAGAGTGTCACCTTTTACATTTCATCTCAGCGCAAGTGCTATTTTATGACTGGCGGGCAAAATCTAACCGCAGTGCATCAACTAGCAATAAAGCAAAATGGCATCATGGTGCGAACGCAGGCAGACAGACTCTCAAACCAAACTTTGGCTTCACGTCGCAGCTGTTGTGTTTTATTACAAATGTCAAAAGACACGTGGAAATACAGTATTCAGGATAAAAGGAGTAAAAACCGCGATGAGACTTTTCTTTTCACGCACATCTTGTAATATCACTCCAGCGATAACAGTAACAGCTGGTGGATCGGATGTAAGAACCAGAAAACCCCAATGTGTTTTGTTCTGCATACATTCGCTCTGCATTACGGTTGGAAGCTAATCCTCCAACACCTTCCCAAATGGAGCCGTAGCAACAGTCTTGCTCAGATATTATTATGAATAATTTATTGAGCTGTGCAGAAACCCCAACTATTTTTGGTGTAATGGTATCACATGTTAGTTAAGTCTGCAGGTACACGCTGCAGCTGCTGGCTCCTTGTGCAGCAGCCTCTCACTGATACCATTACAGCGCGGCTGATACGTGGACCTCGAACTCAACATGTCACTGAGCCTCGTCACTGCACTTGACTCTGACATTTGTTTAACATGCTTCATCCCATGCTGAAGTATCACACACCTCATTTTCTCACTGCTTTTCCATCTTTTTTTTTTTTTTTATTAGAACTGTGAAATGTGTCATGGAGGTGCAGCGCAGGAGAGACGGCAGATAAGCTTTGCAGGACTCCCAGCGACTGTTTGAACATGTGTAACCCTGTGGAAGTGCTTGTTGCAGGAGCGCACACACACACACACACACGCGTGACAGTTACTGCGAATATCACCAGTGACCGTATAGTAAGAGTGATTTCAGTGCGTTGCGGGTCGGTTTTTGTCAGATACCGGTTTGATAACCATTAGCACTAGTCTTGCCGGAGGATGTGACATGAATTCACAGAGAAGGTTCTGACAGGTAGTCGACCAAACGAGTGAGCATGGCTCTCTCCCAGTTCGCCACAGCACTGGACAGATATGATCGTGTGTTTGACGTAGTGTTTGGGCTCATTCTCTGGGGATTAACTTCGGGGTTCACCGTTTAGTTCTTTCTGGCAGTAAACACCACTGATTGGCAGTCATGATGAGCCCCTCCCATCCCCATGCGTTGCTCCTGCATCTGTCCTGCATGAGTGCTACTGTGAGCACACCAGCCGTTTCCCGCTTGTGTTCAAACTGAATGCAGCGAGATAAAAATGTGTCTCCTGAACGCCGGGCGGCCGGACCACGTTTGTGCCCTCTGGCAGGCAAAAGACCAGATTCAGACTGGGAATAATATCCTGATAAATGAGGATGCAAGTGTGTGGAAAGCATGACCTGAAAACTGGAAAGGTGTCACTTCCAGGGTGATGAAGTTTTACTAGTCTGGGTTAAGCTGACAAAAACCAGCAGCAAATACAGAAGCACACTGACAGGCAGCTGTTTTATTTATTAGATCTGCTGTTTGAGAAATGTATGAACCATAAAAATTAAAAAAAGTTGCAATAGTTTGATTCTGCTTCACATTTTCAACCTCTGCCTGGTTAGTTCTGCTATTTGAAGGTGGCGTCCGATGCGGCCGCAGACCCGGGCTGGACAGCGAGCTCGTTTTTGTTCTCCCCTTCACATTGCCAACTCCAGCTGTCACACAGAGGGACAATAGAGAAGAGGAGGGGGTGCTCTCTGAATGGAAAAAATAAACTGGAGAGCCTCCCGTCACACAGCCCCCCTCCCCAAGACTCGTCATCTGCATTTGACAGGACCCCCGTTCTCCTCTCTTCACCGCCCCTTTTCTTTTACTTGTCCTTTCTCTCCCTGTGCTCTCCATAATCCCCCTTTCTCTCTCTCTCCCTGCTAAGTGCAGCTGTTGCTCGCCATTGGATCTTTTTTTTTTTCACGCTGATTGCTAATTAGGATAGCGTTGTAGTGAGTTTTATCTTTAAAACTTGTTAAACTTGCAATTTTCCTCCCCTTCTTTCTTTATTCCAACAGATCTTAGAGGGGGAGCTTAGAAAAGCTTCAGCCAATTATACACAATTTACTTTGGCGCTGAGCATTTTTCAAACTGCACCCAATCTTCCGTGCAGCATTCATATAGTTTACAACTACTGTACTGTGTGGCAGCCTCTTATTATAGCGCTCACTTCAGCTTTGAATGCAAAAGCCTACTTTGAAGAATAGACTGCCCCATCTCCCTTATTCTGCTCACATAACTGAATCCCTGGGAGAGGGAGCAGAGGAAAAGGAGAGCCTGAGAAAACAGCAATTCACACACCAAACACAGAGACCCCTAGTAGCTCAACAAATGAGTGACTAGCCCTATGTCCATTCATATCGCCCCTCGGCCCCGCAAGCCTATTAGCCAGGCATCGCTCCTTGAACATTCACTGTCGACAACATGTGGAGGCATCGCTATAGCAACCAGTGGATATGACATGTGCAATGGACGGGGACTCCTGAGCTGCTGAATATAAGGAGGGGCTCAGCCTTAACTAAATGATCGCAAAAAACCCAACCCCACCACCTCCTCATCTCTTTTCATTGGCACAGAGGCGCTGAAAGGACTCACTAGTGGGGCTTCTGCACATTCTTCCGAGGCTCGGAAAATCAGGCGGGCATATCCCACATTCTTCTCGCCTTTCTTATTCTCTGCGACTCTCCCCTTTTTCCCCCTTTTCTTCATCTTCGTGTTGAAGCCGCGGTCTTTTGTTGGCGCCGGGGGACGCATGGGATCCTCGCAGGGGAACTTTTGGAGAAGCGGACTGAGTGGGCGGCCGGGACGCACAAACGCTTCTTGGAGCTGCGGCGGGCGTCAGTGGCTAACCATGCTCTCTGGAATACAAGACGCACCTTCCTCCGTTTGCTGCGAAATGCGCGCTCTGCCCCGCGACGTGGATTTAGGTAATTATCTCCCGAATGTGTGTCCATCACGTTTTGCGCCGCATTCATTGTGCAAGTTTTAATGCGTCAAACGCGTAAAAAGGAGCCGTGACTGGATCGGTCTTGGCAACCTGTGAACAATGATAACGCCACGATAAAATATGCTTTGAGTGAAAATTATTTTAGTGGGTTGTAGAATATTATATGTCTGGTTTGAAGGCGGTTTCCAGCGCCATAATCCGCTAAAGCTCGTGGCTTGGAATAGGCTGAGCACCTGAAAATACGCGTGCACGTGCAGTTAATTCAAACGTAAGGTCGTTTTAGAAATAATCGCACCGGGTCTCTGCGCGGCGCGTGAGCACATCTGGCTGCAGGCGACAAAGTTTCAGTGCAGGTGATTTGTGCTTAGTGCTGCCCGGCACCAGCTTCAACTCCAAAACCTCGGAGAACTGAAAACGCAGCGTTTGCTCTGTGTTGGCAGAACTTCTGCTATTTGGGTGGGAAAGTCTTCGCAATTCTTCAGTCATGTCTGTAAAACGACATGTAGTTTATTCCTTATTCAATACAATTTCTGGAATTTATTTCTAGGTCTAGATGGAATGAAAATATAATATTGTGTTGAAATTTTTATAATAACGTTTGTGCTTGTGTTAAATTATAATATTCTTTAATATCTCAGATTTCTGATCACTTCCCCCTGTTCTGAGAGTTAAATGCTCCTTTAAATAAAAACTAACCATTGTTACCAGCATTGTGTTTTGCTAAATTGAAAGGGTTTTGTAAAAGGCACAGTATCTTAATACCTTAGGGGAGAAGCTTGCTTAGTGAACGTTAATATTTCATGTGTGATCTTTTGTTGCTGTTTAGCGTTTTCGAAGATGATTTTATATTTTTCTAATATGCTATTGTACCTTCAACGTGAAAAAAAGCCTCCGTGTGAGGTTGGTTGGAGTTTAGCTGTTGTGGGTTTGAGGGTGCTGTGATGTGAGTGAATGGATAGCCGACCGGCCTGACAGCACCTCTCCGCCTGACCTTTCCTCTTGTCATTTGAATAATCCACAGCACCGAAATCCATCTGCCCCTTGTCTCCTCTCACATTGACTAATTCACCAGACAGGATGGGAGAACAAGCCAGATAAAGTCTGGTGGAGGTGGAGGGTATAACTTCCCAGAGTTTGAATGTTTTAAAGGTGAATAAAATACATTTATAGCGGTTTAACAGGTAGATTTTGAATGGATGTGAACGTGTCAGATTGAGACTGAACAACATTGCATTTAGATTTTATTGCCAGACAAAAAAATCACAATTAAAATTAGACTTTGTGTAAAAATAATTTTGATTTATATAGCTGCTTATATTTAAACATTTACATCTGTTCTAGTTGAACTGGTTTAATTTAGCTGAATATGTTTTTCAGCTGAAATTAGTTAAATCTTAAAAAAAGATTTTAATTATGGCCAAATAAAAAAAAAAAAAACCAACAATAATAGATGCAACAGATGGAAGTGAAGGCCCCTGAACGTGGCTCTTATCCTCACATCTCCTCCCTTTTTCTCTTTCTCTTCCTGCATCTCTGGTTTCTTTCTAACACGATCACTGCCTTCAAACACTCTTTTATGCTTGCAGTGCATTTCAAGCTTCTTTTTTTTTTTTGCTCCCACAGTGGAAATGTGTTTTATTCATTTCAAGGTGTTTAAAAAAAACTAAAGGGGAGTTTGGGTTTTCGGGTGCTAGTTTCATTTGTGTGTGTGTGTGGGAGGGGGGGTGATTATGTCAGAAGCTGGATAAAAGGATTTGCATTCTCAGTCAGGACTCCAGCAAATGAAGACAGTGTTAATTTCAAAATGTCGTTCCTGCTGTCTGTTTATTCATTTGATCGCTGAAGAGCACAGACGAATCATTGGATCAAGGCCATATCTCCCCTCTCTACCCTTATACGAGCCTCTTCAAGCCTCTCAGTTGTTGTCCAACCTCTTAATGCCTGATTGAAACTACATGCCCGAGCCATAGCAATTACAATCAACAGCAACTGTTGCCAGGCCCAACACAATAATCGACAAGACCTGGACTCCTGCACAACTGCTAAAACATTGGCAATTACGAGCCAGAAGGTCAAACCTCGTTGCTGCTGGTCTGAGGTGAAGTGTCCTGTTTTGAAAATGGTGTAACAAGATGTAACCATCCTTCAGCCGCCCCATTAGACCCTCAGGCTAAATGTCAGACCTCTGCCATTTGCTTTTTTTTTTGGTTTTTTTCATGTTGTAGATTTGATTCACTTCTTCCATCAATCTTTCAATATTGCTAGCAGACAATTAGGAGCCCGCTGATGTGTTTGTGTGCTCTTATTGATATTGCCCTTTTGCTGCTGTATAGCTGTCGGCATGTATGCAGCTGATAATATTAGATCAAAAACCGTGGAGGACTGTCTTTTGCAGACACCCCGTGTTTTTGTTTCAGTCATAGATGATTTATTTTAGGTAAAATGTTCTGGGCGTCTGTTTTTAAGGCTAAGTTGGCAGGAAGCCTACATTTTATGTAATCAGCAAACACAACCTTTAGCAGTAGCTACATTTTAGCTATCTTTAATTATCTTTTCCCACTTATTGCTCCTAATTATTGCTGTTATCCTCTCAAAATATGCTGTAACAGTGGGGCCTACAGGGAAATACCACTGCGGTAAATGGCTGTGAGTGGACCAATTATCAGCACACAGGCCAATCCTGTAACCTACGCTGATAGAAATCTTGTAGATGAAATTACAGCGCATTTAGAACAGGTGTGCTATCGCGAGGCAACCCTTACCCTCCTGCTTGAGGATTTTTATTCAAGCCGTAGTGGATGTGTGAAGGTTCAGTCCGGGCCACTTGTGTCTTTCCAGTCCTCTAGCCATTAGCCTTGCAGCTTGGGCCAGGGCCTAATGCAGTCAAACTCAGGACCAGAGGAGCTAATTAAGCACAAGCTTTTAGTATCCCAACCTCCTGTAGCTGCACAGTGCCAGCCCACCCCATGCCAGTGTTAGATGGGTTTTAAATATCTATAGTGGGGCAGTGTGGAGAAAACACTGGACAGGGGCTGGTAATAGGGCTTGACTGAGACGGAATGCAGAGTATAAGGCAGTGTTAGGGCTGGCTAATGAGTGAGGCCAAGTGTTGGTACTGGGTGGAAGGAACGAGCCCGAGGGGACCTCGAGGCAGGTGAGGAAGCTCTGCGCTGCTGTGCCTTCAGGTGGCAGTTGCTGCGAATCACAAACAACCACATCAGTCAGTGAAAGGATGGAGCAGCATCCACGACTGCTCTGACAATGTGTTCTCCTTCTGTTTGTGTGTGTCCTCCAGAGGGGCAGCCTGACCCAGATCCCCGTGGTGAAGGAGACCCGGGTGGAGTCGGGCCAGTTCCTGCTGCTCTCCGTCCTCTGCATGCTCTTCATCCTGGTGGCGCTGGCCGTGTCTGCCACCTTCTTCTGCGTGCGCCAGCGCTCCCACCTCCGCATGAAGGAGAAGCTGGCCAGCCTGGGAACAGATACCAGCACGGATGCTACCGCAACCTATCAGGTTAGACCAAGCCCTGCAGTGTGAGCCAATCAGAGGCCAGGACACCTAGCCCGTGCTCTGTCATTGGAAGAGCAGCCTCTGTTTGGCTACAGTGGATTATCTGATTGGTTTATGAGTGTGCGTCTGCTAATGTGAATATATGTTTGACTGATTCTCTTCTACTTCCTTTTATGATGTGGGATTTGCTTCTGTTGAATTAATTGATATTGTGCAATTCAATAACGTGACACCAGAAATAACCTAAGTGTGTATTTACATCGGTTTTAGCTCTTTGGTTTTGCATTTTTGACGTATGCCTCCACTAGGTATTCACTGCATCCAATTATTTAATGCTCACACTCGTCTGTGTGCGTGGGTTTGTGTGAGGGGGAGAGAGAGAGGCAGAGAAACAGGGGAGCAGGCCGCCATTGTGACCTATTCCCTCTGTTCCTCCAGGGCCACAGGCAGCCTGGGCTGTATTGATTTCCAGCTCTGGGGCTCAGCTGTGCCCAGCGTGGCACTCAGAACACATTTATCTGCATGTCGCGTTAACATTTTCAATATTTAATCAAGCTTCCACAAGCTTGAGCTGTTGGTGTTATATCGCCATAAAATGCACAGGTAAACACCTTTTATTTTCTAATATTAACCCATACACGTCCATTAGAATTATTTTTCTTTCCTATTTTCATGGATGTGATAAGTGCTCTGTCAGGCCGTCATGGCTTTGACAGAGCTGTTTGTAGTGGGTGAGACATATTGTTAGACGGCAGCACCTGTTAGACTTTGCTTCCCTTTGGCCTGTTTTCTTTCGTATTAGTCGTTTTGATAAAGGGGGCGAAGTGTGTGAGCGTCCTGTAATCCCACGATTCGTGCTCCTCCTGAAACATACGTATGTGCCTCTCGTCTGGGCCTTTCGGCTGCTAACTGAACCCCCCCCCCGGTTGCATCTGGGGCGATTTCACGGCTCTGGTACAGCGCGGTGCTTTTGCAGGAATCGTGACAAGGAGTAGGATGAATTATGAGCTGGACCTGGATGTTGCCCCAAGGCCAAGGCCCAGGGCGCTGCTTCATGGCGCTAATCATTAAGGTCTGACGGCAGGAAAGCTGATCCAAGACCAGTGCTTAGAGGTTTCTGCTCTCCAGAGGGAAATATCACTATGACAGATCAAGAGATAGCAAGTTCTTTCACCAGGCATTTTCTCCTGGTCCTCGCTGTTATTAATTGAATATGGATTGTCAGATTTCTGGAGGTGGCTGGCCTCACTTTCTAAATCCAAATATCAGGTTCACAGGCTTTAAATTAACAATAAAAATACTGGTGTGGCCATAGCTAGAGATGCTGTTTGCTTGAATAGAGTTGCACTGATCGTTCAAAGTTGAGGTTTTTTCTTTTGTGTTTTTCTTCCATTTTGGAGTTTGTGTACTGGAGCACTGCAGATAATGACTAGTCTTCCAATTTTTCTCTGCACCGAGGCATGATGGGAAAAAAGCTGAGTCATTGGGAGGAGTGTAATCTTCATAGCATTAGGTCTTTTAGCAAGTCACAAACTGGAGATATCGATCAAAGTGGGAGATTATACTTTACAATTCTGCCAGTGCATTTTTCCTTTAGTTCGGTGTGGTTATATACATTTATATTGGAAATCCCACTTGATTGATGAACAGCATTTCCTGTTACGCTGCCGCGTTTTGGGGAAATGGATCCATGTTCTCTTTTCTAAAGCCAGCATTCTTCACTCTCTGCCTGTCCAGTGTGAACGTGTGGTGATTGAATGCACCATTTCAGTGTAGTATCCAATGAGTGTTTCACAACTACAGTATAATATCATATCCATTCTTAACCATGGAAAGCGACAGTGTGTAGCAGCCAGGTGTGACATGCTGAATTTATTCTGTAAATCGTGTCGAGTTCCTCAACCATGTATTTTTGACATAATTAGTATAAGCTCCATAATCCACAAGGATAAGCCATTAATCTACAGCCAAGCGAGGACAGATCAAGTCAGCTGAGATACAGGATTTTAGGAAGCTGCATTTACAGAACTCAGCGAGGATAAGCACCTAACATACAGAAAACTATTGTGATGTGTATAAAAGGGGATAAACACATGAAACCTTCAAAGAAGTCTGGGGGAAAACAGCATTTTTGATGATCCAGCGCCTCCCCGTCATCTCCTGTAATCCCCAGGAGCTGTGTCGCCAGCGAATGGCAATCAGGACGTCGGAGCGCGTCGAACGTCCAGAGACCCTGCGCCACTCGCGGCTCAACAGCGTGTCCTCCCAGTTCAGTGATGGGCCCGCGGCCAGCCCCTCCACCCGCAGCAGCACGTCATCCTGGTGCGAAGAGCCAGTCCCATCCAATATGGACATCTCCACCGGGCACATGATACTGGTAAGGAGGCTGCTTTGACTGGCGGAAGCAACACCATGTGCGTTATGAAAGGGAGAGGAGCTTCAAAGATTGATGTCGGGTGATGCGGTTTGTTGTTGTCCCCTCTGAGACCATTATCTGATAGTTACAACTTAACAACCACAGATCCAAACCCACCCTGCCACGGTGTGTTTATGGCCTATTAGGTCAGACGTACATCACTGTTAGTCAGTCCCAACCACAGTGATGAATGCATACATCATTCAGTTGTAGAGGTTTCAGTATGGAGTGTGTGAAAACGTAAATACACTAAAAGCTGAGCCGTGGCTGAGCAGTTTAAACAAAGTCAACTACAAGGGCCAGGATAAAAGAATAAAGGCGGAAAAGTGTTGGAAATACATGTGTTGTCTTCCACCGTATAGAAGTCGTCATTAAATATCACTAACAGATTATGGTTGAAAAAAATAGCTGGAGAAGCTATTTAATGTTTAATGTTAACTAAAAATAATAGAGTAGAAGAACTTGTTTTCTCAACGTTATGGATGAAAACCAGCTTAAACAGGCATAAAATAAAAGCGTCTTAATTAATGGTTGAAATAAAAAGCTACAATTGCTTTGAATATACTGTAGAACCTAATCTACTGTACAAGCGTCATATCTATTTATTTAATGGTTTAAATAAAATCAGTTTGGTAACGTTACTGTGGTGCCATCAGAGGCTGTGGGCTACTGAGCTACAGGAAGAAGCAACCCGGCTTTAAATGAGAGTGTCTGGATGTTCTCTGTGCTGAAAACCAACAGCTTGATTTCTGTGTTTATCTGTTTTTTTTTTTTTTTTGGTCTCTTTTTCATCCCCCCCATCACGTCATTCCCTTCAGAACCCTGTTATCTTTGTTTTTCACGCTTCCTGCTGTTTTCTTCCTCCGTCTTCTGTTGTCTTAATTTTTTTCTCCAACTTTTTCCTCCCCCCTACTCACATTTCTCTTCTTTTTGTTTCCATTTCATCCTGCTTCTCTCTTTACTGTGTTTTGTCTCTCACCCCTGCTGTCTTCCTTTATGCTGCATCAAATATATATATATAAAACAGACATTGTTTTGCATGATGCAAAAGTAAAATATCATTACCCATATGATGGTAATTTCCCCAAAAAGTTTTTTTGGCTTTTGAATGCCAACATTTTCACAAACACCCAATGGATTGTTTTAATTTTGCTCAACTTTTGCTTCATTCATTTGAGACAAGCTTGATAAAGGAGATGGATAGATGCCTTGCAGTGTTTCCATTAATGGAGAGAGCATTCATCACACTGCATGTCTAGCTTTTATATTGGGAGGCTATAATGAATGAGAGTGAATCTGAGTAATGCCTTGTATTGGTGGTAATAGATGGGTTTTGTTGCACTCGTCAAGGCTTGTTTGTGAAGCCCCTTTTGAAAACATTGACAATAGAAAAGCATTTAGCCCTGCAATAACAAAAGAGCCACTGTGAATCATTTCTAGGAGCTATTATTATTAGCCCCAGTTCTTCACAGGAGCAATGCAGGCATCACAATGCAGAAAGGTGAAACACATGGGACTTTTACTTTTCTTTCTGCTGTGAATGACATGGAGACGTCCTATAGGGGGTTCTTTAAAATTCCACCACCATCTCACATGAAACCATGTGTGAGATTGCCTCGTTATCACTGATCTCAGACCTATATTTTCCCATCTTTGCTCTGCTCTCATCTCCCCTCTCTTGCTTTTTTGGAGCTCACGCCGTGTGGAGAAGAATGATGAATACCCAGCTTTCCAAAGCACAAATACTGGGGGGTTGTGTTTTTTTTTTCCTCCCTTCAGGCTCGATCACCTTAAACACACACATACATATAAACACGCATGCTCACACTAGACGCAGGTGCCACCCAGACAAATGAACTATGATGTTTTACTCCGCTGTGCTGCCCATGTTAAGCCCTAAAAAGTCTTGCATAACGGCTTCCAACTTCAAAACTGAAATTGGATGCCTCTCTGTGCTGAGTCATTTACTGTATTTTTTCAAAGCTACATCCTTCTTCCCTTTTCAAACGCACTATGACCGTACAACCACGCTGAGGCACTTCCGTGTGGTCGTGTCTGTCTCATTGCTGCAGTGCCGGGTTTGTTTCAGCACCACGGACAGCACTTTATAATTGTTTTTTTATCACAGACAAGAAAAATATCTCTGTTTATGGCCTATGGTCAAAATGTTCATAGTTAAAATGTTGCTGCTGTTGTAGAATTCCCTTGTCTTAATCACCTCACAAAAGAAAACAAATCAATGATTATGTAGCTTGAGGCTCTTTTCATTATGTTGAGTAGTTATTGTTCATTTTTTTAAATGGTTTGCCCAAAAAGAGAAGCTTTGACTCAAGAACCATGTTCTGCCTTCAGTGACATTTATTTGCAAATTTTAAATGTGGTTTGTGGGCAAAGCAGCTTTTTGCTGTTCCTTTCAACACAGCAATGTGTTTGTTTTTTTCATCCACCTATTTGTAGTCTTACAGAAACAAAGGTATTAATGCTTTTACTCACCTTTCTCTCCCGTTTATCATATTACAAAGCGCAAACTCTCACCAGCGTTGTTCATTTTAATTTGACACTGGAGCTTGTCAGTAATGTGTTACCTGTTGTGTCTGGCTCCGCTGGTCGTCCCTTCATCCTGATTTCACCCAGCACCTTCTGCCGCTGAGGAGACTGCTTAGGAAGGATTAGATATTGTTTCCCTGACACCCAGGCCTCCCATCCCAGCCCCTCTGATTGGCAGACATAATCCCCCCATTCACTAAACCTTCGTTACCCTGTCTCTGGAATACGCCACGGTCCACTGCCTTCCCCTAGAAACGGGAGGGCTTGATAAGGGCCTGCTGTCTGCATTGCATTAAGCTGCGAAAATATGAATTTGGAATGAAATCGATTCAGGGCATCGTTTGAATAGAATGGGATGCAATTCAGAGTGGATGTATCAAGTACATGGAGATGTAATATTGGTAGGGGAGGTGGAACGCTGTCAGGCTGGCAAGCAGAAAGTACTTGTACAGGGTGACAAGAGCATAGTGGTGACGGGCTCTGTCAAGTGGCCATAATGGCATGCTGTCATTTTCTTGGGAAGACAGCAGTGTACGCTTGCGTAGGCGATGCACAGCAATACACATGAACAATATGTGTGTTGCCCTCTATTACAACTGACATTAGCAGTTCTTTGGGGATTCAGAAAATTAAAAGTTCCCTGAGAAATAGTTTGAAGCTAAAAATATTTCAGAAATATCGCTTTGTGTCATTAATGGCTGCAGATAAAACACATTATGCTGCCGTGGTCTCTCATTATACAGCTGCCTTATTGACAAGAGTCGCTGCTTCTTTCTCACTGTGGCTTTTAAGACCTGACTGGCACCTTTGTTACCATATCTAACAATAATCTTTGATTGCTATTGTCTGTAGAATGTGTAATATTCTTAAAAGTCACTTAACATCCTTTGCATGCGTGCGGTTGACATGTGAATTCATGAGCCATCAAAGGGTAATTGCCTATTATCTGATAGACAAGCGTTTTTCTGATTATCATCAGGATAGGAATTGTATACATTGTGCAAAATCTTGAGCTTGCTTTTTAACGGAAAGGAGTGAACAAACCGGATGCAACAAAGGAGCATCACTCTCTGCCCAGCCTACCTTCACTGTCTTTAATATGGGATAAAAACTCACATCTGGGTGTCACTTTCATTGTATTAGCCAGCTGATCCCTGACATCAGTTTATGAGTTTGTAATCTTCTGCCTCAAACAATAGCAGACTAAACCATTTAACCCCACTGGGACGGGAACCATGATACAGGAGAGAAAGCGAAACATGGCGCTACGCTAAGAAACACTCGTCTTGCCAGCTACAGCCTCTAAGCTCCGTAAGACTTGCCCTGGTTTGGGAGAATACACACATGCGCGCACACACACACACACACACACACACACACAGACCCCTATCCCTCCCCCTTCTTCTCTTTTTCCATCTTTGTCTCTCTAGCGAATTCAATTTTGTCTTCTCCAAGCGGTGGCTTAAATGCAGACAATCTTATCAGTGGCTGTGCAAGCAGTGAGGGACGTGATTGAAACACCCCTGAAGTATTTCCAATGCAGACAAACCTTTCAGGGGTCTTAATTGTGTGTGATTTTTTCCCCCTCTCAGTCAAACACCTAGAGATGCAAACATTAGCACACGTTCCACACCCAGATCTTCAGCAGCATCCTCTTCACCTAGTTGTTATGCTACACTGCGGCTTATGGACAATAATGCTCTGTGACACCTGATCATAGCTTTAAATGAGTGGCGCTGTTAAGGGTTCGGTGTTTTGCTCTGTTTTATTTACTGCATAGCTCATGTAAGCATGAAATATTTAAAGTTTGTTATGTTACTGATGTTTACAAATGTTTTGTGTTTTGAGGTAAGTTTGGTTTTCCTACGCATGGTTCTCTGATCGTGTTTGAAATCTCGGCTGAGGTGGTTTCTGTTTTTCTCCAGTCGTACATGGAGGACCACTTGAAGAACAAGAACCGTCTGGAGCGTGAGTGGGAGGCCCTCTGCTCCTACCAGGCAGAGCCGGGCACCTGCAGTGTGGGGCAGGGTGAGCAGAACTCAAAGAGGAACCGCTCAGACGCTGTAGTTGTGTGTGAGTACATGTCTCTGTGCCTTTTTTTTATAAGAAAAGCTGCTTTTTGACATTGCACATGTGAAAAAAGGTTGAAAAGCCTAGCAACAGTAACTTAGAGGGGGCTGGGCCTAATTACCGTGCACAGGTGTCACATGGTTCAATGCACCAATCGGGACTTACCAATATTTGAATCTGATGACGATTGATGGGTTGCTAGGTTACTGTCGGCCATACTGGATTCAACAACGGTTACAATGAAGAGGTGTTTTTAGTAAAGCTATTCTGATTCGATACATAAAGATGATGTTTAGCTACATTTTGTGCACGTTTTCTATTTATTAATAAATATAAAGTTTAAAACTATATAAAAACATTTTTATGCTGATTAGCCTTCAGAAGAGGCTCTGAAGTCGGTTTAATCTGATTATGTGAATGTTGCTTTACTTACTTAAGTAAAAGAGAATTTCAAGGCTCTAATGACTTAAAGTCATTTAAAGTAAAATATTTGATCGCGATTTTACTTGGATCATTTCCTACTGAGCAGCTGAGAGCTTCAGAATAGTGAGAGGGCGTATGATGAAAGTCTGATGAAACTGCAGTTCCTACATCATATTCAGTTTCATATTCTTCTGTTGCTGCTCAAAATGATCCTGTTGCTGTGAGGGAAAACAGTGGAACGGTGTGTTGATGAATTATGCATCTCTATTACAGATGATCATTCCAGGATCACCTTGAAAGCTGAAAACAACCACAGCAACTCAGATTACATCAATGCCAGCCCGATCGTGAGTTGTGTTCATTCATTATGGGTCTATGTTGTGGCTAATAGTCTCGCTATTGTCTCTGAGGGCTTTTTGGCACCAGAACACCTGTTGTGCTTGGATTTTACTTTGTGATAAAAGATTTTTCAAAGGACTTGTCATCAATCCAAGTGCATTGATCTTTTTTTTAAAACTTTGTTCTTCGTGCCTGGATCCTCAGTGGATTCGATGTGTCTTATTGAATCACATTATTACTTTCGGTGCTTTCAAAATGGCCGCTCTCTGGAGATGCACCTTTTTCATCTGCACTAAAAGAATTATACATAACTTTTCACTAAACAAATGTATTCCCTGCAAATCTGGAAAGACCTCGCTGTTGGAGAGGGCTAAGGTGATGTTTTTTTAGTATTTTTCACCCAAAACATTGCCAGTCATGATTTCCCCTGAGGCAGCTGAAAAGGGATTCCATCAAAGGGAACAGGAAACTATGCATTTCAAATACAGTGCCAAAATTTCTGAGGAGATAGATGAGGGTAGCACACACAGCTGCACTGAAAGCCTATTACTCTTCAGAATCAAACAATAGGCAATTTTAGATGCTCTATTTATTCCTCCATTTTCTCTAATGGCATATTCATAAAGGTTTTTAGCTTATTTAAGCAGTGCTGTAGTGTGCCATTCCCCATCTTATAGAACATAATAAAGGTGATAATTCAAGTAAAGAAGGGAGCAATAGATAGTAACTGGTGCATTAGAAAAGTGATATAAAATAAAGCTATCCGAGACTGTTTTGGTGCAGTAAAAGAAGCAGAACACAAACAGATATTGAAGATGGGTGAAATAATGGCAGATGCAGTGGTGTGTGGCTGAATGGACAGTAATTACACCACAAAAGGGACCCCTGGCTGAGCCGAGCAAAACTGTGATAATTATGTCTGTCAGTGCAGCTTCTTCTTGCTCATTAGCTTCAGGGGCAGTGGCCTACGAGTAAATAATCTGTCGCGTTTTTCTGGGAATCCAGGGTCAGGGAGGCAGAGGGAAGGGGCGGCTGAACTCCCCGCGAAGCGCGAGGTGACACACGCACACGGGGAAAAGCTCGGATAATGGTTAATGCTTGACCACAAATGATGCAACTGCTCCCACGTGTGCAGCATCATTAGTGTGACGAACGGTTCAAAGGGATGCACAGTGGCACGAATTGTGGTCAAAGCCTGGCTGGCTTTGTCTAGCCCGGCCTTTTTCTTTCTTCACAAAGTCAAACACTATGTGGCTTTTCCATTTCCCACCTGCTCCCTATGCCTTCGCTTTCAACCTGACTGGGATGAGCTCAAGCCGTATTTAGCTGAGCTCTCTGGAGCAAGGTGCTGAAAGTTGAGACGTCTTCCTGAGAACAGACATTCGAAGCTATTTTACTACAAGCTAAACTAACGACTACTTTTTACTGTTTTTGTTGTAGTCAATCTTTTTCCCACAATAACAAGGGCAGGACAGCTGAAACGCAGGACTCTTTCATGTGTGCGCTTTAGTATTCATGCAGGGGTGTCAGCACGCAGCTACAGCATGTCTGTGTCCTTGAGATTGCCTAAACGGAGTGGCAGGACTAGCATTCAGCACCAGCCTTTCATTTCTGCGGCGGAGATTATTTTATTATTGTCACGTGAGGAATTCCAGCCAGGAAGGATGAAAACAACACAGTCAATTAAAGTAGAACTTATATTTACATGTTAGGATAAAAAAAAAAAACAAAGCTGAGAAATTTTCAAACAAAATTATGTGTAGGTACTAATGTTTCACTTGTTCCCCGAAAAAATTTTATGACAATGCGCTCCACAGAATGAAGAGTGAAAGACAGTTTACGTGTGAAACATCCCTTAATTCCTTAATAAATCAGAACATACAGTCAGAATGATATTCAATAGCCAGTGTAAACATTTTTTTGGAAAAAATTAATTATAGGGACACAATGCAGTAATTTGATCCACCTTTATGAGAAAGAAAATACAAGCAGACATGAGATAAATAATAAAATTGATTATGTATTTATTAAAAATGTTGGGCTGAAGTTGTAGGTTTGTTTTTTTTATCAGCAGCTCAATGCATTAAGAATTAATCCTGTTGTTGCGGCTATTAAACATTTGGAGATAGAAGCATTATGGTAATATTAAGCCATGAAGAAACGCTCTATTATTAGGCTCCTTTTAAGCTTGAGTGTCCGGGTCCTTAAGCAGAAACACACAAAGAGATGAAATGAAAAGCTGGATCCTATAGGCTCATACAGGCGACGCGTCCTTGACAGGTTGTTGGAAGCAAACACAGGTGCATAACGACAGAAACAGCCATGAATTATGACCCTGTGACTTACTGTAGTAGTGTTTGATATTCCCGTGTGCTTAAATATGCCCCATCTTTTCAATTATTCACTCACATATATATTTTGAATTCATAGAATAAGCTCCTGGATTTCCCTCAGAAAGGAAATCCGAGTTAGATGTAGGATAAATAATATAAATAACCTTTCTGTGTGTGATACCCTTCGTCGTGGTGAAGACGACTGTAGCTCAGTAACACAGTTATATACGTACCTATTTCTCTGCTGGCATATTTTTACTGATGCGACTCACATTTGTGCATAAAAATTCTGTAGTACTGTAGTACAAAATAGCTGCATCTTGGGAGGAGATGATGGAAGTGATCTTTCTTGCCTTCTCCATCCACACAAAAGCTTAGATGCACGTCCAAGCAGCGTGTTTTCTTCTGCCAGTCGCAGCCCAAACACTGTCTGACACTCCCATGCTCCCTCTCTCCCAGATGGACCATGACCCCCGCAACCCTACTTACATCGCCTCACAGGGCCCACTTCCTTCCACCGTGGCGGACTTCTGGCAGGTAAAACTCATCTTCATTCACTGTCCGGCTTTCATCTCCTGCTGTTTAATTTCAACAGTGCGGAGGGTTTGGGAGCATCACAACAGAACTGCACCGTGTCGGACCCGGCGGCCGTGTCTTTATCGTCCTCCAAGCAGGAAACAATTAGACGTTTCAGTAATGGTGAAAGTAGGATCAATAAAGTAAAGCATTCCTAATGTGCTTCTCGTGTTTTATCATTACATTGGGATCACAGGGCTAAGCTATGAGCTAACAAGCCATAACAACAGCACTTACAGCTGTTCCTACAGCTGGAATCAGTCTAGATTCCATCTGGTGCACGAAAATAGGTTTAATCCTCTTCCTATGTACTACTACTACTACTCTATTTACTAATCCAGGTAAGAGATGGAAAATACAACCTTGCCCTGTTTAAATAGCTACTCTTAATGCCTGATTGCTGCAATCTGTACAAACTGCACACGAATTGCTCACAGTCACTGACTCATAATAACACAGAGAAATGATTTACGACCTGCAGGATACGTTCAGGTTATGCAGACCTCTTAGTGCGTATAACTAGTAAATACATGTCAGTGAATTTCTTTGTCCTTTATTTAATACTCATAACGGTGAAGCTTTAGTTTTCGCATCTATGGGTGCACTGCAAAGCGACAGCATACGTCCTGTTTACTGTACAGCCTCCAAAGCTCTCTGGACACTTTAGTTCGTTTGGAGGACGACCACGGTACCGTACCTGAAATAGGAGAGATTGTTGTGTGTGTAGCACTGCGTCGTGTTATGTAACTGTAATACGTGAGAGGCGCTGGAGGTAATGACGCTGCTGCTACATCAATAAAAATCTGCAGGGTTTAGTTGTAAAAGTTACACATATGATGTGATTTAAAACAATGTTTCCTCATATTTGCCTTTTTTCGCTCTGTGCTCTGGTTTCCATTTGTGGAGGTGCACGGTCGTAATTAGTAGACCCATGACCTCCATATGGTGAAGTCGCCCGGCTCGCCGTGACCAGGATGTGGAAGCGTGAAGCATAAATCCTGGCAGACCAGCTGGCCCTGCTACTGAATACATTCCCACTTTGTATAATTACAATAGTGCTGACTTTGAGACGATGGAGTCTGTTTGTGACCAGGCATGGGTGGCAACGCCGAGTACAAGAAATACAGTAGAGCTTCTGCTATAAACACAAAAATGTGGCCTGCTGTTATTTAAAAAGAAATCTTAACAAAAAACAAATGATTATAGCTCCTGCCCCTAACTCTGGCCCTGTGTTTATTTTGTGCATCTGAAAGTGCCTCAAATAAAACAGTTGATAATTATCTCTTAGTCAATTTGTTTGTTTGCTGCCAATTGTTTCAGTGCCAGGTGAATAAATGCATCATCTAATGAAATGGGCTGTTTAGTCATGAACTCAACTCTAACTCTTTCCCAATTAAGCAGGAAATAATGGAAAATTAGACGCTGATTGACTGACACACTTAACAGCAGTTCTGTGTCTGGAAGTAAGCAGTAGCCATTCATTATTCAATATGGTTAACCTTGGATTGTAGCAGGAGGGAAAAACATTATTTCCATCTATTAAAAGTAAACAAACAGGGAAACACTGGCACTCTCATGCAAATGGACCATGCAGGAAGCAAATCTTGTTGCTCTGTCCTATCTAATCCACACCAGCCCCAGGCAGCGCTCTAATCCTCCACTCCTCATTTCTCCACTGCTTTATCCCTCACTCCTCCATCCATGTCCCTTCCCTCCATCTCTGGCTGTTACCTTAGCTCTGCTCGTGCCTTCTTCTATGTAATTTCTGTTTGTTTGTTGGAGGCTTCGAGCTTGTTAATCACAATGCACAGTTGACAGACCCTTTAATAGCCAAACATGGACAATTCTCCTCACTACCTCCGAATATTTGCCAAACCTTATAAGACTAATTGGATAATATCGCCTCATATTATCACCTTGCCCAATCTCATCACATCCTGGCACACTTGGCACACTTGGCACAGTTGGCGTGTAATGTGTCCACTGGGCTGGATCACAGAAGCTTGTGATTAGTGTATAGTCAGGCCCATTGTGTTTTTATAGCAATCATAAAACCCGCGTTTCCTCCTCATTTTCCTAATGGCTGCCATGGGCTTGTATTTTTCCCAAGGACACATTAGATAGTGATAATATGAAATGGAGCAGCAGCGCAGTAGATGTTGTGATCTCGCCCAGACGACTGAGCGAAGGAGGACACGTGATGCGCCCTCCTGCTGCTTCACTCAATATTTATCATGTGTCGCACGTGGAGAGGTGACATTTATTCATACTTCCTGGACCAAGATTAAGAAATCAATTTCACTCTAATGCATGACTGCCATGTATTGTTAATGTGCAATATGCTGCTCCAAGTGGCCCAGCTCAGCTACACATGAGTGCCGTTGTAATGTCGTACAGACGTTTATGAAAGTAGTTTCCTGAAGATTTGTTTGACGGATGTCTGACGTCGGGCTCCCTGTGTGTAGATGGTGTGGGAAAGCGGCTGTGTCGTCATCGTCATGCTTACCCCGCTTTCAGAAAATGGAGTCAAGCAGTGTCACCACTACTGGCCCGATGAGGGATCAGATGTCTACCACATATATGAGGTCGGTGAAGCCAAAGCTACTAAACGTCTAGTGATCAAGATGCTAAGCTCTGTTTATTACGTTGCCCTTCTGTGTGTCCTCAGGTCAACTTGGTGTCTGAGCACATCTGGTGTGAGGATTTCCTGGTGCGGAGCTTCTACCTGAAGAACCTGCAGACCAATGAGACGCGCACCGTCACACAGTTCCACTTCCTGTCCTGGATGGACCGTGGGATCCCCACCTCAGCCCGGACTCTCTTAGACTTCCGCAGGTACAGTGGAGAACCTGCCGGCTGCCCTCAGCTCAGCAGATTTCAGACAGATCACCTTTATTTCCGGCGTGTTTTAGCCTGAGCTTGTTCTTAATCACCTTCCTTGTATTCTGTATTCTGTCAGCACATCTCTGGTCCGTCTCCCTTTTGCCTCGCTGCCTTTTGGTGTCCTAGAGAATGGTTGTTCTGATAAGGACTATGTTTCTGTACTATCCCTTTCATCCTGGACCTATTTCCCTCACCTCCCTCCAGCACATGTGATGCAGTAAATTAACAGCCCTGCACTGCCTGGCTTGGCTTGAGAAGAAAAGAAAAGAAAAGAAAAGAAAACACCTAATTCAAACACCCAATTAAATGAGAGCTGTCTCGCTAAAAACACGGGAGAGAAGGGACGTTATAGTGAACGAATAACCTCGTACGTTCTGCAGTTAATGTATTCTAGCAGAGGAGCAGTGGTAGCTTCTCTGGGAAAACCCAGGAGGGATAGGAAAAGCCCTCCCAATGAGAATAGATGCATCTGATTTGTGGATGAGCTCTGTCCCTCTGGCTTGTTATGCAAATGGTTAAAAAGAGGATGTTCCATGTTATCATGTCATCCTTTCCTCACAGAGACTCTTTAAAATGAACTGGGTGACGTTTGCAGTCAGTTATGTTAATGTATTATATCTGTTCGCAGGACCGTGTTTTGCTTACGTACAGTTGGACTAGATTGCCTTGGCGTAAATCCACTGGTGCTGCTGTAGGTTATTGGGATTCAGAGATCTCAGATCCACATGAAGTACTGTACACTCACGGTTTTGGCCAACTTGGTATTTTGCGGTTGCCAGTGTCATTTTTGTGATGTTGCAGCTAGTAATATGAGCCCAGTTGCATAGTCACAAAAGTGATCATTGGAAACTGTCTCTCCTCAGCCAGGCCTGTGCACAAACTGTCTTTCTCTCTTTCCTGGCTCCCTGTCTCCCTCCTCTCACTGCTCCTTCCTCTGGCTTGCATGGAAACTCCAACCAGTATCTTGCTCCTTAACTAAGGGTACATTGCGATTTGAAAAAAATGTTTGGAATTAAAGCTTTTAAATATTTGCTTAATCAACGTAATATGACCTAAATGTAATAAAATGAAAACAGATGCACAAACGTATCAAACAATATAATAGTCTACAAAATGAAAAGGAGGATTGTTTCATACGTGAAATGTTTTACCACGTCATCATTTTCGGTCCCTGTGTTCATGGAAGAAGAATAGTTAAAACTCAGATAGAGCAGTGTGGGGAATGCTGCAGTGCTGGATGCCTGATTGCCTGCAGTTCTCCACAAATACACAAAATACAAATACTGATGAAGAGGAATGGAATATTTACAAATTAAAATAAAATATGTGTATGTTGTAGTGTTTGTTTATATATAGTTACAACACATTGTATTTTATTATAAATGCAGTAGTAGTTCTTACTAAATCACCGTAGTTGACACTTATTTGCATTGTAGAACATTTATATAGTGTGATTTATTGTGTTATTCACGTATATATAACAACAATTTATAAGCACTGGTGATGTGAAGTAGTGATACTTTATATCGAGCTGATAAACTACAGACAGGATGAAATATTCAGGCATTCATTTTTCATTTTGTCGTTGAAAGGTGAGAAAAAAAAACGAGGGACATGGAGAGACGCGGAAGCTCTCGGTGTAGTCAGTTTCCATGGCAACAGCGGGGTGTGAAAAGGCTTGTTGGCCTTCGCCGTGCCTGTGGTGTAGAACATTCGTAATTGGCCGGGGTTAATGCGTCGGCGGTCGGCAATCACAACATCACACCATCGCATCCATCACCCACATGTCACAATAATGCTGTCTGAAATGCTGATGCTCAATTTATTTACGTGGCGCGACACGGAATTCTCTCTCTATCCTCAAATTAAAGTGATTGATTGACAGGAGGGAGCATCTCTCAGGATTCTGTTTGTTCCCTTGATCATTGCAGTCATTAATTTCATCCAGACCACAAAGCAGAAGTCCCTCATGAGTCACATGTGCCTTAATTGCCTCTGTTATTGTTATTATGTGGGGAAAAAATAGAGAAAGAATTCAACCTGTTTAAACATCTTGGTGTCAAGCTAACAATAACATCAGTTTTTCTTTTTTATTTCAGAAAGGTTAACAAGTGCTACCGGGGTCGGTCTTGCCCGATAATTGTTCACTGCAGGCAAGTATGGTGTTCGAGGCTTGTGACAGTGGCTGTGTTGCTGAATTGGGATAGAGAGTGTTTGTCACGGTCTGTGTGTTGGAGGGGAGAGGCTGTTTATTTCAACCCCTTCAGTACGTCCATCCCATCAGAGTCCACTGGAGCCGCGCTGTTTATTCCACGGGCTGTGTCCGTGTGGAAATCGTGTGGCACTGGCACACTCAGCCAAAGACACTTCCATTTCCCATTTGGTTGAATTAGTTGAGCTGGCCTTGATTGGTTTGTATTAAACACCAGGTATCTGTCTGACCACTTTTAATAGTCACATCCTGTTAAGTCATGCGTGGGGCCATGCAGCCCGCTCTCCCTCCGAGGGAGCTGAACACACTGAGTGTCTAGCAGTGGATTAATGAAGCAGTAGTGCTCAGGCCGCTCTCCTGTTTTATTGGCCTTGCCTTTATTAGAGAGATGTGCACGCCTTGTTTGCAATTAACATGCAGAGCCGCTGAATGGCCGGCGGGCACAAAGGGAGGCTTTTCATAAGACTATCTCTGGAGTAATGGAAAAGCAAGGCTCTCCAAAAGCTGTTCTTGAACCGCCCCTGCCCTCTCACCCTCTCCTCTGCTCCTGAGGTGCATGCATTTAAAAGCCTTTGTCCCCAGTGTGCCTCACACACCATTCCCCTCTCCAACAGCCAAGCAGGTCTCAAGACCACACATGCACTTGTGTGCGAAGGTTTAACATAATCACATTTATTGGAACATCAAATATTCAGATCTCCTCAGGTATTTTGATTAGAACATTGAGGATTAGTATTGATTGGTGCTAATTAAGTATTCTGTTTTATCTGTAGTGAGGTTTCAGCAGATGGAGCTGTGTGGATCTGTATGTCTGGACTAATTTGGGTTTAAATATACTCCACAGTATCTCAGTAGACGCAGATGTAAATGAGCAGTTTGTTTCCTATAAGAAAAACACTGGGAGATTAAAGCGTCTGCATCTCTGCCACCTTAATGATCTCTGTCTCTCTCTTGGCTCTCCGCAGCGATGGAGCCGGCAGGAGTGGGACTTACATTCTGATTGACATGGTCCTCAATAGGATGGCTAAAGGTAACGATCAATGACTTTCACTCTTTCTGCTTGCGTTGAAGTGTTGCCCTGGCAACGCTAAAGCCTCTCTTTCCACAGAGGGTCTTGGGGATGCATTAGAGGGTGACTACTTTTTTTTTTTCTTCTGAGGCCTCGAAAGGCAGCGAACACAGAGACAGACGTGGAGGGAGCTGCTAGGAGTGGAGAGAGCAGAACAAAGAGAAAAGCGAGAAAAGGAAAATGAAAAGGAGCCTACAGTACACCCACATTAGTAGTTTTCTATTTAAGCCGCCGTCACACCGTATTGACCCGTAGCATGAATTTAGAGAGCACATACAGTACATGGTCCCTGTATTCACTCTGAGTACTGCATAATAAGTGGAAACTCAGCTGTCTGAGATCACAGCATATCCTGGTGCTGCTACATTTCGCTATCTGCAATTTTCATCCCCAGTTAGCACATTTTTATCAAGCTAGACAACAAAGAAGACCCTGCCTTTCATCTTTCAGATGCCAATATGAGCATTTATTGTAGAATATAACTAATATATGTATATATACAGACATCACCTTACATAAGTGGCCAAAATGACTTGTGGAGCAAAAACAGTTTTTAAGGGAGATTTGTTGCTACATCTCAGGAGACGTCTTTAGCGTCACCTCTGTTTCACAGGAGTTGGATTCCTCCAAAGACAGTCTTGGATAAACTTAAGCTGTGCATAGCTTAGCTGACCCTTTGCCTTTTGCCCTCTGGCCTCTGCCCTTTATGCCCACACGGTCCACATGCCCCCCATGTGAGATCCGCCCCTCGTCAGAACAGGTTAGCAGGGCAGATGCAAACCTTCCCTTCGCTGTCTGTGCAGCGTTACCAAGGCCGACGGTGGATGCAGCTCCTGTAGCTCAGCAGCATATGCGCTGTTGTCCGTGGTGATGAAAGGTGCCACTCAGTCTCTTTTTAACCCTTTGTTTTCTGAATTTATAAAATGAACATAATATCACTCTCCAAAGCTTTTTATTTGCTTGGAAAGCCTCTTTTCAGCTTAACTTTGGAATCCAGCCCTTCTGAAACATGAAAGTCTTGTCGGAGCACTGGAGTACTTGGAGTACTAAGTCCAGCTGCATTAAATCCCCCTTTTTCTCTGTCTCACTCACTCTCACACATACATTTTCCTTTTTAGCTCAATCTCGCTGGTTTCCTTTCTCTGCCTCACTTTCAAAAACATCTTCAAAGTTCAGTGTTCCTCTCTGCCTCAAATGAGCTCTGGCGTGCTCCTTGAAATCCATAAATCTCAGAGTAGAATAAGATTTCCAGATTAAGATCAGGCAGAGTAGACACAACTCAACAGCACCTAATCACTGCTGAAGGCGAGCAACTGTTGCGTAGGTTAATCACTAGTGTGGCTGCTGCTAAGGCAATAAATCATTTTAATTAGACTGGGTTATACATGCAGGCATGAACACGCTCTGATAATTTTGTATCAAAAAGCTGTAAGCAGACGTTATCATTGGACATAACTAAACCAATTTTCAAACAAGACCCTCACAGAGAAGGCGGAGCTTAGCATTTTTGAATGCATTATTTGTAAATTTTCCAAGACCCCATAAGTATGTGCTTGCATATTTTATCAAGAAACAGTCTGTGGCTCTTGTCCAAGTCTTTCGAGGGATGAATGTAATAATTTTCAATCGCTGTGCTGTTCCAAAGGGAGCCCAGTATAAAGAGAGATTGACAGATGTGAGCTGGATTACTCCGCTGCTTTGAACTCACTCCAATTTTTGGTCTGTTGCAGGTGCTAAAGAGATTGATATTGCCGCTACCCTGGAGCACTTGAGAGACCAGAGAGCTGGCATGGTCCAGACAAAGGTAAGGTCCCCGGCTTTGAGCTAGAGAGGTGGGGGAGAGGGGAACGGGGAAGCAGGGAGGAGGGGTGCAGCCATTCGAACAGACGATTGTCTACTCCGTGTGCTCGGATCAGGGAAAACATTTTTAACTTTGGGGTTACTGAACATTTTCTGTGAAGATAACAAGTCGCTGTTTCAAATTTACCTCAAGACTCTAACTAGATTTAATTCCTTGCGTGAAAACTGCAAATTTTAACATTTCACCAAAATCAATGGTGAACTTAAACTGATTTTATGTTATATGTAAATTGCACAATTAATAGAAGAAACATTGAGTATCTGAAGAACAAGAGCTGCAAACAAGCTTCTTTTGATTACTGATTAGTGTTTATGTGTCTACGAAAGGTCAAAAAATGTGAATAAATTAACATCAGACAAATATGACATCTGTGTCTTTCAAACAGCCCAAACCAAACAATTTGCACTGAAGTAAAACAGTAAAAAGCAGCAAACTCTTACAATAAGAATAATTTGGAGTTATGTCAAAAATATTCTTTGGATTTTTTTTCTGTTTCATCTTTTGAAATATCAGCTTTGTGTGACTGCTGCATGCTGCTCCTCCACCTCTCACCATTTCACAAAATGGGCTGTGCACAAATTGTTTCCTCTCACACACTGACGCAAATAGGTAGTTTTGTTTTTGTCTTGTGTTTGAAAGGAATAAAAAAAAATAAATACTAATAATGATAAAGTCAGAGCTCATGCAGCGGTGGGTGAGCTGCTTGCTGCCAGACTCCAGCATTTCTCGATGGCTCATTAATGCTGCTTTTACAGCCCTGCTCTGTTCAGTGGAGACAAGCTTTCCAAGCCCTCTCTCTTTTTCTTCTCTGACAAGTCTAAATGAAATCATATTGTAATATTGTTGATTCCACTTTGCTTCATGCTGTGGGTATACAAGAAATGAGATTGTAATGAGCTATGAAATTTAAAGTTAGTTCTCAAGGATTGGACAACCAATTATCTTTATTTTCCTGCTTAATGTTGCTGCTTTATTTTTTCTCGCAAGAAACCTTTTATTTACCGTCTTTTCCTGGCTAAGTGTTTTAACGCACATCAACATGCAGGACTAATTACGGCATGTGTGAGCGTCTCGGTTTTGTCCTAGCATCTAACATCTGCTGCGTCGAGCAGAGACTGATCTCCCCCTAGTGGTGTGGTCGTGACCAGCACAGCAGGAACAAAAACCGAATAGCTGAGTGTTATTTTATTACAGAAGTTTAAATGCAGCTGGGGACAACAACAGCGGTATAAACAGTAGATGCGTGTACATACATATTTTAAAGCCGCATCACAACATCAGAAGACACATAAAGATAGAAAACATCACCACTGCAGAGAGAAAGGAATGGCCACAAGTGACTCGTCTGTATTGATTCAGCCTATCCTCAGGCCAGACTGTGGCAGCCTGTGTGTTGACACATCTAAAGACAGTTCCCTCCAAACTCCTACGTACCTTTTCTCTGTGAGAGGACCCCGTGGCCTGCAGCCTGGGGAGAGGAGAGGAATTTAAAAACACCAGGTCCGTGGGGCAAACATCAATCAGCCCCTTTTGTGCTCCTCAGGGAAAACTATGAGTCAGATTCACAAACAAATACACACTCACACCGGCTCAAGAGCTGAGAGACAGCTTGACTCAAAAGCTCCATTTTAAGACACACCTGGCTGGATCGATGGCGGTGCCGGGCCGCGTGCACCCAGAGAGCGGTTCGCCTTTACCTCGAGTCTGTGGTCACGTTGTGCCAGGCAGGGTCAGGAGAGATGCAGCAGTTGCCAATCATTTCGCAGCGACAGTCCTGAGCCATTACATTTGTTTGCACACTAAAACCGTCTCCCTCTTTCCCTATTTTCTCTCCGTCCGTCCTTTCTTCCACCTCCTCCTCAGGAGCAGTTTGAGTTTGCGCTGACAGCCGTGGCAGAGGAGGTGAACGCCATCCTGAAGGCGCTTCCTCAGTGAAGGCATCACACCTCCCTCCCCACATTCTTCTCGCTCGCTGAGCACCGGTTTCCTCTGCCCACTCAAGACTGACATCGCTCTCTGCCCCTTCCTCTTCCTCGCTCCGTTTCTCCCTCTCTTGTCTCGGCCTCCTCCTCACCTCTATATATACCGTATACTTATGAATGTTGTGCCAGATAGCTCACCGGGCTCCATATTCACAAATTCCACCTCAGAGTACTACTGTTGATCTGGGATCTGTGTCGTTTGGGCGATGCAGGAGTATTTGCGGCGCCCGGATCCGATGTGAGATCAGCACTGCTACTGTGAGCACCTTTGTCGATATGAAACCTGGTGCTCTGTAACTGTGATGTTGTTCCTGAACATACTGTTCTAGTGCCACTCACCAGATGTTCACGTGATGTCAAGTGTGGATTTTCGTTCCAAAATCTACAAAAGAAAAATGACTAAAAACTGGTGCAGATGCTGAAAACATGACTATTGGCACAGTAGGGCTGTGATTATCTACATAATTGTTTAGTCAATAAAATGTCAGAATGACACATTTAGAATGTTCAAAGAAGACTTTAAGAAGCTGGGACCTGACTAAAAACTAGAGAAATGATTGATGAGTTATCAGACTTGCAGATTAGTTGACTTATCATCGCCGCTCTCAACACGGTCACTTATTATTAACATGTAAAATACATCCAGCTGCCTGTAAAAACCATATCATTGTACAGACTGTATCCCCTAAATGAAGTGATGTAGCATTTTGGAACTGAATTTCTCCTCCTCTGTGATCTGAATCAACTATATACTCAGCGACACATGTGCAGATGTTGACATGTGTGAACTGTCGTATTCTGGATGCAGACAACTCACACGTCATGATTACTGCAACATATCAGGTGTTTTTTATTCCTCTGCTCAATGATTTGACATTTGACATCATGACCATCTCTGTTACTATTAAATGTGCAATATACCAACTGAGATACATGTGCTTCTGTTTAGAAATATCTAGATTGTTAAAGATATGACTGTATATATTGAAGTAGAACATATATTGGGATTGTTGCTAAATTATTTTGTCCCTCCATCACTGGTATGTTGTGATATTTTGTGCAACATGACTAATAACTATTCTACTCTCTGTGTATAGATAATCAATGACTTCCTATTTAGTGCTATCTGAAATATCCACTGAGAGCCTCAAGGAGAACCATATATTTTGTGTGAAAAGTAACGTTCAGATTGGTAATAAATCCGAACAGTTTATGCTGCCTGCTGTTTGATTTTATTTCTCATTCATCCAGGAGTTCGGCTGCTCTTACGGCTAACTGCATTTGATTGAATGCTGGCCTTATCAAAGCTGTATCTCGCTCCCTGAGGGTTTGTATGTGGGAGAGATTCTCAGGTTCGTACGGATGAAATGTTTGGTTCAGCAGCTCCACGAGTGGCTGGGATTTGAAATGGAAAGCGTCGGCCACAGTCTGCTCTTGATATGACGGAGAGGAGAGGGCTTGAGCTTCCCGAGAGGCCGGTTTGATCAAACCCGAACTTCATCCACTTCACTGAGAAACGTTTGGGTTATGTGTTGTGTTTCAGACAATAATCACGAGCACGTTGATAATTACAGACATATATGTGCATTTTCATTTACCTTAGTCTGGAAAGAGTCAGATATGATATGAATATGTTGTTTTAAATCCAGGTTTTATTGTGGAAGAATCCCTGAATCAGTAACAGCTAAATTGAAATAAACCCACAACTTTAATAACATGTGGTTAATGATGTGGTTGGACATTTTTATGGCTCTATTAATAGTTAACATATATGTACTATTCCTTTATAAATCAGTTATAAGCACTAATACGGGAATAGACAATAAAAATAATCAGAGCTTTTTATCACTGCCTTGAAATCTTAATGTGTCTCTTATTCAGTGCTTATAATTAATCCATAAAGCAAAGATAAAATACTTATTAACAGTTAATAAGGTCATTACTCACAAGCAAAGCGTTTATGAAGGTGTCTTATTAGATAGTGGTAGGAAAATCAATAGTTCATTAAGCCCAAAGTGTCCTTGAGCCACCGGGATTCAGTACGACTATTACTGCTAAACATTTGATCACACAGCATCTTTAGCACAAAGTAAAAGCTTGGGAGGGGTTTTACTACAGGAGCCTGGAGAACATAAGGATGAATGCAATATGTATATAATTTCCCACATTTCGGGAACGTATGTGCTTGTGGTGTGATGCATATTCATGTGCGCGCGCTGCTCGCTGACATGTCCCTCCCTCCCCTGACAGTTCTAATAGCCGGCAACGAGGCTTCATGCACTTCCTGAGACCTCATTTGCATGTGATTCACTGATGAGCTGCCAACGCTAACCAGCAACACCAAACCAAAGCCCTATTAATATTCTCCCATTCAGGTTGTAAAGCACACAAACCTAATCAGCTTAGAAATGACTGTATGGAAACCATAATTACGCATGTTTAATTGCTTATCATCTGATGGGTACAAGTTTATTAGAAAACGTATTCATGGTAATTGCTTCCTGAGGTATCTGGTGTGCTACAATACCATATGATATCCTGTCAGCTCCCATTTGGGAGGATTAATGCGTCCTGAAAAAGTCACAAAATTAGATACTGTGTGTAGCCTCTTTGGATGCTCGGTTTAACTCAAAGTGATTTTTAATTTAGGGATTTCTAAATTACTGCTTAAGCTCGGATAAGTCTTTGGAGTGAGATCCGTCAAAATCAGCATATCTCGCTGTTGTTCGAGAGTGCTGGCATATCACGCAGCTATAAATGACTGTAAAGTAGAAAAATGCCTGTGTAATTACGATGCCACCAGAAAATACTCACAAACCTGCCTGGCATCGTGGAGGCTGCATTTCGACAATCAAAGAGAAAAGCTGCACAATCAGTAGAGGCGCAGGAGCAGCACAGAATCAAGGTCACAAGCGTGAAATGACGACGCAAATCCTGAAGAGAAGTTAAGCTTGTGAATCCGTCAGCCCTAAAACAAGCAGATCAAAACACTGGCAGCGCAGGTCCACGCCACAAAGTGCGTCGAGTGGGCCTTTTCAGCCGTGGCCCTCAGCGGGTCCTGCAGCTCCTGCCCACTCTTTGATAGTGTCTCTGTGGTTTATTGTAATCACTGCTGGCTCTCACTTCTTCTGACTAACTTAAGTTCTTTTGTGGAGAGAAGCCCCTCTTTCCGTAGATTGGTGATTCCCAGCCCCGGGTGTTAGCACCAGGTCTTCTGGTAGAGAGGATATGGAAAAATGCATCTCATTTAAAGTACACGTGTTTCCGGCCAACTGCACATATCAAAATGCTGCGTTGGGCCATTAGACCAAAACCCACGACGAGCGTCCGTTCAGGTTTCAAAAACAACCGTCTGTTCTGCGTAATGTTCACGAACCTGTTTGCTCTGAATATTAAATAATAATAATTAATAAATGGCTTAATGCACAAAATATCCTACAAAGATATTTTAGATACATAAGATACATCATTTTCACTGATTTCATCACACCTTGCTGAATTTTGGCAGCGAGTTCGACTGTTGCTTTTATCAGATCTGCTGCTGCTTGAAAAATTCATTGTTGATTTCATACAAAAAAGGCGTCTGCTTCACTTTTCCACTCACGTTCAGTGTTTGGATCCAGGTCCAAGAGATGCTTACCTTTCTGCACTCGGGAGACAAAACCTGCAGATCACTCAACTTTTGAACGGCAACACACAACATGCTGACAAACATGTTGTTTCCCCATGGAGAAGCCTGGGAGATCCCAGAGTGTTTGCTTGTTGGAAGGACTGTCTGGGATGCTTTCCAGGATTTCCCAGAGAGAAAAGCCTTGTTTTTCTTTGCTGGTGTTGTTGGGACTGAATGGAGAGCATATTGCAGAGGCTGTGCCTCTCATGTCTGTCCAAAGCCTTGATACCTTTGATCTTCTTAAGAAACAAACAAGCTTTTAAACTTGGCACTAGTGTCTCTCTTCCTCAGTCTCCATTCGTCAAAATGCTGATCCTGACAAAATTGATCTTGCTTGAATAGTTAAAGCTTCTCATGTTTATGCAGTGATGTTCAGTGAACTCCCACCATGTTGTCATAAAAACTTTGCACATTTTTAAATCTCAACATTCTCTCAAGCCAGATCAAATTTGATGTGTCTTAATGCAGCACAACGTTGGGTAGCAACAACTAAAACAAAGTAAAGCAACCAAGCCAAAACAAAGTGTTTACCAAGTACAAATAATACTGAATTTAAATGAATTGCACCACAGTGGAGAGCAGTTCACATTTACACATTATCTGTTTAGAGGTAAAATCGAATATCAGACCTGGCAACCTTGGCAGAGAAAATTAAAAGATAAGATTGGTGGGTTCATATGGTATTTTCAACAATCCTCAATACTGAGATTAAATCAACAATTAATTGATGATTGATTGAGCTTGGATTGGCCATATGTTGTAGACGGTCACTGTTTGACGTCGCTCCACTGGCTGGTTTTTAAATTTTGCCCCAAGGCTGTAGACGACCATGATGTTGAATAAGTGGATTGCATGCGTTCAGTCAGTCATCAGCTGGAACGACCTTTCTTAGATGAGAGTGGAAAAGGTGAACCGGCCTCTGATTGACCAGGTGATCAGCAATAGGAAGGGCAGAGTTTCCAGAAGTGAGAAAGAGATGTTTCCAGTAATAAATCTAAAAATCACCAAAGACCTGTTTCTTAAGTAATGGTTTAATAAATTAGTTATGTAAAACTGGCCCAATACAGAATGCAAGCAAGTGTTGAGTCAGATGCTAAATCTGATGTTGGATCCTTCCTGTGATTTTTTTTTTCCAATCACGGTTGTTGAAAAGGTTTTGGGATGTTAGCAGCTGAAAGTGAGAAGTCGCAGCGAGGGCCAACATCTGGCTGAGGAGAAAAGGCAAAGCCTTTCAATCAGGAAGCCAATCTCCTCTCATTATCTCCCTTGCTTCATCCTCTCTGGTTATTAATGGTCGCACAGCAGCCACAATGACATTTTACACCATTTCATCTGTGTCCCATCATGCATCTGGGGATGCCCTGGCATTTGGTGGCTGTGTTTTCATCAGTGTCTGCGGTGGTGCTGACCAGAGTGACTTCAATCCTGCTCACTGTCACTCATCATAAGTGAGTTTATCAACACACATCTAATCGCCTCACTCCACAGGGACTTTAACCATTTGCATACTAAGATTGCTTTCTTTTGCTTGGCTGAGGACGCGTCTCTTTGCATAATTATTAATGATAAGGAGACGTTGAACAAATGTGTCAGAAGGTATTAGCATCGCCTACACAACTAGATTCTTCAGGATCCATTTAGTGACGTTTCAGGAGGAACGATGAGGGCAGAGGGTGAGACAACAGTCAGACACAGCAGGACTGTCAAGAGACACATGTTAGCAGGACGGAAAAGGGTTAATTAAAAGGCCACAGATGAAAAGTATATGAAAGTGTGATTTTTTTCTCAATTTCTAATCATTGTTTGGCCCAACACTCAATTTAAATTAAGAGTCTCTGCCTCAATGGATTTTAATGTTCCAGACAAGAAATGAGAACAAATAAATCAGAAATTGAAACCAAAAGCTTTGGAAGGACTAGTAGCAGAGCAGTGGGACACGGGACGAGGAACAAATCCTGAAATATAGCATAATAATAATTACAGTACATCAAAGAAAACATTTGTAGCGACACAAGATGTTTACATACAGCAGAGTCACAGTGGCTGCTCGTTCCAGGGTTTCTGCTGTGTACCATTAAAGCAGCAGGCCCATATTGTTTGTCATCTGTTGTGGTAATAAGTCATGCACACGATGGTTCAATGGGGGGTTGAGAAGCTAAACACAGGCCTGTATACCTTCCCCACAGTATAATAGCATGATATTAAAACTGCCCACAGCAATTGTTAAGTCACAGCAGCACATTTGCACCACAATGGATGACCTTTTGGGAATCCTAATGAGGCTTTTTCATGGGTTTTGACACCAAACATACAGTAGCATGTAGAATAATAACAGCTGTGTGAGGAGCCTCCACAGTTAAATGCTTCTGTGAGCAGCACAGAGTCCTGTTTTAAGTGTAGTCTGTAGCTGCAGACTATTGACCTATTTCTTCTTGTCTTTTAGCTACGTTTGAAGTTATAAAATGTATCTTAAATGTCAGCTGCAGCCTGCTCGCTTTCAGAAGGTCCGACCGTCCGAACCTCAGTCACATCACTGAGGATAATCTCAGGGGTCAGGTGGGGTCGACCGGTCTCCTTTCTGGCTCCTCTTCAACAAATAGCTGATAATGACCTTTGACCTCTCTGTTTTTGCATGAGAATTGACATCCTCGCCCTGCTCTATAGCATCCTCGGGACCATTGGAAATGCCACCTCTCAAAATCTAAACTCAATTTTTTTTTTTTAATGAACCCATCCAGAAGTGGGGGGCGGGTGGGGACATGCTTGTGAGGAGGAAGGTGGAGATGGGGGAGGCGAGCTTTGGGCTCATCTGCATCACAGATTAGGGTGCTTAGAGAAAAATCAACCATCCATGATTCATTACATGTTTCCTGCTGAGCCTCTGAGATAGCAACCGTCCTAGCAACAAGATCCTAGCAACAGCAACAACTCTCCGCTGCCACGGCAGCCTATCAGGAACTTTGATGCCTGATCAAAATTTAGCCAATGAAGAGGGGAGAGCAGGCGGAAAGCATGATGAGACGTTTCCTCCTGCAGTCTGACGGAGGTCTGAATGCGCTCATACGCGTTTGTTAACCTGCTCTGCACATGAATGAAACCGGAGTACATGGAGTACGGCACGTCAAGTATTTGAATTGGTGTTGAAGTACTAATTACTAATTAATACTGCATTTTATAAGCAAACTACAACAACAAATATGATTTTAAACGAATTTGAACTGGAATATAGGAAATATTATTTGGCAGCACACACCCTCACCTCACCCAACCTGAAAAACTGAGGTCAACATGGATCTGTGGCTGTGGAGACTCATGGTGGTTTTTAAATGTAAACAGAATGGCTGATCCACCTTTTAATAGTATAACAATCATCAGGTGACAAAATAGACAAGACATTCACTGCCTGTGTAATGTGTGGGTTCAGCCTTCTGTGTGCTGGCTTGGAGCTGCGTGGTTTTCATTACCATATCACTAACTAAACGTGGGCACTGTGACTGCAGCTTGTTTATAATAAGCTTCCATATACTGCAGTGGCTCTGCAATAAGTTTTACATTGGATTTGCTACAATTAAAACTTTTGGTTTGCATATACTGTACACTTCTAATGGCGGTGGTGTGTTTGATCGCACCGAGTTAAAGCAAACCTAATTTTGTTCAAACCTTTAATTTATGCACTTGCTGTTTGTGCTATGTTGTTTGTATTATGTAGTTAGTAGTAGGACATTTTGGTTTTATTCCTGAACAGCATCAACATTTTCAGCACAAACAGAATCTGGTTACAAATATATTACGTTTGCAGGGTAACATTATAGAGAAGGTTGTGTTCAGGTAGTAAAAATATACTGTACAATAAGTGGAAGAAAAGCCTCCACGTGTGGTGTGTTAATTTGCAGCTTGTAACTAAAAGTGATTTGCGCGTGGTTTTCACCGCATGTATGTTTTCCTACAAGCATGTGCTGATTGCGCACAGCAGGAGAGGCCAGTTTCTGTCTTTAAACTAGCCTGCAGATGACTCTTCTGTATTTTTGTCTCACAGTTTGGAACCAACACTTTCTTGGATTGAGAGCAGACTGTTGCTTTACTCGTAGATCACTTTGTCCTAAAATAAGACGCAACGTTTATAAAAAATCTTCTCTGTGCTGCCATGAATGTGAAAGTCACAGATAAGACTTTTTCTCATACCTTCTGCTGTAGGATTTCATTTTAAGCTGCCACACTTCTCCTTTGCTGATAGCCTTGAGTAAAATGTTTCTGGAAATCCATCAAGTAAGAGCTGAGAGACGTGGAGGTAAAGAAGAAGTTGAGGTATGAGATGACTGGGAGGGGGGTCAAATACGAGGAAACGACCCAACGGTGTCATCGCGAGACAGATGCTATCGTGGAGTCCCTGAGGAGACAGGGACGTAGAGACATCTGAGATAAACGGGGAAAAAAAGAAAGACACTGAACGCTGCTGTGTGAATCTGAAAGGTGTCAGTGAGTAATCATTTGATTTGCTGATCGGATTATAATAGGACCTATCTGGACACGGCTCTTTGCCACAGCAGCCTCAGCAGCCGCTGCAAACGGCCAGTCAGGTTTCTGTCGCGTTGGAAAGAGAGCGGCCGAGTGATTGAGTGGTGCTGAAGTAAATGATGGGGGCTGGGGGGAGGCTGACAGAACCTGCATTCAGACACAACCGGGGGCCATGTTGGGACAGCGAGATAAAATGAAATCCTTCATTGTGAGAGTGGCAGAGATCGAGAGTACAGTCCACACAGAGATTCATGGAACAGGGGTTACGTTCAGGTAACCTACACCTTGTCTCACAAGAAGAAAAGGCAGTCGCTGTTTTTCTTTTCCATGCATTGTCAATATAAATACAAATGGGTATATTTGGGGCCCTGACTACTGCTTTTACAAAGTGAGGTGCATCTTAACTGCCAGCTCCAGTTTGTTCCATACATCCTGTTTCACTCTGAGCTCCTCCATCCCAGGATTAAGTGGCACTCACACTGTCCAGACAGATTTCTGTCCCTGTCACAGTCGTTTTCTGCAGGTTGTGGTTTGCCACGACTCTGCTTTTTAAACAGCGCCGGCCACACTGGCTCCGTAGTTGCTGCTCTCACCATCCGACTGGACCACGAACACTATCATCAGGCTTTTGTTCGGAGTCACATAAAGTCTGTCTCCATTATTACCTCTAATGCTAATACACAAACATACAAACAAGGCTCCAAGCATCGTTCAGTGGAAAACGACAAGAACAACGATTTCAGTTGGACGAGAGTCAAGAACGAGCTATTTGCCAGAACCCCACAAATTTATGTTAAATTATGTTTCACAGTTATTCGTTTGACATTTACTGGAACAATTTGATGCTGTATTAGTGTGTGGAAACAAATATTGTAGGTGCAGGTGTGTTTCTTCTCCCTCTGGCAGTTTACAAAAAGGACTCTTGCTCGTTTCCTCTTCCCTAATCTTCTGAGTGCACCTTTGGAAAAAAAACTCTCACTCTAATTTAGTTCCATCTAAATCCCTGTCTGACAGCTGTTCCAATATAAAGCTCACCCTGCTCACTTTTTATTTCACTCTTTGTGCCTTGTTTCTACTTACAGTAGCCAAATCATTCAGTAAAAGTCAGGCTTCTTTGACCTTCGTTTTTGTTTTTGAAGTCTTAGGTCATTGGACACAAAAACACGAACTACACATGAATGAAAAACTAATTGTGGACCGTTTAAAGCCGTTATGAGATAAAAGGGATTTATGTGCAGGTTTTGCTGCAGCCTAGTTGGGTTCTGCTGCTTTGCATCAGCTCAGGACTTGTTACGTTTGACGTTGATTTACTCCAGTCATGTGTAGTTATGAATGCAATTAATTTCACCACTGTTATACATTTGATGTGGTCGTGACCTCCTGTTTGAAAGGCTGCATGTTTTTTTTTATTTTAACAATAAAGAGGCCAGACAGGCAGACGTGCGGAACAATACGCACTTCTATGCTTTTCTGCATGATATGAATAAAACATGTGTGATGCAATCTGTGATGTCCAAGGTGAAAAAGTTTCTGCTACAATCAAACAGGCCCAAATTGAGCCTAAGGATCAACGTAGAAGTAAGTAAAGGGACAGAAATGATTGAGTGTGAATGTGATGGTCCTCTAATTAAGATGTAAAGCTGATTATGTTAACAGTCATATTTTAACATTAAGCTAAGAAAATCTCACAGTAGAATATGAATTAGTCATCTAGACGTTTTGCAAATAACAACAAGACTAGTTGCGAAACAGTAACTTTTCCAACGGATATTAATTATAAAGAGCAAAGAACTGAAAATGAATTTGTTTGTTTTTACACAAATGCGCAAAATACAAAAACGGCCATTGTCTGCTTTTATTATTATCTTCATACATGGAACCATGTTTTTGTTTTTAATCAGTTCTCTCGTTTAAGAATGAAAAATAAGCTTTATTGCTATATGCTTATCATAATGAGTTATTTCTTATTATATCTAATGCTTATTTTACTTTTCTAATGTGGATTCTGACAGTTAACACCATGCCTCTCCACGTGCTGATGGGTGTTGATGGGTTCTTGGCTTCTCTCGGGTGAAAGTGGGTGATTTTTCTTTAAAAAGGAGGCAGACGACAGCTGACAGTGAGCTTGACAGTGAGCTCGTCGCTCCCCAGTAGGTAGAAGTGGAAGTCAATGGAGTTCACTGTGTTTTAGGAGTCAGACACAGTTGCGAGACGACTTCGGTAGCATGAGAGCTAGAAAAAGTACGGCAGCGGAGAGAGAGATGGGCCACTGCTTCAACACTGTTTAATTAAACCCTTAGAGACTATGGCTGCATGGAAACAAGGGCCAAATGAGTTGCTGGGTCATGTGCATGCGTTCTGCTACATGAATAATACAAAACACTGCAGGCTGATTGAAAATAATCAGTGAATACTGCACTTTCCAGGGCTCAGCCATGTGACAGGAAAATCCTGGGTGTTTGGGTCCTGCTTCAATTAGTCTGGCCATACAGCAGCATACACCACACAGACAAGAGACACTGCAGCTCAGATGAGAAGCAAATAAATGATATCGATTAAGACTCGGCCATGTTTGACGCTTACACTTCATACCGCTGCTCTAATTTGTACTTTATCTCAACGATAGATCAACTGTCACAGAGATCACCAAACAGCTCCCTTCAACTCTACAGAGCGGTTTCGTATTTTTCTAGGTGCTTGATCTGCTGATTTTAGCAGAAACAGCTCTGATAAAAACAGCATCTTTCATTTGGTAGTTGGTGGATGTTGTTGCCTTGACCCCAAGTTAAATTAGTTGATACAAAATTAAATGTAATCTTTACATTACTGCTGATAAAACTAAAATATATGTCTGTGTTCTAAAGAAACAATCAAGTTTCTTTTTTCTCAAGCGTAAAATTCCTCAAGGTTGGTGGAAAGCTTTTAGATTTCAATATGTTGTGGTAAGAGGCCCAGGATTAGCAACTCCCGCTTTTGGTAAATAAAAGGAAACATACTTTTAGTTTAAAAGTTATGGATGGCCTCCACACAGCAAATGAAAAGATACGATGAAGAATATTAATATCACACAAAATACTCTGTATTGCTTCAACAGGGAAATTTTCTTTAAGCATTTATTTGTAAAATAAAAAAAAAACCTGTCAGGAGCCAATGAACTGAGGGAAACTGAATCTTTTACAAAAATGTCACATTTCCGGAGCCACTCTACAGAGAGAAAAAACTAATAATGACTTGAAGGTGTTTAATAGCTCGTTTCCACTCTTTAGCTGTTGGGTGGGAGAGAGGAGAGGATGTTTTCATGTATGATGCGTTTATTGGGTCGTTGTCCCCTCCTCCTTGTCTTTACTGAAAAAGGATTAGTGCAGTAATTGTCATGCTTATCACAAACAAGGCTGCAACTGTTATTCTCCTTCCAGCTGAACTCTTTCACACACTCTCTCCAAACATGCTGTAAGAGGTGGAAAGGCCCAGGCATGAGAGATTTATTAAGGCTCTGAATGCTTCCTTCACATCCACAGGACTGATCTGCCGTAAACGCAGCAGAAGCGTAACTACTACAGATGTGCGTTGGACAAAGACGTCTACGTGAGGACTGGTTTAGAGAGATGGTGCAGCAATGTGGACTGTTGGGCCTCTGATACACTGTATAGCAAAGATGAACTAATGCCACATATAACAACAAACTGGTTGATGTAGGTGTGTGTGTGAAAAGTGTTTAAAAAAAGGCACCAAATCCACCAAAACGTGGGAAGAGCCGAGGAGCTCGTTTCTTTTTGGACTCTGCCTCTTTCAGCCACAGTTTCTTCCTCTTGTTGTCTGTGTGTCCTACAGAATGAAAGCAAACATCACAAAACATTAACAATAAACATTTATATACAGTAATGACTCACTGTGTAACTGGATGCTCATTCATTCATTCATATCATTGAAATAGTTAGTGTTAGTAGATTATTACTAATCAGTTAATGAGGCCTCTAGATGCAGTTCATTTCATAAAATGTGACCAGTTAGAAAGATGAACTGAGTTGTTTCGTATTTAAACTCTCTGCAGTAGCTGCAGTGCTTAAACACACTGGCTCCAAGGACTCATACTTTCATAGTTCGTATCATTATCTCAGACAGAGACTTAGGACCTTTATTTGCATCCCAGCAGGAACTATGCAAAGTAAATTAAAGGTTCCCTCCTTCGCTAACGAAGCTGCTATTATAAAACATTCAGCGACTGTGTTGCAGATAATTGCTCAGCTTTTGTGTGTGTCTTCCTGACCCTGTGAAGGAAAACAGAGGGCGACCTCTGACCCCTGGTTGTTACTGCAGCGTAGAACAGAGCTGCCTAATGAACACCTCTGTCCTCCGTGTTTACGGCTGCCAATCACACACACCACTCTTTGTCATTGTCCTTTGTGCAGCCATCAGACACACAAGCAGACAATTAGCTGCGCTTATTAAGACTGTGCTCTTTAAAGGAGAGCTCTGTGTGCTGGTAATTAATCAGCCCTGCAGTGTCGGGTGGGCGGACCTCTCATTAGTCCGTGGCTCTGTAGGACATGCTCCTCCTCTTCCTCCAGAGGGTTTTGGGCGGAGTTTCTTAGGTAGCGCTGATGCAAACCGAAGCCAGGAAGTGCGTTCTGTCTCCGACGACAAAAGTCTTCCTCCAAGGGGTCTTCAGCTGTGATGTCTGGGAGTGAGCAGAGCAGAACAGAGTGGGAGTGACTCACTGCTAAACCCTGTCTTCTCACTGATGGACCGCCTCAGGTGTTCAGACCAACATTCAATTTTGAGTTCTTTTTTTGTGTGTAACCTTTGTGAATTTCAACCATCTGACATGACATGAGAGGCGCAAACAAGTATTGCGGATAAAAAAAACAACGTGGACGAGTTACCTGTCTTCTGACTTTTATGGCAGACGAAAAAGGACTCGATTACAAATAAACAAATAAATGTGTAGAAATAAACAAGATAAATACATGCTAAAATGAAATGCATATTATAAGTGTGCCTGTGTCCTGTGTTATATTTATTTTTGACTATTTCTCTCCTCATTTATGCATTTGCATGTTTATTTCTGTCTGTATCCGTGTGGTGATGTAGGTACAGTAGGTGGGAAAAGTCCAGTCTAAGTCGTGATTGGTTACGGATTGAACAGGCTCCCCTGCTTCTGTCTTACTGAATGGATTACAGGGCCTTGCGGGGCATATATTTATTTATTTGTACTTTTATTTGTTTAGTACAACATTTATATATTTATTTATTCGTTCATTTATCTATAATCAAGTCATTTTTCGTCCTCCATAAAGAAGCTGAAAGGAAAACATATTACCTTGTGATGCCCTTGGCGGTGTGAATGCAATCGACAGGAAAAAAGAAGATACACACACATCTATTACAGCGGGTTGAGCAAGTGCAAAACGGTATATTGATGTAACCAACAGGAAACAGCAAAGATGATATAAAACAAGAATTTCAAAGAGTCCCTAAGGCCTCTCTTTCCTTTTGAACGCCAACCATATATTTCTTTCATATTTCATCTGCCTGACTTTATTGTGATTAGTCATGTAAATAAAATGAGATTTGGTTGTTCTTTTCTCTAGGTAATTTACATTTATATTGAATTAGTGGCAGGCAGGGTATGGGTGGGGTGTGTTGGGGGGGCTTATTATGCTGCAAGATTATAGGCAGATCTCATCGCCATTGTGTTGGGTAATTAAGGCAGTGGAGAGGAGAAGAAAGGAGGCCAGATGCTTGCCGTGCTGAACCTGGTCCCATTTAGAGGACGATCTGCACCAGCATTTTAAAATCCACTGGCCTAAAGCGCCTCAGAAGTCACCGGAGATGTGACAGTTCGGTTTATATCTGTAGGTGCAGGATCCACCCAAACATAAACAGAAATTCATTTTAATAACAAATTTGTGATATTGCAACTGCATCTTTGTTTCTCTTTGGCTTATGTGACATCAATGTAGATTTTAGAGGGCGACGTATCTCCTTCAGTTCTTTCAGGAGCAGTTCATGGAGTTCGAAGCAATCAAGAGCGGCAGCATGCGCTGAGGCCTTAACAGACAAAGACATCCCTGGATTCCAATTCTCTTTGAATAGGCATCTTATTACTGCAGGTCATTCATTTTGACCCAAGTCCAATTTCTTTGTTACAAATGCTTTTCGATTGTGTTAAGATCGAAAATTGAGTATTTTTCACAGAATGTAGCTTATTTTCCTGCTGAAAACATCTAAACTTTAAGTTGATTTGTGTTATTTCGGCTCTTGCTTGAATTTTAAATGGAACAGGCTTTTAAAACAGAGAGGTGACCCCGCAGAGAAGGACCAGCTCCCACTGGACCAGCACAAACAGGACAATTGGTGGCTTTAGCTACTCCATCGTTTGGATGAAAAAAAAAAACAACTAATCCCAACCTGCACAAGTCTGGTGATCCTATCACGAGCAGTTAGATGGCTCGTTTAAGCCAACACGTATGCGATTTCAAGGTTGCACGCTTGGTTTCAGCCCCCTCTAGCCCCCAGAGGATCAATATTTGCGTCTATTATGGGACCGGTTACCTGGGTGATAAGAATCCCTCCACTATCAAGTCGCATAATCCATCATCAGTTAATTAATTTCAGCAAAAACAATATCAAAGTGCAGTGATGATAATGAGATCTTTTAATGCTCGTAAAGACAGCCTTTCATTTTCTGGATCAAGGACTTAATTTGAAAAGGAGAGTGAACACAGTTGAGTTCCTGGATGCTTTCATTTGCAGCTATTGTCTTGAGGGTGTCTATCATTTGTCTCCAGGCTAAACGATGCTGCGTCGTCTTAAAGCCTGTCTGACACAAACACCTGCACACACACTCAGCCTCACTTACAGCAGGCTGCAGCTTTGGTAAACAGCTGACGAAGGCCATAAGTATCTGTTCAGGCGGAGGCTAACCCTACATGACAAATGCAACTGGCAGCCAGATTATTTTCAGCAGTGCAACTTTCATCAGTTTCAGTATGTCTGGTGTCGTGCTGATGTGAATCTGCTGCTGAGCACAGACAGACACCTCCACAGTGTCCTTGCTCAGACATGGTCTCAGAGAAACTGACAGCTTATCTTGGCCATCGTTCATAAAGCTACTAGTGGCTCCGGGTCCATCTCAGGCTTCAGGGCAAAGGGGACGAATTGGAGGGGGGATTAAAACCGGATTCAGCTTCTGCTAACAGGAAGCAATCTTTCACCATGCTGGGGAAACACTGGGACAGCAGGTCAGAGCGATGTGTGTCATCTTGCAATGGAGGAATGCACGAGTTAAGAGAACCAGCACAAATGAAATGTAACAGGTGTGTTTGTGTGGACTGTAATATACTACAACACCATATGTTGCTTCCTTTATTCTAGTGAAGTCTCGCTTTCTGACAGTCCTGGTGTGGACATTTCCATTCAGCCAATCGCTGTAACTTTGCCTTTTGTATGCAAACAGTGACACCTAGCGGTCACTTAGAGATCTCACCTCAAACCTTCATTCAAGTGTTAGGCATGAGGCTGTTCTGCTTAATAATGATCTACATCCACACTACGAGTGAAAGTCAATGTGCTGTAAAAGAAAATTGATGATGTCCTTCACTGCATGAACTGTCGAAAATGTGATAATTCCCATTTAGATTAAATACATTATAAACATGCAGGAATTTATTATCGATAATTCGAAAAACCTTTAGTAATGTAACGTAAAGTAACACAAAACCTGAGATTAAGCGCTTATGAACTTCTTTCTTCCAGCAGAGGGCGCCATTGTAACAAGTGTTACACCACCTAAACCATGATTCCAAAAAGCTCAACTTGGATAAACCACATATCTATAACGCTGGGATATTTCCGTGTAGGCACAAGAGGTTCTAAGGTTGAAGATCATATTTTACTTTATAATAAGATGCAGATTTGTTATCATCGCTTGTTTGTACACTAGGGCTTATCCCTAATATACTCAGCACGTGTCCATACACTCACAGACAGACAGAAGGGGAAACAGGCCGATAGTCTGGGCAAGAAATAGCAATTGGCGCAGGGCTGCAGCGTCACCTAGCAACAGGACTGCACAGGCGCAAACACTGCTTGAAAAAAGAACCTGAACAGACAAACCACAAGTCTAATAGTTGTAGCGTTGGTCCTAACGCAGTCACATGATTTATGCCAAAACTACCAAGCCTTAACACTTCAGCCTGACACAGCTGTAAACCTCTGTCTTCCTGTATCTTGCTCCACCATTTCCCAATCTTGACTTGTCCCTCAGAAATATGCAGCAGCGCTTGTGTAAATAAAGTCGCCCCAAGCACATTCCTCAAGAAACACATACTCCTCTATCTGCTCACAGTGACCTCTGAGCCAGCTGCATTCACTCGCCCAGCCCAGTTTACCGATCACATCGAATGGCTGAAACCGACTCCAAACAAGCCATCACTCCTTCGAGTTCCGCTTACACTATTACATTAAGTTAAGAGCAAACATACTGGACTGGGAAGACGAGTCAGGGTTTAAAGGCAGAAAAACAACTTCAAACAAAGCAAAGCAAGTTTTTCACATGACCAATTGTTGAAGACGAGGGTTAATTTAGTGAGGGTGCACACACACAGCACACTACCAGTTCCTGGTATTGTCAGTGAACAAGACTTAGTGTGAGGCAAACTGACTTGTTAGTAGGTTTAAATAATGCACATGAAGAGCTGCACGACGGGTGATTGGTCCCTAGAAGTCGCCGCTGAAATGTCCTTTATTGTGAAGCAGCATTCAAATCAGAGACAAACACTTTTAATAGTTCTGTGATAAGTGAGATGATTAAAAAGCCACTCAAGCAGGAGGAAACACCACACAGACACCAGGTGACTGCAGCAGCAAATCTACAGCAAACTATTTTATTGATCAAACCTAAACTCTTTATTGGATTTTATTTTGTGTTTTCTTTTATTGTCTTTGTACAAACAATGAAAAAGTCCCTGTTTGTCCAGCAACTGTGTTGTGTTAAGGTGTTGGACTTAAGTGAAAGTAGAACGCAGCCTCCTGGAATCAGCAGTCATGCAGAAATAAATCAAACAAAGTGTGGCTTACTCAAATATGCAAACAAATGTAAAAGTAAGAAAAATGTACATTATTATAATTAATTTATTAACAATCCGTGTCATTTATATTACACACGCATGAACATGGTAACAGCTGACATGTTAGCAAGGTGAAGTTAAAGACGTTAGGGTGAGGTGGCAAAGCTGTTATCATTCACTAGTTAGACTCAAACGAAAAGAGCAAAAATAATGCAAGATGTACAGCATTCAGTTTCCAGCTATAGCAACAAAGACAATATCCACTGCAAAAGGAAAATCAAATATATATATATATATTTGTTTATATAATACCACTTTCCAGCTTTGTGCATATGGCAGAAGTAAAAGTACAATTTAATTGTATTACAGAACACAAAGTTCTGGTCCCCCCATAGTAACGGAATAAATACAAACATACCAACACTAAACATCTCTGTTGCCTCCCTGGCAGCTAAACTAAAACAAGAAAATTGATCTTCAGGAATGAGATGCAGGAGAACAGAGAGCAGAGACCAAACTGTCACTGGGAAAGTGACTCAAGGTGTGAAAACTGTGTGTTGGTCAAGTTCTGTGGCGAGACTATTACTTGTTATCCAGTCTTAGGAGCTGCTCCTTACCATTTACTGTTAGAGACTTTAACTGGCCGTCCTCCTCCACTTCCACTCGCTCCTGGCCATTCTCCACAATGCTGAACAAAGAGAAACACAGCACACGGCACCATTTAGCACAATAATTACAACACTGGTGGCTAACCCTGGTCTTCCTTTTCACACCAACCCTCCCCTACTCACTGATGGGATGATTGGGAAAAAGCACAATGGTTCAAAAGGTTCAGGGTTGACCACAAGTGAATTATCTTTATACAAAATGCGCAAGAAATGCAGGTACCGTTTTGTAGTAATTTTTCTGCCGTTGATGAACTTAGTGGAGGTTGAGACAGATCTGAAATTACCCATTCCCCCGCCGCCAACGGAAGAACTGAAAGAGGTGATGCCTCCTCCGCCCATTTCTCCAAATGAACTGAAACCTGTTAAAATAATGTCCAGACATAACACATCTGCGTTTCCAGCATCTGTTAGAAGTAAAACATTTTCTACATATAATGATATAATGAAGCACCTGGATCAAAACCAACGAAGCCAGAACTGAATCCTGGGAAGCCCCCAAAGCCAAAGCCCGACCCTGCCATTCTGTTACGGTTTGCGCCCCGGTGGCGACTGCGACCGCCCCCAAAGAAATCGTCATCAGCTGTGGAGCAAAACACAGCACAATTAAAATGAGAAAGTGGAAATACAACAAATTAAATGTAATCAAATTTAACTTTTTTTTTTTTTTTTTACATTAAACTTTTTTGTTGCTGAGCTCACACAGTACATGCAGCCACAAGTGTCCAGGGTTGTGTAACTAATCTAGATCGAAATTTCTTTAACTTCAAAACAAGATTTTCAATTTTTATTTTAGATTTGAATGCCAGTTTAGAAATTGAAGCTACTATAGGCTGATTATTGATGGAGATACCTAGGAAGAAAAAAAAGCTGCCAATGTCACTATATGTGCTTGGTGTTCTTAAAAAACCTAAATGGTCAAAGATCCCATCACTAATTCTGTTCCTAAACCCCTGTGGCCATGTTACTAATTGCGCTCTGTCAATCTGGGTCAGCTCAGCAGGAAAAGGCTGGATCGCTGGCACCATTTACTGAAAGAAGACTCCGCATTCAACCTCGAATGTACCAAGGCAGCGACAAGAAAGCATAGCTTGTTCTCTCCGACAGAAAGCCTAAAATAAAAGAACCCCCTGATGACTGACAGATAACTGCATTACTGCCCATTTACCCAGAAGACATAACAGTTGTGCTCTTAGAGGAAGCCTGCAGACTGCAGTGTTTTCATTCCTGTCTTTCTTCCGCTGAAGAGTGCCATTTAAACAATGTATATGTGGAGAGCATTTACCATGAAAGAAGGGCTTCCTATGAAGAATGTGCCACGCCTGTGAAACAGCACAGACTGCAACAGCATAGGTGTCAATGGGACTGTACATGCTTCACAACAGCATAAACCACATTCACCTAAGAAATGACCTGAGCTGGGATTCCTGCACTGTCTAGAAGGAGTGTGCAAAAAGCAACCTCTTTACGTCTTCACATGTTCACTGGAGTATAAGTGAGGGCTGTTCTTGGCAGACATCTAGGCCCTCGTCAGTGTTTAATTCTGTATTTGTCTCAGTGACAGATCCACAACACCAGCTGCAGCTCAGCGATACAACTGGCTGGAGAGTGAGGACCGGAGGCTAGAGGGGATGTTGCAACATATCTGCGCTCTCTATGGCTGTCTTCTTAAGGAAATGGGACAGTATTAACTCAGTAATATTATTGTTTTGACATATGCTTTAGATTAACAATAGCAGATAAGTTTGTCTCACTCAAAACTGAAGCTGGACTTTGCGTTACCCCTTTTCCACTGAGTCAGTCGCAGGGCTGGTTCGAAGCCAAGGCTTAATCAAATTATCCTTCCTTTGATCTTAAACCAGTTCTTTGGATATCAACAACCAAAAGAACTGCTCTCAGCCAGAAAAACTGGTTCCAGCCTTGCACCAGCCCTTTAAATCTTCAGTAAGAACAGACTGAGTGCAGGACGAGGGACTTTTATGACCGGCAAGCGCAACTAAAGTGTAGTTGTAAAGATAAAGTCATTTGTTAGATTAGTTTAACTGCAGCGTTACTGATAAAACATAGCTGATACTAGTTAGTCTGCTAACAAAGACTAACGCTACTGTCTGATGTTCAGCTTGAACAGTGGTCACATCTTGTTGTGTATAGTGTTAGCATTGCTGAGAAGAATGCAGACGTGTATGGTGACGTACTGTAATGACAGTTCTATGATGGTATGATAGCCATTGGAAACACATACCAGACTCTAACCCAGCACCCACATCAGAACGAGGAATCTATACATGTGTGTCTACATGTGACAAAGTTTGCCACACTTCATTATAAAGGACAATGACACAACATCCACTGTATACGCAGCCATGCTTTTTACTTCTACGTGTCACACGTGCTCTGACACACACAGCATAACTACATCTGCCTTTGTTTTAATACGGAAGCTATTTCTGAAAGCATTCCAGTTGAGTGATGCAGAAGCTCAAATCCACCCTCCGCCTGCATCTGAATCCATATTTAGAGCTACACATGGTGAACTCCACATGCCTTCCAATCAGCCTGCTGCTGAACCCAGACAATGCAGGGCCGACACCAAAATGCTTCTCCCTGTAGTTTTTCTAACAGCTATTACACATTCAGTGTTACTGCTGTAATATTTATGTCTACAGCCCCAATCTGACCTAGTGAGGTCATGCAAGAAGACCTAAGAGATTTATTTAAGAGCTCAGATGCTAAGTGCACCTTTGTGCTTAAAATACTTTTACTAAAATTCACTTTAGAAGACTCAAACATCATCATTGTATTTTATTTATATCGGTATATGTTTAATGTGTTAATCATGTTTTCATATAACTGACTAAACCCTAATTAATGGATGAAGGAGATCTGAGGTCAACATCCAGCTGAGATTGTTTTGCAGTGTGTGACATTTAATGGCGGATGAACTCCTGAGGTGAGAGCTTAGTGTATCGAGTGTCCTTACAGACACACAGCTACAGGAGATTAGCAGCAGGCTTTACACAAGGTTTCATATGCTCCATCGTCCACATTTCAACACAGCAGGAGCTTCCAAAATAAGTAATTATCAAATTTCAGTAAAACTCTCCTGAGTATTTCAGGCTACCTCCATATATATTTTGGACTAAATAAAACATCAAGTTGAAAATAGCTGGTGCCACCCTTTGGTTCATCTATTCTTATTCCCATCAATGGGCACACAGATTAATGAGATGAACTTACCAAACAAATCTGCGAAAGGATCTCTACCACCAAAGAATTCCCTGAAAACATCCTCTGGATTTCGGAATACAAAGCTGCCAAAATCACCATAATGGCCTCCTGTAAACCAAGAAAAATGAAATAGTTGGACTTATTTTAACATGTCACATACTGTAAACTAGTGTTCAAAACAATACAGAAGCCAAGCAGTGCAAAAGTCTGAAGAATGTCCAAAGCTAAAGTGTTAATCAGTTGAAGTATATTAACTACTGAATTTGAGAATGTAAATATTTGAAAGTCTTCTCTTTACCTCCTCCACCTCCTCCACCTCCTCCTGAAAGGCCTTCTTTCCCATATCGGTCATAAATATTCCTCTTCTGCTCTGTAGTGGGAATAGTCTGACATTAGATACGAGACATATAAAACAGACCAGGTGAAAGAAAGACTAACTGTATTAACCTCTACACAGGGTCATATCAACCAAACAACCTCCTGTATTTTTATACTTTGTTTCACTGTCGAACTATATAACAGCTGATCGTACTTATCCATAAAACACGTATTAATAAATAATTCATACTAAATATAGAATTCTGCTTCCTGGAGAATGTACAATGTGATTCATCTTGAAAACATCTGCCACATCAGTAAATAAAGGAAACTTGGTCTATCAGTAAGAACAAACTAAACTAATATTAGAATTTGTTTTTAACAAAATGCATATTCTTTTGGCTCAAAGATAGTTTTGTGCTCTACAATGCACTAACAATTAGATGCTCAACGTTCAGTCTCATCCTTTGGTAATAGACAAAAGTCATCTTACATTTTTAAACTGCAAATGACAACACAGGCAAATCTCACCATCTGAGAGAACCTCATATGCCTCTGACAACTCTTTGAACCTCCTCTCTGCTTCGTCCTTATTGTCTGGGTTTTTGTCTGGATGCCACTTCAAGGCCAATTTTCTGTAACTGGAACACAAATACAATATAGGTGTAAAAAATACAAGCGGACAAATATAAAAACAAAATCAATACATTCTGAATAGATATGCCAATGGCATAATAGTTCATAATAAAGATACAGTATGAGGTGTCAGTCACGTGCCCTTCTCCGCTCCCAAGCAGCAATCACAAAGACTGAACTCCACTGACGTTCAGTGTAGGCCTCACAATCCAGCTCGTGCTTCATCAGCTGTTTGTTTCTAAGCCCAGCTGCAGCACCAGCAGCAGACACATAGATGCTGTTGATGCTGAAGGTCAGCCAGCAAGAAAGGCTGGAACAATGGTGAATTGTCTCTGTAGTCCACATCTTTGTCGGTGGTCAGCCAGTCTGACTAACTTAAACAATGTATCGTGGTCTTTTCAGCTTGTATGGGTGAAAATGTATCAGCAATCAGCAATAGAGAGCTGGGGTCACAGGCAAGATTCAACATATTGACGAATGTCTGTTTGACTTGAGAAGGTTAGTGCATAAAGACAACAGCCTGCATCTGTGATCTTGGTGGATTCCTGTCAAAATGGATATGCTTACACTGGCAGATTACATGAGGAATAATCAGTGTTATTCAATAGTTTTCTATCTACCAACATTTAACAGGAATGTTTCTGTCATCAACACTTCTATTCACTTTAAAGTTCAACTTGTCAAAACAAAACGTGTTCATGAGAAGCCTGTGAGAAAGTGTCATTAACAGGAACTGGCCAGTTCAGTGGTTGAACGAGTGGTGGGTGAGTGTAATGCGAAGGTATTTGACAGCGTCAAGGTTACAGGAAGAAGAGTGGAAACTTTCTGCACTGCAGACTAACTCTACTTGTCACAGTGTATGCAGCTCGAGGGGGATATAATTATAACGTGTCACACCTCCGACTGACCGACATTTACCTACAACAGTGGGAGGAGAGAAGCGAACACACTCCAGGCACTTACGCTTTTTTGATGTCCTCTTGCGTTGCATTTTTCTGGACTCCTAATATCTGGTAGTATTCCACCATGGCTCGTTCTGTGTTTGTGGGTGCTGTATATGGTGAAGGTTCTCTATGTTGCCTCTGTAGAAATAAAAAATTTGTTAAAACATGTTAGTCTGAAAAAGCTTAGCTCGGGCCCCCTGTGTGGACCACAGGGGTATGAGCATCCAGGGGATGAAGAGAACACTCGTATCAATGCTGTGACAATATCCAACACAGTAATCAAGTGCTCTAAAATAGAGGTGCAGGAAGAAGGACAGCTGAGCCAACACAGCCCCAACAAAATTACATAAACTGGTGATCATCCATCCCCGAGGCTGAAAGAGAGAAAATATGAATTGGCTTTTGGATATCACGCATAAAGACCATGAAGTATTTTTTAAGCATGATCTAATTCTGAAGTTATGAAACTCAGACTCTCAAAAACAAGACAGAACAGGCCTGATGAAAATCAGAAGATATTCAAGACCTTGAGTTTTTGTCAAAGTAATCTTCTATAAAGCCCCTAGAAGCAGAAACATAAAACTAAAACCCTCAGAGAAAACACAAAAACTAATTTGAAAATGGATCATAGGACTAGAAGATAATCAAATGTGCAAAACTGTCTCAGCCACCTTAGTAACTCTTAAGGACTTATTGTAAAGACATTTATCACAACTTAAAAAAAAAAAATCAAACAGCACTGATGTAACAGTAAACATCAGGGTCCTGTGTATGTGTACGTAAGGTCGCACAGTTCATTCTGATTTATTTAGAACAAAAACAGAGCCATGATATCCAAAAGTGGTACAATACTACGGAAACGTAGATTGAGAAAAACTGCAAAACAGAACATTTACTCTGAAATTAACGTACAACGCCTCAGAGTGAAAACTAAGCCTACTGCAGCTCGTGGATTCTCCTTTCATTACCTGACCTTAAACAATCTAAGTGTTTATCTTTCTCTAACAAAAATCATGTATCAGACTCAGCAGGCCAACTGAAACAATGAAGAGAATGTCAAACATACTTAGACGCAAGCATTAATTTAGATGAAGTACCTCAGCTATCATAAGAAAAAGATCAACAAAGCAGTGAAAAGTAATTGCACTGGGAGTCCACTGTGTCCTATTTGCTTGCTATTTATACCCGGTGGCCTTTGCCGTTAGATTGTTTGTGCGTGTGTGTTGGGATGGAGGTATGTGGCACATGGCAGCATCATTGGGGGGCTGGCACAGGCAATGAACCCTTGACAATGCACCTTTTGGTATCTTCACGCCTTCCTCAACTGAATTTATTTTTTGAGTTCTGTTCTCCATTGCACCGATTAGCAACCTTCTGTTTTTCTGTCCTTCTCACCTTATATAAAGACAAAAAGATGTTATATCCGGAAAGTCATAAAAATACCCGGACTTCTTCCTTTTGCCCACGTATCCTGACTCAGCATCTTAAATGTCTTTATTTGTCCTCACTTCGTCCATTACTGACACACTTTCAATCAGCAGGTCCCTGCAGCAGGTGGGACTTAAGGGACACTGCTGCCTGCTAGAGATGTGCTTGCTCCTAGTTTTCTGTAGTGTGTTTATCAATGCGTGTGTCCAGATTTGTGACTTGTGGTAGTACTACACAGCTGACCCAGATCTGATGGATTCCTGTGCTGCTCAGATTGTACTGTACTGTGTCACAATTGCACAACAAATGTGGGTCAGTCAATTGATGAATCAGTAAACTAGTTTGGTTACATCACAAGGAGAATTTCCATTTCTATTAAGCAATTTGTAGTTATTTGTTGTATATACTCTTTTAGTTTGAATTGGATCTGAAGATGATAAATGAAAATGTATCTACTCTTTAGACATTTCCAACAATAATTGATTATATGACATACAGCCACAATCTCACACCTTATGTGACTGCACATACTAGGTGTCAAAACAAAACTTCTCCAAAAGGGCAGATGGTATTATTGTAACCCGAGTGATGAGATAAAGACCTTAGTTATGAGCTGCCTCTCCTGTGTTTACAAGACCCAGCTGTGGTAGCTTGGGTAACATGAGGATCTCAACTTTACCACCTCTAACTAAATAAGTACCACTGACTTCTGTGATACATGAGGGCAGGATTCTCTGGAGGGATTCATCCCCCAACTGGGTTTGAAAATGAAACATGCCCAGAAGCAAATGTGCAAATGAAGGCTACAAGGGTGAAGAAGCAAATGGAAAACGAAATCAACAGATACAAATTAATAAATAAAAGGAAAGGTTATTCACGGAGTTTGGAAGGCAGCCTGAGGGAGAGCTTATGAGTGATCCTTAAAGGAGTTCAGAGGTCTGCATCGACGAGCGTATCTAGTAAACAGCAAAGGTTCGGCGTTGATCCTCGTTTTTAGAGAGCTGAATTAAATCTACACAGGATTTGGAGCGAACGCTTCCAGACAAGTTGAGCAGCAAGAGATTACAACAACATGTGTTCAAGTTTGTTAAGCTGAGCTGCAGTGCCAAATAAGATTTCTTTTAGCGGGTAAATATTGTGTAACAGTACATAAAGACGATTAAAAATCAAATTTTTATAATGGTGAATGACATGAAATAAGAGTTCAATGAATTTATATTTTATGCAGCAACTACTAACTGTGCTATGAACATTTTGTATGGCACTTGGGTGCCTAAGTAATAATGTGGTCATAGTATTTGAAGCGTCTTCCTCTGTCCCAGGCATCTGTAGCCAATGGCAACAGATCAGCATCTCATGCTGCGAAACATCCAGAATAAAGGAACCAGAACCAGAACCAGCGCACGCGGGCTGTTTGGCAACCCGGTAACCACAGCAGTCACATGGGCAGAAACTTCTAGTCTCGCGGCCGAATCGACACTTTTGTGACGCATTAAGACGGAGTCGGGATATGAATAAAACAGCAATACTGTTGCATAACGAGCGAAAACGCCTCTAAAAATACCTATGTCGTAACTTTGATATTGCTCCCGGTAGGTCTCGTATTACTGGAGACCTTCAGTAGCTAACGCTGCGTCTGACGTGATGACAAACAGCTATAGTTTAGCTAACTACACATTTACCTTTGTGGCAGTAATTATAGCCACTAGGAGTTTAACAGATGTTACTATAAAAGAGACATTACTGGAAATGTGCTGCGCCAAACATTGTTTTTAAACATATGTCTATAAGTTGTTGTTTTGTATGAGAATAGCTTGGAGCGCCACTCATCATTTAGGCTAGCTAGCTAAACTACCGTTAACTAACTGCTAACCGTCAAACCGTCGACTACTCCGGTCACCAACACAATCACACGGTTAATAATAATTGCATCCGTGGTAAATGTATTTCACTTGACGCGATGTCGCCGTCAGACATCAGATAACGACAGCCAGCATCCACACATGTACAGTAAGTGTGCGCCAGGACGCGGCGAGCCAAACACTCTCTGACCAGACGGAAGCTGTTTGAAGACAAAACCGTGTCAACGCCGCCGCCGCCGACGACGACGAATAAATGCTAAGTTCCAGCGAGCTCACCTGCTTCAATGTGTCCAACTCAGCCGTGTGTTGTTGTCGACGTCCGCCTGACTTCGCCTCAGTGCGGAAACTGTCTGTAGCCGCCGCTGCCGCTGCTGCTGGAGCCGCCACCGATGCCGGCCCTCCCACTGTGCTGCTTTCACGGATTGTCGGACATCAGATAGACACCACTGACTCAGTTTCACAGTTTGTTAGTCGTTACACCATCTGATCACAAATTACATGCAGACAAAAAAGGATGATGAATTCATTTAGATGGAACAGTTATCAGTAGATAAAGCAGCTAAAACCACCTCCACCTCTGCCAACTGCTGTCTGTTTGTAGTATAAACAGGTTTCAGCAGAAACCTACTGTATTTATACCACACACACAACAAAACACACACAACGTCCTGACAGGTAATAATTCACACCAAACATCACAGTAATATCAGTAGATGATGCTTGTCTAGTAGCATTTAGCGCGTCTCTGAACCCATTGGGAACATTTACATCAATTTGCATCATTTGCATCTGTTGAACGCAGATTCCCGCAAAACAAGAGCCGACAGCAACTAACGCAGCTTCTGAGACTGGACAAGCGGCTTTTTGCGCCATCTGATGCGGGAGCCTGAACTACACGCCCGCTCTTTTACGGAAGTGACATGTAGAGAAGAAAGTAAGCGACAAAAGACATGAGGGAATAAAGAAATCTAATTTCCGACCGTCTTAAAACCTTTGTTTGTTTGTTGTTGTTGTTGGTTTTTTAATGAACTACTTATAAGCATCTCCACACACGTTTTGAAATATTCTGGTTGATTAGATGGGATTTTAGTTTTAGGCTGTGGAAAATCTCTTTCACATGAGATGACTAATATTTGTACAAATATCCACAACACTAAAAAAACTGTCTGTGCTGTATAATCTAAAAAGAATTCAAATCTCAAAACTAAAGAATTTATACAAAACTGTATTTGCAGCAAAGGTCCGTTTTTCATGGTGTACATAGGCTTCCGTGCATTTAGCTTTTGGCTCAGAAAACTATAAGAGGCCAAAGACATGGGCTGAACTCATCATAACCCAAGGGAAGGGAATGAACCGGTGAGGGTTATTGCAGTTTTGAATCGAACTGAGCTTGAAATTACAGTCTTGCATTGATTTCAAACGGAAAATGAAGGTCGTTTTTGCAGTTACCGCTGGCAGAAGCTTCTGGCAGCTGAAGAAGACCCAATGAAAATGACAGATAGCTATTAATTATACTGGACATTATGAGTGGTCAGTATCTAATTAATCTCATTGAGCAGGAGAAATCACAGCAATAGACATCACGCACAGGACATTATATATCACACAGTCAATAGCTGTCTCGAAATCTGTTCACATAGGCTCTTTGCCTTTCTTTCATTCTGATGGTTGAAGCTAAGCTACAAACTAAAGGCAACAAAAATGAGTCAGTATAAGTCTTGTCAGTAATATGACATGCATTTTTAAACTCAGCTAAAAACAGGGTTGGCCTATCCCTAAATTCATGTTCAGACAGGCTCGCTGTGCTCTTATACGGCTGCACTATCACACATGCTGTTTTCTCCCATAATGTGCTGCCAATAAACGTTTGTTATGTTATTTGTTTAAGCTTTTAAATCCATCCATCCATCCATAAAGGGGATTTCTTCTGTTTACTGCTGGAGCTAATAGGGTAAAATGCCCAAACTCTAGGCTATTGAAATATTTCCACAAGCACAGTAGATGAGTTGTATTTGACTTCATTTCAAGTAATAGAGGTTGGCTGCCACAAAAATGCGACAAAGATTATACAAACTGTATCGTGGTTTTTACAAGATGCCGGTTTGTCAAAGGTTAAAATGTCCTTAGTGCGTTACCCCAAGTTAACCACCAGGGGGCACTTGGTGACAAGTAAAGCTAAACCAAGCAAGATACAAAATGCTATTTTAGATTCAGCACTAGCAGGTATGACTGTAATTATCTGTGACCATTTGCTGCACTACTTGTTCTCGTACAATTCACTTTTCACATCTGCTTTCATGATGGGCTCACAAGGTTTGCACAGCTGATGTGCTTATGGAGACTGTAGTGCAGTAAGCTATGATCTCTTTCATGTTCCATCGCTGTGCAGAAAAATAAACAAGGGTAAAAGCATCAATTAGCCATCAAAAGGCCTCTGAGCAAAGTAAAGTATATTACACAGCAAGGATGATTCATAACACCCTGCATTAACTTTGTCAGTTATAATCAATCACAAGGTGATAGTCTTAAATAAATCTCATAGTAATTGAGATGAATCCCTCATTTCAATGACAAGACCGGTTTTTAAGACCCAATTACCACTTTGAGTTCCCTGGCCCAGCGGATGTGCTGTGTTCAGCCTCTGAGATGCGAAGAAGGGACAGCAAGTTGGCCGATGCAGAAGGAAAAGAAGATAGAGAGATGGACTCGGTCCAAAAAGGGATAGATCTCTTCCTGGGCTGTACTGCATCAGAGGGCAGGTAGATTTATGACAAACGCACACACATCTTAATTTGTGCTCAGCCCGATAATGCATCTCAAGGCCAGAATAGTTCTGCTCAGTGTTTCTTAACTGGATGTTTCTTTAATTATATGTCAGAGGCCATAAAACTCAGGAAGAGATTTTCCCACAAAGCACTGTTTTATGTCTTGGTCATTACTGTAAATTACAAGCACCAAGAAAGGAGACTTATGGAAAGAAGGTGCAAAAGAAAAGTGGTTTTATTCATTTCCATTTTGTTTTGTTTGTCACACCGTTGGTATACTGATCATTCATAGGCGTTTTTGAGTCTTGTCGCAGTAGTCGCTCCCTAAAAGCAAACGTTTGGGCACTGATCCGGGAAGAGATGGTTCAACTCAGTGAAATGTGAAATTCACCACAAAAAAGCGAAACGATGCTGTACAAATACTGAATACATGAATAATACAAGATTAGTTGTAAACATGTACATATTCACAAACCCATAATCATAATGCCCTCCCCCAGCGATATGAGCCATGAGCCTACTTCAGGTGGCATGTGAACACTCAGGGTGTGTTTATTGGGCACGACAGTAATTACTGTTAATAAAAACACTGCAGAAATCACAAAAACCGGAGCTTCAGCGATCCCTATAGGAAAATACATAAGCACTATTCACAAAGGCTTCTCCACCACTACAGCCCTTACCACACACCACAGTCTGTCCCTTTGCTGTTATATTGCATTTAATATGATGCCTTACAGTAAATCTTTGGTGAAAACCAACTGTCCATTCATGTCTGATTACACGAGAGAGCAGATACTTCTTCTCATTTCGTGTTTTTATTAAAGGGCGTAATGGTTTCTGCAAAACCAAACTGGATCACCATTCTTCTGAAGTGTTCTGACACAGAAATAAACATTTAAATTACTTAAAAAAAGCAACGAGTTAAAAGGCTTCCTACTCCGCTAGATTCTCGCACGCTTTAATTTCTATTCCTTCGACAACCTCCACCTCGCTTGGCGCATGCACACATTCACAACCACACAGAAAATCAAGTAGTTCAGTGCATCATCATGGTTCTCCCGTCTGTTTAATTCTCTGTCTGAAACATTTTCTCCTAAGCCATTCCTATGATGTCAGAGTCAGTGGTTGCTGGGACAGAGAAGCCTTTGTCCTCCTCAGCTCAGCTCAAACCCGGCAGAGGACTCAATGGCATACAGCAGCTTGTTCCTCATTAGGTGCTGGTCGCAGAACTCCGGGAGCTTGAGCAGATTCATGCATGTACTGGCAGTGGGCAGGCGATCCAGGTCAGTGCCGCCGTTGTGGATGCAGAAGGCCGGGTACAGCTCCTGTGTGCAAACGTACATTGTGAATAAGCGCGTAATAAATTGCTGCAGCTGCAGATTACATTTGGCCATCATGATGTGTTTAAAGACAGAAGGAAAAATGAGATGTGAATCAACTTGTGTCAGTGATGATCACAATGTCCAAAGCAATCCCGATTAGGCAATAAATGTCAAATTCCACAAGGGGATAAATGTTAAAAGACAGACATTAAGCGATAAGGTAATACAGTGCAAGTATAAATTTGGGAAATCAGCTTAGTGCTTGAAAGGTACTGAGCGAGAAAGGGGCCCACAGTTTGACCCTTAGATGAGACACGGAAGAAATGGTCATTTCATGTTGTCTATCTGGCATTTTTTTTAAATCAAGCCTCCCTGTGATGAGGCCACCTCATCTGTGGACTGTGACACTGGCCATTTCCATCACAAGCTAAGCTGACAAACAGGCTCCTCCGCCCCGATTTCATCCTGCTATTTAAAGTTAGCACATCTCAACGCAGTGGCCATACTCGGCCCGTTTAAATGGCTCTTCTGGGGCTTAGCTTTAATGACCCCATTTTTCTGACAATTACCGTATTAAACTATCGTTGCTTATTGAGAAAGTGTCATTAGCGTGGCTATCATTTTAGAAAAAAAGAGAGCTTCCATCATCTTTTTTAAATGGCTCCTCCTGACAGAGCTATTTCTCCTCTAATGAATCCTGGGCCGTTTCTGGACAGCTAATTAAAGCTTAGCTGGCTCAGGCTGAGGGCTGGGTCAGGGGCTGTTCCCCCTACGAATTACCGCCTAGAGAGGCAGGAAGAAAGAGGGGGAACATCCACACACTGGCCAAAGTCAAATAGATTAAATGAGGAGGTAAGACAACTCCTAAATCTAAAAAGGAAGTTCCACTGATTTTAAGAATAAACCAATTAGATTTTCTTAACTACTGCCAACTGGTGTACTAAAACCAATCTTATAATTATTACAGCTTCTGGTTAGACAAAGTTAGATACATAAAAACTCTTTAATGGGCCGGAGCAACGCTTTATGCATTTCCTCTCTTGTGTTCAAGTACTAAAAAAAGTGAAATGGCAAATAGGAGGCACTAGACAATTTCCTTCCTTTGTTTCAAGGAAGGCAAAGAGTTCACCCTGCTATCGATTTTTAAATAGTAATATTTGTCCAGCCAGAGTCTCCAACCAAGCCCATTAAAAGGAAGGGCTCCATTCGGTTGTGCTTGGAAAACCTAATGCAGTATGCAAAGTACTGAAAGAAGACAAAGACGGAGCAAAGACAAGGTTCAAGTTTGGTGAGTCCTGACCTTAAAGCCCAGCAGGGGAGGTCTGGAGCAGCTGGTGACAAACTTTAACAATTTGCGCTTTTCCTCATCTGTGAAACCTTCGACCACCTCCCAAAAGATCTGAATGACAGGGTGCGTGGCCGAGTAGCCACCTAAACAGGAAGATGACAGGACAGTTGACATAATTTAACCTACACATTTTACATAGCAATCCATTTTTAAACACATTTTAATTTAATCTGCTCCTACCCGAGTAATTTGTGAACTTCTTTAGGTCATCAAGACAAATTGGCACATGTGCCCCAGAAATTAGCACCTACTCAAAGAAAAGTGATGTTAAGGTGAGTAACAGCTTTATTCCATATTTACATGACGTTTTCTGCTGTGTGCACACTACCTGGATCTCCTGCTGGTCAAACATGCGCAGCCACTCCAGATTCACTACATTAGCCAGACCCTGTCTGAAGGCCAGACAATGAGGCCTGATCTGCTTGTTGAGTCTGTAGTCAGCCACCAAATGGATGTAGGCTATCCGGTTAGCCGTGGTCACAGGAATGTCTTTGCCTCCTGGCTTGAGTTCAACCACCTGAGTCAGAAAGGTACAAGGTATATCTGTTTAGATGTACTCCTCCATGTGTTGGTGAGTAATATTACTGCCAGGCAGCCATGTTGCATATTTAATTATGCATATTACTGAGCCTGCCTTCAGTGCCAGCTGACCAACAAACAATGTGAGTGCTCTAATTGTGCCAGGTAGATTTAATTCAATTATACAATGACAAAATGTTTCCCCACAATCTGATTAAAGGTGAAGCTGTGGATATGTTTATGGGTGTGTAAGTGCAACAAAAGAAAAAGACAGAGAGGGAGAGGGAGAGTCTAAATATAGCACATCTAATGAACATGTGGTCCAATACAATTTGGCCCCAGGTTCTCCTTTCATTAGCTTTAGAGCAGTTAGCACTTTATAAGATGTGCTCATCCCTGTTCATAAAGACTGGTGTATGATGACATCATAGCAGCAGACAAAATGTAATGTTCATCGTTTTCCAATGAACTTTTCCTCTATTTGGCATGTGTGACTCGTGTTTTCAGAAGTGTAATTCAGCAAGTTTAGGAAGTATCTTGCTTGGTCTGTCCTGTTTGTGCTATGTTAACCACTTCCTATATTAAAGAGATGAAAAATGTGCAATATGTAATGTGACAGTTTTGCAAAGAGTGGAAGGTAATAGATTCATAAAGTTCATATCAGGGCTGATAAAAATGACATATTTTCTACAGGAAGTCTGTAACAGCAATGACTAACAATTTGCTTAACAACAATAAAAGCTACAGACAAAAATGGCAAAAGACATGAATCAGTTCCGCTCTGACGCAGTTTAATCTAAAACTGGTTGATAAGCTTTACAGAGGATTCAGTGCCGTGATACACGATTAGAATTTTTTTTTTATCCACAGTGATTCCTAATGTTATGTCCAACTCCACAAAGTTACATACTGCATGAATCTGCACTGACAGGTAATAATTTTCATCCTTTTTCTCCAGCGTCATAGTGGATTGCGATTATGAACTAATGTAAGAGAATTACTGTCGTTATCTTGCTTACTTTGGCTATCTCATGGGGGCAAATGCAGGGCAGTCTGCTCCCGGGTGTGTGCCTAATCTTTCACAAATTGTTTTCCCTATCGTGTTTGCGATGCCCTATTTGTGACCAGGAGGGCTACATTGTAACTCAGCCGTTTCAGGTGTTGTTTGAGAAGAGCTAATAAGACGCGTTAAGGCCCTAAGCAAACAGGGGCTCCGGCTAGAGTGCAGGGCTGAGTCCAGGTGATGCGGTGCAATGGTGGCGGCTCGTCACAAAGCCATGAGCTTTGGAGGGGACGTGCTTAAGAGCAGCTAGTTGCTTCTTTCAGGCGTGTTCTGAGATAATTTCTGGGGGAAAGGCAGGTGGAACGGTCAACAGAGCTTCTGTGTTTGTTGCATTGCAGCAGAGCTTGAGGTAGCCGTGGCGACGTGCTTTATCTCTCTCAGAGCTGAAAAGTGGTACATGATGGGGGAAATGAATTATTAACGGCACAAAGAGGAACCAAACAGGAGGAAGGAATTGCGGCTGAATGGGAGCTACTGGGAAAAAAAGGGACATGTGAATCATTTATCCGACTCCAACCCTCCCTGTCCCCAACCACGATTCACCTGAGCTTCTCCCAGATCGTTGTTGACAATGGTGAAGTTCAGGCCCAGCTCCTCCACGTCATCTTCATAGCTCTTGAGAAAGAGAAGATTGCGGTACATCTCTGGGTCCAGCGAGGCCAGGTGGTGGATGTCCACATCTGCACTGGTTCCCAAAAGTTTTGATAGGAAGAAACTGGCAAAGGGCAACTCCACCAGCATGTTTTCATACAGCGCCTGTGGGCAAAACTAAATGTTAGCTGGAGGACAACTGCAGGTCAACGAATATAGTCGGTTTTTACTCAGAACAACAGACAGTATAGCAGTATAAATGAAAAAATGCACCGCACATTACACACAGTTATTGTTTATTGCTTGGGTGCCTCTGAATAAAACATGCTGATTAGATAACTAAATGGATTGTGGCCTGCATCAAGTGGTGAGCAAGTACAAATTCAAAAATCTGATTACAACATACATTACATTTACCCACTACTCCTATGTCAAAATCAAAATCAAGTGATAAGACACAGTAGTAAATCTGGTCCCATCAGAGTCACTGAGAGCTTAGCACAATCTATCTAAAACACACAGGCTTCTCCACCACCTGCCTCAAACTTTATAAATGCCAAATCTCACCTTGACCTTAAATGCCATTAAGAACTGCAGCTGAGCAGGTGACTCATAAAACCAAAAGCTAATGTACTGGAATAGTCCGAAAAAGAGCCCATTGGAGGCATTAAAATATACAGGTCTTAATAAATGATAGCGCTAAAAACCCTGACCGCATCAGCTAAATGGATTATAAATCCAGAGAATTTCCATAATGCATGCATCTTAAACACACACAGGCGCATAAATCAAAGCTATTTTCTAAACACAGGTAAATTGCACAACTTCAAACATTGTCTATTTTTTATGCAAAATAACCCACTTGGTATTTCTCTGGTGGCCCGTGCTCGCTGCAGACCATATGCGCCGCATGGCCCCCTTGAAACCTATCAATAACACTTGTGCCGGGAAAAGGCAGCACTAAGTATATGGAAAAAACCTGTAGCCTTATTTTTTCAATGCCACTTACTTTATTTATGAGTGTTTATTGCCAGAAATTATGCCAAAATGACTTGGGCTGGATAGAATTAATTATTATGGCCTGGGCCTTTTAATATAAGTGAGTGCAGTGGCAACGCAATTAAAGCAGATCGCAGCACCATCAGGTGGAATAAATGCCAACAACATTGCAGGTGCATTCTGTTAGCTGCCAAATAAATTTCTTAATTTACAACATTAAGAATCAATAAAATTATAATGCCTTTCAAACGCATCTCTATCAATCAGAGGTGCCAACCTCACACACCGCTAAAGGGAACTATTAGTCACTGGAGATCAGGGAGACAAAGTCTTTAGAACAGTTAGCAGTTTCCTTACTCTTACAGTTTAAGGACTGGAGAAGAAAATGCTGATGAGGTTGGAGGTTTGGAACTAATGAGAAACGAATGAGGAACAAAGAGCATCTTGTACACGTCATATAACACAATGAAAAATGCGATTTTGACCAAACGCCTCCAACAAACTTTTTGTCTTTCAACTGTAGAGACAGGTACACGACGTAACCCTGTTTTCACGTTTCACCATTTGGGGCTTAAATCTTTCAGCTTGTCAGCTGGGTGGACAAGTGAGGAAGAAGGATGATGACTGGCCTCTATTCTGATGTTCAATCCCATTTCAGTGAGTACCCTAGACAAGCCACTCCTGCCTGTAATACATCACCTCCACAACAATGGCACGCTTCGGACATTAATTAACAATATTAATTTCCCGAGTCCTTTGAGCCGCAGTGTGCACCGTGCACATTGCAGCAGTGGTGATGCAATCCCAAGCCATATAAACGGTTGCCTTTCACCCAGGCAATAACGGCACTAAACAAATATCAATACACCTCTCAAATGGCCACTCAAACGTCCATTTTTATGGAGAAAGAGGAATATAAGGTAGGGTTAATTGAAAGTCAAATTCAAATTAATTTCCACCAGCTTAATTGCCTGAACCATTAGCTGTTGAGAGCACAATATCGAAGGAGTGGGGGTGAAGAGACTGTAGCCGCTGATTGATCTTTCCTCACTTGCACAGAATACAGAGAGGAAGAGGAAGAAAAAGAGGAGGAGGAGTTATGATGCTCCGATAAGTGGACCGGACCATGTAGGGCTGAGCTAGAGAGAAAAGACCTGGACGCTCCTGACTGTAAAACAGATCAAAACGCTATTACCAAATGCTTTGAAGGCTTATTTATGCCCTGTCTGCATGGGACTGCTGATTTAGTGCTAGCCAAATGCAATCACTACACAAACAAGAGGTAGGAATCATCGACTAATGGAAGCCTTAATTGAGAGGCGGCCGCTTGTCATGATGTAATTCTTCTCCAGGTTGAGATGATAGCAACCCCCAACATAGAAAGGAATGCATCCTGATAAACAGTCACTATCACATGCATTAAGGATGATTTAGAAACATTAGGCTCTAATAAATACTGGCATCAGAGGAAAGAAGGGACAGAAAAACAATGGCTTCAACAGAGCTAATTAACAAAACTAAAGCTAGCCCAAGCCTGAAATCTTTGTTAGAAATCACTGATAGTAATTCACCAAACATTGTCAATTTCTGAAACAAAATATCAACAAACAAAATATCTGCATAAAAACCAAGGGCAGCCTTGAGTGACTGTGATGGATCTGAATTGATGTATTCGTCATCAAGGCCGTCTGTGACAAGGACATTCCTCCTTCCTCACTATTTAGGTATTATGAGGTTTATCCATAAACATGGAAATATCTAACAATCATGTTAATAGACGTTCCTTTAACCTCACCTTTCCCAGGATCCTGCCCAGGAAGTAGTAGTGTCTGGTGAATGAATCCCCAACCAGCATTTCTGCAGCGGGGCTGGGGTAGAGCAGGCCCTCGTTGGTTGTTTTGAAAAAACCCTGGTTGGGGTTGAAGCCCGACTTGAGAAGCTCGTTAAGAAACTCCCGAAAGATGCCACCTCCATCTATGCCCGCCTCATCCAGGCCGTGAGCATTCAGCAGATGGACTCGAATCCTTTTCTTCAGGTCCGGTTCTAAATGTAAGGACACAGAACATGAGGAAGAATTCAGGCAGGCCAGCAAAAAAAAGACAAGTCAGAAAATACATCTTTTGCTTTTGTGAAAAAAAGAATTTAAACGCAATCAAAACATTTATTTTAAGAAGCATTTGTTCAATATCTTTTTACTTATTAATGATCTTCTAGGATAGTGTGAAGTTATTTTCCCTACGAATAATTGCTGAGACGCTTTTTAAAAATATACATACTGAACATTCTGTTGATGATATACTGTAACAGACGTATTTTGCTGTATAACAAATCAAGGTAATGATTTTTTTTAATTATTCTCAATAGAATGTCTTAGTTTGATTAATTTCTTCATTTGGTATTTCTTGGGTTTTCTGATGAACAAATTTTGCTGCTTTTCCTATGACACTTAAATCTGTTGTGCCTTGTTGGTTTGTCCAACAAGTATTTTGCAATACAGTGCTTTTGTGACCCCCGAAATATTCAAATCAAATTTTATAAGAGGTCATCTTTCAGAATAGTTAATGCACATCGATAAATCAAGTGAGCTATAACTTATAGACATATAAATGATATAGATCATGTCTTCAGGCCAGGTCTACTACTACTCTTTTTAATCAGACTGCTCCCACTGAAGTGCCCTTTCAAATTCAAACATATAAGAGGTAACTTAAAATAATTGAATCTGCTTTTATGCGATTCATTAGAATAATCTCAACCACAATTATACTTTACCAAAATTCAATAGTCTTCACAAGGAGAGTTAACCTCCATCTGTAATACTTGCACACCTTGGATTTCAATGCTAAGATCTCAGGGAGCATTAAAAGGGTTTCAGTGACCGTGGCAACGTTTACTAGATGCCGCTTCTCCCCTTTGAACGTGAAAATAAAAGCAGGAACCAACATGAGAAAAAGAGGCCTGGCCTCTGATATGCACCACAAATAATACACAAAACATTCTTCTCACCGTTTTCTGGAGAGAGTTTGTCATAGGCGTCTTCATAGATGTAGTTGCGTCTGATAGTGACATTGATGCCATCTGGGAATGGCCCATCACCCTGCACATCCCGTTTGTCAGCATAGATTAACCTCTGGAAGATCTACAAGACAGTAAACCAGGGTCAGCGATAAATTCTTTTTCTTACGAAATGTGCAATTGTGACTTCAGATTTTGAATGAATTTAATAAATGCTACAGAAGATCAGCTGTTGCAACATGAAAATCAAGGTAGATGTTTTGATTGTTTATTTGCTGTCAATTAATTATTACAGCCCAAATTTTCAAGCAATACATGACGTTCTGTGTGACTGAGACAACCTCTGCTAAACCGATCTACTGCACAATGATACATTAAGCAAGAGCACAGAACGCTGAGGGCATTTCTTTTACTACCTTGACTCGCTCCTCGAACGGAACCACAAACGGGAGCTCTGTGAGGATGGCCAGGTGTCTCTCCTCGGACACAGACAGCTGTGGAGGCTCTGTGCCGACTGCAAGAGGACACACAACATACAACAGGTTAGCACATGCTCGATGCGTTTTCAGTTTACATACTGTACTAACACTTATTTTCCTTAAATCTCATGAAGCCTTCTGCGGCTGACTGTCCCACAGATTCTGTGGATTGTGGATGGATCTTTTACATTTGCTTTATCTTGTACTCGTTTAAAAACATCCCAAACGCAAATGCTCACATTATTTGAGGTTATTCTTATTCAATTACGTATGTGAGTTTTAAAAAAACTAATTGTGTATTTAGGTGTCTGTGCTGATATGCGTTAGCCAATATGTGGTCAACTACCACTACTACGAGTCAATGCAGTATTGGGTTCAATGGTGTTTTTGACTATGAACTTGAGTCAAGAAAAGGTGAAGCTGGAGAAAATCTGTTACTCTTTAAACAGCATCATTAACATTTTTAAGTACTAGTGCTGTAGTTAACGACGAGTCCTCTGAGCCAGTCATTAATGACATTTCCTTTTTAATTACCCTATTTTAATTAACCCATATGCAAGCTGTCCATCCCACTACCAGGAGTTATCCATTAAGCTGATGTTTGTTTTGTATTAAACTCTGGGTTTAGACTGTTTACCCCACAAAAAAACTGCCACAACGGCTAAACCGCTACTTATCCTCCTCACTTTGTGTCCACTGCAGCTCAATTATTCTGCTCAATTAGTCAATCTGATCTGTATTTTCCCATCAGGTTTCCATCTTAGAGGAGAAATATGGCCTTGGAGTGGTCAATATGTTGCTCATTCATCAGCCACAGGCCTGTCCATTTAAGGAAATGAGAAAAGGCCAGACAACACATAGACCAGATGTGGCTGAGTTCATCAGGTACTTTCACACTAATTGAATTTATCCCATACAGCCTCTGAGTGGCATTAGGTAGATCATACACACATTGTTATCAGCTTGTTTTCACACCATACTTCACAGAAACTGGGAAAGGTTCAAAGTGAGCCAGAAGAAGCCCTGCCTGCGTCAGTGTATTTTTTCTCTTAGTGCCTAATTGAGTGAATGAGAAGATGTGTACTGTGTCTTTGATGAAATGGACAAGCTTAATTTCTTTTTCTGGGGTTTTCCACTAAAAACAAAAAAAAGCAAACAATCACTACAGGATAGATTCTTATCAGCAACATTTTCTAGTTGTGTAGTGAAGGGCAGGTCAGCCTGCGCCCTAACTTATTCCTCTTAGCTCATCTTATGGAACATAATGTCGATGCACAGCTCTATAGAATGTGGAAAGTAAACAGAGAGAAGGTGACTTTGGACAGCAATTAGGATGATTTCCTGGGCAATGTATCAAGCTGACACAAGCATTACACGATGCTAAATTTTCAACCACTGCCAATGGAGCAGCTCTCTAGTGTACATAAAGTATAGTATTGTGATCGCAGGTTTGGGTGGTTGTGGCTGATGATACGCTAGATGCTATTCTAACACAAAGATAACAAACCTGTAGTCAAAGTATTGTGAGTTGTAATAACATAGCACACTACCATCAAGTGTTGACTGAAGCGGCCCTATGCGACCCATCCTTCTTGTCCTCCACACATGTCTTGCAGATGGGACGTACAGCTGAGTGACCTAATGAGGAAAAAGGTGGATTCGTTTTTAGCCTTTAATTCAGAGGCGATTTTCTCAAAACAGGAAAAAAAAAGACATTGCTCCATCCAACAATAAACAGCCAAACAAAAACTAAACACAGGTACCTTATCTGCCCGGATGTTGACCTCCTCAGAAAGCCAGTGACCTGCTGGACAAAAGGGACGCCTAATGTCTCGTGCTTTCACCATCTTCACCAAGTTAGTGATGACCTGGGTAGTAGATCAAACACATAAATAAACATCAATTAACATCAATTGTTATTGCAATGTAATCAAGCAAAACAAAATAAATATACTTAAATTAAGACCAGAAAACGACAAAATTGACAGCATTTTCTGTGCAGTGTTCAACTTGACGAGGAACCTTTACTTTGAGGAAAAAAAGCAATTTGAGAATTCGGCCATTAGTGTGCCATTTATGGGGAGTATAAAAGAAAAACGACCTGCGCCATCGCTCAATGTCTGGCCCTGTTAATTACTGGTGAGGTCTGCTGACGCAATAGCTTACAGTGAGTAGCTGCAAGGCTCTCGGTCGGCCTGAAGAAGGCTTGTGGTTAAAATGATCTTTCTCTCTGACGTTACATGTAGAAAGCCATTTCAGCAGATTATGAAAGCATGCTTCAAGTAGTAAAATTTTAGGTTTCATTCCCGTCGTTTCATAAGAAGCTATTGTTGCTTTGGCTTGTCGGTCATCAGACACTATATAACCTCATATATGTCAATGCATAATAATTTATTAAAGGGGCAGGTATGTCCATTTCCATATAATAACCTAGTTAGATTATTTCGAATCGAAATGTTCTTTTCTAAAGCACGTCATTTTCATAGAGTGACAATCAATCAGAGGGAAGCAACCAGAGTCTGCAATAATGGCAAGTGCAAAATGCTGTAAAAGGCGTGTGGCGATGGGTTTGGAGCAGGCCTCACCCTGACTCTGGGAATGAATAAGCATTCCTTAATTAGCCCATCGGGTTAAGTGCAAGCCTTAATGGGCCTTTCCCAAACTCCAGCGTGACATCGTTCTCCAAACATGGCCAAGAAGAAACTTCCATTAGCAATATTAATACAAGCTTAGTTGATCATTTTCATTCAATTAACTTCTTTCAGTTAAATAGATAGCTCGACAATGGAGGTGATAAAAGATAGGGAGGGACGGCTGATGACACGAACCAAACATTAGCGTGTTAGGGGTCAGCAGCGTTAAACCCACTGTAAATCCCACCATTCAATTTGGAAAATGCATTTTCCTTGCTTCCCACTTCTTTAATGGATCGTTTCAGCTCACAAGAATCCTCTGAGCAGATCTTTTATGAACATTCCTAATGTGTTTCATGTATTTGCTACCTTTTACAAAAGAGCAGGAGTCACTTTTAAATGCTTCTGTCAAAGATTAACAGACGAGACCAAACGCACTTAATTTGGCGTTTCCTTGGTAGAGAATGAACAAGTAAGAAGAGAAGAAATGAAGGAGATGAGAAAAAAGGTTGATGAGAATTAGGTTAATGTTGTTTTTCGCCTCATTTCCTCTGTGTAAATATTCCAATAAATGACATCCATGGCCGTGTGCCACCTTGTCTGTGCCTGGTCATGCATACAATCTTAATTTCCACTGACACAGGCGAGAATTGTCCCAGCCTGCGTTAATGTATAGAGCGGCTGTACAGCAATCAGGCCTGTTGTCAGTGGGCCTCGTTTTGTGATTTATATCTATATATTTTACATATGAACACGTTTAATAACACTACACTATAATATACACCACACACCATGTAAGTGTACATGACATACTGTGTGTACAATGAAAAGCATCCAAATACAAATTATACTCTAATTCCTGATAAAAGATGTTTTTTTTAAGTAGGGTTGCTTTTGGAATACGTTTTGAAAGCATGACTTGAAAAAAAAATGTGTAATGCAGCTTACCTTAAACAGCTGTACCCAACGTTTCTGCTCAGCCTGGATTCGCTGCTGAACCTCAGTGTTTGTCTTGACACCTACACTTCGAAAGGCAGCCATGTACTCCTCTCGATGCTCCGCTTTGGTCTCAGGGTAGGCCAGCTTAATGATTCCCAGACATGCATCTCTCAGACAGCGAGACAGAGTCACCAGCTCAGACAGTGTGAAAGGCATCATTGAGGACTGTGTGTGACCTGCTGGGAAGGAGAATGAGTTTATTGTCTTTAACGGATATTGATTTTCACATTTAAATGTGCAACAGTGGAAAACAACATATAATGGCAAAGATTATTCTGCCAAGAAGATCACATAAGCATAACAGGAAATGATAGATCCAGCTCCAAGCAGTGTGTCCCAATCAGGCGTGTGATCCTCTGGAAGTTTGCAACTAATTCGAACATAGCTAGATATAACCTAGGGCACTGATAATGAAAATATAGTAGAAACCATGAAAAGAAAATATGTATCCATTAATTTAACTGCATTTTTAAAAGGTAACAGACCAGGTAAACAGACGAGTCTAGTACCTTCCATTTGATGTCCAAAAAACTCACTGTCATGCACAGAGATAAGTGAGTGACTGAAGAGAGAGCTGAAGAGATAGAAAAGAGGAATGATGCGGTTTGAGTCCTCAAACGACATGGGAGAACCTCGGGAGATGAGCTGTAGCAGCGGCACCAAGGAGCTGAAGGAAGACAGAAAAGGAGAGAGGCCGTACAAAGGGCATGATGTATAAAACAAAAACCACAAATAAGAACGTTGATACAAATATGAAACTCATTTGCAAAAAGAATTGCTTTAGCTTACCCAGTGATCATTTTAGTTGTCATGGAAGTTATCAGGTGCCAGAGATGCCTTAGGAAACGTGCATTGAAAGCTAAACTGTACAGGAGTCTGCAAGAGAACGAACACAGCGATAGACATATTGAAGCCAAACATTCATTTGAGAGTTAGAGAGCCATTTCAATCAGAAGACACAATCAGTGTGAAGAACAGTAAAATTACTTTCCGCCAATCTGTCTGCTATGTCAGGATTGTTAACTTTGCCCTGTTAAGCAGAGGACACCAGCGAAAGGAAGAAAAAATAAATGACGCTGTTAACCAACGTTTTCCTCATAGAATTTTCTTGGCCTTTCTCTCTCCTTTAATAGCTTGTGAGGGCCGAAAAGAGATTAAATGAGCCATTAAGCTTTATTTAGGCGAGGCACCTTCCATTAGTAAACTAGTTGCTAGCAAGGGTGCCCAGCTCAGGTCATAAACAGGCTCTGGCTTCCTGCTGGAGCTCCATTTAACTTAATGGCGAGGCGAGCAGGACAATGGTGGAAGAGGGAGGAGGGGAGCCCTGGTCCTTGCTGTGACCCTGCAGCACCAGCATGCTTCCACACTCACAGTGAATTACATGATAACACTGAGGAGGGCCCACATACCTCACTATAGTCACTCTGCACTCAACGGACTGTGGCACCAAGGTGCGAAGCTGTTCTTTGTTCGAGTGGATGTGTGTTTGTGTTTACTCCTAAACGCACGACTTTTCACACAGGGAGTAAGTACAGGTGACAATAATGTGGTAAATAAGCTAAAAGGCAAAATAAAGTCACCCTGTATATAATAGGCCCTTGTCTGAAGAGTGACGGCACCGACACCTTTAAGGCTGCTTGCCTTTAATAGGACAGCATCATGTATTCACAGAAGCACAGAGGACTAAAGGTCAGCAAAGAGAAAGATCCATGAGACCAAAACCGGAATACTACAAAATAGTGTCACCTCAATGTCAGCGCTCAAATTCCCGTTCGACCAAACCCCATTCCAGACTCCCTAAATGGAAATGAGCTAAAGAGCAGAATGTCAGACAACCCTCCATAAGGCTTGAAAAATGGTTTGTGCTGGGCACACACCATCTGTCAGTACTACAAGGCTCAGGAGAGAAGCACAGAGAGCTGTGGGCTTATAACAAGTGATGCGGGTGTTTGATTGAAATACGAAACAAAGCACTAAATGCCAGCTGACATGCTGATTTACCGTCTGAGAGAACCTAAACCCCCATTTCAATCAAGAAATGAACTACTAATAAACAGAGTCAACAGATCAAAAAGGGTTATGAGAGAAGAGAATGAAAAAACTGAATCACATTTCATTACATTCTTTTCTCCACAAAAACTCATTAATTTTGATACCATAAAGACTGAGTTCCCACCTAAATCCATATTACTATCTCACAACAATACAAAAATCACACTACACATTCAAAAGGTACATGAATGGCCAGAGCTTATCTGTGTTCACTTTCATCAGAGCAAGCCCTGTTAGCGACACGGTCCGAGTGAAATTAAAACAAACATCCAACCCTAACAATTATAGTGAAATTACAGCATACACACAAGATGAACTAAAAAAAGTAAGAAAATCAATTAAATTCAATTCACCTTTACCTTGTCAGTTGAGAAAAGTACAATTAACATATTTATTAAAAAGGCAGTGTGCTGGACTGGCTGGCCAGCCTCTCTGTTTTTGCTGTAGAAGCAGTAAATCAAGGACAGGGATGCAATTTGCTCCCCTTAGCCTCTTGTAAAGCTATCCCGTCCACTTCTGCAGTGATTAATCTTTCTCAGTGAGCTAATTATTTTGTACAGATATCCAATAATGATGGAAGGCGAAGGGCAGGATTTATGGTAAAAGTGTAGGGAAGCAGGAAGCTGTAAAAAAATTAAGGGGAGTGGGGAGCTGTACTAAAACTGTTCTAAATTTAGGTTAACTGTTTGTATACAGAAGTGCAGAATAACTTACTATCTGTAATATAAACACGGCCCAGTTTTAAGTGAGATTGCTTTTTTTATTTTTAAATGCATTATTTGGGGACATTAGGGCCTCAAACACAGAATTAAAAACCAGAACCACAATACAATACAGTTGTAAACACAATATGAATATTTATATATCCACAACTTCCCTCATCCATACAATAAACTGGCAGAAACTAGTTTAACTAATAATTAACCAGAGCAGGGTGACCATCCATGGAGCCCAATCGGCATCACCTCCTGTAAGTCAATGCACCCCCACCCTCTACACCACCTCTGACATCCTGGCCCTAATGTAATCAACCTGAAAAGGGGTAATTGCCCTCATCCAGAAGTGACAGCTTTCCTGACATCCCTGCTTCCTCTGCCGGTTGTAAATGCCAGTGGGTTCGGACCACTGATAACTGCCTGCCTGCTGCACTTCGCCGTTATTTACATTATTGCTTACAGCGCGGAAACACATAAAGACACAGTATTCCTCTCAATCAGATAGGTGTGTGAACAAGGTCTTTAAATGCAAGGCCTCAACAAGATGTGTACAGTTTATGATATCAAATAAAAATTAAATCATTTAATTTACTGTGCTGTATTGTGAAGCATTAAAAGTTCTTCACAAATAAATAAGTCACATTGAGTTTGTGTATTTGTACCTGACTTTTGGCACCATCAGGCGATGCTGCACCATCAGAGTGTGACAGATAGATGCCATCATGGTGAAAACTTCCTCGCTGGCTGAATCCCTCCAAACCAGGTTCAGGAGGGCGTTTGTCTGCTGCTTGGTGTCCAGTTTGTGAACACACTCCTCTGTGATCAGCTGCACAGAGATCCGGCTGTCATCCTGACCGAGAAGAAATCAGACGCATTGTAGATAAACGTTTCATGTAAACTACAAATGCTAAAGATGTCGGGGTGTTTATGATGTAAGTGCAATTATGAGATATCTCAGCAACAGCAAACAGTGTAGTTTTTGACTAATTGCAGTCTGACAATAAACAAAAGTGATGTAATCCAATCCCGGTGTCCTTCTATTATCTACATTGTGTATGCGTGTCCTTGTGTTCGTATCAAACCTGCATGGGTGGTGGACGGACGCCAGCCTCATCCTCGTCCTCTGAGTCGCTGCTGGCTTCAGGCCTGCTGCTGCTCTCTGACACAGGCAGCCTTGGGAGCAGCGTCTGCAGAGCCCGCAGGTACAGCAGGAGACCCTCCTCTGAAAGTGAGCCTGCCAACACAACACCCATCATCATTACTGTCAACTACTGTACTGTACAGAATCAGTTCCCTGCCTTTATTTATAATTCGATACAAATGAATAATATTTAAATATGTTATGCAGTGATTTTTCAGTTGATCAGTGAGACTTTTTGTAAATTTTTGTTTTTAATCTTTATTGAATTTGTAAATTCTTTGAAAACATTTTTACACTTACTGGGTAATGATGGGCTACTGAGAGGAAAATACGGTTGGAAATGGCAACTATATCTAAATACAATAAATGTACAACTGCATATAGCATGTGGTGGCTCACCTAAGCAGTTCTCCCCAGCAGAGAGCACAAAGTAAAACAGCCATGGCGCCTGACTTTGTGCTGCTGAAGAGGAGCCAACGGTGGCCTGAAGGGAGCCCAGAAAGGCCTCAAATGGGAATGCGAGACGGGGGTCCGACAGTGCCGGGATAAAAAAGTGAAATATCTGCTCAGTAAATGGTGCAGAGATGAACTCCTCAGTAAAGGCTGCAAATACAGACTGCCTAAAAGAAGACAGGTAAGCAAAGATCAGACAGGTGAAGAGTCCAGATTAAAATGCTGATATAAAAGAACAGAAAAGCTATTGCAAAATGTGGTACGTGTATATTGTAGAATATAGTTTTTAGCCATGAGGGTAGGGTGGTCTAACATCAGCCTGCTCTTCATTTGTGAGAGCAACAATACTGTCTATGCAAACACAGTTTCTCCATGTGGCTAAGTTACACACATCTGGTGAGTCAAGTCAGATAATTAGCTGTCAGAGTCAGTGTGTACACAAGTTTCTCTCGCTCCCGCCTTGCTTTTCTTCAAAGAAGAAAAGAGGTCATCCTGTTGCTTGTTATTAGGAATGTCTCAAACTGAGGGCAAACAGACTGATATTCAGCATTTGGGCAAGCGAGTCTATGGAACTGTTTATGGCTTGTTGTAAATTGGTCTCTGAAGCAATTACTACCTCAACACTTACTAGAAAGGACAAAAACCCCTATAGTTTGTCTCACCAGTACAGGGATTTTAAAGCATTAAATCTTTCCTTTCCTGCTATCAACAGTTTTCCCTCTATTCCTAAAACGACAACCTGGGAGGTCTAAAGCCATCATTTTGTTAGAAATGACATTATGAGGAAATAGTTACATACCTATGGTGGGTACATTTTGTGTCAATAATGCAAATGTGTCAAAATCAAATATCAAACATGTTACGTTCCTGAAAAAGTAGTGGTATTACACTATTTTTACTGTTGAACAATACTTTTTTATGTAAGATCTGCTTAAAGGCCCAAATCACAAAGAGCAGCCTGCTGTACCTTGCGCCTGTTGTGCAGGAGGAGTAGGTAAAGTGCAGAGGTTTAAGGATGTGTTCCAACAGTGTGCTTGCCAGAGGGATAGAAGGAGCATCGCTGTACTCCAGACTGGAAGGGAGTCTGTGATTCACAAGAATATACTGTGACCTGTAGTATCCTGGACAAAGACACAAAAGAAATTACATTCAAAACTATTTCCTGTATTATTTGAATAAAATAAAAAAAATCATCAAGACATCTGAGAGATGTAGCACCTAAAATTAAACAAGATGTGATGACCAGTATGAATAATTTCAAATATGCGGTTGAAATGAGTGACACTGGAAAAACGTAAGTATTAAAACATTATATAAATAAGTGATATTTAAAGACATATCTTTATTTACCCATTAGATCACAATTCATTCATTCATTCATTCATCTTCTACTACTATTTCTAAAAATATTTACTTGTGTCCATACATCGTTTTATGTGATATTTAAAATTACCACATTCAACAAAGCTGACACTTAACAATACTAAAATACACATAGAACACATATACCTGACGAGTTAAACAATTCTGCTAAAATAAGCCAGTAACAATAAATATTATAATAAATAATAAGCCAGTCACTGTGAACGTACCTTTCTGTACCATATAGTGCAAAATCTGCTCGAGTAATGAAGCTACATAGTTGGCATCTGGAATAACAAGAAGATAGGTTCTCTCTGAGGAAAAGATTTCTAGCATCCGCATGGGAACTGCCACATTTATATTGTCATCCTTGCAGTTCAGCAGGATTCTACAAGAGAGAAAGTGCACAAGTGGTGATAGTGAAAATACCTTGAAATGTCCTACAAGCTTGTTGTCCGTGTGGCAACTGGCAAAAATATAAAATCATTGTATGTAGTACTGTACCTGCAGCAAAAGCCTAAGATCCTCTTGATCTGGAAGATACATGTCTCCTTCTGTGGACCAACTAACAGCTTCACAAAATGACTGTTGTGTTTCACCAGATTCTGGCACAACCATGTCTTCACAAGCATAAAAAAGAGAGACAATTTGTAAAATATGCTATAACAATACATTAAGACAAGTCAATACACTTGTAATTGAAGACACTAAGCGCTCTCACCAATCTATGTGCATCCACAGTCTGCCTGTAGAAAAAAATGAGTTGCCTTGATAAAAGGCAGAGACTAGGACCATCCAAGGCATGCTGAGTTCCTACTGCCTGTGTCTGGCTGACAAACTCATCAAACTTGGCCCTCTGGATGGAATACTGGAAGAAAGGTTTTCACGGCCATATATTACAAACAACAAACATTAAACGCTCATGATTGAACTAGCAGTCCAGAAACTTATTGTCAAAACAAATAGCAACCAGTTATAACGACTTCACCTGTTATCAACGTAGACTAATCTCTTCTGAATTCTTAGCATCTCCTGAGTCATCCAACAAATGCTTAGACACTTGTGGCCTCCCAATAAAAAGTCCACTAACACTGCTGTTTACCACACAAAAAGCTAACTAGACACACATACCAAACACTGTAAACCTTCTGTACATTGCCTTTGTGTTTGACATCATCCCTGTTTTTCGACTGTACTGTACAACCCTGTTTATACGGTTGTTTGTCTCGTCAACAAACTAATAATACAGCTGAGAGTCGTCATGCAGAACTACTATGGGCAACAAAAACGTTTAGATGTAGATCCTGCACACTCACCTGTCGTTTTAAGTCCTGGTAACCACGTATGTAGGACTGAATGATAATTGCATTTTTCAGGCGTCTTCTTTCATCCTAAGTAACAAAAAACTACATCAGTGCTTAACAACCCAAAATAATCATGACTATGAGGCCAAAATAGGTTATTTGTCTGTTTACCATATACATTTTCATTACAAAAGAAAATAAATAAAATAGGCTATGTATTTACTTAATACCTAATATTTTAAAGCAGCATGCAACTTGCCAATAAAGCAATCCACAAACTTATTTACCTCCCTTTTTCTTCTTCCTTCTTGAGTGCGGTACAGCAGAGATGCCTTCTCTTCCTGAACAGTAATATGAGAATCATTAGACACACTATTCAAACGCTGACATCCTCCACGGACATGCAAAATATGACAACTTTGATAGCATGATTGCCAGGAAAAGCACACATGTTGCCACTGGACTGTCACTGTTCTCCATCCTCCAAAATAATACTTGCCTTTTTACTTGCTCCTCCAAGTGAAACCTTGGGTCTTGTCTTGAAATCTCCCTCAAAGCTAAACATTGTTAGATTCTTCCCATGGACCGATTCCACGGCTGCCACTAGGTTCTAAAAGAGAAAACGAAAGCAACATGAGCTCAAATTGAATTGAATGGGATACTGTACCCAAACGAAACTGAACAACACGGCGACTCGTTACTTTGCTGTAGTTCTTAGACATTTAACCCTGGCTTGTAAACTCTCCCGCCGATATCGTACATTTTCTGACAAAACAGTCGTGAGCCTTTATTCGGACGACGTCCGAACAAGACAGAAGGTGAACTTCAGCTAGTCCATGGGTGACAGCTTCAGTTTGCATGCAACAATAGTTAGCTAGCCGGTTAACTTAGCTAGCTAATGACTCAGCAGCTGTCTGCCCCTAAAACACGCTATTAGCATGATCTAACATCAAGCCACAAAGGAGGTGGTAAATTACAAATCATTTATTACTGTCATATAGAAGGACTGGTTAACACTTGTAAGTAGCCCGATTTTGTTTACGTTAGCACTGCGGCTAGTTAGCACAGCAGCTAAACATTCAGAGAGGCTAACTTTACGGGGGGCTTCTTCCTCTTCGCGTGTCCTTTTTGACATCGCTCATATCACAGGACACTCCTCTGAGAAACCTTGACTAACAGCCTACGAATGGTTTACCTTTGAATTTTAGATTTACGTGTGAAATAGTCACAGTATCACTGAAAATGCAGTTAAGGTTAATCCCACCGTCAAGTCTTCTTTTCCACCTCTAGAAATCAACACAACTCATAGCCACGGCTCAGCCAAATTAACTGCATCCGGTTCCTGCGGATCCGGCTCGCCGATTGGACGATACACATGCCAATAATAGTTTAAACCCGCCTGCTCTCTAGACGTGTGGCTAGTTGTTCTGACTGTGTTTACATGTATTTCTATGGTCTGGTGGTCACAGTGTAGCCATTTCCCATTGTTGTCAAAGCCTCTGGATCTTTTTGTCGAGTTTACATTTTGATTATATTTTATTTGTCAGTTATGCCAAACCTTTCAGTTAACTCATCACCACCTGACTCAAATGCACATATTTAAACATTAGTGGATATTTCAGAGGCTATCAAATAAGTTACAATAGGCAAAAGCAAGAAGAGAACCAAACAATCACAATTGGACTCCAACAATCTTTTTAGAGAACCATCAGGACAACTTGAACACTCATATTTTGTGATATCTTTATCGGATTTGCTGTTGAATTGGGAGTAAAACAGGGATATTTAGTGACAGATACATTTCCAGCTAGTAGACAAACCCACTGTGAAAAGAAAGAGGTTGTATCTATGCTTGTTCCTGTTTGATGGGAGCTCATAATGCAGCATGTGGGTATTTTGTCTGATCGTTGTCTAGTTTGCTTTTTGTTCAGCATATAATTATGTGTTTTATGTTGTGCATGAATTAGTAACATGCTCTTATTCTATTGCACAGAGGAATTAGAAACATTATGCTCAATGAATGATAACATAAAAACACTGTCCACTGTTTCAGTCTTGTTACTGACTTCATGATGACTGCAGCTACATGTCTGGGGTCATTGTCGAGCTTCAGCATGAATCTCAAAGTGATTTGATCTTTAAGAAATTTTTAAAGTAAAATACATAATGATATTTTTCATAAAAACAAAAACTTCTTCAATTTTTAGCTGTGTAATTGTATGAATCAATGTCATTAGCAATAATAACTTGATCTGAGTAGCCTCCCTCCACTGAGCAAAATGATGGTTGTTGTGAAGAGCCTCAGCTTCTCGGGTTTGAGCACTTAACAAAGCACAATGCAAACACAAGGATAAAAGCAACATTTTAGAGGAAACAGTTAGGATATGTTGTTATTTCAGGAAGTTATTCTCTACACCTAATATAAAACCATTTGCCTTGAAAGGAGTTATACGTATATGTGCTAAAGATAGATTAAATCATTCAACACTGTATTTGTTGTTAATGTGATTTTGTTGTTAAGTATTTAATGAACCATATGGTAATATTATTTTAAAACAAGCTGCAATGATATGCTGCCGGTCTTATATATTTTGTCAACAAACAGAAGACTTATATCAACGAGCTACTTATTGGATGAACGAATAAAGGTTTAAAAGCTTGAGCAGGCAAATGGTTTCGTCAATAAGACCTGACTGGGCCTATATATAATAGTCTACTGTAGGCAGCTTGTTGAAGGGGTCTCGGGTATAGTCTCCATTCAAAGTATATTGACAACACGTCTGAGATTATTTAAGCAGCAGTGTCGAATCTTATATAATTTCTGGATGTTCAGTGTTTCTCCCTATGGTTATGATATTGACATAAGGTTTTACGCTGTGACTCGCAACAAGCCAGTTGTTAAAATAACTGCTATATGATTCACAAATGTTTTAAAACACACATTTCCTGGAGGCCGTCGTCTGTGCCAGTTTACAAAGAGACAGGTTCCTTTTACTTTGCCTTTTCTTAAAAAACATATTTACCGAACGTAATTAATAGATAAACTACCTCGATATGTCACTTTGATTTGTACTTTAGTTAATTGTGAAAGTAATTACGGAACAAATTAACAGCTTTCAAGAAAGACCGAGGTTTTAGGGTTCGGCTCCATCTTGTGAGCCTTATTAATTTTCCACCCCGTAGATGTGATGAAAAGAAGCAATAAATCTGGGTGATCGGTGAAGGCCAATACTAAATGGCTCCATATTTCACCGCTGCTTTAATAGAAATATTCATGCGGGCCCCTTAATGAAATTAAACCCGCGGTGAGGACAAGGTGCAGCTCGGGGGGTGTGGCGACCAAGAGTCCGCCTGTTATAAACGCAATCAACGCGCTTAAATGTTGAAAAGGGGGTAAAATGCCTCAGTTCGGATGTTCTGCTCATGCCGTGAGGGCTGGACTGTCCCCCGACCGGGAATAAAAGCTGCTGAAAAATGCATTTCGAAACCGAGGACGTCTTCTCAAATGACGAAGGCGTCTCCATTCGTATAATTGCGCACATATGTCTTCACATTAAACATCTGATGTAAAAGCAGAGCCTCGCAGTGAATTGCCTGCGTCTACCCCTCTCTTTCTATTTTTTTTCCACGTTTCCATGCAAGCTCGCAGCCCATCCCGCATCAATCTTCCCGTTATCATTCTGTAATTGGTCATGATCATCAAGGGCCACAATTAAATGGCGATCCTTTACTTGAAAACTACCCGGTGACTTGTTGATTTCCCCCGAGCAAATAAACGTCCCAGGAGCGCGGTTAGCTGATGAATTGACAAAAACTAATCAGCTTTATTGGTAGACAGGTTAAGGGCAACGGGGTGTCAATAATTCTCATTTTGACCCCGTCTTCCATTAACTTTAAGTGGCTTATTAGACGAGAAGTCACCCGAAGCCACGGGCCTCTCTCTCCTCATCGCACTTTAGGGATTTCATTACAGTTTTGCTTGCGCATTGTGCCCAAATGTGACACATTTTGACAGATCCTCGCGTTGTTTCTGGGAAGTGTATCCAGACAGGACACGGCGATATCTGTGCTTTTGTACGAGTGTTATTAGCAGTAGGTTATTTCACAGCTTTGCTGATTTGTTATACGTGGGTGGAACCCTGCTCTGTCATGTTCCACCCAACAATGTGAGCGCGTCTGTCACCTTCAGGCCTGCGGAGCGACAGAAGGAGGGCTTTTACGTAAATTTCCCTGTTGGCCCGTCAGGGTACTTCGACTCAAGATGTTCATTTTTGCGCATGCTTTCGTTTTTTACACCGTAGAGCCTGTGTTGTGTTAAATTAACTTCACCAAAAAGTTCATAATGAGTAAAGACGGAGCAGACAACCTACGGCTGCATGTTAGCACTGAAAGCTTACTTCAACGCAGATTTATTCTTTCAGTGTGTTCTTACTGAGATTGTTCAGGTTCTGGACTTAAAGTTTAACCCACCAACCCTATCCTCAGGTGAACGTAGGCTCAATATTACCCACATAGCAAAACCAATAACCAAGAGGGCCTAATTTTAAAATATATGCATTCAAAGATTTGAGGGGAAATAAAAATGCAATAATCATCTGAATGATATTGTGACATAATCTCATTTTTATGCACATTTTGTGTACTTGTAAAACTCCGCAGCCAATCCCCAGACTCAATAAAACTTATCAATGAATGCAATCCTGTATTCACAGTAGGCCAGAAACTTTTTCAAACGTCATTTTCCTGTAATAGCAATATTTTATGAAAGCAATAACGCAGTCAACGTCGTGCTTCACGGCGATTAGAGCAGAGAGGCGTTGTTGGGTCAGATGCAAAGCTTGGGACAGCCCCCAGTCAGACGGCTGCACCAATCGCCTCCATCGGACAGGGATTAAGTGTCACACTGAGCTCCTCTCTCACACTCCGGAGCAAAACATTACTTTTGAGAGGTGGGAACACGACACTGACTTTTTCTTCATCAACAGCTGCAGAGGCGAAAAGGACACGCACCCAGGTCCCAATGGAGAAATCCAAAAACTTTCGCATTGACGCGCTTTTAGCAGTCGATACACCCAAGGTGCAGACGTCTCCGCTTGCGCTTGTGACTTCCCTGTCCTCCTCTTCCTCCATCCCGTCCTCTGGAAATGTAGGCGCCCCGGACTTGACCACCAGCGCCGAGCCTTTACGCACCGAGACGCCGTCTCCACCGAGAATTTCCACCTGCGGCCTGATTCCGAAACCAGGTTTCCTCAACAGTCCTCACAGCATGGTTGGATTACATCCGCAGAGTACCGCAGGGATCCCCGCACAGGCTCTTTACGGCCATCCCATGTACACCTACTCCGCTGCTGCACTCACGGGCCAACTCCCTGCCCTGTCCTACTCCTATCCACACGGCTCCCATCACCAGCACACCAGTGATCCCATCAAACTGACAGCCAGCACATTCCAGCTGGACCACTGGCTGCGGGTCTCCACAGCTGGAATGATGCTGCCCAAAATGTCTGACTTTAATTGTGAGTAGCTCTTCCTACAGAATGCTGCAGTAGAATGCTGCCATTTAAGAAAAATATGATGGTTTATAACGCATGGCTTCTATGTAGACGCAGGGTGATCAGTGCTGTGGCATGATACCCCTAAAGGCTGCTGTATGTTATGATTGCTCTGAAATGGTAATAGTGAATAACCCCAAATTGATATGATGCTGCGTAAAATGCGTATTTTGGACAAATTGGAGTTAGCTTTTGTGCTTCACATACTCTGAATGAACAGGCTGTCATAAAGTGATGGTTTTTCAGACAGGAACTAAAATGGACAGATAATGGAGTGAGAAAGTGGCGGAGGAGCGTGAAACCCACAGCCGACATGATATTTGCTCAGCAGATACTGCCTTTTTGTTTCTGGTCGTTTTAACAGATTTGTTCAAAACGAAGTGGCAAATAGCTTCGCTGTAGACATATTCATATGCGGACGATTTTATTTAAAGAGAAAGAACAGATATTTATTTACTGTTTATTACGGAGGTCGGAAGATTATTCTATTTCAGACGTTTCACTCAAAAACACCCCAATAGGTCCTGGTCATAACCATATCGCTGTTTTAAACATTGGTCGCTTAATAGCCTACTTACTGAAAACTCACATTTCAAGGCGCATGGCATTCATCCTGTTTTCTTCTTGCAGCTCAGGCTCAGTCCAACTTACTTGGCAAGTGCAGAAGACCAAGAACTGCCTTCACAAGTCAGCAGCTGCTGGAGCTGGAGCATCAGTTCAAGCTGAACAAGTATCTGTCCCGACCAAAGCGCTTTGAAGTGGCTACGTCCCTCATGCTGACAGAAACTCAGGTAAATTACATCCCGGGTCATAAACCATTTATCAAAGGCACCAGAAAAAAATGTTTTAATATGAGAAATATGTTTTCATTAATACTGAAATGGCATTTTCTCTTGTATTTACATGTGCAATAAGATCATTTATTTAAAATATTTGGGTTTTTTTAAAATTGCGTTTGATTACAATAAGCTTCTTCATTTCAGTATAGTGGTAACATAAAGCACAGTGAAAAGTAAAACGTCATGTGATCTTCAAACTATCTTTACGCACACTTACGCACGGCGTGTCACCTTTATTTTAGGACTTTTAGACATTTTGGTGTCGTTGTATGCACTAACCCTGAAGTGCACTGTAGGGACGTGGCATTAAATGAAGAGGATGGAAGGGACAATTAGGAAGATTATCACCGGGGACTTAAGCGTCATACGCGTCTTGTTCATGGGCCAGCACTATATGACGATGGTTTAAATATCATAACCTAAACTTTGTGCTTTTCCCAGGTCAAAATCTGGTTCCAAAACAGACGCATGAAGTGGAAGAGAAGCAAAAAGGCCAAAGAGCAGGCCGCCCAGGAGGCCGAGAAGCAAAAAGGCACCAAGAGCGGCCAAGAGAAATCTGACGGACTCGAGCAGTCGGACTATCACGGCAAGACAGGCTCAAAAAACGGCAGAATAAAAGACTTCAGGGACAGTGATGATGAAGATGGCGACAATTTCCTGTACAACTCGTCAGACTGCTCATCAGACGACGAGAGGAATCACACCAGTGACATTAGCCCGCAGCCGTAAAGCTGATGAAGACGGGCGAAGGTGGCGATCTCCATTTATAAAGACTATGGGGGATTTGCGCTCGAAAATGCAGTTGCATGTAATTCAGCCTCTAGTCACATACATGGAATATTGACATTTGTTTTATTTGTTTAATAAGATAGACATATTAAATTTGGGTCAGGAATAAACGACCCTCATCGCGTACAAAACAAACCGTAAAAGCAGGATAAACACGAGAATCACGCACCGGCTATAGGTAAACTGACATGTTGCATGGTTTATATGCAAAACGCTGTAAACTGGCTCAGGACTTCGCAATCTTATCTGCTGTGATAATTACTCCATCAGCAATACTCCAATAATAACCAAAAGCCCGACAGGCAATAATCTGCTGTCAAATGTCTTTTTGTTCTTAGTGCTGTTATACTTCCGTAATGTGTTATATCATGTTGAAAAAAAAACCCTTATGTTTATTTTTCTATAGTGTATTTATAAGAATGGTCATACCGGTGCATGCTCTCTTGGTGCGGAAAATGTGAAATAAAATTGCCTTTATATAAAACTCAGTTGATAATTTGGCACAAGTCTTACGTTTTATAACAATCGGGTCTCTTGATTTAGTATTTACTTGCAGTATTTTAGCCAGGACGCAGACACAACGCTTGTGTTTTTCTCCTTGCTCTGACAGCTCGGGTCATGGGAATTACTGTTAATAGCGCTGTCGGATCTGTGCAAACGTGCAGTGGGAGCAAACAGCGAGCAGGCAGGCAGACGGAGGAAACATTTCACACCACACTAGCAATGGGCTCGTATTAATAAACCTTAAGCGGCTAAAACGACAACTCGGCTGCTCAAGCATCATTTTAAACGCATGCAGCCGCAGAATATTTTACATGCCACTTTAATAGATGTAGTTAAATATATGTTTTATGTTTTTACCCATATGCTGAATGATCATTGGTTGACAGGTTAAACACTGTGTATTACATTATAACTGAAAAAAAGAAGACATTCATTTAATAACTGTAACTAATTTAATATCTAGCATCTGCCCTCATGACTTACCCACAAAAAAAAAAAAAGTTTTCTTTATTTTAGAACGTTATGGCTCAGCTTCGTCTATGTCTGAGCTTCAGTTGAGCAGCAGACTCAGCTGTGCACGGGCTTTCAAATTCACTTTCCAAAAACCACGTCAAGCCCTCCGAATGTCCCACCTGATCATTGTTCCCTCAGTCATCAATGTTAAACTACAGCAGTGTTTAAATGATTATGTGCCTTTTGTAGCAGCATCACTAACGGATCTGCTGGTTATCTTCTCTGTTTGCTTTAGCTGCAGCAGACGAAATCAAAGTTCAGCGAAGGGTCAAGCCCAACCAGGGTTCACCAGGTAAATCTCTCGGCTACAGAACTTGCTGATCCTATTATCTGCACCTTTGAACAGGCAAACTCTTTGATTCTGTTTTCAGCATTTTGCATCATTTGTCACTAAATGTAATTTTTGGTGTGGATGTAGCGGAACACACAGAATTTTGAATGTTCATTGTAATTACAACACCTCTCTTCGGTGTAAGCCTGCTGTGTGGTTTGTGGACTAACCCAGGACGTTTCCTCTGGTTAACCTTGGTGGCCCATTCCTGACCTCAGACCAGGCCTCCAGCTATAGACCGATACAGCAATTAATAAGAGCAAGTATCAAATGTAACAGAATGACTCTGCTATGTTAACCATGCAGGCAGATACTGGTGTCAGGGAGCAAATAGAATAAGCTACATTCAAGGCCCAATCAGTGTGTGTAAACACCGAACATTCAAAACAGCCAAGTGGAAATACCAACAAAAAAAGATTAAAAAATACAAATATTCACTAAACTGTTACGTTTAAGGCTGGAAAAGCAAATATTTTGTTTTATTTTGTTCAAAAGAACCAATAGAACTGTCTGATAAAAAACTAAAGAAGAACTGAAAGCAGCCAAAGTGAAACAGTTTCTTCCTTTTCCTAACAAATCTAAGTTTTAGGCAAAATGTCATTGGCTGAAGGTGTATAACAAATAGGTACAATGTTACACTGCAGAGGATCTGTGTTACTTCATTCATTAATTTGAATGAAGTAAAGTTGCTAATAAAACTCATTAGTTGCGTAATATAAAGTCCAACCATTATGTCTAGTTTTTAAATAGTAGGCAGTACTATGAAGACTATGTGTTTAGTAGCATCTTAAAGATTCACCACATTTAAAAAAAAAAATCATCACTGTAATAAATTTTTTCAAACTCAACTCTTAACAAGTTGTCCACTGTTCCATTGTTTGAAAGTATGTTGGCTGTGTGAGTTTTACAGTTTGAGCTTGGCCTCTTTGGCCTCCATGGCTTTGGTTGCGACCTGAGCGCGCTCTGAAAGCATCGCTGCTTGCTCAGCTGGTCCCTGTGACTGAGCATTCTTCAGCAGAAAGTGGCTGATGAAAAGCTTCAAGCCCTCCCGCAGCATTCCTAGCTTGGCAATTCCTGAAATCCTGGTGGATGAAAACAATGCGGGGCATTGATTGTCAGACGTTCACATACTGCCCAGCAGTAAAAGGGAACATTGCTCAACAGGTAAAATCGACTATTAATCTAACTGACTTCAGATTGAGACAGTCAAAGCCTCCAGAGGAAGAATCCTACAGAGTGGAGTGACTTTGAGTGAAATGCAGCAGCACATTCATGTTCCACAAATAAAAAACTGTACATTGTAATGACTTGATCCAAAGACTTTTAATAGCATTAGGTGAAAAATAATTAAATTCTAGCTTTGTTTTACTTTCTTTATGCCTCGGCTTTTTTTTAAATGTTAACATGGCTGTAGCGTGAGCTCAGAGTCAGCCTTACTGTGTCTATACATGTATACATAGCCAAACCTGTAAGAACAAGGTGTAGGAATGATGAATCTCACCTTCCAAATATACTGGCTAGGTCCTCCAGCTCAGTCTCCTTAAGTAGTTTAATCAGCACTTGACGCAAGAAGCGCACTGTGGGCTTGTCGAGTTCCCCAAACTCGATTGCCTACACACAAAAACACATAGATGACCCAAACACCTTTATAGTATTAGGCACCATTTTGATTCATAGCAATAAATATATGGAAGTAAAGTAGTAAGATCTTCCATCTCTATATCAGACCACCTACCTTAAGTATAGACAGTGAAAGACACTTCCTCTGAAGAAAGTGTGTAACTAGTAAGACTAGGTTGTTGAGGCTGCTGCCGGTCATGTTGGACAGCTCCCTGAACTTGTCCCATAGAGTGAACTGGAAAGTCATCTAGGAGAATACAGACTATTGATTAAAAGCTTGTACAACAGCACTGACTGATACTAAGCAAACTAGTGATTGTCTGAAATAGCAACACAGCAGCAGAAACAATCATCAACAGGAACCGTCTTCTCCACACAAGTCATCCTCTCCTCCAGATCCAGTTTACATGTGAAAAGCAAACATTCTCATCAGCCCTCATTCAAACCCTTTGATGAGGACAATGGTCATCAGTTTCTGATACGGACTTGTGGTCCACATAGCAGCAAAGTAGGAAGTGTGGTCTCGCCTCCATTGTTTGTAGTCACAGTTTGAGTCAAATAATATCAGAGGAGAGAGGTGTGACAGGCTCCCACACTGCAGAGGTGAAATTAAGGCCACACGCACACAGGTCACACATAGTTTAAGAGACTGGGTGGTCACACACACTCACACACACACACACAAACAAAGCAGGTAATTCAATCTCCACCCAATACATTTTCTCATCATGAATTCCTCTACTTTACGCTTTACTGAAATTTCCACTAAGCTCCTTATGCAATAAAATATGAAGAATGGGCAGAATGGGAAAGACGTTAAAGGACCAACTATAATACTTTTTTCACGATTCACCTATCAAAAAACATGCACTTTATGAAAAAACAAACAAAAAAACACCACCACAGTAAAAGCAGAGTAGTCGTTTACCTGAAAGCGCCGGTCATGGGAGCAGAACTTCTCTCCCAGTATAGCATAAAAGGCGTTAAAGGTTTTCTCCTGCAGACAACAGTCCATCACAACATGAACAATCTCTCTCTCCTGCTTGTCCTTCAGGCCCATCCTTCATAGAGAGAAAACAAAAGTTTGAAACATCGACCCATTTCCTTGCAAACAATACATTCAAAATGAGTCCGAATTAAATCACCTAAAACATATATGTGCAGTTAACCACAACCAACCTTAGCAATTTCTCAAATGCGTCCAGATAATCTTCACTGGTCATAATCACACAGAAGATGTTTCTTCGTACTTCAGTGTTCATCCTCTGTTTTCTAGCCAGGTCTAAAACTTTGTCACTGAACTGAAGTAAATCAAATAGTGTTTATGAGTTAGAAAAGTTAAAAAAAAAAACAAAAAAATTTAAATCTAGACATAGGACACATTGCACAATACAAAATCACTACAGTAATTGCAAGACAGAACAAAATGGGACATAATGAAATGATATGCTTTCCCAACTTTACCATGGTTGAAACATTTTTGTTCCATTTCACCCGTACACTATTGCAACCCTGGGATTCTATGTGGTTCTTGTACTCTACCTGTCCTTTGGCAGTAGTCTGCTTTGTCGTTGCAGTTCCTTGTTCACTGATCATGGGCGCACCGCTCCACGAGGAGCCGACGATCCACCAGCGGCCGACTTGTTCTGCGGCCAACAGATTGTCCAGAGAGACCCTCAGTTTCATGTCGCGGCTTCCTGCGCTGCTGTGGATCTGAGCAACATATTCACCAGGCATCACTCAAAAATGCACTTAGCTGTAAATAGGTGGTCTGCAATCCGAAACTTGACAAATGATAAAATAGTCAGTTAATGTCTTAACAGCAAGTCTGCAAAGCTGGCACTCTGGGGCCATCTGGTGGTACAACTGGAAGCTACTATAAAAATGGATAATCTTGGAAGACAAGGATTTGATTATAACTGGAAAAAAATCTAAAAACTCAAAAATAACCATTCTGTAAAAAACACCAACCAGATTCCTCTGCAACTTCCTTAGTTTCTCCACCGGCTCTGGGTTGTATCCTGGGATCTTCCTCATGTCATTATTCTTTAAAGCCAGCATAGTCTCCAACATAAAACGCACCTGAGCACATTTTTATTCATTATTACATTTCATAGCGAAAAGCAAAATACATTACAAAAAGCTGTCGACAATACCAGATAATTAAAATTAAAGAAATCTTCAATACAAGAAACATTATTTGAATAAAACAAATTCAAATCAAAAAGTAATTCTCTTGCCTTACCCTCGTCTGATCCTGAAACTTTGATCCCAAGTCACTGGCTTTGCGCTGGGCTTCAGAGATTAGGTCCTTCAGAGCTAGAGCATCGTCCTTCCTCAGAGCGAAGCCGACATTTCTCAACACAAACAGAACTAGTTCAATGTCCCTCTCTGTAAACGCTTCCACTAGACGTTTTAAGATGTCAAAGATGAGGACAGAATGCACAACCTGGAAGTTATACAGGTGAGCAATTATGGCCACCAGGTTGTCGCACTCCTTGCCCTCACTTTGGTTCGTATACAACTCGTTGAACTGCCGCACAACTGTTTCCAGAAAATGGGCTCCGACCTTTAAAATGACAAACACAAGCAAAACGTGATATCACTTTCTGATATATGGCTATTAATATTTTGATGTCCACACTCAAGTTTAATATAAGACAAAAAACTATAATTACATAGCTACACCTAAACAAGGCGTTATATAAATATTTCTTTCAAAATAATTATAAAACATAAATCAGTGATCCAAGCACAGTGATGGAAACAACCAGGAGTCGTTTGCATATGATTTGCTTTGTCTTTACCTCCAATCCGATCACATAATGGAGGATGCTGACAAGCAAGATGTGCTCCATCAGCAGTCTGTCAGCCATCAGGGTTGGGGTGACACAGGCCGCTAGCAGTACCTCTGTCAGGGTGTCGTTCATGTCCTTCCTGCTCCAGCTCACGTACAGCTCCTCTAGCTGACTACTGATCGAGGCCATGTTGGGCTCACTCAGCCTGTAAAGGTTGTGGAATAAAATACACAATGAACACAAAGTCAACAAAAAGCTTTTCTTACTGAAAAGGGTCTTTTGTTGTAGCCTCATTTAACTTTTACATTGACATCTCTGTAGAGGCACTAATGAGAGGAATAGCAGCCCTTTTATACCCCTGGATGTTAATGTTGGTTATTATACAGGTGGTGGGAGTTTGGGACATTTATGCAATTAATAGATGATCTGCTTAACAAATAAAATATTCCAAAGTCACTAAAACTCTTACCTGTTCACCAGGCCTTTCACAATCCTCTTCAGTTTTTCAAGCTCAGCTTTACGTTTATCATCTCCAGTGTTACGCAAGTGAGGTGGCACATATTTACCGGTTGAAGAGGAGACCTAGCCGATAAAAGAAAAACACACATTTGTTATACAGTACACCAACTTTAGGGACATGGCAGAATGACGAGCTAGATTTAAAGATTGTGAACTCACACATTGTGACTTGGAGTTTAAGGTCTCATGTTGAATGTCAGCATCTTCTTCTGCTTCCTCTCTGTTTTCAATGTCTGACTCTGCAGCATCACTATCATTCACCTCATGCTCTGATTCCTCGTCGTCCTCATCAACCATTTCATCATCCTCATCAAATGAGCCCATGTCTTCTTCACTACCTTCACTTGCCTCATCTTCTGGTTCTTCGTCCTCATCTGACAGCTGAGTCTCCTCCTCCTCGTCAGGCTTTTCTAAGTTCTCTCTGGCTGTATCCATGTCGTCACCATCATCATCATCATCATTATTATACCACACCCCCGGACCTGATGAGCCAGTGTTAAGTGCTCCAAGAATGTAATCAAGCCCATCAGCAACAAAGGACTGTGGGATGCTTGTTTTGTTTTTCCTCCTGTTTAATCCCAGGCGCCGCTCTAGCTTCTTTATTTCTCTGTCCTCTTGTTCATTTGCTTCCATGAGTGCCATTTTTCTGGATTCCTGGAGCCTATTAATTTTCTTGCCTTTTTTGGAAGACGTCTTAGACTTGTTGGATGTTTCTGTGGCAGCTGTACTTGTACTTGACTTATTTGAAGGCGTTTCTGACACCTTTCTTGCTTTCTCTACGGTCTTCTCCTTCTGCTGTTTATCAGTTGTTGTCCCCGAGTCCTGACTGTCATCAAGAGGCACCACCGTGGTCCTTTTACCTTCATAATAACTTTTCATGTTGGCTTTCTTCAGTTTTCGCTTTTCTTTACGCAGCTCCTTCCTGCTTTTCTTTTGCACAAATCTCAACGCGTGCTCATTTTCTGCTTCTTCTGTACCAGTGTTGCTTTGAACAAATCTATCAACTGCCACTATGTACTTCTGTAAGGTTGCATTCCTTTTCTTCTTTTTTCTGCCCTGCTTCAGCCCCTTCATGTCTACAAAATGGTAAACCTGTGACTGTAACGGACAACGTTAGCTTACGTGTTTACTGCTTCCCTTTCTTTTTCTAAAAACAAGACATGCAAGCGGTGTTAAGAAGTAGAAACTAGCAGCAGGCGCAGGATTAAATTACTTGGTTCCTACTTTCAAAAATACCTTAGACCGCACATGTAGCTCCATGAGGACAACATTGTTGATATGACCCACAACCACGTGACCATTTCTATCCGGGGCACGCCGACGAACTGGCGCTGAATGATGACGTAGTTTATTTGGGGGCGTTTTTCTTTTTTTTGGCACGGAGCGGGCTCCCTACGATGTAAACTGTCTTGCAACCAGTTAGGGCTGTTTTTGTTATAGAGGAATGGAAAAAGCGCCTGAGTTTTTGTTGTTACCAGTCGTACGAGCTAGCATGTAGTGAGTCCGTAGCGTTTTACTGTATTTGCAATATGAAGAATGGAAGAAGACGATGTGACTATCAGAGAGCAGAATTTCCACAGCCAAGTCCGAGAGTACATCGTAAGTGAGCCGTTAGTAGAGGCTAGCTGCTAACAACGTCCTTTGCCACACTGTGGCTAACGCTAGCTTTAGCATCAACTGTCAGTTTAACGCTATATGTATTGCGCTTTACGCTGAAGTTGATGTTGCATCAAAGATGTGCTATTCAAATTTGAAGTTAGTTAATAGGCCAAACAGGCTTTGTATATTAAAAACACAGATGAAGATCAGCATGCATCAACCCTAGGTTAGCTAACTACTGTCAACTGATGCTAACCTAATTTATTGTCCCAGTGTCCAGCTGAGGTAAATGAATGTAATAAATAATAAATAAACAGGTTTCCACAGTTTCCCCCGCTTTGTAGGGTTAGGGTCATGTGTACGGTTCATTTTATTTTGTATGTTCCTCACAAAGTAATAACTAAATTATCCTCAAGGATAGATGATGACAGTTTAATGCCGTCTGTCGCAGTTCTGTGCACACAGACAACATTGTTATTATAAGTACTTAAATTAGGCTGTAATATGGTTCATTTTGCCGTTAATTTCACGTTTGTAATTGAATATATGTGCTTATATACAATAATGCTTTACTGCATATTTGTGTGGTACACGCGAGTTAACTAACAGTAATTACGCAGTTATTGTCAAATAAGAGTAATAAGTGAGTCAGTTTATGAGAATCTGGAGCAGGCCATCTTGATTACTACTGACAGAAATGAAATATATACACTATCAAGTGTCTCGCCAACAAGCATTCTGTCCTAATGGTCTTTCTACTCCTGACGTTTAGGATCCCGTGCCTCCATGTGTTACCTAAAACCCTCTGCATCTCTGTATCAGTTAACAAATCTTTGGAGAGTTAAATGAATGCCACTCCCATGTTTGCACAGAACACAGAGAATCAGGTTATCATGAGTATGTGAAGCAGAGTGATGTGTCAGTAGTGTACACACGGTTTGGTCGGTACTTCAAATTTCATTAACTCTTCCAAAAAACATTTCTGTAAACAGACATTTTGGGATTATTCTTATTCTGAGATAATAAAATGCACAATCCAAAGTACAGTTATTAAATAACGCTCCTACCTATCATCTTTTCACATATACAAGGAGATGCTCCAGCAAGCATTTAGTATGTTTCCCTTTTTTTTGCTTAGTGGATGTTTTAGTATTACCTAGTCCAGCGGCAGTTGCATTGACTGTTTCACTTGTTATCGCTCAGGCTGTTGTGTCTGTGCAAACTTATCAGCTCTCTGCACCTGATTATATGTTACATTTGTTTATAGCCTGTACATACATCAGCTGTATTTCATTTGGAAGCAGACTGAGCCTAAGAAAAAACACGTTTTGGGCCATCTGTCTTTAAATGCCATATACCTGACATTTCGTTTTATGTCAGCATGTCTGTGTGAAATATGCACAGTGAGACTGGGGACCAGCTGACTCATCTCATAATCTCATCTTGGCCCTGATGAGTTGTGCAATGTTGACAGGGTACAAACTGCTGAAGTGGGTGCTTCTAACATTAGTTATGCACTAGTCACTGTCACAGTAGAAGGTGGGAATGTGGAACGTGATCTTTCTGCTGGACTATCCAGTTTGTTATTAGGCAGCAGTTACCTAATAAATTGTTTACATGGTTGATGTTTCTCACAACTTTCCTTATATAATTTCCACTAGGATGAAATTCACGGTCGTCCTGCTTGCTTTTGTGAAAAACAGGTTTATTGAACTTTAATGGTTTATTTTTTTAGATGATGAACCTATGTGACAATAGTGTAATATTAATAGAAAACACATTAAATATACTTATTTTTACAAATCATGTCACAGATGGTACTGATTTATAGGGCCTATACATGCTAATGCACAGTATTTGAATGTATATAGATTTAGAATATGTTGTGTAGCAACTGATGCTAACGTGCTTATTTATCTTTAATTACATGGTCTAGCATGAACTAACATGGTTATATTGACCTTTCAGATTTGCTTCCTCCTGTTTGCAGTCCTCTACATTGTGTCCTACTGCATCATAACACGATACAAGAGGAAAAGTGGTAAGTGTTTGTATAGAAGATGATATCTTGCTGACAGAAATCTTGTTTCTCAGTGAGACTGTAACCTGTAACACTTACACAACAGATGGTGGAACCATACTAGTATTCAGAACATTGTAAAAGTTTGGCACCTCTCTGTATAGGCTGTGTTTGCTTTGAAACAGAGCCCTTCATTGTGCTCAAACTGAAACGTCACAGCCAAGAAGGTTTTATGTGTTGGCGTAATAGACCTCAACTATGTCTGAAGAGCAATCTCCTTAGTTGAGATCTGTATTTATATAAACAGGAATAATACATTAAAACAATACGGACATAGCATCTCCTGCAGATACACAAACACTCAAGAGGATTCAGATATTTGCTGAGATCTTCTAGAGAACATATTGTCATCCTTTCATAGTGCTTTTGATCTTTGTAACCAAGTTGTAGTGGAAGAAGACAACAAGAAAGCTCTGACAGAAATTATGTACTCTATCCCATTTTCCCAGGACAAATATAGTATGTCCAGGTCAGCCAGGCTTTCCTCGTCTCATTTTGAAAGTAGACCACTTTGCAGCAGAAATTCCTTCTGGAGCCTTTGAACAGTAGAAATCTAGGCTGCTCTTGTCTCTTCACCTTCAGTATGTGGTTTGGTAGCCTGATCTCGGCGTGAAGTGGCATTTCATACAGGTCTCAGTGTTGTTTTTTTGGAGTAATGTTTAATGTTAATTATGTTGTATTTATTTAAGGACTGACATAACTGGCAATTATTATTATTTTGAATGCATGATTAAAGCATCCTCTGCCTATTTTGTTTCTACATTTGGACTAATATTTGCAATAAAGCATGTTGCGTTCATCCATTGTTCTGGTAAAATTAACTAGTTTTTGTGTTTTTTCTAATGTGATGTATTAACATATAGAACATAAACAGCTTGTTAACCTGCTCAGTGTCTCACCTTGTAGATGACCATGAGGATGAAGATGCTGTTGTCAACAGAATATCGTGAGTGAAACAGATTTCAGTGAAAGAACTTTCAGTAAAATTATGTAATTACCACATTTGACAAGCACTGTTGTGAGATTTATGCTTAATTCAGGTTTTATTTTATTTTGTGGCTATTTTATATGATGTGCAAGTGTAAATATATGTCTAATGAATCTTTATGGAACTTTTCTTCTTGACTGGAGACTAAAATGGCTTTCTTGCGTTCCTGTGTATTTAAGGTATTTGTGGGGACAGAGGCTCAGTTGGTAGAGTAGTTGCAGATGCCACAAAGGCCCAGCCACCGAGGTTCCACAAAGCACTGTAATCTGGGTGCTGGTTCCTAACCTGTTGAAAGGTTTTTGTCAGGAAGGCATCCGGTTTAAAAACCTGTGCCAGAGAAGTGTGCAGACTAGGATCTGCTGTGGTGATTTTCCTATGATGAGCTGAAAGGAAAAATATAGTTGTTGAAAAAACACTTTCTGCATGAACACTTAAACTGCTGCTAGTGGTGAACTTAACCCTGGCAGCTAGGCTGAGAGGGTGAGCAACACAGTTTGTGAGTAAACCGTTCATGATTCATTTATAATCCAAACACAGATTGTTTGATCAATTGGGAAAACAACAAGCACATCAGTTATAATGAAATCAAGCATTATTTGCAATAACAAGTTCCATAAACTGACAACATGTTGTACTAACTCACTGACAACCACTAATTTTAGTGTCACTTGAGCGGAAACATTTGCTGCAAGCATTGTGTCTCATTTTGGACTTACTCACATATTCAAAGATGCATGTTGTAGCCACATATTGTGTTCTTTCATTTATTAGGGAAAATGGTGCTCAAGGGCCCAACAAAAAGGGTTTTAGATTATAAGACTCTTTAGCAAGTGGAGACCTTTTTACTGTCCCATAGAGACCACTGAGCAGATGGTCACTCTCAATCTCCAATCCAATCTAGAGACCTACTTTCTCTGAAAGGAGTGGATAAAGTGAGGAGATGAGGGATAATTCAAATAGTAAATAGTAGAATGTTCAAATAGTAAATTCTTCCTATTGTCTGTTATATTATGAAAGTAGAAAAAATAATTCCAGTAACATCTACTTGCTTGTAAAATAAAGTAAGATTTTAAACCTACTACCTTGTGATTTTGTATGTCTTGTCACTAACACCTATATATGTTCTGACTCTGTTTGCCTTTGATTTTATTTACAGATTGTACTTGTGCACCTTCACCCTGGCAGTGTCGGGTGGTGCTGTCTTCCTACTGCCTTTCTCAATCATTAGTAATGAGATCCTCCTCTCCTTCCCCAAAAACTATTACATTCAGTGGCTCAATGGCTCCCTCATCCATGGTCAGTAGATCGCATGTCATGTGGTTTTTTTTTCCTCTCACAATCTTACTTCTTGACTTGATTTCTGCTCTCCAAACATGTTAATTAATGACCATAAGATTCAAAATGAAATGTTATAACTATGGAAACTAAATTTAAGCAAGTAATTACTAGTCAGATATTAGTAGACTATCCTGACTATCCTGTGGTATTTGTCATACCACAACGTAAACATTGTTGTATTGTATTAAATGGGTTGTCTATAACTAAATTACTTATTTAACCTAACTACTACTTAAAATATGTGTTAAATTAAGACAATCCATGAATATATTGTGGGATATTTTAGTTTATGATTTACTTTAAAAATATTAGTTGCCTTGTTAAGTACTTTTACATAATTTTTGAGAAAAGAGCTCATTTACTGTTTGATATTTGGGTGGTCTGTGTTATATCTTCCACCAGGGGGCAATAGAGTCAAGGACTTGCTAGGAAGACAGTTACAACCTTCTCAATGCACACACAAGATCTAAATGCTGTCAAATTAAACCTCAAACTAACTATTTGTGTCTATCTATCTATCTATCTATCTATCTATCTATCTATCTATCTATCTATCTATCTATCTATCTATCTATCTATCTATATAATATATTTATATTTTATCTTGACTTTGCTGTTTGGGTAGGTCTGTGGAACCTTGTGTCGCTGTTCTCCAACCTTTGTCTTTTTGTCCTGATGCCCTTCGCTTATTTTTTCTTGGAGTCTGAGGGCTTTGCAGGATCCAAAAAGGTAGAATTTTAAATTTATACACATTAGTTGTAGATTTTGTTTGTTTGTAATACGCATCTTTCTGTTGTATTTTCAGACAACTTAAAGTTGTAGTAGTGCAAGTCATGTCATGTCTTTTTTTAATAGTCACTTAATTGTTTGTCTTGGATGCAGTGAATGTGGGTCTTTTTGTAGTCCAAGCTCATTTGTAGCCTCTTTCTCTAGTTAAGCTTTTAAATCTGAAAAAGTAACTCAAACATAACCAGCACAAAAGAAGAGTACAGGGCAAAAACCAATGTCTATGTGTTTCTCTGTGTCTATTACATAAGTCTATTAACATAGACATGTAGGTTTGATAACATATCTAACTTCACATGTAACCTTGACCGTGTGACTACACCAATCCAACCAGTCATAGATACCTAGGTGATTCACTGAATGAGCCAGAGGCTAAACTAGAAAACCAGAATGGTTCAAAACTAGGCATAGAAATATGAATTAAAAATGTGAAGCTCTGCTGCTTTTCATGCAAAAGTTTCCTTTCAGCAGCCAAAGCAGCAGGTGCCTAGTTCTTGCCCTCTCTCTGACTCATGCCATTGACCGTAACTGCCACCGCAGAAACCTCATTAACCATGAAAGTCTGAATCTGGTCTTCGCCCAGCGCCACATCCTGACAAACCCTTCCAATAAGGCCATAGGCTGCAAACGCTTCAACACCGTTGAATCGGCCTCATTGATTTAGGGCCTGATTCCTTGTCACCCCCCTCCCCAGCTCCCTAAAATAAAACTTCAAAAGGACAGGCTAATAATCGAGTTGTAAGGCTCAGCGAACTTCCTCGTTTAATTGATTACCCCCCCAAAAAAAGAGGCTGGGGTCTCGTGTTCCAAAAGTCCATAAAGTCGCAGCAACATGACAGCACAATAGAGCCTCGCAAAATGGAGGGGGAAAGATTTACATTTAATACACCTCTATCCTGTGTCACAGTTTGAAACCTCTCTGGTTTATGTCCCTCCTGGCTAAAGCACATAAAAATTAGTCTGTACTGTAGTGTACAGCCAGTTTCTTTCTACCTCAGCCCACTAATTTGTGTTTCCAATTCTTCAGTAGAGGGCAGGTCCTGATGTGTATAGGAAGCAGGATGACGCCTCTTTCACGTTTCTTCTTTTTGTTCCTTTGCACTTCAGCAAGACTGTTTCTTCCTACTGATGTTCCATAAATTTGCTTAGAGGAAGCACTGTTTAGTGTTGAGCACACGTCCAGGTATATAGTGTGTGTGCGCTAAGAAAGGGGTGGAGGTGACATTCCTGTTTAACCCTAAAAAACTATCGACAATTGACCTGCAGAGTCAATTATGCAGCCAACATCAACAGGAATGTAAAGCACAGATCAGAGTTTTTATAATGTGATAGTCTTTTCCCCAATAACTGCATTGGAGCACAATGTCATAACGTTTTATGTGGTATTTTAACCTCCTGGGCTAATGTTATGGCACTGCGAGGTCCTTTTGACTGCGGAAATGAAGTGAATGATGAATTTCACTACTAACGTTGTAAGTCAGCCTTTTCATGTGGCTGTGTTTACTTTTGACGATGTACTAAAAGACGCCACCAGAATAAAGATGGAAATGTGGATGTTTTTTAAATGTTAACTGTTCAGCTCTTCAGAACCTCTGTCACCTGAGTGATTAATAGTTTAACAAATTGTCCAAATTGTGGATGAATCGGAGTGACTTGGCTTGATGTCAGATGTTATGATCTAGCTTTATTTGCTGCTGTAAAATGTCTCCCTCTTTACTGCCACGTTCTCAAAACTTTGCAGAAAAGCTACATCACAGAGGTCAGTGAAGGTCCTTATGCTCTTACGGTTTTTAGGTCCTGATCACGTCTGTTTGTTCCTTTGTATCTTGCATAAATTGGAGTCATCCAAGTGAGGTACTTTGATTGTCCACTACTTTCGTCCACTTATAAGGTTTTATGTCCCCGATACAGCATGTCTGTCACTTATCTTTGATGTTATCCGCATCACCAGTAGATGGCATTGTGATAATGAGAGCCATCCGTGCTATCCTTGTTGAGATGATCCGTGTGCTCTGAGACAGACTGAACACATCAGCATAGGCCTTTGTTCACACTTCTATTTATATTCAAGACATTTAAATCACATAATTGTCCATGACAATTATACCTTAAAGCTATTTTTACTCAAAATCAATTAGATCAAGAAAAAAACCTTTAGACAATGTCCCAGTCTAAATTTGCTCAATTACCGGTAGTACTAATGCTCAAACATGAATTCAGTGTCATAGCCTTTTTTGAGTTACTAATAATCAAAAACCATGCAAGTTTTAAATATATTTTTTCTTTTACCTAGACATAAGTTTAAGGGGAAGACGCCACATAAATTGTGGAAAGTATCCTTTGCAGTGAGTAGTATTTTGGTCTTACCCACATTATTGAAATGTGTTTGATCCTGAAACGAGTCTGACCCCCTGACTGACCGAGCAAAGGGCCAACAGGTTTCATCTGGTAGTTAAAGAAACTCCTCATCAATCTCATCCTAAGCCCTAACTTGCCGATGATGAGAAGTGTGTTTATTGTGGAGGGGAGGGGACAACTCGCTGAGCAAACCCGTGTGGTGTTACTAAGATACTCCTCTTTGTTGGAGCTCCACAATGGAGGCCTGGATATTTATTTCAAATCTCCTGCACATGCAGACATTTTTCCCAGGCCTTCTTTTGGGCAGGGCCAGTCGGTGAATATAAAGCGGTATTTACATACCTTCCTTTAAGGTCATAGTGTCTCCCTAAAGCTGCCGGTTACAATGTTTGTTACCATGGCAACATATTAGTTCGCGCTGGGAATTTAAAAAAGAACAAGTGAGTTGCTCAGGACTTTTTTCCCTGCTCTCGTGACTCAGTTTTTCTATACTAAGTGATAAGTAGTAAAACTTAACTGATTCTGCCCCAGCGTTTATTCATTTTTGAAGAATTAAAAAAACAAGACATTATGAGAACTGATTACGCCAACACTTTAAGAGGGTTGATGTTAATAGGCTACTAGGTGCATTTGGTACTTATGTTTGACAAAACCCAGGATAGAGTCATTTATTCTTTGAAGACGTCTTAGTCTGACACCTTTCTGTAATCAGAACAAGCTGTCATCACTGTAGGATGGCAAATAAAACTTGGCAAACATCAGAAGAAGCAAAGCTGTTTCTTATGTTAAATTCTTCTGGTAAAATCGGTCACGGAAACAGAATGGTCAGTTTAAATTTACAGTGTTTTCTTTTTTGCCATTCCCCCCTCTGGGTTTGAACTATACGACGTGATAATAATGATTTTCCATGTGTGTCATTGGGGCTTTACTTAAGTCTTATTAAGAGTCTTTAGAAGTTCATTGTGCCGCTTTCCAGAGAGCGTCCGTCTCCTCTGCTTTCTGTCTTTCACACGGTCATTGCACTGTGGCTGACTGGTTGAAGGATACACTAGAAGGCTCTGGGCATCTGGCACATCTTTAGGAAAGAGGGCAGTCCTTTTACTGCGGCGAAAAAATGCCCCTGCCCCCCACCTCACTTATTATACTCTTGGCCCTTGTTCCACACGCCCCTGACAGTGAGCAGAGGGATGATCCGCGAGATGATTCCTGCCACCACCTGCTGACCTGTCATGGATTGGTTGTGGAAGCTCCAACACCACCTAACTTTCTTCCTCTGTCTGATTTGTCTCTCTCTTCCCTCCTAACACCCAAAAGCACCCAGCGCCTTCCCAAGTATTATGCCTCACTCCCTCTTGCTCAGGTGAACTCTCTGCTGGACTCAGCAGCTGAAGCACTATTTTCAGTGGCAGATTGTGCTGTTCTCCGGTACAAGTTAGGCAACAAGCTTGTGAAGTGTTCCGGGCCCTTTGTGGCTTTGTGTGATTGCATGAATTTGAAGGTTGATTTACTTGACTGTTTGCGTGTCTTTGTGTGTGTGTACACATGAATTCATGCATGTTGGTTTGATACTGCACATGAAGCAGTTACTTTCTTCTCTGGTCACCATACACATTTCTTGGAAGTCTCTCCATTCTTGTACAAGCATAGCTGCAGTTAACCAACCCCTCACTCACTGTCAATGTAGGGATCAGGGGATGCTAAATATTTCAGAGCTGCTATATTTAGAGGTAGTTACACATTTAGAATGGCAAGAATAGAAACTTTCAACGGGCTCACTGGATGCCAAGGCACAGGTCTTTTTTTCTTCGCTTCCTTCATCAGTTGACAGCAAAGGTTTATGTTGGATTTTCTTTTTTTTTTTTTACCTTTTTTTTAATCCACAACAGACATTTGCGCTTACCTTTGTAATAGAGAAAAAACAACTCAAATTTCCCTTGCAAAAGTGGGTAAAGACAGAAATGAAGCAGTGTCATGCATGAGAATGGACCAATGAAACCATTTGGGCCTCTCAGTTCAGGGCCCTTTATCTCTTGTATATCTAAATCATGTCTGACACTGGATTGTTCTTCCAGCAAAGCAGGAACCAGGGATGATAGTAAGGGAGGTGACAAGCATTGCCTTTGCCCTAAATGATCTGAATGGGTAATGATTTGTGTCTTATAAATGATTGAGAGACCTATCTAAAGGGAATTCACTTTCAGCATGGCATGGGCAGCCTGTTAAGGTGGACTGGTGCGCTTGAGCGGACGCATGTCCTGCCTGCGGCTTGTGCTTGTCCTGATGCATCCTTAAGAGTGCATGTGGGACGTGGCTAGAGTCCCTGAAAGCATTCGTCTCTCACCTCTCTTACCACCAGGGAATAAGATGCGCTCAGATGTTGACTCCTCTCTTTTACCAAGCTCCTTCTGTTGTTCTCTCTATCCCTCTCATATCTCCATCTTTCTCCCTCCTTTTTATTTAATGTCATTGGGTGTTTTCCCTGTTGCCCAGTTCAGCTGGGCTGTGAGATGGTTGCTTGCAGCTTTCATTGAGTCTGCTTGGACTGCGTGTGGACCAAAGAGCATAAGCAAGATTCATGTTGTCATAGCGTTTCCATATGTTATTACTGTAATGTTTGATATGTGGACTAAGTATCCTATAGTTCCCACGTAATCACTAGGGCCCGCCAACATTATGGCTGCAGTGTACACCTTAACCACACTGGGGCACTCCAGACCCTGCCCACTTTCCACTGTGTTGTGCTAGAAAATTCTACACCCCCAGACGCTTTTTCCAGAAAATCACCATAAGAGGAAGCGAGAGTCATGTACATAACAAGCAATTGCTTTTAGTGAGGATACTGCAGAGAATTTTCTTCCCCGACAATGAATGGAATAATGTCAAATCTCTGTCAGGATCCAGAGTGTGGGTCAGTGTTAATGGGTAGAGATTCCTTAATTTGGACAAATATTTCTTTAACCCTATTTATTGCATTTAACACGGCTTTGATTCATATAGAAGTGAGGACAGCTGTGAAACTACTTAAATTGCAGTACCAAAGTTTAAGACAGGTGGTTGGGTGACGGTGATAAACTGTGTTTTGTCTTAATAACTCTCCAGTATTAAACCCATTTTCATTTTATAAAGTGGCTTTGTGATTAACGGGGAACTTTCAAAGAGAGACCCCCGTCATGTACCTGTTGGCAAATACTGAACAGCAACCACACAGCCATTATGTTAGCTGGTAACAAATTGCTCACATGTACCTAATTTAAGCAGTGCTCCAAAAGCGGAGAGCCCTTGTTATCCCATGCCTGGTAGCCTACCTGACATGTGTAAGAGAACACCTATCTGTCTTACAGTGCTAGACAGCTTGGCTCTCCAGCAGAGCGGGAAATGGAAACTGTGTGAACAGGTAGAGGAAGACTTTATTAACCACTCAGCAGTCTGTGACCCGGAAAACCCAAATTACCCCAAAACTCTATCGTCTGCGTGTCCTGGGACACGATCATGCTGCTAAGGGAGCTCCTAATCAGTCCCAGATGGGAGGCCTGCTCTTGATCGCAGACAGTAGCTGACCCAGTCAGGCTTCGTGCTCCTTACAGCACCCCTCCCCTCACCCCTTCTCCATTTAATTTCACCCCTGCCTCTACAAGCTACTATTAGACCCACTTTATAGACCTCAATGTGTGTGTATAAAAGAGGCGTTTTACACAGAAATCTGTGGGAGAGTTTGTCATGTTGGTGTGCTGTGAATGGAAATGACGCTGTTTAGTATCAGCAAGACAGGATGGATGAGGGAGATGTCTAATTAAATGAAACGTGACGTTTAAAAATTGGATATAAAATTTATAACATGCCACGTTACAGGCCAGGGGGTAGTTTGATTGTTTGTTTCTATTTATTGAGTATTTCTTATACTGCTGTAAACTCATTATTGATTGCAGATACTGGTTTTTAACTGTAACAACAATTTAAATATAAATCTTTGCTTTTCCCCATTTTTCTCTCAGGGCATTAAAGCGCGTATTCTAGAGACTTTTGTGATGCTCTTCCTGCTTGCATTGCTCATCTTGGGCATTGTGTGGGTAGCATCAGCCCTCATTGACAATGATGCAGCCAGTATGGAGTCACTCTATGGTATGTTTTCCCTTATGCCGGTAAATGTGTCTTGTGTGTGTTTTTTTTTTTTAAGTAATAGTTCAACAATCTGGCAAATGCATTTTTTGGCTTCAGGCAGGGTGTTAGATGGGAAGATTGAAACCTCTCTAGTGGCTTTGCATTAATTATCAAGCTTTAGCCACAAGCTGATTAGATTAGTTTAGCAGAAAGACTTGAATCAGGAAAATGACTAGCTTGGCTCACTCTAAAGAGAAGAAATAAGAAGTACACCTACCAGCACTTCTAAAGCTCACAAATTAACACTATATATATATATATATATATATATCCCTCCATGAATCATAATATTAAAAAATGGTCCTGTCCATATTTTATAATTACTTTACTTCTTCTGTAGATCTTTGGGAATTCTATCTGCCATACCTCTACTCCTGTATATCTCTGATGGGAGGACTCCTTTTACTAAGTAAGTTATTTTCATAAAATCCCACTCATGGTGAACACAGAAGGCGTTCTGGTGGTAAATTATTATTAATTATCAATTAATTCACGTCACCCTGGTTAAACATATGCGCTGATGTCTTTTTTCTGTCTGGTATGTAGTGTGCACTCCTGTGGGATTGTCCAGAATGTTCACAGTCATGGGCCAATTACTAGTCAAGCCAACAGTAAGTAAGCGTTTGCATGAAATATTTCAGTGGTCAGTAAAATTACAATCTTACTGAATAGTTCAGGTATCTTTTAAAACTAGGGTTCTTTTGAAAGACGGAAGAATTTAACTTCTTTTCTTTCTTTTTGGTTCTGAAAGAAGTCCATCTCAGTTGGTCATTTACTTGCAGAACTAAGGCGACTACAAATATCTCAACAACCCATCCTCCTGTCTGCCATGTCTCAGTCCCACATTGGGCCTAATTATAACCCATTTCGTCTCTTCCTCCTCTCCTCCTCTCCCATCAGATCCTGGAGGACCTGGATGAGCAGATTTACTGCATCCATTTGCAAGAGGAAGCCCTTCAGAGGAGATTAAACGGTATGTCTGTGAGAGATGTGTTGGCACATTATAGGAGAGAGGAGGGGTTGACTGCCCTGTTGGGTATGATTGAGCACACTGTATTGGAATCAATTAGCATTAAAAGAAAATCAAGCCAGGCACACACACACAGACATTCACAAAAATCCACCCACGCGTGACACTACCCTTTCTCTGCTGCCTCACTCGCATAACTTCCTGCTAAAGGGCAACGCCCATATTTTAGCTTTAGGAAGTTTTTAAGGGTCCATTTAAGACACTCCAATGCCACTGTCACCTCTAGTGAAATGATTGCCTCATTTAATATCAGCCCCAGAATGGCTGCCTATGTAATAGAAAGGAAAAGAAATTTCTTGGCTTCGTCTTGGGGACATTAAAGAACAGCAACTTTTCAGTGACTTCTGAAAGAGACCAGGAGCTGTTGAGCTGTTCTCTGAACTCTCTGGCAGCAAGTAAAGGTTTAAGGGGTTATAGGATGGTAAAACATCTTTGCCTGCATTTCCTTTTCATGTTTACATCTCAGTGTTCCCAAATTCCTTGTTTGACGTTGAATAATCTCAACAAGCAGGAAGTATTTAGGCCAGATTCCAAAACCTACTTTAATATTAACTCAAGCACGCAACCAAGTGTACAGATGTGAGTAAATGAAGAGGATGAGTGCCCTTTCAAACCAGGGAGGTAAGGGAGATTTTTTCCCAGATAAAGCATGTTTTAGAATGCTGTGCCGGCCACCTCCATAGACTGCCACCTAAGCGTATGGTTCCTTAGGCTCATTCCACACCGCCCTGCTTTGAAGTAACTGATAGAGTAATTGTAATCTGTTCCTTATCATCTACGACGACGTTTGATCTTTATAAGTCACTGTGAGGCAGAAACATAACAGAACAGTGCAGAACATCTCCGTGTGTGCACTGAGGTCAAGCTGCAATTCAGATTTGCTTGTTGAATTAAAAGGAAACAAGGACGTTGAATGTTTTTATGCAGTTACTGCATTTACATACACACACTCACAGACTGAAACTGAAGGCTACAGTGGTGTTCTTTTGATCTGCTGAGATCATGGAGTAGAAGACAGTTCAGGAACAGTTCACAGGACACACTCCAGAGGCGAGCAATGTTGTCCTATTGCTTTGCCTGTGTACTTGTTCCATTGAGTTTGTTTGTAGATTTACACTGCTGAGCAACATCAGTTGGTGCATGAAGTTTATTTACACATCGGACCCTTTGTTGTCCTCTCTCAAATTGTGGATTTCTAATGACATTGTTGATACTAAATCTAACAGAGCAGAAGGTTGCTTGCTGACTGAACATGTCTGTTTTTTCTTGTCAAGGGCATGATAAAACGTAAATTGTTTGGAGACATGGCAATAGATCGTCTAGATAAGCTGCTGGTACTTCATCTACAAACTTTTATTCTTTGCCTAGAAACTTGTGCACCCGTTCTTTTGTGTAGATGTTCCAGACTTTTGGGTCTCTAATAAGTACCTAAGTAATTGAGTTTTCAAATGTTACATTTTTTATTAAATAATACGTGAGTGGTTTCAACAGGTAACTGGAAAGTACACGCTAATAACTGCATCACAAGCAATGCGGCACACAGACCTGTTCCTAGTGCTTCCTCATGACCCCGATCTGCTAACATCAGAGCAGTCCAGATGCTATGCGGCACAATGACCTTGCCAGTGCCTCTGTAGTCTCAGCATGGTGTTTAGCATATTTGTGGATGACGTAATTTTTTGACTGTGGTGAAGGTTGGAGAGGATATGTTGAATTACTCCAGGCTGCCAGAAGCCTCACTCAGCATCTCTGCTTTACTGTAGCTAAGTCTTTTTTACGTACTGCTGCCAGCAGGAGGAGGAGGATATATTTAACTTCAGTTCAGAGTGATGTCACTGAATATACTGCAGTTGAATTTCATGCTCTTTTACTTCACTGCCTGAAATAAGCTATGCTTCCTTTCGCTCTAGCTAGATATAGTGTTTCTTCAAAGTAGTTTTGCTTTTTACATTTAATCAACAGTTGCTGCTGGATAACAGGTAAAGCCATGTTTGGAGATTTTGTGCACATAAGTGACTGATTAGTTCACTTGCAACTGAGCACATTTTATTTCCCTGAGGCAGAGTATTCAGTTCCTTTTTGGAGAAGAGAAGCTGTTGAGCTGTCCATGACGTTTCCTGTTGTGTTGTGACTGCACTAGCTCGGAGGGTTCAAACTTTCCCTGCTTAGATCCGAGGACAGGTATCTGCGAGGGCACAGACACGACTGTTAACTCTCTCTCCCCGTCTCTCACCTCTGTTGCCTATTTAAACCCATCCAGACAGGGCGTGTCATAATGACAGCAGGAGGAAAATGGTTTGATCAAAGTGATTGGTCCTTCACTTCTATAACAAAGATGAAAGATGGTATTTTTATTGCATGCTAGTAACAGTGTAACACTGAACTAATTGGTCTTGATCTGCCAATACCCCCAGGGGATGCAAATGGATACTCTTCCACTTTGGCTCTGAGGGGCCTCTATGCTAGTGCGTCAAGCTGGAAGGAAAACAGAGTAAAATAGATAAATTAGTCTTAAATGAGCTGGCCTTGTGGTTTTCCTGGAGAATCCCTTGCTGTCTTCTCCAGCCCATTCAACCAGTTGTGGCATGTGCTAGACAGCTCCTGACACAAGAGATTATTTTTACTTGTTTGAGATCACATTGTTGTGTTCTGAACATGTTTTGATGGGATTTCTCAATAAAAATATGTCAAACACCATATGTCGAGGTAACTTGGACACAGTAAGACTGCATCCACTTTTAGTTTTTGATTTTGTGTATAAATTGTATGAAAAATGTTGCTATAAGCAAATAAGAATTGTTTAAGAGTTGATTAAGTATCTCATCTGTTTAAAATGAATTCACCATTTTAATCAGTTGAATTGAATTTCAGTTTAATTAAGCAAAAAGCAAAACATTGTTGGGTTTAGGTATCTTGGATATTGTTGTTTGAAGATTAATCAATAATGATAATCAGTAATTGCAGCCCAAGAAAATGGGTTAATCATGCACAAAGTTTATTTAATTTTACTGATTTGTGTTTCTGTAGGATCATCATCTCACACTTATACCCGAGGAAGCTTTCCTCATCAGCTCAAGAAAGAACTGGACAATATTATAAGTCAGAGGAATAAATTGGGTAAGTATTTGTATTGCGTGACACAGCTGATATATTATGTCTTCAGACCTTTAATAGCCATGGAAATATATATAAAGTTGTTAGCTTTTTACGTATTGCTGACAGACAGCCGCTTTCTCTCCATCTGCCTTAATTTCTTAATTTGGACTTGGACCAGAACCGCCTGATAATTTTCCATCCATTTTAAAATATTATAAATGAGGCTGGAGCCTTTTTGGGAGCAGGGTGGGCGGAGGAGAGCACAAAGGCACTTAATATATTGGACAAGATGCAAACTTTATATTGTAGCAAGCCTTTTAGTGATGTCATTAATTTCTACGGTTGATGCATATGAAGTGCACTTGGCAAAGTGGTAGGGTAGGTGCACTTATACACTACTGAGTATAAGTAGGACTAACAAGGTTGGAAATAGTGAAGAGAGGGCAGTTAGATGCACGTTGTATGATGATGATGATGATGTGCGTAATGGAAGATATAGTTCATGCAGTCTATAGGTTGTCAACAGAGTCTACAAACTTGACTGATGAGTTGTGGAAATATGGAAGATATACCAAAAACCTTCATCTGGTTTGGAATAATGAAATATGTTAGTTGCCCACACACACACACACACACACACACACACACACAAACAAACACGTACACATACAGTATACCATGACCAAAATATAAATCACAGAATTAATTTTGTTGCACTTCTTTTTATCCTGGATTTATTATGGTTTCCACTAATTAAATAATCATTGTGGCTAATTAAAGAGGAAGAGTATAATTGTTCAAGATTATGAAATGTATTATTACCTGGAGGGTGAAGTGGTTGTGATGAGAGGTGAGATTGCGTTTGATACAGACAGTCAAGATCTCTTTTACCAACCTGTACAAACCCTGTCAATAAAGCCAAAGGGCTTGAGGTTTCATTAGTTATCTTTGATGAACATAATTAAATTACCAGTGGTGGAAAGTGGTTTGTAATGGAAGGGTTTAGCTCATCATTGAGTTTTATTTTCCTTGTTATAAAAAAGGTTGTTATAACTGTATTTTGTGTATAGACTAATAACCTCAAATGTTGCCTCACTCTAATTTCCTCTTAGAGAGAAGAAAGAAAGCATCAGGTTGGGAGAAGAACTTGTTGTATCCCATAGTGATGCTGATCCTGCTAACAGGAACGGTGAGTGCTGAGAGCTGACCTGTCATTAAGCCCAAACTGTTTACTCATGGCGTATACACCCTGGCTGGTGGCCACTGGGACTAACACTGCACTTTATACCTCATCCTCTTACAGTTTTCCCACAGTACTTGGGTGGGGAAACTACTTTTATTTAATAGCTGTTTAAGACAATGCTGAATAGCCACCTGCAAACAACTGTGATTTTAAATAGATTATAGTGTGGAAATGCTAGTTATGCCGTGCGATATCGTTAGATAAGACAGAAAGGCCATGTGAGAGGCACAGCACGTGCAGCAAACAATCTCCATGCTTTTAGCCTAATGTTAGAACAAGTAGCCATCACTAGATGATTATTATGCATTTCCTGACTTGCAGATCACATGATGCTTGATCCTTGAACCATCATTTTATAATTATGCCATATGTAAACAAATCTTTATGTTTCTCTTTGTCTTCAGACAATCTCAGTTCTTACGGTGGCATTGAATATCCTCTACCTTCTTGTGGATGAGACTGCCATGCCCAAGGGATCTACAGTAAGCCCACTACCTCAGCCCACAAGTACATGTTTAGTCCCCCCCAACACACACAAAGCAGCGCACGACCTGCCATGTTCCTGGCGGAGACATAAATCAAATTCCGGATATGCTCAGGTGTATGTTGGAAGAAAAGGCCCAACCAGATGTTAATCAGGCCTCAACTGTGGGCCTCTGGTTTTGTTTTGGAAGCTCATTGAAAGCCATTTCACAGTAGTGTGCAGATTCAATGAGCTAGCTACGTGTCTCAAATCTACAGTGGATAAATCACTTACTTTTCAAGTCAGGCAGGGCCAGGTGAAGGGCTCTTACTGAGCAACAGGACAACCATGTGCGGCATGGCTCTGAGATTCTCATCTCTGTCTAGCATGCACTGTGTTTTAACCTCTCTTTACCTCATCTGCAGTGACAGAGCTCTGTGTGTGTGTATGAATGCACATTTGTGGTCGCATTTTTGTCTGAGAGGGGGCAACATAATGTATCGTATTTCTCCATTTCATTTTGCGTCTTGCGGGCAACTGACAGAGCTGCCCTCGACATTCCAATTATTTTATAGAGCAGAGATGTTTTCTTTGGCATGACGCGAAGCAGAAAATCCCCCAAATTACACTTGTCATGCAGCTTGAAGCTGTCCTCCCTGACATTGTGGCCCCACTAAATGGTTTATGCGTTTGTTGAGCTGGAAGGATGCCACACCTCTGATCTCACAGCGCTACAAGGGGTAGCGTTTAGAAGGGGCAGGCTTGTCTTCCTAAACAATCGATACTGATACGATATTCATCTATCTGCCACCATTAACCCCACCCTCCAGCCTTTTCTTGTTCAGAAATCAGTTACTTGCCCACTGTCTAAAATAGAAGGAAAATAAAGAGGACAATAGAAGGACAACCTTCCAACCAGACACTGAGTAGTACTCATCTCTGCTTTACAGAGCAGATGATGGAAGGTAGAATGACGAAGAGAACCAACCCAAAGCAGGTGGATAATGCAAAGACATTTTAAAAACAACACGGGAAAGGTATGCGGGGGAGAGAACTGGAACTGCCGCTGTCAGAAGACGGTTTTACAGCTTGATGTGCCAGCATTAAAAGAGTTATGAACTTGTAAGAAGTAGATAATCTCTTGGTAAGAACAGAAATATAAAGCACATGCATAGTTTGTTTTGGGGTGGAGAAAATTCAATTTCTTATAAAAACCCACCTGATGTCAGAGAGTCACAATATTACACCTAAGTTTGTGTGTGTGACACTGACAACACTGTCACTGAGACATACTCTGAAAGCCTGTTACCCTGAATATGTACAATCACGTATATGCGAGTGTACACACAATATTAATACGCACCCACCTTACCTCCATTAATAAACGACATCAGATGCTGTCTACTAATTCCCTGTGTGAGAGAGCAGTAAGCTCCCAGGGATGACAGTTGCATAAAAAGGCATGAAACAACCTGCCAGGCTTTCCTTCTTTCTTCAGGCTCCTTTACAAAACAAATCAAGATTAAAAACCCTTGAGCTGGGTGGGAAGAAATCAAATGGGGAAGAAATAAAGTAAGAGTTGGACCATTACATGCAACGGAATTACGCATATTGGTATTGCCACAATAGTAAATAATCAAATGAACTCTGTGGTGATGGCACTTAGTGGCTGGGCAAGGTGCTGTGGCCATGAAACTAAACTGTAGAGTGAAGATTTGCAGCTGTGTACACAATACAGAGAAAGGATATTGTGATAGTACAGACAAAAGTGCTTAGAAATACTCTGTAATGTTTTATTAGGTTTAAATATATAAACGTGGAAACATAGATAAGTATAAACCTAATAAATATATATTTTTATATAGAAAATGAGGTGTACAGTACGTGGTCACGTCTGACTTGCTGTACATGACATAATATATCGTAATACTGTACTTGCTTGACACAACACACTGATCTTTTGGAGGATCAGTGCTGGTGCCAAGTCCCACAAAAGCAAATATTTATCATTCGACAACAGAGTTACTTGGTATGTGCAGTGTATGTAGATGTATGTCTTTCCGCTGCTCCAATTTCAAAAGGCCTTGGGGTAAGGGATTGTAGGGAGGTGTTGGGGGTATGAATGGTATATTTGCTTTTTGTATTTGTATTCATTTTGTTGTTTTTATGTTTTTGGCATATTTTCAGTCTGTATACTCTTCTTACCGTAAGCAATGTGCCGTTTTTGTTTGGACACCTGTTCACATATTGTGTGATCGACAGTGATTTGAAAAGAGCCTCTTTCATCTTGCTCCATTCATTACTTAGCCAATTTCATTCTGTTGTTCTCAAGTGGGGAAATTCTTCATGCACGGCGTACCTACTTTGCAGGATTTCGGTAATTGCATGTGTGTGTAACTGCCTGTAGTTTTTTTTATTTGTGATGTTTATACAAGATTTGAGTGTGATGACACTGAATAACCCAGTTTTCCATCTTTAACTCCATCTTCCAGGACCGGGGCATTGGAAACACTTCTCTGTCCACATTTGGTGTAGCTCAGGCGGTGTTGGAGATCATCCTCATGTTGTATCCTTTGAATGATCCTGCCTTTGTCTATGGCTGGAGTAGCATGGCCAAGAGCAACATTGTCCAGCCTGCTTTGTTTACCCAGGACATAGTTTAGCCATGTCCAGGCACCTTCCGGAAGACATGTTCTGCCATTTCGTCACCTTTTATCGTAGGGGCTGACTTTGCCTACTCAAAGAGTGAAGCTGCTTTTCAGAGAACATGTGTTTTTTTTTGTCCTTGACTGATTTGCTGAACAGCTACTTGATGGTTTCATCTGTCGTTGGCTTCTACAGCCTGCGGATCTTTGAGGGACTCACTCCCAGGAAGGATGACACTACCATGACAACGGTAAAGATGGGATGGACAGACAGGGTGCTGGGTGAAGTGGGGGCAAGGGTGCTGAGATTGCTTCTGAGGTGCTGATGTGTTTGAGACCCCCTGTGCTTAATCCATTTCCTCTTTTTTTTCCTCCCTCTCACGCCTTCCTCTATACTCTGAACTCCTACCGCTCACTAATGTTTTCCTCAGGGTCCCTCAATGGCTTTAGTTGATCCGTCCAATATTTGTTTGTAGGTTATGCAAACACTGGCAAAGTGCAAGCTCCTTTCTTGTAGATCAGAGAGAGAGTGGGGTCTTGGGGTTGGTTGGGGGTGAGGATGTGTGCTCTGCTTGGCCCTCTGTGGCACCTATTCACTTGGTAATGAGTTTGGGAGTGGTGTGGCTTGTTAACTAGCCATGACGCTCCAGTGAAAGGACTTGAAAGGACAATGGAGAGAACCTGGTAATGAGCAACTTCAGAGGTTCTAATTATACAATATGGGAAACCAATTTAATGTTAAGTGGTGTGTGTGTATATGTTTGGGCACATCTCATCTGAAACTGTGCAGTTTTTTTATTTATACTTCTCATAGATTTATAAAATTTCACAGTTTAATGTTTTTATTTTCAGATAATTGGTTGCTGTGTGTCAATCTTGGTCTTGAGTTCAGCTCTGCCAGTGATGTCACGAACTTTAGGTAAGTATAGATGTGTTGTTTGTCTGTATTTGGAACAGAGTGAGGCTGTTAATTTCCTAATTTACACACATCCTGGGTGCAGATATTTAAAGCAACAGTATGATATTTTGGGAAATGTTCTTGTTGATGGATACTGGTAGCACGCTCCTGTCTCTGTTTAATGTAAAGGTAGCACTAGCAACTATAGCTTCACTTAGCATAATTACGAAACTAACCCACCATCAAGATCATTGATGAACAAGTTATATCTTGATTGTTTAATATGAACACAAAAAAGATCAAACAAGACCTAAACGTTTTCCTGTGTGGCTGATAAAATTGCAACATGTTTATACATTCAAGTGCTGACTAACTAAACAAGGTGTAATGTGTGTTTGCAAGCTTTATAAAACACGATAGGTGTATTTTCTATCTTTGCATAAATCCAGGCTGGCTGGGTCTCAACGCTTCTAGTCTTCATCTAGGCTATATTAAGCTAAGTGGCTGGTTTTGTGGCACAGATTGTGGGAACAGGTGAGAGTAAACTGATCTGCTAAATTCCATTAAAAAAGATTAAAGAATAAATGTATTTGCCAACATGACAAACTGAGTTGAATTAAATTTTCTGACATGTCATGACAACCTTGCAACAACCAGAAAAAGTGAGTGTTCCTCCCACCACATCTGTTTTCAGTGCCACTACCAACACAAAATTATTAAGGTTAGCAAGTTAAATTCTCTTCTAGTTTCCCATAGTGACGTTAGAAAAGGCTGCAGGGAGACGGGGTAGAACTGACAGCAGTAGCACCATTACAATGGCACTAATAAACATGCAGAGTGCTAAGCACAGCTGTTCAAATAGCATCACTCAGTGTGTGTATGTGAGTGTGTGTGAGAGAGACCAACAGAGTGGGAGAATGGGACGGCGCAAGCATACAGTGACTCATTGGGAGCTTTACAAAATATCAACAGGTTCTGCTTTGTGACACTGAATAGATGAAAAGGAATAAATGCATGAGACAGAGTTGAAGAGAAAAGGCCCCCCAGCAAAAGCAAAAAAAAAAAAAAAAAAGACACGTGGAGAGTTGAGTGTGACAAAGTGAGACGTTAAGAAGGGGCTTTGTGTTAGTTGTGGTGTCAGCGTGGGACAACTGTACTGTACAAGAGCTTGGGGAACGGTGTGCTGTTCCACTTTCTGCACAGGTAATGGTTCCTGTTGAGCAGCTAAACTTCATCTGTGACCATTAAACTCGTGGAACAAACTGATGGTGAATAAACATGTCGTTTCTATCAGATGCGGAGACGAAACATTTTATCTAAAAAGATTGTATGAAAACACAAAACAGTATCGTCTGACTGTGTTGAAATGACCTCAGTTTAATTTGGCCTAGATTCTTAACCAGCTACTATTGGTATTCAGCAGTTACTTCAGTTATTCAGGTTACAGTAATCCGCTGTTAAAGGTAGTGTGATTATTAAAAGTAATGCTGTTGCTGTTTCTGGCTTGGCTTGTTAGTTCATTGTGTGTGTGTGTTTTGTATGCCATTTATTTGCATTATGACCAACATTATTTTTTTTTATAACTTTATTACTTGTTACTTATGAACAGTGTAACTACATGATTTAGATTTTTAATCATTTTAATACTCTTAATGATTCAATATTAACTTTGGCTCACGCACAAAATGTCTCTGCACTGTAATCGTGATGAATCAGATATTGTGTTTGAATGCAAGCTAATGTCTGCCACTGTGCCCCCGACATTTGGAATGCAGAGCATCTTTTTAACCTCAATTACATTTTCTCAAATTACCAAACCAAGTTTAAAACCTTTGGCATTAGAAATTAATTTAGCCAGGCCACAGTGTCAAGCTGCATCGACCAGGGTCTCCATCATCTCTTTCCCTGTCTCTTTACAGGCAATTTTGTTAAAGGTCCTTGATGCTTGCAAACTGCTTAGTGCGGCTGTAAATACATCTTTCTAGACTCCCAATCGATTGCCCAATCTAATTGAGGTTGTGAGGATGTTACAGGAGAAATGTCCCGAGACCTGTGTTTCCACAGTCCAACATCTAAATAGGACCATTGCATACAGATAATAGAAATGAACATTGTTGTGCTGTATAGGTTTAAAATATGGATGCATTAATTTTTTTGTTAATTATGAAAGGTAAATTAGCGATGCATAAAAAGAACTGTCATGTCTTAGTCTAAACCACTCACTTATTGTGCCTCTGCTTTTCACAGGTATCACCAGGTTTGATCTCTTGGGAGACTTTGGGAGATTTAATTGGCTGGGAAACCTTTACATTGTCCTTTCATACAACCTTCTGTTTGCAGTCGTGACAACGCTCTGTCTGGTGAGAAAATTCACCTCAGCAGTAAGAGAGGAGCTTCTGAAGGCATTAGGTAAATGCATCAGTTTTTTAAGTATCCTGATGTGGAATATAATAATCTGTCCAATAATAACCGTACTACTGCTCTGTTCAACCTGACTTGGAATCCACAAATCTGATTGATTGCACAACGTACAGACTGTGTACACACTTGTTTATTTCTCTCAGACAGCATGAGCTTGAGTGACAAAATGAAAGCAATTGCAGCCTTTGAAAGATCCAGTGTGCCGTGGGACTGACTTGTGACAGAGGATGGGGCTAGTTTCAAAGGGTTGTGGTGACAGGCCCTGGATGTTTGATACACAGGGTGGGATAGGGTTAGAAAATGTCAGACAGACAGAGGTACTGAGGGGGGAAAAGCACATCAGTGCCTCTGTCTAAGTGAAAGTCTGAGGCTTTTTAATGAGATTTCTTTCCCTTATCTCCCCTTGCCCAGGTCTGGATAAATTGCAACTGTCAAACAGCCCCACAGACCCTGAATCTGGGAAACTCTCGGCCAACGGGCATCAGAAAACTCTGTGAAAGGGACAATAGATCAACACATGCACGCACACATGCACACACACACCTTAGCGCAGCCAAAGGGAGATTTCGACAGTATTGCCTGACTGCTGAAAGGGATTGGAAAGAACTTAATAAACCCAGGCTGCATCTGACGGATACTGCAAATGGAGGCGGAGAGCAATTTAGCTTCGTGACATTCCATCTTCTGGGTCTCAGATGGAGGCTGGGACAGGGCACGGGATGAGACCGAGGAGTGAAAAAGACTGGCATCACTGCAGTGACCTTGATGTTGACCTCAACTGCGACTGTGACTTTAACCCACCCATCTCCTGCTCCAGGGGCACACCTGGCCATCTTTTCCATCATCCCGCTCCTCCCCTACACTGTAATATATAGTACAGCAAATAAACAGCCACAATTCACTTACTCATTTCTTACGTCATCATGTATGGTAGTCTATGCATCTGCAGTTTATGAACTTTGATTGTACAGACATGATAAGGATTCATTTTATCATGTCTGACAGCTCAAAATGTGAACAACATGATGTGCTTTGTGAAGCATAAAGTCGGTTATTCTCACTCATTACAGCTAGAACATCAACCTGTGCATTATCAATACAACAGACATCAAGCATAGCGGCAGATTTTAGCACTTGTTCTGTCATTTGTCTTTTATTTGGCTTTATTCAAGTGCGCTTTGACTTTGTTGATGTCAGTCTGTATGAAGTAGGGTAAGAACTCTTTTATAGGTGCTCTACATTTGACTTGAGCTACTCTACAAATATGTGGGAGTCTTACAGTATCTTCTTCAGTTCCAGTGAACAGAATAGTGATGGTGTGGTTGAATGTCCGAACATTTTATTATGCATGTGGTAAGAAGCCATCACATTTTTGCTCATCCCACAAAAAATATTTTGTAAATCGCAGGACAGATTCATCAATTTCTGACATTTTTGTAAATGTTGTATTTACATGTACATATAGTCTTTCATACCTGGTTTTGCATTATTTGGATGTCAATACTGGGCTCTTATTGAGTCCACTGAGGGTCTGGCTCACTAAGCAATCTGTATTTTGTTGTACATATTTTATTATTATTTTTTACAAACACCTAAATCTAATGCAAACCTTCAACGGTCTTTACATACAGTGTGCAAACATAAAATATGTGCAACTTTGCAGCCGGTAGAACGACTTGGTGACTCAGGCCCCATTTACATGTTGTATGTATTGTATTGCTGCATAATCTTGAACTGTGACGTTCTCCAAAACCACCTTAAATGCCTTATACGATACGCATCTCACAGGCTTAGTGTGAAGGTTGTTCCTTGTTCCATGTAGTTTCTGTGCATGTACATGTGTTGTTTGTCTCTAGACAGTTCCACTGTGATTCCTCCATTCGCCGCAGAGTTTCTAGGCTAAAACAGTTCTAGTAAAGTGCAGATTTCTTTTTTTTTTCTTTTTTTATCATGACTATCAGTAGCTCTCATCCAATGAGAGGCTCAGCTTTAGAGACTTTGACTTGTGTTTTAATGGTGGGTTAGTATGATATAATGATAATAAAAAAAAAAGGAGGTAAGGAAATATTATACTATTATACTTATGCATTTAAACGTTTTGTTTCTCAGGACACAGAATATTTTAATTTAAAGCTGTCTGCAATTGGTTAGTACGGTACAAAGACTTGATTTAAAATTACATTTGTTTTGTTAAGGTTTATACATACAATCTTTTAAATCTAACAAATTTAACGCAGGAACACATTTTAAAGATTTAAATACTAAACAGAGGTTTATCCAAAGTTTTTAATCAACAAAGAAATGCTGAAATTTATTAGGTTCATACATTCATCATCTTCTGTTTACTGCGAAAGTTCAGCTGTTCAAATTAAACATTTGTGATGTGATCAAACCAGAAGGATGGACACGTAAACGTAAAGACAACTTGACTCTTTGATTGAACTATTAATAATGATGTTTTGTTACTTACCTAAAACAAATCAGTATATGCAGTTGCTAACTGTGATAACACTGGACTGTAGCTCATGTGATGCCCAACAGGGGTTTAAACATCTCGGTCATAGTCTTTGCAGTAACTTCTGAGCTAAGCGCTTTCAGAGCCGTTTTCTTCTTGGCTAAGCTTTTCTGGTTTCCTTTACATTACATCTCTGTATTGTGTGGGGGTTTAAAAGATTAGAGTTGGCCTGTATCATAGTTTAAGCAACTTTCTTTCTGTCAGTTGGTCTGCACATTCATTTTGGTACATGTTTTGTGAATGTATTTCTTTCTTGTTACGTTTATTGTTATATGCATATTGAAGATAATGCACATGATAATAAATGTATGTTTTGGTACTTTTGATGTTTGCGTGTTCACAAATAAAAGTAGAATAATGCTTCTGCCCATTTTGTTCGGATTATATAGATTAAATAGGGGAAATGTGTGTTCTTGCTTTATTGTAGACATACGAAAAACTGCCATGTTTAAACAATAAGCACAAAGGGCCTGATTAGCTTAGCTTAAAATAAAAACTGGAAGCAATTAGCAATTAGCTTGGCTTTGACCAAAAGTTAAAAAAATTATTCAAAGTAATTTTATGTAGTTACATGATGTAACTACATTTTGGCAAACCTGGATGAGCAGAGGGCCAGGTTAACCACCCCCCCTTCTTTCCTATTTAACTGACACAGATACATTTTTGAGATAGCAAATAACCTCTTTATATTAAAGAGTCAAACACTTCCAGTGGGAGACTGTTTATATGATGATTACCATGAAGGTAATTAAACATTTCAGCTTTTATAAGATATTGGCACCTTGCACACATTTGTACCTGATCAGATGAGTCTTTTGTGGTAAACTGATCTGCACAGGGGACATGAAGGTCTACTGGCTGCACTGAAAGCCTCAAAGGCCTCTAAGCACAGTTGATGGAAAAGGTGGGAACAGGACAGGAGCACACTGGGTCTGTGCCGTTGATGGTTGGACCTGCCAGCGTCGGCTGAGAGGCCTACACTGCACAGAGCTGTCAAGCAGATGGGACAGTCACTGACACCCCTGCAGATAACCTGTAAGAGTTTGAAACAAATGATATCAGTTCTTCAACAAAATCACATATGTTTACGTCTCCTCCTCCACAAGAGAACTGAGCTATACCACTGAACAGATGTGCCAAAATGTTCCTTAGAAAAATAAAGCAACACACGCACAGTTTGGGTAATTATTAACCAGGGGCCATCGTGCCTGACTGTTAAACGTTTCTTAATGAGCTGCACTTTGACTTATAGAATCTGCACCTGTGAAAAGGTGCACGGTATGTGTTGAGAATACATGTGCTGTTTGATACTCCGTCAAGGCTGAGCCACTCCTGCCTTGTGCACAGCCTTTTCACACCAGATAAAGGAAAAAGACATTTTACACACTCTCCACCCCCTCTATGGAAAATGGTGCTGGCTGTAAAGAAAGGCAACAATGGAGTCTTACAGAACAGCAAATCTTAATGTCTTTTCAGTTCCTCGGCAGTACAGGCAATGAAAAGCCTGCCGTGCATCATCAGACTGGCTCATGTTTTTGTAAACACCGAGGTTTATCAGTTTTCCCGTTGCCATTGATTTGGTAAAGTGAATGATGACCTCTGGAGAGATGTGTACCTTCTATAAGACAGCTGTGATGCTGTCGTCGCCAAGCAAGCGTTAACAAGCCAGAGAAAAGGAATCACACTATGGTGAGATACTGTTTGAGGGCCATGTTTACTGATAGGAATGGCTTCTATTTCAGTACAGTGTTCCTCACCTGGCTCTGTATTCGGTCCCAGTCCTTCTCCTGAGGTTCGGAGATGCCCTTTCTGTCCAGCTGCTGGAACACTTGTCTGCTTGATGACAGGGAGCGGTCGATATCACTCAGAAAAGCCTCCACGTCGGTGTGACAGTATCGGACAAAGCTGTCATTCAATTCCTGCAACTAATTAGAAAAATCATTTTAGTGGCACAATGGAGGCATGTTTCATTGAGATACACAATAGAGTTGTGTTTTCTGTTGTAATGGCTGTGGCATGCTGACAGGGTGCAGTTGTTAAACAGCCAGATCAATAGTCACTCTCCTACTAACATGGGGGATTAATGGATACCAGTAAATAAAAAAAAAAAAAAAGCAAGACTGTGGTGGGAAACATGAAAACACAGACAACCTTTTCTATTTCAAACACAAATTCTGGCGAGATAGACATTTTAGCTGAGAGTTTATATTAAACATCACAAATATTTTATACATCTGGGATGTTCAAATTCGCCACATTGTACAACAATAAAGCTTTAACATCTTGTGCCTGCAGAATATAGAAAGCTTTGACATTGCATTTAGACATTCTTGATGTAGACAGACCTACGGTCTTAGTTGAATAGTAAATACAATGTTATGAACTCAAAGTATATATTTTAGTATATTCGGTCTCTGGTCATGTTGTTGAGGAGGACTGCTGTCTATAAATTACTTTCAAATAATTTAGCTTCTTTCCTTCTCAAATGGACTAAATTTTAAGACTTATTCCCAGTGTCTGTCCTCATTTGTCTTCTCCCATTTGCAACAGCTGTTGCTAAGCAACAATTCATGCCTGCATATTAGTTTTTTTCTTGTTTACATCAAAACCATTGTCAATGAATCTGTGTCTCAACAATGCAAAGAAAATCCTGTACAACACTATTATGTCAACTGAAAACATTGCTACTAGCTCTTTGGTGGCACCTGTTTTCTCACATGCGCTTGTTTTCCCCATCTCTGACACACACAACAGAGCCCATCCCCTATCCTGCCACAGTGACATCACAATTGCTTTACAGCCAGGATTTTATCACTAATTAAACAAGCGTTAGGCGTTCAGATGGAGGGTTTTATGAGCCTGGCTGACTTTTCAACAGTCAAGACAAACAGTATTGCCTCTGGTGAACTTTGCCTTGCTCCATAGTAGATGCATACAGGAGAGGACACGTAAGGGGAAAAGGCCACAGCTGCATTTCTTCACGGCAGTCGATCTAGGTGATCGGTAGCGTCCCCCTTAATGTGTTGATTCAGGTGAAGCAAGTAAAAATTCAAAGCTGGCCATTGGGATCAACAGATTTCTAAAAGTGACTTGATATGTAGAGTGTTTTTCCCAGCAGGAAACAGCTTTATGGTACAGACACCCTTTATTGCCTCCTCCTGCTATCATAAGGAAACCTGAAAGAATAGGTCTCACACACGTTCCAGCCCGGCACTAACACGCCTGTTTGAATTACAGTCAGCTAAGCAAATAAGGCTTCCCCTTGGAAATCAAGTCAATCAGACCTGTCAGCGCTGTGTTGCACAGCTCAGATCACCTCACAGATCATCCTCAGTGTGACAAAAGATATGAGACAATGTCACGACCACCCACGACTACTGAACCCACAGCTCAAATGTAAAGCGGCTGACATGTCTATGACTTCATTCTGAGCGTGTGGACCCAGACACGGACTAATGTGTTAGAACACAGTTTATAGGTAAGGTGGTGCGACTGACAGGAGGATGGGTAGACAGTCCGGCCCTTGCAGCACATTGTAAGTACAGCCATATGTCATTTCTGCTTAATCAGCCTCTTTGAAGCAAGGACCACTCTGCATGATTACAACACTTACAGTAGATACGCCCGTTTGTGCAGACACTTGACTCACACAATGAGTTGGAGCCATGGTTATTATTAAGCAGGGGACCTCAATAAACATAACGCTGCTCGCTATACTTCGTAACTATCTTTGTCCACCCAGGGCTCGGTTGGGGGAGGTTCACTAGGTGGCAATGTTCCCTTTCCTGGGATCGACCAGGAAGGCAACACTAATGACCCCATGCACTGGCTGCTCTCGAGTCAGCAGCCTTTAAATACTCCCTCTATCAAGTCTGGTTGCTGTGAGATTTATTGCTTTCAAATGGCACAACAGGAAAAAGTCTGAAATGACAACCAGGCATCTGGCAACGTCACCCCATCACCCTTTCTCATCCAATGGGGATGCAGTGCTTCACACACACTAATCAATGAAGAAATGCCAGACCCACACACGCACAGGAGACATAGTGCGTGTGTGTCGTGCAAGGAATGTCCAGACTGTTTGACTAAAACACAAAACTCTCTCCACATTAGAGATGATTCACAAAGCATCAAAGGAGTTTGAGAGGGTGGGAGCAGGTGAAGGTGTGTAGCTTAGCAGTGGGGTCAGTGAGTCCCTGAAGCCTGGGTCTCAACCCCCAAGATGTAGAATTTGTCACAGCCTTTATTTGATCACCAAAACGATCAAAGAATGTCAACTTGAGGAGGCAGACAACAAGTGGTGCAACCTGGAAGACCCTGATGTGACGCGCAAACTGACCTTTGCTTCAAAGAATTTGCGCCGTAGCCGCTTGTCCTTGGGGCAGACAGTTTTCTGCATACGGCTGTACCACTTTCGAGCAACGTAGCCTCGCCAGCATGCCTGAATCCTACACTCATAAAACAAATGCAAATGTGACCTGCATGTCACCCATTTTTCATACTGCAAATGTTAAGTTAGCACAACTTCTGTTCATATAAACAACGCATGGACTCAAAAGTGTTCTATAATCAAATAAAGAGGACGGATATGTTACTGCAGACAGGGGTGCATTTCCTTTATCTTTATCGCAACATATTAAAACTAAATTCCATGTTGTGTTTGGCATCGGTGGTTTTGTGGATTTACCTGGTAGCACACTGGTGTCTAAAAAGACGAGCTGCATCATGTATCACCCGTGTTTCATACTGCTCCCTTCTGCACATCGGGCAGCACTTCCTGCCAGAAAACCTCTCAAAGGCTTGCAGACATGCTTTATGGAAAACGTGAGAGCAGGACAACAACACCTGCAAAGACACAGGAGTTAATTAGTTTATAGGACAACACACGTTATCATCTCACGTTACAGAACCAGGAGCCGAGATTTCATAGGTCGACTATTTAGGTGCTGCGTCTCCTGAGGATGCTGCTGAGTGTGTATTGGCTTTCAGGCTTTCTTTAAGCGCTTAGGAATCCTCAAATACAGTTTACAGTCTGTGCACACGTGGTGTGCGTATGCAAGCTTTAAGCCATGCTAAAACGGTGTGTAATCATGCATGTACGCATGTGTGTTTGTGTATCTGCCTTTTAAGTGTTATTTACCAAGAGGATAGAGGGAATCAGTGACCCCTGTGTGTTGACGGGGACCTGGACTAAAGTCTCCTACCTGTGAGAGTAGCTGTTTTATTGTCTGAAAGGAGAAAGCCACAGCTATTGGGCTTGGCACACAAACCCGTTTACTCAGATCTCTAGAGGGCATGGGGGAGGCATATTGATTTCCCATTGTTTTCAGCCTGACCAACACACTCCATCACCAGCGAAAGGGGCCCCCTGCAGTGAACAATTTCCAAGAACTCCACAAGCCATTAGACCAGAGCGTGATTTCACCTCTCACAAGATTTGAGGGGGAAAACTACAATATAGGGTCAGACATAAAATATAAACATTTTACACAAATCAACAACGCACAACAGATTCACAACAACTGCTGTTGTATGCATATTTAATTGTTATATTAATGCATGAATGCAACACAAGATTGTAGAACAGATGCATTGTTACAATTTGAAAGCTTGCAGAAAAATGCCAAATTAACAAAGATTCCCTCTTGTCACTTTCTCTTGTTAGCAGGCTCTAATTAACTTTTTTTTTTCCTTGAGTCAAACTAATATTTACACGTGCGTCTATGGCAACTGTGCTTTGTGAGGCCGCCTATTCTAGTCCTGCATTCTTGAGGAGATTGGCATCTTAAAAGGGGATCGGAAAGGTGTAAAAGACTGAATGACCCTCACAGTAAGACACTGATTGCTACATCATCACGTCACACTTCAGTTCCAAGGTAGTATGGGTAAATTTGTACAGTTGTCTACACAGATTAGAACATACAGGAACTGCACAGAGGGGTGGTAGTGTTGATGCTGGGAGGATTTGTGTGTATGTGTGCGCATTTGTGTGTACACAGAAACCCAGGTTTCCCTGAGGACTGATGCAAACATGAAAAAAGACAGACAGACAAGAAAGAAAATTAACAGTAGCTCCCGTGTTGGGTGAAATACCTGAGGCTGAATGCCAAACTCCTCCCTGCATATTGCACAGGGCTGAGCCGAGTCCCCCTGCTGAACAGACCTCGCTTTGACCTGACTCCATTCGTCCTCTGTCAGTCTCTTTGCTGGGGAGGCCACCAAACCCAACTTCTGAGCTGAAACAAATAACATTCAAATAAATACGTCACAACACAAAAGCTTTCCAGATCTCCCCGTGTTTAGTTTACCTAGTGTTAAAGGGGAAGGAGCAGAATCAAGCACATATTCTGTCTCTTCTTGTCCTTCTCGTCCTACTGCTTGCGCATTTTTGGGTGTTTTTCTTTGGGACCTCAGCAAAGGGTCAGGAAGTGAGACATGTGGATGCAGCAGGCTTCGGGTGATGTGGTCTTGAAAAGCAACTGAGGTGATCACCAACTTGTTGCTAGATTTAAATGCAGACCTCTGTAAAAAGTAAAAAATAGAAACTGTGAGAACTACTGGCTTGTATCCAAGGCAAAGCACCAAATGCAGACTTATTTATCTATCCTGAGGGTAAGCAAAGTGCAATATATGGAACTAAATGCACTTAAACTGCGGTGTAAACCAAATGATGGCCCGATGCGATAAATGACTGCAAAGCCTAATGGAGAAAGCTGTAAGAGACAATTCACTAATGCAGCAACGAGTGTGAAATTACTTTTTAAAACTGACACAAACTTCAGCCACCGTGTCTCTAATGGTGAAGTCTAGCCTCATTAAACACATCAGTACAACAGCACATGACGTTTTACTGGAGGATTAGCCTTCAGTAGCCGCGCAGGTGTTTGCTATGTCGCTAGCAGAAAAACACACAACAGGGCGACTTAACGCCTTCCTAACGACACGCGGCGCCAGAAAACGTCCCCGAAAGGCTAAATGTACCAGAACATCTGTGCGCAACAGTTTTGAAAGGACACCGTTCATACGCCGAATAAAATAGTATCGTCGGTTGAAAAGAAGCTAAAACCCGAACCTTCCGCATTGCCATCCTATCAGCAGAGTGTTTGAGCGGTTACCAGGTAACCATCACTCCCCGGAACCTCATTGCTGCATCTAATTGGCTAAAGAGACATTTCTGGGTTGACTGGCTAATGGTTCCAAATCAAAACCGTAGATTCAATTGTAGTATTTTGTTACGTCTTGAATGTTTATGTGTTTATGATGTTAAATATTTTGTGCTTAAAATTATAAATTGAAAGAATAAAATATGAGTTGTGGGAAAAATAAATAAATAAATCTACATATACACATATGTGTATATACATGCAAGGGATCAGTGTGAGGTTATTTTAGGTGTATTTCATACTGTCATAGTAAAACAAAGCAATGCTTCTCAAACCATCCTTGATACGTTTACACTCCATTCCCTTCTATCACTATGTGACGATGATTTCCCATGTGCACCATCTAACAGTCTAACTAATGATTATTTTATTGAGGACTTGTAGGTGAATAGTTGGAACCTGACCAAAGGAGGTTAGTCTATGTGTCTAGGTGAATCACCAAGCTGTCATCGCAGCAGGCACTGAACAAAGCTAAGCTGCTCATACCTGCGCTGTGAGCTAAGGGATCCCTCCCAGGTCACCCTTACATGGAAAACCATACACACAAACACACCGTCCAAACCGTCTCTTTTTGTGAACCTGATGAAAAGTTCGCTTTATTTCTCACACACACAGCGTGGGGGTGAGCGACTCTTAAAATGCTTTGCAGCCTTGATTGACTTTGATGTCTTCAGTCAGAATCGGTGAGAACAGATGGCTGAGCAGAGGGCTAACGCCGAGGCCTGTCAATCCAGGGAGTCCGCTAAGAAAACAAAGTGAAGATGTGGCTCTGGGAGAGGAGGAAACCCCTGAGCTTCTCAAGAGGTTGGTGCATTCTTGAGATTAGGGCAAGAAAAACGCAGACCACTGCTGTTAATGCCCCAGACAAAGGCGTGGAACAATTTATTAGTTAAGAATTCAAGCTCAGAGCTCAATCAAAGGCTTGTCGTCCACAACGCCAGACTTGGGGCTTTGGTTTGTTATTTTAAGTAAATAATCATGCTTAAAAGATACGGCAAAGATGGGGCTCAAGTCCCCCATAAAGCCTGCATTCTTCCAACTGTCATCAGAATGGATTTCAGTGTGCGCCTCCATTTTCAGCAGCGACACTGTTTACCTTTTTCTTCATGAATACCGTTTGAAAGAGCTTTTTATTTAACTTTCTTCTCCCGAGACCTCTTTACCTGATCGGTGGAATTTTTTAAAAAGACAACTCACTTGGACATGCAAACAGCTGATGACTTAAAAGGAATTACTTAGCAAATTTGCACCAACAACAGGTTGAAAAGGAAAATAACCTCACACTGATCCCCTGCAAATATCCATATCAATGCTACGCTGATAGCAAGACTCAATTATTGTGTGAGAATATCAAGTGAAATAAAAATGATGTCAGAGAATGAATTGGAGTAAATTCACAACAGTGAGGCAGTTCATACCCATAAAACAAGCCTTTGTCTATGCATCATGCTCTGTGATATATTACTTTGTTGTCAAATGAGTAATTGCTGTGAGATATAGATGAGAGAGGGCAGAGCATAATGGTTAATTAACAATTATGTCAGCCAGTGAGATGACCAGGAGACCAATCACTTTGATAGGAGACAGTGGATGGGGACAGAAATCAAATTATTTTATGACCTGACCCATAATGCTTCCCTAACATGACTTTAATCACTCCGTGGTGGATCGGTGTCCCCCATGGCTATCTGGGAGGCAAGCAGACGGGAGTGAAGGGCAGTGAGGCTTTACTATTTACTGTTATCTCCTGCGTCACTGCTGAGTAAGGAAGCCATAAAAGAACAGAGCCATCTTTACAGCCGTTTGGTTGCTTTTCAGAGAGATGGAACTCCTAAAGATTAGACATGTCCTTTGTAAATGAAATACAAATCACCCTTGCGCTTTTGATTTTACTTCATTTACTAAGTGCTACATTACCTCATACTTTGGACCTAACAATGGATTTCCTATAAATCTCCCAGTAGTTGAAATGATGAAGGGGCTCACATATCACAAAATGTGCCAGTGCTTATTAGCACTTGAGAAGTTATTGATCGGGCATTTTGATTAATGTCCACTTGGGGCCACGGTGGCATTCAGAGGCCCATGGAGGCCCTCCTGTGCTACTGGCTGGGACTCTCTCTCTCTCTCAATTACCTCCAGTTTGTGCTGACTGCCAGGCTGATCCCTGGCGAGACGTCAGCCACTGCAGTGTCTCGATGCCAGGAATACTACAGACTCACCTCTATTTTGCAATTCTTCTTCATTATTCAGACATAAACATATTGGAAACTGGACGATGACTTTACTTATAGGATCAAGTGAATTGTTTGGGTCAGCACCAGACTGTAGGGAAATTGTTAAATAATTTGCAGATTTACCATAGATTAACACAACTTTGTGGTTATGTTTGAAACAATGGACCAATGGTTTTAGTTGCTGACAAATGTGGGTGACACATTTTATCAGGTGCGTCTTGCTAAACAAATAATAAATAGATGGTGCCATCTACATCTCCAAATAAATATGCACATTATTTATCTCGCCATTGCTTGTGTACCTGTGAGCGTCGGCCTAATAGGGTCAGAAGCTGGACGTAAAGGATGTTGTGAGGATGCAAACACAGATGTTTTAAATCATCACAAGCAAAAAAGATTAGAAATGAGAATAGTGGTTCCTAACCTGACGCCCACGTGTGTTCTGTCCTAATTCTAACAAAACCACTGAATTTCAGTTTGGTTCCTGGTTGGGCTGCAGCAGTGATTTCAGGCCACTGCAGCGAGAAGCAGTCATTTCTGGCGTGGTTGTGCAGCCATCTTTCTCCATAATGGACAATAATTGAGCAGAATCCATCACTATAGCTGGAAATAGACCATCATAATGGTCATAAATTGTGGCCTGTAAAGGCACGAGCACTGAAAGCACAGCCACCCCCGCTGCGTCTGAGAGGCAGAGCACCTTCCACACATCCGCTTTCATCCTTACATTTTGACTCCATGCTGATTACATACAATGCACATCCAGTTGAGTCAAATCATACCTTTCCAGCACAGAGCAGCAGCTGATTGACCTCACAGTGTTCGCCTGCTAAATAAAAGATGCCTGATTGATAAACTGAACAGGATGTGTCATGACAGGCTGTCTTAATGGACGGGCTTTTCCAAGAGGAGCCTCTGTAAACAAAATGAGTCATTTTTTTAAAAGGAGCACCTCAATTAAATAAGCAGGGCGGCCAAAGACTTTCTACCAAACTCCATCATAAATCAGCAGCAGCAGTTATTTCATCTGATTGAACGAGTGCAAAGCCCGAAGTTTGCCTGTGCTGTGGGGAATGTGTTTGTGGTGAGTATCATAAATGCCAAGTTCTTTGGGCAATAAGAATAAATATCACAACCACTCTCTAGAATTACCACATAATTGGGGACTTTCCATGTCTACACAGAACCCCACTGTCTCCTCCTTCTAGTCTACATATATACGACAATGGATGAGTCCATGTTTAGCTGATGAGGGGAGGGAACGCGGTGGGAAGATCCATATTTAGCGCACAGTTTCAGCTCAAGACAAAAAAGTTCCAAAAAGCTTCTAAAAAATAAAAGTTTCAGCCAACGACTCAGAACTGAGCTGTCAGACGTTAGCTCTGGTAAAACAACCCCGATCGATTGGATCCTCAAATGCAAAGGCAAGCATTCAACCAAAAGTCTGATCTCTGCAGCCCCAAAATGACACATGTTGCTTCAGCATTTAAAGGGCAAGTCATTCACCATCGCATGCACACTTCAAAGCGCGTTGAGCTTCTGCCAGACAAGCGCAGTCTCTGGGTTTCATGTTGTAATTTTACTGTGCGATGAAAGGTAAAATAGCGACACTTATTTACAAGTTACACAACGTGCCAAAGGTGCAGCCACAGATGTTTTTCTTTCCATTACTCGTCTTATCAAATCGATTCCTAGGATGAATGTTTATTCATCAAACTTAAGTTTAATGGCACAGTATCATAAAGCACTGTGTTAATGACATAAACTATAACTAACTGTCTATGTCCTCCTTCTTAAGGTTTCCTCTAGTTAGAGGTAAACAGTAAATGGAGGATTTGCCCGCGGCACATAGTGAACGTGAAGCTGAAGTAGCTGATGTGACGTTTCGACTGCCAGCACTTAAACGCTCTTCCCATCCGTCTTTCAGATCAGGCAGAATCGCGAGGCAATGCCCAGGTAGCAGGTGGGTAAAGCAGGAAGCAGAGGAACAATTACAAGCAAGGAAAACCAAAACCAAATCCTAGCGATGCCCCTTTTTTAATTGGTGTGCTATTCCTTACGAGATGCGAGTCATGTCATAGCTCCTCTGACCCGTGTGTAACGTGTCAAGTGCGATGCCAAGTAACATTTCTGCATGAGTGGCATCGATTCACTCACAAGTGAAGGGACACAATTGGAACATCCAGCGGCAGCAGTGACAGGCTGCTGGCTGTTTGCCTGCTCAGTCTCCACTTCCAAAGTAAACAGGTGAGCTTGTCGTCTTTTCACACCTCCGTCTGCACCTGACAGAGAATCACAGAAGGATCACATGAGATGGTATGGATAATAGTTTGGCCTACTTACAGGTAGCAAAAGTGTTTTGATAGGTATTTTTGATAGCGATCGTTGCAGGACTTTTCTTTATACAGTAGGTGTAAGAAGGCGTCTTGCTGGAAACTAGCCGTAATGGAAGATCAAGGGTAGTGAGGTGCAGGGCTGCCTTGTTTACATTCCAGCATGATGTCGCACTTAACATATATCATCTGACACCACCAATCAATTTTTAGACGAGATGAAGTGGGAAGACATTTGGGAAATTTAAACAATTCTCTGATGTATATGCCAATTCACCTTTTGATAGGGTCACTAGCGACATGTCAGTCACTTTGTTTATTTTCCTTTGTTTATTTTTAACATTTCTGACTCGCCTGCGATGAACCCAAATGACATACTAGCAGCACAATTCCTGGCCATCAGAGACTGACAACGTTTGAACTTGAATCGGCTGAAGAAGACGCGTCAGCCCAAACAAGCTGCCGTGTGAGAAGACACCTCAGGTCAAAGTCTTTACGAAGGAGCTCTCTGACCATAGAGAGCTTCTCTACTGTACATGCACACACATGCACACACATGCACACTCGCACACGCTGCACAGTGTACAGTCACTCCTTACCCATGCAGCAATGACTTCAAAAGGAACAAGGAGATAAAACAAAATGAATTGCAGACACATCAAGCCTCACATGCCCTTTAAAGCTTAATTATACCTGTTGGGGTGATGAGAGACACATCACAGAACCTAGTGATTAATAAACAAACGGTGCATCCCATAAAGTGTCTGACAAGTCCCTGCTCATCGCCCTACACGCTCACAGTCTGGGCTCAGGTGGAAGACATATATCAAAGTGTATCAAACACAAATGAAGGTAGCCCAACTTTGTCCGAGGCTTAACCCCCCCCCCCCCGTCCTCCCTCTCCTCGTCTGCCGGCTGTCATTTTCTTCCACCTGTCCGTCTGAAGGCTGATGAGAGCATCATCCAGACACGTGCTTCATGGCAGCAGCCTCAGCTTTCATCTTTCATTGCCAGGCAGAGATCACTCGACCGGGGCTTTGTAGCAGCCGGCGTGCTAAGTGTCGCGTTTGCTGCAGTTTTGTAAACAGACACACCTTTTGTGAAAGACGATGTGAACGAGATGAAGTTACTAACCTGACTGGAGCCGCGCTGCTGTTGCTGAAGGAAGGGGGCGACCCGAGGCTGAGCGCGTATTAGATTGCCCCCTTCATGAAAGAGGTACGTGGCGAGTGAGATTCAAAGTTGCGGAGAGCACTGGGAAGGAATAGTCAAAGGAGACAGCAGGTAACCTAAACAGCTGTGAACACAACGCAAATGTCAGCTGACGGGACACAGATTTCACTGCATGATGCTGCTGCTGAACGTTCTCAGTGATGTGAATGAACAGTAAGAGCGACAGAATGTGACGGTGTTGTTTTGTCAGACCTGTGGTATTCCCTAAGCCCCTCTGCAGTTATGCTCTCCGTAATGCATGCTTGCTTTAAGCTGCTTTGCCCAAACAAATGTGATTTAGCCTAATCATCTCACTTGAACAAGTTGGTATTGTGTGGGGTGTTTTTCCACTTGCCAGTTTGCTTCCTTTCGCCCGTTGATGTCTGTCAGTTTACTCTGCACTCGCCTTAAAACAGGAAACGTCACATTTGCGGCCGTCGGGTTGTTGTTATGAGAGAAAAACAGCAAAACCCACGAAATGAGTGAATGTATGAACCAAACAACAACCTTTCAGTCACAGCGGTTGTGAGGACTCGTCACTCTCATGACATCCTCAGCTACAAAAGACTGCTTTCAGCAAGAAATCATCTGTGCTACGGTTCTGCATCGTGTCCAGCGTGTTCAGCATCAAAGAGCTGGCAAATTTAACTGCTAAAGCACCAAACTGTTCTCTTGAAGGCTTAAATGTCGATGGACGCCAAACTCACACGCGTTAAAGCAACACGCCGACCAACTTGCCGAGGCGGATGTGATGTGTTCGCTGGTTGCTCCACAGTTATTAGGCGTCACATGACAGTTGCTGTCATAACTACTGGCTATTAAGACGGTTTCTGTGTAGCGCTGCACAGGACTGCTGATAGACTTGGGCCAAATCAAAGGGCTGACGGAGACACTGGAAGTGCGGTATAGTATAAATGATCATGCCCCACCACTGATTTAACTAATGATGAGTGCTCCAAGTGCAACAATAGTAATTTAGCCATAAAGCTGTCAGCAGTTAATCAAACCGTTAAGGGTTTTCCTCTTTCAATGTAAGATTTATTAAATGTTCATGCAGGCTTGTTTGTGCATGCTCAGGTCTGTCTAAGAAAAAGTCTAAATGTTTCACAAGAACTTTGATCTTCCTATTTGTCACAATTTCTATTATTACTTTTAATATTAGCTACTTGACCTACTGAATGGCTTCAATTAAGGTGATAATTGTACATTATATTTCACGGGGAAACCTCAGGAACTGACAAGAGGATGAATGTTTCTTCTCTCGTTTGTGTGATGTAGGGTTCGGATATTCTGTCTGAGCTCCTCAGGCTGTGTCTCTCGTAGCCAAGACTTGCACGGTAGATGCCTAAAGCGCTGCTGGTACATCTGCCAACAATAGGAATTTCCCCAGTTTACACAACTCCAACACAAGGTGAGGTTATCTCCAAAGATGTAGCCTCATTGTTTCCTATTTTGCAGGGTTCATGCCACTGAAGTGTTTGACTGATTTACCTCACAATCTATTAACTAAGCCAACTTAATCTCTGGTGATTAATGTAATGAACATTGCTTACAGGGCTGTTTTGTAATGACATACTCTTATATTAAAAACCTTATACTGCACTTGTGGCTTAGCTGGTAGCATCAACCTGAATCAGTAAAGCCCTTAGTCCTAATTATCATACATCATAATTACCTCTGACAAGAGCAATAGTCTTTGAAAAGGAGGCCCAGCATTTATGGCAAATGTCTAAATGTGTTCTTAATAAAAGCAAAATGTCAGTTTAAGTGATTTTAGATTAAAGTAACATCAGGCTCACGGTCATTTAACCATGTTAAGTTGGTCCATTCAGTCCACATTAAAAAAAGGAAAACAAAAGGAATGGAAAAACAAAAGCAGTTTTTAAATGTATACGCTGTAAGCCACAAAATAAAGATGAGCTGCATTCTACATATATGACAAATTACACATTTTTATTGATCCTAACACACAATTAGACATTCACCTCATCCATCATCCAAACCTCTCATTACACGAAGTAAACATAAAATTGCAGCTAAAGTAGATTTGAATTTCAACTAATATTTATAATGATGTATGAAATTATTGTTTTTGCTGCCGGTGCTGCTGGTGCTCTTCCACTTTGAAGTCAAATATTAAAGTGCTGTTTAATGTGGTCGTGGGCTCTTCATATATTGCCTTCTGACTGTAGTCAGCTCCACTTAAATACATAGCCAGGGCTGTAATTTTTACAAGTTAAGGCAAAATGCACTCTAAGTACAGTATCACAGTTTCAAATGACTGGTATAACTATCCCATTTTAATATATTCAGTCAGCCATCAGTTCTCTCTTCCAGTTACACGGTGTTGCTAAAGCATGTATCATGGAAAATCATAGATTTTCCGAATGACATCCACTGACGATCGGGTCAAAGAGGCAGGTTGGAGCATTTTACAAGTGGCAAGTCTCCGTGTTTGGGATGTTTGACACTTCAACTGCTAAAGCATACGTTGAAATCTACGGCATCGAGAAGCAGCAGAGCGAAGGCCCTCTTGAGTCTGAGCCTTGTCTGTGTATTAGGTTTTGTCCGGGGGCCTGGTGGAACAAGCAGAGGATGAATAAGCGGGGGAATGTTCCTGGTAGCTGGGCACGGACCACCACAACATCCCTTCTGTGTCTCCTCCACCGCGGTGTTATGAGAACAGGATAGCTCTTCAGACGCTTGCCTTTCACTCCTGAGATGGTGCGTAAACAGTGCAGGCGCTGACAGATGGGCCTCAGCAAACTGGTCCCGTTGACCTTTCAACCCCACTGTCCAGCGCTCCCCTCATCTCTATTAGAAAACGCAGAGGAATTCCAAGGAGATTATCTTCCTTTATGTCCCTGGGTTCACTACCCATTGCGAGCAAGTATACAGAGTAATGCAGGAAATGCAGAGATTCCCAGGCCCCTGGTTTAGGCTGAGCTGCTGAGTATGAAGCCCACGTCATACCCACCCTATCTCGCGGTGACCTGTCCAAACGAATGTGAGGGACATCACATCGTGGATCGGACGCACATTCAGCTCATCCTACCATGTTGCTACTGTTCACGTGTTCACATTATGCACTGAGGGCCCGGTAATGAGAGAGTCGTCTGTCTGAGTGAGGGATTTGAGTCGTACGGTGAGACAGAAGAAAGAGGAGACTAGCAATTTGGAAAATTATCACTTGAGATTGCCTGAAGCTATACTTTTGTATATTCTTGTTCTTATTTTCATCTTATTTCCTGGTATAAACAGGACCTGCCCTGGGTTTTAGTGGGTTGAAGTGCGGGGAGGCACTTTCATTCATAATTTCCTGTGCATAATCATTATTTAGCTTCGTTTACTGCAGCGCGCTGTACATGTGCAGACACACGCTTTACATTTTAGTTACTATTCAGCAAATAGTCGCTGTGTGCTCTTAGTCGTATTTATCCACTTTCCTCAGCCATATTTCCTCTGCTTCATCTTTAACTGCACGGGCTGACCTACAATGGTTTATTGAGTTTTTTATGAGATAAAGATGAAGATTCACAGCACAATTCCTGATCGTGGACATGTGCACTATGAGGCACCATGAAATTATTTTAATACCCTGCACTTTTCCATAAACAACTCTTTAATGGGCTGGAATTCTTGGACAACATGAACATTGTAAATAATTTACACATCTGTGAACAGTAAGTGATGGACCTAACAATTTAGAACAATAAATAAAACCGTAATGTGCTTAATGTGTTTACTCTGCACAGATGCTCCCGGCGTGTTTGGAGACCTTTAGTGTTTCTTGATCATACTTACAAATTCTGAATATGAATAATAATGTAAATATTAAACTTGTAAATTATCATCTATTTCATCGACGCTTAGAGAAACTTGTCTGTGTGTCAGTATTGTGAAATAAACTGCGTGTAACATAGTTTCAACTGTAGCTGATCCATGCAGATATTTCTTTTTTTTTTTTTTTTTCGCATTCCTTGTTGAATTTTAATCTGCTTTGCATTTTTTTCACAGAAGCAGAGGGAAACAATTCACTATAATCTGGTCAGGTCAGTGATTTGTTCTCAATGCCAAATGCAAGGATTTAAGCTGCTGTGAGAAATCACCAATCAGTCCAGTTCCTCAAAACTTTCTGTTTAACAAGTATGAATCTACCATACTCACCTCTCAGTATCAATATTTTTCTCATTCATTGCCTCAGGGGGAGCTTTCGATCGCATAGTTTTGAAGGAAAGCACACTTGCAACAATGCTGATTAACAGAACATTTCCCTTTTGTAGACGACCACAAAGAGCGACTCTTAGCGTCTCTGTGGCTGAGTCACCACACAGCTTGGGCCCCATTCATGTTTTTCCCATGTTGCAATTTACTCACTGAATTAGGCTTCATCCGAAAAAAAAGTGTTTCAGTCCCAATTATCATCCCGTAAGGAGGAGAGGCAGTCTGACAGGGGTGGGGGTGAGATACTTAAGCCTTTTCACTAGTGCTGCCTTGTTTCCCCTGTTCCTCTCCTTGAGAGAGTAATGTGTTACCTCGCACAAAAGGAGGATCTTCAGAGATATGCCAAGAGTCTGGAGAGTGTGTTTGCTGGACCTGTGAAGAGACCTCTTTAGGAGGCTTTGAGGACAATGGAGCATGGGCACCGGCCGTGGTTTACTTTGTCCACGCCAAGCATTTCACACGCACCCAGGGCAACAGCCGGTCTGAGCAAAGGCACAAAATTAGTTTGAGTTATTGAAAAGGCCTTTTTCATCTTTGTCACCCAATCAGGGCAATGATCGCTCTGAGGGAGTTATGTTTGCCCAACATTTTTTTTCCCGTTTCTTGAGAGTCTTCATAAGCTTCACCTAGAAACAGTTTTTTAGTTTCTGTCCCTCTTTGAACTTAAATGTAACATTTTTATTGATTATATTTGTGTCTGTGCAGTTCTAATACAATACACAATGTGCTTTTAATGGTTATTATTCAAAAACTACATGCATTAATGAACATAATTAACCACGCCTGATGTCATTCACATGCTAAACTGTTGTAATTTTTATCTAAATTGCATTTATTATTTAACATACAGTATATTACGATTTAATTATATACCAATTATGATTCAGAGATTTAAAGACAATATGTCAGTTGGATTGTGAAGCTAGATCATCTCCTATGAATTGATGTCGCACTGAGCAGAACAAAAGAATTGCGCTTTGAATGATGTACAGCAGAACTGGAGGAGACGCCCGATACATCTTCATTAGAGCTGAAGTTTCCCATCTCTCCTGTGCGTCTTCATCTGCTCCATCACATTGTTCATATCTCAGTGGCCAGGCTGTTGTTGCTATAGCAATATGTGGCTCTGACAAGGGCTCAGATTGCTCTTGATTTAAGTAAATACCTTGTAGTGGATGACTTCAACAGGCTCTGCAGCATTTTACAGCAGAAACGTGGCCACATGTTACATTATATTAAAGTTATTACATTAGACGGTCAATTAACAGACTACTCAAATAATTACATCATCAGGAATTTGTGTATTAGGAGTTAAATATTTGGCTGCAACCTTCATTCCAAATAAATGCATTTCCTGTGAATTTATAAAACCCTGCGACTTGGTTACTTGCTTTATTTTGTTTTATTATGCTGATAACAACGTATTTGTCCCATACAGTATCTGACTGAGCCCTTCAGCTCACACTCTGGGGCAACAACACCCACCTGCACATCAATCACTTGACGCAACCCGTAAACACGTTGTCCGGAAAAAGAAGCCGATAAGGAGGCAGGAGAGCTCCTGAGAAAACACGGCCACATAAACCGCAGCCTGTGCAGCGCTTGCGACTAATGTTGTGTTAAATATTAATCTTACGCACTTTGAGAGCAGCATTCCTGTGAGATCACTTGTGGAATGCAACATTTAAGCCTTGAGACTGTACTTCCTGGCTGCAAACAGAGGCATCATGGGAAGGCCTGCAGACGGCCTACACCCCCCCTCTCAACAAGTGGCTCTCCCTTCCTGATCCCTAAATTACTGCTCTTCTGTTAGACTGTCTATGAAGGATGGATTTGACAAATATCATTCTTGCTGCAGTGTTCTCGCTTTGATTTAAGTCAACAAAAAGCATCGTGACAGCCAGCACTGACATCTGGACTTTGGCTTTTGAAGACCATTGAGTTTTTGAAGCGAAGGTGTGACTGTATCCCATACCCAAACAAATAATAGACTAACTGATCACATGGGACATATCTTGAGCAAGCATGTGCAGGCAGATCTGTGGTAGTCCTTGTGAAATATCTTGATATAAGCCCCACTTGCCAGACCACATAATTAGCTTTTGACCTACATTTCTCCCCAAGCTTTTTGTGCATGAGCTATAGGTCAGTTTCACAGGGACTGGGACTCCACACAGGAAATCTTTATTCTACGACCGAACGTAAAGAAGGCGAAGTCATTGACAAATGTCTCACCGTGTTTGCCAAACAAAAATGTAACCATCTTTACAGAAGAACTGTTTCAGCCTGTGCTGCCTCAGAGTGAGCTGAGAGGGTGTTTGTGCATGACTCACTCCAATTGTGAATAAAAAGATAACTTCCTAAGATTGAAAATCCTCCTTTGATGATGTGATGGTGTGGGTGGACAGGTCCTGAATGGTGTCCCACCATATGTACTGTAGCTTGGTTTCTAATGAAGAGTCTGTGTAAATACGTTCCTTCTAATGGTGTGCAAAACAAGTCCCAGAGTGAAAGCACAACAACAACAAAAGTGTGACTAACATCCCATAATCTGCTGTATTTACAGTATATAGTTTCATTTTAAATCTCATCATTCCCATTCTGCTACTAGCAGAAATATTACATATGAGCTAACGCTGTTACACAAATTGAGACGTGCGCGTTCACCGTGGCACAGCGAACGTGTTACTGGTTCATGCAGTAATGTATTTATGCCGAAGAACGCGGGCCGTGTTTGTAATCCCCGCTGAAAGTCTGGCTGTGAAAGAGGGATGCAGGCCTAGCAGCAGATTAATGCCATGACGATGTGTTCCGCTGCAGATGAGAGCGCGCTCTGCAGCTTCTTTATGGACGCCGCGAATGTCGGGGGCTCCCTGCGAAGACGGACGAGGGGCCGCAGGGTGGCATGCGCTGCAGAATTCATACTGTTCTTAATGTTCTCACCATAGAGAATAAAGAGTCTGAATAAAGAAAAGACAAAGTAGAAAGTAATTCAGGCCTCTTTTGTAGAAATCCTCACAAGAGCTACTCAGCCCATGATTTCATTATCAGTCCGACTTACACTAATCCGCTCTGTGTGGAGCTGGCCCTTGTTGGACGTCTATACTTGGGTATCAAAAAACCCTGGGTGTCAATGGGTAATAGGGTTGGTGTCCACTGTGCTTAAGGTTTACATGTGTATGTGTGTCTGTGAGACTGAGTAATTGTGCATGTTGCTTAGAGTGTGTGTGTGTGTGTTCGTGTGGGGGAATGCTGCGTGTTTGAGATCATCCCCAGACGCTCTAGACTGTTTTGATTTCCCACTTCATGGACAACGTGAGAGTAATCCACTCAGGATTCCCCCTCTAGAGGTCTTTAGCTGCCATAAGCCACTATTCAACAGGCGAAACTCAACATGGGGTCTATACAGCCGGCTGGTATTACTGGATGATTGGGGTTGGGAGAAGGCTTAATCTGCCCTGGTGGCTAACCTGTTGCTGAATGGAAACCTGCAGGGAAGCCAGCCATGACACTGGTGGACTGACAAAGTTTATTGTTCAATGTCTGGATAGATTCAAGGAAACCTGGGAAAGATTTGTAAACTTAGGATGGAATGGTAAAATACTCAATTAGATTTTTATTCAAAAACATTTCTTCTTCAACAAATGTGCCAGGTCAGGATGTTAATCAGCTGTAAAATGTACGTACTATTGTATCAACAGTTTGTTTAGAAGAAAATAACAAATGTTTTTAGCCCCTGACGCACTTTCAGCAGTGTAAAGTAATTAGGTTCCTACTAAACCTATGTAGGTGCTTTTAATGCTTTTTAAGCATGTGTGAGTGTACTTTTATTTTTAAAATAAAGTAAAACATTGCCTTCATTAAACCACTTCTAGGAGGCACCTGCTGCACAGCTCAGTGAGACTCAACATCCCACTTTATCGAACTTTTGGCTTGTTTCCGTTCTTTTCTCCCTCCGACTATTTTTCATGTTTACTTACCGATTTAACCTGAAATTGAAACTTTGTCTAAGCATTTTGTTTATAATTCTACACTGACGTTAACTCCGTTAATTCAGTCAAAGTTCAGTAACAGCCAGTGTAAGTACATGTGGCTTTGGCGCCTCAGCAGAATGCAAACACTGCAAACATGCAACGCAAACATTTATTCTTGTTCTTATTCCTCTGTGTCCACAAAACATAGCCGCTATTTTAAACTCCACGCTCACTGTGGATAAGAGGCTGCTCTAAATTACTTATGTGCATTTAGGTACAAACAAGAAGCCTGATTCCTCTACAAATATTAACTGAAAACGAATCAACCAGCTGAGATTTGTCTAAATATTTAATCTTTAAGTTCAGCAGCAGAAGTATGTGAAGCAACGAGCAGCTAAAGGAAAAGACGTATGTCAGATTGAAAATATTTTCTGGCATCGCGCGCTGATCTGTTGGCCAAATTCTCCTGCCATTCAAATAAAGCCAGATGATACACTTACTCCGTTTTAAGTGCTTGATCTGAAAGCAAGTATTGTTAAGAATAATAAGGTGGATGTGGGATGGATAACGCTGACAAGGAATTAGGTGACCTGAATGCAATGCAGTAGCATGCCCTCCTTTCCAGCCGAAACAGTCATGTCACATTGCACATATTGCTGGATTACTGGCTAGTTTAAAGAGCTTAAGATGAGTTCCTCTGGTGTGCGATCAAGTCTGAGCAGCGTGGCCTGTAATGCACCGCTAAGAAGAAAAGGCTCGTCTTGCTCAGGGTCTCACGTCATTTCACTGTCTGAATGGCTTTGTGTGACAGTCGTAGCTATGCTGCGCTGATTGCAGTCAAGCCTCACGGCGTTACCATGGAAATGTCACTCAGGTTACTTCTTTTGTGCTGAGCAATCTACGGCAGTAATACTGACAATAAAAATAAACACGTGCATCCATGGCTGCACGTTGGATGTGCAGTCAAAGCATGAAACAGTGAAAGAAATGAGACAATATTCAAAGGGCCTCGTGATTCTCCCTGAGATTTGTAAAAGCAGCAAATCATCACTGTAAACTGTAAATGTCCGATTTTGATGTAAGCAAATAAAATCGTAAGATCGTAGATTTGTTTCTAAAAGGTTTGAGGGCAATTGAACCGTATTGTTGCACATGTAGAGTTTAGCAGGGTTTCATTGTACAGGCACCAGTGGCAGCGGAAAACAAGCTGGATTTTAATCAGCGATATCCATTGTTGCTTGGGCTTTGAAATATCTACAAAACATCCCCAGGTGTAAAAGTCATACCATAAAAATCGTTTGCATTCCAGACTGTTTGAATATGACTTCAGGTCTGAGCAACGTCTCACCGGGATGGCCAGCGAAAAAAAAAAAAAAGTCAACATGTCATCATTGCGTGCTTTAGGAGTCATCGCTGTTCAGCATTATCACGAATTGGCAACGCTCTGCTTGAAGTTGTCTGTGAGGGAGACGAGGCTGAGGGACAATTATCTTGTATGTCCTCGAGAGGTCTGGCCATTGTGCAGGAAAGGCTGAGTACAGGAGATCAGAAAAGGAGGGTAGAGGCAGAAGTACATCTGAGGGCTCCGTAGATCCCAGGTATTACCAACTGTCTGAATTAACAGGATACACATACTTTGCTAAACAGACAACATGTCACGTCTTAGCAGTGTTTGGCTTCACCTATGAGCCAAAATTCTTACATGAAGCCCCATGAGCCCCTTGCTGTTTCGCAAGCTTAGATGAGGCCTAAGCCTCAGCAGAAGATGAATGCCGAGTGCTAAATTAATTTGAGGCATTTTCTTTTGTGTGCTGACAAAAGCGACCGGGTTGGTGCTGGTTTCCATAGCTGATGACAGATCACTGGGCTGCAATGTTTGCCCAGGTGTCAGGCCTCTCGCTGCAGACAGCAAAGGGTTTGTCCATTTCTCCGAACTTCACATTGCTGAAGCTTCTGCGCCTTTAATTGTGCACGTTGCCTCATTCAATATCACCATGAAAGAGCCTCTAAAAAATAATTGTGACAAAATAACAGTGTTCCTTGACGAAATGTTGAAACATGCCCCGCACTCACGACATCGCAGGCTCCGAAAAAATAGGAACGACTCTTTCAAAACACTTTTCAAAGTTACGCTTTTAAGACAACTTCCGACCTTTCAACTCCCACGAAGTAGCAGCGGTTTAATATCCAGCGTTGCATTGTGTGTGCAATGCTGCTTTTCAAACAACATTAATCAAGAAAGTGTTATCATCTCCCTGCACTGTATACAGCTGCAATAAGGTGTTTTAATTGCTCGGTAGTGTATAAAAAGTCAAGCCCTGAGGCGTTTGGCAGATCACTGCAGTGTTTGGTGTGGTCAGGAATTTCTGCGTGTATAAATATATAGAGTATTTATATGGTTTGATCTGTGTGTCATTGAAGTTCGCAGTGTTTGGTTAGGGTTAAGACAATCCAAAAGTTTGTATCCCATCACTCAGGGAGCTTGTTATGTCTGCATTTGGGGGATTGGGCCGAGTGATTGCTGCACAGCTGGAAAGAACAATGTGTCTGGATCCATAAATTCCCTTTGGCTCTGGCATGACATCCTTCACCTTTACCCAACCCACATCACCCGAGCTGCTACAGGGAACAAATATATCAAGATGCTCCCTAATCTCAGTAAAATGCTCGTCCTAAAGTGCCACTTGTCATGATTTAAATACTTGTGTATGCCGCAAAGGTTTTTTTTTTATAGTCAGCCTATTGCAACAAATGAGTGATCATTGACAGGCTTTGCGAGCTCATTGTGTTTTCCTGTAGTGAAATCACAGGTGCTCTAAATCACTGCCTGCTTTAAGGGAGTGTCATTTGCTCTGCTCCCACCGTCGGTTCCTCCTATGATGTGTTCAAGCCTTTTGAAAAACACTCACCCTGGACCTGATCGTGTGCTCACACGCTGCGCCTACAAGTTTATATTTGTCCCTTTTTTCACTTTTAGGAGTTGATATAAGAGGGGAAAAAATTCATGACAAACTTGAAAAAAAGAGTACAAGTTTCTCGACATTGCTCCGGCTTACTGGACAAAGGAGCGGGGGGATTGGTTTTTCCACGGGCCGAGCAGGGAAGAATTAGAAGACTCTGCCACTTAATTTGGCGGCTGAGACTTACCCTGCGCAGTTTTGTTTTTCTAAGCCTCCAACATAACAGAGTTTGCCTTGCCGTCAGCACCTTAAGCAAGTAAAAGCGCTTTCTTTATGGACTAAACCCGCCAGATATTTGCTTTGCGAAGCCCAGCGAGAAGAAAAGACGAGGACTTGCAATGAACAACTTTTAAAACACAGTGTGTACGAAACGAAAAAAGTGTCAGGAGACATGAAAGAGCAGGAGAAATGAATTGAATGTTGTTTTTTTCCAACTCTATGAAAAAAGAGGGCGATGGGATCTGAAGGCTTCTTTTCTGAAAGCCTCAGCCAGGTGATTCATCACAGCGCTCTGTCAAAAGAGCTTTCCACAACATGAGGCGAACAATGACACTGTGATTGCAAGGACAGCAGAGCTCTTGATTGAAAGATATCAGCTATATGTTCAGCTTCCCAGAGAGAGGAGGCCGAACGCAAGAGGGGGTGGAGATGAAGGGAGGAGAGAGGAGACGCGGCGGCACAGCTCGGTGAAGAATCCAGAAATCTTAACCCTTCGACAAGGGTGTCAAGAGAGCTTTTTAGGGCGTCCTGCGTAACGAGAGCCTCCAGATATAAATTAACCAAAACAATTTAACAGCTGCTTAACCACGAACAGAGGAGCTGCCAGGCAGATTGATTGGAGATGTACTGTAGCAAAGCAGAGCAACTTTCAGATTGAGTTGTGGAGCGATGCTGAACAAATCGTGGACGGATGCCAGACCTACACTTCACATATTCAGCTGAACGGTGTTTCTGACACTTAACGTTTACTGACCCAGAGGCACAAGGATCCACATGCGGTGTGGTTCTGTTTTCCAGTACCTCACATTTATAAAGCGCCAAGAGAGACTGCACACATCAAAACACTACATTGTTTGATTAAACTGGTATCACACAAGCACAAAGGAGTAATAAAAAGATGTTCATCTTAGAATTGGACAATTTGTTCTTTTTAATCTACGGCCATTTGGCAGAATGATGCAGTGGACATGATGAATATATGTTGGTCAGTAGGATTTTTAAAAGTCTGTATGTGTGTTCACATGTTTGAATAAGATGTAAATAATAACCTATATAAATGTAAATAGATTTGACATATTTCATAAAAATAAAGTAAAAGTAAGTAGAAACAGCTCATTGTATTCCACATAGTATTAGGTTTGACTTCTCTGCATCTTAAGCAACTGTCACAAATATCAGGTTGAAACTAATCCAACCATTTTTCAGACCTTGATGATTCATCTTTTTTTTCCTCTGACTGCTTCTCCACCTTTTCCCACAGGTGCTAAAAGAATAATCAGCTTAGATACTATTTACACTGAGGACGGAGGTCTACCATTACCCTCCCATCAATATCAGCACTTTAAGTTCATAAAACTGTGAGGAGACCTCCAGCCTGTAATTTTCATAGTCCCTAATTCACAGGGAAAAGAAATAATATTACAGGGTATTGAGCTAAATAGTGATGACACTCACACATAATTGTCAGAGGCAACAACAACTTTCACTGCTTACAAACGCTGCAAGACATCCACTCCTACGTTATACAAGTCACCTTATGCGTCATAACTATAGAATTCAGCCATTTTTTCTGTGGGATTATACTGGGTGGGTCAAGACCGGTACATGTTTGTGATGACCACTTTATTAGGAACACATTCCTGATTACACACCTCGATCCTGCAGACAGTGACTCATTAGGAACCTTCTACTCAGCCAAAGCGAGAAAAGATAAAACGTGATTTAGGCAACTGCGAAGGTGAGGAACTGCTGCAGCGATGCCTCGTCAGCGCCGCGACGTCCACGAACATCCCGTCTGTGAACCGAGAGGATCCCGTGGCTCTGCTTGGTGGCTCGGGTCCACGCGCTGCCTTAGAGAGAGTTACACAACACTCTGGTAGCAGGTGGAAGCTTTGCTAGAGGAGCTTTATTAGTGCCAGCTTCCCTCCATCTTTCTAAATGATGATTTACTGGTGTAAAATCCACTCTGTAAATGCGTTAACATGTGTAGAGAGAGATCTTGGCGTTGTAAAGCTCCTGTCCTCCATCAAACGACCTGTGTGCGCGGAGCTGGGATGATGCCGCTGTATGTTGCAGGCTCTGACAAATCTCACCAGGGCTTCTCATTGATCTCAAATCCCGATGTGATAATTAATAACATCTCAGATTACAGTGTGCAGCGTGTTGTGATTTATGTTGGCCCAGTGTAGTGTAAGTAGGGAGGAAGCTGCTTGGCTGAGACGCGTGACCTGAGGCCGCTTGAACTGTGGGAGGAAACACTATCTGCTCATTACGGATCTGGCTGATAATATGCAATGGCTTCATTTACACCTTACATCAACTCAATGCTGAAGCTAGAAAGTCATTTTAAAGACGGAACATTATTTTGACGCATCATTTACCACCGGACCCTCAAACAGCGAGCTTTGTTTGTAGATATGGTTGGGAGCCATTCTTTGGAAGTTATACGGTGTAATTGCTCGTTGGCAGGCTTGTGACCAGGGGGAGGTAAATATTTGCTGTCCTGGGCTCTTATAGCTGGAAATTCATCCTTATCGCTCGTGTAGCTGAACGACACATGGCCATGCCTCATTTCCTCCTTCAGCTGCGGACCAGACGTGATAAGCAGAGGAGGCGAACACCTGAATACAAGGAGAAACAAACACGTCGTTCAAACAACACCTTCTGCTAAATAGCATTTTTAATCAGAACAATGACGATGAAGATAACAGACTCAGCGACGCATCCGTTACCTTCGTGAGGGTTTTACTGGCTGCTCTTACAGAGATGATACCGTCATCCTGCAGCAGGACAAATTATCATCTCATTAATCCTGTGGTGCTGTGAGGTTTTTATAATTACAGACTGTGACGTGTCTATTTATGAAAACACTTTGACATTTGAGCACCGAAAGCAGCACGTCAAGAGCGTTTAAAAGCCGTAAGTGAATTATACTGTACAAGTGTGAAAACAACTGTCCGACAACAAAATCCTTATTCACCATATTCAGCAATTCATCATGAATTATTAAGATGTGCTTTTGAAGAACCAATGGCCCTTGTTTCCCCAGACAGATGTCGATACGGAGGATGAAAAAAATAGATGTTGCACTGTACAACTGTCAAACAACTCTTCAGGGGATGTAATTGCTTCTTCCTGCTCCCTGGTCTCGTCATTCCCATCCAATGACTGCAGACACATTGAAAGCCCCCCTCCCCCCCGCCCCCCCCAACCTAAAATCCACCAACTTATCAAACTCCACTAGACTATCCTGAGATACTCATCTTCCCCCACAGCGTTACACATGATTGAAAAGCATCTGCTAAATGATAAAAAGGCACCGTCGCTGCCAAATTAGCAGCGCATTCAAAAGTTGTGAAAAGCTGCTGAATATCAACAATGGAGGCTGAGCAGCAAATGCTTAATTATCCCAAATGTGTGTGTGGGCGTGTGCGGTGCTGTATAAGCGTGTGTGTGCTCCCCACACAGGTTTGGTACTGATGATGTAATATCATATCTGTATTTGTCTCTGAATAAGCATTACATCATTGATGTGAGGCAGAGATGCTCACTGCACTGACGCTGAAGGCACCACTGGAGGCAGGAAAACACAAGCCCGGGTGGAAAATCTGTGCACAGACCTCTAAACAAACATAACAAACGGACGTCTCTGATGTAAATTTGTCTCTAAAGTCCGGTGTTTTGACTTACCTTCATAGTCACGGTCCAACTATTCAACATGCAAATATGAGGCACAATGTGGCATCATTTCATGTAAAGGCAGATATTTAAAAATGGGATACATGGGAAGGTGACTCAGGTTTCTAAGGCAACCTGAGAACAACTCAGAAATATGTTCCTTGTCCAGTGGAGAATACGTGACTAGGAAGGAGGCCCTGACTTCACGCCCTGTGTTGCAGCTCCCTGTCACCTCACAGACAATTTTCAACACAATTTTTCCCAGAGGTAAAAACTGGACAACAACACACACACACACACACACACACACACACACACTTTCATGCAAAAACTGCTTTGTCATTTACTATTTGCACAATTTATAATCCTTAATTTATTTTCCTCTTTGGAAATGCAGAGCAATGAGTTCAACGCAGGCATTTCTGAATTATGAGCTGAGCAGAAACGGTTTCAAAACTTGGCTGGAGTTAAGTTTGCTTCGATGACTTCATTACGCATTTTAAGTAATCACTGCAACACACATTTAGTAAGAACGCAGCCGGGAACTGAATATTGCAGCCTATTGATCTCTTATTTTCATTATTTGGTAACTTTGGATGCCTTGAGTGAATTAGACTGTGACACATCCTGCGTTCAAGGACTCTAGAAAGGGAACATAACAAATCAGGCAGAATCGAGACACTTCACAGTGGCCCTTCATCTCTGACAGCAGCCAGCTCTACTTAGTCAGCCACAAGAAAGTGTGTCTGACAGTGTGCAGGAGCCTGCCTGTAATTCTTACCGATTAATCTACCTCAGTGCGGAGGAACACATCAAAAAGACGTTAAAGTGAAGTCTTTCGATGATATTCAAATGAAAAGCAAGACTTGAAAATCACCATAGTGGAAGCGTACAAAGCTGCGAGTAAGACGCAGCAGTGTTTTTTTGTTTACTGCGCTCTGCAGGTGCCATGAATGACGCAATGTGGACAACCATGAAATATCAAGTGACCGTATTATCACAGTGTAGATAACACAACCAATATAAGAGTCAGAGTCTACGTCTGTCTGCTGTGCACTGCCAGTAACCCAAACCAAAAGATCAGAGAGACGGGGCCGGGGGGTCAGCAGCAACATGTTTGTGTGGCGGGGTAAATGGATCACCGTGTGGATGTCACATAGCTGGTGTTATCCCCTCCCGGAGCCACAGAGCGGGTCATTGTTGTATCGTGAATACATGAATACAGATGTACGGCTTTCTGCGGGGTTTGCTTAATGTCCTGAATGCATCACTTCAGCCCATAAACAAGCCCGGTCCTGCACCTGAGCTCAAACATACAGGAATCACGAAGGGCAAAAATTAAAATGTGCTGCCACGCGGATACCCCCAGACACCATTCAACCACACAGCCATAATTAATACTTTATTCCCCAGCAGTTGCCTTCATGAGGAGCAGATGCAGGGAAGATGACCTGAGATTGGGAAACCACATGTGAGGAGGCAGCATGGAAGCAAGGTATCATGTTTACTTTCATAAACATGGCAATCCCCCCCCCCACCCAATCACCCCCCTCCCCCAACCCCTGCACACACCTATCCTGCACCTAGCAATTAAACCCAGTTAGAGATTACTCTCAGCTGCACCCCAGTCTTCACAGGAGTCTCAGCCTCCAGCCTGGACTGATAATAACTATGGTCTGCAGCGTTTCAGCCATTCATTTGATAAAGTGCTTTTCACCTTCCAGCTTTCATTACCCACATGCCTGAAAGTGTGTGCACGCGTATAGAGACACGCGGCGTGAGGCGAATTACCAGGAATCACATCGTTGTTACGTAATCAAAGGCTTTAATTATGGTCTAGACCCAGTGACAGATTCATTGATGATGAACTGATCAATATTGCAGCAGAGAGGTGATAAGGGGCCACTGCAGGCTAATTCATGAAGGTAGGGACAAACATCCCATTTGCTCCTTCGGGCTGGACGGCTTGTTGTTTGCTTTATAAGAAACCATGTCTGCTAGCAACAGCTTAGCTGCTCCACTGAGGCGTCCGTCCACACGTCTTTTGGGAGATTCTTTAAAGAAGGTGACTCCAGCAGTGAGACGGACAAAAAGATTTTTATTGTGATGACCCTGCTTGACACCGTGAGGTTGTTTCTGTGGCGTAAAAACACGCTACCAACACGGCATAGAGCACATGCACAGTCGCTTTTTAATCGTGATTTTCTTTTTTATTTAGGTTAAAGATGAGGAGCGACAACATGTATTTAAACAGATCCTGATGACACAAGGACAGACGAATGTCACTTTGACATGTACACCGTTTTAATAAGAAAGTGATCTGAGATAATGGATGTGATCAGGGAGACAGACCAGAAACCAGGTCAGGTCAAATCTATCTATAAAACATTATGTGACTAACACTTCTGATCTGCACACACGTCACGTATGGATGGATCAGAACTGAACAATGCAGACATATTAATTTGGCCTAATTTGTTATTTAAGGTTTAAAATGTTATCTCAATGACGATTATGACCCAGAGGCGGACAGGTGCAGCCCGAGGTCAGCAAAGTCAAATAACTTGCAGCGGTTTAATTTATAACTACTATCACCCCCCCTCCCAGACACGTACACATTCACCTCACACGTCACTTGTACCTCCTGAGAAATATTGCTCACTGTACTGGCATGAGTTAGCAAATAATTGCTAGTCAGGGGAGGAGGTAGCTTATAATATGCATTGGGAATTTTAATCTTGACTTTTAATAAGCTTTTGACCTTCTTGCGTCTGCAGCCTATAATTAGAATTTCTGCCTGGGCCAGATTGACAGAATGCTGTGTCTTAGGGGAGGTAAAGCCTTGTGCAACTGCGGTCAGCAGACCTTCTAAATCACGCGGCTGTATGGGAAATGTTTAATCTAACAAATTGGTTTCTGTTTCCTCTCCTTTTTGTCATTCTTTCATGCTGTAGGTATTCTGAATATGGAGGTGATGTCATCGTCTCATGCTTTTAAGTGTAACCGGGAACTACTGGGCTGCCCTCCTTTGGTAAATCTAATTGTGCCCTTATCTTCTTCGGGATTAACTTCCCCATTGAAAGGGCCTGAGCTGTCTGGACTTTGACTCGCGTTTGTCTTTTCTCATATGTGAAATTATATACATATCAAACGGAGCTGCAGCGACTTGGGCTATTTCTGCTATTGGCAGCGTGCAGATAGCCTGGATTGAACCTCCACAAACAGCAGCAGTGGCAGTCGCTTGCATCCCAGTTAAAAAGATGAACTCTCCCTTCTTCTTTGGGCCTTTGCATCTGTCAGGCAGCACTAAATTTAGCGGCTGGCATTTATTTACTTTATGTCCTTGCTGGTGTGTCCTTGCTAAATGAAGGTGAACGCGACTGTCACCATCCAGAGGAAAGCGCTGCCCAGCCCCTCGGGAGTTGATGGATAACATGGCAGCCTGTGTGAAACGAGAACATATGCGTGTGCAAATAATCTATGCACACACACGCACACAGAAAAAGCTCCTTTTTGCATGATTGCTGTTTACAGTAATCCTCTCAGATCATACAGTGCAGGAAGCTGGGTGCATGACCAGCCATCATAACAGGCCTGTGGGCTTCCAGTCATACAGGTATTTGAGTTTGCAGGTATTCAGGCTTCCATGTGGCATAGTGGTATTTGCACCGTTGCTGTTTCAGTGTGTCAGTGTTGAGCGCTACACAGTCCTATGGATCAGTGCCTCTGTATGGATCCCCTGAAGCAGCCTCTTGTTCCCTTAACATTCCAGGTACATCCACGCCAGCTCCTTCCTGTCGCTCCCCTTGTGTGGCGCTGACTGACAAGCGTCCGCTTCTCTCAGGCGCGTAATCAATCTGCTAATTGGTGTCGGAGGGTCGGTTGCTGTCGAAGCATCCCCCCACTCTTTCTTTGGCCGATTTATCTTTGTCACTAGACTCACAAGGTAGATTAGTTGGGAAAGTTTAGTCTCTGTAGAGCCTTGTCTCCCTCTCTCTCTCTCTGTCTCTCTCTCACTATGCTACAGTGCTTTGTTCATCTTTTTTTACTGCAATACATCACACAAAAGAGTAAATGTTAGCCTTCCACCGTTTCCATTGGTAACCATGGCTCAGGAGGTGGAGAAGGAGAGCAGGTCAGTCTGTCTACGCAGGATAATTGATGGCAGCGATGCTCTTTATCATAATTCACCACTGCAAGTGCATCAAGATGCAACACAGCAACATAATTAGTAGGATGACAACTTGAGTGTAGGCATAATCTGCTCTGAAAATAAGCAGGTGATGCTAAAACTGCAAAAACAGCACAAGGTGCCGAGAAATGAGCAGCATCAATTCAAATCAAAACTGTGATTCCTCACACAAACACGACAGCAGCATTTGCAGAGATGACGGAGCCTCTTCTGATTGATTTACAGGCCGTATCTACCCAGGGTGCCAATCAAGCCCTGATTAGACATCAGTGACTCGCTGATGACGGTTCAGACAGCAGCAGCCGTGTCCACGGTCGCACCGAGCACAAAAGATTGATTGCAAGGGGCCACTTTAACCCAGACGAATCCCTGCAAATGACACAAGGGTTATGGGAGTTTTTATCTTATTCAGGTTTCAGGCTCAGAGCAGCAGTGAAGAAGTCAAAGGAAAGGCATGTGTGCAACTGCTGCTTGCTCCGCAGCATGGATTAGGCCCCCAGTGCCCCCTATTGGCCCCCAAATCATCTGTTGATCCTCTCACACACTGAAAAACAAGAGTCTAAGAAAGCGTCTGAACGAGCTGTGGAGAGGTTTTTAATGTTCACCACAATACACAAGCCACTATCATATGGATTCGTACTGTTGTCTGTCTCTGGTATAGTCTTGTATCGCTTGCTCTGACTCCTCTTCCCATCTTTCAGGGGCTGTGATTTAAAGAGAAGTGAGATGAGGTCATCTGACCGGTGAACAGCAGGAGGGATGTCTCTATCTGCACCTGCCAGCTTCCTTACCCGCTCCACAGCAGGAGCGGCTGCTGATCACAACCGCATTAAAGTCGCTCCCTCTTTTATTTTTTTCCTTGATGCACTCACTGCTCTTTAAGTGCTTCGAACGCGGCAGCATTCGCCTCAGTAAAAGTCTGTCTCCACACTGTTAACAACCACCTCTGTAACAATGACACGACTAGCAGAAGATCGTTTTATGCAAACGTCGCAGGCGATTGATCCGCCTCCATTACCTTCACTTTTATTCACTTGCTACTTTTGTATGAGGCCTTTAAATGTCTTTTCAATGCAAAATGCGGCTCTTAACATCGCTCAGGGATCAAGTCCACACAACTCCAGTTTACATTTTCTCACCTCTTGACTTTCATTGCTTTTACAACTATGTGCACTTGTCTAAGCTTTAAAAATCAATTAAATAAAAATGTTTAGTCATTCAGTCATAAAAGCAGTTTCTTAGTTCCTAAAAGGTTTCTCTCATGTGTGTGTGTGTGTGTGTGTGTGTGTGTAAAAAAAACACAAAGTGCTTGTATAATCCATAAGACTGTGATTGTTTCTGTTAAATTATTGACATTTAAGGGTTTTACAGACAAAGAACAACAATGAACATAGACGTATTTATATTATTCCAGATCTAGACGCCACGAGCTGCGCTGTGTTCAGTCTGTGCTGCTTCCCTGTGTTCTGATGTGCGCCACACTGGTCGTTGTTTCAACCCTGACCCAAACGCGGTGACAGGGTCAGCGGACGAGCTGAAAATGAATCTGTTTTCTGTCCGACCTCCGTCTCCGTGTTGGGCAAAGCTGTTTCCTGCTCTTCACTTACACACAGTACTGTTCAAACTATTCAAGTTGAAAGTACGTTCGGCGCGTGAACGCCTGCCTGTGCTTCTGAAGGGCAGCTGTTCTCCGAGGCAGTAAAGATAAAGGATGAGGTTTTCCACCTGCAGACCGGAAGCTGGGGAAACCACCAAACACACCTTATCCTGTCCAGCTGAACAAGCGAACAACTGCGTGCCTGACAAGAAAGACTGATCGGCTGTGATAACACAAAGAAATATGACGTTTGGGACGTGTTTTGACAAGGCCCGGCAGCCCACTTCTACGCCATATACCTAAAGCTAAGATCCTGCTTCCATGAGTGTGCGCATTGTTGGGTTTTACCCACAGTGGCACCACAGGATTAGCCACAGCTCGCTCAGTTGTGCACAGACACACTGAGAAGGAGAAACCAGCAGGTCTCCAGACTAGCGAGTCTGTGCAGGAGCACATCAGAGAGAAAGCCCGTGACAGCGCTGTCACGTGTTTGCATATTGTGTCCGTAACAGCCAGAAGATGATAGCGACTGTCTGCTCCACAACCTGTTACACCTGTTTAATTAATGTCAGTGTGGTTCGGCTCAAGATGGTGTCTGACGCTGTCTTCCTACACATAATCTGCCAAACAAAGACGCGTAATAACAATATACTGTCGCATTGCCCATCAGACAGACAGACAGCTTCCGTTTTATGGGGTTATTATAAGACCTGCGTAAGAAGTGAGAGACTGTTTTGTAAACAGACACACCCAGAAGTGATGCCATAAGTCTGTTATTACAGCCATCCGTCCATGTATCGGTGTATCTACCGGTGTTGTGTTGTCAGTCAGACTGTTTAATCTGCCTATTACTAATCAGACATCAAAGCAGTTTTAGTGCAGGTCAGTGCTCGACATTTTCTCACTTGGAACGCAAACACAAGGCTGTGCCACGTAAGACAATAAACCCCGAGCCCACGCAGCCATGGCGGCTAAACACGTTCTTAAAAAAAGCGTGAGAACCCGGTCGTGATTGTTTGGAAGCGTTTTATGAAGCTGCCACGAAGGAATTTCATCCTTTCATTATCTATTTGATGTCGTTTAGGGGGTTTCTTGTGAGTGAAGGTGTTGTGCACCCTGGCACAGACAGAGGCACTGAAAACCATTCTTCATCTCCATGCTGACCTTGCAGATCAGCTCTACATTATCTCTGTATAGAAGCACTCACTACTATTAGGACCTAATAAAAGCTTCCTCCAACTGAAATCCCACTGACTGTTCAAATAATAATCTTCCCTCTGTGTCTCTTTGCGTATGTATTGGAAGAAAGAGCATGCAGGGCATTGAATTCAACACTTTTCTCAGCATCCCGCTCCAGCCTGGTCGGCATCTTACTTGACAATATAGCGAGTGGGTGAGCTTTTACTCACGGCCCTGTCAGTTTTCAGGGAGCTACGCAAGCAGAGGCTGGAGAGGAGTCTCACACCAGATGAACTTCAGCAGTGGAAACCAACTTGTGATCGTTTGAATAGAATATAGATGGATAGAGAAAGTCCAAAAGAAAACAAAACAGCAATAATCCGCACAGCTACTGACCAGTGACATAGACTGTGACACTACTGTGACCTTTTCTTTTGTGCAATGGAACAAGGCAACGTTAGAGAAACAAAATCTTTCCGTGGTGGGAAAATACCAGGTGTAAACATCAATTTGAGATCACTAAACAATACTCAATTTGTGCTACTATTAAATAATAAGAACCTTGACTGAGATAATCTCTGTGAGATTGGCTGTACTGCGCCGCGTCAGCGCCGTCCACACTGTGCGCAAGTTCACTTCCTGTGCTTTTGATCTGCCAGTGGCAAGCAGTCGCCACAAGATAATGTGTGATTTGAAATTCAGTTCATATGCGCGCGGTGCTAAAACAGCCACTTCTCACACGCCTGCAGCCTCCTCTGTGATCCCCTGTGATCTAAGCCTTTTATAAAGCTGCAGTTTCATCCACCCTGCAGTAGCGCACTCAAAAGACTTGAAACCTAGAGACTCCTCCCTCTGCTCCTGACGGGGCAGTAAAGATAAAGGATGAGGTTTTCCACCTGCAAACGGGAAGTGGGGAGAAGTTCACTCACAAGCAGAGCTGTCAGACTTTCACCTCTTAGACTTTATCCTGTCCAGTTGAGAATGTAGAACAACATCTACGCCTGACCTCCTGTGATAACACAGAGACATACGTCCTTTCAGCCCCTTCTCCTCCACATATTCTGCCAAAACAATGCACTGCTTTCTTGTTTGTATTGATTAAATGTATTTAGTTGTTGGGCTTTTATTTGCAGGGGCACAACAGGATTAGCCCCAGCTTACTGAGAAGCAATCGGCTCTTTGGACTGTGTGAACTGTGGCACATTGTGAAAGAATGTGACTAGCACACTTGAGCATTTAGCAGCTACAGAGCAACATATTTCCCTGAAAAGTGGTGCAGACCAAAGCAGAGCAAACACTGAAGTTAAGAGACTCAGGCAGGGGGAACTGGCTGATTTTGCATCGTGGCTGTGAGCTGGTGCGAGTGGTAATGATAACTAAAGTTATATTGAACTGGATATGTTAAAAACTGATAATACATCAGCAGCTATTGCAGGTCAGTGGCCACATTTCCTCCCATGGGAAATCCACAGAAGCCTCTGCCACATAGGATAGTTAAACTGGCTAAACAAATCGTAAAAATAAGTATGAGAGGCCAGTGGCTGATAGATGAAAAGCTGCCATAAAAGGATTTGGACCTTCCACGATTCATTTGAAGTCGCTTGGGGAGTTTCTGCTTGTTAAAAAACTGAGTGAAGATGTCTTTAAAGTGCATTTTGCTATTCAGGGTGTCAAGGTGTGAGCGACAGGGATCATCGCCAACGTGCAAGTGAGAGGTGCGTTGCGATGTGGGTGCTAATCAGAGCTGTCCTCCGGAGCGACGTTTGACACGTCCCATCAACACCGGCTCCCAGCGCGCTCCTCACCTGGGCTCTCTGAGACGCTCAGCTCCCAACCAGACTGTCTTCCACACTCTGTTGACACAGACAGGCTGCTCTGTCACTCATTTGCCTCGTGAACTCCCGTTGGGCTGTTATTCACACTGCTATAGCAAACGTGCATGCGCCCCTGCATATGCATACTCGGCATACGTCCTCCGAGTCAAAGTTTCCTACGCGGAGGCAGTCGGGTGTTTGTCAGTTTGCACATTTTGACATGTTTTGACATTTAGCTGCTTGTGAGAATTACTAACTGCAGATTCACTTTCTGTCCATTACCGTCTGATCAGATGAATTGATTTTGGAGTGTGCTGACAGGGTAGAAGTGAATGTTTCTCCCTTGTCTGTTTGCATTAAAGCTTAGTGGGGTCCGAACATTACTGTGGTGTATCTAGGGAACCTAGAGAAGCAGTGAAGCAGTGTAATTAGAAGTAAAGACAACCCGTTTGGCCTTTGGGTTTACATTTGTGGCGTGTCTGCAGTGAAGGCATAGCACGAGCAGCAGCAACAGAGCATCGCCGGCCGCTTTGGTCCTGTGTGTAGTTGGCCAGAGCCACCAGACGATGCCACATCACATCACGGTGCCAGCAAACAACATATTCTTAAAACTAATTCAGATGCAGACTCTAAGCGAACACTGGGAGAGAGATTATTCTACTCAGGCTGAGTTTCTTGTGTCTGTATCAATCACCCACACAAGGGGCAGTAAACCGCTTTATTAGAGTAGCTGCTTGTGAATAATAATGCACATGCTGTACTTCACAATAAATCAACAGACACAATATGTATGTTAGGGGAAAATATTTGTGCCACTGGTTTTCTCCTCACTAAGATCATTGATCACTGGATTCAACACCAAATTTATTTCCCCGTTCACTTTGAAGCGCCATCAAATATCCAGCTGACAAAGATCTGTGTCCATCCAAATAACAAGATATGAGGCCGTGTCACTTTTGTTTAACTTCCTTGTTCCATCCAGGCAATAACTTTGATCAGTGGCAGCAATTTCCTGGATTAGTAAAGTCTGAATGAACGCACAGGATATAGGTTGTGTGGAACCGATCGCTATCGAGCTTGATGTATCCTGAACCGACACTTCCTCTTGTCTGATAAACGGAGATATCTGGAGCAAATCACGATAACATTTGTTTAAATCAAAGTGAAACGCGCCGCGCTACAGCACAGGAAATCGGCCTGAATATAGTTTAGTCGTGTCAGACGAAATGACATAAACAATATTTACCAACGCTCTGGTTTGGTGACAAACACGTCAGCGTGTTTCACCGATGTCATCAAGGCAGATGAGAAAGAGCTGATTGAGGAGAGGAATGTCTGTGCACCTTGTTAGCGTATTTTAATTGACTATCAAACACAAAGGTGGTTTGTGTGGTTGGCACGGGTAGTGTACTAGTCTGCGAACAGGCCGTGATTAAGCTTCGCTGGTGTTTGTTGTGTTCCTACACTTCATTTTAGTCTGAAGGGAATTATATCCTCCATTTTCACAGCCCGGGGTGTAATGGCACACACTCGAAGCACTTAGGCTTCATTAAAAAGATAGAATCAGTGTCCTCGCTGTAATGAAAGCCAGCGCTGGAGAGTTCACGTCGAAGCAGACTGCTCAGTTTTCAGAGGAAGACTGACGTGATTACGTTTGATTTGAGGTCAATCACAACTTTATGTCACTGGCGTCGTTGTGATTGTAGCCGCTTCCAGTAACTTCGGTGATTCACAGATTCTTCTGCCTGATGCCGAACAGCAGACATGCAAAATGTCGCAAAGGCAAATTAGTTCCTGTAACAGGTTTCCTGGAAATTACCGTCAACGCGAAGAAAATACTTCACAGCCAGTTGTACAACGGCCTTTGAGGCAATATGAGCCAGGTGGTGTCACAGCGAGCGTCGGGGTTATCGCCAAGGTTCGAAACTTTGAATTATTAACAAACAACCTGGGTTAAAAATTCGGAACCTGGCGTTTGAGAGGTAACTGCGTCGGGATCGTACCAGCATCGTATGACCTTTGATTATAGGAGCTTGACCCGGACTAAGGCAGGATACTGTGGACACTGCTACAATAGTTCAACCTTTCCTTCAGCACCTTGAGCACCAGACGAGTCGACTTATCTCAGCGCCGCGTCCTGCTCTCGCCAGTATGTTTCTCTTCCTGCGTTTCCGTGACCGTTGCCTAACGTTGTTGGTCGGCGCTGACTCACCTGGTGGAGTATGGTACACTCAGCGGCCCCTTGCTCTCCACTCTCCACTCACCTCCTTCCCCTCCCACTGACTTCACCCTGCACTGCAGTTCAAAGTGGTTTTGCCTGTCTAGCCTTGGCGTTTAATGTTTAAGTATTGGGAGCGGCCGCAGAGTGCAAATAAAATGCCTTTACAGACTCCGGGGCACGCTGAGGGCTGTGATTCCAGATACTGTATTGTGAAATTTCCATTGTGCTTGACAGAGTCGCCTCAGGGCAAAAGAATCTGTTCAGAGGAAATCTGCCTCTTTAGTCCTTCATAATGCTCAATGCGTGTGTCTTGGATAAACCATTTACTGGAAGGGTATTTGAATTTATTATACTGATAAAGAATTACACATGGAAAAGACGGCAACATGCCCACACTACACGAAACTACAGAACAGGATCAAGGTTTGAATGCAGACCCCACCTGCGAGAGAAAAACACTCAATGATGTGTGGTAGGCTGCCTTTCTGTTGCACTGAAAGGGAGCTGGAGCTATTTGCAGCAAAGCAAAACAGCACAGGAAGCCTGACACTACTTATATGTTTGTGCGTGATTACTCTGTAGTCCTAATCCGTCTAACAATGTTACAAAACATTCAGACAGGAGGAGGCTTTAAAGCAGTAATTGGGGGGACTTACACTGGTAAAACTCTGCTCAACCACTACTAGTTGCATCTCGCTCGTGCTTGGTCGAGACTGTGGCACAAGAAATCAAACACGGGCGTGGATTTAGTCTGATTTGAAGCATATCTCTTAATGCCCTCGGATGTCGAGCTGAAGAGGGATGTTTTTAAAGAGAGGCGGTGAAACGGAGCAGACGGAGCCGATTCGGAGGAGCCGAGCGCGTGGAGGTGATGACAGTGTTTTGGTGTCGCCCGTTATCGATGGAACGAAGGCGGAGGCCGAAAGGGCTGATTCACTGGCCGTTTTCTTGCCTCATGCTGGATTAACCATCACATGCAACAGGCTTGTTCGTTTGAATTGTGTAACGGCCTCAATCCCTCCAGAATTAGTTCATAAAATCAGCTTTCTGTTGTCCTTCAGTTCAGCCCTTCACATGCTAAACTGGCATAAAACACATTACCTATGTTGGTGCATCTGTCTGTTGGGCATAAGTCAGGAAATAACCACTTGTTTGTGCTCATGTCTTTTACAGGAGACAGTTTTCTGAGGACTCCCTTCCTATTTTACTTGATCTGACTTAAATCACAGGATTATGCGCTCTTTGTGGTTTAGCTGTTTGGTTTACAGGATCCTTTTTGCCAATCCTTGACAAACTGAAAATTGCTATTCTGCAGCTGAAGGGCTGAAAGTGAAAGTGAAATTACCCATTTAAGTGTGAATATTAGTGTTACCTTTGCAACAGCCGGTGTCAGGCTCATCCCAGCATGTTGTTGCCCTCAACTCTTGTTAAGAGTTTTGCAGGAATCAGAAATTAAATCCACCTGTCAGATGTTTTAGATTAGGCTCAAAGCAAACAAGACAGTTTAATGTTAATCGTGTTGTGTTATGATAATATTTGCCCCAGTGAACTCCAGTTCAAATCCAGTCTGTCACATCAGCACACCTTGCTCTTTAAGCTGCATTATTCACCGCAATCTCTGCATTATTCATTTCACTTTGTGTCACATTTTGATCCTTAGTTACTTCACAAAGAACCTCTTGCAGCCTTGCTGTTTTTCCTACAGCCTTATGTTTTAGGAAGTGGGGACCTCTTATGTATCTTCTGTGTGGCATACCAGGTTTTATCTCAGACCTGTGACACATGAACCGAGACTCTGACGCAGGGCCGAGCCGTGAAACCACAGCTGCTGTCAACTGTGTGTTTGAACATCACTGCTAAAAAAAAATCTCCATGACACACAGCAGAGGGAATATGTGGATTAAAAACGAGAAGAAAAGTATTTTCGCCAGGGTTGCACAGCAGGGTGCCAAATGCAGAGGCATGTTTTGGCCAAGACCTGATGTTTATGATCTCAGCGAGCTGCAGGTAGTCTCGCCTGCCCCGGACGTGGTGCCACAAACCTGGCACAGACGGAACAACACCAGACTGGAGGTCAGCCAGAGTGAGATTTACTCAGACTGAAGCCACACCAAAGCCTGGTGTATCTGTCCTCACTTCATCGCACTGGAGCACCTGTGCCACACTGCGATGAGAGCTGAAGCTGCTCTTCTGTTCCTCTTCCTGTAATTACTCTGTGTTATCCCACAAATAATTTCCTTCCTGAAACATTTCAGATATGTGTTGTTGTCTAAACTGAAATGCCTTCACCGTAGATGATGGTGATGTTTTATGTGATGGCACTATTTTAATCAACAACTCAAAGATGTGCTCTTAATTAGATCTAATCACAGGAACATAACTAAATGTTAAAAGAACAAGTCATCAAACAGAAGGAGCACGAATGGCTTTACAAAGCTTTTGCTCCAACTCTTATACCACAATCCGTAAACTTGATTGAACCTGTTCACTTTTGCTGCCACCTCCTCTCAGGTCTCCAAAATCTCCTCAAATGGAGCCAAGCCATGTACCTGCTGCTTAAACAAACACCTCCATTGCATGATGTTGCTAGTCACACTAGTCAACTCAGTGCGTCACGGGTTCTCTCATCAGGAAATAAAAGAGACAATATATCTGTGACCAAGGACCATCTATCCATGAAGTGGGCTTTGGCGTGAAACTTCTATAACAGGTGCGCGCAAAACAACATTTCATCTGGTTGGAAAAGGTCGAAAAGTGCTGCAGCGCCATGACATGATCATTTCTGTATCAAAATGTTTTCTTTAACATAACGAGTGCAGGGCGCATAAGGGCGCACGCTGTAATGTATTCTGTGGGGGGGACTTCCTCCACTCGCACTTCACTTACTGCGCGCACACACACACACTCAAATCACTTTACCCAACTACAGCGCGGTGCAAGTGCTCCTGTCTGCCCTGGCTCTGTTAAATCTGGAAAATGGGAGGGTGAAAAAAGACGCTTTATAATTGATGTTTTCCCATGGAACAGCCCCTCCTCTCCGCAACACAAGGCAAACCCTCAGGTGAAAGAAATCTTTTTTGTGGGATAACATCAGGAGGGTTTGTCTGGGCGAGCCAATCAAGTCCCTCCCCTGCTATAGATCGGTGCTATAATACAAAGCAGTAAAAGCGGTCGCCTCACACAAGCGGCTGCAGCTCCACTAGAGATCCCGTGGCTTTTAATTCCCTCACTACTTTTTTACCCTCCTTCGATGTGCCCCGTTATTTCCATTTGTCTTAGGCGTTCATTTCCGCACCTGCCACGGTAGAAACCAAGTGAAAGAGAAACAGAGGAGGAGACAAGGACATTGCGAGCGCCGGGAAAGGCAGACGGTAGAGATAGCAGCGGCGACTCTTTGAGATCTAAAAGGACACAAAAATGCTGCTCTGTACCAGAATCGTATTGTTCGGTCTCATCTGCTTGTCCTTGGTGTCCTCTGCCATGGGATGCGGACCGGGCAGGGGGTACGGCAGAAGAAGACACCCGAAGAAGCTGACACCTCTTGCGTACAAGCAGTTCATCCCCAACGTGGCGGAGAAGACCCTCGGGGCAAGTGGCAGATACGAAGGCAAGATCACAAGAAACTCCGAGCGATTTAAAGAGCTCACTCCCAATTATAACACAGACATCATATTCAAGGATGAGGAGAACACCGGCGCCGACAGGCTAATGACTCAGGTAAGGAGACAGAATAACCTTTTCCCCCACTGTGCGTCTCCTAACGCACCATCACTGCGCACTGCAACAACCTCCTTGTCAGACGGACTGCGCACCTTAAGCGAAGTCTGGTTTTCCCGGTATTGAACTCTTCATTAGAGCGTTTTAACTTCCCTGTGCACCGACATGGGAGTTTTTTTTTTCAAACGGTGAAGGCTTGAAACGAATGTACAAATCCAGCTGGAGAAGTGATGTGCAGGCGGACAGCAAGGACACTCGGCTTTCATGATTGTGACAGTGTGGTTAAAATATTAATGTGCCCATCTCCTCATATCTATATTTGTATCTGTATGAGCCTGTGTGCTTTCCTCTACGTGAGACCCGCTCGTCTTGCCTTTCGTTTGATGAAGGCGCCCAGTGTTTCTGGCACGTTTGAGCTCCACATTACAGATTGTTTAAAGCACCTTTTCTTCATTCAATCCCTGGCAGCTGGGGATGCGCACCGCTTCAGCCCGGGCTTATTCAGGCATGGCGGGGCTCCTTCAAGCATATCCTCCCTTTAGATCCTGTAATGTAACCTTTCGCGTGTTATTCATCAGTGCATGAAAACAGCGACGTTTCTTTGAGAGTGTTATGGACTTAAATGGGTGGGACCCGGTCAATTATAGGTGCAAGGCGCACGGGGTCGATGATGTCTTTTGCAAATGCACTTGCACGGAAGGTGACTTAAAAAAAAACCAACTCAATTCTTGTGCAGCCACTTCCAGTGTTAAGCTAACAATTCATGCAGCCTTGATTTCTGTCCGGGCTGCAGGATGCCGCGTCTCTTCAGCATGACTTTTAGCACTCAGATGATGGTGAATTATTAAAGGCGCTTGGGTGATATTGGCTCAGTAATAATAAAATGCCGGTGGTGATGATGCCGGGCGCGCGCTGAAGTCCCTGAACCCGTGCTTCTCACCATGCATGAGCGCAAGCTCGGATAAAATATTCACTGTGCGTGCGGTCTCGGCGTCCCTCTCAGCCCTCCCCTCCCATCTCTTCTGTCATACACTTATAGATTTTCATACGCACAGATCATCACGCTGGAGATGTGATGCGCAAAATGGGGTTCCGGATTCCCCCGTGGATCCTCGCGGGGCATCCAATGAAGAATGTATTCATCTTATTGTTATTTCATCAGAATATAAAGGAAGTTGTCCCTTTTACGGGTTTAATATAGGGAAAATGCAGCTGCGTTTGCAAGCCTGCCTCAAATCAGACCGTGGGAGAAACGGTGCCTAGAGTTGTCTCTGCTTGCTTTTTGTTATCAATGTATAGTTTATGTAACATCTGATTACTTGCTTTATAAACAGTTTCCTTTCAGTATTCGATAACCAACTGTAAGTGTGAAGAGCGCACCAAAGGGCTTTTAGGCACCTCTGGCTGGACCTCAGACGCAATTTGAACTTGTGACCTTTGGTCAGCGGGAGGCCATAGTAAGTTAAAACAGGTGCAATTGTCCTTAATCTAATGACAAAGTGATCAGATTGGAGCATCCAGATGAGAGAGAGTGTGCGAAGCTCTTGCCAGTGGCATTAACAGTATCGCTTGGTCGAAGTATGCTGTGTCAGCGTTCTTCCTCGGCATCACGCACGAATGTTGCTTTTACGCACGGAGCTTCACACGAATTAGAGGAACGGATGGTGTCTTCATATGAACGTAACGCAACTTGAAGGAGCTCAAACAACAGCTCATCAACTACTTCCACTTTTAAGTCACACCTCGCTCCCAGGAAAGTTGCCAACATGGGCGTTTTACAGACATTTACATGTAGTGTTTTCCGAACTATCCATCTTATAAAACTTGACTTGTATCTGTGTGAGAGCGAATATGTTTGCGTTGCAGCTGGTTTGCTCCTGGTGAAGTGACGTGAAGAAAATGACTTAAAATTAGGAAAACGCGTCATTTGTCTCACGAGAGCATGCGACGAAGACTAGTGCTACGTTTAACAAGTGATTCCTTCAGTGCTTAGTGTTTGGAGCTGCAGCCTGTGCCCACAGAGCAAACGGCTCGGAAAAAAGATGAGCTGGCGTCTTGTTTGCAGTGACAGGTAGCTGATAAATGTTTCCTCTAACCAAATCATTTGTGAAAAGATTAAGAGGGCGGGTGTTGAACAACTTTACCCAGAGCTCAAAGCGCCGGTCCGGGGCGCCCTGCTGCGCTTCACGGTGGCTGAGCAGAATTTGGCTTGATTTGCGGCACACGACCTAATGAATTAATAAATGGGTTAAGCTTTATGGCTCTTGACTCCGACATTCCCAGTCAGAATGCGGGAGGTTTGGGGAAGCTGTGGCAACACATTCTACAAGTGTGATACGCCGGCATATACCGGCACAAACAGTCACTGATTCATATGGCCAACGTTGTTTTACGAAGGTTTTGGCTCTGTGTGAGTATCCTGGCTTCAAACTGTCCGTTAAGGGGAAAGGACAGTGGGTCGCACACTGACGCTGCTCTGTGCGCCCAGACCTTCCCTGAACATCCCAAGTCTGTCAGTCAGCAGCCAAAACACTTCGACTTAAGGAGGCATGTCACGTTTCGAAGACTTTGCAGGAGAAGAATAATGAAAGTTTCCCTCTGCGGTTGCACTGAAAAGACTCTTTGTGATGTTTTATTTGACATATTGGTTGAGTGTTGAGAATAGTTGTCTTGGAGAAGGCCAAGCATCTTCATTGAGAGAGCACCCAGGGGTTGGGGTGCGACGATTTATTTATAGGATAAACTCCAGATATTTTAAGGCACCAGCTGCTCTTGAAGATGATCTTCATATCATCAATTATTTATTTAAGGAAAACAGACAAGCTACCAACAACAAAGGACTCGCTCATTCCACGGTCTAATACAAACTCATGAATTTCTAATGTGTGCGAGTTGGGTTCAATGCAACTGTTTTTGGAGGAAAGGGACGCTGCTCGCACCTTTCCCTGAGCTGAGACCTATATATTATAGTCCAGTGAAGCGAGTGCCTTCTCAATATTTCATCAGCAGCTTCCTTATCCGAGATGTGCCCTCTGACGCTGCTGCTCAGAAAAATGCAGGCTCACATTCAGGATCACAGCTCAGCCCCACTGTTTCCCCTCACATGCGAGGAATCAAGGAGGTGGTGATGGAGTGTGGGCGAGGTTTCCGTGACTCCGAATATAGTTTTTAATTGTTATTATTATACAGCAATTACAGAAGAAAGGTGTTAAAGGAAATGGAAGGGGAACGTCCGTGTCTGCGCATGGAGTAATTTGGCAACGCATCATACATAAAGATTTGGTCCAATTAGACTTGTCCACACCTTAAGCCAGAGCTTCAGTCAACCTGCGAGTTATGAGCCGCGTCTGATCCGTTTCTCCCTCCCGCAGAGATGCAAAGACAAGCTGAACTCGCTGGCGATCTCGGTGATGAACCAGTGGCCCGGGGTGAAGCTGCGGGTCACCGAGGGCTGGGACGAGGACGGGCACCACTTTGAGGAGTCTCTTCACTACGAGGGCAGGGCCGTCGACATCACCACCTCGGACAGAGACAAGAGCAAATACGGCACCTTATCCAGGCTGGCGGTGGAAGCCGGGTTCGACTGGGTCTATTACGAATCCAAAGCCCACATCCACTGCTCTGTGAAAGCAGGTATGAGACTGAAGCTTCATAGTGTCAAGTGATGCTGACGGGTGCGTGAGCAGCGTCAGGTGGGTCAGGTCACCTAAAACCAATCAAACCACAAATCACGAGGTGCATTAGACAGCATGTAGTGACGTAATTAGTATCAAGACAACAACAACAACCACAACATGCACGCGCGCTCCACAAATGTTGCAGCAACGTGGTAACATTCATCTTAATATCTGATGGCTGGACTATATTTAAAAACTATATTTGGTTCAATGTAACTACTCAGTGGAGTCAGTATTTACCGGCGTGTAACTGAAAAACTATATAACATATAATGTTTTACACAATCGAAAATAGATGTTTCCACGAATGGAGTAATTGCACGACCCAGCCTGTGGAGTTATGTTTCCCATGCATCTTATTTCTCGATCTTACATCGCCCCACACTGTCTCCTGGTGGGAACCACGGTCATAATCCTGCAAGGCTGCTCGGTGTGACCTAGAAAAGCAAATCCTCTCGTTCTGCGCGTTGCGTTGAAAGTTGAAATCGGATAAGAAGAGAGGAGCCTGTTAAGTCTTTTCTTTTTGGTCTCATTCGTTTTTCAGCTTGTAATTTCTGGACATGTACTGCGGCCTTGACAAAAGCTACAGGACACTACTTCCCTCCGATTGATAAACTATGGCACTTTTTATATTGTATGTTGATAAATCCCTTATTTATCATTCAACACACACGTTTTGAGCTCACAGCCGACGTGTCATTGGGGGTCATGCGACTTTACCAAAAGGATTTGGCTGAACAATGTTGAATTGGTTGGGCTAAATCTGGTTTTCAGTTGTCACCTTATTTCATGCTCGGGAATCTTAAAAGAAGATTAAAAGCTCCAAATTCTGAGTAGGAAACCTCCTTTTTGTGTGTAGGACAGTGTGATCCTAGAGACTGGTATGTGAAGAGCTCCACCAAGGCCAAAATTATTGTCATCAGGACTGACAACAAAGCAGGGAGAGGTGGTAAAAAGAGGGGACATTGATGTTGCACAACAGAAAGCATTTAAGAGTCCGGGCCCTCATTTAAATTCAAATCTACAACTCGAGAGGCTTGGAAAAGTGGCTCCACTGGGTAAATAGTAGTTGTGAGTCGCCTATTTGTGTGAATTGTCACATAGAGGTTTCTGCACCTGAGTAAATATGGGAAGAGTAGCTGGGAAAGGCGTAAGTGTTCTTTACCGAGAGTAGCTCGATCCACAAGCTGATTTAGAATAACAATGCCTGCTCTTTATTGGGTTTTTTAATTAAGAATAGATGAGCCAAGGCTTTCGGTTTTCGCGTCGCAGACAACGTGGGCCAAGCCAATACGCATTTGGCACAGAGGAGCCAACAGGCATCATTATGCAAAATGCATATGGGCCACCACGATGTGTGGAGGCAGGAAAATACAAATAACAAGGAGAAAACAGATCCTTGAATGGACTTTTGAATCATCTGTCTTTTTACAGAACATCTATATTATTTATAACGCATTACGTGTTTTAGTGATTTGATGTTTTGGGACGTTTTGTGCCTGCCTGTTGGTTTTAAATCTGTCACCACCACTAGGCCTAAGATTTCTGTTTTCTAACAACAAAACCTTTTATTTTAACAGAAAACTCAGTGGCAGCAAAGTCAGGCGGCTGCTTCCCTGGCTCCTCCACGGTCACCCTCCACGACGGCACCAAGAAAGCGGTCAGAAACCTCCAACCCGGTGACAGGGTGCTGGCAGCGGATGCGTTTGGAAACACGATTTACACCGACTTCATCATGTTCATAGACCAAGACTCGGCGACCAGGAGGGTCTTCTACGTGATCGAAACCGACTCGGGCCAGAAAATTACCCTCACCGCAGCGCACCTGGTCTTCGTTGGCCACAGCAACTTCACCGACAAGGGACAGAGCATGTCGGCCATCTTCGCCAGCCACGTCCAACCGGGACATAAGGTGTTCGTCTCTAATGCTCTGCGAAGTGGACTCGAGCCCGTGACCGTAAAACGGATTTACACGCAGGAGCACGAGGGCTCCTTTGCGCCGGTGACCGTGCAGGGGACTGTTGTGGTGGATCAGGTCCTTGCGTCCTGTTACGCAGTGATCGAAGACCACGACCTGGCGCACTGGGCCCTGGCACCTGTCAGGGTCGCCCATTGGTTGTCCTCGTTGCTCTTCAGTTCCCAACCTCAAGCCAGTGCACAGAACGACGGAGTGCACTGGTACTCCAAGATCCTTTATCAATTAGGAACATGGCTCTTGGACAGTCACTCGATCCATCCACTTGGGATGTCAGTATACCCGAGTTGAAACCTCAGCAACAGGAGCAGAATGAGACTTAAAATGTAGGACACAAAAACTATTTAGTAGATTAAAAATAAAATAATAATAATAATTAAAAAAAACGAACGAACAGATAAACAAGACAAAGGCCCCAGCGGAGTTGGGATATTTATTTCAGTGACTTTTCCATGATGTGTCCCCTTTCAAAGAATGAATGGAGCCTTAAAAAGTTTCTCTTTGAATAATTTATTCTCATGTGAACTCGCTGCTGTCACACAAATGGATTCTGAAACGGTGTAAGCAGCAAATTGTGCATAATCTATTTTTGTATATCTCAAGTGCAAAAAAAAGAAAAGACAGAAAAATGAAGAAAAACGAAAATGCGGTAATAGCGCAAAGAGAACTGTAGAAAGGAGCTAACTCTGACAGGTGGTAATGTTCATATGTGCATATGTGCAACTGACTGTTATATTTCGGGGAGAACAAACTTCGCGGGGTTCCATAAATTATATTTTTATACACAGAATTGTAAATTAGATTTTGACAGATCGCTACCGAATCACATTTCGTTATTTGAAATAGTGTAAGATATGAGAATATATTTTAATTTAAATACTGTAGTTGGGAAAGTATTGGAAAATCTTGTACTGCTTGGTTTATTAAGAACTGTATTATTTTGGGAACTGTTCGTTTAAGTTGTCGGAGAGGGACAGATATTCTGCCTCGTGTCTGCATTCTCTGCTTCTTTTTGTTGCGTTTCCATTTTTTTTTCCTGTTTTCCGCTGAGAAAAATATCAAATGCAGATTCTGACAATTCAGTGACAGTTAAAGTAGTAATGAAAAAAAAGTTTAATAAATTAATAAGTAACTCCTGTAAATGTACTAAAATGTATTTTTCTTTTCATATTTTGTAATAGGGAAATAGTTTTATAGAAATGACCTGCGGCAGATGCACAGTTTGGATAGTCTATATAGTCAGATCATACCAGTTAACTTTCATAACAGGGCGATGTGTCAAAAATGTCTAGAGTTTATTATTTATATGTTTATTACAAAATGAGATAAAGAAAATCTTCAAACTTGCATTTGTTACATGTTTTTGTCTGAATTAGCTTCATGGGAATCACGGACACTATGAGACGTTTTACGCAGCTAATTGATGAATAAGTCAGTGGCCCATAGACTCACAACCCAATTATAGCTGCAGTTTAGTCAGATTACCCGTATTAATGAATAATATAGTCATTTTAGGAGATTATGAATAACTTATAAGGACTTTTTGGCACGTTAGGTGAATGATTTCTGTGTTCTGGGTTAACAGTGAACAACCCCGCTGTTTCTGGGTTTTACAAAATGGAGAAACTCTTCGCTTTGAACTATCTGGTGCGTGCTCGCGAAATGTTGAGCGCTCATGTCAAATTTAACGAGCTTTGCCCACCGCAAATAACTTCTAAACCTGCAGACAAATTAAACAGAAGTGTGTCTGTTGGCCCCTAAATCTGCGGGCTGAGGTCAGACGGCTCCATCAAGGACCGACGGCCGAGTCGTGGAAAAGAGGAGCCATTGTCGTTTAAACGCCAGCCAACAACACATTTATTAATCCAGACAAATCACTAGATTCCCACAATGTTTCCGCGGCGACGTGGACTGTGCGCGCAGCAGTTAACAGCGACGCGGATGCACCGAGGCGTCAGTGGGAAAGAAATATTATAGTTGTTCGGTGTCGGGGTTTGTAAAGTTGTAGAAGTGCGACACCATGTGGCGAAATGCCGCCATTGCTTCACGAAGATGTTTAAAATGGCTTTTCAACGGTTTCCCGAAAAAAAAAACCCAACAACCTCCAAACACAAGAGCTGAAGGAGCCTAAAATGTTCTTTGCCAACTAGCAAATAAATTAATATGCTGGGAGAGAGACAGCAAACTGCCAGCGCTGCTTTTGGTTTAGAAGAATTTAACTTTCATGTCTCCAACTTCCCATGTGGAGCTAAAAAAAAAAAGTCACAATGAAAATATAACAAAGCCCAAATTAAAAAGGCAAGTTTGTATAGTTTTGACTATGATCATCTCCATCAGTCAAGCAGATTTATCAGAGGGTAAAAAGGGCCACTGAGCCAGAGCTTCTGAACGCTGTTGCAACACGAGCAGGAATTCCACTTCCTTCTCCCACATTGTGTTTTGTTGTTGATATTGTGAGGTGGAAACTTTGCAAAGGGACAAAGCCGCCCATCTCTCCCAGCGCTGTGACCCAGGGTCTCTGACAGATACAAAAGCGTCTGCGCAGGGCAGCATTCCTCAGAGCAGGTAAACAGAGCCGCCTCTAATCCCCTCGGGGGCCCTCAGTCTGCTGGAGATCAACAACGGCTTTTGCAAATGTTGACTTTTGCAAACATGAACAGTCTGGCATTCGGGAAAACAAAATTCCCAGTTTCTAAGTTCTGCAAATGGCAGGGATCCGTTGCTTCCAGGGAGCGTTTGGTTGCTACCACAGGGGAGCAGAGTGTTTAATGGGCACATGGTCAGTTGCAAAGACAAGAAAACACAAGAATCTAGTTCTTAGGCATCAATTACCAACCGTTTTGCCAAAATACTAGTAGACTTCATACTCACCATTTCTGGCTCAATGGATTAACGTGCAGGAAGGAAATGCATTAAGTGAATAAGTGAATAGATCTGCAAATATGCGACCCAGAGTTTTTGGTTTTAAGTTTAAATTCCTTCAGATCAAGGTTTCAGAGCCATAAGGTTTGGACAGTTTAGAAGTTCACCTGATAACCAAGGGTACCTGCAAGAACAAAGCTCTTCCTCAAATAGATGTGAGCACAGCCGCTGTCGCCTTCAGAAAACGCACGTTGCAGACATACTTCATTTTGAAGCGTGTCCTGATTTAAAGGATGAGAATCACAGCTTTAGGCGACATCTGTTCCAGTCTAACCAGAGGTTTTACTCTGACGCGATGGAGACTTCCAGTTTCTACAAAACAAACAAAGTCAGTGCTGCTTCGCATTTTAAAAGGTTTATTTTACATTAGGTTTTGGTATCGAGTTTAACAATTGTTGAACCAAGTGTTCCCATTTCACATATGTCAACGTTTACAGTATCACAAGGACTTTTACAATGATCTCAGGGTATTCAAAGCCAAAACATGAATACTTTATACGACTCTGAAAACGCGGCAAGATGCTTTGTCAGCAGTCAAAACCCAACAGATCGGACTGTCATTCATAGTTTGCTGCACCACCGTGTTCAGGTTGAGCAAACTACTGCAGAGTCTTTCTCCCCCGATATCCAACCAAAAATGTCCAAAAGCTGGGATGAACTTTGGTGCAGAGAAAGCCTTAAAATGACTTGAGAGTTATGTGTCTCTCTGTGACCCCGGCTGTCGTCACAGAGATGGAAACCTCCATCCAAAGGGTTAACAAACAATGGTAATCCAGGTAGGCCACCCTGCTCCATACAGAAGTCTTAGGTTGATTCAACAATGGCAGCAACAAGGACAAGACGAGCAACAGTTAATATGTGATAGAAGAAGCAGGACGGCAGGGAGGAGCCAACATATCGAGGCGGCAACACCTATTTAGTGAGGGAAGCAAGTTCAAGTTAAGTCTTCTTTCCATGGCCGAGCGGCTGTAAGGGAACATCAAGTTAGTCAGTTAGATGGGAGAGATGACAAAGCAAAGTGAGGGCTTCCAAATGGCTCCTCCCCGTGCTAGAAAAAACAAACGTTAATAGCTCACAGAATGATCACCGCAGATAAAACATTCCTATAGCACCTTCCAAATAAAAACACGAGTGCCTACAACCTCAAACAGCCCAGCGTGACCATTCCAGCAGTTCTGCATTTTTTTGCTCCACCAGTTTGTATCTTTCATGTAAACATTACTTCCCTTTAAGAGTCAACTACACTTGATATAAGCATAAATAATGTGGAAAAAATGCTGGCGATCCAACAACACTTAAAGCCGGATTTTGCTGATACGAAAATAGTCTCTGGTGATAAATATTATTATTTATAAAGTAAACTTTAAAAAGGTGCAACCACTACTTAAAACAACCAGCAGCACATGAGGAGGAAACCCCTTTAAAGGTCTGCTGTGGTGCTGCATAAAAGTGCAGCAGATACGTAGCAGTAGCAAAGCTGATTACACGAGAGGAATAAACTGGTAAGAATTTAGTGCATTAACAAACTGCCCAACTCAAATCAAGTCCCATAAACATATAAATTAAAAAGTGTTAACTGCATTATTATGAATGATAAAAATGCAAGTAACAAAAACAGCCGCTTTAAAATTTTAAAATGTTGACTGTCAACTTCTCAGAAGCAAATAATAACCCAACAATTACGATATTGATAATAAACCAATTTGTTCATTTTCTAAAAGATGCTTAACTCTTGGTTTGGTCGCTTAACTTTGTGTTTGAGGTTGACAACACTACTGCTGCCTGCGATTCTGTTGTGCTGGAGCAGATGCAACCTGAAGAAAAAGGAGAAAGTCATCATTATTTTTGCTACAGTCCCTTACTTTCATTATACTTGTTCACAAAAGAGACCTGCCAAAAAAAAAAATGAGGTTAGTTAATAGAACCTACATCAGATTGTGTAGTTATTGGCCCTTATTAAAAAAAGTTATCTATGAAAAAAACAATCCAATGGACATTTGGCAAATGACTCCATGAGCTCATCACCTTAATATTAACATATGATGGTGTTGATTGGCAAAACATCCTTCTAGTTAAAAATCAGCACCACGTTTTTTTCGAGAAATGGAGCATCATATCTAAATGCTCAAGGTACACATTAAATGTAAGCCTTAAGATTAAAGGTACAAATAGATTCAATGTGAATCTGTTGTCTCAGTACAAGACTAAGTGTCTTATAACAATATTACTGTCTGGCATTGCCAATACGCTTTTAAATCCACAGGATTTACCACAGCACTAAAAAAAAAAAAAGTCACGTTTTAACCCACAACATGAAAAACAGTAAAAAATAGCAATGTCAGACAACAAAAACCCCCAACAACAATTCAACTCAAAACAAAAGGAATAAAACATAAAGAAGTCAGTAAAGCACAGCTGTACAACATACAAAGGACTGGAAACCACACAACCTCAAGTTTTACAAAAACTAATAAGGAGGTTCAGCAGTTTGGACATTTTCAGATACCTCGTTTGTCCTTGTAACTCTGAGAAGCTGAGCATCCAGTGAGGTCTACTGGCAAGAGCTGTGTATGTGCAATGCATTTAAAATATTGATATGAGTTAGTTCAGATCGTGTTAATTTTAGGGAAATACCACTAAACTCATGATTTAGATTGACATGCATTGAATGCCAGACAGGCCAGGATGGATTTGTGAACAACGGTAATCTGCGATGTCATCCCGACGCACAGCCAGGTTTGCTTTAGACGGTCAATAAATGTAAAAACCTGGATTCCAACACTGTAATCACTGAACGAGCCGGCTCCTATGGCGCCGTTATAATTACCAATCGTTGTCACAGACATGCACATCAGTACGACATCACAGTTCAATTTGCAGTAGAAAACTTTTGCTTTTCTACAAAATAAAGTTCTGCAATAAAATTCAGTGGCATTCCCCTTTATCTTTATGTAGCAGAATTAACTGTAACATTATTTCTACCAAGTATAAACTTGCAAATAAATAATAAATATTGATGAGTTGTGCAAATGCTCTTTATGTAAAATTCTATATTATATGTAGTGTGATGTTAAATATCTAGAAATGTGCAGAATCGGTGTATAAAATGCAGCACAGATGAGAACGACACTCCATCTGAAAAGGCACCGGACACATGGACACCACACACAACCACACGTCTTTGGGCTAAAGTTCAACCGGCTTCACATACCTGCATGTTCACGGTATATTGGCCATGTTTTTATTTTACGTTTTTTTCTGTAAACTTTTCATCAAATACCTTCTAAACAGAAATGTGGTCCAGTCATTTTCTAAATCCATTTTGTTCCTTAAATCGAAACAAAACACCAGTAAAATGATTCATGTCTGGCCACGTCAGCATATCCTTACATATAAAAATGTTTAGCTTCATACATCATGAATAAAGAATAACTCCAAAGAATGAACAGGACAAACACAGGATTACATTTCTGGTCTACGTATGTACATGATCAATATGCAGATAATGGTTGCCTCCTCACCGTACTGTCACATTTCAAAGCGAAGTGAGATTAACAGAAATCATTGATAACTGATCTTTTGAAAATTTAAGAAAAAGATTCCTGTTTTTAAATTTCAACTCAATAGAAAAAAATTTATCACTACCAAAAAAGCCATAGGACAATGGAAAGAGCAGTTTTTAAATTTGGTGATGTCTTTTAAAATCAAACTGAAAGCCATATCCGGAGGTACACACGTTTTCAATGATGTGGCAGCGCTCTCCAAAACAAACGGACGCTCAGAGAAAACCAAATCAAACCTCAGCGTACAAATGGCTGGAGATCCTTTTAGTATCACGCGAAGGAATAAGATGATGCAATGTCTAAAATAAACAAACGGGAATTCAGCGTCTTGGTTCAAGTATTACCATGAATTCCCTGAATCTTTCGGCTCCTATGCCAGGCCTCTACAAAGTGCTATTTCAGGTCCACTAAGCAGTTTAGTGATAAGATACCACATTATCAACTGAAACTAATTCAGACCAGGTATTATGGAAACAGAAAGCTCAAAAACGTATTAAAACTGTGGACATCCTGCAATAAACTCTGATCTATGAAAGACAACAGACACTAAATTTTCAAAAAGGAGATAATTCACTTGCAATAATAAAAAAAATGTACATATGCTGTATCTTAAAGCTCCTGGGCACAGATTAGAAATCCAACTCCTCCATAATCAAATATACAACTAAAACCTTTCCTAGATGTGTTTAGGCAAACAGTTAAAACATCTATTAACATTCAAGAGTAGTATGAACAAACTACCAAATGAACTAACTTAAAGGAGCAAGGTGAACTATTAGACTGAGGACAGGGCAGAAAGCTGAAGCACAATATCATCAACATAACACTGCAAACGTTACCTGTAATGTCGTGTAGTAGTTTGACTCTAGTCACTGCAATGTATGTTGAATAGTGTTTATTAGGCCGCTCTGTGCCTAGTTACGCGGTCTCCACTAGGGGGAGCCGTTCACCCAGAGACGGGTTAGAGAGTCATTTGTACCTGAAGGCCTGCGTTAAATAAAAGGACCAATAGTGATGAAATGCCGCCATCTACTGAGGAGGAGAAACACTGCTAAGGAAGCGCTCACACAAATGGGCTGGTCAGGCTCTGCTACAAGTCAAACACGAAATTAAACAAGAGGCTGAAGTGGTCACATTGCAATTACGACTTTCAAGTGTTCTGTAGGTCTGTTAATATGAATCTTACTGATAAGGAGAGCAACCATTATCTCATGATAAATTCTACTCGAGTGTCCACGTAAGACGTACAAAACCCGTTCTTAACCTACACCAAAGAGGGATCAACTGTCCAGTGTCTCTGCAGTGCCATTTTACAATCACAGAAAACACAGCCGAACACAGGCTTCGTGTCTCTGTGTTCACGCTTCTGCTGTTTTGGGAAGCAAATGATGCGTCTGTACAGAGAAGCCGATTGCGCATCATGTGTCTTCACCAGAAAGGGCTGATGAAATACTCTTTCGCCAAACTGGAGGTGTGCAGCCCGTGCATGAGATGCTCCCACATCAGAAGAACGTCTTGCAAGCGAACTCCTCATCCGTCAATCAGTGACACATCAATGTGGGATAAATCAATCATGTGCCTGTGTGATAATTGGTAATAATAGTTGAAACACTCGCTCAGTGGGCACAGATGATGATAAACTATTCTTTTGTGATCACATTGGCAAATGTGCTAGGCTATACGCAGGCTATTACATTTACCAAGCATGTACATAGACATAACAAATACCTGTGGAAGCTCATCTGAAAACTTGCTGCGTGCTGAGGACTGGAAAATTTAGCAATGGCCTTCCTCTGTTGTGGCATCATTTTAAACATCTGCAATACACAGATAGAAAATTAAAACAGGATGCCATCCACAAGAGGGAGTGAGGGTGGTATAAGGAAACCGATTAATTAATATATTCCACTATCTACCTAATCACAACAACAGAGGGCGGTATGGGCTCACACTAAGACCCTCCACGTTTTAGCTCATGAGAAACAACTTATACTAGAAAATAACGTGCGCTAGTTACTGGGTTAATTTTAAATAAGTCACTCCCAAGAATTTAGTTCATGCAAGCTGGAAAAAAAGCACATTTAAGCATCAAGTTTCAGACATAAGGTACCAACCTCTATAGGGCCAATGGACCGGAGAAGGTTCTGCAGCTGAACTTCAGACGTGGACGAGGACAGGCCCTCTATGGACACAGTACAGCGTCCGCTCTCTGCGCTTCTTTGGCTCTGCCTGGTGGCCATCGGACGCCCTCGACCCATTTGACCAGCCCCTGTACCTCGGCCCCGGCCCGACACCACGACCTATACCGACGTCAGGTGTGAGAAAGATTGCCCGCATGAGGGAAAGCACGACGGCTTTAATAAAACTAAATACTGAACTAATTTCTGCACAAAAATGCATGTTTGTGTTTCATTGCTGCATTCAGCTGGATGAAGAGGAGCATTACTGTTTTCACCAATCATGTGATTGACTTATCATATTTCTACATAGAACGTTGATGTCAAAGCACAACATATCTTCATATGAGCCCATGAGTGAGGGGCATGTTTCTTTAGCTGCAGGGGGAGGAGAAAGGAGGAAAAGAGAAAAGGTAGCGGCAACGTGAGCGTGTGTTGGGGGGCGGGAGAGCATAAAGAAGGAAGAGCCATGCAAGCTTCATGGTGGCTGCCTTACCCTGTCAGCATCAGTGAGTATGGTAACTGTGACAGCAGCCTGGTGGTGACAGGCGTGCAGAAAGGCCAGGGGACCTTGTGTAGCCTCCTATGTTACACTGCTTTCAACTTGTCAATATTCCTGCACCTGGCATACTGTCCTGTCTTATCAGCACTACTGCTCCATTGGTGTTTTTGCCGAATACCAGGTTAGTGCCAGCGGCATAGGATAACTTTACAGAATACATTTTGGCTTCTTTATGTAACCTGCCATTATCCCATAGTCAGGTCGGTTAATATCTCCATCTAAGGTTAAATTGCTCCTGTCGTTCGTTCGCGGCGAGTCGTGCAGTGATTTAAGACGTACCCTGTTTTGGTGTGGGTTTCCCATGCCCCCTCGGGCAGCATGCAGCGTTCCGCCTGGTCCCTGTTGCGTCTGGCTCGCCATGGTAACCGTCCTCTGAATTCCCTGGATGAGCGGTGTTACTGGACAGGTCCCTTGTTGCTGGACTGGGCTGCCCGTGCTCTCAGCCACCTTTCCACTCTGAATTAGGGTGATAGAAATAATTTGATAACTCATCTTAGTTAGTCTGACAGCATCAACATGTCCTTGCATGAAGCCAAAGTGGTAGATTTCTGGACAACAAGGTTAAATGCAGAAACATAACTAAAAAGCCAAGTGAAAATGTGCCAGCACGGGAGCCTGATTGCTATCACACAGGCTGTGGGGAATAAAGATCAACCCAGCAAGGTGATGGTCTTATTATCCAATAAAGTCACAGCTCAACTCTGTTGACACGCAGGGAGGAATTGAAGGTCGTCTCTTCCCCGACTCTTCAGAGAGATGTGACAGATCAATACAGGGAAGAAAAGAGGCGATATCTCTGACCTGTCCCCAGTTGAGAGTAAATGGATTAATCCCTCCTATAGAAATCACAGCTCCTGATTGCACCCATCAAATGCTAAGCTGCATTACACTGGAACGACAGCAGCTCGATGTGTACTCCATCCCCCTCACACCCCCCTCCTCCACAGCTTTTGTGTCTTGCGCTGCTTTGTATTATCCCTGATGAAAATATAATTTGCCTCTTATCTGTGTGCCTAAGCCATACAAATCCAAATCCTCAAAAGTGGCAACTTTCTTACACAGGTATTATGTTGCCCCCCTTCAACCAAGTGAGATTAATTACAAGGCTCTTGGATTGGCATTCTTTTGTTGCCTCACACCTGAGAGATGAGTTTATGGAGGAAAAAAAGCAACTGAGGGATGACGGGAAGAGAGAGAGCAAGAAAAAGCAAGATAACATTGTCAAGCTCCCACTGATGACAACAGAACAATGTGGAAGAGGAAGCATCTAGAGAATCTTCCTTTCACCACAGCTATAGGCCCATCTTTCTGTTGCCATCTCTCGTTCACCACCCCACACCCCAATCCCTTTTTTTCTTAAAGATGAGCGACATCAGATAGCTCTGCACAGGTTTCCATTAACGCACTGACACTCACTTATCTTCATCTGCAGCAGGCTTGTGATTTTGGTTCTGCAGCTTGATCCTCTGGAGTTGGAAAGCAGCTTATTTCAAATACTTACATCCCACCAACGTGTCTTATCAATGACAAGTATGAATGTTTAACATGCAAGCCTTTGTGGTTTTTCAATAAAGATTAATATGTAATTAAGGCCACAGCAGTAACTTATCAAGTGGTTATAAAATGGCCAGCAGTGGTAAATCTGGACTTTGCTGGCGTTAGTGTCATTCTTGTTTTACCCTCTCCAAGTCCTTCATCTTTAAAAGAATATCCTGCTGCCCTTAAACAAGGATATCAACCTTTAAGAGCAGTCACGAGATGTCTGCAACTCGACAGATAAATGTCATGTTCTCTTTAATGTCTACAGCCTTTCTGTATTCTGAAGGTAAAATGTGCGTAAAGTCTTTGTGGCTTAAATACCAGTGCCCAAACCCCAAGAAAGGAAACACTTAACAGATCAATTTTGCCAAAAAGACACAGACATCACTCTGCCATTCCCATAGGTTAGATATCTTTAGATTACAAAATAGGTAGTCTAAGGGCAATTGGTGACATTTAAAACTATTTAATTTCAAAACTATCTTGTTTCCCTGGTGAGTAAAAATCAGTTGAAGACATTCAAATAAATGTCAGACCACAACACAAGAAAAGTTGCTGGGTAAATGACATGTGCTCACCGATCCTGAAAGTTTGACCACCCTGACTTTCTGTGGCACCTGCTGGCCTTCAGCACCGGGATTCCTAGTCCGCTGCATGACAGTTCTTTTAGCACCGGGTTTGGGTCCTTGACTATGAAGCTGAGTCGGCGCAGGGCCCATTGAAGGAGCCATAGGTACATTCCTTGGACTGGATTGGAGGGGGGTGCCAGGTCTGTGCATGTTCTGCAGTGCACTGTTCCTTCCCTGTAGCTGTGGTTGTCGCTGTTGTAGTTGGGGCTGATTCACTGGCAGGTCTTGACCAGGAACGGGGCTCTGTTGCTGCTGGGAGTTACATTTGACCATTTGCAGGCGTGCCTTGACATTTTGACGTGGTACAGGGGTCTGAGCGTCACCACTGGGAGGAATGGGGGTACCTTGCTTAGGATTTTTTAATGACTGATTTAATGAGTGTTGAGGTCTCTGAGCAAACTGCGCCTGTGGTTGTAACTGCTGCTGCGGTTTTTGTTCGGCTTGCTGCTGTGGTGGTGGTGGCTGCTGCTGCTGTTGCAGAGGGTGTGGCATTTGCTGATATTGTTGTACAGGCTGAGCCTGCGCAGGAGCTGGGTTCTGGCTGGGAGTGTGGGAATTAAGTCTTTCCAGCAGCTCCTTCTTCCTGACGCCAGCCTGCATTTGCCGCCGCAACTCCTTCCTCTTCAGGATCTCCTCCCTCAGACGCTTCTGCTCCTCAATCTTCAGACGATACTGCCGGGTCTCCTCATCCTCATCAGGGTCCTGCGACACAAAACATATGCTTTGACTGGATGAGGAGCCACAAACCATTTTGTCCTTTTGAAAAACATTACTTGGCCTGACACTTAAATGTAATCAAAGTCAAATCCCTGGGGTATTTGTTCTTTCCAATGTGATTGCCGTCATTAACAACCCTATTACGGTGTTCTTAATATATAAGTCCTGCTCAGCACATTAATAACTGCGGCGAAGCTCAACGTTTCTGGAAGACTAGCAGAAAATGGACAATGCACAGTACAATTTAACATGAGAAAGATAATTACACACAAAAACTCCATCTTGGTCCATTTTTTTTAATTTTGTTTTCTGAGTGTTTAATTGCCAACCTGTGGTGCTGTGCTTGGGATCTCCTCATGAACCACTGTCCTGCTTGTTCCCCCAGGCTGGAATTGAGGCTTGGCAGCAACTTGGCCTCGTCCTCTGCTGCTGTCAGGAAACGGCTGCATGTTCTGCCTAGGACGCACCCCCTGTGTTGTCCTGGCAACAGGCCTGACGTTGGTGGATGGGGAGTTGGGGGTGGCGGCGGGGCGGGCACTGTTCATGCTTGCGTTGCCAGGTGCTACAGGGAGCTCCCTTAAGTTGCTGTTGCGCTGCTGCATTTGCTTAGAGACAGGTGTGTTCTAAAGACAGGGGACAATGTACATGTTTATTTGTGTTTATAATCAGCCCAGTGTTAATATATGTTCAGCTTTCTCCCCATGCTGTGTTTCAATTAAAAAGGAAGGATGCTGATGTAAAGTAATTAGACCACCCAGCAATAATATACACAGCCCATGTAACCACTTTTTATTAGTGCGAGGACAAAATTAATTAATTAACGGCTCACCATCCTCTGCCTGTTGGACATGCTGAGCTGCTGGGGGTTCTGAGGACGGGGAGTCATATGCCTGGGGCTACCGTGCCCCTGTTGTTGATGGAAGGGATTTTCACCGTGGTGCATCATGGGACGAGGCTCGTTGAAATTTAGCTGCTGAGGGTGATGATGATGATGATGATGATGGGGTAACTCCTGCCTATGGTGGTGGTGGTGCTGCTGCTGGTGCATAGGCTGATGGGATGGTAATGGATTGTGCGACATAGGGGGGCCGGGCATTACATTCTACAATAGCAGAGAAAGAAGATTAACTACAACATTAATTACTTACTGGTATAGAGCTTTTTACTGAGAAAAAAAAAACATGAATGCTATGAGGTCTTATGGCTGATAGTGTCAACAGTAGAATACAAAGTGGTGGCATGAACATAGTACTATTACTACTACATCAGCGTTTCAATCACTAGAGGGAGCTCTTGCTATGATGCAGAGCAGATTAGTCTGTCCCTAAACACAAATATGATATCTAGCCTTATTTATATGTATAGTAACTAATCTGGCACAGATATTTCAAACATTTACGAAACTTCACACATTTGTGGCAAAACACAAACATGTGAATGTGTTATAAGAGTCACATCATCACAGTTGTGATGCAGCAGTGAATATGCAAAAATTCCCATTTCATTCACAAAGTTTAATTGCACGTTTCCACATTTTCTAACGCAACCCTAGCAATCACGACAGCACATAAAAACAACTGTTGCATATCAACACAATTGTAGGACCACTGTCTATCTACTGGTTAGAAAAATCACTTACTCTCAGTCGTACCTGCATCCCAAACTGAACTTGTGGAGGGGGGAAAAGGTTTCCCTGCTGGCCAAACGGCTGACGGGGTCCCATGAAAGGCCTGGGCTGGTTAGGGGGGCCACCTTGTTGATTCAAGCCGACCATCCCCTGGTGACCTTGGTGAGGAGGGAGGTTGGGTCTTGGGGGTTCTCTCGGAAACAGTCCTAGCGGGCCCTGGCTCGGCTGGCTGAAGGCTGGTCCAGGTGGGCCAAAGCCCATGTGGCCCTGACCAGGCAGCTGTTGCTGCTGGTGGATGTTGTTGCTGCTGTTCATCAGAGGGCTGGGGCCCTGGTGATCAAACATGTGCTGCCCTGGAAACCGCGTAGACTCCGTGCGATCTATGACCATGTAAGAAAGACCAAACAACAAAAACACGAGAGATGTTACATTTTTGTCTTGTGCAGGATTTTCAATACACCATTAAGTCTTACTACAAAATTCTGCCTCCAAGTGAGTCTCTATAAGCTACACCTTCATTTAGGTAGTTTTTTGTGTTCTTCCTGACAGATTTAATGAGAAGTATCTTTAAACTGAACTTTATGTCCGTCAGGGTGAAGCCTGGGCTTTGGCTGGTCAACTCCACATCCTGGGTGAAGTTGTAGCTTTAGAAATTTAGACCCTTGTTATCTGTCTTCCCACAATGTATTTTCTTGGGTTGCTTGTCTTAACATTGAGTGTGAACACTTATACATTTTCCATGTTTTTTTTAAACTGCAAAGGCTGGAAAGGTTTGCAAAATCAAATATATGAATAAGTGCGTTCAACAGAGCTGCTGCCAATAGAGCGAGCAGCGCTACAAAGATCGGTGCATGGCATATAGGTCTATCGCCAAAGGTGAAATTGAATCGGTTAATATTTTGTAACCCTTGCAAACACTGGTGTGAGACGCACCTCCCATAAAAAGGGGCTCTCTGTCCTGAGGTCCTTGTGGTGGCTGGTTCCTAAAAGGTTCCATGAGATGAGGGGGCCGCTGGGGCTGACCAAAATTACCAGGCATGTGCTGCTGGAAGTCTCCCGGTCCCTATGAAAACATGAAACTCATGAATTACAGGCCATACTGGGAACTCAATAATCACAAAGAAAATAAACTAATAAAAAGAAATTTGCTGTAGAGCGTTGCATTGGGCAGGGAGTAGTTGTAATTGAAAGGCTTGGGTCATTAAAAAGACACAGAATCTTGAGTTGTAAACATCAATATGCATACCAATATTAAAGAAAGCCTTCAGCATGAATTTGAGAGAACCTGCATTAATGCTACTTGGGGCTTTGTTGATAAACCTAAAAGCCTGTCTCTAACAAGGAATGGGTATTTCAGGAGGGGGTAAGTGCCCTCATCTTTGTTTCAACCACTCCGTATGTTCGACACCTTTCTAATCATTGCATGCACACTACTCCTCATCTATCTTCCAAGGAAAACTAGATAACAACCCTTTAATCCCTCCTTGGAATTCGAATCCCCCTCATAACTGTCTCCTTTATTCTTTTAAACATCCATCTCTGTTGAAAAATTAACCTGCTATTCAACACGTGGCACTTCCACAAATGGGCTGTTTGCCTCCTCCGAGCCTATTGTAAATTACTTAAGATGCTATCAAGGCTTAATCCATCTTTATTCCACTGCTGCGTGGCGGTATTTAGAGAGGAGCGGTGTTATAAAGCTAGAAGGCCAAAGTCCCCAAAACTTGCTTAACAGAAAGTTAATCAAAGGGGCTTAGAAAGACAGGGGATCACAACGGGGGCACAATCGCACTGTTCTAAAAGGTCAGACCGGCAGGTTTCTACAATGAGAGCTCTGGTGTCCATATAATACCTCTAAAATAACATGGCTCATCCTCACATCTTCTAATCCTTGATAAACGGGCTACTCCATGAATAACTGATGCTGGGACACCTCTTAGCAGGGAGGAAATAACCAAGACAACGATAATGGAGAGGGGTCAAATGTCATCTATTTAATACAAAAAAAATTAAAAATGGCAGGATAATAAGATATTTTTTTCCTCCCTACAGCCACTTGTAAATCTAATTCTTTGTTTTCAGGGCACAGCACTATTCACAAATGACATAAATTAGGGCTATGTCTGTTAATTACCGTCAAAGAACATATTAAACTCGAGAAACAAAAACGGATTAAAAAAAGAATTAAAAAAAAGAGTGACGACTAGAAATTATAGCACATACTGACATTTTTAAATTCGCGGCTGGTGGCATATTTATTTCATGAATGTCATTATTTAAACTGATTATTAAGACAGATTAATATTTCAAAACCAGTTCCTCCAGCAAAAATGTTATGCAGTAATACTAGAGGCGATGACCCCCATACGCCCGGCCTTTTAACAATTAAATGTGCTGGGATGATAATGTATGATAATCATGAGTAATCAGGTGCTCACTGATAAATGGAACGTTGCCGGCTGGTATGTCACCTGCATTTCAAATCGTGTCCTTGGCAACAGCAGCCTAAAAGTGATTGACAGCTGAGGAATCCAACACTATGCTGTTCATCACCACCGTTGTCTGCATGCTCTTGCAACTTCACTGTCTACTGTGTGATAACAGCCAAACAGCTCCCTTCTACCATGCTATCAATATCCAGCACCATCACAGAGCTCAGGGAACACAAATTACCTGGTACAGACAGTGAATGTTGTACCAAATGATAAATATACTTTTTCTTTTTTTAAACCAAGACCAGCTCCTGTGTGAAAGTCCGGCTCATGTGGCAACAGGGGTGTAAATCCATGTGAATACAATTGGATGCAGCTATTTTCCAACGATTAATATGCATAAATCCACATAAAATGCACCTTCCAGAAACATGTCAGTCAGTTCCAGCACCACCTGATGCCTGGACATCATTAAGAAAGACGAGTAATTTAAGGTGCGCTGGCTGGGTGGCAAGACATTACTCTCAATACTGTAATTACTTAAAAGGCATTTCTGTCATTTCTTGGATAGGTTCTTTGTGAGTGAAATAAAGGACCTTTTCTTACAGGAAATCACTAACTTAAGATCCCTTTTCTCTGACGTGAAATTCAGCCTTCTGAATATGTGGTTCAAAAAGGCAAGAGGCTCAGCAGAGTCCATCAAGCCACCACCATGTTTCATTAATTCAAATACCGTTCAAAAGAGGTCTTCCGTGCCTTTGGGATACAAACTTGTGGAAAGTGAATTTTAATTGACAGTATATCCTAGTTTCACAATTCCATTATATGCCAAGCTGACTAGTCTGAGCCCCAGCCCATCCATGAAGAGCAGCTAACTAAGTCCCGCTATTGCAGCCCCAGCCGCTAAAAGTCTACAGCCTAAAGCCCCTATCACGCATTTCCAGTTGTGCGGCCAGACTCGTATCACTGTTTACACATTTGCTTTAACAGTATTTGGCCAGGGAAGGCAATCTAATTGACATAATGATATTGCCCTCGCAAAAATGGATGCTACCCGTGTGGAGAGGGAAAGAAAATGAGCTAAAAGAGAGGAGGAGAGGAACAGCTGCTACTCACTGGGAACCTCTGAGGACCCACAGCAGGTCTGGGCTGGCTCTGAACAGGAGGCATCAAGGGCACTGCAATGAGAGAAAGAGAGAGGGGGGAGGGGGTGGAACGGGCAGCAGGCAGAGAGGGTGGTGATAGTAGATAGGCAGGAAACCATTAGACATCTTCATGCTAATGCCTAATCCACAAACATACATAGCAAAATTGATCTCCGAGTTGCTCCTCACATCTTTACATAACAGGGAGTGAAAAGAAATTTTAAATGCATTAGAATTATTTTACAAATAAAAATGAATAATTCACTGGCTATTCGATAATACAACTGCATTTTCATATTTATGGCACATACCTAAAAATACATGTATTATAATATAAAACATTGGCTGAAACTGGAAAACACAAACTGGAAGCATTTACTGAAATGAATATATTGAAAATAATTAAATAACCTATACACAGTGTACAAAGACATTCATTTAATCATAACCATGAGCAACTTCTGATTTGCCAGTAACCCAAACACCCAAATGTGCACTAGTACACAGTATAATACAAACACACACACAAAGACACGCTTTGCTAACAAAATTTCAATCTTGGCCTGGACAGACAGGCCAGATAAACCCATCTCAGAGAATGAAATGGTGATGGTGCCAGAAGAGAAATGTAACATAAACCCATTACTGACCATGGGAGCTATTCACTTGTCATTCAAGCAAACAATAAAATGACATTCTAATCCAGAGACCTTTCCAGACAACATAACGCTGGATAAGTGCCAACAAAATGGCATCCTGTGCGTCAACTGGGTTTCCTATTAACATCTGTGATTTTATTGTTGTGACCTGAGATAATACATCCTAATTAATTCATTGTGGAGCACGGTGGTGAATCCACACAACACTTATTTGCAAGCACCAAAGTACAGTTTTAAAGTACGATAAGCATGGTTGTGGATGACCCTACCTTGCACAGAGGATGACGCTGGCCCTCTGAAATGGGGGTTAATGTGGATATTTTTGGGCTGTGGAGGCTGCTGCTGGTGATGCTGTGGGAAGTTAGGTGGCGGGGAGCTCATCATCCGTGGTGGCGGCTCCAACTGGGGTCGCAACGGCGGGGAGCGGTGAGTCATGTGTGGGGGTATGAGGGGCTGAAGGGGCTGCTGGGTTAGTGGGCGCCCATGTCCCTGGAAGGGAGGTGGCCCTCTGGGACGTGAAGGGTGGTGCTGCTGGGAATGCAGTTCCTGATGAGGCTGATGAGGTGGAGGCATTCGAGATGATTGCTGCTAATTGCATAGCGATGGGGAAACGGGGAGAAGGGACAACCAAAACAACCTGTCAAAACACATTTCCTTCTGGGCAGAGTCTGAAATCATTGCAAATGTAAGACTAAACCTGCCAACATGAAGTAGTTTAGTGAATGTGTCCACTTAAGGAGTAAACTTACTGTTCCTAAGATATCTTGAATGTACCAGTGAAGGACGTACTAAGTGGTAAATGTTGAAACAATAACTATATAGTTAAGTAATATTTAAAATGGTCCCTTGATAATTGGCCAGTGGACCCATTTAACCTAACAAACAAACAAACTAGACAGTGTCCAAATTAGTCAAGAAGTTGAGCACGACTACTACAGTATCTAAAAGTACAAGCTCATTAACTGCAGTCAGCAGAATGTTTGTGGAGTTAGCATGTCGTCCATCTGCCGTTAAACTTTCATTTTCAATTGATGTGTTGTTCTGAATTTTAAAACCCATTATCATTAATTAATGCAAACTGAATAATAAAAAGTTTGAGTGAAATGTTTCGCAGCCTTTAAATATTTTATTAGTAATGAACTACATAATGTATTTTAGTGTTATTTTGCAGTTTCACACTATAAAGTCTAATTGCATCATTTGATTCATTCATCTTTAACATCATGAACAACAGGAAGCGATTATGACCATTTGGCAGTTGAATTAGGTTCTATCAGTAACTGAGGATCATCGTGTATCGTTCTTTTAATTCAAGAAGTATGTTTGGTATTATTTAAATAACAAACGACTACCTAGATTTGCTATAATCCATAAAAGACTACATGAACACGGATATACGGCTTGACTACTACTGCCTTGGAGGTCCTACGAGGCTGTTAAGAGAACAGGAGCAAACAAAACCCTTGTCAAGTACTACGACAACCAGCCTTGTCCTAATCACTAAAACAAGAAAGATTATCTATGCCACTGATGCTCTTGAGGACCCTTCAGCTACTCATCAACAGTAGAATTTAAGTAGTGAGTGATGTGTCACTTGATGCTAACTGTGCGTTAGTTTACCTGCATACCCATGTTTCCCATTAGGGGAAACCTCTGGTTATTCATTCTTCCCCTGTGTCCTCTGAAGTCTCCCATTCCAAAGCCTCCTCTTCCTCGGTTACCTCGTCCGGCTCCTCCTCTCCCTCCGCCAAAGCGATTTTGTCTCTTCTGTTGCTCTTGTGCCTCAAACTGCATCAGATCTTGTTTGGCCTTCTCTGAAAGTTCTATTAAAAGGTGGGAGGGGGGTTCTTAACATTTTGTGCATTGGAAAACCTTAAACGTACCATATCATATCCCTTTTTGGTGTTGGTAGATTTTCATGCCGACAGACTCCTTGGTGCCAGCGTGGAAAGAAACCAAGACCAGATTTTTACCTAGTGTTTCAGGAATATTCCTCCTTTTACAGCCTGCGTCACCCAGCCGAACAACAGCGCCTTCTCCTCTCTCTGACTTGAACCGTATGCGTCCAGACTCTTCATCGTCCTCATCCTCCTCATCTGATTCCTCCTTCGTTTCTTCTTCAGGAACAGCTTCATTTTCAAACTGTAGACATTTTCATATGGTAAGAACCAAAGTATATATCTTATCACAGTTACAATTAATTTACAAGTCAGTTGTAACACACTTAATATGGCCACTGTATGACTACTCTTCGTCTTCTGCACTGTACGGTTCACAGCTGCAATTACTGAACGTTTCATGTTCATGGCATCTGGACTTCTTCTAGAATCTCACTACCTATTCAGGTAGCTTAGTACCTTGGTAGTGGTTAAATTAATTAAACTATCAAACAATTTAAACTAAATTCCTAAAATCTCATCAACTTCAAAAATCCAAATAACCACTAGCTCTCTTAGTTATCGTTTGAATTTTGAGATATTTTTAGATGGCATGTTTAGTTTTAGCAAAGAGAACAAATCTTACACCTTTTACCAGCACATCCAAAAACAGTAGATTATGGAATAATGGCGATAATCACCATCATACATGAGATTCCATCTACTGCATCTATGCAGGACTTCATATTCTGAAGTAATTTAATTTATCAAAGTGCAGCAACAAAAACAACTAGAAAAAGCATTTCCATAAGAAAATGCACTGTGAATGCTTTATGCTGAATGTATTCCCAATAACTGCTGACTGTAGCTCGAGAGTTTAAAACGTTCTTAAAAGTAGTTTAAGAAAAATAGAAGTGGATAGAATAGGCTTGTACAGGTCCAGAACAAGTTAAAAGTCTTACATTTCAAAATAAAGCATAATGAAAAAATATTAAGTAAGTATTAATAATTCAATAATTTAATAAAACACAGGTGAGTTGATCTACACAGTAAAAGTATAGATAACCCCTAAGATATGTTGATTGAATTTTGCAAGGTTTTCCTGATATTGCTGAAGCTTTAAAAGCTTTGTTACAACAAGCAGAACATCCAGATTCAATGTGCTGGTAACAAACATCAGTATGAAGACAGTTGACTGGACTGGGGTTCGAACCAGGATCTCCCGCTTCGCAGTGCAGCAGATTAACCGCTCGGCCATTTAAGAAGCTGAAATTGGCCACGTCCGAAGGTGTATTAGACCCTCAGCTTGGTACCAAACATCAGTCTAAAATTAGTTAACTCGACCGGGGATTGAACCCGTGGCCTCTGGGTCTTTCATGTCGAAAGATTGACAATTGTTGAATTTACAGCGAGTTCAAAACGATCAATCTGCCTGCTAATCAGGCGGGCAGACGACGCAGAGGCGGCCGCTACGAGACAAATACGGCGAAATTTGTCGGTCGTTCGGTTTTGCCATGTGCCCAGTTAGCAAGTAGACAAGTGTGTCTACATCTGAGTGAAAGAATCGTTTGAAAACAGCGAAAATTGCGGCCGTGGCGACAATTTACAAGTGAACGTTTAAAGCTTGTGACAAAAAGACGATTAAAACAAAGCCCGCTAAACGGGTCCGTCGCGGCGAAACCGTAACAGTAATCACAACAACCACCACATCAAATTAAAGCCAAGACTTTAATCTACAACCTGTGTGAGTTTCATGTCGGAAGACTGACAATTGTTGAATTTACAGCGAATTCGAAACGCTCAAATCTGCTCGCGAATAAGGCAAATTAATGACTCAAAAGCGGCCGCTACGAGACAAATGCGGCGAAATTTGTCTGTCTTTCGGTTCTGCCATGTGCCCAGTTAGCAAGTACACAAGCGTCTCTACATTAGAGTGAAAGAATCATTTAAAAAGAGCGAAAATTGCGGCCGTGGCGACAATAACCAAGTGAAAGTTTAGAGAGATTTTAAAACACCTATAATGCAATTCTCAGGAACAACCAGAGGACGGCGCTGTAAGTACAAGAAGCTTTCAAAGCATTGTTACACCAAGCAGAACATAGATGCCTTGAGCGGGATTTGAACAGGGGTCTCCTGCGGGTGAGTCCAGTTGCCCTATACAAGCTTCCCATTCATTTTCAATGGGGCAAAAATTGTGAAAATAGCTTAATATTTCAAAAAGTATAACATATATCAAAAAGTTGTATAGAAGCAGTCGATTCCTAGAATAGCTGCACATTTTGATATTTGAATGGTTCCTATAGCTCAAATAGTGCAAGTAGAGTTAGATGCCAAAAAACGGATGGAATAATAAATATAATAATAATAAAGATTAGGAAAACAATACTGTGAATGCTTTAAAGCATTCACAGTGATGAGCTGCTGTATTGATGGTACTCGCTAACCTCTTCTGTGTCAAAGACTTGAGAGCTCTCTGCAGCGTGTTCCTCCTCTTCCTGCTGCTCTTCTCCCCCTACAGCCTCTTCAGGGTCCTCCTCCTGATGGACTCCATGTGCATCAACATGCTGATCATCATCATATGAGGTTTGATATTCATCATCCTTAAGAAAAAAAAAATCAAGTGGATGAATGAATCAGCAAGGACAGACTGCATTTCAACAGCTGCTTGATTCAAGGCAAACATATATAAGATATAATATATGAGAAATACACATATGAAATCAAGTGACATACTACAGAATTATGAATCCACATTTCATACAATGTAGAATATAAAGATTTACACCAGAGACATAAAAATTTAAAAACAAAAATTACACAGTGCATAAAAGGCAAACATGTTATGGAGAGGATTTTCAGGAGGAACCATGTAACCCCCCCTTCCCAGCACAAATTACCATAACAGTGGGAGCAAGGCTTCATTACTATTCCTGACAACATTTGAAATTCAATGAGATGTAAATGTTTGACATGATATACAGAAATGCAGGCACAGAAAAAAAACACTCCTTCCCGTTTCAATGACGGTGAAAATATCATTGACTGACTCTTCACAAATCACTGACCTCACTGTTCATGACTCCATACCAAAAACATGGCGTAGATGTAAACATTCTGGGAGATGACTGATATTTACTACTATACTAATTTACTATTTACCTACTACTGATGGGTTGTTTTAAATAATCTCCTATAAAAATATGAGGCATTCAAGAAACGCAAAGAGGGACCAGAAATAGATCAGGTGTGGCCACATGCTGCATAGAAGTTGCTACTAATTCAAACACCCAGTCCACATAACAAATATTCACAGCTAAATAAAGTCAGATTTAGATCAAACAGTAGTGTTTGGTGTTGCGCTCCATTAACCTGCCAAACAACGATACACAATGGAGAAACTGGGAAAGAAAACACTCTCACACTCCAGATAGATGGACAGGCTGCCCCAAGGGAACACAACTGCTTAATCTTTTAAACTGTTCCACATGGTACTCGCTGAATGCGGTGAGACAAATGTCAGACCCAAGCAGTTAAGTGTCCTTGTAAACACTTAACACAAATCCAAACCTGCAGATGACTTCCAAAATCCAAAAGAGGCATCTACTTGTGATGTGCACCATTAGTAAGAAGGTCAGCATCTTATCTTTGTTTGGAGAAAAGAGGCAGGCTAATATATCTCTGTCAGGTGTCAAACACCATCACACCTTGGTAAATGGACCATAACGGACATTTGCACATGGATCTGGTCTTATCTTTGATCCTCTTAGTCTGCACTAAGAAGGAAGGGAAACGAATAAAAGGCAAACCAGCATCAATCATTAGAAAACTGTATGGGGTGTCCTCAGGAAGGTCAATAATCTTTTCACCTGGATGAGACTTTATCAGATCCAGTCTAAAGCCTGAGATAATGCCCCCCGCCCCCCCCCCCACATTAACCTCAGCCGATTGGCAGCACATCCCCTCAACACAAAGCAGATTCTTACACCGCCAAAGATACAAGGCCCAAGGTCACAATGGCACAGGGATTTGGAGGCGACAGCAGAGCATTACCTCACACCAAACAAGCTGTCAACACAAACTTTGTCAGCAAGAAGCAGAAATTAACTGGCAGGAAGTGATAATGAATCTAATCCTCCCCCGTCCCAAAAGACCAACCTACATCTCCTTCTCCTCAATGGATTTTCAATCCAGACTGTCCCCTTAGCGAGACAAGAAAATTGACGTTATCGCTTGGATACAATAGAGTTAGACAGAAAAGGGAGTGGAAGAATGTGTGTCTGTTAGTGTGTGCATCCACAGGATTTTGTATGTGAGTAAACCATTGTGAGAACTCACTTGAAATTCACTATCTATTGGCTCACTGATTTGGATGTCTAGCACTTCATCCTGGCAGCCATCTTCACCCTCAGTGTAATCCACTTGGTCTTCAGGCATCCCTTCATCATTGTCCTGGCTGTATTCCTCTGTGTACTGCTCTTCCCCCTCTTGCTGGTACCCTTCTTCATAACCCTCTGCGCCCAGGTTCACAACAACATCATCTGTGTAGTCTTCTTCCGGTAAGTTGTCCTGCTGGTTATAGGATGTGGCCAGACTGTATGTGGCATTAAGGCTCACATCCTGACCGCTAAAACAAAAAAACAAAACAGAATCTATTAATCTGGAGCTTTACCTATTACAGTGTTACCCTATAACATATGGCTCTAATGAGATTGGTTTACCTGATATTCACATCTTCATCATCACTTTGTAGAAGGTCATCATTCAGTTCTTCATCTGACACTTCTGAAACATTCTGAAACCAAATCACGTGACATAACATGTTGTTTACTTTAAAATAGTACACTCTGTAATATTTCCGTGTGTTGCGTGGGGGCAGGGGACCACCTCCAACCCCAGAGGATACAGAGGATATTCCCATGTGGTGAAGGCAATCTGGACAGGTTAACACAGTTCGTTTTTGACCACAGTACTTCCTCCTGGTTCACATCAACAGTGCCCCATGTGGAGGAGCCACCTGCTACACGTACACCACTTCTATTTTATAAATTTTCTACCAACACAAACTATAGGTTTTAGATGTTGGTTTCTTTTCCATGGTTTAAGCAGAAAAACTAGTTAGCTAAGTGTATTTTGGTGCTCCGCATAAAATAAGTAAACAAAAAATTCATAGTGATTTTGTTGTATCTTACCTTTTTACCCGATGTCCAGTCTTCCTCAAGTAAATCCTCCTCCAGATCACTTATAGGATTTAAAGACAAAAATTTGTTAATAGACTAAGAAGTTCAGTGGGTTAACACAAACGACCTTATTACCATTTTTGTGAAGAATGGTTTGCTCTCAACATATAAACCAGAAGATTAGATTGTTTTGGACACACTGTAATCATGATGGTTCATCCTTTATATGCGCATTTGACACGACAGCCAAGCAAGCAGACGTATTTTACACTAGGCGAAATACCAAATTGTGCGCCATCATTTTATCCAGTATTTGGGTAAGCAGACTTGACAGTACATCAGTGATCCTGAAGACACATGAACTAAAGTAATAATTCACCTCTCTAGATCATCATCTTCTCCTCTCCTCCTGCGTGAACGCTCGGCACCAGGTTTGTCATATTCATCAAAGTCATAATCTGCAAGAAAGGCATTTTTGTTTACACATTTAATAAGTTTTAAGTTAATAATTTGTTAATAGTCTGACATCAGTTTGGCTGAAAAAAATAAAAAGTACTACCTTAAATAAACAAGGTATAAAAAAACGAAGCATTGCTAACACCATGGCACACACAACTGAACACAAACAAAGGTATTCTCTTATTATTTGAAAGATTTCATTAAACTATTAATATATAGTCACAATGCCATTATCATTAAAGCCATCAAAGGTTTGTTTGTAAATATAAGACATCTATTACAGCACAAATCTTTATTTGAAATAATATCACAACATATCAAGTGATTATCATTAATCCCTTTAGCTCTTGGGACCAACTCATTACAGTCTTAAACCCAAAGCAAACTTTGATTTGTACATTTGTTTTTCTACAAAACCACCTCTCTAAACCCATGTATGCACTGTGAGGGACACCAAGCCCAAAGGTGTAACCCTACTGCTACCAGCCACGCTCTGCCTGCTCTTCTCAATCTGACCGCTCTCTTCCACATGCAGTCATTATTATGTGTAAAAGAGAAATATGTAAGCTGGACTCTCTGTAGTTTAGTGTTTGTTTTTTTACATAGGTGAGTGTCAACACACTGCTGATGCATACAATAATTACTGATGATGAAGTATTCATTAATCAAAACATTTTGAGTCATCCTGCACCAAGTGTAAATACTTTATTTTGAGGAATTGTCCTATTATTTGCATTGGCATTTCACAGAGATTATAAGATTTCAATTTGTTCATGTTATCATCAAGTCTAGCACAGAAAGTTATTAAGAAGTTCAAAATGGGTTTGTGCTGGGACAATCACTTTTCAAACTTCACCTTAGGCAAAGTAAGACGTACATCATCTATTCATGTACAGTACTTCCACTACATTACATAATGCTGGACAATGGTACACTCTCAGGGTACAAGTGTATCTGTGGTTCCTAAAGTTTCTAAATATAAAAGCAAAATCTGTTCTGCTCTTTTTGAAAACTAGATTTAAACTGTCCTTTTTAAACGTCTTATAAGTTGTGTTTCAGATGCAAACGTAAATGGAAATATTGATTTCTTGTCTCACATTTATCTTGTAATATCAACCCGAATTGTTTTACGGTTTACGGTAGAAATTAAGAAATTGGCCTCACTGCTCCAATAGTTCGAGGATACACTATAACTTAAACGTGGGCTAAAAACTCCCCAAAGAGCTTTTATACTCCAAGCAGTTGACTCGTGAGGAACAAGGCCACCTAGCTTACACTGGTAGCTAATGGTGCGACTAACGTTGGACTTTAGTTTACACACCAGAGATTACGAAGCCAGTATTCGATTCACCTTTTAAACATTACGATAACATTCACAAAAGTGCACGAGACGCCACAGTTACTCTAGCTTAACAATGTAAGCAACAACAGGTACGTGACGTTACGAGCTAAGTAGCGCACCTGCTAATGACGATTGATGACCCATTAACTGAAGGCACAACCACGAAATGTTAACTCGTGATTTAAAAAATCTTTAAAAAGTCAACGTCAGGCTACGCTTGGACTTGACATGTAATTCATTCGCTAAGCTAACGTTATCGGATAATGCTACCACTGACGTAGCGCGGCTAACGTAGCTTGTTAATTGCTTAATGTTAGTTGTGAAGCTACTGGCTACCGTAGTATGCTTAAACTTTATTTACTGCAAACAAAATCAGCCACTAATGATCGTTGATAACTGCCCGTGTTTAGCCTAAGCTAACTAATCTCAGCTGAGGTTACTATGTGGCCTACATGTAGTCCAGCCTTGTAATCGTGTTGCTAAACGAAGCTAGCCATATTAGCTGATCTTAGCTGCGTAGCTAGCAGTACAGACAAATGCAGTTCACGTTACTCACCCTGTGCGTTGGCTGACATGGTACACGGTGCGTCCAGTTTAGACTCTGACTAACGTTATAAAATTGGCGATTGCATTTAGTATTTCACCATTGCAGCAACACAAGCCGTGAGACAAGCAAGGTAAAGGCTTCTATGCAGCAAAAATCCCCGTCCGCGACCAGGGTACAAACATGGCAGCGCCGTGGCTGCAGCGATGATGCATTGTGGGTGGGAAACTCAAGCTCCCCCTGATCGGCTTGCGACCTGGTAAACAAACTGGATGAGCTACAGCATAAGTCTAGTAAGTGTCTGCCATCTACTACTGCATGTCCTTTATAAGAGTCTGCTGTTAAAAATACATTTGTTGCTCAAATGAAAAGGCTGACTGCATATTGATTCAATGCTGTTTTCATCAACACGTCTTGATTAGTTGAGTTTCAATTGGCCTGTGAAACGTACACGTAGGCTACACATGTCTAACTATAAACTTACTGTAAGTTATTGGTTTGTTTCTTAACCTTTTCAAACAATGTTTTTCTAAACCTATAAAACACTGCATTGCCCTCAAGCCGGGCATGACCCCTGCAATGTTAAGCACAGGTAGGCTAGTGCCTTTATGCCAGAGAAGCAAAACAAATAAAAAAATGCTGAATGGTTAATTAGTATCATTAGTATTTGTTGTATTCTTTTCATACTTAGCATTTACAAAGAATGACCCCAGTGTTTATAATTAGCATTCAAGAGTGAACAGTAAAGCTATTTATATTTCTGTACTAGTATATGTCAAAACGATGTTATAATAGAGCTTTGGTGGCATATTTTTATATTGTTTCTTGGCAGAAAGTTTATATAATCAAACAACTTTAAAACTGCATATGGGCTGTGGTTGAAAACGCTGCCTAATCACTATTCACTTCACTCCATTGATTTTTCTACCATGTAAGGTCAAATGCTTTTTATCTCTTACCATTTTTTCCTCCTCATGCTTAGGCCTGGGAGTCAAAGTTGTTGTCTGGGTCTACAGTTTGACTACATCTGAATTCTAACTCCCAAATTCCCCCTGGGCTGACAAACGTCAACAAAGGCCCTGATAGACACCAAAGAGAGGTGAGCAGTGAACTGAAGCCTTGTTGTATTGGCTCATTATGGGGTCCCGCAGTGACGAAGAAGCTATTTTGTAGCACCACAAGGTCAATAACTGAAAGCCAAGGCGATGAAGAGGATCAACCGTGAGATTTTTAATTTAAGAAAGCGTAGGGGACTTTGCTAGTGAAAGACTGTGAATTCTAATGGACTGTGAGCAATGTAGACAAGATTTTGTCAGTTTGTTTTTGTCTTTAAAAATAATAGAAAATGAATTCTCAATTTTTCTATATTGTATGTGTACAGTGCTTTTGAATGATAGCAATATGTACCCTATTATATGTTCACTCGAAACAGCTGTTTCCAAAACTGTATGAGATATTCCTATTCTTCCTGGATTCACTTTCCCAGGAATTTTGATTTTACTTCCAAATAGATGTGAAAAGGGGAGCTGTCACACTCTATTATGGTGACCTCAATGATTCTGTGCCCTATCCAAATCCAGTGGTTTTCCATAACAATGCAAATTAAAGGGTGCAAAGCTGAAGGAGACAAGACTTGTTATTTTCCATCCGAAGGACAGAGGTTCTTTACAACAAACCTGTCTGTATGCCTTGTGCAGACCTACGGAATTTAAATGCCAACTTGGACATTGTTTTGGATGAGACAATACAAGCAACAATTTTGCTGTCATAGAGATCTGCAGCTGTCTTGAGAAAATTATACCGAAGCTGTGAACTAGGAATATTTCGATTTTTATAAACCTTTTTAAATTATATTGTCAGTAGGAGCACACTGAGACCGTCTGAGGGTTTGAATCCATACATTTCAGACGCAGACCTAGGATATCTATCTATCTATCTATCTATCTATCTATCTATCTATCTATCTATCTATCGGACTAGATGACAAGAGACATTGAACAGTCGCAATTGTGGCTCTGATTTATGACAAATGACACCATTTACGGCACAGAATTATAGTATAGTGAATTTTTCATAGGAGGTGGTATTTTGACGTTACAGACCTATACGTCACATCTACCATTTTCCCATAGCACAAAAGCTGCAGTTAGTGACCCACATCTCAGAGCAATGAACTGCTTAACTCAGACTGTTGTTTTATTCAATGCACTGTCAACATACGGGTGAGGAGGAGGACGGGCGGAGGTCTGTATTTTTCGGCCACTGTGATTGGATAATAGATTCGGCTTCTCCTGGCCATTGGCTGCTCGACGTGTCACTCAGGCTCGGTTATCGTCGCTTCCCGCGCCATTCAGCGTGCACGCGCAGGACAAGCAGGCACGTAACCGCTTGGAGACTGTCTGGAGTCTGTCTGAATTTGATAAAATTGAAGATGGAGTTTTACTTCTCTTTGCTGGCGTACAAAGAAACCGCCGGTTGGAAATGGGGATGTTTGTTTTTTCTTGCTCTCCTCCTCAAACGCCTTCGCACGCGAGTCGCAACGCTCAGACAAACATGTTTTGTAGATAAATGCCGCTGAAAGTTTTTTTCCCCCTCCTGCGGTGTGTCAGCTCTTTATGCACAGGCAGGTAAGGCAGGCGCCACAGTGAAGGCTGCCACATATATAGGATACTGCAGTTATTCCGCTGCCACCAGAGACGTGGTAAAATTACCCCGGTCCGGGAAACCGAGGGTAATATGCTGCCTTATTTCGTCTGATTTGCTCACCGCAGCTGTTTTGTTTTGGGAACTTGCCCTGATTCACTACTTCAGGGGGGAATACGTAGGTGACGCACCTGTGCTGACGTGATGCTGCTGATTAACCTCACGCGCTCTTAAGATACCTGTTACTCAGCAGACACCTGCGGGGGGGGAGACTGTCATCTTCACTCTCAGCAGTTTTCACCTTTTAACCCTTTCAGCTATGCTGCCTAACAGTTTATGTTAAGCACACATTGTGTTTTCGCGTGCACTGCATGCTGTGAACGCGTCTCAACTAGCTTCCAGGTGAGGTAATGTGCATTTACTTTTCATGTTGTTTATACTCTGCAGGAGCTCTGGAGTTCAGGAGGAGTGCACCATCCAGACGGCAGCATGAACTAGCACAAAAAGGTCGGTTGCTACACATGGAGGGTTCAGAGAGGGGTTGTTGATCCACATCTAAAGTAATAAGCATAGTGTCACACTGCATAGATTTAATGCAGCTTTCCAAGTCATTCATTTATTAATTTGCCAGTGACAATAAAAAGCATAATTTGTTATAAATGAGTGTTACTGCCATCCTTCCATAAGTAGCTTCAAACTACGATAACACACTTCTCTCACTTTGCGTCCACTGTTTTTAAACCCATCGCAGTCTCACTTGGATTTGAAAATGAGTTTAGTAGAGTTGACCTGCATGTATGTTTGTGTTTCATTAGTTTAGTAGTATCTGGTTTTTACACTTCACACTTAACCGAATTGAAAGCGTTTGCATATCGTTGTATGATAACAAATGTCGACCTAAGCGTTTAATTGTAATTGCTGTTTTTATCAGCATGTGCCCGTTTTACAATGAACACATCACTGTATATAAGTGAAACTGTGGCTTTAAGAGGGAACTGCAACCAACCTGGTGCAGCAGTACATGCGTACCTGATGTGCTGCTGCCTCATCTATCAGACTTGTCTAGACACTTTTGCTAGGTCACTGCAGTTGTCTGTAGACAGTGTAGTCATATGACTTGTGGAGCCTCCCTCCCTCTCACTGTCTGTTCTTTTGGGGCAAGATGGCTGCTATAGAATTGTTGTTGCTTGTGACGTATATGAATTAATTTAAGCAGAAAAAAGTGGGAAGGAAGGCGCTGCACCATTTGAATGAAGCCCATATCAGCAGCCCCGCAAAGATGGGCATAGTAATTGCTGGATTTATTCGATTATGTAGTTGCTTGAAGCAGTTATTGTATAAATGCAACCTACTAGCTACATGGTTCCAATTATTTAGTTCTCATAGTGTCTAATTTGTTTTTTTTCCAATTTCCTTCTGTGCTGCTGGGTGTTACTGGAGTGCTTGGTAGCCATTTTGTCTGATTCATCACCACCAGGTTTGTGGTGTAAGAATTTTTGGGCACAACCACACAATTCCCCTGAATGTGGAATAGTGGCTTCTTAATTTGAAATATTAGTATTTTATTAGATGTGTGTGTGTGTGTGTATATATATTTTTATCGCACTCTCAAATCTCTGTTCTCTGTATTTGCTGGACATGCAAAGTAAGCACGTCTTTACAACACACGATCAGTGTGAGCTCAAAAGTAATTCTATGAAGTTTAAGTGCAATTGAAAACCAAAATATTTACGATGTAATATTATTTAAAGCGATACAGTACGTATGAGTTTTTGTAGTAATAAGTGAAAAGTAATCTAATCGCTCTCATAATTGTGCGAAGTGTAGCAAATTGAATTTCTCACCAGGAAATCTGTAACAGATCACAACAGAGTTTATTTTAAATTAATTTTTCACACCTTTGTTGTTTAGATTGAATTCATTTCTGTAGTAACATTGATTGGAACCTATCTTAATACCAACATTACTATCGACAAGTGATGTGCAAGATAAGTGAAGATAAAATGTCTTATTTTTAGAGGAGTATAGAATTGTTAAAGCTTGATATTAAAGGAAAGGAAGGGATCATATATATATATATATATATATATATATATATATATATATATATATATATATATATATATATATATATATATATTTTTTTTTTTTTTTTTTCCCCAAACAGGATTGCAACATACTCTTCAGTCCTCCTTGTCAGTGAGGGAGGGCACAAGCAATTTTGCTTCCAGAACTGCTTCAAGCTTTACTCTGACATTGCACGTTAATTTCACTCAGTGATTCTGTGATGTTTATCTATTTGTTGTATTGGTGACCAGCCTGGACAGATCGCTTTATTATAATCTGCTTATTAAATACTCATCTGCTGACAAGACATCTCCTTTAGTCTTGTCTTGTCATATTCCTTAATGGTTTTTGAAAGCTTGTTGATTATGTTTTCACTGGAGCGCACAGCCACACTTAAAACATGTTGTATCTCTGCAGGCCTGTCCCAAACCTGATCCAGTGTCTGACAAAAATGAATGGAATTGCAATTAAAAAGGTAAGAAATATGTTGAAACTACGGTACAAGAGTCGTATTTTTCACAGTTCGCCATCACAGTCATAATTTGCCGTTGATTATAATGAACTTTTGTACTACATAAAAAAATTTATGTTTTTGTGTCGTGTGTTTTTTTTTTTTTTTTGTAGTCAATGAGGAAATGGATCATTTATTATTTGTATTGTGTATTACTATAATCGATCTGTGACAATTGTGTGAATTCTTTATTTATTTTTTTGGATGGGGAGTTATATTAGAAATTAAATTTAAGAAGAGCTATGTGTTTATTCCTAATTTATGCCGCTTAAATTAGATATTGACTGCTTTACTTTAAAGCAATATACGAGCAGTGATTTTTACGGTCCTGTAACAATAGTTATGAACTTATTAAATTGACTTTTAATGCACTTTATTTTTGATTCATGTTTTAACTTTTGAACTGCGTTTTTAGTTTGAATGTTTAGAAATCAGATCTGCAGTGTCACAAACTAAAAGAAAAACGCGTGTTAGATAAAGTGTGTTATCGCAGTTTGTTTATATATTGCTTTAATATTTCCTATTTTTGTCTTGATTTTCTGTGACAGTGTAATGTGTATCGTGGCTATTTCCAATCTGCACAGTTGGCTGCTAATGGTTATGTTTTTGTTCTTTTTTCTATTTTCACAGGACATTCATAGATTCTTGAAGCCTGTCATGCCTTTGACGCTGGAGTGTGTCTGCCTAAATGGTAAGATCTGTGTTGACCTGTTCATTAAAGCACATTTGGGCATGTTTAAAGTTGAGAAAAGCAATTCTAGGAATGCTTGAATGTGCTGCAGTGAGTGAATGTGATTGCCTGAGGGAAATATCAGTCCATTACACACGCCAACATTTACAGAGGTTGAACTCTGGCTTGCAATGCCAATTCTACAAGATATGGTGCTCAGAATTTGCTAATCAAGTTCGGTGCTGTCATTCAATCATCAGCAGCAATCATTTTTTATTAACATAGATTTTTGATCTCTTCATAAGATAATCATAGATATGGATCTCGTAACTTTCACTTGAGGCTTAGCCGGAAAATGCTGATGCAAGTCTGAATCTTCATCTCTTCTTTCTGTTTGCTCATTGTCTCCACCCACAGTGCAGTCACGAGGTCTCACATCATCATGATGTCTGAAGAAAACACGCTTTCATGTAAACTCTAATATGTCGTGAGCTATAATGCAAAGATTCTAGGTTGATTTCTGTGCACATGCAAAGTAAAATGTGAGCATGCATGAAAACACAGCAGCACCTGCCACTGTCTGTTGTAAACGCTGGGTTGTTTATCTCACAGCCTCGCCTGCGTAATGACGCAGTATCCTTTGACATTGGGGTGGCATATTTTAAATCAAGGCCTTTGCTGGATTTTATAGTCTCCTGGCAGTCTGCCAGCACATGGATCCATTTGCCTGGTCCTTCGTAAGAGCACAACTGCACAGCTGTGACCCTTAGTGGGTCCTAGCTATTGATAACAAAAAGCCTGCAGCGTCCATTTTGGGTTTTAGGCAGTGCTGAAAGAGACAAACTGTACTGTCGCTTGTAGAAGTGGGAACAAGAACCTGAAGGGTAACCCCTAAAAAAAACGGTGTGTAAATTTTGTGAATTGCGGCTTTATTGTTTGTCAAGTTCAAACGAAATTACGTTTTATGTCGATGGCGTTTATTAACATTATTTTATCATTAATTGCAGGTACTAAATTTGTTTATTGGAATATTTTGGTAAAATGCAAACTCGACAAAGATTTAAATAAAATCGTATCGTTTTAAAAGTGTATACATATAATAATATGTTACAGTATAAAATAAAACGGGTTGAATATTCTGTGAAACGAGCAATTTATTTATTTAACATTTTACGGTAAAAATATTTACATCTAAAAGTTCATTAGAAGGGGATCAGTTAAACATCGTCTTTGCTTAAAAAAATCAAAAGCAATGAAAACTAAAACATTTGTCTCATTGTGCTCTGTCGTATAGACATTGTGTAATATACCAGTTTTTATTTAATGTAGTAAATTAAATGAACGTCGAATGTATGATGCATATACTTACAAGTTAGTTCTTCCATTTTCTGACGAAAATGCTGTCATTCGATGACTGTAAATATATTAATATTATTAGAGAAGCCTTTATTTCTTTTGCGGATATAGAAAATCAAGGACATCGTAGCGATATGGTACTGTATTTGTTTATTACATAATTGAAATTGGACTAATTGAAATTAAAGTGATTCTTATATCTTATCATAACGAAGTTAGTGGTATTGTATCGTTTTAACATTAAACGTATGTAACATAGACTGACCTCGTTACTCAGTGAAGGGTTTAAGTGACCTTTACCCCTTGAATACTTGTTTTTGTGCAGTGTTAACACCTGAAGTGAAAGCCAGTCTGTGTTCTGATGCCACGCAACACAACAGTGGCTGTCAGTAACATATTAAGCTGGCTCCATGCTCTGTTGCTGCTGAAGTAGAGAGAAAGCCATGTTCTGTTTTGTCGTGAGGCAGAGAGGCACGTCGAAATTTCTAAGCCTAAAGATTGATGGCAGATTGAGTTTTTTTTTTTCCTTGTGCATCTCTGTAGTTTTCAACAAATTGCAAGCCCAACTAATGCAAACAGGCAGTATGCAACCAATTTTTAAACTTCACTATTGTCAGACATCAAATCAAAATTCTAATTGTTGGTACTTTCAGCTGACTACAAATATTTCTCATATTACGCTTAATTGATTTTTGTATTGAGTGCTATTATTTTAGCTGATCAGTTACCACGGAGTGTTGCGTTTTGATGTGTTCAACATATCTTAATAATAGAATAATACCACAAGAGAGTTTTCAAGTGGATTTGGCAAACTGTTTTGTTTTCTGCTGAAAGAGTTTCTGAGCTATGAAATTGATCTTTGGTCAACGAGACCCTCTTTGCCTGGAGATGGCAAACCTTTGTTTATCATTAAAACAACCACAGTCAACACAGCTCTGAGTGAGTGAGCAGAGATTGTGAATTTATACTGCAGCTACAGCATCAGCATCACCCTCACATGAATATTAGATCCTAATTAGTGGAAGCTTGGCTTGTTGAAATGGCACGGTGGCTATACTGTAAATGTCAATTGCTAAATGACGGTTATTTTTGAGCGTTGTGAAAGGTAAGTAAATAACTTGCTTTTGCTCACTGGAGTGTGAATGGTGTGTGTGTCTGTGTTGTTGTTTTTTTTTCCCCCCACTGTTTGGGATCCACCCAGTGTTAAAATGTACATATGCAGCATGTCCATTCCCATTCAGCTGCGTAGCATTGACAGCTTCAGCAGCACTTCCTGATTTCATTTGACTGCAAATCAAGTACTGACTTTGAAATGGCGTGTGCTCATCTATAACACCCCCATAAATGCTACAAAGAAGACTGTAGGCCTGGTTGGCCACTGTTTGATTGTGGTGCAAGGCTACATGCCTGTTTAAGCTGAAGATCAGGCTGAATTAGTACTGGGTTACTGAGGCAAAACTTTTGACCTGAGTTGAACTTCTGCTTTATTGCTTGCCTCTTAACTTTCTCTAACTTTTAACTTGGAGTCCTGCATGTGTATTGTATCTGATCCCGCTCCCCTTTATTCTGCTTTTGCACATGCTGGAAGATGCATTTTGATATTATTTTAGTAGGTGTTTGTTTTCCTATACAAAATCACGGGTTTGCGATAGTTGAACATTACGTTAAATGTTTGTATGCGTGTGTAAAACTAATTTTGGATGTCAAGGTGGAGTAAGAGGTTCCTTTCTAGACCTTATAACTTACACATTTCCTTTTTTCCTGCATGTCAAACAGTCTTTGAATTTTGCAACATTATCTATTGATCAAGAGATGGTGTGAAGTTAATAAATCCACAGTGTGATTAAATATCACAACTAATTTGAACGATACAAATACTGTGTTCAATGGTAAGCTAGGGGCTATAGCGTAAATGCATGCATGCAAGTATTTATGCGACCAGTAAGTTGGGGTTTAGTGCATTCATACACTGGGCGTTTTTTAAGCAATGAAATGGGGGAAAAACAAAAATTCTAACATGTACCAGCATTAAAATTTCCTCCTTTCAGGGGCTTTACTTAGTTTCTTTCAAAGTCAGATATGTGAGACTTGAGGGTGTGCTTGCATTTTTCCCTAATTGGGGCTTATTTTAACACACCTGGAATACCTGCTTTTACTTTGCCATTTGACCTTTTGTGAATTAAGACAGCAAGGCAGAGTTGGAGCTCGTCAGTCCTGCGGTACATCATAGCAAGAAGAGGCTGCGCCATGACTAATTAGTAAATCTCTCTTCTCTCTAAGGTTAAAAAATTATTTCCTCTGCATTGGGGTTCAGGGTTGATGAGTAAATACCCACCTGCACCAAGTTGCAGTAACCTAATAAGTCTCCCTGGACTTTGAAAGTGAATATTTCATATTTCACTGATCTCTAACAGCTTTTCTGCATGTCTCATACTCGACTCTCCATAAGCCATCTAAGGTGGTTAAAGGGGTAAGACAGACTGCAGGGTCTCTCTCCTGTCACACAATGGTGTGGAAAGGTCAGGCCTAATGAAGTCGGGGGTGTGACCCTTAGTATTTTGTGACTTTGCATGGGCCCCCATCCCACAACTGCAACCATGCCGGTTAATCCCTTTTTGATCCTAATTGATAGGCATTAACATGATCCTTATCCAAGAGCTGTGTTTTGTCTTCCACAGCCCTTCTCTGTGGGTGTCAGTGACTCAAAGTGTGAAAGTGTTAAACCAAATGTGAAATTGATATTTTTCATGTTTGTATGCTTAAAATCTGGCTGCGTTTCTGAAAACGTACACAGAAGTTCTCAGAGTTCAGGATTTGTCCTTTGAGGCTCTTAACAGGACTTAGCACATGACCTCTAGAATCCAACTGTGATGTGAGTGCTACCAGCTCATTTCCAGTTTGTTGTTCTTTCTGTCCTTTCATCTTCATCACTAGGTGATTACTGCCTTTCATTGTTGGCTAATTGTCCACCTTAAATAGTTTCCCTGAAAGTGGAGGCATTGCATGATTTCCCAAGTGCAGGTGTTAGCTCAGGTCCCATGGGACGTATTGTACTAGTATTTCACAAATCTGCCCTAAAATAAAGACTAATTTCATTGGTTTTCATGAATGCTACATTGTTAATCATTCTCATTTAAAATAAAACTTTGTGCTAAATATTTAAAGTACCGTAATCCGTAACGACGTTTACATATTTCACCATTATCAAATGTAACTGGATTTTTGTGACACTACTGTTGAGTACATCATCTAAATAATTTCATTTTTTAAGTTACAGAAATTGAACAGCTTGTGTTTATATTTATTCTTTTTGTATGTATAGTTAATACTTTGAGAAGTTTCTATTTGGAATGCAGGGTACAGAATATTGAAGTTTTAGCAATATTTAAGGTCAGCAGAGTCAGTCTGTTCAAAATGTTTTGCATACGGACTGTTTACCTTTTTGGATAGTTTGAAAGGTTTGTATAGGAAATTATTCAGTGAATATTAGCATAGAGATGTTCGACTTCAGCCATGTTTCATTAGAACATAGCTACGGTGAGAGACTGTCGAGATCATCAGTGTATCTTCAGAATGTTTTCCATTTGTTTACAGCTGCATATTACTGTACAGTGACTGGCTCAGATCCCACCCTCCCCCCAAAACCACTTCCAATGCCAGCTTCTAACAGTAGAGCAAGGAAAGCTGTAGTCATATTTGTTTATTCACAGTATTTTAGAAATATGACTAAATAATATAAGCGATGCCTCTAAGGACAGAAATAATGATGTGATTAGTGCTCATGTATCATGCTATGGTAGAAAAGCAAATTTTGCCTTTGGTATAAGAATGCAACATTTACAGTGTAGAACAAGTGTTAGTTTTGCCATTATGTTTTTTACAATAAGCTTTTTTTTTATTCAACTGAAATCTTTCAAAAACAATTGTTGCCTTATTTGTTGGGGTTTTTTGCATTGATTTGAAAAGGAAAAAAACGAACTGATCACTTAAAATGTCTATATATGCACATGTACAGTACGTTAAGCAGAACCTTTCGGTCTTTAAGCTTTTATGGACAACCTAGATGCGTGATTTGGTTTTTATTCAATTTTCCCACCTCTCAAACCTACACAGTGAAGACGCGTGGCTTGCCATTGTGCTCACCAGTGTGCAACAGCCCACGTTAGCTGGAAAATGCCAAGTGTCGTGTTGGTTCTTGTTGGTTTCACACAAGGGCTCAAGTCCCTCCATGGAACCCAGTTCTCAGGTCTCCGTAGGATTGAGTGTTATTTCCAGCTTGTTTGTTGCAGGGAATAATGAGTACTCTGTAAGACCTGATGACATAATGTGAAGATTGCTTTGGAAAAATAACTAATTAACTAAAAAACTACAGCTTGGGATTACGCTCATGTGCTTCACTTGACTGGCACCACCTGCCCTCTGTATATCACACTCCCTTTACTTATGCCACAGCTGTGAAACAGAGCTGGTGCCAGTTATGTGCATCTCCCAGCAGACATGTACACAGGGAGTCAGTAGTGGGTTGGACTTATAGTTATAATGCTGCTGTTGTTTAGGTTTACTTTGGCTATAAACAAACACATGTAAGTAAATGAACGCAGAATTGAGAATATGATGGGAGACTGTTGCTGTCTTTAGTGATGCAGTGGGAAAGTTTAGAAAGTCAGAGCTTTTGTAGAGGGTTCGCTCTTAGGCAAGTAATGGTATTGTGTTTCCCTGGACACTATTTGTTTAATCGCTTGACCTGCTGGGGCTTTGTTTTTCTTGCTTCTAGTCTGAATTATGTTAAAACATGTGTTGGGAATAGACATTTAACAGGGCACAACATGGTGAATGACCACATGTACTGTATGCGAGGTTTCTTCAGTTCTGGCTGCGATTGTGAATCTTTTTCTGTATTTTCTTTCCTTTCAGTACCTGCTTGAAAAACTAGGAGTAGTGGTTTATGAATATAAAACAGTTGTTTGTAAGACTTCTCTGTAAGATTGTCTGATCTTATGCAAGTTTAAATATTTATGCCACTGCTGTGTTGGCATAAGAAGTTCAAATCTATTAAGTGATTTTTCTAAAATTGTCATAAGTTCAATTTTATGAAGAATAGTAATTGGCAAAGGCATCTTCTAACTTCTTCTAACTTTCACACGAGCAATACTTTACTTATGCATGCTTCACCAGCATGTTTACTACTGTTTTCTTGCGGCAAACTCACCAAAACCTGGAAAACAGTCTGGTTCTAGCTGTAATTTTTAATTCTCTCCTGGTATAGAGGCCTTTATTCTGGTTTTATCAATAATTCCAAGGCCAAAAAGACCTTGTTGATAAAAGAGAAAAATATCAGCCACATCTGTATGCGGGTTGAAAAAAATTGTTTTTTTTCTGGCAAACGAACTAAAGCTCGTGCAAGTGAACGTGTGTGTGACCTTAATACAAACGACAACCAATGTGATTTTGAACTAACTGTCCAAATCATGTTTAAGCTTGTTAAATCCGGATTTGGGTGCAAGTCAGGACAGCAAGTCCTCAGCACTGTGGTGAAGTTATGCCTCACTGTGCCAACGCCTCATCTAGTTCTGAAGTTTGGAGCTTACACCTTTACTTAGTACTGAGGGAAAATCAACCCCTGAGCTTTACCACAAGAATAGCAGACAGATCATCACTTCATCTGCTGTAGCGTATTCACTCCACTGTGTTTTAATACAACCACCTCACCTAGAAATGACACAAATGAAAAAAGCACATGTACTTTCAGGATGTTGCTGCATCACAGCAGGGGTGAGAACAAATTGTTCCATGTGAAGTCAGTCTTAAGTAATTTCCACTTTTCTCAGGATATAGCTGTCAAAAAGCTTAGCAGACAGTTCATTTTTATGAATCACATTATTTTCCATCTGACCATTTGTGGCTACTCACTTTTAAGTGTGTTCTGTGTTACATTTTCATGAATTTCTCTTTTGTTTTTACTTATTTACATGTTTGTTCAGATTTGGTGTAATTTATGTAGCGGTCTTCTGTGCGAGGGGGAAAAATAGGAATAAGAGGCCTTGTTAAAAAGTTAGAGAAAATGGAGCCTGTAGAAAATGAAAAGTTAGAAGGTAAGTGATTCAGTGAGCATTTCGGTTTACCTTGAAAAACATGTGCTATGCCCAACCAAAAATGCTGTATCCTTAACATTCAAGCCCAATAAATTAAAATTACACACAAGCGCAGTACTTAAAATCAGCTTTACATAATTTCTGTGGAGTTCAAAGCTCAACGTTATCAAAAAATCATTTGTAGGTGTTGAAGTTTACCTTGGATATTCTGCGTGTCTTAGCTCTGCTAATGAGATGCCTGTAATGATAATTTATGAACACATCAGTTTTGAGTCAGCAGTACTGTTCGTTTGGATCCCCAATCATCGTTCAGAGACACGTCTATCTGAAAAGTTGAATATGTACATAAATCTAAATGATATATTTTTTAGTTTGTTTGTTTTTTGTATGTGTGTATTAAGAGTCCAGAGAGATGACCACTGTCCATGACTGGTTGACGGTAACAGCTGAGTTAGACATGTTATGAAGGTATTTGTCTGCAGTACTTTGGCCACATTAACACTGCTTTGCTTGTGGTGGTCAAGATTTGAATTTAGTGATGAGTTTGCCTTTGAAATTATTTTTCAGAATAAAGCCGGTAGCCCCATATCGACAGGTTCCTCAGTCTAACTTCACTCCTCACCTTTCTCCTGACAAAACCATTCTAGATCAAGGGCAATATCACCTTCGTCAGTAATGAGGTTGTTTATTTACGACATTTCCTTGTAAGCTTAGCCTGTGAGTGAAAAACAGACCATGCATAGCAGAGCACATAATCAGTGTTGGCAAAACAGAGCTTCAAAAGACACAAGTTTTACATTTTGTGACTGTAGAAGTCTATGTAGCTTCCTCCCAACCCCTGATTGTTGCACGTGTAAACCTGAAAAGGTGAGGCTGAACAGACAAACTGATTATAGTCTAAATAAAGCCGTACTTTAAATTGGGCATAATATTCAAACAAACACGATAATGGCCATCTACCTATTTTACAAGATCATCTGCTCTGTTTGACTGGCAAATTATTGACTTTGCCGATTACTTTAAGCAATAACATTTTGTGACACCCAGAGTCATCATTTAGGTATTATTCCTGGCCTGTCACTCTAAAGTTTACCTCCACTAGTCACACAAATAGCAGATGGACAAAACACTAAATAAACAGTGAAAATGAGGATACGGAGCTATTAAGTGAAATGCCAGTAAGCAGCAGTTTTCAGCTATACAGCACCGATGTAGTAATAAGCACTTGGTTTATCTGTGTTTTCAATAAATCTTGAGATGCAAGTGAGCTAAATGACCTGTGCCAAACCAGCAGCAATGTCCAATTTAAAAAAGGCCAAATTATTTACTATGTCACAAGTCGAGTTATGAGGATAGGGCACATCAACCCAGCTGGGTTAAGACGGTATACGGCAGTTACCGCTAATTTGCAATCGGCTAAATTTGATGTACCTGTGAAGCAGCAATGTAAAACATGCCCTACATTTTCCTTCTCTAGTCCAGTAGTCTCCATTGTATTAAAACGGAGAACTATTGCATACTAGTGTGTTTCCTTCTCATTTCCATCACAAATAGATCAATTAGTGTAAGCTAATGGAAAACAATCAATACCTCTAAATATTGATCGTTTGCAGTAATGATATATGTGGGACACTTCTCTAATTGGTGCACAGCTGAATTCCATTTTTGCCTAAATCCGTCAGCGATTTGTCAGTCTGCTCATTAGAGCCCGTGTACATGGCTTTATTTGCTGATGTAGATTGGGTCCCAATCTCTACATAAATGTGTGGGGCTTTACTGTATGTTTGCTTATCTGTCCAGCTATCCCATCTATTCAGACAGCGTTCCTTTCATTTAAGGCTGGGTGCTAGCTGTTTTTTTTTTTTTTCTCCCTGGGACCTTTTCTGTTATTTTGGGACCAGATGGCGAGGGGCACAGAAGCGCCTCTTTTGTCCAGGCACCCCTGTGAAAAGAGGCTGCCCTCCCTAATGTAATCAGCAGCACCGGAAGGGTCCATTTTGGGCTGTGAAAGAAGACAATTGGGTCTGGATACGTCCAGATTACAGAAACGCAGAGTTCATCTCCTGGCCCTGCCCCCTTTGACCAAGGCACTGGCATGGAGGATCCTCTGCTTTGATCACTGGAGGGTGGAGGTGCTGATCCGACCTCACGAGGGCCAAAGGCCACCCACCCCCCCGCCCTGTTTACCCTGCACTTGGCTGCTGTTGACACCTCCTTCCGGAAGAGCCAAGGGGTAGCTGGTTAGTTTGGGCATTGGGGGGGTACCATGACCTGTCTAGACACTGTTACTGGCTGCCCTGGTGTTGCCAAGGGGATATAATGAACTTTGACCTCAAATGTAGTTGGATAGGAGCCACTCCGAGCAACCAAGGAAGACATTTTGGTTTTTGTTTAATTTTCAGACCTGGGGTGGGGAAATGAGGCAGGGGTATGGATGTGACCCACATAATACCCAATGTGGCTTAAGGGACCACAAGTATCAATTTGTTGGCAAAACCTACTCTTGATTTTAATAATTGTGATGGTTTAATTTGGTTTACATGACATCAGCATTGTTGAGCAAGATTGAAAACAATATTGCTGACTAATCTCTCATAACTGAAGTTATGAAATTAAAGTTACTTTTTAGGGAATTTTGTTTGTTTTTGCTCAGTCGATCCTATGATGATTTGGATATTTATTTATTATGTGTGATGCTTTATATTTAGCACAGTTTTTTTTCTATTTTTCCGTTTTTGGATGTTTTATTTCACGTGGACTGTAAGTATAAATTTTGCTTGATACTTATCATTAACTATGTTGATTTGCTTTATTCTTTAACAGTGCTACAGAATATTTTTTTCTGAGCCGAAACATAACTGCATTGCAATTATGCTTTTATCTTGAAATTGTAATTTTTACATTTCAGTAAATTTATGTGCAGCAGGTTATTAAAGGTAATCGACCGAAGCTCTTCTCAAAGCATGTGCGTACAAAGCTCCCGTCAAAAGAAAATGTAATACTCACAGATTTTTTAGTAAATATGCAGTGCAATAAATACTATATATAAAAGTAAATACTAATAACTGCTACTGTTCTCAGTAGTCAATGTTGGAAACGTTTTTTTTTTTTACTTCTGATTGTTGATCTGATTATTTTGGGGATTTTATTTGCTTTGCTGCTTTCCTGTCGGTATATGTATATGATAAGTTTATATATAGCGTATTAGATGGGTTTTGACATGCACACAGTTAATAATATTCTTTATTATCATATATCAAGCATTGTCGTAAGCCTTGAGTCCCTAGTTTTGTCCTGAACCAAAACACAGCGTAATGTATGAAGTGGTTTGGATTTTGGGGCTGTTGCTCAGGAGTGGGTCTAGTGATTTCTCCATCATGGCTGCCACTACCCACCCCGCCCTCTCGCCTGCCACTCAGAACAGTTAAAATGGCAGCATGCTGCAAAATGAGTGAGAGGGAGAAAGAGAGACGCCCACTCCTGTGAGCTAAGGCACGGTTGGCTGAACCTTAGCTACACGCCAACTCAAACCAAGATGATTATTTTTGGTGTATTCAGTCAAAGGCGTCAAATGTAAAGAAACCCAGACAGTTGTCACGAATTGATCCTATATCTGTAGATGTTCATCCACAGTCCGTCCAGTGAGAGCCCAAATGTTGCTGCACAGTATTCCGTGAAATACTGAGACCTCAGAAAATACAGTCTTCCAAACATCATTAGCAAAACCACAGTGCTGCTATTTTCAGAGCACAAAAGGACAGACAATGTTTTTGCATTCATTATGACCCTCACTACATTGTAAAGGGAAGTGTTAACTTCCATATTCGAACTCTTCACCCATGTCTTTTGGCGAGCCGCCATTTTATTCTGCAACAGCCTGATGATTACAGAATTTTCTGCTCTGTGGCTTCCAGCATGAGTGTAAAACTATGTTGTTCCTCTTTATATGTGGTAGTATGGCTGGGTTTGGACCTTCAGTGCAGGCCATAGGATCCTTTCTAATCTTGGTGGTGCACAACAGTATTAGCAAGACAAAGTGTTATGATTATTGCAACCTTTTACTGTCCACACAATTCTGTTTATGTGCATGTCATGTCATAATAACCAATACCAATTAGAGGCTACATGCTACACTAATCCAGCACTCTTTCACTGACTTAGAGACTCATTTTAAATGGCTCACAGAGTGTAGACGTGTATATCTCGCTTTAATAAAGCTGAAATTAAATATTACTCCCAATCATTTTAAACCTTTGCAGGTCTGCTTGCCACGAACAACTCCATTGCCAAGCCTTCCACATCCAAACTGCAGTGTGGAGAATTTTAAGGTAAATGTCCAAATCTTCTATTTTTAGGTCTTCCTACTCACACTGACATATTATTATTGGCTCTTGGTGTGAATATGTTTTTTTCCCTTCCTTTCACAGTGTAGTGAGAGGGTGGTGGTGGAAGAGGAGGAAGATGTCATGCTAAGGATGGGTTTTGGTGATGATGTTGCTGCTGTTGATGCAGTATCGAGCTCTCACTTTGTGCCTCTGTCAGCTATGATGCGTAACCACAAAGTGAGTGACAGCCCAGTCCCCAGGGAGAGCAGGGGGCCTGAGGTGAGTCAGATGTATCCTTGACCCTGTCTGCCTCTGTGTCAGCAAGCAACACAAACTCTGTAAAAAAGGCCAGAACTGGCATGACTGTACACTGTACATCTTAATTTAGTATGTAGAAGAAGAATGTAGCAGACAGTTTTTAAGCAGCACTAAGAAAAACAGCCACCTTGACTGTTCGACACATCAGGTTGTCATTGCATAGCCTCTCTCAACTAATGTGTTATGATAATATAATGTATCATACTCCATTACTACTGATGTTTCTGTGTAGTTTTACCGCACACGTATAAAATATTTTACTTTCTTTCTATGTGATAACAACTAATTTAATTAGCAATGTTTTGCTTTGTTACATACTTGTTACTACAGCTCAAGATTTGTAAATAATCTCAGAGTAGAGAGGAGCAAAACAAGTTAGGCGCTTTAAGTTTGTTAGTCAGAATTTGAGGAAAACCTTTATTGCTGTATTGTGTAGAGGTTTAGGGCTAAAGAGTCATTACTATTGCAGCACAACTATTTCATTTGATTTGATTAATACAGAACGAACTTCTGTATTAATCATTCTACAAGGTAAAGCACGAAAAGGTGTGAGATTGTACAAATACTATAGCATCTTATTACGTAGGCTAAAAAGTGCCACATTTCTAATCATCGATAAATGGTTTATTTTAGTCAAAACAGCCAAACACAAACTACTACTATTTACATCATTGTAAATAATATATTGTTTTGGGTCGATGAGCAGAAAAACAAGCAATTTTCAAGTTTTCTGAGAATGTGATGAAAATTAGTAGTAATTTTAAAATATAAATTTAAAGTGCAAATTGTCAACAGGCTACGGAGAAGTGCACACAAATTTGTCAGTTATAAGACTTGCAAATATAAGATCAAATATTGTTAAAAATGGACAGTATGTTGGGTCTGGTAAATAAGAATCACTTGGTTGTTCGTGGTTCTTCTCTGCTGTAAGTCTATTTATTTTATATCGTCCCGTTTGCAAAATTTGTGATTGAATTCAAAATGTATCAAAAATAACTTTTGATACTTGATGAAACCTTGAGGCGAGGTCACTTAAACATAAACAGCATAGTGAAATTAACATACACTCTAAGGCAGCTATACATGGGAAGCAGAACATGGATGTTTCTCTTTCTGAATTTCATTAAGTGAACAAAGGGAATCTTTAGTGAAAAGTCTTGCATCTTTTTTTAAAGTTCACTCAAACACGGTGTGTGAAATGAGAGTTGCCTGGGTGTGACTTTTCCAGAAAGCATCCGCTTGCTATTGTCTGCTAGTCAACTTCTGCAGGCCCCAGCGCCCTGACTTCCATACATGAGAGATCAAGGGTTACCAAGGTGCTTTTGAGAAAGGAGGGCTCTATGTGAGAGGGGACAAGCCTGTCCACAAAATACTCATTTCCTTTGCATGTTAGGTGCCCTAGTGGGGATTCAGACGGGGTCACCGGCTACTCAGATTGAGGTTTTTTTTCTTCTTTTTTTCCCCCATCATTGTTCTTAATATAAACTGTTACTTGCCTTTTCAGTGGCTTGTGGATATCTGCAGCCAGTACAGTATGTGGTTTGATAATACGCTGAGTTTGCCCTAAAGAAAGTTTGTTCAGACGCTGGCTGTTTATCCGGTGCCAGACAGACGCACCTCATGTAGAAAAGGTAAAAGTAGGTCTGTCCACCTCTTATTCTTGCCAAAAAGTTCAGTCACTGAGCCACGGCATTAACTTGTATTCTAACAAGATTAAAATATATTCGTCCAGGGGATTAGCATAGTTAGGTGTCCTTTTGCCTCTTTTTTTCCTGCAGTGGTGCGGTGACAGTGGGCTTTGATCTGTGTTGCGAGGCAAGAGTCCTGGCTTGGACCTAGCCATTCGAGTGCCAAGTGTGAAATTGGCCTGATGTCATCCCCATTCTTCACCTTTTACATCTTTCACCACTTTAATTATGTTTCCGCCACAAAGCCCAGGCACCTCTGAGCAGATTCCACTCTGGCCGTAGGAAGCATTTAGAAACTGTGGGTAAATGACACAGTAGGGGAGGGGGAGGATGGTAGGAGAGGTCAAAGCAGGATGGGGCCCTTTTGTGTATAGAGGTAGACATTGATACTTCCCTGATGCATCCTACACTTACATTTTTTACAGCATGAGAACTTTCTGAAGTAGCCAGCTGCTCTGCAGAATGGAACTTATTCCGGGCATCTTTGCAGTTTGTGAAGCCTCTTCCAGCAAACTACCGTTCATTTATGTCGTCGTGTTTTGACAGCGATGTATGACGCTTTAGTCGCAATTAAGAGCCATGAACAAAAACCACTTGAGGTCACCTGAACACCTGAATCTCACTGCCAGAGATAAAACAGATTATTGCCAGATAAAGCCTTTTGTTCCAGGAGAATGTGCCAATTCAGCCCCACAGCTTTTTGTAATTGTTCATGCACCAGTGTCCCTATCTGAACTTCAGGGCTTCCCCGCCTGTGAATATATTGATGAAGCGTGCATGTGAGGGGGAACAGAAGGGAGTGAAATGCGTTATTGTGTGTGGGGATGTATGCGTTCCAGGCAGGAATAAAATAAAACCAAGTGATAGAGTATGATTTAGCAAGTGAGAAAGCTGTGTGTGGAGAATGGGTTACTGCAGGGTGGGAGGGGGGAGGCTAGCCACCTGCAGCCATGACAGGCTTTGACCTTCATTGCTCTCTCTCGCTCTCTGTCTCTCTCTTCCTCTCCCCCCCTCCCTATCTCTCACTCTCTCCTTTCGAGTCCCATTTCTGCCTTGTGATCGAAGCACAGGCTCTTTTCAGAAGCAGAGAGGAAGACTGACCATCGTGAAGACAGTGCTGGGAGCAGCCCTGTCTGCTCTAATGCTAGTCACTGGCCGCTGGCGTTCAAAGACTAGTGGTGCAAGTATGGAAATGCAGATAAGGTATTGTTGAAGAAACATGCCTGGGAATTGTTCAAGGCTTTCTCTTGCATAATGCTGGTGCTTTTGTGAATGTTTTAATCTCAAAACCTGTGAATTCCATCCTCCATGAATGTGATACTGAACTACAATGGGGAGGGGTCTGATCAAATCTATAAATATTTGACATCTGGCCACATTTATTTCAACAGTTACTGTGGTTTTGTGTATTTTTGTAATAGTTCAGCCAGTGATGCACTTGTTTTTTGTTTTTTGTTTTGTTTTTTTTGCCCACGGGAGCTCAGCTTGATTTCAGTTTATATTTGCGAAATATAAACCAGTTGCTTCATCTTGTCATGACTTGGGTATAATCTTCAAGGTTTATTTACTCTTCTTTTGCAGTTTTCAGGAGGCAGTTAATTACACAATTAATACAGGATACAAACTATGTACATTATACCAAAGAATACTTCCAACATAAAATAAAAATAGCATTGTATTCTACAACTCTGTGTTGTAATTTTATTTAAACATGTTCATATATAGATAGATATATGCTGATGAGTAAATTCATAATGTCATACCAGCAGTTTTCATAAAGGCATTAAACTTGAATAGTCTGCATTTGAAGTAATACTGCTTCTCTGATTCGGCACAGTTCTGTTTCATAAAAAGTTCACCCTTGAACTTTAAGGCAAAGTGTGTTTCTGTTTGGTGGATTTTAATTCACACACACTTTTTGCAGATACACAACAAAAACACTTTGAAAGGCAAAAAGTCCACAATTTGGTATGGATACAGTCTAAAACTTAGCTCGATCATACTTTCGTCGATAAAGACCAAAGTTTATAAACACAGTTATTTGCCCAAGTACAACAAATTGCAGCTGTCATGCAAAGGCCCCATAAACAATTTTTCATTCACAAAAAATAAAAACAAAAGAAGTTATTGCAAGATAAACAAGCAGTGTAAACACCTCAGATATCTACTCTAAAGCAACACTGGTCATTGGATAGATTTTTTTTTTCTCAATATAATCTATATAAATACACATGAAGTCCTTTCAACAACGATAAGAGATTTCCAACATTTGTAATACAGTCACTGACGGATTTGCCTTCTTTTATGATATATGGATATGTAATAAAATGTATATAGAAAAAAATTTAACAAGAACATCCAATAACCTGCATTCATAGTCTATAGTCAAGAGTGCGCAAATGGTTGTCATTGTCTTTATGCTACAAAGTTGTTTCTGATTTTACAGGCAGCATTATAGCCTTCGTTTAGCTACAAAAATGATTTATATTGCTATTTAAAACTATAATAGCTGCACTGGTGCATTGGCAGAACGAATGGAACACGCGCGTAAATCGTTTAAAGGCTATCAAACGTTCACATACGTAGAAAAAGGGCGTAACTCAGCTTTTTTTTTAGTTAAGTGGCGTGTTAGAAAAAAAACCGCTACTTCTTTCTCACTTACAACAAGAAACTGCTCCTGTGAATCTCATTTTACAAAACGTATCAAAATTCATAGTCTGCCCAATTAGGTCTGCGACTAACTCTCAGAAAACGCGTCCCTCTGTCCATTTCTCATCAGACACAACTAAGGAAACCAACAAGCATAGAAATAAAACTGGTGTTAGCATGAATTTAAATTCACAGTAGCCTGGATGCAGCAGAAAAATACTCTTTGGACTTAAGTTTGTTCACTTCACTGACGGATCGAAACGTCAAGTGCCAGTCAGTTAGGCTAAATGTAAAGTGATGACAATCATGGATAGCAGTAGGCCTATATAAAAATGAAGGTCGTGGGGGGGCGACATACAATGAAAACATACCTTTTATACAACATTTTAATAGACGTGATATTGCAGAAATATGAAATATCTCTCTTATTTTTTAAAACAATTTATGCTGGTATACTCTATACACTGGCCCTTTACTTGATGAAATTATTGCATTGTAGGCTTGATTAACCCTCCCATATAACGAAAAAACCACTATAATACTCCTATAGGAACCTATAGATATCATAAAATATTCCTGCAGGGACTCCTATAGTCCAGTGACCTCATTTGCACTATTTTTTTGTAGGTCTATCTTTAGTGGGTCAACAGTGAGTGTATGGGACTAGTACTGTGTGGTATTTGATCTGCTGTAAATATTCCTGTAGGTAGAGTTTCGCTGTGATAGCCATAATCATCTAGGATTACTATAGGTTCTTTTTCGTCAGGAGGCTGCTGTTACTTCTCTGGAAATCAATCGCTGTCTGATTTTTCGTCTTTCGACGTGACGGTGGCGTGATTGTACAGTCCCTGTGCCATCAGGTGCAAGGCTAGACTGTTTTTAGTGCCGCTGGCTTTCTTGATTTTGGCCCGCTTGTTCTGAAACCAGATCTTGATCTGGGACTCGTTCAGGCCCAGTTCCTGCGCCAGGTTCTGTCGTCTCTGCTCGGTCAGGTAACGATTTGTCTGAAACTCCGATTTTAGTCTTTGCAGCTGCTCTGCTGTGAAGGCCGTCCGTGGTCGCTTGTCCTCTTTGCTGGTCGTTTTCTTCTTTGGTTTGCGAGATCTTGGCCCTGTGGTGGGGGGGTGTGGAGGGGATAGGAGGCACAGACACGCACGTGTATAGTGAATATGCCATAGAACAAACATTTAGGAAGTTTTTACTCTTTAATAACTTTACAAACATAGTACGATAAGCCTGAAAGTTGCCCCTGTTAAAGCTCCAGCCAGCATTTAAACTCAGCTGCTTCGCTCACTTTTATCTACAACAGGTGCAAGGAAACGTTCATTTCTGAACTTATTTGATCACCAAAGAAAATAACGTAAAACATTAGGACAGCGTCTCTTTAAAGGCGCTTGTTGTATAGTAGGAAAATCACAAATATGTTAAACTGTTAAAAAACGAAAAGGATCATTGTAGATTGTAGAATATTGACACGTTCATTGAAGAAAACCTCCCCTCCCTCCCTGCTTCTCTATGGCTTTCACACACACACACACACACACACACACACACACACACACACACACACACACATAGGCTAGGTGCCTACACACACACTCGCTCTCTCTCTCTGAGACTGTAGTCTGTAGTATAAAATTATTAAGAAACAATGGAAACACTCCAGTGACACTGTTTTGTAGGCGAGGCGGGCAAAAACAAAAACATCAGGATAAATTTCAAGCAGCTACTTTGCATTTTTGCTTTTGTGGGTCACTTGAGAAGCTGCTCAGTGGGCAAACGTGAACAGAATCTGAGCAGCACACAATAATTTTCTATCTGGACCGAGGCCCATTTGTGCAGCATTAGACTGTGCGTTTGATTTCCAAACAGTAAGAACATTATTAAACAACATAACACAAGCTGTTTTCTTGACGAATCGGCTTGTGTGGGTTTTTTTTTCCAAGCAGCCCATATGAAAACTGTGCAGCTCTACAACTCGTAGTAGGCGCCTACGCCACTATACGGTGTTACATAATGCACCAGAACAAGTTGTGCTCTACTTTTGATGGACGCTAAGAAAATACGCAAGACGCAAAACTTCATGCGGGCCGAGACGCTGCGACATCGTTTGGCTCACAAACAAATGGTGGAAGTGTCCGTGCGCCCCGCTCGCTATAATGAGGGCTACACGGACCAGACGCGTCCATGGCGAAAGCAGATTTAATTCACCCCAATCGCTGCTCGTCTAACGTTGAGCGCTTCAAATAATATGTTGCAGACGTGCACATTGTCTGGGAGACATGCAGCCTATCAGCGCGCGTATGTTTACTATATGTAGGACCCCAGTATTATCATATTCATAACCCGGGGAAATTTGGAGAAGGGCTGCGCGAGGATTTTCCTGCAATAATCCGTGCGTAAAGGTTAAAAGGGTTGTTTTTATATTTTGCTGAATTGTAATGAGGGATCATAATTAAACTCTTCTTACAGAGATTTGTTGTTGTGAAGAAATATTTCGTTTTCTCTTGTTTGCATTTCAAACAGGCCTGCTCTCATCGAAAAGACAATATTTTATTGTTCTACTTTGCGCAAGGATCCGTTGACCACGCAGCTTACTGTACTGGTGCTTTGCATTAAACAGCTCACCGTTTATATTTTCTAATACGTTTGCAGCTTTTTGCACTGCACGCTTCGCTCTACGCTACTCGGCATAACTCGGTCAAGGCATCCGGGGTCAGTGTTACGGGGTATCTGAGGTTACCGAGCAGGGTAGTCGCTGTGAAAAGCATGCACGGTACCACCAACCTGAAGAAGGCCTGTCCGAGTATCTGGTGCAGTAGACCCAGGCTGGCCACAGCATGGCCTGGGACGTGGCTGGGTTTGAGCTGGCTTGGGAACTGTCTGAGTCTGAGCTTAGGCACTGGTCTCCGTTCTCCCCGCGGGGCTTTAGGGGCTCGTCGCTGGCTATAGCGGGCTTCTTGCTCCCGGTAACCCTGTGTGGAGTGGAGGTCCCCTCTGTCGGCACCGTGCTCCCCGGCTCGGTTTGGGGGGCAGCGGGGCTATTGTGGCTCTCCTGCGAGGCCAGGCTACTTTCATCGCGGTCCGCACCTGCGTCCTTTTTCCGCCCGAAATCCGGCCGTAAGATGTTGTCGATGAAGAAATTGGTGACCCGGTGAGGGATCTGCAGGTTTCCCGGCGCCTGTAACAGCGGTAGGATGGCTCTGTTTGATTCATCCACCGACTCCTGCCGCTCCACCACGTCTCTGTTGCCGTGATCATTTTCTTCCATACTGATTCACTTTCCCCGCTTTACTTTCTTTAACCCCTTTATTGCTCTCTCCGCTGTAGTCAAATTCGCAAAGAAGTTCGGGGAAATTAAATTACAAAAAAAAAAAAAAGATTACGAGCGCCAAATAAATAAAAAAAATAAAGTCAGTGACTAGTGAATGCCTTGGACACCATACAAAGCCATGCGGTAGTGTCCTCCGAGAAAAGCATACTTTTTGACATATATTCCCTCAATATCGGGTTACAACTGATATCTTAGACCTAGAGCTTGTGCCATTTGCGCACCGTCCTAGTGTTATCCGTTTTCAGAGTGCTCAGTAATGCCTACACCTAAACTAAACTAAGGGTAAATAAAGAGGCTCCTAAACTGATGCTCTAATACTCTCACTCTGGAGTTTTGTTCTTATTTTCAATACGAGCCCCCCGAGTGACGTTTTCCCACCGTCCTCCCAGACACGTGCCTTGCACCAATAGGATGCCGGAAACCAGGCCACGTGACGCAGACTCCAAAGCAGCTCGCAAACGCCCATCCTCGCCTTGGTAAAGGGAAAGAGTCCCGGACTAACGGAGAAGAAGCCTAATTTAAATCCTGTGCATGCCCTCAGATACTCCCAATAATCCATCTGTGTTTATGAACCTGTAACTTGTTTTTTTTTTGTTGTTTTTTTTGGGGAGTTTGAGTTTGCAAAAGAAAACACAATGCACATCAGCTTGTGTGTGTTAATAAACACAATACCGGAGGATCGCTGGTCGGACTGGGTTGTGGGGACCCCCGGGGTTCCTTGTTTGCAGGACAGGGAGGGATTCCCAGTATTTGCGGTAATAGTAGGTTTTTGTTGGCCCTATATTTTTAATAAACTCTCCAACCACCATTTAACACGCGCAATAAGTAATTGTCAATACCTTTAGGCGTCCAAGGTGTCAAAACAAAATTAAAACAATAGCTAAGATTTTGCGCTGATGAAACCAAGGGGCACAAACAAGGCAAACTAACCTCATGCGGATGTGTTGGGCATCTGTGACAAAAATCTTTAAAGCAACACGTGCCTCAGTATTCCTTAAATATGCACCGTTAATATCTCAGTACCACTAATATCGCAATATACATCAGCACTAAAGGTTGTTATAACACGTTTAAGGTCAAATTGACACTAGAAGTCTGTTCCGGGCAAGGTTACATGCGCGAAGCAAAAGTACTGCACGTCCAGAGGCTCCGGTTTAAAGTGGAGGTGCAGTATATATCTGTTTAAATACGGTGTCGAGCAGCTATTTCATTTCGTCCTATAGGAAGAACGTTTTCTCGGCTGCGGTGTGAAATTTAACCATTCGCAGACGTGTCACGTTGCTTCCAGTCGGCTCGCAATTGCCAACACGATATGTCAGGAAAGCGACAGCCAAACAATCTTTCCTGTGTGAGTTCAAACGCGCAGGGATGCGTGTTAAGTATTTTTGCTGCCCATGTTCGCCTGTCGTGACGCTGCGGTCGACCAACAACTGGGTCCATATCCCTTTAAAAGAAATCAGTGATGCAAACAAACTGTTTTTTGCACGGTGCTCGGGATACTGAGTCGCGCCAAAGACAAAACTTTGGGTAACTTTGCTGACCAGCACTAAGTTTGTGTTTCTCCTCCCATGAGGCTGCAGGGCTGCAGGGACGGATCAGGCGGGTCTCCGCTGGCGTTTGAACCTGGGCTGCGCGTAAAATAACCGAGGCATCGGTGAGGACCAGAGGAGACACAAGACTGAGAGTGAGTGAGGAGTCTTTGAACAATTCAGTTAGAATGTCAGCTGCCGCCGCCTTATTATTACAAGCACGCATTGCATTCTCCTGCTTTTTCAGTGGATGAAGCTTAGATACACATTTCACAAATGAGTATAAGACACATGCACATTTAGTTGTCTCGTGTGTATTTGTTCATCGTACTAGTATAAGGTACATGGATGTTCTATAAGCTGTGCACATGCTCGCTATGCAGTGGCGTCGTCGACAAAGATTGGTTTTAAGATGCAAAGTGTTGCTTTTATTCATATTTGCGGCACCTTAAAGCCTGTAATTTAAGCTTTAGTGTAAGCCAGGTTTTGTCCTGCGGGGGAAACATCCTATCCATGACTTTTCACTTGTTAAATAGGCTTTGTGCAAATTGCAAAGCAATTATGGTGAGGTGTCAATGCATAAAGTATTTATTTGGAGTAATCTGGGCTTTTGTTCAAACGCGCCTGGACAGGTCATGTGCAGACGAATTGACAAAGTTCACCATCACAAGCTGTTGGCGAATCTTTACGCACTGTTCCTCTGTTAAAACGTATTTGCTGCTTTGTGATAATGGTGCGTTTTAAAAACACTTAACCTCAACCTACCTGCGTTGACAGCTTCGGCTCCTGTCTCACATGTCCACAGGACAAAGGGCTCATCTAAGTTCTCCAGTCGGCTGCTGAAGTGAAAGTTGGGAGTGAAAGATGTAATTAGACAGGCCACTCTCATGCTGTGATTGTTTCTCACAAAGCGCAGATTAATGTTGAGCGCTAAATAAGCAGCAGACAATGGAGGCACAAACGGGCCGCTACCGCCTGGGCTTGGCCTCTAACCCCACAGCAAAACAGGGACGTCTGGAGGAAATGACACCATTTCAGCCTCTGAATTATAATAAGAGGCTGTGTGCACTGCAAAAGATACACGCTTTAACATGCCAAGTGTGTCAACGAGCCCAGAAACGCAGCATTTACTGTAAAAGCTGACACATGTGGCACTTTTAACTTCTTTCCACTGTAAGTCTTGCTTTTCAACCAAAATAGATGTTTTAGGGACTGGAGAGTAGATGATTTACACGTAAAGACGCCACATCTTTACAGCTTTCAAAGGAAAAACGTTTCAGTCACAGAACTAGACCACGTGTCTATTTTTGTTGACGCAATTTTATAATCCATCTTCTGAGTTTTGGATTTTGTTTCGCTCTTCCTAATAAGTTTGTTGTTTTAAACTCAATGGAAAACCTCAGTGGTCTTGACCGACTTCGCTTTATTTAGTGAGATTCTCTGGTTTGATAAACGAGCGAAGGTATTTGGGTCTTTTTATTTGGCTAACTTGGATTTAGTAGTGAATAAAAATATCTTCTGGAACATTTTGTCCTTGCAAGGACAAAATGCTGGTCGTGGTGGTTAAGGCTTCGAAATCTTGCACCATATTCCAGTAATTTAATTTTATGGTGGACTTATTGATGTTAATATTTTGTCACGAAGTCAGAGATTTACTAACTATATAGATATAATATTTTTTAATGTGCCGTAGTATTGTTTGTGTCTTTGTTGCCATGCTTGCTCTGGTTGAGGCTAGTGTTTTGTTCTGCAGTGGCTAGAAGACCGTGAAATCCCCCCAGATTTAATTTATAGATGTTGGTTCTTTTGCAAAATCGTGATTAAACTAAAGTAAGTGTATTTTTTAAAAAGGAGACATTGATGATGGCGTCTAATGTTTTCTTTTTTATCTGTATGTAAGGCTACGCTGGACAGACAGCAAATCGAAATATGATTCTGACATAATAATTTGTTTTTCTTGCGTGTGACATTATCAGAAATGACCCAAATGACTGCGAACACTACGTGCGTTTGCCCATCAACCAGGCCATGGTCGCTTGTCTAATAGGCGTGTGTGGTGTTTGACTGAATCACTTTAACACCTGCACGCATGTTTACGTTTCATACTGGCACAATTTGTGGTGCAGTGTTGAAACAGACATGCAGCCATATAAAGCATTTTTTGCGAAGCTGTGTGAGCAGAACCGAGGCTTGGTCTGATCTTTTCACATGTTGAGCCTGGGCACGTTTTGGTAGCTGGCAACCCTCCTCAAATTGTTGCACGTCCACGTCCAATTCCTAATGAATTACGAGAAGTAGGGAATTGTTGGTACCATCGCAAAGCGCAGGGTCATGGAAACGGGCTGAAACACGTTGGCCGTTTCTAATTGTTTTTGCGTTAGTCTACATCGAGGGCGCCGCCTATGGTTAAGGCTTCCTTGCCATGAATATATTCAGTTCTTGTTCAGGGAAGCAGGAAATATTGATCATTGTACATGTCATGTCTTTCGTTTTCTACCAAATAAGTGAAAGCCTCCGGTTTCTCTTTTGTTTTCTCCAGTTTGTGGTGAAAAGCACTGGAGCATCTCTTTGTTTGCAGCGAAGGGTTAATGTAAGCTGTTTAAAATGAATTTAAAGCTGGTAGCTCACTGTCTCGGTGTGTCTGATTCTGTTTCTATGCAGCCCATAAACCCAGACACTGCCTATTTCATATTCACTTACAGCTAACCCTCACACCCCCACCCAGCTCTCCCATCGCATGCATTGTGCGCATGTGCCCTGTCCTTGAGTTCCTATAACCTATTTTTTTACTCTGTATTTTCCTTGGTAGGATTGTCTAACACGTCACCAGCGCTCAGTACTATGGAGTACTACAAAAGGTGACGCGCAGAAGGAGGATTTGTGAATGGACGCCGTGATGTGTGCCAGCTCATAGATCACAGGGCGGTGGGACCTCTGCAGATGCACCGTGAGCCTCCTTACACCCCACCCTAGCCCGGCACCCCTCCCTCTCCCGGTCACCATCCCTCCCTCCAGATGAATGGGGGTCTCTAAGATATCAGCTCTGTCACCATGCAGGGGTCAGACCAAATCCTCCAGCTTCCTGTGCCTTTCAAAATCTGAAAGCACGTCTCTCCTATTTGATGATCCTGTATGATTTTTTTTGTTGCGCCTTTGTGGACTGCTCTCTGTTTTTTTCACCCTGGGTCAGCCAAGAGCATGGCAGACGAATTAGAAAAGATTAGGAGCGGGACTAATTGCGTGTAGCCAACGCTGCAAAGAAGTCAGTCTAGAAATGCAAATAATCCAAAATAAATTTCCCCGTTTGAGGAGGCAGTCCACCTGTTTCTAATGACCCACTGTTTCCCAAGAAGGTTGGAAAACAAGCGACGTGCCAGAGCCGCGGCGGTGCAAGAACTGGACAGATGACAAGGAGCCAGGGTGAAAAAGTCTGCATAGAAACAAATACACACTGACATATTTATTTATTTATTTTTGCCAATTACATTCAGATATGACTGATTTCACCCTTCAGATCTTGGTGAATTAACCCATAAACTCAAGCCATATGCATATTGTTCCTCTGAAGTCACGACGTGATATAAACCTCAGGTTTGCACGACTGTGTTTATAAGAAACCCCGTCGCAGACTAATGCTTTTGTTTTTGCTTCTATTGTAGCGTCACACAGGCTGTAACGCTGTGTGCTCCGCTTTTTGTGCGTCATGCATCACACCATGATGTCTATATAATTTTCCCGTGGTGTGAATGTGTTTACAGAAGGATCCTCAGGAGTCGCCACGCAGCGGACTTTAAGCAGCCGAATCTTTTGGTTTCAACCCTTTATACGTATTAATAACTCTTAATCCGTCTGATCGGTCTGGCGTAGATAAGTCTCATTTGAATTGGGATTGTTCTTAAGGAGCGGCTCGTATTTCTTCACAGAAGTCTCTAACAGAGCTTAACACAAACAACTGCACCACCCTGAGCGCAATTAAGGCCTCGGTTAAATTGGATGAAGGCTAATTGAATGAAAGTGAGTTCCCATCAGAAAACTCCCGAATGCTCCACTAATACGAGGAAAACGTTCAGTGAATAGGCTCCTTTATTTTTTGAAGTTAAATAAATGTTTCTTAAAACGACAAGTAGCTAAGAAACAAGTAACACAATACGTTTTTTTTTTAAAAACACCTCATTGTTGATAATAAAATACGATGGAACACAGGTTGGGTTGGGTTGTTTGTCAAATAAAATAAAATAAAAAACGCCGGACACGTTTAGTACATTTTTGGTCTGTGCGTGGAAAATGTAGTTTTAATGAAACTAGTTTTAGTGTTTACGTCCTAAAGCAGATTTTAGCGTTTAACGAGCCTATTGGTCTGTTCAGGTTCTTAAATATGTATCATTTGTGGCAGCTTCACTTGTCTAGATTTGAGTAAACGCGTAAATATTACCCAGGAATAAAATTACAATTAAAGTCCGAACTGCAACGCCAGACTGGACGCTGGTCCCACTGTGCGTTTTATGTATTATTTTAATTTAAAAACTACTCCTGATTAAGAAACATTCAAGCGTCTGTTCTAAATTATTACAATGTGTTTAAAAACAAAAGTTAAACTAAGGGAACATACACTCGTTGGCTCATTTGAAGTAAATGTGCAGCTTCTCTTCTTTCTAATCGGGTTTTCTACAGTTTTTAGGTTTGTTGCTTACGCACAAATAAAGTCTAAGTTCTATGTTTTGGTCGGAGGCAGCAGAAGTTTTCTCTCCCTGCTGGTGCAGGTAAATAAATGGCGCCTCTGTGTGTAAACTCAACTGGTGTCAGGCCCACACTGTTCTGCAGGCTCCTGTAGTTTTCCTGCTGCTCGGCAGACGTTTCACGTGTGCGGACGTCTTACTTGTGGCAGCAAAAATGAACTGCACGTGGTGGCTATTTCCGTAAGGTTAATGGCTTTACATTCTCAGTCATACAGAACAAATAGGCTGCCGTGCGACATGGGAGGCAGCTGGGGGGTCCAGGGGGGGCGTTTATGAATGGAAACCGCTAAACGCAGAGCTCAAAGAAAAGCCAGTGTAAGGTAAAATGCACCTGATATTCACTGAGCCGTGGTCAATCAGCTCTGTGGCCCTACATCAAGTGCGTGGTCCTCCATGCTTTTGTGCAGGGAACCCACAAGATGCTTTACAGGTTTTGGATCGTCCTCGTGCCTGGTGCACCTGTCTCGCCTTTACAAGCAGGGAGGAACAAGTGGGAGAGAGAGAGACAGCTGGAGAACAAACTCATATCTGTGGTCGAGTTGGGGCGAACGATACACAGCAGATTCAGCCCGTAGCCTAATTCGCTGAATGGTGTTCGTGGACAGTTGAAATACACCCAGTAGCCAGATGTGAACTGTCAAAGCAGAAATGTTTGTAATTTGTAGACTATGGCTTCCACCGCTTCCATTTTACGCGTCCAGATCTCAGCTGGTTCTAAAAGCGAGAAACAATTTCTGTTATGTCTGTGGGTCCAGCTTGCGACTTTAATTATAGTGGGAGGAGGTCAGTCATAAGCGGCTCCTCGACCCCTCTCCCTGTGTGGCATCGCGCCCTGTGCAGTTTAGCCAAAATAGTGCCGGACTCCCCTGAAAGCGCCATGTGCGACGCGGTCCCTTTCACCCTCCTGCACCTGAGTTGTTTTTACCCCCCAGCCGCAGATATGTTGTGAATTTGTCACTTATCAGGGGCAGCTTGTCAAAGGCCATTTTAGGAGCAATAACTTTCCCAGATGGTTTTAGCCTGCCAACTTTGTGCGCCTCTCAGCAGCGAGATGAATAGACTGCATCCCAGAAATGTCTCTTACGCCTACTAATGAAGACTAATTAAAACATAACAAACATAGACTTTTAGTGCATCCTAAATAGGGCTGCAAGCATAATTTGGATTATGCAGCTGAAGCCTCTGCTTCTATAGATGTGTTTATTTAAATAGCTAAGGATTTGTGTGATTTGAGGTCTGTGGAGCCTCACAACAGGTGTCCAGAGGTCCTTAGCATGTAAGCCCTGAGTCACAGACACGAGTTGTAGACCTGTTTCATTTATACAAATTAAACCACGGTTTCTGCGGATTAAAATCAGTGAGGCTGCATGTTGATTTATAGGAAAACTAACATAGCCAGGCGTTGGTGTAAATTCCTGGCTGCTCCCTTTTATTGTGAGATGTTCATAAGATGCAAACTTTTTGTTGTCCGCCTCAGAGGACAGATCATGTAATGGAAATGCATGCACCTTGATTTATTCCATTAGCTTTTATTCAGTTGTTGTTGTTATTACCCTGGTTGATTTCAGAGTCTGATCGGGGCTGTGAGATGCACTGGGTGTGTTTAATTTACACTGGGAAGGATTTGTTTGGATGGCATGCATAATGTGCCATCACCTGAGGTTTATGCTGTCATTTTATTATTGTCCTGTGGAGGAAGAAGAGGAGTCAACAGGAATGGCACACAAGGCTGAGCATGCTGACTGAACTGATAAATCCCACTGAGCTATGGACTGTTGTTTACACTGTTGAAGATGATTCCGTGTATTCCCTGTCTTGTGCTTTTTCTTTTATTTCCTTGATTGTGCTGCGATTTTGCGTATAGCACCGGAGGACCGGACACCAAAAAGCCACTTACATGCGTAAATAAGGGAACAGTGTGACTGGATCATTTTCAGACAGGGACACATAGAGGCGACAGACAGCAGCGTGAGACTGCCATTTGAATAGGATCTGAGAAGTAATTTGAGCTAAAATGGAGTCCACTTCTGAGCCACTCACTCAGGCCCCCATGGCATCCACTGTAATTCATTATTCCTGGCTGGCACAGAGAGAGGCAATGAGGGAAAGCAGAGGACAGGAGTGGACCCAGCTCTGGTGTAATGAAGACTCAGTAGACCTAAACGACTTCCACGCACACATACGCTCACTCACTATCTTTCATTATATATCAGGACATTAATGCCACTGAAGACCTTTTGGCAGAGAAAGAAGAGGGTGCAGTGATTTTCTCCGCACTCCAGTCCATTTCATTGACCTTTTCTATCATGCATGTGACTCGCAGCTCGCTGAGATAAATATTCCACGAATAATATTCCTTGCCTCTGTTTAATAAATCAGCCTGGGTTCATATGTGCATCAGTGGTTCAGGAAGCTGTAGGAACATCTGTACTTTTCATGAACACACTCTCCACTTCTCTCAGCGTTTGCATAGTTGAGTGTGAGTTTTTAATCAGTAGAGCTACTGCTTGTCTTTGGGGATTTGTTATGTTGTCTTTGTGTAGTAGTTGAATAAATAGGTTAAACCTTTTGCAGTGTAAGAGCAGGCCATGAAGGATGTTGCTGTTCCTTGTCCCGCCAGTAGGGGTCCACATGTGGTCATGGTAATAACGTCCAGACAACTCAGAAGATAAATACTGTCATCTGGTGGTAACAAAAGCCATCACTACTAAGTAGACGGGATGGTGACCTCATAGTCTACTGCATGAATAAGTGCTTGGTGATGTCTCCTCGCTCATCTGTTCTTCTACATGTTCCTCTGCCGCGTTAAGGCATGTTTTACTTTTCAACATCGGTTTAGCAACAGAGTATGAAGATTTATCAAAGCAGTTGTCAAGATGTCTGTGTAACAGCACCTGTGTGTGTGTGTGTGTGTGTGTGTGTGTGTGTGTGTGTGTTACAGGCAGAGTACAGTGACAGCAGCTTGCTCAGAGAGGAAGGTTTTTTTTCTTACATAGACCCATGTTCTACTATCTACCTCCGTCCAGGACAAGGCCAATTACGACGGAACCAACTTAAAGGTCTGACCGGATAGAAGCAAACATAAACTCACATTAAACACATCTGGACATTTACCAAATATTTGATACATTTTAGTTGTTGTCAAATTGTTATTTACGTGAAATGTTTAGTTTAGTGGCTAAAGGTGACAACTAGTTTTAGTTGGCATCTAATGACAACTCATAGACTTAGTACCTTAGTATCAAAATAAACAAACATTAGTTTAATCATTTACAGTGTTGGATATTTTGTAAGCTTTTTGTGTTCTTTGGAAAGTATCTCGGTCTGAAAGGTCAAATAAATGTAGTGCAGTAAAAGAAACATCCCATCTGTTGTGTTGCTACATAAACTAGTAAAGATGAGTACAGATACCTTATAGTCCTATAATCATGAGTACAGTGGTAGTAAATGACAAGCCTTATAACAAAGTACAGTAGTTTATCATCATGTTATTGATATATATATTATTGTAGAATCACAGTCTGAAGAACTAACAAACTGTCCCTGTTTGCAGAGTTGAAGTATTCTCACATTTCTGTCTTCATGTTTACTGGCAGTAGACACACTGCATCAAATTATAGGCTTAGTTTCAGAAATTCCAAAGTCACAAAGGTGCTGCGAGCAGATGGAATTGAACTGTCTACCAGGCCAAACCTATAGGAGGTGCAAATCAATACATCAGATGGGCCCAGACTGTCTTCTTGCCTTGAAGGGAGGACACAGAGTGGGAGAAAGGGGGGGTCTTTTGGCAATAAGAAGGTGGTCTAATGGAGTCTTTCAGTTTACTGTGGCTGGAAATGAAAGGAAGTTGAAGCGCAGCCAATTATCCTGCCTGAGAAGAGGAGACTGAAAAAGAAGGGATGTGGCGTGTGGCACTGGATCATTGACCTGTCAAACTGATATTTACATGGATAGATGCATATATACCAATGATATATATTTATATGTATATACAGACAGCTAGAAACAGCGCAGATGCATAGATGTATAGCAAGCCTCCCAGAATGAGGGTCTGGTTTAGAATAGCCCACAGATATTGGCCCCACTCCCAGAAATTTCCCCCAGTGCAAAAGGTTAACTGTCAGTCCCCCGCTAGGTATAAATAGAAGTCTGCCCTCCAGAAAGGCATGTTCAGAGAGGGGGTCGACAGAGGAGGGAGCTGGGCCAGTTCCTCCTGATCCCCCCCAACAACAACACAGCGGTAGGGGCAGTTTTGAGGATTTTTGTCGGGAGGGGCGGGGTGGGGTCTTATAGAGGAGGGGGTGAGAAGGAAGATGCAGCCAAAGACATTCTAATGGCTCCCGAGACTGACGGAGACCCCAGACAAAAGGGTGCCCTCATCTATTCAACTTGACCGTGACAGCAGACACAACAAACAGCATCATGGACACCCCAGAAAGCTCCGGACCGATCGAGGTGCTGCTGATTTTCCACCGCAAAAAGAAAAATCACAGCTGTTTTACAGTTCAAATGCTGCTCAGCTACAAAATGTGTGACTGGGTCAGTTAAATAATGTTTGTTGTTCAATTTTATATGGTTGTGAAGCCAGAGTGGCATCCATTTTCCAGCAATATACTGTACATATATTTAATGCATTAACAAACCAGTTTTTTTTGCCATGTGTTTTTATTTTTCACTTAAGTCCAAGGTAGCAAAAAAATGATACACAGCTAAAATATCAGACACACACAAAACTCTAACACATCCAAAAAAAAAAAAGGTGCTTCACCATCTCAAAAAATAAAGCTTCCTCTTCAGCGTAGCACACCTGAATGTAAGCACATTCAACCTGAAGTCATCTGCCACTAAAGAGTATTTAAAAAAATAAATCGTGTTCCTTAGATAATGCTACTAAACAAGATTTTTACACTTTCGCACGTTTCTTTATGTTGTCTCTCGGATGAGAGTCATTGGTTTTGACTCTAAAAGGCATGAAATCTCACAGAATGTGTGTGTTCACAATAAAATGTTATTGCTTTTTTGTGAAGTAGCCACACTGCATATACATACAAGTTACACTATTATCAAGCCGTTGTAAGAAATTATAATAAATAAGCAAGAAAAATCGGCTCATGTATCTTGTGATTGCACTTAATCCTCTAGACCCCCAAACTAACTAACTTACAGTAGGTCTAGTAAGGTAATACCTGCATGATTACATAGGCAAGCCATTATACACACAAGCAGTAATGTCATTATGTTTGTACAAATGATAAAACTAAACTGTTATAGTGACAAATGCACTACATTCTATAATACACAGGCAATCACAGATTGCAAATTTGACACAATGATGTCCTGCTGTCTCCTTCAAACGGTCTGTTTTCCCAAACCAGTGTCACTTGTTTGATGATACAATTCAAACCTGGAAACGCTTGTAGTAACACCATTATGTTGGTCTTACTGGGAATCACAGGGCGATTATGCAAGATATTTAAAACCTGGTCAAAAAGGTGAAAATGCACTGGAAAGTGGTTTAAACGAGTATAACGGCAAACTTTTTATATCCTCCTGGTACATTCTTTCAAAACATGGCGCCTCTCGTCTCATAGTTCAGTCCACAGTCATGTTTGATGTTTGTTGTGAGTTTTAATTTGACTAAATATCTTAAACTCTCCAGAAACAGATTAATACTGTCTCTTGCTGCAGTATTTTTTTTTTATAATCTGTGATCTTGTACTGACAGCTGCTACATCAATAACGCTCATCAAGGAACCTAAATGATCTGCATTTTCAGCTTCAGACTGTTTAACACTTATACCTCACTTCATTATATATGAAAGAGAATCTCTGCCAGTGCAAACTGACAGTAAGCTAATTGGCACTTCAATTTAAACTTGCTGTCTTACTTCAACTCCTTCTACAATCCTCCTGAGCTGGATCGGGGTTTATAGTCATCAAAGGTAGAGTTCACCATTTTGAGAAGTTACGTCCTTTCCAATAAACTGAATATAAAACTAGCATCAGCCGCTAATTAACTTAGCTACTACGTTTGAACTGGACAAACACGATTTAGCACGTTTAGGCGCTGCAGTGCCTGTGCTAAGCGAACTGTAGCTATGTACCTGACTTTCAGCAAGAACGCAACAAATATCAAAACGTGGGGAATCATTCATAATCAAACATACAGTACTTTTGATTTAAGGGCATTCAAAATCCACTATATAAACTATTTGGTTTGACTGGGAACATACTACAGCTCCCATGTGCCTCAGCGGTGCAACTGAATCATTTCAGACCGATTTGTTTGCCCACTCACACGACACTTCCCTTTTACGATCATATTACATTTATGCTAATAAGAACTAAAACATGGTAGCAACGCCCCCGCTTCTGACATCTGTACACTTCCACTCGCTATACTGCAACAATATGCATACTTCCAGCATAAAGATCAAACAAGTCAACAGTTCACTTTAAAATACCAACAGAGACCGCAAACGCAGTCCTCATCACGGCTGGTGTGGAGGGAACCTTAATGCTAAAGGAGTTCAGTAGAAATCGAAAGGAGAAGTGCAGAGGACATGGCACGTAAGATGATGGGCTTTACCGACCCACTCCAACATGTGAACAGGGGATGAAGTCAAAACAAGTCCTTTTGTTCTCCTGTTATTTTGGCCATTCTTCGCATTACTAGTTCATTTTTACAGCGTCTGTAGGTCTCCACGGTTCAATCCATGTGGGGTTTTTCCACACCGCCCTGTGGGGAGACAGGAGAGTCCATGGTTAGCAACATGGAGTGGAAGAAGTCAGATTTAGAAAAGCACTGAGGTAGAGGTGTTGATTGTATTTAAGGAAGTGAACTTAATTCATTCAGTTCTGCCTTTGATTGGCAACTTTCAAAAAAGGGGAAGAAACATCTTGATGATTATTTACACTGACCAAAACTGGCTACTGACTGACAAACATGTTAACGTAAATGTGATTACATATCTCTAAAGCAATAACAGTATAAGAGTTGAACTCAGCTTTTATAATGTGTGTTTTTCTTGACACCACTGATTCACTATAACTGGATTAAACCCAGAATTAAATCGTACCTAAATCAAGTTGAGGAAAAAAAAAAGTTTCCTGCTCTTCTACTCATAAATGAGCCAGTGCAGCAAAAGGGAAGAAAAACAGTGAACAAAACCACGAGTGCAGACTTGTGCCAGCATTCCTCAGGCCTCATCACAAACAAAAACAACAAGTAGCACATGACCCTCTGGTCAGCCGAGTCCTGACTGGCTCTGTGTCTCGCCACGACTGTGAAAAACAACAGCCCTTAATCTGCTTTCACGCTTTCACTGAGTCAAACTGAGGGAGAGACAGGACTCTTACTTTACACAGAGAATGAGGTGAGGCTTCTGGGCAGAGGCTTAATGAAGACATCAGAGCTGACTTGATGGGATAATTATGAGGGAAGGTGGGCATCCAAAGCCTTTTCTACACTTTTAACCCTTTGGGCCAATGTTATCTGCTGCTTCGCATTACTAGTTTTTAAAGTTTTCCTCAGAGTGCAGAGGATTTACACAGATACAGGTTTTTGAGCACTAAAAATAATTACCATGGAGGGGTTGTTACATAAGTATAACTCATTAAAATCTTCCAAAAGAAACATCACACAATATCCCAAAGCACAGATGTTTACCCCTGACTAAATTATTAAATACTGGCAAGTTTAAAAGATCCAGCTTAAGATCACGAGTATCATCTGACTGTCAAACATTCTGCTAAAACAGGTTTGGTTGCTGGAGAGGTAAACAAAAAAGTTAATTTCAAAGCTGCCACGAGGAGCTTGTCAATGTTGCAGTACAAGAATGTCCACATATATTTAATTAACAAACTTTTGAGGACTTTTTTTTTCTCAACACAATGAAGGAATTATTTCACTGTAGCTCTATAGATATCTGACGGCTTCACATTTAGACAAGGTATTCTTTTAAGGCACGCTAATGCAAATGCCACATGCTTTTAGGTTTCTGACTAAAGTAAATATGTCTTTAACCCTTAACATTGCATATCATGCATTATGAATGGTATCAGACTTTACCATGGCGAGTTGGCGTCCTATGTTTCCCACTGTAACGCCTCCTGAGAAGAATATACACGGGAGCCAGGAGCGTACGTACAAGAAGTCTGGGGATGTGTACCTGAAAGAGTATTAAAAACAAACAGATACATTGTTAAGCATTATACTTCATAGCAGAGTAGGCATAGTGATAGCGTCCTATGACTGACCTTTGACCTCTGAAGAGGGTCCAAATAAATCATATGTCTCTACAACGTTAGATCATCTAGTCCCTTCATACCAGGGCGTGTTACGAAACATTTTTGTTGTGGGTATAGTTGTAACTGGCAGAGCAACTTTTATTAATAACAATCGTCAGCTTTACTTTTGCTTCCTCATAAGTGAAAATGATGACCAATTTCCGACTTACTGGTAGACTCCATTGTATACCAGCAGCTGTGTGATCACGGTAGCCAGGAAGGCTGTGGTGATGCCCAGTCCGAAGCCGCTCCTGGAGCGGTCAAACGTCCACCACAGGCCCAAGGACAAGGCAGCCAGCGTTAGCGAGAGCTGCACGTTGTTGTCAAAGTCTAGTTTCTGTGTTTGCAGGGGTTAAGGAGAAAGTCACACATCACAATCTCACCATGGGATTAGTTTTTAATCAAATATTTGCACAACTTGCCAGCACCAAATTTCATCACATATTTAGGGTAAAGAATAAAACAGGATATCCTGTTGGTTTAGACGCTGGAAAAAGGATACAACACTGGCGTGGTTGATGCCCACGAACACGGCGATGCACCTCATGACGCTGGCCCACTCTCTCTTGAACTTGTGCGGTTCTCCCAAATGGCTGTCGAGGCAAGGATACAGCAGGCCGACGACAGCTGCGAGAGGGACGAGCAAACACGGGTTTCACAAGATCAGCAAAAGCTCTGCAGTGCAGGATTATTTGAGTTTCCATAACTAGTGACTAAATTATATGCCAACTGTAGCCCTACCGTGACAATAAAGTAGCATCATTAGTGTGTTTTGCTCATTTGCATGGTTATTCGACTTCATTTATAAGTGTAGTACTACAAACAATGAAGGAGGAGTCGAGTGTAGATCCTGGCATCTTGTCCTATCCCCAGCTTCCTGGTTCCTGTTTCATAGTACCTCCCCCTCAGCTCACCCGTTATGACACCAGCCAATCAGCGCCCAGCTCGCCTCGTGTCCCCCTGTTGCGACCAATCGGAGCGCGAGAATCTCTACCATCTGTACAAAGTCATTTTTGCTGAGCGGAGTACCGCACAAACCCATCGTGACTAGGGCAGGCCGAGGGGAAGGCTTACATAATAGCAAACAAAAACAAAGCCGAGCGATGATTCATTACCGCCTGATCGCAGAGTAGCTCATAGTCCTGACTGTTACCGGAACTGATCGCTTTTTCTGCTTGGAAGAGTAATAAATGACACCAATTCGCTACTTAGCATTGCTTTGGCTGCAAATAACCAAACACTGGGGGTATTTCTGGACCACAGGTGATCAATGAATGTATTTCTCCCAACCCTCCACTTACACATCCCTTTGTCCCAAACTTAGCCACAGACTCCGCAGAAGCTATTTATAACACAACAACCACCGCTTGCTCGTCCACTCACCGGCTCCTGTGCCGCAGCAGGGTGGGATCCACCACGCGGAGGAGAACATCGTTGTCATCACCTCCTCGGGGAACAGGGTGACATTTCTTTGTATCTGCAGCAAGTTGAGCACCAGGGCGAGGAAGACCCCGACCGTGAAGAGGACGAGACCCCGGCGGATGAGGTTGGCCGTCCGGACGCGGTGCAGGGAGCCGTAGGCGTTTCTGAGCACCGATGTGATGATGGACATCATTTCTTCTGCTTTAGATGCCAGCCAGTTTGCGCCAGATGACGAGTGCTTAGTTTCAACGCTTGACGCACAGGAGCAGCTCCAGCAGCGGTCCTCCAGTCTGGACATTTGGCACTTCAGGGCTGCAGAGGGAACACATGCATACATGTAACTCACGTTGTTGTATGTTGAGTTTCCCAGCACCTGCTGAAGTTACACCGATCTCCGCTTCTTACTTTGATTTCCAGGCGTCTTGTTCAGTGTCTGATCCCCCGAGAAGCCTCCGCTCTTGTTCATTCGATTCGGCCAAGATCCCCTCCTTCTTTTCCCGTTCTTCACAGCAAGGACCGCAATCGCGTCCTTCCTTCACATCATTATCAGCAGACGCGCACACACGGAGGGGAGAGACGCGCAGCGCTGCTCCATTCCACGGCACCGAGCTCAGCCAGGCGCAGGCGCTTCCTCTGCAGACAACAATCACAGCCGTGTCGGGTGAGAATCGACAGCCAATCAGAGCGCGGCGGCTGATATGACGTGACGCCGCCCCACCAACCCCTGGTCCGGGAGACACGCGCTAAGCAGGAGGCTGCGGAGCAGAAGCGAAAGTGGAAACAGGACCGCGTTAAATGGCAGCGACACAGAAGTAGGCGAACAACAACAAATGCAGGCAGATAGCTTGAAAAAGTCACAATTGGCCAAAGAGATTATAATAAAAGCGGAAATGTGTTTTATAAGAGTACGATTTATTTTCTACAAATAAAGATTTTACCAGATAATACCTCGACTTCCTCAGGCTTTAGAGAACTTTCACTCCTTCCTCTTGAGCGATTTATGCTACACAGTCAAACACAACCCTTATATGTGCATCATCAGAAAACTGGGTTAGTGACACACCTTCTTTTTCTAGTGGATAAAAAGTTGAACTTTTGTTCAGGTTAAAGGAGGTGTGGCGTCCCAGGGGGGTGTGCAGGATGACTGTGCTGGGGCTCCTGCACGTCAGTGAATGGGGAAAGGTTCAGTGCCCTGGTGATGTAATCTTTCAAGGACCCAACCACAACATGCAAACATGTTTTTGCTCCGGCCTGCGTAAACTAGCCAGGTGTAGCCTACATAGAGCAGTGATAACAACCCTCCGCCCAATGCATACGTGCAGTAGAGAACACGCCAGCTCTGCCCGAGCCTGAGGACGTGCTTATAGGGAATATAGTGTCTATTTGCAAAGCAACCACACCTGCATGAGAGAACATGTACTGTAATGCGTTTCATCACTAGGAATAACAAAACATAATTAAAAGTCCATCGTCATTTTAGCTATCAGCACTTTGTAGAAAGTCATCCACTGTGTAAATCATAATTTCCATGCATACTGGCTGAGAGATGCTTCATAACCTACAGCAAATGTGATAATAAAAAACACAGTGCATCAGTGAGACAGCATTTCCTTTCAATTAAGGTTAATTAAGGTATTTTTTAATGTAATTTAACATGCCACTCATGTTCAGAACTGAGGATGAATTCAGCATTTAGAGACTGGTTTCTGCTTGCCACCGCGTGCTCATCTTCAAAGCATTAACCCAGACACTGAATTCAATGGTTGTTTTTTATGGGTGATTTAATTGTGGAGAAAAATACTAAACCCCTAAAGATACTTAATAAACATTGGTAAAAATGCCCAATACCTGAAGTAGATACATAAAATGAAACCTGTTTGTCTCAAAATGACTCAGTAATTCTTCCCGTATATAGGACAGACATTTATTATCCTTAGAGGAAACATCATAAAAACAGTCTTGGTGATCCCTATACAGGGTCAGTCCAATTGCAACGCTAACAGTTCATTGTGGCAGATGAATGGGAAGCAGCAAACTGTGAAACTGTTCTCCTGTACCTGAGCTGAACCTGAAGTGGGTACAATGGTTTAAAAAAACAGCTGTCATACATTTGATAGGTCAACGTCCTACTTTGCTTAATGTTCGCAGGGCTGTGACCCTGCTTCAGAATGCTAATCACAGTTCTCTTATAGGGGCCTTTATCCCAGGAGAAGGTTTCTGGACTTCACTTCCAACTGTATAGGCAAAATAAAGCACCAGGACCTTAGTGGTGAAAGTGCCCACTATGATGGTGAACATAAATCCTATTGTTCCTACTTGACATAAGCACGGCAGCATTGCTAACATGTGGATGTGTAACTCAAAGCCCGGAGATAGTGTAACGTCTGTGTTGCTGCACCTACAAGACAGTGATGGTAAAAGTAGCTGAGGGACAGCTTCGTTCATTTTATAGGCCACCAACCGTGTAATCACACAAATAATCAGATAAAGCTGACTTTTTTATGTAAAGTCATTTCACAGTGAGTTCTGAATGTCAATATTACATATAGCTGTAAAAGTTGCTTACATTTCCAGACACCACATCAAAGTTTAATTTGGTTCTGCTTGAACTGAATAAGAAAATGCCATTTTCAAAATGGCAGAGTTAACTGAATGGTTAAATATAAATGTCACAGTTGCACTCTGCTGGAGCAGTTTTTTAACAAATAATTCAAGCATGAAAATATACCGAGGGTCAAAAAGTTTGCGTTTGTCCTCCTGCCACATTTCTGAGGGCTTACAGTTGTGTTGATGCATGCAGGAGGCTTGAGCAAACACAGCATGTCTTACAGGATGAAAAGACGGTCAAAGCCGAAAGTCATGTGAACTAGGTTCCTTTTCTTCCTCATTCATTCCATGGCTTGTTTAGAGAAGTCTTGTATCTAATGGTACATATCCTCACTCATGACCTCTTTACAAACACGCTGTTGTGGCACTGAAATGACATTCAGAGTCATTCACTCTGCTGCAACCCATAGATAATGATGTCAGTCGTATTTACTCTATTCCAATTTCAGTGGAGCGTGTGGTTAACACAGATAAACCACCGGCGCCTCACACAGATTCACAAAGGAGGAAAAGGAGGTCAAAAGGAGCAGAGTGCACCCAGAAGGTCCCCAAGGCCCAAACCTCTGCTCTGCCCCAGTAATCCAGCGCTTGTATTCATCTGTGCCTCAGGACAAAACGACTGTGTTGAAGGCTCAACTCTGTGTTTATGTTCACCCAAACGCATACGTTCCTCTCTATGTAATTCTTGGCAATCCAGCTCCTGGGACACAAGGAAGGAAGTTTGTGTGGGTGTCAGTGTGGAAACGTCTTTATGTGTATGTGTTCATCTGCACAGAGAGAAAAGCACTGTTGAGCTACGTAAGACGTCTCCCAGACAGGAAGACACACTGTTAGTGTGTTAATAAATACACAAGTTACAATAGCAAGTTTAAAAATAACTGACAAAAAGATGCTATGGGAAATTAAATAGGCCCATAATACCCATGAAAATGACTTGGCGTATAGGAAATAGCTCCTAGCAACCGGCGTCGAGGAGCCGCATCAGAAGATAAAGCACGATGCTACGACACTTCAAATGAATAGCAGATCAAGCATGTCATAGATTACGCTGTTAGTCTGGGATGGATTGAATCATAGCTGAAGGAAAAGCCTGCTGGAACAGCTGGTAAATTGATCTATCAAACTCAAACTTGACAGTTTTTCTTCAATCCTGTGTGAAATTACGTCCTAATCCACCCTCTGGAATAGCTAATTGAGATGAAAACGGCTGTGGCTTCATCCTGTTCAGTCTTTCTAGTTCAGGTGTCAACAACCGCTGCACGTATTCCCCTCCAGTGTACTAACACTGCACATTTATATGGCAGAAATGATTTTTAAGTCAATTCGCCAGTCGCATCCTTCTATGACGGACGCTCGAAATTCTGCCACATTATTGTCTTTCGCTCTCCTAATGCTTCAGCTTTGGTGCATTCTGGCCTCTCCTCTGGACGCGCCAACCTTCTGAGCAGAGCTCGCTCTCACACTGGAAGATGAAAGGGGTTTCAGCATTGTAGAGTGAACCAAGCAGCTTAACAAAGGCGCTATAAAGACCCTCACTCCACAGCCCGAGGGCGTGGCACCTGGATGCAATCTCCCTGCTCCTTTGTTCACTGACAGCGCCGTGACTGTTTCAGAGCAGCTCGTGCGTTTTCACATTGAGGCCTTAGACCCTCTTCTCTATGGCATCCTTGTGTTTTGGATGTTAAATGCTAAAAATAAGCGTATATTTTCAGTTTTAAAGATAACAAGCCACTGCTCTATTATTATACATATTTCATGCTCAGTGACCTGTGTTCAGGTTGTGTATGTAGGTCAGCAAAGAAATAAGGCAAAAGGCCATTTGTTTATTAATTATTAGAGAGGGATGCCAGGCCGATGGTGCTACCTTTGAATGTTTCACCGAGTTCTTTGATAAGCGACTCGCAGCCAAATACACAGTGTGCTGTACACAGGTGTGTTTGTGTTTCAGACATAAATAGATAGGTTTCAAGATATGATGTTGTGACTGCTTTATCGTCTTATCGGCGGAGAGTTTCCTGCTGCTAATCTCGTCGCTGCCGTTGACCTTTTTAATAGTCGTTGCACTTTAAAGGAAAGCAACTCGGTGTGTTATCGGCCTCTCAGGGAAATGACACCAGCGTGATAAGCAGTCTATCTAAAGTACAGATGGCTGTATATGAATTATTTTATGATGTGTGTGCAGTCAGGCGAACAGATGAGTCAACCCCCCCCACACACACACACGCAGCAGAACCTGAACATTTCAAGCCTAACATAAGCTCTGCTGCGGTGCCCCGCTTTAGATTACAGCATAGGTGCTTGTGGTATTGTTCTACCACGTGTGCACATGTGGCATGTTTACACAAAAGCTCTATTCAAAGTCAGCTACACTCCAAGTGCCCAGGAACAGCACAGTTGCAACAGCCAATGAGCATCTGAAATTACCCCCGGCTGTTTGCTCAGGTGTCATTCCCAGCCAATCACAGCCAGCCCCTCAGCAGGAACATTTGTGTGCATAACAGGGAGAAAAAACAATAAAGGTAACAGAGAGAGTCTGTATAAAGTTGGACAACGATTAACCCAAGTTGTGATGTTTTATTTTGACGTGATCCACAGACAGATCCTACAGCTGCTCCACAGACAGCCCACTATGAGAGTGGATGTATTTGCTGAACAACAACCATCCATGGTCTGAACTGCTGGTCCTCGGTCCACACTCAGACAACCACTCACACTGACCTCACCCATCTCCCCACTCTCACCTGAGGTGACCTCTGCATGAGCTGTCTCTATAGTGGGCCAAACCAGCGTCAGAGCTGGGTTGTGTTTAGGGGCCGTGACGTGAGAGGCAGCCTGTGCATCACAGCGTAGCTTTTCAAGTTAAGTCAATTATTATTTTTAATTCAAAGCATGGACAATAACCTTAGAGCATTTTTTACCCTTTACAGTCTTTATGGGTTGGAGTTGTCATCATTGAACTTAATGTTTGCCAGCTAAATGATCCAAACCTGTTTTTTCCATGCATTAACCTTTCGCTCTTATTGGTATTGTTATCACTTTCAAGTTTCCTATCTGCAGTATATGTACATGTTGTTATAGTACAGACGGACCTGCCATATCTGATAGTGATTGTGCTGAAGCATGTAGCTCTGAAACAGCAGACAAGGAATAAGAGATTTCACACACACATGCGCTGCGTCATTTTACAGCAAGGTTATTATTAGTCCTGAGTTTTAACATGAAACAAGCATTAGCACAGAGTCCTCCTAGTGGTAGGTTAGGGAAACGCACATACTTCGCTTATGGGCCGACAGCAACCGGCAGATGGCAGCCACACTACAGCTAATCATCTAATACACTGATGGAGCAAGGATTTCCCTCAGCTTTTCCACAAGCTGTTGATATTTGTCCATATTCGTCTGGGGCTCAGGTTTCTCTGCGACCACTTGTTCTTCAGCCTTAGTGTGTGTCAGGCACCTATAAGAGAATATTTAACAGTCGTTAATTTCACAACCAACTGCAATGAAACATTTGTAACCTCACTGCTGCAGGATCAAATGAAAATCAGGGAACCTTATGGACACTCAGTCTGTATTTTCAGCCTAAGTGGAAGCAGACGTTTTTGATTTTGAGCTCAGGTCTCCCTTAGCTCCTCTTTAAGATTCCACCACTGTCCAGGTGACAGACATGCTTGTTGATAACAGCTTGCCTGGTGGCCAAAAGGACTCTCCACCCCAGCGCTGGCTCCAGAGTGTATATTAGTGGATATATAGACGTTGTAGCTTTCTGTTTCATATTAAGTCTCATTTTAAGCGATATGACACGTTTAAGCATGTTCGTGTTGCATTATTCACTCTGTGTCATATTGAGATGGAACCCCCTTTTGTTCTTGTGCTGTTGGGACAGAAACAGGTAAATTGCTTTCTACTTATTCTGTCATTATCTTCATTTTTAAAAGTGGGCGGCGTACAGGGCTCTTTTCAATCATGAAACAAAATAAATAGCAATAGGCGCCAGCTATCCAGTAATTGTAGGCAATTATTACTAAGCCCTTTTGTCATCTAATTGCAGTTAATGAAATCACGAGGTAGTGAAACAAGGATGATAATTTAAGCCAATATACATATCAAAAACTCCAATTCAACTGCCAAGTGGGTCTCAATGACATCACTACATTTTGAGTAGGATAATATCCCATCTCAACTTGAGCCGAGGATAATATTGATCACTGGTGAGCATTTAAAGCAGACGATGTTTGGGGCTATTCATCACGCCTCCCGTCTTCTATAGGAACTCATTTACATTTCATGAAGAGCCTCACATTTTGCTTTATGTTTCACTCATAAATCAGCTCAGCTTTATTATGAGACTGGAGCAAGACGTCAAAAAGAGGGGAAATGGTTTGAGGCACGACTTTCAATGCCTGAGCGCTATGAGCTGAGCCGAGCAGAGTGTTTTTTGGGTTGGTAAAGCCCCGAAGGTGAAGCTGAAGCCAACGAGTCAAAGAAAAGCTCATTTGTGTGACTCGTGACGCCCACTTGCGGGATGCATGAATGTACATGAAGGAAAAGGTAGCAGGCTGAGAGGATAGTAACATGTTTGTGCAGTCTGTCGTTCATCATCCTGAGCAAACAGAAGGAGAAATGATGGGAAACATCCACAGTGCCACAGATGGCAGCATGTATCATGAAATCTAATCAAATCAAATGTTATTTACAGCCCAGTTTCACGAATCAAAATGTCTCCAGAGGCTTTATGGTCCAGAGAGACAAAGAGTTGACAGACATAAACTCGACCCCAACTGCTTATAGACAATGAGTCTTACAGCATATGAGCAAAGTCAATGCTAGTAAATGAAGTTTTAGGAGACAAATGATACTAATTTAATAGGTTACAGAGGAATTAAAATTATCCTCTTTAATCAACGTAGAAGTTATTAACAGATTGAGGAGATTAAATGTGTTAAAGAACAGTCATTGGAAAATTGAAAATTAATTCCTGAGGGATGCTCCTACTGCTGCTAATTAAAAATAGAAGGAGTGTTGACAGTAAAACTTTTCAATTCGCTCGAAAATTTCTCCCCACGTTCCATTTGTGCTGCCTCAAAGCAGATTTCGTTATGAGAGCTGGCTTTGCATCAGTGCCAAGGAGGTCGGCTCCAACAGGACGTAAACAGCGAACATTTGATGAGCGCTCACTGAAGGGATCTTGCTTTCAGTGTTTGCTTTTCAAACACCAGGCGATGTTGTAATGAGCCAAGGTCAGCAGATCTGTTCAACGCTAACCTGCTGATAGTTACACTGGCGTCTGTTTGCACGTTTGCATGTGAAGCTACCTTAGTGCAGAACAAAACCGCTTCTATATTTGATATGTGTAAATCAGGAGGTAGACGTGAGTCACGCATATTTATGGCACAACTATATTTGACAGACTGGGGAAAACAAACTGTTCTTTTATTTCAAAACAGTTCATCATATTTAAAATTGTTGATGGGACCCAAACACTAGGATAATGCACTCAAATTCAACTCCAACGTCCACGGAGACCTCAGTAATAATCATGTAGTAGAATTATTGTCTTTCCGACAGCTTCAAATTATAACCTTGTAAAAGGAGAATTAAACGGCGGATTGTTGTACTGGAATGAATGAGGTGAACCTTATAATTACACATGTAACGTAGTGTATGGCTCTCGAGTCTGCTGACAGCTGCACTGAACACGCGGGGCACAGCAGCAGCAGCGTCTTCAGCTCGGAGCTCGTGGGGAAGAACATCACCAGCTGTGACGACGTGTGTCATGACAGTGAGTCTGCAGGTGAACACCTGAAGCCAATCCACCAATAATCCGTATTATTAATTACACCACAAACGCCAGGCTGGCTCGCCTGACGCCAAAGTGCTCTGCTTAGACACGACTATGGCAATTAACAAGTTTTCATGATACTACGACCTGAACCACATTAACGCTTCACACATTCGTAGTCCACCTACACTTATGCTGCCTAATTAAAGCTCTTCCCACAACCGTGTATGTGCAAATGCAGCTCCCTCAGTTCCCTATTATATAACAGTGGCTACACTGGGATATGTTTCACCATTTATAATAGTTAGAGCATCTGCTGGCTCTCATAACACCCAATGCAGCAGAGGTCTAATCAGCCAGAATGTTGCTTATTTATGCAATGGACAGGAAGCTTTCCTGTTTTTCAAAATAATCCACCTTTAGCCTTGTAGTGATTATTTTAATTGCAGAATTGTGAGCAATTGATTTAATTTACTTGAATTGCACGAGTTTATTCACGGAAGACATGAAAGTAAGACAAAGACATTATTTAACAGGGACATTAAAGCAGTGAAACGCAATATGCTTCACTTGACAGGTACGTGACTCACACCTGTTGGCGATGACATGAAGTGATGACGACTCAATCTCCTGCTCACTGTGGACTCACCTGTTGAACCAGGTAGGGATGTCAGTGAACATCTCCATAGCTGCTGTCAAGTAAACCTACATGTGTCCACGCCTTTACAAGATGCAAGAGACTGACGGAGCTTAATGAGGGCGAAGGCAGAGAGATGTCAATCACACGCAGCTGTGCAAGGCACAAACCTGTGACCGTTCACCACCGCGGAAGAAACACACGTTTTCAGTTTGATATGTTTTCTTGTGAATCTCGCATTATCCTGAGCCTCAGAAGTCAAGTGAAGCATCAGTCCTGAGATGTGCACAGAGTCATCAACTATGCAGCGATTGTGTTTGGGTCCCTGCAGGACAGGAGGTGTCGTTGTGTTTCCCCGGGCGAGGAAGCCAACCGTGACACACGGAGCACACAGGCTCCGGCAGGTGCAGAAGTGTTCTACTTTTGATCTCTCCACAGAGTGCCTCGCCGTGATTATCTCAAGCTCGCTGCCTTTGATTCATTTGCTGCCACACTGTGGAATCCATCTATTTTAGTCCAGCTATTGCATGGTTTTTCTTGTGTTTTCGCATCGGGGTGGTGGGAGCAGACAGGCACAGCAAGCCAGCGTTAAAGCGAAGTACACCTACACTCATCATGGAAGGAAATGTGTCGTGAGCATTTGGGATTAGTCTTGTGTGTGAGTGGGTACATGTTGTGGTGCTGGACTTAAAGAAAGTCTAGTTCTGCACATGAAGAGCAGTTTTTTTCTATATTTATTCAATGTTTAAATGTGACGTGAAATGATGAAGAGTTTAATGACCTTCCCAAACCACTGAATATGGGAATCAATGCAAACAGTAAAAAGAAAAGTGGCAATCGATATGTTTGTATCGATTGTGGACCAAGCCGTTGAAAACACTTCCTACTGTTCTGAAGTTCCTCACATGAAATGAGCAGACGGTGTCGTTTTTAGCACCTAGACTAGGTGTGAAGCAAATAAACACTGGACTTCAGTTGAGTTTAGTGACGTGAAGAAGCTGCCAGAACCAAATAGATCCAAAACCGCAGATGGGGCACTGAGCTAGTCTCTGCTTTTTCATGTTTGACCTGATAACTTGGGATACGACAGGATACAAGTAATATATAACCAAATACAAATGCTCTGTGGCTTTGTGTGTGTGATTCTGCTTTTTATTCCAGTTTGTGGTGAAGATCAATAATTGCCCTGCAGTTAATCACATCAAAGTGCCTCATTAGAGCTGACACAGATACTGGCTTTGCTTTGCAGTGATTGTCTTTGCATCTTCACGTTTCTTTAACCCATTTCTTGGTAGCATGGAAATACCTTGACAGATATTTATATTTCAGCACTTTATTTGCGCGTCGTTTTCAGGAAACAAGAAGACGAAAAAACAAAGGAGCTGTTTTAGCTGTTGATGATGTGCGATTGCTGAAATGTGTTTTTTCCAATTGTGAAGTCAGTTGTAGGAAGTCAGGCGTATTCTGCCTTTTCATCCTTACATGTTTTCTCTTTTCACATGCTGCTCCAGTACCTGTTAGGCCACTTGCAGAAAGGCGAGCTCTTCTTTGACAGGCCAAATGAAAGGCTCTCCTTTGTGAGCAGAACAAGAAAGCATTCACCATAAACTCTTTACTCTGCAACAATAAAAAGCACAAAACCCGCCTGTGTTCAGGGTCTGTGATTGAATTCAATATGAAATAGCCAGATAACAACAATTGTCAGCAACAGTCCTGTAATGATATTTCAGATTGTGCCATCAAACATTTATCACGTTAGATTTGTAACATATGAAATTTCTGTGTGTTTAGATGATGTAACTCCATGTCCCCCGTTCCATCTGCCTTCTAGTATGGAGTATGGAATCTCTACCTTCACTTTTCTGCTTTTATTTCCTGATGAATCAATTGTTGCCACACGGAACGCAATAACTGGCCTTTGTGGAGCTTTTATCCAAAAGCAATAACAGGAAACATAAGAATAGCACCGGGACAAGAACACAAAAATAAAACCAAACTAATATACTAGTACATTGTCCACACATTACCCACAATGAGCCTAAGACTGATGCTGTAAAGTACAAAGGATAAGAACTAAAACTGCTGGAATTTGAGTTTCAGATCAAAGGTCAGATGCCAAGCTAAAAACTAAATGTATGTAAATGACTACTCTTGGTTCTAATCTTGGGTTTTATGGGTTAATGAGGGAACAATCAACACCACAGTGATGGAAAGGCCAAAGTGTAAAGAAGTGAGGGCGTCTAACCCGTCCAGGTTCTGACTGAACACACCTGATCCAGATAATCAGCAGTGAGTAGGGCAGAGATTGATCACACAACAGTACTAACAGAACTAGTTATGGCTGTAGAGCACTTTTAAGTAACACGCAATAAAACATTCAATTCAGTTCGGTCTAACGAAGCCCACGTTTTAGTAATTTATTATCTCAAATTTTATTAATGGCTCACATCTCATTCTGAACCTGAGAGTGCTCAGTTCAGAGCCAAATTTTTCCTGCCACCTTCACAAAACGTGGGTCTGTTAAATCAATACTGATAAATACTGATGAGTCCTCCAATTACACAGACACACACATGGATGGAGGCTGATAATGCAGCAGCACTCTGGAGACACACATGAATCCACATATGGAGCTCTAAATTACATCGTAAATCTCAATTAAGTTGCACAGCTGGGGATTTTCAGTCATGCTGCACACGGCTGCTGCACTTTTCTGAACTTTTCAGGGCGCTGCAGTCGAATGGGCAGATGTCTGACAAATCCATACTTCTGCAGTGACGCATTAATAGCAAATGTTCAGTCCGACTCTTTCCCACCGTGCGAGAGCAGCTTTGGAAGGTTTTTGCGTCTTTGTTGATGCTCCTCGCAGGGACAGCATCACCACACGCAGCGCGTAGACCTCGATGGGAAACCCTTTCAAGACTTTCACATGCTTATTAAGAAGCCAAGAAGACGACTTCCCTGCTTGATCACTGTCAGTGCAAATGTCATCAAATAGATCCGAAAGCGAAGCGCACAACAGGAAAACAGGTCACGTGCAAGCATTAATGATCATTAGCCTCATAATAGCTGGTGTTGCATATTTATATCTATTTAGTATTACACGAGTAGAGAAGTTATATTTAAATCCCACTCATGGTGATAAATCTGTTAGAGGATAATGAGAGTCCAGTTCAGTGGAGTTTATCTCATATTCAAGAACCAGAGGCTCATGCTGCGCTGAAGTGATATGCAGGCCAGGAGGTGCAGCATATACAGCAGCGTATCTCCCCAGAGTCCCAGCATTTGTCCTGAACTGGTTTCACACGCCGTTGTCAGTGCATATAAAGCAACTAGACTAATGATGATCGCGCTGCTTTGAAGCGTTCTGGGTGCTTGTCTTTGCTTTGCGCATACATTCCCTGTGAATCAGGAAGGGTGAGATGAAGGCTTGACTGGCCGCTGCCTGGCAGCTCCTTCCTGTCTGGATGATGACAGATGAGTCACACATCCGAACGAGGGAACAATGACACACACGAGCACACAAAAATGTCCGGGATAAAAAAGTAAGGAGTGTTTTCTGTGACAGACCAAGCGTTGTCACCTTAACATGATCATCTCTTCTCCGAGGGGGGTCGTTTTAAATAGTTACAGTAGAAGCGTTCACTTGAACACATGAATGCACGTCTAGGCCAAGTAAACTTGTAGTTTGTTTGAAGTTCAGCTCTTATCTCCTATGTGAGTGAGGTGGTTGGCAGAGAGAACATGTTGCTAAGTGCTGTGGCCCAAGAGAACATTATACTGTAAGTGAGAAGTGGTTTGTGTGGAGTGGACGAGCTGTGGCTAAAATAAAAACAGAGGTGGGTGTAGTCATTTAAATGTTTTCTAAAAATGGCGACTTCCATTACCGAGAGAATACTTTGGTGTAGTTGTAAAAATGGTTCCAGTAATTTGTCAATAAAAAATTGTCTTGTGAGACATATATTAAAGTGTAGAAACTACCAGGTGAGACTTTTAGATTCATACATATAAACATTTTAATTACATGGAAATATAGTAAAACTGCAGTTGAAGAGTAGAAAGAAACTGAAGATATGATCGTCATTTAGATTTTGTTGCAAGGTCAGTAAGGTTTGAACAGATAGTGTGTATATATATATATACATCCACCACAAAATACCATAGCAACAAGCAGGACAAGATGTTTCTGTGGACCAACAGTTCATCTCAGGAAAAGCACCAAAAAAAGTCATGTTTTCAGTAAATGGAACAACAGTGTGTTCAAGAACCTGCAGTTAGTTTAGTGTGGGCACACAAGCGTCCCCTGAATATGAATTCCCTGTATTAATGACATGGGAAAACAAAGGCGGTTTTCCCTCCGAGATCTGTCCTGGTGCTAAGACCTGTGATGCAGGCTCTTGTTCCAGCTTCCAGGTTTGGTCAACACCGATTCTAAGCGGCTCTAAATCCTTGTTAGTGAACAATCACTAGAAAGTCCTGAGCCGGCGCGTGAAAGCCAGCGAAGCTCGTGGTCACGCTGTTCTCATTGTGATGCCCGGGCAGGGTGATCAGCTGCGTTTTGTTGTGGCGCAACAGATCTCATTCATATTGTAATGTTTATTCAGGGGAATTCAAACCAGAAGCTCTCACACTGGGGGTGTTTAATGTGAGCGATGATAAAACAGAGCCGACAGGCACTATATCAGACATCAGAGCGGTGTGTGCAAACATCCTCCGGGCTGATTGAGGTGGAGGCCGTTAATGTGGACTAAATCAGCTGAAAGAAATGAACAAGGACTGACAATGCATATGCTGCCTCTTCTCCTTGGAGAAGTGCCTTCACTCAGCCTATAGTACCGTTTCTGTGAACAGCTCGACTCTAATGCGAACTGAACCTGACAATAACGTGAGCCACCAGTGCTTAACGCAGTCTTCCTCTGGTTTCTGAATGGCTGCCTCTTACATACGCAGTTGTCGTGAAGACGTTTGAGTGTTGAAAGCGTTCGCAGGCAGATGAAACATATCCACGTAGCGTTTTTGTGCCTTCGTGTGGACGTCCTATATAACCTGGGCGACGGAGAATCTTCGCCGACATGTACAGAGCTTTCTTTCACACTCTTGGTGCCATAGCAACAGAGCTTGAGGCTGTGTTGGATTAGCTTTACTGTACTGAGGAAATGTTAGGAAGCAGAGGCATCACCTGATTCTCTCCAATAGAAGGACTGAATACCAACAGACTGGCCTCTTTCATTCCTCCAAGACTGTGTCTGTATCTTATGTGAGCTCTGACGCGCATGGGGGTCTGCGTCTGCCTACCTGATGAACTCGTGGAGAGGTTTCCCACAGCGTGCCATTTACCTACTCCGAGCAATCACGTCCTGAATTAGTCCGCCGGTAATTTCCTGCAATCTCTAAGTCACAGCACCCCCTGCCTAATCTCACCAGGAGCCAGTCCTCTTGTAACAGCATTTAAAGTCATCTGTCTGTGCCGTGTCTCTCAAAGGTCCTTCTACTGCCTCTCCATGTCTGCAAAGGTTTAACCAAGACCACTGGGGTGTAAAATTGAAATGCAGACAGGCAGACAGCACAGATTACACTCTTCTTCTGTTTTTTTGCTGTACTGTTGTAGTTGTGATGCATGTGCATAAGGTTTCAGGCCAATAATACCTGTTGAGGATGCACTGCTATTTACAAAGGCCGTAGCGACCGACAGAGAACCAGAGAGCTTCCATTATAAGTGTCACAGGCTTATTGTGATCATCAGTGGCCCTGTGGCGCGGCACAATCTGATAGATCTGCTTCAGATGCTCCCCGCATACATTGAATTAACTATTTATGGCCTTGCAGAATAAGATATTATTGTGAATGACAGCACAGGAGCCACGAGCAGAGAAGGGGGGGGGGGGGTATAAAAACGTCTGCACAGCATGTCGGTGTCAAAGGACTGATGACTCTTTGTGGTGACTCTGACGTCTTTTAAAACTAGGTTATGTAGGTTTTTAGGGCCTGGACAGCTGTGTAGTTAAAACATCATCAAATGGCGTAAATACTCCTTGTCGTATTTTAATGATTGTCCTTTTCATCATTGTGCTCAGGTTTACCCTGTGTGTTGTGCTAATTAGCAAACGTTAACATGATACATTTTAGACAGTGACTCTGCTTCTATTTAGCCGTAGCACTACAGGTCATGTATTATACAAGAAGACGGAGCTAAAATCCAGTAAGCACTGTCCGTCCGGTGCTGTCTTTAGGCAAAGAAAGGTTTATTGGCTTGTATCTCCTCCAGGGTGTTTTAGAAATTCCAATTTTCTATTCTCGCTTGTGTTTTGCCCTGAGAACCTGAATTAAAACCAAGCAAGGAGTGGAACTAAGGGTGCGAAAGCGAGAGCGATGCCCTCATTCATATCACACATACATATGCTCCCCAGGATCGTCTCCTCCGCTCTCCTGCTGTGCAGCTTCTATCTGGATAAAACTGAGATGTCGCAGAATAACAAGCAGAACAACAGCAAAGTCACAGTCGACGACGCCTCAGACGGGAACAGACCGAATCCACTTTGTTGTCAAGATAAGAGAGTTGAGGCAGTGCAGCTCTGGTTCTGTCGGCTCCAGACTACATGTCTTCACCACGTGTCTCTGCATTTACACGGTGTTCTGTTTTTATGAGAGGACAGTGGTGGTCAGGAATGTCTTTGTTTTAAATATGCAACCATACATTTCCAGCAAGACTACAAGAAAAAGTGTTTTGCCTTTTTAATAATACTTTACTGTAAAATTCTCACAGCCACATTTTTTATCCATCATATTTTTCTGTTGCATCTCTTTTTGTAAAATTCAGGAGCTGCAGCCCAGGTTTTCCTTGCCAGGGGCAGCTGGTTCTAATCTTATGTCAGTTTAGCCAAGCCACATTTTCATGCGTGGCGTCTTCCCTGAAATGGATGTGCTCCTTTGAACAGCAGCAGGCTCACTCCTGGCTCTGAAATGTGCTGGCTGCGGCGCCGTGGTGAGATTGGACATGCCAGTGCCTGCTTATGAAATGATCCCCAGTTGTTAGGCAATGATGACGATAAAAATAAATTCCCATCAAAACACTGAATCCTCTCTGCCTTTCATTCTGCCTCGTTCCGTGTCTGCTAGTTTATGCAGGCGCATGAGTGCGTGTGTGTTTGCCAACAGTCAGCGTCTGTAGCTTACAGTTAGCAAATATCTAGCAGGATGCCTCATAGCTGCTGCTTTCATGCGCTTTCCTTTCAAAGCGCCAAGCACGTATCACATATAAAGTACTGTACCTGGATATTGTCAATTACGTCCAAGGTTTCTGTAGAACGAAACAGGTTTGTCTGTAGTTACTGTATATGTATTTTCAAAGATTTGTGAATGTTTTTAAGCTATTTTCAACATGAAAAGGCACGAAACAGCGACGATTCAGCAACATCCGCCTTTAAAAGCGAATCAGTTTTTCCATATTTCCTGAGCTGGTGCATCATCAGAACAACTAGATTTCAGGAAGTCAAAGACTGAATAATTTCATCTTCACGTCATTTCTGCAGAACACACCCTCATTTAAGTCCAGATTTTTACATTACATAGAAACGTCCACTTTACCAACTGTATTTTATATTTATTTATCCTTTCCTCTCTAGTTAAACTCGGCTCCAGGGATGTCAGTGTTGCTCAGATGTTCTCCACTTCCTGCAAACAATTACAGGTGATAGTACCAGTACATAAACGGATCTCAGTCTCACGCACACAGCACAGTGACACACTTGTGTCCACCCACTCAGGTTAGCAGTGAAGTCTTTCCACCCCCTGTGTTTGTGTTGTGTTTGCTCTGAGACCAGTTGTTATGTTCCGTTGTTGTACTCTTTGATTTCTTTACGCAGTGGAGAAAATACATACTTGGTGTTTTTCCAACCTGTATTGGTAGGTTTTCCCTCCTGAACACATACTTAAGCAGCAATGGAGCTTTTAAATACTTCACTTGTCAGTAATTCTTCTGCCAGTGTAACATCCTGTCACTGTTTAAAGCATCTCAGCATGCAGCCTCTCCATTCAGGGAAACATCAGGTGTGATTTTAATTTCCGTTTTTTCTTTTTGTAGTCTATTTGGTGTTGCATTTTCTTTGACATTATTTCCAGTAGCCTTGCAAATAAAGATGGAGCTGCTAATAAGAGATGTGCCTTTATGCATGAGACACGAGACAGAAAGCCAACATGTGGACAGCGCTGTGTTTATTCTCCTCTTTGTCGATACAGTAGCTCAGACACCCATCTCAGTCCATCTTTGAGGGCATGTCTGCAAAAAGAACACAACCTAAATTAAAATGACACATTTCCAGAGACACGTTTTGGACAGTTTCTTCTGTCAGTTTCATCTTCTCTGTGTGGACGGGCGTAGAGTGCATGCTGGTGCAGTGTTTCAGCTGAGCAAAAGGCTCAGCGCTGCCGGGAGAACAGGTTCCTCAGGGCATTATTATAGTTCTTATTAAAAGCTGTATATATCAGTGGATTAAAGAAAGAGTTGGAGTAGCCCAGCCACAGGAAGATGCTCTTCCAGATGGGCGGGATGTCGCAGGAGCACAGCGGCACGATGAGCTCAGTGATGAAGAAGGGAATCCAACAAAGCACAAAGACGCCGATCAGAATGCCCACCATCAGGGCCGCCTTCTTCTCCTTCTGCTCCCGCCACGTGTCCCCGTCTGTCTGGAAGGTCACAGTGGCGTGCCGCACAGTGAATACCATCTGGGGCTGGTGTGTTTCCGCTTTCACCTGGGAGGCAGGCAGTGACAGATCGAATCAACTGTTCTGTTGACTTCTTAATCAATCAGACATCCAGATTAGCAAACGCTAGAAAAGCAACATTTCTCTTTCTGCAGCGCGAGAGCTGGATTATACAGCATGGAGCCGATTCAACAGGTGGATAAACAAATCAAAATGATCCTTTCATTTGATGCGCACACACACACTGAGCACTGAAGCTGGAGTGATGTCTTAATTTGCATTTTCCCGCGGCTCATTTTGTGGCATTTGCAAACATACAGCAGAGCTGGAAAAAGCAAAAAAGAAAATGTCAACATTAATCTGCAGACTTCCTCCTCTGTCACTTGTTGCCTAGCGCAGCTCAAGGCTGACTATTTTTGTTTATGAGGTGAAGTTGTCAGGTCACTCCACCGCCTAACAGAGCTGATACAGACAAACGTGTGGGAAATAAAGGAGGCACTGTGCTGCATAAACGAGAGACCTGCACACGCTGGAGTCGAATCCTTCAGGTCAGTGGGACATATCACTGATAAGACGGATGAAGCTAATCCATTTACAGAACAGGGCAAAAGTTAAAAGCATAGTGCTGCTTAAGTGAGCACTTAATGGCAAAATCTCCTTTACACTGTATGTAGAGAATGAATGCATTGCATGCATCTGCCCTCATGCTTAAAATACATCAGATTCTTCATTACAGTGCCTTAAATGAGAATATTGGGATATAACTTCCTTTGTGTGGATGTTCCAGTGTAGATGCATATTCCTGTGAACATGATCCTTATGCTAAGCAGGTTCAAACTTCACACTGACCGTTAGTAGGTCAACATGTGAACCTGTTACGCGATAGAAGTTCATATATCAACATGACTTTCTCTTTTTGTTGTGACATGAATCATTTTCTAAAACTCCATTTTTTGTAGTGCTGAGTTATCTGCACAACCAGGCCAACAATCAGCGCATCACACCTATCAATACTCTATTTCTGCCGTGGTGAGTCTCTGCGTCACAGTGTCTTCGAGTGGGTGTTGTTGATGGATGAGTGCAGGAGGTTTATTATCTTGGGTGCTGCTGCTACTGCTCACATCACAGCACTCCGCAGACATCTTTCAGGGCCGTGACTCTTCAAAGTACACTTGGAAGTCATAAAATAAACTTTAGCTGAGTAATGAGACATTTGTAACACAAGCATAAGCTGTGAGCATCGCTGCGTGTAAAACGAAACCCATCGAAGTCATTCTTCCCATAAAACGAGGCTAAAAGATGTTGGCTGATCCTTCTGATCCTGCCCCTCATTTGGCCATAACCATGTCATGCTTCCAGCACTGAGGGGCTACTTGAGCATTTAGGAAAGAAATAGATGATTTTTTTTTCTGTGAAAGAAAGAAACATGAAATATTGGGGATGGAGATTTTAATAAACAACCTTTCATAGTCAGAAAAAAGGCTAAAGATTTAGCAGTGATGTGTTTTGAAGTAGTAGGGCAGGTATAAATCTGAGTACAGGCTAAGTTTTCACTGGAAAAATTTCCATTATTAAATATTTGCTAATGGATGTGGAAAAGAGCCAGACTTTTGTGTCAGATTAGAGAAATGCCAGAGCCAGGAAGGTGCTGTAGCCCATTAAATGAGCTCGAGGAGGTATTTATAGCCTTCTACATCCCACCTACGCACATTAACAAGCTGGTGGTGATGAGATGAGCAAGATGGCCTCAATTATTTGTCCGTATGCTTATATATTGGCTACTTATGTTTCCCTGATCACTGCTAAATAGCTCATCAGCCAGTATAATAAATACCTGCACAGCAACTCACATTTGTGGGTCAGGGCCATCAACCATTTGCAGGAGAAATATGCATCGTTTCACACATGAGGGAGAGGATAATGATACTGTGACTTATACGAAGAAGAGGTTGTTTTGGAAAATGGGTTTTAAAAAAGAAGACGAATAATCACCTCAGCCATGGGTGTGATTGTGTTGGTCTTGCGGGAGCCGATGCGAAACTTGGCAGCCTTGTAGATCTTCCAGTAAACAAACAGTACCACGCAAAGAGGGAGGTAAAATGCCCCAAAGGTGGAGAAGATGGTGTAGGACGGCTCCTGGCTCACCTGGCACTTCATCCCCTCTGAGTAGGTCTCCCCCCAGCCAAAGAGCGGCGATAGGGAGATGATGGAGGACAGCAGCCACGTGAGCGCGATCATCACGTTAGAGATCTTTTTGCGTGTCTTAAGCGTGTACTCCAGGTGCCTCGTGATGGACCAGTAGCGGTCCAGCGCGATGGCCGTCACGTTCCAGATGCTCGCCGTGCAGCACAGGACGTCGAAGGAGATCCACACTTGGCACAGCACGCGGCCCAGTTTCCACAGCCTCCCGTTCAGCTCGTGGACCAGACTCAGAGGCATGACCAAGGCGGCCACCATCACGTCGGAGATGGCCATGGAAGCCACCAGGTTGTGCGGCACGCGGTGGAACGTCCTCACCCTCAGGATGGTCACCAGCACCAACAAGTTCCACACGAAGGTGGCCACGACCAGCATTGCCAGCAAAGTCAGAGTGAGCACGCTGAAAACAGAGAAGGGCCGGTAGATGTTTCCCCCGGAGTCGGGGCTGTCCGTAGCTCCGCTCAAGTTGGCTGTCAACGAGCTGGCGTTGGGATACGTCATGGTAGCTGCTCACGGCCCCGCAGCCAAGGGCCAAGACGATTCAGACAGTTTCTGCAGAGAGACGGTCGATTCTGCAGCAGGGAGAGTGAAGGAGAGACCGTGAGCTGTGTGCACATATCTGTCCCATGCAACCCTTGAGTATCTGTTAACGCTCTCTAAATGTCAGCATTAGACTGCACGCAAAACTGGATTTGTTGAATTTTGTAAAAGTATCTCTGTACATCAGTGTGTCATTCACAAGAGGGGTAGTTTAGTGATTTGCTCACAGTAGTAAAAAGCACTTGAGCTTCTCATTTCAGCTGTCAAGCAACCTGCCTACAACTTTCAAGTGCAATTTCATCTGCTGTTAATAGGGCTTAAAAGTACTCTGGGACATAACTGGGCTCGGAAAAGACCATAAATATTCAGTTTCATCATCCCACTGCTGTCCTTTGATTTGCATCAATGTCAAGACTGCGCAAAAATGAAGCGTTTTAAGTGACGTCTCTGTTGTGCAGTCATCTGGGAATATCTGTCTCTCACATCCATTAGGAAGATCCCTCTGTTAGCATAGTGGGGTTACATGTTTTAGGTTTTTGGAGAGCAGAGTCGTTCTCCACTATGAATGAAAAGCCTGTTGGAGAGGCCCGCCGTATAAACACAGGACCGTCTGAGCTTCAGACTGACAAAAGAAAAGATCTGACATGGCAGCTCTATCGATACGTTCACGGGGGAGAAGAGGCTTTGCAAGTGAAAGCGTCTCCGCTACACAACGTTCACCGGTGCAGAAACACCGGATCTTAAACACCAGCCACATCCACCGTCTGTCTAGATGTGGTGCTTTTCACGTTTGGTACTTTGCAACAACATCTTTCATGTGAATCCCATGAATTACAGGATTTTAGGTTCCACATCGACAACTATGCCAAGACATTTAGAAAACCGTCATGTGTGCCACGACACCCAACCAAAGGCAGCTCTGACTCTCACAAGAGTCTGTTGGAAGCATCACTAGAGGCAATAATGATTTCATGCATCATGTTTTGAAAAACATATTCAGATGTGCTTGATTTAACAATCTCTCAAGATGTTAATTTTAATCATTAGTCATCATTTCTCATTTATAAATGCAGAGTTTAAACTTCTCCTGATTGAATCTATTACTACAACCTTCTCCTTTCTAAAAATGCTAATTATGGCCCTTGACGCCGTGGATTTACCACGTTGGCCTGTTCAAAGCTGGGTTTTACCTATAGCGCTGCATTTTAAATTTGATCATCCATTCTGCGTGTCTCCTCCTGTGACGTTGTCATGAGGGAATCCGGATGATTGGCTCAGCTCTTGCCAGTCTGCTGGGTACAGTACAAATACCCATAATGAGTGTTCCTAATTCATGTAATTCACTAGAAATAATTGTCCCTAATTGAGTTTGATTTAAATTGCAGGGTGTAATCAATAGGATCATATTCTTGTAGCTGCTTGGCCCCAACAGCGTTGCTTTGCGCTTTATTACTGAAGCATTAATCTGGTGAATAAATCACCAAAAGGCTGCAGATGCAGACTATTCTGCTGGAAAAAGATGCAAATTAAATCCAATTAAATTATTCATTTTCTGTATATTTTTGCACCCGGTGGGTTGTGTCAGATTGATCTGCGTGTTATCAATCACTGGGTTTCATCAATAAGACCCAACGGGTACTAACAATACCAACCATATTCCTGTCAGATTCCTGTATTTATACGACATGTGACCCTGTCTCTTAGCACCACAAGCCGTGTCCTCCAATCAAAGAGTCCAACCGACAGTCCCTCTGTTCCCTCTCCTCCTCGCTCTTATTAACAAGCCTGATAGCCATGAAATTGGACAACTATTATGAGGGGAACAGGCAATCAGACATGCGGCATTCAGCAAAGCAGCGCCACAGTTCCCCTGGTGACATCACAGGCCAGGTGTCTCCAGCAGCGGCTGCCGCTTGCCCTGGGACACACGAGACGCAGGAAAGATGCAGGGAAACCAAAGCACAGTGGAAGAACACGTCAAAGATTCATGCGTGGACGCAGCTGTGCACTGCTGCTGTGTTTCAGTGGCTGTGTTGGTAGCTGTGTGGGTCAAGTGTCAGTTCAGGTCAGTTTCTGTCCTCACAAATCTGCCTGAGAGCCTAGTGGGGGTTTTAGATAACTACAGGCTGGTTAACGCGCCACTGCCACAGTCCCAGAGAAATGTAGTAAAATTACTCCATATATGCAAATAGCTGCTTACATCATAATTAACGACAGAATAGCATTTCCCTTATGCTGCTCATCCTTTGCTCTGTCAATCAAGATTCCACCACAGCACTGAAGGCTGAAGAAGTAACCTGACATCTCAATATAGTCATATGTCACAATCATTGTCTTTGTGTCCGTACGCACGTTTGTTACACAATCTTCTCCGAGGAGCGTTTCTCTGAGGCTGACATTTGCGGCTCAAAGCGGGGAGCGCATGTGGACGCGTCCCCTGGCTTGGCTGGTATTTAAATGATTAAATCCAGCTGTGTGTTCAGCACTAGCACCAGTCTGGGCTTGTTTCCGAACAAATGCATGATGCCTGTTTGGAGGAAGGTATTAAAACATGCGCCTAATACTTGTGTTACATTTTAGTTCAGCGTTTCCTATAGAGGTTAACAAAAGTGTTTCTGTCTATAATTATAAGTTCACTATGCAGGAAAAGCCTGATGCGCGCTTGTCTGTGGACGATGAGCGAACCAACCGAGACACTTGTTACACATCACCTAACACACACCGCATCACTTTTAGATTCTCATCTAAAAACGCGATTTTGTTGTTGAGAGGGGGGGAAACTCGGCCACCGACGGAGCAACGCGCGTAAAAATCACTCACCACGTTAGCAGTGCGGCACAGAGCAGTCGGACGGGAGAAGATCTGCGCTCGGTCTTGACCTCTCCATGGAAATTCACTTTGCAGCCCCGTCAGCGCCTGGCTCGGCGTTGATGACAGCAGAAACGCACCTCGCACTGAGGATACGGAGACGCTGGAATGAACCACAAACTGCTCGGAAGGGGGAACCGAGTGCCGTTCAAACGAGAAACGTGCGTTTCGTGGGCATGTGGGAGACTCGTGTGCGTGCGTTTCGTTGTGCGCTCAACGGAAGATGCATATTTCGTTCAAAAAACCCCGCAACGTGGGAGAACGTGGCGCCTCTGCGTGGATCTCGCCAGGGAACATGCCCTCTTTCTAATTAGCCTTGTTCTGCAGTGATCAGAGATTTCTTGAGGAGACAAGGATCCTGCCGCTTTATGATGGAATATACGTGCCTGCGACCACCTACTATGGAGACTCCCCTGGCGCGTCTCCCTTCTCCTACCAGTGTGATTAACTGCGCCGAAATAAGCGCAGAATATCCAGTGGGACACTTTTTTTTTGTCCCGTGGCACCGTCCCCAGAAAATCTTCCAGGATCATTAATTTAATTCAGTCGCCATAGTTTGCACCAATTCTTTCCTGAAGACAGGCTTAGATTTGTTTTATTTGACGTAACTTTATCTTTGGAAGTAATGAAAACAACCGGGCCTATACGTCTACAAATGTACCAAAGTTTATTGATCAGTGTGCAAAGGTTTACAAAGCTCTTTCAAGATGAAAGCCAGACATGCAGTATTACGCTGTGCAGTTCTATCTGCAACTGAAGAAGACTTGGAACAAGCCTGAAGTGACTGATCCAGGAAGCGGAGGCCTCTCTCACCCATCCATGCTCTATGGGAACCTATGGTAATGGCGCGAGAAAAACCTCGAGGCTCATCACACCAGGGCGCCTCTCAAACCCGTTGGAACCATGTTCTGTGTCTGCCAGGCAGATGTTCTATTACATCTGGTGTAGCCCAAACACTACCACGAAAACATCATTATACAGCAGCTGCAGTCGCAATGTGGGGACACTGTTCTGCTTTAGCACCAGGAAACGTGAATTCTGGTCACTATGAGAGGATCCAAGCGATGAACATCAGTCTTTACTCTGCAAAACCCCTGTAGCTATTAGACTGAAGCAGGTGTAACGACCTACTGCTTCTGTCCAACCTCTGCCACATCATGCACGTTGTCCTGAGGCACCAAATCAGATCAGCTTAGCGGTTGCTGGTGAATAACTGCGTCTCTAATCACAGAGCTATGAAGGCAGCGATGTGACCCACCAATAAGTGCAACGACATGCTCGCACTTCCAGCTGTTGAGCTGTTCAGCAGCCAGAGCTGGTGGAAGTGCATCATATGAAGACAGGAAAAGGGCTCACATCATGTAGTGTGTTATGAAAAAACCCCAGTCTACACTAATCAAACGTAGCGTGTCACCGGGAAAATCACAGCATCCCGTTCTGATGGGAAGCGACTTACCTGAAACCCGCTGATTTGTAAACACGTTTTCTCTGTTCTCTTCCTTCCTCTGAGGCTAAAGGCTATTTTTTCCCCCTGTCTTTCTCTGGGCACATTACCGTAAATCACATCTGCGACCTTGTCCTGCCAGATAAGACCCATTCCCATATATAGCCTGTAATCACTTATTCCTATTACCACTACAATTTAATGTTGTCAGCACCTATAACTTTACATCGTCCTGGAAAATGACCAGAGAGAAAAATGTAATGTGATATTGGATCAGGGACTTGCTGGTAAACCTGGCACATAAATTCAGTGGTGTGCCTTTGAGTGTGGACCACAGTAATTGAGCAATGAATAAATAAATGTTAAATGTAGCGAAGCATGAGGTTTTTTATTAGTTTGGCCTTTGTTCACATGTAGAAATGTGTTAACCTGATCTGTTGAGTCTTTCACAGACATCGCTGGTTTTGTCTGTGAAACAAAGCAAAGCCCTCCACATCCTCAGTCGTTTCATTCCTTTGCTGCTTGGCAACGTTAGATGCCTTCACTTCTACTCGTTTAAAACAAACTTGAACACCCTGCACTATGTGGACGATCTGAGGCCAAATGTGCTGCGGAAGCCGAAAGCCTCTGCAGAGAAGAATGTCTGTCACTCCTCCCTGAAAATTAACGACATCTGTCTATATTATACCACCCACAGCGAACTGCAGCATCAGCTCGTGTGGCTGGCGAAGTGGGAGAAGGTCCAGACTCACGAGGTGTTGGGCTGCGACGTGCTGAGGCAAGCAGGACGGGCGCAGCAGAAACGGGGGGGGGGGGGGGGGGGGGGGGGGGGTCCAGTGAACTGTGAAGACGGACGAGTGAAGGTCACGGGCAGCACAGGCAGCGCCGAGCCGCACCTCACCACCCGCTGCAGCAGCATTTTCCGCTGTGGGCCAACAAGAGGAGCATCGTATGACAATATAATGCAGACTAATGAGCTATAGAGGTGTTTGTGTGTGTAGACTGTGGGGGTGTTCTACTGCTCCTGTCGTTTATTCCCTTACGAACCTTTTCCCACAAATTAATTTGAGCACGTTGCTCTGATTTTGACTCCCCCTTCTTTGCTCCCTGTGCACAGGTCACACCGGCCCAGACTTTAATGTGCTTCTAATTACACACCAAATCCTAAATGGGCGCTCGCCTTCATTTCTGTCTGATCTCGTTAAACTTTATATTCTGCGTCGTGCTCTCCTCTCTCAGAATGCAGAGCTCGTATCCGTCCCCAGAGTTAGAAAGGAGTCCGACTGGGCTTTGGGGCTCTGTCCTATCATGTCCTCTTCCCCTTGAAAAATCTCTCCATCGGCATCTCAGAGTCTGACCTGATGGAGCCTTTTCAATAACTTATCACTCATCTGTGGCACTTTACTGTAGCTCTCAGTTAGCAGCTGTTGTCTTGTTCCCTAAGGCCTTATACTCGTTACATTTTCTCCCCCCTGACTTGGTTTCACTAAATTTAATATACCTACACTGTTCTGTATTCCAGATGTTTTCAGCAGATACTGTGCACCTACTGTCTGGTTTTATTCTGTGCCCGTCCATCCTTCTTTTGTTTCCTAATATTTCTTATAATATGCCTCTGCCGAGTGTTGCAGCTGTGGTAAGTGGACAGAATACAGGATGGAGACATGGAGCTCCTGTTGTCAGATTGTTGGTGTGTTCAATGTCGCACGGCGGAAACGACAAACGCAGAGCTTGTTATTATTGGAAAAAACATAAAGACAAAAATGGCAGAAAGCAGATTAAATAAAACAAAACAAGAAGAAATTCAGCCCTTGTTACTGTGAGAGTCATAAAAGGAATTTATTCACTGATTCCTCAGGATAATGGAGTCACTAAAAAAACATTATCTGAAAAAGATACCAAAGAATAAAGTGAAATACTAGTTTTGTAGATAGATAGATAGATGATGATGAATAATGATGGTGTGTATATTGTTTATCAACGGTTAGCTGCTTTTGAAACCTTTTTAAACTCCACCGCTGTGATCTCCCCTGAAACGTCTGCTTGGGTGTGAGGGACTGCAGATAACGTGGAGGACGGACGTGTCCTCATTGTGCAGCGGCCCTGTTGATAAATTACTCTGACCCTGTGTAGTGATGTGAACTTGGCAAGACTGGAAATACTGTAGCAGCCTGGTGATGTCCGCAGAATTTCAAGCGGGTGTAAATGACAGAATGAGGCTTGTTTTCCTGACGGAGTAATACAGAGGCAACGGTCAGTTGCAAGGTTATATAATGTGTTGCTGTCAACATCACTCTCAGCGCACAACACACCGTACTTATTTATTTATGATTCCACATGAAACCCAACTCTGCAAGTCTGACCCAGACATGCTTCAACCCAACTGTGTGTGTTGAGGATAATAAATAGTCAGCGCTGGCATCTTTTTATTTCACAAACATGACGTTGAATTAAACACACATGTTGGACATTTAATTGGCGTCTTGGTTGCACAGTGTAGATGATGGCCTGTAGAATCACGACGCATTAAAAACAAACCGCTCACTTGACTCACTAAATGAAAGGTATTGAAGTCTGTCCTCACATCTGAGTCTTCTCCTGGGAGAATTTCATTGTTGTGGGGCTTTCGTCTTACAGTAAATGCCAGTTTGTCTAAAGCCCTTTTCAGAGCATCTTACACAACAACAAACTATTGCGCACGTCTCTTTCTAAAGTGCAGCCTCCGCTAGTTTCTGCATTAAATGTAAGCATAAATCCAGCACAGTGGACTCCTGCACTTACTGCAATTTCTTTGTTAATACGCTAACCAGACCCGCTTCTACATCCCTAAAATAATTACTATCCTGTGATCCTGTGAATAATTGAATAGCGTAGCTTACACATAGAAAATACAGCTAATTTGATCATTTTAATTTAATTATTCTTCAATTATTCCTTAACAAGAATTTATAATTGAAATAGTTAATGAATTATTTTTAACTGGAAATTGTCTAATTTCTGACGATATGCCTCAAGTGATCCCCTGCCTCATCTTATAGGTGAATAGCCCGAGGTATTGCCCTAAAAATAAGGAAATTAATAAAGTACTCAAGGTCATGAAACTCTGAGAGGAGCCATTCATCTACTGCTTCAAGGGAGCGGCCAAGGTAAAACAGACCGAAGCTTCATATTTCTTTAAAATGACATTAGCATTTTCAAGTGCAACAATGTAGGAGCGTGGGTCAGAATGACAATAGCTCGTCTACGGCTCCGCTGCAGCCAGAAATGCCTTTAAGTGCACACACTGGCATCACATTTGGATTCAGCGTCCGGCGCTTGTACAGTTTCCTGTCGGGGAACATTGATCTGCTTTCTGCTCTGCTTTCTCTCATGCGTGCTCTTCTCCAAGGCCCTCGTCCGTCACAGTACGCTCAGGGATAATAAACAGTGTCGCTCCCCTGCTGCTGCCCCCTACCCCAACTACTACGCACACGTATTCGTACACACAGCCGACGCCAACTCCGTGTGCCGCACGTCACCTCAGACACAAGCAAGTGTGTCTGGAGCACTTGTATAACAGCATGAAGGGCCCTTTCATCTGTAATTTGCTGCAATCAGAGACCTTAACCTTTGGGGTACAATGAGTCACATACTTGAAATTGATCTCGTGCTAGACACGACACAGTGAGAGTACTGTCCTGTTTTCTTTAGCGGAACCTCTGTTTTGTCAGTGTGAGCTGTTGGCTTATATAAAGTCACTAGTGGCTCAAGTAGTGACAATGTGGAGCCTCCTGGAGCTGCCTGCGTTGCCAGTCTCAATTATGAACGTTAAACCTTAAAAACTTTACCTGCACATGTATTAGCCAGTCTGTCTGCAAGAACACATTCATATCCCGTGGGATTTAAAGTCAAACTCTGTGCCACGCTGACACAGCTTGCAGCTTTGTGTTTCGCATGAATCATTTGTTTTGTTTGTGGATGAAGCATGACTTCACCCTCCCAACGCTCCTTTTGTCATTTTAATTAGCACTAATTCAAACACAAGACGTTTCCAGCTGTTTTCTACGGGCACCTTTGTTTAGACAGTTTGCTGACGTGCTACTGAAAATACAAGCGTCTGCGCCTGTTTTAGCTTCTGTAACTACACTGTGTAGTTACTGGAGTATTACAAAATGCTGTTGTTTAAATGAAGTAATTATTCCACATGCATATACATGTACCTGTAGAATATTGTTGTGTGGAGACTAAAACATCATCATATTTGAACGGCTGAGCTGCGAGTCTGCTTATAAACATGTCCCACTCTATTATTTCTTTTTAAAGAAATGTACACACCACTGAGAACTGTGTTGTAATTATTACTCCATTAATTACAACTGTAAATTGAAGTCTAGGTCTTTTGATTAACATCCGCAAGTTCCTTGTTGGTTTGCCTGTGTCCTGGAAGACTAAATCATCAATGCTCAGCCACTAATTTGTCAGATTTAGTTTTTAAAAAATCATCCATTTAAAATAGTAATTATTCTCATATATTTCTCTGGTTGACGTCTGCTGGCCTCGTATCTGGACTGAGTGGGTTAGTGTTAAATATGGAGCAATAGGAAACAGGGATTACTGGCTAATTAGTGTAGCTGTGTCATGGGATTAATTAATTCAAAGCATTTACATATACTCTAATTGTCTTGCCAAGCTAATTGGCGTCATTGTGTCTCAGTAATGTTGAGGATTGATGAAGTTTGTTTACTTTCGATGAAAATCCAAATGTTAAACTTCAAACTGCTGCTACTGTTCTTTTACCTGCTGTTTAGAAATCCATGAAATGTGATGATTGAACACTAGCATAGAGCCACTAGCATAAAATAAAAGCCTTACCATATAAATAATGGATTTACTGCTCTAACTTTATTATACCCTTATAAAGACCTTATACAAAAATATAAATATCATTTAAAGTACTTAAAAAATATAATAAACTATTCCGGCTCCCTATCACCTGACATTTAGGCCATAAAACCAAAAGGCTTCATTAAGGCGTATTAATGTTTAATTTGTTGTTCAGAAGTTTTCATTTTTGGTGGCCTTTGCTTTCTTGCCTCATATTCATAACAACATCAATCAAAGCGTTTCCCCAGCGAGTGTGAAATGAACCAAAGGACTAAAGAATTATGGATTTTGATCCCTAATGATTTAATACAGTTACATAAACAGCACGTTACAAGAGTATGTATCAGATGGTGTTTCAGCGTAGATGAAAAAGCCCGAATGATTCTTGAATCTAACCACAGGGCTTTTAATAATATATGTAATTATGATGGTCAGTCTGACATATTTCACATTAAATCATGAAAAAAGGTCATGAGGTCATGTTTCCGTATTAGTAACTGTATTTGAATGTCTACCCACAGAATGGATGCATTGATTCCTACCAGTGTTTGTTGTTTCCAAATGGCCAAAGACCACTCATTAAAACGTTAGCGATAATTGATGCTCATCTGTGTAGCCGAGCATGATTCAATATTCCAAGCTAATTTATACCCTGCAGAGTGAGGACTTGAGTGGGAGGAAAACTTGGCTCAAGGTAAGACTTCTTTTCCAACCCAATCTATTCACCGCGTAATTATATGAATTAAATTAATTGGGAATACACATTTGCATATCTGGGTTATTCCTCTTATGGAGGAAAGGGTCTTTGGAGAGTATAGAAACAATTACAAGGCTGCCAGACGGTAAAACACCTCAATTTCTTCTTCCATATCTGTCATTTGCTCCAGTGTTTTACTCCAGGGAGAACCTGGCCTCAGTACTCAGGAGGAATGATGTGATTAAACCACAGTGCATTATGTGCAGGAGTCACATCCATAAAGCAATTTAACAGACAGCCACCTTTAACACATCACCTGACATCTTTAAATTACTTTGAACACTTGGAGCTATTTAGAGAAAAATATTAGCAATTCACAAAATATTTCCCAGGGTGCGAATAGTTGAAATTAAGTTCTAAGGAAAATTTGACTGGACGTCTGTAATCTGATACTGGGTGGCAAATAGCATGAGGGACTTTCATTTCCTCCTCCTGCCTTAGACTTTCTTCCTGCTACATTGTGATAATAACCCAGCCATTGCTAATTTGAATAAGTTTAAATGCATTGTGTTGTCAGGGGTGAAGAGAACATTGCACCGTCCAACTCATCTGGAGGTTACTGTACTTATCAGTATAATTAAGATTATAGTTTACATTGTTTCATTGCAGCAGAGCCAATGCAGAATTGTGACTGTACGCGCGCACTCTTCCATTTTATTACCACAATGTTCTCCCAAATGGTCTTAGAGTATTTGTCCAACCAACCATATAAAATCAAAAGATAGCAGACAAAGAAAACAAGACGTTCACATGTAAATATGCTGCTTTTCTATTTAAATAGATCTTTTTACTGTGACGCCAGCTCATTTACATGGAAAGCATTCGACACTCAGCAGCTTAGCCTATGTTGGATGAAATGAGGTTTATGAAGGTAGAATTACCTCCACAGAAATGTAAACAGCCCTAAATTACAGTGACGTGATTCTTAATTAGCGATTTTCCACTTCTGTGCGTTCTAACTTATCCTCCGTCTGCAACGGCCCTGAAAGTGAATCAGTTCTGCATTATGAAACCAGTGAAATAAATTGTCAGTGTGACTTTACGATCACGGGCAAAGACATCCACCCACTACAGAAAGCACTTTGCAATCCAATGGTTTCCTGTAAACAGCTAATTTCGCTTCACCAACAGCAGGGGAAGGCTGGGTTGTGTATTTTGAGGTAAAATAATAAAGAACATGTTCAAAGTACCTGTTGTTTATGCATTTTGCTAGCGTGTGTACACAGTCCGACCAGTTCCAGATGGAGGCCAATCACTAAATCCATCCACGGACACAGTCAGTCATCGTGGCTGTTGTTTATAGTGTGTGTGTGTCTGTTCTGCTTTCATCCGGCGGTCGCTTCTATTCAGCTTAGCATCCTCATCAAAGGTCGTGGCTCTCTTCCCCACAGCCAACTGGCATGTTTGATATTCCATTCTGTAAGCTGCATCAAGAAAGAGGGCTCTCGTAAACTTGAGCATGTGTGATTATCTCTGCAGCGCCGCGTCACGCAGGGAACAGAGGTTATTTAACATTTGTCTACGCCGATGTTAATAGTTATTCATTTCAGAAAAAAAAAAACTATCTCTGATGTTGTTTTCTTGTAACCTGGTTCAAAACAGCAGTTTTTTAAATTTTGGTTTTCTACTCAAAAGCTTGAACCTGGGCGCCATCGTCTGGTAAAGCTGAGCTTCTTGTGTCACCAGCCCTGTGCAAAGTGAGTCTATGCTGCCCCCTTTTGGTGATAAAAGTCAAACGACATCATTGATTTTGGTCACACCCGAAGTCACAAATCCAAATCTTCACATGGCCTTTCAGCCTCTAAACAGACATGAGTTTGGCACAGTGTGTTGCATTAATGAAGATCTGCATCCTTCAGTATTAGAAGGCTGCAAAAGGACAAGACAGGATGAGCTTCTTAAAAACAAAAAAAAATCCTCAAACAATATTCAGTAGAACGCGAGTCACTCTGAAGACGCCTGCAATCTGCTGAATCCTCATCCGATGTGTCCAGGGAGGCTCAGCTACACGATCGCTAAAGGGTTGGTGCTCATCGTACAACAGAAACCTGGGAGCAAAGGGAGATAATGAAGCAAAGAGTTGAGTTCTTTGGCTCTTAACCCGTCTCAGGGGAAGAATAAAAACACGTAACAGTTAAATGACAGAGCACAGCAGGGAGTCCGGCAGACGGCTTCCTCCCAGGCAGCAGCAGCGACAGCAACGAGCACTTACATCAAGACGCTTTTGAGGTTCAGTGGGCTGCACGAGGTCTCTCATGTTGTCAGTGCATTTGGCACCTGCTTCATGACAATGAAGGTGTGTCAGGTTCACGCTACATGTTATGCCGTTATGCTTCAAATGACAATGTCTCCTAGGAGAACGGCTGCTGCAGCGTGACTTAGCGTTGATTCAGCGCTGGAGAGCATCGTGCTGGCTCCAGAGTCTCTCACACTGTAGGTGTGCAAATGGTTCTGTCTGGCGACTGTGAAGGTCAAAGCTTCTGACTCACACTCATCAAACCATGCAGTGACCCTTCGTGTCCTATTGATGTGGACATTGTCATCCTGGATAAAGGTTAACAGTTGGAACCGCGGCGTGTTTGTTGCAGTGACCCTTCACCCTCAGGGAACAGGTGGACCTTTCATTTGTGACCTGTCTGTAGAGTCACCTTCATCACACAACTTTAAGAAAGACATTTGTCAAACTTATCAAGTCATTTTGAAGTTCACTGTCTAAGAACGTCTGTTTCCTGAAAGCGGCTCCATTACAATCTCACAGTATCTTTTTGAAAAACAAATACTTCAGTCTCAGTAAAACATTTGGTTTTATAATCACGTTTTGACGAGATCCACGTCTACATCTGAGGTTGTTCAGGCTGATCTCAACATCCTTTAATTAACAACACACCTGCAGAGGCAGATATTTAAAGACGAAGAACTCAATATCTCATCTACAGTAAATTCACACATTTTCTCTCTGTTGAGCAAAAACAACCGTGTACAGTAATGTTGCTGCAGACATGAAGGGGCCATGAAATCCATGCAGGCGTGGGGTGCATTCATTCAGAAGGCCTCCTACGGGGAAAAGGATTCACACAAAATGTGCCTGTGGGGAAATAATCAGCCTGCGCTGCACATAAAGAGCAACAACAGATGGAGTGATGTACGAGAGAATCATGGAACTTCTCTTTACATTTGGACATGTTGTATAAAAATGCACAAAAAGGTGGCAAAACACCCAAAATATGAAAATGTGCACAAATTACTTCTGTTTATTGCTGTAAACATTTTATTTGCATTACAAATGTGGACCAGCATCTGCAGGTTTAAAGCAGTGAAAGGAACCTGCGGTGGATTCCTGTCATAAACAATCTCTGCTGGGTGTTTGCTGCCATTTAATCTGAAAAAGCATGTGTGTGGACGGCAGGAGTTCAAATCAACAAGGCCACAATATTCTCTACTAATATAATTTGAAATGATTGTTGTGTAACAAATACAGCATCAAATCGGATTAGGAACGATGTGGCTAAGATGTTAGCTGACCTGGAAACCACCGGTCGCAGGTTCTGTCATCTATCATGAGTGTGACCGATCACATTCAAATGTGTTTAATAAGAGATACTGAAGCTCTACTACTGATATTCTTCTGCCTCATACACTGACGCTCCATCGTCCGCCATCATGCGTGTGCAGCTTCTTTCCACACAGTGGCACCCTCGCATGACAGTACGGCAGCGAGGCATGCTGGGAGAAGATGGCACAGTCGTGTTGCACTTTACATTCACGATTAAATGCAGCATGAATTCAAAAGACGCACTGAGAGCGATGGGATTATATCTGGGGGAGCTGCCTATGACTCACTTTTCACACACGTTTATGTAGCATTGTGACGCAGACTCTCATGCATTTAAAATGAGAGGAAGTCATTCATTGGACAATTTTTAGAGTTTCTGCGTTCGACTGAATGACGCTACACATGTGCACATGCAGCTTTAAAGTTGCCACTGCCATCAAAATCTAAAACAGTACAATAAAAAGCGGAGAACATTTAAATCCAGTACTTAAAGACAATATTGTGGGTCCAGATGTGACTCTTCGCTTGTGAGCCGGGAGGCTGTGGCATGTTCAGCCTGCCAGCCTCCTGCCAGCACCAGATGTTGCATCGTGGTCTATTGTATGTAGCCTTCACAGTAGAGAATGCAGAGCTCCTGTAGGAGAGACCGGCTTAAAGGCTTTATGGATGCTTGCGCACACATATACGCACATATAACACTGCACCGAGAGGACACTCGACTTACTAGAGGTGAGTCATGACATCAACGCATATGGGAGAAGGTAAAAGCTCTGCATTTATGCTCACGAACACGAGAGGGTTTCCATGATCATGGAGTCAACAAGCTCTCCACTGTGCACAAAACTAAATTTACCACGAGAACCCTTAACTTCATAGCCACACGCGGAGCAGGGTTTGCTTTATCTCTGATTTCATAATCCCGCATTGTGTCTGGATGACTTTTTCAAGTAGACTGACTGATTGCTGTGACCCGAACTGTTGGCAGAGGACAAGGCCAAATTTGTCGTCTGTTCATCGTCTAATGAATGAAATCATATCCAATTACACGGCTGCCACCTTTTATCGCTAAAATTATGAGAGATATGCGCATGATGGCTATTATACAAATCACTGTCACTTTGGTAATACATCGTGATTCACTTTATGACTCATGTAGGTCTTCCTGTCGCAAAGCCACGACATCCAAACACTGTTAAATATTACAAACAAACCAACGAACAACTGAGACCCAGATAAACAGAAAACTGTTTGTGGTTTGGAATCTGGATCTGACTGAAGATAAAACACTTGACTCAAGTCATTTTGCATTTGCAGCGTCTCTCTAGACCAGACTGGACAACTGGGACGTTCGTACATGAACCGGCCGGTAATTGGGGACCATTACTAACAAGCTCTGTGTATTTGGACTGTTTATCTCCTCGCAGCCCAAGCTGTGTGACTTTCACGCTGTATTTGTGGACGACATTTGCGGATCCCTCTGGAGCCGAGCCAACCTCTAATGTCACAATTACTTTGCCATGACCAATAGCGGTGGCTGTGCCAACTAGATTACAAATGAGGATGGTAAAGGACAGTAAAGGTGAGAGTGGAAGACATTACCCTCTAAATGTAATCAAGAGTGTAGACAATACTGGCTGAGAGCTGAAGCAGTGCAGCCGTTCAACATTTACACATTTTAGACAAAGAAAGCGAAAAATAAAGCTGCGTTGCTTGACAAAAACAGCGACTTTCGCCTTAATGAACCATCTTGAAACTAAGTTCGATGCTTTTGAGCAGCAGGTGACAACACACTGGATTTTCAGTGTTGATGGAGGGATCACATCCAATCTTGCTGTCTCCCATCCACACCCCTTCACCTCTGACAGGTTATCACAAGAGATAAAGCTCCACATACGAAACCACTTTGCTCCGTAAGAAGCTGTCAAAATAATGTTTTCTTTCCTCCGAAGCAACGTGGTAGCCTCTGCTGTGTGGACACAACACGCGTGTTGTAGAGCCCAGCGTGTGCGCAGCCTGTCTCAATGCCGCCCTCACTCAAAACCTGCCCGGGTGTCTCACAGGAAAACAGTGCTGTTTACAGTTGTCTTTTGGGTTTTGCTTTCGGACAACCACAGAGCAACGTCTAAATCATTATAAGAAAATGGCTTCTGGGACTGGAGAGGCAACAGAAATGAGGAGAGTGTTACAGTATGTGATGTTTGTGCGGCGCTTGATTTCTCTTGACTGACTGGCTGGAGGTACAAAGATAAGGAAACGGAAAGCGTCGGGAATTAAAACTGAGCTGTTCTCGAAAACAAAATGCTCAGAGTGGATGTCTGAATGAAGCAGGCGTGTTTTGAGAGAGACAGGCTGTGCCACCCAGCTCCTCAGAGCAGGCCGACTTCCCATCACGCACACGATCACAGCACCTCTGTGATCACTGGCTTGTCTCTTTGCTTTTTGTGTTCGCGAGTGAGTAGCCAACCAACACGCGTCTTTAACATCCAAATGTTGCTTGATTCAATCTGGATTCATTTGACTTTTGCCTTAATGCTTGTTAAGCGTCGTAGGGCTGCTGGTTGGGGTCAAGAGGTTGCGTACTATGACCAAGTAGATGTTTAAGAAAGATGCAGGTGTGGCGGAGTGGAGGTTCCCCCTCCCACTCCTGCGTTAAAGCGCACAGGAATCAGCTGATTCACTTAGATCAATGTGTGTTTAAGGGCAAGTACGCGTCTGCAAGGCCCCTGAACTGAGCGTTTTGTGGGAGGTGCCGGTAGGTCATGTGTTTTCGCGTATTGGTTTTGTTTTTAATATGGTTTTATACGTTGTGGGCGGTTTCTCCCTACAGAGTTCGTGAACTTTCCTCTGGCTCACATTCATCCCGCGGCTCCGCTGACCGTCGCTGCCATGAAACCGCTTCTGTTCTGCCTGGACCGGTGTCAGTGAACTTTAGTAGATTGTTTAACTGTCCTCATTGGAGTTGGGATTGGTTTTGTTTATTTCTGTTGATTTCTTTTCCTGTTTTGTTTGCCTGTAGTTGAGATGGACTTATTCGGGTTGTGGGACTGTCTACTTCTAGGGACATTTCTTGACCACCCTGTCACACACGGCATGAATCACGTGTGTTAAACCTTAATACAACATCCTTTTATAAAAGACTGAGACAACTACGAGAATACAGAGAAATAAAATCTGATTCCATCTCAATGGTTCAGTGTCAGTCATTTGAGAAATTGCAAAATTTGGAAATGAAAGGGGGGAGAAAACAGATTCGTGACACATTTACTGTAACACTGCAGTTTTCTTTATTTTAGTAAAAATCCTTGCAAAGGATTATTAAGTCATTTATTTACTTCTGCTGACGCCACATTGTGTCAAAAGAACCGCTCTGGTTTACGGATATTTAATTATTCATAGTCAAAGAAAGCGAAGTAAGAGGTTCTGCTGGGAATGTTAACGCAATGAACGGTTTCACACGAATGAAAATGAGGGAATCATGTGCTTTAACCTTCATTTCCACCAGATTTCTACCCACTGAAACACTTATGGCATAATTTACTCTAATATATGTCAAACCTGTCGTTCCTCCATCTGTTGGGATAAATCTGAGCTGTGACATAATTAAAAGCAGAGGGAGGAAGGAAACAACATGCTTCGACTCTCCACCGTTCTGCGCTGCTCAGGAGCCTCGAAGCGTTGCCCTCTTGGATGAATCAGTCTTAAACAGTGTAGACACGTTCATGTTTTCCCTCCATTATGAAAATTTGCAATACAGGCTTATGATTATGTCAAGTTCATTTTGAATAAATACATTCTCAAAGGTCATGATTGCAGAATCTGTTCCATTCCTACCCTGAGAAATTATTCAGCAGCTCAACGAGTTATTTGTCTTTTTTGTGCAACAGACTGCAAGCGGTCAATTAACACAATGAGGCAATGGTTTGACAATTGGACTTTGTTGTGATTCGACCCTCTGGCCTGTGGGGGGGGGGGGTTGCTTTGGTCTGTTGACGCTGTTGTGTTGTTGCATTTGGGCCCTTCCACGTGTCAGACACTCATTAGTTAGTTGGTCAGAGGAGAGGTTGGTACTAGTCTTTCCTTGCCGTTTGCCTAACCTTCAGTAGGATTTCTAGTTTGTTCGTTAGAGCCTAATCATGTGTCGTCTCTCTGTGCAGACACAAACCCACTGGATTGTTTTGTATGCTGACCTGCACTTGGCCAGACTGTGGCGACGTCCTCTGAGGATTTGTGTTTAGCCATCCTGACAGTTCTGAGTCGCTACCTGATTCTTGTTACCCACCTTTGTTGCTGTTGCCTGCGCCTGCCTGTAAGCTTTTGTTATCACCTAATCTTCTAATAAAGTCACTTCAATGCACCTGCCTGCTAGTCTGCGTTAGGCTTCTCCTTCCTGTTGTCTGTATCCAGGATTGTGACACAACCACTGGACGTGCTTTCTGTTACCAACCGGCGATAAGACACTGCCAGCAGACACTTTACATCCGCTGTATCGCTTCCTGTCATGCAGTTGTTTTCCAAGTGCTGCCCAAATGACACGAAAAAGGATCATTTGAGCTAAATTGAATGTTTATTATGCAGGAGACAAAACTGCAACCTCACAAAGATGACAAGCATGTGACAAACAGCAACCGCAGAGAGACTGATGCCTAGAGAAATAAGACGCTGTGTGCCTGGCAGCAGCTTGGCCCCTCTGGTCTGTGTAATGAATAATGATACTATTATAAGAGAAAGTATCTCATTAAGGTGCACATGGTGAAACTGTGCTCACTGTTAATGGAGGCTGTAGAGTAATGATCCTTCCTTGGCATCCAGGGTCAAAGCTTTCCTCCTGCAACATCTACCCACAGCAGCAGCATCGTGTCCTCACCAGCTCTCCTCTTCTCCACCCTCTGTGATTTACTTTCATATCCCCCACCCCCGCTCTTTCATCTCTGAATCCAATACTGTCAGAGCTATGAACTCCCAGCAGCAATGCACGGTGGCTTAGTGGCATTGTTACAGCGTCTCAGACGTGGAATTGCTTGATTCCAGGAAAGGTTTGCAGGATCTTGTCCTGAAGCTGCTTTAGGAGAATTCCTTTCACAGGTGCTCTCATAATGTATCATCAATTTGCGTTATTCTCTAATGAAATGTAATGAGTGTGTCATGACTTATTCTAATGCATCACGGCAGTGAGTCACCACATTTCCCAGAATCCATAGAGGCAGTTGCATTTGGTTGCAGTGGACAGCAATTATGTTAACATTAGCAGTAAGTTAAAGACTTAACACTGTGTAAAACCCGGAGTATCTGCAGTGCTTCAGACCAGAGTCAGTGTAAGTAAAGAATAGAAACTGCTTCTTGCAAAGGCTTTCAGTTAATATATAAATTAGAAGATTAATCGACACAAGCTGCAACTTCATTAACGTATGAAGCTGAAAATGAAACAAACATACAGTTGTCTCTATTTGACCTCCAGTGAATTAGCAGGACGAGGAGTCACACCCACAGAAAAGGACAAAAAAAAAGCGAGGGAGGGGGCCCTCAGAGCAAGAAAAGTGAAGTGAGCGCAGTTCAGCGAAGCGAAAATAATGAAGTCGCTGTTTGGTTCCTTCTGCCAGTGAGCGGTTCAAGCTGGAATGGCTCTTGCCTGTCTCTACCAAGAGGACACAGCAGCTACAGAGTGACACTCACTGGATGTTACTGTCTAGGTTGGATGTATGTTACTGTTACAGAGTCTTTCATTCAGTCATTTGATTCATTGAAGCAGCTTCCATCTGCAGAAAAGCTGACAACTGGAAAACAAAGAACACCAGACGTGCAAGTGAACGCTGCCACTGTGTCTTTTCCCTCAGTTCACAATCCTTCTCCATCCTTCTCGTTCACGGTGCTGACGGACCCTGCGACACTCCTGCTGTTTTAAAATGTAACACTTCCCCATGAACTTCTTCGCAGAGATGAAAATAGGATAAAGGAGAGCAGTCGCATTAACCACAGCCCGTGAGCGATGTAAATACTGAGACAATGTCAGTCAACGGTTAATTGACTTAAAGAATCTTTGTTCAGCTGAATGAACTCAGCTGATGTTGGTACGGATGGTTCATCCTTGTGTAAAATGTCCCTGGATGAAACACCATACAACTAATTAGCTTTTACAGACACACATAAAGCAAAATGCCCTGATTTACAACTAAAGGCCAAACCGTTATATCAGCGTGGTTTTATGTTTTTATTTCCTTTGAAGCCTCGTGAGAAAAAACACAATGTGTATTCCACCCTGTGCATCTGAATTATTCAGCTTCAGAGCCATTTCTGTTCTCAGTAGTTTTACTGGTGAGACGGCTGCAGACTGAGAAGCTACACTGTAAAATGTCATGTGTGTATATGTATACGTGTATGTGTGGTGTGTCTGCATGAAATAATAACTGAGTAATTAGGAAATGCAACACGCTCAGAGCCTCTGAGCCGAGGACCAGCATGTGCACGCCATCTGCACTTCGCATTAAAAATGTGCACACATACATTACTGCAAGGATAAAATTAGAAAGTGGTTTACATGACACTTTTCACGGTGGAATTAATGCACTTGAAGACAAAAAAGACCTGATTTAACTCGAGTCCAAAAGCGATGGAGTTTTTAAGTGAACATCAAAGGCTTGCAGACGTCCCTCTGGGCTGTTTCATGGGCATTGATCGAAAAATGCTGGGCGGTCTCCCATCCAGTGAAACTGATTTCATCCATCCACGCCTCGTGGCTGAGATCTGCTAATCTCTCAAGGCTGAAATTGTTCTGAAGGAAGCAACAGAAGAAGAGGGATGAGTGGCACTGGGAGAAAAGAGGAAGCTGAAAACTACTGCTGCGAATGTATGCGCTGCCACAGATCTAAATAGCATTCAGTTCGTTTAGACATTATGCACCTCAGATTATCTTTATTTATTCTGCATGCAATCGTCATCTCAGCAACCAAATAAGTATTTTTAGTGTTATGTGATGTTTCGGTCTAATTGTAATTAAGCCTTTGCTTGTTACAGCCTTCCACTGCTATGGCAGCATCAGCAGAATGTTTAATGATGTCAAGTGATTAATAATTTACATTAATCTGGCTTGTGCTTCATCTGTCAGCATCATTAATTTGACCAGGCAAATAGATTTTTGGGTAATTATAAAACAGAAGATCTCTGTGGTCAGAGTCAGCACAGGTGGAGCAGGCAGTGCTGTGCTCTCCTGCTGTCCGCTGGTCTGGTCTGGCTCTGACAAATGAACACCGCGTCATTTCATGGTAATTGTGACAGCAAAGTCATCCAACAGTTACTTTGCACTCTGTGTCATCTTTCATATGTTTGCAACTGCCTTCTTCAGTATGAATTATTGATAAATAGCTGGCTGTTGCATGCTGAGGCGGAGGTCGGAGGAAAACCCGGACTGGAGTCAGCTCCAGACGGGACAGAGACGCTCTTAAAATGCTGAGGTTTTTATGGATTTCAATTCTCTGATGTCTCCTTTTTCAGTTACACACACCCACTGCTGGTTTAAGCCCATGAAGAGATACATTAAAGCCTTGTACTGACAAATCCAGTCAACATCAACGCACAATGGTGAAAACTGCTGGTTTGATCAGTTCTGTGACTTGTGATAACAACAAGCACAGACTATTCATCTTACTGGCAAATGAACATGATGCACAGCAGTCACTCGTGTCTCTGTGCACGTTTCTCTTCTTCAGGGTTGTGTCATGAGGTAATATTTAATTTACTTACACCTGCAGGAAACGCCTTTATCGACTAACTGCCACCAATGAATTGTTTATCGCTAGTTGATGAGAAGGCTTCAGGCGCTAAATCCACATCACAGCCATGTATAATGTACGGCTTTGATTAAGCCCTAACCATTTAAAGTTTAAATAAACTGACGTTTATTCCCAGGGCAATATTCTACTTGTTGGACCTTGAGAAACACAGTAATATCACCATACGTTTCATAGTTTATGACTGTGACTGAGTCCACGTCCCAGGCTCCACCCCGGTTTCCTGCTCTCTCCCGGGAAGCGCTGCTTCATACGTTCAGTGATGCCTCCGCAGCTCAGACACGGAGCGGTACAGGAAGACAGGCTGCCGGAGTCTGTGGGACCTAACCATCCAAGTGACGGTCTTCACGATCCGTCCAGGTTTCTAATCATCTGAAAGAGAAAAAGCTAATCCATCTTAATTCATAGGATTACTGACGAGGCGACTCCCGCACCGCCGGTCTACGGTGACAGGACAAGGTAGGAGACAAATGCGCAAATGTTGACTGGTTTCATTCATTCTGCAGCGAGAAGGTGTTTGCACTTGTCATGTGTTAAAATCCGGGTCCTCCTATAATGTGTCCTTCGCACTTGTTATCAGATGTTGTGCGATAGACTAGTATGATAGTCAACGTTTCCATAACTTTCCGATAATCCCCGAATTTTAACGACGCGATCTCGTTTGTTTTGGCAAAGTTCTGACGCTGCACTCGGCTTGCGGCTCGTTAGCAGCCTTCCCTGCCACTCACCTTAAGTGGCAATGAGGTCAGAGTAACAAACGCTGCCTCCCTGTCCGTGCGCCCCGCCGGAATAAACGCGTCTGCAATTGCGTACTTGCGTCCTAATCTGAGCGGAGGCTGACGAAATTGCTCCTTTTGCAGCATCACCATAGGACGTTTTGCTTTGTGAAGACTAAAACAAACAAACAAACAAACAAACAAACAAACATCTAAACACGCGGCTGCTGCCACATGTACCATCACATTGTCCTCTGCGGTCAAGGGTCAAGGCTTTGAGGTGTTAATCTGGCCACATCCAGTCACAGCAGTAGCTTTGCTGTATGTGTTGTGCAGAGACGTTACTGACTGTGATACCCGTCATTAAAACACTGCTACTAGTAGTAGCCCGTTTAATTCAGACAGCATTAATGAACATTACATCTGCAAATTACCCAGTAGACTAACTCCAGCTGCAGCAGCGTGAATGGATCAGTTCATCTGCTCCTCTAAAGCAGCGCTAATGGCTCCTGGTGTGGATGAAAATTATATGCTATTAGAATAGACTGGAATAATTGTTGTGTATCTGTGGAGGGGGTAGTGAGCCAGTTGGAAAATAAAGAGCAATTGCTCTGACTCCAGCAAAGGAAGAGAAACATTCAAGGACGGCAGAAAGGCATCAAGGCTGAAAGGTCGACCAAGTCGCCCCCGAGACTGAATTAAACAAAACGACTCAGGAAACTTGTAGCTCACACAGATGCTCCAGGTTTGACGTAAACAGAATAGGAGCCGCATTTAATGCTTTTCTTCCTCCTCTATCTTTTTTTCTCCTGCCTGTACTCTGTAAAAAGTGTTGCAAGGCAGACATTTCTTCCAAGCGCACTCTTATCTCAAAGAAGCAGCGAACAGTCCCACAATCTGTTGATCTTCCCTCGGTGCCCGTGTGACTTCCTCCAACCGTAGACGTGCACGCCCCTGCATCTCCTACGCTACATCCCATCCCCCATTAGAGCCTCTCCGCATCTCGCCGATGGTGACGGTAGTGGTGGAGTGTTGGAGTAATCATTAGCTGCCTTTCCTCTTTGCCAGTCAGATAATGATGGACTCTGGGCTGAACTCCCAACCCCGCGTCTGTGCTTCATTAGCTTTCTTCTTGTCTTGATGCTATTAACAGCTGCAGTCACTTCCTCCTGTATCATTCCCTTTGCATCTCGCCCACCTCGCGGATGATAAGAATATAAGGATCCACTGACCAGACGCTCTTCTGTGACTACTCTTGTGTTCCCAGGTCGTTTAGCAGAAGGTTTATCCTTCTCTGGTCTGGGTTGTGCAGTTTTATGTAAAACACAACAAAAACCTGCTCTGCTGCAAAAAGTGCCTCAGTGCCTCAGCCACTGTTTCACACACTGCCAGAGGAATATTAAGGACGCTTTTGAGGGAAGGGACCGGCGATTGAATGTTAAAATCTATATTTTCACCCTTCTTCCACAGTGAGGAAGTCCTTGTAATTATGCAGATAATGCTGTCCGGATGTAAATGTGCTGTGCAGTCGTATGTGTGCGTTTGCGTATGCGTGCTGCTCTGTTTTTCGTGGCTCCCTTTGAAGCCGCGGAAGCCTGAAATTAAAAACGAAATTATAAACAGGGACATCAGATTTGAGCAGCCTACGACTGGTAGCGGCACAAATATTGCTTTCCAGCACCCCAAGGGTTTACAGTCAAAAACAAGGGATGATGACGGCAAAGAAGATTTGGCAACGCGCTGCCGTGACATGGCTGTTGCTCATAACTTGTCCCCCTCAGGTTTCATTAGGGGAAGGTCAGAAGTCAGAGTTGTGTGGTAATGATGGCTGAGGATGACAGCAGTGATGAGTCAGCTGTAGCGGTACTCTCTGATGTGCTGAATTTTAATTACACCGCGCTGTTCTACCGAGCAGAGCCCCGTCAGGTCTCACTATGTCTCGCCGCTCTTCAGGACATCTTCCCGTTTCCGAGGCTTCTCCCTCACACCAATAAGGCTCACGGTACTAGTTGGGCTTCAGGCGCATCTTGAAGCGCTCTTAGTCCTGGAATCTCAGCATGAGCGTTTTCTGCAGTCAGATCGGTCGTATGGGAGCTGTCAGCTGGCCAGTTTAATTTCTTTATCATTTCTCTTGTGCATTTATATATATTTTTTTAACACAAGGCATGTGCTCTGTTTCTTGGGAGAGTAAGAGAAAGGTGAACTTCTTTAGAAAGCCTATATTCCCACAAGGCCTTGGGAAAAGTGTGTGAACCTCTGCCCAGGCAGTCTGCTAGTCAGATCAAACCTAAACTCAGCCTTCAAATGAATGTTGTAATACTGGATGTCTCCGATTTTGAGGAATGTTTGGCAGGAAAATTCTCCTTTTGCTTACCAGGAATTATTCTTGACATCGTACTTGTGTTTGCAGCCGTGCTCAAGCTGCATCTGTTGAGTCTGTGATGAAGAGCACTGTTTACCATTACAGCCTGTTTATGCCCGCAGGACCTGCTACAGTGCATGCCTCCGGCTGTGTTCCCCTTCCTGAGTGGATAATGTGCTTTTCTCTACACCCATCACAAACACACAGTAGTGTACAGTATGTCTTATGACATTATTATCTCTCCACAGCCCTGAATACGCAAATGTCCATCTTTTCCTGCTGAGAAGACCCCAAGAGCCAAAGTGGTTTTCTCTTTACTAGTCTGCACAGGCGTACGGCGACGCTGGGTCCAGTTCAGTGTGTGACGCCATTCATGGAACAGCATGCTCCAAAAAGCTTTGGCATGATTACTTTTTTTTTAAAACTTGCCTTTCACCCACTACAGTAAATAGGCCGCTCGTTTGTCCTGCTAAAGACATAGTGTAGACGTGCGTTTGCCAGGGGACAAAGTCAATTCTGGAGGGAGAGCAGGCGAAGAAGAAGAAGAATACCATGTTTGTGTGGCTCGCAGCTTTGGAGCACGCTCCGACTGTGAAAGGCCACGTCCATTGTTGGGCAACATAATCCACCAGGGAGGCCTAGAGCCAGACACTAGGGAGGACTGCGTATACGTACTCTCCCTCCCTCTCTGTACTGATGCGTATCCCTTTCTGCACTGGAATCAGCCGCTGAATGCTAAGCAATGCTCAAGTGTTACTGGACTTGTGAGCGGGGTGACAGTGCACACATCACATTACTGCTGCCGTTCCAAACACAAGCTCTCTGCCAGCTGCCCGGCTTGTTTAAGCCGTCTTACCGGTAGCAGTGTATTCTGATATTCTCCACCGATGGACGGAGAAAATATACGCTCACAAATACTTCCCCTAGGAATAGTCGTCCCAGAGATGACTTACTACAAGTGGTTTTAATGAAGCAGCGTCTGTGATCACCTGCAGAATGATACCTACGGTGCAGATTAGTGGTTGGGATCAGTGGCTGGCAGTGGATAATGCGCACAATGACTTCAGAGTGAAACAGTTCCACTACTTCAAATTCACCGCACAGTCTGATATAATCAAAAGTCAACACACAGTCATATTGTTTTGTAATGATTTTCTGTAACATGTTCATTTATCTCACTCATAATATAATATGATGTGCTGGGAGCAGCTTCTTCAAGCTATGCGAGGCGCCTCATTGCTTCACGTGATGGCTCCTTAGACAAGTGTGTCACAGGCATCATTCTTGTTGAGTCAGCTCTTACATTAGATTTTGCTGTGACATGTGAAAGATGCTGTTTGCGTTCATTAAGCAGTCGCAGAACAAAAATGACACAGCAGATGTTTATATAAACTTGGTTTCCCCTATAGCTTCTTCCAGGAGTTATAGTATATATAAAACACTGTTCGAACAGAGCAACCTAAAGCTGAATCTTGAGAATTACAATGATGATGGGATGATTTTTGTATATGTAATATTATATTTTGTATATTTGATATATCATTACAAGTCTGATGGTTGTCTAGACAGCCTGAAAGCTACTGATATCATCCCCACATTTAAAAAGGTGTTTATTTGTCTACGGCAGTTCTATCGACGGTAATATTTCTGTGCACTCATTAAACCTGCGCTGCTGAATGGGATTAACAGTAGGACAGACACGGGTCGCAATCAGTGTCATGTCAGCCCATTTAATCTCCACACAGGACGTGTCATATCCTGTAAAAACGAACAAGGGCTTTACCGTCGCAGGGTAGAAAACAGGAAACTCATTTTCAAAAAAGAAATGTTTTTTAGCCCTGAGACCAGCCATTCTGTTCTTGTACTGCCTGCCAAAATAAAAGGCACTTATGGTGTTTTGTTTTTTGTTCCTGCTTTCTTTCCTATGAACCCCTTGGTCATATAAAGGTTAATAAATCCCGAATGGGGTCCACTACACATAAATGCATATAGTGGAATATGATAGCAAATAGTATAAGAGCAGTCCCCCTTTGTTTTATATATTGCGTTTCCACCAAGGTTTTACTTCATGGTCCACAGAGAACCTTGTTACGCACAGTGTGAGTTTGCTGAAGATTGGCTTGTAAAGCAGTTAGGAGGCTTTTTTTTTTCTTTTGACCTGCCAACATCCCTCCATGCCACAGCTTTCTGCTGTGCCCTGTAGCAGCAGGCCCGGCCATCCCTCGGTGGCTGTGACAGGAGAAGGAGGATGGCGGTGAATCAGGGGAATGACGAAGATATGCCCGGCGCTGAGTCGTCTCTGAGTCGCCAGGCACTGTCACGCAGTGTGAGAGTGTGTGATCACAGTTACATTCAGCCATTTTAAACCTCACAGGCAAGTGTGGTTCCTTAACGCTTTCATGCATCACTGATCCACGCTCTCCACATTTAAAAAGCATGTGGGAAATGTTGAATGGAGCACTTCACAATCTGTTTATAATATTGTTTTATTGAAATGAGCCGTAATTCCATTAACTGGTTTTAATTTACTCTTATATCCTAAATATATTAAATACCTTCAACACACAATTATCTGTTGTGGGCATTAGCGTGTGACATGCCTGTCAGTGCTTTCATAGTAGACTTTCACGTGACCCAGCACCAAGTCAAGCCTTCGTGAGCACTGCTCCTGCTTATTTAAAGCAAGGAGATTTATTTAAGAGCCCGTTACACAAGATAAGCTGTAAAAGGTACAGCTCTAAATGGAATAGAAGAGCCTATTTGTAAATGTCCGCAAGTGCCTGGCTTTAAGTGCCTGTCGCGGAGATGAATGGAGGCGATAGGCAAGAGTGGGTCATTTCAACAATGGGTATTTTAAAGGGTAGATATTTTGTGATGACAGCCTTTAATTGATCTCATCACTTTTGAATAGACTATAAAATGGAGGGTTTTATTGAGTTCATCGAAACACTGTCACTTCAGAGAAAGTAATATTTAGAGGGATGGCTTGTGACCTGAATGTCAGAGCAGGAATTCTGATACATCAACCGCGGATTTTCTTGCACTGCTTTAAGCCTTACGCACACATTCCATGCACTTACTTTGATCCCATCCTTGACTATAAAAGCCCACAGGAAATAGTCCAATGCAGAACTGATTGGGCGGTGGTTTGACACAGTTGTTTTGGATTCAGAGTGGTGCCGGCTGAAAGCCCCTTCATGTTCTTGTCTTTAATTGAGAGAGAGAGACCCTCAAGCCTTCTGCCAGTCTTCCTACCAGAAGAAACCCTATGGGCGCAGGCCTCCTGCAGCGAAAGGTTGAACTGCCTCTCATCATTCTGCTCGTGTGTTCAGTACTCAGAGTTCTTCTGTTGTGAAAGAGCAGCAGCCATTATTCCTTTAAAAACACAAGATACGTGATTGACCTTTGAGTGCTTAGATACGGAGCCTGTTAGCTATGCCCCTCAAGGATTTGATCTGCCTTGTACTATTGCAGTACGTGCACACAGTACATGTGTACAACATGCAGTAACCTATATAAACACGATGCCTTAATTTATAGGATTTGTCTGGATTAGCAGAATCGACCAATTCCTCACGAGATTAATCTGGGTTGGGAAAATATTCAGTCCCTCGTAGATGCAACCTTTTACCCCACCTGATAAAAAAGCGCGTAGTGCGTCCAGATGTATAGGCACTGGGGTTTCATATAGGGCCTATGACTGTGGAATGTCCATGTAAGGAAAGGCAGGCCCCTAAAACTCTGCCACATTTCATTTCACGCTCTGCAGAACACAGCCTCTGAGACGGTGACATTTACATGGCCCTCTATACCACCGCCAGTTGCTGCAGGCCCTAGGCACTGGCTAAATCAAGCACAAGGGCCAATGAATGAGGAGGCGATGCGAGCCTGAGAACAAGGAGGAGATGGCTAATGTGCCGTGTGGAGCGCACCGAGTGCACGAGTGTAAATTAAGAAAACCGTAACACAGCAGGCAGCCTCTCTCTGATGGAACATGGATTGTGCAACGTATATGAATAATTATCTTATCATTTATCTGTTTGTATCCTGTAATGAGGACGTTGCATAACGCACTGTACCTATACACGTGGCTGAATAGTCACATTTTAATATGCGAGTTATTGCTGCTTTGTGCTGTACACATGCAAAGCAGCGGATTCTCACATGCATATCAAAACAACTAATTTAGGAAAAGCTGATAATACAATCAAGCAGAGCTGTTGGTACTGTACAGTCACAGTGCAGAGTGACTGGCTGACGAGGGAGGAGGCCATTGTTCAGTCTGTAAAACCAGCTTGTCCAGGGATTATCTGCACCAACTGGTCACTTCCCAACCATCAGGTCACCAGGCTCGTTTGTATATTAGTTAACCCCTCGTGCCCACATTCACCATCCCTCACTAATCTGATTTGGCCTACACCTCTAGTAGTAAAGACTGTTTCTTTTGCTGAAATTGTTACAGACCACTTTCACAGGTCTTCCAGTAAGCTCCTGAAATTGTATAAAGACAATGCGTATTGGCCTTATATAATAACTGCACAGAGCAACTTAGGCGTCGTCTTCTCATGTGGTATCCTCTGAGGGGATTCTGTTGCAGAGCCAGGATACTCCTTCAAAACGAAGCGTTTCCTTTAGTTTCATTCCTTGGCAAGTCACTTGCCTACAGTGTTGGTGTTTTTCCCAGGTGGTGTGAAGACATAGAGCTCCGTGAGTAAACACATCAGTTTGTGTGTGGAAACTGGAGCCAGTTCAACTTTGAAAGCTGTGAAGTTGTACATAACAACCTTTCACTGTTTGCAGAACATATTCGAGTAAAACACTGAGCTGTAACTGTTGCTGCCGTGTTATCAGATGCAGAAGGGGCAACAGGCAGATGGACACGATGACGGCAGTAACTCGAGAGCAGGTGGAGGTCAGTGCTGCTACCACGCAGACTCGACTGGTCTGTTTGTCACGGAGCAGTGATTCAAAGCGACTGTCGAGCAGCTGAGTCCGAACCGCTAGTCCATTACGAAGTGGTAAATCTAGCTATAGCGCCTACTAACAGCCCTAACGAGGTGGTAACAAAATTATGGAATCATTAGTGAGCATGTGTCCCGGCAGGACGTGGAGGAAAAGCAAGCTTGGGGACGATACAGCATGACAGATGGTGACTGTACGTGTGTGAATGAGTGAATGCTTGGAGTGAATGCTCAGGGTTGTTTTTTACACAGAAGCAAGTAAGAGTAGGGCCAAATATGGTGTTGAACTGGGTAATATTGATGGTAGGTAGCAGCGTTTTAATTATTATTGCCTGTTGGCTTTCAGTTTCATCTGTTAGATGGGTTTGTTTGAAAGGAGTCCAGAATAGATTACAGTGTAGAGGATTATTAGTCAAGAGCCTAAAATGTTAGTTCGTACGATTTACCTATATTTAATTTCTTAAGCAATATATCTTCAGTGTAGTAAATAGTCTAATAAATCTCAGTTTGGAGTAATACTTCATCTGACTGTTTGCGGCATTGTTGAGCCTCTCGTGGCTTCAAACGAGACCAGGACCGAGAGCCTGTAAAACACTGTGTGGTGTTTTTAAGTTCAGCCATAAATCACCATGTTGTGCTCTGCCTGCGAGGGAGAGGGGGAAAAAACAGAGGGAAGGAGAGCAGCGGCAGAGGGAGGGAGGGTGGAAACTGTGGTACAAAGCCAAAATATGACCAACGCCAAGGTGGCAGGCATGAAAGAGGTGGGAAGGAGGGAGAAGATGAGTGGGAGAAAAAATCGTCCCAATTTAACAAGCAGCACAGGCAGAAAGTGATGGACAGAGCTGTGTTTATGTCCAATCACTCGGATTGCTCTTCCATTTAAGGCTGTTTTTTCATATAGTCAGAGATGGTAGAGCTTATTTTTCCAAGTCCACAGAAGGCTGTTTTCTTCCATTTATTTTCGTTCTGTATCAAGAACATCTTCGAGCAGACTTCACAATGGCTTGAACTACTTAACAGACCGCAATGTGAGTTGCTGTAATTTTTGCATTTGTGTTTCATCTACAGGAAAAAGAGGAAAAAAAAGGGCAAATTGGCCATATTCTGCTTTTCTTTTCTTTAAAGTCACTGGAAGAAGTAGAAAAGTATGGTAAGATAGGAATCAGGTCCAGCCAGAAATCCATTAACTATGGTTTTGAATTATGCCAAAATAAAAAAAGTATAATCTTGACTTCGTCTTCCATACTGGTTTAGCTTATTTTATTTATTAATTTTCTCACCTGCACTCATGTAGCTTTTTTTCCCTCTTGTGACTCTTTACCAGCTCAAATTGTCCTGGCAACTGAGTGACAACACACTGCCCCCAGTTTCCCATCTGGAGAGGGACCAGCAGGGGAAGAGCGTTCCCATCAATGTCCCTGTCATTCTGGCTCTTTTAATTTCTTGACCTCCACACCTGCTCTTTTGTGACAGAGGAATTTAATGTCTGGATTTATTGGTAATTAAATTAACGAGGAAGAAAAAGGTCACGAGCGATGAGGTCTTTGCACGTGTGCAGCAGGGAAAGTTCTTTGCTAATTGAGCCCCACATGGACAGACAGCTGGAGGTCAGGCATCAGTCAACCCCAGTGGGCTGAGTGATCGGTTTGTTGTGCATTAACTGCCTTTTCGTTGTTTTATCAGCGTCGTCTTGTTCGGGTCATCGGTTACGCATGTTTTCTCACTAAGCCTTTCATGGCTGTTCCATTTTTAGCATAATCTAGTGATACGTAAAGGGGTTCTGGAGTAAATTCAGGGCAGCAGATTTGCAAGGAGATCAAAATATGTATTTGGCTTCAGCTGTGACGATGCTGTGTGTGTGTGCTTGTGTGTGTGTGTGTGCGTGTTTGTGTGTGTGTGTGTGTGTGAGACAGAGAAAGAGAGGGAAAGATGAATGAATGTCGTCCATTGAGAGCAAGTTAGTGCAGCTTGAAGAATGGCTTCAGCACCATGGACAGTGCCTCATGCTTCATGCATATCACAATGCTCTTTCATCTGTATCACTATGTTCCAGCTGCTCCTGCTAACACACACACACACACACACACAAAAGCAAACATACCTTCACAGATTAATGAATGTGGCAGCGCAGCGAGACTCGTTTCTGTGACAAGCCCAGTAAACACAATTTCGGAGCTTGCAAAGGGAACAAAGCTTAATTTGTAATAGCATTATCTCTTGTTTTATCAGCTTTGATTTGACACATTGCAAATATACACAGTGGTTTTTGGTGCGAACACACAAACAAACCCTTTGCATGAACGTTTTGTTTGTTATTACATTATTTAGCCAGAAATGTATTGATTTTACCGTTATCATACCAGCTTTAATCTTTTTCCCCACTGTCAGAATTATTATCTTGAACTTATCAATTCAACAGTCTTACAGAATATGTAAGAATGTTTTAACTATTCATATGATCACATGGGCAATAATTCATGCAGTTGTCAAAATATGTCAAGCCCTCTGCTCTTATGAATTCATATATTCCACCTACACTTATATTGGCATATTTTATTGCCTTTAAATATTTATTTTTTAGCAGCTTTTCTTGAGAAACTTTTTTGTGTTTGACCAACAATTTTTTTGTTTTTTATTATTTTTTTTTAAGTCAAGTGTTTTGACTCATTCTATTCATTCTGTTTACTATAAGCTACACAGTTGTAGTGGGAAATGCAAACAGGCACCTCTTTCCTCACTCATTTTAGATCAGAAAGCTCATCATTGAATGGCATTGTCTTTTTCTTGGAAAGACACGTATCTCATGCGTTATGGTCAAACAGCTTTTGTAGCGTAATTAGCAAGTTGTCAAGAAGAGGATGCTGTTTTTTTTTCTCTTGCTTCCCATGCTGCCAGGCAGACAGACAGACAGTGAAAGCCGGCATGTCGAAAGCATGAAATACTGGCATCTGTGAGGACACCCAAATCTCCTTGGCGGTTCTGGCAGAGAGAGAGATGGGTGCACAGGCAGCAGAAAATGGCTTAGTCAGGGTCATCACTAGCCAATAGTTTTGGATAGCTGTGACAAGCCAGGGCATTTTCTCAGGCTCCAATAAGCTAAGTGAGAAAGATCTTCTTGACGCCATGCTGCCAACAAATACTTTTCTCACGGTCTTTATCAGACGTGATTATCATACATTTTATGCAGGGGTGCAGACTGTTGTGTTTATATGACGCATAAGGAAGCTTTCAGCACCGCAGCAGTAGGGATTGTACTGATGCTACTTACCGAACTGCTTTGTAAATTGTAACGTGTTAAGACTTAAACTCATCTCATTCGTATGGACAAGCATGGATAAATATTTTGTGTTGCACCTTAGCTCGAGTCTAGCAAAGAGACAGTATATGGATGCTGCTCATGAGAAATGCAACCATAATCCTTACTGGATGTTGTTGTACACAATGGGATTATTGTTTGCCTGTCAAATGTGCGTTTTGTTCAGGAGATGCATGTAGGGCTGTTGACCTTCAGTAGCCTGCAGAACAGATGTACAGTAGTCATGTCTCTAAAGCCACTTGTTTGTGATGAAACCCGGTCAAACTCTGTACATTTTATGCTCCAGAGACCTTTTCTGTTTGTCATATGATCAGGCTTTTAGAATATTAGGATTTTTTTTTTTAAAGCTTTAAAATGCACAAGTAGACATGAATGCACGTATGGTACACAATAGATACTGTGGTGCACATGCAGAAAAACACACAAAAACAAAAAAACACATACATACACACACACACTTTTTGGTGATGTCATTTGTATAATCTGATGGAATCTGGGCCAACATTGATGGGGATGCAGTCGGCAGAATGAGCAGTCACTGTCATAATGATTTTGTATGTAGGAGGGGACGTATGGGGAAAAAGAAGTGTGTGTGTGTGTGTGTGTGTGTGTGTGTACATGGTCTTTTGTATTGAGAAGGGGAGTCACTCAACAGATGAAATTCTCTTCACTCAATGCTCTTTTCTTATCCACATAAGAAACAAAACAAAATGTACTGATGTGTGAACCATTATACCTCATATTACTGTAATTTTTGCATTCACTTAAATTAAAAACAAAGTGCTCCTGAACCATGTGCACCATTAAACTATTAGGTGTTTATGTTTGACTAATCTGAACAGGTAAATTAAGGAAGATGTGTGAAAAATGACCTTAACAGACTTTTCAAGCGCTGTTCTTTGCTAAACGCAGTGCAATTAACTTGTCACCTTTTTCATCGTGTCATAAACAGGCCTAAAGGAAGTCATTCAGTAATTTTGACTACACTTCTCCTTTAAGTGCTGACATTTCTGCAATCAGTGCCAGACAATAAAAGCCATCACTGCTGTACAGTTTGATTAAAAAATATTAGAAATTGGTCTCAATCCACATAAGTTCTTGGAGCAAATCCTGTAGAAATTACACCAAGCATTTAGACTAATTAAGATTTTGCTTTGTGCCAAACATTAATTATAAAAGCTCAATACTCACGACAGAAAAAAATAATAAAGTAGTTCAATATTTACAGACAGAAGCAAGGAACAGATGTCTGTAAATGGTTAACACACTGTTGGGTCTGTTATTGTAAAGCCACTAAAAGCGAAACGACTATACTCACCAGAAAATTGCCCATATCTGACACTTTTCGCTATGACCTGTGAAAACTCAGCTGGCAGCAGTGTAGCCAGAGCACGAGGATACCTAACAATCAGTGTGTTCATCGATTTATTCAAAGAGTCAATACACACTATGGACTGCACCACAGTGATGTGTCAACATCCTGCGATTGGCTCAAAGCAAACATCAATAAGGATCATTAAGAAAATCAGTCCTGACCACAGACGCTGTGTTTCTTCCAGGTTCTTTCCATGATGTTAGATGCATGTGAGCAGTCGTATAGACACGTTTTAGATCAATGTGCTCTTCTCTAAGCACTCGTAGTGGCTGGAATCAGTCCTGGCTGTCAGTGTGCTGCTGCTGCTGCTGCTGCTGCTGCTGCTGCTGGCCTCCCAGTACCACAGTCGTCCCAGGTGACGACACTGACTGTCCTGGATGATGATGTAACAACTGCACTCGCTGCCAACTATAACCTTCTCTCGACTCATCTTGAGTCTTTTAACACTCTCGGCTCCTCTGGCAGAGTTATATGTGCAGACACGAGAGGAACGGACAACGAGTCATCAGAAATCAAGCGTGTACTGTAACGCGTCTATGTTTGGATAGTATACATGCAGTACTTCAGGCCTGCAGAGCTTCACTAATGCATATGAAGTAGTGGTGAAACAAGCTCACCCTCTCTATTGGCACTAACGTTATTGCATACACGTGTGCCTTTGTGCACGCGTACTATGTTTGTGTGTGCATGGAGCAGCATGTGTGTAGTAATGCGCCTAAGCCTTATTTTCTTCAGCATGTGTAATCCCCTTAAATTCCCCACTGATATCCTGACTACCTTCACTTCAGATTAGCAGAGGTAGAGATCAAGGAGTGCTCTTCTCGTACTGTATGTAGGACGGCGCACAGGGACACACAGCGATTGGGTTTGGTTTGTCAGATCAGCACGACATCTGCACTGGAGATGAAACGCATGCGTCACGTGTTCTTTTTTGCAACGCGTACGCTACGCTATGCAGTACATGTCTGAATTGTCTAACAGGCTGGTGCGTATGATTCCAACCACAGGCATCTGCTTAGCATTCATGCATGCAAGCCTTCACATTTAATCACTTATCATATAAGCCAGCTGATTTATTGTCACACAATAGCTTCATACATGCTCCATAAACACAAATCTATTTTTTTTTCCTCTTTGACTTCTGTTGTTTTTCACTAGACCCTCTTCTTATGCAAGTGTGATCCCCCACTGCATTAATCCTACAACCCACAGACTGTTGCGAACAGTTACACACTAGGTAACAAGCTAATGGACACAGTGCATAGTGTGTACGTGCTAATTTAATGGCTTTGTGTGCTTCTTATGGGAAGGCCTTGGTGAACGGGCTCATGTCAGCCAGATGGAGGGTTGAGTGTTTACTCTGCAGGTCTGAGTTTCAGCCCCTGCACGCGAATAAATGTTTGTACACTTACTTTGCACATGTTTGTGTGAACAACATCTTTTATTTATCCACTCCGACTGGTGGTTACAGCACAAGTTCAGGAGCTGTCAGCGTGTACAGTGCTGTCTTCTGTGAATTTCAACAAGGCGGCGAGGTGGGAGTGGGGGTGGGGGGTTCGACTAATGAGGCTCTGCAAGAGTGGAACATTAGGATTACACAAGCACAGAGATAAAAGGTAGGGAGGGAAGGAAGGATGGAGGAAAAGGGAAAAGAGATGAAAGGAAGGGGGAGAAAGGATGACGGGGGGCAGCTCAGGGCAAGGACACAACGATAACGGCCCTTCACAGCCACCTCGGCCGTAAACATACAAAAGGTCTCCCAACAATGTACAGTACATCACTCTGACTGAAAACCGGTGCATGAGCTGCTGGATATGGATTGTAGTGTAGTGTGTGACTGCAGAGACAAGCTGTGAACTGCAACATGTGTGCGTTAGCATCGTTTGTCTGCAACAACGCTCATAAACACCGCACCTTGTGTTGACTCAGTGTGTTTAATCAGGAGTATTACAGTGCTCGGTGCAGTGGGGTGGAGACTGTCCAGCGCATTGGTGCAGAATAACATTAAATGCAAGAAGGTGCCGTAGCTGTTCGAGTACAGTGAAGCAGGAACACGGTGCCTGAGGCCGGACGAGATACTTTATGAGGCTTTGTGCAGACGCGTGCACATTTACGCAAAACAACGTTGCTTGGATTTACACCAGCGAAGAAACGGATCCTCTGCTTACTTGACAGTGGCGTGTTGCATGCTCCTAAACTTTTCCTCTCCCAGGCATAAACGCTCCTTCCTGTCCAGTCAGTGCCTCTCCACCGTAGTTTGCTCCATACTGTATTATCTTTTGTCTTGTTGTTTTCAATTTTGTCAAAGATTACAGACAGCCTGGCTCAAAGAAAACTGGACTACATCTCTCCTGTGAATTTCACACAGTCCTCATTATGTCTCCAACATGTTCTATGTCGTTTTTGCTTTTTAAATTTATTTTCAACCTAATCTGTTTGTTCCTTTGATGCTCCTTTTGAGCTGAGCTGTACGAAGCATCTGTCCCACAGCTGTAAATCATGCAAGTGTCTGTTTAGATGCTCATTCGGTTCTTCTTTACTCGCGGTAGTTCTCCGTGTGAGGGTTTAACGGTGCGTGTTATGACGGGGGGATAGAGTGTGTCTGTGGATAGAGCTTAGCACTCTCACCTGCTCGGTAATGGAATCAATCTGCTTCCTTCAGGTTGGTAAATGTGCACGAGACCCGTCAGTCTGCCTCTGCCTCCCTCAGTTGAGTTACGTAACTTATGCAAGCAGTTGTGTGAATTTAAAGGATTTATTCTTAAATAACCACCTGGTCTTAATTTAAGTTTCGAAATGGTGCATTTTAATACAATTAAAAACCAGCATCCGGTAATGACGTGTATGTATTGTAGCTGTTTGGAGCTTTAGAGAGAGGGAGGATTTGTTGTTGTTCTTCTGGATAATTCTGTTGGATGAGACATTAATCATTCCACCATTTGTTGCTGTCTGACGAGGATGAATCAGCGACAGACACCGCTTATTTCCTTACCTATAAACTCACCCACGGTTGATCAGTTTGGACTGACTTATCTCTAATGATGAGATGTATAAGAATGAAGAATGCTTATGAATATAATGCGATAATATTTGCACAAAATAAAGAGACCATCAATAAATACAGAAAGATTTAGAGAGTCTAGAGACTTTTCGTTAGGCTCGTTTCATCAGGATCCCTGGGCCGTAAAGTTAAAGACAGATATTTATACTCAAAATAAAGACGTATTAGTGGTAAGAAAACACCACATGGATAGTTTTGTATATACTGTACATACCAGTCTGTGCCAGAGATCTGTTGTAGAAAAGCTAAAAACATAAAACAGAGGCATATAAAAGGAGAAGGGTTTCATTTTAAGTGGTCAGAGATAAAATAAAAACTATTATATTCAGGACATTTATACAATTATACACCTCCTTCCCCCACTCAACAACATCCACCCTGAGCTTTGCGTTTATATGCATCCCATAATGTTCCCTGTTTATCCCTGTGACAGAGGCCACAGTTTTAAAGTAACAGCGGAAAATACTAAAAGGGAGCTTGTCACAGGGAAATCAAAGCAGAGCTGACCAAGGCGGGCTCTGTGTTACTGTACAGCATGGAGCTATGGGGCTGATGCACGGAGCCACTGCTTGTCTGACCCGCGATCAACGCGGGCCTGAAGGCCAAGAGCTGTGTGTTGAAAGACAGGACTCTCATAACCGTATTCCCTCATTTGTCTGGCTCATGTCCAGGAGTTTCAATCAATGCTTTCGCAGCTAGAAAGAAATTGAATTAGGTCCTGGCTGTTGAACTACGGTTTCTTAATTGGCAAAGGATTAGTTCACAATGATTTTGCCTTATTGGAGTCCCTAGCTTGTGTTTGCACTCAATCACTGTGCACACCCATTTCTTCAGCTGCAATTTGCATGTGTCCTTCCCCTCGGCGCACGTCAGTCATTGGCCGCCCATGGCAACGATGTGAATTCACATGAAATCACCAGGCTGGAGTGTTGCTGCTTCACTGTAGCTGCTCGTCTTGTTGCAGCGCTCGTACTATGCTGCGTTAATCAAATTTCTCTGTGTTATTATTACAGCGGCGTCTTGATGCAGTGTAGCATAAAAGACCTTGCTTTGCCAGGTCTAGAAAATTGCCCTCTGGTTGCAGAAAATGTTTTGATAGATCACTGCTGTTATTCTGACCAGGCACCGGAAAGCGAGGGAGTGAGAGGCGGCTCCAAAGAAAGATGGGAAAGAGAGTGAGGACAGCAAGAGCACAGATTATGCACAAACGTGAACAAAAGAGTACAAAACGGCAGCAAAACGTAAAAAAAAATAAAGATCTCACTCAAGGCTATGTGGGCAATGGGTTTGGAAATGGAGCAGCAGAGAGAAGATAAGAGAGACAGTTATGAATAGCGAGGGAGACATAGGAGTGGAGATGTAGTGGAGCTGTGACGAGACTGTATTAAAAGTGCTCCTCGCACTTTTACCTCTCAAAGCTCAGGCCTTGAAGACAAGCATCCCCATAGAATCAGATTTATTAGACTGTTTTTGCATTTTGTGTGGACCGAGCCACAGGACCTAACCATTTGTTGGGTGGCGCGCTCTGCACCGTATATGCATTCAGGGTGTGTGCTCGAGTCCCTGGCATGGTTGGATGTGATAATAGGCTCAGCGACACGCTACGGATAGGTGTTCTTGTTGCTAATCTCACATCACCAGACCTGTCTCGCACAGGAAAAAGGCTTAAGCAAACATCCCGGCTGTACAGTAAGAAAAATGTCGGTTGCTTGAATCTCGTAATTTCAGTCACAATTGTCAACAGGCCCAGAGGAGCACGACACTGACAGTTGCTCAGGGGGAGAAATGTTATTGAAGCACAAGCTTGAAAGCAATAATGAGCCGGTAGGATGGTTTATCTAAGCCGACCGCGTCTATTGTGTCAGGCTAAGGTGGAGAACAGATAAAAGATGTGAAATGATTCTCGTGACTTAATATGATTCTTCAGATCTATCTGTGTTCATTTCAACGCGACATACGTCTCTTTTTATTATCCCTCCGCGTTCACACCACGGGGGCCTCGCGCTTAATGCCAAATCTGCTGCTCATATCAAATTGGTCCCCGCTCATATGTATTCTCGGATATAAACCCATATCCTGTTCTAATGTGAACTGACAACGATGTCAAAAAGGCAAACGTGCACAGAGAGACAATGACAAACGCAATCACATCTTACACATCGATCTTCAGTAGGCTTTTCCTGCTCTCTACAAAGGTTAGCTGTGTTGCTAACCCTGTAGCATAAGCATATAATAATTGTATTTACAGTACACTGTATGTTATTTATTTCCCTTATTTAGCTTTTTTCTTTCGCTTCTCTCTGTTTTTCCCACAAACTGCGGTTTTATTGGTCGTGATTAATTTTGAGAGTTGGTGTCTGAAGGTTGAGTCAGGGCAACTGGACTTCTTCTATTTCATAAGAGAGTTTGAGAGTTGGTGTGATGTGCTCCGACATCAAGAGCACAGGTCAAGTGAAGTTTATTTACAGTATATATCCCAAAGTCTGTCTTAGTAGCATGCGTAGATAAGAAATGTTGCAGAAGCGGAGGAACTGGAGGAGAAGCCGGCAGAGTTAATAGATCGATATCTGGCATTCTTTGCTTCCATGCCACGATTGTACAAAACTGTCACTTGTATACAGTAAACACCTGCTTTTTAATAAATTACTACCTGTCACCAGCGTGTGGTTCTCACATCACAGCGCTGGGAATTCATTAAGTTTGCCCTTTGGAGGTCTACGCAGCCAGGTGGGGTGCCATCAGCCCTCGCTGTCTCGAAATGACGCCCTGCATTTCAATTGCAAATGCTACACACAGCTTAGTGCCCTTGTAAAAACACTTAACCACAGCCAGAAGCACAGGTGTACACTTTCAGACACAAAAAGTTTAACCCATGCGCTGAACAGCTGTGTGAAAACATGTTTTTCTGTTGAACCCTCAGGCCTGGAGACGGTTTATCGTCTTCCTTTTGCAGCAGCAGTAAAAAGACAGTTTGTAGCCTCAGACTGGTGTACTTGTTAGTTTAATCACCCGTGGTTTATTCCAAATCCGGAATTATGTTAATCACACAGAGATTTGGGTGTATTTTGAATCGGATTAGTGTATGTGTTTCTGCAAACACATGAGATTCTAGTATCTACAAGTTGAAGTCTGCCTCTGTCCCTGCGTTCCCGCGTCGGCTATAGATCCCAGTGTTCTTGCCCCGACTAGCTTTTCAGACATGCTGCTTTTTGTGTTCACAGACTGAGTTTGCAGTGATGGGATAAGGCCTAATAGGAGACGTCAGAGCAGAGGCTTAGATTGGACTCATAGTTTCCCGAGCAATGTCAGTCCAAAGTGACCTGGGACGGTCTTACTGAGTCATCTGTTTTTTAGGTATGAGTGTGTATGTGGAAGGACGAGAGGTGGGGTTAGAGGCTCTCCTGGACTGGCAGAGCTAAATCTAAATCCTCCTTTTTTCCGTCAATAATTCAGTGCTTTTTCACAGTCCCTCTAATCCTCTTTCTGATGTGATTCACCTCTGTTTATCACCAGACTGCCCACATGCCTCAAACAATCGGTCAAACATGTGCTCACAGTCAGTCGTGCGTGCGTCTGTGCACGTGCATCTCTGCTGATCTTGATCTTCACACAGATGAGGGTCCCTGCATGTGTGTGTTTCTTTGTGCTGCCTGCTGGCCGATGAGGAATCGCACAATAACTTCTGAGTTGATGCTCCGAGCTGCTGCTCCATAAATTCCATCTTTGTGCAAAATAAGCATCAACATCAGATCGACGGCCAACTGCTGTGAAGCCACGCCGCTGTGAAAATGTAACAAAGCATAGAAATAATCACGGCTGAAGTTTGAATAATTGTGTGCAGTGGATCTGCGCTACAGACTATGCATCACGCTGGTCAGGCAGGCAGGCCGGCAGCATGCTAGCGTTGCTGCTGACTCAGTGCAAGCGTAGCTGGAGCTTGGAGGGTTAATGCAGCAGGGCCACGGGCTCATCCGCACCGTCCTCATCTGCCAGAACTTCAAAGGATGCCCTGACAGAGTCTAAATTGCCGTCTCCTCCGGTCCAGGCTCTGCAGAGCGTTTCCCCTTCCTTTAGTGCACAGGTCAAACTCAGCCTCATCTTTTATGTATCGCTTACGCCATTGATTGTGCAGTAAGAGATTCATGAACACAGAGGGGCCTGTTTTCTAATCGCACTCTAGCATATGGAGTGTATTTTTAACAAGAGAGGGAAGCTCTTCTTGTCTTCATACAGCTCTGACTTTATTTCCCTCTCATTCTTTTTCTCCCTGTTTGTGTTCCCCACTTGCTGCTCATCCCAGTTTTATTCCTATCTCTGTGCTGCCTGTGCATCACTTTGCTGAATTTTGCTTATTTTGCATTGAAAACCAGCCAATCCCCCCTTTGACAGACTTGTTTTCCACTTTTATTTATTTATTTTGCATTTCCTGTTCACTCATGAATTATTCAGATTGCAAATACTGAATACTGTGATTTTGAAAAATGCAATTGACACACAGGAAGCTTATGTAACACGTATATCTGCTTTAGTCTACGTTGGCTAATTTAACTGAAATGTTCCTAGTGCACAGACACACTGCCAACCATAATGAAGAGCCTTCCTAATCACGGCCTGATTGCATAGAGTGAAGAAATTAATTTAAAGATTTAAAAGGTTTAAGCTCATTTTTAATTTAGTGGTTAATTTGAAAGTAGACAAAGCTTGGAAATAGCCATGGGCTCTGCTCGTCCTATGTCCCTCACGTTGTGTTTGATGTGTTTATGTTCATCCCTGGCTTGTTTACTCATTCATGAATACGTATGTTGATCCATTTTTAGCAGGCCACCCCTTGCCGCGTCTCTTTGTTTCTGTACCTGTGTTTAAGTGACGCGTTCGTCACCCCAGCCAAGTGTGAAATTGAAATCTTCCCCTGTAGAGGTGACATGATTGACAGAGAAGAGCGGACAGGGCAGATGTGAGATCTCATCTTCGACACAAGTTGTTGTTGTTCTCATTTACAGTACCTCTAAAGTGGGAATGTGAATATTGTCATAAGGCCGACAGAAATGTGGAATACACACAATCTCCTAACTGTGAGGTTATTAACAAAATGCTGTGTGGTCGGTTTAGGAACGTGTTGCTAATCCTGCATCCGTGTCATATGAAGGCACTGAAGACCCCTGGAGCATTGATGTCCTCCCTCTGACCTCCCTGTATGCTCATGTGCATGTGTGTGTGCAACCTGTTCGAACCAAACCCCGCCTGGCAAGAGCCGGACAGACCACCATCTGCTCCGTGCCCTCACTGAACTACCTGCCACCTCCTCTTCTTCATCACCTTCATATGAAGGAAATAGATGCTTTAAAGAAAAGCTTGTTTGCAGACTTTCTCCACTCTCTCTCCAAGGCGCAGCAGTGAATCTACTTCGACAGGTTATTACAAGAGATAATTATGTAAGATGTGTCTCAGAGCTGGATGTTTCTTACATAAGCCTTTTTCATGTGAAGGAAAATAGTGGATGAAATGACAGACCTGTGTTGTAATGTGTGCGAGTGTTGGGGATCGTAAAGAAGAGTGAGGATGAAAACCTCCCCAAAACGGATTTAACACCAGATTCAAAATAGACGAGCGTTAACTCCGTTTAACCATATTAGATTTTTTGTTTTGCAGTGGATGTTCATTCTTCTTCAGCAACTATGGTTTGCACATCTCTCCCTTTTTCTTTTTTTTTTGATGATGCTGCCCACCATCCCCCCTCCAGCATTTCACTAGGAATTGCAACACTGAAAGGAGCCTAGAGAAAGAGCAGGGAGCAACAGCACAGCACGAGCACATGACACATGGACCAGCACATTCGCCACCGGGGCACCGCAGGCGACGTTTGATGGGTAGTGATGAATTCTCAATGACCGATTCTGTCTTTATTCACTTAAAGGTGGAAATATGTGCACACACGGAGGACGGGCAGCCTGGAATTAAGCACAGGGGAGAAAAGATGCCAACGATGAGACAGTAAAGAAGGTGAGTTGCACTTCTTCATTACACTGCCTACACTGCTGGTCTAAGCATCTGTGAATGTGAGTTTTATTGCTGCACAGGTCAATGAGAGTCTATAAAGAGCTAAGAAAAACCCTCATGTTCATATATAGTAGAGTATTTCTGTTATGACAGCTTTTGCGCGTCAGTCTTCACTCCTGCACACTCACAATCCACCTTTGATCTGGTCTCTGCCATCCACACTATAATCTTTTAGCGCAGCCTTAGTGAAAACACATCTGTCAAGGCTGACAGCCGAACACCGGCAGAAACGCTGCGCAAAGTGACAGAAGGGGCAAAAGGGGTGAATGGCAGGGAACGACGTGAAGGTGAGGCTCCCAGGCAAAGTGAGAAGGAGGTTTCAAAGAGGGTGGTGAGCTGAAAGTGTTCTTTACCGGCATGTACGGAACAAACAAACACTGTTAATAGAAAGTAAAAGGGCTGAACATGTTAACTCAAGCAACTTCAAGCAATGTTTTGCAGATGAGGAGGGAGGACGTAAGAGTTTGTGTCACAGAGAATTGAGATGATGCTTCTTAACAAAAGTAGGACCCGGGTATTATGAATGTCCTTCCCTCTAAATGTTACAGCTCATTTTTAAACATAAAAATATAAAATATGTGCCGTATTGGTGTATTTTTACAATATCTTAGACATTATTAGTTAATTGGATTAGGGAATAAAGTCAGTGATTTAGAAAATGAGTTCATTTTGTCTTCATCCAGATGGCCGATGAGTCTGCAGAACAGCTGTACAGTAAGTGCTCTTCAACAGCGATCTTTCAGAGATTGTATTTATTTTTCGTTAAATCCGATGTTGCGCTTGGTAGAGGCTTCATTCTGTTTCTGTTTCTGTTGCAAGTACAGTTACCAAGCACATTAGCATTCAACAGCTGGTCTGTGATTGAAATCTTTTATTAATCATAAAACAATTTACATCATTTTATTATTACTTTGTAAAGTTTATTTAGTCTTGAAATTAACGCTCAAATCAATCAGTTTACATTAATGCATTTAAATATGTGCAGAGGAGTCTGACAATCTGTACAATATACGTTTGAAAAAAGAAAAATGAATAATGATCAAATGTAGAAATATTCATACTTTTGTAATGATTTTATTTGTCATTGTATTCATAACTAGCGGATGCAGATGGACATTTATAATCACACAATGAACCCATTCCTGGCTCAGCGCTTGTACACGAGCCAACCCTGAACCCTAAGGTCCGGGACCACTGCCAAAACGCTGGATTTACAGTGAGCACAGCTTATATTTGAAAATGTATCATTGCACTGGTTCTGGTCATCAGTGAAGGCTATTTGCAAGTACAAACAGACTATGAGCCAATGTGTTGTCTGTCCGGAGGAAGCTTGGCGAGAGAGAGAGCAGGATTCAGGCAGGCAGTGGGATAAACAAGTTGATAGCTGGGGCTGTATCACACGACCCCTGCTGTGCCGCAGCACTCTTCAATTTAACATTTCTGTTAAAGCAAAATCTCGATCTTATCCCGTGAAAACAACATTTGGAGTTTCCAACAACAAGCTGTTTTATGTGGAGTGTTTATGGAGATAAGTTAGCCAACGACTGTGTAATTAGGGCTGATCAGATGAGGTAAATCGCAGCCAGTGGGAGGGTAGCCACGGGGCCGTTAGTCAGCTGAACAGCGCAGACGTGCAGCGTTGGGGGGAGAAAGGAAGAGAGCGATCAAAGAATAGAATCACGAACAGGATAAGGAGAAGAGGACAAAGTGTTCTGAGGTGTGACAGAAAGATGGGGGGGAAAGAAATGAAAGCGCAGACATGCAGCTTGACACCACTGACGGCGGAAACGTCTGCTTCTCAGTCAGAGCTGCGTGTCGTAGGTGCTTTATACATTAACTGAGGCTGCGCTGTTTATTGGTAATCTACTGAACCCAGCGTGCGAGCAACACATTTGTTCTGCTGGGGAGCATCGAGGGAAGGTGTCGTGATTCCTTCCCTTATTTCTTGCTCTGCAGGTGAGCAAAGAGGAGGTTTATCGAGAAGATGCGTTGACGTAAACGGGTTGAAGTAGAGGACGCTCGTTGTGAAACAGGTTCGCTGTGAGCATGAACCTCTATGTTCAGGGTAAAATTAGAGACATTTCTTAATACATCCAGCCTTTCAGCAATGCTGTTAATGGTCTGCTGTTTTTTATGATGAAGGTATTAATGAGGCTCCAGTATTTCACCGCAGAACACAGAGAAACACTCGACTGAAGAGGATTTTTCTGTGAGCGTCCTCAGCACAGGAATTCATAATTATAGGACATTTGCATATTTGGATTAAATCCCTTTGTTTCTACATTTCACAGTCTAATTTAAGATTATATCTCTTTTTCTGCTGAAAGACTCCTTGACCCTGGTTCACATCTTGAGCGTGACATCTAAAATGCAGAATGTTAACGTTGTTTAATGTAATTGTGTCACCTCAGTGTACCGGTGGCTCGGAGGCTGTTATCTGTGTGTGTACCTGAGCAAATTATAAAATGGGAAGCTAATTTAACTTGCTCAATGAGCGACACATTTCACAGTTCATTTGCCTCTTCATAAAACACTTTGGCAAAGCACCTTTAACACCCTCAAAGCGTTTCTAATTCCAACACCGACCTATGATGAGGCTGCCGTGGAAAGCCATTTGTCCAATGTCCTTTTTAAAACGCTATATTAGTTATTAGCGTCCCTTTAAAAAAACCCATGATAACGTTTGTATTTATAAGGCACATGACAACTTTAAATTTACATTCGCTGCATGACTTTTAACTAGACGAAAGCTGGTGGGACTTATTAGGTTGTTCAGTCCATAAGAAGTTATCAAATTGGCAAAGTGCACTTAATATTAAATTATTAATACAGAGTTTACTGTCCACACTTCAGCTTTGAGTTTGTAAGTAATCAGTCAGGCACCGAGCAGGATCCTATTCAACCAGATAACTATGGTGGTAACTTCTCAGAACATGTTCATACAGTAAATACTGAAAGAGAGAAACCTGCGTAAAAAAACAAGAGTAATGAAATCACCAGGTATAAATGAACGTAGCTGAACCAGCAGTAAACTCTGGAGAAATGTCACTAGAGGTGCAGTTATAGTGGTTTTATGTCAATGAAAGTGAAGTCAAGTTCATTCTTTTCTTGCCTTTCAGACCAGCTTTACTAAAACATGAATAACATAACTCTGGCTTTAGGCTCCATGCAAAATTCACTGCTGTTTATCCATTTATAACAACCTGTAAAGTGTTGCTTTTATATCATTCATACATGTATGAGCACGACTAAGTGAATATTTAATAATGAAGAAACATTGATTTCGTCTGCCTTGTTTGCACAGCTAACATGCAGAGTGTTAAACTGTGAGTTATGCTGCTTTTAGCGTATTGGCTGCCCAATTCTGGCCAGAGACAATAAATCATAAACAAATTAGACTTAATTAGGGACAGACATGAACGAGAATCTGAAATATATCACTAGATGTTATTTTTGATGCACCCAAGTCCATTTCTCTCTGTGTCATAATTAGTGTCTTTCTGTATTAATGCCGTGCTGTTAACTGTAGATGCTGCTGAACGTCTGAATGACATAATCATGACCACGGCGACTAGTTTATGGGAGCAGAAAACAGCCGAAGGGAAGAAAAGTCACTGTCAACTTTATGTTTGTGGTTCCACAGAATCTACTTTGATGCCATGAGCTTTGCTGATCCCATGTAGCTGTGAGTTTTTATGCCGCCACCGCGTCGCCCGGGTTTGATGCGAGGTCCGCTGGGAGCTGGCCGGTAGCCGTCAGCGCTCACCTGGTCTGACACCTGCCCTCCGAGCAGGCAGCGGGTTCGCTCTGCGCTCTAATCTCCAGAGCGCGCGTGGAGAGCTGGAATTAGGCCTCCTGGCGTCTGTGTGTGTGCCAGTGTGTGCATGCGTAGCGATCCATCGGGATGTTCCCTGTATTTGTGATTGCTTGCCTTGTGTAGTACCCTGTCGCATTAGATATGCATCGACTAGCGCTCATGCAAGAAGACATTGGGGGTTAGACTTCACCACCCCTCTTGCTCAGTTGGATCTCACTCCCAGATCTGTCAGACGTTTCTTGACGTGTCCTTGATGTGACTTGCCACCCGCGGTGAAGGAGAGGCACAAATCATCCAGCTTTTTTCTTTTCGTTTACCTCCTGTAACCAGCCTGTGACGCCTGGTCTCAAGTAAAGCAAGTAGCATCACGTTAGTTTTAGAGATTTAAGTGGAATTGTTCCCCCTCCAAAAAACCTGTTACATCAGCATTTGTTCTCTTTATTTATTATGATGATTACCTAATACAAGATCAAATTTTTATTAGTTCTGATACAATTGCTCGAGAATGTGTGTAATTTATTTATTGTCTCGTTCAATAAAGTAGCTTATTGAACTACTGTAACCATAGTAACGCATCAGACGCACACTTGAGGTCAGCTCTGTTTTTCTGACATGTAATTACATGTAGACTCATTTGCTTGAACTCTGACACTTGGGTTACCACTGGCAGTGGTATGAGCCTAACAAGGCCTGACAGCAAGACAGCAACTGCACTGGGCGTGTGCGCAATTAGACCAAATGTTTAAGCAGCAAATCTGATGCTGTACGTTTTATTATAAAACAAAATCAACACACAGTTATGAATAAAAACATTTAGTGTCTAATACAGTGAAATTTCTGGATAAGCACAGACTAATTTGTAAGGTTTAATTATCCGCTCAGTGTGTTTGTGTAAACAGCAGCTATAATGCAGAGGCAGCAGCTCCTGGTGTATGAACGCAGCAGAAATGCCACATAGAAGAGTCGGACTCGAGCTTTTCCTCAGTTCAGCAGCATTAGCAACTTTTTCATATTTGGGTCATGGACGCAGTTGATGTATGAGGCCGCACCACGTTATGTAGAACGTGCACAGGGACACACACACAGAGCGTGTGTCAGGGGGTAAACTTATCTCTGTCACAACACTATACAGCTTCTGTGTAGTCCCGGATTAGCCGTCCCAGATTTCACAGCTCTTATGGCAGAATATAAACAGGAAGTTCTTATTCTGTGAGAGCCCAGATGGAAATGTGCACATCCAAACAGAGGCAGATGTCTTTTACCAGATCTTTAATTAGTTTGTATTGGCAGGCACTGAAAAGGTTTTGGAATTGCACATTTTTCTGATAAAGTACAGTCGCTATGAAAATATTAAAGCACAGAACTTTGATATAAACACACGAGTAGAGAGAGTAGTTTTCAGGAACGTTTAATTCTTAATCAAACTTAATGAAGATTATGTCATTTCATTTTGGATTATTATGGTTCCACTTATGGTCATTTTCATAGAAAATGCTTTATTTACCCATGAAATCTCATTTAAATCAAAATCTCTTAAAGGCTGTAAAGTTTAATGTAATGTTTCGTCTCTAACTGAACTTGCAGCATGTTTAGTTCAATACTTAATTACCAGTTCAATTCCTCAATATGTTTGATTTTCAGAAACAGAACTTAGTAATATACATGTCCATCATGTGCAGGGTGACCAGTTGAAGGCTCTGTCCTCATAAAACCCACGGAGCCTGGGTTTTGGTTCACTTCCTCATTTCCTGCTTGAAAATATGAAGCACAAGAAATGGCAACTTCTGTTGCTGTCAACACGTATGATCCCAGAGCAGTTGGTACATATGAGTTCTCATTAGCTGGGCTGAAACACATTGTGTTCCACCAGAAAATCCATTTGTTTCCATGGTGATGATGTCTTCCATCGTCCAATTTCCCTGGTTGTTTTTATGGATAGCTTTATTGAGCTTTATTAAAAAAAAGGAGGCAAAAACGGTTTATAATGTCTTACCCTCAGTAACATGAAGGTTTACAGAGGGAGGTCATTTGGAAAAGGTCAAAGTCATGTGTTGCTTACGTCCAGTTGCATTATTATTGTCAAAAACACTTACTTTGGTTCGGCTCCCTTATGTGTGATGCACTACTGTTGTTATCTGTGACACATGTTGTTGTATATGTGTAAAGCACAAAAATACATTTTTTTTTGTTCCGCTTCGAAGTCACAACAGGTTCTTAGCATAATGAAAGAAATTTGTTTAATCTTGAAGTGCAAATCGCACAGTTTAACAGATCGGAGCTATGCTTGAGTCCGACTGTTGTCCGTAATAAATTCACCCTTAAGCCAGTAGCTCTCTGGAGTCGTGGCCTTTTTGCGGAGTCAAAAGAAAGTGTCAGACTCACTCAGTTCAGTCTTTTTCCTCAAAGATCAAGGGAATCTTGAATGAATCTTTTCGCTTTTATTAAAATAAAATGGAAGAAAGATGCTCAATGTAGCAAACACACAGCGTTTCTGTTTCCTTGCAACCAGCTGCTCGAAGGACATGAACACATCATACAGTATGAGGCGGGATTGAGTGATTTCATAGAAATTGACAGTGCTGTGCAAATGTAAAATTCCTGCGTATGAAACGATTTCAGATAAAAGATACATGAGCATATCAGAAAAGAATTGTAATTTTGGAATGTTTTTGTGGAACGGTACAAAGAAATGCACTCTCACAAGCCTTAGTCACTGACCTTCGAATCCCACGCTCGGATGCCTCCGTTGCTGCATTTTCACTTAGTCCGTGCTCCTCGGGTTGTTGAAGATCTACGAACGAGCAACCAGAGCCTGGTGATAGATCTGCCCGAGACGAGCAACACCAGGCTTTCTCTAAGCTTAATGCCTCTGTTAATTTGTTTGCCTTGATCAAATAGACCTCATCACTGGAGGAATTTGTCTCCGCAGTGTGTCTTGGCGATTCCTGAGCTATAACTCAACGCAGATGTCATTTATCAGCGCGAGCCCTGACACTCAGTCTAATTAGTTCAGTTGTGACAAAGGAGCTGTCTTGTGCAAACCGGGAACATCAATCCATCCCTGAAAGCATGTGTTTTCATAATGTAGCTAATACAAGGAGCAGGAACATACCTATAAACTGCGTCTGAGTCAGAGTTTAATGAATCGCTGGGTTGAAATTGTGTTTAGATGTGTTCATATAGTGTCATTTTATAGATACTCTGCCTATCTACCATCAAATGCATTAATAAAATGCACACCTGTGAATATGCTCTTCCGTGAAACAGGATTGAATTCTGAAAGCATTTTAATTCCCCATTTTTACAACTTTTGTGTCAGACAGTTTAGGAGGTACATCATATAAACATTTCTGTAAAATGTTGCCTAGCCGCCAGAGAGGACAGTCGATGGAGATCAACATCTATCATTTAAGACTCATTTTAACAGCAAGACATTAAAGTTAGTGGTTCTCAGCTTCTCCCGACATCCCTAAAAGCCACTTCTGCATAATCCGAAAACACACACACACAAAATTACCAACTCCCGCAATGGCTTTTCGGTCCCTGGCTGTCTTTAAAATGTTCCACGACATCATTCTCTGCGGGATTTCTTTACAGGCACAGTTCTTCTCACTACTTATCATTGTGTGTGCATCTTTCATTTTGGGTTATTAAAGCTTTAAATAAAGGCTCCATTTAATTAATTAATTCATAAATACAGGTGATTATTACTCTGTTAAAGCGGCTGAGCGGAATATCTGAAAATGTTGCAGTACATGTCGCTTTTTAATTCATTTACAAAAAGCCTAATGATAATTACTGTCAAGCTCACGAAAATGCTGCTTTTAAAACCTAGACATTCGCTTGAATAAAGCTGTACAGTGCTGAAGCCAACTTCCCATGTTTGCTGTTTCTACGCAAAACCCACAAAGGTTTGTGCCGGCTGTCGTCTTCTTTCCTGCGTGAGAAAATACGTTTTGTGTGTACACCAATGCATCGTCCCGTGTGTGCAGTAATTTAATGCAGTAGCCTGTGACTGCAAATGTTTGCAGAGTTACACTCAACCCCCCCCCATGACCTGGAGACAGAACGCACGGTGCCGCTCTTCCGGCATTCGCCACGAGATGAGCCACATCCAGCGAGGTGGTGGGATCCTCCATGGAGAGGAGATTGTTACTCACAGAATATCTGTCAGCCCCGAGCTCCATCTTTCAACAAGCGTTTGATGTTGATTGAGGAAAATAGACTTGCAGCAGTTTGTACAGCAGACTTTTATTTTGCAGCGGTCTTCTCAAACTGAGGCTTATTGATTACAACTCTTCCCACAAAGGCTGGTGTGCTGTGCGTCAATGTTGCTTTGCATTTTATACCGCTTTTGTTCATTTGCTTTGTCTCAGAGCTACCGTACGAGTGCAGCGAGGAACATTTGCTCTGTGACGCCGTGGCTCTTATATTAGTACTTCTGAGCCCAGAGAAACGTGGCGTCTAAATGGTGCCGTTTGTTTTCCCATCATCGCTGTTCAGTCGCTTTAGTTGTGATGAGTCCTCTGATTTTTGAAGCCTCGTCACAGGAAGTAGAAAGTGGCGTGAGAACAGGTTCTTATTTTAAAATGAGCTGAAACCTACTATTGGGCCATTCTGCGTTTAATATTGTAACGGCGGGAGGCTTCGGAGCGGAAGCTAACTAGCCCTGGCTAACTGTCAGCAGCTAAACTAACGGCTAGCTCAGGTGCTAGCAGGCTAAGCTAGGGCGAACTGTAGGCGGATGTGAGAACGCTTGTGCCCCATACACCGCACGACCCCAAGCGTCTCGAGCTACTCCAAACAAAGCACAGACAACTTCTGCCTTTTAACAACTACCTCCAACAGAGGTAGCTGAGCTTTATTTTGAACCCCAAATGTCCGGTCACCGGTGGGGGGTCACTGCCACACACAGCACCCTCCCACACGGTGCCGGCAAAAACACACACAGAACATTACCCAGAGTTCCCCTGGGCCGAACACACCAACGACCTGCTGGGTCGCTACACAGCCCCCCACCAAGAGGGTTAAGTGTCCCCACAACCCTCAGTCACCGTCCAGCCCCACAACAAAGTCTCCTGCCATCCCGACCTCCGCTGAACTGCTCATGTACACTGACACCGACTGCGTCGCTCTCTCGGCGGCCTCGGCTGAGCTGCTGGCGTACGCTGGCCCTGTCGCTCCCTCGACGGCCCGGTTGACTGCTGGCGTCCACTGACACCGGCTGGGCCTCGGCTGAGCTGCTGGCGTACGCTGGCCCTGTCGCTCCCTCGGCGGCCCCGGCTGACTGCTGGTGTCCCCTGACACCGACTGCGTCGCTCTCTCGGCGGCCTCGGCTGAGCTGCTGGCGTACGCTGGCCCTGTCGCTCCCTCGACGGCCCCATCTGACTGCTGGTGTCCACTGACACCGGCTGGGCCTCGGCTGAGCTGCTAGCGTCCACCGACACCGGCTGGGTCGCCAGCGCACTGCACGGCCGCCCGGCAATGACACAGTCCAGATCCAGTCCCATAGCTGCTCCACAGCGTCCTACCGTGGCAGTGTAGTTAGAGGGGGGGGTCTGTGTAGCGAGGTCCCTCACGCCTCATCCCATACTCGACTCCCGCAGACAGCTCAGTTCTGTTGCGGGGGCTCGCTCTACTTTGCCTAAGCTTTGCTCCATGTCGGCGTCTTCTAAACAGCCTAGATCCCACTTCTGACACCAATGTAACGGCGGGAGGCTTCGGAGCGGAAGCTAACTAGCCCTGGCTAACTGTCAGCAGCTAAACTAACGGCTAGCTCAGGTGCTAGCAGGCTAAGCTAGAGCGGACCGCTCATCAGGGGGATGTGAGAACGCTTGTGCCCCATACACCAGCTACCTCTGTTGGAGGTAGTTGTTAAAAGGCATAAGTCTGTCTGTGCTTTGTTTGGAGCAGCTCGAGACGCTTGGGGTCGTGCGGTGTATGGGGCACAAGCACCTGAGCTAGCCGTTAGTTTAGCTGCTGACAGTTAGCCAGGGCTAGTTAGCTTCCGCTCCGAAGCCTCCCGCCGTTACAATATATTAGAGCAATTTATTTCTTAATTGGGGAACTGAAATCTGAGACAGCATCGTTGTATCCAACACAATCAGTCAGTCACCAGCTCGGAATGAGAAATAAGCTTCGACACTGTCACTTATCACATACACTTGATTACATGCTGTGCAACTGAATGCCTGTCATGCGCGACATCCGCAAATAAGGGGCTTAGCCAACAATCAATTAACAACATGAATAACGAGCAACAAGCAATTACAACCCAGAAATATGTTTTTATATATACTGTATATATAATAATAACCCCGCAGTATGCAGCTTGAGGTAGCAGCTCTCCTTCTCCCTCCACAGACCTCTGGGTAATAAGTGAGAGTGACTTCATGCTCTTGTCCACAATAAAATAAGTTTTGGAGAACATTTCTATTCCAAAAAAGTGCACATTATAACTAGAAGTCCTGCCTGGAGTATGTTATTAGTATTTCAGTGTTGACCTATGGCATGTCCATATCCAGTAGGTACACAGGTTGGCTACCAGATAATTACAGACAGAACTGGGTCAGTCAGCTGCGATGGACGTAAAGCACAATACATATCCACTGCTGCCCATGAGCTTTCCTCGTATCACTGTGGGCCACACCTGACAGACATGGCGGAACCAGCAAATCCGCTTCCTCTTGTTGATAAACTGCACTTTACAAGCTCGCAGCATCAAAATGCAGCATGGTTATGCATCCTGTCAGACACACTGTGTATTTGTATGTCAGGGTTAATGTGTGTGTGTGTGTGTGTGTGTGTGTGTGTGTGTGTGTGTGTGGCTAGCAGGCAGAAAGCCAGCGTGACCCAACTTCAGCTTTCCAGCTTTAGTGCGGTGCTGCAGACAGCTGTGCCACAAACACGCTGCTACGGATCACCGCGAGGGCCTTTTTATTTAGGTCACATTCTGTGCTTCAGCGGCCAACAGAAGGGATCTCTGTCAGCTGCAATGAATACCTTCAGTTGGACACAGCCCACTTAAGTGCCCTGCGAGAAACGGACACGGCGCGCGTCTATGCAGCGTGTGCTATGAGTTCACGCGTGGACCGAACACGGTTTACTTTCTTATTTCTCCTCTGACAGTAAAATAATTCTATAGGAACTTAATTCTCTCCCTGATTTATTATAAACATGGATTGCGTGTGGATTTTCTGTGGACTTTTTAATTAATCCAGTTTACACATCAAAGAAAACAATAACTCTCACCCAATATATGTTCATCCCAGAAAAAACATTGTGCGAGTGCCCTACGTACAGTCCTCCAGGTATGTAAAGGGCTGATATGATATTTCATTGTGCTGCGGTATCTTCCTCATTTTCTCTTATCTTTCGTCCTTTAGCTTCCTCCTCCTCTCTTTTCTATTTACCACAGTGGCCTTTGCTACTGCATTATAAATGGCAGTAATGAATTCCGCGCCCAGGCTCGGCCGCGCCGCTGTCGCAGGGCCGCACCGGTGTGGGGGGGCTCTTATTATTGTCTTGTTAGCTTTACCTCCAGTGCGTTGGAAACAGTACGGCGTCAGTGACTGGCCAGCCACAGCCCCAGATGGGCAAGGAAAGCAGTTTAAGGGCACTGATGAATGCCATCGTTTTCATGTCACCGTGTGAGGGAAAGGTCATTTATTGCTGGTTGCCTCAACTGGCCCAAAAACTGTCAGTTGGGTTTTACTGGCCAATTAGTTTGGCCTTACAGGAGAACTAGAGGTATGGAGGGAAAGTGCAGGCACAGGCTGTGATCATTTTGGTTGTGGGTCGGCATGTGTGCGCACACAAATGACAAAATAAATGCACTTTTTAAGTATTCCCTGATCCATATGAGGCGGAGGCACTGGACTGAATAAATGAGGATGCACTGAGCAGTTTTGGTGCGATTATGTAAAGATTTAAGACACAGATTCTCAACTTTCCTATCAGCCGCTCTCGTTATATTTTTTTGTTGAGTTACACTGATGCTTCATTTCTAACAGCACCTTTGAATAAATATAGCACATGCCTGAGCTGAAAATAGATTTGAACTGTTCCTGATAGCTCTCCTCCCTTTGTTTCTCTCTGTTTCCTCAATCTTCTCTCATTTATTTTACTGAAAGTCTATCGGAGCAAATGAGAGGAGGAAGCTTGAGGACAGATCTGGATGTCAGGAACCACATGCCAAGTGGCTGCTATATTTAGCGGCGCAGCTTTTGAAGTTTTCAAGGACAAAAATAAAAGGTTGAAACAGAATAAAAGGCCTAAGTCCCATCAACATCAGCAAGTTTTCTCTTCTGTGAAGGCGTGCCAAAAAGCATTTTCTGCAAAAGAAAGGAGTAAAAAAAAAACGCTGCACTGTGCTTTGAGTGTATATAAATATGAGATATTTATAATTCTGTTTTTTTCTGTGTCTCTCTCTTGTTTGTTTGTCTTTTCTTCGTCATGGCTGTTCGTTTTTTTTGTTTGGTTTTTTTTTGTAGAGATAGTTTTGAGGCCTCTGCAGCAGCAGTTGGATGTGCAAGCCACAATGACGATGAAGGGCTTGTCTAGCAGCCGCAGTCACCCTCACGCGGTGACCTGCGACCCCTCTTACGACTCCATGACGCTGGGGCATTCAGATCGCCGGGCCTACATGCTCAACCGCGGGGAGGCGCATCCCTCTGACCATGCCTGCTACAACCAATGTAACTCCTACCAGTCTGAGTGCAGTGCCTACCCTGATCTGGCCAGCTGCACGTTCCCCCGCAGACATTACAGCTCCCATCATGAGCTAAAAGAGGAATGTGGCGCTGTGGTGCCTTACATAGGGCCATCAGGGAGTGGCAAGGGAAATGGAGGAGGTGGAGGAAACAACAACCATATCCCTTCTAACCTGCTGGAGCAGTTTGAGCGTCAGGCGCCGGTGCGGCGTGAGGGCTACCACACACTGCAGTACAAGCGCACAGCAGTGGAGCACCAGCGCAGTGACAGCCCCGGGCGAATCCGCCACCTCGTTCACTCTGTCCAGAAGCTTTTCACCAAGTCCCACTCCCTGGAAGGGCCCTCGGGGTCCGGCGGAGGAGGGAGCAGGATGAATGGCAGCAAATCCAGCCCCGATGACCCTCCTTCATCTTCCGGCACCCTGAAGCACAGCAAACGCAGTAAGAGCAAAGATCGCTCCAAGTCGGAGCCTAAGATGCGCACCGCCATCTCAGGGTACTGGAGCTCGGACGACACGCTCGACCGGGAGGTGTGTCTTTACCACCATCACCCCGGGGGGAGCGGTGGAGGCCTGCCCTCTGGGGTCATGACGATGGGGCGGCACCCGGACAAATCTCAGTCACAGTACTTCATGGAGTCCTATAACACCATTAGTGCTCACTCCCTCAAGACTTCACGCAGCAACAACGACGTGAAGTGTTCAACGTGCTCTGGGGGCAGCGGCGGAGGGCTGCAGCTCGTGGGGCCGCTGGATGGCCAGGTGCAGCTGAAGAAGAGCTCGTGGTCCTCTACTCTCACAGTGAGCAGAGCAAGGGAAGTCTACCAGAAGGCATCAGTCAACCTAGATAAAGCTCTGGTGAAAGCCGAGCAGGGACGCACCTGCCACTTCCTGCAGGTAGGACCGTTACAACAGGCTGACCTCTCAAATGTCACGCTTCATCCGTCATTCAGTGCCAGCTGCTCCTCCATTACTTCTGGTTTTCTGCATTTACATGTTTTTGTGCAGGTTGGAGAGCTTGCACAAGAAAGCAGTGACCCAGACCCCACTCTCCCTTTGTCCCAAATAATTATTGGTCTAGTATTTTATATCTTTACCACATCACAGTGTCTTATATCCCTTTTTGTTTGTGGTCACAACACTGGAAATATTCCTACGTGAGCATGTGGATCTCTATGCTATTCTTTCTATATTGTACAGGTCAGTGTACTTAGACTTCACATACAAATCGGGTAGTGAGGCATGTTTAGATTCCACTGACAGGTCAGGGTTTTGTAGCATTACTCTGAACATGTATTTATGTTTACAGTGTATGTATATATATATATATATATATATATATATATATATATATATATATATATATATATATATATATATATATATAAAGCTGAAGCAGAGAAAATAGATGTTACATTTTCAAATACTGCCAGTGGATACGAAAAAGAAGGAACCAAAGGTGAGCAGGCAGAAAAAAGGAAGATCAGCCCTCAATGAGGTGAGTTTAAGACACAGGCCCAATGAATAAAAAAGGTAAAGAGGGGAGAGTGCGCCTACGTGTGGGTGTGTCGTAAGTAAAGACGAAAAGCAGGCGGCCGTCCGCAGAGAATGTAAAAACACAGAAAGCAATAGAGAGGGAGCATAAAAGAAAGAGAGGAACCTCTGTGTGGCCATGCATTTCAACAGCCTGGAAAACGGAGCGAGCAGACCAAGGAAGGATGTTGTCGCTGCAGCGCGCCAGCGTTTCTGTGAACCTGAAAGAGCAATCTCTCTTTTTTTTCTAGAAGGGACAGAAGGGAAAATGGGCTTTCAAAGAGAGTCGTCTGACGAGTTGGGCTGCAGACGTTTTCTGTACACGCTGTTTCCTTTGCCTACTGCAATGGGATCCTTTTAATCCCATGTGTGATGTTCACACACAACACATGTGTAGTCACAGACAGACAATTTAATGCCTGATTTTTTTTGTTTTATGTACTTGTACAACATTCCCAGGTTGGAAATTTTTTAATTCGCTTGAGGTTAACAGGATTAAATGCTCTGACTTGGTGGAGAGTCTTAGGGCTTATTCTCAGCAGCAGTATTTCAGATCTTTTAATCACAGACCTTTCCCAAGATGTTAACACAATCTGTGGTTGCACCTGACATCAAGGTCAACTTGGTTTCCCAGCTACACCCCAGCATGCTGAATGACTCTCGTGCACTTTTTCCTCGTCTGTATCTCGTTTCGTTCTCTTCAGAGCTGCTGCTCTAACAGCCACTCATGTTGGGGCTGCAGTGGTTTGGCCCAACAAAACCCTCTTTGTTTTCCCTCTCTCTCCATGTCTGCTGTCTTTGACTCTGTCTCTCTCTCTCTCTTTTAGATTAGGGCTTGACGAGAGCTTTGCTTTTCCTTTTAGTTTCACCTTCATTAGCGTGTGTGAAAAATCAGGAGAGCAGACAGAGGCCAGGATACAGCAACGTCTTGTCAAAAAAAGTAGATTCCCTGCATTTGATATGCAGCATGCATCAGAGGATAGACAAAAGAAGGCCTCCGGCACACACAAGCTTATGGTATGATCAAGAGACCCTGCAGTGATACTGTTACTGATGCATGACATGCACTGTGTGACACAGGTATTTATATCAGTCCATGCTAGAAGATGTTGAAGCCCTGCTGTATCTGCCTTTATTCTTGTGCGAGTGCATCCTCGAGTCTGGAGGGTGGCTCGCTCGCTCTTTACCTTATCTCACCTCATCTCTACAGGTGCCTCAGGATGACTGGAGCGGTTTCTCTCCGCTAGGGAAAGATGATGAGATCCCATGCCGGCGGATGCGCAGCGGCAGTTACATCAAGGCCATGGCAGAGGAAGACAGCGGCGACTCGGACTGCAGCCCTAAGCCCTCGCCCAAGGTCCAGGCACGGCGGGCCAGCTACCTGAAGGCGACGCAGCCATCCCTCACAGAGATGACGACTCTCAAGTGAGTGTGTGTTATCAGTGAAATGCAGGAGAGAAGCAGGTAGTGGAGGAAAGTGGCCACAGCTTAATTACCTACTACTCATTTACAACTCTCACACACACACACACACACACACACAAGTCTATCTCCAAAGATACAGCCACACAAATCTTTGAACAGGCTAAAGGCTCCTTAGAAGAATTAGTATTTTCTCTCGCAATTCTTTTGTAAACTCTGAGGTTAAGAGCTTGTCTTTGCTATTTGAAGAGTTTCATGAAGTCGTTTCTCGTTGCGTGAGACAGCCTCTGCTCAGCAGCGTACTTTTTCACAGCTTTGGCTCATAAACTATTCATAGTGTGAGGGATCCCTGATTTTACAAAGTCTTACCAAAACATCAAGCTGACAAGACTGTTCACAGATGAGGTCACACAGCGAGAAAGAAGAATATGTTTGACATTAATTATATCAAATAGATTTTTTAATTTTATTTATATATGAAGTTCAATTAAACCACAGTTGGTTCCATAATGACGCAGGTCCTGCTCCAACTTGTGACTATACTTCTAACCAAACTTCCAAACTGGAAGAACAGAAGAATTGGACACTAGTTTAATGCTGAGCACAAGGCTGTGACTGATTAGCTGTGTAATACAACATGATGACAAAAACACAAGTGGGTGCTCAGCCATTGTTACTGGTTGGACAGACACGAGCACACGCACACATACACCCTTATGTAAGTGCCAGTGTCGCCGCTTGGGGCCCTCTGATGACTTGAATCTGGCCTGGAGAAGGCCATCGTCATCCGATGGAGCCCAGTGGAACAAACCGAACTGCAGGGCTGCACGTTGGAGATAGAGAGTGAGGCGGAAGCGGCTGACATCTTGTTGTCACAATGCACTTTTGGTATCTGGCATAAGTGTGTGTTTCATATCGCGATGATTAAATAATCACCTTTGTTGTTCCATATGCCTCAGAGTCCATCCTGTGGCCTTTGTGCCCTTGACTACTGAAGAATGTCACCAGAGAACTTGGAGGGATTTGTTTAATCTCAGTCAATGCTAACTGTCAAACGTCTTAAAACACCGCAGACTTGGGTGGTTGGGATTTCTGGCAGACAAAACCTTGTTATTCTCTCTTTTCCATCCCTTTTACTCAGACGATGAAAGAGAAGAAAGTGACAAATGTAAGAAATGGGAGACGGTAAAGAGGACAGGGGAGCTGGACAGAGGAAACCTCTTAGGCGTGGAAACAGAACGAAGCGAGCGGCAGTGAAGAGGTGAAGCAGAGACGAGGACAGTGTAAGATGATAGAGACAGAAAGGGGAAATCAGCAGACAGCTTTCGACAGCCTTGATTCCTGACTGGCAGAGGATCGCATATTCATTAATGTCACTTGTTCCATTAAGGGACACCCTGGGACCGACTGACCTCCTCCCTTAGGTGATACTGATTACAGGCTGGGTCTGCCATTCAACTTGCACAATGGACTTCACTGATCCAGCCTATAATCAGCCCCACAGGGAAATCAAGATGAGGCGTGGACAGAGATAATGGTGTAGGGAGATACTTCTTTGACTTCATTCCTCTGTGCATCACCTGCAAGTCACAGACTTTGGATGATTGTTATGGATGATATATGTCAAACTACAAGGCTGGGGATAAAGAAAAATGATTTAGTTGCTCGACTTAAAGGGTACTTTTTGCATTTTAGTGCTCAGGTGACCCATGGGAGCATGCTGGCACCAGGAGATTTGGGTTGTGTCGCACGAAGGCAAGAGAGAAGATAAATAATCATGCACTAAAACCCAAGTTGTAAATTGCTTCACAAAGTTTTCCAATTTATTCCAATGTGGCAAAGTGGCAATTTTAGTTTTGCCCATTCTGGCAAATATACAAGAACAACATTTATTTATTTTGAAGTGATAAAGTCTTTTGGCAGCTGCAGAGAAGGAAATAAAAACATAGAGACTTATCCCCATAATAAATAATGATTTTACTTTTTTTTTTTACCATAATGTCTAGACAGAGAAAATTAAAAGAGTAAAATTTGTCTAATAAAACTTTAGTTTGACAACCCTACTAATAAGAAAACAGCTTTGGACATGTATTACAAGCACAGTGCGGCTATAGAACACCTCCATTTGGAAACCTGTGATTAAAAAAGAATCAACTGTGTTAAAGAAATTGAACCGGTAAGAGTGAGTCACCGTAGAAAGCTTTGAAACAGGAGCTCCCACCAAATTCTGCTCAAGATTAAAAACCTCAGAAGACAGTTTGGCTACATGGAGACGCGTTTTAAATTTAGTAACCGTTCTAATGGAATCGCCGCCCTTATTCCCATCTCAATAGCTCATCTGTCCTTCCATTACCTGTTTCTCCAGCCTCCATCTTCTCCCCTCTGTTCTTTTATCCAGGAATGAGTAATCTAGCTGGCTTTGCTGTGGTAACCGCGTTCTATTTTAAGGAGGAAATACATAATTAAAGTCAACCTGACCTGGAGGCAGAGATTAAGAGTTGTGTGTGTATGCTTCTAACTGTTTTTATAATTGTGAAAATGAAAGAAACACAGTTCGATCCGGACCATAGCTTCCTGCAGCCGACACGCTGAAAAAACCCGTTTTAATCTGCCCTGTATTCATATTAAACTGCTCCACGCACACGCTCACAAACGCACACCTGCACACAGGTGTGAAGCATGCTAAGCGATGTGACCGGATGCAGATGAGAGTTAATGAGACACCTCATCCTCCATGGGGACGGGATGTGTTTGTGCTTGTTCGTGTGTGTGTGTAGGTGTTTTCACGTAAAACAAATTCAGATTTTCTCTTTCTGTCTCACACACACACACACACACGCTTTTTTCCCCTCTCTTGACATATGTATGAGTGTTCTCACAGTTAAGTGTTTTTGAAAGTGCTTACACTGTGCTTCAAGGACAGACTAGCTCAGCTACTGCCAATGTTTCTCAATAGTACTGCGCTTGTTGATTAGATAAGGGTGTTTCCTGAAGCTATTGTGGATTGATCTGTATCTTTGGGTTCACACATACTGCTAAGGACTTTCTCTCACTCATCCTAACTCTCCCTCCCTTTCCCTGCGCCATTTCTGTCTCTATCCTGCCTGTTTCTTACCTCAAACCAAGCTTCATTTTCCCCTGCATTCAATTATTTATTCTTTTTGTCCTCTTTCCTTCCCTGCGGCAGGATTTCCACAGAGCACTCACCCAAGCTGCAGATACGGAGTCACAGCTACCTGCGGGCGGTGAGTGAGGTTTCCATCAATAGGAGTCTGGACAGCTTGGACCCGGCAGGGCTGCTGGCCTCGCCTAAATTCCGCTCGCGAAATGAGAGCTACATGAGAGCAATGAGCACCATCAGCCAGGTTAGTGGCACCCAGGGGCCCGTGCCTTTCTGCCGTTGGCCCTTACACCCCCTGTACCTTAACTGCTATGTCCAATAAGGTCATGCAGGGGGAGGAAATCCAATCAGTTGCAGACCTGAGGCCTGAATTAAGCATCAAGTCACCATCTGGCAAAGTATGAACAGGACAAACCCGTTTTCCAGAACTTGAATTTATATGCTTCTTCTGTCTGAGTGTACTTTGAGAAGCAAAATGACTCAAAATGGCTATAAATTGTCTCCCCGGTTTGGCACCTGCTTCATAATAGTGTCCATAATTGGTTATAGAGCATATCAAAGAACTGGCTTTTAAACAGCGGACGCCTGATATTGTCACAGCTGCTGCAAAATAAGCAGCATTCAGCAGATCATTCATGTTGGATTTTGCGCCCAGCTTCATACGCGGCGTTATTCGGAGCGACAGGGCAGCTTAGCTTACCTTTCTTCCTCGGTGATGGGGATATGTACTCCTCTCCAAAGCCCAAGGGCAACACTTCGCCTCACTAGCTGAATGATGGACCCCTGAGACATCCCTTCAAGTCCTGGCATGGAACAGGCCCGGAGGAGAATGACACACTGGACCTGGCATCTACAAAAATGCCACTGAATAAAAGAGGTGCTGCTAGGCTCTCTATTTCACTCACTCTCACTTTGTAACGCACAAAAAGGAAGCTTAGAGGATTGAATCGAGGTCCACATACCTTTCTGACTCCAAGCTCTATAGTGCACACTCACGTTTGTCTGGTAGCGTTAGTCCCCGGCTACATGCTATTCCTATGTGTTGCTTCCTGTGCAGGCGAAAACCATTTTTATCTGGACTAGCTGAACAAGAGCAATGTAAAGGAATGGAATGTGGGTTGATGTTATCTCCCCTCACACAACCTAACACCTAACATCCATTGCACACGTCTTGCAGTATTATTTTCTTTTCTCGTTTTGCTCCAGTCCCTTTCAAACCCAGACTGCGCTAGACTGTGGTAGCTAGTCCTCCTTAAATCCCAGTATAAATTCCCACCTTTATTAACAACACTCCAGTAGTTCACTCCTGTGTATCGCCCCTTGACTTTTTAACCTCCAGTGATTCCTCCTCCTCTGCACTCATGGACAATTTGTTTGTTTTGTGTTGTTTTATTTTAAATTTGTTCATTAATATTAAGTAAAGTACATTTCTATGTACGACTTAAAGCTTCACTAGGCAGTTTGGTAGTGAATGAAGTCAAAGTTTTATCTGTTTGATCAGACGTATGTGACATCACAACTACTGCATGTGACGTGCTACCTAAACGAACGAATCTCATGAACCTTCAGCAGAACCAACTAGTGAAGCTTTACTCTGTCCCAGGGTTTTGCATTTGTATCATACTCTCTTATACATAGGGTTGTGTGTACTTTTCCCCCCCCCACACATGCATGTTTGTTCTCCTGTGTGTGTGTTTGCTTCTGGTACGTAGGTGAGCGAGGTGGAGGTGAACGGGCAGATCGAGGCCGTGTGTGAGTCAGTGTTTAGCGAGATGGAGTCGCAGGCGGTGGATGCCCTGGACCTGCCCGTGCCCGGATGCTTCCGCATGCGGAGCCACAGCTACGTGCGCGCCATAGAGAAAGGCTGCTCGCAGGAAGAGGAGGAGGGCGGCGCCACGGCGGGAAACCGAAGGACCCACTCCCCCCCGCGATCCACGACCACCGTCAGAACCATCCAGAGCAGCACAGGTTGGTGAGAACATGCACACACATTGCACACGTGGCGCTCGTGATCGTGTGAGCACATCATTTATTGATATGTATGCATGGACAGTATGATTTATAGATGTGCTGTGTGCGTATCTGCACTACACTGTGAACAGTGTTAACAGAGAAAATGAAATAATTTCAAACTGCAGCTGCAATGAAGTTCACATTGAATCAAGGGCCATCAAATGGCATAGTTTCACTCGTCTCGCTTTTCAAACGCAGGCCGTGCCCCTCTGCACTATTATTCATCTGACCCAGTTTTCCTCTCGAATACAATGCGGTGAATGCAGAACTGTTGTTTCCACATAAGAGCTCAGTTGAGCCGTAAAGCTCAGTGGCTGCCGCCTCCTATTTTATCCCTCTCGTGTGCCTCGTGGTCTGGAGAGCATGCAGTATTGATGCTGAGCAGTACTGGCATCCAGCAGCGGATTGGTCTGCGTTTGATTCCCGCGCGCTGGGCACGTTGAGTCACTGTCGCATGACACACTCCTCCATTCTAGTTTAATTACGCCTCTTAAAAGACACAAGTTCCCGGTCCCACCGACAAGGTTATACGCAGCTAATTAAACACATTTACTGCAAATTGGAAGAATTGGAAAACCAGTTCAATCAATTCAAAGGGCTTACCTTGGCTCTGAATAAGCATTTATTTAATCGCTTCAACTGCTTCAAGATCATCCAAGACTATAATTTCCATATTCAGTTAATGAAATTTGTCAAACTTTGAAGATGTGCCCCAGCGTTTTTATTATTACACATCCACTGACAGTTCAAGCTAACAATGCAGTTAAAGGCAATGGAGGATGCTGCTGATTGTTCCATTGTGTGGTGGTAGTTATTTATCTATAAATGGAGACTGATAAGATTGAAAGAGCAACATTGGGAGCTTTACCCCTCCAGGAAGGAAGAGATAATGAAGGCCATCTATCAAGTGAAGTGTGGGGATTAAAGTCGAGTTTTCAGGCGAGACGGCTGCTCTGTCATGGTACCTACGCCGTTGTTCCACGTCACACAGCTCCTTTCTTTTCGTTTCCTTCCAGCTGTCTGAAGCAATTGGCCGAGCTGGGTCTAGTGTCTCTGAGCAAAAACACGCCGCGTCACAACTCGCTGCTTCCTCAGCGACAATCGACGCTCAAACAATAAAGAAAGGAAGGTTCAAGTGATGCATCATGGGGCAGCGTGGGTAGCGGCTCGCTGTGGTTGCTTGTGAATGTAGGGGATCGCTTCAGATTACTGTCATAGTTGTTCTGCTGCGCCATTCATCACGTCCTTGGACCTTCACCACGAGTCGTCACTCACTATAATTAATTAGCTTCCTTTTTTCTCCTCCTGTGGTGAGACCGTGATTGAAGAGATCTGACTCCGTGTTACCTGCCTCGCTGTAGTGTAACACTTACCGCAATTAGCCCGCAGTTTTCAGATTTTCTTTAAATTGGATTGGGAATAAAATATTGGCTTATGACATTTGCAAGTCACACTTTACACAGCAGCCCAGCTCTTACTTAAGTAAATGATCTCAATACGTCTTCCATCTCTGAAAAACTACACATAATTGATGAGTCAACAGTCACGGCTTGTGCACTTTGAGTTTATATCCATCATTTCCCCATGTGGGAGAAAGATGCATGCCCACACTAACTCACACGCAAACACACGCTGCACATATTCATATATTTCCCAGGAAATTGACTGGAAGCCCAAAGTGAGACGTGAGAACGTTGTTGTAGTGAATATTGCATGATTTTCTGAAGGATGGCTCAGGCACTGGTTCCAGAAAAACAGCCCGTACTTCTGGTTTCGAATCCCTCTTGTCCCTGTGGTGAACCGCCCAAAATCTCACACGCACATACACACCAGAGACCTATCACCTTGCACTCGTGCTCCTCTGCAGTTTGCCCACTGTGCTGCCCCAGCGCATTATTATTGATGCTCTTTTTAATTCTGCGGGAAGCGACCAAAGTACGGTTCTGTACTTTGATCTCTTCTCTTTGAACGTCAAGTGGCTGCGGCTGCTCTCGCCTGCCTCCGTGCCCACTCCAACTAACACCCAGTCACTCCCACACATATTACTATAGCCGTGGACAGACATGTTGGCCTAGACATCAGCTCCTTTGGATTGGTTTAACAAAATCTGGAGCAGATCCTCTTTCAGAAGCTTGGGAAAATCCATAGCAATCGGTTAATGTGAGGATTTTAGTGCCTCTAAGCCCTGGCTCCTCCACCCCACGTCGTCTCGAGTTAACATATTCATCAACTCTTGCTCTCGCTCTGCTTTGTCTTTGGCTCCCTTCCTTCGACTACGGCTACAGTATCCTCTGCCTTTTCACAGGAGCATTTATGTGTGTGGGTAAATCAACCTGTTGTTTCACAAAGAAGCAGAATTGACCTTCACTTGGAAAGAACACACACAGGTCTGAAGTCTGGGAAATGTGCCATAGTTTAGTGTTTGTCTTGCTCTCACCTTCGTTCTCCCTGACTCACTGATCTGCTGTCAATTATCCGGGCTCATTTTCACAGCCACTGTCTATCAGAGGTGAGGATTCACTCACAGGCTTCCTCCTCTTGCCCATTGTACCGAGCTTCAGGACAATGTTAAATTTAATGACTGTGAATTTCCTGCAGCCCTGAACACGGGCGTTGTGCTCAATAAAGTCGCCCTTAAATAAGAATTTGAGGCTTGTAGACGGCTTCTGCCCCGATAAAAGCTCGCTGGAGGTGCTGCTAAAGTCATTCAGCGAATAATGACAGGAAAAGCATCTACACCGTCTGATTTGAATAATATTCACTTACGGACGTCAGCTATGAGTCAGGGATAATCCTCAATGGAAGCAACTTCTTTCCCTTGTGGGAAATGCAGGAAAACGGATATTTAATACATTTATATATATGAACAGCTCCAGCCCTTGACAGAAAGAATCGATGTATTTATAACTATAAGATCTCTTTCATTTAAAACTATTTAGGGAAACTTGTTGGAAAATTGGTGGGAAATGTCCAAACCTATATGGTTCAAACCACCTAAGCTCAGACTCACTGTTAGCTTTGCAGGCTTTTCTTTTTTAAATCACATGACGCTCCTTTTTTTTTTTACCCGCTCTGCAACGCAGCACCACAGGCTGAAATAAAGGCGGTACAACAGTGCCCCCGGGGGCTCAGTGTAACACAGCACTGCATCGCTGCCGCTTCTTTTTATAGTAGTGGTGGGTGGGTGAAACCTACCAGACGGCTTGACCCAATTAACAACACTCACTGGCACTTTTCCAGAGGTTCTGTTCGGGGAGATGTTGTCAAAATGAATACATTTGGATTTCCCCCGTTTGCTGAGTGGCACAGGAGCAGACCACCAGAGTCTGCTTGAATCAGAATCAAGCATTTGGTCAGATCTCCCCCTCACACCTCCACCGGCCTACTCAACTTTCCAAGAACATGGCTAAAGTGTGTTTGTCGTATGCCAGAGTGACTCAGACGTTACACAAGCAAATAAAATGCAGCTCTTGGGGCCTGTGTGTGTTTCCTGGTGTGTTTTGAGAAGGTCTCCTCTTAAAGTGCACTTGAAAGCGGCTCCTGTGGCTGCATTAGGCCTGACTGAACTATGGGCCCTAAAACTACTGCTGCCAGTTTGTTTCCCCAGGACCTGACCATTTGCTTACCTGTTAACACACACTGATGAGGTCAGGAAGGTCAACAGTCCAACATGTGTGGAAGGCAAGTGCAGCCACATTTTCTGTAAATGCTCCAAATTAGTTATATGTAACCTAGAATGAACCACATCTTGTGTAAAACGATATATCAGCTTAATGTTTGGCAGAATATTCAAAGTAAACCTTTAGCTGTATGTTATTAATGGAGTAATTACAGTTAGTCACAGTCTGCTAAGCCAGACGATGTCAATAAATCAATTGTATTTTTAACGGCTTTGTTTTGAAAACCTCCCTTGTTTATTGTAAAGGCACTTAAACACAAGGACAGTATTGATTCAATTTTGAGTATGTTACAAAATTATTCATAATAAATGAAATCATTTGAATATTTTCTCTGAGGCCCTGCGACAGACTGGCGACCGCCTCTCTGCCTTAGAAAAATGAATGAATGAATGAATATTTTCTATAAAAACTGAATAAAATAGCTTTTGGTTTTGTAATGATCTAGTTTAATGTCCAGAGGTGTAGACATTGGAGTGAAACGTCCCATATGTTATTATATTTCTCTGTCGCAGCCAGAGATGAATGAGTTAGTTTTATGAAGTGTTGGGGGGGGGGGCATCGAGGCGCGTCCACATCCTGACATTAGATCCAGACTCGTCATAGTGAAAAGGGAAAAGAGGCAGAGACGACTCGTCCTGTCGCCTCCGCTCAGCTCAGCGTTGCCAGATCAGGATTTCATGGCGTTTCTTCGGTGTCTGTACAGCGCGCTGCTCGGCATGTGTGACTACTGGATTCGCCTTTGTAAGTAGAAAACGCTGCTGTGTTCCTCTGTCTGTGAATGAGCCATGATGCCCGGCGGAGAACTGCAGGCGCACGGAAGTTAGGAGATAGGGTTTTCAAAATAAAGTGTTCCTGGGACAAAGGGACGAAAGTAGCGAGTTAGTTCGATTAGTTTATACTGTAGGACGACACAGAATAGGAGGGGATTTGAGCACACGTAATTGTAACTTTGAATAATTACATCTAATGACGTGGTGCTCAGCAGGCCAGATTTAAAATGCTTTGCTGACCTTTACTGTGAAACGTTAGCCGGAAAAGGTGGTTTTTATTGTGAAAGGCTTGACGCTGAACTTGTCAGCGTCCATCCCAAGCGTTCTGCTTATTCATGCTTCACATGAAACCAAAATCTGTTAACAGCTACAAAACCGATGACCTACTATATCTTAATAAATATTGCAACGTTTTCACTTTAAAGAGTTTGTGATGTTTGTGTCTGGGGAATTAAAATACTGATTTATATTTCAAAAGACAGAAATCAAGACATAACAAACTACTGACCATGCTATTAAACTTGCAGTCATGTGCTTATGACTCCACAGCATATGAGCTTTCTGATTTTAACCTACTTGCTATTTGCTGCCCCACCTGCTCACGCTTGCCGTGAAATGTCGATGGCCTTCCAGCTCCCGGTTTATTTTGGTATCATATCTCTGATGGAGGGAGGGATGACAGGTGTGGCGCCTGCATCCCACCGAGCAACGCTTGGCACAGCGTCACGGTCCACGCCTCTGCAGGGTCCACTTATTTTAGGTCAGACTGAGTGTCCCCTCTCCAGTGGGAGTTCATGAGGGTTCATCTCAAGCGTGCGTGCCTGTTAAAGTGAGGATCCAGAGAGCAGATGAGAAACTCACTCATTTGAGGCCTGCAGGCATAGATGGAGGGTCCCTAACGCTAACACCCTGCTGTGTGGCAGATGAGCCGTCTGCCGCCCTGTGTTTCGAACCCACCATCTGTGTTTGAGTGACTCATGGACGCACTTAAGTTCACCTAGTGGCTTTCTGCTTTCTATTTTCAGACGAGGCCACGGCTCCAACTGAGATCAACATGCCATGCTCATAAACACATGCGCACCGCACATGCTGATCCAACTAGGCCATAGTCATGTGGGCTTGGGTTAATCTATTGTAAACGAGAGAGGTCTTACTGAAAACGAGTTAACGAAGGATCAGCTGCTGACACGTTAATCCAGGAAGTCATTAGTCACGGCGACACTCACGAGGCAGGTGTTGTTTCTTCAAGTCATAAATAAAACAACTGCAAGACGAGTGTCAGTAATAAACTGGCAGATTTCAGTTTCGTTTAGAAAATGTGCTCATTGTCACCACTGTGCCTTCTGAATGACACTGGCCAAGAAAATCACCTTTGCTTTTACATTTACATTTTACATTGCTTTCTTCTTTTCTGTTTCTCGTGCTGTAAAGTCATTTTTCACCGAATCTCATTAATTTCTTTGCTGTACCTACATTTACCCTGAGGGATCATTACCCTCGGTTTGATTCAGAAATTGTTCCAAGTCATCAGTTCTTGCTTGACATTAATCATGATTAATGTTTTCTCGGAGGTGCAGATATTGAAATGCCACTTGTTTAAATGTATTGGCATTTAAACTGATTAAAGTGCGAGGCTTCAGGAAAGACTCCTCCCCAGCTGAAAGGACCTAAAACAGCAGCTCCCTATTCATTATGTCATAGATCCTGCTCTTTTGTTGTGATAGAGCAGAAACATTAGGGAGTTACTTTGCAATGTTGGTGGAAGGTCGGGCCTAGATGTACAACTTCTGTCTACTATTTTTTTTGCCTAGTTTCACAGATTTTCACTTTACTTTCTGCTGCACTTTCATCTCTTTCATCTGCCTCCTAATTCCTCTGTGCTGTGGGCAAAGTTATTACCAGATTTGTATTAATCCGTATCAAACAGCCAAACGGAGGAAAGAAGATAATGAGGTCAGGTGAAAATGTGGTCGGTGATTAAAATGGTAAATGCTCAAATGTGAATGCAGAAGACTTATTCTTATTTAGGCTTTTGTGTGCTAAATAAGGAGGAAACAATCAAAGAGAGTTTTTAATACTCGTTTGCCGCCACTAGAGGGAGCACCACTTCTATTTTCAAACTAATCTATACATGTTCTGTCTTGAGATTGCTGTCAGGCGTTGATTTTGGCACATTTTCAGTCTTGTCAACGTTACAAGTGTGTTAAATAAAAAAGAAAGACGCTGAATTAGAGGAAAAGACTGCGTGTGTGACATACTGTACCCTTGAGTCATGACTGACATTCATGCGTTCCTTGATGTATATTTGCCTTAGAGACATGGCATATCAAACAAGTATTCGCTGAGGACGTTGGACAGAAATTCTCCTTTGAGCTGCATCAGTCCTTCCTTCCATGTCTCTGCCTCAGTTAGACACACAGGATTCACCGTTTCCTGCTTTAATTACAGGGCCAGATAAGCCCCTGCCCTGGCGATGTGTGCCTGTGCATGTGAAATCCACCTGTGTGTCAGTGGATCAAAGCCTCCGTCCTCTGAGGTGGAGCCATTAGCCAGGGAGGGGGTGTAAATTAAACAGCACTGTGGTGTCATCTGTCTTTCTTTTGCTCAGTCTCTCGCTCGTTCTCTCACACAGCTGCATCATACTGTCATTCCACCTCCTTTGATGGTGCTTGTAGGTGTGTTTGACAGGAAGCGAGGGCTGGGTCGAGGCATGTGGTGACACACTTGCGTACGAGCCCAGTGCTCTGTGTGGAGCAGGAGGGGAAAAATGTGCCGTTCTCGATGGAGCTTTTAAACTTGTGGGTGTGTTAGCGCGCATGTGACTGTATGGTGTCAAAGTGTCTGTGTGTGGCTTCATCATGTGCAGCTGCGGGATCAAGCCCTAACCGGGAGCTGGATGAGGGTAAACTGTGATTTGGCTATCTCTCTTCCTGGAGGAGATAAATCCTCGCCATGCTGGTGTGTCAGCCACTCAGTAATTACTTCATCCTGTCATGACTGTCTGAGAATGCAAGCCAGTGGGAACTTGCACTGTCGCTCTTTCACTGACACGAGGGGAAAAAACACTCAGCATCTCTTCTCTAAGCCTCAAGAGCGTTGGCAACCAAATACGCCAATTCGACCAATCAGAAGAAGTGAGAAAAGCTTCACATCGGTGGATTTACTGTTTGGTTGTTTCTGAACTTAACTGAATTAACTGAATATTTTACTACTTGTTTCAGAGTCTATTCCTTTTAATCCGGACATGAGCTTTTGACCTGCAATATCAAATCCTTCACTAGGTGTCATCAACGCCTCAGCTGCTTTGAGCGTTCAGCCAGTAGGATTTGGCCTAAACTGTACGTTGTGGCCCAAACCCTGAGAGTCAGTGTGATCGCAAGCTGCCTGTGCAGACGAATCGCACCTGTAGGCACTTGCTGAGTATTTGTGCAGAAATTGCCATATCATCATATCAATCATGTGTAATTGTGTATTTCCATGACCTGAACAGGCAGCGGTTTCCTGCCTGCACATGCTCTAAAGCAGAATAAAAGTCAGCAGGATAAACGTGCAGGACTTGAAGCGTTGTTTAGCGGCTGCTAGGTGTTTGTGTTTACTTACGACTTAATTGGTCCCTGCTTGTTATGGCCTGGAATGCTTTGATTACAGGCATTTGGGGAGGAAGAGAAGCATTTGGATCTGTTTTGGCACAGGAAGCACAAACTAGATAATGTCATTCATTCCTCTTCTCCTTTTCTAAGCCTGAAAAGGGAGCGAGAAGCTTGGGGAGGAGCTGACAGGGCTACAGCGAACACAAAGCATGGCTGCGGCAGTGCACCCCTGCTGCCCCCCCCACACGGCACACGAGAAAATACACCTACAGCAGTTTCCCCCATTAAAATGGAGAAATTTGTGATTCATTTTCAGGATTACTGGACCCAAATGCCCATAGTTGGCAAGTCTGATCCGGTGGACAGAGGCTGTTCTGTCAAGTAGGGGCTGTCCCACTTTTTTTTCTCTTCCTGTCTGTGTTTTGTCATCAGAAAGAGCAAAGGAAAAGCAAAGCCCCAAAAGGATTTCCTTAGTGTTGACTGTGGATGATCCTCGTGGCTCCTGCATGCTAACGCTGGGCAGGGCAGGGCCTGCAAACACAAATCCCTGCGGGGAATGAAAACACATAAGAGGGGTCAGGATGTGGAGTCAAATCTCCTCCGTAGATATGGAGCTATTTCGGGGCTCTTCGCTCCGCTCTCTTGATAGGATGTTGAAAGTTTTTAGACTTCTTCCTGACAGCTAAATTGTGAGTTCATGTTGCTTTCACTGTTCGGGAGGGGAGGGAGCGTGTTGGAGTAACTTAGGAATTGTGCCTGGCTGTAAGTGGGTGGTTTGGGCTGTGCAGTGTGGGAGGCCAGGCCCCAGTGCAAATTAAAGACTTCTCTGTGAAAGTCCCAGACTCAGCTACAGTAATGTGTGTGTGTGACTGAGTCTGTGTGTAAGCGGCCGGCGGGGAAGAGACCCAGCCCTCGTTTTTCAAAAATTTTTTTAACCAGTCATTAAAAATAAGCCACAACTCACCCCGCGTACACACTGAGAGACAGCAAGAGGGAGAGAAAGAATGCATCTCCTCTTTCTCCGCCCTTTCTTTGAGCTTTGCTGCTTCACTAACCAAGTAAAACGCGGAGAAAAGGGGGGAAGAGGGGGCAGAGTTGTGTTCAAGGGGGTCTGATTCCACTCAGGCTTTTTTTAAGACCCCTCCTCCACGTAAAGGGTTAGAAAGAGGGGCTTTTTTCTGTCCAGGAGGGGACAGAGAGAAAGAGATGAATGGGCAAAGGAATGCAGGAGACAAACGAGAGCCCTCAGCAGGAGAGTGGGAATGCTGGAGAGACCATTGTTCCTCCCCCACACGTTTCTGTAGGGAGTGGATGTAAACACACAGGAAGAGAGGGAAGAGGGGTGTGAGAAATCACACCTGGGGGACAGATCTCTCTGTAGCATCATCTTCTCAGGTATTTCTATCCACGCGTACGTGCTGCGCACACGGCACAGATGCAAACGCATGCAGCCAGTGCCTTTAGATGCCATCTTGTTCCACCCCCCTCCCCCTCTTCAGCAGGATGTATAGGGTCAGGGGGTCAGGACTGGAAACCACAAAAACACTATGCATCAGTGTAGCCTGTTTCTTGTTCCACCCCCACCCCCTTCTCTTTGCCCCCTCTTCTGCTTCCTACCTTTCTGTCTCCCGCTCGTTTCTCTCTCATTTTCCTTAACTTTCCATCTCCCTCCTCTCTCTGCATCCGCCCTCGCTCTCCCGCCCCGACTCCCTTCTCGTATAGGAGACGCCGCAGTCCTGATGTTTGGTTTTGGGCCCAGATGGTTTTTGCATGCCTCTGGCGGTGGATTAAGCCACCAGTGTCTCCTTTAGCCTCCATGTGCAAGTGGTCAGGACAAAGAACGTCAAACAAGGGGAAAAGGGGGAAGGAATGTGAGAAGGAAAGAATAAAAAAAAGCCCAGGACTACGAAGCAACCCCCAACGCTGATGTTTCATGGCATTCCTTGAAGATTAAACTCCAAGCTTGTTAAAAACTGCCAGCCAGCTTTCTTTTGTTACTTTGTCTGCACAGTCATTTCATGAACCCAGTTATGACTTTTCTGTTTTTTTTCTTATTAATCTCCGAGCGCCGGCTACAGGGCTAACCGCAAAAGGAGGGAGCGAACTTTTGACCACACTCTGCTGCATTTATATGTAAATAACAGCTGCAGCAAGCAGTGATCCCTCATGTAATGACATGACATGGGCATTGTGTTTCAGCCCTGGTTCCTGCGTGTGCGTGTGTGTGTCAGCCTCTTTTTTTGTCTCGTCCTCCTACTGTCCATTATTCCTAAGTCTCGTGGTTTTGCTTCCCTCCACTCGACTGTAACTCTGACTTTGAGTTCTTGCGGACAGCCTTTCGTGTTTTATCAGGGGCTGGACTTGGAGACCGTGTCGTGGCAACGTTGCTTTGTTGTTGTGGGTATTTTTAGTTTACTAGACACTGGACCAAGCTGCTTGTTTTATCTTCTTAGCAACACAAAATGCCCCAGTACCGAGTCGGTATGAATCTCTGTGCCTTCCTCTCCATCTCTTTCTGTGTGTTGAGCTCAACAAGTTAGTCACTGCTCAGTCACAAATCCAGTTTCGTTTAATGACTAACTGACCCCCGTCGACACCACCACCAGCAGCCTCACGAGTGCTGTCATTGCCGGCACATGCGATGTGTCACAGTCTGCTCTTATATGCTCAGTCAGTCGGTGAGCAACGCTGTGGGAAAGGAGCACGGTGAAAGCATGCGTGAGATGCGTGGGCGTGTTAGCTTTAGCGTTAGAGCTAACACTCAGGTTTATGCCCCACAAAGCAGCTGGAATGTACAGGAACTAAAGGAAACAACATGGCAATCTTATCCTCTCGCCTTTGTTTCCTCGCTCCTCGTCTTGTTTCAGCCGGCTCGCACTTTTCTCCTTCTCCCCTCGCGCCGAGCGACTCGGCTCTCTCTTCCAGTAGCCCGCAGGCAGGTCTTTTGGCCTGAAACAAAAGGCTGATGTGTCTCTTCATGTGGCTGTGGTCTAGTCGGGGTAAAGCCCCTGCCATGGAGCAACGGAGAACAATGGAAACAGCCTGGAGCCAGCAGGGCAGGTCTGATGAGAAAACCTCCGTCATGTAAGAAAAGTCTTCAGGAGATTAGTCCACATGCTTCAGTACTGTACAGGGAGGAACTGTGGGATTATACTTTTATACCAAATCCTGGATGCTGAACAAATCCTTGATGTTGACAGCTACACAGCTTGCTATAAACATTATTATAAGATTTAAAACAATCAGCTGCATGTTTACAATACCGTTTATTGCCCTCAACATTAGGTGCTATACGTATTAGGTATTTGAAAAAAAACCAACTCCAAGACAGTAGGGATGCAGAAAAGAACCCAGATGTGATCTCTAATAAGTTTTTGATTATTTATCTGCCCCACTGGCTGCAGCTCTCAGCATGTCTCTCCCTGCCTGTCGCTGACTGACAGATGGAGGAAAGCGTCGGGACATAAAAGAGGAATGCAGGTAGCCAGGCTCTGAACTTGGAGCATAAGAAAGTGGGTTAAGCGAAGTGAATCTATTGCCCAACAGGCAGCAGCTGCCTGCCAGGTTTGGCTGCGGCTGACAGTTGTAAACACGCTCTTATCTAGTGATTCAGGAGACGCAGGCCTGCCAGAGATAGTTACCCACTGTTGACACGGGTTTCTGTCAAAAGGGCACATCCACCGAGCGGTTTTTGTTGTTGTGAGGACACCTGAGGCATATTTACCCAATGTTGTGTGCTGATATGCACAGACAAAAAATAAAATCAGCGGCGCAGGGTAACTCCCTCCCAGAAAGCACTCACTCTTGCTAAATATACTCTTTTTAAAAGGCACTCCCAGACTGCCACCTTCCCCTTCCTTGCTCTCTGACTCTCACACCACACAGGCGTACACACAGTGAGCTATTGTGTCTGAGAGAGTTCTGGCATCTGGAGGGCAGAAACCCTCCCCGGTGACCTCTGACCTCTGGTGGTGGAGAACTGTAGACTGACATGAACGGTTTGGGGAATTTCAGGTGACTCAGGTCTGGCTTGTAAAGCACCACTATGTGTGTTTTGTCTCTGCAGCATTAGCTAATCGACAGTGTTGAGTTATCAGCAACAAGTTTATTTATACTTTGCACTTTGTTGTAATTCTTTTTCCACTCTGTGCAGTGACTTCGAGTCGCCTGCTGGAGGCCACGCTCAGCCGTTCAGGATGTGTTTTGTATTGCTGCATTGTTTTTCTCAACAGCAGTGTAACGTCAAACGGTGTGAACCTTTTCAGCTTATTGTCATCTAATGGCAATGCCCCAGATACCAGGTGACAAACGTTTTGACAAGGGTCCAAGACAAACTGGTTGGTAGAGTTCAGCAAAGTTGCACAAAGGTGACGCTTCAGGAAAACATCATGGGACGTTCGCTCACAACACGGTCACGTTTGTTTGCTGTCTCTGTGTATTTATTTTATTTTTAAGTCGGGGCAGCTGTGACCCATTATTCCTGCTGTGCTTTGGTGTTGGCTGGTGTTTAGGTGAGTGTCAGTGCAGCTGCAGTGTGTTCTGTCAAGGTAAACAAATGGCCAACAGAAGCTCCCCTCTGTTTACCGCTGGTATAACGCCAAGCCTCCCGGCAAACTCCATGTTGCTAAGGGTTGCCGTGGTAACGCTATCACAAAGGACTCCAGCTGGTTCTTGGTGCATGTGTGTGTGACAGAGAAAGCGAAGGGAGAAGCAGAAACGGACAGAGAGCGTGCAGACGGAGACTCTGATTTACCCTCGTCCCTCCTCCTCCTCAGTTTTGTTCCGTATCCTCTCCCCTCTACCCTCTGGCAGACCCTCATCCCAAACACAGTGCAGCTGGGCTCAGCTGTCAATGTTCCCCCATAACGACCGCCCCCTTTCCTGGCCTTTGTATTTGTTTGGATGGTGGTGAATTTGCCCTTGGCCCCCGCGTGGGGGAACCCGTTCCTGTTAGCTCGCCTCCTAAGCCAAACCGTCTGCTCTTTGAAGTGGCCTATCGCACAGATCCGCAGATTGGAGATTACAAGGCAGCTGCCTGCCTTCAATCTGTCCAGTAACATGAACACAGTGATTAAATAAAGGAAACGGCATACACCTAGGCAAATGGGACACAGTGATCAGCAGTGCCAGAGAACAGTGGCTAGCAAGTCTGTTTTTGTTCTGAAGGCTGCAGAAAGAACGGAGACTGTGCTTTGTCTCAGGGGAGGGAAGATGGCTTTCTTTGATATGATCGAACCCAGGGGTGGGGGGGGGGGTGAGCTCTGCCAAGGAGAACTGCTATTCACACCAAGTCGCCGGCATCGGACCTTTGAAGCATTTGTCAAAAGAGGGATTTGGCAGAGAGCTGCTGGAGTTTTGTCATTCACAAGCTCTTCTTTGGGATGACAATGCCCGCAGCAGGCTGCGCCTACCTCTGAGAGGAGGAAGAGATGAAATTCCACAATCCCATATCCACTAAGTTAGGAAGTTGTTCCTGGTTTTGGTTGCACGCATGAGAATATGAATGATGGCTCTGTTATTCTCACCAAAGCTGCCTAACCCTAACGTCATAAAGCGAGAAGCCTTATCGTGTGAGATCCAGTGCTTAAATGTTGGTGAAAAGATTTCTCCACATTCCTTCTCAAGGGTCGGATTGAATCCTGCGCTACATTCCTGCATCACTCGGTCCTTGACTGTCTGCGTGTGGTGAGGTGTATTTATTATCTGCTGAAACACGGAATGCAAAAGTATCATGTATGGAAACGTGGCCTCTAGGAGTTCAGGTCAGGTTCAGGTGACAACAATAAGATTATTCACTTGTTTTCTTTTCACAAGCAGAGTTTCTGTAACGTGCTGTAGCTTTACTCGTCTTGCTAAACGTTGATGACTTTACCCCTGCTCGCCTCAGAGATCACGCTGACATCACCTCCTGATGAATGGGGAGTATATCAGTGGCAGGAAGTCTGTGGTCTCTCTTGATGTGGAGAGGCTGAAACATTAGGCTGGCTTGTGTCGGCGCTGCATGTGTGCCTCTGCAGGCCTGTGTGTGTGGGCATGTTCGGACCCTGAGTGTGTTTACTTAACCTGTCGCGGCATTCAAAACCTCCTGTCATTCTCTGGCGTGTCTGGCTCTCGCAGTGACAGCTAGGTGGGACGCGGCGCGGCGTCTCGTGTTTCGTACAGAGCTTTATGGGATGAAAACCCTCTGTTCTTTAACCCTCCAGGGCATGAGAGGCGTGTACATGCACACGCCTATATCCAGTCACTCAACACACACACACACGCATGCATGACTTCAGATTATAGTCTGGGGCTGACATTCGAACCTTTATGGTCGATATGGGGCAGGACCTGTCCGTCTCTGTCTGTGTGGGTGCGTGTGTGTTTTTTGTTTCATTGTGGGTCTGTACTCCTTGACCTTTTCAAAGATTAGCCCCAGGTGTTGCTGATATTGGCTGAAGACAGTGGTGCGAGTCACGGCGTTCTCAGAGGACTGACCCTGAGATGGCTCTGGCAGTCATCTCTGCATGTACGCTACGTCTCAAAAGAAAGACACGTGGTATTTAGACGTAGGAGGAAAAACAGTAAGTCATTTTCTGCTGTCTCTTTCTTGTGGTTTGTTACCACACTATCAAAGACGCTCACATTAGCAACTGTGATCTCATCTCAACGCAGCACTCACCGAATCTGAGAACTTTCCAGCTTGTCAAAACCTGACTGCAATCTCATCTGGGCTCATCCAATCACCGCTGGCGAGGCAGGACGGAGTTGGGAGGCTGGGTGGAGGGTGGCAGATGACTCTGACAAGCCAAGGGGATGAATCAGCCCCTCTGTTCACCTTTAATATGCTGAGGCCTCTCTGTAGCTGTCAGTGAGATGGCAAGAAACAACGCAAACAAGATCCTGCTCTAATAGTTTTAGACATGCCTGCTCGTGCTGGGCGTGGCTGGTAACACAGAGCAGTGATCTCGCCACGGTAGGATGTTTGTCTTTTGTAGGGATTAAAGATATCCAGGAAACCTGCTGTCCTAGTTTTGCTGCAGCGCACGGAGAGCGACCTAGTTTTGATGATAGCATCAGGCCGAGAAGGAGATTCCAAAACATAATGTAGTTAGAAGGTGATTGGTTAACATCCGTTGATGTCCGCCTTTCTATACATAGGCTTTTAGTTGTTTGTGTGAGAGGCTCCATTGTCTGTGCAGAACCTGTAGCTGTAACCTGAGAAAAGGAGAGAACCGAGCACGAGGCTGAGTATGTGTGAGCTGTATGTTCGGTTGTCATCGACTTTGATGCTGCACTGTTGTTTAACATACATTAACCATATTGCTATGCAATTATTTGTACAGGCTAGACAGTCACGTTGTTTTCAGCAGCATCGCATAGCTGTGGGTGCGTGCATAGTGCATAGTGAGCTTAGCCATCCAGATCAGTGGGTCAAGTAGCTGACGTACTAATCCTATTACTGGACGTGGCTCTGATTTGTTAAACTTGGCCCTAATCTACTGTCCAACACAGTGACCTCAGACGCCCTGGTGAACGGTCAGCTGTTGCCAAAGTAACGTCCTCTCAGGCAGTGAATCTAGTCACAGTTTATGAGTTATTATAACAACATTCTCATCTATTTCATCTTCACCCCTCTATTAACCGGCAGGTGAATACACTGAACATCGTGTGTTTTGACACTGCTCTTCTGTTTACACACAATGACTCTATCTGTCTCCTCCCTGCAGTGTCATCATGCATCACCACTTACAAGAAAACGCCTCCCCCGGTCCCACCAAGGACCACCCCGTCCAAACCCTTCATATCCATCACGGCCCAGAGCAGCACCGAGTCGGCCCAAGATGCCTACATGGACGGGGGCTCCGGGCCGCGGACTGGCATCAGCTCCCAGCCTGGCCTGTCCAACTCAACGGAGAGTATCGACAGCATGAAGGCCCTGACGGCGGCCATAGAGGCGGCTAACGCTCAGGTGCACGGCCCTGCCAGCCAGCACGTCACTAACAGTACCATCACCATCACTGCCACTGCCACCACGTCTGCCGTTGCACATCTCTCAGCGGAGAGCAAGGCACAGAGGGAAGCACTCCGCAAGTGCCTCTCTATAGGGATCCAGGTTTGTGGAGGAACCCAGGTTTATTTGGGAGTCTCAGTGTTGCAGCTTGTATTTTGAAAGTTTCTCTCTTCCTGTCAGGTGGACCCAGAGGAAGGGGGGCCAACAGAGGAGCAGTCTAAATTCCAGTCAGTAGGAATTCAGGTGGAAGATGAGCGTTGGTGAGTAGTGAGAAAAAACCCACAGTTTTAAAAATGAAACTAGATAAATCTGATGGGAGGGATGAGTCAGAGATAGCCTGAACAGGACTTAGGGAGACAGAGAGAGGCTTGTAGCGTGAAGTACAAGCCCCCCGCCTCCTGCACTGGCTTCCTCGCAGCAGCTGTCCCCAGTTTAGGAGAGGTTGGCGTCAGAGCCCCCTCAGCCAGGGGCCCCAAGTGACAGCTGTGCCAGAGGATGTGGTGCAGGGAGCTGGGAAGACGGAGGGGGTGAGTTGACAGCCATCTGTTGCTCCAGTCATTGTGATTCAGGCTACTTTGAGGCTGCGTGTGTTTGTGTGTGTGTGGGAGGGGAGGGATAAAGAGAGAGGGGAGGGGGGAGTTTTATTGGGATTGTTTCGTTCTGAGAAACCTCTGTGTGTCAACTAGAGCCTCTCATTCTGCAACATGCTCACAGTTTGAGAAGAAGCAGCTCAGTGTGCTCACTGTTTCATTAACTCACATTGCACCGGGCTCAGGTCTCTGGTGGGACACGCAGGCATTTATGGCGTCTTTGTCTGTTTTCCTTCACCCTGTCCATTCAGTGACCTTCTGTTTGGTCAGGGAAGTTGACAAATTTAGCCACGGTACTGGTTTGCGCGGCTGTAGCCAGGGCACGTTTCAGGAATTCAAAGAGACATCGCCGTTAATCAGAGGTCACGGAAAGAACTATGCCCAGTGCTTTAAAACTCACACGTACGTTCCGAGAGGGGAGGACTCAGCTGACTGACCAAGCTCTGAGCTGGGTTCTGAGTCAGCCGGCCAAATATTAACTCATCCAGACACCTCTGAGTGCGCTGAGGCTTGGATGCTACGCAGCGTTGCAACTGCTGCATTGCGATGGTTAATGTTTGGATGTGTTTTTGTTTGGCCCGTTGGCATGGCAGCGCGTGCGAGTTCGTTGCTGCACCGTGTATCCACGCTTCTACCTGGGAGGTCTAGCCGTGCTGCCCCCTACATTAGATTCCCAGACAGTGAGAGTGCCAATTTCCAACAGCCTCTCTCCAGCTCACAAACTCCCCTGTTTGAGTCTGTGTGTTTATGTGCAGCGGACTCGGGTCATAACCTCACTTTGCTCTTTGAACTAGTATTAACTGCAATGGAGTGGAAGAGAGCTGTGAAAGAGATTAGCACAACAAACACAGAAGTACAGTAGATTTGTCCCCTTCTGCATTTTAGCCTTGCACGTTGGTGGCTACCAGATGGTCCTCAAGTCACTTAACCATCTGCACAGCCATCTTGAAAAATCTACCTAAAGGACTGTAAAAGTAGACCTCCCTGCCGTTTCGGTTTGGTTCTACCTGACTGAAGGCAGACACACGGACATCGCAAGGTGCATGTGCAACTTTTAAATATCAGTCTGTGGTGCATAATTGTGTGTCTGAGTAGTGTTTTTGTCATTGAGCGTAATCCTTTGCTCTTTCTTCTACATCCAAATAAGACATGCTTCAGTCTTTGATTCATGTTTGTGGCTTGGATCATAATACCTAATCTGCAGAGGCCTTGAACCACATGGAGTTCAACTCCACAGATACCAGCACTGACTTCATTCTCATGTGTTACAGTGTCTTCTCTCCCTCACATGAACTTTTCTCTTTAAACGCCTTCCCCGCTTCTCTGGCTGATATGTCTGCCTTGCTGTCTGGACTGTGTTTGGCCTTGCTCGTCTCTGCCCATGCAGGAAGTTGTTGGCAGGCTGATAGAAAGCAGACGGGGGTCATTAGAACTGAACACCTGCTCAGAGAAGTTACTCTTTAACTGCTCTTCACACACACACACACACACACACATTCGCACACTTCTGGTCCGTGCACAGAAAGTGCACGCACGCTGTTTGATCTAGCCGAAGCCGCTCCCTTGCTCTGGCTCTGTTTTTTTCATGTTCAGATGAATGAGAAAGGTGCAGATGAATGGGAAGCGTCCGGGGATGGGCGTCTGTGTGTTATGCTGCAGGCAGGTCAAGCTGAGGTGCTTGTGTGAGGCCTATGCGCATGTTGGGAAAGGAACACGTGACTCTCTCATAGCCTAGTCTGAGCAGTCTGTTGATACTATTCACGAGGAGCTTAAATGTGCATTACCGTGCTTTAATGTCTCCTATTTGTCTTTGGAGTCTTTGTCTGCATCCTCTTACGAACGCTCAAATTGTATCTTTTATTTATTAACTGGCTCAATGCGTTTTTGTGCGTGTTAAAAAATGATGTGCTTTGAGATGTAATCTGGCAGTGATCCGTCTGCTGGTTTCCACATCTAGCTGGCCAGCTTCCTCCCCCCAACACCCGCATCCCTCTGGCCCCTCATTCATTACTACTGCGTTGAGAGGCTAAATAGGACGTAGCCAAATGTGTGTTTGATTTCATCTTTGCACATGAGTGTGTGTGTATGTGTGCGTGTGTGTCTGCTCTTCCACATAGCGTGGAGTGACTTGGCAAAGTCTGTCCAACAGCAGCACAAAGCCTCAGAGCCAAACACGACATGGCACACCCAACTGTGGAAGGCTCCCGTGTGTGTGTCTGTGTGTAGGTTTGTGTGCCTGGACTGTTTGTGTATGTGCATCAGCCCCAAAGCAGGGCTTCTGGTGAGACAGAAGATTGCACACTTTGCTGCTTCTGAAAGAGCCAGGTGACAAAACACACTGGCACAAACAAGGTTCCACTGTACAAAAGCTGTTCATCACTGATGAAATCACTGGGATCGCTTCATTTTTTCTTTCCAGCAACAACGTAAACAGTCAGAATCTCACCAGAAAGTGTAAATGCTATGTAACGCGTGTATATGTAATCAGAACCTGCACACCTGTTGTTGTTCTGCAGTTGTCACTCACCTCAGTTCTTGCCTCCTGGTGTAGTCACCGCAGGATGACCCGCTCCAACAGCGTAACCACGGCCGTGCAGGCTGACCTCGATGACCCCGCAGATGCCCCAGAGCTGCCTCCGCGTCACTGTGCCACCATGCCCCGGCAGTACTCCCGCGATGCCGCCACCTCTACCGTCAGCATCCAAGGCTCGGGGAACCACTACCACGCCTGCGCCGGAGATGACTACGGTGAGGTGGGGTTCGACCCATCAATCCTTCCTCCTCCGGACCCCTGGATGGACAGCGTGGTTGAGCCAGAGGTGGAGACTGTTGGCCGTACGGTCTGCCCCCGCGATGGCCGCTGGTTCCTTAAGTTGCTGCAGGCCGAGACGGAGCGTATGGAGGGCTGGTGTAGACAGATGGAGCAGGATGAGATGGAGAATGAGCTGCCTGATGAGAGTGAGTTTCACACTGGTATTAGGTATTTCATCCTCCTCTTCTTTTCTCTGATTTGGACGCTGCTGGTATTCATGGCATTGGACCACAATAGCTTCTTGTTCCTGTCTCGGTGCCTCTGGCCTCTTCGGACATACCGTGCATACTTATCAATAGGCCACTGCTGGCACTGGACACACATCTGTCCTCTAGACACACTGTATAATGATCTCTCACACAAACACAGCGAAGGGCTTTCTGTCAGTGCTCCTCGAGATACCTATTTGATCTTCACGTAACAACACATACACACATGGCTTCATGTCTGTATACACACGTCTAAGTACATTTCACACATAGCAGACAAAGCAAACAAGCTGCAGGCGGTATAGGCACTGCCTGTGTACCCGTCCTCACTATGCTGACTTCATGTCTTACCAGAAATGTCATTGGTTATGCAGCGAGTGTGCTGTTATGGTTCCAGGCAAGAGATTCTCTCACCGAACATACAGAGCAGGGAGACTTTCTCAAGGTTATGTTTTCCCAGATCCCACACTGCCACACACACACACACACACACATCCTGAAGGGCTGTGTTTGTAGTGCAGATTCATTACTCCCCTTCTCAGCTTCTCATCTCATTCTGTTCATGGAGAGCAATGCGCTGACAGCTCCTCTCCATAGGGATATGTGAGTCGATAGGACTGACCAGTGGAGTCAGGACAGGCAGTGCAGCTTTAGATAGCTCATATTTCAGTCTGCTGCAGTACACATCAAATATTACATTTTAAAATATGTTTAATGACCATATGCTTGATTTGGCAGAACCGAAAACGTCACACAACGCACTGTGTTATTTTTAGCCTTTCGGTTATTATTTCACAGCCCTAAATAATTTCTTTTCCTGAGAGGCAGACGCAGAGGATTCTGGCTCATCCCTTTCTGTTGCATTACTAACGCGTCCCTGTCTGCTAGCGGCGCAACATGCCTGCAGAATACGGCGCGGCGAGTAATTGCATTGTGTGCGTGTGCATGCATGCGCGTCTGTGTCTTTCTGCAGTCCTAGGGAAGATCCGCAGTGCAGTGGGGAGTGCCCAGCTGCTGATGTCCCAGAAGTTCCAGCAGTTCCGGGAGCTGTGTGAGGAGAATCTGGTATGTGTCACCTCATCCTCTGCATGCGCCCCCAGCTCACACCCCCTTCCCCACACACACGTACCGCACTGACATCATCCTGCACAAATCATCCTGACAGGCCGGGCCAGTGCTCGTTTACTATGCATCCAGTGTGTACAGCCTTTACCGTCTTTCACATACAAAGCAGATCTTGCAGTGTAAAATCTCAAGCCTGACAAACAGGTATGTTTTGATGCTGAAGCCAATTAAAGCGTTTGTTTTTGTTGAGGAAACGTTTGTGTGTTTTGAAATATTTTACATTTTACATATATGTCAAAATGTAACCAATACACATTAACGCATAATTTATGTTTTAACTGTTTTTGAATTGTTTATTTTGATCACAGTGGATGCATGATTGAAGCATTCACATAGATTCATGTTTCAGTTTAAGTTATTAAAACGGAATTTGAATAATTAGTTCACTGCAGCTACCAATCAATTCTGTGCAGAGTAGATTTTGATTCTTGCAGCTGCTGTCAAAGTGAATCATCACATAGCTGCAGCAACACGTGTGATAAGTGTGTGAACTCTTTGTGTGTCAGAATCCAAATGCACACCCTCGGCCAGTCGCCCAGGACTTGGCAGGTTTCTGGGACATGCTCCAGCTGTCAATCGAAAACATTAGTCTGAAGTTTGATGAACTCCACCAGCTCAAAGCCAACAAGTGGAAACCTCTGACGCCCCCAGAAATCCAGGTACGGACACACCACAAACGTCTCATGTTTTTACCGCCATTCAGCTTTGTTTTGGAATGCCGTACTAACTTGCATGTTATCTGCCGTCATTACTGTATACTTCGGATACGATGGATTCACAGTTGAGCTTTGCTGCAGCATGCAGATATGTGTTGCGTACTGTCATGTTGCCTGCCTGACGTCACTTCTCGTATTTGTGTGTTTTGTTCTGTTCTGTTGTCGACAGTGAGCTGCTTTTGAGAAGCTACTCTACCTGCCATACACCGTTGGGGCCTGCCCGTCTCCAATGGTCATTTTTACCTCACACAGTGGCCACCACCGCGCTCTCTTACCCCACGCAAATGGCTGCCACTGTGAACCATAACCTCATACGAAATTGCATGCTCTGACATTACGCTGGCAACACTTTTTCTAACCCATGTGCAAACTGACAAACTAGTTTTGTTGCTACGTGTTGTGTGTAGCAGCAGCTTGTCATGAGGACACAGTCTGTCATTAAGACTATCTGTCATTCCTGTCCAGGAGAGAAGGATACCCCCTGCTGTGCCAAAGAAGCCCCAGAAGGGCCACCCTCCCCTGGCTAGGGACCGCTCGCTGGAAAGCTCTGAGCGCCAGCGTCTGGAGGCTCGCAAACGCCTGCTAGCTGCCAAACGTGCTGCCTCAGTTCGGCAGAGCTCTGCCACTGAGAGTGCAGACAGTATTGAGATCTATATCCCAGAGGCTCAGACTAGGCTATGAGACAAACGCATGTACCCACCCCCCAGTAATAATGGTAAGGCTAGGGTGCTAACATTACATAATCACTGAGTTCCCAGATCACTGTGGGGTCAGCCGTGATGGAAAATGTTGTACAAGATATGTACGTTTACAGTATTTATAGTATTTATTTATTTATTTATGTGCCCCCGCAACCCATTATTTTAATCTTCCAGCTTTGATGTAGCACTCCCTCTTTTCCTTGTACCTCCACCTGCCCTTTACCCACAAAGAAGTATCTTTAAATCCTTTTTTTAAGTGACCTGATATGATGAATGAGGCATTTGACCTGATCTGTCACATATATCAAATTAAATGAAAACACCAGACCCACTGTTATATTTAAGTAAGTTGATTTCATGTTTATCAAAAGTGTGAAAATACTGACTCACGTTTTGTGTCATACACTTAGTCGAAACAAAAACTAAAAATAGGCCTTTGCAGTGGCAGGCGGTCGACCTTGTAGGAAAGATGCAGAGGTCGGATTTTTCTCCTCCAGGTAAAAGAGATGAGCCAGGAGCAGATGTTGATGCTCAGCAATGAGTGCACTTCACCGAACGAATCACTGTTCTAAGATGCCACAACCTAATCTGTGCGAGTGTTTTTGTGAGTGATCGAAAGCGTGCGCGCGCGTGTTTTGGTGTTTGTCTCAAAAGTGCTTCCTATTTTTCTAGGTCTAAAGGGTCCTAGCTGTAATTGATTACTGAGGTAGCCGAATCCACGAACTGTAAACAAACCAACCATCCTGTCACATTTTAGGATTGAGCCAAACATATTTGTATAGAGGAACTATTATAACATAACATGCATGCTGACACAAAATAACCGATATTTTTGTCTTTTTTAACCGGTTTGATCCTTTTTCATGTTTCATTCAAGCGTTTAGTGTTCCAGACTAAGCTATAATACTCATATTTGACACAATACTGGTAGTTGTACTATATTTTATGACGTTAATTTTTGAACAAGAGCTTTCCTGACAGTACTGCGACTACAGAACTGAAAAGGGAAAACCTTCTTTCTCACTGTGTGTGCACTATCTCTGCCTCTAGATGAAGCAATTCTTTGATGGTCATACAAAAGAAATCCTATTTGTAATATTTTGTATTCACTCTTAATTTATTGATTAGGAGAACAATGACTATTTGACATTGTGATGATTATTATTATTATTATTATTATGCACTGAGAACGAGGCCCTTATACTGTGTTTATGTTTTATTTGTGTTGGTTCTTTCAGCATGACAGGCACCGTTTTGTTGTTTCTGTTTCAGTGATCAGCCTTAATTTAATATGATAGTCGAGCACAACAGCAGTCTCAGGGGAAGAAGCGTGCGACTGAGTGTGTGAGAGAGTGTGACTGTATGTGACCCACGGTTTTGTCTCTTCCTGTACATAACCCCTGTGACCAGTACAGGCCGCGACCTTGATTTAAAGGAAATAACGGCCATGCCATCTTTCAAATGATGTTCCTCTTGAACACCTCCCTACTTATATCAGTCTAACACGGTATATCTGTCCGCTGCTTGAATGTGGAGACAATCCTGAGCCGGTGTACCGTCACCTTGTTTTTGTTTTGATAACAGAATAGCAGGAGATTGATGTATTAGTCTAATTCGCTGTATCGACCTGAGAAAAAGTTTCGTGCCATTGGATATTTATCGGTGAGGATATGTTCCTGCTATTTGTCCCTGTTGAAAGGTAGCAGGAGTTAACCCAGTGACATATATTTCAGATGGAATATCTATTTCTATTTCCTTTAGATGTTCGAGAGGGTACATACAAGAGTAGTTCATATGCCATTTTATGTAGATGAAGCTCATTTTAACTTTTTTTTTTTACTTTAAAACTTGTATTTGAATTGAACTCTCTGTCAAATGATTGACTTCTTATTTATGTTTCTTATAATAACATATCAATATAATAATCCTGGTATAGCAGGAAGATAGACATCAGAAAGCTGCGTTGCTGGAAACACAAAAGGCACTCCAGCAATCGTGGCCATTCTGAAGCTTGTGATGTAGTAATACTAAGAGAAAAACATTCGAATAAACATTTGTACATAATTGAATGTTTCCCTATGTAAATGTAAACTAAAAACCCAATTAAATTACATATTAAGCATATATACATTTTGTAATTAATGTTACTACACTGTTGATGTAACGGCACGTATATGAGCTCTTATCAGCATTAAAAGAAATATTGTTGCCATAACTTGTGTTTATTTCTTCCCCATCTTCACATATGTTTTCAATTGGAATATAATTAAACAGATTACAAGGCCAGTGTGATGTGTTTCAGGGCATTTCCCTTCCGCAGGGCGGGTCCCCATAATTAGACAGCACTTTTGGCCTTGGCTTAGCCTTGATGCTCCTGTACATGCAGCTTCTGGTGAATCGTCGTTCGAGCATCAGTCCTGCCGTGGGGCGGCATGCTGACCTCGACGGCCGGGGTTCAGGGGTGGGGGAGGTGAATGGGGCTCAGGGTAGCGTTATGAAAAGCTTGGGTCAGGCTGCCCAAGCTGTTACCCTGCCTCCCATGGTGGGCTACAGCTAGCCAAGGTGGCTTTAAGCCGCTGCTAGTGATTACATCTTCCTGACTGGACCCAGGCTCCAGCACGTGATCTGTCACTTTTGACCAGAAACAGCTAAAAAGGTGCCATATGTATGGGGTCTTTGTTGGTGGCCAGTGGAGTCAGGCCTTCTGTAACAGATCAAATCAAAAGAAAACCTTCAACATTTTCCTGCTGCAACTTCAGCTGATGGGAGAATTTCATGCACGTAGGCTGTTTGATCTGCGTTTGGATCTTAGCGGGACTGTTAGGGAACAGCTGTCCACCGAACCTTCGACGAGGCAGCGTTCCCAGTTGTTAGGTGCCTTACATTGACTATTGACATGCAGACGCGCATAAAACCCTGCTGGCAAGAAACTGTTGACGTCTGCCGTTTGCCCGTCTTAATTTATGCAGGATTATGCTAATTGGCAGGAGCTGTTGTGAACCTCTCACACGCAGGAATGTTTCTGAATGCTTGTAGCCTGTGGCAGGACTTGAATGCCACTGTTTTGGTCTTACTGTGCTTTGAATCTTCAGTACGTTAAAAAAAAAACTGATTCAATACACTGTCCTTACGGGACAAAAGCAACAATCTTCACAATGTCCAGTTGGGTTTGTAATGAATAAAACTGGTTTAAGGAGGAAGAGCACTGTCATAAAAATCATCAGTTCTGAGATGTAGAAAAACAAAACTTTATTTGAATCCCATGTGACCCCTATTTGCCACAAACATTGCACAGTATGAAAAGAAATCACATCATTGGGCATCATGTCACATTAACTATATACATACATTATAATACATGAAAATGCTTTTTGGTGATTTCAAAAACGCTGTTTTGACAGGTCGCAAAACAGCAAATGCAAAAAAAAAAAAAAAAAAAAAGATCTGTAGTGTTGTATTTTCCAGTCCACTGGCCGTCGTTTTCGCTGAGTGAAGGGATGAAGGCTCAGACTAAGAACCTGCTACATTGGTCATCTGAAATATCCCTCGGTAGGGGAAAAAAAAAAGAATAAAAAAAAGCATAGTTTTCCTTTTAAAATAGCTAAAAGTAAAATACAAAATCAAAACTATACTCGAGAAAACACATAACATTTACTACAGTAGTGAATAAGTTCGTCATAGATGCCAAGAGCAAAGCATGTGTAAGACACTGAGATGACCTTCTTCTGCCTTTAGTGTGCAAACGAACGAGGCAGACCAATAATGAACTGATCCTTGAAATGTAAAACGGTAGACGTGTGTGGGTGCAACCAATCTGTGTAACTGGTCTGTGAAGGAGGGTTGTTTCTACGTCTTCTAGTTCTGTTCTCTAAATCAATACACAGTATAGTGGAAGGACATAAGACAGGCAGCATTTCTCTGATAACATTTTTGGTCCCTGTGTGCAAATAAGATACACATGTAGATACATACGCATGTATATGAAATGAATAAACAATTTACAGCCAAGGCACCTCAATACATTTTTTCAATAAAAAAAACATCCTCATCAATTTGATTGGTATACCAAAAATAGAAATGATCAGGCTTTCATGTGGATTTGTTCTTTGTTGCGTGCAGACAAGTCACTGAACTCAGAGGAGTTTCATGGTTGAGACACAAAGTCAGTTTCTATTCCCTCCTCTTCTTCTGTCACGTCTCCCTTTAGGAGACCAGCTGTTTGGCTTGCTCCATCTCTGCAGCCCGCTTGAGGGCCACATCCACCAGGAGCTGGAAGCCACTGAAGTCTTGTGTGAGGTCTGGGGGGGTGGGGGGTGGGGTGTTGAAGAGCCCGCTGCGGGGGCTCAGGTTGCCCTCCATGCCGGTGCCACTGAGGATGGTGGTAGTGGTTGGGAGTGGTTGGCTGCCTGGCCCGTCATCGCGGCACCTGAGCAGCGCCTGAGCTGACTGCAACAGCTCAGCTCCCTTGTCACAGTTCATTCCTGACACAGAGGGGTGGGAGGCTGTCGGGCTGGCCTGCATCACTGTGGTGACAGTGGTGTGACAGATGACAGATGGACGAGTGGGAATGAGCCCCGGGGACGTGGAGGTTGGAGAGGTTACAGAGGGGGACACAGCCTTCCTCAGGACGCTGGGCATGGCCGGTTCGAAGCTGGAGGGGTGAACGACCCGCTTGTCGTATCCGTCGTCCGTACCCGCTGCGGTACTGCTGTGTTTTGGGGACTGGGAGCTGTCAGAGAAGCTGTCCCCAGCTTTGCTACCTTTCCTGGATATGGTGAACTGGTTGGGGTCTTTGCCATCCTTCCTCAGCATCTCCGGGAGAAGCCGCCGCCGCGCGTTGATGAACCAGTTGCACACCTGGGGAAGACGACAAGAAAAAAAAAAAGGCGACGTTGTGAGAAAGCTGCATCACAAGCTCACTTACGTTCTGCCTTGCAATGTAAAAGAAAGTCTGCGGGCACGTTTCCCACAGGTGCACTATGCACCTGTGTTTCAAAGGGTAAACGCCACCTATCGCACTATGATTTCCCACCAGAGCTTGTATATTTCACACGGTTAGAATTTCCTGTTTACCATTTCAGCACTGCAGAAGTGAAATCACAGACGCCTGAAGACCAGCACCCAGGCTGGGATCACAGCTCCAAAGCTAAACATTAACTTTACAAATGTCAAACTTCTGACGGCCTGACTACTTAAAAATAATTCAACAAAAGCAGGTTTTCTTTACCACGGCACTAATCACCACCACGGTTCTACTTTTTCACCCCCGAGTCCTCAGGCTAGTCGTAACTGGCTCAGGGAGGCTTGTAGCTCTAACTATGTAAATGACTCTGCATTGTTCCCAGACAGCTGGGATGGAAAGGGGCTGGAGGGAGGGAAATTCCTGTCCAAGTGCCTCAGCCAAGCCCACAGCGCGCGCACACACACACACACACACACACACACACACACACACAGTGAGTGAGTTTACTCATGTTGTCTCACAGACATGAACGTTGCGACATCAAGCCGTTTTAAATGACCTTCACTTCGCGGTTTGTGTGTCATGTTTTGTTTGTCTTCGTCTCAGGAAATGATTCAGACAAACTCGCGCTCGTTTCCTCATTTGCAGCGGTCTGTTGTCACCGTTAGCCTTAGGTAAGCACATGCTTTACGTCCATACCTGCAGTGTGGAGAGCTGAGTCTGCTTGGACAGGAGGGCTTTCTCCTGTTCAGAGGGGTAAGCGTTGTACCGGTGCTCGTACAACCATTCCCTGAGGATTTGAACGGACTCCTTAGGCAGGTTCCCTCTCCGTTTCCTCTTCCCGTTGCTGCCAGTGCTGGACGACAGATCCAGGGGGGTGTCTACGCTGTCCTCATCATCCGTCTCACTCCCTGACAGCATCATTAAACCTGCACAAGAGAGGGAGCCCCAGAAAAAAAAGGGTGTATGAGACCAGTGCAAGGAGGAATAGATATCGTCTTATGTCAGCCACCCTGTCGTCAGTCTCCCAGCTGCTCTGCTGCAACCGTTTACCAAACGCAAGCTGTCTGAGCGGTAGCCGATGTGTCAGAAGCAAGCTGTCAAGTCCTGCCACGTGATTCATATAAGGAGCGAGGGAGGGAGGTAAGAGGAGGCAGAAAGAGAGGGAGGGATGGAGGAGGCGACGTCACAAAGGCTAGTCTGATGCTGTGTCAGTTATAAAACCTGCCTCGACAAATCCACGCCAGGTCTACTGCAGACTGAGCGCACACCTTGCACCCTTGGATAAGTAAAACTCGCTGCGCTGACCGCAAGAACAATCACGGTGTAAGAGGAGATTAGGTTCTGAAGAAGAAGCATCTGGAGAGATTACAGAGCTGATGACATTTTACCGAGTGTTGCTCAATTACTCGACAACAAACTGTGGATAAAACCTGCTTTGGTGATTTTTTAGTCAGGAATTCCTCAGCTGATAATACATGTTTAGCATTTATTCAGCAGTCAGGGACCATAGATGTTTCTTTGTAGTTAATAATGCAGCTGTTTGTGTGATGTGTCACTTTTTACTCAGCCCCATTGAGAAAACGCGTTAGCAGGAATTAACAGGTTTAATCCACAACCTTCTGCTGTTTGATCTGCTGCAAACCAAGTGGGAAAGGAATAAGAAAGTTCCCAAGTTCCTGAGCGGCCAACAGGATGAGGTAATTACGTAGGCTGAGAGGGAAGGGGGAGGGGAGACCTGTTGCAAATCAGCGTCTCCAGACTAAACAAAAGAATCCAGGGCTGCGTGCTTCTTTGTATGCAATTCAAAAGTTTCTCCACGCAAACGGAGACTTCACCGGTCACTTCCACGGTACAACAGAGTGGCCACAAATCGAGTTTTAAGCCAGCGAACACGGTGGTTTAGTAAGTTTAAACAACTTGTACTGGGTTTTCTATTGTGTGTGTGTGCGCGCTGCACCACGAGGTCGCTGACTGTAACAAGGCGATATCAACTTCCCACAACGAGGTCAGGATGAACATTAGCCCACGTTTGGGTTTACGCGCAGTTTAAAACGCGCTGGGGTCGATTTTACTCCACGTCGACGTCTGAATAAACGTTTTGAAAACTTCCACGTTGTAAAAACACAACACGCAGAACCCCCCCACAATAGTCGCCTCGCTTCAACTCGTATCATCACTTTCATCGAAGTTCGACACAAATGTAGCCTCCGTCCCTCAAATGAGCTTCAATGCAAACGGAAGAGGCGCCTCGCTTACGTACATTTTGACACCTTATCGGGCTTTAAAGTTCTAATTGCGCCGTGACGTGGAAAACCAACATGCGGTCGTGTTATTGTGTCAAAACCGACATAAATACGTTTGTATTCGCAGTCAACGGTGCGCAAATGTAGCTATATCGACTTTTGACATCGCGCCAGCACATGGCAGAAAAAGCCCCCTGTCATGTCTGGAAAGGAAACAATAGACTGCGTGGTCTGCATATGTGGGGAACGGCGGCTAATCTTTCTGGGTTGTCTCTCTTGCCTAAACTAATGGGACAAATTCGGTCTAACGCATGGCACCTACCCTTTTTCGTCTTCATGTCCGTGTGAAAAATGCCCACTTTTGCTTCGTTACGCGCAGAAGAAACGTGTCTCCTGTGTTTAGCGCTGCGTTTCTCTTCCTTCTCCAGATATCCCCAGTGTGTATCCGTAAATCCTTATTCATCCGAATCTTTCCCGTTCGGCGTGTTATGGATAACTAAACCTCTTCTCGTCCTTGTTGGAGCCTTGCGGGCGGAGGAGGAGGGGGGGGGGTTACCTGAGACCTCTGTGCGTCTCCTCGGCTCAAAGCCCTTTTCTCATTGACTGTGTGTGTGTTTGATCCTGAAACTGGGTGACAGCTATCTTTGACAGCTGCGTGACTCAACGCACAGAGATCCTCCCACCGTGGAGGGCAGAGGAAAAATCTCTGACATCAGCAAGCCTTGTTCCACTGACATGGATCCAGTTGAGCTTCAAACTGCTGCAGACCCCGCAATAAAGCCTCCAACACAAACACCCGCGCGACGTATTTCAAAATCACCATCCGAGAATTAAAAAGGCGTTGATTTAAGCGGGCCGTACCAATGACAACAACAACAATAACAACAACAACAACAGGCTGGCGGGGAGCACTGCGGACCTCGTGGTAATATCCAGCAGACAAATGATAACCGAATCAAAACGTGGCTACAGGCTACGCGTGGACTGCAGCCTCGCATTATTATGTCTGTGGTGATTTAGAAGTAGGTCAGTTTATGTAACAAATCAGGTGATAGTCGATTCGGTCGCTTTTATGTCGCGCGTGCGCTTTTAGACTCACCTCTATCACTGTGTTGTTGTTTTGTTGTTAGATTTTATTATTAGATGTCACACGCCTTATTTTAATGTCATATTAATTTTAATAGCAGCTCGTGTGTTGCCCCTTTCCTCTCTCGCCTTACGTTTGTGGTTAATCTGAATTGGTTTTGGGTCGTTTTCTGATCAGCGTTTAAACGAAAATCAGATCCACTTCTCTGGCCCCTCACCGCAGCGAGGGACGCGTGAAAAGGAGCCCGTGGCTGGAGGTAGTGGAGGGACGCGGCTGGAGGTGATGCACCAGTTCAGGTCAGCGGAGACAACGGCGCAGCAGAGGAAACGATCAATGCCTTCATTTGTATGCGGCGCACAATCTTGCGACAGCTGCTGTAGCATAGTGTGTTTGCATGCGTTTGTTCCAGACAGGCCTCCGTTTCCACCACCGCCCCCGTCAGGCTCGATGCCGCCTCCGTCTGTGTACATGTAGTACTGTACTTGAACGCAACATGTCGAACATGACGTCCTCTGGTTCCCTCTGGTGGTGATTGGTGCTCACTGCTGATGCGTAGTGTCCTTTCCCTAGAATCATGACTATTATTAGGTTATGATCAATCACATCTTAGTATATATAATGCGACAAAGTTATCAGTTTGTCTATTTATACTGAAGTCAAACTAAGCGGCCTCAGTAACGTGATTGTGTTTCGCATCAGACCCATTCACTGTATTAAAAATAGGATAGTGAGGAAGTTCAGTCTCAGCTGTTTCCAGGCTTATACACCACGTGTAAATGAATAACACTAATGATGATAATGTTACGTGCATCCAGATGATGCTCGTTTTAACATTATTAACACTCTGAATCAGTTGCTCTCCATTTATTAATTTATGGAACTGTCCTGTTTCGACTCTTTGTTTTTTTTAATACTTCGTTCCTTGAGGGTTTTATTTTGAAGACACGTAAGCGGAAAGTAGTTTGGCTCCATTCGGTCCGACTTGATTGTTCGAGCTGTCCTGTCTAAGTCTAAAATTAGGGAGGCTCCCCGACGCAAATGACGCCAGAGGCTAAAGTGGCCAGTGCGCTCGTCTGTGCGCGCCAGCGGTGACAGGACGTCGGAGCATGGAAACGTCCCATACAACTCTGCTGTTGTTGATGACATGAGGGGTATTTTTAACCGCTGTTGTCATGTTTTCGTAACAGCCCGGCGGTGGCGTTCAGTATAAAGGACTCTCTGAAAATGCAGTTGTACAACAGTGCGCTGACACACTACCCGAAGTCGTCTCGCAAAGTCACCATAACTTTATCGAGCGGACTCCAGCGTTTGAACGGGACAGGGCCGAGTTGCTCCCAGCCCGATAAGCCTGGACTCGCACCAGCGGACTCAACTCCAGCGGCCAACGAGGATCCGGCGAGAGAGAGCGCTTCTTCCGCAAACATGCCTGCCTTTTCTTGTTACGAAGCTTCGCCTGTGAGGCCAATTTACTTCACGTCGACCGCAGAAATACTAATCCGCAGGCCAGACGGAGTGGAGAGGTCTGTTCCCGTCCACATCGTGACAGAGTCCAAAGCCAAACCACCTTCCCCAAACCCACCGCATGTAGAACGTGTCCTCTGCAACGAGTCTGATGTGATAGTAGATTTGATAGATCAACTGCGAAATGGGGCAGAAGAGCTTTTCTCCGGCGGCCCAGAGCTGGTTGGAAATCACCCTTTCAGCTCTAAGGACGAATATGAACCAAGGGTAGAGGAATACAAGAGGGAAGTGGGACATTCAAGTGAGGATGAAACGGCTCCAGTGACTAATGCTCACTTTAAAAGCAATGGATGGGACCTAACACGTGAACAGGAGCCAGTTTCCTCCAACGCAGATCGTTCAGAAGATCTCACCCTCGCAGACAAAGATGAGAGACAGGCCTTTGAGCTGAGCGTCCTGCGGGAGCATCCTCCACAGAGACCCCAGGAGAAAGAAGATGTTAATGACAAAGTGACAAGGTACCTGGCTGAAGTAGAGAAACAAAACAAGTACCTCCAGGAGAAGCACAAATACAGATACCACATCATTCCAGACGGCAACTGTCTGTACAGAGCTGTGTCCAAAGCCCTGTACGGGGACCAGGCGAGACACGGAGAGCTGAGGGAGCAGACGGTGCACCACATCGCTGACCACCTGGACGAGTTCAACCCCATCATCGAAGGGGATGTTGGGGAGTTCCTCATCAACGCGGCACAGGATGGGGCCTGGGCCGGGTACCCCGAGCTTCTGGCCATGAGCCAGATGCTGAACGTCAACGTCCACCTGACGACAGGCGGGAGCTCGGAGAGCCCCACCGTGTCCACCATGGTGCACTATCTCGGGGAGGAGGACGCGTCCAGACCGGCCGTCTGGCTGAGTTGGCTCAGCAACGGTCACTACGACGTCCTCTTGGACCAGTGTCTCCCCAACCCCGAGTATGACGACTGGTGCAGACACTCGCAGATGCAGAGGAAGCGAGACGAGGAGCTGGCAAAGTCAATGGCAGCCTCGTTATCCAAAATGTACATTGAGAAAAATGGAACCGTGTGACACGCTGCGCATTGTGGATGTACATAGTAGAAATGTTTTCTGGTTTTCTATAAATTATTTTTTATATCGCGAGAGACGTGCAGTGCACATACTTTGACATTTGCCTGAAAAGTGTCTGAAAAGTGTGACAGCCTGTTCTGTTTGGGTTGTGTTGACGTGAGTGGAATACTTGAATGTAGTTCTTGTACATATAAGTGAAGAGGATTCGATTTTTTCTAAGACTTCTGTCTTTTATTAATTGTGAGTTTAAAGTCAGAGTGTTGCCCATAATCCTATTCCATGTTGTAAGAGCTTTTGAGTTGACTCTATTTATTTGCCCTTTCTTGGCAGACCAGTTATTTTTCTATGATGTTTGTGCTTTAATCCATTGCCAGAGAGACTTGGTTTGCTACTGTCGCTTTAGCCAGTGCTTTTGCATAAGTCCTGTCAAACTAGATCCGAGTTTGATTTGTGTCTGCGTTCAGAACAACAGCTTATTCCAGTTTATGGGGGGGTTAGAATATTAAAGAGTTTAAAAAAAGCCTGATTTGTGATGATTTTACATTTAGATTCTGAGCTCATTGCTTGTATCCCTCGCCTCCATTGCAACGCAAAGCTGTGCAGTATCGCTACGATAATGTCGCTTGTGTCAATCATGCGTCCTGGACTGCACGTAACAAAAATGAGATCCATCTATTCAATTGGATCAAGGCAGGGCCAGATGACGGCACGTGTGCTGCGCTCATCCTCCGCCCCCTCCTCTTCTAAAGTGAAAAGTTATGTGTGGAATTTATTACATGCAGTAGCCCTGGAGCCTGCAGCACCCACACATCTAAGTGTATTGAGTGACTGTGCTCTCAGGTCACAGGTCACACAGGGCCTGTTGTGAGTCAAGGCTATATGGAAGTTGAAATCTGAAGGGTGACCTGTCATAACGCCACTGGAGTTAGTGCATTCGGTGCCTGCCTTTAATTAAACAAATACTCATAACCAGCTTACTCATGCGATGATAAAATGTGATACAGCTGCATCAGGAGCACGTTTTGCTTTCCCCCACTTTGTTGGTCTGTTGCAGTTCACTCTCACGTTTACTAACTTCGTGCTACTCGTGAACGGATTCAGCTCCGTTGTGGCGTCTGCGGCTTCCACAGTTGTACAAAACGCACTTGTGAATGAGACTCTGCTGCAGCTGTACAGGATCACATGTAATGAGGGTAATTGCAATGATTTGCAGCCCGTCCACCCCGGGTCGCCAACCAGCTTGTATTGTTGCGCGTTTCCTCCATTAGGGGGCGTTGCAGCCTTCTGTATTCTCTGTAACCGAGTTAATGTATTATTGAAGAAATTTGTTCCTTTTCCAAATGATTGCAGCACATTCTCAGACCTCCACTGACTTACACACACTGCATAGTTTTCTGACTTCTCCAGACATGCCACGATTGGTAGGAACAATGTCGAAATGAGAAAGTGAATCATTTACTAAGTGGAAGTTTTCTGATGTGGATTTAAAACCCAGCTTTGTTCCAGCGTCCTGGAAACTAGCTTATGATCTATATGATTACAATATTCTTGTAAACTCAGCACATTTCACTTAAACTTTCATAACAGTCCTCATGATGGAGCGTTTTCCCCGACAGCTTTATGATGATGACGTAACCCTGCAGTCATGTGGACGTTAGGAAAAATAGTTTTGATCTGTTCTTATTGCGGGAGGAGAGGAGGCGCCTCCCCCGCCTCAGTGCGCGTCGCGTCAGGAACTTGGGCTTCAGAGCAGAGGGCAGGTGAGAGTGGACCGAGCGGGTTCTTCACTGCAGTACTGGCACACTGTCAGCACCGGGACACACACTCTCTGACACACACACAAACACACGCGCGCAGGGAGCACAGGGAAAGTCAGTGACAGAGGCGTTCCAGACGCGCGCGTGTGTGGAAGTGCGTCTGGATCCAAGCCTGCTGCGGACGCGGTCACCTCGTCGCTCCGCTGCTCTGGAAGTTACAGGATACTTTAAAACAGCCAGGAACACGAAGCACAGTCGGTGGTCGTGCGGCTCTGACCTGAGGGGAGGCGTCGGACATGTCGGGACACCGGGTGCAGTTCGCAGACCTTCCTCCGAGTGAGCACAAGGGGAGCCCCAGATTTCACAGTAAGGAAAACAGCTGAGCTGCTTCATTACTACTTACTTCAAGAGCGAGCGGAAGACGTGAAGTGTTTGGCTTCATTTTAGAAGCAGGCGTCTCCTGTGCAGTCATCCACACACGTACTAACGTTTAGAATTAGGAGGCTTAAAGAGTTGATGCTGCTTTTGACATCGCGCTGGATTCTCTGACGTCTGTTGATCCCACCATAACGTACAAAACGAACCCGTGTAGCTGCTAATAGGAAAGATATTTTCTTTGTTGTGCTTCATGATTGTTTAACAAACTTTATAGTATGTCTTGTAAAATGTCATTTACACTGACCCGTGTGTTAGTCATATAAGCATGTGTTCCGTTCGCTTGGCCTGACTGGTTTGTAGCTGAGCTGACCCCTCCTCAGGGCTCCGCTCTGCAGGGGCATCTGGGATATGATCCCATTCATTCAGTGTTTAATACACTTATGTGAAGTGGCAGTTGCCCTTTACGTGCTGCTGCTGGCCTTTTCTTCAATAGTCTCCTCAGTGAGTGTAACACACTCGCGCTCTGTCTTAGTAAGGTGATGCTCACCTTGAGCTGCATTCAGGGGACTGCTGCACTGTGTGAGTGTGAGACGATCAGCTAACCATCACATCCCGCTGAGCTGGTCTGAAGACGTGCTTCTGATTGAACGTGAGGCTGCGCCGGCCTCTGCTGCTAGTGTGCTGCAGTGTATACACAGGGAAGCTGCGCTCGTCTCCATGGTGACCGGTTGAGTGACAGGACACGTGATCAAGGACACAATGGAAAATTGGCCGTTTGCTGCAAAGCTCTCCACAGGGGTGCATCTAGAGCACACTCTGAGTTCACCACAGCCAGAATGTGTGTTTTTGGTCTATTTGTATCTAAGATGGCAGCTGCTCTGACAGTCTGATGTGTGTTTAAGCCTCACGCATGTGGCCAGCACGGTTGAGAAGTGCTGACGTTGTGCACAGGTTAAGCTCGGGTTGTGCGCAGGCCACGCTGGGTTGGTGTGTGTTGGAGGACGGAACGGCAGCTTCAGCAAACACACATTCTGACTCAGCCCATCCGTTTCTCCTGCTGTCCAGAGGCGAGCGGCGAAGAGGTCGAGTTTCAGCTGCTTCGCTTTCACTCTCCGTCTGACGTGCAGGTTCTTTAACAGACACATCCACAACCTCGCAACCTCACAACCTTTCCCAGTTCAGTACTCAACAGTACTATTCAGTACTGTTGAGACTGAATATTTAAATACGCACAACAACCGATCAGCAGCACAACAGATTCCCATCTATCACTTCTCACACCTTGAGCCTGCTGTAGGCTAATGATCTGTTTGTGAGCTACAGCCCGGCACACATGAGTAGTCGGCTCTGATGGAGTGGCGTCGTTCAATTTACCTGAGTTAAAGCAGTCATCTGCAGCATCTACAGTATATTTCGGAGATTCGCCGTTTGGCACACCCACCCTGGACTAATAACTCAACAGTGCATGAAGTTTGCATTAGCTCAGCATGAACCCATGAGAGGGATCTCCCTTGTTAGACATTCTACTTGGATGAGAATAGTACTTAGCATGTGCTCATTGTGTTTAGACACATGTTTTTCGCCTGAGAGCAGCACATTGAATGAGTCAGACAGTGTTTACGTCTTTCATTGAGCTCATCTACATCCCAGGCAGCTGCACGCTCAGCCATGACCTTCATTACCTCAGATCTCCATCAACATTTGAAGATTATGCCAGCTGTTTTTTTTTTTTTTTTGGGGGGGGGGGGGGGTGCAGTCTGGATTGGATCGCTGACGAAGATACTGCCGTCTCCGTCGCCATCAGTCTGGTAACAATTCCCATGAAGAGGGGCTGGCGAATTCCATCCAGCTGAAGTCTGTGTGCTTTGCTCTCAGCCAAGACGTTGGGGTAACTGAGGTTGTTGCTGCAGCGTGTCCCGTATGTCTGTCTCCGTCAGCTTGATTCTGTCATGTCTATTTGTGCATCAAGCCATGTCAATCAAACAGTCCACATTTTCTGTTATTCCACGGCTCCATCTGCTTCCAGTCGGTTTTATCACGGCACCTCCCTGTTATTCACAGCATGTTCTGTTACATATAACAACCTAATAGGACCGAAGATGATTCTAGTTCAGTAGGCGACAGCATCAACACAACAGGAATGTGTAATAATTTGGTCATGAATTACTAATTTGACTAATTAATTGAGCAGTGACACAAAATATTACTTATTATTTGTTATGTATGTGTTGAAACCTCTGGCATAATGACATGTTATTATGTTACACTCAGTGTTTAAACACCACTTAAAGACTGAATTCCAAACATACCGTGTGACTGGGCGTGTTGAGGTCACACCTTTCCAGTAAATGGTTTCACAGCTGTCCTACCTAATCTCCACAGTCGATAAGATATTTACATTCTTCCTGCGCAAGATGTCGACATATTCTGACCAGCAGCAACCAGGTGTTGTTTGCTCAAGATGATCACACCTGGTTGTCAGTGGAAAATATTTCCATATTCCATAACATAACGCCACAACACAATAACCGTATTTGTCATTAAGCATCATGATGTAATGATCGATAAGTCAAATATGGCGGAATGATAACCAAACCTGTACCAGCTTAGGACTGGAGATGGCTTCTGTGCTGTTGTCAGGGCTTAGATACCGGTCGTCTTCAGTAAACTCCAAAAATGAGCCAAACAGACGTAAAGGTGAGAGTAAAGCTTAATTTACACACTTTCTGTTAAAGTCACGTTTCAGTGTGTTGCTGCCCTCTCAGAAGGTGTGTTTTCCAGTGGGCGTTCTGCCCGACTGGAGATGCTGATCCCTCTCGAGATGGTCCTTCTGGAAGCCGCCAAGCCCCAGAGATGCTACACAGCTGTGCTCACAACACATTAAAAGCCAGTGTCCCTCAAGGGCTCTTAAGAATAAAACATATATTTTTAGGGGTTCTTCTCAGCCCAAGAGTAATACGCTGTTGTTTTTCCAGCTTTCCCTGAAATGCTGTCTGATAAAAGCCAGTTATTTTGAGGTGATAGCCGTATTGAATACTGAGCTTACTTTGGAATCGTCAGTATTTCCTTCAGCTTTTCTATTTTCTATTTTTCTATAGTATTCATACTTTACTTACTTGTCAAAGCACTGAATTTACTGAGGCTAGTGATTGTCGAATGGTTGTGTTAGTTGAGGCGAACATACAGTAAGATTATCTGTGTTTAATTTCTGCTTTTACCCCATCACGCGGGATTTTATCAGTTTGCCGCTGACCTTTTCGTATCTTTCAGTAGATCCAGATCTAATGCTAACGTATTCAAGAACACGAGAGCACGTTGCTTCTGTTTGGCCTGTTCCTGTAAAAACATTGCGTCCTGTTTTCTGACATCTGACATCTTCCTTCCTTTGCGAGAAAGGAGAGTTAACATAAAGGTCATTGTTGAGAAAGAAGTGAAGGGAGATGACATTTGAAAAGACCAAACATCAGACATTTACTGTAACATATTGTGCATCAAACGTTATCTCGTGTTCCTCGTCATCTCTATCTATTCACCGACTTCTCTGTCCTTCGTAAAGCAGGACGCTTGTGTTTTATAGAAATTCTAGTTATTTTCACTTCATTTTCCTGATATTGATGTTTTGATGGCTGTGCAAAACTCCATCACCTCCCATGTGAGTGTAGCAGGACACTGAAGTTCACCTGTTGACATCTGGACGTCTCAGCACCAGGCGCTTAAAGCTTCATACCGGCTGCACCAGCTGAGACGAAGCTGCCAGCACCTTTTAGATTTCACAGCATTGTCATTCTCGCTGCGGCGCCTTGTGTACACTTCGATCTTGTTTACAGTAATCCAAAATTTCCTGATAATACCCAGCTGTCAGCATCAACTGTAAAAATGATGGCTCCCAAGGGGTGACAGGGCTCTGAACAGTTGTCATTCCCCCGCCCTGAGGGGCAGACGTGAAATGTCTGTCTTCCTTTAATGGTGATTAGAGACATGCATGTAAATCCTAAGTAGTAATGATGTGCGATGACAAAAAGCGGTTTTGGACACGGATGAGCGAAAAGTCTAATAAGTTCTTCTTTGATGCTGCAGCGAGGTCATGTTCAAAGGAAAATTTCAGGTATGAGGAGGGAGAAAATGAGGCAGGGTATGTGAGCGGGAGGGTGCTCGCTGAGTGAGTGTGTGTCTGTGTGCTTATGTATGTGGGTACCAGACAATTAGGCCCATCTGAGGCCTGTCTTCAGTGTTTTACTCACCGGCTGTGTCTTCAATAATTTTACAAGTGAATCAAGATATCAAAGCTCCCCAACTCCTCGCTCTAACCCTTACCATCGCAACCAGCGTGTGCAGGAGCTGTACAAACTCATTTCAACATAACCGATGAAGTAAAGTAGAAACCAACAACACATGCCCCAACACAATTCTCAGCAGCAAACAGTGTTCAGTACACAAGTCCCTCCTGATTACGCGTTATTTATGCTCACTGCGCTAAAGACAAACCGTCCGACACCACTCATTTAACATTCCAAACATTTTGCTTGAGTATCTAATTTGATAACTGAGCTTGTGGATAGGACAAGAATCCACTCCCAGTCAATAACCACAAGCCGCTCCTGTCAGTGTGATAAATGGGAGGTTTAGTGCGAAGACACTGGTGGGTGTTTATAAGTGGATGGGACGCCAGCGATTGGGTGCGGTCACAACCAGCGACTGTGGGAGGAAAACATACATCCTGAAAGCGACGAGAAGTTTCTTCATGACCCTACAGAGCAGTTTAGCCGCTGCTTTTTCCTCCCAAACCTGAGGGAAAAGCCACCTTCCAATGCAGTCGCGCAGCAGCTACCCATGCAGACTGAACCCGAGTCGTGTATTGTTGATCGTGAAAGAGAAAAGCGAACAGCACAATAAGCAGCGGCCGAGTGCTTTATCAGCAGGCGCCTCCCAAACGTCCCCATCAGCAGAGTTCCCGATGTGAGAATGAGGAAACGAATGTAGGCGCTGCCGTGGGCAGTAAATTATTTGGCCCTTCCTGTGAATTTTCAGGTCAACTTATACTAATCCACTTTTCTGCCTTCGAAGTCTATGAAATACCAGCTTGCCAATAAGTGTGGAGCAGAGGCCCTGGCTGCTTTAGATTTCCAGTTAAAACAAAGGGCTCAAGGTAATGACGAAGATTTCTTTCTCGTTGTCACTGATAAGATATATTCAAAGTGCCATACACCGTAGACTCGTTCTCCCGCCTCTTTGTGACGCATGCGTAGCTGAATGCTGCCGTGATGCAGACTTGGCTGTCAGCAAACGCTGCAAAGCCCAGCAGTTGTGTGAGAGCTTTAGCGGTCGAGCCTGAGAGTCTAAAGAGGGGGCAGCAATTACAAGACCCTCGGCGAGGTCAGCGAGGTCCTGTACTCGCTGCTTCTCAGTCAGTCTGTTTGTCAGTGCCATAAATGCCTTTAACGATCTTTTGTTTGTCACATTTCTTAAGCTTGTGGAATAAAACAACAGCTTGATGATGGTTTTGATTAAAACTGACTTTACTCACACACTGCAAACTTTTACTTTGGGCCTGGTGACGCTTAATCTCAGGAGTTTGGTGATCTGTAAGTGTTGCCAAGGTCTTGATCCATTCAGTTTGACTTTCCTCATCCAGAATGTGAAGATGTGCTATGAAATTTTGCTTTGCTCTATTTGAAAATGTAGCCTTTGGGTGATTAAAGCCGAGTTCTTGGGTTCATGTCCCCGGTTTGGCCGAATAAAACAGGAGTTATCGGTGTGTTTGATGCCTGCTGTGCCTGTGGCAGAAGCAGCTCGTCTAGTCATGCTGTCTGTGGACCACCAGGTTAGAATCGACTATACACTCAACATTCGGCTTTTACTTAAAATGTGATCATGCACCACTGCTAGTTTGCTGCATTCTCCCTTGAGACGAGGTTAGGAGTCTATTTGTGCAGCGAGCTGACAGCCTCAGCTAATCAGCTCCAGGGTGAGCAAACGCCTTAAACACAGTAGCTGCAGAAAATTCGCACGTGATTTATTAGACTTTTTTTTTTTATTCTGCAGGTTTCTGTTTTCTCCTTGATGCTCCCCCAGTGGTTTCACACAAAGGTCAAAATCATACATTACATTTGTTTGTATGAGGCATTTTAGTGTCTTACAGCTGAGTGTTGTAGTTTTTTTTGACATTTGTATACATGCAAAGCCTTGACACATTTCTCAACTCAGTCATGCTTTAGTTTGCATGATAGAAACGTATCTAAACGTAACTGAAATCCTTTTGTTCCCACCAACAGTTTAATGAGTTTATGCCCCGACTCATTTTATAATTTACTGAGTATTAAAGTTAAGCTAAATGAACGAGTTAAGTTCTAATTCTCACTTTACGTTGCCCAGTTTTCTGGCTGTGTGAACATTAGTTTAAGGTGCACTAGCTACCGTTCACCCACAGCTGCTCGTTATCACCATCTCCTGCTTTCCAGCTCATTCTGAAGTGGCCAATCACTGAGGGGAGAAGTTGGCTCAAACTTTCCTCTGACCTTCAGCTCCTACGGCCCCTGTGCCTCGCTCAGAACTTGACACTGAATGTTTTAATATCACGGGGATTGGGGTGCTCCTGACTGATAGAGGTTTGAGGTTGGTCTTTGATGTTCTTTGTGCCTCTTAATGAGGATCAGACTCGGGGAGGGGTGTCCCCCTTTTCCATTTGGAGCAGAGATTGAAGGACCAGTGTAGTTCAAGAGCGAAGGATTTTTCCCCTCCTCTTCACTTCTATACATTGCTCCCCCAGTCTTTGCTTTCCCAGCCCTTCTTTATTTAATCAGCCTCTTTGGCAACCACAGCGTCTGCACGTCAGCGTGAGTTCATCGCTTCATCAAAGAGGCCTTGGCCCACATGAATCAGGACTCTGTCAAATCTTTCTCATCGGCACCTTTGGGGATCAGGAGGTGTAGTTTGGAAAACCGGAGAGTGAGACACCGCACAGGAAACACACCCCGAGGGGTCCAACCCAGTCTGGACTGGACACGAACACTAAAACATGTGTGTACACAAACCTGCAACAAGCCAACGGCTCGGGGCAGATGTCAGGCAGAGGGTGGACCCAACTAACCCCTGACCCAAGATGTGAAATTGAAGGACGATCAGAAACACGTGTGGGCCTGAGCTGTAGGTTTCCTTTCCTGTTGAAAAGACACATAAATAAATGGGAAACAAAGACACAGTGTGGAACCCTGTTAGTAAGGTCCAACACAGGCTTGGAGCATACGAGGCCTGAGAACCAGCAGATTAGAGCATTAGACTCTGTCCTTCAAACAGAACCTACTAAACAAACCTTCACTGAATGTTACAGGTGTTTGGGGATATTTAAAATACTGTAGTGCATTTGTTTTTCATTAGTGAAAAGAGCTTCACTTTAGTTGAGCATTGTTTGAGTTGTAGTCTTAATTAGACGTGTCCCTCTGTTGGGCTGTCAACAAACCCCTGCAGCTATTTCTTGTCCCATTTTATTACAACTGGCCTTTTATCTTTCCGTCCATCAATTATGGCAAATTTAGCTCCAATTTATTTGACATTATCACTGTTTGTGAGCACTTCTTGTGTCTTCATCACCTTTTTTTATACCCCCTTTGTGTTGCATGCTTATCTCTGCCATGTGTTTTCCCAGACCCTGGCCGGTGGTGTTTGCTGACTCCGCTGCTGACTGAAACCTTGTGTATTTGTGTAGCCGTGCATGTGTGACTTCTTGGCTTAGTGTTTAGGGCGTCCTATTGTGTTGTGACAAAGATGCTGGTGTTTGCTGTCACTGTGGCTCACTCATCAGTGGGACTTTGGGAAGTGCACCCAGAGTCATGCATTATCTCAAGAACTGATTTCGCTCAGCATCACTCTTAGAAGTGTGTATTAGCAGATGTGTTAATAAGTAATAAAAGAAATCCAATAAAAGTGATGCTATGGAATAATTTCACCAACATAAAGTTCACCTGACTAGTCCCTGGTCCTTAGAACCACTACACCACAGAGAATTCATACATAGACATATCTTTGCCACTGTAAAATTCCCATGAGTTTAACATGGTTTACTTCTGATTTATTACATATGATGTCATTTCAGCGAGTCTTGTATTTGTAATGTTGAGTGGAGCTATATTCACTGGTGAAACCATGTAAATTTATGACAGCGATAATCAGTCATTTGAAAACTGTCAGCATGGTTTAGAGACTCAAGCCATGAAGCCCTGCAATGAAAATCTACTTTGCTGGCGAGGATGTGTACACACGGACATGCACACACACACGGATTATCCAGAATTCCCCTGAGAGCGCTTACACAAATTGCATTTTCACATGTTAAAGGTCAAAAATAAAATGGCCGCTGAAAGCGTTCAGTAGATTTTGGGTCCTCCAGAGCTACTAAAAGGGGGTCATCTGTAAAAACATTACGTATTTAAGATTCACACAAAGCGGAGCATTTCACACATCATATGGTTGTTTACTGCTTACTGGCTCAAGTCCTCAACAAAAGACTAGTTTGCTGTTTGCACAGTTGCCCGAACCTCAGATGTAGCCCAGGCTCCTTGGAAATGAAAAACAAACTAGGGAAAGAAAAGAAAGAAGAAGAATCACATCGATGTGTTTTGAAATGTAGCAATTCTGTACATGGAGAAACATTTCTGTAACTTGATGCTGCACATGGCGACACACACGAGAACGTTTAGCCAGGAGCAGCAGAAAAACCAGGTTGCAGCTGTCCCAGCACATGAGCCGCATCCATTTCTCCTCCATAATATATAAGCCACCAAAAGCTGTTTACATGATGCTAACAACAAGATCTAACAGGTCCTTATGGTTTGCATGTTTGTCTGCTTGGCCCTGTGGATGAATGTTTGCTTTTGCTGGGGATGTGCAGGTTGCAGAAAGAAGTGACAGATTTTTAGGTGTCTTATTTGCGGTACGTTTCCTGGAAAGTCAGATTTATTCAAATATATTCACCTTTCTGTGTTTATTAAACGCACAGAAATGCTTTTTTGTGTGTGATGAATTTGTGCCAAAAGCTCAAATTGAAACCTAACCTCTGTAATTCCTTCAGTGTCAGACTAGATCAATATATAACTAGATATAGGTTTTTTTTTTTTTCTGAAGCATGCTGCTGTTTTGGGATTTAGTACCTGTACATCCCTGTGCGTCTTTCTGTCTCTTCTGCCCACAGCCAACCATCGAACTAAAATCAATAAGCCATAAAAGAAGGGGAAAGCTTGTTGTTTACATCAGTCCTAATGGAGAGGTGCTTTGTCTCTCCTCATATCTGTTTGCCCTCTTCCAGCACCTGCAGTCGGTTTGCCTCCGACAGCACACTTGACAGATTGTCCAGATAAGGAGCTAAACTCTTTTAAAACGCTGAGGCGTAAACGATAGGATGGAGCTGGGAGCTTAATGTGGAGGCATCGCCCACCAGGGAAAGGGCGTGAAAATATGAGTTTAGAAGTCAACATTTGTGGGGTGTCTGAGGGTGTGAGCGCTCGCATGTCGAGGGTAAAAAGCTGGAATGATTCATAAGGCCACAGGGGGGCCCCAGAGACAGGACAGAAGGAGGAAGGATTCATGATGACAGACTGTGGCTCCTCACCCAGGATAAAACAACTCGGTGCTGTTCTGTGTTGTCATGTTATGTCACGCGAGTCACGTGAGAACTTGTTACATTTTCTATTCGCGAGCCTCTTTTTCAACAATCCTATTTGTCCACGTCAAGAGGAGGTTCCACTTATTCCCAGGGACGGGGCATCACTAAATTAAGACGGCATGACTTGGTTCCCTCAAGCATTTCCTTTTTTGACTGAGCTTTTCTCGTTATTCTTCTTCTTGTTAACTACAAATTGAGCCTGTTCTATCACTGTGGATTATTTCACGAGCCTCTACCTTATAGGCATCTACTTCTATTAATTTCATTTTGCAAAAAATAAGTCTGCTTGCATAGGATCTAGCGTGAGTCAGACGATCCATCACAACGTATTTATTTTCAAATTCTCCTTGTATAGTAATGAGAGGGTGCTGCTTGAAAGGCCTGGATTCTCAGCACTGATGTTGTTATGATGCTAAAACGTCCGGCATTCGTCAGTCGGTTGACGCAAGATTGCAGATCCACGATTCCTATGAAAATATAATTTTTAAAGTTCATACTGTCGCTTTAAATTTTAGTTCCATACTGAAGATGTGGAAAAGGGCCGATGCCAGCTGTGTAACGTTCAGGGATGTTGTTCTGTTTAATTAGAGCCAACTCGCCTCGATCAATCGCATCGGTTGAAGCGACGCTTGACGATAATGGTTGAGACAGCACTTCTCCTCTCCCTTTGGCTTGTTGCATGAGTGGCAGGCTCCACTCAGCCCCCCTCCGACTTAACGCAGCCGACAGTGCGACACGCCGGACGGCAGTTTTAAGACTAATTGTCTGGAGTTGGGACGAGTCAACACCTAGAGCTGCAGAGGAGAAATGATGTCATACTTGATGACTCGACCGTGATCAGTCGGTTCCTTCAATAAACCAGATAATGAGCCTCTCACATCTGTTACATTAGTAGTAGAATTTAGATAAGTTAGGTTGGGTCTTCTGTTTGATAATTATGGTCATGAGCCTGTGTCTTGTGTAAAGGTTAAGCAGCCTTACCTGCTGCACCTAGTTGCCCGTAGTCTGTTCCGACTACATCTGTGCGTTTCTGTACAACTCGTAGTCTGCCTGTAACTGATTCAGCGGCTGATACTGAGTGAATGTTACAGTCAGTAATGACTCATGATATGGTTGGGAGGGAGCGCTGAGACGGAATGTTGAAAAAGAAACAACGAACCCCCGAGGGCTTGGAAAACACACTCAACCTTAATCCTCAGCAGAGAGGTACACAGTTCACCCATCCCCCAAACTGTCTCCCACGCCCCCCGCTGCACAGTCCACCAGCGGTTCTGTATCAACCCGTGTGTGTTTCTGCTCTTAAACCTGCTATAATTAGTATTTTTATACAAACAATGGCTCATGTAGATGAACCCACTCGGCCTTTGCTGTCAATAAACCTGTTTCGGTTCACTCTCACTGCCACAGCAACATTTAATCTTAAATCAGTTTATTTTTTTCATTAGAAACCTTTTGCTGATTGGAAGAGCATTTTCTCCACCTTGGGTTTGACTGTTGTCCTCCACAACATCTGGACAAAGTATTTGCAGATCAGGATGGTGATGGTGATCTAGAAATGCTGTATTAGTTGCTGTCGTTATGTCTTGGAGGCAGATTCTACACCAGCGTAAAGCCCAATCTCCACTGACTCCAGCTCCGTAGTCTGTAGCCCGTGTCTCTGGTTTAATAATAACCCACAGACATAAAAGTCAGTTAATTAGAGAAATACCATAGAGGCGCCCAGACAACCCTTGCTGGGCCCACTAGCCCTCTTAAATATGTCCAGCACCCCCTCCTCTACACACCTCAGCACCTATAGGAGAACCGGTGGGATTTTCTACTCCTATCTACCCGTCACACTGCTCCACAACTTCTGCTTCCTCGACGGCCTGCTCGCTACTTGAGAAGGGAAACAGCAGTAGAAGAACATCTGTGGGTGGCAGTTTTGTCATCAGGGTCTTTACTGTGAGTGCCAGCTCCAACTCATCAGATTATCATCTTTCACAAGTTGTGTTTTTGAAGTTGAAATACTTGCGGTGGACTGTTTTTCCATTTCTAGTCTGAAATGCAGAGCTGCTGCCATGCCTGGTGCGTCGAGGCGGCGAATGCTTATTTGATACATACAGTAGATGTGCTTTATAATCTGCCACTTTCCACAAAATCACGGGCTTAATTAGGAAAGCCAAATTACATCCATGCCTAAATGCTGTGTTATTTAAAGACTTTAAAGCGATTTCCCGCCGTTTGTCTACTGTACAGTCAGAACTGGCTGAAAGCCTGGGAGGCAGCCAGTCCACATAGAGGGTTTTAATTTACTCCCAGCATGTACACACACACACACAAACAGCAAGTTAACCATAGTATGAGAGAGTTTCCATTTCAGTCCCTCACAGAAACCTACATGGACTCTGTGTGTTTCCATGGTCCCTTTTTTTAGATTTGACGTAATCCTCTGTACTACGATGCTGTAAACATCGCAGAACTCCGCTAAGCCGGTGACGCTCGCGCATCATCTGACACAATTCAAATATTTAATCTTATGTTGATGTCTCTACGTTGTGTTCTTCACTTTTTCTCTCTTTAAAAAAAAAAAAATCCATCACATATGCAGCAGTTCCCATGAGGTTCTTAGCCCTCAGATTTTGTCAGCGAATTATTCATTGGTAAAGTATGTAGGTCAATCTGCTTTGCTCTTTATCTAAAGCCATACAGATACGTGGCAATATGATTAATATTTCATATCTATACAATCGGTGATGGCTGTCACCGTGTTCAGAGAGTTTAGGAATCTCAAAGGCAATTATGAGGCTGGGTATGGAGGAGATGATTGAATCTTTTGTAAGGATTTTACACATTTGAGTTCCTCCTTACTCTCAGTACAAACATCCAACATGCATGTGATTGTTTACTGATGCAGATCAAAATAGGGGAGAGGGCACCTGATCCGTGGCGCCAAATGCTGGGACGTCTCAGTTCTACATCAGAGCGGTTCAGAGAGTTAAAAACTAAGCCTGCGGTCTGGTCGGTGAGGATTGTTGCTCTTTTATAACGTGTTGCCTGGACACGGTTGATCCTTTTCCTCACTGTAATCCATTTTCTGGTGTTTAGTCAGCAAGCACGCAATGGTGTCGCCGTGTATCCATCACATGTCCATTTCACATGCTGCAGCATATTACACAAGGCTGGCAGCTCCACTAAGGTGCCCAGTCTGCAGAGGTAACATTTAGATTCTTTTCGATTAGTGTAGTCTGTGTCAGCAAAATGTGCTTTTACGCCACAGAACAGCTGATTGACCCTTTATTGTGCTTGTGAGGATAACTTCTGCGGGTCACGCGGATGTGAAAAGACAAGCGTGTTACTGTGTGAGAGTGTTTTTGAGGACGAGAGCTGCATTTGGGTTTTTTTAGGTCGGAGGGTAGGAAGGAAAGAAGCTCTGATCTTCTGTTCCTCGCTGTTTCTCTCCCAGCAAACTTCTGCTGCTTTTTTTTCTTGTCACAACTGATGTCTGTGGTGCAGCAAATCAGAACGGCTTCACTGTGTGTCTGTCGCGCACACGCGCTCCCCTCCTTTGCGCTCTTTAATTCTCTGTTAAATCACACCAGTGTGTGTGTCCTTGCCTCTGGTAGCCTGAACATCTCACTACATGCGAGGAGCGTTGAAGGAACCAACACGGACGGAGGGAAAAGATGAAGATGAAGAAGGAGGGAAAATAGGACGAGGTGAAGCCAGTGATTTCTACCACAGTGTGGCTCAGAGCGGTTGGCTGATGACGCGAAGCGCTGCACACACATCTGGAACAGCTTGAGCAGCTGCACCTGAAGAGAAGAGCTGCTCCGCAAAGCCTCTGCCGGCACTTTCTCTTTCTTCCTCGTGCTTCTTCCCCTCTCTCTCTCTCTCTCTCTCTCTCTCTCTCTCCCCCTCTCTCCCTCTCTTATCTCCCTCTCTGGTTCTCTCTTCGCTTGCCGGAGTGCTGGAATGGTTACTCTGTGAGCATCAGCAACGAAGAGCGAGTGAAGCAGAGAGAAGGCACAAGAGGACATTGGAAAGGATTATTTGGCATGAGGAAGGAAGAGTCTGTGACAACCATGTTGGGAGTACAAGAGAAGAGGAGGGAGCACAAGTGAATAGAACGCAACAAGAATGGAGAAGGAGAGTGTGTGAGAGGCAGAGCGGGGATTTAAAACTCTGAATTCACTGACACTGGAGACCCAAGTTTCTGTTTGCGTTTGGCACAGCACATCCTGTTACTCCACAGGTTTTCCACACATACAATCCACGAGCACACACACACTGTTTGCTTTGGAGGATGATCCCAGGAGGCCAAGCCAGGAGAAGAGAACACCTTCCAAGGAGCTTTTAACATCCACCCCCTCTCAACAACAGTACCCTCCCTCCCTCCCTCCCTCCGGCCTATCAGCCTACCTGTACCAGTCACAACACGCTGAAACTGGCGAGTCACATTCACAGAGGGCTGAGAACTTTTGGATTGCCCACGGGACACAGCTGTTGTCGCCCTGCCTGAGAAAGACTGAGGAGTGCCGCTGTCCTGCAGGATGTCCAAAGCCTCCAGGCTGGCTCGGCCCCCTTCAGCAGGGGTCGGATCCAAGCTGCCCTCCCCCAGGAAGGAATGCCCCGGCACGGACGCTACGGCCGGCAGGGCCCGGGTGCTGACCGTGGGAGAGAAGCTGATGAGGGCGGGCAGTGACGGGATCCTGAACAGACAGAAACCTTTAGCAGCAGCTGTGCCACAGGACAAATCACAGAGTGAGGCTCAGGCAGCGACTCAGGCCCCCAACCAGAATCCGGATGAGAAGGGTCAAAATAGGGAGGTGGTGCTTCCTAAGAGCAGGATCAGTCCACCTAAAGCCTCCAGTCAGCAGCAAGGCACAGTGCACAGTAAGTAATGAATGAAACATCTTCCTCTGAACTGATGTGTCATGTAATGTGTATATGGGAAACTCTGAATTCTGTATCACACTGGAGGTGTGTTTATTGACTTGACCTGGGATTAGTCTTGCCCTGCTTGTTGTCTCAGGTCATTGTGTTGGGTACTACCATAAGGAGATCCCCCTGTTCTGGATCTTCCTCGGGGCAAAGGATGAGATTCTTTTGTCAAGCATTTATCATTAGGGGGCCCCAGCATAGCAAAACATGCAGGGTGTTCATCGTTACTACAGTTACTAGTGAGAAAATGGAAAACGCACCATGGTGTCGAGCCAAGTGTCACATCCAAGCGTTCTTATGCCAGAAATGGTGCAGCTTGTATTACTTTTAAAACTATTTTTATCTTTTTGTGGTTGGCAGTTCAGTTTACACAGTACAATCAGCAATGCATGCTGGTACTGAACCGATGCAATTCACTGCAGAGGCCATGATTTCCGGTTGCTCGTGCCAGTGCAGTGGTCTTTGGTTGAGATGAATGAGGGGACTTCATCTTTTGAGGCGAGTTGAATCACTGCTCCTGGAATCTCTGTCAGTGTCCCCCTGCTTCAGTCCCTGTGGGGTGCAGATTAAGAAATTGGAGGCCAGGAGGTTGTGGAAAGTGGTCTTATCTTTTCCCCTTAAGGCTGTCTCACTAGATTCCCAACTCTGCAGGGTGCCAGCTTTCATGGTTTTGTCAGGTCACAGTCATCTCACTCTCTCAAAAGCAAGAGGACCAAGTGCAAGAGGATGAGTTTGTGCACTCTGTGCGTGTACTGTTAGCTGTCGAGAGCCTGACTGACAGGCCGGCCGTTCGCTCCCGTCCTTTCAAGTGTCTCTTGTCAGTCACTCCTGAATCACTCCTGACTGTTCAGCTTGTAGTCGCAGACAGAGTTGCGAAGCGTAAGGGACGGGGGGGAGTTAAGCGCGAGGGTGACGCCGACGCTGGCAATAGGGGGAGAGTCAAGTGAGAGAGTGACAGAAGGAGGTCAAGAATGTGAGCAGGGCATGCTGGGAAATCAACAGGTCTCGAGCTGCGTCTGTGTGCGAGTCCCTCCCCGCAGTAAAGACAGGTTATGGGTTACAAGGGGGCAGGTTTGTACTGGAAACCAGATGTTCAAGCCTGTGCAGCCTCCAGTCTCTTGTCTTTCTGCAGACATGATTCACTTCTCCAGGGACGGGGCGAGTTACCCTACAGCTCATTGGGTCCTAAATTTAACTAAGATCCCCTCATAAAGAAGACTGGACCTAGAACCTTTAATGGAAAATGCCAGCCCCCCTTTTTTACCATCAGTGTTTTCAAGCCATTCTTCTCTTGTCCTCCCTCGCTCATCTCATTCTCTTCACTCACTTTCGTCCGTTTTTTTTTTTTCTGTTTTTGTCCTTCTTCTCGTTATTCCCTTTTTTCCCCCCGTTGTGTTCTGACAGCGGCTGAATCAGTTGAAAGACGTCACGGCTGCCCACACACACATGCACACGACTCAGAAAGAATGAGCCGTGTGTGTTCTCAGCGTTTTGCTCCTGTCCCAGTGAGCCTTGTCAAGTGTGAGTTTGTCTTTGGAGGCAGGGAGAACTCTGCACAGCTCTTGTTATGGGCAGTAACTTTGAACTTACCATAACTTTGAAGTTACCCCGAGAAGCCAGTGCTCCAGAAACTATCTATGCAGAAGACCGATTCCACAGCCCTTTGATATATTACACTTTATTTTTACGTGTCATGTAAGGTGCTGCTTTTGGGTGTATGGAGCCATACAACAAAACTGAATTTTAAATAGGGCAACACAATTAAACAACATTTCCCTGCAGGCTAATGAGCTACTCATCATCCCCATCCACTTATGGCTTGTATACAAACAAGGCTGGGTTACGTGTGGGGTTCAGCCCGTGCCAGGTCTCCATCTCCCGAGCTAATGCCAGTTACAGGGCATGACAGCAGCTAAAGCACGAGCCCACAGGGTCCCAGAGAGCTGATGCACACAGCTCTGGCAGACAATAAGTGCATGTGACAGGTGACATTTCCACTGTGTGAAAGCTTCAGAGCTGACTGCTGCTTGCCGAAGGGCCCAATTTCAGTCTTAACATGGCAGCTTCCACCGAAAGCAAAATCTGTGTGACATTTTCTGTGCAGACAGGGAATAATACAAATCTCAAGTGCAGGTTCAAGTTAGACTTTCTTCTGATACTGTGTGACATTGCGTCAAGCCACTGTTCGGCAACATTTTGCGCATCTCCTATCCTGAATGTATATGTACGCACTGATCCTGCTTCCTGCTCTTTATACGCAAAAAGACGCAGGCACCCAAACATCGCAAAGAATCCTCCCGCACCACAACACCACTGTTAGTCCTGTCAGTCTTTGCCGTCTCCAAATCTCCCACAGTGCTTTGCGTCCCACCTCTTCTGCCGCCATATGGGTCCTTTGATTTTGGGTGAACTCGCCTTTTGGTGACTGAGTGGGTGAGTCAATAAAAGAAACCGCGCTGGGGTCGCGGGGGGTTCGTCGTCTCGTCTGCCTTTCCTTTACTCATCCAGCGTGCGTGCTGCGTTTCGTTGTTTCTTGCCCTTGGTGGTTGTGCAATATGACCGTGAGCAGAGTTGCTTCATCTTGTTTTTGATATCAGTGTTTAAATGTGCACATACCTCCACCTGTTGACTGTTAGCGGCATTAATAATTAATTATCTTCGCCCGGCTGAATCAGTGACAGGGTTTTTTTTAAGATGCTGCCTTACTTCCTTTTGGGAATCAAGTTAAAAATGCAGCTTAGTGTCATGGGAATGAGTTGGATTGGGATGAGATCACCCGTTTCTTTGACACTGAAGCCAAGAGTAGGGATTACATTAATTGCAGCCTCTCATGACTCTTTAAACCCCCAGTTGTCTCTCTATCACTATCAGACAGACTAGAAGCGTTACTAAAGATACAAAATGCTCTACTTCCACATTGGATATGCAGTTCAAATAATCAGAGATTCATTTTTAATGACCTTTTTATGTACATATCTCTTAGAATTGTATCCTCTACATGTTCTGACAAATTTGAAAGGTTTTCTTTATTCTTCCAAAAGGAAATCTGAGCTTCAGTTACCTTTTCTCTTTGGTGATTGAGCTGAGGATTTGAGGTCTGTGAGTAGGGGGTTGATTTAACCACCACCATTTCCCCCTTTTAACTTTGAATCGAGCAATCACAAACTTCCCTTGCATCTATTTATATGGCTTACCTTTCACTTTGTCATGCTGTGATTGGTCCTTAGAAAATAGATCATCCTTCACAAATTTTGCGGAAGAATTTTACCAGACTGGCTAAATAACATCATCCACGCGCGATGACAGAGGTATAATATCTTAACTGAATGTGTGTAAAAGGAGCATTTAATAGGCGGCGACTCTAACCCACTCAGATATTTGTGTTTAAGCCTGTCACGGCGATATCGACAAGTCAAGTCAATTAGGAGACTCTTAAAAAGTTTTGCCTCAGTGTTTTCATAGCTGTGGGAGACAGCTCACCTTTGTCCCTGGTTTGTCAATAAGTACTCAGTGACGGGAGAGAAGTCCAATGGATCATTAGAGGTGTGAGGGGAGGTGAGCTAATGGTGTGTTCATGGACCTGGGGTCTGTTTTCAAAAAAGGAGTGGATGTGACTCATCCTTCAAACAGAAACAGACAATAATCAGGCCACTGAGCAAGAAGAAAGGGCTCCAGTCATGTGAGTAGTCATGAGTGTGTATTGTAAATCCCCCTGTTGGGCCTGGTGTATGTTTTTCTTTTGGGCTGTAGCTTGGGGGCAACGTTGCTTCTTCCTGATTCCTGGGGCTGTTCTCTGCATCACAGATTATGGATAAACCAAAGACTTAATCTCTTTTGTGCCCACAGCTTCAGGTTGGATGTTTTCACCTACTAAAGTCAAACTAAGTCCCTCAAGTCAAGTCTGCATCTTTTCCATATTTACTCATCAGTGTGGCCGGTTTGTTTGGCTTGGTTACACGGCGAACTCTTCAAAGCTGATACTGCTAATGTGGCGTGAAATGTCTTCAAAGCGGACCTCTCACTACCAGACTGTTTATTCAGTTTAATATAATGCATGTGTGTGTTCCAGCCCAGAGCATAAATGTGGATAATTCACCTAACTGGGGGGCGTAAGCGGATGCAAGCCCTCCCTCGTGACTTCAGCTCAAAGAGCCGACGGAGAAATCAATACCTCCACCTCCTCTCTTGCACCTTGTTGCCCTTTAGCCAAACATGGTGCGGTGTATGTATACGTCCACGTCTGTCTGTGTGGGCATGAAGCAGCGTGCACACAAATTGCCGTTTGCACAAACTGGTAAATATTCACAAACTTTTATCTCCTTTCTAATTGAATCTCTTGCTGTGTTTAGCTCTTTCACGTCGACTTCAAAGTTGATATTAAAACCGTAGTTTGATATTATGGTAAAATATGTCATTATGTCATTTTCTCTCTTTTTGCACATGAATGTGGTTAAAGCTGGGAAGTGAAGGAAATAAACTCGTGTAAATTCTCTGTCTGAAATATATTTAGTGCACACACAACTGAATCCAGGTGTGGTTTTACCTGAGGTGGTTTTAGCTTCAGTACTGTATGTGTTGTCTGTCTGTATATAACTCAGAAAAAACGACACTGTCTCTTGAGGTAGTAAAAAGCGTGAGCATGGCGAAACGTTTAGCTTGGACGGAACATCCAGTGCTCAGAAATATCCCTGTCAGCACCTGTGAAGCACATAAAGTACAAAAGTTGGAGGTTTAGCAAGTTTAGAGGTTGTTTTAGAGCCAGTCTGGTGTTTTCCCCTCTGCCTCTCGTCTAAGCTGAGCTCTCATCTGTCAAGCTTCTCCTGGCTCCAACTGCAACTCTTGACAAGAAAGCAGAAAATAGTTTTTCCAAAATGTTCAGCTATTCGACTCAGAATGAGGCGATGTCGAGCATGAATATACAGGCTGACTTTTGATGCCCTGTCGCAGTACAGCAGAGTGTCTGGAGGGGAAAACAAGACATATTTGAAATGCAACATACCATAAAAATAAACGTAAGTAATAAACACTGCATATTGTGCTAAATGCGTTGTGAATAACTCATCAAAGCTTCAAATAAAATCCCCCCCGAAGGATCCTTTCTCAGCTTTTCACATTTTATCAGATTGTTTGTTTCAGTGTAGAGGTGGTGGTGATGACAACTAGAGTTATGTTAATACACTGAAAGAATTAAGAAAGTTTGGACTTGACTCCGGACTTTGTTGCCAGGCTGGAGTTTTTGTTGCGCTCTGGTCTGTGATTGGTGATTTATAACATTAGATGGAGCCACAAGTACATTTTCATCTCCAAGGTAACAATGAACACATTTATCCACGGATTTGAGTGAAACCACATTGTTTCTCCAAGTGTCTTCTGTGCTACAGTGAGCTGTTTGTTGTCAGTCTGAAGACTACAGAGTAGAACTTGTTCTCCATTAAAATGCATGTTTCCTAAGGCCATTTGCCAAATCATAACCTCCCAGATGCACAGTCAGAATTTAAATTCACCAGCAGGGCATGAAATTCGGCTTTTAAGGGCATCTCTTGAAAGCATAGTTGTGGGTTTTGGTTGGAAACAGGAACTTGTAGCAGCATGAAACATCTTCGTCGTATCTTTAGTCATTGTTGAGAACAGAATAGATGTTCTGTGCTTTTAACTCCTCAGTTCACCCCTGACCTTGGAATGATAGGTGTCATCTATCCATAACAGAATACTGTCTCCACACTGAACTGCATTATGCTTGGTCTCTGCTCAATAAATGCTTGTTTCAGGTTCAAAAATAGAAGCGTTGTGCTGTCTGAGGTACCCTGGTCATTTTTGATTTTCCTCTTGACTTTACCCCCTCGTCTCCTGTGTCGTGTTAGTGCAACAGCAGCTTTTAGTGCCTAAAACTGCCCTTGTCTGTCCTAGTTTGCAGCAGGGATAGTGACAACAGACTGTGAACTGTGTCTGCGGTGACTGTCACAAAGCTCTGAAAAGAGCAGGAGATAACGTTTGCTTTGCTTTCTCATAATTGATTTTTAAACCTGAACGTGTTTGTGCACATTTCTTACCTTGTCGTCAGTTTGTGCTTAACCTTAAATATATGTTTCCAGTCACATTTTCAGTGGCCTTTTAACAAAAAAATGCAGTAACAGGCAAAAACTAAAAGAATGAAAAGAACATTCAAGACGTCAACACCAGGGGTTTGCAGATCCAAGAGGAGCAACATATAACTCTTGTGTTTTAACCAAAGCACAGGCTCGTAAAAGTTATTGATGATGTTCACTATGTGCTACGAGCGCTGAGCGGGATGAGGCAGCTTTAAATCTAATTGATGTATAGGCCTCTTTCTGTCCCGGAGGGGAAGACGGATGAAGAAGAGAAATTAAAAGTTAAAGCAAGGGGAAAGCCCAAATATAGTGAACTGTAGCCGGCTCAGGCTTTGTAGTTCATTTCTTCTTGGCTGCATCTGTGGTATTTCTTGGACACGGTTCACCTATGTGTCGATGTATCAGTGTGCGTAGACTTGCAATACACTTGAAATGGCCACATGTATCAACGTATAGTCAATAAAGTTGGTGGAATGTTAAAAAAGCAACATTTAGCTGCAGTTGCCCGTTTTGTTAAACATCCCAGCAGCAACCTATTTTGTGTGTTATTGTTTCTACATGCTGCAATGCATGGATAATAAATAACGGCTCGAGTAGCACTAATGTGCATCACTTCTGGCAAGGAGCCACTTCAGATTTGCTCGACGAGACCCATAAATCGTATTCACTGGAAGCAACTGTTGCTGTGAGCCTCTCGTCATACCGTGTGTGTCTAAATGTGAAACTGATAACTCACGCATCCCCCTCTGTTTGAGAAGTGTGTCAACTCATCACTCGGCTCTCAACGCGGGGTTTGTTTGAAAGGCAAACTGCTCCCGTTTCTCCGCAGCCTCGGTAGCTCGTGTGTGGTTTGTACGTTTAGAAATGGATGCCAGGCGCGTTTGAATATCTAGGAGCTGTGCTGTGTTGGGCCTGCCTCATGCTGCAGCGAGATAAATGATGATCGTTTCACTCCTACCGTAACGGTGTAGAGTTGCTGATTTGATGAACTCTTTGGTCACAGGGAGTTCTGATCTGTTCTTATCTTTACCAGCGAGTGAAATCACATTTATGAAAAAATAATGAACACAATGACTGATCTGAAGCCAGTAAGATCACTGTGACCTGTGTTCACTGAGTGGTGTCGACGTATCAAAATGAAGGCATCGCATAAAACACCAGCTTTTATCCTTTGTCGGTCCTGAGCTTCTGGATTCAACTTTGTTTTGGCCTCTAATTTAACCGTTAATTGTATTTTCACGTCCTTGTTCGTTAATCGCACCACGTTTGACCTGAGTGCTGAGAATGTTAGTTGTTTACTTGACAAATGGAAATGAGACTCTGTCGTCTGTGGCTTGTGATAGCGAGCAGGTTTCTCACCACCTCAGTGAAAGTGTGGCGAGGTCGCGAGTTGAGGCGCTCCTGGCGTGCAGCGCCCCCAGCTGTACAGCTAACAGGATGTCATGTAGAGCTCGGGTTACGACGCTCACACTGGAGCTTGACTCTTCTGTTTCGTCACAGGCTTTGATTCGACATTTATTCATTTGATCCCTGCTCGCACAGCTTGTTCAATTACACTGTGACTAAAAGCTTCACTTTTTTTGCCAAGTTTCTTTTTCCCCAAATGCGGAAGACTGGGACTGGGTTGACAGCTGCCCTGTGCTGCCGAGCGTCTTTGGTACAGTCTTACACTATTAAACACTAGAACCATCCACTCAGGCGTCAGATGTACTCCTCCCCCACCCTCGCCTAAATCTGGGGATTTTTCAAACGGGGAATAATACTGTTCGGCTGTTTGATGAAGTCATTGGTAAGACATGCAAGCGTTTCAGCTCAAGCTGTCATGAGAATGATGCAGCATTTTAGCCTGAGCTGCTGGAGGAGGAACGGGGAGGGGCTGCAGGGGCTCTGCTCAGCTGATGTTAACAGCTGGAGGTAAAAACTGGGATGTGCACGAGAATTTTGGGACAACTTTTTTTGTCTTTTAGTTTTTTTTTAAATCTCTGCTGTGCTTTTTCTAACTCATCACAAGAATTAAACCAAAACGGGCAAATATGTTATCAGTTGTGGAGGCGTGGAAGCTGGATAGGAGCAAATTTAATAACTATTCAACCCAGTGACAGGATTAAAAGATTTAATCCCGTTATTACGATACTTTTCATGCTGCACCAAAAGTCAGATGTTCACATCCGTTAGTTGTAGAGTCTGTTTCTCAGCTGCCATTGTCTCGCTGTATTACAGTCAAACAAAGAAGCGTTTGCCATGATCCTTCCCAGCCGATGCTTTTGCCTGACGCCAAGCAGAGGAACGTATATGAGTTGTGATAGGCATCAGAAGCTCTTATCTAACATCCCTTGTTATGTAATATTTGATTTCTTCTGACCACAGAAAGCGGACAAAAAGACAATGTGAGGCAGAACAGACGGGACGCTTTGTGGCATTATTATGTAACAGTAGGTGAAATGAGGACTCAGTCAAATACGATCACTGAATATTTTGCTGCGCATCGATATGACGTGGCACCTTTTAACACGTGCACAGGTGCGCTTAGAATCATGACTTGTTTTCAGAACAGATGCTAACTGGGGGGCGATGGCGCTGACCCGTGCAGCTCCCACAGATTGCACTTCTAAACCATGTCCGAACAACCTGAAGCCCTCTCTGCTCCAACTGTGTCCACTCATCAGCACCTCTCTGTCTTTGCCTCGGTGGCCAGACTGTAAAAGCACATTATTTCGTTATGGGAATCGAGATGATGGATTCTGTGTATGGACATTGACAGTTTTAATTTTCCTTCTGTGATTGCAGCTTCAAGTGCTCTTCAGCCTTAATTCACACTTTCTTGCTGTTTTTACTTGTATTTCAAAAATCTATTGACTTAATTTGACTAAAATCAATAAACCAATATTAATGACAGTTAATGTGAAATGTTCTAATAATTAAATCACAGAGAAGCGAGTGAAGTCATGGCATGACATAAGCAGATTCAAAGTAATATGAGGCCTCTGAAATGCTGTAAACCACTTCCTCTTTTTACTCTCCACTCTTTTTGCTCTGGGTGACAGAATATTAATTGTGATCGGGACCAAATGTTTCTCAGTGGTGCATATTTCATAACACATTTGTTTGTTGTTGTGTGATCTTCTGAAGTCCTCTGACAGGCAGACAGGGAGCGTGTCTCACATCAGTGGGAAGTCAAGAAGGATATGCTAAGTTGTTGATTGAGGCCTAGTGTTCACGATGCGACAGCTGGAAGTTTATGTGATATGCAACCAGGAATCATCAAATATTAATAGCTGAAACATTTTCCATAGTAATAAAGTCTGCTTTTATCGATAGGCACGTGAGAGTGTGAAGAACCATAGAATTCCTTACTGATCTGTTCTGAGTAATAAACATTGTGAAATGCAGATAAAATGCTGAAATTTTTTTATTAGGTTCTTAATTTTATGGAAATAATATGAGTTAATTCATCATTTGACAATACACGGTCTATCTTATAATGACTACATTATTTGAAATGCATTTTATTACAACCCACGGTTCTTTGGTTTGCAGCAAAAGACACTAGAGTGCACTCATGGGCCGAACACAATTTAAATAAACGCATCTTAGTTCTCTAATCCTGATAAAAATCATAACAAACAGCTATTAACGGGTATTGTTTGCTGCGTTTTACTTCTGTGATGTGTTACGTAATAGAGAGGAAGGCACAGATGGAGTGATGGACAGATGTGGGGCCAGAGCTCGACCCAACAGGTTCATCACCTGAACCAGCTGATGGCCGAACCTTCAAACCCACACACACAGTCTGGTTTTACTTTGTTTACCTATTTATGATCTCATCATTTTTCTCTAATCAGCAGCTGGTAGACACGCGGGCATTGACTCTCCTTTTTAATGAGCTTTGCGGAGCTTGGACTGGGAGAGCGCCGCCCTCCTGCATGCCGATGGCTGCTCTACAGGCCTCTGAATGTAAACAGAAGCACACATGTTCAGAATCTCACAGTCGCAGCCAAAACAACGGGCTGCATCACATTTGAACGCGAGGTCACTCGCAGGATCGCTTCAGTGGTCACGGAAACATCCCACGGTCGAGCACCAGCCAGTAAACAAACAGGATCTGCTTTATTAATGGCAGTTGAAAGGTTCACACAGAGCCCTGTGGTCTACAGACATATTTATGGAAGAACCCAATGCATGAAGCACTGGAATCACACTTCTTGGGGATTTAAGGTCACACTTTCTCTTCTAACGTGTACATTTCTTTTTGAGATTTGAGATTCCTCAGGCTCCTAAATTGCAGTTGGCTGCTTTGTTAATCTGTGATGCCTTTGCTGACCTTCTCACTGGGGGGGGGGGGGGGGGATAAACACTGACCACTCCTCACCACAGAGGGATCCGCTCTCATTCTTCATCTTCACAGATGCTGCCACTTCATTGCATGTATGTAGGGGGTGACTCAAAGACAGAGAGACCACCAGACAGACAGGAACACACTCATGTGACCCCTCTAACCCTCTGTTCCATCTTCGCTGGATGGGTTATGTCTCATTGTTCCAGCAGTGGGCTACAGGAGTGTCACACTGGCCTCATAGTGCCACGTTCGCTTCTCCAACTCGGGTCTGATCTCACACCTCTCACTTCGGAATCTCATTACTTCGGGCTATTATTAATTTATTTAATCAACATCTGTTGAGGTCCGTCGCCCCAGAAATCTATAATGACAGGCATATTCTCCGAGCTGCTACATCAGGTCATGAGCAGCAGCGGTTGTTGTGGCGGGTTTGCCGGCTCTGACGTGGTCTTGTTGGCTTGTGGGGTATTATTTGCATAAAGCACACGTGGTCATTATCTTTACACAGTCCTTAAACCAATGAAGCAATAGAACCAAGACCTAAGTTTAAAATATTAGATGCTGACTCAGAGATCAGACTAGTCCAGGACTGTGGCTCCATTGTTGCCATCAGCTGAACCCCAGCCTCCCTGTGATTATGAACCAAGCTTTAAAACAGGAGAGCAGCAGATCACCAGAGCCTTGGATGATCTGAGGCTAAATGTGCATAACAGGCAGCTTGGTCCACGGGCTCAGAGGTGATCTGGGTGGATGGCAGCCAAGGCCTTTTTGGTGGAAAGATTCCCCGTCAGTAGGACTTTGAAGGGTCTCGAAGAAAAGTACGACTCAGCAACACGGTGTGAACAGAAAGATAATTGATACTCTTCAGTTTTTAACGTTCAGGTCAGACGGCTTGTTTCTGCGTCACGGCCGTTTACAGCATATCCAACAACAATGCACTTAATTAACAGCACAGAGTCCCTATAGGACGAGCTGTCAAGTTGTCACAGCTCATCCACGTCTTGTATTGTGTGCTATGACTAATCATCACAGAGCTTCACTGCCAGGAATCTTTGAAACGCTCTCTTTGAGATCATGATGCCAGCGAGACTGTTTTTCCTGCCATTTATTTTGCTGAAAGCAAAGTGGCTGTCATTTCACTCTTTTCGCTCAAGTCGTATTCTTCAAATGCAGCTGAGTTCAGCCTCTTCCAGAACACACAGGTGGCTCATTCACTGGGTGACTCTGGGATTGGCCCCTCAATAGGAGCCTGGCACAGGCTGAGGTGCCAGACTGAATAGCTTCAGGTCTAATCTTCACCTGCTCTCTCACTGTAAAGCCCAAATGTTTTGATTTATTTAGTCCTTTCTCTCCTATTTGTTTGCGTTGCCATTCAGCGATGGCAGGATTCATCGCCGAGGGATTAGTCTAAGAGTATTCACGCAGGAATAAAGTGATGTTGAGGCATTTCCTCTATCACACGAGGCTGGAACACATCCATGCAAAACACTCGCACAAACACTAAATATACTTCATTGCACCTACCTGTTATCTGCTCCAAATATTTATTCCAAGTCAACTTCTCTCTCTCTGTCTTTAAGTGAATAAAGAAGCATATGAAATGGATGCTTATGCACAAAGCCTCCCCACCTCAGCCGCAAAGGGTGGTGACAAAAGCACGTGTTCTCTTGTAATGTGGGTGTTTTTTTTTACTAACTGCTACTTTGAAGTTTAATTCTTTTGTGCTGTGAAAGTCCAGATTGTGTTAGTCAGTCTGGGGTTTTCTGTGGGGGGGTGTAGAGCCTCCCTGTTCCAACACATGGTGCCCAGACTAAACAACAAGATGAATGTTTCCTGAGTTCAGCCTGACACGGAGGCACCCCGATCTGCCCGTGTGGCTCCCGGACTGACTGAAAGACTTGCCTTTAGGGGAGTTCAGAGAAAAGGAGAGTGAGAAGTGGGAGGGCTCTTACTGTTAAAGGTGGGTTGGGTGTAATGCTGGAAACATTCTTGAAGTATTGCCGACTCTGATCGCTCTGCTGACCACCAGGTGTTACTGTCACGTGATGATGGAACTCCTAGCAACACCAACAAAGGCTCAGTGTGCTCCTGTCAACCTGCCTCCTCCCGCACGTCACCTTTCACCTCATTACCATGCACCCCCCCAATCGCACCTCCACCCTTTTTTACTTCGCGTAAAACCCGAGAAAGAGCTGGCACGGCCGCGTCCGGCCAGCTTAGTGGAGCAGTGAATTAGAGACTGGGGCTTTGGGAGAAGGGTCTGACGTATCGCGGTGAAAACTTTTGGCAGGCTACGGGAGCAGCGCCTTGCTTCGGAGACGGGGCTCCGAGGCTCTCGGTGGGCTGAGCCTGTAGTTTGTAACAAGCTGTGGGATTTGGAGGAAAAGTTTTCAGACACACCCCTCACTCAATCTGTCTCTGCGGGACATTCAAGGAGGAAGCCCCCTCCGTGTGTTTTTCTTTAGTCTCCTAGCCTCGCTTCCCGCCGCCCCCTCTACCTTCAAGCTTTCCCCTCACTCGTCTTCTCCTGATTGAGCAGAGCCAGGATTTGGATGGTTGCAAGACGTTAAAAGCCTCAGTCAAGGGGGAACCTGCACGCACACACACACACACACAGACGTGTGCATGTGACGAGCTCCTGCCAAACAAAGGCTGTTGGCTGAGACGGAGGGGACGGAGGGGAGCGGTAGTTTCTTGGATGACCTGATTGGAGCATAAACAGCAGCCCAGGAAGTGCTGAACTAAGAGAGGAGGAGAGAAGGAGGAGGGGAGGGGAGGGGAGGTGTGGAGATCTGCCGGGAGAGAGCAAAAAGTTTGGGGACTGCAGCCGCTTGTTAGTTTGTGTCCCTCCTGTTGCATCCAAGGCTTTTTTCACACACATCACCAGGATAAACTTCACCAGAGAAAGGTCAGTACTTCCATCTAAAGACACAGATTTGGACGCTCATATGAAGCCCACGCAACACTTTTTAACCTAAACGTATGGATTCTGTGGTAGATGGCTCAGTATAGTCCTAGTTGTTCTTACTCCGCTCGCTATGTTTTATAATCCATCAGCTTTCGGTCCAGCGTGCTCTTCGTGTGTGCTGTTGTCTGATACGTCCCCCTGCCTCTTAAAAGCTGCTTTTTTTTGGTTTTGTTTTTGCAAAGCTGTTTTTGCGGTGCCTTGAACTGCAGCCAGACATTCAGACCAGCTAATGTGTGTGTGGCTGTGTCTAATTAAGCTGATGGAGAGAGGAGCCGTGAGGGTCAGAGCGTGAGAGGCTCAACGTGAAAACAGCACAGTCACTTTCACAGAAACTCAGGCCCGCGTGTATCCTTGATTGTCTCATATCCAGTCACTGAACAAAACTGTTCTCGATCTTTTTGCTGCCTCTAAATCTCATTTTCCAGATCCCTGAGAAATGTTATGTGTAGATGGAAGTAGCTGGCTTTGGGTCAGACTTACTGTGGATTTGGCCAAGCATGGTGCTGTTTGCTCTCTGGATTAAAGGGATTGCTTAAGTTTCCCACCGGAGAGATGCTGCGTTCCTCCCGTCAAACTGAGCATCAGTGTCACTGTACAACTTCAAAGACACACTCATACTCACATATCACATTAACCAGGCAGAGCAGGGAGTTTCTGGAGAAGGTGAGCTCATTTCATTGGGAAACTATTTTACAAGTTTGTGATTACACTGCAAATAAAGAAATATTCTGCTCTCTTCACAAGCCTCTTTCCCTGTCTGCAGCGTTCCCCTACTGCTGGAACCTTTTCACTCTTGAGTAGATTTGCATCTGGAAGAAACTGTGCAAATGGAAACACTGAGCTAATTTCACAGCTATTCACATGTAAGAGTGTGATAGAAATCAGACACAACATTAAAAAAATCTTTTTATCACAGTAAAATCAAATCCTCATTAAGGGCCAGATTACCCATGATTTGTTCTTCTTCTGGTTTTATTAATCCTGCGTTTCATCACTCCAACATTGCGCGATGGGTGCGATTGGCCGTGTCTCTCTACGCAGTGAGTCTATCAACTCCGGTTCCCCCGCTGGGAGGGAAGATAAACAGGTCAGAGAGAAGCACCTCATCAGAAAGACAGATGAGCTCGCACCCTTTCCAGAGCCTCCAAGATTCATCCTTCATCACTTGTTTGCGCACTTTGACAGTGTTAGAGTGTCTGTCACAAGTTTTCCCTCTGCTATGCTGATCTAGCAACTTGTCAGTTTCTCGCCAGACCAGATGAAGCTGTTGTTAACGACAAGGCCTCGGCTGCCAGTTTAATTCAGCCAGGCCATTTGTCTAAGTGCTAACATATGAAGCACGCAGTGTTTTTATAAGCGCACAGTAGCTCCTGACCGTGCGCTTGCATTGGCCTGCTATCGTTACGAGGCACCGAGGTCACATCTCCACCGCTTGATCACCTGGCTGAACTATTTTGTTGCGTCAGCTTGCAGACATAACAGAAAATATCTGGACGTGTGCAGGAGATCAAGCGCTAATTAGGGCCATATGCACTGGTTGATGCAAATTTGGAGCTGTGGCGTTTGATGGCTGTCACGGGACACTGAGCTTGGTGGAAACACACCTGGGCCAGTGGCATGCAGCCACGAACGCAATGGGGGAAGGGAGAGGCCCGGCCAGGTGTTTCTCCAGCGAGCTGTCTGCACCAACATCCCTCAGTGAGCCAGCTGTTTTATGGGAATTGTTAAGTCGATGAAGACACAGAGGAGGAACGTCACATCCTCAGTTAATACAAAATCACATCCTCCAAGATTTCATTTCAGCATCTTAGTCCAGAAGCGGCACTCACGGTTCAAACAGCTCGCAGCGGTGAGCACGATAGCAAAGCAACCACACACAAAATCTCCACAGCGTCAACTGACTTCTACTCGCTGCAAATTGACCTGGTTTTGAGCCACAAGAAGTTGCTGTTTAAAGACGTTTTATTCCTGTAGGGGAAGTTAAAAAGTGCAGCACAGGACGCTATCGTGACACGTTTTAAAACGGCAAAACAAAATATAATTATGCACTTTCTGTTCGTTTTTTGTCAGCAGCGAATGGCAACGTTTGAATAATTTACACAGACAAAAGTGACACAACGATTTAATAAGGCAGCGATATGTAGCTGAACTAATAATGATTCGTTAGTGTCAGCTCTTTCCTTTTTCCTGTGCACCTTTAATTTGACAACCTCATCTAGAAGTGAACGCATTTAACCACAAAGACAAATCTGAAATGCGATGCGAATGTGTTTCCCTGCTCTAGTTGTGCGTCTTTGTGCTTCTGGGCGCTGGTAGAGGCTTATGTTAGACCTCAGAATTCGCTGCAGTCGGGGCTGTAGGCTTTGCTGTAACAAGGATTATCCACAGAGGAAAATCGTGCTTCCTGTCATGATGTCGAACGCTGGTGGTCCTGATGGAAAACTTGCCAAAATCATAAAATGAGATTTTTTATGTAGGTCCCTGTGCAGGCTGGTCCGTTAGGACGTCTGTGCTCCTCCGACTTTTCAGCAAAGTCGTTTGTTTGAAGGTCTGTTTCTTTGGCAGTGGTTGGGCGGAGGGGGAGTAAGACAAATCTCTACCACCAGGCTCAGAGTCGGAAGAGGCTCAAATAGACACAACTGACATTCTTCAGTCACTATTAGCGCCACTAGCTCTTTTTCCCAGTGTAAACATCCCTCCGCCTCTCCCATCCGTCCACTCCTCCAGGCATTTACATGGTGCCTCCTATAACTCAAAGGCTCTGTTTGTCCACTGATGGACATGCTTTGTGTACACATGAAAAGAACTTGTATGTTTTATTTTTTTTTTATTTTGTTCCACCAGTTTACCGCCACCTACGTCCTGTGATCAGATTAATCAAGAGAAAAAAATTAGGTGAGAATCAGTTCAGAGAGAAGATTAAACGCATACGTGCACTGATAATTATAATTTGTCTCTAATTAGCACCCTACAAATGGCCTTATGCGTCAGGTCTGCCAAACTGTACTCGCTTACATCATTCTTACTCACTGAAAGCATCTAAAGCGCTTGAGATTTTCTGTCTGTTAATTAAGAAAAGTGTGAGTTTGAGTATTAAAGCTGCCTAATCCCAATAAATATGGATGAGGTTTCTGTCCTGAGTCCTATTTAACAACCTGCTGCGTCTCGCCTTTTTTCCTCAGATGTTGCCGTTTTGATGTTTTTCCATCCACCGCATTGACCGCTCACTAATGACTCGCTATCGTGGAGTGATTTCATAATTACCCCTCTGCCTGACAAACTCACAGCGCAGCTGAGATTTTAAAACTCCTGTTTCTGAAAACACTCCGCAAGCCGGTGACACACAGAATGTTTTTGTTAAGCCAGGCTATTCTGAGCTCAGCAGCTACCTGAGCTGTGCAGCTGGAAGTTTTGAGGAAACCTGTCTTCTATCTCTGCATGGTCTGTTTGGAAAGCTCCTTCCTGGTCCGACTGATAAATAGACGGAACCATGTAAATACTGGGAAGAGGCCTCGAAGTGGATTTTAATGAGCATGAAATAAGACCATTCCAGACTAAATGTAGTGACAGATACAGAGAGAGTTGCTAAATTTGTAGCACGCACGCAAGCATGAAGGCACAGAATCAAGCCTGTTTACTCTGAGGACGCTATTTGAGCAGTGGTAGGATTAAACAAGTTTGACACTTCCTAACTTTGAATGCACGCCACAGCTAAGGACAGATTTTTTTCCCATGTAGCAGAAAAGTTTGGCAGTAGTCGTAGTTTCTAGGCAATTTTCAGTCTGCTTGCTCCAGACTGAAGTATGTCCACGAGTCTTTAATGAAGTGCACTGAAGGTTTTTGCAGGCGTTCGTATTCCCCCAGACGATGACTCCCTTCCCTCCTCGGTTTCCCCTGCGACACCCTGAGTAGGTATATGGCGTTCTAGTCTGAACGGCTGCCTTCCAAGACACGGTCATCTTCATATCCTCATCATCAGCAGCCATAGGGTTTACCAGACTATCATTACATTCCTCATAAAATGGCTAGTAATTGGTTTGCTTGAATTTTCCATCCACCCGACATCCCACCCTAAATATCAGTGAGTACAGAACATTCCACGAGGTTCTGCACATTTCCAGTAGTTTTATAAAACAGGAAGGTAGGAAACGGCTCCTTAACAGATGGATTCACACACACAACACACACTGTTCCGTTCAAAGCGCCCTTGTGCCCTTTATTAGCTTTTCTTAGCACTTTGTTTCGAATTTCCTTCCTGACAAGTTTTCTTTTGCCGAGATGTGTATCCTCCCGGCCGCAGCACAACAATGGCCCGTTTCATTCCGGCTCTCCAAGATCTGAAACCACTGGAGCCAATTGGACTGCTAGGCACATGCTAAAGCCATTAGATGGTGGATGGCGGCGGTTAGCCACATTGAAAAATAACCATCTCGCTGTGTACATAATAAAGCAGAGGGATGGGAGAGGATGGAATCAGCTGTCTGCTCGCGTGTGCACGTGCAGCTGCGTTGAGATGTGGCACGTTGCCTTCCAACCAGCCGACTGTGTATCATACAACAAGCCTTTGCAAACGGAGACGTGTGACTTCCTCGCATATTAATCATCACATATTAGTTAATACGAATTTCTGGTCAAATTCCCCATGAACGCAGCCTAATGCTGCTGAGAAGTCTCTGAGTTCAGAGCCCAGCCATGGTTGAGGAGGCATTTTATTATTAGACTCAGACACATCCCATTTGGTCTCTCAGTCAAGCTCAGGCAGTCTGATGGAGCTCTCTCTCTCTCTCTGGAGCTGCAGAATGATTTAATTACACTCGCTATCTCAATCTAAATTTACTAGGCGTGCATCCATAATGCATGTCTACTCCGTATCAGCGGGCCTCAATTAGAGTCGAGCAATAATTGTGACAGAATTCTGTTGGCTTGATGCTGAGTCACTAATGTTTGTAGAGATTAGAATGTAAATAGTTTGAATAAACGCACATTGAAATGTAACCTTTGGCCACATGGGGGTAGTACAGCGAACATGTGTCTCTGCAACAGCTTTGTGTTAGCTAATCACTAACTTTGCCTGCCTGATATTTGTCGCTGGGCAGGTGGGAAGCAGTGGACTTATCGGAGCCCGTCGCCAGGTTCTCCAGAAATAACCAATAGATTCTGTTTGGACTGTTAATTTGAGCAGCTTCTATGGAGCAGCTGCATAATTCACACTTAACCACAGCACTCGAGAGTCCATTTCCTGATTAGACTCTTTGGAAGGCTTTTTTTTTTCTCACACCAGAATTTGTATAGATAATAGGAAAGAAATATCCCTTGAAAATCCCTTATTTTGCAGTTGGTGGTCTACGAGTTTGCGGCATGTACTGTATCATTTCCACGGGGGTTATGTTTCACAGGATGTCCCAGTAAGCTGGATTCTGTGCTGCTTTGATCAGTGTAGAGTTGCCACAGTAATCCGCTTGAGCTATGGATGTTTGCCTAGGACACGTTAGTACACACACACACACACTCTCTCAATTTGTGATTAAAAAACAGATGTCAAGACCTAGCCAAAAAAAGATGCTCTAAATACATCAGACGGGAACAAGCTGACATAACATGTTCTGATGTGTCACTTCTCACGGCACAGACGTTGTGGTGATAGTTATCCCACTGTACAATATATATTGAAGAATAGGCTTGTGCTCTTCGTCCTTATCCAGTTACAACTTGATTTTAGTGACATCACGCTCACCTGGGAAATGTGCACGAACACTGATCCGTATTTTAATTAAGCCTTCAGAACTCAGGATTAGGAAACATAAAGACTTTGTGTTCATCTCAACGTAAAGCCTTCAATGGTTCTCACCATTTTACTGCTGCTGCGTGCAAATAAACAAGTGGGGTTGTTTTTTTTATTTAGATACAGCTGATGAGTGGAAAGTGGGAAGATGGAGGCTGAGAGAGGAGAAAAAGACAGGAGCAGAAATGAGAGGTTGTACTTGGTTTGTCGTCGTCCTCCTTGCATTACATCACTGAGATGGTTCAGCTCTGATGACATCGTCTGGCTAGGAGGGGGCTGGCCCAGGGGATGATGTCATTAATAACCAATCAGAGAGTTTGGGGGACGTTAGGTTCTGGCCATTTCCTGAGCCTATTGTAATGGGAAATCTGAAAGTGCTTCTTCCTTCTCTCAAATCACACAGCCTCTGTGTCCTATGTGCTTTTTTCCTGAGGTTATTTTTAGGCTTCTGTTCAAGCAAATATATTTCAGGCCTGCTTCTGTCTCTGCTACGGAGCAAAGGGTAAACGAGGCTGACTTTCCCAAACAGAAGACATCATGTAAATATAGCCCTAAGGATATTAGCACTGAACTGGTGTAACAGCACATGAAGGAACTACTTTGTGCCTGTCCACAGGACTAGTTTTGACTTCGCTGCTATCCCTGGTAGGGACCGTGCAGTGGGCGTGACCCCACATTAATTAAATGCTCACTGCAAAACCTAACCACTGAGCTAAACGATGCTAAAAGGCTGTGAGTCGTTCTCCATAATCGTCACCTTTCACATTATTATGTCATGTATTGTTTAAAGTTCACACAGGGGAGGAATTAACATTAAACTTCACAGGTGCTCACTTTTTCTCCTCCCCCGCCAGAGAGCAGCTGTATGGTCCCATTACACAAAGCTAAATTTAACTCGCTGGGGATAAATGACATGATTAGTTGCAGTTTATGCATTGGGACCTTTCCTTCCTTCCTCTCCATGGGTCTGGCCAAGCTGGGACACATTTACAGTTCCTTCCAGTTCCAGTGCTGCGTAAGCTTGGATGCGGTCCACCCACAGACTCACGGAGCCTTGGACACAGAGTACATGGGAAAACACAGCAGGTTTGACAGATGAAAACAGTGTTTCCAGGTCTCTCAGAGCAACCGACTCTCTAGGACACATCCCACCAGCAACTGCTTCACTTACCAACCTAATAAGTCTCGGACTGTTTCATCAGAGCATTTTTCTAAGCAATACACAATTATACATCATCCTCACGCCTCACATCAAGCAGTGAGTTCAGTGTGTTGCTAAATGCTGATCTACTATTATTTGATTCCTTATTGCACTTCTTTTGTCATTGCGTCCTGAGCTGCTGGGCGGTAATACGCTTCAGATTTACAGTGGTTACGCTGTGCTAGCATGCAGAGAAAGAGGGCGAAGGCGAGATATGCGATGCAGAGGGAGAAGGGAGGAACACATGATTGACTGGCTGGCCCTAAGCTGCTTATCGCTATGAAGAGAGTCAATTGCAGTGCAATCACTTTTTAATAAACTTGTGAGAGCAGTCATTATGAAAGACATATTTAAATGGAAGCCATGTGCAGGGTGAATGCGTAGTTAACTCGCTGCAGCAAACCGGGATGAAGTGCCTTCATTTGCTCGGGACTCTGCTGTGAAATCTGTGAGTCTTCATCCGTATCATCTGTGTCTTAGTCCATCTAATTATCAGCAGTCAAGACAAACAGCTGTTGCCCCAGTCAATAAATCCCGTCATTTACTGTAGTCACGCGTGACGAGCTTTTTATCTGTGCGTGTGTGTTCGTATGTGCTGTATGGTGACATTACATTTCTGCTGTGTGCTCTTCTTCTGGATTTGTTGACAGATAAAAGATACCTCATGATACATTCATCACACAGCATGAGGGACGGCTGAGAGTTTGCTTTCCCACATCGGGTTGTTCTCGTTGCAATACGTGGGCAACAGGGTCTCGTGGACGGTGGTTCTGCTTGTCAGGAGAAAACGAGAAACGTGGGATTTTCACGGCATGTGATGCATCTATGTTAAAGGCAGCTGCAGCGGTCAGCCTCGACACATTCCAAAGATTCCAGAGAAGATCAAGACCATCGGGCAGGAGAAGAGGCCAAAGTCCTCCCCTCTGTGTGTCCTGAGTGGATGAACCCTCCCCCCCAGCATCTGTCTCTGCCACTCCCCCTCAGGACATCACCAGCCTCAGTCGGCCTAGCGATGGTTTTCACGGGCTACCAGACACAGCTAGCTTGACTCACACCTAGTCTGGCCACAAGTTAATGAAGTGTATGCACTGGTGGGATTCATTAAGAAACACGCACACACACACACACACACACACACGAACACACCGGGTCATTAAGCAGCTGTTATTGGCTCAGTTAATAAATGACAAGGGGATTATTCTAGAGCCCTTTTCCTTTTGCAATATTAAGAGAGCAAACAAACTCACCAGTCAGTGATTCACAGCATAAGCTGCATAATTTCCTCTTTAGTTGTGCAACATGCCTACAACATGTTCCACAGCACCCCCTGGTGTGGGAAAGCTGCAGGTTTTCCCATGAGTCGCTGTAGTGACAAGGCAGAGGCGTTGGAGCTTTGGATTGATCCACTGCTTATGTGTGTTAGGCAGCAGTAGCAGGCAGACGTGGTGTTTGTGCTTATCAGTGGAGCTGGCCAATGTATGAAGCTGTTTGTTTGAGTTGATCTCTGGCTGAATGAGAGCGAGGCTCCAGAACACATGCTCTGCCAGCAGCTCCTCGACTCTCTCCTCCTTGTTTACTTGCACCACGGCAGGAGAAAGAAAAGTTGGAGGTGAGGGAGAGAGAGAATAGAATGCCCTGCAGACGTTTGAGTGTCATTTACCTGCACAAGGACAGTACAACGGCCTCATTCAAAGGCTCTGCGTGTTCCAAAGTTGTACTCAGCTCAGTATGAAGGGTATTAACTTTGCACTTGAGTTAAAGATCTACAAGTCTCACACTCTCAGGATAAGCAATTCCACTTAGAGGTGAAGCAACACTAAAATCTATTTGTCATGCTTCAGGGAGCCCGGCTCCTGTAAAGAGCTTGAATGTGCAGAAGGTCCTGTTCCTGTGTGACACATATGTATTTAACCTTCATTTTACAGTGTTAAATTGTCAAATTGTCTGCTGTTCTGTGACTGTTTTGATTTGCCTCCACCACTGCTACTATTCCCAGCACCAGCACCCACGTACGCTCACTAGACCACATGTCTGTAACTCATATCTTTTGGCCGACAGCCTGTCAGGTTGGCAGCCTGCTCTGTTTATAACCAGAGCCCAGCAAGCCTGGCCAGACCACACACACACACACACACACACACCCACACACACAGATATTGTACATACATATATGCACTTACACACACACACCGTAAATGAAATGTGATTTGCTGTTAGTGTGTATGTACCACAGAGCTCTGGGTGTCTGCGTGTCTGAGCTGAGACAGATGTTGCGGTGGTCTTAGCTAACAGGGTGGGGATCAACAGACATTAGGAGCCACGGCAGCTGGGAGATGTCTCATTAGGTGAGAGAACGGTGAAAAAGAGGGATAAAGATGGAAAAGACTGTAAAAATGCAAACAAATCAAGTAGAAGAATACAATCGTGCTGAGAAGAGTCACTAGCGTTGCTTTAGAAACTTCTCTGACACCCCTGGAACTTTTTTAAGCCACTAACGAGGTTTTATTTGTCAGGTGGGTTTTGATGATTTATGTGTGGTGTTGGTGTATGTGTGACGGAGTGGACAGTTCTGCGGCGGGAGAGCCAGAGAGGAGACGTATAAGCAGAAAGCGCTGTTGTTTCGTTAGTGTAGTGAACAGCATGACAGTGTGCCAGTGTCCCGCATGGAGGCATCACAGATAGAGAGAGGATGGTTAAAAAGGAGGTTAGGGGTACGAACAGGAAAGAGAAAGGAGGTCAGGGAGTCCAGTTCTGTTTTCTAACAACATTAAGTCAACTAAACAGGAAGCTTGTTGTTTTCCCACTGCTTTGACATCCTGACCTGATGTTCATATCATTAACCTCCCTCATCAAACCAGAAAGGCTCATGGCTAAAGTAACTTATTCCCAAACCGGTAGCGGCACTGAGCCACAGACATGACTCTTGAGATGTTGACTCTTCTAACAACTGTCATATTCTTCTTATTAACATTCTTTAAAAGTGTTGACAAGCCTGAGAATGAGACGTTTTATGGCTCTGACAGCAGATACCCGATAGAACCGGTCCGATACTTCCTGCGTGTCAGTGCGGCCGTAGAAAGGTCTGTGTTTGTGTGTGGTGAGAAGAATGTGACCGAGCTGCATTTTTCAAACTCTGGTGTCACTTACTTGCACAGAAGGAGCTTATCTGTTGGATCAGCAATCAGGGAGAAGCCGGAGTAGAAATCCGTGTGGTTCTCTGCGGCTTTAGGCAGGTCACCTACACAGACGCTCAGCCTTCTACTGCTTATACCGCTTGGGTCAGTGTGCAGCTCTGGCTGTGGGCGGAAGAAAGTAAACTGATAAGTGAAGGGCAGAGAATCAGGTGGGCTCAGCCTGACATGGAGGATGGCTGATAGGAAAATAAAAGCTGCTGAGGAGCGGAAAAATGGATCCAGTTAATAGATTTAACAAGCCGCCTTTTTAGTTTTAAGATTATGACAAAATGCATTTGGATTATTGCATTTTGCCAAGAAGCACTGTATGTATTTTATGTTAGGACAGTGTAGCAATGCTTTGAATGTAAATGCATATTTATGGAACAGCACAGAGGGACACAGAGAAAACCCTCCATAAATAACCGACGACCAGAAAGTGACCGTGAACAGCGCAAGACCTGGCTGCTCGCGAGCAAGTGTTTCACGTTGTCTTTCAACTTAGTGGCCCATCATTTACTCAACGCTGGCAGCTGCAAAACGAGAGCAACATTCCTGAGCTGCTGGAGAAGGAGGTCGCGTTGTTGGCCTGGGACTGGTGACAGTAAAAGTGCGAGCAGGCAGGTTGTTTGGATCCCAGGATGTAATTGCTGGTTTGGAAGAGCTGCTTTAATTATGAGTTTAGCTTGGCGAAGAGCGAGCTGCTGGTTAGCTGGGATAACGCACGTGTCACTGCCTGGACAGAAGACTTTTGACCCAATCAGACAAGAATGTCACTGAGATTTCTGTGGGAAAACGTTTCACTTGGTGATTTTTTTGATGTAGGTCAAGTTTGACATAATGTAGGAATTATCAGATCTCATTGTTCAGCAATTACACAGAGAAGAATCTATGCACCGCTCACAATGTTTACATCTGTTATTTAAGGATGTTTGCAGCCTGAGGAAATGTTTGCATCAAAAATAATTATTATAAAAACAAAAATATCAGTGTACAGAAATAAAAAACCCTGGAGCGTGTGACAGGATGAAAGCAGAGCGAAGGGGGGTAGGAACCACGACTTTCACTGCCCTTGATCCCCTCACGTTTGGGCTTTTTCCGGCACATTCACACCGGGGTCACTTACATCAGCAGGTGCAAGGAAGTGAGCTCATGCACAGACACAGCCTTATTAAAAACATCTATATACGCATCCAACATAGAAAAGCATACACTGATATGTTCCCCCACTATATGCAGCCAGTGAGTGTGTTTGCTGCCTGTCAGGCAAACAGGACATGGCTGCTTTTCATAAATCCCACAGCAAACACAAAGACTGTGGTGTCTCCTGTGAGGCTCCTAATTGGAAACAACACAGCCTGAAGGACTGACGCTTGTCTTATTCTGTGGTGTTGATCAGATAACTTCATCACATATTAGCCGGCTGCTGTACGCTCACAGCATTTTGGATGTGGCAGAGAAGTAGGTTATGACACATTTGGATGCATGCTAGTGCCTGGTGGGCCCCTCGACGGGGACAGAGAGCTAAAAAGGAGACAGCTTGCAGGCAAAGCCCTGACGGAGAGCAGGCGGCGTGTACGTTTGTGTATATAAGCAGTTTTCCTGCGTGTCAGGAAGTTTGACACACACCTGTTAGGCGAGAAGCTGCTTCTTTCATATTGCTCCACACACGCTCTCAAACACACGTTTGCATTCAGCATATGACCTCTCCATGGCGGCAGAAGAGCTTTCAGCCTCAGGGCTAGTCGCTCTGTCCAGGAATGCAGTTGACTTTCTAAATCCCCACCAGTCTATCCTGGGGCTGTGGGGCAGGGCCTATCTCAAGCCCCCTTTTCCATGTGAGCAACGTCTGGAATCTCTAAGCGAGCAGTCAGCAATCCGGTTCTCCCAGCCTCGCTCTTCCACCGTTGGCCGCGCGCGCTTTGGTCGCACAACGCGCAATGGAAGAAGCAATTGCAGACGAAGACAAAGGTTGTTCACTCGGTGAAGGTAATGTGCTTCCTGACGTGACACCCGCAAATGCAGCCAGATCATTCGTGGCTTTGAGTCTATTCTCTCTGCTGTGTGTAATTTGGCGAGCAGTAGGGGACTGTTGGAAGTTAAAAATAGGCCTGGAAGTGCTGTGTCTGAACTTGAGCGAGTGGGAGTTTGGGCTGATGGAGCCGCTGACGAGGCTCCATCGTGACGTAGAACCTTTTAGTGTTTCTAAAACGATGACGCCTCGTTTTTTTTTTGTCTTCAAATCAAGCCGGTTTTAGAAATTAAACGAGGCTTAGTCTGAAAGACTAAAGTATGGCGGCTACTAAGCAACAGCAGCATGTTGTTGCATTAAACCCACAAACTACCTCTTTTGCAGTCTCAACATGTCTGAGGAGGAAAACAAGAAATTCCTTTATCATCTGTGACTCACGGTCGCTTTTAAGCTTTCAACGAAGACGAGAAACATCAGAATAGTGGCAAATCATTTCTAATGTTTTCTTTGAACTGTTAAGGACCTGTGCTACAAAAAAGGCCTTTATTTTCCGTCATTACCCCCGAAAGGTACACATTACAGCCTGTCTAGAAAACAAGGCGGTAGATCAGTTTGCTGTAATGCCCCTCTGCCTTCACGCTCTGTTGCCGTGCTCCCGTCTCTCATGCTTTCTTTCCATCAAAATCTCTTTGTGTGGTTTTAATCACAAACATGGTTAATGTCAACCTCTTGTTCCTCACGATGCTGTGAACCCTCCTGCAACAGCTGTAACACTGGACATCCGTGTCGCTTAGAGGGAGGTCGGGATCTGTTGACATCATCAAAAACAGAAAAACACATTCGCAAGTCAGCTTTCAGTAATAAATTCAATTTATTGCATGTGGGGGTTTCTGCTCGATTTCAGATGAAGCATAAACTTTACCAGGTGTTGCCACCAGTCACGTTAAACTGTGGATTTATTACTCAAACGTAAAACAGCCTGGATACCTATGAACTGGGCTGATTGCATTTCCTGCAGCGTTTGTTTAGTAATGCTTCTAGAGGAAATAATCAAGAAAACGTCTTCTACTGATATTCCCTGTCCAACTAAAAGCAGCACACATCACCACAGCACGTGTCCTGACCTCTCGTCTCCGTGTTTCCTCTGTCCCTTTAGAACAAACCAAAAGTAATCTGAAGGTGACGTCTCCAGAGGACGTTGAACACGTCAGCCGCAGACAGGCCTCCCCAAATGGGAGCCCTCTACCAAGAGGAGACACCAAAGGCAGCCGGACCGTGCCCCGGAGGCACACGCTAGGGGGGCCCCGAGGCTCCCGAGAGATCCTGGCTATGCAGCCATCGGACATGGACAAGAAAAGGGAGGCCTTCCTAGAGCACCTGAAGCAGAAATACCCCCATCATGCCTCAGCAATCATGGGCCACCAGGAGCGTCTGCGAGAGCAGGTCAGTGGGTTTAAAGTCTACCGATCGTTCCCCGGGTCGTATGGATCATCATGATTCTGCTATGTTTAATTTCAGTTACACCTTAGGTTTAGGTTTGTACTGTTGCCCCCAAGAGACATAAAAAACCACATCTTACACATGTCATTTGAATTAACCACTAGCCACAAATACTTTAACAAAAAGATATTTATAAAAACACGTAGGATTGTGCCGATTTAAATAAACAATGACAGAACACTTTTGTCCAGTCCTGGAGTGGATGGTGTTTTTATTATCCTTTTGCAGACAGAGGCAACATTGCGACTGAAAACCTATTTCCTCCTCCTTTTTGGCCGCAGGTTAAATGTGAAGTCTGTCCCATAAATCACATTTCCCTCCCACAGCTGCTGAGAAGTGGTGAGGTAGTGTTTTTGTGAAGCAGCGGGAATTTGATTTGCTCATACGCTTTGAAAACCTAGTGCGATCACTATAATTGAAGCTCCTCATAGGTTGAGAATGGTTTGTGTAGAGAGCATGGTGTTAAAAAAAACGCCAACACACAGCGATGTTTGGGATTATAATGATTTTAAAGTCTGCTCAGCTTTTTGAACTGCATTTGATGAGGAACACAGAGGGACCAAACTGGGGGTTTAGCTCACCTGGTCATTGTCTGCTTGTTTTTGTCCGGATCAGAGGAGACGAAGAGGGAGGGGCAAACCGACTTTGTATCCAAAACAACCAAGGTAATGGTGAGACTGGCACCGAGCCCCAGGGGAGCTCCAGGCGATTGTACGAGTCATTGTGCAAGAGGCTTCTTAGAAGGGTTGTTTTCAACCAGCTCACATGCGAGGCAAACGTCTTTCCACAGCACTGAGCATGAACTCTGTGAATTTGCATAGACCTAATGCCAGCCAGCAGTGTCCTATTACTGGCTTGTGTTCTTTTTGTGTGAATGGACTGTTTTTCACCGCAGAATCATCCAGTAAAACATCTGTAGACAACGTTCTGTTGTTGTTCAGCGCACAGGCGTCGGGTGTAAAGGTGTTTGTTATGAAATCTATGTAGTCAGACAGGTAAGTTCAGCTCCGGACTGGGGTGGAGTTAGTGTTGCCATAGTGATTCATGATGTCACCGCTGGAGGGGCTCAGTTTACGTGTAGGTGCCTGCTGAAGCAAACAGGCTGCAGAATAGGCGATGGAGTGAAGACGGGAGTCACGGCGCTCTGTGCGTGAAGCGGATGCACAGGGAAAGGAACTTTTCACGCGGAACGGAGTAAACTCGGCCCGGTAGCAGGCTATAAAGGTAAGGCGTAGCAGAACATGTACTGTTTTCTTGTGGGCGCGATTAATTTGTGCGCGATCTTTACGCACGTCGAGGAGTTTCCGACACGGCGCACGTCTGCCTGTCAGGTGCTGCAAACTCTTAAGGAGCGAATGCGAAACTTGTAAGTTTGCTTTTATCACCGAGAACTGCAGGAAATAGTTCGCCTCGCCAAAAAGGCATCAAGAGATGTTTGTATGGTCCCTCGTCTGCTCCATGTTAACCTGTGATTCTTGGCACGGTGACAGATGTGTGCGTTTACTGGGCTTCTTCCAAAGAACCCAGCAAACCTGCGCCTACGCTGTGACGTGAGCTTCTGTGTGAATTTATATAGACAATTATTTCTTTTGCGCAATTCCAGGGTCACAGGTAATTTAGCTCATCAAGCAAATAAGGTACGAAACGCAGTCAGAACGCAGACTAGTTTGAGCATGAATTTCTGGCAAATAGAGAAAGTAGTGAATATGATTGAGGGCCATGTTGACATAATCTAATTCAGGATGTCATGATGCAAGCAATAATTCATTGTTAACATAAACAGATGATAATTAAAGCAAAACAGGGATGAATTTTGAAGTTTATTGATGCATTTGTCATTTGGTGTCCTGGGGAAGTGTAATCATCATGCTTCGACAAGAGACAGCCAAAAAGCAAGTCACGCTTGCTCGCAGCTATGAGGCTGCTGAGTCTGACAGAGTGTGTGGGAAAGAGTAACGTTTCCGAAAGGTTCTCACGCAGAAGAGCCCCTGCCATACAGGAAAGGCAACATCGATGGCAGCAGAGCGTGTTTCAGGGGTGAGAAACAAACATGTCTCCAGAGGTTTGAGTTACAAAGGCGGAGATTTATCAAGGTCAGGCGGGGGTTAGAAGATGATATCACTCTGGTCTTAAAGCGAATGACCCTTCGCCACCATGCAGCATGACTGCACACATGCTCGCTCACACTGGGCGACTTATTCTTATATGAGGTACCCCTCGATTCGCTTAAACCCCCAACAAAGGCGAGTGGTTTAATTTCCTCCACTCCTCATCAGGCCTGGATCCCACCCGGGGGAGATGAGATAACATCCCACACAGGCCCCCATCGCCACCCATCCTCTCACCCCTCTCTCTCTCTCTCTGCCTGGGGGGCTTCGACAAGCACAAACTGAGCCGCTTGACCGATCACAAGCGCACATTCACACTCAACAAATTCCCTCCCTTCCGCCTGTGTGATGAGCTGTGACTTGCTAGGCCCAGGGTTTACAGGATCGAGTGGCTGTTTCAGGACAGTTGTCTGCAGCTGTGGGCACCAGACAGACACACGGACAGGTCTGTCACCCCAGGCTCTGATAATCCACATCTGATGAGAGCACAGATTATAGGAACAGTGGGTAAACACTTTTTGGTAGCTACTCATAGCTTAGCTCCTTGTACCTGGTTTAGTGTTCAGCTGATTTTAAAGTAGTACTATGCTGTGATGATGACAGGACCAGTATCAGTCAAACTATTATGGCCTTGATGAAGCAGATAAGCTCAGTTGTTGTATAATATTGATTATTAAGATTGTTATGTTATCTCTCCACTGCTATGATTTCCTGTAATATTTTGCACACAGACAGATGGTTGTAGCGTTTTATTCTGGATGAATGTGCTCGGTGTGTTTATTGCAGTCAACTCTGATGACCAGCAACGTACTGTTTGTGGCAACTTGTGTATATTTGAAGGTTTTTCTCAAATACATTGCACATAATTCAGTGGTTCCAGTGCCCACAGCTGCTGCCACTTCCTCTGAGTCTTTATGAGGCACCACTGACCAGTCCCCTGCTACTTCTCTCAGCGGGCTCCTGCTCTGGCCACACTTTTGCTTCTCCAAACCAACGCCGGCAAGATAACACTGGCTCCGACCATGCATCAAGTCCCTGCGCGAAATCCGACCGTGGTCAGAGAGAAGAACAAGGAGGGAAATGCTGGGGGAGTGTTTTTCCTGTTATTGACCAAAACTGCACAGAGAAAAGAAATTCATTGTCCTCCACTGCTGCCAGTATCCCTGAAATGATTACAGTATCAGAAGAGCAGAGATGAACCTCCAGGCGTGCGTGCAGATAGTACTAAAACATTTATAAGTCAAGGATGTATCTTAACAAACACCTCTTTGTTTCAGCCCGCGCTGCTGAAATTACACAGTCAATCAAGACATGTGCAGCAGGTCTGCAGCCAAACATCTGTTTTTAATCTCAGCAGTGACCATCATTAGCCGTAGTTAGGTTGTTTTTTTTTTATAGCATGTCAGCTCTGCATGAAGCGACACTTGCAGAGAGCTGCCTTCAGTAAAACAAACAAGAACCACAAAGGTAATTACAGGCGTCGTTTCACCTGCCAGTTAGCAGAGGTTACGAGGTGGAGGTTCGTTATTTGGGGTGCAGCACCCCAGCTGAGAGGACAAGTGGTCCGTGGAATGGCGTCAAGGCGTCTAATCCCAAGTTTTGCAGGGGGGGAGGTTAAGCCGCTCAGACAGAAGGCCCTGATGGACATGCCTCCAATCACTGCTGATAATGAGTCAAGCCAGACAGAATTTTACACACCGTCTCAAGCGCAGTGCCGGAGTGTTAATCAGACCAGCTAATCAGGTCTGAGCTCTTCAGTGCGCCGTTCTGCAGAAAAACAGAGCGGTATTATCCCAGGCTTAAGTTAACAACAGCAGCCGGAGTTATCTACGTTCATACTGAACAGGCACAAAGCAGTTTCCTGACAGATTTGCAGAGAATGGAGGTGAAACGTTCGGGACCTTTTTAACCTCCCGGCCCTACATTTCTTAGTGTACACCATTAAATCCATTTGTCAGTACAGCAGTTGTAGCATGAGGAGCTGCGACTGACATCTCAGTCCTTGTCTTCAGACTTTAGTCTCTCTCTCTCGGAATCAGCCAGAACGAACAGAAGAAAGAGCAGGTAATGAAAGTTTTCCAGAGGGACGATTTAACAGACATTTATATAGTCGGCTATCACATGGTGCTCTCGGTTTATTCATTTCCCATTTGCAGTCTTTGTCAGGTCTTTTCTGGCTAAGACAGCTCAGTACGTCTCAGTCTTCAGTGCTGTGCTGTGCAATGCAGGATCGCATTTGCAAATCTGTGTCTTTTGGTATGAATTCACGGCAGAAAGGAATCTTTAACAGCAGCTTCTAGACCGTGTTGCTTCACGATGCATCTGAAGTAAAATAATACTTCGAGCATAAGCTCAAAAACAGTAAAAGAACAACTGTCTTTTGCTTGAAAAGCAAGCAGGAGGGCGTGTTCCCCTTGTTTTTGATATCTCTTTGCAAAGTCCAACATCTGGATTCCACCTTGAGGCCAAAGGTATGAACCCAACTTCAAAAGGCAAATAAGAGACATCACCAGGATGATTTCACCGCTAACAGGACCGAGCATCTGGCTCAAACTTCATTTCCGTCTCCTGCACTTTATTTCTGTTTGGTGCCTGTCAAACGTGTAGCTCCCCTTACCTTTACTGTAATACTGTGTGTGTTTCATATGCTGTGCATGCGAGGTCTTGCTGTGTTATGTTTGCTTCGCTTTTACACACTTTGGTTGGTGTTAACATGGCAGCGAACAAAGTAGGTCATGAGCCAAGAGATCGGGCCAGATAAAACACGGAGATGCTGCACTTCTGCACTTCTCCTGTGCGTGTTTCTCATCGTGTCACCCAGAGGTCAAAACCAGGGCACCAGTAATAAGAAAACAATCAGGATCAAATATTAGCTCACTGCGTTTACATGGCAGTGGAGCGTAGTAGATGGAATGCAGAAACAATATACAGTTAAAAGCTTTATGGAAACTTTATATTTCACATTGTCTCACCGTTTTTATATAGACACAGAGAAGCTCCTCACAGACTGTGTGTAGTAAATCTTGTGTGAAGTGGCGACTTGTTAATTAGGCAAAAACTTGACACAGGATCAAATACTGTGATTGATTCTCTTTAGACACATTAGATTGTTTTTGAGTTCATACAGCGTGTGTGTAACGTCACGTAGACGACGCGTGGACTCAGACACGCACACATCTCCACCTAGAGTGGCTCAAATTAGACCTGGAGGTTTCTGGAGTCCTCAGGGAGCTTCGTCCACTGTGTGCATATGGATGACTGGTCTTTTTTTGTGTCATTATACCGTCAGTGTGTGTGTGTGATGAGGATATTTTGACACCGTGGGGGCATCTCGCCTGGGTTTGACAGCTTCACTTGTTGTGCGTGACAGTGTGACGTGCGTTCGTTACTCTGGGAGCTGGGCAGCTGTTTAGCACGTCTCCACGTTAATGAAGTGATATTAACGAGCAGGTCTGGACACATCACAAACCTGCTGCCCCGTCAGCAAATAGTTTGCATGGATTTGTTTGAGAGACAGTGAGTGAGAAAGCGGGAAGTGGATGTGTGTGTGTGTGCATGTAAACCACTGCATGCATGCTAGTTAATGTCAAACTTGGTTGTAGTCCGGGCTTGTAAATCTTACGTAACACCTCGCGTTTGCTGCACAGCTGAAACCGCAACACAACATTTTGACAGTAAAACGGTGTAATTAGAAAATTAATTGCTCTTTACTTAATGGCAGTCATTCATTCGCTATAGAATGTAGGCTTCCTATAGGATGACGCCCTGCTGCGTGTTTGTCGTGTATACTCTCAGCAGGTTGTAATCTCCTCAGGACACTCCGTCAACTCCTTGTCTTACCTTCAGGCAGTGAGATGGAAGCTGACTTTAGAAAAGCAGATTTTTGCTGAAGCTGCTGTTTTTAAATCAAATGTATTTTTTTTTTTTTAGCTCTGAATAGGAAACTTTATGGAATTTTATAAAGCTGTTGCAGGGATCAGATTTGCTGGAAAACCCTGCAGGCAAAATATAATATTTTTAACACCATGATTCAAACAGACACAGTCTCATGCAAGTGTGCTCACATGCAAAACGCAACCATAAAGCAACACATTGTCTGCCAAGGGTGGATTATGTGTGTTTGTAGTGTGCGTTTGGATCGTTAGGGATGTGGGATGCGGTGGGGGCATCTACTGAGACGGAGCCGAAAGAGACGAGAGCGCGACAGAGCAAGTGCCACAAGGGATGAAATGAGAACGGACGAGGCTGCGTTTTCTTGATGCTTGTGAGTTTCGCGTCTTAGATGGAGATCGCCGCTCGTCTAATGTGGTAAATAGGTTTGAGATCAATTAGAAACATGGCTTAAAGTGTTTTAAGTTTTGTGCGTTACATCAATGTTTATTCATGCACTTGAGATTGATCTGCTTTGACATCTGGTGTGGTAGAAACATCTGAAGACCATTTTATGTGCTTCATAAACTCCTACAGGCTGATGGATCTGATGGTCACACGGAGTTGACTTCTTTGACCTTTCTCGTTCAGAGGAGCAGCCGATGTCTGTGGGCGATAGGCACGTGAAATCAATTTAGCCGCGTGCCTCAGTTGTTCAAAATGTCACTAGAACAAATAGTCATCTCGCCTCGTTTCCGACAGGTCAACAGGCACAGTGTTGTCTTTGTTGACTGTGCACTTCGCTTACGCTCTCGGCCGCAGATGTGCCTGATTATATTTTACTTGCCAATGGGATGTTTTATTAATGAGAACTGTTCTCATTGTGTTTTGATTGCACTGTGGACTGCACACAGCTCCACCTTCTGCACCCACTTTCCCCATCAATGTCGGCTTTGACTGTGGATACTATAAAGTCATCTTCTTTTAACGGGCCAATTAACGAGCAAGCCCATCTCTGAAAGGTCATCTGGGGATTCGGGTGAAGGGATTAGAAGAGGAATGCATCAGAGGAGGGAGTGAGAGAGGGATGGCGCAGCAATGAATGGGAATGGATGACTAGGGAATTCGAGTATAATGTCATTAAGGCTGGGGGAGACAAAAGATGTTGGTGTCCCCATAGACAGCAAACAGACGGGCGGCTGACTGGTTGATTGATAGGGGCTTTATGCTTCAAAGCTGCTGTGCTACAGGGTTTTAATGAACTCTTGTAGTTTTGTGCTTGCTTTGTTGAACTTTTGTGACACATTGTTATCATCCGGACAGCGGTTATCTTTGTCGTTTTGCAGTGAGCAATCGTTCACGCTAAAAACATTTTGGTGTCAGAACAGCATGACATGTGTCGTCAGAGTCTGTTCGTGTGTTTACCACACGCATCGCACCAGGTAATGACAGTGAGCGTCTTAAGTGGAAAACCGCCTTCACGCCGCCGTAGTTGGCGTTTAGAGGCACAAACTCTCCACCTCCGCTCACGTTTTACATTCTTCACGTCTGGCGAGGCCGTATAGAATCAGTTACGGGAACCTGTTTCTCTGGTTACTTCTGTGTGTACATAGGAGATGATGAACACAAATGCACCTTGTGACTGTTACATTGTTACTTAAGTACATGCGTGTAAAAGCTTTCTGCCCCAACTTCCAGCTTGTTATTTGTCACAAAATGGCTCCGAAATGATCCATGAGAGTGCCTTCGTTTTGAGGCTAAACCAGGCTATGATAGAACAAAGCTATTATAACCCCAACTATGCTGATTATGTAAGAAAGTAGGCACCAATCAGTGGGCTTTATGTAGGCTGACAGCAGGTGTGGTACATGACGCTCTGACAGCTTTCGAGGCCATGTCTATACTTAAATCGCCATGAGTGACACAGCAGGCTCCTGATGGGAGCCGCCATTATACTTAACAATCATAATTTACTTTAATCGGCCCTTCTCGGCTCCACATGTCAGCCTGTCTGTCAGGGGCCACATGATATAACTTAATGTGCTCTGCTTTGTGATGCATGCAGCACTGGCCCCGCAGCTTGGAAATGGCTCTGCAGAACTGAAAAGACAGGTGACAGGTGCCAATGAAAAGTGCTCGTTCATGCATGTTCATGAGGAGGGAAATGTTTTAATAGACAACAGCGTAGTGATTGTTTTGCATAACATTTTGCAAACGCAGACCCGGGCTTCGTTTCTGATGACAGCATGCTGTTTGTCAGGCCAGTGTTGCGTGAATGTTTTCAGGATGTCCTGGGTTCGGGTCAGATTTTCTGGAACAATGGCCTGGCTCACTCATGCACACACACTCGGTCGCTCTTTGTATCCCTGTGCGAAACACACACAGCTCACATGTTTGAGCCGCTTTAGTATCGTATCCGTTTTCTCTGCAGCATGGCCCCACGGTGCTTCTTTCAGAACTTGTCATATTCCTGTGTATAAGCTAATGTCAGTGTTTCAGTTTCGCATTCATCATAGCTGTCAGAGTAAATGAGGTGCACAGAGGGAGTCGCTGCTGAAAAGGCAGAATCACAGGCTGTGTAGTTGGGATGGAAGCAGGGAATTCACTGGTGTAGAATGCTCAGTGCTGCAGGTGTGTGCGGGTTGAAACAGGTTCTACAGTGCTAATCAGTAGTCGGTCTGCGGTTTTCGCATCTGGATCCTAAAGCAGGAAGTGGTTAACCAGGACAGGAAGTGACTTCCGGTCGACCATATCTATTGTTGGGATAATAAATGCAGAGGCCTTTGAAGGGAACAAGTCGTCAGATGTGGACTAGTGTGGAGGGATTTAACTTATTGTGAAACTTCGCGTTATGTGTGTTGCTGTTTGTTTTGGGGGTTTTGCTGTAAAGTAAGTGGCAGCTACAGGTGGTAAAGGAAGCTGATATCGTTTAACATCTTCAAGGGTGACACAGCAGCTTGGAGATAGAACCACAGTGTGGGAGAGCTGCTCAGACCCACCAGCACCGAATACGCTCATAAATCATTCAGAGTTCAGATTAAATTTCCCAACACATGTCTGGTTTCAGGTGTCACGTCAACTCCACGTGACCTCTGTTCAAAAGGTTACTATCAACACGGCCTAACAATATAAGTGCAAATAATTATTTGTGTAACTTTAATCCCTGAGTTCTGTGTACCAAGCGTGTTTTAATGGAATTACAGACGTTGGCTCAGCAGTTTTCCCTGCTGTGTCAGGCTGCTGTGCATAATATGAAATGTAACACTGGGATGAGAAGGAGACCTGGGAACGTGCTGTCATAAAATAAGATGTGATGAAATGATTTGTCTCCACCATCCCTCTGTTTTGTTTGAAGACCATTTATTTTTCCATCTCACCCTCACGTGGCATTTCTCAGCCACTTGCTTCTCTCCTCTTCTCCCATCAGTCTTTGCAGGCCTTGCTCTCCTCCTTTCATTCTGAGCTTGACATTCAGGGGTATCTGACGAAAATCCAATTGCCCCACAGAGTTAGTCTGCTTTTATCTTATCTGCATCATGCCAAAGTGTGTGTGTGTGTGTGTGTGTGTGTGTGTGTGTGTGTGTTTCCTAAGGAGTGTCGACGTGACAGTGTTACAACCTTTGTGCCCCCGTGTCTCATCCGCTCTGTTCCTGCAGGTATTGACCATTAGAGCTCCCACAAATAACTGTATTTCAAATAAAAAAAGCTGTGATTGTTTATTTGTTTGTGAGAGAACAACAGCATGTGCATGCACGTGCGTTCAAGATAACCTGGTGGACCTGGGCCCCTTTCTCCAGCTTCACCACACGTCTGTCAGAGAAGAGGAGCATTTCATAAAGAGCCCTGTGTTCACTGACCCACATGGTTCTTGGAGAGTAGATCACCTTACAGCACCACATAATAGCTTAACAGGCTCTGTAGTCATGTCACCCATCACCTTATCGTAGCCGGGGCTCGAGGACGCCACATCACGCAGATCTGATTACAGAGCAGCCAAGTGATCTTCAAATTATCACAACTCTGTTCTTGATCCCTAAACAGTGGTTGCAAAATAAACGTCTTCTCGTTGTGACCTGCGTTGTTGGTTTCTGTTTGATCACTGAGGGGGGGGGTGACTCTGGCTTTGAAGTATTTCTACTCTATACTTTCAAAATTAAAGTAGATTCCAGCTCATCCAGGTACATATGACATGTCCTCCTCATGCTTGATAACGTTTGGATGTGTGTGCAGTGTGTGACAGACGTGAGCGTCTATCAGGGAGTTAAAACATTCAAATATTATCACTGCTCTGCACATTTGCATGACTGAAGCTTTTGGTGCATTTGGTTGTTGTGCTGGAGTCAAGCTCAAAGTCAACATCAAAGGGACTTTATTCTATCCGACGAGTGTGTGTGAATCATAACACAGCTGACACTGTCAGAATGGCAAGTAGCATATTGTTTTCTAACTCCGCACAGTGTGTATGTGGCATGGTAGAAAGGCAGAGAGCAGAGTATAACACATAGTGGATGGTCTTGTGTGCTCGGTCTCACCCTCACCGTGGTCTCTCCCCCTCCAGACCAGAAGCCCAAAGCACGGCCCCAGCCCGCAGCCCTGCGTCGGTGACCTGGCCGACCACTTATCCCTGGCCTCCCTGGAGTCGTTAGACGCCATGTCTGACGCCGATGCTCCCACAGCCTTCACCCGCGGCAGCAGGGTTCGTGCCAGCCTGCCAGTGGTGCGATCAACCAACCAGACAAAGGACCGCTCACTAGGTACGCTGTGTCTTAAAGTCAGGCTTCGCTGCGTGTTGCTGGCCACAAATGTTCTGTTTTCTTATGTGTCCTAAATTGAGGTGAAGCTGAAACGACATCTGGCCTGTTTAAAAACTGTAGCAGACTTTTAACACAATCTTGACAAACTTTAAAAACTCCTGAAACAACTTCTAACCACTCCATGATCTTGTTGTTTCACCTTGAAGTGTTTCCCTCACACTTCTTGTCTCCTCCTTTCCTCCTCTCTCCGCTGCGACACGCAGCTCTGTTTTAATTAGAATTAATTTCCTCTGTAGTGAAAGATTAGTAAATCCATCCACAATATGCCATCATGTTATTGACAGGATTAGAAGTGGGTCGGCTTATCAATGCACGTGGCGCCTAATTTGCATTCGTACGCGGAAGCTGAGTGAAAAGTGTAGAATTAGGTTGATGCATCAGAGTTGAAAGACCGAAGAAACCGCAGAGATTCTTCGGTCTTCCAAGGTAGTTCAAATCTCAGCAAGGCATCTGCTTTCAGCTAAAGTGAAAATGAATGAAACCATAGGGTGTCGTTTACTGATGCTGCAGTGCCAGCAGTGCCTGTTATTGTTGTTGTTGTTGTTGAGAGGTAGAAATGCAAAACCGGTAGAAAAACATCACATCACAAATGTGCATTCACACACATGCATGCAAATACACAAACGTGCGCCATCTCTCCTTCCAAAACACCAGGACAAAGCTTTGGGGCAGTGGGGGGTATGGTGTGGTTAAGGAGGAGGAGGGAAAAAGGGGCACCAGTTTACCATGTGGCCCCTCCCACAGTTTCACACAGACACACACTTCTCTGGGTCCCAGTGGACATTTGGGGCTTCGGTTCAGACTGTAGGAGTTGGCACGCAGGCTTTTCCAGAACATTGTAAGACTCAGCAGAAAACAGGAAATCCTTAAAATCCCTAACGTGAGTATCAGATTTAGTCTAGAGCGTGGCATCAAGTGTATCGTGTTTCACGTTATTTACTCTGTGGCTGCAGCTTCTCCGCAGCATTTCATACTTTGTATTAACATTAAAAGGCACAGAACGATATTTTGTGACTGCACCTAGTTTAAATCTTTGCGTCTCACGGGTGAGGTTTTGGAAATCAGCTTTATAGCTCAGACAGAATGTTGTGCTCTGCCCATTTGGTCAGGAAACCCACTGGCCATTTGATCCCAGTCTTAAAAGAAACCAGGCGCTTAGGAATGTAACGCAGCTCTTCGTTAGAAGTGAGCCATTAAACTTTGTTGCAGCAAATAAAACCAACGTTAATGAATTCAAATCTTTAATATGCATGCACAATCAATGGCGCTTTGTCATCAAACCCTAGTTGCTAACATCTGGTTGAAAACTAGCCGACTGTTAACATAACAGCTCTCAGGGGAAAGCTGAAGTTTTTCTGCACATGGGCACTTTGTTAAGTTATTACTACTTAGGAACCCAGACAGACCAAAGACAGCAAAGGAAAGACTCAGCAATTTTATTTCCTGGATTTGCCCTCGCTCTGTCTCATGGAACATGTAGGATCTTGTATAATATTTCACCAGCATCTGGTAGCTTTTACTGGCTACGTTTTTTAATGGGATTACATGAAGTAAGTGTGTAACAACGACCAAGGTGACGTTCAGGAGTTTTCTCTGAGCGTAATGTAAAAAAATCACACCATAAAATAAACGGATTATTATAACTCCTTTGTTTTATAATGAAACAGATAAAAAAGACAAATAGAAAAGTCTGTTGTGACAGATAACCTCATTAAAATCCAATATTTTGCCGCTCAAAGCAATGAATCGTAGACTAGAAATAGAAATGTGTTTTCTCTTTTCCGTGGCATTGTTTATACAAGTGTAGCGTGGGCGTGTCCATAAATTTTGTTGGAGAGGCATCTGTTTTTCTAAAGCACAGCACAGAAGCCACACCCAGAGTTCAGAGGTTCAGGCTTTGGTTTTTATTTTTTGAGGCACCGGTCCGCCCCGATCACATACTGCAGTCGTGATTCTGTATTCTTACAGAAAGTTAAGTACAAAACACATCATGTCTCTGCAATAAACATTACCGAAGAGTTCAGTGTGGTTTTGTTTCGTTTATGTTGCTGTTGGGATAAAGAAATATTTTCCAAACACACATGAGACAGTTGTTGCGAGATGTCTTTACTGAGCACGTTTCCTAACAGGCCCTACAGTGTTGTTTAATTAAAAGGGTTGTACTGTTGTGTTTTCATGGCTAGATTTACACCACAAGAAACACAGAACTTCTTTGGCCTGACTTCAGGAGACGAACAGATGTTTACTTCAGGCTGATAAATGTGTGTTTTCCCGCTGTCTGTCTGCAGGTGTGCTGTACCTGCAGTACGGGGACGAGACCAAACAGATCCGCATGCCTAATGAGATCACCAGCATCGACACAGTCAGAGCTCTGTTTGTTAGTGCCTTCCCCCAGCAGCTCACCATGAAGATGCTGGAGTCGCCCAGCGTCGCCGTCTACGTGAAGGACGACATGAGGAACATGTACTATGAGCTCAGTGATGTCAGGTGAAGATGTCTATGTGTTTGTCGTGAGCGTGGATGCAGCTGCACGTTGGGGTTTGTCAGTCCGAGGTTCACAGTGCTCCAAGAGTCCTTTCCTTTTACCACAGCACTTCCTGTTGAAACCCTCCCTGCACAGGAAGTCGCTGCCTAGGAAAGCTCCTCATTTCCTCTTCCCGTGTTTTCGCTCAGTAAAACTTACAAGGAAAAAGGTTATTTGGAAACGAGTCCCTTCAGGAGAGAGTCAGTGATACTGTAGACGCGAACAAAGTGAAGAGAACATTTGCGCTTCTTTGATGAAGTTACACTCGGGAAAGTTGCATGGAAAGCTCTGTCCTTTTAGCAGTGAAGCTTCTAAAGGTCTGTGCACTGAAAAGCTGTGTGCATAATGTTGCAAGCACACAAACGCACTCGCTCAGAGCTGTTCGACTCTTTGGTATTTACCTGCATCTCTTATTCATTATGCATCAGTGCACATCCAGGCTCACTGGTTGCTTTTCAGGGGAAAGAAGGAAGCAACAAGCAACTTTGAACCTCTGTCTGCAGAGTTCTTGCCCAAGTGCAATGTGTACTTTGTGACTAATTCTTTATCACGGCTGTAAAAGTTGTCTCGTGATACCTTAGGGCTGGCACACGTGTCCAGAACACGGTAGTGAGAGTTTACGTAGTTGAGCTACATTTAGTCAGTATTTTCTTACAGTTTAGACAAAATGTCAGGTAACAGAGGACTGTTGCGGGACATTTCAGAGCCTGTGTCGGGGAACGTGTCCTTAGCACAGCTGCTGAAGAGCTCCGTGTTGAGGCGGGATCGGCCGCTGTCTGACGGTGATATCTGGGCTCGTTTTTTACCACTGGACACTTCTCCTTCCTACAGGAACATCACAGACCACTCCTGCCTGAAGGTCTACCACAAAGACCCGGCACAGGCATTCAGCCATGGGCCAAGACCTGCCAACGGCGATGCCCGGGTGAGTAGTTACCCATAATAGCTACCAACACGGCAGCAAGCGTGATCTACTTAACCGCAGGGAGATGGCCAGAGTAGTTACAGACACAATAGCAATTCCAGCCTCCAGGTCGTCCCATTCTCCCGTCCTGTTTGCAGTTACGGAAAGGAATGTCCCCCTGCCTCTGGTTAATCTCTTTAGAGGGGGTCTCTTTTGTTCTCCTGCCTGTGTGCTCGGGCGCAGCTCGCTTAAGGAACAATTCAATTCATAGGCCTGTTTCCTATGTTCACTCTACCTCCAATATCAACTCTAATCTTATATTAGTTTCCAGCTGATGTAACCAAACTTAAACCCCAAAAGATCCCTTTCTTGGAACGTTCGTCCCCAAATCCACCTCTCTAATCCTCTGGAGCTTTTTTCTGATGCGCTGCTCTCCTCTGTCTAGATCTGATTTATTCCATTGTCACATGTTGTATGTGTGATATTAAGTGAAGCTGATGAAGTTTAAAGGAATGATGATGACTTTGAGGTACTGCAAAAACACTTTTCCCTCTATTGCGGGGAAGCGAACAAACGATACAGTAGATGAGGAAAAAAGATGATAGAAAAGACCAAAATCATTACAAACTGGCATCAGTGAAACATTTATTAAAATTCCCAATGCTTTCTGTTGCTTTTTACACACGTTGCTATTTAATAACTCTGGGACTTGCTGAATTATCACTTGCACTGGAGCAAGAGAAAGAGAAGCGAGGCGGCTTTATGACGACTCTTGGGCAAACATTGTGAAATCTAGGTTTGAAGCAGGGAAATGCTGAAGAAGACTGTTGTCATGTAGAGCTCTGTCACTGTTTAACCAGGCAGCAGTTGACTGTGCAGCGTGTTTGGGGAACAGCAGAGAACAAGAAATTAGTAAAGAAAACATACGTGGGATTAAACGAAAGATGCCCTCGTGCGAAACTGGTCTTTCCACACAAGCGCTGACACGTTTCACACGCACACAAGCACCCGTTTCTGTGGGCTTTCAAAGAATTCTAAAGAGACAAGAAAGTCTTTATTTTTCTCCCGTTTTATGTTCTTGGCAGCGTCTTTTAATCATGAAACTGGACCCCTGGCACTCAGAGCAAAAGGGCAAATACTACAAGCTAATGAGCTGCACACCTGTTCAAACACTGTGTGAGGAGGGGGGAAGCTCAACAACTGTTTGTGCTATTGAACATCTTCGTGTCGGACGGGAATACCTGTCTTCAATTAGTTATTCACATTTACTGCTATTGACGATGTCATTGGCTGATGCTGTCGGGCCAAACAGAGCAGAGCGTCATATCTGTCATAATTAATAAAAAAGTGGACATGAAGGCAGCAGACACCCAGAATAAAGTGACACTTCCTGGCTTGTTTTGTCACATTTCATTGATGAAAACACCCATATTTAGTTTGAAATATTAATCTGTACTCAGGTATTGAATCATAGATACAGAGATTGCGCCCAGAGCAATACTTTGTTTTCATACAACAGACATTAAAGTGTGATTAATGTTTTGTATACAGTGAGAAGCTGGAGGAAAGTTAGGTTTTGGTCACATCACAATTATATTAATTAGTAGCATGCGTCAGTCATGTTTGAATACAGTGTCTCCAGCCACGTAGCCAATGCTTGCAACACTTGTGCACCGCGTCTCTTGATGTGTTTAGCTTGGCTGCCCGGGAGGCTCTGCAGTTTGTGAATCAGTTTAGAAACCCACTGTATCGCTCACATGGCAGGAGACTGAGACGCTGCTACTAGAAGCATCGCCCTCATTACTGGAAGCTTAGGAGCACAGCAGAAACGCAGAGAGCGCTCTTTAAAAAGTCCTCTTTGTCATTTTAAGGAATCTGGTGACAGGTTTGTGCTGGAATTAGCAAAAGACCTACACAGCGTGGTGAGTTTTTATTTTAGTGAGCAGGTTTGAGGATGGTTTCCAGCGTGCGTCTCAGATTCCCTATTAAGTCTTTCGCTGCCATGTTTACGGGCCGTGTGTGCTCGTTTGCCAGCAGGTTTCTTTCTTTTCCTTTGTTAATGCAGCCAAGCCTCAGCTCTTTAGTCGGCACTGTACATTTAGAGGAGTTCACACAGAGACCTACTCACACCCACGTTATTGTTCTCTTCTCTGTCAGCATTGGGAAAGTAATTTCAAATAAAGCGATGATTGAAAAAACAGTGTCAAACGCCGCTTGTGTGTTTTTTTAAAGCCCTTTGCATTAGGTTTTGACTTGTCTTGTGTAGGTGTAACTCGTGAGTCATACCTTGAAGGAACAATGCTTTGTTTGTTTGACAGAAATAGCTTTAGACAGGAAGGGGGATGGACCGGACTCAGGCCTGTTTGGGACACACCCAGCGAAGTGTGTTATCATATCCAGCACATCTCATATCCTCGTTGTTTACTCATACGTTCACGTTGAAACTTTTCACACTTCACACAGTGATCTCACCACAGTAAACAGCTGAATACATCACTATACGATTTCCAAACAAAAAGAAAACATTGAATTAATTTGTAATATTCTATAGTGGATAGTATATTGTATTCTTGGATAGTATTCTTGCAAAAAACGGTTTAAATTATGTTATCGTAATAACACGGCCTTTTGCTTTTGTGCTCGTCTAGATGCACGGCGAAATGGTGCATGCCAGTCGTGAAGGACAGCACCCCCTGAGACAGCCCCCCATGGTTACCCCAACACACCATCCCATGCAGGGAGCACTCTCTCCCACGCCCCACTCCATGCCCCCATCACCCTCCAGAATCCCATTCGGCTCACGGCAGGGTTCTGTGCCGAGCAGCTCCACTATGCCACGGGAACGAATATCGAATGCCAACCCTTCGGTACGTTCTATCTCACCCTGTCCCAGCGCGATTCTGGAGAGACGGGACGTGAAGCCAGATGAGGACATGAGTGGAAAAAGCCACACTCTAGCTAGGGGACATGAGGGGCATTATGCAGATCCATTTATGCTCCAGGACGGACGAATGAGCATGTCTGCTGCCCATGGACCTCACCCCAACCCTGGCTTTGATGGACAAGAACACAGCATGGGAGGATTTCATCGTGCCTCCATCCGCTCCACAAGCTCTTATGGTGGACCGAGCCCCACAGACGCTGTGGATCACCCCTCTCTCTTCAGGCAGAAGTCAAGAAACAGCCAGCTGCCTACTTTGGGCTCCAAGACTCCGCCCCCATCCCCTCACCGGATGGCCGAGGTACGGATGATTGACATCCACGGAGGGCCGCCTCACGGCATTCCCCCTCATGCTGTTCCCATAGAGAGAGGCTCACCTGTGCGCCAGTCCTTCAGGAAGGAGGAAGTAGCTGGTACCAAGGCTCGAAACAACATGGGATCACCTGTGATGGCAGACCTCCCAGGTAACCTCCAGGGACCCCTTCCACCCGCCGGTGACCAGACCCGGTAAGTGCAGGGAGGGAACCGAGGGCTGGTGCAGTTGGTAAAAATAGCTTTAATAAGCTGCATGGGAGCATGGACTAACTCTGCATCCCAGTTTCACCCTAACCACGAGCATCATCCATAACTAAACCCAAGAACATGGTGTAACCTCCCACCTCACAGTCCTGAGCCTCAAAATCCGAACATCATTAAAGCAGAATAATGCAAATGATTATGAAAATGTTTGGTTGCGTAACAGTCTGGATTCAAACTTGGGCGCTCACAGTCTTATTTATTAATGTTGAAGTGCTGGAAACGAACCCCAGTGACCTCATGTATATGTTTTGTGACTATAGTACCACAACAACAACAATCCCCCAGTAGACTCAACTCATTTTGGATAATCTTGTTGACATTTTGATACCTGGGTTAGATTAGTCAACTCTAGCAGAGAACAAATAAACGTAGAAGGAGACATAGAGGAATGCTCTCCTCCAAGCCAGGCGGCTGCGGTTTTACAAACTCTGAGGTTGTACAGGGGCTTCACGTGTCCAATGAAAAACTAAAGTCAACATTGACCAGCTTAAAGTATTTGAAATAGCCTAATCAGTCAAAGAGATCAGACTGGACCCTCCATTTGAAATAGAACACAGGACAGCATCGCAGTAGCTGTGCGATCATTTACTCCTGCGATGTGCTGTATGACAGTGAGGACAGGCATTGTTGTGTTCACATACTGTAGACCCTTTGTTTGTCTATTGTGTAGAATCACAGCCTCTTCTGTGTCCTGATTTGGCCCCACATCCTTCCCCAAGATAAATGATAACGTCTGAAAACAAAAGTTATCCTCTTTTCCGTCCGCTAGGCCGACCACACCATCTCAGAGTCTCGTTCCTTACTCTCCCGTCTGGTGTTTGGCACTGTCATTTGTTGAATTGTCCTCTGCTTCTCCTCTTGGCCCCCACCACTCGTGATGCACTATTGTTTTGTTTAAAGAAAACAATCGGACTTTCTCCCCATTTGAATATGAGCTGTAGCACACCCATGACATAGTAATGCATTTTAATGAGACTCCAAACAGCTAAGTCGGTCCTGTTACCCCCCTCCCCCCAGTTTTATTCAGAGCTAGTATTACTAGTATTAGTATTCACTGTAGTGGCAGCTGTGTTATCCAATAGGCCTCAGTGTTGAAAGTAGAATTTTCTGATGTTTCTGCAGAGAGCGAATGAAGGCTATGGAGCAACAGATTGCCAGCTTGACTGGCCTTGTACAGCATGCACTTTTAAAGGGGGGAAACACTAGTGGCACCAAGGAGCCTCTAAGGTAAGCAATCACAGTATAGGGCAGAGTGAGGCATCAGGGGAAATGGATTTTCAAATTAAAAGCTTGGCAGAGTGGATAAGATAAAGTGTTCCTTCTATAATGGGCATATCAAACATCTGGTGAAAAGGAAATGGGTTTGACTGTGAATCTGATATCGAAGTCATTTGCTTTCTAGCTCAATGGCCACTGTGTACGGTTTATCTGGCTGCGTTTCACCTCTTTGCATTTCAATCTTCTCTGTGGAGACCTTGTGTAAATGTCTGCTTGACAGTGTGAAAGGTCTGAGTCAAGTGAATTTGTACGTTTCTGTGCAACACTGCGGACGTTTGTTAACATTATTAACATCATTTTAACATCTCTGGTTTGCCGCTCTTTCCTATCATATGTTTACTATGTCCTTGCTAAAATTAACCTGAAAATCTCAAAATATATTCTTTACTTTTGTGTGATTCTAATGAATTTTTCTCTGGCGGTAGTGAGAGACCACCAAAGACATCGTCTCCAGCCCGCAGTGGACATAGCTCAGGTGAGTTTCACTCTCATCCTGTATAATATCCTTCCTTTTTCTGTAATAAACAAGAGATTTAGCGCCATAATGTCTTGTGCAGACAAGCCCACATATCAGTGTCCGTCAACAGTCTGCAATGAGCAGCAGGGAAAACAAAGTCAGGTTTCTCTGCTTGTCATCAGCTTATATTTCCTCAGTCCTTTCCCTCGTATATCCACTTTAATAGGAGTTAAGAGACGAAAGCCAGCACAGTTAACGCAAACCTCTCAGAGCACTTCTTAAAACAAGACACCATTACTCCTCAGGCCTGCCAAGATGATTCAGCAGTTCAATCTTTGCTTCGTGGCTCCGTGGCCAGATCTAGGTTTGATAAAACGATCTGCAACCACACAAAAGGCACAGGGAAAACACAACTCTGTTTATTTGTCTCTAGATCTCATCTCATGTGCGATGATACATTTCTAATGTAGCTTTTGGAGAGATTTACTTGTCATGTTGTGTTTGAGCAAATCTTAAGAACCTCAGAAAGTTACAGTGTGTGCGTGTCAGACTGTCCATACATCAAACTCTGATGAATAAGTAGCCCTGTTAGTTTTTTTCTTTTACCGCACAACCTGCACTTCTGTAGAGCAACCTTGTGTTTCCAGGGGCCAAAGCACAACCACCGGTGTACTTTGCAACCTGTACTTCAGGTCTCGGCAGCTGTCACTTAACCAGACAAAGTGAATTTGGAATTAAGAAGGCAAATGTTGTTCCCCAGCAGAAAGAGCAGTGGCACATTGTACTGTACACTGAATCGCATTGTACATGCACAGCCATTTTGTCCATCGCTAACCATGCACCTACTCTGCACGGCTCACGTTCTGCATATTTTATTGTTGCATTGTTTTTTGGTGAACTTACTTAAATTGCTTCATTCACTTAGTGACAGGAGCTTAAACAGAAAGTGCAACATTTCTGGACATATTGTAATTTACAGGCAGAGACTCTGCTGTTTGGTTCTCCAAAAACTTTTTGCAGATAGTTTTGGTTTTATCTGTCCGTGCTTTGAGGTATTCATATTTGGGATTCATGCCTCAAACATAGTTTAATGGACAATGATGAATTTGTGGTGTTCACAGCTATGAAAAATGATATAAAAACATTCAGCACAAACATGTCTTACCATAAACAATTTTCTAGTTACTGTGGATTATTCACACATGTTGGAACAACCTTTTCCAAAAATGTTATAATTATAGATAATTTAAAGTAATGTGCATTGTATCAGGACAAAATGTTTTTGTGGAAGTAAAACAATTCAATCTTCTCTGAGAAAAGTTCTGTAAAAGCAACTCCATCATAAAACAGTTGTGTGTGTAGATGCATCTTGAAGTTTATAAAGTCAAACGTTACAGTGGAGTTTCTAAAAATAGGCTAAATTGGAGCATTATGTTTGTTGAGACTCTCACCCAAACCACAAATAACAGTCCTGTTGGTTTCTATGGTTTCATCCTCTTCATCAGTTGACAGACATTTCAGAAGTGCAACCTGTGTGACTGCCAGTATATCTGTGGTCAGGCAGTCGTTACTGGTTTGTTACCAGGAACAAACGTGTCTGCAGACATGTATAATCAAACCAGTATTTTGTAGACTTGATGATAGTGTGAGGGTTTGCAATAGAACAACTCTATCTGCTTTGACTGATGGAAACCATCTTTTTACTCTATTGTATGCACTGTGTACTATATTGTAATGATGAGGTCTGTTAGAAACTGTTCATAGGAGCATAGCACGCACAGGGACAGGTAAAACTTTTTCTTGATCCAGGTGGTTCCCCAGTCCTGGTCCCTAAGAGCAGCGCCGCACCTTCAGACAAGAGCATCGTTCCTCTCAAAGTCAACCTCCTGCAGTTCAGGAAGAATGTTTGTGACCTCAGGCTGCAACTTCATCAGATGCGGCAACTCCAGGCAAGCCTTCTTTCACCTTCTGCTTTATTTAGTGTGTGGTAGCACCTGTTCAGACATCCAACTATGAGTATGCACCTAAGCAACCGTGCACATCAATGATATCTTCAAAGTGCCCAGCCGTGTTTCATCCCACTGTTTCCCCTCAGCTCCAGAACCAGGAGGCGCTACGCTTCCAGCTGAAGCGAGCAGAGCAGGAAATCGGTGTTAAACTTGCAGAGGCCATGCGGCGCCTGGAGGACCCAGTCCAAAGGCAGAGAACTCTGGTAGAAGAGGACAGGCACAAGTACCTGGGACTGGAGGAGCATGTCCTTAAACAGCTCAGGTGAGGCTGATCAAAAACTACCTGGTGTTCTTGCATAGATGCTCTTGTGTTTAACACGTTGAGCATCTTGGATAAGTAGAGATGATCAAATGTACAGTTGTGCAGTTTATATGAAGGTAATTTCACTCACTGAAAATTCCATAAAGACTTTTTTCTCATCTGAGCTGTTCATAACTCAGCTCTTTAAAAAGCCAACGCCCTCTGAATTGCATCGTGCAGGTTTATACAGGCAAGCAGCGCCTGCCTCCCAGAGACAGCGTCTGGAACAAAGGACTCGCCTGTGGAGTAATTACTCACCATTCTGCTCTGGCTTTAATTCACTGACTCTTGCCAACAGGGAGCTGTAATTGAACCCCTTTATTTGGATGTTTACAGGCAAGGTCGAATAGCAGTGTCTTGCGAGACGGTGGTAAACATATGCTCCAATGATCGCAGCTCGTGGAGAAATGAACAGGTGGAAGTAGGAGGATTAAGCTCTGTGTTACTCCTGGTATCCAGCCAGTTGTGAGTCAGCAAAAAACACGACCGCTGCACTTTAAATAAGGATACGTGATTGCTGTCATGGGGGAGAGTGTGGTGTGAAAACCACTGCCCTCAGAAGAGAAGAACAAAATCCATCGTGGCTTTATAGAGTCCCCAACTCTGTGGCTCACTGCTTTAAATGATGAAATGTTTGCAAGCAATCTGACAACAACAGCAAAAGAAGAAATAAATGCTGTACACACAAATATTCCTGTGTGTTTATGAAAGACAATAGTAGTATAAAGTCTGCGTTGTCCGCTTTTGTTTGAAGGAGATTTGGTTAAATAAAGAAAATGCTTTTGCGTCGTCCTCAGCTGGAATTTCCCATCATCATTTCTATTATCAACAGGGCATTTAACACACTGTCTCTTTGTTGTCTCTGTTCTCACTCCCATTTGGGGACATTTGTAAAAGAGTGTTTCTCAAGGGTACCTGGCTACAATGAAACACCATTTTAGTCTCTCTCATGCAATCCAACACTGCACACAATGTTATCGTTCGCCACATTTCCCCTCGGCGCGGCCCGTTTCTTATTCCCTAGGACTGGGATGGCCGTGGAGCGCCGTGATCGGTTTTCCATGTGAGGAAGCTCTCTCACAAACAAACTCTCATTCACTGTTTTGGGGTTTTGGGAAGAGATCCAATCCAATCTAGTCTGAGTAGTTTTGATTAATCATGAAAGTTTGGTGCATAGTGGAAGTTTATTGTCTTTCTTAATCCTTGTACAAATTCTACATACAATCAATCAATCTCATTGTTTCTTGACAATTAAGTTCATGTTAATTCCACCTTTTGACCAGTCAGTGTTAGCTTCTTTATCACCCATTCTTTCTAACAGGCATGATTGTGTCCTGCCCCCTGGTGCATAAAATGTGATAGTTGTGTGACTTTATATTTGGCTGTTTTTCTCTTATATTAAAAATTGGTATTTTGTTTATCTTTGTCTGCAGTGAGCTGGAGCAGTTTGTGGCGTCTCTGCAGAAGGACTCAGCTGCGACACACCAAGTGGTGACCCTGAAGGACGTGGAAGAGGGGGCAGTGACTCTGAGGAAGGTGGGAGAATCTCTGGCAGGGCTCAAAGGTAAGTTGACAGATAATATGTTATTATCTTTGAGTAACAAACGCAGTTACTTTGGTTTTTATAACATTAGGGTAACACTGGCCATTGAGCAACATGGTTTTGGAAATTTGTAATTTGCAAATATAGTAACATAGTCAACATGATGTTCCAAGTAATAAATAGTTTGCCTGTCATGTATTGCATGAGATGAAGGTCTGATAAAGGACTTTACTCATAGTTTTTTCTGAATCACTTTGATTTCATCTCATTTTTACATACATTTCAACATGGCAAAGTCAACTGCTTTGAAGTTTTTTTTTACAGTGTTACAAACCAGTTGCATCTTTCCCTGTGTTTCTTTTTAAGGAGAGTTCCCAGCCCTACAAACCAGGATGCGGGCTGTGCTCAGAGTGGAGGTGGAAGCTGTGAAGTTTCTGAAGGAGGAGCCACATAAACTGGACAGCATGCTGAAAAGGGTCAAGAGCCTGACTGAAGCGCTCAGCAGTTTGAGAAGGTAGAGGCCAGACGGAGCAAGAATGTTGAAGGAGATAAAGTAGGCATCAGCAGAGGAGTGTTGCTGGAGTGAGAGAGAGAGCTGAAGCTACAGCCCTAACCCTGGGGTCTGTGATGTGGGAGATTGTGCTGTGTGATGATACTGGCAGGTCAGCCTTCATCCTATCAAAGAGGTCATTCCATGTGACAGAGGAGTATGGCATCCAGCTTGATTTACTTCCATCGCCTTCACTGAACCGATCACTGAATTAATTTGGTGGACAGTGCGGCTTCTCATTTCCATTTTAATATGTCACAGATACCAAACTCACTGTAGATATAGTTTCTCTGTCTGCTCTACCCTTCATGACTGTCTTATATATGAAACTGTCTGGCTGCCAAACCTTAGGTTTTTGTGTGTAACCCTCATGTCAAAGTTAATCAACAGTATATGTCAATGTAATTATAAAGTTTGATTTATTTCCATATTTGTGTTTTCTATATGTGGACTTTACTACCTGTGTTTTCCACTTTTTTATCATGTTCTGTTTCCGTCCTCTGCAGGAGTGCTACTGAGGGCGCTCAGAGAGCATCAGACCCTTCTGCTCAAATCTCCGTGGAAAACAGTTCCCCATCAGAGGTCCCTGCGGAAGCCGCTCCAGCATTAGTCCAGGCTAACTCCCCCTCAGCCGCACTTGAGCCCCAGAGCTCCACCATCAGATCAGAGGTGATGCCTTCCTCCCCCGTGGTCATCCATCATGTTCAGAGCTCCCCAGTCCACATGCACCAGTCCCAGCAGTCTGCAGCCTTGACTACTCAGCCCAGTCCTCCGCTCACTCCCAGCCCCACTCAGGTTCCAAGTCCCAACCCGTGCAAGCGTCAAGGCAGAGAATCTCCCAAAGGAGGTGCATCAGAATCACCCACATTTCTTAAGAAGGCACATGTGAACCCAGTAAACAATGGCAACGGTGCTGTCAGCCAGGACCTTGTCATAGAGGAGCTGCAGAGCAGTCAAGACAAGAGCAAAAACAGAGCCATGTCCATAGAGGTATATTTAGCCACGCAACCAGCAGCATGTGCACTTATTTATATCTATCTTAGTACAACTGTGGTGATATTGTGATGACATTTGTCTCACTAAGCGTCGTATAAACATCAACCCATTCATCTTTTTTCCTCATTCAATCATGAAACATTTAGGTAGCGGAGAAGCAGTGGGAAGAGAGGAGGCAAAACATGGGTCATTACGATGGAAAACAGTTTGAGAAGATCCTCCTAGAGGCCCAGGCCAACATGATGAAGGGCATCCCCAGTCTGGAGATAGACGAGAACCCAGCACTGCCTTTTACTGCCAGTGGAGAACAAGCTAACATCCAACATTTTATGGAGTCAGCTACAGCTTCAGGTACAACTGTGATCCTTACTCAACATCAGGAACATGGACATATTTTATATGTTTTCCTATATGTGAACACATAATTTAATTGATCTGTGTGACAGAAGAGCCCCAGTCTGAGCGTCACTCAGACAAACCAGCCAAGAAGGGAGCTGAGAAGCTCCCAAAGCCTATGATGGAGAAATCAGCCAAACCTGCACTGGAGAAACCCTCCAAGACTGCCACGAAGCCAGCACCCATGGACAGTTTTACCAAGCAGGGGTCCGACAAGTCTAACAAGTCCCCACCACCACCTCCGCCAAGGAAAACCTATTCCAGCCTGAGCTCGGGCATGACCACCACCCGCTCTGGGGAGGTGGTCTACACCAGCAGGAAGGACTCCGTCTCAGCTCAGGTCAGCGGAGTTACGGCCCTGGTTAGTCAGTGAAATGTGGTCAGACTGCAGCTGCGGCTTGTGTTTACATTGTTGAGATTTTAAAAGAGAGAGGAAAAAATTGTACACAGTTATCAGCATCTTTCTGCAGTTTGTAATTTTTGAGTGGATGGATGCATTTTGTGAATGTGCTTAAACTCCAAAGAGAAAGTTTTATGAGGGAGCTGCATATTTCACGACCAACGCTTTTCTCCCGTTTTTGGCTTCTTAAACATGGGAGTGGTCCCCTTCTGTTGCTACAATTACTTTAACATTTGAAAAAAAGTTGTGACTAAATCGTTTTTTCCCCACCAACCCTAAAAGGACGGTGAAGAGGAAGTCTTACCTCCCACACCTCAACCCAAGCCTGCCAAGGTTCCGCCAGAGACCAAGCCGAAGCCTGCTACCCCTCCCCCTGCTACTGCCTCTGTTACGAATGAAGAGGAGGACGAAGGGGACAAGATCATGGCAGAGCTACAGGTAAGATGCACCAACTCTGCCTCAAACACATGCTATTAATGGGGATATGGAGGTGTCTACTTTCTGCGTTGTGGGAGTGGGTTGCCTTCCTGGGATGATTGACTCCCTCTGAAGTGGCAAAGTGTAGGCACTGACAGCTGACAAGAGTTATCCTCTTTGATTTCAAATACACTTTTGTCAGGTGTGGCAGTGGTAAAGAAACTCAAATTCCTTCCACCAAATCCTTGTCCCCATTCCCCTTCACTTTTCTCTTCAGGTTTTCCAGAAGTGCACAGTTAAAGATGTAGTGGTGAAAAATTTGATAGAGCCCACCACTCGAATTGAGCCACAAATCAGAGAAATAAGACCCGAGGCCTTGTTGCCCCTCAAAGAGAGAAAGGTAAAATACGTGTCGCCGTGCAGCTGCCCAGCTAACTGCCTGCCTCTGCCAGCTGTCTGATACAATCGATGGCTGTCTTAACCCCTTCCTTGACCTTTGCACCCTTGCTTTGGCTTGAGAGAAACCTGTCACAGCTGCCTCTAAAATGCTCCTTTCCTTGCTGCCTCCTTATCCTGTCCTCTTTTGATTCTGCTGGACGTCATAGCTCCAATCTGCAGGATTAAGTCTGCATAAAATGATGCCTCTGAAAAGGTGCTGTGTCTTCTGTGTGCCTGGACCAGACAATGATGTGTTTTGCCACTGATTAATTATAACGTGTCTTTTTCTCCGAACCAATAAAGACCTCGACACTGTCTTTTACAGGCAATTCCACCGTCTTGTGTCTTTTTTCTAATCATGTCTTCATTTAAAAAAAATCACAAAACAAATGTTTCTGAAAATCACAGACAATTCAGAGACACAACGTAATAAATTGACTATGTAAAGTAGGCACAAGCTGTTTTTGCAGACTTGGTTCACTAGAGGTCAGTCTGGCCACTTTGCATGCTCTTTCCCTCATTTACTACTATTTTCCTAAGATAAAACTTTTTAATTTTTCTACGTCTTTGCAAAACTCATCTTTCCCCAGCTTTACCCGTGCGAGATCACAGCCACAATGCTATAATTACATTTAGCTTAAACTATGCCTACAATAAATATACTTTGCTTGATGTGCCAGACAGGACAGTTTTCAGGATGTTTAAGTGCAACTAACTAATATTTCTAAGCCTCGTTAAAATGTGCAGATGTATATAATTATTAGTAGAAGCTGTTAGTCAAACATTAAAGCACCAGGTATATTAATTGAGATAGAAGTGAAACTAGGAACTAATACAGGAACCGGATGTGTTAAGGTTATCACAAAATTCACTGGATAGTTTTTAGAAACAAATGCAACATGTAACTGAATCAACTTTGCTCTGAATAAAAAATATAGCAGGTCTTAGAAGGTTGTAAATAAGAGACCCATATAGTCTTAGCTTTTTAAGAGCTGCATGCATTTTAACATCCAACCCATTTAATTAGATACACCTGCACAATCCAAGGATGGTAGAGTTGCACTGGATTGTGTGAGGCCATTAGAAAGCAATACACTCCAGTACAACTGGACCACCCGCTAACGTTTCGTATAGTAATATTGCCCAGCACCGTGTGAGCACTGGATGCTACTGCAATCATGTACAGCAACCTGGCACAGCAGTTGCACAGTAATATTATTCCCTCACACACTATCCTAGCAGAGTTCAGAGCCCCGTCAGGAGGACAAAGATCCAGACACTGATGAAAATGGGAACACTACCATGAGACAAAGCCAAGGGGTAGGTATAGCGTTTTAATTATGACAGTGTATTTATTTAAAGTTAATGGATATTCTAAAGTTGTTATGAGAGTCATAATTAATGGGATTTTTTTTAAATTTTGCAATCACAGGTTATATACTATGTGACCGGTCAGATTCACAAAGATCATCCATCGCCGTCAGCGACGGAGGAGCCCCTTGAACAGCGAGAGCCCACACAGCCTTCAACACAGGTGTCAAATGTCAATGTTAATGACAATTCTCCAAGCCAGGAAAGTCACCAACAGCCTCAGCAGCCACAGTCTCCATCAGTCAAAACACCCCCACCAGTATCTCCTCCACCTATATCACCAAAGCCTGTTGGACTGAACGGAATCAAGCTTCCCAAGAAGCACATGAAACGCTCGGAGTCCTTGAAGACCAGTGCGGAAATGCAGAAGGGAAAAATCCTAAACAAGATTAACACTGAAAAGAAAAGTAAAACCTTTCAAGAGCATGTCTCTTCCAGTAAGAATAAAATGTCTGAGCCTTTGAAAATCTTAAAAACAAGTACTGTAAGAGAAGCAACTAAAGGTTCTGTTGCTCCACCTAAGAAGGTTTCATGTGAGGCCAATGATCCACCTAAGGAGGTTTATGATGAGAGTTATGAAGGGGCAAGTCTTAGTCCTGACTTACCTGGAGAGGAGGCCCCTCCACCTCCAGACAACATAGCATTCATGATCACCAACACCAAAGTTCAGGCCCTGTCTTGTGGCGAGTACCAGGAACTTGTTAACGCCAAGAAGGGAAGTGTCCAGACAGTTACTGTAGGCGGTGCCACTAACAGAGGGAACGCCACAGTGAATTCCAACGCACTGCAGGATAACGGCCTCACCAAGAAGCCAGTCATCATCATTTTCGATGAGCCCATGGACATCCGTTCAGCTTACAAGCGTCTCTCCACAATCTTTGAATGTGAGGAGGAGCTGGACAGGATGCTCGCACAAGAGCGCATCGATGAGGAGAGCGAGGAGTCCGACACTGAGAGGAGCGGTGGGCCGCAGGTGAAAGCTGGTGAGACGGACACGATTGATGGCACAAAGGTCGGCTCTTCAAAGGGAGCTGCTGATGTTAGCTTATCATCCTCATCTTCGTCTTCAATATCGGAGAGTGGAATAAACTTGGAGTCAAATGGAGATACCAAGCAGGAGGGTAAGAAGAAGTTCAAATTTAAGTTCCCCAAGAAACAGCTGGCGGCACTAACCCAGGCAATTCGCACGGGAACCAAGTCTGGGAAGAAGACTCTACAAGTTGTTGTGTATGAAGACGAGGAGGAATCGGATGGAACTGTCAGGCAGCATAAAGAAGCGAAGAGATTTGAGATCACACGCACAAAATCTTTAACAGAAACCTCCAAAACAGTTGGCTCGGGCATGTTGAGGAGGCAGAGTTCCGAGTCCGTCTGCAGGACAGACGAAATCCGAAAGAGCACCTACGAGACCCTGGACAGCCTAGAGCAAACCATCAAGCAGCTTGAGACCACTATCAGTGAGATGGGACCACACTCTCCTGATGGTCCAGCTTCTCCAGAGGCGGCTAAAGCACCAAACGGGAAAACCACGGATGGAGTGGGGTTGAAGAGGTCTTCCTCTCTCCCTGCCTCCAGAGGGTCTGGCCCTATGGTCCCTAACAAAAATTCTTTGCAGAAGAAGACTAAGCCTCAGATTCTTCCTCGCCCTGTAGTAATCCCTACTACCAACACTACCAGCTCCTCAACCACTGCCCCCAGCGCCGTACAACAGGTCTCTCTCTAGCTCTTGCTGCTCCGGGAGCCTTTGGGTCTCTCTTTTTTTCCATTTCCAACCTACCTTCACTTCAGTCCTAACCACTGAAACGACAAAATCCACAAGTGGTTGGAAACATTGGAAATGTCCCCCATTGCTTTCTCCTTCTGTGAAATCATGGTGACATGATTGGGGGTGGCATTTTGTTGGGTTCTTGGCTACCACCTTTCTCTTTCAGTTCATTGCTAAAACTTTGAAGTTCTCCACAAGCGACATACTCATCATCAAAACCACTTTCATGATGATTTTGCGCTGATATCTTTCTTATTCCTGACTGCATGTACTATGTGTATTGACTGTAATGTTGAAGGTCTCACTGGGTGCATGATCTCTCATTGGTGTTGATTGAACAGGTTTTTTCACCTGTTAGTGCCTTGATTTTTCATACTTCCTATATGGTGTGTGTTTTTTTCTTTCTTTTGTTTTATTTTTTGTTTTGTTTTTCGTTTGGATCCCCTTGCAGAACACCAGTGTCGCTTCCCCTACTAGTCGGATGCCCGTCCCTTTGTCTGCGAAGTCCAGGCAGTCACCGAGTACTACTGACAAAGCAGGAAAACAGCAAAAACTGCAGGACGCTCAGAGGCAGTTCCGACAGGTAGTTTTACTGTAGGGCTGTAGGGATTGAACAAATGAGACATGTGTTATAAGCGTGAAAAAAACTACCAAAGCTGTGGGGGCTCAAATGTTTTGGAAAAAATTAAGGTTGCCATGGTGGCAACTGTGGATGTGTTAATATTTCTCTCGAGTCTGCTCTGACGAGAAGGCATGTTTGACTCTTGACTGTTACCCCATAACATCACTGTACTGTATGCTTCTGCATGTCCACACTGGTCATGGTTTTCACTGTGTTGGTGACTAAACAAAAAAAAAAAAAGGAAAACGTGGATTTACATCCTGTCATCTGAGTTGTCATCACATCTCCAGTTCCCATCACAGCTGAGTTCCTAAACAGTGTTGCCAAATCCCAGGATGCTTGTGGCCACATAAGAATACACACCTAACCGACTTTTCGGCTGCGTTCTTCCCTTTTTACAATGCACCTCTGCACAAACCCGGCATTACTGCACAGCTTCTTAACCCCACTGTGATATGTTTCCTTCCCCTCAAACCCTCGGCACAACTCACACCCTTGAAACTCCAGTTTCAGTGGAACACTGGCCCACCGGCTCCGCTGTCTGCACTCACTGGTTGAACTCCTACCCTGTTATCTAACGCTCTACAGCCTTTGCCTTCTCAACTCTCCCCTCACAAAACCTAACGACTTCACTAACGCACAGGAAGCCCCTGCTGTCTGCCACGGCACCATCTAACATCCTCAACGCTCTGTTTCTTGATCTAATCTCACCCACTGTCGACGTGTCTCACATTTCATGTAACCCTGTAAAACAGAGCTTCTGTATATGTTGTTGTTGGTGTCTTTTAGTTGAGTCTTAGTAATATTACTGTTTGCTCAGTCAGAATGAGTTTCTGTGTGTATAACTTGTAGTTTTTTCTTAACCACGTCTTGCCTTTTATATCTATTATTTGATCAGGTTTCTATTTTGACAACCAGTGTCTGTTTGGCATCTCTGTTTGCAGGCTAACGGAAGTGCTAAAAGAGTGGGAGGGGATCATAAAACTGCCTCCCCTACTATACCCAGCTCTAAAATCCCTGCTTTTAATCCTAGCTCTACTAAAGGCAACTCCCAGTCTGCACAAAACTCAGATGCTACTAATCATATTAACCCTTCCTCCTGCTCCTCTGTGACAAAGTCCTCCATCCTGTCCTCTCACGCTCCTCGTTCCAGTTCCCTACCCTCCTCCCACATCCCCTCTCTGTGTAACGGATCCCTCAAACTCCACCCCGCACCCTCACAGCACACAGGTAAAGCTCTCTTGTTCTCCTCGCAGACTCAGAATGGTCGAGTGCACTCCTCCTCCTCTTCATTCTCCTCCTCCTCCTCATCCTCTTCCTCCTCCCCCTCCCCTCTGTCGCCCACACCTTTGGGCCCAGGTGGAAAGAGCATCCGCACCATACACACTCCCAGCTTCACCAGCTACAGGTCCCACAACGGCAGCAGCGGCAAATCCTGCATCCCAACAGCCACAGCAGCTAAGGACACTACTTAGCCTCATTACGGCCTCTCTGGCTTTACCGTATAGCAGGTAGACTCATATATTATTTTAAGTTGTTTTGGTGTGTTGTTTATTTCTGTTTTCAAATGTTTATTTTTTCTAAAAGTATTCAGTGTTGCACTCCCGCAGTTCATGTTTTATTTGACACTGGCAGTCTCACACAGACGCTTTTAGATGAGTTAAGTTGCATTTTCATAATTTTCTATCATACTTACTTGGATTTTTGATTCCTTCTTGAAGGTGTTCTGACAAAAAAAAAGATTTTATAAAGAAACTAAACTATTTAGTTTTACCACATTGTATTTGAAGTGGAAGACTCGAGGTGTTAAGTCTGTTTCTCTTTCTGTAGCTAGAGCTCTGTGTTCACTCACAGGGAATATAGACTTGATGTACAATCACAAAGTATCATGTAAATAATGTGTTTTATTTTTCAAACAAGAGATTGAATAACCATAGTATATTTAATCCTCTATGTTTCTTACTGTATGTTGCCAGATATTCACCACAGCCCTTGTAAATGCCTTTTATGAATGTATACATAAAGTATACAGACATTTAAAAAGCTGAACTCATTTTAACTTTTGTTTTTTACAAGTATTTTCTCATTCTTCCCTCGTTTAAACTGCCGATTCGTTTTACAGATATGTAATTCTAGTATGATGACTTCTACAAATACAGTTCTTCATTTCATGTGCCTCCTTGCCAAAGTTGTTGTACAGTGACCTGCTGTATATCAGGCCTAATTTAGTCACAATCTAGGGGAATTAACATGCACTCTGTGTGGTTGAAGTGCTGACCTCAGTATTCGTACTGCTGGTCTTGGTTTGTTAAGTTAAAATGTGTTGTTGTCTAATTGTAAACTTTACTAAAAACAAAGCGATGAATCTGTTTTACCACATGTACATAGATGCTTCTACTAAGAATATGAGTAGTTTTGTTAACATACCAAAGTTTATTTGTATGCATGCCTTTTAAATACTTTAGGAGAGTGGTGTAAAAGAAGAATTATGTTTGCACAGATAGATTTTGTAAATATTTGTTTTTCTCTCCTTTTGTAAAGCTTTAAATCATACTATAATGGAGCTATGTGGTAAAGACAACACTGTGTTGTGCTAGCAAAAATAAACATCTGCATGCCTGAAATCAGCTTTACTTTATTTTCTATTTCCTGTTGTTTTCTAGATATATCACGTGTGTGTGTGTGTGTGTGTGTGTGTGTGTGGGTGGGTGGGTATAAATATAAAAGTGGAGAGGTTCCACACAAATGAGCAGTTCTTCTTTCCAGTTCACCTCTCACACACGCTTCTTCCACTGAGGCGACACAAACAGTACACTTCTGCATACTAGGCCTCTACAATTACAGGTAAGAATACTTCCAATGATTATTGACACATTTATTTTTAATATTCTATATACTTTATTAAATCATTAATAAATACTAAGTTACAAAAAAACTACTAAAAATACACTTGAAGTTTCATGTCTGGAAACAAATTTTAAGCCCTTAACTGGGCTTTAAGATATTAATACGCAATTCCAATTTAATTACATTAGTAAAGATTGGGGATGATGGATTGTGACGTTTGGACGTTAATATTAAGGTGAGGTGCCGCTTTAAGATGTCACCTCCCGCAGATTACTGTGGGTTTAGCACGTATTACTTCTTTAAAATACAAACGTAGTCCAGTTGCTTTGTGAGAATTTCGAACCTCTATTTTACATTCAGATAGTTTAAAATGTTTTGAACTACCTGATGTGGTTCACGGTTCTGGCAGGGGCACTTCCTGTTTCTATTAATGTTTTAATACACATGTGATATGGTCTTTGATGTGTCATATTATGTCATTAGTTTGTCACAATGCACCATTTACTTTTAGTTTTGTTTTGACATAACAGTGTATGGTTTAGTTAGTCAATAAAAGGTCATTCTGACTGCAGGCTATGAGCCTTATGTTTATTATGATTCTCTTAACAGCTGTGGCTGTTATTGTGTTGCATCAGGCCATCCCTCAACGCATCGATTATGAACATCTCTGAGGAGGAGAGAGATTGTGTCTATGGCAGTCACTCACACCAAGAGAACATTATCTTTTCAACATTTTACATCCTCGTCTTCCTCATCGCCGCGCCTGGAAATGCGTTGGCACTGTGGGCCTTCCATTGCCAGGTCACCACATCTCCATCAAAAGTCTTCCTGAGGCACCTTTCTATCGCAGACATCTCTTACATTCTCATATTACCCATGCGTACAGTGTACCATCTGTCCGACAGCCACTGGCCTCTTGGGCACATCCTCTGTCAGTTATCAGGCTTCCTTTTTTACCTAAACATGTATTGCAGCCTCTATTTAATGAGTTTCATCAGCCTGGACAGATTTCTAGCCGTGGTTCTACCAATAAAATCACAAAGAATTAGGAAGGTAACATATGCAAAGATAATTGTTGGGATACTTTGGGCAATGGTTATTGTTTCTATGATTCCGATTCTTTTTTCTAGAGAGAATATGGCCAACAACTCAACAGGCACCTGCAATAAACTGTACTTAGAAAAGACAACTCCCAAAGCGCTGGTTTCTACTATCGTGGCATTTGTTATTCCACTCAACACCATTGTGGTTTGCTACGCACTGATACTGTTAAAGCTAAGAGTAATCAAACGACACACAAATCGCCCAGTGAAAGACAAGGCCATAAAAATGATCGTTCTCATTCTGATGAACTTCTGCTTTGCGTTCATCCCCTACCATGTGAGCCGAGTAATCTACATCGTGAGCCACAGTCGCGGCCATTTGGCTGGAGCCAGCTGTGAGGCGCTGGGAAGAGCCAACCGGGTCACATCTGCACTTACCTGCGTCAGTGGTGTCCTGGATCCTGTGATGTATTTCTTCCTGAATAGGATTTACAGAAACAAACTGCTGCACCTGTTCTGTAAAAGCAGAGGGGATGATGAATGATTGACGATGAGTATATTTCACATGGACAATAAAGTTTTCAAGACTTTGTGTATTATTTGTAGACTTTTATATTTTTCAGTTCAAATACAAGTTAATTTGGATTTTAGATCTAACTGTAAAAGGAAGTTTAAACACCTGTAATAACTGCACAAAACACAAACTCTGTGGAAGTTTCACTTCCCCACGTCTCAGGAGAATTGACTTTTACCCAGTTTGGCTCGTGCGAGCACCCGTAGTACCGAGTTGTTACCAAGGCAGCGAGCAAGAAGCTGTGAACGGGAGTGAGCCGTGAGTAGCTTCTCGTCCGACCTAGACTCACGTCATGTCAAAAAAACATTTGCCGTGTTCGTTAACAATCTATAGAAATTAAATTGTGTACTGAAATGATTGTGGAAGTTGTCGTTACTCTAATAGTTGGTAAAAGTCGCGTCGAGCTCGCTGAACGGCGGATGATGTACCGTTATGTTAGCTAACGCTTCATGAGTTGCTAGCTAATCAAAGTCGCAGTTTTTCGTCGTTGACTAGCTCTTAGTAGCCAGACAGGAGTATTCAGCCACATAGTGGTTGAATGCAAACGTGTTGTTAATTATGTAAAAATAACGGGTTTGCTGTCTTTGTTTTTGTGTGGTTTCTGGCTTTGACTAGCAAACTTTTTGCATTGACCAGCGTAATGTGATACACCACGGACAAACTTAACTGTCATGGAAATGCTGTCACAGTCGTTACCACATCTTTTCCATCTTCGCAGAGCAGAAAAAATATACTTATTAGGTTGACTTGTACATTGTCTCTTACGTTTTTGTTTGTGTAATGGACGTGGTCGGTGCTGGCCTGTGGGGATTGTGATTGTTTACTAGCACTTGTTAACTTGTTTACAAGTGTGTCTGTTTGCTATCATAGTTTTCTTTCTACTTTCAGGTTTATAAGTGTTTTAAGAAGTCCGAACCCCGTTCACATCTTCCAGACAACTTCATTCAATAACTCCTTCGTCACTGGTGCAGCAAGTTTACTTTTCAGCAGGTTACTTTTAGCCAAAGACTGAAATGGCTAAGACTGATGTCTCTCTAAGACTTTGTAAAACTCACGTTAATTGGAATAAAACGTCGTTACATTCAACAGTTCACAACTACACAAAGGTCACCAACTTTACAAACTAGTCCTTGACTTAAAACACTTATAACAAACCATGGGCATCTGAAAACGCTGGATACTTCATCACAGTGTCGTCACCATGGGCACTGCTTCTTCCTTAGTCACCCCAGGAGAAGTGATCGAGGATGGATATGGGGGTGAAGGAGGGGAGGCCTGCGAGATCCCTGTGGAGGTGAAGCCAAAAGCCAGACTTCTGCGCAGTTCCTTTCGTAGAGGACCTCGGGTGATTGGTGCCAGTTTCAAATCCACAGGTTCTGTGGATCTAGAATACGCCGCAGAGTATGATAGACTTCGTAAAGAGTATGAAATATTCCGTGTCAGCAAGAATAATGAGATCTCGTCCATGCAAAAGAAAGAAGCCAAGCTGGATGAGGAGAACAAGAGGCTCAGGGCTGAGCTACAGGTACTGTACTCTCGATACTTAGCTTATAATACAAGGTCATTGGTTGCAACATTTGTGGATGTTGTAATAATCTCTGCGTCACACAGGCTTTACAGAAGACTTACCAGAAAATCCTTAGAGAAAAAGAAAGTGCCCTTGAAGCGAAGTACCAAGCCATGGAAAGGGCCGCCACTTTTGAACATGACAGAGATAAAGTAAAGCGACAGTTTAAGGTAAGCCACGCTAAATTCCCAGTTGTTCTCTCTGCTAAGCAGCCTGCAACCCTAACATATTGGATAAATGGCCAGATTTTCCGAGAGACAAAAGAAAAGGAGATTCAGGATCTTCTGCGGGCAAAAAGGGACCTGGAGGCCAAACTACAGCAGTTGCAAGCTCAGGGTATCCAAGTATATGATCCAAATGATTCTGACTCAGATGACAATCAAACCATTGTCACTGGTAAGTCCCAGAACTTCATGTTTGACTTGTTTTTATTTATCTGTCTGTTCAACATACCTGTCCATATACCAGACAGCACAGTTTACAGAACATTTCCTCAATGTGGCCTTTGCATCTCTGTAGCTGCAGGGACACAGTGTGAATACTGGACTGGTGGTGTGCTGGGAAGTGAGCCGTCTATGGGTAGCATGATGCAGTTGCAACAGACCTTCAGGGGGCCAGAGTTTGCCCACAGTTTGATTGATGTAGAGGGGCCATTCGCAAATGTGAGCAGAGGTAGGTAAACTTTGAGTATGTACAATGAAGAGGTGCATCACGATATCCACATGACAGTAACAGCGCTTTTGTCAAAGTGACTACAGTGACACAGCAAAGATAACAAATACTTTTTTAGAACTTGATATTCTACATTAACTTCTTATGAAACCACACTGTATCAATTTTACTGCATACGTTATATGGTATAGATTTTGAAATAATACTTGTCTTTGACAGATGACTGGGATGCTGCTGTGGCCAGTCTGCTTCAGGTCTCCCCTCATGTGCCTCAGGCTTTATGGAGTAACACAGTGCGTTGCTACCTGATCTTTAACCAAGAGGCCAAACCTGAGCTGGATATTTTTTTTAAGGTTGGTTATATTGACACTATAAATGTAAAGTAATAGTTAGTAGAAAGTGTAAATATATCTGTTGTCATGGTATTTTTATGTGAACTGAGCTGATCTGATTAAAATACCACTTTTATATGTAAACTTAATATTTGTTTAGAGAAAATGTTCTGGATGTTTTCCTTACAGAAACACTCTCCTGTGTTACGAAAAATATGTGAGGGTCTAGGCCACTTCTACCTAAATGTCTACTTTCCTGAGGACAGTGCTGCCTCATATGCTGTTGAGCGTAAGCAAGAGATTGAGAGAAGTTCTGTATGTGTGCTGCTTCTCAAATCTTCTGTCACTAGGTAGAGTATCTGCTATGTCATCAGCTATCCCTACAGTATGCAATCAAGATTTTTCATCAGTTGTACTGTTTATACTTGTGCCAAATAAATATGTCTAGTTCTGTAGTGGAGGATTGTCAGGAGGCGTTTGTGAAGAATCCAGATAGCCATCCACTGGTGCTTTACCTCAGGACGGAAGAAGATCAGCATTTGTCTGGACCCACTAGGCATCTGCTAGAAAGGATCAATGCTGCAGATAAGACTGCTAAAGTCAAGGTGCGCGTGTACCATTTATTAAATGAGCAAGGTAGCTTAGTTCTTCACAGTGCTTATTTTTATGTAATGATTATGATATTTCATGTCACTGGTAAACTTTTTTGCATTTCTTTTCTTGTGGAGTTGGACACTTGGAAGTGTTTTACTAATTACTATACACTGAATACCACACTGCACTTGTGCTGCTATGTTTGGAACTAAAATTCAGGTGGTAGATCACAGTGGTTCTGCAGAGGATGGAGCTGCCTTAATTCATGCTCAGCTAGAGAAAATCATCAAGCAGGTACTGATATTATAATCACCTCAACCTTTTCATTAACATACACTATAGCAACCAGTATATATATCTTTATTTATTTGTAAAGTTCTGATTATAGTTAATATTTTTTGCAACCTGTATATTACGTTCATATCTATTGCGTACCCCCGATTACTATAGCAACAGCACATGTGCTAATCTATGTTTATCTATTGTAAATCCCCGATTATAGTTAATATCAGCCTGTATATCCATCTGTAAATATCATCCATATTTTCTTCTACACATACCTATATCCTGCACCTGCTGCTTATTGCACTTCTGGTTAGACCTAAACTGCATTTCGTTGCATTGTACTTGTACATGATTAATGACAATAAAGTTGAATCTAATCTAATCTAACTAACACTAATTTATGTACACTTCTCATGTCCCTAATGGCATTTCCATCTCTTTTTCCAGGAGTTGCTGGGTCTTGAAGGAGCAGATGTTGATGCGAAGGACTCTGGAATAGAGGAGGGGCGTGAGGAAGACTCTGGGGATGTGCTTTGGGACCTGCATGATGAGCAAGAACAGATTGAATCCTACCAGCAGGCGTGTGGCAGCACCACTTCTCATTTAGGCTTCCAGAAGGTAGAGTAGATCTTTACTTCTTTCAATATTCCCTATCTTGACAATTGCTCTGATATTCTGTTGTGTATGTTCTTCTCAGTACATAGATCGTTTGAATGACATGATAGCTGCTCCTCCTCCCACGCCACCTCTGCTGGTGTCTGGTGGTCCAGGTTCAGGAAAGTCTCTCTTGCTCTCCAAATGGTGAGAACTGACTGATTTAATTTAGTGTAATACATTTTCTTACTGCTGGTTTATTATTGATTCAATTTACTGTATGTCATGACAATTTAACACGATCTAATAGTGAATGATACAAATACATCAGTGGATTATTTCTTCTTTACAACTGTACTTATTTGGCTTCAGGATTGAGCTACAGCAGAAGCAATCCCCCAACACCTTGTTCCTTTATCATTTTGTTGGTCGGCCACTTTCCACAAGCTCTGAGCCAGTTCTCATCATCAAACGCCTCACAGTAAAAGTAACTTCTCACTCTTGCAGCCAAAATTCTAGTATTTCTTAAACACAAATGTCTTAATGTCTTATTTAATAACAGAGCAATGTGTTGTCTGCTTGTTGTCACTACGTACTGTAGCTGCTGCAGCACTTTTGGTCCATTTCTGGTTTGTCCATGGAGCCAAGTAAGATATTGGAGGAGTTTCCCCGCTGGCTCGAAAGGCTTTCGGCACGCCATCAAGGAAACATCATTATCATTATCGACTCGATTGACCAAATACAGGCAAACACCCATACCTACATTTCATATTCATATCATTGTTCCCCAGAACAACTCTTAAAGCGCCGCTATTTGTTGGTTGTTGTTTTTTTAGCAAGCAGAGCGACACATGAAGTGGCTGATTGACCCTCTTCCTGTCAATGTTAGAGTGGTGGTGTCTGTTAATGTTGAGACGTGTCCTCAGGCTTGGAGGTAAGACCCTCTACTTGTATTCTAATGTTAGTTTATTTATATATATATATGTAGCTTTCTTGTCAGTAATACAGGATCCATATCTTTCAGGCTGTGGCCAACACTCCACCTGGACCCACTGAGTCCCAGAGAAGTCAGGAGTGTTGTCATTGCAGAATGCCAGAATATGGATTTCAAACTTAATAAGGACCAGGTTGGTTATCACCCCATTAACCAATTTTTAAAAACCCAATAGAGATTTGCATTTTTGCACTGTCTAAAAAGCTTTAAAAAAATCATTAGAAATTCATACAATTTTTGTGCCACAATAGAATGTATGTTTTTTTGGTCCAGGAGAAGAAGCTCGAAAGGCTTTGTCGCTCTGCATCAACCTGCAATGCACTGTATGTCACACTACTAGCGAGAATGATCACCAGGTTGGCTAACACTACCTTAACAAATCTAAAATGTTAGTACAGTCAGATCATCTTTTACTTTGCATGTGAGTGAGCTAAATTAACAACAGGCCGTTTTTCCTTGAATAGCTGTTGAGCATTTTGAAAAGCATTTTATGGTGGTTTTATGCAACGTGCTACAGGGCACAAAGAATAACATTTTAATGATTTAAAAAAGACTGTGAGTGAAGGCCTTTTATGCCTCTGCAGCAGTGGTTACATGTGTTCTCAATTTTTTTTGGCAATGCCCTACAGCAGATCATGTTGGTCACTGGAGAAGAGCATGGAGCAGTGTCTGCAATGTCAGGACACCATGTCACTTTACCGCCTGGCTCTGAAAATGATACTAAACTCCCTCAAGACAGACAGAGAGCAACACATCATGAGAGAGGTAAAATATGTTTAGTCAAAATAACTATAGCATCTCCACTTAAACATATATTTTTTTAATGTTTGGATTTTAATAGCAAGTTTATTTTTGTGATTTACAAACACGTGTTTTTATTTTGTGTCATTGTTTTAATGCATTTGAGTTGTACATGCACGTGTTTTTATGTCTAGATACTGTGCCTTGTATGCGCCAGCCACAATGGTGTGAGTGAATCAGAAGTACTAGATCTATTCCCAGAGCTAGAGTTGCCTACACTGTCCTCTATGCTGTTCAGCCTGAACAGACTCTGCATTGTAACTCTTCGTTGTGGGCTTATCAGGTTTCAGCACTTGCAGGTAACTGTGCTTTGACTAATGGAATATTATAGTTGTGTATATTGTGATATTCACAGGACACAAAATGTATCATATCAGTAGACACATTTTTGCCTTTCAGGCTTGGGAGGCTGTGAGGTTGGAGTTTCTGGCTGGTGGAAGCAGCTCTGCTACTTACAGAGAGAAACTCATTCATTACTTTAACCAGCAACTCAGGTGCTGCAACGTGACTTTTCTCTCCTCATGCAAAAAAAGCTTACATTATTTTGTGAGTACAACCCTTTCACTGTGTGTTTCTGTGTTTGTACAGCCAAGACCATGTAACATGGCGTGTTGCAGATGAGCTGCCTTGGCTGCTCCAACAGCAGGAGGACAGGACTAAACTTCAGTGCAGCCTCTTGAACCTGTTTGTCTCCCAAAACCTTTACAAGAGGTAAAAAAAATCCAAAAATGTAAGGTGACATCACAAAAATGTTCATATTGTTGAGGTATCAATTTACAGATGTGAGTTGTTTTCCCAGGGGACATTTCTCAGAGCTGCTGGCTTATTGGCAATATGTGGGCAAAGACAAAAGCTCAATGGCTACTGAATACTTCGACTCTCTAAAACACTATGAAAAGAGCTGTGAAAGCGAAGATAGCATGACCAAGCTGGCAAACCTGTATGAAACTTTGGGCCGTTTCCTCAAAGACCTGGGCCTTCAAAGTCAGGTGGCGTATAACGTGGCAGTATTTAAGTTTCTTAGCATTTGGCTAACTAAATTATTCTATGATTTAATGCTCACTTGACACATTTCTCTGCATTATTGTATCACAATTTGCATCCTTGTTTTTATGTGTTGAGATAATTGAACAATTGGATATGTTGTTCTGTCTGCTGGTTTAGGCTGTAGCCCCTTTACAGAGGTCTCTTGAGATAAGGGAGACAGCCTTGGACCCGGACCATCCCAGTGTAGCTCGATCTCTGCACCAGCTGGCTGGGGTTTATGTTCAGTGGAAGAAGTATGGCAACGCAGAGCAGCTGTACAAGCAGGCCCTGGAGATAAGTGAGAACGCCTATGGTGCTGAGCACGCCAGTGTGGCACGAGAGCTGGAGTCACTCGCAATGCTGTATCAGAAACAAAACAAGTAAATAGGAGCCTTTTGGTGTTGTTATTTATGTTTTTTGCTCATGCATCATAGTTAATCAGCTGTTACTGGATGCTAGGAAATATGTTAATAAAGAGGCATTCAGCATGATCTAATAATCTAAAGACCCTATTAAAAGTGAAAACACCTAAAGCAATAAATTTTAATGAAGTGACACAACATTAGTGCAGGGTTCAATTCAAACATGTGTTTAATGGCGCACACCTGGCACTTTTACAATCAGATATGAACAAGCTGAGAAACTCAGGAAGAGGTCAGTGAAGATACGTCAGAAGACTGCTCGCCAAAAAGGACATATGGTGAGTATATTTCACATATGCCCACATGTAAAGCCATACGCACCTAATCAGTCATACGTGACATGCCTTGCTTTACTCCTTTCAGTATGGGTTCACTTTATTGAGGCGCAGAGCGCTGCAGCTGGAAGAGCTCACTCTGGGGAAAGACTCAGCCGACTGTGCCAAGACGCTTAATGAACTAGGTGTTCTGTACTACCTCCAAAACAACCTGGAGTAAGACACATGCAACCGCTTACGTGCACACAACAGGTTTTAACCTTTTCTGCCTTGTGTGCAGAAATGTGCATTTTCAGACTAATACATTGTTCTTTATACACATGTCCTCGTAAACATGGGTTGTACTGGCTTTCATAAAGTGTAATGTAATTTATAACTTACAATATGAGTTTTATTGCTCTTATTAGTGCAGCTAAGGTGTTTTTGACCCGCTCTCTGGAGATGCGTCAACGTGCTCTTGGACCAGATCATCCAGACTGTGCTCAGTCCCTCAACAACCTGGCTGCATTGCACACAGAGAGGAGGGAATACGAGACAGCGGAGGACATGTATGAAAGGGCGCTGGATATCCGCAAGAAGGCCCTGTCCCCAGACCACCCATCACTGGCGTACACGCTCAAACACCTGGCCATGCTCTACAAACGCAGGGTGATTGCACATCCTGTGTAATGAATGGTAAATGTTTAGTAGAGTTTTCTCATCTGAAGGTGTTTTGTTTTGTACAGGGGAAGCTAGACAAAGCTGTGCCACTGTATGAGCTGTCTCTGGATATCAGGGAAAAAAGTTTTGGGCCCAAACACCCAAGTGTGGCCACAGCACTGGTCAATCTGGCAGTGATATACTGCCAACTGGTGAGGCTCTTTATGAAGTCCTGATTTGTCTTTGTAATATAATTTGTATGAGCACTGTAACCATATTTTAGGCTATATAGAACAAAGTTAATTGTGAATTACTTTTGTAGAAGAAGCACGGAGATGCCTTGCCTCTTTATGAACGAGCACTGAAAGTGTATGAGGATAGTTTAGGGCGCTCACATCCACGCGTTGGGGAAACCCTAAAAAACCTGGCTGTGCTAAGGTACAGTAGTTGTTACATGTCAAATTTGGTTTATCAGAACTCTTTACATTGAATAACTCTTTGTCTCTCTCTGTTGTGTTTTATCCTTTGTACTAGCTATGAGGAGGGCGACTTTGAGAAGGCAGCAGAGCTTTACAAACGTGCAATGGAGATTAAAGAGGCCGAGCCATCGTTAGTGTGTGGACATGCCCCGTCCCGCCATTCCTCCAGTGGAGACACATTTAGTCTGAGGACGCCTGCCGTACTCCCGAATACACTGAGGTGACTGTATTCAGCTACTTACTGTCATTAGTACTATAAGTCACGGCTGTAAAGGAGCTCTAGCTAGAGCGAAACATGGTTATCAGAAACCTTCCTGAAGAAGGGAATTGTTAAAGTCATCACAATATGGTCAACATCTGGATGAAGGTTTTAGGATTTGGCATTCAGAACCTACCATGTTACATGTAGTCTGTGAAACCTGTGTATTTGCTGGGATTATTTAATATTTTAATGTAATATGTGAAAAACAGTTTAAATCAGTCCTTTTATGGGCCTGGAACTCAGGTTTACACTAATTTGTATGTATGTACGTACATTCAAACTTCAAACTTTTATTCAATACACTAAAAGCTGTTTAACTGTTTAGAGACTATTGATAGGACCTCGGGCTATGTTCTGATTATTAATGAGTAGCTGGAGCGCTGCCAACCTTTGTTTTGTGAATTGTTAACCAGCATCAGTATTAATTTTTAATTTTAAAAAGTTAAATGTAAAACTCAGAGTTCAAAATACATCTGAGGACATAATAACTCTGGTACTTACCAAAGGCTTCATCATACAAAATTAAATGTACATTCTTTGTTTAGGATTTTAGGTAAAATGCCAGAAATATGTCCAATATACCATGTGTCCATATCAAAGTCCAATGAAATAGCCAAAACATATTTGTATTAATGTAATGTAACTGTGTGCAATCTGTAAATGACTACAGTAATCACATCCAATATATCAGAAAGCTGTATTGCCTATAATAAATATTTTATTGAGATGCCATAAGCACTGGTCAGCAGGTGTTTTCTTGAAGCTGAGTGACTGACAGAGCACATACAGTACATCAAGGACAGGGAGCATCATTCACCAATCAAGACATTAGAAAATAATTGTTAAGTTAGGTGTTAATGTACACATAACTCTAGTCATTTGATTTCATTGCCTTTCTGGAGCATTTGTCAAAGAAATGCCATCAACTCTACTTCTCATGCATTTCCCTAATGTGTTAGAAGGAATTAATTCTGGGTTGTCCATGTTGTTCATTGGATTTGGCTTTTGTCGTTACTTTAAACAAAGAAGTGGAATAAACTTGTGAAAAGCCAGTACTTAATAAGTCGCATAAATGTGTCTCCAGCCCGCTGCCTACAGCTTTCTCATCTGCGCCATCAAGTCTTCAAGGCTCTGTTCAGTCTCCCCCACTGTTTCTCCACTAGCTTTATCCTGGTTCAAACAAAGGAAAACAACTTAAGTCAAAAGGCCCCTCACTCATAAAAAAAAGCCAGACGTCACACATCATCATCATATTTTTAATCAGCCAGTGGCTTAATTCAAAATCTGTAATAGATGAAATCTGAACATTTTTTGACAAACCTGTTTAAACTATAATATTTAGAACAGATCAGCTCTTGCTTTAAGTATTAAGATGAGATCAATCATGCAAAAAGCTACCAGTAAATATCTTAAACTGTGTCATCAACACTCACCTCAGCTGGAATGGTGTACGCCACAGTGATGCCTTCTGGCAGGTCGGGCACAGTGCCTGTTGCAGCCTGTAACTCTGCATCAGTCACCTCTGATACCAGTTCAATACCTGCACAGACCAAGTGGTGTAAATGCACATTTATAATATAAACTGACATTAATTAATCAGATCCAACACTGGTAGATGAAGTAGTCCTCACCCCACTCGTTGTCCTCATGTACCACCTCCTCCTCCACTTGTACAACTTCTACCTTGGGCTGCTCTGCTTCTTTCTTCTGAAAAGGGGGACAAAAAAACCCATATGTTCAGACTGTTAGTATGCACAACTGTAACAGCACCTTAAAAATGTACATGACAATGAACTGGGCTTTTGGGTGGCCAAGTAATACACACTTTATACTCCTCTTGCTGTTTCCTGCAGTAGCGGTCATTGCACTGAGGGTTGGCTTTCATGGCCATGGTGGGGAAGAAGTCCTGCATGGCGTTGTAGCCAAGATAATAACTCACAGTACCAAACTTCAGCAGGTATCTGGATCACAGAACATACAATTAACATTCAATGCAACCTGGCACCTTTAGGTTATAACCTGGCCATAAATAACTAATACTCACTTAAGGACATTTTGTACCAAAAGGCCTGCAACCACACCCATTGTTGTTGGTAAGCTGGCAGCACACACGCCCTCCCTTTTTAGGGTCTTCTCATCGATGTTAGCTGCTACCACCAGGGGAGGAGCACACTACCAAAAATATATATACAACAGTGGTGATGTCTGCAGCGTTTCCCATATGTTAAAGATGTAGGATTTTGACAATGCAAAAAATGAAAGGTTTGTGGACATACAGCAAAGCAGGCCGTCTCTCCAGGAATGATCAGCTGGATGTGTCCTGATACAGCGTTCTCACTGACACCAGACTCCATCCAGGTCTGACCAAGTTCATTACAGGCCTGAAACACAATTCAAGATGAGTATCTACACTGATTTACTCTTGGCCTTGTTTTGTCTTTGTCATACTTACTGTATTAATGGCCATCCTGGCTTCAAAGTTGTCTACACAGCTCAGGACCAAATCTACTGGCTTTCCTTCTTCCAGCCCTCCATGACTGGGAAGACACGCAAAGATTTGATTTAATTGTATGTAGAACTGTGTGGACAGATGAAGAAACTAGAAGGATGAAAATGAGAATCCCACCTGATGCGATCCATGAAATGGGTAAAGTTTTCCATTGTGGTGATGTTGTAGTTGTGAGTCTCAAATGACACATCAGGATTGATGCTTCTGTTGGCAGAATTGAGCAACACGTAAAAAACAAACAACCCAGCGCCTTCGATTTGCAGGAATGACGGTTAGCGTACCGGAGTGTGTGTTCTGCTGCCTCCACTTTGCTGAGGCCTGCCTGGTGAGGCTGGAAGAACAACCTGTTCATATTGGCCAGTTCTACTTTATCATAGTCAAAGAGGAGCAACTACAACAGCAGAAAACGGAAGATGGAAAAGGTAAGTGCACAATCAAACACGTTAAACAAATAAATAGAGGTGTGTTGAAATAATAACGTTTTTATTACCTTACCAATGCCACATCTTGTGAGCATCTCCGCTGTCACACTGCCCACTCCCCCAACGCCAACCACAGCCACTGTGAACGTACGGATTTTCTGTAAACGCATTTGAAAAACATTCATCCAAATCAATGCACACGTACGGACGTCACATACAAGCGTTGATCGCTTTTATCGCCATCATACCTCGTAATCATCCACGATGCCCATTCTCTTTAAAGCCATTAGACGACTGCAATGAAGACACAGCTGATATTAGGTTGTGGTCTGGGATGAGTGACTCATCAGGCGTAGCCTCCGAGCGCCGTGAGCAATGCAGACAACAATGTATAAGTCAGATAAGTACCTGTATGGGTTAGAGTCCACTACCTCGGCACTCATTTTGTCAATCTTCGGTCTGTGAAGCGCATCCTCCACGGCACTTTGCTTCTGCTTACACTTTATCAATTCATTTTCCAACTCTCTAATCCGCAGCTTCAGTTCCTCTACGGTCGCCATTACGAAAACAAAAGCCGCGAAACAAACGCGAATGAACTCTACTGTTGTGAATGTATGGGTTAGTGAATTGTCTCGGTCCTTTTCCAGCGCAAGAAGTACACGTCTTCACACCCAAATCAGCTGTCGTGTGTGTTCCAGGAAAAAAAGTCCGTGCGGAAAATGCGGCGCAAAAGCCTAATGTGTCCTACTAAATGATTAATTAAAACGTTTTTAGGTGATACGAGCTGAATGTTCGTTTAATTTGAGTGACTCACCGTTTGAAAGGTTTAAGCCAGTGAACTCGTATGGCATTAAATTAAAAAAAGAACAACATTTGACCACGTGACGTCCGTGTGTGCCACCGTAAACGTTCCGGGTCGTTATCAGCACTGTGGGCTCAATAACGCACCTAGAGATGATTAATCCTGACTGAGACATGGAAGAGACGACTCCCGTTCGCCAGCAACACAAATTCAATACTGTCAGGCTTCAAAGATATCTGTCTGCCAAGTCTCTGGTGTCAAATGACGACGCGTTTACCGTCAGACAGTACAGGTAGGGCAGAGCTGCTTCGTTTCACATGTTTTCATAATTCCTCAATAAAGTTAAAGAAGAAATCAGTGCGTAGCAAACAGTTGTGAGTTCGTCTGTGAGTGTCTTTCCCGTCTCCTTGTTTTTTCAGTACTGGCCAGTCAAACCCAACCTTCCTCATTCAGACTCCCTCAAGGAGCTATGTCCTGAGGAAGAAGCCGCCGGGTGAGCTGCTGCCTGGAGCCCACCAGGTGAGCTTTGACTCGAATGTGGCTGCTCCGCAAAAACCTGCCGTAAGGTTGGAGAAGTGTGTCGAACCACTGTGATTGTTGCAGTGCGTGTATTTGTCCGGTAGAGGGAGGAGTGATTTGGTCATTTCATATTAACTTCATATGTCTGCGCGTTTGTGACATTTGAAGTAATAGAATAAAGTAGTAATGGGAAGCACTTATATTATAATATTATTACCTAAACATCCTCTAGACTAAATTAGAATTAATTCATGGTTAATGGAGGAATTATTGTTCTTTCCTTCCACTCATTGAATTTTCAGATCTTATCTGTTTAGCTCTAGTAAACTGTAAACCTTTGAACCATGAAAGCCATTGAATAAATATTGTTTTTCGGGCTGGTTTTTACGCAGGTGGGGAGGGAGTATCGCGTGCAGAAGGCCCTGTTCTCTGCAGGCTTCCCTGTGCCTCAGCCTCTGCTGCACAGCACCGATGTTGAAGTGATTGGAACGGAGTTCTACTTGATGGAGCATGTAAAAGTAAACTGTGCCACCAGTCATAAAACCTTTTGATCATTCATACCTCACGCTGTTGTCCTCAACCTTTGCCCTGTTTTTGTTAGATTCAGTCTGGACTTTTCTGGTTTTCTGACACACCCCAGTCATGCTCTGACCTCCATACAGCTATTTTAGATGAGAAGTTACTCGTTTCAAAACACTGTTATTTCATCCCTGTTGATCAGGGACGCATTTTTAGGGATCTTCGTCTTCCTGGGGTGAGTCCAGCAGAGAGAACTGCTCTGTATGTGGCTGCTGTGGAAGTACTGGCAAAGCTACACTCACTGAATTTGGCTTCTCTGAAACTTGAAGGGTATGGGAAAGGAGCAGGCTACTGCAAGAGACAGGTACAATAACACACACAGCGTATGTATATATAGATTTTATATATATAAACATACAGGGAAGGGTTCACATACATGCACACGTGTGTAAACCCTTCCCTGTATGTTGGGAGATCAGAACACATGTTATGACCAATGTATGAAAAATCCACATAATCCCAAATGACTCAAATCATTTTTCTTGCAACTGTATATAAAATTCTCTAGCATTTGTTGGAGCATTAGTTTTCTGTCTTTGAAGGTTTCTACCTGGACAAAGCAGTACCTCGCAGCAGCCCACAGAGACATCCCAGCAATGAATGAACTGTCTAATTGGTTGATGGAGAATTTGCCAAGCAGTGATAATGAAGTCACACTTGTTCATGGAGATTTCCGACTGGACAACTTGATTTTCCATCCGACTGAGGTACAATTTCTCTGACAGTACTACTTGTCACTGATTCATTTGACCGACGCTACTTCACAAGCTGCACTTCGTCGTTAGGCACGTGTGGTAGCAGTGTTGGACTGGGAGCTGTCTACCACTGGGCAGCCCTTGGCAGACCTGGCCTACTTCTTCATGCCTCACTATTGGCCGACAAGCCTCAGCATCATCAGCTCAATGGGCAGCTTGAAAGGCATAGAAGGTTATGTCACCAGATGATTACATCAGTGGCTTTAGTTTATGAATAGATGTATTGATACATTTTTGTAGTATTGTTTCTCTGTGGCTCCTTCTTCCTCTAAAACTGTCCCTTACTGAGCAGGTATCCCAACGGTTGGAGATCTGATGTCCATCTACTGCAGGTGCCGGAGGATCCCAGCTGATCTGCCAGAGCTGAATTTTTATGTGGCCCTGTCTGTTTTTAAAATGGCAGGAATTGCCCAGGTCTGTCGCTGCTGGTGTACCAAGCTCAGCCTGTTCACACTGATGTTACCCCCTGAATAAAGAGCCTCTTTGTTCACCAGGGGATCTATGCTCGGCACCTTCTGGGTAACGCCAGTGCTCCCCAAGCTGCTCAGTTCAGCCAATGTGTGGAGCCCTTGGCTAAGGTTGCGTTGCAGCTTGTGCAAAGGTTAGATGTCTTTACAACCATTATAGGGATTAATGCAATGTCATCAGAATTAATATTGAACTGTTATTTTCTGCTGCTGTTTCTGACATTTCCATGTCATGTGTCTTTTGCCAGTTCGTTCACAGGTCCAACAGAACATAGGCTGTTCCTCCAAACAGCTAAAGGTCAGGCTATTCTCCAGGAGGTCAAAGACTTCATGAGACAATATGTGCTTCCTGCTCAGGAGGTCAGTGCCAAAATCTGCCAAAACAAAGCAGGGATTTGTTTGCCCAGTAGTAATAAAAGGATTGGAAAGCAGTTCTTTCATAGAGTAGGGACTAATTAATTCAAGTCAGAAAACAACGGGTCTATTGATTGATAGAATCACTACTATTTCCTCTGCATCATACTTGTCTTGATTCATCCAAAACCCTTTTTGCTTTAATTTGGTGAAGAAATACTTTGTTGTTTTTTTAGGAAGTGACGACGTACTACTCCAAACACGCTCAGTCTCCACAGAGATGGCACCCTCCCCAAGTAATAGAGGATCTAAAGGTATGTTATCTACATTTGCTCACGTAGCCCTGACATACACAACACATGGAGGCACAACAGAGGGAAGTAGAACAACATACATTTTACTGTATTCAGCAGGTTGTGTAATTTTTGTCTAAGCGTTGCAAATAGATTGTAGTCTGAGGCGGACATAGTAGAGCTGTGCAGTCCAAACAAATCTGCTGCTTTCTGACAAAGCTGGTGATGCATTCCAGCCTTTTTTCTGCTTGTCATTATTCATATTTGCTCTAGCAGAAGAATTCAGAGTGTGCGTGCAGGTTTGCTCAGTGTGACCACATCTGTGTGACCAGGTGAAAGCCAGGGAGGCGGGACTGTGGAACCTATTCCTGCCTGCGGTCTCTGGCCTCAGCCAGTTGGACTATGCCTACATTGCAGAGGAAACTGGACGTTGCGTCTTTGCCCCTGAAGTCTTTAACTGTCAGGCTCCTGGTAAAGCATCCATTTAGCTCTTGATTTATTTGCGGGCAAGGCTATACGTGTACTGAGGTCGCCCCCTCAAGCCTCCCCTGTCTCCCCTATTCAGTGCTGTTTTTACCATAACAACCATGCATGTTTCCAGTCTTCTCAGATGATTTAAAGCAGTCTGATGAATTCCTTCTGGAGAGGATGATACTTTTCGCATCATTTACTGAAAGAATGTGTCTATTATGACATTTCTTCACAGACACAGGAAATATGGAGGTGCTGCACATGTATGGCAGTGAGGAACAGAAGAGAGAATGGCTGGAGCCTCTGCTCAAAGGAGAAATACGCTCCTGCTTCTGTATGACAGGTATAATAATAATAATAATAATAATGCATGTGCCCTTCCACAGCTTTTATGGACATTTACTTCAAGAAGCTGGTCCATACGTCCTAGAGTTTGAAGATTTGATTAGTGAGAGCTGGATGGGACAGGCCATGAGCTGAGCGGATTTATGGAGTCGACTTTAGTACAGTACCCTCGAAAAGACATGCAGAGGCTCGTTGTGCTGCTAAGTCTAGTCATCATAATATTTGTTGCCATTTCTGTGGTCCTAAATAACCAATGTGTTGGATACTTTGTAAAAATTGAAAGTTTAACATGCCAGCCATGGTTGGAGTAATTCCTCTGTTTTGGTTACCGCTGGAAACAGCAGCACACTGTTGCCAGAAGTGATTACACTGGGTGTGAATGTCTCTGGGGCTTTTGTAAACACAGATGGTGATAAGTAGTGTTTCAGGGATGCTTTTTGTCAGCACTTCTGCTGATTTATTATAATGAGCGGTTCCACCCTGTGCTAATGAAGAGTTTTAAGGCTGGTCTGGTTTTTTTTTTGGTTTTTTTTACTAATGAAAGTGATGCGAGTGCTCTGTTGTGTTACTTTAAGCCACTCTGCCAGTGGTTAAAGCTACAATTCCTAATTCTGGAAAAGCTGGAATGTGAAGCCAAATGCAGGGGACTGGAAAAATAAATGATTGAGTGACCTGTGCTCCATTCCCCAGAGCCGGACGTAGCCTCCAGCGATGCGACCAACATAGAATGCACTCTTCAAAAGGAGGGAGACGTCTGCATCATAAATGGCAAGAAATGGTGGAGCAGTGGTATGTGCATTTCTATTTATCATTTATAAGAAAACACACATTGTGTCCATCCAGAGGAGCTTTCTGGTCCATTCAAAGTGTTATTAGAGAGGTCAAGACTAAACTAACTTTTGGAAGTCTTTTTACATCAGCCAAGTTTAATTTGCTTTGAAGATCTTTAAGTCTGTTGTCTACTACCTGCTGAAGAAATAAGCTTGAATGTACTCAAGATGTGGATGTACAAAGCACGAAATAAACGCTTACCCAAACCCCAAACTCTTAACATATGTACGGCAAAAAAGCGCAGATGACTCATACAATAAGAATTATGTAACAGAACGTTTTAACGATCTTGAAAACACTTGGATCCACTTCATTATGGAAAGTATGTTGCAGAGCACCGTTGAGTCGGCAACAGTTTGAACCAGTAACAGGACAAATCGATCAGTCACCATAAGTCTCCATAAACAGCAGAGTTAAATAGTAACTGAACCCATTAATGATGTTTATTCTCTGGACTTAAAGACTCATCTGTGACTCATGTGAGTCACTGTTCCTATAGTTTATGTTTTAGTTTGGCCTGTTTTGACCACCCACTGGCTCTGTAAACTACTTTGAATCCTATTATCCAACGAACATAAGGAATGTTAATGATAATTAAGTCACCAACATTGTAAACTTCAGCCTGAAGGCTTTAGAGCTTAATTAACAGTTATCACTAGCAGATCTTTTATTAATGACTCTTAGAATAACTGTGAATTCAAAGCCATTACAGATGTTTTCTCTGAGATTTAAGCTCCCAGTTTAAAGGAAAACTCTGGGTTGTCCGTGAAAACGCAGAGCGCTCAGCTTTTTTAAAAATGACAGTCTGTGCAGACTGCCTCTTTTATATTTGGCTAGAGTTGGTGTCTTTCCCAAGTAGGAAACATTTTTGTGGAGTTTGTGGAGAATTGCCTTTGCCTGAGTCAATATGTCTCTTCTTTTGGGTAAATGCTGCTGTGTCATACTTGCGATCAACCATAGCTGCTTTTGTCACAAACGTATTATTCCAGAGTAGAAACTGGATGATTTGCTTCTGCAGTGAGTTCAACTTCATTTCAATCCAACAAGTGGAAAAAGTAGACAGTGGAAATTTAAATTGTTTCTCTTGTCTCTCATTGTTTCCGAGTATAAAATGTGTTTATGAGTGAGTTATCTGTGTTTCCAAGTGATCAGACCAAGGCGCTTGGCAGCTTTTACGATGTGTGTATCTGTGTTTTCATTAGTACAGTAGGGTTTCCCACAGAGAAACCAATGTGGATTTTATTTCACATTGTAATAATTGTTCAGCATGTTGTATTTTTCTTTGAGTGACTATAGCTTGTCATGCAAGAATCCACTGGGAAAAAAATGTCTACGACGAACTGATGCAGTCTTTGTTTTGTTCTGTAAGGAAGGGAATGCAGACTTTACGCGTGCAGCTTGGTGGTGTTTAGGCTATGCAGTTCTGTCCCGTGGGCACGGAAATGTACCCAAATTATTCCCAGACCTGCAACGTTTGTCTTTAACCCACAGGCACTTCCGTGTGAATGCTCAGCCCCTGTACACGTTGAGTATCAACAGTATTGGTAATAACTACTGGATATTTTACTATTTAAGTGTTAGACATGAAGGTCAAACCCTGGTGAATTAGATTTAAAGGCAGATTAGAAACGTTTGGAATTGTAAGTGAAGTGTTTCTCTTTTTGTGAGACGCACCTACCTGTAGTTTGTATATTGTACATTGTCCAGCTCCCGCTTGCTGAAGCTCTAAGTCATTATAGTGGAAAGAGGATCCCTGACAGATTACATTCCGTTGGCTGATGCTTTTATCCGAAGATGAAAGAAGATGGACGAAGTGGTAAACAATGAAATCACTTTGTGTCTGAAGGCCATCATCTGCAGTGGATCTGGTCGGGCAGGCTGTCATAGCTGCAGTAGTGTAAACACGTTTGAATAGGTCGCTTCTTGGACTGGAGCAGCTCCAGCACACGGAGCCTACATTTAATACGCAGTGAATGTGTCGGCGACGGTTTGAGTTCAAAGTAGTGTTGTGGTGTTGAGCAACCTTTACGGATAGAGATTAAAGGCAACGTTTTTGTCTGTAAAGAGCATTTCAACACCACTAAAATGTTAAGACATCAACTGCAAACAATTTGGCCTTTTAAGATCATATAATAAAGATGATTGGAATAAAAATGCCACTCAGTCTTAGGCTCCTCTAAGAATTATGCTGCTTTGCTGTCCCCCAGCTTGACGGATCGGAGGGGACACTCCTGCTGCTTGCTGTTCTTGCTTTGTCTGCCAAATGTTTTTTGACAAGATGGGTCAACCACTGTACAACAGGACCCTCCCCCATCGTAAACTAAAGCCATGGGATGGAGCAAAATAAGATGCAGATGATTTTATGGAAGGCAGTACAGGCTGTAAGGTTGGGTTTTGTTTTGCTGTGAGCAACCAGAGTAGCACTCGGAGCATCTTGTGTTTCAACATCAGTTTGGAACAGATGTGGGCGGATGCGTGTCACTGAACATTTTGGTTATTTTATTTAACAAAATACATAATTTATACAAATACTTTGTTTAGTTAGTGCATAAAAATTAACTTCTATACATGTTTAAAATATAGTAATATGTTTTTTTTAAGCCTGGCTTAATTGTAAACATGTAAATATATGTACATGGACTTTGTATAGATGCTGAAGGGAATACAGATGCGGTAACCTACATGCTAAAGGCTTAAATAGTGAAGGTGCTGGTGTCTTGGTCTTCGGAACCAGACTGGGAGTGGGTTTGTGTGGGGCTGTTGAGCGCAATCTCCACTGCCGGCTGCTCATTCGCGTGTGTGGGGTGTCTCCCGAGTCGCTGTCCAAGGTGCTTGGCAGCTTTGAGCACGTTTCCCCTGAAGGAGGACCCCATGAAGGCATAGAGGAGCGGGTTGACGCAGGCGTGGGCCAACGCCAGGCTTTCTGTCACCTGAAGAGCGCGATCCAGCCCCTTGCTGACTTCGCAGTCAGTGACGAGCATGTAGATGATGTCCATGGCCCGGCACAGCTTGACCACGTTGTAGGGCAGCTGGGTGAGCAGAAATACGGCCACCACAGCCAGCAGCACCCGCAGGGCGCGCCACTTCCGGGCTCTCCGCACCCCAGCTGCCTGGCTCAGCGCTCGTCCTACTAAGCTGTAGCACACCACCATGACGGTGAACGGCAAGAGAAATCTAAGGGAGACCTCTAGAAGCTCCAGAGCAGCCTTCGCTGCGCGGGCCATGCTGATTGGATAGCTGGCTGTACACGCCATCCTGTGATGGGAGTGTTTCACTGTAGAGAAGATGAGGTCTGGAAGGCCAAGGAAGCTGGCTATGCCCCACAACACCAGACACACCAGGAGCCGCTGCCTCTTTACCCTGGAACCTGTCCCTATCCTGCCTGATGGATTTTGTGTCACGGCCCTGTAGCGATCCACGCTGATGCACGCCAGCATTAGCATGCCACAGCTGAAGTTGGTACTGTAGAGGAAGGATGTGATCTTGCAGGCTGCCGGCCCCAACCTCCAACCATGGACTGCGTCAGCCGCCCAGAAGGGCAAGGTGAAGAGAAGCAACAGATCCGAAATGGCGAGGTTCAGGATGCACACATCTGTCAGCGTCCGTACACGCACCCGCGACGTGTAGACCACCACTACCAGGGCATTCCCTGCCAGCCCCAGCACCAGAGCCACTCCATAGATGACTGGGAGGAAGACACCGGCAAAGGCTCGCACTGCCTGTTTGTCACAGACCCCGTGGTCAGTGTCGTAAATGTCGTACGTGTAATTTAAGTGGTCCTCGTCAGGATAATCAAAATCTTCCATTATTGTTGCTGCAGAATCAGAAAAGAAACAGAAAAAGTACAGTTTGTTTAATTTCTGAATAAGAAAACACAGATATTTATGCATTAATGGATCGTAAAATCCATTAATGGATAGATATCTGGTCTTGAACAAACTCCTTTTAATTCTCTTTTCCATGCGAAACCAGAAAGAGGAGTTATTTGTGTATTTTGCAGCAAAGGAATCTCTCCTGCATGGTTTCCCTAATGCCGTGAGCCCTGCTTTTCTAAAGTGTGAGAGCTTGAATCACCCACTCAGCACAGTGAGACAAAAACAGACTCCGGCCGTCGTTTTGTTCAGTTACTTTGTATTCTGACGCACACTGATCTACAGACTTTATGAACGGGAATCTGTCCTGCCTTCAGCTCGTATCCGATCAGTGAACCTAGAAACTCACAGCTGCAGTCTGTTTTCTTTCATTATTGATTCCTAACATTGTGCGATGGTTAAAAGTTTAGAACTATGAGAAATATGTGCAGAGAGAGAGCGAGTTGCTCGTAGGTGTGGTCAATGTCTCTTACCAGAAAGTAGTTTTTAAGGGTAGATGGTATGTGCTGCTTCAATAACGTGAATATAGCAGGTGATCTAATTCCTGTTGAGGGAAACACGTGCGGAAGATGTTGGATCCTCTGGATAGAATGAGTCATCGTGTACTAAAAGGGAGGAGTGCGTGTGACTGAAACGGGCTGAAAAATCTCAAGTATTTCTTTACAGTCGCCAGCTGCAATTTGAATTTAACGTATGGATGCTAAAGCAAACTGTGTCTTTGTAGTTCAGTAGTATTATTGGTCTTCACGAGTAAAACACATTATTTGTTAGTTACTTGTATTGTTGTCATTACATTTAAGTGATGATTGGAAATGCAAACGTTCTGGTTGACAGAAACATAAAACATTAACTTTAATACCACTGGAAAGGTGTAATAATTTGACTGGTGGTCATCAGTTTTCAGTTCAGTTTTGGACATTTCTGTTTAAATTTATATTAAAGAAGCAACTGCATAATTCAGCTAAATCAACTGGCTACACATAAACAGGATAAAACTTTCATTATTACGACAAGCAAACTGTTACAGAGAGTGAAGGAACAAACGCAGACAGACGAACCTTAGGCAACACGCTTGTTTCTTTTATCGTTCCATCTCGAGTTATAATATAAAGCCATAAAAGATTCAGGACTTTGACTGTAGGCCTAACTGTGAATGCTGTGAATATTTGACTATAAGAAAAACAAGTTAATAAAATACAGGTTATTGACTTAGAATCACCAACGCAGACATGCAAACAATACTGTCTTTAGATTGTATTTACAAAGTGTTTTAGATTTAGCACTTTGACTTGTTGGAAATGTAACAAAATGATGAAGTTGTGAAGACTTTCTTACCTTGTGTCTGTTCCTTTGATGTGCTTTGTGAAGTTGATGCTATGAATCCTGAGTGAACTAGGCTCAAGCGGTTGTTGTGTCCTGTGGAGCGAGAAGCCGTCTGCACCGCTGCGCTGAAGTGAATGATCTTTAGCCACGGCCCACCCCGCTCCCTGCTCACGCACTTTCCACCACGTAGCTCTCCACAACTTTCAGCCTCTGAGTGTCGTGTTGTTGTGCTGCAGGGCACACGTACTGTCTTTACACTCAGTGCTCTGGAAGCACAGTGACAAAGACGAGCTGCTTTTTGGAACTTAATCTCCTACAGTTGATGTCATGCAGGGAGTGCCCTGCAGCTGGCCTTTGTGCAAACTATGATAATAGGATATAAAGTAACATCCCAGTAGATCGTGTTGGTTTGTTAGTAAGTGTTGTGTACAGACGCATAACACTCAAACATCCTGGAGTTACTCATGAATGACTGTATGAACGATGCTAGAATATTTTCTTAGGAATGTTGTTTCCTTATTTTGGCTTCTTCAGAAAGGATCAACTTGTTTTTCTCTTCCTCTCTCTATTCCATTTAAATAAATAGATCCAAAAAAGTCAACAAACCAAACAGCCCTTGGAACATAAACAAATAAATGTAATGTAAATGTAACATGTATTTGTGGTGTTTCTTTTGGCAAATTAAAGTGTTTTTTGACGTAAGCCCTGCTGAAATAGAAGCTCAACAATGTGGATTGTTTAAATGTCACATTCTCAGGATTATTGGCTGGGGAAGCTGTATATTCATTCCAGTGGTGATAAGACGTGTTCGGGCATGATTCTCAAATGACAACGCTCACCCTTCATGATAAACCACTAGAGTTATGTAAGGGTGTGCAGGAAAAGCCAAGCTGCCCTGAGCCAAACGGGCTTTCCTCTGCGTGGGTTTTGGGTGGAGACGGGTAGCGAGCGCTCTGTGTTTTTGTTACATAGCAAACAAAGTCACTGAGCGTTCGTTTAAATCGGAGACGCAGTTTAAACACCGTACATCGGTCACATTGCGTTAGTCTTCACATGCACTCTGGCTGCGATTCTCTTCCTTTGAAGAATCCGAGACGGTTGATGTCTGGTGTCCATGTGTCCTGTCCTTAGGGGACAATTTTGCCACTTGGACAAAAATATAAACAGGAAGGTAGACTGCTGGTCATCCTAACTGTGCCGTAGGGATCCAAGGCCATGTGGGAGTCTGGTGGAATGTCTCTTGCTGGAGGCTTCGGTTCGGACAAAATAAGACATTTTTAACATATTTCCTTCACATCTTCATTTCAGTTCCACTTTTACGTATTTTGCCTTGTAAAACCTCACCCAGACATTTGTGTGACGTCTGGATGACTTTGCCCTCTAGTGGGTGTTTTATTGCACTTGCATGAAGTATCCATGTTCATTTTGTTTAACGCATAACATCTGCTTTATGACTTCCCAGCAGCAAATGCGAAGTATATCAACTATAACTACCAATCTGTCACCACCTCCACCAGCGTCTGCAGCGCTTCCCAGAGAGTGACACCACGTTTCCCGAGCAGACTCGGGTCATGGGCCGGTTAAGGTCGGGGCCCGAGCTGCTGATCCTGTTGTTTGTTAAACCAGCAGAGCGCAGCGGAACTCGAATACAAATGAATCACAGTCTTTCTTTCTCTTTTTTTTTGTCTCTTCCTTGCAGGTGCTGGCTATTCCCAGTGCAAAGTCGCCATTGTGATGTGCAAGAGCAGTTCACAGGAAGTTGGCAACAGGTCAGTACAAGTCATGAAGAGAATATTTGTTTTTGTGTCTACTGCAGTCGCACAAGGCTGATGTCAGATCTTCAACCGCTGTTATTGCAGGAGCTTTGCATTTTTCTTCCCAGTTATTGTGGTTTTATATAATGTGAATGCAAGTAATTAGGTGCGTGTCTTTGTACCGTACTTCAGAGGCCTTTTCTCTGTAACACTTCCTCTGTGCGACCATTATGATGGAAATGGGCTTAGCTAAGGCACAGGGTCTACTTCCCAGCATGCATTTGCATTTTAATACCACTGCTCAGTGGTATTCCGTTACAGCTTTGATGCGTATTGTATAACATAGCAGTGTAATCGGATAAATCGTGTTGCAGTGTGTTGACAGTTAAACCTTGTGGTTAACCCATAATTGGCACCATTGTTATCTAATGCTCATCAGTCACAAGTCAAATCTTACTGGAAAAAACTTTGACACAGCCACACCCAACACAATATGTGATACATTTTTTGTTTTATTTGTTGCCACAGCAGTGTAAAGAAGCACACACCCAACCTCATTTACAAAGAAAGAAGGCAACTGCTGTAAAAAAAAAAAAAAAAAACGAGAAATCCAACAGGAAAACCGCTGAACTGTTATCAGAGTTCACGAGTATCATGTTGTATTTGCTTTAAAGCTCTGCTTTTGTTGCTTAGACACGGCCAACACAGTATGATCCTCGTGCCTATGGATACACCAGGTGTGAAGTTAATCAGACCACTGACGGTGTTTGGACAGGATGGTAGGATGACTCCTCTGTGCTATTTATTTATTTGTTTTACAAAATGAGCTTTCCTGATTTCTTGTCTGTGCTCAGATGCCATCCATGGTGGCCACTTTGAAGTGCACTTTGAAAACGTGCGGGTCCCTGCATCCAACATTATTCTGGGTAAGAATGTTTGTTTTTGTTTTGACTGTGCTTGTCTAGTGTTCTTTTAAAGAAGCATCTAGCATCTCTTTAAATTCTTATCCTAGCTTGTTTTCTCAGTTAAGTCAGTTTATGTTGCCAATGTGTAAAGGTCATTCACGATTCAAAATTCATAATACGTTCTATCCCACTGTAAATTTGTTTCCAGGAGAAGGCAGGGGCTTTGAGATTGCCCAGGGTCGTCTAGGGCCAGGAAGGCTACACCACTGTATGAGGGCTGTCGGCCTGGCAGAGCTGGCACTGGAGCTGCTCTGCCAACGAGCTGCTACCAGACGCACGTTTGGAAAGAAACTCTACCAACATGTGAGTGAACGTGCACCAAAGACAATCAAATCCACTTTGATTCAAAGAGGGTTCCAGCATGCGCGATACTGTCTGTAGGAAGTGGTTGCTCACTGGATAGCAGAGTGTCGTCTAATGATCGAGCAGGCGCGCCTGTTGACGCTACATGCTGCTCATGCACTGGACACCGTGGGAAGTCGTGCTGCTCGCAAACAGGTAAAAACCCTAAAGTTTCCCCACGATTACTGTGCATGGTTTCAAATATGCTCGTAGGAATTTTGTTGTCCCATGGACTCAATTTATTTGCTAACATGCTTCAGTACGTGTCCTCTGTATTTGATCTGCTTCCTAGATTTCCATGATCAAAGTTTCAGCAGCCAGGATGGCCTGTAAGGTGGCGGACTGTGCTATACAGGTGTATGGAGGTGCAGGGGTATCTCAGGACTTCCCTCTTACACAGATGTAAGTTGCCTTCCACACAAGTTGGGGGCAGTGTGAAATCAATCTAGTCAGTAATTAATAGTCACTGGTGACCTTCCTCAGGTATGCATATGCGCGGACGCTGCGACTTGCGGACGGGCCTGATGAGGTTCACCTCTCGTCTATTGCTCAGCAGGAATTGAAGGACCAGCTAAAGAAGGCAAAACTGTAAATAAATTGTAAATTAAAAGAACTCATTTCAATTAACTCTACATTGTACAACTGCAACTGCCTTGTTTCATATGTCATGCAAGACTAAATACCTGATTGTCAACAAATTTGATTAAAAATGACGTGTTTATTAGGATTTTTTTTTTATGTGAACTACAAAAACAGAAAATGACAGCATGAATAAGACTATTGTCGTCACACTCTGTAGGGTGTGGTCTACCACATGGATGAATTCCATCTGAAGGAGGTGGGGAATCCAGACACACAAGCACATTATTTTTTTTGTACAATATAAAACAGCAATGGCCCCATCCATCTGATACACCTACTGGCAACCCATGCAACACCCTCCAATCTTCAGTGTCTATACATTAACATTTGATTACAGCTCTTCAGCTGCCAAATCAGTCTATCGTTTTATACAACATGGCGCAAAGAAGGGAAGAATATTGAGGCAGGAGAAAAGGCCAGTTTAGAAAAGACGTGTCAGTGTTTGCTCTTCTTTGATTTTTTGTGAGACCGGTGAGGAGACCTCGATTTGGAGCGGGACTTCTTCGCTGATTTCTTGGGTGTCCTAGAGCGTGACCTCCTGGATCGTTTGGGTGTGCGTGGTGAAGAGGGAGATCTAGTGGGACACAGAAGAATTATGTCTGTTAGACTCTTAAGATTCAGCCAAAGGGTCCAACTAATAACAGTCATGGAGTTAAGAACAAGAAGCTTCTTACCTCTTAGAGGACTTTTTGTTGCTGGATCGAGGGGAATCTTTGTGAGAAGAGCGTGAAGATGTGTCTTTTGAGTACGATCGGTCAGAACGTTCTGATCGCTCTGATCGGGGTGAAGACGATCGGCCTCGTCTGCTGCTACTCCGTGTTGGGCTGGGGGAACCACTGTGACGCCGCTTCCTATTACCCAGGAACAAAACTATTTTATAATGTCCACCCCCAAACACTCCATCTTTACTGAACCTGTCAAATGGGTCTCACCTCTCTTTCCTGGTTGGTGTGTCATCCTTCTCCTTTTCCTTCTTCAACTCTTTTACCCGTGCTTCAGCTTTCTCCTTCTCTTTCTCACGCTCAACTTTCTCCTTTTCTTTTTCCTACCATAAATTGCATTAGTTTTATATTTAAATTCTGGTACTTAATATCGTTAAAAACATCAGAGCCGTAGTCATTACCTTTTGTAGTAGTTTATCCCTGTAGTGCTCCACCTGCTCCTGGATACTCTGGCCAGGCTTCTTTGGCCTTTTACCAGACTCCAGCTCATCCTGGAACTTCATGACCTTAACCTAAGTGAACAATGAAAGGAAAATGAATAATACAAACAGATCAAATATCATGACGTGGGACATGACATGTACCTCTATCTCTCTGAGCTTGGTGCGCTTTTCCTCATTCATTTCAGACATCTTGGCCTTGATATCCGAGTCATCTCTGATGGGGTTAGAGTAGCTCTGAATGTCTTCTGACGAAGGGCTCCTGTCATCATCATCACTGTCCTCAACATTCCTTCTAAAGTTGAAAAAGGTCAATATTAGTGTGCTACGGCTTACGAAGAAGGATGAAACAGTCACACAGCAAAAAAAACAAACAAACTTACTTTTTAGGTTCTTCTGGTGGTTCAAATGCTTCCCACTTTGAGGTTGTCACAGCTGAGGTACAAACAAAAGACAAAAATCAGAACCCAGGGAAATCTAAAAGCAACATCATGTGTGTGACTTATGTATGTGCATTACATCCAATACAATTAAATAATCTGCTACCTAAAGGTCTCACCTTGAGACGCCAACTCAGCCTCATCCACAGCTTCCCATTTGGAGGGTGCTACTTTGAAGGCTGTCTCCTTGGACTGATCCACTATTTAAAAAAAAAAGGATGAGAAATATGAAACTGAATCACTGCTGCAACAAACATTTGGCCTGGCATCATCACTAAGAAAAATTACCCAGCACAAAATTCTTTCTAAGTTTCTATTACACTCACAGGGTATTCCATCTATGTCCTCTTCCATGGGTTTGATAGGAACACCATCCAGGTCATCTAGGGGGGCTCCATCAATAGGTGCCCCATCAATGGGCCCTGCATCAATCGGTACACCATCCACATCTTCCAGCAGGGTCCCATCTACATAGTCTCCGATTGGAGCCCCATCAATATCTTCTGTTGGCTCAACCTGGACCACATTAACATTTTCACAAAGGAAAATTATATTATAGGACAGATTTTGAAAGCCACGTTACTGTAAATATTAAAGGCATTCCATAGTTTACCTCAACAACAACAGGCTCCTTCTCTACAGAGAGATTAACCAAACCCAAGAATATGTTCTGCAGCTTGATAAGGAAGGGGTCAGGATATACAGCCCAGTCCTCCCATGCTCGGAAACATGACATTACACGTTGCTGCACAGAGAGGAATACAAAATACAGATAGATGACATAAAGGTGTTCTAAACTAAAGTTTAATTAAGTGTTTAAATTAAAATCTTTTAGTACCTTAAAGTTTTCACTCTGAAGGTGGCCCTGTATTGTTTTGTATGTCGCATTGAGGTCAGAGAAAATCTGGCAGAGCTTTGTCTCAAAACTGTTGAAAATAGGGCATTTAGTTCATTTGAATCTGAGGGTTAAGGTTTTTAATAAAATCCAAGATAAATTGCACAACTTACTATTTTCTGTAGTACGATGCATTTGCTACTTTGGCAGAAGAGTTGTAGAGCACATCAGAAACTAGATATAACCGTGCAATCTGAAGTTGTAAAGAAAATCAATTAGTTCCATAAATTATGGATTCTATAGGTAAACCGACTGGCACATAATTGGACATTTGCCTTTTTGGGTAGAGGGGTCTTGAGGATAGAGAGGGACTCTGTGATGCACTCGACTATCTCTTCAGCAGCTTCAGCATGGTTAAGGCAGAACAACATAGCTTCTGCGATGTCTCCCCTCCTTGGAGTCAAACCACGCAGCATCTCCTCCAGTTTATCCCGCTCGCTGCAACAACAATTAAGAATTTTACTATCAGGTTTATTAATTGCAGGGCATTTAACTGTTGTTGAAAACATTCACTATACAATTTACAGTTTTAAAAAGGGAAATGCTCTTACTCTTCTTTCAAGCAGCCTTTCTTGCTGGATTCCTCCTCTTCGTCCTCTTCCTCACCATCATCATAAGGACCATGGAGATATGGATTAAGCGGAGGTGGACGCCACAATGAGCCATTTTTAAACATTCTAAAATCCTCTGTTCGCCATTTGGCAGGTGCTTCACCCTGAAATATAATAGGAGGCACAGTTTAAAGCATCCATGTTTGTGTTCTTGCGTGAAATATGATAAAGCTTGGTTTTTCCTTCACATTCTGTAGCTGGATGCTACATAAATGAGATGCAGAACTTAATCTTAAAACAAAAATCACACCTGAAGTATGGAATAGAGCTTCCAGCGGTAGTACACATGTGCTGGGCTCTGGTTCTCAAACAGAAACCTGGAAGAAAAACGCAAGTGAGCAGTGAGGTCCTATAAATACAATATCAGTTACACACAAATTACACATACAGTGACACTGACCTGTACATAGGATTGTTGATTTCTCTGTTCATGATCATGGCTTCAAACATGGGGCCTTCACGCACCACAAACTCGATCATGCGGTGGATGAGAGAGAGCAAATTCCTACAAGAAAAACACAGTTAAAGCAAACAGATTCAGACTGGCCTGACTTTTGAGCACTACAAGAGCCTCCCTACTAAAATGAATTTATGCTTGGTGGTTTGACACTGAGCAGTAGCCTAACCCAAAAACAAGGAAGACATAAAAAAAAAGAAATAAAAAAAAAAGACCCACTGCAGTTTTCACATACAGCAGGCAATTACTGAACAGTGAACACACCAAGAGCATAAATGGCTCTCAAGACTCTGAAGGTAAATACTAATTTATAACTCAAGTAATAAAGTGTCACATGACAAGGCATAAATTCAGCGCAACTGCCTCTGGACCTACACTGAACATTTATCAAAAACATCTCCTAACCAAACTTTCATATTTTTAAGAATTCATTAACAAACAAATCATGTAACATGATTTTTGTTTTTAGAAATTATGACTGCTTCTGAAAGTCTTGAGTGCAACTGGTTTTTACTTGCATTGCACTGCCTGGACACGCGTCGAAATCTTACTCAATTAATATTGCAGGAAATCGAAAACAAATAAAGCTGAAGACGTTTGGAGCAAGACACTGACAAGACACCATTAGCAATATGTCAATATAGTGCCTTTCAATTCCCACTCGTCACGACCCATCTACTGATCTACAGATGAAGCTGATCATGACTCAATACATTGCAAATGGGATAACTAGAGCTTTTTGTGACAATGTTTGGGGAAATGCATGGTGCAGGCTGCATACAATAACCTAAAGTGCCCAACAAGACAACGGATGTCTTTTATTTGACAACACAGATCACATTTACTTGTATTGGAGCTGATCGTACCAATGGCGGGGTAAAAATCAGTATACTTTCCCAATCCATCCCATGATGCTTTTCAGGTCCCTCGCTGCTGCAGACAGTTCAACTTGTGCTGCTCACCAAGGCCAATGTCAAAGGTCGTATAAAGACTAATCTTGACAGGTTTAGATTTGTTGGCAGGGGTCAGATTAACTGAGCTCCCGATGGAATGACAGAGGCCAAGGGGGTAGACGGTCTGAATGAGCAATGGTCTAAGAGCAGGTTTTCACACACTACAGATCTAGGATCAGCAGACTATGTATGTGGCACTACTAACTAGCTATACTTGAGCAACATTAAATTATTAAATGTTGATGTATGACGTGGACCTTTGATGGAAAAATGTTATGACGTTTGGCTTAACATTTGAACAACACATAAATCAGCTTTAACAATGTCTTACTATATTTTGAAAAATAAATGATAGTGGGATGTAAAAGAGCGGAGCACATAAATGTTCTCAGTCAGCATTTGTCTATGTACTGATATGAAGACACTGCGTTACTGCCTCAACCATTGCTCACCCACACAGACCAGCCCCCTGTAGCATGCAGTGATCAACTGATCAAACGTTTAGCTTTATTATGGGATGGTTTTTTTGTCTAAGTTTGTACACCAATTTAAAAAAAGAAAAACATGTACCTTTCTGTTGGGATAACCACTTTGACTATGGCTTGCGACAGAGTCTGTATATGAAGTCACATCAGATAATAAACATAGAATGTGAGTATTGTTAAAAAGGCAACAGATCAAATTTTTAAATAATGCATTTAAAAGTGCAAAAAGGCAACTACTTTCTCTTACTGCTGTCACTTTTACTAAAGGTACTAAACCCCCTAATGAACACCTACTATAAACACCTGTAATACTGACCATTCATCACACACATTCCATTATACCCACATTGTGATATACAGTACTATCAGAAAAAAAAATGATCCTATGACTTACAGCAGCTACGATTAAAACCTGTACTAACTGCTCGTTTGAAAAGCTAACATCTTACCAGCAGAATTACCAAAATATTGCCATAACCCATGAGAAAATCCTATGCTCACATGGTGAGTTACCTTCTCAAACTCCTCCTTGTTTTTAGGTGGAGGAAGCAGGGGAGCATTAGGGTTCTTTAGCCTCTCCCGGGGCTGTGCATTGAAGGGAAGGCCAGAGGGAGGTGGAGGAAGTGTGTGCTCCATCATAGAGGGAGGGATGTAGATGGGGTGGGGTGGAATGGGAACACCTTTTCCCCATCCTAATTTCATCTCAAAGTTCATTATCATTTTTCCTGCAAAGAAAAGAGTAAGGGCTCAGCTATTTGTCAAGGGCTGAGAAGAGTACATAACCACATAATATGAAGAAATACAATTTTGTACCATTTAAGTTCTTGAGTGCTCGTTCAGCATCCCTCCTGTTCATAAAGGCTACAAAGCCACAGTTCCTCTCCCGAGCCCTCTCTTCATCTGTCCTCGGCCACATGATCTTCACACTGGCCAGCGGACCATAGCGGCCAAATTCCTGACACAGCATCTCCTCATTCATCTATATGATATAGTGACAACATTTGAAAGGCATAATTAGTTGAACTTAAAAAACATTTCCAAAAAACGTTTCCATTTGGAATGAAGAGTCAGACAACTGTAAAGCAAGTCCTCCAGCAAACAGCAGATACATACAACAGCATACAGTCTGTTAGTGGCTTTCATGCACTGAATTTGCACTGAATTTCACCTGTGGATTAATGTTTCCGAGATACAAGTTAGTTGTGGATGGATCTCCAACATCATGGGAACCTGGTGCACAATCATCCAAAACTGCAGAGACAGAAAAGAGAGAAGATTTCCTACTGCTGTCTGACAGGACAACATAATTTCTAAGCAAGATGAAGGTATTCACAGCCACTATATTAAGTCAAAATTACCACTGGACGGACGGTTTCTTCTTGAAGAACCATCCGCTAAAAAAAGCAGAAAAGCAGTATAAATTTTGTTTCAGGGTGAAAGTGGACAAAGGGATGGGGGAGTGGACGTAGGAGTGTGGGACAGGGCCATTTCAGACCTTGTTAGAACATGAAATTGTGTGGTGTAACTTCAAGACACTTACATGAGCGTCTTCCATCCAAGCCAGAGAGAGGTTCAAAACGACTAACACGTCCTTTCATCTTGTGTCTCTCATCCCTTTCTTCCTGTATTCTACAGGAAATGTAAATATTACATGTACAAACTGTTTTCCATAGATAATAAATTGTTCTAATAACTTTCACTCCACATTATTACAGTTGTAAAACCACAGATTTGGATTGAAACTTACTGTTTAAGTTCTTCTTTGAAGAGCTCCAAGTTGCTCTTCTTCTTTTCCTTTTCATTACCTTTCTTCAATGTCTGAGACATGAAAGAGGAAATAAAGTACAGTCAAATTAAACACTATTATTTAGTAAAGCATTAAAAGAACGCTACGCGTTGCCTGTGACAGTACTTACATGTTTTTTATCCAATGCTAAAAATTGAGGTGGTGTTTCCAAGGGCAAGAAGCTTTTTGTCGGGGTCTCAAAACGCGACTTGGGCTTGTACAACTTCCCTCTCTTTTCATCGGCAGCTGCTTCCTCTGAAACAAGATGGTCGATTGTGAGACTACATATTCATTTCACTTTATCCTCTAGTCAGTAAATGTGACAACAGTTGTAATTACGTAACATTTCAAGAAATGCATTAGCAACGTGTACATATTTTACCTTTTGTTGCATTTGCAATACCACCACGGACAAAGGCTTTGACTTTGCCCTCGCCACCTCCTTCAAAAGCAGCAAGAAATTCTTCATAAATCTCTGCCGCTGCCCGTTCATCCTCCTGAATACAAAAACCAGTGTCAAAGACAATCCAAACTGGGCTTCAACTGACTTAAAATACTTGTAAATAACGTGTGCAGACTTTGTATTTAGGCAGTATTCTCCAGAGAAGTGCTTACTTTTTTCTTTATTTCGTCCTGTTCCTTCTTGCTTAGTGTCCTCTTCGCTACTGCCATTTTGCCAATGCTGAAAGACTTCAGTTTGCTCTCAAGCAGCGCCTGTGATGTAAACAAAGCGTGATAACTTTTAGCAGGTATTTCATGCAATCACGCCTATGTAAAAATAAAATGAATTAAATTTCATTCGGCCGGGATTATTATTACTATGCTTGCTAGTGCGTGACTTTCCCCACGTTGACAGGTGGCATTGAGTTATCGGGGTACACTATTTATTTCTGTTAGCTCCACCTAATTGAGAAACCGAAAAGCGGCGCGTGTCCAGTTGCGATCATTTCATACACCTGCTATTCTTAGTTGTGTTTATTAACGGTTTTGTATTGCAATTGGTTGCATCTGAGCAGTAGTCACACATGAGCTAATTTTGTTTGCGGCCTAACAAGCTGGTCTCGCTGTAGCGCCACCGACTGAATGCTTCCACTAGTTAACAGGTAACGCTACGCGGCGAAAGACTGTTACAAAACGCCAAGGCCCAAGGACCCAAATGCTGAAGTTACCACAACAAAATTCAATCACAGAGCAATTCGGTTTTGTTCTTGAGACATGTTGTGACAATATCAACTGATTAACTGACAAAAACAACATCCAGTTTTGGACTAGAAGCTCGGTTGGTGGTGATTAAATTGTTAGCTTAGCTGCAACAAACTAGCTAGGGTGGCTGGGGGTGCTTAAAGGTTAGCTTAACAGTTAGCTAAAACCGTTGCGCACACTCGCAGCGCTTGCCTCCTGCATGCTACAAATAAAATAATGGTTAAGGTTGTAAATGCGTGCTATGTTTCAACGTTGTTTACATCACAAATGATTAAACCTAGCTAGTGACAGTACAAACAATAAATTCACCTTAGCGCTAGCTTTTTGAGAGCCACCAGGCGCTCGGTCCGCCATCTTTTGTGGAACTGAAATAAATCGAACGCAGAGTAGAAGATAGCGGCAGCGGTGTAAGTCTAGGCGAGACAATCAATCACCGACTCACTGATGCTGAAATTATTTTGAAGTTCTTCCGCAGTTACGTTTAACCTTGGCTCCACCACTCGGGGAGCAATTTGTTATTTATTTATCTCACACAATACACAGTAAAATAAGCATATATTATAAAACAAATATAATTAAATAAAACATCCATTCGCTGGGCTTTGTTGTCGTGTAAAAAATACACAAAAATCAAAGCTTCTTGTTGCGTCTTTTATCGATGGACATCTGACTCAGTCCACAGGAGTTAAAAAATAGCTCGCCTAAAATAAAACATGAAGCTGGAGACACCACGTGTCCGGCCACCAGGTGGCGCCCTCGCACTCAGTATTCTGCAGGGTGTCTAGTGTTGCTCCTATACGTTACATACGCATCTCACAGCCCGGGGCGGTTTGAGACACGAAGATGAATGTTTCACCTGGTGTAAAAATTTACCTGCCTGGCCTCTGTCATGAATTTACCCTCGTTGTCCTCAACGCTAGCGCTGGGAACTATAATCCACTGAATGAATCGCCAAACTAATATCTATGTATGAGTCAACTTAGTTGATTGGCGTCCTTCGCTTCTATGGCACTAATGCGGGAACCCAAACCCTGCCACAGTACCAGAAGCCTTTTTTCATTTTTGCGGGCGAGGGAGGGGGGGTAGCAGCCTCCAGTCTCCTGCGCGTCCTCCCTCCTCCAGCGCCGAACAAACGCTATATTCATCTGCTCCCGCTTGCAGTCACAGAAACTCCCCGCAGGAACTCCCGGGTGCTCACCCACCGCTGAGCGGCGGAGCACACTGCCATTCATGCCACGAAGCAGGCGCAACGCCGGCTCCGTTCGCCCGACAATGTGGAGTACATGCAGTATTTTTGGCGCATGGAGTCTGCTGTTTTTGACAGAGGTCTGTGCGCAGGCTCAGCTGAGGTACAGCTTCATTTGGAAGTCATCTGAAAAGCGTTGTGACTGAGAAAGGCAGCACGCATGCAGTGTGTTCTGCGGGCAAGCAGCATCAGTGGAGTTTATTTGGAGGAACGTTCTGCTGCCTGGGCTGCCTCCATATGGCGCAGTGCCGAGCAGTTAAATCAGTGTTGCATTAATAACAGGTTGTCGTGAGTATATGTTGAACACGTGAATCATTTTGGTATGTTGAAATCAATAGACATTTGTTTTCCTTTTAGACAAAGCTTTACTTGCGGCGGTAACATCACAGGGGAGTCTGGACTAATCGGGAGCCAGGGGTACCCGGGAGTTTACCCCCCAAATACCAAGTGTGTGTGGAGAATCACAGTGAGTCTCGTTTCATATTCAAATGTTATTTAACACAGCCAAGAAATCGTCTGTAAAATTGATATCTAAACAATTCATTAAAACACAGGAAACAGCTACACTGTGTAGCAACATGGTCCTTTTTCACTAACCCCAAACTCCTAATTTTCTTCTAAAAATACTGAACCGCAGCCAGAGCTGCCTTGAGGCAAATTCTGCTCACTTTATCACACTAGTGTACTATGGAAGAGTGAAGATGAATGTGGGGTTGGTCCTTCATATGTTTAACAAATGCCATGCTATGTGGGAATAATTACATTACATTATTTAACCTATGCCATCGTGCTGAAATGTTTCAACCAATTTAATATTTATTTCTTAATGATCGTATTAATTATTCAGAAACGATACCTCCTGTAAAATCTCACCCAGGTCCCGGACGGAAAGGTCGTGGTTCTGTCATTCCGCTCCATTGACTTGGAGAGTGACAGCTTGTGCCGTTATGACTACGTGGATGTGTACAGCGGCCATGTCAACGGACAGAGGCTTGGTCGCTTCTGCGGGACGTTCAAGCCAGGAGCCCTGGTTTCCACGGGCAACAAGATGCTCCTGCAGATGGTATCTGATGCCAACACAGCTGGGAGTGGCTTCCTGGCTGTGTTCTCTGCTGCCCATCCACACGAGAGAGGTAGGTAGACAGAGGAACAAGTAGCTGGGAACATGGTCTTGAAAAATGGCAGATGGTCAATTTTTGAACAGACAGAGGGAAAAGAAAGTATTTTGCGGAAAAAACTTCAAAACATCACAAAGTCATCGTGCAACAAAAGAGAATATAGTTTTTCTCCGGCTACGTAGAAGCCAGTGACCTTTTTTCCCTTATTCTATGGATAACGCTTCCAGCATGCTGACAAAACGAGAGCAACATCTGAACACTGCTCATGCTCAGATGTGGAATCTCTCACCAGCAGACAAACACAGGTCGGAGGCACCGCTGAGCCTTTTCCTTTCTCCAGGCTACCAAAGTTTCATCCACTGTTTGTGTGGAATTTTAATAGCTGGTTCCCTGTACTCTGACTGGGAGCGGACAGCTTTAATGGACAGTGTCCGTTTGTAACCTGGTGTTTAAACATTCTGCTGGATACGCCGTTGCAGTTCTGACCCTGAGCAGCACAACACGTCCTCTGTTTGTTAAGTGGCTATTTTAGTGACTGGATGTCTCTGGACGTGTTGGAAAGGAAACACGTCTTTAAGAGGTTCAGTCCTTTGACAGCTTGAACAGCTTGTATGATTACTGAACTGATGTTTCACAGATGCTTGTCAGAATCAGAACCATGTCTTAGTGTTATTTCCACACGATTGCTGATAAATGCAAATCTGTTTCCCACAGGTGACCAGTACTGTGGAGGCAGACTGGATAAGCCCTCTGGGACTTTCAAAACACCCAACTGGCCTGAGAAGGACTACCCAGCTGGTGTCACCTGCTCCTGGCACATAGTGGCACCAAAAAACCAGGTCAGTGTGTGTGTGAGTTAACATCATCCCACAAATGTACCCTCTAATCAGTCAGCTTCTTATAAGCTTTGACTTAATGAAAGACGATGAACCCGTGTACTTTGTGTCCTGCTGCAGATTATTGAAGTGAAGTTTGAGAAGTTCGATGTGGAACGAGACAACTACTGCCGCTATGACCACGTCTCCATCTTCAACGGCGCAGAAATAAACGATGCCAAGAGGATTGGGAAATATTGCGGAGACAGCCCTCCGGGGTAGGGGGTCCTGTCCGAAAGGAGAGATTCCATCCTAAGGCTGTATCTGAGGTTATTGTAGTCAGTCTGTCTCCGTTCCTCTGCAGGCCCGTGTTCTCCAATGGGAACGAGCTCCTAGTCCAGTTCCTGTCAGATCTGAGTCTAACCGCAGACGGCTTCATTGGACACTACAAGTTCAGGCCAAAGAAATTCCCAACAACCACAACATCACCCACCACTACAACACAGCCAGTCACCACCAGACCCATACGTACGTATAAAACCCTCTAGGAACTCTAACACCAAGCGTTGCTGCATTCTTCTGCTAACATGTGAGGTTTATTGTTTGCTTTAAGGGTCTGAAATCCGAGTTTGATTGCAGATTTGGCCAAGAGCCAGGTACATAAAGTGTTTTCCTAAGTAGCTGCAATGTGGTGGCAAGCGCAGCTATTAACACTCCCTGTGGTCATGGCTTCTGAACCAGAGCCGCTTCCCAGCGCGCGATAGAGCCTAGAGTGCTGGAGACGGTACGCCAGCCAGCAGCAGCACATGTTCAAACACAGCTTAAGCGAAACTGTGCTCGGTTCACAAGTTCACATGCGCTGTGGGCACACGTGTGCACCCACAATCGCAGCTCATTTTCGTTCTCCACACACTTGTTTTTTTCCCCTTAGCCTGGCTTTTCTGGCACATCCCCGTCATGATGTCATACTGTGACTATGTTTTATAGCTTATCTTGCTTAACTTTTCCCCTGTCTGCTAAGAATAATATTTAGACAGCCACCTTATTTGTTACTGAGCCACTTTACCAAAAGCAGATGTTTACTTGTCATATCACGCTGCTGTTTTACTCAGTGGACCTTGTTTCTGGGTCTCACAGCCATTCACTCAGAGTTACTGACAATACTGTGTGGCTAAACCCCACTGGAAGCAGATGCAGCCTCCCTAACATGTGACCTCTCATCACTGGCCGGCAAAATTACAGAGACTCAACTTTCTTGGTTGTGTTTTTGTGTGTCTGCACAGCTCTGAAGTACTCAGTCGCCCTGTGCCAGCAGAAATGCAAAAGGCGAGGAACACTGGAGAGCAATTACTGCTCCAGCAATTTCGGTAAGAACATCTTGTTGCAATGAGCTTATTGCTATTTATTGAAACCAGCACAAGAATTAGGATGGGCTCCAGCTCTGCTCTTATGTCCTGTAGTTTACATGTCAGTCCTAAAGCATATATGTACAGGATCAGGATGAAGCCTTTTAGTCCCGATCATGTCAGTGTCTTTCTTCCTGTGATTTTTCACTCAAAGACTTCCTTGATAGCCTGTCAGGAACCGAAGGAGCACCTACAGTAGGACACAGTTGCCTCCAGTATAAACACACTCAGCCTCTGACTGTGGGTTAATAAATGAACGCGTTGATTCAGCTTCGGTGTTCGTTTGCTGCTCTCCCGCTCTGATGTTTTCCTCTCTGAGATGTTTGCCACATGAGTTAGATTGGCATTTCAAAGACTTCCCTTGGCTTTGCAGCAGGAACCGAGGAAAGGCGAGCAGTGCGTGTGGAGAAAGCCGTTTGATGTGGTGGCGCAGTCAGCACACGATATGTTACTTTACATCTTAACGAAGTGGTTGGACTGATCAAATGGTTTGATATATTCTCCTAAGAGTGTCCAAAGCATCTGTTTATGTAACAGTAGCAACAGATGGGGCTTGACTGTCAGGAAATGAAGCAGGCAGTATGCAAAGTCCAAGCATATTGGAAGCATCAGTGTACAGACACACTACCACTCTGCTGTCACTGCTAAACGTCAGGTCTCTTCAAGAACTCGACCTGGTCAGACTAAACAGGAAATAACTGCAGGTCCTCCCTGCGAATTTCTGGACGCGACCAAACTGTGAAGGCTCTCTGTCGTTTTATACAAGCGCATGGTCTGACTGTTTTTTCCACATTACATTGTATCTATCCGCTGACTCACATGCTGAACTTTATCTGTCTGCTGGTCACCCGCTGACCTTGTCACAGGCTAAAGCCCGGAGCTGCTCCTCTCTGGGGGCCTTACAGTAAATGCTGCCTTTGATGTGCTCTCAGGGCTTTTGAGAAGGAGCGTTTAGCTTATGGGTGGGAGGGAGAAGTCATGAAAAGGTCACCTGTTGAAAGTGACCTTGGAAAGGCTTGAAGGAAATGTTGAGAGTCTGTGCTGTTAATTTACCATGACATCCTCAGAGACAAGCTGCACTTCAAAGAAGCGCAAATTGTTCACATTTCCCTCACGTTATTTACGGCGATAATTAAAAGCATGTTCTCTTTAATACGGTTTAATAACCGTTTCTGTCCAGGCTTTGTTGTTTGATGTTAAAACACGCTTAAACTCATGTTTTTCAGACCAGTGACAGACGTTTTATTGTTTATGAAAAACAAAGCTTTTATGTTTCACTGTCTGACAGTGATAACTGGGACCGTCATCACAGCAGCGATGAGAGAAGGAAGTATGTACGCTACCGTCTCCATCATCAACGTGTACAAAGAAGGCGGCCTGGCCATCCAGCAGGCTGGAAAGACCATGAGCACCAAGATCGTCATCTTGTGCAAGAAGTGCCCATTTATCCGAAGAGGTGAGTAAACAGTGTGCTGGTGATATTAAATTAGCTCGATTCAGTTTGATGATGTCGCAGAAAACGGGTGGTTAATGAGTTGGCTGTTTTGATTCACCTACGGCTCTGAGTTTGCCTCCTCAGCTGTGCCGTCACGCTCGGCTGGCAGAGCTCGGCCCAGTACGTGAGTTGAGCCGCAGAACTCACTGCCCAAACAGTCTATGAAGTGTGAAATATGTTTATATGGGTCCATATAAACACGTGGCATATGCACCTGCAGAGCGGAGATTCTGATTATTTGGCCTCCCTGAATGTCTCTGCCGTTCCGCCACTGCATTCAGGTGTTTTTTGTGTGACCCCACCAGGCTTGAACTACGTCTTCATGGGCCAGGTGGACGAGGACGGCCGGGGGAAGATCGCGCCGCACCACTTCGTTATGGTGTTCAAGACGAAGAACCAGAAAGCACTGAATGTTCTGAAAAACAAGCGGTGCTGAGCTTCCGGACCTCCGCTGGACCGGCATGTCTCAAAAGTCCCAGCTGTGGATGGGAAGAAACAACAGCAGATGATCTCCATCTCAGCACAACAAAACACACAGCGCAGAATCTGATGTGGCGCTTTAGCGGGGAAGTGTCAGTATTTGGTCATTTTACGGTGCATGTTTTTGGAATGAACACGTCATGAGTCTGTTGAGAATCGCCATTAAATCAAACCAATTTCCATCCCTGTTCTCAGACTCACCGATCCACGTCACATTCCTACCACACAGAGACGGATGCTTAAATGCTTTTTGCCATTCAGTTTAAATTTGTGGGCTTTGGGAGTTTAAAAAATGTGTTGAATAAAGTGCAATATTTAATAGTCTGTATACTTTAACAGGATTCACGTGCTGGCTTGTGACGTTAGTCCACCTCCCAGCTGGGACGCTTTTCTTTAGTTTGTTTACAGATGCAAAGCAAAGCACTACCATCAGCATATATCATTTCCTTACTGTCACTGTATTTAAAGGCAGAGGTATGGAATGAAAAATATTTTCATATGAAAAAGTCTGTGAATATTATTTATATTTTATTTTTTTCATCTGCCCGAATAAAAACCGTAAACATTTTCCTTTAGTTTGTGTGTCTTTGAACAAGACCATTTCTGGTCTGTTGAGCTCAGTCAAGGCAGTTCTGCTCTGCTGAGCATGAGAATGGATCAAGCGTGTGTAATCTCACATGGATTAGACCACTGGGCAGCTGGATCAACAGCTGACTCCCTTTGATCTGTTTTAATGGAGAAAAATCAACCAGTTCCTTCAAATCTTAAAAGAAACAAAATGCAATCAGCTCCTTGTGCCATCAAAACCCCAGCTGGGCATGTTTTTCCATAAATCTTTATTTGTCTTTCTGTTGAAAACAATGGCTTTCTTTATTTACAAAAGTTGTTTAATAGCGGTATAATACTGAAGGGGCCTGAGTCTTGAGGCTTTGGTGAAGAATATATATTTGTCTAGTTAGGTTCCAGGTTTAAAAGTTGCCTCTGCGATTCAGAGAGCGTTTGCACATGCTCGGGTCACACAGAATCCCAGATAAACAAGAAGCAAAGGTTTAGTCGAGAGGGAAGGCAAAAAGGAGGGAGCGATATCTAGTCTCTGTCTAACTCCTTGGGTAAAACATGGCATATTTGGATGTACGGAAGCCCAGCAGGTCCCTCATCTCATTGCGGAACTTGGACAGGTCTTGGCGCAGGTCGTTCAGATTCTCCACCGTGGCCTGGTCTGTGCTCTGCATCTTCTGCCGCGTGGACGTCAAGTAGCGATGCACCAGACAGCACATTATCTTCTGATAGTTCTCGTCTCGTTTCTGCTTCAGGTTCTTCCACTCCTGGACCGACGCCAGAAAAGACATTCAGCTCATTGGTGAGATTTTGCAGCAAGCAATTTGTCGACCACTTTGTGCGTAGAATCTAATTTGCTAAATTTTTCTGCTGTGCCTTTCTTACCTTGAGGCTGTTCTGACGCTTCACCTTCCCCTTTGACGTATGGGAGCAGATCCACTTTCTCATGCTGGTCACTAAGTAGCACACAGTCTTCGGGGAGGGGAGAATATTAAGCGGTGGTGGCAGGGTACACTTGTCATCGAAGTAGCTCAGCCACAGTTTGGCCCGGGCAAACTTCCACTCTTTGTCCTCGTGATTCTGCAGAGAGGAAAACATAGTTGTGTAAAAAAAAAAAAAACTGAAACTGTGCCAGATCCAAACAATTTTACATCTTTGTGACATTTTAGGATGAATTACAGTAGGATTAAATCTTAAGACTGAGTGAAAATAGCTTGAACTCATGTTACCCCTGAAAGCACTGAAACTTGTTTACACTTACGGCAATTTGTCTGAAGCTCTTATGGAGCATGGCCACCAGCAGCTTGGTCAGGACAATAACCACCACAATGTTGTAGGTGCCTATGATCATGGCCCCCACGAACGAGCGCAGCTCCTCTGTGTAGCTGATGCGGGTGACGAAGAGGGCGACGTGCGCCAGGGAGAAGATGTACCAGAACAGGGCGTAGCAGGTGCCCATAAACCTGTGAGACAGAAGAACCGTTAACATCATCATCATCATCATCATCATCATCATCGTCGTCGCGGCTCAGAGGTTGGCCCATACGTGTGGAATGCATCGTTGCTCTGCTGCTGGCAGAAGATGCCCTCGCAGTCCTTGGTCGGGTGCTTGTCTTTCTCTTTATGGTCTTTCCCGTAGAGCTGTGTGAGTCCGATGGTGAAGGAGAACAACACCAGCAGGAAGAGGCCCAGAAACTTTCCAAACTCCTGCAGCATCTGACCCATGGAGATCTGGGGAGACATGTTTGCTTTTTAATGCTCCTTGTTCTGATCTCATCGAGCTTGCTTTCAGTTTCAGTTGATGTGACAGTTGTCTTTTTGATTTCTATTTAGCTCAGGAATAGAATTGACATTTTTAAATGTTAGCATAGTAGATATAAGTTATTTAGTCTGATGTTTGGATTCTTTTTGACACTCAAACATTCTGACCACTGTGCCAGCTTTTCCCACGTGCTTGTTTCTGCAGCCATTCCCTAGACACATGGAAAAAGCAACATATTCTGTTGGCTGCATTGCTGTTACCTGAAAGAACACAGACGAACACAGAGGAAGAGAGAGAGCCTATAAACACGGAAAGAGTTCTCCGACTGCTGGAAACTTACTATTTTTAACACCGAGCGGCTGATGTGTTTACTGGGACCCAGAGATGCTCTAACAAGGACGCAGCACACACATAGTGTCCAGTGTGAGGGATGACCACACTGTCTGCACCGCAAGGTGAACGGAGTCCGGAGTGTTTGCACTGAAAGCCAGTCAGCTCATCTGGAGAGAAGGGCTGCTGTTTTAGGCTGATTCGTCTCTGGTCATGTCTAAATGCCTGCAGTGTTTTCCTCTGACACTTGGTACTGAATTAGGATTTGAGGATGTTCAGAGTGTGCCCAGGTAGCAGCTCCAACCATGACTGGAGGTGGTTGGAGCAAAGAAGCATTGGATCTAGTGGGTATTAGATAGATTGACCGTATAAATCAGAGTTTTTACAACAGCATGTGGTAATTTGCTCTGTACATCTTGTTAAAGCTTTTTTCTTTTCTTCTTCTCTGAATGTGTGCTTCCTGATGTGCAGCCAGTTTGTGTGGACGGTGAGGTTAAGTCTGGGCCAACGATAGTCATAGCAGACAGACCACTCTCAGTCAGTCTTTCCGACCTCAGCAGGGGGCACCACCCAGCAGAAATGTGAGCTGGCCTCTTCTGGAAGGATGGTATCATCCCGGTTATCACTGACTCACTGTGCTTTTGCATGTGACTTGCGCGGCAGCTGACTCGCATCGCTCACCTGCCACAAAAGTGTGGAAATATGTGGGCGTTCGTGCGGTACTGAGGAGGAGGGTCAGCCACGTGAGCGAACACACAGCCGTCTATTTCCAAACCTAATCACTTTTCCATCCTGCCAAGCCAGACGGTGAGGTCACAGAAGAGAAGAGACGGGGGGAAAAGGGTGCAGGGCTCTCTCAGTGTTTTATAAGTCAACCACAAAGCTCCAGGAACAGGAAATTACCCCCACAAATAGTTTGACTTCACTGCATACCTAAAGGAAAAACGACAACCTACAGCCAGCCAGCACTAAGCCAGATACTGGCTGGCTTCACGGGCGCCTGCTGCCAGCTGGCTGGGGGTGCAGATTACCATGATGTAATAATACTGAAATCAGCCATCTTAAAGAAATGGCCAGTCTTTGATTTGAATGCATTAAACTGTGTTAAACTGGCATTAAATACATGTTTGATGGAGATAGATGGATGAGTAACAGCAGTGATGCCAGGTAGTCTGAGACCATAATGCTCATAATAACGAGTATTAAAGGAATTAAAAAGCTCCCTCTAAAATGAGTTTAAATAAATCCACACAGACTTTACAGTGTGGAACAACTTCTGGCTACTTTTGCAGTAAAGATGTGCCAGACTGATAAAATCAATCCTGGGACCAGTGAGAAAGTCAGAGGCCGTATAGATTCAGCTCGTCCGGCTTTAAATAAGCTGGAGGAGATATCAGCTCAGTGTAAGCTACAGGATCTCGCTCATGTTGACGATAGAATCAATAACAGCAGCGTGTTGATGCATACGGCAACTACGCTGCAGAGCTTTATAATGTGTTCAGTTTATTATGGGCATATTATTACAGCAGATCGCTCACTCTGCTCGTGCTTAATGTTCATGATGATGGGTATGATACTGCTGAGCACAGCTGGTGAGATATTTAGTGTGGGTTTGTGTCCTTGAGTGTTCACACTTCACTGACAGAGAAAGAGAGTGGGTGGTATTTGGGTATGTGTGTGTGGAGGGATGTGGGGAAGGGATAGAGAGAATAATACAGAGGGAAGCAGTTTTATAACCGTTACATAAGAAGCACACAGATGCAGTATATGATCTCAACCCCTGCAGGGTCACAAACAAACGTTATTACTCCGTGTCTGGCTTTTCCTAAAATGTCTGCGTGCCTTCCTACCTGTAGCGGCCCCAGTATGGAGCTGGTGGTGTACATGAAGAAGAGTCGCAGGTAACTGAGAACGTTGGCAAAGGCAAACAGGCCCTCTGCCACCAGGATGGGGTGGAAGGCATCCCACCGCTTCCTCTCTGTGTCCGCCTCGTTCTTAAACTGCAGACACATTCAGACACACAGACCACATGAAACGGACCTGTTTTCAGGCCATGGGGCTGCTCTGAATCTAAAACGCGTACCTTGCTGTGGGCGACAATCTTGAGGGCGAACGTGGCTAAGTAAAGCGAATTCATCACAAAGCTCAGCTGGTTCCTCGACTCTTCCAAGAAGTCTTCCAGCCCGTCGTACCACAGGCGCTTCACGTCCGACCACACCATACCTACAGGAGTGGAAAGGTTCACTATCACCTCCCACCAATGTCCACACGCTGCTGGAAAATGTTTTGATTACACGGGAATTCAGCAATAAGTCATCTCACAGAGGGAACAGGAATATATGAGACACAGAGATGTGGGAATATCAGTCGGTCTTATATAGAAATCAGAGGCAAGAAGTCACACAGTCAAACACTCCATGACACATAACGCATGCATCTACAAGCGCAGACACTCCCCCAGCCTTGCAGCATCTGATTTCCCAGTAATGTGAGGCATCTGGCTCGAGGGAATAGCAGGAAGGAGGGGACAGTGGAAAGACGAGAAGAGGAGGGCCAAGTGGAGGAGAGGACAGAGCAACGTGAAGCAGATGGATGAGAAAGCTGTGGAACTGTAATAACTCCTACTGACAGGGAAATAGAGGAGCACAAACTTAACCAAGGTTCAAATTGATGTTGCTGTTTTTTGTAGCATTTGAGAAATCTCACACTTTAGTGACCATAAGAAAGTCCATTGCGCCATCCAGTTAACTCTACCTATGCAAAAGAAAATGCAGATTACTCCACAGCCATCTTCATAACATTGAGTAACTCTGTTGCCTCTTCCTTCTCAAATGACCTGTCAGGTCGTGTTACCGGGTTGATTTATCAAACTAGACCCGTGTTGCTGGATTTGTGTCTAGTAGAGACGGATCCGTGATGCTGCGACACGTATCTCTGCTGAGAAGGCAGGGCCATTAAGGCAATTGAATGATCATGCTAATGGTTTCTTGGCACAAGAGGAAGGTACAGTAGCGAAGCCTCTGCACAGAGTCAGGTCCAGCAGATGCCTACATGTGTCTGGTGAAGCTCCAGCTCCTTTTCAGACTGACACAGACACTAGCAGGAGTCTCTAACAGACGTACATTTATGTATGGGTAAGTACATGCAAACGGTGATAGGTGTGTGCTTTACTGGTTAGGAAGCTGACCTATTATCCAAAGGATGAGCAGGTAGTCGATCATCTCCAGCGCAGGGCCCATGGTGTTTTTCTTGTCCTCGTTGTACACCAGAGAGTAGAGGTTGAGCAGCAGCAGGAACGTGAAGTAGGACGCGCTGTGGATGATGAACTTCACAAAAGGCGTGTGGATGATCTGACCCACGCGAGAGCGCGGCACCAGAAGGTAGCAGACCGACAGCAGCGGCCACAGCATGGCCACGCTCAGCACGGTGGCGATCTTCAGACACGTGTGCTTTCGCCGGTAGCTCGCCGTCTCGCCGAACCAGACCGTGTTGAGAAACTGCTGACAGTTGGACTGGGCCACAAACTGCAAACGGATGAGACGAAGGGGAAATGGCTGCAAGCTGTTCGTGTTCAACTCAAGAGGGTTAATTGGACCTTCGTGAGCGGAGGAATAGGTTTGGTTTTGTCACAAAGACATGAGAGTAGAGTCTTTGTTCTTCTTCTTCAAAGCTAATACATAATGTGTTTGCTAGTTTAACTGTACTGCTTAGTTTAGGCATCCTACATATTTCCAGATGTGAATAACTACTCAAGCTGTAAAATGAGAAATGTTTGGTAAAACTTAGTTTGAGGCAAATACAAGAGTGGGTCACTGTACATTGACCCGTCTATCAAGTGTTAATTTACGCTCTGCAATAAAACTTTAACTACAAACATAAATACAATAAGACCTGGTGAATACCTGAGTAGTTACTCAGATATATCACCGCGAGCCATCCCTGCTGTAAATTACCCCACAGCTTCAAACTTCATGCTTTAGTTTGCCTTTGACTGCTGTTGCCTGAAGGAAGTACTTCATCCTGCCAAACTCATATTTCCCAGTGACAGACACATGGTGTGTGCAGCAGATGTTTAGTCCGACTTAGCACACTAATAACGCAATCATTACGTTATTATCTCCCCGCTAATCTGTGAATATGCATCAGTTTAGATGATTCAGCGACGCAGGAGACATCATTTTCTCAACCTCTCAATTTAACGATGCTGCAGATAAAAGCGCTTGGCGCAGCAGCAGACTTTATTTCACTCACCTCTTTTTGGTTGTACTTGATGGCAAGTTTAAGCCGGCTGAGGTTCATGCGCTCCTCCAGTAAGCCTCTCTTGTCAACTTGATCCTCGCTGGATGTGTGATTGAGAATAACTTCGAGCTCTCGAGAGTTTCGAGCCTGAGCCAGCAGGTCCTTGGCAAACATCTTGCACTGCTTTGCCAGCTCCTCATAGTCATTCCTGGAGAGAGAAAATTAGATAAAATCAGAGGACATGCAGGATTATGATTGTCGTCGGTTTCAGACTACAAAGGAAATGATGCATGTGACATGTTACGATGCATGTTTGGGTCTTTAAGTGCAGACGCACCTAAACTCCACCTCAACCAGGCTGAGCTCCTTAAGGTCTGCACTCAGCTCAAAGGCCCTGAGTATGGGATCCTCCTCGGTCAACATGATCAGAGAGGGGCTAGCAAGGCACCGGTAGATGTCCAGGCGGAACCTGAGCCAGAGCGAGGAGGGTAAGGGAGAAGTGGTGAAAAGGAAACAGGGACGTAAATGTGACTGAGCAAATGAGCAAATGGAAAAACATCCAGGCCTCTCGCTGTTTCATCTGTACCTTCTCTGAACTCTGTGTTGTTTACCAGCCAAACTGCAGCCTGATTCATTTAATGTACTGTGTGGGAAGATACACTGCCCTGCAGAGAGAATAAACATGCCCAACAGAGGACATGAGCGAAGTCTCATCTGCAAGTCTAACACGGTATCAGTGAGCAAGAATCGCTGCTGTTATTAGAGCTTCGCGTTTTCAGTGTGTTACCACTAAAAGTGAATAAACACTGAGTCTGAAGAGGCTCCACAGTGGTAATAGTGAAATAGCACAGAAACCATTGGAGATCCTTTACAGGCCTGATGTCCTGCTGTACTGTAAAAACCTGATAACAGCATTCCCACCAGGCCAGAACAAACACGGACAGATTATTTCAAAATGCCTCAAATTGCATTATCAAGCTGCCGCTGCCGCTAATAGACCAACTGAAGGATCCAGATGATCCTCGGGCAGGTTAAATAGCAAAGACATCCCGAGGAACGTCGTCTGATGGGCCTGTGTCTGAGGCTGTTTGCACCTGGAGTGTCGCAAGCTGTCTTTTTTGTTTTTAGCATTGCAGAGCGTGCACTCGCAGCCGACAGCGTGAGGTCGGGGAAGGGAGATGTCCTGCTTCAGCAGCATGGTCAGGATCTCGTAGTTGTTCCTGTGGGCTGCCAGGATGACTGGAGCCACATCCATGGTGGTGGAGTACTCGGGGTTCTGAATCCGCTGCATCAGTTTCTAAAAACAAAGAGGCGATTAAACGCGAGGAAATAATATAATGAAGGATTTGTAAAGGGAAAAGAAGGCGCTAACAGCAATGGAGGGTTTAGAAGATCGCCTGGGCCTGTGGTTAAGCAGGATGTCCACAGCTCCCACCACCTCCGAGTCTATGGCCACCAACAAGGCATCCGTTGCCTACAACAACAATGACATCATTCTCCAGGCAAACCAGATCCCACAGCAAACGTTAAAACCAGACACTAATTATAATATTTTCTGCTCCTACCTGGCAGCCGTGCTCCAGAAGAAGCTGCAGGATGTCCAGATTCTCGTTCTCGATAGAGATGGTGACGGCGTCTCGGCCCAGCACGTCCACGCAGTTGATGTTGAGCTCCCCGTAGCGGTGCTCCTCGAGCAGTTTCTTCACCATGTAGTAGTCCCCTGGCAGAACGCACCAAAGCAGCACAGGGTGATGAATGCACTTTACAAAAGCCGGGCCTATAAAAGCAGTGATGTATAAGCCAAAGGCTCCTAACAGACGCGCTCTAAGGTAGCAGGCTCGGCTCCAGGTGTCCTCTTAACTTCAGTTGGGTAAAACAATAACATCTCCCTCAAAGGATACTTTCTGCTGCAGAGACATATTTACTTTATATGGTCACAGTGAGAGGTATTGGCCTGGGCCTCAGTCTGTGCAACGTCCTTAACTTATCAACGAGCCGTCCTCCATCTGTCGGTTAGAGAATGCCCATGCCTTGCTGCTGACTTACGGAGTTTATCTCTGTTTGTTTGCATTAGCGTCTTTATAGGAGGGATAGAAGCTATTAGAATATCAGACAGCCGGTTAAATATATCTCAACCCCTGTGGAGATCTCTCCAATGTGTAGGCAGCTGTGTGTGGTCTTCACTACAGAAAGATTAAAGCAGTTCATCTAGTGCTGAGAGGAGGCTCCCTGCTCCGGCCCCTGGAACGAGCTTCTCTAATCCCAAACCATCAGACTGCGCACACAATTACCGTTCAAGAGACAAAGAAACCGACCTTTCTCGCACGCCAATAAGAAGAGCTTCTCATCCAGCGTCGTTTCCTCCTTCACCTCCCTCACGTCTTTCAAGGCCAGAAATTTATCCGGAGAGGAAGCGTCCGTGCCCTGGTACAGAGCTGCCATTACGACGGAGAGCGAGTACGGCCAAACACTGATGTGCATCCCACACGAAGCGGCGACCATTACAAAAGCAAGCTCGTCATGTGGATGACATTCGAAGGACCCTCTGCTCGTCTGCCGCACAGGTTCGAGTCGTCGTCATGAGACTCAACCAGGATTATTATCGCATCTGTGCTCCGCTCGACTCTCGCGGCAGCCTTTAGTCGGACTGAACGGCTTCGAAACTTCGATTCAGTACAAGAAAGTGGCGACTGCAGCGTGACAAAGCAACGCGATCATCCCCCTCGGCGTATTTACATGCACCATCCTCTCCCATCATAGGCTCCTGGGGATCTTTCTGGTCCTGATGCTGCTGTCGAGGCTACTGCGCATGCCTCCTCCTCCACCTGCTGGTTCATATCGCGGGCGCAGCGTCGCTTTATGGTTACGTAACAAAAAAAACAAGGCTACTCCGAGCAGCTGCACTGTGTGTGTGTGTGTGTGTGTGTGTTTGTGTGTGTTTGTGTGTGTTTATATGCGAGGCAATAGTCCGTTGTTGTATATGATGTAGGTCTGTGCAGCGCTGTGCATAACCACGTAGTCATATTGACAACAAGACAAGACGGTGATGGATTCACAATATTTAAATCTTCTGACAAATGGAAAAAAAAAACAACAACATTACAAACAGTAGGAATAAACCAGCTCAAACAGAAGCAGTGAATGTTTAATTGTGTTATTTACACGCGTGCTTTTACTACTGAGATGTGTGTCAGGAGGACAGGTGTGGTCGGGATACTCTTAAGATTCCCACTTACAGTTTTAAGTGGCTTTAAGTAGCTTTAAGTGCTAAGAATCAACCTCAAAATGGTGCATGTGGAATCATTTTGGTCCTGACTAATTAACATTCATGAAGGGGCTGTTCAGTCATATGAGCACTTTAAAATAAACCTCTTACTGTCCACTCACTCCATCTTTAAGCAATTAGACTTGCAAATGAAAAAAAGGTTGCTCAGCGGCACTTTACTAACCAACAACAATACAAAACAACATCCCAGTTTGGACCTGACTTAATCAGACTGGTCCGCACCAAAAGAAAAGGGATTCGCAGACTGCTTTTCTGTGTTATATATACGAATTCATGCAGTCGTATGTAATCATTTCCACTTTTGAAGGGGACAGCACTTCTTTGTTTCTATAAAAAATGTAAATGAGAAGAAAACGCAGAGGTGTGTTCCTTTGTCCTGGCTGAAACATTGGCTCCAGCAGAGGGCGGTATGCGCAAAGGCTTTGTACCACAATCATGCGCATTGGATGAGTAACTCCCTACAAAATGAGCATCTATGGGTTAGAAAGACCAGAAACCGGCACAGTTTAATTATACTATACAAGAATACAACATCTAAGCTCTCCTCCAGCATCTGGGTGATCTGTACTAGATGTTAAATTACACAAACAACAGACCAGAAGAACGATAGATACGAGATGTATAACACACGTTACAACAAGGGGCCAATAAAATGATGAAACATCGGCATAAAGCGGCTGTGACCAGGGGTCAAAGGGCACATCTCCCCTCGCTGGATCTTTTGTGCTGCTCAGCTGAGCAGTAATCCCAAAGTGGCAAGCCTCTTAGGAAAGATGATTTTCAATCTGCAGAGCATGTGGTCTCTGCACGACTTGTCAGTTCCTGAGGAACAGCTGTCAAATGTCAGATTTCAACCGGTTCCACTTGACAGTGAGTGTCAGTGATTGGCGATGACTGATATGAACATATCCAATGAAAACTCCCTGCCATATTCAGACCTGCTCTAGTGCGTCACATTGTCCCATGTTGTAACTGCATATCAACACCGTGGGTAAGGAACAGTAAGCAGGGCAATTAACAATGGTGTTTCCCATTATTATCGTTCATATTTTTATAGACCTGAACTAACCTCTAGAGGCGGTAGTGAGAAAAACAAACACATGCGATTTGAAATGAACGGATTCTTCTTGCAGTCATAAACTACGAGAGCATCATACACCGTTAAGAAAGAAAAAATGAAATATTATAGAACCAATTTGAAAACAGATGGGCGCGAATAAGACAGTGGGGGTGGGTGAGGCTGACTCCCCCCTGAAAACAACCATAAAATCCTCTTAGGCAGTTGCGCCCCGTGTAGCATGCAGCTGCATGTCTTAAAGGAAAGGGTGGAGCATGTCGATGGCGAGGCAGGCCTCTTGGAGACATAACAGTATCGTTTCCCAGTCTCCTACCCTACTTTGTTGCGATATGTGCTCGTCAGAACCGAGGCTAGAGAGCAAGACGGACGAGCAGCGGGTCCAATGGCGCGGCGCGCTAACGCACGTCGCCGCGGGGAGGACCAATATAGTCCCTCTGTGGGCGGGTCTGTCGTCTTGTATCTGATTGAATCGGTCCGGGTTGAATTAGTTGGACAAGCAGAGGAGTAGGAAGGAGGGTAACGTCTTTTAACCAAGCGCACTAACAGTGGATACAGTGCGTAAACCGCTCCGGTGCCACACATGCGGAATGATTCCACTCGCAGCCGCCTGCGCCTCATTGTGACGATTTTATTGTGTGCGGCGCCGGAGTCTTAGCCTCCACAAGGATTCGTGAGATGTTAACTGCGCAGGGATGAACATGGAAAAACAGGGCGTCTGTTACATGGATGGAGGCTCCTTCCTTTTTGTTTCCAACACAGGCCACCCACAGACACAGCGCAGCGCCCTGGACGGACAACTGGAAGCCTGCTCGCACGCGTCGTTTCTATGAAGAGCATTGCGCAGTGCAGTGAAAACGGGACATCGTGTTGTGGCTTTCGGATTGTTGGTAAATACATCACCTCACCAGCTGATATTGCGCTGGGCATCAGCTCCCGCTATATGGTATATACACCCCACGTAGCGGGTTGTGGTGCTGTCAGTGTAAGGAGCTGAGGGCACAGATGAGAGGCAAACAATATCATTACCCACTGAAGTTAACAGCGCCTTGGGAGAAGGATGCTGGCTTCGGGAGGAAGCTTAAAACCTACAGGAATCATACCAAGATAATAGCACAGCCTGGGATCGTGATGAAAGTCCTTCGCAGGAAGAGGATCGTGTTGATTATGGCCTATTTCCTATTGCTGGTCCTCACTATGCTTAACTTGGCTAATTACAAATGGACCAAACAGCCACAGCAGTGCAACCAACAGATGAGGAGCACCAGCTATCAAAGCAGATCCGACATCCGCTTCCTGTACAGGCCCTCACTGGCTAAAAAGAGACAGCTCATCTACGTCCTGACGACCTGGAGGTCAGGCTCCTCCTTTTTTGGGGAGCTATTTAACCAAAATCCAGACGTGTTCTTCTTGTACGAACCCATGTGGCACATCTGGCAGAAACTCTACCCAGGTGATGCGGTCTCCTTACAAGGGGCAGCCAGGGACATGCTGAGCTCCTTGTATCGCTGTGATCTGTCTGTTTTTCAACTTTACAACAGCCCTGGTGGCAAGAATTTTACCTCTCTAGGACTATTTGGGGCCACTCTCAATAAAGTGGTGTGCTCCTATCCCCTATGCTCAGCCTACAGGAAGGAGGTGGTGGGAATGGTAGACGATAAGGTGTGTAAAAAGTGCCCCCCTCAAAGCCTTAGACTATTAGAGGAGGAGTGCCTCAAGTATAACACTATTGTCATTAAAGGGGTGCGCATTTTGGACATTAATGTGTTAGCCCCCCTCATGGAGGATCCATCCTTGGATTTAAAGGTGATACACTTAGTCAGAGATCCCCGGGCAGTGGCCAACTCCAGGATTAAATCCAGACACGGCCTGATAAGGGAGAATTTACAAGTAGTTCGCAGCAGGGACCCTAAACTTCGGCGGATACCTTTCGTGGATCCTGGACACAAAGCCAACAAGAAGGATGGCTCCGACTACCACTCCATAGGAGCAATGGAGGTGATCTGCGACCGCACCTCCAGGACTTTGAGGACTGCCTTTAACCCGCCCAGCTGGCTAAAGGGGAAGTACATGGCCGTGCGCTACGAGGACCTGGTGGAGAACCCGGTGAAGACCCTGAGGAACGTCTACCGCTTCGCCAACCTCACCACCAATCACGACATCGAGTCGTTTGCACTAAACATGACCAGTGGCTCCAGCTCGTCATCCAAGCCATTCATAGTCTCGTCCAGAAACGCCACACAAGCTGCTAGTGCATGGAGAACAGTTCTCAGCATCCAACAGATCAAACAAGTGGAGGACTACTGCCACCATTCCATGTCTGTTCTGGGGTACGAGAGAGTGAGAACAGCAGTGGAGGCCAAGGACCTGAGCAAATCACTACTGACACACTCCAAACTGTGAAAGCATCCACGACCACCAAAGACCTTTTAATTTAATGCTCATTTTGCATCGAGTTTCGTTGTACTGTGGAAACAGAGCTTTATTTTATGTCATTGTTTGAGTGACTCCACTGGCAATGTTTGGAATGTATCTCGTTTCTCTTTCTGAATTGAAGGAACTGCTTCTTTGACACTGGATTACTGGATAGTTTGACAGTGCGAGGCCTATGAATGACACAAATAGAGAATCTGCAACAAAAAAAAAGAAAACAACTGTACAATTCATGTATCTTGTTATGACACTTCAACGTGGATGTTTTGAGGTTATTTTTGAATGTTCAGAATCTTACAAAAATCTGTTTTGCAGTCTCCATGCTGTCTGTAACAGTGAAAATAGTGGATGAAAGATAAAAAAAACAACAAATGATTAAAAAAAAAAGCTCATGCTGATGTTTATTTGTAATCTGGTTGGAGTCAAGAGACAATCAATAAATTGGTTTATGTGCCATAGACAGAAGTGTGATGAGACGCTGCATCCAAACGACAGTAGCGGGAAAGAGGAATGTTTTGATTGTTCGTCCCAAAATTCTTGTGTGTGTGGTGTTCTCCAGCTGAGCGGGCATTGTTATGGTGGGAACATCTGCCCCAGTGTTGGTGTGAGCGCTTTGCTTTATCGCTCCACACGTTTACAGTATAAAAACGCATGGTCTGGTGGTAATGCATCGAGTAAAGTTAAGTTTTTAAGTTAAGGTATTATTCTAAAAGCATCACACTCAAGTCTTGTGTTGTGGTCGACTGATTGTCCAGATGCACGTAATTAATAGGGCTGCTCTGTGACGTACTGTGCTCTGCTCGGTGACATTTCTCCCTTTAACTAAAGGTCCAGCACGTCTGCCTGTTGCTGCCATTCACTCTGTTTCTCAGAACAAAACCAGAATTCACGCAAGAGCACCAACGAGAGACAATTCATTAATAAGCGCTGAAACAGAGGAGCACTCCAAGGATGCGTCCGCGTCATAAAACGGAAAGCTCTCGCTTCAAGGACGACTTTAATAACACGAAAGAAACAGTCAGTGTTTTCACACAGTCTAACCTTCATCGGTTGCTTCTGAGCAGCACACAACATGCCTCACTCAAGGGGCCTGAGATTTATGATGATGTACTGGGAAAGCAGCAAAGTGCAATCTATAATTAAAGAAGTCAGAAGAAACCCCAAGTTAATAGTCTCTTTCTCAAATGCTGTTAATATACTTAAGCTCCTGGAAGCATTCTGGCGCGGCACAGGGCGATAAGCAAGACGTGGAGAAGGAGGGGGGAACAAATTCAGTGGAATACATTTGAATCGGTTAAAAGGATTGTAGCAGAAAAGTGCGCAATAAAAGTAAATAGAGAAGTTGGCACTAAATATAATTTCAGCTGATTAAAGGAAAGGACGTTCATGAGCAATCCTCCCTCAAGCTTGAAGCATCTAAAGTTACGTAACCAAGTGTCATAAAGATGCGCTGCTCCTAATTAACGTGTGACTAAACAGGATGCGTTCTGTACCAGAACTGTTGTTTAGACACGTGCTTCAGGTCGATTCCTGCTTCCCAGGTTTAACGTGTGTTTTAAGCAGTTGAATTCCTTGAAAGAGGAACAAAAACAGCCAAGAAAAGCATCAGCAGAGTGAGAGAAAGAGCAGCGGCCTCTCTCCTCCTGTGAGTGTGTCTTTGCTTGCATGTCAACACAAAGGGGAGGCGTGACCTTCTGGGAGCCATTGTAACAGCGAGTCCCGACTGGCTCCTCTCACACGCCCTGGTCACTGACCTCATTCACTGTGGGAGGCAGTGCCTTAGCCTTTGAGCAGCAGGGGCTAATAAACTGGGGTTAGGGGTGACTCCTGGAGCTTCAGGCTTCCCTAGCGAGCGCTGGAGCAGTGCCAAGGCCCAGGTCCCCCTCCACGAGGTCTTCCTGGTGCTCGGATCCATCGTCGCCACTAATAGATACGAGTTCATTTCCGGTTTTCTCCAAATCAGAGCCGGATTCCTCTGGACACAGCTGCTCTTCATCCTGAAACGCAGATTTTGACAACGTCTCTCTTCTGTTCTTTAAGGATGTTTCAGAATGCTTTAACAGAAAGGAATGCTACCTCCTGTGCTCGCGGCCCGCTGAAGAGCCTGGCAAATACGCCACAGCAGTGTGGCAGCGAGTCAGTGAGCGGAGGGCCACAGTGTGTCAGCACCGGCTTTAAATATCTGTGACCTCGTTAAGGTGCAGCGGCGTGAACATGTGACAGCAGCAAGACGAGCAACCACAATGCACAGAAGTGATAGTAGCAGAGACATTTAATAGTGTAACATTAGTTTTCTTTTGTTCCAATAGCAGAAGTCCCTCCCTGCAACCTACCTGCGTCTATAACTGCACATGGTCAGGACATAGCACAGTCTCTAACTAGACTTCCAGTTCTATATTTTATTACAATGCAAACAAAAGATAAAAATAAAACATACAACTGAGAGAAACTGCGTCACTGCCAGCAGGCACAGCGCAGCACAACGAGCGCCTCAGCAACCAAACAACATCGTGCTGCTCAATCTACACTGTAACACTAAAAGGACAAGCGTCAGTGCTGTTTATCAAGCACACCGTTATCCATCCTCTTCAACTTACTGTCGCCACGTCTGCATGGCGACGCAACATACGGCACTGAGCTGGATATTCGTCATTCAAGCTTTAGGTGCTTTTGCTATTTTGGTTACAGATTGCTAAGCTGTTAGCTGTGTAGATGTCTATGATAATAAAACCTGTGGCACAACAAAAGGTCTTCAAGAGGAAGTGCTGCACAGAGCAAAGGCCTTGACGGAGATAAGATCTCATTTACTCTAACGGTGTAAAATGGGGTAAAGTAGGTCAGTCGTAACTTGGTTGAAGCCAGGTGAAGTCAGAAGAGGTTATAAAAGAGATTTCAGGCGACTGTGGGGGTGTTGCAGAAGTAGAGAGGGCCAGATGTTACAGTTTAAGCTGGAATGGTGTTGAAGACGCAAATCAGCAAACACTCAAGATTGTGGGTGGTCACTTGACACGCAAATACTCACAAAGGCCCCCACTTCCTCCAGCGCCTCTATTCAGACACACAACCGCTATGAAAACCAATCTTGTATTACTTTAATTCGCAGCGTCTCTGTGAAGGACCAGCTTTCCGCCATAAAGACAGTGGCCGTTGTTAATTACCCTTCCGCAGGTGTTCACACGTTGCTCTGCTTGCTCCTTGGAAAGAACGCTTCAGCAGTGCTATCACTGGTGGACAGATGCAGCCTATAACGAAGAACGTGGGACTCAGCAGTTGCACACGAGTACACAATCCTCTGGCATAAGCACAAAAACAAGGAGAAGAGAAAAATGATCTAATATGTTAACTGGCACCAACTCTTACATTGTGGTGCTGGTGTCAGTAATATAGAAGAGCTGGGAATTATGGGCAGCATTCTGCCAGCTAACAGGATTTATTTATAACTCACTCAAACAGGGAACAGAGAGAACGAGAAAGGAGAGGGCGGGGGACGAGGTGCTAGGAAATGGGGAACTAATGACTTCCTTGGGACCTGCAGAATGAGTTGTCGTCTTGTCGACACCATGCTGACATAATGCTAGACACCGATGGCAATTATAACAGCTAGGACGGCATTCTTCCCCACGATGGGGTGTGTGTGTGTGGGGGGGGGCCACCGACACAGCAAGCATCACTCCCTCCCCGTTCCACGCTCCATCTCCTCAAAGACGACATTTACTCGACTACGTGGATTTTCTCTTGCCTGGTGACGTCAGAGTTGTTACATGCAAACTCAGACTGACTTCCTGAAGTTTGCAGCACTGACTGGAGTAAGCTGCAACATACGCGTAGCCACAAAACCACAACATGACTTTTAAACATGCTACTGTAGTTGTTGACTCTCTTTGTTTTTTGTGGAGAGCAAGTCTGACGTTCCAACCGCTGCTTCCACGCTGCACGCTAAACTAAATTAGTTTAATAACCCAACTACTGCAGCTGGGAGGTGCTAACCCACTACACCACCCACATGTAATGACACATTACGGTAAAAATACTGCATAATTACAACTCCTATATTTCTCTCCCACACAACACTAAATGTCAAGCACCACATATTTACAATTGGTGCCACCTCCTTCCTCAGACTGGTATGTCTGGTGGAATATTGCTTATTGTTTATGCCTTACTTTTGTGGCATGTAGGACAATACTGTAACTATACAGTAACACAGACTTATCCTGGCACCCACAGTTATATAAAACACCCATCTGAGGTTTCTTAATTATGGTGTTGAAGAACCAGGCACAGAAATATTAGATCCCCATGAAGAAAGTCTGCACACCTCTGCCAAAAGTACAGTTATGTCAGAAATCTTTACGACACACTCACCCTAACTACCACTAAGCCAAACAATCAATAAAATGCCAAATCAAACATTTTTCGTATTCAAGCACCGCATGAGCCGGAAACCTGGCTCAGCATCTCACACATCTAACACCTTCCTGTGAAAAACGGGGACGGTGGCAGTATTGCGTTGTGAGGAGGCTGTTCAGCAGCAGGAACACGGAGACGTGTGAGGACACAGTGAACAAAGAGGAGATACATATCTCAGATTACTGCAACAAACAACCTTTTGTTCTACAGATGTTTCAATTTTTTTTATTATTGCTTATTAAAGTTTTCAGTTTTTGTTATGGCTCAGCCTGGCCACGCCCTCCTATATCGTATTCTCGTATCCTACACCTGCGTCCTGTCACCTGATCTGATCTACTCACCTTTACCAACAACACCAACAAACCATTACCGCTCATACATGAACAGTCTAAATGAGGACGGCATGTCATTGCTTTGCAGAGGAGACAGGGCCCATAAAATAAAACGATGTGGTCTTTCCTGAGCACTGGCCCAGCTCATGAGGCTGCTGAGTAGGTAGAATTGGATTAGCTTAATGCAGTTCACTGCAGACATGACTGTTTTCTTACAGACTAATAACTTAACAGCATTCTCTGCTTACAGGAATCCGCTTCATGCAGAAGGTAATAGCAGATAAACAAAAGTAAAAGTCTAATGTTTTGGGAAATATATGAATAAACAAACAAGACCTTGTAACATTAAATTAATCAGGCAACCAGTGTTGACGCTGTCAATGCTGTGAATGTCAATCACAGCTGCTGAGGGTCTCCTCCGTGGGGCCTTCAGCATTGTGCTGGTGTCGGTGCCCCTGTTACTGCTCATCAGCGTATTCCTTCACATTCCCGTTCTATTTTCCCTTGTACTCGGAAACAGACCAGGGCATTAACCATTGTGACTTGTGAAAGGATACTTGTAGTCCAGCCAGTGCCACAGGCTCGAGGTCGCGTCTGGCCTCCCTGCAGCAACCTGTAGAACACGAGAGAGCCAGTGTTTCTCCTTGACACACAAAGACCCCGTGGAGTTCTGGTATAGACGGCCTGATCAAAATGCTGAGAACACGCAGGCCTCCGGTCAGACGTGGGCCTACTCTAGACAAAGTTACATTTATCTATTTCCATAAGAAAGACAGCTGGAGCCCAGTTTCATACTTCCTCTGGGATTCTGCTCCAACCTTACCTATGCAGCACCTACTCTGTGTGCACCACTGGCATCACAGAGGGGAACGGAGGAGTTCAGACCTTCTCCTGTTCACACTGAAGCACTGGTAAAGCAGTGGTGGTGGGGTGTGATTGGGAGGGTGCACAACAACAAGACAGGGGCTGTGTTACAGCCCATCATTCAGCAGGAAGCTGAAGCACATGTCCTCCCATTCAACCTCTTCGTCTCTTTGATGTCTCACAGTGGTTAAAATACATTTGGCACAAGGAAACAGTGAACACAACGACTTATTGTACATAAAGGTATGGATAGAAAAATGCAGGATATTGTTAAATGTGTATTCACTGAAATTCTAAGCCAAATAATTTTGATTTTGATTGCGATGATGAAAATAGTTTGTTCAAAGGGGAATATTAAATGTTTCTGGTTCATGAATATACCAATATTTTAAATGTGATTAATGAGCAACACCTACACAACTAAGTCAGCAAAGCCGACACGCTGACAGTAAATAATGGCTCAGTTTATCAATAAATTAAGATGATTTTTTAATTATTTGGGAACATGATGAATTATTGAGCCAGCTTCACATATTTAAAATCCCATTAGGCTGTTCTACAAATGACTTTTACATTAAGATTAACCAGAAATGGTTTTGTATTTATTCCTCAAGAAGGAAGCTGACACTGCACAAAGTTAGAGAACGGCACAGTTGACGTATAAATATATTTCATTACCTGAAAGAAGAAACACAGCCAGAATAAACAGAGCACAATGATGTTAGTACCTCCAAAGAAAGGTGCTCGTCAGGACTTTCATCTGCATGCTCCCCCGCTCTGAGAATGAAAGAGGAAAACCGGATTCAATCCAATAATATCATCATGCAGCCACAGAAATAAAAACAAAGGTTTTTATTCTCTATTTCCATGTGATTTAGAAACTGAAGGTCAGTTGAGTTTGAACACACTGACCTTTCATCTAAGAAAAGCTCATCTGCCAAATCACAACAATCAAAGGAAACTCTGACATAGTGCTGATGTCAGAGGCCGACTGGCTGCTTACTTTGCCTGCGTGACTCAGCAATGGCCAGCGGGTGCTTAAAGGGCTGCTTCATCACCTGCGCTGTGTTCATCAAAAGGCGACTATAACATAACCACACACCATCCAACAATAAATCAACGCATTGGTCTCAGGGTATAAACCGGCTTCAGTCTCTGCTTGTTTCATCTTCCTCTTCTCTGATCATCCCTCCTCTTGTTACAGCTTCACACATTTCACTGTAGTCTTTGTTTCTATTTTTGGCATCTCTTCTCTAAAACGCATGGTGAACTTGCTGAGTAACTAGATTTTACCTTGGCTGTGTTTTATTCCAACAAACTATGCAGCTCAGAGTGATTTCCCTTAGTTTGATTCAGCTGTTTACTGCATCTAGATTCTATCTCTAGCTTAATTTGTTGCCTTCCAGCTACTCTCAGCACCAACCACCATTGTCTCTTTCCTGCTATTTTAAGCGTCTTTCCATCCTCCCATTTAATCCCATTGTCTCTCTTTGCGTCTCCCATTTTTTCATCTTTTTAACATGAATGTTACGCTTTCAAGATCACTCTTCTTCTGTTTCTCACCTCCTACTACCATCTCCAAGCTTCTGTCTTTGTTTTCTGCCCACCATCTGATCCAGCATGGATCTATTTTTCTTGTCAGAACAGGAGAAAGAGGTACTGGAAACTGTGCTGAAATTGCACAGGAATAGGCGGAAAGAATGTGTTGGAGATCTGTCTTTATTATCGGTAGGTTTCCTGACTCTACACTAGGGAAAAACTCTTGCAAGGGATACAGGATGTGACAGGCACAGCACAGCACATGACACTTTGCCACCAGGTGGTGGGATACATGGCAACAGCTTCTGTCACCGAGCCATGGTGATTGAAAGAGGTATAGGTAGATAAGATCAAGAAAAAAGATGATGGTAGAGAAAAGTAAGAGCCAGAGTTTCCTGAGCGTAATGAAAGATGGTCTGTTGTACTGCGAGTGACAGAATGAGTTAGTACTGCTGGTGAACGACTCTGAGAGAGAGAGAGAGATGGTTCGCGGGTGAGTGAAATATCGACTGGGTGACAAGACAAGACAGCCGGAGAAGTTCTGATGCGACGGAGGAACAAAACGATAACAAGCGTTGGGGGCGTGTGTGAGTGTCTTGGCTGGCTGTCGGCCAGCTCCAGTGTTTCCATGCACGCGCTTTTAAACGGTGCACTATCAACAAATCAACGTAATCTCAGTACTGGCCACGTGTTCATGAGAGGTGAAAGTGGACAGCCAGCGGCGCACGGTGGAGAAGCCTGTGTGCAGGAAATGGGGGTTTAGACAACAGCCAAGTCACAGATACTTCAGTCATGGGTTCACAATCCCTACATGGCCCAGTTACTATATGTCCCCAAATGAGTTGGAGTCCCCCCCACATCCAATGCCAAAAAGTCCCAGTATGACAAGAAACACCAACGGAACAATTCATTGCAGCAACAACAATGAGCTGTGTATAGTTTCATGGGAGCCGTCAGCAGCTGCCGTGTCTAGCAGCCCATGTTCACCGTTAGTGCGCTGATACAATCCCGACGTTCTTCTCCACTGTGACTAAAATATGTCTGGACACTTTCCAGGACGACATAGTGGTGCTTTACAGTGACTCATTCAGGATTTCTGGAAGATTGCTAGTAAAATTAACATGTTGCAGGATTGATGTGTTTTGAAATCGTAATAGGAAGCATGTTTTTGTTACATCCACATGACTACACGTCCACAAACACATCCAAACACTATTTTTACTGCACCAGTCAAAAAAACAATAGTATGAGTAGCGTGAGCGTGTGTGCATCTCCACAGCAGTGGGCCGATAAAGCTGAGCTCGCTGCGCTGGAGGCCCGTCGAACACGGCAAACACCGCAGGATGCAACCGACTCGTTCATGATGCATCTCCTTCCATGGGAGGACGTCTACAGGTAGTAGTTAACTGTGTTCACGTGCAGAAAAGACGTTTCCTCAGGAGGAGCAACTCTCCACTCACTGTGATTAGCATCACTAGTTAATAAACATTTGGATGGGTTTCTTCTTGAACGTAAGTGCTCAAGCAGCAGACACTTAACAGGCAGGGCAAATTAAGTTACAACACTCCTCCCCACTGCTCTGCTCCCCTCTGTGCCTCTTCCTTCTCTTGCTGTTCTGCCAGAGAGAGTGAGAGGATGCGAGAGAAAGAAAGGGGGAGGGGGCACAAAGGGATGGAGAAGAGAAGAGCAGGAGTCTCGCAGGGGCTGTGTTTACTTAATAATTTTAGTTTGGACACAAACTGCTCAGTTTTCTAGTTTGCATATCCCAGTTGCATGTCCTTTTGTGATTCAATCTCCAAAAGACGTGACCGAGAGTAAAAAGAATGTCTGACGATGTGCTCTGGGCTCACACAAAAATTACACAAACACTGTGCAGGCATCAACATCCGCAGCGACTCACACAACTGGAGAAAGAAAGAGAAGTTTACGGACAGCATCAGAACACACGCAGGGCTTCCAAAGTACAGACAACATCAAAGCAGTAGCAGACACATGAGACGTCATGAGAACGTTCGCGCGCACACAGCTGTGCAGTGTGATTAGCCCTTAACTTCCACTACATGTTACACAAAAGAGTTTAAGTCTCTATGTGTCTTCATGCGTGAGGTGCCTTGAGCTCTACATGTGTTAGTGATTCAACTCTACAGTGAATGAGCAGATAAAGCACAGAACAGAACAGCAGAAGCTTCCTTTCGTCTTACTGCAGTGTAAGCAATCCATACCTGACCAGGCTCTGACTGCAGTATTTGGATCAGTCTCCCGGAACCTGGAGTGAAAATCCTCACTCTCTCTGCAGCTTTAGCCCAAATTTCACATCACTTGAGCCGGTGTAAAAATAAAAGTGAAATGGACGCGTACGTGTATTTGTACGAGCAAACGATGTAAATGATCAGGTCCGTGCGTGTCAGTAACATTACGCACTCATGTGTCGCAGCCGGCTGTGCGGCCATTTACATAAGAGCGCGGTTCACTGTCGAAATCTTAATGTGCGTTGCAACATCGCTCATCTCACAGACAAAACCTGTAAACGTTTCCCCATATTGCACACGATGAACAATCGCCCACTCAGCAGATGTCCAAATATCACGTCCTCATTTGTGCTGTTTGAACTGATGCTCCAAAATGGCAGCATGTCAGGACTTGAAAGCAGCTACATCACGAAACCTGTATAACATAATGATGCAACGCAATGCAAACTGGACCCAACCCCTGGCCTGCTGGAAAGACAGGCTGCATGTAAACTCTCATGTTAATGTGTGCAGCCAACACTGCTCTGTCCAGAAGGGAGAAAATTCATTATCAGCCTTTGTGAGAATTCATATTCAATAGACACAGCAAGCATCCTGGCGTTATTTACCTGCAGTATCAGGTTCCCTCCACGTGCCACGTGCTGCACAGAGTCAGATTGAAACTTGCAGTAACACAGTTTTCACAGATAGACACATCCCTGTAGTATGGAAGCTGACACCAAGCCGTGTTTTTCTAACAGTGTCAGTTTAGCAGGAAGGGAGTCTTTGAGCATTTCAGCCAGCTGGATCCCTGCGGAGCCAAAGACAGTTGGGAGCGAAGAAGACTGTGGGAGCCAAAGATATTATTATCACACCGAATTCATTTCCTTTCCCACCGCATTCACCTGGATGGCTCAGCATGACACAGGCAAAGGTGCTAAATATAGTCTGGTGGAGTTAGCAGGATACCGAGCTGAATAACAGTCACTGGCTGAGACACAAGAAGCCCTCCAGGTAAGACATTCAGCGTTTCGTTCTCTATTAACAAAGCAAATGTGTGATATCGTAGCAATTTGAATGATTTCTATGCTCTACATTAGTAAGAGTAAAGCTAAGCCATGTTGTTTTCACCTCTTTGGATGCTTCCACTTTGACGTTGGCCTGAGCTCTGAATGACTGGGAGCCACACGGACATGGACGACTGCACCAGTCTCTCCGAGGCCCAGCCAAGTCTGAATTGCTCTAAAACCCTGAGCTGTTTAATGACTGTTAATGACCAGCAAAGCATTTGACTGAAAATATAATAATAGCCCGATGCATTACTGCTCGCTGGTGTGTGTATGCGCCAGGCAGACGGATACATCATAATAAAAAGGGTTGTGGTCAGTGAAAACCAATTTGGTCTTGTTTTGGATCTTTCGCTCTTGTACTGTTGCCAAAAAGCGCCTCAGGGATACACAGCGAAACATTTGGTTTGGTTGACGTATTTGGAAGGATGCGGAGGATCGAGGGGTGTTTTCAGATGGCGAATCTCAAAGAAAGGACTCGACACGTAGACGCAGTTGGAATAACAGCCTGCTGCTTTGTGCATGCTGCACTCTGCTAATGAAGCTGCCTGCTTCCTGCTGCAAAGATGTCTGGAGGGATTCCTCTCTGTCTAAAGGAAAACGGACGACGCCGGCCTGCTTTTGGATCATCCTACTTTACACCAGGCTTGGCCAAGTTAGGCGATATGTCCTGCACTGGGCAGACAGGCAGTGGGGGATGTGGAAAGGGCAGCCACAGCAGCCAGCAGGTCTGCATGACCATTACGTGAATCTGCCTGACAAATCAGATGAAGTGTCAAAACACGGCTCACACCCTCCGGGCACGGAGCTGGTGCGCTGTCACGACAGGAGCTGCACCGATGCATGCGTGGCTGCATAAGTGGCCTGCGATCGTTGGTTTAGGGATCAAACAAGAGTATCGCTGTGCCTGCTCACTCATCCGCCGCTCATCACCCCACTCTCTCTCTCCCGTACGCACACATTCCTCACATTTACAATGCTGCTGCTGCTGAGGGCGAGATTGTTCTCTCTATGTAGGTGCTGATGAAATTTTGAGGGCGAGTGGTGAATTATTTAAGAGGGAGAATTATGAAAGCACGTTCTTCTTGGCACGTTGCTGGTGGGTTTGAATGGATACGAGCCGCCACAGACCCTCTGAGCAGAAGTACGGACACATGGCCACGGGACACGACAGGCTGGACGGCCAGATGCACCGCGTCTGTGCGTGTGTGTGGGAGAGAAAGCAGGCAGAAAGAGGATGGGATTGTGTGTGTGAGACAGAGAGAGAGAGACAGAGGGGCCTAACTCAGACTGACCACATCCAGAAAACAGATGGCCAACTCAAGGCCTGCCAAGTCCTTTCTTCCTCCACCCTGGTTGAGCCCGGAGGCACAGGGTCTAGAGCCTCGTGGACAAGCGGGAGTCCACATGAACAGATGATCACACAGACGCACAAAACGATTTAGTGTCAAACCCACAACCCGTCATTTTGTACTGAGCAAAGAAAGATAATTATCCGATCTCTTTCCTCAGCGACTGTTCGCGCTTCCCGTTCCATATTGTGAAGTGTTACCTTTAGCTGTGCATCGGTTACATAACAGTCCCATTGCCCTGTAGATTTGATTCCATGGGCTTGATTTGTGCAGTGCCAGTGCTAAGAGGCTTTCACGACTGAATAAATTACCATCTTCCAGCGCTCGCTCTCTTGTTTCGCTCAATTGTCTCGTACAACGTCTGCATCCATTTCTCTTTCTGTGCCCAGCGGCCCCTCCTCCGGTACCTCGCTCTTCTTCTGGTACGAACATGTGCCCGTTCTGCTGAACCGTTTAATCTGCCTCTCCTTCCTCATCTGTGTATTGGGAGTTCATCTACTGCCAGAGCTGTTGTTCGCTCTCTTTCTATCTCTCTGGCCAAGTGTTTCTTGCCTCAGGAACAATTCGGGACCAAGAAAGAACAACCTTGGGGAGTTTGGATTTATAAATCAGGATAGAGCGGCTCATTACTCACCAGATGAACAGAAACCATATACGAACCACAAGGATCACAAAGGGTCACGATGATGGACACGTCAGCTTACGTGCTCCTCAACACCACTTGATTTGTGTCCTTGAAGATCTTTTCAGTGAGGTTGGAGGAATAGATCTGCACGTCCCAATATTGACTTTTAAACATCAGCATTTTCCCGTCATTAGTGTGAGTGTGCTGGCAGTCAGTTCAAACACATCATATCTAGGTGCAGCCCTTTAACACTAACTCTCATGTGTCACTTAAAATGTGTTGAAGAAAAGTCGGGAGCAGGTTTTAAAAGTGATCTTCTGTGTAAAGGCTGACTTCAGTCTTTTCAGGCTGTCACTCTCTCGTTCTCTCTCTCTCGCTACTTCGTTTTTCCCCGTGAATGGATTTTTTGTTAATTCTTCAAAAGGCAGAGAGCTGAAATTATAGAGGGCTAAAAATACTGGCGCTATAAATAAGAGGTGCCCATTGAGAATGATTGAGAGGTGAGGTCGCTAGGCAGCTGGGGATGCTGGGTAAGTTGGATTCATTAGTGCTCTCTGCTTCCAGTAGTATCCCCCACGACTCTAGCACACGAACACAGCGATTTCTCGTAAACAACGCACACATACATGCGCCAGGGACCCGAGTGTTTCAAACACTTCCTATTTCTACCTCTGCAGATCTCAGTGCTGCAAATTTAGCCCCATCAGTACCATCCATCAACCCTCATTACCAGTTTCCCTTGGAGGATTCCACGCCGACCACATTCTTAGAGCATTGTTCATCCACCGGTGGAGTGGAAAAAATGTGCGTGCATGTCCGTTTGTGTCTGCGTGGACCTGTACGAGTGCGAGCGAGCGCACAGCACAGGCGCTCGATGTCTTTTTTATTATTCATACTCATGTGTGGATCCTCTTTCAGTCCACAGACACCTGCCAGAGATACACACAGCACATACTGATGCTGCTGCTGTGTATGCTCTCTCCCACGTCCCTCACTGGGGCTTAACCGAGACTTTCTATAAACAATAAACTCAAATGTGCTTCAGAGCCACAATGCGCCACATCTACAGTGCAGGCTCTGCATTTAGAGCATCTATCTGCCTTCACACACCCACACAAATAGACACGCTAGTGGATTGGGCAGTTTTATTGCCCTGATGCTCTTTTTAATGGTCCTCTCCACGTTGACGTCACATCCATTAGGCCGTACCCCTGGGCCTCTTTAGCGAAGGCTGGAGCACAAGACTCCAATGTACGAGACCCTCGTCCAGATTCAATCTTCACCTGATAAACTCTCCACATTGGCTGATCTGACAGACACAGTTACTGCGGCAATCTGTTCAGTCTCCCTGCACTCCGGCATGACTATCAATCCACTCATTGAGCTGCGAGTCAGAAGGTAGAGCGATGCGTTAACGCTGGCACATACGTGGCCTCGGGCTCTCACCTGTGCGTCGTCTGCACGCACGCGCACAGATTAACCATCAGCTCCCACAAGTGTTGAGCTGAGATAGAGGACTATGTATATCCGGTGCCACAGAGAGTCACCCTGGAGGGCTAATGGGAAGAGATAACATTTCATAGGAAATCAGCATCAGAGCCATAACTCGCTGGCCTCAGATTGACTCTCATTATGTTCCCAACAGCACCTGGCACCACATAGAGCAAGTCGCAACCACACCCTACAACTGAACAACTCCTTCAGTTAGCTACACCGGTGTCACAATGACGACAGAAAAGCAGAAATGGCGAAAGACAGCTTGAGTTCTTGTTGATTCCGAGCGGAGAGTTAGTCCCGGATCAGTTTGCTCCCCTGATTGAGAAAAGAGGCTAAAATTAAGCTCAAGCCTTCTGCGCACGGGAGACATAATCAGCGGATGGTGCGGCTGGCTGAACTCGCAGCGCTCCACTATGACTTGGTGCCGCGCATCTAAACCCTGTCGCCGACTGCAGCCCAGCTCAGTGTAATGAGAAATGAGACTTAACTTTCAGTAAAACGAGGCAGAGTAAATCACCCAAGGAGGAACCGGGCGAAGAAGGGAAGTTAAGAAAAGAGAAAAAAACTATTATATATTTTGATAAATAACAGCAATAAAATGCCCTGGTCATAATATTATAGCCCCAATCGATCACCATATCATACAGGATTAATAATGAATGTGTTTTGTAGATGTATAAATGTGCAAATCAGCCCAACTGAGAGCCAGTGAATATGTTACAATTATAATTAATATGATACATTATTAAAACAGGAAAAAAAAACTTTCCAAAGTGCTGGTTCTACAATTCACGTTTGTTATATATTTTTCCACTTCCCTTTGCAGATGGATGTCAGAGACGCCAAGAACGCAACAGCGAGCGTGATAAGGGGTCAGTGGGGCATGAAGAAGAGCGAGTAACATCAGAGACGTGCTTTTCCACCCGTCCATCTGTCCACTCAAAACAAACAGGCTCGTCATTTCCCAGGACCAGCTGTTACGTCTTAGCCTCCAAGTTTTTCCAATGCCGCTCATTTATATGGGTGCACGCAGACGCGCGCGTGCACAGTCAGCCACAAAATGCTTCTAGCAGAGAGCGAGAGGGCAAATATAAACACTCGTAAGCTTGAAAGTCACAGGAAGGAAACACGGCGAGGCGTCCTGCACCTGTCCATGCTGGATAGGGGATTATGTATGTGAGTGCGCCGATGCAGAGCAGGGGTGTGAAGGTGAGATGGGCTGGGGATGCACGGACAGAGGACTAGGTCACAGAATATCGCATGGAGTTAGAAGCGTGATATGTTCCTCACAGTTCTGACAAGTTTACAGCGAAACATGAGACGTCGACAAAATATAAACAAAGAAAACACAAATCTGACTCAATCCAACCTGACCACGCTGACAGCAGTTGCTCATGTCAAACCACATTTGAACCTTTCAAGATCAGATCTAAAAAATCTAATTTCTTTGAGATCTGGGCCACTGCAGCATTTAATGTGAACACATCCTCTGGAGCCCTGAGTCTACCCTGGTGATCAATCCTATACCTTTACAGCTACAGCTACCGCTAATAACACATCACATCAAAGGAACTATTACAGACAAAATCAGGTACAGTATTCAAACTAAAAGGCCTGGAAGAAGCCAAGTTTCAAAGCTTTAAAGGAAGGGCCCCCAGCCCTTATGAAAGAGAAGAAGATGAGCCGAGACTGAGAATCGGCTGCGCGACATTCTGTGCTCCTGAGCGCTCAGACATAGAGTTACACAGCAAAACAACCAAAAGACGTCAGAAACGAGTACAACACAAAGGATGAACTTTGAAACAGACAGGTGATATAGCTTTATTTGGTGTAGTGTTTTAGTATCGGAGTGTCAGAGGCCCATGCTCGACTCTCAATAGCCTGACCGTAAGGTGAAAACAGACTCTGAGGGGCCATATCAAGTTACCACGTCGTTATTATTCACGTGAAAACAGAGGTTAACGTCTGTTGTTACAGGGCGTCGGGATTGTTTTCCGTGACGGTGCGAAACTGGTGGAGACTTAAATGCTTGCAACAAACAAAATGCGTGGACCAGCGTAGAGACAATCACCGAGTGAGGTAAAGAAGTTTCTCCCCCAAAGTTGTTAAAGCAGATTACTTTTCAGGTGTGTTCATGTTGCCGCGGTCTTGTTTCGTGACGCACTTTCCCAGAATAAACGATGTAAAAAGGCCTTCAAAACACTTAAAGCCAGGACTCTGCAGCATCAACTAAAGCTAAGCCCTGAAAATATTTAGTTTTTCATTGTAAACACATCAAATGAAGACCAACGCTGCTTTTTGCAAATTAGCCGCTTATAGAAAACACAGCCTGCATTTATAAACGTAACAGTACACAACAGCGATTTAGAAAACTCTGTCTACATCGTATTAAACATTTGAATGCGATTTATTTTGTGGTAGCGCGACCAAATTCTGGAGTGGGGCCAGTAATACACCCTGACATGGAAGGAATGGTGAGAGGAGTGGAGGCAGACAGTCTGGGCTTTAAAAGCGCATTTCGTCTGGTGTTCCAGGCTGAAACTAACGTTTTTACTGTGTCGCTCTGCCTGTTGGAGCCGGTACCGTCTCTCTAGACATGATGTACACTCCCCTCTCATGCATACGTTTGTTTTTCTCCGTTTAGACTCGGTTGTAAAAAACCCCGTTGAATTTTTTTTTGTGGGAGGAAACTTTCTCTCTCGAGCCGTTCTGGATTACTAGGCCTCGGTGAGCGAGAAAAGCAACTTTATGTACCACGCTGATAAAAGAGAAATTCAATAGTTTAGTCAGCTTGTCTTTTTGTGCATCTGTCTGCTCGACACAACCTCTTGCCAGCTGAAATCTGTAAACACTTGCGGAATGAGAACAATGACGCTCCTGGTCAGGTCTGCACGGGAAATCACTGGCGAAGGAGAAACTGTACTTCAAACTGCAGTAAAGATTATCATCATTTCCTGTCTACGGTGTGGGAAAGAGCACGGCCTCATTTACTGCGCTGGCACACGTACACACACCCAGCACCAAATTAGCTGTGATACCAACCTTTTGAAATAAAGGTCACAAAATGAAAACAACTGATTTCCCGTGTCATCTTCTTTGTTTGATGTCTGCAGTGGCAGAGTTTTCAGGTGGCTACAGGGATGAAAGAAATGATTTCACTGAGAGTACAACTTTCAAAGACTCCTCCACAAAACCATTTTAGGAATGGAATGGAAGTTATATTTGCTCCAGGTGCTGAGATGTAATGTATTATTCACGGAAATGAAGTCTTTCCAAGTTGCTCCTTGTCCCTTCAACTTCACACAATCGGATGAGCGAAGGGAGACGAGCAGAGAAGCAGAGGAGGGAGTTTGGGACGGCAAGCGAAGAAAACGGAGCTGCTCCACGACGGCCTGAAGGCTGGAAGCGCCGCACAGCGGTGCGGGCTCCGCAGACGGAACCGCTGCTGACAGGGAAGTTCGTATACTCAGGTACGCATGCGAGTACACAGACACACAAGCAAGCAGGACTGAAGTCTTTGAAAGTTACAAGTTACTGACTTGCAACCGCAAATCCAATGACTATTGGACACAAATTCATTGCCCTGGGGGGTTCTGCTGGTGTTTGTTCTTGTCTGCGTCATAAACATCAGCATTGCATGGAGAAAAGGAGCCAATTTGGATGAAAAAGCTCAAACAAACAAGTTGGAAGATTGAATTACCAAAGCCAGCCTGCAGTTCATTAACGGCACAGCAGCTCCAGGTTCGTTGTCACATCGCAAACTGCTTCGCTGTCAGGGTTCAGTTGTTTTGGGGAGTTCATTCTTAATGCGAAGAACTATCCACAGGAAGCTCTTTTGTTTACATTCGATAATGCTCTCCTTCTTTCTTTTTTTACAGCAGACTCCTTTTCCACTAGTTATTTGCATCTTTTGGTACTTATATTAATATTCAGAATGGGAAACACTTATTTTTGGTATATTTCCACGTCAAGATCAGCTACACCAGACATGTCTATGCTCACACTGCTACTCAACAGACTGTGGGAGTCAATTATTCCACTGTGATCCGAGCCATAGATTACACTTTAATAGCATAAGTAGTAATTAGAGCGCTGCATCCTTCACTCCTCCTCTACTCTCCTTAATCATTATCACCCACTGGCCTCACATTCAGATAGCTCACTTTCACTTTGTGTTATTGTGAAGCTACAGTTTTGGTCTTGTAGATTAGTCTGTAGAAGCAACAGGGAAAACCACGAGGGATGGAGACAGAGAGACGGGCAGATAGGACCCTCCTCCTGACTCCTCTGACTTACTTTCTTAGCCAAGCACTGTTCGCACTAACCTGATATCCAAACAGCGCAAGACGGGATGAGCAGCTGCACCCAGCACCCAGACGGTGAAGCAGATAAGCAGCAGAGTGGTGGTGAGGATTGTGCGCCTCATTTCTGTGGATTTGTCTATATGTATAACCAGACTGAACGCCACAGCCCCCCTCAAACCTGGAGACAGAAAAGCAATTTGTCATCCATCGTGCAACAACCAATGACGAGCGATTACAGTTAATAACTAACCAACCGCTGTCCTGATGCTGACCAGCAGAACCCCCCACACACCCAAACACCTCACAGTGGTGACATAATGATTGAAAAGCAAACTGAAGGCGGTGGTGATTGTGGTAGTGGGGGAGTTTTAAAAAATAGCAAGACAAGGGCTTTTTAAAAAGAAACCTCCTTACGTAAGAGGTAAAGTGGGTCAGCTGCTGCTGCAGAGCTACCCGGCATCACTTCACATCAAACATTCCTTTCTCCTGCATCATCGATTAGTCTCAAATGCTAACGTGAGGGAATGCTTTATTTACGCTTCCTCTCAAAATACAGCTACAAAAATAGGAAACAGTGAGTGCGAATTCTTTTTAAAATAATCAAACATGACTGTTTCAATTACAGCAAGAACCTTTTCTGGAACAAACAACAGGCCTAAGACAGGAGCTGCTATATCTGTCGGGCTTACTGACTTTGTATAAATACATACGCTTCAAATTAAATTAAATTGAATTATATTATTTAAAAACAAGTACCTGCAAACATCATAAAGTGCTGGAAGGAGCAGGGTATCTTGTTGGTCCGACCCAGGTTCAGCAGGAAAGATAAAGGGTAGATGTTACATGCTCTTGAAATAAAGATGGAGAGCTGTGTGGGGTGCAGATTAAGGAGAACACTTGTGACTGAGACACACTCAGACACACTCGAGTACACTCATGAAAGACAGGCACATTTTAATATAAAAAATGATGCTCAAATATCAATTATTCCTAAACATCCACCTGGTTGACACATAAATATAAAAACACAAATAGCAATAGTAGGCCGTAAAATGACACCCATTAATGTTCTCTTCATGCGCACACACGCATAAAAATAATCTCTCAATATTTTCTGTTTAGGATGCAAACACAGCAGTCTGGCACCATGCCGAGACATGGAGCCAATCAGGCTCCGCCAGCTGTCTCTGCCCTCCACACACACTTTGATGTTTCACACAGAATGGGAATGAATGCCAAGTGTCCCGGGCAGCAGCGGAGGGAGGGGAGATCTGGACCATTATCGGGGACGTAGCTCCCGTCCTGGTTATAGCGTCTTCTGTCACACTTTGCTGTATCCTTGCTCACCCGTGGTGCTGGTCAGGGATCAGGGAAACTTTTGAGGCTTTTAGAAACCTTCTTGAATTTGCCAGTCACCCTGGTTTGACATCATGTAGAGAACGCAATTAAAGATTTTTGTAGGTCCAAAGACAGATAATAACGGGACCTTATTCTGACAGAGCATTTAGTAACTCCCCTGCACCCTGCAGTCAATATTAGATCTCATGCCCCCTATGGATTTTCAAAAGCAATATCCTGCTCCCAAAAGCCGTCATTTCTCTTTATCAAAAGCCTCAGAGCTATTTGAATGGAGGTAATTAAGCACTTTCATCTCAACCTCATTTCCAATAAAGCCCATCTCCATTGTCACTGGCAAAGGCTGCAAGCTCCAGCGATTAAAATCTACTGTGTAACCAAAGAGCGATTAACAGGGTTGAATGATTGGGGTTATTTCATTTTTATAGACACTTTAAACTCTACCAGAGGACGTCCACCTCCATTTACTCCTATTTGTACATCCGATGTGCCATATTGTTCACTCCGAGCTTTTGTTTAGCTGGCAGCCCCCCTTTGCAACGGACATCAGAGAATTGGAGAAAGAATCTGCTCCGTCGACTCTTTCTCTGGTTGCTTTGACCCTGCAGTGGAAGATGGATTGTAATAATAATTGTTGGCCATCTGGGCAGTGGACTGTAAAAGCAGCTTGGAATGTGGCCAACAGACTCCTCAGGCATGATCTGTAGCCATACAAGCTCTCAGGCAAGGGCAGTGGTAGAATATGTCGCCAGCAGCCCTTTCCTACACGTTCTCCTCAGCAAGAGAAGCTAGAACAGCAGCTGTGAATACCAGACATTTGTTATGACAGCTCAACTTTAACTGCTGATGAGTGTCAGTAAAAGTGCAATGGCTTTCTGAAAGGACAGTAACTGCAGAAGGCAGAAGCTGCTGCCAGTGGAGAAACCTAAGCATGTGTTGTGATGGTTTCCTGCTTGTTTGCCGTTTGAGGCTACACGGATCACGTTCACTCTAAAAAGAAGCCTTTGCCCTTAGATTCTGAGCATTTTCCCCAGAAACATGGCATTTACTGTTGTCTGCATAGCTACACTTTACATGTCTAACAGCTCTCCAGCTAACGGCTATGGCTACAATTTAAATCTTTCCCACTTTGTTACCATCACTGGATATTTACAGAGAAGTTGTTGTAATTACTTTAGATACCGTCTATATGTGGTCAGTTTCTGGGAAGAGGATTATAATACACCACTAAACTACACTGTATATTGTATGTCTAGCAAAAAAACTTGTCCATAAACTGCTCAACAGTGTTGAAGCCTTCTTTGAATAATTTTTCCCTTAACACGAGCAGAAAACGTCCTCCACTGGAGCTCGAACTGATTCAGCAGCGAAGCAGCCTGATCCACGACAGTACACAGTACTGTAAGCTCATTGCAAACTGGCAAACAACTTGATTCCAAAGGGCTTTGCTAGAAAACCCCAAACTAGCAGTTGTAATAATTAATAAGATCCGACGTAAACTGTGGTTCCATGCGTTTTGCACAGAGCGAGTGCTGCACTGCAGCATCTTAATCTGCAGGAGATGTCGATCATGGGAGATTTGCTCATTGGCTCTTGCAAACCTCACCAGCTCAAACCAGGACAATCTAAGAGCAGAATTTTCTTTTCTTTTACTATGGACTGAGGAAATTGCTGCACTGCAGTACTGGGAGACAACGAATAAAACCACTCTGGTCAAATAAGTGTCAGATGATTGTGCAGATAAGGATTATGACTGAAGGTAGAGGACACAGGACAAAACACAATTTCTGGATTCAGAGTGGGTTCCAAGGGCTGCACAGCAGGAAGTGAAGATGCTCCATCATGGAGCAGAAAGGATACAAATGCCCCAGAAATGAATAGGGCTTTGAAGACATGGCGTGGAAACGTCAACAAAACATATCCCATGTAGCTGAAGACGAAAATCTCCCCCAGGAAGCTGAAGACTTCAAAGAGCTGCAAATTATAAAAGGGATTGAGAGGATCATGAGGGAGAAGGTCATCTGAGAGGGGGAGGAGTCTGTGTTTGTAAAAGTAAAGGACTCGGATCATTTCTGAAATGAGTAAACAGGCTTAGATTATTACAAATATTACAAATCCAGTGCTGATGTTATCCCCGGATCTGCTGAGGCAGTGGCTGCAAACATCCGAGGGGATAATGTGGCTGCGTTTAATACAGGACGTGTTTTGCCATTAAATTGCCGTTTGTTGAAACAGTTCCTGAGCTCAGCTGCTACCTTTCCCTAATAATAACAATAATTCGGGACACAATAAACGGGAAATATCACAGCTCATCAAATGGGGTCTGCAGGTCCTATAGTGATCCAGGCCACATTAGAGAGCATGATATCAGTCACTTCACATAAAAATAGAACTTGATTCATTTTAATGAGGCACTTGTGCATAAGAAATCAAACATTAATTCAAGTCCTTATGTTGCGTCTGATTAATTAAAGATGTATTAATTTGTGTTTCTATCAGTTAAAGCAGCTTGTTAAAAAGCCATCTAACTGAATAAAAGTACCTTTTTAACTTCGTCCTGTACCACAAGGACACCGGATGCCATGGAAGGAATATTTTGCCTACTAGCTATTCAACTAGTGTCTGGATGCACTAAATCACTTTGTCTTTTTTTTCCCTTTGAGCTGTGACTGCATGTATAAATCATAAAAATATAGATAAAGGCTTGTGCCAAGTAAACATACCACTCACACACACACACACACACACACAGACACACACACACACACACACAGACACCGGCCAATCCACTTTAAAGGCAAATGCTCCAACTGTGCCGCATCGTTTTTTGTATAAAGGCTTTTCTGTGATAAACAGTTAGCTGCACTGTGGCACCAGTAATGAATAATAAATGCATAGATGAGTATATGTGTGTACTTCTGATTTATTTGCGCCTCTGTGAAGCTCACATTATGACAGTGTACTGGCCTCCATCTGTGCTCAGCCTTTTAAGCAGATAGCTGGAGACTGGCCTCCTACACAGACACCCACTGGACAGGCAGAGCACTAATGGCAGTTAATGACTGCTTGCACATGCATGCAAGACACAAACCCTGGCATCAGCAGGCCACATAATAAGGAGGCTGTGAGAGAGGTCTCTAGCGTCCTCCATAAACCTACCTGCTTGGTCCTGGCCCTGCCCTCAGGGGACAGGTTGTGAAGTGTGTACCTTGCCTGGCTCATGCCACAAAACAGCACTGCCACAATACCTGAAACACACCAAAACAGACTTTTCAAAAAAACCTGCAAACGTTGCACAAATGTTAAACTGCCGGAAAATTAACTTTCTGCCGATGGCAGGGAGTTAAACAATATGCTGCATCATGAAGTCATTTATATGTGCACATATTACACGCAGGCGGAGAGAATGTGAACTTCTCTCACATGAGAATGATTCTGCACGGTTCCACATAAAAGCCTTTTAAAAAGCATCCTACTGAGTTCACACGCCACACATAAACAGATTTCCAGTTCCATTCCAAAATCGAATTTTCAAGTTGAACTTGGAAATTATGGCTACAACAAGAAATATTAACAAGACAATGCATTTGTTGTCCTAGGCTAAAATGTGAACTTAAAGGGTCCTGTGTGCAGCTGGAGGATTAAAAATGTGAGACCAGATGAAGCGAACCCAACCCTGTGCTTCCACTGAATTTCAGCTGTATAAGCGTAATCAAATGAGTCCAACCCAACTCAAACATCCTCATGTTACTTGCAAAAAAAAAGGCCCATCATGCAGCTTTTCTACTCAGGTCTGGGAATAATAAAAGCTGAAGAATTACATCATCGTAATAGATTGTGCCAGATGCGAAAAGTACAAAAGGAAGGGGAATGCAGACAAAGACGGAGAGCTCCTAAAAGAGGGGAAACTGGGGGAGTGATTGGGGTCAGGGAGGACGCTGGATGGACCACAGGGCGGGAATTTGAAGCGTAAAGCCTGAAAGGTGGGTGCTGCCTCACAGGACATGCTTGCTTTGTTGCAGAAATTCAATTTCACGTGTTTTGCTCCCTGAATTTTGAGGGAAGATCACTCAGGGTGGCAAAATGTGCGATTACGGTGACGGTTAGGAACAGAAGACAGTGCTGGTAGTGATAAATATGGCAGCAGAGAAAAGATAGCGACTGCGGTTCAGGCCGGTCCGTTACTCACATTCACTGACCTGTACCTGCACTACGCTAGCTCCTGTAACCCTGCTCCATTTGGTTTAGCACGACGTCCTCCTTGGTTTGTATAACCTCCAACAGAGTTAACACATTACCCACAATCCACACAAAGACTCCTCCACACAGGGCACTTGGCAACAGATGAGATGCACCCATTAATGAGCAGTTTGTGAGGGACGCAAGGTTAATGCCAGCACCGTTTCCCGCAAAAGCGAAGGTCATTAGACACAGCTGTAGGAAACTCCAGCAATTAGAGTTGGACTAGGAAAGGGAAGCCCAAACAGCCTCATCACTGCTTCAGATGCTGCTTCACACCCGTGAACTACACACGCTGGAGTTACAGTTGTTGGTATTGTGGCGATTGCAACAGGACTGACTTTTAAATAGTTGTGACAATACATCTGAATTGCTGTAACCCCTGAAGTCAGAACTGAGCATTTTACAATGATCCCTGGTACGACAGCATGGAAAAGTAGTGCATTACTAAAAACACACCCAAGGCACTGCATCCGATTAGACTAGAACCACTGCCCCAGGTTTTCCTGTTGTGTGCCTCGCACACTGGGCAGCGTTCTAAGTGCTACTACTTAATAGACAGAGCATCTGGGGCCAACAGACAAAGGTCAAGCTTTTTCATTAGAGCGTCTTCGCCTCCTCCACAGGCCACAGGGAGCACTGCCAAGTACGACCAGGCATCACAACATCAGCTGAATGAATGGAATCCCAGTGACACAATCAGGCCAGGAAGAACAACAGCAGCAACGTGGGCATGTGTACACTGCACTCACACTCCAATACTACATTACAACTAGGCAACAGAGGGATACAGCAGCTTAAGATGGATCCAGTCAGTGTTAGTGATTTCACAAATTAGTCATAGTCTTATAGTAAAAGTCATAGTCCGTTTGGTGACACACATCATGCTGGGTCTGGTTTTACGTGTGACCTGAGAACTTCTTGACTTCTCAGGCAAGCTGGTCAAAGTCAAAGATGCTGCTACTCGGTTCTCCTCACCTCCAAACTAACAGAAGGAACATGCAGACACTGGACGGGTTTGGGGCTTGAGCTGAGAATAGGATTGGTCCCTGCGGTTCTCTACTAGGAGGATACTTTATCAGCTGCACTTTAACTTGCCGTTCCTGAGAATGGGACTTTGCAGATGGTCGTGTCTGGGCAATGGACAGCACAAGTCATTTTCAAGTCTGTGGAGTGTGAGATGCCTTGTCAATCAAACAGCAGCATGGGCTGCTGAAATCATGTAACAGTTTGTGAGTCAGAGGAAGTAGTCAAGATGAGCGGCCTGGCGGGAAAAGGGCGGCGGTTTGGATGTTGTCAGAACTAAAATATACAAAGTTGTTCAGCTCACCTGAGAGTCCAGAGGCTTCAGCTGAGAGGAAGCTGCTCCAGGACAGCAGGAAGAAGACAGATGTTTCCAGCAGCGGCGTCTGACGCAGTTGACTGAACTTGGTGAGGTGAAAGGAGGGTTAAAGATAAACCCTACAGGGAGATAAACATACCATAACACTCCTCAAGACAGGGAGGACATTATCAGCAGCACGGAAAGTAAACAAAGAGTGTTAAGTCCTGAAAATATTAAAATCTGCTTCTTTGTGTATTCACCCTACTTAAACACCCTGAAGGCTCACAATTAAAGAAAGGAGCTTCCTGAGCTTGATTGTTTCTCTCTATAATTAACAACACATGCAGTTACTAATTAAAATGTGACTGCACGTCAAACTGCACCTCTTGAAGAAACTACCACTTGAAGACACATCACCAGAGAGCACACTGCGGCTCAGGTTAGCTGCAGCAAATCTAATAAATGTTCACTTTGTGCTTTGCTTGCACCCGGAGATTAGTCACTGTAAATAAGAGCCGAGCTCTGCCCCAAACGCCTCATGACACATCCTCATTTTTCATCCTAAGGTCTAATCACTAGAAGATCAGAGAGAAACGCTGGACAAGTCGAAACTTCATTAGATGCTATTGGCTTGATTGACGACCTCGCTGCAACCATTAATGTCACAGGAGCACTTTAGACTTAGCTGCTGTAGCTTTTGGTGATAGCTGTGATACAGCAGGAGTTTGTAATAGAAGCAATTATCAAGTTGAGGTAATGGATAAGTTGCAGCAGATGCTGAGGTGATAATTGAGTTTGGGGTGAGGAGGCAGAGAAGGGAGGGCATGAAAGGATATGAGGGCTGTTATGACTGTAAATATGAAACCCAAGAAGGAGGAGCCGGCAAGCACTCCAAGAAAATAACCAACAGCGTGGAGAAAGGCAGTGGGGTCGAAGGTGTGTCCTGCACCCATCTGGCTGTAGGTGGTGATGGCACTAGGAGAAAATGGCACCAAACAAAAACCAACACGATTAGTAAGACTAAAAACGCCAAATAAAGAACATCACTTATTTCATGGAAGCTGAATCATTCACAGTGACTCGCCCTAAAAAGTCCCACAGTAGTTAGTGGGAACAGAAGAAATACAAAGACATCAGTTCTGTGCTATTCACACCATAAATATTTACTTACTGGGGGGAAGGGGAACTTCCACACGGAAGGCACAGAGTGCAAGGGAAGAGAGAGAGAAGGAGGGAGGGCCTGGGGTGAAGCAGGCAGAGACAGGCAGCCATGCATTTGTGGAATGGTGGCATTTCTTCACCCACCAGCGACGCTGCCTTTGGATTTATGCTATTTCAGTGACTCGACTCTAGCCGTGTGAATAAGGTGTCCGCTCTGTTTTAATTGACAAAGCTTTTGATGGGCAGGGCACAACGCACAGCGAGTGGCTGGATATGGCCAGTTAATGTGAAAGTGGGTCTGCTGAAGACGCTTTCAGTGTCACAAATGTCTACAAAACTACTGCCAAATAGCCCATAATGCATCAGCACCATTCATGCTGCCAGGCTGAAATGAGCGATCACATAACACAACATGCCTCCGTGTCTAGATTGGAAAAGCTGAAAGGAAAGACTATTAGTCTGTAAAGAGTCAGTACATTAAACTTGGCCACTAGTCACTGGTCAGTGTGACCTTCTGGGAAAAGGACAGTGTCTTCAGATGTGTAGGGCTGCTAACTCCCTCTGAAGTCTCCTACTCGGGCCTTGGTTGAATGGTGACCGGGTCACGGCTGCTGGAGCAGGAAGTTTAGTGCCTGTGAGAGGGCACATCAGCGTAAGGTTGAGCTGCTCGGGAAGCTTGTTAAAATTCCAGTGCCAGGACCTCGCATGGCTCAGTAATAAGGGCCGGCTTTGTGTGTGGGGCCAGGGCGACCAGCGGGTGACAGGAGATGGCATGAAGGCTGGTCACGCCACTCTAAGAACAATCATAGCACTCTCTGGCTCTGTCTGCAGGAGGACGTGCAGGATGGCGTCGCTCTGAACACAACAACCTGCACACCCGTCCTTTTATCTTCTCATCTTCCATTTTAAGAAAGCGTCATCGTGTGCAGGTATCGCACACTCGAATGTTGATGCTGCACCTCCCTAACCAGGGCTCTCTCAAAATTCTCATCTGTTGACTGGATTTTTCACTAGCGTTTTATAAACAGAGCAAACAATCACTGCAATACGTGTGCAAAAGACAAAAAACAAAAACCTAAAGGGAAAAGCATCGAGCGGCCGAAATGTTTGGACAAACCGCAACGGCATCATGGCCACTTCACTGTGTTCGCGCAGATGTTATGGTGCATTCTGACTGAATCTGACAGGAGCTGTGTTATGCGAGTTCGTTAGCTGGGAGTGTGCCTCTACTTTGGCAGTGAGACTCTCCACTGACTACCTTAATGAGATGCTGACACTGCCAGAGGCAACTCGCTTACGCATTCGACTGCATAGCAGCTGAGATACTCCTGCTGTTTTGACAATCACACCCGTTTTTTTTTCCTTAAGGCCGGCAGCATCTAGCCAGCCTCCACTCCCACACACACCAGCCCCCATAAAGCTGGAAAAGCTTTATCTCAACACAATTAAACCTAGAAATATGTGACACTGTGGGGGCAGAAACAAATCCGCAAAGAGAGATACTCACTGTGTCAGCACGATGGCTACAGCGTCATTCAGGACGCTCTCACCAAACAGCAGGGCGTGGAGGTTCGGGTCAACCCGCAGCTCCGACAACAGGCCAAGCACAGAAACTTGAAGGGACAAAATGAAGGCGTTACTACCAAGGAACTCAACATTGTTTTTCTAAGAGAACAGTAAAACACCTCCGCAGCCACTAAGAGAAATAACCACGGTTATAAATGTTCCAGCGGAGCCGGCAGAAAACATCAACCTGTTGACCGCACTGGAAAAAGGATTTTGACAGCCTGAGTAACTAGACGAAGCAAAGACTTCGGCCTGAACTAAAGGAAACACGCGATGCTTTGAAGATTTACTTTTGCAAAGGAAACTGAACAAACCTCAACCAGTGATTTTTCCTTTTACTGTGCAGTATTAGTGATGGTGGCTGTTCATTGATCGATTTGAAAGAAAAGTAAATGATTTATGTTTTGTGACCTATGGTTCTCTTATTTGATGCCGTGACACATCAGTGTGTGATTTCATGAGGGCAGCAATAGGTCAAATGCAAATCATCTGTTTAAGATAAATTACTGAATTGCTTGGAATAATTTGCATATAGATGCTGTAGATTTAGTAACTGCCTATTACAGAATGGCTTTGTGAGCATGCTAAGTACAGTAGGAGTGTGTTTATTAGCTCGGGGCATTGCTGCAGCTTTTGGTAGGGAGGAGAGGACGACAGAGATCAGAGCTAAGATGCTGCAGCTGATTAAAACATGCAAAAAGAGCCAATTACAGCCTAATGTGAGGGAACCGAGCAGAGAGCCCCATGCTTTAAATAATGCAGGCTCCATTCATTGCTCAGCAACAGAACAGTTTTCTCACACCGGTCATTCTTGCATAATGACTTGAAAATGAACAAGCCTGCAGTCGTTTAAAAGACACTACATGGAATAAAACTGATATCGCATTCAGCTGTACACCATTTGCATATATATATATATATATATGCACAAAATAACTTGCTCTGCACCGCAGGGCGAGCGAGCACTGACATTGACTGACATGGACAATGGTGACACTGACGGCGCACTTTGTGACGCACCCGTGTATTAGTTGTAGCACTGTTGACTCTACATGTACAAGAATGAGATGAATAGATTCAGGAGGATATACAATATAATATTCAAAACAATATTAGACCACAACAAAGAAAGGCCACAAAATAGTTCCAGGGATTTTTGTGATGAATGATGAGTCAGCCGTGACGCTGCCACTTGGCCCTGCTGCGAACACCAGGCCAGTGAGGGCATCACAGCCAGAACAGACCCAGACTCACACTCAGTGGAGACAGCTGCCTCTGGACTTTTTTGACAGATCTGGCTCTTTGGTCTTTGACAGTTTTACAGCTCTGCCTGCTTGGGAAACAATCCTTTATCTGGAGAGGGGTGATGTAGGCCCCGGAGTCAGGACCGTTCCGTTTCCCTGCTCCCACAATGCCTGGCTGATGACAGTATGTCGTGCACCGCTCACACCGCAAAAAAATAGCAGGGGAGGGGGGCACCCCACACACAAGAACAAGGGTGGGTGCATGTTGGCTGTGTCGTCATGGCAACCCTGTCCTACAGCTGTCAAGTGTTCATCAGTTACCACAGCAACACCATAAGGTGTAGAGTAGACAATTATTTCAGACATAATACAATTGAAAGGGTCGAATGGAAACCCTATTAGGTCAAATTACCCTCCAGCAGAGGTAAAGCTCGCAGCCATTTCAGCCAGAGCTCATGGGATTTACTGGCTGATTTGGGCAAATTAGCCAGATATAATACTGAGAGTGACACATTAGGCAAGCGATAACAGTCAACAGGGAATTACAGTAATCTCTCCAGCTCAGCAGAAAACGTCATTTACATGGTATTACCATGTGCACAAACAGGCGACTAAACCACGGCAGGTAAACCCTCTGAACAGTCTGAGGGCAAGTTGAAGTAAAGACGCTTTTCTACCTCACTGTAGCTCGTTCTCTAGTATTTCTCATTATCTCAAAATCAATCTTTCCCTGTGATTGGTGGTGCATAGAAATATGAGACAGGCAAAAGTGAGGCATCTAGGCCAGGCTTGGTGACAACAGGCCTTTGGCTACTTTCACAAGTCTCAAAAGTCCGTGTAAACATACTGTGAATGTCCAGCTTCCTCCTTCGTAAGGGGAAGAGGAGCCTCTGAGGCTAATTACGGACCAGTCCTGTGCTGTAATACAGTATTTCACACACATGTGTAGCTTTCTTTTGGCATTCATTTCAAGTCTTGGTACCTACTGCTAACTCTGGTATCATATTTAACATCTTATAAAAACCTTCATCGCAGACTCTTTCCTTCACAAAGTTAAGTGAACATCTCACTGACCCTTTGTACCCATCCCTGAGGCTGCAGCATGCAGCAACGCAGGCGTTCTGCTGGACCCGGACCTTGTGTCTTATTGTGACTCTGACAAGAGCAGGGCCTCATGTAAAATTAGCAATGTAAAAATCAATTCACACGCGCTGAAAGGAATAAATAAGAACAGACTGTACTAGAATTTAAAATGACATATATGCAACAGAGAGACGTCTATTCGCTAGTTGCTACTGCTGCCATCACAGAGAATCATACAACTTAGGTTCTATTCAGTGTCAAGGAAAGAGGAAATACAAATAGTTCTTGACATTAGTATCTCTGTTGCACTGGTCTCGGAGACAGTTTGCCTCAACTCATTAAAGCTGCAATAAGACGCTGGAATATCAAATATCTCATAGACCAGCGCGAGAGAAGTGGCAAATAAATCGGTCTTCTAGATCACTCACAGCCTGGCTGTCAGCTTGTGATGACTTTCACAGTGTTCTGGAGATCTCCATCATTTCAGTGAGTACGTGACATGGCTGCGTTCACACAACGAGCTGTCAAACTGGGGTTATGACAATGATGAAAAGGCTTATTGCTCAGCACTAAAGCGCACTTTGGGTCTCAGCCTTGCGCGTGTGAGTGTATAAGTAAATTGAAGTCTGTTGTTTATCTGCTTCCTTGTGGATTCAAGTGTTTGGGTGTTCTGCGTACGCATTGTAGCAGACTTCTAGGCAAAGTCACGATGGCACCGAGTTCAGCAGGCATGAGCACAGCGTGACAGATAAGTAACGTCAGTCAGGGATCCATCATGAGGGTCAACCTCTGTTTAACACTCACACAGATCAGCAATGACTGTAAAGGTAATTACTTAATACATGAACGCTGCCAGAGTTGTGGCAGTGAAGACCAAAGACATCTCAGCAGTTTATATTATGGCTACACTTGGAGCTTAGAGCATTGTTGTTGCGTAAACACCGAGCAAATGAAGGCCATGCATGAGAACACATACATTTACATACATACAGCAGAACAGGACATGAGGGATGGTGTATGTTTGAGAAGAACAGGCTGAGCAAGGTTTGACCTTTTTAAACATGTTATCTGATATGTAAACTGCTCATGTGTGTGAAACTGCAGAAAACCATCAAATCTACTCTAATAAACCAAAAGAAAGCGATGGAAAATTGCCTGAAGTGTCTCAACATATTATTTGTCTTTGCTTACTAGTCATCTGTATCACAGGGGATTGTGTGACACAATGTAATTTGTGTTGGAAGGGATTGTGGAGATTAGACATTTTTCTGTGTACATAAAAAAGAATCAATACTGTCTCTGGACGTAGTCGCAGTTACTGTAGGAGTGTGTTTATAGTTACCTGGGTCTGTGGGTGACATAATGGCACCAAACAGGAGGCAGTCAGTGAGGAGAGAGCCTCCATCTGCTGCTTGGCCCAACAGCACCATCAGTCTGAGGAAGCCGTAGACGCAGGCCCTGCGACCGAGGACAAACACACACAATGACACTCAGTGAGGTCATCAGGTAGCGCCGAGCCAGAACGGGCCCATCACTCATCCCTCTAACCACAGCAGGGCTTCCCCCAGAGCAGTCTGGGTAATCGGGCCAGACGCTACCGACAGGTGTGTCGACCTATTTCCAGACAGCGGCTACTTGGCACAGGTAGACGCACAAGCATTGAGTCTAAGCACTTTAATTCTGATTGCACAAACATACACCCTCCTCCCCTTAATCCCACCTACACATGCACTCGCTCACGTACAAGAACTGTTTATCTCAGCGCTTACTCGTCTTCATCCCGGCACCCTGCGATGACAATTACAAATGTGTGTGCTGAGAATCCTGTAAAAAAGAGTTTGTGAAGGGCATTGGGACAAGAATTACACATATGAATTATTTTTAAAAGCTCTGGGACCTGGTGGTAAAAGATTTGTACAATTTTACTGTCCCAGGATGAACCACTACACAAGTCACCTTCATCAACAGTGCACAGTAAGTGTATGCGTCTCTCCTGGCCAGCTTATGATGAGTAACCGTGTGTTAACTATTAATCTTGTTACTGTGAGACATCCCATAATATTCAGTATCCTCTGGAGAACCTCTCTGGCCCTTGGCATACCTCTGTTACCATAGTGACAGCGCATGACTTGCCCCAAGAAACAAAGCTGCCTTATTCATGCACCTCGCAGCGACATTTGAATTCATGGTAACAATGTGTGATGTGTGTGAGTGAGACAAGCAGACAGAGGATGAAAAAGAGCACAAGTCAACGTCCTTCGGGAGCAGACTCAGGTTCTCTCACTCCCATGACGCTCATTTCCCTTCAGGGCACGGCAGACTCACTACAAAGCTACAGGACTGGCCAGGCCCGGTGCCTTAGAATCAAAGAATGCGCACACGATCCAACATGTCAAACGTGTCAGGGGAATTCAGGAAGCGTTGACGGCGCTTGTGAGGGAGGGAAGAAGGAAGGACAGGGCATGCGCCTCATAATCAGGAATAACATCTCCAACAAATCATCTGGCCAGACAATTAGAGAGAGGACACAATATAATGAAATAACCTGGGAGCTGATTCATTAGTTTCGTAATATCAACTATTTATCACAACATTAAAATATTACTGCAGGTGCGATAGTAGTGTGTCAAAATGCTCCTATTAAATCGAGATCTGTGAACCTACAAGACTGGAGTTTAAAGGTTTCACTCAGCCTCTGTCTGCTGCAAATTACTGCAATAACGAAGAAACGTTTTGGCAACGGTTCCTGAACAAGTTCCTGCAAAGTGTCAGAGCTCCATCTAGCGTTGCAAGGCTGAAAAGAAGTAACTAAGGACACTTGATGGTTGCTCTGTTTGCGATCATTAAGGCATTTGAGCAGGAGAATAAACCATAAACCATAAACATTTTGTGACATTAAACTGTACTTTTGTGGGAACATGTGAAATATCACTGCCTTCTTGCTACTATTTAAAAGCTTTAAAGCTCTTTCTGAAGTACCTTGTCTAGTCCTGTGGGCTTTAGCGTGTTGTTGGATGTGGAGAGGAACACTTACCCTATGGTCACGCAGCTTATTATGGTTCCCAAAAAAGCAAAGGTTAGAACTGAGCCCAGATTCTCAAAGAATCGTCTCTGGAAACAAACAAACAAACAAACAAACAAACGTCAACAGTACATTTCTGTAACAATATACAACATATTTGCTTAAAATTCCTGGAACAAATAGTGCGTAATAGTGTTTTTTCTGAAGTAAACCCAAAGGAACAGTCCTCTGATAACGTATTTTCCTCTTTTCAGGTACATGTCTGGACAGCGGTCTCACCTGATTAAGGGTGTAAGCGCCATAGAAGATGATGGGTGACAGGAACAGATTGAAAATGACCTCAGGATCAAAGGTCTCCTGTAACAGACAGAGCCGTTATGTTGGTGACTGACAAGGCTCCGTGGGGAACGAGAGGAGTGCGCTCGCTGAATGCGACTGTCTGACTGACTGACAGATATTACACGTGCACCGTTCACTTCAGCAGCTCCTGCTCAGCAGACAGGCATCAGTTCTTTTTCCTCTGTTTGATTTCCAATGTCACAATAATCTCCAGGTGCCACAGCAGCCATATCATTCCTGTGTCTCTAAAAAGCTGCCACATGCTGGTATTTGAAAAACAGAAAATTGTCACTTGTGGTTTGTGTGCACAGAAAAAACACTACCTAAAACAAAAGCTATTAAAGTTGTGCTGAAATTAGGATCTCATATATAGTATCTAGCTACAAAAATCATCCTTTCACAACAACAAACTGATCTATATGTTGTATAACATGGCCTTGTGCTTCTCTTATAATTACTGTGCGCTGCATTAGCATTCTGTCAAAGCGCCCTGACTCAGGCGTCCACAGCTGATTAAAGGAAAGCGTAATACAAAGTGAGACGTCTAACTGGTTGTGTCAGTCGTCACCCTGGAGGCTTCCAGCCTTCATTAGGGTGGGAATAAGCAAGTACCACTGGTTTAGCCGCACATGTCCAGATAACAGATTCACATTAAGCAAAATCCACGCTCCGAATAATCACAACAACCTACAGCGCTTTCATGGCAGATAGCGTCTCCCGTGCGAGGCCTGTCTCTACATACCATGCACGTTCTCTTTCCCAGCCTAGCCAATATGATGAAATGCAGGCCACTCAGAAACGTAGCCTTTCATGTCCTCATCCTTGAATCCTTTTTATCTGCACCGCAGGTACATTCTGCGAATCAAACAGCAGTGATATTTAATTCAGATCAAAATAATGCTACTTTACCATCCCACGAAGTCTGATGGAATTGCATAAGTGCGATTTGCGCAGTTCAATTAAATTTCAGACCACAGGCAAAGACGTGGCGATGACGCTTGACAGCAAAGGGTCAAATTTAGCTTTTTAGAAAGCCAACAAAAGCTTGAAGCAGCCTGAATAGCATGATGACGGGGGTTGATGGAAGGCAGAGCTGCCTCTGCAAAACACCCAGGACACACTGCATCCACATGTGCGTGTCTGGATACGTGGAAGATTGCGTTTCTGCTTAATTATCATTTCGGGTGCTGGAAAGCCCCTTTAGAGTTTGTAGAGCTTTTGTGCTTTCTCAGTCATTTACACTTATAATGGTTGCTGGAGCTACAAATTGCTCCTGTCTTTCCGCTACTATCACACGCCTCAATATAAATTACTTTTCTGCTGCTGCAATTACCCACACAGTGCAATGTATAGTTTTTCATGTGCGCTGCCTGTGCATGACAAATGTAGAGCTGCTTAACAGAGACTAATACAGACACTGTAATCAATAAATTATGCATGTGTTGGTGGTTTTATTGGAACGGCCACCTGCAACATTCAGCCGAGGATGGAGGCGCGTTGTATACACTAATTGCCTCTTCAGCTGAGCAACACTAAATTTAATCAGACCACAAACTTTAATGCCTTATTCCCCAGTGGCACGTAATGGACTCAGTAATGCAATGAAATTCTTATCTCCCCCTGCTAGGTCCCCATATGTATCAGACTTAATGGCGGGAAGGCTACACAGAACGCTCTGACCGATGTAATGGCCTTTGTAGTAACCTCAGCTGCATTACTAATGAGACCCCAACATTCAAAGGGACCAAAGAGTCCAAGCCATTAGTGAAGAGTTACACTTGGCCTGGATGATTTGCAAAGTTCACGGTTCACTTACTCCTCTTCTCTGGGGTTGAAATATTACCCAGGGATAAGGAAATACATTTTCAGATGTGCTCCTTCAGCGTCGTCTCACGCTTGTTGGCCATCATACGGACAAATCCACGGCTCATTGGTTCGTGTCTTTGATTTGACAAATCTCCCTGATACCATGGCTAAAAAAAGCGAGCCAGAAGATAAGTAATAATACTAATGACAACCCGAAGCTCGTCTCAAGGCTCGGTTCCTCTACTGAGCAGTGGCATAAAAGTCACCAATTAATTCCTTCTGAACAAAACAACTGCTGTGAACTCTGCTGGGTTCTGGTTTAGCTTCCAGTTGTAGCTGTAGAATTATTTCATCTCAGTACCACAAATTATTCCAGTATAATCTGCACTCACTGGCCACTTTATTAGGTACAGTACACGTACAGGCTGATTCAATTCAGTACTGCCATTCTGTCATGAATTCAACTTCACAAGGTTATAATTCAGTTTGTAGGTCAGCACTGTTTAATATTGAGTCACGGTGCGTGGTGGTGCATTATATTAAGAGTTGGCCCCCTATTCATTTTTCAAGTGTGCTTTGATACTATAATAAAGAAAAACCTTGCATCTGGAGGTCAAAAGAAATGTAACTTAGTGTTTTAATAAATGTTTCCTCTACTGTCGTGTGTGTGATGCTTAGTATGAAATATTACAAGGCTAACATTTTTACTTTCAAACATTTATATTTTGTTCACATAAATCAAACTACTAAACTAAAGCATTGTCAATACATGCAGTCGTTGTGTGGTTAAGACTACTGCATTTTTAAATTCCCCTTCACGTTACAGCTGATGGTTAATATTGACATTTCTTCCTGTGTCAGAGGTTGGGATCAGTATTTTCTGTTGAAATTACCTGTGTCACATCTTTTCTGCAGTGTAAGCACCAGTAGGTTATCACTTGGAAAAGCATCTCATTAAGAGAGGTAATGTCTGGGGACGAATCCCAATTTCAGGAAAAATCAATGGGATTTGTAATTGTATTCACACAGTTTATGTTGCTGAATGTTACACTGAAGGCTTTTTGTTCGCTGATCAGACCCTGGTAGTAGTTGTAAAGATTCCAGCTTGTGTATTTGCTCCTGTGTTTAGTTTAGCTTATTTCCCCTTGACTTCACCTGAACCTAATCTACCCTATCGAGCCCTTAATAAAACCTTAATATAGGCTAAATTGTTCTGTTGCCCTGTTTTTTCCATGTACCACCACTCTTCTGCCTCCCTAGGAGTAAACAGACCACGCAAATAAATCAGAGCAAAATCAATAAGCGAGTACTATTAGAGGACGATTAAAAGGCACTGAAGAAAAATATATTTCAGATGAAACAAAAATACATCAAAAGAAAAGAAAGCATCCTGTATGTCGCAGTTTGTTTATATCCCACAATATCATTAATTAAGCGATTTGGGAACATTACAGTGTCTTTGTGTGTCACAACCTGCAAAGGTCAACTCAAACCGTCATATTTACCACGTGAGGAGCTGACGCCGGTGGACATTCTTGGTTTATTCTCCCGACGCGCCTGTAGCAGTGCAGATGCTGCGTGGCGTTGATCGTCAGGATGTGAGGCGTGCTGTTTAGACCCACACAGCTACACGTGTGTTCTAGATACGGCCCGGCTTGGTCCGGTGACAGGTATTTAACAGCTAAGCCCAGAAGCATACCTGCAGGTAAAACAGGTGTTTTATTATGCTGGGGAAACTAAGGCAAACCCACATTACCTGACGTTTCTGGAAAATACAACAAAGATACTGAAGCCAGTTGATGGGTGCTGATGTAGTTGTAGCCTAAATTAAAGGATTACATTATATGACATGTTCATCATCACCATAAACTCAAACAAAATATATTCAATTGGTTACTAATTTAGGATCCATCCTATTAGCATGGCTTATTTGCATGTGTTTGAATTTCAAATGTTGGTAATATTTGACTTGTTTACAATCCAAACCTGTGTGACCAGACTGGCTTTATTTCATTCTAGTCTCATTTCTAACTAGGAAGTGTGGCTGAGAAACGGCTTCCGTGCCCTGCTCGTCAATCTACGCATGTACTTACCATAAAACATTGCACCTCCAGTTTCATACATTAGTTTATATTTACACAGTTTCAGCCTCCACACGCTGAGCACAGTAATAAGAGCCAAGCAAGCGGCAGCGAGGAGTATAAAGAGAGCTTCACGGTCTGGTTTTCCCCTCGCTGCGGCCGACATCTTCACAACTCTCTCACTTTTCGAAACAACTTGTGTTTCAATGCTGCTGCAGCAACATCCGCATCAGCGGCTCCCAAATAAGATGCGGTGCTACCTTCACGGATACCTCGAAAAACTTCCCTCTTGGTCTCACAGTTGACTTAAACAACCCGCTCGGGTTTGGATTTGTGAGATGGATCTGTGAAATGATGCTAACATAGCTTAGCTGAAATGTTTTTGTGAATATACGTCTAAACAATTTAATTTTACCCAAAACACAAAAGTTGTACATCAAACCATTTATAGCGTGTTACTATCTTAGATCCATAATTTAGTCACAGACGCTACTCTTTCCTACACTAGTATAACAATAGTTCCGAAAATTGTTAATGCACTTGAATGCACCAAACAGTGAATTGCAAGTCTTTTACTTTCCAGCAGATGGCGATGAAAACAAACTAATGGAGGAAGCTGGACACTGCGCTTCCACTGAATCTGTCCCCTGGCTTTAATCTGGCTGTGGCTTTTCATTCGCGTTGGTGTTTCTTTCGCTCTCTTCGATTCCTACACGAATAAGTCTTGTACAAAGACGTACAGACTTTGTAAAACACAAAAAGCGTGTGTTGCACTGTTACAGCTAGTCTGCAAAACCCAACAACGGTCTTGGGACAGTTTCATTATACCCAGTGGCTACTTTACATACGCAGCTGATGTTTTAACATATGGACAAATACATGTTTCTGTTGATTTTGTTGTCTGCTTCTTATTTTTACAGCAAAGCATTCTGTAACATGTTCTTGTGGCCAAACAATGTAATTAGCTCAGTAATTGTTCTCCAACGCTCATTTTCTTTCGGATTAAATCTCCCAAGTTCGATGTTTAAACTGTGTTGACATTTTCCTTTTAAACGCGCGGTTTAGGCCTGAAGTAAGGAGCCGAACAGAAAAACAGGAATCTGAGCAAACTTTGCATAAGAGGGCGGGCTTACAGGCGAGACAATATTAGAGCGGTCGCTCAGCAACCGCGGCCGTAAACACACAGCGGCTGTCGCGAGGGCGAAAAAGGCTGGTGCTGAAAAGAGTCGAAACAGAACCCATTGTGGTGTTGAAGAGGAGTGAGCGGCTGTCTGGGAGAACAAGAAGGGGGCGATTACGTGGCCACAAAGGGAGCCGTGATAAGCGGACGCATATGGACGTGGACGCACAGCACCGGCGCCGGTTTTCTTTGTGACGAGGACCGCGTCGTTCAGACGGAAGGACCCGGTATCTGAAGAGTTAAGACTAGACATCCCAAGTGTTTATTCCTGCAGCTAGCAGGCTAGCTGGCTAGATGCCTGGGAGCTAGGCATGGGGAGCCCGTGTGAGTTTGCCTCGTAGAGACCTTCGTCGAGCTGAAGAACCTGTCCGTTTGCTCCAGAGACCGTCGGCCGTGATTTAACGAGTATCCGTCGCCCTCGCCGCGAGTAGAAGCAACTTTGAAGAATGATATCAAGCGATCGCTGAGCGCTTCACTACTACGGACCCAGAGAGAGGAGAAAAAGTCACCCAGGTTTGTTTCCCCAGTTGTTTCTCCTCTCCGCCGACCCCCTTCTTCCCTCTAGCGTGACCTGGCGCAGCGTCGCTTCAAGTTGTTGTCTGCACGGCAGCTTTCTGCAGTTGGAGAAAGCAACAGCTCGGGCGGGTATTTGCCTTGTTTCGGCGAGAACTAGTGTGAGAGGATGTCCGACACTTTGAGCTGTTGCACTGTTTCCTGAAATGGTTATGCGATAAGACGGTGGTTTGCCTTTCTGCAACAAAGCCGTCTTATTAGCTGCCCACATCCGCTAGAGGGTAACGGGGACTTTGTTATTACCTCAGTGTTTGTATTCTTGCGCTTCATGTCGAAAACCATCTTTTCTGTTACTTCTGATCAGTTCGTCGTGTCGTTTTTGCGGCAGCTGTATCTTGCAGTAGAAAACACTAAGTCCTGTTTATGAGCTGCACATAAACGCAACGCGCCGTATCACACCGGCAGGTAACGTGATGGACTGTAGTCATTTGTTTTTCTATTCATTCCCTACACAAACATTTAAAGTAGGTGCAATTTCGTTTGTTTATTTGCTTTCTGTATAATTAACATTGCTATTTATTCACTGAACGCATTTCCTCCACGTTTCTTTGGCTCTGTGGCTTTTGAATGAGCCTCAACAGGTTTCCATCGAGCCAAGTTGATTTGGATTGATTTGCTTTATATTTGCTTCCTTGTTGGCGCGACTAAACATCAGGTTGAGCTATTTGGCCAACACACAGAGCAGCTCAGACACTGAAAGCCTCATCTGCAATAATGACTCGAGCTTAACGTTGGCGAAATAATGACTGTACGCTTCCTGCAAAGTTCTGCCTTTGATTTGTTAAAAGGAAAAGAAACAGATTACACCACAGTCCTGCTGGTTTGGTCCAGATAAAGCTCGTAAGTCCTGAGGAATTTCTCTTTACACTGTAATGAATAGAAAGAGCTTGTTAGAATTAATTTTTCCATAACAGGAGACTAATTGTGGTGCCTTTTTTGCAAGGTTAGTCGACAAGGGAACAATGAAAATAGACCGATACACTTAAGATGTTCTGCTGGTGGTTGATTTGAATGTTTCTCAACGCTCAGCAGGGAAATGTCTTGTAATTGTGGCCTAACAGCTCCCCCAGGGGCAGCTTATTTTTGTTTTTGACCTCCAAACGCACTAAATCATTCCCAGATAAAGTAACTTCTACAGCAGATGGAGCAATGTGAGGAATGACCTTAAACAAAATAATAAATATGTCAGCTAATCAATTACATCCTCCCTACCACCAAACCAAATTTCCCCACTTGTTTAAACTGGAACTTGTTTTGACATCTTGTTTTAATCAGTACAGTATCTGTTTTGAAAACGCGTTATCTTGAGATTTCGATGTGTGACAACTTTTCAAACAGCAGACACGCAGCGCTGCTGACTTGGGGAGGAAATGTGCGGATGTTTAAACCGAACGAAACAAACAAGTTATCAGAGCAGAGTCCTCCCAGTTCAAGTTTGTCCTTCCAAGCAGCTGCAACAGCTTGATGCAAAGCAGACCCCACTGATGTTCTCATGAAAACCTCTGTCATTCGGTTTGAGCCAGAGATGAATGGACTAATGTTCATGTGGGGATGCTGCTAATTGCTGCTTATATTGTGAGGACTCAATTTTCCATTAGGGGTGCGACTGTTACTGTCATTTGTATCTATCCATCACTGTCTGTGTGTTTGCTGTACTGAGGAAATCCGGCTGCGGCTGAATGTTTTTGTGATCAAACATTATTGACTCCCTCAGTCGATAACCTTGGCAACAGTAGTTCCTCTCTCCAGCTAGAGCCGCACGTTGCTCATTGGAGGGGAGGGGCCGAGTCAGAGGAGGCTTATTCCAAGCTTTGAGTAGGGCTTGGTGGTAATTCCAGCGGTCTCTGGGGGAAGACACGTCCATGTGTGTTTGTCCATTCGGGGATGGAGAACGGCTGCTCTGTATTCAAGTGATCTTCTCTTTCCATTCATCTCCATCACAAGAACACTCAAGTTTCTCTCACCTTGTTGTCTGCCAGCTCTCCAGTCAGTCAGGTCGCTCTCGTCTGTCTCCATTCCCACTCCACCACAGCCTTTTGGGTTTCCTGGGGAATTAATCAAATGTGTTCATGTGTGGCTTGACTTCATTATATCAAAATGAAGTTTAGCCTCAGGTGCAGTGAAGGAAATCGGTTAGCTCAGAAGTAGCCTTCCTCCCTACACTATTATCTGAAACCATTTGTACACAATGAGCTGTGGAGAAGATTATTCAAGAAGCAAATTTTCTTTTCAGAGCCCCCCTTACTTATCTTGGTTATTCGGCGAAAATTTAAGTTTAATAAAAGTTGAAATAGTAAGATATTAGAGCGCCATCTTCATCTGTCGACCTTTTGTCATTCTGTTTCAAGCCAACACGGTGCCCGTTGCTTTATCTTGCGCCTTTTCTGTCCCAGTAATGAGCCATTTTGCGGCTCTTAACATCTGCCAAACTTGGAACATTTTGAATGCGAGACTCATCTCCCATGCATGAGGAGTCAGGCATCCTTTGATTTGCCCTCTTTTCTTTGCCTCTCTTTCGAAGCGCTCACCACCGTACTTTTGTAGACCGAGTACGCTAAAAACTCTTTTACCCCACTTTTGGCAGCCGCTGTGTATGATGAGAGGTAATTTGGTGCTGATTCTAAACTGGATTCTCCGCCCTGCTTCTCGCAGACTGAACTGTCGGGAAAGGATGAAGTATAGGGGGGCCTAATTTAAAATTTTTGTGGTTACAATGAGGTTTGTCTAAAAGAAAACACAGCCTTAAATTTCACTGCTTTTCTGTTCTGGTGGGTAAGAAGTGTGTTGGGAAAAAGCATCTGGCTTTAATTTAAAGTGAACCTTAACCTTGTCAAATGTCTGAGTAGGCAGCCTTGCCATAAAGCCCTACGCAGTCTGCCTTCCTCTCTGCACATCCTGTGAAGACCTCTCAGCCAGTGGGTTGGATACCGCAATAGACAGCGAGACGGTTAAATAAATGGTTTTGTAGGTGTAAAATTCTTAGGAAGCAGTCAGGTGCGATAATTATGCGAGAAAAAGATCACTGTCTTAATTTACCACCCCATCCTCCCAGTGATGGTGAATGTTTGGGTCTCACTCAGTTGTAGCCGTAGTATAAAGCTGTTGCTGCATTGTGATCCTGCTCCTCGGCTGTCTCCTGCCGTGCAAAAGTATGAGATAAGCCATTGGAAGCAAAATTCTGCCTTTCATATTTTTAGCAACACCTCAGTTGTCTCATTAACGGAAAAGAAATGCTGTGTGTAACTTCTTTTTACAGCAGCAATTAGTACGATCATCGCCATAATCCACGTAACGCTCCGTAGGTAATTGAGGACTAATGCTTCTTCAGGAGAGGAGGAAGAAGCAGCTTTGTCCTTTCCTTTCAGCCACTGGCTCATGCATCTCTGCACCTCCTCTCTCCTGCTCTCTCTCAAAAATGAACGAGTGAATTTCTCCTCCAGCCTGGCTGAGGTAACGCCAGATTCCTCTTGTGCCTTTCGCTGATCCCAGTTAAATCTCGTTTTTCCTCTGTAGATCTTACAGCCCCGTCTGTGTCGGATACTAAATAGCACTTGGATTGAGATCTTACAGCAACAGGGTATTCAGTTTTTCCCTCAAGCAATCGGCCTCCTCTCGTTTTCTGTGCTAGCAGGCACGAGGCTCACATCCTCCTATTGGAGCTACTGTTTTTGTTGAGTGCTCCACACCTCCTATTATCTAACATATCTCCCTTTTCTAACTTCAAATTAAAAGCCTACAGAATATAAGAAATTGTCAGACACGATTAAATTGTAGGGTTTTTTTAAAAATGTAAGCTGAAGGGGGGTAAGCTTCCTGTATTTTTTGTTTGCATTGCTTGTTTCGGTTTAAATGCCTGAGAAATCTTTTTTGCTCCTGACGTATTTCAGGATGGTGTGAGCTTTAGGGAATACATTCAAAAAGTAAATGATTCATACAATGTGGTTATAGCAGCAAATCTATAAACCAGTGCTCTCCCATGTCTTGATAATTGACAACGTATTAAGTTACATATTAGGATTTACTGTTGCTGTTTAGTTTTGAGGTATTTTAAGGTTGGATCTGCTGAAAAGATGAAAGGAACCCAGTCACCCATAATCCCCATTTTATCATGGTAAGAAGGAAATCATATGCTCACTTTTTAGTTGAGTCACATTATTTGAGCTTAAGATTTTGAAGTGATAATAAAAACTGTGTGAATCATGTTTCCTTTTTCCTTAAGAATATGTAGTTCAGCCATCTGTGATTTCCTTTTTTGGATATGGTCTATTTTTACATTACTGATATTGGCCTGATCTGCTGGAGGTGTTTTCAGACAGAGGTGTGAGGTACGAACTGGTGCATGTGGCTTCTTATCTGACATTCCGCAGCCGCACATCTCTCGTGCCCGCTGTTCTTTTGGCTGCCTCCAGCCCCATGTCTTTCCTGATCTCAGCCTCTTCGATCTGAAAGCAAAATGTAGGGAATCCATTGACACGCACACTAATCACAGTAGTGTGCCCGCTCGTTAGCCATGCCCGCTCCAGTCAGCTGTCCTAATAGGCATGTCCTAATGAGCCCTAATTGCGGATGGCTAATTTGCATGGCCAGAGTCATTGTCGCGCTTAAAGCGTCTTATAAGACTTACAGGACTCTATTGCTAAAAAGCTGATTGGGGGGTCTAATGTGGCTTCGTAATATGGGGGGCTTCTGAGGCTTTCTGGAAGCATAATTCCTCGACTATGAGTCCAGATTGTTGTCTCTTCCTTGCGGCTTAGCTCTTACCTTCCCCTTCTCCGCTGACATTGATATGCCTAATGGAGGCATTCGCTACAACCACAAACGTTATTTTAGTGACAGCAGCCATTTTCAAAGAAACCACTTCAAAGCGTGATTTAAATGAAGCAGGGAAACTCTGATCAAAGGTTAAACTATGCACAGCGTGGCTCTCTTCACAAAGCAAAGTAAGATTTCTCCATTTGAAGCGAGACGGCAGGAAAAATAAAGATTTTCTGAGCTCGATGTATCGGTTGAGGTTTGCAGATGGTGTGGGGTTTTTTTTTTCTACCGTGCTTCAGAGGAAAAGCGACAGATACTGCTGTAGCTACACAGGAACGTCCTCTGAGGCATTATCTACAGACTGCGCCACATTTTATTTGTACTAGAAAAGGATGTTGTACATTTCATTTTTAATTTGATAACTTTACCCCCTTCTCCCTATTTTTATTTATCTTTCTTATAGTAGGACAAATATACAAGGAAATTCCCACAGAGAGCTCAAACCGACACAGCCCCATTTACTGTGTTGGCTGTGGGCCATCTCATTTCTGCTCGAAAAGTAATGAAATCTCTCAAATGACCCAAGCTTTTCAAATTTGTGAGACAATTTCATATGCCAGAGAAAGTGCTTCTTTGTTTTATGGCAGGTGCTGTGTGCAAGAATTTAGGTGTCAAATTGCAGACCCCGCAGAAGAATTTAATAGACCTTTCCTCTTGTTATCATTGACCAAAAGGGCAATTTGTGTGTCATGAAATGCTGTTCTTTAATTTAACCTGATGTAATGAATTCCCCCTCTCTTTCTTTGCTTGATTTCAGGCCTGCTGGCTCAAGGTTGCAAACAAACACCAAGAAAGGAGAACATGAGTCACTGGCCTCTGCCAGAGAACAGCGTGGGGCAGCTGTGCCAGCCCTGCTTATGCCTGCCGGTTTAGAAGCTGCCCTGCTACACCATGACGGAGAGGCATTGAGGTTGGCTCCCTGACGATCATCTCAATACCTCTCCTCTTCCCAGTCCCTCGAGACCCCCTCCCCTGACCCCGGCCCGTTCCCCATCATGCTGCGCTTCCTGCCTCTCAAACTTGGCCGCCTGTATCGCTGTCTCAAGCTGCTGTTGGTGGTGGGGTTGTTTGTCATCTTGCTGATGAACACTCACAACCTGTTCGCCTCCTTCCAGAAGAATGAGCTGACCGACAGGCGCTTCATCAACCTCAACAAGTGTCCCGCCTGCTTTGGCACCAGCTGGTGCCGCAAGTTCATGAACGGCCAGGTTTCCTTTGAAACCTGGGGCCGCCTGCGTTTCTTAGATGTGTTTAATGTAAAGAATGTTTACTTTGCTCAGTACGGTGAGCCCAGGGAGGGCACCCGGCGCGTGGTGCTCAAGCGGCTTGGCTCCAACCAGGAGTTGGCTGAGATAGACCAGAAAATCTGCAAGAGGGCCACAGGAAGGCCACGGTGTGACCTCATCCAGGCCATGTACAAGACCGAATTTGCAAGGATCAACGGCGATGTCCGCCTTCTCACTCCAGAGGTAGTGGAGGGCTGGTCAGACCTGGTTCACTGTCCCTCTCAGAGGCTGCTGGACCGCGTGGTCCGCAGGTATGCTGAGACCAAAGACTCAGGCAGCTTCCTCCTCAAGAACCTCAAGGACACGGAGAGAATGCAGCTGCTCATGACCTTGGCATTTAATCCCGAACCGCTTGTGCTACAGGTACTGCTACTTTAACTTCCTTTGGCTTGTGTGGATGTCATACTGCTTTTATTTTTGTTTCTCAGTGGTTTATCTAGGTCTTGAAAGAAAATCTGTCTCTTTACAGAGGTGTCTGACTGCAGATCTGTGGCACCAGGTGTTTTCAGAGTAATTGATAAGACTGCATTTACTTTGCTACACAAACAAAAGAACATCAGTACAAAGGAAGCCAGGGTGTTGGCCTGCAAAGCCCCCAGGAAATTACAGGGTGGAATCCTCTTTTTCCTTCCTCTTCCATAGATCTGAGACAAACCATTACACCCTCTCTAAACTGGAGGCTGCATCGAGGCTAGCGGGCGTGTAGACACCACTTAACATAGAGGGCTTGAGAGCTGTGGCTGCCCAAAAGATGAGAGATTTTTGGCTGGCAGCAATACTGCATATTTTACACAATATGTGGGGCAGTTTTGAATTATTTAACGAGGCATCTGTTAATCGTCCAAGTTGTTTTTAAATTTCAGACAAGTCCGTGTCCACTGGATTCTTGTCATTTGTAGGAGCCGATATGTGAATTTATTATGTAAAGTCGTAATAACTACCGTAATGACAGGTTTTATGATTTTAACTAATGCTACTGTTATTTCTAGCCAAGGCAGTGGTTCACCAAGACTGTTCTCTCTGATGTGACTAATCATATGACTTAATTTGAAGTGATTTTTAGCTGGAAGCTGAGAGATGATGAATGCGTACAGGCACTTTATACCATTCATCGACTTGTGTTTTACAAAGTGCAGCAAAAGAAGCCAGAAGAGGCCGACAGATTAAACTCTTCAATTTTAATATAGTTAGTCTAATATTAATGTTCTGTAACATTAGAAAGCCTCATATTGATGTAATATAACGAATCGAACATGCTGTCAGAAGCAGAAGGGTGGCCGTGCTACACTAGGAGTAAAATAACAGCCCTTCTGTCGTCCTCCATACTCTCTACACATAAGCACTGTTCACGTTCTTTTCCCTTCCTGTTTTTACAAGCAGCCAATCAATTTCAATTTCTATCTAGTATTGACCGTGTCTCATGATGGGATAACAACAATGGTCATGTCCCATGTAGACATTCAATAAGTTTCCCTGACCTCCAGCGCCCCCCTCACGCTCACAGGGCTGGACACCTCGAGGCATTTCTGAGGACAATAGACGAGATCAGCTTTTTAGTCTGGTCAATCTATAAAATCTCATTAGTCCTGTTTGGCTACTTTCCCTCCCCCAAACTTTCTTTTCTTTTTTTGTTCTCATTACATTTTCTGTCTGTCTCCCTTCCCTGCTTATTCTCTGCCCCTTTTCCTGCTTGTATACGCTCCACAAACTCTAATTCCATCAGTGTTTTTAATGCCATTATGCTCCAGTTCAGAGGCTCTGTGAATCACCCCCCATGCTTTTCTTGCGCACGTAACACGCCAACACATCACACACGCATTGTCCACAGTGCTCTTCACTCCCTGATCCACGTAGCTCGTGCATGTTTACAGGGACTCATAAATCATTAATCGCGTCCTGAACTTGTGACCTGTGGGTATACGAAAAACTGCAGGTCTGCATACGCGCCATTGCAGGCATGACAAAGACTCTGCACGAGCAGCGTGGAAGGATGATATACAAAGAGATGCACCTGAGCATCCCAGAGAATCGCAGATCCTGAGTGCTTTGACTGCATGTCAGCACCACTGAACTCCAAATATGAGGGGAAATTTGCTGAGAGACCCTATACACAAGGTTGGGCAGCAGTAGACCATAAAGAATTAATGGCATCTATAGAGACTGAACAGGAGGCAGTGCTACAACACCTTGGACTCATTTATGCCAGAGGTTAGCGCTACTGCCCCAGGAAGGGGTTTAGCTTGAATGTGGGTAGATTTTTATGAGCAGTTATTTGGTGGAACTTCTTCTTAGTCTCATCTTCGGTGTAGTGCTTCATTCTGCCTCCTTTGCTGCGGTTGCAGAGGCCGCTGTCACTCAGCGTATGATTTAAATTTGCCTTATTTAGAGTAAATAATTTCCTACTGTCATTGGTCACCAGTGTTTTGGGTTTGTTTGGTTCTTTGTTACCCCCCTCCGTCTCTCTCCTCTGGCTTTGTACAGTCGAGTAATGCGAATAACGTTTCTGCTGTCTGCACAGTGAGCTGCACTTTCTCTCCGAATGGCTTCTGTTTCCAGTCTTTTGAAGCCACGGGCAGTAAATCGGCCCGGTTTCACTATGAGAAACCAGACCTCCTTTGTCAGTGGGAAACAATCTGCTGTGTTGTTTCGAGTCTGGCCAACAATGCGTTTTCTGTGTGCGCTCTGCGGTACACAAGCGCACGCGTACGCACAAACCACCCCCACTCCCCCGTCACGTGGAGGACAATTTGGCTTTGGGGAATAAATATTTTTGGAAGACAAAATGACGACAGGCAAACAAGAAAATCCTTGTGCTCCAAGAGGCACCTCATGCAACTTCATCTGTTTTCTCTTGTTCCCTCTTAACCGGGCTGCTGTTCTTAGGATCTGTAGATAAGTCTGCTCTAGAATGGCTTCTCTGTTACTGTGATGAATCTACTTGTGTCAAGAGGGTTGTCTCTTTGCCAGCTGGAGAAATTACACTACGCTGTTTAATTTTACCTCTTATTGGACAATAACTTGGTTTTCATGAAAAGCCAGTAATTTATTCTCCTCATTTGCCTGGCTAGAATCTTATTTGCCATCCTTGGCTCGTCTCCTCCGGCTAGATGACTCACTGATTCATCAGGTGATGGTTGTGTTTGATGGAGTACATCTGGCTCGGCCTTAAATTAGTTCGATTTAGCCTAGTCCTCCCTTCCAAATCATTAAGCTTCGTGAGGTCGCCAGGAGCATGTGACTGCACTTGCACCCTTTTTGGTCCTCGGCTCTGTTTTGCTCAGTGAAGCCGAGAATAGGATGTGACAGGCCTGTGGGGTTAACTCAGTCAGTGGTACTCTCATCTCCTGCAGACTCAAATCTGTGCTGGCCCAGACGCCCCCCTTCCATACCGCTCTCTCTCTATATATATATATATATTACAGTCTCTCCCTGCCTTCCACCGATCCCAATTCAACACCTCAGTCTCACCTGACTCAGAGACATGCTTATCAAAAAAGCACAAGCCTCTCGCACAACGCCGTCCCAACCCAGACATCTGACATCGGTACCACGTAAATGAGAAAAGAAACAGAAGCGAGAGATTAGAAGGATGACCTTATCTGATGTTCCTCCTAACATTTCTGACAGCAGCATAAAGTAAACCTTTACAGCACTTTGAGCAAACACGCCAGCAGCTTGCTTGAATTTTTGAAAATGGGAGGATGCCTCTTTCGTACGCCATTGATTTAATAAGGCTCTGCATAATTTATTATGTCCTTTGGGAGGAAAAGCCAAAATAAACTGAATGAATTTGGGTTTTTCTTTTGCACAAAGGTGACACCAACAGTGACGCTGACATTAAACTATAATTCTAAAAGAAGAGAACAACAATGTTTCGGAGCATTTCAATATAATAACCCTGAAGGTTAATAAGATAATAAGTGGTGAACAATTACGAATGATGATTGAGTGTTTATAAAACTTCTACAATAAGCACAGATTTTGTGCCTTTATTTTGTTTGTACAGGGACAAATTTAGCAATCTCAACTAGACTTTCTAGGTCAAGCCTCTTTACAAAAGGGATCAAAGCGTGTTGTGTTGTGAGATTTTTTCTTTTTGTCTTTTCACGGAATCGCAACCACTGCCTGCTATCCCGGCCTAAGTGACAGCCTTCTGTCTCTAAGGCTGACTCACTGGATGTAGTCCACCGGCAAAGAGCATTTAAGTTGCTAGTCTGTGATTAGTACCTTTTGTTTTTTGGGTCTGGGGGATTGTGACGCTCTTAGTACATAAGAGAGGGGGTTGTGTACGGCGCTTAACCCTGCTTCAAGTGCTCCCAGAGCCCCTTTCATTATTCTTATAGGCCTTTGTGTACAGACTGAATCCTGTTAGGATAAGACAGGGAGTTATCTGAGCCCAACTTCTCTCTTTTGGCTGCCCTTACTGGATAGAGGCCCTGGTGGAAAGGGGAGAAGGAGGCAGAGGGGGGTTGAGGAGCAGGTTTGTGAATGTGTGTGTGTGTTGTCCAAGCTAGATCCTTGTGGTGTTTTCCTCCATTTGAATGAGCCAAACTGCTTGTGGTACCATAATCCTTTCTCTCTTTCTCCCTCTCTTCAAACAGGCACTCGCACAAACTAACACACGCATGACAGCTGTGTTTGGTTAGGTAAATGCCTGTGGCTGAACCCCCACCCACCAGCTCCCTTTTTAGATTTCTCCACCTCGCCCCCCAGCTTCCCACTTTCTCAGCCTGCACCCCAGCCTTCCGTACGCCCAGCTTCTTAGGATGTAGTTCGGCACCACAGAAGCCTAGCCCCATTCACAATTCCCCCCGGGCTCGTTAGGGTGGCTAATATAGAGCGGTAACGACAGCGCTCGCTGCGCTGCGTCCCCTGGAGAGCCTTCAGTCTAATGTTGGATCAAGAATATGCTTTTTACCACATCAGCTCGGCCACAGTAATAAAATTGTCCACTGCATTAAAGCGTCAGGCACCTAGTTTCTGTCGCAGGAAATATGACAGGTCAGGGACATGCTCCAGCATCTTCTAGACTTTGGCATTTGCACTTTTGCAATTGGTAAAGTGGCTTTAATCAATTAAGCTTGTAATAAATATGTTAAGAGATCTGCTGGGCCTTGCTCGGAATCTTATGTTAGGTATTTAATTGGGGGCTGTCTCTGTCCAGACTCTCGACACCACCCTGCTGTCACTGATAATTGGCGCCTGCTCTGAAATACGCAACCCTTGATGTAGGCCTCAAACCCACAGCCCAAAAATCAGAGGCCAAGTTTCGCTCGGGTTCCTCCCCAGCCATGTGGGCGGCAATACCACCTAGAATGAGTCAACACCACCGCCTGGGACTTAATACATTCCACATCTTCCAGCCAAGGTGTTTTACGAGGTGGGTGCGTGCACAGCGGCTCAGGTTCAGGTTGGCAAAAGGTTTCGGCTATCAGTTGGTGGTGGAGTGCGTCCTAGCAGCCCAGAGCCATACTGCCCTGTGCTCTCATTTCTCATCCTGCTCCCATTCTCTCGCCTGCAGAACTCTAAAGACCATTTCTCACTGCTCGGCAGAGCTCACTGAATCATGTGTACGCTCCTTCCCTCTGTGCCTCACAAGTCGAATATATGCGGTCTTACTCAGAGTCTGACCTCTTGGTTTTGATTTTTCATCTTAGCCGAGTGATTTTTGACCCCTTATTTTTTTCATCTGCCCTGACTTCTCTACAAAACCACGTATTCTGCGGTGGTGTGGAGACTCGTTCAGGTAATGCATTCTCGATACCCTTACCTTAAGATTAACCATCACATCCATCCCCAGGCTTTACCTCAGCCTAATTTGAACCTTGGCTCTGAAACCAAATCTTGGCATCTCCAATTTCCCAGTGAGGTTGTGAGGATTGACTCTAATAATGACACTGAACTGTAATTTGTTCACACAACTACGGAGAGAAAGGCCCTTGTGCCCAGCAATCCTTTGTAGTTCCTTCAATCAATGATTTTCTCTTTTCCAAGACGGCTGCCAGCTCGACACACCGTGACTTTACCGTCTTTGAACCCCGTTGCCGGATAAAGAAAGAGGATGGGCCTGTTCTAAATTCAGATGCGTACACTTTACTGTCTCTGTCTCTCACAGCCCATTCTCCTTTACAGCTCGTTGCTCTGACTAGGCATATCTTGGCTTCCATGAGTGGAACAGACAGAATCACAACCCTGTAGTGCAGGTTTTGGGGGTGGAACAAAAGGAGAAGAGGGGAAAAGCAGGGTTAGCAGGAGAAACGGCAGCAGCAGGAGATGAGAGAGAAGAAAGGGGTAGCACCATGTGTGCCGTGATGAGGGGTTAGCGGCAGCTCCCTTGTGGGTCTGAGCTCTTACTGTGTACTAACCGACTGGATTTTAAACTTAAATGGCCAGCAAAATGCCAGACGGGGCTCGCCACACATCCCCCAGACACACAAGGTCAATAAGAGAGCTACACAGAAAAGTGTCTTTTTTTTTTTGTCTCAAGTCCAGCATCGCAGACCAGATGCGACTCCTTAACGCTGGACTCGTTTGACATAAAACCTTAATTTGGCACTGAAGGTTTTTTAGCCCTTGCTGTTGCTGTTTGGCTTGTGCTTGTCCACCTCGCTGCTTTTCGTTTGATCTCCCTGAAGCTTGACTCCTGTCCTGACTTGTTTGCTACGAAGCTTCTTTGTCGAAGCCAAAAAAATGTTGAAAATTTACACCACACCCTTTAACAAGCTGCACATTTCCTTTTAGCTGTAAGTAGCTGTGCTTGCAGTAGGAAGGCACCTGGTTCCTTTACATCAAGCTTTGTATTCGTGTGTTTGTGTGTGTGTGTCTGTCTTCTGCTCCAGCTTTCTTTGCTGGCCAGCCAAGGCAATATCTCGGGAGCTGCTCATGTTTACTCGGCCACTGAAAAGAGGTTGTTATCAGCCCTGGTCACGTTGCATGTTCTCATTCACATGCACTGGGATACAGTGACACATAGAGACACAGACACACACGCAAACGCGCACAAAGGGTCTCTTTCGAACTCCTACACACACATCCACGCCCTCCCCTGAGTGGCCCAGTAGAAGGGCATGCCTTTGTCAGCAGATGTCAGGACGCAGGTGTGTGTTCCTGCGCCTCTTACGCCATTCGTTTCATCCTCCCCTCCAGAGGCTGCCCATTTGTCTGTGGCCGTGTTTCATTTCAGCCCACTCCAATCTCCCCCCAAGAGGACGCCAGCGTGTCTGTTGTATTACAGAGAGAGGAGTGGAAGGCGCAAACACCCTAAGTCAAAGCTACTGTAGTGCATCAGCACAACCTTTAAGATTAAATTTGTCAGACTTGGGCCTAGAAGTCACCATGAGGTCATCTTTAACGAGATGAATCTGTTCTAGTCCATTTTCCGCCTCTGTTTTTGTTGCCTCTCGAACCAGGCTCATTATTTCAGAAACACTGCAAGATTTTCTCAGAAAAAGAAATTGTATGGGGGAAATAATAGTATTGTTTGGCACAAGGTTCTTTGAGTTAAAACTTTTTGCTAAGGAGGAGATAAAAGATGTTTTTATCTGACTGGAACAAGAAGTTGTGAGACCTTTTTAAAGCAGTAAAAGTCGCTGGGATGTGTCATTGGCACTTTTGCACTGTCAGCATCTTTTAGTAACGCCTATGCCCATAGCATAGAGACGCCTGGCAAAATTCACTGCCTATGCAGCCCCACGCATACACCTATGCAGTAGCTCCCCAGCCTGCGCAGAGATACTGCAGTGGCTGTATTATTAGGCTGCGTTTTCCAATTTATTTCACCTCTCCACCTCTTCCTCAACGCCTCATTGCAGACGTTAATGACTTCTACAGAGTAACCGTTTAAAGATCACTAAGGGAGAATGATTGGTGGGACACGGGTATTTATCAACCTACAATAGGTGAGTTTGAATCCAAAGCTCAGGTGCCCGCTTCCCTATTGCATTAAATATAGGAACCAAAAAATGGCACCAGGGTATGAGTTGTCAAGACCACGGCAATGGTCGATGGAGCGAAATGAGGCTGTCAGTGCACTGAATGAGCGACGTCTGCGTTAAGAACCGCAGACGAGGACCGGACAGACACGAAGGCGTTCTCATAACAGCCGTTGACGGTGTCTGAAAGTAGCCGTGAGGCATTCATCCTTTTCCTTCCTCCCATCAGCCACCGCTCTACTTTTGCTCCCATTCAGGCTGCAACCTGACAACAAAGAGAGAGATGTGTTTAGCAGGCAGGTCTTTGCTGGTTTATTCCTCCTGTCCACTGGAGCGGAGAAGTGAAAGACACTCTGTTTGTCTCTTCTGTTTGCTGTCTCCATCGTATCCTCTCTCTCGCTTGCTTTCCCTGCCACCTCCCCTTTTGCCCGAAAACCATCCATCTGGCCCACAGGGCTGAGCAGGGCAGGGGAGGATGGTGATGCACAAAGAAGGTTTAGCCGTAACATTGGACAGGCCAAGTTTTGTCAACAACACCGAGAGCCGCTTAGATTTGCTGCAACATGAAACGATCTGAGGTTTGAAACTGGGTTAAAGGGAACCAAGCCTAATAGGGATATTGCAGCAAATGATCCAGCTCCAAACTGATCTTTCTATACCTCTTCTGAAATTAGAAAGCCATTTTAGACATTTAGTCTGGTAAATCTCTAATCCTAAAATCTCTATATAGGAATACCCATTAGCTCCCAGTAGTCTGGGATTGTCTCCCTTCCAGCAACTACTTTATATTTGGGAGTGCAGCGAGCCCACCATTATCCTTTGTTTCTTACTATGTGCTACATTTTTCACTTTAAGTCATGCCTGCTTCTTCAGATTCGTCTTCCTGTCAACTTTGCTATATCACAAAATGTAGAGGAAGCCTATTAGGCGAAGAGTTTTTTGGGGGGGAACTTAGGCTGAGTCATTGCCAAGTCTTAGGATGACAGGTACAGACAGACAGGCTGCTGGGAGCAAGTAGTGCTTCCTGGACAGACTGTTGTCTCTCTAGCAATTGATTGGGTCACCGTAGGGAAATGGGCTCAACCAAGACTGCATTGCATGCAACTTATAATTGTCCTGCCTTCTTGGTGGGGGATCTTAAAACCATTGGACCTGAGAGAACTGAATTAAAATCCTAACCGTCTGGTTAAAAAATATACAATTCAGTACAGCCTAAAATTTAAAAAAATCGTAATCGTGCCTTTATTCTCCACAAAAGCAGGCATAGGGATAAGAAATTACATCGTCTCACTCGCTTTGAGAAACAGTCAAGCGCAGCATCGCTATGCAGTCGCTATGAATTTATACACACACTCCATTTACACATTTGGATGAAGGAGAAATGAACACAATGATTATATTGGCTTTATAAAAAAAAAAAGACAAATGTAAAATATTAAAAAAAATCTTTCAATAACGTCAAATCAACAACAACCATTTACTGCCAATGTTGTTCATGTGCTAATTAAATTATAATATGTAGCAGCATTTGGTTTTAACTGAGACAGCATGAATTCTCAGCATGTTGTTTAATGACTGTCTGGATTTAGAAATCGTCGCAGGCAGAGCTGTCTGTCTGTCTGTCTGTCTCTCTCTCTCTCTGTCTGTCTCTCTCTCTGTCTCGTCAGAATGTTGGTAAGACATGAAAGGCACATGTGGGGTAATCGAGCCATTCGCTGTGACTGTCAATACACGTAGGAAGTGATTGGCTGGTCAAACGGACGCAATAATGGGTTGGTTGGTGGAGAAAATGTCTCAGCGTTAGTCGGCTGCAAAGTTGCAAAGTCATGTGTTCAGCATGCGTCCTCAGCTCCACAGAGTGTGTGTGTGTGTGTGTGTGTGTGTGTGTGTGTGTGGCAGTGGTCCGGTTGTTTTATCTGAGCTACAACAGCTGGGTTTGAAAATGTGTGTTTTTAAATAATTTGTATTTGATTAAAGTTTAAAGGCAGTTAGGGCGGTCAGCATGCATATTTAACAACCACCCCCGCCCTGACGGGCGTTGGAAGCTGGTGAGGTATTGCATTACCACAACTGTAAAGCGAAATCCCACAGTCCTAGCGGTTCACACCTTACCTGCCGCGGCACGGTGTGTTCCCTCGCCGTATCTCTGATGCGATTGGGTTTCAGGAAGGGAGGGCTACTGAGGCCGCTGTGAAACGCGAGCGCTCCTGATCTCTCCGTCTGTGTCCGTGCAGCAGCTGCCTGCCAGAAGCGGCAGCCTAGGAGAGATTTGTTACGCAGTCGCAGGCTATCATTAAGCGAGCATATGGCCAGGTGTTTATTGTAAAAGATAGAGCATGTGGCAGGGGGTTTATTGTGGAAGATGGGAGCTTATCACTTGGAGCAAAAACTCGTGGGCCGCAGTAAAGGAGGGATTTCATTCAGTTATTTTCCATTGATTTGTCTTCTCGTGGTGATGGCCGTTGGCAGTGTAATGGACCGGGAGAGAGAGAGACGTGTAGTGTGAGACGGCAGCGCTCATGGAAAGAGACGGAAGCCATAATGAGTGGCACTGTAAAGAATCCCGCCTCTCAGCAGCCGGGCACGTTTGTCACAAGCAGCTGTTTTATGCCCACCTCCTTTCACCACCCTTTCATATGCGTGTGTTTGACAGCCAGCCGGAAACATCTGCACAAGCAGTGATGATGGAGTTGGTTTCAGTCAGACATTAGGGCGTATGATCAGCGATACGTCCTGCTGGCGGCGACGCGGTGTTGCTGTTGTTATTAATCACCTTTAACGCGTAATACGCAGCAGTTTCTTGTCCGTATTCCCACACGGCACTAACACGGTTAGCTGACATCGCGCAGCAGTTTAAATGGCCTCGCTGCTACATCACAACACATGAGGGTTTCCTGCTAACTGCTTCTACCGCAAATCACCTCCTATCAGTTCTCTGGAAGCACCGAGTACGGCAGCGTGCGTCAGCTCATGGCTGTGGGGCTTTAGCGCAGGCTGGCTTCTTTTTATTAAATTTAATCTGTTATACCCAGTGCTGGCTCTGTTTCATGGGATCCTTTGGCAGATTTTCAGCTCTCAAGCTTAAAATTGTGCATTAAAAATTACCCGAGGCTTCACGTGGGAACTTTGTTTGTTTTGTGACTTTTTTTTTAAGCATCTCTATGTTGAGATGCTGATTTCAGTGCGAGTTAAACAAATGTTTTCTGACAGTCGGAAAGTTCTTGCAATTCCTGTGTTAGCCTCTGCTTTTCAAAGCCATCAGGGTATTTCTGTTACTCTATGAGCCATCTCTATACTACACAGCCTGACTTTTATCTACAAACGATTTTAAATCAACATCCTCTGTTCTCATTTCCTTTCTCCTTCCCAGAGCTTTCCGTCAGACGAAGGCTGGCCGTTCGCCAAGTACCTGGGAGCATGTGGGCGCGTGGTAGCTGTCAACTACGTGGGCGAGGAGCTGTGGAGCTTCTACAACGCGCCCTGGGAGAAGAGGGTAGACTTGGCGCGCCAGCTGATGGACATCGCGGAGCAGCTCACCAACAACGACTTTGAGTTCGCCCTCTACCTGCTCGACGTCAGCTTCGACAACTTTGCGGTCGGCCCGCGTGATGGAAAAGTCATCGTGGTTGATGCCGAGAACGTCCTGGTAGCGGACAAAAGACTGATCAAGCAGAGTGAGTTGCATCCTTACCTAAATGCTTGTGTGTGTGTGTGTGTGTGTGTGTGTGTGTGTGTGTGTGTGTGTCCATATGTCTGTACATAACCTACTACGCCTTGTATTTGTTGACAAAGATGCACGTGTTGCATCGCTGCCTCTTGAAACAGCTCATTTTAGCAGAACAGTATTTACAGTAACACTACTTCACAGTCAAATTATGGAGCCATCATTGATGCTGTTATACTTAAGATTTCTGCTTATTAACTTTGACTTCCGTCGGTAGCTTATAAGACACAGATGAAGGGTGGAGTGAGGACCTCAAGGGAGAGACAGCTGCCTACACTCAAAGAACGCACTCCTCTGGCTCCGCGTTTGCCTCCGACGCACTCGTCCCCTTCAAAGCAAGGATCGTGTGGATAACGAGCCATCTCAGCTGCCCTAGTTCTTTGCCTCTCAGAATAAACCTTCTAACAAGGACGGAGAGTACTGTACATCACGCACTTTGTGTGGCATCTTCTTACCGCTCGCTCCACCTTCCGGTGTTTCTTCAGAGCGAGGGTGGACCGGCATGCTTTAAAATTTGTTCCGTCCCCCCAAAACCCAGTCGGTAGTCTGTCTGTTGGAGAAGTGTTGTTGCAATTTTGCCAAATTACAATATTGAAGACTAGAAAACTGTGATAGATGTGCATTTTAAAGGACTCGTAACATGCTCCATCTTCACTCAGAGTTCCTACTTGATTTCCTTTGAGAATATTTTCGATTTATTAGTCAAGCCCAAAGTGTTATATTTATCCCACTGCCAATAGCTGCAATTTTCTACCCCGTCAGAGTAGCCTTTCACAAATCCCGAAGCACAATCTAGGTTGAGACTCCCTTTGTGCGGCCGACACATTTGGAGCTTGACAACTCAAGCTGCTTACCCTGGCCATTCAGAGTTTAAGCCTCAAGAATGTTTACGTGCCTCTTGTGTGTTTGTGTGCCTGGATCTGTCCGTGTGGTTGCGTGCCAAGTGTCAGGCCGCGGCAGGAAGAAGAAGGATGATGGCAGTAATGGGTGTCACGGGGTCACGGCCATGTGTCGGGCAGCAGTAGGAAGCGGGCGCAGTAACCCCGACAAGCAGAGAGTCTAATCCTAACAAAGGCTCTGATTGAAAGCATGTTAAAAGTGTGCGTTGAATCTCATCAGCCTAACTGTGGCCAATTGATTTGCAAATCAAACACACGGGAGAAGACACGTGCGTCCTTATTGATGTGGCGGGCTGGGGCGAGAGATAACGCGCCGTGTTCACTTCAGTGGCCCACGCGCCTCGCGTTCGTGCAGTCCAGCGGTGCGCGAGGAGCCTTTCACCATCATTGAGTTTATAGCGTTCGAGGATGGTTTCACTCCCAGTGGTTGTTGGAAACACTTGTTGTATAATGTAACACACACTTCACTCAGTTGCTTCCCTCCCCGACGCAATCACACACACATACGCAGCAGTGCTTGAAAGACTCGCACACATGCAGACTCTCGCTGTCCCGCTCATTCAATAATGCACTCTAACACAGGCATGCATTGTTAAAACCCGACTCGTGCTCTTGAATGCCACTAGTAAGGCCACACTAACAAGCATTTCAGGCTCGATGTCTGTTCTCAGTGTTGCGCTGGGAAGTCAGAGAGCTGAGGTGAATGCATACAAGTCCGACGCCAACTCTTTGACATGGAGAGTGGATAGGCAGGACACGAGAGGACAGGCTCGGCCTCGTCCACGGTTCTCTCCTCTCATTCAAATTGGAAGACTTTTGTGAAGGTTTTTTTTTTTGCTTTAGAAATATTTTAGCCTTTGTTACAGTCCAGCCAGCAGTAGGTGTGAAACTGAAGGCATCAAGGTGCAAGAAAAGAGAATTTTATTCCTTTTTTTTGTTGTAGTGTTTTTTTTTTGAGCATGAACCTTTTCCCTCTTTATTCTCAAAAATAGTGTGTGTGTGTGTGTGTGTAGAGGTGAAGAAGAGTGACACACTCTCCTGATGCCATCTGTCAATCAGTGCTGAAGCGTGATGCAAAGACAACTCTGAAACTTTAATTGCTTTCACCTCCCCTGCTTGTGTGTGTGTGTGTGTGTGTGTGTGTGTGTGTGTGTGTGTGTGTGTGTGTGTGCACTCGCATGCAGAGGAAGATCCATCTTCATCACCTACACTGATTGAGGCTGATGTGCCCCTCCTCTGTGGAGGGCCACAGGGGCCCCTTGCTAACAGGGCAGCGCTGGATGTTTGATTGAGTTGTGCTGATGAGCCAGAGGAGAAGTGCATTACAGCGCTGATACACTGATTATGTGTGTGCATCCTCTGGGTTTACCTCTCCCCACATTGTTATTGATCGGCTTTTTAATGCGCAAACCAATAGCTCTCTCATAGTTCCAGGTTATTTTCTCTCCATGCCTAATCCTCTAAAGAGCAGATAGCGAAGTGAAATGAGCTGGAAAGAGAATTTTATTTGCTCAGTAAATCTGATAAGTGGTTTGTTTCTGTCAAATGAAACAGTTGTTTGACTGCACACTTTCGAACAGATTTTTTTTTCCAGTGGGTCAAAAGAAGCATTTTGATCCTGTCACCTTCAGGTTTCAAGGTGATTTTATTTGATAATTTCCAGAAATCACTGAATAATAGTAATTCTGCACGGCCAGAATAATGTAGTCATTATTTGTGCGCTTTGGAATGAATACCAGAATCAGCACCTGTCCTTCTACAGTATGTTCACCTGATTAACGCAGCGAGATGCAAGTTTCATACATTGGGTTAATATTAATAACGCAACATTGATTCAGTTGTCTCCATTTCCTTGCAGACAAGCCAGAAAACTTCGATGTGTGGTACGAGAGCCGCTTCGAGGAGTGCGACAGAGAAGCCTGTCTGTCTTTCTCCAAGGACTCGCTTTGTTCCAGGGTCACTGTGGACCACAATTACTATGCCGTTTGCCAGAACCTGCTGTCGAGATATGCTACGTGGCGGGGCACCACTGGAGGTCTCCTCCACGACCCCCCAGCCCACATAGCCAAAGATGGACAACTAGAGGCCCTGCTGGATGAGTGCACCAAACCCAAAAAGCGATATGGCCGCTTCCAGGCAGCCAAGGAACTGCGAGAATACCTCACACAGCTAGCTGCTGCTTCCTCCTCTGCTACAGCCAGGTAATGAATGGAGTTGGCGTTAGCCCGACGCACTGAGAGACTGGATCCTCAACTCTTTATCACCGAACTCTTGAGATCTTGGTTCTTGTACATGATGTCATTCACCCACTTTTGTGCACTGGAGCAGGAAGGTGAAAGAGATCTTGCATCAGGAAGTGTAAGAATCACACTTCAAAGCAGATTTGTCAAAGCTCTAGCTTTTACCTGACTTTGCTCCTGTGTGAAGGAGGAGTGTGGCACTACGGGATTCTAGTTAGAATCAGGATAAAGAGAGGATAGAGATAACTTCCCCTCTCCCAGGGTGGCCATGCCACGCCTGGGATGGAGGTGAGAAAGGGCTCTGGTGAACGCATCCTTCACTGTATCCAGAGTAACCAAGCAGCAGCCCTGACCACAACCAGTCCCGCTGTTCAGTCCTCAATCCATCACAACTGGTGTGTTTTATAACAATGAATCTTAACGCTGACTCTTTCATTTTTATCCCCAGGATCTCCTTCTTTTTAATTTATTTTTTCCAGGGCTGACTTTAAGTAGATTGGTGCGTTTACATTTTTGCTGTGCCATGGCTTTCTTTCCGTAGCATGGCAGAAGGGAAGGTGGGGGTAGCATGAATTTCCCACTGTAAGGCAGCAGGGGAAGGCTACGCTACAGCAAGTAGGAAGGAAGAGGAGGCAAGAGGTTGGACAGGGAAAAAATCCCTCATGGCTGTCGAAGTCTAATTTCCTGCTTCTCCAATCAATCATTCAATCTCCAGGTTGAGGGTTGTGGCAATCATGTTTTTATTTTTGAGTTTTTAGTAGGAACCGGAGTGAAACAGCTGCACATAGGAAGGCGAGAATTGGAAGGCGATAATTAGACAGAGGTCCCTTGATGCAGATGTGCCTATACCAAAGAGGCCATGTGTAATATGAAGCGTGACAGCACCTTACCTCCAGCCCCCCCACTAGAGGTGTCCATAGGAGTCTTAACATGTGTACGGTCTTCTGAGCTGCCAGGCCTGCATACTGATTTGACCTTCGGTAAGAACACCAGGTACCACACTAAATGTTACATGAAGCCCTCTGCTCCGATAATCTGCCCCAGGATTCATGAATGAAATCTGTTTGGCCTGTATTTCTTAAGCAGGCTAAGGAAGATCTGGACTAAAAGAAAAGCAGAAGTGAAGCGATTATGAAGAGGGAGAGGAAGTACAATAAAACCTGATAGTAGCAGCCTCCAGAGCCAGAATGTCTTTAATCTTTCTTCTGTAATTGATAAATGAATCCTATTGTCGGACTTCTCCCGCGGGTGTTGAGTGCACTGAGCTCAATCAAGTAAAGGTTAAAATAGGAATCAAGATGTTCTAAATTACTTTTAGCTCCAGAACCTGATTCTAGTCTTTGCTGTTAAATATTGCAGCCCAGAATTTTTTGAGTTTTTTGATTTTTAGAGGTTAGGTTGATTTTTACACTCAGTGGGCCAACAAATTCAACCATAATCACAAATGTAGGCAGATTCACCGACGCAGCACGACAGATTATACTCAAGTAACCATAAGAAACAGGCCCCTCCCCCTCAGGCCCTTTTATGTTTTGTAGGTCGTATGTCATCAGACGCTAAATGCCCAGTGGAGTGTTTGTAGCACGGTCAGTAGGCAGGCCAGTAAGCACGTAAATATGAACCACTCCATCCGCTGGGAAACTACAACGCTTAGTGGTTGTTTTTTGTGTGTGCTGGAGGCCCGAGGAGCTGATTCGACCTCTTGTCAGTTAGGAAAAGCAATAAAGAGAAGCCGGGCTGGTGGATTTCTGTTTTCGAAGCCCGCCCTCCTTTGTTTCTGGAGACACCTGGAGGGATTTTTACGTGTGTAACTAACTGTCAACTTTTGTACTGTAATTTTTCTTTGGAGTATTATATCAGCATTGTCTGATTTTTCCTGTGCCTTTCATTCAAAAGTTGTATTTACAACTTTTAGTGGGTTTAAATATTAAAATAAATGAAGATATATATATATATAGAGAGAGAGATATATACTTATGCTCAGTGTGGACTCTTCTTCTTGATTCTGTCTGTCTTGTTTTTATGATTTCTCATGTATGTTGCAGAAGGTTTGGCTGTGGTTCTCATTGCTTTTAAAATTTGATTCTGTGTGGCACAGCTGGACGCCAGTGGTTGCCAGTTCCTATTTTTTCCCCCACCGATTCTCCCTTCTTGGTTTTGATCTCTCATATCTTCATCTTTCCTCTAATTTGGATCCTAGCCCAAAATCCCTTTTGTTGTGCTCGTTGCTCGACTGGGATTCTCTTTTATGTGTGTGTGGGGAGATCGTTTTTTAAACGGTTTACAGTGGCTGGAATTTTGTCAGTTTTTTTTAAGGCCATTAAATTCATTGTGGAAAACCAAACATTCAGAAGTGCTTTTAATTTCCTAAAACGTGATGAAAGGTCTGTTTTACACTCAAACATGCCCTTTCCTCCTCACGGTCTTTGTGTGTCTATTCTGCTGTGTAAAGTATTGTTTGCTATCTCTATAGCTTGTCAATCTCTCTTTCTCCTGCCCGTTCGTGCTCATCTGCAGAAAAAGTTGTAGACGAGCCAGAAGCAAAATTAGAAGCTCGATGACTGACATTTTCTTCTCCTCTGTCTCTGTCCATGGTTATTTCTCTTCTTCCCTTTCTCCTTCTGCTCTGTAATTGTGCTTCTCTTTGACACACCCACTGGTTTGTGTGGCGAGTTGATGTCGCACTCATTGTGGTGAAGTGCTGCTGTGTAGCCTTCTGCGCTGAAGCTACACTCAGCCCGCTTGATGAATGGCTCCAGGGTTGGCTGCCTAGAAGAAAACACCACAGAAATGAATGGCGCTCCAGGCGCTTCGCCGCTGCCCTGCGAGTTTAAATAAACATAAGGCCGTTTCACGGCACAGCCACCAGGGACGTCCTACAACTGGACATGCACGTCAGAAATGTTGGGCAGGGAAATGAGAAAACACAGTTGTGCAGAATCTGGAATTGTCTTAACTCCAGCGCTAGAACCACTTTGCCTTGTGCGAGTTTGCTTCTATAAATTGGAATCTTCGCAGCCAATCACACACAGCTACACACAAAAGGCAAGTATCTAGGTGAGTGGTCTGCTGGTGGTGGAGGCGAGGGCTGGCACGTGGGATGTAAGTGTGCTGCCCGTCACGTGACTCCAATATCAGCAGGCACTTTGCAAATCCAAAGCATTTAGAAATCCACCCCCCAAATTCCTGCTTATCAGCACAAGGGGAAGTCTGAAAGGCAGAGGTGGAAAGCATTGTATTATCTAAATCTCTACATAACGGTAGGCCCGCCTGTCATATTCCAGCCCTGGCAAACTGCTGATATCTTATTCAGGTCATAAACTGAAAGAGAGGAGAGTGAGAGAACCGCCACATGTTAGATTACGGCGACAAAAGAGGATGAAAAATGAGCAACGACAAAAAAAAAGGAGGAAAGTTTCCTGGTTGCTGTTGCTCGTCTAACGTGATGTAAAGTCTATTTCATGCTCTGGCAAGCCCCGGGGAAACGCGGCCATTTTTAGAACACGAATGACCTATATTTTTTTCAGAAGTGGGGGAAATAGATTTGGCCAGTGTTGTGGATGGATTGTGAATAACAACATGTGAAGCCGTGTCAAGCGGGGTTTGCCTGTGTGCACATGGCCTGTTGTGTGGGGGCTTTTCCGGGTTTGGCTGGGACTCAGGAGAGCGCTCTGAAGGCGCTTTGTGAGCACCTCCTAGAAAATCATCACTAATGCAACACAGGAGTTGCTAGAAGCAATGTTCCTGTCAGGCTGCTTACATCCCTTCCACATAGTTATGTCACTCTCACATGTATTATGCTTCATTTAGATAGCTCTCTGCTTCTGAGGCTTTTTTTTTTTTTTTTTTTTCTACACTACGCCATCGCAAACTTCAACCGAACGCAAAAATCAACCGCTCGGCTCACGAGTCGTTTGAAAACACGGCTCTGCTGACGCCGAGTCTGGTTTTAGTTTGATCTCAGTCTGGCGGCAGTCGAGGAGGAAAAGGGGATTCCACAACAAAATTTACTGAGGAGCGGTCCTGTCTCTACAAGCCAAGAGCATTTAGGATGGGCCACGTTTCAGTTCCCCTTTGAAGTTCCTCTCAGAAACATTTTTATTATGGGGGTTGGGAACTATTATCCACTGAGCCGAGTCAGCAGTTATCACCAACGCTCTGGGCAGTGTTTGACGATGGTGCTGCTGTACATACACTGCAAGTCTCACTTCACTTTATGACCTTTTATATTCAAGAAAAATAATATAAGCGGTGAATTATTCACTGCTCACCGGTGAATCCTAATGAACAGTTGAGTTTCACTCTCATGTGCGACGACAAGCTACCAGAGAGGAGGACGAAGACGCTCGTCGCTCTTGCAACATAGTTCAGCTGAGATGAGCTTCACCCACAAGGCAGAACAACGGCCATGAGCTGTAAGTAAAAGCAACACGCCACGATGAGGAAAACCTCTGCATGCAGACTATTTTTCAGACTTTTCATAATGAGTGTGTGTTAATAGCAAAGCCGCTATTTCACACGTCTGGGCCGGAACCAGTCTCTTACAACAACTGAAATCTGACCAAGGTTTAGTCAGAGCTCTGCCGCGGAGGATTAATTCTGAACTCAATTCCCTTATTGTTATTTGCTTTATCCCCTACACGTCCTGCCTGTAGAAATGTGCGTGCGCCTAACGGTTCACCTTCCCGACTATTACACATGGTGCCTGCAACCTAAACACACACAGGCAGTAAATGGAGCCATGTTGAGACTCCCCATCCCAGCTATCAGAGGAGAGGTCGGCTGTACTATCAGGGGAGCTTATCCAGCAGGAGACCAGCGTGCGCGCAATCCCATTACCCACCCATGCTGCAGTTTAGACCCACATTATCATCTGCCTTGGAGGGACTTGCTTGGACAGATGATTGGAGCTCCTCATCTCCCAACCCCCCGACTCCCCACTGCCCCGGCACATTAGCTGACACCCAGAGCTACGATTATAAACATTTATTCACCCGGCTCGCTTATCCAGGCTTGTGTTCGTCTGCGCTAAAGACAAAGCGCCGTCCTCCGTGCGCGCAGATCAGTCTGCAGAGCGTGCCGGTCGCAATGAATTGATTTCTGACGTGCACATCTGCTCAAAGTCGAGACTGTCTCGTGCTGTATTCGCAGTGAATCCGAGGAGATCTTGTATTTATTTATTTTTTAATCTCGTTACTGGCCATATGGTGCGCAGTGACTCAACCAAGATGTTCTTTAACGAGTTGGAGACGGTACGAGGTGACATTTGCACTGTTCACACTTCCACTTCAGAGGCAGTCTGCAGAGTGTTGGCGCCACGGCAACAGTCGAAAACCTCCTAGAAAAGACAAAATCATCCATCTCCGTATGACTGGACAGAACCTGTGAGATGCTACAGCATTAGTCCTGTGGTTGCCCTGTAAGCCACCCCCATCTGATAATATGCTTCGTTTCGCTGCCCTTGAGAGGATGACACATCTGACATGGGTCTGGCATCAGACTGAGGTCATTAACGCTCTCTCTGGGTTACGTCTACTCCTCTGTGGCCTCACGTGGCTTTTCCACTGCTGAAATCCTCAGCGCTTTTCACGTCTACCCCACAGGCTCCGCTCGCTCGGCAGGCATCCATCACTTAGTGAAACTGGAAACGGAACATTTTCTCTGATGACTGTCCACCTCATTGAGTGACATGCAAGCGGAGCTGATGGAGAATTCGACCCTGGATTTTGTCTGTGTGTTTGAATTTCCCACGTGAGCTTGAAAGTGATCAATACACAGTTAAACGCTTTCGGCAGCCACCTGTTTGTGTTAAATGGCTTTTTGATATATCGCCAGCTTGTGCATGTCATAAATGTTCACATTCCCTCTAACACCAACCCACTGTCCTTAACTCTGACCTGACATACTTTAAAGCTGCTTTTAACTCCTCCTCTCCCCTGGACAGTTTGACCCCAGCCTCATACCTACACTGTATCTGCTTATACCAACCCCCTGGCTTATAGGCCATTTTATCTTAATGCCACCGTTCTCCTAATAGCCCTGCCATTATTCCTATTCGTCTACCAGCACCAGCCTCACTAAACGTTTAGCCATGTCACAGAATGATGCTCCCTGACCTGATGGCCTTTTAAAACATGCTTGAATCCTCGTCTGAGCACTTGGCAGCAAGCATACGTTCAGGTTAGACCACAGTGACTGACCCAGTTGGCCAGTTCAGCTCAGATCCACTATACTTAGTCACTTGTCCAGTCGCCATTAATTCCACTAATCCCACCAGTAGCCACTAATTATCCCTGTGAAGGATTCACCTGAATGTCCAGTGTCGCTGACTGAAGCAGCGGGTGCCAAACTGAATCTGTGTGAAATTACAAACCGTCAGCTGGGCTCCCTCTCCATAACCGGTGTCTTGTTTCACAACACTGAGAAGGCTCAAGAGTCTGTCCCAGCGTTTCATAATAAGCAGCTCCCTCACTCAACACGGGCACAAAACCGCTGCCCTGCGAATCGTGTTAGCTACACAGCGTACGGCTCAACTCCCCAAGCAACAGACAAGCTACCTCGTTCAGCCGGTACCAGCACAGGTAGAACTTAGCTGGCAACCCGGTCAAATAACATCAGAGCCTTTTTGCACATCCAGCTGATCAAGGCAGAACAACCGATCAAGCTGCTGCTTGTGCTAGAAGCTATAGAAACTGCTTAGTGGACACTGCAGCTTCCATCGTCTGGGCATCTGGGCTGCTTTGGAGAGATCTGAAGTTTAAAAACCATATCTCTATTCAGCAGCTGTCTTGCCCATCTGCAGAGGTCAGACCTGCAGCTATTATCCTCACCCTGTCCCACTCTCCATCCTCTCTCCTACCCACAAACCGCTCTGACACCGCGAGGCTCGTGGCTGGTGCCGTACATGTGAAATAGCATGTAGAGCTCGACGCCACAACGAGGACTTCAAACAGCTCTGTTAGTGCGCCGCACAGGGATTCGCCAGATGTCAGCGCTGCCAACGAGGAGCGACAGACAATTATTTCCACAGTTTCCCTAGTCAGCTGCTGCAGCGCGGAGATTGCAGCTTGCATGTGCAAGGCGAGCACTCTGGAGAAACTGCATGATAAGCAAGTCAGCGGCGTCGCTCGAGTGCTGAGACATGATGCATACAGGCCTACAGCAGGCGGGACAGCAATTTGTTGAGTAGTTGACTAGACTGACTGCCAAGTTCTGCCCTTTGAGTAAGTGTGTAAAGAAAAAGAAAAGTGAATGCATCCACATGTTGAGACAAAGCATGACCTCTGTCTCCCTCCGCCAACAGCATTTTATGACTCCCATCTGGCTTTGAAACATTTCCTGTCAAGCTGAGGAAGTCGTTTCATCCCAAAATACTTCAATTTAATAATAGATGCTTATATGTAGAGTTGTATTTTTATCGTTAAACGTCTCAGTAACGTCCAACTTTTGTGGTCTCTGTGTTTTGCAAGGGGGTGATCAGGCACAGAGAGGAGTGACACCACGTGTCATCTGTGCAAGCAAAGGGGCTTTTATGTGCTTCCCCTTTTAAAGAACAGATGAAAACATTTAAGCCAGTGAGACTCAGCAGTTTGAAGCAACACATAAAGCTGATGTTAAATTATTCAGTCAGTTATGTACAGCTGATAATATCTGCTAATGCAGGTATTATGGGTAGCACACATTTATATACGTACGTACAAAACAGCTTTTGTGAGTTTGTGCCAGGGTCCATTAGTCAGTCCTGGAAGCTCTATACTGTAGTGTTGCCTCATTGTGCTGCAGAGCTGTGGATGAAGTATTACTGAACGAGGCGCACGCGGCATAAACAGCAGCCCCACCTGAGCCGAGCTGAAAAATTTACTGAAGCCTCACCAGGTTCTTAAAGGTGTGTTACAAGGAAAAATCGGTCGCAGCTTCTGCTCTCACACGCTGCAGCGGTGACGCTCAGGCCGCTGACGGGCTTACGGGCCACGGACGAAAGGTGCCTCATAGCCCACAGTACTTTAATCGAGACCGAGTTCAAACGTGTGGGAGATGCTTTGCTTCCACCGATAATGAAAAGGTCAAAAGAGAGATAATACAGGAGAAAGAGAAAGACTTGTGGACTGCACTTTACATTTATATTCACACATTTTGGTAATGTTTAATAATTGCAGTGGTTTAATACGTAGTTTCGTCTCCTTCACACATCCAGTACACATTCATGTAAAATAGATACGAAAAAGCCTCATTATCCATCATGGCAGACAACTGACCAATTTATTTCTGTATGTGTGTTCATGAGACACAAGACAACAAAAATAAAAAAAAACTAAACAGGAATGTGACATTCTGACCTATGACGTTTACAGAAGACGTCATTAGCTTTATCAGTTTCAGGGTATAAAGGATGAGATGGTCTGACCTGAAGCAAAAACAAATTCAAAGCAGATTCAGAATCATCCGATGAAGGGAACGAGGGGTATCATCGAGAAAACGGTCGGATGAGAGGAAAAAATCTGACGCTGGAATAAAGCAGCACGAAGGATTAGGTGTGGCTAGGTACTCAGAGATCGCAGGAACAAAAGGATTAGCCAGAGAGAGGATGTGGGTCACACCCGGCAGATAGTGAAACCAGCCAGTCTACCCCGAGGCCGCCCTCTAATCCACCGTAGATGGAGAGGGTTTTACAGAAGCAGGCGAGAGGCGAGGGTGAGCGGCAGCGTTTCAGCTTGGTCAGGCTTTTACGAGAGAACGTCTGCCTGAAAAATCATTGTCCCTTCAGTTGCCATGGAGTCGTCTGAAGGGCTGTGCATTTCCTGGGTCATGCACTTTGACCTGTCGCTCAGGGGATAAATCCCTAAGAGCACGGTCTGACAGACAGGCAGCCGATGAGGATTACGCCATTAAGCTCTTCGTTAACTCTGCGGCACTTAACAGACCCAAGTATCACAGGGGATGCGGACATGGAAGAATTCCCCTTTTACTGTCTGGAAAATGATAATAAGCGTATTTCCAGGCAGATTAAGCTATTCTCCATCAACCGTGCCTCTAATCATCTTGTTTATGGGTTGTTCATAACAAAATCATCACACTTCTGCACAAACTCCTGTCATATTCAGGGATAACGCATTGTGGCAGCCTTACTGAGATTTAGCTTCTATTGCCATTAGAGGATAAGTGGAGGGTAGATGATATCATGGTGCAGCAATTACTCTGACATGGCCTCTCCAGCCGTCTCTAAAGACCTGGATTTTCCTCAAACACAGGAAGTAAGATGAGGCTGCACATCTGATACGGTGTCATGGTGGGAAACAGCCACAGAAACAACCTCCTCTTTATCTGATGGGATCAGTGGGAGCACAGGAAACTCCGTGACCTACATCTCCTCAGACAGACATCTGTTTCCATCCATTCCACACCTTGGGCCAAAGCGAAAGGCAACAATTACCTGTACTGCTTTCACAGCAGCCCCCTCGTAGCTACTGTACCTTGGATGTTCAGGTGGAGCATTACGCCCGCTATCTGGAGAAAAGCGTGATTTTTGAAGAGGATTTTAATCAAATTGTGCCATCTGCAATGCAGGGATAATTAGAAACATCCACGGTGGCGTGGGGTGCAGGGAAGGGCACAGAGGACAGAAGGAGGAGAGATGATTATTATTGCTGAACCATCTGAATAGGATCGGTGAGCTCAGTGTTGTGTTGGAAGCCCTCGAGGTCAGAGTATAAGAAAGAGGATTACAACCTAGGACCCAAGTAGATTAAAGAGAAGCTGATTCTGCTGTGCTCTGCTTCAAGTCATGCCTCCATCGCAACACACCGTGATTTAAACAGTTTATGTACATGCATAGCTTATAGTTTGTTGCCAAGGATATGTACACTATGTGTGTGCAGCAGCATATGTGATTGCCCTCAGTCTGCAGCAATAATCAGAGGGAACTAGTGGCTCAAAGAGAACAATCAACAAATGTACATGGGCACAGGCTGATTGTGCCCCAGTGATCTTGCAATCACGGGTTATAAATAGATGGTGGTTATTACAGGACTCTGTTTCTAAAAATACGCAGCGATATCATCAAAAGATGCAACTGATGTGAAGTGTAAAGGAAAGCGTAATTCAAAGAAGAACAGCCTGTATGAAGTATGGATAACACGGAAGACATTTTAGATGGCTCCATCTTGCCGGAGTGGGAGAGCGGCAGAAGTTGATGCATCTAAAACAGGAGGCTGATCCGGCCTCTGGTGGGACACGGGCATCACACCGGGGATGACATTTTCTGCTTCGCATCATGCACAAAAGCCGTTCTCAGCGGTCTAGCTGACGGCGCGGGCTATCTTTCAAGTCTGCATTTAACGGGCTATAATGAAATGGCAGCATGGCCCATGGCCCCTCGACAGTAGACGGCATGCGAAAACAGAGCTTCAGGCTGATAACAAGGTTAATCATGAGATGGGATGCCAACGAACAACCACTTATTCTTTCCTTGTCCACCTGAGGCCAGTCTCCTCCGAGGTCAAGTGTTGCCGCAGCTACTCTGAATATTTAGCGGTGACCAGCCTAAATTACCAGCTGTGACTAAATGAAATGCAATTTCCAAATGCGCTTGTAGGGAGATGAACGGGTTAAGACCTTCGGAGGTGGTGCTGTGTGTATGTAAGGCGAGCCGGAGCCATGGTAAACACTTCAACACACTCGAGCAACTGCTTATCGTGGCATGGCAAGTGTGAGGCTTCATCTTATTAGACTTTCAGAAATAGACTGGAGTGAATCTCTCCCTTCATATGGAGAGATTGGCAGTGCAGTCAGGGAAGTGATTTCAGCACGCCACAGAATTGAATTGCTGGTGGAGGGTGGGTTGGGGGGGCTGGTTAAGCAAAGGGTTTTAATTTGCTCTGGAGTATGTATTCTCATACTGATATGCCAAAATGTAATTGGAGTCAGTACAAGAGCCGGCTGTTTTCATTTGAGATTCGAGGGTGTTCATTTGTGGTTTGAGACTTATTCTATGGGAACTGTATCATTTGGAGCAGTCTGTGCTAGATCAGCGTGCACCGTGCAAAACCTGAACCTCACTGATAGGGAATGGAAATGAGCAGCGTGCGCGGCGATACCATCTTATTTGGCGGCGTATCGTGTAAAACACTGTAAGCTCAGGTTACCCCCCCCCCCCCCCCCGTTCTCATTCAGCTCCACATCCTCAGCTTCTGATAGGCCGGGGTCGTGACATATGGAGATGAATGTCAGAAGCCACTGGTGCACACACTGAGTCACAGCCACTTCCCACACACTCCTCCCAGTGTGATTCCTGTGTAATGATCTGGGGAGTCTGGACAGCCGTCTGCTTGGTTTTTGCCACACTGTAGGGTGCAGAGCTGAGTGAGAAGATGAGAACGGGGGACGAGACAGGAGAAGGAAGGCTTGTTTCATCATTGCAGCAGGGCTCTCCAACCTGCGCTGACATGTGGGAAATTACCAAACAAAAGTTGAAGTAAATATCCCATTAAATGACAGCAGTTCACTGAAATCGGCATCTGCGGCTAAGCTAAGAAGCCAAAAATAATCATCCTGCTGAGACGTATGTGTGTGACTTCATTTGAAACATCATTACATATAATAAAACAGCTAATGGTGATAGTTTGAACCAGCTACACTAATGATACAAATCCTATTATTCTAGATGAAAAACATTCCTTAAGGGTAGTGATGCAGAAACATAAACGCCCTGAGTAGTTCTCAGTCCCCTCATGAAAAATGGAAATGCAGTTACAGTGACATCAAGACGTCAAGGATAAAAAGACAAAGGTTGTGGAGTTGATAAATAAAAGCACATGGTGATACGCCTGTGCCTCCACTTGGTGCAGATGAATATAGTGTAACTGATGGTAACTGTGCAAACTGGTCCAGGGATGCATGCAGGGTAAAAGTAGATGAGAGCTGGAGGTGCGACGCTTACTGGGAATAGAGGCCTAGCAGAGCATGGGCTGCAGGGGTTAAAAAAAACAAAGGCTCAACGTTCCATGGTGCAAAAATGAGCGAGTTGCGACTGAGAAACACTTAATCTTTGACAAGCTGCATTGAAGCAATGGAAGAAAGGGAAGCAGCACAAGCAGATAAGAGGAGCTGCTTCCTGGAAGAAAAGGACGGACGGGATGATGAGCCAGAGATGCGACAGAGGAGATTGTACTGGAAACCAGTCATCAACAGATCCATGAAACAACGGCAGGACGCGCCATCGCTGAGACTGTGCTGTGTAACATGCTTTCATTCAGTTTATCTCTGTGCTATGAACCTTCACAACCCAAATCAATTTTAAAGGAGTCTGTGAATCCTGGGTCCACACCACAGATTGTTCTAATGTAAAAATGGTTTCGCGGCTCTAGCATGACAGCAAATCAATACACACAGAGCCCACAGTACTTCACTCTACAACTAATACACATAACAGAGCTTCATTCACATCTACAAATAATAATCGGGACTTTAAGAAGTTCACAGACAGTCTGATCTTAATAATCTGTTTTGTTTTGCATATGACTTGAAGTTAACTTTAAGTTGCTTGTGGACAGTTTTGCTACAATAAACTAAAGTAAATGAGAAATATAGACGTGAGAGTTTAACTCTAGGCAAGAAAGCAGCATATAGCCCAAAAAGCCTCAACCAACTCTAATAGCATGCTCCAGTGGCATTAGGACAAGATAAATAGTCTCCGCCGTTTGTATGTTTACTTAAAACCTCGGCTGAAGGCATTACTTCAGGTCACTAATTTATATTTATAGAATTTTTCCATGTCAGGCGAAGCAATGAGGGGCAATGAAAATGAAAGACAGGAGCACACGTGCACATACGTGATGAGAAAGGAGGCACGCTTTACATTTTTCCATGCATAGCTTTGCAGTAATTTGGCCCGAGCTTTGTAGCCGTAGATGTGCTGTATATTTAAATGTAGATGTAGGTCATTTCTGCCTTTTAAGTTGTTCTGATTAACTGAGGCTGATTCTGCTGTAAAGGTCACAAGCACAACAGGAAAGATTTGGCTTCCTGCTGAGTTTCTTTAGCTGAAAAACGCAGGCATGGGCTTTTTTTCTTTGCAAACTGTAATTATTACAGTTTTATAACCCAAGAACTCTGCATCTATGTGAAAACCTACAGTTGGCTTCATTTTCTCAAGTGTAAAGATAAATGCTAATAAGAACAGAACCTCAGTTCTGATGCAATTACTGGGTCAGTCCGACTATTGCTGGGTTTTTTTCTGTCTGTCTTCCAAATGGGAGCTTGTGCTCTGCTGAGCAAGTCACAATGAAAACAAACCTGTTTGCTTTGGTTTAATGGTGATTCTGGTAACAAACACACACACACACACACATATTGAAGAGGAAGCCGACAAACCAAACCTACGCAGACGTTCGCAGGAAAGGAAAACAAGCAGGATGGGGTTGAGGGTCAGGCTAGAAAAGCAGTGTCATTCTGTCAAACCATTTCATTTACCCTGCCCACATGGTTAGAGTTGTTGATGTTTTAAGTGGGAGCACAAGGATGTTTTAGTCCCTGTGAAGAGATGACAGAACAGACTCATAGCCCAAAGAACAGTGTCTGTTTTTACCAGATAAATCTTGCCCACCCACTGGCATCACTCTATATTAATTCAAAGTGGTGGGTTTTTATAAAAAAAAAAACTCTGTAGGGAGAGAATGTTAAAATGAAGATGCTGAAGACTTTATGACACTCTTTTATTGCCGATTATAATTTATTATGATGTCCACTTATATACTGTATTTCCTTCTGTGTTGCAGAATAATGGTATGGTTATTTAAGGGGAGTGTAAATTAATGAGGCATGTTAGATTTTCTGTGTATTAGATGTTTACTGATAGAACTGATAAATGAAGACTTGTTTGATTGTAACACTCCATGTGCCTCCTCTTTTTGTCTAATGCAGGCAAGGTGAGTATCCACAACTTAACATAAACACATACTTAACCATTTAACGCAAGCTAGAAAACAAAGTCAGTCAATAATTCAACCTAATAACACAAACAAACCCGAGATAGTAAGTGTTTGCCTGGTTACAAATTAAACTAGAAATCAGGGTATATATGACTAGTATGAAAAAGAAATGTGTATGGCAAAAAAAATAAAACAATTAAGGACGAGTGGCGTGTTCTCGCCCACTTTGTCACACCGTGTTTTTGAAGCAGGGCTCTTAATTTGGTGCAGTGTTATGAATTCTGTATCATATTACACTGACCCTGATGGGTCACTACGCTTTACGCAACAGGGAACGGGAACAAGAAAGCATAATGAAGTTTAATGGCGAGCCCCACTTGGGTTTTAAATACGTAAATATATATTTCGAAATGTCTTATTCACATTTTTACATCGTGTTGAACAAAGCAGAGTGACGCAGACACGAGGCCTTGTATTACACCAGGAAACCAACTAACAGCAACAAAGTTGTTTGGGTGACAACATTCTCCAGGCGCACACATCTTTTCCCCCTGCACAATGTTGTTGATGCAGATCTGGCTGTTGGTGACATGCGGAGAATGTTTTGCATTCATTCCTGCGTGAATTGGTGTCAAAAGCCTCGGAGGCTTCTTAATCCTTCCACATCAAAATAGAACACGTTTCCCATAAATTACTATGTTGTACTCGCATAATTACTGTGGCCCCCGTGTTACATAAACAACTGGGTGAGGCTGAGGAGATATGATCCTTCACTACTTATGAGAATGTGAACAAAGTCTGACTTAATGGCACATTTTGAAGGGAGTTGCGTTTCCTTAATGACGCTACACTTGCCCTCGCATGGACTCTTCTGTGTTGATTATCGTCAGCCTATATCAACAACCATTATAACCAAGTAATGCTGTTCATATTAAGATCAGAACTTCCTGAACGTGACAGGCTGCAGAGTATTTGAAATCCACTTTAGCTCATTGGTTTGGTCTTATTTGCAGAAGTATAAAGCTGATAAGCAAAGTAAACAAGTGGCTGCTGAACATTTGGGCCACTTAGCATCTAAAGAGCAAAACAAGCGAAACAGCAGAACGGAGCTAATGGAGGGTGAAAGCTGGAGCTGGAGTGGACTCCAACAACTTCATATTAATTATGGGTCTCTATATCTGGTAGATAACATACATCTGAATAACAGCTGGCATCAGCGCACCAAGCAGCTGCCTTGTCCCCCTATGCTTCCTATCCTATAAGCACTATCACTAATGGATGACTGTCATGTAATGGTGTGAGGATGGATCTAAGATGAAGTGACACCACTAAGAGCAGGAGGAACCTGGCTCTCAGGCAGCACATAACTCATCTGGACACAGGAACTAATGGTGGTTTCGTTTAGCTTAAACTATTTCTTTGTGAAAGGTGGGAACACTGAGTCCTGCCGTCTTATTGACATATACTGTATGGTTGCCTGGCAACAAGTCTCCATCTGCTGTCCTTCAAGAACCTCAAATAAGATCACATCTAGTTACTCACCCAAAGTTTCACATCTCACCACTGCAGCACGTTTCTGAAATACGAGGTAAGTGGACGTTGTGTTTGAGAACATCGTAAATTTGACAAGCGTGTTACACACAGCTCACTGTCATCCTGTCATGTAAGGCTGTACGTGATGTCTGTATTTACACAGTTCATGTCTACATCTGTTCCCCCGTAGTCTGTAACTGTGTCTGAGCCTTTTATCCAAATTTAAGGAGTGTGTGGCAGCACACTGTCAGTGTCAGAGCACAGCTGGAGCTTTTTGAGATGAAGTCATGCTCAAAGGCACTTACTGGTTTTGTAAGATCTTGTGCTGTGACATCAGTAGTCAGTCACAGTCTAGCACTTCCTATTAAAGTACTAACCACCCATGTGAAATAATATGCAGATTAGTGTGTGTCTCCAGAAATGAGTCCGCTGCAAAGATTTCTTGATGAACATTAGGCTGCTTTGACGTATTTTTCTGAACAAGCTGGAGGGATCGATCTCTGCTCTCTGCCCCCTCACATTATATGTTGTGTTGTCATTAATAAACCAAGGTGCTCCGCTCTCACCAGCACGATGAAAAACACACAGACGCAGTAGCAGTGCACAATAAATAGCACGAGAAATATTTGTATAATTAGCTCTGCACAAAGAGGAATCCAGAAAATGCGACCATGCATCATTCTGTGCAGACACACACACACAGTTTCTGCTTTACATTGATAAGACTTATTAGTTCACCTGTTTTGAATTTGCCATCTTTGCGCTTCCTAAAACGGTCAGATAGGAAACATACGCTGGTAAAAGAGTGAGAGAGTAAATTCAGCTCATCTCTCCCTGAAACCACTTCAGGACAAACAAATGTAAGGTACCGGTATCTTGAGCCGTTTCATTTATTCAAGCGGTTATTTTTTGCGAGTTGTACAACTCTGCTGGGACGGAGCATAAATATTTTCATCGTTTTCTGGCTCGGCTAAGCGAGCGTCATGACACCATGTTGAACAGTAGAATAATGGACAGCCGCTCTTAGCTTGGCTCTTAGAAATAGATAGGGGCTTACTCACACTGATGCAAACACCCATCTGCAAGCCGAGTCCATACGTTACGCCCGGGCACTGCTGACACATACACGCACCGACTCGCTGCTTTTGTGATGCGCTAAATTTAAAGGACTTTATTTATATCCATCAAGCTAATTAGTGTGCATCGCATCCAAATACTGAGAGGTTTTTACAATGTTTGGACAATTATAAATACATAAAGCACCATCTGCTCGACACTGCCAGGCTACCGGTGGCAGCTGAGATGGAGCAAAATTTTGCCAACTGCCTACTTAGATCTGTTTTATCATCATATGAATTTATGGGATGCTGCAGTACACAGTGATTAATGTGAACTCAACACTGGGATGGGATTTACAGTCTCCAGACAGCGAAAATATGTGTGTGTTTATTTCTAGTTATTAAACAATACATGTGTTAACCTGTTTATTAAACTATGGTAAAGTATTGCGAGCTCACTTTGTGCTTAACAACAACTCCCCTCATAAATAATAAATGCAGTTGCAATGGAGCAGCAGCACGAGGTTGAAGTATTGCGTCTTAGAAAAGCATACACAAAGAGTAGCAGCACAAGTTGCAGTGTAAACTACATTTGAATTCACTATTATTATTAGTATTATCATTATTATTGTTATTAATACGATGGATCTCGTTGTGAATAATCCAATTTATTTAAGGCGAGAGCGGTGTGATGCCGCGTCCGGTCAGCAGGGGGAAGCACGCAGCACAACGCAAGCCAGGCGTCGCTGGTGTTCATATAAACGAGGAAGAACTTTGCGGCCATTTTCAATTTAACAGGTGTGTTAAGTGAAGGCCGCGTTGCAGCAAGTCACGTTTTTTATCCTGGAATCGCGTCATCGAGGCTCGGTAGTGGCACGGACTATGACACGGAGACATCCACGGATTAAAACCTGAATGTGCTGCTCCTTCCACGCAGCGGAAGCGGTTACGGGACTGATGGCGGACCGTCAGCGCCAGGAACCAGGTTGATGTGGATGCGGCTTGGTTGAGAACCGACATCCTCAGGAAGACCTCGAAGTAGTAAGTGCGTCCTCTTAGGTGTGTCGCTGATGGGAATCTGTGCGTTTTGCGTGATGTTTGCCGTCACTTGCCTAAAAGCAGGTCTCAGCATTTGGTCACGCAGGGTTCGCTTGTGGCTTTAGTGGCGTTTACCTGCGTTTAACTGCTTTTCTCTGACCTCGGCATGAGTCGCTGTTGTTGCATTGATAACTTTGCGGCGTTTTATGGATAAAGTTGAGTAACCAGAACTGTGTCAAGGGAAAAGGCCCAGTAATTATTTTGACAATGGCTTAAAAACGTTTACAATCTGGAAACGCTGAAGTCTGTTTTACCATTTTGCTGCATGTGTGCTTTGTGTTATGTGCTGGTGAAGTTTAAAGCCGCTTGTTCATCACTCATTGGTCATTAACTGTCTGTGGGAGCTTTGGTTTGTTTGGTTTTGCATCGGCTGTTTAAGTAGAATCTACTGTATGTGTGTAAACAGCACAGCCTTTATTTCTAACTACACTTGCAATGGTACACAAATGTGTCCTGTTGTTAATTTTATTCCATATTAAAAAGTATATTGAGTATTGATGATAAATATATAATTGTGTTGCTAAACTGTGTCCCAAAATGATTTTGTAGCAATCCTTTATTTAGTGTAAATGGCTTTTCCTACTGGTCAGTACCTGCTCAGCCCCTGCCTACAGTAGGTGCTGCTGGCCACACTGGTCCCATTTGTATTGTTTGCTGTCAGAAGCTGCAGCGCTTGTTTCTTTCTCTGCTATACTTTGTTTTCGTTTTGTTTTCCTGCTTTTAATGAAGATTTTATATCCCCACCAGTTGTTTACGCCACACATGTGGAAACGCAGACAAATTGTGGCCTCCTTGGTGTTCGTTTGGTGGTTTGTCTTTTGTTTTAGACATCACACACTAATATAAAGCTACATTTGTGATTTCTATGTACGTCCTTCTCTCAGGTTCAGCAAAAGTTTGTTTTTTTTGGTGTGTGTGGTGCAGATAATTACACAACTGTGCTCAAAATGACTAATATAATTGGAGTCCTGCACAAGGCTGAGTGCCACCTGATATTTTGAAACATTGTTGATGGTGCCAAAATGTCCAGGCTTGGCCAAACAAAGAGAACTGAAAGCATTTTCTTTCCAGCATTCCACTGGGATTATTATTTTGTCTTCTTGGATAAGCGTAAAAAGCAGACTTTTTTTTTTTTTTTAAACTAGCACTTTGGGGGATTTCAGGCTTGCATGTACTGACAGTGCCAAACAGAATGCCAGAGTGCACAAGTCTGCACCCCAGGCTGATTGTTGGTGTGAGCCAAGTCTCAGGCCACATGTCGCTTTACTCACAATTGGAAAATGTTTTATCAGCATGTTCAAATTCAGTTTAAGGTGTCGTTTGGACTGAAATGACTGCACAACTGCTCCATACTTTACCAACCCCCACTGTTTCACAGACTGTCTTCTTTGCTGCTACATGTCTCAATTTGTCACTGCGCTTAAGAAGATGTGTCGTAATTATTGGGAAAACTGAAGGCATCATGAATAATTTTTCCCCCTCATGGTGAATATGTAGACCATCGGTGAGGCAGGTGGAACTTGCGTAGGGGTGTTTTTATGAGCAGACGTCAATCAGAAAGACACCTGGCAGTTCATTAGTCAACTGTTCTTTCAGACTGCTTAAATTTACATAGAAAACTTGAGCGCTCCCTCTCCTGTGTCCCTCTTGCAGCTTTGCTTGCAAATGTTCACTGCTCACCTTCCCACAAGCCTTTGCAATACAAGTGCACGTGTCCTTGTCCAAATGAATAAGAGCTGCCACTTTGAATGTGAAGTTTGTTGCCAGTGGACCTACACTATTGCGTTTCCTTGGATTTAACCTCTTAAACCACGGTGGACCCACAGGGCCCTTATCATTAAAATGCACAGTGCGAGCACCGGCACAAACCCGCAGACATGTATTTCAAATTCTAGTCACGACGCAAACTGTTCCGAAGACACCAAATATGTCAGACTGAATTACAGGGAAATGGTATAAATGATGCACAAGTGGCATTTTGGCTTCGAATGTGTCACTCAGTGTAAACCTCATGTAGCTCCAGTGAAGACCTGAAGCAGATTTGGATGTAACTTTACATGGAAAGTCTCACTGTATGAACTGTATTTAGAGTTTCGTAGTTTCGTATTATTGTACAAATAATTAAAATGACTCTTAGACCTCATGTGACCGTCAATGTAACTTTAAATTTTCGACGTGTTGGGGATGTGCTTTCATTGTTTTGTGGTCTTAAGTGCATTCAACAACAACAACAAATGTTTCTGATTGAAGTATATAAGTATAAATATACAACCCTGCTTCTTGAGAATGTTAGTTTAACATGCTCACTTTTCCACTGAAGTTGAAGTTTATTCCACGATAAAATGACCTTTGCTTCTCTTTTATCAGTTTTTTAATCCTTAAAGAACACGCATGATTAGTTAATCAGAGTGTGCTGCATAGCATCAGCTATCGGAAATGTGTCCTCTTGACAAGTTGACCTTTGTTTAATGGTTGAGGATGGTTTGAGTGTGGCTCAAAATCGATCTGTTTCCAAAGATACACATGTGAAAAGCGTTTGAGAGTAAGAAGGTTTTAGTTGGTGAGAGCAGTGTTGTTTCAGCACAGTTACTTTACACTGAGAGCAGAGGTTACAGGGACTCTGAACCTCTTTGCACATTGCATTAGAGACTTTTGTCCTGGTCCCTCACATTTTGTTGCATAGTTCCTTAACATTTGACTTTTCAAGCAAGACTGACAGAAGCCGTGTTGAAGAGGCAGCTGCTAGCACTCAATTGAGCAACTAGGTCAAGTCCTACTGACATTGATGACAGGTCTGTGCCACGAGGGCTGTACAACTGTCCCTCCAGGCTCCGTTACATGCCCACCTATGTGTCACCTGTGCTCCCTGGAGGCCTATGAGGGGATCTTTGGTTCAGATTCAGTCCTCACGTGCCTTTTTAAAAAGCAGGCTCCATAGCTGCAACCTTCCGTTTAGTGATGAAGATGACTGCTCCTTCCCCATCCTTGCTGCATTATTAAGGGTGACAGGACTCGTTGCACAGTGTCTCACCCATTCTCTTTGTACTGCTTCCCCTTACCCGCTACTTCCCCACACCCCCCCAGCCCTCCTCGACATCCCACCGCCACATGTGTCCTCTGTGAAATGGAAATGCCGCCCCATTAAAAACTGTCAACCTGAAGCTGATCACTGCTGCGCTTATGCTAATGTAGACACAGAAAAATATCACATAAGGAGAAGAAGAAAAAAGTTGGAGAGGAAGCAAATGGGATAAAAAATAAAAAATAAAAAAATAAAAAATAAAATTACCAGTTTCACTTGAGGGATGAAAGTATAGTGTCTCTAATTGGAAATGAATACTGTTGCAGCATGTAGTTAGGAAATATTCACATTCACATTTTGCGGGTGTTATGGTGGATTTGAAGTGAGGGCTGAGGATGCACTAGAGGGAGACATGGGAGAACCGAGACAACGGCAAACTAGGATAGGAGATAATTAGGCCCACAGCTTGCCCCTGCATTGAACAGCGCTGGCATCCGCATACATCCACATTTGCAGGTGACCACAATGTTGCTGTTAGCAAGGGTTTATACGTTTTTATGAATTTCACTTATTTCGTGTAGAGGCTAATGTGTAAAGTGGTTTCTTGATAATTGTCCACTGCCTGAGCACAAACACAAAGTTGTAAAATGTAGCCGTGGCTGCTGAGGAACAGACCTTACAATCACTCAACAATTAAAATTTAACAAGACTTCAGTGTACAAGTGATGCACAAAATTACAGCAGAAAATAAGGGTCCTCTTACTAATCTGTTTGATTGCGTCTTGTCGGCCTGGGATCAGCCCCTCTGTCACCGTGGAGAGTGACGGTAATGATAAACCGTAATCAAATCTGCTCCCGCGAGGGTCTGCCTCATTCCTCACTGCACATAATGGGGAGAGGGGAGGAAAATTAAGTGTCCCTTTTGATCCATGTGGCTGAATACTGAGCATGTAGCAAATTAAAAAGAGATGCCTGCTGCACCTGCCTGGAGGATTGCTGCCAAACAATATGGGTTTCTTAAAAACTCTGACATGCTTGATCGTCTGTCTCAGACCTTAATTTTCTCTAAACACAGCAGGCGTCTCTTGGTGCGGAGTAGGATTGTGCATTATCAGGGGGGGTGGAGCAGCAAAACTCTTTATGCGACGATACAAGTGGCGCACGCTTCACTTAAAAGTCTGGAAATGTATACAGCAATTATGGTGTGTTTTCCATTTACTTTGACTGTTTGACTCTTTACCTTGCTGTTAGCGGTAAATTGGTTCTAGTGTTCAGCACAAATGCACTCGCACCGTCAGCGGTGCTTCGAATTTACATAAAATGCAGTTGCTTTAAGATGGAGGGAAAAGCGGTGCGAGTGCCGAGTCTTAATCTCAGAGCTTGATGAGTGCAAACATCTGTGCACCTCTCTTACAAACGCAGGACATCTTGATCAAACGTCTACCTCATTGTAAGGGTTGCCATGACTACGCGGCGTTGCTAATAGGATTAAGTGATTGCAATTTTCCATGTGAATATCCCTGTGTAAGGCTAGTTCTGCATTGGGCGGCTGGTCTAAAAGACCTGAAGTTGAATGCGTGCCAGCATTGATTTCTCTTCGTGCTCGACATGTGTAACGGGATCACGTATACACTATAATAATGACATTGGTGAAGAAAATGATTATGATAACAGCTGTTGGTTCCCAGATGCATCATAGACTGTAATGTTTAAACTCATGCTGTTGCTGGAGAGAGACACCCTTTTGTCACGTTGTGTTAAGGTTCATTATATTTCTTAGCCTACCAATAGAATCACAGTGACTGGAAATAGAAAAACTAAAGATGTGAGATGGGGGAACAAACTCCTGTTAAGGAGATTCGATTTTGTTGGGCTATTGACGCTACCACTGCTCTACTCTTTGTCTCTTCAGTTAAAAGAGACTGAGCCATGACAATTTAATATTGACTACACACAATAAAGGCAAAGTAAGATATGAAAAACATGTTTTGGAGGAGTGTTGAATCCCTGAACACTGTAAGCTGCCAAAGTTGAAAATGGTGTCACCATGAATAATGAAGTTCCTCCCATACGACCGTACGATCTGAAGTGCCGCTGACTTTGAAAGCCCCCAATTCACATACTTCTTAACTAGACTTGTGAGTGATAGCGTTGTTAAGTGTCATGGCCCCACGTTGTGAAGCGGTCAAACCCTTCAGGGGGAACAAATTACTCAGAGAAATGCGTGGGGCGCTGCTCGGCCATATTACACGGGTGAAAACAAATGGAACGCTGCACACGAGAGTCATTGAGGCAGAGTTTTAATTATTGTCAGTGTCACACTTGAGCACAGCCTCCACTCAGGGAGGCAAAAATAGAAAGGGAATTAGCCCCCTTTTACTATCCCTGACAGCTAATTACATATAAAATGGCTAACGCCGCAAAACAAAAGCAGACAGACAATTACACTTAGCTTCAGCTTGGGTTGAGCTCTAAAGTCTGTAACATGGCTGCTTAAACTTTGATTTTGAAGAGGACTTTACTCTTAGATCTTGCGAGGACTCGGAATCCAGGAGACGTCGTCTGAGCGTTTGCGTAATTTGGCAGCAAGCGATGTGTGCATTCAGCTCACATTTGGCCTCGCTCCATGATGCAGCCTTGAACAGATATCAAAGCATGTGCTTGGTAACATTCAAATGCAGTAGATGCTGAATATGAGCTCAGTCAGGAGAACTGTTGTATTGGCCTTTATCCAAATGAACATTGACTTCATCTGCTTGATGCGTTCCTGACGGCACGCAGAGAACGATGAGGAGGTGTCCTGACTCCGGGGAATCATGAATAAATGATCCTACCTCGTGCGTTTGGTGTAGTATTTTCAATTAATCATATTCTGTATGGTTTAATCAATCTAATCGTGGGTCAATTACTTTTCCCCGGATCTCTGCTGTCTGGCGGATGAAGGGAGTTGGTTTGAAAGGGGCCGCAGAGCTTTGTGTTTCAGGGCTGCTGCTTTGTATCCCTTGCCAGCCTGGCACAGGCTCCCTGCTCTCTGTCCTTCAAGTCAAAAGCCACCTCACCAGCGCAGACATGGACAGAGAAAGGAGAGAGACACTGGCCTGGTTCAGTCTCTGGGACATTGAGGATCTGAGGAGATTTTTTTTTTTTTTTTTTTCTGCTGGACAGTTGCTCACTTGTTTGTGTCTTGTGTAAAGATGCATATCTGAATACAAATGCTCTGTCTGTGGGCTGAGTTTGCAATAGGACACTGCAGGTGTTTTCTCTCCATACTGTACGTGTGTATTTACGTGTAACATAAAGCGCAGGAAGCAGCTGTATTTATGTGCGTGCGTGTGTCGGCGATCTCAGACCAGCTGTATCACCACCACCTTTTGTCTGGGCTCGTTCGCTTGGTGCTGGCATAAACAAGCAGGAGCTCGTCTGCGACACCCTCCCATGACAGCTTAACAAAAGGATACACAAAGCGCACGTCGGCCTCGTCAGCAGCTTGTCACACGTTATCCTAGACCGCTGGCGGAATCAAATGTACTTGTGAGGCAGTAAAGTGTCCTGTAGCTCATTTATCTGCAAGGTAAAACCACTGGTTGCTTCGGATAACGCCAGAGCCAGCTGGATTCAAACCGCTTTCACACTCTCCCGGCCTTTGTTCTCCCCCAGCTGTTTACTTGGCTAAATCGCTGATGTTTGACAGAGTGTATTTGAGACCAAAGAACAAAAATTACATGGACTAAAAGAATTTGGCAACAGCCGCTATACCTGACAATCTGTGTGGTGTTGCCTGCTGTGATGGTTTCTCACATGTTGAGTACGAATGTGCTTGTTCCTCAAGCTGAGTGTTTTGCGAAAGTAATGTAAAGAACCTCTGGTGCTGCTGCTGAATAAGTGATCAGGCTTATTCAGCCGCAGAGACCCCGTCTTCATACTGGTTGGAAACCCTGACAGTTTTTCTTTACTTTTTTTGAATTTGCTGCTGGTGAACTGACACAGTTAACAGCAGTGCTACATGGAGGAGATGATTGACACCCGCTTCTCATTGCTAACCAAAGCTTCCTATATTAGAGCATGAAATAGGATAAGGATGTAACCTCAAAGTTTGTGGAAGTTGCTCTGTTCGCAGCCAGTTTCCCTTTTTTCAGATTCTCCTTCTGGGCTCCAAGTAAAATTGTAATGTAGTTGATGCACAGATCAAATGCTTCTAACTGATGCAAAGTAGCAAAATTATAATGCTTGAAAGCTCTGGCAGTGATTGAGGCTCAGTAATGCAGTGCTAAATGTGCTCAGCTGATAGACGTTTAGAGCCCCATTAATTTAAGAAGTAGTAGTTCTGGAGGTGGGAAATGAATTAGACTAAAAGCCCTTAAAGTGCGGCTCCAGCTGACGTCCAGGAAGAGCAGAATAATCTTTCTTTGCATGTCTCCAAGCAAAAACATGCAAGTCAGATTTTTTTTTTCATGTGACACGGAGCTGATACGATGGTTGGGCTGATTTTTGAATGTCCTCATATTTACTGCGCTCATTTAAATGTTTCTTTTTCTCGCAGAATTATTTCTGTAAAGTGAAAAATGTAACTGCGGGGGAAAATGTCAACAGTCGATTATTTGACCTTTTTATTTCTTGAATATTCTGTGTTATTGCCCAGGAGCTTAGTGGAACTGTTGACTTTATAAATGGACTCAAGTGCTGACGACAACAAAGTCAGGAGAAAGTGTTTAATATGCTTTTATAATATGAGTAAGAGAGTCGAGTGAGGAAGTAATAAAGTATGTTTTTTGTTCTAGTATAACAAGAACTGAGTCAGCAAAACCCTGCAGTGTTCCTCCGTGGACACTACAGTAACTCTGTTTGACAGCTTAATATAAAACTTAGGAAACTCAGCCTGTTATATAAACCTGTGGGTCAATAAGGTTATCGCATCATCTTTAGTTGCATCCTGAGCTCAATCCCCAGGTGCTGCAGATGTAATTGGTACAAAGAAATCCTGATTCCGGTGGGTTTACAGGGAGAGATTATCATCCCAGGGAAATGATGCTCGTTGTGTGTATCCACGTATCACTGATGAGGTTCAGTATAAATGTTGTGCTCCTGCTGAGTTCACAGGGCACTGCTCCAGTTGCACACTCGAGACTGCGCCACCACAGCCGCACATAATTCCTTCCCCTATAAATGTGTGGGTGTAAGCCTAATGGGGAGCACAGGCAACAGACCTTAAATAGAGGTAACTAATTCCTCTGTTGCGCTCGGCCTACAACTCTGCCGAGACGTTTATAACGGGGGGCAGCTGCCAATACACCAAGAAAGAAATGTATTGCTGCTATTTTGGTCACTGTTTAGCAGAAATTAAAGCCCCCAGCCATAATGGCCTATGCAGCCGTTTATTAGATGATGCCTGGTGCCCCGGCTGCTGTGTGGAAAGAGCGTAAACAAGATGTACAGGGGCCTTAAAAGAGAAGTGTGGTTGTGATGTCAAAACTTTAGTTTAGCAAAGTTTAAGCCACAATGTTGTACAGAATAATGTGTCAAATTCACAAGTTATATAGTTTTTGGCAAAATTAACTTCAAAGAAACTTCTGCTGAGTTTGTTTCATATTTTATAGCTTTTCGGATTAAATAGTTTGTCCAGTAACAGCCGTGTGGAGGGACCCCTATAGTTTTGTTGTCTGCGCTCCTTGGCAGACACGGAGCCATTACTCCTTGCTACAGTAGGTGTTTCTACTTATTTACCTTGGCTTACGTTCTGCATCCGATTGTACCTTCCCATCTCGGGTTACCTCATACATCATTTGTGGCATTTCTAATCATAACTCGCAAAATGATTTTCTGCACATTCTCATGAGTTCACTTTTATTTGTATATATATATGTATATATATATATATATAAAAAAGAAATGTGTGCAGTTTTAACAAAATGTAAACGGGATCCAAACAGAACATAATGATCAAATTTTCCGAGGGCCAGTGTGGAAATGTCTGACTGAGGACGGTTCCGTTTGCTGTCAGTGAAGAGGTGATTTATTGGGGGGGAAAATGCATTTTTTTTTCTACAATTACAATGCATGAAGACTAGAAACGTTTTTCTTCCCATTCTTTTTTTCTCTGCACGTTTTTATATTCTGTAAGACTATTTCCTTTCAACCCTGCTAATAAAAATGCATCTAATTTGCATTTTATTTTTCTGACATTTCAAAAGTGCAATTCAGACTCTCTTGACAGTTGGATGGAAACAGTAATAGAGTCCCCAACCGAGGTCAGCGTGCAACTTACTGGCAGTTCAAAAGAACAATTAAACCTGCAACGAGTTGGAAAAGAGAAACGGGCATAAAAACGAGGAAACGGTACCTTTTATAAATTGTTAAGCTTGTTGTTGGCCTAAGATAAATGAGACGAGTGAGGAAGATGGAAAAAATGGCACATCAAAGCCCCGTAGGACTTTACTATGCGTCATTACTAAAGTCTCAATATTTGTGCAAGCGAAAAGTGTGAACTCGGAGGCACACGTGGTGTGGCCTGAGGAAATGAAGTTCCATGACAACTTGGAGGAGTCAGTTAATTGTAGGGCCTTAGTTCAGGCAGAATGATGAGGTGGGGTTAAGTCCGCTGGGCTTCTAATTAAAAAGAAGCAAAGCTCATCTCTGTCTCTGCAACACAATGGTATTTCTTTAGATGGATACTTGTGCCTTGTACTTACACACACACACATGCAGAATGAAACTCTGAGAAACGGTGCTTCAGTAAAATGATGAGCCAGGTTTCCAGTCACCGTGTAGTGTTAACCACATAACTCAGTGGGCCAATCGTGGAGCCAGGCTGACGTTGGCTAACCAACTCCATTAATGCCCAACATTAATTCAATGGCAGTGTAAAACACAGTTACATGACATTGAGAAAGCAATTATCAGTGAGACAATAATTTGCTTAATAAAGATCCCATTAAGAATCATTATGCGACTTTGCTGATTCTCTTATCTCAAGGCGAGCAGGAGGCAAAGAAGACAGATGCCCTAACTGCTGACAAAGACCTTATTTCACTTCTTTTGTTTTGTATTAAAGATAGGCCTGGCTTTGAGCCCTTTATAATGTATCAGCTGTGTTCATTTTCTTCCTGAGTAATGAAGCTCGGAGAAGGACACCGGAAGAATGGCTCACCTCTTCCTCTTCTACTCCGTTTACCTCGTCCTCCACATCCCTCTCAGACCGCCGGTGCTTTGATTTGCATTTATGCTGCTAAATAATGAAATTGTGTGTTGCAGTACATCAGCGCAGAGCCCGGATTGTGTTTAGGCAGGTGGGCCAAAACGCAGCCGGGCATGATAATATGGTTGGTTATCGCAGCACAGTCCTGTCACTCATGTAATGGACTAAACGAGCACTTAAAAGTACCACGTGGAGTTTCTGACCACGAGCAGCACTGGGAGCACTGCTACGCGTTGGTCTGCTCGCATACACATGACGTAATAAACATCCAGGCTCTGTGCGTTACCGTTGGTTTGTTGTTTATGGACTGAAATATCATAAAACGGCACATAAGGTAAAGATGAGGGAACATAGTACTATAATGGAAAGAAGGATGCGGCCTGAGGTTTACACCGTGCTAATCTGTGTGGGTATGCATCCTGTTACCTAAAAATAACCCCCACCCTCTCCCACAGCCAGCGCTACCGTACAGAAATACACACCCACTCGTGCACAGAGCGAGGATAATCTAATTTGCCATGTCTTCATGCATTACTAGTAGAATCAGAGGTACAGCGGCGCGCTGGCTCACACAGATTGAAATGCAGAGAAACGTAGGGGAAGCATAGCAGTGGAGCTGGAATGAGAGGAGCCATCATTCCCTCCGTTCCGGGCAAGACGCTCCATCCAAGCATCATCCGTGGTTTTCTCCTGAGGGCTATAACTGGCTGGCTAACAGCAATAACAACACATCTCTCTGGAAGGGAAATGTGCTGCCTGAAAGTCTTGTCTTATCACACGCCAATCATTTTTGTCATGCAACTAAAGCGGGTAAAGTGGGGAGGGATGAGCGGCTTTATCGTCTCACGGAGGAAGTTGTTTGATAGGCGCTGAAAGCCTGTGGGTAAAGTTGGTTAACACTGATTAGAAGAAAATTGTCAGTTTTGAGCATTTTATCTTGATCTCTAACAAACAATTTTTACTTTTTTATTGATAATAGACAAATACAGTAAACACAGTCTAACAAGGTGTCAAAGTAAATTTTCCTTTAACTTTATTTGTAGTCTCCACGTTGGATCACTGCCTGACACAGTTCAGTGATGATGCTGCCTGCAACCTTCGAGCTGCTGAACTGGGTTAACTCGAACCCCTTGATAGCCTCGAAACTCCAGGAGGCCACTTTCCTGGCTACTAAATAATGCCTCTCTTACATGGCAGAACTGTTGTCTCTCATCAAGAACAAGCAACGATCAATACCTTGATGACATCCTGCTGTGTGTGCATGTATCCGCTGTTTATTTATTTATTTATTTTTTTTTTGACGCAGCACCGGGACTCCTGCAGATGGTGACTTTATAGTTTGAGGTCATTTTACAGGTACTTCACGAAACTGCCTCATCCTTCAAATCGGGTACTAAAAATGTAATGTTCTCATACAGAGATGGACTCATTTTAATTCATAACATTGTTTCCTTCTTGGATCTCTCTGTGTTACACTGTCTGGCTTGTGTCTGAAATTGGCTAAATTTCATGGACTCTGGGAGGGGGACAGAGTGAAGCAATCGATTTTAAAATTGCCACAGAGCAAGAGAGTGCAATTGATGTCAAGGCTCAGAAATGACTTCTCTTGCCTTTCCGACTGAAATGATGTGGCGACGTTGTGTTGGCAAAGTTGTGCTTCCCAGACGAAACCAAAGCTGTTCAGCCTCAGACCCGCTCGTCCTCCCTGACAGTTCTCCACAAACACATTTACAACAGAATAACCACGTCTTGACTTTTCAGCGCCGCTTCTGCCCTTTTGGGCTGCAGGGGTCAACGCGTCGGCTGTGCAGAGGTCGCCACGCGGGAGAGAGCCAATTAGACGCCCCCTTTGCATCGTGTATGGGGAGCTGGAGGAGGCGCCCAGACACACCTGTCAATATTTACTGTTCCAACAAAATACATCATTCATTGCCATCTGCTCTCCGGCAGCATGCATAGGGTGCTGGAGCTGCAAAATTAATAGCACTTCTAATGCTCCTTTCCTAATGGGCCTAATCAATTAATCAGCCATTCGCAATCTGGAGGCTCCATTAACTAGTGCATACATTGCTAATGCTGTCAAAAGACTGGAGTTTGCTCCATTGCTAAAATTGGACATTTCTGCTGTATAAAGGTTATGTAACTTTTTAACTACATGCACACTTTAAAATTCAGTTGAGCACTTAATCATCACAGTATAACAAAGTCAAACTTAAGGGATCAGTCTGTCTGCTCAAAGGAGTTTTGAGTCAGACCAGCTGAAATGGCCACATACGGCCCCACTTTATATGAACGATCGAACATGATATGAACTCGTGAAAAAAGCTATAATTTGTCTCTCGCTTATAAATTTGATGTATATGCGAGGAAACCTGTTCATATTGTACTACAGCCTCTACGATGGCTTCATATCCTAAATCTAAACATTGAGTAAAGTAACTGCTACAGTCTTTTCCTTACAGTGACTGACGCTGCCGGCGGCCGTGGTCCTGACCTCACAAAGCTACGCTGCTCCTCGCGCCGTCGTCTGCAGTTACAGCTTGTAGCCTGCCTGTTTTGCAGCTTTTACATTTGTCTGCGCTACTGTATATTTATTTCTGTGACGGCGAGTCAACAACGAGGGAGGTCACAGCCAAACAGTTTCTACACAGCTTCGTCTCAGAAACGATAGATTCCGTAGTGTCGCTGTGCACGTCACAGTACGATGACGCTGGCTGATGCGGAAACTGCACCAGTCTCTCCAATGTGAGTTTTAAGGGATCTCTTGGATTTTTTTTTTTGGAGCAGTGTATATTAAGCTATCTTTGCTGTTAAATGTTTAACAGGGAACCATCTGTAGTATTGCTATTGTTGTCTTCTGTGCATTCCCTGCTATGCGATGACACATGCAATGCAAGCAGCAGCCGTGTACTCAGAAATATTGCATGGGAAGCCTGAAGCTTGGGCCCAGAGGCTGAATGTGATCATGCATTTTGATGTTCTCTCGCTTGATGCCGTTCGGCTGCAACTGAAATGCGCTCGACTCAAACCTGTCCATGTTTGCCTGTATGTCAGTTTAGCACCTCTTTCCCATTCAAACTCGCTAAAGAGGACATGAGATGCAAAGAGAAAGATGCAAAGTGATGTTTGTTTTTTTTTTTGTTTTTTTTCAAGAGGCATCTCATTTTGATTTCATAACCTCAGGCACCTGGTGAAAGGGAGGCCTGTTCAAACGCTGAACCCCACAGAGGAATATGCTGCACCCTTTTTAGTCTGGCATGTAGGGCAAGCTGTTTGGAGACTAGTCTCTATATCTGGATGTGCGTGTGTTTGTCATGTTAGTGGTGACAGTGGGTGGGTGGTGGATACGTGAATACAAAATCGTTTGTCATAAGTAATTTCATCTGTTCGCTCCGAAGCCATCAACAGTATGATCACGCATCAAAGTGTCTGCTGTGTCTGACTGCATAATCACCGGAGCAAATCTGTCCCATTCAGCCCGGAGGTATCAGAGGAGACGCTTTAACCGCTTGTTGTGCGACTCTGAGCGAGCATACGGTCGCTTTGTGCTGACCTGGTTGATCCCACTGCAGCTGTAAATGCTGGCCAACAACCTTGATCAGCTTTAGTTTGAGTAGGCATAGCTTGGGAACGCGTGCACTCAAACAGCTGGAGTCTGACACTCAAGTTGACGCACTTCCTATATTTAAGTATGCTAGCTTTATTTTTGACTTTTACACACACACACACACACACACACACACACACAGAGCTGGTGCTCCTGCCAACTCCCTCCTAAATACCTTAGGCATTCACCCATCACTGGTTATCTCTAGAGCGATGGCCACAACACACACCCAGAGCTCAGTTTAACGTCAGTATGCTTCATAGCCATAATAATGCTGCTTCACTTAAACACACTCGCACGCAGCTTTGGTTCGAATGCACAGCTTTTCAGATATTCCTGTGTCGCTGGTGGTTCTGTCTTTCTCATGCACCCACACACAGATGATCCATCCCAGGAATAGCGTTCTACATCTGGCAGACGGGGTTCGGTCTTCGGCTGCGTCTCCCAAGGTTGCCCTTTACCGGACCTCGGCACATCCTGATGGATCACCCGCGGACCAGGATGGATGGTTCCTTACCCCCACAAGCACCGTATATGCCATTTCATTCTATCTACAGAAACAATCTGTCATTCTTATAGGCTGTTTGTTATTTCACGTGGCTGCTGTGTGCGTATGCATGTGTCTGCGTACGCCCACACAAGTGATGACCCCTGCCACACTTACATGCACCCAGGGGACATGAGCTCTCCCGTAGGGAATTGTGTGTGTGTGTGTGTGTGTGTGTGTGTGTGTGTGTGTGTGTGTGTGTGTGTGTGTGTGTGTGTGTGTGTGTGTGTGTGTGTGTGTGTGTGGTAATTTCTCACCGTAAGTTGCTTCATAAAAAGTGGCTCCTTTTGCAGCACTGTAAGTTTTTATCTTTCTTTTCCCTTATGAAATTGAAAGGTGAAGTGAAAATTGGATAAAAAGGTGAAAATAGCTTTGTCAGTTTTGGTGAGGAAAAAGTATCCAACTAGAAAGTGCAATGTTTATTTTTCAGCGCAGCACTGTGTTACACATAACACTTTATTTGGACAGTCCAATGGTTCGCTATTATGTGAGGGAAAATAATATGCTGAGGAAAGTGTCACTTCCTTAGACTGCGTCATACTGTAGCACAGAGATATTTGTCATTCTTTATTAATAGCTCTTCAGTGTTGTAGGTACCACAGAATGAATGGAATACACACAAACCTGAAAAACAGACTGAATCAGAGACGCGCTGCTCATTTTCTGCCCTTCCTGAGTAGCTTTCCTAAACTCTCTTCTGATGTGTAGTGTAAGTTAGCAGGCAGAAAGCAGGATACCATGGCCAGAGGGGAGCCTGTCCATCAGTCAAAAGCCTCATCTCCGAACCAAGGGACCTCCAGCATCACACTGAGCGCTTCACAAACACGTGTTTAGCCCCGCAGCTGTGCAGAGAGGGAACTTAATAGAAAATCAGGAAAACGGTAAACAAAGTTGAGCCGATCTGTGTCGAACAAAACCCTTAGCCTGGGGAATGACTGTGTAGACGTTCTCCTTGTCCTGCTCCTTGGCCTAGAGTATAAACACATGAAAGGGATTGCCTGCCTCACCCTGTCCACATGTTCCCAGGCTGTTTCCATTCACTAGCTTATTACTTGGGCTGCCTGGATGTGATTTTTGAGCCAGGGCCTCTTTATCCACTGGAACCTTGGAGTGATGTGAAGTTAAATCCCCCTGGAGGTGCCTATGGAAAAATGCAGTTGTGTTTACGCAAAAGTTTCCCAGCATTTCTAATTTTATGGTTCAGTCAGCGAGCTTTGTTTTAACCGCTTTAGCTATGGTAGGTACCCCCTGGGCATCGCCTTGGCCACTTATTGGAAGCAGTGGTGGTAGCAACAGTTTAGATGGTCAGAAGCGAAGGAGGTGTGATTTAGATTGGTGAAACCCTTCAGGCAATCTGCCCCTGTGCTCTAAGAGGCTGGAGGAAGATTGTGGCTGTTCCTGGTCTGGTTTTATCAAAGCACAGAGGACTAAGTGTTCTTCAGCCTGTCGTAGGACTACTAGAGTGTTGCCAATCGGCAGCGTACACGGCATTAATCAGCGGCCTGGGAGGTCGGCTACGCAAACCTGCCCCCCTCACGCATTCTTCTAGGGAGTCCTTGAAAGTTTGGACTGCGGCAATCAATCACAGATCATTCCCACGTGAGGCTTGGACGAGAAGCCACCTTTGGCTGCTCTGAGTAAAAATAAATGAGAAAAAGTTTGCCACAGAGTCTGAGACGGGTTTATTTTGAGCCTGCTTCTGCATCGGTACCCGCGGAGCGTGTAGCAGCGGGGACCTAAGGTCAAGGCGCAGAAGCTGTCAGAGCTCTGTTCTAACTCCCATCGAGGCTTTTTCTATTGTTTGACAGTGTAATTAAGCTGCCTGGCTGTATGTATGACAATGAGATGTAAATTATACAGTGACACATCTCACTTGGCTTGTTTTATGTATAATGTATGCCTTTTTCCCCTCACTTTTGGGCTATAATGAGGCCTCGCTGTTCTCACAGTGGAACCTTCCCCTGTACTCAGACTCTATAAAGACGAATATTGACTGACATACTTAAACACTTGAAATTATACTTTATCAGAAAAACGAGCACTTAAACTTCAGAATCCTTTGATTATTTCAACCAGAGCTGTTTGAGTCATTAATTAAATTCACAGAAAATATAGATATAACGGCGGTATTCTGTCAGATTTTTATCCGTGTTTCTTCCCTACATGACAGGATTTTTCGCTTTGAGTCTTGATATTGCAGCCAGATGTTATCAGCAGCCTTATCACAGAATAGTGAAGGACGGGGCCCTGAGGATACTGGAACCTATAGAACACTGAGAATATGTAGGAGGGAAAGGACAGTTTCACTCGTCGCTTTAGCTCGTGATTGTTTATCAATAGTTTCTTTTGCCTCTGACAACATAGCATCTTATCTCTTGTCTTTAACAGACGTTTCATCTAGAGTAGCCTTGTTTCTAAAATGTGCTGATCAATGAAACCTCTAGCATTTAATTTTGGGGAAAGAGACTTTTTTTAAATGATCAAATGTCCGTTATTGAAACTCCAGCTGAAGTTTAGTGTCTGTTGCACAGATGAAAAAAGGGAAATCAGTGTTGATTCATGATGCTTCTCTAGAGAGGAGACTGTCCCCCTATTCGCCAAGTTGCTTTCAGTTGTTGGGGATTTGTGGAGCGTGAGGAAAGGCTGCAAAAACAAAACGGCACATGCTGCCGTGGTTTCCTTTTCCCCTAAGAAACCTGGTAGGCAAACAGCCATAGCCTGAGCTTGGGTTTCTGTCTCATATCACTGCACGATGTCACACTTTCAAAGGTATCAAGGCCCAGCCACAGCTGTGACTGGCAGGTGCAAGCTTTCCTTCTCCAGAGGAAAAAGTTTAAACAACAGCTCAGTTTAGTGACGATAATCCTACTGCTCTGAGGCTGGGTGTCAGGGTTTTTAGTGTGTGGATTATTATTCCATAATTCTGCAACAGTGAAATCTTTGTGTACCTCCTCTAATTCCAAGATGATTTGGCTGAGTAATCCAGCAGTGCTGCCAGACTAGACGTTGGCAGTCGCTCTAGGAGTTTTCCATAGGTTTCTGTCTGACGTATAACCGATAAGCAGCCGCTCCCAGGATACCAGTCAACAATCAAAGCTCACTGTAATAAATACTACGTCATGTAATTTTCAGGTCGGGGAGCTCCAGGATGTTTAGTTGAGAGATTCTCAGGCACTGCAATTGTACTACTGTAATTATGTTAATGTTGGGCCATTTTAGTTTCACAAAGCACACGGCACCATTCTTTAGGGCTCTATTCAAAGGATTTCAGGCTTTTTGGGATAAAGACCCATATTGAGCATAGTTGGGGAGTGGGAGCCGCCGTAATTTTAAATGAATGTAAACTTAGTAACGCATCAAGCCATTACATGCAAATCAAAGCTTTTTTTGCAATCGATTATGCCAGTTCGCTGCTCCAGGTCTGATGAGAGAGGATGGCATTCATTTAGCAGCCCATCGAGCCCAAAGCAAAGGCCTGACGCTGCTGCCGATGCTGAGGCGATTGTGGTGTTTCGTGACGGGCAGATGCACGGACGGAGCATGTGGTAAGATGAGACGGATTAACTCACGACTGTGGTGCTGCCACCGCTGGGGAACGAAGAAAGCGAGGGGATAGGAAGAGAGGAAGAAGAAACCACCACATGGCATTCCTACAAAAATAGCACTTTCTCTCACATCACCCTCATTTCCCAGTTCCTTCCCTAGCAGCTGCTTTGATGGATCATTTTGTCTCCCTAATAGCAGCTTCAAATCCCTAGATGCTCTCCATTTATGTTCTGTGGGAGACAAAACAATTTAGCTAAGCCAATCGAAAAGTTTAGCATAGGAGCAAATGAAAAAGAAAAGACAAAAATCTAAGCTTTGCCCATGAGGGAATCAAGTTGGTCTTTATTTGGACTTTATTCTGCTTTGATATTTTTAATTCAACGCTTTGTCAATATTAACTGTAGCTACTGCTTTGGCCTTTTTTGAAGGAGCTTGGTATAAATCATGCAGTCCTCCAAGCTTGCTGAAGCCTTTCAATCATGCATGAGTAGTGAATAAGTGACGGAAGCTGCCGTGGCCACCACTTTCTTTTCCTCCCTCTCTGGTTTCCATTTTGACTGGAGGAAAGAGGATGACAGAGATTTTGTATCGCACCCACTGCTTCGTCACAAATATCAAGAGTGGAAAGAAAGCGAATGATGTTTTGAACGGTAGACGGCGTCTATTTACAGTCTCAGGGACATATCAACCAGTGAGGCTCGCGTTCTGCAGCGTACGTCGGCGGCGCCGGGCTCACGCTTTGTTCAGCATTTGCATGGCCCATTAATAAAAGGCCCATGACACATTTAATCATACTATTTCAATGTGATTGTGTAACATTTAGAAGTCTCATTACACATTTATTTGACCTGACAGCAAATCAGATTTGAAATTAATGTTGGATTATAAGAAAAATGTGTAATGTTCCGCCTTATGACGCGTTTGTAATTAACAGCCCTGTCGTATTGGTCCAGTTGTAGGGAAAGGTTTTGGTAAGTAGAGAAGCTATTGAGTTCCCCATGGACAGGTTGCTAGTGTATTGACCTAAAATTCTTACAAACTCCTGATATCACATGTGAATTAAACCAAAAATGCCACAACTTCTTCTTTTAACATGTTGCACAGTAGAACGGAGTGAAAACAGGACTTGTTGTTTCCCCTGTGTCGTTATGGAAATTGCAGAGAACAATGAATGCCCTTGTCAGCACTTCCATCTGGGTGTTTTCACATAAATGTTCCATTCGTGGGACCAGCAGTGTCTTGTCGTCTGTCTATAATATGTTACAGAACCAGAACAGATGGGTCAATGGAGAGCGTGACTTAATCAGTGATATTTTTTTCTGAGAGTAAATGAAATTGACTTTTTATTTGGGGGGGAAAAATCTTTTCAAAGGTTTTAGACCCTACATTACAGAAGTGTCATGTTACTTTAATCAGAATTTACTTAACATAAACAGACGGTAGTTTTATTTTGTGATGCCACACTGTTTCATTCATGTGTGGTCTTTGTTTTTTCATGCTGCTTTGTGGTTTGTCTTTGTGCTCAATAGATGTCTTGATGTAGAATCTCTTTTCACTTAAAATATTCAAACAACACCTGGTGCAGTTTTATTTTTTTACTTCTCACCATCAGTGGAAGCAGCTTTGGGTGTTGAAGAACATCACAGCTTGGCTGTGTGGGTGGGTGGAGACACCAGACACTTTTGGGCCTCTCAGATGGAGCACGTTGTGTCGGACACCATGTCGTCACATTATTTTAACAAGAAGACCGGAAATGACTGGCGAGCATCAGGAGGGAAATCTCTCATGCAAAGGAACATCTTGTACAGTGCCGGGAAAATGGATGGAATCATGTCCCAATAGTCTGAAATTGCAGAGAGAATGAGGAGGCAGAGATCTGCCTGTGCCCAGGAAATAAATCCTAAGTAGACTGTAAACACACCGATAGATAACATGGGTCACAGACACTTGTATCTGCTTGCCTGGGAAATGACCCACAATTCTGATGAATGCTTGGCACCCGAAGCAAAATATCAGAATAACTGTGCGGCTGTTTAATCATCATGTTTTGCTAATTTTATGCGCCTTTGAGACGACAGCCGTAAATTAGTTTTTACACTTGGATTGTTCTGTTTGGTGAATGGTGGAACCTCGTGGACGTGTCGAGCAGTAGCTTATAATATTTTGCTGAATATACAGGTAGTGTTGAATATTAATGTACAATTATCTCCCCTACCTTTCACTTCCACAGCAGATTTGATATCCTGAAACCAGAAAAGCAATGTGGTCATTAGGTTTCTGTTGTCTTGGTCCACAAAGCCAGTAGCAGTAGGATATTGGCTTTTGTGTACTTTGTAGTTTTGTGTATATTTAAGTTGGGGGGGGGGGGCATAGTATTTCTCAACAAACAATGCTCCAGGCAATTTCTTAGACTATTTCTTCTTTAGAAAATAGTTTCAAACAAAACAGTTCACAGCAAAGTCTGCAGGTTATCCAGAGCTACCAGGAACTTATTCTGTAAAGAAATGTTGCTGTCAAGCCTTTCAAATGTCATTTTTAATGCTTTGAGCGCCACAAACCTAATTCTTTTTTGTACCCCATTGTACGTGGGAAGTGACTCAAATCTCAAAAGTAAACCTCTAAACTTTTCTCATAAACTAAAAGCTATCTACATTGCTACACAGCCACATAGTTGGGTGGAAAACAAGTATATGTCTGTGATTTAGACCAAATGATCCTTTAAACACAGCATCAAACACAGGGTCTGTTATAAATAGCATCTTTTACACAAAGACGTCTTCCTGAGTGCTTCCGGGAATTCAGAACCAAAACAAAAGACAGGCCAATTTAGATGTGCTCTCAGCACGACGACACAAAGTGGGGGTCATGGGGCCAAATTCCTCGTTTGAAGTCCCCAGGTTCTTTCCTACATTGAGTCACTGCATTCCCTACTTTTACAATCTCCTCCAAATTAGGCCATCGCCGTGGTAACGCAAGGGAACTGCCAAAAGTTGAGGGTATTGTGGTGAGCAGCAGGACCCAGTGATTGAGGTCAATGCAAGAGGTCAGCATGTCATTTTCAGAGCAAACCTCTTTTACCTCTGGCAAACAATTTCTTGTCCCTTGGCTACAAGTCAAAGTAGTTTGTGAGCCCTTTTGCTACCCTCAAAGCATTTGAAGCTCACTCAGTCCTGAACACTTAGAATTGAATTAGAGCTACTGGGCTCGTGGTATTGACACGCCCGTCACACATTCCCTTGGAAAAATACTACTTGTGCTTTACACGCCTGTGTGCTACCTTCGGGATCAAGATTCTCTAGGCCCCCTCTTTAAAATGGCAAGATATAAAGCCTAAGCATGTTTTCAGCTCGCCCTTAGCTTTTAAGTGGCCCCATGGGAGATTGCTGATATATCTGTAGTTGCAGTTATTAAAAAGCTGCAGAGTGACATTTAGAAATGACAAAGGGTCTTGCCAGTGGTATGGTCTTCAGCACCTGGCTGGTTATGCGAGCGTGAGTTGTACAGCTGAGTGAGTGGGGGCATTGTCTGTGTTATGGGACTGGGGGAAAAAACTTCAATGTTTCATGGCAATAGGTCAACAGGGTGTTAATGTTTGTTTTTCTGCCCCGCCAGTAGAGATTATTCAGTGACAGATTAAATGCGCTACTTGCAGACACTTGTTATGATGTAAATCAGCAGTGGAGACATGTTATATTCAGCCGAGACCTTGGCGCTTGTTGGTTTGCGTAATGCAACAGGGCCTAAGTATCCTCAGATGCACATACAGCGTGTTGTAGTGTTAGTATGTCTTCCAGCAAATGTTTAATAAAATGGTGAAGTCCCTAGAAATATGCTTATGAAAGCTTTGTTCTGGTTGGTTTGTCAAATCTGATGGAAGAATCACGTCATGCATGTCATTGCTATGACACTTTATTAAAAATCGAATTAAGTATTATCAAAACCCAGAATTTCCGAATCTGATATAATTTTTCATTTTTCTACATGATGCGTTTGTCATTTTAATTGTGCTTTATATTTATGGCTTGTTTGCATGAAGTGTTCAGCCACTTGACCACATTTCTGTTGCCCGTGAAGCACTTTGTGAAACGATTTGATTGTGACCTTTGATTATTTGATTGTGATTGTGAAATAGGGTGGAGGGCGACGGTGACGGGAAGCGAGTAAAGCGTGATGAATAACAAAAACCAGAGCCTTCACGCAGGAAAACAAGCTTTCAACGTCCGACCAAACCTTTTAATTTTCCGCTTCATTAAGAGCTGCGGCGCTGGTGTTGTGAGCCCAAGGCCAGAGGCCGCTGGAGGCAGAGGCACAACCTTTAATAGCCTGTTTACAGCCAGACTTGGCTGCGTAGGGAGCAAATGGAAGGACTGAGCTTGTTAAAAATTTAATGGCTGCAGTGACTGATTTAAAGATTTGCATACTCACAGAGGTCAAATTTCTTAGGTTCCTCACTGGACAAGGCTTAAACCCACACTCACTGATGTTGATGATCCCCCACTGATCATTTTCAGGGATGGGCAGTTGTAATGAAACCTAATTGGAGACAGCTTTTGTCCTCTGTGGCCACATGATAGCTCCGAGAACAAAGACACGTCTGGTGTCATTGTTGCACATTAATACCCAAAGTAAAACAAGGATGTGTTCAAATGAGGACATGGAAATACAAAAATGCTTATTATCACCATCACAAAGATCATCTCTTGGCACTTCATACATTGACTGAAGCTATTAATAATGCATCTGCAAACCCACCTCATTGATTTTCAAGTCACAAACCAGAGCCATAAAAATGTCTTTTGATTCAAAATAATGAATTAGGATCTTGTCTCTTGGTTTTAATTTAAAGGAAAGCCTGACCTTTTTCATTTAGATTGTGAATGTAAAGAGACTGGATTCTTTTCTCCTGTCTTTCTTTTAAATGCCTATTGAGCGAACGTGACGCACATCAGATGTCCCTGGTTTCCTCAGACGAGCTTTCTTATCTCTCGTCGTCTTTTTTTTTTTTGTATTCTGCTGGAAACTAATGGTGACGGTGACATTATGATTTAAAAGTACAGTGTTTTAGCACCTTAGTGACTTTTGACAGCTCTTTCTTTCTCGCTCTGCCTATTTTTTTTTTTCTCACTTTCAGCTAGACTCTGTCAGACCATGTAATACATGCAAGGTTACACGATGTCTGGACAAGGACTAAGGGCATACAAAGTAATGGACCTTGACTGAAACAAGTGTGAAGTTGAAGCAGAATGGAAAAAGAGCTGCAGAGTGTGGCCAAGGCCGCTGCTGCGATGTGAATTTATAGCTTGCAAACGTGTGGGCTCAAGCAGCAGACTATAAACAAAGGTGGAAGACCCAGCGATTACTTATACGCTCTGACATCACATTACACACCTGAACTAAGGCACAACTTGTCCACTAAAGGAGTTTGAAGGGTGGATACCCATTTTTCATGCTTCATCCATTTCCCCAGCTCATTCCTGTGGCTCTCATCAGCCTCTATACCATAAATTAAAAAGGCCAAACGCTCACAGCTAGCAGACGACCCTGAAGGAGGGCAGGTCACTTACAAATGCATGCTTGTGGCCGTTTTTTGATGTGCCGTTGCTCATTTTGTTGCTTCCGACTGACTGCGTGCCTCCACCAATGCAATTTGGCATCGAAAGTGCTTCCAAGTCACTGGTCATGACAGGCTTTCCCTGGGCTTATGCTGCTGCCCAGGGGTGACCCTAATACCATTTCATGCCACTGTGGGAACTGAGGGGACATGGCAAGGGCAAGCGTGTTGGGTGCTGCTGGGAGTGTGGCCTGGAGATGGTAGAGGGTTGCTAAGGCAAAACTAGATCACGTATGCATAGCGGTGGAGAAAAAGGTAACGAAATGCTGGATGCCTGGAAATGATGGGTTTGTCAGAGTTTGTGATGCATTGTGTATTCTGGAAACGATGAGGCAGCGCTGCAGAGATGTGAAACCGTTGTACCCTTGACCTTGACTTTGGAACAGATCAGGCACCGTGGCTCTGTCTGTCTTTATGCTGGCTCCTGTTGGTTCCCTCTGTCCCAAAGCATCCCTCTCCCTGACCTCTCCCAGCTGGCTCGACTTTCTGCGGGTACTGTCAACATCTCCTTGCACAGCAGCATTGCCATCTGGAGCTTTGTACCTCCCACTCTATATTTTTGTTTTCTCCTGTGTGTTCACATAGATGCTGTCTCGTTCTTTATTGTACAAACAGACAAGTACATGTGCAGAGGTTCACAAAGCAGCAGGTTTTTCGGCGATGCTCACCTAAACAACTGCAAGGCGTCCTCGTTTGTTTTTGCGCAGAGATTAAAGCCTCACATGTGACGGTATACAGCCTGCACACAGGACAGTACACATAAATAATGGATATTTATTCTGTTTTGTATTCAGTGCATGTGCTCAGAGACGATCAGACAGAAGAATAATTTCTGTCGCTGGTTGTGAGGACGAGAGCCTTTTACAGGTCAGTGGGCATTTATTCAGGTTTCAGCAGAGTTAAGACATAAATAAAACGCACCCATCCTCCTGTTCTTTGTGGGACATTGCTACATATTTATTAGCATAGTAAATGTCATTGTTATGGTTTTTCTCATTTCCTCCAGCTTTGCTTGAAGTTGTGAACTTTATGATATTGGACAGACAAACCATTTAGTTCTCTAGATTTTAATATCAGGGACATTTTTTACACGTCTCATGCTAGACAGACATTGTCTAATAATATGATGCTACGGAGCATAAAAAAATCGTGCATTAAAAGATTTCCTGCATAATACCTTCTACAAATGATTGACTGAACTCGAAAGTCACAAGAAAGCAGTCGTCTACTTGTTCTTGCATACTGTCCTCTTCATACAGCTTCTCACGTTGTGTATTGACTGCATCATTGAAATTCCAATAATTGCCAATCGCTCATTGTCAGATCCAGTGTTCGGCAGCGAACAATCGCTTGAACAGAGCGATGGCTGCATGACTAGTGCGGTAGCCATTGTTGTGCTGGGATTTCATCAGGATTCAATAGCCTGTATCTCCAGCGTGTGAGCGATGGACGGACGCGACAGGACGGACAAGTAGAGGAAAGAATAATTACTGGGCCTATTTCCTTCCCCAGTCGTTCACGCTCCAGCAGGCCCAACAAAGAAGTCTCTCCCCCGCATTGTTATTATGAAATGAAAAATAGGCAGCAGGTCAGTACGGTGACAGGCTGTTTGGTCTATTTACCTGTCGTTTGTCTCCGTCGGGACAGGACGGGACAGCGTGCAGTCAGAGAAGGTGCTCGTCCACCGACGACACCGGGTTCGAGGGCCCCGTGTAGACGGATGTGCTGCGCTGTAAGTGTTGTGTTGTAATCTGGCCTCATGCTGGTTGTCGGACATGGAGAGGAACACGGTGTATTTCAGATGTAGTACATTTGAAAGCGGGCCTAATTAAAAAGCGAACGGCGACTTGGCAAGCATTGATTGTTTGTGTACCTGCACGTTGAGGATAAGGAGGAGCCCATTCAGCCGCAAGGATGCTCTGTATTAATTAGTGGCTGGAATCAAAGGCCACAGGAAATGAATTGGCATGTATTGTCACTTCTTCTCCTGTACTTGTTTCGCTAAATCAGGTGTCGTCTGGCACGTCTGCTGATACTGACTGTAAATAGTTTGAGGAACTAGTACACTGAGCATGTACATTCATAAAACTAAACTCAAACTCATTTATTAGCAATAAAGCCGTTTGGGGAAGTGTTTTGTTTACTGGGTCAGTTTGCACCAGCAGTCTGTTGTATGAGAACTAATGGAGGTGTCATGCTGAGCTTATTAATGAGCTTAGAATTATGATCCTGTTTGCCTTCAGGATAGTTACCAGCTTAAAGGGTTTCACCACCATCTGACTTCCCTTTCATATAAAACACTACAGTGGTAGTGAAGCTTGGACAAACTTCTCAAGGGCATTGGAGCTATCACAGGTCACCAGTAAACCGTGAGAAAGATCAGCGCACTAGTTCTTAAGGCTCGATATTTGCGGTCCTTAATGGCCTTTGGACATTTTAAATTCAAGCAATATATATTTAAAGTGCGATTCCTGCCCATCTGTCAGAATCAAACTTCAACTTTTACTTTTAATCACATTAAAGCTGCCTCAACTAAGACATCTCAGGGGAAAAAAAGTCCCATGTTTTAAATTTTTGAGCAAAGAAAAGGAAACCGCTAAGAGCTCCAGCAGAACATTTTGTTAGTAAGGCAGTGATTTGTAAAACTCAACCACATTATGTGACAGTCAAATGGCTGTGTGATGTCTGAATAATGGACTGTCTTGCTGATTATAACGTCTATATCTACAATCCATCTTCACCAAATTGACTTTAATGGTACACTGTACATTTTACTGCAGCTGGACACATTCTTAGGGTTTTGCTTTTTGCCATGTTATCTCCAGTATCAGTCGTTTGGCTGCGGCGTGGCCGTCGATGCGCAGTATTAATGATTGCAGTTTGTTGCACAAGCAATGTGTACATTAATCTCGACGGTCCATCTTGGACTAAAACTCTATGGATGAAGGTTCCTTGCCAGGTAGAGTCCGGGGTGGTGACACCACGAACCGCTCAGATTGCTTATCAGACATGAGGGAGCTGGTTTCTGCTCCATCACTTGCATCTGTTTGCGGAAGGTTTGCTGTCAGAAGCGAATTCAGAGCCGTCAGTGTGTGGCGACATTAAGATGACACGCTGACATTGTTTTTGATATTGGCAGGAATGCAGAGCACCGTAGTTGTCCACGCGCGGAAAGGAAAGTCAATTCATCCCAGCGATCTGCAGAAGCAGATCACGCCTGTCAAGTAACACGGTGCTGACTTTGATGGTACCAATCACAGCAGAACTCCCTCCTATGAACTCTGTAGTGGCTGCTTTCAGGTTTTCTCCCTCTCCCCCTCCCTCCCTCTACCTCGCCTGTCAATACGCTCCTGCACGCATCACTGGCACGCTCTGCTCCACACAGCCCTTCAAAACACAATCATTAAAAAATAAATACATAATGCCGATGGCAGTGAAGCAGGTGGGAGTGGTAGCGGCCTGGGCCTCAGACTGACTCATACTCCTGCCCACTGACTGAATGCATTTGCGCAAAACCACCACCAACATTATGGATTCCAGGCATTGATTTTCTGATTTTAAAACTTAATGAACTGTAAAGGGGGAAAAAAAAAGAAATGATTCGCCCTCATCTTGTAGACTTGCTGTTTCTTTGTGGCTGACATTAATAAGTTAGTTTGCAGTGCATAATTCAAAGCTTTAGGATTCCATTAATGAATAGAGAGGCGTCTCACAGTGTTGCAGTCATGATACACACTAACCACTCCAGTCATTTATTATTGCTCTAACACTACAAACGTGCTCTTACAAAGCAGGGAGTGAAATGTTTAATTGACTCATGTTTGCGTGGCAATAAAAGAGTTTTTGGCCTCTGCTTTTGCTTGGAAATCCTAAGTGATGCGAAAAACTGGCATTTTTAATCAAACTGACTAGTCTGTGTTGAATTGTAGACGTTTGCTTTTATTTCTTAGGCTTTCAATGATTATATGTTGACATCTTCTTATCCAGTGGAGTGCTATGTGAAGTAACAAGTAGACATGACTCTCACTCTGCGGATGGGGGAAAAAAAAAAAAGATGGGCCACTAACTTAATTAAGCAATTGCATCATTAATAGATAAACGGCAGGTTTGCTCCTTGTGGGTTGGATTGAAAATCCCATTAGGAGATTCACTTTACACGCAGAATCTAATCAGGAACCTCCACGTTAACCCCTCTCTCAGCTTCAGTGACTTTATTTGTGATGTGCTAAAATTAGATTGAAAATAATAATCCTTTTAGTCACATTGCAGCATGTTTCATATTTCTGTTTTGCTCATTAGGAAGGAGCCGAGGAGAATAATTGTGTGTGTGTTTTTATTTTTTTTTCTCAGATACCTTGTTGAAAAAAACGGGAACTAACAGTTGTTTGTGTCCCTGAACATTTTATCTACAGTAAGCATATATTCTTCTCTCTGAACTTTCTCTTTGAGTATGTTGTCGTGGCCCCAGCCAGTCCTAATTATTGCGTTTGGAGCTGTGCAGCATCGACGGCCACAGGTTCACTTCTGTTTATGCCGGGCCTTCTAAATGATTTTGTTCTGCTCGGCTGCACACTTTAATGAAAGTGTAAATGCTTTTGGAATGGTGGAATCAGCTGAGTTGGGCGGATTAGCACTTCCTTTTTCCACAGCCTTGATGTTTAATTACCACTAGTGTGTGTGCTGTGTTTTTATTCATCTCTTACTCTTCCTTTTTCAAGTTTTAGACGGCTCACGTTTCGCCCAGGGCTTGAGTAATTGGCATATTTGGGAATGGTGAAGGAAAACAACGAGGTAGAGTCTGGCAGACTGAAAGTGTGTAAAGGTGGTTTCTGAGAAGAAGTTTTATATCTGCCGCACATTCCACAATGACCGTACTCCGCAAAAACACAGCTTAGTAGAGCAGTTCCATCTCCATGTCTCTGCACTCTCGTATTACCCACCATGCCTCCTTTTCCCACTCACACAAATGTGTACTCCCACTCATGCATCCTCGCCTTCTCTCTGTTTTTCTCCTGTGACATCAGGTGGTGGATTATCATTACATCCAGCTGGTGGAGTATGTTTAGGTCATTGTTTGGCTTTGACCTGCATTTAGCATTTAAATCAGGCCAGCCACGGCTGTAATCTCATTACCGGGCCACCTGACTGTATTTGATGTAAAGTCTGGGCATTAATGAAGATTCCTCAAGGGTTGTGGGAGGGAAAGATGAGGCTTGTCCTGCAGCCCAGGTAATTTACTGCAGCACAGCAAGACGGAGAGACTGTGTTATTATAGACTTGATCGCTTGGCAGGCTGGCTTGTAATTGATCCGTGCTCTGCAGAAGTGCTCGTTGTGATGGAGGCTACGGAGGAAGAATTCGATGAGGAATGTAATACATACTATATTACAGTAAGACAGATCTATAAGTTGAAAACTGAGAGGATGGGCAGAAAAGGCTTCGACAGGTGAAAATTGATTTAAAAAAAATCCCCCCTTTGACTGGCATTAAGCAAATTGTTTGTGAGAACGTTTTGTGGTCGTTTGGCACCTGCTCATAACATCACTATGATGGAAATAATGAATTCAGTCATTTGGAGGAAATGGAGGCTGGAACTCAACCCAGTGCTGTTAGCATTTATCTTTGACTCTGAAAGGTCATTCACATGGAAATAACCGTGAACTGATTAAAAATCATTTCATAACCTCGTCACTTAAAGTGATGACTATTAAAAGGTTACAAATTATTTTGAAGCATAAAATGTGCGCGATGTATTCTAACACAACTACATTAGAGAAAATAAAATCCCATTATGTCACCATGATTTAAACTGTTCTCATGAATAAATTAAAAGCTGGTCATGAATGAGGTTTCATTGTTTCTTTAGCTGTGCATGTGTTCAGGCCCTTGTCGGTGAAATACAACCCGGGTCACCTCCGTGTCCGCTACTGCTCCGTTTGTTGGGTTGTTGTTCTCTGTGACACAGTAGTCAGATGTGAAAACACATCCATGTGGATGAAAAAGCAGGAGAATAAGATGGTGCTTTTAACAGGATACTGTCGCAGATCTTTCCATGTCTGCTTAAGTGTAATCACTGTGCATGGAACTACAGCCAGTTTTTGTCATTCTCATCAGGAAAATGTGAAATGAGCTGATTCCATAACATCCTCTCATCCCTCAACGCACCCGGGTAATAGATCTTGCGCAACAAAAGCTTCGATGAATATAAATCCTGAAGGGCTCTAAGAAGATCGTATATTCTGGCCACAATGTGTCTCATGCCCACTGCTTTTTTCTTTGTGTTCAAAGCATCATTACAGCGAATCCCCCCTCAACATTTACCAAGACATTGTTTATCATCTTTAGTGCGAAAAGCAGATCTCTCCAAGGCCTGCGGTTGATATCAGAGGTGGCACAGCCTGAGTGCAAATCTGGCCAGACAGTCCTTTTTCTCAGCATTGCAACAAGGCGCTATTGATCGTTGTGCTCTAGGGAGTCAAACCTGCAACAAATAGAAAGTCTTCTAAAGGCTTATCTGAGCTACTCTAAATAATTTTGCTGTCTTCATCATGGCTGCTTACAGCAGGGTCCTTCTGGGAGCCTAGAATCAATCGGGCACAGTGGAGGTCTGCTTATTATCTGCCAGCAGAGGCTCCAGGAGTCATTTCTAGTGCCTTGGAATACAATGAAGTCATTGTTAAGGAAGACGAGAGTAGAGGAAACACAGGAAAAAATGCTCACCCAAATCAGAAGAAAGTTGGAGTTTGAGGTCTACAAGCCGTTGGCCATGTGTAGCGCGGAGCGTTTTCTGTATGAATCGCACTATTTGGACAGCAACTGGCAAAATTTTTGTTAGCTGCGGTGTGACAGCGTTGTCACTTTGCGTTTGTCTGCATGGTCGGAAATGTTTTTGGAAATAAATCGAGATGTCTTTTCACATCAAGTGCAGCTTTGGACCTAAATTCACCCCCCCCCCCCCCCCCCCCCCCCCTCCCCTTCGTGGCGTCTTGGTCCACTGGTCCTGCAGAATGTCAGTGAGGGTGCAGGCAGGGGTGACATCTGGGTCAGTTTGACTGACTCAGAACCATTGCGGGAACACAGAGATGCGAAGTAGGAGGTGCGGAGAAAAAAAAACACAAACTGAACATGCAGGCACAAATTCACAGTGACACCCGCAGCCTCCATCGCCATTTCACGTCCTCCTCTGTGGTCACTCTACGAATCCGAACAGAAGACGTTAATGTTCTGTGAAGCACACAGACTGTAACGTTAACTTTCCGTTTCAAAACTTCCATCCTGCTTCAGAGGAAATGCACAACACTACGATTGATTGAGTCTTTATTTTATTTTCTGATTCAAACATCAAGTTGTTGCAATAATGTTCCATTATTGGCTGCCTTGACCTAAATTACCAATTAATATTACAAGTCACTATAAGAACAATATTTTGTCTTATTGTTACAGAAAATCATTAGTGATGAGTTTTTTTTGTTTTGCTCATCCACTCTCCCTGTCAGATTGATTATTCTATGACACCCTCCATTAAAACCCCATTAGCCACCATTATGCCAGGCTATTTTCATTGCCAACGATAACACTGAAACATAATGCAGTCAGTAAAGAGCACGGGATACAAGCACAGTTTGACACTTACAGGATTGTTCATCATTAGCTCTCATTGTCTGTGAGACACCGGAATATGTCATTCACTAAAGAGCCACGGTGCGTCCTTCCCACTTGAATGGCTTAACATGACAGGACATCCTTCTCACATTCCTCTCTGTGAACACTGTCAATAGTAGGAGGCGAACAAAGGAGATTGTGCTAATGACAAAAGATGTGACTCATCTCAGTTAAGTGCAAAACATCCATCCTAAATATGCTGTCCAACACCGAGGGCTTTGATTAAGAGATTCAGTGAAAAGAGAGTGTCTAGAGAAGAGAATATATATATATATATATATATATATATATATATATATATATATACACATACATATATACATACATATACACACACACACACACACACACAGTATATAGTCAGCCTAATGTAAAGTCCTACAGCCTCGATATTGGTTCTGTTCTTTGCCTTTCATTATTACTAGAAGGATATTGTGTTTAATTAAGACATTTACTAATATAAAGGCATCATAGTTTGCATTGCTGGTTATATTTCATCTTCCATGAGCAGAAAATCCATTGTAATGCCTTGATTGCATATGTTATAGCCCTGAAATAAAAGGGATCCGATGATCTGATCTAAAACTATATATAGTTATTGGAACAAGGCAAAGTGAATTCGCTTGACTGAGGCTGTGTGTGCGCGAGTTTCTAAAGCCTGCACCGCACTGCAAACAAACCGACGCTTGAGCAGATGCTGCCGATCATATGAGGAAAACGTTTTTAGGTTGAATAACACATCGCATCACGTCACGTGTTTGTGAGAGGATCTAAACACTGAGTCAGATTCTGCCATGTGCAATTCTATGTATTGGTGCTTATTGTATATTATACATACGGTAAATTCAGTGGAAACACTGCGGGAATAACAATGTGCAAGTAATTATATGGTGGGTGGCTCCCTCCTCGCATCTGTCACTTCTGCCAGTGTGTTGAATACCATCGTGCCTGCTCGGTTCCGAGAATCTTAATTGTGTCGTGGCCTGGGCATTCACGGTTATTGAGAATAAGCCAATAAAATTAAAATTTGTAGACTGTCTAAGGCGCATTCAGAAAAAGTACACGAAATTGGAGGCAGGAATCCCTTATGATCAAGCATTAATAACTTTCCGAATGAATTTCTTAGTGCAAATGGCAGCGAGGCACAGAGGGAAACGGGCTCGGTATAGATATTGACGTTGTGATGAAAGGAAAATGACGTGAGGAGCAGCTGAAATTAGTGGACAGTGGAGACATTACACAGAATTCTTATCCGTGCTCACATCTTTTGAGGAGAAAAACCACTGTTGTCTGAATGTGCTAATAGTCAAACACGAATGCAGCTCGTCTCTTCTGCAAATAGCTTCACAGTAGTAGACGAAGATTCTGCACTCCACAAAAAACCCACAATGTAAGGAGGGAAGGAGATTTCCATTTTTCACACCGTTTCAAACAGAGACTCCACATTTTTGATTAGTCTTCTGTGATGATGTGAATTCTTTTATGCACAATTAAAACTGTAAAGCGTTCCTTTAACAAATAGGCCCGTCATGAATCTCTGATGCACACTAAGTGCTTAAACTAATTGTGTTTCTCCGTGGTGAATAATACCAAAGAGCTATTTATATGAAGAGTGTGTTCATGGCGCCTCAGTGTGCGAGTGCAGGATGGGGACTAGGCATGACAAATGATGCGGCGCGCTCAATTTATCCATGTGTGATGCTGACTTCAACACTTCAGCAGCCATTGCTACATGAATACCCTTCAGTTTTGGTGCTCGTGGCTGTAAACAGGGTTTGATTGTGGGGGCATTGCTGTGGATGGTGAAATAACGATAACCCATTTCTCTCTGACTTTTTGATATTGATGTTTCACATATGCTGCTCCCCTTTTGAAAGGAATGGATTATTTCTGGCAACAATGTGCATGTGCGTTTTTTCGCACAGCAAGCTCTTCATTGTTATTAAATGCCTCAGTATTTCTCAGCTTTATTATGCTGAGTACCTCCATACATCTTAAAACACACTCATCATGCTCTTGTCTCTGACGTCACACAATTAATAACCCAAGCATCTTGGCTGCAGTATTTTCTGCAATGGCTGCTAATTAATGCTCATGGAAATGCATGAATTAAAAGTTAAGATTTCTCGTGGAGTTTTCCTGTTGGGCTGTATTAACATGAAATATTAATGTTTGGAGTTTAAGATCATCAATCATTCACAGGGCCCGGCCGGGTTAAGATGTTCCGAAACCCTAGGGTTCAATATGGAAATCAGAGAGTGAACCACATGGCTCTAATTTGATCCTTTGCCATTTCTCAACTAGAGATATTCTCTATTATTTTCATATTTCATCAGGACAATGAAAAGATATTCCTAATACTGCTTTGCATGGCCGGTAGGAAAAAAAAACGTTGAAAACATAAGTCCTGCCAGTAGATGATTAAACCAAATCACTGATTATTGTGTAAAATATGTTAAAACTAACCATTTTAATTGGCCCCCACCAAGAAGTGCGTAAGCTGAATGCCTGGCGCTCGTTGCCACTTCTTCTAGCGCCGAGACGCTGATGCCAGACTGACTGACTTCTGCCTCCCGTCCACTCGACTCTGTGCCTACTTGGCTTTTCGATACACGGACGCGCTAGCGTACCGAGAATTTACAGTTAGAAGCTTCTGACACAACACAACACAAACGTTCTGTGGCCTGCGGTGGTGCGGGATCATTCGACGTCTGATTTGAAGTGCTGATTGTGTCAATAAACTGGGTGTGTTTAGAATTAAAACTGTGCTTGAACAGGTGCCTCAAATAATACTGAAACGTACATATACTCGAAATACGGTTTACTGTGCAACACGTACGCCTAGAAAACTAAAATGCGCTTGAGTAGGTGTTGCAATATTGACCTTCGTCACGTCAAGTGAGAAATCAGAAGCAGATCAAATGTAAGGATGCATAGTACAGTTGGTTTCTCTTGTCACAGAGTGTGAGGGTGTGCGTTTGTACTGTACGCTGTTAACCGCTCGGTGACTTGGCTTGACTAAGAATCCAGTTGTCGCGCTCGGCTGAATGCAGTTCCAGACACGATCAGCAGCGTCATGGAGCATTTACATGGGCCATTTATTCCATGTGCAGAAAACGAAATCTACATTGAAATCAGACGAGTTGAAAGGTAGCAGTGATTTGACTCACTGTGTCTATGTAATTGTACAACAGACAGTAGCACGTCTGCTTTCAGAGATATCGCACGACTCCCGTTTGTACATTTGTCATCCCTTGCCTTGCACCGTGGAATAATGGAGCAAATTAGGATCATACCCAAGGCATTAAACAAAGCCTTGGATACCAGAGCTGCGCAGAGCTTCTATAAAATGTTGTCAGATCGCTGCTGAGTATATGTGGCACAAATTCAGTTTGCTGAATCTTGACACTCGCCGTGTGATGCCAAGGGACTATCGGCTTGAATATCATCATTTAGTACCGTTTTCTTTTAATATTTTGTGAAGGAAGAGCTCCTGAATATTTCCCTTTGTGACACAGTGAGCCTACTCCAGACACATGCTCATGTTCTGTCAAAGCAGTCCCTTTAAAAGCCAGAACATTAAGGTCATTTTGCACAAAATCATCCTCAACCCGTGCCCACTGATGGCGTTCATGAGTGATTAGATTCTCCACTGGCCTGCGGGTGAAATCCACCGGAGCTGTCTCCACCGTGTCTCTCCCCATCACCGTCTCAAGGTAAGCTGGCTAATGTCACCAGCAGCCCTTTAATTTCTTATAAAGGTGAATCACTGGGGAAGCGTGGCCAGTGCCATTTAACAAGCTGGAATAAAATGCGTAACTTTTCACTGGCCAATCAGATTTGCATGTTTTTTGCTTTCCCCGCGTGTGTGTTTTATTCATGAAGTCCCGTGTTACATGAAAAATTGACTACAGCCAAGCAAAATTTCTCCTTGTATTCTGTTTACCTAATGGCCACAACACCAACGGACCACAGCCCAGAGCCTCTTGCTGTTCTCATCCTCAAGCGCACGTATTAATCATTTTGCTAAAATGAAAACAACACAACCCATTTAGCCGCCGTAATGGCCGCCTCTGCTTCACAATGTATAATAACTCTTTTGATTACCTTCTCTCGGAAATAAACTCTAAGACACATTAGTGATTTTCTTAATAGCTCCTGAAGAATTTTAAAAGCCTCATGTTTTCACTGTTTTGAAGATTAAATTGAAGACACAACATACAGCGTGTTTATTTCTGGTGTATTTAGCTAATCAAACATACACATGTATATATTTTTTTTCTTGTGTGAAAAGAATAATTTACTTTCAAACCAGACTGTGAATAGGTTCTTTTTGGCAAGGCTCGATTTTACCCCAATGTTCCCAAGCTTTCTTTGACTAAAATTAGACTTAAGGCTCCAGTTTTATCCACAGTTCGCACTATTTCCTCCGTCTGTATTCCCGACTGAGTGAAGTCTTATTTTTCCTCGCTGGGAGTGAGCTTTGTGTAGGTGGCTGGAGGGCTTCGCGATTGATTAGAATTCTTCACAGGAAAAAAACGCTGAGTGGTTATGAGGCTTGGAGTTGGCGCCTCCCGTTCAAACCCCTGTGCCTGACACGGGCCTCGTAGGTTCCAGCTGAAAGTGCACACCCTGGAAATCGTGCCCACTGAAACAAGCACGTGTGCTGACTTTAGGTTGTGTTGAGGGAAGCATTTCACAGAAATGCACATGGGAGCTTTTGCAGGTGTCTGTGCAGGTGCCTTTGCCTCCACTGGTCCAGCATGTTCTTACACTATATGCTGTAGTTAGCCTCAGCCTAATATAAACACTGCTGACCTATTATTTTTGTCAGCATATATAAATACAGAAATTAATAGTGTCAGGGTTTTTGCAGGCTTCTATAGATTTTTTTTTTTTTTTTGTACCAGAGCAGAAACAGATGTAGCACAAAGCAGGAAACCTACATAATGTGAATAGGGACAAAGGGGAAAGAGGCAACACACAGAAAAACCAACTGTTCTTTTACATATATGAAAATAGTCATGTTGGTTGACGCGTCCACTGAGGCCCCGCGCTGCCTGTAGGAAACAAACACAAACTGCCAAGCACAATGAAAAACAGTTACAGAACACGGTTTCACCCACGAAGGGAGTCCTTCCTCTGTGGGACCGGGTCACTTTTCAGGAAGGTGCTTTAGTCTCACGACTGGATGGAAAAAGAAGCAAGAAGCTTACAAGGCTTCAGACAGAGACTCCAGATACAATATTGACATGACAACAGAAGAGTGTGTGTTAGTGTAGATATCCTGCCTCTCTACAGACGGGCCCCCAGCGTTTAAGAGCAACTGGTGACTTGATCGTAATTAACAAACCTCACTTTATACATTTGCAGTGTAATGTGTTTTTTAAGACCTTTAAATATGGCGAAACAGCACAGACACATGACCTGCTTTTCTCTTTGGTTCTCCTGCTTATTTCAGGGCTTCGACAACACGCAGCCTTCACAGGTAAATCCCAAGCCGGGAATCAAGCGCTCTTCCTGGTAGCAACCCATCACGCACACGTTCTATATACTTACCACTAGGAATGTGTGAGCTTGTCTGAGCTTCTATCTTGTATTCATACTAAACCTTGGCATAGCTTTATCAGCACATTTAAACTGGACTGGACAAACAAAGCTTCTATAGCTGCAGATTTATTTATTTATTTGTAGGAGTTCACATCATTTAAATATACCAGTTACTACTATATCAGATCTCAGTGATATAACTCTGGAAGTGCTGATCGTGTGAAGTGTCCACAAGCCCATAAATAGCATTTTTAGAACAGGCAGTCAGCGTTTTCAGTTTTCAGATCCCACTCTGACGAGCTGGGGCTCCCTCCGGCGAATAATCTGTCGCTGATTGTATTAATCCGAAATGGACATTGATGCTGGGCCAGAGGGAAAATCCTTATTTACACACACAGTGACAGCAATTTGAGCGATGTTTGCTGATGCCGACCGTCTTGTAGAGGTTTACTTAGGGGCGTAGCAGCTGCTCAAACGCTTAGTGTTGTTGGCGAGACAAATGACACCGTGTCAAAGCTTTTACTGCTGTGCCAGGAGAACCATTGTGCTGGAGAATCCATAGCTAATTACAGCACCTGGCTTTTAAGCTGGACAGTTTGACGAGGATCAAGATCGCATGTATGCTGTGTGTCAATCCGATTTATGTCGCTCCCTGTTGCACCCTCACACAGTGCTCAGCAGTATTGGATGGCTTTCATTAACTATAAAACAGACACAGGACAATGAATTAAGCCCACACTGTGGTTCTGTGGCCAAAATGATTAAAGTGAAAGCAGCTCACCGTAAAAGTTTTCCTTTCCTTCACAAGCCTTAAATAATTTCAGTAACTGTGTGTTTTTGTTCTCATTTAAGTTGACGTGCGAGGAAATGGCCGGTGTTAGTCATGCTAATTAAAATGTCTTATTTATTGGCATCCGTGTGAGTGATGGATGTAAGTGGTGTGAAGGAACAGGGCGCGTCATTATTTTAGGGAATTGGCTAATTGAATTTAGCTTCTCTAACCCTTATCAATATATATGTAATGAGCTGCTAATGCTCTGCCTGTAAAAATTGCTCTGATCAGTGTTGACATTTTCTTAGCAGCGCTCTGATTAGTCTGTGGAGATCAGCTTCATCATGAACATACCCAAGCGTACAGTAACCTCATCTGCAGCATTAATGTGTTTTTGATTTGACTCTAATATGTTTCAAATATGATAAATATTGATAGGTCTCTGAATTATTTTACTGCCATGTTGCCTGGAGTAAAATATAGAGACTGTATAAAGCCCTCAGTCTATTGAATGAAAAATTTATATGTTCTCTCCAGGTGTCACAGTCTCTGCTTCAACTACATTGCTCTCATTAAATCCTAATTTTCTTCAGTCACGTCCTGCTCGCTGCGTAGTTGCAGTCCTCAAACAGAAGGTGGATGTTAATTATGAGAGATGAATTCAATCTCTAATTAATCATTAATGTTGTTTTACATTTGTGTAGAATCAGACTTGGCAGAAGACATATGGAGCGTTCGTTTTTTTTTTAATAAAACAATACATGCAGCTTAAAATAGCAGCGATTTTGTGATTGCGTGTAATTATTAATTAGCGGATATCGAAGGTTTTAAGATACCAAACGGAAACTTTTAGATTTAATAATCTACTGAAGCTAATTGCATTTAAGGCAATAAACTCTGAGAACAAAATACATGATATACAGTAACAGCAGATTTGGTTTTATTGTATGTTTTAATAACAGTTTTAATATAAGCACAATGCAGAGATTTTAGTATTTAAACATTCAACTTAAATGTACATTTGTGTTGGTAGGCATTGGTAGCCTTCATTATCCACAGTAACACTGGCCAGTGTCCTAATGATGATCCTTTTTTAGTGCTGCATTAACTCAGAGTGCTGATGGAGATTTTATAGAGAGTGAAATTGTCATCTAAATGTGTTTGCAAGGTCTGTGGCAGAGTAAGGAAAGCGTTTCTCCTTTTGATAGAGGCACCTTGGTGAAAAGAGTCTCTGTGAAGGAAATGAAAATGCAGGAGGAAGTGCAACTAGACTGACCTTGAGCTAATGATGCTTTTATCGTGACGGTAGAAAATAACAAGCATAACTGACCAGCCTTGCACAACGCAGCCGTTTCTGCCAGTTCTAGGGCCTTCCCCCCCCCCCCGTTTTGTTTTTTATTTTTGACAAGGCCACGTGAGCTGAAATGGAGTCTTAGAAGGACACTGCTGTGAACCTAAGATCCGTTTGCGTACGTTTCATTTTCCTAGTTCCAGCTAAAATGGGCTTCCTCTCTCCCATCGCTGGTTTTAAGGATTCGTGACTATTGATTCTGGCAACTAGGCAGCTCCCGTAATTAAAAAAATTCTATGTGGAAGATAGTAAACACTGCTTAAAGCCAACTGTTGCAGTTACTGGCTCTTTAATAAGATTTCAGTGGAAAAGCTAAGCAACCAGCACCAAGAATCAATAGTTTCTCTCAAATGCTTTTGATAATCTTCTCTAAGGCTCCAGTCAATATGGGCTGATGCAACTCATTAATAATACCTGTCCAGTCCCACTTAGACTATGCTTGAAGCCTTAGTAAGGCATCCGAAGCTCTAACTTGGTTACATTACATTCCTTAAACTTGGCACCACCTCAGCAACACTGTAGTAATCATTTATGTGAAGTTACTGTACTACCTGGAGCGGCGGACAGCACGAGTCTGTGGAAACTACACTTGAATGCATCACGGGCAGGTGCTCTGTCGTCTCATTAAAGCATCACTCTTTATTAACACCCTGTCTCATCCCATTATGTTCAGTGCGAGGGAGGGACAAAATCAATAAACCATTAACTTTATTTCGTGTTTTCGTAGCAGCTAATCTGTACAGGACTCCCTCAGGTGTTGCCTCGAAACCTAACTGTGCTCTTCTACTACAGAGGCTGTAGTGAATACAGCTCTGCGGCGCTCTCCTCCATAGGCGCCCTGTGTTCTTTTCGGGCTCCTGGATCCATGCTGTCAGTGTGGAACAGCACAAACACGAGGCAGGAGAACGGTGCCAGCCTTGTTATTCCGGGTTTGCTCTCTCGCTCTCTCTCTCTGCGTAATGAGCTAATCACACTTCGTCGTTTACCTGTGTGACTGACATTAGCTCTGCAGGAAGCGCCTCGTAATGATAAACAGCTCAGTGGTGGAAGAGGAAGCGCCAGGATAAAAAAAAAAAAAAAAAGTATAATCTTTCTGGACCATTAGTTTTCTCAAGCCTCCTCTTAAATAAAGATTGTTACACGGGGGGCTGCGTTTCATTATTTTACTCTCCGTCCTGTACCTGTAAGTTTTTAACAAGGTGAAGGCTGCTTATTTTTTGCAGTGTTTTTGATTCATCTGTTTCTTCAGTCTTTTTTTGTTGTATATGTGAGATTTCCCTGGGGTTGAAATGCAGCAGACAGTGTTTAACAGAATTGCTGTTCATTTAATTTACAGAGCTCAAATTCATTTTCAACACGACAACTTGCTTTTATTACAGACGAGTGATAGGGGACTTTTTACCAGGCGCATTTCTGTGTGCTATATTTAAACCCAAGACAAATGTATAACTTGCATAGCATTCGTCAGCAAACAACTGTGCGGTAAATTGAAAAAAGGTAGCAGAGGAACAACAGAAGGAAATCCCAGCAGACCTTAGGGCCCCGAGGTAAAGTACAGCAGCCCACAGCTGGAGATAATATTGTCAGTAATTACTCCCATCCCTACTGGGCAGAGGACCTCAGTGTTGTCTGTTTCTCTGTCATATCTGGGCCAGCCGCTCATCTCATTCCAGACTGCACCGGCTCTGTCAAGCATCAGCGAGGAAGGGGAGGCATTAGTGGACCCTGGAGAGGAGAGGGATGAGGTGATAAGAACATCACAGGGAATCTGCCTCATTTAATACCACACAATGCCTAAAGTTGGGCTTCTCGCCTGAATAAACAAGAGGTGTGTGCAGTAGGAAATTAGTTTGTTCCTGTCAGTTTAATCCCATTTACACAATCCTGTGCAATTTCCACCTGCATTTCCACGCTACGGTATTAGTCTGTGTCCTAATGCAGAACCGACTGCCATTAAAATGCTCAACATCAGATCATCTCCTGCTTATAGTGATTTTACTGTGACTTCAATTAAAAACCACAAAGGCCTGAAGTATTTTACTAATTAGAATAAAAAGGCTCTCAGGCTCTTTTCAGCACAGTCATAGTGGTGTAATAAGCCGTGACAGGCCATAATTTACATCTGTAGAAGTATTTCAAGTGGCATTAGGCATAATGTGAATCAGTGGTCTGATTTTCTAAAAGCAGTGTAACAGGAATGAATGAAATGAAAGGGAGAAAATGTTCATGCTCTTTAAAAACTACCAGTAAAGTATATTATATAAAGTGAAGTATATTACAGCATTGTTGCATTTCATTAAAAAACTCTATTCGTTTATCTGGTGGACAACTCAGTCGGGTTGTATCATTAATATTTATGCCAGCATAGATTAGCCACTGCTAGAAACACATACTAATTTGAATACTGGTTGAGTGGACATCGCTCGATGCATAGTAAGAGCCCACGGTTCTCATTAGTACTGGCTAGGTGTAATAAATTCCAAATCTAAAATGCACAGAACTCCAGCATTTGCTCCATGTAGTTTTAAAGTTGTTTTGACAATTTTTACCTTTTTAAAATTGCACATAAATTAACCACCAAGGTTGCAAAGTTAAAACCCGACACTGCAAGAGCCAGTGAAAGTTAATGAGGCAGGCCATAATATGATGGAGGAGTGTTGTTGACTTGTTGGAAGGCGGTGACAGGACTCCTATTAAGCATTTATTCATTTGAATGCGTCTCTGGGAATCGGTCGTACGCATTTTCATAAACACCTTCACAAACATCCGCTTCCTCTCTTGTTTTCGTATGTGGTGGTGGGGTCAGTCACAATGTGTCCTTCAAGCTGTAGCTTGTGCTGCATTTTAAATTATGTTGGTATTAGTATTAACTAAAATATTTCTAAATGGACGTATGAGAGTTATAATCTGCCTGGGATTTATTTTGACAGCTGATCAGATGCTGGTTAATAAATCGTTAGAGCTGATGGTTATTGTTTTACTAATGTGTGTCTGTTAAATTGCCTTTCTTAGAACGAACACTCGATTGATTCTTGAGTGTGGGAACAACAGCATTGTGGGAGCGTTTCTAGAGAGCTCGCTCTCAGATAATTAGCTTTACTAGAAGTCCACACGCTCATGTGTCCATAACGTGAGAGCTCCTAGATGATTAGACAGGTGCACTTACTGCGGTATACATGCTGTAAATGCACTGTTCTGGTTTCAGCAGCGGTGGCATAACTGTAAGACCTTGCAGCTTTGTTATGCTGGTTACTGACGGATCGTTGGGGGTTTGGGGGGAGGTGGCGATCTTAGAGCTTTCTGCTTCATCTTGGCTGGAGCATGTGAGCAAATCGATGCATTGACACAAAGGTAGTTCTTGCACCATCAGTCACATCCAGCCCGTCTCATCACGCTGTTTATTCATCCACAGTAAACAATAACAACCTTCACGCTAGCCCGAGCCTCTTCCTCTAATTAGTCAAGAATAGAAGCAAGATATTTTCTCCTGGAAAACCGCTTTCACGGAAGAGCAAAGAGATGCTGCTAGAGCAGGACCTGTAAATGCGTCCTCACAGAGCTGTGAACCAGCAGATAATGAGCCCACATGCATAGAAATGACAGAGGGTCTGACTCTTCTCTGACAATGTGTGTGGATCCACGCCTGCATTCAGGTGAATTAGCCAACGCTTCTTTTTTATGTTTTGGTTGTTTATGCTAAGCTCTGCTTTTAGGCTTTATTAAATAATGAACTTTTCCCAGACCTTGCAAAATTACTCAACGTGACTCAAAATTAATTTGTGCAAGTGTAGAAAAAAAACCTGGTACAAATCGTATTCTCTTGAGAAACAAAAGCCACATTTAAAAATCCTTTTGTGTGTTTGCACATCAAAGCATCTACATGACATTTTGTCCCTTTAGTCGTGGGTTTAATAGTTTTCCCCAAAGGTAGAACATATGGCATAAAGCCAAGCAGGTGACACATGAAGACCAATTACAAGCTCCTCACTGACTGTGTGCTGGGCTTTCCTAACTCAGGAGGTAATCTCCTGCTATTAATACTGTGCTTCTGGTGAACAGAAAAGGACATCACGGCCTCAAATTGACAAAGGCACAGAGAGGCCAGTCATCAAAAGCCCCTGCACCGTAATGAGGCAGAAATATTAAACAGTACATCCTTGCCTTTGATCCTTACTACCACCTTTGGGTATGATAATAAGTCAGGTGCTAATGTGTGAAATGCTAACAATAGAGACTAACTGCTGTGGGTAGGGTCTGAATGCTGAGTATGAATTTAAGATGTCGTCACACAGAACTTGGGAAGACTTCGGTCACATTACAGAGACCTGGCGTAGCAGGCTCCAGAAGCGTCGAGCCATCTAGGAATCAACAGTGATTAATGTTTTTTTTTCCCAACTGGGTGAACACGTAAATTCATGCTAAACCAGAGATGCAGTCTGACATACATGAAGAACACTGCTAATGAACCAAACGGAAAATCTGGCTACATGCAAATATCAAAAGACGCTGTTGTCTGACTCCATCATCTCATCGCTGAACACGGCAGAACAACAACAAATCTGTCACTGTGACGCCACGAAGAGCTGGTTAAGCTGAGTAGGCGCATTAAACGAAAGGGCAAGATCCCACGAGGCGCGTCTTGCTTAAATAGGGTGTTTCTAGTTGTACGCTGGACGTGTAGTCCAGTGGGTGAAGCAGGCAGATTGATTGAAATGACCACATATAAACTGCGGCATAATTAAGCATCTTATTTTGAAATGCTGTTTGGCCGCGGCTTCTTTGTATTGAGGTGCACACGCAGCCAGGCCTTTGATCCTTCACTCAGCCTCTTTAGCGCTTTCCACGTGAGAGAGAAAGACGTTGAAAGTGAAACCTAAAGGAGGTTGGAAGGAAGAAAGCTGACTGAGAAGTATGCGTCTGACACATTGCTAATTCTGACTGTAAAAATACAGCAGCAGAGAGAGAATTCGATAATTACGTGTTCGGAGCAGGATGACGACCACGACGGCCATCTGTACGACACCTCAGCCCTGGCCCCCCTGGATGTAAACACCCCGGCAGCACCGACGCTGTGGCTCAGTGGAATCAAGCTTTGTTGATTAGACGCTGTCTGCTCTTATGCGTCGTCTGTTGCACTCATCTGACCTCATCGGACGCTTAACCTGCGTGTGGTGCTGCGGTAGCGAACGCATTACCCAGATGACAGGATTTGTTGCATGTGCAGTAATGTTTGCAAATATTGTGTTGGGGGCATGTCCTGATAACTGCTTGATTTTACTATCAATAATCTGTTCCAAGCCTTCCATCAGGATTCCCCCCAGATCGACTAATCCCCTCTGGCAAGCATGAGAACAACTAATTATTTTTCAAAAGCGCAAAATATTTGACCATAAATTTTAATAACTGAAAGTAGATAAGTGTCGTTGTCATTTGTGGCCGCTCACATTCTGACCTCTTAATTAGTTTCTCGATTGGCTCCGTCCACCGTTAAGAATAATTGTTATTCTCGGCCTGATCCAGCTTTCAGCCAACAAAGACTTACTTTGATGCCATCATGTGACTGTTGTTTGGAGGCCTTCGCAGGTTAATGAAGGGATAATCAGGAGGATTTGATCGGGGGGGTGTAGCTGGTATTAGCCTCTGCTGGTTTTCTCACTGTGTCATTTGGTTGGCATGTAAGTGTGCATTCTGAACTTACAGCTTCTGTGTCTGCATTAACCCAGAGTCATGGTCATCGAAAACATCGATTAGAGGCCTGTTAAACTGAATAGTTCTGTTTACAGTGTGCTACAGTACATACTGTACCAGAGATGACAGCATACTCACGATCACGTTGTGATAGAAAATACCTTTTATCTTTTTCCTTGTTTAGTTTTGATCTGAACCCTGCTATTATGTAAAGGTGGTAAAAGTGTTCTGTTTAGGACTAAGGTATTTGATGATGCACTGTTTGTTGGGCTGCAGAATAGAGGGATCCAAGTTCTTTCTGAGCGTGTAGTTGGAGAATTTCATTTTGCTTGTCAGCTTCTGAACCTTGCACACAAATGTGCAAACGGAGAACAGCGGCAGAGTGGACGAGGTGAAGGTGGAGTGGCTCTTATTCAACTTAACCTCTGTCTGAAATGGAAAAGAGGAAGCATTCAACCACATTCTCCTCTGTGGTAATTTACTGAAAGGTAGTTTTTGCTAATTTGAATGCAGTCAGTGAATGTTTCTGCCACTTCTGTCCCTCAGTGTAGTATTGAGACAGATAATCCTTGTGCATTTCCATAATTGTAGGAAAATGCTCCTGTTGTTTAAAAACAGAAGGAACATGAACATCGTCAGGTAAACCTAACACAGTTTTCTATATACTCTGTTGACAAATACAAGAAAACATTTTAATGAGGTTTTTGCAACATTTCTTCTTGTGCGACTGCCATTGTTGCAGAAGTAGTTAAATATTCATGTGGAAATGTTTCTTGAGATTTCAACCTCTGCTGTAGTTCTCTAAAGTTCGTTTTTAATTCAGGTGGTTGAATCGGCTCTACTGAAGGACGAGAGTAAAATTTACCAGAGCTGTCGCTTCACTTAATTATAATCTGCAACTGCTATAGGAAACATAACCATAGTCATTTTCATGTCTGTCATGCATTTTAACACAAAGCACAGGGACTTGCTCACGGTTGAGTGGCGCTCGGTTCCAGTGTCAAACATTGTGTTTTTCATCCATGACAGTCCCACAACATTAACCTTGTGTTTGTTTTGGTAGATCTGATGAAAGATGATCTGTAAGAAAGCCGTTACCACATGTTTGTGTGATGCTGCTTCAATGGCAGAAAAGCCTGTTACGGCACCAGCGGCACTGTAGCATCACTACTTAACCAGACCATGCAGTACTTCACGAAGCTGACAGAGTTGCTACTGCGTGTATGTCTGCTATATACGTGAATAGCTTTTCTGTGCGAGGACATCGCGTTTTAAAACGAGGAATAAGCGCATGCATGCCGATACAAAGAGGTTGGAGAAATTCAACATGGATTTTTCTCTTGAGAGGAAATAAAAGTTGCAGTTGTAACCCCTTTACAAGTTTGTTGAGCCGTTCCTGCCAGAAGCGAGTCTGGGAGTGAGAGGAGCTCCATACATCATTGTGCTGAGGCATTACTGTGGGTAATGAAGTGTGAACTAGGAGCAGCACTTCGTTTTGTCATAAAGAGTGGGAGGGAGCTCACAGTAGCACAGGAGATTGTGGACAGTCTTCAGGCGATCACAGCCAACTGCCTCAAATTACAGTTGTCAGTGTAGTAATAAAATGAACTCTGGGTTTCCTGCCATTGCCTCACGTGTGTGTCTGTTTCTTCTGGAGGTCAAAGGCAATGTGATCTGTGTCACAGGTAGACTCCCTGGCAGGCGCTTAGGTCAGGATCTAACTGAAATGGTGGCTCGTATTAGTTATTTGACTGTTCTTCACGTATGGGCGATGGTTGAGATACTGTGTCCTAGTTTTTGTACTCTACATTTTCTTTTAGCCAGATAAGCACAGCTCGATTTGTCGTCTTGTTCTAAATTTAAATTGGATTAGCGCGTAATTCTGACGGGAGCTGTTTGCTAACACTAGTGTACCTTTTACCCAGCCAAGGGAAGGGAGGCGAGAAAGACTAGACAGAAAGTGTCACGGGGACAAAAATGTTTTGATAAACTGTAGTGCTGCATGATTAATCTGACCGTAATCGTGATGTCAGCCTGTGTTTTATTAAATGCGCAGTATGTGTGTCATGGGTGTTTGTGTGCCGTTTATCTGTGGAAGGAAGGATGGATCAGTCGGCTTCTGTTCAGGCAGCAGAGAATGCGGTCGCATAGGTTTATGCTGCGCTTTAAGGCCGACGCGTCACGAAGTCCACTAGGCTCGATGTAAACACAGCATCTGTTTCCTCCTTTCGCCGTGTGCGCTGTGTCCTGCTGCGCTGTTGAAAACAGGCCGAGCTGCTGATTATTTTTGATCTATCCGCATTGTTTCACCCGTTTTCGTGTACTTCATTGAGCAACCAGTCCCATCCTGTAAATTCCGTACAACCACAACAAAATCTAACCTCGAGGCTGAAGCGCGCTTTTCTGATGGAACCGTTCAAGGGCTTACACTTGTTTCTAGTCTGGCACAAATGATTTTGCAGCATGATTTATTGTCCACACAGACAACATCGCCCCTGGATATCTCAGATAAGTGCACTGCATTAACAAAAGCAGCCTCTGTTTTATGCAGCGTCTTATGTAGTCATCACATTGGATTCAGGGATCACTGACAAAGACAGAGTTATATTTAGCGTCATGCGTAGTGATGAATGCAAGCGACCGTTTTTGATGTTTCATGAACGTCCTATCGAATGCATGACTTGTCCTACATTTGACATAATTTACCTCTTCATTTAACCTGTAGCTAGTGTGGCATGCAGGCTTTTCTTTCCTTTCTTTTATTTAACAGATGGTTCAAGACTTAAAAACCATGAAACCATACAGTTGCTGTGTGACGTTTGGTTTCTCCCGCCTCCCTCTGCAGAAACGTGTGCGGTGTCTGGACTGCTCTCGCGCGGAGAAGAGCGCCGTTCGGTGTGGACATAGGTCACGTACACTCAAAGATGCTGCGTGCACTGTTAAAAGTGTCATCGTGAACAATCCCTTCCTCCACACTCGTAAAGCCTTTGCCGCCTGTCAGAATGTTTGGAGCCCATCGACTGCACCATTGCTCCAGAGGGTCCTGAGTTTATTGGATCCTTTGGGTTTGTTTAGATTAAAGATACGACAGATTCCTGAGGGAGTCTATTAATATACTGTGCATGAGTCAACACAGGGCAGGTCATTAGTTGTTGTGTTAAGCTTTATTTATTATTTAAACAAAAAGGTAGGTTTTTGGCAAAAAAGGTTTAAAGTTTTTAAAGAAGTGACTGAATCAATGAATATTCCATGTTCTGCGTTATTAATCAGGATCAGACTGACCTCATATTCATCTATGTGAGTAGAATACAATTTTGTGTGATACTGAAAGGTCAGGAGAGTGGTACACGATGTAAATCAGAGATGAACCTTCACAATCTCTCCCTGAGACAAACCGAGAGCTCTGACCTGCTATTGATTTGTTTATGTCCTTAACATTCGCTGCTTTTCAGATGTTTTTCTTGTTTGGCCAGTCAGGCTCAAACGCACAGCTCAGGCTTTACTGTAAGAGCTGACGCAGCAGACGGCAACCATGCATCTGGACGGGTACGCAATAGGAAATCTATCTGCTATAGAGCAAACAAATAAGTTGTGTCAGTTTCGGGAATACAGGCCGAACGTGCAGGTTGACTCGTTCAGATTACATGTAACGTTCCCCATATACATATTACAGTGTGTGTCGTGATGTTACTGTATGTGCAAAAGGATGTTGATATGTTCTGTGTATTAGCTGTGTGTGTGTGTGTCTTGGATTTATTCTTTGAAGGCCAAACTTATTGCGTTTTCCATTTTCAATCACTCACAACAAAGGAAGATGGAACGTGTGGGGGAAAAAAAAGTCCATCTCCTGGTTGCATCTGTAATTATAATCAAAGACAACCACGATGTGAACGCATTGTGTCCTTGTGCACAGTGTTTGCATTCAGATTTGAATAAGACAATCAGTGCACAAAACAACTTGATTTGCAGGGTGACAGACAGATGTATTTAAAATGAACAGGCTTAACTTATTTTAACACAGAAGGTTTTTTTTCTCAGGTACTGTTTCACACATTTTTGCAAAGCAAGGTGCTGCTCACTTGTGTTAGAATATATTACTACACGGTTTGCAGTGTTTTTTTTTTCTTCCTGGGTTTGCCAACACAGTTATTTTGTTCTCCCAAGACAATATACTCATTTGGCAGAAGCACGCTCCAGTGGTGCTTTTGTTATTCCTTACTTATAATTTATTGTCTTCCTCAATGTCAAACAGCATTTCTAGCCTTGTTTTGTGTTATTGAATCAGGTGGGTCGAAGCCACCAGCAATTAAATGTGGGAAATTACATGTCATGAGCTGTCAGAAGGCGAAAAACAAGCACGGTGAGAGTACTGTGTGTTTTTCTGCTAAAGTTACTCTATGCTGCATTTTAAGGCCACACTCAGCAGGACGGTTGCTCGGTCGTGTTCACGGTGTCTTTGTTTGTTTTTTTTCTCCCTTTCGATCCAGAGAAGATGGATAAAAATACCAGCAATACAAACCGCAAACATAAAGCAACATTTAGATGTTTTAATGATGTCTTTAACATTAAAAAGTGTATTTGGTTGTTGATGGTTTACTTTAGTGCTACTGTACCATCTGGGACTAGATGCGTGAGTTCTGACAGGAGCATGAGAAAGTAATGATATCTTCTTCCACACGGTGCTGTTTGTGTCTCCAAGGGGCTAATTACAATAGTGGAAGTGAATGGAAGTCAGTAGCTCACCACTGCGCTCGATTCTGGGCCCGTCTCTAAAGAACGTCGTCCACATTTAAGTGTTGTAGAAGTGATGTCTAATATATCACAGCGGTATTTATTTGCTCTGAGGATTGGATATACATATCAACACTGGCTGCTTTCATCACATCAAAGCAGACTGTTTCTGCATCTCTTCATTGTATGGACATCAGCCGTGATTGATATATTTTCATAGCAGCCGAAATGTGGCATAATGAAGTCCTTATCTTGATATAAGCACGCGTAGTGTTTCTCAGACAGGTAAATATCAATTTGTGAACAGATTTAGTATTCTATGATAACCAGCACAAGGCCAGATGCTGTCAGAGTAAACAGTGCATCATAATCTTGTTCCATCTGGCATACGGTGGATCCGATCTCTATAATGTTTCACTTGAGAGATGTGCTCTCTTAGGGCCTGGCATATCCCCTGCTGTCAGCGTTTGAGCTATTGCACTCACTGACTCCAAACATTGCATTTTAGCTGGATGTCTCCACATGTCACCCCTGACATCCGTACAAACAAAGCCATCTCCACCAATCAGGTGGCTCCGGCTGAAGAGATAAATGCTAGTCTTTGGGGAGAAACTGCAATCTAATATCTCCCGCATCCTTAAGTTGCACAGCCCTGGAAGCTCTGCACATACTGTAGCTCCACTGCTTTAGAACCCAGGAAAGGAGCCTGTAGAAGCAAGGCTGACGATATCAGTCTTTGTCTGAAGAGGGTCTTAACATAAATATGTAGAGTAACTTTAACCTCTAACGTCTGCAAGGGAGAAAAGCAATGGTTATATCGATATCAAACTGAAATTGTGTGTGTTATTACCATTCCTCCATAGAAGACTTGGGGGATGAACAGAGAAGAAGGAAATGTAAAGTTGAAGTTTACTGTAATACCTTACATATTTAATTCTTTTTTTAAAGAGTCTAGCATATTTCTGCTGTGGCTCACTGGCAGCTTCAGTATAATTTTTTTGCTGCATCTACCTACACATTTACTGCTTCTTAACGTATAGGTGTTAGAATAAAGACTTGTTGGAAAGGGTTTGTTTACCAGTCCCAAAAGGCCCCCGATCAATAAATAACTTGGAGCCTATTGAACTATTTAACACCAACTGGCCCCTATTACTCAGAGCAGTCAATGATGTTTGTCACCTTAATGCGATTAGCGGCATATTCTATTAGGCCTATCGCAGATCTCTAGTCTAGGGGTCAGTGGCAGGCAGCTACCCTGCACATAACCAGCCTGCGCAAGGTTAATCTGCTCCCAGCTTCTACAAATCAAACGGGAAATCAATCTAGCATTAATTACGTCTAAAATGGCCATATATGCTTTTATTTTAATTGTGTTTTACCTTCCACGTTCTTTTTCGCCTCCACTTTGGTCATTCTGCTTCCCTTTGGAATTAGGCCTCAGGTCACTTCATGAATGTTTTTATTTGCACCACGTCCTAAGGGAAATGTCTGGCGATTGAGCAGTGCTGCACGGTGTTGTTATACTGCGATATTCAGGAGGTTTAGCAGAGAGCGTGCAACTTGGCCAGAAATGTGTGTACGTATGCACCAACTCGTGCCGCCATACTAATTAGTTAGCCATCAACATGTCTTCATGTCCACAGCGTGGATTGTTAATTGTGATATTCTGTTGCTGGGTGGATTTGGATTCTTGCCGTAGCAAAGCCGCTCGTCACTGTAAAAGAGCAAACTTTGCTGCCCTGCCTCCCTCCTAAAGCTCACACATCGTCCAGCTACAGGGAGACGTGGTCAAAGGCTCAGCGTGATGTGACTCAAACTGTTTGTGGAAGACGGGTTTGCACAGTGTGCAGGGAGCATCTCATCTCCCAGTCCCCCCTCATAATTATTGTCACGCAGCCCCCTCGCTGTCCATCGTTATGAAATACTGGTATATTCCATATTCATGTATTGTCCGACCCATTTCGAACATGGCAGTGTCCTGTCTGAGCTGCTGATGCTATTCATAATACAGACGTAATTATTTCAGCCTTGGAATCAACACGCTGTTAAACTCTCTCTCCTTTCTCACTGTTCTTCCGGTTCAGCTGAGCCCAAAGTGCGTTCGTCACATTAACGTTCAGCCCTCGTTGTGCTGTATGTCAATGAAAAGCACAGACATCATAGCATGTACCTGTATAGTGTATAAGAGAACAAATGGTTGAGGGTGTCCGAGTCCAGAAAACTCAACAGTCCTGTTGATTGACAGCTAGGATTCGCCTCCACTTAGTTTTTTCTCTTCTCATCTACCTCATTTTTTGTGTCTTACCAATGCTGAAGACGGATCATTTTTCTATCTTACACAAGTTACTGGAGGAGACGCATGGCATGAATAAATGCGTAATGTTGTGAAGTATCTGTGAATAATGGGGTGAAAGGGAAATGAGAAAAGTAAGACCCATCATTTCAGTACTTGACTCAGTCTAATTGGTTACGCAATTTTTGTGCCTGTAATGGTTTGAAATGAGTTTTCTCCTGAGTGTTTAGGATGTACTGACCCTTAAATCCTGTCAAGAAGCCACAAAAGCAATTTTTACCCAGCACCGACTGGAAAAAATGATTGTATGATGGCAGCATAAGAGGTTTTAACATCTCAAACATTTCCTCGTGCACAAATGAAAAGAAAAACAAGTGAGATCGAGGAACCGTCAGAACCAAAAGTTTGGGGAGGGAAACGCAAGTCACTATGATTTTCAATTAAACCTTTTTGCTGATGTTTCTTATTGCAAAGTGGCTGACATTATGCCTTCGGCGTCTTCGGGATTGATTTTTAGACTGTCTTTTGGCCCTCTAGGATTGGATGGTCCCACACTGAGGGAAGCAGAATGCAAGTAGGTCTAAAGTGGAGCAATTAATGAGATTTTGGTTCAGAATCGATCTGTGTGCTGGAAAAGAGGGATGGAGCTTAGGCTTCAAGTCCGTAGACATCAAAAGTAAAACTTTTTGCTCTGACATTGAATTATAAGTTAGTGACATTTGTAATTCATCCAATGATTTTTTGGGGGGAATTTCAGCAAAGCAGTTTAGGTTAAGCAGTAATAGGAGTGTAAATATCTCCAAGTCCACGTTTAGGTTAAAATGTTTGTCTTGGCTTTGTTTCTTGGGGCTTTTTAAGTACAGTATGTGCTTTTAGAAGTGCCCAAGGATAAAACTCTTTCTCTTTAGCCTACAAACTGCTCCCGTCGGTAAGGCGCTGTGCTAACTTTAAGCCTGGCCACTGGTGAGAATGCTGAGCAGACAAAGGAGCACAGGTAATGCATTTTTGATGCCCACAGTGGCTTACCTTCTCCTGGCTCAGGGAGTAGTGTTACTTCACTTGGAGGAACCCTGTTAGTCTCCAGGTCTAGCTTCTGAATAAGTGTGAAGCGTCCCATTAAAATGGAAGTCCAAATCAGCAGGGAGAGGCCGAATCTCCTGCAAGCTCCTAATCTCTCCTTTCAGACCCACTTATCTGCACCATGTTGGAGTGAACCTCGCAGAGGTGGGAGTCCTTCAGTCCTCGCACCTTTTCCCCCCAGATGTGTAATCAAAAAGCTCGCTCCCATCTTTTCTTTGCGTCGTCTTTCTTTTCGTGTGTGTCGGGCTGAAGCATTTGTGTGAGGCCTCGCTGAAAGCTACGGTATGTTGAGTGTAATAAATAGGCTCATTACTTGTTCCAACGCTGCCTCTGCTTTCAAAGTCATGTGAGTTTCTGTGTGAATTTTCTTTCCAGCGCGTTCCTGCAGCGTTGGATAGGGTGATGCCCTCTTCATATTCACACAATTATGCATAATCGCAGAGGCAGAGCTCTCCGGCAGTAGCGAAACGACTTTATTTCCCCCCCACCTACATGCATTTCCATATACAGTCTCAGCACTCACAAAGCCTACAACTTACAGCCGTAATAGCAGCCCACTCAGATCCTTGGGGGCAGGTCCCTGTCATTCAGGCATTGAACGGACATTATTGAAGAAGGTAATTGGCAGGGAGCCTGATCTCTGGAGGTTTCCCCGGGCTTCAGCGATCTGTCAAAGGACCGCGGGACTGTGCCATTAATCAGTGTAGGGATAAGAGAAAAGGTGGAATGTACCAGCGCTGGCACAGACCCTTACCTTTCCCTCTCCCTGACAGAAAAATCCTTACCCAATCAAGCTGCCCCTTCCAATCTACACTTAGTGTCTTTGCGGATGTGGCAGCGCTCAAACGGTAAATGGTTGCCCATCTTAGAGAATTCTGTCATAATAAAGACACTGTAAGTACGTTAGAAGGGATACTGTATTATTTTTTTCCTCCAGGTTGTGCATGAGTGTGACTCTTACACAGGTCGCCAGTGCACCACAAGCAGTAGCGGGTTCTTTCAGGTAAACAGGATTCCATCCAGACACGCTGTTAATATAAAAGATGCAGGAGAGAAGAAAACAATGCTGAGCAGCACTGTGAGGAGGCAGCTGCCGCAGCAAGCAGAGCAGGCAATGGACCATGCATTATGTTTATGTAGATGTATCTGCTTATGCTTCTGACAAATGTCTGACCCCTACTTGTGGAAACACTGTTGCTATTAACATAATTATTGCAGCCAGTTGCAAAAATTTCCAAATAATTCTCTAAAGAACAATTAACAGTCTGGCTGAAATAAAAAAAATAAATAAATAAAAAATAACTGACTGCAGCGCTGAAGTAGACAACAAAAGGCCAAACGTGACCCCTACATCTAATCTCTTATGTTGTACAGAGTCTCACTTTCTCAGCCATGCGCTGATGCTGCACGAACATTTCGCAAGTCAATAACACAATAATTACGTGCGGTAAACGGTGTCGTCCTAGTAGAGGTCAGCATGCGGTAGATAAAAATGATTCTGTGGCCACTGCAGTTGACTCTGGGTTTCGCTCTGGGAGACGTATGGCGCAGAATGCGAAACGGCTTCTCTGCAGTATTTGTCTGGAGACGCTGTAGTAGATGTCTGATCTCTTCCCGGTGAAGCTACTTCTAATGTGTTTGTCCCCTTTTTTGCCTGCAGGTGTTTTGAGAGCAAAGGAAATTATTCCCCCAAAAAACGTACTCACCATTTTCACATTTCTTTTTTTAGGAAGCAAATTACTGACTTGTCCATGAAATAGCCCCGTGGCGGTTAACTCGAGCTTTAATCAGGCCGGAGATCACGGTCTGTGTTGTACCTCGGACACGAATGGCTGTAAAACACTAACCCTGAATGCTTTGAGATGATCTTCTAAACTTATCCACAATCAAAATGAATCTCTGGCATTTGCAAGTATTAACATTCAAGAAAGCCTGATGCTCATCAAAAGCCTAGAGCCGACAGGATGTGCTGCGGAACAGTATGCACAGATGGCTGAATAAGACGAGGTGCTGATCTGTGGCACCTGTAGTTAACGCAAATGCTGCCTTTATCTCAGCATTTTGAATCTGTCTGAGGTTTCAAGAGTGACCCCTTTAAGCAGCCCATGAGGGATGATAAGCAGGTTTTTCTTTTCTTTTCTATTTTTTGCTTGACAACTATGATGGATAAGCCGACAGATCCCATTCCTGCTGCGCTTGCTCATGCATTTTCAACTGGGGCGAGCTCAAGAGGCCCACTCTAATTTTTTATTTCAGTTTCGACTGTGTGGCCATGTTTATCGTAGAGAATAACCGTGAGATGTGGTCCAAGGTGACAAAGCCTGCTTACAGTGAATCATCCAACGATGAGCTGCCAGGCTCTGTGCCATTAAGATTCTATCACGCTGTCATTGTTGGCTTGCTCCGGTGCAAACCTGCTTAAAAAGATGATGCTGCATCATGCTTCAATTTATAAACCTCAGTATGAGTCCAAAGTGGAGAGCGAGTACTGAAGCTTCTTTAAGTGTTTGATTCAGTGCAGTCCCAGCTACAGTAATCCCAGGTCTTATCAGTCTAATGCGCTGCAGTTTGTTCGTATAAAAGCCATTGTATTTCAGAGCACAAGCCTGTTGATGTCTTGTTTATAAAGGAAGTCATTACATTTGACCTTGAGACTTGTGCGTGTCTAATTGTGCTCCTTGCATAACAATTTAAAAAGCTCTATGGGTGTGGATGACGGCCTGTCTGCCCTGTTTTAGTTCAGGCCGAAACATCCCAGACAGAGATGTCCAGAGCATCTAGAGACAGGGAGGGAAGGGAGCTTTCAAACCCACCCCATGCCCATCGTAATCCTACTGAAAGACCTGTCCTTTAAAATACGCTTTACTGATGATGTTTGTTATTGGAAAAAATCATGGGAGGCATCGATTGTCTGTCCGTTTTAGATGTCGTGAAATATAGACTACAGCTGCCTCATTTAACGCATTTAATGTACAAAGCACTAAGTGTTACATAATAATATTAATGGTGTTTATCAGTTGGTTGTTATGTCAGCAACTCTGCATATGCAAGTATTCAAATTTTGTGATCAAATTCAGGGAAAGAAAACAAAACATTTAACATTGTAGGTATTTTCAACATCCATATATTGTACGTTTCATGTCTAATCGGTCGAAACCGGTCGAGAACAGTTCCCTTTGTACCTCGTTCTCTATTTACGACTAACACCAAAGCCTGATCGTTCTGCACAGAACATCGAGGACTCGGCACCGGTGCGTAGCGCTGGATTTGGACCCTATGTGAATTTCTAGAGAGGTGGTGTCGGCCTTGGCTTGAATGGCAGTTCTTTTAAGGGATTCTAATGCTTCACTGCAGAGGGAATTTCTCATACACCTGAGTGCTGACAAGATGTGCTAATTAAGTGTGGTAACGGCTTAATCCCCAGAGATACCTCTTCCTTAAAGCTTTCTTATTGTCACGTCATATAGAAAACATATGCTGTATGGAGAAAAACTCCACACGTATACTTCACAAAGTGGGGAGGAAAATATGCCCACGTGTGCGTTTTAGGTTTGACAGACTGGATCAGGGAACTGATAAGTATAATGGTCCAGGTTATCTCCGTTTTGTGAGGCTCAGCACCTGTCACACATTTTAGTTTACCTGTTTGTATCTGTTCTGAAATTCAAGTCCATCTTGGGATGTTTTACCCGCTGGTAGTATTTGTGGAGGCATATGTGCAGAAACGGTTGATAACATAATGTGTTGCTGGGCTCAGGAAAACTTCCAAGTGCGATCATTGCTTTTTCTTTTCCAAGTGCTATATGGTCCGTGGGCAGCAGTAATCCATATTACATGCTGCATGTAATTAGCAATCATAACTAACAACCCTCGGTCTGTTACCCTGTTTGTTTAACATGCATAACAGAGGGGCTGACAGGGATTTTACCGAGTTGAAGCACCACAGTTAAAAGTGAATGCCTGATCGCTCCTTAATGGGATTTCTCCCACTAATTGTTAATTGCTATTTTGAAGGTGTTTAAAAACGGAGGAGTGTCGGGTCTGGCAGTTCGTAGGAGAGCAGGTCATGGAGGGAAAAAAAGTGAACTTGAAGACAGAATTAGATCAGATGGTGAATCGTGATTGGGAGACACAGAGGTCCTGGAGAAGGGAGACACCTTTTTAACCCGCTGGAAATCCGTTTCCTCTAAACGCCTTATCTGAGTTTCAGATATGAACAGCAGTCAGTATTGAGACGTCTGAGCTTGGAGAGATGACTGTCCATCGCCCTCTGTCTAGCTCGTGTTCTCCACAAACAACAACTCCTTCACTGATGTTGACAGTTGTTATTTTCAATAACACACACACTATGATGGAACCTCTACCTCATGTCACAGTAAGTCTGCGTTTATTCCCCGTCATTCCAGCTCAAACCTTTACTTTGATGGGACAGACGCTCTACGTGGATTAAATAACACACTGAATGTTTTAGTCATTGATAGAAACGCTGTGTGTTGCAGTTTAACGATTAAGTTTGAACTAATGCATGAACTTGCATAAATAGCAATGAGGGAGAGCATGTTTTATACTGAAATAACCAGCTGTAGTTGTTTGGAATAATAGAAAACACAGTTTAACCAGTAAAACAAGAGAAACACTCCACCGATGATTCACGTGTTTCTTTGTGTCTGACTGAAAATACAGCCAGAGAAAACATCAATATTTTACACATTTTCAAAGCCTGAAAGATTTGTTGTGTCCAGAATCTGGATCCCTAGTGAATTATTTAGTCTCTCTGCTTTTGAAACGTAAAAACATCTTGGATTTATTTGTTGTCACAATTAGCTGAATAAAGAATCTTTTTTTTCTGCCCCCGATTGTCAAACAGCTGTCAAATGTTTTACACGCTTGAACAGGGGATATCATTACTCTTTAGAGCTGCATTCACATGCACACGCAGCATGCCAGTATTTAGATCAAAGGGAAACAAGGCGCCACTGTTTTCTCATCATGTATTTTAATTGATTGTTTCTCAGATACACATAACAAAGTTACTTAAGCTGGTCGTTGATCAGTTTGAAACATTTATGTTCATTTCTAACCTAGACTCTCATAATGTTGACAGATTTTTTTATTATTTATGGATTTCAATTTTTGAACTACATAGTGAAAAAGTGTTTTTCCCAAAAATCTAAATGTCTGCAAATCCACAATATTCAATATTAAAAAAGGTTGGCCACATTCATGTGTATTGGATGTTCATCCTAATGACAAAGTATTCACTGCGGTGAGAAAATGATCTTGAAAATCTTGTATTGTAATTATTTTTGGTTAGTATAAGTCATGACCTGCAGTTACAGATCTCAGATAAGAGGATTATCAGCAACAATCCTCCTTGCTCCCCATTTGAGATTTCAAAGCTGCTGCCTGTCTCTGTGAGCAGCTGGATCCAGAGAGCTAATCTTGGCCCACCGTAGTCAAAGAGATGCCTTTCAAAGTCTCGCTAGGTCTCTCTCAGCAATGGTGATTACTGAAGCTACAGATGGCCTCCGTTTTGCATGGATACTGCATGGCAGGGGGTATCGAGCGCGGTTGCTACAGAAAGGGAATATATAGTATCGCTGAGAACAGTTTGATGTGGAGGAGAGACAAAATGTTGGAAATTAAATGTTTCATGCCCCAGGAGTATTTTCACCATCTTGGATCAAGTTGTTTCTATTCCCGTCTGCATTTGCTGTGACTGCTTTGCTGTCTTTCCAATGCTCATGCAACATTTTACTGGCCTCTCAACCGCCGTGACCTTATACAGTAATATAACATGATTCTGGTTTGAAAGCGTAGAAAAAGGTTACTCGTCCGTTTGATGTTCGAACAGCTGGAACTTGTGTCGGAAGGCTCCCAAACCAGAACAGGCCCGTCTCCCCGCTAGCATCACGCTCTGCAGGAGCGGTGAGGTTACCATGGTGAGCGTCATTGAGGCCCGTTAGCCTTGTATTGGGGACACAGCTGATCGCTGTAGACTATATTTAATATGTTTACTTATTTTTCTATAGGGCGACGGCGAAAGATTGTTCTTGAAAGACGTAGAAATGATTCTAGAGGAACAAAAACACAAAGCTCTTCAGTCTTTTCTTCTTTGTAATAAAAATGGAGCCAGTTTATTTTCTTTTGCCTAGTTTCGCTGTAAGGTTTAGTGCAGGTACATAATTCTGACATTGACTCTGATTTGACTGTAAAGAATGCACATCATTGTCCATGGAAGGTATTTTTATAGAAATATATATAAATAGGAAACTGGGTTCTGGCATTTGACAGTAACCCTGTGAAAAGTCTAGCCGCTCTTGCAGAGGTGCAGTAAGTTGGACCTACTTAAACATCTTGCCTAGAGCCGAGGAGACAAAGGAAATTGAGTCATCTAAAAATAGGTAGCCTCCAGGTTATTTCATGGTTTCATCTTTCAGTGGATCCATGCTCGGTTTCCTTTTTTTCTAGTTTCAGCCTAGGATGTGCAGGCTGGGGGCAAAGGATCGTTTTACTCAGAGACACTCCGCCGCAGGGATCAATGGAGCTGGTTTTATTTTTCCAATGCTTCTAGAATGGGGTTTTCATGGTTACGTGCACTGGCCATAACTTAGTTGTATTAATATGAGTTCACCAAATCATTTCGGATCTAAAAGCAAAGTTTTACTCGACGATTTATAAAGACAGCAGCAGGAAATCTGTCTCTCTTATTAAATCACTGTTCATCTAACACAAATGTCTTTGTATCAGCTGGATTTACTCGATCAAAATCATGCCAGTTCTCACTCCTGAGTTTTTCCTGGAAGCCTTTCTTGGTGATGTCTGTCTGTCTGACGTGCTACATGTCTTGGTCCACCCGTGCATTAATCTATTTTTACACAAACCCTCAGGGAACAGCTACTGCATAGTTCTCCAAACTCATTTTTGCTCCTTACAATCATCTTGTGCTTGGTCAAATCAGCAGGGAACGCTACTGTACTAACATGCTCGGTGTGGTGTAACATTGCCCTGCTCTCCCACGATCTCCTCTGCATTAGAAATATAATACATAATTCATACACTGCAAAGATTAAGCCAAGGCTTCCTGGTACAGTAAACCAGTTACCTAAACTTTAGCAGGATCACATTGTCCATTAGGAATAACAGTGACGAGTTGTTGCTATTGGTAGCATGAGGCCCAATCAGGTACATCCATGGGTGTAGTTTCTACTTTTGTTCAGTCCTAGTGCGTTTCTGTCCAATCTGTCAGAAACCGACGCCACGAGCTGAGCGCGAGGGCCCAACTTCCTCTAGTGCGACCTGTGCTCCCAGCCTAACACCAGCTATCTTAATTGGCATTCACCAGAGAGCAGCAGAAATAGCAGGTCCACTACTGGTGGCCATGCTCGTCTCGGATGAGGTCAGGTGTACACACGCAACGGCACGAGAGTCTGAAGACGCTGCGGTGAACTTTATGCTGCCTGTACCTCCAGTAATTTGCTTCTCCTGTGGCCGTGCAGGCGGTTCTATGCGAACGCATTCGTTTTACCGACTGACCCCTGTGTTCCCATCACCTAAAGCCGACGGAGTCTGCGTACAACGTGATACGTCGTCGCATCTGACGACCACCACATTCTGCCCGAAAGCCCAGTGGTTTCCTGCTCCATGTCTGAGAAGATCCTCCAGGAAACGTCTGTCCATCTGTCTCATTAGCAGCTCGCCCAGACAGGCACGCGGGGGCCGTGCACACTGTCCAGTCACATCATGATTTGTGAGGATGAGCTTCTCGCCACTTGGATGAGATGAGATTTCATCCCTAATAACTGGTTTAGATTTTCACTGTTATGGTTTGATGATTCTAGTTTCCTTTGACCGTTTTGCCTTTTTCTTTGAACTTCATGACTCGAGATGCCATTTAAGTTTTCCCTCAACTTGCACACACGTGATATCGTGACTTTCAAACCATCTGACGATGAACGAGCAGGAAACATTTGCGAAGCATCAACAAAGCTGCGTCTTCTGCATGTATTTGCATACTAATTAGCCTTTACATATGTTACTGAACATCCTGTGATTAGTTCCCTGCAGCCTGATGTCATGTGGACAAATAGTAATGTAATGCCTACTTGGTCTGCAGGTGCCCCCAGCATGTGAGACAACAGTGGGGGGAGAAATGATGGTAATTTCCAGCGGTACAACCTCTCCACCACCCACTTCACACTCCAATCCCTTCTCTACTGCTCCTTCCTTGCGCCCTTGTGATTAATACGTTTTACTCTCCACATGCTGCCCTTAAGACAAGAGCTTACTGCTTCCCTTACACTGCCACAGGTCCCCAGAACGACACAGTCTAACAGGATTAGAGTTTGCATTTGGGGTGAAGGATGTTTTTTTTTTTGCGTGTGTGAGTGTACAGATGAAACATCCATGAATTAGCTTGTTTTTTTAGCCAGTTTCTGTCAGAAGGGGACAAAGATGCAGCAGCTCGGGTGGGTTGATGCTTTGGCAGTGATGGTGATGCAAACAAACAGAACCGGAGGGGGTGAGATAAGGATTTGAGGGGGTGATGCGTTGCAATCAGCTACAATAGCGTATGTGCCCAAAGCTAAAATCTCAACCTGGGTTCTTCCTTAATAAAATAAAAACCTGTTGGCGTTGAGCCTCATTACTCAGCAGTGAAATGCCCAAAGACGTCCATGCAGTAGTAAGACTGTCCCTTCTGAAAGATGCACTTGTTTTAATTTAAAGCGTCTTCATCCTGTGGAAATGCTTAACTTATTTCTCATGTGACATTTTAATTTCCACCAGAACAATTTAGATGTTTGGCATTCATCAAAATATCACTGAGCCTCTGCAGACTGGGTATCACCTTCACTAGGGAGGCAAATATGGCAACGTTTGATGAACTGTGAAGTTTGATTAAGCTGATTTAATCTTAATGATTAAATCCGGTGGCTATGGAGTCTTTTGAAGTGTTTTGGATTGTGCTCAACAAGGAGACATCTGCTTTTCAGTATCATCTATGAAAGACAATAAGAAATAAAGGCTGGTGAAGAAATAGTCTGAACCTCGGTCAGATTACTGTCACTTATTATAATTTAGTTTCAAGGTAAATGCTCTAATGTATCAAACATGAATCCTTCCAGTGTGACTTCCTCAGGGTCATACGTTAGATAAAGGTTCTAACAGTATTAGTAGCGGCTATGTAGGTGAACAATTGACTGATTGCATTAATATTTTACTATATTAAGCTACGCCTGTCTGCTGACCCATTGCGCTGCTTAATGGCCATCACTGACTGGAAACAAAGGAAAGCTCGCTGTGGGAGCTGAGCTGAGCACTGCAGCAGAAAGTTGTCGTGTGGCAGCTGCTATCTGACGCCAGCCTTGTTTGTTGACAGAGGTACCGCTCAACGTCCTTCAGCATCATCAACGCAAGAGATGAACAGTTTGAGTATAGATGTGTGTTATAGATTCTAGTTTCAGTATATATGCACTGGATGAGATTGAGCTGGTTTTTTTTTTTTCACCTCTCTGTTCATCTGCCACTAAACACCACTTTGAGCTGACGTTGACCTCTGCTGTCCGTCACCAGTCTAAAGGTTAACTCAGAATGACACCCTCCACCCAGCTGTGGCCGCTCAGGCTCTGTGTATTCTGGATAGTTGGCGTCCTTCGAAACCTGCTTATCCCTAAAAACGTGTCGCATTGTGTGTGACGGCATACTCTCTGTGTCTAGATCCTGCTGGGCATCGGTAGCTGACAGAGGCGGCTGCAAGCGGGAGACATTTTCGGCACCTCTCTAATCCGTTTACATTTCATCTTTCACCTTTTTTTTCTGAAAATTACAGAGCCTAATTACATATCACAGCAGATTCGGCTGGATAGAGTGGAGGTTTGGGCTCCGTGTGATGTATCAACATTTGCAGCGCAACTTATGGCGCCGAAGCTAATCCTATCAAACGAGGATAAGCGCAGCACAATCCCAGGTCTAACGCAACCGCAGAGGCAGCTGATACGGATTCCCTCACATCAGCCCGGAGCGGCTCTGAACCTCAAGGCTGCATCTTTCTGTCGTAGAGACTGTGCCTACTTGAAAAAAAATTGTTTACCTAGTTTTGAGTAGTGCAGCTTTATGGCTTGGCGTGGTTCTGTTTTTGTACCTGTCTAATGTCAGCACACAGTGACCTTCTTTGCCCATATGATTTACAGTTGCATTTGCCCAGCAGACAGTGGAAAGTTTATAAACTCCGTCTGCCATATCCTCACATAAAGGCCACAAATACTACATTATTGTTCAAACAAATCACGGAGGAAGCATCTGTAGCTCTGGCCTCTGTAAAGCTGCCAAGTCTGACTTCCATATTCAGGGGAACACTGCGTTTGCTGCAGAGGAGAGGATTCATAAATGAACAAGCCTCCACCCGTCACTTTCCTGTTGTTGTTTATCGTCTCACGCAGCAACGCAGAGCAGGTCATCGCTCGTGAATTTTCAAAACGAACCGGTGACAAAGAAAGTGGAAAGACCAGCAAAGTTTGAAGTAGAGAAATGTTGAGTGTTGTATTTTAGCTGTGACAGACTGTTCAGGGACATTTGGCAGCAGGTTCGTACCTGTGCTCTGTGCAGTTGGGTCATGAATCAAGTAAGTCAGCCAAACTATCACGTATAGTGGAGGTCAAGTTTTATCCTCACAAGCACAAATTAGATTTATACTGGCAATAAGAAGGCGGGATTGGCAGGCCTCTCGAGGCCTCGGGACATTACAAGGATGTAGGCCAACTTCCCGTATTCTCTAGATTGATGGATAATTGAATTAGCCAAAAAAAATAAAATTGCGTTCAATGACATGGAATAGAAAACAGAAGAAAGTCTGGCACTTCATCTGATCCTCTAGAGTTCTGTAAACAACAAACTTAACAAATGAATGTCTAATATGTGAGCTCATACAGACAACGTTGAGCAATACTCGCATCCTGTTCCGTTTTGTTGCCTGGCTTCTTATTAAAACGTTACAGTTGATGGGCTGAAAGTAATAAAGAATCCATAAAAGCGCGTTTGACTGGAGCGAGTCGCATAGTTTAAGCGCCCGAAGATATTTTTTGTTGTCATTCATAGGCTGTGTAAATACCAGAAGAGGGACTTTAGCATCTTCTCTCCTGTCTCTCGTGGGAGCAGGTGATCCGCAGCCCTGCAGTCGTCCTCACAATCTATAATTACTCAAATTAATAGTATATTTGCTCTATTAGTCAAGCTCATCTGGACATTATCTGTTGAAATTTATCTTGTCAGCCCCCACAAAAGTCACTTGTTACCATTATGAGAAGTTTCCAAATGAGGCACCCTGCTCTGCAAGGAGATTTACTTTCAATTATTTTATTATTAATATAAATGATGCAAATACATCATTTCTGATTTAATGATGATTGCGTGCCATGACCATCCCTCTTGGTTTGGGGTTAATGTTATCTGTGGGCTTTCTTCCTCCTCTGCACATTAATAAACTGGAATGTGTTGTTGCTTTTATGGACTGAAGTCAGACACCTGCAGTAGCTACGCTCACATTTACTGTCGCTGGTGGTAACAACAACAAAAAAGAGCGAGGCAACCAATCATGTTTTGTTATTTCCCTTCATGCAGAGAGATAATTAGGCGCAGAGTTGGATTCATTAGCCTATAGAAAGCAGCGCACCTTCCTCCCTGAGCGGACAGCCCTTCCACTTCAAAGGGAGCACAGGTTCTTTGATCCAACAGCAGAAGTGGGAGCTTGCTAGAATGGTACCGAGCACCACTGTGATTACTGTGCACTCCGTGGTTTCACCTCTGCCTCTGGACACAGCTCCCGAAGATGGATGGCGATCGTCAGCCGTGTTATAATAGATAATGTGATGTGAATCTGAGAGGATTTGGCCTCTAAACCCGCTTGACCCCATCTGTCGAGATTAACTTTGCGTCGTGTCCTGTGATGTTTTTCTTTTTTGTTTCCCCACACCTTCCTCTATTTTCCACTTCAGTGACTCCAGCACGGATGCTGTCACACAAAGATGCAGGAGACAAATGCGTGCTCACAAACACCCACTTTAGACTTTTTTTTGTCTCCTGTCTTTATGAGACAAGGACGAGTTCATATTCCAGTTCACACGGCGGTTTTGGTTCTGTCAGTGCACCGTCACCTTTTATTCAGTTGCAGCATGCCTGCTGTGATGCTGATGCAAACACTGGCAGAAGCCTTCCCCGAGTCTATTTATTATTTGCTGCGTCCTATGTTCTCTTCTTAAAAGCTTTTCTGCAATTTCCTTACAGATAGATGTACAGCAATTAGGCTGGAGAGAATCCCAATTAATTTAGAGCTTGTTTGCTTAGTCCACCTCATCAGATCAATTTTATGCAGGGGAAACGGAGAAAATCGTTACACAGCTTAAAAGAAACCTAAGTGAATTACAGTAATTATTTAATGCTTGGTCTTGATCAAGCTAAGTGTCTGCACAGACTTTTATTTATTTTCCTAATAGCCCCTTCATCTCCCAAGGTCCTTCTGTGGACTGTGATAAAAGAAACATTTGTGAATAAAGATGGTATCCAACCGTAACGAGACGAAGCTGTTGTCGAAGTATTTGTACTTTGTTGATTGTTGGTAAAGAAACAACTTGGAGAAGATTCAAGTTGCTGGAGAGGCTATAAACACGAACCTGCGTTTTATCTGCTGATGTACTGTACAGTATAATTATTGTACCTTAAGATTTTTAGCCCATTTTAATAATAATTAATTAATAATCACAGGCAGGGAACAATCTGTTTACTTGTCAATGTCCAGCTTTCTGTGTAATAGAGTAGCAGCTCGTCGTAGAAGGGACATATTGGACAACGTGTTTTTCTTTTATTTTTTAAACGGGAACGTCTTCCTGCGGGTGAATGAAATAGACTGAATTGGCGGATGACCTTTTAACATTTAAGCTTTCACATGTGGCAAATTTGGTCACTGGTGGTAGCGGTTTGTCGTCTGGCTTAGTACAAAAGCAATCGCAGCAGAAGAGCGACCAGTCTCTGTTTACCATGCAAGCAAACAGAATTAACTCCTACAAGTCTGCAGCAGCTCAGCAGTTAATTAAAGTTATCGGGTGTTTTCTAGTTCCCACAAAAATGTTTTTATTGTGGGCAGCAGTAATACGAGAGAGTAAACTGTGACTTGTATAGGTTAGATGAGTAAACATTATGAACAGTAATGCTGAAAGACAGCGGTTCACCCTGTTCCACCAGTAACAATCGTAGCGAAGAAAGTGACTCTGGTTACTTTTAAAGGCTTTGGTCACGTTGTTCATGTGAAGTAAACTGTTGAAAAATATTGTGCAGGTTATTGCAATTTTAGCTGAACTAACTGCATGTATTCAGTTCGGCCCAAAATGAAATGATGTCCTGCCAGCTGGAGATTCTCTGGGAGCTCTGAGGATTTCCCTGTTGTTTGCGGTGCTCAAGTCAAATCTCTGTCAACACTTCTCCCGCACAGAGCAGTGCACAGAGCTCAACACTCTTTGGGGAGTGTTATCCAGCGCGAGGAGGCGTAGAGCAAGCAGTGGGTTAATCACCGTGTGAGCTCCGAGCTTAAACGCTCTGATTGGGGAGAAAATATGGACGACGGTGATGATGACGGACAAAACAGTTGAGTGTAAACAGAACCATATATAGCCAGCACGTTTGGCAAACCAATTGGAGCTGAATGAAACCCACCTGCTAATTCATATGGTTGCACAATCTGACATGGCTGCAGCTCAGACAGTCTCCCTGCTGGCAAGTTTGGTTGCTGAACTTTAATTGGTCCTTGTTATAAATGGACTTGGAATGGAAATAAGAAAAATTTTAATTGTGGTGCAAAAGTGGGTCAACACTGTAAAAAGACTTACTTGAACAGCGAAGCAGTGCAGCCGCTGCTGATGAGCAGTGTGTGACTGTAATCGTAGACACCATGAAAACGTCATGACGCTGTCATTACAGAGGAAATGTGGCCGTGCACTGCAGCCCGTTGGGACAAATAAAGCTCCTTTTTCTTTCTGTATTGTAATTTCAATTTCATCGTGTCCTTTGAGGTCAGTGAATCTTGCCCTGGGAAGGTAAATTTAATTTACTGCTATATCTCCTTCCACTAGTAAAGCACAGCATATCCAGTAGTGAACCCCCTAAACATAATCAATTATCTGAGCTCCAATGGCAGAGAATGCAGAATGCTGATAAGACTTTGTAGACTTTTTTTGCTAATGAAGAGAGAAAAGACTATTTGGTTCAATACCCCAGGGGGAGTTTTTTTTTCTCCTGGTGAAAGAGAATTATTCATTGCATCCTCTAAGGGAGAAGTCGATCATTCCCAATAAGTCACAGAGTTGTTGTCCCTTTTCGGCTGTGCCGAGTAGGACTCCAGGCATGGACTCTACATTTAACATCATATGCTTTGCTCTGCTTTTCCTTAAACGTCGCCTGGCTGCAGAAACTTTGACTCGGCTGTGTTTTCACAACTGACACTGGGTGATATTTATCGAGGTGCAGTGACCCTCAAAACCCTGTTTCTGCCTCTGAATGTTCTTCACTCACCGCACTGCATGAGATTCATCAATAACTTGATGCTGTGGGAGTGAATGTACTGTACAGTATGTGGGATCCTTAATTATCATTACCCTCTATGGGTGTAATATTTAAAACTTCGTTTCTGTTCAAGCATGTATTTTGCCCTGGGTCAGGTTTATAAGAGGCTACCTCCCTAATGCATGACATCGATTCTTTCTTCCAGCTGATTTGCATGTGAAGAGCTGCTGTTCATAGATGTGCACTGCTGCCCACAGATAAAAATAATGGCACCGTATCGATTTTTGGTCTGTATCTGTGCCAAGCATCGATGACGACCTCAGCTCCGTCTTGACAAATGCGGCATGTGGGGCTATGCAAACAAATGAAAACAATGGATTAGCCTCTTCTGCCTTTTTAATTCCTAACAGTAAAATGACTCAAAGTCATGCTGACCTTTTACAAGCGGCATCTGTGGGGAAATAGAATTTATGTTCCATAGACTAGGCTTTATGCCAACACATTGGCTGCTGTTTTTCTACCATTAAACAAGAGTTATGTCACACTTTCCATTTAATCACAGGCTTTTTCAGTGGTTTGGGCTGAATCCGAGCGCTCGGCCAATGACTCACTGTGAGGGGCCCATTTGACAGATTACACCTGCAGTCACACTTAAAGGTAATGTTAGCAGGCCCTCGGCGGAAGAGGAGGAGTAGAGCCCAACAATTTCGTTAAATGCTTTCAATTGACCTTCATGGCAAGTGAACAGTTAGGTTCAGCATAGTCAACATGGTGCTTAATGCTCACGGAAGCCACAACATCCAATATTCTTGTTGGAAAGCTGTTAATCATTGTTTCTGTCAGAGTAATGTCGCCCATCGCCGCGTAAAGTCCACCTCTACCCTTATTGGAATATAATTTTATATCCTGAAATGGCTCGGGCTGGTGTTTTCTCAAGGGGAAGCCAGCAGCTTTGAGGGCAAACACGGCAGTTTCATGGTCCAGTGGTGTGCTGTACGAGCCGAAGAGCCGCGCCGCTGCTCAGAAGTCTCTCCCAACCACCTAGACCGCACAGTGACAGGAAAGTGTGTTTAGCACTTCATCTTCACTGCAGACATCTAGAAGGAAGGAGGCAATTCACCACTTAGAGGGAGAGAGAGAGGGGCTCCTGGCAAGGTTGATCACATCTGTGAAATTAGAAATACTTTAGGCCTAAATGGCCACCAAGTGTGTTTGCTTTTGTAATTATCCGCAGCCACTCATTTTCAGTGTCCCGCTTTCCGGAATAATGCAGCATGCTGTACTCACGCAGCGTTCATACAGCCCGAATCAAAGTCGAATAGAATTTTTGGGCAAATCTCGCAGCGATCAATAGACCAACAAACTCTATTTCATGCACAGTTAGAGTTGAAGAGTATTATAAGCCATCCAGGGAGATTCATCTTAAGGGTTTTTGTAGGTTGGAATGGGTTTTACCAAACGTACCACAGTATGTTATAATAGCGGTTAACTAGCTGCATCAAGATAACGCACACATTGAATAAGGGCACCCGTCCCGGTGAATGAGTTAAAGGAAATCACCACAGAGCAGCTTTTGTGTTTTATGGACTTTTATGTCTCTGATTGTAAGGAACTCTGATTTTTAATGCTGCTTATTAAAAAAGTTCACTGCAACTGTGTGAATGTGTTGTAACCTTGTGTGATGTTTAAATATCGCTGCCCTCGCTTACTCTCCCCTCTGAAATTCAGATTAATTTCTGAATAAGGGCAAGTTCCTGACCCTGTTCTAGATAATAAATGTGTTATATGCATGCGCATGCTGCCCCTGCTAGTTTTACTCAACCAAGGATATGACCCAGCCGGGAAACTAGATGTTCCATTTAGTAATTGGAATTGAATAAGGAAAGCTTTTCACCTGGCACATTGCCGTGTGCCTGCCTGCGAGTGTGTGTGCGCACTGTACGTCTCTTGTTTTTCTGTTTGCGAGTGAGCCAGGTGGGCGAAGCGGATAAGAGATTGGAGGGTTTAAAAAAAAATAAAGGAACATGGGAAGTAATGTGGATATTGACCCACATTCCCCAGTGTGTGGAAATGCAGAAGGGCCGGACAGAGATGGCGGTTCTGTTAAGGCCACGTGGGCTGAGGGATGAAGAAGAGCTTTGGGGGAAGCTGAACAATAGATGGTATCATTTTAAGGCTTGGCTGTAAAATCTGTGTTTTCTTTTTGAAGTGTTTTTATTAACAGTCCAGTCCATGACTCATGTGTCTTTTTATTAAGTTGCTTTGTCATTTAAAAGTTTAGTTGGAGGTTGTTTTTTCTTTTGGTGATTATTCACTTGTCTCGTTGTTAGACACAGAAACATATTCAGATTCTGTCAATGAATTCAATTGTCTATTTGTATTAAATTCAGGCACATTTGCCTAATAGTTGACTTAAAAGACTGTGATATTTCTTATTACTTTCTCATTGCACTCGGTTTCTTACGCTTTCAAGCATCGGGGGCGTACGTGTGGCTTCGTTTGTGTGTGTGACCGGAACGCCAAGCAGGCCGAGCTGCTCGACATTATTGAACATTTACCAATTAGGATTCTCTGAGAACCTCACCACAGGCCTCATGGTGCGTTTGCTGAGAAATGCTCAGTGTGGGAAATGAAAATGAATTACTTTTGTGAGCTTTCATAGTGTGTTAGTACATAAGGCAGCTATTGCCCAGTGGTTAGGGATCTCAAAAATATTTAGGAAGGCCCGGCTAAATATACAGCCAAGGAGACGTTCTCATACCTTACTTAACCAAGTGTGAAATAGCTTTGGCTAAGTAAGGGGACGACCATTAATACTGATAAAAATGGGACTAGGTGCTCTCAAGGTGGAATGTGAGTCCTCACTAAGAAAGTGATTTATGTCACCTTCAAACGAGGTTAAAAAAAAAAAGGGTGGCACCCTGAATAAGAAATTTTCACTCACACTTGTGTGCACATACACACTTCTAGGATTTTGCACTTGAACGCTGAGGCTTAGTTGTCACTTAATTGCCGCTTTATTAATAATAAATCATAGTACGTATCAAGTGATAATGACGCTGGAAGTCATCAACACCATATTGAAGTGGCTGAATGTGTGTCCCCTGTCATGGTGCAATAATATGTTCATATATTCATGTTTGCTGTATGAGTATATATGTATATGTTTACATGTACTGTATATAACATTTAAAACTATATATAAATAAAAACACAGCTCCACAGCACAAATAAAGGTCAAGATGTCCCCAGGAATTCATGAATAAAAAATAAAAAAATCCTATTATTAAGCTGCTTAAAACTCAAGAGGGCTTTTATGTAATGCCCTCTGGCTTTAATTAATTTCTTAATTCAAATTAGTGGTGTTTATGTACAACAGTGCCTTTAGTCAGCCAGAGGGGCTATTGGCACTTGACCTCCATTTTTTTTAACCCCACGCCGATGTTCTGTGTTCTAGATCTGACCAGCTGTAATGATTCCTTTAAGATGCAGCCTGTTTACTACTCTTCAGCTCCAAGCGAGCGACGGTACCAATGTATATCCAAGCTAAAACCCTAATCCCTCGCTGTGTGTTACTGTCACGTCATTTTAAGATGTGTCAGAATACCTGATGCTTGTACATCGATGCCAGGTAGTGAAAAATGGGCGTCTCTCATCTCATCCATTTTTTAAGTCCAGTCTCAAAATCTCTCCCTTGCGTCATTATCATAACATGAGATTCTGAGTGTCTGCATAGAGAATACATCCAGGGTTTGTCACCTTCCTAATTGGCCAAATCAACGTGCGGTACATGCCTGTGGATATGCTTTATTAGCCTAATCAGGTCTCTAGAGGCAAGACCCCCAGCATAAGACCCTTCTCAAGTAGTTAATAAGGTCCTTGGTTGGAATCAGGTTGTACCACTATGGCATGCCAACAATATAACAGTGGGGAGAAGGATGGTGAGCACTGTGTGTCTTTCAGAGAGGATTAGGGATTTGTGTATGAATTCTAAGCAAGTAATATATGCAAGTGCATTCAGCACAGTCGAAGCCTTTTGTGCTGAAGCCTTAGCTGAGCTGAGCCTTAGCTTGAAAAAGACCGTTACATTAGAAATGTACACTCAAGGCTGCAACAAGGGCCCCGGACAATAACTATGTGGAAACACTTCTCCACCATCCACAACAAGAGCTGCTTCACTGAATCACTATTTAATAGTTTACCTTCACATTCTGCAGCATAAATAAGAAAAGCTAATAGAGATACGCATTCACAGTTCTGACGTTTAATTCAAGAGAGCTGGATCCTCTTATCAGCAATATTTGTGTTGGATTTACTTTGAAACATTGCACCTGTAGGTATTTCCCTTGAGAAAGAGGTTAAATAGGAGAAATACAAATACAGTTGAACACTGTTCACCTACAGTAGGTTGCCAAGACCCTCAGGAAAGCCTTTGATGTCCTAAATCCTCTGGTGCACAGGAAGCAACGCATTTTATGTCTCTGGCAGATGGATAAACATAATCACCATAAACTGAATCACTGTAAGGCAATAACCCAGTGTGATGAAGTCTTCAGCTAATGCAAGTGGTAGCCTATAAAACAACAAAACACATTTAATTCTATATTTCAAACTAGGCAAACAGTTGATGTCAACATAGGTTTTCTTCCTTTAACCCTCTTCTTAACACAAGTTGATTATCCAGGCGTAATGTCAGAACGTACGTGAAGCTCAATCAGAATATATCCGGCTCTGAACTAAAGAAGCATGCATACGTTCCACAGAGCCTCGGACGCTGTTGTAGCTCACGGTTGTCAAGTGTGTCCACAAGGGATGACAGAATTCAGCACCACGGACAGCGCTTTATGCTGCATCTGTGCAAAAGGCCACCGACCAATCAAGCGCTTTGCCGCAGGAGAGAACACTTCAGCTCTGTGTTTACAATTCCTGGCCCTCGCAGTCTTTCGATTACCAATCTGTGACCCCAGGGCTGTATAGTTTTCAAGAGAGAAATGAACTGGTGTAAAGCTCAACCTTTTTTTAAAAAAAAAAAATTAATATTATGATGGTCGCTGCAGCTCATACCTGTGCATGTAGATACATATATACATGTATTACCTGAGCAGCCCACTCATTTTGTTTACCACCCACAGTGATTTCCACTTGGCAAGAATTCTGCTTCATAACACAGATCCCCCTCAACTCAGAATGGCCCCCGTGTCCCTGCTGCCCCTGACTGTTCACTCTCTGCCTGCCCACTAGCTTGTGTCTTTCCCTGGCATATGCAGCTGTCTCGCCTGCCTCCTAGCAACAGCCAGCGTCGGCCCCAGCTGCTTTATGAAAACCTTGACAGAGAGGCACAGACATACATAAACATGCAGGCCTGTGGGTAATACAGTATACTTGAACACAATATACTAACACTGTCAGATACAGAAACGCATCCGCTGTGTCTGGTAACGTTCCTGTGTGTACGTCCATGAAATCCTCTGCCAGCGTCTTTAATAAACGTCCCCAGTACAGAAACAGATTAGCAGTAACATACATACATAAAAGCCAGTGTCATTCCAACTATCACAGCTCTGCAATCACACATGCCCCGTTTGGATCTGAACGACAGACCCGAGAAATCTCAAACCGCCCTGCTGCAATCGAAAGGCCTCTATCGTGATTAAACTATGCAGACCCAAACCTTTATTTACTCGAATCCCACATGTGGTGAGCCAGTCTGCTTGTGTGCTTTGTGTTGGAATATGGGCCATGCGGTTGTTAATTGACAGATTTGTCCAGCACGGCAGCTATTTCCAGGGTCTCAGTATAACAGGATATGTGCGTTTTACTCCCCAATCCTGTCTGATATTGACGAAAGTAGCAGTAGACTCTGACACGCATCAATATTCCACGCTCCTGTAATGAAGGGGAAAGGAACGAGCTGCTGCGAGCTGATTGCTGTTTGTGGCATAGGAACGATTGGAACCACAGGTGCACTTCTAAATCCCCAAACTTTCTTTTTTTTGGAGGTTTATGATGAATTTAATACACTGCTTTTCTTAGGTTTTAGGTCGTTGTCGTCTTATTAGACTGTTTTAGGTCGTCTTTGCCTTTTACGAGCTGTTATGTTGAAGCACAAAGAGGTAAAATATTTATTCCCCAGAGGCGACGTTGGTACTTTGACATTTGCCTGGTATTTATCTTTGTCTACAAACAACAGGGAAATGACAGCAAAATTATTCTAATTAGTGAGCATCTCATTTGGCCGATTGATGGTGGATGGGTCAATACTGAACACCCACTTGGCTTCGATACCTCTCGCAGACTGACTGAGACGTCGAAAAGACTTGTGCAACTTGGAAGTGACATTGTGGACTTGCATTTAATGAGCGCTGGGCCGTGGTTGATGCAGTTGAAGGCCAGTAAAGCAATCACTTTGTCAATTGTTGATACAGTAATTGTCATAAGACAATATCGCTGAAGTCTCTATATTTTATTAACACTTAACCTAATTATCCACTCACCTGATTAAATGAGTAAATAATTTTACAGTAGCTAATCTGTTTTTGTTTTCCCTTTTTATCACTTGTCCTTCATGCTGTAGCACTGTTTCAGGCAGATTTCTCATTCTTCTCTGTAGAATGATGAGCCTTCATGACCATGAAGTCAGTCCACTCTAGTAATGATTCTTCTACCGTGCTGTCACCACGCAAACACTAGGCCTGTGTCCTGCGGTGTGTGATGCTAGCAATCAACCAACCAGTGGGTCAGATAGACACCAATCAGCCGTGGCCTCCGTCTCACACAGCATGACAGCCCATATCAGAGATGGCTGCTACCACCCACCGTGGGCCATCTGCTCTACATTTCATCTTAAAGTGCCTTTACCATCTCTCTGCTCACCTGAAGACATTTTGTGACTTGGTAGTGGAAGAATACATTTATTACATCCATACATTTATTCCTCCTTACACAACTATTGGCCAGCTACAGTCTACAACGACTTCTACATTTTGAATGTAAGATATTTGAGATAACTACCTCTACGGTAGTTTACGTTGGGTTTTAGGGAGCGACTGGTGTGTTCCTGATCCGGCACAGTTGCTCGAGTCCATGCTTGGTTTTCCACCTCAGTGTGTCCCAGCTGAAGACGAGTCTATTTTTCGCTACACTCACTGTAGGTGGTCTGTTCATCTCTGTAGCCTTTCAAGTAGGAGAAACACAGTGTTCCTTCAGTTAACTTTTACTGCGGCCTTTGTGAACCATAGCTAGTGTAAAGCTTTGATTGTTGATGCACAGAGCATTCACCCTAGATTTAAAGGTTGGTAGTTGGTGTCACATGGACTCTGAAGGTCTGACATCTAATCTTAAAATGTGAGACTTGTGTTTTTGTTACCTCTTCTGTGTTTTTGGCCTTTATTATTCAATTTGTCATGGTGATTAAAAGTATTGGAATAAGTTTTACTAGTCTACTCTAGTTACTATGGGAGAGTCGGTGTCCTAAGAACATCATAGATATTGTTTTAAATGCAAACCTGTAATGTGAGTGAATGATGAGCTTTGTGTCACCTGATTGGCCAGAGAGGTCTGGTTGTAAATGAACTAAAAAGAACAGAAGATCTTTATCCTAAGCACGTCCTTGGAGAACCACACACTCCCCTAATTGGTCTTTTTACTGTTTTAGCTACCAGCTTGATTGATTCTGCTGTGGCCTGCTATTGACTTTATTTAGCTTTTGGTATTTCAAATGTCTGCAATGAGTTTTCCTAATGTTCTTTTTGAATGTTAAAGAGCTCAAGCTGGAGTCAGTTATCAAAGTTGAGTAAACTTCAAAGACAGAGTCCACTAACTGCTTTCACCTGAGAGACGGGGAAGAGAAACGAGGTTTGGATCCTGAATCAGAGTTGAGTTTTATTATGTCCATGTCGTACACTCCAGGGTTTCAGCTCATGCAGCTTATGAGAAATGTTTCAAACCGCACTGGTACTTAAAGAATATTTCATATTGAAGTATAAATCAATGTGTTTGTTTGGGTCCCTGTTCTTGAGAAAGATCATTGATTTTTTTATTTTTTTTTCTTCTGTCCAGTAAGATAAAACAAACATTATAGTGACATCCATTCCTGTCTTTATCGTCCTGACTGAGGATTATATTGTGTAAATCGGATCCAGTTGTCACGTTGAAACAATAGTAATGCTGTCTGTTGCACACTATTGCGCTGAAGATTATATTATACCTCGCTAACCTGCCGCTGCAGAGGAATACCTCAGTCTGCTGGTGGCCTTGACACAGGAACCCTTAGATCCATCATGCCGTATCTTTGTCTTGCGGTGCTTTGTTACATTTTAGGGGCCTGCTCTTGGGTGAAGATAAATGCTGTAAACACTGCTTTATGAATGAATAAATTCCCCCTGCGCCGACACGGCTCCGTGGCCGACCGTTAATAAACTGATTCATGGCCTAATCCACTCTCTCAAGCGTTCACAGCCTCTTTTTATACCCCCTATTTATGTTTGCCGTTATTCCAGAGAGTCCGCTGAAAGGAACCGCAAGAGGAAAAAGATAAATCACATTTTCTTGCTTTAATTTATAGAGGTGAGTAGGTGTTATATGAGCAAATTCCACCCCCCAGCAAAAGCAGTGAAGGGAAACAATGAGCCAAGTCCAAGTCAGGCACAGCATCTTTCTCAATAACCTGTAGGCAGGAGAAGTAAGCAAATTCATTACAAAGCTCATTGTCTGTACAGTAACTGTGACAGAAAAGAAAAGTTAGTCAGAATGTGAGGAATATAATGCACTTCAGCCCTTCGCCGGCGCTCGGCTTTCATCAGTGTTATCCACAGTCATGAAAAATTCAAGGCCTTTTTTCATAGCCCTGGAATCAATTTTATAGAAATGCTGACAAAAGAATTGTAATTTTTTACAGCTACGTCCTGGGGAAATATTTATAGCTTTAACAAATTTGTCAGAACAAATGATCATTCTGTTGAGCCTCTTGCAACTCTATTATATTAGTTCAAGTTCTCGTTTCACAGTGGGAGGAAAATGCAGAACAGGATGTGACAAAACGAATCCTGTGTAGACGAAGGGCTGCAGCTTATTTTGGTGGGATTTTGCCAATTTGAGCTAAGCTCAGAGAACAAACTGCTTTATTGAAGGGTAGGATGCTTTGCTGTGCGGTGATGCCAGTAGGAACTGAGTGTCCTGAGTGCAGTATAGATTCTACAGAATTGTGTTCTGTGATTAGAAAAACACTACAATTATATATCTGGCCTTATAAACACTAAATCTAGAGGCTAGTCTTTAAGGATGAGTGGAATCAGGTGAGTGTCTCCTGCTCACAGTGATTTGATATGCAAATAGTGTTGACCCCTGGTCTAGGTCTGACAGTGTGACCATCTGTTGGGTGGGTTTGAACTCCAGCAGTAACGCTCTGGAAAAAAAAACTCACCTTTCACGTCTGCTGTTGTGACACTGCAGCAATAATAACGCAAATGTGTTTTCCAGTCTAGAAAAAATAACAAATGTTGAATGAAGTTAAATGCTTGACACATTATTGTGCCTACATACAGTACCGTAAGTATGTTTGGTCTCTGCTGCCATCGTGTCTCTTCCAGACTGACAGTAGCTGCAGCCAACGATTCCTAATTCATTATTATCGTTTTTGCCACCGTGACTTTTTCCGAGTGCCGTGTTGTGAAACTTGAAAGGATTTGGACTCGGTGAACTGCATACTGAATATTTTCACAAACAGTAGGATGAGGTGTTTCTTTTTATTATGAAAAACTAGGAGCTGGCCTTGAAGTCTGTCTATAATGAACCGCTGAGCTCGAGTATTTAAATATATAATTCACTTAGATGTGCAGAGTACACCTGATATAGGATCTGGCAGTTTGAAGAGTGGAATATGAAAACATTGGACAGGAACAGATTGTACTAAAGCTTTGACCTTTGCCTGGACTCTGTTTGATCAACAATTCTTCTTGTAAAATAATTCAGCTGAAAAGGATGCATAGGCACAAACTCTTCAGAAAAGTCTCAGCAGCTTGAAGTACATGTACGGCACAATTTGGCTGAATGTAAATGACACCAAGTTAATAAGCTTTGTGTGTGTGGAGTTCCAGTACAGGGAGATGCAATTGGGAAACACGGAAAACAATAATTATTCCGCCGAGCGGTGGGGTCAGCTGCATGGATATAGATTACAGACTGGAAGCTGCACAGCTGAGCGCAATCAGCCTAATTAGCAGTTCAATTACAGCCGCTGATTGGCTGCGTCTTCGGGACTGGAGCAGGTTGTCACCGTAGTCGAAGTGGGAACCGACCGTCCAGAAGAGTGGATTACAGGATTGAGGAAGCGCGTAACGGACACAAATTAACGCTCGCTGTTGAGAAAGCAATAGTCATGGGCTTCTGGTCACCCGTGGGCTGACTGCTGCTGACAGTTGTGGTTTGTACTACAGGTTGGAGTGAGATACTGCTCTCCTCCAGATCACACGTGATGTGAGATCTGAGTAAGTAAAAAAAAATTAATAAAATCAAATGTTTTCCATGTTCTCTGCAACCAACGGAAAACCTTTTGCCCCTCATTTCCGCATTGGGAAACGCAGAAATAATGATTTCCTATTTGCTATGCATTTTTCTGCTTCTCTCTGGTGGAATGTTGATTCTTGGAGAGCAGAAAGGCGGCACGGTGCCCGGTGCCTTATTAAAAGTCAGCTCTGTGTTCAGTGTCTTATCAAACACAGAGACCGAAATGACAAAAACAGCCCAGCGCTAGATTGTGTGGCTGAATGGTAAATATCAGGTGAATAATTAGCTTTCCCTGTCGCTGTTTTTCTCTTTTGTAATGTAAAGTGCTTGAGCGCCTCTGAGAGAAGGTTACCGTGTTGCTTCTGTAAACATCATCTCCTCCATTGCTTAAGTTCCTGGGACATCCGGTATCGCTGCGGCATAAAACGAAAAACGCATCTTCACTAAACCCAATTATGTGAAAAGTTCGATCAGCTGATTCCAGCCTGGGTGAATAACGTCTTATTTCCATAGAGACAGGCAGCTGCGTTAAACAGCCCAGAATAGTTTTGCATCTTTGATTCTCCAGAGTAGATGCCTTATGCTCCGACAGCTTTGCATACGTTGGCATTCCAGTCATTCAGCCTTTCTACTGTCTACAGATGTAAACTGCACATCGCAGCGATGCGAACTGCAGACTGCTGTTTACATGGCTAGTTTATAAAGGTAAGCGACCCAGGGCCTACGGTCGATAAATCAATCCACAGAAATCCACTGAGGGTTCGTCAGTGCGGTGGTTTAACGCGCTAAACGTTGAGGCTTCCTTTCGCTTGTGCAGTGATTTATTTTTGAAACGCGTAATTCTGCACCTTCACAGTGCTGCATAAATTAGATTCATGTTCTCTAGGTAATAACTTCACAACCATAAAATGTGAACCAGCATAATTACAACCGTACAGTCCATTCGACTATTATGTGGGTATTATACCTGTCGCTTGAATCTGTCCGCCTACGGTGTGTACATCTACCTACAGCAGCAAACTCCAGACTTGTTTGATGTCCTGTAAAATCTTTAACGTTGCAGTGATCAACCACGTCCACAGATTTTAAAGAACCTACACTCGGCTGTCACACTGACAGGGCTTAGCCTGTGATTTTTTTCTGTTTTTAATGCCAGTGACATGAATCCATTTGCTTCAGTCTGTGCTTCTCCACCGTAGATGCTGGAGTCCTGCTGAATCCTGTGAGAATGTGTGACAGGGACAGTCGAGCTAATAAAGTAACCTCTACGTGTGTATATGTCAGACCTGTGTTAATGTTAAACTTTGTATTGGGTGGTAGTAGATTTAATAAACAGGAGAGAGTGTAAAATGCCATGCAGGCCGAAGTGACCTGCTGCTCTGGTGACCTTAAGAGTTGTTATTCTGCCCTGCTGTTGCTGGTAGAATGACTTTACAGTAGTAACCTACGGTGGAGCCTCAGTTGAAATCAAGCACGTGAAGACTCATGGGCCTGGTTTTGTGGCATCGTATCAGTATCAGTTGGCCTTGTCTGTCATTTATAACCAGGGGTGTGATGCCTTATTTGCTAGTAGAGAACAAGCTCCTCTACTCTCATCCTCCCACTGATCCTATATGCCTGTGTGTGTGTGTGTGTGTGTGTGTGTGTGTGTGTGTGTGTGTGTGTGTGTGTGTGTGAGCACTACATTACATTCTCTTCATTAGCTGCAGATTGGATGTAATTGAAAATCTCAATTATAGGAATGTAGTAACCCAGGCCTCAGATTGGCAAGATGCCTTTTTTTTGTTTGGCTGTTTCTCATGGCATATATATCCTGGACATCTGGAAACCTGGTAAATTGCAGAGAAACGTCTTGTCATCTTGATGGCTTTTGTATTTGTGAAGCGCTTTTTTTTTTTTACTGGGCTGAGATTAATTGCTCCTGCACCAGGTACTGACAACAGCATTTATGGAGGGAGGGCTACACATATAGGAAGCCAGTACTTTAGGTCCTCTCCTTCCTTTCTTTGTGTTCAATCCTCGGTCTGCGTGTTGTGTTCTCCTTCTCGCTGTGTGAACAAAACGCACAGGGAGTGTGTAATGGGAATATGGTAGGCATGACACACTGAGCTGCTCCCTGCAGCAGTAGAGACGTGATGTCTCATTTCATGATGAAGCTCCCACGTTGTTCTTCAGTTCGTCTCCCTGATGCCCTTCCACCACACTATCGATGCCTTTGTCATCTAAGTAAAGTATACTGTGTTCAGTGATCTGCCACGCGGTGCAGGAACCTACAAATGCAAATGTTTGCACTTCCCAAACCAAGAAATTCAAATAAGAGCCGTGAGGTCATGAACATGTGGGATTCACGTGTCTGTGACGCTGACCTCATCGTCCTGACAGGACGGCGAGGAAGCAGATTGGCGCCATACGGACACAACGCACTGCAGAGTATAGGGCTGAATGTTAATAATTCATCTATCTTTCCCACATTTGGGACTTCATCCGAGACACTGAAAGGTGTCTGGACCTGAATAGGTCTCATTCTCAGCTGAATTAATTCTCCTTGCTTCTTTGTCCTGCTGTGCGGCTCTTGAGATTGGCTCGGAGGATGAGCTCCAGAATACTTTAAGAATTCATTGTGCTTCAACATGGAGATACTGGCGCACTGTCTTCAGACGCTATTGAGCACCGTGCTGCCAGATGACTTAATAGACAAGGCCTTAACTGAATTGACCCTCACTCAGCTTGACGGCCATTGACAAACTTTCCATTGCAGTGAAACAGTCCCTAAACTAATTTTTGTCATCTAGTTTAATAATAACTCGATGATGGAATATAACTTCACATATTTCAGGAACTTGCTGAGGGTAGAGGAGACCAATTATAATGCTAATAATTACATCCGTACAATGAAGGTTGGAAATAACAGCTTATTTTCTATTAGCAATTACTGTTTAGTGCTTTTCTGCAAATAGCTTCATGAATCTAAAAGTGATATTTTCAGTTGAAATGATTAAAATTTCTGTCATGGACAAATTAGAGAAATGTGCTGAAAATTTTCTGTTTGTTTGGTTTGTATGAAAATCCCCTCGGTGGCTTTGTGAGAGCGTGTCGGGCATTTTGAAACTATTTTGTGACATTTTTTTGTAGAACAAACAATTGAACAAATCGATTAATGGAGAAAATCCTCAATAGGCCAGTCAATAATTAAAATAATTTAGTTCCAGACCCAGACGCAGTGAAATTGTTTGTATTGTGCAGCCTGCAGTCCAAAACAGTAATGGGAAAAAAAAGATGCTAAACAAGGGGAAGCAAAAATGAGTTTGCCCGTTTTGTTGAATGAATTTCTAATGACTGAACTAAACCACTTACAGCAACAGACCTATCATTTCCAACCTCATGGTAATGTTATTGTTTCTTGCTAAGCATATAACTGGAGCTTTTTTTTTACCATTTACAGTGTCGAAGCGAGTCAGTCACAGGGATTTGCAAGGTGTTTCAGTGACGCCAGAGCAAAGTGCTACTGGTGCTGTCATTTATCAGGCACAAAAAGCAGGATGAGGGCCAATTCCATTCCTATGCCACCTGATGTTGTCTCTCAGGACTGCAATTTTAGTAGATGAGTGTCCTCATCCTCGGGTGATGTGGGATCCACCTTGAGAGCAATCCCTCACGTTCTATTATGCCTCTGCCAGCCAGACAACACCTAGAGTCACGGTTACTACGGACATTCATCATATCCTGGACCCTGGACACAAATGCAGAGAAGATAAACCAAGGCTCCTCCATGACCATCCGTCTCCTCTGCTACTTGTGTGGTCTCCTCTGATCTTCTATAAGACAAGACGGGCTGAATAACAATTTCACTCTCCAACTTATTCGCTTCCTTTGCTTTGGAAAAGACTAACACAGATGCGCTTGAATCTTCAAGCGAGAATCTGTTTTGCACTTAGTTTTATGACAAAAGATATGGGCCATTCAATTTGTTTATGAAAGGAGAGGAGAGAGTAAGGAGCACATCATCTTTTATGCTTTTCTCAAAGACATCAGCGATTCCTAAATTGTTGCTGCGCCTCATAAAAAACATTTACTTATAGTTTGGAGATGAAGTTTATATCTGATCACATATTCACTGAAGGCACAGAAATGAGCCAGAGAAGGAGCACTGCTGTTTATCCCCCACCCTCCGACCCGGTTTCAAGCCCCAGTGGCATTCTTCCATTCAGCTGATGAAAGACTTTTCTTGGGTCTCGCACTAATGAATTGGCATTATTATTAAATGATGTTTGTAAATTATGACCCAGTTTGCTCCCAGTGAGCGTTGCAGACATTCAAAACCCACATTGTCAATTAGGAGCTCGCAGACATTCTGGTTTTCAGTTAGGGGTTTGGAAATGTAATCTGCAGCTCACTGGCGCTACCTTCTGGTCTAAGGACACATGACTTCCTTTACGCCGCTAAACATGTTTTGTAGTAGAAGTATACTCTTTTATTAAACATTAGTTTTTTTGTTATTGTTAGAAACCATCCTTGGTGTTCAAAATGCATTGGGTTATGTTTGAAGAATAATTACTGTTAGTTGCACTTTTATTCCAAGAAGGGAAGTTTTTTTTTTTTTCTTGACCGCAGTATCTAACAGTAAGAATATACACATTTAAGCGTGTGCTTGCAAATCTAATATTGACTCCTTCATTAGGACTAGTTTTGTGTCCCATTCTCAGCCACAAGGGGGAAGAGTGGAACAGATGCAAGCGCAGAGCTTCTCATCTCAGTGATCAAATATTTCTTTTCCATTTGAAATTCTGCTTTGTTTTTAATGATGTTGACGAGAACTTCAGTCAACTTTTGATAAATCTGATGGGTGAGCATTTGACAAATGCAAATGAGCAAATGTTAATTAGGTTTTTGATCTAAATGGTTCTCAGAAGCGTGTTTTTAAATATCTCCCTGTAATGTGTGGGTAATGATCTTGCATGAGAACGGTGGGATTTTAGTTTGCAGCAGGGTCATTCTCACAGTGACACCTTGTGGAGACTGCCCTGCAAAAGACTGCACATTCAAACTGGAGCATCCCCGCGTTGAACTGCACAGTATCAAGAATTAAATTTCTGGATTTCATAATGCACTTAGAGACATATTACTCAACTTGATCACATGACAATAAAGACATTAGTTATTTCAGATTTTGTGACTGTTTGCAGCCTCATATCCATCGTAAGTATTTGACCCCATGTTGGACTCAGATTGACCCCAAACAACTCGACCATAAACGCACAAATACGTGCGCAGCAACAGTCTCCGCTGTCTAGTTGTACGGTGCCATGCCACCACAGTTCTCCTTCCCTCCCTCAGTTTGGACAGCTGTGTTGACATTCTCGGCTAAACTAAGTCGGGGGTTGATCTGATGCGAAATATGTGGACACTTTGAAGCCTCTGTTTAGTTCACTTGTCAAATATGAATAGGAATGTAAATATAGTGTATGAGCACCTAATTAACTTTGTACCGTGCACAGAATACTGGTAATTATCAATATACAGCCACCATATTTATATTTAGTGTTTTGAAGTTTATTTACATATGAATTCAGATTAATGGAAGCGTTTTACACTGGGTCACAATTTGAAACGATATGGATCTAAAAATGTCAGCCCTGGATGATGCACTGTAGGATTTAATATAAAAATACAATGACCATATGAATTTGTTTCATGAACGTACAGTAAATATGCGTCTACTAAGCATGTGCATGTACCCTAGATTTTAGAAACGCCAGCCCTCCAGGGAGTGAAGGATTAGTCTTACAGTGCTGCAGAGATTGGCCACAGTCCCACTCCCATACTTCACTGACCAGATGCCTGTCCCACGCAGCCGAGGCTCTATAGTGTTTTCAGCCGTAATGTATGACTGTTCACAGAGCTCAGCTCTCCCTCACACATTTTATAAACCACCAGAGAATCCATCAATCTTTATCAGGATTGAGTCACAGCGTCTGCACGGGGAAAGCAACTCGTTCTCAGGAATCTTTCCGGGCCCTCTGTGGCCTACAGTATATCTCCCCACTCCTTTGGGTATTTCTCTCTTTATATTCATGTTTATTTCCAGATCTGCAACATGGTCTCATTCAGATTCCACAGTATTTCATCAGATTGCAGTAATAACACTGTTCAATTCAGCGTTTAGCTTAATGTTCCATCTATGCCCAGGACATAATGGAAGAAAATCTTAATGCCTGTTTTGCGTGGCACAGCCCTGCAATTTGACAAGGCTGGATTACAGCACATCTCTGTGAATAGCAGTTGGGAAAATACCAAAACTATGCCGTCATTTTAGGACTCGTATTATTTTCTGTAGGCTGTTTGAGGAGCCTTCAGTGATCTGACATTGTCCTAATGCCTCCATCTGTGGAATCCCGAGAGCTGCAAGAGAGGCTTCCCAGCTTTGTCCCCCACAGGCCTGGTAGCAACTGTAGCTGGATAGAGAGGAGAGGGTCACATTCCAGACACAGTGAGGCCAAAAGGAAATGATGTCACCCTTGCCCAGACTTCGATGACTCATTAGTTTCAGACTGCGGCTAATATTGTCCTACATTTAAGACGCTGGCAGTTGGAGGTGCCACTGTAACAGTGCCAGGAAAACACCTGGGCTATTATTATTCTCTCAACATCCCTTTCTGTGTCTTTATGCTTCATTATGCCAATCTAGGGTGCAGACTACAAACTGAAACCCTTTTTTTTTTGGCTGACTTTTAAAGCAGATTTTAGTGCCTTGTTAGCAAGCAGGAAATTTGTACGTCTGTCGAGTATGAAAGCAATATGCAGGATTTATGATTTGGGGTTTGGCGAAAAGAGTCTAGAACGCTAAAGGTTTTTTATTCCACCATGGCTCATTTCAGAGTCGGAGGATTGTTCTGATGTAGATGTACATGTGCTCTATTCTGGTGAAATCTGTGGATATTTGCATTGTTAGTTGACGTATTAGTATACAAACAATATGTAACGTAAACTTTAAATCGAGCAGGAATAGTTAATTAATAATTCTCTGATTGGTCAGGACGTTGATAAACGAATATTTGTGTAAATGTTTAACATTTAAGTTTGAAAGCAACAATTCATAACTTTTTATCAATTCTTAGCATCTCTCAACCGCGTAGAAGGAATTTATATACATCTCCGGGCTAAACGTTTCTTGGAGCTCAGGCGTCGGCTGTGTAGAATCAACACGTTGTGGGTGGAACGGCAATCAACACACCCAGCACTTGAGCGCACACAGTTGGATGATACAGCATGTGTACAGTACATTTAACAGGCTTTCTGTGCAAGTGAGAATGATAGAAATTGTGTGTGAATATGCACGTAGGCAAACATATGCTAACCACCGATTTACTACGGCAGTGTCAGCCAACTTTCTCTAAATGAAACACATGCCTGTATGTGATAGGATGCTTCTCTGGATCATTCACTGATCAAATGATTCCACCAAAAGAGGAACATTGTGTAATTTGAGGCGAATGTTCTGTGCAACTCTAAATCTGTCAGCAGATTAAAAGTAACTGCTTTACATTTACGAGCTGTGCTTTGTTACGATGTAACATGTGAAAATGTTCATGATTAAACCGCCCGAAAGTATTTTACCCAGGAGACGTGTGAATCACATGCTCGCTCAAAAGAAAAGTTCTGCTTTCTCGCTCATTCACGCACGTTGATTTGTCTTTGATAATGACAGTTGGAAAGTTGCTGTGCTAATTCTAAAGCTTCCAAAGAAAATACATCACAACCCTAGTGATTTGAAGCACACACTGAGGAGGAGTCTCCTTACAGCGGTAGGGTTCTACAAGACTCTACCAATGAGGCCAAGGTGCTGCATAAACCTTTGATGAATGGGTTTAGGCTTAGTTGTTACGTGACTGATGTCAGGCAAACTCATATTTAATGATTTGCAGAGATTCCTTTACCATTCACAGCATACGTTGCTCCAACTGAATACGAATATGAGTCTTCGTGTTGTTCCAAGGCTCCCAATGTTGAATCAGAACACACAACAGGTGGAGATGTAATATAACATAAACAAAATGAGCATTTTATCAAATGTTGTCACAGTTTTCCCTCCAGTAACTTTTGTTTAGCCTCTTTGCGGCAGCGTATTCAGCTTCTATCAATGTTTGGCTGCAGGCTGTTAATCAGCCCTGTCCATGGGCTTGGAGGGTTCTCACCTCATCCTTATCTCTGGAATGTTGGTCTCCTTGGATGAACTGCCTCCTTCACGTCCTTCTTTGCACTGTTTCATTGGACATTGATTCTGTCTTTCTACAACAGTACATTTCCACAGCTTGAACCACTCTTCGCTTATTTAGGGTTATTGTCTTGCTGCATGAAGAACGGAGCTGAATGTTGTGTTTGACAGGCAACCAAGCAGTGTTGTCGAGATCAGACTTTGATGGTGAAGACCCAGACTTCACCAGAGCTTTTACAAAGAATGGAGAGTCTGTAGCTTTCAGGTGTATGATGGTATGTCCACAAATTAAAACTGCCATCTGCAATGATGCATCTGTTGTTGTAACTTTTATTATTCTGCAGCCTGTAAAAGGCTCAGAACAAAGGGAAGCAGCAAAGTGCTGCCAGGTTCCAGAGTATACTTGAAGAATTGTTAGCAAGTACTAGCCCTCCAGCCCTTTGTCGCACAATGACCAACACATGACTTTATTCCCTGCATTTGTTTCTCTAGCACCATCAGCCACAACCCTTTCAGCAAAAGCAGTTAGGATGACGATGGAGTTGAATGACTTGGCCCAGACCTGAAACTATCCCTCTATGTAAACTTCGCTTTAAAAATAGGTTTTATATATATGCAATATAAAGAATACATAATGAATTTCAGTGCCACAATACTGAGCTACAGGCCACAGCATCCAGCGTGGAGGGTTTGCTTTGCATATGCAGCAGAGGTATCCAAGGGGAAAAAACTCCCTCACTTGTGGTTGGTCTTTTATGTTGGAGCCAGAGAGCAATTAGAGGGATTAGGGTGGATCACCACTGGTTTTGTCTTGATGCGCTGTGGTCACCATATTGCCAGTCCAGTGCTGCATTACCTCGCTCCTCAGAGGTCAACAGGTTCAAACACACCCCTGCAGAGCGTTGCTTCATTTCCAGAATGTGATAGGACTTAAAGGAGGAGTGCTAACTACAAATCCAACAAGAGCCACACAGCTGGAACGTGCAATTATGTCATACCAATGTATATGCACGCTGGGAGACGGCCTTCTATGGCATGAGAGCAACCGTAATGATGGGAATGTGCCGCTACGTCGCTGTTTCTTCAGTCTTTCTGTGAGAACAGAGCACAGGCTGTATTACTGCTCATCCACAGTTGATTTGAAGTCGTATAAATACAGACTTGGACACCAGTACAAATGAGTGTGGTTGATGCGCTGCATGTGTGCGGATGTGGCCTGCATATGCCTCATGGCACATTGGGACTGGTGAGATATTTGACTCCGTGTATCATCACTCAGTTTGCTGCTTGGGATGTTTTGCTGTAGAGATGTTGTTGACTTCCCCAGCTGTTCGTACTATAGGGCGTCTTTAATGTGAAGGAGCACCCTGATGTTTTCTTAGATTTCTTCCTCTGGGTTGTAGTTGATACAATAAGTCAGCCGTTGTGGACATTTATTGACTTCAGGACACTGGGTCAGCTGAAAGCAAACCGCATTGCACCGTTGCTTTCACACCGAAGCCTGATTTACGCTGGGTCTATGCGTAATGATAGCTACCTGCTGTGTGTGGCTCAATTACGATATCATCAAGATTATATTTTGATCCTGCCGAAACTCTGCAGCTGTGATATTTTTAGATCTTGGCATCTTTATGCCCCACTGTTTCCACAATCTGTTGATGTGTCAATGCTAACTCTGATGAGAGTCGTATGGACACTGGCTGTGTGGAGGCGCACAAATCATCATCTGACGCTTGGGGCCTTTCTCTGCTCAGGACACTTCGTCATCATCCTGTGCTTGTCAGTTGTCAAATTTAAGCCCATGTTAAACCGAGATGCTGTGACTGTTAGAACATGTCTCACTGTGTGGGAACAGAACAACATATAAATCAGTGTCATTTGTAGCTTGTGATGTGTTTGATGCGGAGGTTTGACTTATTTGTGCTTCCATGACAAGAATGTGTCTCTTCCAGTAATCCCATTACTCATTTCATGAAGTCTTCTGTCTGACGCTAGAACTTAAAGTCGAGTCAGCTGCTTTGCTCGCACTTGATTGATAAACTCCTCTAGACCCATATGTGTGGTCTTCATTCCATCATACTGTAGCTTGTCACATAAAACATTAATTTGCTATGATACGTCTTGCAGAGAAAATCAATCACTGCTTGTTCTATCATGTCCAGATTTCTCACGTCTCGCCACATGCACTTTGGGAACACACATGTTCTTTTATGCTTTCCTCTATGTCCATGTTGACGCAGTCTCCACGTACACAAGGATACATCCTGACACCAGAATCCCATATGCTCCCTTTCTTTCATCTGCAGTTCAACTTGTAAACTACTGATTGGAGGCGCAACCAGACTAAACACACCAAAGAATCATTCAGACGACCCCAGAATATCTCATAAAAGGAACATTGTGTGACTATTTTTTTCAGTATTTACTATAAATGGAGCCACTGTGGCTTTTGCCGTCTCTTCATTCTCCACCCGTCTTCCATTCCACTTTTGTCTTTTCCATAAATCAATATCTGTCTGCGAGTGTGGGGCTGCTGATTGTTTTTACAGAGAGTTGCTGTGTAATTTAGCTAAATGCCACTTGCACCCAGTTTACCCTGCGATGGTAAACAGTCTGTCTGGTAAAAAGGGAGTGTGCTGATAGTCTCCAAGCATACAATCAGCTATAATTGGTATTGTGGACTCATTTGATTACTTACCTGGGAGATCAGCGTGATGGCAGCCTGGTAATGTACTGTTACTACGACAAGTACTACTTTAGGTAGTTTCTGCATTATGATTCTGTGGAAGTGGAGCTTATCAAAAAGAATCTGGATTTAGTTGGACCTCTAGACATTTTGTCCTACGCATCTTTATGTCATTCTCGGTTTCCTTACCCGTGATGAATAAGCATTACAACAACAGCAGGCCTTGTTCTTCAGCTTGGCCGTCTTTCAGAGAATGCTGAATACGAAGCCGCTTAGCACAGAGGGGGGCTTGTTCCAGGCTTTCAAACATTCCTGTTACAGTACAGTACATGCACAGTTCCTGTAACGCTTCATGTCACAGTTCCTTCAACTGCACACACATGTAAAAAAATAATGGAGACAAATTTGCCCACACTGTCCCACCCACTGACACAGCTGTATTAAATGTTTCCTCACTGCAGTTGTGGAAAAGTACTGGGGTGGAACACAAGTGTCTGACTAACAGTTTCACTGAGCCTGAACCCAATGTGAGCATCCCTACAGCAAGTCAACCACATGGAACATTATACGTATTGCACACACAGAATTTGTCAAAGACAACAGGAATCACACCAGGACGAGGCTGCTGATGGTTTATACTGTCAACATTTCTCATGGAAGTGTTAAAAACAAGAGCCGATAACCTCACCTGCCTCAAGGCTAATGGCTACAAACTCATTAATGTGCTACAGCGTATCACTGGGTGATACATGTCTTCATTATGACTAACATACCGTAGGAAATGTTTTCTGTCCGCTCTGCATGCACCGATTCACTGCCAGTTTATTTTACTGCACTAAAGTTTTCGGTGAGGACATAAAGCCAGTATTCGACAAACAAGTAGAAATATGTGAAAACTCGAGTACGTGGCACACTAGCTCGAAATTTCTCATGTCTGCCGTCTGGCTTTTTCTGTCGGAGCTCAGTGGTACCAGTGGTTAGTGTTCTGTACTGTATGGAAGGCCAAGCACAGACAGGCCTCATGCACTTGCTTTTTTACAACCACTTGAGTTAAAGCCTTTGCCACAATAACGGTTAAATCACTCATCAGCGTTACTGGGCACCCTGCAGTTAGCGGGACCCTCGTATTCACTTGGGATCGTGTTTTCCATATCTGGAGCCGCTAAGCATGGGTGTTCAGTCGGGTAAACGGGGAGTGTGCACAGCTTTGACTCGTGCTGTCTGGAGCTGGATCTTCTATAAATCAAAGGAACAGAAGGGCTTAAAACAACTTGCCTTTGAATTTCACCGGGTTGTCTTTAAACTGTGTGTGGCTGCAGAAGTGAATCTGGCCTAAAACATTTTCATCCACACTCTAGCTTCCTTTTTGATAAAGCGATTTCTTTGCCAAACTGCTACGAGTGCAGCTTTTCCTGCCTTTTCTGGCTGAGATCAATGTCACCTTTCAGAGGGTCTGGACACAGGGCAGACTCTGGGAAATTATGATCACAAAGGGCTCTTTCAGCAGGACAGAGCCGTTCCCCTGTGCTGACCTAAACCCTCCCCCCACCTCCTCTCTCGCAGCTTCTACTTAGACATTCTGCCTTCATCGAGGCTTCACAGGGAGCAGAAACATGTGCCTAGTCATGGAGTCAGCCCTGCTGGTTAAACACTGTGCCTCGTGGTGAGGGAGGCGGGTCTCCCGAGACTGTGGGTGCTAAAAAGTAATGAGGTTTGATAGGAAGTTGAGATCTTAGATGGTTCCTTCATAAGGGAAGTACAGATCTAGGCTTGACCTTGTGTGTAGTTTAACATGCAAAAGCTTGTAAGTGCGAAAATCTTGCAGTACGTTCCTGTCAACAGCTGACCAGGTTACACCCCACTGCACAGTCCAAACAGCTGATTAACGTAAAAGGTACACGTACGCCATAAGTCAGTGAGCAGTGGCGCTCCAGTTCAGCGGACGGCCTCCATATTTTTCCGTTTGCTCTGTCATCGCTCTTACAACATCCATGTGTGCGTCTTTCGTTGGCTTACATGTGCGTGCTTACATTAAGCCCCGTGAGTAAACTGAACTACTTTTGCACTGATGTTCATCATCACAGCACACCCAGAAACCAGAGTTACCGCCTGCAGCTGAGCAGCAGTCCAGGCCAAGCTGCCGCTGACTGTTTCTACAGGTGAGGGGAGAACAGCTTGACAGACCTCGGAGATGAACTGATAACGGCGATAACACGATGGACCTTTATCTGCAGAGTGAGGGATCACGTCAACACATTCTTTAGCTTCTGCCAGTGAAAGACACTCAAACTTCGTTGAACTGTACAGTATCTGAAAGCAAATGACCAGTGCTTCAAATGCAAGGTCACGGGTGCTTTAAGGTTAGAGATGACATCACATAACATCACGATTGAAGAGAAAACATTTTTAATAAAGTACTTTATCAAATGTTGACAATAAGTTAAACAACTTTATTTGCTGAATCTCAGAACTCATTCACACACGTCTTTCAAAATCAATATTGCAGAAATGTTTCTCAGGAAAGTTTCATTTGACAAAAGTACAAAAGAGAGAAAAGGAAAAAAAACCTTTCAAGTAAAACAAAAGACTGTCCTTAGCCAGAATTCATGTTGAATCTTGCTGTCCCGTCCGTCTGGTGTTCAGCACATCCACGTCTGCAGGGTGGAAAATACCCCAACTTATACCCAACAACTGGAACGTTGAATGTTCATCAGCACCACAGTAATTGTTGAAGCAATGGTGTCTTTACAGTAAGTAGTCTTCAGTGATATTTGAAACACAAATTGAGACAACAGCTGTCTAGCGTAGTACAGTTTACCACCAGCAAAGCCATGTTTGTGTTAAAAGTCCAGACAAGCTGCAGCACTAATAATCCCTGCTTTCTTGGTTTTAAATCTAAATCTACGTGGTTTAAATGGAAACAGGAGACGTGACCCCTGTAGTTCTCCTCCGTGTGTCCAAAGTGTGAATACGTTTAGTCCCTTCCTTTTCCACTCTACACTCTGTTTGACAGAGATCTGTTTAATGCAATTATTTATTCTTTAAAGGATAAAGCACTTTAAAGAAGAACTGCATCAGCTTAATATCTGCTGCAAAAGGCGTCAAATGGAAAAAAAAACATAAAAAAAAACAAAACACAACAGATGAGCAAAGCAAGGTCAAAACAATGTACAGTATAGTTGTGTATTCAAGGGTCAATGAAGGACACTGCGATGTAACGTGTGCCGTTGGTGGTGGGAAGGCCTTCGTGGAGATGAGTCAGTCGTCCAGGATGCATGAAGCTCCAGCCTTTCCGTGGTGACTCTATGGAGCAGTTATACCTATGGAACCGGCAACCCCCACCCTAAAAACGAGATGAGACATGAGACGGGACTCAACTGGATGGAGAACAGGGTTTTTTTTTTAGGATTTTTTGCAGTTACCTGAAAGTCTGTGTCTTTGTTGTTTAGGGCGATGTTGATGGTAAAGGTGGAGGAGTCGTGGTGGGGCCTCAGGTACGCCTGCCGGTCCGGCGTGTATTTTACCACAAAGTTCATTACAGCGTAACCCTGCAAAGGCGCAGAATGTCAGATTAGACGCGTTTTACGAAACCCCGCCCATCCAACGGGGGTTCGCCGTTTCCCTCTGCTTTATTCCTCCGTGAGGTCACACTAACCTTAGTGTAGTAGCCAGAGAAAACTTTTAACGTGACAGGAGAGATAAACTCCCGGATGAAGTGTAGCCACTCTTTATCAAAACCAATTTGCTTCATGTGGATGTCGTCTGTTGGCACGGTTTCGTAGCCTCCGGCAATCCGCTTGTCCTAAGGAAAGAAAAGTGGAGGAAAAAAGCTGAGTGATTAACGATGGAACCAATGACCCACCAACTTCAGTGTGTGTGTGACCACAGCTTCTGAAGTGATGATGTATCCGTGAGTGCGTGTGTGTCTTTAAAACCTCAGGCTTTCCTGATGTCTTCCTTCACGAGGCTTAATGACCCATAAAGCTTAGCGTTTTCCCAAGCGCAGTCCAAATATCTCCACAAATTTAGTCTCCAGGGCAAACGTTTACACCCATTAATTGTTAATTTCAAACTACATCAAACAGGCCTCATGAATTAGACCATAAGCAAAAGGACAAACATCATAACCTTTGTCTTCCTTTATGTTTAAGTGGGTGGACCTGACGCTGGTGGTACTAAAATAAAGCGTGTGTGAAACCATCACATAAAAATCTGCAGAGTAGCTTAAGAAGAATGATCCACTTCCCACTGCTTATTAGCGGACATGTCCGTAGGCGACGATCTGTGGAGCTGGCACCGAGTACCAACCTATGTATCGCTTCATACTGTTATTTGATGTAATAATATCCTACATGAATCCCTGTTGCTACTGAAATGTGTGAACTTTTAGGGCTTTGCGTTGCGAGAACCTGATACGGTACCAACCTCGTGTTTGCCTCCAGACCACGAACCATAGTGCTCCATCTCTTCAACTAATTCATTGCAGGCCTGCTCTGAGAAGACCGGGAACCAGAACACATCAGGGCAGGGCTGCAACACACACAGACATGAGTCTCACCTTGAGCTGCGGCCGCTGTAATGTAATAGCCAGATACGATGGTGTATGGACAAAACAGATGCTGGGTTCCCGGGGGCGACGTGATGTCATTGCCGCTCTCAGCCTTTCTGTCTGAGCCTGCCACTTGATCACATGCAGATAAATACAAACCTGTTCCAAGTAGTTCTCAGTGAAAATCTGGGTGTAGTTTTGGTGGATGTACTTCTCTTTCCAATCCTGTAAGGAGAAGGAATTTCAGATTACTGTCTGCAGACCTGCATACCTCCCAGCTAATGCTCTCCCCCGCAGGGCGTGTCCCAGCATGCCTTATCAGCCAGGAGTCTTATCAAAGTCAAGTCATTATTTCAAAATCGTCTCACATCTTCAATCTTTCCATTATGGCTAATAACCATTACAGGTGTCTGCTGTTTATCTCAGCTGTTCACAAAAATCTCGTTTTTCGGTGCTTGAAGAATAATGAGAGCTTGTAATGACTTACCACGGGGTTTTCAAATATCTGCCACAAGTCGTTGTTATAATGAGAAATGTTATAATTGGCTGTGGAAATGAGCCTCCCAAAGTCGTGACGGTTTGTTATGTACATGAAGACTCCCTGTAGCAAACAGGGAAATGTTCAGTCAGTCACAAAAATCTCTCTCAGGCTGGATTTATAACACTTTCATAGCTACATAACCATAATGCATGCAGGTCTGCAGCATAGAAGCACACTGCAGATGACAGTTTATTACTGTACCTGAACATTCATCACTGGTGTAACAACAGAAAACTGTGGCAACCTTTCATTTACACTTAAAATGAAATGAAGAGTAAAGTGTGTCTACAGTTAAATAAATTGTGCTCAACTTAGTTAAAAGAAACCGAAACAGATGCCATATAAATAATCTAAGATTATTTATGTTTGGGGCGTTGATGGCTTTGGAACAGAACAAGTCGGGGGAAGTGAGAGTAGTGGGAGAGCAGGAACAGAAGGGTGCTGGGGACAAAGCAAATCCAGGAACTGAATTCCCTTTCCAGTGAAGCATGGGGGAGGTGCTGCGTAGGCGAGGATTTGGACTCCCTATCAGACTAGGCTTTGCAAATTACAAAATAAAGTGCCAATATAAAAAAAGTATCTTGTGCAAATGCAGCGATTTGGGTCGGATAATTTACATGAGCTGATTGTCTTTCGGAACCTAGTCTGAGATCAGTCGGTGTGTTTGAGGGAGCAGCTGGTTACATGTGGTGGTTGTTGGCTGTAAAGCATCAGGACAGGGGACTTGCATGTGGAATGACGCTCTGAGCCTCTTCCTCCTCTATAATCTCCTCTTGGAAACAATTCTACGTTCCCATGAAAGCACATGTGAAATAACGTACGTGAACTATGTAGCGTATGAAGCATGGACATTTAATTTACAGAGGTTGACTCAGCAGTGGCTAAACACTCTCTCACTCACTGTCCATGACAAGGACTCTGCTTGTGAAAGCTTGGAACGACTTCTGAGCAACCATCCCACTGGAAAATGATGTTTCAGAAAGCAGAATAATTAAAACAAATGGAAACCTTTGGGGGCTTGAGCATATGGAATGATTCCGGAGAAGGGGAGTCTTTTTCTCTGTGACTGGTCTAAAATAAAGGAGAAGCATTGTGTGAATAGGGATAACATTAATCATTGTTTCAGAGCAAGAGACAGAGTCACAACTGAGGTACGTCACATACATAGCAACTCAGGAAGTGCCTGCATGGAATAGGAGCAAGATTCCCTCTGAAGCTGCTGTTTTTTTTTTGGGGTTATCATGGGAGGAAACATGCTGGGGGAAAGGCCAAGCAATTCAAAAGAAGATGGAGTCAGAGTGAGGCACAAGTGACAAAGGAGAGGCTGGACAAACAGCTAGAAAGTGGAGAGAGAAACACAGGCCAGGCATTGCAACCGGTTGCCTGTGGGTCACCGGCAGAAAGGAGGGTAGACGGTGTAGGGCCAGGAATCTTAATGCGCCATAGAGGAACCACAAGCAGAGAAGCATCGTGCCTTGATCAACAGAGACATTTCAACTCATACTTGCCTGCAAATCTTTTCTGTATAGACTTTGGTTTCCTAGCGTGGATTTATAAATGACCTTTCTTACCAGTTCTCTGGCGTTTTTACACAAAGCCATGTCTGGGTCCAGTTTCTCCAGGACAAAGTAGTTCCTCTCCTTCAGCTCGTTCCTTAAGGCTCTGCCCTTCACGAGGTATACGTGTGCCATGTAAGGAATGTTCCACACACCCCTAGAAACAACAAGGCACGGAAGAAAAAAAGGTTTAATTTTGTCACATTTAACATTCTTGAATTCCTGAGTTTATTAACAGCCGTGGGATCTGTAGATGTGATATAGGAGAACAAGTAGCTGGTAGAATATGGCTCAGTCAAACTATTTTGTCATCTCAAGGATGAATATTATTCAATTTCTAATATGGACTGGATGAATGATGATCAGCATGTAAAGTAAAAGCTGTGTGACCCTCAGAGACTTACACACGCTTTCGCTGCACAATGTCGACATAATCTTCGGATCGAGCGTAATAACCATCCAGACTCAAGGCCCCCCAGAAGTTGGACCACAGTTTGCCGTGACGAGTGACAAGGGGACCAATTATTTTCCTGTAGGGAAGCAATAGTGGTGAGATGGTAATTGTGTCAGGGCAGATAAAGACCCGCGGAGACATCTCACGCGCAGCCAACCACCTAATGCACAGTGTGTGTTAGTGGTAACACCAGTGCTCTGCAATGAGAAGATCAGCCTCTCACTAAAAAGATATGATCCCTGCCAAATTGGTAACAGATGAGAGAAAACCAGACCTGCACATCACAGTTAAGGCTTTAAGTGCAACAACATGCCGCAGCTGAAAGCACATGAAATGCAATGACACAGTCTGTCGCTCTGACTCCTACGAATCCAAAACATATGGAGTCACGTTGGCTGTACAGTGTAATAATGCAATTGTTGGTTTTGTGTAAGTTAAATGAGCATTTTCCTTTCTCAGCTCTCGATGTGCTGGGAGAGGATTCTCATGCTGTCTTTAAATAGCCGACAAAGAACCTTGTGTTGCATGACTCCAACAAGTTACAATACCATGCCACAGCCACAATGACATCTAATTTATGGGAGGCTTTCTTCACAGTCTAAAGGGAAAACAGGTTTTGCGTGTTTGTTTTTTGTATAATGCGAAGTGGCATTCCTGGGTTAGCGCAGTGGACTCCCTCACCGTTTCCATGCAGCCAGGCGAAAACAGGAAGCCAGAGCAGCTTATTTTTAAACTTTCATTCACCCGACTGTAATGTCGCTGTGGTTTTGCCACTTGAGGGGTGAATTCACTGGTTCAGCGATCACAACAACTACCCAGGAGCGTTGGCGCTAGAGTGGCTCCTTTTCCAGTCACTGTGTGATTACCTGTTCTGCTCGATGAGGAGCTTCAGCGTCTGCCTGTTGGTGAGCATGACGTTTGAATCTATGCTGAAGTAGTAGTCGCACGTAGCATCCTTACGGCAAAGATCCCTAATAAAAAAAGAAACGCAAACACGGGGCAGGAAAGCAGTGATTATTCAGTCTATAGGTGATTATACTCAGTGAAGTAGTTGGAAGTAATCACAGCACAAGTAGAAATTTATCAGCTCCTAAGTATAAGGTGTCATTTTCAATTGCAGAGTCAGACTCTCACTGACTACCTTTAAGCCGCCAGTGGATAACGTGATTTTAGGAAGATTAGAGGCTGCTAATACACCTTCGACTTCTTCATTACGGGGCTGTCCTGACCAATCCGCTGCACTTGAACTGCACTGAAACGAATGATCACTGACAGTCTCAGTACTGTTACCCAGTACTGAGACGTGCTGCACCTGCACCTCATGTACTGTTACGCATCCACACAAGTCATAGGCTACATAAAAATACTCAAACTACAGTATATTTGTACTCTGGTCCCTTGACGGGAGCAATAAGCCACTGCTGTTAAATATTTATAATTCATATTACATGTCATCAAGTATCTTCTAGAACCTCAAGCATTTAGGGAACAAGGCCTTAATACGGATTTGGCTTTTTCCTTTCTTCTTTAAATCCTCATGAGACGACAGATTAATCGTAGATGCACACATACATGCCCATGTTCCTGGCCTCTCCTTGACTCAGATTTTCTTCTGGTCCCACAACCTTGAAACTGTTGAACACATTCCTGTTCGCTTCCCAGAACTTTTGGATGTGCTTCTCGTGGTAAACCTCCTGAGCAGGGAGCCAACATTAATGGATTAGAACTCATATGTGAGGTCATGTATGATAGAGATAAAAAAAAAAAAAGCAGCTGTGTGCACTCACATTGTTGTGAACGAAAAGGTTGAGTTTATGCTTGGGATAATCCAGGGTCAGCAGCCGCTGGAAAAATTCAGGGAGAAATGGAGTTGGCTGCTCAATGAATACTCCGACCATCACATTCGGAAACTCCTGTTTAGATTAGATGGGAGATGAATTAGAAATGTTTTAAACAATAGCTCTTGGTAACGCAACACTGTTTAACATCAATCTTGGATGATTTGGACAGTTTTCGTTCGACATATAAACAAGCAGGGATGTTGGAGGAAGATCGAGCCCATGGCTGTGTTCTCCTGCTTTTAGATATGAGATGAGCTGCCTCCTTTTATTCTCTACTATTATGTTACAGTGCAAAAAATGCTTTGAAGTCTCGTTGCTCTTTACACGATTTATTCATGTAATCAACCTTCATTGGGAAGCACATGAAAATCCAATATGAAAATGTCCTGCTCTATGAGAACTCTAGCTTCAGATCAAGTCCAGACACAAAATCCAGGAACACGGTGGTGAGAGGAGGAAAAACTTTTCCCATGACAGACCTTAGTCTGGACTCCTGTTCTTGACCAGTTCACAGCAAACCTCTGGGCCAGCGATGAAAAGAACCAGAGCAGAACCGTCTAATTTGCAAGTTCCGCAATGACTGTGATTTAGACTCAAAAAGTGGAACCTGTTCATCCAGCCAGCATCCGTTTGAGTTGTTATAGGAAGACGGTGGACAGGCAGCAGAGAGAAGGGAGCAGGATAAAGGGCAGTTAGACACTGAGCTAAGCATCTATTAAAGCAGACAGGAGATTCAGCTGGATTTATTTATACAGCAGACAGACTACAGTGAGCTGGTCTGGTCGCTCACGGTGCTTTTGTAGGACGACACTAAGCTCCATCCAAAACCCAAGAGCATAAACAACAAAGCAACGCTGCGAGTGACCTGAGTTTACCCCACAAAAGACGACTGGACACAGTACAACCAGCGTTTCCACATGACCTGGTCTTCCAGAAGACTCTGTCCCAAACACACCGAGGGGCAGAGTCAATAGAAATAACTCCACTAACCCAACTATTATTGGGAACCAGTGTTTTGAACTTATTATGGAAGCTCACAGGGCAGCTTTGACAGAAATGCCTTTCATGCACAGTAGCCATGTTTGTGTTGAATCGGCTCCAGCCCGACTATTAAAGCTTGTTTATTTTTGGAGCCTGACATTACTGTGAATCTTAAGGGATGTGTCATTTTGTGATCGACGTTGTGCTGCTTTTATCAGCAAACACACCATTAAACTAAATTGGTACCAACTACATAAGTGATATTCTCGCGTACGCTGTCATTCGGGTTTCGTCATTCGAAGCGTAAATACGAGGGTTACGGGACAGATTACCCAGGACCGCGCATATACTTCAGTACTCTGCCCACAAAAAGAGAAGTTAAGCTGAGTTACGTATCTGACAGCTGCGACCACAGAGCCAGAGACATTTCCTAGTGCCTGCCATCGTCTGCCATGTCTATACGTCGCCAGCCTTGGCTGAACTCTGCGACAAATTTTCCGCACAACCACTGTAACTTACTATTGCGGATAAAGCCCATACTGAGAATCCCACTAAAGGCAGGCTGCTCGACAGTGACACCCCTTTAAATGAAGCCTTCTGGAAACCAAAGAAGCCATATCCTCCACCACAGCAGTGCGCTGCTTCCTCTTCCCAAGTAGGTTCCCTTCCCTCATTTTTTTTTTTTCCCCAAATGTCCAAATGGGCCTATAGTCTATTAGAGTTGGAAAGAAATCACCAGCAGTCTGACTTATCTGTTGAAAGAGGACAAACTGGGCTCGACTCCTACTGTCTAGACAGTCACTGATAGATGGATGGTTTGAAGACCATGCTCGGTTTCATCCTTTCCTATGTGTACAGGGAGGAGGCTCGAACGGACTTCCCACAGCAGCTATTTAAAGATGGGCTGAAGTGGACAGCGATGAGCTGGAAAACGGTTTAATTGGAAAACGTACTTTTAACTGAGTTAAGTCCAGAATGTCGTCATCACAGTGACTGCATCCGTGTTCGTAGTTCCATGCGTTGGGGACGTAGTTGGCCAAGTAGTTCAGGTACATCTGGGAAGGAAAGAATTCAGAGCAGGTGAACGACTGGTCACAGACGATTAGGAGCAAAACCTCAGTTGTCACTGTGTTTGAGCAAAGCGCTCTCAAACATTTACATGATGTGTTTGGATTATCCTAGCCTGTAGGAATGTGAGAGGACTGTGCAGAATCACTTCCAGTTCAGACCCAAGACCTCAGGGATGTCTGGTCTTCTGAAAATGAGACTTGACAGTCTAGGTAATTGTTCATTTTCTTTGTTTATATGTTTCAGCATTTTGTAATGACAACCTTAGCTGCTCTGTATTTAGTGCAGGAACGGTGCATTTTCTGGGAACCTATAATTTCTACTGTGCTACTGTTTACAAGTGTTTTATTGCAGACTTTAACATAGCCATCGTGTATTTGTCATCAGATTCAGCTTGAATGAAAAATTTGAATAAACTAATAGTTAAGGATTCTGACTGGCAGCTTCAGCGGGAGAAACCACTGCTAGGACATTCTGTGATCTGCCGTTTAGGTCGTCTCCAGGTTTTTTAGCCCTTTGGGGAAAATGACTCAACAATGTGGTGGGTTTGGGTTTTTACCAAGCACAACCAGAGACGGGCGGCTGGTGGAGTGAGCGTTGTGAAGAGTTAGGGAAAGGAAAATGAAAACTTTGGAGTGATGATGGTTTAACACAGACATCCTGCTTTACAGCTTACTGAAAGTCTAACAAGTACGAACAGTATATTTCCTGTATGTGTGGGAATTTATGTAGAAGTCTGCGGCAATGACGTGTAGAATCCATGTGTAGAATTGTTCAATAATTCAATCCAAAACTAGACTCAAACGTATCTCCACTGTTCTGTAAGTAGATAAGCTACTCGTTACTGACCTTTGTGTTTCCGTTGCCATGGACAACCACTGGCAGGGAGTCGTACGCTGTGTTTCTGACTCTCACTCGGTCAGTTCCAAACTTGAGAATCACTTCATCTGCAGAATAAAAAGGGAAGTAAGGGCAGGCTATGAAAGTCCATGCTCAACTCATCACGTGGGCATAAGTTATACCCCAGTGTAGGTTCTAGAGTTTTATTAGTGCGGTTATTTATTTCGTACAAGTGCTTTGAATGAAAGTGCTTTGATTTCTTACCAACTGCTCCATTGAGGTTCTGGAAAATTTGGCACTTGTGGTCCAACGTCATGTTGAGGGTTTGCTTAAAGACATGAAGACGAGAGGAAGGTTGAGCTATGTTTTCTAGCTTTATTTATTTATTGTGTTACATGTTGGCATTGACACAGGCTACTTACTCTTTGCAACGGATCCAGGTATATTTTAGTGTAGAACAGCTGGTCATCGTCATTGTCGTGAAGGTTCCACTGGGAAACTATGCGGTTTATGTACGGGGCATAGCCAATAATACCTGCAAGGACGAACAGTGTGAAATGATTTTTCAGCACAAACTATAGAGTTGGAGACAGTTACAAGGCCATATACAACTGGCACATTGTTGGTGACAATTATACCGAATCTTCTGGCTTCGTGGTCTGAAAACCTTCCTCCAGGAAGCAAAGTGTGATCTTTGGCAGGAATCCCAAGCACACAAGAAATAGCCTGGGATTTTCCCTTCCCACAGTCTTTGGACTGAGGTGCAAACGGGCAGTAAGGAAGCTATAATCTATATGTTTCACAACTCGCTACCAGCTGAGCTCCTGAACACTGTGTGCTAGTGGCTCACGTCCTTTCTAGCTGTACATTCTCATTTCAGTTATGCCGTGTCTTCTCATTTTCCCACTGTTGGTCACGGACACTGACCGCAGCTACAGATTGCAGGGTTAGACTATGTCGCTGATGTGTGCTGTTGTACGTTCCCATCACTAACAAAAGCCTCGTATATTGTAAACAAGTGGATGGATAGACATTACGTAATCTAAATGGAAGGAGGAGGAAAACACTTTTAAGCAGCTCATCATGTTTTATGCAAATCAAACTGTCAGGAGAGTGAAATTACAGCTTTAAGGCAGTCGGCGAAACTGAAACAATAGTGCTTGTTGTTTTAATGTGTGTGTTTGTCCTGGTGAGAATTTCAGAAAACACTTTCATTTGCAGCTCTTGAATCTCCTCGGTCCACTCGCCCACCTCTTGCTTATATAGTTGTTGTTTGGCTACTGCGTCACCTTGTAGTCTGCTCAAATAAACACAGCCATACTGTATCTGGACTCCATCTCCAAAACACTCACAGCAGTGTGTGTCCAGATGCTATAAAACATTCCTCAATGGTCACTTGGGCGGTAGCTGGAGGAACTCCTATAAAACCTACTATTTCATGCAAACTGTGGCACGTTCAGGGGGCCAAGACAAATCCACATGTCATGTCAATGACAATGAATGCTAAAAACAGTCTGTGATCAGAATGAAAGCGTTTGGCTCCCATATGGGAGGTCAGACCAGACTGATGACCACAGGGAAAGCAGCAATTCAGTGTCCTGGAGAGCTGGCAGGCTGCAGCTGCCTGGGCTGTCTGAATGTTACATGAGAACTTACTGTTACTGTTGTTTTTGTTGAAAGGTTTGCACTTATCAAGCAACACTGACAAAACACCACATGAAATGTATACATCTATATGTATGTATATTATAGATATATGATAATATTAACGTGAAACAGTTAACAGCAGCACAACAGAAAATGATAGTCTGAAGTCTTGTCGCTGAATATTTAAAATCTAACACTGGTCTGTTCTACTGAGGCTGCACTGCTGCTTATCCGCCTGCATTCCAAGTAGGCCTGGATGTTTTCTGAGTCTGACAGCCGATAGTGTGAGTGAACTCGTGACGCCCTACAGCATTACTCATTAGAAGCTTTTAGTAGTAACCACAACGTCACTGACCGTAGCTTTCAGATTTGTGGGTTTTTACTGTAATGTTGATTAGAGTTAAGTAAAAAAAAAAAAAAAAAGTCAGAGTATTAACACAATGTTACGTCGGAGATGAAACGGATCAGGTCAGACTAGTTGATCGTATTTAGAGCTTTATGAACCCACCTCCAGAGTTGAGGTAGCGCTTGCCACTGCGTACTGACGGGTACTTGTCAGCAAGTCGCTTATCTGGCCATATGAGTCCTTCTGCAGCGAAAATCACGTTGTGATTGGCTTGTTGGAACTTCCTGAGAATCTCTTCTGGTCCCCCAGCAAAGATAAGGTCATAGCTAAGGGTGAAAGATGAGACACAACAGATCATTATCACATTACTGTGGGGAAAGTGCATCTGACTCGGAGGCAGATGGACATCTAAGTGTAAACACTGGTCATTATTCCCCAGTGAGTGTTTGTATAGCCAAGTATTCCTGGAATGCCCTGGAGGAGAGAAACGGGAGAGCCCTGCTTTACAGCACATAGGACGTGGAAAAAGAGAGGCTATTTTAGGATGTGGGAAAACACGATATTTATGGTGATTTTACTGCACTGAGGTGTGAAGTCATAACAGAAATAACCATAAGGTGACTCCAGAGTAACGGACTATAAAACACCCACTTTTACTGTGTATGTCCCACACTGGCTGGAGTCAGGATGAAGAAGTGGCCTTTTAGACAACCTGGGCTGCCTCAGTGAGGCCAGTCACACCTGACTGACCCATTCATACAAACACACTCTGTCCTCGACTGTAATCAAAGACAGAACAATAACTGCATTTAAAAAGTTAATTATGAGAAAATAAGTTATGCAGCATCTGGGCGTTGAAGCAAACAGGCTGGTTTTACACTCACAGTAAATCAGTGGTGGTTTTTAACATTTGCCTCCCTCAACACTTTTAATTAACGCTCCTCTTCCCCTGGGTTTGGACGTGTCTGCTTTAATCTAGGTCACACATACCAAACAGGGCTGAACTAAAACATCATAAAAGAAGTGTAGCAGCAAGAGACCAGACAAAGCAAAAAAACATTTAATAGACTGGAAACAACCGTCTTATTAAATATTTCCATTGCAAATACCTAAAGTGATTAGTAAACTTTTGTGGAGTTCTACCTCTACATCAGTCTGACTCAGAACAAAGTGTCCGGGATGAGATTAATGTCTCACCATTTCACATGTAGATGTAGTTATTACACTACAGCAAACATTACGTTTCAGCTACGCATCTTAAGGGTGTGACAGCTTCTCACAGTAATAATAGCTAAAAGCTTATTCATTTGACATTATATACAAGTACTATCATCTGTGCTCTGAGGAAATCTGGTCTCTGTAATTATTTTGAACCTTTCACATTAATTCAGTGAAACTTTCCATTGGCCTGAATGTCCTCATTCAGTTGCCTGCATGTGAAAATAATGGTCTTCATATATTTGGCAAAGCTTTATAATAATGCCTTTGCATGAGTGAGTGGAGGGTGAGCTAGCATTACATAAATGTGCAGAAAGACTCACTTTCAAAACATTTGTTATAGGCGGACATTTTGCAACAGCAACTAAATGTGTCCTCCAGCTCTTTCTGGTTAAGTAAACGCAAAGCTAGGAGTTAAGTATTAGTAGGGAATAAAACGGCGAATGGACGAAACAACTTGGTCAGCACCAGGAGGACAAAAAGCTAAATTCAGATTTCAACATACCTGTCTACAGCCAGGACAACGAGATCCTCTTGGTCAGCCACGGCCTCCAAGGCGTCCTTCAGTAGTCTGACTTTCTGGCCCCCTCCAATAGAGCGACCCACGTCACCACCCTTCCAGGCTTCTCCCAGTCCCAGCACCTGGACAGAACACGGGATGGATGAGGCGAAACCAACCTAACGTGATCCGTCCTGACACCAAACGCATCCCTATCATTATGCATTTTTCATAGTTTATGTCCCATTTTATTAACTTGTGTGTGAATGCTGCGAGAAGTGTAAGAGCTAGAAAAAACAAAAGAACAGCCACGTTAATTTGCGGTTATGTGCTGAAGATAGTCTTGTATATAACGTGGTGCAGTAGGATCAAGGGGATCACACAAAGGACATGAACTGGGAACACCAGGCCTTTTTATTGCGGGTTTTAAGCCCGGAGGATTTCCTGGACTCACACTGTGGACTGTCCCTTTTAAGATGGATGTTTTGTGTAGTTTGCTGCACTTCATTGTTTCCTCTAACAGGCCTAATCAGTCTTGTGAAGCTTTTGTTGTAGCATTTGGCTGCAGTACGTGGGAGTAGTATAGCCTGCGGGGATAAACTGCACATTTTTGGACATTAACGTACACTAGGAGAAGACGATCTTACCTTCACAGTGTAGTTGAAATATTTTGCGGATTGCGTAAAGCGAAGGAAACCATCTGTTTCCCCGGTTGCAACAGTTAGAACAAGCAATTTTTCTGAAAACAAAACACACAGAGAAAGAACTAGGTTTGTTTTTTTGTTTTTTTTCAACCATGCAACAGAAAATTAATACTTGAAGTTAGATTTAAATTAGCAGTTCTTATTGGTTTCCTTTAAATGCTACACACAGTAACATGCTGCAAAGATCTCTATACGCTTACATTATATATATAAGCATTGAAATTTATGCTTGAATTCCTTGTAAACCTCAGACCTAAATCAACAAACTTGTAGCCATTTGGTTCAACCGTCTAAACCTACGTCTCAAATTAGGGACATCTACAGCAGTTTTAATTCGATACAAGAGTATATTATTTTTAAACATGAACTCAAAAATTTCCTTGGGCTAAAAAATTCCCGCAAACATCCACGACATTTCCAGTGGGCCCCAGTTCTGAAATCTGAGGTTTGAGGTAGGCATAGACCAAATACAAATTAGCTTTATAGCCTCATGTTATACTAAAGAGAGACCACTGAGACAACCCACTGAGGTGGTTTCACTTTAAACCAGACTGAGGATGCCATTGATTAGAAAGACAGCGGCCTTTCATCGTGAGTCAAGCAAGGTAGTAGTTTCTCAATCTAGTTCATCAAACTCTACCAGACTGTTGAGAGGAAATGATTCATTCCCTGCTGCCAATTGATTATCGCGAAATGTGCAAAAGTCAGACAGGCCAAGAAACGTTAGACACTTTAATTTGGTTTTATGGTAACACTTGACTGCTAATCCTGCTTTTCGTGCGTTGAGAGCTGGGTCTGACTCTTATTTAATATCGACACTATGTCCCACTAAACCCTTGTAAATTATTTACACTCCTACATTGGCAAGTAGGTTTGGAAATCTAAAGGGCTAGAAAGACCCTGATGGGAACCTAATTCGAAATGTGCTCTTCCCCACATCACATTTAAAGATTAACAGGTCTTTGTAACGGACGTTTTTATGATGACATTATGTTTGTTGCTTAGGAAGTCTCAAGCAGTCAAACAGAGTAAAGTTATGAAAAAGATTAAATAGAAGATTAGTGTTGCTGCGGTTTTAAGTCACTAAAGTTGCTCATATAAAACCACTGTGGCTTCGGTGGATGGGAGGAAGCCACGTTTTAAAATTGAATTATATAGCACGTCAGGTCAGACATTAGAATGTTGGACTGAAATGCCGTCTCTTCACCTTATTTGGATACTGGAGAAGGAAACAGTGTGGTTCTTATTTTCTAATGCGTAATTTGTCAGAAAACTCTCACCTCCCACCCACTGACCCGTGTTAAATTGCATTACAAGCAGTCTACTTGCAGTTTTCCCATCTCTTCCTGTCACCATGACGTAGCCGTTCCCTCATCCCAGTCTAGCATGTGGAGCTGTCTACTGTTACATAGCATTCCCAGCATTCGTCTGACAAAGATGTTCTATTACAGGCTGGAAATAATTCATCAGATGAAACCCAGAGGACTGGGCACTGACTGCAACACAAGTTTCAAAGTAGGTCCTGCACAGAAGGGGATGCGATGTGTGTCTCTGCTCTTACTCTTGGCTTGAAGGTGGAATATAGCGGAGCACAGGAATGGGACAAGGTCTCCCACATCTGGGAACCACATTTTCCATGCCGTTGTGTAAAACAGGTGATTTTAATGGTTACATGCTTCCTATTCCCATAAATCAGACTATTGCAGTGGCAAAGGTGAATCCAATGTCAGACAGTTCTGTATTAGGTTCAACATGCGCACAAGAGGAGCAGAATAGATAGACGAGGCATTTTCTTTGGAAATGGGCGTGAACGTTGTATTGTCAGTAAAGCACTGATGTTGCAAAGGCCGCGGGAGGACTGGGGTCTCCAGAGCTATTAGATAGATAGATATTAGCTGTCTGACAAGCGGAGCTGACCGAGCGTATCACCACGCTCTTGGTTTTCCTCTGGGACTTCTTGGCAGTACTTTGAAACTTCCAGGAAACTTCTCGATTACTCTGTGCTGTGGTTATCGCTGGGACACATGGTTTGCTTTTCTCTTTCCAGTGAATTCAATTTGTTTTCCTGTTCCCATAAAACGTAAACTTATTACCAGGAGCTTAGTTTGTGTCCATGCAATGAAAGCTTGGCGGGATCCGTCCCAGTTCTGTCCCTTATTCGTCCTTTATCTGTTTATTCTCTGCTGTTCTTTATCGCCTTCTTAATCCATGCACTGAAAACACAAAACTGACTTGTTGGTGGTGTCAGTCATTTGCTGCTCTGACAGATAACCCCATTCACACCTCTGACTTGTCTCTGACCTTATGCTGCTGCAAAACTTGCAGTGCAGGCCACACGGGCCCCCACTTGAACTCCAGCTTTGATTTAGATCAGCTTAGACACATGCTTTTATACTATATAAGGTATTTGAAAATCACCTTTTCATCCCTGAGATTATCTTGGCTTGATAGAGAAATGCTGAACCTAAAATGCTCATCCAGTATTCAGACCAGATGTTATTTCACCGCTTAATTATGTTGCTGAATAAAACAGGCTCACTAAACGAGCCAGGAGGATGAAACGGCTCAGACTGCTCTGTTGCCCATAGGTGACTCTCGGGGAAAGGGAACAACAAAGACAACAAATCTACACATCTACCTTGTTTTCTACCCAGAAATTAAATCCTGGGCCAACAGTCCGGTTCTGTGATGTGCTGTCTTTTAAGTAAACATCTTAATCACACTAATAAAGAAGCATAACTGAGAAACAGATGGCGATACTCAAAAAAAGGGTTTTAAGCAACTGTGATTTTGGAGGATGAGTGTGTAGTCAAAGTAAACACAACATGCGCCTTCTGTCAGTACTGTGCTCATCCCACATGAGGAGAGGAATGTACTGTAGCTCCTCTCCAAGTAAGGACATGGATGCCAAGTGGCCTTTCTCGCCCACCCTTCCTCTCAACCACATGGGGCTCGGCCGTCTAGGTAAACTTTCACACTTCCACGCTCAAATGTTCTTTCTGGCTGGAGGCTGCGTAAGCATTGCTTGCAGAACGGAAAGAGGTATAATGGGAATGTCGTGGCCTTGAATACAAGTATAACTAGATCTTTCCTCTCTGACGAGACAGCCCTGGCCAGGAAACGCAAAGGCTTGTTCTATTTTGGTCGTCAATGTAAATAAACCAGTTTTCTTAAACTTTCACGTTCTTTAGAAATTGAAAGCAGTTCAATTAATAGTCAACACAGCGAAGGGGGAACTGAAAACACATTCAGCCACATTAGACTTCATTCAGCCTTGCACCTATGCTTCATTCTGCTCTTTTGGTTGAAACCCAATATACAATTCCTGAACCTGGAAATTAGCTTGAGTGCCTTCCTAAACCCCAGCCTTAGCATTATGAAATATTTATTTAACTCTAGCTCCAGGCGAGTCTGTGTGGTTCCGCTGAGTCTTGCAGTTATTTTGCTTTACATGGATGAGCCCCTGCCTTTGAGACGAGCCACATGTTGCCAGTTCCTACTGGGATGTTCCCAGATACGTAATTGCTTACCAACATTTATATGTATGTATAAATAGCCCACACTTTCTAGAGCCTCTCGCACAAAGCGTACGGCCAAAACGCGGCTCCCAGCTCCTTGGTCACTCCAAGGCAGCTGGCTAATCATAACATTAATGGGTTGGATTGAGAGTTCTGGAAAGCTACACAAACAGTTGGAGACAGCTGATGTAGGACTGGGGGGGCAGGGTTCAAGCCGCTCTGATGACATGTGCTGGCAGCTTTAAGGCGTCTTGAACATTTGTGTTTATAGGGAAAATTGGGAATGATCAACACAGACCTAATGATCGTTAACTGTTGAGTCCTCACATGTGCAGCTTCGCTCTCCGGTTATTTCCCAGCCTTCTGCTAAACATAGATGCACGCTACCCAGCCCTGCAGTTACCGGTAAAGGTTTTCCAGCTTTAGAATGCATTACACTTTTAATGCAGCCACAAGCAGCTCTGGCTCCGACGAGACACTTGATATCTAAAAGCCAGGTGGCTCTAGACGTGCAGACATTCCTTGTGACATTAACAAATACCATTGTTGTTGTTACCTGGGTGAGTACTTCACGTGTTTGCAATTTGCCTCAGGATGGATGGATACACAGGGGACTAGGAGAGTCCTAATTGCTCCCAGGCTGATTAGTTGGATGTGATTTCAGCTGCTCACTATTATAATACGGTTTATTTTCTAGTGATGAAGGCATTTTCAAAATACCAGAGTTTTGTAGGGTATCCACACTTCGGGCTGTGTTTTCACTTGCAAATGTCAGACCACAGGCACCCCGGCCTGAGGATGTGGCATGATGTCACCAGCGCTGGGCCAGGAAAGGGTTTTATAGTCCCCTCAAACGTCATGTTGAATCAAGAATAGCTTATACAATTTACCCTCGAGAACCACTGTAATGTAGAAAAAGTGACTAGGTTCGGTCTGGTTTGTGTCACCAGTAATGATCTCAGTTGGGAGAGTTTCTGCTCTTGGCAACAGTCTGGCGTTAATGTAAAGGTTTAAGATATTTCTTCTCCGACAACAACAGACTGGTTTAACTTAATCTCATTTCCTAAGTGGGAACATTTCAACGACGCGCTTTAGTCGTTAAATTTATTGTTGTGCTGATTCCTTTAAGAGCAAAGCCAAAGTAACTTGGATGGCAGAGATTATATTTTAATGACACTGGAATTAGCTGCTTCTCTGCCTGGAAGAGAAAGTCGAGATGAGCAGTCAGCTGCGTGTGACGTTTAATAAATTAGCTTCCTGGTTCATTTAAACGAGCTTCAGCGGTTACTGGACATAAACCGAAATCATGAGCTCATGAAAAAAACAGTAAAAAGAAATGTGATATTTTGCTGCTGGAATACTTTTTTATATGAGGTTGTTAATTATCTAAATAATCACCTGGAACATTTTGATTAAAGCAAAAAACTGTGTGTGACAGACTTATGATCATTTTCTACCAGTTTGAACAATCTGTGCCATTTTAAACGGCACAGTCTCTCGGAATTCAGACCAAATATTTCTCACTAAAGATCAATTGTCCCTCACAAGCAGCCAAAACTGAAATGTTGCACCAAAAGAGCCGCAGATCGTCCCGACACTGAGGAAGTTGTCAGTGCTGCTTTAAAGCGGGCCTGTAGAGGAGATATGGTTCTGCTCTCAGCTTGTTATCCTGCTGTTCTTTATCTCGTCCAGTAGACAGAGTAAAAACGCAGACATCACAACACATAATTAGCAGCAACGAAGGCACAGAACCAACCGTGCGGTGATATAGTGACAATGTTCTAAATCATGATTACATGCTTGGCTTGCCAGCGGGGTTTGTTAGTTTGTTAGACTGGAATTACACAGTTATACAGGGCATGGGCAGCCATAGGTGGAGTTTCCTATTCTTCTCAAAAAAATGCTGCCTGACACGTCAGAGGAGTCTGGGAAAGGCTGAAGCTGAAGGTCAGTCTGCTAATCGGCCGTATCGTGTGTCAGGTCAGTTGATAAAGCAGAAAACACAAACACCTGATAAATAAATTGTCTTGATATTTTTTTGCTGACAATTCCTGATGAATATCGAGTCAAATTAGTTTCAAAAGAAAACAAAAAGATTCTGGCAATGAAACGCTGAAGTAGTCGGCTAAAAAGTGACCTTTATGTCAGATGTCGATAAGAAGCTGGTGAATTAAAACTGCATCAGAGCCAATACTGGAGAAGCGCTTTTTGCAATATTATAAAATACGTTTGTGAGCTAATCAGCCTTGAACTGGCAGAATCTGGGATGACGGACACGCGGTCGACTCGCATCACAAGAATACCTGTTAAACCCAGTGTAGACTGTCAGAAGTGCTGTTAACGCGGTCAGTCAGACGCGGCTGAAAGGCTCCTTTCAGGTGCTCACACAGTGGGGGTCTGTGCCGCCCACTTTTTTTTTTGTAACTTTCCAAAAGTGACAAACCAACAGCCACGTCCGCTGTTCTGCCAGCTGCCAGGTGCACATAGGTGAGAAATGGCCGAGCTCTGCATTCCTGCTTCTTTCACTCTCAGCTTCCTGCCTGTGCTGCAGCCGGAGGAGAGGTGTTGTACTCTGAGAAGGAAGTCGGTCTGAACCAGCACCGAACCGATTCCTCTGCATCTCTGCTCAGCAAATGTAAATATTGTACCTGTACCCCTTGCGGTATAATATGTTTCTGTAGCCTTGTAACTTACCCACCGCTATTCCTGCTTTGTGTGTAGCCTGTTACTATGACGACCAGCATTTTACTCCCAGAAAACAGTGGGGGCGACTTTTTCTGTTTGACGTGGTACATGACACGTCTGACTTTTCTCTGGAGAAACTAATTATGCCAGCTGGTAAACTCTCAACGTGGCATCAGTGGATGCACTTGAGAAACATCTATCTCACGTTTGCTATTCCACTGGTACAGTACAGACGCGTATTATAATGTGTGTTCACTGCTGTTTCTGATTTGACAACTCGAACACAAACTAGTATGGCTGAAACTTTATTGCTGCTCCTTAATGACGTGACTCTTAACAGACTTTTTACAAACACATTTAGCTCCTGTTAAAAGTCAGTGGCTACTGTGTGGACTGGTCCAGATCAGAGGACAAAGGGGGTCTGGGAGCCTGCAGGCTTCTGCTGTGCCCTGATTGTTAATCTAGTGCCTCCAGCAGCAAAATGCGCAATTAGCAAGGTGTCCGAATTTCTAGAGATAGCTGATAAACAGCAAGCCTGTGCTTGTCACACCAAAAGTGGCATAAAAAGCATATGTTACCACTTATGACGTTGTCTGTAGGTTTTACAAGATGATCTGCGACTGTGAAAATAGCTGCATTTAACTGAAATGACTCTCTGGTAATTTAGTGCAAAGGCAACATCGGTTTTCAAACAAGTCAATAAAACTGTGACACACTTTCCACAGCATAAACCTGAACATGCACGGACTGTATGTATGTATATACGGTATGTTGTCTTTGAGGCAGAGCAGTAAACTGTAAGAGCAGGTTGTGCTCAGTTCTGCTGCACGAACCTTCAATTATAACCGGTTTACAACTGTTCCCCAGTTTCTCAAGCACATAATTGCTTGTTTGCCATTAAAATCAAATACTAATGGATCCCCTGCGCATTATGATGCGCAGTAAAACACGAATTATAACTTTATGATCGTTTGGTCTGCAAAACAGAGGAAAACGGGAGAACTCTCTCCTGTCGCTTAATGATTTCACGCATAGGCGCTTTACAGCCTGGCGTGTGCGTAAAACAGCCGCGGCTGCGCGCAGCCAGGCAACATGAAGCAACAGCGACATTGTGAGAAACCGCAGACAGCTCTTTTGTGTCAGACGCTATCGTGTAATTTTACGCTTCGACGTATGTAGCGCTAGACATTTTTGGATCGCCACACAGGGAGCCACAGGCGCGCACCCCGCACCCCCCCGTACGCTTACCATCATGTTAGAAAATTGCGCCTGTGGTGAAAGAGACTTGCGCATTGGCGGTGGGGAGAGAAGAAGTGCGACCAAATGGCGAGTTCAAAGTTTCACAAACAACCCAGCGACATGCAGCTCGGTGACGGGACGTGAAGTGAGGGCAGCGGTCTAATCGGTACCTTTGGGGATAGGCGCAGCAGCCGGAGGCGCATCAGCAGAGTAGACGCAACTCGCCAACTTCACCCAGCACGAAAGCGCAAAACAAAACGTGAGGTATTCCATTGCTGCTCCACCGCGTGTCTCCTGACACCGAGCCTGGAGGGTCGTAAAGATATCTCGCGATATTAACAATAATTATAATTAAAAAAAAAAACCTTTACAATGCAAAATGTTCCGTTTTCTGGACGTGCAGCTCCTGAAGCAGCTCTTTCTGCCCCAGTGAAGTTTTAAGCACTAATGCGAGGGAACTACAGCGCAACAGGCGGGTTCCTTAATTGCAACAGCAGCCACTTAGTTTCCCGGTGAAGTTACAGGCCATGAAGGCTGGAGGAGGAACGATGACGGTGTTTACCCCTGACATAGGGACGTCCTGCGCGAAAGTGTGACTAAGCACAGCTGTATTTGAACCCCCCACCCTCTTCCACATCCCTCCCCGGTCCCCTCCTCCTCGGCGCGCAGCGTCCGTCACCGGCCCTCCTTTTCCAAGCTCATTAGACCAGACCCTGGAACCAAACGACCGCAGCGGTTCAGCATCTGGGGCTTTATTCAGTTCTCACTGTCTGTGGGTTAGTTGTTCGTTATTTCCCCCTCTGTTCATTTCACAGCCTGCGCTTTGCTGCTGTTTTAATCTATGCAGCGTAAAGTGGCCGTGAACCAACAGCGTCACTGAAGTTAAAAGGGCAACTACCTGAAAACCCAGAATTATAATAATGTTAATCATATTAACGGCCAAACTAAAGCATCAAGTACTCACGTAAAAATACCTCATTGAAAGCAGTTGTGTTTAATATTAAATGTAACTGCCACTGCTGCAACTCTTTTTACTTAGAGAAATACCCAAACAAGTTATTCTCTTTCATTTGATGTTTAAAATGTCACAGCATTGTAACATAACAACAAAATCTTCAAACTCACTAAGCCACAACCAATTAGTTTACTACCAAAGAAAGAGACATCAGCCAGTAAAATAAGACCACATGGTCGTCTGTTTTGAAAAATAACCTAGATTATAAATCAACATGTTGCTTAATGTAATAAACTGCAAATTGCCCCAGCTTTGCCCTCCCCAACACAGCAGATACCACACACACTTATCTAGCCATGGAAAAGTATATTAAACTGTTAACTACCGCTGCAGATGTTAACGCTGGTGCCACAGCAGTCGATGGAGAGGAAAACAGAAAGGCTGCCCCGACTCCAGCTTCATTGTTTATCGGGCCGCCTCTGTCTTTCAGCGTCTCCGGCTTCTTTGAAACTAAGGCCTTCTTGTTCGTCCAGAGACTCGCTGGCTCACTTCAGTAACACTTTGCCTGGCTGTTGAGATGACGGGCCGTGCCCAGGCTGTTTTACTTAGTGACATCACTAAGGGGGGAGTAAAAGTTGAACATTTATACGAGATAAGTTACTTCTTTCCAGTTGGAGACTCCGATAAACCACGAAAACGTCGACCCGGGCAGGAAACCTTGGCGTGGGTGAGCGGAGTTGGAGTTCAGCCATTCTTTTTTACCGTAATTCAGCATGAAACTGACACTACAGTGGATGCTGGGCAGACACAATTATGGAAATTAGCTTGTCATGAGAAAATTACCACATTGGATCCTGCTGTCTGTCACTCAAACACAAGCATGCGTGACCACAGAGGTAATCCTGCCTGCGGTCCGATCCAGACAAGCACGAGTCAAGGTAAAACCAACATGGCTCAGCGGAGGGTACATGCACTGATCCTATTTGAAATCAAAATAAGCTTTGCACATGTAAAATGGCAAATGTTTAACAGGGATACTTTCCCTGGGGCTTAGCGAGGGAACTCTCTGCAGCTGCAAAATGCATGTAAATGTAATAGTGTTTGTGGTGAAGAGCCTCGTGCTGCATCTTGGCAGCTTGCTATAGGGACTATGCTGCGTGTTGATTCAGTTTACTGGCCCAGCTCTGAGAAGCCACTGAACACTCAAAGGCTCGTCAAACGTCCTTTGGGTTTGATTGCACATTGTTACACGGGCGATTTGATCTCCCGTCTGAGTCGTGAACTGGGGGATGTGATTTACTGCCCCAGCGTTTGCACGAGTCACGACGCCCTCCGGATTCTAGCCTTCGACGCTGGTCAGGATTCGCAGAGATGCCATGTTTTCATGCACGCAGTGGTGGCGCTGGTTCAAACGTGGGCCACATGTGGTGTGGGTGAGAAAATTACATTTAATTACGTGAAAATTGGCAGATGCAGTAGCTGCGAGGCTGCTGCAGTAAGTGGAGAGAGTAGACGTCCGACAGCACGGCACACCTGCACATAATTATCCCCACTCCGTGTGCCCGGGCACCAGTGGACGGGTGCAGACGTTGGTTTGCAGAAATGCAGCTGTTTCCCAACCTGATACAAGGTCACTGACTTCGTTGGGAACATTCCTGCAACACAGGTGGCATGAACTCAACTCTGCTTTTTAATTTTGGTTTATTCCACAACCAACAGCATCCAGCCTCCGCTGACCTTGCATTAGAATAATATTAGACGCGGCTGCAGCTTCCTACACTCAGTGGGAAAGGAAGAGAAATTACTCACTGACCTCTTATAATTACTACCATCAATAAATATTTGTCTGTAGAATCTAAAAAATGATTAGTTGTCCCTATCATTTGTGTTCGTGTTCTCTCTGAGAGAATAACTAAGCAGAAATGCTCAGGACTAGATTTGCTTGTACTTTCTGCTCTATTTTTGATGTCAGCCTCTTTTGAAGGGAGGACTGGATGTTTTTGCAATTGCCCCGATGAGTCACATTTCCTAGACACCCTGTCCCCTGAACCTTACTTCAGAACCCACAATTGCACCGTGATTGTCAAAGAATGGGTTTTATTTTTACCCTGGACGCTTTGATCACTCCACTGAAAGTTTAATTACTAGTCCAGATCAATGGAAGGGGCAGCAATCCTTGTCTCCGCTCGGATCCTTTTTCTCATCACTACATCATCATTGGCCAAGATGTGGCTCTGTTGGCTCCATTTATGAGGCTACAGGGCAACCATTGGCCCAGGATGCGGTCTAGGGTTTGCTGGGAGGGTGGATCTGAAGGGGTTTCATCAACACCTCATTTAATCTAGGACCAGAGAACCTTTAACAGGCACAGCAAGTAAATTTTTAATGTCACCCCAGAGCTTTGCCACAAAAGGAGAAAGGGGTTAAATGTGGATTAATTCACTTTGATCGTGGGCGGTCTTTCATCTGTTGTTTCATCCTGAACTTGCTGTAAAGACTCGGGCAGCAAACGTCTCCGTATTAAAAGGTGAATGAACGCACAGTTAAAGATGTTTGTAATTTACCAACCCGTGTGATTCATTTATTTATTTTTTCAGACCCATAAATTAGCTTTTCTCTTGGACATGTTGGGGGTTTTGGGCAGTGTTTATTGAAAATTACACATAATGAGCTCTTTTGTCAGCCTTTCATTTCAATGTCATCATTAGGCGGCCATGTTGAAACCGCACGGCTCCAAAAATATACAAGTAGCAGCCTGGGGGAGAGGATTCAACCCTGGATTAAGCCCGTGCTCCCGGTGCCACCTTATTGCCCTTTAAAGCATAGGCTGCTGCTTTGGCTACTTAAACAGTATAAAATCTGCACGAACGCTGCTTTTCCACTACCTTAAAGACATCTAGTGACTTGCACAACGTCTGGTAAACAAATTAACTGCTTAATTTTCATTGCAAATCTTTCCCACTCCAGTATGTTGATAACATGTATTAAAAGTGGCAGGATGCATCTTGGGAGCGTCGCTTTTAGGAGCGTAAATGCCTCCAGTCTTTGCTTTGACCACCTCCCCCGTTTAGTTTACAACTGCTTTCCCTCAGTTGTATGTTTAAGTTGTTTTCCTAGGCAGCGTTTGCACAGATGCTGCTCTAGCCGTTTGTTAATCACTGTGGGTTTAACATAGCACAAACAACAAAGGAGCAGCAGTGACTGCAGACTGTTGGCAGCGCAGTTTGCATGAAGCGACTTCCCTTTTGTTTACAGAGGTTGTTCTCAGGTCAGAAGTTGAGATGCAAGAGTCAGTTTCACGTTGGCTTCCAATAGGAATCCAGTGACTCTCATGTCTCTTTCTTTTCTGTGGTAATTTAACAATACACAAAAGTCAGCCCACAGCTCCTGGTTGTGATGTGTTGTGCAAACAGTCACGGCTGAGCAGTTGTTCCAAAGACTGATTCCCATGCGTCAAATATGCTCTTACAACCAATTGTGTTTTTGAAAGACGCGTAACACAAACTTATCACACACTTTATGAGCTGCGAAGCTTTTATACGTGTTTAATTATAACCTACAAATTGAAGTGTTGCACAAAACCGAATCCCCGCAGCTGGAGAAAACATCTGCGTATGTCCAGACGTGCGGGACGTGTGAGTCAGCAAATCACTGCTGCAGTGACATAAGTGACATCACTTGTGTGGGGTCTGGGTGTTTAATTCGAACCAAATGCGGAGCGTTCTCTCTGATAATTTCCACTAATCCAGAACTGTATGTTCTTTCACTCCATACCCGTCGCACACTAATGCTGTGTGCGCTTTGCCAAGATCAGGCAGCAAGAGTTTTGTTTAAAGGCGCTGTTGGTTTTACACAAACCCTATTTTCAGAAAAGTTGCCGTGCACTAAAAATATGCAATATTAGTGTCGTGATTAATATTTAGTAGCTTTTCAATAATTATTTGTACTGAGGCAGCAAACATTCAGCGTTGTACTGTAGATAAAGATTTACCATTAACATGCACAAGCGAGCGTAATGAATGTGCAACAACGTCAACACAAGCCCCTTTGTGTACATGTCACGTAAACATCTTCTGGGATCACAAGGTTTATGTTTCAACTTGTTTACTGGGAAAATTCTTTGCCGTACACACGACTCCAAATGTTCCTATATTTACAAAGTGCAGTTACGTTTTGCATGTTAACTACTTGACTAGTTAGGAATGTTACTCGCTAAGATGATTGGTTGATGCTGACTTGGCTCTTGGCTGCTGCTTGGTGAGCTGAGCAGGAATCTGTGGCAGCGTGATCTGTAACTTGACATGGAATTAAGTCCCTGGGGTCAGGTACGGCAAGTTAAGCCGAGCAGAAATAGGGCGGGTCAAGCTGCCAATTACCCCCTTTTTGTTTGGGGATAGAAAGGATTGGAAGCCGCTCTGAGGCACGTTGCAGAAGGTCAGAGAGGCAACTGGTATATACTGGAAGAATGAGACAACATAATAGCTATAACTGAGAGATCACAGTATACAGCAAATATACCAGCAAATATTTCCAAAACTGTGAAGTTTTGCTAATATCTGTCCATTCAGTCTACTGTATACGCTCATCCAAAGGATTGAAGTATTCAAACCTTCCTCTACTCAGCCCCAGGGTGAAGCTCTGTCCAGTGATGTGACCTCTAAAAGCATATTTTCAAAGAGAGCTGTTTAGGCTCCGCCCACGGTGAACAGCTTCACGCTACTGGCATATTTTAAGAGGCTGCAAATTAAATTAATTCATCTAACTTTTAATTTCCCTTTTACATGTTATCACTGAAGGACATCAGTGGTTGATGTAATCAGTTAAGGTCAGATTTAACGAGGGCACTTCAAGAAAACCAGTAATTAACAGGCCAGGTTGACGTTTTTCTGTTTATCAGGGCTTGTGGCCTTTACAAACTCAACGGAAGGGATTTATTGGACTGCAATAATAACAACCACAACAATATATTATCATATTAATGGAAGAAACAAAAACTTAAATAACCCAAATGCATGAGAACATTTTTTATTGAAGTGTTTCCATGGATTATTTGCACAATTTAAGCTTAGCTCACAGAGTCTGTTTGCATTAACTGCATGACTAGTTCACAGTATTAGTGCAAAAGTAGAAGAATACAGTAAGAACTTGAGCTATTTGAAAGAAATATTTGACATATGACTTGGAATTGCTGAATTCCATCGGTGTCACATTCTGACTTCAATTTTTGGCTTTAAACACAATCAAGCAGCCTCAGAGGACGTAGCACCAGCATCTTATACTACTAATGCTTCCTGTCTAACTGAGACATACCGAATGGTCAGATGATGAGCAGAATGGAATTGAATTGTTCTTATATTGAGTGATTTCCCATCGTAGCCCACTAAACTGAATAGTCTGCATAAAACATCCATCTTAAATCCTAAAAATCCAGTTTGCGCTTAAAGATAAATTCACTTGTGGTCATTCTACAAACCAGTGTAATTACAGAAATAGCTGAAACGCTGCTGATACAGGAACCTCGTCAACCTTAGCGTTTCCATCTGACATTTTCTAAAAGCTTTTTACAAAAATAAAGTTTTTTTGTTTTTTTGCTTGCTTTAAGATGGATGTTTTTCAGATGCAGGTGTAGAAACAAGACACTTTATATCATGATTGTACAAACATATCTCTGTGTTCCTCCTGCTTCCTTAATGCTGATCATGGCTGTTTCATGGAACATTTCAACGTTTGCTTTGTCGTTTACCAGTAAACATATGCAAAATGTGACGCGTGTATATTCAGACAAGTTCGTAACCTCTTGAACGTCCTTTGCTCCTCATAGTGTCAGGTGCGGGTGTGTAGTTCCTGGAGCCACGCGACAGTAACATGCATTTCAACCTGAGTTTGTCCACAAAGTGTAAGCTTTCAGCAGACTCGAATACTTGGATAAAGGTTGACAACAGAAGCAGGTATTGAGTTTCTTGGCGTTGGGTTATTCCTAAATGAAGAACTAGCGCCCTCTGGTGGACATTACTGGCGCAGTACGTCCAGCTGTAACCTATCGCTTCCCCAACAAACCTCTACAGAATCCACAAGGAATAATTATTACGGCATTGAAAACATTACTTTTACGATAGTAAACGCTCCAAAGTTCACTCATAGCAAATACACACACACAAAGCAGGGCTAACGTTGCTTTAAGCTGCTGACAGATTGTTAAATCAATAAATACGGGCATTGAATAAATAAAATGATTCCATTACACAAGTGCTATCTGACCAACCACCTTTGCATACAATCAATACACTTGCCTTTATTGGTGTTCCCTTGTCCTTTTACATGTATGGATGTTCTTTATGGATTCAAGTTTATTTATTAGTACTAACTGAAGGATCTGGTCCCACAACGGCTCAGTCACCGTAACGTAAACACAAACAAACGTTGCCTCACAATCATTGTCTAAAAACACTGCACTGTGCACTCACAGCCCAGTAACGGTTACAACAACCCACCTGAGCAGCTAAGACTAAAACGAACCTTCTATTTCAGTGTACATGCAAAATGATAACATTGAGGTACCTGCTGGTACTTTCTGTAATCTGTCCATTTGAAGGTTGTTCTGTATTAGGGCATTTTGGACTGGTCATCATGGCTTAGTGGCCTTGTTCCTCAAGGAAAGGTGGCGCGTTTACAAGGAAATCCCCCCTGGCTTCTAGTTGGTAGTCTCAAAAAACATGAAGTCCTGTGTAATTCAGAGCATATTAACAAAGGAACGGAAAGTCAGAGTTATTAATGCGTTGCCTTCGATGTTGATACTCTGCATTTTTGGCATTTGTGGTGGCTTAAACTTACAATGAGAAAACAGGCACCGATCATTACAGCCTTCATTCTCACGTCCAGGTCCATGGGGAACTGGATACCAAAGTTGTCTGAGTCTGTGAAAGCTTCCCGCAGAAGCCCGGTCCACTGCTTACTGATCTTCCCGATCTTACTCACTTCGTCTATTGTCAAAATCTGAGGAAAAAGTTACCAAGAGAAGACAAATTGCTGTCGTGTTGCATACTGTAAGTAAAAAGATCAAGTCCTAAACTTGTTTGTTTTTACTGGAGGAAGCCCGTGGAATATAATATAATATAATAATATAAATCCATCCAGCCACAGCAACATAAGCTTCGTATCATCGGTAATGATTTCAAAATGGCTTACGAGGAACCAGGATGGATAATATCATGCTTCAGTTACCCGTTCCCTGTGTCTGGGAAAAGGTCGGTATCACTGACCCAAATCTGTTTCACAGCTCACTCTAATAAAACCAACTGAGCCATGGAACAATGACCACACGCCCTGTGTGATGGCTTCATCCGAGCTACAGCCTGCACTGACTGGCAACGAAGTCCCTGTTCTCGAGCTCGAAGAAGATCCCTTACACAAAATTAAATGTTACATGTTTTTACAAATTAAATGGCCGCACATCGTGGGGGGGGTTTGTGATACACGCACCTCAAAGTCGACATCAGGAAGGCAACTCCAGCCACAAAAAGGCCCGTGAATCTTCAGCACAGGCTCGTTGTGTTCATTTGCAACGATGAATTTAGGGGAGAACGGGTGCCACTGCTGCATAATGTACCCCACCGTGTTCCCCGGCGGAGCCTGCACCTCCAGCTAATAGTAATGGATATAGAGTGAAACCCACAGAAGAGGCGGTTTAGTGTGAATAATATGGTGAATGGTAACATAAAGCGCATGTGTAACGTTTCCTCTTACCTCTTGTAAACAACAAGGGAAGAAACAAGACATGCATTTAAGCGGCCTGGTGATGGTGATGATCTCTTGCCCGAAGTTGTCCAGGACGTGGATGGTGAAGGAGCGCAGGGGGCCGCAGCACTGCCGGCTCAGACAGTCGTTCTCCTCCACGGCGTAGAACACGTTCTGGCCCATGCTGTTACGCACCTCGTACTTGTTGTTGCTTTCAAAGCCGACTAGGGCTGTGGGAACGAAACAAAACGCCATGAGCTGCCGTTGATGAACACGCTGGACCACACGCAGAAGTGGCAAACGGTACCTTCAACGAGCTCCACTTTCTGTTTGATGAGCAGCTGATCCACCTGAAATAGAAGAACCACATGTGCAGGTTTTACTCAGTGTCGTGTATTTAGTGTAGGCTGTAAACATGCACTGATCAGGCCTAGAGTACGTTTTATATGACCTGATAATGGGAATAACTTCATCTGGACATATATGCTGTGAAATGTGTCGTCCATTCGCGTTGAGCAGAGGAACAGACCAGCTTGGTCCAGTACTTGCCTGGGTCAGGTACTCTAGTCCTGGAGGGCAGCCCGGTATCCCCGGACTGGGCACCGCGTACATGTTCATCTTGTGGGACTGAAGGCGACCTGTTGATGAATGAAACGTTTAAACTGCGCCATCTAGCGGACGCTTTGGCGACACTCATAAACAAATGGAGGTGGATCTCGGCAGATGGACAGCGGTGGATATTTTTTGAGTAGTGTGTTGCAGCTGACTGAGCCTCCTGGAAAACCGCAGCCTGGTCTGTCCCATTGCGGCGCGTGCCTTTATTACTAACGAGCGCGTCCACAGCCGTAGAGGGGAGGGGGTGGGAGGGGGGGTTTACGGTGGGCGACACAGATAATCTTGTTTGTACCTTGGAGTGACGCGGATAAAAAAAAAACAAAAAAAAAAAAAACCCGCCACGATAAAGCGATCTCAACCTTTTGTTTACGCGTAAACAACGGGCGTAAACACGCGAAGCAGATGCGGCGGCGTCTGTCTGATGGCGGTTATGTTGGATTGAATGTGTGGTGTGTGTCAGTGTCGTCAGCTGCTAAACAGGGCGCGCGCCGCCAGGGACGTTCCGACTCTTTGATTTAAAGGGGACAGCGAGATGCTAAAAGCCACGAGCCGCCGCCGACACGAGGCCGTGACGTTTTACCCCTGAACTGCGTCCCGGAGAGACGGCGAACACACCGGAATCACAAATACTCACCGATATTTACCTGCTACTTAAAATAATGACAGGCCACTCCGGAACCGAGCCCTTGGAATAAAGCTGTAATCCTATTGGCCGGCGTCGCCGTACGTCCTCTCGCCACGAACCAATCGCAGGACAGCAGCGTAGATAATAACACAGTAGAGCAAAACAGACGAGGATAGAACGAGGTAGAATAGAAAACACCAAACGATTGTTTGGTTGCTTAATTAAACAATATGCAGTGTAATGGGAAAAAAAACGTTTTACAGCTTAACATAAAATAATTTTTAAATTTATACAGATTCATCTCATTATTTTATCATAAACATTGTAAGCTGTGATAGAAACATGTTAATAGTACTAGTCAACAAAAACACAAAATAACCCCAAATATGTATTGCATTATATAATTTCACATTATCCGAAATATCTCCGTTTAGCTTTGGCACATTCATGGCAGTGTCGTCTGACATTCTTTTAATCTCATAGACTGCTACTTAGTGCATGTAGTTGGTTGTAGGCTAAACCAGTGTTAAATACATCACGTGAAGATGATCTTAGAGTTTAATGCTTCATTGTTTACAGTCTGGCAGATCATGTATATAATAAACATTTAACACACCTGTTATCCTCCCCAGGAGGCGTCACACCAACAAGCACATGTGTAATAGTCAGCGAGGTCACATGGAACCCAGGGTAACATCTAGGCGAGCATAGGCATCATCTAAGAGCCCTGTCCATCAGTGGTACTGTACATGGTGGAGGCAGGGGCATGGTTAGGGCCTGAGTCGGTGCCTCTGAACCAGGAGTGCAATGAATTCTGAATTATACAAAGGAATTTTAAAGCGAAATCTCAAGGTGTCGACCTGAAAACAACAAAAGTGACAACACTATTGAACCTAGTTTCAGTTTTACAGATCTGCTTGTCAGTGTGTGTCTGTAATACTTTACTGTTATAAACCTTTTCATGACGCATCTTAAGCTGAGGGGCAGCGTGTTTGGGTTGGTACAGCTTGTGTCCACTGGAGAGCAGTGTTGAGCTGGTGATGCTCTGCCTCGTGGCCATTACTAAGACTAATGCAGAATTTACCTTTTCATTGTAAAACAAAATAGTCACAGATACACATCGTGCACACACACACACAGACTAGCTACTCTGTTACAAATGATGTGACTTTGTTGGGTCGAGTATCCTTATTTGCGAATACAAATTACCTGATTTCCTCAAGCGCTACTGATTTCTCCAAGAAACGCTAATGAGAACAAATGATGACTTGCGCGCAGATCTGCTGACACTTCAGGCACAGACAACGGAAAACACGTTTTAATTGATTCATGTTATAGTGAATCTTTATAGTGAGCAGAAACACCAGCAGTGTCCTGTATGCTTCGTAATAAACGCAGTTAAAACTGAAATATTTGCTTATATTTATGTAAGCATGAGCTGAACATTGCACAGGTTTTGGTATAGATTTAATTAAGCTTTAAACGCACAATGCCACATGTCAAGTAAACTGAACCCTTTGTACCATCAAGTGCCAATGAGACCATTGAAACTTATGTTCTTCATCACTGACATCAAAACAAAGTAATGCAGTGGCTTTGAAATGGTGGCGTTGTGCGCTCCCATCTGAATAAACAGCCTGGACAGTCAGGGGTCTTTGAAAGCCAGTCAGATTGTCTCTTCGACTCCAAGAGCCCAGTTACTCCCACCAGGGGTCTGGATGTGTGTGTGTGTGTGTGTGTGTGTGTCTGTGCACCAATTGCACTGCTCTCTTCATTCCTACCTGTTTTACAATTTTTCTGTTTGTGTATTTATTTATTTATTTTTTGCGTGAAGGTGGTGCTCTTTACCCGCATGGGTAATCTTTCGTGCACTCCTAACGAGGTTGTCGCCTTCTGCGCATAATGAGGAGCCTAAAGATAAATGTAAAAATGCTTCCATTACACCGCTTTCATCCGCTTGTTCATTAGGTTAGCATAAGGTTACAATACATTACTCCAGTCCCAGTGTTCCACGCACCACATTGCATGTGTCACGGAGGGGTTGTGTGTCAGTTTGCCATGATAATCTCCATGCGAGTACACACACAAACACACACAGGCTTGTCGTGCTATGCGCCTTTGCCTAAACTTAACCTTTAACTGAACCGCGACAAGACACAGATTCTCTGTGTACTTTTTCGTATAATGATAGAACAGCCCTTATAAATATTCACATCACAAAGGTTTCCCAATACAATATGCACGTAATTCACACCCGCACTTAAAACATGCAAATCCATTGTGTATTTGCCATCATTCATGGATGTCCAAATTTGCCACATTCACCGCTTTTGTTATTCCTGCCTCTGTCTCTTCACCTCTGCCCATCCCTCACCACCCTCCCTCTTTTTATTCCTTCCATTTCTGCACCCCTGTCAAGTGCTTTGTTTGCTGTGACTTTCCATGCGGTTATCTGAGCGGAGACAGTATGCCTCACCCTGGCACAGGACCTCAGTTTCCACGGCAACTTTATAATTGTTTTGGATGTGTTCCAAACGCCACTGGATACCGAGGCATTATTGATGTCAAAAGAAACATGTATGAAATGAGGAGATGTGGAGGCGTCCATATGGTTCCGTACACAGCCTCATGCAAAGCCATTTAACCATTTTTCAATGGGAGTTTTGTGATAGTGCTGAATAGATCCCACATGTGTCGCATGATATTTCATAATTTTGATCTTTTTGTATCACAAAGGGATAATAGCACACAATACAAGCCAGTGAACTGTGCAATATTTCCCCTTTTCATGTCATTAAGTCATTGTCACAGTATGCACTGCTGTGTTGAGTATGGCGACCTTACTGAACAATATGTCCTTGGTGACGCATTTAAAAAAAATTGAATGGCTAAAACGAGAGTGACGTCCATCTGAACACAGCAAGGGAAATAAAAACGTGCTTCACCAGAAGCTCCTCCAGTCGCCGTGAAGTATGTAGCTGCCAACCGCATTCAAGCCGTTGTTTTGACAGCAGAGGCAGTGAGACTTATCCCAGCGCTTGTCACTATAACCATATTGTGACCCCCACCAACAGACACACACACACAAAGCCTTGCAGCCCCTCTGAGCCATGAGCTGTGGCCACATTAACCACTGCACGGCAACACTCATTAAAATAACATATAGTGTCAACAGCAGTGTGGCCCCAAGTGGATAAACCCGAACTGCTTCTTCTTAACTCACAAATCCAGATCCTTGTCTGTGCATCGGAGAATTGCCCTCGGAGTCGCAGGTTTCCTTCATACCGTTGCTTGTGAAAGTTTGGCTTTTTTCTCGCGATGTTGTATCATAGGATACGTGGTAAAAATGTAACCAAATAAGGTCCTGACTGATCTTTTTTCTCTGATCTCAAGCCTCCCCTCCCTTCGCTTAATTTACGACCTGTGAGGAGGAACCCAGGGAGTGAGAAGTGAGTGAGACTGGTGTGAAAGCCCTGAATAGAGCAGGGGCAACAGGCCCTCCAAATAACACAAAGGAGGCACCGTAGCTGTTTGGAGGCAACACAAGCCCTCGCTAGGCACTGTCTTCTGCGCTGCACAGCTCCCAGACTGGCACTCATGCTGACTTCGTAAGCGGAGTTGTTACACGAATACTGTAACACGATCATCACTTTGAATTAGTGGGTTAAAAAAACTCAGTGGAACGACCGGAGTGAAATTCAAGCTTTAAAACAACATGTAATATCAGCAAACTGTGCATTTCACGTGAATGAAATCCATCATCGGTTCCTTTGTGCCAAATAAAAGGGGAAGATGCAAATAAGGTGGAACAGGGATCAAATCTGTTCTGTTCCATAGTGAGGGAAATAAAAACAGCACAACAGCCGATCACCTTTACAGAGAGGGCTGGATCACTCCAGGGCCCCGCTGAGCCACAGGAAAGTGTCACCAGCCTCCGGGAGCTCGCTGTCAAGTGCCGGTTACTGACTGTCAGCTGCAGCTAAAAATGATTTCAGAATCCAGGGTTAGAAGTTCAGCGGAGCGTCCCCCCCACCCCCCCCCCAAACCGAGGGAAAAGTGCTGTCACCATTGCTGGGCTGTAATAATTTATTCCCCCCTGGTCAAAAATTCAGTTGGCTCCCTCTTCCTACGTCTGCGTCTTAGTTTTCCACTCGCAGCCGTTCGCTAGCCACATGCGAGACACATGTGAACTTTCAGGAGGATGGTGCATTTTTGTGTAACTTAATTGCATCCCGTGTTCATCATCATGACTGTGCCAAAGGAGACTGTCGCTGTTAAACCCCGGATTGGTCTCCTGGCAAGAATCTATCGAAGCACAATCTTCTGAATCTTCAGGCTTGAGAAAAACATGTTTTCGTGTACAAAGGGTCTTAATCTTGCCGTCTTTCACCTTCTCTCTCTGTCTTTCTCATCCATCCTCCATAGAGAGCGGATCCACAGCCATCTGCAGACCACGATCTATCCCCAAACACTGGGGATCACAAAGGTGTTATTTTTCCAAAGCTGGCCCTGTCCACCTCCTGCCGAGGGTGTGCGGCCGCGGTTCAAGGGAAGGTGGGAAACTTCTGAGGCCCCTTTCCCCTCGTAGCCCCCTCTCTGTCGCCTGTCTCCTCGGGGGCAGTCCTTTGAGGGTGTCATAACTGCGGCCTGTATAACATGGGTTACTGCTGACGGCGGTTGGTCACAGTTGATGAAGCCTTTAAAGAAGCCTCCCCTCTCATGGTTTCTGTTAACATTTTGGAGCGCCGGAGCGAGACCTGGCTCCCAGACCGTTCCAGACGTAGTAATGGGACTCTGGGCCACAGGGAGCCTGCATTTTGACTTGTGATGGGTAGAGGGTGCTCCAAGTCCATGTTTGAGAAGAATGTAGTTCAGTCCCCTCCAAAAAAAAAAAAAAAAAAAGGCAAGAAAAATCAAACCACCCTCTCCATTTTAGTTTTGTGCCTCTGTGCTCGCAAGTTGCCTCTACAAAATGAGTCCTCTATGTTTTGTGCTGCTCGGCCGTCTCCGTTTCATAAAGCCCAGTGGAAACAAAAACAAAGTTCGTGCTGACTGTGATATGCTGCGGAACATGCAGCTGTTCCGGAGCCATCCGCGTGTGTTGAGTGTTGGGGGGGAGGGTAGCGTGCAAGGTAAAATGGGACACGACGCCGTGACAGTGTGGTGGTAATAGAACGAGAGGGTTTGCAGCACCTGGTACTCACCTCTTTCTCCAGAGGGTCCCTGTGGACCTGGTGTCCTGCAGGCACATGGCAAAACTTGATTATGGACAAGCAACATCACGCTGAGACAGTTTGTAAGGAAAAAATGTTTTTATTTTGAGGTTAGAAGAGCATAGCAAAGAAGTCAGTGCGGCATATTTTATGTATTTATGCTTATTTAATGTATTTTTGTTAAGTTTAATTTTTCATGTGAAACCTGTCAATTTATTTAGAAACATGGTCTAACATGGTTAATTTATTTATTTAATTAAACAAATATTTTCCAAAAAAATAGCCATAATAAATATGTGATAAAAACAAAATTAATATTTTAAAATGTCATTTAAAAATTAACACTTGTAACAGTTTCCACTTTTACCCAAGCTCTGTCTAATCACGGGTTATTATTTTAAATAAATGAAACCGTCTATATTTTCCATATGCGTAAAACATGTCTACAGAGATGAATGTGAACGGGTTAAAGTAGCAGAGCGTTAGATGAGAACTCCATCTGTACGCGTCCTCCCAGCTCTACGCTGCGTGTTGAACTTGGCGCGGCCGCACAGATGCAGCGTGGCGGCCACCTCGCCCTGTGTGTGTCGGTGCAAAGTCCACAGGTCATGTCGGTGGTGGACTTCTCCTCGGGTGGCGCTGCGTGAGGCGGAGGGGTGTGCACGACAGGGTGGACGCGAGGACGGCTCGGCGCCGCACAGTGCTTCACTGTTCTTCGTGCTGCTCCTCTGCCTCACCGTCTCTGGCTGCTCTGCAAACACACACTGGTGAAGAGTTCTCTCCACACAGTCGGAAAGACAGGGGTCACTGACTGGATGCTCCCAGCTGAGTACTTCAGTGCAACCTTTCTCTGACGCACACACCTACACAAACACACACATGCCCACACATGCATTGTGTTAATGTCTTTTTCCGTGTTGGCACCAAGTGCAGACCTTTGGCAGTGTTGTGTCTGTGTTTCACTCAGGAACCTGATTGTTAAGTCAGTGTTTTTTCCTCGTTCATTATGTCAACAGGAAAAACTGAAGGCATTGTTTTATAGCTGAAGATTTGCTGGCTCTGTAGTTAACAACAATCTTGATAGTAAAACATCCAGTTAAAACTGAAACATTTGGTGTTTTTTATTTAACTGGGAATATTAGAGTGTTAGAAATTATATGGTGTTGTCAATCTATGAAGGATTTAGATTTTCAGTCCAGCCGTTATTGCTGTTACACAAGTTCTGCTAAATAGTTTGGTTGCTTTAAAGCCAAGAGCAAAGCAGCCTTCTGCCAGGAATGTTTCTCTGGCATCTTTGTACAATGAGTATCTTTAGACGTATATGCTTCACGAGATAATTTTTATTTATTTTATAATAATTGGCCATTTATGGTTCAGGAAAATTGAATCCAGTCATACTAGACCTTTGAAAGTTTGTGCAGTGACTGGGTATTTCATTAGTGCTATAAGGGATGTCCTGCAGTGATTAGCTGGAAAGACCATAAAAGTACTGAATTTCACTTTATTAGAAGGAAAGAGTTTAATGTTATAGTCATGTGTAATATATTATAATAAAAAACGGTGTTTAACAAAAAAACTAAATTAATTTATAACGGCAGAGATGATTAAATTAGGATAAACTTCACGATCGCTGAACTTTAACTGTTTGCGAGTCCTGGTTGGCAGATGGTGGAATTGACAACCTCTCAATGCTCTGCTGAATTAATCACCATCATAATGTGCTGTATTGATCGAAAACACAAGTAATCCCGTGGCCATTAATCATTCATGTCAAAATCGGATAAACATAACCCAGCCGGGCAGCGCAGGGCTGTGCGGAGGAAGTGGAATGCAATGGAACGAGGAGGTTGATCCCTGAGCTTTGACGTCAGGCATCCATCTACTGGTGTTATTCCTTAATCTGATTCACTTGGCTGCTCAACAGACCAGTGTTGCCTGTTGGAAAGGTTTCACGTGTGTGATGGATGCTATTGTCAGAAATGCCAAGGTCAATATGCAATGCAGCAACAGCAAAAAAAAAAAAAAAGAAGAGGACTTTCTTATTTCAGGAGCGCTTCCCATGTATCATCGTCTCTGCAATCTGACCTTGCTTCCCTCTGTAATAACATTCAGAGGGAGGACAACTGCTGGGTGCATGCTCATGGGCTGGCGTTGATCTTTAAAACGGGTCACGGCGTCGCAGAGAGGAGGCCCGTGTCACTCATGACAGTATGCGGGCGTATTACTTACACGGAGACGGATTTGGAAATGGAGTTGTACTGTCGGGTGAGAATGCTGGAGGACAATTATGTCTTGATTTGAGCAGCCTAACAGGGGCCACCATTTGCCTGCATGCTTTCTGCACAAGAGCAATTAGGTGATACCGAGGCGCATCATCAAATCATCATGTAAACAGATTTAGAGTAATGAAACGTCAATTTTGGCAAATGGCAGACGATGGAGGAAAACTGTTGTACAAACAGTTGAGCGGTGCGGCGGCAGTTTGTCGGCTTGACTGACAGCGTCAGCTTTAGCTTTATCTCATGTTTTATCACTTGCTTAACAACATCACCTTCAAAACCCAATCTCAGCATCTGCTGCTCTTATAACAGGCCAACCAGAACGTCTGGAAAACTTTATAAAGATTTCTAATTGGGCCTGTCCTGCTGTACATCCTGTTTGTTCAGAGTTGTGCTGCCCTGTAAATGGCTGCTGGGGTGACGGTAAAGGTGAGAAACATTCTGTCCTTCACCAGACTGATGGTCAAACCTCAACGCAAAATAAAATAAATGGCCTGTATCTAAGTGGTCGAGTGGCACTTCTTCCGGATCATTCGGTTAATAATTCAATCATGGATGTAGTTTTAATAGGATTGAGGTGGGGAACGTTCCATGTTGAGTTGTATCAAGGCTGTTCTCCCCAAACGAGGTGGACAACACGCCACCCGATTCATTTTCTCCTGAGCGATGTAAGGAAACGGCGTGGCGTCTCCCTACTGAGCCCTCATCTCCGACTGTCCACTGATTCACCGCTCCCACAGAGGAGACTGACCTTCTTGGCTACCTGGGGACGACCCCCCTATGCACAGTTAAATATGCTCACAGGAAGGAACTAGAAAGGAGAAAATCATGTTGTTAAGACTGCACCAGGCCCAGTGTCCCCTCTCTGTCCAGCGTTTTTTTTTTCTTTCTTCTAATTCTAAGGCCAGGGAATAAGAAATACCCAACTCTTGGAAAATGACTTCAATTAAGCATAATGTTAATCACTATTGCTCAGAACAAAAGTCAAGCTGAGAAATCCCTTGATGGAAATTGTTATAATTGCCCTAACAACGGGGATGAATATTTCTCCCTGCTTAATTACATGTGACTTAATATTTAAATATACCATTTGCGGGTTTTAAACTATCTTAATCACAGCCATTAATTTTAAATATCTAGCATTTGGAGTGGCGGGGGAGCAGACAAACACCTTTTACAGTGTGACTGGTTACATGTGGCAGGTAACGTTAGCAGAATGTCAGGTATGTATTATGCACGAGGTGCTGCTGACAGGGCCTGTATACGCCTCGACAAGAACAGGTAATTGTGCTTTCCCGGTACAGTAGGAGGTGGGGAGCGATCTGTTACGCACAAGCTGGAGTCTGACTTGTAGCTCTGACCCATCCATCGTAAACAATGGCACCTTTCAGACAAAGCTCGCACTGAATGTTCACCACTAGGATGAAATAAGTGACTGCGGACGTGTGAAAAGTATAGTTGATGAACAGCCACAATTAACTTATAAGTCGGGAAAAATGTATTTGTGCTCAGACAGATAAACAGATAGTTTGTGTATTTTTATACTTATACTAAAGATAAATAGATAATAAATAAACCTGATAATCGAAATCCGCCATCAGATGTTCGGTCCCCCCCTCGCTCTGGTCATTTAGGAACTCGTGGCACGGCTTCTCGAGGATCAGAGGTGGCAACCCCAGTGTCCTGGCCGGCAGCCAAGAGTGACTCTCCCAATCTGGACACCTAAATCACCGCCTCATCTAATTGGCCAAATCACCTGCTGTTCTCCGACCCCCGTTGCTGCGTGGCAAAGGCCTTCTGAGGAATCAGACGGTGTTTGCAAACTGTTAGGGCCATGTTTGGTCAGTGGTCGGAGACACGGAGACGCCAGTTGGGAACGTACAGGTTAAAAGATCTAGTGGAAAAAGTTAGGATCAGTGTAGAGCATTAGCTAATTTTTCCATTTCCTGCCTGATATTTGACTGCGAGAACAACTTTCCAGTTTCAGAGCAATTACTGCAATATACACAAATCAAGCCGACACTGGGATGGAGCATTTCCACCACGCTGCCATTTATTGAGAGATGACAGTAAGCCGAAACGCTGTGGGGCTAACAAACACACATACATAAAGAAGCTCGCACATCAACAGACACGACTGTGTGTGCACACGCCAGTTAAGCAGGCCTTCGGGTCACACAGTGTGAGTGAAAAACAGAGTGGGAGTGAGCGAGCAGCTGCAGGAGCCATGGGGTGGGTTGGGCCTTACGGCGAGCAGCGAGGGGCTGGGGGAGGCTTTGGGGATGGAGGAGGCAAAGGAGGGCTGTGGGGAGACCCGGAGCTAGGGGCCGCCTGTTTAATTGGAGCTCATTTACACAGCAGTGAAGCAGGAGACACCTGAAGGGCCTTCCCTGCCTTATCAGCTAAATGGCTCCCACTCCCCATCCACCACGAGTCAGATTCATTCTTGTTTATTCTGTTGATTATCTCACAGAAAAAAACAAAAGATTTCTGCTGGTGATAATCCAGACCAGTGTGAGTTACACTGTTCAAAGTTTACAATGAAGCGTACAACAAAAGCTGCAACGCACACTTCTGCACATACAGGTTGTTTATACGCCTCGCAATCTGAATTTCAAATGTTCGATGCCTGCTTAAATATATTATGCAGCTATAAAATAATTAAATCAGTTAGCGTTGACGATGATAACAGCCGCTATACCATCTTCACGTAGCGTTAAAGAGAAGGCAGAGGATGGCGAGGTGGAAAACAGGAGGGGAGCAGAAAGGGGGAACGTGATGAGGAGGAAGAGGAGGAGGAGGAAGAGAGGAGTCGAAAGAAGGAACAACTTACTGTAATCATAGTCATGTTCAATCAGACACCTGCTATTAAGTTGATAAATACACTTTTCCCAGTGTGACTCCGGATACACTGAGTACCCCTAAGGCACTGTTCTGCTCTTTAACTACCTACTCTGACTGGCTCCCTCACTCAACCACAGACTCTTTTCCCATTAACTCACATTTCACCCAGCTCACAAGATGTCCCCAAATCCATTCCTTCCAGGGCACTGTATGATTGACTAAATGCCGTCCTCAACAGAGGGGACTGGGAACAGATTTGGTGAGTGGTTTTCTGGCTTTTGGGAGTGAAAGGGTAGAGAGGTGCGGACATTTTTAGTCCATTAGTAAAGACTATTTTGTCCCTTTTTTCCCTTCGTGCTTACGGTAATAAGAAAAAATGGGAGTGGGGTGTATACGTGTGTGTTGCGGGGCGGGAGGGGTGTGGGTTTATGGAGAGGTTGTTGTGTTTGACGCAGGGAGGGTGCACAGACAAAGCTTCTTGCCTCCTTAATCTCTTGTCTCGCCTTTTCAGCTCCCGTCGGTGCCCACATGCTGGTGACGGGGCCACGAGGATGCCTCCTGTAGAGAATCTTACTCAGCACGGTGTCATGGCCGCCAAGACACCTGATAAACATTAAGCACAGGCTGTGATACCTAAGTGTTATTATTGTTGTTTATTCATTTTATGTCCCCTCAGTGTTTTACTGCCTCCTCAGCCTGTCTGTAAAATAAGGGACCAACACAGCGGCTTGCGTTTTTGTAAGATGATTTTTCTCTGGGCCGCAAGAGGAGAAAGTCAACTAAGCCCTTTAGCCCAGGTTCTGGGTTTAAATGGGCTGTGGGATTTAATTAGCAGTGTCATCCAGATAACTGTGTAGTCCTGCTTTGACACGCAGGCACCTGGACTGAGTAACCCAAAAACAATGGCAATGCTTTTTTCCCCAAACCAAAAAAAAGTTATTTAGTTATTTTAATGGTACTTCTACTGTGGGTCAGTAAAATACACCCAGTAACACCAAAAACAACAAAATCCAACTGGTGGTCAGAAACTAACTGAATGTGAAACATTCAACCCTTTATTAATTTTCATACAGTCTCTTTTTATTCCCTGTGCCTATACAAAACATCTCCCAGCATCTTTGCTCCTCCTGGCAGGAATCACACCCCCTAAGTGGCTGCCTCTGGCATCATCACACACCATGTGGATCAATAATAAGAGCAGACTATACCTGAGCCTCTAATGTTTGCTGAGTTTTGGCAAAGCAGAGCTTTCTCTTCTCATATAATTTCTTTCTTTGTAAATCAGCCTGTCAGTATCTTGCGATCGGTGGTGTAACGGTTCTATTTGGGTTCTGCTTGCGTCAATATTATGAGTGTTCTGAAGAACGGACAATGCAAACTTGTGGTAACAGCGTGGTTAGAGGCCAGATGGCCAACGTTATTGAAATCTAAACTTGCTTTGAAACATGAAGATCCTGTGTACATTGTCCTGAAAATATTTTCCTTAAGTTCACGCGGGCCTTAAAAGAAAATTCATAACTTTGTAGTCAAAGTTCAAAACCTTCCTTGGTTCAGACGTGAAAAAAAAGGACACAGCGCACAATTCCCCTTTCAATTGCATCTCGCTGATTGAGTTGCAAACTGGCTGGGATGAGATGTGTCTGGAGGCGTCAGAGGGGGGTCTCTCTCCATCTTTCCCATACCCCTCCATCCCTCTCTCTTCATCTGCTATCTATCGGCTGAGTGGAATTCATCATCTGTTGCGAGGGCGCGGCACATGATAAGCATGCAAGCGGGTGAACCGGGCCGCTATATCACAGGGAATGAATGAACGACCTCGCTTTGACCCGACCAGGGGAGGAAAACACATGTTCTGCTGGTCTTGGTTGGCTGGCTACCTGCAGAGAGGGTTGGGAATTCCTCCAGCAGGAGGGATGGAGAGATGCAGCAGGAGGAAGCCAGTCGGTCTCCATGTGTCTGCGTTCTGGTATTAACTTGTACAGGATGTTGGCGTATTGTCCTTTTATCAGACGTGGCTGGTTTCTAACGTGATCTGCGAGGTTTGCTGAATTATATTAGTAGAATTGAAATAGTTGGGACAGCAATGTGTGAGAGCGTTAAGCTGCAGCCTAATAGACGCTGAGCACGATGTCCTGAAGCTGCTGAGCTCTCGTAGATGGTGGTCGCACCGTTTCCTGCTTCGAGCCCAGCGAGCTCCGGGGCTACTGCTTGTTTTTTATTACGTGTAAAGCGTTTTTCCAATTGTCGCGTCCATAGGAAAAGGTTGAACTTTTTGTCCACCGCAGCCTCGTCTCCACCCACGAGCCAACACAACGCAGCGCTAGGTTTTATGTCCAGTACACTTCTGTGCGCGTTGGGGAATGTTTGACACACATGTAGAGGCTCTGCTTGCACCATGTAGTGTTGCTACCCGGCTGGGTTTCAGTGTCGCACTGTTAGAAACTGTGGAGAAGGGGCCTTGGCCTCATGTCTGGACATGGGGCTGGAGAATGCAGAGGAGGCGGCATGTGGCAGTGGAGGTATGGACGGCTACCAGAGGGCGTGGTCACGATAAAGATTTCTGTTACTGGTCTGTGGGACGCACGGCAGAAAAGGGGATGGCAAAGGGGGTTGCTGGAGGCGGTCCACATCGCCCCTTTATTTACTTTGACCCAAGACCTGCGGGAGGCCTGGGGAGGGCACATGCCAAACTCCCCAGGCGGGCAGAGCTGCCCTGCCCTCTCTCTCACCTCTCTGCCCGCCCCCCTGTCTCCGGTTAGATATATGTCTGTTTGGAGCCAGGACGTGAGTGGTGGTAATAGCCCACAGATATAAGTAAAGAGAAAAAGGTGAAATGAGGTTTGCATGTGAATTTTCTCCTTTGATTTTTGCATTCATTTAAAATGTTGCTCTTGGATGTAGTGGAAGTATTTATATAATATATAGTAACAACAGGAAAACCATCAGTGATTTTTTCATTTTCTGACTAGGCAGCACCGTCGCTCTTAGGATATTGCTAATCCATTCTTCATAAGTGGGATATGGTTGATATTTAGCTTTTGTGAATTTCACAAAACCAAGCAATGATTTATATTCGTGCCGAATAGCTGGGGGATGTTTTTATACAAATTAATTTCTCATTCACAAGAAACAAGGCACATTAAACTTTAATCCTAAATGATTGTGACATGTTTTTTAGGAATGTAGTTGTATGAATGTGTAGCACTAATTTGTAAATTATGCACAGCCTTCATCAATCCTTTCCTTAATAAACTCACAATTAGAAGCAGAAATAGAGGATGATGGGAAAAAAACATGAAAAGAAGAAGGAGCAGTGACTCTTAGGATGTTGATTATTCAAATGAGGCAGAGTTTACCTGCCTAATGTCAATCACAGTAATAATTATTACCATGGTAATGCTATTGCCATAGTGAACCAGACTGTGATTTATTTAGTTTAGCAATTAGGAGGTGTGATTAGAAATACAAACATAATTGCGGCTGTAAACATATTTTTTCGCTTTTAGGCTGTTTTTTTTTTTCTTAAAGCACGGCTCAGAGAAGTCTTTGACGTAAGCCTCTACCTGTTCCACAAATTGTAGAGACATGCAAATATAAGATGGTTTGTGCATGAGACAGGAAATAAATTGTGTTTGGAGACATGTTTATTTAGTTGTAGTCAAAACAGAACCCTGGAATAATCGCCCTGCTCAGGAAACAATACCCCAGGTGAAGGCCTTTAGCATTTTTATATTCTCTTTATTTTCAAGCGTCTGTGTGCTCGTCGACGTGTCTGACAGCGGAGGTGAGCCCGATGTTGACGTCACGGACTGACTGCTTTTCAGTGTTTGCGATTGAGGGGTCTTGTTTAGTAATGGGATGGTTAATTGATTGTCAAATCATGTCAGAGCGGCGCGAGTAACTGAGATGACTCCAGGGCAAATATGTACTCGTAAACACGGTGCCCTCCTGCCCAGTGAGCTCAGCAGAGTCAGACGCAGCACAGTGGCAGTGCTGAAAATGTAACCCCAAGATGACAGCCGTATTCCATTACAGCTATCGCTCAATATCTTCATGCAGGGCAAATTACAGCATGTCAACAGAGCATAAAGTAACAAAGGAAAAGCCATATGGATAGAAAACAAACTAGAATTATTTCTACGAGGACTTCATGACTCTCAAATTGTACTTTATTTGTGGATTTGATAGTTTATCATGATTTCACAGTTGTAAGTACGCTTTAAAAATTATAAAGTCAAAAGTTCAAAAATGAAGAAAAAAAAAAGAAATAGACATGTTTTGTCTTGAGAGTAACATGCTGTGACATATTGAATGACCAATTACTCTAATGTAAACCGCTTTGCCTTTGAAAGCTGAAGCCACTAACAAAATCTATCCAGTTCCAGTGGTTGGAAGTACCCGGAATGTATTGGACTTCTATGGGGACGGGAATGAAGCTACTGGGCATCCAGCAAATCTCAGCTCCATCTTGTTTCTTGCCGAAACGCTCTGGCGTGGGCCTGTGGTTGCCAGGCGCCTCCTGAGGTGACTCTATCAGAGCCAGTCAAGCCTGAAATCAATCACTCACACCCATCAAAGGCTGCCCCGCACCACCATTGTGACTGAGCCATCTGGGCCTCAGCACACTGTCTACATTTATCTCTATGAACTATATGCGTCTCTGTGTGCATACTTCCTTGCGCGTGTGCATTTGCATGGATAGAAACCGTAGCGTAGATGCAAGTTTGAGTAAGAGTAGCGGGGTTAGGATTGTTGAGGCAACCACACTGCTTCTACACCACGGCTGTCCCCAGTTGTGACTGCAGGAGGAAGCCATGGCAGGTCTTAGCATCCATCACACACAGGCATCTTTACACATGTTCACAGCCTCCCGCTACACGCCTCTCCTGCATGGCATCATCTGCCTGAACTAGTTTTCTTGTGTGGAGGTCCTTCTCCTGTCGCCCCGCTTTGCTTAGCCCCCTGGTCTCCAGTCCATCGTCTCCCAGCGCTGACGGGCAGAGTGTTGTGAAGTGGCGCCGCAGCAGCCATTGGAGGGCAGTAGAGTACCAGCGCATCCGTCTCTATCAAAGCGGCCCCGTAGCCACAGAGGGTGCCCGAGTGTAAAACACTACTTAAAGCACAGAGGCAGACTGGGGGAAACTGTGGACAGGTCAGGCCAACATCGGACTCCAGTGGCTTCACGGACTATGTGTAGTATTTGCAGTGAGAGCTTCATTTAAAGAGAAATACAAACTGGAACAAGTATATGTGACAGACAGTTAATGCAAGACTGAAATGATCTGCCTTCATAATAAATGATAAGGATTGAAATTAGCCTCTTAGATGCAATAATATGATAATGCAGTAGCAACTAAGTCCTGTACTTTTAGTATACATATATAATAGAAACCATATACTGTACCAAGGTCAGTCAAAACGAGTTTCAGTTTGAATATTTCAGTTTTCTGTCCAGCAGGCAAATAAATCCCTGTCGTTTTTACAGAAGAGCAACTAAGGTCATCACTTTCCATCCAGACCCAGTCAATGAGCTTCAGTGCTGTCATTTAAAAGCCTCTTGGAGAAAGAAGTCGTCGCACATACTTCTACCCTTCTTGCCTCTAACTCGCTCTAATCTTTATTTCAATAACGGCTCAATACCATATGGCTACGGTGCCAATATCCATCAGTTTCACTCGTATATATTACTCAGATCCCCTCATATGCATTTGGCCAATAATCTCCTTTAATTTCAAATGAGAATTGAAGCCCATTTTATTCTGAGCACACACACTGTGATGTGAATACATGTGATATCTGAAAGTCATGTTTCAAACCTAAAACTAAATGCTGTATACATGTGCTCACAAGGTTTAGTTTTTTGAAGTTCAACAGTTAGTTTATGGTTGTTTTTTGTAAATAAACAACCATAAATATAAGATAAGATGTAATCTGTAAAATACCTTCTCAATAACATTTGCTTATTTTCACTTAACTATGCTGTTATAGTTATAGCACCAGTGTCACACATCTGTTACTATTGCAGTGTTTTGAATTTAAGATTTCTTTTGTACGTTATTTAAACAAACTGTTCATTATTAATAAATGTTATTTATGGCTTGCGTACAATAGATTAATTCACGAAGTGTGCGAGAATATTGAAATGAGATAGATTTGAATCTGTATCAAGTAAAAAAACAAGTAAACAGTAACTAAAAAAACTGCATCAAAGTCAAGAATTAAAACTTGTAAATATGGAAAAAATAAAAGCACCAGGTGCAGCACGTCGTCCTACTTTTATGTAGCTCTTAATTCACTTAAAACAAAACAGCCTGGAAACTTTCATCTCAGGAAGAAAACACATGTTCCTTGTTTTCTGCTCTTACATTAACGTCCATGTTTTCTCCATTCCACTCAGACAGAGAGCTGGGATGCCCCAGTCCCGAGTGCAATGTCTCAGCCCTTGGCCGGCTCTTTTATGTAAACAGAAACTCCTCGCTGTGATGGGGTCCCATAGTTAAGAATTCCACTTAGAGAGCACGTTGAACTCTGCCGCGATATGGACAGATTCATGTACTTGCTCCACGTTTTTGTTTTTATTTTTGAAGCTACTTCGTGTAGCACTAAACGTAGCCGTAATACCCAGTTGGATGAGCATAAATACAACAATTCTTAACGAACAGCAATTTCATGTAAGTTTTTATTTTACATGAGCCTCCGTGATAATAGATATGTGTTTAAACATTAGAAGCCTGTGGATGTAAATGTTTGTCATAGGCAGGATCTGTATTAATTTCAAGTTATTATTTTTTTTTTATTGTGCCCTGTGGTGTTTGGTATCAAGAACATTAAAATGTGTGTATATAATAACAATATAATAAAATAACACTTATAAGTGAAATTCTGCTTGTACCTATATTTACTCTGTACACAGATCATTTTAATAAAGCAACTATAAATAAGTAAATGTTGAATATTTAAATATTTAAATTAATTTCATAAATTCAGCCTGTTTTATACATCTACCTGGAATATGTACAGTAATAAGCATCCTAAACTATGGCAGTGCTTTCCAAACACTGTTATCGTGTTTACAAGTGCCAGAGGGCATAAAAGGACCTTTTATTTGCCTCCCGCTAATTGTTTGATTTCCTGTTGCCGCTGGAGAGCTCGGTATACTGTAGGGGCAGAGAGAAGGCCCAGGTTGGCACAGGAGCTCACGCTCTTCCTTCATTTGCTCGGGGCTAGTTTCTCTCTCTGGAGCGTTGTAGAAATACCAACAAGCGGCATCTGACGTTGTCTGTCTACAGTTTTTACATGTATGTGGCCCGTCCACCGTTTCAAGCTGTTACTGACGCACTTACAGATCCTGTTATTATTTGTTTTGCAGCTCGTAAGGACAGGACACAATGCAGACGTCTGCACGTTCACCTGGGTCATATCGCTTTCTGAATGTGCTCCCACTCTGCTTGGTCTTCTGGTTTCTACCAGTTGACTCTTGACTTTTCATTGGTTCGTTTGCATATAGATGCAAGCTTCTCATCCCGTACTGATCCTAGTTCTTACTGCAGCAGGTGGTGGACTTGAAAAGTTCTTGTTTGGAAGCTGCTCTCAGAGAAATGACACATTTATGATGTGCAGCTCAGGGACGATTCTCTGGTCGTGGCGCCCAGCGTAGTGCAGGGCATTGTGGGGTTTCTTCTGAGAGGACATAACAACACACTGGGTGCCGGACTCACCTACTACTGTTTAATCACAGAGAGCTATTGTGTTGTAAATGTATGTTAATCAGGACGCAAGGAGATTGTTTTAATCGGATTGCTGTTTTTTTTCTTTGTTTTCCTCTGCGTTCAGAACTTGGGAATGCATCGAGAACAAAAAGTGGCGTTGTCAGGCGGCGGTAAGCCAGTAATTCCTCTTGCAGCTTTTTGACGTTAGCACAATCCAGCCGACAGACAGGTTCTCTGCAGGGACCTCCACGGTGATTGGGCTTCTGTCCAGTCTCACCCCTGAACCCGGGTGCTGTCCTTTTGAATTAACTTAAGGAGACACTGCATAGTCGGGCTACTGTAAGTCACACATTTGAAGCAGAGCTATGAAAAGGGCAGCTGGAAAAAATAAGGAAGTGTGTTAACAGCTAAACTCTGATGCAAGTTTACAACTTGGACTTTGTGCGATTGACTGTTGACCCAGAAGAATGTGTGGATTACGGCATAATTCTACATTGCACGGATATGAATAAATCAAAATCTGGAGTTAATATACATTGCAGTTAATTGCATTACACCATTGTTTGTGACTGGGATGAGGAGAACGACAGCAGCTGTCGAGTGACTGACTTGTGCAGCTTCGCCTTGGGTTTCCTGTGACGGATGCCCCTGCCAGTTCCAGTGCATTTCTGCCTGCCAGCAGGCCTTTAATCCCTCCTAATGGGGATTGTCATCTCACCGCTAATTTAAATGCTCCGAGCTCGGAGCTCCCCCACCTGGCTAAGCTAATCCCGATGCGAAGGGCCCCTTCCCCACAGCTAGCTGCCTCGTTTTGGGGCCCAGGGGCCCGGGAGCCTTGCCACCCTCCCACACAACAACATCTTTCAATCATCTCTCCCTGATTGTATTAATCTTATCTGTGTTTAATTACATTTTTAAGATTATTGCTGTATGCCATCTTTGCACACTGTGGGGGCCGCAGAGGGCTACTCATTTCAGATGCATTTTCATTTGGGCACAAATCCCTATCAAAGACTGCATGAAATTATAGGGGAGTCATTTTTTCATGTTGGGGGAGTTTGTAAACTTCATCCTATAGCCTGAAGCCAGTTTTGGTAGCATGTCTGATTAAAATCAGTATTGTACTGATTTATTATTAGATCCAGTGGGTAGTGTTGTTTATATCAGTGTGTTATTTACACAGGGCCAAAAGCTGAATTTTTTTCCCCAACATTCATCAGTTTTGTAAACCACAGGGTAGAGGTCTGCGGGGCACTGGGGGATGCTCCGGCAGGTGCATTTAATTAACCGGGGGCTAATTCTCCAGTGTAAAAAGAACTCGTCTTTAGGCTTCATCTTGACATGTCAGGAAGATGCACATGGTCCAGATTATCATTAACGTGGTAACTAACAGGTGTTTCCGTATTTACAGCGACGTGATTTTCTAGCCCTGCCTAATGAAGCCGCGGCGGTTGAGAGTGATTGCAATCAGATATGTTTTTCCATAATCAGCCATCTGGTCAGATGAGTTTTTGTTTGATTGCAAACTCTATACTCATTGTCTTGACACTGACCTGCATTTGAACAAGACAGTGTAATTATACATAGTCTTGTTAAAAAACGAACAAATGGAATACCTTTGTATGTGAAACCATATTTTGAATGAATTACTCCTGTGAACGCGCCATGGTCCATCCTCATAAAGCAAACCACACTCTCGCTTATGCTGCAGCAATAAATTATAACGTGCACGGAGGTGTTGCAAACTGTGTGCAATACTGTGTACATACAGTGGATGAAATCTATCCCCGGCCCAGCACATTCATCTGTAATGGTGTTACGCTGTGACTGTAAGGCTTGTAGCAATCAGCAGGACCACTTTATTGTGGAACGGGGTGGGGTGAGGGCAGACACACGCGGAGCCTGTTGATGATTTTTGTTTTGTGCATATTTGACGGAGCTGAAGTTGAATGTCGTGTTTCCATCTCTAGGTGTGAGTTAAATGCTTGTGTAAGTACAGCGAGGCGAGGGCCGGAGGGCGTCTGTCTAGTGGCTCCCACTGAATTTAGGATGTCGGGTTCACCACCTCACTGGGGGTTTGGCAGAGCTGATTATTAAAAATGTTTTCAAAAGGAAGATTTGATGTTCAAAGGTGCTGCACCTGAAAAGAGGTGACACCGTGTGCAGCTGCATCACACAGGATTACATGCGTGTTATTATCTACGCTTCAAGTAGCGCTGCAAAAGAAAATATGATGGCGAGCTCGGTTCATTTGAATAATTTTTGAGAGAGAAGACAGATATACATTTTAAGGCAGAAAGGGTTGGTGTTTCAAAAAGCAGACAAAGAGATGAGACTTGGAAGCACATGAAAATAATCATTTGACTTCAAACGTTCCCATTTAAGCAGAGACGAGGATTCTGTGATTTCTCATCCTCACAATCGTTTCATCCGTACACGTTGAGAGATTGTACAATAAAAAGTGAAATAGTCAAACGTCTCAAAAGCAGATTTGCTGTAACATCCCTGCACCTTACCGAGGCCAAGATTCGACGTTAATGAGAACAATTAACACATCACAGCGTCTGACTGGTGTCGTTATTGTGTAAGTCCACAGATCTCTGACGCTCTGTGTAATTCTCCCAGCGTACCGAGCGTCTTTGTAGCCGGTTGCAGATCTGATCACATCTGAAGCTCCATTACCAGCCATTCAGCCCTGAGCCTGGAACAGCACCCCGGCCCATGTGTGGCTCTGGAAGAGGAGCCCTGTAATGACTGGCTTCAACAAAGCATCGCTGATAAAAGGATTAACTAATTAAATTAACAGAGTAAAGTACTTTATAACTGTTAATTATGTGGTTCTCTTGGCTCCTCTGGGCCACTAGCACCCTTTGTTTGAAAACCCCTTGTCTGTCCTAATTGACCTCTGGGGAGCTTTTGGTGTGTGTGTGTGTGTGTGTGTGTGTGTGTGTGTGCGTGTGCATTGGAGGGTGCCTTACACAATCAAATGGCAAGTATAAACAAACTGACAATTTACTTTGGTTCCGAGTGATGCTTTGTAAAACGTGGGGACACTTCCTCAAATGACCTTGAATGTGCCACCAGAGAATAGTCCCTCTGTGTTGAGTGGGCCCCTCAGAAACCTCATCATTCTGAGAGGGCCCCAATATGGAAACAGCATCCGAACTGAAAGCTGCTGAAGTTTTGGGGATAGACAAGTTAGATTTTTTAGATTTTTTTTTTTTTTTGCCAATTTTTCACACAACTAAATTTGTAATTATGACGTATTTGTGGGAATATGCGCAGGTGTAAATCATTTCTGTTGGTTGTACGATAATATCAGTGCACTGAATAGAGTTTTACAGAAAACTTTTTTTTTTGCTCTGTTCTTCAGACCTTTCATGCCAGCAGTAGAAGGCGTAGAGGTCCTTTTATCCTTGACGGCGGCTCTAACGCGTGGCCAATCACATTATTAATGTCCGTGGCTCCAGTCAAAGGGCTGAAATGTATGTGACCTGATCTCTCATCCATCCCCACCTGAACCATCTCCATCTTTTCCTAGTCATTCTTTTAACCCCTTCTCTTGTATCCTTGGGCCTGGCCACGGCCACCAAAGACCTAATGACGTCCTTGACAAGTGATCCATCAGTTGGCAATTACAACATCTGTCGCCATGACAAAGCTGCATGCAAAGATGGCTCCCGCATTCTCTTTTGGGGAAACTCTTCCTCCCCTGCGATTATGTCTGGGTTTGGTTTGGAGGGGGGTGAGAGTTGGTGGGGTCATGTGGGTGGAAGAGGGTTAGCCACTTTGTGCAGTAAAAAGGGGCCGCCCCACAACACAGACAGACATGTTGACAGCAAACACAAACATAGCAAAACAAATGGTTCACGCCTACCTCTTTAGATTTCCATTCAAATGCACTCCACAACTCTGTGAAAGTGCTCTATCTTCTATAGAGGGAAGAACCTACCAGCTGCCATCGTCTCCTCTCGCTATAAAGAGGACCTTTCACTCGGGAACAATGAGAGGGCTTCTCTTTTTTTCTTGGCTCAGAGTTTCTGCCGCACCGTGTTTAATTTCAATAGCCATAGATCAATGCGGAACAACACTCCAGAAGTGATAGGGCTCATCTGAATCAGCCACCTAGACTTGTGTTAACATCAGCAAACAAACACATTCAGTGATTCAGCAACAACCTACAACTGTCATTGTAACATACATCATTGAAGCAGCAGGCATCTCATTCCGAACACCTACGCACGGTAAAGAAAGCTCTGTAATCTGTGAAGGTGTGTTTTGAGGGGGAATAAATGCTGTTTCAGGTGGATACATTTGCGGATGATGCCTTTCATGCTGTCTTTTCTGTGGCTCAGTGGGAGGAAGGTATGGGACTCTGCCTTGCTTTTCTTTCACCCCTTTAGTGGAGCACCGGATAGATGGCATGACATCACGGGCCAAGCCGACAGCACAATGCAAAGGTCAGGCGGCCCATTGATCTAGGGGGCCCCTGATAGAAACCCCCTGTATTATAGGTCCACGCACGCGGGGTCTTACACACACTGAGCCATAGAAAAAGACCACAAATGGAGCCTTGTTGTCTCCCCATTCAGGGACTGCAATCAGCGGATTTACACTTTGATGTGGAGCTGAGGAATAAAGCCCTTTCGAGCACTGACCTTTATCGACTGGCGGATTAAAATCCATAGCCCTCTCTCTCCCTCACTCCCTCTCCCAACTACATATCTAAGTTACAGTCCAGTTAGCTCGCCTCTGAAGCTGAGCGTTTCTAAAGCCAGAGTCCTTCTTTCCCTTTATTCTTTTTTTTTAGCTCTCAGCCTGACTTTTGTTCCTGGCTTCCAACACGGAGCAGGATTTTGTGTTTTGTCAGGAAATTGCTGTTTGAGGCTTCTTGGCTGTTTGACAGGTGTTACTCATAGACCACGCAATAAATATAAGTAGTAGCAATCATAACCACAGACACGCTCAGCTGGGTTGTAGGGAAAATCAACAAGACGTTCACCTAGTGCATCAACATTTTTATGCACAGAAGATTATTAAGTTATTTTGCCATATAAGCAAACCCAGGTCTTCTTGGCATAACATATATGAAGAGCTTTGAGGCTCCTCTATGGAATAGTTTCTCAAACACAACCGCACTGCTTCTATGTTTTGAATGCATCTATTGCTTTTTTGTTTTTTTAAACCCATCCCTGATGCCCAGTGGACAGTCCGTTATCCGCTGTTCTCCCACAGGTGCCAACTGGAACCAAATGAACAGAAACAGAATCTCTCTCTCTCTATCAGGCCAACTGGTTTTGATAGCCCCATTCTGCTTTGTCAGACGCACGCCAAAGCCTGCTGTAATCCACTAAAGAACACTTAACAACCAAGTAATGTCACAGTAGACCAGCGGCCTGTAGCTGTGACGCACTTTAAAAACTCTCGCAGCCATATCCACTTAATTCTGCTAGTGCTTTGCGAAGGCCCACCTGAGAATTGTGAGGCTGCCTGCAGCGAGTCAACCATCAGCATTAGAGCGCATTACCACCATGCAACAAAAAAACACTCAGACTATTTCCCACTAGAAAATACTAACCTACAAGTCTATCCCAGTGCTCTTCTAAGTGCAATGAGAATTCAAGTCTCTGTTTACTACCGGTGCTGCAGGCCCGCAACACCAATTTGACTGCTGATACACATGTTGTATTCAAGCAATTACTGTTCTGTTACTGTGAGCCATTGTTAGGGAGTCATTAGCTAAACAATCACGGTTTAACCAGTCTAACTGTGAGTTTAAAAGGTTTAGAGTCGTATAGATCATGAAATCGTCCCTTGTTTTCAGCTTGCAGCGTGAAAGGTTTCGGAGCAAAACAATTACATCACAGCACAACAAGGCCCCGAGTGTTCAACAATGACAAGAGGATTGTGCCTTCAGGCAGAAAACACTTTACACACTGAAGATGGGGAAACAAGGGAGGGGAGGGGCGCTTTCTGGTTGATGAGCATAAGGTACATGGCCCATTCAGACAAATGGGGAGCCACGACAAAGTACACTGAGAGAAAGCGTCAACAAAAAAAAGCAGTTATATGAAATATTAATGAGCTGAATTTACTGACAACCTACCATAACCAGCTGCTCTCTTCAGGGAGATGCTGTGGAGTTTGTGCTTGACTGACAGCCAATAGGTGCAGAGGTGCGTGCACACAGACACAGAAACACACTCATGCTTGCACTTGTGAAATTATGAGCACATAGAAGCAGTGAAAACCGCTCTCAAACCTCTAGTGGACACTGAGAGCGATATACTGTATGTGTACGTTCTGAGAAAACCACAGGCAAAATGTGTACAGTACATTTCTTCCTTTCTCTGGTGTGAAAACACTAACAAGTGATTTAACCAGTCACTGCTCCTTTAGCGTACAGCACAGAGGGAGTCTTGCATTTGCTTACACATGCACAGACAGTGTCGTAACATCGGCCGTTCTCCCAAAATATTGCTCTGTCCCAGAAATTCCAAACTTTTGCTTACCTAATTTTTGCAGCATATTTCTTTGCCACAGGAGGTGGTTATGACAAATTAGAAGTCTACAAATGTTCTGATGGTGTAAAGGCTCCAGCTGTCACCAGGGAGATGGTGATCAGGTTTCCAAGCTGCATGGTCTCTTGGCGCCACAAAGAGTTCCATATGGTCATCCAAATGCTGCACCTAAATCTGCTCCCAGTCTCCACCCTGGAGCTGAACACTTCTACTGAATTAGTCACAAGGCTTCTCGGCATATGAACCACCAGACAACAAAAATCACATGTTCTTCACGAAAAAAAAAAAAAAAAGGGCAAAGAAAAGTTGTGGATTATTAGTCAACAACAAAGGAAGATCTAGCACATTGCTCACATGTTTTGCAGCCTTTATGCGAAATGCTAAGTTTAATGTATGGGTCTGAGATAGTGTTGATTATATTTCAATATCTGTGCAGCTGCAATGTCTAAGTCATAGTTTTTGACATTTTGATATTTTCTTGGGTAAAAGCAAATAACTTGTAGGTGATGAGGACAACTGTGCGACCAGTACTTAAAATCAGTCCTTGTGCTTGGAATAGCTGCAGCCATTTACTGTGGCATATTTATTTACGGTATAATTTATACCGAAATCAAAACAAATAAATGCACCTTTCTGTTCAATACGTCACGCGTCAACTCGGGTTATGTTGTGCACCGAACCTGTCCGCCTGCGGCAGAACGTCTCCCCCATAACCTCTCGTGGCTGACGGTAAAGAGCACGGGATTGGTGATCTATAATTAACCAGAGCATCGGTGTTGATGTCATTGACGCAGCGTGGAAGTAGAAGGTGGCAGTGCCAAGGCACCTGTTGTTGTGGAGTGTGGCATCTGATATCATTACCTACCCAGCCGGAGCGCCAAAGTCCCCGCTGGGTCGCGAACTGTCCAAGCTACTGACCACGCTCACCTTACACGCACGCACACACTCATCATCTACTGTCACCATGCCCCTGCCTCCTTTACATAACTAACTCTGACAGCCCTAACACCTAGAGGGCACAAGATCCACGGAGAGTTTCAATTACTGTTAATGATATTTTGATGGCAGCTGGTTAACTTATGCAACCATCAGTATATAGCTGTATAAATATTTGATGGTGAAATCTTTAAACTGTACAGTGTCTGGGTAGGAGGGCTGAAGCCCAAAGGGTTTAAAGGGACAGTCCAGTATTTTTTGGGGGGGAATGTTTGCAATTAGACTTTATTAGTACTAACACAGAGATCAAAGCAACGTGGCTGGCGTACATCTCTGTCAGAGGATTAAATGTAAGCGAATCAAGTTTGGATTTGGCAAAAAAAACAAACATTTTGGTTTGTTTTGACCTTGATTTAAAAAACAAAGTCATTTAAGTCCTGTAATATGAACATAGTAGCAGAATCTATAGCCCAAGTACAGTACAAGATCAAACTTATGATAAACTACAGTACGTCTGTAACAAACTAATCTCTGTGGTATCTCCTCTAACACATCCTGAGCTTCTGAAGTGGATGCGCATGAATCAAAACTTTATTGATTTTGTTGAGCTGGGTTTGACAGCAAACTGAAGAGATTCCCAAATTGTTGAACTCTTTCTTAAAGTAACCCCCCCCCCCCCAAGCATCCTTGCTCTGTGGAGAATATGTGGGATGTAGGCCAAGATATTATGTAGCTAATGGGATCTGGTTGCTGTAGATTTCTGGAAGAGAAAACATTGGCGAGAGCACGTCTGCTGCACACAGAAGTATGAAAAATGGATACAGCGTTTACAATGAGACAATGTGACCGTTTCGGGTAATTGCAATTTATTAGTGTAGCAGCTTTCCCAAGCAGATCAGGATGCCGATGTCCTGGGTCTGACAGGGATTTCACAGCCCTAACTGATTTTCAGGCTGGCAGGGTTCTCACACACGCGCACACACGCAGTTGGTCTTCGTTGTAAAGACCCTGGGAGTTAATGCATTATTTAGCCCTTTGCTGTTTAACCACCGCAACTTCACACTGTACCGACCCCAACCTCTGACCGTAAGCTTGTGCCTAAAACTAAGTCTTTCACTTAGCTTTCAGTGCGTAAGGAGCAGCAAACTGCATTTGCTTATCGCGGTATCTCTAGCGTTGACAGTTACACCATTTTTGATATCTGATGCTCTGTGTTTGAGTCAAGTTTTCCAGATGCAGCTGCAAGTAGCAACTTGGTTACAACTAAGAATAACTTTTAATGACTTAATTTCCCTCTTTAATGAATCAATATTGTTGATGCATGCCTCCATAAATTAACAAACATATTTACAAAAGACTTTGATGTTAGACATATTTTTAATTTCAATAAACCCCAACCCCTGGGCAAGCAAATCCCATAATGTAATGTGTTTTTTTTATGAAGCAGTTGCTCCCCAGATATGCAATAAAGACCCAGCAGTGCTCTACATTATTGGCTCACTTTCATAACAACCCAGAGTGTCTTTACTCATTGCAATTGGTGGAGATGGAATCACACACAGTTATTTAAAAAAATAATTTCGCCAATTAGTGAAGTTGGAGCTTTTCTTTTTGCTTTAATAAGTCCTGTGAGATCTGATTTATAATAAGATCAGCATTGTGTTCGCTACGCGGTGGCTTATTGCTAATTTGGAATCATCTGCTATGGCCCTGAACATTCAGGAAGTATATCACGTTATCAGAATAGACGGTGACAGTCGTGCAGGTATCTGTGTGTGCAGGAAAACACAGAGACAGACGCATCCTGCTGTGCCAACCTTCTATGTTTAATCATTAATGATTTTACCATAATCACTACAGGAAGTGTATTGGTTTTCTGTCATGAATCTGTCAATGGAAACAAAACACTCATACTCAAAATACTGTGACTATCTCATTTCCTGCACATAAAAGACGCTCACTTCTATAAAAGCAAACCTTCTTTGTCAGCACCACTAATCTGGTGCCTTTCATCGGTGTCAGAGTTAAAGCCTGATGTCCTCTGGTACTGTGTGTCATTGGCTGACAAGAATGAGGGATTTGAGTGAATTTTATTTTCATATTGGAAGTATCCCAAGTCCCCGAGACAAACGGACAGGAGGCTGGAGAGAAATATCTTAATCCGCATTGACCCTTTGTTGGCACGGTCCCATCGTCTCATGCGTGCGTGCGTACGCCCAGCGCATGCATACCTGCACACATCCCCGTGCACAGTAGAGTACATCTGGATTGTGTTGCAATGGCCGTCGGCCCCTAAGTGTGCAGCCTCAGTGGCAGTGCGTGGTTGAGAGCCAGGGTCCAGTGCACCATGGTGGGGGCTCTCCATCACGCTGCATCCTGGCTTGACAGGCCCTGGCTCTGGGGCCTGTCAAGGTCTTGCTGAGTGCTCTCAAACTGTGCACTGCTGAGGAAGGGATTCTGTATCCTTCTAATGGATTACTCACCCACATCAGCTGTCCAAGTGGATTCTGTTGACCGACAGACACGCATAGCATGAAGACATGTACTCCCTTATGTCCGAAAACTGCAAAGAAAGATTAGAATGGCGCTTTAATGTGAAATTGTTTCACAGTTCAATAATCCTAAACATCATTACCTCATGTTCTTTGCAGGCTTATGGCAGGAATAAAACAGCTCAACACAACAGTCTTGACTTTCCTCATGCGCCACAGTTTGTACAGTCATTTTCTTCTCCGACTAAAAAGGTCACGTTTATGCCACTGTCATTTACTCTTAATTTGGACTGCGAGATGATGCTGGTGTCAAGCTGCCGGACACCTGCAGACCCCAGTCAGGGCCATGGCCCTAATCAGCCTAATACATATGTGTCACACCCAGTGACCCACTGGCTTTGTTCATAATAAAGGTCACTTGGTGAGAGATCCTCTGTCCCCTCAGGTTCTTAATGGGGAGCCACAGTAGTAGTAGTAGTGAACACAACTGAATTAGAGGCTCCAGTGTGTAAACAGCTATGGATGTTTTAAGCCTTATTAACTAACTCTTTGCTAAACCAGCTATGTTTTGACATCTCAGATAAAACCAGCAGTTTGAAGACATCTTGAGGGCGTCGTGGGCTTTTATTTGTTCATTTTGATATTTCTTGTTGTTATTTTACAACAAATGAGCAGGTCCTTTATTAAAGCAGTCAGTTCAAGGTTAACATCTATTTTCCCTCAGACTGTACGTTATTTCCAGAAAAAGGGGGGATGCTATTCACAGTAAATAATGACTACAGAGGTCAGGTATTGATCCGGGGCTGAAGGGGACCTTAGGGGCATGTTCAGAAGGGCTCTTGTTGCTTGTCAGTGATCCCTTTATGGCCCAGGTCTGCTCCTATAAATCAAGGTTAAACTAGGCCTCTAATAGCAAATCAATGATAGTCAGTGTGATTATAATTCATTTGAGTAAACAATTAGTCAGAACTTAAATAGTCTCGTCAGTCTGTCTACTGTCCCACAGTCAGGGAGGAAGCGGCTGCCGTCTCTTTGTTATGGTCTTCTCCAAGTTTCAGTCATGCTACTGCGAAGTGGCAGGGTCCTCCATTAGTTTAACTGAGGAGGGTGCTGAGATTTTAGAGAACAATGTAGAAGTTATATTGAGATAACCTTTACACGAGAGTAGATATTTCACCTGCATTAAGAGTACCCTGAATGCAACCCACTTGTTATTTAGCTGTAAGCCTCCTCTATCAATACGCTTCTATCTGTCTGAAAGCAGCATCAGTCAGAAGTGTCTACGATGCAGTTAAGTAGGGCACAGGGATGTATCTATCTAACTATAACCTTTGCAGTACTGATATTTATGATAAAGGCCATTAGGCATTTGTGAGTTGCTTGCGCAGGGGCTTTAAGGCTAACAACGGTCGTGAAGGGAGGCGCTATCCAGGGGTTTACGCGGATGTCTGTGTCATCTGTCTGCGATGCAGCGCAGTCTCGATGCTAATGTCATTACCGGGTGAATTTCTAAGGTTGTGCCACAGGTCTGGTCTTTAAAACCTCAGTTATAACAAAGGATAATGGAAAAAAGAAGTAGTTCTGTGTTTTTCCCCCTCACTTTTTTTTTTTGTTTTACTTTCTTTCTCTCACTTTCGCTTAAAGAGGCGTATGTTTGATGTCAGTCCCTCTGCTCCATTCATCGAAAGCTGAACACTAACTGGACAGCTCTGTACTCACCTTGATGTCTTGCCGTCAGACAATCTATACTGCAAGTATCTACTGTAGCTACCGGATAGAGGGAGACAGGAGAAGGCAAATATATCCAAGGTTGAGCTTTCATTTTAAAAAGCAGAAACATCAGTGTCAGGACTAAACCATAAGCTTAAGAAGATCGCAGTAATTAGCTGTTGTGGTAGTGAATTTAAATATACCGTATATATTTATACACACAATACCGTGCAATGGTTTTAGGTAGGTGTGAAAAAAATGCAACAATGCTTTCAGAGATCTAAATAATGTTTGTTTATTTTTGCCAATTTACAAAATGCAAAGTGAGCGAACAAAAGAAAAATCTAAATCAAATCAATATTTGGTGTCACTACGTCAGTACTGGAAGTACTGGAAGTGATGGCACGGCCCCACAGAGCATGTCAGAAACCCTACATCCACAGAAGATCTGTGGTTAGTTCAAGATGTTTGAACAACCTACAGCCAAGTTCCTTCAACAACTGTGAGCAAGTGGACCTAGAAGAACTGCTGCTGTTTTGAAGGCAAAGGGTGGTGACACCAAACATTGATTTGATTTAGATTTCTCTTTTGTTCTTTCCCTGTATTTTGTTCATATATGAAAATGAATGTTTAACACTTCCATTTTTGAAAGCATTCTTTGTTTACAGCATTTTTTCACACCTGCCTAAAACTTTTGCACAATACTGTATATATAAATAATCATATACAAGTAATCCGTTGTTGGTGTTTTTACTGGAATGTCAAGTTCAACTAGAATCCTCTGTTAGATTCTACATGTAATTGCTTATGTGCAAAAATGTGGACTTGAAACCAAATCAAATTCAAAACTGTTCTATCAACTGCATCAACACACCAGTGGGAAGCCCATATCTTTTATTTGCATATTCATATGATTACTCTTCCAAAGGACAAATACATTCACACCAACGCCATTCTGCTTTGATTCCACATGATAAAAGTCTATCTCATTTCATTCTTGCACCTTTCTAGTCCAAACCTAGACGCTCTGATTTGGTAAAATGTAATTCTAATTTATCATTTTTGTGCCTGAGGCAAAACTCTCTCAAGCCTGGGGCTGTTTGAAAAGCAGTTGGACACAAAAACAGACCCTGGGAACTTTGCCCATGCAGTCAATCAGTCAGACACCCCAGAGTGCTCAGACCCGAGCAGCTTGTTTTTTGTCTATGGATATCAAACAACTTCTCCTCTCCCGTTAGATAATAAAAAACATGTAAATAGGAGTGAGTTGTTTCTGTCTTTTTTTAACTCAAGATAGTTGGTGGATACGCAGCGTCTCTGTGGTCAGGGGCTGGGCAGCAGAGCGGACATCAAAGGCCGGCAGAAGCCTGTGACGGTGAATGCAGCTGGTGTCTGAGTCTCGGTGCTGGACGGAGCTACAGGCAGGGCCTCAGCTGCCCCACAATAAAGACACACAGGGGAAGGCAGCGCCTTCAAAGGCTAGACAAATACACACTCAGCCAAAAACACACACTCAGGCAAACAAGCACAACACCAACTACAATACCCTCCACTAACACAGACCACAGATCGTGAAATCCTGTTGAGTTTTCCCTTCTCCTTCGTCTTTCTTTTGCCTAATTCCTCCTGAGAGTCTTTCTGCCTTTTTGCAAATAACTTCATTTTTTGCTGTTTGCATTTTCTTTAATGTACAGCAAAGTAGTTTTTAGTGTGGGATCCTTACACGTGGGTTGTCTAGGGCCCCAGGCAGGTTCAAGTGGGTCTCCACCAACAAGTAATTCTTTCACCTTGAAATTGTTCCTGTACATATTTTTCATGTTAGTGCATCTTTAGATGTTACGTAGTATAAGTGAGGTAGTGTAGTTCTGATGGCAGAACACTGTGCTGTGGACGGATTCATGTCGGATGCCGTCCTGACTCGTTATCACTCCTGTTGAGAGCGTTTCCCTTGTGTCCACTCAGAATAGAAAAAAACTGAACTGAAGAAATATACAAAAGGATTGTTTGCATTGTAATAATCCTTTTTGCAGTAAACCGATGTAATGTCTCCTTTTCCAACCATTCAGTCATTTCTGAAGGGATGAGGACACTTTTCTTTCTGGCAGTGCACTGTCAGTTCCTCTTTGAGCCTGTAGAGGGCATGTGACAACAGCAATTTGGTCAAGCACAGCGGGGAGTCCAGAGACACACAATATCCCCACAGGAGAAAAGCACGAGGCGACTTTCATCTGTCCATAAAGAGAAGAAATGGTTTTGTTATATAGAGCAACACTAATATTTCAATACAGACAATATTAAAGTAGGAGCTGTGCTGATTAACTCAGGTTTTACAACATAACCATTTCGCAGTGACTTTGGAAATGACATTCGATTTAAACCGAGGAATATTACCTGCCGTTGCAAAAGCCAGTGTCGTGCAGTAATCTTACATGACAAAGTGTGAGCGTAACTTTATTAAGGTTCTAAGATTATTAAACTGACCATTGAAAATGCATTTTGTCAAAATACCATCACTTTACTTTTACTTGGAGGGATTTTAAACAAATCACATATTAGAATAACGGGCTCTCCTCTTCCTAAACGGGTTAGAGGTCCTGAATAAAACATGACTTATCTATTGCAGTCACATTAGTTGAGCCATTATTCATTTAACCATTTATTTATTACTCCATTCATCTACATAAATATTTAACAATGTCTTGGCATCTTTATGGACTGCTTGCTCTGCTGCTCAATTACAAGGAGCAGTGTCCTACCATGGCCATATGCCTTCTATCTGGCGACACTATATCTCCACAATTTATGGATGCCAACTCTGAGCAATATCATTCTGTTGGCTTTTATGTATATGTATGTAAGTATTAATCTAGGCCTAATGACTGGCAACAATATGTTCCAGGCTGTGTGCCCAATAGGACCACTGTTGTATATATGTAATGTGGTGTAAAATAAATTATGTTTTCATCTTTGTTATTGTGTAGATTAAATGGGTGCCCATATGGGGTCCTCACGAGTAGGCTGGACGACAAGTAGCTTGGCTTGAATAGATTTACGGTTTGTTACACGCACACTATATATTCACACCTTATATGAGAAGAATTTCTACTTTCCACATTCTGTGCTGCGACGAAAAGCTCCGGCTCGTTTGGCAAGGTGAGCACAGAAGCATGCAGAACCGAGGGGAAGCGAGAAACGCCCACCATGGGTCCTCCTTCAAAGTGATGAACGGCAACAAAAGCAGCTCTGGTTGTCTGCTGGGAGACAAAAAGAGCATTTGACCACCTGGGTGCGCGTCTCTTTCTCATGCCATTCGGAAGCATGACTATCAGGAGATGTCCCCTTAACATTATATGTGGCTCGCTCAACCCAGGCTCACAGCCACATGCAGCTTCCTCCGTTCACTGGGACCATGGTCTTTCTGATCGGCTTCCACCGCAGGAGAAATCTCTCCACACTGGTGTGACCTCAGAGCTCGGTGATACTTTCATGTGTCACTTTACCTGCTAGGTCTCCAACCAACCACAGCACCTATTTTTTCAATCAAGCATCCCCATTATTGTCTAAAAATTGAGGTGGGAGGGGGCATGGTGACTTCTTGAGCTGGCAGAGGGAGCCTGCAGCCTCTGGATTTGACTCCTAGTAATCAGCACTGGATTGTGTACTTCCCACCATCATTGTAGCTGAAGTTAGGGTCAGAATTCCTGGAAACATTTTCTTCCTTGTTCCTTGTTCTGCCCCAATCCAGTTGCTCCTAAAATCAACTCTAGAAGCCATTTAGAGTTGATGCCGCTGAGTTAAACTGTGGGACAAATCAAACATCCAGCCCATGTGGAATGGACCACCGCATAAAATAAGGCAATCGAAGCTCATCTAGTCATCTTCACTTTTTTCTCTCTCTCTCTCTTTTTTTTTTTACTATAAGCACAGAATATTGCATTTGTTGAGTAAACAATGGGAGCCATGCTTTAAAGACAGATTTGTTATGTGTACTGTATCTGAAGGCAACATTATTGCAGTATTGATTTATTAAAGGCTTAGAATAACCAATGGGTATGAGTTGAGAATTCGCAAATAAAAATTAGGTCAACCGAGCAAATGTTTTGCTTACGCCTGCATAACACCAGAGATGTGCATGGGATTTGTTTAAAACGTTTTTTCTGCGGTGTGACTGACCAGTGGTGTCCTGCTGGTTCAGCTTGGCCTGCGAAGGCAGCCTGGTGTATGGGTGACATGTTTGGCATGCCACTGCTGGCTCTTTGTGAAACCACTGAGTGTTTGCGGCCGGCAGGCCGTGTTTTCCGCGTCTCCGTCCCCTGAAACAGCCGTCACTCTGCGAGGATGTTTTCAATCCTCCTGCTCCATACCCCTTGCTGCTCAGAGAGAAGGTCAAGTTTGGCCCATCAGTCACCGACCAAAGGGCGGGTCCTAGCAGCTGGTGGCCGTCAACAGCCGTTAAGATGTTCAGTAGTCCCGGCCTTATCACATGACTGACCTATGAGGCTCTGTAGAAACCGTTCATTCTATCACTAATCATAAAAAAAGTTGTAGTAGTGAAAGTTCTTAAAAATAGAATAATGAAAATATTCTACCTGTTTAACTGGTTATAACATTACAGCAGACTTGCTGCTATGTGTTTAATAAATATATTCATTGCATACTTTAATCTATATGTGATTTGAAGCACCGTCCATGTCCCTCTTTCATGTAGACTAACGAAAATACTTACACATCTGACCTCACATGAAGAATGCTTCACACACACACGGGTCAAATGTTTGGGCACTGACACGTTCAGCTGGTACGTCACCAGTTCAAAGGAGGAAACTCATGAGGCGGTCGTTGGCGTGTTTGTGCAGTGTTGGGTCAGTGTTTTCAGGTGCACACGTACCTTTACATGCCCTTCTTTCATCACTCATAGACACACACACACAGCCCATTTACATCCAAACTCATACCTATATTGACGCACACTTTCCCCTGTGTTGTTTTTAGCAGGGGAAAGCAGCAATGGTCTGGAACAGGCCTGTTTTTTAGTGCGGGTCAAAGTTTGGCCAGGCCGAAAGGCGGCAGCCATACGATCCCTCCCAAGGTGCCTCTGGTCTGGGCCCATTTGAACCTCCACCTGCTGAGAGAACTTCACTTTAGATACATTGTCCAGGCCTCTCTGAACACTGTGGAGGGGAGGTGGGACGTTGTGTTAAAGTCAACACTGCAGGATCAGTCCTCTCTTTGTACTGGGCTTTGAGGGTGACCTCCATTCTTGGACCATGTAGGCTGAAGTGCAGTAGCTCGTGTAGTCGCACACATGTACTGCAGAATGAGATACGCTTTTTTTTTTTTTGGACTGTGTTCGGTTTCTAGAATTTGTTTGTTTGTTTAACAAATGTAAAAAACCTGTTTAAACAAACCTGTTTAACAAACGTAGTTGCTAATAGGAGGCTAAATGAGACTGCTCACATTAAAGGTCACCATGCGAAGCCTCATTGCACACACTACATGTACAGTATCACTACATAGTCGTTTAAACTCTTGTTACGCTGTATGTTGGGGGGTTTTGTGTGTGTGAAAAGGACACGTGCGTTAATTACAAGTTGGAAGCTGTGGTGCTGTTTGTGGTGAAGGTAAAGTCATGCAGCTGTGGTGTAGTTTGTTCTCAGCCTCAGCTACAGAAATCATAAGAGTGGTCGTTTGTTTAATGATCTTACTGATGAACTGTATCATGATTTTTTTTAATTTATTGCCGTTTTACTCATTTTCTGTATAACCTAAACTCTAAAGAACTCTATAAGATGTAAATCAGTTTTATAGCAATATTATATTAACTATACTTTGGACCATTACTTCATTCCAGTGTTCGACTTTGGTATTAGTTTCACCAAAAAAACACACAGAACCATCTGTTCATTTAATCTGGAGTTTTCCTGCCAAACGTACTATGTTAAAATATGTATGTATCAGTATCATGACATCAGATTACGCATACCATAAGATATTATCACATACCCTTATGATTCAGATTCTGTTAATGTGTCCAGGTCTCACTCAAAGCTGATTTTTCAGGGGCGAATAAATCAATAAATTTTTCTCGGTAGCACTGTATGTTAATCCTTGATGCTGATTCACTCACTCGCCTTTTATTTCTTACTCTTGCAGCAGAGTACACTGTGAATCAGAAAAAAAAAAGCTGCTCCTTACTGCACGTGCAGGTTTTCTGTGTTATTTTCTGCCTGTGCACTCTGCTTGTCGGAAGAGGCCGGATGAGAAGTCATCCATCTCCAGCTAACAGCCACCAGTCTGGCCTCATGCTGGAGCCCCAGAGAGAGGAAGCGATCGCTCACAGCACAGGAGCACATTCCCCCTCCACACAGGGGGGGACAAGGCCATTTAACCCATCAAGGCCCAGTCTACTTTTCTTTGCTATCATGTGCAACTGTGCGTATGCGTGTCTGTAGCGCGTGCACGCTCATTAGTGCGAAATTCTAGTGACGCAGTTGTGATGGCGAGCTCCTGTACCGCACTACGCGTTTTAATAGCAATCCCAGGGTCAGACCACATATATAGTAACAGTACAGCCCTCACATCTTTAACCTCTTCCCCCATCCCCCCATCCCTCTATCCCTCCTTGATGCTCTATATATAATTCCTAGAGCACCCACCCCCTGGCCCTCTGTCCTCCTGGCATGAGGGTAGCATCTTTGGACACACATAGTCTTGCAGTGTAACCAGCCTGAGGAATTGACACTCCAAGTCTTCCTCCACACTTTTTCTAATGGCATTGTGAGCCCCCTGCCACTGCCGGGATGGAAGGTGTTTAGCACCTTACTGTTTTACTTTGACAGAAGAGGGACAGTAGAACTCCCCTGGCTATAGGCCTGCACCAGTTCTACTGTTATCATTTCCACTGTGGGCATGCTTCCTCCCATTGAATCACAGGTATTTCCGTGAGTTGCAGTTTATCTTGGCTTTGTGTGCTAGCTCTGTAAACCCTAGGTTGGATTTAAGTTTCCCAACAGATGCAAATGCTCTGGATGTAGGTGACGCCAAGGTGAAAGCTTGATCTGTTTATGGACAAATGTCTTAGACAGATGGGTGTGTGGCGGGCACATAATGGCTGACCACGCACCATTACAAAAATAGAACTGAAGAATGAGATGACAATGAGGAGAGCGCTGAAAATGTGAGAGGTCTTGCGTGGTAAATACATATGTACCGAAGCCATTGAGGGAGAATGACAAGAACTGAACGGGTAGTTAGGTCAAGAAATGAAAGAAAATGGAGTCAATAAAGGTTAGGCAGAATGACTTTTAAACAATAAAATTGACGACCCTTGTCTTCAGAGGCAAAGAGTGGACGTTGTGAACCATGACCAAAAAGCTATTGTTGACTAACGTCAACTGAGTGCGTTATCATTGACCCCTGTGGCTGGAAATCGAAAGCGAGGGAAGGCGGGATGAACATCTGAATTACAGTCAAACGTGTGATGGTATGGAAGGGAAAGAAATGAGTCCGTACACATTCAGTCTGTTCTGTAAACGATAACACGGCACCGAGCATCCTCAGGTATTCACAGAGAAAGTGAAATAACCCTTTTTATGAGCAGCGCTTTCCGTAACAGAACGGCATTCTGGGTAAAAACAGACCGCAAAGGTCACAATTATTTTCGGTCATGCTCCCGCACATGCTCACTTAACAGATGGAGGCAACCTGAGTCAACATTTTTCAATTAAAAAAGAAAACACAAACAAACAGAAGGCAAGAGAAAACACACACTCGCACAAAGACGTACACACGAGCTGGAAACACGGAAATGACCTTGAGCACCTGATACCTCATTAAAAGTGATGCTCCGAGCTTGCAAAGAGGCTAATTAGACAAACCCTACTCACACTTAGCAGTAGGTGGGGGGTGCAGGAGATGGCGTGGTGTTTGTGTGTTGGTTAAACGTTGTAAGGAAGCCTGTTTCAGCCAGATCTAGTGCAAATAGATGAAGTCAATTAGGCCTGTTAAGCAGGAGGGCAAGCTGATACAAAGATACATTGAAGTAACACAGGAGCACATGCACACAACATATGGATGCATTAAGTTTTAGATATGGATGGTTGACCTCATAACTCAGTGAAATTACAGCAATTTCGACACCACATGAGGCAAGTATTAAAATGAAATGAACATTTTGTAGTTTAGAACTTTTAGATGACGTCACGCAGACGTGAGGCAGGTCCAGTAAAACAACACAAATAATGTTTAACCTATTTAGTGTGAAATCCAGAGTAGAAAGTTCTGAATTGTTTGTTGAACGAACTAATGTATAGACACACGTGTGTGTATATACACACTAGTAAGTTAATGGCTAATGACTGCAAATATTATTTTACAAATAATGTTTTTCTTTTGCAAAACTGTCACTCATCATTGTAACTTTCTAAAATTGTTCTGAATGTTAAAACTACCTCACAAAAATAAAACATAAAATTATTTAATTCTTTCAAAGAATTTAAACTCTGCATTGTTTTGGTTTTATGTGACCAGGTTTTAAGACCATCCTCCTTTTTTTATTTATTTTTTTGCAATCAAAAATATCAGCGATATCAAGTTTTTTGTGATTGACAGCAGCAGCCTGGTAAACATCATCTCAAGCTGACAGCCCCAGAGAACTTAGCCAGAATGTGACAGCCATCACAGACCCACATCCACGCATGAAAAGGCTTTGTGTTGAGATGCCCCTCAACTCAGATGGATGAGGACACGTTGTTCCCAGTTAGAAACACACATTCAGAGAGACTGGAGGAAAGAGAGAGAGAGAGAGAGAGTGTGTGTGTGTGTGTGTGTGTGCGTCCTAGGACAAGGAGTGCTGATTTAGACATAGCCAACCCAAACACAGATGCCCCAGTCCTTCCTTCCTGTGGGTAACAGAAGGAGACACAATGTGCTCAAGAAGCCGGAGCTGACAAAGGGATTAATCCGACGACAACAAATGCTGCGATCTCTGGCATACGTTGTAGCAGAAAAATACACATCATATGGCCGCAACAGCACTGACACAGACAAACATGCAGGCAGAGCCAAAAACGTTGGGAAAAAAATCTCTGAAAGAAACTGCAGTTTGGAAAAGACAACTTAATAGTGTCACATAGTTTAATACTGACATTACCTTTTAGAAAACCTTCTGTAGGATTAGGAATGAGTTCTTTTCTGTAGCTCTGCGAATGAATCTGTAGCAGCGATTTTTTTTTTATTGACATCCAGCATCCCCCACTGGTAATCTATCAATCTCACTATTATCTCTTGCTTTCTCGCCATTGTTGGTTCTCACATTTTTCTCTCTATCTCTTCCTGTGTCTGTCTTTTTCTCTCACACCCTGTCTCTGAATGTTGTTGTGGGGGTTGATATGAACCTGTGAACATCTGCCTGTGATGCAGCGGGAGGAGCAGACGAAAGAGACCGAGATGAGGTTGAGTTCATGTGAACCACCCACGGTGCCGGACTGTTACAGCCATCAGTAAATCTACCATCTCACTGCTATCAAAGGTTCACTCTGCTTCTGAGTCTGTGTGTGTGTGTGTGTGTGTGTCCATGTTAGTCTGTGCATGTCTGTTTGTGTGTTTTGTTCTCAAATAACATAATCCCATAAGAGGGTGGCAGAGACATTTTTCTGAGGATGAAGGGAGAAGAGCGAGGAAAAAATGATGGCAGTGAAAAGAGAAAAGGCGATGAAGGGAGAGGGGGCGTATAGTAGAGCAGGAGAAAAGCATTAGTAGTTCCAGCCAGCTGCCAAATGATGCCCTTGATTGCCTCTCTTCTTGTGCAGAAACAGAAGGTGTGAGGGGTGATTAGGCCTGGGCCCGATCCCTGATGAACAGATGTTAATAACAAAGCCCATGTTCATTGTGGTTAATAGCCAAGCGCGCCAGGGCTGGCTGCTGAGGCTAGGGGAAAATCTGCCTCCATAGCTCTTCTCCTCTCCTCTCCCTTCATGGGAGAGAGATAGGCTCCCTCTACTAATGTTTTGGCTGTACACTAACGTAATGAGCATGGTATTTGCAAGAAAAGGTAATGATAATCAGTCACGGGGGCAGAGGAAACACAGCAAATGATGTTGCGTCGCATTCAGGAGATAGAGGAGCTCAGGGTTTGTGCTGTTAACTTTTAGTTGATGATAGCCATTTGATGGTATCAGAGATAAAGGGATGTTAATAAAGCTGGGCTGTATGGCTGGAATGGCTGTTGCCTCATTTTTGATCCTATTAGGCTTCTGTCTTCTGGCGATAATGTTGAGAGCTATCGTGCACAGGGAAATCGTCATAATTCAGTTTCATGAAAGCCAAAATCATTCAGTTCTAAACCATACAGAGCTATTCATTCATTCATTCATTCATTCATTCATTCATTCATTCATTCATTGCTGCAAGGTGTCTCATCCCACGTACCATCCTTGTTCATGGAGAACACAGCTCCCGCCCGCTACAATACCACTTCCTTCCTTCAAAAGGTTACACAGTTTACTTATAAAACATTCAAATGCATTGAATTATTGAAGCGGAGCAGATGTTGTAAATTGAATACTTTTGCTCGGTTTCAATTGTTGAGGAAAAACTTGCTATTTTTCCCTGAGCGCGTACGCGCTGAGACAAATTCTCCTTTCTGTCTGTGTACACAGCATGGAGGGGGACTCATCTCACACTCAAATATCTCCGTGGGGAATGGAAAAAATGGCAGAGACGCATGCCGAGGCCACTCCTTTTATCCGGGCCACGGAAAGGGAAACATTGGCACCACTGACAGGGAAAATGTGACATTTTCTGCACTGTGATACCTCACATCTTCAAATTGATGCCTTGTCTGAAATAGACAGAAGGAGGTGTAATGAATGTGCTTTGGTGACACAAAGACATGCCACCAGGACATTGTGGGATCTCAGCTCTTGAGCGTTCTGACTGGTTTGCTTTTTAAAGCACAGAGGGACAGCTGTTTATATTATTCAAATTCAGAGGGACTGGAGGAAAAGTGCGCCCAATTACTGTAGTGGGGGATACTAGTTTGGACGAGAACCTGCATGTCTAAAACCTCTCTTTATGCTATTTTAGTCAATCAGGCGACATTGGAAAGTGCTTTTCATAACATCGTTTAAATGTCTCTTTATACGCGGCAAAAATTTGGACAAAAGATTAGAATTGCCATTTTCTTGCCTATTCGCGTTGTCACCTCTGCATATCCACCGAATCATTTGCTCTTTGTGCGGAGTCTCTGCTGGTGGGAGACCATGTTACCGAACGAGCGCCGAACACGGAGACTCGTGGCGGGTCATGGGAGTGTTGAGCTGACAATCAAGGAGCCAGCTGTCATTCACAGCCTCATCACCAGCCGCGCGGCGCTGAATCTCCTGGCGACCACATGACTTGCGGAGCGCATCTCTGTTCTTTTTGACAGTTGTGTATCAGCTTGACGGACTGACATCACAGAAACGCTCTCATCAAGACTGTGGTCTCGCTGTGATAAATGAAGGCGCGCTTGTTGTTGGGAGTTTGACTGCAACTTCAGAAGGTCTTTACTTTATGAGCATCTACATCAGTGACTTGCAGATGTGCTCTTCCTTAACGCCATCATTGTGGAAGTAAATGCTGTCCGCTGCCTTGATGTGAGGGAGGCTCGATTTCCATTATTTTTACGCAAAGCCGCATATTTCTCAGTGGACATTTAAGTAGCATGTTTTATCTGCAGCTTCATTAATAATAATGAAAAGTGTTTCTATCCACTTACACAACTCAGGCTTTTTATTGACACATCAATGTTTCCATCTCAGCCAAGCGCAGCATTTCCACTCCGCGGGTTTATATGCAAATTAAAAGTGCACATAAAACTGGTGGATGGAATCCCTCCCACTGCTCGCACGCAGAGTGGCACAAGCCTGACATTTAAACCACGTCTAAACTTTGAGCTCTTTGCACATTCATGGATTACTTTTGCCTTTTTTCCTCCCATTCTCCTCCAACTTTCTGATTCAACATGTAACGATTTCGAATCACGGACAATGTACGTCCCATCGACGACATACTTGCCTGCGATCAATCAGCTCGTGAGCTGTTTTTTCTTGAAACATCAGCAAACATTCAAGACCAGGTAGAGTCTACGTGGCTTTTTTTTCTGTGGGGAGACAGTAATACATGCTCACATGGTGCCAGCTGAAAAGTCCTGGGGTGCGAAAAATAAATTTCAACGCTGAAGTTCAGTGATATCCCTTTAAAAAGAACGAATTATATAGATGACAAGCCGGGTTGTTTCTTTAAATTGAAAGGAGACAATGCTAGTTAAGAGTTATATTCCCAGCGGTATGCTTCTTCTCACAGGCGTCAAGCACCGCTGTTTAATGTACACTCATGCCCCATCTACCTTCTCTTCCATTATTCCACTCTCCAAACCTTCGTCTCATGCTTTCCCCAGGCCCCATGCTGTCCTTCTCTATTTATTGAATACATCTTTTACTCTGCAACATTTTTCCACCTGAGCTGGCAGTTGCAACTTTTATGGGGGTTGTGCACACAGGGCTGCGGAGAGAAGAGGGCCCTCGTATTCTCGCTGCACGCATCACGCTCCAGCGAACGAGGGCCATCTAGACTGAAATGAACAAACAGGGAAGATGACTTAGACTTTACCTTTTCTGTTGTTCTTTTGTTTATATTATTTAAGAAGGAGCGATGGCGGCACTTGGAATTGCCCCCACTTCACTTCATGAAAAAATAACAAGTCAATAGGAGGCCACCAGCTGAGAGGAGGCAGAGTAGGGATTTAAAAGGGTAAGTAAACAGCAACCTGATCAACAAAACAATCTATTATTCAATGCCATTTTTGGCAAGATCAGTTTTTACATGCCCCCAATTTATCAGGCAAGCCAAGCAAGACAAGACGCACAAACAAGCTTCTAATGTGTTCTGTTTTCTAAATCATTGAGGCATTTCCGATGGTGTCACGTCACAGACAGAAAACAGAACCGCACAGTTGCCCTTCAGGAGTGTTTTAATTCTTCCCACTACAGCAATGGGGAGACAATAGTAGGGCTTGCTGTTTGTGTGTGCGCACCGTGTTATCGCGCCTCAACCTCTCGTGCGTTTCTGTATGTCTGCGTATTTATATTTTTCTTCAAAAGCAACATGTAAATTCTGTCAAGTGCAATTTTCCAAACATGATGTAACAAAGCAGGACGAGTGTTGATGTGAAATTCACTCCATTAGTGTGATGCCTGGTTTTGTATTCATGGCAAAGGCAAGGCTTTCCAGCAGAATTACACCAGCTTTGTGTAAATAATCAAGGGCTGACCTGTGGGGTTAAACCCCGTAATTGAAGTGATACTTCAAAGAGATGACTACCACCTTCTCTAGGCTGCAAAACACTGCGTGGAGCAAGCAAGGCAGACCAGGGGGGGCGGTTCACACACGCGCAGACACAGGCAGACACTCACCCACACATGGGGCAGGAGAAGGAGGTAATGGGGTGCCCAGATTGGATGACACTATGGGAGTGCCTATTCTGCCACACAAGTGCTTTCTCTGTGTCTCTTCTCTCCCCTCTCTGGTAAATGGATGGCTAAAATACCAAATTGCATTCCAGCCACATATGAGTAAGAGAAATGAACGTTGGGATGCCTTTGCTGTTTCCCGTGCGATGTTGAATGTGCGCAGCAATGATTGGAAGCTACTTGAAAGAGGAAAGTTTTAAAGATGCAGCTCAGATGACGTGAACTTTTCGTGTATTGTATTTCATGCCCGTGTGCGTCTGATAAACCTAGTAATGGCTTTAAATGTGGTATTTTACATATATATTCTCTTTGTTCACGCTACAATTTATTATTATTCATGACCGTTTCCACTGTCAAATGGGGTCACGTAGGTCGTTATGGTGAGTCTATTCATCATTTCTGATATGAAAAGCGTACCATTCATGTTGGAATTCAAAATAATTTATAAAAACACAAAAACAATGTACAAACAAATCCTTTTGTTCAGACTTTCACTCGGTGATTAAAAAAAACTCTACTGATCCAATACAAATGCCACTGACCCTGAGAAATGAACAGAGCAGTGAATAATTGTGTATGTATCCATCTTCCTGTTCTGGCAACATCAAAACCCAACAGATAAAAAATATCAGAAAGAAAAGAAAGCGAATGCTCCAGTATTACTCCAGAATATTAAGCGAGTGTATAAATCCGGCTCTTTTCCTCTTTGTCAACAATGTCAAAACCTCAATGATCCAGAAATAAAAAAAAAAACTGCCTCAGAAAAATGAAACAACCCTTAAACAGCAAGCTCATTCCTAACATTTCCTCCTCCTGTTTTGACAGAATCAAAACTATTCTAATTCAGAAATTAAAAAAAACAAAACTAGGAGTTTGCAAATGTGCCTTTTTGATGCAAAGTCTCTCATCCACCCAGCAAACCTCTAAAAGTATCAGTTAAACATCCTGAACAATGAGGGAGTTTGCAAATTCCCCTTTTCCTGTTTTGACAGCATCAAAAACCCCTCTGACCTCCAGCCATCCCCATGGCGACAAGAACCACATGCATCCGCGATGCTGAGCTATTTGCACTAAACTAGCCTCGCTGTGCCACAGCCCATCGTCGCTGAACTGCGAGCACTGCACGCCGGCGAGCTCTAAGACATTTGCCCCACTGCAATTCAATTAGAGGCTGTAAACAAGCGACAAAGGCAAAGACAGACAGATGGGCAGTCACGACTGAAAATTAATCAGTAGGGTGGTGGGTGGGGAACAGTACTGTCTGTCAGGGCTCAGAGAAGTGACTGGCAGTGCTGTAATCACTCATTTACAGTAGTGATCACCATAGAGCATTGTGGGTGATGGTTTAGAGGTGTACAAGCCACTATCATCCTCACCCCAGCCCCCCACACCCCCACCACCACCCACCCCCACTCTCAGCTTCACACACACCTCCAGCAAAGACTAGCAACCAGCAGAGAGAGGCAGATTGATCCCTGGATTCTGCATAGCTACGGGCCTCCCTCCCTCATTAATGCTGCTGATTCCACCAGATGGGAAACAAAATATTAATTTTATTCAGCCCTAGGCACAGACTCTCTGTTAAGGTGTTCTCTAAATCACCAGGGTTTCATCAGGATGCTCTGATATTGCAGCCAGGCTGTAAAATTGCGAGGCCGGTGGGTGGGACGAAGGTTCAAATTGTCATAAAAGTAATTAATTGTATGGCAAGAATGATTAATTTATCAGAAGTGGAGAAGCTGACATGACTAGCCAGGATGCCTAGCCATGCCTTCGAAGTGGCAGTACATGCTCGTTTGAATTATGCAAATTAATTGACTCTTTCAATGTGGCATAAAATGCTAGTGCAACTACATTGCATGGTACATTAGTCTGTTCATCCAATAAAACTGCATTCTTTACAAGTGAATCCTTGACTCAAAGGGCTCTGGGATACAATTCATTTTCGGCACAGATGTGAGAGTCTGGCAGCATTTGGCAGAAGGTTTCAGGCAGAAAGTGAGAGGGGTGGGGGGAGCTAACAGAGACGTGTACAGTTCAGATGCACAGAGCACGTATGGATAGGTGGTGTGTGTTTGCTGACCCCACTGAGATCTGCCCTGGCATGAGACCCTGCACATCGGAGTAGCCTGGGCGCTCTGTGCTTTGTCGCTCGCCCCCGTCGCTGCTTTTGTTTCACGATGAGATGACAACTTAGTTTCTTGGTCACATCTAAAGAACCATGGATCATTGATTTCATTGCAGCGTTGCAGCACTGCCCTCCCACCCGCTGCGCCATAGTGGAAATTGGCAATGACAAGGCATGTGCTCAAATGCACAACACACATGCATGCACACACATAAACAAACAAACGCCTAATTATAAGCCCTGCTTTGCCACAGTCAAACTCCACTGAAGGATGATGATTTCCTAAAAGGCACAAAATTACAGACAAACACACAATATGAATATTGTCATTTCAAAATTAAGCATCCCACCGTGTAGAATGTATCAAATGCCAAATAGTCACCAACGGAAGCAGTCGCTGAGATTACAGGAATAAACCAAGCCCAGGGTCAGTGCAGCCTTTTCCTCTGTTCTGGGTTTCACCCCACATCGTAGTCAGATGTTTTCCTTCACCTGTTTAAAACGCTGATGCTACGGTTGACATTCAGTTCAGCGTCTACATCGGCGCCTTTAATTCACCTCCGATCCAAATACCTCGCTTCCGGCTCGCTTATGAAATCAAATGAGACAGTACCTGCCATTCACGTACTGTGGCGGCGCGGAGATGCCACCTAATAAAAGCCCAACACACCGCTCTTCCCCCTCTCACTCCCCCTCTCCAAAGCCACCTCCTCACCCCTCCAGCCAGTCTTCCCACCCCCACTTTGATATACATGTGTCAAGGCAATGTGACAAATAGCACATATTAATTAGGCACTAGGCCGGGCGAGATTGCTGTTATTAACGGTGGAAAGGGGTAAGGTTGGATTTAATTGCCTGTGACATCAAAGTCAAGTGACTGGTATTTCAAGCATCATTTAAAATGTTTGATATTGAGGCCATTGTACTCACATAAAGAACATCTAAAAATATAAAGGAGACTGATGGGGAGGAAAATACCTACATGCTTTTGCTGCAGCTATCTGGAAGCTAATAACATCTCTCTGCTGATAAATTGACTAGATCCTGATGGAAAGTGTATTCCAGTTGCTCCTCACTCGCTCTCTCTGATTTGCCATCTTCCCTGACGTTCTTCATTCGCTTTTTATATCACTTGTACACTCAGGGAAAAAAAAAACTCGTTTCAACATCAAGTACAGACGTGGAGAGAGTAATTTTGCTTGGTTGGTTTGGAAAGCAAATGTAATGGTGTTTTTATTACGGAGTGCATCTGCTAAAAAAAAAATGAGAAAAGACAAATGCATAAAGCTATTGTCCTTGTGTTATTACTCTGTGATAGTATGTGAATGCTAAATAATAGGAGATTTCGTACGAGACGTGAAGATGACACAGAAAAGCATTGGAAATGGATTAACTGGAGCCTCGTCTTTGCTGGCCAGTACAGAACAGATGCCACGTTTATTGTTGTACAAATAGTGAAAGGTTTAATCGATTTAACTGTCACCTATATTTTTCATGCCTAAAGCGACTGTTGGAATCGCCCGTGTCCTGACGACTGAATATTTGGGGGTCCTATGAGATTGTAGACAGTGCTTTTAGCTGTTAACCGTTGCCGCGGCAACGCTATTCTCCTGTTGGGCGTTCTGCTAACCCTGAAATTAGTGACGAGGTGTGGCGCCACCTCAAACTGCGCTCTACTCCTTCCCTGAGCCCGTCCTGATTTGCTGTCCACAACCCTGTTGAAAAGATAAGCTCCTGACGCTCCGCTGGAAGCAGATGCCAGCTAGACACCCCCACACTCTGAGCAAGGCAGGTGAAAGTGATAAACAGCAGATAGACTAGTCAGAACCATTACCATCGCCCGCTACAGCCCCTTCAAAGCTTTTCAGAGCTTTTCTTGGATGCAGGACAGTTGTAGATGTTTCTAACATCTGCATGTCACAGCCATTTCACTTTTACCATCAGGCACAGGCTGCCTGAAACAAGCCCCAATGGGGTCCCTACAGAAGTCCATTCAGACCACTGCTGTCACGCTCCTGTCTACATTAATCGGAGGCCCGGCGAGTGGAGGGCTTATAAAAGCTCAACACAAGCCATTACAGGACATGGTGGCCATGTTGAAAGCTTCACTTCCTCTTTATCTCGTCCCGCTCTGGTCTGTCAGTTAGCGAGGCACGGCAACTTTTCGCGGTGACGACTTCATCCTTCTTCATTTTAATGGCGCGTTAATCGTCAGTACCTCGGCTCTGCATGGAAATAACCAAACCTAGGAGTTGGAGCGCCATTTCCTGGCATGCAATAAGACACACCAGGTGCGCTCAGTCGCAAATTAGCCGATCAACAGGGAGGCAAAACTGGCATCCTGATGATCCCAACTACCAGCGTGGCACATCGTTTAGAAAATGGCCTATTATTTTTGTGCAAGCATTAAAAATAATTTACTGTCTTTAAAGTCTTTGATTTCCCTAAAGACATGGCAGAATGTACAAGGACTTCACATACTGTAGGGTTTGTGGTGTCACAGAAAACAAACATGAAGGAAAACATGTAGAGGAAACTTAATGGTAGCGTAGACGATAGGAGCTGTTCAGCAGATGTAATCTATTAAAACCAAAATCCAAAACAATAGTTGCTTTGTTGCCACATGTGGATGATAATAATAATAATAATAATGGTTTTACATTTAAATCTATTTGAATATTCTGACGACGACACAACGAGGGGAGCGGTGAGGCTAGTTGGCCACTGTGCACGCAGAGGCCACGCAGAAAGGTGAGGCAGGGGAAATCCATATTGACAAGATGCCCCTGTCCCTTCCTAACGCAGGCCACAGACTGAAATTATAATGAGTGGGATTAACACCCCCTACTACGGCTGTTTCTAACCCCTCAGACCCCCCGCCCACCCCTCCACACACATACACACTTGTTCTTCATAAGCTCTCCCACTCTAGAATCTGCCCGGCACGAAGGACAGGAAGCCAAGTGCCAGCGAGGAACATACTGACGTTAATTAACAACATCTGACACAGATGCCATGCTTGTACTCGCTCCAGAGGTGGTCCGGCACATTATTTCGTTTTGGTTATTTCCTTTCATTTTTTTTTTCTCCTGCTTTTCTCTCCTTGCTTGATTCGCTCCTTAATCTCCTTGACGCGCTGTCCTCTCTTTTTACGTTAGGGATGCGAGGTTTGAACTGGCTTTGAATGCAATTAACTTTCCACTTGTCAAACACTTTTGTTTAATTTTGAAAACCCCCTTTGCTCGTAATAAGGAAGCTCTAAAATCCTGGCAGTGATACATGCGGTGATATTCACTGACGTTCACACCTTGCTTTGCTCTAATCTATTTGCTCTTTCTCATACCCCAAATATTGTGACACCAGGCACAACACAGAGGCCCCCATATTGTGGCCCTTTGCTCCGTGCGCCACCCAGAAGCGTGCGTTCACAAAGAAGAAGCGTTTCACAACAGAGCTCAGGAGGCATAAGTCAAGCTCTCAATCAAAGGTAGCGAAAGAAATGGCCGTCAGACATTCGGTAATTAGTCGGAGCTTCTACTGTGCTGGAGTTACACCACGCCAACACAAAGAGTGCAAGTGACACATACGCTCAATCGTGTATCTGCACCACTAATCAGCCGACCTCAAACTAAAATAGATGTGTGACTTGCCAGCTTGTCTGCAGACGTGTTGATAAGCAGCACATATGTCAAGCCATTATTTGCGATGCAGCTCGGAGAGAAAGAGCATGCCAAGCGCCGCAGCCGCGTACTGTACAAGAACAAAGAGCAGAGGTGAGGAGGTGTAATCATCCCTTGCTGTCTCGAGGGACCGTTCACCCACCAGGGGCCCTGAACGCATCCTGGACGAGCTCGGAGGAGATGTGGCTGTTTCTAAACTGGCCAGACGCTTTTTCGCCTCCTCCGCTGTTTCTCTTTGGTTGCAAGAATGACCCAGACTCCCTCCTGACCTGCCTCTGGTAATGACCGTCGTACATCACGTCCTAAGTGCCGCAGCCCTCGTCAGCTGATGTCACTGATCTGTCCGGCGCTCGTTTCCACGTGACCCAGGCGCTTCCTGGACTGGGGCCACGGCAGGGAAATTAAAAATGCATCGTGTGATTCATCTTCTCAATGACTCCCAGCTCATGAGAGACTTGACCACTTTAGGGATCAGCTATTACAAAGGACCTACAGTAGTTGTCTGTCCATCCAGGTGTCAGGCAGTGATTGTAAGACTTGCTTAACAAGAGAAAATGTATTATTGTCAAACTAGATGTGAGGACAAAAGGTCTGCAGCCCAGATATGATTATTACTGACCCAAAGACTGTGTAGATTTAATAACCAGTCCGAACCTTCACGACAACATGCAGGGGCAGCTTTGAATTTCACTCATCGGTGATCAATAATATCATATTTGCTGACACGTTGACAGTTTTAATTTCTCCAGAGCTGGAGGATAAAACACCTGTCAATATTACCAGAAAAGTCCACAGCCCAGGAGCTGAAGGGGTGGGGCTGCTCAAACGTTATGCTGCCGCCACCTGCTGGTAAGCAGCTTTTGAAGCCTTCCCCTCCCTCTTCCCCTCTTCTGCCATTCAAAGTCACCAACCCCCCAACAGTAAAAATCACTCCTGCCTCAGCTTCGCTCCAGCCCTTTTATGCAAAGCCCAAAAGCTGAATGAGTGTTTATATATATATATATTTTTTTTTTTTTTTTTGCCCGTAAAAATATTTCCTTTCACCCGTTAAAAAACTTATGTGGTGCGTCTACATAATTTGAGAAGATATACGGGCTCGTGTAATTCGATCGTGCGCAGAGATGGGAGTAGATGGGAGTAGACAGGGTGGTGCTGCAGATATGAAGGTCAGCAGGCGGACACGCGGACGTCAGAGGGTTTCCCACCTCACTCACTGCATTTAATGCCACCGAGGCAGAGCCACGTGTTCCCTTAAATGCCTCAAAGTCGCTTCTCTAACGCGTGTGAGGCGGATCAGCACCGGGCCCGGGTCCGGAGACAGACAAAGGCTCTTCTCGACCATTTGTCTTGGCGCTGGCATAAGGTGCCTCCGACACATTACTCTAAACACTCTCCTTTCAATCGAATAAAATAAATTCTCTCCCGCTCTCTAATGGTCAAATCGAACATTGACCACAGGAGGTAAGTCTAACAAAATTAGTATGCAAAGACCTGCCCTCGCGAGGCCTATAATTTCCTTGCAAATGATTTCTTATTTGAGGATGAAACGAGAGAAAAGGGGAGGAAAAAAAAAAAGGACAAGTGCGTTTTGGGCGCGCGTGCGTGCGTGTGCAGCCTCCTAATAGAAGCCGCATTTAAATAACTTAACCCGCGACAGCAGGTGGGATTGGATGAAATAAGGTAAAAATGCAGAGTGGAAAGATCCGACACTTTGCATCTTTGATATTTACTTGATGGGCTCCGTCGCGACAGCCCGAACAACAAGTGCCCGAGTGGACGTCAGCTGTATAAAGCCCTAGCGTCTCTGTTCAGCCCGCATTATGTGCAGCGGGTTGCGCCACGCTGCGCCATCTTTTTCATGACTTAACTTAATTAAACGTATATCCGCCTTACATTGTTTTGCCCAGACGGACCTTTAACTTCCAAATAAATGTCTGTCGCAGCCCGAGACCCCCTTTCAGCAAAACGAAAAGAAAGAAAAGTTCTTTACTCTCAAAGGAAAATAATGATGATGATAATAATAATAATAATAATGATGATAATAATTGCTCAGAGTGTCTCGCCACTTGGCTGAGCTGCACAGGCCTAGTCACCATGTAAAGCTGCATTTATTCAGACCTCGACTTTATGAACGTTAATTGCACCGTTTCCGAATCATAAATACGAACATAAATCACCGGACCTATACAATATTGTACTTTTTATGTCCCCTACGTGGTCTACAGGAGAACACCCCATCATAATAAATCACATCCCTGCAGCCTCCAGGACTGATCCATGGACCGAGCACTGCCCGCGCACGTTGCTCAGCTTAGAGACCATATCATAGTATTAATTTTAATACTCGTAATAGATGGACGTGCACTTCACGTGTTTAGGTTTAAGATGTGCGTTTGTGTAATCAGTTATGATCTCATAATATTAAAATCCGGCCTGGGTAATTGCAATTTCGGTGATAAGTCATAGAAATAAACGACGGCAGAGAGGTTCGTTAGAACTGTAATAAAATCATTATTATTTCTGGAATGTACAATAAAACTCATTCTGAAAACATCAGTTACGTTTTATTGCGACTATTTGTGCAAGAATTTGAAAAATGTTTTACAATTATTTAAAAGTGACGCAGGCTGTGAGGGCAAAACCTTTAACTGGGAGTCTCCATCTTGCGTTCTGCTTAGTGTGACCTCTTCAAAATTACACATTAATTAGGTAAAACCAAAAATGTTATTCTCCACTTTAATTCCCTGGATTCACTTTTTTATAATATGCATTATATATCTAATGCTACATATGTGCAAGTTCGATTTAATTGAAGTAGAACTGCAATATTTTACAAGTTAATTTTGGGATCATAATTTATTAATTCTTCATAAAAACCAACCTTTTTTTTATCAATCATGGTAGAAAAACATAGAAATGTGGCCTGTTTTTTGCTTTTAAACCTAAAACTCCAGAGTTGTATTTATGTAAAGGTTTAATAATTTACCTAAAAAATCATAATAAATCACTTATGATTAAAAAAAAAGAGATTAAAAGTGTCTTTAAAATCAAAATACACTAACTTTTCCATTTGGTAGCACTTGGATATGCAACGATTAGCTTCAATTCAACCAAACTACACTGAAGTGTTGCAGTTGTTTTTCGTCTCCCTCTCACAACAGCAGTGAGTAAGAGTGGGTGCGTTAGCCTCCAGTGTCTGTGTCATAACCGCCATCAGGGTTTCATATTTCCCTCTTCCCTCATCTGTCCCAGCATGGTAGCCTTAATATGCATGTCTCCGTACTGACTCGCTCTGACTAAATGGCCACATTTGCACATCTTTTTTGCAGCCTATGTCCAATCCGCTCGCCCCGTTAATGGCAGCTAATTTTTTCCTCCAAAATAATACTTTGGCAAATCATTCTCACAAAGTGCTACATCAGTTATTGTGAGGACTTTGGTGAACTTCTTTGAAAAATTAATGCCTTTAATTTTGGTTGATGGCAACATCAGTGCAGCTCTGTAAATTGCACTTTAATGAGATTTTGCTACAGGGGATAATCTGCAACTGACAGAAAAAACATCTTGAAAACATCTGTAGACCTATGATTTCACTCTGACGATTGTACCCCCTGTAAATCTCTGAGCTGAGGGATGAGTAGAAAAATGGCCACTTGATAAGCACAACTTTATGATGTAAATTTTCAAAGTTAAACTGAGAAGTAAACTTGTAGTCGGAAATGATTAATAATGTGGTTTTACCGGAACCTGAACGTATGAAGTTAGTGTTTATCATTAAATAATGTGTATTAGCGTGTGCATGAGCAAGTGTACGTGACAGCAGAGAAAAATTAAAAACAAACCAAATTCACAGTTTGATGTTAAGATCAAAAGCTTATTCAGCCAGTCAGGTTTTGCATTTTATAAAATACAAAATATATATATAATGATCATAAAAGCAACGCTTCCATCCTTGCAACGGGTCCAAATCGAGCCCATCTGAGGAGCTGTCGTGAGCTTGCCTTGCATGGGGTGTCTGGACAAAGTCCCATGGCCCAGTAACTTCCAAGGAGACAGATTTGGAAACTGTCCAGCAAAAGTGTAGATCAGATCATCTGCAGCCGGAGCTAAGCCAAAGTCCCCCAAATTAAAGCTGACACATTCAATCTCGTCACCGTGGTATTTTTAGTGTGCTTTCTCACACTGTCACCTTATCTCCTCCCAGCACCGTGACACTATGTTAATCTCTTCTCTTTAAAAGGCTCTTTCTCTAGATTCAGATTTAAACCCACTGTTCCCAGTTCAGTGCAGAGAGAAATGGCGCTAAGAGTCTGCAAGGTGAGCCATGAATATGTAACTACTGATGTGACCACAGCTTCCACCTGCTCTGTATTTTCTTCATTCTCCTTTATTTCCTTATGTGTGTTTTGTCTGCCGCTTGCTTGCGCTTGCTGTCATGGAAACAATAGCCTGAGCTAATTACAGAGCAGACAGCAAACCACACGATGGGATGTGGTGAGGAACCCTTGTTCTGATAATGAATGCATGCAGCACCGGATTGGAGGTAACTGATGGATTCCCACCTTGTCTGATTTGGTCCTGCTTTTTGAAATTCCTGACATTTATTGGGCAAACCTTATGCAATCAGTGAAGAGTCTCATGTTTTCCATGTGCAGCCCTGTAGTGTTTCCAAATGTTGGCGAGAGTCTGTTATCAGGGAAACTGCTTTCAGTGATGACTAACAGCCCTGCACCTATAGCAGTGTACACCCTGCTTTGGCCATTTAAAAAAAAAACAACAAATCCCTTTGGAGGCTGAGGAGAAATCTTAACAAAACCAACAAAAAGTCAGCGGCCGTGGTCTCATACAAGTGGGGATGTAGAGCAGCCATGCCTTTCGCTTCTGTTTCCACAGAATTCTTTTTCTCCCAAGAGCGACACAATTAAATCGGCTCCAGTGATTGGTGCAGTGGTCAGTGCCAAGTTGGGATCATGCTCCCAGCACGGTCCTGGGTCTTCTGCAGTTTGAGCAGACATCTCCTGTCTGCTTGGTGGCCGAGCCGCGCTGTCGGGATGGCAGCACCTGTCAGAGCCTGGCGCATCATGCCAGCATCTCGCTAGGAGCTCCTGAACCCAGAAAGAAATGACGGCCTTGTGCTGCATAAATGTGGCACGTCTCCTCGCCACAGACACTTCAACCACAAATACACTGAGCTCAGCCGCTGAGAGCAGCGTGGAAACGCAGGACAGTATGCGCTTGTGTGAGATCTCATGCTCATGGTGTGCAAGCCGGCCTTGCTCTCCCTCTCTGTCTCTCTCCATCTCTCGCATGATTTCCCTGACTTGGGCTCCCCAGGGGTTTGTCATCTTGGTCATCAGCTCCACTCGCAGGTCAATTATAGCAGCAAGTGGTCGGCCAAACAATGCAGAGGAAAAAAAAATGTTATAGCCATGATCCACCACCGTGCTCGCATCAGCGGCGCGTGACAAGATCAGAGCGGAAAGCTGACTATAAACAAGTAGATGAGAGGTGTGAGAGATTTACTGGAGCACTTAAAATGTATGAGGAGAATATGTTAAAAAAGGAGAAATAACCTGCTCGGCGCTGGACATGTGAATCTTTCAGTGAGGATGGCTTTTTTCTATCTAATCTCCAGTAGAGGAAACAGTCCTGCCGGGGTAGAAATTAACTGGAGAGCCGTCACACAGGCCCCATGGACTAATGAAGAGGGCCAGAGGATATTTGCAGGGTCACACAAAGGAAGTGGTATAGAAGCTGATTGAAAATTGGGCATTAAGCACGATGCCATGTGCAGCTTCCAACTACTTCAGGTCTCGCTTCCAGGGAACCATCACTGAAAGAGGACGCCCGTGCAATCTTTTATTTATTACATTTCTTTCAAGGAATGAGATGATTATTCACAGAATATCTGCATGTTTAGTGGAGAAACTGTCATCATTTCTCTTACCCTGCAGACCCACAAAAAGAAAAATTAACATTTATTCAGGGCCGTGGGACTTTTATTGGCTCCATATGCAGGCTGCAAACCCACAGGAAATTTCAATTTGAAGCCACTTAACTTCAACACTATCACAGTTGTCTCCAGCAATGAGACATTTAGATTTTAAGTATTAAGGGTGAATCCCAGAATGCCAGTGTCAAACGCTGTGTACAGTCAAGTGTAGTGGCCACAAGGCATCGCTTTAAACGCCGGCATGCAACGATGTTTCACTCTATGGTTGCAAAGGGACTCCAGCTTTTTCTATCTGAATTTAAACAGTGACCACATATTTTCTGCAAACCTCTGCTGTACTGAGCGCTACGCTAATATTTCTTTTCATCGTTTTAATAACTGTTCTGTAGAACCGGCCGTATCTGCATCTGCGCATTCTTTGCGGTGTTCGCCATGAACATGCTGTGTCGTCATTTTCCACTGGAGATATTATTCAGTTGTTTTTGCACAGCTAAAAGAAGCTGCAATTACTGAATTGAAGTCTCTGTTTGCTTGATAAATTCTATTCCACTGTGTTGCTTGATAAATAAGAACATAAGTCAAAGCTTGCACTATGTATAGTAATTAAAGTGAAAAATTCTATCACGGTGTAAATCCTTAATTGGACTCCCAGAGAGATATTGAAAATTTGTCTTTAGTAATAGGTGATGACTGGGGACAGAAAAACAAAGCATGTTGAAATGTGGCTCTGGAAGTTCAATTAATCAAACGTGGAAAACAACCAATTTAGCACAGCTCATTCAGGGAATCACCAAGCTCAGGTAATGCAGTTTTAATCATCGCTGCACAAGAGCAAAGAGGAGACACCTCTCACACACTCAGGGAGGATAATGTGTCTGTGGGTGTTGCTTCATTTTAATGGGGCACAATTAATAAGCGTTTGTTAGAGACCTGCCGCCCCTGGACAACGCAGGTGACGCTCGTGCTATTTGTTGTGCTGCTACAAAACTGTAAATACCAGTCAAAACAGTGGACACCAGTGAATCTGTGCTGAAAGCATCTTATTAGCAGTCACTCAAGTCCTGTACATGCCGACCTAACATTCATTTCCCTCCTTTGACAAGTTGGAGCCGTGCGCTCGGTGAAACAATCTCGCATCAGAGATAAGTTTTCTGGTGTTTGCTGTTCTCTCATTAACAACGCTCCCAGCCATCTGTGAAGTGCCACAAACACACCTGCTCCAGCGCGCGCTTGTAATGGCTTTTCTCAATGTGTGTGTGGCTCTCTGACTATCTCAAGGAGAGAGGGCTTTTATAGACCTGTCATCGCAGGATCATCAACTAGACGCACAGCACCTTGTATTCCACTCGCATAATTATGGATATTGTAAAGCATTCAAAATGATCAATTTAGCCGCCTCTGTCACCAGAGGAGTTATTAAGGCACTTTGTGTTGATTTCAATGTTCATAATGTGCCGTATTAAAGCACGCCCAACTGTGTGAATCTGGAGCTCTGTTGCAAAACAAGGAGTTGCACAGATCGAGGCAGGAGATGCGAGTGTGTTTGTTAGTGGAGTCATTTTGAGTGGTATCCATTTCATTTGGGTGGGGACCAGAATCAACCATGGTGCCATCCAGAGCTGTTGTGTGTTTAAATTCTCTTTGTCTCATCACACAAACTTGTTATATGATGATGAGGAGATGACGAACATTAGAATGAGCTCAAATGCGATGTGGACGATCTGGAAATGGACTTTTGTTGATTATTAGCAGCAAACTGTAAACGCCCCAACCTGCGCCTTGTTGCTAAATGGCTGGTTTTGAATAGGAACTTTATAACATCGCTGCCTTTGAAGTTAAACTTAAAACTAAAATGCCTGATGAAACTAGAAGCAGTGAAGCACATCACGTGCTGAGATGAATGAACTCCAGCAAATGAACTTTGGACCCAGACCCCATTGGATCCTTTGAACTTGCTATAGGGTCTGTTTCTGGTCTGCTAGGGCAAGAGGGGGGGGGCAGTGTTGTGGTCACTCTGTGGTATGGTCATCAGGCATCGGCCCCTTCGCTCCTCTCTGCCAATGTATCTGTTTCCAAATGGGACTGACGCGGGCCTTAGACGTACCCTGCTGGGGTCCTCTGAAACCAGAGACTCTTGAAGTGGACGTCTGCCTGTGTCCAGTCTGCTCCCAGAAAGTCTTTCAGGTCTGCTGCAGGAAGACATTTTGGACACCGCCTGGCTGGTTGGCTATCTCCCTGCCCCCGACACTCCACCACCACCTCTACCAAGCTAACCACCAGCAGCTTCTTGCAGACCACCCTGGGCTGGTCAGCAACCCCTGCTTACACCTGCCATAAAACTTAAAAGCTACAGTCTCATCCCCCAGCTTTGAAGTGTTCAAAGCATAGCTTAGTGACCTTTGATGAGACTTTGGCTGCAACACATGTTTTGCACCCATGTATAAACGCAGGCCTCTCAGCAGACAAGGCAGGATTGTTTACCTACATGTGCGAAACGTAAGGGCCAATGCACGGCAACCATGCATGGAGCCCCCGTTCCCACATGTAAAGCTCCCTACGGTGGGAAGCGGACAGAGGTTGAACCGGACACAGCTTTGAGCTAATACATTCAGCTACCATGTGTTCAGCAATGCTTAAAACACTTTCTCTGTGGCGTTGCACTGTCCACTAGGCCACCGTCCCTTTCAGATACAGACCCAGTGAGACAGACGCTCAGGCACTGGTCAGGCTGGTTGCATTCGTTTTGAATAAGCTTTCCAAAATGTTTAGCAGCCTGAGATCGGTCTGCATCAGGCCCCCAATGGCATTTAAACACACACAAAACACAACACACACACAGTTTTACAGTTTGTTTGTTAACGCATTCAAATGTTGGAGCAGGTCTTTTTACTTGTAATTGATGATGTAGAGGCCTTTCAGCATCACTAAGTCAAAACTATTGGAACATGTTATTTTTATGTGATTTGTGAGTTTATAGGCTATCTGTACATGTCAAGAATGATATTTTAGCCAGTGTGTCTTGCAGATGGCTTTGCACCAGTCACTGTACATTGTAAGTTGCTCGCTGTTTTATAAGGCATTAAATATTTGACAGAACTGTAAGCTCATAATTACACAAGGCCAGGGCTGTGTATAAATGTCAAACAAAACAGGCTGATATATGGCCGACCGTGGGGTTTACATGCTTCACATGCTAGTGTCTGAATGACAGGGCTCAAGATGATGTAATTACAACACGGAGGCATTATAAGTGCGTGCACCATCGCGGTACGCACTCAGAGTTAAAATAGCAGCGCTCGAGTCTGGAATAACCTGGTAGCAAAACAGTGGGTCCCCTTTATTTACACTATGTGTGTGAGACCTGCTGTGCTTAGTGTAAGTACACCAACAATGAATCTCATTGACAGTTCAAATAGTGCGTGTAGACTAGGTTTCAGCATAATGAGGCAGCGATGCTTTCTGATATTTCTTTTTTTGTGTGCCATACACAGTCCCTCCCCAGTCAGAGAAGCCCCAGTGCCGATGCCAGACCTGACCCTGCTCCGTGGAGCCAGAGACGCTGGCCTTCCGCTAACTATAGACTGAGAAATCCCGAGCGTGTTGCTTTTGGCCCGAGGGCGGCTGCGCGGCCCACACAAATGTTGATGAGGATGAAACAGCCCAACTGTGTGGTGTCTGCACTGTGACCTATGGAATGTGCCTTCAAAGAGGATTCTCAGGGTGCGTGAATTTCTCAGAGGAGTTTCAGTCCCGTGGCATTATGTCAAACCAGCATTTATTCACTTGGGCTTACCCTGCAAGTTTTAATAGGCTCTGTCGTAGTGCAATATGAAATATCATACCTGGCTGCTGTAGTCTGCATGGATCGAGTTACTCCTGACCCTCTGCTGTTGGCGTGAAGCATCCTGTCGGTTTGTTGCAGCCACCGAAGCCTAAAAAGCAGCACTTATTTTAATACTATGATATGATAAGACGATGCACAGACGGGAAACGTTAATGTGAGCAACATATGAACAGCAGAGTTCTTCAGCCCAAAATGCCCGGACATGGGCGGGTACACATGAGACAGCAGTGTCATAACACCCAACGTTTAAACAGTATGAGCCAGAAGCTGTCAAGTGTAGCTGTCAACACCTCTATTTCAGCAGACGTGACGTGCCCTCTAAACCTTGATGGATATAAATCAAGAGAGCATTTTGAAACAACAGGGTCATATTCAATCCTCGTTGAAAATGTGTGTCCACATAAACCCAGCAACCCCGCCAGCATGGGACGTCCCCCAGGGCGGCATACCCATCCCTGCCAGGCCAAACAACTAATAGCTCATCCTCCTAACTGCATCTGGTAAAGGCTCAAACGGCACATCTGTGTGATGATGAGCCGCTTTTAGATTGAAGCGTTTGGGAATGTTTCTGTTATGTTGTCCACAATTTGGGTTTGGGGCCTTGAATACTGTGAAGACGGCTTTCTGTAAAAAAAAAAAAAAAGGCTTTATGGTAAACGGAGGGGAATATATTTTATGTATGTGTTAGAGTAACACGTTCGCTTCTGCCCCAGACTTGACGCGTAAACCCCAGTTTAAGTGGGTTCATCCGTCTACTCCATCCCTAGTTAGGAAAGGAAATCAAGCACAACAACAAAACTTCCGTTCTTCTAAATCTTCCGACCCGCTTTCAGAGATTTCCAGCCCCTTCATTCCTTTCACTCCAATGGAACTCTACGGAGAGCCTTTGTCCTCCGCAGATCAGGCTGTGTCCACTACTCCCACTCTTTTCAATAGCGAGTAAGAGCACTGCTAAGGGCTGGAACGACAGTGTTACCCATGCAAGCAGAACATCCCTCTCTTTTTGTGCAGTGGGTTGGTGAGGGGGCAGTGGGAAGGATGCGGTCAGTCTGCTCGGGGACAATGGAGGGCTGGGCAGCTGCCTTGGCACAACAAAGGGACTGGTCTCCTGTTAGTCCTGTTTACTTTAGTGTTGTTTCCATGCCGCCTGCGAGTCAGGCTACCTGAAAAGGGCGTATGGATAAAAAATGTGCCTTACAATTAAGACATTTCACTGGCTCCCCGTGTCCGGTTTATTGTAGGCAGAGGATACACTGTTACAGGGAGTTTAACATTTTTAAACGACGTAAATGTTGAACTCTCTCACTATGAAATATGTTCTAGTCGGTGCGCAGCAGTCTGTGATACTTCGTGTAAATAAAAACACATGACCGCCTTAGTGTGTAAATCTCCAATGCTGCTTGTCTTAAATTTTCCCTGGAATGAAACGTAAATCTGCAAAATTAAGTAGTGGGTTTGTGCGCATTAATCATTCGCTACAAAGATATAACGCAACTAATATTTAATACGTGTGGCGCAGAGGTCACTGGACTGGCTGCAAAAATCTTGTCAGCACTTAAAAGTCAACATCGTCCATCTTTTCTTCACGCAAAAAAACCTCCTTGAATCCTCCCTTTGATCCTTTTGATTTCCTCCTTTTTCATGCGCCAGATCTGTTATGCGCAAAAATTCTTAGGTTTTCCATAGAAACGTGTCCTTTCCGCGGGGATATTGATGTTTTTTTCCTCGCGGGGGTTATGATATGGTGAATCAGAATTTCAAAGCCGAGCACAATACTTGCTTTCATGCTTGTTTTCGTGTGCCTTTTGTCGGCCATTGTCTCGTTGTTCAAATCCTCATTTCTCAAATGAATGCAAATATTTATTCTGCGAGTGTCTGAGCTCCAGTCACTTCGGATGCTTTTCAACTCTTAAAGTCTTTGTTGGAGCAGCAGGTTGCAGCGCCAAGACGCTCCGGTGGGGACGCGGAGACGAGGCGCAAACTTCTTTTCCGACTTTGTTGTGCACATTTTATTGAGTTGCTCTTTTACTCCGTGTCACCTACACCGCTTCATGGCAACGTTTCTGAAATTATTAATTACGTTACAGCCAGTTTCTATAAAATAACATTTTATTTCAGTTCTTTGCTTAATTACCCTGATTTCGCCCATGTTTAACCCCCCCCCCCCCCCCCCCCCCCCCCCCCAGACTTGGATCACAGATGCTTCCTGGAAGAATACTGAAGAGAAACCGACTTGACCACAGCTAAAAGCCTCAAATTCCTCAAGTCGGAGTATTAAATCGAGACCCATGCCTTTCTCAGCCTCTCCTCCCTCTCCTTTCTGTGGGCTGACATGTCTGATAGACCACGCTTTCTCTCTGCATTGTCGCCCTGTCATCGCAACAATGTACATCTTCGGGACACCAATTTTTAGAGGCCTTTGATCTGTAGACCGAGAGGAACAGAGTTATGGAGAGTAGATGACAGAGGAGGACTTTCCTTTTCCCCCTGAGCCCCAGTTTGAAGCAGCAGAGAGCGAATATCTTTGCAGACATTAAACAATTGGGAGAACTCCATCTGTTAAATTCATTAAATCCTCATATACAGAAGTTTAATGCATACAGATTTTTGCGGGGATTGAGACACATATAAAGTGTTTCCATATCTGTGTCCCTTAAAACAGACACGAAGCGCCAAGAGTAAATATATGGCTGAGAAACTCGGGGACTCTGTGGAAAGCGAGTTCTGAGGTCTGCAGACGAAATGAAATATCAAATCCGCACATTCCATTTGTGCCCTTAAGGCCGCAGGAGTCTCCATTTCAAATCAGCCCTAAACGTTAATTATGATATTGTGTAGATCTCGGAAGACATTTAACACTTGACAGTCGCATGTTTTTAACTTTTAAGCCGTCGCCTTTGATCAGCCCTGAGGTGGATCCTGTAAAACCCATCGCCCTGGAAATGTGTTGGAGGCTAGTTTTACACTTCAGGTTGTCTCACAGGAACAGTTCACCTCTACTAAAATATCTAGAATTTACTGCTTGGAATTGTTGCGCCAGGGACAAAGAAATGAATGAGAACTCAAATATTTTTCAAGTTTGTTTTGTGTTTGGCCACAAAAGTTTGCGAGAGACTAAAAGGTTATTAAAATATCGAATAAAATCTTTTAATTTGTATCAGTGTCCTTTAGAACAATAAGCTGGAACATTCTCAACGAACCTACATATGACCATCACGTATATTTAAACCTTATATTGACTATATTGTGTAAATATGTGCATGAGCAACGTCTTTCAGAAAATAAATACATGCTGCCAGTAGACGTGACAACACCTCCAATGCTCAGCAGTGTAATTATCATCATATAGAGTCATCTGATGAAGCTTTATGATGAAGAAAAGCGGGTTCTGCTGTCTCTGTTCTCCATGTCATCTCACATGCTGCCACTCATGATAAATGAACACATTCCCGCTTCCCTATAGGCTGCAAGCAACGCCATCATGTCCCCCCTGTCATAAACAGCAGTCGTTTACTGGCTCCGTTAGTGTTTCTATCGCTCCCAAGCAACTTTCCCGCAGTTTGCTGTGAGGGCTGAGAGAAACTGCAACAATGCTAACGCAGAAATAAAGATACCGTGAAAACTGACAACTGGAGCGTCAGAAGCTGCTGGAAGGGGGCTCGGGCCCTGTTAGAGGATATTTGTGGGGAGCTGTAGCATGTGCGTCAAAATAACTTGGCAATCCCATAACCTATATTTCTTCATCACAATTTAATTCTATTATACGTCAGGTCCCAGCACCCCAGTCCAAATGGGCTCTGCGTAAATCTGGCGTCGGGATGATTATAAAACTTGCATCAAATAAATAAATAAATGTTTCCTGGCTTATTAAGTTACACCGTGATATAAAAATTAATTCCCTGCTGTTCTAACAATTTAATCAAACGTGTAAACCTTTTTATTCCTTATTTACACACCGTAGGAAAATGAATCGATACAAATTTAAGCAAATGGAAAAAAATACATATATACTGTAGGCCGCTTTGAAGTCCCAAGAAATTAAAGCTTTTTTCAAATGCTTAGAAAATTGTGTAATTAGTCAGTTTAATTTATTTGAAATGTTTGTATGGGCCTATATAATTTTTATTTTCATATATACGAACTGGTCAGTTAGATTCTTCTTTAAGGTTAATGAGAGATACACAGTATGGTTTTAATATTTTTTTAAGTGCAGTAGAACTTAGTAATATTTTCTGTTGGTTTGATTCTCTTTAATGGCCTTTTGGTGACGTTTGTTTTCGCCTGTGTTTGTCTGTTTGCTTACAGTCAGCTCTGAGGGAAACCTGGAGGATTCCCTCCTCAGAGAGCTCCGCTGACCCGTATGACCATCCAGCAGAGATGCAGGTAGACCTGCGTGGCGACATGAATGGTAACAAGTTTAACCCGCGTGCAGTATGAAGCGCGTGCGCCTAGAAGCTTCACGGGGGTCCATAAATGCGTTTATAACACGTTTACAGCAGAGGGGCGAGAAATTAATCACCTAACATGGCTCTGCACACTACTGCAAGAGCTATGGCCTCTACTTTTTTTTTTTTTTTTAACTGAGTCGTTTTTTCAAAAACTGCACAGCTTTTCTATTCGTCCACGTGCTATTTCCCTCGGCCAGTGTTTCGATGTGGACAAATCATCCAAAAAAAAGTTTATCCACACCTATGCGCCTTTTACGCGCTCCTTACTCCGCGTGACTGCGAACATCCATCCGCTCAATAGGACGTGTCACGGCAGCGCATGTCCCTTCACAAAAGACAATTGTGATTTAGACAAACATTAGGGGAAAACATAAAGGCAAAGGTCAAGTCCTCTTTCAGTTCAAGTGTGCTCCGATTCACCTACGACACAACGGGGACAAAGAGTTGCAGCTACCTCCGTTTCTAAAGGGGAGGATGTGATTAGCTGCCTCGTGATGGAGGAGGAAGATGTTGATTCTCTACCTGCTTCACATGAAAATAAGATTTCCACAAATCAGCAGCAGCAGATTCTTTGGGCTCCTTCAGGATCCCCCCACCGTAACGCGCACACCCTCCTCACCCCTCACCAACACACACACACACGAGAGGAAGACAGAAAAAGCATCTTGAATTCCTGACGGTACATACAATACCGATTATTATTATTATTCTAATTACCGCGCACTAAAAAAACACATGCTCTACAATTTAGGCATTGGGACGTGCGTGTTTTTTGTTGTATTAATATTGCAAGTTCAATTATTTCTAGAACAGAGGGATTAGAAGAATAAGTAGCGTTAATTGCGCGGCAGGTATAACGATCAGGTCTAATCCTTCTTCCCCCCTCTTTGTATTGAGTTTTTGTGGGCTTAATGAGTGGCAGGTAGGGCTGCTTCCTGCTTTCTCACATGCTCAAATAGGCCTCTCACTGCTTGCAGCCCTGGACCCTGGCTGTGTACAGGAAACAATTGATTTTGAGCATAAAGTTAATTATGCCTAGAAATTAGACAGCCTTAACGTTGGGTGAAGACTCAGAGGTTGATTTCCTGACAGCTCTTAACACACTCTCACATAGCATTCACGCATGTGCGTTTTTACTATAGGCTGTGAGGAAAAACAACACTTACCTTGTCTTATGCTGCACCGTTTTTGGCTTATTTTAACCTTATATTCCTTCAAATTCAAGTAAAACGTGTTGTAGTCATTTGCTCCAGCCTTAATGTTGAATTTGGAGACATAAATGGACAAAACAATCCTCTGGGCTCGGTTCTGTGCTGGTCTGAGCTGTTTCCTAGGCTACACAAATCAGTATTATGAAGATAGCCTGAGCTCAAAGAATGTCACAGTGGTCGGTTTATTATTGAAACCAAAAAAAAAATCTTATTGAAACTTTTCCTTTTGATGAATTAACTCATGGACAAGGGGGATAAGCCTCGCATGGCGTCTTCTAGCTGGAGTGGGACTAAAAAAAATACTAAATTAAATCCTACTTTGTGTTTCTTTAGACAGAATCAAGTGCCTTTAATTTTTAAAGATTCTCCAAAATAAGATTTTTGCCCAGGATTATTATTTACGTATTATTATTAGTAATATCTTTTTATTTAATGACCTCTCGCCTCTGTGTGGATGACTTTAGTCATATGGTTTATGCCTCAACCTGAAATTGCTTGTCGCTGAAAGGCTTTTTCTTTAATTCTATTACCGGACGTGGACTCGCTTTGTTTCAATACTGTCGTATCAAAATGATTGACAAAGTAATAAACGCGTCATGCTGCTGCATCTGATTGTGCCCCGACATTTGCATTGGACATTGAGGGGAATATGACAACCTTGACACACTGGGGATTTGCTCTGTCAAATAAACACGTCTCCAAGGATCTATATTGTTGCGCTGACAATACCTCCCATTCATTGGATTTCGAAGCGTTTCAGGTTCGTGTGTGGGTTAGATCGGTGTCTGAGGATGTGCAGCTTCAGCAAAGCGTAGGTCAAGGAAGGAAAAAGCCATGAACGAATTAATAAATAAAGGCGACACTACTCCATAATTAATCCCTCCCATTCCTCTCGTTGTTGGTTTCACGGGTTCAGTCCTCCATGTGCCTCTACGTTGCAGTGGTCACACGATCTATTCTCACTATCAGAGGTTACAGCGATTTCTTTTTTTCGTGAATAAAGTGGGGAAATATCCAAAAGGAGTAATAATATTTGTTATGGTTTATGTGAGAAAATATTGGCACTAAATGTGTAAAGACAACAAAACAAGTGAGAGAAAATCTTTTAAAGGGGAAAATGTAATTTTTTGTTGGAATGCGGAGCCATATGCATATACACTCATTTTTATAATACCGCTATCATTTAATACTTTTTATACAGGCTGCTGGCATTATAGATGGAGGCCATTTGTGTCCCACGGCGTGCCCACCTACAGCAGGTGATCCCGATGTCGTAACGTGTCAGCGGTGGCCTGACATAAGTATAATAATAGTTAATAGAGCGTGATGGAGAGAATGGCATTAAACCTAACCAAAACGTGTCAAAAGGAAAAGTCTATGTCTTCATTAGCTTGATCTCCAAGGACCGTCGAACATTTCATTAGTTTGTAATTTATGAATGTTTGACAAATATTAAAGAGTATGTAAATATGAGAGGCATAATGTCTTTCCTGCGGGAGATGGCGAAATGACCCAAAGTCTTCGATACTGCTAGACTGATCACATGCATTATGTTTCTTCTCAAACTGTGCATTTGCTTGTCTATTCGGAACATATTTCCCATCTGACGTGTGAAATAGTGCAGATAAACCAATGATTCATAATACTGGCAGCATTTGCATCTCCTAATACTCTGTTATTTTGATATATGATGATATACTGTCGCCTTTATCGAGTGTAGACGCGCACTTTTGCCATTATGGCTTTGGCTAAATCAGTAGGAGGGTTTTTGTCCTAAAACGGTCCATTTCCTTGTTTGTGAACCACTTCCAGTGCAGGGTGGGATCATCCTTGTTGTATTTCCATTCCAGCAGCACTGGCTCACCCAACTTCTTGCGTAGGGCGGACTCCTCAAACTTTCACCTTTCAGTATATTTCAGTGTTTGTGTTGGATTTCCGTCAACGCTAACGCACCTGTTCGCCATGATTTCTGCTTGTGTCAGGCGCTGGTGTCACCAGACACTGTCATACCCCACAGAGGTCAGCATAAGATGATGAATTCAAGTTATGATTAATTACTCTGTCATATCTTAATGGCCAAAGGGCGAGTCCTCAAATGCAGAGTGATTTATTCTGCATAAGGCAACGCTCAAATGTTTGGTTCTTAAATCTGACAATACTGCGTAGTGCTAAGCTTTAAATATCTTTATTTAAATCACATTTTAAAATCTTCCCTTAATTTGTTGTTATAAATATAAATTATTAAAGAAAACTGCCTTTACACGTGGTTATATCTCTGCACGAATGCAGGAAGGAGAACATATCACTGTTTATACTGAATGCAAACTACAAGCCCCCATATTTTCTCCCTCTTCACGTGCACGTGCACACAAGACGTCGGAACAGAGTACAACAATATTTAGATCCATATGTTTGCTCAAGCTGCAGCAACAAGTTCCTTCTGCATATATGAAAACCACTCGCGCAAATGAAAGAAGTCATCGTAGCTTCTGCCGACTCAAAAGTCTGCAGAGATCAAATGGGAGAAGGAGATCTCGGATCAAAAGAGACCAAATGAGCGGGTCGCTGATTCATTCATGCAGCTGCATTGAGACCAAGGCCAACAGGCGTATCATACACTGAAAGGGAGCTGCTATTCAGAGTGCAGGTGTGAAGTATGTGGCACATTCTGTCATATAATGTGGAGGTTGTTAGAACATCCGTGTTCGGGCCTATAGGCTGCTGGGGGGCTGATTCTCTTTGGAGGGAGCGCGCTCAGCTAAGTTTCCTGAACTCTGTGCGCGTCGGTAATCCTTAAATCTGGGGCTGGAGGTGGGGGCAGGCTCCGAGGTCTTACTACAATGATCTTTTTCTAGGATGGTAACTTGTGTTAAGTTTGCCTCTCGTACCCAGAAGCTTCCAACTCTGTGGAATTCAGCTTCATTTTGCTCTGGAGATTGGAGCCTGCGCCACCGTCCTGCCGCGTGATTTCAAATCCCCTCGGACAGTCACCTCGGATATTGTCAAAATATAATATTCAATATTCATGACAGTCTTTATGGTTGTAATTAAACGGTGGGAGTGCGTAGTTTGCATTTTGAACTCGCTTCTGCACTCGATCAAAGTCTGAGAAAAGAAAATGCTCCTTGAGGAAGAAAAACACTGGGCCATAATAAAAAGTGTTGGGAAAAACATAAATGAGCCACACACTAATAAAATAGATACAATCTTGGTGATAATACATAAATAAAATAAGTCTTTCTTTGATCAATGCTATAGAGTGCCAGCTCTATTATGACAACTCTGCCCTGCTTTTCCGGTCTGCTGCTCGTTGCTCTATTGCACCTGTCTCCCTGTCTTTCTCTTTATTTTCCATGCCAATTTTGGCCACTTCATTCCTGATAATTATGACCTGGTTGGTGTTAGAGGTGCTGATGGCGGTGTTGGAGCGTGGGGTGGGCGTGGAGGAAGGGGGGGGGGGGGGGGGGTGCCGAGGGTGGTGTGTGTGTGTGTGTGTGTGTGTGTGTATGGAGAGTGGGGGTGACCAGTCAGCGAGGCTTTTACTCCTAGACTGCTAATCCCCCTATTAAAAGGGCTTTGTTCAATAATGCCGGACAGTTTCCGGAAGTAGGATTACCGCCTCCATTATTTTACAAAGAAATTATATTTCACACTCAAATGGGCCTTAGGATGCAGCGGTTGTGGTGAGAGGGTCCTGCGAGAAAAAGAAATGGATTCATTTTCTTTTTTGTTGCGCTTTGGAAGTTCAGAGCCTCTCCTTCTTTCCCTTTCTTGTCTGTGCTGTAATTAATGGGAGGGTGTATTTCCTGTGCAACTGCGCTGCTGACATCGGTTTCCTGTCTTGTTTCTCTGACATTGCAGTGTTGTTGCTCAAGTGAAGGCTCTCTCCCTCGGTTCCACTCTCTCTCTCACGCGCTCTTTTACGCACGCTAACACACACACACACACACACACACCTGTTCTTGATTCTTGACCCCGTAGCTGATATCAGATCAGGGGTTGTCACTCAGCTGAAGGTGGGAAGCCCCGATGAGCGAGCCCAACGGGATCAGTTGTTAAAGATCCTCTCTTGCAGTTCTAACAGTTCTCACGCCGGGAGCTGAACTTTTACAATAAAAGTAAACAGTCGCCATTTTTTTTATCTCTCTGTTGTCTGCCACAAGCGCGTTTTCATCTAATACTTTGTGAAAGCTGCTGTTGCAACCAAACATTGTAATCCTGCTTTGTACCGGCTCTGTTTCTGAGTGGACGACATGTGTATATGTGGCGATAGTCATAAATTAAACTGGGCAGAAGCGCACGGGCTTATTTACGTTATTTTTCCTGGCGTCCAAATGAATCCAAGCATTTTTCATTGACCCCTACCTGCGGTAACGAGTTTGACGCGTAATTGCCACGCGAAACCTCTCTCCCTCCTACTTCCTAATGAAGCAAACCCTTAAAATGTTGCTTATCCTTCACTTTCAGCGCTGAATGGAAAATGTTTTAACACGACTCAGTTAGTTCTTGTCCGTCTTGACGGCTGGAACTAAAAGCGTTAGACGGCGCAATAGAGAGGAGCCCAGCAAATCGGAGACAAAAGCCTTTCCGTGTCATCAACGTTGTTCAGACGACCTAGAAGAATCCCTCTGATATTAACTTCCACTTCAAAGACCCCCACTTTCAATTGAGATCCAACTATCTTGTGTTTTTTTTTCCTTCCCTCCTTTCTTCTCTCTACGTACAAGAGCTGGTGCCAAAAGAGCCATCATCATCTTCCTCTGTGTGGTTGGGTTGGTGTTTTTCTCTGCTTTCAGCTGGGCCTCTTCTACAAGAGCAAACTGTCATGCACTTAACCAAAGCCATGCAAGTTGTGGCGGCTGTGTTGTTTCCACCCACTTCTGCCTTCGAGTCAAGGCCAGAGTAAAAGTTACCCCACGTCCCAGTTTTCCCAGCACAGCGGAGCTCTGCAGCTTTTCTTTCCACTCGTAGCTGCACATTTCATTTAAACCTTAAAGCAAAAAAAGTTTCGTCATATTATGTTTTGTTGTACTAAAACTCTGTCTGTCTGTCTGAAAAGCTCCGCAGATCTTGGTCAACGCTTTAATAATGAATTTACACGCCTATTATTAAACAGTGCACTTATTAACATTAGAGTCTAAAATATGATTATGGCTAAATGTATCTATTGAGCAGCTCGGCCCTCTATTATGGTGGAGACAACTGCGTTTTAGCGGCTTCTCCTTTGATTGTCGTAAAGTAGGCCTGGAGCAAAAGAATATTTTTCTTCTTTATTCTGCCCCAGTCTGCGGTATAAAGGACATAGATTACCGTTTCCTACCCCATGGAAAGCAAATATTACATTCTTTAGAGCGGTCTTTTGAGTCCACGGACTTGGCCCCATATCATTTGAGTTTGACTTGGCTATTGCTATAGAAATCTTAATTCACCATGAGGATTCACCGTCGTGAAAAAATGGCTCTTTGTACAAGATGCTCTTTGAAGTCTGGATCAGAATATTGTAGCCTTTCATCAAACTCTGCCCACGTCTGCAAACCAGAGCTCAGCTGAGAAAGTAAGACTTAACACAAGTGGAGCACAGTTTAAGTCCACCCCCTCCATTTTTTTAAATTCTTTTTTTTTTTAAGAGAAAAACATTTCAGAAAATAAACCTTTAAATGTAATGTAAAACATCTTCCAGGGAATTTTATGACTTTGTATTTTGGCAGTAATTTGAATCTGAAAAGCAGACGTGGTCATGTTTGTACTGAAGCTTCTCTAAAACGCTGTGTGTTAGAGGAGCAGCTGCTTTTAAGTCAAACATTGTTTTAAACATGTGACGTAAAAACAGATGTTGCGCATTTACCTGAAACAAGACATGTAAAAAGAAACACCATAATTTTCATAAATCCAACATGGCGCAGCAGCTTTCACTTTAGTCATACAAGATTTATTCCAAATACTCACAAATTACAAGGCAATTCGGTACGCATTTTGAGTGCAGCTCGTTGGCAAATATTCAAAAACAAAAACAAAAACATATTGACGACAATGATACAAAATCACAAAATGTTCACTTGAATAAAACATTTAGAATTTCACGGTTGGATATCAAATACTGCAGAATTATGCAACAGTCCAATTGTTGACCCTTTGCACAAATGGAGAAAAATAAAATGCTGTAAACGTAAAATGTAGTTGTACAAATAACGGCAGCCCTCGATGAGAGACCGCTCTGAGACAGATCCTTACAAAACTATCAACATCAACACATCGAAGCGTACAAAATTTACAAATGTACATTTTTGCCCCAATTCAAACATGCACTTTGGTTCGGTAATAGAAAAACCCTTCAATATCAGATTGAAAAATAAATAAAAACATATTGAAGTCGAAACTCGGAATTTACAAAATAACTTTACACCAACATGCCTAGCCTACAATGATGTACCACACAGTCTAACGGATTTACACGACTCTCCACAAGTGGACCGGTGGGCGCACAGGCACCGAGCCATCCACTTTGAATAGCTGAGGTTTGAAAATATATATTTTTTGTGCCTGGGAATTTGCGCGTCTTTAAGGTTTGTAGATTTTTCTCCAAGTGTGGTTAAATGCGTGTGTTGGCTCTGGGGGTGTGTGGTGTGTTGGTGGCTCATCCAGAAAGGGGGGGAACCGGTGGAGCTTCACAGGCATATAGGCACCAGAGCCAAACCATTTTAATAGTTAAGCTCTTCAAATGGGTTCTGCCACTTCTGGCAAGTGCGTTAAAACGCGTCCCTCGGTTCTGGGTTTCGGTAAGGTGGCTCGTCAGCGGGGTCTGGTGTGGAGGGCCCGCTGGGTGGTGTTTGGGCGCCGCTGGCACCTGAACTGTGACACACGTACCATTCGCTTAAATTTGCAGGCTGGGAGGATCCAACCGGCTCTGACAGCACCGAGGAGCCCCCTGGCTCCCGGCCCAAGTCTGAGGAAGGGGACACCAGGGACGGGGTGGACGACTCGTAGCCCGAGCTGGGCGGGGGGGACTTGCAGTGCACCTTCATGTGTTTCCTCAGGGAGCTGGGGTGTGTGTAGGACTTATCGCAGCCTCTTACTTTGCAGTTGTAGGGCTTATCGCTGGTGTGGACGTGAGAATGCTTTTTCCTGTCACTGCTGTTGGCGAAGCGTCTGTCGCAGCCGTCAAACTCACATTTGAAGGGCTTCTCACCTGTTAACAGCGATAGTGACAATAAATAAAAAAGATTTTAAAGCGTGACATTTGATGCTCACCACGTTATTTATTTTACGAGGCCATGACAGCCAAGTTGTGTCAGTCTGGCATTGGGCTAGTAGACAAATATGTAAAGTGAAACACTAATGTCAGTGTGAGTAACATGCATCTGTGGACAGACTTAAAGTAAACTAAGCAACAAGTATCGACGTATCTTTGCGCAAAATAAATTAGGAATTAAAATATATAGCCTGCGGTCATATTTGTGTTTTTGTTATTGCCTTTAGAGCAAGTATGGCACTTTTAAAACTTTGCCTCTTTGGACAGACCTGGCACGACTCTGGTGTGAACAGGAGGGGTGAACCCCTACTGTCCTGGATCTATACCTGGCGTCTGCACAAATCAAGGCATACGTCAAAACAGACAAGCTATGATCACAAACGTAGCAGGCCCCAAAACAACTGGAAATAATGATAAATGGAATTATCGCCGTCGCCAGGCTTCACCTACTGTGTTCTAAGACAATTATGTGCTGCTGTATCTGAATACTGCACTCGGTTACTGACTCGGTCTCATTTTGCGTCTTAATAACAAGTATTTCTACCTGATTATGACAAGGCAAAAAAGACAATCTGAATAAATTACGCGGAAATCATCTACTGCTGATTTTTCTCCTCCGATTAAAGCTTTTGAGAATATGTAATTGCCTCTGTCTAATTACACTTGCGGGTTGAATATCAATTTGACCTTCAGCTGTTGGGTTGAGAGAGCCAATCAAGGATATTAGTGTAGTACAAGAAGCCGTCGAGGAACAGACCCCAGGGGCAGCCCCAGTCATAACCACACTTTCGGATAGGTTTTAAACATGATACCAAAGACCAGGCCCCTTGGGAGTCAACACACAGAAATAATTTAACAGATTTGTACTTAGGTAATGTGAGCAAATTATATGAATAATACATAGGGTGCAGGAATGAAACAGAGGGGGGAGTGCATGCACCAACCGAACTGTATTAATTTGCAAGTCTGACTCGACATTTTGAGGCCTTTCTCTCTCCCTGCCTCCACAGCACTTCACTGGGTCACGGAGGCAAGCGGCCATGTTGTCCAAGTCTACGTTTTTAAAGCTAAATCAGAGATTTCGAGCTGTCCTGTCTGTTCGATTATTACAGATGCTCTGTCAGTCTGTTGTGTGTCTTATTTTAGCCATGGGCACTTGTCAACTTGTTGCTTTGGTTAAATGCTTTACAGAAGCATTGTTACTATTATTTCACCATGCACACTGTTATAATATCCTGTTATTAAGTCAACTCAAGGCATTTCATACACATGCGTGAATAAACAGCCATTATAGCTTTAAATGGAACCAAACATCATTAATAATAATATGAAATAAATGAAACATCGTCGTCATGTATGATGCACCTTTCTAACCTCGCTGTCAGTCATGCCTGCCATGCACTAAGCTATGGACCCGACGTGTGCCTCTGTCTTTGTGCTGTGTTGTAAACAAGAGGTTGAACCGTCAAACGCATGAGTGAGCTGCACCATAATCCCCAAGCTCAACCTTTGTGGAAGTTGCAAGTTGCCCTGATGCAACTCAAAACAAACAGGTGGCTGGGAGCTGCCGATATAGTATCAGCTGGTTGATTAATTACCACGGACCGTCACAGGAGATTTTCAACGCGTGAAATTACAAGAAATTAAACGGACGCTAATAAAGAACAAAATGGAAAGTGCGCATTATCACGTCAGTTACTTTATATGGTCTATTATGCAGAACTCGTATCTTAATTCCAACATGCGACTTTATACATTTACTACATATTGTGGTGCAATTCCGACATTTGAACGGAAATATAGCCACTCACCTGTGTGCGTCCTTTTGTGAATCTTAAGGTTCTCTGATCTTGCAAACACTTTTCCACAGCCGGGGAACGGGCATGGAAACGGTTTCTCCCCGGTGTGCACTCGAATGTGATTTACCAGTTTGTACTTTGCTTTAAATGGCTTGCCTTCCCTCGGACACTCTTCCCAAAAACAAATGTGGTTCGCTTGCTCTGGTCCTCCAACGTGTTCCACCGTCACATGCGTTACGAGTTCGTGCATGGTGCTGTAAGTTTTGGAGCAAAGTTTCTTCGGCGAGTGCTCCGGCTCCAGCCACTTGCATATCAGCTCTTGCTTTATCGGCTGCCTCATGTAGCGGAAAAACGCGCCGGCTCCGTGGTGGTGGTGGTGGTGGTGAGCGCTCAGATTCATGTTTAGGTTCAGACCACCGTAGCCATGCAAAGGCGAGGCGGAGAACGGATCAGCCCTGGAGCTTGCCACTTGACTCAAGTGATCAGACCTAACGTACATTTCTCCAGGTAGTCCTAACCTTATTTGTCCATTCAACGCTTGGCCACCCGGTGATCCGCTAGAAGGCTGATCGTGGTGGAGTCCGGAGAAGAGGGTATGGTTCCCAGCGTCAGGGTGATGACCATAGTGTCCGGGATAGCTACCTGTTGTTGAGACAAACATTCCGTGGTGAGAGGCTGAACCAGCAGTCTGGTCAGTCAGCACTGGCATGGCTTGAGCTGTCAGATCTCTCCGGATGAGGAAATCCCTACCTGCGGATAAAGCCTGGGCCGTGTGAGACATAGAATAAGGGACCGATGTCGCCTGAACCGGGCCAAAAGCTCCCGTTTGACTGGAGACCACTTCACTGTGGCCTGCCATATGATGATTGTGGTGGTGGTGATGGTGGTGGGGATAATGATGGGCTGGGCTGATTTTGAGGGCCGCGGAGTGCCCCATGTGTTCTGGCCCGAATGGACTCGGCCCCAGGCGGGGTTCCGCAGTAATCTCCCCAGGGTGCGAGTGAGCCATTGAGTGTGGATGGCTGCTGAACCCCGGGAAGCCTGTCACGCTCTGAGGGGTATGGTGGTGATGATGGTGATGGTGGTGAGCCCCTGCCAAGTCAACTAATCTCAGCGCCGTGTTCCGTTTGGAAAACGTAGGGTCCATCACGGGGCTTCCCAATGCATCCACGCTCATTACTAACTAATTTTAGAATACCGTGACAGCAGGCAAAATAATAATGATGATGACAAATATATTTTAATCGCAATGAAAAATAAAGAAAAAAAAAACTTCATAAAGTTAAGTCTATCTGCAGACTACATGGAATCCCATTCGGTTGAGAGGCAGCAGCAGGACGCTTTGATACTGAATAGAGATTCATGGTAGGCGCTGCAGCCCGTGGAGCTAAACAATCACCCTGCGCTCTAATTGGTCAGAGCTCTGTGATTGACGTCACCAGTGACAGTTTCCAACGTGAAGAAAAATGTCTTAGTGACAGCGAGCAGCCAGCGCGCATGCGCAGTGCCTCAGGCAACGCTTGAGAAAAATAGTTGTTATGCAAAGGTTATTGTACAAAAAGTCTAAAAGTTGATCCAGATATACAGTCGTCTTTCTTTTGTCGCAGCAAACAAAAGCTGTGAGACTATGAAAGAGCAATTTCCCCACTTTGATTGTGCGATTACAAAACAGACTGTCTCGCAAGACTGTGCATATTGTCGCTATAAAAGTTGCAAGGATCATAAATAATGTAGTGATATCTTCATTTTGCCTTGCAACGTAGGAACTACAACTTTGCGCACAAATTACGCACAACTTTACGCATGCTACAAATCGGCGCGGGCAAAGGAAAAACGTGTCCGTTTAAGCAGAGAAAAACTCCACGTGGAAGTTTAAAATAGTCCGAAGTAAAATCCGCGAATGGTCGCTTTTATAAATATCCATATTTACATATCCAGTCCTCTGCCTTCAGCGCGTACTGCAGCGTTTACTCCGTGCTCTGCTCGGTGGGATCCGTGTGTATAGTAAGTGTGAACAGGGCGAGCTGCAGCCATTGTCCCGAGGAAAAAAAATGTAATGGACGGGACCTGTTGTTATGATCTGGGGTAATTTTGCTTTAGACCCAGGACGGCAGCAGATGAGGGTCACAGAAGGTGGTGCCGTTGCAGACTGCAGTTCAAAATAGAACGTGTGTGCTGTAAGTATCCGCTACGACAATCCTGGAGGTTGTATTCTGCTTTTCTTCAGCGAGTATTTAGCAGACATAAGGACATAAAGAGACTTATTATGGAACAACAAGCCGAACTGTTTATTAATAATCCACAACTCACTGAATGCTTTAGAGAACTTTGTTTAAAACATCCGCCGACGATCGTGGCTATTGAAAAATAAGTAAAAGAAGTTAAATATGTATTTATTGAAATAGTAAATTTGCTTATACTGCTGCACGGTGGACGTTGTATCTGTAACAAACACGTATGACCAAAATTTAAAAACGTAGTAATGGGAAAATATTTTCATTGTCATGTGCTTATAAAAAATTATAAACGCGTTGTTTTGAGGTTTATTAAGTGCGATGCTGAACATTTATTACAATTTCAATGTTAAGCTTGAACGTTTAATCTATAGTCAATAATTTGACTTATTAATAACGTTATGACGTGTGTGGTGATCATGAGGTGACAACTTGAATATCTTCTCCTCACACTATAATTTTCCGTTGATAGAAAAATCGTCTGCAGAAAAGGTGGATTTTTGCTTTGGGTGTTTTTGCTCTGTCATATTTAGAGCTATTATATAAATGTGAATATGCTAATATCACAGGACACTTGACTAATATTTTTGGTGTTAGAACAACAGTTCCCTTGAATTGACTTGTCAGAAGATTTGCTGACAGCGTCATCTCCAGCACGTTAGAAATGTAGTCAATATTTTGAGACATGACAAATACAAAATATGTTTATTAAATGGCCTTTGCGCGTGGGGTTATGAGGCGCGCAGCTGCAGCCTTCAGAGACATCACAGCAGCAGCGAAATGCAAAACTTTGAAGTGCTATTTCTGGTCCAAGTTGCACACGCAGTCACACTTGGAGACAAGTAAGCAGGCGAGCTGTATAAGGTCCTGCACCAGAAAAACGGCTGAATAGTTCAGAGTTGTCTCATAAAACTTGGCTTTGGCTGTTTTGGCTTAGTTTCATTCATTGTAAATCATAAATTGCTCCTGGTAGCCATTTTAAATTCTCCAGCACTTTAAACCCATGACACTGAACTGTTACTGTGCCCATTACGGTGCGTCTTATAGGCGCAAAATTCAAATATGGTGCAATCATTATGAGACATATAAAACCATATGTTCCAATGCAGTAGTGCATATATGTCGTATAGCTCTTTTAGGCTACAGGTTAGTTATCCTCACTTGGTGCATGTCTGACTGTATGAACTACTACTTTGGCTCCTCACATTATTATGATTTGCCATTCTTACCATTTCCCACCTGTTGAAAGGTCCCCCTAAAAGTACAGTAGACCTAAAACACTGCACTGAAGTTGTCTGAGTACATGTGAAGTTAAGAACAACACTTCCTCTCCTTCCTCGGTCTCCCAAAACTGACTTGGGGAATAGGCTACAGTGCAGAAACTGGCCTAGTAGCCAAGAAGATATTTTAATGGTTCGCATGGCACGTCTGTGCATGTGGCTTTGAACACTAGCAGCCGGAGTTTCCTGCAGAGAGCGCCGCAAATCCCACTTGATAACTTCGACAGCCCACAACGTTTTACACACAGCTTATGCATCACTGGCCTACAGAAAATGATGGATACATTAGACACACTCGTGGATGAAGTTAAATACTGGCCTTTATATGTATAACCTTTATGAACTAGGGGAGCCGGTGAGCATGATGATGTGGAAATCCAAAGCACAGATGTTCCACGGGTGTGAGCTCCAGTTGACTGGGGAAAGGGGATCAAGAGAGACACAGCTATGAAACACAGAGTGTGCACAACAGACACACCAGAAAGCATCAAAGTAAAGGGGATGCATTCAGAATAACAGGCCTTTAAGGTGAGTGATGACAAGAAGGCAGATTTTATATCAAACGTCAGGGTTTCCCAGGAAAATAGGTCAGGCTCACCTTCATATAGCTGCACCTGGCACACACTGAGTGTCTAGCTCTGAATGCTCTGAGGTTTGTTAAGTGTCTGTCAGTTATACCTGCAACACATTAGATTGGTTTGTGTGGTTGTGGCCACTTTTTAATCTAATGTAGATGAGCAGAGATGTATTTCCTGTCTATCTGTGCTTAAGTCAACAAAAATGTTACTAATTACGCCCCACAAGGTTTGCTTGGTAGCATAATGTCACCATCATAACACCGTCTGTCTGGCTGCAAAGCCCTGTTTGACTTTCCGTTTTGTGTGTCTCAACTTTTGTTTTGCTGGTATTCAGCCTTTAAACCAAATTCATAGTCAGCAATCTCACAATATCTGGGACTGATGATGCAAAGAGGCCAATAGAAGTGTGGGTCCTGCACCGTGGATTGTTATTTGGTGAGTGGATGTTATTGGGGGGAAAGGGGCCCAGCCAATAGGCGCGCAGGTCCGGGGTCACGTGACTACCCCCCTCCTCTCCCATTCATCAGGGCTGGACTGTGTTGTCTTTTCAATTCATTTATCTGCAGGAATGATTGCGACTATCAGTCTAGAGCTCACCGCCTGACTGAGGAGGTGAAAGTTGCGCCACAGGAAGATAAACCGCAAAAGACAATATTGCATGTATACATGATTTTGCGTGCGCATCGGATGAGCGGTATAGGGGAATTCCACGCGTCTTAGAAAGTGCACAGAAATCGGTGGATTTGAGAGTTTGCTCAGTCGAGTGAGGTCCAAACGCTAGAGAGAGGGGGAGGAAGAATATCTGCGCGTGGTTTTTTGATTTCTGCTCTCAGTCGTCTCGGCGAGTCTAGACTGAAGATGCTCTTGGACGCAGGACCGCAGTATCCCACCATAGGAGTCACTACTTTCGGCTCCTCACGGCATCACTCAACAGGCGAAGTCACAGAGAGAGAAGTAGCGTTGGGGATAAATCCTTTCGCCGATGGGATGGGCGCCTTCAAAATAAACCACAGCTCCCATGATATTGGCTCCGGACAAACGGCGTTTTCCTCCCAGGCACCGGGCTACGCAGCAGCCGCCCTGGGACACCATCACCACCCGACCCACGTTGGCTCTTACTCCACGGCGGCTTTCAACTCCACCAGGGACTTTCTCTTCAGAAATCGGGGTTTCGGGGACGCCACCGGGGCGCAGCACAGTTTGTTCGCCTCCGGAAGTTTCGCAGGGCCACATGGACACTCAGATGCAGCGGGGCACCTGCTCTTCCCAGGGCTCCACGAGCAAGCGGCGAGCCATGCGTCTTCCAACGTGGTCAACAGCCAGATGCGGCTGGGCTTCTCGGGGGACATGTACGGACGGGCCGACCAGTATGGCCACGTTACGAGCCCGCGGTCCGACCACTATGCTTCGACCCAGCTGCACGGCTACGGCCCTATGAACATGAATATGGCCGCACACCACGGAGCAGGGGCCTTCTTTCGGTACATGAGGCAACCGATCAAACAAGAGCTCATCTGCAAGTGGATCGAACCGGAGCAGCTGACGAACCCCAAAAAGTCGTGCAACAAAACTTTTAGCACGATGCACGAGCTCGTGACCCATCTGACGGTGGAGCATGTGGGGGGACCAGAGCAGACCAACCACGTCTGCTTCTGGGAGGACTGCTCCAGAGAAGGAAAGCCATTCAAAGCCAAATACAAACTTGTGAATCATATCAGAGTACACACCGGAGAGAAGCCCTTTCCGTGTCCGTTCCCCGGCTGTGGCAAAGTCTTTGCTCGATCGGAGAATTTAAAAATTCACAAAAGGACTCACACCGGTAAGACCCGATCACATGAGTGATTTTTTTCAAACTGCTGACAATATTCCATTCAAAATATGCATGTGGTCCGGCTCGTTATTTATTATGCAGCTGGACTCTCCTCACTCCAGCGGTGGCATGTGATTCAGGGCAGTTGTCGCCAGAAAAAATTTCATACCTTATTTCTTTCTTGTGTTTGTGTGTGAGTAGGTTTTATTTCTGTATTTAAATTATTTTATTTACTGGTTTAAATCAGGTTGTGACGGCCTGACCAAGTTGAATTAAAATTGTCTCTAAAAGGCAAAACATAAAAAATAAATGTGTAGATTTTATTATTAGACTTCATTGTTTTTACGCATTGAACTGATCAAAAATGTAAACAATGTCTAAAATGGGCTTTTGAAAACGTTTTCTTCAGTGTTAAATGTTGCATTTATGTTTCCTTGATTTAGGTGAGAAGCCTTTTAAGTGTGAGTTTGATGGCTGCGACAGGCGATTTGCAAACAGCAGTGACCGCAAGAAACACATGCACGTCCACACGTCGGACAAGCCCTACCTCTGCAAAATGTGCGACAAGTCGTACACACACCCCAGCTCGCTCCGAAAACACATGAAGGTAAACCCAAAAGGCTTTTATTCCTCTTTCCACTGTTCACTTGTTACGGGAAACGTGGCGTTGAACCTGTCGTGTCAGTGCGCAGCTGTGTCACTGCAGCGTTTCCTGCCCTGTGAATAATGGACGTTGTGTCGTATTTACAAATTTATTCCACGCTTTGCTTTTGTTTTTACAGCAATAGAGAAGCATAAGTTAATTTGCTTTGACGTCTCCTTTCTCTCTCTTCTTTCAACCGACAAATCAGATTAAGATCCTTATGACAATAACAATGTTTTGGTTGTGCTTTGTTTTAGGAATTTTCACATGTCCAAAACTGTCAAATGAAGCCTTTTAATTTCTCTTGATGCATTTCTTATGTCCCGTATTTACACAATAACGAACCGACAACAAAACACGTACAGCACGATCCTCACGGCGCGTTTCTCGTTACTGCAGGTCCACGAATCCACCAACCCGGGATCGCAGCCTTCGCCAGCGGCCAGTTCGGGGTACGAGTCGTCCACACCTCCCACCATAGTGTCACCGTCCACAGAGAACCAGAGCAGCAGCTCCATATCACCAGCAGCCTCTGCAGTACATCACACAACCAGCCACAGCACGCTGTCGTCAAATTTCAATGAATGGTACGTGTAAATATTTTTTGACAAACAAAAAAAGAGAGGCGGAAAAAAAAAGACTGGAATCAAAAACTTTATGAAGTCAGCCCGTGAAACATGGACTGAGAAAACACGGGAGGCCCAAACGATCAATTAAAGGCTGTCCTCATGTCAGAGAGAATGCATGGACTGAAAGGAGCGAGGGCAGCCACCGAGTCTAACTTTTGTCCCTCGATATTTCTTTGACTCTTTATTTTTACTGAGAGACTGCTCAAAAAGAGATCTCAGAAACGCATGCGATCTGCGGGTAGAGGCCTGAATTTTTTGTACATAAAGATTTCACCAAGCTGGAAAAAAAATGTAATATTTTATTTTGTAAATAGTTCTATCACAGTTTAAGGGAATGTGTGAAAATGTGGTCCCTAGATATATGGAAAACGAGATGGTTTTAAGAATATCGCGATGAATAGACTTCATTGAAAAGAATGTTATAGTTGTGTACCAAATGTGAAATATTCAGTATTACTACAGTCTACACGTCGACCTAACCAACTCTTAGTATTAATGTGCTTTTGTAGAATATTCAGTGCAACATTTTCGTCCAAGGTCCAGTTTGAGTAGCACAGTATCATTGTTGTTATTTAATGTCATGTCGATAAATCGTGTAGTGAAAGCCTGAAATTCCGTGTCAATCTGTTTATGTACGTGATAAATATAAAATCTCTGTCAATTGCTTTGTCTGAAAGGAAGTATTATTACATGTAAGTAGCTCAATTTTCCATATTTATCCGCATGTAAAGGACAGGTAACATGTTAGAAATGATCGGTATTTATGGAGAAATGCGCTCGTATGTAAAATTTAGTTTACAAAAATGTTTGGATACATTTCGTACTATATTAAAGGACTAAAAAATACAATGATGCAATGCGTTGGAGGTTATTGGCTTCATTAGTGTTTGAGGCTGTGTGGGTTCTTTACGTAGGCTCAACCGGAATCTGCCCATTTGCTCCAGACGTTTTATGCTTTTAGTGTAGTTTGGATTAAATGCAAGGAGATGTTTGGTAGCAAGAAAATCCAGCGTGTTTGCATTTGCAAGTGTGTGTGTGTGTGTGTGTCAGAGGCAGCAGCTCTTTGGAACACAAAGGTTGCACCGTGTTTTAAACGCATTGTCACAACTTTGCTGACAGTCAGTAATAAGTAAATTCACTCCCCCTGCTGCATCTTCTGTTTATCCAAAATTAACATCCAGCACTTTGCCCTCCAGTAATGTGCAAATTAAATCGATTAATCACGGCGATTGTTCCTCGGTGTAAACCGGAATAGTTTGCGTTACTTAATTGTTCGGGAATCTAATTTTCAAAATCTAATTTATTTTCGTTCTGCGTTTGTCGGATTTCATAGATTTAGGGGAGAGCTGAGGAGTCAGTGTGGCCCCTCATTGTTCCTGGCTGCAGCTTGCTTGACCGCCCCATTAGGCAGAGATCACATCAGCAGCCGCCAGTGATCATGGTTAACGCTGCCAGTGTGCACGGAGCCACGATCTGTCAGTCTGCTGCTTTGTCACAACTGCCGCTGCACACACCCGAGAACAAGCACGTCCGAATAGTAGTTTTAATCAGAAAAGCATCGAAAATAATGAAAACATACACAAAAGCAGCAGCGCAAGACGACGTGTGTGCTCGCGCGTGCGTATTTCCGCGTGCCCGGCGTTTATATTTATATCAGCCAAAATAAAAACATCCACGACTCCCACCATCTTAGATGATTTGATGAAATGTATTGAAATGTATTCATATTTTCTTTTCACGGACTATTACATTTGGAGATAAATGAAGGATGGTAATAAAATGACTTTTTCGACTCTATTTAACACTATCTATCTGGGTTCCAGTGCTGCTTCACTCATGCACTGCCAGGGAAAAGACGCACTTCTCCTCGCCGTGTGAACTCGTTCGAGAAAGTCACTTTGCAGTTTTTACAGGAAAAAATGTTCTCATGTAACTGGAAATATAAATAGTTTAAAGTGGCTGTGTTAAAACTGGCTCATGTGGTTTTGTAGGCAGACGGCATATTCCGCACGTGCAGCAGATTTAAATATTAAGCTGATGCCAGAATGACAAAAGCAGATATGGAAGACGATGGAGACCGAATCCACGTAAAACCCATTCATTCGTCATTCGAACGTTACAAAATGCCACCCAGGCCACAGCAGTGTTTATTTGGATTAATGCTTGTTTGCTTCAATATTGGCCCAGACCTGAGCTCACAGTTTACCCAGCTTGTTTATTTGCCTGCACGTCTCTCTCTCTCTACTCTATCCCAGCCGGGCGCTGCGCATTTAACGCGCAAAGTGCAAAGCCTGAGCCTTATACTGTTTAATTTCCACTTCATGCCTTTCTCCTATTGCTTTACGTCGAACCTGCGGTGTCGAAAATGAAATGGCCTCCAAAAAACAAAAGGCTGCAGGCTGCAGCGCGTCTCTTTGAGGCGACTGCAGCTCAACTAGGGGACGCAGGAAAAGCATCCACTTTAAATTTATTTACGTGTAAGTCTGGAAATGACAAACACTCAGGTGTTGGGAAAGCGCAGGCGCCAGAATCATGAATATTTATCGCCAGCACTTGTGGCCAGTAAACCGAGCCTGACGTTTGTGTTACTAAGGTAGATGCTCTGCAGCTTATCAGCACATCAAGGAACTGACAGAATGGCGCTTGAGCCTTTCTGCTCCTGCTGTTGTTGCATTTCAAAAGTCAGATGTGTTTGTTTTTCTGTAAGCAACGTGGGTGTTCAGTAAAGGGAGGCAGGGTGCAGTAAAAAGTAAAAAAAAAATCAGAAGTAGTTTGCAAGGTCTTTTTCATCTTGATGACTCTTTGGACGTTGCTGGCGTTTTCCTGCACGCTGCAGTTCTGCTTAAACGTTGCATGCGCAAGTAAACGCAGCGGTTAGAGGAACAGCTTTCCCCCCAGAACTTCCATCCAAATACGCGCACAGTCCAAGACGAGGAGAAAGCTATAATTCGTGCCTCTTGATAGATGAGGTGCCCAAGCTTGTGCCAGCACTCTGATCTGCATGCCCAGCTGCGGCCACTCAGTGAGACAAGACTACATCGATAAGTTAAACATTTCCAGCGGGGTTTAACTATTACGTTTCCCCGCAGAATAAGCGCAAATACGCACGAACGAGATTACGCGCGAGATCTATTTTTAACTGCCACAGATTTTAAAAACTCTACTGACTACGTAGCACAAGTTGCAAGTCATGAAATATGTAGCAAAAAAATGTATCCCGCCGTTTGCAGCTGAGTCCTAATACAAAAAGGTCAAATCCAAGTCAAGGCCACTTTAGTTTATTGGCATGCAGATATTTCAAAACGCCTCCAAGAAACCCTGTCGTATTTGCAGCCATAAAATGATTTCATTGCTAGAGTCTGGGTAATGGAGCAGTCCATTCCACAGTGAGGCTGTGAGTTTGCACAGAGTGATAATCCAGACATTGCTTTTACAGAAAATGATTTATAATCTGCATGTATAAAAAATGAGTGGACAACATGCGGAGGCCCAGTTGGCTACTGTTTTTTTTTTTTTTGTTAATGTATGTCAGTAAGGTAAGAAATTGATCCATTTTTTTATTTGACAACAAATTCATAGCCAACAGTAAAGACAGAAACGGAGGGAATTGTAATAAAATTACCTGTTTAAATTAAGTATTGTTATTAAACTGTATCACAGCTGCAAATGGTGATTTTATTTTAATTAATTCGCTAATGAAATCCACACTTCTCTTGAATTGTGATCCATTGCTTAAATCATTAAGCATTTCTTGTTTAGGAATCACACTCGCTCTTGTGCGTGGATTGGGTTTGACTCACAGTGTCCACTGGGACCAGAGCTGCCGTTTTACCTGCTAATGGATTAAATCCATCTTAAAATGTTGCTCGTATGAACCAGCCAATATGTTTGTGTTTGTGGCGTTTGATAAGCCAGGCTGAAGATCACAGAGTTCACAGCGCGTTTTATTCAACACGTCACTGATTGGGACATTCGTCTCCCCGCTGCGCCACCACTGTGCCTGCGCCGGGCGCGGAGAGGGTTCGTTATAGTGAAACATAGGCTCACGGTGACCCCCATTGCATCAGTTGTGGTCTCTGACACGCTATTAAGTTTCGACCGCGGTGGAGATTTGTGGAGGCGCTGACACGGCGCTGGCGCGTCTCCTCTGACGTGCTGCTAAATGAGGCCACTCCAGTTGGTTGTTTGCGACGGGGCGCGACCGCCTCAACCTGAGGCGCGTTTAGCCCGGAGAAAGTCAGGTGAGCGCGCGGTGACGTCACCAACCACACCTGAGGCGGCGCGCAGCGGCATTTTAGACAACCCCTGCGCAGTTTGCAGTGACGTGAAGCCTTGCTCAAGTGTACTTCGGCGGAAGTGAGTAGTGCGGGTCTGAAGTCTGGTGATGACGAGTTTCCGGTTACAAAATCTAATTTGTTTAACCCTTTCGTGACCATCATCCGGAAGAGCTGGTCCGTATAAATGTCCCAGCTGGGATTAAGCATCATATCCAATTTACGAATAAAATATAAGCGTTTTCTGCATTTGCCTAAGTATAAACAAATATCAGTCTTTTTAGAAACACCAGTTTTCTAATCCAGGGAATAAAGCTCGTAGTTGAAGTCATGGCTGTTTGTAATTCTGACTGTTTGCTTACATCTGGACCCTGCTCACGTTTTGGCTTTATATGGAAAATGCCATGTTGCTTGTGGTTTGTTGAAGTAATAGAGAGATCTTCTCTCTTACAGAGCAGCTTGCCGACATCTGCTTATCTGATGAGTCTGATAATGACTTATTATTCCACACTGAGGATGACCAGCCAGTGATAATCACTGACACGTTTCTACTGCTGCAATGCACATAGGCCTGTTTTTGTAAAGGCTTTCATCTTGTGACATGATCATTTATTTCTGTTTGTATTACACAGAATGTACCAATGTGTTTTTTTTATATTTGACATGTTGTGATTTAAATTGGAAGCAAAACTATGATTTTCCACTTCTTGCTATTGTAACATCATGTTAGAAGCCATATTTTTACTCATTACAGTTTTCCCACAAAAACAAAGACTTTACAAATAAGTTTCTGATTAATATGTTGTCAGAGGAGGAAGGATTTAAAAAATAAATTCCCAGTCAACCAGTGACACTTGGTTTTTCTTCTCTCTCTAGTTTGAATGTTTTAGTGGTTATGGGTTTGCTATAATATTAGAAGGTCTGCTGCCACAAATGGTTCAACAATAGAATCTATGTCATCAGAATCTACATTAAACAGTATGTATAGATATTAACACCAGGTCAAACAAAGCAGCTAAACTTGAGATGCCTGGAATTCACTAAAACCTCCTAATATTTATCTGAGACAAGGTGCCCAGTGTGTTGAGTGCAATTACTTAAAACAACAATGGATTTAATATTTCTTTTTCCTCATGAATAAATAGTTCCAGTTAAAAAAAAAATGTGTGCGATGGAATCATATTCCCCTGTTTGTTTGGATGTGCGTGCGGAATAGCACCGATTTTTAATGCTATGCTAATATCTACACTTTTTTCTCTGCAAACATTTGGTGCTTGTAATTGTTTTGACTCACTTCTTGTTCAGGTTGATTCTGATAATGGAAACACATCCATCATTAGAATCCAGCGTGAACTGTGGCTACGTATGTGTTTGTCGTGTGAGCGTGTGCATATGGGGATTTTTTTATTTTTATCATTTAAGTGTTCTGGCATCACGTCTGTTCATGAAACCACAATGAGGTCACTGAGGCAAAACTGTATAATCTGTAGTGAAGTTTTATGACTCAAAGGTAGCAAGTGGCTTAAGAGAGTTATTGTGACATCAGCTGATGCAAAGCTTCACTCTCGGTTGATGTGTTCCACCTCTCTGCACCGCCTTCATTCATCACAGCACTGGCGTCACAGAAAGAACGCGATTCAAAGTAAAAACTGGCAAACAAATTGTGGTAGGTATCATCATAACAGTGCTCTTGGCGTGGAAGGTTTTCCAGCACCTGCATCAGCAGGACGCGAGTGGAAATGCAACTTGACTGGTGGTGGGAGCCAAGAAAGAGCTGGAAGAGGTATGTGAGTGAGTGGTGAACTCTACTGAGCAAAGGATAATAACTATGTAATGTTGGCAGACAAAATCATTATGTGTAAGGACTGAATGCTCAAAACATGCAACTTGCTACTAAGAGGTGTGATGAATAACAAAATTCCTGCCTGGAGAAGCTTGATTCCACGGTGTATCAGACTGTGTCATGTGCAATATTGAGCTGCTCAGTGACATGTACCTGCTTTCTCAATAACTCAGTTCCCCGATGGACAACACGCTCTGACCAGCAGCTGCTCCTGTAAGTATCTCGTGGTTCGATTTTATGTCTTTGACTCGGATGCTCCTCGTTAGCACCCTTACGTTCCGCGTTACGGCGTGATTTAGGTGAGAGTGGATGAAAATCTGTGATGTAACAAGGTCTCGTCGCTTCCACAAGCTGCAGAGACCTCTGAGATTTTGAAGACACTGTGTGAAATCGCCTCTGTGACAACGTTAACTGCACAACAAGGCTTCTGGGAAGATTTCAGTGGTGACTAGTGTGGAGAGAGGACATAACAATGATGAAAAATATATCATAGATCTGAACATCATCATTTTCTAACCCATCTGTTCTGACTGACCGAACATTCGACACTTACAGCCACGATAATTCTGTTTATTTGCTGACGATCATTGCTAAATAAAATGTCACACATCTCCAACATTAGAAGCTTTGTGTGCGCCATTAATTACAAACTGCCCGCTTGTTTGATTGATAATGATTGGCCCAGATTTGCTCAGTCCAGGTGTTTGCTGTTTATTATTTTTCCACCTGCTTCAATTAATCACTAATTGGTGTTTTCCACCTGCAACGGAAATTATACCACAAATGTGGCCAAAACACGTGGCTACATAAATGCACCAAAACATTTATGATTTATTTTCCCAGGAGTTCACAAAAAGAAAACATCAAGGACTAAAATGAGTGTTGTTTTTCAGGACTGTTTCGAAGCAGCATCTGTGATGGAGTCTGAAATAGAATAACTACAGATGACCAGAGCTGATTTCAGTGGTTGCCATGTCTGACGATTATGTCTTCACTGAGGTACGGACACTGAGTAGAAGATGTCACGTGATATTTCCCAGCTCATAAAAACACTACACCACTTAAATTGAAGCTATTAACACAAAGTGTGTCAGTCCAGGTGAGAAAGTTATTGTATAATTGTCTCTTTTTCATATTGCTTCTACATTTTATGCACGAACACTTTGGAGACGTCTACTTTACCGAGGTTGGATAAAACCACCGTGCTTCACTCAAAGGGCAGATAATATATTAGCACCGACGAAAGGTCAAGTCCCTCTAGAAGATTAAGCGCTGGAAAACACAGAGGCTTTAACCGACTAATAACGTCTAAACTTGGCAAAAATCGTTGGAAAGTCGCTCAAATTGAGACGAAAGTTTATGTTTCTGCAGCTCAGGGGAAGCTGCGTCACAGCTTCACGCAAACCCACATCAAAACGTTCAAATCCAAGGTCTGTTGCACTGGTGGTTTACGTCTTACTGGGAACTTGTCAGCAGCTTAAATGTACACGTTGAAAGGCTGCACGTGCTGCAAACACCCGAGGTGGATCTTTCGTAGTGGGCTTATACACTGACAATGGAGCCTCTGCAATGTTATTATAACGTATGTATTAATTTAATAATGGTTTCATTCCGATGTGAGTAAGACTGTTTACTAGGACAAAGCAAATAGCAGGAGTGTTGAAGCGACACATTTCTCACATGACTTGTCCGTAACCACTTTTTTAATAAACACGCCAGCCCCCCTGCACTGCAACCACACTCAGCTATTTGGTATAAAGCCGCGCTCAGCAGTGGCTTGTGTCTAATGGAGAAGTGTTGATACATCTTTAAAAAGAGTCTCCAGCTGAACTCCTCTCTAGACGCCGTTTCCAAACTTGTAGCCAGTTGTTGCTGAGTATCTGTCGTCGCCTCACAGAAAAACTGCAATGATGAGAGAACTGACAGTTTGAAAGCAGCTATTTCTGCAAATTGATTCACTATATTTTAAGAAAAGTCTCTTCTACTGTTAATATTTTCTTTTCAGAAAAGGACTGGGTGATGCTTAAATGCTCTGTTATTTAGTGTTTTTAGGTGCACCAGTGGATTTGTTTATGTTTTGATTCATGTGATTGAAGAGTGTTTAAAGAATGTGTGTTAAAAATCAGACTGAAACGTTTTGGTTCTTTGGTTTTCAACTTGATAAACGAATCATTTGCTGTCTGATCAGTCTTATGAATTTATGAATGCACAGTTTTCACCTGGCAGCACTGATGAATCCAAACCCTTCTGACTGTTTTCATCAATGTGTTCAAGTCAGAATGTTGTGCAATGAGGCGAGTGAACTGTCCTGAGAGAACGTCTTCTACTTCCCTTTATGTGCTTCACACAGGTTGCGAGACTGAGATTAGAGGCCGTAGAAATACATCTTTAAAATACTGTTAGTGCCAAGCGCTGCAAGTTAATTATAACCAAAGGGAGCGTGGGGGATTAGTGTTTTGATCCTTAGCCCTGTTAAACAAAATGGTGATGTACTTTACAGTTTGAACAGTCGATCTCACTGGGCTGCAGGTCGATTCGCTGCAGCTTTAGTTCCCCTGATCCTTTAAGAACAGAAAACACATCACACACCTGTTTATGTGAATTCCATGAGTGTGTGATATTACAGTAGCACAATGAAAGTAAATATAGTTGAAGTTTCTGGTATAGGACCAGCAAATGCAGCTAAAGGTCTTTATGGACCATTTGCATGTCTATTTGAAGCATCTGACTGATTATATGCTCACTCATAAATAATTTCCAACTTGCATCAGTCAGTGGTTTTGTGCTTCTGATCCAACTCAACCCAAGCTCACGGCCACGTGCAGCGTTTCACTAAATCACTCATTCCTGGCACTTTTTGCTGATGGTGTTTGATGACAACATCATTACAAAACATTTTGTCTTCTAAGCATATGTTTTATGAAGAAACATCCACACATAAAACTATCATTCTTTGGAAGGAGCTCTTAAATAGGCTGCACCCCCCCCCCCAGCTCCTGCAATTAAATCCATTCAAGTTGAGGATTGTTGCATGTGCAGATGGTTTGGGGAAGCATCAATCTTTGTCAGCAGCGCAATAATGCAGACATTCCATACTGGGACACTTCATGAGCAGAGGAGGCACATGAGAGGGGGAGTCTGCGAGCCGAACAAAGGCTTGTGTTCTGGCTGAAGTCTGAGAACCAGCACCCCAGTGAGGATGCAGTGGGAATGAAATTACACACAGACCCCTGGTTGCACTGTCTGTGTTTTTATATATTACACTTGTAGAGATGCTGTTATAGCCGATCAAACAAAATTAAAATGCATTGTCCAATTAGACGTTAATCTTAGTGACAGTGATGTCTGAACTTGATTTCTTCCTTCTGCTATTATAAAATACTCACAATGCACTGGTTTGTGCACTTTGTCACACAAACGCTAAGATACATCTTAATTTGTATTATTTCCTCACATTTCTGGCATCTGTCCATTAAAGCGATCTTTCTTCAGGCTCAACAATCCAAACATGGATTCCAAAGTCGTAAAACGCTGGCAGCGGTTCTGATTCAACCCCTCGTACCTCCTTTGACTTTGGGTCCTGGCTTGGTGTTGACATCTCATGTAGAAAAATTCTCGGACTCACACTGGAACACACATGGAAAGTATTGGGGGCTTCAGGGAGACACGGGATGGAGAACGATAAGACTGGATGCCCTTCATCTTTCCCTCTGAATACGGGCCTAAGTCAATTTTACTCCCAGCGTGAGACTTTCTCCAGCCCAAGTTTTGAGTAAATCCAATCAGCTGTCCGCTGGATTGAGATGTAGTGTGTCACTGATGACAGAGTTCGCTGTAAGGGGAAGATGCAGTCCAGCATTTTTAATAAGACGCTGCTCTATAAGCTCCTTCTAAAGCAGCGATTATCACTTAAGGATTCAGCTTTAGGACTTAATGTACATCAATAAATTACAGACGACTGTTATTTTAATTTTGATTTGTTCCCTTAAAGCAAAACAGTCACACCCTCACTACCGTTAAACTTCCACTATATTAAAAATAAATCAGTTATGTTATACATATTTAAGTTTATTACACTTATATTATAGCATAACTGTACAGCAAATTTAGACCCTAATGTTTTTGTGTGCATGCGTAGCGATCTGAAAGAAATAAGCTCTTAGCTCTTTAGCTCCAAAATGCCTTTGCTTGAGTGTTTTGGCAGAGCAGCACAGCATAAAATCCCTGTCTGCCAGGTGCGAGCTCCCAAATCATACGTCCCCCAAATGTGCATTTGTGCAGTTTTGACAGGTGAGACTGTACAGTGCTGTTCTACGCTCAGCACACATACATCACCTATACACACAGCCCACCCAGCCCTCACGCTCGGCTTGATTTTTTTTTTTTCTTGGGCACCGTCCCGTCTCCACCCTCGCTCTTTCTCCTCTCTCGTTTTTTTTTTTTTTGATTGGCTTGATTCCATGCTCATTAGCATGTCCCATTATCTTCTGGAATATTCAGGGGAATGTTTCCAGTTGCTGCCATTCCAATTATTATAATACAGCCTACAACATGGTTCGTGACTTTCAAGCTCCTGGAAGTGCTTCAGCTTTTTGTCAAGGTCCTCAGTCACATGTGATGTCTGTAGATTTATCAAGGGCGTCTGTTCCAAGCAGGCCCAGAAGACAAGCGCGCCAGAGACGGGGCGAAGGTGTGGGGGGCCCGGAGCAAGCTGGAATGATCCACCTAGAATTTGTTGAATCAAATCCTTGCACCTGGATGTAATTGTCATGCTGCTGTGCTGGGAGTTGCTTCTGCCACAAAGAGAGCGAATTAGTGACCCGAAAATGGCGCCTTGTCAAGACGCGCGGCCTCACCTGGCGTCATATTGTATCAAGACGCAACGATTTGCTTGCATTGCTGCTTAATGCTCTGTACTGCGTCGATGACGCGCGTGAAATCAACTTGCACAGCATCAAACAATGCAGCAGTGTGTTATAGCTCCTCAAAGTGCTAAATGAATCATTTACATGTGAACTAAATCAAATGTAAATGGCTTTATGTGGTATTTAAACCCTCTATTCCTTTGTTGTCGATTTATGGTTTGGGATAATGCGTTTCTGAAAGAAAAATAGAGCTCAGATAAGTCAACATCTGGTTTGGTATTGAAACAATGATCATGTCTCATGTTTGTAGTTTAGCATTAGCATCCATGATAAATAAAGGATTTACATAAATACCCAATCATCAAAAGAATTAACATGTTATAAAATCTCTCAGACTTTAATCGCTTCTGGAAACGACTCCCTTGATGTTGCACATCTCTAATTTTCCAGATCTATAACTTAAACACGCTGAACCCATTCTATGTAAACTCACTCTCAGGACATGTGCGGCTGCTGTGGGCCAGCCTGCAGTCTCACCGATCGTGTGAAGGGAAGAGAATTACATCTTAACTAAATAATGGTTTACCGAGATGGCAAGGATAAAGAATTACAACCGTGGGGGGTCTGGGCAATAACTACCAACACTGATGAATCTTGTGGAAGATAGCACCAAGCCTAATCATTCCTCTAAGAATATTAATAGAATATCCTCTATTTATATTCCTCCATAAATTTCAGCTGTATGTGAAGTTTATAGTCTTCATTTTCAGCCCTGACAAATTAGTATTGTTACATGGCAAAAAGGATGATCATGTGTTTTTTAATTTAACTTTTAATCACGGCAAGTTTTCCACTACAGAAAAATAATTTATCACACTTTTCTTTACACCAGGGCCACCTTGCAGTTTTCTCATATGGATAAAGGATTATACAAAACTTTTAGTTAGTAATTAATATCAGCTTTTGAGAAGTTTTCCTTTCATGGGCTGAAATAGAGGAAGAGTTTTACATGTTGTTTCCATGTAATCATCATGGGTTAAATAGATGTGGTCAGGGAGTGGTTAGGCGTGTAATGGCTGCTGGTGAGGCCATGTAAGCAGTGTGGCAGCTTTGCGGCCTCTGACTCTTATGAATGGGAGACGTTCTCCGAAGGCCTGATGCTGGTTCCATTGCCTCGTAGTTTGTCATACAAAAACATTGATTCATGTAGAAAATATTGAATTGAAATCAGTGTAAAAACATGTGTAGAGCTTTTTATCACAGCATTCCCGGTAATACGCCGAAAATATGCATCCAGTTGTTTCATTCGCACACGGTGATGATGAGATTTTCAAGGATGCAACCGCTAAATCTGGAATAATCCATCAGTTCCTCCACCGCTGCACCTGCCCCGTTAGAGACCTCCTCAGGGGACCAGCGCTGCAGACAGTGTGGTGCGTAGTCTAATGGTTGAATCAGCTGGCAGGTGTGCCCCAGTAGTTCTCCTGCCACCTGCACACTGGACAGTCCATAAATGGTTTAACTGTTGTATTGCTTAGCTAGACAGAGCGAGGCACCTGGCTCCAGTCTGAATTAAATGCTTAATGGGCCTGTCATGTTCTGCTGGAGAGGAAAAAAAGTCACACATTGCAGGAATATATGAAAGGTCTTTATTTTCACGTTTCATGCAGACACTAATAAAAATGAAAAAGCAAAGGGAATTAATGTAGTTAGTAATTCAACCATAAATATTTCTCATTTATTTGCCTCGTTTTGAATTTGAGAAGATGCAAATGTCACCTGACAATTAGCTGATATACACTAAGAGAATATTTTTATTTTGATCCATCCTCCTAAAAAACCTCGAAGTACTAGGACCAAAATGTGAGCAGTATGGATTGACCGTTTTTTCAAAGCTACATCCTAATCTGCACCATATTCTGGTAGTAAATGTACCAATCAAGCAGAAATATGTGAGCCTTTTTTCTGGATTGGTCTGAAGGGAGAGCCTCACTCAAACGTTTAAAAGCTCGGCTCTGCAACAGCTGTTGACTGAGTCTGGCTCACAGGAGGCTGTGACTGCACCTCTCCACGTTAAGAAACTGTTTGGAGCCGACCAGTGACAGCTGGGACGCACTTAAGCAATCCCACAACGGGATAAAGAGGTTAAGGCAATGAATGAATTCATAGAGTGTATTACTTCAAAGTATTCAAAAATATATAGGATAATAGAAGCTCAGTTGAACATTTTGGCACCTGCATCTGTCTTACTGTTGATGCTGTGGGACTGTTTGGGCCTTGTCACAGCTGTGATGTGTGACTGAATAACAGACAGGATGAAGAGCGAGACTTACTAACTGTTGAAGCTCAGAGACAACTACTCATAGTTGATATTTCAGCTCGATCCAAATAGAAATACAGCTCAGCGCGTTTGCCGCTGTGATCCCAAGGGTGCGCTTAGCGTGGCCCGTCTGCGGCGCGTTACTTTCTAGTTCTTGAGATTTAAACTGTGGCAGCAACACATAGTGTAACAGCTCCCCAGAGAGAGCCAGCGATTGCACTCCAGTGCGCGAGGTGATATTATGTTTAATGTGTCGGTTTATTCCTTGAGGGCTTTCCAGCATCTGGCGAGCTTCCACTTCCATGTCTTTTACTCTTCCCGTGTGTCGGTGGCCCAAAGTTTACATTGCGTGGGTGGCGTTTTCTTGCATTTGTTCCACATTGATAAAGCAAAAGCACCTTTTTTGATTTCCTTCCATGGTTTTGCAACCTAGCAGCAGAGTAACACAACTAATGATCGCAAGCATATGCTCAAATTCTCCTTTCAGGTTTCAAGTGTTCCTCGATGTCACAGGTACCTAAAGCAGCTCTGTGCAGCGATCCCTTAGCTGGCTGTCCCATGTTACAGGCCAGCTCTCTGCGGTAAAGAGCCTGCCGGAAACGGGGTTTGATTTGTTGACGTGAGTGCGCTCAGGGCAGAGTGGGGGCCAAGCATTAATGGGATGGAGACAATAGGCCATCACTAATCAGAGACCTCAAGGTTGCCATGAGGTTAATTGTAATGCAGGTGGCACTAGGGGAGGGGGCAAATAAGAAATGTCGACTCCTTTAGTGCCTTGGCGGCCATTGTGTTGTAACATTAAGCCCTGGGGCTAGGATTTGGCTTTCTGTCTTGCTCTTTCCCCTGTGTCCTCTTTACCTTTTAATTTCTTATTATCCGCTGATTCCCATTCAGCCTCCATGGGTTAAAGAAAACCTTTTGCCACATGTCAAAGGGAAATGTTAATATTGAGCCTGTCCTGGCTGTTGTGATGCGTAGCGAACCATTGTGGGGCTCCACTGGTGATTCACTGTGCATTTCACATTCACTGGAAGCACTGCTGTTGTATCATTGTTATTTGTTTAAACTGACAGAAACAGCAGACCCGGCTTGCTTTTGTGTTGGTGAAAGAGCATCTCCAAACAAGAGCCCGGTCATGAATACACAATAGGACAGTGTCTTTAGAGTGGCATTGGTTTTGGTTTTTGTTGTTTCTTGTGTCAATTTTTCCGGGAGGTTGGACTGAGCTGCATTTCCCATGCTCATGTTTTTCAGAGTCCTCCTTTGAGGGTTTGAATTGTGGTTTACACAGAGAGACACACATGACTGAAACTCTGAGCCTGTACAGTATGTCTCTGTGCAGCTTGTGTTTTGGTTACCCAGTCCTGTTTCATCCGTTAGCTGGTGTGATTTATTACAGTTTTTAACATATGAAGGCAATGTTTTCATTAAAGATTCTGCTATGTGAGATTTCAAAATGTTCACTGTGGCAAATTTGCGACACTTGGCTGGGTAAACAAAAATAGTTTTTCATTTTCCCCCAAATATTCACTTGTTATCAGCAGTGTCAACACGTGCTCTTGGTAATGACAAGTGATATATGATTTGCAGCATTTGTTATCATGGTTGATATTTCACTTGAGTCTGTCACTAACATTAAAGCAAAGGTTTGACATTTTGGAAGATAAAGACGGGAAAAACGGGAACAGAAGACTTTCACTTGTATCTACTTGCCTCTTTGCTTTTGCATTTGACAGAAAAGCTCAGCTGAAGTAAAAGTGAGGAAGGTGGAACATTTCTACCTCTGCCAACCTGCGAACGGCTCTTGTGCTTATGCAGCCGAGGACCGGACCACAGGCAGCGAGTCGCTGTGGCTCGACTGCTCGCGAGGGCGATACGCTGAAGTTTACACTTGATATGTGACAAATGAGAAGGTATTGAACAGCGGGGATGCTGCTGAGGCCCGGCTGCACACGTACAGCCAGTGTACTGGAGGGTGAGAAGACAGACAGGGGCACCAGGGTTCTGCCGTTATCAAACACATATGCTGACATTCGTGTCAAAAAAATTGCACAGTGTAAAAATGTGCAATGTGTTCTCGTATTTACTAGGCGTCACATGACATTACTGCTAAACAAAACTGTCACTGACCAAAAGGCTGGATCTCTACACTCCAGACAGCTCGGATCACCTGCCTGTGTCAAAAATGCTAATTAGCCCCGAAGCGGCCGCCTCTCGTTGCGAAAGCCGTTACACCTTGCATGCACAAAATATGCATTTAGCATTTCAGCTTTAATTTTAATCCAAGAGTTTCAAACTTGCACCATCCAAACAGTATTAGCCTGGCGATTATGCCGTACACTGGCTTTATAAATTGCAAATGTAACTTACACCTTTCATCTTTCACCCACCTCACGTGACCAAGGCCTTGGTCTGACAAAAGCAGATGCAGTGAAGCGGCATTATTCCAACTATGGGCTGATATTTACCACTTTCATCCGGATATGTGACATTGAGAGGGACAAGCAGAACCAGCATGACGATTAAGGCCCTATTATCACCTGTGCCTCGGAGACATCCGTGACGTTGCCACATATCCACATGGGCAGGAAATCTGTCGAGCTGCAGTCTAGCAGTGACTTTGAAATCAACCTCTTACTAGCACTGCACTGGAAAGCACTTGGCGCTTACCTGAGCAGATCATCTGTTGTCACCGCGCGTCTTTGGGGGGGTTGGTCGATCACATCCGTCAAAGTGTTTAGGAGGTGTACGCATCAAGCGGAACATTCTTTCATCTCGCTGAGGGAGGAGCGTGGCATTTACGCCTCCAGCTAAGCTCTGAACTGACACCTCGGGCCTGATCAGCTGGCCCGAACTGGGGGTTGATCAGCAGCTCTCAAATTCAATCAGAGTGGAACCTCACGTCAGCGTCGGGTGGTATTTTAATCCAAACCTTTTCACAACTTCAAATCTCACTGATGCTCCTTCGAACTTAAGAAATTAATCTGGATGTTGGCACAGTCGACTTGTGGATATTTTGATTTGGTTGCTGAGATGTCAACAATAATAACGGTATAATTTGATAGCTGCAAACACCACCAATGTTCTGTGTGTCCTGTGTGTCATAGTAATTGTGCCTCATTTGCCTGGAATAACAAACCAACACATGGCAATTTCGGACATTTATTATAATTTCAGCTTTCCACAATAGGATGTGATATAATTGCTTCTTCATGCTGGGTTTGATGCAGAATTTCTCTCTAGAGTGTTGTAGTGGTTTCATGGGGATGCAAACCATAAAAAATGTCATATTTCGCATTTTAGAGGAATCTGTAAAAGATATTTTTACATGTTGAGATTCCCCATGTCTGGAGCGAGTAAGTGTAAACATCACGGTTTGCTCAGTAATTAACTAAAACTCTAATTGTCAAGGAAATTCAGGGTCATCATCTCGAACTCTACATCTTAAACACAACACCTGCTGGAAGGTGCGGGTTGTCTTAAGCGAGAGTGTGAAATCCTTTTAGCCTCAGCGATGGAAAACGCGTCTGCATTCCCACACATCTGCCACCTCTGCGACTGTGGGATCCAGCGTCCTTGGGTGAAGGAGATGTCACAGGTTACGAACCGACTTCCTTGTAGCTACTGGAGCGTAAACAAAGGAACGCCTCATTAGGGGATGTTTCCATTTAGGGTATTGACTGAAATACACAATCGACTGTCCCCCGATAGCATTGATTATAGAGTGTTTAAATACAAGCGAGGAGATGTAGCAGGCGGGTAATTGTGTGCTCAGTGGATAAATGAAGTTGTAAAAGCCATCTGGTACATTTCATTGTGAAATTACGCAGCGTGAAGGGTTTTTTTTTTGCTACTATTCACCTGAACAGGAGCGACGTCTTTTCAGCTTGTTTGTTCTGAGACAATAACAACATGTTCTAGGCCCTATGTGTGCGCACTGTTCATTAAATAGATTTATATTAAGCAGCATTACATTAAACCAGAACCTCCAGACTCCCTGCCTTCTCTTTATAAAACCAACCAACTGCCACAAAATGATTAGTATTTTTACATTTGCTTTACATATGATTATGTTATTACATATTTTTCAGCTTGCAATCACAATCAGGTTCCATTACAGGGTTAGATGTAATCCCAAAGTAATACAAATTCAGCTCACAGCTAATGATATTCATGAGGTGCCGCGTGCCCCAGTGCTCTGCCTGTAGCTTGTACCTATTGTTAAGCCTTATATCTTCCCCAGAGGTACAGGAGAGTAGCAACATTTGAAATGACGTTATCTACATTTATGCATAGTGTATAAAAGCAGTCATTAAAAGTGAAGGTATTTCAGGGTGCGGTTAATATTATAGCGAATGTCTGGGGAGTAGAATTTAACTCTTTAATTATGATTTGTAGGCTTGTTTGAAGTCGTTCTAAACTTACACTTACGGTTTAAATTATTTTTAAAACCGTCTTGCGAGATAAAACAAGTGCTCTCTTCTTCTCGGTCGCCGTGGTCTTCTGGGACATCAAAGCATCCCAATTCGTTGTTATCCTTCATGTCATTATCAAGAGCTTTTCTAAGGGGCCATGAACACTGCAGCCCTCGCCTGTGTCACTCACTGCCATTTAACATAAGACAATAACCTCCTTAAGTACGAGGCTAAGTCTCAGCTCTGGCTGCATTAGCAATAAAAAGCCTCGTGTAATTAGTCGTGCACTATAAATCAAGTGGTGTGAGTCTGTTTCGCCATGCCCTAATTGAAAGTGCTTTCTTTTTTTTTTTGCCGTGCTGTAGTCGGACACAGAGCTCCATCGGATGGTGATAGATGTGAAATCCAGCACAAACAGTTTGAACCAGTCAGGCCTGTGATTGATCAGTACCCTCTGGGATGTCGGGTGGATCTTTCTCCTTCAACCAGCAGATAAAAGCCTTAACGACTCTCCCGTCTTGTTGTACCTCCCAATTGTGTGCGTGTCTGACTGTGTGTCAGTGTTTTATTATTTTGCGGTGTTTGACCTTGAAGGTTCTGTGTGCATTTGGGCTGTGATGTCTCAATGATTTCTCTTTTAAGTGCCAAAATGCGTCCTTTATGTCGTATTGATGCTGCTAGACACACACTACATAAATGCCCCACGGAGGAGGACATTTGCATGAAAATTTAGTTGATTTATGACTGGACTCTATAGCATTTTCTATAATCAGCCAGCACATATTTGCAGAGGCTTAGTAGTGGCCGTAGTGATGCCACAGTACAGTGCTGTATCCCAACTTCAAAGGCCGTTTTGTTCACACGTACCCTCACAAAAACACAGGGTGACTTCACTGGTTTCCAGTGGCAAAGGTGGACCAGCTGGGTTGTTTTTGTTCTCCACTTGTCTTTTTCTCTCTTCATCGCCCTCGCTTCTTCCACCATCTTTTTTTTTTTTTTTCCACCGAGCATTTAGCTTTGGAGATTTACACTTCGCCGTCGCTGAATGAAACCTTCAAGCAGGAGAGCGCACGGTGCTGGTGATTCAGCTCGGGTGTGTGGCGCTTCAATGAGGTCTGCGCTGATTGTCCTCTAGTGGCAATGGATGTGGCTTTTGGAAACGTGGGTGCGTTGGAGGGGATCGCTCGGCATCTGGCCCAACACTCTTGTGTCGCTGTGACCCTCCTGCGGGGGAGGCAGTGAGGGCCACAGTAGGGGGTCCCACTGAGAAGCAACATAAATTTCAGAGGGAGAATCAATAGATGGTGAGAATTGTAAGAGATGCATTGGTGTGGACTCTTGACTGTGACCCTGGTTCTTTCCTATACGAAAGTCAGTAAAGCTGCAAACAAAGGCAAAAAATAACACCGTAAAACACCAGAATGTATGATCTGTTAACACTGTGTGGTTTTGCGCGTTCTGCTGATTATCACGCTACTCTTTCACCCGTCTCTGTGACATGGCTGAATTCTAGGGATAGCCTCACAGAAAAAAAAAGAAAATTTGTTACGTGGGGGAAACCTATTCTCCCACAAGATGTATAAATAGCTGCAGCCATGGCTCTCTGTGTCAAAGTTAGGACTCTCAGTGGGGTGCAGACTTCAAAGCAGCCAGGGAATTCTCCAAAACAACTGCTGGCAATTTGAAATCAGCATTCCCCCTGAAAGCTATGTAACCTTTCACCTGTAGCCCGACATGAAATAACTACAGCAGAAAATGTCAGACTCACAATATACAGTATCGCATAAAACACAGGCGGGATATTTATCTAGGACGAGGAGTGAAGGTTCCAGAAATGATCATATTGGTTTATGTTGCGCTAAAAACAATGCAGAGTTAGATGTTTTCATTCTGTCTGCTGCAAACTGAACATGCAGCTGATCGGGCTTCAAAAGATCCCACATTTGTCTTTTGGTGGGAAATGAAGATGACCCAAAGGGGTTAAAGGCCGAAATGCATGTCAGGAGTTTCCTCTGAATATATTTAAAGCAGCCAAGTAACGAGGTTCTTCATGTTAATTCAGACACATGTTCTATATGTTTTTTTCTGCAAATCAGATTTGTGTTTGTTGTTTACAAAAAGCCCGTTCAGCGAAGACGTGGGGTAGACATAGCACTACGCCTTTGACGCGGGCGGCCTGTGATGCATTGTGGGTAGCGGGATGCTCTCTGACCACAGCAGGAAACAGAATGTTCTGTCCAGTTCGTAGGTGCTGCCACTCTCTCTTCAGTCATAATTATTATAGGATATAAAACTCTAATCCGCCAGCTTTTCAGGGAACAGAGCAGCCGCCTCGCTCCTATGCAGAATCAAGACACGGTGCTACCTGAAGAACATAAACGCATTTGTTTTGTGCTTGTGATATTGAGCTTCGGTTGCTAGGACTCAGATTTAGTTTATTCTTCCTGGTGATGTGGAGCCATGAAATTAGTGTCATATACATTGTTTAATCTCCTCCCAGGCTTCTTTCACCGTAAGGTTTTGCTGTTAGTCATGAAAAAAAAATACTCTTACTGAAGAAAATATATTTATGTTATTTTCAGCACTATCAGAAGAAAAATCATTCATAGGCAACTACGCTGTGTAATTTTTTCCCACCCATTACTCATAATCTTCTCCTTACTAATCTTCTCAGTAATGATGTAAGTGTAGCAGAGGTGACACAAGGTCATCTGCTTTTTCTGTTTCCTCCTTTATTAATTTGCTAATACTGTTTGTTGTTATGTCTGAAAACACTTTGGCGCAGATGGAAAGTCCTCTCCTCCGAGATCAAAGTGGAGCCCCCGCTGAACGGTTATACAAGACTGTCACCCTGTCTCTCGCAGCTGCCTGTGGTCCAGTTCTCCCTCTGTAATCAGATCTCAGGCCTGTGCTTTATGGAAGAAAACAATCACTGGAGATTGGCAGCCTACAACAGGTTTTTATGGCTGTTGTTTCAGGTGGGAGGTAAGTTAGTCAGCTGGGTGACTGTCAGAGGGATTTTACACTGCCCTCTTGTGCTCTGAAACACACCGTACTCCCTCTCCTGTGTTCATGCTGACTAATTTTTACTGCTCCACGTCCCCACAGCTCACACACAGTAGTAGACAACAAACGGACGCCCGGCCTGTGACGAGCGTTTCTGTTTTTTGATCTTTTGGAACACGCAGGTTATGAAGACAGACAGAACCTCTCCATCGCTTTAAATTAGCTTAGTTTGCCCTCACATAAATACATTATGTTGCATTAGTGTAACCGCTATGTAGATGTTCATGTTTTCACGAATCATCTGAGCTTTTACTTGAAATATGTGTGATGGAAGCAACATTTTTTGTGAGGATAAAGACAGACCAAGCCACCTGGATATTCTCTCCGATTAGAACTGATTAAAATTGTTGCACTCTCCCTGCTCTGCCACATGTCAAAAGGATAGAGAGGAGGGTGAGGAGGAATAATTGTTTGATCTGTCCTTTTGCCTGTCGTTGCCCTAATCACTCAAGACTGATTCAGAAAATGCAGGCTTGAATGTCAGAGGGCCTCCTGTGGAGAGGTGGAGCATTTCACCGGCTTTGGACAGCCGTGCCCCGGTAATCACCACTCTCAACCTGGCTGGGCACTCCAGCACTCCCCTGATTGAGCACCTCAATCTAACAAGGTGCTATTGCTGGAGCCAGAGATTCTGCCAGGTTTTGACAAACCAGTGGATTGTCCCCGATCATCATGGGACATTGCTTTTTTCGCAGTTCAGCCATGCATGCTGCAGGCAGCCTGAGAGTCAGGCACACCTGCCAGTAGTGTGAGCGCTGCACAGGAAATTAAAAATGAGCTTGAAGGTTACTGTCCTTAAAAAGTCTCATTTCACATCTACTGAAGCATGCATCAGCAGAGATCAGCTTCCCTGTCATGTTGCACAATGGAGTCCTTTTGGGGAATATAGTTCACATTTTGCTGCTGTCACCATGTTTCCTCCGACCTTGTTTCTGACACCAGGGCTTTCCCTACGGGAAAATACATCCTGATCCTACCCAGATAACAGTATGTTTACAATTACCTTTAACCTTTCACTTTTATCTCTAGAGACCAACTGATTATAGTATCAAGCTGCAGGTTTCAGTTTCAAGACAACTGTGGCTGCAAATATAACTTGATGATTTATTTTGCAAAACATGTTTTGTCTTTTGTAAAAAAAATAGTCCAAAAGACTAAATGAAATGCCGTAGACTAGCACGACTATATTTATAATTACTATAAAAATTAGGACTGACATGAGACAGAAAAGACCAAAACGAGCCCTGAGAACTGCAGCAAAAGTGAATTTGTTCAGTGCAAAACATCCCTCACTACTGCAGCATTATAACATGACTAATGTGAGCTTCTACGCTTGAGGTAGAAATTAAATAACATTCCAACAGATATTTATGCAAGTGAAGCTGGAAGCAGCTGCAGACTTAAAAGTTGAAATGACTGATTTCACACTTCCGTGACTTGAGGTCCAACAGTCAAATGGGCTTTGCTTCAAAACTCTGTCTGGACCTTCGGTGCACCTGCAGCAATGGCGGTTCAGTTCTTCAGGGAGCCAGTGAAGGGTCGCGGACTGAACCGAGGAAGGCGCATCCAAAGCTCAGGCAGGAAGAAAAAAAGTTTGAACCACTTAACACGAGCAGCTAAAGTGTTAGAAATAACAAGCCCAGTACTGTGGTGTATTCTGGAGTTCAAACCTTCACAGTAAAGCCGGGGATCGTTTAAATGGTACTTCCTGATCCTTTCCATCTGCTTAAGAGGTTAATTGTCAAATTCTGCATGTAACATTTTAATACATCATAACACAGCTGTGAGAAAAAAAAGACTTGAGTGCTTATGAAGGGCTCAAATGCATTTGGAGTAACTACCAGTTGTAGGCTGTTAGGCAATGCATTCAGAAATTATGATCAATTGTAGTTTTTACAAAGCTGGATCATAAATGTCTCCCTTCACGGGAAATAATAGCCTTGTACAGACTTGTGAGAGTTGATTTCATTGTAGTCTTGCCTCCAGTTCTTTAACCTCTTATCTGTTTTCAGCTTAATATATTGTTGATTTATCTGTGATATATTTGAAGCTGCAGGCATTTTCCTGCTCCGCTTCTCAAATGAATAGATGGTCTTCAGCGGTGTGGACGGGTGTTTCATTATTCTAGTTGGCTTGACTGTGAATTGTGGCACGAACATGGCGGTCGCTCCATCAAAAGGAATTATGTTCAGTTTCTCACAGAGACATTTGTCATACAGGACAGGAGGTATTAGAGCAATGAAAGACTCTTAGCTCCTGTTAAAATCAGCACCTTGGACTTTTTGCTACAGGAGCTGAGGGAAAACAGCCACTTGGCCTCCTGTGTTCCTAGTGGCATTTTCAACGCCAATTCTCATAACTTGATGCTGGAAAATTGATTAATAGGACATTTAGTACAACTTACAGCCTTCTTCTCCGTAATAAATTAGGGTCATTAATCAATAAAGAGCACAGACTTCCAGGAGGCAGGGGACATGCTGCTTCCTAATAGAAAAGGAGAGGAGTGACGCTCAGGCCTTCCCCACCATTGACCACCCTGGCTGAGGTGTTCATTGTGCACCTGCCTAAATCCAATTAAATTACATAATTAATGAACATCTTTCAACAATAATGGGCTTTCCATTCTGCCATACTATTGATTTCTTTGTGACAACCCATTTAGGCTACCCTACCACCGTCAACTTCTGAACGTACTGGGTTTCTGTTATGTCATGGCTTCAAATGTTGACTTTTAAATGTTATTGCATTTTTGTATGAGCAGAGACTGATTTGCTCATTCCCTCGTTTCAGAGAGCTCAGCGGCGGAGGATACGGGCCGAGTCGGTGCCGACCACAACCGAACGCCACAAACCGGTAAGTAGAAATAAACAAAAGTACCAAAGCACCGTGAGTCAATTAGCATTGATGAGGAAAGTGCACGTTTTTACATTTTTTTAACTAGCAGAACACCATTAAGTGCTTGAGTTGTGGATGAATGACTCTCTGGTTTGCCTGGCTACCTGAAAAAGCACCTTCCCCATCTAATGCTGTCCAGAGCTGTCACACCGCCTCAGCTTCATTCAGCTTGATTAATGTTAAGCTGTGGGGCACAGCTAGAAGGTCTAGTCTCAATTATGAAAAAGTCAGTAACTACTCCATTGTGCTGATGCCTTTATTCTAGTGACAGCGCTGAAAAATAGCAATATTTCTAATCAGAGTTGAATCATTTATCACTCATTTATTGGCGTTCTTTGACTCCCCATCTCATCCATCCAGTCTTGGTCTATAAGCCATGGAGCTGCGTGTTAAACACCATCTTTATCCTTTATCAGTCATTTCAGTTTGGAAACCATTTTACTCTGCTGCTATAATAAGACATATCACTATGCTGTGATCATCTTCAAAACGGATATTTGCATTAGCTGGTGTCAATTTTATATTGTAAATATATTTACCCACGAATGAAAAAACAACAACTTTTTGTCACATTTTTCCATTAAATTCTCAAAGCCTAGAGTTTATAGGGGAAGATAAGTGAGTTTAATATGCACTGGAGGGTAAAGAAAATATTCTATTACTGCATGTAGTGTAGAAATTACCCCATAAAGAAACTAATATGGCAATTTAGGGAGCAATTTTTAATATGATTTTTATGATGCACAGTTCTACTTATGGTAATGAAGTTGTCATTGTACTTGTTCACTGCTGCTAATGCGGAGCCCATCTTTCAATTTGTACGAATTAGACTAAACTGTTACGACTGAACTTCATTAATGCTGGAATGAAAAAAAACACACACACAAAAGATGTTATTGCATTTCTGGACCACTGGCTCCGGGATTGTGTGTTTTATATTGTTTTGATCTAATTTTGGAGTTTGAGAGAAAACACTCTTAGGTGTATGGGCCTGCTCTGAAATACAAACAAACAGCAGGGGATCGTTATCTGTTTTTAAATGGATACTACACCAAAGTCTCATTGGGAAGAAGGATTGTGTGCTTTACGACTGTTACTGAACTAAGAGTTAATCTATTCTAATTCTAGTATATTTTGTGTCAAATGGCCATCAATTGGATATAACAACGTGTTTGCTCTCATCATCCCTTTGACTACATGATACTAACTTTAATGTGGTAGTTCCTCATCATTATAAAGTAGAGCTCAGATGAAGTAAACTGAAGTGATAGCCACATCAAAAGAACCATTCGGGACCTATGTCCATTCGTGTGATGTGTGTATTATATTGTTCTAGTGACCACACAATCGTAGCTTGTCCATCAAATGTAATTGCTACACTAGTCCGCTGTAATTTAGTTGCTGTAAATGAGTCAGAAAACTTTCTTAGATGCAAAAATTGCACTTACTACATTATCACGACCAATGTTTTGCCAGGCCGCAATGCACTCAACCCTCCTACACACACAGGCCCTCAAATAAACAAATCTGAAAAAATAGTTTTTGTTTTATAAGAATTGTACATATATACATATATATATTCATAGTTTAGCACCACAGCCGCAGAATGGACACTTTATTTGTTCACTAAAATGGTGTCGCTAGTGATCAATGCTCCTGAAACGCAAATGAAGTTAAAGTCAGTTATTTTGCTGCCGTCTGGTGAATGGAAAAATCAATGTCCATTGTCAGTAGCAGGTGGAGTAATTACCTGTTGAGTCCACATTCATTTCAAAGTGAACACTGGACTTGGCTCAATGAGTACAATCCCTTAATCTTATTCTGTTCGCTGATTGAGAACCCGGAAACAGTCTAATGTGACTGGACAGATGTTGGAAATCAGGTTTGATTCTTTTAATTGCACAGTTCTCTCTCTGCTTCTTTCATTTTGTTTAACAAAGGAAAGATTCCAGCACAGTGCTTCGTAGTTCATTGTTTTAGTTTCGTTTTGGTTGTGTTTTTTTTATATAAACAGCCGCGGAGCTTGGGGTAAGGTTGACCAAGCAGCAATCAGGCAGAAAAAGGCATCTGAAGCTATTTAGCTGTGAGCGCTTTTATTTTTATAGCAGTAGGCTACACTCAGAAATGTGCTTCTTCCCCTTATAGCTGCCTTACTTGAATGTTTGCGCTTCACTCTGCAGTATGTTGTTCGATGAAGCTCTAAGAGGTTTCCTTTCCTGAAGCAGTGCACTTAAGACATGCTCCTAGAAGCATCATTGTTTGACATCACAGTTAATTTAATGTAATACGTGTGTAACACAAAATGTTGCAGCATCAACTTCATTCATTTACATTATGTATATGACAATAAAAAGGCAGAACAAACTAAATTAACTTGCTCCCCAGTGATATACATAATTAATGGTTATATTTTTATATTGGGGCTCCACTAAAATTGTTTTGGACAATCTGCAAACCCAATTCGCAATAATTTTTCTTATAAAGCACATTTATGCATATGTTCACTCTCTGTTTGTTTTCGCTCGTGTCTTTTTAAGAGAATCAGGAACTTGCGGCATTGACACTGAGCAGAAAAATACACTGGGATATAACATTAGCTCTCGCAGGAAATTAAGTTTTGATCATATTTCACAGCCACGGTGGAGATCTTTCATCATATCAGTAATGTTTCCACTAAAACGTGAAAAAGCTAAATATGACTCGTGAGGATGGGCCCCATCAGCAGGATCTGGTTTTGTCTGCCTTCTTTATGTGAAGCTAATGCTATTATGGTGTGGACAGTGACAACAACAGTTAATTGTGTGACAAAACTTTGTGAATGGTCTACGTAATCCCTCAGCTCTGATCAGCTTTGATGGGAGGCATCCATATTAATTTGGTTGCATGGGGTCATGCTTCTACTGCAACAAAGAAAATATTGTAATTTACAGACTCAGACATTTGCGCCTTAACAGTTCTTTATTATAATATACCAACCAAAACATTTGTCAAAGTTTGTATTACGTAGGCCTGGTTTGACACTTTCTTTGGTTTAACACAGCAGGCAGTCACACAAGTACAGCGGAGGTGAGAGGTGTAAAAACAGTCCAGATGTGACTGAACAGAGATGCTAAAAATATCCATTAGCAGCAGCACAATCCACAATGTGCGTGTGTTTATGCTGATAATGTGACACAGATGACGCTGCAGGATGGCAGGATGCGGCGTCGATATCGAGACTTTATCACCAGCCGAACCAAATGCTAAATATTATGAAACATGCTGGCGGTGATGTGAGAGTGTGAAGCGAGTGCTCTTTACTTCGGAGGAAACGAGTGGCAATGCGTTTCCGACTTCCTTTTTTTACTTTTTTTTTTTGAGTTCTCTCCGTCTTTATCTGACGCCTGTGAAATAAGGGTATTCCGACTTGTCTGTGAATGCTGTGACATCTGCTATTACGCATTTCAGTGGGTTGTCTTTGCCGATTTATTTGCAGGTTCGGAAAATGAATTTAACATCATGGGATTAGAAAGCATAGGATTTATTATATCCATCACCATAGGGCTGAGTGACACTAAGCTGTCTTTCAAGCAACCAAATGATACTCTCAAATTTAATGAGATCTTAAGCCCTGCCAACATATAATTAAAAACGTTGACATAGAGAAATAAGAATGCAAAATTGTCTCCCAGGATTCTGCCGTGAACTGTGCTTAGCAACAACTACTCGTTAAATACACAAATAGTAGAAATGCAATACGCGCTATACATTATTCACTGCTGTCTTAAAACAGTTTCGAGACGTCTTCCTTTGTGCGCTGTTCTCATACGTAGATGTGCCTTTTATTCCACTGCTACCTCCCCTCTGCCTTCAGAGTCAAGTGCTGCTTTTAATAGATCCCCGCGCTGCCATTTAATCATTAATTGGCCGTCTATCACCGCATGACCTCCAGAAGACGTTATTTTGAAAGGCAGTAACTGACTGAAGGCTTAGAGGCAGGATGGCACCACTTTTGTGTTGGGTCCAAGCTGCCATCAGCCAGCTGTCGCTAGTATTAAGTGTTAGCGCTGATATGTTTCATATGAAACAGTATCGGTAGATGAGCTCACACATGTGCATGTTCAGTATGGACCTGAGGTTCAGACCCCTCGTTCAAAAACATCACAGCGCAGCCAACTTGGACCTTTAATGGAAACGACCCCCACATCTTCATTAGGAGCTTGTTTTCAGTTTTTTTGCATTCTAAAACAATTCTTCCAACTTCTCAGGAGGCCGAGTTCGTAAACGCTTTCTGCTTACGGGTTTTAGTAGACGCCTGCAGCCTTCTGCTCCCAGCAGGTGAGGGTGATGACAGGGTCTGGTGGCAGGCCAGAGCCTGGCCGGCACGTGCTGCGCCTTCATCCAGCCGTTGCCTGCCGTAGCGAGCGCATGGGCGGAGACTTCGCTAAGCATTGGCTCTTCCCCAGCAGTCTATCACCTTTGCCCGCAAACTGAGTAAGACCACACTGGGCAGGAAACTCAATCCATCTCTCTGGGTCTTGTTTGACTGGCACACTGCACGGACCTTCTGTGAGCACGCACTCATGCTCGTTTGTTTCGCGTTAGTGTCCAAGCTTTTAGACTGTTTTTTGGCTTTCGCTGGAGTCGTGGCTTTGTGCTGAAACTTCAGCACGTTGTCTGACTTGTGAAGTTCCCTTCAGGAATGATTAATTAGAGTCCTTGAACTTGGACGATGATCACGCAAACAGATCTTTCTCTGGTCTCTCAATGCCATGTTTTCTCACTTATGCGTGCAGCGAGAAAGCAGTGATACACCAGAGTTGGCTTGGTGTCTTTGCAAATGTCGACCTGAATATTTGTCATGGCGCAGGCTGCAGGAACAGCATCTGGTGCAGACATTCGTACTGTATTTTCCAGTCTAACTGGGAACAATGCTTTGGAGCAGTAGTTTGCCTACTGCAAAACATCTCTGCCTTTGTGTTTTAGCTGATTAAACCCAAGTAATAATGGAGGCAAGGAGTGGAAAAACCAGCCCCCACCCTAGAATCCCTTGCTGGACTTGCGGTCTCTCTTACACATTCAGGAGCTGTCGCTTTGAATCGGCAGAAGGCAGCCAGGCTGAAGATTTCCCACTGACTGCAGAGGAGTCGTTGGCCAGGCTTTCCTTGTCACTGGGAGTTAAGGCAGTCACTGATCCTAATGCTTACACTGTTGTTGCAGCATTCCAATTTTTAATCACTGCGTGACTTGTCAGCTTTAATGAGGGCAGTCGGGTAAGAATGATCAACAATAATGAGAACATCACAGGCTGAGTATGACTTCCTGTTTTAAATAAATAAATATACACAAAGATGGTGTGAAGCCAGAAATACACTTATACTAAGCATGCTGTAAACAATGGTGCAGTGCATTTCCTTCAGCTTGATTGGTTGCTAAGGTGACTGTGGCGATCTTATGCAATCACCGCTCTTCACATCAACCTTGCCAACAAAAACTCTAGTAGGTTCTCTTCCACCAATCAGATGTGCTAAACAAGGAGCATGTAACGCTTCAGACCATCAAAAGTCAGCACAGATTCTGACTTGATTTATAATTTGCACATTTAAATGAGATGCGTGTTTAGCCCCATATTGTGGACATGTGCGCAAGTCAAACGCATACAAAGTGCTTATGTGTGCACAGGCACCTCTTGTGTGTACAGTATATGTAAAGAAATCCAAGCCAAGGCTGAGCGTGGCTGGCGCGCGTTCTGTCAGATGTCTCTCCCTCTTTAATCCTTTGTGTGCAAGAGGGTCAAGAGGCAGGCAGACTCCTACTGTAGTGGCTGGGTGAAACACTGAAGGCAAGAGACTCTCCAGTCCTCAACCTTTAGTACTTGGCTTTGAAAAGCCTCCAGCTGGAACTGCAGCATCAGAGAGGAAGTCATCAGTGTTAAGATGACAAACCAACAATTTCACATTGTTAAACAGTCAATGAATGAAGTAATCGCAGGATTTATCTAAGGTGTTCTAGTCATTCTGTCCTAAACTAAAACATAAAGCTAAAGTTTACTATGTGCTTGCCTTTCAAGAATCGATTACACTGGTTAAGCTTTATGAGAGTGAAATGGCAAATCCAAGTGATAATAACAGTTTGAGGGGCTGTGGAAGGGGTTAAAGGTTGACTGGAGGCGCCAGTGTGTTGCTGCCTCTTTATTAATAAGCAACATTCATTAAAAGCAGGGCTGGGGAGCACCCTAACAGAATATTACCACATCTCTCTCTTCCTTTGTGTGATAAGAAGAACCCTGGTGTTTCCTCACATGGCTCCAAAAGCTACAGGGGAATTTCTCTCAGGAGCTGCCCCTTCAGCTCAATTCCTCCCCACATTTCCGAAAGCTTTTCATTCATATCCCCTGGAAACCGCTCCACATTCTTTAAACTCTCCTTCAAGGAAAAAAGAGAGAGAGGAGGAAGGGAAAAAAAGGCTCTTACACGTTTTGTTATGCTCTTTGATCACACGTTTATCTTTAAAACAGATGGCTGACCACCTTCCTGTTTATATCAACACATGCTCGTATGAGAGACGCACCCAGAAATCGGGTTTAGCGTGTCTTAAAAGACAAGAATCACAAATCCCTGAAATAAAAGGGCTCATCTATTCTTACAGAAGCTGCAATGCTTTAAAGAAAGCTTAACTAGTCCCCATCCCCCCATAATATCATGTCTACAGCTGAGTGCATTACTCGCCATTTCTACCTTAAATCAGTTTATATCCTTACAAAAGACAATCTACTAATACGATTACTGTTCAATTACTGTTGTATAAATCAGAGACAGCTATATACATAGACACTGGCACGGGAGCAGAAGTCATCCACAGCAATTAGCGCTGGCTTTCAGGTAGTGAAGGATGTGAAGAGCTTATTTAGCGGTGAATACAAGATGCAGCATCTAATTGTGTTTTAATAATGCAGGAAGGAAAAGTGAGGGGCTGGGTTTAATCTTTCAATCCATATTATCTGAGGAGTCAAGAATGCTTTGCTCGGAGTCTACTGTACATCAAAAGGCCGTCAGATGTCCTCAGAGGCTTTCAAGTGAGCTCACGTGCTCTTTTATGTTCTATAAATGGTCATTTATGTTTTCAGAATAGTATTTGCACTGTTGGGGTTTTAACCGTTCGCGCTTAACACGTTGAATTAGTGATGTTGCCTGTTGTGCCTCTGTTTTAGTGTTTGTTGCATTTTAATAATGTTCTGCTCAGCTTTGTTTCATTTCTAGGCTTCAATTAAAACATTTTTGCAGAAATAATCACCAGTGATATTTTTTTTTCCCCTCTCCAACTCCTGGAGATTGACACTGCAGTCAGGAACAACAGGTTAGCAACCTCTCATTAGTCGATGAGCTTGGTGCATTTATGAGGTCATTTCTGTGGGACGGGGGGTTATGATGATGGATGGTTGAAAACGTCCGCCTAGACAGTCTTCTCCCATGTCGCCGTGTGGTCGCTATGGTGGACATGAGGGCAATTTAAGCGTCACCATATCCACCAGGGGGGCGCCCTCTCGGGTAAGTGGCTTTGCGATAGAAAGCTGACGCCTGCCACAGCCATCAAGGCTGTTGTCACAGGCAGCTCTTTAAGCACCGAGTCGCCATGTTAAGTGATGAAAGTTGCCATGAAAGAGTGACGGCGAGGACAAGAATTACCAGGGGATAGGCGCCTGGAAATGAGCTCTCAGAATGTTGCTTACACGAGAACATGCAGGAATATTACCTAATCAGTCAAATCCTCCCAAGCTGACACCTCTTGAGAGGCACCCAGAGATACCCCACTGAACCCCGGTGCCCCCCTCCCCTGGCTCAATCCTGAGGGAGCCCCCAAGAGTGAATCTGTGGTTTGGAGGTTCTTCTTGACAGACATTCTCAAAATTACTCTAATGGTTTTGCATACAGTGCAATATCCATCTAGCACAGGCACTTTACCCTCAATTAAAAGTGCACCGGTGAAGCTGCATATTTTGCATTTTGTAACAATGTGCGTGTTAAACGGAAGGTGATCTTAATAGGATTTTCTGCGGTTTGGAACCAGAGATTAGAGGCTTTATATTGCGACGCTCCAGCATCTGAACAGGGGAATATTTTAATCTGAACTGGATTAAAGCTGCCAGACTGAGAAGTTAAAGGACAAGACATCAAAAAGAAATGCCCATTACCTCTTCATTTTAAAAGGCGTGAGCTAGCACATTACATGCTAATATCTGCTGGAGCTCGGAGTGAGCAGGGTTGGGCAGTAGGGTAGTTTCCCCCATCTCAAAATGGATGATGTCGCTCTAAACCCACAAATGATTCAATCACTTAGATTTGGCTCCATTTTCATGGTTATTGCAGTTCTTACTTCATTTTTTAGACCCTACTTTAAAGATGTGAAACTTAGTATTACGCACACAAAACAAGCCATTTCACTCCATTTCACTTTCCGTAATATAAACAAATAGACACACGCGCACACTCTTGCAAATTGTATGCTAATGACTGACCAGAAAACATAACAGCAACACCGGGATGTGGTCTACCTACAGCTGTTAAATATATAATACATCTGTAATCAAATTTGACAGTTAATCAAGTGAGGCATTTGTAATGCAGACACTTGGACAGACATAACTAACTCCATCAGCATAATAAAGGTACCACTATAATGATGTTTCTATTAAGCATCCCTCCTCACTTCGTAAATGATTGGAGTTGTCTGTTTATTTGTTTTTTGGGCAGCTATATATTGTTGCTAGGAGCAATAATTATGATGGGAAGTGAGGTGGAGAGGGTCAGGAATAAAAAAAAAAAACGCAATTACTTATAGACTGAATGAATTATTTCCTAATGATATTCGCTGGTTTTGGATGAAAGCTGCCAGATCGCATTCGAGACTGGCAGAGAGTAAAGGAGTCCTTTTGATGGCACACAAAAGGGACTATCATTTACAGAAAGTAGGTTTCACCACACCAAGAGGGGAAAACGTGCAAGTGACACATCAACAAAACACGCTGGGCTTCATTTATGGGCTCCTGACATCCACAAAGACTGGGACATGTGTTCCAGCTCTTCAAGCTGAAATAGAGGAGACCCTGCCTGCAAAGTGGCAATTGTTTCTCCCGCGTCTGGATGTGAGTGTGTACGACTCACTACAAGTATAGTCCACGTGTATTTGACTATGCATTATACATATTCTCATGTACTGCAATGTGTACATTGGACACAATATCAAAATAGTAGTTCTAGTAATTAATTAGTTTAAATGTTTTTTCTGCCTTGTCCATTAATGATTGTCAGTGCTGGAACCACTTCATTGTCGCTGATTTACCTTTGCTTTGTTGTATTCTGGTCTTTGAAACTCTACAAAAAGCCATTGTTTTCAAAAGTTCACTGGCAAAGTATCATCATAGACCATAAACTGCTTTATAAAAAAAAAAAACAAGCATCACATTCAGATTTTATCTTTAGTGTCAAAGCTTGGCTATTGTGACTTGCTGACAAGCTAATCTGGGGTATTCTCAAGTCATTAAATGCCCAGCATCTCTAGAGTTGACATTACATCTTGTTGTGTTTGTTCTAAGGATTAAATCCTCAGCGTATCCCCACAGCCCTTCCAGACATGGATCACAGACTATTACACACTCCTTCTTCCGGATGGATGTTTCTGTATCTGCCTGAATGAGAGCAGTGCCACAAAAGGTTGACCAATTTAATTACATGTGCACACAATTGTCCCCTCGTCTCAAGGCCTAACACCTAATCATGATACTGGATGCGTGTCCGCATTTCCACTGTGTCTCCCTCACTTTCCAGGAGGGTCAGGAGCTTCACCGGTTAGCCGCTTTGACGAGGTACCCTATATTGTCTCTTGCCTGGGAGAAATAACCCTTCACCTCTCGTCAGTGTCACACTTTAACCTTTCTCAACTTTAATTACACTAAGTAAGTTTGGAGTATGCTGCGGTGCTGTCTGGCCGACTCAGCTCCATCCCTGCGCTGATGGGAAGCCGGCATGGGTGCCACGGCCCCCGCTGCCTCTGACACACTGATTCCACACGGCTCTGACGCCGACGCTTGCTTTGGCCCGCGTCCTGACCGTGCAAACACTGACACACAAACACACACACACGCACCATAGCAAACTGCTACTGCTCATAGGAGCTGTATTCACACAGCATTTACAGATTCCCTGTTTATATTTATTTGCAGGATCAACAAATTCACTAAATGTGTTTACCCACCTCATGGGATACCACTCAGTTCAATATGTGGGTGCTTATGTGCACATAAAAGTCTTCTACACAACCAGTCACACTTTAGACGTCTTGAACTAGACAAAGACAACATTCCTCCATGATAGATATGAGCCTTTAATAGAAGAAAAATAAAACTGGATAGTGATTAACACGATCTGTATCCTTCTGAGTTAATATTCTAAGCTAGTAAAGCTATAAATTAAACATAGCAATGCAGACGCAGTATCTGATCATCGCTATACTCTCCTCACTCTTTGGCCATATTTTTAAAACACGTGTTGAGTGCTTGACTCAGACAGTTCGATCAATTCACAGGTAGTTGATTGCACCACTCGCATGTGCGCCCTTATGATAATGGGCCCTTTTAGAGTCATCTAATTCTGATGATGAATTGGACTTCCATAGAAAGCCAAAAAGGAGTTACTGTGGTAACCATGGCCTGTCAATCACATGCAATCAGCCTTTTTTCTCTGTTCATTGCTTGATGCGTCAAGATTAGGACCCTCTCCGTGGGGGGCTTCAAAACACTCAGAGGAAATGAAGAACCATGTGGAAGTTTCATGGCTGATGTTTGGAAACTTTGCAGAATGTGACCCTTCGGCTTTGACGTACCTGCAGCTGAGCAGAACTGGAAACTTTTTAGTGACACGGGAGCTTCATGTCGCCCAGCGCCGTCGCAGCCGCAGGAAAACAACACGATCGGAATAACCACCGTGTGCCGGCCTCTTGTTCTAACCCTCTGTGGCATCTACGCAGACAGCATGTGTGTCTGACCACAGAGCCTCATAATGAAATGCCCACATCAAGAAAAGAAGGCCATTTAAATGCTAATGATTTCCATGCATAAGTGTTAGGTAAGGGTTGAAAATGTCCCGCTCTTCCACGTGGCTATATTTGCAGATTATGAGTATTTTAACAAACATTCTTCTAAGCTGTGCAAGTAACGTTAAATGTTATGTTTTGTTTGGGTGAATTACATAAAGCTCGTGATTTTCTGGAACACGTGAGACGTGCAAACTGCGCTTTTAAGTGAGCCCATGCTCTTTTAATGGGGTTGCATTTTACCATAGCACACTGGCAGCAGTTAAACATTTAGGGGAAGTGCAACTAATTCGCAGGGCAGGACTATGAACTGTGGCATTACATCCTGGAAGAAAAGGGGAAAATCCATATAACAGAAGCATACGGGCTGTAAAGATCTTAATTCCCCATTAGTTCCTTATTCTCTGCGGTGACAAAGACAGGGCCTTTTCAGTCTTGTGTTCCCTTGCATACCAAAGTCATTCAACAGAGGAGACCTTTACCAAGAGCAATGCTCTATTCAAGCCATGTTAATTACAATTTGAAACCATTATTTGTTTCAACACCTGGTTAACCTATTCAGACCTGTTTAAATCCTCTTTATTATCCCAGGTGTGATGGGAAAGCACTAAGAACTGAAAGGGTCCTGTGTGTACCAGGAACATAATCAACCCACCACTACATAGTGCTGAATAGGTTTTGGGATAAGATCAGATGTTACACACTCCAGTCCTTAAGTAAAATGGTGCTAGGTGGATTAAGTCTGAAAAGAGGATTTTGTCAAGGATGTGTCCTCAACTTTTCTTTTTCGTGAGTAAAGCATCATGAATAGCACACTGCTTCTTCAGCAGCTGTATTAGGACTAGAAAACTCAATTGCAGGCTTAAAAGCAATTGGCTTTGTTGTGCATTTCTGTGCATATATTTGTGTTGCAGTTAGGGGCTTTGAGACCAAGAGGCCATGTTGTGTCTTGGGGATGGATAGTGTTTCCATTAGAGGACGTGGTCATAGAAAGGTCTCATCTTCTAAGCTTCTTTTCTCTCTCCATCTCTCACCTACTTTGAAGTTGCAGTCAGTAGTTAGGCTATAGCCTCCATCCATTATGATGTCATTAACGAGGCTTTACACGGGAACTTGACCCCTGTGGAGTCTTTGTCACGGCGGCCACTCGTGGCTTACCTGTCTTAGGTACTTCTTTGAGGATGATCCCATTTCAATAGGAAATATCAACAGAGTGGCTTAACGGGACAACATGATGGAAAATGGGGGAAAACACATGAAAAAGAGAATATTACACCACGATGAGAGCGTTTTTTTTCTTCTGATTTCACTGAATGCCTTTTGTAATTTCCTGGCCCAGAACCTACATCCACAGTGGCTGGAGGCTGTTTGTATACCCCTCCCGCTGTGTGGTTCAGATGTAGTACAGACTTCAGTATGGTAAGGGATAGCCACACAAAGTTCTGATTAACGAATTAACACCCTCTAATAGCCCTTCACCATCATTCCTTAAATGGATTAAAGCTCCTCTCTAGCACTTTCTTTTGCACAAAATTTAATTAAGATTTAGATTTGGTTTGAACATGCCAGGACAGATTCACACTGCATTCATGATGTTCTTCAATTAGGGAGCAAAGCAACTTAAGCTGCTTCACCAATAATTAGACTATCTCCTTTTTTTAAATGGTATCTAATTATGCTTTATCCCCGTGTAATTTGATTTCTTTGTGGGTTACAGCACAGATACTGGGACCTATCTATTTACAGTTACAGGTCATTTTCTCCAATTCCGGGGTTGTATTGAGTGTCGTCCATTCAAATGTACATTTTTTTCATGCACCTCTGCATGAAAGCAACAGCAAATATTCAGTGAGACGCTACTTTAACGTTACTCTGTTACTCTCTGAGTTATGTGGGAGAATAGTAGAATAAATAAAACTTAGTGAAACGTGTTTACATATATCCAAACAATTTGTTTTTTTTCCCCTCTGTGTTGACATTTTGTTTCAAGCGTTTGTATAGTGATTTAAAACAACAGAATTACTTGCCCAGTGTTAATTTACTCAAAGCAGCAGGAGTCACTGGCCTGGCCACTGACCATTACACAGTAGGACAGGGGTGTCCAGCTGACTGTCCTTTTAATCGACAACAGCAGGCCTCAGGAATTTAACAGCATGGGATTCACCGTTTCTTCCCTACAAATAATGTTTATGGAAGATTTACGCGTTATCAGATTTGTCGGGGCTTCCCTTCCTTTCAGTTCATTCAATTAGCAGCTGTGAATGTCTCTGTTAAAGGGGGTGACGAGACAATTGAAGGTGTCATCTAATTATTTTAGCCCGGCGCTTTGCAAAGCCGCTCCCGTGCTGGAATCCCTTGCCTTGACTTGGCGATATGAAGTAAATAGGTTAAAACAGCAGGGGTGATACAATATGTGGCTCTCCTGGAGATGTTCCCCAACCTCTGGCATCTTAAAAATGAATCACGGGCCTGCAGGACTGCAATTTGATTAAATAGTGAATATATGCAGTGTACGGTAAATCCAATCACCTTCAATGTATGCAGATTTATGAATAGGCTGTGAGGTCTGATGCCCGTAATGTGCTACATCAAGCCATACGGAAGTTTCAGATGCTTTATTCTAGCAAATAAAACTAGGAGTCAGAAGCAGTAGCAGATGAACACAAGCAGACGTCTGTCTTGAAGCCAGGTTTTTCCCTTGGTGAGTAATGAATTCTGGGAAGCTGCCCTGTTGCAGGTTTGCTCCCTCGCTGCCGGACCCTCCCGTGCTGTCCTGTCGACGCCGCCTTCCCAAATCTGTCCTGATGTCGCTAGTCTGTCAGTGGCCGCCCCGGGGGGCAGTGTGATAGCCCGCCTGGCCGGCCCCCTTTTCCCCTCTCTGATCCCAAACCAGCTGAACCGTGTAAGTCCCTGCCATTGCGAGCACGGTGACCCCAAATGGGATTGACAGATCGCAGACCGTGGATGCTAGGCCACCAGTTCAGTGACGTCAGTTTATACTGGTGGCAAGACAAGCGCTAACTTTTGAAATTGTTGGTGGGTTTGTACGGATAATCAGCTAGAATGTGTAATCACTAAGGACAAATACAGTCCAGACAGATGACAGTGCATTTAAATTCAGTTTGCACGTCTTCTGTATTGCTACATTTATCCCTGTGTCTGACTTGGGTCCCCAAGCGCACATTAGAGAGCCTGGGGGGTCCCTAAGTGTCACCCATGAAATCAGGATGTTAGGGTATGAAAAACGGGGGAGGGACCACTAGTAATTCTCATTATTGTTAAATGCTCATCATCCCTGGTGTTGACTTTGCTTCAGTCTGACTCCGCTGGCGAGAAACAACACGTCTGCAACACCCGCAGTCAGTTTTCAAAGCCACAGCTAAGGGGAAAATCTTCTTAACTCTGAGTGTGACCCCAGATTAATTACAACAAGATCTCGCCGTTAATAGATACAGATTTCCCTCAGCACTGCCTGCTTCATTGTCAAAACACTCTCATATCAAGTCGTGTGGAATATGATTAATAATTTGGTGTGTGTGCAATTCTTATACCAAAGGTCAATAGCAATTTGTCAGCAATTAATGTACAGGAGGAACTGCAGGGCACCCGCGTTGTTTCCACTCTGGCCCTGTAAAATCTATTCTGAAGCTCTGACTGGCAGAGAAAAGAAGTTCTCAATGGCAGATGTTTGACGTCCATAATGGATTAATGTCTGCGCTTGACAGAGATATTGGGGGAATAAGAGTGACTCTCGGCACACTGGCGTGGCCCAGAGGCTTTTGCTGTCACAGCTGATGACAGTAACTTTCTCCATGCAGATTAAATTGGTGTTTACAGATTTGCCCTGGATGTACATTTTTCCCCCTGCTGGGCTGCGCTGGCTGATGAGTCGCAGATGAGACCAAGCGTACTTGACACTGATGCCTATGCCTCCATCACACAACAGACATCTAGCCCTGCACTGCCACACAGTGCTTTCCACTCTGGCACAGTAAATTGTAAAGTATTACATTTTAGGAAAAAATAGATTTTTTTCCCTGCCTCTTCTGTCAGGCTGTACTTGGTGCATACCAGAGCTGCTGGGCTTTGCCGAATGGAGGAAGATGAAATGTTGAGAAAATTAAACATCAGTCATGATGTTCACAGTAGACTCCGACCAAAAGTCCCCATAGTGGCCCAATAGGTATCAGTGAGTTTCCAGTGTTGTTGCACTGCTCAAGTTGTTACAGCTGGTCAGTAAGAATGTGCTCAAAGTTTAAAGACACAGCGAGTTGTTTTCACAGATGCGCGTTCAAAAAGGAACAGAACTTGGCTCGTTGCTGGGTGAAGTTCGGGTTTATGTGTGTGAACCACTGCAAACTGCTGAACAGCTGGCAACGGCTACACTGATTCATGTGTTTGACAAATAATAATTTCATTTGTGATTTATTTAGGAAAGCAGTGAATCAAAGGCTGTATGGTCTCGGGGCCTTCCAGTGTATTTACTGACCGCAATAAGCTCCGGCAGCCAGCGTCCCAGTGGTAGTTTGTTACATGTAATTTGCATTGATTAAACTTTAAGTATACAATTGCAAGGCAGAGTTTGTTGATTGTCTCAAGTGTTTCATGCAGAATCTTTACTCTGTAGAGCACTTTGTTAGTGCTAATTACTCGCACACAGTAGTTTGCAGTATTACAGCATAGCTGCTCACCGGACAAATAACCAAATTATGTCATAATAAATAGCGCATGGTGTCTGGTTAGTATCTGGTAATGTTATTAAACCAAACGACTGGTTTAATATTAAGCGATTATTGATTAATACAGAACTTATTATAACTTTTAAACCATCCTCGGGCTAAAGAGCCAGATGAGCAGTGAATATACAGAGCAGCAGCTACGCGTGGATTCATTTCAGGTTGTAAACAGTAGTCTCTGTGCACGGGGTTGTTATTGAGTTGTGGCCCCCGGCGCAGGATTGATCCACTTCAGTCCAGCAGCAGGGGGGCGGGAGCTCTGGAGGGGCTCAGCAGGGCTCCAAATCAATAAGGTTAATAGATGTGGGGGCCACGCAGTCAGAGGTGTGCAGCCTGGCATTTTCTGTGCCAATGAGGAAAATTCCTGATGACGAGGTGTCTCTTTTGGAGCCTGCATTAATGTCAGTGTGATTAGCTGGAGCCGGGACGACAGATACAGTGGGTTAGTAGAGCCTTGTTCCCTGGCCATTAACTGGAATTAGCTTTACAAGGAGACCCTTCAGATTGGAGACTTTAACTTGCCACCTCTTCAGCCACTGTCCATTGAGAACAAATTGCCAGCCACCTCCCTCCTTTCCCCTTTCTTTCCCTCTGATTTCTATAATGCCAACAGTTTCATAATCACTTGATGAGTAATTTCCTCTCATTTGGGATTTGGAGAGAGAGGTTTCATTTAGAAGTTTCTTTTTTTTTCTCTCCTGCTTTTATTTCAAAACAGTTTCTCACACATTTATTTCTAAGAGAATAATGGAACAAGAGCAGAGGAAAAAATGGCACAGTATTAAATGAAACATTAAAAAGCGTGAACAGAAAAAGTGAGTTTGACTGTTTAACTGATCAAATCAAATGTAAAGTTTCACTGTAGGTCCTGACTTGCTGTTTGCTATATCCCAACCTTAAATGCAGGTTACAGTGAATTTCCTCGTATTTACTTCAGGGACAATGAGCCAACGGTTCACATTAAGTCTCTTGTAAATCTTCCTTGAAACTTTGTGCTTAGCTTTCCCACACTGTGATATCCACTCGACTATTGCGATGGCTGAATGGGGTCCTTCAGTTTCTGCGAGACTTACAGCAGTGTTTGAATAGCAAAATGCAAATGAGACGCTTGCTGATCTATTCTCTCAGTACCTGGCTAACGTCTGTACAAAAGCTGTGCGTGCGTGCGTGCGCGCGCATGAGGACATGCAGAGAGGTGGAGGCTGGCCACTGCCACACCTGTAATTAGCAATACACCTGCATCAGCTGAATTCAAGTGTGCGAGCAGAAGTCATGCTGGCTCTACTACATTCAGCCGCCCTAAACAAAACACTGAAGTCATTTGCAGTAAAAGAATCTGTTGTCTCCTTCCCCCAGTTCCAAAAAGACCTTTTGCATAGGAAATCAGTTGTCTCTCCCTTCTCGGACATCATGCCGTGTGGGTTCCCATGGAAATGAGTTTTGGCATTGTTGTGTCGAGGCGCTCCCCCTCTAATAAATTGAGGAGGATTAAGGGAGAAGAATGTAATAAAGGATAGTCATTTCATCATGACAGCCATTTTTAGAGGGGGTTGGGGCAGCTGGAGATTTAAAGGATAATCGGCCCTGGGTTTATTTCCATAACATGCATTACAATCTGCTTCTTTGAACTTTGCTGCCACTTAGGTTACTAGATTTGTAGCAAGGAAAAAAGCATTATTACCAAATGTGTAGTGTTTGAGACTTGAGTGACATATTAGAGACATCTGAGTGAATTATTAAATCGTTGCGGCTCCTGGAGATTATTACGCGTTAATCTGAGCACTTTGAAGTGTGCGTGTGTGTTTCTGCTGTGGATTTATAAGCGCACGCCGTGTCTTGTAAAATGAGGCCATCGCTGTAAACGGTACTTGCATGTTCTCGCTTTGAGTTTGCTTGTTGTTCACTTCAGTTGCGTTTATATGCAAAGAAATATCATGTTCAAATGAAAGTAGCTTCAAGTGGTCAAACATTTTGTTTGGTCTGGTCATGCTGCCAAATTTCTGCACACATGGTGTTGGTTCGTATTGATCATGAAGTCAGCTTCCGTCCTGCCCTACTGGCTGTTGAGTCTCTGTACATGATTAGAAACACTTCAGATATGGTGACCAGCAGCAGGTGCCTGCGCTTTGAAATCTGTGCTCCTCATTGATCCTGTGCATATTTTAAAAATCAAAGAAGGCATCAAAAGCATAGCTAAACTCTTAAAGACTCCACACGCACCAAAAAAGGGCACCAACGACAGCGTGAACAAGCAAAGCAGGTGGTGGCTGCTGGTCAGAGCAATCACCCCTCCAACCCCCGTCACGCCCCAGACAGACTGCTGAAGGCTTCTGGTTTAATGTTGGACAGCAGTATGGCTCCCTGTTTGACTGGCACTCGTCTCTCATTAGAGGAGGAAAAGCAGCTCTGGGAAATCTTCAGTTCAAATTAATTAGTCTGCTAAGCCAACGTGCTATAGATCCTCGACTGCTGAGGATAAATTATTGGAATATAACAACTGGCTTGTGTAACAATACTGATACTGATACTTGTGTTTTTCCGCGTGCTGTGAATAGTTAAAGAAATCTTTATTTTCTATGAAAGAGAAAGAGCTGGTCAGGCCTGATTTATGGAAACTAATCCTTGTGACAGCAAACAGCACACAGAGCCATCAGCTCAACAGTCGATGACTCCACTATTGGCAGAATTGATGACACTAAAGCAACTAGGTGGAGGCTGCAATTGGACCATCTCTCTGAAACGACTTCACCCTCCAGCTCCCCTCTGATGTATGCCTGTCCTCCGCTCTCCTTGGGTGCACATGGGAGTTATTTGAGTATTTCGGAGACCAGCGGGGAGCAGCACTGCCACACGGGCTCACTGTTGGATTACCCTCATTGCGTGAGTCTTTGGCCTTTTTCCTCTTATGACGACACAGGGTCGAGTTCACAAGGGGCTGATTTAACTCATTCTCCGCAGTGCACTGCCACTAGCCACATGCCTGCCAGCCTAGTAATTCCAACTCAACACTAAGTGTTCCTGAATTGAGGAGACAAAA